>OY728134.1:241130134-251130134 GCA_963277665.1 Viscum album
ACGGTATGTTGATCAAGTTGTTGGTAAACAAACGGAACAGTCTCGGGTTCATCTTCTTCAAATAAAAACACTCCTCGCTGAGACATTTTGACAACAACTTGCCAACTTGGACTCGAAGGCAAAGTAACGAAGAATACTTGTTCCGCTTGTGATGTCAAAATGAAAGGTTCATTCTCAACTCGTTCATTATTTCTGTATAACATATAGTTAAAATTCACCAATGAAAACTGATATTGATCGAATTTACATCCACGCACTGGATCAACCCAATTACACTTTAACAATATGTACTTCAAACCGTGTGTGTATAAAACTTCAATGATGGCTATCAATTGACCATAGTAATAACCAGAATCGACTAAGGGACAACCGATGCAACTGTTTTGTGTTGCTCGTTTGTCGTCAACATCTTTAATGCGAAATCGAAAACCATTAGCATCAATAGATTTATAACGACGAGCCGTTATAGATGGACCCTCAGCCAGTTGGATAAATACTTCAGGTAGCGCGGGGTCCCCTAACTCCCTCAGCTTACGAACCTACATAATTTATAAAAATCAATACTGATATATGCAGAAAGAATTAGTTTAATACTTCACTCATAATGAAAATCAATTTATACATACATAATCCTTGAACCAATCATGAAATGTCGCATAATGAGATTGTTGAATTTGCAACTCAGTCGCACGATGCATCTCTTCTTTTATCTCATTAATGTGTTTCCTGCAAATGATTACGCGATGTTTAAAAGATCAACTTATGCAAACAAAACATGTAAAAGTTATACAAGCACATTGATAAGATACTTACTGCATTAATGGTGCAACTGATGGAGTATTGAACAAGATATATCGATGTGCTTGTATCCACTCGATGTTGTCCATATCAAATGTGGTTCCTTCTCCAACTGGACCATCATGAATCTGAGAGGGCTTATCTAATTTTGTTTCAACATCCATAAGATATTCTGCACAAAAGTTAGTACACTCATCCATCAAATAACCATTGGATATTGATGCCTCTGGACGAGCTCTGTTGCGTACAAATCTTTTCAATGTACTCAAATACCGTTCAATAGGATACATCCACCTGAATTGCACTGGACCAGCAGCCATTACTTCATCAGTTAGGTGCACTGTCAAGTGGACCATAACATCGAAAAATGAGGGGGGGGGGGAAGTTTCTCAAAGTGACAAAGCGTAAGTACAATTCGGTCCTACAAACTTTTTAAATCACTCATTCGTTGATTTCTTAAACAAAGATGTCTAAAAAAATTACTCATCTCAATCAAGGGCTGAACAACATTGGGGGATAAACAATCACAAATTGCGATTGGAATCAACTGCTGAAGTAATATGTGATTGTCATGACTTTTCAACCCTTGCAATGTCTTGCTCGTCAGATTCACACACTTTGAAATATTAGAAGAGTAACCATCAGGCACCTTGACCATCTTCAAAATGGAAAGAAATGTCTCTTTCACCTCTGTAGTCTTCGAATACTGTGCAGCAGGCATATATGCCTTGTTTCCCTCAGCAAACTGTAAATGCAACTGTTTCCTTAAACCCATTTCTTCCAAATCACGGCGTGCATTAACATGGTCCTTTGACGTTCCACTGACACCTAAAATGGTCCACAATATGTTATCACAAACATTTTTTTCAATGTGCATGACATCCAAATTATGCCTCAACATGTTAGTTTTTCCAATACGGAAGACTATAAAAAATACTTTTCTTTTTCCAATTGTGACTGCGCTGCCTACCCGCAGCACGAATATTACGTACTGGAGGAGCCACCAAATCCTGAATTTCATATACCGTGCGGATGTTTTCTTCCTCAATCTGCGATAACATTTCGACTCCTATCATGATCTTTGGTGCTGGGATGAACTCTCTAGAACCATCAAATGCCACTCTGTCCTTTCTGAACCTGTGCTGGGGAGGGAGAAAATGCCTGTGACCCATGTATGCCCATTTTTTGGAATGTTTAAGCCATACAGATTTTTTACTTTTATTGCAACAAGGGAAAGCAAATTCCCCTTTCGTACTCCAGCCTGATAAATTTGCATAAGCTGGCAAATCATTGATTGTCCAAAATAAAGCAGCATGCAGTTTGAACATTTCATTCGTTTCGCAGTCATAAGTCATCACACCATCGCCCCAAAATTCATTCAACTCATCAATCAATGGCTGAAGGTAAACACCAATCTTATCCCCCGGACTTTTAGGTCCATCAATAAGAGTGGAAAGTAATATAAAGTGTTGCTTCATACAAAGCCACGGAGGAAGATTATATGGAACCAACACCACTGGCCATGTGCTATGAGTTGCACCAACCATAGACTTGAATGTATTGAAACCATCTGCTGCCAATCCTAATCGGACATTACGAACCTCTTTAGCAAAGTCGGGATGTCTCTTATCAAAATCTTTCCATGCATGAGAGTCTGTCGGGTGGGTTAACATGTCACTTTCATGAACTCTTTCTGTATGCCATCTCATTAAATTAGAAAATTTAGATGACATAAAAAATCATTTCAACCTCGGTTTAAGGGGAAAGTAACGCATTTGCTTTACGGTAATCGGTTTCCCCAGTATCGCAATATGACTTTGATGAGTCTTATTTCCCCTGTTCTCTTTCCACCTGGAAGCGCCACAAACCGTACAAATATCCTAATGAGCAGTTTCATTTCTAAACAACATACAGTTGTTTGCACATGCATCTATAGTCTCATATGTAAAACCTAAGTTCTTTGTCAACTTACGAGCATAGTAATACGACTCAGGAATCTTAGCGTCGACAGGAAGAACTTTTTTCAATAAAACCAAAAGCATGTCGAATGATGTGTCTGACAAATTATTCAAAGTCTTCAAATGAAACAACTTCACGATAAACGACAATTTATTGTAAGAAGTACATCCAGGATATAATTTTGTTTTCGCATCATCAAGTACTTCATAAAACCTCCTCGAATCACGATCTGCACCAGAGCGAAGATTTATCTCACCGGTCTCAATATTCTGGATGTCAATGCCTTCAGGATCAAACCCGCGTACCATTTCAGTAAGCATTTCATGCATTGGATCGGTCATCCTTGCATCAACATCCATCTGAGCTGCATCTGTATGTTGGCAACGAACATATTCTTCACCATGACGAGTCCAACTCTTATAATTTTTCAGAAATCCATTAAATAAAAGGTGCTCCCTCACAGTATCTCGTGTGAATTGATATCTGTTAGCACATTTTCTACATGGACAACTAATATAGTCACTTTCAAATCCTCTCGTGAAGTCAATAAACTGCATAATGCCATTGAAATATTCTCTAGACGTTCGATTTGGAAGATCAATCCGACTCGTATCCATAATAATATCTGTATAACAAACATTTACACAATACTTATTACATTTACATTTTTCAAATCAAATATATTCAAAATAAATATTAACCATTTGTTTATGAACCATTGATAAAATAATAATGTAACTGAAAGATCATGTTACCTTATTGAGCTACAAACCTGAATGGGAGGGGAGCCGAAGGCGATGCTGTGAGGGAGAGGAGGCAGCGAAGGGGATCCGGAGCCAAAGGCGGTGCGGCAAGGGAGGGGACGGGCGACGGCGGAGGCGGGGAGCTGGAGGAGAGGAGGCGGTGAGTGGACGGGGGACGGGCAACGAGGGGGGGGGGGGTGTCCGGGGTCGGGGGGGGGGGGGGGGGGGGCTGTCCGAGGTGCGGGGAGGGGTGTCCGGGGTGGGGGGCCTGTCAGGGGTGCGGGCAGGGGTGTTCGGGGTGCGGGGGTGTCCGGGGTGCGGGGGGGGGGGGGGGGGGGGGGGGGCTGTTTGGGGTGCAGGGGGGCTGTCGGGGGTGCGGGGTGGGGTGTCCGGGGTGCGGGGGGACTGTCTGGGGTGCGGGGGGCTGTCCGGGTTCGGAGGGGGGGTGTCCGAGTGCGGGGGGGGGGGGGGGGGGGGGGGGGGCTGTCCGGGGTGCGGGGGGGCTGTCCGGGTTCGGAGGGGGGTGTCCGAGTGCAGGGGGGGGGCTGTCCGGGGTGCGGGGAGGCGTCTGGGGTGCACGGGGGGGGGGGGGGGGGGGCTGTCCGGGGTGCGGGGAGGCGTCCGGGGTGCGGGAAGGCGTCCGGGGTGCGTGGGGCGGTCCGGAGTGCGCGACGGGGGCTGTCCGGGGTGCGGGTGCCGTCTGGGGTGGGGGAGGGGCGAGAGGCCGGAGGGCGGCGGCCGGAGGCCCGAGGGCGGTGGGCGGCGGCCGGAGGGCAGGCGGCGGGGGAGGGCGGGCGGCGGGGGAGGGCGGCCGGCGGGGGAGGAAGGGCGGCGGGGGAGGAAGGGCGGCGGGGGAGGCCGGGCGGCGGGGGAGGCCGGGCGGCGGGGGAGGGCGGGCGGCGGGGGAGGGCGGGCGGCGGGGGAGGCCGGGCGGCGGGGGAGGGGAGGGCGGCGAGGGAGGGAGGCGAGGGAGGGCGGCGAGGGAGGGCGGCGAGGGAGGGAGGGGGTTAGGGCTGCGATGGAGGGGCGCGGGGGGGGGGGGGGGGCGCAGAAGCCCCCCGAATTTTTTTAAGAAGGTTAGCGACCGCCATTGGCGGTCGCTAGTGGTAAGCTTTAGCGACCGCCAATGGCAGTCGCCCGAGTCTGGGGGGCTCCAATGCCCCCTTTTCTAGTAGTATGCATGTTGTTTACTGCTTCTGCAGTTTATTGTTGGTCCTTATCATGGATACCTTATCAAATGATGGCATAGTTTCCCCAATGACTCACCAAGGCCATCACTGCTAGTCGGTAGCCTCTGGCATTTGGGGAAAAGCGCATGAGATCATGTGGAGATCCCGGTATAGGGCACCAGTGGAGGGGATCCGGACATGGGTCGTTACAAAGTGGTATCAGAGGGGTTCTTTTCTCTTGCCTTACTGTTTGGAGACTTTAGGCAGAGGTAGGATGGATTTAGTACATCGTACTAAGGTGTTCCTGGGAGTAGCTAAACCGTGTATATGGAAAATCCATACTACCTTGTCAATTTCAGTTTTCTGGTTTTGAGAGTTTATAGTTGATCTGATTTCACCTAGAGTTATTCACATTACTTCTGCGGTTATTGTTTTATTATTTCGGTTATATTTCTGTCACAACCCGATGAGATGAAGGTATTTCGTCTCATGCATCATATAGTCACTTGTAGAAATCACAAATCATGCATTCTTGCCATGCCATCTAGGGTTCATTAGTGATTACATACTGTTGTGATAGACTTTGTGTAGATTATGCATTCTGTTGTGATAGTTGCCGGATAGATTCTCTGCTGTTGTGTTAGAAAACTGTTGTTTTGGTCCTTTCTTAAAATGAATTCAAAATTTTGGTCATTGGGGGGTTATGGGCCCTCCCGGATCGAAATTTGGCATCTTTTCCCTTGTATTTAGTGATTCTATAATTCTGCGCAGTTTCTGAGCTACTGCCCATAAAAACCTAGAATACACGACGTGTACTTTTCAAGAACACGTCGTGTAGTTTTCAGGGCATGTCGCTGACCATGTGAGTATAACACGGTGTTGTAGGAGTTACATTAAGAACACGCCGTGAACCATTGTTACATGCCGTGTTAGTTTGAGTCCTGTACCTGGTCGTGTAACTAACAACACGGGTTAGGGAAGCTCGGGTAGAACACATCGTGTCCATGGGGAACATGCCGTGTAGTTCTGTCCAGGAACCCCGGCCGTTTCACGAACTACACAGGCCAACATGACCTTCTTTTCCGCACGGTTTGATTGTTCGGAACACACTGTGTAGTCTTTCCTAGCCACCCGACCATGTCACGAACAACACGGGACGGTGTCACCTTGGCCTATACACGTCGGGTTTTTTCGGAGCATGGCGTGTACGGTTCATCCATGTAGACGATCGTGTGCTTAACAGCACGGGCCACCGAAGCCATTTCTAGTACACGCCGTGTTTGTTTCGAACACGCCGTGTAGCCTCGGGTTGAGTTGGATCGTGTGGGTCAGCTGTGTAAGGAGACTCGGGAAAGGGAATAGTTTCCTAGTACATGTCGTGTGTAGGGGTCAACACGCCATGTTGTTTGAAGTGTACATGACATGTAGGGTGAGAGTACATGCCCATATCTGTGGTTTAAGAAGACACACCATGTAGGTTTATACATGCAGTGTAGTCGTGTTTTTAAATCTGGTGTTTTTTTCTTCCCCTATTCCCGTTTTGTACTCATGTTCCCTGTCCTTGTTTTCATGATCTATGGTGTGCTTTTGATCATTCAGATCTATGCCTCCGAGACGTTCTCCGGTCATACATCTGTCGTCAGGCAGTGATCAAACGCCACACAGGGATGAACAAGGACTTCCTGTCGATCCCCCAGCCGATCCAGCCTTGGCACCGGTTGTTGTACCAGTCGCGGGTGCAGATTCCCAGTTCAGGGAGGGTTTCATGAGGATGATGCAGGCCTTCTAGGGAGCACCACCTTCTGCCTCGTCGATGGCAGACTTGACGTGGGTTTTCTAGCAGCAGCATCCTCCCACGTTCTCAGGGGAGGGAGTACCTCAGGCTGGAGAGTCAGGGAAGGAAGCCATGCTGACTATATTCGACCATCTGGAGACACCTCCAGAGAGGCGGGTCAATCTCGCCACCATCATGATCCGAGACTCTGCCAAGAGGTGGTGGGTTGTGGTCTCACAGGAGGGTCAACAGCAGGCTGTGGCTTGGGAGGAGTTCCATCGCATGTTCTATAACTACTTCTACCCGGAGACCCTAAGGGCCGATCAAGCCCAGGAGTTAATGAGCTTAGAGCATGGTATTCTATCTATCCTGGAGTATTCCTTATGTTTCAATGAGCTGAATCATTTTACACCGCTTATGTATGGGAGTGGGGTGTTCGTGGCGAGGAAGTTTGAGGATGGACTCAGGCGGAAGATCTGCTCGCCAGTGAACATCTTCCAGCTGACTTCTATTACTTCCATCGTCAATCAGGAACTGATTGCGAAGCATAATCTGAGAGACTCTGGAGCTACGAGTCAGGGTGCTTCTACTTCCAGAGTTATTTTTCATCCAGATGACAGCAAGAAGCGATGTTGGGATCCCAAAAGAGGTGATTCGAGGAAGCGAGACGCATCATCAGGCAGCCATTTGATATGCAATCAGTGCGGCCGAACTGGGCACACCAGGCCACAGTTCTAGAGGGACCCCGTGGAGTGCCAATCTTGTGGCAAGATGGATCACCTTCATCATTTACACCAGGTTTTCTCAACTACAACAGGTGATTGGGGTTCTTCCATGACTCCTCATTCAGGAGCAGCCCCACCAGTCTCTCACCAGTCAAGGAACTGGAATTCTTCTGGTCGTTCGGGCTGAGGTGGAGGTCGAGGCCAAGGTGGTCAGCCACCAGTCCCTCACCACCAGTAGGGAGGTTCAACTCAAAGTGGTCAGTCAGGGGCACATGGCCGTGGTGCAAGCCAGTCATTCACAATGAAGCAGACTAATCATGAGCAGGATCCTGACGCTTCTACTGTTCAAGGTACAATTTTAGTTGCCTCAGTTTTATCTTCAGTACTTTTCGATACTTGTGCTCTGCATAGTTTTATCTCTATTTCTATTGTGGAGATCCTTGGACTCGGCATCATTACATCTGCTGATTTTCTGACACTAGACAAACCATTGGGGACAAGGACATCTAGTGTATTCCAGTGTAGATAGTTCCCTCTCGAGGTGGCAGGGCAACACTTCTTATGGGATCTCTATGTCATAGAGATGGCAGGCTATGATTTCATCCACGACATGGACTGGTTGATTACCTACTATGATGTCGTTGAATTTTATCACCGTAGAGTCAGTTTCATTTCACCAGAGGGTGAATGTTTCCTTCATAGAGTTGAATGGGACGTTAAGGCGAGTCAGGCGAGACTTGAGCATCATGGGCTAGGAGGGGTGACCGCCCAGATTGCTATCCTTTATCTAGATTATCAGGGGACTCCACAGTTGGACTTTCCTCCAGTGGTGGATCGCTTCCGGGATGTCTTTCTAGAGGTCTTTTCAGGTTTACATCCAGAGCGTGAGGTGGACTTCTCTATTGAGCTCATGCTAGGAGTGGCACCGGTGTCCATTCCTCCATATAATATGGCCACACCTAAGTTGCAAGATCTCAAGAAGCAGTTGGAGGAGCTACAAGCTAAGGGTTTCATCCGACCCAGTACTTCTCTTTGCGGTTCACCTATCCTATTTGTGATGAAGGTAGACGATACACTTCGGCTTTGTATAGATTTTTGAAAGCTGAACCAGTTGACGGTCAAGAACCGATATCCATTGCTGAGGATTGATGACCTTATCGATCAGCTTCGAGGAGCCCGGTTGTTCTCAATGATCGACTTGAGGTCTGGTTATCTTCAGTTGCGCGTCAGACCATCAGATATATCTCTGACTGTCTTTAGGAGCAGGTATGGTCTATACGAGTAGACAATCATGCCTTTCGGACTCATGAACACATCTGCAGTTTTCATGGAACTAATGAACCAAGTGTTTCATCCTTACATTGAATCCTTTGTCGTGGTCTTCGTGGACGATATCTTGGTGTACTATCACACTCGACACGACCATTCCACACATCTTGAGATCTTTTTGAGTACACTGAGAGAGCATCAGCATTATGCTAAACTCTCGAAGTACCACTTCTGGATGGGTCAAATTCACTTCTTGCATCACGTCATCTTAGAGGCAGTAGTATCTGTGGACCCCGATAATGTGAGAGCTGTAGTCTCCTGGGAGCAGCAGAAGAAAATATTTTTGGTACCGAGCTTCCTAGGGCTGGCTGGATACTACAAACGCTTTATTCGGGAATTTTATGATGTAGCATCACCTTTGACAGGTCTGACCAAGATTGGGGCGATGTTCTTATGGTCAGATTCTTGTGAGCCAGCCTATTAGGAGCTAAAATGGAGGTTGACGTCATCACCAATATTAGTCTTGTCGGAGCCAGGAAAGAGCTACAATGATTATTGTGATGCTTCATGTATCAGGCTGTAAGATGTGCTTTTGCAGGGAGATGGAGTTGTTGCGTACGGGTCACGGCAGTTGGGGCCACATGGCAGGAACTACCAGAAGCATTATCTGGGGTTGGCAGCTATTGTTCATGCCTTGCACTGTTGGAGACACTATCCTCTAGGAGAGAACTTTTTGGTCTTCACTGACCACAATAGTCTCATGTATATCTTCACTCAGCATGATCTGAATCTGAGGTAGCGTAGGTGGGTCGAGTATCTTCAGTATTTGGATTTTGAGCTTGCCTATACGCCAGGAAAAGGCAACGCCGTGGCAGATGCGTTGAGCATGAGAACTCAGATTTAAGAGGTTCAGGGGGCCAGTAGTGAGTGGCAGCTGATGGATCTGTTCTCTAAGATGCATCTGGTGGTGCACGACAAATGGGGACAGACTTTTCTATCTTCTGTATTTGTTACCTCCAAGAAACTTGATCATGTACGGATGAGGTAGCTATCAGAATCGAAAGGCTTAGTCATGTGGGATGGTGTGTCCGTAGAGGACCCTCTTCCTAGTTGTATAGTGGGAGAGGATGTGATATTGTGCTTCCAAGGATGCGTATGGGTGCCAGCAGACATACGTGAGGAGCTGATGCGGGATTTTTATTCCTCATATTGGGTAGTTCATCCTGGTGTCACCAAGATGTATCGGGACCTTCTTCACCAATAATGGTGGCCATTTATGAAGAAATATGTTGCTGGTTTTGTCATGTGATGTTCTTCTTGTCAGCAGGTGAAAGTAGAGCATCAACGACCAACAGGGCTCTTACAGTAGTTACCCACTCCGGAGTGGAAGTGGAATGATGTTGCAATGGACTTTGTAACTGGGTTACCGAGATCGCCCCGGGGAAATGATACTATTTGGGTTCTCGTTGACAGGCTTAAGAAGGTTGCTCACTTCTTGCTGATCAAGGAGACCATCAGTGTCGATGATCTGGGATGACTTTAAATCAGAGAGATCATTCGTCTGCATGGAGTTTTGCACTATATTTTTTCATACAGAGATGTACACTTTACCTATCAGTTCTGGCCGGGACATCAGAAGGCCTTGGGTACATATGTACTTTTGAGTACAACATTCAATCCCCGAACTGATGGCCTGTCCGAGCAAACAATCCAGGTTCTTGAGGATATGATCCGAGCTTGCATCCTAGACTTTGGAGGTTCTTGGGAGAAGCATATCCATTTGGTGGAGTTCGCCTACAAAAACAGTTTCTAGGAGACCATTCAGATGGCGCCATTCGAGGCCTTGTACGGTAGGCCATTCCGATCACCCTTATTCTATCTCGAGGCAGGAGAGGTAGCTTTGCTGGGACCTCATCTTGTTCTGGAGACTTGAGAGCATATAGAGCTGATTCGGAATAGGATGGCTACAGCACAGTCTCGAAATAAGTCTTATGCTGATAAGCAGAGACGACTTCTGGAGTTTGAGGTCGGTGATCAGGTTTTCTAGCGTGTCGCACAGAGGGTGGGACATAAGAGTATTCGGAGACAGGGTAAGCTTTCACCAAGGTATCTCGGACCATTTGAGTTCATGGGGAGACTGGGGCCAGTCGCCTATCGATTGCAGCTACCTCAGAGGTATCAGGCCATGGATGACGTCATCCACATCTCTCAGCTCCGATGCTACTTTTCAGACCCGTCCCATGTGTTTCATCCTGAGGAAGTCGAGAATGAAGCAGATGCATCATTCAAGGAACATCAAATCCATATTGTTGATCGTAGTACGAAGGTACTCCGCACGCAGTCTATTCCTCTGGTATGAGTGCTATGGTAGCACGGGCAAGTACAGGACGAGACCTATGAGAGGGAGGCCGATGTATGATCTCAATGGCTGGAGCTGTTCGGGGTTTCTTCTTCTCTGCCTCGTTAGGGAAATGTGTGGATGAATTTTTTTAATGGGGAAAGTTTTTAAGAACCCAGTTCTTTGCTCAGGTATATTTTTCAATTTTCTGGAGTTATTAAAGAAAAATAAATTTTCTGGAAATTTCAGAAGTACAAGCAGTGTACTTTATAAGTACACTCCGTGTACTCTGTTCTGGATCGAAGCCGTGTGATGGCCATGTTGGGCCCAACACACGGTGTGTAAGGATGAGGTGGAGGCCTATTAATTCGAAGTATGGAAGAAAATTTGAAGTACACGTCGTGTACTCAAGAAGTACACACCATGTACTTTATTTTTATTAAACAGACTGGGGTCACACTTAACCTGCAAACCATATTCATCTTCCATTTTCATCCATCAGAGAGCGACCATACAGCTGGATCTTCGATGAACTCCTGCCTCGCCATCTGTTCCCCAATTCGAGCACGGTCAGTTTCGTTGGAATCACAGCGGTGAGTTATTCCTTCTACTTTAGCCTTGTTTCTTGATTCCTCCTCATTTACATGATATCATCAGATGAATATTTTGTGCATTTTCTCAGATCTACATTGTTCTAAGAGGAATATTTCATTGAGGTTTGCATATATCAATCTCCTCATATTGTGGTAGGTGGTTTGTGCCTTTCCGTAGCGAGTTGATGAGTATTTTGTGCCATTTTCACTAAAACCCTTGAACGGGGTATTGCGTGTTTCCTGTTTTTGCCCTGCTATTTTTATGCTATGCTTGTTTTCTTTAGTAGAAGTTATTGCTTGTGAGTAGAGTAATTTATTTTGTTCTCATATTGCTTTGATATGCTTGTTTTTCCTGTTGAGAATTTTACTAGTAGCCATGCCTAGTTGTAGGATAGCGTAACTATAGTTTTGTTCTTACAGTTAAGCCTTATTTGATATCAAGTAGTTCTTGAGGTTTACTTAGAAGATACATGCGCGCTGAGCATGTTATGTTATACTCAGGACTTTGAGAACCTAGAGTAGTAGACCAAAGGGAGAATTGATTGAAGGAATTATCCAGAGTGTCTTTTAATTATGATGCAAGACTATAGGGGGAATTGATGTTGAGTGTTTCCCCATAGATTCTGTAGATCCACGATGTGGGCCATATGGGGAATTGATGTTGAGTGCTTCCCCAGAGAGCCTTTAGCACGATATGAGACTATAGGGGGAATTGACGGTGAGTGCTTTCCTAGAGAGTCTGCATAATTACATAGCTGAACCAGAGGGATGAGTCTATGTGTACTTCCCAGAGGGTTTCTAGTATTTATAGGTTGAAATATATGGGTTAAACTATTAGATCTACCCATAAGGTTACATGTTTCTTCTTTCTTTGCTAGCTGTTTACTTGTGTACTTTACATTTTAGAACTATGGATTGTAGCTGCTTGTACATTCCTGTTTACTACTTCTTGTTTATTTACTGCCATGTATTCATTGACTGTTAGGCACAAATATTTGGGTGATTTCCTACTTGGATTGTATCTCACACCCTAACTGGGCCATGATTTTGGGCCCAAGAAGACTATTTATCTGTAGGTATAGGCAAGAGAAAGCACCCTTCTAAATTAGGATATTGACTGAATCAGGAGCTAGGGAGAATAGGACAAAGTCGTGGATCGCGATGCTGAGGATCTAACTTCATTTTCTTTTTCACATGGTTTCTTTTGTATTTTAGCACGTTGTTGTGTTTGCAGTTTTCCATAGATACTTGTACCTGCTGCATCATTGTCATTATAGTTATATATCAACATTACTTCCACTGTTTTGTTTTTGTTGTTATGCATGTTGTTTACTGCATCCATTGTTTATTGTTGTTCCTTATGTTGGATACCTTACAGAATGAGGGCATAGTTTCCCCACCGACTCACCAAGGCCCTCGCTACTAGTAGGAAGCCTCTGGCGTTCGGGGAAACGCAATTGTGGTCATGTGGCGATCCAGTTACGGGGCACCAGTGGAGGGGCTCTAGACTCGGGTCGTTACATCCCAGAAGGTGGGGGTGTCCAGGGGTGAGGGGTAGTCCACGGGGGTGGGGGTGTCTAGGGGGTGGGTTATGCAGGATTAATAATACATTAAAAATTGCATTTTATATATCATATACATGATTGAATTCAGAAAATAGAATCAAATAACCCCAAAATAATGTATCAACAGAATCTGAATACATTTTTTCGGGTTTCCGTATACCAGTTATTTTTAAATAAAATGATGTCCAATTTAAGAAAAAGACTTACAGTTAGAGTGATACCGGTCACACCATGCTGCGGATTGAGGTGGGGTGTAGTCGTACTCTTCCTAGATGACTCATGGATTGTTTTCATAATTTACAAATAGAATCTGAATTTGTTTGGTCGGTTTTCCGTATGTCAATTGTTGTTTTCACATAAAAAGTTTTCGATATGAAATAATGGTGAGAATCAATGAGTGGTTCCTACACCACCGTGCCTCATATTGAGGCAGGGTTTACTCATACACATCACATATGACCCATCGATCGTTGTGCTAAAGTATCATCACAATATGAATACGTTTGATTGGTTATCCATATGATAGTTGTTGTTTTCACTTAAAATCTTATCCACTTCAAACCAAAGTGAGTCATTTTGTGTGGTTCCAACCACACCATACCTCAAATTTATGAGGGGGGGATTGATAAATGTCAAATATCACCCATGGATAATTTTCCTACTGTTTAAACAGAATCCAAATGCGTTGGTCTGTCTTATGTATGTCAGTTTTTGTTTTCACTTAAAATGATATCCATTTTAAACAAAATAGAGACACATTGAGTTGTTCTGGCCACACCACACCTCGGATTGAGGTGGGGTTGACTCATACATGTCACATATGACCCATGTAATGGTTTCGAAAATTTTAATGAGAATCTAAATGCATTTGGTCGGTTTTCCATTTTTTAATTGTAGCATTCAGTTAAAATGATGTTCATTTTAAACAAAAAAGAGACACTTTGAGTGGTTCCGGCCACACCGCTCTTTTTATTCATTAGGGGTTGACTCATACATGTCACATATGACCCATGGATCATTTTCCTAATGTTTCAACAGAATCTGAATGCATTTGGTCTATTTTTCTTATGTCAGTTTTTGTTTTCACTAAAAATGATGAACATTTTAAACAAGGGATATATACTTTGAGTGGTGTAGGTGACATCGAAACTCGGATTATGGCGGGGATCATTTTTACACATCACAAATGACCAATTGATTGTTTTATAAAAAAATAAACACAATCCGAATGCATTTGCTCAGTTTTCTGTATGCCAGTTGTTGTTTTCACTTCAAATCCAGTCCATTTCAAATTGAAGTGAGACAGTTTGAGTGGTTCCGGTCACACTGCCCATTGGATTGATGAAATGTCTACTCATATAATTCACATATGACCAATGGATCGTTTTACTAATGTTTCAACAGAATCCAAATATGTTTGGTCAGATTTCCGTACATCAGTTGTAGTTTTCACATAAAATGATTTCCATTTTAAAAAAGAGAGAGACACTTTGAGTGTTGCCAGCCACATAGCTCCTCAGATTGAGGATGGGTTAATATGTACACATCGAAAATGACCCATGGATCGTTGTCCTAATGTATTTAGACGATCTGAATGTGTTTGGTCAGTTTTCCATATGCCGATGTTTTTTTCACTTAAAATCCAGTCCATTTCAAATTAAAGTGAGATAGTTTGAGTGGTTCCAGTAACACCGGACCTTTGATTGAGGTGGGGTTTACTCATAAACATCACATATGAACCATTTATCATTTTTCTAATGTTTGAACAGAATCGGAATGCGTTTGGTTGGTTTTCCATATGTTAGTTGTTGTACCCAAATAAAATGATGTCCTTTTAAAAAAACAAAGACACTTCGAGTGGTGTCAGCCACACCATTCCTTGGATTGATGAGGGGTTGACTCGTACATGTCATAAATGACCCATGGGTCATTTTACTAATTTATCAAGACAATTTGAATATTTTTGGTTGGTTTTCCATATGTCAGCTGTTGTTTCCACATAAAATCATGTCCATTTCAAATAAAAGTGAGACACTTTGAGTGGTTTTGGCCACACCGTCATTCTAATTGATGTCTGGTTGACTCTTACACGTCACATATGACCCATTTATTGTTTTTGTAAAATTTCAATAGATTCCAAATGCGTTTGGATGGTTTTCCGTATGTTAGTTGTTGTATTCACTTAAAATGATGTCCTTTTGAACACAAAAAGAGACACTTTGAGTGGTGTCGGCCACAACACGACTTGGATTGGGGCATGGATTACTCATACACATCACAAATGACCTATGGATCATTTTACTAATGTATCCACACAATTCTAATGCGTTTTTTTGGCTTTCCATATGCCAATTTTTTTTTACTTTAATGTGTTTCCATTTTAAAAAAATGGATGACACATTGAGTGGTACCGGCCACATCGTTCCTCATATTGAGGTAGGGTTGAATCTTACACGTCACAAATGACCCATGTATACTTTTCCTACGATATCAATACAAACTGAATCCATTTGGTAAGTGTTATGTATGTCAGTTATTTTTTTCAATTAAAATGTTATGAATTTCAAATAAATGTGAGACACTTTGAGTTGTACCGACCACACCGCAACTCGGATTGTGGCAGGGTTGAATCGTACATGTCAAAAATGACTCTTGGATCATTTTTCTAATGTTTCAATAGAATCTGAATGCGTTTGGTTGGTTATCCGTATGTCAGTTGTTGTTTTCATTTAAAATGTTGTCCATTTTAAACAAAATAGAGACATTTTTAGTGGTGTCAGCCACACCATGCCACAGATTAAGGTGAGGTCGACTCATACACATCAAAATGACCCAGGGATCGTTTCTGTAACGTATCAACACAATCCTATTGCATTTGGTTAGTTTTATGTATTCTTTTTTTTGTTTTCACTTAAAATCTTGTCCATTTCAAATAAATTATTATTCAATGGGTTCTTGCCTGTAGATATTTTTAGGTGTATTTATAAATGAAGGAACCAATATAACATCATTTTAGATGTGTATATGTTTCTCATTTGGAATACAAACAATTTATTTAGTGTTATCAAAAATCATCAGGATAATGTAATGCATGTATTGAACTGGAACATAAGTGTTTCACAGTTGCGAGTGTCCTCACTAACAGTAGAATATATCTGTTGGGACTCTGGTGTTGTGGTGAAGTATTATATATATAACTGTAAAACATAAACAGGGATAAGGGCTAACCATTGGTGTGGATAAGAATATTAATTTATTATACAAATTATTATAATTGCACGTACATTTTGAATAATGTGATGGAATCATACATCAGAGATTTATTTTTGATGAATCATGGTGTTTTCTATATATCATTTATAAAGTGTCTCTATTGGAATCTTTGACATTGTGAAAATGCCTATGTGGATCTTTTAAATTGATTTATGTGTTTTGAAATATTTCTTATAGGGATTTCACTTTTTCTATATTAATAAAATTGTTGTGTCATGATGTTTTCTTGAACGAAAAAATAAATTAATTATGGATTTTTGAATCAGTGTTTATGACTGATTTATTTATTTAAAAAAGTGTATGTTATATTTAAATAGAATTTGTTTAAATGGTCAGTTTATTTAATAGAATTTCATGTGTGATTTTTTAAATATTTTTCAAATGACATTTGAACTATATTTTGTTAATAGTATTTTATGTTTATATTTTTATAAGATTAGGAAAACCATTAATTTATATCATTGTTTTATGTATTCAATTTTTTAAAAACAAATATCACTGAATCAAATATGATGGATATGGATAAAAAATTTATAGATGCAAAAATATTGACAAGAGTGTATGATGATGGAGTGAAAGAATTCATCAAGTTTGAAAAATATCATTCATATGACCCTTCTAAAATCCTTTGTCTGTATTTACGCTATTGTTATTAGGGACTAGTTATTCTAGAGGATTTGGAAGAACAATTGATAAGTCATGGAATAGATCGAGGTTATAATTGTTTTAATGAACATGGGGAGAAAGTGAATGTTTCCAGCGGCTGGGAAAATAGATCATTTTATGGATCATCTATTATGATTACATGTGTGAACAATGATGAATACAATATGAAGGATGTGACCATAGATGTGAATGAAAATAAATATTATATTGAGAAAATGACAAATACAGTTGAAAATGTACTTCATGCTTTCCCAAAATTGATTGAGTAGTTAAAGAGTTATTCCATGATGTCCATATATGGTGGTTTCACTAAATATACTGCATTGTCGGCCGTATAGAAGCTATATAATTTTGAAGAAGAAAATGGATGGAGTGATGCCTGCTTAATAGATTTAAAATCTCCATTGAATTACATGATCATTGAAGATAATGGGCTCCTGAGACGAATATACGACACCAAATGAATGATAAGTTCGATGGGTATGATAATTCAATGAATACAAGACTATTTGAATGATTGTATACTATTTCCCAAAGACAAAAAACGACTTATATAAATCCCTATGTATGGTTTTTATGGAAAAAATAAATATGAAACATGTCCTAAAAATGTTTTATGGTGCCTTCCAATCATTCCAAGAATTAGGTTCGTATATAGAATAGAGGAGACTGAAATGAAAATTGAATTAGCATACAGATAGATGAAATAAATATAGGAAACTATGTCACATGGAAAACTCTCATCAGTGGAAGATAATCGATCATGAGTATCCTAATTTTTGAAATGTGTTGAAAAACCTTCATCCAGCGTTATATATAGATGGAGTCATTCCTTTTTGTATTGAAAAGAGCACTCACATTACATGGCAGTTTATGTTGGTAAATTATAATTATCCATCATGATTATAAATGAAATGAAAAAACATCTTGATATTTAATCTTATATTAGGACCAAAAAAACAAAATAACGATATTTATGTAAATATGGATCTATTTATCGATGATTTTAAATTATGATGGGTTTCTGGTGTTACGTTGTATGATGTTTATAGAAATTAATATTTCACATTGAGATACAAGTTGTACTAAGAGATAAATGGATTTACTACTTATGGAAAATTTTAAGGATATTCCATTAAATTATTTCATGGGTGTCCCATCTGTGAACAAGGTAAACAGTAAATTATGATGAAACATTCATCAAAATCCTTGTTTCATGAAAATATCAGATTTTTAACCCGATGAGAAAAGTAATGATTTTGGATGGAATCATTCAATGGATGTTTTGAAGAGTGAACATCATTGTATCTACTAATAAGTGATCATCCCATTGATAATGTTAATGATTTGGACACTTATTTTGATAATCCATTTTTGAAAAACCTGATGGAATCTCATTGGATGAAGTGGTCATTTTTTAATTACCATACAGGAATTGTATGTATGTTAGCCACATTCTTGATTTTATTAATGTTGAAGGAAATGTATGTGATAGTGTAAATGGATGGTCTCTAAATGCACCCATAAAATCTAAGGATTCAATTAAGGCTATGTTCGACATGCATTTCATGGATATAAGAGAAGATTTGGTGCTAGTTAATGGTGAAAAAAATGAACGATTCTTTCTCTATATTCTTACACTATTTCCAGGTAGGAGATATACCAGTTTTGAACCTACTTAGAGGAAATAAATCTTCCATAGGGGTATTCATCGAATATCAAGAACATCATGTCAGTCACTGATTTTTGTTAAAGGCTCTGAAATCACATGACCATCACATTTTGATTCAAGATCTAATTCTTGAATCTTTAAATTTCATTTTTCCCATGAATGTCCATTATACATTAACAAATCTCAATTTATCCTTCAAATCTATACATAAGAATGTTATTTACCCAAGAAAATTGCTGAGTATGGAAAAAGAAATTGTGGTCAATGTATGTGAATTGGAAACATTCTTCCGCTATTTCATTTTCCATACATGGAAAATTTGCTGGGTCTATAACTTTGATACATATAACATTGAATAAGAAATAGAGATTGGTTAATGTATAAAACATATTCTTGGGAAAATTAAATGTAAGGCTTCAAGAATTATATCTTTTATCAAAATGTGATGGTCAAGTGATTTCAGAGATTTTAACATTAAATCAATCATTGACATGATGTTCTTGATATTCGATGAATACCCCTCTAGAACATTTATATCTTTTAAGTAGTTTCGAAACATATATATGTCCTATCTGGAAGGAGTGTACAAATATATAGGAATAATCGTTAAATTTTATCCATTCACTAGTGCCAAATATTCTCTTATTTCCATTAAATCCATGTCCAACATAGACTTAATTCAATCGTTAGATTTTCTGGGAGCATTTAGTGACCGACCATTAAAAATATCACATACATTTAGTTCAACATGAATAAAATCAATAATGTGTCTTACATACATAAATTCTTGTATGGTAATAAAAAACCGACCTCTTCTTCCAACAAGTTTCCATAAGGTTTTTAAAAAATGGTTTACCAAAAGAAGTGCCCACATCATTAACATTCTAAAAGGGATGATCGCCTATTAGTAGAGACAATGATGTACGTTCTTAAAAACTTCCATTAAATGATTCCATCCAAGATCAGTACTTTTCTCATCAGGGTAAAAATCTGATATTTTCCTGAAACAAGGATTTTGAATAATATTTCAACATAATTTACCATGTACCTTGTTCACAGATAGGACACCCATGAAATTATTTAATGAAATATCATTAAAAATTATCATTAGTTGGAAATCCATTTATCATCCAGTATAACTTTTTTTACAATGTGAAATATTAATTTCAATAAAAATCATTCAATGTAACACCTAAATCCCACAAGAACATTAAATCATCGATAAATGGATCCAAATAAACATAAATATAATTATTTTGTTTTTTTGGTTGTAATATATGCATAAATACAATGATGTTTTTTCATTTAATGTATAATCATGATGGATAGTTATAATTAACCAACATACACGGCGATGTAATGTGAGTGATGCTTCGAAAACCCAATGGATTGACACCATCTATAGATAACGCAGGATAATGTCTTATCAACACATTTGCAAAATTAGGATACTAATTATCAATTCTCTTCAATAGAAGAGAGTTTTCTAGGTGTCATAGTTTACTATATTTATTTCATCTATTTGCGTGCCATTTCAATTTTCTTTTTGGTTTCCTCTATTCTATGTTTGCACCTAAACCTTGGAATGTTAGGAAAGATCCATACAACTTTTTTAGGACTGGTTTCATATTTATTTTTTCTAGAATAACCACACCATGGTAATTATCTACGTTTTTATTTGGCCTTGTGAAATAGTATATAGTCATATGAAAAATCATGTATTCATTCTAAGATCATACCTATTGAACGTATCATTCATTGGGTGTCGTATATTCGTTTGGAGTGCTCATTATCATCTAGAAGCATGTCATTCAACAGAGCATGTAAATATTTAAAACTGGCACCACTCCATCCATTTCCTTCTTCAAATATATATATCTTCTATACGGCTGACAATGTTGTATTTTTATTGAAACCACCATATAGGGACATCATTGCACAAATCATTAAATACTCAATCAATTTTGGGAAATCATGATGTATATTTTCAATTTCCTTTTCTTTTTCTCAATAAAATATTGGTTTTCATTCACATCTATGGTCACATCCTTGATACTGTATTCATCATTGATCACACATGTAATCATAATAGATGATCCATAAAATGAACCCTTATACAAAATGATAGCTACATTCACTTTCTCCCCATTTTTATTCCTACACTGATAACTTCGATCTATTCCATGACTGATCAAGGGTTCTTCCAACTCCTCTAGACTAACTAGTCTTTAATAAAAATAGCGTAAATACAAGAAATGTATTATAGAAGGTTCATATGAATGATATTTTTAAAACTTGATGAACTCTTTCACTCCATGTTCATAGACTCTTGTCAATATAATGATATCTATACATTCTTTATCCATATCCATAAAATTTGATTTAGTGATATTCGTATTTAAAAAAATGAATACACAAAATAATGATATATTTTAATGTTTTTCCTAATTTTATAAAAATACAAACATAAAATACTATGAAGAAACTAAATTTCAAATGTCCTTTGAAAAATATTTAAAAATCACACATTAAATTCCATTAAATAAACCGACCATTTAAACAAATTCCTTTTTAAAATTTCATGCTCTTTTTAAATAAATCAATTAGTTCTAAACACTGATTAAAAAATATATAATTATTTAATATAATCATTCAAGAAAAAATCATTACACAAAAATCGTATTAATTTTAAAAAAGTGACATCCTTCTACGAAACACATCAAAACACATTAATCAATTTAAAAGATCCGCATAGGAATTTTCACAATGTCATTGATCCCAATAGAGACACTTTATAAATGATATATAGAAAACAGCTTGATTCATCCCAAATAAATATGTGATGTATGATTCCATCACATTATTCAAAATGTAGGTATATTAATTATAATTTGTACAAGAATTTGACATTCTTCTCCCCACCAATGGTTATCCCCCATCCATGTTTCCATTTTCCTGTTATATCAATAATACATCACCACAACACGTGAGACCCAATACATATATTATGATTTTAGTGAGAACACTCACAACCATGAAACACGTGTGTTCCAGTTCAATACAAACATTGCATTATCCTGATGATCATATATCACACCAAACCAATTGGTTGTACACGTCATGAGAAACATATACACATCTCACATTATGTACTATTGGTTACTTCATTTATAAATAAACCTAACAGTATTTACAAGCATGAACCCTTTAGATAAATTTTTTTTCTCACATGTCATTCTTTTCAAACAAATAATTTACCTATTCCAGTCATCACTAGATGATGTTATTTCTTTATGTTCGCTCTCTGGTAAAAATATAAATAAAAAATTTATTAAAAAATAAGATCTTAAAAGATTCTATAAGACGATATCATAATTTAATCTTTCACATGTACAGGAAGCATGTTGTCTAAGAGATCCTCCATCCATGTTTTTTCCTGTGAAACCCCATTATTGGTGAGACCATTATCAAACAAATTCACCTCATGGTAAGCATGAGTTGCAATGAAATTTATTTCATGGAGAGAATAGATAAAATTCATCCAACCTATAGTAAGTGGCCAATATAGATGAATCACCTCATTTAAAATGGCCTTCAATATAGTTTTATAATCACATTAAATCAAAAAAAATTCCAACCGTAGTGCATGGAATATGAAATTCCATGTATCAAACTAAGAATTTTGGATTCCAAAGAGGTTGAAATACCATAGCCTCAAAAAAAGAACCCAATTATCTGACATAGTTGATTTTTGAAGATGGAACCACACCCTACAGGACCTGGTTTTCCTTTCAAGGCTCCATCCACATTGATTTTAATCCACCTTGGGAGTGGTGGCCTCCATAAAACCTCAAAACGTGCGTATCGGTCGATTTAAAATGGAAAAAATCCAAAGACGTCTAATAATCATAAAATCTAACAAAGTGTTTTTGCATCACCATTTATGAATTAACATTACTTCACAGATAGAAATGATAATTCTCATTCTACCTGCATTAATGTTAAGTGAGAAATTATTGTGAAGAATTTCATATCTATCATACCAGATTACATGAAGAAGCTCTATAACCCTAGAAACAAATATTTTGTTTTATTTATTGGAGTTTTCGATATCTACACAGCATTTTAGCAGTGCATTAATAGAGTCAAGAATCATCAATATGCAATCAATTATGTCATATATATAGTTCCAAAGAGTAGTGGAGGTATCACAAGATAGAAATAAATGTTTAGTATCCCATCCATATTGATTATAAACATGACATTTTGAGAAATGATGGGTCCAAAAAAATTTCAAAAAAGAATCAGCGAGAACCATGTCATAGGAATGAAGCCAAATATGAGTGAGTCATGAAGGTTTAATATTATAATAATCAAAAAAATAATCAAGTTAAAGTCATTTACATAGTTATTAAAGGAAATGTTTTAGAAGCTTTTAGAATTGAGCAATCCATTGTGAGTAGGGTCCCAAATTAGAAAATATTTCGAGATAAAAAAATTTTAATTATCAATAATTTGGTCAAAACTATCAGGAAGAGTATCAATTTGAAAATTAATAACATTAATGATAGTTTTGTTGATATTTTTAGGGGTATGTTCAGGAGGAATCAAAGAAATAAGAGGAGTGATTGTCTTGTTGTCCAACAAAAATCAAATGGAGAATTTTTTGTTGACCATCCACCTAGAATTTGTCATAATGTTTTCATAAATATTTGAGATTGAGAATAAAATGGAGGAGTTTAAGAAATTCTTGTTAACTGTATTCAACATAACAAATAACCTATTTTTAATTAAATCAATCGGGGGGTGTCATTTTGAATTAGGATCCATGTGAGTCTGGCTTGAAGAGACTCATTAAAGTGATTAAATTTTTTAATTCAAACGCCTCCCAAGTCCAAAGGCTTATAGAAAGTATCCAAATAGATATTCACATGTTTCCTATACCATGTGATTCTATTCAAATCAATTTTTTCGATGAAAACATACATTTTTAATAACTGTAATTGGCCATTTTTAAACCATAATTGTTTGGGACAATTTGAAGACAATGGTCGAATTTACAAGACAAACTCTCCCCAACATTGAAAGTGAATTTCCTTTTGAAATGGAAATCTGATTAATAATTTGATCGAAAATGATTGAAAAATAACCATCTTTGGGTTATCCCCAAAAGATGGAAACCCCAAGTTATTTGAAGGGAATTGTTCCATCATTAATTCCATGGTCATTAATAATAGTATATGTTCTACTAGATGGAAAGTTTTCTTCCAAATTATATGGAGGATATTTTCTAACCAATGACTTGACCCAATACCTCCTCATTTTGACTGAGAGTATATTTTAGAGTTTTAATGTTTTTTATATCACCCATTAGAAACAGAATGACATTATCTACATAAAGTAGGAAAGTGAGAGCATCTACATTTTTATATTCCCGAATTGGTTTAAGTTTATTTATTTCAACAAGAAGATTGAGTATGTGACTTAAATAGTCCTCAACTATAGAAAATATGACTTTAAATAGGGGTTAAACATTTGTGACACTTGTGATGCAATTTCAGTAGCCTCTAGGAGGGCCATTGATCAGGATGAAAATGTTGGATGAGATGAGAAGGTTTTTTATTATAGATATAATGAATTTTTTGAATCCAAATCCATGAATAAATTTGAATATCAAATGAACATCCATTGTGTCAAAGGCTTTCCTAATGTAAAGTTTTATGTAAATGTTACAACATCGTTTTTTGTTGTTTAACGTGTTTTTTTATTTAGAGGTGAGAAAAATGTAGTCCTGGATGGAAATTCCCTTGAACAAACCAAATTGATTCTAGAGGATAATTTTATCCTTAATATTGTTAAGTATATTAGAAATCATTTTGGGGATGGTTTTATAGAGAGTTTTGATTAGTGCTATGGGTCTAACGAGGTGAATTTCAGAGTCATTGTCTACCATAGGAATTAAAGTAATAAATTAGGAATTCAACCTAGGAGGTAGGAATCAACTAGAAAATAAATTATTAACATGTTTTGAATAAATGATGTTGATACATATTTTACTAAACTAATAGATGGTTTGAATTTACAAGGTATAATCCCTAAAATATTCAAAAATACATTATAAATGACATTACAAATACCTTTCATTATAAAAATTTTAACCAAACTTTTATCAATAAAATATAGAATTATTGTTTTGAGAGTTTAACTATAAGTCTAAATATAATTATTACACCTCCAAAATTCATTCATGAGGGTAAAAACTTCATGTACCAAAATAGTCTACAACCATTTGAAGAAAATTTCATAATTAAAATATAGTATTGGTAACTTTGAAGGTTTCATCAACAAAAATGTCAGGATAACTTCATAACAGTAAATGTCAATAGTTCATAATTCAATCATATAACTTTTTAATGTTTTAACAAAATAATAATTTATATATTTGGATATAAAATTAAGATAAAAAGAAAATATTATTTGATAATCACTTGAATTGTCACATTTTCTCCAATGAGGGGATTCACTATAAACATTGTGCTGTTGGAAGGATTCATTACATGTTTTGTTATGGTCATTTTACTAGGTTTTCCATAAAGTTCCTCATGTAGCATTGGATAGGTTGGTATAATAAAATATTTTCTCCCTTATAAATACTTTTGTCCATTAATAAAAATATCAATTTATTCACCTTGGATGAATGATTTTCATCCAAAAACATAAATCTCATTTTTGTGTGGTTATTCAATTTATGTCATGCATTTATCCTTTATTGCAAATTTTCCTTGGGGTAGGTATTTCCAAAACCATGAGTTTACTAGAACATGAAGGTAGAGATCATATGTAGTGAATTATCAATTGCCTTACTTAAATTTTATGTAATATCTGGATTCGGTATTTTTTTCAATTCATTTATGTTCTGTAATTTCTTCGGTAATATATATGTATTGGGGGTTTAATTTATATTATGTGGGTTTTCCATTAGGATTGTTGATTTTTACCAAATCCAACTATTGTTATGATAACATTCCCTTATTCTACTCTCATTTACCAAAAAATACTATTAAATATTGGTTACATAATATATGATGATTATTTTATCAGGACTCGATAGAAATTCCTGGTTTTGAAGACTATTGGGTTTCCAATAGTGAAGTATATTTCTATGATATGGTGTAATTGAACAAGTAACAAACTAGTGGAAAAATTAAAATGGGTAAGGTTTGGATTGATATTCAATGTTAGAGGATTCAGACGTTGGTGAGAAAAGGCCTTCCTACTCTTGGAGAGTTCAAAAGTTATATTTAATTTTAATTAATCATAATTGAGGTGTTTAGTATAATGAGAAACCATATGATGAAAGTATTATATTTTTATAAAAGGTGTGTACAAGAGAATATAGATCCAAGAAGGACGAAGGACATGCCTTAATTAATTTGAGAATAAAAATTGTATGTGTAGTTGAGGTAGGGGTCAAGATGTATGATTTTTAAATGTTTTGTTGCAACATTGGTTCTCGGTGAGAATGTATCAATTCCAAGAAAGTGAAGCATTTTGATCCAGATCTACGAAGATCTTATATATTACTTATATGTATGGGGATGAAATATCATTGTAGTGAGAGAAGATCAATGCCTTGAAATTATATTTCTTAGGTACTACCTATGTATCTATGGTTATCATGATAAATGAAATGGAAGAAATCAAAATCAATCGTGAAGTCAATCACATAAAATCCAAATGACATTCAAAAATTATTAATCTCACCTCTATACAACCTTCACTGAAATAACCCCATTATACCCATTTATAACACAATACAAAATAAATTCACCCCACTTCATATAACCATGAAAATAAAAATATAATATAGAGAAAATGTTTCCAAATAGAAAATGATTTTTATAAATCTCCATTGATGACTTTGAGAGTCATTGATAACCAAAACATTATATTATATTTAATAATTTTCCAAGGGATACAATATATTTCACACAATTTAATAGATAAAATCATTTTTTGGAGACCCAAAACAATTAAAAACATAATGAACACCTCCATGGTAATCACAAAGTAGGATCCCACCACTATGAGATTCCATGTGATAAACATTCAATGACAAAATTCTTGCAAGTTTTCATAAAAAGGAAATGCTAGTTACAATTTCTAAAAGATGAAACTTAAAAATTATAATAGTTTTCAATCAGTTTATTGATAAGAATCAACACATTTAAAAATAATGTCAACACTACTGAATTTTACAGTCGTTCATACCTTATGACTATGTTAAGCACAAGATAACTAATGAGCACAAGCAATATGAAATAACACCTAGGAACTAGCGAGTTGTGGGTCCTAGGCTCCTCGTATCTCGGTAAGAGTAACCAAAAAAAAATATCTATTCTCGTGCACGAGCCACCAGTAGGGAACATAACCATAACCCAGATGTCCCCAAACAACATTAACACAGTTTAGTTTTAGTTTTAAGCGTCAATAATGCTAACTGAAATTGAGTCCGAACCCCAATGATTCGCTAGCATACAAGTACACATCCACCCACCTATATACATGAGTTTTCCCTTAGTTATCAAACAAGTTCAAAAAGTCAATAAATATAATATGCCCATGCAAGTATAATTTACATATCAAAAATTTACCAAACAACCCACATTTATACCACACAAGTCACAAAAGACCACTTTTCCTTCAAATTGATTTTGAAATCCAACTCAAACCAAAATAGCTCACAACACATTCACATTTCTTTAATACTTCCAAAACTCCATTAAAATATTTTATAAAACAATTTCAAGGTTATAAACATCACATAACATCCCACACTCGCATGCCACACAATAACAATTTTAACATTAAAAATCATTTTATCACCAAACATACTAGAAATAGCCCACAAACAAGTGTCTCCATGAAATCACAATTTAATAAAAAAATTCAGATATTTAAAAGAAATTATAAAAATTTTGACATCTCAAAATATAAATTCACCATTCTTAAACTCATATTAGGATAGAAGACACACACAATAGTACATATGCACTCTATTCCCTTATAGTTTAACAGACTAAAACATTTATAATTTTCATAAAAATAACCCAATTGGTGTAACTATCTCTTGCACACAAAACCCATTTCAAAACCAACATTTAAAATAAAAACCTTCCAAATTAGTATCCATAAAGAATTGAAATCCCTATGGACATTTTTAAAACAACTTTCATGTTTTATAAAATCACCTTGAATAATATGAAAAATGATACAAATGAAAACATGCATTTTCATAAAATTATCTCAAGAATTATAACAATGTTTTACAAATCAAACCTATTAAAAACCCCACTTTTTAGGCCTAGATGACATTAATACATCACCAAAACATGATTCGTTGGGTAAAAAAATTTAATAAACCAATTACATAATTTATAAAATAAACCCAAATAATAACCCATGAGTTACACATGAAAACACAGAATTTGAAGTTAAAAAGAAACTATAAAATTAATCACTTAACCAAATCAATCATAAATAGTTTTTGCACAACACCCATCATATGAGGAACATTAAAAATAAGTAAGTAAAGAAAAATAACACATCTAGAAATGATCAAAAATGGAATCACCTACCGAAACTGTAGAATCCCTGAAAACATGGTGTGAAACATCAACTGAACCACCACCACAACACAAGGATGGTAAATCTCGACCTAGACTACAATATTTGATTAAAAATACACCACATGAAACCCAAGGTTTGAACCCTAACTTCTTGAATTTCTATAAATTAATGAATTTGGGAGGAAACCCTATAGAGCTGGAAGGAATTAAAGAGAGAAACAGTTTCCCAAAACAATCTTGAAGAAAACAACCCAAAATCCCCCAATATTTCAATTTTAAAACAGCTAAAAATTTATGCGAGGTTCGAGCAAGGATGTGTAGATCATGTAGGAACTGGAATGGTGGGAAAATAGTAAAAATATAAGGATTTGTGAAAGAATCAATATACCTCTACAAATCTAGTAGATTTGTGAAATCTAGGAAAGTTTCTCCCTCTTTCGCGATTCTACTAAGCTCCAAATTGGGGGAGGAGATAATGGGGGAGCTCCTTATGTATGTGGTCTCGTGGGAGAGTTGGAATCACTGAAAAAAATTAAAACATGAGCGTCGTATTAAAAAATTAACAAATATTTTTAATTCAGGAAATGGGCTTTTGGCAGGCCCAATCACGTAAAGAAAAACTCAAATCCACCATGATTAATGATTTATAAATGGTCCAAATTAATCTGATGGTATTTATAGGTTAGAGGAAGACAAGTAGGAATTGGAATGGATGAATATTTTTGAAAAATGAAAGAGTTATAATTGAATCAAAATTTATTTTTAAATTTGGAATTAGGCTCACGGTTTGAACCAATTTATGAAAACTCACCCATTTCTCCATAAAAGCTTGGGAAACCACCAAATCAAATCATGAATAGAAATTAAATGAAATTTACCTTTAAAAGGAGTCATGTATGTGATAATTAATAATAATTTTATAATAATTTTATAAAAATATAAAATTTTAAAAAATATATTTATTATAATTGTAAATTTATTGAATAAATATATCAATTTTATATATGATTAAATGATAAATGTAAATTTTTTTATTTATTATATATAATTAATAATATAATAAATATATTTATTATAATTTAATAATTATTTAAATGAACATATATTATTTACAATTTAACTATATACATATATAATTTTTTAAATAATTATAAAATTTAAATTAATATATATATATATTATATTTAAAATTTCCGAAACCAATAAATTCAATAATATGATTATAATTTTATAATTTTTGAAAAATATATATATTCATTTATAGTATTTATAATTTTATAAATATATATAATAAAAAATATATAAAAATATTTCTTATTAAATAATATATATATATATATATATATATAATAAATATATAATTCTTTATAGTTATAATTATATATATTTATATATACTAATTGTGTGTATAATTTAATTAAAATAAATAATAATATAAATTAATTTATAACATTATATCTTTAGAAGCCCTAAAAGTTTAGCAATTATGAAGGATCATTTTATCGTCACATTTCTAGTGCTGCTAAATGAGAATGTTTATCAGCACTTTCTCTTTTATCATAAATAAAAAACCTCATTATCAGTGAATTTTTTAAACTGTTGGTAAGAGCCTTATATAGTATTTTAGATGATCCCTAATAGGGTGACTTTTCAAGAACACCTTAATGCTTTGGTGGATCCCATCTAATGTTTTGCCGCCACTATGACAGAACCACCCTATCATCTCTCCACCAAGCTCATTGAACCACACTATTTCTGAATTATATATATCATTGAACCCTATTCCAAAAACCACGGATGATCTCTCAAAACCCCACTGAGGGCGCTACCCTCTTCTAACCCTACATCCCGCCTTGCACTCACCAAAACCAACCATCATTACTTCTCTAATCCCATCGAAATCATGTCTCTTTTATAACTTTTATGAAAATTATTTTATAATGAAGACCCAAAAATATAATTTTATGATATTAGAATCCTATTTTTATGTATTTCCCAACCGATTCCCTTCATGGTTTTTTATTCTTCTTGATCAATAGTGTAAGTGGAACCCCCATTCAATTGAGTTTCTTTTTATCAGATCAGATTCACCCTTATGATTCATTACCATCACGACACCCATTCATGGAAAATCCCAAGGGTATGTGTTGAAACGTTTATTTATTTATTTGTGTCTATAGAAATTGATTAATTTATTGAACTATGTTCATCATATGTATGAATTTACGGACCATTCATTGTTGATTTGTGATAGGATACCCTCATCTGTTTCCATTGTGTTTGATATCGATGATTTTTTTCTTGGTTAACTCTATATTTTGTAAATCAAATAATTAAATTAAATGTGTTTATGTGTTATTGGAAATGTAAATTAGGTTTTCTGTGTTTTTTATTTTTAATCAAATGACTTTTCAATTGAGGAACTTGATAAAAATATTTTCCAATAAACCATGCACATCATGTGTTTCTGAAATTTCATTAATTATAAATCTTTATAAATAAATTATAATATTTTATAAGTTGTTTTGGTCATCCACATGAATTTTCAATAGGTATAATATGTTTAATTTTTTTATCAATAAATACAACAAATTCCATGCATTGATAAAATATTTTTATATAGTTTTTAAAATAATGTTTATGTTTAATCATTTTATACCCGGTTTGGTTTAGTGGATAAGACAATTTAGGAACTATTTTAATAAATAAAGATATTTTTTTCACGCGGAAAATTTTATAAATTGATTTAATGGGTGTTTTAAGTGTAATGTTTTATGAAATGTCTTAAAAATGAAATCAGATTATTATTTACATAATTGGACACATGGTAGGTTTCTAAATGGACGGTTTGGACCTTTTAAATGATCTTTCAATCCTATCAGTGTGTGAAACCCACTTATTTCCCCTTATGACATATTTCAAATGTGTGTGGTGTTTAATGTATTTGGTGACCGGGTGATGGATAAAAATTGGAAATTTCCTGTGAGAACGTTAGAGAACATAGTGAGTAATTATTTATGCCCAATGATGACTGTTTGTATTTTTTTTTCTCAAAATTATTAGTACATTATTATTCGAAACTTGAGTATCCATGTGTGAAGTATTTATTTTTGATATAATATATCATTTCACACTTTTAGTGCCCCTTAATATGTGTAGTTATCCTACCGAGTCCTTCTGATTCTAGGATTAGTGAAATCTAGTCCTGTGATTTGTTTTAGAATACAACATAAGCCGGATAATGGTCCTAGTTTGATAAATTATAGTACCCTCTCGTATTAAATCGAATAGTAGATCCCATGATATCATTTCTTTTGTTTGTGGTTTTTCATAGAGATTTTTATTGATCTTATTTAGTTCTACTACATGATTTATGTCTACGAGCCCCCTAGATGATTTATTTTAATTCATACATTCATTTAATTGATGATGTTGTTCCATTCATTGGATCATTTTCCTATGTATCATGAGTGGGGTTTATATAGGAGTTTCAAAACAGATTTAAAAGTGTGACCCAATAAAGGAAATAGTAGATCATAAAAGAAACACAAGGTACACCTAGATATTCCCCATTAACTATAAATTCAAGATCAATATTTTTTGTAATGGACTAAAATTGGATAATTTTTTTTCACTTTTACACATTCGTAAATATTATATTTGTATAAATAAAATTTATACATATATCAATTTATTAAAATATATTTTATAAGAATTAAATATACTTTTACAATATATATATACTTTTATATAGTTTTATAATTTTAAATACATCTATAAATTATATATATTTCATTTAAATTTTTTATACATTACAATTAACACATAATTGTATACATCTATATAGATTTATAATTTTATATACTAATATAAATATATATACATTTTCAATTTATTCTTTTACACATATAAGTGTTTCTTCATATTATCAACACTTTATTACCATTATACTTCCATAAATTCAGTGATAGTGTTGAAAATATTATTAAATATATAATAATTTTTTATGAAACCATAATTATATTCAAAATAATTATTTCTATTATGAAATGAGTTTTCAAATAATATATCATTTATTTTTTTTATTTCGATTACTATATTCAATATCAATATTTCATCAGTTTTTTGAGGTATATATGATTTTATACATCAATTTTACTCATACAAAAATGGGTTTTGTCATTAAAAATTCGAAGTGAAAAGTAGTTTTTAAAAGTGAAATATCATCCATTTTGTATTTAAAATTTCATAAATTATGATTTTTATGATCTTATGGGATGATATACAAATTTTCGTTATTTCTATTATTTATTATGAAATTAATGGGATCCTTATTCAATTTTACATATACTGAATTTTATTTTGTTAAATATTAATATTACCAAATGAAAGAGGATTTATATGAATTGAGAATTGGTAGTTTCAAATAATTTGAAAAAAGAGTATGAATATTGGGGTGAAAGAGTTCATCATGTTTTCAAATGATCTTACAGATGATCCTTCTCAAATAGTATTTCTATGTTTACGCTCATGTTATTCAATACTAATTTTTGTAGAGGATTTAGAAGAACATATCATCTATAAAATAATTGATCAATGATATAAATATTAGAATATTTACTGGGAAAAGTAAATGTTAGATAGTGACTAGTATAGAACTACATTTTACGGATCATCTAATATGATTACCATTGTGGACAATGAATAAGATCATATTGAGGATGTGATTACAAGTGTGAATTATGATGAAACATATATTGAGGAAATGAAAATGGCAGTTTAATGTGATCATTGTGAATGTCCATAATTGTTTGAGAAGATAAAAACCGTTGAAAAGACAACATTGTATGATGGATTCACTATATAAATATAATTATCATCCATACATAATCTTTTAAATTTGAAATAATTCAATGGAAGGAGTTAATCCAATCATACTAATCTACTTAATCGCTGAAATGATATATTCCTAGAATATAATGAGTTCCCCAGGCAAAAATACAACTTTAATCAATTTCTATATTCATTGGTAATGATATCTAAAAGAATAAATTGATTCCCAAATGATAATATATTAATTTTCAAGGACCAAAACCCACTTAATCAATGAAAAAATTGATTTTCTTCTCAATACAAGAAATATGAATGGGTTCATATAAATGTTTTATAGTACATCAAAATCGGTCAATGGATTATACACCTTTATAAATGTGAGATCAACACAAGGACTGTTATAATATATGATGTTATTAGAAACAAATATGTGAATCTTCGTCAACCAAAATACACTCCTATGTGAATGATAATTGATCATGAGTATCCAGAAATTTGGAATAAGCCATGAAATATTCATCTTGCGTTATATATAGATGGAGTGAATCATTTTGGTTATCAAGGAAACACTCAAAATACATGGCCCATTTTTTTGGTAAATTATATATCTCCACTGTGTTTATGCATGAAGTGAAAATAAATAATTATATCTATTCATATACAAGAATAAACAAACCTGTAATGATATTGATGTTTATTCGTCTACATTTATCAATGATTTTAAATTATTATGTGATTCAGGTGTTACGTTGTATAATTACTAGAGAAATGAATATTTCACAGAGGGAGATATGTTGTATGGGGTAATAAATATATCTCATATGTATGTAAATATGTCAAGATATTTCATTAATAGATCTAATGGCTGTAACAATTGTGAAGAAGGTACATGAAAAACTATGTTGAAAAATTCATCAATTTCTGTGTTTATAAGACATCATAGATTACTAACCAGATGACAGAAGTGCCTATCTTGGATGACATCTATTGATCGATGTTTGGAATAACATCTAATACCATCTGTAATTATAGGTTATCAACTTTTTTAGAATGTAAATGATGTAGACACCAATTTTGGTAAACCATTTTTTAAAAACCATATGAAAACTAGTTGAGGAAATATATAATTTTTTTTAAAAAAATAAATAAATTTTGTTTACATCAACAATTAATTTCAATCATATATGAAGCAAACTGATATAAATGTGATGCACGATGAGCCCAATATGACTCAAGGTTACTTTATCAGATCAAAATTAAAATTTTGATTTAAAAAGTGTCAGTCATATACAAATAATGTAGCGCCCCAACCCCAGCTACCCAGAGCTGGTGCGTTACTTCATAACATTGGCATGATCACTAAAGATCAAGTATCGAAATACCTATTAGTTTAGTATCCTTGGAAACACTAGATACATTCATAAATATTACATTACATCATAAAGTGAAAAACTACAACAACAAAGTCTCCATAGTCCACACTCATATCCTCTTCTGAATATCCATGCAGTTCATTCATAAAATACTTCTTCATATCTTGGAAAATATTAAAACATTGAAAGGGGTGAGCTCAGATGCTCAGTAAGGATAACAATATAGAGGAAACTTTCATAAGAAAACATAAGCATTCAAGGTAATGTATAACTAAAACAAAAGCCTTATTAAACTTGAACTTCAACATAATATGGAAAAAGTAAAATGAGATAATGCCATTCAATTCTTCACATGGATATTCTATTAGACGAATAATCACATGAAATATTAATAACCACTTTCATAATGAGGGAATGTATAATGCCAGACATTCTGAAACATTTTGTCAAGGCCTCGGCCAAGACGTCTAAAATGGTTAAGGCCTCGGCCAAAACCATAAATCAAATTGGGAAAGGGCCTCGGCCAATTCCATGTCTAGTTGTCTCACGAGACCTACCGATGCATCGAGGAGCTATAGCAGGCTCCACCCGTCACTTATAAAGTCCAATACATTCCTCATATGAATAGGTTTAAACATAACATAAATATTCGTATTAAAACTAGCATATGAAATGACAAAAAATTTTCCATAAACAATGTATGGTATAAAAATAACACATCCACAGTAAAATATTTCACAAAATGTTCAATGGAAGTTTTGTATCATAAATCAATTTCAATTAAACTTAAAACCCATCAAAGGATGTTGACATGGATGAAATCCAAGTTATTTGAGAGAAATATCTCCCTTTTTTGAAATCATTTAAAAGTCCCATAATTATAAAATAATACATTTATTTTGAAAATATTCTTATAAGCTTTTAAGGGAAGCTTCGACGAAGTTATAATGGCGGAATATAGCCGCACCCTCCGTATAAGTTAAAAAAACATTCTTACCTTAAATTTGTCAAAAAGGTCAAAAAGTACATTGTTTGGAAAACGACGGTAAGATTCCTTTAAAAAACATATAAGGGTATAAATGACTTTAACCCATTTTCCATTTAATAGTAAAAATGTTTTGGAAGACATTTTTAAGAAACATGGATGTGGATGATAACGAGGTCCCAGTAGATAATTATGTATAAACAACCTTGGATAATGAAGAGGTTGTGAAGTAAACCCTTACCTTGTGTCCAACATGATTCGACCGTTCTTTAACCTACTAAATAATAAACTAGAGTTATTATCTACCATTTTCAAATTCATTATCCTTTTTTATATCACTTATTACAATGTTATGAACATTATGTAATTATTTATGTTAATAACAGTCGTTTTGTCGATTTTTGGTACATGAGTCAACAATAAACTTCTTATAGTTACAAGTTTTTTATGTGGTAGAATATCCATTATCTCCAGAATTATATTCATGATTTAGATGTCATATATATCATATATATCCAGTATATACATTCATTCATAATATTACGTAACTTTTAGAGGTAAGAAATGAAATGCATCGTTCATGGAGACGGTAAGCCGTACGTACACATGAACGCTACTTTCATTTCTATTTCATATTTAATGGAATGAAATCATAATTATATATAGTTATAATATAGTTCTAGTATAATATCATATATAATATCATTTACTCCATCCATTATACATCCCACATATGGCATTAACGATTCACATCACTTTGAGGGGGCGGTAGTCCGCACTTCCTAAAATGAAATTATCGTGTTACCCATAATGGAAATCATAAAGTATGCCATAAATGAGAAATAAATAAGCATAAGGAAAACATAAACATATTATATATCATACATAAATATAGTTACATCTTAATATCCACCTTTGAAGGTGTTATATGAGTGTTGAACAATCATCATTTTGTGAGGCAGAAATTCGCCATCCACATAAACAGTATGTTATTTAACCTTTAGATGTAGGTGTGTGTAAGTGTAGCTCGAATACTTCTTTTAAAAACATCCTAGTATATTGAGGATACTGGTTTTGTTACAAAAAAATGAATAAAAAGTGTTTAGGGGGTTGGAGAAGAAAAATAAAACAAAACAACACTAGAGAAGACATTGCCTCAAAATCAGGTAACTCTTTTTGATTTGAGCCAAAGGCTTCCTTGGGAAGCGTTATGCCCAATGTTAGGCTTCTAGGAGTAAGAGGGGGATGTTGGGAGAGAATTTTGGTAGAGGTTAGCCGAGACAAATGGCTTGAAAGTGTGGATGAGGTGGTAAAGGTGGGGGCCTTTTATAAGAGGAGAGGAGGGGTACTCTTGGAAAGTAAATAAAAGTCACTTTATTATAAAATTAGTTTCGGATTTTAGAGGTCCCAAACTTATATAATTAGAGCCTAAGTTGATAAGGGTTCGAAATACACCCATACAATAGGTTTTTGACAGGTTTAGGTCTTAGATATTACATTATCTTTCCATTTTATATAAATCGTTAAATAATGAGGCCATCGCTGCATCATCATGATGTCATATAAAATTTAATATATTTAATGTATAAAAATTATAAAAAAATTATCATGATTTAGGAAATATTTTTATCTTTCCAGTGACTATTTATAGTCAAAAGCATGACTTGTATAACCCCATGTAAAAATTGTTTTATTAAAACATTTCATGTTTGAGTCATTTTTTACTTTAACATTAAATAAAAGGTATTTATGTCATTTTCCAACTAATGTGGCTCCATGGGGTCCCCAAGATGACCCAAGTATTTTCTTGGTCGGCCATGGCACATCCAATGAGGGTAGGACATGTGTCACGCTCATCTCATATTATTAAAACATTATTTTTACCTTAAACTACACTAATTACCTCTAATCGCGATTAAGAACTTTAAAGTTACTATTCACCAAAAAAATTATTTTAATCTCATTGAACCAAATTTTACATCTTAATGACAACAATTTATGTCGGAGATTTGAAAATCAAACCAAAGAAGTGGTAATATTTCATTTAAACTAAAAAATAGTTTTTTAACTACCACTTAGTGGTTTCACTATTCATCAAAAACTGAAGTTTTTCAGAACAATGCCAAAATTTCACCCTAAGATATAATTGATATTCAGAATTAAAAAATGATGTCTATTTTATGAAACTCCAAACATATAAGTTTCATTAATTAATTTTATAATTAATTCCCACTGTCACAACAAATAGCGTGTTTTTTAGAAACAATATATATCAAAAGATTGACAATTGTTTATGTCCAATTTCAAAGTGAAATTAATTCTAATGAACACCATTGGATAAAATGGTAAAAATATATTCTAATTATACTTCAAAAACCACTCAATATTATAACTTATCACTATAAATTATTTTGATTAAAAAAGTTGTTTTAAGTATTTTTCACTATTCATAAAAATTTGGATGTTCTCAGAAAATTACAAAAAATTCAACATAGGCTAATTTCAATATTTGGAATAAAAAAATGAAGTCCATTTTGAAATATAATGTTCCTATAAATTTAAAAAGTGGTTATTACTATTCAAAAAGGCTACTTTGATTAGTTACGGTGTGTTAGAACTCGAAGTTGCGTACAATGCAAGCTATTGCATTATTGAATGAGAAGCGTATCATGGAAGCTCGGGGTGTTACATTCTCCCCTACATCAACAAATTGCCTCCTCGCCATTTGAAATTTTTCTTTGAAAATAAAAGGTTGAAAAGAGAAAATACCTTTGTGGAAAACCCACATCGGAAATAAGAATAATAAAATTTAGCCTTAATAAGAGGGAAAGGGAAATGAAAAAGTCACCACCCAATTATGATCTCGATTAGGAGAACATTGGTGGAAATTAGAGACATATAATTGGAGGAAAAGCGTAAATATTTGTAGGGAGTGATTGAGGTCATCAATCACAATCAACTGTCAAATTGAGGGCCTCAAAGCCTTCCATCTATGTTGATTTAAAATATCACCAGTTCCACAAGACATAAGGTATTAGGATAACACATTTTTTTGTTTTAATATCCCTTTAGTAAAGTTTAAGAATTAATTTATTCATTGAATAAGAGATAGGTATATATATTTATGCTTGACAATTAGAGTTTCAACCTCCAACTCATATTTCACTCAAAAAGGTAATAGAACTCAAAAATATTATACTTATCCTAATTGTATAAGGGTCCAAATGTTAACAAATACCATTTAGATTAGTAAAATTATTTTGTAATAACCAGGGACTTCCTGTAGGCTTGTGGTAGGAAATAAAGGCATGTCGCACTATGGTTGTGGGTTCAATTCCTGCAACTTTGTCCGATGAGACGGGTTATGCCCCACCCTGCAGGTTGTACTTTTCCTAAAATGATAGTATTATAATATTCCAAAAATAATATTCATAAATTTTTTAACCTTAAACAATACTATCCAAAGATCAACTTAATTCACTCCAACCCTTATAGTTATCCAAAATACCTCTGTCCAGACTTTCTCTAAATGGTCTCTTAATTCCAAAATCAATTTATCAGATTCCCCAAACAAAGTAATGTTTCTCTTATTTTCACATACTAAAAATATAATTACCTTCATCATATTAAAACCTTACTGAAATCAACAAGTACTACAGTACAATCCTTATATATATATCACATTATTCTAATAACCAGAATATAATCCATGCGTCCAAAAGCACCAATACATTAGATATTCTTCTTCAACTGTAGTAATAGCATAAGATTGTCCTTGATCCCTTGGCCTTTTATGAGGTATGTTTCCCGGACGCTTATCACATAATGGAAAATCCTTCTTTCCCTTTTTCCATTTATCTGTCTCTTGTTCCACCATTCTCTTCTTCTCTTGCTTTAATTTTTTGTCATAAGACTTAGAGAATTCTTTTTCTATCTTGATAGAACACGAGACAATATCTTCGTATGACTAGAAGGTTTGTGAGACTAATGCTCGTCAGAGAACTGGTTTTAAACCATCAAAGAAACGATCAATCTTACTTCTTGGGTTATGTATATAATCTGCAGCATGCCTCGCTAACCTTGTAAAGTTGGACTCATAGTTTGTGACATTCTCATCCTCCTTCTGCCTCAGACTCAGAAATTGCCTTTCCATATCCGCTCGATGGTCTCGAGGAAAGTATTTTTCTAATAACAACTCTTTGAACTCCTGCCATTCCATGTCTCTTAATTCATCAACATCCTTTGTGTTTTGAATTAGTGACCACCATTGATCGACATCTCCAGTCAGGCGGTAAACTGCCATGACAACTTTCTCCCTTTCACTACTCCCCAAGGCATGGAATATTTTCTCTACGGAATTTATCCATTGCTCAGCTACTATAGGATTAGTACTCCCATTGAAGTTTGGTGGTTGTTTCCTCATGAAGCGGTTTAACATTGATCCTCCACGTTGTGGATCAGGGTGATCCATACGAGTAAGGTTATTATTCATAACTTGAGTGAGTTGTCCCAGTATGGGAATAAGTTGATCAGCACCAGTTGTATCTCCAGATACACAATAATTATCTTGAGCAGGAGGGCAATCCCTACATGGAGTGCGTGCATTGATACGGCTTCCATTCCTTCCACTAGACGCCATTTCTAAATAATGGAACAAACTATATTAGTTTATGAATCAAAATACATAATTCCATACTTGTAAAACACTTAACATAAATTGAACTAATTATGGATATAATCCATAATTATAAAAAAAATTTCTTTGAGGAAGTATATACTCGTAACCCTTCATAGTGGTTTGTAATGAAAATGGGAATTATCCTAAGAATATCCCCCGGGTGTGTCGTAACCAAGAGTGCAGCAAGGCCCGTTGTTGTGCACCAGTTCCTGTTCGAGTCTAGCTCAAAGCGGTGTTTTCTGGTTTTACCCCTAGGTACATCTGTGCCAAAGCCGCCTCTACCTGCTCATATCTAGATAGGGATGTATTGCTCGGAAAACTCACAAAATCTCTACAATAACAAAATTCTAGGATGTTCTTATATACTAATCCTCATAGTCTATCTTTGGGCTATGTGCTCTAATCAGAGTTTATCTAAATCTATCTCCCAAGGTTAGTACTAAACTGCCTCTGATACCAACTGTAGCGCCCCGACCCCTGCTACCCAGAGCCGGTGCGTTACTTCATAACATTGGCATGATCACAAAAGATCAAGTCTCGAAAAAGCGATTAGTTTAGTAGCCTTAGAAACACTAGATACATTCATAAATGTTACATTGCATCATAAAGTGAAAATCTACAACAACACAGTCTTCATAGTCCACACTCATATCCTCTTCTGACTATCCCTACATGTCATTAATAAAATACTTCTTCACATTCTGGAAAATATTAAAACATTGAAAGGGGTGAGCTCAGATGCTCAGTAAGGATCACAATATAGCGGAAACTTTCATAAGAAAACATAAGCATTTAAGGCGATGTATAACTAAAACAAAAGCCTTATTAAAATTGTACATCAGCATAATATGGAAAAAGTAAAATGAGATAATTCCATTCACTTCTTCACATAGATATTCTACAAGACGAATAATCACATGAAATATCAATAACCACTTTCATAATAAAGGAATGTATAATGCCCGACATTCTGAAACATTTTTTCAAGGCCTCAGCCAAGACGTCTAAAATGATTAAGGCTTCGGCCAAAACCATAAATCAAATTGGGAAAGGGCCTCGGCCAATTCCACGTCTAGTTGTCTCATGAGACCTACAGATGCATCGAGGAGCTATAGCGGGATCCACTCGTCACTTATAAAGTCCAATACATTCCTCATATGAATAGGTTTAAAAATAACATAAATATTTGTATTAAAACTAGCATATGAAATGTCAACAATTTCTCCACAAACTATGGATGTTATAAAAATAACACATCCACAGTCAAATATTTCACAAAATTTTCAATGGAAGTTTTGTATCATAAATCAATTTCAATTAAACATAAAACCCAGCAAAGGATGTTGACATGGATGAAATCAAAGCTATTTGAGAGAAATATCTCTCTTTTTTGATATCATTAAAAAGTCCCATAATTATAAAATAATATATTTCCTTTGAAAATATTATTATAATCTTGTAAGGGAATCTTCGACGAAGTTATAATTGCGGAAAATAGCCACACCCGCCGTATTAGTTAAAAAAACATTCTTACCTTATATTTGTCAAAAAGGTCAAAAAGAACATTGTTTGGAAAACGACGGTAAGATTCCTTTCAAAAACGTATAAGGGTATAAATGACTTTAATCCATTTTCCATTTAATAGTAAAAATGTTTTCAAAGAAATTTTTATGAAACATGGATGTGGGTGATAACGAGGTCCCAGTAGATAATTATTTATAAACAACCTTGGATAATGAAGAGGTTGTGAAGTAAACCCTTACCTTGTTTCTGACTTGATTCGACTATTCATTAACATACTTAATAATAAACTAGAGTTAATATCTACCATTTTAAATTTAATTATCCTTTTTATATCACTTATTAAAATGTTATGAACATTATGTAATTATTTAAGTTAATAACGGTCGTTTTGTCGATTTTTGGTACATGAGTCATCAATAAACTTCTTATAATTACAAGTTGTTTATGTGGTATAATATCCATTATCTCCAGAATTATATTCATGATTTAGATGGCATATATATCATATATATCCAGTAAATACATTCATTCATAATATTTCGTATCTTCTAGAGGTAAGAAATGAAATGCACCGTTCATGGAGACGGTAAGCCGTACATACGCATGAACGCTACTTTCATTTCTATTTCGTATTTAATGGAATAAATCATAATTATATAAAGGTGTAATATAGTTCCAGTATAATATCATATATAATATCATTTACACCATCCTTTATACATCCCACATATGTCATTAACGATTCACATCACTTTGAGGGGGCAGTAGTCCGCACTTACTAAAATGAAATTATCGCGTTACACATAATGGAAATCATAAAGTATGCCATAAATGAGAAATACAGAAGCATAAGGAAAACATAAACATATTATATATCATATATAAATATAGTTACTTCTTAATGGCCACCTTTGAAGGTGTTATATGAGTGTTGAACAATCATCGTTTCGTGAGGCAGAAATTCGCCATCCACAGAAACAGTATGTTCTTTAACCATTAGATGTAGGTGTGTGTAAGTGTAGCTCGAATCCATCTTATAAAAACATCCTAGTATATTGAGGATACTGGTGTTGTTACAAAAGAAAAGAATAAAAAGTGTTTAGGGGGTTGGAGAAGAAAAATAAAACAAAACAACATTAGAGAAGACATTACCTCAAAATCGGGTAACTCTTTTTGATTTGAGCCAAAGGCTTCCTTGGGAAGAGTTCTGCCCAATGTGAGGCTTCTAGGAGTAATAAGGAAAAGTTGGGAGAGTATTTGGGCAGAGGTTGGCCAAGCCAAATGGCTTGAAAGTGTGAATTAGGATATAGAGGTGGGGGCCTTTTATAAGGGTTAGAAATCCACCAATCCAGTAGGTTTTGGACATGTGTAGCTCTTAGATATTACATTATCTTTCCATTTTATTCAAATCGTTAAATAATGAGGTCATCGCTTTATCATCATGATGTCATAAATAATTTAATTTATTTAATGTCTAAAAATTATAAAATAATTATCATGATGTAGGAAATCGTTTTAGATTTCCAATGACAATTTATAGTCAAAAATATGACTTGTATAACCCCATGTAAAAAATTTTTTAGTAAAACATTTCATGTTTGTGTCATTTTTTACTTTATCATTAAATAAAAGGTATTTATGTTATTTTTCAACTAAAGTGGCTCCATGTGGTCCTAAAGTTGACCCATGGATTGTCATGGTCGGTAATGGCACATCCAATGAGGGTAGGACATGTGTCAAGCTCATCTCATATTATTAAAATATTATTTTTACCTTAAACTACACTAATTACCTCTAATCGCGATTAAGAACTTAAAAGTTACTATTCAACAAAAAAATTATTTTAATCTAATTGAACCATATTTTACTTCTTAATGACAACCATGTATTTCAGATTTTTGAAAATCAAACCACAGAAGTTGTAATATTTCATTTAAACGAAAAATCAGTATTTTAACTACCACTTAGTGGTTTCACTATTCATCAAAAATTGAATTTTTTCAGAACAATGCCAAAATTTCACCCTAAGCTATAATTGATATTCCAAATTCAAAAATGATGTCTATTTTATGAAATTCCAAACATATATGTTGTATTAATTAATTTTATTATTAATTCCCGCTGTCACAACAAATAGCATGTTTTTAATAAACAATATATATCAAAAGATTTACAATTGTTTGTGTCCAATTTCAAAGAGAAATTAATTCTAATGAACACCATTGGATAAAATGGTAAAAATACATTCTAATTATAATTTAAAACCACACAATAGTATAACTTATCACTATAAATTATTTTTATTAAAAAAGTTGTTTTATGTATTTTTTACTATTCATAAAAATTTGGACGTTCTGAGAAAATTACAAAAAATTCAACATAGGATAATTTCAATATTAGGAATATAAAAATGAAGTCCATTTTGAAATATAATATTTCTATAAATTTTAAAAGTTGTTATTACTATTCATAACTGCAACTTTGATTAGTTGCGGTGTGTTAGAACTCGAAATTGCGTACAATGCAAGCTATTGCATTATTGAATGAGAAGCGTATCATGGAAGCTCAGGGTGTTACAAATAAGAAACCATGTTCAACATATCTTGATAATTTATAACAATGATTTATATGTCATTTCAGATATTTGGGAAGAAATCTCACATCAAACAACCAAATTATGTTAATTGTATGACTCAATGTGTGTGTTTCTAGTTAAAAAAAATAAAAAAACAAAAGTGACTTACTGAAAAAAGATAAATAACATTCATATTATTTTGATACTTTTACAAAGATATCCAAATGCCATTTATGACAAGTATAAAATAGTCTCATCTAAACCTGATCTAGGAATTTATTAGTATAATTCCATGTTTTTCTATTTATTTAAAATTGAGATTAAATTTTTTAAAATGAACATGTAGCATATTCAACAATAAGAACACACATTCTGGTTATTTTGATAAATTAGGAAAAAAATACATAAGTAATATCTAAACTCTAGGATTCAACCCAAACTCATGACGACACATGATGTGACCAGTATAACTCTATGTGAATCTATTTATTTAAAATTTAAATTAATTTTATTAAAGATAACAACCGATATACTAAAAACTAAAAAACAAATTCTGATTGGTTTTTCAAAAAACGAAAAGGATCTGTATATCATTTATGAAGTGTAATAATCTGACCCAAAAAAATACTTTCCATTTTGTGAGTTTTATGAAAAAAAATGTCTAACTTTTTTTTTAAATTGGGTATAATTTTTCAAAATACAACTACTGGAATGGTGAAAATTGTGGAAAAAAATACAATGATATTTAAATTGTAGGAAAATTATTCTTGAGTCACCTGTAACCTGTAGGAATCAATTGAACCTCAATATGATGCATTATGTGAATCGTATGTCTCCAACTATGTCTATTTGATAAAAATTTACATTAATTTTAGTAAAATAACAAGTGGAATATTGAAAATAATGAAAACAAATTTGTGTTTTTGATACATTATTAAAAAGATCCATGATTAATTTGTGACATTTTGAAATCATCCATACCATAAGAAAATGAATATTGTGACCTATAGGACTCCATGTGTGTAATTTTATTTTAAAATGACATTATTTTTTGAAAATGAACAAGCGACATTCGGAAAATTGAGCAAACACATTGGTATTTCATTGACACTTTAGTATAATGTTTCACGAGTCATTTTTTTACTTATAGGAAAGAAATACATGTTAATTTAATTCATAGTGTGACCAACATGACTCAAATATTACATTATTAATTCTTAATTTAAATTCTAGTTCAAAATGTGTCACTCACTGAAAACAAAATAAAATTTTCTCTGATTGACTTTATAATTTAGGAAGGAGATTCCTAAGTTATTATGTTGTGTTGGAATCAATATTGTGTCAAACCAACACATGATATGGTAAATAGGAATCAAAGAGAATGTTTCCATTTTCAAAAGGCAGTTTAATAAAAAAATCACATGAAAAAATGAATTATGAGGAGACACAATCATATTGTTTTGATAAAATTTTTAAAAAATAAATAAGTCATCTATAATGTGTTGGAATCATCTTCACCCCAGAGCGATGAACTGTGTGAATGGTATAATTCCATGTGCTTCAATTTATTTGAAATTAGTTTTAATTTTATTCAAAATAAAAATTAACATAATAAAAAATGAGAAAACTTCTTCATATTATTTTTATATATTTTGAAAACAATTCATTAGTCATTTTTGATGTGTATGAATCAACCCCACATCTATACAACACACATTATGACCAATTTATATTAAATTGTCACATTTATTTAAAATTGGATTTTTATTAATGTTTTATTTCATATAAATATTTAATTTATTTCATTATATTATTACTAAAAGTATTATTTTTTTCTTTTATAGGTGGATTCTTTTTCTTGGAATGGGGTTATTTTCTTCGCAAATGTGACCATGTGATGAATCTTTTGAGAGCAGATCGCGGGATCCAAATAAGATGAAACAGAATATGTTTTTAGATATTATAAATTTAATTATATAAATTTTCTAAATTTATATAGTTATGTTTTCATATTCATGATTTCAAAATTATTTAAATTTAATTGTATATTTTTAAGACACATGTTACATGTTTTTTCTGTATAGGTTTTTGTTGTAATGCACTGTTATACAAACATTGTACTTTATTAGGCTATTCCTTTATTTTTAATATTTATAAAACCGATAAAGACCCTAATTATCATCAATATTGAATGAAATTAAAATTTGGTTCCTTTATACATGATATAAATAACCCATATAATGGGGTCCCCCTTTAATGGTTCTATGAAAAAACATCAATTTTTTGTGCTGTTAAATTATTTTTTGCACACTGCTAAATGGAATATTTGTAACATTGTATCTCTTTAAATTATTATTAAAACATTATTATATAATAGCCTAAGTATATTTCATATAATTAGATGGTTTTATGTTAATTTAATTATTTAAATCCATCTCCACTTCCATTTATCAGGTTACTAAATAATTTTCCAGATGTAATTTTCTTTTATCATCAACATCAAATTGTATAATCCAAATAGACATTATGCAAAATCATAGGATATACCAACATACATAAACCTCGATTCAGACATTGTGGAATTTTCATCGTTTAACATGAATTGATGCGGCCAAGAAGGTAATCAACTTCGACCTTCTTTGTGTATTTGGTGGACTATTTCATTGCGAACAGATATAATTCTTTTTCCCATTACCACATCTCATGGTTTGGTATTATCATGGATATAAAGTTTATTTATAACATTCAAAACAATAAAAAAAATTTAGTCATTATATAACATATTACTTTTTTACTTTCCATTTCATCGGTGGTACGACAATGACACTACAATGTACAACGAACTACCATGTCATCAAGTGATGTGATTCATTTACACTTATACATTACACGAAACATAATAAATAGATTTTAATTAATATATCAGATATAAATTATATAATTATTATATTCATGAAATATTTATCAATATTAAAATATAATATACCATTTTCATTCTTAAGGGTTCACTCACTAAAATATTTTCACATTGTTTGTGTTTGAGTAGACTATCACCTTCATGAAGCAATGCGACTCTCATTCCATCACAAATTAAAATAGATGATATATATGAGTATATTTGAAGAAAAATATGGTTTTTATGATATTTTTATCAATATCTAATAATATAATATTACTTACATCAATTCCATAATGAATGATGAAAATGTAAATGTTACTATTGTTTACGTACGACCTATCATCTCCATAATCATAATATAATTTATTTATAAAAAACAATTCATTATATGTAAAAAGATTATTATTCCTGTAAAAATATTATAATTATTTTATTATTAATATATAGTACATGATGTAATAATTATCAAAATTAGTTGATTGAAAATAATAATAAAAACATATAAGGAACACAAAGCAGTTCATATTGGAAATGTGACTTTACCATGGAATTATTAATAAAAATTCAATAAAAATATTTAATTAAATAATATATGGTATGGTATATTTATTTTTTGTTTCTTATTAGGTGTATAATAAACATATATTTTTTATAATTTTGATTAAAACGAGTATGATGAAATATGACATTCACATTAAGGGGTTTATGGTCTCTCTTTTATTTATAAGAGATATATAAAAATTCACTAATAGATTATTTTGTGGGGTGTATATAATATCCCATAGAAATTTTATAAAATTAATTTACATATTTTATGTATATTTATTTTTTTATTTGATGTTATTCTATTTTAGGGTTTGTAATTCTAAATATGACTAATTTGGTATGGTTTTTTGTCTCAAATTTCATTATAAGGGATGAAAGTTATGTTATGAACCAATCATATTATATGGTTTGAATATAATTCCACATATACATAATATATAATTAATATCCTTTTTATCATGAAATTATATGTTTTATTTAATGTTATTATATCATTGAGATTATAATTCAACATTTCCAATGTGTGAATAGTTTTACATTACAATATCACCATTAAACTAGATTGTGTGTGATTATTCTTCCAATGATGAAATATTATGACCTATCCCTCCATAAAAACATGAAATTTATTTTACTCTAGTAATTTTTGGAGTGTACAATTTCCCAACATTCTATTCCCCTTATGTACAAAAGAGATAAAAATGATCTTTTTAAGAAAATTCACATTTATTTATATCTTCGTTCAAAAATATTTTTCTTCAAAATCAATTTATTATATAAATGTTTAAAATTTTTGGTTACATTATTTAAAATATTTATTAAATTCATTTTTCCCCATTATTTATTGTTAAAATATTTTTTTATGAAATAAATCTTCATGTAATATTACAATTAATTCCCATTTATATTTAACAAAAAATGTAAAAAGAATCATTGTTTTAACATATATGACACGAATAAAATTTTATAACATAATGATTATAGTTATATTTTATTCTTATATTATATGTTATCAAATTTATTTTCAAATGAAAATCCTTTTCATAAATAAGTGTAAACTAATTTTCAATATAGAAGGTATATCTTTACAAGAATATTTTAAATTATTTTTAAATATTCCTTGGTATGTTTTAAACAAAATTTTCATAGAAAAAATATTTTCCAAAATGTATTGTGAGTTATTATTTTTAAATAGTGATTTTCATTGAAAATATATTTTATTCACAAAATGTTCCAACTATTATTTTAAAATCATTATCCATATAAGGTGAATCCATTTTAAATACCTTATTCATTGATATGGATATGAACCAAGTATAGAATTCATATTCTTTCTCCGAATAGTTTATTATGACATGATGTTTATGAAATCCATTTCTCTTATAAAAGTTATAAAATGATAAAATTCTTATGAAACATGCTTTTTTTTTCTAGGTGTTATTCTATGATGAAATAATGAAATGTTAATGAAACCTATATCTTTTTCAGATGATTGGATATTATGAAATTTTGAGGATATGAATTTCATTTGATAGCTTATTATATGATTAATGGTTTTTGATAATTTGATACACATAAGTATTTTTTTGATTATGTGATGTGTGGGACTTATATCTCACTCTTATTCATTGGGTATTGGTTAATTTCATATGTTATCAAGGGGTACATGGGTGGTCATCCTAATGCTGAAATTGGGTATATGAGAGGATATCACAATCCCCAAATGTGGTACACATGATTTTATGCAATAAGTGAAGGAGGTCAAATGTTAAGTGATCCCAAGACCTTAATAAGGTATATAGGTGGTCATCCCAAGCCTAATAGAGGTAAACTGTTGGTTATCCCAATCAAAACATTTTACTAATTTCATGGTGTATATACATGAAATATGATTTTATTTTACAATTTGTAGACCAGATATTTTGGTCTTATGATAATTTTTTCCCCTCGGGGATCATTTAATTTATTCCTTATGATACATTACATATGAACAACCAATATTTTTCGAATGATTCTAGATTATGATATTTTTTAGGAACCATAATATTTTAAAATATTTTTATCAGGGTCTCATTCCTTTATGCTCGTGTTATGTTTATTAATTTCTCTTGTTTAATCTCATTGATAATCAGATATCAACATTTAGTATGTTTACGTTTCCCAGGTTATAGAGAGAGGATTAAAGTAAGGTATGGAAATGAATATTATTAAAGGGGGTGACTATTATGGGGTACATTTAATATCATATACAAAATTAGTATATAATTTACCTTGTATCCAAATAAACTAAAATATTACGTTATTAAAGAATGTGTTGTGTACTATATTGAATATACATCTAAATAGTTGTAATATATATATATATATGAATATCATAGATTTCTATAGTTGGTATCAGAGGAATGGTTTAGATCTAATTTGGATTCTTGGATGAAAAAACATTACTGATATCCCATTGGTTATTTTTATGTAAGTGTATTTTGATACATTTATGTTTATGTTTAATGATGAGTAAATTTATAGGAAAACCTCTTAGAATTTTTTTAATGGATATAGTGAGTGATTTTCTAGAAATAAAATCTATTTATATATATTTTATGTCGATGATACCTCATATAGAGGTACCTAGGGTTAATAAATACAAAGTTGTATCATTGGGGTATACTTAATCCATTCAAGGTACATGATAACATAACATTCTTGACACCTGGTTTGAAACAGCTAGGGGTTATTCTTTGGATGTTCATAAAAATATTTATGAAAATTTATGATGTATTTAATAATAGAGTGATAATGTATGGTGTGGACAAAAACTATGGTGTCATATATATAACAAAAGGTTTCATGATTTATACCTCTAACAAATGATGTCTCAGACAAAATGGTTTTCAATTATGTTTAGAATTTTCCACACTATAATGATTGGTTTTATTGAATGCTGGGAATTAGATGTAAATGGGTCAATGCTGAATCTGATATAAAATGTATCGATGAACAACCAAATGGGATGATGATTGGAGTGAAGTATGTTTTTATTATGACTAATTGAATATCATAAAACATGATTAACAATATGCACCTTAACCAACACTCATAATTACTAAACATGAGGATGATCGAGTTAATTGAGAGTTCTTGAAGTAGACACCATGGAGGAATGAAATTCTTGTTAATATATGTTGATAATTTTAGGTACTGAAATCTAAGGAATGAATCCATTGAAAGAGTATATGTTTCATGTGTATAAAATAAGGGTATAAAATAAGAAATTTATGTGGGAAAATTAAATGATCAGTTACTAAAATGTATGATAATATTTGTATCCCTATTTTGTTATTATTGGATGAATATATTAATGTTGGACATATGGGAATTATGAAAATAATTGTCCTATGGGGAATGAACATTAATAAAATTAGTATGTTGGTATGGTTAATGGTCATACAATTGTAAATAAAATGTCTTGGAATAAAACATGAAATTGAAGTGGTATTAATGAATATGTTTATGAATACCAGTGAATGGCTACTATATGAGGTGGAGAAATTGAATTGTTTATGTAGTGGAATTCAATAATTATGTTATATGAATATATATCAACTGTTTTATAAGTTTTTCATTTAGGGTATTCAATAATATTTTCAAAGGTACTGATGAATATTAAAATGTATTTAATGGTAATGTAATACTTTAAAGGAAAATTAATATTAAAAGATAACCCTTAATGTGTGACTGATGTTGAAAAATACTGTTTATTATATATGAATATTTTATTGATATGGATAAGTTAAATTCAATTTTATTTATTACCTTGTAATGAAATAATGAGTTTTTTGAAAATGTTTTATGAAATCATTAGTAGATTTAAAAAACAAATCGCTTAAAGGAAAATATAAAATAATCTATGTTTTTTGTCATGAATAAAGAAGTATGTATGTTTACAATATGATGTTATTGTAATTCATTTTTCTAACATGTTTTGATGGAATACGCGATGATGATATTCAAGTTTTCTGGAATGTTTTTAATATTAATCTAAAAGGATGTAATATTTATTTATGGAATTCTTCGGTCACTATAATGATTTTCCTCCACAAAATCCTAATTTTATGTGTGATGTAATGAAGAATCTCATTTCTATTCTCATAGAAAATAATCATGATATTAACCATGCCAAACTTCTAAAAAAAATAATGGGAATTGAATTCTATTGATAAAATCATGATGAAACATGCACCTTCATATTGAGGTTACACTGTTCCTATAGATTCTATTAAATTATTCATTATAAATGGAATTATATAATCCATTCATTGATGTTAATAACATTATATAAACAATTTGGATGTCTCTCATTATGAATGAGAAACATATCAATGGTGAGCTCTAATTAGGAATACAATGGAACATGATAATATTAAATCCATGGATATAGATGTGTTTAAGAGGTTATTTTTTTTAAAATGACATCACTCATATTATTTTTATCAAAATGGTTGAGGAATTCCTGAGCTAATGTAGACGAGTAGGGAATATACATGTTCCTATGAGGATTATTTACCTGACTTATGATGTCGACATTTAAAATTATCATCCAATACAAAAGTAAGGATGATCGATTATTTAGTTTATTATATCAAAGACACAAAATTTCATTAACCATTAGAGACAATAGAATATTTGAAAAAATAATTCAATGTGATATAATGTTTAAAATTCATACCGGTGTTACCCACTTATATCATGGTTTCTAAAAGGAATATCTAATTCAAATAAATAACTAAAAAAAACTGAGAAGAATATATGTATTCTTCATGAATGGTGTGTGGATGAAATCATATAGGAAATTTTCTTAATTTTATTTTTAAATGGTTTTTGTTTTAATATGATGGTCATAGGAGAATATATTTAGGAAGGGATGGTAAGAAGTTTGCTAATAATACACATTATGTGGGATATCCATAGAAATTACCACCCACAATCCAATGCTTAATATGAATAGAGTATTAGAATTATGATATCCAGTTTTCATATACTACTAATAATGTTGATGTAAACATTACAAATTTTTAAACTGTGAGGCAAACGGAAATCACAAGAAATAAGTATTTTTATGAGGTATAATAATTTTTTTTTTGAAATTAATAGTTACCATCCACTATAAAACAACTAATGTCTTCTTTGACTCTCGATTTAACCATTAATATGTATGAAATGAATATTTTATATTTATCAATATTGAACCCAAGATATTATATATGGAATTATTAGTGAAAAATACCAACGTTGTGATGTTCACAACTCAAGTGTAAGATTCTAATCCCATTGTTGTTCATGTGAATATTATTCCTATAAAAATTGGCATTATTTTTTTATTTAAATTTGATATTATAATAATAATGGATTAGCAATGTCTACACAAATCACACAGGAACTACCATGGAAGGGAAGACACGTTTGATATAATGAAACAACCAATGATCATCTATCATTTATATAATAGATAAAAAATATTGGTTGATAATTCATCCATTTTATATGTCATCATTACTATTAAAAATGGATGATAAAAACATATTCTTGGGAGAAACTCAACAATGATGATAATCATATTGTCTGGGAGATCATTGAATTCATTCAGAAATAGTTTCATATACTTCGACCAAAGAAAAAATTTGTGTCCTCAATAGAACTCATACATGGTTCCACAGATATTTCTAAGACTCTATTTAAAATGTCCCCAATATAGTTTCATGATTTAAAAATTCCAAAAATTCTGAACCATGATATCAATTTATTCATCCAAGAGTGTCACCATGGGGTATATATCTTATATTTCTTATAAATAAATTTGGATCAATTTGAATCAGCATTGATTATTATGAACAAAACTAGATCCAAATGAATATCATGTTTTCTTCAACACCATATTCGAGATATCCTTGATCCACTAGGCAAATCAAAATAAATTTCTATAATTTAATATTATTTTGGATATCATCAATTAAGGTATAATAAAGATAATATTCCCACCACATAATTTTCTTCAACCTATAGACACTATGAAAATATTTTTATTACCTTTTATTATAAAAATTTGGCTTCTATATTCATCTATTTAACGAATAGGGTCCTTAGATATTTCCATAATTAGTTTTGATAGTATTTATAGATGATATTCTTATACATTCAAAGGGGGAGGAAGAGCATGATGATAACCTGATATTTGAGTTGGAATCTTAATAAAAATAAAAACTCTATGAATGATTTACATTATTTGAATTTTCTCTATAAAGGGATTCATTTTTCTATATCTAATGTTAGTAAATATCATGGGTTCCTTTAGTGATGGAGGATATTAAAATTTTAACCATACTAATCACTATAAATTAGATAAATAGTTTCCTTATAATAGTTTAATAATATCAATGATTTATGGATAATTTATCATAGATATCTAATCAACTAAACATGTTATCTCAGATGGGATATATGATCCTTTGGATATATTAATGTGTGGAAAATTTGAATGTATTGAATAGAGAAATATAATACACCCATGTCCTTACCATACCCAACTGTTGATATGGGTTTGAAATTTATAGTGATGTATTCAAGATGTCATTGGGATGTGTTCTCTTTAAAAATTTCATGGTTATAGATTATTCAACATGATAATGGAAGCATCATATAAAAATTACCAAACTCAATGATTTTTATTTAGATATGGTAATTTTTTTACAAAATATATGGAGGAATTATCTATATGTTGAAATTTGTAATATATATACAGTTCAAATAATTTTAAGGTATATAATCAACTATAATAAGCTGAAATATATCTCGATAATATGGTTGGAACTTATTAAGAATCCTGAAAACTTGATATATAACCACCCTGGGAAAGATAATAAGATGGTACATGAATTATGTTAAAATGATCCTGAAATTTTCTATGTGATGAGGAACACAATAGATCAAAAAAAATTCTATATGAAACATATAGATCTCAAAAACATGAAGGAAGATGATAAATATTGTCATTCTAAAATATGTGTTCAACCATTTATTATTTAAAGATTAATGTGTAATGAAGGATGAAATAGTGGTTTATAAGAAGCTATGAAATGATCCAATGTTTAGAATTTATTGTTATTGAAGGATATGGTTCAAGGAGAATGTATGTGTCACATGCATATCAAATTTATTAGATATATTAGAGGAGGCACATAGTTCTTCATTCTCTCTTCAAATACAAAAAAATGTATTGAGCTTTAAATAACTATATTTAATGGGGAATCATTGGGAGATATATCACAATATTTTTATCTCATATCATGGTATGTAGTATGTTACTCTTGAGAAGAAAAAATATGTGTGTTGTTATAATGAATAACCATACCAGAAGTGAAATAAGAATACATCACTATGGATTTTTTCATGAGGCTCTACAAAAACATCTTAATGTAATAATATTATATGGGATATAGTTGATCTCCATCAAAATTCTGAACACTTCAGCAATATTAGAGAATATTTTTATCTAGATAATAATGGTGTTTGGGATGAACACATTATAGTAGTTTATTTTGATACATAACAATATCTTTTATTGAAGAATTTAGATTGTTATTTATGATCCCCTGTTTATATATTATTTTAGAACATGAACATAATAGGATGAGAATAGAGTAAGAATGCCATTGGAATGGGAATTGGACAATGAAATGGAAGAGAATGATATATCCTTTCAAGAAAAAATATGGGTAGTAGTGTTTGAAAAAACATTATGCTGATAGTTATTGATGTGATCTAGAATTTTAATTTGGTGACATAGTGTTTCTATAAATTCCCTTGTGGAAGAATATAATTATATTAGGGAATAGTGGAAAAAATTCCCTATGTATATAGGTTCCATTAATATTCCATATATATAACAGGATAGTACATTCTTTGTTGGTGATTCCACTAAAACTCTCCCTAGTAGATGATTTATTCCATGCATATCAAATGATGAAGTACAAATCTAATCCATCACATTTATTTAAAATAGAGGTCATACCAATTACACATGATTTTTTTATGAGAAGAAAATGTGGATGTTCATGATCATATTTGTAATGAACATTGAAACATGACCACTCACATGGTAATTATTTTGAGGGAAACCACCAGTTTGAGGAAGCTATGTGGGAACCTAGGGATGTAATGATGTAGATGTATAAGCAAATGTTTATAAAAATGTGAAATAATTTTTAGGAATAAATTCATTTGAATTGTGATATAATGTTAAATATCGATATTTTATAAACAACGTTTCAAATAAATCCAATTTTGTTGATATATTGGGTTATAAGCAATACAGATTTTTAACAAACCAAAATAAAATATTATTATTATTATTAATTAAACAACAATATTATAACCTAGTAGTTAAAAAAGGGGTAATAATATTAATAATAAAATACATAAATTTAAAAATTATTCTTTTAGATAAATAAAATATTATAATAAATAATAACTTAATTTCTCATAAAGTCTATATACTTCGAAAATATATTTTCTCAAAAACATAATGATTTTTTATTTTGTGAAAAAAAATGAAATTAATTATTGACACAAATATAAAATCTATTTTATAAAATACAAATTAGGTTTTAAATCAGAATGAAAATATAAACTTATGTTTAGTTCATGAGATTTTTATGAAAGGATTAATATTATTATGAATAGTGAAAAAATATAGGTATTTATTGAAAACAAATTTTTCGATTATATAATTTATAATGTTAGTTTTGATTTAATATGGGGTTTAAATAAAAATTAGTTCAATTAAATATTTATTAATCAGATTTATATTATTGTAATCACCTTTGTTTAAAATATAGATATATTTTATTTATAAACATTTGAAAATATTCCCGTTGGAAAATAAATTTTATCTCATCTGCGGGATTAATATTAAAATAAAATTGAAAATTGCTCTATTTTAAATTATAAAATGTAATATATATGTTGAATAATTAAAATTTATATTCAATGATATGTTTAATTTAATTTTATACCATAATGAAATTTAAAAAATAGTAAAAATTATGAATAGAGGTTAAGGTTAAATCATATTTAATATGATGTTAATATAAGGACCCAGAATTTCCATGATTTTTTTTAAATATATGTGAATTTTACGAGTCTATGAAAAATGAAGTAGTGTTATTTTGACCACGGTGTGCCCGAAATGAAATTTAGAACTTTTTTCCGGGTTTGTTTAGTAAACGTGCAAGCAGGTTTTTCTAACGTTTGAATTGGTTCTCTGAATTGAAATTTGGGGACACCTTTGAACTCACAGTGCCAATAATATCTTAAGGGTACCTTTACCTCAACTGCAGTGGGTTGATAGTGAAAGATAGAAATTGGGTTTTTTGTGAAAGAATAAAATAAAATAAATGTTGTCTAACTTTTTATTTGATTTTTCATTCTAATCACTCTAGTGGATGTTGAGAGGTGGGGAACACCTAAACTAAAACCTATCAAAATTGGTTTTCATGGTGGGGACCACCCGAGCCTAACCTCCCATGTGGTTTTTGGTGGTGGGTACCACACGAGACATAATCCTCTTGAATTCCCCTCTTATGTGTGAAAATCCTCTTCAGTACCCCCACATAATTTTTCCATCTGTCCCATTTATTAATTAAGCCAACCCATCAAATAATTAAATAATATATTTAAAATTATGCAATTTTGGTACAATTAATTGTGCCATCAATTAATTATGCCATTGTAAATTAAATTAATATAATTAATTTAATTTATATTGGAACCACCTTTCATTTGAGGATTTGTTGGTGAAGTTTGTGGAATTGGGAGAATTCTGTGAGGAAATGAAACCTCTCCAATGAAGAACTTCTCCTCCAAATGAATAACACCATCAATGAACATTCTTTGGAATCAAGGATGAGGATGACGCACGAGTTGACGTCAGAAGAGTGATTGCGAAAGCAAAGAACGTTGTCACCATATTCGACTTCTTCCTTGTTCCAACACAAACGAACAAAAGTGGTAGGGTTTGATGTTTTAAATACCCCCTTACCCATTCTTGATTTTTCAACCTTATTTGAATGTTCTTGAACCTCTTTCTAAACTCTAACGTGGAGGGTGCTAGCAAAACGAACATGGCCCAACCTCTCTGCAATCCCTTGTGGTTTTTTATTAATATTTTCGAGAGTGTAAGATAGAAAATGGTGCTTTATTTTGGTTATGGTGGGGCAGGGGAATGGAATCTGCCCCCCCATCGGCTGTGATGAAGGCGATGGTGCAACCCTGCCACCAGACGAAAGAGGATTGAGGTAGACTGCCGAACCGTGACCGCATGTCGCACCATGGAACCCAGAGGCACCGCAACCACCCCTCCACCCAGTACATGATGCCAAGCGCGGTCTAGGCCATAAACGGCGGGCCGATCCACCCAGCGCGGGTTGGGCCGCACCAGGGGATGGGCCTAGTCGGTCAGACCGAGTGGAACCAGACCCGGGCCATCATCGACCCATTTTGGCACTTTCAACCATACCATTGGCCCAGGGCATCCGTTTGATGAACCATCTATGGAAGTAAAAACCATGAAGAGAGAAGGAAATATTGGTATACCCCACTTGATATTTTGATATATTTTATGGTACAGTCGTGTTTGATCGATCTGGAATCCAACCGGGCCCTCAGGACAAAAGGCTAATAACATACAAAACAAGCATTAGTTTGATGCACAGTTTGTTGCGTTGAGACCCCTATGTTGTGGCAGTCCATTGGTATACTTTTTTGTGGGACTTGGTGGAAATTAGAGAATCAAACAGTTTCTTGAGGATCAGACCCTCTCGGAGACAAGCGATCTTAGTGTGGGAACCCTATTACATTCTCTAACATGAGAATGTGATCCTTTGGGGTCTATGATTCAGGGTACCATAAGGAAACACTCTAGGAATCCATTCAAGACTACTCTATGATCCTATGTGGGTCTTCTGTACTAAGATCATGTGTTGGTAGGATGATGTAATAGGATCTTATGTGGGTCTGACGATTTACTAGGATACTTTGTGGGTCTCACGAGGTACTATGATCATTTGTGGGTCTACTATACTAAGATATTGTGGGGGTCTGACGATGTACTAGGATCATGTGTTGGTCTGATGATGTACTAGGATCCTGTGTGGGTTTGACGATGTACTAGGATCCTGTGTGGGTTTGACGATGTTCTATGATCCTCTTTGGGTTTAATGATGATTTAGGATCCTCCGTGGGTCTACCTCCTACCAAGGTAAGATGATTCAGCAGTTACATATAATCACCTCTACTAAAGTACCTAAATTATAACTGTTGTGATCTGAGTTTGTACCTTGTGGTACTATACTTCATTATAATACCTTTGTGGTATTCTTCTGTGTGGTGTTCCTGTGTGGTACTTACTTCATGGTATTCCTTCCTTTGTGGAACAGTTGAGCTTTGGGATTCTAAGATTGAATTTGTGATTTCCTCATGATTGAAATGGGTATACTGAATAACATAGGTATATGTATGGGCATATATCTAATTAGAGTTATTTTTTGATTTCATGTTTTGTGGTTTATCCTTTGTGGATTATTTTTGAGTCCTTGAGGGTCTCAGGGTCCCTACATAGTATCACTATACTCACCCTTGCATGGGCTATTCCCGCACCATGTTGTGTTTGGTGCAGATTACACACATCGTTGACTGGGGATGAGGGAACCCGGGCTAGAGGTAGCTCAGAGGTGGACTTTAGATGAGGCGCACCATAGAGAAGACCATTCAAGAGATGTACCTACCATTCTGGTAAGATCCTTGGAGGGTGTTCACAAGATCTATTCCAATAAACTTATACTTCTATGAATATTGTACATTCCAGTTGGGCATGTATTCTATCCCCTTTTACATACTATACTCACTCTATTTACTATTGAGTTTACTTGTGTACGTATATTTCTCGGTGCTTGGTTTCATGAGTTTAGATGACATAAAGGCAATGTGTTATCTGAATTAGGAAATACACCTTTCGGTGCTTGTCTCCAACCCCTGGCCTAAGGAAGGCAGGCTTGGGGTAGTCACGACATGGGCCCCGAGGGATGGATCATGACAAATTGGAATATGAGGAGTTGGTTCTACCATAGAACATAGGACTTGGATCCTTTTTAACGATAATAGTGTTAATTTTATTGAGTTTGGCTAACAAGATTATGGAATCCATTTTTCATACGGTGGCCGACTTATCCATTCAGTAGGACCCTGATTTCGGATTTCTGACTCAGTGCACGAAATCACTGATTGCGTGTGTGTTTTGAAGAGTGATATATTTCATATCATCACATCCCCTCACCAGGTATAACTTATTGATGGTGGCACACCAGTTTCTTATCAGGATGCCTCCACACAGACATCCAGCTAGGGTTCTAGATATTTTATGCACTGATAGCCCACCGGGTGATGAGGCCTTTGTATAGGTCCTCTTTCAGTAGAGGCACCAACAGAGGAACCAGAGGTACCATTGCCTATTGGGCCACCGATTCCACTATCCCCAGCAGTAGAGGGTGCAAAATGCTTGAGATCATTGCACGAGTTCCAGTGCTAGATTCCATACAGGTTTAGGGGAGAGACGGAACCATAGGTAGCTGAGGATTGGCTGGAGTCCGTGGTGAGTGTTTTCAGACTGGTAGGGACACCAGCTGATCTCATGTTGAGCCTTGCTTCCATCCTTCTATAGGTAGAACCCAGAAGATGGTGGAGATTGATGCTCCATGTTCCCGATGAGGTGACCCTTCATTTGGGAGACATCGACAGCCTGTTTCGGGTAGTTTTTTTCCTGGACACTCTTCACAGAGTTTTTTATTTAGGAGCTTCGTCATTTGAAGCAAGGAAAAAAGATTTTATCTTAGTACTAAGTGAGAATCAATTTCCTCTAATGATACTTCAATGATATATTGTGGGAGCCATTATTTAGGGCCTGGACCATTGAGAAGGGTCTCATCCAAGAGATCAAGTCTTCAATTATTTCTATTAGAATCCCGACGTAGGTGGTGTGTTAGAGAGATCCGTCTTTGTTGAGAGTTTCCTTGGTGGACAGTCTAAAGCAACAAGACCCACCACCAGTCGTCATGAAGCGAAATATTCTGCAGATGGAAGTAGATAGATGACACAGATGTCCAAGAGGACCAAACCTATAGGTGGACGACCACATGATTCAGAGTTGGTTGTGTGGGGCACCCTAGGTAGAGCCATTCATGCATGGTGCGGGCAGTGTTACACATGCGGCGGGTAGGGTCATATGGATCGTGACTGTCCGAACCACAGTATGGATGATCAGTAGACGGTCGACGGACCACCCTGGATGAGACAGAGGTTCGATCGAGGCAGTCTGCATGGAGTAGGGGGACGTAGTAGAGGAGTTGGCCATGTGGCTGGCGATGGGAGACAATTCAATTGGTTACTATCACCACCACTAAGAGGTCTACCCTGACCACATGGAGTTGGTGAATAGGGGCGATCATAGATCCATGCAGCAGCGCCCTATGATTATGGTGCGTCGGAGATGAATCAAGGTACGATATATGTTTATTCCACCTTAGCTACAGTACTTATAGACATAGGTTCTAGTAATTATTTTATTTCCAATTCCTTCATTCCAGTAATTATTTTATTGTTCCTCCAACACAACTGGACAAGGTGGGGTTTATTTTTTATTAGAACCTTACCTCTCTGGTCCAATATCATTAACAACTGCTCCTCATAAGATTGATCGTCCTCCAGATATACCACCTCTTAGATAAGTACATATGATGGATATGGTATCTACATTCTTGGGTGAGATACATGAAACACATCATGAATTTTAGCTATACATGGTGGAATTTCAATCTAATAGGACACTACACCTATGATATCAAAGATCTCAAAAGGCTTTATTGTACTAAGGGGTTAGTCAGGCTTTGTTTCCATACCACATGACTCTCTTACATGATAATATTCAATGGAATAATTTATCTCTAATGTCAAAATCCATGTCCCTTCAACCATTGTAAACATATCTCTTTTTCTGGCTATGGGAATCATTGATAAGTTACTAGATGTCGTCAACCTTTTCAATCATATCCTGCTTGAGATCAGGTCCATGTAGCTGTCCTTACCCAATATCATCACAATATGATGGATTTATACATCACGTTCTATATAGAGTTTCTTATTTAGACATCTTAATTTTCATGTGGAAGAAATTATTGTTTGAGAACTCAACCAATGAGATAATTTAATATAATCCACCATTAAATTAAACTAAGTTTGATATGGGAATGTAATCAAATGTATGAATCTTTGTTTCATATTTTCTATCATTTTTGGAGTGATAGGTTGTGATGAAATTCAATTTAGAACTAAATTAATATTTATGACTCCTCCATAATATAAAAGTTATCCTAGGATCATGATCAGAGATAATCGAAAGTGGAAACCCATACAGCCTTACCACTTCACTCAAATATATCATTGAAATTTTTTCAGACATGTTAACATGTAAAATAGAAATAAATTAGATAGTATTGGAGAGTTAATCCACCAAATACCATATTTTAATGTTTCCCTTGGATGTATTGGGGTTACTGCTGATGATGTCCATTGTGATGTTGCCTAATTTCCACGTGGTACATTGGAATTATGACTTTATTATTCAACATAATGACATATCATGATCATTGAGACGTACACTGAAATATCATTCTTCATGTTTTCCCACCCAAAGTGTTCTCAATGTTCACTATATATCATGGTACATACCTGATGGATTGAGAAATATGTGTTATTTGTATTATCTAATAGATCCTTATTTATATTAGGTGATGAATGCACGTAATTCCTTGTTTCAAACTGAATGACACGGTCATCATCATTTTGGGACTCTTGTATCATCTATTCCATTATAGAATTCGCCATATCTTGAATCTCCATATCATATAGGAAATAATATCACATCATAATAACCAGTTGTGAAATAATATCATGGAAAATGAATGGTATCAATATATAGAGATGGTAATCCATACATGGACATGAACACTACATTCAATTATCATTTGATGAAAACGGTGTTGTCAATGGTGATTTCATAATCATATGAAAATTTTAGTATTTTGGTGATATTAATTTTAGTAATTAATGATAAATATGTTACATTTATAGTTGTAAATGAATAATTAAAATGCAAGTGATAGTTTAAGGTGATTATCATTTCTTTAAACAAACTTCTTCTGATCACCTCCTAATAATGCAAGTGTTTATCTTATTAGAATAAAATAATCTCTATATTTTTCCATAGAAGTTGAAAATATAATTTTTAAGTTTTTGTTAAATCTAAAAGTCTCAATGTGGTGTGAAGAAGTGAATGAAGCAGATTCATTTTATAAGGTAGGGGAAGGACATACAGGGAATTTCCTAAAATATAAAATTATAATAAGTTCAATCCAAATCAAAGAGCATCAAAATGGATGAAATGAAAAAGTGATCAAATTGTAGACCATATATTATGCACGATGTCATTATTTAATATTTTTTTACTTTTAAATAGTTTAATAAAATATTAATGTCATAAAACTGTTTTTCTCTAGAAATGGGGATGACCTTGTTTGTTTAAGGTTCAAACATTCCCATCAGTTTCTAACAGGTTTATTCGTAGAACTGGAAACATTCTATATCCATTTGGACATACTTTCCAATGGTAGGTTTTCATTATTTGTAGACCAATGAGGATAAGGAATATTCATTGGTCGAGAGGATGGGAGCTCAGGCTCATCACACCTTTTTGAGGGGAATTATTGCCTATATCTGGACTCTCTTATAGATTTATGTTATGTTCATGAATCCTTATTAATTCACCAAGCATTAAAATGAGTTTTCCATTATATATGTCAATAAATGATCAATATTTATGGGATTTAGAGAATCCATTATATGTATTTGAGGTTCTTCGTCGATGGAGAATCCTCATTGTGTATTGGAAATTCTTATTCAATGGTATCCTTCAATACATTATATGGAAATCTCTTGGTCATTTATGATGACCATACTGGTTTTAAAGCCACTCAGTGGAGCACATAAAATTTATTGTCATTCAGAAGTACATGGATTATTTTGATGTTGGTATCGTACCAGTAGATGGGCTACCTATGTATCCTTGTCAAGAAGGAATCAAAACCCACGTAGTTCGGAAATAAAGATATAGTTTAAAGTCATGTGGAACGATGATAATTAATGGGTGATGGGCCTGAACCTCAGGATGGCTTCCTATATACTATACATTTATGTTCTAAATCAATGTACATGTAGTTCGGGAGAAGAAGTGTGTGCATTATGTATGATTAATGGCCCATGAAGATGTGTTGTGGCTAAATTTACACTCTATGCTCATGCGAGTCATGCTCGGTGTGAGAAACAAGATGTATCAGTAAACCTGACGATTGTGGCACTAAAGATTTTTTCACAAGCAATGATATGGGGATTATGTAAGTATGATTTCCCATGAAGATGAAGACATGTACTTACATCAGGAAAGAATCCTCGGAACATAGTCTATACATGTATTTGTGATTTTTGGGGATTTGGATACTATAATTTGAGACTTACACCAAAGGAGGATGCCTTGATTAAGATGGGACTTTGGGATTACTCCTAAGCAGTATGCTAAGAATTAAAGGACTTATGATTGGGGCTTACTCCAAAGAAGGAAGCCCAGATCAACGATTCTCTCATCTTAAGGGATGAGGTTGAATGAAGGGAACCCCTAGTCGTAGTGATATAATGTTATATAAATCAGAAGGTATTGGGATATGTTCCACAGAACTCCATTTAGATAAGGAATCCATCAAATAAACCATGGCATAAGTGGCTTTGAAGAGGGTTTTGAAGGCTATATCATGAAGAGGAGAGGTGAAAATGGGGAATGGAGGTGAATAGACAGGAGGTGCACAAGTACTGGTCTGGCACGCAAGTCATGGTTGGGCACACAAGTCCTTCTTGAGCAAGTATACGTGCACGACATGGGTGTACATGGGTGAAGGTTAACCTATAGGGTAATACTTGGGCGATTTTGAACTAAATCCCATAGTATCATCCCTAAAGGATTCTAGAAGGGTGGTGCGCAAGTAATGTTGAAGGGATAAGGTGGCACGCAAGTATGGAAATTTCCATTAAAGGCTAGAAACTTAGGTGCACATGTTTTGATGAATTAAAACATTAATAACATATTCTTCCTCTTTAGAGCATCCATTTTAGGTAAAGAATTACTTTATATGTGTTCGGAAGACCTGAAGAAAAGACATGGCCGTCCAGAGCTCTGTATCACTATACTCACCCTTGCATGGGCTATGCCCGCACCATGTTGTGTTTGGTGCAGATTACACCCATCGTTGACTGGGGATGAGGGAACCCGGGCTAGAGGTAGCTCAGAGGTGGACTTTAGATGAGGCGCACCATAGAGAAGACCATTCAAGAGATGTACCTACCATTCTGGTAAGATCCTTGGAGGGTGTTCACAAGATCTATTTCAATAAACTTATACTTCTATGATTATTGTACATTCCAGTTGGGCATGTATTCTAGCCCCTTTTACATACTATACTCACTCTATTTACTATTGAGTTTACTTGTGTACGTATATTTCTCGGTGCTTGGTTTCATGAGTTTACATGACATAAAGGCAATGCGTTATCTGAATTAGGAAATACACCTTTCGGTGCTTGTCACCAGCCCCTGGCCTAAGGAAGGCAGGCTTGGGGTAGTCACGACATGGGCCCCGAGGGATGGATCATGACAAATTGGAATATGATGAGTTGGTTCTACCATAGAACATAGGACTTGGATCCTTTTTAACGATAATAGTGTTAATTTTATTGAGTTTGGATAACAAGATTATGGAATCCATTTTTCATATGGTGGCCGACTTATCCATTCAGTAGGACCCTGATTTCGGATTTCTGACTCAGTGCACGAAATCACTGATTGCGTGTGTGTTTTGAAGAGTGATATATTTCATATCATCACATCCCCTCACCAGGTATAACTTATTGATGGTGGCACACCAGTTTCTTATCAGGATGCCTCCACACAGACATCCAGCTAGGGTTCTAGATATTTTATGCACTGATAGGCCACCAGGTGATGAGGCCTTTGTATAGGTCCTCTTTCAGTAGAGGCACCAACAGAGGAACCAGAGGTACCATTGCCTATTGGGCCACCGATTCCACTATCCCCAGCAGTAGAGGGTGAAAACTGCTTGAGCGCATTGCACGATTTCCAGTGCTAGATTCCATACAGGTTTAGGGGAGAGACAGAACCATAGGTAGCTGAGGATTGGCTGGAGGCCGTGGTGAGTGTTTTCAGACTGGTAGGGACACCAGCTGATCTCATGTTGAGCCTTGCTTCCATCCTTCTATAGGTAGCACCCAGAAGATGGTGGAGATTGATGCTCCATGTTCCCGATGAGGTGACCCTTCTTTTGGGAGACATCGACAGCCTGTTTCGGGTAGTTTTTTTCCTGGACACTCTTCACAGAGTTTTTTATTTAGGAGCTTCGTCATCTGAAGCAAGGAAAAAAGATTTTATCTTAGTACTAAGAGAGAATCAATTTCCTCTAATGATACTCCAATGATATATTGTGGGACCCATTATTTAGGGCCTGGACCATTGAGAAGGTTCTCATCCGAGAGATCAAGTCTTCAATTATTTCTATTAGAATCCCGACGTAGGTGGTGTGTTAGAGAGAGCCGTCTTTGTTGAGAGTTTCCTTGGTGGACAGTCTAAAGCAACAAGACCCACCACCAGTCATCATGAAGCGAAATCTTCTGCAGATGGAAGTAGATAGATGATGCAGAGGTCCAAGAGGACCAAACCTATAGGTGGACGACCACATGATTCAGAGTTGGTTGTGTGGGGCACCCTAGGTAGAGCCATTCATGCATGGTGCGGGCAGTGTTACGCATGCGGCGGGTAGGGTCATATGGATCGTGACTGTCCGAACCACAGTATGGATGATCAGTAGATGGTCGACGGACCACCCTGGATGAGACAGGGGTTCGATCGAGGCAATCTGCATGGAGTAGGGGGACGTAGTAGAGGAGTTGGCCGTGTGGCTGGCGATGGGAGACAATTCAATTGGTTAATATCACCACCACTAAGAGGTCTACCCTGACCACATGGAGTTGGTGAATAGGGGCGATCATAGATCCATGCAGCAGCGCCCTATGATTATGGTGCGTCGGAGATGAATCAAGGTACGATATATGTTTATTCCACCTTAGCTACAGTACTTATAGACATAGGTTCTAGTAATTATTTTATTTCCAATGCCTTCATTCCAGTAATTATTTTATTGTTCCTCCAACACAACTGGACATGGTGGGGTTTATTTTTTATTAGAACCTTACCTCTCTGGTCCAATATCATTAACAACTGCTCCTCATAAGATTGATCGTCCTCCAGATATACCACCTCTTAGATAAGTACATATGATGGATATGGTATCTACATTCTTGGGTGAGATACATGAAACACATCATGAATTTTAGCTATACATGGTGGAATTTCAATCTAATAGGACACTACACCTATGATATCAAAGATCTCAAAAGGATTTATTGTACTAAGGGGTTAGTCAGGCTTTGTTTCCATACCACATGACTCTCTTATATGATAATGTTCAATGGAATAATTTATCTCTAATGTCAAAATCCATGTCCCTTCAACCATTGTAAACATATCTCTTTTTCTGGCTATGGGAATCATTGATAAGTTACTAGATGTCGTCAACCTTTTCAATCATATCCTGCTTGAGATCAGGTCCATGTAGCTGTCCTTACCCAATATCATCACAATATGATGGATTTATACATCACGTTCTATATAGAGTTTCTTATTTAGACATCTTAATTTTCATGTGGAAGAAATTATTGTTTGAGAACTCAACCAATGGATTAATTTAATCTAATCCACCATTAAATTAAACTAAGTTTGATATGGTAGTGTAATCAAATGTATGAATCTTTGTTTCATATTTTCTATCATTTTTGGAGTGATAGGTTGTGATGAAATTCAATTTAGAACTAAATTAATATTTATGACTCCTCCATAATATAAAAGTTTTCCTAGGATCATGATCAGAGATAATCGAAAGTGGAAACCCATACAGCCTTACCACTTCACTCAAATATATCATTGAAATTTTTTCAGACAAGTTAACATGTAAAATAGAAATAAATTAGATAGTATTGGAGAGTTAATCCACCAAATACCATATTTTAATGTTTCCCTTGGATGTATTGGGGTTACTGCTGATGATGTCCATAGTGATGTTGCCTAATTTCCACGTGGGTATAGTCATGGGTTGCGTCATTACTTTGGAATTATGACTTTATTATTCAACATAATGACATATCATGATCATTGAGACGTACACTGAAATATCATTCTTCGTGTTTTCCAACCCAAAGTGTTCTCAATGTTCACTATATATCATGGTACATACCTGATGGATTGAGAAATATGTGTTATTTTTATTATCTAATAGATCCTTATTTATATTAGGTGATGAATGCACGTAATTTCTTGTTTCAAACTGAATGACACAGTCATCATCATTTTGGGACTCTTGTATCATCTATTCCATTATAGAATTCGCCATATCTTGAATCTCCATATCATATAGGAAATAATATCACATCATAATAACCAGTTGTGAAATAATATCATGGAAAATGAACGGTATCAATATATAGAGATGGTAAGCCATACATGGACATGAACACTACATTCACTTATCATTTGATGAAAACGGTGTTGTCAATGGTGATTTAATAATAATATGAAAATTTTAGTATTTTGCTGATATTAATTTTAGTAATTAATGATAAATATGTTACATTTATAGTTGTAAATGAATAATTAAAATGCAAGTGATAGTTTAAGGTGATTATCATTTCTTTAAACAAAATTCTTCTGATCACCTCCTAATAATGCAAGTGTTTATCTTATTAGAATAAAATAATCTCTATATTTTTCCATAGAAGTTGAAAATATAATTTTTAAGTGTTTGTTAAATCTAAAAGTCTCATTGTGGTGTGAAGAAGTGAATGAAGCGGATTCATTTTATAAGGCAGGGGAAGGACATACAGGGAATTTCCTAAAATATAAAATTATAATAAGTTCAATCCAAATCAAAGAGCATCAAAATGGAAGAAATGAAAAAGTGATCAAATTGTAGACCACATATTATGCACGATGTCATTATTTAATATTTTTTTACTTTTAAATAGTTTAATAAAATATTAATGTCATAAAACTGTTTTTCTCTAGAAATGGGGATGACCTTGTTTGTTTAAGGTTCAAACATTCCCATCAGTTTCTAACAGGTTTATTCGGAGAACTGGAAACATTCTATATCCATTTGGACATACTTTCCAATGGTAGGTTTTCATTATTTGTAGACCAATGAGGATAAGGAATATTCATTGGTCGAGAGGATGGGAGCTCAGGCTCATCACACCTTTTTGAGGGGAATTATTGCCTATATCTGGACTCTCTTATAGATTTATGTTAAGTTCATGAATCGTTATTAATTCACCAAGCATTAAAATGAGTTTTCCATTATATATGTCAATAAATGATCAATATTTATGGGATTTAGAGATTCCATTATATGTATTTGAGGTTCTTCATCGATGGAGAATCCTCATTGTGTATTGGAAATTCTTATTCAATGGTATCCTTCAATACATTATATGGAAATCTCTTGGTCATTTATGATGACCATACTGGTTTTAAAGCCACTCAGTGGAGCACATAAAATTTATTGTCATTCAGAAGTACATTGATTATTTTGATGTTGGTATCGTACCAGTAGATGGGCTACCTATGTATCCTTGTCAAGAAGGAATCAAAACCCACGTAGTTCGGAAATAAAGATATAGTTTAAAGTCATGTGGAACGATGATAATTAATGGGTGATGGGCCTGAACCTCAGGATGGCTTCCTATATACTATACTTTTATGTTCTAAATCAATGTACATGTAGTTCGGGAGAAGAAGTGTGTGGATTATGTATGATTAATGGCCCATGAAGATGTGTTGTGGCTAAATTTACACTCTATGCTCATGCGAGTCATGCTCGGTGTGAGAAACAAGATGTATCAGTAAACCTGACGATTGTGGCACTAAAGATTTTTTCACAAGCAATGATATGGGGATTATGTATGTATGATTTCCCATGAAGATGAAGACATGTACTTACATCAGGAAAGAATCCTAGGAACATAGTCTATACATGTATTTGTGATTTTTGGGGATTTGGATACTATAATTTGAGACTTACACCAAAGGAGGATGCCTTGATTAAGATGGGACTTGGGGATTACTCCTAAGCAGTATGCTAAGAATTAAAGGACTTATGATTGGGGCTTACTCCAAAGAAGGAAGCCCAGATCAACGATTCTCTCATCTTAAGGGATGAGGTTGAATGAAGGGAACCCCTAGTCGTAGTGATATAATGTTATATAAATCAGAAGGTATTGGGATATGTTCCACAGAACTCCATTTAGATAAGGAATCCATCAAATAAACCATGGAATTAGTGGCTTTGAAGAGGGTTTTGAAGGCTATATCATGAAGAGGAGAGGAGAAAATGGGGAATGGAGGTGAATAGACAGGAGGTGCACAAGTACTGCTCTGCACGCAAGTCATGGTTGGGCACAGAAGTCCTTCTTGAGCAAGTATATGTGCACGACATGGGTGTACATGGGTGAAGGTTAACCTATAGGGTAATACTTGGGCGATTTTGAACTAAATCCCATAGTATCTTACCTAAAGGATTCTAGAAGGGTGGTGCGCAAGTTCTGTTGAAGGGATAAGGTGGCACGCAAGTATGGAAATTTCCATTAAAGGCTAGAAACTTAGGTGCACATGTTTTGATGAATTAAAACATTAATACCATATTCTTCCTCTTTAGAGCATCCATTTTAGGTAAAGAATTACTTTATATGTGTTCGGAAGACCTGAAGAAAAGACATGGCCGTCCAGAGCTCTGTATCTGAATTTTGGAAAATCTGTCCCTGAAATGGGGGGCCCACAGGGGCTATTTATAGGCCACCTTTGGTTTTGGCGAAAAAACTATATGGGCGCGCACGTGACCTGTGCGCCTTTTGTATGGCGCACATGTGACCTACGCGCACGAGGCTGGCACACAGGTATACTTGTGTTCCTTAATCACTTTGAAAATTTCTTGATGTTCTTCCATATTTTTGCTTGAGGTAATTCCCTTAGTCAATCTTTGGACACTATGATGGTATGGAGAAAAAAAAATCCCCCCCTAATAGTTGGATACGGAAAAGGAAAGAGTGTTTAACTCTGAGGTGAATGAGAAAGCAAGGTCCAACGGCATGCGGGTATGAGGCACGCAGGTTGTGGCGTGCAAATTTATGGATCACCTATAAATATTGGCGTCATTCTAATGAAAAGAAATCACATTATTACACTTTTAGATTTCACCGTGCAATTTCTTCTTGTCGTTCAAGTTTTCATGGATCTTCGTTCATTCGTGCTTTTGTTCGTGTCGTGCTTCTGATGTGTGTTTCTGACTTGCGGGCTATAACTAGCGCAACACTACTTGTGTGCCAACACTTGCGCAACCATACTTGTGTGTCATAATGCCTAATCCATTTTTTTGGTTTCATCACAAATTTTAAGAAAAAACAACTTATTTAAAAGTTAATTATTCGATCTTTGTGCATATTAAATGGATCCTAGAATAATTGGATTGGCTGATGAGTTGGACAGAAACAGAATAGATGTCATGATGATCGTCGATGGCCATGATTATTATGATATTTGTGGCAGCACTCTCTTAGATTTGGATATGTACATGAATAAATAACATACCAATTTCCCAAAAAGTAGTTACTTTCCATTGTATGGCCATGTTCATCTGCAAGGAGTCAACATTCCAGAGACAAATAATTATATGATCAAGTTGCAGCTACATTTCTATCCCTCTATTTTAGTTATGTTGTGCATTAATATCAGTAACAATAGTGTAAAATTTCAAAAATTTCCTCTATGCCATTTCCTTGGATATATGAAAATGGAAAACCCATGGGATGATATGTTTTCCGCTGACAGTTGGTGGAGATAAGATTATCATGACATTAGAACAATATCTTAAAAGGGTAATCTTTCCAAATTTTTCTTTACATCAAATGCTCCATTCTTAAATCCATGTATCCATATTCCGTGTCTCTTGGACAGAAATAGAGTCACTGTTTGATCAGCAGAAAAATTTCTCAAACCACACTCAAGAACATTATTTTACAACTGTTCCAAGAAGATCAAGTTTCACTGCATCTCTTATTGTGTCTAGTTGAATGAATGAATTCCAAGTGGCTGCTGATGAAGCACAGAATGATGTGAGGCGAATGAAGAGTTATGTTGAAAGACTTTTGTAATTCTTGAAAAAATGGAAGAGGCTCAAGTCTGCGGATGTCCTTAAAACATTTCTGCATTAATGAAAAACACTTTCATCTTCATTCATTTGTGGTTACATTCTCTTGCTACATGCTTTAAATTTTCACATAATCCGATGGGCCTAGTAAGCATATTTATATTTCTTCTAGGGTGATAAAATCAACCCTAAAGACTTTGAATCTTTTAGTTTCTAAATATTACCTAAATAACATGTATGTTTTTTTGAGCAGGGACATGACTTATTTTTAGAGTCCCTTTGTATATTGTGGGAAGAATAAAGTCATGCACGTCATACATAAAAAGGACTAATGTTTAAGGTTGAATAGCTTTGACTGTATGAATTAAAATTACTCAATTATTTGAAAATTTGTTTGAAAAGTTATTAACAAATTCATGTATGGAGGGGAAAATATTGTAATCTGTGACTTAAAAAATTTTGAATTTGAGGAATGACTTGGGAAAAGGGCTAAAAGGCATTAGATAAACCTTATCCTAAGAATGAAGTTACCACTAGTTAACAAACCCATTAAGGTGTTGAATTATGCAGGGACGCTTAATGGCATAGGATCCATAGTCAAATAATAGCATCTTTTTGCTGACATGTCCGTTATGTAGACTATTTATGCAAAGCCACCTAGGGGGACATGCTTCAAATTCAGGAAAAAGAGCTCTCAAAAGTTTTACCTTTCTATTGCTAAAATCCAGTGGATGTTAATAAAGATTTAAATTTTCCAAAGAACATTGTCTGTTGTGTTGAGAGAGGTACTTGAATATAGAGAGGATATTTCTAATCACGATTGTCAAGAATTTGATGAATGTCACTCTTACGATTTTTTGACCAAAATTTAGTGAATGAAAATATAAACCATATACTTGAATACTTTCATGTCATAAGAAAGTGTATTGGAAAAATATGTTATAAATGTCTATTTTTGCGGAACCCTACATATCGTCATTAAGACCAATAATGACAAAATAAGTTTTCCCCCCAAGAATGAAGTTACCATTATTTGAAAAACCCGTTAAGGGTTTTGAATTATGAAGGTCTACCTAAGGACATTGGCTGAATATCCAAATAATAGCATCATTTGGATAACAGATCCGTTATGTAGACTCATTTATGAAAGTCCGCCTAATGGCACGTGCTGCATGGTCCAGGAAAAGAATTTCCGAGTATCAGATATTTTGTGACCAGAAGTCAGAAAAAGGGTTATGGAGATCTGTAGGTATTTATGGTTAAGTGTATGAAACCTGAAAATGAGTATTGTACAATGCATGATTGAGATAGATAGACTAATGGTGACCATAATCAGTTTTTGGATGGGTTCTGAATTGAGACACTGAACATCACTACGAATATCATTAGGATGAGAATCAATCCTTACATTGTTATTGAAGTAAAATTTTACATCATGTGGGATGAGAGAATTGGATATCTTAGTTTAAGTCCATAGAGTTCGGACAATAATTAGGGAGACACATTGAGGGTTTGATAAAAACCTGATGTTAATAATGACCATTGATTCCATACCACATTCATGTCCTCATAGAGAGAATTTTCAGCCAAGGGATTGACAGTGGAATTTGTGGTTAGGACCAAAGACATTGGGCTAGGTTCGACGGATTCTTTAACATTGCTATGTATTCCATAAGCATGAGAATCAAGCCGCAAATAGTTCATGAATAACCTTTTGTATTGATTTTTTTTGTACATGTGAAGGGTGAAAGGGGACGTTAGTGCAATGATGGATGGACCCATGATTAAAGGATTGGGCATATCCATGTATGCACATAGTCTTTTGAATATGACACGATTGAGGATCAATGTTAATAATGATTCTCTCTCAGGTGAGGGTGTCGAAGAATGTTATAGTTTACTGTCATACAGGACAAAAGTGCGAATAGTTTAAGTTCATATTCATGGACCGAGGTTTCACAGTTTAGCGTTATGTAGCAAGGACATATGGCTATGCAGTTTAATGCATTGCAGTATGAAAAATGGGGAACTGTATAGTTTAATGTCACACAGAAAGGACGATGGTGAACCAATGTGATGATATTGGTTTTGGGATTTTCTCAGATCAACCTTATAAGATACAGAAGTGAACAGACGTGAAGAGATTGGTTTTTGTATTTTACCGTGTATGAGACAGAAGTGAAACGACGTGAAGGTATTGGTTTTGGGCTTCATCCATTGGAGGTTGCCTATGTACACATCCTAGAAGGCAAGGATCAATGTTAGCGTAGTTCAATTGAAGAATGAATATGGAGATTGGGTTGTACTCAAAGACAACATCCCGAAGATTGTGTTGGGACTTATGTGTGGTTAGTGGACTAGAGAGGGTGTTATGGTTGAAGATTACTGTAATATCACGTGAGTCATGCTTGGTGTGAGAAATAAGAGGTGGAAAAAACCATAAGGATGTACAGTTTAACATTATATACAATGAGGGGTGTTGTACAGTTTAGTGTCAAGTAGTAAGGAAAAGATACAATTTAATGTCATGTGGGACGAATTAGGGACTTTTACTGTTTAACGTCTTGTGGGATGAACATACAGTTTAACGCCATGTAGGAAGTAATTAAGGACTTTTTTCTCGTGTTTAACATCATGTAGGGCAAACATGTGGAATTTTTCACAGTTTAACGTCAGGTGGGACAGGAGCGGGGACACAGTTTAACGTCATGTAGGAATATAGAGTGGTTATGCAGTTTATAGTCTTGCAGTGAGGAATATGGGGGACTATGCAGTTTATAGTCTTGTAGTGAGGACTAAGATAAACCGACGTGAAAAGGGTATGATGTGCAGTTAAACGTCGTGCAGTGTGGTCTGAATACTCTTAGTTTAGGGTCATAATGTTTGGGCCATTGGTCCTTGGCCGTTTAATGTCCTGCAACTCGGACGAAAGGGTGTATTTGTGTTACACAAAATTCCTCTTCCTGAATATTGCATTGGTTGGAGTTGTAATGTGTTATCCATCCATTGAGATTAAAGAATAATCTCCATTTGAGTAGAACTTATGTATTGAGTAAAGTCCTTCCCACATTGACTCATGCATTAGAGGTTTCATTCCTTATATCATTGGAGTTATAAGAACCAATACCAGTTCTCCTTGAATGAATGAATGAAGGTGAAGTTTTTTATTTAATGATCATTCTATTCGATTCTAATAGACTTCCAGGGGTGCAAGGTGAACAATATTTATTAAGATAATCATTACAATTCATCCAATCACTTTTTAGATTGTTCATTTGTAGACGACTGATGAAAAAATGGCTACTCTAAGTGAAGGTAATTGAACCTCAATGGGCAAGACTATTTCTGTTCCATATACCAATTAGTATGTAGTTGATCACACTGTAGTGCGTGTGGTGATCTGATAAGCCCATAAAGCATGAAAATGTTTATCAGGCCATGAATTCTTATATTTATGCACCATCTTTTGTAGTATGATTTAAAGAGTCTCATTAAAGAACTCTATTTGTCCATTGGATGTTGCATGATACCGAGATGAATGGTTGTATTTGATGTTTTATTCATGATACAATATTCTCATCTCGGATGAACAAAGGATTGTTCCATTTTTTGTCATTATGGTATGAGGAACACCAAATCTGGTAATGATGTTAGACGTGACGAAGATAACAATGCATTTAGAACTAACTTCTTCTAGAGGTATTGCCTCTGCCTATTTCATAAAGAAGTTAGTAGCAGTATGAATATACTTAAAATTCTTGGTTATAGCCGGTGGACAAGGTCATACTACATCCATTCCCCATGTGAAAAATGTACTTGAGTATTTAGCTGTACGAAGTAACTCATAGGAATGATGAATGAAATTGGAATATACTAGGAACAAATGACACTTTTTACTGAAATCAACACAATCTTGTATCATTGAAGGCCACAAGTATCAAAGCCTTCAAATTTGATTAGATAGTCTATGTCCATACTTGTGGGAACCACAAAATCTTACATGTACTTTATTCTTGACTTCCATTGTCTCTTCACCATCAATACATCTGAAGATAATTCAATCAAAACCTCAATTATATATAATTTGTTTGGTGATCTAGGCTTTAATAAAGAGTAAAATTGACCACGTGTTATTAACATATTCATGATGGAATAATCCCCATTGAATTGTATGATTACAAAATCTGAATCACCTTTTACCCACAAGTTATTCACTTATTCCTGAAGCGCTAAATCCATGTCGGTGATGAGAGCTTGATATTTGCATCACTGTTTGTACCAACTTCCAACAATAAGAAGTAATAGTGTATCACTTCCTTTTCTAGGGAAATAAGCACAATTCCTAACACAAAATTGTTGAATTCATGATCATTCATTTTATTCCCTGTTGGACTTCTGAAAGCACCATCAAATTACATTTCTCATGTTTGAGGATTATTTTGAATAGAGAAGACATCCACATCAAGAAGTTCATTATCTAAAGATTTATCTTCTACTGAAGGGTCTTCAGTAGAGAAATCAACTAGAGCTTGGCCCTTTATTGCATTTTGAGACACATATTGGATATCGAACTGGTGCAAAATAACTGCCCACCCTTCCAGACGTCCTGTAAGCGTTGGAAGACTAAGTATAAATTTGAGTAGGTTATTTCGAGATACAAATTGGACCTCATGATGTTAAAGGTAGTGTCTCAATTTATGAACTACAAATATTAATACTAGGTAAAACTTTTCAACACTCTAATATCGAGTTTCCACCTGAAGTATTGTCCGACTAAGGTAGTAAAGGTTTTTTTGATTCCTAGCATCATTTTTTTGGGAATGGAAGGCACCCAATTATCTCTCTAAAACTGTCACATAGAAGAAAATTGGTCTTCCTTCAATGGGTGGAATTAATACTAGTATACTTAATAGATATTTCTTGAGAATATCAAATGCCTCTTTGCAATCATTGGTCCATTGGTAGGTGACTCCCTACATAATTAATTTGCTGAAGGTTAAACACATTCCTGTCAGATTGGCGATAAAACGCCTAATATAGGCCATGTGTCCATGACATCCTCTTAATTATATCAAATTTTGTGGAGGCAACACACCAAGGAATGAGTTTATCTTCTCAGGATCAACTTTGATACAATGATTTTTTATAACAAAACCGATAAATTTTCTTGAGGTTACCCCGAAATCACATTTCAAGGGGTTTATCTTCAAATTGTTTTGTCAATGTTTTTGGAATATGATTTCTAGATCAGAAAAGTGATCAGAACATTGTCTATATTGAACCACCAAATCATCCACATAATATTCAAAAAATTTCCCTAAAAGGGTTTGAAGATATGGTTTAGGGAATGTTGATACATTGCACATGCATTTTTTTGGCCAAAGGGTATTACCAGATAGAAAAACACACTTTCAGGCAAAAAGAAAGCTGTAGATTCCTTATTCTTTGGGGCCATTCGTATTTTATTGTACCTAGAGTAGCCATCCATGAATGAAATAGCTTCTTAGTGGGCAATTGCATCAATTAAGAGTTATGTCATTGGAACTGTAAAATCAACGTTGGGACAATGTCGATTAAGATCTCTGGAGTCAATGAAAACTCTAATTTTTCCATTCAAATTTTTCACAGGGATAATATAATCAAACCATTTGGGATATTAAACTTCTCTGACAAAATTATCCATGATAATATTATCCAATTCAGCTTCAATTTTGGAGGCATATGTTGGTTGTGTTCTTCTTACGGCTTACTTGAATCCTCGATGTTTTTCTAGAAAACCCAAATGATGAGTAGCAACATAGAGATCAAGCCCTGGAATATCTGTATAATTCCAAATAAATATATCTTGATTTTTATTTAGAAATTAAATATAAATTTCTTTCCCTTCAAGAGTCATGGCTGCATTAATTAATGTGGGTCGGGGATCTTCTTTTGTACCCAGATTTATTTCTCTGAGATCATCCACAGTGGTACAGACACCCTCATCAAATGATGGAGGAGCATCTCTGATATATTGATCCTCTTCTTCAATATGTGTTACTTCATCAATTTATACTTTTCATAGTAGATGATGAAGAAAAATTTCCATGACTAGGGGTGAAGTTAATACTTAAACATCTTGAAGATGAGACTACCATTTCTGACCCTATTAATGATGAAGGGTCTTCCTTATGTAATAAAAAGGGTATGGTGGATTGAGAATCGACATCATTATTCACTTCTAACATTGCTATAACTTATTCTGGCCTAGTTGATGAAGTATAGAATTGTTGGATATCAGCATATGAAATGAAGACATCTCCATTTAAGCTTTCATCACTGCTTGGCGAATCAAAAATTTCTCCCATGTTCTCTCGCTCAATTACCATAATTGACATTATGGAAGTTTCCATAAGAGTTTGGATTTGGGGTTTTCCCGTCAATTTGACTGATAGGCAACACATATTCTATACTCACATGTAATAATTGGATTACTAGAATCTTTTCCAAAACATATGGAGCATTAATTTTGGAAACCTCCTTTGTCATGGATTTATAATTTCCCTCCCTATGATAGATTTCAGCATCAATGTATTGAGATTCACATGTTTTGAATGGGGATTTAATACCATACAATGTCCCAATTTGACCATTGAAACAATATTTGAGAAATTTATGGTATGATGAACGTACGACCGCATGTTTATGTAGCCAAGGTCATCAATGAAAAAAGATGAAGTCTGTGTCATGATGAATAACCATGAAATATGAAATGACACATGGTCTCCAAACTGAGTTCTGAGTGTAATATCACCCAGAGGATCCTATTCATTTTTATCATATCCATGAAACATCAATGTAAAAGGAGATAAATAAGATTCGGTGAGGCCCAATCGATGAAGTGTATGAATAGAGATGAGGTTGACTCCAGAACCATTATCAATGATAGATCTTTAGTTGTCCATATCATTGACTTCGCCCGATAAATACTAAGGTTTGATATGTCCATGTACAACATCATATTCATATTTATCATTAAAAGATATCAATGCATGGAATTCTTCAGGATCATTCTCTATATTGTAGTCCTCAGCCAAAACAATTTCAGTTTCGAACTCTTGAGGACTTGAGAAATCCTAAATAAGCACCTCCAGAATATCTTTCGACAGATTCAAGTCATCCAGAACTGATAACACTTATGGTACTTGGGCCAAATGTTTCATGAAATCATACTTTTGATCCAATGGTATGCATTTCCCAAGAAGAATATGTTTTTTGGAAGGTTCTTTAGGTTTTGATTAATTAGATGTAGATGCCTCTCGTATTGGGGTATGAGTTGGAAATACTCTTGGATTTGACATATTAGAATGACTAGGCCTATTTATTTACTAAGAGGATGAATGTGTAACCTCTAACTGATCCTTTAAATTAACTATGCCACGACTGAATCTACAATTTTTGGAAGAACATTCGTGTTCATGTTGAGCCTACTGAAGGTCTTTGCCACGAGTTTCTGCTACATATATAGTTCTAGCAGAGGTAGGATTGAAATAGTGGCTTCTGAAAAATCTATTACATTCTCTATATCCTAGACCTTTGTCTCTTCCTCTAATTCATCTATTTGATACAGGGAACTCAGTATCTTCATGATCGAAATAGTGTCTAGTATACGGATCTGTTTAGTTAATCATGGTAATAGAACCAAAGATCAACTATTCATATGATGATGATTTTGCCTGATTAACCATTTCAGACTGTTCACATTGGTGGGGTGATGCCCTTTCTTTTGAAGAAGATGGCATAAATTCTTCCAGAGTCAAAGATAATTTATTCTTTGACGCGAACACTTCTTCTTCTGATTGCTCTTCTTTCTTCAAATTATGCCACTTCATTGAAGATTTTACTTATGCTGAATGGGGTTTTTCATTGGAATTCATAGCATAAGACACAATTATTTGATTCAATTGTGTTCTTAAAATGGCATGAGTTTTGTTGATCATTTTCCTAACCAACCAATAATCATATTTCTGCAAATGTTTTCTTTTGACTTCATGCGACTCGCATTCTTCTTCTGGATCAGTAGTAGTAACACATGCTACCTGGGCTGAAGAAAATTTTAGTTTTACCTGTCCAGAGTCCACCATTTTTTCTGGAGGTATTTGAATACAAAACACTCCTGAATTGTATTTCTCAACATCTGATGAAATGTGCAGTAGTTGGGGAGGTCTTCGTCTCCTTCCTTATTCAGCCTTTTGGGCCTTGGGAACTGAACCAGATTCTTTTCCAGAGCCGAGATAATGTATCCAGGATCTTTTGCATTCTGGAAAGAATAAATAATGTTCTTTAAATATTCAAATTGTTTCCACCAATGATTTCTTTGATCATCTAGATGAGGAGGCCTTTCTTGTTGACGCTCAGGAGTTGGAGCCTTTGATATTATGATGGTTTTGAGGTGTTTGTAGGTTTATTTGCTTTATTAAGTGTAACTGTAGGAATATCTTCTTTCCACATTCTCCTTCCTAGAACTGATGGAATAACTTGATTTTTAACCTAATAATTTGTGAGAGAGTCTTCGATCATCTGAGCGATTGAAGTAAGGTCTCGAAACCCTCCTGTGTATTTCATAGAGATAAATGTTGTGCGTAATTAATCAAGTAGATTTTCCACATCGATTGGAAACAATTCCTCTTAAGGGAGTGCTAAACATAAAGAATATGTTAATCCCTTCTAGCAAGAAATGAAATTTAAAACTCTTTCATTTTCCCTTTCCCTTCAATTGTAAGTTAAAAAACTATCGTATTTGGGAAAATTGTTCTAAATTGAAGAAGGAACCTTTGATGGAGATCTTCCCTCCCATTAATTGACCGATATTGCAAACTAGTATACCAAAAAAATTAAGTCCCTTGAAATGACTGCACAAAACTCCTTAGAATAACTTCTTCTTGTTGTTAAATATTTCCCATCATTAGATCACAATGAGAAACATAATGTGTTAAGTGATGTTCTGGTTCTACCGAACCATTAATAATTGAGAATGTGGTATTCAAAAAATTTGATGGGGGATAAATTTCATCAACCCATTTAGGGTAAGCATTATTTTCTAGATGAACTGGTTCATGTCGTCCTTCCATAGCTTCCAACTGAGATGTTAATGAATCAATGGTATTCATTAATTTTGGAGAAACATCTAGTTGAGATTGGACTTGAGCAAGTGAAATAATTGGAGTTAGGACGGATGTGGTGACCAGTACTGCCACTGATGGTAGTACTACCGGTTGCTATCGCAAATGACCCATATGATTAGACCTGTGTGGGTTTACATGTAAAGGATGATATTCTTGATCCATCCAAGTAGCTGCAACAAATTCTTTTGACTGGCTAACTCCAGCACCATTAGGAGGAAGACTAACTTGAAGTAGTTCTTCATTTAACCTCCTTAACTCTTTCATTTGTTCTTCCTACTATGTAAACCATTTATCTATTGAGAGTGATTGGACTTCTACAGAAGTAGGGTGGGGTGTAACCTGACTTTAACCCTTTTCCATGGCACATTCATTTCTAGAGTACGGATGGGCATTACTCGAAGGAATATCTTGTATCTGGTCAAACCTCTAGCTTCTGGAACACACACCTTCTTCATTGATTTTTGTGTGCTGATCCTCTTGAACACGAACATCTTCATCAGATCCCCTTGAGTGAGACTCATGTTCTAGGGGATCAATGACAATGGCATTGATGACATTTATCGATGCCTAAAGCATTTCATCCCATCTGTCAGCATTTCTGCGATATCGGTTTAATCCATGTCCTCGATGAAACATTTCCTTTTGTTTGGATGATCCCTCAATAAATTCATTATGAACTATAATTTAGAGGGAATTTCCTGATAATTCTTCTATGTGTTCATCTTGTGGCTTCATCTCTAATTATGAGAAGGCGTTCCATCACTGAGGTAGAGATTGTGAATTTTAAAAAGTCCCTAGTCAGGTGGAATGGGGTTGTACATGTTTTTCTTTCTCCACTCCTCGAATCATGTCTGTTCATCTTGAGGGTTGGAAAAATAGTGTCCCCATCCTGACAGGATTAGGTGGCTCTTGGGCATCTATATCTGATACTTTCTTAAAATCCCACCCAATTTTGTGGACATTAGTCTAAAAATTAGTTGGATGCATCAACCTACATCAAATCAAATCACCTAGTTCAAATTACCGTTGGATTATTTATGACACTTCTGTCACCTGGTGATGTGATTTCTCTAAACGAGAGGCATGTTGGATATTCTCATTTTCGTGATGTGAGAGTAATTCAAAAACATGTTCTTTATATGCATGACTTTGGGGAGAACTAGTTTATGCATATTCTTGGTAAATCATTTGATTACACACAAAAATGTTTGATGTTTCCATCCAGGGCGAATAAAATTGCATAAGACCACATTTGGCGGGCTTTGTTGACTGGAGAGCACAGTGAAAATTAGTGCTCCATGAACACCCCATCCCCTGTTATAAATATCATATGGGTAATTGATAATTAATTGGTGAATCCTTTTCAACATGCCAAGGAAAAAATGCTGAAGGGATATTTGTAGTTTTTCAACCTTTGGCTGTCCGAAAACTGAGAGATACTCCATGTAAATTTGGCATTGCAACCCTTAAATTATATTGACGTGAATTTGATATTCATCATAAGATAATATTTTATATTTTAACTGACAAAGAGTTTTCCACATGTTGAGATGAATATCGTGAATACAATATTCTTTCACCATTTCTAGAATATCATTCTGAGAGTCAACCAAAGGCCAAAACATGACTGGTACTTCACCATTCGCCAGTTGTTTTCTCATATTCATCACTTTCTCTTTGTCATTGGATGATGATTTTTATATCTGGTTGGAAAAAAGCTGGTGCTTATTTGTTTCTTCATCAGATTCAACAAGATTTTTTGAGAATTAATTTGTCAAATTAGAAGATGAATGACCCAGGGGGTAGTTCAGATAATGACCTAGACCCCAGGCTATCTTCTTATTGAGAAAGTATTTCACCTGCTAGTAATGAAGCGTCAAACATGATTGGATTCACATTTGCAAGTGGATAAAGATAAGAGGGCTTTCTCGGCACTACATATTACTTTTGAGAATGTTCCACGAAATATGAATTACTACTACGGAGAGGACATTCATAGAAAAATTTATCATCAATTGGAGGATCTCCATGGTGGGTTATAATAAAAGATGAATCTTATTGCTCCTTAGTCTTCTAGCCAAACATAGGGTTATTGTGGCTCTCAAATGAAGATGAAACATTGAGATTGACCAAAATTTCATGAAGAAATCCTTAATGAGGAAGAGTCTGATGAAGAACATCAGAATTAATCTTCCCTTTATTGGGAAATGGGAGAGTAGAATCTTGAGTTGCAACAGAAAATTGTCTGGGGGCTTCACAAACTCTAGCATCAAGCAAAGCCTTATTACAGATTGCCTCTGGATTTCTCGACTATGCTGGATGGTTATTTTTCATAGACACCTTATTACTGACTTTTGGAACTACTTGTTGAAAAAAAGTTGTTATTATGGGAATTTTTTTGTGCCTGCTCAAGAGAAATGGTCAGGTCAGGTAGACAATCCTCATTTGAATTGGGTTTATGTGCCCGACTTCATTGTCCGTATGAGATTAGGGGGTACGCCCCACGACCCTCCTGTATTGTTAAAGAGGTGTGTATATAATACGACGTAACATGTTGATGAGTCAAAATACTGATAGGGATATATTTATGATTCCTTCCCTGTGATTCTACTGAAGTTGTTATAATATCCTGACAATCATCTAGGACATGAGCATGTATTTTGCTTCTTCTCCTTCACCATTGTCAGAACATGCTTGGTTGCTTCTGCTACCAGAATGGAAATATACGTCCATTCCAGGTTTGGAGTAGGTTTATGTGCCTGATCATGTCCTCTATTTCCTATCAATGTATATTGACAGTACTTATGCATAGGGTCAGAGAGTTGAGTCTGCTCCAGATTTGTTGTCGGATCTACACGATTGACTTCTCCGGGTGATACCAAATGAGACTTTTGGTAGGCATGATAAACATTGGAAGGTGTTAGTGATTGTCATGTATCCTACATAATGTATGGATGATGGGTTTCTATTAATACTGGCATATGAGACTGCTGACAGAATTGGTGATTGTAAATAGATGTATGTTTCTGCTTACCAGTTGCCACCATATTAGATTGGCGAGCTTCTTTGGATGATGTCAGATGAGCCTGCTGATTGGTTGATGAATTATAAACAACTGTTTATGCCTGCCTATAGTACTCCACTAGAATTTCATGGCAATATTGATGTGTTACTACCAGACAAGTCTACTGGGCAACATGACAAAAAGAGACTGGTGTTTGTGATCGCTCGTCTCTTGCCACAAACTTAGGTTGGTGGACTTTTCGGGAGGGGGTAGAGGTATGAACCTGCTCCCTGTTGGCCGATCATTTCCCCGGGTGGTTTGTCTTTCCTTCTTGGGTTAGGGAAACCTGAGAAGAATTCATGGAGATGACACCCACAGCATGTTGTGGGCGCACTACCGCATGAGTCTGGCATCGATTTTTGGTGGGAGTCCTCGAGAAGGACTCCTACATCCTTGAATAGAGGCCCTGAATGACCTCCTAATAAGTATCCCTTTAGTATGGTATGGACTAGTCGATGCATTCTAGGGATAACGACCCCAAACAGTTTAAGACGGTGGTTGGCACTGCCTTCTCCTTGATCACCAATTGTCATTATCCGGACAACCGGTGTGATTTGTTCACTTGTAGTGCTTGTCGAGCGGCCACCAGAGTCGGGATGGTACTGTGTTGATGGTATTCCGTCACCAATTCATTTTATACCCAACTTTGTAGATGCTGAGTATGGGATGTCATCCTTAGAGCAGAAGAGGATCTAGTATGAGTAGCGGACAAGGCATTCACAGGTGTGAATTTTAAAGAATCTAGTTCGTAGTACAAAGAGATCTTGAAAAAAATGGTGTATATTTTATATAGTAGTCATCATCAAGATATGTTTTTCCAGAATACATCTTTTGGATTAGTATATAGGTGATTGATTGAATTTTTGGCCCTCACATTGAGTTTAATAGGGGCCTAAAAATAAGTAAAATTTCATTTTAACTTGGTTAGGGATTCACGTCGGGTTCACCATTTTTTGTTTCGCTCTGGAAATTGGGATGACCTTATTTCATTAAGGTTCAAACATTCCAATCGGTTTCTAACGAGTTTATTCATAATACCAGTAACTTCAAATGATTATATATCTATTTGGACCTATTTTCCAATGGTAGGTGCTCATTATTTGTGGACCAATGATGCTTAAGAATTTTCATTGGTCGAGAGGTTGGGAGGTCAGTCTCATCACACCTTTTTGATGGGAATTATTTCCTACTCTAGAACTCTATTATCGATTTATGTTATGTTCATGAATACTTATTAATTCACCAAGCATGAAAATGATTTTTCCGTTAGATTTGACAATCAATGATTAAAATGTATTGGATTTAAAAATCCTTTATATGTATTTGAGGTTCTTCATCGATGGAGAACCATTTATGTGTATTGGAAATTCTTAGTAAATGGTATCCTTTAATACATTATATGGAAATCTCTTGGAAATTATGATGACCATACAGTTTTTAAAGAAACCTAGTGGGGCATTTGATGTTTATTGTCATTTAAAAGGACAAGGATTATTTCAATGATGGGACCGTACCTGTAGATTGGATACATACGTATCCTTGTTAAGAAGGAATCAGATTCCACGTTGTTCAGGAATTATGATACAGTTTAACGTTATATGGGACATCTGAGAATTAATGGGTGATGGGATTGAACCTTAAGAAGGCTTCCTATGTACACTAATTTCATGGTATAAATAAAAGTCCATGTAGTTCAGGAGACTTAGTGTGGGGATTATGTATGATTAATGGCCCATGAAGATTTTTCGTGGTTACTTTTACACTCTATGCCCACGTGATTCATGCTTGTTATGAGAAACAATATGTATCAGTAATCTTGAAGGTTGTACCATGAAAAATGTGGTCACATGGAATGATGTGAGTATTATGTATGTACGATTTCCAACAAAGATAAAGACTTATAATTAAATATAGAAAGAAGCCTAAGAACATGGTCCATAAAGTTATTTGTGCTTTATGGATATATAGATAATCTAACTTGGGATTTACTCCTAATGAGGATGCCCATATTGAGAGGGTACTTGGGGAATGCACCTAAGGAGGATGACAAGAATTATGGGACTTATTAATTGGGATTACTCCTGAGAACGATGACCAGATCAAAGATTCTCTCATCTTAAATGATGAGGTTGAATGAAGGGAACCTCTATCCATAGTGATATAAAGTTATATAAATCTCAAGGTATTGGGTAATGTTCCAGAAAACTCCTATTAGATAAGAAATCCAACAATGAACCCATTCTATAAGTGGATTTGAAGCAGGTTTTGATGGATAGATTATGAAGAGGAGATGTGAAAAATGGGAAAGGTAGTGAATCGACAGGAGGCGCGCAAGTACTGGTTTGGCATGCAAGTCTTGGTTGGGTGCACAAGTTCTGGTCGCGCAAGTATACTTGCAAGACATGGGTGCACTTGGAATAGGGTTACACTGAATGGTAATACATGGGTGATTTTGAACTAAATACCTTATTATCATCCCAATAGGCTTCCAGAAGGGTGGCATGCATGTTCTGTTGAAGGGATACGGCATTGCGCATGTATGGTGATTTCCCTTAAGGGCTGGAAACTTAGGCTTACAAGTGTTGATGAATTCAAACACTTAGACCATATTCTTCATATTTAGGGCATCCATTCTAGGTAATGAATTACCTTAGAAGTGTTCGGAAGACCGAAAAAAAGACATGAGTGACCAGAGCTCTGTATCTGAATTCTGTAAAATCCGCCGATGAAATTGGGGGCCAACATGGGCTATTTATAGGCCACCAGAGGTTTGGGAGAAAAACTCATTGGGCGCGCAAGTGACCTGTGCACCTTAAGGCCTTTGCAAATTTCATTATGTTCTTCCCTATTTTTTATTTAGGTACTTCCCTTAGTCAATCTATAGTCTCTGTGATGGAACTAAGCATCAACAAAAACTTATTTTTCATAAAATGTATTTACATTTAATTTTGAATCTATTAATTACGTTGAAATTAATAACGTCCATAATATAATTAAGATTAAATGAAAATATTTTAATACATTCCTATAATTCTATATTCATCTACAATATTCATGGATAATATAAATAATTTAAAAATATAGTACATTTTATATTATTGAAACCATTTCTTACATTTATACATTAATTAAATTATTATCATATATTTGTTTTTTAAGCATTTAAGGAAAATAATTATTCACTAAAAAATTACAATGATGAATATAATTCTTTTATCTTTCCAATGACTATATATTAACTAGCCTATTTTATATTTATCCCTATATAAAAAATATTATAGATTTTAAAAACAAGTATGTGAAATTTTTTTGTTTTCTCTAAATAAGATATTATAAAGTTCATTAGTATATTCAAATGGAATAAAAAACCCATTTTAAAAACTCTTGGATGAGTATGGATTCATAAAATCATAAAATAATATTTATTAAGATTATTCTGTAAATTTATCGTCTTTAAAAATTTATTATTAACCATAAATTAATAGATTTACCCATAATCATGGTAATTAAAATTACTTCGTTTGCTAATAATTTTAAATTATAATAAATGAGGAATATTTAATTTTTTTGGAATCGTGATTCAATATACGAATACAATTTTTCAAAATTTAAATATCATAACTAATACAGTTAAATTTAAAATTGAAATGGGAAAATGTTAAGAAAAACATGGATGTTTTGCAAATGATAATTTAAAATATAAAATACACAATTCTACTATAATAATGTTGAAAATAAATTTCCAAATACATGTTTGTATTATTTTTAACCAAATGGAACTAAATGCAGTTTTTAACAGGAAAAATATAATTTTACTCTTTAAATACAATAATATAAAACAAAACTAATTGTGAATTTTATATTGATTTAACTATTCATTGAAAAGTCAACCAATTTAGAAAATTATAAGGATTTTATCCTATGATAAATATGAAAAAATATCTCAAAAAAGAAATAAATTTAATCAAAAACATTTTCTAAATTTTCTATAAATTGATTATAATACTAATTCATAAAAAACGAGAAATGAATTTTTGAGAAAAAATTGAATTTTTGAAAAATATAAAGACATTAAAAAAAATTTAGTTCATATATCATATAAATAAATTAATACATTATAAATGTGTACACTAATTATATATATTATTCTATTCGTAATATTATATATTTCTGCATATTTAGCTTCATGATCATAACTATTAAATAATAATATTTCATGGATCATTTAGGCATGGTGTTTCATGTAACGCGTGATAGTGAAGAAAATAAATATAATTAAAAAATAATTCCATACTTAATAGGGTCATACATTTAACTAACTTCAATAAATAGAATCCTCACAATTATTAATTGGTCTTAGTAATTAATGGTTTATCATTTTAAAATTCATTTTTAGAAATCCCAAATCATAAATATTGTTAATAAAACATCTTCATTAGAAGAATAAGAAATACTTAGGCCACTAGATAGGAGAAAATTAGTTTGATACGAATATATTGAAATGGAAGAAAAAAATTAATAGCCATGGATTAATAGATAATGATAAAGATCAGTATCAAGAGAAATCCAATCATAATAAAATGATAAATTCATGAGGAGTTAAAAGGCCATAAATTAATCGAACATAAAGGATATAGGAAGACAATTTTTTAAGATATATTTTTGAGAGTTGAGGAATTTAATTAGAATACTTAAATATACATAGTTTACCAGTATAATTTAATATTAATATAAATTTATTCATCAAAGTCATCTTCTTGTTAAAAATAATGATATATTATGATGAATTTTTAATGTCTAAAGCACAAATATTTTCATATAATGGATTATATAATCCAACAAATGATAACAGGTTATTAATAACATATTTAAACAATAAATGAGACCAAATGGTTAGCTCATGAAAATATAATTCAAAAATATAGGAAACCTTCATATGAGTACAAATAATTTAATCTCCTTTAATATATAGTAATATCCAATGATCAACATGGATGATTCATTAAATAACTCAGCATAAAATAGATGAAAATATTCCCAATGAAGAACAAAATAGAAAAATGGGTTAAATATACATTCATGATTATTTAATCATTTGTCCCCAAGTAACATCAAATAACCATAATTCCTCAAACATAACTGTGTTTTCCCTCACCGTATAATCTCTAAGATAAGTTAAATTTTTTGAATAATCATAAAAATAGAACATTAAAATCACACATAAATACAAATGATATATATCCATTATTCCTAAAATAAATCATATAATATTATATTTACCTTAATAAAATATGGGTTTTAGAATATTTTTCATCTTCTTAAATAACATAAATCATTGAATTGCCAAATCAAATTTCATTCATTGGACATATATAAGATAAAACAAATGATCCCAACTAAACATATAATATCTCCATTAATCTCTTAATTTTAAAAATGTCATACTAACCAAAAAATAATGTAGTCCTATTGTTTCCAGTACACACAAGTTTGCTTCTGGTGAGGGTTCATACCCTGTGATATTGCAAGATATGAGGTATTTTCACCCAACATGATGTTTCAACATTTACTATATTAATATAATTCCTATAATGTTTGAAATGTCATGATGAACTTCATAAAATGTAAATAATTATTAATGAATGTTTTATCCTCAAATTTTATCTCATACATTTCATCATACATCCTTGAAATATAATTACACATAATTAACTCAAAATCAACAATACTATAAACAATAACATTTATTAGTACCAAAGTAATAATGAATAAAAAATCTAATGGAATTATACTTCAAATAATTTAATTACTAAAAATCATTATGAACCCAATGCAGGTAATACTATATATACATATATATATATCTAAATATAGATTTATTAATCTAATTATTTTTACATTTAATACAAAAAAAGAGTTCATATATAACCTTGAACATATTATAAAACATTAACATATAAAATCATGATTTAATTTATAAATATTATGTAAATCATTAATAAAAAAACTTATGATTCAAATAAAATCACATAATACATATTCCGCATAAATGTTAACATAGTATTGAATATACTACATAAATAATATAATGAAAATAACTTCATTAAAGATAACCTAATATATATTTTCATCAAATTACTATAAAATTTCTTTATTACCAATCCAATTCTATAAATGTCAATAATATCTTAATCATAACACAACATTATCAATTTTTATTGTTTTTATTAGCAATGAACTAGTGAATTCATATCCTTAATGAATATTATCATTGAGAAATTCCAAGTTGTTTCAAGGATTATATATCCAAATTATCATATATATAATTATTGAATCACAATACATAATAATATCACTCCATTTAATTTAGATATTTGAATATAATAGATCCTTTATTTTTCTAGATGTAAATCACTGGATTTGAACATTGTATTTGATAATTCTTATATTGCCAATGTAAGAGGAATCGAACGATAAATAGTATATTGGGATGTCCATTATTTTATACTGTAAAATAGTTCATTTTTATCAAAAATTACATTCTCTAGGCATTGATATTACACATACAATAATAATGTTTTTTTCCTCCCAAACATCAACCGAGTTCTTCTTCCCTCATCATGACATATAGGGGATAGATTCATTGATTGTCTCCTACACCACAGATCCCAGTAAACTCTATCCATGTCTAATTTGGTGAGTGTAGGAGTTATTTAAGGTGTATTTTGGTAGTCATATATTGTGATAGATTATTAGAAATAATTTCAAGGATTCTCCTTCAAATTCCAATATCATTTAAATTCTCAATATGGGAAAAAATTCATTTTCCATAATGCTTATTTTTAGAATTATTTCTTTATGTTTCATAAATTTAGTAAAACAAATTTTTTCTATGAATCAATATAAAATAATCAAAGTAATAATAATAAAAATTCATTCAATGGATTTATAAATAATGAATCTATGTTCACAATCATTGATATATTAGGAATAAACTAGGTTATCTATAATTTCTACCATAACGTTAGGTTTTTTCCTATATATAGAATTATCTTAATTGTTTTAGAAATTTATTTCAAGTACTATAACCTAATGGTTAACTAAATACACCACTGATTAAAACTATAATGACATAGTATTTTCATAAATATTTTTTACATCTTATTAGACAAGTATTAAATATATTTAATAAATACACAACAAATGACTATAAGGGTTTATTGTATTTAAAGACTAGTTACCCCATCTTATTTTTTGATAAGTGATATTCAACATCTCTGATAATGACCTCCTCATTTTGTACTCTTTATTGAAATATCCTTCTTAACATCATATTTTATAACCAAGGTAATAAAAAATAAGAATGGTGAGATTAAATGATTTTTTTGTTCAAACATGGTATATAATAATAGATTATCATATAAAAAAATAATCTAAGAATAATATAATGATAACATGAAAATAAAATATTAATTTATAACCAATCAATTAAGAATAATAATATTTAATCATGGAATAAAACTTTTATATTTTAAATGTTATGAATCATAAGAGGGTAAAATCGTCCTGAATAAATCATGGACCCTATTTCAGATTAATAAAATTTATTCACTATCATATGTATTGAAAAAAATTCATATATCAAGGTAAATTAAAAATTCCCTTAATTCATAATGGAACATGAATCAATAAATATTTTCCATTTAAGATAATAAAAATCATCCAGTTTCAAAAACAAATCAATCACATCAAACTATTTACATAATAGGATTATGAAAATTATCCTACATTACATTATTATTCAATGAGATATAGAACATTACATAATTAAATGTATGACGATATAGGCCCCACCCATCTTTGTTAATAACATAACCAATATACTCATAAGTAACATAACCACCATCCTTCGTTATAATGTATTAATAATAACATAATAAAAATTTTACATATATGTTTCACAAGATCTTATCATATTCATAAAATTAAAACCCATAAAAATCATTGTTTTCCAAAAAATTACCCCATATAGATATCATATAAATGAATTTAATTTCATAAAATTTTATCATTTTGTATTATGATAACTAATGGAAAAATATTAGGATTCATAAACACAATGTCATCATAATAAAAAACCATACATAGATGTAATAATTATGGTATTTTTGGAACAAACCCCTATTAAACAATAAGAAACATTAAAATTTGTAATATTTTTTAAAAATATCATTAAAAACATTCTTGCGGAAAATAAAATTCCATTTTGAAATCACTTCATGAAAATGTAATATTTTACAAAATATTATGTAAAAAGTTTTAGTTAAAAAATGATAAATTTTTAATGATTCTTCAAAAAATTTAGTGGCCATGATTTCAGGAAATTTATTTCACGTTTTATAAGTTATATATCATTCCATCCATATATATATTTGTAAAGTTAAAAAATTACCATTTTTAAATATATGTGGAATAATTCTTTTAAATAATTTTTTTAAAGAAGAAAATGGGTAAAAATGTATTTAATATATAATTTTATAATACCAAAAACATTTTTCAGAAACCGTTATATGAATACCATGTATATTTAAGATAAATACCCACCAATAGATACTTAATCAAAAAACATACCAAATAATAATGAGACTATGAAATTAACCCTTTCTACATTGGTATATTTTGTATCATAATCCCCATGAGGGAAATATACTAATATGGATTTTTAATTAAAAATATAATTAATATAAAATTAATAAAATTCATTCATTTGAATAATATGAACAAAAAAATATCCATGTGGTTAATATGTCATGTGTCCCTTAGAAATAAAAGTTCGATGAAAATCAATTATTTTGACATCAATTGTATTCGAATGTTACTCAAACTCATATATATCAAAATAAAATTTATTACAGTTTTATACCAAAATTATTTAAAATAAAAGTGTATAATATATATGTAATATTTATGTATATATATAAATCCATATTTATTGGGATCTAAAATTAAAAACGTAATTAATGTAATTGGTAAGCCATACATTACATGATTGCTGTATTAACATTTTATAGATGGAAAGAAAAAATGGAAAATAATAATTCATATATAAAGAAACATTATTATGTTATATTTTTCATATATATTCATTATATATATCATCCATACGATCCAAGTGAAATAGAAATAAAAAATAATTCACATCACATGGTATTGGTGTTAGTCCACATGTACACCAAAGCAGTGTTATCGTTTTCCAACGGATTGAAATCTAATAAGGTAGATATGATTATATCATTAAAGAAGAAAAATAGTTTATTAAATATAAAAAATAAACTTTTTATCATTCATAGTTAAAATATGTTAAATATGGTTATGGAATATGAATTGTATCAATACATGGAGAATATAAACCGTATGTAAAGATGTGAAATACATCGATAATCCATTTAACGGATAGAGTGTTACAAAGATTATTTATTAATAATAATTTAAATATATTTGGTATATTTAAGATACTATTTTATGATTAATACCATATATTTGTATGAGTTAAATAGCAGTTCAAATGAAATTGATCACTTAAGGATATTCTATTCATTGAGTAAACTTCATTTGATATCATATTATAGGTTTAAGGTATGGTCTTGTGAGAAAAAAAAATAAAAATTGAAAATTTAAATTTATCATAAAATATGTATATTTATTGATGAGATATTAATATCATATTTCTATGAATAAGTGAATCAATGAGTGTCCTTATATAAGGGTGGGGAATGGAAAAACCTTGAATTTCATAAAACACTAAAATATAATAAGATCATTATCAAGAAATATATTTAAATATTTCTTAAATATTAATAAGGAATGTTATTATAGACCATATATTATCCCATGTATCTATATTTATGATTATTTTCTTATTAATATTAATAAAATAACATTTTCATAAAATATAATTATTATCAATTTTGACAAAATTCATTACAATGACATTAATAGAATCTATAAAATAAATATAAATGTTAGAAATAAATATTTCAATTCATCTATATCATTCAATATTAATCTATAAAATTCGTGGATCAAAATAATTGTTTCATATTAAATTACATTTAAAATTATTAATTATATTTATTTTATTTTTCAACTAATTGAATAATTACATTGTCAACATTATTTAAGAATTTTTGGTAATTATTTCATTTATAAGAATTAAAAATAGAATAAAATGGAAAATATAACTATTTAATGTTTCAATGTAATATTTATATCAGAATATATCCCTGGTATAGATCCATTTTTGAAATAATATATCTATTAAAAAAATATATTGAAAATTTTGAATTTTAAATAAATTAAATTTTTAAATGACATGATTACATCCAAATGGAAAAAAGTTTATATAACTGAATAAATGATTCTAGTAGATAAATTTAATCATTCAATATAATTTCAGAAATTTTATGGGTTATTTTTTATTGTATATTATTTTTTATAACCCTTAATTTTCTTATTTTCCATTAAGTGTGGTAATAAATTACTAAGGTAATTGGGGATTCTGACTTAAAAAGATATTATTTATCAAATATTGTTATCATTATTCCATATACAGATATATTTTATCAATATTTAAGACATGTAAGAAGTAGAATTTAATTTAAAATTAAGCATAAATAATTCATGGGAAAGTACTTTTTCATTAAATTCTAATTTATAATTTAAAATATTTTTATACTAATATTATTAATAGAAAACAATTTGTAACCATTATATGATAATTTAATATTAAAAAAACTATTTAAATTTTAAAATGAATCAATAATATAATATTAATTTGAATTAAATTCAATATATAATACACATTTCAATAAAATATATTATGTATTCAAGTATTCATGTAATTTAAATAATCTAAACAAATTCTATGAAATTCATCGTATTTTAATTTTGACATCAGAAATTAACAAATTAATATAAATTCATCAATTACACATTATAATTGTTCAACAAATTATTTATAATATTCAATCATTAATGTCAAGAAAACAAATTTTTTATGAACACAAATTTTTTGAAAATAAATTGTGGTTACCTAAATTGGGGTTGTTATTTACAATGAATTTATCATTACATTAAAAATTTGTATTACCATTATCTATATCATAATTTGATTAATATTAAATATTCCTACTCATCTAACATCATGTTCTTATGATAAATATAATAATATTTAATGGTTCATTTAGGCTTGGTCCTATGTGTAAAAAAAGATATCCAAGTAGTTATACTTCATTGAAACATTAGTTCTTAAAATCATGGGGTGTTTAATTTCACCATAATATCTTGTGTAAAATATGGTTCTTGTGCTTGATGGTAAGGTGGCCTATAAGTTGACATTTACATCACTGCTAGATAGGATCCATTGTGTATTCCACATGTCTCAACTAAAAAACCATCATCATCATATCTATTAAGTAATTAACTAGAGAGAGTTGGATATCAAGGATGTAATGGAATTAATGATGAGGAAATTAGAGAACTAATATCATTAATAAATATTTCTATATAGATATAATAGTCCATTGGTTCCTAAAAATTATATATATGATGGTCTAGAGGAGAGTGCATTGGAGTACGAGACACAAATGCATTCCATGTACCTGATTCTATATTGTTTGTTTTTGTTTTAATTTTTCCTTTCTGATGTTATGATGCAGAATCTTGTTGAATTTTGAGAATTTATTCTTCCATGTTGTGTGACGTGTGACTATTTTCAGACATATTAAATGGGGATGACATGATTCTTATTTGGGATGCATTATACTATTATGTGATTAAAATAGTGCAGAAGAGTTAGTAGAACTATGAGTAAATAGTATCATTATATAGAGGATTTAATTTGATGTTTTATATTATCAGTATGATGCTATGTTAGATGTTATAGTGGTTGTCTTGGGATACGTAGTCATTGATACCAATTTATGGAAATGTGGTTGTTTGTGGATGATGTCAGACGGTATGAAATTTTTCTCATTTAGGATTGGTGATGTGGTTGTGTGGTGATCATTATTGGTGTGATTTTTTTATGGAAAATGTGTTTTTGAGAGGATTTATTGTAGTTGTGTTGAGGTATAATAAGAAACTTGAGAGGTTACTCATGGAGTAGTTTTTTGATCCCTTTTCTTTCTTCTGGGATTGGTTTTGATTTATTTGAATAAGAATTATCTAAATTTATCTAATGTAATTTTCCATGAAATGAAGTCCTATTACATTTTCATTTTTTTATAATTTTTTTAGGCTCCTGGAATGTTAGGATGGGTTATAAGAGAATTTTTTTAAATGGTGGAAATACTATAATGTAAAATAAGGGCTCAAGTTGTAAAGGATCAGTTAATTGTGTATGTATTTTCTGTCCAAGGGGGCTTGAAATTTGGATGGTGGTGTTTTTTATAAGGCCTTATTACAGAAATGTTGGTTTTCTTATCTTTTTTTATATTGTTTTGAATTTAATCCATAAATTTATCAATTATAGCATAAATTGGGTGGAATCATGGTTGTTAATAAATCTAATTTTTCATATTTATTCTTCATTTTGTCTCTATTTCACTCATTTTTTGGTGCACCCTTGAAAACCCTTAGTGGGTATTAAAACCCCATACTATTACTCTGATATATAAATTGGGGCCTACTGTTTTGGAAATCAAGTAATTTTATCTTATTTTTCTTGTTTTTTTTTATTTATATACTTCTTTTTTGGAGAATCCACTACAGAATTATGGAATTATTTTGGGGAGTGATGTGTTGTGTTATGATGATTGTTTTATGCAGTGTATGTTGATTCTATATTTCTATATGATGATGTTATGTGGGGATATTATAATGAGTGGCTGTGTTGTGTTGTGTTTTTTTGATGGTTGACTAATCGTGATAGGGTTGGATATGTATGTATGATGGGTTTTGATATAACACCATTGTTTTATTGTGGCAGATATCGAATGTGGTTGTGATGCCGATGTGGTATTGTGGTATATGGTGTGGTTGTGGGATGGTGTTAATGTGGGGATAGTGTTCTTGTCAAATATTATGTGTAGTTTGTTTTGGTGTAGTTGTGTTGTTATAATTTCTATGTTATTACTAAAATCAAATGGGTATTGGAAATATAGGTTCATGCGTTTTGGAATTAATTAATAAATTAAAACTGGAAGTATGTTATAAATGTAGTTGATGTTTAAATTTGAAATAAAATGGCAGCATTAATGTTTTGTTTAATTGAATAGAATTTTATGGTCATGAGAATATTATAAATTTAATGTGTATTATTGTGTGGTTTTTTGAATTTATTTCTATAAGAATAAGTGCATGTGTTTTTAGCAGATGTGAAGATTTTTTTAGTTGGGGAAATGTTCTTCTTTTGATCTCAAATGTTGGTTGGGTGTCCTAAGAATATATACATTTACACATTGTATATCCCTAGGACATCACTATTTTACCCAAAACTGTCAATGAGTATGTGGAAACAACAATATTTTATATGGGGGTGGTGTATTTTTTCCAAACACCACATTGATGATGATGTATTGATGGTTACCCTCACCATCCTGGTCTATCATCTAACCACATTAAGAATACATGGTTTTTTTATTGGTAGAATTAAAAACATAAAATGTAGTGATGTTATGTGATGGACTAGTTACCTATAGGTAGGTTGATATGTGATGATATTTATTATAGTGGGGTTTGTTCATGATAGGACGAGGGAATGAGTTTGATGACCTTCATGTTACGATACCACTCTTCTCTGTTTACTAATGTGATGTAATGGACTAGGTTTCTATGTTTGGGATATGCTGAGATGTGATGTGATGTGATGGACTAAGTTTCTTCTGGTTATATGTGATCTGATTTGATTAGGTTATGGGGTGGTGATGTACAAATGTGATACATAGAAGAGATGGAAGCAGTAGGATGCTTGTTGTTGGGTTGTAAGAGTGAAATTTTGTGGGAAATTAGTGTGGGGTACCCTTAATCTATATGCATCTTATTGTGATTCTATATGTTTATGTGTTAATTGGTGAGAATTCCTTATTGTGGATGAGACTACATAGTTGACCTATTTAAGTGAAATTTGTTTTGGTGGTTTCTCAGTTGTTCACTAGTGTTTTATTTTGACTTGTCCATGAGTGACTTCTGTTACCCTAATGATTATACATCTATGGTCACCCTACAATAATAAGATTTTATTTAGATTTCCAGGAGTTCTATATGAACCATGATTGATATTACTAGTTCATGCCTTTTGACTATTACAGTGTATCTCCATTTTCTTTTCCAATGTGTATTTCTTTAGGATACATCTATATGTATCTGATTACATTATATATGAATTATGGGATGGTTTTGGTTTAATTTACAAAATGTTATATCATGTGTTTGACTAACCATTGATTTCATATCTCAATATCCTATAATTATATAAGATTATTCCTATAATTATTTATATTTTCAGACCCTCGTAGCATGCATCTAACCAGGGCCTATCAAAGGTAGGAACTGGGGGGCTCATTGTCCTTATTCCATCATTTTTGGCCAAGGTGGTGTACTATTTGAGGGAGTGGTCATGATTGAAATCCAATAGAATAGCTTATTCAGAAGCTATTAACACATTTCTAAATATTAAATATTGGGAATTAGTCCTATAAATGTATTCTTATAAGTAATATAGAGAACACTAAATTACATCAGAAATGATTATATTTCTATCATACCACTCTTAATGATACTAGAGAATCTAGAAACATTGAGGGAGGAATGTTTCAAGGAAATATTCAATTATTATAAGATGTGTATGATTTTATGTTTACATATCAATGATAGTAGAATAACATAATCAAATCAAGCCTTATTGTATTCCAACCCCATATTATATGATATAATTCCTAATATGATGGATAAATGTAATCTTTGAAAAACATATTTATTACTTCTTAGCCTCCCAAAACATATTTATGGTATCAACATAGTAGATTGTGAATAATAAGTAATATTTTCAATAACCACAACTAGAGGCCTTTGAAATAGAGGCAATAAAATAATAAGTTATTAGTTTTCCATTAATATTGTTTATAAAAATCACACCTAGAATGTAGTTGAAGGATTAATCTATGGATGTTTTCATATAAGGGAAGGTTCCCTTTTTGGAAATTTTAAACAAACTATCACATACTCTGGATTCTTAGGATTTTTGTTTGATTTATAATATATTTGAGAAGATACATCCAAGTATTAATATTTTTTATCTAAAAAGTTGTTTAAAATATCATTCCATAACATATTATTTTAAAATATCCATCAGAGTTATATTAGATAATCTTTGATTCTAGATAAATAATATTAGTGATCCCCTTCAATGTTTCTAAATTAGTGGGATTGAAATATTATTAGTGTAACACCCCAAGCTTCTACGGTACACTTCTCTTTGAATATTGTGATAGCGTGTGTTGTACGCAACATCTAGTTCTAACACACCAAAACAAATATAACTAGCCTTTATAAATAGTAATACCTATTTTTTAAAATGGTACAAATTTTATCTCTCAAAATGGAATTCATTTTTGGATTCGGAATATCGAATTTATCTTAGGGTGAAATTTTAGAACTTTTCGGATAACATTTATATTTTGATGAATAATGAAAATTACTAAATTTTAATTAGAAACAAATTTTTTAATAGAAATAATTTATATTGATAAATTATGAATTTGAGTGGTTTTAAGGTATATTTATAATATATTTATACCATTTAATAGAATATTGGTCATTTTACTTAATTTTACAATTCATCCGGACATAAACTAGTGTCAATCTTTTGATAGTTTTTATCTCTTAAAAACACGCTTTTTATTTTAACAACGGGAATTAATTTTAAATTAATTTCTGCGACTTCTATGTTTTGAATATGGAAAAATGGATTCCATATTTGGAATTAGGATGTTCGAATTTTATAAATAGGTAACTTTTTTTTTAGACATTTTGAATAATTACTTCGGAAAATATTTTGTTTACCATGGTTAAAAGGTAAATCCGGTAAATAATGGTACAAAAATAATATTATAATAATATTAAATTACCCTAAAACGTGTCTTATCCTTATTGGTGGATACATTTCCAACCATGGTCATATTTGAGTCGATTTGGGGACCCCATAGAGCCACTTGTAGGTGATAGGGACACTTTATTATAATTAAGTTAAAATTAATACAAAAATGACATAAGCATATATCTTTTAGAAAAACAATTTTTACATAGGGTTATATATGTATTATTTTCTACTATAACTATTCATTATAAAGATAAAATGATTTCCTATCTAATTATATTTTATTTATAATTTTTAGACATTATATAATTTATTTTATTTATAACACAACTGTGATGTAGTAATTACAATAATAGTGAAAAATTAAAATAATTGATATTATAAATACCCAAATAAATATAATTTGAGACTTTTTATGAATTAACGGATATTTCTTGGTTAATATGACAGTTTAGGATTGACTTAATTAACATTTTTTGAAGTAATGATTATGTTATGATTTTTACAAAAATCAATTATTAAATAGTGTGAAAATTGACATAAAATAGTTTTTAAAAAAAATATTATATTATTAATTGATATTAAAATCCTAAAAATGTAAGTATAGGAAAAGAGACTTATATCATGATAGGTGTGTCATTAATGGACCACTTTGTGATCACTTGGATGTATATAGTATGTTTATTAACTATATAATATAAAAATACAAACATACATTATAAAAGTGAAACTAATTAACTTAGAGTTAATACTTAAAGATAAGGTTAATATTGTATCCCAACCCTATCTAAATTCTATATTTTGAGTTTTTTTCGAACCATACCCACCTTAAACTTTAAATAATACACTTTTGAGACATTAGAAACCGAATATAAATTTATTATAAAATAATATTTCTTGCTTTTCCAAAGGTGCCCCTCACCCCTCTTATAAAAGGGCACTCCCCCATTTCATTATATCACACCATCAAAGCCTATTGGATAGGCCAAAACACACCCAAATACTCTCTAAACTTTCCTTAAAACAACCTAGAGGCATTACTTTATTCCGAAAGCCAACTTATGGAGCTCTTTTGATCAAATAAAAAGAAAGAACCCGAAGAAGAGGTAATGTTTTCACCACCCTTTTTCAAATTCATTTCTTCTTCAACATATTATTTATTTGTTATTCCTATTCTAAAATATTGAATCCAGTATCTCTTATATACTATAATATTATTATAAATATGGTACAACAATATTTAGTATTCTATCCATCCCTTGAATGACATGTCACCATACGTGCGTACGTACGGCTTACCATCTCCACATCGTGGTGTAATTGTTATTCAATATATTATTATTTGGATGGGTATAATAACGATTTATAATTCATATAAATAATAAATATAACATGATAATGATTCTGTATATATGATATACCATCAAATTATATATTATTTTAATATCAAAAGAATGATATTGTCGCTCGTGCGTATGTACGGACTACCGTCTCCATGAATGCGATGAGATTCACTCTCCATTGAATCCATTCAGGTATAATTATCATTTGATGATTAATAATAGTATTTAAGGACTTTATATAATTCTGTATATTAATAAGATACAACCTATCCATAACAAACACGGCTTATGTAACAAAATATATAAAAGAAAACGAGTAAGTTAACACACGAAACAATGATAATAATAAGATATTATTAACGAATCAATTTTAAAAGATCACATATGATATCATATTAATGTATATGATTCTTGTATAATTTAATAAAAATTATTTCACCATTATACAGGAGTTTAACCTACCCCCAACCATGGAAAAGTACAAGGTAAGGGTTTGTTTGGCAATCTCTCCATTATCCGAGGTTGTTTATACGTAATAATCTTCTGAGATTTTGTTATCATCCACATCCATGTTTCTTAAGAATGTATTTCAAAACATTTTTACTATTAATAAGAATATGGGTTAATGTCATTTATAACTTTTTTTGAATTTTAATAAGATGTTTATAAATGAATCTTTCTGTCGTTTTCCAAACAAAGTTCTTTTTAACCTTTTCGACAAAATTATGGTAAGAATGTTTTTTTTAACTTATACGGCTGGTTTGGATATTTTCCACCATTATAAAATCGTCAAAGATTCCATTACAAGCTTATAAGTATATTTTCAAAGAAAATTTTTTATTTTATAAATATATTACTCTTAAATGATTTCAAAATAGAAAGAGGCATTTTTCTAAAAAGAGTTTTGATTTCATCTATGTCAACATCCTTTGATGGATTTTACGTTTATTTGATGTTTATTTAATATGATACAAAACTTCTATATTCTATTGAATGTTTTGTGATTTTTTTGACTATGGATGTGTTATTTTTATACCATTCATGGTTTATGGATGATGTATTTACATTTCGTATGCTAGTTTTAAAACGAATGATTATGTTATGTTTAAAACATTTCATATGGGAATGCATTGGACTTAATATGTGATGGGTGAAGCCCACTATAGCTCCTCGATGCATCGGTAGGTCTCATGAGACAAACTAGTGTCTTGGAACAAGGCCTTGACAAAATCTTATTTGTAGTCATGGCATGAGGCCTTGGCTATGTGGTTATGATAGTCTGGAATTATGCATTCAATCATTAGGAAAGTGGTTATTGATATTGCATGTGATTATTCGATTAGTAGAATATCTATGTGAATAAGTAAATGGAATTATTCCATTATATTTTTGTAATACTATGTTGATGTTCAAGTTTAATAGGATTTTGTTTTAGTTATATATTTCCTTAAATGTTTATTCTTATTTATGAAAGTTTCTGCTATATTGTCATCCTTACTAGGCATTTGAGCTCACCCCTTTTATATGTTTTATTTTTCCCAGGATATGACGAAATAATTATGAATGACCTGCAGGGATAGTATGAGGGGATAAGAGTGTGGAATATGGAGACTATATTGTGCTAGTTCTAATTTTATGATTTAATGTAAACCTTATGAATATATCTAGTGTTTCCAAGTCTTCTAAACTAATCGGTCTTTCGAGATTTGATCTTTCTTGTGATCATGCCAATGTTATGTAATAATGCACCAAATCTGGGTAACTGGGGTCCGGGCATCATAGTTTGTATCATAGTAAGATTAGTACAAATCTTGGAAGATATATTTAGATAAAATCTGATTAGAGCACATAGATTTGAGATGAAATTTTAGGATTAGTATAGATGAACTTCCTAGAATTTTGGTATTGTAGAGATGTTTTGAGTTTTCTTAGAAATACATCCTTGTCTGGATACGAGCAGGTAGAGGTGGCTCTGGCACAGATGTACCTATGGTTAAAACCCGAAAACACCGCTTTGAGTTAGACTCGAACGGGAACTGGTGCACAACAATGGGCCTTGCTGCACTCTTGGTTACGACACTCCCGGGGGATATGCTTAGGATAACTCTCATTTTCATTAAAAATCATTATGAAGCATTTATGTGTATATACATCCTCATTGAAAACATTTTTATGATTATGGATTATATCCATAAATAGTTCAATTTATGTTAAGTGTTTTATAAGTATGGAATTATGTATTTTGATTCATAAACTATACTAGTTTATTCCATTGTTTAGAAATGGCACCTAGTAGAAGAAATGTAAACTGTATCAATGAACACACTACATGTAGGGATTTCCCTTTTGCTCAAGATAATTTTAGTGGGGCTGGTAATGCAACTGTTCCGATCATCTAATCACGATTCTGGGACTACTCACTTAGGTTATGAATAATAACGTTACTCGTATGGAGCACCCTGATCCGCAGCGTGGAGGATCAATGTTAGATCTCTTCATGATGCAACAACCACCAACTATCAATGGGAGTATAAATCCCTTAGTAGCTGAGCAATGAATAAATTCCCTTGAGAAAATATTTCAGGATTTGGGGAGTAGTGAATGGGAAAAAGTTGTCATGATAGTTTACCGCCTCACTGGAGATGCTGATCAATTGTGGTCATTGATTCAAAACATGAAGGAAGATGATGATGTATCAAATATGGAATGGAGGGAGTTTAAAGATCTGTATTTAGAAAAATACTTTCCTCGTGACCATCGAGCAGATATGGAAAGGCAATTTCTGAGTCTGAGACAAAAGGAGGGTGATAATGTTGCAATGTATGAGGCTAACTGTACAAGGTTAGCATGGTATGCTGGAGATTATATACGTAACCCAGGAAGTAAGATTGATCGTTTCTTTGATGGGTTAAAACCATTTCTTCGTCGATCATTAGTCTCACAATCATTCTTGTCATACGAAGACATTGTCTCTTGTGCTATCAAGGCCGAAAATGAATTCTTTATGTCTTATGACTTTAAATCAAAGCAAGCGAAGAAGAGATCTGCTAATCACTCTATTAATCGAAATAAGTGGAAGAAGGGAAAGGTTGAATATCCATCCTGTGATAAATGTGGGAAGAAACAACCCAGTACTTGTTAAAAGGAACGAGAGTCTGTTACAAGTGTGGTAAAAAAGGCCACCAAGCTCGTGATTGCAAGGGGACGAAGAAGCTACTGATGTCCAATGATACAATTACATGGAGATGGGACATTATGAAAATTAATGTGCTAAGTGTCAGGGGAATGTACCTCAGAAAAGGCCATGGGTCAAGGCCAAGCTTATGCTATCACTACTGCTGAGGTTGAAGCTCCGAAATATGTGGTGGTAGGTAATTTAATGGTTTCCTCAAGTTCAAAAAATGATTTATTTGATTCTGGGTCATCAAATTTTTTCATATCTTCCCAGTTTTCTATGAAAATTAGGCATTTCAAATTTGATTTAACAAAGGATTTTTCAGTTAAAAATACTAAGGGAAGTATCATTGTAACAACGTTTTGTGAATCAGTCCCCATTAGAGAACATGAATGTTCTTTATCTGCTGATCTCATCGTCATACCTATGATTGAGTTTGATATAATCCTCGATATGGATGGGATTTCATACCATGATGCGAAGATTTATTGTAAGAAGAAGGAGGTTATGGTTTTTGATGATGATGATAAGGAACACCTTATCTTTATAGCAGAATTGTCACCACCTAATTCTTATCTAGATCCACCCCCAGTAGCTCATCTAAAAACAATTATCAGGGAGGAAGAGAATGAAATGACTATGGGTGAGGAAAGGAATTTTCAAATAGAGGATGTACCTGTTGTGAAAGAATATGTAGATGTATTTCTGAGAGATTTACCTGGACATCCCCCTGAACGAAAAATTTAGTTTTCCATTGATTTAATTCCTAGATCAAGGCCTATATAGAGGACCCCTTATAGAATGGCCACTGTGGAATTAGTCAAAATAAAGAAACAACTAGAGGAATTGAGTTTTAAGGGATTTTTTCTCTCTAGTGTTTCTCCATGGGGATCCCCAGTTCTTTTTGTTAAACAAAATAATGGATCTATGAGGCTATGTATCGACTACAAGGATATCAATGCAATAACAATAAAGAACAAGTATCCCCTACCTCGCATTGATGATTTATTTGACCAACTTCATGGTGCTCAATACTTTTCAATGATTAAACATTGATCTGGATACCATCAGTTGTCTGTGAAGAAGGAAGACATTCCGAAGACAGCATTTCGAACTTGGTACAGGCATAACGAGTTTACAGTAATGCCTTTTGGATTGACTAATGCACCCTCTGTATTCATTGATCTGATGAATAGTGTTTTCGAGGAATATCTCGATGAATTTGTGGTGGTATTTTTTGATGATAACTTGGTATACTCCAAAATCTACGATGATCATGAAAATCACTTGCGCATTATCCTGAAAACACTTGGAAGACATGAATTATATGGAATGTTTAGCAAATGTGAATTATGGATTCAGGAGATTTTTTTCTTGGAAATATTGTCTCTAAAGATGGAATCTATGTTGATCCATCTAAGACCAAGGCAATCCAAGAATGTCCAGCACCTATAAGTATAACTGGGGTACATAGTTTTATTGAGTTAGCAGGTTATTATCGACGGTTCATCCAAAATATTTCCCAGTTGGCTAACCCATTAACAAATATTACATGTAAAGGGGTTAAATTTGTTTGGAAAAAAGAGTGTGAATAATATTTTGAAGAACTGATGAGAAGATTAGTCAATGCTCCTATATTGACTCTACCATCGGGGAATGATGGGATTGTTATTTATAGTGATTCATCGAAGAAAGGACTTGAATGTGTCCTTATGCATAATGATAGGGTTATTTCATATGCATCACGAAAGGTAAAAATTCATGCAAAAAACTATCCTACTCATGATCACGAGATAGTAGCTGTGATCTTTGCTTTGAACATATGGAGGCACAACCTCTATAGTAAAAAATGTGAGATTTATACTGATCAAAAGATTTTGAAGTATATTTTCTCACAAAAAGAAATCAACATGAGGCAAATGAGATGGCTTGAATTACCCAAGGATTATGATTGTACGATACATTACCACCTAGTGAAAGCAAACAAGGTGGGATATGATTTGCGAATAAAAGATCATGGAGTTTTTAACATGATGAGAATTGAAAGGGATCCAATTTTCATGGATCTTATGAAGATGGACATGGGAATAACCATGGAAGTTGAAAGATCAATTATTTTTCAAATGGTTGCCAAACCATATTTACTAGATATTAATAAGAGTTCTCAGAACGATGATGAATAATTTCAAAAGAATATTTAAGCTGTAAATTAGGGAAGATTGAGAGACTTTATGTATGAAGAAAGAATTTTGAAATTCGGGAAAAGACTTTGTGTTCCCGAAATGCCTGATCTAAAAAGGGAATTACTGGATGATGCTCATAGTTCCAATTTCTCTATACACCCTAGGAGCACCAAAATGTATAGAGATTTGAAGGATAATTTTTTGTGGGGCAACAAGAAGAGGGAGATTTCCGAATTTGTGTCAAGATGTGTGGTTTTTCAAAAAGTGAAAGCTAGAAGGCAACAACCTTGTAGTGTATTGCAACCTCTTACCTTATCTGAGTGGGAATGAGACAATATTACTATGGACTTTGTGATGGGACTACCAAAGTATCCTAGAAGGAACAATACAATATGGGTTATTTCTGACCAACTTACCAAGTCTGCACATTTTCTTGCTATAAGAGAAGATCTACCACTGTAATGTCGTGAAAGATTATATATTAATGAAGTTGTCAGACTTCATCGAGTACCCCTATCGATTGTTTCTGATCGTGATCCCCGTTTTAATTTCAGATTCAGGAAAAGTCTTCAGAAAGCCTTGGATACTGAACTTCATTTGAGCAGTGCCTACCACCCTCAAATAGATGGACAATCAGAATGGACTATTCAAACCATAAGAGACATGTTGAGATCATGCTCACTTGACTTTCAGGGTATGTGGAATCAATATTTACCACTGGTAGAATTTTTTTATAATAATAACTTCCATTCGAGTATTCAGATGGAACCATATGAAGCGTTATACGGAATGAGATGTTGCACACCAACCTGTTGGGATGACGTTGGTGAAAGAAAACTTGTAGGTCAAGGACTAGTGGAGGAAACGATGGAAAAGGTGATGGTAATCAAAAATCACATCAAAGCAGCTCAAAGTAAGCAGAAGAGCTATGCCGATAATCGAAGAAAGGATTTAGAATTTCAAGTCAGTGATCATGTTTTCCTGAAGGTATCACCATGGAAGGGAGTCATATGTTTTGGAAATAAAGGTAAATTGAGTCCCAGGTACATCAGACCTTTTGAAATTCTAGAACGAATTGGGGCTGTAGCTTACCGGTTGGCAATGCCGCCAAGTCTCTCCAAAGTTCACGATGTATTCTATGTATCTCTGTTGAGGAAATACATGCCTGACCCAATGTATGTACTCACCTATGAAGAAATAGAACTTGAACCCAATCTGTCTTATTGAGAAGAGACCACATAGATTGTTGACACGATAGAACATGTGCTGAGAAATCAGACGACGCGTCTGGTAAAAGTTTTGTGGAGAAACCATAATATTGAAGAGGCAACGTGGGAACCCGAGGAACATATGATGAAGAACCACCAGAGTTTTATCATGAGGTAGTATTCTAGAAATTTTGAGGACGAAATTATTTGAAGGAGGTGAGAATTTAACACCCCAAGCTTCTATGGTACGCTTCTCTTTGGAAAATGTGATAGTGTGTGTTGTACGCAACATGGAGTTCTAACACACCAGAACAAATCAAACTAGTCGTTATAAATAGTAATACCTACTTATTAAAAATTTAAAAATTTTATCACTCAAAATGGACTTCATTTTTTGATTCTTAATATTGAATTTACCATAGGGTTAAATTTTTGAACTTTTCAGATATCATTTATATTTTCATGAATAGTGAAAAATACAAAATTTTAATTAAAATCATCATTTTTAATCAAAATAATTTATATTGGTAAATTATTGATTTGAGAGGTTTTAAAGTGTATTTAAAATATATTTTTACCCTTAAATAAATGTTTGGTCATTGTACATAATTTTACAATTAAACAGGACATAAACCAGTGTCAATCTTTTGATAGTTTTTATCTCTTAAAAACTTTCTTTTTGTTATAACAACGAGAATTAATTTTAAATAAATTTCTACGACTTCTGTGTTTTGAATTTGGGAAAATGGATTCCATATTTGGAATCAGGATGTTCAAATTGTGTAAATAGGTAACTTTTATTTTTAAAAATTTCGAATATTTATTTCGGTAAATATTTTATTTACCATGGTTAAAAGGTAAATCCGGTAAATAATGGTACAAATATAATCTTATAATAATATTAAATTACCCTAAAACGTGTCTTAACCTTATTTTTGGATACATATCCGACCGTGGGCATCTTTGAGTCCATTTTGGGACCCCAAGGAGCCATTTTTAGGTGATAGGGACACTTTATTTTAATTAAGTTAAAATAAATACAAAAATAACATAAGCATATATCTTTTAGAAAAACAATTTTTACATAAAGTTATATATGTTGGATTTTGGACTATAAATAATCAATAAAAAGATAATAAGATTTCCTTCATAATGATAGTTTATTTATAATTTTTAGACATTATATAATTTAATTTATTTATGACACAATGGTGATGCATTAATTACCATAATAGTGAAAAATTAATATAATTGATATTATAAAAAAAATAAATATAATTTGAGAATTTTTATGAATTAAACTAATTTTCTTGGTTAATATGACATTTTAGTATTTAATTAATTAACTTTTTTCGAAGTAATCATTCTGTTATAATTTTTACAAAAATCAATTATTTAATAGTGTCAAAATTGACATAAAAGATTTTTTAAAACAAATATTATATTATTAATTGATATTAAATTCATCAAAATCTAAGGTTCGTCCAAGAGACATATATAATGATAGGTTAATCATTAATGGAGCACATGGGGTCTCTTGGTTGTATATATTAGGTTTATTAACTACATAATATAAAAATACAAAAAGACATTATAAAAGTGAAACTAATTAACTTAGAGTTAATACTTAAAGATAAGGTTAATATAGTTACCCAAACCTGTCTATATTCTATTGGTTGAGTGTTTTTCGACCCATCCACACTATATAATTTAAATAATCCACTTTGGAGCAAATAGAAGCCGAATATGTATTAATTATAAAATAATAATTCTAGCTTTTCCAGAGGTGCCCTTCACCCCTCTTATAAAATGGCACTCCCCCTTTTCATTAATTCACACTTTAAAAGCATTTTGGTTCGTCCAAAACCTCCCCAAATACTCTCTCAACTTCCCTCAATACAACCTAGAGGCATTACATTAGTCAAAAAGACAACTTAAAGAGAACTTTTGATCAAATCAAAAAGAAAGAATCCGAAGAAGAGGTAATGTTTTCACCACCATTTTCATTTTCGTTTCTTCTTCAACTTATTATTTCATTGTTATTACCATTCTAAAATAATTAATCCAGTATCTCCTATATACTGTAATATTATTATAAATATTGTACAACCATATTTAGTATTCTATACATCCTTTGAATGACATGTCACCATACGTGCGTACGTACGGCCTACCATCTCCACGTCGTGGTGTTATTGTTATTCAATATATTATTATATGGATGGGTATAATAATGATTTATAATTGATGTAAATAATAAATATAACATGATAATTATTCTGTATATATGATATACCATCCAATTATATATTATTTTAGTATCAAAAGAATGATATTGTCGCTCGTGCGTGCGTACGGAATACCGTCTCCACGAACGCGATGAGATTCATTCTCCATCGTATCCATTCAAGTATAATTATCATATGATTATTAATAATAGTATATAAGGACATGATATCACTCTTTATTTGTATAAGATACAAGAGATCCATAAAAAACACAGCTTATGTAACAAAACATATAATAGAAAACGAGTATGTTAACACCTAAAACAACGATAATACTTTGATATTATTAACGAATCAATGTTAAAAGATCATATATGATATCATATTAATGTATATGATTCTTGTATACTTTAATAACAATTATTTCACCATTATACATGAGTTTAACCTACCCAAAACAGAGGAAAAGTACAAGGTAATGGTTTATTTCACAATCTATTCATTTTCTGAGGTTGTTTATACGTAATAATCTACTTGGACTTCTTTAACATCCACATCCATGTTTCATAAAAATGTATTTCAAATTTTTTTACTATTTACAAGAATATGTTTTAAAGTCATTTATACCCTTGTTTGACTTTTAATATGGGGTTTGTAAAGGAATCATTCCATCGTTTTCCGAACAAGGTGTTTTCTATCCTTTTCGACAGAATTAAGGTAAGAATGATTTTTTATCTTATACGGCGGGTGCAGTTATTTTCCGCCGTTATAAAATCATCGAAGCGTACCAAAAAAATCATATAAGACTATGTTCAAAGAAAATGTTTTATTTTAAAAATATATTACTCTTAAATTATTTCAAAATAGAAAGTGATATTTCTCAACAAAGAGGTATGATTTCATCTATGTCAACATCCATTAATGTATTTTACGTTTATTTGATGTTGATTTAATATGATAAAAAACTTCTATATTGTATTGAATGTTTTGTGATATTTTTTACTGTGGATGTGTTAGTTTTATACAATTCATTGTTTATGGATGATGTATTTACATTTTGTATACTAGTTTTAATACGAATGTTTATGTTATGTTTAAATCTTTTCATATGGGAATGCATTGGACTTAATATGTGACCTGTGGAGCCTGCTATAGCTCATCGATGCATCATTAGGTATCATGAGACAAACTAGTGTCTTGGAACAAGGCCTTGACAAAATCTTATTTGTAGTCTTGTCATTAGGCCTTGGCTATGTGGTTATGATAGTATGGCATTAGGCATTCCATCATTATGAAAGTGGCTATTGATATTACATGTGATTATTCAATTAGTAGAATATCCATGTGAAAGAGTAAATGACATTATTTCATTTTATTTTTTCTATACTATGTTTATGTTCAAGTTTAAATGGATTTTTTTATAGTTAAACGTTGCCTTAAATGTTTATTCTTATTTATGAAAGTTTCTTCTATATTGTCATCCTTACAGGGCATTTGAGCTCACCCCTTTTCTATGTTTTATTTTTCCCAGGATATGAAGATATAAATTATGAATGACTTTTAGGGATAGTATGAGGGCACCCGAGTGTGGAATATGGAGACTATATTGTTGTAATTTTCATTTTATGATGTAATGTAAACCTTATGAATATATCTAGTATTTCCAAGGGTACTAAACTAATCGATCTTTCGAGATTTGATCGTTCTTGTGATCATGACAATGTTATGTAATAATGCACCAACTCTGGGTAACTGGGGTTGGGTTCTTACACTTAGTCCCAATTATATTCTAATATTAAATAAATAAATCATATAAATATCTTCCAACAATACAATTTCACAATATTTTCATGGACTAAGTTGGTATAATGTTTTGAGTTTATCGATATATAAGGATCCTGGGTATATATAATAACAAAAAATTCTCCAAGAATAAAATTATATTTTTTCTATTTGGATATTATTACACAATATATATAGACCATGATTTTGTAACCTTTTATATATTACAATTAATTAGTTTATCAAAAATATAGATATGTTGTGGCTCTAGGATAAAAGATTCCTAATGAGATTTGTACATCAAAATAGGCAGTGAAATACACCTATTCACGAATTATATTTTAGATTAAATACATTCATCATATGCTGGGAGTTTTTAAGAATTAAAATAACCTTGTGAATCAGAACTCACATGTAAAACACAATAATTCAGATGCCATAAAATTGAGGATATTCTCTAATATAATATTATTACCGACCATAAATGCTCTATTATTAGAGTAAATAATTTTTATGAATGATTTTTAGTATATTAATATATATTTTGAAAAAACTAATAGATTTTGGGAAACTATTGAGGAATAGAAAATGATCATCAATAAAATATAGTTGAAAAATTGTATGAACCATTCCTCTGAAATTGTTTTTATAGATCTGTCGTTATTGAAGTATTTTATATTCCTACCAAGAAAAGATAAATAAGAATAGGGGAGATAATATCATTGTTCAACCCCTATAATAGGTTAAAATGTTTAATGTATCTTATAGATACATGATATTTATAATATTTTATGTTATATATTCTTTAAAATTCAGAGGAATATTTTTTAAGAGAAATTATATTTGAGGATAATAATGTGTAACAAATTCCAGGATTATTTATCATAATATTTGTCAATGTCATATTTTATTGGATTAATTTGATCCTATTAAAAATTTATAATTTTATAAATCATTTATTTATCTAAATTTATATATTATCTATTATTGAGATCACCCTAAAATATGATTCTATCCATGTTTATAATATTATGGAGAATGATGTTGAATATATATTGCAATATTTTAAATAATAAAAAACTAATAATGTTAAATTGATAAATGGGCCTCATGACCAAAAATGAATAAGGATATTGAAATAGTTAAATAGATATAATAATGAATATGATCTTGACAATAATTCTAATAGCATCAATGATTTAGTCCTAGATAAATGTAGTTATATAATTGTAAATGTATGTCCAGCAATGATTAATGAATAAAACATTAATGAAATCCAATCATGATGAAACTATAGACCGTAAATTTTATATATGAAGACTAGGTTCACTAAAAGATAATAATTTATCAAAAGATGTTTTATCTATATCATTAATATACATGACAAATTCTGTAAAAGGGATATGGAATCAACAATGTCAATCAAGGGAAAACAAAATAAATTGGCGTAAACCATTATTTCTTCTTTACCTATTTAATCATGGTCATAAATAATAGAACCATTTGGAGATGAAATTGAATAAATAATTTTTCTATCCAACTTATTTATGATTATTGAAATAATGAATTTAATATTTGATTCCACTTACATGGTATACGTAACCATGTATTTTTTACTCCAATTTTTTCCTTAATTAATCATGTGAGTGATTTCATGCTTTTATTTTGATTAAAATTTCCAATAAGAATCAAAATGTTTTTATTAATTATCAGTTTCATCTTTATGTTTCATGATTTCTTCATTATTTTTATACCTTATTACATCATAAAAATTGGTTATGTTGTAATAACACAAATGTGGTTTACTGAGTATTTTTTTTTACCAAATGCATTTTATGTCTTCCCCAAAGTGAGAAGTAGTCAGATATTTCTTTCAAAAAACATGGAATTAGTGATAAATGATGTACATATTTTTGGGAAAAAATATTATAGGGATGATATTATCTAATATATGGATCTTAATATTGATGTTAATACTCTAATAATAGGACATATTTAGATTAATGACATGTGAAGAAAATATGTGGTCTATATATTCATAGTTATCAATACATTTTTCAAGCAGTCTCTATGTTTTTATTTTCTAAATAGTCAATAAACCTGTGTGTTTTGATCATCAGGTGTAATTAATAATGAGATAATAATTGTTTATATATTAATATAATTAATCACTATGGTTAAATTAAGGATTACAACAATTGATAACATTTTATAATTTGGAATATAAATTAATGTTTCATATTAATAACTACTATTCATGGATATAAATATATAACATGTTAAAATAAGTCCAATGTATTTAAAATTTTAATTTTACATGACTATATAGATTTATGATAACTATAATAACATTATTTATTGAAGATTCTTGAATATAATGATGATTACACACTGTTAAAATGAAAAAAAAACAATAAAGAGAGTGTTTCAAAAAATATGCAGATAAATTTGTTGGTATGAAAAAAGAGCAATGTAATCTAAGAATATATTAAAATGGAGAAAACATTATATTTTTAATTTGTAGGTTTAAATAAAATTGTACATTGGATTAATGAAATTAAAACATATGTGTCTCATAAGTTGAGAAGACACTAATAGAATGGTTGAATAATGAACTATTTAGGGGTCCAGTGTAGCACACCTAGATTCAGATAAATAACCCATTATTTAAGTATTTTAATAATATAATGTTATTGGTATATTTTTGGGAAATTTTTTATATTTTTTGAATGTTATATGTGAAAATTTTAGAGGTGTAGGTCTATAGAACAGTTAGTCAATACATTGTAGCACCTTCCAGGAAAACGTGTAACTAAAACAGTGGGCTCTAGGTAGGTGCACAATTTTGAAAAATAGTGTGGCCACATAGGTATAACCATGATTTGTTAAAAATAATGGTTTTTCAATTTTTTGGGGCATTACTTTTGAAATCATTCAATTCAATCATTAGAGGGGTGTTTGGAATACATGGCTATTTATTGGTTAGCAAAAAAAATTGTGAATAGTTCAACCTAGCTGTAGATCATAAAAAAGGAACCAAAAATTGAGGATGTAATTTTTGTTATCCCATTAATGTCTGAATTTCCCATTAACCCAACAGTAATAAATTTTCTTCTCATTCCAATGTATATTGATTCCATCCATCTTAATCTAGTGGCAATCTATTAGTGTTTCGTTATGCGTTTGATGCATTCATTTCATGGTATGTGCTTGTACATAGTGGTTTAACTTATTTTTCGACCGAATCCAAATCTTGGATTCATGTATATAATATTTTAGGGATTAATAAATGTTTCATGATTCCAATCATGTTTAATTTTGGTGGTTTTGTGTTGTATCATCATGAACTTTTGAATCGGGATGAAAACCTCTCTCGTTTAGATTTTTTTACATTAGTGGCTATGCAAATTTTCATCAGGCATAAGATATAAATTCCAAGAGTTTAAAAAGTACAAAAACCTTATTTTGGAAGGTTTTATGGGTTTAGAAAAATAAATAGGTGTTCGAATGTGGTTTCTGGAGCATTAGAGCCCTGGAATATTTTTTTTGGAATTCCAGGTCAGGGAGTGCAGCTTGGGGTTAACCATAGGGCCTCTTCCAGCTAACCATGAAGCTCATATTCATAACGAACATTTCTTGGTAGAAACTGTGTTTGTGGGGTTTGTAGACTTCTTCCTTTAATGTAATTTGATAAAACAGTATCCTTAATAGTTTCAAAGGTTTTGAAAAAATGTGTGTGATTATTAGTGTACTTTGAGCTTTGGATAATGGGTGTCTTATGGTTAGCAAATAGTTTCCAAACCATGTGATCCCATTGTGCACGTCCTTAAAGACGGAAAATTATAAAATTTATCACCCCTAATTAGTATATCTTCTACCACTATTTTCTTCTAAATCGCACATACATTAGGGGGAACACATCTTTTCATCTTCCCCATCAATTTTCTCCATCTCATTCACCAATGGTCCATTATTCATTCCATCAGTTAAGATGGAACTATTAATGTAAGGATTATTACACCCATGAATCTATTACTCTTTTATCTCTACTTATGGTGTTATATTTCCATTTTATCCAATTTACCACATGTTCACATCATTAGATTAATTATTTTATTACATCCAAACCATTTGCAGGTAGAGATTGATACTAGTTTTGCCTACATATTTGAGTCCAATGTAGGTGGTTTATACATGTATTCAGGTTTTTTAGGACCATTTAAGAGTGAATATTTTAGCACAATATTGGTTAGATGATCGAGGCCATGTTCCATGATATTAAATTAATCTTATGACATTATTTTTATCCATTGGTAATTCAATCACTATGTTTATATGAACAAGTCTGGTGTAGAGACAGTCACACCTTGGGTGATATGGCTGAGGAAAATTTTTATATCAAATTGAATTTTTTTTTGTTTTTAGTTTTTAAATTCAATTCCATTGAATTGATGATTTCCTTTTGAGGTGAATTATATTTTTATTTTATTTTGATTTAGTCAATTAAAATTAATTAATTATCTAATTTTCAAATAAAATTTCCAATTCAATCATATTGAATTAAATTGATTAATAAAATTATTATTTTTTAATTATATATATGAAATTATTTAATGTCATTTCATGTGATCAATGGGATAATTAAGGGATCAACCTGATCACATATGATGAAAATGCTATTCGTATTGAGGTAATGTAGTCATCTGGTTGGGTTTTCCCATGTTTACATGGGTGGGCTGCTCACCGGTTGGGTGTCAATGATATCGATATTAGGTGGACATGCTAATAGGTTGAGGGAATGACCAGTGATGTTGGATGGAATATAAATCTGACGTGAGTGGAATGGTATCATGGGAATGAGTTGCTGGTTGGATGTGTCTTAGGTTCTATATATGGCGATCTTCAGTCATCCATGGTAGCCAAAGCACCAAACAGAGTCATGTGAACGATGAGGCTATTTTTACCAATCATGTTGGTAGAGACCCTCTATATTGCATGTTAAGAAATATTATCTAAGGGTGGTTCTTATAGAAATCAATGGGGATGGTTAAAAGACTTCAGATTATAGGATTGAGTCAATATGTTGGGAGATGATGCTCACTATATTGATGAACTTGTCATAGATTACATGGGGAGGATAGAGATTGTCATTCATCTAGATGACAATCTATGATCTGACAATGATTTTTTTGAGTACTGATATCATTTTACATTCAATTTTTAGTCCTTAAGATGATGAGTTCATTTGAGAAGGGGTCTGCGAGATAGGTAATGTTTTCTGGGGAATGCCTTTGGGGCGTCAGTCCTTTATTTGAGACTTGAGGAATAAGGATGCATGATGTGCTGAGTTTCTTACACAGGGTGGAAACTGAGGGTTTATCATGGTTGGACAACATTATGGGATACCTTTTGAAGGGGACAAGAAATTTTCCCCTTTTTTATTCTAGTTTTTTTCAACATGGTATCACATGATGAGTACCAGTAGTGACAATAAATAATTAAAGGAATTTTGATTCTAGTAATCTATTGATGCAAAATTGCCTGATTTTAGTTTTTTTCTGATCTACTGGGGTAGGTCATTCCATCATTGGGGACACCATTAAGATAGTTCAATTATTTCCCAAATACTAAAGTAGTTCAGGTTTGATTTAAAAGGTATGATTATGTTTGTTAACATTTCTGGGTTTTCTATGATAGCATAGAGATGAGCTATGTTAAGGTGGGGAGATTGTAATGTAAAATTTTTTGGAAATATGTTGATTAAATATCCCATTTATAAATTTTTGATGAGTGGGTATTACATATTATTTTTCTTTGATCACAACTGAATTTTGAGACTTCTCCCAACCCATTAACATTATTTTGTATGGGATAATGGGTGGAACCAAATCCATCGGTGTTGAGAAGTTTTTTTGAGAGAATAAGAGGAAAAAAGGCATGTATATATAACTTTGGGTTAGTTTGTAGAGTTTGGGGTATGTTGTGGGGCCTCATCGATCTATCTATGTGGCCCATATTTGTACAGCGCACGATTTGGAGGAAACCATACTTATGGGCACATGACCATATGAACTTTTTTGTAGTTTTTGACATAGTCTCGCACACAATTAGGGAAATTGGGCTGGGTAACCAAGCGTTCCTCGATCATTACATAATGGGTATCTCATGGTTGGCATGCCATCTTCCAAACCATGCAATCCAATAATGATTCCAATTAAGGAGGGAAAATATGATATTTCTCATAACTAACTATTCGGGTTTCCAACTATTGTTTCTTCCAAATCATGCGTATTGTAAGGGAAAACCTATTTTATTCCTCATATTAATTTTTCACCATCTCCTTCATCAGGGATCCATTTTTTATGTGCTTGGATTAAATATAATCATAGTAGTAAGGCTTATCACACCCATTCCATTCTTCTTTGTTGATCTATCTTCGTGGATTGATAAATTGATTTGAAATTTTCTTTCACTAGTTTTAGGGAATGCGTTGGAATCATCAATATATTCCAACCCACTAGGAGTTAGTGCTTGATATTGGATGTGACTAGATATATGAGTCCAAGGTTAATTGTGCATATCCTTATTCATGTTGTTGTAGACCATTAGGTGGTGCAACATTATTCGTGCTATTGGGTAGTTGAGTGAGACCATGTTGCATGATATAAAATTGATCATATGAACATATGGGATGGAGTTGGGAATTATCTCACTTTTTTTATATGAGAGAGGCTAGGTTTGGGACCTTCACTTTTTGGGTATTTTTTTTGGAATTTTTTATAAAATATAATTTTTTAAATAGGATATTCAATTCAATTTCATTAAATTTATTATTTAAATAATAGGCGAATTGGATCCTTATTTCAATTTTTTATACTCAATTCAATTAATTTCTTTATTATAATGTGATTTCTAATAATCTATAATATTAAATTTAATTTCATAAAAAATTAACTTATTTTGAATTGTATATAAGAAATGACAGAATTACTTGTGATGTGATCTAGGGAATCAAGACGAGCTCATCCTGAGCACATGGGATGGAATATCCATTGAGATTATTGGGATTCGGCCATCTGGTAGGGATTGACCTGAGATACTTTAGTGTTTTGAAAATTGGCTGGGCATTGAAGTTGTCATTTTGAGGAAGACAAGCTGTCAAGTTGAGGGAATGGTCCATGCAATTGTATTACTTAAATATTAGAATTGAGATACATGGTTGAATGATAAAGTGGTCCCTATTGGATGAATCTTATGATCTATATTTTGTGATTTACACTCACCAGTGATGTAAAAAATTTAAATTTGAGTTGTGTGAAAATAAGTCGACATTATCATGAGGTGTTTCTATCAACTTGTGTGACTAGAGTCCCACCATAGTTTGGATTATAAAATTGCTTGGGGATGAATGCTATAAAATCCTTCGGGAAGGTGAGGAGACAAAATGTAACAGAACAGAGTATATCAATTAGGGAGTGAGGCTTGTTGTGATATGGTTGTGGTCATGGATTATATTACAATGATGGAGATATTTTTTCCTCAGTACAATATTATATTACCCAAAAATTATTTTATATGAAAAAAGATATTGTTATGCCTATAGATTTCAAACCTATAGCCAAAGAGTTATTTTGATCATGAGATCGATGGACCAGATAAATTTTACTTCGTCATTCTATCAGGTCTATAGTAAATTTTCTGAGACATTTAGTGTCCGAAGGAACATGGTTTTGGGTTTCCTACTTGGAGGTGGATCCTAAGGGTTTACCTGGGTTATTCGACTTCTGAGGATACCATGGGCCATGGTCCAAGGATCCATTCCTTAGTAGTGATTCATGAATTGGACAATGAAACTGGAAACATCATTGTGGATGTTGATATCTAGATATGTTTTCTTTTTATCTATAAATTGTGTAATTTTTGTCTTAATTTTATTTCACAACAGTTGAAATGAAAATATTGTGTATGAACATTAGTGTGGTATCATTTCCAGTAACTTTCTCACACCCTACAAGGGTCCTTCAAGATGCTTATAGAGTTCATGATGATTAATTTAGGTAAAGATCATAAACAAGAATGGCATCATAGTGGCTATTTAGAATTGGGTTTTGGAAAAGGACATTTACTTTATTACCAAATGATGTTTCCTTTTGATTAACATTTTTTCAACAAAATTATGTATATGTATATACTATTGGTCTTCCATCAGTGACCATTAATGAAAATTGTATTGTACATCCTATTCTAGATTCTAGATATTATCAGTCACTAAATGTTGTATAATGGCAGGTAATTTCATTTTTATTGATGATTTTGTTTTTTATATCTGATATTTATCTATTACTGAATGTCCATCAGCCAATGGTGGGTCTGTTTTGTGATTACGGAGTCATTACATTTACTCCACATGTTATATATTTACTCAGAACCATATATTATCTCCACCATGAGAGTATAGAACCCCCAAATTTCATTATATAGTCAATAAATTGCAGTTGTTATCCTTTGGAATTTTTGAAGGTGAACTTAAGGCTAGTGGAACCCGGCCCGATTATATTAGATAGATATCTAATGTTTAAATATTGTTTCCAAAAATACTTATGCCACATCCTTGGAACATAGTTCACTATGAGCATAGAATATGATCATAAGATGGATGAACAATCTTGATGGAATTACATATATTTTACACCATGTTTATGTATTCTATAATGAATATTTTTGGATAATGAGTGGGATATAAAACATTAGTGGAGTTCCTGTATAACAAAAATTATTAGGCCTCAATACATATTGATCTATTTGAATCAATGGTTGGGTGACCCTATAATTATCCACTCTGTTTGGTGGAAATAGTAGAGACTTTAGTAGTTAGACCAAGCCATGTACATGATATTGCAGATAATAATTTTTTTATTAGTTAGTGGACAGAGACAGATCATAGTGATAAGAAATGACATACGGATCATCATTGATGGTCATTTTCATTCGAGTTTAGTGATCATGTGTTAATGAGAATCTCTCCAAGGTATGACAATCATCATTTGGAGTATATGTTAATGTTATATCTTAAATACATAGATACCTGAATGAGTTGTTGATTTGGAATATTATTTGGAATTCCCAATAATGTTTAGTTTAGTGTATATTGTGTATCTTGAATCTCATTTGAAAAGGTACCGACATGATGTTAATCATGTGATTCAATTTGATCATTTTGACCTAGAGTAAAATGATTTCTTGGATCGTGTGAAAGTTGAAATTGAGGATAGAAAAGATAACGTATTTCATAGGAAAATAGTTGTTATACTGCTTATTTTTTGGAAACACTATCAGATTCAAGAAGAAACCAGGGAATAGTAAAATTAAATAATTGATCAATGTACGGAACTATTTCATAGAATCTATTGTTTTTTAATTTACAGGGATGACAATTCCAATGGAGGGGAGAATGTATCAACCTCAAAATTTTAAAATTAAACATTTATAAATGTATTTTATATGTATAAATTTTTTGGTTTATGTGGTAGATAGTTTGGAGGTGTTTTGAGTTGTTTTTGCGGATTTATGGACTTGTACAATTTCATCACAATTTGTTGTAACCATTAAGAACCTTATATAAAACCATCCAACTAAAATAGTGGATACAGGATAAGTGCACTATTATGTGAAAATTTGTCTAAACCATTAAACCACTAAGGAGATACTATGAAAAATGGTCAAATGGATTTCTCGTGTTTAGCACATAGTTTGTTGAAACATTCAAGCCAACTATACGAGGGGTTTTTTAGGAAGTGGGAACATCAATGTTTGGACACGTTTTACAAAATCATAGTTCCTAATAATGTATTGCATAAAATAGGATAAAAAATTTGAGTCTCTACTTTAGATTTTCCACTTAATATATTTTTACCCTGAATCGGGAACAAATTCATTTTTCTCCCCTCCAAATTAATTTGGAGACTATTCATCTTGATCTTAGAGAAATCCATTTTTATTCTTTGTGAATTGGAATCCCATAATCCTTGGAATGTTTTCTTTCTTGATCTGTTTTTTAGTTTTAATATTCTTTACTCTCTTGGATTCAAGGATATAATCCACTAGAGATAGATCCAAGTTGTGTTATTCCTATCAGGATGTTATATAGTTTCTATTTTAAAGGATACAAAATCTATGTGAGGTATTTGGATTTCAATATAGTTTTGATAAATAATTAAGTACTTTATTTATATTTGTGTATAATTGTGAGATAGTTGGATTCACCCATCACTAATATTAGTTAGAATAAGGAGGCATTATTTTAATATGAATAATTTTCATGAATAATTATGTAATTGTTGTGAAATTATTGATGGGAAATCTCTTTAGTGATGATTTAATATATATTAGATATTGGTTTATAAATTGAAATTTAATTTTTTACATGACTTTTGAGATGAATATTTTAATATGGGTTTTTTCAGTTGATTAATGGAAAGAGATAGTAGAATTCTTTTTGATAAAAATGATTTTTTTCACTCAAATTCATTGATTTTTTTACATAACTGTTAGAATTGATTTTAATTCAATTGATAATGTTAATGAAGTACAACTATCAAAGGGACGAGTTATGGATGTTAATTTAAATCATAAAAATTAATCCCAAGCTTGTCTATGTGTTTCTATGTTGTGGATGTCTGTCTAAAGTAATAGGAATTAAAAATGGATTTTAGAAATATTTTTAATTACTTTTTGGGCTTCATTCATGGGAAATAGTTTAGGTTTGGAAAACTCATTTTATATGTTGATATAAAATATTTTCAATTTTTTTTATATTTTATATAAAATATATTTTCTAGCTTGTTCTATCAGAGTTACATGAGTATGGAAATAATTTGGTGAATCCCTATTGAGTTTTAAAGACCCTTGCTGGTTGGGAATAATGGGTAGTTTGTTGATATTGATTATTAAGACAAATGTAAGGGAATTTTATCACATTTATTTAGTGATATATCCAAATACCATTGGGATGTATAGGTGGTTAGGGCTTGAAGTGGGATATTGTTTGTTTTCATGACGTGTTTGTTGTCCTTAGAGTTTTTTTGTTTGGTTTCTTCGTGTACTATTATAATATTATTTGTGTTTATTTTAACACTTTAATATAATATACTGTCGATTGTATTATTATACTTTGAGTTTTATGGAATTTCTCTCATGAATTAAATATTGGTGTTTGTTTACTTTAATGACTTTTTTTTGTTTTATTTTTAAATTTAAAATAGCCCCCCAAATTGTATAAGAAGTCAATTGCATTTATTTATTGCCTTCAATATATTGGGGATGTCACGTAAGGCCTAGAAATGTCCTACCACCTATCTGAGCCATTGGAGAGGAGAATTATTTTACATATACATTAGAGAAACCCTCAATAGCATTTTTCAAACCATTATGACTAACAATTGAATAATGAGGTTTTATAGGTAACCTATTCTGATTATTTCTAAAATATAATATAAAACATTTTAATCATTTTGACTACTATTCTTCTCTGTTTCATTTAATTCTATGATATTTCATTTTAGTTTTTCACTAATATACTTACAGTAATATATTCAATATTAAAATTAATGAAATTCCATTCGAAATCTGATATGTTCCCCTCATAATGGGATTTGAATTGATCATTTAAATATATTACATCGAACTAATTAGTAACACAATATAAATAATTCATATATAAGGATTATTATAACTTCCCCGAAATAGTTCAATCACAAATTACCGAACTCGGATGCTCACAAGGCCTTAAGAACACCTCCTCACACATCAGATGTTGTAGTTTATCAATGATGGTATATGATGGTATGGTAAGGAGAATAATCAATCATTACCGAAGTCTCACAACGGTGAGATAATGAATGAAAAATGGAATTTTAAAAACTATAAATTGACTAATGAGTGTAAATCATCCAGGAAAAATTAATAAACAAGCCAAAATTGGAACCATATAAAAAAACGATGAATTCCTCATGGAGTTATAAAAATAGGTATATATACATTGATACATAAATATGTATATAAATGTTATTAAATGAACCAAAAAGAACAAATAATCTATCTCTGATAGTATCATGAATTGTGGATCAGTCCCTTGCTCCCGTGATCCCATGTAATAAATAAAAAAACACCCATGAGTAAGAACTTAACATTGTACCTACCTATATCAATGAAGATTTTATGGGTACCATTTTGTAGGATTAAAAGTTTCTATGATATACCCAGTTGGGAACCATAGAAAAAATATACAAATGTAATTAAAGAATATAAATGTAGTATTATTAAGATATATAGAAAAGTAGTAGAATAACATGAATGAAATAATAATAACATTGGGATCATAATCCTTGAGGGATTTTTGATTGATCATGAATGATTATGATCATAATGATAAAGTATTAAAAAAGTACCTACAATATGATAGGTTCTATCATGTATAAATATGTTGTAACACTTTATGTAGTCATAAAATAGGACACAATGTGAAACAAGTGTTTCAATTTCATAATAATATTAATTCAGAATCCATGAGGAATCAGGAAATCATTACTCTTATCAGGTTAATCAAACTCAAAAATGATAATTTATGAATCCTAGCTAATGGTTATGAGTTTAACAAGAGGGGTGAAGACAAGGTATTCTACTATATATGTGCTTAACCATGTCCATGCAGAGTTATAATGGTAATTTCTAGGGTATATTCATGTAAACACCAAGAAAATATTCCAATGTGTCTCCTCACTGAGGAAACCAGCTAAATCAAAGGTGTATATCTATGGTATTCAAAATAACTAGAGTTTATTGCACTGTATCGCTAGTACTAAATCAAGGAATTAACATATAAATAATTCATTAACAAAAAAACAAGGTTGGTATCTCCCTTGGAAATGCATCTAATGAATCGATGTGGTGTCCTCTGAGTGATCTTGTTATTTCATACAGAATATAAGGCTAGATAAATTATAAAAACTCATGTAATATGAAAAAAAATTATACTGGAAATAATAACATTATTTTTTGATAAATACCCTAGGTCTATGTAATATATATGCCAATTATATCACTTTACTTTATTCGTGTCAGTACCTTTTCATTCAACAATCATAAGGAAAATATAATGGGTCCTTAAAATAATATTTTTATTTCTAATTAATAAGAGCTAAGCTAAACCTGATTTTCCAATAATTAGGGTTATTAATCCATTTAAATTAATCACATCCCTTGTTTAAGAGGAACCAAACACACAAAACAATGTTTCAGTACTAAATTTGTATGTGGACACATAGGAAAATGGATTGAATTCCAAAAAGGGTTTCTTAGGTTGACCACATTGAACTATAATGATAATAACAAGGGCTAACATGAAGATTTAATTTCATATAATGCAACTATTTTAACCAAAAATTTATTTTAGTGAAAAATAATATGGTAGAATTTCATAATGCGTACATAAAAAAATTATTTATTATTGAGACATCATTGGAAATTAACATTCTACCTAATTTATAGAAGTAGTGGAGAATTACTCTTATGTTAGCCCTTAGATCGATCATAGTCATATTATAATAGAACTATAGATAATACCATGAAAATAAGGAAATTAGCTCTCACTAAATTTGCAATGAATTTTTAATAGTAAACTAGAATCATAACATAACATATTGATGTTATTAACATAATTTACCCATCACGATATATTAAAATTAACTTAGATTTTTGAAGAAGATGGTATATCAATTACTACAAGTAATCTATATGAGATCTATCTAATAAGGTGAGGAGCTATGTTTTTTTAAGGTGAGAATGATTTTACATTTAGTGTGATGGTGATAAAATAATTCACCCTTGAAAAGGTTGTCTCGTAGTTTTGATAAATGGATGGTCGTACCATGTTCCATCCATTCGATAGACAATGTCTATGGGAGGCCCTCAAATGTTCTTGGTGCATGGTTAATCTAACCACACAAACCACAGTCTCCATTATAAATGGATTTTATTGTTTTCGTGGATATTGGTACAATTTATATGGTTAAAATAAAATTTTAATCTCATTCATATGTAGTGTAGTAGTCCACATGGTTTTAAAAAACCTTGTGGACCGGGCAACACAATCTAATCTAAGATGTTGACCCTCTTATTTCATCCCAAATTACAGTGTCATTGACTCCAAAAAATCCACTTAAACACAAAAAATATCTAAAAACTCATTTTTAATTCATGTTAAGAAATAAACTAATAATTATACATCAAATAAATAATTATGTACCTCAGATAATTACTTTGGTGTTATATTATCCCCCACATAAGATAAATCATCCCCAAGATTCCATTTTAAGGGTAATAAAACATTATATGAGAATTTATCAGGCTACTAGGCATGTACATCACCAAATATCTACCTTGTATCATCATTTACTTGTATGTGATTCCAGGAAACACATATTAGGGAATTTAATTTCCTCAAACAACCTTTGGGATGTCTAAGTTATTAACTCATTCCTGATGGTATCCTGAACTAATGTTAGTATTAGAGAAAACTCTCACACCTTACTGTTTTTCAAAGATGTAGACTATATGGGGAAGATGATACATATACGTAATCATAAGCTAGTTCAACCAATGATATCCTAGGAAAGGCCTAAGAGTACCATCTTCCTTCTTGGAGAAAAGGATTGTTTAAACCCACAGTTATATACTGGTCCATATAAAAAATTCATACCTTCCAATTCCTATATCTATCTTTTGATCTCCCAAAACTCAATATTATCCATCATATATGGAAGAATGGATTCATATTATACTCCTATAAGTAGCTCAATCCTAAATTACACCTCCCTCTCAAGAGGTATTATATTTAAAACAGCATATAAAACATCCCTAAAATGGTATAATAGATGACAAAAATAAGTATCATGATGTACTCCTTGATCATCCATACAAAGGCATCCAATATGGGCCATCACTCTATTGAGCCCATGATTATCTAGACCAATTATACATTCCTAGAAATTACAGCTATCCATATGAATTTAGGTACATTCCTATGGTTATGTAAATCATAACCTATTATGATAGAAGTACATATAGGATTGATATGGGAACAACTATTCATTACCAAGAATAATATCGATGATGATCATCTCAAGGACATGTTTTTACCATTATAAATTATAAAAACACATATCAAGTTGTAATTACATACACAGAAATGCACAATTTGGTCTACTTTTTTATTATGTATAAAGTGTAATTGTGACACATAAATATTAAATCGTATGTACAGGTACATCAACATTTTAGATTGAGAGAAAATAACATGAATAACCTAGATCAAAAGTGATGATACTAATGTAGAGGATACTAAGATTTTTCAGATAAATTTATATATCCTAACACCCTTATAATTATATAGAATCTTCACTACATACATATAACATAATCAACAGCCTTGAGATACACACTAACTACCTAGTGTTTGTTCAATAAATCAGTGTATCATATCTTCATTCTGGCCTCCTCGACCACATCCATCTCCATAGTATGTATGTCCACCGGTAGTCTAACAATCTTCGTAAATTAGAGATATAGATCAAATTTTTTTGGTGGGTATTTTGAAAATACAATCCCACCATGAATAGATGGGATTGTTCGAAACAACTTCTAAAGATGAAAATATCCATTATAGGCTCCACATTGATATAAGACTCTATCGCACATACGCATTATGTGACCATATATCCCACACTGATGGAATATGATAAAAACTATTATAGAAGATTCTCAATATTCCATTGATAATTCAATAAACCTATAGATGATGATTTCATGTAATACATGAAATACTACCATTTCTCTTCAATAACCTTCAATTTCTTTTACTGTCATCTTCCCTTAATTTTCATCGAATCATAAGTGATTCATTTAAAATTCCAATGATAGTATTCAAATAGAATGATTTTAAATGATACTATATGGAATACCCAATATAATACATAGAGTGTATCAATCTCAAAATCTCATCCCCAGTGAATGAGGTAAAAAATAAAGAATCTCTATAAAGGGAGGTTAATAAACTATAAATTAAAGGGACCATTTCTCTTGGTAGATGAATTCCATAGAACTTCCAAATCTCAAAATCCCTAGAAATAGAAAATCATAAAAGTAAGACTATAAATCATTCCATATCATTTCTTTATGATGGTATGATTTTGTGATAATCTCCCAATAATTCTTTGTAGAACCATGAATCATAAATGTGTTGACCTATACCCTCCTCTATGGAGGCATGTACAGGTGAAAAAATATAGAAAACACATCCCCTATTCATTTATAAACAACATATAGACCTTAATACCCCAAAATTTTTCGATTTTTTGCATATGAAACTTTTAATATACTGTTCCATAATAAAGGAATGTATTAGATCTCTATAAATAGTCTACATAATTAGTAGTAAATCATATTAAAATTATGAATCATTGTAGATGTCGTGTATAATTATAGGATTTGTATATGGAACTACTATCATTTTATGTCCATGAACTGTATGAACATGGTTATCTCCACCTTCACAACATTCGACTAGAAGACTTCATAGTGGAATAAATATAAAAATTCCACGAACCTAAATATGATAAGATCTAATAATGATTGAATTTTATAATATTATATTATGATATGTACAAGCCTTCTAAATTAATATTCCCACCCATATTCCTACTCATAATGCTATGAATTGGAGTGTCATAAATCCAAGTTGAGTCACTAATGATTCTACATAAATCCCACTACTATTTTGGATTTTGTTGTTTCAATTTATAGTTAAAACACTCTTTAATTTAATATGTGTATCTATATATATAACGTTCCTATTAGTTGCTATTAAAATTTGCAATGTATAATGTACTATTCATTGTAAATTAAAAAAGGTAATTCACATTACTACATAGAGAATTTAATGATGGATCAATTAGATGGATCACCAAGATAATGTTATAGAGTCAAAAACAATCATTAAATTGAAATTAACATACATGTAACAGAAACTAAATATCAATTTAACATGTGTGACTAATGGTCCATGAATCAAACATTTTATAATTGGTTAATGAAGGTTCCAACGTAATGCTATATGGGAAAAAATCATTTAGGTTGATTCATAAAATATAATTATTCCAATTAATTTATCCCTTCAAGAAACAATAGAATAACATAAAATATGACTTTCATGGTGAACGGAACATGAAATAGACAATGGACATAGTAAGTTAATATTGAATGGAAAAATTTATTCCACTAAAATCATCATGTTTATATGATCATGTATTAAAAACTAACAACATTCTATACACACACAATGATAGAAATGAATTTTAGAATAATAATTAATTCCAAAATCTATGGGCATTAGCCAATGGTAAATTCACTACAACCATTATATGAACAATCCAGACCCAAATTCCCATCCTAGGTAGTTTGGATTTTCTCCCAAACATGAGTTAGATACTCCCATATATAGGCTACTTACAAAATTTATAAACATACATTTTTCGTCTAACAACATAATAAATTATAAAAATAAAAGATGTATGATAACAATTTTTAATGTCCTGGACTCGGTTCACTAATATGTAACTGAACATGGTTAGTCACATTGCCTCATGTGCACCTTCCCATATACCAAAGGCCATCAAATTGTAGTGAGTTTCCATTATTGCATGTCAGTACAAAAAAAGAATGAATTTAGTGACCTTTTTTAAAAACATCGTTAATTAAAAATTTAGTTATGATAATTAGAAAACATCACTAATTTTATCACCATTCGTGAAAACATCTCTTAGTTATCCATCTATCATGGTAATGACCATAAATTAGCCTTGATTGTTAAAAATTTAGAAAAATTAATCACGATTCCATAGATAAATTTCTAAACTATAGATGATTTAATGAACCGTAACTTGAAATATACAAATTCATATTTACAATTAACCCTAATTGATGTAAATATATATTTAGAGATATATATTTTTATTAATATATATAATCCATGGGAAATATATATTAATTTTATACTTATAACAACAAAAAAACAAACACACACACATATAAATAAATATATAGACATATATATTTATATATAAAATATATATAAAATATATATTTATAGGCACATATATTGGATATAGCCATTAAATAACCGTGTTTCATAAAACTGTCACAAAATTATCCATGCTTCACAAAAACATCACTAAATAAAAATATTTTTAGAAAAAATTATAAATAAGAGGTGATTTAATGAAATGTAGCTAAATAAATATATATATATATATATATATATATATATTTATATTTCCAATTTCCCCACATTGATGTAAATATTTATTTATATAAAAATATATATTATTATATATAAACAAATACAAATATATATTGATATTTATATCTATAAACACATAATATATATATATACACAAACACACACACACACACAGATATATATATGAAGATATAGATATATATAAATACAATTTAAAATATAACCATGTTGATTTATATGATATAATATAAACATATATAAATAAATGTAAACAAAAAATATTAAATATAATAACATATATTTATAAATATTAATATATATATTAATATATTAACTATATATGTATATATATAATATTCAATATTCATAATTTGATATATATGTATATATATACATATTTATAAACATAAAATAATACAATAATTAACTCAGAACTGTCAATGGGGAGTTGGTGTTGGATTTGAGTGTGTGGAAAGAGGTGTTGTGTTCGATTCATAGTGGAAGATAGAATTTTAGATTATGGTTATGGGGAGGTGGAAGGAATGTGTGGTGGCAGTGGGAGTGAGGTTAATGTCCCTAACATAGAACCTATATCACGAGATTGATTAGGTTGAGTGAACCTGCATGGGTTGTGGAGGGTGCACAAGTAGCATCTTGGGTCGTGGTGTACATTTATCACCCTAAGTGGTATCTTGTATCCAATGAATGGGTGGGGATGGAGTGATCATCATATGTAGGTGGAGGTTAAATATATTGTTGTGGGTCAAGGGATTTCTCATTTTATGCAAAAAATGTTTCTTTTTTCAAAAAAAAACAGATAAATTTATTTTCCAAATTTCTTTCATAAATAATGATAAATGATACGTGATTAACAGAAATTTCACAAAAAGGTCAGTAAATGAGGTTTTACAAAATAATGATTTGTATAAAAATCAATAAATTAGAGACATTTAGAAAGATCAACAAATAAGTGATACCTCATTTTCTAATTTTATTAGAAATGTTCGTAAATTAATTATTGATGTTTTAAAACATATAAAACTCATAAAAAACATCGTTAATTTAAATATTTTTTTATACGGTGGAATAAATATACCCTCATAATCATATTAACATAACAATGATATGATTGATAAATACCAAAAACCTAAAGATGTCAATTAGAGTAATGAATTTAAATCATCCTGACTAAATTAATACACAATCCAAAAGTAGTTCCATACAAAACATGATGATTATTTAATGGAACTATACAAAAATGTTTGAATTAATGGACGAGGTCACACATACATACCTATAATCAAATGGAAAAAAATAAATAAAATATATCTCCAGTATCAAACTGATCTGTGGATCAGTCTAATGCCCCCAAAATCCATTGATATAAAAATTCAATCACATGAGACCATACACATTAGCTTTCCTGTCCATGCATCCATAATGTCATTCTATACATTAATATTTGAAACAAAGAGGGTGTGAGATATAATTAGTAGGCCACCATCAAGGTGGTTTATACATTCCTATATAGCAAATATGAATATATTAGTGTAATGATATACATATTAGAACGACAATAACAATCAAGAAATAATAATTACACCATGCTATGACTATTGATGGGATTCTTGACCGACCATACCATATTGGGATCATGATGGTATTGACTGAATAAGGTCTATAAATGGAATTATGGTATATATAATATAAGCAGTGTTTAATAGTATATGTAATCAAAACATATGAGCCAGGGTGAAACCATATCTTCATTTTCATAATACTAAAAATGTAGGATCCATGGGAAATCAAGTAATCCATGATCATAAAATGTCCAACTAATGAAAAACACAGAAACCATTTAATATAGAAAATTGGTATGAGTGTAATATGTTAGGTGAATCCATGTAATTCTAATGGAAATTTCCTAACTTGGTCTATCGATCACATACATTTTAAACCTTGGGTTAATCATGACTAGGGAAATTGGGGTGAATCCACAAAGACTCCTATCTGATGACATCATCTATATCAAAATGTTACATCTAAGGTATTCTAATATATTTAGGTGAATCATGGGACTCATCAGAATAATGTCATTTTATTAACATATATAGAATGCATCTAAAAAATCACACGGTCGGTATCTCCATTAGAAACAGTCCACCTAAATATGGATGTTTCCCTCAGGGTGATCATAGAATTCCTTCAGGAATCCAAGGAAAGATTAATTTTTACAACTAGTATAAAATAATGTGTTCACTATTTGTAATAGGAACCATATATTTAATAAAATATCCATGGTATTTGTAGTAATATTTCCAATTATTTCACAATACATTATCCAAGTCTTTATATTTTCATTAAACAGTGAAATGTAGATAATTTTTAAGAATTATTAATTATTTAAAAATAAAAAAATATTATCCAAACAATATGTTCCCATCATACATGTCAATCCATCCATATAAATTAATTATATAACTTAAGGATGATGAACCAAACAAACCAATGCGTTTTTTTTGTTAATAATATTCATGTGGAATAATAGTTACATGTATTTGACAACCACATGGGTGTATCATGTTGAGTTCATTGACCTCAATTATATAAATAGGGTCTAATATGGATTTTAATTTGAAAATTAAAACACAAATATAATGAAAATAAATTTTAGGGGAAAAGTGTGACAGGAACTATTACGCAAGAAAACAACAATAATAATAAATTGAGGATACTTGATGGAAAATTCATAGCCCATCTACATTATGGAGGAAGAGAAGAACTATTCTAGTATCGAAGATTAGTTTGGTCTGAATGTAACTAAAATAGAATATTAAAAAAACAACCTGAAAACTATGCATATTAGGTGACAAAAAAATAGTTCCAAATATAGAAAGATAAATTAATAGAAGAGGGAAATATAATAAAATCTCTTAAAGGGAGGGATACAACCTTACATTCAATAATTGATTTTTATAACAGATGGAGAGTATTTATCAATGTATATGGAGAAACCAGAGTAGAGATCACCAATGGGGAATGTATCTTCACATGGATGATAAGGAAAAAATAGTTACGTTATAATTAAATGGAGGTAAATTTGGTAAATTATACATTTAAAAGGACTTCTCATGGAATAGATAAATATTTGTCCAAACATTTGGCCATCTATTGTCCAACAATGTGTCATTCACTATCCCGGGGTATCCCTCACATAGGTTGGATGCATAGTAAGTCTATGAATGTATAGATCATGAAAAATGACTCTACAATATAGTTTGTAACAATTTTTTAGATTTATGGCCTTGTAGCCATTATAATAAAAAAATTATGTGTCCTAATTTTGTGAACTAGATAATACATTATGCTTTAATCAATCTGTACAAATTTGGCAGAACTATATAAACTAACCATCCCACCATTATATATCTTCCCAAAAAGTGTGTATCAAGTATCCGAAAAATCCCCCACACACCCTCAAGAAACTTCTAATCTAATTATATATAAATATAATAGAAAAATACATTAATTAAAATTGAATTATAAGGCTCAATGCCTTAGAGAACACCTAGGGTGTCACATTGAGTCTAAAAATGTATGACTAAAAAATATTTATATATTAGGGGATAAATTTCTAATAATATTTATAAAAATACCTTATAATTTTTCAACATGGGTTATCAAAAAATGTTATTTTGAAATTTATACTTATATGAAAGGTATAAGACAAATGTTCTCATCTTTAACACTAAATTACAATTATGAGGTAAATTCTTGATCATATGAATATCATGATCCATTAATACTCTCGTCTTGTAGGACTTCAACCAATTTTCATTCAAATTATCCTAACATGAAAAACATGAAAAATAATTATGATGGCCTTCATATATAATTAGTTTTAAAAATAAAATTTTTTGTTATCATTTGAAATGTAGTCAATATTTTTACATATAAGATTAAATTCAAGGTAATCATTTGCAAGATCTGGTCATTATATATTTATCATATAGAAATCTTTTTTATAGGTTTTTCTATAAGGCCCATAATTTATTTGAATTCATTATTATAATATAGGTGAATCAAAGAATCCTCATTATTGATCAAGGCTGAGGAAATTTATCAATAAATAAAATATGATGTTTTTGAAATCAATTTGGAACACCACAATATGACTACTCGAATGGACAATGATTTTATGAGCTACTGAGAATGATGTTACTCCATCAAATTGAGAAATTTAAGATGTTTATGTAAATATTAAACGTTAATGGTGAAATGGAAAGTTAATCAAATAGCATATATTTTTCCATATCACATAAATTGGATATTAATTTTTTTTGAAAACATAAAGTAATACCTTATTGAATATATATTGATTTAATTACACATAAAAGTTAGAGATAAAATATATGAGAGTCATTAGGGATATTTAATTAGTATTATATCAACAAGACATATAGTTTTTGGGGAAAAGTATATCTAATTATGTTTCACTGGGGCAGAATATAGAAGGGGATTCTTTATTCATGATACAACACATTACAAAACACACATACCCAACAATATATATATATATATATGTATTATGTATAAAAATAGATACATATAAACATAAATATAGTACTTATATAGTTTTCAAGGAATATACGCAGATGAAAGAGAGTTCATTTTGGCCTAATGGTTGATTATGGGTGCCTCGATTTCATGAATAATCATTGATATCATGTACCCATTTTTTTATTAACTAAAATTCCCCATGGTTCCCTCTTTCAAAATTGGTTACAAATCTGCATTACCAATCCAGGTGGTTAGTTGGAGTTTCTAACCAATCGGTGTTTTGGAACTAAAATTGGTCGAGAGAATGGGAGGATGTGGAGGAGGGGAATTTGGAACTCTGAGAATCTCATATAAAGATAAGATTTGTTCATGAATCACTTCCTACCCATGATATATGTCAGTTCACCATATCCAAATAAACATTGGTTAATTCTCATTCCATGATGGATACAATATAATATTATCCAACAATATCACCATAGGTAAACTATCGTTTATTAATTAATATAAATCTTATAGTGAATATATTGTCTGTATATGGGGTCTTCATCAATTTACAAGGATGGGTTGATTATTATATGTTGGATCCATATAGTCAAGAAAAAAAATATTTTCTTCCACATATAGAGGAGTTTAATATGTCTATGACAGAATTGAGAATTTATGTGTTGATATATATGGCCACTTTATAATATGAGTGATAGAATACATAGTTTGTTGAACCTATGCAGTTTAAAATCATGTGTAAGGGACATATGTTCGGGAATATATGAAATGGGGATTTGAGAAAGAGTCTTGAATATAATTACTATACATTCGAGTTATGGTATGAATAAATGTCAGTTTAGTTTTACCACTCCCTCATAACCGACCCTAATGCAAATGAATTAATATGTATTAATTCTAATATTTTTTCACCTCAAGGAATAAACAATAAGGATTATCTAATTGGGGGAGATTCATGAAGTGAATTATATGACCATTTCAACACCCTATTCCCATGTCATCCATTCTCCATCTAGGAAATAATTTATAGAAATTATTTAGTCTCACTGCTTTTTATGGTAGAACTTATGTACTAGGACAAAACTTTCATGGTTTAATATGTATCATATGCATTATAATAGAATCATTCATATCCTTTTGATTGAAAGATTCAGATTCATCATCATTTAAATCAAAAAGTATTCTATTAATGTATAAATTAGAATGATGAGCCCATGATAATTATTGGGTCCCGATGGTTGGAAGGTCATACTCATGGTAGGACATATATTGATGTGGGTTCCCATTCGAGATCCGACCTTAGTACAACATCATATATATCTGGATTATGAAATAAATTAGGTTACTCGTAGTTATATATATAGGGGATTACAAACAAAAGTTTCCAAATTATTATGTTTGTGGAAATATCATATTATTTCATTGATCGGGGACATTAATCTACGGTTTTCCATATGTGAATTATAGAATCATTAGATCTTCCTCATTCCTTGTGAGCTATGCATAGTATCAGAAATAGTGGGTGTGAAATGGAATTTCCCAATACTTATAGATGCAAGCATATTGTATTCAGACAACCCTTTTCATGTTTAATACTGTTCCTAGTCACTAGTAAAGAATCCTTCATATCCATTATGTAACAAGATTAATAGTATTCTTAGTTTACTTAATCAAAGGCCTACCCACAGAGGTATCCAAAGTATGAAGGCTATGAAGGTTTATCATTTCATGGGATGCCTTATTGACCTGTCCTTCTTATCTTCCTTACATGTGTTGATTATCTACATGAAATGTATTGGTTTTATGCTTGAAATATCAGAGGATGTCATTCATACATGTAATAAATACATTCTCATGTTATATTTGAATTTTTTTGGGGACATATCATAATAAGGATGGAATTTCCAAAGGTTGTCACATGAATAAGGATGACATGTTTGGAGGAAATATGAAGACCTAAATGACTAATCCTAGAGGACATCAAATGATCTCAAATGACATGATTGGATGGAATTATATAATTTTTCATACATTCCCATGTTTCATGGAAAAATATGGATGACACACATTGAGGGTGTTAGAAGATTCAGTGTGACATGTTTTGTGGGTGCCACATATCTAGACTAAATTTTTATGTGTAATTGTGAATTCTGACTGATATATCTAGTTGATGACGCACATTATAGATGGATTATTGGGATTTAATTTAATGATCATGTTGACATTCCTTTGTGCCATCAATATACTCATATGACATATAATAGTGATGTCATATGATTAGAATGGAATTTCTAATGGATGTAACAAGGTATGCAGTTAAATATAATTTACAATGTAATTTATTTTATAAACCAACTGTGTAAATGGATATCCACAATTGAGAAATAATAAATGAAAAGAAAAACTATTTCTAGATAAAATTTATGACTGATTGTTCCTTATGGAAATGGGGATTACCTTGTTTATTTAATGTTCAATCTTTCCAATCAGTTTCTAACGGGATTATTCGTAGAACCGAAAACATACAAATATTATACAACCATTTTGACCTACATTCTAATGGTAGGTGCTCATTAGTCATGGACAGATGAGGCTTAAGAAATTTCATTGGTCGAGAGGATGGGAGGTCAGGCTCATCACACCTTTTTTAGTTAAATTATTACCTACTCCGGGACATTATTATAGATTTAAGTTATGTTCATGAATCCTAATTGATTCACCAAATATTAAAATGATTCATCCATTAAATTTAGAAATCAATGATTGTTATGTATGAGATTTAGATAATATTTTATATGTTTTTGAGGTTCTTCATCAATGGAGAATCATCTGTGCGTATTGGAGATTCTTAGTCAATGGTATTCTTAATTAAATTATACGGAAATATTTTGGTCATTATAATGACCATACTGGATTTAAAGCCACTCACTGGGGCACATGATGTTTATTTTTATTCTGAAGGACATGGATTATTTCATAGTTGGGATTGTACCCGCAGATGGGCTACCTACGTATCCTTGTTAAAAATAAAGGAATCAGAAACCACATAGTTTGATAGAAAGGATATAGTTTAACATCATATGTGATGAGAATGAAATAGTAATGGATGGTCTCGAACCTTTTAAAGTCTTCCTATATACTGTACTTTTAATCTAGAGATCAAATTCCACATAGTTCGTAAGAGGTTTATGCATGGTTAATGGCCCAAAAAGAGATGACATTACTACTTTTACACTCTAAGCCCACATGATTCATGATCAGTGTGAGAAACAAGAGGTTTTAGTAAACAGGAAAATGGTGCCACAAAAGATACGGTCATGAGAAATGATATGGGGATTACATGTGTATGATGGCCCATGTAAATGAAGACTTTGACTTATTTTTGGATATAATCCCATGATCAGGGTCTATAAAAGTATTTTTTCTTTATAGAGATTTGGATACCCTAACTTGTGGATTACTTCTAAGTAGGATTCCCAGATTAGGGGGTACTTGGGGATTACTCCTAAGGAGGATTCCCATTAAAAGGTTCCATAAAGGTATTTTTTCTTTATGGAGATTTAGAGCTTGGAGATTACTCCTAAGGAGGAAGCCCAGAATTAAAGGGACATGGGGCTCAATCCTAAAGAGGATGCCTAGATCAAAGAAGAGGGGCCTTGGAGATTACTCCTAAGGAGGATCTCAAGGTTAAGGGTAGTTATAATTGGGGATTACTCCTGAGAAGGATGTCCAGATCAATGATTCTATCATATTAAGGGATGAGGTTTAACAGAGGTAACCTCTAACCATAGTGACATGAAATTATGTAAATCACGAGGTTTTAGGAGACGATCCATAGGATTCTTTTTAGATAAGGTATTATACAAATATATCATCCAATAAGTGGATTTGACGAGGGTTTTTATTGATATATCCTAATGAGGAGTGGTGGATTTGATGAAAGGAGGTGAATAGGTAGGATAAGAACCCAAAAATAGGCAGATGCGCAAGTCCGGTTTGGGTGCGCAAGTATACTTGCACGACATGGGTTCTCATGGGTGACGAAGAACCTGTAATGAAATACATGGGCATCATTGTACATATTCCCATAGTATCATCCCTAGATGCTTCCAAAAGGGTGGCGCACATGTTCTGTTGAAGGGGTAAGGCGGTGAGAAAGTGTGACCATTTCCATTAAGGGCTGGAAACTTAGGCGCACAACTTGTGATGAATTCTAACACTTATGCCTTATTATTCTTCTTTAGATCTTCCATTCTAGGTAAAAAATTACCTTAGAGGTGGTCGGAAGACTTGAACAAGAGACTTGGGCACCCGGATCTCGGTATCTGAATTCTAAAACATCCTTCCTCGAAATGGGGGGCCCACAAGGGCTATTTATAAGCCACCTGAGTTTGGGAAAAAAACAACTTTGGGAGTGCAAGTGACCTAGGCACCCATGAATGAAGCACTAGTGACATCTGCCCCCAAGGCTCGCGTACATGTATTCTGGCACGCCTTAACGCCTTTTTGAAATTCTTGATGTTTTCCCACTTTTTTGCTGGAGGTACATCTGTTAATCAATCTTTGGACTCTGTGATGGAACAAAGCATCAAAAAAGTCCCCTCTTATAGTTTGATCCAAAAAAGGATTGAGAATTTAACTATACAGAAAAGGAGAAATGTTGGTCCAGTGGTGTGCATGTATGAGGCGCGTAGGTTGCAGCGCACAGGTTTCTCGATCACCTATAAATATTGGCGCCACTTCGCTCAAAGCATCCAGCATTCGAACGCTTCTCGCTTTCATCGTGCTAGTGAGATCTCGTCACGCAGGAGTCTTGGATTTTTGCTCGTTCGCTCTACTGTTAGTTGCATCTCACTTTCTCAGTTTGTTTCTGACATGAGCACCAATACTAGTGCAATACAACTTGAGAGACCAGCATAGACTTGCGCGTCAAGATTGTACTTGTGCTCCATAATTCCTAATCCATTTTTTTCAATTTATTCACAAATTTTATGAAATACAATCTTAAATAAATGTTAAATATTCAAACTTTATTTAATATTCAATGGCTCCATGGAAGATTGGATCGGCTAATGAGTTGGCTAGCAAGGCAATTGATGACATTATGAACATCGTCGGTCATGTCTATTATTATATCTGCGACAACAGTCTCCAATTTTTGGATATGAAATTGAAGAAATATCATGTCATTTTCCCATAGAGCATTTACTTTCCTTAATATGGCCATGGTCATCTACAATGAGTCAACATTCCCGATGCAAAGAATTATTTTCCTGAGATGCAGTCGCACTGCAACCCCTCTATTTCAGTTATGCTATGCATTAAGAGTAGCAACAATGGTGTGAACATTCAAATTTTTCCTCCATGCCATTTCCATCTAGATATGAAAATGGCTAACCCGTGGGATGTTATGTTTTCTGATGCTGATTGATGGAAAGAATAATATCATGAATATAGAACAATGTCTAATAAGAGTACTATCTACAAATGGATCATTACTTAAAATGCTCCATTATCAAATCCATGTATCCATATTCCATTTCTCTTGGACGAAAATGCATTCATTGTATGATCGGCATATAATTTTATCAAACCAAACATATGAACATTCTATTAATACTGTTCCAATAAGTGCTGGTATCCCTGCGTTACTTATTGTATCCAGTTGAATGAATGAATTCCAGGTGGCTACTGATGAAGCTCGAGATACTGTGAAGATAATGAAGAGTTATGTTGAAATCCCCTTGTAATTCTTGAAAAAGATATGATACTCCAATCTGTGGATGTTCTTCTAATATTGTGAAACAATGAAAAATAACATTTAATCTTCAATCATTTGTACATGAATTTTCTTACTAACTTCATTAAATTTTTACCTAATCCAATAGTCCTAGCAATCATAGTTTGATTTTTTCTAGAGTGATACAAAAAACACTACAAACATTTCATCTTTTTTTCTCAATATTTCATAAATCATACAATATGTATGTTTAGCGATATGGGACTCAAATTTTGTTAAGATTTCCTTTTACAAGTTCAAAATTTAATGAGTACCCTATCCTTTGATGGTAGTTTAAATTTATGCATTTTAGACATAAAAATTATAATGTTTACGGTCGAATAGATTTTACCGAATGGATTAAAATTGATTCAATTCATTGATAATTTTTTGGGAAACATATTAACACATTCAGGTATGGGATAAAATATTTAAACTATGACTTAATAATTTTTTTTTCTTAGGGATGATATTAAAAAAGGGCTTAAAGGGATTAGAGGAAGTAATTCCTAAGAGTGAAGTTACCACTATTTTATAAACCCATTAGGGCTTTGAATTATACAGGGCCACTTAAGGGCATTGGATACATAGTTAAATAATAGAATCTTTTGGCAGATAGTTCAGTTATGTAGAATTCTTTATGAAAGGCTGCCTAAGGGAACCTACTTCATAGTCAAGAAAAATAAATCTCATAAATTTTACTTTTTTATTGCTAAAAGCCAGTGGACGTTTATGGATATTAAAATTTTCCCAAGCACAGAGTATGTTGTGTGGAGAAGGGTACTTGAATATGGAAAGGATATTCCTAATAAAAAATTTTCAATGAATTGGATAAATGTCACTCCTGCGAAGGTCTGACCCAAATGTAGGGAAGGGAAATATAAACCATAGACTTGAATACTTTTAGATCATGAAAAAGGGTATGGGACACATATCGTATAAATGGAAGTTTTTTGTGGATCCCTACATATCATCGTTATGACCAATAAGTACAAAATAGGTTTCCCCCCCAAGAATGAAGTTACCACTATTTGAATAATGTGTTAGGGGGAAGGAATTATGCAGGGAAACATAAGGGCATTGGATGCATAGTCAAATAATAACATCATTTGGCTGGAAGGTCCGTTATGTAGACTATATATGAAAGGCCCCCTAAGGGCATGTGCTGCATGGTCAGGAAGAAGAATTCATGGGTATCAGACATTTTGTGACCAGAAGTCAAGAAAAAGGGGTATGGAGACCTGGAATTATTTAAGGATAGGTGTATGACACATTAAAATGAGTATTTTCTTATGCATGAAAGAGATACATAGAACAATGATGATCATGTACATGTTGTGGCTGGGTCCTGAATTGAGATTCTGGACTTCACTACATATCTCATTAGGATGAGAGTCAAGAAATACGTAGTTATTGAACCATAGTATAACATCTTGTGGGATGAGAGATTAAGAGATCTTAGTATAAGGTTGTAGAGTTAGGACCGTAATGAGGGAGACACATAATGTGTTTGTTATAATCCTTATGTGAATAATGACCAGGGCTTTCATACCACATCCATCTGATCATAGGGGGACTTTTCCACCAAGGGACTGAAAGTGGAATTTGGGTTTAGGCCCAATGACATGGGCTTGGATTTGAGGGATGATTGAATGTTCCTACGTATCCCATAAGGATGGGAATCAAGCCGCACATAATTCTTGAAATTACCTCTGTACATATTTGGTTCGTACCTGTGAAGAGTGAAATGGGACTTTAGTGAAATGATGGTGGGACCCAAGATTAAATATTTAGACAGTTACATGTATGTACGTGGTCCTTGAAATATGACATGATTGGAGAACAATTTCAACAATGATTCCATATCATGTGATGGTGTCAGAGACTGTTGTAGTTTACCATTATACAGGACAAAGGAACGAACTTTTTAAGGTCATATACATGGAACGGTGCTACACAGTTTAGCATCAGGTTGTTAGGACGTATTGCTATGAAATTTAATGTCTTGCAGCAAGAAAAATTGGGGACTGTATAGTTTAATGTCATATACTAAGGATGATAGTGAACAAATGTTATGATTTTTGTTTTTGACATGAACCCCGGGAGGTTTCCTACATACCTATCCTAGAATGCAAGGATAAACGTCTTCATAATTTAATTTTGAATGAATAGGTGATCGAGTTGTACTTGAGGATAACCTAAAGATAGTGTTGGGACTTACGCGTGGTTAGCGTCCTAGAGATGGTGTTCTGGTTGAAGCTTACTCTAAGCTCAAATGATTAATGCTCGGTGTAGAGAAACAAGAGGTAACAACAACCTCAACGATGCACATTTTAATGGAATTTAATAGGTATAAGGGACTATATCACAGTTTAAATATCATTTGTCATAGACATGGGGTGCTTGGCTTTTTGACGTCTTGCAGCTCGGACGAACAGTTTAACATCATGTTGGATGATATAGGGGATATTCAGTTGAATGTACTTCTATGAGGAGTAAAGTGACCATGTAGTTTAAATTCATGCAGTAAGGACTTGAAGGAGACTATGCAATTTAAATACATGCAGTGAGGACTATAAGGGACTATTCAGTTTAAAGTCTTTCATTGTGGACGACAAGGGGACTATTCAGTTTAAAGTCTTGTACTGAGGAATAGAATGGGACTATATAGTTTAAAGTCTTAAAGTGAGGACTATAATGGGACTATGTAGATTAATGTATTGCAATGAGTACTAAAGGGACCATGAAATTTAATGTATTGTAGTGAGGAATAAAGGGAAAATTCAATTTAAAGTCTTTCAGTGAGGACTAAAGGGACCATGCTGTTTAAAGTCTTCCAGTGAGGACTAAAGGTACCATTTAGTTTAAAGTCATACAGTGAGGACTAGAAGGGGAAAATGCAGTTTAAAGCCTTACAACAAGGACTAATTGTACCATGCAGTTTAATGTCTTGCAGTGATGACTAATGAGGTGTATTTGGGTTACAAAAAATACTTCTTCAAAACCTGGCATTAGTTTGAGTGGTGACGACTTCTCCATCCACTGAGATTAAAGAATAAGCACCATTTTAGTAGACCTTTTGTATTGAGTAATGTCCTTTTCAATTTTACTCAGGAATTGGAGGTTTCTTTTAAGGAATCATTGCAGTTCTGAGGAAAAATTCCAATTCTTCTTGAATGAATGAACGAAGATGATTTTTTTATTGAAAGCTTGTGCTATTCGATTATGATAGTCTACCATGTGGTGTAGGGTACACAATATTTTTTTCAACTAATCATTCCAATTCACCCAATTGCTTGTGAGATTGTTCATCTGTAGATGACTGATCAAAATTTTTTACTCTGAGTAAAGGCAATTAAACCGTAATGGGAAAAATTGCTTCTGTTTCATATACCAATGAATGTGGAGTTGTCTGCAAAGTATAGCGGGTGGTGGTCCGATAAGCCCATAAATAATGAAAAATTTTATCAGGACATGATTTATTATCTTTATCCACCATCATTTGCAGTATGTTTGAAAGATTCTTAATGAAAGATACTATTTTTCTACTGGCTGCTACATGATACTGAGATGAATGATTGGATTTGATGTTCTATTCTTGATACAACTTTCTCACATTGGATAAACAAAATTTGGTGCCATTTTCAATCAATATGGTATAAGAGACACCAAATCTGGTAATGATGTTAGAGTTTGGGAAGCTATCAATTCCTTTATAACTAACATATTTGAGAGGTATTGTTACTGCCCGTTTGGAAAAGAAGTCAGTAGCAGTATGAATATACTTAAACTGTTTGGATGTAGCTGGAGGATATGGTCCAAATAAATTTGTTCCCTATGTGTCAAATGGCCATGAGTATTTAGTTGTATGAAGCAACTATGGGGTTTGATGAATTATATTGGCATATATTTGCCATGAATGAAACATCATAGTGAAATAAACACAATCTTGTATCATTGAAGGCTACAAGTATCCAATCCTTCAAATTTGATCAGATAGTATATGTCAAGACTGGTGGGAACCACAAAATCTTACATGTACTTCATTCATGACAACCATTTTCTCTACACCATCAGTACGTATAAGGATAATTCCATCAGTACCTCGCTTGTTTAGATTTTTTAGGTTATATGGTCTATCATAAATAACAAAATTGACCACACGTCTCTGGGCATGTTCTTACCCAGCTCTAATAAGAGAGAGTCTTCCATTTTAAAGGTATTCCCTGATAGATGTCATTCATCCTGTAGTATGAACATGTGGTTCAGAAATGGGACTGATTTCATTTTTTTCATCTGTTCGAAGTTGACCAAATGATGAAACTACATGACGATTGGAAATACTGATGATTGTTTCATCCTAGTTTGGTTCTTATAGTGATGTGGCTACATTAGCCAGTGCATCAGCTTAGGCATTGTGTGATCATGGGACATAAGAAAATGTCGGTCCCAAAAGAAATTCTACCAATAACTTTTTGACGTAATCATACAAAGGAGTTTTCTCTTTTTTTCTGATGAAGATTATTCCCGATCTGCCAGTTCAGACTATGTTGTTTGGTTGTGTGGTGCCCGTGATTATGTATCAGATGGCATAAAATCTGCCAGAGTCAAAGAGAACTTAGGCATTGACACATGCTCATCTTTTTCTTTCTGATCTTCTTTAATCGAATTACACTTCCTCTTTGAGTATTTTCTATCGGATGACGGGGTTTTTCAGTGGAATTCATAGAAAAAGAAATAATTGGTTGATTCAATTGTGTTCTTAAAATGGAATGAGTTCGGTTGATTGTTTTCTTGACAATCCAATAATCAAAATTCTTTACATTTTTACTTTTGAATTCATGCCACTTACCTTATTCCTCTCTATAATTAGCATTAACACATGCTACAAGGGCTGAATATCCTTTCAGTTATACTTTTTCAGAGTCAACCATTTTTGCAGGTGGCCGTTGAAGACAAAAGTCTCATGAATGGGATGCCCCAACATCTGATGAAATTGAAAATAGTCGTGGAGGTCATCATATCCTTCCTTGGTTTGACTTTTGGGCCATGTAAATAGAACTGGAATGTTTTCCAGAGATGAGATGATGTTTGCAGATACTAGTTCATTCCGGAAAAATACACATTGTTCTTCAAATATTTAAATTATTTATGCATTTGACCTCTTTGATCATCTTGACAAGTCGGCATGTGTTGATGACACTCAGGAGGTGGAGTCGTTCGATATGATGATGGTTTTGATGTTGAAGCATGTACATGTGCTTGTTTAAGTGTAACTATAACAGTCTATGCTTTCCCCAATCTCCAACCTGGAACCGATGGAATTACATGAGTTTTTTACATAGTCTCTGTAAGAGAGTCTTTGATCTACCGAGAGATTGAAACAAGGTCTCAAAATACTCTTGTGTATTTCATATGGATCAATGTTGTGCATAATTAATAATGAATATTTTCCACATAAATTTGCAATAATTATTTTTAAGGGAATTCTAAACATAAGAATATGTTAATCCCCTCCAGCTATTAATGAAATCAGAAACTCTTTAATACTCACTTTGTTTACAATTGGTAAGATAAAAAAAATTCTTCTATGGAAACGTTGAGATATTTTGAATAAGAAATATTCCACAGAGATATTCCACCATGTAATTGACCGACATTGCAAGCATGTATACCAGACAAAAGCAGGCCCTTGTAATGACTGGACAAAACACATGATCATAATTGCTTCATGTTGTTGAGGTGTTATCATCATAGGATCAAAATGAGAAAAATAATTTGTTAAGTGTTTTTTTGGATCTCCCAAATGATTAAAAATTGGGAATGATGTATTTGAAAAATTTGATGGGGGAGGAAATGCATCAACCAATTCAGGGTATGCTTTCATTTTCGATTGAACTTCTACACGTTTTCCTTCCATAGCATCCAATTGAGCTTTTAATGACTCAACGGTAGTTATTAATTTTTTTAGAAGCATCTAGTTGAGCTTGGACTAAAGTAGGTGCAATAACTGGAGTTTGGACGGGTGTGGTGTCTCGTACTCTAATTGATGGTAGTACTATCAGATCTTTTCATGCATGACCCATTGGATTGGGCCTATGAGGGTGGACTTGTAAAGGAGGATATTCTTGATCCATCCAAGTAGCATCAACGAATTCCTTTGACTGAATAACTCGAACATGCTTAGGTGGAATACTACATTGAAGTAGTTATTCTTTTAACCTCTTTAACTCCTTCATTTCTTCTTCCGGTTGTGCGAACCTTTCCACTAATGAGAGTGGTTAGCCTTCTCCAGATGTAGTGTAGGATGTAACCTGACATTTACCATTTTACTTGGTGTGTGCCTTTCTAGAGTATAGAAAGGAATTACCTGATGGAATATCTTGCCTCTAGGTAGCCCTCTGGATTCTGGTACGCACACCTTCTTCATTGCTTTTTGTGTGTAGAGTCTCTTGAATTGGAACTTCTTCATTTTATTCTTCTGAGTGAACCTCATGTTCTGGGGGATCAGTGACAATGAAATTGATGACATTTATCGATTCATAACTCATTTCGTCCCTCTCTCATCATTTCTTTGATACCATCTTCTTCCATGTCATCGATGATACATTTCCTTTAGTTTTGTTGATCCCCCAGGAATTTCGTAATGAACTGCAATTTAGAGAGAATTTCCGAATAATTCGGCTCCCCGTTCCTCTTGTGGATTCTTTACTAATCGAGAGAAGACTGAAATTAGCTGAAGAAGAGATTGATAATTTGAAAAATTCTCCAATCCGGTGGACTGGGGATGTCCCTGCTATTCCTGCTCAACTCCTCGAATCTTATCTGTTTATCCCAAGGTTTTGATTAAAAGAGACCCTAGTCTGGAAAGCTGAGGGGGATCTTGAGCTATTACATCTAAAAAATTATTAAAATCCATCTTGATTTAGTGGATTTATTCCGGAATTTAGTCGGATGCATCAACCTACATCCACTAAAATCACCTGGCTCAAATGACCGTTGGATTATTTATGACTCTTCTGTCTCCTGATGATGTACATGCTCTAAACAAGAAGCATATTCAATATTCTAATTTTCTTGATGAAAGAGTTACTCGAAAATTTTTTATTTATATGCCTGATGTTGGGAAGAACTAATTGAGGCATGTTCTTTAGAAAGCATTTGATTACACACAAAACCCGCAAGATGAGGCTAGCCATGGAAAATAACATTGAATGATACCACATTTGGCGGACTTTTTTGACTAGAGATTATAGTTAAATGCAAGGAACCATGAACACACCAACACCTAATATTAATAACAGATGGAGTATTGGTAATTAACTAGGGAAACCTTTTTAACTATCCAAGGCATGAACATTGAAGGACTATCTTCTTCTTTTAAACCATTATATTTCGGGAAACTGAGAGTGTTTCCAATGCAATTTCGCTTTGTAACCTTTCTATGATCTTTAAATGATTAACATATTCATAATAAGATAATATTTTCTATTTTATGTTGCAAAGAGTTTTACACATGTTGAGATGAATATCAGGAATACAATTTTCAGTCAACATTTCTGGAATATCGTAATGAGAGTCACCAAAAGGCCAAAACATGAATTTTACTTCACCTTTTGCCTGCTATTTTCTCATATTCAGTACTTTCTCATTATCATTTGATGATTATTGTTCTACCTGATTGTACCAAAGATGGAGTTTCATTGTTGCTTCATCAGATTCAGAAATATTGTTAGAGAATTCATTTGTCAAATTAGAAGATGAATGACCCAGGGGTGGTATGGAGAATGACCTACACCCTGGGGTATCTTCTGATTGAGAAAGCATATCATCCACTAATGGTAATGCATCATACATGAATGGCTTCTAAATTGAAACTGCCTCAAGGTAAGAGGTATTTCTCATCACTAGATTATCCATATGAGAATTTTCCAGGCAATGCGACTTACTACTACAGAGAGGACTTTCGAAGCAAAATTCATCATCATGGGGAGCACAACCATTATGGGATAAACCAAAAGATGAATCATTTTTCTCCTTGTTCTTCTAGCCACACATAGGGTTATAGTGGCTCTCATATGAGAATGATACATCGAGATTGACAAAATTTTCATGAAGAAAACCTTAATGAGGATGTTTTTGATGAAGACCTTCAAAATTAATGATCCCACTATTGGGAATTTAGAGTGAAGAATCTTTATTTGCAACCAATAATTGACTGAGGGCTTCAAGGACTCCTTCTTCAAGAAAAGCCATATTGCAGATCAACGATTGATTTATTAACTGTGTTGGATGGGAATTTTCATTGGAACCATTTTTAGTCAGCTTAGAAACAAATTTTTTATGATAGTTGTAATTATTGGCAGGTGTATGTTCCTGCTCAGGAGAAACGGTCAGGTTAGGCTAACAATCATCATTTTAATAGGGTGTATGTACCAGACTCAGTAGTCCATATTACTTGAGGGAATATGCCCCCATGACCATCCTAGATTGAAATAGAGGTGTGTATCTACTTCAGAGTGACATTTTAATGAGTCACACCACTGATAGGGATTTATTTATGAATCTTTCCTTGTTATGCTTCTAAAGATATTATAATATCATGATAAACATCTAGGATCTGAACAGGTATTTTCATCTATTCTTCCACCATTACAAGAATGTGCTTGGTGACATCAGCTATCAGAATTGAAATATATGTCCATTCCATGTTTGGAGTAGGTGTATGTGCCTGCTCCTGTCATCATTTTCCTATCAACAGATATTGAATGTATTTATGCATAAGGGCTGAGAGTTGAGTCTGCTCCAGATTCATCATCGGAGAATTCCGATTGGCATCAAGGGTGCTACCAAATGAGACTGTTGGTAGGAATGATAAACATTGGTAGGTGTATAAGCCTACTATGTATCCTCCATAAACTGAGATTGACATGTTTCCATCAATACTACAAGATGAGTCTGCTGACAGAATTGGTGATTATAAACAGGTGTATGTTCTTGTTTACCAGTTGTCACCATATTAGATTGGTGAGTTTCTTTAAATACAGTCAGACGAGCCTATTGACTAGCTGTTGATTTATAAACATGTTTATGTGCTTGTCTATAGTTTTCTACCGGAATTGCCTGGCGGTATTGATGTGTTACTACAACAAGAGTCTGATGGGATATGAAATCAAGACAGACATGTGTATATGCTCGCTCATTTCTTTCCATCAAGTAAGGTTGATGGAATTCTTCAGAGGGGGAAGAGGTATGAACCTAGTCCCTATTGGCCTAATTTCACCTCTGATGATTCATCTTGTGTGCTTGGGTCTGAGGGACCTGAGACGATCATTTAGAGGTGATACCCTCATCATGTTGAGAGTACTCTACAACACGAGTCTGACCGCGATTGTTTGTGGGAGTTCTTAGGAAGGGCTCCTGTCTTCAGGACTTGAGGCCTTTAGTGACCTATTCATTTACCTCTCTATAATATGGTAGAGACTGGTTGTTGCTTTCCAGAGATAACAACCCGAAATGGTTGGAAACGGTTATTGGCACCACCTTCTTCTTGACCACTGGTCATCGCTGTCCGGACAACCAGGGTGAGTTTGTAGAGACCCTGAGCTTGACGTACATGGACATTACATTACTTTTGCGGAATACTTAATACATAATAAAAACAGACACACAAGGACCATAATAGTTTAGTGTCTTTGGAAACACTAAATTAAATCTTCTAATCATGGTGAAAGATCTTCAACATCTCCCAATAACAATCTTCCATTTTTTTCTAACCTAAAACCTTTCTTTATATCATGGGGAAAAGAAAACATAAAAGGGGTGAGATCAATTGCCCAGTAAGGGTAAACATAGATAACATAAAACAATCCATAAACATTTGAATGAAAAAACATGAACATAAAATCTAAACATCAAAGTCTTGAACAAAGACATGAATCTTGGAAGTACGTGAGGCATATATCATAAAGAAACATTAAGAATGATAAAATAGCATGGGAATAAAACATGTAATTGTGGAAAAAATTAAGCACATGATATTATTTCCATATTAACCAAGGCATTGCTGCCAAGACCATCTTAGTGGACAAAGTCCCTTTCTGAATCGAGTTCACTCCTCGTTCCAGTCCTGTATTACTGAACCTGTTTAACTTACCATTCCATCCATGTCTATCTCATGAGATATAAATTTTTACCCAATGAATTGGAGGGAGATATAGGTCCCACCAATCTCATAATGAAATCATTCTTACTTGTGCCACAAAATAAACATACATCATTCATAATAACCCAACGAATAAAATGGGATTCATAAACATTATCTTATCATCACATAATACATATAAAATAAATGGACATCATATCATAATAAGAAAATTGAAACCATGTAAATCATAGAGACACGATACTTGAAACATATACATAAGAAATAATATCATCTAAGATGAAAAATGATTTTGATAAAACACTTGAAATGAATTATTGAGGAAAATATCCTTTCTTCTTCAAAATCAATTTCTTTTCATGAAACGTCATGCAATTTTAAAAGAAAGATATTTTCTTGAAAATATTCATGAAATATTTTGGATGATGTTTCATGAAAATAAGGCTTTATAAAACCGTAAAAATCCGTTCGTGCGGTATACGTTAAAAAACATTCTTCTCGTACTTTTGTCGGAAAAGTCAAAAAGTACATCATATGGTAAAGAAAAGAAAGATTCCTTCCATACGATGTGGTAAAATTAGAAAAGTGCAAAAATGTCTTTAAACAGACATGGAAGGAATTTAAACATTTTATCAAAACATTTTGTGAACATATGGACATGGATAATAAACACAACCCCCAGTAAATACATACGAATAAACAATCTCAGATAAGAATGAGATTGGAATATTTATCCCTTACCTTAGGTCTGATATGCTTCGTACATATCCGAACCTCCTATATAATGATTTAAATAATTTCATTGACTTATTAAAGAATCATATTCATTGTTATGATATCATATATGGTTTACTTATGACTTTATATTAACCGTTATTTTGTAATTTCCATGTTAATGATCATTTTTGGGTAAAATCATTTCTTTTGTCATCCGTGTTTTGACTTGTAATTATTAATATGATTACTTAGATAATGATTAAATAATTCCAGAATATAAAACATGAATTATATATAATATATATTCATAGTATACATATATATAATAGATCGATAAATGGAATGAAATACACTGTTCATGGAGACGGTAGGTCGTACGTACGCATGAACGCTGTTTTGGTTTCCTTATTGAGTTGAATGGAATTATGTAGATGACATAAATTTATATATACATAAATCCAGTAGCTTCATAATGTCATATATTTAATTATTATTACTTATATATACTTTATAATCATTCTTTTATGGTTAACATGTTGAATGAATCTCATCTTGTCGTTGAGACGGTAGTCCGTACGTACGCACGAGTGATGATATCATTCCAATGATCATGGAATTGTATTGATGTGTTTGTATAATATTTCATAATAAATATCAATTTACAATAATCATATATAGTCATTATTTACACCATTATAGCCATCCATGTAAACTGGTGGTTGAAAATAGATTACACCACGGCATGGAGACGGTATTCCGTACGTACGCACGCGCGGTGATTTCATTTTCCGTAGGATAGATAGAAGGTGAAATAGGGATGTTTCATAATTATTATAACATATCCGTATATTATTGATACTGATGTTATTACTTCATAATTAAACAACTAAATAAGAAGAAGTGGAAGAAGAAATAAAGAAGAATGAATCGGTAATAGACCTTACCTCTTCTTTGATACGCCTCTTTGAGACCTCCTTTTAGGGAACTAAAATTGGTCTTTGAAGAATTCCAGGACCTCTAGAATGTTTCTAGGTAAGTGGAGAAGTGAATTTTTCAGGGGTTGGCCGAGCTTGAAGGCTCAATGTGGTGAGAGGAAGAGAGGGAGGAGGTGCCCTTTTATAAGGGATGAGAGGGGCTCTTTTGGAAAAACTAAAAATATTATTTTATTATAAAGCCAAATTAGGTTATAAATAGCTCCAAATTGATTTATTTAGAATCTAAGGTGGGGATGGGTCTAAATACTCTTATCCAATAGAATTTATACAAGTTTATGTCCCTATTTTATCCTTATCATTTATATTTAATTTGAAGTTAGATAATTTGACTTTTAATGTGTCTTCTTGTGTTCTTACACTATAAGGTTAATAAACATTCTATAACAAGCCAAACAAACCCCATGTTGTTTATTATTAATATATATAGCCTTATATAAGTAATTTGGACGAACCACAGATTTTTAGGGATACAATTACAATAAATGATATAATATTTGTTTTAAAAACTATTTTATGTCAATTTTGACACTATTTTGTAATTGATTTTTGTAAAACTCATAACAGAAATATTAGTTCAAAAAAAATTACTGTAATCACTAATAACATGTCATATTATCCTAGAAAATTAGTTGAACTCATAAAAAGTCTAAATTATTCTTATTTAGGAATTTATAATATCAATTATTCTAATTATTCACTATTATGGTAATTAATGCATCATCATTGTTTCATAAATAAATTAAATTATTTAATGTCTAAAAATTATAAATAAAATATAATTATGTAGGAAATCGTATTATCTTTCAAATTAATATTTAAAATCGAATTTATCTTATGTATAACCCTATATTAAAATTGTTTTAGTAAATAAACTTTGATTTTAACTCTTTTAACTCTTCTTTGAATTAAATAATAATATATGTCCTAATCTAATCCAAGTAGGCATAAATGGTCATATTTTATTTATAATGTTGTTTTTGGTCGAATTACACTTATCTAATAGAATTAGGACATGTGTTAGGGTAATAGTAATATCATTTTTCCCTTAATTACCCTATTTACTTATAGCCGTGGTAAAAAAAAGTAAAAAGTTACTATGCACCAAATATTATTTTCATCTCATTGAACCACATTATACTTATTGACCTCAACCGTGTCTCTCAGATTTTTAAAATTCCACTCACAGAAGTGGTAAAATTATGTTTTATGAAAAATTCAGTTTTTTTTACTACCACTTAGTAGTTTCACTATTCATAAAAAATTGAATTTTTTCAGAACAATGCCAAAATTTTACCCTTAGCTATAATTGATATTATGTATTCAAAAATGATGTATATTTTAATAAATTCCAAACATATAAGTTGCATTCATTAATTTTATATATAATTCCCGTTGTGACAACAAATAGCGTGTTTTTAAGAAATAATATATTTCAAAAGATTGACAATTGTTTATGTCGAATTTCAAAGTGAAATTAATTATAACTACCACCATTGGATAAAATGGTAAAAATATATTATAATTATTCTTTAATACCACTCAATTGTATAATTTATCACTATATATTATTTTTATTAAAAACGTTTTTTTAAGTATTTTTTTACTTTTCATAAAAATTGGAAGTTCTCAGAAAAATACCAAAAATTTCAACTTAGGATAATTTCGATATTCTGAATCCAAAAATGAAGTCCATTTTCAAAAATAAAATTTCATAAATGGGTATTAATATTCATAACTACAAGTTTTAATAATATTTTAATAGCATATCGTTGTTTAGTGAAACTCGGTATTGCGTACTACACACGCTATCGAGGAATGTCACGATTGCGTGTAATGCAAGGCAAGTCAAGGATGAGTGTTGTGCAAGATATTTTTGGTGTAACGTATGACACAAAACATTAATGAAATAAAAAAGAATATTTTTTATAAAATCTCGGGGTGTTACATTCTACCCCCTTAAAATGAATTTCGCCCTAGAAAATTTTCGGGGTTAAAAATGGTTTACTACTTGAAAGTTTCGTTAATAGAAAATGACATCGTAAAAAGGAATACCAAAACCAGTCTTTAAAAACAAAAGTATGAAACGTAATGTTTACCTAAATAAACAAATCACTGGGTTTCCACATAGGTGAAAATATGGATATGGAAGAGAAATCTATCCATTATGTTCTGATGGAGAGTGGTAGAGAACATGGCTATGGAAAATTCAGAAATCACAAATCCATAGTTTTGTGATGATCTAAGGTACCATCTAATTCATCAGATATAAGGGCACTAGGACAACATTTTTGGTTTTCAATATCATTTCCCTACATTTGAAAATTTTCAATTAGAAGAAATACTTTCTTGATTTTAGTACAATCTCACTGTTGTTGGTGCTTTGAACAATTTCCACTTCATATCTTATAGAAATTAAGTTGAATTATTCATTTATGAAGTGTTAGTAGATCATGTGATAGAATTATGAGTCATTCCATCTGTTTCAAAAAAAAAGGTTATAAAAAGTTATCAAATATACATAAGTCCATCTATGGTGAGGTTAATCGTATATGATTCCAAAAATGAACTTATACTTCATATATCATACCGCGTAATAAAATAAAACTAGTTTCTACTAACCAGAGACTTCCTGTAGTCCAGTGGTAGGCGATAAAGGCCAGTTGCACTTCGGTTGTGGGTTTGATTCCCACAACTTTGTCCAACGCGACGGGCTATCGCCCATCCTACATGTTGTCCTTTTTCTAAAACATTCCATCAATAATATCAAAACAATACTAACTTATGTCCAACATAATTCATTCCAATAATTAGGGTTATCTAAAATACTTCGATCCATTCTCATTGTATAATGAAAATGATTACATGAAATGTCACATAACCATCACGTGAATGCCATCATTTATCCCCCATATAAGATATATCTTGTTTGTCAAATTACGAACATGTGAATACCTTAATCATGTATTCTCTTGAAAAATGAATACCCACTGAACATGAATGCAGTTAAAAGTTAACACATTCCACATACCAAAATCATTAAAATTATTTATACTCAAACCATGATATCACTTAGTCTTTATATCAATCATGAGCTCATGAATACTGTCAAACATTTCATTTTCTCCTTATCCCTTCATTATGCGCATATCATCTGTTTTCCAAAATATTTGAATCACTTTTCATGGTTACCGGTACCATAAAATTATTGAAAACCACAATAGAACAATTCATAAATATTCCAATATTCCACGATACTATATACAACATTATTTTCGAATCCCATCACATAAACACTTAATCATTCCACCACATTGTTTTCATATTCAACATTGCCAATAGTGATCGCATGTTACTTCCCTTTGTCCTTTGCCTTAAGTGGTTGCTTATGTCGATCATCATTAAGCCTTGGATTAGGACATTTATTAGAATAATGCCACATTTCTTTGCACTTGAAGCATTGAAGTGTTGTTGGTGCATTCTCTGCCGTATTTTCTTCATTCACACCATTAGAAACCCTTTTTCCATTACTTAGATACTCAGCTACTCGATGACCTTCTTTTCCACACATAAAATTTTTTTTAGTCCCTTTATGACAATCTCTTCCACGCTTCTTTCCACACTTTGAGCATAAGGAAACATTCATCTTTTTTCACCATTATTTTGAGATTTCTCCTTGAACTCCATCTTTTGTTTCTTGTCAAAACCATGAGATTGATATATAACACCAACATCCATTTATACCTTAATATCACATCATACAATTTCTTCATAGCTACTGAAGTCTCTTATAGCTAATCCCTTAGATGATTTGGTTTTTATCCACTGAAGAATCGATCAACTTTACTTTCAGGTTGGATGATAAATCCAGATGCATACCTTGCAAGCCTTGTAAAATTAACTTCGTATATACCAAAATATTCATCATCCTTTTTCTTTAGTTCAAAAAACTTCTTCTACATCATTGTTCGAAGAATACGAGGGAATTACTTATTAAAAAAAGTTCTTGAACTCGTCCCATTCAATGGACTCAATTTCATCTCTTGGCCTCGTATTCTTGATAAGATTCCACCATTGATCAACATCACCTTCCAAACGATACACTTATAATATGAATTTATCATGTTCAGAACATTGAAGAACTGAAAATATCTTTTCAGTAGTACTGATCCATTGTTCAGAAACAAGTGGATCAGAAGACCCACTGAAAGAAGGTGGACATTGCCTCATAAAGGACTCAATAGAATATTGTTCCCTTCTCTGCTCATTTGGAAGTCTAGAATTATTCATAGCTAGTGTAAGTATAGAAATAAGATTTTTCACTCCATATCCCATAACATTTGTTTGTTCAAGAGGAAAATCATTGCATCATCCATTACATTGATCAACACGGTTCCTTCGGGTTCCAGCCATCGTCTAAAACACAAAAAGAATAGTGTGAGAGGAAAAAACCATGCTACAGAAAACAACATAGTAAAGGGGTAGTACCATCAATATCTAACTTCTTAGGTTAAATTATAAGATCGTTACCGTAGTTCAAGGAATATATACTATACTTATACTTATACTTAGGGACATCCCTAGACATACCATAGAAATATCTCTAGGGATCTCACTGAAGTTCTCGCATCCTAGTTTCCAAAGGCTGAATAAACCTTTCCTCAAATACCAATTGTAGAGACCCTATGCTTGACGTACATGGACAATACATTACTTTTTTGGAATACTTAATACATAAGAAAAAGAGACACACTAGGACCGTAATAGTTTATTTTCTTTGGAAACTCGGAATAAAATCTTCTAATCGTGGTGAAAGATCTTCAACATCTCTCAATAAAGATCTTCCTTTTTTTTCTTACCTAAAATCTTTCTTTATATCCTGGGGAAAAGAAAACATAAAAGGGGTGAGCTCAAATTCCCAGTATGGGTAAACATAGAGAACATAAAACAATCCATAAACATTTGAATGAAAAAACATGAACATAAAATCTAAACATCAAAATCTTGAACAAAGACATGAATCTTGGAAGTACGTAAGGAATATATCATAAAGAAACATTAATAATGATAAAATAGCATGGGAATAAAACATGTAATTGTGGAAACCATTAAGCACATGATATGATTTCCATATTAGCCAAGGCATTACTGCCAAGACCATCATAGTGGACAATGTCCCTTTCTAAATCGAGTTCACTCCTTGTTCCAGTCCTGTATTACTGAACCGGTTTAACTTGTCATTCCAACCATGTCTATATCATGAGATATAAATCATTACCCAATGCATCGGAGGGAGATATAGGTCCCTCCGATCTCATAATGAAATAATTCTTACTTTTTCCACAAAATAAATATACATCATTCATAATAACCCAACGAATAAAATGGGTTTTCTAAACATTATCCCATCATCACATTATCCATATAAAATAAATGGACATCATATCATAATAAGAAAATTTAAACCATGTAAATTATAGGTACATGATACATGAAACATACACATATGAAATAATGTCATCTTAGATGAAAAATGGTTTTGATAAAGCACTTAAAATTATTTCTTGAGGAAAATATCCTTTATTCTTCAAAATCAATTTCTTTTCATGAAGCGTCATGAAATTTTAAAAGAAAGCGATTTTTTTGGAAAATATTAATTTAATATTTTGGATGAAGGTTCATGAAAATATGGCTTTATAAAACCATAAAAATCCGTTCGTGCCGTATACGTTAAAAAACATTATTCTCGTACTTTTGTCGGAAAAGTCAAAAAGTACCTCGTATGGTAAAAAAAAGAAAGATTCCATCCATACGATGTGGTAAAAGTAAAAAAAGGGTAAAAATTCCTTTAAAAATACATGGAAGGAATTTAAACATTTTATGAAAACATTTTGAGAACATATAGACATGGATAATAAACATAACACCTAGTAAATACTTACCAATAAACAATCTCAGATAAGAATGGGATTGGAATAATTATCCCTTACGTTAGGTCTGATATGCTTCATACGTATCCGAACCTCCTGTATAATGATATAAATAATGTCATTGAATTATTACAGAATCATATTCATTGTTATGATATCATATATTGTTTACTTATGACTTTATATTTCCCCTCTCTTTTGTAAATTCCATGTTAAAGATCATTTTTGGGTAAAATCGTTTCATTTGTCATCCGTGTGTTGACTTGTAATTATTAATATGATTACATAGATCATGATTACTTAATTATAGAATATAAAACATTATTTATATATAAAAAATATTCATAGTATACATATATAGAATAGATCGATAAATGGAAAGAAATACACCATTCATGGAGATGGTAGGCCGTACGTATGCATGAACGCTGTTTTCGTTTCCTTATTGAGTTTAATATAATTAAGTAGATGACATAAATTTATATATACATAAATCCAATAGCTTCATTATGTCATATATTTCATTATTATTACTTATATATTCTTTATAATCATTCATTAATGGTTAACATGGAGAAAGAATCTCATCGCGTCGTGGAGACGGTAGTCCATACGTACACACAAGCGATGATATCATTCCCATGATCGTGGAATTGTATTGAAGTGTATGTATAATATTTCGGAATAAATATCACTTTAAAATAATCATATATAGTCATTATTTACACCACTATACCCATCCAAGTAAAGTGGTGGTGGAAAATAGATTACACCACGGTTTGGAGACGGTATTCCGTACGTACGCGCGCGTGGTGATTTGTTTTTCCGTAGGATTGATAGAAGGTGAAATAGGGTTGTTTCATACTTATAATAACATATCAGTATATGAGTGATACTGATGATATTACTTCATAATGAAAAAACTAAAGAAGAATAATTGGATGAAGAAATAAAGATAAATGAATCGGTAACGGACATTACCTCTTCTTTGAAGCGCCTCCTTGAGAACTCCTTTTAAGGAACTAAAATTTCTCTTTGGAGAATACCAGGACATCTAGGATGTTTATAGGGAAGTTTATAAGAGAATTTGGCATGGTTTGGCCGATCTTGAAGGCTCAATGTTGTGTGAGGAACGGAGGGAGGAGGTGCCCTTTTATAAGGGAGGAGAGGGGATCTTTTGGAAAAACTAAAAATATTATTTTATTATAAAGCCAAATTCGGTTATAAATAGCTCCAAAATGATTTATTAAGAATCTAATGTGGGGATGGGTCTAAATACACTTATCCAATAGAATTTAGACATGTTTAGGTTCCTGTTGTATCTTTATCATTTATATTTAACTTTAAGATATATAATTTGACTTTTACTCTGTCTTTTTGTGTTCTTACACTATAAGGTTAATAAACATACTATAACAAGACAAACGAACCCCATGTTATTTATTATTAATATATATATATCCTTATATAAGTCATTTGGCGGAACCATAGGTTTTTAGGGATAAAATAACAATTAATAATATAATATTTGTTTTAAAAACTATTTTATGTCAATTTTGACATTATTTTGTAATTTATTTTTGTGAAAATCATATCAGAATGATTAGTTCGATAAAAGTTAATTAAAAGAATAATAACATGTCATATTATCCTAGAAAATTAGTTTAACTCATCAAAAGTCTCAAATTATACTTCTTTAGGTATTTATAATATCAATTATTCTAATTTTTCACTATTATGGTAATTACTGCATCATCATTGTTTCATAAATAAATTAAATTATTTAATGTTTAAAAATAATGAAAAAATATAATTATGTAGGAAATCTTATTACCTGTCAAATTAGTATTTACAATAGAATTTATATTATGTATAACTCCATATTAAAATTGTTTTAGTAAATAAACATTGATTTTAACTCTTTTAACTCTTCTTTGAATTAAATAGTAATAAATGTCGTAATCTAATCCAAGTGGGCCTAAATGGTCATATTTTATTTCTAATGTTGTTTTTGGTCGAATTAAATTTATCCAATAGAATTAGGACATGTGTTAGGGTAATAATAATATCATTTTTACCCTTAATTACCATATTTACTTTTAGCCGTGGTAAAAAAATGTAAAAAGTTATTATTCTCCAAAAATTATTTTCATCTCATTGAACCACATTTTACTTACTAACAACAACCTTGTCTCTCGGGTTTTTGAAATTCCACTCACAGAAGTGGTAAACTTATGTTCTATGAAAATTTCAGTTTTTTTAACTACCAATTAGTAGTTTCAATATTCATCAAAAATATAAGTTTTTCGGAACAATGCCAAAATTTCAGACTTAGATATAATTGATATTATGTATTAAAAAATGATGCCTATTTTACAAAATTCTAAACATAAAAGTTTCATTAATTAATTTTATAATTAATTCCCGCTGTCACAACAAATAGCGTGTTTTAAAGAAATAATATATATCAAAAGATTGACAATTGTTTATGTCCAATTTCAAAGTGAAATTTATTCTAACTACCACCATTGGATAAAATGGTAAAAATATATTATAATTATACTTTAAAACCACTCAATAGTATAATTTATCACTATAAATTTTTTTTATTAAAATAGATGTTTTTAATTAATTGTTTACTATTCATAAAAATTGGAAGTTCTCAGAAAAATACCAAAAAATTCAACTTAGGATAATTTGGATATTCCGAATCCAAAAAGAAGTCCATTTTCAAAAATAAAATTTCAAAATGTCGGTATTACTATTCATAACATATAGTTTTAATAATATTTTAATAGCATATCGTTGTTTAGTGAAACTCGGTATTGCGTACTACACACGCAATCGAGGAAGGTCGCGATTGCGTGTAATGAAAGGCAAATCAAGGATGCGTGTTGTGAAAGCTCTTTTTGGTGTAGCGTACAACATAGGATATTAATGAAATAAAAAAGAATATTTCTCATAAAATCTCGGGGTGTTACAGAGTTGTTAATTTGGGTGGCTTGTCGAGCAGCCTCCAGAGTCAGGATGGTACTGTGTTAACGAAATTCCCTCACCAATGAATTTGAAACCCAGTGTTCCAGATACTGAGTAAGTGATGTCATCCTCAGAGTAGACGAGTATCCAGTAGGAGCAGCGACCGAGGAATTCACAAGTGTGAACCTTAGAGAATCCATTTGGATTACTGAGCGAACATGAGAAAGGAGTAACTTTTCGATATACCAATCACAATCCAGATAATCCTGGTAGGGTACATCTTTCGTATGAGCACATATGTGATTGATTTCTTTGTTGGACTACACATTGAGTATAATAGGGGCATAAAAAATATGTAAAACATTATTTAAAATGGTTTGAGATTCACGCTAGGTGCACCATTTCTTATTCCTTATAGAAATGGGGATGACCTTGTTTGTTTAAGGTTCAATCTTTCCAATCATTTTATAATGGGGTTATTCATAGAATCAGAAACATATAATGATTCTATATCCATTTGGACCTACTATCCAAAGGTAGGTTCTCATTAGTTGAGGTCTGATGAGGTGTAAGAATTTGTATTGGTTGAGAGTATGGGAGGTCAGGCTCCTCACAAATTTTTGTGGGGGATTATTACATTCATTAGGACTCTCTTATAGATTTATGTTATGTTCATGATTACTTATTAATTCACCAAGTATTAAAATGATTTTTCCTTTATAATTAAAAATCGGTGATTGATATGTTTGAGATTTAAAAAATCTTTTATATGTATTTGACAGTCTTCATCGATGGAGAATCATTCGTGTGTATTCTAGATTCAAAGTCAATGGTATCATTCGATACATTATATGGAAATATCTTTGTCATTCTAATGACCATACTGGTTTTAAATCCACTCAGGGGGCACATGAAATTTATTTTCATTCAGAAGGACATGGTTTATTTCAGAGTTGGGATCGTACCTGCAGATGGGATACCTATGCATCCTTGTAAAAAAGAATGGAATCAGAACCCACATAGTTCGATAAGAAAGATATTGTTTAACGTTATATGGGATGAGAAAAAATTAATGATGGATTGGCGTGAACCTTATCAGGGATTCCTACGTACTCTAATTGTAAGGTAGAGATCAAAGTCCACGTTGTTCGGGAGAGGATTATGCTTGGTTAATGAACCAAAAAGAGATTCCATTACTACTTTTACACTCTAAGCTAACATGACTAATGCTCGGTGTGAGAAACAAGAGGTATTTGTAAACTAGAAAATGGTGGTCTGAATGATGCAGTCATGAGATATGATATGGGGGTTACGTATATATGATAGACCATGTTATTGAATACCAGGACTTATTTTAGGAACGAAGATCGAGAAAATGGTCCACAAAGTTATTTTTTCTTTATGGAGATTTGGAGACTCTATGTTGGGGATTACGCCTAAGGAGGATGCACATATTAGGGGAAATTGGGGCTTACTCTTGAGGAGGGTGCCCATTAATGGGGTCCATAAAGGTATCTGTGCTCAATGGAGATTTAGATCTTGGGTATTACTCCTTAGGAGAATGCCATGAATTAAATGGACTTGGGACTTACTCCTATGGAGGGTGCCCGGAACTAATGGAGAATTGATCTTATGATTGTTGATTACTCTTAAGGAGGTTTCCTAGATAAAGGAAGAGGGGAAACATGGCTTACTTCTATTGATGATGCCCATGGTTATGGGGAATTATTATTGGGGCTTACTCTTGATAAGGATTCCTAGATAAAAGATTCTCTCATCTTAAGGGATGCAGATGAATGGAGGGAACCTCTTATCATAGTGACATAAAATTATGTAAATCATGAGGTTTTTTGAGATGTTCCATAAAATTATTCCTAGATAAGGAAGCCAACAAAGACACCATGCGATAAGTGGCTATGAAGAGGGTTTGGAAGGCTATATAATGAAGAGGAGAGGTGGATTTGATAAACTAAGGTTAATAGGCAGGAGGGGCACCAAAAATGAGGTAGGCACACAAGTATTGTTTGGGCACGCAAGTCCTTGTTGCTCAAGTATACTTGCGCGACATGGGTGTACTTGGGCAATAAATGACATGTACTGTAATACTTGAATTTCTTTTAACTCAAGCCCTTAGTATTATCTTTAGAGGCTTCAAGAAGGGTGGCACTCAAGTTATGTTGATTGGTTAATGTGGCGCACAAGTGTGGCCATTTACCTTAAGGGATGGAAACTTAGGCACGCAAGTGTTAATGAATTATAACACTTAATACTTATTATTTTCTTTATATCTTCCATTCCAGGGAAAAAAATACCTTAGAAGTGTTCGGAAGACTTGAAGAAGAGACTTGGGCACCCAGATCTCTATATCTGTATTCTGGAAAATCCATCCTTGAATTAGGGGGCCCATAGAGGCTATATATAGGCCACTTGAGATTGGGAAAAAACAACTTCGGGCACACAAGTGACCTATGCGCCCATGACTGGCGCGCAAGTGACGTGCGCACAGAAGGCTAGCGTAAGGGAATACTTGTGCACCATAATGCCTTTGTGAAATTCTTGATGTTCTTCCCTCTTTTTAGGCTAGAGGTACATACCTCAGTCAATCTTTGGAATCTGTGATGGAACAGATCATCAATACTAATCTATATGATGATAATTTAATAACATACACCAAATATAGTATTACACATTAGAGAATCTTAACTGAAATAAATAATTTATTAAAAACGTATCTTAAAAAAATATAACTAGGTAAACGATGCCTAAAACAAAAAATTAATGTTGGAAATCCTATTATTAGTAGGGGAATGTGGATAACCATATGATGGAAAAAAACATAATTAGTAACAAATAACTTTAAACCATAAAACCATACATATCTACATTATAGGTATATCAAACAAACAAGAATTCAAAATCCTATATATAATATAAAATGGATAAGAAATATTCCAATATACAAAAGTCAAAATGTATAATCAATGTATGTGAAGAAAACTTTATGGGACTAATATCCAAATGGAAAAAAATTCCCATTATAGATAACAACATCCTCCTAAAAACCATGAAGACCTGTTGATGAAACATATCAATATCCAATGAGTACAAATAATAACTCTACTTTCCAACTCCATTTTTTCCTAGATCAACCCAAGTCTGCAAACCAATGTTTCATTAGAAAAAAACAGGACATCCTCATGAAAGGAAGAAGATTCTCTATTTGGAACTAGGATGCCTATTCATTTTAAAGGTCATGGTCATTCCATGGTTATATGAGATGGCACAAGGTTCACCACTTTTTGTATTGATGTAAAAGATACAATTGAGGTGCATTCATCTTGGCCAAACAACTGATTGTGGGAGGTTCAATGGCATGCAGAATCATTGATGTCGAATCACCATCATTTTAATCTACCAATTGTTCCAATATCTATAAATGGGTACAATCCCCCATTCCAAAGGATAGAGGTCAGTTTGGGTTTTAGACCCAATGACACATAGGATCACACATTGGTCAAGAGTATTAGAGGTCATTATAATAGTACCCTTCTATGGGGAATTTCATACTCTAAGCCTCTCTTATAGATTTTATATAATTTAATGGATCTATGCCTAGTCTTGATAAAAACTAGTTACGACAACAAAATGATCATATGAAAAATCATTTTTAGGTGGATGTGAATATTTTAGTGAGTTAATATATATAAATTAGAGGTCCTCTAACCATTTAACATAATGGGAAGAATATTATATTTTGATGTTTTATAGATTGGTTCTTTAGAATGGTGTACCATTAGGGTAGGTGTTTAATATATCTAGTGTGAGATTTATCCATAATGAGGGTCCATATGTATAATGTTTATATAAGGAATCAAAACACCAAATTTATCATAATCACATACAAATTAACATCATGAGTAAAAACCTAAATTTTTGAGCATAGGCTCTTGGTATTTGCACACAATCCTTGAGGACACATCCTTTATATTCTGGTTATTGAAGGAATCAGAGTCATCATAGTTTGATCACTCCCTTTGGACAATCCAGGAGGTGGATACTCTTTCAAAGGGGTAGTCATGTCATGACAATGATAGAGGACTACAGAACGTGGTTTCTAGGACTAGCAGTGATTAATAATGCAAATTATAAGACCATTTCGACTCCTTATTCCAACTATATCAATGCTCAGTGTTACTAACAATGGATAACATGTAATCAGCCTCACTACATATAGATATGGTACTTATGAGTTGGGATTGACCCTATGTTGCTTAATATTGATCATGGGACACAAGAAGGCATCCTATGTATCATGGTTATCGAAGAAATTAGAGTCATCATAGTTTATTTGAATTATCCATCTATTGATAGATGAGTAGGTCTTACCAAAACATTGTAGAGATTTTGACTTGATTATTGGAATTTCAAAGACATCCGTGGACTCACACTGATGTGGATGACCATTTGAGAACTATTATGAATAAGTCATTCTACATATCCACGTCATTGTTGGAATAAGAGTTCTCATAGTTCATTTGATGGCGGGTTTAAATATTAATCTTTTTTAAATATGAATGTTGTCATGTTAGGCCTCTTATATTGGATTACACACATATATTTCAATGATATGGATTCAATCATATGATTCCATGGACTAGGTTTTAAGAAAAAAGGTTTCCCTTATATATTAATAGTCATATCATTCCACTGATTGATGAATATTGAATAAGGATTCCATTATATGCTGGTGGTCATATAATTTTAATGATTAGGGATTAAACACTATGTGTTCATTAAAATGTTTTTAATATTATATAATTCTTCTCATCATAGAATACACATAGAGGTTTCCCTAGTATGGCCTTTGGAAGAGGTGTTCTTGTCAGGGTATGCCTAATTGTCAGAGCCTGGTTATCTTCTTGACCTGCTTGATTGTCCACCTATCATGGATCGATTGTATTTAAGACATTTTGGAGGATATTTGTTCATGTGTAGATGTATCATGGACTTGTCTAAAGAGAATCAATTGTTCCATTTTATATTTCCACTAGTTGACATATATTTAGAATGAAATTTTTTAATATTATCACAGGATGAATGATGACTAATCCAATGAACATCACATGTTCTTGATTGACATGTTGGGAAGGTGATGAATAACATAGACTATTTTTCTAAAGGAGGCCACATGATCCCGGTTGACATGTATTGAGGCTTCCTCATGACTTGGATAACATTCCTGGAGAACATTACGAGATTTGGATGACTTGTCTAGTGGGTTCCACAAGACCAAGATGACTTTCCTAGTGGACTATTCAAGATATTGTTGACAAAACATGGTTCCATCTTGATACCCATATGGAATGCATTGATGCTAATACATTATTTGGATAACTGGTCTATACGACATCACAAGTCCAGGATTGCGATCCCAGTTGGTATTACAAGACATTGGTGGTGTTCTAATAGGTCATCTATGTTGTGTATTGACCTATCTAGGGGACATCACATGATCCAAAAAGTGTGTCAAGGGATAGTCACATGGTATAAATGATATATTGTGGTGTTGTATCTTAACATGGTTAGTTAACGAGAAGTTCATGAGGATCAAGAAATATGTTCTTCTTATAAGTCTACCATCATTTTAGTCATTTTCTATCCATTAATTGTATAAGTGGCTTAGATTTTTCCATTGTTAACTCATTTAGGTTTCATGTTCATGCCATATATTTGTTTCAGTGTCATTGGATGGCAATAGTACCACACGTATTGTAATATCATATTGTAGGTCAACCTAGAGGTGTCATAAGAATTTCGGGGACCACATGTTCGTCCTATCAACACCACATCTATTGGATTTATTCATATCAAATGATTCTTACCTAACCATATTTTCATGCTATCTAGATTCCATAAGGTCACTAGAACATGTTATGGGGACTTATCAAGATTAGGATGCCAATGTAATGGAATGAACATGATCAATGTTGGTTCACCTATGATCATTTGGGAGACAAAGTTGTATTTCTAGGGGGCCTCTACAAGATCATGTTTTCTTTCTAGGGGTTAATGAGTTGTATTTATTAGGACAAGGGGGTTTCTCATGATCAATGTAGATCACTCAAGGTCTATCACTAAATTGTTATTAAATCAACAGATCGTCCCCTCACAAGAAACTCCTATCATTTCCCATTTTTATTTTCTAGTTTATTTTACATGGTATGGGTATATTATAAGTTTTTTGGATGTTGTTGATGTAAATCGATCACTCCAATGTTAATTCAACTCATAAACAAAGAAATGTTAAAATGGTGATGAATGACCATTAATATTAAATATTCATTCTATTTTCAATGGAGTTAGTATGGGAGTGAGGGACCTCTTAGATATATCTTTATCCATTCGTGTGATGACACTGACATACCAATGGTAAATTTTGTGAGAAGGAATACTTGTTTTTGTGAATTGAATGGTGTTCTAAGAACCATATGGGACCATCGAGTGATGATTTATGAATTCAATATCATTCTGGATTTTTGTTATTATTCTAAAAATTTTACAATAAATTTTTTGATGTGTTATTAGGATCTCAACGATTGGAATGCTATGAGATCTAGAGGAACTCATGAGGTAGAAGCTATGTGATCGGTGAACTCTTGGATTTCATGTGAGACCATAAGCACATGTAAAATAGGATCCTTGCTATCTTTATAAGGTTATGAGTTGTTAATATCCCAACTGCATGACAATTTCAATGTCTTGTGATATCATATTATTTAGAAGATCATACGATTAGTGAATTTTTTCCTCCATATTGTTCATTTTCTCTTTGGACAAAAAATTCCAAATCTATGGGTATTTCTTACAAGGTGAATTTAATGATTCACACTTGGTGGTGGTAAAAATTCCTTTCTATAGGAGCGATTTCCATAGGGCCAATGGCTTTGTCCTGAGGAAAGGTAACGATCACCAGAGTCATTGGGATGACAACAATCGGTGCCATAAGCTATTCTTGGTCTTCTATATGAACTATGGAATCCCTCATAATTCCCTATAATTAGGGGAAAATAGGGAAGATCATTAATTCACTACTCATCTCTCAATCTATATTATGATTTTACTTCACCGTGTGACCCCATTTCAAAGAACTTCATTATGAACTGGTCGTATGATCTGTCCACATGACCATTTTGTGAGAACAAGTTTGATCGAAATGGTTTACGAAAAATATATGAATGAACCATAAATTTATCATAAGTAATTGAGGGAACCTTTTACAAATTAATTAATGACATTATTGATGGTTTTACAAGAATATCGTGTTCGGTCGCATGATCGTACTACTTTTATGTGAATTTGAAGACCACTTTACTTTCACATGATTGTGAGTCTCATGATTTTTTATGGTGGTGCGAGATGTTATTTTTATTTATGTTGTATATGAGGTGTTTCTGAGCCATGATATTAATGATTCATTTCTATGATATTGAATCTTCTTTTGGTTCACATGAATCTCATGTGGTATCCAGAGTTAAATAATTTTATATATTTTTTAACAATTGTTTCCCATTTGTTACATTCTTTTTTCTGATGTATTCTGGATATCTTCTTATATCCCACAATCCTTAAACAAAAGAGCCTAAATTAGAAATGTCTCTATGAGATTCTATTGCAGTTATTGTTAATTCCACTTACCTCTTTGTTCATGGGTCAATTCAAATGAGAATGATAATCAAAAAGTAGAGAACCTTAGAAAATATCCCCTTTTAGACTTCCTACCTATCCAAGGGTATGGTCACAATGACGACACTCCCATCCATTCATATGATAAATCTATCCTAAATTTTTCTTGGATTTTAGAAAACCATTACAACATGAAAGAGAGAATCTCCATTGAAGGAAAGCTAATTACTGAGGGGGAACACATGGATGGGAATATTATACCATTCATTCCAATAGATTAGGATGATAAAAATCAAGAACCTAATTAATTTTTCAAAATTTATAATTCTGTAATGTGGATGTAATTCAATAGACATATTTTTGTACGTGTTTTCAAATGTGGAGTTTGATCATGGGGAAGCAATGGAATGGATTGGGGTTGGACCTTCTAGGTGAAATATATTTCAACCATGTTAAAAAAATAGTTAATGTAGACCAAGATGTATGATTCAGTCTAGATGATGAAATTAATTTTCCTATTTTAACAAGGTTATGACGTTAAACTTGATTATTTGATCGATTATTGAAATTATCATATTCAACCTAATGAATTGTAATGTGGTAATTCATCTATTGAATATATGACGATTTTTGGAACCTCAATATTCAGAGGGAATCATGATGAGTCCCACATATTCTATATGGGATAACATAGAGAGGTATCCTCCTATTTCCTAGGTGTTGATTTGGTAGTCTGAAAAGGACCTCATGAAGATACCACTCCCTTGGTAAGATATGCTATTCAATAATTGTGTGAGATAATTTATCAATTATTACATTATAATAAGGAAGCCAAGAATCCAAAGTCATGTTCAATTGAAGGCTCATGTGGTGGGGAGTATGTTTATTGTTTTATTGTGGAAGAAATTATTTTTATCAGTTGGGTGTGGGAGTTTGTTTCTAGTTTTGACTTGGTTATTCAATAGATTTGTTTCCTTGATATGTAAATGGGTTGGAACATTATTTAAATAAATTAAAAGTGTGGATTTACGGTCTCCACATTCCTGATGATGACATATATAGAAATAGGGAAGTGTATTGGGTTTTCTATACCTATATTGGTTATACATTACCAACTTTTATGCCTTATTTTTATTGAAAAATACCCTCATATAATATCATGTCCATTTCAAGTGTTATGGGATTATATGAGGGGTCATCTAGGTTGATAGGAATATAAAAACATCCCAGGCATCACTAATGTTTGTTTTTATCAATTATTGTAGTTTATTAGTGGGGTAAGCCCTGTGACACTAAATCATTGGGAGGTCAGGGGATTCATGATCCATTATTATCATGTCTCCTTCAACCCCTATATTCTAGTAACCATTAGTAATATAGTTGATAACATTGTGGCAATCCTTAAGGAATGAGCCTATATTATATCACAATTTAAGGGTTTTAGTTTCTTCCATCATCGATAAAGGCATCCACTATGCAGTGTATGTACCTTTTTGAATAGATGATTATTCTTATGTGTTCAGTTTAGATTTCCTTACAGTATTAACAATGTATCCATGGTACTTCTAATGGAGGATCAATAATTATGGATGATTTTTACAAGGGAGGAGTCTAAAGACACAATATAACTCCTTCACCATGGTGCATATATTGTTTTATCCTTGGGTATGATAATATTTAACTGAACTTATACCCGAACGAGAAATTAATATCATTAGTATATTAATATAATGAAATGTTACCAACTATTGAGGCCAATAGTTGCCCTAGAAAACATCTAGTTTAAAAAGTACTCGTATCCCTAGAAGCACCTCAAACGTACATGAGGTGTTAATTATTATTCTTGTATCATGTATAATCACCAACGAGTATGGATGAAATATGCATGGAAGTAGTGTGTGGTGATGCAGAAACATTTTTATTTAATTTATTTTTTTAGTAGTGGATATCATAGATATAATTGTACTACAAGGATAATCTATTAGAAAAAATATATTAGAAATAATTATCTTTAGAATCATTCTCCCATGACACTCATTCCTCCGGAATTATATTCAAATATGAACTTGTAGATTTCATGAATTTTATCCTAGGCATTGATTTGATATAAGAAAGTTTCAAGGGTCCATTTTTTTAGTCCACTTTGGATAAAAAATGTGTGTCTTTGGTAATTTTTAAGACATTTGTGGAAGAATAGGGCCATCCCATTAATGAAGATATTGTATTGATTATATTCTTTCTATGTTTTCATGTTGGGTAGTGATATTACAAGTGTATTGACATCATTTTTGGGTTTTTTGGTATAGTTGGAGGATGAAAAAAACTATTCAATCCAGTCATCCCCCAAATATTATGCATGGGGTATGACTATTGTATTTGAGCCAAGTAGTAATCAGGACACCAATATGGAGGGATCCTCAGGCCAATAGGATTTGATGAGGTCTCTGATCTCCATTACTAGAGTGGCACCTTTTTTATAAAAATCTAATGGGGTCCATTCATTAATTCTCTAAATGATGATAATATTTTGATATCCTATCCTAGATGGAGATGGGAAAAGGATGTGTTTGGAATTAGAATATCCGTCTCCACTTTGATCCTCCAGAAATTGTAACATTTCACAATTTCCTTGTTCTGGACTGATCTGATACAAAATATTGACTTTTAAAAAACTATGTGGGTCCCCATAAAACCTACAGGGAAAATCATATTTCTTTCTGTAAGGATGAAAATTTTATTTTAGTTCCTTCATCAAAACCATAATTTTTTGGCATATCCCATCGAGAATATGTGATGGCAGATACGCTAATCTGATTAACCCAGTTTCTTGATATAGATGTTTTAGTGGTTGTGTCACTCTATCTAATGAAGGAGACTATGCTATAGGTGGAGACTCATGCATGTATATATTTTCTATTGAGTTATCGTTGATGTGTGATAATTTTGGATTAGGTTAATATTTCATTAGAGAGAGGACATATTTTTCACTTTTGGTATTGTTTCTTAGTATTATCATTTCTTCATACAACCCACAAGTGTGGTGAGAAATGCACAACTACGGGGAATGAAACTGGGATTCCAAAAAACCCCTCCTAGAAAGATAGTTCCACCTCTTTTATTGAATATGGGGTCGAGGAAATGGATATTTTCAATGAAACAACAGAGAAAGGTATGATTCTATCAGTAGTCCAATACATTGGACAGTATTTGATATCTTATCATTTATAATTTTACTGAAAAACCAATCTTCCCCATTTTGTAGTGTATTTCTGCATACCTTGGAAGTCCAAATACCTTCTCTCATATGGATTTTTCTAACTGAGTTGACCAATTTAGAATTTGAATCCCTTCCGACATTATTTATTATTATGATCATGAATCATTATCTTAGTGAACTAGTCATGGAGTATTTTTATATTTTGAATATGTTATTGGATAAAATACTTGAGTCCAAATAATTTTACTAATCGATGCAGTAAAAAATATATAGGGATATGTAGAACATAGTTTTGGAGACCCATCTGTAATGGATGAAAAACTAGTTGGGTCCCCTAGAATTTATGTTTACCACCCTTGATTACAACAGTTTTAACTATACCACCATTCTTACTAGGGTTGAGAAGGTTGTTTCTTTGAGAGAGAAGAATAGTTACCCTAAATTGAGTGTTATAACCACTAAGGCATCCTCTTCAGCAATGATAAGCTGTGATGAGGTTCTAAATGAATCTTCTTAATGTGTTGTGGATGTGGAAACATATCGGGATGCGATCAACACTTGGACGATCAAAACTGACCATATCCAGTCGATGTTGTCTATTAATAATAAAAACTATCCAAGTTTTAGCCTAAAAATTAGATATCAGAGAAAACAATATATGAGTAATAGGTACTCCATGACATGTTGGAGATGGCTGGTTTGGATTCCACATAAAGGGAATATGAGTTTTAATGTATTGTAGAGTTGAAAAAAATTGTTGATCAACGACACCAATTTATTACCTTAATCAACCATATGTATTTAGAGATCATGGACTCCTAAGAGAACATGCTAGGATAGACTTGTATGTTTTCAAATTTTCTTTTTCATGTATATTCTTGAGAGAGACTCTTATATGTGATGATTGATCAGCCAATATGATTTCAAATAATTGATATTTTGAACATTATATGTTTTTTCTTGTTTTCATTCATTAATATTGTGCCTGAAATTTTATTGATATAATGTATAATGACTCACCAATGATACCCATTTTTTAAATATAACATAATAAACCTAAATGTATGTTTATGAATGTAATAATTTATTTTTCTCGATAAATTCCCACGAATTCGCATTAACATGAGATTCAACATTTTTTTATCTAGTGTATTTTTCTTGAGACTAAATAATTCATTAAAGAATGATCTTGGATGATTATCGGTCCCAAAGTGATAGTTCATTATCTTTTTGAAAATTTAATGTACTTACATAGAATAACATTATTTTTTCTCATTACATGAGGTGGTCCCACAATAATTCCATCTATTTATTTATATTACCCTAATTCATGCATAAGCATCATATAGTGGATTAATTTGTGGGATTCGAATCTGATTTCACCCAGGATTCCATTACATTAATTTCAACCTAGTAGGTGGTTGTCCCTTTTCTTGGTCATGAAAACTAAATCAATGATATAATGTAGTTTAGTTTCTTTTATCTCATACCATCTAATGATGTTGTATCCAATAATTCTAATCAGACTGTCTATAACTATATTTTAGGGACAGTTAGAACACTCCATATATTGTTGTAATTTAGGGTCATCTAATTCAGACATTGTATTACTATATATTAGATTCCCCTATCTCTAACCTTCAATCATTACAGTTTTGTTCCTTTATCTCAAACCAGGTATCACTCTATTTTAGGTATATTTAACTCAAACTATCTATTTCTGTAATTTTGGGTCATTTATCTCATACCATGATATCCCATATAGTTTTATGTCTTGATTCGAGGACATGATTGATGATTTCGGAATAGGGGTAATACGTGTTTTGGATTTCCCAACAAATATTAGGATGATGAGTACCAATGTGTGGTTTAACAGGATCGTGCAGATTGTATCTCTTTTCTTGAATTGCATATATTTATTTCGTTTGTAGGTAAAATCCCATATGCATCGGTAGCATTGTAAAAAAGAGCTGTATCCACTCTTTTCCAAGGGTCACTCAATATGTGGGTATGGTATTGAGAGTTTATAATATAATAGGTAATCAATGTCTACATGTATAGTTAGAATACAAGTGTTAAAATTCAGAATCAATATTTTGGAGTTGATGAATATTATATTTGGAATACAAGACATGGATTACATAAACCACCATAAGGTGTTCAGTTTCCCCATGGTGTTACTAGGGACCATGAGGATCATAGTTATATTATAATAAATAGGATATAACATTTCTGGTAAGTCAAATACCATATGAATTAAATACGCTGTCAAAAATTATGATATCAAATCCTTTCCATGGGCCATGAGATAATTGTGATGAATCCAACTTGTATTTAATAAGGATGGGTATTGGAAAAAGGTCTTGGCAGGATGGGTTCTAGACCCCTAGGTTATTTTGTCTCTTATGTGAATATTAAACCCTATTCCCCTTGGATTAAAAAAATATGGTTGGTAAATAAAAATGTTAAGGAAAGGAGTGTCACTATCATATTTAGATAATGAGAATATAACATGGTGACATATATTTTAGGGAGAAAAATATTATTGAACAATCAGGATATAGGGATTGTAAATCCAGGCCTAATGTGATCTGTTCAAGAGGAATGTGATTGAAAGTCATTCTTGTTATGGACCAAAATAGAACGAGTTTTTTATTTCTACCAAATTGACATTATGGTTCATATTTATTAAAATTTATATTTCCAATGTGAAAAAATTTGGTAGATGACCATATGCCCATATTCTAGAGCCATAGGCATACATCAATAGACAAAAATGGATTCCTTGAATCCATATAAATTTTTATAAAGGATATGGATGGTTTACAATGATCTATTGAACTGAAATCAAGAATTTTTTATGTATAATATAATATTCAAGGATGTTTTGAGAACCCAAAAATATGTGTCACAACTAAGTAATGAAATTATCGTGGTAGGGGATGTGAAACACCAATACGTTATCTATTTCCTAAAATGGGGGGTCCTGTGAGTGTGACGTGGAATTTTATAGGGCCTTAATGGTGTTCTTATGTAGAGACCCGTAGCCTGACTTACATGGACTTTACATTACTTTTGCGGAATACTTAGTACATAACAAAAACACACACACAAGGATCGTAATAGTTTAGTGTCTTTGGAAACTCGGAATAAAATCTTCTATTCGTGATGAAAGATCTTCAACATCTCCCATAAAGATATTTCTTTTTTTTACCTAAAACCTTTCTTTATATCCTGGGGAAAAGAAAACATAAAAGGGTGAGCTCAAATGCTCAGTAAGGGTAAACAAAAGAAATATCAATCACATCGTATTCATAAGAACATAACATTTTGGAAATCATAACCTGCAAAAGAGAGCATAATTTCATAACATGGGATAAATCATGGTAGTGAAATGTAATCACAATAATCATAACATAAAACATGAAACTTTGTGGCATTCACACATAATCATAGAGAATCATTTCTTGTTAGTCAAGACTCATTGCCAAGACTATCTTAGTGGACAAAGTCCCTTTCTGAATCGAGTAACCCTCGTTTCAGTCCTGTTTCACTGAACCGGTATAACCTACCTTTCCAGCCATGTCTATCTCATGAGATATAAAATCTTTACCCAATGCATTGGAGGGATATATAGGTCCCACCCATCTCATAATGATACCATTCTTATGTGTGCCACAAAATCATAAATCATACATCATTGCATAACCCATGTAATAAAAATGGGATTCTTAAACAACGTGACATCATAAAACCATTCATATAAGATAAAGGAATTCATAAACATAATTCCATCACAACATAGTCAAATCAATGTAAAAATATGGATAGAAACATAACCCTTTATTATCTTATATGGAAAATAATTTTGATAAAACACTTGAAATGAATTCTTGAGGAAAATATCCTTTCTTCTTCAAAATCAATTCCTTTTCACAAAACATCATGCAATTTTAAAAGAAAGAGATTTTATTGAAAATAGTCATGAAATATTTTGGAGGAAGGTTCATGAAAATAAGGCTTTATAAAACCGTAAAAATCCATTTGTGCCGTATAAGTTAAAAAAAACATTCTTCTCGTACTTTTGTCGGAAAAGTCAAAAAAGTACCTCGTACAAAAACGACAAAAGATTCCTTTCATATTTTTTACTAAAAACTCACCGAAGGGTAAAATTGGATTTAAACAATTGTATTTGGATGGATATAATATTACATATTGAGGAAACATGGATGTGGATGATAAAATACACCCCAGTAATTACCAAAGTAAAAACAATCTCGGATAAAAGTGAGATTGTGATATTTCCCTTACCTTAGGTCCGATTTGCTTCATATGTGTCCGAACCTCCTGTATAATGATTTAAATAATGTCATTGACTTATTACAGAATCATATTCATTGTTATGATATCATATATGGTTCACTTATGACATTATATTACCCGTTCTTTTGTAAATTCCATGTTAAAGAAGCGTTTTGGGTAAAATCGTTTCATTTATCGTAGGTGTTTTGACTTGTTGTTCTTGACATTATTATTACTTATATCATGATTTACTTACTTACAGAATATAAAATATGATTTATATATCATATATATTCAGTATATATATATATATATAATAGATAGATAAATGAAATGAAAAACACCGTTCATGGAGACGGTAGTCCGTACGTACGCATGAACGTTGTTTTCCTTTACTTATTGTCTTGAATGGAAGTAAGTAGATGACATACATATATATATATAAATAAATCCAGTAGCTTTATAATGTCATATATTTCATTATTATTTCTTATATATACTTTATAATCATTCTTAAATGGTTAACATGGAGAATGAATCTCATCGCGTCGTGGAGACGGTAGTCCGTACGTACGCACGAGCGATGATATCATTTCCATAAATATTGAATTGAATTGGAGTGGATTATACAATATATCAGAATCAATATGATGTTGTAATAACTATGTATAGTTATTCTTTACACCATTATACCCATCCATGTAAGGTGGTGGTGGAAAATAGATTACACCACGGCGTGGAGACGGTATTCCGTACGTACGCACGCGCGGTGATTTCTATTTCCGTAGGATGGATAGATGGTGAAATAGGGTTGTTTTATACATATAATGACATATCAGTATATGATTGATACTGATGTTATTACTTCATAATGAAACAACCTAAGAAGAAGAAGTGTAAGAAGAAATAAAGATGAAAGAATTGGTAACGGTAATTACCTCTTCTTTGAAGTGCCTTTTGGAGACCTTCTCTTAGGGAACTAAAATTGGTCTTTGAGGAATACCAGAACCTCTAGGATGTTTCTAGGGATGTGTAGAAGAGATTTTGGCAGGGTTTGACCGAGCTTGAGTTCTCCAATTGGTGTGAGGAGGAGGGGGAGGAGGTGTCCTTTTATAAGGGAGGAGAGGGGCACCTTGGGAATATCTCAAACTATTATTTTATATTAAAGTCAAAATCGGTTTATAATGGTTCCAAAGGGTCTTATTTCGAAGATAAAGTGGGGAGGAGTCGCAATCCTATCAACCAATAAGATTTAGACAAGTTTAGGTTATTATTTTAACCTTATCAATTAGATTTAACTCTAAGTTAAATAATTTAACTTTTACCGTGTCTTTTTGTTTTCTTTCACTATATGGTTAATACACTTACTATAACATGCCAAACGAACCCCAAATTTTTTATTATTAATATATATATCCTTATCTAAGTCATTTGGCCGAACCTTAGATTTTTAGGAATAAAATAACAATTAATAATATAATAATTGATTTAAAAACTATTTTGTGTCAATTTTGTCACTATTTGATATATGATTTTTGTGAAAGTCATAACAGAATTATATGTTCGAACCAAGTTAATTAAATCAACACTAATATATCATAGTAACCTATAAAATTAGTGGAATTCATAAAAAGTCTCAAATTACATTCATTTGAGCATTTATAACATCAATTATGTTAATATTTCCTTAAAAAGGGAAATTACTGCATCATCGTTGTGTCATAAATAAATTAACTTATTTAAAGTCTAAAAATTATAAATAAAATATCATTATGTAAGAAATATTTTTAGATTTCTAATGAATATTTACAATAGAATTTATCTTATGTATAACCCTATATTAAAAATGTTTTAGTAAATAAACTTTGATTTTAACTCTTTTAACTCTTCTTTGAATTAAATAATAATAAATGTCCTAATCTAATCCAAGTGGGCCTAAATGATAATATTTTACACCTAAGGTTGTTTTTGGTCGAGATACACTTGTCCAATAGAATTAGGACATGTGTTAGGGTAATATTAATATCATTCTTACCCTTAATTACCTTATTTACTTTTAACCGTGGTAAATAAAAGTAAAAAGTTACTATTCACCAAAAATTATTTTCATCTCATTGAACCACATTTTACTTACTGACATCAACCGTGTCTCTCGGATTTTTGAAATTCCATTCACAGAAGTGGTAAAATTAAGTTTTATGAAAAATTCAGTTTTTAACCTACCACTTAGTAGTTTCACTATTCATCAAAAATTGATGTTTTTCAGAACAATGCCAAAATTTCATCCTAAGCTATATTTCATATTATGAATTCAAAAATGAAGTCTATTTTTCCAAATTCATAACATAGAAGTTGCATTAATTAATTTTATAATTAAATCCCGCTATTAAAACAAATAGAGTGTTTTTAAGAAACAATATCTATCAAAAGATTGACACTTGATTATGTCTGGATTAAATGTGAAATTACAACCAATGACCAACATTGTATTAAATTGTAAAAAATATATTCTAAATATACTTTAAAACCACTCAAATTAATAATTTATCACTATTAATTATTTCGATTAAAAAAGTTGTTTTTAATTATAATTTAGTAATTTTCACTATTCATCAGAATATGAAAATCATCCGAAAAGTACCAAAATTTCACCTTAGGCTAAATTCGATACTCCGAATCCAAAAATGAAGTCCATTTTGAGAGCTAAAATTTCTATAATTTAAAAATTGGTTATTACTATTCATAACGGCTAGTTTTAATAATATTTTAATGGCATATCGTTATTTCGTGAAACTCAGTATTGCGTACTACACACGCTATCGAGGAAGGTTGCGATTGCGTGTAATGCAAGGAAAGTCAAGGATGCGTGTTGTGCAAGCTCCTTTTGGTTTAGCGTACAACACAAGACATTAATAAAATTAAAAATAATATTTTTCATAAAATCTCGGGCTGTTACATTCTACCCCCCTTAAAATGAATTTCGCCCTTGAAATTCATCGGGGTTATAAATGGTTTACTATTCGAAAGCTTATTTAATAGAAACCCACATCATAAAAAGGAATATCAAAACCAATCTTTAAAAACAAAAGTATGAAACGTAACGGTTACCCAAATAAACTAATCATTGGGTTTCCACATAGGTGAAAATATGGATATGGAAGAGAAATCTAACCCTCATGTTCTGATGGAGAGTGGTAGAGAACATGGCTATGGAAAAGCCAGTAATCACAAATCCATAGATTTGTGATGATTTAAGGTACCATCTGATTCATTAGGTATAAGATCACTAGGACAACATTTTTAGTTTTCAAGATCGTTTCCCTAAAGATAAACAATTAGAATAAATACTTACTTTATTTTGGTACAATGTCACTGTTGTTTGTGCCTTGAACATTTTCCACTTCATCTCTTAAATAAATGAAGTTGAATTTGTTATTCGTGAAGTATTAGCAGATCATGTGATAGAATGACAGGTCATTCCATCTGTCTCAAACAAAAGGTTAGCAAAAATTATATACATAAGTCGATCTATTGTGAGATTAATCATATATGGTTCCTAAAATGGAATTTATACTTCATATATCATACTGCTTAATATAATAAAACTAGTTTCTAATAAACAGGGACTTCCTGTAGGCCAGTGGTAGGCGATAAAGGCCAGTCGCACTTCGGTTGTGGGTTCGATTCCCACAGCCTTGTCTGAAGCGATGGGTTGTCGCCCGTCCTACAGGTTGTCCTTTTTCTAAAACTATATTACTATAACATCCCATCAATAATATCCAAAAAAGATCAATCCTAACTCATGTCCAACATAATCTATTCCAATATTTAGGCTTATCCATAATACTGCAGTCCATTGTCATAATATAGTGAAAACGATTATCAGAGATTTAATACCATCTTTGATCCCCATATATCAAAATATATGTCTTGTTGGTCACATTCCAAACATTCAAAGGCCTTAATCATGTATTCTCTTGAATACCCATTGAACCGTAGTGAAAACATGAATGCAGTTAAAAGTTAACACTTTCCACATACCAAAATCCTCAAAATTCTATATCCACAAACCATGATATCACTTAGTCCTTATATCAATTATGAGCTCCTGAATACTATAAAACATATTATATTCTCTTTATCCCTTCATTATGTGCATATCATCTACGTTCCAAAAGTATCTGAATAACCTTTCATGGATACTAGTAACATTAATCATACACTTTCAAAACTCAATGAAAGACAACAGTGTAACAATCCTTATATGTCTCTTTATTCCATAGTACCATGAGATTACTTATACAACATTACTCATGATAAACATGTAATCATTCCACTACATTCTTAAACCATTGACCGAGCTTCAAAAATTCTTTCATCTCACATATCATTTGTAGTCTCTTCATCATCATCCACATAAATACTACCCATACGACCATACTGATTCTCTTCATGAGACTTTCCCTTAGGGCATTGGTTTGCATAATGCCCGTACATTCCACATTTAAAACATTTTACCATTGTTGATGTCGTAGCAATACCATTATCCTCATCTCTGGTGTTAACTGAACCATTTCCTTTGCACTTACTGGCTTTGTGTCCTTCTTTTCCACACCCAAAGCATCTTCCAGTTCCTTTGAAACATTCTCCTTGATGCCTCTTCCCACATGATTTACATAGGGGAAATTGAACTTTCTTTCCTCTATGATCATCATGAAACTCCATCTTTCTCTTATTGTCCGAGTCAGGAAACTTACCAAATTTTACTTTATTGATCATATTATGAGATTGTTGATTCGGAATAATAATTATGTTTGGAATTCCAAATCCGATTTCATTTGGTTGCTCATGAAGAATATCATTCCATTGTCCATAATATCCTCCATTATCGTGAATCATCTTGTTTCCAGCCATTTTCTAAAACCCAAAAAGAATAGTGTTAGAGGCAAAGATCATAATAAAGGGAGAGTAACGTCAATATCTAACATCTTAGGTTAAATTCTAAGATCGTTACCATAGTTCTAGTAATATATCCTATACGTATACTTATCCTTAGGGACATCCCTAGACATACCTTAGAAATATCTCTAGGGATCTCACTAAAGTTCTCGCATCCTAGATTCCAAAGGTTGACTAAACCTTTGCTCTGATACCAACTGTAGAGACCCGTAGCCTGACTTACATGGACTTTACATTACTTTTTCGGAATACTTAGTACATAACAAAAACACACACACAAGGATCGTAACAGTTTAGTGTCTTTGGAAACTCGGAATAAAATCTTCTATTCGTGATGAAAGATCTTCAACATCTCCCATAAAGATCTTTCTTTTTTTTAACCTAAAACCTTTCTTTATATCCTGGGGAAAAGAAAACATAAAAGGGTGAGCTCAAATGCTCAGTAAGGGTAAACAAAAGAAATATCAATCACATCGTATTCATAAGAACATAACATTTTGGAAATCATAACCTGCAAAAGAGAGCATAATTTCATAACATGGGATAAATCATGGTAGTGAAATGTAATCACAATAATCATAACTTAAAACATGAAACTTTGTGGAATTCACACATAATCCTAGAGAATCATTTCTTGTTAGTCAAGACTCATTTCCAAGACTATCTAAGTGGACAAAGTCCCTTTCTGAATCGAGTAACCCTGGTTTCAGTCATGTTTCACTGAACCGGTATAACCTACCATTCCAGCCATGTCTATCTCATGAGATATAAAATCTTTACCCAATGCATTGGAGGGAGATATAGGTCCCACCCATCTCATAATGATACCATTCTTATGTGTGCCACAAAATCATAAATCATACATCATTGCATAACCCATGTAATAAAAATGGGATTCATAAACAACGTGACATCATAAAACCATTCATATAAGATAAAGGAATTCATAAACATAATTCCATCACAACATAGTCAAATCAATGTAAAAATATGGATAGAAACAGAACCCTTTATTATCTTATATGGAAAATAATTTTGATAAAACACTTGAAATGAATTCTTGAGGAAAATATCCATTCTTCTTCAAAATCAATTCCTTTTCACAAAACATCATGCAATTTTAAAAGAAAGAGATTTTATTGAAAATAGTCATGAAATATTTTGGAGGAAGGTTCATGAAAATAAGGCTTTATAAAACCGTAAAAATCCATTTGTTCCGTATAAGTTAAATAAAACATTCTTCTCGTACTTTTGTCGGAAAAGTCAAAAAAGTACCTCGTACAAAAACGACAAAAGATTCCTTTCATATTTTTTACTAAAAACTCACCGAAGGGTAAAATTGGATTTAAAAAATTGTATTTGGATGGAAATAATATTACATATTGAGGAAACATGGATGTGGATGATAAAATACACCCCAGTAATTACCAAAGTAAAAACAATCTCGGATAAAAGTGAGATTGTGATATTTCCCTTACATTAGGTCCGATTTGCTTCGTATGTGTCCGAACCTCCTGTATAATGATTTAAATAATGTCATTGACTTATTACAGAATCATATTCATTGTTATGATATCATATATGGTTCACTTATGACATTATATTACCCGTTCTTTTGTAAATTCCATGTTAAAGAAGCGTTTTGGGTAAAATCGTTTCATTTATCGTAGGTGTTTTGACTTGTTGTTCTTGACATTATTATTACTTATATCATGATTTACTTACTTCCAGAATATAAAATATGATTTATATATCATATATATTCAGTATATATATATATATAATAGATAGATAAATGAAATGAAAAACACCGTTCATGGAGACGGTAGTCCGTACGTACGCATGAACGCTGTTTTCCTTTACTTATTGTCTTGAATGGAAGTAAGTAGATGACATACATATATATATATATATAAATAAATCCAGTAGCTTTATAATGTCATATATTTCATTATTATTTCTTATATATACTTTATAATCATTCTTAAATGGTTAACATGGAGAATGAATCTCATCGCGTCGTGGAGACGGTAGTCCGTACGTACACACGAGCGATGATATCATTTCCATAAATATTGAATTGAATTGGTGTGGATTATACAATATATCAGAATCAATATGATGTTGTAATAACTATGTATAGTTATTCTTTACACCATTATACCCATCCATGTAAGGTGGTGGTGGAAAATAGATTACACCACGGCGTGGAGACGGTATTCCGTACGTACGCACGCGCGGTGATTTCTTTTTCCGTAGGATGGATAGATGGTGAAATAGGGTTGTTTTATACTTATAATGACATATCAGTATATGATTGATACTGATGTTATTACTTCATAATGAAACAAGCTAAGAAGAAGAAGTGTAAGAAGAAATAAAGATGAAAGAATTGGTAACGGTAATTACCTCTTCTTTGAAGTGCCTTTTGGAGACCTTCTCTTAGGGAACTAAAATTGGTCTTTGAGGAATACCAGAACCTCTAGGATGTTTCTAGGGATGTGGAGAAGAGATTTTGGCAGGGGTTGACCGAGCTTGAGTGCTCAAATTGGTGTGAGGAGGAGGGGGAGGAGGTGTCCTTTTATAAGAGAGGAGAGGGGCACCTTAGGAATATCTCAAACTATTATTTTATATTAAAGTCAAAATCGGTTTATAATGGTTCCAAAGGGTATTATTTCGAAGATAAAGTGGGTATGGGTCTCAATACTATCAACCAATTTGATTTAGACAAGTTTAGGTTATTATTTTAACCTTATCAATTAGATTTAACTCTAAGTTAAATAATTTAACTTTTACCGTGTCTTTTGTTTTCTTTCACTATATGGTTAATACACTTACTATAACATGCCAAACGAACCCCAAATTTTATTATTATTAATATATATATCCTTATATAATTCATTTGGCCGAACCTTAGATTTTTAGGAATAAAATAACAATTAATAATATAATAATTGATTTAAAAACTATTTTGTGTCAATTTTGTCACTATTTGATATATGATTTTTGTGAAAGTCAAAACAGAATTATATGTTCGAACCAAGTTGATTAAATCAACACTAATATATCATAGTAACCTATAAAATTAGTGTAATTCATAAAAAGTCTCAAATTACATTCATTTGAGCATTTATAACATCAATTATGTTAATATTTCCTTAAAAAGGGTAATTACTGCATCATCGTTGTGTCATAAATAAATTAACTTATTTAAAGTCTAAAAATTATAAATAAAATATCATTATGTAAGACAGCTTTTTAGCTTTCTAATGAGTATTTACAATCGAATTTATCTTATGTATAACCCTATATTAAAAATGTTTTAGTAAATAAACTTTGATTTTAACTCTTTTAACTCTTCTTTGAATTAAATAATAATAAATGTCCTAATCTAATCCAAGTGGGCCTAAATGATAATATTTTACACCTAAGGTTGTTTTTGGTCGAGATACACTTGTCCAATAGAATTAGGACATGTGTTAGGGTAATATTAATATCATTCTTACCCTTAATTACCTTATATACTTTTAACCGTGGTAAATAAAAGTAAAAAGTTACTATTCACCAAAAATTATTTTCATCTCATTGAACCACATTTTACTTACTGACATCAACCGTGTCTCTCGGATATTTGAAATTCCATTCACAGAAGCGGTAAAATTAAGTTTTATGAAAAATTCAGTTTTTAACCTACCACTTAGTAGTTTCACTATTCATCAAAAATTGATGTTTTTCAGAACAATGCCAAAATTTCATCCTAAGCTATATTTCATATTATGAATTCAAAAATGAAGTCTATTTTACCAAATTCATAACATAGAAGTTTCATTAATTAATTTTATAATTAAATCCCGCTATTAAAACAAATAGCGTGTTTTTAAGAAACAATATCTATCAAAAGATTGACACTTGATTATGTCTGGATTAAATGTGAAATTACAACCAATGACCAACATTGTATTAAATTGTAAAAATATATTCTAAATATACTTTAAAACCACTCAAATTAATAATTTATCACTATTAATTATTTCGATTAAAAAAGTTGTTTTTAATTATAATTTAGTAATTTTCACTATTCATCAGAATATGAAAGTTATCCGAAAAGTACCAAAATTTCACCTTAGGCTAAATTCGATACTCCGAATCCAAAAATGAAGTCCATTTTGAGAGCTAAAATTTCTATAATTTAAAAATTGGTTATTACTATTCATAACGGCTAGTTTTAATAATATTTTAATAGCATATCATTGTTTCGTGAAACTCAGTATTGCGTACTACACACGCTATCGAGGAAGGTTGCGATTGCGTGTAATGCAAGGAAAGTCAAGGATGCGTGTTGTGCAAGCTCCTTTTGGTTTAGCGTACAACACAAGACATTAATAAAATTAAAAAGAATATTTTTCATAAAATCTCGGGCTGTTACATCTTATTTCTCATCGATGTATGTATAAATTATTTTAAAAACTATATAATTGAAGAGTGTAGTGATTAGATATATCACTTTTTATCAGGATTCCCTCAGCAGGTATTGAAATATAAAATTTATGTGTATATTTTCCAAGTAGTTTAATCAATTTCTATTTGGACCATAAAATTATAGATTTTATGGTAATAAAACATTCATAAAATTGCATAAAATTTCTATTGAGGATTTATGTGGACTTAATATAATGGGTAATGTTTTAGAAGATCAAAATTAGGATACCTAAGGTGAATATTTTTAAACATCTCTTTGATAGGGAGATAAAAATGTTATAAGTCAAGGAACAATAATATTAGAAGAAGTGTTATTATATAGGACATTCATTCATTTAATGGACATGAATGACTTAAGGTTCTCAGTTCTCCCACACTGATGTTATTATCAAAAGGATCATAATGTCCATTTAGAAAGGTAAAATAGCTTTTTTATGACCATAAGTGCATATAAAGAAGCCATATGCATACATGAATTGTAATAAAATGTTTCCTCAAATATGGAAATCTTTTTCCAAGGGTTTTGAGAGGTTTTGGGAAACCTGCGACACTCCAGTAATGATGTGTGACTTTTGCACTGAGGGGATTAAAATATGTAAAAATAAGTTCATTTTATGGTTGACAAGGGTTGGGTTATTTTATTCCCATCAAAAGGGATTGTTTTGCTTGATGTTAGTCACCTTTCAAAATAATGAAATTGTAATTCAATTTATTTGATGATTTAATGTCTTCCGATTATGAAATTTTCCTAGAAGATTAACATTATGTGGTTAGGAATTCCACTGTATAGGTCTGTCCAGTATATAGTAAGGTTTTTATTTTATTATCTTTTATATTTTGAGAATGTTCATGTGGTTGGGGTCTATGTGTCACTACATATACTATGATGTCAAGAATTTATCCATGACAAATTATTATATAAAATTTCCCCATATAGTTCTACCCCTATAGAGGAATAAGGGGAATATTTTATTTTTTCATGGTTAGACCTAATAACCCTAATTTAGGTATTGATACATATCCAATGATGATAGGAATCAATACAAACATAGTTATTTAATGTGAAAAATCTCACACTAGTCTAAATCCAACCTATTGTACATGATCCAATGAATAGAGATTCAGGCATCACTATATATCGAATGATGATATGAATCATTAAATTCATAGTTATTGAGAAAAAAATTTAGTTTAACATCATGTAAAATTGATATAGGCCCCCTAACATGAAAAAGAAAATATTGCAGCTGGACCAAGGTAAGAGATTTAGGTTTCACTATGTATCCTATGATGACAAGAAATAAGACACAACTACTTGATGAATGAAATATCCAAACATATATCTGAATCATATGTATTAAAGTAGTATTTTTTGTTGATGGGCCCTTGATTTGAGAACTAGATGTCACATCATTTTTCTTGATGAAAGGAATAAATCCATGTGTAGATCTGGAATGGATGTGTGGTGGGATGCCAACATATTGGGTAGTGGTCTACATTGGTGAGGTCCATGTTAATGTATATTCTGGTGTCATCTGTAGGATATATACTATGATGTTTAATATTATCTAGTGGGGTCTTATAGTTTGACTTTAAATGATTTCTACTAGTTATTTGATAACCCTATTGTAATCCGATTTTCCTCATACATGTGGGGAGATCCCATATTAGAATTACCATTCTCACATAAGCTATGATTTATGTGATAAAAATGGAAAATTTTCCTCAGTAAATGGAGGAAATTGGTGAAAGAACACAAGAATTTTATATCAGTGGTGGCTAGGTTAAGAACATGATATATTTCACACTATGTATCATGTGTTATTAGAAAAAAATCCACATGTATTTCTTATATACAATGTATTTTATTTTCATCTAGATATGAAATAATATAGTCATTTTAACATATTTTTTTTAAGTAGGTTGGTCACCTGACATGTAAGAAAAGTAATATTTCAGCTGGTCCTAGGAATGGTGGTTTGGGAGTCACTGCGTATAATGTAATAGTATGAATCATGCCACACATATATATATATATATATATATGATGAAGAGATTCCCTATGTGTATTTGACTCTCACATATGGAAATGATAATTTTATATTTCATTCACATATATCCTTATCATGTGTATTGAATGATTGGATATGTGATGAATATAATGATTTTTTTGAAGAAGTGATGAAATATTTTGTACATAAATGAAATCATGTGGTTAGGATAAGGGACAATCTATAGTTTAACATCTTCATATTGGGACTAATTCGGCACAATTTAATGTCACATGGCCAAGATTAGAGATGTGGTTCAAATCAATGTCTTACATCCGAAAATAATGATGCCTGATAGGAGAAATGTAATGTATTTATTAAGGAACCCCACATTGGTGGGGTGTGTGACATGTTCCCAATCCATCACATCCATTGAGTAAGATATATTATCATAGACCTCAGGTATGATAAAAGGCCCCTCCAATCTGAGTTACAGCAGCCATGGATTCTTACTTTGTATCACTGTGTTATTGAGAGACATCACCACATCTCCATGGAGGAAGAAACAGAGGTGATCCTTTTAATCAATGGCTCATGTGATCCAGATCTGATGGCAATTGAGGATGTGTAGTGTACACAACATTATATCATTGAGCCACTCTACATATTCCTACCACATTTCTTATTTCTACCCATCCTAGAGTTATCTATTAATATATAATGGATGAAAAGTTTGTTCGACATAAATGGGAAATACTTCCTCAGTCCCATACAAAAATAAATACAACATTTCTTCAATAATAGTACACATTGTGAATTGGTAGGCCCATTAATGTTGGGGGATCATGTACGAGCATGAATTATTTTCTTTATTCATCTTATTTTTGAGTATATTGGATTTAGTCTTACTGAAGGTCTATTTATATGAATATCAAATACATTATAGTGTTATTCATGATTGGACTATATTTGGTACTCCTGGTAAAATTTATAGCCTCTATAGAGTAAAATATTTCTTTTTATATACGACAATATCATGTGAAGGACTCTGTACATGGTTGTTATATGTGTCATTATGAATTAATGATATTCATTATCTTATATTCCTTGATGTGTATTGACACATCACATTTTGAAAATTAGTTATTTGTAGTTTTTAGGATCAACATAGTTTTGGCTGGGGGATATGGCCCAACAATATCAATTCCCCACAAAACAATTCACAATAATATTTAGCCATATACATGAATAATAGTGGTTGATGAATGAAATTTTTATTAAATGAGAATGCCTATCATTTTATAGCGAATTATACAAAATAATGTATCATGTTTTAAAGTAGTAACCCTATATACTAATATTAGGAGAGAGACTATTCCTAGAATGTTGACACTGGAAATGTCTAAGTTGAATTATTATATAACAGAAAATAATATCATCATCTGATATGAATCAACTGATTATTCTATCAAAGCCTCAATTATAGTGGGATTTATCATCATTCAGACAATCCCACAGGGTCATGTTTGTTTCTCACTATCGAATTTTTTCCCTATAATATCGGTCTGTTAGCAGGATCCCATATTGGAGATAACAAATTATGGGAACCATTCATCCATGGGAGGACATCAGATCATCCTATTATATGATGATGATGGAAGAATGTGTTTCTCCTATATCACAAATTGTTGTCAATGAGACCACCCTTCAATGTCTCTTACATAAAATCACTTCCTCTTGATTAGTGTCATCCAATACTATGGAAACAATAGAAAATATATCATCATGGGAAATCAATGATTAGGGGTCATGGTGCGGTGATGGATCATAAAAGAACTCCACCATTAGTCCATTAATTTTTCCAATCAGAGGGACTAATTATTCCTTTTGAGGGAATATCTTTCATTGATTTACATTTTCACTAACTATGAATCACTTTTATATTTATGTAGGATATTTGTAGATATAGAGATACTTCCAAACTAGCGATGAGGTATTTAAATTAAACCCCATTATTTAGGTTGCCTTTGGATAGTGAGAAACTGTATGAGAATATCTTTTTATGATTAGAATAAAACACAATTTTTAATCCATGTCGATTGGGATTTCATTTTTTCAGTATTATTCTGATAGGTATCTTAGAAGAGCTCTCGAAACACATCTCCCATGTATGGGAAGATTCCTGGGTGTATAATTTATCCTCATTTGGATGCTCTGTGTCCACTAGTGTGATTTCATGTGTGGGATGTGCTATAGGAATTCCGCCATGGAATTCCCTTTCACTGACAAATTTGATAGGAAATGTATGTTGTATTGTTAATGAATTACAACCCATCAGGCCAAATGCCTAGTTAGAATGGTACGACCAAGTATATACTTGGGTGGATCACTATAAAAGATCAAATAGACATTATGGTGTTCCATGTAATTCATCTTATTTTTCAAATCAATAATGAGTGTGAGGCTGTTTTTTTATATCCAAATATGAGGTCTTAGTATCTTTCAACATTATTTTATTGAGTTAAAAGAAATTTTTATCATCCCCACATAATTTTTATATGTGATGAGAGCTTAATGTATTCAATCCATTGAGGAGACATATATGATGAGTGGATTTCCATACATATTTTCTATTAGGACTAGTGGGTGTATCGGGTATTGATTGACACAATCATGTCTTGATGGTTGTCAACATCACATGGATATGTTATCATTATCTTCATTATCCGGGTGAAGGGGGGATATTTTCCAGCAATAGTGGCCATGAAAAGCTGAATGGAATTTATGTTCCCCCTATCACCACTGATTTTTTAAATATTCAAATGGGTTGACATTAATTATATTAAAATAGTCTATCCAGGGTCAAAAAAATCCATGAAGGCATACTAAAATTAAAATTAATTTCACTAATGTTAACCATAAATAATAATTTTGTGGATTCAATTTATATTATGAAGGCTCAACTTGCCTAAGACTATTCAAAAACATATGAAGTGATCACTTTTCTCTCCAGATTTTATAACCTTGTAATAAACATAAAATTAATCTATTACCCCATAATGGGAATGAATATATAATTTATTGTTCATTGATATGTGGTTCTAGAATTCATTAATCCAAAGGGATTGACATGAGAGAAAAAATTCTCATGGGGTTCTCTGATGGATGTGGCTTCCTCATTTTTTGGGACCATCAATATATGATTTTACCCATAATACCCATCCATGAAAGATAGGGATTTGAATTATATAGTTTCATCGATCATGTGTTTTTTAATTGTTAATGGTAATACATCCTTTCGGAAATGGATTGATTCATTAAAATAACCAAAGTTATATTCATTTTACATGAAACAAAAGATATCAAAACATGTAAATTAATTCTATTTTTTTTCACAAAATCATTGTGTGTTATAGTTATTGTGATTAGAGAATAATTATGTTGTTTCACATGAAATTACCAATTCTTGGTAGACATATTTCCATTATATTAATTAACATGTTACCTAATAATAAGTGAAGTATTAGTAACATTTAGTTTTAGTCCCTGAGGATATGATACATGAATATTATTGTATGAAGATCATCACACCAATAATAAACAAATTAAAAATTATAATAAATTTCTAGCTATATTATGATTATTATAATATCAAAAACAGAAAAAAAAATTATAAGTAAATTTTATAAATCATGAAGTCTGATGAAAATTAAAACTATGTTTTTTTAAATGTTGATATCCACTCATTGTCTCATTGTTTTTCACCTCCGATAATTGATCCTATTGGTACGACCCAAAATATAATACATACATACAATAATATATATATATATATATAGGGTGTAGGTAATGTAACATATATAAAAAATTAGTGATGCAAATAATGAATTTAGAAAGAGTCATTGTAATTTCACAACCCGAATGGCCACTAAGATGGTATCCAGACATGTGGGTCACCTAGCTTTAAAAGCACCTCCCTATATGCTAGAGGTTTCCAACTAAAAGTGTTAGTCTAATGAGGTTTTTTGGGGAGAATATTACCTCGTGACTAGAATTTTATAGATGTATAACTAGAAATGATGAAAATACAATATAAGAATTATAATATAACTGAATTTATAAGATTTACAAATCCAATATACAGAATATTAATGAATTTAAATTTTATGATAAATTAACTAAAAATACACACATAAAATATGAAACTGATAAAGTATATAAATAAATAAAGGATAATAATTCTATTTGGAAAGCTCTATCAAATTCCAAATCTCATACTTTGTCTTGTTATCCTAACTATTGAGTATAATTAAAATACCATTAGAAATGATCCATATCCTTGCAAACATATGGAATACTTGCGTACCCCAGGCAATGGCGACCCAAGTAGGGTGTGAGATAAAAATAATACTACATTACTCCCCACTATGTCTATAATTGTATCCAACTCATGAATATAAAGTAAACTTCTATTCATGTATAAGTAGAATATTAAGTAGTGTTGAACAAATAAATAAATAACAGTTGGATCGCGTTCTAATAGAAAAATTTGTTTACTATTCGTACCTAGTATCACAACTAGAATATGTGTCAGATCAGTTACAATATATTTATAAATAGTGAAAAAATATATTTTTATATAATTTAATTATTTATAACATCAACATATATGACCCATATATGTACGGACATAAGTGTCTATATACCTAGAATACAAGATGGTGATGGACTAGGTATAACTATGTCATCCTTTACTAGTGTAAACGAGTCTATATGATAATTAAATATAATACATGACCTAAATCATAGTAGTGTGTGATATTTAATGCATGTCACTCGAGATGGTGAGTTATCCATCAAGTCAACTCTCTAAATAGTGTTCATGACACCTCATACGAACATTATACATAGTATCAATGGTACGAGATATCATTACTCAATACTCAATGTATGGTGGCACGATAATATACCATTCTCATCATAACCATTTCAATCATTTCGTTACCTATGTATAAGGTGAAATCATGTAATGTATATAATGATAAGATCACTATACCATTATTTGTCATGTTTGAAATTCAATAAAACCATTATAATCTAGGGTGTTCCATTATATTACAATATTAATTAATCATGTATTTTAGAATTCAATAAATGGAATGTGTTTTCATCCCTCTAAATTTAATTTCATTTTACATTATATTCATTCACGTTTTTAAATCCATGATGAAGAAATCCATCAATATTTTCAGGGCATATCAAATAAAACATTCAAGGTAAGAAACCATCACAAAAAAATTATAGTAAGAGAAATGTTAAATTTAATTCAAAATAGTGTAAATTTATTTAGAAATTCACAACGATGTACATAGAAGGTAACATGTCCCATTTGGAAATTCCATTCATGGGTAATCCCATTTATTTAGTATGAAAACCCATTAGGGGGAGTTAGGTTCAGTTGTTATTTTGTTAGGAGTGACCAAGACATTCCCATAGAAGGTTCCATTGTATGTTGGACCTCATTATAGAATATGGACACTCTTTTAAATTAATTCATTTTAGGAAATCTACAAAACATTCCTTATTGCAATTAAAAAAGGTGGATGATAACACCAATGCAAAAAATGAATGATTTAATTAATAATCTAATCAAAACGTTGTTATTTTGAAGTCATGTAACCTAATCCAAGGTATTATATTAAAAAATCATGATATTTTTCTTATTATAATTCATTTAGAATATTTAAACATCAATTCGAAAGGCATACATCAATTTTTCATATGAATAATTTTAGAAAAACTACCAAATAATTCAAGAAATGTGCAGGGATTTTATTTTCATTTTGATGGTTCCATTATTATATAGACAAATACATTAAATTGAAATTCCATTTACTATAAATTTTAAATTCTTAGAAGTAATTATAATAAATTAAAAAATTAAATATATAGTGAAAACATAATTCGAAACACGCAAGTGGATTCCCTACTTGAGGATGGAATCATACCATTACATAACAACACTACACAAGTGTGTGAAAAGATGTGTGATAAAATATCAGAGATTGAAAACACTTTTGAGGAAAAATATTAAAAAGTACAGAGTGTGTGGTGCAACAACACTATTTATAAAATAAAGGATAAATGAGAAAAATATATGGACTACCGACAGCATTCCATGGAAGATATACTCATCTAATATTAATGTCTAATATCATCTAGTTTATAATAAATAATTTAAATACACGTTAAACTTAATATAGGTAAAATGAGGTACACCATCAAAACATTTTCAAGAGAAAGAATGATGAAAATTTCAAAAATAATAATGTGATTAACAATGAATATCCAAAGAGAATGACGAATCATGAATTGAGTGTTAGATGAAGGAATCATGCTCATGCCTAGAATAGGGAGAAGTAAAATGTAAAGCACTATAGTGGAGAGATCATGTGGGCTGAGGAGGAGAATAATATTGAAAAAAAGATCAAAGATTCCTTAAGTCTATTTTTTTAATTTCAACAGAAATTTTGGTTTTACGGTTTACCCACGCGGTAACGACAAACTATGCACCAACTATGCGATAGCCACTACGATAAAAACCCACATCACATGATTTTCCCACAAATTTACCATAACTATGTGATAAATTTGAATTCAAATGAGTGATTGTATAACCATTTTGGCACAACCCATGAGGTCTAGGAACAGGGTTTGGGAAAACCGTGGATCGTCCATGTGCTTCACATGTTCTCAATTCCATTAGATTCATGATTTTATCTTGGGGGTTTCACATTTTTACAAAAACTCTGTGCCCTATTAAATCCAACAAATATAATGATTTTTGTGGCCCATAGTTCCCAAAACTCAAGGAGACCCCAAGGAGACCCCTCGAGAATTTATCCAAGTAAAGATACACCATGAAGTTCCCAAAATCCTACAATTAAATATGAATGGTTAGAATAAATAATGGACCATCTTGCAAACACCACAATTAATTTTCCATTAGAATTTATCATTTTCTCAAACCATGGGTCATTACAACCTAACCTCCATAGAACATATCATTATGAAAACTCCAACAAAAATAAAAAAACATCACTCGATATTCATTGGTCATGACCATTCATTCAAATGGTCATGTTGTGTTTCAAAATACAAAATTCATGTTTATGTATTGTTAAGCATACATCACATTGAGCCATTAAAACCAGATAAATTATTTTTTTATTACATAAACACCAAAATGGTTCTTCCTCGACCATGTTTAGCTATATACATGATCAAATATTAAAATCATTAAAAACTTTTCCTATGGGTCACCACATTGTAGGTATTAAATGGAAATATGAGACGATTCTAAGCCATAGGACCATCACCATCTTATGTTCCTCAAAACGAACACCATTAATCCTTCAACTGATGCTTGTAAATGATTTCATTAACTAAAAAATGTCGATCACATATGAGTTCATATCAGGTATATCACTAAAATAAATTGTTGAATCCAAATCATCCTAACTAAAAATGGTCTTTCAATATTCCCTTGGATAAAACAGACAACCATTAAACACACTATCCATAACTCAATGAAATACTTAAAATAGTTACATACAAACATGAAAATTGAAAATGATGATAACATGTCATGCTTCATTGCCATCTATCTCAATATTGACGTTCTTAGAATTTTTTCATAATAAATACTGAAGCCAAATGACATATTCCAAGGCATCAAGAATTTTAAATTAACACATTCATTGATGTCTATAATATACTTTTTATGAAGATTCCTAGTAAAAATATCCCTTGGCCATTTAAATTGTTATTCATCTTCATGAAAAATGGTGTTACCTCGATCCAACATATAAGAATCATTACACTTACAAATATAACCTCTAATCCAAACAATAATTCTAGGGTAATCTCTGATTCATAAAACTGTAGTCCAAGGAAAATACCGAAAGTACTCCATACTCAATTTTTTCAATTGAGACATCATTAAAAATCCATTAAATCCATGATAGATAGTTGACTAATCCTATTGTAGCATCCCCATGGAGGCCGATTCAGAACAAATAGAAGGTTTCCAAGAATCAATCCATTTATTTAAAACATTAAAATCTTTATATCACTCAATTATAACCATCCTTGGATAAGTACCAATAATTTAGAATGTAACACTAAGAAAACCACAACTCTATCCAAACATCTTTTAAAATATAGTCTGATGTAATAAAAAATCCAACATAGTTCATCAAGGATCATTTCATGATAGGGAACATGTTCATCGAAAAAAAGAGTACACTAATTATATATCAAGAGTTTATATATGATTTGAGACTCTTCTATCACATCCAATATGATGAGTTCAATATGTATTCAAACCAAAAACACAAACTACTAGAATGAAGAATGATCAAAACAGTAATAGTTGACTTCTTTAGAAAGGGAATCAACATCACCTACTGAAGAACATACACTAATGGTTTTTAACACATTACCACCTGACAAACCTAGTGATCCATTACACTTGACCTCCATGTTTTATCCAAGACCAATGGAATTTTTCATAGGTTCCATACACCGCCAATGATTTCAACGATGCAATTAAAATAATGAAATGAAAATGTTTTCAAAAAATGGAATCATTAATTGAATTCATACAATACCAATCATTCTAATTAGTTCCTCTATCTTTGTGTTCCATATACCTAGAAGGAAACATTTACAAGTTTTGACATGATGCATCACACCATAGGAGTGTCTTAGTCATCGAATAAAGTGATAGAAAAACAACTCCACAACATGATAGATAAAATTCCACCCAATCAAACACGTTAGGCTCCTGAGATTCATAATCAAATATTCTTGTGCATTTGACAAGAAATCCATAACCAAACAAACTAGTGTGTCAAAACACCCATGTCTCAAGGAAGTCATCATGGCCTTGGGGAATAAGATGATATCTTTAAACTGTAGATCACTATACTATAGGGATGAGATGAGTCTATAATAAATAGCTTATAGAAAAACAATTCCTTAGAACTATATTTGTTCTTTATACTATTTAGCAACTCGCTAGTTATCGTGTGTAAGAACACATATTAACCGATGATTACATGAGAAATTGGTTAATTCCGGATACTACCCATATGACATATTCTCTATGAACTTGTGTATTTGAATGAATATTCAAAAAATTGAACAAATACATTATATTTCATAATACTGTATAAAAGACAAAAAACAATATGATCCGAACTAGGAAAATTAATGATGTCATAAGACCTACCAAACATCTAGGCACTACAAAATCATGTATATCCTTTGGGAATCGATAACTACATGATGCTCACACCCATAATAGGTGTCAATGAAAACAAAACCACCCATCCAAAAAATGGATTCATTCAATATTTAACAGTCTCACTGGGGACATCGACACACAAAAGGACCCAAACATCAAAAATATCATAACATTTCACAAGTCACTAAATATCTAAGGGTGATACCTACCAATGGTTATCCCTTTATGAATCAAATTTTGTGACCCAATCAATAGGTATAGCCATAATATTTCACTAGGACTAATACCTATTATTTATGTAACTGATATGTAGAAGGGAAGACAACAAGAAACACTCAATTTTATATTCAAAAGAACTCGATGTGAATTTTAAAATACCTTTACTCAATGGTTTGAATTATGTAAACTTATTCATGTTAAATTTACATGTCATTACATTATTCTAAAATCAAACATTACTCATTTTAATTATTCTAAACAAAAAAATAAGGAATGATGGAATGTATCATAATATTATTTTTTTAACATTAACCATTTATTGACATCCCATTATAAATTGGGAAATTTATCTACTAAATTCATTTCTATGTTATTATAGATATGGTGGATGATGAGGGACACATTAAGAAAATCTAGGTTCATGAAAATGAATCCCAATTACTTTTTCTTCTTTAATAAATATTTTAAACACCCTTACTATATTATCTCATTAGAAAAATTCACCATCTGACCTTATTGGGTTCTATTGTTCACTAAAGATGAAAACAAAATGATCAGCATGACGATGCATTGGATGACAAAACATTATAAAAGAAACAAATTAATTTCAGATCATAATATATTAGCATTTACATTTAACTATTCTAGAATATAACATGTTCTATGCAATGATCTAGTCATACAGGTGGCAATATTCTAAACAATAAAGATATTATAAAATTGGATTCATGGATATTTGATCCCATTATTTTGAAACCAATTCAATTTAACCAATTTAGATTATAATTCATTTTCATTTTAAACAATAGTTTCTAAAAACATATAATGATAAAATTTTGTATGAGTATATGATTTTACTTTTCCCAATTATATTGTGACCATACACCCTAAAAATAAAAAACTACTCCCATATTAATTAAAGCAAATTTTATTTATCCCATTAAACCAATTTCACACACACACACATATAATATAAAATTAAGAATGATATTTTTATCCTTAATAACAGAGAAACGTGATAACATGTACTAAGGCATAATACAGTTGTAAAAAATTCTATATAAACCCCTGATGTAAGATAAATAAATAGGTACCATAAAAAATATTAGCATGTAACATCACCTATGGAACACAAATAAAATCATCAAGAATCACTAAAAAAGATACATCATAGAATAAAATATTCATGTCATGTTGTTATATATGTTCCTATAATTAATCATATAATTCTTCTTCCTTGTCATATCAGGACAGGTTCAAGATTAACTAAATTTCATAAAATAATTACATGTATAAAAATAAACCAATCAATCAAACTGATAATATAATCAATTGTAACTACAGTAAACATGAAAAAAAATCCCATTCATAGAATATTGTAATTTTTATTATGGGTGTGGTGATCTATCCCAGACAAGAATATTTACCATGAATAAAAAAATTTGTATTCTCTTATCGACTAGACAAAAATAGAAATTAAAATGAAAAATAAGGCTCTGATACCAATTTTTTAATGTCCTGACCTGAGAGATCACTATGATGCTATCCCAAATGATATGTTACATGGAGATCAAGCACACCTCCTTGTATGTTGGAGGATGTAGACTAGTAGTGAGGGTCTGAGGAAGTGATAGTGGGGAGACTACACCCTCATGATTAGTGCAACATAATGAAATGTCTAGAAATAAAAAACATAGAATATCTAAAGAATAATATAATTGAATTTATATGATAGCCAATTTGAAAATAAAACTATTGCATTCTTGTTTAGATGATAATACAAAAAAAACATACATACCACATGAAACTGATACAATATAGAACATAATATATAATTGAATATAATTATCCATGGTTCACTACATTAGAATCCTATGATATAGCTCAATCCTATGCTACTAACTTGGTGTCAAAAATAAAATATTGAAATCAATGATCATTACTCTTGTGAAAATAAGGTCTAATCGAGTACCCTTTTATAATGCAACCTTAGTAAGGTTGGTGATATAATTCCAGGAGCGTTACCAGTTACTGTGCCATAAACTGAATCTATCCTGAGAATATTAATTCATGTAATGTGTATGATTATGATGAATGTGTTGTTCTGAAAAAGTAATTAAATAATGGTTGACTCAGGTTCCAATAGAACACTTTCCCAAATATACATTCTTCGGGTGATAGTGGGAATTAGAATTTGATCAGTTACGATTAATATAAATAGTCATCACGTATAAATTTATATTATATAATTATACATTGAATCAAGATATATGAACCAATTACATATGGATATAAGTGTACATATACCTAGAATACATGATGTTGGATAGATCAGGCATATCTCAGTCATCCATAACCAATCTAAACTAGCATATAAGGTCAAGAAATAGTTTATACTACCTATATCCCATTATAATGTGGTAAGTCATGCATGACACTGAGGATGGTTAGTGAGCCATAATTTCAACACTCTAAACTGAGAGCACGGTGCCTTAGCCAATTTTACAACATAATATATATGGTGTAAGCCGCCATGATTAAACACATAATTTAAAGGAGAATGATTTTCTGTATTTCTCAACATCACAAATACCATCGTTCCAAAACCTATGTCTAAATAACAATCATGTAATGATAATAGTGTCAAGATCCATGAGTCATTTCCTATCATTATATACATTCACTAATTCCATCATAAACAAGGACATTACATTTTATTTCAATTGGAATTATGCATGTTTGTATGCAAGAAATAAATAGTGTGTCTATTCAAACCTTTACATTTCATTTCATTTATAAAATTTAATTCATTCAAGGAATGAATACATTATGAATCATTCTATAATTAAAATAAGGACATATCAATTAATAAACTGAATGGTGAAATCCATCATGAACACAGTATTTTAAAAAATAAATTCATTTTATTAAAAACATGTAAATTCATTTAGAAAGGGTCAAATAGATTATTATGTGATACCATGGTCTATTGGAAAATTCCCTAATTTTTTAATCCGAATTATTTAGAAATACAAGACCTTATATGGATCATTATTCATTAGTAATTTAGTTAGGAGTGGGAAATCCATTCACCAATAATGTTCAATGGTTATTTGAAAATTAATATAGTTGAGGGACAAACAATAACATAAGTAATTAAAAATATAAGGATTATATTTTCATTTAGAAGGTTCTATTGTCATTTAAACATTTATTTACAAGTGAAATTCCATTTATAAAATATAATGAAGATATAAAGGATACTATGAGTCATTACACATTTAAATATTAATGGTAAACATATGATGACACATCAATGGGGTGTCCATGGACAACAATTGAGTCCTATAATTACATAATAAAACTCCTTAGGAATGTAAAAAAAGTCATCAACCAATATAAGGTAAATAATTTGTTAATGTAAATCAATGGAAAATGGATTTTAGGGCAAAGAATCTATTTATCAAATGGTAGAACATGAGGAAAAAAACATATAACACCTACCTTATAACATGGATGGTCAAATCCTCCAATATCAATGGTTGATTTGATCCATTTTAGATAATATCTATGAAAAGAACCATCGAATTAAAAATAGTGAAAATGAGATTTCAACTCGATAACATTGTTCAGACAATATGAAATTTAGAATTATTATAAAATCAAGAGCATGTCGATGTAGATCCATACATAAATACATTGCTAGAAACATATGATAGACGTATCAGTTTTTTTCATTCCAATAATAGGGATAAAATAATTTTAAATGGCCCTTGTGGGAGAGCTCTTGTGACTATAGGATTAGAATATTAAATAAAAAATAAATCAAAAAATTGTTCATTAATTTTATTTGGGTTATTTAACCACATAAATTAGTTTTATAGTTTTTCCACATGGTTATCCCAAAACATGAACCTACCATGCAGCACCCACTACCTATTAAACTCACCTAGCACGGTTTTCCCTCATCGTTACTTTTACCATGAACCAATCATGTGATTAATAGTGTGAGGGTAATGAATATGTTTCACTACCCAAGTGATCTTGGTGCACAATTTGTGTAAACTATTATCGTTTCTTTTGCTTCACAATTTCTAACAAAAATAACCTGCCCAATTTACAACTAGGAGATAAATGCATTTATAAAAACCATGTGACCTATTTAGACCACCAACCCATCAATTGTTTTGGACCCAACACTCTCACAATTGAAAAAGAGTTCATAAGGACCACCTAGGACATTACCCAAGTCCAAAATTATCACTCTAGAGTGTTACAAACCTTGAAATTATTTTCCTAAGATAAAAAAAATTAGATCATCTATCAAATGCCAAAATTAAAATTCCCTCATATTCTTCCATGGATCAGAACACAGTACATTACACACATACTCATAATCCACTAACCAAAACCCTAGGATGGTTCACCATATGGACCAAATTATTCCTTCAAATATTCAAGGGGCTTCTATTTTACATATAGAGACAAGTAGAAAACAATGGGTATACTATTACCTTGTCAATAGATATGAAAATTAGTAGACACAACAACAAGTAAATAAACAAAAAAATAAATATCATTGAAAAGATAAGGAAAATTCCAATTAAAAAATAGATTTATAATGCTAAAATAATATGTCATTCCATAAATTTCATAATTGATCCCCTTTGGAAGATCCCATATAATGATATAAAAAATAAACTAATAAAATATCATCCATTAACCAGTATTGTGTGCTTTCATGTCTTAAAAGTAAAAATCCATTTGTTCTATGAATATCCTAACATACCAATTATATCATAATCCTTCAAAAAACTCTCAATGAAATGAAATTATTCTTATTTTTAGTATCAAATGTTTAGTGATTTCTTGAGTATGGAGAAATTAAAATTAATCATGCCATATAGAATAAATTTCATAAAATATATATTCGATAAAATAATTATGTAATATATATATATATATATTCCTTTTTAATATAATAATTTAATGTTAAAATTTAATTTAAGAAGAATGAAAAACAACCACAAATTCTTGTGATCTATTGTGACACCCAATATCGGTCTATACTATCTATTGTTTCCATTATAGATAACATCATTGTACTAAATTTATATATACTATTTCCTTGGTTTACATCCATGTAATCCACGGTTGTCATAAAAAATGGAACCCACTTGGCTATATCAGTCATTCCCTTTATACAACAACCATAAAAAAATACATTTGAATGGTTAGAATTGGAGTTCTTATGATGTAAATATCTTGATTGATTAGAATGAACAATCACTGACATTCAAAAGCATGAAATAATGGTAATACCAATCTTACATTTTGAGAATTTCCAAAAATATAAATTGGAGTATTCTAGAGTTATCCACAGTTTTTTTTTCACCATGGTATCTCATAAGAATCCACAACATTAATATGTGGAATTCAATAATATAGTTATCACCAAGAAGGTAGTTAATTTCACCACAAGTTATTCATTATAATTAATCTATATAGAATCAGATTGATCATTCATTTCATTTCAAAGAATTGTTCCTCTATAAATACGAGTGTTAAATTTCCACCTGATATGTACTTGAGTCCTCTAATTGAATACAAGGATCACTGATTTAATTCAACACATGTCTATGCCTAAACTAACCACCTGTAATCCATCCAAACAATTAACAACCATTTCATTTCAATAATAATCATTTAAAAAATACTATATATCCCAAAATAATTCATCATATAGGATGTTGTCAAACACAAACAATACCCCATGGTGCATCCATGGCCTGTTACTATAAATTTTAAGAAATATCCAAAATATTTAATGAAAACAATTATAATTCATAAATATTTTATATCTTTTAATTTTAAGCCTCTACATTGATCATTATCGATGGATAATTAAATTTTTCATTCCACATAAAATTTCATTAATATGGGTTCCCATCCAATACCAATACATTTAGTCCATTCGACCTCTAATTTAACTAAATATTCAATGGTTATGAAATTATATTTCACAACCATTAATTTTTTTAAAAAATTACTTCCTAAACACAAAAAAAAGTTAATTTATAGTTTCATTTATGTCATATATAATTTGACATATAATATTCCATTTAACTAGCCTATTACAAGATCAAACCCATTACGGTAGTTCATTACTAGGTATTTACATTTGTATGGTTCAAGGAATATTAGATGTGGTATTTCATTAATAAAAACATAAAGATAAATTGTTATTCAACCAATGGTCAGAGAAAGAAAAGACAAAATGAACACACTGAAAATTAACATGAAGAAAAATAACTGGGAATAATGATAAATGTACCAGATAATATACTTTCTTCCTAGTTAATCCCACACTTCTAAATTAACACATATGTTCTGATTGAAATAGAATAAATTTTCAAACCCGAACAAAGTCATTGGAAATTATTTTCATTAATACAAATTAATTTGAGTTAACTATCCAGTGAGATAAATAAATAAATTTGAAAAATGAATCATAGAATCTCCAATGAATCATGGAAGAATCTAAAAGATTCTAAAATGGAAAGAATATGGAGGGGAATAACCCATTGAGATTTGAGATGGATGAAATATCCTTGAGAGATTCATATTTTCTCTTTAATAAAAAATAATTCATTAGAGGGCTAGGGTGATTCCTCATTAGAAATCACTTGGTGAGAAATGATTAAAATATCCTAGGGGCCATCAGCAATATAGTACTATTCCTCCAGGTCACATGTGCTCATTTTACTACTTCCTGCACACTATAAAGGACACATTCATTATATTATTAGTTGATGAAGATTGACTATCCATGGTATCCCTTTGATCCTCTCCCAAAACCCATCATTAACACCGGATCCTCATTCCTCTTCCAAAATGGAATGTTTTAGGGGATCAAACCATCATAACTCTGACTTTAATGGATGTTTAAATTATGAAACCTATAATAGAAAAAAAATATAATTTTCTCCAATCCTCAAGGATCTAACGTACATAAGAGTGTTAAAAAATATGCACCATAACACATACCTACCCTATAAATTTCTTATTTTAATTAAAAAATATTACCCAAGCCACACCAATATTTTTTTAAACATAATAACATCATTTGATTCGAAAATTACATTACATTTCTCATAGAAACATGAAATGTATGGTACAATGTTACTTGATCATAAGAAAATACTTATTATTCGCATCAAACAATGATATATTTCTCCATAACATCCATCTCTCCTGATATTCATACATTTCACAGTTTAAATTATTTTCAAGACTATGATGCTCCCAATAATTTGACTTATCTCATATGGAATATAACTAACAGAATAACATTTTATTGAGGTGATTATCATTCAAAATCCTCTTCATAATTTTCTTTCAACCAACTATGTATGGTCCCAGACAAACTAATCCTTGAAATTTTTGTGTTCTCTTTTCAACGTAGGTTTTATCCCTTACTTCTATCATCAAAGACAAAATATATGGGACTATACCATAAAATCACTACACAAAAGCAATAAATATTACATAAAAATCTATGGTATGGTCCATAAATATAAAAACACATGCACTATGAAATTATTATTTCTTGTGACAACATAATGAATCCAACCACAAACGAAGTCAATCATCAGAACAACATTGAATTATTTACCACAAAATATATCATACCAATAGTGTTTTATATCATATCCCATTCATAATTAATATATTTTAATTCAATATAAAACATCAAAAGTATGTACATTTAAGTACAGACCAATCAACGAATGTCATTCCTTAGTAAGAAAATTTCTACTAACATTATTCACTATGATCTCCCTATAAATCCAATGTGTAATACACAAAAAACCAAATTTTTCTCACAATATAATCTAGATTCTAATATATGTGATATGTTATGTAAAATAAAAAGGTATGACCACACATATTTGAATTCATTAAAGATTATAGGTGATGTTTAAACTAAAAGTGAATGGACATCTTATGTCATCAAATCATCCATAAGCTATTCAGAAACATAAAAAATATATTATAGATTGAGTTTGACATGTTCAGAACATAATAGAATATCCCTTCCATATAATTTCTCTTTTAAAAGTTTTAATGTGTAAATCCCCTATCATAATTGTTAACATGTTTTCCATTACAATTAATAATTATCAAACATTTTAAGCATTCATAAAAAAATGCACCACTCTTGAAACTACTCCATATATTAATTAATAGAAAAATATATCATCTTTACTATCAATAAATAATTAATGTAAGGTTCATTACCAAAAAATTATTATTTTGGTTTTCCATAATTTTTCATTCCTTAAAATTCTTCGTAGTCACTTGACCACATGAGTAAAAGCTTTAGTACATGATTTTAACTCTATAAGATCCACCATTATTTTCAACTGACCACATAACATGGATCATTTTCATGGATTATCCTATTCTGAACATCTCGATTTAAACTAAAAATTAATCTCTCAACTGAGGGTCCCTTGTATTTACAATTGGAATTAATTCACATAGTTCCCTCATCCAAATCATTAGACCTTGGTTCCCACTTGTCATCTCTTTAACCGATAATTTGATAGGTAGCCTGAATACAAAAATACATTATTGTATCCATTAAATAAATATATGTTCACCAAGGTTTCCACCACCAAAACATGTAACATAGCACAAACTCTCATGATTCATATTGCATATAAACAATGATTTCATATCTAAACCACTAACCATACCAACACAAATTTTACTTTATGTAATCTCAAGTACACATGGTACATATCGTACATAGTAGTCACCTTCCTTATGAGATGGTTTAACACACGATCTCCTTCCATCTGGTTTGATTCCAAAAATTCACACATCCCTCCCACCCTAACCATCAATCAGACGAATACCTATATACTGAGAGGGCTATGCACTAGATCAATCATCACTAAACCTTTATTTTATATTATGATCCAAAAACCCATTATAAAACATAATAAAATCATCTTAATCATAAAATATTATATCTTTTAAACCTGATCGAACATCATGGTAACCTATCTATACCCCAATCATAAATTTGATATCATCATGAAAATGCAGGTTCACAATTACATCATATGATATCATTTAAAAACAGATTTAAAAACTCAAATAAGACAACATCATACAACATGATACATCATTTGTGAGTGTAATCTCACTGATCCTTGGATCAAAAAACCTTCAATGTAAAAAATGATTATCTCGACAATTCAATTCTAATAATAAAATTAATCTCGCATTTTAATTTACAATATTCTTTACACCCCATACATAATAATTATTGTTGTATGATCAAAAAAAACTTAATAATAACCTCATGTACCCCAATTATCATAACTATGTGGGACCCATGTAACACCATGATATTTCATGATATATTTCTCCTCAAATAAATTTAATTAGTTGATAGCTTTTGATAAATAGAAATTATAATATAAATGAATCATAATATAGAAAAAAATTATAACCTAAATATTAATTAGGATATTTGAATATGAATTAAGTAACATTGAAAATTATATATAATGGTTTTAGATAAGAAAAATATATATATAAATAAAAACAAATTTTTACTAACTTCCAAAAATTTATTATTGATAAATTTAGTTCAATTTTTTTAACTATTTTTCTTACAAAAACTAACTATTTATATTATAAATCATTTAATTTTTTTTATAAAACAAGCACCATTTTTGAAATAATCATTTCAGTTTTATCATCTATTGATTTTTTAGAATGTTTTGTAAAATGATATCATTAAAAATAATAGTAAAATAATCATATTATTTAAAATTTTCATTTTCTAAAAAATAATATAAAATTTCAATGTATGGAAATAATATTTTTAATGTTATATTAGTTCACTTATATATTTATTATTCAATATAATCACATTTTAATTAATTTTATGTTTTGTTTTGGAAGAAAATATTTTTTTACCTAAGAAAACATTTCTTTATAGATTACTAATTTTAAATACTTTTTAGGGTATAAGTTTAAATTAAATTACTGAAATTATTTGAAAATAATTTTAAAAAATGACCCTTTTATTTTCAATAAGAATTTATGGTTTTGGTAATGATGGACATTCAATTTTTTCCATGATTAATAGTGAATAAGGTAAAAAAATTTATTATGTTTTTGTTTAAAAAGGCTTATCAGAGAGGAGGTTAATCAAAAGATAAGTTGATGTTTTCAAATGAAACATATGTAAATACTATTGGTTGAAATATTTTCACAACATATAATCCAAAAATATAATATTTGAAATATTGATGAATTTTTCATACATATGACATTATAATATTTTAGTCTCTTCTGAAATTCTATTTGTGTCAAATAACCATCTTCTAAAAGGAAACCATGGTTTATATTAATTACAACATATTTCTCCATCTAGAACAATAAAATCATTACCATTATACTATAAAGTTCAATATTAATTAATTTGATGTTTTCATATTCTTATGAAAATATTCAAATGGCCCTTAACAATTGATTTAAGGGGGAACAACTAAAGAGGAGTAAATCTTATGACCAGATCTCTTTTAATTTATTTTAATTTTTACCTCCTCCATACCCTTGTTATTTATCATTGAATAATCACTTAATTATCCCCAATATAGTCAAACATAAACTTAAATATTGAACAACCTTTTTTGACCCTAAATTCCATAAAATGGAAAGTGAATGTATGTCCCATGTGTTGGTGTGGACTACCACCTCCACATAAGGATATAATTATTTTTCATCAACATCATTAAAAAATGGTTTTTATTATGATACTAATATTAATATATTATATTTATTTCATATTTATTAATCTTTTATTATAATTTCATATATATATATATATTCTCACTATCCTATATGTTGAAAAAGGATAATTTCACTCATGGATACATGATGACTTCCACCTGCATGGAGCGTTGTGATTAATAATTCAATTGCAATTTACAAGGATGGTAATGATGATGGATTTAATATATATATATATATATGGTATATATATTTTAATAATTTTTCTCTAAAGATGATTTATTATTTACTTACATTTAATTCCACTAATTTAAAAGTAAAAATGACATTGTTTTTGTATATATGACATGTTATCTACATGAAAAATATATTTTATTTCCATATAAAAACATTTAATATATGAAACAAAATAAAAATATTTTTTTTAATTATAAATATATCATAACTAACATTTTCTGTATGATGTAACCATGATTAACGTACAATGACAGGAACCACCGTACTTTAATTCACATGAGAAAATAAATACATAGAGACACCTGTGTTAATAATGAATTATTAATACATTTGTATTAAAGTGTTATAAGTTGATTATATATTATACTATAATTAAGTAATTTATTATTTTATAAATTTTCAATAAATTTAATATTATTAAACTTTTGTATTTATCTCTTATAAATCATGTTTAACTTGAGGAACATACAAACGTAACACGAATGTTTTTTATCTTGATTTTATATGATTATGTTTGTAATTATGATATATAAAGAAATATCAATAATGAATCCCAAAAATATTCTAATCAGATGATTAATTTTTTAGATAACATTTTTTTCTATCATTTATTTAATTTTTTACTATAGAATAAAATTTTATTTAATATAAAATCAACATCATTTTACTATTTGGTTGAGAATATTTTCTTATAGTATCCATGATATCTTTAAAATATTTTAATAAATGATTTATATATTACAATAATATTGTGTTAAGTTTTTTAGACACATGAATTATTATTTAAAAAATATTTTAAATTTAATATTCATGTATTTTTATTTCTTATTTAATTTTTTATTTTTAATAAAAATGGGAAATGAATCATTGTTTTAACGATCATAGCACAAAAAAACATTATCACATCCCAAAAACACATTGAATACAACTTTCCATAATAGGTTAACATAGTTCTATAAATTTTTTTCCCATGTATGTTTTGGAATATTTATATTTTAAAAAATGCATCAAAAATGAAAAGGTTATTTTCCTTATGAAATATTCTATATGATATTTTGAAGTATTTTTCATTTTTTATTACATCCTTTGTTGTTATATATGAATTATTAGGGATATTTTAAATGGATAACATGATTATTATTTATTTGGATAGTCAATTATTTTTATTATTATGATATGTTTATTAAACCCGTTTTCTTTCAAATGGTTATATAGTGATTCATTATTGAATATTTTTTGAAACCAATTTTTTTATCATGTTATATAATGTTTAATTGTTAAAATATTTATGTAACCCATTTTTCATCCATCGTTTTACTGATTTGATGAATAAGGTATATTCTAGTTTAACATATATGAATGAATTGTGATTGTAAGGATCTATGGGATGAAAATTATTTATCCCTCTAAATATATGTTGAGATAACAATTAATAAGATGATGAGTGATCAATGTATAGTAATTGATTATTTTACAGAATTAGAGTGTTCAGAGTGAATATTGGAAAATGATATGATGGAATGGGGAGTTAATTGAATCCACAACAATAATATTTCCATTGCTAATTTTAATAGGAAATTATTTTCTAAGAATATATTTACACAAATAGCTTATGTATTATTCCAATGGTGTGCATTACTGAATCATTTTATTTGGTCCATTAATGATTCACATATTATGAAGTCTCATGATTTAGAAAATTACTCATAATTATGATGATTTATATTATAGGAATTGTTTTAAAATGTTATGCTCATTTTATCATACCAGTATTCTAAAGTAATGTTTGAGTGATCATTGATATCTATCTTATAGACCCCTAATGAGAATCTGAACTAAAAATTCTTCTATTTTATTCCTTGGGTTATGGTGATTGGTTTTATGTATGATATATATATAATGGTGCTAGTTATGATGATCCTAGTGGGAGAAATTTTGGAACTATTATAAATAATTTTGTGTGTTTATATTTATTCAAAATATAGTAATCCTATATTTAATATATCATGAAATTTAATGTTATTTGTTGAATATTCATCAAATAGATTATATAATTTTTATATGAACTGTATTATTCAATAAATTTTTACAAGGGAATGGTTTAGTAATTTTTTTTTGAAAATGATGATAATTATTTAGTGATAACCCCTATGTATATTTTCCAGTGTCATTATAATGAAAGTACAATGGATTCCCTAGAAACAATTACTTTCTGGAAATTAAATGTGGATTTGGTTTTGGAAAATATACATCATGGGGTAATAATGATGAATATAGTAGGAAAAGTTTATATCTACAGTCATTTGGATGGATGATGAGTGTTCCCTTACAACACACCTATTATAAATTTCATAGAGTATTTGTCTGATTAAATAAAACTTTAATTTTGATAAATCATAAAGGATTCGAATACATGATAAACATGATTAAAATGTGTTAAAACTAATGTTTAATTGATAGAAAATAAGGTTTCATGATTTAAATATCCTATAACAGTTTATATTATCATGTGGTGTACCAATATGATTATTATTTATCACTTTATTTGGTTAATTTTAGTCATTTATTGGAACAAAATGGAACCATATAAATGATTAATATGATAGAAAATTAAATTAGTTTCCCTATTATAAACCAAATATTATGGGAGATCAAGCGAAATTTAAATTTTTATAAATTTTTAACAATATTCATATATGAATCATGTTGTTTTTTCAGAAAAAAAAAGAAATGAAAAAAGTTAAATTATAACCATTATAAGGAAACATCTATCATGAGTTAGTGGGTTCAGTGATCCACTATTTATTGATAAATGGATGGGTATAAATAAGTAGATATTTTTTTCAATAGAGTTCGTAACATGTACAATATGTTTTATGTTCTTATAATTTTAAGGGAAAATAGGTCAATTTTTTATGATAACAATAACACTTAGAAACATAAAGAAATTGATTTTATTGAATAAGTATAGTTTATGAGATTATTTTTACATTTAGTAATTTCTTATTTGTCTTCATAAAAATTAAAAATATAATTCCTTCAGTTGATGTAGAATGATGATGAATCCATTATTATATTTGAGGATAAATTTGCAAGACAAGTGAGGCATTTATCTATTATTATCATCTATCCTAAATGTAATATTTTAGTAACCAATCAATCAAATAGTTTTGATAATAATATAAATATATGATTCAATTGAAATTATAATAATAAAAACCATAGTGGTAAGAGGGTGTGCTATAATTTATGATCAATTTGTGGAATTAAGAATAGATTAAATTTTATTAAGGGTTATGATAATTTGTTTTTTATAAAGAGATAGGTCATCATGATATTGAATTCCAACGGTTTTGGAAAGAATGAGATAGGTAATGATGGATAAGAAGAAAAAAAATGAACCAACCAGAATAATGTTATTCAAATGTATGGATTATTACAATTTTGCATACTAGTTCTAATATAAAATGTTATGTGATAATAATCGATATCAATAATCATTGAAGCCCATAAATAAATAGAATTATTTTTTGATCACTATGTATTATGTGGATAATTTTTTTAACAGTAGACATACCATCCTCTATAGACTTATTAATGTTGTTTTTGAAACTATAAATTCAAACTCTTTAATATATAAATAATTTTTAAAGAGTATCACAATAAAACCTCAATAAAAATTGGTTAATATTGAAGTAAAAACTCTATATTAAAATATGATTTAATCTATTTTCAAGGAGACCCCTCTGATTGATATTCGTGGCCTTTTCATTGTTGGAAATCATTTTCTTCTCCCTCTAATTGAATTTTATGTTATATAAGGAATGTAAAATATTTCATTAAAAAAATTGAACATACATATATAAATAATGGAATTAATTTTTGATAATAAGAACCAACTTATTATCATATTTAATTATAATGATAAATATGAACATATTAAGTAAATTAAAACCATTATATGGGAAATTATTGCAATTAAAATATTTTGTTCATCTCAGATGGTTTGAGAGAAACTAAAAATCAATGATATACTTTTTATGGTAGTTTATTCATATTATCCTAAAATAATTTCAAATAATTATTCTAAATAGTGATGTTTTTTCCAATTGAATTCATCTTATTTTTGAACCTATTTCGATGACTCTATATAGAATTACCCCTATTGAGCTATATGAACTAATGAATCAAATATAGAAGAATATTAATTAATGAATCATTTATAAATGTGCATCATTAGGGGTGAACATTCCCTTTTTGATTATAAGATAATTATAATGATGGAAATCAACATTGATTATTTGGAATAAAAAATGTTATAAATAATGAATAATTACCCCAACCTAAAATTTATTATTTTCTCAATCATGTATTAAAAGTTAGATATATTTCAATGATTGATCTTTAATATGGAACTATAATTCTTGGGTAATAATAGGAAAACCACTTGAAATAATTCTGTTTATTTTATGGAGACTACGAATTTATAGTGACACATTTTGGAATTAGTAATTCCCAAACTAAGTTCATTTATTTATATAATAGAGTGTTTATATATTAAAATGATCAGATTTTAGTATTATGCATAGAAGATATTATTATATTTTTGATGAGTTGGTTATTGCATGGATATTTCAAATGGATTGTGCTGAAGAAACTATGAAAGGATAAGATGAATAAAAAATTTAACATTTATGGATTTTTGATACACAATGATCCATTTTATTATCAAAAAATATCACGAAAGGGTATATAGGGGGATCAATCAAATATGGTGGTTATTAGTCATTGGTCCACACAACCACTTTAATTGAGATCTATAGTATTATTTTTTGGCAGGATATTATAGATGTTTTGTGGAGAATTTATTATCAATGGAGAATCTTCTCATCATTTTGACTTGTAAGGGATCAATGTTATTTGCGGAGATGAACAAGTAGAAAATCTCAATTAATTAATGAGTAAGTTATTTATTTCATTATTTCATACAAATGCTTTTAGTAATGAAGGGTTTTTAATTTTTAGTGATGCATCATACAATGGAATATGATATTTCCTCACACATATTTATTGAGTGATTTCTTATGTCTCAAAAAATTTAATGTTTAATGCTAAAAATTACCAAAATCATGATTTTTTTGTAGCTATAGTATTTGTTATATTAATGATATTAAGATATTTTTGGTATGATGAAAATTTTGGTATATAAATGTATAATACAAAAATTAATATATATATATATATATATATATTCACTGGAAAAGTGATGTGTATGGGCATGAGATGATGGTTTCAGTTGGTTAATTAATATGAATTCACAATACAATACCACCCACAAAAAGAAAAAATGGTGGAATACACTCTATTAAATAATGATCATGCCAAATATTATAAGGTGAGGAAAAAATCATTATAATTATTATTTATTTTAAATTGATGGATTAGGAAATTTTTTGGGACGGGTAGAAATCATTCCTTTCTCAAATGATTTTTCATCCATCCATCCATATGAAGAATTTATAGATGTATAAGGAAGATATAAATAAGAAAAATAAGTCTATAAATGAACTTATGTTGAGCAATTAATCTTATGGAAAAATATGGTTCAAGATAATTGTATGTTTCCCCTATATAAACTATTTATTGAAGTTGTTATTGGATGATGTACCTTTTTTGTCCCTCTCAATTCAACCTAGATGTTTGAAGATGTATAAATAAGTCAATGTGTGTTGCTTTTGGGATAAAATGTAGGGTGTTATTTATATTAATTTATCATGATTCATTTTATTTCATCATTTTAAGGCTATGATACGTAAATATAAGGGAATTTTATATCCATGAACTATTTTAGAATGAAAGTGATAAAAAATCATTTTAGGTTTTTTTGTTAGAATATCCATAAATTATAAAAGAAATAATTATAATTGGGTTATAGTCGATAGAATTATGAAGAAAAAAAATATTTATAACAAAGATGAATGATCTATAATCGTCTTTAATAGATATTAGTTAATTATATTGTAAGGTTACATAGGTTAAAAAAATTTATTCTATCTGATCGGTATCCGATATTTTCCATGATATTATGGAAAATTATTTAAAAATATATCGATTTAGAGTTTTTTTAGTACTGAGTGTCATACATATATATAATTTCACACTAAAACTACCATTCATACCCTTGATGATATACTAAGGTCCAATTAAATTGCAATCATAGGTGTTTGGATCAAGTCCTTCCTCTAGTTGAATTTTCATTAAATGAAATCTTTCTCTACAAAGTGATAATTTATTCGTATGAATCCCTATACAATATCTTACAATTCCATTTTTATTTTATTCAAATGTAGGAAGAGGACCAAAATATCAAAAAGGAAAACAGAAATGGAAAAGAGACTACGGAGGTCTAAAATAGTGAAGATCGAGGGCATACCCTCTAATGATGTCGATCCCCGTTGTTTTCAGACTAAGAGGGGTATGAAAAGGTAAAGCCTCCGGGCCTGGAGAGACAATTGAAGCAAGGTAGTCAGCAGCTTTATTTCCCTCTCTCCAGGTATGAGACACTTTTTTCATATTTCCCAGGAGACCCCGACACCTCCGGATGATGTACTCGATAGACCAAGGAACGCTCCCGATGCCTTAGGTAGACATGAATAACCCCACTGTACTTGGATTAAGTAGGTGAAATAAATTAATTGTGATGTGAGATAGATAGGGAAATGGAATAGAAATTCAGTGTCATTCAACATTGTAACTTGTTTTCATAGAGATAAAAAAAATTATTTGTATAATAACCAGTGAAATATGAAATTGGATGTTGGTTAGAAGGTAATCCAACTATGTTATCCTAGAGATATGGTTATGATTTTATGAAATAAAAAATTACCAACTCCAATGTTATATTATACCCTTAGGGATTATTTATCAATTAAGGATTATAAATTATCTCTTTTCTAATCACCCAAACTGGTATCAAGATTACTATGTGTTACAAATATCTCTCATCAGGTAGTAAGCTGATGATTTAGTGAATATAATAATGTAAAAGGTTTTACCACTACATAATAATAATTTCAATGATGAATTTTTTTTATAAATCATAGATCATGTATATAATGTGCTATAGATTTAAACTACTCATGTTGTTAATGATCACGGGAGGAATCAGAGATTTTATGAAAATACATGTTAAAAAAAGAATGTGATGAAAAAATGATATCCTAATTTTATATATCATTTTTTTAAAATTGTTATGGTAAATTTCATTTTAATGGGGGTGGAATGTATCAACCCATTATTTTATGAAATATTTATCTTAAAAAAATTAATTTCTTCTAAAGCTTGTAATATATTAAAACATGTGTCTAAATAAATCATAATAGATGATAAATTTATAACCTATGTATTATTTTAGATATATGAATATGATTAAATATTTTTTAGAAATTATCTATAAGTATTTAGATAATTAAAATACATTTTTTAGGATGTTCTCAATTTTATGTAATGTCACTTTACACATTAAAAATAAAATTTTCCCTGAAATTTGACTTATTAAAATGTTACAAAAAAATTATTAAATTCATGAAACATTTTGAAATTTTAATTTGGAAAATATTATTTATTTTATAAATTATAATATGACATTTATATGTTTTGAATGATTTAGATTTATCTCGATAGATAAACTTGTCAATTAATAGTGAGTATTAATTATTAATTGAATAATTTGGAAAGATAAATTATTTTTTAAATGGATTAAAATATAATATTATTTCATTTATGTTATCAATAATCTAATTATGGTAACTCTAATTAAATTCATTTTTGATTTTTGTATAGAAAAGTTTTCTTCTAAATAAAAAATTTGTTCTTGAAAACATATAACCGTCATATTATTAGATTAAATATTAAATTAAATCTTTCTAAATATAGAAATTGAATTGGAAAAAATGAAATAAATATGTTAAATCAACATTAAAAAATTATTTAATGAGTCCACATTATTTTCTGGTCAAGATGAATTGAAAAAACATAATACAATTCACAATAATAATAGTAAAAACAGGTTTCCAAAAGGAAACAATATGATTTCCAAATAATGTATTGTAATTCATATTTTATGGTAATAATTATACATTATAGTATACCATATTTTAATATATATCCATTTTAAGTCATTTTTCATTATTATGATATAATTATATTTTCATCAATTAAAAAATTACACATGATTCCTGTCAATCACTTTTAAAAGGACACCCCTGATTTCAATTATTTTTACTACAATGATCCATCACTATCAAAAAAACTACCCAATTGTCATATGAAAATTCTTATACATTATTTATATTTTGTTTTCATTAAAAAAATATCATTACCTAATTCGTTTATAAATGATATAAATGACTCTATTTTAAGGAGAGGAAATAATCTTACATGATCATTTTTAATTTATATCTTCTTATATATACTCCAAATTTATTTAATTTATCATAAATAATAAATTAAAATTCCTAAATAAATCCAATATTTTCTATGATTATATATCCACCATTATTCACTACATTTTCTATGAAATTGGATGTTAATGTATCACTCATGCCTATGTGTGGAGTACAACCACCACATAGCGGAATAATTAATTATCAATCACTATCATTAAAGGATGATTAATTTAAGGGGATTAAAAGTAATATATAAGATTTATGAAATAATTATTCTTCTGTAATATTAATTTCATATCCTCCTTCTTATGTTCCAATCAATTGTAAATGATAACGTCTTTTGTGCATACCTGTGGAATACCACCACCACAATGTGATGCGATTTGTTTTTGATTTGCACATTACATGGATGATAATAAGGATATATTTACAGCATATATATGAAATAATATTGAATTTATAATTTCAAATTATGATTCACTATTAATGTTACAATGTTATAAAAATTGAAAGTAGTCTTCTTGTGTATGCATTACCTACCATATTCATGAGAAATGTAATTAATTTTTCGATATCTACATTTAATGAATGTATATAAACATGTTAAATAATTATATATGCAATTTTTTAGCTATTAATATATTTGAGATGATATAAAAATGATCAATGAATATGTACTCTAACCAATCGACCAAAAATATCATAAAAAATGCTACAGTTAACACCCTGAAATGAGGAATTTCTCTGTGAATTAATAATTAATTTTTTTTAAACGATATAATATGGTAAAATATTTTATTAAAATGTTATAAATTATTTTACTAAAATATAATAATAAATTTAAAATTATTATATACTATGATACGGTTATTATGATACAAGATAGACATGATTAAAGGGATTTATGTTTTAATGTAATTGTTTATCAGGAATTTTTATGATAATGATTACAATGACAGAGTTATGTAACTTATCTACCTATGATCCCATTTATTTTATTCTCATATATTTATATCAATAGTTTACATGTGTCTTTTAATTTTACACTATTTATGTACTTTTGAAATTGATAGAATGTTTTTCTATAGAAAATAAAATTTGATTTATAAATTTATCAAGAATCATCTTCTTCAAAATCCATGTTTTATTTAAAATAATTTGCTGATTTATTTAATATTACCATATTTTTTATAAAAAAACTCATTTATACCAATGATTTAATTTTTAAAAAATGTTTTAATGTTAACATTCAATTTATTTTCTAAATGAGGAACATTTAGATCTTTATATGAAATTCTAAATTAATCTTTCTAATAGGAAAAGAGTGAATGATATTTTTGAACATCATGAAAAATAAATGATTTGAATATTAGTTTACATGTTTGTTTCTAGAGAATTATTTTTACAATTTTTTTATGAAATGGTTTACATTAATGAAATGATTCAAAAATTAAAATTGAACATTCCTCAATTAATATACCAAATGATTTTAATGGAATTTCATTTATTTTATTATCCATTGATATATCTTATGCATAAATGTGGATATGATATTAGGATACCATGATTATAAATTCCTTGGATCTTTAGTGATTGTGATGATGAAATGTTTAAGAAACCCATTAATTTCCATAGGTAATGTTATAATGAGTTATTGATAAATAAATATACTCTATTTAATTTCAATGAGTTGTACAATGTTGAATTGTTGAAATGAGTATGAAACCTATTTTTATACCATAGTTAATGGTATATTATCAATGATTTCTAATCTTTAAGAAAACATGTGAATAAATTATGATTATATAATGAGTGCACCAAAAATTATATTATTTTTTCAATGCATTGGGTATTGAAAGATATATCATGAGATGAAGTGATATAAAATGGGGGTGTGATACCAATATAATAGAAGAATATATCCATAATTATTTTAGATGGATTTCAGATTGAAAAATGAAATGAAATGATGGAATGATTATTAAACAAAATACACTATAATAGTCTTAGTAGTGATCCTTGACCGAGGAAAATATTTTCTATGATTATTTGAATACCTAATACCTATATATTATTCAAATATTATGACTCTATGGAACATTTTGTACAATTCCATTAAAATTCAGGTCATATTAAAATCCATGATTTAATCCATGAATCACGATATTCATCCCTCATATGTTGGGTAGTATTTCATAATGTTAATATCATTTTATTATTCCCTTAAAATCTTGTTATGTTTAGGTTATAATTAGTATCTCCCTTGATATTCTTACAAATATTATAATATATCTATTTATTATATTCCAATTCCTTAGTTTTAAAAGAATGGAGTTACATGTGATAGGTTTATGAAGGTTTCTAGTGATAAATAACTTAGTGGGAGATGACATCGATCAATTATGAGCATCTTTTTATGGAATATATGTTTCCTAAGTGAATAAACCTATATTATTCTAGTATGTATCATAATTTTATTTATTTAGTATTAGTTTAATAATATGTATAATTTATGTAAGAAAATTATGGTTCATTGTACACCTCAAACCCAATACATGACCAAAACTGTCAAGGCCATGCATTTGAATGATCCTCCCCCCAAAAAACGATCATTGAAAAAATTCATCATCTACAATGAGGCTCTACTATAACAATATCAACACATGGAGTAACAAAACATGCACCAACCACACATTCCAAGGTATCTCCCCTATCCTCACACTATTAATGAATGTTATAAAATATGGTTAACCAATCTAATGGGTTACCCATGAATTTCATAAGGATTTGTCTTAGTCAACCATAGTTAGTAGCAAGGTTCACTATGTCCATCAACATATGACATAAACCTGGACTCACAATGTCACTACTCATGACTAACACTAGTCCAAGAGTTCCTGTAATATTCTATAAAATGTGTAAAACAACCTACTCAAGGTTATCATAGAATCTGATATCGCTCTCTCACAATTATTACCATCACATGGGGAAAAGATTATGAACATAGCCAATCAAGCATTTATAATTTTATAAAATTATAATTCTATGTATTTTTATATAGAATTTCATTATCACGTTTTGATTATAAACACCTGATCAGTTTCTTATAATAATTTGTTTTATATAACATTATGTTTCAATTAATTTCACAATTATCTTTTTATTTCCATTTACAAATTCCAATAAGATCAAATATTCACCAACTTCATTGTAATGCTCTGACCCCAGAATCCCATACCACATACATTAATTTAACACATTGTTTGGATTAGAATGAATAAAATGATGATGGAAATATTGGTTTAGTAGTTTTTGAATACTATATAGGATTCATGATACCTATATAACATTATTAAAATAGAAACTAAAAATTATAACCTAATAAAATAAAATAAATAATTTCTTATAACATAATATTCAATTATTTCATCTTCATAACCTCTTTAATGGAATCATAATTATGGTACTCTCAAATTCTATGTAAGGTTATGCAATGAGGATGAAATACTGAATTGATTAGAATTAAAAACATGGAAATATAATTAACTATTAGTAAATTCCATTAAAATAACTAGATAAGGATTAATTAGTATGCAATAATAATAAACTATGAAACATTCCACTTAATCAATAAAATAAGAATAGAATGCATCCATAGATATGTCAATGAAAAAATATCATGGTAAAATAGAGACATATTCCAAATGAGGGAAATGCATAATTCGTGGTCCCCATTTTTCCTAGGAACATGGTAACTATCACTTCAATAACGTTCACAATAAATTTTAGCATATCTCTTGAAACCCCATCAATTATGTCTTACTAATTCATCTCATGTGACTATTGATATAATGATGTGCTATCTATAACCAGGCCCCAGCCATATCGTACCTTTCAAACCATTCCCCTTTAATTAATATATGTAATTAATGAACAATTTTCCATATCAAATATATGTATTAAATAATATATATGTATTTATCAGTAATTCCCCAGTTCATCAAATAACTATCAGAGTTAACATTGTTTGTGAAATAGAATATAGTTTAAAAAATAATAATATACATTCTATGAGAATATGGATATTTAAGAAACATGTAATGTCCCATAATAAATATCATAATGAAATTGATATTCCTAAAATATAGTTACCAATCAAAAAAATAAATTTATATTGAAAATGTATTTATTATACACAATCAAGAGGAAAATATTATATAAACATTCCAAATTGTCCCATACAACCTTGAAATATTTTAATCATAAACACCACAAAGAAAAAAAATTTAATTAATTTTTTTAATACCAATAGAGATAAAAGGATTTATGATAGAATATATCAAAAAGAGAGGTATATAAACCACATGAAATAAGTAAGTGGCGAATATAAAAATATCATAAAATATGTAAAAGTGAGATGAGAATTCTGTAAAACTAGTATTACTTATCACAAGATTCTTTATATTCCTGAATAACAGTATTATGTTAATTATTTTCTTAAATTAGTCCATTTTAAAGGTTTATTATTCCTTTTACTTCACTTTTTTAAATTTTATAAAAAAATACTTAACAATTATTTTTACATTTATTGTTTTGATCAAATTTGGTTTATGTGTTAAATTCCACATTATTAGGTCGACTATGGTCAAAGAGGCCATTATATAAAACATATCTATAATGATAATAATGGAATAATTATAAATTTTCTTACATCAATTATACTTTTTAATCTAATCATGAAGGATGATAAAGCAAAATGATCCAATGTTATTATCATAAAGACAATGTGATGTACATATGCGTTAGTAAGGTTCCAATATTTCAATGATAATTATTGAATTAATATTTTTCAAATTTTATATTTATATAAATATAATTATATAATAAATAATTTTTTTAGTAATATATACATATACATATACATATATATATATATTATTTTATTCAAGAGGAATCATAATGTCTCAAGGTGGTGGTAGTCCACATGTCCACGAATGACATTATAATCCTATTAGTGTTTTGAAATGGAAATAAAGACAATGATATATTATATTAAAATAAATTTCATTATGTCATTAATATCATATATATATCACTTAAGTCACATATATTTAATAAACACCATAACAAATACATTCAATGTAATGTGTGAACATATCACATAGCTTTCAATATCTAGCATTCCACATATCCACTAACGATGTTATTGTATTACCACAAATGGAGTGTATAAATTTATGTGTTATATAATAATTAAAGAGGAATAATTAAATAAAAAATTTAACTTATGTAAAATATTAAATAGTTTTCCATAATATTTTCAACCATGATATTTTTTAAAGGGAAAAACAAATAATAAATGATTCATGATGCGGTGTTTCGCTGTAGATGAACGATAATTTATTTAGAAATTTGATAGAAGAGCATGAATGTATAGGTAAAAACATTAATGTAAACACATATAAATAAAATTACCACAATTAAGTTATTATTTAAACGTCTAATAATAATGTTTTATAGGGAAGAGAATGGATATAATATAATGGATCCTGGGGAAGGATTTCACCTTTTCATTGGGTAACTCCTTTCGAGTTTCATTAAAGTGTTCCTTAAATGGAATTTTGTCCAATACGAGGATACCATGATGAGGGGAGGGGAGTTTTGAGATTAAATTACTCTATTTTGGTGGATCTGAATTGTTTTATTGGTGTAAATAATTGGGGGGGGGGGGGTTGAGATGGTTTTTATATTGGAGGAGTTAAATTCCTATAAATTTTTGAAAATGGACATCCACCAATGTTTTTCCATTGAATAGAGGCTCCAATAATGCTCTGAATGCTTGAAATTGGATTATATGTTCCATATATGGAAATACAATTGATTTTGGAAATTGTTATAGGTTTTTTGGCTCATCTTATTCATTTTTATTCCCCTATTTATCCTTTTCATATCTTAACCAATATAATTTATTTGAATCACCTTCACTATAAATTTTGATAAAAAAAAATTCATCATTATTAGAAATTATAATTTATTTCGAATCAAAATAATTAATACATATTATTAAATTCCAACCATATACATCATATATTTCAATTTCAAGATGTTTCTATAAAAAGGATTACAATATTATTTTTAATGTAAAAATGTTCAGTAGAGTGCTATGTTTTTTAATCCATATTGAAAGTGAATCAGTTTAAAATGAACTATATTTTATTATATTATAAATAATGTATATAAATAATCATTATAAAAAATAAAAAATATAATATATCATTACTGAAATTAATAAGAAAAACTTGTTTTGAATTAAAATTAAGTATTTGTCACAATAGAAAAGAAAATTAAAATACACCAAAAATAACAAAATTCATCGTAAACTAATTTTAATTTCATGATTTCAAAAATAAACTTTATTTTGATATATTAAATTTATTAAAGATAAAAAATCATATTTAAAATTGTTGTGACATTATAAGGATGTAAAACTACCTCTTTTAAAATCATGGGTTTTATGTATAATATTGGATTGGTCTTATCTTATCTTATAAATCATGTTGGATGAATGAAAAAAAATATTTCTTTAAATATATAATAAAAATATTGTTAATGTCATTAAGTAATAGTAATTAATTTATCTTACTAATATAAATCACATTTTTCGAAAAAATTGACTTTTATGAAATCATTTCATTTATAGCCATTATGTTTCTATATTCCTTTTAATTTTATAGGTAACAATTTAATTCAATAATAAATTTTCATAAGTAATTTAATCACATTAATAACAAAAAATTTAATATCTAGGTTATATTTTTTATAATAAATAAAATAATTTTTAATAATATATTATTTTTTGGTTAAACTCTATCTTGTGTGTAATGTAAACTACTGAACATATTCATTATTACTTGTAACACATGTTAACATAATTTTGTATTCTTTAAAAGATTTAAGAAATATTTATTTAAAACATTAAATATATGGAAAATTCCCATGTAAATATATCCCTTTATATTTTTGTTGTTGTGTGTCATAAAATATACTAAATAAAACGTCCCTAATTTATTATTTTGGGGTGTTACATTCCCCCCTTTATTAAACTGAATCATCACAATTTAGACATAATATCATGAATTAAGCGTTTAAATTGTTAAAATATTATAAATGAAAATCCAAAAATCTAAATTGGGTAAATAAAAAATTCCCTTTAGAAGAGATATATGAAAGTATGATGGTCACAAAACTAGGATCCCATGTAAGAAAACATATATTTGAAATTTAAATAATTGACACAGAAAAAACATCTAACTATTAGTTAGAGAGTGATAAATAACATATTCAGATGAAATTGTTTTTCAAAAAAAACATAACCAAGATGTGTGGTTATAGGAAATTTATATCTTCAAAAATGATTATAACCGAACATAATTTTTTAAAGAATAAGTTTTCCATGAGTTGAGTTATTCATTAACACTCTAGGAATATATGAAAATATAAAATTATATAAACATTATCAAATCATTTTATTATGCCTTGAAATATGTTTACTATATTTCATATCACATTATGAATCATATTGTGAGGTAATAAATTGGATTCTAAAACATCATAACAATATCAACGTAAACCATTTCAGAAAAAGTTATATTTTTCACAAATATTATGATCCAACACATCTGATGGAAGGTCACTAAATTTCCAAAATGAAAATAACATTATCCTTCAATGAACAAGAAGTATCTAGTTAGAAATCACTGAGTGAACATGTGAAAAACTCTATCATATATATGATAATAAAATTAATTTCCATAAAACCTTATTTAAAAAATGAAAAAAATTATCCCTTATGAAATACATATGTAGTTGGATTTATTATATAAATCCAAATGTTTTATTAATGTCCATTATTTATTCTATTATAATTTTTAGAAAAATTCAATCAGTTCCATGTAATTTAGAACTATCTAATTTAAATTAGCCAAAGTAATCATCTCTTTATTCCAAGAAGATAATATTAGCTTTAGGAACATATTGATCTTTATCATTCCCATAACCATATATTTTCCAAAATGTTTAAATTTATAATGAATTAATTTTCTTCATAGAACTCAAAATGTCATCTAAAATAACTAATGAAATAGTAATATATTAACATCCTCATATATTCCATAATAATAATAACTATTACATCAGTGAAAAAATATTCAAATTACCCAATTTCCAGAATCAAAACATATGTACACTAATAATTCCCTTTTTTTGTGGCAGTGGAATAATATTGACCATGATTCATTAGCCACTTTTGGGTTATATTAATATGATGCATGAAACATATATTTGTTTTGTTTCCCATCTTGTTGTATTAGAATAATTTTACATTGATTTTTTCTTTCACTCCTCTTAAATCAAGAACATTGTGGAATTTTTCTACATAAATATAACAAACTTCTATTATTTTCATGATAATAACACTGTGTTTCTTTCCACAATTATCACTTTTTGGAAAATGACTTTTTCCACTATTCCCATAATAAATATTTTTATCTTCCATCATCTTCTTTTCTTTTTTTCCTTTTAAGCCATTTGACATAGTGATTCTTAACCCATATTTTAACACATGATATTATGTCATCATATGAGACTATTTTTTGGGAGATTATTTCACATTGAAATAATTTCCTACAATCATAAAATATATGAAACTTATTAATCTTTTGATCATATATATATTTAAGGTTCTAATTCTATATGCTAGGATCCATTTGTGAATTGAGACATATAGTTAATTAGTTCAAATAATTATAAAACATAATGCATAATAAAAAAAATAAAAAAAATAATATATGTTGAAAATTTTATTCATATATAGTCCAATAATCATAAACATGGTTTCATTGGGAAAATGATTTCTTTTGAATACTTTCTACTGTTTTTTAAATAAAAATTGATGTACCATAAGAATATCCACAAGGAGTGTTGAACCATGTGCATAGTTAGGCCCGTTGTAAGGGACATGTCTACACTGACTCAGACCCGACACACATTTCTAAGGTGCTATTGCAATATAAATATTTTTTTAGGACTATGTCAACATTTATTATCCATGCATGGATTTATTTCTAGGAACACCAACATAATATTTATGTTACAAAAATTATAGGATGTTATTATATAAGTATCCTCAAATTTTATCCTATGTTTATGTTCCTAATCGATATAATAAAAAATAGGGTCATATATTTCTACCATGCTTCCTATGATTCCACTATAATACACTCATTGCTGAATCCTAGAGCTAGTACATTACATTATTACATTACCATTATTACAAGGAATCAAATGATGAAGGAATTATGAGTTTAGCAGTTTTGGAAAACAAAAATACATAAACGATACCTATATTATATTGGTAAAATATAATGTAAAATATAATACATACTAAATAAATTAATAGAATCGTTAAAAAATTATTCAATAATTTCTTCTTCATAACATGGGGAATTGATTCATAATAATGGTGAGATCAAATGATATGTAATGGTAGGTAATTAAAAATAAATAATGAATTGAAATGAGTAATAAAAATCAAAGTGTATTTATTTGATAAAAAATTCTATTTAAATAAATTGATATGGAATAATCAATAGAGAAATGTAATAAACTGAGAAACATTCAATTTAATCAATAAATTGAGAATGGAATGAATCCATAGACATATCAGGGAAGAAATATCATATATAAATAAAAACTCAGTATAAATGAGGTAAATGATTAATTATTCGACTCCATGTTTCTTACGTTCATGGTAACTTTACCGTCAATACCATTCATGAGATGGTTTAGTGTATACGATAAGAATCTATCTAATTTGGAAAACATATTTGCCTCATAAGATAACTGATTCATAAAGGTTTTATCTATAACAGTGCCTCATCTCTGTTGTATATGTCCAAATAATTACACATATATAAATTATTCTATTTAATTCATGAAAACTTTTCCTTATCAAATATCTGTATTGAATAAAAGATTTTTATTTCGCAATAATTCCCCAGTTAATTAAATAACTATCAAGAAGAGCACTGTACAGAAAATATTATATGGTTTTGGAAATAGTAATATAAATTTCTTGAGAATATTTATATTTAAGAAAAATTTAATTTACCATAAAATAAAATCAAAATTAATGTTATTGTTTCAAGATAATGTTAATAATCAAAACATAAAATCATATATTAATGGTATTCATTAATATAAAAATTTCGGGAAATAATTATTAAACATTCTAAAGTGGATAATACCACCTTTAAATATTTGAATTAAAAATACCATGAATGGATGAATGTAAATTAATGACTTATTTAACTTGATAATATAAGGATTATTTATATAAAATATCAAAATTTCATTAGATATACCACATAAAAGAAATAATTGGTGAATATGACATTTATCTCATTTGTGTAAAAAGTGAGACATAAATACATTAACAAGAGTTTGACATGTCATATGTGTCATTATATTCGTAAATAGTAAAATAATTTTATTTATTTAATTTATTTAGAACATTTTTTAGTTTTTTAATAAATATTAATCACTTATTAAGATGTTATATACCAATATATAAACAATTATGCTTACATAAGGTGTTTTTAAAAACATAGTTCATCTGTGAAAAACAACATATGGTAAGTCAGATATGTCCTAATGGGTATTTATATAAACATAAATATAATGATAATCATGAAATAATTAATATATTTATAAATAATATATAATTTCAAAACTAATCATGAATGATTATTACAAAAAATGAACCAATGTTACAATCACAGATATGGTAGGCCGTACATACCCATGAGTAACCTTCCCATTTCTAAATGATCATTACGAACTAAAGTTAATTAACAATATATCACTAAAAAATGATAAATATATCATAAATACCAATTATTTAATCAAATAGAGTTATATATATATATTTCTTTTTATGTAAATGGAATCACATCCTGTCAAGGAGGTATAATCCAAATGTCCACGAACGACGTTATCACATTTTTAGTTATTAAAATGAGTAATATGGAAAAATAAAATCTTATAATATAATAAAGGTAAATAGGTAATAAATATCATATATATTTAATTTATTTCAGATATATTTAACAAAAACCATAGTTAATTAATTCCATTTAATGTGTGAACAAATCACATCATTTTGATGAGATGATATTCCACACTTCCACGAATGATTTTATTGTATTCCTAGAAATGGACACCATAAAGGTGTGTATTATATTAAATTTTAATCAATAATAATTACATTATAAATTTAACATATTTGATATATAAATAGTTTTTTCATCATAATTCTTAGTATAAGACGTGGTAATGTGAAAAAAAAGAACATTCATCGTTTCACGAATTGGTAGTTCGATGTACACAAATGGAATGTTGATTGGACATTTGATTAAATGGTGTGAATGTGTAAGTAGAACAAAAAATATGAATACATATCAGTATATTAATGATAATAATTTTACTATTTAATAATGTAATATGTATATTTTAGGCTATGGAGAAGGCAGTTAGTATAAATTATCTTAAAGATGGAAGATACCATTTCATTGGGTAACTCCTCTTGGTTTTCATCAATTGGTTTCATTGGATGGATTTGTGTCCATGGTGAGGCTTCCAGTATTATAGTATGGATGATTTAGGATTAATTTATGAGATTTTGGGTGTGTAAAAAGTATTATGTTTTGTGAATAATTGATATGGGGGAGTGCTTTTAATAGTGGAGGTGGAGTCATGTTCTTGTGAATTTTTGAAAAGGGAATTACACCCATGTTGTTACTACTTAATGAGGAATACATAATTGAAAAAACAATATAAAAAGTATTATATGGTAGATATATGGATATAAAATGGATTTTTGATATGTTTTTATATCATTTATGCTCTTCAGTTTAATTTTTAGTCCTCTGTTAAGAAATTTTTTCTCTTAATCCTTGTAATTAATTTTAATCACATTGAATAATATTTTTGTCCAATATATAAGTTTAACATATTATAAATTTTATGTTATGATGATTAAAAATATGTAAGACTTATTTATAAATTATTATCAAATATGTGGATGAAATTAATTTAAATATAATCCCATGGATGGGATGACAATGCAGGTATTTAAAGTAAATATGTTCTAATGTTTCCTTAGTTTTTATATTTAATTATAAAGAGAAATTGGTTAAAAAAACTATATTATATTAATATATATATAATTTATCATCTGAAATATTAAAACCAACCAATATAAAATTATATATTATAAATAAATTAGATAAAAAAGCTATTTTGAATTAATATTATTAATGTCCCCTATTTATCAATAAAATGGAACATCACCAAAAATAAAAACAAGGACCCAAATTTTTATTGTTGTTTATATTTCATTTTATTATTTTTATCCAAAAAATATTAAATATCCAACATTAAAATTGAATTATGTGCTCTATTAAATGGATGTGAATGTGTGTTTATAGAAATATAGGTTTTTATATATACACTTGTGTTCTTATCTTATCTTATGACTATATAACATATTTGAGGAATGTCAGAAATAGTAAATTTAATATATAATACATATATATATGATAACTACCATTCACTAATAATAATTATTTTATCTTATTATTATATATCAAAATTATTTATAGAAAAATGCTATTTTATTAAATCATTCCCAATATATTAATTTGGTATCTATAATAATTTCTTTTTAGTAGGTAACTATTGAATTAAACTATATAATTTTACAAAATACATAATATATTTGTATCCTTTGTAATGAAACTTAATTTATTTGTATTTTTTTAATTATTAAGTGGATTAATTTCGAAACTAGGAACTGTGACATCAGGCGATTCTGAGGCAAATTTTTTCCAAAATAAATGTTTGAAAAATATTAACATCTTAAATAGAACACACATTATATATTCCTCAAAAAGTGCAATAACATTGAAATATATACATGTATTTGAAACCCGATAGGACCATTGATTTTACAACAATGGTTTTATCCTTAGCGCAACCTATCATTAATCAGTGTTGGACGATTGTGGATAGTTTTCATGGGTTATTAAATTAATAAAATAAAATAAGTTATTTTATTTTATTTGATGACCTAGACACAAATCTATTTTCTATAAAAATGCATCCATATGTTACAGATCCATGGTTTAACTCATATATTTGGAGTTCTATGGAGATGTTGGGATGGAACCATTTGATAATCCTCATAACGATCGATGAGATCTCAAATCAAAATTGGCTCCCACCAATCCTGGAAGATGTCACTAATGATTGTGAATTATTAACCTATATTCATCATCAATTGTGCCAAATCTAGGTGGGTACACTGGTAAAATTTTGGTTCCTTGTTGTTGAGTTATATAGCAAATACAAAATACTTCACAAATAGATTATCCTACAGATAGATTGGTTTAGTGGGATAGGTTATTTCATCGGATTTATCGAGAGTTTATTGTTGATAATTGATCGGATTCAATTATCGTTCCAACATTCACGAACCATGATTTACATGAACATTGATTGAGGTTTATCCCTATTTATTTTTTTCCTCTTTACCCATGATTCTTGTGTTCTTCGTCAGACATTCATTGTTCTTCCCCGAACTATAGAACCCTAAGAATAATTGATCATTTCACCATAGATTCTTGATACAATGACCTGAAACTCTAGATAGAACATTGGTATGACTCTACTAGGCTTCATTTTTGGGATTGGATGTTTATAGAATGATCCTAGGTGACGAATCTATGTTCTTAATCGATAAAGAATAGCTGCTACGATAGCATTTTATAAGCTGATTGAAGGCATTAATCATACTGATTCAATGTTAGGGTTGTAAAATGAACTTTTATCTTGATTTTTGAGAGTAATAAAACCCATTAAATAGAAATGGATTATATAATGTGTAATCGGGATAAATAATATGGGTTATAGGTAAACTGGATACACAAGACATGTATTCACAAACTCCACGGCATGTATTCCCCCTTTGAAGTGATTGGTTTGTACAATGGGAGGTATACAGACCCATGGTGGAGTACAGAGGTTGAATTAACAACATGTACTCCCTGACATGGCTTATCTTGGACATAGTACACACGCTACATCAAGTACTAGTATATGGGCGGGGAGACACGAGTTAACACCGTGTACATGAATATGATGGGAGTACACAATTGAACCCTCGATTGAGTGAAATGACATGTATCCCACCCTTAAATTCTATTTAAAATTATTTTACACAACATTGATTAATTAACAAAATAAATTTTACATGGGATGAACTAGGGGTCAAGGACATGGTGTATTCCCTAAATACATTTCATGTACCCCCTTCCACATGAAATGAGCTTCTTGTCCATTATATCATGGACTTGTTTTTTAGGGTTTATCCCTTTATCATTTCACTGATTAATGGTATGAATATTTTCATACTCATAGGGATATGATCCCTTCAACAGGACATCCTAGATAGAGTTATTGGAATCCCCTACGAGGCCTATATCAATATCCTCAATAAATTATTTTTACCCTAGTTAGTGTTTTTTATCAACATGACTAATACTACATGAGGGTTGATCATATTCCTAGAAGGATTATACAGATTGGTTTATTAGTATCACCCCATGGCCATGGATCAGATCCTCATTTGTTGTATCATATTATATTTATACTATTAGTTTATTATACTCATGGAGAGACGCGACATGTATTACATCTTAGGAAAATCTCATTAGGGCTATGAGACTTGGGAGGGTGATCTACCAGATGAGTGATTTTTGAAATCTTCATTATGAATTTATATTACTGTTATATAGTGGTTGTGACTTAAATCTAGACTATGTGTCTTGGATTATTTTTTATTGTTATTCTTGTTATATGTTCTCTAGAATACTACCTTGGTAGAGATGACTATAATTTCTTTTGTTGTATTTCAGTGTTGTTTCGGGGTGTCCTTCTAAGTATTGTTCTACTCACCCATTAATGGTATTTTGTTGTACGTGTCTTGTATTGTGATGATGGATGTACTTCTGACAGATTCCCAGGTGGACCAAGACCAGATGGTTCATAGTGAAACAAGACAAACTGTGTATTGTTCATATGGCTTTCAGACAATAGAACTAGTACCTTTTTCATATAGGATGGAATTGTGCTGAAGACTCTTTGTGGTGGGCATGTTTTTATCCCTATATTACATTACAATAGTTCAAATCATACTCTGGTTGTGGGATATAGTTTTACATATGAAATGGTTTCTTAGTTGTTTTTCAATTTCATCATTTTATGGGTTTGGAAATGTGTTTGTGCAAATAGGTACATATGAAATGACTCTAATGAATGTGATATGCCAACTCAGTGCTAGTTTCCATAACCTAGACCATTTTCAAAGGGTTTCGAGAGTTGAAACATGGTCCACACTGGTAAAATCCATCACAAACTATAAAATAATGTCTAGGTAATGTGTTATTATATTAAATAATAATATTTTTAATAATATATTATTTTTCAGTAATACTCTGTTTAGTGTGTAATAGAAAATAGCAAACAATTTTTTTTAACATAACTCAAGATGACGTAGTTTTAACATAATTACAAGCTGTAGAACATATTTATTAAAAATATTTAATATATCCTAAAATATGAAGACATTTTATTCCTTTATAAAATTATTGTTCCATGCCATAAATGATTTTAAATACAACATTCATACATTATGTTTTTGCGGTGTTACATTAACTATCATCCCAGACCAGAATCAACAAATAACCTTTATAAGGATAAATAATTTTTATAAATTCTAAATTATTGATCAAATAGGGATCTAATCGCATGAAATAGAGGAATAATATTTATATGGTTCATAATTTAAATCAATTTAATATATATTTTCATTTAAACAATCACAAAAATTTTTACAGAAGTTAATCCTTCATTTGATCATTGCACTAAAAAGTTTTCATGATTCCATGGATTCATTAAATAATGTGTAATTTAAATTCTATGAGGATAAAAACCTTATTGTGTATTTACTAAATCATTAAATCATAAATACCTTCATCAAATAAATTCATATCATCCTATACATGATGTGATTATCCACAAAAGTGGTCAAGTAAGATTCCACTATAACCATATATAGAAATGAACATATATAATGATACCAAATTGTCATCCTCCATTTGATTTATTACATTTAAATAATATATAATAGTAATAAATAAATCAGATTGTTATAATCATTAAAACCTAAAAACAATGCAATACAAAGTACAATAAGCATTCAATCAATATCTTGAAATCATGTCTCTAGAATGATGCATGTTATGTAAGTCCCTAAATTCCTGAAAAGATGCATGAACATTATTCACTCTCATTATATATCGATCCATGAGTATGAATACCATTACATTAAATTATTACGCACCATGTGATTCAACCAAGGCGGAAAAAATTTTATCTATAATAAATGAAATGGGAAAATAATAAATCTTCTCCAAGAAATATTGTTTTTCCCCCAGCATGTTTGTATAAATTATTGGAATTTGATTGATACAATGTTCTAACACATTAAAAGTCTCTTATATACCATTAAAAAATATTAATGAAAAAGAAAAAAAAATCTGAAACCATTTTTTAAATCCTCGACATAGAATAAACTTACCATTTTCTTGGCCAGTGTACTACATGGATTGAAGTATGCTGTCACGACCCGTCCTCAGGGCCCATGCCATGACTACCCCAAGCCCGCCTTCCATAGGCCAGGGGCTGGAAACTAGCACCAAGGAGTAAATCCCAGTAAAAAGGGAAGGCATTGCCTTTGTAAAGTAAACAATCACACAGAGTACAAGCGGAAGAAGTAAACACTAAGTAAAAACTGAGTACAACAGTAAGTGCGGAAAGTAAAAAGGGGCCGGAAATACAAGCCCAACTGTAAAGTACAACTCGAAAGGGAAAACAGATACTGAAAATTAAAGCTGCTACACCGAGATGTCCACTGGAAATCCCACCTGAAGGGTGGGTACAGACAGCTCCTCTCCTCCTCGGGTCCCACCGTCCGCTCCGAGTATGTCCCGCCCAGTGGTCCACCTCCAGGTACCGCCTCATCGTCACTTCCACCTCTGGGCACCATCTCGTCGTATAGTCCACCTCCAGGTACTGTCCAGTCTTTGAACACTCGGCCTCTACCAGTACTGGCCGTCGTCTGCAACCAACACAATGAGGTGCGGGCATAGCCCGTGCAGGGGTGAGTATAACGATACTCAGTAGGGACCCCGAGACCCTCAAGGTCTCACTAAAACCAACAAGCATAACCACATAGAAGATCTCAAAAGGTAACCTCTACTTACGTATATTCCCATACATATACCTAAGTTATCAAGTAACCCATCTCAATCATGTGGAAACACAAGGATTGTGAAATCAACGGATAACTACTACCCAGGTATATGCCCATAAATATACCTAAGTTATCTAGTGACCCATCTCAATCATGAGGTAAACACAAGGTCAAAAGTCTCAGCTCAAACTAGGATTTTCATTATCGAAACCGTAACTGCTAAAGAGCTCCGTCTCTGGAGTGTACAGTGGTCCTTTCACGACTCTGAGGTACTACTCACTAACCTAAGACTGCTGAAGTACTCCTCCTATTGAGTACCGCGGGTCAGCCACCCAGACACAATAGTGCTTCCCGCCGAGGTATGTCACCCAAACACAGTAGTGCACACCCCCTAGTAGCCTGCTGAGGTACTCTCCGGACGAGTACCGCGGGTCTGCACTGTCACACAGGTAGTGCTTCGTCCGCCATGGGTCTGCACCTCAAAAATTAGTGCTCCATCCAGTGGGCTAGTCGACTCACTCCAAGTCGAGTCGGTCAAGCAGTCGTCAGGTCTCAGCCAGTTACACGGTCTTCATACTCCGCACACTCGCCACTGGGAGGGTCCGCTCCACGAGCTACAGGTCGATACTCCAAGTATCTCAAAGTCCCACGAAGAAGTATCTCAAAGGACCGCCTCATCATAGGGGTCTCAACACAACAGACGGCGTGTCAATCGGACGCCCGGTCTGTGAGTTATTAGCCTTTTCGTCCTAGGGGCCTGGTTGGTTTCGTGAGCGAACCAAACCCGGCCGTATCTCAACTGTACCCCGAACTCTCATAGGGTATACTCATAGGGACCATTTCTCAACGAGATCTCCAACGCAGATGACGGTTTGTCAAACAGACATTCTGTCAGAAAGATATCAGCTTTTCCGTTCTAGGGACCTAGTTGGATTTCGGTGCGATCCAACCCGGCCACCATCCATCTGCATCCAAAACTCGGTCGGAGGATGTCAAAAGTTCCGTATCGTCAACAGGAACTCAACGCAACAGACAGCGCGTCAATCAGACGCTCGGTCTGAGAGTTATTGGCTTTTTCTGTTCCAGGGGCCCGGTTGGATTTCGGTGCGATCCAACCCGACCGCACTCCGTCGGCATCCAAACCTCGAGCGGATTAAGCCAAAAGATCCATCTCACTTAGAGGAATTCAACGAAATAGACGGCGCGTCAATCGGACGCTCGGTCTGTTATTTATTGTCCTTTCCGTCTCACGCCCACCCTGGGAAACTTCTCAGGAGGTCACCCATCATGATCACTACTCTAGGCCAAGCACGCATAACTATGGAGTTTTAACCACGTTGGCTCCCGAAAAGGAAGGTGCACCTTGAGTATAGTATATCGAAACGACCGTCTCGATCCAAGGATCATGTTTCCACTGACGGCGAGTCGTTTGGAGGCCCGTAGCCCAAGATAAAGGCATTTGACCAAACCGCTCGGTAACGGGGGTTTTGGGCCAGGGCCGTCCCGGCCTGAGACCCCCCGGATGGCCCGAACCAGGTCGACCCGCCCCGGACGGGGTCGACCCGGACCGGCGAACCGGCCAGGCGCGCAGGTTCGGCACAAGGCAGCGCGCTAGGCGCGCTGCCAGCTCGGCCGAAGGCCGAGCTTGCTTGAAAGAAGGGGCCGCATGCCCCCCCCCCTTGTGAAACCGGCCCCCATCATAATGGGGGGCCAAATAACTGCCCGGGGGAATTAAATTCCCCCGGTTTCCACCAACCCGGCTGGCCCGACCTGGCCGGCCGGCTTATTGTCAACAGGACCGGCAAGGGCCGGTCCTCTTCCGTCTTCAGGCACCGGCGGCCTGACTGGCCGCTGCTCATCACAATCCGCCGCGGCCCGGATCCGGCCGCGGCCTTCGTCATCCGGCGCGGTGCGACGGCCCCGCGCCCCTCCGCCGTGGCCCCGCTCCGGCCACATCGTCTTCGGTTTCCTTCGACGCGGCGTGACGGCGTCGTGTTCATGATAATTCTTTCCACGGCGCGGCGCGACGACGCCGCGCAATAATTTCCGTTTGATTCCCGCGTGGTGCGACGGCACCACGCTATCTCGTTTCATCAGCATGAAACATTCAAGAACAAAGGAGGGGGGTTCGACCGTGTTTGTGCGGTCCGGTCCCCCTCTCGTTAGACGATAACACTTAATCGTTCATCATAAAGTTTGTCATGCTAGAACCAAGAACGGAAAATAATTAAATAAAGCAACAACAAACCCCTACATGGATATTTGACGTCGCACGTCGGGCGTCGCGGAGAACGGCATTGCGAAGAACGACATCGCGGAGATCGGACGTCGATTCCCTGGATGTTGGGGTACGTCTGAGGAGGAAACTTCGTCTCCTCACTTGTTGCAGAGATGAAGAAGGAAGGCACATTGTCGTTGGAGAGTTCCCTACGTTGGTGTCTTCTCCCTTGCCGTGGTGGAAAAAAAGGATGAAGAACTGTGATCACCGAGTCGTTCTATGTTGAGGGATCGATGTTCTTCATCGGAGAAGAACCGTTCTTCACGGAGAAGAGGACGTTCTTCAACGAAGAAGGAGCTTCCTTCTTCTATCACACAAAGGCTCTTTCTCAAAAAATCCTCCCACCACAATTCAACCTCCAAATAAAATAAGGTTTCCCCTTATTTTATTTTAATCATGCCATGCATTGTAAGTTCAAAATTCAAACACTTTATTGATTAAGAGTTTCAATAACTTAATTTAAGTTCTAGTTGGCATGAGTTATGAGGGAGAGAGGGAGAGAAGGAGTTTCAAAATAAAGAGGGAGGTGAGGAGTTTCAAAATAAAGAGGGAGTTAGGGGGTTATGGGAAAAGTGAAGGGGTGGGGTTCGTGTGGGCCCCATCTCACCTTAAATCCTTCCATGGGTGGTTAACTACAAGTGGGTCCCACACCTAACTCCCTTACATAGGTTAAAACCACTTAAGAGAGGGTCAAGTGTTGTAACAAAACACTTAATCTACTTAACAAGAAAATAAAAATTGTAGATAAGTTATAAATTAAACGTCCACAATTTTTATCATCTTCTCTCGGATAAACGCAACTCCAGAAATGGCGTTCTTAAGAAATTACCGGCGTTGCGGTTCCATCGGTGCCCTCGGAATTCGATTCCGGGCACCGGTTCAAAAGATAGAAATTCCTGCTCGCTCGTTCACTGAATGTACCCGAGCAAAACTTCGGAAATTAATTCCGGGCACACCGGTCCTCGGAATCAGGCTCCGTCAGAAACAGCGTTCTTGTAAAATTCCAAAGAAAATTAGGGAAAAAATTTTCCTTGAAATTTACGGATCTTTACATTACTCCCATCTCAGGTCTTTACGTCCCCGTAAAGCTTCAACACAAACTAGGGTCACAAAAGCGGTACCAAGCACGCATTTGAGCCTTCCGCTCCTATGTGCTCACCTAGAGGTTTCGTACTGCCAAAGAAAGTGCACCCGAGGAATCTATCATCCTCCTAGGATCTGCTCCTGTCGATCCTCGATCCCCACTGGAATCTCCGCGAAAGACACCCCATCGCCATCGTCCAGCTCCTCATGGTCGATGGTATGCGAAGGGTCGAGCACGTATCTCCTTAGTTGAGATACGTGGAAGTCATCGTGCACCTGGTGCGACTGCGGTGAATGGGTCAAGCCGTAAACCACCCCGCCTACCCAGCTGGGGACCTAAGAAGGTCCGCTGAACCCCAGAGATAACTTGCCGCCTTGGCCACATCTCCGTAAACCTCGTCGAGGTGATACCCATATAAGGACGTGATCGTCATACTCGAACTCTAGAGGTCTCCATTTTCTGTTAGAATTGGAACTCGAAAGGCTGATGTCACGAGGGTAAGGTTGACCGACTCAAGAGTGATCGGTCGCACCCTCCTATGCAAGAGTTACCCTACACTGTCTGGGGTTTCCTTTTCCGCTGACCACGGAAAACCCATCCCGACGTTTGCCTAAAACTGTCAATTTGATTATGAACAGTTATTGAACATTCCATAATCAAACTAACGTCATAAGGCCTCGATGCTTCCACCAAGAGATTCCAACCGAAACTCTCGCCTCAAGGGTATGACCACACCATCGGCGTAAGTGTTATTATCGAGTCTCCTCCAAAGGTATCTCCAGACGTGAAGGTCATGTCCACGGCTTACCGGAAACTCTAGGTCTGGAACAAGATTTGTGGAAGCAAGGAATGATTCACATCGACGTCCATTACTACAGTAGCCAGTGGTGGACACAGACTGTCCCTTGAATCATTTCTAGAGCCATTGGGTCACAGTGCTTGACCGCATGCAGCCACACTCTTCCTCTACCCTCCAGCTCCCTGAGTCTGGCAGGAATAACTAAGGCGGGTGGTTATACAAAGTTAGGATGTACACCACCTCATGCTGCTCTCCTAGCTCTGCGTCCATGTCTGCTTCTTCGTAGACTCATCTCTCCTTTAAGCTTCCTCTTCTTTAACACGCCTGAGTCTCTAAGACTGGCACCGGTTTCCTGTTTCTTACTGTACTGTGCAGTCTTCATCCTCTCTTGGATGTCCTGGACCTCCTTTAGTCTCACAAGAGCTGCTATGATTTCTTATTTTCCAATAAGAGAAATCTGGTCTCATCCCCAACCACATTCGTTGCCTAATACAGCCAATTCCAACATGAATGATGCATTCATGCCATGGATGACGTCGTAAGGCCTCGACGTAACTACAAAGAGATCCAACTGTCACTCTCGCCTCCAAGGGTCGAGTCACACTGTCGGCATCAGTGTGAGGTCACTGGGTCCCCTCCAGTTGAAATCTAGAAAGTGAGGGTCAAGTCAACAATTTAACCGGGACCACTCAGTATCAACCAAACAAAAGGACAGTAAAGAAAACAAAGATAAGTGTCTTTTTGTTATTGCAGCTCATAGTACAAGACACGAATACAATAGATAAATGGAACTAGAAGTACAAGGGATGTATCCACTAGTTCCTCTCTTGTCCACCTGCTCTCGGAGCTCTACTGACTTGTCCACTACTCGGCTGCTGCTCAAGCACTCGCCGCTGCTTCTGTCTTGGTGGCTCCTCCAACACCCGTTGATCAATCGTACGAGGAGTCGGATAGTCACGTGTCAGGTGACCCTTCCCACCGTATGAGTAACATTGTCCGTTTCTGGCACGCTTGGCTCTTACCCCACCTCGGGTGCCCTGCACCACCGGTCCTAAAACCCGAGATCGTCCAACTGCTAGTCTGGTCCTCCTGGACCTCTGCATCATCTGTCTACTTCCCACATATGACTCGGCTACTGATCGAAAAACACGCGGCAAAGGCAGAAGCTCCTGTACACGCTTGGGGTGTAAAGCTACTGGCAGAAAAACTCCACCCTAAAGAAGGTCTTGAAGTCTTCCCATGCAAAGGTCATCCCGTCGCAAAACTGAAACAACTGGCTCCACCACCTGCCTGCTGCTGCCAAAAGGAGGTTAGAAGCAAAGATCACCATGAAGTCTGCCGGTGTCCCCACTAGCCTGAAGACTCCCACCACAGCCTCCAGCCAATTCTCAGCCTCCTGTGGGTCCGTCTCTCCCCGGAACCTCGGTGGCCTCTGGCGCTGGAACTCGTGCAGCGCACTCAAGTGGCGTGCATCGCCTACTGCTGGGGCTGGTGGCATCGGTGGCCAAACGTATGGTAGTATTGCTGGTTCCTCCGTTGGTGCCTCAACTGCAAGAGGGCCCTATACCGAAGCCTCTACGCTCGACAGGCTATCAGTACGCACATCCCTCTGGGCTCTAGCCGGTCGTTCGTAAAAAGAAATCCTGAAAGAAACAACGTAACACGGTCAAACGATTAAACCTGGTGAGCTGACCTGGTTTAAGCTGATATTTAAAAACTTCTGGAAACACACCCGCAATCAGTGTTTTCGTGCACAAAGTCGGAAATCAGTTGTCAGGGTCCTGGTGTATGGATACGTCGGGTGCCCGCACCAACACTGGACTCCCTGAACTGAAAACCACACTCGGTACCCTTAACACTATTGCTTCACAGGAAGAAACATCAGAGTTATAAGTTTTTCGGTAGAACCGAACTCCTCTGATTCCAATTTGTCACGACCCGTCCTCGGGGCCCGTGCCATGACTACCCCAAGCCCGTCTTCCATAGGCCAAGGGCTAGCGACTAGCACCAAGGAGTAAATCACTATAAAAAGGGAAGGCATTTCCTTTGTAAAGTAAACAATCACACAGAGTACAAGCGGAAGAAGTAAACACTATGTAAAAACTGATTACAACAGTAAGTGCGGAAAATAAAAAGGGGCCAGAAATACAAGCCCAACTGTAAAGTACAACTCGAAAGGGAAAACAGCAACTGAAAAGTAAAGCTGCTACGCCGAGCTGTCCACTGAAAATCCCACCTGAAGGGTGGGTACAGACAGCTCCTCTGCTCCTCGGGTCCCGTCGTCCGCTCCGAGTACGTCCCGCCCAATGGTCCACCTCCGGGTACCGCCTCATCGTCACGTCCACCTCTGGGTACCGTCTAGTCGTATAGTCCACCTCCAGGTACTGTCCAGTCCTTGAACACTCGGCCTCTATCAGTACTAGCCGTCGTCTGCAACCAACACAATGAGGTGCGGGCATAGCCCATGCAGGGGTGAGTATAACGATACTCAGTAGGGACCCCGAGACCCTCAAGGTCTCACTAAAACCAACAAGGACAACCACATAGAAGATCTCAACAGATAACCTCTACTTAGGTATATGCCCATACATATACCTAAGTTATCAAGTAACCCATCTCAATCATGAGGAAACACAAGGATTGTGAAATCAACGGATAAATACTACCTAGGTATATGCCCATACATATACCTAAGTTATCAAGTGACCCATCTCCGTCATGAGGTAAACACAAGGTCAAAAGTCTCAGCTCAAACCAGGATTTTCATTATCGAAACCGTAACTGCTAAAGAGCTCCGTCTCTGGAGTGTACAGTGGTCCTGTCACGACTCCGAGTACTGCTCACTATCCTAAGACTGCTGAAGTACTCCTCTTGTCATGTACCGCGGGTCAGCCACCCAGACAGAGTACTGCTTCCCGCCGTGGTATGTCACCCAAACACAGTAGTGCACACCCCCTAGTAGCCTGCTGAGGTACTCTCTGGATGAGTACCGCGGGTCTTCACTATCACACAGGTAGTTCTCCGTCCGCCATCGGTCTGCACCTCAGAAAGTAGTGCTCCATCCACTGGGCTAGTCGACTCACTCAAAGTCGAGTCGGTCAAGCAGTCGTCAGGTCTCAGCCAGTTACACGGTCTTCGTACTCTGCACACTCACCACAGGGAGGGTCCGCTCCACGAGCTACAGGTCGATACTCCAAGTATCTCAATGTCCCACGAATAATTATCTCAAAGGACCGCCTCGTCATAGGGGTCTCAACACAACAGACGGCGCGTCAATCGGACACCCGGTCTATGAGTTATTAGCCTTTTCGTCCTAGGGGCCCGGTTGGTTTCGTGAGCGAACCAAACCTGGTCGTATCTCAACTGTACCTCGAACTCTCATAGGGTATACTCATAGGGACCGTTTCTCAACGAGATCCCCAACGCTGCTGACGGTTCGTCAAACAGACGTTCTGTCAGAAAGATATCATCTTTTCCGTTCCAGGGGCCCAGTTGGATTTCAGTGCGATCCAACCCGGCCACTATCCATCTTCATCCAAAACTCGGGCGGAGGATGCCAAAAGTTCCGTATCGTCAACAGGAACTCAACGCAATAGACGGCGCGTCAATCGGACGCCCGGTCTGAGAGTTATTGGCCTTTTCCTTCCAGGGGCCTGGTTGGATTTCGGTGCGATCCAACCCGACCACACTCCATTGGCATCCAAACCTCGAGCGGAGTAAGACAAAAGATCCATCTCACTTAGAGGAATTTAACGAAACAGACGGCGCGTCAATCAGACGCCCGGTCTGTTATTTATTGGCCTTTCCGTCTCACACCCACCTTGGGAAACTTCCCAGGAGGTCACCCATCCTGATCACTACTCTAGGCCAAGCACACTTAACTATGGAGTTTTAACCACGTAGGCTCCCGAAAAGGAAGGTGCACCTTGAGTATAGTATATCGAAACGACCGTCTCGATCCAAGGATCGCGTTTCCGCTGACGGCGAGTCGTTTGGAGGCCCGTAGCCCAAGATACGGGCATTTGACCAAACCGCTCGGTAACGGGGGTTTCGGGCCCGGGCAGTCCCGACCTGAGACCTCCCGGATGGCCCGAACCGGGTCGACCCGGCCCGGCCCGGCGAACCGGCCAGGCGCGCCGGTTCGGCGCAAGGCAGCGCGCTGGGCGCGCTGCCAGCTCTGCCGAAGGCCGAGCTAGCTTGAAACGGGGGGCCGCCTGCCCCCCCCTTTGTGAAACCGGCCCCCCTCATAATGGGGGGCCAAATAACTGCCAGGGGGAATTAAATTCCCCCGGTTTCCACCAACCCGGCCGACCCGACCTGGCCGGCCGACTTATTGTCAACAGGACCGGCAAGGGCCGATCCTCTTCCGTCTTCGGGCACCGGCGGCCTGGCTGGCCGCTAGTCATCACGATCTGCCGTGGCCCGGAACCGGCTGCGGCCTTCGTCATCCGGCGCGGTGCGACAGCACCGCGCCCCTTCGCCGCGGCCCCGCTCCAGCCGCGGCGTCTTCGGTTTCCTTCGACGCGGCGCGACGGCGTCGTGTTCATGATAATTCTTTCCATGGCGCGGCATGACGGCGCCGCGCAATAATTTCCGTGTGATTCCCGCGTGGTGCGACGACACCACTCTATCTCGTTTCATCCGCAAGAAACATTCAAGAACAAAGGGGGGGGGGGGTTGGTCGTGTTTGTGCGGTCCGGTCCCCCTCTCGTTAGACGATAACACTAAATCGTTCATCCTCAAGTTGGTCATGCTAGAACCAAGAACGGAAAATAATTAAATAAAGCAACAACAAACCCCTACTTGGATATTTGACGTCGCACGTCGGGCGTCGCGGAGAACGGCGTCGCGGAGAACGACATCGCGGAGATCGGACGTCGATTCCCTGGATGTTGGGGTACGTCTGAGGAGGAAACGACGTCCCCTCACTTGTTGCGGAGAAGAAGAAGGAAGGCGCGTTGTCGTTGGAGAGTTCCCTACGTTGGTGTCTTCTACCTTGCCGTGGAGGAAAAAGAGGATGATGAACTGTGATCACCGAGTCGTTCTAAGTTGAGGGATCGATGTTCTTCATCGGAGAAGAACCGTTCTTCACGGAGAGGAGGACATTCTTCAACGAAGAAGGAGCTTCCTTCTTCTATCACACAATGGCTCTTTCTCAAAAATCCTCCCACCAAATTTCAACATCCAAATAAAACAAGGTTTCCCCTTATTTTATTTTTATCATGCCATGCATTGTAAGTTCAAAATTCAAACACTTAATTGATTAAGAGTTTCAATAACTTAATTTAAGTGCTAGTTGGCATGAGTTATGAGGGAGAGAGGGAGAGAAGGAGTTTCAAAATAAAGAGGGAGGTGAGGAGTTTCAAAATAAAGAGGGAGTTAGGGGGTTATGGGAAAAGTGAAGGGGTGGGGTTCGTGTGGGCCCCATCTCACTTTAAATCCTTACATGGGTGGTTAACTCCAAGTGGGTCCCACACCTAACTCCCTTACATAGGTTAAAACCACTTAAGTGAGGGTCAAGTGTTGTAACATAACACTTAATCTACTTAACAAGAAAATAAAAATTGTAGATAAGTTATAAATTAAACTTCCACAATTTTTATCATCTTCTCTCGGATAAACGCAACTCCGGAAATGGCTTTCATAAGAAATTACCAGCGCTGTGGTTCCATCGGTGCACTCGGAATTCGATTCCGGGATCCGGTTCAAAAGATAGAAATTCCCGCTCGCTCGTTCACTGAACGTACCCGAGCCAAACTTCGGAAATTAATTCCGGGCACAACGGGCCTCGGAATCAGGCGCCGTCAGAAACTACGTTCTTGTAAAATTCCAAATAAAATTAAGAAAAAACATTTCCTTGAAATTTACGGATCTTTACATATGCCTCCCCATATAGTAATGTATTTTGGCTAGTGGTGGGATATATAAGGATTATATATGACTAAATATTAACCTCCATAATATATTATATATAAAAAAAGATAATAAATAAACCATTTAAAAATACTAAATAATCATCCCATATAAGATATGAATATTTTCATAATAACTACAATATAAAAATTATTTATTAATGTGTAATTGGATAAATTTTATAACTGATCCCTAATTATAATACCATATAAAAAAAAATAAAACAACCTCATAATCATCCATTATCTGGTCATGAGTTATGAATTTTAATTATATTGACATTCCATGTTTTCCATAAAAAATCCAACCAATCAATATCCAAAGGTACATTCCTAAACTAGTATATGTAAGGTAAATACTCTTCTTCATAGGTACATAATTTATAGAAAATCTGAATCAACATATGATTATAAATTAGTAGTACACTGCTTATATTGTCCTTATAATATCTAGTCCATAAAACAGTCTTTGATGTTTTCCTAGAAATTAATTATTTAAAATAATGTAGAACAAAAAATTAAAATTTTAATAACAAAAATAGATATGTAGTAAAAACCCACTATCAATAAATATCTACAATGAAAATCTATATCACAACCTACTCACTTCATCAATTTCCAATGATTCTATGATCCTGGAACACATCATTTATCGAATAGCTATATCATATACTACCAATGAATTAATTGTCATACATAAATAAGGGAACCCTTATTTGTAAATATGGAATTCTTTATAAACAATACCAATTAGAATATAATGGATGGGTGTCTACAAATATTCAACAAATATGATATAACAACTCAAAATGAAGGAAAAATCCTCGAAATTCAGATAAATGTCCATAATGGAATCACTAACATCATCCTAAGGCATTTCATTCCACATAACAAGGATGAATATGGGGATATAAACCCGCCTAATTCACCAAAGAAACATTGATAACATCATAACATTAATATGTGGAATTCAATAATATGGAAATTACATAGAAATATGGGGTAGAAACATCGATAAATTCCAAAAAATTAAACTATGTAGAATCCAACAGCTTGCTCAAGGCATTCGATTACATTGTACCTCTATGAATTCAAGAGTTTCATTAGACCAAAACATTTATGTGAGCCATTTAGTGTAATATGAGGATCACTAATGAAATATCACAAAAGTCTAGTTCCATACATACCCTATGAAATGCTTCTAAGGAATTTTAACCCATATTTAAATCATGAAAATTCATTTAATAAAAACTCTTTTTCATGAAAATATTCTCAATCATGGAATTAATGAGATAAATAAACTCCATAGACACTATTAAATACCATTATTGTAAATTATAAAAAATAACCATTCAATTTATTGAATTACATACTATTTTATAAATAAATTATCATTTTCACTTTGAAATAATTACAGAAATCATTATAATAATCCACGTAACTTATAATTTCCATAAATCATTTAATTATAATGTGGATCATTACATTACAAATACAATTATGAAATTTATTTTTCAATTAAATTTAAATATAATTTTGTTTCAAATTCCAAATTTAAAGTATCAAATTATTTCAAAAATTTCTTTACTAACATTTTCAATCATAATTTCGCACATAAATTTTTTTCAAATCGCCTTCGAAAAAATAATTACAATTTAATTTGATAATTATATTATCACTCCCATTAACAAATAAAATTGGTATAGAATATTATTTTTATGGTCAATGGAATGTTTTCCTGAACTCTCTTAGAGGGTCATGTGAACCGAATCCCCAAGTCCACCTCCAATAGGGCAAGGGCTAGCGACTCGTGTCGAGAAGGAATATAACTAAAATGGGATACCAGGGCCAAAGTACAAATACCCCAAAAATTCTCAACAACAACACAATTATGAAATGTACAAGGACCTAAACTACCATTAATCCATATTTATCAATACCACAAAATTTATATGACATGATGTATAGGTAACTAAAAATGTCCAAAAACCATCCCACCACAAATGTCTATATGAGAATTCCAAAATAAAAATTATGGGACCACTATCTGAATACACCATGAACACACCTATGTATTTATTGTATTAATAATAAATGTCTGGTTCTAGTCAATCATTAACTTTTTGAAATGGGTTACGTTGTACACAAGACACTGCACTTGCAAGAAATGCATGTGCAAGGGTGAATATTACAATACAATGTATGACTTCCTGATACCGAGATGCATGGAAGATATGAAATAAAAATCTTATCCACAAATGTATATGTATAAATAACATATAACAATAATATCTAGATATACTCAATAAATACACATAGTCAAAAGGGATGTTGCAACTATAATATACCATCATTATTTTCCAACTAAAATATTCTAGAAAACACTCATCTAAGATATGACACTATTGAGTCTAATAGTAATTATTTGGTTAGAAGTGATATGATTCATAGATGAATATCACTCCTAATGAAATGGGGTGATACCAATGATATCAATCAAGATTAACCAACAATGTTGAGTATTTATTGGCACATATTTTGGTCAGAATGATACCTATAAATTCACATAGGGAACAATGAAATGTAAATGATCTCACTCCGGGGCTCGTGGACGTACTCCGAGGACTATATATAAGAAGTTCTACTGAATCAATCATAGTCCTAGGAGTAATATTCGATTACATATTAATTAAGGGGGAATGGATTAGGGGAACAATCTATAATGAAAAAATGAACAATATATTTGGAACATGTCCTCTACAGAATGTATAATGAAGCACACAATTTGTAGACGAGGTTATAAATTGTGTCCCTTTACCAGTGGTACTAAACTAGTTAATTGAATGTGTCTCTTTCCAATATCAATTTAGAAGTAAAAAACAAATAGAATTCCTATGTCGTTTACATGTGTTATAGTAAATGGCATATGCTAATGTACATGTCATAGTGTACAAGTATTATGCCATGTTTCTAAAGGGGTGTACATGGTGTGCATAAATCCATGTACTCAAACCCATACACGGGTACCTTCCTATATACACACCAAATAATTGGGGAGATTTCAGACTCTATGTGATAGGATCACATACTATGTGATCCTTTAATCCACCCTACAACATTATTATCCCCAGTGGCGTACAACATGATTTGTAGATACCGATTTCATTCCATGTAGTGTGGGATTTTATGGAAATACTTATCTGCATTCATGTAGCCCATCCTTTTCTATAGACATCTATCTAGTGATCTCTTCGATATAAAAATAGATAAAACCACATTGAGTCATGAAATCATTGAATCAATATGAGACGATCATTTGAACCTGTCATACAATAGTATAATCATCATTCTTCATTATGAACTGAGGAACAAAAAATTGGGTATATGTACCTTCAAATTCATTGATGTCTCCGTTATCTCACCTGTATCATTTGGTAACTAATCTAGCACAATGATATCATATCGTTGCTTCACGAAATTTGCATGCAATGATTGATTGATCAAGATATGTCAATCTTGGGGCCAAATGATAAAATTACCTTGGTAAAATTTGTTATCGAAGGAAAAAATAACAAGAAAAATTTAAAGGAATGATCCTATATTGATGGTCATTCCAATATCAATTTGTTGTTGTTGGAAAAATTATTCAAATAATTCAAATAGAGTAATTATTCAAAAATAATGATGAAACATCCCATCCCACACATACACATGATCCCTGTATTAATCCATTAGTTGATTGATCTCTTTTCATCATAGGAATCAAGAATAGAGAATTTAATAAAAATTAATCAACTACACAAATTCTATTTGGATCAATAGGTCATGAATAATGTTGTTGCATCATTATCATTGGTGAGATCCTTGAGTTCCATTATACATAAATTGATTATCAACGATCTGGTTATCATTTTATAATGTGTTCTCGTATAATAGATCCAATGGATCTCATAGAATCAAAGGGTAATATATCTATCCATACAATTATACCAAAATAGTGTAATTAAATAACATGAGTTTGGTTGTTGTGTCACTACATCAATGAATTAATAAAGAAATTATTATTTTCATCATTTCTTTTCCTGTGAAAAAGTTTCTACAAATGTTTCATGCTAACCAATGTTATGTTTCACATATGGTAAAACCGACATTCTGAACTCGATTGTTCCCTTATACTTGTGATTCGGGTCCTCGCTCATATGTTTTTCAAATTTTTTTAATTACTGTGCATGCATAATGCTTAAAATATTTAAAATATTCCAAATATTTATTCTGGGCACACTGGGTCTCATAATCACAAGAATTCATAGTGGTCCTAAAAAATAATTCATACAATATTCAAAGATAATACATGGTAAATTTTAGACATTTAATTCTCCCCACCTTGGGGGTTTAACGACCCCAAAATCCAATACAATGTCTACACAAAGAGAAGTGGGTATTGATGATGAATTTGAGCCTATCATTACCATATTTTATCTTAGAGATTCTAAGGCTACAACTAGACACAAATTAATGGATTCAATTGTCCATTAAGGAATCCCTCCTACCAATCCACTATGTCTGCTATGTAATCATCAATAACAGCTACATCCTCAGTGTCCAACGCAACTCAGTCAATAATGTGAAGAGATTCATGAATGTACCACCACATCTATGGCATAAGGAAGAAGCAATGTACCTGGTGTAAATGCAGAGGTTAATCTAAGAAGTATTCCACCTTACCAACTATAAAATGTTTCTATAAAAGTCCAATGAATCCTAGATACAGTATTCCACATGTGGAAAATATCCATAATCCTTGTCGAGGTGAAACCCATAGGAAAACATCATCTCCTTATTTTTACCCCAACTAACTTCTTCATCTATCTATGGATGACATATTATGATTATGTGTTTTATTCATCATCTCCTTTATGACTTTTACCTTCTTGGTTGTTTCTCATACCATCTCTAGGACCATGATTGCCGACTCTTCTAGTTCTGTCAAAAAAAGTGCTGACCTATAATTGATTCCATACAATGCTTTGAATGGTTCTATACTGATGGTGGAATGGTATATTTTGTTGAAAAAATAATCCACCAGTGGTAGGTGATCCTCCCAACTTAGGACAAAGTCCAACATGAAATCATGAATCATGAAATCTAAAACCAGAATGGTCGGCTCATCCTGGACATCAATTTTTGGGTGGATTGTTGTGTTCAAGTGTATACGAGTCCCAAAACCATCATGTATTTTCATAAAAAATCATGATGTGAAGTTAGAATCGTGATTAGAAGTTATAATCAATGTAAAATCATGGGGTTGGACTATATGATACACATCGAATCATCCCAATATCTTTACTGAAATTTCCTATAATTTAACTTGTATGTTTTATGACATGGTGAGTTGGTATACAATCACATAGATAGAATCATCTTCTATAGATATTCATGAAAATCCCATCACAAAGTCTATGGATATCTCATCCTACATCCACTATATCCCCTTAATGAGTTGAGATAAAACAATTTTAAAATGGTGCTCAGCCTTCATTTGATGAAATGTAAGGAATCAACAGAAAAACTATGAAACCCCCTTCTTTATCTATTCCCACAAAACTAATGTTAGAGTTCATGGAACATCTTTTCAACACATGAATGTACCTCCAATTAATATGTACAAGAATCCCTCTGAACCAACTCCTACAATATCATCATTATTATCGTGCTTTATTTGAAATGAATGACATCATATCATTCTTTAAAAAATTAATTTGGATCATGTCTAGTAAATATCATTGTCTATACTATCTCAAAGTATGTATCCCCTAGTGGTACCTCCCTAAGTTGCTTCAAGCAAGGATGACTTATAACCATCGACCACAGGTATGATGATTCTTCTCTATCCTCAAATGATTAATTCAATGAGGCCAACTGCTTTGATTCCTTATTCAGTAATGGAAGAAAGATCTCATGAAGAGAGAAAATTATACCATATTCCCAAACCCAATAGTATAAACAATTATGACTTCATAGTCTTCGTGGAACTCTATCCATCACTGTTATCTAATGTGATGATCCTTATAGGAAAAGTTATAAATGACAGTTTTGGGATCAATATAGATGATTAATCACTCTCCCAACTGATAGTGTTGTCATAAATGTAGTGAATATACTATAGTTGGTAACTCAAGATCATGGGTAATGTAGTTTATCTCATGTTGTATCAATAGGCTTGAACCATAAAAAATAAATGTCTACCTCTTCATTAGAATATACCAAGGACATGTTCCTAATGCATCACAGAAATTTAAATACTTAACACCCTCCTATAAAATCTAAAATGGTATTACTCATCTTACTTTACCACAATTTTTGAAAAGACAATTTACACTCCTCATTGCACATTAGATGATTCCCATTTAGAGTTAAATTTTTCATGGGTGCCAATATCCAAGAAAAAAACTGGTTTGAATCTACGATAATAAACTATATACCCAAGGAAGATATGCACCTCATTCATGCTCTTTGGTGGCTCATGAGATAAAACATTATGAACCATGGCTAGGTACAATTACAATCCATCTACTAAGATACTATTTCCTAGAAATTTTATATCCTATGTCCATAACTGGTATATCTAGTGATTCTTGAAATATTGGTGATCTGAGAGTACATCCATAACCATCTATATGTGTATCATGTTCTCATCCTCTAATAAAAAGTACACAAGTATGTAATCAATGAATACAACCACGAACTAGTCCCAAAAGGGATGAATAATCTGTTTTATGATTTACATGAACATAGATGGTTTATTTGTCCTAAAAAGGCCATCAAAAAGTTCTAAATGTCACTATAGAGATAGTTGAATGATTTCATTGATATATCATCATCTCTTACTAACATCTGGTGGCTGTCTGACTTGAGGTAAGTATTTTAGAACAATATGTACCTTTTCAACTAGTCAAGGATCATCATTAATCCTTAGTAGTGGATAATTATTCTTCATGTTCAAATGATTCAAACACCACTAGTCCAAAAAAACCTATTGCCCCCCATATGTGTTATTAGAAAACAACACCGGGTCTATCTAAAGTGTATAATTGGGTATAATGAAGCCCTTCTGTTTTGATTATCCAAATTACACCCTCAGGTTGTGATGCCCAACAAGATACATCTGATATGATGGAGTGGGAATTTATGTCTTCCCAGGGTGTATATCAATGATGAATTATATCTCACAGTGGGGAGGTAAGAATAGAATATCATATGGGTATAATTCCTCATACTCTACCACCACAATATGAAACTGGAAATTAATAACACCACAAAACCAAGGGTCAGGATTTCAGTGTAATTAGAAATCAGCTGCACCATCCTATTAATGATTACATCTAGTGCTGGATGGATTTTTTTCACTAAAAATGTTGTACCAATATCAGCACTACTAACACACTACATACCTCAACTAAAATAGTCAATCTGTGAATGAACAGTGGAGAATATGTCGACACTAATAATTATGTCATGGTTCCTCAATGATGATACTAATAGATTCAAAAAAAAAACTCTCTCCTCGAAGATTTAGGTCACACTGTCAGACCATGTTCTTGATCCCACAAGTGCTTGATCACAAAATCTTCTCCAAATGGAGTCTCGAAGCGCAATTATGAATCCAAGGGTGGAAACAAAATCTATAATTATCATATAATATATATGTAAATAAAATAATTTATTGAACCATTATCTATGAGTAAGGAATCTATAGTATAAAATAAATATATCATACCACAAATCATTAACGAAGAGTCTAGTTCATATTCTTCTACCACATCCAAATGTCTCTGCCCATTTCATTTTGTTCCATGCGCCTGGTGAGGGCCACGAGATGATGGTGTTGTTAACATGTCATTGTGACTACCATATCTTGATTCACTCCTAGATCCCCTACAACATCCTCCACCATATATAAATTTCATCTCCTACAATTTCCTTTACCGTGGTGTCCCATACATGTTATCTTATTCTATTATACATTATTCTGAAATTATCATGAATGATGTCCCCTTCTGTCACATTAGTAGCACCACCTCTCTGTAGGATGACTACACCCATTGTGTGAACCCTGAATCATAGATCCTCTATCTCAAGACCTCATCCTAAAATTTATAACATATACAGGTCCCTAATAATAATTACATAACCCTTATTATATGTTATCATGTACTTTCGTCCCACCATTGGAAACCACTATCTATGTATTCTCATTCAAGAAACTCTCAACCTAAAAATACATCTCTATCACCACAAAATATTTAGTAATACAACGGGGATAAAATTTCCTTGTATGTATCTATACAGGACATTCAAATATGTCTGAGCCCAAAATAATTGGTCATGATTGATTTCCATCTAGTACAGGGTGAGTTTTGTAAAACACAATGATTACTAATCTACTATTTTGATTCCCTACTAGAGCTGTAAAAAATCTTGGATACAAACAACCCTTGGGGTAGCTAAAGAGAACTCCACTATGAAGACATGCAAGAACATTGACCATGTTAGATAACCTTTTCATCAATATGGGTAACTAAACCCTACCATCACATTGATAATCCATTAAAAAGGCTCACCACCAAGAACACCATCTATTGTACTAGTGTCCTGCCCATATGGAAACTCAGGTCACCACCTCAAGTTAGTCATTAGCTTCCCATGGGTTAGGAACACCCTATAACCTTAGGTGTCTTAGTATAGGAAATTCAGGGAATCCAGAACAGTGATATAGAAAATAATTTCATTAAATTTTTATTTCATTTCATTATTTTGAATCACATTAATGTGTTACTTTTAGAGAAATTTCCACATTTTATGGTATTGGTGGAATGTTGATCTTTATCGAATAAATGGAATATTTCCTATTTTTAACAGTTTTAATTTTTTTATGTAATCTTACCAAAACAAATTATATATTAAATAAAATTATTAAATTTATTCTTATTAAGATTCTAAAAATCTAGGGACTCATTTCAACATTCTTGACCCAAATCATAATCGACCTCATTGAATCCCAAAGCTATCTCAAAATTTGGACCATGAAAATTGTTTACAGATCTATCATTTTTTGGTGTTGAGTAGCTAACACATCCATGGTGGGCCCAATTACTATATAATTCTATCAATGGATGTGGAATGAGTTTTGGAACATCTTTCATGAAGTATAGAACATGTGAATTGGTTTTTGAAGGGTCATTTTTTATTCTAATACAGAGGTTTGAAATTTGGAGAGCCTTACTTGATAGAATAAATTGTCAGAGTAAAAATGTGAATAACTCTTAGCATACAGTTCCAAATATGCTACAATTTTTATGGTCAATATATTATTGAACAACAATAAAGAATGATTAATCATATTTAAATTTCATTTATTGGAGCTAAACACATATAATTTGGAGGGGAATGTTATTCTTGTTAAATGAGGGTATCTTCTCCCTCTCAAAGCATCTCATCCAATCCCATTTCATTGGGGACAACAAGGAGGACTTATTTTTTATATTTCTATATAAAATTTGTTTTATTATGAATATATGTGTAATGTATTTTAATTCCCATTCTTCTAGAGTACCCTTACCATAATGGGGTAAACATTTTGAGTAATTGGATAAGGGTTGGTTTTCTATTTTTTTAATGCTTGATTTCATGGACATAATGGAATGAGATATCATTCTTATAAAAATTTGTTTCCAATTTCATATGGAAGATATTATTGTAATGTGAAATATTTCTTCTATTTTTATTGTGTTATTTTTTTTATTCTTTGGTAAATAATCATTAACTCCCTACAATGATTTATAATTTATATACGATAGAATAGACCATGGATTAGTAGTGAATTACTCAACGATCATCAATACGTGTAAAATGGGCAGTGGATATTCATTATTTTTTTGCATAAAAAAGAATCAATCAGGTACTTCCAAAGACAATTGAGGATATTAAATTCAACACTAGTTTACATTAAATGAGGGTAGGCTATACTATGATCTTGGTAAGGGTTTCTCTCACCATCACAATTTTAGAATGGAAGTGAGTGGAAAGGATTGTGGAATCTCACTCTAACCAACATAGAATAAGAGAATTGAAATATATTGAACAAGGATATAATTACAATTGGGGTGTTAATCCCCACCTAATCACCCATATAATATCATAGTTTTTAATCATTTTATTTTTTAATATCATTTAAAACATTTTATTAATGATTTATTCTTAAAACACATCATTTTTTCCCTTTAAATGTAAAATAATGTTTTGTGTACAATACTCTTTTGGAGAAATCATAAGGTTAATCAGTAAACTACACCTAGGGAATATAAAAACTTCTTTTCCATGCCCCACGATAGGAATGCATCACTCAACCTGCACACCTCATACATTGGTACTATGGGTACCTTATGATGTTCCACTGGAGGCAGTATAAATGGTGCACCACTTAGAGGTAACACATCATGAACTAGTCCATTTATCAAAACATCTTGACTGAGGGGATAATTCTCATAATAATGTTCATTAATTCTATATTTTTTATACCACATAGAAGTCAAGAAAGAAACATGATGTACCACAATTATGAGTATATCAAGAGAGACAACTCAAGAAGGAAATGGAATCCACAACCCATTCCTATATGATGTATGGACAATTATCATCCTTGAAACTAATGTTCTCATGGATCAGGTTGACAAGTTTCTTATCAATGTATTGTTGCGTGGATATGTTTTCCACTACACCAACACCACATTACCTAACCTGAAATCCATGCTAGAAACACATATAACTATGTCCACAAACCAATAACAAAGACTCTAGAACCTATTTTATAATAGACAACCCTAATAAGAATATGTTACAACCCATCCTAGTGGGTCCCATTATAGGACTCCCCAATCAATCATCCAATAGTCCAGGGGCCTGGGAGTAGAACTGATAAAGCATATCACAAACATAGGTGGAATTATCCTTGGAACCTAAAAACACACATGTATTGAAGAATATAAATTTCTAAAATATAAACACAACTAAAAAAACAAGCACGCATATAACTAAATCTAACAACATAAGTGTCACAAGGATTAATGTAGATTAAAAATGAGAAATAAAATCCTACCACAAATTTCTCTAACACAATCCCAACATGAAAATAATGGGACTACAATATGAATACCACAATAAGACACCATTTTCATTATAGTATCACTAAGAACCATCTGGTCCACATCTATCAAGGACTCTGTCAAAGAATCAATTGTGTGCACATAACATAACACATGATGGAAATACCATTCATGGGTGTGAATTATAATACCTAATAGGGCACCCTGAAGAAACTTATCATACCAACCATTTTTTATTTTAAATGAATCTCTTTATGTATGAGTGAGAACCTATTATTTTTACACAATCAAAAAACAATTTAAAAAATGGGTTTTATCATACAAACACTTTCATTGATTTTCCATTATACAGAAAATATTTCACTGAAAAGAATTGATTCCTCTATCCCTGCCTTTAACAATATATTAAAGTAATCTATATGACCTCATTGAAGACTTCAAAAACCATAGAACATTGTGGGTGTAAACAATGTTAGTGGTTGGGGTCATAGGGAAACTGATGTAGAGGATCCCATGAAATGCTAAGGAAATTAAGATACCACTCCCTATCAAAAATTACATGGGAATTCCACAGATCTAAAGGGTGATGAGAGTGAAACTGAAACGTAGGACTTATAACTTTACTCGAAGTTCATGTCTCTGAAACCACATATCAAGAAAAAAAAAAGAAAATATAGTGATATCTACAAAGGTATATGTCAATAACATATTTAATAATAATCTCCTAATATACTCAAAATAGATACACAATATAATGGTAATCTATACCCATAGTATAACATATAATTATTATAGATCTATGATTCCAAAAATCTACCATCCAATTGAATACAATCCTTCATCTGATAGCACTGATGATGTGTGATATGATATGATATACATATGAGGATTAACCCCAAGGCCTTGGGTTGATACCAATATACTCAATCTGTATAGACCCTCTTTGTAGACCATCATTGTATGTGTACGATATTTCATGAGGATACTAATAAATGAACTTTGGGGATGATGAGTAATTAAGGATCTTAATCAGGTCCTTATAGAGGTATTCCGATGACTCTATCAACTAAGTCATGATAAAGGGATCATTATAAAATGAGTCAGAGAAAATTCCATAAAAACCAACAGGGAATGGATTAGAGGAACATACCCTAACAAATGTTGTCCCTGATAAATTTTATAAGGGATATAATCCATGTATATAAAATTAAATGTCGTCTATAAGGGGTTACATGTTATGTCTCATCACTACAAGTACTGCTCGTTTAAATTAACCATGCCTCTTTCACATGTTTCTGTAGAAGTATGTGACATGTAGGATGACTATATAGCATACACATGTGCCAGTATGTGGCTTCATCCTATGTACATGTGAACATACACCAGTACGAGGTAGTGTCTATGTTGTGGAGTACACAATGTGCATTATCCTGTAAACTACAAACCATTTCCATGTAACCTCAAGATAAATGCCATTTCACTATGGAGGATTCACTTACCATGTGGAAGGGTCGCACATATTGTGATCATTCACTTCACACCAAAACTATAGAGGATGCAAGGGGTCCTATCACATTGTTTAGATCCAGATTACATGCTGTATAGGATGATATTTTCTATAAATATTAATTTGGATCCAATTTTCCTCACCAATGATCCAACCATAAATCCACTATCACATTGAGAAAAATGTAGATTGAGCCTCATCATGTCATGCATTCATTGAATCAACATGATCTAGGCCACCTATCTGCTCCAAATTTAGGATATTCATCATTCATCATTGTGAATAGAAGAACAAGAAAACACAGAATCTACATAGTATGATTCTCTACTATCACTATTGATGGTAAACCATAGTGTCCTAATCCTAGTACAAAGATATGAAATCATTTTTTTGAGAAATATGTTCAAAAAAATCGATTGATTGGGATATGTCGATCCTAGGGGCCAGACGTAGAATGCCCATGGTGAAACAAACAATCATGGGAGAGAAGAAAAATAAAAATGAGAGGAATTAACATCAATTAATGTTCATATTGATATTGATTCATTTCAATAATAATAACAATGAATAAATCATCCTAGAAAATTAATTCCCCCAAAATCACCATGTAATAGACCCATCCAACCAATACACAAAATCCACACATCAGTCTATTTTTTGTATGATCTATGTTCTTTCTGGGAATCACTAATAACTAAAAGAATCAAATAAAAAAACCAAACTACGATGAATTGGATCAATAATTGATTAATAATGTTGCACCATAATTTTTTTTGTGAGATCTGTTTATTCCAATCTGCATTGATCTTCGAACTATGATCGAGTTTTAATTATCTAATGGGATATCCTCCAACATCCATAATGTATGTCATCAAATCAAAATTTTAAATGTGTAAACATTCTATTTTTTTAAAAAAATAATGTCTTTAAATAACGAAAATTTGGTCGATGTGTTCCTCCATAAGTGAAAAAATTAAAATATTTTAATGAATCATTTTTTTCAATTTCACACCGATGATGTCTTTTCTGAAAATGGCATGCGACGATCAGAATTTAAGTCATTCCTAGGGAAATCCCTATATTGTAAAATCAATGGTTTCCTATAATTTTTTTTCTTGTATCCATTTATATGATATTTAAATTTCTCATGAGAATTGCGCACTTGTTATTTTATATATATATAATATACTGTGTTTATTTTTAATAAGAACATTGGGCCTCAGAATAGCATAACAACTTAGCACCTCATCTAGAAAACAATAATACAATATCCAAAACTAATAAAAGGATATTATGAGATGTTACACATCTAAAAAGGGGTATTGTACATAGGGAAACTCAAACATCAACATCTAATTAATCTATTGTCTATGAAGAAAAGGAAACAATGACAACACTAACAAAGAACATGAAAAAAATTAAAATTATTATAGGATGAATTTTAAGAACAACTAACATATTCCTAGAAAATCATACGCATCAAAAATCAAATGTTGAATTAAGAAAAATAGGATAAATGATAAAACCATAAATATTTATTGGAATTATGGAATACTAACAGAAAATAGTGAGAGTGAACTATATGATGAAATAAATGATGAAAGGAGGAATGTGTACTCATAGGATCATAAAGGGTCCTTGATATCTATTGATGGTTGCCAAAATAAAAACCACAAAGTGGAGAACCACCCATGGGGAGAGGATACATAATGGAGAACCATGGGTGAGGCCTATTATCCAATTTTGGGCCTAAATAACATGTATGATAAAGAATGGGTATACCATTTTGAAATTATAGTGATTCCCCTCATTACAGACAACCAAGGAAGCCAACGTCCACTTGGTATTTGGATACCTTTATGAAAAAGATTACTTTCTATGAATCCCATATAATGTAAATTCCATTTTTTTTCTAGTGGATGATGATGTACCCCAACCTTCAGGGTCCACCTCTTATCCTCACCCAATAAACCAATCTACCTCCCAACCAACCTTCCTTATCCAACATGGATCACTTGAGGGGTTCCATCATTCAAAACATGAACAGAAAATCATATAGAAGTTATAATCAATAAACTAGTTAAAAAGTATGAATTATCACTACTATTGGAGGCCCATATATATAGTTGGAGATCATAAATTTTTTGACATGGATTATGTCAACCAATTGATTTTTAATGACCTTAAATTGACCAGAATTGTGAAAAGAAAATGGATCATAAATTATATTATTCCATGATAATCCCACCATTATTAGTTAAAATTATATTTAAGATTATTTATTATTTATATTCTCTATATATTTATAATTAATAATTTACTAAAAAATATATATTATATAATTAATTAAATATAAATATTTTATTAATTACCCATATATCAAATAATTTATTCAAACTCATTGGGAAATGTATAGAACATCACTTGAGATAAAAAACATAGAATTTTTTATGATATAATTTAATGTGATATATTTTTAATTTTACACTGTTTCGTGTTTAATGATTCAAAATAGAAAAATGATCTTACTTTTTCCCTATTAAAATGCTGAATGTAATAAAATATATTTGTTTTTTCATTATAAAATACATATATACAGAAAATGTTAGTCATTTTTTGAAATTTAATTACATATGTGTTTTCAATTATCTATCAATATATTGTACCAATCTATTCATATTTTTTAATATCAAATGAAAAAAACAATAAAATATATATATTAACAATGGGAAAGAATTATATATAATATTGTTATATATAGAAATAATAAATATTTATTTATATATAATTTATCCTAATATATATTAAAATATATATATATATATATATATATTAAGAAATAATTTATATATATAATATATAAAAAATTTATATAAAAACTGTATAAACACATATATATATATATTTTTTCCAATATAATTTAACATAATTATATATATAAAATATACATATTTTGATATATATGAATACATACAAACATATATATTTACGTATAACTCAATTTTAAAATATATATAAAAACTTTTATAATATATATAAATTTATGAGTATATCAATAATACAACTATATGATGGATGAGAATAAAGAATCATAAATAAAGTTTATGAAAAAAATAAGAACAAAATTAATGCATGGATTGGATTTCCAAGACCCATCCCCCGGGGCGCATGTCGTAACTACCATAAGCCCACATTCCATAGGTTAGGGGCTGACGACTATCACCAAAGACGTAAATCCCTATAATTGGGAAGGCATTGCCTTTCTCAAACGTAAACAAACACAACAAAAATAAAAGCGGAAGTAAACACAAAGTAAAATAGTATAAAAAGTGTGCTGAAAGTACAACGGGTCAGAAATAAAATCCAATCAGAGAGGTACAACTACAACTGAAAGAAAGTACAACTGAAATGATAATAGTTGAATGTTGAAGAAGCTCCTGAAACGTCCACCGGGTTCCTACCTAAAGGGTAGGTACAAATGTCCTCCTCAGCACTCCGCATCTATCAGTTCGCTCCGTTTGCCATCACACCGAGTGTCCACCTCCAGGTACCATCCAGTCCTCGTACACTCCGCCTCATTCAGCGTTGTTTGTCGTTTGCATCCAACACAACGAGGTGCGAGGATAGCCCGTGCAGTGGTGAGTATAACATTACTCAGTAGGTACCTAGAGCCCTCATGGTCTCACTAAATCCAACAAGGATAAAACAAAAAGAAAGATATCAACAGATAACATTTACTTAGATAAACGCCCATAAATATACCTAAGTTATCAAATAACCCATCTCAATCATGAAGAGAACACAAAGGACATTGACTCAGCTCAAACCATGATTTTCATTATCGAAACCAAAACTGCTAGAGAACTCCTCCTATGTCGAGGACAGTGGCCATGTCATGAAACTGAGGCGCTACTCACTATCCTTAGACTATTGAGGTACTTCTCCTCTTTTGTATTGTGGGTCTTCTGCCAAACAGGGCGCTCCTCGACAGTGGGTCTGCTGCCCCAACACAGTATCACTCCCCCTAATAGCCTACTGAGGTACTCCTCCTATCTAGTACAGCTGGTATACTACCAAAGTAGGTGCTCCATCCACCGTGGGTCTTCCTCCGAACTGGGTGCTCCGTCCACTAAGTTAATTGAATCACTCGGAGTCGAATTGGTCTAGCTGTCATCATGTCTACATCTACTAGGACTCCGCACTACGTACACTCGTCTTCGAAAGGGTCCGTTCCAAGATTTACTGGTCGATACTTACATGTGTCACATAATATCATGTGGAAGTATCTAAAAGGACCGCCACATCATAGGGGTCTCAACGCATGAGACGACACATCAATTGGACTCCCAGTTTGTGCGTTATTAGCATTTCTGTTCTAGGTGGCCAGTTAGACTTCGGGTACTATCCAACCCAGTCGGAGTCAAACCACATATGAATCATGTGTAGAGTATTCAAAAAGAACCATCTAATCTAGAGGAATCCAAAATAGTCGATGACACATCAATCAGACGTATGGTCCTTATGTTTTATGTGTTTCTGCTCCGAGGACCTGATTGGAATTACGTTCATTCCAAACCCAGACATTTTACAAAGTCGTCCAAAACTCAGATAGAGTATCTCAAAAGGACTGCATATTCATGAGGGTCCTAGTTCCATTGATGTTGGGTTGATCTAATGCACAGTCTTCATGTTATTCAGGTTTATGTTAAAACAGGCCCGACCTGTTAAGCCCAGTGGGCTGGCGGTTCTGGTCATCCAAGAGTTGGAGGGTTTGAAACGGAAGTGGGTCGGAATGGCATAATGAAACGTGCTACCTAGCCCGAAGGGCTCGGCCCAGATTGTAGTGCACGACTCGACCGGATGGCTGAGCGGTCAGAGGTGGGCGCTGCCCCCTGGCTGCTGAAACCGGCGGCGCCAAGAGGAACTGCCCTCCAAAATCGGTCGGTCGAAGCCAGCCAGCCTTCGTGGCACAAGCGGCCTGCTGGGGCGGTCCATGATTCGTCCAGCATGGCACCCTGGGTGTTGCGGCCTCCCTCCACCCAGTCGGCCGATGAACTGGCCGGTTCTTCCACAGAAGCGGCCTTCCCTGTGGTGGCCGCGTTTCTCCACAGTGCAATATCGTGGGGTTCCACGGTTCCTCCCATCGGCCTGGCAGGTAATAACCAGTCGGTTCTTCCCCAATCGAGCGGCCTGCAGTTGCGGGATGCAATTCATCCGCATGGACACAGTGCATGGCTGCTGCTTCACTCGTTTCCGCCTCTCCATTCGGAAAATAAAAGAACATGAAATGTCGGAGGGTTATCGGGTCGTATCTATTCGTCTTGTGCCCTCCACAATAAGCAGTAACAAACGTCTATAAACAATCCATAACTTTAAAACAAAGACCAAGAACAATTTTAATCAAATAAAATTGAACAAAATCCCCCTACCGTGATTATGAAATTTCACATTTTCGAGCCACTGAAATAGGACTAGCGTCGTGGTAGAACATTGTAGCAGAAAAATGGTGTTGATTTCATCGAAATTTGAGTGCACCCGAAGAAGAAGTGTTGTTCGTGATTTAATTTTCTTAGAATAGCATAGCGTTTTTCGTCGAGAAAGAAAGTCATTCTTCGTCATAGGCGTTCTTCGCTAAAGAAGGAAGCTCTTCTATTTCTCCATAGGTTCCCCCACAAATAAAATATTCTATGCAAATATCAAAATCTGGCATCCCCCAATTTAAAATGTTTTCCAACCATTTCAAAAGAATTCAAAAATAGTTATAGAAGGGAATTCATTAACTGAACATTAAATGAAAACCATGTTAGAAGAATTTATTGGAGAGAGAGAGAGAGGTGATGTAAAGAGTCAAGATTAGAAGAGGAGTTGTCATACTAAATGCAAGGGGAATTAATTGGTTAGTTGAGGGAAGATGAAGAGTTAGGGGTTCGTGTAGGCCCCACCTCACAAATATCCTCTCATGGGAGGTTATGTGCATATCGACCCCACCAACAACCTCTCCCTTGTTGGATATAACTACCAGATATAAAATAAAATTGTGCTCCCCAATTTTATTTATTTTATTCTAAATCCCCAAAATTAACTTCCATCCCGCATAAAATGCAAATTTGGTAAAGATCCGCTTAAGAAATTTCCAGCTCTGCGAGTTCATCAGTGACCTCAAATTTCGATTCCCAGCACTGGTTGAAAAGATAGAAAAAACCGCTTGTATGTTTACTTAATATACCCGAAAAAAACGTCATGAAATTGATTCCGGGCACACACAGCCTCAGAATCAAGTGTCATCTGAATACACAGACTCGTTTAATTCTAAAGAAATTAAGAAAAAGAATTTACTTGAAATTTATAGGTCATTACATTACTCCCACCTCAGGGCTTTACATCTCTGTAATGCTTCAACACACACTAGGGAAACAGAAAAGAGGTACTGAGCATGCATCTGAGCCTCCCAATACCATGTCCTCTCTTAGAGGTTCCCATGATACCAGTGAATGTTCTCTAGAGGAATCAACTGTCCTCATTGGACCCTAACCTTTTGATCCTCAATCTCTAGTGGAACCTCAGTGAATGTCGCCTTGTCATCAATATCTAGCACTCTGTGGTCGATGATGTGGAACAGTTCATGCACATATCTTCTCAACTGAGATACGTGGAAGACGATGTGTGCCCGGTGCTACTGTGGTGTAATGTCCAAATGGTAAGCCACCTCACCTTACTTGCTTAGGACCTGGAATTCTCTGATGAACCTCGGAGATAACTTGTCGCCTCAGCCACATCTCTGTAGACCTCGTCGAGGTGAGACCCGTATAAAGACGTCGTCGCAATCCTCGAACTCCAGTGGTCTTTTTCTCTTATCAGCATATGATTTCTTCCTTCTCTATGTATTCTTCATCCGATCCTAGGTGATCTACACCTTCTCCATCGTAGCTCGTACCATCTCTGGTCGGTAGGATGTTGGACAACTTGGTGAGTCGATTGACAATCAACCTTCTTCACCTACGATCTGTAAAAGCTGAAATGATTTCTCCTTTTCCAAAAATAGAAATCTGGTCTCATCCCCTAGATATATCACTTCCATTGCCTAATAAATTCAATACTAACAGGAAGATTACTAGTTCATTCCATTGATTACATCGTAAGGAATCAATGCTACTACTAAGAGGTCTAACTATTAATCTCACCTCCAAGGGTCGAGTCACACTGTCAGCATCAGTGTGTCGTCATTGGGTTTCCTCAAGTAGGAATCTGGAAACTGAGGGTCAGGTCAACAGTTGTAACCAGAACCTATTAGTATTAACCACACAAAAAGGCAGGAATGAAAATGTCACAATGACAAGTGTCTTTTATTAATGCATCTCAAAGTAAAAAGACACAAAAAAACCAAAACAACGACATTAACGAAGCTAGAGACATCATGAATAAATTCGTCTATGCTTGGAACTAGTCCCACTCCTATCCACCTCCTTCCATAGCTCAAGGTGAACCACATCGGGGTGGGAGTAGTAGTGCTTGTTGACTCTGACCACCATTGCTAAAGGACCTGCTCCACTGCCTTTTCCACTGCTTGGCTGGTGCACAAGCTCCCACCGCTGCTTCTATCTTAGTGGATCCTCCAATGCCTTCTGATCAACTGTGCTTGGAGTCGGATAGTCACTTGCTCTGTTACCCCATTCCCTACAGGAATAATAGACTCTTCTCCGTTCAGGTCTCCCTCGACATCGGGTGCCCCACACCCCCATTGCCACATCATGGGTTTGTTTGTCAGTAGGTCTAACCCGCTCGTGCCCCTGTGTAATCTGTCTACTACCTACAGATGACTTGGATACTGAAAGAAATACCTGTTGAAAAAGTTGCATCTTTTGAACACACATAGAGTGTGCAGTCGCTGGTATAAACTCCACCCTAAAATAACCCTCAAAGTTTCCCTAGGTGAAGGTTGTCTCGTCACAAAACTGGAGTGTCTGGCTCCACCACCTCTCAGATGCTCCCTAAAATAGACTAACCGCAACGTACATCATCAAGTCAGCAGGTGTCCCAACTGTCTGAAAAACTCATGCTACAAACTCATGCTAGTACCCAGCCGTCTATAAATCTATCTCGCCTCGAAACCTCGGAGGCCTCTGTCATAGGATCTCGTGCAATGTGCTCATGCGGCGCACACCCTCTCCTGCTAGGGCTGGTGATAATGGTGGCCCAGCGGGTAAGGGTACCGGTGGTGCCTCTATTGTGATGGGGCCCTGCATCGTGGCCTCGCTGCTCGGTGGGATACCAGCGCGCTCTCTACATGGAACTCACATTGACTGACTGGGTGAAGACCTCTCAAAAGAAACAGATGTGACACGGTCATAACACTATACCTGGTGAGATGCCCTAGTTTGAGATTAGTTAAGGTAATCTTTTGAAAACCAACACACAATCAATGTTTTTGTGAACATAGTTGTAAATCAGAAGTCAGGGTCCTAGTGTATGGATACTATGGTCTCCGCACCAACACTGGACTCCCTGAACTGAAAATCACGCTCAGTACTCTTAACACAATTTCTTCACAGAAAGAAAAATCAGTTTCTTATGTTCTGTGGTAGAATAGACTCCTCGGATACCAATTTTTTACGACCCATCACCTAGGGTCCATGTCTTAACTACCCCAAGCTCACCTTCTATAGGCCAGGGGCTGGCGACTAGCACCAAAGGGGTAAATCCCTATAACTGGGAAGGAATTTCCTTTATAAAACGTAAACACACACAACCAAAATACATGTGGAAGAAAAAAAAAGTAAAACAGTATTACAAGTGTGCTGAAAGTACAAAGGTCATGAAATAGAATCCCAACAGAAAGGTAAAGTTACAACTAAAAGAAAGTACAACTGAAAAGATAATAGATGAATGGTGAAGCAGCTCCTGGATCGTCCTCCAGGTCCTACCTGATGGGAAGGTACATATGTCCCCTTCAGCACTCCTCGTCAATCGGTCTGCTCCATCTGTCGTCAGGACAACTATCCCCCTCCGAGAATCGTCCAGTCCTTGTACACTCCACCTCGGTTAGCGTTGCTCGTCATCTGCATCCAACACAATGAGGTGCGGGCATAGCCCGTGTGTGGGTGGGTATAAGGATACTTAGTAGGGACCCTGATACCTTCAAGGTCTCACAAAATCCATCTAGGATAAACCATTAAGAAATATCTTAAAAGATAACCTTTACTTACATATATGCCCATACATATACAAATGTTATCATGTAACCTATCTCAATCATGAGGAAAACACAATGGTCATTAACTCAACTCAAACCATGATTTTCATTTTTGAAACTACAACTACTGGAGAACTCCTCCTCTATTGAGTACAATGGCCCTGTCATGACTCCAAAGAGCTACTCACTGACCTTAGAATTAAAACTTATTAATGGAAGTATTATAATAATATTCCCCAAAAATGTTACTTATTATTGCAATAGTGTGTAAGAAATCTAGTTGGTCTCTTTGTAGTACCATTTTTAACCATTGTATCAAGTTGATGAAAATGTTAATGTAATTTTTTTTAAATAATAATATATTAATGGGATTATTTCCTTATCCTTCATATAGTAATTTTGAATATTAATTCACAAAATAAAATTGTACATCCCTCTATACGTAAAAGTAAATTAATGTGAATCAATAGGATCATTGGACTGTATCCCTATTATAGGATTATCTATGGATAAAATGTTACCACAAACCATTATGTTATCATAACACCCATAAAATTATCACACCTAATAATTTAATAATTAACTTATTGACTACGATTATTTATATTATATCAAGGTTTTATTTTATATGTAACTATTTAAACTATATATATTATAAAAAAGTAACTGCATAATATCATTTATATAATCAATATTTCGACTAAAAAATTTTACAATTTTTATTAATTATAAACGATTTGAAATTACAAATTTTATATATAGTTATTTTCTATGGATATAATGTACATTAACATATTATTATATAAATTGTATACATAAAATTACAGGTAACATTGTTTTCTCGAATTTACACAAATAGCTAATTATTAAAAATTTATATGAAAACTTATATGTCAAATTTTCATTGATATTAATAACATAAAATTTATAGAGGTAATATATATTTCAAGTTCACACTATAGTGTTGATCTATATTTATGGAAATTTATAATTTAATTTTATAAAGAAACTATGAAATTATGAATATCAATTAAAAAACTATATATTTTCTTCTTCATTAAAGTAAATATTATGTGGCATACTCAGTTAAATATTATGACTACTATAAAAAAATATTTACAATGTTTACTATAATGAGAAAATTGAATGGGAAAACTATATTGTTATAAATAAAATATCATCTGATCAAATTATGAATCTTTCATTACATTCCTCTTACATATTTATGACGTACATTGATGAATGTTGTTTTCTCCTCCATTAATATGAATCACAATCTTGTCTTTGTTCTATATAAATTTGAATGAGGAAGAATACAACCTCCACAAATTATAGGAATAAAAAACAATTATTTTTCCCCATATAGTTCATAATATATTGGATTCATTATTTATATAACAAAAAATGAAAGTAAATTTTTTCCTTTTGAATATAATTTACCACAAAAAATCACAAATAATTTTTTATCAATTCCCTTCATATTAATTAGTGCATAATATATCTACTCAATTTAATACAAATTCTCAGATTGTAGTGATTTTATTATCATGATTCAAATGAATAAATCAATTCAATTTAATGTTCCCATTGAGAATGTACTAAAATATTGGTCTGTGGAAAAAATGAATTTTTTACTCTTTGTGTTTTTTCCAAAAAAACATAATTATTATTGGGGTTATAATAATGATGAAAAATGACCACAATAATATCCCTTTAGACTACACATAACATATAAAATATGAAGCCACTTATTTACCATTATATAAATTTCATAATTATAGATGATATATTAAAATAATGAATCCATGACAATTGTCACATAAATTTAGGAAAGAATTATTTCACTTGAATATCACACCAGACTAATCTACTAATCCATAAATGTGTCTCTGTGAAACATAAATTAAATTTAACAGATAGACAGTTAATGTTATTTTATTAATATTAAAAAATATCGATTTTGAAAATATATATATTTAATTATTTTACTATATTTTTAGAGGGATAAAAAATATAAATTTTGGATAATAAAAAAAATATGTCAGTATTTTCATATCAATTGACGTAGTTACTGGAAAATAGGGTAGTTGGTAGGTATTGAACCTATTATATTCAAAAAATGGTGAGATAATAAGATGATACATATAAATAATTGAATAAAAACAAATCAGTATTTCCATCATTTCCTTCATAATTCATTTGAAGGAATAAATATGTGTGATTAAAAATTTGAAAGAAAACCCAATAAACATTAAATATTAAAATATAGAAGCATTGGGTTTTTAAGAGTTCGACGAGTTGTTGAAAATAATATATATTTTAAAAATATGTGAAACCAAATTCAAATGAAAAAAAATAAAATATGGATAACTTAAGGATATCAATCTTAGAGAGATCAATCATAAAATATATTATAAAATTTTGAAATAATACTTCTTCTTCGTATTGTATTTCACTAGACAACAATAAGTGGTTCAAAAATCAATTTTACCGAATCATAAAATATTATATATTACAAATAATTTTTATAAATTATTCATAAAAAATTAAATGAAACTAAATATAAAATTCTAAAGGAAAATTTTATTCCCAATCATTAGCTTTTATAATACTTTAACTCCCTTGAATGAATATAATTATCAAATTCATTTACACATAGAATTCCATAAAATTTATTTTGATCATATTTGACCAAATTAAATAATAATGATGTTAAATACATTTTAAATAACTATAATTAAAAAAACATTATTGTGAATAAATATATTATATTTAAAAAATTATGGAAAATATATTCTACAATTGAGTGTGAGAGTGATTCCCATATATTTTATAATATTATTTTAGAGTATTAAATTATATAATCGAACATAAAATCATGAGTGAATAAAATAATGAATAATTAAAATAAAAATTATAATATAATTAATAAATGTTTCATTTATTAATTATATTATTTTATTACGTCTAATATTTTTTATGCTTGTTTAAGTATTAATAAATAAAAATACACTAATCCCATTAATTATATTTGTAATAAAACAATAAATATTTTTGTTCGTGAGTGATTTATAATTTTTATATGATGGTTATAATGAATTTTTATTCTCTCTGAAACGTATAAACATTTTCTGGATACAAACCATCACACACATAATGAATAATAGTAAAATATTTTGGTGAATATTATTTTCTTGATTTCAGGAGAAATATTTTTTTTTAGATATTAATATTATTTAATATATATTTCTATAATGTTGGAAAATATGATAATTAATGGATATAATAATTGACATAATATACGTGATTGTGTAAAACATTTTTGCATTACTAATACTGATGAGACCACAAAAAAACTAGAATATAATATATTTTTAAGGATTATAATATGTAATCTATGATTTATAATGATTCAATACATGATTAAAGAGATGTATTTAATAATCATTACCTTATAGTATCATATTAAAATGCTTATATTGTGATTTTTTAAATGTTTATATTTTCAAAAATAATAAATCTGGAATATCATGGGTATATTATATTGTCATAAGAACCACATTATATCTTCCAAAATGTTTCCCACCAAATAGTGTAATGGTTTTTTATGATCATAACATTATCATATATATTATAATTATTAATGTAATTTCTTTGAAACTAAAACATTTTCATAAGTATATGATATTTATACAAAATTTATCTAATAGAAGATTCACACAATGTACGTTATAGAACTATATAGACAGACTTGCAACATTTGAGTAAAAGGAAATACTAAATTTATGGTAATATTAGGATGATCTATAAATTTTATAAAAGGGGGACTATTTTTTTGGTAATTATTTTGACCTAAAAGTATAATCTTATAATTATTTTTCATTAAAATCCTTATAGAAATTATATTAAATAATTATTTATTACATATGTTTATAGAAGTGGATATATTGAAAATGAAATAAACATACATTAAAAACATCACTGGATAAATCATAACATCACAAAAAATTAATTTATAGCCTAATTATTGATCATGATGTGTAGAAGAAACATTACATTAATAATTTTCACAATATATATTCGATGTAATTAAGGGTTTTTATTGAGACAATCACATCCTTTCTCTTCCATCATTATCACAAGCTGTAATAAAGAAGGGTTGAAGATTGAAATTTTTGTGATTGTCACATTTTTTCCTATAAAATCAAAAAACATTTATTTACACTCATTAAGTGATTTTGGGAATGCATCGAACGTATTTACATCCTTATATATGACTTGCTGCCATTAATAATTAAATATAATGTGTATCGCAACAAATAAGAAAAGTGGACTTGTTTAATACATACTGTACATAGTAGATGTTTTTTTATTTATTTTTATTTTTTGAATCAATGCTTAATCCTTTGATAGTAATAAGAGGTATAATTTATTTTCTTAAACTTTTTTGAGAGTGAGAGTGTCTTGTGACCAAGTATTGAATTATATGATCTAGTATCAAATAGATAGATATTAATATGTGTAAATGTGGTTTGTATTCCATTTAAAGTAATTTTTTTTTATTATTATAGTCTTGATTTAACATATTAATATATTCATGAATATTCAAAAAAACAAATGTAAAATTTATGAAATGAAACCATTTGATAGTAGGTCTAACAATGTATATTGTGGTTGCATCTAAAATAAATGAACCACAAATTTTTTTTGTTTGGTAATTTCATTTTATATCACATCAAAATAACATTGTAGTCATATAAGTTACTAATTTTTTCAGTCAAGTAAATCCAAATTAATACAATTTTTTCATAAAATTATTTATTATGTGAAAAAATATTAGGGATAACTAATCTATATAATACACATATATTGATCATTATTATAAAAGTTTTTCTTTATTGATTAATTTATGGTAGGTTGAAAATTATCAAAGGGTTTTAAATTTTGTAGTTTATAAATATTTAAAATAATATTGTATAATACATATTCAAAATCAAATCATTTAATATTTGGATAATATATTTAATGGTTTCAACGATATTTGTTTTTTTGATATTTATAACGGTAGGGAAACACCATCTCCTCTAATGATGTTTTTTGAAAACCAATAATATTGAATTATTTCAAAAAAATATTGTAAATTTAAAATTTTATATAATGTAGTAAAATAAACTTCTTCATGTTTCACATGTATTTTTTCATAAGATGAAGAATATAAAGAAGAAATATATATATATATATATATAGTTTGAGTAAATATATATTTTATTTGAAAAAATACTTATAGAATGGAAACCATTATTTTACAAATTTTTAAATATATATAAAAATGAATAGATAAAATTAAATATTAACGTATGTTGTTAAATATTTTCAGTTTAGTCAATTTATTGATTTTCAACAATTAAACAAAAAAATTAATTTTAATATATAATTAATAAACCTTCTATTGATATAATGGGGTGACTCGTGAGTTTTATATTTACTCCGCCAATTTATAAGAACATAGAAATAAACTGAACACTATTGAATGACTGATTTCAAATATATCGAAGATGAATAATAAGAATAAATATAATAATGATTATGAAATAAGGGTAAATAAAAATAAAATGTTTTAATGAAAATTCAAGAAGTAATAAAAATTGAAAATAGGAGAACATGGAAGGATTTGATGTATAATTTACTATCAATTGAAAAAAAATTATAGAAATATGGAAATTCAAAATATAAATATCTGCATTAAAAAATAAATGTAATGATACCCCAATAAGTTGAATATAAGATTATAAAAATAAAGAATACGACACTTGAGATGATTTGTAAATTGAAGTGAATAAATATATAAATCAAGGTCTTAATGTGTGAGAAGATATTAAATATAATATTTATTTATAAATCATTTAATTGAGGGGATATCATTAATTATTTCTTCACAAATAATATTGATGATGAAAAATATTTTCTTAAATCCACTAGAAAATTGTGATCTCGGATATTATTTTATGATTACAAGTAATATAATTCATAATTTTTTATCATGTTACAATATTTTAAAAATGGATTAGAACATGAAGATTTTTAAAAATGTGGAATTTAAGCTAGTGATAAAAAAAATTACTAAATGAGCATTTATAAATACGTTCCTCCATGTTTTAATGTAAAATTACTATACTTTACTCATTTATATGAAATTATTACTCAAAGGAATATTATTCTGAAAAAATATTTATCACTAAAATGAATCAAAATTTTTCAAAAAATTCATATCAATTTTATACTTAATTTTAAATTTTTTGTAAAGTATAATTGTTCATAATAGTGGATACAATTTCCAAAAATAGGCAATTTTTTCAAATGAATATCATTTTTATAATGACATTATGTTATGAAACAAAATTATATAAGGGGATTTTATAGTGGTTACATCTAAATATTTTTTGAAAACTATTGTAGGAAATCAATTCCCTCCTATGAATGATTGGATTAAAAAATAACTAATTCATTAAATATATCAAAACTATTATTAGGGTCTTACTAAAATGTATCACGGTGGTAATTTTTTTATATTTCATGTTTACATTCCTTTTTTAAATGTTCTTGTGGATCTATTGATTTAAAAATTTAATTTTTTCCAAAATCATTGTATTTTATAAACAAAAAATACCATATATAAAGAATAATATTTTATTCACTAAAAAGTTTTAAAAATGTATTTTCATGTAACCTAAAATGAGTGATTCATATTTTTAAATGATTAAGTGATATATGATTAATTTAATTATCATTTTATTTAATTCGATTTATTTTTAAATGTTTTGCAATTAATAAATATATATAATTATGTAAATTTAATAACATTTTTATTTCTATTACCACCAAATATTTTATAACTTTTCTATGTTGAATCAAATTAATTACTAAATTACAAGAATCATTTTTTTAATTAAGATTCAGTTTAATTTTTTTTATTTTAATAATTTTTATAGAATATTGAAATGATAAGATGTCTAATTTTATTATGTGACATAACGAATGACATGTAACCTTACTCTCATTATCCACTAGGATTATGAATTGTGTATTGTTTATTTACCTAAAAAATCAAAACGAAGACAACAATTGGAAATAATATATTAAAAAAATGATATACCGAATCATATTGGTATCTTAATGCAATAAAAATCCAAAACATAAAATGGTGCTCATTTTATATCAAGGATATATATATATATATATATATATATTGTGAACTATTCCATGATACTTGAAAAAAAAATATTTCAAAAAATTCAATGTGATATATTTTTACTTTCTGTTGACTAAATTTTCTGTGATTGAGTATAGTATTGTTTAACATAAATTATGAATTAAATTAAAATGGTGGTTTAATACCAATTTAATAATTATATTTTCTATATTAGTAATGTGATTATATAAAAATGGGATTCCACATAAAATCTAGTGAATTTTTTAAAAATCTCGTTTACTTCAAAGTCCCATATATTTGTTTCACCATCAATTCCAAGAAATAGATAAATATATTCATTCTTATTCATGATAAATATAATAATTCATATCATAGTATTTTATTTTAAAAAAATTTAATATTAATGAAAATATTTTATTATTAAAAAAATTTATGTTTTAAATTCATGATTTTATATTTTTTAAATCCCATAAATTATTTATTATGGGATTTATTATATGCATATATAAAATCATTCACCTTATACCTCATAACTCCAAAGGGTTTAAAATTTATAACAATTAATCCTATTTTATTGTTTTATTGATTTTAAATTTATATAGTTTTTAACTCCATAGTAAGGACTAACTAGCCATTCCTCATATAATAATCAAGTCAGAGATATGAATAAGAATATTGTGGACTTAGGTGGGGATATTATGGTCTTCATATTAGGTTCTTGTATATATTTTTACTTGTATAAAAGTGGTCATTTATTTTTTATTACATTATTTTTATTCATGAATAATATGAATCCTTTCATGTATGATCAAAAAAATATGAACCTCAACTAATTCTGAAAAATAAATAATAATTATGTTATAAGGAGTATAAATTCATTTTCTGTAGTAATTTTTTCCATGATCTATTTTTCAAAAAAAATTTAATGAATAATCTGAAAGGGGACATCCACATATATATACAATTTTATTCCTCCCTTTTTCCAGATTAATGATATATAAAACCTCTTTTTAATGTCATGGTGTCTCAAAATTTATTTGTAAACAAACTAACAAAATCAACAAAACATATATAATATATATATTTATATTTATATACACCATAGTTTGCGTGTTTCTACCTGTATATGGATACCCTTGTAAAACATTCCATTCTAATTTATTATAATAAAAGGAAGTATATAAATAATATTTTTATTTTTCCATTTGGTTTCACATTCAATTATATGAGTTTATTTGCATATATTTTTTATCAACATGAACATCTTCATATGTTATTCAATATTTTTTATAGTGTCTCATCTTCTGACTACTTGTATCATATACATTATAATTTTGGCTATTAATTTAATAGCATTATTTTTATGTTAATCTATTCCAATATATTTTGTCAGTCCTAATATTTTTATAATTTTTATTTATTATATTATTTATTTGAATAGTTTACTAGTTTTCATTATGTGATGAATCATTTTCATCATATCATTTCCCATGATTCTCTAATTTATTATTTTTTATTGTGTAACACAACAAATTCATAAATAATTTGATTGGAAAGGATAAAAAAATGATCACTTATTAGGACTGAATTATCCTAAAGTACATGTATGCATTCATAAAACCATACCAATAATAAGTGAAAAGTAATAATAGAAGAAAATAACATATATACTAAAAACATGTATTTAATCACCTGATGGGAATACATAAAATTATATTAACATAAAATTAATACAAAGGGGAAAATTAACTCACAACTCGAAATTATGTCCAATCCTAACAATAACCTGAATAAAAATTTTGAAGTGTGACAAGATACTAATCTATAATATTCACTACCTAAAGTCGTAAAATATCCAAAAAATCCCAAAAATCCATAGATGTAACCTCTAATAGGCCTATCAACTTCACAATATTTAACACATATGGGAAAAAAATTTGAATAGGTGAGTATATATATATATTGAGTAGGATTCCCCAAAAACCAAATTGGGATAAATAGAAGGATTTGGCAGTGTTCAGTTCAAACCAATGCAAGAGGGAAACTGAAACACCTAGACCTGGCTCACAAATAAAATGGTAGCCAGACCAGTCTCTACATGAACTCTAGTGCACCTCCCCAAATTTAAGAGGATTCTGACTTGCCGTGAGGGCGTAAGTATAGTTTTTTAAGTGATTATACGCTCTTATCAGAGTTATGCGGAAGTATTACAATGTAAATGACATTCAAAAAATAGAAGTAGTTACACATAATTGGAAAAGAAGAAGAAGACATATATCATATAAATAAACAAAAGTGGTCAACTCAAATTTATACAATAAATGAATTCATGACATGTTATTAAAACATGATCGAAATGAGTAAAAAATACAACATGATTTTCTATTCAATAACATGTAGGACTCAAGTAAATAAAAATAACTACAAGACCAACAGTGATATCCATGAGCATCCTGAGGTCCATCTTAGTACCTTACTCCTAACTCTTAGGTATAAGAAAACAAAAAAAATTATGGTCCAAGGTCATAAAAAAAATAATGTATTCTTGTGTACCCTAGTGCAATGGCATCCTGAGTTGGGTGTGAGATATAAATCTCTGTATACCAGCACCACTTGTTTCTAACCCAATCCCAATAGTGTTATATAAATTAAAAAATGTACATGAATGCAAAAATTGAGTAAAAAGTACAATGTTACTAAATTCCCAAGTACATATTCATCCCTCAGCTTGTATCTATACATGTAATCAGTTTATTAATTATGTATTACAAGATTATTCATAAGTCACAAGTGAGAGAGTCACCTACAGAGTCAAAGTAGTTTCCTCCAAGGTAAACAATGCTATGCATTGACCAGGACTGCAAGGCTTCAACCATGGAACCTACTTGTAAATGCTTGAGCTATGGAGTGTATCCAAGAAATCCTATGATGATATTTAGTAATAATGACCCAATGTAATAACTGAGGAAACATTATACAATACCAAGATGTAGCATAGAATCCTGTTGAAGATATCTGGTGGGAGAGTTCTAGGGTAATAACCAAGGTAACATAGATCTCACAGAACGATATCCCAGAAGTATATAGATCTAGACAAGGGGTAAGGGTGAAATCTAAGGAGCGTAATCCAATGCATTCCACGATGAGGTGCCTACCGAGTCCAATGAGTGCATCCATGGTTAAATAGGGCTACCAATGGACTGGGTCCAAGGATTGAATCCAAGTAATTCTATAGTATTGCATGGGGGACCCAATGATTGTATACCAGGCATCCAATGGTAAGACAAAGAATGTGATCTTGGTTATTTTTAACATTAATAACCCTTCCTTGAATTTGGAATTCGGTACACAAGTGATCAAGGTATTCTCTAATCAAAAATAATGAAAATATCGACTCTAACCATTCCAATTTAATAATGAAGTCATGTAACGATTCATTTTTGTCTAAGCCTTGTCATCCATTAGTGTGGAATAATCATGTAGCATTGTCACTATTTATTTATTAGTTCAATATTTTCCTTCCATTAGTGTGGAAAGATCAATTAGAAGAGTAAAAATTTATTAAAAATCAATTAAGTCTTATTCATTACATAAGGTTCACTTCCTTACAGTCCATCAACATGGAATAGAAGCTATCTAAATAGAATCTATATTCAATTACTCTTAATAAGGCATGTTGATATACTTAGTATATATGTCAATTGGAATTTTACAATTAATTTTCAATTCAATGAACTTACCTTAGGCATGTAATGTGATGAGAATTCATGGTACTCACCATTATGCAATTCATAGGATATATAAATAATTTGATATATAATTTAATAACATTATAAAGTTCAAGCAAAAGAACACTCGAACGATGGCCTGAATTTATCAAAACACTAAACTAAAATTATGGAAAACATCACCCATTGTTAAATACAATTCAAAACGATCAAATCACAAAGGTGGTTACTTGAAACGTTTAATTATTTTAATAAGGTAACTATATTTTTATAATATCATCAGGGAAAAGTCCTAATCATGGGATATTTCAACATAACATCAAGTCACAATAACTATAAATACAACATGTCAAGTATGAATGGACAAACAACTACTTTTTTTATAAAGGAAGCACACCACTGTTGTATGGGTTTTATAATAAAATCAGCATATCACATGTCACACAAATCACATATTTCATTTAGCATTAAAAATATGAAATATGCTAAATCTCATTTACGATAAATTTATATAGATACTTCAAAAAATGAATTTAAATTATAACTAAAGTACAATAAAAAATTTATTGAAATTTTTAAAATATATAATGGAATGGTAAGGGACCCTACCTATTGTGGAACTAAGCCATCCACTGTGTCACTTAATACTTTTTAACTATGATCAGATGCTCCCCCACTAAACTTATGTACCTTTTCATACATGTAATGAAACCTAGCCCCAACGCACACACCCCCATGGACATGAGCATGTGTAAGGGGATCCTAAAATGTATGATTATTTTCATATAATATCCTCCTCACAAAAATTCATGCATTTTACATATATATACATAGGCACACCGTGCCCCATACGTGAAATTCACTTCCATTTCTGAAATTATACATAAAAGGTGAACTTACATATATATATATACACAACAGTGCTTATGTAGGCATGTATCCCTTGACTTGGTGACACGAAACCACACGAAACATCCCCAACACACTACAAGATAGGTCCTAGGAAACATAATGCATATAAAAACTCAATTTAGATGCTGTGAAATAACTAGCAGGTTTAAAACCCTACCTCCGATGTTGGTGATGATCCAAATTTCCCCAAAACCACATGAAAAAGTTCAATGCACTACATGAAAAAATCCAAGGACTCAAAAATACCAAACACATAAAAATTACCAATTCAAATACAATGTAAGAGGTGAAAACATTACCCTGAATCCCAGTGGATGGACCACAATACACCAAACCACCTATCCTTTGGTGATGGTTGCTGAATCATGCTCCAACACGGCTGTAGAGTTTAGTTTCACAACCTATGATAGATGGGAAACCAAAATAAGTTCATCCCAAAGAACCTAATCTTTTTTTGAATCCAATGTGGTGATGAATTGGAAAATAAAATGCCTGGAACTGATAGAATAAGGGGGAGAGGACTCAATACGATAGATCATGTGAAGAAATCAGATGAAAATATGGACTAACTGAAGGAGGTAGATAAGGATGAGTTGGTAGAAGCCTAAGATGAAGGGGGAGTGGTGTGCATAAAAGGGGGGAAAGTGTGAGGGAGAGGTTTAGGGTTTTTTAAATTTTATTTTATTTTTTAAAAATTTAATTCATTGAAACAACATGTCAGAACGGTTTGAACACAAGGTTTTCCAAATTATGTTCAAAATGTGCGGGTCTACTTCCCGCACAGGGAGAATAGCATGGTTTAGGAACCATGAGAAGGTTTTGTGCAAGGAGACTAACCCTTTAAAAACACAGATTCATGGTTACCAGCAATGGGCCACAATATTCGGCAATCGGGCACAAACCGTGCACCCTTAGATATTTCATTAAAACCTTTATATTTGTTGTGGTCGACACTCTCAAAACCTATCAATCCACTCATTAGACACATAGGACCTTCTCCCATTCCCAAAAACATTACTTATGAGTGATCAAACTCTTATAATAAATTTCTAAATATCATTTTAAAAATTAACCAGTTTAGAAAATTATAAAAAACATTCGTACTTTTATAGGGTTCAAAAACTCATGATTCTACAATCTACCAGCCTTAAATATTTATCATCCATAAGATGTCATTGGGAACAATGTAATCATCAACCAACCAACAAGAGTCGTTGATTTTCTCTTAAATGGATGCATTGTTTTACCAATGCCTCATGAACCTCAAGTATTTCCCATGCATTATGCACATCAACCTTTACAACGCAAGACAATGTTAAAAGTTCAACATAAAAAAATAAATATAGCTTACATGGGCTATTTAGATATTAACACATTCAAATCAACAACTTGGTATGAATTCTATCGATGGATCTCACCACCATAGGTCTTAACATATCAAGGGGAAAAGTCTAAGCCACGGTACCTCCACCATTGGAGTTGTCGTATAAGGCACAAAAATGAGTGTTATTTAGATACTCCTGATATGAATTCTTTAAAAGGGAATGGTCGAGTTCTGATCGATCTAACAGAACTGGTCGAAAATGCTCTCACAAGAGACACATCCAACATTATGACCACACACGTCTTCACGTGGATACATGATTTAAAAATGATTTATCCTGAACTCGAAACATCAAAATGAAATAATGTGAAACAATCGAGACCCATGGACAAATCATCTCGTAGAATTCAGGCATAAGAATATGGAGAAAGATTCTAAAGAAATGGATGGATTCTGTGATTCAAAACAAGGAATTCCTACATGGTAACCCAGGAATCACTCTTGAATTACAAAGCCTCGATGAGAACTTATCTTTTTCATGAAACCCTAACCAGGATAATCCAACAATGTCAACATCATTTAAATATATAGCATGGTGTATGATCGATGCTCTCTTAGTTCATAGAGGATGACGCCAAGATAGGGGACATGATATCATCTTTAGAAGAGTACACTAAGATGATTTATGATAGGGTTTCCAGTCAAACACACCCAGAAACTAGATGGTGAAACAGTTGTACCAAAACAAATTCGTTCTATCAAGAATTCGGTAATACTACTTAAGATATGAAAGCCTCAATGGAATTCAACTAATAACCAATAATTTACCACTGGTCCCCTTAGGTAGTTCCCCTTCTTCATGGAAGGTCACATTTACCAGGTTAAGCCCAACACTTCCCACCAAAGGAGTGTCTTATCCATAAATTAATGATATATAACTACTCATAAGTGCATTATTTTTTTAAAATGGGATTGGCATGTCAATACACCCTAGTCTTTCAGAAACCATCCAGAGTATTGTAATGAAACTGATTCATTAAGACTCAAGTCATTCTACATGGAGAAGACCGGAGACCATAATCAACAGTACAATATGATTTATTATCAGAGTTTTATTTCCTAATAATACTATCATCCTCCATGATTCTATAACAAGTTCTCCATTACTATGACGAATAAACTAGGTCAAATGACCGAAAAAGTACCTTACCATGCATGAGGCACATCTAACTAGCTGAAAAAGGGCATTAGTCGATGGTTAAGCCCCCAACAGGAACATGAAACATATGACCACCTATACGAACTAGTGTTCCATTGGATATTGGAAGACCTAATTGGGACAATAGCACACAAACATCACAAAAAGTGAGATAATTCTTAGCACCCAAAAGACATTTATGTTCTGAGAGTGCTACCCACCATGGGTTATCCCCTTACAATGAAAAAGAATCAAACCTATACTAGGTCACATCAAAAAAAAGTCACTAGGCTCTAGAGCTGATCTGAATTACATTGCTATGGAAAAGAACTCCTACAGAGACTAATCGTGCTTCCATTTAAAGGAAACTCAAAGAGAGGTCCAAACACTCTTTACACAAGGGTTTTAAACAGGGGACCCCACTATTGGTTCTGCATCCATGAATCTTATATTTAATAAATTTTAATCTTTAATAAAAAACATTTAATCCAAAAAATCACAGTACCATTTTATAAACAATAGTAGGTACTTTATTTTAACCAATTTCCCAAGGGGAAAACATACACGTTTTATAAAACTTCATTTTTTAACAGTTTAATTTTGATGACCTCCTGTAATTTTTAATAAATTTATTGGAATTTAATCCTTTTAAATAGATAAGGAGACCTAAGAGGGACAAATTTTATCCAAATTTGTATATCTATAAATCAACCCATTAGAAAACTCACAAATATTAAAAATTTTGAACACCCAAATGAGTCGTCTAATACAAACATTATCCAACTAACCTACTTGGGTCAAGATTCCATTTAAATTGCAAAAGAATGAAATTTTATTCATAGGATCATGATTTAAAAAATTTAAGCATAAATTTCATGCTAATATACTACCTCAATAGGTATAAATCTAATCATCTAATATCAATATTGCGTTGGATCATACATAGTAGGAAGCCTACTAGTGAAACTAAATGACATGACTTATTTTCATGGAATGAGAATTTATATGTGCCTAATGTGATGCATGTATGTTTAATCATTACCATAATAGGGAATTGATAATATTCACAATTCCATAAATCAAAAGAATTGGAATGTATACCAATAACTCTAGGTAATATCATATCAATTGTAAGAGTTAACAACATAAACAACAATCACAACTATGGACACTTCGTCACTTCCCTTACATGTGGTGATCATTCCCAATAACACCTATTAACCAAGAGATGAATATTTAATAGTCACTTGTCAAATAACCCAAAATAGTAATAAAAAAGAAAAAATGACCTCAGATACCACTTTGTATCATCCCGACCTGGCTCAGCACTATGATGTTGGCTGGACCAGTGGCCACATGAGCTCAAGCGTGCCTCCCCGTACACTAGAGGCTGCTGACTAGTAGCGTCGGTGTAAGGATTGTCTGTGGTGAGACAATAAAATCTTATCAGAGTTGCACAACAATATTACAGAGTAAATAACAATCAATAATTAATCCATTAATACATTATTGACAATGCAGAAAAATACAGATTTCAGATAAAAGAACACAAATTGCCAACAATGGTTTATTCAATAAATGAATGCATGAAACAGTATTGATACATGAAGGAAATAAGTAAAAAATAAAATATTATTTTAAAATCAATTCATTGTATGACTCTCGGAAGGAAAAGTACTGAAATCCGAATGTTAAGCTTCATGAGCTTCCTATGCTCTAACTCAGTCCTTTGCTCCTAACTGCCGAGTAAATGAAAACATCAACAATATAGGTCCAAGGCCCTACAAACAACAAATATTACTCATGTAACCTAGTGCAATGGCATCCTGAGTAGGGTGTGAGATATAAATCTCAGTAGTTCAAAACCACCTATGTCTAACTCAGTCTCGAAAATGTAATATAAATTAAACAATATACATGCATGCATAAATTAAGTAAGCCATACAATGTAACTAAATACCCAAGTTCTCGATTCATCCCTTGGTTGGTATCTGGACATGAAATCATTTTAGTAACTATGTATTACCAGTTTATTCATAAGTCACATGTGATCATGTCATCTACCGAGTCCAAGGAGTTTTCTCCAAGGTAATATGGGGCTCTGCAATGACCGAGCCCATTGGGATTTAACTATTGCACATACAGGTCAGTGATAGACGCAAGGAGTGAATCCAAGGAACCCTATGCTGATATTTAGTAATAAAGTACCAAGGTAAAAACCATGCAAACATAAGCTAGTTCCAAGACGAAACAAAACATCATGAAGACGATATCTATTGAGGGAGTTCCAGGGTAAAATCCAAGGTAACATAGATCTCAATAAATGCTAACCAAATAGTATCTGGGTCAAGATTAGGAGTAATGGTTTAATCCAAGGAGCATAGTCTATGGCATTCAATTATGTGGCGCCTACCAAGTCCAAGGATCACATAGAAGGTAAAACATAGATATGAAATGACTAGGTCCAAGGATAGTATCGAAGCACCTACATGGAAATACAGGATCCACATAGTGTATCCAAAGAATCATGTAGTACTATATACGGTAAATAATGGTAGTATACAAATCATCCAACGATATAAAATGGAACAGGATTTAGGAAATTCTGAACCTTATAAAAAAATTCTAAATTTGAAATTTGGTACATGAGTGCTCAGGGTATTCTTCGATCAAGAACCATGACAATATAGAGTATAACTATTCCTATTTAATAAATATGTCATGTATTGATTATTTTTTGTCTAATCCATTCCACCCATTAGTGTTTATTTCTCAAGAATCATTGGAACCATTTATTTATGGGTTCAACAATTGAGTTCCATTAGTGTGGAATGGTTAAGTAGCATTGAAACAATTAATTAAAAATACAAGAAGATATATTCATTAATTAAGGTTCACTATGTTACCTTCCATCAACATGATAACGGGTTATAAGGACGTTCAAACTTTATTCCATTATTCCAAATATGGCCAAGTTATATACTCATTATACATTTCAATATAAATTTTTCATTTAATTTTCATTTCAATGCACTTAACATAGGTGGGTAATGCAGTGTTGATTCATGGTAATTTATATGATCTATTTCATATGATAACTAAATAATTAGATATACAAGATCTTACCATTATAAAGGTCAAGATAGGTCCCACCCAAATGGTGGCCCGAATGTGTCAGGACACTAAATGATAATTACGGAAAAATCACATATTGTTAAATCCATTCCAAAACTAGCTAAGCACTTAGATGGTGCCATGAAAAATTTTATTATATTAATATGGTAACTCTATTTTTATAATACCATTAGGTCCATGCCCTAAACATCCCATATTTCAACATAAAATCATGGTACAAGAATTATAAATACATCAAGTCAAGAGAGAAATGTCTAACCACTAATTTTTAGCTTGATGGTAGCACACCTCCTTTAGAGGGGTTTTATTATAACATCATGATATTACTTCTCACATAAATCATTTATCTCCTTAATAATATTAAATATTAAACATGATAAATTTTATTTAAGAGGATTTTATATAGATTATTCATTATATATATTTAAATTCTAACTAATGTGAAATAAGAAATTTATTGATGCATTTTTTTTATTTAATGTATTGCAATTGGACCCAACCTTAAGTGGAACTAATTTGTCCACTATGGCTCTTAAAGATTTATAACTATGAATAGCTGCTCCCCCACTAAGCATATGCACATTCATATACATATACGGTCATATTGACCATATATACACACCCGTATGGCCATGATCATGTTGAAAGGGATCCTCACATGTATGATTATATGCAGACAGTAGCCTCTTCTCACCTACACATTCATTTTCCAAATATATAGATATGAACACCTTGTACCATACATGCAATTCACTGCCATGGGTGAAATTACATGTAATGGCGGAACCTACATACATATATATACATACCTATGCATTCATAGGTACATTTCCCTTCACTCGGCTCGTCAATTCCATACGAAACATCCCCAATGCACTACAAGATTGGTGCAAGAGAACATATTGAGTCTAAATCCCTCAATTTATGTTGTTAGAAACTAAAATTGGGTTTAAAACCATTCCTCAGATGGTGGGGATGCACAAAATTTCCCTAAAACCTCATGATGGAGTTCATTGCACTACATGAAACAAAACAGGGACTCATAAATGTCAAAAGACTAAAAATTATGAAGTGAGAAACAGATAAGGATGTGTGAACCTTACCCCAAAACCAAGCCTATAGAACAAATCACACCTAACCACCACGCCTTCGAGGGTGATTGTTAGAACATGTTCCAACATGCATGTAGAGATCACTCACATGATCGATGAATGATGGAAATCCAAAATCGGGTCCTCCAAAGGAACATACTGTTCAACTGAACCCAATGGGGTGACGAATAGGCCGATGAAATTCGGGGAAGCTAGAGGAGAAGGGAGAGAGGACACACTATGACGGATTGTGTGAAAAAAAATCGAAAGAAAATATGGCTGGAATGATGGTGGGAGAGAAGATTAAGGGAGGAGCATTGTGCATTAAAGGGGGGCCATTATGCATCAAAGGGGGGGAAAGGTTGATGAAGTGTTTTAGGTTTTTTTAATTTTATTTTATTTTTAAAAAATTTATTTTTTTAAAACAACCCAATAACACGGCTTTACCTGCATATTTTTCCAAACTATTTGCAAACCGTGTAGAGTCTACCACCCGCACGGGGCGAGGTACACTGTTTAGGAAACTATGCTCATTCCATGCACCAGTACACTAAGACATTTAATATAGGGATGCATGGATACCTACAATGGTCTTCAAATTTTTGTTGACCATGTGCAAACAATTCACCCTCTATTTCTTCTTAAAAATCATGAATTCTTTCGGGTCTGACACTCTTGAAGAATCTCGAATCACTCAAGAGACATCTATGGCATTCTACTACACCCAAAACATTACATAGGTGGGATACAAATATTATAATTAATTTACAATGTTGGGTTTTAAAAACGACGGGTTTAGTAAAGGAAAAAGTTCATAAACCGTCTTACATTTGTCCAGTTCAAAAATATGAGATTCTACAGAACTAAAAGTAAATATATATATATATATATAATATCTTTAATATTCCAAATTAATATAGAATTGGGATCACCATATACAATTCCTAGATATGAATGATGAGTTAGGATGTATATACAATGGTTCTATCTCGGATTCAAAACATCTTGTGTAATATAGCGTGAAACTACTTGAAGTGGATCAACACTTGATAATGTGATCCATTGATGAGGTAGCCACAAATCCACCCATACATGTCTTGTATCCACACCAATATTTTTGTCTATGGGATCTCCTTATAGAGATTTGATCCATAACTACGGGAGCCACAACTACCTAATAGGACCACTAGACTGGAAAATCTCGATGAAGGTGGAGTTGATCATTATAGATAGAGAAATAACTTCCTATATAGGGGAGTACATTGTTACCAATATAAAGTGTATTGAGAACCTATTCCATAGATAGATAATAGATAATTGATCCATACATATCTCTTATGATCCCACCCAATCAGTACCACCGGTCAAGTATTTCATGAAAAATAACAACACTCAGAACACAATAGATCACATATTTTAATCCACAATAAAGGATACCATTTTTTGATCATGAAAAAAATCAGGATAGGATAACTGTAGTATCAAATCTCAGTCTATAATAATGAGAAATTAATGGTAGAAACATGGGGGTGGAGGTACATAACATGTCAATAAGACCACATGACATGTGACACCTCTATGATACCAGACCATGTCCTCATCTTCATATGGCTTGGATGGATAATTGATATACCTTAAATGTATAGTATGCACATAGAGTTTACTTAATACATGGGTTTTGGCAATTTCATTCATTCTTGTGCACATGGATATGCACCATGCCTATGTATCTAGTTCGTTATGAGTGCATGACCATGCCCATTTACTTATAGAAGTTCACATGTTCTATGGATATGCCCAAATTATCACCCATTCCTATTCCCATTTACTTATAGTTTACCTTCCATTCCCCCAATAGTGGGCAACACATTGTGTATGGGGTCGTACAAGGTGTGTGACCCTTATCTCTACCAAATTCTCTATCACTAAGGTAGGGGGACTCCACAACATGTGTTAATCTATACTACAAGGATGTAGTATGGATTTTCATTGAAACTAAAGAATTATATACAAATCATTCTTATTTACCTACCACCACCAATCCTAACCAAATCACACTGGAGTGTGTGCATCTAGGGATGGTAGTTCCTCATCTATAACTACTGGACATATTATGGACACCAGGACCCTGTGCAGAATCCCCCATAAAATTGTTCCTCTAAAATTAAATGAGTAACTATTAACCAACATCTGATTCTTGTGACTATCAAACACATCCCAGATATACATTACAATATAAAAAATCAATAATACACATGTCATTCACACATATACCAAAATTAATGGTGTTTGATCAGAATCAATCCATCCTTAGGAATTTTAGACCATGCCCAAGTGGTCCAATGATGATGAAGAAAAAAATGGTGGGGGTAAAATCTCATGAGTATGTTAAATTTTTTCCCACATAATTCCTAGTAAATGATTGAAAAATATTGTTATTCATGTTTATTACAGTGGAATCACAAGTTATATCGGATTGGCAATAAGTTGTGGGGATTACGCGATTAAAAAATATCATGAATCAATAATCAAATTAATATAAATTCACACTAATAATGTTGATAGTGAATGAATATAATGAATAGTGTTCCATAACTCAATTTAACATCATTATATAGTGAGGAGTACATTTTCCAATGATGAATACATCATACTTTGTTGACTCCATATTGATATATCATTATCTAATTACACATCATCCAATGTTGTGATAAATCAACAATGAATGGTCTTATTCCTCCACTAAAATCTCATATGTTTATAAATATGACCTTGAAGAATTATCATAGTGATGAATTTATAGTTATAGTGAATTATGTCGTTTGAAATAAATAAAGAATTAAATTATTTATTTATATTAAATAAACCCTCGAATGGTTTTCTACCACATAATTTCCATTTTAGAAAAACCATTGTTTCTCCTAGGGTAAAACTTGTGTTTCATAATCAACCATTGTATCATATTTACAATAACATGTCCTGATCATCTTGAAAACCAAAAATCATAAAATGACATGTTAAAATGCAATAATATATATTATTTTTTTAATATAATTATTTACGGGTCACAATACACCTAATAAATAACATTAATCAAAGTCAAAATCTATATAAGATTATAAATAATAAAAGGACTATCCAAAAAAATGATTTGTTAAATTATACCCACCATCAAGGAAAATAATAAAAAACACAAGATAAAAATTATTTGGTTATTTAGAACAGATCTGTCTGTGATGCTTCCAACTGGTCCCATACTTTTCCCCATGAAGAAAATTAAAATAATCCAAATGGATGGTATGTCATAACAAGATCATCTAATTTTAATCCTCAATTTCTATAGGGTAATCTATGATAGTGGGTCCATCCATGATTTCTTTCCTTCGCAAAGTCGATAAATGATCTATGATCAATCATGTATCTCCTCATCTATGACATGTGGATGATTTTAACTAAAAGGTCTCACATCTTTGGATAGAAAAGTGACAATAAAACTTGACAGCACTCAATATGATCTTGAATGTTCCAAAAAAACATAGGTAGATCATGGACCCCCTACAACATCTCAATAATCATCATTATGAGGATACAATAATAAACATGATATCCCTTATCAACCTTAAATTTCCTATGATGTCATAATTTATATGATTTAGGTTAACTAGTGGCTATCCTCATTCACCCACATATCTATTGTATCTTATTTTTCATCACCAACACCATCTCTTTCCCAGCAAGAGAATTCTTCCCTATTTTAGTTGATCATTATGGTGATGTGTAAGGTTTCCTATACAGTGCCTAAAAATTATCAATGTTGATTGTAGTGTGATATATTTAATTATAATAAAAATATTATAATAGAATTTTATCTTCCCAAATACTAGAAAATCCCAATAGAACTATACTCAAAATATCCTCCAAAACATGGATAACCCACTTGGTTTGTAAACCAATCATGGGGTGAAACACTATACGCATACTAAAATAGGCCCTATTGACTTCCTAAAATAATATCTAGAACCATGATGTTGACTTCACATCACTTTCAGATACAATATTTGCGTGTACTCCGCGAATTTTAATGATCTCCCATATATACGAAAACCCCAAACATTAAATTGACCTATAAAACATGGTCTTAATTAAGTGTATCTAATTTTATATTATGTAAAATATCACCCAGATCGAATAACAGATTCCAACTATTTTTGAATTACCCATCACATATTACATTGTTATTCCATCACATTTCCAATATGATGCTATTTGAGGTTGTTTCAAACCGTATGGAGCCTAGTGCTTTTCCTTTACCTGCTAACATGTGAGGAACCATGATATGATCAAAGTGAAATTCCTCCAAATGTGTCATCATAAAAAGTATTTTTAAGCCCCATTTACATTGTTACCACAAAATGATATATAACACATGGGTAGGTGCCAAAATAAATCAAAACATCCTTTTAAAATGGGATTGGAACAACTATTAGTCACTAAAAATGGATGACATGATACCCTCCTTTAGATAACCCATACAATGAATCCATTTAGGATAACTAGTCATTTAGATTCTCAAATTCTATAAATCCTAACTGAGTCCCTCTCACATGATGATGTAGTGGACTAGACACACCCATTAACCAAAGAAAAATAGCTCCACTCTCAACCATTAGGGTCATCTATAATGAATCAAACTAGTCAAATTAATCATCCACCATTTCAGCAGAAGAATTATTATTTGGAGAATTCATTACCACATTACTATTCCATGGATTATGTAATATCTCAAATTCATTGTCTGATATAAACTCCATCAATAAAATCCACCATAGGTGATGATACCAAAAATTGAATGTGTACTGGAGACTCTATTTGTGTTATTAATCTATAATACATTGTCGTAGAAAATATTTCCTCGACATCATTATAGGTAAGTATGAAATTCAATTTATAGGTAATCATTCACATTTTTCTTGTTATGGGGTCACAAATTCCTCAACACAATTGTGATTATTTACTACCTATTTATCATTATGAGACCAAGCCTAGAACTATAGGTATCTAAAATCCATATAAACCCTATTCAATCTTCTATTAGATGAAACAAATAATCACTGGTCAACATCCCCCTTAACTCCTAAAATGATAAATGACATTTCATAGTACATGTAAATAGATAACCTTTCTGCACTAGGGTTCTCAATGTGTATGATATCTGAGTTAAGACATATACTAATCACATTTATTAACTATCAAGTAAATTATTTCTCCACACCCCCATAATTATCTAGGTTGGATCCATAGTAAGAACCACATCGATCATATATATGTACACTATAATGACTCATGCTCAATGATAACATTACCTAAAAATTTAACATGAAATATAAAAACCAGAAACATTGGGAGAGTACCTAATTGTTGATTCTCGTGCATGTATACATCCAATACCAAATTATTAATATGTCCCTCCTATGATGTAGATTAAATGTATATGACATCGATGATAGAAATATTGAAGCGGTCCATGTGATTTTATTGGATCGGTTAACGAGAGATGCTTAAATTATGGGAGAATTCATCATATCAAAATGAACCACCAAAAACTCATAATGTCTATAGCGACATCTGAATTCCATTATTGGAATATAATAATTTTGATCCATAAAAAATATGTATATAGACCTGATATTGATCTTTATGATCCAAATTGGAAATCTAAAATAGAAATATACTTCATCAATACATATTAAGTGTCATATAATCACTATTATTAACTAATTAATGCTATGATAATCCACAAAAAACTTGTTCATCCCCTCATCTTTTTTCTAGAAAAATATTTGACCTACACTGGGGGGAAACATAAGTTCTAATAAAATAATTATATTGAAGGTCTTCCAACAGCACACATAGCTCAAATAGCTCAATAGTGGCCAAACAATTAGCTGTAGAAGAGATTAGTGTGGTTCGATTATTCATTTATAAATTTAAATATATCTCCTTAAGTGGATTTAATCTCAGTACTACCTATGGTAAAAAGTCTATAATTTCCCCCACAACGGAAGGAATCAAGATGCTTGAAGATCCCACTACTCAATGTGATTAACATGCCATCAAATAGTTGATAGGGTGGACACTCATGCTCATATGGCTATGCTTTTCATCCATTATATATCCCTTTACATCAATGTATAATTTTTATCCATTCCTTCGAAGGAAACTAATTTTCCTTTGATGATAATGAATCTGGGACCAAACCATGGACAAACAAACTATACCAAAAACAAGGTCATAAATTTTCATTATGATGACCAAATAGTCCCTTGAAAAACTCTCTTCATTGGGAATGAGATATAAATATAGGTTGATAAGGGATATCAATGCCTCACCCCCTGTTGTAACCTCTCTCCATAGTTTTTGGGTAATGTATCAACCCAATAATTCATCAATCTCACCATGGATTCACATTTCAAGAATAACTCAAATATATGTCTATCAATAATGTATATAGAGTATAAAAATCAAGATTATAACTCAAATCATCTCATATAAAACCTAGTCACATCCCTTCATAGACTCGAACAATTTAGTTCCCAAACACTAATTCAATGAGAATGGATTAATTTTTTGGTGTTGGTGGTGGTTGTTACTCATAGAGTATCCCTTCAATAGAAACTCATCTCTACAGTTCTCCACCCATTTTTTATCCAATAAAACTTCCACTGGGGATACTCACACAATACCAGGAGGATCCCATATCAAGGTGAAACCATAATAAGCTATAGTTCATCCCAAGAATGTGTATCACACTCAGCCCATCAGGTAAGGTAGTCATGATCCAAGGGATCTTAATTGTTGAATCATAGAATCACTACTCTCAAGGAGGAATGAATCCTATTTGTTTTACCATATCCACATACGCATATATCTATGTAAAACCATGTAAACAAATCTTATATTGATATGTGGAGGTATTTAGCCTACTAGCTATTGCAGACAAAACATCCCTCTAATGAATAATACTATCTCTATTACACCTGGAACCCCCCCAATAATGAAATCAATATATAAATACATCCATATCCAAAACGAATGAATATATGTTTATTTATAGGGAGACCCACATGAATTAATTTCTCTTCTATGCCCCTACATAAACTTCTTCACCAAGAAGAAACCATCATTCACCATGTTAATGGAGTATCACAAAAGGTATACAAACCTCCCGAAATTCTATATGAATATAAAATTACCCTTATGTGTCTCTATAATCTCATGAATCTAAATTAATCACATGAATGAGAGTTAATAAACAACATTGAACAATGGTATGAATTATTTTTATGATAGATTCATGTCATTATGTTTCTAGGTAATAAGATTCCAGAGGTACCCATTTACTCTATGGAAGAGTCAGGGTGTTAGTGAAATGATATGACATATAGTGGTTTTAACAATTTTGATGACTCAAATCACTATCTCATTGAAATACTCTTCATCCAAAGAATTTGGATTTCCATAGAGAGGAAGTGGAATATGGAAGTAGAACTCACGTAGTGTGATATATATGTTCAAATACTCATCTATCCCCTATGGTACAGACTACTTATTGAAATGTGGTGGAACATTCATGTGCACTCCTCGAGGAAAAACCTTATGAGTAGGCCCCGGAACGAATTCATTATAATTAAACCTATCATCATTATGATCCAATCATACAAAATTTGTTGGTTATATTCACATAGGCATCTTGAATGGTATCATGATGTTCCATGGTTTGAGTATCATAAATATGTGTAGATGAATCTAGAAGGACAATAAAAATTTTCAATCATATACGATTCACTTACCATGTGTTCCTCGGTACGAATGTCTCACTGTACCGAATCGATAATAAGGAACATAGAGTCTTACATAATTTATAGTTCTGATGCCATCCCAACATTGGGGTTCCAATATTTAGATCTTCACTATCTATATAATTATTTTGGTGAGTACACACACTAGTGTGGCTGTGGATTACTCACTCTAAAATCTACCTATTAATCCTACCCAATTACAACCACTGGTAAAGTGTCACTTGAATAACATTCATTCTCAGAACACCTTACACCATATATGACAAGCCCTAACAGTTGACACCAATATGTTCTATGCATAATTATACGTATGATATGCCCCCCATAGGAAAAAACATTATTGTAGTGGATGGATATATGAATGGTTGACATTTCATGAGTGGGTAAACGCTACGTCCTTAGGGTAACATTGAGTGTGACCTATCAAGGACACCGAGACATGTCCTCTTGGTTGAACATGTCTTATACATAGGTGTTAAAATCTATATATGATGTGTCCTGGCTACTCAGGTTGTAGCCAGTAAATCTGGATCATTACCATTTACACTTTTTGTGATTATATATATAGTCAGGTATGCGAACATGGAAATTCCCATGTACTTTTTAATTTACAGGTATATTGTGGGAATTCACATGCACAAGTCCATTACCATTTCCTAGTAAACTTAATGTACATGTTGAGCTACCAACATTTGGTCACACAACATGAATCAGGTCATATATAGTATGTGATATGTTTCACTTAATTAAACCCTGATGTTATTTCCAAAGGACTTTGTGACGTGTAGAAATATTTTTCAATGAAATTGATGAACAATTAATGTGACAACCGTACATTTCCACTCCCATTGATCCTACCTAAAATAAAATATCACAGCATAAATCATATTCCAACCATTCCTAATCTGTTGTATGTGGAAAAATTTTGGCCTACCAAACCCTCTGTAGAGTCACCGATTACCCAACACCTCTATGATTAGATATTTAAATGGGAACTAATACTTAATCCTTTTTGATATCACTGACACCTCAAACCCCATGAAAATCCATCTAAAAAATCACTAATCCTCATCTCGTTCATTCATCCTTTATGAATTTGGGTGTTTGATTACACTCAAAACTACACCAAAATGTAAAATATTGGGTGAAGGGAGAAATAATGAATACCATTTTAAAATTAGTTAAAATACCATAAGAAAATTTAATCCATCAATTGTATAAGAGTTCATGAAACGGAAAACCAAATCATGGATGTATACAGTGATTATAGGCTAAAATTTTTAATTATTAGATTAATAAAAAATAATGAGTCTCATTCAATGAATAAATATCATAGATCAATAAGATTTTATTTATAAATTGATTCTATATAAATTAATATTGTGGAAATGAAACAAAAAAAGTACCCAACATCGATTAAAGTTCATTTTTTAGTAAATATTTCATATTACACTGATGAATAAGTCATGATTCTTTTACATCCTCTTATTATAAAAAAATTCTAATCAATTATCACCTTTTATGAGAGTGATTTCAATGAATTGTTCTTACTCATCGTCTCTAATTTCATATTGTTTTGTGGCTAATCATGGATAATGATTATAGTGGTAAAATTATAGAGGGAGGTAATTATGTCATTTAATATAAATAAATAAAAAATTTATTTTTTTAAATAAAAAAACCAACCAATGGATTCATAAATTGGAATTTCAAATTTAAAAAATCACTAGGTCACTTCTAGGTTAATACCCATGAATTGGAATCTACGATGGTCCCATAATTCCAATTCTAAATAAAAACACAAGGAAAACCAAAAAATTGAAATGATATGTGAATATGAAAGAAAATATAATAATATTTTTCATATATTTATTATGCAGTTATGAGATAACTAAACTCAATGATGACTCACAGTATAAATTCAAATATATACATTGAAATATTTAATGGACTAATCCAAAAAACTATAGATGGTCTAACCACAATATAGTACCTTATTATTATATTTAACATGAAAATCTTTAAGGGCTATGTTACTTGGAATTAGTATCATATTATTATTTAAGTAGTAATGTACTATGTTATATATCAAATGTGTTATACATTTTTATCATTTTAAATTTGAGTAAAAATAAATTTTTATTTTTCAATAATAAAATTTTATTATAATTTGTATCTAACAAATAAACTAATATATATTTATTCTGAATTAGATAAAATTAATTTTATTTTTTGGATTTGTTAAATTCAAAAAAAAAATTAGTAAGAATTTTTCATAATTTATTGTTGTCAATTATTTTTTTTGAAAATACTCCGAAATATTTTATTAATATAATCATATAATTTATTAATATATCCCGATTTATGTTTAATTTAATCACATATAAAACATTCCTCATGATCAATTACGTATTTACAAAATAAATGCACATATTTCAAACTACTATAATAAATTTAGAAAAAACACATTTTAAAAAAAATTATTTTTCCACATAATTTTATAAGACATTTATTTTATATAAAAATTATCAAGTTACATTTTGTTCTTTCTCTAGAATTAACATCAAATTATATTTTGTATAATGATATATTGGATTCAAGAAAATATTATAAAATGGTAATTTAATTCTTGACCTAAATTATATCATTCAAATTAATATATTTATATAATCGTTTATTTATAGAAAAAAATTATTTAATCAAATATTAATTACTGACATACTCGATATTATTCTATCAATAAATTCATGCGATATATGGGTATAAGAAATTTGGATGAATTGATACATTAATAAATAATTTCATAGTTTAATGTAAGGGCCAAGCTGATGATGAAGCTGTCTTGAATTCAAGTGTTGTATTTTATTGTATGGGTATGTTTTGGAGAAAGGAAAACAGATTACATGGTTTTTTGGAAAAAAATTTGGGTTTGTTTTGAAAAGAATCAAACACATGAAATTTGGGATGATGCTTTGCTGATTTTTATTTCATATAAACCATGATATATGTTGATAACTTCTGATGATATATTAATAGAATAAAGGAAGAGTGTATGAGATGTTGTCGATTGAAAAATAATTATTTCCAAAAAAAATTTCAAAAAAACATTCAAAGACTTTTATTCTGATTATTTTTCAAATAAATTAGAAATAATAGAATTCATAATTATCATATCCAGTTGTAAGAAAGAAATACATGGTACTGATTGTACTTTAAAACAATCAGAAAACAATTATATCCAAGTTGAAGAGTTGGTGCTGATTGTGAATAAATACAATCGAAGTAGTATTGATTGAAAGGTCGTACCGATGAAAGGGGTTACAATAGAATTTTGGTGATGATGAAGGTTGTGCCAAAGTAAAATAAGCTGCTGATGAAAAGGGAAAAGCCAATGGGAAAGGTGATGCTGATGGAAAGTGATGTTGATCAATTTGGTGATCATAGAAGATGAGACACCGATTGTTTTTAAAAACAATAGTTTTTTAGTAGAATAAATGGAAAGAGATGGTGTCGATTGAGAATGAATCATATTCATATTGTTTTGTATCGTATCTGGAAAGTTCACCCCTATCAGATTGTATTGTATCGTATTTGAGCATATATTTGTCTTAAGATTGTATTTTATCATGTCCAACAATCATAACCAAAATTATCATAACCAGGATGATCTTATCTGGCATGATCGTACCAAGAATGATCATATCTAGGATGATCATAACCAAAATGATCATAACTAGAATGATCATAACCTAAATGACTATAACCAGATATTATCATATTTAGGATAATAGTATCGAAAACATTTGTATTTAAAAAATATCATGGTTAGTTGAGATTAAAATAAAGAAGAGGGAATTCATGGAATGTTACAATACAATCTAATTGAATTCAGAGAATATTGATGCAGATCATCAATGAATATAATGTCATGAATGGATTCATGATACAATCACAAGTTGATGAATGAAGGTATTTGCTGGAGATGATGCATTTTCTCAAGTGGGTCAAGATAACAGAAAAAAAGTGAAGATCCATCAATAATTTGATATGGGTTCCTTTAATTTAAAATATTTATTGTATCTCAAGTGATGAAGTCAATTTATTCAAACAAATTCAATTAGTATGGTATCAATCAGTGTTTTAAAGAAATCAGTATGACAGAATTAGATTCAAAACCATGTATTGCTCATCAATTGTAATTCTATTAACAATAATGATGGGAGTGTGTAAAATAATATATGAACATTGTCGATGTTTTGAGATGAATAAAGAAGTGTTGAAAAATTCATAATTGATCCGTGATTTCAAGAAAAATTCATGTTTGGATGATGTTTAGTTAGCGGGAATATTGTTTGGGATTCCCACATAAACATGTTTTGAGTCCCCTATAAAATTCGTCGAAAACATTGTACATGTGGGATTTACACTGTTCAAATCATAAGAGAGAGAATATTTGCATTTTTAGATAGAAGAAGATATCAATCATGTCCCAATTGGCAATTGTTATGGGTGGTGCCGAATCATTCATATTCCATTCAGCATGAAAATTTTGTTTGGGAATTGATGTTTTGCTGATTCTGCTGTATTATTTTCTATCTAAAAATTATATTTTGAAATTTGTTTTGAAATAATCTGACTAGGCAGATTTTTTTGAAAAAAATTATAATGGGATCATTGTATTGAAATATTCATACTAGGAGATTTTTTTAAAAAATGGAATGATAGATTTGTATTGAAAGAATCAGAATGGGAGCTATGATTTGAATGAATAAACTCAGAAAATATAGGACTCAATTTTTCCAAAAATAGTCCTGGTGGTTATCACAATTCTTCTGCATAAGGAATTGATGAATTTTATTTCAAATTTGGATGGGTTAAAAATAAGTGCAGGTAACATGAGTTTTTAGAAAACAATTTTATTACTATATTGTGATAAGAGGCAGCACACACACTAGTTGGATTGTTTCATAGTGGTACATGAGTGAAATGTTACATACTACTCATTATAATCCAAGGAGTGTTTTCATAGTTGATTGTATGGTATTGGTTCATTTCTCAACCATACCAAGGAAGTAGATATTCTTATTGAATAGTGAACATTTAAATCATTGTGTACCTTTGTATGTGTGATGATTTGTTACTCAGTAAGGAATTGAAATTCTTAACAAGAGGCGATGGTTTTCTGAATTGAAAAGATACACAAAAAAAAGTATCACTGATTCATCTCCTCCACCTCTCATTGATACAATACTCTAACTGGTCACTTTCTATTGGTTTTCGAGCGAAGGATTCCTTCTATATTCATTACATATAGAGAAAATGAACTATCTGAATAGTAACATTATTCTAGTCGTTGATTGAAATAAATATCATGTCTAGAAATATAGAGTGCATTTATATCTTATGTCTATCTGTTATGTTGTTCTTGAAGATACAACATTTGAGATTTCTTCCATTGATGGTAGTTCTCCACTTACACCTGATGATAAGAAGTTTTTTAAGAATGATGGAAGGTTCTTGAATATTATATTTTAATCACATTATGAAATATAATTCTTGATATTGAAAGTTGTTTCCATAGATATATGTATAATGGATAAGTTTAATAACATATATGATGGAAATACAAACATGAAGAAGTAAAAGTAAGAAATATGGATATTGATGTTTGACAACTTGAAGATGGGCAAACGTGAATCTATTGGTGAATTCCTTACCATGTTAAATGACATTGTCAGTTCAATCAGATGTCTTATTGAAGAGTTGAATGTCACTATAGTTATTGAAAAAATCATTATTATCCAACCTAAATTATTTAATGTGAATGTATATTCACTGGATGATAGAGTTCCTGAAACATTTCTTCTGGATGTTTTTCATAGAAATTTTATCACCTAAGAAATGAGAAGAGATAATGAAATAAAGAGAAAAAATGGTTTCCAGATAAATTTCATTCTTGGATATGAAGAATGAAAAGTCAATGAATATTGATAATGATGATTAATATGGTAATTTTGAATCTGAAAATGAGATATGAAAAAATGAAATCCATTCCTTATTTTTTAACAATTGGCAAATAGGTATAGGGAAATACAAAGGGAAACATCCCTTGAAATGTTTTGAATATAGAGGTGTTTTTCAGTTTTTATCTAGTTGTCCTCGAATAAATAAAGAAGAGGATAGTGATATTGTGTAAAGAAAGATAAGAAGATCTAGTTAAAAAATTGGAGACAAAGGAAAAGAAAATATATTCTTCACATCAAAAAAGGAAAAGTTTTTTCCCAAAGCTGATGAAAAATAAGAGAGTGATACTAAATTCAAAAATTACATTGAGTATGGTAATGAAAATACATTAATTGTAATAGTTAATGATGAAGTATTTGCAAAATGTTGTTCTGAATAAGAAGAAACATAGCTTGAAATGCATCTATAAGAAGAGTTGAATGAATTTCTAGGAAATATTAGAATTCTTGAAAAGAAAAACAAAAAGTTGGATGATCTATTCTAAAGCATCCAATTATGTTTTGATAGTGAGAATTAAAATATGATTAAAGAGAGCGATCATTGGAGGAAAACTCTTAAAGAAGAAAATTATTGTAATTATCATTTAGAGGTGATGTTGAATGTAATAGAAGATGAGTTGGATCTTGTCCAACAAAAACTCTCTGAAGCTGAAAAGAAAATTGTCTGTTTCTATAGAAATGTCACTAAAATTGGTGATTCTTCCCTTAATTAGGAACATGATATGTTTTATCAAAAAAACCTACAAATTGTGTGAAGAAGAATGGAATTGTTTTTGAAATGAATAATGCTGGGAATCTCATGAATTTGTCCAAGAAAAACAATGTTTGGAATGTTTTAAAACATTCTGAATATGAAAATGTTACAAATATTTCTGGTTCATATACATCAGAAAATAAAAGAAGGAATTCAATTAATAATAGAAATGATGGTGAAACAGAAAATGAAGAGAAGAAGGTGGCTGAGAAAAACATTCATAATTCTCATTAATATGTAGGTTTCAGAGGAAAATAGTATTTATATCGTTATTGAGGGTATTTTAGTGGATTCGAGCAGATATAATGTATGTGTTGGTCCCATCAATAACATATCTATTATCCTATATTTTATTAAAGGAAGATATTGAGGGTGATTCAATCTCCTCAATGAAAGAAAAATTATACGGTTTTCTTGAAGAAATATGAAAATAATGATGTGATGATTGAAAATAGGTTCCAACCCTTGGAAAATATTTTTCAATGATGTGAACAACCAGTAAATATTGAAAAAGGATGTCTTGTATTGTTACCATCTCAGCAAAAGATTCTCTATTCTCTAATGTTGAAGGTGAATAACGAAAATAATGGAGAAAGGGAACTTGTTGTTGAAGCAGCATTAAAAACCATGAATGGAGAATGACCATGGATACTTGATAGTGGGTGTCCTTCCCACATGACCGGAGACTTGAAATTGTTGAAGGATGTGAATGTTATTAAAGTAGGAACGATGACATTTGGAAATGATAAATCATTGAAAATAATTGGGTTTGGGTCAGTGATCATTAGACAATAATGGATGAAATATAATTAAAAATTGTATGTGGATGTGATAAACAACAATATTTTAACATTTTCACAATATTGTGATGATGATAACAATGTTATCTACAAAGAAATTATTTTTTAGAGATTCAAGAAGACGACAAGATTATTACAACAGGTCAACATTCAAAAAGACTCTTGTTTCATAGTATAGATTCACAAAACTCATTTTACATATATATGGTGGAGGAGAATTAGTTATTGCATAAAAGTCTTAGACATATGTGTTATAGAAACATGATGAATATATCTAAAAGGGATATTTTTCTAGACAATCTTAATTTTCCATGAAATTGATATAGGTGTTGCTCTATTCTCCATAAAGGAATTATTTCAAATGTAGTGCATAAGAATGTTGATATTTGTTCAAAAACACCATGTAGATTATCCATTCCGATATATGAACAAAAAATACATGAATATATGTACTCCATTACATTCATTGATGATTTCACTTAATTTACATGTTTTATGAACATGAATCACAAATCAGATGCTTTGAAATAGTATAAAATTTTTATAAGAAATATTGAGAAAGAATTTGGGTATTCTAGGAAGATGTTGAGATCTGATAATGGTGTTGAATTAAAATGTGAAGACTTTGAAGACTATTTTTAGATGTTCGAAAATACCCATAAGTATATCTCTCCATACAGTCCCTAAAAAATGGGGTTTCTGAAAGAAATAATATAATCCTGGTGAAAATGGGAAGAACCATGAGACTTGAGCCTATCCATTCTCATTAAATCTTGAGGAAATCCAAGAATATTGTTGTTTGTATTTAGAACTATTGTTTCTACATGCCTAAATTAGGTCTAAATAAAATTTATTTTTATTTTAAAACTTCTTGTTTGATGTACTTCAGATTTCTGAGGAGTCCTTTTATATACAGTAGAATGGTGGAAACTATGGTAAGTTTGAGTAAAAATGTGAGTATAGAATATATCTTGGGTATTATTATGATGGGTGAGGATAAAAAAGCTACAAAAAAGAAAAAATATTTTTTATTCAATTGATGTGAATGTGATTGAAATATCTAAGAGCGAGAAACATGTTCAGGAACACAATGAATTTGAGCAAGTTGAAGAAAACAATTCTGATAAGGACAAAAAAAATTATATTCATTCCCAAGAAGAAGATTCATGCTCAGATATTTCAAGTGATTAATACAATCGAAAATCTTATACAAAGATGAGGAAATATGTGGAAGTAAAAAATATAATTGGTTATCAACATCTTGATGTTCAAATAAAAATAACAACCAACTCCATTTCACATACATATATGTATTCAAAAGTAGAATAGAATGATGTGACTGAAGCTTTTGAGATTATAGAATGGTCTCGAGACATGAATAAAAAATTGGATCAGATTGAAAAGAATAATATGTGGGAACTTGTACCCAAACCTGAAAACTAAAACAGCATTGAAAAAGGGTTTTTTTTAAAATAATATAAATAAAGGAGGTGAGTTTATAAGAAGCATAGAATGATTGTTGTGAAAAGGGTAATCACAAATTAAGGGTACTGATTTCGAAGAAACCATTTCTCCTTTGGAATGACTTGAAACAATCAGAATAATTAATTATATTATAGCACAACGTGGCTATTAGATATTTCAAATGTATCATACATTTGTATTCCAACATGGTGATTTTGAAGAAGAAGTTTATATTTAACAACCTTGTGGATTTATTATTGGAAATGTTTAATGTTATGTCTATATATTGAAAAAGGAATTGTATGGACTAGAACAAGCATTGAGGGAATGGTATTCCAAATTTGATATATTCTTAAGAAATATGATTTTTAACAAAGGAAGAGTTGATAGAAATTTTTAAATGAGATAATGTAAAGTATATTCCCTCATTTTAATTATTGATATTGATGATATTATCTTAGCTGGGAAGGATGAAAAATTTTGTGAGAGATTTTCTAAAGAAATGAACAATGAATTAGAAATTTCCATGATGGGAGAAACAAAATACCTTCTTGGGTTACAAATCCTACAATGAAAGAATAAATTTTCCATTCCCAAGTAATTTATGAAAAATAAATTCTCAATAGGTTTGGAATAGAAAATTCAAAACCTATTTTCAAACCTATTTCAGTGGGAACAAAGCTGAGTAAAGATGGAGATGGAATGGAAGAGGGTCAGAATGAGTATTGAATGCTGATCAGAAGTCTATTATATTTGACTGCCTCAAGACCCAAATTTTTTTATGTTTTTACCTTATGTGCAAGTTTTAAAATTTCACCAAGATAATCACATATTATTTCTAGAAAAATAATTATCTAATACATCGTAGGCAGAATAGAATTCGGGATACATTATTATAACTCAGATATTATTGAATTGTTTTGGTATTCTGATGAAAATTGGGATGGAATGCATGATTATAGATAATCCACATCTGGTGGTGTATTCTTTTTGGGAATAAATTGTGTTAGTTGGAATTTGAAGAAACAAAACACAGTAACTATCAGTGCAGATGAAGATGATAATGACGATTCTACTCAATCCACTACTCAACTTATGTGGATGAAAACAAAATTAAAATAATTACTTGTTGAAGTGAAGTTACCCATTCTCTTTGGTTGTCACAATCAATGTATAATCCATATCACCTGGAATCTAGGGCAATATTCTCATTCATAACATATTTATATCAAATATAATTTTTTCAAAAAACATATTGGGAAGAATGAATTTAAACAAGAGTATGTTCCAACAACGGGACAAGTATCTAATTTCATTGCAAAATTTTGTCGATGGAATCATTCTCATAAATGAGGTAGAACATTGGTGTCCAACCGCTTTCTATTAAAGAATGAGGTATGCTTATATTTATCATCTCTCCCCTCACCTTTGGATTTGTTTTTCATGGGAGAGAATTGATTTGTTTTGTAAATTTATTACATAAAATAGAGTGTTCTGGGTAAGTTGTGAATTCATAATTTACTAAGGTGGGAACTATTATAACTGTTTGATGATGTGGTTATAGGAAGATAAATTGACCTTTTTTTAGGAATAATTAATAAACGAGTGAGGTGGTCATGATCACTATTTTGGATAGAAAGGTTTTACTATAAATGATTATCTTTTCCTATAATTAGTTATCTCACGTATTATTATAATTGTTTATATATAGTCCATTACTTGTGTTTACAAAGTTCAGTGATTTATGAAACATTTTTGGCAATAAAATCAAAAGGAGAAGATTGTTAGGACCATGATGATGATGAAGGATTTTTTATATCCATGTGTTATATTTTGTTGTCAATGTATGTTCTGAATAAAGAAAATAACATCAATATATTTTGTGGAATCAATTTCGTTGGGTTTTTTATAAGAATAAGACCCATGTAAGTTGTAATGATGCTTTTCAGATTTTTATTTCATACAAATCAAGATCTCTATTGATAACTTGTGATGAAATATTGTTAAAAGTAAGTAGAAATGAAAGTGATACTACCTAATGAAAAAAAATTTATTCAGATTTTTTACAAAACAATTAGAAAATAATTGTATTTAGATTGTTTTCAAAATCAATCAAAAGAGAATCATATTCATATTTATCATATCTGTATAGAGTACAGAAATATTTGGAATATATTGTTCTTATAAACATTCTAAAATTAATCTTATCCAAATTGAAGATGCAATACCGATTGTGTTTCAAAAAAATTGAAGTTATTCTGATGGAATGATGTTACCGATTAATGTGGTGCCGATGGAATGGCGGTACCGATGAAGGTGGTGCCGAAGGAAAACGAGGTGCTGATTAAAAAGGTGATTCCAATGGGAAAAGTGATGCCGATAGAATGTGGTGTCGATCGATGTCATTCTAATGGATGATGAGGCAACAATGGTTTTTCAAAACAATCATTTTTGTGTATAATAAATGTTATTAGATGGTGTAGATTGAGAATGACTCATATTCATATTGTTTTTATCATTTCTTGGAAGAATAAACCTATTAGATTGTATTGTATCATATCCAGGAAGATCATTGTCTTCAGATTGTATTTGATCATGTCTAGCAATCATAATAAGAATTATTATATCTAGGATGATTGTATCCAGCATGATTGTAACCAGAATGATTGTATCTAGGATGATCATAAGCATAATGATCGTAACCAGAATGATCATAACTATAATAATTGTAACATGATATGATCATATTCATGATAATATTATCCAAACTATTATTATTCAAAAAAGATCATTCTTGGTTTGCGATGAATGGATATTAGGTATGAATGGAAAGTTACCAAAAATTCCTATTCATGTTAGGTGATGCTAAAGATGATACTCAATGAAATAAATGTCATTAATGTCGTAATGATACATACAAATGTTGGTGAATAAAGTTAGTCGTTGTAGATGATGTGTTCTCTTGAGTGGGTCAAGAGAGAAGAAAATTAAGAACGTGAAGATTGATGAAAGAAGTGTTTGTGGGATCCCTTCATTTAATATAATGATAGTATCTCATGTAGAGAAGTGTGTTTCTTAAAACACAATCAAATGGTCTGGTATGATAATTTATTTTGAAGAAACTAGTATTAGTAAATTAGATTCATAACCCTGTATTTATAATCAATTTTAATTGAATTGAAAATAGAAATGGGAGTATGGAAAAGAAGAGATGAAGATTGTGGATGATTATAAATGAATCTCAAATCATTTAAAAAATCATAATTTCTCTTAGAATTTAAGAGAAATTTAGATTAGGGTGAATTTAATTGAGCTGGAATGTGTTTTGTGATTCCCACCTAAAAATGTTTTGGGTCACCTATAAAAGGCATGATGTAAATTGTACTTGTGGGATTTTCACTATTCACAACAGAAGGGAGACAAACTCTGGGTTTCTAGAGAGAGGAAGATATCATTTCTATATGGATTGACAGTTGTTTTGGGTGGTCCAGATTCATTCATATACTATTTGTCATGAAACCCGTGTTCAAGAATCAAAGTGGTGATGATTCTGGTCTATTGTTTTCTATCTAAAAATTGGATTAGGATCATTGTTTTTAAAGATTATTATTGGAACATTTGTTTTCAATGAATCTGAATGTGATACTTGTATTGAAAGAATCATACTCGGGGAATTGATTTGAATAAACCTGAATGTGATAATTGTAATGATAGAATCAGATTGGGAGCTCTGTGTTGATAGAATCAGGTTGATAAATGATCAGAATCAGCGTGTCATAACAATTTCCAGGTGGTTCTTACCTTTCATCTGGGTATGTAATTTATGAATTTTATTAATATTTGAATACATTTTTTAAATTGAATGTAATTGAAGGTAACCTGAGTGGTGACTAAACATTTTTATTACTATATTGTTCTATGAGGGATCACACACACATGTTGGAATGATTCATAGTGATGCACGTGTAAAATAGTAGATTATAATCATTATAATCCAAGGATTGTTTTCATAGTTGATTGTATGGTATGAGATCATTTCCAAGCTATAACAAGGATGTAACAATTATTATTGAATATGGAACCTTGTAAATCATTGTGTTCATTTGTATGTGTGTTGACTTGTTTCTCAATAGGGAATCAAAATCCTTAGCAAGATGCTAGGGTTGCTTCAATTGAAAATAATCAAAAAAAGTAAAAGAGTATCTCTTATTCACCCCTCCCCATATCTATGATACAATACTCTAATTGGGCACTTTTTGTGAAGATATCATTAGTTTTTAAAAATATTTAGAATGGTCTGAACTTGATTGATTTTATATATTTATATTGGTTAGCCTTTGGAAATTACATAACTAAAATGGTGAGAATTAAATTAAATCAAGGGAATAAACATTGTAATATAACATTACATGATATTCACGGGGAGAAACATGAAATCATAGAGAGAATGATCATATGCATGTATACATGCTATTTAGAAATGAAATTACATGATCAAGAAACTGAGGAATTTGTGGCCACAAAACAATGCATGAAATAATAAACATAATCAAGGTTCCCTCACAAGTCCACAACCATAATATAGAAAATTCTTATTTTAGAATTGGTTCAATATATATTAATTTATAATAAATCACATTATATATAAATCTTTACCTAGAGGAATCTATGATTCCATGTTAACCTGTCACATAACATAGTGAATATAGGCAAACCACCACATTGCCAATAATTGTGGATAATGTCTCATAGTGGATTCAGTTCCATCCTTAATAACAAACATAATATAAAATTAGAGACAATGTACAATATATTGAATATAGCAGATATATATTTTTTCGCTCAACCATCACACAATTAAAACCATACATATTCATTATATATGAGGAAAATTAACCATATATAATCATATAAATGATAAATCCAATGACCAGTAAGTTGGGTTCATTCTTATAAATTGAGGAATAACGAAGTACAAAATCCATATTATTCCTTAAATAAAATATATTTTAATTATTTTTTATGCTCCTATTTTAAAAAAATTTACACAAAAATGAAGTAACAATATATACTATTCATGATAAGGATCTATGAGAATTATGATTAAAAACATACCACTTTGGTGAAATATTATATGAAAAGCCATTATTTCATAATGCAATGATATTATTATTTTACATAAAAATATAATTAAATCATTTGGGTCATTCATAAAATATTTAATCTTTTAATAATATATTGTTGGTTTGGAAACACTTGATAGGGGTGATTCTTGACCTGATACATGATATGAGAATGTTCTATTGAATTGTGTTTAGTTATATGATGAAATTTTAATGTGAACCAATAAAATGTTCAAACCTATAAGCTAAAATGAAATTTATCCATCAATATATATAATATGATATATATAAAAAATAATATATTTCTTGTGAAATATATTGTGAAAATTGGATAAAATGAAAGAGAGCGTTTATCCCTCATGTAACATACATTTAACATAAGATTCCTTAACACATGTATAAAGGTTCTCTACACATGAAAATAATATCCAAAAAAACCAATTCAAAAATATTAAAATCATTATTAAAAACAATATTCAACTATGGTTCATATGTAAATTGTAACACCCCAATATTCCATGGTATGTTTCCCTTTGAATAATGTTATAGCTTGCATTGTACGCATCTTCGAGATTCTAACAAACCGTGACCAATCAAATTCGCCATTATGAATAGTAATACCCAATTTTTTAAATTTAATGAATTTTATAATTCAAATTGGACTTCATTTTTGGAATCATAATATCAAAATTAGCTCAGGATGAAGTTTTCGTAATTTTATGAAAAAATTCAGTTTTTGACGAATAGTGTAAAATACTAAATATTAATTAAAAACAACTTTTCTATTCAAAATAAATTATAGTGATAAATTATACGAATGAGTGGTTTTAATGTATAATTAGATTATATTTTTAATATTTAATCCATTTTTGGTAATTTTATGTAATTAGACATTTAAACTGGACATAAACAAGTGTCAATTTTTTTGATAGTTTTTATTTCATAAAAACACGCTTTTTGTTTTGACAACAAAAATTAATTTTAAATTAATTTTTCCCATTTTTGTGTTTTTAATTTAGAAAAATGGATTCCATATTTTAAATCATGTTGTCCAAATTTTTTAAATAGGTATATTATATTTTATAGACATTATGAATAATTACTTCGGTAAATATTTTATTTAGCATGGTTAAACTGTAAATCCGGAAAATAAGGGTAACAAAATAATATTATAATAATATTAAATTACCCCAAAACACGTCTTAACACTATTTTCAGATGAAAATCCCACCATGGTCATCCTTGGGACGACTTTGGGACCCCATGGATCAACCAGTAAGTGAAAATGACACTTTTGATTAATTAATTTAAACTAAAGGAAAACATGACTTAAACAAACAAATTTTAGTAAATTAATTTTTTCATAGGGTTATATAAGTAATAATTTCAACTATAAATATTTATTGGAAATATAACAATATTTCCTATATCATGATTAATTATTTTTATAATTTTTAGACAATGAATAATTAAAGTTATTTATAACACAATAATGGTGTTGTATTTTCCTCATTAATGAACGATTCAAATAAATGGTATTATAAATGTTAAAATAAATATAATTTGAATATTTTGATGCCATAAAATAATTTTATAGGTTAATATGACATGTTAGTATTTATTTAATTAACAGTTTTCAAAGTAATCATGTTGTTATGATTTTCACAAAAATCAAATTCCAAATAGTGTCAAAATTGACATAAAATAGTTTTTAAAACAATTATTATATTATTAATTGATATTATATTTTTTAAAATCTATGGTTCATAAAAGAGACTTAAATATTGATAGGTGTATCATTAATTAACCACTTTGGGTTATCCCGGAAGTTTATAGTATGTTTATTAACAATACAATATAAAAATAGAAAGAGACGTAGTAAATGTGAAACTAATTAACTATGAGATAAATATAAATGATAAGGTCACTTTAGTGACACAATCCTATATAAAAACTATTGGTTTAGTGTATTTAGACTCATCCCCACTTTAGCATCGAATTTAATCTATTTGGAGCCATTATAAACTGAATATGAATTTATTATAAAATAATATTTCTAGATTTTTTTAAGGTGCCCCTCACCCAACATATAAAAGGGAACTCCACCTTATCTATAATTCAAACCTTCAAAGCCTTTTGTATCGGCCAAACCATGCCCAAATACTCTATAATATATAATACATTAATCCTAGAGGCCTTATTTTGATCATAAATCAAACATATAGATACCTTTTGATCAAATCAAAAGTTATTAACCGAAGATAAGGTAATGTTTTCACCACCCTATTTCAAGTTCCTTTCTTCTTCCACTTCTTCTATCATTGTTATTTGAATTATAAAATAATAAATCATTTCTGTTCTATATAAATTTATGTTATTATAAATATGTTACAAGCATATTCAGTATTCTATACATCCTTTGAGTAACATGTCACCATACGTGCGTTCGTACGACTTGCCGTCTACACGTCGTGGTGTAATTGTTATTTAATACATTATTATGTAGATGGGTATAAAAATGAGTATAACATTTTTAATTAATATATATAACATGATAATTATTCTTTATTTATGATATACCATCCAATTATATACGATGTTAATATAAAATAATGATATTGTCGCTCGTGCGTATGTACAAAATACCGTCCTCATGAACGTGACTCGATTCATTCGCCATTGTATCCATTCAAGACTAATTTTAATTTGACTGTTAAAAATTAAGTTTAATCACATTATATAATTTTTATATTAATATGATACGTCCTATCGCTAAAATACATTAATTACGTAACAAATAATATAAAGGAAAATGTATCTGTTTACACCCCAAATGACTATAATACTAAGATATTAATAACTATGCAATATTAAAAGATCATATATGATATCATATTAATGAATATGATTCTTGTATAATATAATAACAATTATTTCACCATTTCATTGGAGGCTAACCTTCCCTCGACCAAGGAAAAGTACAAGGTAAGGGTTTATTTCATAATATCTTCATAATCCGAGGTTGTTTATACATAATTATCTTCTGGGACCACTTTATCATCGACATCCATATTTCATCAAAATTTATTACAAAAAAAATTACTATTTAAAAGAAAATGGGTTAAATTCCTTTATACAAATCTTTGACATTATACATTTTTTAATGGAATCATTCCGTCATTTTCCAAACAATGTACTTTTCTCCCATTTCGAAAAATTTAAGGTAAGATTGTTTTTTAACATAAAATCAGGCATGACTATTTTTCACCATTATTACATTTTCGAATCATCCCATAAAATATTATAATAATATTTTTAAAATAAATATTTTCTTCATTAAATTATGTGTCTTTTAAATTTTTGATAGATTTATATTTATAAACCCTTTTAATTAATGTCCATGTTTTCAAAATGATTTTAAGGATTTATTGATATGGACATGAAGGTTTTGATATGATAATTCTTTTAAAAACTTTCAATGCTGTATGGGACACTTTTATTAAAAAATCCCTTTAATATGACTACCATTATAAATTGTAAAAAATTTAAATGATTTCATGAAAATTGGGTATTTATCTCAAAACATTTTAATGGTCATTTTCTTCTATGTCAACATCCATTAATGGTTTTTAATCTTTTATGAATTCGATTTATTATGATATAAATCATCAATATTTTATTTAATGAGCTATGATATTTTTGAATTTCAATATGCTATTATTATACCTTTCATGGTATATGGTTAATGTATTGAAATTTTTTATGATACTTTTAATAAGAATTTTTATGTTATGATAAAACATTTTCACATGAAGAATGATATGTACTTAGAAAGTGTCGGGCAGAGCCCGCTATAGCTCCTCAGTGCATCGGTAGGTTTCATGAGATAACTAGATGTGGAATTTTTTGAGGCTATTCCCAATTTGATATATGGTTTTGGTCATGGACTTAATCTTTTTTAGACGTCTTGGATGAGGCCTTGGAAAAATGTTTCAAAATTTATGGAGTTAGGCATTACCCCAATATGGAAATAATATTGATGGTTCATGTGGTAATTAGAATAGTATTATACCTATGAATATGTTTTACTGTGTAATTATTTATTATGCTCATATTTCTTCCATAAAAGTGTTCATGAGTATTATTTGTAAAGGCATGTGTTTCCAAATTATTCACCATGCTTAATATTTATGTTATCTTCATATGTATTGTTCACCATTACTGAGTGTTTGAGATCGCCCCTTTCTTATGTTTCATATTCACAAGATATGAAGAAGTTAATTTTGAGTGACTTTCAGGCATAATCTAGGAGGTATGTATGTTCTAATGGAATAATTTAGTGTTGAATTTATTTTCATATTGTAAAGTTGAACTTATGTATGTAATCTATTTTCCATGACTACTAAACTAATCGGTCTTTGAGGACATGATTTCCATATTATCATGCCAATGTATTAAAATAATGCACCAACTCTGGGCAACTAGGGTCGGAGCGTTACATTTGATATGAGAGAATACTTAGTACAAACCATGGAAACCAGATTTAGATATACTCTGATTAGAGCACATAACCCTATGATAGGCTTTGAGGATTAGTATAGAAGAACTTCTAGAATTTTGGAATTGTAGATATTTTTTAGGTTTTCGAAGTAATAAATCCATGTCTGGATACGAGCAGGTTGAGGTTGCTCTGGCACAGATCTACCAAGGGGTAAAACCCAAAACCACTATATTTAGCTAGACTCAAACGGGAACTAGTGCACCACAACAAGCCTTGTTGCACTCTTGGTTAGGACACTCCCGAGGGATATGATTTGGATAATTCTAATTTTATTTACAAACCATTATGAAGGGTTTATGTGTATATACTATCTCAAAGAATTTTTTTATGATTATGGATTATATCCATAAACTGTTTTATTTATCTCAGGGGTTTTACAAGTTTGGGATTTAAAATTGCGATTCATAAACTAATCTAGTGTATTCCATTCTATACAAATGGCGCACAGTATAAGTAATGAGAACTCCAACAATAATCATGAACCAAAGAGTAAGAAGGATTATATCTTTCATTGTATTAATCCACCATTTAGAAGGGAAATCGTCTCCCACGGATTACTATCATATTAATAAATAGTATCATGTATTGATAAGATAAGTAAATAATTCTCGGAGTCATATGGCTTTGAAGGGAAGCCAGAGAAGAAAACGATGGTAGATAGAAGGATAGATAAATGGAAGAAGGTAATGGAGAATTTTCCATATGTGATAACTGTGTGAAGAAACACCATGAAACATGCCTGAATGGAATGGGAGTTTGTTATAAGTGTGGAGAAAAGACTAGTGTTCTTATGATTTTATTTTATTATTATTTCATTTACGTGTTTTATCAATGATCTGATGGAAATAAATAAGAATTGTACTATATTACTCATTCATTTAGGATTTCAGATTTTATGGTACTAAGAAAAGTGACTCTATAGCGAGTTAAATTTTTTGGAAATTACATGGTTGATGAAAATATAAATCTTAATACAGTCCTAATATTGAAGTACTAATTTTGGAATAATAGATTGTTGATTTGGATAAATTATATTTGATATTCTAAACTACCATGGAACTGATTAAGGATTTGTATATTCCATCATTATTGGAGTTTACATCATTTATGGATAGAAGGAGTATATCCAGTGTTCTATAAGGAATAATGGAGAATGAAACTAATCAATAAGGTATTATGGTAAATTTGGGTGTTACCATATTTTAAAAGAATACATGATGAAGGTATTGACATATTGTTACGTGGAAAAAATGATCTTCACTGTGTTTACCTTTCTTATAAATTCCAGACTGTGAGTTTCGACAGAGGTATTTTGGAAATGTCTAATAGGTGGAAAGTATTATATTTTACATTTTATACTATTGTTAAGGTTAAATAATTTTTGAAGATTATTTTTGGATTGTTATAAAAAGGCCAACTCAGAGGTCAGGTGACAACTCATCACGTCCGATAAAGACACGAGACTTGAACCCGTGACTAAAGGGAAACAAGGTTGCATCACCAACCACTGGCCAATGTGATGACCTAGTTTTTATAATTTATTTTTTAAAATAGTCTGACAAATGAATTATAAATTCATTATTTTGGTACCCTATATGATTAAGATAAATAGAATATTTTTTAAATCATTTAGAGAAAAGATGAGTTAGCGGTATAAATTTATTAAGGGATGAATCTATACATAAAAAATAAGTATATATATTCTTGTTCTTTTTAAATATCATTAATAAATTCCCCATCTTTATGAAAAGGAACTTAATAGAAAAACATTTTCCATTTACTTTTCCTACTGGGGAATCAAATACCATTTAACACATCACAGGTTTATAGTTTTTAGATCATGTACTTTCTCCTAATAATATTCTATATAACTCTCCATCAAAACATGATGGTTAGTTTTCTCTTCCAAATCAACGTTTTCTACATGGAACCATATTATGTGTTATTTATGGTAACCCTCATACTTACCTTTCTATATATTAAAATAGAGCCCCATTAATCCATTTTTCCGATGTGGTTTTTCCAAAATGGTATTTTCTATTTTCAACTTTTTAATTTTGAAGAAAAATTTAAAATTGCGAAGTTGATATTATTTGAAGGAGGGTAGAATTTAATATCTCAAACTTCCATAGTACATTTCCCTTTGAATAATGTTATAACATGCATTGTACGTAACTTCGAGATTCTAACACACCGTGGCCAATCAATGTAGCCATTACAAATAGTAATACCCAATTTGTGAAATTTTAAGAAATTTATTATTAAACATGGACTTAATTTTGGGATTAAAAATATCAAAATTAGATTAGGATTAATTTTTGTTATTTTTCTAAAATACTTCTATTTTTGATGAATAGTGAAAAATACTAAATTTTAATTAAAAATAACATTCCTAATCAAAATAAATTATAGTGATAAATTATACTAATTAGTGGTTTTAAAGTATAATTAGATTATATTTTAAATATTTAATCAAATGTTATTCATTTGATATAAATTCACATTTAAACTATATATAAACATGTGTCAATCTTTTGATAGTTATTATTTCAGAAAAACACACTTTTTGTTTTGACATCGTCTTTTAATTTTATATTAATTTCTGCCACATCTGCTTTTTGAATTTAGAATAATGGATTCAATATTTGGAATCAGGATTCATAAATTGTGTAAATAGGTAACTTTTAATTTTTGGACATTATGAATAATTACATCGGTAAATATTTTATTTACCTTTGTTGAAGGGTAAATCCGGTAAATAAGGGTAACAAAATAATATTATAATAATATTAAATTACCCCAAAACATGCCCTAACCCTATTGGCGGATCAATTTCCGAAAATGGGCATCATAAGGACGATTTTGGGACCCCATGGAGCCACTTGTAAGTGAAAAATGACACTTTAGATTAATTAATTTAAAGGCAAAAATGACATAAAAAACAACTTTTAGTAAAATAAATTTTACATAGTGTTATATAAGTTATCATTTATTAAATAAATATTAATTGAAAATCTAAAAAGATTTCCTAAATGATGATAATTTTTTTAATATTTTCAAACGTTGAATATTTATAATATTTATGACAATATAATGATGTAATATTTTCCTTATTATTGAATGAATCAAATAAATAGTATTATAAATGTTAAAATAAATATAACATGAATTTTCTTATGAAATAAAATAATATTATTAGTTAATATAATATTTTAGTTTTTATTTAATTTACTTTTTTTGATGTAATAATGCTGTTATGATTTTCACATAAATCAAATTCCAAATAGTGTCAAAATTGACATAAAAGAGTTTTTAAAACTAATATAATATTATTAATTGATATTTTATTCCTAAAATTCTAAGGATCAGCCAGGGGACTTATATAATGATAGGTGTATCATTATTGAAACACTTGGGGTTCTCTTTGATGTTTATTTTATGTTTATTAACTATATAATATAAAAATACATAGAGACATAGTAAATGTGAAACTAATTAACTAATAGTTAAATATAAATGATATGGTTACTTTTGTGACCCAAACCTGTCTAAAACTTATTGGTTGAGAGGATTTAAACCCATACACACCTTACCCTATATTTAAATCAATTTGGATCTATTATAATCCAAATATATGTTTACAATAAAATATTATTTCTAGATATTCCAAATGTGCCCTCACCACTCTTATAAAAGGACACTCCCCCTTATCATTAATTCACACCATCAAATCCTTTTGGCTCAGACAACCACTTCCCAAATACTCAATAAGATATCCTCCCTTAAACCTAGAGGTCTTAGTTTTATCAGAAATCCAACCTAAGGATCTCTTTTGATCAAATCAAAAGGAAGAAACCGAAGAAGATGTAATGTTTTCACCACACTCTTTCAAGTTATTTTCTTCTTCCACTTCTTCTTTCATTGTTATTTACATTATAAAATAAAAACTCCAATATATTCTATATACTGTGATGTTATTATAAATATGTTACAACCATATTCAGTATTTTATCCATCATTTGAGTAACATGTCACCATACATGCGTACGTAAGGCTTACCGTCTCCACGTTGTGGTGTAATAGTTATTCAATACATTATTATTTGGATTGGTATAATAATGAGTATTACATATGTAAATAATAAATATAACATGATAATGATTCTATATATATGATATAACATCCAAATATAAATGATTTTAATATCAAAATAATTATATTTTCGATTATGCGTATGTACGGAATAACATCTCCACGAACGCGATTAGATTCATTCCCCATCGTATCTATTCAAGACTAATTTTATTTTGATGGTAAAAATAATTCTTAATGACATAACATAATTCTGTATATGAATAAGATACATCCTGTCCATAAAAAACATTACTTACGTAACAAATCATATAATTGAAAACGAATCAGTTAACACCTGAAACGATGATAATTCTAAGATATTATTAACAATGAAATGTTAAAAGATCATATTTGATATAGCTTAAAAATATAATATTCTTGAATAATTTAATAACAATTACTTCACCATTACACATGAGGATAACCTACCATCGACCAATGAAAAGTACAAGTTAAGGGTTTATTTCACAATCTTTTCATAATCCGAGGTTGTTTATACGTAATTATCTATTGGGACCTCTTTATCATCCACATCGATGTTTCATAAAAATGTATTTAATTTTTTTTACTATTTAATAAAAAATGGTGTAAAGTCATTTATACCCTTATTTGACCTTATACGTTTTTTAAAGGAATCATTCTATCAATTTCCAAACAACGTACTTTTTGGAAAATTCGAAAAATTTACGGTAAGATTTTTTTAACTTAAATGGTGGGTGAGGCTATTTTTTCATTATAACATTGTCGAAGCATACCGTACAAGATTATTAAAATATTTTCAAAATAAATTTTTTCTTTTAAAATTATGTGACTTTTAAATTTTTTAATGATTTATCTTTCTAAACACTTTTAATTAATGTCTATGTTTTCAAAATGATTTTAAGGATTTATTTATATGGACATGAATGTTTTGAAATGATTATAATTTAAAAAGATTCAATGTTTAAAGGGAAAATTTGACTCAAAAATCTCGTTAAAATTACTACCATTATAAATTGTTAAAATATGAAATTATTTCTTGAAAATGGGGGTATTTATCTCAAAGAATTTTACTAATAATTTTCTTCTATTTCAACATCCTTTAATGAATTTTAATATTTTTTGATGTTGATTTATTATGATATAAATTTTCAATATTTTATTGAATGATCTATGATATGTTTGACTGTTAATGTGTTATTTTTATACCATTCATGGTTTAGGGTTAATGTATTGAAATTTCGTATTCTAGTTTTAATATTAAGGATTATATTATGATTCAACATTTTGATATGATGAATGGAGTGGACTTATTAATTGACGGGTGGAGCCCTCTATAGATCCTCGATGCATCAGTAGGAATCATGAGAAAACTAGGCGTGGAATTGGCTGAGGCCTTTCCTAATTTGATATATGGTTTTGGCCGAGGCCTTAATCAATTTTATATTGCTTGGCCGAGGCCATAACAAAATGTTTTAGAATGTCCGACGTTAGCCATTCCTTCATTATGAACATAATATTGATGTTTCATGTGGTCACTCGAATAGTAGAATACCCATGATTATTTTTTACTATGGAATTATTTACTCATCTCATATTCCTTCCATAAAAGTGTAAATATTTATTATTTGTAAAGGCATATGCTTCCAATTATTCACCATGCTTAATATTTATGATATCGTCCGCTGTATTGTTTACCCATAGTTAGTGTTTGAGCTCTCCCCATTTTTATGTTTCATTTTCAAGGATATGAATAAGTAACTTATGAGTGAATTTCAGTCATAATCTAGGAGGCTCAAATGTTCTATGGGAATAATTTAGTGTTGTATTTCTTTTCAAGTTGTGATGTTGAACTTATGTATGTAATCTCTTTTCCAAGACTACTAAAATGATTGGCCTTTCGAGACCTGATTTCCTTATGATCATTCCAAAGTATTAAGATAAGGCACCGAATCTGGGATGATGGAGTCAGGTCATTACATAAATTCACTTTTACTATTATATGTCATCAATAAATGAAATATGAATCTTTCCTTTATTTACAAATTCAATTTTTTTGGTCAATTTTGTTGAAATGCCTTTTGAATGTTGACGATGGTTTAAATATTTGTAAAATATATTATAATATAAATAATAGTAATAGATTATTGAAACAATTTTTATATAATTAATCTATTTTTGAATCATTCCATGATGAGTAGTGGTGTTAAATGAATTGCATTAACCACAGATGTTGTATTTCGCATGTATGCATGATTAATTATACAAATTTTCAACGAATGAGAGGGAATATGTGATAAAGAAAATTTTAAAATTTCATTATAATATATTTGGTTTAGATAATATATTTATTCATACATTAAACATCTTTCCATCTATAATGGAGGTGATGAAAAATGGTGTCCGTCATTTTTTGGGGGTGGTAGTCTGAACAACACAGTAATAACACTTTTTTTATTAATAGTCAAAGTTTATTATTAAAAGGAAATACAATTAATATAGAATAATTATTATATAATAGTTATAATTATGAAATTATATTAAAATTCAAACAATATATCATGAATAGTAACTTTATGAATAATGTGTTCTAAATAAAGAAATCCTAATGTTGGATATTTAATCAAGTCTAAGATATCTAATTGAAAGTGAATATATTATGATAAATTAATTAGAAATATCTCTTAATTATGAAGAAATTAATTTCATGATTAACTAATTTTCTGAATTTTGAATGATTAAATAGAGAATACAGCTTAACTACGGTAGCATGGATGATTTACCCTTTAATAGGCGATGGAAATGAAACTACTGTTTAAACATTTTATAACTCCATTATATCTATACATTATTCCATTTTCAAGGACAAAAATAATTCAAAGTAATGATGTTTGGGGATATTTATTATTTATAAATACCAAAAAATAATTTGAACATTTGTTTTAAAAATATATCAATTATTTTACCATATTTGTTTTTTATTATAATGATTTTATTTTTAACTTCGTAACTGGTCTTAACCTAAATAATTTATCAGTTATTTAGAATCATATCATAACCCCCTTTACATAATTTTTATGTCTATATACTAAATTTAATATACATTTATAGTATTTAAATTTACAAATATGAGAATGTAATCATTTATATAAAAACATAAAATATATAAAAAAGCTTTTTTGTTCAAAATTGATTATTAAAAATTATGTGTTCATTATTATTTGTATGATGGATTATAAATTTATTGATTTTTTACATAATTTTATATAGTATGAAATGTCATAGGGTATTCATAATTTTAATTATATCAATATAATTATATAGAAGAAAATTACAAGATATTTATCAAATAATTCATCTACAAATAATGTTTCCACCATTATTAATGTAATTGGTTTAAATTTTTTTGGTATTTTAATTACGCACAAAAATGAAATTCAACATGTGAAATACTATTTAAAATATAAAAATATATATTATAAAAATATATTTATATACATTCTACAAGTGATAAATTATAAATTTTAATATATTTGTGTCAAAACAGTTTTTGATTCGAAATATTACTTGTGATTGAGAAAGTTTATATATTTTTAACAAATAGAATATTATACTCTTAAATATTTTTTTCAAATTAAATAGAATGAAATTATATGAAATGGGTCTCATATAATATTATGGAATTCATATATTATAATATTTATATAATTTATAAAATTTCATATTTTCACTATTCACAAAATTGATATTATTTTAAAAAATTAATAGAAAATAGTTTTCAGCTAATATTTCTGTTCCAAATATAATTTTATTGATATTTTTAAATTAAAATTATAATATTTATAAATAATGTTTTGGAATGAAATCATACATAAAAATAAAAACTCATTTATGGGAAAATTACATTTCAAATATTAACTATTATACGTCTAACTTGACACCAATTAACAACTAAAGTGGTGTAAAAAATTGATTAACATATAACAAATGTTATCTTCACTATTAACATTACTCATCAAATATAAAATAATATTAAAAGGATTTTTAATTTAATGAAAAATAATTTTTTTCTAATATATAAATGATTATATTATTTATATTGTGTAATAACATTAAATTTCATTCATATTAATCATTCCCTGGATTTTAATTCTATAAATACGTCTTAGATATTTGCTTCCTATTCATTGATACTATTTCAAATGCAATGTTTTAATCATAATAAATTTATAATTTTATTTATCATAAAATTATTTCATTTGATTTTAGCTTTGTGTCATGTGTCCACTACGCTATCAATCTCACTGACATAATTAGAGGATAATATATTTTAAAAAATATGGTCATTTTATTGTATGACCATAAATAAATTTTATCCTAAAAATTATAATTTTTACACTTAAACAATGTATCTATGGTTTTCTGGCACATAGTTGTGATAGAAGAAATAAATTCATTAGTGGAATCATCCTTATAAAAATATAAAATAAAATTTACATTGAATTTTATTATCTTTAATATTGAGTTTTTATCCTACAATTATATCCAATATTACAACCTTTTTTATTAAGACTAAAAAAATATAATTTTCCTAAAATGTTTTTTCCTAATATTTCTTCAATAGAAATTTATAGCTTAATTTGAAATGTGATCTAAATATTCCAAATAACTTTTCATCTATGTGTGAAGAGTCAATGTATTCCCAAAATCACATTCAATTCATCTAATGGATGTATAATAAAATTATCACAGGGAACAATCCCATAAACATAAAATCATAATAAAATGTGAATATAACTACGTGTTTAATTCAGTTATCAATTCAACATTGATAATTAATAATTCCTAGAAACCATATATATAGGACATAAAGAATCATATCAAAATGGGGAAGAAATGTATAAGTATATGTGAAATTTTAATTTACATATTGGGATGTATAGGGAACTGAGATATGTTAATGTGGACAAAGAATTTTTATGTTCCATGATAGTTTTTTTTAATGGGGATCATGGTTTTGTTGTTGCTTTGGGGGTCCAGTAGGCCTCTGTAGGGATGATCGATGTCACTGGATAGAAAAAAGGTGCATCTGTATCATATTCACATAAAAAATCTGGTATTAATAAATGTTTTTCACTTCTTGGGGTGTCTTGTGATATTATATGATATGGATATAGTGTTGTGATGTAGATATTGAGAAATCACGGAACAAAATACCCAACTGTTACATAACATATGATGGCCAGGATCCATAGGGGGTTTGTTAAAAAATGTCTCAGTAAGAAATATGGTTTCCCATCATGTACTTTTACTCTAATGTTATTTTATTCTTCAAAGGTGATGGTTGTGGAACCGTCATACTCAATTACCTATAATGCATTATGAGAATTAGGATAATATTGGAAGGTATTTTTCTACAGATTCTCCTTTGATCTCATTTCTTAACAGATTAATGTGTCATATTTTTGGATGGTTTACCCTCAGTAAATACTAGAAAGTTCAATCAATTGATATAATATTTATAATTTAAATTCTATTTATTATAGAATGAGTTTGACTATTGAAATTAGATAGTTAATCCACCAAATTTGGAAATGAATATTCTAATAAAAATGAATTATTGGATCATAAGGACTGAGGATTTCCTGTGAAGATGGTCAAATGCCATTGTTGTGTGTTTTGATGTATTTATTTCCCTTGATAATTTCAACTTTTTTACATTATTATTGTATTTATAAATGATTACATGAAGTGATTTTATATTTTTGGTCATCGTATAACTACTACAGCATTTGTAGTATCATTAACTACATTGGATGATATTACCACTAAGATGAATCAATTAATTGGTTTTTGTGTAATGATATAATTTTTAAATAGTAAATTTTATTATTTATTTATACTACATGATAGGGATTATTCATGGAGTAACTAAAGAACCATGAGACAATTTGTCTGATCCAGGATCATGGAACGGTATGTCCTCATTTAATTTTTTGTTTGAATTCATTATTTTGGATAATTAAGTGATTAACCATGTCCTAGAGGAGGATCAGAGGGGTTATGAGGGTTCGACACATGAGAAGTGGAGAAAAGGTGGTTTTATGGGTAGGCTGCATGGTCAGCGCATACTTAGTGATAATCGTGTGGACAACACCAGAAACGTTGAAAAATTTGGGTTTTAGAATAGTGGCCTCCCCATGGTTTGAGCACAGTTTGGAAAACCATTTTAGGGGGTATTTTTGGATATAATCCTCATCATGGTTTGCGCATGGTTTGACAAACAGTGAAGGTAAACTGTGTGGCTATGAAATCATTTTATAAATTAGAAATTTTCCACTCCATGATTCTTTATGCGAACTAGATATTTCCTCCCATTTCACCCCTCTTCACCCTATGAATTATCTAACCCGCCCACATGCTCATAGAAATCAATCACCATTGTTTATAAGTCATTTTTGGTGTTGTTGGTGGAAAATCAAATCTTTGGGTATGATTAATGCCCTCCTTGGTACTCTTTTGAGTTTAGGGTTTGAATTTTTTTATCCTCTCCTTCCAAATATATAGAACCATTCTCTTTGGGTGACATTTAGCATGAATATTCAAAAGGTTGGTTGAAGTGGGATCTAGGGGATTGATTAAGAGTGTTTTCACCAGCAGATTCGAGGTAGGTGGTCTACATGACAAATCCCATGGTTTATTTGTTGATTTGTGCATATGTTGGTATGGTCGTGGGTGTCTCTTGGTGTGTTTTGATTACCCATAGAATTTTTCTAAATATAATTAAAATGGTAAATGGGTACCGTCACTATCCCCATGGGATGCGTTAGGGGTGATGAGACTAAACTAGGGCAACACATGCGGTGAGTTGAATTTTCAGGACCTTGTGTTTTTAAAGAAGAAGTGAGATTGTGGGGTTTTTATGATGATCCTTTATAATCATGTTGATGTGATCGATGGTGTTTGGGTAGAATCTAGGTGATGTGACTAAGTGTAATAATAATAAACTAATGGATGTTGGGTTAACATGATTGTGTTTTATATGGTTGAACATGGATATATTAAATGAATTGTGAATAGTGTGGGAAAGTCTAATGGATTAATATCTGTAAATGAATAAATAACATAATATAATGGATAATGCATCTACTAATGAATCCTAGTGAGTTAGGAATAAATATAGGTTCCTAGTAAGTTAGATATGATGAAAAAAATTTAGTAAGATAACCATAATAAAAGGGAATGAGGATAAATGGCTTGTGATGTGAAATATGGAAAATTTGTTAATGAGTTAAGGAATGATATTAACTCATATTCGGTTTTTATTATTTAATTTTCCTATATGAAATGTTTTTCATGTTTTTTAAATGGTTTATGGATATATATATTTATATCATGTGCACATTTATTGGTAGTGTGGTGTATTAATGAGCTTTTATGACCACGGTTCGAGTTGGACTGTTGCTCTAAACTCCACCCCTAATGCACGAGTAAGGGATGAGTACTGTTGCAATATTACCCTAATGGTTTCATACATCAGACTAATTCATTAAGGTTGGGAAATAGTTGACATGAGAAATTTGGTATTGGTGAAATAGGACAATAATGTGTTTCTCCTCATTCATGTGATCGTGTACATTGATCCCATGTAATTTGTTTTAATTGATTGTCCCCTGTTAAATGTGTTGTAAAGGGTGACTAATAAGAAGTTGGGTGAAATGTTAAGATATGGAAATGGTAATAAATTTTGGTAATGGAACTAAATTTTATAAGGGAACTTCATATATTCCTTATCATTTAATATTCATTTTCCATTATATGCACATTTGTTTATACAATATATTTTGTAGACACTTTTGGTAGTGGCCTGCTGAGTTTTACTCACTCCTAGATCAGGCCGCCATTGTGCACCTGAGTAGACATTATTTTTTTAAGTTATGATAAGGTAAAGGGATCTTGCTAGGTCTTTGAGTTGGCCCATGTTTTTGTAGAGGAGGATCCAGACATGGTGTAAGGACCATTTTTGAGATTTTCCAGTTTTCATCATTTTGTGTTTTTGTACACTTTTTCACATGTAGCATTGCATGGAATATTTACTGTTGGACTTGGTTGTACCCCATTTGGGGAGTGATTTGTTATGTATTATCTAGTATAATTGGTTACTCTTATGCTATTTTGTTTAACTACTATTGTGACTTAATCTGATAAAAAGGTTGTATAGTCTCCCCAATTGACTATTTCTAACATTGCTGCTAGTCGAAAAACTTTGGCATATAGGGAGGTATGTTTAAAGTCATGTAACCACCCAGTTCAGAGCATCGATTCAGTGGCTCTGTGTTGGGGAAATTACAAAGTGGTATCAAAGGACTTATTTCTTCTCCTTCTTCGAAATCATGTTATTCAGGATGGTAGAATAGAGTTAGGATGTTTTAGGCCTTGTTAATTAGCTCATTCATGGGTGTATATAATCCTTGTATGAGGGAAACCCCATGTCTCCCAGGGTGGGAATTTTTTTCGTGATTTTTTGATGTTATAGTTGAAGATAAATCACTACTGGGTGATGCAAGGGTTTTGTAATGAGATTGCTTAATGATATTTGGATCATGGGATCAACAAAACGAGGTTGTGCATTTATTCTCATTGTAGGAACCTAGAGAGGTAGGTGACATGCGTCATGGTAGGCACACATGGTTTGGGTTTGTGAGGAATGAAAGATAGAATGCACCATTCATTTTGACAATTGGATAGGTAAAATGTTTTAAATAAAATAATACATGTTTGTAAAGGTAAAATATTTTAAAGTGCTTAATAATGAAATTTTCCTAATTAAAGGTTCATAATTAATTCAAAATCTCATTTGTATCATGTTTTGTGAGATGTGTGGTTGTGTATGGTAGTTTTCCCCCTTTTGACCTTGGCCCATTGTAGGGATGGTCATGGATATGTTTTTATGATGTTATGTTTTGTTGGGATGGTGCATGTATAATGGGATGATGTGGCTGGGGAAGAGCCTTCATGTTATGAATTGTGAAATATATATGGTATGTTTTATAAACCTCATGATTGGAAATGTAATGAAATGAAACTATGATGTCGATCACCGGTTGGGAACTGGGGGAATATTGCTGAGAACAATCCTACAGAAGAGGAAAAAAGAGAAAGTGGTGATCCGTGAAGGTAGGTAAGAGTGGTTCCATGAGAACATGGATAATTTTATAATGATGATGGATTTGGACCCAGGGTAGGTTGTACTGAGTATGTTTGACCTGACTAGAGAGTTTCAGCTGCAACACCCAATGACCATTACTAGAGAGGGTGGGCCAGAGGAAGTAGAGTTCTAGATAGCGTCTATCCAAAAAATATTTGATCATATGGAGAATCCTGATGAGAAGTGGGATAATTTGGCACCTTATATGTTTCAGGGCCCTGAAAAGAATTGGTGGGAAATCCTATCTAACATTGAGAAGGCTAATTGGATATTGTGGAAAGATTTCCTGGAAATTTTTTAGGAGCATTTCTACCCATACACTTTGAGGTATGAGTAGGATGCAAAGTCCATGAGCCTGAGTCAGAGATTGATGTCGGTGATAGAGTATGTTGGCCACTTCACAGACATGTGATGCTTTGTTCCAGCGTTGGCAGGGGATGATGTATTAGTTGCGAGGTGTTTATAGGATTTTCTGAGGCCTGAGATCAGGTCTCAGAAGTATATCATTCTCATAAATAGGTTTCAAGACGTAGTGGACCAGAAATTGATCTTAAAAGGGAACCTTAAGGGGTTTTCAGGTAGTGGGCATGTCGTTCCAGATGGGAAGACAAGTGGTATAGCTTATGAGGGTTGAAAGCGTCATTTTAGTGATTTTTGGTAGATTGGAACTATGAAATGTGGTCATAAGAGAGGTTAAGCCTCTCATGATGGTGGTCGGGTGTTCTTCTATAAGTGTTGGAGGTAGGGGAACATGCATTTCTAATTTCCTCAACGTCCAATTGAGTGCTGATCATGTGGAATATTGGGACACCTGTAGAGGTTCTACAATAACCCCCACCTGATGAGAATGATTTTTGGTGATAAGAGGATTCCATGTAGGGGAAATGGATCGATTTCTCCATATCAAACATGTAGTTGGAGTTCCAAGGGCCTTACTAGCAGGGGAGGTGGGCGTGGAACTCTGGGACATGATCTTTCACATCAGTAGGGTATTACAGTGCAAGGAACATAGGATAGATCCTAGGGTAGATGGTTAGGTTAGCTTCATGCATTTCAGTCTACAATAGATGATGGAACGGAATGGTCGTCGTCTATTTGATGCAGGATCCTTGTAGCTACTACGATTTCCAGTGCATTGTTTTACACTGGTTCCACAAACTCTTTTATTTCTATTAAGCATGTGGTAGTGTTTGATTTTACTATGGATAGTGTGTGTGGGGTTATGCCGATTGACACTCTGTAGGGAGTGTCAAATGAAGATATCACCTAGTGTAAGTGATGTCCTCTAGAAATCGTTTGGTATCTTTTCCCATGGGACTTGTTTTTTTCTTCAGATGTCAGGGTTAGACATGATTTTCGGTATGGACCGGCTGGTGTTGAGTTGGGATCACATAGATTGTTACCTTCATAGGGTGTTATTTAGGTAACATGAGGGTGACACTTTTGTCCATAGCGGTGAGTGGGATGTTTGAGAAGGTGGTGTGGTACAATTCTGACGGTAGTCTGATAGTCTCACAACTAAAGTTTCTTATTTTGTTCTTGATGAAGAAATAAGGGAACATTATGTATTTCCTCTAGTAGTGGATCAATTTCATGATGTTTTTTAAGGATTTCTTAGTGTTTCCACCCAAGAGGGATGATGAGTTTTTGAGTGAGTTGCAACTGGGAGCAGAGCCATTTCCTATTCTTCTATACAGAATTACACTCGATGAACTACAATAGTTAAATGTTCATCATGAGGAGTTGGAACGTAAGGTGTTCATACGTCCAAGTACGTCTCCTTGTGGATCTCTTGTACTCTTTTCAAAGAAGGCTGATGGGTCATTAAGGTTGTGTGTTGATTATCGAAAGTTAAATTTGATGATGGTGAATAATCAACACCCTCTTCCTAGAAATGATGAACCGTTTGACCGATTGAGGGGATAATCAGTGTTCTCTAAGATTGATCTAATATCTGGTTATCAGTAGTTGAGTATGAGGCCTTCATACATACAGGTGAAATCATTCCAGATTTTGTATGGGTTGTATGAGTTTGTGTTTATTCCTTTTAGTATGACCAATTCACTAGCACTGTTAATGTCTATGATGAACCGAATCTTTCATCCTTATTTGATGTAGTCTTTGGTTGTCTTTGTTGATGACATCTTGATGTACTCAAAATATAATGACGATCATTCTAAACAAGCTGAAATCGTTATGAGTACACTAAGAGACCATCGACTATACACCATGTTTTCAAAGTTCCAGTTCTATATTAGAGAAGTGAATTTTTTATGTTACATCATATCTGATGCTGCTGTGTCAGTGGATCCAGAGGACGTGCAGGTTGTTGTTTCATAGGATCAGTCTATGTATGACTCAGATGTTTGGTTTTTTTCGAGTTTGTCCAGGTATTACTGGAGATTCATCCAAGATTTCACTCTCTAATCAATGCCACTTTTGGGCTTGGCCAATAATGGAATTAGGAAAGAGTGTTCTGTAGCTTGTGAGAATTTCTTCCAAGGGTTAGAAAAATGATTTATGACCACACGGGTACTGACCATACCTAATCCAGGTATGGTGTATGTCTTATTTTGTGATGCATTTGATAATGGGCTTGGAGCCATGTGAATGTAAGATGAGTGTGTACTGGATTATGAGATGAGGTAATTAGGGCCCCATTAGTGGAATTATCCCACTAATGATCTTGAGTTGTCTATAGTAGTGAATTCCTTAAAGTGTTGGACGCACTACATGTTGGGGTAACAATTCACTGTGTCTACCGATCACAAATGTATAATATATATCTTTTCGTAGCGGGATATGAATCTTCAGTATTGATGAAGGGTTGAGTATCTTTGTTCCTTTGATATAGATAATATTTATGAAAAAGGAAAAGGGAATAATGTCAGTGATGATTTCAGCAGGAAGGCTCAGAATTAGGTGGTTCAAGAATCCAGCACCGAGTAGTAGGTGATGGCTTTGTTCGCAACAATTCACCTAGAGGTTCGGGATAAAAATGGCTAGGTGACACTTACTTCCATGACTATTGAGTCGACACTTTTGATTCGAGTTAGGGAAATCCATCTTGATGGTTTTAAATGTTTTTCCATAAAGGAAAGCCTTAATGGTTTGGAGTCTCATTCAGGTTGGGCAGTTGGTGTGGACGGTGTTGTTTATTTTCATGGTCATGTGCTTGTTCTGGTATGCATGCAGGAAGAGTTTATGTGTATGTTACATTCATCAAAATGGGTAGTTCATACTGGTTTGACCAAGATGTATCATGATCTCGTCATACAATTTTGGTTTCAGGAATGAAAAAGAACGTTGTGGGCTTTGTGGCCCGGTGCATTATCTATCAGTAGGTGAAATATGAGCATCAATTTAAATGTGGTCGATTACATCCATTTTCCATTATGGAATGGAAGTGGGGTGATTTGATGATGGAATTTTTTGATGAATGTTCCAAGGATTCCTTGGAATAATGATTCAATCTGGGTGGTTGTGAATTAGCTATCGAAAGTGGGTCATTTCATACTGATTCAGGATACATTATAGTTGATTAGTTAGGGGATTTGTATGTTCAAGAAATAGTATTGTTACATGATGTACTGTGTACTATTGTTTTAGATCAAGACCCTCATTTCCAATCACGCTTCTGGAATGTGTTGTAGTATGCACTAGGTACATAGTTGTTTTGGAGTACGCATTTCCACTCGCAGATGGATGAGACGTTAGAGCGTACTATAGATTTTCTGGGAGACATTTTGGGGGCTTATGTATTGGATTTTGGTGGCTCCTAGGGAAAACACTTGTAATATGTTGATTTTTTTGAGAAAATAAGGTATTCTTTATGACATTTCCATTCATTATTGTTTTGAAAACCACAAACACCTTATCATTATGAAAATATTTTTATTCTATGGTTTGTTTTATAAGGAAAATTTCCTTTTCTAATGAAATTTATCCTTATCATATTTTCATTTTTCATATTTTGACAAAGTGTAAAATTAGGATTCATATTTATAATCATGGAATATTATAATATTTAGATATGAAGCATTCTGTTTTAGGATCTGAATTATGGACTTGAACTGTAATCAAGTTCCACTCTGAATTCTGGATGTGAACTGTAATGGCCTTCCACTCTGAATTCTGGATGATATCTGTAATGAAGTTCCATTCTGAATTCTAGATGAGAACTGTAATGAAGTTCTACTCTGAATATTAGATGTGAACTATAATGAAGTTCCACTACGAATTCTAGATCTGAACTGTAATAAAGTTCTACTCCGAAGTCTGGATACGAACTCTCATGATGTTCCATTATAAATTATGGATACGAACACTCATGAAGTTCCATTCCGAATTATGGATATGAACACTCATGTAGATCAACTTCGAATTCTGATTACGAACATATCTAAGTATTACCTCTGAGTTCACTGAATTCAGACTCCGACCGATTAAGAGTTCTGACTCCGAATTCTTATGAAATCTGACTCTGAACATTGAATGTTCTGGTTCTGAATTTTTAATGAAATTAGACTCTGAATATCCTTGAAATTCAGACTCCGGATTTCTACATAATTTAGGTTCCGAATTCCTATAAAATAGAATCTGAATGTCGTTCTATTATAGACTCCGAATTCCATTCTGGTTAAACTCTGAATTTTTTATTTTGTTACAATCTGAACTTCAGTGATGCTTATGCTTACACTCGTTTCATTATAAAACAATGGTGTTCCTTCAGTTACACATATTTTGTTATAAAACAATGTTTTCCATTCTATTTCTAACTAACCATTGGTTGAGTGACATGTATAATGGTCCCCCTGAAATTTAAGGAAAATATGACCATTGGAGGAGGGAGCCGACCGTTGGATCTTCTCCTATAAATTAGAGCTCCATTAACAGAAGAAAACAACTTTGACATAGAACATATGAAATTTTGGTGATCTAAATTTCTGGAAGTGATTTCTAGAGAGGGAGGTTGTTATCAACTCTCAAGATTCATGCAGAATGTTTGAACAACTTGTTTAAACTTTTCCTAGTGCAGACCTTCTTTATGCGACTCTGAATTTTGGTGATTAATTTTGAAGGATTTTAGGGATAGGAAGACAGAGGTTCCAACTAATGTTGACGGCTTCTATCCTGAGCAAAACAGAGGATCCAACTACCTTGATGTTGAGGGCTTGCAGAGATATCAAGACAGAGACTCCGATCTTTGTATCGAGGGCTTACCTGGGTGAGGATAATACAGACATTCATGAAAGTATAAATCAAGGGACATTATCCAAGGTTGTTGGTTACCCTTCTCTTTGGGTTAAAAGATTTATATATTGTTACTCGTTTTTTTGTTACAAGTTTTTTTGCTACATTTTGTTTTTTATGGAAAGTATAAACGTCTTATATTTCCTTACACTTGTACTCTGATTCATTTAGATTTTATATGCTTTAAGGTAGAATCTCATATTGTAAACTTCTATTAAGTTTCAATTTTCCATATTCATATTTCCGGATCCATATTTTCATAATCATATTTCTGGAACCATTTTTTTCAGAATCACTTTCTAGATTTAAGAAACTGTATAGAACTAGAAGTTATAACTTCATACCTTGTTCCAATTCTCCAATTTGTGTTAGAGGTTTTTTGAATTTTCTTAGAATAACTTTGTTAATCTTAGATATTTCCTTGTTTAAGGAAAATGTAGTTTTTTTATCAAACTTTAATGGATCAAATGGAATTTTTTAAAATGTACAATTCACCCCCCCCCCCTCTTGTATATTGAGCATCTACATAATGATTTCAATCCTACAATTGGTATTAGAGAAAGGCAACCTCATACCCTGAACCAATTCTACAATTGGTATCAGAGGAGGTCTCTGAAATACTATTATTCACATATAAGTTTTTCTTGCTCATATTTCATTGTTCTACGTTTTCCTTGCATAGGAATATCTTATTTCATTCCAAAATTTTTGTTATTAACAAGATTGTGTGGAAAAAAATTGTTCTTATAGATGGAATGTATGAATATTGGTTCCATTGACAACCTCAATCCTACGAGACCACCAATTTTTGATGGTATTGATTATGAGTATTGGAGAGACCAAATAAAGACTTTTGTTGTCAATACTAGACTAGAATTTGTTTTTATGATTACTAGAGGTTATCAATTCCTGATAAGGTAGTTAGTGCTTTCACAAACCAAGAGAAGCATGATTATTAACTTAACTATAAGGTATTTAATACTTTACTATGTTCAATGACTAGGAATATATATATCCAAATTTCTTCTTGTGAAGCAACTAACCGTATCTGGTAGAAACTTTATGTTACACACATTGGTACTTCTAAATTGATTGATACTAGTCGATCCATGCTGAGGACGGAGTATCATGGTTTCAATTTTCCTTATGGAGAACCCATATGCAATGTGCAACAATGATTCATGGCAATGGTGAAAAGTTACAGTCCATGGGTGAGAAAGGTCTAGATGATGATTCTCTTGTTGACAAGATCATTGATAAAATCCTTAATGAGTGGGATTCAAAGAGAACTTCTATTGATGAGAATAAGAATGTTTCTCAGATTACTCTTGATGAGTTGTTTGGAACTGTTCTTCAACATGAGACATGGATGAAGAGAGATTCTAACAATATCAAAAAGTTGAATGGGAATGGTACTATTTCTTTTACTACAATATCAAATCATATGAAATATAAGACTCTTCAGAGAGTAACTAGATCCATGTTTATGAAAGTTTTTATCCAATCCGAATCTAGTGAGAGGGAAGTCTCAAATAATCAGTTTGAAAATCTTGCTCGAAGATTGAACAAGATAGCTGGTCAGATAAATTTCCAATCCAAGTATAAGAAAAAGGAAAGGAATGATGGGAAGGATGTAGACGTTATTTGTTATGAATGCAAGATAGGTGGACACATTAGACCTGATTTTCAATTTCTCGAGAAGAACGAAAGGAAAGAGAGACATTATGAAAGGAATAGTAAAAAGTATTACAAATCCAAAGCAATGAATGTTCTGAAAGCTAATGATACCTAAAGTGCCATTGGTGGAGACTATTCATATGAATTTTATGATTATGAATCTTCAGGACAGATGAATCTTGGTCTTATAGCAAAATTACCCATTAATAATCATTGTTTTTGGCTAAGGTCCACAATGATGAATCATTGACCAAAGATTCTTTAAACTATAACAATAGTAAATAATATAACTCTTCCGATGAAGTATCTTCTTCTGATGAAGATAATACTTTACCTACATATGATGAAGTTTATAGTTTTGGTGAAGTCATTGAGATTGCGAATTCAAAACTCAATAAAAAACTTGATGAGGCAAAATCTAGGAATATTATTCTTACTATAGAAATATGAGATCTTTCTAAAGATCTTGATAAGAAGAATGGTGATTTTATAATCATTTCAAAAAATCATGATGAAGTAAATTCTAAAAAGAATAAAGATTTAAAATAACATGAAAAATAAATTTCTATGAAAAAGGTCTTAGAGGAAAGCTCTAGTACCAAATCTAATGATTTTGAAGGTAAAAACTTGGTTATAAAATTCATGCCCGAAATATTTTCCTTAAAAAAGTGTTTGTCGAACATCCCCTTAGGGAAAGAATATTCTGATAAGATGTATTCACAAATACGACATTTAACAAAAAAATTCGGATTTGGTTATACCCATGCAAAACAAACATCTAGAAACAATTAATTTGTCCCTCAGAGTGCCCAATTATGCACCTATTGTCAATGTGGTGGTCACTAGGAAAATAATTGTTCATTAAACATAACCAAATATTTAGGATTTTATAAGGCATATTTTTCTATGAAGATATGGGTACCCAAAATTTTGTTATCTGAAAATCTCGGATCCAAACAAGTTTGGATTCCGAAAGACTAATTCCTTTTTTTTCAGGATGATAAAGGAAATACCAACATTAATACATGGTACATAGATAGTGGTTGTTACTGGTATATGACGAGTAACAAAAGCTAATTTGAAAAAATTATCAAGAAGAACGGAGGGAAAGTAACATTCGGTGATAATGATGAGGAAGAAATTGTTGGTATATGTAATATTTTTCTTATTGGTAAAACATTGATTTCAACTGATTTTTTTTGTTAAGGGTCTTAATCACAACATCATTAGCCTATGTCAATTATGTGATGAATGTTACCCAGTGAATTTTAGGAATGATAAGTTCTTAGTACACAATTCCAAGGAAGAATTTATTCTTTCTGTCCATAAGAAAGAGAATGTTTACACACTAAACATATAAGATATTAGGAGCCAAGATACCTTGCCTAACTACAATGGATGATCATTCTTGGTCATGGAATTGAAGACTAGGTCACTATAACCTTAGAAACTTATGTAAACATTCTAAGAAGAAACTAGTTAAGGAGCCACCAAAGATTATATTTGATTCTTTTAATGTTTTTGATCCTTGACAATATGGAAAGAGACATAAATCTAGTTTTAAATTAGTCGGTGAAGTCTCAAAAAATGATGCATTACAGATGGTGCACATGGATATTTTTGTTCCAAAAAAAACTGGAAGCATTGGAAGAAAATAATATGTGTTTGTTCTAGTAGATGATTAAATTAGATTTACATGGGTCTATTTTCTAGCCAGAAGTATGAACCTTTTTCTTATATTTAATGTTTTATAGCCCAAGCTAAAAATTAGAAAAACCATCCATTGAAAACTATTCATTGTGATCATGGAGGAGAATTTAAAAATTCAGATTTTGAAAAATTTTCTATTAGAAAAGGTATTAGTCAAAACTTCTCAGCACCCAGAACACCACCACGAAATGGTGTAGTTGAAAGAAGAAATAGAATTCTTCAAAATAAAACTAGAACCATGTTGAGTGAATATTCTATAGCTAGTCATTTTTGGGATAATGCTGTATGTACTGCTTTTTATACTATAAATAGAGTTTTTATTAGAAATTTTCATAATAAAACTCTTTATGAGTATGGAATGGAAGAAAACCAAGACATTCCTACTTTAAGGTTTTTGGTTTCAAGGTATTTATTCTGAATATCAAATATAACATACACAAATTCATACCAAAATCTGATGATGTAATTTTCTTAGTATATTCCACAACTTTTAAGGCTTATAGCGTTTTTAACAAAAACACTTTAACTATTGACGAAACAATAAATTGTAAATATGATGAAACTAATCCTTTTGCTTTTAAACAACCTTAACCAAAATCTTCATATGTGTTTTAAAAAACTGATTATCTACCATTGTTAGAAGATCCTTCTGATAAGGAAAATGTTCAAGAAGATACTTCTGAAACATTTATCCCAGAAGTTATCCTACCCTATATTGATGAACACGTTTTAAAAAACCAAAATCAGTCATTTCATAAGTATCATCCTCTTGATAGTATCATTGGTGATGTGAATCAACCTGTAAGTAATAGATGTTACTTAAGGAATGATGTAGAAAATCTAGCATTTCTTTCCCAATTAGAACCAAATAACAATGATGAAGAAACTTATGCTCTAGTAAAATGGGTCTTCAAAAATAAGTGTGATGAAAATGGAGTCATTGTTAGAAATAATTCTATACAAGTATCTAAAGGCTACAATCAGCAAGAGGGAATAGAATATGAAGAAACCTATGCTCCAGTAGCTAGACTTGAATCTATTTGTATGTTACTTTTCTTTGTATTGTTCTTCAATTTTAAACATTTTCAAATGGATGTAAAATGTGCATTTCATAATAGTTATATTAAAGAGGAAGTTTTTGTTGAACAACCTCCTGGAATTGAAGACACAAAACACCATGATCCTGTTTTTAGAATTACCATTGATTTTTATGGAATTAAACAAGACCCATGTGCTAGGTATGATTGACTTACTGGATTTTTTCTTCAAAATAACTATGTTAAGGGAAATGCAGATCAAACCCTTTTTGTAAAGAATGATAAGAAAAATGTTTTGATTGTTAAAATTTATGATGATGACATCATAGTTGGTTCAAATCAGCATTCATTAACTGAATCCTTTGCAAATATAATGGAATCTATGTTTTAAATGTGTATGATGGGCGAGTTAACATTTTTTCTTGGTTTTCATATTTCTCAAAAACCAGATGAAACTTATATATTTCATCATAAATATATTAATGATCATCTTAAAAAGTATGGATATGAAAACACTAAAAGTATTAGTACTCCCATTGGTACTTCAAACACACATGATCTTGATGATGCTAGGAAACCAGTAGATCAAACATCTTATAGAGGTATGATTGGAAGCCTACTATACTTGACAGCTAGTCATCCAGAATTAATGTTTTTAGTATGATTATATACCAAATATCAATCCAATCCTAAGGAATATCATTTAAAGGCAGTGAAAATAATTTTTCACTACTTAAAGGGAACCATGGATCTAGTACTATTTTATACATCTGGAAATGATTTTATCTTAATGTGTTTTTTAGATGCTGACTTTAGTGGTTGTAGAATGGATAGAAAAAGTATATTCAAAACATGTCATTTCCTAGGAGATTATTTAGTTTCTTGGTCTTGTAAGAATAAACACTCAGTAGCACTTTCCACTGTGGATGTTGAATATGTAGTAGCTGGATGTTGTTGTGCTCAAGTATTGTGGATGCAACACAAACTCACAGACTATGAATTGAGTTTTACTAAGACTCAAATTTTGTGTGATAAGACAAGTTCCATTTCCCTTATTAAAAAACATGCACATCATTCCCGTGAAAAGCTCATAGATATTAGGCATCACTTTTTTAGAGATGACACACTTAAAGTAGATATGATTCTTCAGTTTGTCGGGACTCACGAACAACTTGATGTTATATTCACTAAATTTTACCTTCCGATAGATGTGAATACATTAAATAGATGTTAGGATTGATAACCATCACGTAATCATTCTTCATTAACTTATTTTTGAAAAATTATCCTTACATTAAAAACTCTTTTTCATAGGGGGAGTTCATTTTGTAGTTAGTATAATCAAAATTTTTGTAGTAAATTTTTCAAACTTTCATAACAATTTTTTTTGGTAATGATCTTCTTGAATATTTTCATAATCGAAATTTTCATACTAGAAACTTTCATAATGAAATTTTTATACTAGAACTTTCGTAATGAAATTTTCATACTTGAACATTCATAATGAAATTTTCATACTAGAACTTTTGTAACAAAATTTTTGTACTAGAACCTTCATAATGAAATTTTCGTACTAGAACATTCTTAAAGAAATTTTCTTACTAGAAGCTTTTGTAGTGAAATTATCATACTAAAATTTTCGTAATGAAATTATCATAACAGTAATTTTTTAATGGAAATTTTCATACTCAACGTTATTAGTAATGAGTTTTTCACAATAAGTTTTTTTTGTGATCAGTTATTTGTAATGAGAATGTTTATAATGGGAATTTTCGTACTCAATGTTTTTTTTTGTAATGAGTTTTTCACAATAAGTTTTTTCTCTTAATGAGTTTTTCATAGTGATTTTTTCGTAGTCAAATTTTAATCAAGAAGAATATCACATATTATGAATAATATTCCTACCTAATCTGAATGGTTTGATTTCCATACTTATGTTTCCCTAGTCATAATTTTCTTATTGGTATGTTCCTATGAGTTTTAAAAAATTTCAGAATCTAGTTTCCTTAAATCCAATTGTTTTTTCTTAAAACCCAAAAAGATCAGATTCTATATTTCATTGTTAGTATGATTTCAACAGTTATATCAGACCAGATATGTTTTCAAACGTTAAATTGGTTTTGGAAGGTCAAATTTCACCTTCATCACCTATATAAAGGGGAACCCCGATGGTTGTCCCACATCGATCTCCAAGATCTCGCATCTTGAATCTCTAACTCTATTCATAAAGGTCATTCTGAATCTTCCAGATATCTTCATTCTGAATGTCTGTAGAAGAAAATTCCCAATATATGTCTACCCCAAATCCAATTTCAAAATGGAATGTGTACAGTGAATGGTTGGTCCATCCGAAATTCATCAAGTATGATTCCATCATCTCTATGAATATCAAGCTGAATAGTTTGGAATATATTTTTGTATCTATGACTGGTGATCAATATGTGGTCTATCTAGAGTTACTTGTAGAATTTTATGAAACAAAATGCTTCTTTGTGGACTAGGGAAGTGAAAATATTTCTTTCATGTCTTATGGGAAGACTTAAAAAATTACATACACCAAGGCAGCAAGCTTGGTGGGGCTGGCATATGATGTAGAAGCTGAGTTTTTCTCACATAAACTTTTGGATGTTTAGAGATGTTTTGTTTAGGTGAAGGTCATATAGTGCCTTGGGCTTGATGATGTAAGGACACCTAAGATTTGTCAACTTTCCTCAAATAATTTCATTCATCAGTTACAGATACAAGGCTTCTTGGTTCCAAGAAATGGTGACAAAGATAATTGGAAGAAAATTGATATTTATTTCTTAGACTACTTGGTAAATATAAGAAAAATAAATCTTATGTGGAATGTTCTTGTGAAAATCAATAAAATCAAGGAAAAAATTTTGAGAGATCAAATCATCATGTATCATGCCTTACTATCAAAGATGATAGTTCGATGTCTGGACTCTTTCAGGGTTGCCTTTAAGTATAAGGCTCGGAATTAAAATGTTATGCTTGTTAGTGATGATACCTTGAAAAAGATAAATATGTCTTATTCCATGGAAATAAGTGAGTTTAACAATTATTCAGAGGAAGAGGCTGAAGCCAATCCGGAAGTTATGGAGAAGGCTGAACCAGTGAAGAAGGTTGCTAAGAAGTCGAAATTGAATGAAGTGGTGGTTGAAGACAAGAACCCCAAAGATATGGAAACCCAATCTGTACCTCCCATGTTGAAAAACCAAAAACAGATATCTAGATTAGGTGGATGCTAAATGGATAGAAGACAAGGAGAAGAGGAATGAATGGGATCCACCAATCGGATTGTACCCTACTGATGCTAAGTCCTAAAGAGAAAAATATGTGGATGAGTTAGAAAATAATGCCAAAGAGAAAAAGATGAAGAAGAGGTTGTCTGAAGCTGAATTCCTACAATCTTTGTTTAGAGATACATAAGTAGCTTCTAAGAAGTTTCCCATTCCAGAATCCTTTTATGTTCAAACATTACCAGAGACCCCCAGGAGGAAGTACTTATCTTTGGAAAAATATAAAGGGAAGGATCTTGTTGATGAACTAGAGAATGTAGCTGGTGAATATGAAGTGGATGAATTTTTTAGGATGTATAAGAAGAAGAGGAAGTAGAAGAAGGATGTGGTGATCTTGATGACTAGATTAAACAACTGGAAGATTATCAAGAGAAGGAATGATTTATAGAAAAACTACCACTCCAAACTTCTGAGGCCGAGACCTCAAAGTCTATCACTCTGGGAAAGCGAGTTTAGAAAGATGGTAAAAGAGAGAATGTAGAGGAAGAAGAAAATGAAAATGAAATGTCTGAAGAAGAATAATATGAGAATAATTTTCATGAAGAATGAGAAGAGAAAGAGAAAATAGATGAAGATAATATTGTTCAATTATCAGAGAGTAAGTAAGAATCTCAAGATGATCAACCCATTCTGAAAATTGATAAGGGGAAGCAAGTGATCATGGATACACCAAAAAAAGATATCATTTGGAAGAAGGGGGTTGGTGGTTCTTCTAAAAGGATGTTGGTGCAGATTGAAGAAGAATAATCCCCAAGAAAAGTGTCTGATTCAGAATCGTCAGCAAAGGGTTATGATTTTGTTGTCAATTATTTGAAAAAGTAGGTGGACACCGTTTCGATTTCTCCCACCATAGACTCAAGGTGTAAAATGCTTCAACATATTCTAAATCATAAATCAGAATCCTTATCCATGCTGATGGATTATTATGTGAAGAAAGTGGCTAAACAAATAAATTTTGTTATCAATTATGATGTTCATAGAAAATCATGCAGCAAAATCACTCTTTGGTCAATGAAGGTGGATGATGACTTGGATGAATTTGAAAATATCTAGAATGAGTTAAATTATTCTTTTTATTATGAGAATGTAAAGATAAAAAAATCGTTAGTTGAAGCTAGTCTTTGAGATAAATTCTCGGAATCATCATGTGAAGGACATGAATGATAAGGTTAACTCCCATACACAAAATTTTAAAAGGGATAAAGATCTCGAGATTGGTCTCCAATAAAAGCTTGTAAAGAAATATGATTTAGTAAATTTATAAGAAGAGGACATAAAGTCTCAAGCAAAAGTCTTGAATGCTCAACAAGAAAGAATCACAGCTTTGGAGAAGCATGTTTAGGAGGATTAGAACGATATGAAGGAGATGAAAACTCTCTTGATGAAGTTTATTACAAAGGAGAAGGAATGCAACTGAACCCAATCCGATCCTTTGTTGCATTTGATTTCCTTGTAAAAATTATTTAAAATATAATGAAATCTATAGTTGTTTGTATATAATGATTTTATGTACTAATGTTTCAGGTACTTTATTTTTTTCCCATTCCCACATTTTTTTAAATCACAACGGGGGAGAAGGAAAAAGAACTACTCCTAAGGGGAGAAAAAAATTTCTAATATAAGAAGAAATATCCTTAAGAAAGGGGGAGCTCTCATTTCAATTCCCACATTCTACTGAAATCTCCATTCTGGAAATCTAGAATATGATCCTTAGAGTTTCAAATCCTAAGGGGGAGTTAGTTGTATTCATCATTATCCATAAACAAGGGGTGTTAAGCTTTATTTTCAATGTATAAATATTTATTCTAAGTCCTTATATTCATTTTCATAAGGATGTCTATGCTTTCCAAAAAGGGGGATATTGTTGAGTTAATAAGGTTTTACTTATGAATTTTCCATTACTTCTTGTTTTGAAAATCACAAAAACCTTATCTTTAAGAAAATATTTTTATTCTATGCTTTGCTTTTATAAGGAAAATTTCCTTCTCTAAGGAAATTTTTCATTACCATATTTTCATTGTTCATATTTTGACTAAGTGTAATATTCGGATTCATATGTCTAATCTTGGAATCTTATAATATATATATTTATATGAAGCATTCTATTTTAGGATCCAAATTCTGGATGTGAACATTAAAAAAGTTCCACTCTGAATTCTAGATGTGAACTGTAATGGTGTTCCACTCTGAATTCTGGATGCAAAATATAATGTAGTTCCACTCTGAGTTCTGGATGTGAACTATAATGATGTTCCACTCTAAATTCAGGATGTGAACTGTAATGATGTTCCACTCTGAATTCTAGATATGAACTATAATGAAGTTCTACTTTGAATTATGGATACGAACTATCATGAAGTTCCATTCCGAATTATGGATACAAACTCTCATGAAGTTCCATTCCATATTATGGATACTAAAACTCATTTAGTTTGACTCCGAATTATGATTATGAACTTATCTCAGTTCTAACTCTGATTTCATTTAATTATGACTTCGAACTCTTATGAGTTAGGACTCCAAATTCTTTTAAACTATGACTCTGAACATTGAATGTTCGGGTTCTGAATTCTGAATGAAAATAGACTTCGAATTTCCATGAAATTTAGACACTACATTTCTACGTAATTAAGGTTTCGAATTCCTAAAAAAAATCTGAATATCATACTATTATAGACTCCGAATTTCATTTTGGTTAAACAACAAATTTTTTATTTTATTACATTCTGAACTTCAGTGTTGCTTATGCTTACATTTGATTCATTATAAAATGATGTCGTGCCTTCAGTTTCACATATATTCTTATAAAATGATGTTTTCCATTCTGTTTCTAACTAACCGTTGGTTGAGTAACACGTATACAGGTCCCTGAGAAATTGAAGGAATATATAACAATTGGAGGAGGGAGTTGACCATTGGAGCATCACCTATAAATAGGATATCATTTGAAAAGAAGAAAACAACTTCGATACACAACTTATGGAATTTCGGTGATCATAATTTCCTAAAGTTATTTTTAGAGAGAGAGGATCTTATCAACACTCATGCTTCTGCATAAAGTTTAAACATCATGTTCAAACTTTTCCTAGTACCGAATTGCTTCATGTGACTTTGAATGTTAGTGATTACATTTGAGGGCTTCCGGGGTTAGGAAGATAGACGTTCCAACTTCCTTGATGTTGAGGGCTTTCATGCGGAGGAAGACAGAGGTTCCAACTACCTTGATGTTGTGGGCTTATGGGGATAGCAAGACAAGGACTCTGATCTATGTATTGAGGGCTTATCCGAGTGTGGGTATGACAGACTTTCATGAAAGTATAAATCAAAAGAAAGTTATCCATGGTTGATGGATACCCTTCTCATTGGGTTAAAAGATATATATCTTGATACTTGTTTTTTGTAAAAAGATTTTTTGCTACATTTTGTTTTGTAAGGAATGTATAACATTATTATATTTCCATAAACTTTTACTTTGATTTGATTAGATTATATAAGATTTAAGGTAGAATCTCATATTGTAAACTATTATTAAGTTTCAATTTTTCAGAATCATAATTCCGGATCTATCTTGTCGGAATCATATTTCCCAAACCAGTTTTTTTCAAAATCACTTTGCAGATTTAAAGAAGCATATAGAACTAGATGTTTATAACTTCAAACCTTGTACCAATTATTCAATTGTTGTTAGATTGTTGTTAATTTTATTAGTTTAATTTTTTTAAACTTAGAGATTTTCTTTTCTTAAGGAAAACATTGTTTTTCGTAACCAACTTTAAAAGTTCCAATAGAATTTTTTCAATTGTACAATTCACCCCCGATTGTATATTGAGAATCTACATCATTATTTCAAACCTATAGAATTTTCTTACAAAAACATTTTGCACGATACGATTTAGATTGATCTGTTTGGGGCTCTCTATTGGAGGTTGTGTAGATTTTCATTATTTTTGTTAGAGGCCAGAGAAACAGAGATGTTGGGACCATCTCTCTTGTAAGAGACTTTGTATAATTCATAGTTGATTCGAAAGAAGATGAAAACTTCATTGAGTAGGAGGAAGTCATATGCGTGTTGGTGGAATAGACCTCTACAGATTGAGGTGGGTTATAATGTGTTCCATTGACTGTCTCCAAGGATGGTCCACTAAGGGATTCAGAAGCAGCAAACATTGGCACCCAGGTATGTGGGGCCATTTCAGATTGTGGAGAGGATCGGCCTGGTTGTGTAATGATTGGCTCTCCCACAATGGTATAGTAGTATGGATGATTTCATTCATGTATCTCAATAGAAATTATATAACCTTGACCCATATCATGCGGTGGATGTTGATAATGTTGAGCTTGAAACTGATGCGTCCTTTGTGGAGCATTTGGTTCGTGTCATGGATCATATGGAGAAAGTTATGCGGGGAATGTTTTTCCATTGTTGTGTATACTATGTTAGTATGAGATTGTTCATGAAGAAACATTGAGGTGGGAATTAGAGATTTAGGCATTGTGTACCAATCACATTTCATTGGAAGTGCAATGAAGCTTGGGAGCTTGGCTCGAGGAAGAATCGTTATAAGGTGCGGAGGTCGTAAGGTCCAAGATCATGGAATGGTTTGTTCTCATATATGTTTTTGTTTTAATCCATTATTTTTGATACTCTTGTGCTTACAAAAGTCCAAGATGAGGCTCGGGGGTGTTTTGAGGGTTTGGGACATGAAATGTGGAGAAAATGGGGTTTTCTGGGTAGGCTGCATAGTCTGCACCCTGTTAGTGCTAACCATGCATAGAGCCCACAAAAATGTTCAATAGTTGTGTTTTTGGATTGTTTCCTTTGCATGGTTTGTTCAAGGATTTGAAAACTATACAGGTAAACCATGTGTGGACGATCTTTTGTGAAGGAAGCCTCAACACAATTTGTGCACGGCCTGTCAAACTGTGCGGGTATACCATGCGGCCTACAAATCCTGCAAAAAAATTACAATTTTTCAATTCCATTATTTTTAACTCAAACCCAGTATTCCCTCCCATTTCACCCTTAATCTCCATCGATACATACCCAAACACCCACGGGCTCCAAGTGATCAGTATCCCTCATTTCAATGGCATTTTTTGTTCGGTTGGTTAGTAATCGAAGATGAGGGTGAGGCAATTCCAATCCTTTCTTCAATTTTGAGACTAGGATTTTTTCTTCTTATCCACTCCTTCCGACGCTCTAAAATCATAATCTATGGTTGATATTTAGGTTGATGCATAAAATTATGGATGATGTGGTATCTAAGGTAATTATTAAGAGTTCATTCACCTATGGATTCGAGGTAGGTTGTCTACAAGTTATATCCCATGGTTTATTTGTGGACTTGTGCATGTTTGGTTCTTTTCTTTGGTGTCTCTTGGTGTTTGTTGATTACACATGGCCTATTTCGGTAAAATGGATATAAAAATTATAGAGGGGAACCATCACAATCCCGATGGGATGTGTCGGGGGGTGATGATACTAAACTAGGGCCACCCATGGGGTGAGCTGATCTTTCAAGACCATGGGTTTGTAAATAACTGGTGAGATTTTTGGGTGTTTTTTATGAACCTTTGGTAAACAAGTTAATGTGATCAATAGCATTGGGGTAGAAGCTAGGTGATTCACCTAGGATTAATAATAATTACCTTTGGTATGTTGGGTTAACATTGAAGTGGTTTATATGGTTTAACATGGATATGTTAAATGAATTGTGAATGGTGTGGGAACGTGTAATGAGTATATATGTGGAAATAATTAATGAACATAATAGATTGGATTATGAGTATATTAATGAATCCTAGTGAGTTAGGAATAATGATCAGTTCCAAGAAAGTTAGGCATGATGAACAATGCTTAGTGAGATGTGCATAATAAAATGGAATAGGGATAAATGGATAAAGATGTGAAATGTGGTAAATGTGTTAATGGGTTAAGGCATGGTATTAACTCATATGTGGTTTTTATGATTTATGATTTACTTTAAAAATGGTTGTGATTTTGGGTAAATGGTTGATGTATACATATATTTATAGCACATAGACATTTCATTGTAGTTTGGGTTGTGACTGAGGTTCTACGCCCACTGGTCGAGTTGGACTGATTCACTAAACTCCACCCTAATGCACAAGATAGGGATGAGGACTGATGCACTATTACCCTAACAATTACATCCACTGGGACTGATGGTTTGAGGTTAGGGTATGGTTGACATGAGGACGTTGGTACTACTGAGATAGGACAACAATGTGTTTCTCCTCATGGACATGATCATGTAATTTAATCTCATGTAATTTTTTAATTGATTGATCCCAATTAAATGTGTTGGAAATGGTAAGTAATAAGAATTTGGGTGAAATGATAAGATGTTGAAATGGTAATAAATGTTGTTAATGTACCTAAAGAGGATAAGGGCACTAAATCGTTTCCTTATATTTTATTATTAATTTTCCTTCACATGCACATCTGTTTATACAAGATTTTTGTAGACACAGTTGTTGGTGGCCTACATGGTTTTACTCACAACCTACTCAGGCCGCCATTGGTTACCTGAGCAGACATCATGTTTTCAGTTCATAAGAAGGTCAAAGACCCTACCTAGGTAGATGGATTTTCAAGAGTTTGTTTGGAGGAGGATCCATGATTTTTGTTGGGACCATTTTGGGGATTTTGCAGTTGTCATAATTTTGGGTTTTTTTCACTTTATCACTCATTGAATGGCATGAATATTTACAGGTAGACTTTATTGTACCTCGTTTGGGGAATTATTGTTCATGCATGATCCGGTAATTTTGGAGATTATTCCTCTTTTTTTACCTTCCGTTGTGACTGCCTCTAAGAAAAAGGTGTATAGTATCCCCAATTGACAATTTGTACTCCCGATACTGATCAACAATCTTTTTAATATGTGGAGAAATGCTTAAGGTCGTGTAATCACCAGGCTCAAAGCACTAGATTAGTGGATCTGGGATAGGGATGTTATAAAAACCATCCATGTGTGGTTGGTCATGTTTTTAGCATGGCAGTGATACCGAGTAAGACAATCAACAATACCTTTTTCTTTTATTACAAGATAAAATATATTAATTAAATTAGTTAAATTTTTAACTGTTAATTAATTTTGGTTTAATAGAAATTGTTAGAATACCATGATGTATTTTTAAAATGAATATACCGAGACAGCTGAGACAAGGATGATGATATTTACATGGATGATTTTTTTATCTATTTGTTGTTGTTAGATCAGTTTATGAGACTCTAAGTATTATTATATGTTTTTGGAATTTTTCTATATAGTAAAACATCACAATTGTGGTTTAAATATATATTCCTATAATACATAGACAAACTACATGAATTAACTAGTATGATATTTTAGTCCAGTGATCCGATTAATCAAAATATTGGTCCTCTGTTAGGATGAATTATTTAATGAATTCATAGTTATTAGTAATTAATTAAATATAAATAATAATGTACCCATATTCCATGGGACACATAAGGACTTGTATGGTTGATTATTTCTGGGTTTTCGATGGATAAGGATAGACTATATGTGCACTGAATATATTTATTAGAAGTAAGACTATGTTGAAGTTTGATCATATATTGTTCACGTAATGTCTACCAGACCATGATGGATGATTGATCACAAGGGTTGTGCATGTGTTTCATAGGGAATCATATTCATTAATTTAATTCACATTTATTATTCTTCATATATTGATAATTTATTTGATGTTATTATTGGTATAATTTTTTAAATTTATCATATTTTTTGTTCTTTTATCATGAAGTTAAGAATGAATGATGTTTCTCATAGATTATTTCCCAAGGGTGGTTGTCTTAGAAACATGGTCAGCTTGCCTTTATCTATCACTTTTAAAGTGATATGTCACTCATATTTTTAGAATATCCCATTAAGGGGATTGTGTCATGTGGATGATTGTTCCTTCATTTTGGCATGTAGTCTATTCAAGTACAACCAGTGTTTATAGTGTCTTATTGAGTGTAAAACCTCTATATGTGTTGGTGTTATTTTATTACTTGTAGTTAATGATTATATTTTATGTTTGTGATGTTATATTTTTTTAAATTATTATTAGAAATATTCATCAGAAGACTAGAAATTAAATATGATGGCCATGTGAAGAAACACATTGGTGGTTCCCTATTGATCTGTACTCATCCCATACATGGGAAACCATACAACACGGGTACCCAATAATCCATCACAAATTGTAGATAAAAATTAGGTTATGTATCAGTTATGATTTTTGAGTGAGATATCTCAATAGGATTATGTATATTGGGATTAAGTGATGACATGTGTTATGTATCACCATTATAATTTGTTACCCCTAATTATTTTTATTTTTTATTTTTCTGGAAGATTTATCAACTATTGTATTTGTATAAATTGTCAGTTATTATACTATTCAATCTCATTTATATGGATTTCATGTCTATTATTTCCCGGAAAACCCATTCCAATATGTTTACATATTTGGTAATTTATTTTCAAATCATAATCTAATTGAGTTTAGTGTATCCCCATGACCTTACATATACCATTACTACTATTCGAAAGCCTATCTCAAATGGGGTGGAATTCTTAATGTAATATCACATTCAAGAATAGAATTGTTGTTTTGGGGTGTGGTGTTACTAAATTTTATTGGGGTAGGGATTATTATTTTCCTATTTTGTTTATTCAGTAAAAATTTGATAAAGAAATGTGTTTTATATTCTGTTGAAACATGATATACTGCATTAGAGAAAACATTGTCATCATAATTCCATGTTTATATGGAATTTAAATTATGGTCAGGGTGTACACTATTATAGTTTTATTTTATTTCACCTCCTTTGAAACACATGAATTTTATGGTTTCTTATTTCATATATATTTGAATCTTGGTCACATTGATAATTTTTGAAAAAGAATCATTTATATTATGTATGTTTCACATGAAATAAATACTACTTCTATGTGACTGTACAAATTATATTTGATATATTTTTAGATATAAAATACAGGCATTAAGTCTCCCATATGATCATTTTAGGACATAATTCTGATTAACCCCAATATACATCTACATTTTAACAACATTTCATTTGAATATATATTGTGGTTCCCTTGGTGATGATGTGGATGAAGATAGTGATGTAGTCTACCTCTACGAATAATAGGTGAAATAATCCTTTTAAAATATTTATTTTATATTATTTTTCTTTGTAAATAATATTGAGTGTGTATAAAAAATTTAGATTTGGTTAATTAAGGTTCCTACTATTTCGTATTAGGATTTATTCTTACAGCACCAAATGGGACATGTTTAACTGAAACGTTTGTCCTTGAATCTTTACATTTCTAAATAAAGAGTGAAACCATTTTTTTATATATATCTAGTTGTATTTATTTGGTCTGAAACCATTAGTGAAACATTTTTTTGTTTATTTGAAAAATGTTTTTTCTATAAATAAAACACTAGATATTATGGGTTCATTTTGTCATTATTCATGAAGATACCCAAGTGTTTTGTCCCTATAAAGAGTCATTAAGGTTATCGCCTTAGAAGTGGTTTTTGTTGATCATATGATTTGTTCACGAGATTATTCATTTCAATTATTAATAGAATATATGCCAATTTTAGATATAATTTGTGAGATTATATAATCATGATTTCATGTAATCATGATAAAAGGATGGCACTTAATGGATAAGTTTTTATGGAATCGAGGTTAGTCATTGGTTTTTATGTATTTTTTGGGTTGGAAGATAACTTATTGGCCTTCCTCTTATACGATGAAAGGATCATAATAAATACTAGTATCATAGTGTCTCATTCTATGAAATGGAGTGTGGACAATGCTTAGGATTAGTGGGGATGACAACATGAGTGGTGTGGAAATTTGAAAAATGGAATGTTAATATTATCTTGGAAGTTAATAAGTAATGGGTAACAACTATATTTGAGTATATTTTTTACTCTTCCTTATGGGAATTTTTTACTACATGAGCTCTTATGTGGGTTTTATGTGAATGGTCTGTTGACCCTTTAGAAATAGTGAGGTAATATTAACACTAACAATTTTCCTAGTTATATGGTTACAAAAAGAGGATGTATTGGTTTTATTTCATATAAAATTAATTTGATGATACACCCCTATAAATATAAATATATATTTTTTAAGAATATTGAAGGGATTGGTGGAAAATAGGTAGTTTGGGGATGTGATGATTCCATAGAGGAAGGCTACATTAAAAATAGATGGGGTGCCATAGTGCATGAGTAAGGGAGCAATAATTATATGTGTTATAATTCAAAAACTATTTAACTAATATTATAGTATGTCATTAGCCTTATATTGCAACATTGAATGATAATTACTATGATTTGAGTAATCCATTTTTGTAGATCATGGTATGTTCTTGTAAATAGTGTTAGGAAGGATGGTCATTTATTTTCATTGGATTAGACAATGGAGTTGTTCTGGACTGGGTAGAGAGATGCAATAATAAAATATTGATAATAATTATATTCCCATGTGTGATTGAATAATATGGTAAATGCAGTAAAGATGACTCTTCTGGGAAGGGTGTTATTCTTTTCATAACCATGCCTTGAGTAGTACTGAGGCTATAAATATTTTTTTGTAGTGGAACTGAAATTATCAGATTCATGTGGAAACTATGGGGTTCGATTTTGATGTATCACTATTTGTGAACTATATTTTTGAAAATTAATCATAATGAAATAAATTTCATGGGTTTTAAAGTTGATAATTGGGGCATTGACACACTTTTGAGATCCTTTTGTTAGATGTAAGTGGTTAGTTGACCAAATTTGGTAACACATGAGATGGTGGTAATATTTATATTAGGATAATAAAAAGATACAATGAGTCATATATGGGTTAATTAGTCCGTATCAATGGATTATAGGAGACTCATTATATAATGTAGTTTTCCTTTTAAGCAATTTAGCTGGAAGTGTATCAAATTTTATTTCAATATAAACTATAATGTGGTGGTTTTGAGAAATATTGAGCTCACTGTATCAGGTATGGATGAGGTAGATGAGAATCATCCAGGACATCTTGAGAATGATTGTCTAGAATAGTTTTCTTTTTTTATATAGACTCATTATTTTGGCCTTGAATGAGAAACTATGTTTTGGTATTTACTTTTAACATAAGTCCTATACTAATCAAACATGTTGGAATTGAAAATCATTGGTCGTGTGATTGAAATTATAATATTCGACACCCATTCTGGATTATCACTGCTAAAATCTTCATTATACATTGTTGAGAGTTTTTGGGAGACAATGTGTTTTTTTATTTCCATGGTTTCAGTTATTCTGTTCACAATATTGTGTGATAAAATGATTTAGGAATAGCTTTTAGTGTCCATTAAGGGAATTGTGTTGTAGGAATGTGATTGGCCTCCTATAAGGATAATTACCATGATTTTGTGACTAGAGTTTACGTGTTGTAATGTAGATAAACAATCATAAATTGATATCCTATAAAATAGTGTATTGTGACAACTTCTTGAGGAGGATAACCGCTATAGTGTTGTGGTTTGAATGACCCACGTCATTATAGGATATAAATTTCTAGTGAAATTAATAAATGTCTTTTTATATATGTCATGATATTATAAATTGGAAATTAATATGATGTTATGAAAGTTTTATTTTCCATGTTGTTGTTTTAGGATGGTGTTCCGGGCCTAGGAGATTATTCAAGGGTTCAAGAGGCCACTTGAGGGTGTGTAGGTATCAAGTACAGTTGGAAGGTGTAGAAATATTATGTTATCCATGTGAAAACTATATTCATAAAAAATTTTTTTCATGGGGTGTCCAAAGGGGTTTCACAATGTAATAATAATGTTGTGTGGAAGATCATGAAAAATCACTACATGATTCATAGTATCATGTTGTGATATATATTTTCTATGATCCATTGATGGAATATTCAAAAAATCACATGTCATGAAAAATGGGTTCCCATAAATAATATTACTAGTTAGTTTACAGATTATTAAATTATATATGATCATTATGGAACACTCATATAATATTCCACTGATTCTGATTGGAGAATGGGGACATGAATGGAGGGTTTTGGTCTCTGGGATCTCCTCTGATATTGTTACTTCACCAATCATTATGTCATATATTTCAATTAATTAATCATGGTAAATCCTGCCATTTTAATCCTTATATGTTCATTTTCTATTCAAAATCAAAATGATTTTTTCTTATGATTGATTATTAAAATTAGATGGTGTCCCTACCATATCATTAATGACATTTTCCCAGAATTATAAGAATATGGATCCTATTGGAAGGTGATGTAATATAATGATAAAAACATATATTTTATTTTAGTTTTTAAGATTGAATATCCAATGAAAATTATTTTTATTTTTTGGTATTCATTGATTCACTATTAGATCATGGAATGGATTTGGGTTTCTAGCTCATCATAGATCCTTGAGTGCATTGAGAGTTGATAAAACAACAATAGACAGTGTTACAACTATAGTATGTCATCTGGTAAGTTTTCATCTATGGATAAAAATTAATCATATTAAATTTGATTATTTCATGTTGAGGTGCAATTTTTATTTTTCAAGAATTGATACTTGAAGGAAGAGATCGAAAATCCATGAGAGGTTGGATGTGGTTCCAACATGGAAATTATATCGTTTATTCTTTTATCTAATTATATGTTTGTTATTATTAATGAATTTTTATTTTTTGGGAATGTGTAAAACCATGTAGAGTTATTGGAGACCAAATGGATTTGGACAACATGAACAAATCATCAAAGATGTGCTTGGATGTAATTGTATCTATTTGAATAATGTGTCCTAGTGTACACAAACCTAATGGTTATTCATTGTTTCTTGCATGTGATTTATGGCCACACCACTCTTGGGAACCTCCACATGGGATTCATATAATTCCTATAAATATTATATGAACACCATGTCTGATATTTTCTTATGGATATTATCAATTAAAATATGTTACATTGTTCAATGTTTAATTATTCAAAAAAATATCTCGGATAACTAGTTAATGTAATATTCTTAATAAAATAAAAAGGTTCTAAGGGTACCATAGTAAAGAATTTAATGGATAGATTCTTGGAAGTTAATATCTGAGTTTTGATTGGATGTTTGTTGCCTATCAACATTATTAATGATTGTATAATGTTGTTTGATTAGTTTTTGTATTCATATATCCCATGATAGAGATGATAGTTGTTTGATCACATTTGGTCTTTGTATCCCATCGAAACCTATTATTGGGTTACATGAATTTGTATTGTTATTGTTGGGAAAAAATACTTCAATGTAACATTGCATCATATTTTGGATGATTGTGTTTGTTGAAAAAGTAGGTTTCCATGGTGAATTTTCATGTTCCAATGATATTTTTTAAAATCCACATTCACAAAGAACCTTGTCAAAGGAATGGATGTTCTGGAGAAAGTACAAAAAGAGAAGTTACAAGGTGGTACCCGTTTCCAGTGTTTTCCAAATTTTTGTTGTCCAAAATTTGGAGTTTTGTGAGCATCACAAAATATTTTTTCCCTTGATGATCACATCTAAATATGGAAATATCATGAGTTTCGTGAAGATGGGATTCTTTATTATATTTCGCGAAGACAATAAGAATGCTGAAGGTGTTCATCACAATTATGACGAGTTTCGTGAAAGGCATAGTTGAAGAGCATTGTGGCGGTGAAGGTCATTGCGAGTGGAGCTTCGGGGTGAAGGTGCGAAGGAATAGAAATAACGCTCTGTGATTACGATGAGCTCCATGATCTGAATATTTATTTTGTGCTTTGTGATATATAGACAATATTGGCAGAAATTTTAAAGCTTCGTGATTTGAGATGACACGGCTCTGACTTCGCGAGGATGGTTTGAGGGTCGGTGGAATCATCTATAAATATGTCTCGACCCCCTCAAGGGAAGTCAGGATATTTTTTATAAAAACATTTTCTCTCAAATCACGAAGGAGGTTCATGAAGGTAGTGTGCATTCATGAAATGAAGGAGCTTCGATGTGGATAAATTAGCTCTACGGTGGGTAATTTATCTTCACAAAAGTGTTGTGATCCACGTCATATCAGTGAGCTTCACGAAGGAAGTAACTCTATGATGAAATGAACTCCACGATGGGATAATCATTGCGAAGAGTCAGGATCTTCGTGAAGGGTTGTTTGAGCTTTGTGAAATTGCGTGCTTCGCGATGTTGGGTGTTCTGTGAAGATACACCCAAAAGGTTTTTTTTCATTGTTCAGTGGATAAGGGATATTCATCAGTGGATGAAATTGTGAAATCAATATGGTATCTACTTACATTGGAGGATGTATTTCTTAGTGGTAAGGAAGAGACCTACATGTTTATAAACTATGAGTTGATATTCTGAAGAAGTAGTGGGATCACGTCAGCTGAGAGAGTAGTGATTTCTAAAATTAAGAGTAGTTGTAAACTAGGAGGGACAATGAGTCCACTTCGAACTTGTAAACTATAGTTCACTTATAGTGGAATTGGTTCATCAGCACATTTTCGGTGTATGCTCCTTTGAATTTTCCTAGTGATTGTAAAGCAAGTAAAAATTTATATATCATGTTAATTCTTTAATTTTTATTCATATTATGAAATTGGAAGGAGAGAGAAGAGGGTTTTTTTATGACAACAAAACAAGATCAAATGGGGCAGTTGTTTTAATCGGTCATACCCTGATTCCCCCCCTCTCCCTTGGTATCTAGCCTTGTGGACCATACAGTTATAGTAATAATTATTTTCAATTCAATGTGATGTTTTATCTATGACTTATGTCATGTATCGTAATGTGATATTCTACTATCTTGTATTTGGTAGTTTATGTTGAACCTCACAGATCCCCCCAAGCATGATGTGATAGATTTAATATCCACGTTTTGTAGTATATCACATCATGAGGGTTATGTATGTAATGTTTTTTGACTTCCAAATTTGGGTAATATTTTATGTGTTTGATATTTGTTTCCTTCTATCATGAAGAATAATCATGTACGATAATGTTTTTTGTTGAATATTGAGCACACAACCTCTAAATACATTTGATTTATTTTATATATTTTTGTTTTGATTATATATTCTAAATTTGTGAAGTTATAAATTTTTTGTATATTTTATTTTTAGTAATACATATCATTTTCATGTACAATTTATTTAATGTTCATGTATATACCCATATTGGTGGTCTCCAAAGAAATTTTACTCACACTCTTCCTAAGTATATTTGACACAAGAAAACTCGAGCATCCCTTAATAATTGGAATTAGTGGTTAGGATGTGGATCATGGTTGATAATCATGTAATACATCTCAATATGATTCTATAGATTAGGATAAGGTTAGAAATGGAGTATAGAGCCTCATTTTAGGTTTATACTCTTCATTATTTTTTATATTCTCATCCATGTGTGCTATCATGTTGTTTATATTTATGAATAGTTATTCATTATTATGGTTAAAAATATATATATATATATATACTGTATATTATTTATTTGTACTACTATTATATAATATATAAATATTTGGTTGTTTATTGTTATTAAAAACTATCATTGAGGGTATTGTCTACTAATTTATTTAATTATAAAATCACAGCTATTCAAAAACCATTAGAATATGAGGAGGCACACCTGATTCATGTGAAATTATTGATTAGACCATATGATTTGGGCTAGGATGTAACACAATAGTTCCAAAACTTATATACATCATGTCATATATGAAACTAGATAGGAGGGTATATATACCGTAATTATCAGGACCCAACTATGTATATGTGATTTTATATGAATTACAATTTACAATTGGTTTTAGAGGTTGGTTATGACCTAATCTTGTTTAGTCATTATATTAGGGAATTAACATGGGAAATTAACTAGTTCCCGATACACGGGACACTAAATTATTAATTTTACCTTAGGGAAAACATTTTTTCATTTAATTATTTTAATTAAACTATTTGTTTTCCTAATATTGTTTAATTCTTGGAGACCACATCTTCCACAATAAGTCATCATCCAGTTAGCCTGACGAAATCAGCCCAATTTTTATTTCAATCTTTCTGAAATTTTCATAATTTAATATTTATTCATTTTTCATCTTCATAAATATTACATTCATGAGGCTACCTCATTCTCTGCATTTGTCCTATAGGATATCAACTATTTCCACATTTGATTTCATTTTTCATGATTTTTTGGGAATAATCACCAAATTTATTTTTCAACATTTAAATATAATGGTTATTTCGTTATGGAAATCATTAAATATTCCCTCACAACCATGTTTATCATTATTCCTTCTAGTTCCAATGATAACATAAACAAAACAAATTTACATGAGTTGTGATCATTTATCATCATAAGGGTATTATCATAATCAATTATATAAAAGGGATTGAACAATAAAACTATTGACTCTTTGTCATCATTAGTTTATCAAATAATTTATTTCGTTATTCCAATATCATTGAATTTTTAACAGATATTACTTTATGTTTTGTTATATTAAAATTACTAACCTATTCTCTCAATTTAACGAGGAAAAAATCATTCTGAAGCTGAATGTCGATGGGGATTGGTATCCCAGGGGATGGGAGGTGGGGAGGAGACTTCCAGGAGGCGGGGTCGTGGGTTCGATGGTTTCCTCCAGTGGGCGGTCTGAAGCTGAATGTCGATGGGGCATGCGCGGGAGGGAATATGCGTGGTGGTGGGGTGCTTCGAGACAGCAGTGGTAGTGTGTTGTTGGATTTCGTTGTGCACTACGGGAGGGGGAGCTCGGTGCCGGCAGAGGCCCTAGCGGTCCTTTCAGGGATATCTGTGTGTCTGGACAAAGGCCTGATGGTGGAGCAAATAGAGACTGACTCAAAAATTATACATGATGCATTACATGGACAGGGTACGATGCCGTGGAGGATTTCTTATACAATCAGACAGTGCAGGGCGATTATGGGGAACGACATAAGGGTTACTCATACCTGGCGAGAAGGGAACAAGGTTGCGGACTACTTTGCCTCTATTGCAGCCCCGGGGGATATTTCAGTTTGGGTGGATAACGCTTTGCTAATTAAACCTGAGGGGGTCAATCTGATTAGGGGAGATGCACTAGGACTACATTATTTTCACCCTCCGTAGGGGGGTCCGCGTTTGGTTTTGCTTTGGTTTTTGTTTTTCTGTTTTTGGTGTTATGTATGGGGTCGCTTGGGATTAATATAAAAAATCGTATTTTTGCTGGTGGTATATAATCACAAATCATATAATGATCCAAGTAAGACATTCATAGATATTATATTTTTTTTTTGAATATTAATTACATTTCAAAAACACACACCCAAGTACTGTAATAGTTTAGTTCATTTGGAAACATGGAATGCATTCATCTAATTTGGAAAAATATTGTCATCATCTCCAATAATATTCTCTAATTCAGTTCTCCAAACTAAAACATTTCAGTATATCTTGGTGAAAAGAAAACATAAGAAAGGGAGATCATAGATTCTCAGTAAGGGTAAACAAGAATATTATAAATTGGAAAATTAACATAAGAATTTAAAAACATGGAAATAATGATTAAAAATCAGAAATTCTATATAATATATTATAATCTTGAGTCATGTAATAAATCATGGTAATTTATAATACATTATTCAAAATCGAATAAATAATGTAATACATGATATTATCACAATAGAAAAAAACATGAAATTTATGGAAGATATATAAGCATATAAAAATAATTTACATAGTATTCAAGTAATGACTACCATGTACCTATTAGTTTTATGATTTCACTCCCCATAAAATCTTTTTAATCACAGTTCACTCCCATAACCATCATGGTTGTCATGGTTTACTCCCAAAACCATCTTAGTAGTCAATGTTCATTCACAAGAACATATTTGCAGACAAGGACCTCCATGTCTATATGATTAGATTTAAATCATTACCCAATGAATTTGAGGGAGGGATTGGTCCAACTGATTACATTATGAAATCATTCATTCTTGTGGAAAAAACATAAATCATTCTTCATAGTATTAACCAATGAATAAAATGGGTTTCTTAAGAAAAATTCCATCATAACATAATCCATGTAATAGAAATGGATTTAATCAATATAATTCCATCATAAGTATAATAAAACCATAAGAATAATATTTATATTATAAATGAATCATAACCCTATTTAATAATTCCATCAAATATGGAAAATAATTTTGATATAACACTTGAAATTAATGTTTGAGGAAAGATTTATTCCATATACAAAAACATTTTATTTTCTTTAATTGAGATTTTTTTAAAGAAATGTATGTTTTAGAAAATAAACATGAAAAAATATAGTTTAATATACCTATAAATAAGGATTTAATAATGAATAAATATACATTCATTACGTATAAGTTTAGAAAACAATTTTCTCATAATTTTTCTGAAAAAGTCCAGAAGTACCTCATTTAGAAAATGAAAGAAAGATTCATTTCAAAACAGTAATTAAAAAGGAAAAAAATAGAAAAATTAAATTGTAAAACAATTATAGATTAACAACACATTTTATAATTTTTTTTCTAAAACATTGTCATGGATTATGAATAAACATCAATAAATAATTTCATATAAATAATCTTAGATAATAATGAGACTGTAAATTAACCATTATCATTTTATAAGAAGTCAAGAAATAATTCACATAAGATAGAGAAAATTATATTCATATTTGAATATCTTATCTTTGATAATAAGAATCATAAAAAAATAATGTGCAACATAAACACCACATAATAAAGAAATATGTGGTGTATAAGACATATGTCCATCATAAAATAAACTAAGGAAAAATAATCTCTTACCATAGGCCTGATTTCTTTTCTATGTATCCTAACCACTGGTATAATGACTTAAATATTTTCCATGACTTATTATAGAATAATAGCAATTTTTTGATATCATATATGATCATATTATCATCTAATTTTAGTATCATTTCATTATTACTTGTTATTTAGTTACTAACTATTTTATTTTCTTATGCATGTTTAGTCAAATAAGTTTTGGTTCTCCATAAAATTTCATATATATACTATTAAAAAATTGATATTAACATAATATATATCATCTTTATTTATTCATGAAAACTAAATAATCATGCTTTAATGGATATCACATAGTATTAACAACATTTGCATCGTGTAGATTGTAGTTCATACATATACACAATTTACAATAGAATTCCCATAATTATAAAAATTTATGGAAGTGGATGGTATATGTTTTGTCCCATAATCTTTATCATGATATAATAACCACATATAGTGTTTTTTCATGATTATACCCATCCATGTAAAGTGGTACGGAAAAATAAATTACACCCTAGTGTGGAGATGGTAAACCGTATGTACGCACGAGTGGTGATTTTGTGTTTACAAGGATTGAGAGAAGGTGGAATATGGTTGTTTTATATTGATAATAAAATCTATGTATATAATTGATATAGTAATTGTCAAAATATAATGGGAAAAACTTTTGAATATGAAGCATAAGAAGACAAATGATTGATATAATCTGTATAAGAGATTACCACTTCTTCAATGAGCTTCCCCTAGATCTCTATAAAAGCTACTAGAGTTGGTATTTTGAGAAAAACAACCCCTCTAGAATATGACTAATAAAGATGATAAGGGAAGTGGTCAAGGTATTCCTAAGCATGAAGGATAAACATGATGTGGATTTATGAGGTAGTGTGTTCTCTTTTATAATTTAGTTGAGGATTATATTTGTAATCTCTAAAATAATAATTTTTCATAAAATAAAAAACAATCAAAACACATAATTTTTTTTTAATTTATAAAATTAGATGGGATAAGGTTGTAATATCATCAACCATTAAATTATATTAATGTGTTTCTATCTCTTTTACCAATATCATTTTATGTTAACACATGGTTATTATTTTCCATCTTAACCAGGGTAACAAATATTATAATATCAAAAGCGTTAAATATTTACTTATTTGAGGTAAAGTATATTATAATTAAGTAATTAATAACACATTAGACAAAATAATAATTATTTTATGTTTTAAAAAAAGATTAATTATTATAAAATAGATTAATAAAATATTTTTTTTCACAAATCATCAATTGTGTCAATTTTGAAACAATACAATTCATGGATTTTAAAAAATATCAACATAATATTTTATCAAAGAAAAAAATTTATTATATCCATTTGCTGTCATGTTCATATATAAGATTAGTTACATATATTAATTATTCTAAATTATATGTATTTTAAAATTTTAAAAACATTAATTTTATATTTCCATTCATAAACTAATTACTAAATTAGTTCTGTTTAATTATTTAATATACGTATTCATTGAATAAGTATTAAAAATAAAAAACTATCACTAATTAAAATCCTCTATATTTCATAATAATACATATAATATAATTTAATTTCATGAAAAAACAACCTTAAAAATGATATATTTATTAAAACATGTGTGTAAAAACAATATCATTACTTTAAATAAAATATTATATGTTTAATAAAATTCTCCACATATAAATTTTTTTTTAATTAATTGATCCTTAGAAGATTGAAGTGGCGATATAATCAACCAAAAATATTTGGTCAAGTGATTTGGAATTTTAAATCTTCTTATCATTTAGATTATAATTATTTATTTTATTTTTTAATCAATTAAATAATTTTAAGATCATCATTGTATAATCCATTAAGGTAATTATTTAATATATCAAAAATTATAAATAAATTTCCATGATGTAGATAATTTCATTATACTTTTGGAGAATATTTCATATCATTTTTATAATGATTATCTGTATTTGAAAATTATTATACTAATAAAAAATAAGAGAGTGAAAATTTTCCACTTTCGTTTAACTTTCATTTATTTCAAAAATATAGATATAATTTTTATTTTAAAAAGTAAATTAAATGAGTCGCTTATGATACTTATGTTTAATTCTTCTTTGGATACTCATCCAATTGTATTTTTAAATGTTTTATGGTAATTTTATTGTCTTTATCATATTATTTTGTTACATAAAATACCTATTTTACCTTTAACTATGTTGAAATAAAATAACCATAATTACTATTGATAATATTAAAAAAATTAATTTAAAATATTAAATTTTTTTTGATAAACTAATTCCAAATATGGAATACATTATTTATAATTTGAAACACCAAATTTGTGTTAATTAATAAAATTTTAATCATGTTGATATAGTGGTAATTTTTTCCCAAAAATTAAATACATTAAAATGTTGACATTTTTTATATCCAATTTTCTTGTGAATCTATATGAAATAAAAATATTTATTAAATTTTAGAAACATAATATATTTATAATTTTAAAATAAAATAAAATAGCATTCTATCAATATTAATAAATTAGTTGGAAAATCATTTATGAATTAGAACAAAATATTTTTCGCTTTTCATTTAAATTTTAAATTTGTCAGAAAAATACAAATAATTTATAAAACAAAATTAATTTCCAAAATCAAAATACTATTATTATTTATTAAAAAAAATTTTTTCTAAAAAATATATTTTAAATGGGTGTTACATTAATAGATAGAAAAGCTACATATTTTTGAAAAATACTTTTTTTATATCAATAATTGAAATTGTTCTAAAATATTGTCTACAAAACATATAATATGAATTTTAATCATTAAATTTTATATATTACGAATCTATATAATTAATAAAATATAGTGAGTATGATAATAATTTTTCGTAAACTCTGTTATTTTCATTTAAATAGTTTTCAGAAAAACATTTTTTTCTATTTAAAAATGGTTTAATTTTAAATTACAAACAATTTATCACTACATAATTAATTATATATACATTTGTATAGAATGAATAGATAATTTAGTAATTCATCTCACAAATTTCATTATAATAGATATGTTATAAGGTATGAAAATAATATTTAGCTGTTCATTAAAAGTTGATCTCTTGTGATATGAACTCTCTCAAAAGAATATGAAATTTCTAAGAAAAAATTCATGTATATTATTTTTTATACCACAAAGATAAGATGGTGTTTTATATATCCCAAAAATATCATGGTGTAAATTACAGTACAGGACATCAAAAACATTCAATAAAAAACCCATCTTTACAAATCTCGGGGTGTTACATTATATCCCACTTAAAATAAATTATACCAGCAAAATTTTTTAGGTTATAAAATTATTAATTCCTAAAACATTCATTCATAGAATCCCTTATAGTAATAATTAATACTAAAACATATTTTTATAATGTAATGGTTGAAACATAATTCGGATCCAAAGTAACTCATCAATGGGTTTTCACATTGTATAACATATGGGGACAGTCAAATTAAGGATATGGAAGGGAAACATAAATATCATGTTATGATGGATAGTGATATATAACATTGTTATGAGAATGTAAAAAATCTCAAATCTATAAGTATGTGATGATATAACTGACAATTTGATACACCAGATAAGAAGGTACTTGTATAACATTTTTTGTTTCAAAATACTTTTCCAATAGTTGATGATACTTTCATGAGAGGAACTACATTCTTGATTTCAGTTTAATATCACTTTTTGTTATGCATTAAAAAGGTGTTACTTCTTCTCTTATTCAAAGAAGTAAATTTGAATTTTTCAATCCTGAATCATTATAACATCATGTGATACCAAAATATAATGATAGGTTCTTCTATCTATCTATATCACAAAAAAAAGCATATCACATATTATCCAATATACATAATCAACATTTGGAGAGATAAAACACTATTTTACAAAAAATTCGTATTATTTGTACCATATAATTACTATAAATTGTGACATAACTACCCTATTTAAATATAAAAATCCAAAACCTTTTAAATATTTTCACTAACTTGTTTTAAAATTTATCCCCAATATATCATAAGGTATGTTTATATGGTTCACATTACAAGAATGTGAACACATTCATCAAGTTTTCTCTTCAGTAATAGTAATAACCTGAATTACCATATATCTCACTTGGAAAAATGCTTATTTATTTATAATTATGTCAAAAAGACGATATCATAAACCACTATTCAAAAAATCCTGAATTTATTCTAGGGAAATCATTAAAATCTATTTTACATATTTATATCAAATATATCATTTTCCAAATATAATTATATCATCATTATTATCATGTTATGGGGTTTTCATTCATTAATAAAATTACTATATTTCCCTTAAGCTGAAATTCTAAGTCTTTAGAACAATCCTTTCCAATCTATAATGAAAAATTATATTAAAAAAAATTATATTATTCATGATTAGTACAGCATAATATTTTATTTAAAATACACAAACAACTTAATCATCCATTTTTATTCGTAAACCATTAATAATGATTCATCATCTTAGTATTTCTTAAAAATATGAATTATGTCTTATGTTCCCCACGATTAATCTACCAACATTCTTAGGTTTAATGTAAAAATGAATTCTTGAACATCACATACCTTTCACGTGTCATTTATAATCACTTTATCCTCATATGTATAATCAATACTCATTCCATCTTCATGATTATGTTTATGGGATGCCCACATTGGAAATCAATTTTCATAATCCCCATACATTTCATATATGAATCATTCAATGTTAACTGTGTTATATATAGTTCCAAATGTTGACTATTCCAAGAAAGAAATGTTTCAGAAATAAGTTTCAGATTTTAAAATCACATAAATACGGAAAATTACTTATAATAATGAAAAATATTTTATATCATCTTTAAACCCATTTTATACATGATTAATAGAAAAATTATTCGATTCTAACCTATAGTTTTAATTATGCTTAGTGATATCCATGTACATATCCTTAGAAATATCAATTGGGATATCACTAATGTTTTCACAAAACTAGTTTTTTAAGGATGACCAAACCTTTCCTCTAATACCTATTATAAAAACCCAAACATGAAATACATTGATATTACATTTTAAAAAGGAATATTTTTGTAATTTTACAAATGTCGGCCTAAGAATGATAATAGTTTAGTTCCATGGGAATCCTAGAACACATTCTTATTATTGGTGAATTTTCCTCAACATCACCAAAATGATATTCCACTTTAGCAATCATACCTAAAATCATTATTTATATCATGGTGAAAAAAACATAAGAAAGTGTGAGATCAGATTCTCTAAAAGTTAAAACAAGAAAAATATATAATGGAACATGAAAATGAGGATGTAAAAACATGAACCTAACATTTTAAAATCATACCATGTATAACATATATCAATATTATGATTTATAGAATAAAACTTGGTTATTCATAATTCATGAATCAAAATGGAATAAAAAATATAATTCATGAAATCATAACATAAAAATAATTGAGGGAATTTCTAGTATGAATATAAGAATATATATATATATATGCTTCGAATAGTTTCCATGAACTGATATTAAGGACATCTTATTTGAATGAGCTGACTCCCAATAACAACATTGTATTCATGGTTCACACCCATAACCATCTTGGTAGTCATGGATCACTCACCTGACCATCTTAGTAGTCATGGTTCACTAACAATACCATATTTAAGACATGATCCTCAAAGAATATTGCTTGAGATATAAATCTTAAGATAAAAAATTGGGCGTAGATATAGTTCCCAACCATCAAATAAGTATATATTTTTTATGTGTTCCAAAAAACATATAACATTATCATAGCATAACCTAAATAATAAAATAGTTTTCTAATATATAATTCCATCATAACTTTATCTATGTAAAATAAATATATTTCATAAATATAACACCATAATAAATATAATCAAATAAAATAATTATATAGATAGAATATATTAAACATAAACCTATTAAATAATGAAATCGTAGATGTAAAATACTTTTTATAGAACATTGGAAATTATTTATGGAGGAAAATATCCTTTATTCTTCATAAATGTTTTCTTATTAAAATGACACATAATTTTAAAATAAAATAATTTATTTTTTAATAACATTGGAATATTTTATTAGATGTTTCATATAAATAATGAGTTATTAAAGAATTAAATTACATTCATGCCTTATATTTTTAAAAAAACATTCTTCTCATACTTTTTATGAACAAGTTAAGAAATATCTCTTTTGGAATACAAAAGAAATAATATTCTCAAGCAATTATGCAGTCAATATAATGCATAAAATTAATTAAATTAACTATAGAACAATAGTACAAATTTTATTATAATATTTTTTTAATATGTAGACATGGATAACAAATAATCCATAGTAAATACATAGATAAAATCACTGATGGATAATAATGAGATTGTAAAATTATCCCATACAAATTTATAATCAGTCAAATAATTTTATTATAATAGTAATAAAATTAATTTCATCTTTAAATATCATAACCTTCATAATACGAATCATAAAAATAGTCATGTTTAACATAATCAGGATAAAAATAGGTGGTTTATAAGACATATGTCCGACAGAAATAAAAATGAGAGAAAATAATCCCTTACCCTAGGCCTGATATACTTTCAATATATATGAACCTCTAGTATAAAGATTTATATAATTTAGTTGACTTATTAAATAATAATAGTTATTTTTATGATATCATATGTGATTGAATTATTGACTATTTTTTAATAAAACATCATTATTAATTGTTAGTCGGGTATTAACTGTTTCGTTTTCTTATGTATGTTTTTTTAAACGTTTTTGTTCTTCTTCATAGATCATATATATATCATAAAAAATGATATTAAATTAATATATATCATATTTATTCATTTAATTTATTTATCTAATCAGGCTTTCATAGATATCATGTACAATAAATTGTATTATATCTTGAAGACTATAGGTCATATGTACGCACGTGTGATATTATCATTACCATATTTGTGAAATTTTATGGAATTAGATATATTATATATATTTTTTAATAATCCATATAATTTTATAATAATCTCATATAGTAATTTTTTCTATAATTATACCAATCCAAGTAAGGTGGTCGTGAAAAATAGATTACACAATGGGGTGGAGACAGTAAGCCATATATACATACGTGTGGTTATATTGTTTGTTTTAGGATGGATAAATGGTGGAATATAGTTGTTACATAATTATAACTGAATATATTTGTATTAGTTATATTGGATTTATTATTTTATAATTAAAATAACACATCTATATTAATTTGAAGAATAATAATGATTGGAAGAATCTGTAGAGGAGATTTCGTTTTCTTCGATGATCTTCCTATTTATATCCTCTTAAAAGAACTATAATTGAATTATTTAGATGAAAATAACCACTATAATGTGACTAAAGAACTTAATAAGGAAATGGGTTTGTGAATATCCAATCATGAAGGCTCAAGCTGTTGTTATGTTGTGATAGAGGGTGTTCCCTATTATAATTGAGGTGAGGGGCATATTTTGAATCTCCAAAAAAAATTATTTTATAATAAAATCAACCCACTTCCAAAAACCACCAAAATTCCATAATATAGATGAATATATTAGATAAGGTTTCAATATCATCCAATAATAAATTTGAGGAATGTTTTTATGTCAATTCAATCCTTATAATTTTATTTTTACACATCGTTACTCTATTTTATTTTAACTAGGTTAACAAAATTATAAAATTAAAAGGATAAAATATTTAATTATTTGAATACAATTAGATCTTAAATATATACTTTTCTACATATTTTTCCATATAATAAATATTATATATTTTAAAAAAAAATTTGAAATACTTTTATAAAAGATTATTTTGATAAAAAATCAACAGTGTCACTTTTGATACCATTAAATTATTGGATTTATAAAAATATCAAAATATTATATTATCCCCTAATAAATACTTTATTATATACCTATGGGGTAATTGTAATCTATAAAAAATAATGGATATGTTAATTATCCCATATTAGATTATTTTACTATTTTTAATAACATTAATTTGAAATATAAATTAAAATAATAATTATTATTTATGTTTTGTGTAATTATTTAATATATAATATGTTGAATAACTATGATAAATAAAATACTATAATGAATATAAATGAAATATATTTAATTTTAGTATTTATTGCCTAATATAGTTCTATAAAATTCTACATTAAAAATGTTATATTTATTAAAACATGAAAGGGACTATATTAACACAACTTTAAATAAAATGTTATAAGTGTCCCAATCATTTGAATATAGATCCAATGGGTCAATACTCGACCCTTGGATGATTATGATTCAGATATAATCTACCAACGTTATTTTGCCATTTTTTTTAATTGTTTTCATGGTTATTAAAATAATTATTATAATTATTTTATTTATTTTTCATCAATTAATAAATTTCTATATTATCATTTTATAATCCATTAAGGAAGTTATTTAATCTCAAAATATTATAAATATATTAACTTGATGTATATAATTTGAATAGAACACATGAAACTATATAGAAACAATGTTTTATAATTTTTATACATATTTGAAAAATATTATATGTAGAGACCCAAAACATGACGTACATACATGGACATTACATTACTTTTGGGGAATACATAATACAAAACAAAAACAGATGCCCAATGACCGTATTAGTTTAGTGTCTATGGAAACCTAGAACATAATCTTCTAATCATGGAGAAATATCTTCATCATATCCCATAATGATATTCACCTTTTTTTTTCTTACCTAAAACCATTTTTATATCTTGTGAAAAAAAACAGATAAAGGGTGAGCTCAAATGATCATTAAGGATAAACATGGTGAATATAAAAATAGTCCATAAACATTTTAATTTAAAAAAAACAGGAACATGAACCATCAAAATCTAGAGCAATGAAAAAATATTGGCAATATATAATGCATAGATCATAAAGGATCATAAACCATGATAAAATGGAATTGGAATAAAACATGTAATTGTGGGAAACCATTAATCACATGAAATGATTTCCATGGTATCTATGTTATTTCTCCCAATACCATCATAGTGGATAAAGTCCATTACTGAACCGGGATTACATGTCATTCCATCCCAATATAACTGAACCAGACTTACATTCAGTTCCAACCATGTCTATCTCATGAGATATAAATCTTTGCCCAATGAATTAGAGGGTGATATAGGTACCACCCATATCACAATGAAACCATTCTTATGTGTGCCACAAAATCATTAATCATACATCATAGCACGACCCATGTAATAAAAATGGGATTGATAAACATCATGTCTTCATAACATAATCCCTAAAAAGGACTTCATAAAAATAATTCCTTCATAACATAATAAAATAAATGTAATAATAGGCAAAGAAATATATCCTTATATAATATTATTTGGAAAATAATTTTGATAAAATAATTGAACTTGGTTCTTGAGGAAAATATTCTTTCTTCTTCAAAAGAATTTTTCTTTTCTCAAAATGACATGCAATTTTAAAAGAAAAGAATTTTGTTGAAAATATACCTGAAATCTTGTAGAGTATTCTTCATGTAAATAAGGTGTTATGAGACCATAAAAATCCATCCATTCCATATATGTTTTAAAAAAACATTCTACTTGTACTATTGCCGGAAAAGTCAAAAAGTACATTGTATGGTAAACAAAAGAAAGATTCCTTCCATACCATGTGGTAAAAGTAAAAAATGGGTAAAAATGACTTTTAAAATACATGAAAGAATTAAAACAATTTATGAAAGGTTTTTTAATAATAAATGGATGTGGATGATATATATTACCCCAATAAATACTTATGAATAATAAATCTCAGATAACAACGAGATTGGAATAATTATCCATTTCCTTAAGTCGAATTTCATCAGTATGTGTCCAAGACTCTTGTATAGTGGGTTTAAACCTATTATTAACTTGTAATAGAAAAATAATAATATTTATGATATCATATATGATTCACTTACGACTTTATATTACCCATTCATCTGTTAATTCCATGTTAAAGCATCATTTTGGGTAATAATTGTATCATTCATCGTACATGTTTTGAATTTTTGTTCTTTGATATTATTACTAATATCATTATTTACATACATACATAATGTAAAATATGATTTTTATATTATATATATTTATTATATAGATATTTATATCTAATATATTGATAATTGAAATGAAATACACCGTTCATGGAGACGGTAGGACATACGTATGCAGGAACGCTGTTTTCGTTGCCTTATTGACTTGAATAGAAGTAAGTAGATGATATATATATATATAGTAGCATTATTATTTAATATATATTATTATTATTCATTATATATACTTTATAATCATTCTTGAATGGTTAACATGGAGAATTAATCTCCTCGCATTGTGCAGATGGTAATCCGTAAGTACGCTCGAGCGATTATATCATTCCTATAATTACTGAATTGAATTTGAGTGTATTATATGAAATATCAGAATTAGTATCATGTTATAATAATCATATATAGTTATTCTTTACACCATTATACCCATACATGTAAGGTGGTGGTGAAAAACAGATTACACCACGACGTGGAGAAGGTATTCTGTACGTACGCACGCGCGGTGATTTCATTTTCTATAGGATGGATAGAATGTGAAATAAGGTTTTTTTAATATTTATAAGTGAAAATCATAATACTAGTGCTAATGATTTTGTTACTTTATTATGAAACAACAAAATAAGAGGATGTAGAAGAAGAATGAAGCTTGAAAGAAATTGTAGCAGAGATTACCTCTTCCTCGACATGCCTCTTTTGAACTTCCTCATATGGAACTAGTGTTTCTTTTTTGAGAAGACCGAAACCTCTATAATATAACTAGAGAGGTTTAAAAGAGTAATTGGTATGGGTTGGTCGAGCATTAAGGATCAAAATGGTTTGAAGAGAAGAGGGAAGGGGTGCCCTTTTATAATGTAGGAGAGAGTCACCTTTGGAAATATAAGAAATATTAATTTATAATAAATTTCAAACCCCACATAAAAACATAAAAAATAAGACAAATACAAAGTTTAGATGTGATAGGGTTGTAATATCATCAACCAATCATATTTAGACATGTTGGAAATTTATTTTAAACCTTATCAACTTGATTTATCCTTATTTAATCTATTTAATTTTATTTGTGGTAATAATATTCTAATTTTTAAATTGTTATAAATACTTACTAATATGTTGTGAATTTTTAAAAATTAGATAATTTATGAAATTTTCCACCATATAAATTTCTATTTATAATTTTTAAATATTTTTTTGATATTTAATCAATGTTATTATATGTTTTTTTATAAAATAAAAATAGTATCAATGTGGACACTGTTCAATTATTTGAATTTGAATAAAATCCAAAGAGAAGATATATTCGATCCAAAATATTTAATAGATTTATAAAATATAATATTTTTCTATAAAATTTTTGGATCACATTAAATAGTTCATATAATATTAATTTTAATATTTTTGAAACCATTTATTTGATATTTCTTTTAATAAATTAATTTCAACATCATTATTTTGTCATCATTAATGATAATTATTTAATCACTGTAAATTAGAAATAAATTAATATGATGTAGATAATTTTATTATATTTCTAGAGACTATTCATGTTCGATGTTTTATGATGTTTATGATTTAATTTAATTTATCACACTTATAAGATTTAAGAGAGTGACATGTTGTTACTTTTTTGGTTTTAATAATAATTAAATAATTTTCATAGTCAAAAGTCCATGAAATGAATCTATTCTGACCATTTTGTTATATGTGTCTACTTTTATTCATCCAATATAATTTTGGATGGTGTTAGGGTGATTTTATAATCTTTTATTTCCATTAATTACCCTATTTAACTTCATTTGTCGTAAATAAGATATTACCGTAGTTACTATTCATAATACCAAACAAATATAAAAGTAACCACATAACATAATTTGGACCCAATTAATCTGAGTATGGAAACCAGATTTCAAAATTAAAATTATATAAGTTGCAATAATTAATTTTAAATTATTCTAATTTTTAAGCGAACGGGTTTCAAAAGTTAAAACATTTCCAAAGATTGAAATATATTTACCTATGAATTCAATGTAAAATCTATGCTAATGAAATAAATTATATTAAATGGTAAAAAATATTATATTTATACTTTAAAACCATTCAATATTATAATTTAACAATATAAATTATTTTGATGAAAATACATGTTTTTAATTAAAATATGGCGAGTTTTTACTATTCAATAAAAGAAGAAAGTTATCAGAATAATAAAAAACATTTATCCAAAGTAAATTTTTATATCATAATTACAAAGAAAAAATTAATTTTTTCAAATTGAACTTATTGACATGTTAAAAACTGGATTTAATGTGGGTGTGCCATCAAAATGTGGAAAAACTGCATTTTTTTAAAAATTCATATTTTACATGGAAAATTTATTTTGTTCTCATACCATGTTCTAGAAAATGTGTAATATGAATAATAATGTTATAAAAATCAAAATATGGTTAATATTATTCATAACGGCTAGTTTATAACAATATTATAATAATGTATCATTATTTATTGAAACCTGATATTGTGTACTACACATGCTATCAAAGAAGGTTGTGATTGAATTAATGAAAGACAAGTAAGGGTTGCGTGTAGTGAAATCTTCCTTTGGTGTTGCGTATAACATATTCACAACCTATTTCATTTATATAGTAAACAAAATCTATAGTTAATGTTTTGTAGAATAATTTTTACAAATGAACATGATATTCTGTGTAACACGACCCGAGAATATTGTTGCGTATACTGCAAGATAATACAGTGTTGTGTATAGTACAATATAATATTGGTGTAATTTACAAGAGAATACAACAAAGAAATAAAAAAGAGTATATATCATAAATTCTCAGGATATTACATTCTACTCCCATTAAAATGAATTTTTCCCTCTAAATTTTCCAGGGATACAAATCATTTACTACTTGAGTGTTACTTTCATAAAAACCCACATTGTAGAATGTACTACTAAAACAAAATTTTAAAAAGTTAAAAAAGAAAAGTAACAGTCACACAATGTAACTCAACAATTGGTTTCCACTTAGGAAAATATAGGTGAAAATATGGATATGAAGGAGAAATCTATCCATGATGTTCTGATGAAGAGTGGTAGAGAACATGGCTATGAAAAATCCAAAAATCATAAAGCCTTAAATTTTTTATTTTATAAGGTATCATCTAATTAATCAGATATGAGGGAACTAGGGCAACATTTTTGGTTTTAAAGATCATTTCCCTAAAGTTGGTGAATTAAAATAAATACTTTCTTGGTTTTGGTACAATATCACTGTTGTTTGTGCCTTGAAAATTTTCCATATCATCTTTAAAGAAAAGAATTTGAATTGGTCATTTTTGAAGTATTAACAGATCATGTGAAATAATTATAGGTTATTCTGTCTGTCTCAAACATAATTTTATCAAAATTTATATACATAAGCTTATTTATGGTGAGATTAATTGTATATGGTTCAAAAAATGGACTTATACTTCATTTATCATTCTTCATAATAAAATAAATCTACTTTATACTAACTAGGGACACCCTTTAGGCTAGTGGTAGGTGATAAAGGCATGTCGCACTTCTGTTGTGGGTTTAATTCCTGCAACCTTGTACGACACGATGGGTTGTCACCCGTCCTTCAGGTTTTCCTTTTTCTAAAACTACACTATTTTAACATTACTGAAATAATATCTACAAAAGTTTTGGCCTTAAACAATACTATCTGATGTCTAACATAATCCATTACAATAATTAGTCTTGCCCAAAATAATTCTTTCCAAACATATAGTATAATGAAAACGATTACTAGAAAGGTCATATAAAAACCATGTGAATATATAATAAGTTATATTATTTTTCTTCACATTCAAAACATATGAATTCCTTATTCATGTATTCTCTTGAAAAAATTAATTACCATAGAACCTTAGTCAAAACATGAATGTTGTTAAAATTTAATTCTTCCCACATACCAAAATCCCAAAATTTCTATATACTCAAACCATGATATCACTATGTACATATATCAATCATGAGATCATTAATACTATCAGTCATATTATTTTCCCCTTATCCCTTCATTATGCACACATCATCTTCTTTCCAAAAATATTCAAATTACTTCTCATGGTTAAGTGTACCATAAAATTATTGAATACCACAATAGTCCAATACATAAATATTTCAATATTCCACGATACTACAACATTATTTTGGAAACCCATTACATAATCACTTTATCATTGCACCACATCGTTGTCATACTAAACATTTCCATTAGTGATTTCATGTGACTTACCTTTTTCTTTTCCTTAAGAGGTTTTTGATGTCGGTCATTATTAAAACTTGGATTAGAAAATTTATTTGCATAATGACCCATTTTCTTTACTTTTAGCATTGAAGTGTTGGTGGTGCATTCGATGAAGTATTTTCTTTATTCAAATCATTAGCTACCTTTATTGCATTACTTCAAAACTAAGCTTCTCAATGACCATCTTTTCCACACTTAAAAAATTTTCTAGTACCTTGAAGACAATCTCCACCATGCTTCTTTCCACACATTGAACATAAATAAACATTCCTCTTCTTTTCACCGTTTTTTTGATATTTTTCCTCGAACTCCATCTTTCGTTTCATGTCAAAACAATGAGATGGATATGTAACACCAACATCAAATTCTACATTAATAGCACAATGCACAATTTCTTCATAGATAATGAAGTCCCTTATAGATAAATCCTTTCAATGAAATGGTTTTAAGACACTGAAGATTCGGTCAACTTTGCTTTCAGGTTAGATGATAAATCCAGATGGATACCATTCAATCTATGTAAAATTCGCCTCGTATATACCAACAGAATCATCATCCTTTCACTGAAGATCAAGGAACTCCTTTACCATATTTGTTCGAATAATACAAGGAAAGTACTTATCGAAAAAATGTTCTTCAACATGTCCCATTTCATTGATAATTTCATCTTGGGGCCTTGTATTCTTAATTAGTGTCCACCAATGGTCTTCTTCACCATCTAAACAGTAAACTCCCAGAATGAATTTTTCATGTTCCGAACGTCAATGTTTGGAAAATATATTTTCAATGGTACTGATACATTGTTCAGCAATGCGTGGATTAGAAGACCCATTGAATGAATGTGAAAATTGCCTCATGAAGGACTCAATAGAATATTGTTCCCTTCTTTTCTCATTCGGAAGTCCAGAATGATTCATAGCTTGTGTAAGTAGATAAATATGATTTTGAACTCCATCTCCCATAACATTGGTTTGTTCATGAGTAAAATCATGGCATTTCCCATTACATTGATCAACACAGTTCCTTCAGGTTCCAGCCATCGTCTAAACCCAAAAAGAATAGTGTAAGTGTAAAAAATCATGCTAGGAAAACAACATAACAAAGGGGGAGTACATTCAATATCTAACATCATAGGTTCAATCCTATTTTTTCATTATTGTTATAGTTCTAGGATTGTATCCTATAATTTATACTTAACCTTACAGACATCCCTAGACATACCTTAGAAATATCTCTAGGGATCTCACTAATTTTTTTCGCATCCATGTTTCCAATGGTTATCAAAACCTTCTCTCTAATACCAACTGTAGAGACAAAAAATAGGACATACATACATGGAAATTACATTACATTTGTGGAATACTAAATACATAACAAAAATAGATTCCCAAAGACTGTATTAGTATAGTGTCTTTGGAAATTTGAAACATAATATTTTAATCATCGTGAAAGATATTCAACATCTCCCATAAAGATATTAACCATCTGTTATCTTACCTAAAGCCTTTAATTATATCATGGGGAAAAGAAAACATATAAAGGGTGAGCTCAAATGCTTAGTAAGGGTTATCATAGAGAATATTAAAACAATCCATATATATTTGAACGTAAAGTAACATGAACATAAAACATCAAAATCTTGAGCAATGACATAAATCTTTACATTACATAAGGCACATAACATAAACGAACATTAATCATGATAAAATGGAATGGTAATAAAACATTTAATCATGGAAAACCATTAAGCACATTAAATGATTTCCATAGTAGCCAAGGCATTGCGCCAAACACCATCGTAGTGGACAAAGCCCATTATAAAATCGGGTTTACTTGTCATTCCATCCCTATATTAGTGAATCTGATTTACATTTCGTTCTAGCCATGTCAATCTCATTAGATATGAATATTTATCCAATGTATTTGAGGGAGATATATGTCCCAGCCATCTCATAATGAAACCATTATTATGTGTGCCCCAAAATCATAAATCATACATCACAACAGAACCCATGTAATAAATATGGGATTCTTAAACATCACGCCATCATAACATAATCCATAAAAAGGATTCCATAAAAATAATTCCATCATAACATAATAAAATCAATGAAATAATAGGGAGAGAAACATAACCTTATATCATATTATATGTAAAATATTTTATATAAAACACTTGAACATTGTTCTTGAGTAAAATATCCTTTCTTCTTAAAATTTTTTATTTTTCTCAAAATGACATTAAATTTTAAAATAAAAGAATTTTGTTTAAAATAATCATGAAATATTATAGGGGATTATTTATGTAAATAAGGAGTTATGAAACCATTAAAATCCATTAATGTCGTATAAGTTAAAAAAACATTCTCCTCATACTTTTTCTGAAAAAGTCAAAAAGTAAATAGTATGGTTAACAAAAGAAAGATTCATTCCATACCATGTGATAAAAGGAAAAAAATGTATAAAAAGCACTTTAAACATACATGATGTAATAGTAAACATTTTATGAAAAGGTTTTTTAGAAGACATGTATGTGAATGATAAATATAACCACAATAAATACATCTAAATAAACAATCTCGGATAAGAATGAGATTGGAATTATTAACCCTTAAATTATGTCCAATTTCTTCTTTAAGTGTCTGAGACACCTCTATTGTGGGTTTAAAATAATTATTAACTTGTAACAGAATCATAATCATATTTATAATATCATATATGATTCACTAATGACTTTATATTACCAATTCATCTGTTAATTCCATGTTAAAGAAACATTTTGGGTAATAATCGTTTCATTCATCAAACATGATTGGAATTTTTGTTCTTTGATATTATTACATATGTCGTAATTCTCTTACTTCCAGAATGTAAAACATTATTTATATATTATATATATTCAGTATATAGATATTTATATATAATAGACATATAATTGAAATGAAATACAATGTTCATGGAGATGGTAGGTCGTAGGTAACCATAAATGTTGTTTTCATTACTTTATTGAATTGAATGGAAGTATGTATATGACATATATATCATTATTATTCACTATATATACTTTATAATCCTTCTTTAATGGTTAACATGGAGAAAGAATCTCATCGCGTCGTGGATACGGTAATATGTACGTACGCACGAGTATTGTTATTGTTCCCATAATTATTGAATGTAATTGGAGTGAATGATATGATATATCATAATTAATATCACATTATATTAATAATATATATTTATTTTTTATACCATTATACCCATCCATGTATGTTTTTGGTGAATAAATGATTACACCATGGTGTGGAGAATGTATTCTGTAGTTACGCATTTGCAGTGATTTCGTAATCCGAAGGATGGATAAAGGTGAAATAGGGGTGTTTCATATTTATAAGAACATATTATTATATGACTGATAATGATGTTATTACTTTATAATGAAACAACAAATTAAGAGGAAGTAGAAAAATAATGAATCTTGAATGATAAGGTAGAAGAGATTACCTATTCCTCTACATGCCTCTTTTGATCATCCTCTTAGGGAACTAGAGTTGGTCATTTGAGAAGACCAAAACCTCTATGATATAAATAGATAAGATGAGAAGAGATATTTTCAGGGGTTTTCTGAGCATGAATTCTCAAAAGGGTTTGAAGAGAAGAGGGAAGGGGTGCCCTTTTATAAGGGAGGAGAGGGGAACCATTGGAAACATAAGAAATATAAATTTATAATAAAATAAATCCCCACATAAAAACTTCCAAAATGACTCAAATACATTGACTAGATGATATAGGGTTGTAATCTCATCATCTAGTAAAAATTAGAGATGTTGTAAATTTATTTTGATCCTTATCAACTTGATTTATCCTTATATAATCTATTTAATTTTATTTATGGTAATAATATTCTAATTTTTAAATTGTTATAAATACATACTTATGTTTTGTTATTTTTACATAATTAGAATCATTATGAGTGTTTAGAACATATATATTTAAATTTATTTGTTTTTAATATTTTTGAGATTTTTATTCAATTTTATAATATGTTATTTTTAAAAATTAACAATGGTAAAGGACCCAACCTTAAAACCTGACATGATATTGAATTAAATGAATAATTTACATTGAGGATCTTTTTAGGTTTATATATTTAGATAATTAGATCATAACTATTACATCTCAAAGATTACAAAGTAGACACATCTACTCAGTTTCCATTTTTTCACAAAATAAAAACTCTTGAACAAAAGAGTCATGTCTAGTTCCTTGTTTTACACAGCATGACATTTCCATGATCCCATCTTTGACCCTATTTCACTTTATGTCCTGCGAAAAACATTTCAAAAACTTGGGATGAGGATAAAAAGCTCAGTAAGGGTTATAAAAATATGGAAAGAAAACATTAGTCCATATATACATAAGAATCAATGAAATCATACTTTACTCATATAACATAATCTCTTTAACATACCTCATGAAATCATAAGATTTATGAATAACTCATAGAAATCATAAGGCATGAAGGTATTCATAACATTATTACGTAGGGAGTAACCCTCATGGTTACATTTGGAATACCCATCATAGTATATTCCCTGAATCAATTCGGATAATCCTTAACGTTTGACCCCTTCACGTTACACAATGCATTAGAGAGCTATATCGGGCTCACCCGCCCTTAGTTTATCATGAAACCACTCGATTTCATAATCATTGCCCAAGAACCATAACATAATCATAAAACTTAAATCATGCATAAAAGAAACATAAAATTTCCATATTTCAATCACAAGATATCACATGATGATATTATAATAAATAAAAACATCTAGTAAATTCATTAAAACTCTATGAGAGAAAAATCACTTTATAGTTTGAAAATATTAAAAGAAGACATTTTGAAGAGATTTTAGAATCAAAGTGTCCCATACCACTTCAAAACGTTTTAAACGGTTTTCAAAAATTAATGTCCATATAAATAAATCCTTAAAACAATTTTTAAAACATGGACATGGATGATAAATGTTTAAAATAATAAATATTTAAAACCATTTAAATCATTGTTTTAATAAAAGAGTCATTTTCTTTTATGAACATTGAAATTACAAGCCACATGAAAGCAGATCATTATCAAAACTTTTTAATGACTTGAGTATAACGATAATATGGATATGGAATGTCAAAGGGGCTGTATACACACATTAAAAAGAATAAATGAACCTATCATTAAGAAGTGTCTCAAGGAAGATAAATTGAGATGTAATCCCATTCAAAGATCATCTCATTAGTGCAAGGATATATCAGTGACATAATTATGTGTGACAATTATAAATACACCCAATATTAGTGGGTAACAAGTGTAAAACAATTAGAGGTCATTCACACATACTCTTGGAAAACAAAATCTATGACATAGATATTTAACTCAATGAAATGAGATTGAGTTATGATTTCTCATACATGTTCATATAAATGATGTATGAATTTATCAATGAGATGATTATGTGTAGAAATATTTTATCAACACAATGGTTTGTGGAAATTACAACATACAAATTCCACACATAATCATGGAATAATAAAATCAATAAGTAGAGGTTTAACCCAATGAATTCAATGTGGGTTAAGATGTTCCCATACAGAAATTTGACAGCCTAATGACGTCACATTAGAATTCATAAAATGAGATATTGAGAGATAAAAAGGGGTATCACATAACTTGGAAATAACATTTTTAGAAATAAGGATATATAAGAACATATCGCATCATAGGAAGATTAAAAGACCTAACAAAAAAAGTCTTTTAAAATGAGTAGGGTGAAAGGTTCCCTTACCGATTTGGGTAACTTTCGAAACGTACACCCCATTGAAGAAGGGTCATACAATAAAGATTTAAATACCCATAAATTAAATTATATTTAATAAATAGTAGAATAATGGGCATTATTTATTCCACTCAATGTAAATAGTGGAAAATGTATCATACATATCATGGGAATAAAAGTGAGATGAAAAAGGACTTATGAAAACTAGGCAGCCTAACGTCGCCACTTAAAAATTATTAAAATGAATTAATGAGAGTAAGAGGGGGAATCTCGTCATTTGAAAATAAAAATTACATTTGATGAATATTAAATAACATCCTCCAACATAAGAACGTGGATCATAAAAGAAATTACATAAAATAGAGTACTTGAAAAGAAAGAGAGAGGTCAGATCCCTTACCTCAAGTCCGTCATGTCTTGTTTGTTCCTTTATATTCCTGAATAATAAACTTTTTTCAATTTATAGTTTCATAAGGACCTAATTAAATTTTTATTATTCAATTAATATAACATATTATAATTTTATATTAATAAATTAATTATGTGTGTTCATATTAGATGTTTTTGTTAATGTTTGGTACATGAGTCAAAAATGAACTTGTTTGAAAAGAAGTTTCCATGTAGTTAAAAGTACATAATCTCCAGAATCGTATTAATGATTTAAATATCATATATATCCAGTAAATATTCATTTATACTATTCCATAACACTTAGAGATAAAATGAAATGAAATGCACCGTTCATGGAGACAGTAGGCCCTACGTACGCATGAACGCTACATTCAATTATTTGTCATATTAATGGAATTTAAAAATAATTGAGAGAAATATATATTATAAATAAAGTATAATATATATGTTATATAGGGGACATAAGTTCATTAATTTCATTTTTTATGCATTCTATGTGTTGCATGAATGAGTCACATCACTTGATGGGGCAGTAGTCCACAATTCATCGTATGAAATTATCGCATTTGCACCACATGAAAAGATTAAAGGAATGTATTAAATATAAAATAAAGAAGCATATAAAAAACATAAATACCATATATATCATATATAAAATACAATGGAATCATAATGGCCAACTTTAAAGGTGTGAAAATATTATTGAACAATCATTATTTCGTGAGGCAGTAATTTACCATCCACAGAAACAATATGTTATTTAACCATTAGACGGATGTGTGTGTAAGTGTAGCTCGAATAATTCTTATATAAACATCCTAGTATATTTAAAATATTTTTTTTGTTACAAAAAAAAGAAATAAAATGTGTTTATGGGGTTGGAGAAGCAAAATAAAAAAAATAACATAAGAGAAGTCATTACCATTAAATCGGGTAACTCCGTATGGTTTGAACCAAAAGGGTTTCTTGAAGAGCTTTCTGCCCAAGGTGAGGCTTCAATTTTGAAGATAGGGATGTGGAGAGATTAAATGGGTGGGGGTTGTTAGAGCCAAAGGCTTGACATTTGTGTGTATGGAGGTAGAGGTGAGGGCCTTTTATAAGAGGGAGGATGGGCACTCTTGGAAAGTCTTGAAAAATAGCTTTATTATAAAATTATTTTTAGATATCAAAGGTCCAAAAATTATATATTTATAGTATAAGGTGTTAATATTTCGAAATATACCCATGAAATAGGTTTTTTAGAAGTTTAAGTATATTATTTTACATTATCATTTCAATTTTTTTTAAATCATTCATCAAAGATATAATCACTGCATCATCATGATTTCATAAATAAATTAATTTATTTAATGTCTAAAAATTATAAAAATAACAATTATGTAGGAAATATTTTTATCATTCCAATGAATATTAATAATCTAAGGTATAATTTACACAGACAAAATTAAAATTGTTTTACTTGGGTGATACACTTTTTTGTGATATTCTCTATTCTTTAAAAATAAAAAGATAAAGTGTCACTTTCACTCCAAAGTGATTCCATGGGGTCCCAAAGATTGTCTCAAGGCATCCCATGGTTGGCCATGACACAACCAGAATCATTAGGACACATTTTGGGGTCAAATTATATTTTTATGATATTGTTTTATTACCCTTAATTACCCGGTTACTAATTAAACACGATAATTAGAGATAATTACCATCGTTACTATTCAAAATGTCCAAAAAACAAAAGACTCTTAATTACATAATTTGGAACTTCTAATTAAAAATATGTAATCCATTTTAACCATTATTAAATAGATAAATTGTAGTAATTAATTTAAAATAATTCTCATTGTCGAAACTAAAGACGGGTTTTTAAAATGTTAAATCTATCAAAAGATTGATTTGTTTTTACATGCAATTTTAAAGTGAAATTACATACAAATAACAACATTGTATTAAATGATAAAAATATATATAAATTAAACATTAAAACTAATTAAAATGACAATATATCTATATAAATAATTTTGATGAAAAGGCAGTTTTGAATTAAAATGCATTATTTTTCACCATTAATTAAAAATGAACATTTTTTAGAAATATACCCAAAATTCACCCTAAGCTATATTTTATATTCCAAATAAAAATATGATATAAATTTTTACAAATTAAAAACATATAATTTTCATTAATTAATTTTCTAATCAATTCTTACTGTCAAATCAAATAGCGTGTTTTTAAGAAAACAATATCTATTAAAGGATGGACACTCATTTATGTCCAATTTCAAAGTGAAAATTATTCAAATTACCACCATTGAATTAAATAGTAAATATATATTCTAATTTAACTTTATAACCAATTCAAAAGATAATTAATCATATAAATAAATTATATTAAAAAGAAAATTTGAATTAAAATACAATCATTTTCACTTATTCATTAAAAATGAACTTTATCGAAAAAATAACAAAAACATAACAAAAGTAAATTTTGATGTCCCAATTCTATGGAGTGATTTTATTTGGTCTAATAGAAAATATAATTCTAAACAAAACTATTTTTAATGAGTGTTCTCTATCACAAGATGATAAATCGACCTTTTAGTGAATATTAGAGTATTTATGCTTAAAATTGAAATATTTTCTTATTTTAAGCTTTTGTATTTTATTGAATAAATGTAAAAACTTTAAAAAAACATATATAATAATATTTTAGTTATTTCTATTCATTCCTGCCAATACAATGGCTACATGTTAACTACCATTTGAAATAATGTTATTATATTATTATTGTGTATCGTAAGATTTCAAGGAAACTTATTGTTGTGTATTGGGTACGTCATCGAACATAGCATACCCTTTAAATTCATATTAATATTTTTATTCACAAATTTTAATAAATATGTACATGTAATATTCTTTATTTACTTGGGATTTTACAATTGGAGTCAATTTTGACACTATTCAATTATTTGAATTTAAATTAAATTAACATAGATGATATATTCGATCAAAAATATTTAATAGATTACTAACAGGTCATATTCATCTAGAAAATTAGTTTAGCACATTAAATATTTTATATAATAATAATTTTAATATTTTTAAAACTATTTATTTGATATTTCACTTAATAAAATAAATTCAACATCACAATTGTGTCATCATTAATGATAATTATATAATCCCTAAAAATTCTTAATAAAAACATATGATTTAGATAATTTTATTATCTTTCTGGATACTATTCATGTTCTATGTTTTATTCTGTTTTTCACTAATTTAAGATTATTACACTTATAAGATTTAAGAGAGTAACATGTTGTCACTTTCTTTGGTTTTAATAATAATTAAATAATTTTCATCGTCAAAACTCAATGAAATTATTATATTCTGACTCGTAGGAGATATTGGTGGACTTTTAATCATTTAATAGAATTTTGCAGGTGTTAGGTAATTTTATAATCTTTTTTTTATCCTTAATTACCTTATTTACCTTTAACTGTAGTAAATAAAAAATTACCGTAGTTACAATTCATAATATAAAAAATATCAAAGTAACCTATTAACATAATATGTAACCATTGAATCTAAATAGGGAATCTATTTATCAAAATTTGAAACACATATGTTGATGTAACTAATTTAAAATTATTCACGTTGTTATGGAAACAGGTTTTAAAATTTAAAACATTACCAAAGATTGAAATGTTTTTAACTATGAATTCAACGTAAAATCATTGCCAAAGGACATACATTATATGAAATGTAAAAAATATATTCTATTTATTATTTAAAACAATTAAATATTATAATTCATCCATATAAATTATTTTGATGAAAAAAAATGTTTTCAATTAAAATATATTTTTCTTTTACTATTAATTAAAATATGAAAGTTATCAGAATAATATGAAAAATTTATCCGAAATATATTTTTATATCCTGATTCCATAGAAATGTATTTTTTTTAAAATTTGACTGCTAAATATGTCAAAACTAGGTTTAAAGTGGGTGTGCCATCAAAAATCATCAAAATTACATTTTTTAAAAATAATTATTTTACCCGAAAAATTTATTTTGATCTCATAACATGTTATAGAAAATTTGTATGATGAATAATAATGTTATAAAATTCAAAACATAGTTAATACTATTCATTAAGGCTACTTCATAATAATTTTATAACAATATATCATATTTTAGTGAAACCTAGTATTGCGTACTACATACGCTATAGAGGAAGGTCGCGATTGTTTGTAATGTAAGACATGTCCGGGTTGTGTGTAGTGCATGCTTCCTTTGGTGTTACATTTAACAAAATCAAAACATATTTCATTTATACATGAAACAAAATCTATACTTAATGTTTTGTAGAATAGTTTCCACAAAAGGAACTTGAAATTGTGTGTAACACGATCCAATAATAGTGTTGTGTATACTGCAAGCTAATATGGTGTTGCGTATTGTACAAGCTAATCATGGTGTAGTGTACAATGGAAGACATCAACGAAATTAAAAACTGTATATCTCTTAAAATGGAGGGGTGTTACATTATACATATATGAAATACTTGGGTGACATTTTTTCACGTACATGTCACTTTCTATTATATTAATAATATTTTATCATTTATTTGAAAAAAGACTATTAAATGATTTATTTATTATACTTATGTGTTAATTGTTTTTTTCATAATCTTACATTTTTTTCAAGGTGTTACGGTAATATTATAATTCATATCATATATGTTTGTTACATATATTACCATATTTACCTATTACCACGTGAAAGAAAAATTTCCATAGTTACTATTCATAATATCTAAAATATTAATGTAACCTATTAACATATGTTTAACCCACATACTTCAAATATGTAATGAATTTATCAAAATATGAAGTATGAATAAATCAGTATTTAATTTAGAATCAATCGTTTTGAAAAAGCTATAAAATGATATATTAAAATGAAATAAAATCAAAAGATTAACATGCCTTTATATGCAATATCAATGTAAAAGTACCCCAATGATATAAATTGGTTTAAGTGATAAAAAATAAATCTATTTATAATTAATAAAAATTATAAATAATATAAAAATATAAAAATAATAGATGAAAAACATTATCGAATTTTAATGTAGTAATTTCACTATGAATTTAGATTTGAAAATTTTTAGAACATGTCAAAAAATTGATATAAAATGGATGCTCTATTAAATGGTGGGAAAGCAGCTTTTAAAAAAAATACATATTTAATCAAAAAAAATTTTGAATTTGTTTTATAACACGTCTAGAAAACATATAAGATTAAATTAAAACATTTAATTTAATATTTTAAATATATATTTAATTAATAAAATACTTCTTGTGTGATATATATATTTTATAAACTTACTTATTTTCATTTAAATAGTTTTTTTGAAAAAATGTTTTCTAATTGGAGTTATTTTCATTTATAATTAATCGAACACATAAGAATTAATAATATATAAATTTGTAAGGAGTAAATTCATAATTCAATCAATACTATTCAAACATAATATTATAATGGATATGTTATGAAGTAACATAATAATATATAGGTATTTGGTAAAACTCAGTCTCAAGTGAAATTAAATTTACAAAAAGAACATGAAATTGTGGATAGCACATGCCATGAATTGTGTTGATTATACCACAAGATACATTATTTCTTCTTTTAGTTCAATCATATCTTGGGGTAGTGTACAACACAATAGAACTAGTTAAAAAAACACTCTCATAAAAATATTAGGGTGATACCAAACATAATGATGATTGATCCAATTTTCACCCCACCCTTTTCAAGCTGATTTCATCATGGTTCATATGGGCCATTACTACTTCCTACTTAATGTATCCATTCAATGATTCAATTTATATGAAAACTAAAAACTCAAGAAACTAATAAACTTCTAATCTATTATCATAAAATTAGGCTTATCTCAAGCATTTTCACTAAAGATACCTTTTCATAATACCTAATAGTAACAAGAATATTATCTAATTTCAACTATAATGAACCAATCCTTACACAATTATTAATTAATGGTTTATAAAATACATTTCCAAAAACACTTTTTATGGAACAATTTGTCTTTTTTATGTTTCTGGTCATATACATAAAAAATTTAAAAAAAAATAAAAACATAATTATTTAAAACCAAAAAATGTTTTCATATCTCTTAGTGATATTCTAAAACTTCATAGGATAATATGTGGAAACTACATTAGAAATAGGGTTAACTAGAATTCCCTAGAATGAGATAAACTTGGAAATAAATCCTCACATGGTAGTAATGATGAATAACAAGATATCATGGATATAATGATAATAATCACGGAAATAGAGAATAATAAAATTAAGTCATATGATCCACGAATCATGGAATATGTTGAAAAATACTAGAGAATACATCATAATTATAAATATTTGGTCACTCTAGAGACCATCTTCATAATGTGAATTATTTCTATCATATATTATGTTCACCCCATAATATCATAAATAGTATGTCATAAGAAATAATGATTTACCCAATTTTTTGGTGGAATATATAATTTTAGGCATTATAAAAAAATAAATTAATGTGAATAGGAAAAATTCACATGAACTATTTATAGTTTAAATAATCCCAAAATGGATTTGGTTTAATCATTAATCTGATAAAAAACATCAAAATAAAAATCAATATTCAAATCATCCATTGGAGAGTTATGTAATTCCTATCAAAATATTAACATAAAGAAAATAAGTATTAAGATAACTACATGGGTAAAATAAACTATAAATGAGTCATAAACTTAATTAATCCCATGGGAATGAATCATGATTCATAACTTTTTTTCAAGGTATAATCATTTGATAAATAATATGTATTCCAAAGTGAAGTCATATTTAAATCCTTTTGTTGATTTATTTTTAGAAATTCAAAAATAGTTCATGAATATTTAGTTCCAATATAGATAATTCATGTGAATGATCTAGGAGAAAAAATTAAAAATAATTACCACATAGTTATGATTTATTGGTAATGTATATATTTGAAAAAGGATACACCTTATAGTTTCATAAAAAACTATAGTTGTACAAAGATGGTTCTTTAATAAATAGTTATGGTTTTGAGATGATTTTTCTATTTTATAATTATTTTAGAGGTTTGATTATATAAATGAAACAATAAATAAAAATGTTCTCTTAAATAGGGTTTACATAAATGTTGGATTTCCAATGGGAACTGAAGAATTGTATAACCTATCATGACACACCTTCTTCAATATAATGGTAGAGATAAAAATATGTAGTTGACTTCCTTCCCCACCATGAATGATTGATAAGGACTCCTATGTCTCACCTAAAACAGGCACAAGGCTGGTGACAAGAACCAAGGGTAGTGAAATCTCAAACAAATAGCAGGAATAACCCTTTTATAGTAACCAATATTAAGAGATATGATATACAGACCTCAAGAACTCCATGAATGATATATAAAATAAATCCAAAATCGATCTTACATGCATATCTAAAGTAAACGTACTGAAAATAAAAGTAAAATTCTAAGTTAAGTAAAAAAATAAAACTAATAAGTGGCACAACAACCATACCCAATTTCCAAGATAAGACGGTCAACATGATCCCCATACTCTCCTTATAATCCTGAATTTGTTTTATAATCATATGTTGAGGATAAAATTATAATATGTATGTAAAAAAGTAATTCACCCATGAAAAAATTGGAGAATAATAATAATTCCCCACTATCACAACCCACATGCACACACCAAGGACAAAAACCGCACACATCCTTGCAATAGACACCAGGTCCTCTACCACACTACAATACTGCTGCAAACACCTGGGCCTTAAACATACCACACTGCGCTCAAAAAAAGTTGGGCCTCATCCAAAAGACACATTATAAAAAAACCACCCCTCACACAACTAGTACTATAGATCATGTAACAAACCTCGATCCATTACAGACTGCTCAAAGTGTTAAAGGCAGTAAATGTCTAGAAGGGGCAGAGAAGAAAAAATAACCAGGCACCCATCCTCACACCTGGATGTTTGAAAATACACAATTTCCCATAGAAATGAGGTGTTGGGAACATAATGCTCAACATTTGTGGAGTGAGTATATAAAACAAAAAAGTACTAATGGTTTATATATATAGGTAAAAAACACTAATCCCATCATATGGTTTTCTAAACAGACAACCAGACCTCATAAACCACCTTTACTGCTACCCCAACATGAACATACCACTGCAAATGACGGTCAATTGAACACCACTTCACTATAATCCACATCTCTAATCATACCCCCAAAAAAATCATTTATCAAAATTATCATTTTGTGTTATCAACAAAATCGTTTTTTTATTTCCATACCTACCCGATAAACTACCAAACACTACCACGTCAGTCAAGGAGGAATCTTCCAAAAGCCTTCTTCAAATTTTTACCGCCTAATCCATCCTCTCACAACCAAACCCTGCAGCCTAATTTCACAAAGCAACCACACCAAGAACACCCATAAATATGAAACCATGCCATATTCCATACCTACAATCCCACATCCCAACCACTATGAAAATGTATTCCCACTACATAACAAGTACATACATTCCATAATCAAACAATATCTCAAATTGAGATACCATCACACCGGTAGTATCACTCCATACACACAATCATGCACCCAACTACATCACCACACTACGAAAACCCACACAAGGAAAAAACTCAACATAAAATAAAAATAAGACACACCTATCATACATGGTATATTCATATTTGGTGAACATTGTTCATTAAATCCAATTGATATTCATGACTGATCACATAAAGTTCTTCATAATAGGGAATCCATTTCATTTACTCTAGTATACGTGATTAATAAAAATGAAATTAGATAATATTATTCAAAATAATACAAAAAATGTTATGAAGTATCTCCCATGTGTTAGAAAAATACCACCAACGACTATGATTTTCAGAAGCCACATGACCACAATAGATCACATCACCAACAAAGAAAGTAGAGACAATATGTGATCATCATATTTTAACTAACATACCATTATAAAGTTTGTATTAGAATTTATATTTTATTAAATGTTATGATTCATCCTTTTCCAGAAAATAATATTCCTACCCCCACCCCTCATAAGGAACAATTAAAAAATACATCAAGGAAATCACTAATTGGGAAGGGAGACTATTAATAGTTCTTCCTTACATAAAAAATAGAGGGTCACACTAGTAGTAGGAAGGACTCCAAGGAAACTTGATCGATAGTTATGGAAGAACAGTAGACTCCATGGGTAGAAACGCTTCTAGGCATACCATGAGAAAATAGTAACACATTGGGAGAATATCTCAGTTTAGGAGGGACATATCCGATATAAACGGGACAAGAAACAATATCAAACATCATTAAAGTGGGATCATGGTCAAATCTATACAGTTGGACTATCTAAATGTGCATATAAAATTAAGATATAAATTATATAATTCATATCAATTAAAATTCCTTTATAAATGCATAAAAACCCTTTAAAGTTGATTTATGTCATGTAGGGGGAAAAGTGGGAAAACATGGAAAAATTTAAAAAGTGTCACACATGGGTGAGTGACAGACACTTAGAGTGATTCACTTATAGATTAGTCACTGACACTGATAGTGAGTCACTAACGTCGATCAACTGATGTGACCTACCAACACTTGACTCAATGATTCCCTGACTCACTGATTCCTAGACTCACCATCACTGGTACCCCAAGTCACTGACGGTAATGCCCTGAATAACTGACACCAACACCACGACTCTCTGACACAGTCAAAATTACACACCAACACTAATGAACTGACTCACCGACATAGACTCCCTAAATCACTAACACAGAGACACTAACTCACCAACACTGATTCCATGAATCAGTGATGTAAAACATGAATTTTGGATAACAAATGAAATAATCCACCAGTACCTCCCCAAACAACCTATACAAAAAAATTAATGACTTAATGGACCATGAATGTGCATGCCTCTTCATTAGATACACCTGAAACTATTATTGTTCACAATAATTCAAAATGAATACCATGAGAAAGAGGGGTCTGAACAACCCCATAAGGTACTTATAAAGGATAAACCACCTTTTGTTGATTGAAAGGTGGATTGAAACCCTCAACATCCAAGAACACCTCCACACAAATCTTATAACCCAATCATTTAAATTACATACCATGTAATCACTAAAAATCACACCGCCTGATGTTTTGAATCATTGATCCCCCCCCCCCCCCATGTTAGGAAACTATCCTCTATGGGTGTGGATAACATGTCTGCATCGTTTTAATCAAATCCACATTAATGTGTCCTGATTAGGGACCATTTACTACTCTCATTATATATTAGTACCATATCATGTTCCACGTAAGAAGAAAACAACTCATAACATAGAAAACAAGGATCATGAATTACATCACAAACAAATTAATAGGATATAAACTCCAAACAAATCTAGGCCCTCACCACCAATACATGTCTCAAAATCCTATGAACACTTCTCCAGGGAACCATGCCTCCACCACACACAACCCAAATGAATGGTCCGTCCAAACAACCCCTTCTTCTGAAGATCCTATATCTCCACCGGTCCCACCAAAAACATTGCAACGTCATAGATATTAAAATCTCCCCAATCAATGGAATGGGATTAATTGTGATGATAATGATGAAGTTGTGATACATGAATGATGTTTTGGATCCTCCCTAAATGTGGTGGAAATGTCAGATGATATTCCACTTTTGTAACTCATCTCAACACCACAAAGGTTTTGAGGAACCTGAGAGAAAGCTTACTCCCTCTACTTAACCTTCTTTACCCACGTTGAGGGGAAACCTTTAATAATATGTGGTCCCCAACCTCTAACTCCAATGGGCCTCTCCAATGGTCGACATATGACCTCTAAAAGTCTTGTGCTACTTCCACCCTCTCACGACCATGATATACCTTCTTTGTCGTACTCTTCACCACATTTTTACAAAGAATAGGTACCTTCTCAATAGTTTTCCAGCACAAGGGAGAATGCCCCATCCCTTCATAAAATGCCTCATATAGTTCCATGCCAATGTAAAAGTGATATAGATTCTTGTAAGTGAACTCTTCCAAGGTAAAATGTCACAATAAATACCCACTAAATTTCATAACACATGCTTGTAACAAGTCCTCTGAAATATGGTTTTAGTATATGTTTGTCCGACCAGTTGGGGGAAGAAAGCAGTGATGACCCATTACTAGGTGATAAAGTCATGCTACAATCCATTCCAGAATGATGACATAAAATATGCACCTTTACATGAGATGATGGATCTTGGAACTCCATGCAGCTACACCAACTCATCCACATAACACTATTCTATGGAATCCAATGAACTTCACTACTCTATCGCTATGAATGAAATAATTTCATCAACCGATCCACAGCTACACAAATAGAATCAAATCCTCACCGGACCCTTGGATATCCTATGATTAAATCAATAATGATTACATCCCACATTCGTTGGGGACATCTATTGGGTGAAACTAACCACTGGTAAAATAGTGGTAAGCCATTACTTGATGGCTCACTGATCTTTTTAGCATGAACTCCACCATTGCCTGCTTCATCTTTGGCACCATGAACTATTCCCTCAATCGCTGATACATCTTAGAAATTTATATATATACTTATATGTGTGAGATATTAAATATATAATGTCCCCACTAAGGTTTCTCCACCTGCAGCATCAGAGAATACATCATTGTCTTCTGAAATCGGAAGCCTCCAAAACCACCCATTACAGCTTATATGTGAAACACAACTAACTCATATATTTCTCCCCAAGAATCAATAGATTATCTTACCTTATTCTCTGATGTCCTTCTCCAAGAATAATCCAATAAATTTCCCTTACATGAGGTGAAAGAGATCAAAAATAATCATCCTGGAGAAACTCCATCAACCTCTACTACCACAAGATTAGATCTTGCTAGGAAAAGATGATCCCCAATCTTTTGTGATCTATGAGACCACAAAGCACTCCAAAATGATGTATTGTCTTCATAGATTTAGAGATAATATGTCCACAAGTAGCTCAAGATCATGGTTGACATATTTATGTTAATTGTTAAGAAATTTTGTAGACATAGAAGAGATCACTTTCCACAGCTGCATCAACCCACAACCCATGCACATTATTTATGAATCGTAAAACACCTCGAACATAACCCCTTCCATTGAAAACCTGATCACGGGTGCACTGAACAACATCCCCTTCAGACAACTAAAATATTTCATACACTCCTCACTCCACACAATCCGTTTTCCTTTTCTAGTCAGAGTGTCATCAACGATACTATGCCAGAGAAATACTGCACGAATCTCATGTGGTAGCGTTCTAGACCAAGAAAAATATAAGGCTCTATGACATTATTTGGTGCATCCCATGAAAAGACTGCCTCAACCATCGATGGTTCCACCATTATATGCTAATAAGAAACCACATTTCTGATAATGTGGGCCTCTTGTGTCCATAACAATCACTTGTATAGTTTTTCATTTAGTTGGTGGTTTCAAAGGAACATTAGGACATCTTGATATGCTTTGTGTGGTCTTTCAATGAATTTGGGTAGATCAGGATTTTTTTTATTAATATGAAAAAAATGGTCAAGAATTCATAAAGTCCATAGTTCTTGATGCAAATTAACACAACTGGTGATTTCGTAATGCATAAATTAATAACAAAAAACTCATAGTGCCCATGACTTCACATAAAATCAGTTTTTTGGATGTAACACTCCATTACCCTAAATCAGTGATATCAAGACCACAAGTTCATATTTGAATAACAATTCACTCCCCTAAAATGTTCGAAAAGATAATTTATCTACAAGAGAGGACACTGTTTCTTGATAGTTACCTAATTCAGACTCTAATAGCCTATGTTGAGCCTCATACCATCATATTTCCTTCATAAAAAACAAGACCGGAGCACCCCATGATGTAAAAATAGTTCATATTAAATACTTATTAGTCATAAAATAAATCATAATCCATAAATCAAATAACATAGATGGCTCCATCTGATAAGGATGCATTTAAACTTGACTATCATAGGCATACATGTCTATTCCAAACTCAACAGAACATCGAGGGTGCTAGAGTCAAAACCTCCTAGGAGAAAACATCTAGAAACTATTAGAAAACCCTATGCAATCTCTATCATCTCAGCATCTATCGATCCCATTGATAGCTCAAATAACAAAGAAAGAAGAGGCTCTATGTGGAAGCTTCTCATATGTAGCTCTACTCCCCAAAAAAGCTACATGATGGGCTTTCGCATATGAAAACATGAATGATATTTTGAAGCAGTAGATAAAATATTGGGAAGAGTAAAACCAATTGATGCCAAGGATTACATCGCAAGACTACATCGTTAGTATATATAGATCCCCTTTAGACTAATGTGGCCCTATAATTAGTATATAACTTCGGAAAATGATAAACATGCTGGTATGAACTTTGACTTGGATACTCAGCACTAGGGGAGTAGAACATCTCAATACGTCTAGAACCAATGCATGGACTAGTATATGTGAACCAAAGGAGTTAGAAGATTCTGAATCAATCAGTGTACGAGAAAAAATACAATTCAAATTGATCATACCACAACCAATATTCATCCATGATGGAATTGTTGCTTCTACGGAGTGAAAATGACGCCATCGTGTCCCTCTACCCCTCATCTATTAGCTTCATCCCCAACCACGCCATGATCGACACCCTTAGGATCACCCTTGTGTCATACACCTCACACATCGTCCTACATTGGTGGAGGAGGGGCATGCTCTCCTTATTGTTGGAAAGGCATGGATGGTAACTGTTGCTGAGGGAGAGGAAAACATGCCCACCTCTACCATACTTCGCTCAGGTCAGGCAGTATCCCTAGATATTCCCACATCCTCTACTTAAGAAACACCACGCCCTAGAACAATGAGAAAAAAGTTAGCATAAGAGGGTCGGGACTGATACTTCTAGGGTCAGATACCCACTGGTCGTAACCTAAAAGACCTAGAAGCCAGTGACTGGCTGCTAAAATCCCTCCCTTTTAAAGAACAAGGCATACATTCCTCTCATGGAATACGTCCTCATGATTTAATAATTTCCACTACCTCATCCTTCTTTTAATCCTCTGTGAAAGGCAGTAGTGTGAATGCAGTAACCACATACTAGAGTGAAGGATGGAGTGCCTCCCATAAGCTCCTCACCTATGAATCCTCGTATAAAAAGCGATCTAGATAAAAACATATAAGATCATGGATCTTTATCACCTATCTAACTCACTCACTTATTCCCCTACTTTAGGGAGATTATATCCATAAACTTCTTGTCTCTCATCAGGGAAGAAAGGAATTTATCCTGAAACTCCTTCTTATAGTAGACCCAACGAACATTGGTCTCCTTCTACTCCCTGAGGTAATGTTACCACCACAGACATGCTACACCCCTCATATCGATCCATGATAGGTTAACCAAGAACTCCGATGAATCCTAGATAAAGCTGAAAGTAATCAAATGCTACTTGAGCCTACTATCATGATTCTTGTCCATGACACTACCGTAATACATTCCAAGTGTCTTCTACTAGAGAGATATAAGAATCTTCTTTCACTTATAATCTTCCTCTAGTGGGGTGACAATTTTCTAGTCAACATGGATAGCTTACTGACTTTCCAGTACTCCTACCACATGCCAGTGATTCCCGAGAACCATAGATTCAAGGAAAATAATGAACTCCTATGCCCATGGTTGTATTGAATTTTCTCTTATGATTCATTTTAACTCATTATTTATTTTAATTTCCAAAAATATAAAAAAAATAACACAATTTATCATGATACATGGATCATTCCTAGGGTCTCTACCATAAAAATAGTAGCCTCACATAGAAATTTGGTAGGCACAAGGTCCTTACATACGATCAAGTGGTCCCTAATATCTCATATCTGAGTAGAAATTCTCAGGGCTGTATCTTGCACAATGATCACCTAACACTGTTTCCCTAGGAAACCCATGAAACACTTACTTTTCCTAACTCCATATTACATACTATCGCTCAACCATACCCTCTGTTACCATTCTATCACGTCTTGCATTCTTCATGATGAGGTAAGGGATAAAAAGATGTTCATACCTTCCTTCTTCAAGATATAGTAGAGATAATGATTACCATATCCCACCTCCAATAAGCCCTGTGGCGATGAACAACACCCAGGGTATTGAAATTTCACAAAAAGACGAGGTATTACCTTTTATATAGTAAATATGATTTGGATATAAGATTTATCAACATTAAACGACTCAATGAATGATATATATAATTAAAAAAAATTACATATCACTTGAATGTTTGAAGTAAAACAATAGAAAATACTTGGAAATCTCTTAGGTAAGTACCAAAATAAAACAAAGTATTGACACATCGACACCCCCCTCCCCGCGTCTGAGCAAGTAAGTCTCATCATGGTCCACATACTCTCCCTAGAAACATGAAAAAAAATTTATATACATAGGGTGAGCATAGAAGTATACACATTTGGGAAAAATCAATATCACCCATAAAAAAGTGGGTGAAGCATACTAATTCGACTATGATGAAGCAATAGAAACTCGAAGGAACCTAACATATTATACTATCCACCCCAACCCCACCATGGATCACTAACTATATAATGACTGTAATGTAAGGAAATATAAGAAAAACATCGATATTTGTGTACACTGCACTACTTCCAACTAGATAAATAGAACATCATGACACATAAACCACTTCTACAACCCCAATATCACAACCCCCCCCCCCGAATACCCGAGCCACAAACCACAGACATTCTACCTGCAGACATCTGGGCTACTACCACACCACAATCCTTCCCACAAACACATGGGCCTCAAATATACATCACCCTGCCCGAAAACAGCCTTGCCTCGTCCCTGAGACACCTGGGAAATAGAACACCTCTCACACAACCAATAACGTAGCTCAGGTAAAAATCCGCAATCCATTACAACCATCCAAAATAGTATTTGGATGTAAATTCAATGAATAGGGAGAAGATAATTTCCACTAACCAACAATCCATCCTCCCACCAGTATGTTGGGAAAGACACCCTCCCCCATAGTAATGGGGGTGTTCATCACATAGTTACTAACTTAGGTGGTGTTTTTATGTAAGATACATGTAACTACATGTTTATACATATTTGTAAACAAACACTCATCCCAGTCTATGGGTTTACAAAAAATTAACCATCCCACAAAATCCACCATTGCTGCTAACCCAATATGTAGTTATCATCATGAACAATACTCACATGAATGCCGACTCACAACAAGCCCCTAAATGAAACATACAACCCAGCCAACTCATTTAACCAAATCATCATTCTATTTTATCAAAAAAATAATTTATTGATTTCCATATCTACATGGGAAACTACATAACATTGCCAAGTCAATCATGGAACAAACTACCATGAACCTTCGTCAATGTCATCCCTCATAATCCGTCATCCCAGAAGGAAACCCTTTAGCCACGTTGTACAACATCACAACAACCAACACACCCATAAACATGAAACCATGTCACAACCCAAACCAGTGACCTTGCAGGACAACCACATCCCAGATGCAGTCCCACTGCAAAACAAGTCCATTCATTCCACATTCAATCATTATCTCAAAATGAGATAACATCACACCTCCAATACCACCCCATACACCCAATCACACCCCAACCATAACACCACACTACGAAACCCACCCAAGGAAAAAATATAATATAACAAAAAACACATATACACATATCAAATATGATGTATTAAGATTTAGTGAACAATATTTTTTAAATCCACTTGATAAATTGGGGAGATGACACATGGGTTTTCAGCTCAGGGCATCTATTTCATTTTACTAGGTATACATGATTAATCAAATTGGAATATACTTAAATTATTATAAAGGAAAAACAATAGTTATGAAGAATCACCTATGTTTTGGAAAACACAACTAATGGGCATTATTTTCAGAAGCCATACTACCACAATATATCACATGATCGACAAAGATAATAGATAAAGTGGGATATCAACAACAATTCACTCCCAGACAATTATTAGGTTCATATTAGAATTTTTATTTTATAAAATACTGGCCTTAGATGTTTTTAAGAAGAGAAAATTACTACAAGTACCCCGCATAATAAAAAATTATAAGAGAGATGACGGAAATCCATTATTGGAAAAGCAGAAGATAAACTATTCTTCCTTGCGTCCAAAGAAAACGGTCATGTTGTCAATATGAAGGACTCAAACGAATCTAGATTAATAGAAACAACACACAAACTGAATCAATTGTGTGGAAAGGTTCTAGGAATGATAAGAGAAAATAGAAATACATAGGGAAAAAATCTCAGTTTAGGAGGACGAAATCCTTTTTTTATGGGGTGTGAAATAGTTTCTAAAGTCATAAATGTGGATTTGGGGTCTAGACTAACTGGTTGGAAAGTATCAAATTCCGCGGAAGTGTTATGATATTAATGATATAATTAATACCCGTTGAAATTTCTTTAGAAATGATTAAATAAGGACATAAACATGATTTTCCTCAAATAGGGGTGAAACATGAAAAACTAGAAAAAATGGAAATAAGTCACCCATGCGTTGGTCAAAGTCACCGACAACGAATTTCCAATGGGTGAGTCATCAACTCTGACACTGAGACATAGATGCTGATCCACCGATGCTAAGAAACTAACACGGCCTAATGATGCATAACTCACTAACTCCATAACTCATCGACATTGACTCCCCATGTCACCGACACAGATGCCTTGACTTCCCAGACCGACTCTCTGACTCACAAACACCGATGTCCTGACTCTCCAACAATGACTAACTAACACACTGACCCCGACACCTTGAGTCACCATTGAAAAAATGATAAATTGAAAATTTCAACTACTTCCTCTAAGAACACCCCAAAAACTAGTTTTTGATAATGGAATGGACCATAGAGGTCAATGCCATTACATAACATAGAGATGAAAATAATACTTTACTCAGTGTATATGTAATGGAATTATATAAATAAAAATATTAATTTTCTAATAATAAGATTTCATTATATGGATAGAAGAAAATATATCATGTAACTATTATATAATGTAGTTATTAAGGAATATCCCATACTTCTTGTCAGAAAGTGCTCTACACCAGTGCTTATCATAAAAAGCATCATTTATATTATTAAATATGTACATTACAATAATATTTAACTATATTAAATATAAAATTGACAATTACCTATCATATTTTATTTATCACTACTGTAAAAAAAATCATTTTGTGATGGCCTATTTGCGACGTGATTAATTCCTTTCACAAATAGCATGTCCTATAGGTTATTTTCAATGAGATTTGGGGTCCCGTCGCAAAAAGTTAGGCACGGATTGCACGCCATCCATCGAGAAGGTTATTTGCGACCCCCCCCCTTCCCAAATAGTGCCTCGGGCAGAGGGTATTTGCGATGTGTCTCGACACAAATACCCAACGGTGATAAATAGGTTTTTGCGACTAGATGTTGTGTCGTCGCAAAAGGTGTATCAGAAGGTACCTTTTGCGACAGGTTCCTGTCACAAATATTTCGTCGGTCGGAGGGTATTTGCGATGGGTCCTGTCGTAATTACCCGACAACGGTAAATAGGTTTTTGCTATGGGATGATGTCCCGTCACAAAAAGTGTGTCGTCGGGTAACTTTTGCGATAGGTACCCGTCGTAAATACATTTTTTACCGCCGACTCTAATTAATGGGGGAGAAGGTTTTTACGTCAGGATCCGTCGTAAAAAATACTATTTACGATGGGTAAAAATTCAGTTTTGTCCTGTCACAACTTATCCAACATATATATACCCCCATCTACTTTTCAAACCCTCCTCTTAAGTTTCACTTTCTCTCTCTCTCTATGAACTCTATTTTTAGAGTGAAAATTTTTGTGAGATACATTTTTTCACAAAAAAAGTTGTGAAGTCGTCTATATCAATAGGAGATCATGTTTAAATATATTTATATTTTATTTAATTTATTAATTATTTAAATTTTTTCTGTTAATTTTATTTATTTTTGATTAGTTATAATAATATCTGATTTAAATTGTTTTGTTATCAGTATTTATTGTAACAATAAATTTGAATTATTAGTAATAATTTTTAATAATTAGAAATAAATAGAAATAATTTGTAAAAAATAGGAATGATTAGTAATAAATAGAAATAATTATTAGTAAATTGGAATAAATAGGAATAATTAGTAATAAAAAGGAATAATAAGTAATAAATATGAATAATTAGTAATAAATAGGAATAATTAGGAATAATTAGTAATAAATAGTAATAAATATTAATAAATAGGAATAATTAGTAATATATAACAATAATTAGTATTAATTAGGAATAATTAGTAATTAATAGGAAAAATTAGTAATAAATAGAAATAATTAGTTATAAATTGGAATAATTAGTAATAAATATGAATAAATAGTAATAATTAGGATGAAATAGTAATAAATAGTAATAATTAGGAATTATTAGTAATAAATAGTAATAAATAGTAATAAATAGTAATAATTATTAATAAATAGAATTATTTAATAATAAATACTAATAATTAGTAATAATTAGTAATAATTAATAATAATTTTTAATAATTAGTAGTAATTAGTAATAATTAGTAATAATTATGAATAATTGCTAAAAATTTGGAATTATTATCAATAATTACAAATAAATACAAATAATTATGAATAAATAGAAATAAATACAAATAAACACTATTAAATAAGAATAAATTGTAATATTTATTAATAAATAGAAATAATAAGAAATAATTAGTAATAATTAGTAATAATTAATAATAATTAGTAATAAATAGTAATAAATAAGAATAAATAACACCAAATAGCAATAAATAGCAATAAATAGGAATAAATACGAATAAATAGGAATAAATATGAATTAATATGAATAAATAAGTATAAATAGGAGTAAATAGTAATAAATAAGAAAAATTAGAAATAAAGAGGAATAAATAGTAATATTTAAGATTTTTTAGGAATAATTAGAAGTAATTAAGAATAATTAGGAATAATTAGTAATAATTAGTAACAATTAGTAACAATTAGGAATAATTAGTAATAATTAGTAATAATTATTAACAAATATAAATAATTAGAAATAAATTGTAATAATTAGTAATAAATAAAATTAATTATTAATAAATATGAATAATTATTAATAATTAGGAATAAATATTAAATAGTAGTAAATAGGAATTATTATAAATAAATAAAAATAAATTGTAATAATTCAGAATAATTTGAAATAATACTGAATAATTAGAAATAATTTGTAATAATTAGAAATAATTAGGAATAATTAGTAATAAATAAGAATAAATAGGATTAATTATTAATAAATACGAATAAATAGTAATAAATATTAATAATTAGTAATAATTAAGAATAATTAGTAATAATTAGGTATACATATTAATAATTAGGTATAAATAGTAATAAATAGGAATAATTTGGAATAAATAGCAATTATTATTAATAATTAGTAATAAATAGTAATAAATAGTAATAATTGGTAATTATTAGTAATAATAAGAAATAAATATCAATAAATAGTAATAAATAGTAATAAATTGCAATACATAGTAATAAGTAGAAATATATAGTAATAAATAATAATTAGTAACAATTAGTAATAATTAGAAATAATTATTAATAATTAGTAATAATTAGAAATAATTAGTTATAACAAGTAATAATTAGCAATTATTACTGATAATTAGTAATGATTAGTAATAATTAGTAATTATTACTAAAAATTAGTAATAATTAGTAATAATTAGTAATAATTAGTAATAATTAATAATAAATTGTAATAATTAGTAATAATTACTAATAAATAATAATATATTGTAATAAATAATAATTAATAGAAATAATTCGTAATAAATAAAAATAATTAGTTTTAAAAAATTATAACTAGTAATAGATGATATTAATTAATTAAAATTGGAATAATTAATAATAAATAGGAAGAATTGTGTCACCCAAAATTAATGGTAATTAGTAAGAAGTAATTGTGATTATTTATATTCCTTTTTTAGATAGTGTTTTTATAATTTAAAATTATTCAAAAATATTGATTCTTATATATTTGGTAGAAAAATACGGAACAAGGAAGTCAACATCAGTCATTATTAGATGATTACACTTTGATAAATCAGCGCAGAAATCGAAACAACTCTGGTTTAAATCCGGTATATATTGTGGGTGTTGAATCTATCTTATCATTTTCATCATCAAAACAATAATATGTTTTAGAAGAAACAATTAAATGTCCTTATAAAAAATGTCCTCTGAGAACATTTGACACATTTAATAAGGTTGGGGACAACTCTTGCGGTATAGATTTAAACTAGATTCTATTTTTTTGTATCAACACGGTGAACGCATTTCCAGAGAAGATACTAATAACTTGAATCCAGATCCATCAAAGTTTCAAAATTTAGTACATGATATTTTAGGTCCATATGTTCAACAAACTAAAACTCATGATGATATTTATTTAACTCCAGAGTTGGAACCATCCGAATTTTATGAGTTATTGGGGTTTGTTGAGGATGCATTATATCTTGGTTTCCATATAAGAAAATTATAAGAGTTTGTAAAATTTGTGTCTATTAAATCATATAAGGAAATTCCAAAAAACTATTTTGATTAGATATTTTAAATGGTTAAAAAACATTAACCTGGAATAAATGTGTTGCCTGCAAATTATTACCATAGCAAGAGGATGGTTAATAATCTGGGCCTTAGTTATCAAAAGATTCATTCATGTGATAATGATTGAATCTTATATTCTGGTGAAAATGATTAATTTGATAGTTGTCCCAAATGTGGATGATAAATGTAAAAATAAGCTCAATTAAGGATATCTGGATCTATTCCTATAAAACTGTTGAGATATTTCCCCCTTACACACAGGCATCAATGTTTATTTATGTCTTATAAAACATCGTCAATGATGTCATCTTACAAAAACAATATTTCAACTAATAAAATTTTGAATCATCTATATGATGTAGATTCATGGAAAAATTTTGACCATCGGTATCTGTATTTTTCTTTAAAAGCTCAAAATGGGAGATTGGGTATTTCAACTGATGGTTTCGGTCCGTTTGGATCTTATGGTTGTCAGTATTCATGTTGACCTATCTTTATAACTCTGGATAATTTACCATCATGGATGTTGATGATGGAGCCCTATATCTTTTTGGAATTAAAAATCCCAGGACATCCGAAAAAGAATATTGATGTTAATTTGAAACCATTGATTGATGAGTTAAATGAATTGGGATGTACTGGTGTTAGTACATATGATGTTGCTATGATACAAAATATAATATTAAAAGATGTATTGATGTGGACGATTAGTGTCTTTCTGAAATATGGCATATTATCCGGTTGGAGTACACATGGTCTGAAATCATTTACATACTCTATAAAAGAAAAGAATGATTTTATGGTCATCAATGTAAAAAAAGATTTGTTATTTTGACTTTCATCATAGATTTCTACCAACCGATCATCTTTTTCTGATAAACAAATATCATTTCAAACAAGGCACAATTAAATGGGATGAACCTCCAAAAATTATCCCATGTAAAGAGGTAAAATAAGTTTTATTTTCATTACCTCCCATCACATTTGGGCCAACTATAAACAAACAGAAAATTCATGGATTTGAAAAAAAAATAATTGAATAAAACAGATCATTTTTTGGGATCTTCCATATTTGACATATTTTTTGGTCCCCCACATGATGGATATAATGAATATTCAAAATAACTATTTTGATAATTTATTTTATATAGATTTGGATACACTAGGTAAGTCCAAATATACTGAAAAATAATGATTAGTTCTTTCCCAAATATTCACATGACCAGAACATGAACTATTTGAAAAATTCAGATCACATAGGTCAATGAAGTAAAAATAATATTATACACTTTCCAAATAGATTCCCTTATTATTTTGATATTTGATTGCATATTTGAGACTTCCATATGTCTATGCTTCCAATTTGTGCATATGTGTTAAGAATGGTCATATTGCCCGACTAAAAACTCATGATATTCATGTTATAATGGAAAGGATTTTTCCGATCGGATTCAGTGGTTTGTTGATTTATATTATTTGGGATTCAATAATAGATATATCATATTTTTTAGACATTATTGCTGTGACAACAGACTATGATGCGTTATGAAAACTGGAAGAATATGTTGTTGTAATTGTATATAAACTGGAAGAAAAGTTTCCACCACCTTTCATTCACTCAATGGACCATATGATATTACATTTTCCACATGAAGCTAAATTTGGAGGTCATGTAAAATTTCTTTGGATTTACCCACTAGATAGATGCATGAAGAAATTGATGAAAATGGTACTAAACAAAGTATCAGTTGAAGACTCAATAGCTGAAGATTATTTTCAAGAGTAAATTCCTTTTTTTCTTCTCTTATTATTTTGAATCTGAATATCCCTAAAAGCACAAACAAATGGGAAAGAATGATGGAAATGTTAATGATGAAATTGAAAATATACTCTCAGTTTTCAATCAGCTAAATATTGATTCCCATAGAGTTCATGAATGATGTCTTTTAAACAATGAACATCATAGATCTCATACATATGTTCTGCTCAACTGTTAATAAATGAAATCATTTATACTATGAGTGATTCTATCACATATTCTTTAATTTCTAATACAGTATGTGAAATTATTTTATATTGTAGGTTATAAAATAATCATATCAAGAAACAACATCCAAAAATTACAGCAGTCTCTCCGGAAGAACGGAATAAAAATTCTATATTGTTTCAAAAACTAGTAACATAAATTATAGATGATTCAATATCAATTCAGTTTGATATTTATTATAATGATAATTGATTTAAAAATTTTAAGGTGTCTCATAATGCTGATAAAATTGATAAGTGAGTCTGTATATTGAGTAACCCACCATCCAAAATGGCTGAATCTTATAATGAATATGTGGTGAATGGTTTTTGTTTTCATACACATTCATATGGGGAATCAAAAAAATAGTGAACAATGGTGTTTTTTTAGGAGTATTGCATCATAGAGAAACTGAAGATGAAATTTGAGGCATTCTGGATGAAATTATTGATCTTTGTTTACTAGGAAAGAATTACATAATGATGATTAAATGTTGGTGGTGGGATAGTGAGAGAGGATTGTGTATTTATCCGACTCGTGGAATTGTCTATATTAAATATTAAAGTATTATTGTTGTAAATGAACCACTTTTACTAGCTCAGCATGAACATCAAATTTATTACGCAATTTATTATGATACTTCAAGAGACCTGAGTGATTGGTAGAACTTAGTAAAATGGTAATCTCGGGAATATTAGTTTACTCAAACTGAATGTGGTTTTTTTGAAGTGGACAAAATTTATATTTTTCAAGAGACTACTCAAAATCCATATTTTTTAAAAAGATAATTGAATATCAACAATGACTCCAAATAATTAATGGTCGATGGTGACGAATATGTTAATGATTGTACAAATGAATTAGAAATGACAATAGATGATGAAACTGAAACTCATGTGGATATTGATGATGTCGATGATGAGTATGAAGAAATTGACATCATCAGATATGAAGATGATGTTGAAGGTGAACATTGACTCTGTTAAATGATTGTTATAATCACAGCTCATATATATATATATAATATTTCTTTTCAACTATATGCTACCAATAATCATTTCGTGTTTCAGATGTACCCTGATATATTTCATGAGTTACAAGAGTATGAGGTACCTTTGTATGAGGGGGATTTAGTATCATCTGACTCTCAAACTACAAATGGATCAGGGGGTATGCAGAGGTGGGGCGGTCTTGCACAATTGATGATTCTTGACCCTATACCCGAGCGAATTCCATGTCTTGGATTCGATTCACATGCACAGAGGTATGGTAACATTTATATTTTAGTTATATTTCAATAATATATTTATATATATACTAATTGTTTGATTATTTATTATTGTTTCATAGTTTTGTGCATTTAGCTATTGGAAAGGGGCGCACTATCTTGCAAAATTATATTTTTTAGCCATGGATCACAAGGGAACAAATTCCTATTGAGGTATAACATAGAATGTTCAATCATTTTATGGTGTGTCAATAAATAATATTTATTTTGAATATTTTTTATTAATTACTTGATATTATAAATTATTTTTATGGTTTATGGTATCTGATAGAGTGATAGATTGTGTGATGTTATGCACGCGGTATGTGAGGCAACTATAATTGACTATTTTTTTTTAGTTTTTGCACATTTTGAAAAGGAAGACCATTAAGAATGTAGGATTGATAGATTTATATGAGCCGTGTAGTGCCCACAAACCAGAGTACATTTCATCAATCATTTGGGATGCATTATGTTTACACTAGTTGGGTGGTGGATTTCAGAGGAGGACTTTAGTGCGTCTGTAGAACCAGGGGAGACAAGAGGTGACACATCGAGCTGGTAGCCGTACATTTAGTACGCATAGAGAGCATCTGATAACTATATTTTTTAAATATTTTATATATCATTAAATATAAAATGTTTTTTTATATTTTTATAGGGAGTCGAGCATCCTGATGTTACGAAGTATGACATTTATCAGAGGATGTACAATGATCCAACCACTAGAGAGATTAGAGAATATCGATAGCATCAGATTGAGGATAGTATTATTTTTTTGCCATTTTGAAAGTTAACTGCATATAACATTTTCAGAATTTAAATTTCAAATTGGAATTGAAGGAGTCATATGAGGCTGAGACCTCTCAGACACAGGCTGGGAGTCAGAATGAGGCAACAGATCAGACCAATTCCCACCATTTATATGATTCATCATGGATATAAGTGACTCAGTATAGATTTGTGAAGGACTGAGTAGTTGGTATCATCTTTTATGTGACTCTTGGTCATTATTATGGTACTAATGCGATGTCGGTATCCCACTCGAGAGGATATCTTGTGGAGTCATCATCTTCTGCCCCATAGTATCAAGAGTAGTTGTGAACTCAAGCTGAGCTTATAATGATTTTTCAGAATTAGTATGAAGAGATGCATTAGCAGCAGCAACATCGTGAGGAGGAGATGCGTTGATGTCAACAGAAACATCACTAGAAGATAGAGTACATATGTCATCTTACACATAGTTTAGGGATCTAGTTTTCTCCACTATCTCCAACAGATCCTCAACCTCCTCTAGAAGATGACCACCTAGTGAAATATTTTTTATGTTAAAAACATTTGACTTCATGATTTGTTGTAATACGTACTATTTACAGTTTCTATCTTTTATATTGGTGTGAATATTTCATAATTTAGTTTTGTATTTTTTAATATTTTATAATTCATTATTACTATTTTTTTTATTTTTTGTGTATTTTACAAATAATAATAATAAAAACATTTTTTTATATTTATATATATATTTTCTGAATACTGAGAATTTTAATATTTTTTTATTATTTTAATAATATTAATATTATATTTTCATTAATCATAATTTAATTAAATGTATTTTTCAGTAAAATATTTTTTAATGTTTAGTTATTTTACTAATAATAATATTATTAATATTTAATGAATTTTTTATATTTTTTTAGAACATTGAGAATTTATTTTTTTAATAATATTAACATTATTTTCTCATTATTAAAAATTGAATTAAATTCATATTTTTTTAATTTGGTTAATATTTATGAAGGGACCTATTGCGATGAGATCCCATCACAAATAGTTGAAATATGTATTTTTAATTATTATTTGCGAAGAGACCATGCTCCTGTCACAAATACTATTTACGATGGGCCCATCACAAAAAGTTTCTTTATATATAATGTATATAATCAAAGACTTCATTGTGATGTTTCTTGTTGCGACGAGATCCCATCACAAAAAGATTAAATATATATTTTTAAATAGTATTTGTGATGGGCCCGTCATAAATAGTTTATTTATATATAATGTATATAATGAAAGTCTTATTTGAGACACCATTTTCTGAAACTGGCTATTTGTAACAGGACCTTGTCGCTAAAGATTTGTTCTGGTGGGATACCATTGAAAATATCCCTTCATAAATAGAATAAATTCTATTAGTGTATGTATAATATATTTGTCTACAACACATTGTATACAAGAGGTTTTATGGTTAATTTTTCTGAATACCATTTTACAAATTGATCGTTTTCAAAAGGGTTCAAAAGAGGTTTTATAATATTCGTATTATTAATATTGTAATGAAATTAATGATTATATGTTTTATATATCTATAGTTTTATCTATAATTGTTTTAATTAAAAAATTGAATTCATTACATGTCGTGGTTGTAGTCTACATGTATCCATGATTAATGGTTCAAGTTTAATTTTTTTGAATGGATGTTGCCAAAAGATAATTTTTAACTTTTCAAAATCATATAAATGTTATGGATATAATATATATCAATTAATTATATTCTTTTTTAAAATCATTTAATTGAGAATATTTAAATTAGAAGGCACCACATAGTGGAGGTGGTGTCTGTATAACATGATAACAATTATTTTGTTTATCATAGCGGGTATTAAAGAATAAATAATTGTTATCTCATCAATACAATAAAATAAAATTATAAAATTATATTTATTTATTTAAGTATTTTTACATAACTAATTTTATGTTGGATTATTAAGGGGGCAAAAGAGGGATCTCAATAATAACCTATGAAATTCATGAGAAGAAGGTTATTAGGACATGTTGATTACATTTTAAAATAATAAACATTATATCCTAGATAATAATCATTAGTAATTTTACAAATTATGATTTTTTATATGACATGGATAAAAAATAATTACATGACATGATCTATGGGATTAATAGTGGGCTAATACTTATGTTTGTGGAATACACATAATCATTGAAATTAATTTCCATTATAATGTCTCACTGCAAAGAATATCATAGTGAATTGGATTTCACCCTATTATATCATATACATATTGAACGATTACTTAAATGTCAATAATAATGAATATATTCCTTTATCAAATAAGATTAACTGCCCATTATTATTTAAATTATCTCATGATATATCTATCATTACCTATATCTTTTGTGGGAAAAAAATTATAGGCCCACTAACCACATAATGAAAAAAAATCAGTGATATAAGATAAAATAATATTCAACATATCATACAACATGGAAAGGTAATGTATTTTTGAAAATATTATCATTTCATTGCAGTAGGAGAACTGCAAAATAAAAAGGTTATGTATGGTTTTCACTATAAAACATTTATCTTATAGAAAAAGGAAATGTTTTATAGAACTATAATTAAACCATAGTCGTCATAATGAATAAAAATACTAATAGTCGAAATTATATTTGGATCATAACACTAGTAAATAATATATAACCTAAAAGGATGATATAAGAGATTAAAAATATATTTAAAAGATCACAATGACATATACAAAGGAAAATATAAATTTCCTATTGAACTTATTTTATAAAAATCAAAAAATTTCTCATATGTTAAGAAAATATTTTTCATTTATTGGAACTCAATAAAAATGTAATGAAATATTCTAGTAATTGAGTGGTCATTATGGTAGTAAAATATCTTCATGTCCTATACATAAAAAAATATTCATTTTAAATTTGTTAAAAAAATCAAAATGTGCCTTATTTGAAAATTTACAAGAACATTAATTCTAATGAATTATTTATAATTATTAACATTTGTAAAAATAAATATAATATATAAAAATTGATTACTAAAAAATTTATTGAAAAAAATTCTGGAAAACACAACCATAGAGGGAAACTATTTTTGAATGAAGAGTGAAATGTAGTCTGATTCCTATTAAAATATTAATTTAGTCTCAGAACATCCCTATGAGAAGAAAATGAAATGAAATTAGGTAATATATAAATATTAATATAGTATAATTAATTTCATGATATTTTTTATTGGTAGAATATGAAATTTCAAACATCATTAAAGTGGGATCGTGGTCAAATCTATACAGTTGAACTATTTAAATGTCCATATAAAATTAAGATATAAATTATATAATTCATATAAATTAAAATGCCTTTATAAATGCATAAAAACCCTTTAAAGTTGATTTATGTCATGTAGGGGAAAAAGTGGGAAAACATGGAAAAATTGAAAAAGTGTCACTCATGGGTGACTGACAGACACTTAGAGTGATTCACTGATGGATTAGTCACTGACACTGATATTGAGTCACTAACATCGATCAACTGATGCGACCTACCAACACTTGACTCAATGATGCCCTGACTCACTGATTCCTAGACTCACCATCACTGGTACCCCAAGTCACTGATGGTAACGACCTGAATAACTAACACCAACACCACGACTCTCTAACACTGAAAAAATTACTCACCAATACTGATGAACTGACTCACCGACATCGACTCCCTAAATCACTAACACAGAGACACTAACTCACCAACACTGATTTCGTGAATCAGTGATGGAAAACTTGAATTTTGGATAACAAATGAAATAATCCACTAGTACCTCCTCAAACAACCTATACAAAAAAATTATGACTTAATGGACCATGAATGCGCGTGCCTATTCATTAGATACACCTGAAACTATTATCATTCACAATAATTCAAAATGAATTCCATGAGAAAGAGGGGTCTGAACAACCCCATAAGGTACTTATAAAGGATAATCCATCTTTTGTTGATTGAAAGGTGGATTGAAACCCTCAACATCCAAGAACACCTCCACACAAATATTATAACCCAATCATTTAAATTACATACCATGTAATCACTAAAATTCACACCGCCTGATGTTTTGAATCATGGATCTCCTCCCCCCATGTTAGGAAACTATACACTATGGGTGTGGATATCATGTCCGCATCGGTTTAATCACATCTGCATTAATGTGTCCTGATTAGGGACCATGTCCTACTCTCATTATATATTAGTACCTTATCATGTTCCACGTGAGAAGAAAACAACTCATAACAAAGAAAACAAGGATCATGAATTACATCACAAAGCAATGAACAAGATATAAACTCAAAAAAAATCTAGGCACTCACCACAAATACATGTCTCAAAATCCTATGAACACTTCTCCAGGGAACCATGCCTCCACCACACACAACCCAAATGAATGGTCCGTCCAAACAACCCCTTCTTCTGAAGATCCTATATCTCCACCAGTTGCACCAAAAACATTGCAACGTCATAGATATTAAAATATCCCCAATCAATGGCATGGGTGTAATTGTGATGATAATGATGAAGCTGTGATACATGAATGATGTTTTGGATCCTCCCTAAATGTGGTGGAAATGTCAGATGATATTCCACTTTTCCAACTCATCTCAACATCATAAAGGTTCTGAGGAACCTGAGAGAAAGCTTACTCCCTCTACTTAACCTTCTTTACCCACGTTGAGGGGAAACCTTTAATAATATGTGGTAACCAACCTCTAACTCCAATGGCCCTCTCCAATGGTCTACATATGACCTCTAAAAGTCTTGTGCTACATCCACCCTCTCACGACCAAGCTATATCTTCTTTTTTATACTCTTCACCACATTTGTACCAAGAATAGGTACCTTCTCAACAGTTTTCCAGCACAAGGGAGAATGCCACATCCCTTCATAAAATGCCTCATATAGTTCCATGCCAATGTAATAGTGATATAGATTCTTGTAAGTGAACTCTTCCAAGGTAAATTGTCACAATAAAGACCCACTAAATTTCATAACACGTGCTTGTAACAAGTCCTCTAACATGTGGTTTTAGTATATGTTTGTCTGACCAGTTGGGGGAAGAAAGCAGTGATGACCCATTTCTAGGTGATAAAGTCATGCTACAATCCATTCCAGAATGATGACATAAAATATGCATCCTAACATGAGATGATGGATCTTGTAACTCCATGCAGCTACACCAACTCATCCACATAACTCTATTCTATGGAATCCAATTAACATCACTAATCTATCGCTATGAATGAAATAATTTCATCAACCGATCCACTACTACACAAATAGAATCAAATTCTCACCAGACCCTTGGATATCCTATGATGAAATATATAATTATTACATCCCACATTCGCTGGGGACATCTATATGGTGAAACTAACCACTGGTAAAATAGTGGTAAGCCTTTACTTGATGGCTCACTAGTCATTTTAGCACGAACTCCACCACTACCTGCTTAATCTTTGGCACTGTGAACTATTACCTCAATCGCTGATACATCTTAGAAATTTCTATATATACATATATGTGTGAGATATTAAATATATAGTGTACCTACTAAGGTTTCTCCACATGCAGCATCAGAGTAGACATCACTGTCATCTGAAATTGGAAGCCACCAAAACCACCCATTACTGCTTCTATGTGAAACACAACCAACTCATATATTTCTCCCCAAGAATCAATAGATTCTCTTACCTTGTTCTCTGATGTCCTTATCCAAGAATAATACAAGAAATTTTCCTTACATGAGGTGTAAGAGATCAAAAATAATCATCCTGGAGAAACTCCATCAACCTCTACTACCACAAGATCAGATCTTGCTAGGAAAAGATGATCCCCAAGCTTCTGTGATCTTTGAGACCACAAAGCAATCCACAATGATGTATTGTCTTCATAGATTTAGAGATAATATGTCCACTGGTAGCTCAGGATCATGGTTGAAATATTTATTTTAATTGTTAAGAAATTTTGTAGACATAGAAGAGATCACTCCCCACTGCTGCATCAACACACAACCCATGCCCATAATTTATGCATCGTAAAACACCTCGAACATAACCCCTTCCATTGAAAACCCGATCACAGCTGCACTGACCAACATCCCCTTCAGAAAACTAAAATATTTTATACACTCCTCACTCCACACAATGTGTTTCCCATTTCTAGTCAGAGTGTCATCAGTGATACTATGCCAGAGAAATACTGCACGAATCTCATGTGGTTGCGTTCTAGACCAAGAAAACTATAAGGCTCTATCACATTATTTGGTTCATCCCATGAAACGACTGCCTCAACAATCGATGGGTCCACCATTATATGCTAATACGAAACCACACTTCTGATGATGTGGGCCTCTTGTTTCCATAACAAGAACTTGTATAGTTTTTCATTTAGTTGGTGATTTCAAAGGAACTTTACGACATCTTGATATGCTTTCTGTGGTCTTTCAATGAATTTGGGTAGATCAGGATTTTTTTGATTAATATGAAAAAATGGTCAAGAACTCATAAAATCGATAGTTCTTGATGAAAATGAACACAACTGGTGATTTCTTAATGCATAAATTAATAAAAACAAACTCGTAGTTCCCATAACTTCACCTAAAATTAGTTTTTAGGATGTAACCCTCCATTACCCTAAATCAGTGATATCCAGACCACCTGTTCATATTTGAATAACAATTCACTCCCCAAAAATGTTCGAAAAGATCATATATCTTCAAGAGAGGACATTGTTTCTTGATAGTTACCTAATTCAAACTCTAATATCCTATGCTGAGCCTCATACCATCATATTTACTTCATAAAAAACAAGACCGGAGCACCCCATGATGAAAAAATAGTTCATATTAAACCCTTATTAATCATAAAATAAATCATAATTCTCAAATCCCATAACATAGATGGCTCCATCTGATAAGGATGCATTGAAACCTGACTATCATAGGATTACAAGTCTATTCCAAACTCAACAGAACATCATGGGGGGTAGAGTCAAAACCTCCTAGGAGAAAAAATCTATAAACTATTAGAAAACCCATGAAATCTCTATCATCTCAGCATCCATCGATCGCATTGATAGCTCCAATAACAAAGAAAGAAGAGGCTCTATGCGGAAGCTTCTCATATGTAGCTGTACTCCCCAAAAAAGCTACATGATAGGCTTTCGCATATGAAAACATGAATGATATTTTGAAGTAGTAGATAAAATATTGGGAAGAGTAAAACCAATTGATGCCAAGGATTACATCGCATGACTACATCTTTAGTATAAATAGATCCCCTCTAGACTAATGTGGCCCTATCATTAGTATATAACTTCGGAAAATGTTAAACATGCTGTTATGACGTTTGACTTGGTTACTCATCACTAGGGGAGTAGAACATCTCAATACGTCTAGAACCAATGCATGAACTAGTATATGTGAACCAAAGGAGTTAGATGATTCTGAATCAATCAAGGTACAAGAAAAAATACAATTCAAATTGATCGTACCGCAAGCAATATTCATCCATGATGGAATTGTTGCTTCTACGGAGTGAAAATGACCCCATCGAGCCCGTCTACCCCTCATCTATTAGCTTCCTCCCCAAACACGCCATGTTCGACACCCCTTAGGATCACCCTTGTGTCATACTCCTCACACATCCTCCTACATTGGTGGAGGAGGGGCATGTTGTCCTTATTGTTGGAAAGGCCTGGATGGTAACTGTCGTTGAGGGAGAGGAAAACATGCCCACCTCTACCATACTACGCTCAGGTCAGGTAGTATCCCTAGATATTCCCACATCCTCTTCTTGAGAAACACCACGCCCCATAACCATGAGAAAAGAGTGAGCATAAGAGGGCCGGGACTGATACTTCTAGGGTCAGAACCCCACTGGTCGTAACCTAAAAGACCTAGAAGCCAGTGACTGGCTGCTAAAGGCCCTCCCTTTTAAATAACAAGGAATACATTCCTCTCATGGAAGACCTCTTCATGATTGCATAATTTCCACTACCTCATCCTTCTTCTAATCCTCTATGAATGGCAGTAGTTTGAATGCGGTAACCACATACTAGAGTGAAGGCTGGAGTGCCTCCCATAAGATCGTCACCTATGAATCCTCATATAAAAAGAGATCTAGATAAAAACCTATAAGATCATGGATCTTTATCCTTATCTAACTCACTCACTTATTCCCATACTTTAGGGAGATTATCTCCATCAACTTCTTGTCTCTCATCATGGAAGAAAGGAATTTATCCCGAAACTCCTTCTTATAGTAGACCCAAGGAACATTGGTCTCCTTCTACTCCCTGAGGTAATGTTACCACCACTGACATGCTACTCCCCTCATATCGATCCATGCTAGGTGAACTAAGAACTTCGATGAATCCTAGATAAAGCTGAAAGTGATCAAATGCCTCTTGATCCTACTATCAAACTTCTTGTCCATGACACTACCCTAATACATTCCCAGTGTCTTCCACTAGAGAGATATAAAAATCTTCAATAACTCATAATCATCCTCTAGTGGGGTGACACTTTTCCAGTCAACATGGTTAGCTTACTAACTTTCCACTACTCCTACCACATGCCAGTGATTCCCGAGAACCATAGATTCAAGGAAAATAATGAACTCCTATGCCAATCGTTGTATTGAATTTTCTCTTATGATTCATTTTAACTCTTTATTTATTTTAATTTCCCAAACTATAAAAAAAATAACACAATTTATCATGATACATGGATCATTCCTAGGGTCTCTACTCTAAAAATAGTAGCCTCACATAGAAATTTGGTAGGCAGATGGTCCTTACATAGGATCAAGTGGTCCCTAATATCTCATATCTGAGTAGAAATTCTCGGGGCTATATCTTGCACCCTGATCACCTAACACTGTTTCCCTAGGAAACCCATGAAACACTTACTTTGCCTAACTCCATATTACATACTATCTCTCAACCACACCCTTTGATACCATTCTATCACATCTTGCATTCTTCATGACGAGGTAAGGGATAAAAAGATGTTCATACCTTCCTTCTTTAAGATGTAGTAGAGATAATGACCCCCATGTCCCACCTCCAATAAGCCCAATGGTGATGAAAAACACCCAGGGTATTGAAATTTCAGAAAAATAGGAGGTATTACCTTTTATATAGTAACCATGGTTTGGATATAAGATTTATCAACATTAAACGTCTCAGTGAATGATATATATAATTAAAAAAATACATATCAGTTGAATTTTTGAAGTAATAAAATAGAAAATACATGGAAATCTCTTAGGTAAGTACCAAAATAAAACAAAGTATTGACACATCTACACCCCCTCCCCACGTCCGAGCAAGTAAGTCTCATCATGGTCCATATACTCTCCCTAGAAACATGAAAACAATTTTATATACATAGGGTGAGCATAGAAGTATACTCAATTGGGAAAAATCAATATCACCCATAAAAAAGTGGGTGAAGCATACTAATTCCACTGTGATGAAGCAATAGAAACTCGAAGGAAGCTAACATGGTATACTATCCACCCCAACCCCACCATGGATCACTAACTATATAATCACTGTAATGTAAGGTAATACAACAAAAACATCGATATTTGGGTACACCGCACTACTTCCCACTAGATAAATAGAACATCATGACACATCAACCACTTCTACAACCCCACTATCACAACCCCCCCCCCTCCAATAAACCCGAGCCACAAACCACAGACATTCTACCTGCAGACATTTGGGCTACTACCACAAAACAATACTTCCCACAGACAAATGGGATTCAAACATACAACACCCTGCCCGAAAACAGCCATGCCTCGTCCCTGAGACACCTGGGAAATAGACCACCTCTCACACTACCAAAAACGTAGATCAGGTAAAAATACGCAATCCATTATAACTATTCAAAATAGTATTTGGATGTAAATTCAATGAAGAGGGGGAAGATAATTTCCACTAACCAACAATCCATCCTCCCACCAGGATGTTGGGAAAGACACCCTCCCCCATAGTAATGGGGGTGTTCATCATATAGTTACTAAATTAGGTGGGGTTTTTATGTAAGATACATGTAACAACATGTTTATACATATTTCTAAACAAACACTCATCCCATTCTATGGGTTTCCAAAAAATCAACCATCCCACACAATCCACCATTGCTGCTAACCCAATATTAAGTTATCATTATGAACAATACTCACCTGAATGCCGACTCACAACAAGCCCCTACATGAAACATACACCGCATCCAACTCATTTCACCAAACCATCATTCTATTTTATCAAAAAAATAATTTATTTATTTCCATATCTACATGGGAAACTACATAACATTGCCAAGTCAATCATGGAACAAACTACCAAGAACCTCCTTCAATGTCATCCCTCATAATCCGTCATCTCAAAAGGAAACCCTTTAGCCACGGTGTACAAAATCACAACAACCAACACACCCATAAACATGAAACCAAGTCACAACCCAAACTAGTGACCTTGCAGGACAACCACATCCCATATGCAGTCCCACTGCAAAACAAGTCCATCCATTCCACATTCAATCATTCTCTCAAAATGAGATAACATCACACCTCCAATACCACCCCGTACACCCAGTCACACCCCCAACCATAACACCACACTATGAAAACCCACCCAAGGAAAAAATCTAATATAACACAATACACATATACACATAACAAATAAAATGTATTAAGATTTGGTGAACATTATTGTTTAAATCCACTTGATAAATTGGGGAGATCACACATGGGTTTTCAGCTCAGGGCATCTATTTCATTTTACCACGTATACATGATTAATCAAATCGGAATATACATAAATTATTATAAAGGAAAAACAATATTTATGAAGAATCACCTATGTTTTGGAAAACACAACTAGTGGTCCTGATTTTCAGAAGCCATACTACCACAATATATCACATGATCGACAAAGATAATAGATAAAATGGGATATCAACAACAATTCACTCCCAGACCGTTATTAGGTTCATATTAGAATTTTTATATTATAAAATACAGGACATAGATGTTTTTCAGAAGAGAAAATTACTACAACAACCCCGCATAATAAAAAATTATAAGAGTGATGATGGAAATCCAATATTGGAAAAGCAGAAGATCAACTATACTTCCTTGCGTCCAAAACAAATTGTCATGTTGGCAATATGAATGACTCAAATGAATCTCGATCAATAGAAACAACATAGAAACTGAATCCATAGTGTGGAAAGGTTCTAGGAATTATAATAGAAAATAGAAATACATAGGGAAAAAATATCAGTTTAGGAGGACGAAATCCTATTTTTATGGGGTGGGAAATAGTTTCGAAAGTCATAAATGTGGGATTGGGGTCCAGACTAACTGGTTGGAAAATATCAAATTCCACGGAAGTGTAATGATATTAATGATATAAATAATACCCATTGAAATTTCTTTAGAAATGATTAAACAAGGATGTAAACATGATTTCCCTCAAATAGGGGTGAAACATGAAAAACTAGAAAAAAATGGAAATAAGTCACCCATTCGTGAGTCAATGACACCGACAACAAATTACCAATGGGTGAGTCATCAACACTGACACTGAGATATCGATGTCGTTCCACCGACGCTAAGCAACTAACACAACCTAATGATGTATTACTCACTAACTCCCTAACTCATCGACATTGACACCATGTGTCACTGACACAGATGCCTTGACTTCCCAGACCGACTCTCTGACTCACAAACACCGATGTCCTGACTCTCCAACAATGACTAACTAACACACTGACCCCGAATCCTTGAGTCACCATTGAAAAAATGATAAATTGAAAATTTCAACTACTTCCTCTAAGAACACCCCAAAAACTAGTTTTTGATAATGTAATGGACCATAGAGGTCAATGCCATTACATAACATAGAGATGAATATAATACTTTACTCAGTGTATATGTAATGGAATTATATAAATAAATATATTAATTTTCTAATAATAAGATTTCATTATATAATAGAAGAAAATATATCATGTAACTATTATATAATGTAGTTAGTAAGGAATATCCCTTACCTCTTGTCAGAATGTGCTCTACACCAGTGCTTATCATAAAAAGCATCATTTATATTATTAAATATGTACATTACAATTATATTTAGCTATATTAAATATAAAATTGACAATTACCTATCATATGTTATTTATCACTACTATAAGAAAAATCTTTTTGTGATGGGCTATTTGCGACGCGAATAATTCCTTTCACAAATAGAATGTCATAGAGGTTATTTTCAATGAGATTTGGGGTCCCGTCGCAAAAAGTTAGGCACAGATTGCGCGCCATCCGACGAGAAGGTTATTTGCGACGCCCCCCCCCCCTTCCCATATAGTGCCTCGGGCAGAGGGTATTTGTGATGTTTCTCTAATCAAATACCCAACGGTGATAAATAGGTTTTTGCGACTAGATGTTTTGTCGTCGCAAAAGGTGTATCAGAAGGTACCTTTTGCGACAGGTAGCTGTCGCAAATATTTCGTCGGTCGGAGGGTATTTGGGATGGATCCTGTCGTAATTACCCGACAACGGTAAATAGGTTTTTGCTATGGGATTATGTCCCGTCACAAAAAGTGTGTCGTCGAGTACCTTTTGCGATAGGTACCCGTCATAAATACACTTTTTACCGCCGACTGTGATTAATGGGGGCGAAGGTTTTTACATCGGGATCCGTCGTAAAAAATACTATTTATGATGGGTAAAAATTCAGATTTGTCCCAGCACAACTAATCCAACATATATATACCCCCATCTACTTTTCAAACCCTCCTCTTAAGTTTCACTTTCTCTCTCTCTATATGAACTCTATTTTTAGAGTGAAAATTTTTGTGAGATACATTTTTCCACAAAAAAAGTTGTGAAGCCGTCTATATCAATAGGAGATCATGTTTAAAGGTATTTATATTTTATTTAATTTATTAATTATTTAAATATTTTCTGTTAATTTTATTTATTTTTGAATAGTTGTAATAAAATCGGATTTAAATTGTTTTGTAATCAGTATTTATTGTAATAATAAATTTGAATTATTAGTAATAATTTTTAATAATTAGAAATAAATAGAAATAATTTGTAACAAATAGGAATTATTAGTAAAAAATAGAAATAATTAGTAATAAATTGGAATAAATAGGAATAATTTGTAATAAAAAGGAATAATAAGTAATAAATATGAATAATTAGTAATAAATAGGAATAATTAGGAATAATTAGTAATAAATAGTAATAAATATTAATAAATATGAATAATTAGTAATATATAGCAATAATTAGTATTAATTAGGAATAATTAGTAATAAATAAGAAAAATTAGTAATAAATAGAAATAAGTAGTTATAAATTGGAATAATTAGTAATAATTATGAATAAATAGTAATAATTAGGATGAAATAGTAATAAATAGTAATAATTAGGAATAATTAGTAATAATTAGTAATAAATAGTAATAAATAGTAATAATTATTAATAAATAGTATTATTTAATAATAAATAGTAATAAATAGTAATAATTAGTAATAATTAGTAATAATTATTAATAATTAGTAGTAATTAGTAATAATTAGTAATAATTATGAATAATTGCTAAAAATTTGGAATTATTATCAATAATTATAAATAAATACGAATAATTATGAATAAAGAGAAATAAATACAAATAAACAGTATTAAATAAGAATAAATTGTAATAGTTATTAATAAATAGAATTAATTAGTAATAATTAGTAATAATTAGTAATAATTAATAATAATTAGTAATAAATAGTAATAAATAGGAATAAATAACTACAAATAGAAATAAATAGCAATAAATAGGAATAAATATGAATAAATAGGAATAAATATGATTTAATATGAATAAATATGTATAAATATGAATAAATAGTAATAAATAAGAAAAATTAGAAATAAAGAATAATAAATAGTAATATTTATGATTTATTAAAAATGATTAGGAATAATTAAGAATAATTAGGAATAATTAGTAATAATTAGTAACAATTAGTAACATTTAGGAATAATTAGTAATAATTAGTAATAATTATTAATAAATAAGAATAATTAGTAATAAATTGTAATAATTAGTAATAAATCAAATTAATTATTAATTAATATGAATAATTATTAATAATTAGGAATAAATAGTAAATAGTAGTAAATATGAATTATTAGAAATAAATAATAATAAATAGTAATAATTCGGAATAATTTGAAATAATATTTAATAATTCATAATAATTTGTAATGATTAGAAGTAATTATGAATAACTAGTAAGAAATAAGAATAAATAGGATTAATTATTAATAAATAGGAATAAATAGTAATAAATATTAATAATTAGTAATAATTAGGAATAATTAGTAATAATTAGGAATACATATTAATAATTAGGTATAAATAGTAATAAATAGGAATAATTTGAAATAAATAGAAATTATTATGAATAATTATTAATAAATAGTAATAAATAGTAATAATTGGTATTATTAGTAATAATAAGAAATAAATATCAATAAATATCAATAAATAGTTATAAATTTCAATACATAGTAATAAGTAGCAATATATAGTAAAAAATAATAATAATTAGTAATAATTAGTAATAATTAGAAATAATTAGTAATAATTAGTAATAATTAGAAATAATTATTTATAACTAGTAATAATTAGAAATTATTACTGATAATTAGTAATGATTAGTAATAATTAGTAATTAATACTAAAAATTAGTAATAATTAGTAATAATTAGTAATAATTAGTAATAATTAGTAACAATTAATAATAAATTGTAATAATTAGTAATAATTACTAATAAATAATAATATATTGTAATAAATAATAATTAATAGTAATAATTCGTAATAAATAAAAATAATTAGTAAAAAAAATTATAATTAGTAATAGATGATATTAATTAATAAAAATTGGAATAATTAATAATAAATAGGAATAATTTTGTCACACAAAATTAATGGTAATTAGTAAGAAGTAATTGTGATTATTTATATTCTTTTTTTAGATAGTTTTTTTATAATTTAAAATTATTCAAAAATATTGATGCTTATATATTTGGTAGAAAAATACGGAACAAGGAAGTCAACATCAGTCATTATTAGATGATCACACTTTGATAAATCAGTGCAGAAATCTAAACAACTCTGGTTTAAATCCGGTATATATTGTGGGTGTTGAATCTAACTTATCATTTTCATCATCAAAACATTAATATGTTTCAGAAGAAACAATTAAATGCCCTTATAAAAAAAGTCCTCTGAGAACATTTGACACATTTAATAAGGTTGGGGACAACTCTTGCTGTAAAGATTTAAACTAGATTATCTTTTTTCTATCAAAACGGTGAACACATTTCTAGAGAAGATACTAATAACTTGAATCCAGATCCATCAAAGTTTCAAAATTTAGTACATGATATTTTAGGTCCATATGTTCAACAAACTAAAACTCATGATGATATTTATTTTACTCCTGAGTTGGAACCATCCAAATTTTATGAGTTATTGGGGTTTGCTGAGGATGCATTATATCTTGGTTTCCAGATAATAAAATTAGAAGATTTTGTAAAATTTATGTCTATTAAATCCTATAATGCAAATCCAAAAAACTATTTTGATTAGATATTTTTAATGGTTAAAAAACATTTACCTGGAATAAATGTGTTGCTTGCAAATTATTACCATAGAAAGAGGATGGTTCATAATCTGGGCCTTAGTTATCAAAAGATTCATTAATGTGATAATGATTGCATCTTATATTCTGGTGAAAATGAGTAATTTGATAGTTGTCCCAAATTTGGACGATAAAGGTATAAAGAATCTCAATCAGGGATATCTAGATCTATTCCTGTAAAACTGTTGAGATATTTCCCCCTTACACCCAGGCATCAATGTTTATTTATGTCTTAGAAAACACCGTCAATGATGTCATCATACAAAACCAATATTTCAACCAATAAAATTTTGAATCATCCATATGATGTAGATTCATGGAAAAATTTTGACCGTCTGTATCTTTATTTTTATTTAAAAGCTCAAAATGGGTGATTGGGTGTTTCTACTGATGGTTTCGGTCCATTTGGATCTTATGGTTGTCAGTATTCAGCTTGACCTATCTTTATAACTCTATACAATTTACCATCATGGATGTTGATGATGGAGAACTATATCTTTTTGGAATTAAAAATCCCAGGACATCTGAAAAAGAATATTGATGATAATTTGAAACCATTGATTGATGAGTTAAATGAATTGTGAAGTACTGGTGTTAGTACATATGATGTTGCTATGAAACAAAATTTCATATTAAAAGATGTATTGATGTGGACGATTAGTGTCTTCCTGAAATATGGAATATTATCTAGTTGGAGTGCACATGGTATGAAATCATTTACATAGTCTATAAAATACAGGAATGATTTTATGGTCATCAATGGAAAAAAAGCTTTGGTATTTTGACTGTCATCATAGATTTCTACCAACCGAACATCTTTTTCTGATAATCAAATATCATTTCAAACAAGGCACAATTAAATGGGATGAACCTCCAAAAATTATCTCATGCAAAGAGGTAAATTAAGTTTTATTTTCATTACCTCCCATCACATTTGGGCCAACTGTAAACAAACAGAAAATTTATGGCTTTGAAAAAAAATAATTGAATAAAACTGATCATTTTTTGGGATCTTCCATATTTGTCATATTTTTTGGTCCCCCACATGATGGATATAATGAATATTCAAAATAACTCATTTGATAATTTATTTTATATAGATTTTGATACACTAGGTATGTCCAAATATACTGAAAAAGAATGATTAGTTATTTCCCAAATATTCACATGACTAGAACATGAAATATATGAAAAATTCAGATCAAATAGGTTAATGAAATAAAAATAATCTTATAAGCTTTCCAAATAGATTCCCTTATTATTTTGATATTTGATTTCATATTTGAGACTTCCATATGTCTATGATTCCAATTTGGGAATATGTGTTAAGAATGGTCATATTGCCCGACTAAAAACTCATGATATTCATGTTATAATGGAAAGGAATTTGCCGATCGGATTCAGTGGTTTGATGAATTATATTATTTGGGATTCAATAATTGATATATCATATTTTTTTAGACTTTATTGTTGTGACAACAGACTATGATGCGTTATGAAAACTGGAAGAATATGTTGTTGTCATTGTTTATAAACTGGAAGAAAAATTTCCACCACCTTTCATTCAGTCAATGGGCCATATGATATTAAATTTTCCACATGAAGCTAAATTTGGAGGTCATGTACAATTTCTTGGGATTTAACCACTAGTGAGATGGATGAAGAAATTGATGAAAATGGTACCAAACAAAGTATCAGTTGAAGTCTCAAGAGCTGAAGATTATTTTCAAGTGTAAATACTTTTTTTTCTACTCTCATTATTTTGAATCTGAATATCACTCAAAACACAGACAAATTGGATAGAATAATGGAAATGATAATGATGAAATTGAAAATAAACTATCAGTTTTTAATCAGCTAAATATTGATTTCAATGGAGTTCATGAATGATGTATTTTAAACAATGAACATCATAGAGCTCATACATATGTTCTGCTCAACTATTAATAAATAAAATCATTTATACTATGAGTGATTCTGTCACATATTATATAATTTCTAATACAGTATGTGAAATTATTTTATTTTGTAGGTTATAAAATAATCATATCAAGAAACAACATCCAAAAATTACAGTAGACTCTCCGGATGAACTGAAAAAAAATTCACTATTGTTTCAAAAACTAGTAACATAAATTATTGATGATTCAATATCAAATCAGTTTGATATTTATTATAATGTAATTGATTTAAAAATTTTAAGGTGTCTCATAATTCTGATAAAATTGATAAGCGAGTCTGTATATTGAGTAACCCACCATCCAAAATGGTTGAATCTTATAATGAATATGTGGTGAATGGTTTTTGTTTTCATAGACATTCATATGGAGAATCGAAAAAATAGGTAACAATGGTGTTTTTTTGAGAGTATGGCATCATAGAGAAACTGAAGATGACATTAGAGGCCTTCTGGATGAAATTATTGATCTGTGTTTTCTAGGAATGAATTACATAATGATGATTAAATGTCGGTGGTGGGATACTGAGAGAGGATTGTGTGTTTATCAGACTCATGGAATTGTCGATATTAAATATAAAAGTATTATTGTTGTAAATGAACCACTTTTACTAGCTCATCATGAACATCAAATTTATTACGCAATGTATTATGCTACTTCAAGAGACCTGGGTGATTGGTAGAGCTTAGTAAAATGGAAATCTACGGAATATTAGTTTACTCAAACTGAATGTGGTTCTGTTGAAGTGGTCAAAATTTATATTTTTCAAGAGACTACTCAAAATCCATATTTTTTAAAAAGATAATTGAATATCAACAATGACGCCCAATAATTAAGTTTCGATGGTGACGAATATGTTAATGATTGTAAAAATGAATTAGAAATGACAATAGATGATGAAACTGAAACTCATATAGATATTGGTGATGTCGATGATGAATATGAAGACATTGACATCATCAGATATGAAGATGATGTTGAAGGTGAACATTGACACTGTTAAATAATTGTTATAATCATAGCTCATATATATCTATATATAATATTTATTTTCAACTATATGATAACAATAATCATTTTGTGTTTCATATGTACCCTGATATATTTCATGAGTTTCAAGAGTATGAGGTACCTTTTTATGAGGGGGATTTAGTATCATCTGACTCTCAATGTACTAGTGGATCAGGGAGTATGCAGAGGTGGGGCGGTCTTGCACAATTGATGATTCTTGACCCTATACCTGAGCGAATTCCATGTCCTGGATTCGATTGACATGAACAGAGGTATGGTAACATTTATATTTTAGTTATCTTTCAATGATTTTTTTATATATATACTAATTGATTGATTATTTATTTTTTTTCATAATTTTGTGCATTTAGCTATTGGACAGGGGTGCACTATCTTGCAAAATAATATTTTTTAGCCATGGATCACAAGGGAACAAATTCCTATTGAGGTATAGAATAGAATGTTCAATCATTTTATGGTGCGTCAATAAATAATATTTATTTTGAATATTTTTTATTAATTACTTAATATTATAAATTATTTGTATGGTTTATGGTATCTGATCGAGTGATAGATTGTGTAGTGTTATCCACGCGATTTGTGAGGCAACTATATTTGACTATTTTTGTTAGTTTTTGCACATTTTGAAAAGTAAGACCATTAAGAATGTAGGATTGATAGATTTTAATGAGCCGTGTAGTTCCCACAAACCAGAGTACATTTCATCTCTCATTTGGGATACATTATGTTTACACTAGTTGGGTGGTGGATTTCAGAGGAGGACTTAAGTGCGTCTGTAGAACCGGGGGAGACAAGAGGTGACACATCGAGCTGGTAGCTGTACATTTAGTACGCATAGAGAGCATCTGATAACTATATTTTATAAATATTTTATATATCATTAAATATAAAATATTTTTTTATATTTTTATAGGTAGTCGAGCATCCCGATGTTACAGAGTATGACATTTATCAGAGGATGTACAATGATACAACCACTGGAGAGATTAGAGATGATCGATAGCATCAGATTGAGGATAGTATTATTATTTTTTCATTTTGAACGTTAACTGCATATAACATTTTAAGAATTTAAATTTCAAATTGGAATTGAAGGAGTCATATGAGGCTGAGACCTCTCAGACAAAGGATGAGGCAACAGATCAGACCAATTCCCACCATTTATATGAGTCATCATGGATATAAGTGACTCAGTGTAGATTTTTGAAGGGCTGAGTAGTTGGTATCATCTTTCATGTGACTCTTGGTCGTTATTATGGTACTAATGCGATGTTGGTATCCCACTCGAGAGGATATCTTGTGGAGTCATCATCTTCTGCCCCATAGTATCAAGAGTAGTTGCGAACTCAAGCTGAGCTTATAATGATTTTGCAGAATTAGTATGAAGAGATGCATTAGCAGCAGCAACATCATGATGAGGAGATGCGTCGATGGCAGCAGAAACATCACTAGAAGATGGAGTACATATGTCGTCTTACACATAGTTTAGGGATGTAGTTTTCTCCACCATCTCCAACAGATCCTCAACCTCCTCTTGAAGATGACCACCCAGTGAAATATTTTTTATGTTAAAAACATTTGACTTCATGATTTGTTGTAATACGTACTATTTGAAGTTTCTATCTTTTATATTGGTGTGAATATTGCATAATTTAGTTTTGTAATTTTTAATATATTATAATATATTATTACTATTATTTTTTTTATTTTTTGTGTATTTTACTAATAATAATAATAATAACATGTTTATATATTTTTATATATATTTTCTGAATACTGAGAATTTTAATATTTTTTTATTATTTTAATAATATTAATATTATATTTTCATTAATAATAATTAAATTATATTTATTTTTTTAGTAAAATATTTTTTAATGTTTAGTTATTTTACTAATAATAATATTAATAATATTTTATGAATTTTTTATATTTTTTGAGAAGATTGAGAATTTAATTTTTTTTATAATATTAATATTATTTTTTCATTAATAAAAATTGTATTAAATTCATATTTTTTACTTTGGTTAATATTTATGAAGGGACCTGTTGCGATGAGATCCCATCACAAATAGTTTAAATATGTATTTTTAGATATTATTTGCGAAGAGACCATGCTCCTGTCACAAATACTATTTGCGATGGGCCCATCACAAAAAGTTTCTTTATATATAATGTATATAATAAAAGACTTCATTGTGATGTTTCTTTTTGCGACGAGATCCCATTGCAAAAAGATTCAATATATATTTTTAAATAGTATTTGTGATGGGCCCGTCAGAAATAGTATATTTATATATAATGTATTTAATGAATGTCTTATTTGCGACACCATTTTCTGAAACTGTCTATTTGTAACAGGACCTTGTCGCAAAAGATTTGTTCTGGTGGGATACCATTGATAATATCCCTTCATAAATAGAATAAATTCTATTATTGTATGTATAATATATTTGTATACAACAGATTGTATACAAGATGTTTTATGGTTAATTTTTCTGAATACCATTTTACAAATTGATCCTTTTCAAAAGGGTTCAAAAGATTTTTTATAATATTCTTATTATTAATATTATAATGAAACTAATGATTATATTTTTTATATATCTATATTTTTATCTATAATTTTTTTAATTAAAAAATGGAATTCATTACTTGTCCTGGTGGTAGTCTACATGTATCCATGATTAATGGTTCAAGTTTAATTTTTTTGAATGGATGTTGCCAAAAGATAATTTTTAACTTTTCAAAATCATATAAATGTTATGGATATAATATATATCAATTCATTATATCCTTTTTTAAAATCATTTAATTGAGGATATTTAAATTAGAAGGCACCACATAGTGGAGGTGGTGTCCATATAACATGATAACAATTATTTTTTTTATCATAGAGGGTATTAAAGAATAAATAATGGTTATCTCATCAATTCAATAAAATAAAATTATAAAATTATATTTATTTATTTAAGTATTTTTACATAACTGATTTTATGTTGGATTATTAAGGGGACAAAATAGGGATCTCAATAATAACCTATGAAATTCATGAGAAGAAGGATATTAGGACATGTTTTTTACATTTTAAAACAATAAAATTTATATCCTAGATAATAAAAATTAGTACTTTTACAAATTATTATTTTTTATAAGACATGGATAAAAAATAATTATATGACATGATCTATGGGATTAATAGTGGGCTAATACTTATGTTTTTGGCATACACATTATCATTGAAATTAATTTCCATTATAATGTCTCACTGCAAAGAATATCACAGTGAATTGGGTTCCATCCCTATTATATCATATACATAGTGAACAATTACTTAAATGTCAATAATAATGAATATATTCCATTATTAAACAAGATTAACTGCCCATTATTGTTTAAATTATCTCTTGATATATCTATCATTACCTATATCTTTAGTGGGAAAAAAATTATAGGCCCACTAACCAAATAATGAAAAATAATCAGTGATATAAGATAAAATAATATTCAACATATCATTCAACATGGAAAGGAAATGTATTTTCGAAAATATCATCATTTCATTGCAGTAGGAGAACTGCAAAATAAAAAGGATATGCATGGTTTTCACTATAAAATATTTATCTTATATAAAAAGTACATGTTTCATAGAACTATTATTAAATCATAGTCATCATAATGAATAAAAATACTAATAGTCGAAATTATATTTGGATCATAACACTAGTAAATAATATATAACATAAAAGGATGATATAAGAGATTAAAAATATATTTAAAAGTTCACAATGACATATACAAAGGAAAATATAAACATCCTATTGAACTCATTTTCTAAAAATAAAAAATTTCTCATATGTTAAGAAAATATTTTTAATTTATTGGAACTCAATAAAAATGTAATGAAATATTATAGTATTTGTGTGGTCATTATGGTAGTAAAATACGTTCATGTCCTATACACAAAAAAATATTCCTTTCAAATTTTAAAAAAATTAAAATGTGCCTTATTTGAAAAATTACAAGAACATTAACTCTAATGAATTATTTATAATTATTAACATTCGTAAAAATAAATATAATATATAAAAATTCATTACTAAAAAAATTATTGAAAAAAATTCTGGAAAACACAACCATAGAGGGAAACTATTTTTGAATGAAGAGTGAAATGCAGTCTGATTCCTATTAAAATATTAATTTGGTCTCAGAACATCCATATGAGCAGAAAATGAAATGAAATTAGGTAATATATAAATATTACTATAGTATAATTAGTTTCATGATATTTTCTATTTGTAGAATATGAAATTTCAACATTGTAAACATAATTATAAACAGTCCCTGTAATATTGAGATTGAACGACAAAATTCATACTTCAAATCCATCTTTCATCAAATGTTATAAAACAAAATATAAAAAATGTCAAATATAATATAAATTTATATATTTATATTTTTCCTAACAATAATATCACATATTTACTAATTATAAAATATCAGTTACCATCCATTAATAAATCATAAATAAAATCATTGTTTCTTATTGTTAAATGTTTCATTTTTAATGGAATTTTTTATTCTTGATATCTAATAATTATTCATTGATAAGTGTTCTATAATGTCAATTATTTAATCCCAGATATAAATAAAATATATAATAATTATATATAATTATATTTTTCACAAAACATAGAGTGAGAAAATTAAATTATAGTATTCATTGAAATGTTAGGTCATACGTATGCATCATCACTATTTTTATTTATTTAATAGTTAGAATGAAAGAATATTAAATAATTTTTCACAGTTATAGATTAATAATTATATAATATATATAATATATGTAATTGTATTATACTTTTTATAATTCATGTATTTTTAATGGAAAAAATGAATCACATAACATTCTGAAGGTTGTTGTCCACACATATGCAATAGTGGATTTATCATTTTATAATCGATTGAAAGGTGGTGGATAATGATTGTAAAATAAGAATATTAAAAATTTACTATTTTAAAAGACTAATGTACATATTTTATAAAATATACCATACATATTCATGTTGTAAAATATGATATATCATTTATAAATCTTAGTTCAGAGATATACCTCTTCATTTGGAATCTTCTTTGTGAATAAACCTTAATCCATGAATGGATGATATTTTGGAATGAAATAAATCCCTAGGATATAAAGATGAAATCTAAGAATGTATTATGGTATGTAATTGTGTAGGTATATTTACCAATCATTATAAATAATGAATAAGTGAAGGTTCACTTGTATAATAGAGGATAAGGGAACTATTGGAATTACCTATATTTTAAAATTAATATGTAGTAGTTTAAAGGTAAAAATTATTGTATATTAATTTAAATTTATTATAATATAAGTATGAATATTAATAATATAATTTATTAAATATCTTAAATGATTTTTTATTCTTCTCACAACTATCTAGTAGGTATATACCATATTATTAATTTTACATAATTTACATTATAAAAAGGTCTTCTACTCTTTAAGCATCATTAATATTACTATAAAATAGAAATTGTACTACAAATGGAAAATGTTTGATATTTTCAATCATATCCCATTAATTTTTTATAATATAATATTTTAATGAATATTAAATCCTTTAATAAAATATTTTTATTATAAAATATCATTAATATTATTTTTAAATCTATTAATTTACATTGTCATTAAGAAAACATAAAAATTTTATTAGAATCTAAAAATTCAAATAAACAATATTTTGTTATATTTTTTATTAAAATCCATAGAACATAATATTTATAAAAAATATTTGTTACTGATAAAAATTTTAAAATCATTATTTTTATTTTATCTAATAATTGAATAAATATTTTTTTTCATTCATGGAGATGACTTTATTACAATTTATCAGTAAATTAAATATTAAGTAAATTGATATTATAACTAAAATTAAATTATGTATTATTTAATAATATAGGAAAAAAATCAAATTTTAATCTTTATATAAGAATTTTTGAGTTATTAAATTCATGTGAGTGATATTTTTTTATTATACTCTTAAAATATTATAATAATTATAATCGGTGAATGATTTCACCCTATGTCTATATGATAACGAAGTAGATGATGATTTTTGAACTAAACTCTTCAAAAAGAAAAAATTTGTTTCAAATAATTTTAAACCATGATCTCAAATTTTTTAGCCATGTTTTACAGAGTCTTTTCTTACCATGGTGAAAAATTATTACCAATGATAAAATTCAAAAAAAAAATAAGTGGGTCCCATTTACACAATTTTAACCCCCTAATTCAAAATCTTGGATCAAATTTTTTAATATTAAATTCTAATAATATTATCGTCTCTAGGATAATATAATTGTGTAAAACTCAATGAAAACTTGTTTTCATAGAAAAAATACTCTTGTTGGCCATAATGAAGTATTCTGTCTTCTTTAATTCATATAATCTAATAGTGCACAAATCTAAAATATAGGATTGCAAATATTATAATTTCACTCCCTTAAAATAATATAAAAATTCATAATAAATAAATTCATTTACATAAATCACATTATTCACATAAATGTATTTTTATAAAACATATCTATTTACCATAAAATGATTTTATTATCATTTATGACCATTTTAATAACAAATTAATTTGTTATATATATTTAATATAGTTTAGTTAATTTATTTATAATTTTTCATAACACCAATCAATGGTATATGTGTTAGTTTTCACATTAAATGATAATATTGAATTAGTATTCCAATGTATATATAAAAATAGTGTTGGATGTATGTATAGTTATCAAAGGCGTAAAACTTATTTGAATTAATATATCATAAAATAAAAGGGTGATACATCTTAAAAACATAAAATGAATTTATATATTGAAATTTATTTTCAATGAAAACAAAAATATGAGATATATTTAGTTTATATTTTTTACATGATATAATATAAAATCTTTATTTTTATTATTCCTTTATAAGGCATTGTTCAGATGAATATTCCTATGAAATAAATTTTTTTCTCCCTGATGCATGATTTCTGTTGGATTTTATTTATAAGGCATATCATTATCCATTGTTGAAATATTTGTAATCAATAAATTCAATGATATCTTTATGCACACCATCTATAGAGATACATATAACACTTCATAAAAATCAAGGAGTTTTGGTGGCTATTAAAATAGAAAATATACCATATATAGTTGGTAAAAAATATTAGGAGGGAATATAAAAATGGATCATCTATCCATTCATTCCATATCTCATCAAATTTATCCATGGATAAATTCTCTGAAATACATTCTCCATAATTTAAAATTCGATTTTTCAACAATATTATGAGTATAAAATTTCTATAAACAATTAGTTTCTATTATGTGATACTGAATTAATCTAACATTCGTTACCAATTCTCAAGATTTATGATGTACAAAAATAATTATTTCCCCATCATAACCTCCTCATGTTGGTGTTCAATACATAATTTCATATAGTTCATAATAAGTATCTATAAGAATGATCGAGTGGAATCAATTTTTTCACAAAACATGATAGAATTTATTTTATGATATAAAAAATAGTAGACTCCATATAATGATTTATTATATTATCCTCTATGTTTTGGATGGTTCCCTCAGACAAACCATCCGTCTGATGATGATTAGTTGTAATAAAACAAAATATTGAATACATATTATAATGAATACATCACCTGAACATTAACTTAAATCCCATATACTTATTATAGTGAATTTAATTTGTTACACCATAAATCCATATCAATTAATATAGATTTTTTAAATCAAAACAATGTGAAAATATTCACTGAGAGTAGTGAAATTTTTTCACTTATTATGGTGATTGACTAAAATAAAATTTTAATATATCACCTAGAAATCATATAAATTCCATATAAAAATTAATGGTGTTGATTTCCATTTAAATTAATTGATTGGTAATTATTGTTAAACCCCATAAAATGTTATTCACTTGGCCAAAAAGATGATGAATAACGAGAATTATGATATAAATTCGGCAATGTCACATTTTATGTTGTACACAAGAAATACTCATTCGGATCCCAATAAATCATCCTTCTTATAGGCTAAATTCATAACCTTAAACAATGACCCTAATCCAATATCTTATTCTCTAGCTGTGTTAGGGATGTGTATCATACCTAGATCATGAACATTATAATTCCATAATAATAATATTTAAACTCAATAATATTTGTCACCTTCATTGGATGTTAAAAATATTATTTATATTACCATTTATACGTCACTTGGATAGATGGTAGAAATTTTTTTTGACAAAGATAAGATTTATCCCCTTAAATTATGATTTTCAGTTCCATGATTTTTACATCAATAAATATTGGATCATTTTAGATCCTCAACATAGATAATATATCATGGTATTTTAGACAAAAATTTTCTTGCACATTGTTCACCTTCCAAGGATGGTAATGTACAAATGAGTCATAATATTTTTTCTATCCAACTGTCTTCTCTAGAACAAATTCAAATATTTATATGAAATATATAAATTAAAATATTATTATCATAATATATATGATTTATTTCTTCATATATATAAATTCCTGATACCATGAAATAAAAAATTACTACATCTAACACGAAATAATAAGGTGGATATTTTTTTATGAGCCATCGTTTTTTTAGAAGAAGATGATATGTAAATATAATTATTCATGAAAATGAATCCAATTTCCCCTTTAAATGAATTTATATAGATCAATAAGCCTTATCCTCTATAGGGTAGTGTGATCATATGTGTCTTGTCTAAATTATTCTTTTGATCATTGAAATATTCTTCACAATCATCTATCTATAGGATCATTGATCCTTTCCAATTTAACATGATTTGTTGATTATATGTTCATTTTATATTCTAAAATATAATGAAATAATATCCAACCATTCTATGAAAATAGTTGATCTCTATTATTGTGGTTGGATTAGGCCATTGATCAATATGTTCAAATATTGATGGATCCAGTGATATATCTTCAATTGAGTTTATATAACCCCAATGTTAATATTTTTTTAGTTAAAATTCATAATATCTAAATCTTTCATACATATTATCATTCCTTATGATCTACATTACAACACTTATGTGCTATTCATTCTTATACTTACTCTTATATAATTAATAGGTATTATCTTTAAAGACTACAAAAATCATATCAATGTAATATTTAAGGACACCATTAATTTAATCCATGAAGAAATTTTGGGAATTTGTAAGACCAAATGGATTCACAAAAATCATATTTTCTATAACATTAATGAAAGGATTTCATTGGAATAACTATACTTAAGACTAAAAATTGATAGGATTTTTACTACAGATGAATCCTGAAAAAATATGGATCTCATGTTAAATGTTTAAATACAATAATCAAAATAGGGATATAGTATCATTATTATTGTTTTTGATCATGTTTATGTCCCTATAGTTTATGAAATCTCTCATTTATCCATTAACATTTTAAAATGAATATGTGTACCCAATGGTGATGCACAAGGGAGAATGAATCCCTTATTATCATTCCCTTTGAGTTTCTATTTCATTTCCAGTATCATTATAATATAACTTTTATATTGAGTCGTTGCATTATTTTTAGCAACATGGATGAGTTCTTTTAAAAAAATCACATGATTTGATGAATCACTATGATACACTGTTTTAAAAACAAAAAAAACTCACGTACAATTGGAAAATCCTAAATGTTTACTTTTCCAAATACATTTGAGATATAAACCCTTCGTAGATATGAAATAAACTCCAAAATATTTATCTAATTTCAATTTAAATATTATTTTCATCCACTAACTAATAAAAATTCATATGTTCATTCTTAATTTATTATTTTCATTCCCATCATCAACAATTGTTTTAGGTGACATATAAAGAACTAAAATCTATCACAAGAATCACATATTATTCAACTAAATGTAAAAACACAGTATTTATAGGATGATATTTCCAAAAAATCAATAAGAGAAGAATCATATGCATGAGATGAAACCATTATTCAAATAATAATTTTCCCTAAATATTTTTTATCTAATAATTGGGGATATTATTTAAAATTATTATCTATATTTAATAATATATTGTAATTAATTTAAATAAAATCAAATTTGGTACATCAATACTTTTTAATACCATTTACCACCCCAAAATCATTGTTCTCTCTTCAATTTATTATTAATTAAATATTAATTCATTGACAAACAAATATTCTTAATCTGAGTGAGAAATCATATAATCTAGAAAATCATTAACAAGAAGTATATATCATGAAAAATTGTCTTCAATATTTCATAGCATATAGGGAAATAATATACCGATATATTATGTTAAGTATTCTAGGGACTATAAGGATAAAATATTTTGAATAAAAAAGAATAGGTAGTTCCATTTTATATGTTTAGGGAGGTGAACTCTTGGGATATCATTAATTAATAAATTAATAAACATTACATTTCAATGAAAATGAATCAAATAATGGTTTATTTCAAATACAATATGGGAAGAGTTGAAATACGATAATCTAATAATATTTGAGCATGTTATGGTTATGTTTTCACCATTGTATCCTTGTTTTAAATGTCATTTCATCTTTTTGAAAATTACAATGATAAAAAGTATTTAGTCTTTAATGTTCATGAATGTTATTGTAAAAATAAATGTGACCTATAAATTAATCATAGATATTATTTTAAACCTTAACAAATCAAATTGATTCATTATGTGAATTTTAAAATTTGTAAAACAAAAAATAAAATGATGATCACAATTAAATATCATTATTATAAATTTTTTAAATACTCATTGATGTTAAAATTGAAAACAAATTAAATGAAATAAAATTATTATATAATGAATTCAATAATTATTAAGATATTATAGTTATTTATAAAATTAATTGGATAATATAACTCAATGAAATTGAATTACATATATATTTTTTTAAAACATTTTATTTTATATTTTTATTTATTGAATTATTATAGTATAGGCCTAGCATAGGAGTTTAAGATAATTATTAAATAAAAAAATTAATAAAAAATTTTTATGTTAAAAAAATAAATTTATATTTCATATAAAAAATTATAACAAACCATTTAATATTTAAATAAAAATATAAAATTATTAGAGATATTAATTCCAATAGAGAGATAATTTTTATTTATTATTTTAATAAAGAAATATATATGTCAGAATCTAATAAAAAGGAAATAATTTGTAATAATTTTGACATATGTATTATAATTTTTGAATTACACTCATAAAATGTGATAATGTAAATTATTATCGAAATTTTAAATCCATATCCAAATGTTTTAACATTGTTCTACCCATTTTAACCTTACTATGATGAAATGTATTTACCAAGGATAGTATTCATAATGAACATAATCAAAAGATAAATATATACCAATTTCAAAAATAATGATTAAAAATAATGGAACCATTATTAAAAATTTAATTTTTATAATTGGTAGAAATTCATTTTAATATAAACATGTAAAACAAAACAAAAATTATTTTTTGAGAAAATTTCATTTTTTTAAACATCAAATTTCTATTAATAATATATCATAACAAGATTAAACCAATTGATGAATAATAGAACATAATATTTATTATATTATCCCATTATTTTATTTATTTCATTTCATAATTATGATTAATATAATTTATTTAACAAATAAAACATCAGACATATAAAAAATGTTTTTCATAAATTTATATATATTCACTTCAATATATTAAATAAATTTACATCATTTTCATATGAAATTAATTTATTTAAATCATATGAAATTAATAATTATTATTTAATAATACATTTTTCCCTAATCATTCAATCAAATCTAATTATTTTATGATAATTGTATCATTTAAAATTGTTATTTTAACTATATAACTCATCTCATTAAAACTCAGTTTGGCGTATAGAAGAATATATCAATGAAAGAATACAACATCATAGTGAAACATCATAAAATATAGGGGTTTTAAGGTAATATTTTAGGTCTTAAATATACCTAATGTCCATGAGGTGTATCCATCGACCACATTATTTAATTTGGATTCATATTCATCTTCTACTTTTTAATTACATCTTCACTTATTAGATGAAATTATATTTTAGATTTATTACACATACTTGTTTTCATTAATGTATTAATGTCCATATACGGGTAAACTGTATAATTGATATAATGGATAAATAATGAATAAATTATTTTAAATAAATACCCAATCCCTATAGTTTTACCTCACTTTAAAATATATATTAATAGAAATAATATGTGGTTGAACAATTCAATTTTAGTTATTTTTCATGTCCATGGATAAATTAATTTTTCTTATTAATTAAACATTAATTCTTAACTTATATTGTTATTTATATTAATATACTATATATTATTTATAGGAAATTATAACTATAATTTTATTTTATACATATAGAATAATATAACAATTATATTGTGGTGGAATCAACATATTCCTTCAATATCAGAATATCAATAAATCATTATTTCATAAAAATGATTTAAAATTATATATCAGCAAATAAATTTATAGATATTTCATTAAAAAACATATCAATCAGTATTTTTATTTTTAAAATATGATGGATTATTCAATTGTAAAATTATAAATATTTTCTCGAGTTTTTTAAAAATTTCATTCTCTTTTACCCAACACAAATTTAAAGATTACCATATATTTTTGTATTAATCAAATTTTATATATATAAGGAATAAGGATGAGTTGAATTCTTATGTATTGGGTATTAATTAAACATTATTATTTATAAAAGGGAGTGTTTTTTATTTTCTAATAAAGATTTGTTTGGTTTGATAGATATTTTGTTTCAATATTAATGGGTTTTTCTTATTGTCATGGCTATAATGAAATCATGGTAAGGGTTTTATTACAATACATCATTCCATTATTTGTATTGTTATTTTAATGATGTGAATTTATAATTATTTACATATTTTTTATGTATCATTATATAGGTTTAGGTTATGTAATGTATTTTATTGTAATGGTAAATATACCTACTTATGGGGAAATGAGTTTTAGTTTTGAGAAATTGAATATATATTACAATGTTAATTTTCTCAATTAATATAGTAGTTAAAAGGAATAATAAAAATGAAACAATTTATAAAAAAATATATTGTTGGATTTTTTAGGTTAAATGTAAGAAAAAGGAGAGAGTTGAGGTTAATTGTGATTAGGGGTGATAAGAATATATGATTATAATCTAGTGGAGTGTTTAGTGATATAAATCCTTATAAATTTATATTACATTATTTTATAATGTGATAGTTATTACATGAATTGAAGAAATAATAGAAGTATAGTCAGATAAAATATGAAATTTCCCCCACAAACCATTTCACTCTCAAGTAATTGGGTTACTATACAACATTACCTATGGCATGCCTCCTCAGATTTGAGAGACTATCAACTAGAAATAATGGACAATTATGAGATTATGGGGGGAATATACCTTCACATCAGAGTGAAATAATATGTAGATATTTAAAACCATATGCACAAATATAACTCCTTAAAAGGATAATATGATATCTTACAAAAGTATCAATCATATTTGATTCTATCACAAAATGATATTGTAAAAGTCAACCATGCGATATCTAAAATATAGAAACAATGTAAATGCCTCAAACTTTAAAATTAATGAACTAAAACAATATATACGATACTATAAATATATATAAAAAACATTCATGGGTATTGTCCTAATCTCATCTCCAATTATCAACACATAGACTATCATATTAATATTCAATCATATAGTGCATTCCCTTATCTGGACAATTGACTATATTGTATTCACATATACTAATAGTAAATGGATTAGGGTTACCATAATACTTTTTAAGAAACTATAAATAGTTTTATAAAATCAAATAAAGACATACTAAATATTCATGATATAGTGAATAATAAAATAAAAAGTTGATATTAATATCCCATTATTCACTCTAGGGTTCAACGGTGACTCCTATGATCAACCATATATGTATAATATAGTTCATATATCTTTTATCAAATTATATAATTAATATTGGAAGAAATCCATTTCCAATGACTATATCAATGTAATTCCAAGTCAAACGGCTGATGGATAATTCCAATGATAATTTTTACATCATTGAAATTCAATTTTAACATTTTTTAATACAAGGTTATTGTGAGAGTTACTATAATTTTAACAGGACTGATATCAAATCCATGGAACAAGTTAATGGAATATTAAGTCAATAATGTCAATGAATAATTAATGTATCATTTTCAAGGAATTGAACATAAATATTCACTGTACTGAATTCAAAGAATGTGTTCAAGGAATTGCAATCAAAAGGATCGATTTGTAGTCAAGGGAATGTTTCAAAGGAACGGAATATAACTTCCTGACTTTTCATTAAATGTAAATTATAAATATTATCTTATTTTTTATATGTATGTTGGTTGATTTTATTTTTATACATTGGGGGATCATGGATGATCAAAATACAATTCTTGTTTTATAATGTGTTCATAATACGAAAGACCATAACTTCACTAGGGGTTGTAGTTACCATGTGTTTGAACAATTAACCACATGTAGAGAATATATAACTAATGAAGGATGTGAATATTTTTGTAAAACTTATCCAAAATGACCATAAAGGCCTCACCATGGCCATATTGATTGTTGTGGAGTGTCTAAAACAGACTGGATATTTTCTTTAGGGCAAGGATGAGGATACAGTGGGGGCATTTCAAATTTTGAAATGATTGAATGAAACATGATATTCAATGGGTTGTTACTCTAAACAAATGAAACGTTAATGGTGGTATTTAATTGGTATTTCATTCAGTTTTCCAAATATTAAAATGATCAATCTCCTACCATTCCCTAAAATTTCAAATAGAGCATGTATGCAGAAAAGGATTTCATAAATTATGGCTTTTGAAAATTGTGATTCATGGTAATTGTCATCAAATAGATATTTTCAATAATTTTATATATGGGTAATAATGACATATTTTTTTATTTATCATTATTTGTACTAATCTTATACTAACTATAGTATCCTTCGTTCTCACTAGTTTTGGATACCTTGTTGGGTGTTTTGAGATATCATTCTTATGGTAGGTGGTTTCTTAATAAATTTACTATATATTGAAACCATTTATTAAATATTATATTTTAAAATATTACTAAATTATTTGTAATGTGTGAATTATTTTCTTGATAATTGTTTTGAAAATGGAATCATTTTTTAGGAACCTCTTTAGATATAAATTTTCAAATACAATTTTGATTTTATTTATGTGGGTTTTAATTTAATGAATTATTTAACAATTGACTACATTATGATTATTGATAAATAATGGAAGGAAATATTTAATGTCTTTGTAATGATGTGATTAGTTTCAAAATACATGTTTTTTGATAAAAATAATTTGACATTGGATTCTATAATTAAAAGTCTTATTTAAAACATTATTTGGTACTACATGAAAGGGGAATAAGGAATCTGAATCCAGATGAATAATTCTCCCATTGATTTATTTAATTAAATAAAACGGGGCCCTTGTTAGATTAGTTGTAATAATAAGATATATATGAAATTTGTTTTCTATAACTAAAATGAAATGGATCTATGAATCAAGTGATTACTAAACCATTTAAGGTTCAATGCAACATAATATGATTAGACTCATATTCCACCTAGGCATGAGTTCTAAGGTAGTGTCATGTGAATGATATGGATTATATAATAAATATTTTAATCATTGAGAATTGGAAAAACTAACCCTAAGTTACATAACTAGGGGGAAATGATTAAAAATGAAATTTTATATTCATTTGTTTATTGACTAATTTATTCAGTGTTTTTTATTTATATTATTATTCATGCCTAATTTTTGACATGATTAATTTTCCTTCATAAAAAACGGAATATTTTTTTTTAAAATCACTATTTTTATGAGAATTCATAAATTTTATCCATTAAATGTTTTATTTAAAATTAATATGATTTTCATTATTTGATAGGTATTTCTTCAGAAATTTCCTGGAAGAAACATATTTGGATAGTGTTTCTCAAAAACATTTCAGAAATTATATTTTTATATAAATTAAAAGGGAAAACATCTTCAATGAATTTAGTGTTCTTGACTAATTAGACATTTTCACATTTTGTTCACCATAATCAGTAATAGTATGTAGGCATTCAAATTTTTTTAGGAATATTAATTTATTCATTTTTTTTGGTATCACTATGGATAAATTTTATCCACCTCAACATTTTTTATTCCTAGGTGTTAGTCATGTTCACATGGGGATTTAGAATACCTATAATGCCTTTTCATATCTATCTTTATTAGAGTTAAATAGGATTTATTGCTTGTTCATGGAACATTGGTATCAATGTTTGTTCTTTCTCTCCTTATATTTCATTATGTTGTATGGAATATCATGACAGTATATATATTGGATTATTTTAGTATATATGGTCACTTTTGAGCGATATGATATACTACTCTCATCATATAATTAATTATTATTTCATTGGTGTTGGAGAATAACACCATTTGAGTATGTTTTTATCTAAATCAATAATTTTCCAAAATATTTATTTGAGGTTTGTATTATCATTTTTATTAAGATAGATAGAAATGAATGTCCTATTTCTCTAGAATAATTATTCATTTCTATCTATTTAATTTTTTCTTATACCATAAGCATATGAAGATGAATTATTTTTATTCCAAAGTCTTATACTGAAGAATCATATTTTTTGATCCCTCCACTAGACCATAACCTCATAGTGTTAGTAGTGTCCTTAGTTTAGGATCTAGGCCATAGAGACTCACATGTCCACATTTGGCGTATTAAGTTGGTATCTCGAAGGAACGACACCAGGTATTGATCATTTGAGTTTCAATGACCGAAACTACCATAATTCCATGGAATAAAGTATCCATAATAAGATGAAGATTTTGTAGAAAATATTGATTGATTATTCATGGATTTTTTAACAGAATATATCCTTGAGGTGAAACATTTTTTTTTAAAAAATTGTTGGATCTGGAGGATATGGTTGGATGCAAATTGTATGGAAATAAAAATAACAAAATGTAGATGAAATATTTCAAGTAAACTTTGGTGATGAAATTCTCTAAAGAGTATATTCTATTTATATTGAGAATTTGTTTTCATAACCTTCTTTATTGTTTCATGATAACAACACAGTATGCCAATACATTTATTAATCACAATAATTTATCACCAGAGGTAGTGTCAAATGTGAAATAGAATGAATGGTGTTTGTGATGGGTCTTTGGTTATATATATGATCAAAGGTATTTCTGTTGAAGCTCACATTATATTATGATGTTATGGATATAGCTATGATGGACAAATTGGAACGGTGGGAATGTTTGGGATTAATGGAGTACCTACGACTCCTAATGGATACTATAATGTTTGCTTTGAAAGAATGCAATGGTGGAATGAACAATGTAGTAGAAACCATGGTGGAAGACCTGAAAAATAATAGTCTTTAAGATCATTTATAGTGTCATTTAGAATCTCATTGACATGTTTAAAAAGTGTCAATATTATTATTTAGAATCATTCCCACAGAAACACATCAAATATTTATAGCCAATGAAGAAATTCAGCACATCAGTTCAAGGTATTCCATGATTTAATTATTTAATGTAGTTGTATGCTCTCAGTAGTACTGAGAAGAAATATGGTGAAGTAATATTTTTATGATCAATGGGTCTCTATACTAAATTATTATTAGAAATGAAACATCACACACATGATGAGCCCCTTATGGAAACAGATGTTGATGTTTTGATAATGAAATGTACCATATTTTTCCTTCAAAAATAGTGTTTTATTTATTTGATTCAAATGACTATCATTCATTCAAATTATCGCACAATCTGGACCTATTAATTCATTTAATGGTACACATTTCATATGTGATTTACATTCCGACACCTCCCATGATTAAGAGAGTATATTGAATTTGAAACCCATATTAACATTCTCCATGTCATAGATTTATCTTTTTTAAGAATATTGTTTTATTAAAATTATTGACATGTATTTTATTTATATGAGGAACTATTTGGTGTTTCATAAAGACCATTTTTACTATTATAATTAGAGTCTTTACATTACATCCATTAAAAGAGATGTTCATTTTATTAAAGATGAATTTGACAAGAGGGATACCCCAATCAAAAAAAAAAATTTCGATGGGTAGGATGATATATATATGTGATTTTGAACTGAATATGTTTTTCTCATGATGTGATCATTATCAAATATCTTTTTATACTATGAAATTGTTTCCATCAAATATATTTTTTTAGCACTACTGAGGGGAGTGGATTTCATTATCTGCATGGTTTCAGGTACATGGCTAGTAACTATTAAATCCTAATATATGGAACAATAAAAAAATAAGGATATTAGTGAACAATTTGGTGAAAAAATATCCATAGGATTCATTCAACCAAGGATTTAACCATGGGATAAAATATTTCATTCCTTTATGAGGTATGATGTAAATTTTTCTTGTGTGATGATTACAAAATTCTAAATTTTGTAATGATCACAAAAATGTATAATTATCCACACATTGGATATTTATATGATTATCTAATGGTTATTGGTGGTTCTATGGGATTTATATTTAGTAATATTACAAATATCTACTGGTAAAGGAATCTCATATTCAACATGAATAATTCTAATGTTGGTATAGAAATGATGAGTAAATTATTATTACATTATCCCTAATCAATTACCTTCCTATGTTATTGGAACAAACTAACATTATTTTCACTAGTATCATAAATGATTTATTGTTGAAATCCTAGATGATACCATTATATATATATATATATATATATATTAATCTCAAGTGCTTAATTTGAAAGAGGGTTTTGATATCACATTAAATATAAGATTTTAGGAAATTCTTAAAAAGTATATAATAGTTATTTTAGATTTTATTTTCAAAGGGATCATGGTCTCATAAAATTGTAACATAGTGGGTCATGAAATGGAAGAAGATATCATGACATGGGAGGATCCATGAATATCACTGGGATTTATTGTTTATTTTTCATGAATTTTTTATCACCTATTAATAAAAAATTTAATATAGATAGAAATTTTACTGACTTTAATCAGTATAGAAAGCAGAAATGACATTTGGGACATGTAGTGACCGAATTGGTTCAAATTAATTGAAACATGTTTTTAATTTCGTTACATTGCTGACACATACAGACATAGGGTAAGGCTCTGTGGTATTTTTTGATGATTTAGGATCAAGTTTGGATAAATTCTCATGAAGGATGGTATCATGGAAGTTAATGTTTCTCATCATATTTGTACGCAATAGATGAAAAATCCCACACATGATCAGGAAATAAAAACATCAATTCTAATTCATAAGAATTAGTGGTATTACCTTTATGATGAAAGGATAACAATTTACTCTTATTAGATGATATTTATTTATATCATTTTTCATAATCATTTGAATCTATAATGGATTTATTGGGTGGGATTCATGTAGTTATCCCAATATGAATTTATCTATAACTATGTAAAGGAGAACATTCTGTTTGACTCTATTAGAATGTTTCTTCCATCATTGTTTATGAAGGATTCATTAGAATAATGGTATCTCATGGAACACTATTAATTCATTCATTTGATTTTTATGAGGGATAAGATCAAGGCTATTCTCATATGTTTGATTTCAAAATCCCGACAACGTTAGTTATCACTCTAGAAGAATTAGATTTATGATTAGATCCAAGGCATTCAATGTTATATTTATATTAGGGACACAATTGGTGAATGGTCCCTATTTTCATTGGGAATCCATTTATTCATTAATTTATTTGTAGTTAAATAAACAATGAGAAATAATTTAATTTTGGGGTTTTCATTATTTATAGTCAGTGGTACAATGAGGCATGGCTATGATTTTTTATGATATGAATCATTTTTTCTAATGATAAACTATGAAACCAGATTGTACTTATTTTTCCCTCATTTTTAAAATTTACATCATATTAGGGATGAGAATTATCTTCCATTGGGTTTAGATCATCCCCATCAATTATCAACATCGATGTAAAATGAAACACAAAGGGATTTCCTTTTAGGTATATCATGTACTACTCAATGAAATAATTCTTTTTTTTTGGATTTACCAGTTGACCAAATTGGTTCACAATATTCCTATTCATTATTCCAATAAAGATGAAGCTTTAATAAATATAAATATTTAGGTGAAATTATGGTTTCATAGTGTTCACATTTTTCTTTTTTAAGTAGAGTACATTGACCATCATATAAATATTTTAATTTCATCAAGGAGGCCTTATGATCCTAGGTGGTATTTAGCACAACAAAACATCCTTATAAAGACTATTTAAAAACAATGTTATAATGTGTATGGAATTCATGCTTTATAATTGAACCATTACTATTGATGATATTGGGATTTCTATTTTGAACTGGATGTTTTTACAATAATAATATACTCTAGTAATCAAGCATAGTTGAACACTTTTTTACCTTTATATATCAGTTTTTTATTCTATGTTTCTGATGTTTGGTGAAGAATCTATACATGTTTCTAGTTTGGTCATGGAGATAACAGTGAAAATATGGAGGATTATTTTCATGTTGGTAATGGATCAGAGAAGGTATATATCATACATGGACCATATTTATCATATGTACAAATTTCTATTGATCACCTGATTTTCAGGATATTTCAACCTCAGTTTGTTCATCGATTGATTAAAAAAATGTATTTTGGAACTGAGATAAATGGGACCATTTAAAGTTATTGAGATGATTGAAAATGTTTTATATCATCTGTTATATCCAAAAAAAATAAAATTTATTCCTAACATGTTACACTATTCAATTCTCATGAAATATATTTTGGTCATTTTCATGTTTTAAATTCAGAGAATATTGATGTAGAACCTATGATTATCAGGAATGCGAAGACAATTCAAGTTGATGGTTTCAAATTAATGGCTTTCTATGAAAAATTATGTAACATTGTATGTGGTTCAATTGAATCTCAATTCAGTCACACATGGGATGTTGGAGAATGAGATGTTGATTAGGGGCAGTAGTTTTAGATCTTTTATGACCCGTCCTATTGACGATTATTTCATAGGGAAGAAAGAATTTATTGGTTTGAAAATTATAAAATGATTATTTTTCATTCATATATGTTATTTAGAATTTCATTTTTTTATTTTGATCCTTGATTTTTTTGTTTATATATTTTGTGCAGGTTAATGGTGTCTCTAAAATGGTTTTTAGTTTTTTTGGGGGGTTTAAAATGAGGAAGACCATTTCAGTGGGGTATGTTGTAAGAAATTCACCACATGTACATATTCTATTAATTTAGGTTGTTTAGGTTCGTACCATGAATTTTTTTGGATGCACTATACACCATGTAGAACAGGGACCCAAAATATTTATAGTGGAGGTCATGAAGGGGAAATAATGGTCTATAATTTATCACTATGGAATGGTTGAGGGAATGGTGGTTGGGGTTTCAAAATATTATATTACCAAACCATGATTGATCATATTTGGGAGGTTACTTCAGCTATATGAAATCATAATATATATTTTTAAAAAAAATTATTGACTCAATTTTATTTTTTTAACTAATCTTTACCCATCCATTAAGTCATATTCATGATTGATCATGTTCAATAAAGGTGTTTTTTGAATTTTCGATTTTGTAAAAGGTTACTTTGTTTAACATGGACCATACCTTTTTCATACTTGATGGGAGATCCATTTATAGATGAGAATAGATTCATTTTCATTATCACATATATTAGGACCCCCTATTTTTTAGATAGGATCATTCTACCTCTCGTATGGTTTAACTAATATTCAGTGATTAATGATATATTTCTTGCAGTATATTCCATTATAGTTAAAAGAATATCATCTAAATCCTTTAAAACATTGGTTTTTACAAATTTCTTTCTATTCGAGTTTTATGAAGGTTTTATGAACATTTATATATTTTTTAAAAATTTAATGGAATGTATTGAACCTCATTGAATGTATATTTAGAAGTAATGTGATCATTTTTCAATAGTTGTTTCAAATTAAAATGATTATTTTAAGAGTTACCTGATTATGAATCTTGCGAATTAGAGACATCAAATTTATTTATTCATTTGAAATTTAATGTGTTTTTTTAGAAGGCATGAATTTTTTTGAAACCTATTTTATATTTTCCTTTCAAATGAAATTGAATCTTTGAAACAAGATTTTGGAAGAAATGAATAAAAATTTATGAAATTGATTTGAAATGATTAATTCTCCACATTATTTATTTGTTTGATGATCAGAGGAGACTAGTGTAAGAAACCTGATCTTCTTTTCAGGTAAGTTTTTTCTTTCTGGTTTATTTGAGAAATAGAGGAGTTTTTGGAAATTTTATAAGTACACACCGTGTACTTATATGTACACATAGTGTACATAGTTTCCCCACGTAGTCGTGTTCTAGCTATGTAATGAATGAGCACACAAGTGTGTGTGGTGACCTGGAGGCCCCATGAAACGGGTTGTGGTACAAACAAGTACACCCCATGTACATATAAAGTACACGTCGTGTACTTTATTTCTTTTTCATTAAATGAAATGGGGTCACGTATAATCGAAACAACCATATCCTTATTCATCCTTCTTATCTAGGAGCGACATTAAGAACACAGATCTTCTACGAACCCCGACTCACCGTCCGTTCTACGAATTGAACTCCATCAGTTGTGTTGGAATCACATCGGTGAGTTATACATTATTATTGATTCTCCTTTTCTAATTTCTCCTCAACCTCATGTTATGTTCCATTGAACTTATTATATGTTTTTTTAGATCTATCGCATTCTTGGTCGATCCAAGGGCTGAATATGGATTATATCAATCGTACAATGATGAGGTAGGTGGTTTGTGCCTTTTCGTTGATAGTGTTTTAATTTTATGTGAAAAAGTGCTCAATACCCTCGTTTGGGGTATTTTGTGGTTATGGTTTTTAGTCCTGCTATAGCCTGCACTTCCTTGTTTGTTTAATTGTGGTTAATTGTTTGTGAATAGGGTTAATTATTCCATGATATTGATGTTTTTTCCATTTTTTCTTATTTTGACTGTTTGGTCTAGGTTGCCTGATAGGCTACTGCTTGCTTCCCATGCCTAATATTTTTAGGATGTAGAGTTTTTATATGAAATTCTATTATATGTTTTTGATTGTTTATCCATGTAATTATTGAGATTTTATTTGGATGCTGATTACCGTTTTTGCACAATTTCATTATATGGGGCTGTAGGAACCTGGGGTAGTGAGACAATAAGGGAAATTGACATTGAAGTATTCCCCAGACTATCTGTTATATTTATCACGTTGTTAGAACACATGGGAGATTTATGTTGAGTTATCCCCCATAATTCATATAGATATGTTATTAGACCACATGTGTAATTGATGATATTTAGTTCCTCAAAGTTTTTGTAGTTTACTGTTAAAAGACTATAGGGGGAATTGGTGGTGTCTTATTACTCATAGAGTCTTTAATCACACGTGACTATAGGAGGAATTGACAGTGATTGATTCCATAAAGAGTCATTACATTATCCTTTCTTGCATTATAAACAAGAGGTGTTAGGCTGTGTGTCACAACCCGTCCCCCAGGTCCCGTGCCGTGACTACCCAAGAAAACCTTCCATAAGGTACGGACTAGAAACTAACACCAAAGGTGTATTCCCTAAAACTGGGAAGTCATTTCCTTTATGACCTGTAAACACACAAAACCAAACACAGAGCAAGATATGAAACCAAGTAAACCTAATAGAAAGAATAGTGAGTACAGTAAGAAAAAGGGTCCATTATACTAGCCCAACTGGAAAGTATATGAAATTGAACATACAAGTAAACTGGGAAAACACCTTCGAACACCCACCAAGGATCCTATCTGAAGTGTATGTACAGCTCTCGAATGGTCATCTCTATGGTACAACTCATCTATGGTCCACCTCTGAGCTACCTACAGTCATGATACTCTCGTCCTTAGACAGCTCTATCCATCGTATGCACCAAACACAATGAGGAAAGAGTATAGCCTGTGCAGGGGTGAGTATAACAATACTAAGTAGGGACCCTGTGACCCTCAAGGTATCACAAAATCCACAAAGGTTAAACCACGAAGCATGAAAACAACTGACAACCCTAATTAGGTATATTCCCATATATATACCGTTGTTATCATGTAAACCCATCTAAATCCTGAGGAAATAGAAGGCCCAACCCATTAGCCCAAATCTCAAATATTCCACAAATGAAGAAATACCACGATGGTAAGTACCACATAGGTACTCCACATAGAAGAATACCATCAGGATATTACCATAGAGGAAATACCACACATGTATAGAATTAACTCACACAATGTATAACATATGTACGATAGTAAAGGTGATTAGATATAACTATTGAATTATATTACTCCATTAAGAGGCAGACCCATGAAGGATCGAAGTACGTCGTCATACCCACCCATGGTACTAGTACCTCGTCAGACCCATACAGGATCCTCGTACATCGTTAGACCCAAACAGGATCCTAGTATCTCATCAATACGTCGTCAGACCCACATATTATCCTATTACATAATTAGTACATTGTTATTACTTCATCAGAACCACACAGGATCCTATTACAACCTTAGTACATAATCAGACCCAAACAGGATACTAGTACATTGTTACAACCAGCTACAGGGTTCCCGAACTATGATCTCTTTCCTCTCGGAGGATCCCCTCCACATGCCACTAGTTGATAATCCAACATCCACGATGTACCAAGAATAAGTATCTCAATAGAAATCCATGTCATAGGGGTCTCAACGCAACAGACAGTGCATCAATCAGACGATCGGTCTGTGAGTTATTATCCTTTTAGTCCTCGGGACCTAGTTGGATTTTTTCTCGATCCAACCAGACCATACCCCATCCTAAACAAAATCTCTATTGGGGTATAGTCAAATGGACAGTCTCACACCAATGTTTCTAGTGCCGCAAATGGTTCGTCAAATGGATGCTCGGTGCTAATGTTATGGCCGATAGAGTGAAAAGCTCATAGATGGTCCAGGTCTGGCCGGACCCGGTTGGACCGACCTAGCCCGACCCGACCCTGTTTGGGTTGGCCTAGCATGCGCTGGGTAGCGTGGGGGACGCAGAGTGGTGCGAGGCCACGAGCGCAGCACACAAACTGCAAGGGCGATAAAGGCCATGGGGGCTTCGAAGGGCCGATGGGCCATAGAGGCTGCGGGTGATGCGAGCCTCGTGGAGAGTTTAATCCATGAGGGCTATGAGGCCTCATGATGGTGGAGGCAGTGGGTTCCGTAGAATGCTACATGGGCCTCGAGGTCGCGGAGTGGCAGATGCCATTGTGCGGTAGAGGCCGCGAGAGCTGGATGTCATGGGCGGCGGAGGCCGTAGAGGTGGATGCTACGGGTGGTGGAGGCGGCAGATAGAGGGGTGTCGTGCCTTCGCCAGTAGCCGGCTTAACCGGATGACCTTCATTTGTTTCCTTCATAGCAATCGACACTATGGTAGGCCATGGTACATGAGTTCCACCAGTCCAACCAGCAGAATCTTCCTCTGTCACTATCCTAAAGATCAGAAAAAAGGACCATAAGATTTACGGAGGGGTCGTGCCATGTTTTATTGGCCCATACCCTCCATGTTAGGGCAGAAGCATATGGATCAAGGAAGATGATTCAATCTGAGGTGTGTAACAACCTGAAATTTTGAATAAATCTTGTTTCGTAATTTTGTGTGTTTTTTTATACTAAACAAAACTGTTTAATTTGATAACATGAGTATAATTAAAACAAGACTGTTGGTTTTTGACTGTTATATTTCCATTGGTCAATTTGACCGCTAGAAACTAAACATTTCGATCATTGTCTATAGATACAAGTGATCTTTGTTAATTAATATAGAAAGAAGATTTGATGGCCTCAGCTAGTAGTCTTGGACATATCAAATCCCATCTAACAGAACATTGGAAAGTGGTAGCACCACTGGGATTTGATCTGGACCAAACCAAAGACAAACTTCATCATGTAAAGCTAGAACAAAATCGCCTTCGAGAGATGTTCAAACTGATAGAAATTACTACTCATGTGATGTTGGCCGAGCCGCCCTTAGATTCTCTCACCTTAGCACACCTTACACTTGGGCCCAATGATGGAGTGATAAATGGATATATAAGGAGACCGTAACAGCCTTGTGTAATCCTTTGTTCTAAATAAAAAATTTGATTTTTCTTATGACGATGTTTATGAATTTTCAAATGACCGGATAAATATAGTATTCATATTTTTGTTGAATTTTAGAAAAAGGATATTTTAAAAAAGTTTATGTAAACCTTAAATAATTAAAAATGTGTAATGATTTTCAAAAAATGGTATTCTACAATTATGTTCAGTACTAAATTTAGAGTCTTATAAGATCAACATGATTTTTGATGAATAGTAAATGTTGAATAGTGATTTTTTTCTTAGTATTAGTATGTGACCAAATGGATTAGTAATCTCATTTAAAGAATGTTTTAATATAATTTAGACACTTTGTTTAAGTAATTTGATTCAATAAAATGGGTAAATAACGGTTTCATAAATTATTAGTCAAGTACTAGTTTTTTTCAGGTGAATAGTATTTTTAAATTAAAAATTAAATTAAAAATAATTAGAAAATTATTTTTATAAAATGTACTTTATTTTTGAATTCAATGCCTCAATATTATGTTATGGTAATTTTTGGGAATTTTTTGAAAAAATGAATTTTCAGTGAATAGTGTATTTATTTAAAAATTAAATTAAAAATACTTACAGAATTATTTTTTATAAAATGGAGTTCATTTTTGTAATCCGAGCATCGATATTTATTTAAGGTGAAATTTTTGGATTTTTCTGAGAAAGATGAATTTTCTGTGAATAGTAAAAATGCATTTTTAGGGTTTCTGTATGTTTAATGACATCATAATTGTGTCATGATGATGTAATGGGATATTTTAAAGGTTGGCCTACCAATGGTGATGAATTATTGTATTGGGGGACCCATGTGTCTTAACTCCATTTGAAATACCGTGGGAGAGCCCATGGTTTTGAGAAAACCACTTGTGAGGTGTCCCTTGTCCATTAATGCCTTGTACCCCCCTCACATACCCTATATATACCCACCCTTTCCTCCTTCAGTTTTCACTCCCAACTATCCACCAATGATTATCTGGTCTCATTACCTCTCAAGGAGTACTCTCAAGGTGCCCCCATTACCTAAAGAACCAAACCTTTGAGTTTTAAGAGTTACGTTTTAAGGTAAGGGATCCAAACTCTCTCTTTCTTTTCAAATACTCTCTTTTAAGTCATTTTTTATGCTCCATGTTCGTATGATAGAGGATGTTATTTTATATTCCTCTTAGTTCCCTTTTCATTTTCAAATGGTGAGAAATCCTCTCTTACTATCATCATTTTGTTTTATGAATGTTTAAGTAGCGACGTTAGGGTACCGAAATTTTTGTTACAGATTCATTCACTCTTCTCATTTTCAAGTTCTATTTTCTTGCCATGTCTTTCAAATTCCTTTTTATGTTGGGTTATGATATATATATCTATCATACTGATATTTTATTTTCATATGATGAGAGAATCTATTTGATGTCTTCAATTGATTTTTTTGAAGTTTAAGTGACGTCGTTAGGCTGCTGAATTTTTAAGTGGTTCTTTCACCTTTCTTGTTTTCAAGATCTATTTTTTTGTCAAGTCTTTCATGTTCTTTTTTATTATTTTGTGGTATTATATCTATATCAATGATACTGATCTTATATTTTCATATGATTAGAGACCCTATTTGATCTTGTCAATCATTTCTTTGAAGTTTATGTGACACTGTTAGGCTGCCGGATTTTTAAGTGATTCGTTCACCCTTCTCATTTTCAAGTTATATTTTCTGTTCAAGTCTTTCAGGTTCTTTTTAATATTTTGGGAAATGATCTCTATATCAATCATTCATATCATTTATTTTCATATGATGAGAGTCACTATTTGATCTCTTCAATCCATTTTTAGAAGTTTTAAGTGATGTCATTAGGCTGCCAAATTCTCATAAGAGAAATCTTATTTTATTCCTTTCATGTTCTTCGTTTCATATGGTATATCATTCAAATTTCATTAACATGTTCTTAAATCCAGTATATTCTATTCCCCTTCTATTTTATGTATCATTTATGAAGGGGTGACCCGTGTCCCTCTCTTTTCAATGTTTTCTAAAAGCATGTATCAAAGCCGTTATGCTGCAGAATTTTCATCTCAAAATGTCTTTTTTTTAATTTATATTATTTTATTCAGTGAATACTCAAAGATCTTTCTTGTAAAGGGGTATTCAAATGTATATAAAATTATTCTATTTTAATTCTGGGATTTACATACATGAGACCCACTTTCCATTTTTCGTGGGTTTAAAGTGACATAAGGATCATGTCTTTAAAGCCGTTTTTTAAAATGTGATGACTATGAAATGAATCCCATTTTTATGCTATATGGGTTGTTTATGAAATAATTTATGATGATATATGTGTCTCACATGATTATAAAGAAAATTTTAGGGTGGGTCCTGATTGAACTCCAACGCATTGGGTAAAGACTTAATCACTAGAGATGACCATTTAGACTGATACCTTGGTGAATAACCCTAGTAATTTTTATTGACACCTTGGTGATGGACCTTGGTGAAATAGAAATGATTGTCTTTATAAATTGTTTTAGACACATCTTAAAGTTATGAAATACGTTATTTTTATTATGATATGCCTCATGATATCTTTCTCATTCATTAAGGTTCTTTTTCATGACTTTATTGATGTATATCATGTTCACATGTTAAATGTTTCCCTTGTTTCCCTTACTGGGCCTTTTGCTCACCCTTCCCTTTGATGTATGCCCCCAGGTTATGAGATGTTGTAATGAACATAGGATGAACAAATGAAGAAGCATTTCATGTGTTTAAGAAGAATGTTTTTTCCTCATGTAATAAGCTACTGGTTTCCATGACACTAAACCTTAATGATCCTCAGTTTTGAAAAATGTAATAAAAAGTTATGTTATAAAAAGGCGGGATGCTATAGTTGGTATCAAATGATGGTTTAGTTATTTGGGGAAATTAGGATATGAAAACATTAGGAATAATCCTATAGAAAATATTAAATATCATAAATATTCCTGGAATTTTGGTGAGTATTGAGTAAGGGGTTTCCAAGGAAATACATCCCTATCTGGATACGAGTTGGTAGAGTTGGATCTGGCACAGATGTACATAGGGGTAAAACCCGAAAACACCGCTTTGAGCTAGACTCGAACGGGAACTGGTACACAATAATGGGCCTTTCTGCACTCTTTGTTATGACACTCCCAGGGGATATGCTTTGGTAAATTCATAAGCTTAGTATGAACCATTATTAAAGGAACAAAGATAAAATAAAATAAAGTTTCACATAAGAATATATGATCATGGATAACATAGATTGGAAGATAGGGGATCACAAGTTAGATTATACTTTTATTCTACATGTTTATCCATTTATGCTTAAAGTTTCAATTTTATGATTATTGGCTAAGTATTTAAGCCCCTAATTATAGTTTCATTCCTTGGTTAATGGTGGGAAATGGAAGAACATGTCCCAACAACAAAGGTGATAGAAAATGTGACGATTGCCATATTAATATGACATAGATGATTAGGGTATTAAAAGAATATTATTATTTTGGAAGACGTTCACTATTCTGGGAACCCTATTTGATCAAGGTAAATAGATTACTATAGTGTTTTCATTGAGGAGTAAAGGTTGAATTATATTTTGAATAATCAATGAATTAAAGGTGGACTTATAGTAATTTAGGTTACTTATGAAATGATTAACCTATCTAGGGGAAAATATGTTTAGGTTAGCTTCATTTCTTATTTTATGTTAGGAGTGATTGGTGTTGTTTGGAGATGAACGATGATGTTTATTTTGGAAGACTATGTTATCAAATCCTTCTTGTATTTGGGTTTAAATCATAGTTTGGTTTATTTTGAAGAATTTTAAGGAATGTTATTTATGGAAGTGTCTATCATGAACTTTGGGTAGTACCATGGAATTTTGACGATTTAAAACTTTCCCTTCCTATGCGATTATTTCTTTTTGAAGAGTTGTTTTATCTTACCCTTTCTATTTTTGGGACAATAAAAGAAATAGATAGTTAATCATTGGTGGATTATGTGATTATATAGAAGATGATTCTTGTTCATTGATGAGGCCAAGTAGTTTTGAATTCTCATATTTTGGAGAAAAGATTAGTTTTTGTAGAAACTTATTAAAGGGTGAAACTCTACGTGAATTTAGGTGTATTTCCTTGTGTTTTATTCTATGTAGTAAATAAATTCCTAAAAACTATGAAAAGGAACATAAAACAATAATGTTGTCTATTAACATTTTTTATTGGGAAATCAAATACCATTTAACCCATCATACGTTTGTGATTCTCTTGTTGTTAACTTTCTCCTAATCATGTTTTCTATCACTCTCCCTTAAAACGTGACCCTTTGTTTTCTCCTTCATGTCCATGTTTTCCTACGTGGAATCCTTGTATGGGTTAACTCGGGTGGCCTTTGTACTTCATTTTCATTCATTTAAAGTAATAGTGTTACTCACTCTTTTTCTGATGTGGGACATTCAATGAAATTTCAAAACCCAATTTTAAAAATTTTGAGGATGCAATTTCTTAAAGGGGGAAGGTTGTAACGACGTGAAATTTTGAATATATCTTATTTCCTAATTTTGTGTATTTTTTTTATAATCAACAAAACTGTTTCATTTGATATCATGAGTATAATTAAAATGAGACCGTTCAGTTTTGACTATTATATGACCATTGGTCAATATGACAGCGGGAAACTAAACATTTTGATTATTGTCTGTAAATTCAAGTGATCGTGGTTAACTAATATAGAAAAAAGATTTTATGGCATCACCCAGTAGTCTTGGACCAATCGAAGCCCATCTAACAGAACATGGGAAGGAGATAGAATCACTGGGCTTTGCTCTGCACCAAACCGAAGATAAACTTCATCATGTAAAGCTAGAACGGAATCACCTTCTCAAGAAGTTAAAACAGATAGAAATTACCGCTCATGCGATGTTCGCCGAGCCGCCCTCATATTCTCTCATCTTAGCACACCATACACTTAGTTCTGATGCTGGTGTTATAAGGGGCTATGTAAAGAGACTGTAACTGCCTTGTGTAATCCTTTGTTTTTTAAAAAAAATTTAATTTTTTCATATGATGAAGTTTATGAATTTTCAAATGACCGGATAAATATAGTATGCATATTTTTGATGAATTTTAGAAAAAGGTATTTTAAAAATGTTTATGTAAACTTTATATAATTATAAATGAGTAATGATTTTTAAAAAATGGTCTTCTACAATTATGTTTAGTACGAAATTTAGAGTCTGATAAGATCAACTTGATTTTTAATGAATAGTAAATTATGAATAGTGATTTATCGCTTAGGATTAGTAATGTGACTAAATGGATTAGTAATATCATTTAAAGAATGTTTTAATATAATTTAGACACCTTGTTTAAGTAATGTGATTCAATAAAATGGGTAAAAAATGGTTTCATAAATTATTAGTAAAGTATTAGTTTATTTAAGGGAATAGAGTTTTTTAATTAAAAATTAAATTAAAAATTAATAGAAAATTATTTTTATAAAATGGAATTTATTTTTGAACTCAGAGCATCGATATTATGTTTTGGTAATTTTTGGGGATTTTTCGGAAAAAATGAATTTTTGGTGAATAGGGTATTTATTTAAAAATTAAATTAAAAATATTTGGAAAATTATTTTTATAAAATGGAGTTAATTTTTTTTAATCAGTGCATCGATATTTGATTAAGGTTAAATTTTGGGAATTTTCTGAGAAAGATGAATTTTCTGTGAATAGCAAAAATGCAGTTTTAGGATTTCAGTATGTTTAATGACATCATAAATCCGTCATGATGATTTCATGAGATATTCTAAGGGTTGGACGACCGAAGGTGATGAATTATTGTATGGGGGGCCATGTGGCCTAACTCAATGGGAAATACCATGTGAGATCCCATGGTTTTGAGAAAACCACTTATGTGGTTTCCCTTGGCCATTGATGCCTTGTCCCCTCACATTCCCTAAAAATACAAACCCTTTTCTCCAATAGTTTTCACTCCCAACACTCCCCCAACGAAGCTATGGTCTCATTACCTCCCAAGGATTCCCCTAAAGGTGCCCCCAAGTCCTCAAGGTCCAAAAATATGAGTTTTAAGAGTTACGTTTTAAGGTAAAGGATCCAAACTCTCTCTTTCTTTTCAAATACTCTCTTTTTAGTCATTTATTTTATGATCCATGTTTTTATGTTAGATGTTGTTATTTTATATTCCTCTTAATTCCCTTTTCATGTTCATATGATGAGAGATCACCTCTTACTCTCAGCATTTTGTTTTCTTAATTTTTATGTAGCGTCGTTAGGCTGCCAAATTTTTTGTAACGGATTCTTTCACCCATCTCATTTTCAAGTTCTATTTTCTGGTCAAGTCATTCAAGTTATCATTTATTTTGGGGTATGATCTATATATTTATCATACTGATATTTTATGTTCATATTAGGAGAGACCCTATTTCATCTCTTCAATTGATTTTTTTTTGATGTTTATGTGACGCCGTTAGGCTGCCGAATTTTTAAGTGGTTCTTTCACCTTTCTCATTTTCAAGATCTATTTTCATGTCATGTATTTCATGTTCATTTTTAATATGTTTGGGTATGATATCTATATTTATCATACTGATATTTTATGTTTATATGATGAGAAACCCTATTTTATCTCATCAATCATTATTTTGAAGTTTACGTGACACTGTTAGGCTGCCAGATTTTTAAGGGATTCGTTAAACCGTCTCATTTTCATTTTCTATTTTCTAGTCACGTATTTCAGGGGTTTTTTTATTATGTTGTGGTATGATCTCTATATCAATCATTCTGGTAATTTATTTTCATAGTATTAGAGACACTATTTTATCTCTTAAATCCATTTTTGGAAGTTTTATGTGACATCGTTAGGCTGTCGAATTCTCATAATAGAAATCTTATTTTTTTTCCTTTCATGTTCCTTGTTTCATATGTATATCATTGAAATTTCATTACCATGTTCTTAATTCCTTTATATTCTATTCCCCAACTGTTTTATGTATTATTTATGAGTGGGTGACCCATGTCCCCTCTCTTTTCAATGTTTTGTAAACCCATCTATCATAGCCGTTATGTTGCAGAATATTCGTCTCAAAATGTCATTATTTTTTTTCAAATTATTTTATTTTATTAAGTGAATACTCAAAGATAATTATTCTACTAGTTTATTCACATATATATAAAAATGTTCTATTTTAATTCAGGGATTTCCATACATGAGACCCACTTTCCTTTTTTCCGTGGGTTTAAAGTGACATAAGGATCACATCTTTAAAGCATTTTTTTTAAATGTGATGACTATGAAATGAAACCTATTTTTTATGCTATATGGGTTGTTTATGAATAGTTTGATTATGATACATGTGTCTCAAATGATAATAATGAAAAATTTAAGGGTGCTCTCTGATAGCACTCCAATGCATTGGGTAAAGGCTTAATCTAAAGAGATGACCATTTAGACTGATACCTTGGTGAATAAACCTGGTAATTTTTATTAATGCCTTGGGGATGGACCTTGGTGAAACAGAAATGATTGTTTTTATAAAATGTTGTAGCCACATCTTCAAGTTATGAAATACTTTATTTTTATTATGATATGTCTCATGATTTCTTTATCATGCCTTAATGTTCTTTTTCATGACTTTATTGATGTATCTCATGTTCACATGTCAAATGTTTCCCATGTTTCCCTTACTAGGCCATTTGCTCACCCTTTCCGTTGATGTATGCTCCCAGGTTATGAGATGCTGTAATGATTTTAGGATGAAAAAATGAATAATACTTTCAAGTGTTTAAGAAGAATTTTTTTCCTCATGTAATAATTTCCTGGATTCCAATACACTAAACCTTAAAGAACCTCGGTTTTGTAAAATGTAATGAAGAGTTAGGTTATAAAACGGAAGTATTATATAAAGTGTAAATTAACATTGGTCAATATAAAACACACCCCTACATCAGATATTTTTTGATGGAGGTCATGAGGAAGTAGACGATGTCATTGGGGATAGGTGAACATCGGTGACGTCGTCGTTTCATCAAACATTGGTTCGTTTTCCCTGAAGATGTTCCTAGTTGGTGAGAGCGTTCTTTGTTGGGGGAGATCATTATTTCTTTTAGAACAGATTCTATATTTGGGATTTTTAATCCTCTATAGGTTCTTCTCTTCTTCTCCATTTCCAAATACATTCGCCCAATCGCCACCAAAAATGAAATAGCAACCATAATAGAATATTTTATCTATTAAGTTTGTTGGCATAATTTCAAATCAGCTTAATTAGTTTATTGATTAGTTGGTATAATTAATCAATGGGGGTGGCACAATAAATGTTGGTAATTTCAAGAGTCTTCCCCACATATAATAGGGGCATTAAGGGTTTCTCCCATTAAAGGGGAGTTAGGGAATTTGGGTGGTCCCCATCCATAAATTCAAAATTTGGAGGTTTTGGGATTAGTTGTCCCCACCTCCATAACCTAACCATGGGAGGTTAAAAAAATGTTACACAATTTCATTTTAATTTATTTTTTCACGAATAAGTGAGAAAATACTTCCGCACTCGACCTGCTGTGGTCATGTTAAAGGACTCCTTAGGAGAATATTGGCGCTGCAAGTTCAACTATATCCTCAAATTTCAATTCTAAGAACCAGTTCAAATGTTACAAAAACACTCTCTCATATTTACTGAACATACCTGAAAAAAAGTTCATATACTCATTACCATCACTCTAGGCCTCAGAATCATGAGTCAAAAATTTTTACATACTCATAAAATTCCCATATATTAAAAAACAATACATGTAAATTTTAGGTCTTTACATTCTCCAATATTAAAGGCTTTGCGTCCCCATAAGCCAGAAATCAGACTAAGGTAACAAGTGGGGGGACGGAGCAGGCATCTAAGACTCATTCTCCCATGTGCTCTCTCAGAGGTTCACATGATGCTAGCGAATGCAAACTAGAGTTATTAACCTCCCACATATGACCCACTACTATCGATCCTCAATCTCCACTGGAACCTCCGTAAATGTCACCCCATCCTCGATGTCCAGCTTGTCGTGGTCACTGATGTGAGAAGGGTCGTGCACGTATCTCCTCAGCTAGGATACGAGGAAGACATCATGAACCTTATCCCACTGAGGTGGAAGAGATAAGCAGTAAGCTACCTCACTAAATCTGTTGAGGACTTGGAAGGGTTAAATTAATCTCGAAGATAACATGCGACCTCGACAAAATCTCCAAAAACCTCATTAAGGTAAGACCCGTAGAAAGGTGTAGTCGCCATCCTCAAACTCCGGAGGTCTCCATCTCCTATCGACATATGACTTCTGCCTACACTGTGTAGTATTAATCTGTTCTTGTATGATCTGCACCATCTCTATGGTAGCCCGAACCATCACTAGTCCCACGAGTGCTGACTCCCTTGGGTCACTCCAACACTAAGGTGATCTGAAAGTTCGCTCGTACAACACCATAAAATGTGACATCCCAATGGTTATGTAATAGATGTTTTTTTATTCAAACTCTACAAAAGTAGATTGATCTTACTAGTTATGAATTATGTCGAGGACGCAAACACAGAAAATGTCATTGAGTGTTTGAATCTATCTGAGGATGAAAGGCAGTGCTCAAACAAAGATGCATCTCAAAAGCCTCATGAAACCCCATCCATAGCAGGAAAATAAATTGTGCATCACGATCAAAGACAATAATCCTGGATAATCCATGTAGCCTCACAATCTCCTGCATATAGAGGTGTCCCAAGATCATTACCTAACCCTGCTCTCTGATCGGTAGGAAGTGGTCTGACATGGTGAGTCGGTCGATGGTCACCCAAATTGAGTCATGTCCCCTAGATGTACGTGGATGTACTGTCATGAAGTACATGGTTATCCCATCCCACTACCACTCAGGGATCTCTAAAGGCCTAACTAAGTCTACCGGTACCTGATTCTCATCCTTCAGTTGATGACATGTGATGCAACGTGAGAACAATCTTTTACTTCATTCTTCATTCTTTGGCACCAGTGTTTTCGTTAGAGATCCTAATACATCATCGCCACTCATGGATGTACCGCTATAGGGGATTTGTGGCACTACCTTTACACATCCTCTTGAAGTGACACTAGTACCATGGTATGTCCTCTAAAGAGGATGACGTTATCCCCAACATTTGAAAATCAATCAGATGCATGTCCTATGGATATCTGAGCACATCGAGCCTCGAAGTCAGTGTCCCCTTGTAGTGCCTCCCTAACTCCCTGAAGAAGTAGGGGAGTGATTGTATATGGCTGTAGAAAATCTACTCCATCTCGATTCACATAGGATATCTGAAAAGTAGCCGGTTGCTATGTCACCTTTTATAGCTGTTGTATACCAGACCACTTGCTGAGTGCATCATCTACAATGTTCCCCTTCCTAGGAGTATAGGCTATATCGATGTCGTAGTCCTAGAGGAACTCAAGCCATCTTTGATGTATAGGTTCAGGTCCATTTGAGAGAAGATATACATGAAACTGTTGTAATACGAGTAGACATTAAAACACTCTCCCATCAAGTAATGTATCCACATATTCAAGGAAAAATCACTACTGCTAACTCCAGGTCAAGGGTAGCATTGTTCTCCTTATGTTGTCTCAACAGTTGTGAACCATATGCGATCACTGCTTACCCCTTCATCAGGAAACATCCAATCCTAGTCCCTAATTCATCACAGTAGACTACGCACCCTACACCCTCCTCTTGAATCCTCATTATGGGATCACTAGTCATTATTTTCCTCATCTTATGAAAACTACACTAGCATCTATCTGACCAAACAAAGGGTTCCAATTATTCGTCAACGCTAATTGTGGTGCTACAACTCTGGAGAAATCTGGCACAAATCTCTGGTAGTATTTAGCCAAACCTCAGAATCCTCATAGCTCCGTCACACTCCTGGGTGGATCCTAATAAAATACCACCTCAATCTTCACTAGATCTACTACAACTCTATTCCTTAATTTGACATGTCCCAGAAAGTGAACCCCTTTGATCTAGAATTGGGACTTCTAGAGCATAATATTAAGTGGGTTGTCTCAATGTGTGTCAAAAAAAATCAATAAATGATAGGCATGATCCTCTTTAGAAGTCGAGTAGATCAAAATGTAATTGAAGAAGACTACTACAAAGTGATCATGGTATGACTAAAAGATCATGTTCATTAGTCCCATGAACACTTCTGGAGCATTGGTCACACCGAACGACATGACGAAAAACTCATAATGGACATACCAACATCTCAATTTTTTCTTATGCATATTGTTTTCTCATTCTATGTGCTGGTGATGTAACACCCCAAACATCCATGGTATGTTTCTCTTTTAATAATACAATAATGTGTGTTGTATGCAAATTTGAGTTCTAACACACTACAACCAATCAAACTAGCAGTTATGAATAGTAATACCCACTTTTTGAAATTTTATAATTTTATTTTTCAAAATGGACATCATTTTTTAATTTGGAATATTGAAATTAGCCTAGGGTAAATTTTAATATTTTTCTGAGAACTTCTAATTTTTAATGAATAGTGAAAATTACTAAACATTAATTAAAAACTATTTTTTATGGAAAATAATTTATAGTGAAAAATTAAACTATTGAGTGGTTTTAAATTATAATTAGAATATATTTTTTACCAATTAATCCAATGTTGTTAATTAGACATAATTTCACATTTAATCTGGATATAAACTAGTGTCAATCTTTTGATAGCTATTATTTCTTAAAAACACGTTTTTTTTATGACAGTGAGAATTAATTTTAAATTAATTTCGGCCACTTCTTTGTTTTGAATTTGGAAAAATTGATTCCATATTTGGAATCAGTATTTCCAAATTTACTAAATAGGAAACTTTTATTTTTAGACATTTTGAATAATTATTTCGGTTAATATTTTATTTACCATGGTTAAAGGGTAAATCCGGTAATCAAGGGTAAAAAATATTATAATAATAATAGGTAAGTACCCAAACATGTGTCTGAACCCTATTAAGTGAATAATTTCTGACCATAGGAAACTTTTGGTCGATTTTGGGACCTCATGGAGCCACATGTAATAGAAAATGTCAACATAGAATATTTAATTTAAATTAATGGAAAAAATGACATAAAAACCCATCTTTTAGTAAATTAATTTTTACATAGGGTTATATAAGTTATTATTTCAGCTATAAATATTAATTGGAAATATAAAACTATTTCCTAAATCATGATAATTTTTTATTAATTTTTAGACATTTAATAATTAAATTTATTAATGACACAATAATGATGCAGTATTGTCCTTATTAATGAAAGAATCATATAAATTGTATTATAAATGGAAAAATAAATATAATTTGAAATTTTTGTTTCCATAAACTAATTTTATAGGTTAATATGACATTTTAGGATTTATTAAATGAATTTATTTCTAAGTAATCATGTTGTTATGACTTTAACAAAAACAAAATACCAAAATAGTCTCAAAATTGTCAAAAAAGAGTTTATAAAACTAATATTATATTATTAATCGATATTATATTTCTAAAAATATAAGGTTCGGCAAAGGGACATATATAATGATTTATGTGTCACTAATGAACCATTTGGGTTTCTATTGGAATTTTATAGTATCTTTATTAACCATATAATTTAAAAATACAAAGAGACATGGTAAATGTCAATCTAATTAACAAAGAGTGAAATCTAAAAGATAAGGTAAATATAATGACCCAAACCTATGTATAATCAATTGGTTGAGTGGAATTATACCCTTACCCACCTTATCCTAGAAATAAATCATGTTTTAGCCTTTAGAAACCGAAAATGAATTAATTATAAAATAATAGTTCTAGTTTTTTCTAAGGTGCCCCTCACCCCTCTTATAAAAGGGAACTCCCCCTTCTCTCAATTTCACACCTTCAATGCCAATGGGCATAGCCAAACCCTGCCCAAATACTCACAAAAAAATACTCACTACAACCTAGAGTCCTTTTTATGATTAGAAATGAATCCTAAATAACCATTTTGATCAAATTAAAAGGAAGAACCTGAAGAAGAGGTAATGATTTCACCACCTTCTTTCAAGTTCCTTTCTTTTTCCACTTCGTCATTCTATGTTATTTCCATTCTAAAATAACAAGTACAGTACCTTCTATATAGTGTGATGTTTTTATAATTTTGGTACAACCTTATACATTATTCATTCCATCCTTTGAATAAAATGTCACCATATGTGCGTACATAAGGCTTATCGTCTCCACGTCGTGGTGTAATTGTTATTCAATACATTATTATTTTGATGGGTATGATAATTTTCTGTAATTGATTTTAAATAATAAAAATAACATGATAATTATTTTTTATATATGATAACAATTCAATTATATATTATTTTAATATAAAAAAATGACATTGTCACTCGTGCGTACATACAGACTACAGTCTCCACGAACGCGATGCGATTTATTCCCAATAGTATCCATTCAATAATAATTTTTATTTTATGATTAAAAACAATATTTAAGGACTTTATATCAGTCTAGATATGAATATGATACAAATTATCCATAACAAATATGTCTTATGTAACAAAACATATAAAATAAAATGAGTATGTTAACACCTGGAATGATGATAATACTAAAAAATTATTAACAAAAAAATATTAGAAGATCATATATGATATCATAATTATGTATATTTTTCATTTATAATTTAATTAAAAAAAATTAACTATTATACAGGAGGTTAACAAACCATTGACTAAGTAAAAGTACAGGGTAAGGGTTTATTTCACAATCTCTTCTTTAGTAGAGGTTGTTTATACCTATTTCTCTAGTGGGACCTCTTTATCATCCACATCCATATTTCATAAAAATGTATTTAAGATAATTTTTGATATTTAATAGAAAATCGGTTAATGTCATTTATACCCTTATATTACCTTATATGTTTTATAATGGAATATTTCCATCCTTTTCTAAAAAAGTAACTTTTTGACCATTTCAACAAATTTAATTTATGAATGTTTTTTCTTACTTATACATATGGTGCACATATTTTATTCCATTATAACATCATTAAATCTTCCAATACAAGCTTATAATAATTTTTTCAAGACAAATATTTTTTTATAAAATTATGTGACCTTTAAATTATTTCAATATAGAAAGAGTGGTTTCTCTCAAATATTTCTGATTTCTTCTATGTTAACATCCCATGATGGATTTAAGATTATTTGAAGTTGATTTATTATGATACAAATCTTCCATATTGTATTGATGGTTTTGTCATATTATTGACTATGGATGTGTTATTTTTATATCATTCATGGTTTATAGATAATGTATTGATATTTCATATTCTATTTTAAATTTGATTGTTTATGTTATATTTAAAACTTTTATTATGAAGAATTAATTGGTCTATTATGTTCTGGGATAGGGATTAGTAAAATTAATCCCTCTGGTATGGGGTCCGGTTATAGAAGACCCTCTTGTATGGAGTCTGGTTATAGAGGCTCTCTGGGATGGAGTCCGGTTACAGAGGCTCTATGGGATGGAGTCTAGTTACAGAGACTCTCCGGGTAGGATTCCGGTTATAAACGCTCTACAGGTTGGGATCTAGTTATAGTTATACCCTAGGTCTTGTCACGAGGCCTTGAAATAGAAATTAATGTTTTTCATTATTCATTCCATCATTATGAAAGAAGCTATTTGATAATGCATGTGATTATTTGACTAGTAGAATATCCATGTGAGTATGTAAATGGAATTATTTAATTTAATCTCTGCCATATTCTGCTGAAGATCATGTTTAAAAGTATTTTTTTTTGTTATACATTGCCTGAAATGTTTATATTTATTTATGAAAGTTTCTATAATATTTTTATCTTTACTGATTATCTGAGCTCAACCCTTTCAATGTTTTATTTTTTCCTAGATGTGAAGAAGTATTTTATGAATGACCTTCATGGATAGTATGAGGGGATATAAAGACAATATGTTGTTGTTGTTGTTTTACTTTATTATGTAATTTAAGACTTACGAATATATATATTGTTTCAAAGGCTACTAAAATAATCGGTCATTCGAAACACGATCTTTTATGATCATGCAAAAGATAGAAAATAATGCACCGACTCTTGGTAACTAGGGTCGAGGAATTACATTTGGTATTAGAAAAAAGATTATTAAAAACTGTGGAAGCTAGATTTAGGTATACTCTGATTAGAGAACATAACTTGAAGAAAGACTTTGAGGATTAGTATAGAAGACCTTCTGATTATTTTGGTATTATAGAGATTTTTTTAGTATTCCATGAAATACATCCTTTTCTGGATACGAGTAGGTAAAGGCGAATCTGGAATTGATGTATATAGGGGTAAAACCTAAAAACACTACTTTGATCTAGACTCAAATGGGAAATGGTGCACAAAAAATGGCTTTGCTCCACTCCTGGTTACGACACTCCCAGAGAATATGATTTGGATAATTATAATTTTCTTTAAAAACCATTATGAAGTGTTTATGAGTATACAATTCCTCAAAGAAAATATTTTTATGATTATTGATTATATTCATAAACTATTCAATTTATGTTCAGTGTTTTACATGGTTGGATTTATGTATATCAATTGGTAAAATAATTTAGGTTATGCCATTTTTTATAAATGGATCCCAATAGAAGGAATGAGAACTCCAACAATACGCATGATAGAATGATTAATAAGGATTATATAATTAATTGTAATAAGCCAACATTTAAAAGGGAAAGAGTGTCCCACGTATTCTCATCATACGAAGAAATAATGTCATGTGTTAATATGATAATTAAAGAATTCTCCGAGTCCTATGGATTTGAATGGATGCAGCATAAGCTAAGGATGAAAGAGAGAAATAAGGATAAAGGGAAGAGGCGAAAGAAGGATTTTCAGATATGTGATAACTGTTGTATGAAACACCCTAGAACTAGCCTGATGGGAATGGGAATTTTTTATAAGTGTGGAGAAAAAGGACACCAAGTACCTGACTGCAAGGGTAATAAAAAGGTTTCAAATGTGCAATGCTTCATCTACAAAGATTTGGGACACTACGCGAATCAATGTCCAAATCATTAGAGTGTACCTCGAATGCTAATGTGGATAATAATCAAGTTATGATATTACCAAAGATAAAATGGAATGATTAGATTTATGATGTTTTTATTTAATTATTAGTTCATTTTATTATTGTATTAATTATTTACATTTTATAAGAATTATGGACTATATAAGGATTGTACTGCAATACTATTTCATTTAAAACACGAGATTGTGTCGAAGCACGAAAAGGTACTAAATAGTAGGATACATTTATTGAAAAATATATGGTTGAGAGAAAGAGAAACCATAATATGGTCCAGATACTGATGTAGTAATTTTGATAAGAGATGATTGATTTTGATAAATTATATTGGATATTCTTATCTACATTGAAACTAATTAAATGTTTGTTTATTTAATTTTTGTTGGATTATAAAACATTTTTGGATATAAGGAGTATATCAATTATTATATAAGGAATAAGGGAGAATGAAGGTAATAAATAACGTTTTGTGGTATGTTATAGTGTTACCATATTTTAAAATATACATGATAATGGTGTAAACATGTTATTACGTGGAAAAAAGTATCTAAACTATGTTTACCATACTTATAATTTTTTTTCTGAGTGATTCGAGAGAAGTACTTTGGATAAGTCAAAAGGTTGGAATGTATTATATTTGATATTGGATATTACTGTTAAGGTTATTTTAGGATATTTATAAAAAGGGAAACACAGAGACTGTGTGACAACCCGTCGTGTCGGACAATGATTGGGGAATCGAACCCACAACCATTGTACGATTGGGATTTATCACCTATCACTGGACTTCCTAAAGTCCCTGGAGTGTAAAATGTAATTTTTTTAAAAAATTTCTAAAAGATGAATTATACAATTTTTTCGGAACCCTATACGCTTAGGAAAAATAAAATATTTTTATGTTCTATTATCATTTAGAATGAATGATGAGTTTTTGGTAGAAATTAGTTAAGGGATATAACTCCACTTGTTAGATATATATATATATTCACTTATTATATGAAGGAATTAATCCTTAAACATTAGGTAAGAGATCATAAAACAAAAAATATGTTATCCTAATACATTATGTTTTTCTGAAGCAATGATATTTTAAATCATCATAAATTGTTGTCTTTGAGGCTTTAAATTTTACACTTGTTTGTCACTGATGACCTCAATCACTCCCTATAAATATTTACAATTTCTGCAAAATTATGTTTCTATAATTTCCACCAATTTCTCTTATTTGAAACCCTAATTAGGTGGTTACATTCTTATTTCCCTTTCCCTCTTATTAAAACTTAATCTTACTAACCGTATTTCCGATATGGGTTTTTCACAAAGGTATTTTCTATTTTCAACCTTCTATTATATAATAACAATTTCAAATTATGAGGATGCAATTTAATGAAGGAGGGAAGAATGTAACACCCCAATCTTCCATGGTACATTTATCTTTGAATAATACAATAGCATGAGTTGTATGCAACTTTGAGTTTTAACACACCGTGACCAATCAAACTAGCTGTTATGAATAGTAATACCCAAATTTTAAAATTTTATAAATTTTATTTTTAAAAATTTACTTCAATTTTTGGATTCGGAAAATAGAAATTAGACTAGATTGAATTTTTTTTCTGTGAACATCCAATTTTTGACGAATAGTGAAAAATAATAAACTTTAATTAAAAACTAAATTTTTAATAAAAATAATTTATCATGCTAAATTATATAATTGAGTGGTTTTATATTATAACTAGAATATATTTTACCACTTAATCTGTTGTTTGTCATTGGACAAAATTTCAGATTTAATTTGGACATAATCATGTGTCAATCTTTTGACAATTACTATTTTTTAAAATAACGCTTTTTGTTTTGACAGTGGGAATTAATTTTAAATTAATTTCTACAACTTCTATGTTTTGAATTTAAAAAATTTGATTCATTATTTGGAATCAGTATTTCCAAATTGTGTATATAGGTAATTTTTATTTTTAGACATTTTGAATAATTACTTTGTAAATATTTTATTTACCATGGTTAAAGGGTTAATCTGGTAAAAAAGGGAACAATATCATATTATAATAATATTAAATTACACCAACACGTATCCTAACCCTATTGTTTTTGAATGTCTGTCCTTGTTCAATTTTGGGTCGATTTTGAGACACCAATTATCCACTTGTACATGAAAATGACGCTTTAGATTAATTAATTTAATGTAAAGGAAAAAATGACATTTACAAACCCCTTTTAGTAAATTAATTTTTACATAAGGTTATGTAGGATATCATTTCAATTAAAATTATTAATTTGAAATATAAAAAGATTTAATACATCATGATAATTTTTTTATAATCCTTAGACATTGAATAATTAAATTTATTTATGACACAATAATGATGTACTATTTTCCTTATTAATGAAAGAATCATGTAAATGGTATTATAAATGTTAAAATAAATATAATATGGATGTTTTGATGTCCTAAACTAAATTTATAGGATAATATTACATGTTATTAATGATTCAATGAGTTTATTTCTATGTTATCATGTTTCTATGACTTTATCAAAATCAAAATACCAAACAGTGTCCAAATTGACATAATAGTGATTTTAAAACAAATATTATATTATTAATTGATATTATATTCTTAAAAATCAATGGTTCATCCACGATACATATATAATTTATGGTTTATCATTAATGTACCATTTAGGGTTCTCATGGATGTTTATTGTATGTATATTAACCATATAATATAAAAATACATTGAGACATGGTAAATGTCAAACTATTTAACTATGAGTTAAATCTAAAAGATAATGTTAATATAATGACAAAAACCTCTCTAAATCCTTTTTTTGTTGGATTTAGACCCATCCCTACCTTATCCATGAAATAAATCAGTTTTTAGCCATTATAATCTGGAAATTATTTAATTATAAAATAATATTTCTATCTATTACTAAGGTGCCGCTCACCCCTCTTATAAATGGTCACTCACCCTTCACTAAATTTCACACAATAAATGCTATTTTACTAGGCCAACCCATGATCAAATACTCTATAAAATATCCTCACTTCAACCTAGATGCCTTATTTTTTTCATAAATCCAATCAATGGAGTCATTTTTATGAAATCAAAACGAAGAACCTGAAGAAGATGTAATGATTTCAGCACCCACTTTCAAGTTCCTTTATTTTTCCACTTCATCCTTCCTTGTTATTCCCATAATAAAATAATAACTCTTGTATCCTCTATATAATGTGATTTTATGATAAATATGGTTCAACCATTTTTAGTATTTTATCCATCGTTTGAATAACAAGTCACCATATGTGCGTACATACGGCTTACCTTCTCCATGTCGTGGTGTAATTGTCATTCAATACATTATTGTTTTGATGGGTATGATAATGATGTGTAATTGATTTTAAATAATAAAGATAACATTATAATGATTCTGTATATATGATATACCATCCAATTATATATTATTTTAATATCAAAAAAATGATATTGTCACTTGTGTGTAAGTACGGACTACAATCTCCACGAACGTGATGAGATTAATTCCCCAATCTATCCATTCAAGACTAATTTTCATTTTATGATATAAAAATTTTTTAAGGACTTCATATCATTCTGGATATGAATTTGATACACATTATCAATAACAAACATGGCTTATGTAACCAAACATATAAAATAATAATTAAGTTAACACCCAAAACAACGATAATACTAAAATAATTATTAACAATGCAATATTAGAAGATCATATATGATATCATAATTATGTATATGGTTGTTCTATATTTTAATAAAAATGTTATAACTATTATGATGGAGGTCAACATACCATTGACTAAGGAAAAGTCGAGGTAACGGTTTATTTAACAATTTCTTCCTTATCAGAGGTTGTGTATACGTATTTTTCTACAAGAACCTATATATCATCTACATCCATGTTTCATAAAAATTCCTTTAATTTTTTTTTCTATTTATTTAAAAATGGGTTAATGTCATTTATATCCTTATTTATCCTTATAAGTTTTTGAAAGGAATCTTTTCGTGGTTTTACAAGTATGGTACATTTTGACCTCTTTGACATATTTAATGTAAGAATTTTTTTTAACTTATACAGCGGGTGAGGCTATTTTACGCCATTATTACATCATCGAAGCTTCCCTTACAAGCTTGTATTAATATTTTCAAGATAAAATTTTCGTTATAAAATTATGTGTCCTTTAAATGATTATAATATAGAAAGATATGTTTCTCTCAAATAGTTTGGATTTCATCTATGTCAGCATCCTTTGATAGAATTTTTGTTTATTTGATGTTGATTTATTATCATACAAATATTTCGTATTGTATTGATGGTTTTGTGATATGTTTGACTATGGATGTGTTATTTTTATACCAATTATGGTTTTTGGATAAATTATTGACATTTTGTATGAATGTATTAATACGAATGTTTATGTTATATTTCAGCCATTTATTAAGATGAATGTATTGGACTAGTATGATTCAGGTTGGGGACCGGTAATAGTATACCCCCTGGGTGGGGTTCGGTTTTAGCAGACCATCTGAGATGGAGTCTTGTTACAGAGGCTCTCCGAGATAGAGTCTGGTAATAGAGGATCTCCGGGATGGAGTCCAGTTATAGTGGCTCAATGGGATAGAGTATGGTTACAGAGGCTCTCTGGGTTGGGTTACGATTACAGTTAGCCCCTATGTCTAGGCACGAGGCCTTGAAACACAGATTAATGTTTTTTATTATGCATTACATAATTATGAAAGACACTATTTGATAATGGATGTTATTATTCGACTAGTAGAATATCCATGTGAGTAAGTAAATGGAATTCTTTAATTTTTTCTTTGCCATATTCTTCTGATATTCAACATTAAAAGGCTTTTGTTTTAGTTATACATTTCTTTAAATGTTTATGTTTATTTATGAATGTTTACACCATATTTTTATCCTTACTGAGCATCTAACCTCACTCCCTTTCAATGTTTTATTTTTTCAAGGATTTGAAGAAATATTTTATGAATGATCTGTAGGGATAATATGAGGGGATATGAATACAATATGTTGTTTTAGTTTTCTTACATTATGATATAATTTAAAAAATATGATTATATCTAGTGTTTCTAAGGCTACTAAACTAATCAGTCTTTTGAGACATGATCTTTTATGATCATGCCAATGTTATGTAATAATGCACCGACTATGTGTAACTAGGGTCGGGGCATTACATGTGATATCCTGATCTAGAATATATTTTGGCGATCCACTGTGATCCCTTTAGTTGATCGAAGAGATCTTCAATCCTAGAGATAGAGTACTCGTTATTCACGGTCACCTGGTTCTGGTGCTGATTTTCAACAAAAAGTCTCAATCTCCCATCATAATTATTGGTGAACAAAATCAGGGCTACCCAAGGAGAAAAACTAGTCCGAATAAATCCATTCCCCTGCAAGTCCTATAGTTGTACATGAAACTCACGAAGCTCTATGGTTTCCATATGATATGCTGGTGTAGATATCGGTGTCGTCTCAGGGTACATGTCAATATAAAAGTCCACCTAGTAGTGATCAGGTTGACCAAAAACATCATCAGCGAAGGCATCTGCGAACTGGTCCACCACTATAAGATAGCTCGAGCTCTCCACATCAACTGATATGAGGGTAAGGCTATCCATCTGACTAGTGATTGGTTACACCCTCCTCTAGGTAAGTCCATAATGTACTTCAAAGGCTCTTTTCTTGCTGGTGAAGGTAAAATATGTCCCTTCCATATAGACACACCGCACCATGCGCCTAACATAGTCAATATAAGCATGGACTGTAGATAACCATTCCATACACAAGATGATGTTCTAAGGTCTCTTCTTATCTACTAGGAGATCCCAGCTGAAACTCTCCCCTCCTAGAGTAAGCTCACATAGTCGGCACCAGTGTGTAATGGTTAAATCTGCTTTCGTAGGACTCTCTAACTGTAAGGATCAACCCAACGACTCCATTGGAATTTCCATGCTCCGAAAGAGGTTAGTTACAATAAAAGAATGAATGACACCTATGTCTATATATACTGCAGCTATGGTGGAATAGATAAAGATCGTACCTCGTATCATCTCCGAAGTGCCCTGGTCATAGGTCTTCGCTGCCTCGATCTGAGCTCGCCCCTTTCAACATGCTCGTTTTGGTCGGGGTGGACCACATTGTGGTGGTGGAGATAACATCTTGAATCGTTTCAGAATGCATGGCCTGCTCCGCTACCACGTCTGCCTACTCCTTGTGGACCGCCTCGATCGAACCTATATCTCTGACTAGGCAGTCCTTCGACCGTCTGTTGATCATCTGAACATCTGGTCGGACATTCACGAGCCATATGACCCTACCTGTTGCATGTGAATCACTTCATATTCCTTGCATGGATTACACTATATCTAGTAACTCACACAACTGATTCTGAGTCATGCAGTCATCCACCTATAGGTCTAGTCCTCTTGAACCTCTGTGACATCAGTCTGCTACCAGCTGGAGAAGAATATGCTACTTGACATCCGGTAGTGTGTCTCGCTGATGATGACTGCTAATCATGAAAATTATCTACTAAGAGAGATCACTATAGCACTCATGCATGCGTTGGTATGCTGAGACAAATCATCAAAGCCCAAATTCTCTCATGAGCCCCTGATCGAAGGTCCGAGACCTAGAGAATATGTCCCACACCATATCTGTGGATTAGCGTGAGAGTTCAGAGAACCTCAATGAGTACTGATCCACAGTCATTATACCCTGCTGTAGATGATGTTGCTAATGTATGAACATTGTGTGAAGAGTTGATGGGTATAACTCTGCCCAAATCAAGCTCTCAAAATATGCCTAGAGAAGTATCACCTCATCATGAACATATAGAATCATGCACCACAGACATCCTACTACAGCCTATATAAGGCTGGAAGCAAGGATCACCCTGAGATCATCTAGTGTCCCTACCAGTCGAGAAACTCTCACTATGGACTCCAGCCAATCCTCAACCTCCTGTGGATCCGTCTCTCCCATGATCCTGGGAGTCCTTTGGTGATATAACTCGTGAAATGCACTCATGAGGCATGTATCATCTACTGCTGGGGATGGTGGCATCAGTGTTCCAACGAATAATAGTACATCTAATGCCTCTACTGGTGCCTCTACTAGAGAAGGGCCCTGCACCGAGGCCTCGTTGCTCGGTGGGATATCAGTTCTTACTACTCTCAGAACCCTAGCTGGCTGTCTGCGTGGAGGAAACCTGAAATGAAATAGGTGTGCCATTGTCAATAAGTTATAAATGGTGAGATGAATGAAAGTTATCACAATGAAAACTCTTTCAAACACACCCGCAATTAGTATTTTCGTGAAATAAGTTGGAAATCATAATTCAGGGTCCTATTGTATGGATACGTCAGCTGCCATACCAAAATATGGATTACCTAAACTGAAAAACACACTCACTACAATTAACACTATTGATATTAAAAAAGAACAACGTCCAATGATCTATTGTAGAACCGACTCATCTGATACCAATTTGTCACGACCCGTCCCCAGGGTCCCGTGCCGGGAATACCCCAAACCCGACTTCCATATGCTAGGGGATGTAAACTAGCACCGAAAGCGTATTTCCTAAAACTGGGAAGGTATTTCCTTTATAACATGTAAACACATGAAACCAAACAGAAAGAAAGATATGAACTCATGTAAACTGAATATTAATCAGAGTCAGTAAAATAAGAAAAAGGGACATGCATACAATCCCAACTAGAAAGTATAAGAAACTAAAAGTAAAAGTAAACTGGAATAACTCCTATGAACACCTACCAAGAATACTACCATAAGGATAGGTACAACTCTCTAATGGTCATATCTATAGTATTCCTTGTCTACGTTCCACCTCCAAGCTACCTCTAGTCCATGTACTCTCGTCTGCAGTCAGCGTTGTCCGTCATTTGCACCAAACACAACGAGGTGCAGGAATATCTCGTGTAGGGGTGAGTATAATGATACTTAATAGGGACCCAAAGACCCTCAAGGACTCACAATATCCAAAAAGGATATACCACGATGAATGAAAAAAACTAACAAAGCTACTTAGGAATATGCCCATACATATACCTAAATTATCAAGTAAACCCATCTAAATCTTGACGAAACACAAGGCCCAACACGTTATCCCAATGCTAAATTGTTCCACAAAGGATGAAATAACACGATGGTAAGTACCAAACAGGTATTCCACAAAGAAGAATACCACCGAGGTATTAACATGAATGAATGTATAACAAAAGTATGGACATAGATCATATTAGGTATAACATATGTGCGGTAGACCCACACAGGATCCTAGTACCATGTCCATATATTGTCAGACCCAAACAGGATCCTAGTACATTGTTAGTAAGTCATCAAACCCACACAAGTTCCTATTACATTGTTAGAATGTTGTTAGCCCCACACCGGATCCTATTACATCGTTAATATGCCTTCAATCCCACACAGGATCCCAGTACATCGTTACAACCTCCTGCAGTGTTCCTGCAATAAGATCACGTGCCTCTGGGTGGGTCCACTCCACAAGCAACCGGTTGATACTCATACTTTTATGAATTCCAATGATGAAGTGTCTCAAAATAACCTCAATGTCATTGGGGTCTCAACACAATAGACAGTGTGTCAATCAGATGACTTTTCTGTGAGTTATTAGCCTTTTAGTCCCAGGGCCTTGTGGGATTCGTGTTCGATCCAACCCAACTGTAACCCATATTATTCCAAATCTCTAGTGGGATATACTCATAGTGACCGTCTCACTCCAAAGTTTTTATCACCACTGACTTTTCATCAAACAGACGCTTCATGTCAATGTTATGGATGATAGAACGAAAAGGTGGTAGGTTGTCTTGATCTGGTCCAACTCATACAAACCGACTTGTCCTGACCCGGCTTGGGCTGACCCGACCTAGTTTGGGTAGACCCAGACCACTGGGTCCGTCCTGACTCGCATTGAGTGGCGTAGGGGTTGCAGAGTGGAGCAAGTCCATGAGGGAAGCGCGGAGGCCACGAGGTTGGCGAAGGCCATGAGGGCAGTGAAGGCCGCAAAGGGTCACGGGGCTTTGAAGACTGCAGGGGCTGCGAGGGCCATGAGGTGGAAATTCTATAAGAGCTGTGAGGCTGCTGGGGCCGCAGAGGGCCGTGATGCATTATGGGGCCGCTGGGTGGCGGAGGCCGCGGGCGACGTGGCGCCGTGGAGGTCGCGGGCGGAGGTGCACCACAGAGGCCCCCCCAGGGGGGGGAGGTTATGTTCAATGGGGTGTCATGCCTGTAACACCCCCAACATCTCATAGTACGCTTCTCGCTGAATAATATAGAAGTGTGTGTTGTATGCAACTTCAAGTTCTAACACACACAACAACTAATAAAAATAGTTGTTATGAATAGTAATACACACTTTTTGAAATTTTATACATTTTATCATTCAAAATGGACTTCAATTTTGGATTCATAATATCGATGTTAGCCTATGGTGAAATTTTGGTATTTTTCATATAACTTACATATTTTGATGAATAGTAAAAATTACTAATTTTTTATAAAAAAAACTTTTTAAATTGAAATAATTAATAGTGATAAATTATTAATATGAGTGGTTTTAAAGTATATATAAAATATATTTTTACCATTTAATACAATGTTGGTCATTGGACACAATTTCACATTTAAACCTGACATAAACAAGTGTCAATCTTTTGATAGTTATTATCTCTTAAAAACACGCTTTTGTTTTAACAACGTGAGTTAAATTTAAATTAATTTCTACCACTTCTGTGTTTTGAATTTGAAAAATGGATTCCATTTTTGGAATCACTATGTCCAAATTGTGTAAATGGGTAACTTTTATTTTTAGACATTTTACTTAATTACTTTGGTAAATTTTTTATTTACCATGGTTAAAGGGAAAATCCGGTAAATAAGGGTAAAAATAATATTATAATAATAATAAATTATCCTAAAGCATTTCTTATCCTTATTGGTTCATACATTTCATACCATGGGCATCTTTGGGTCGATTTCGGGACCCCATGGATCCACTTGTAAGTGAAAATGACACTTTAGAATAATTATGTTAAAATAAAAACCAACATGACATAAGCATATATCTTATACTAAAAAAATATGTACATAGAATTATATATGTTATATATTCAATTATAAATATTAATTAAAAATATAAAACAATTTCCTATATAATGATATTTTATTTATAATTTTTAGACATTAAATAATTTAATTTATTTATGACACAGTGGTGATGTAGTAATTACATTTTTTATGAAATATTAAAATAATTGATATTATAAATACCCATATAAATATAATTTTTTACATTTAATGGAATCAACTAATTTTATAGGTTAATATGACATGTTAGGATATATTTAGTTAACTTTTTTCCAAGTAATAATTCTGTTATTCCTTTCACAAAAATGAAATACCAAATAGTGTCAAAATTGACATAAATGTGTTCATAAAACAAATGTTATATTATAATTGATATTAAATTCCTAAAAATATAAGGATATTCCAAAGGAATTATATCATGATAGTTGTATCATTAATTGACCAATTGGGGGTATCTTGGATGTATATATTATGTTCATTAACGATATAATATAAAATACAAAGTGACGTGGTAAATGTCAAACTAATTAATTATGAGTTAAAACTAAAATATAAGGTTAATATAATGACCCAAACCGGTATAAAATCAATTGTTTGAAATTATTTAGACCCATATAAACCTTATAATTTTCATAATCTACTTTTGAGCCATTAGAAACCGAATATGAATTTATTATAAAATAATAATTTAAGTTTTCTCTAAAGAGCCCATCCTCGCCCTTATAAATGTTCACCACTTATAACCAATTATTCACACCATCAAAGCCTTTTGGAACAGCCAAAACCTACCCAAATACTCTCTCAACTTCCCTAAATTCAACATAGAGGTCTTATATGTATCAAAAACCCATCTTAAAGACTCCTTTTGATCAAATAAAAAGGAAGCACCAGAAGAAGATGAAATGTTTTCACCACCCTCTTTCAAATTCCTTTCTTCTTCAACTTCTTCTTTCTTTGTTATCTACATTATAAAAAAATAACTCCAGTATCTTTTAATAAATGTTATTTCATTATAAATATTGCACAACCATATTCAATATTCTGTCCATCCATTAAATGACATGTCACCATACATGCGTACGCACAACTTACCATCTCCATGTCGTGGTGTAATTGTTATTCAATATATTATTATTTGGATGGGTATAATAATGATGTGTAATTCATGTAAATGATTAATATAAAATTATAATGATACTTTATATATGATATACCGTACAATTATATATTATTTTAATATCAAAATAATGATATTGGAACTCGTGCGTACGTATGGAATACCGTCTCCACGAACGTGATGAGATTCATTCCCCATCATATCCATTTGAGACTAATTCTCATTTAATGAAAAAAATAATTTTTAAGGACTTTATATCATTATGTATATGAATATGATACATCCTATCCATAATAAACATGACTTACGTAACAGAGAATATAAAGGAAGACGAGTAAGTTAACTCCCGAAATGACGATAATACAAAAATATTATTAAAAAGGTAATGTTGAACGATCATATATGATATAATAATAATGTATATGATTATTGTATAATATAATAACAATTATTTCACCATTATTAAAGAATTGAACAACCCCTGACCAAGTAAAAGAACAAGGTAAGGGGTTTCATATCTCACTTTTAATTACTTGAGATTTCCATTGTTCACCCCTTATTTATTGCATGTGCTGTGTGTACTGCCCATGATTGTATTCATTGTGTAATATAATTTAATTTATGGACATTTACATCATCATTTTATTATTATCCTTTCATTTTATTATGTTTATTAAGTTACCAAGTCGATAAGGTAATTTGAAATTTCAATTTCCACTCAGTCGGCTTTACGCATACTTCATTGATTATTTTACTCCAAGATTATGTGTGGAATCACTATTAATTTACCTATTTCATAATTTTTAATCTCCTTTTGTGGACATACATTTAGATACACATAATCACTCCATTGATAAATTCACAAGTCATCAATATGAACTTAATAAGAGTAATTTTAACTCAATCTCTATTTGTTGAGTTAAATATCCAATCCATTGATGTTGTCTTTACAAGAATATGTGTGAATGTCCTCTGATTGGTTTACAATGAATAAACAATCATATTAAGTGTATTTGTATTTTTCACACATAATTATTTTGTTGATTTATCTTTAACCTAATGATACGGTCTTTATAATAGACTTAATCTCAATTAAATCCCATTGACACTTCATTGTTGTAATACACCAACTCTCTTTTATATGGTGTATATTATATACTTTGACATTATATATCATGAATCGATTTACTCTCATTATATTACAATGTATTGATTGCCTCAATTATTTGTATTCAAGTGTCTCTCTTTTTGTTACAAACTCTAACAAAAATATAATTTTTAAATGTTATGAAGATTTTTTCTTCTAAATCATTCTCATTAATGTACATGTTTTAAAAATGGTTTTAAGGATTTATTTATATGGAAATTAATGTTTTCAAATCAATTTTTTTTAAATATTCAAAGTGGTTTGGGACACTTTGATTCAAAAATCTATTTTTAAATGGCTTCTTGACAAATAGTGAGACTTTTAAACGATTTCAAGAAAACGATGGATATTTCACGATAATAATTTTGATGATTATTTTAATCAATGAAAATATCCTTCATTATTCTCGAATGTGGTAAATCTTATACAATACAGTATTTCATATTTTATCAAATGAGTTATGTTTGACTATGGATGTGCTATTTTTATACCATTCATGGTTTGTGGATAAAGTATTGACATTTCATATGATAGTTTTAATAAAAATGTTTATGTTAGGATTCAAAATTTTCATATGAGGAAATCATTGGACCTAATAAGTGATGGGTGGAGCTTTCTATAGCTCCTCGATGCATTGGTAGGAATCAGGATACAAACTAGTGTCATGGCATGAGGCCTTGAAAAAATCTTATTTGTAGTCTTGGCACGAGGCATTGGCTATGTGGGTATGATAGTCTGGCATTATGAATTACAACATAATAAAAGTTGTTATTGATATTGAATGTTATTATCAGAATATAATAATATCAATGTGAATAAGTAAATGGAATTATTTCATTTTATCTTTTCTATATTATGCTAAAGTTCATGTTTAAAATGATTTTTCGTTAGTTATACATTTCTTTAAGTGATTGTTCTTATCTATGATAGATTATGCTATATTATTATCCTTACAGAGCATTTATGCTCACCCCTTTAAATGTTTTATTTCTACAAGGTTGTGATGAAGTAATTTATGAATGTCTAGGTGGGATAGTATGAGGGGATATTAAGACAAGCTATTTTTGTAGTATTTTTTACCTTATGATGTAATGTAAAACTTATGAATGTATCTAGTTTTCCCAAGACAAATAACCAAATCGGTCTTTTGAGACTTGATCCTTTGTGATCATGCCAATGTTATGTAATAATACACCAACTGTGGGTAACTGGGGTTGGGGTGTTACAGTTTGTATTAGAGTAAGTATAGTACAAACCATGGGAGATAGATTTTGATAAATTTTTATTAGAGCACATATCCCTAAGACAGACATTGAGGATTAGTATATAAGAACCTCCTAGAATTTTAGTATTGTAGATATTTTGTGAGTTTTCTGAGCAATACATCCCTATCTGGATACGAGCAGGTAGAGGAAGCTCTGGCACAGATGTACCTAGGGGTAAAACCAAAAAACACCACTTTGATCTAGACTTTAATGGGAACTCGTGCACGCCAATGGCCCTTGCTGCACTCTTGGTTATTCCACTCCGGGGGGATATGCTTAGGATAATTTACATTTTCGTTACAATACGATTTTATGTATTATGTATAAGAAGAGAGTAAATGACCATGGTTAATACTAATGTGTTTTGAATTGAGAATATGCTGACATGATATTCTCTAAAAGATTTTATGACTACTGTTACTCACATAATGCTTTCTGGTTTTAGTCAATGGCTGGATTCCATGAAATTCATAGTGACTTTGAGAATTTTGTACAAGGTGGGAGCAGTTGGGGAAATGAGCAACACAATGGAATGTTCATAGGCGTAAAAGATATCGTCTACATGGCAAATAAATTTTCCAAAAATATGAACAACAATATATATATTAACCAATTTCCAGACTGAACAAAGAAGATAATGGTGACGAATGATAAGTTCTCCAGTTGTGGAGAACATGGAGAAAATAATCCACAATTTCCATCAAGTAGAAAATGTGGAAAGAGACACCTAGGAATGTGTCCCAATGGAATAATGAAATGCTTTACGTCCGGGAAAGAAGGACATAAAGTAAAGAATTGCAGATGAATAATGAAGAGTATAATTGATGAAGATAAAAATGGTCCCAAGAATGCTTTTATATTCATTGGCTATAAATGTAGGGGACCTGGCCATTACCCGAGTGAATTCCCAATTCTATTGGATATTTTATTGGTCAAAGAAGAATCTATGAGGAAAAAATGGTTGAAGAAATGTTTAAAAGTATCAGTGCTCCTTGTTGATTTATTTACATTGGAATAATTTTCTCTTTTATTTTTAATCCTTCATTTTTCCATTTGAGAATGATATTTTAGGATGAATTATTTTTTCTCTTATGGATATAATTATAAATAACCATTTGGTTCTATATGCTCATTGTGTTTGAGGCAATTACAAGTTATTACAATTTGGGATGAAAATTCACGGAATGATATAACATTTGTGTTTAAATTATGTTATGGTTATTTTTAGGAATTTATTTCATTTTGTTAATGTTATAAAATATAGTATTTGAAAAACAAAAACACACAGACTATGTGACAACCCCTCACGCTGGACAAAGTTGTGGGAATCAAACCCACATCCAATGTGTGATTATAATTTATTGCCTACCACTGTACTACGTGAAGTCCCTGATTAGTGTGACTATAATTTTTAGTTAAATGATTTTATTGATCAATAATAATTTGATTTGGGATCTTATGTCTTATCAAATGAATACCCATAGTACATGAAAATTATTAGGTGATTATGTGATAAATTTTATTTTGGAAGATGTGCACTTTGTTGGGAACACTATATGCCCATGTAAAATAGAATAGTAAGGGATTTCATTTGAGTAGTAATGGTGTATTTTTATCTATGTTTTTATTGTGGATTTAGAGTTATTTGGGTTATTTATGGAAATTATTTACATATAATAGAGAATATCTGATTAGGTTAATTAATTTTAAGTATTTGACATTAAGAGTAATTTATGTCATTTGGAGAAACCATTTATCGTGGAAGGCTACATAACCAAATTCTTCTATGTTTTGAGTTTCAATATTATTTTGGATTTTATTGAAGGATTTTAAGGACAATTAATTTTTGAATGCTATTGTTGGTTTAATTTTAGAAATTAAGATTTGTGTTTCTTTATCTAATGGAATAACCTTCTGGGGGATCATTAGATCTTATACTAACCATTTCTGTTTTGATTAATCTATAAATACAAGGTAAATATATAGTTTATTCTTCGTGGATAATGTGATTCTATAAGATGTTTATTGTATCTATTCTAGTGTGACCAAGTCTTCTGGAATACTCATCGTTTAAAAATGAGATAGTACTAAAAATTTATAAATGAATGAAACGTTACTTAAAAATTAAGTATATCCCTTTATGTTCTCAGTCAATATCATAAATGAATTCCCAATCATCATGTAATTAAACTTAAAAATAATAAAAATAAAAATAAAAATGTTGTCTGTTTACTTTTCCTACTGGGAAACTAATGACCGTTTTTCGAATCACTAGTTTGTGGTTTTCTTATTGTTAACTTTCTTCCCATCATGTATTCTATCATTCTCTATCAGAACTTGACACTTAGTTTATCATTTGTATCCAGGTTTTTCTACATGGAATCCTAGTATATCTTATCTTGGGTGACCTTTGTACTTCTCATTATTTCTTTTAAATTGATAGTTTTATTGACTCTTTTTCCGATGTGGGACTTTCCATTATATTCGGATGCTCAATTTTAAAAAAATTTTAGGAAGATATTAATTAAATGAGGATATAATTTAACACCCCAAACTTCCACGGTACTCTTATCGCTGAATAATTCAGTAGCGTGTGTTATATGCAACATCATGTTCTAACACACACAACAACAAATAAAACTAGCCGATATGAATAGTAATTCCATATTTTTGAAATTTTATACATTTTATCATTCAAAAATGGACATCATTTTTGGATTTGGAATATCAATATTATCCTAGGGTGAAATTTTGGTACTTTTCGGATAACTTTCATATTTTGATGAATAGTGAAAATTACTAAATTTTTATTAAAAATGACTTTTTTAATCGAAATAATTAATAGTGATAAATTTTGAATTTGAGTTGTTTTAAAGTATATTCTGAATATGGTTTTACCATTGAATGAAATTTTGGTCACTGGACATAATTTTATATTTCAATCGAACATAAACAAGTGTCAATATTTTGATGGTTATTATCTCTTAAAAACACTTTTTTTTTGACAGTGGGAGTTAATTTTAAATTAATTTCTGCCACATATTTTTTTGAATTTGGAAAAATGAATTCCATATTTGGAATAAGGATTTCCAAATTTTGTAAATGGGTAACTTTTATTTTTAGTCATTTTGAATAATTATTTCGGTAAATATTTTATTTACCATGGTTAAAGGGTAAATCTGGTAAATAAGGGTAAAAAAATAACATTATAATAATAATAAATTACCCTGAAACGTGTCCTAACCTTATTAGTTGATACATGTCCGACCATGGCCATATTTTGGTCAGTTTTTGGATTCCATGGATTTAATTGATAGTGAAAATGAAACTATAGAATAATTAAGTAAAAATAATAACAAAGATGACATAAGAATATATCTTTTACTAATTTTTATTAATAGGGTTATATATGTTATCTATTCAATTATAAATATTAATTAGAAAGCTAAAACAATTTCCTACATAATTATATTTTATTTATAATTTTAAAAGATTATATAATTTAACTTATTTATGACACAATGGTGATATTGTAATTTCATTTTTAATGAAATATTAAAGTAATTGATATTATAAATACCCAAATAAATATAATTTGATACTTTTAATGTATTAGACGAATTTTATAGGTTTATATGACATGTTATAATTTATTTAGTTTCCTTTTTTTGATGTAATAATTCTGTTATGATTTTCACACAAATCAAATACCAAATAGTGTCAAAATTGACATAAAATAGTTTTTTAAAAAATATAATATATTATTAAATGATATTAAATTATTCAAAATTTAAGGGTAGTCCAAATGACTTATATAATGATAGTTGTATCATTAATGTACCAATTGGGGTTCTCTTGGATGTATATAGTAAGATTATTAACTATATAATATAAAATACAACGTGACATGGTAAATGTCAAACTAATTAACTAAGAGTTAAAACTAAGATATTAGGTTAATATAGTGACCCAACACTCTCTAAAATCTATTTTTTGAAAGGATTTAGACACATACCAACATTATAATTTTCATAATACACTTTTTAGCCATATGAAACCGAATATTAATTTATTATAAAATAATACTTATAGTTTTTCCTAAAGAGCCCCTCCACCCCCTTATAAATGGACACAACTTCTAACCAATTATTTACACCTTCAAACCCATTTGGATTCGCCAAAACCTGACCATATATTCTATCAACATCCCTGAATTAAACCTAAGGGACTTATATTGATCAGAAATCCAACATATGGACTCCTTTTGATCAAATAAAAAGGAAGCACCCGAAGAAGAGGTAATGTTTCCACCACCCTCTTTCAAGTTCCTTTCTTCTTCAACTTCTTCTTTCTATGCTATTTCCTTTCTAAAAAAAATATCCAGTATCTTCTATAAACTATGATGTTATTATAAATATGCTAAAACCATATTCAGTATTCTATCCATCTTTTGAATGACATGTCACCATACGTGCGTACATACGGCTTACCGTCTCCACGTCGTGGAGTAATTGTTATTGAATATATTTTTATTTGGATGGGTATGATAATGATTTTTAATTCATTAAATAATAAATATATCATTATAATTATTATTTATATATTATATACCATCCAATTATAAATTATTTTAATATCAATATAATGACATTGTCGTTAATGCGTACGTATGGACTACCGTCTCCAAGAATGCGATTAGATTCATTCCCTATCACATCAATTTGAGACTAATTCTCATTTAATGATTAAATATAATGTTTAAGGACTTGATATAATTTTTTATATGAAGAATATACAACCTATCCATAACTAACACTGCTTACTTAAAAAAGAATTTAAAGGAAAACGAGTAAGTTAACACTCGAAATGACGATAAAAGGCATTATTTAAAAATCATATTTGAAATCATATTAATTTATATGATTCTTATTTAATTTAATAACAATTATTTCACCATTATACAGGATGTTAACCAAACCTCGACCAAGGAAAATTACAAGGTAAGGGGTTTTTTCTCTCACTTTTAATTCCGTGAGATTTCCATTGTTCACCACTTATTTCTTGCTTGGGGTGTGTGTACTGCCCATGATTGTATTCATTGTGTAATATAGTTTAATTTATGTACATTTACATCATCATTGTAAGATTCTTCTTTAATGGGTGTATGTTTCTTAAGTTACCAACTCGATAAGGTAATTTGAAATTTCAATTTCCACTCATTCGGCTTTACGCATACTTCATTGATTATTTTACTCAAAGATTATGTGTGGAATAACTATTCATTAACTTATGTCATAATTTCCACTCTCCTTTTGTGGATATACTTTTTGATACACAAAATAACTACATTTATAAATTATCATGTCATCTATATGAACTTGATAAGAGTAATTTTATCTCAATCTCTCTTTGTTGAGTTAAATATCCAATTCAATGGTGTTATCTTTACAAGAATATGTGTGAATATCCTCTGATTGATTTACACTGAATATCCAATCATATTGAGTGTATATATATTTTTCACACATAATTATGTCGTTGATTTATCATTTACCTAAGGATATGGTCCATATAAAAGAATTAATGTCAATTTACATCCCATTGAGACTTCATTGTTGTCATACACCAATTATCTTTTATATGGTGTATATAATGTAATTTAGCATTGTATTTCATGAATCCATTTATTCTCATGATATTACAATGTTTTGATTACCTCAATTATTTTTATTCAAGTGTCTATCTTTTGGTTAGAAACTCTAACTAAAATATCATTTTTAAATGATTTGAAGATTTATTATTCTAAATAAATCTCATTAATGTCCATGTTTTAAAAATGGTTTTAAGGATTTATTTATATGGACATTAAAGATTTCAAATCAAAATTCGTTTTAAAATTTTCAAATTCGACTAGGACCCTTTAATTAAAAAATATATTTTAAATGGCTTCATGACAAATAGTGCGACCTTTAAATGATTTCAAGAAAAGGGGGGATATTTCTCTCAAATAGTTTTGATGATTATTTTCATCTTTGTCAATATCCTTCATTATTCATGATTGAGGTTAATCTGATACAATACAATATTTCATATTGTAACGAATGATTTATGTTTGACTGTGGATGTGCTATTTTTATACAATTCATTGTTTATGGAAAAAGTATTGATATTTCATATGCTAGTTTGAATACGAATGTTTATGTTATGTTTCAAACATTTCATATGAGGAATGAATTATACTTAATAAGTGACGGGTGGAGACTGCTATAGCTCCTCGATTCATCAGTAGGTCTAATGAGAAAAAAGTAGTGTCTTGGCACACGACCTTGAGAAAATCTTATTTGTAGTCCTTGAACGAGGCCATGGTTACTTGGTTTTGATAGTCTGTCATTTTTCATTCCATCATTATAAAAGTTGTTATTTATATTTCATGTGATTACTCGACTAGTATATTATCCATGTGAATATGTAAATGGCATTATTTCATTTTATCTTTTCCATATTATGTTAAAGTTCATGTTTAAAAGGCTTTTATTTTAGTTATAAATTTCCTTAAGAGTTTATGCTTATCTATGGAAGTTTTTCTATATTGTTATCCTTACTGAGTATTTGAGCTCACCCCTTTCAATGTTAAATTTCTCCTAGGATGTGAAGAAGTAATTTATGAGTGACCTACAGGGATAGGTTGAGGGGATATGAAGACAAGATGTTGTTTTTGTTTTTTTACCTTATTGTATAATGTATGATTTATGAATTTTTCTAGTTTTCCCGAGACTAATAAAATAATCAGCCTTTTGAGACCTGATCCTTTGTGATCATGCCAATGTTAAGTAAAAATGCTCCAACTCTGGGTAACTGGGGTCGGGGCATTACAGTTGGTATAAGAGGAAGTTTAGTAAAAACCATGGGATCTAGATTTTCATAAACTTTTGTAAGAGCACATATCCCTAAGATAGACATTGAGTATTAGTATATAATAACCATCTAGAATTTTTGTATTGTAGATATTTTGTGAGTTTTCTGAGTAATGCATCCCTGTCTAGATACGAGCAGGTAAAGGCAGCTCTGGTACTTATGTACCTAGGGGTAAAACCCGAAAACACCGCTTTGATCTAGACTTGAATGGGAACTGTTGCATGAAAATGAGCATTGCTACACTCTTGGTTTTGAAACTTCTTGGGGATATTGTTAGGATAATTTACATTATATTTACAAACCGATTTGATGTATTATATATAAGATGAGATTAAATGACCTTGGTGAATCCTAATGTGTTATAAATTGAGAATATGGTGACATGATATTCTCTAAAATATTTTATGACTATTGTAACTAACACAATGCATTCTGGTTTCAGTCAATGGCTGGATTCCAAAGAAGCCATAGTGAATTTGAGAATGTTGTACAAGGTGGGAGCGGTTGTGAAAATGAGCAAATAAATGGAATGTTCTTTGGTGTAAAAGATATCTTCTTCATTCCAAATCAATTTTCCATAAATACGATCAACAATATTTATATAATAACAAATTTCGGACTCAACAAAGAGGAGAAATGTGATAAACGATAAGAGTTCCAGTAGTGGAGACCATGGGGAAAAGAATCCTCAATTTCCATCAGGTAGGAAATGTGGAAGGAGACACCTAGGAATGTGTCTCAATGGAACAAAGAAATGCTTTATGTGCGGGAAAGAAAGTCATAAAGTGAAGAATTGCTGAAAAATAATTAAGAGTACAATGGAAGAGGATAAAAATGGTCCCAAGAATCCATTTACAGTCATTTTCCATAAATGTAGGGGACCTTTCAATTACCTGAGTGAATTCCCTATTCTATTGGATATTTTCTTGTTCAATGAAGAAGTAATGAGGAAAAAATGGTTGGAGAAATGTTTAAAAGTATTCATTCTCCTTGTTGATGGGTTTACTTTGGAATAATTTTCTCCTGTATTTGTAACCCTACATTTTTCTTTCTGAGAATAGTATTTGAGGAAGAATTATCGTTTATCTTGTGGATATAGTTATAAATAAAAATTTGGTTTTATATGATCATTGGGTTTGAGGCATTTATAAGTTATTACAATTTGGGATGAAAATTCAGGGTATGAGTTGAAATTTGTGGTTAAATTATGTTATGCTTATTTTGAAGAATTTATCTCATTTTGGTAATGTTATATTATAGTTTTTGAAAAGGGACAACACGTAGACCGTGTCACAACCCATCCTGTCGGACAAAGTAGTGGACATCAAACCTACAACCAAAGTTTGATTGGGATTTATTGCCTACCATTGGACTACGTGAAGACCCTGGTTAGTGTGACTATAATTTTTAGTTAAATGATTGTATTGATCAATAATAATTAGATTTGAGATATAATGTCTTATCAAATCCATACACTTAGTATAAGAAAATGATTTGGTGATTAAGTGATAAATGCTATTTTGGAAGATGTGTGCATTGTTGGGAACACTATATGCCCAAGGAAAATAGAATATTATGGGATTTCATTTGAGAAGTAATGGTGTATTTTTAGTTATTTTTTTTATTGTGGATTTATAGTGGTCTGGGTTATTTATGGAAATTATTAACCTATAATTGAGAATATGTGATTAGGTTAATTACTTTTAAGTATGTGACTTTAAGAGTAATTGATATCATTTAGAGAAACCATTTAACATGGAAGAGTACATAAAAAAATTCTTCTCTGTTTTGAGTTTCAATAATATTTTGTATTTTATTGAAGGATTTTAAGTTCAATTCATTATTGAATGCTATTGTTGGATTAATTTTAGAAATTATGATTAGTGTTTCTTTATCTAATGGAATAACCTTTTGGGGGATCATCAGATCTTATACTATCCATTTAGGTTTTGATTAATCTCTAAATACATGGTAAATATATAGTTTATTCTTCGTGGATCATGTGATTATATAAGAAGTTTATTTTATCTCTTCTAGTGTGACCAAGTCTTCTGGAATAATCATCGTTTAAAAATGAGTTAGTAGTATAAATTTATTAGAGAATGAAAATTTAATTTATAATTAAATATATCTCTTTATGTTCTTAGTCAATATCATAAATTAATTCCCCAAATTTTTGTAATTTAACATAAAAATAATAAAAATAAAAATAAAAATGTTGTATGTTTACTTTTCATACTAGGAAACTAATGACCGTTTTTCCCATCACAAGTTTTTGGTTTTCATATATTTAACCTTCTCCTCATCATTTTTTCTATCCTTCTCCATCATAACATGGCACTTAATTTATCATCCATATCTTGGTTTTTCTACATGGAATCCTAGTATAGGTTATCTTGGGTGACCTTTGTACTCTTCATTATTTCTTTTAAATTGATAGTTTTATTGACTCTTTTTCAGATGTTGGACATTCCATTAAATTCACAACCCCAATTTGAAAAAATTGATAGGAAGAAATTTATTAAAGGATCAAATAATTTAACACCCCAATCTTCCATGGTACTCTTCTTGCTTACTAATACAGTAGCATGTGTTGTACGCAACTTCATGTTCAAACACACACCACAACTAATAAAACTTGCTATTATGAATAGTAATACCCACTTTTTGAAATTTTATATATTTTATCATTCAAAATGGACCTCATTTTTGGATTCGGAATATCAAAATTAGCCTCTGGTGAAATTTTGGTACTTTTCGAATAACTTTCATATTTTGATGAATAGTTAAAATTACTAATTTTTTATTAAAAACAACATTTTTAATCGAAATAATTAATAGTGATAAATTTTGAATTTGAGTTGTTTTAAAGTATATTTAGAATATAGTTTTACCATTTAATATAATGTTGTTCATTGGACATAATTTCATATTTAAACCTGACATAAAAAAATTTCAATATTTTGATAGTTATTATCTCTTAAAAACACTCTTTTTGTTTTGACAGTTGGAGTTAATTTTAAATTAATTTCTGCCACTTCTGTGTTTTGAATTTGGAAAAATGGATTCCATATTTGGAATAAGGATGTCCAAATTGTGTAAATGGTATCTTTTATTTTTTTCATTTTGAATAATTATTTTGGTAAATATTTTATTTTCCATGGTTATTGGGTAAATCCGGTAAATAAGGGTAATCAAATAACAGTATAATAATAATAAATTACCCTGAAACGTTTCCTAACATTATTGGTTGATACATTCCCGACCATGGGCATGTTTGGGTCGATTTTGGGACCCCATGTATCCACTTGTAAGTGAAAATGAAACTTTAGAATAATTAAGATAAAATAAAAACAAAGATGAAATAAGAATATATCTTTTACTAAAAAAATTTAAATAGGGTTATATATGATATCAATTCAATTATAAATAATAATTTGAGAGATAAAATTATTTCTTACATAATGATATTTTATTTATAATTTTTAGATATTATATAGTTTAATGTATTTATGATACAATGGTGATGATATAATTACCTTTTTAAAGAAATATTAAAATAATTTATTTTATAAATACCCAAATAAATATCATTTAAGAATTATAATATATTAAAATAATTTTATAGGTTTATATGACATGTTATAATATACTTATTTACCTTTTTTAGATATAATAATGCAGTTATGATTTTCACAAAAATCAAATACCAAATAGTGTCAAAATTGACTTAAAAGAGTTTTTAAAATTAATATTATATTATTAATTGATATTAAATTCATAAAAATATAAGGATCATCCAAATGACATATATAATAATAGGTGTATCATTAATGGACCACATGGGGGTCTCTTGTATTTATATAGTATGTTTATTAACTATATAATGTAAAATACAATGTGACATGGTAAATGTCAAACTAATTAACTAAGAGTAAAAACTAAAAGATAAGGTTAATATATTGAACCAAACCTATCTAAAATCTATTAGTTGAAAGGAAATTGACCCATAAAATCATTATACTTTTAATAATCCACTTTTTATCCATTATAAAATATATATTAATTTATTATAAAATAATACTTTTAATTTTTTCTTAAAGATCTCTCCACCCCCTTATAAATGGACACCACTTCTATCCAATTATTCACACCATAAAATCTATTTGGATCTTCCAAAACCTGCCTAAATACTCTATCAACTCCCTTAAATTCTACCTACAGGACTTATATTTATCATAAAGCCAACCTATGGACTCCTTTAGATCAAATAAAAAGGAAGCACCCGAAAAAGAGGTAATGTTTTCACCAACCTCTGTCAAGTTCCTTTGTTCTTCATCTTCTTCTTTCTTTTCTATTTCCATTCTAAAATAATAAATCCAGTATCTTCTATATGCTGTGATGTTATTATAAATATGGTACAACCATATTCTGTATTATATCCATCTTTTTAATGACATGTCACCATACATGTGTACGTACGACTTATCGTCTCAATGTCGTGGAGTAATTGTTATTCAATATGTTTTTATTTGGATGGGAATGATAATGATTTTTAATTCAAGTAAATAAAAAATATAACATTATATTTAATTTTTATATATTATATACCATCCAATTTTATATTATTTTAATATCAAAATAATGATATTGTCGCTAATGCGTACGTACGGACTACTGTCTCCACGAATGTGATTAGATTCATTCCCTATCATATACATTTGAGACTAATTATCATTATATGTTTAAAAATAATGTTTAAGGACTTAATATCATTCTGTATATGTATAAGATAAAACCTATCCATAACAAACAAGACTTACGTAACAAAGAATATAATGGAAAACGAGTAAGTTAACACCTGAAATGACGATGATACTAAAATATTATTAAAAAGTCATTATTGAAAGATAATATTTTATATCATATTAATTTATATGATTCTTGTATAATTTAATAAAAATTATTTCACCATTATACAGGATGTTAACCAACCCTCGACCAAGGAAAATTACAAGGTTAGGGGTTTCTTATCTCACTTTTAATTCTGTGAGATTTCCATTGTTCACAACTTATTTATTGCTTGTGGTGTTTGTACTACCCATGATTGTATTCATTGAGTAATATACTTTAATTTATGGACATTTACATAATCATTGTATGATTCTCCTTTAATGGGTGTATGTTTCGTAAGTTACCAAATCGATAAGGGAATTTAAAATTTCAATTTCCACTCAATCAGCTTTACGCATACTTCATTGATTATTTTACTCCAAGATTATGTGTGGAATCACTATTCATTAACTTATGTCATACATTCCACTACCCTTTTGTGGATATAAATTTTTATGCACATAATCACTCCATTTATAAATTCTCATGTCATCTATATGAACTTGATAAGAGTAATTTTAACTCAATCTCTATTTGTTGAGTTAAATATCCAATTAATTGGTGTTGTCTTTACTAGTATATGTGTGAATGTCCTCTGATTTATTTACATTGTATATCCAATCATATTGAGTGTATTTATATTTGTAACACATAATTATGTCGTTGATTTATCTTTAACCTAATGATACGGTCTATATAATAGAATTAATATCAATTTACGTCCCATTGAGACTTCATTGTTGTCATACACCAATTATATTTTAGATGGGGTATATAATGTACTTTGACATTGTATATCATGAATCCATTTGTTCTCATGATATTACAATGTTTTGATTAACTCATTTATTTGTATTCAAGTGTCTCTCTTTTGGTTAGAAACTCTAACTAAAATATGATTTTAAAATAATTTGAAGATTTATTATTCTAAATATTTATCATTAATGTCCATGTTTTAAAAATGGTTTTAAGAGAATATTTATATGGACATTAATGTTTTCTAATCAAATTTATTTTTAAAAGTTACAAAGTGGTATGGGACACTTTAAATCAAAAATATATTTTTAATTGGCTTATTGACAAACAGTGCGACTTTTAAATGATTTCAAGAAAAGGTGGATATTTCTCTATAATATTTTGACGATTATTTTCATCTATGTCAATATCCTTCATTATTATCGATTGAGGTTAATATGATATAATACAATCTTCCATATCATATCGAATGAGTTATGTTTGACTGTGGATGTTCTATTTTTATACCATTCATTGTTTATGGATAAAGTATTGATATTTCATATGCAAGTGTTAATACGAATGTTTATGTTATGTTTCAAACATTTCATATAAGGAATGGATTAGACTTAATAAATTATGGTGGAGCCCGCTATAGCTCCTCAATTCATCTGTAGGTCTAATGAGACAAACTACTGTCTTGGCACACGACCTTGACAAAATCTTATTTCTATTCTTGGCATAAGGCCATGGCTACCTGGGTTTCATAGTCTGGAATTTTGCATTCCATCATTATGAAAGTGGTTATTGATATTTCATGTGATTACTCAACAAGTAGAATATTCATGTGAATAAGTAAATGGAATTATTTCATTTTTTCTTTTCAATATTATGTTGAAGTTCATGTTTAAAAGGCTTTTGTTTTAGTTATAAATTTCCTTAAGTGTTTATGCTTATATATGAAATCATCTTCTATATTGTAATCCATACTGAGAATATAAGCTCACCCCTTTCAATGTTTTATTTCTCCTAGGATGTGAATAAGTAATTTATGAGTGACCTGTAGGGATAGTATGAGGGGATATGAAGACAAGCTGTTGTTGTAATTTTTTTACCTTACGATGTAATGTAAGACTTATGAATGTTTCTAGTTTTCCCAATACTACTTAACTAATCAGCCTTTTGAGACTTGATCTTTTGTGATCATGCCAATTTTAAGTAAAAAATTCTCCAAATATGGGTAACTGGGGTCGGGTCTTTACAGTTTGTATCAGAGGATATTTAGTATAAACCATGGGAACTTGATTTTGATAAAATCTGGTAAGAGCACATAGCCCTAAGATTGACTTTGAAGATTAACATAAAAGAACTTCCTAGAATTTTGGTATTGTAGAGTCATTTTTAGTTTTCTGAGAAATACATCCCTATCTAGATACGAGCAGGTAGAGGTAGGTCTAGCACAGATGTACCTAGGGGTATAACCCAAAAACAAAGCTTTGATCTAGACTCGACCGGGAACTGGTGCACGACAATGAGCCTTGCTACACTTTTGGTTATGCCACTCCTGGGGATATGCTTAGGATAATTTACATTTTCTTTACAAACTGATTTGATGTATTATATATAAGATGAGATTAAATGACCTTAGTTAATACTAATGTGTTTTAAATTGAGAATATGGTTACATGATATTCTCTAAACAATTTTATGACTACAGTTACTCACACAATGCTTTCTGGTTTCAGTCAATGGCTGGTTTCCAAAGAAGTCACAGTGACGTTGAGAATGATGTACAAGGTGGTAGCGGTTGTGGAAATGAGAAACAATATTGAATGTTCATAGGCGTAAAAGATATCTTCATCATGCCAAATCAATTTTCCAAAAATATGATCAACAACATAGATATTAACCAATTTATGGATTCAAAAAAGAAGATAAAGGTGATGAATAATTAGAGCTCCATTAGTGGAGACCATGGAGAAAAGAATCCTCAATTTCCATCATGCAGGAAATGTTGAAGGAGACACCCCGGAATGTGTCTCAATGGAACAGAGAAAATATTTATGTGCGGGAAATATAGACATAAAGTTAAGAATTACTGAAGAATAATGAAGAGTACAATGGAAGAAGATAAAAATGGTCCCAACATCCCATTTATAGTCATTTTTCGTAAATTTATAGGACCTGGCCATTACTCGAGTGAATTCCCTATTCTATTAAATATTTCCTTGGTCAAAGAAGAAGATATGTGGAAAAAATAGTTGTAGAAATATTTAAAAGTATTAGAGCTCCTTGTTGATGGGTTTATATTGGAATAATTTTGTCTTGTATTTGTAACCCTGCAGTTTTCCATCTGATAATGGTATTTGAGGAAGAATTATCTTTAATCTAGTTGATATAGTTATAAATAAGCATTTGGCTTGAGGCAATTACATGTTATTAAAATTTGAGATGAAAAGTCAAGGTATGAGATAACATTTGTGGTTAAATTATATTATGTTTATTTTGAGAAATTTATCCCATTTTGGTAATGTTATAAAATATAGTTTTTGAAAAAGGACAACATGTAGACCGTGTGACAACCCATCGTGTCGGATAATGCTTTGGGAATCAAACCCACAACCAAAGTGTTATTGGGATTTATTGCCTACCACTGGACTATGTGAAGTCCCTGGTAAGTGTGACTATAATTTTTAGTTAAATGATTTTATTGATTAATAATAATTTGATTTGGGATATTATGCCTTATCAAATTAATACCCTTAGTATAGGAAAATGATTTGTTAATTAAGTGATAAATGTTATATTGTAAGATGTGCACTTTTTTGGGAACAATATATGCCCATGGAAAATATAATAGTATGGGATTTCATTTGAGGAGTAATGGTGTATTTTTAGCTATGTTTTTATTGTGGATTTATAGTGATTTGGGTTATGTATGGAAATTATTAACCTATAATAGAGAATATGTGATTAGGATAATTACTTTTAAGTATATGAAATTAAGATTAATTGATGTCATTTGGAGAAACCATTTAACGTGGAAGACAACATAACCAAATTCTTCTATGTTTTGAGTTTCAATATTATTTTGGATTTTATTAAAGGATTTTAAGGACAATTCATTTTTGAATGCTATTGTTGGTTTAATTTTAGAAATTAATATTTGTGTTTCTTTATCTAATGGAATAACCTTCTGGGGGATCATTAGATCTTATACTAACCATTTCTGTTTTGATTAATCTATAAATACAAGGTAAATATATAGTTTATTCTTCGTGGATCATGTGATTCTATAAGATGTTTATTGTATCTCTTCGTGTGTGACCATGTCTTCTGGAATAATCATCATTTAAAATTGAGTTAGTAGAATAAATTTATTAAAGAATGAACCTTTAATTAAAAATTAAGTATATCTCATTATGTTCTTAGTCTATATCATAAATGAATTCTCCATCTTTATGTAATTTAAATTAAAAAAAATGATGTCTGTTTACTTTTCATACTGGGAAACTAATGACCATTTGTCCCATAACAAGTTTTTTGTTTTCAAATTTTTAACATTCTCCTCGTCATGTTTTCTATCCTTCTCCATCATAACTTGAAACTTATTTTATCATCCATATCCAGGTTTTCTACATGGAATCCAAGTATAGATTATCTTGGGTGACCTTTGTACTTCTCATTATTTCATTTAAACTTATAGTTTTATTGACTGTTTTTCTATTGTGGGACTTTCCAATATATTCCCAATCCTAATTTTAAATACATGTGAGGAATAGATTTATTAATGGAGAGATTTTAACATCACAAGCTTCCACGATACTCTTCTCGGTGAATAATATAGTAGCGTGTGTTTTACGAAACTTCATGTTCTAACACACACCACAACTAATAAAACTAGCCATTATGAATAGTAATACCCACTTTTTGAAATTTTATACATTTTATCTGTCAAAATGGAATAATTATTTGGATTCTGAATATCAAAATTAGCCTAGGGTGAAACTTTTTTACTTTTCAGATAACTTTCATATTTTAATGAATAGTGAAAATCATTAAATTTTTATTAAAAAGATCTTTTTTAATCGAAATAATTAGTAGTGATAAATTTTGAATTTGAGTTTTTTAAAAGCGTATTTAGAATATAATTTTACCATTTAATACAATGATGTTCATTGGAGATAATTTCACTTTTAAACCAGACATAAACAAGTGTCAACATTTTGATAGTTATTATATTTTAAAAACACTCTTTTTGTTTTGACAGAGGGAGTTAATTTTAAATAAATTTCTGTCACTTATGTATTTTGAATTTGAAAAAATGGATTCCATATTTGGATTAAGGATGTCCAAAATTTGTAAATGGGTATCTTTTATTTTTAGACATTTTGAATAATTATTTCGGTAAATATTTTATTTACCATGGTTAAAGGGTAAATCTGGTAAATAAGGGTAAACAAATGACATTATAATAATAATAAATTACCCTGAAACGTGTCCTAACCTTATTGGTTGATACATGTCAGACCATGGTCATATTTTGGTCGATTTTGGGACCCCATGGATCCACATGTAAGTGAAAATGACACATTAGAATAATTATGTAAAAATAAAAACAAAGATGACATAAGCATATATCTTTTACAAATTTTTTTTAATAGGGATATCTATGTTATATATTCAATTATAAATATTAACTAGAAAGATTAAACAATTTCCTACATAAAGATATTTTACTTATTATTTTTAGATATTATATAATTTAATTTATTTATGACACAATGGTGATGCTGTAATTACCTTTTTAATGAAATATTAAAATAATTGATATTATAAATACCCAAATAAATATAATTTGAAACTTTTAATGTATTAAACGAATTTTATAGGTTTATATGACATGTTAGAATACATTTAGTTACCTTTTATTGATGTAATAATGCTGTTATGATTTTTTAAAAACTCAAATACCAAATAGTGTCAAAATTAACATAAAAGCGTTTTTAAAACAAATATTATATTATTAATCGATATTAAATTCTTAAAAATCTAAATATCTTCCAAATTACTTATATAATGACATTTGAATCATTAATGGACCACTTGTTGGTATCATGAATGTATATTGTATGTTTATTAACAATATAATATAGAATACAATGTCACATGGTAAATGTCAAACTAATTAACTAAGAGTTAAAACTAAAATATAAGGTTAATATAGTGACACAAGCCTGTCTAAAATAAATTGGATGAAAGGATTTAGACTCATAACAACTTTAGACTTTTCATAATACACTTTTTAGACATTTTAAACTGAATATTAATTTATTATAAAATAATACTTTTATTTTTTCCTACAGAGCCCCTCCACACCCTTAAAAATGGACAACAATTCTAAACAATTATTCACACCATAAAATCAATTTGGATCCAATAAACCCTGCCCAAATACTCTATCAAATTCCCTCACTTCATCCTAGAGGACTTATATTGATCAGAATGCCATCCTATGGACTCCTTTTGATCAAATAAAAAAGAATCACCCGTAGAAGAGGTAATGTTTTCACCACCCTCTTTCAAATTCCTTTATTCTTCAACTTATTCATTCATTGTTATTTAATTTATAAAATAATAAATCCAGTATCTTCAATATACTCTTATGTTATTATAAATATGGTACAACCATATTCAGTATTCCATCCATCTTTTGAATGACATGTCACCATACGTGCATACGTACGACTTACCGTCTCCACGTCATAGAGTAATTGTTATTCAATATATTTTTATTTGGATGGGTATAATAATGATTTTTATTTTTTTTAAATAATAAATATAACATTATAATTATTCTTTATATATTACATTCAATCCTATTATATATTATTTTAATATCAAAATAATGATATTGTCGCTAATGCGTACGTACGGACTACCGTCTCCACGAATGCGATTAGATTCATTTCATATCATATCCATTTGAGACTAATAATCATTTAATGATTAAAAATAATGTTAAAGGACTTGATATCATTCTGTATATAAATAAGATTCAACATATCCATAACAAACATGTATTACGTAACAATGAATATAAAGGAAAACGAGTAACTTAGTACCGGAAATGACGATAATACTAAAGTATTATGAAAAATAAATTATTGAAAGATAATATTTCAAATAAATTAGTGTATATAATTCTTGTAATATTTAATAAAAATTATTTCACCATTTTACAAGAAGTTAACCAACCCTCAACCAAGGAAAATGACAAGGTAAGGGGTTTCATATCTCACATTAAATTCCGTGATATTTCCATTATTCACCAATTATTTATTGATTGTGGTGTGTGTACTTCCCTTTATTGTATTCATTTTGTAATAAACATTAATTTATGGACATTTACATCATCATTGTATGATTCTAATTTAATGGGTGTATGTTTCTTAAGTTACCAAATCGATAAGGGACTTTGAAATTTCAATTTCCACTCATTCGGCTTTACGCATACTTCATTGATTATTTTACTGTGATATTATGTGTGGAATCTGTAGACGCCGGAAAAGTCCGTTGTTCCAAAATGAAGCTCCGGATGCGGAAAGTGAAGTGATATTTGGAGTCAGAGGCACGTTCCGGAGGGCCCGGAGGACTTGCGTGAAATTTCAGAGGCCCGCGCGCAAAGTTGAGCCGCGGAGCGCAATCCTCCCGGGATGCGCGCAATGCGCTGGACCGGCGCGCTATTTTTCGCGCCCGTGGCCTGCGCGGCTCCCTTGCGCGCCGGGTCCTGATTTCGCGCCCGTGAAGGGAATTCCGCGCCCGAGACCGGATTCCGCGCCCGGGGTTGCCTATAAATATAAGGCGACCCCCGACGTTTTGAGGGTTGCCAGAATCCGAAGCGTCGCTCGTTCGCGCAATCCAACCCCTTTCGCGCGCAATGCCGATCTTCAGGTAACCTCCTTTCTTTCGCGCAATAGAGCATTGGGGTTCGCCTTCGCGCGCAATACCCTTGGCTCATTTCCTTTGAATAAACCTCAACCCGAAGGCCTTTGCGCGCAAAAGAAGCCTCTTGCGCGCAATTGCCCCCGGGTGCGCGCAATCCAGCCCGATTGCGCGCACCCCCCATTTTCAAAGTGGCCATTCGTTAGAGAATGATCCGTTGCCCCCGCGCGCTACCCGAAGCCCGGTGCGCGCAATCCCAATCATCCGCGCGCGAAGAGCTGGCCCAATTGCGCGCCAGCCCGCCATTTTGCGCGCCGACCCGCGGTATTGCGCGCAAAGCTCCTCTTTTGCGCGCAATCCGCCGGGGTCGCCCCCCTTGACCCCCTGAGGGTACCCGCCTGCGTGGTGCCCGATGATCTTCATCCTGGGTGCCCGCACCGTGCGTTGTCTTCCCGTGCGGCCCTCCAGGCTCGCGCGAAGTGACACGTACCCATCGGCGGCAACCAACTTCCAGCATGACGTTAAACTGCATATTCGTCCAAGCTACAAGACGTTAAACTGTACAGCATTCGTCCTGCATGACGTTAAACTGCACATTTGTCCAACATGACGTTAAATTGTACCTCGTCCGCACGGCAAGACGTTAAACTGCCAAGCATCTACGTCCAAGTTTCACGACGCTAAACTGCCTAGCCCACTTCGTCCGCGCCGCAAGACGTTAAACTGCCAAGCACCTTCGTCCTCAACACACGACGTTAAACTGTACTTCGTCCGGCAAGACGTTAAACCGTCCTCTTCGTCCTCAACACACGACGTTAAACTGTACTTCGTCCGGCAAGACGTTAAACCGTCCGCTTCGTCCTCAACACACGACGTTAAACTGTACTTCGTCTGGAAAGACGCTAAACCGTCCGCATCATTCGATCCCGTGCCCCGCACGCAGGGTCTCCCCCGGTTTGGATGTGGCCCCCACCCGCTCGTCTCTGCAGGGATGTCGGGATTGTCCCTCTTTTGGGACGATTTAATGGGAGTGGCTTTTCCCTACGGGGGCAGGGTATTACAAACCCCTAGTTTCTTGTGGGGGGCCGCACATGTGTATCTCCATTGTGCCTCCCCACTGCCGAAGCCAGTAGAGGGTGTGACTGGGATCGAGGTGTCTCCTACTTTCGGTCCAAGTCCCTTCCAACTGAGTTTTGCCGCATCCGGGCTTCCCCAAGTGCGTAAGTCCTGACAGAATGAACTACGTGGACTTTGATCCCTGTCTTCTAAACAGGGTACGTAGGAAGCCTCCCTGAGGTTCAAGCCCACCACCTGGTCGTCCCGGTCGTATTTACGTCGGTTCGTCCATCAGTGGACCCCTCCAGGGTTCACGCTTGCGTCGATTCACCTATGAATCCGCCCCTGTGGGAGACTGCCCGTGTGTATCTCCACTGTGCCTCCCCACAGCCCCTTTTTCCATTTCTCCTTTTATCGTCCAGCATGACGTGAAACTGTGATCCACCCGGCCGTTCCATCCCCCTCTGTGCGAGGTGGTTCGGTTCAATCCTCTGCCCGGCGGCCTCGACCTCTTCGTGAGTCGGATTGCCGACGTCCAGCATGACGTTAAACTGTATACCCGAACTACGTTGACTTTGATCCGTGCTAACGTGCGGTACGTAGGAAGCCCCTACGGGGTCCAAGCTCTTCACTCCACCATCCATCCTGATCCTTACCCGGGCCGCCACATCCCGGTGGGGGTCATGCCACTTCACTCCACTCCACGTTACTTGGGAAGCCGCCCATGCGCTGGCCCCAGCGTCGGAGGTTCCCCGCAAGGGGTTCTGTCATCTGATCCACTCTTCGTGTTGATCAGTCCGATGCCGTCCCCGCTGGACGTTAAACTCGCGGCATACCCCGTGTTAAACATGGGAAGCTGAGGAAAACCTCAGGGGACACAGTTCCCCGCACCCCGTGCGGGATGCCTCAGGCCATCATGCCTTCGAGAAGCCCTATTAGGGACGGAAGACAGACGTGCAGAGCCGCAGTGTTACGACACGCCCCCAGCACCCAGAGCCACCCCGGCCTTCTCACCGCAGGTTGCTGCCCCGACCAGAATCCTTGGAGCGTCCGGGCGGAAGCAGCGTAATTAACCGGTGTCCATGAAGATATGGCGCCGGGAACGAGATTCACGAACATTCTTAAATCTATGAGGGAGACCCGGATTAGGCGAAGAGTTCCGAGGAGACTTCCAAGGAAGGAGGAGTCGACATCCCATCATCCCGGTTTCGATCAAGGAGCAGACGCCCCTGAATAAGGGACGAATGCCGCCCGCCCTTGGAAAGCGGGACTGTGGGACCACAAGCCGCGCGCCCATCCCCTCGGGTTGACGGGTGCACACGCGAACGTGTCCTGGCGGAACAGCGTAACCCGACGCACATCCGCACCGAAACAGAAAAATGGTGAACCCGACGTGAATCTCTTCTCCTCGATACGAAGACCGATGGCTTTCAGAGGTGTTGGAAGACCGGCATGTTGCCCGGCCAAGCATTCAGTCTTACCCGCCAGGGGCTGGGGAAGGGACATCGGGCACTCCGTCTCGCAACGTCGAGAGCCTGGGTTCCCCCCACGGAAGGCGTCGTGGCGCTAATGGTTGGTTGTTGATTCCTTTTTTCTATCAGTGTTAATGGGTCCTTCTCCCTGCTTTCAGAAATCAGGTCGCCCGATCCAGTGCCCGATCGCCACCCGCCCACTGGCGCCGGGGTAGGGGAAACACCGACGCGGCTACTCCGCGCGGTCCCGCCCGTTCCACAGTCGTCCCAGCAGCCGCAATTGCGGGACAACCACGCCCTCTCTCCCCCTCGGAGGTCATCCAGAGAAGGGTGATCAACACCCTGGTGCGGAGATATGAGGAAGAGGGAGTCATCCCCACTAGGGAAATGGCTCGCCTAGACCTTGAGGAGGCTGCACCTCACCACCACCACCGCCCCCGAGGGCCGCGCAGGGAGGCACCGCTGCCGACCCCAACGTCCAACCGCTTCGGGAGCTTATCCCTGGAGCGCTCTGACAGTTCCCTTCCCTATGCGGATGAGGTGGAAGATGACCAGGATCACCCTTTCCGGGATTCGCTCCAGGGATCTACGGTAAGGACTCCCGCCAGGCCACGACGACACCGCCGCCATGCCTCTCAAGTCGAAGAGAGGGCTCTCCACCTGCCCGCGCCGCTCATCCCGACTCGTCTGTCCCGACGCCAACGTCGGGCACGAGCGGAAGAGGATGCCCACCTTGGGGCCCTAGCAACAGCGGCCGCATTGGCCCAAGCCACTGTTGGCTCTAGTCGCCAGGCCTCTGCGCATCCTGAGCAGGGGAACTCCTATGCCCGACCTGGATCGAGGCCCCGACCGCCCCAAAGGCAGGTTGGGTCGACTCTCCCGGTTGCTGGTACAGGCAGTAGCCGCCGCGGACCACCTCGCGGTAGCGCTATTCACCAGCGGGATCTACTCCGCGTGGCCGATCCAGGAGGCATGGGTCATCCCACCTTCTGATCCCGGCCCGGAGGCCCGCCCGGGATCATCTCTCCCCGCGTCCCCTTTGATATCTGTCCCGGTGCCCCTCGCACCTTGGTTTCCAGTCCTCTTGGCCCCAGTACCAGTGCGGCCGGAGGACGCCAGGACAGAGATCAGCCCTGCCCCGATGAACCACCCAGGGGCAGGAAGGCAAGGCGTCGACGCCGAGGGAATAATGTTACGGAATTACGGACGGAGATCCGACCGGTTCGCTTCTCTGATTCAGAGGCGGAGCACGATTCGGCGACAGATCCCTTTCCCCAATCCCGCCAGTCAAGGGCAGGGGTAGGAATGCGGCACGTCAGCCTCGTGCTCCCCGAGAGCGAGATCGATGCGATCCCCGCTTCTCTCCGAAGGTATATCCGGAGTAACGAGGGCCTGGTAGACCCCCAAGGATCAAGCTTGCGGTTGGTACCGGCCCCTCCGGAAGTGCCTTCCGTCTCGATCGGAGAAGCCGGAGACTTTTTATGGGGACCGACGGTCGAACCACGATTTGGTGCACCCTCGGCGAGCACCGATGCTACGGCAGGATGTTCACTCGCCGGCCCGTCCTATCGTGATGTGGTAGCCAGGGCACCGCCACCCTCAGAGGGCGGCCCGGGATATGGAGGCCAATCGGCCTGTTCGCCGTATTCACCGCCGGCCAGCCCGTCAGCCCGGCGGCCCGCCTCGGCACCACTACCAGTTCCCCGTCCATTCCCAGCCATGGAAGAGGACCAAGGATATCTGGGTCCCGAGTTTGAGTCGTGGAGCTTCTGGACCGTCCTTGCAGAGGGCCACTTCCCTGAGAAGTTTTGGCCAGTCGCAGGACCGGGCTTTGATGCACCCGAATCGCTCACCCCGGATGAGTTCTAATGCTTCCGCCGAACTCTCCGGGAGACTCGCTCCTGTCTTCACCGCCTACAAATGTCATACCCCGGGAGTCAAGTGCACCTGGAGGATATTGGTGAGCAGTGCCGTCAAATTGACCTGGCCATGCTCCCCGCGGCTCGGCACCCCGGGTCATTTGAGCACCACGAGGCCCTCCAACAACGATGCGTTGAGTGTTTTCAAGTACTCCGCAAAGTTATCGAGGAAGCCACTCCCCACGTGTATATCCGTGGATGGGGGCAGTACGCTACCCTACGCTTCAGTGTGATTCGCCGACAGCCCGATTCGCTGGGTGGCCCTGAGGGTATATCCCCAGGGACAGAAACAGTCAATATGGATGACCTGTCGGGAGAGGGGAACGACTTGGAACTTCTCGACGGGGGCTTCCCCCCCGAAGACAAGCCGTCGTCAAATCCATCGGTGAGAGTTAATCGTCATCAGAGGAACCTCCTGGGGCTCCCCGCACCCACTGAAGCACTGACGTTGAGCCGAAACGTCAGCAAAGGTAAAGAGCACAGCGAGGCTATAAAGCCCGCCGACCCATCTGCCTCCATGCAGAGGGCAGAGGAGGATCCCGAGAAGGCTACGCTACGTCAGCAGCTCGCCGAACAGAAGAAGCTGGTTGACCGGCTCCTCGCCGAGCGCGCTGCAGAACGGCGGCCTGACTACGGTGATCCCAGGCCAGGACAGCAGGGACCGGAACAACCACCCCTCGATGAGACTCTCCCGGGCAACCGTGATTACGCCGTGTTCGCCGACAGGAGAGAGGCCATTGCCTACGGCAAGAGGGCGCGGTATGTTTCGCCACACCCTCCCGAGCGGCGTGACTACCTGAGAGACCCCGCTCGGATTCCTCCCGCTGCCCCAAGGGCCGCTCCACCCGCCATCCCACGAGCTGCCGAGTTCGAAGACCCGGTCGACGACCCGATTGAAGGGCCATGCAATGCGCTCGTGGTTAGAGATCCTCACCAGGACTGGAACCCATGTCCGGACGATCCGATGGCGACACTCATTGCCCGCTTGGAAGCCTTGGAGACTCGGCAGGTGGTGATCCCACCGGACGGCAAGCCATACCCAGCATGGGTGGATGACATTCCGGCGCCTCCGGGATTCGGGAATCCCACTTTTGCCCCCTTCAACGGGACTGGAGATCCACCACAGCATTTAGCCCACTTCAACTCGAGGTGCAGGCCTATGTTGGGGACTCCGGCGCAGCAAGAGGCCGCTAAGCTTCGCTGCTTTGTTCAGACACTCGAAGGGCCAGCATTTGTCTGGTACAGCCAGCTCCCCGTCGGGTCGGTAACCAGCTGGGAGGACCTCCGTAGACAGTTCCTCTACCAGTTCAATTCCACGACCCGGAAGACAAGTATCGCAGACCTCTTCAAGTGCAAGCAGAGGCCTGATGAGCGAGTCGCGGACTTCGTCGCCCGATGGAAGGGTCTCACGTATTCCCTTGACATGCCATTGACTCAGGAGCAGTTGCTGACAATGTGCGTCGGGAACGTCAAGACCGAGCTGGTCCCTTCCCTGATCACTCAGAATTACCCCGGAGGGTTCAGGGACTTCTCAGACAAAGCTCAACGTCTTGAGGAAGCCCTGCAACAGGCCAGCCAGGCACACCCGCTGCCTCCTATGATTCCTGCAAGGAGAGTCAGCAGGGCTGAACCCACTGCTGTTGCCCAGATAGAGGCCCCCAGGCCGTTGGAGCTGCTTCCGGTGAGGCCAGCTCCACAGCCTCACAGGAATCCGCCTCCACGGGCTCAGTTCCCGGCCTAGCAGCGGCAGCCCCAGAACCGGCCGACCCCTCCGCGTAATGTACCGCCACAACCCAGGCGAGATAATCAGGGTCCACCTCCTCGGCCGGCCCCTCCAGGCCCTCGTCAAGACCACACTCCCAGGGGCCCGCGACATCTGACTTACTCATTTCACGAGGATCAGGTCCCCGGTTACTTCCGGAGCGCCCTGGAGCAGAGGATTGTGCGACTGCCTGAGTGTTGGAGGCCAGAGGAGGCACATCTTACGAATAACCCCCGCTACTGCCCCTACCATCGGGGCTTGGGGAACACCATCCAGCGGTGCTATGTGTTTAAGGATTGGCTCCAAGACCAGATTAACAACAATGTAATCAGGTTGGGCCCAGCTCCAGCACAAGTGGCGGGCGTGTTCGTGGGATCAGATGACGATGGTGGCAACGAGGACGAATGGCAGCTGGTCTCCGACCGCGGATCCCAGAAGTACAATAACTGGATGGCCCGCAAGACGACCATTCGCGCCCATGGAATCATCCGTGCGCGCTTGAATCAGCCTGAGCCCCCAGAACCTGCGGGTGCTGCTTCGGCGTCGTCTTCCCAGCCTGCATCTTCCAAGAGGAGCAAACGGCGGCAGCGCAAGGAGGAAGAGTGCGCCCCGCCAGTTCCGCCACTATCCCGCACTCTCGGCGATTTCATGCCCCCGGAGATGGGGGTCCCTCCTCGGATCCGCCCGGTGATGGATGATTCGTCCGATGATGGTGTTGGGTACGCTTCGGTTAATACCGTCGAGCTGGTAAATCCCTTTTCGGTTCCCGACGTTGAAGAACACCAGGTGGACCTCCCTAGTGTCCCCGGTCATCGCCACCGTCGGAAGAACCGCAGCAGTAGGAGTCGCCGGGGCACAGCCGTTGGTACCTCCGGCCAGGCCGTGCACGCCACTGAGACTAGGCAGCAGGCTCAAAACCGAGCTCAGCATGCGCAGCCCCCCCATCCGGGGATGACGGATTCGCCTCCGCCACTGTTTGTGGTGTGGGACCAGGCAGAACCGCCTCAGCCGCGTCGCGATCAGCTCCGCCCTGCCACGAGTCCATCCCGGCCTCTTGACCCCAGTACGGTGACCATTTCCCGGACTGCGACCAGTGAACAGCGAGATGCGCCAAGTACCAGTCGGCCGCCGATCCAACCGGCAAGGCCCGTCATGCCGCCAACCGCAGAGCAACCTCCCGCAACCAGGGGCTCGCGCTTGGCCAAAAAGTATGATGTCCTGAAGCACTTGGCCGACATCCCAGCAAGGCTCTCCTTCCTTGAGGCTCTGCGCATGTCATCTGAGATGCGCGAGGCACTCGCTGAAGCCTTGAAGAGCCCCCTCCAGTTTGAGACAGAGGTTGCGGCTGCAGAGGCCTTTCATGCCGAAACGATCGAGGACGCCGAATGTCAGGCAGTTATCTCGTACTCTGGTAAGGATGAAGACCCTCCTATACAGGGACACATTCGTCCGCTGTATGTCACTGGCCAGTTCAATGGCCTTGAAGTCCGGCGCTGTCTTGTCGACACGGGGTCCGGGATTAACCTGATTCCAACTCGGACGCTCCGGAGATTGGGGTTGTCTGAGGATGACTTGATTCCCTCCGACCTCAGGATCCAGGGGTACGACCGCACCGAGCAAACCCCGGTCGGCAAGATACGTTTGAAGACCCAGTTCAGTGACTTGGTTGCCAACACTGAATTCATGGTAGTCTCTTAGGACACTGCGTATAACGCATTGATGGGCAGGCCATGGCTTCACCTTCATGCGGCGGTTCCCTCATCATACCACCAATGCCTCAAATACTCCCTTAATGGTCGAGTAGGCGTGCTTCAAGGAGATGCCTCTCCTTTTGCCTCGTGTGAAGCCCGCTATCTGGACGCGGACTATTACAAGAGGAAGGATAAGCAGATCCTGGCAGGTGAGGTTGAGCATGTCGCTGTTGCAAGTGATCCCTGTGCAAGTCTGGATGACGCTTACGTCCTCCCGATTCACCGGTTGGACGTCGCCATGGTCTCGACGGCCCGCGAGTCTCCTAATGAGATGGCCGCGACCACCCGCACCAGCACCAGTGGCCCAGCAGGATCTGGTAGCCCCAATGCAGTTTCCAACGCAGTCTCTCCCGTGGATGATCCCTCCCCGAGTGGAGAGGATATGGAAGACGCACCCCCAGCCTTTGAGGAGGGCGTCCCCGCCACGGTCGATGAGTTAATACAGGTGAACCTTGGAACCGAGGTCGATCCAAGACCCACATTGGTTAGTGCCGCCATGCCCTCTGAGGAGCGGCAGCAGTACGTGGACTTTCTCAGGCAGCATCGTGATGTGTTTGCTTGGGGCTATGATGAGATGCCGGGGCTAGATCCTCAGGTAGTCGTCCACCTCCTTGGTCTCCCGGCGAACCATCGCGGGTTCAAGCAGCCTCCCAGGAAGATGCACTCGTCCCACGGTGCCATGGTTGAGGCCGAAGTTGACAAGCTTATCAAAGCCAACTTCGTGAGGGAAGTTCAGTACCCCAAATGGCTGGCCAACATTGTGCCGGTCAGGAAGAAGAACGGGCAGATTAGAGTCTGCATCGACTTCCGCGATCTCAACCTCCACTGCCCGAAGGATGATTTTCCCCTTCCAGTGACAGAGATGTTGATTGATGCCACGGCAGGGTTCCAAGCCCTCTCCTTCATGGATGGATACTCCGGATACAACCAAATTTGGATGGCCCCTGAGGATGAGGAGTTCACTGCCTTCAGGGCCCCCCAAGGTACCTTTTGCTACCGGGTCATGCCCTTCGGCCTGAAGAATGCAGGTGCCACCTATCAACGGGCGATGCACCGCATATTCAAGCCAATCCTCGGAACACTGGTGGAATGCTACGTCGAAGACTTGGTTGTCAAATCGTGCCAGCGTCAGGACCATCTCAAAGATATTGAGAAAGTGTTCGGCTTCCTCCGGTCTCGCTGCCTGAAGATGAACCCGTTGAAGTGTGCCTTTGGGGTCACCTCCGGAAAGTTCCTTGGATTTGTGGTAAGATACCGGGGTATTGAGATCGACCCAGAGAAAATCAGGGCGATTAGCCAGATGCCTCCCCCAGGTACCATCCGGGAACTGCAAGGGTTCCAAGGCCACTTAGCCTATATACGCCGATTCATCGCGAATCTGGCCGGCAAGTGTAAGCCCTTTTCTCGGCTCATGAAGAAAGGTGCCACCTATGTATGGGATAAAGAGTGTCAGACCGCTTTCGAGGAAATCAAGCAGTACCTGCTTCAACCTCCGGTCCTGATGCCGCCCGTATCCGGAAAGCCGCTGGTCCTTTATGTGACCGCCCTGGAACGGTCCCTAGGTGCCCTTCTCGCCCAGAAGAACAACGAGGGAACAGACAATAGCCTCTATTACCTCAGTCGCATGCTCCTCGATGCGGAAGTTAGGTATTCCCCCATCGAGAAGAGCTGCCTGGCACTCGTATTTGCCGTACAGAAACTACGGCACTACTTGCAGCACCATGAGGTACAGTTGGTTTCTCGGGTAGACCCGTTGAAATATATCCTGAGCCGGCCTATGTTGACTGGCCGTCTAGCACGGTGGGCTGTGATTCTACAGCAGTTCGACATCAGGTATGTGTCTCAGAAGGCCATCAAAGGGCAAGCATTGGCAGACTTTCTGGCAGCTCACCCGACCTCCGCGGATCAGCCGCTGGATCTAGGCTTTCCTGATGAGACCATTCTCTCGGTTGATCGAGCTGATCCATGCTGGCAGATGCACTTTGACGGTGCCTCCCGGAGCCCCACCGGTAGAAGACTCGATAATCCTAAGCTCAACAGAGTGGGCTTGGGCATCGTCTTCATTACCCCGGAGCGAGCCGTGCTGCCATACTCGTTCCTGTTGTCAGAGGGTTGTACCAACAATGTGGCGGAATACCATGCCCTCATCACCGGCCTCGAGTTGGCTCTCGAGATCGACGTGCCCCGTCTGTGTGTGAAAGGGGACTCCGAGCTGGTCGTTAAGCAGATCAATGGCGACTACGTTGTCAGGAAGCCGGAACTTGTGCCATTGTTGGAGTGCACCCTCCTTCTGATGGCCCGGTTCCCTTCTCGGCCGGAAATTGTCCATGTTCCCCGGTCGCAGAACGGTCGAGAAGATGCTTTGGCCAGCCTTGCTGCGTCACATGCGGAGCCTGAACAGGACAACCAGATCGTCCGCGTGACGCGCCGCAGGCTCATCGCTTCTGTTATCCCGGAAGAAGATCGCGTCCCGTTGGTAGGTAATCTCACCACGGTTGCCCCTATGCCCGGAGCCCCGAGTACCCCAGATATGACAGTCGGATCAGCCCCTGATTGGAGGACGCCTTTGGTTGAGTACCTCCAACATGGAATTCCTCCATCGGATCGGGCCGAGCGCGAGCGAGTTCGACGCCGCGCATCGCAGTTTGTCCTCCAGAGAAGTCCTGGCCTGGAGAAGATCCTCTACAAACGTGGATTTGATGGTGTTCTCCTCCGTTGCCTTCAGGGAGTTGAGATCCCACGAGTCATGCAAGAGGTTCATGCTGGGTCATGTGGCGCCCACCAGACTGGGCCGAAGCTGTCCCACCAGATTCGGAGGTTGGGATACTTCTGGCCCTCTATGATCCATGACTGCATCGAGTATGCCAGGAAGTGCCATGCGTGCCAGGTTCATGCGAACTTTGTGCATCGGCCACCGGAGCCTCTCCATACCTCAAGGTATTCCTGGCCCTTTGCAGTCTGGGGACTGGACGTTGTGGGACCTTACCCGCCGGCGACAGCTCGCCAGTGCCGGTTCATTCTGACCGCCACAGACTTCTTCTCCAAATGGGCAGAAGCGATTCCGCTCAGAGAGGTCAAATCCTATTCGATCGCTGACTTCGTGACCTCCAACATCATCTATCGATTTGGAGTGCCTCACGCTATCCTCACGGATAACGGAACCAATTTCCGAGCTGCCGAGTTGAAGAAGTTGTACGCCAAGTATAACATTCCCTCGAACCATACATCTCGCTATCATGCGCAGGAGAATGGACAGATCGAGGCGTTTAACAAAACCCTCTCTAACATTCTACAAAAGATGGTTGGTCAGAACAAGAAGAGTTGGCCGGACAAGCTCCCCAACGCCCTCTGGGATTATCGGACGACGACTCGCAATTCCACCCAGATGACCCCTTATTCCCTGGTGTATGGAGCTGAGGTTGTCCTGCCCATCGAGATCCAGTTGCCGTCCTTGCGCACTGCGGTCTACGACCAGCAAGCGCCGGACAGAGTTGCTGAAGCCCGTCTAGTCGAGTTGGAAACACTGGATGAGAATAGACTTCGCGCTTTGCACAACTTGGAGAGGCATCAAAGCAGAATGGCTCGAGCTTTCAATAAGAAGGTTCGCCTCCGCTCCTTCTTGCAGGGTGATCTAGTGCTAGCCCTAAGAGCGCCGACGATCCCCGGCAGGAAGCCGCCCAAGTTGGAGCCCAAGTGGGAGGGACCTTTTGTTGTCCACAAGGTCTATCCCAATGGCGCGTACTCCCTAGCAACTATGGATGGTGAGCGTGTCACTCCTCCCACCAACGCTAGGTTCCTCAAGCAGTACTTTGTCTGAGTGTGCCCACGTCCTGCACGACGTTAAACAGCATTCATCTAGGCTACAAGACGTTAAACTGTTCAGCATTCGTCCGCGCTGCATGACGTTAAACTGCCAAGTGCTTCGTCCTGCATGACGCTAAACTGCACTACGTCCGAGCTACAAGACGTTAAACTGTTCAGCATTCGTCCTGCATGGCGTTAAACTGCCCCTCAAGAACTACGTGCGGCTTGATTCCCATCCTTATGGGATACGTAGGACCGCCTGAACATTCATGTTTCAGGCCCAGCCCCATCCTTCGGGAATTTCTATCCCATCCCGGGCCCTTGGTCCAGTTGCCTCTGGGTATGTGGCGTATGGTGTGAGCGCGGGGGATTATGTCCTCATTTACGTCGGTTTTCTCGCCACGCTGTACGCCCCCCACGTTTGGGGATGCCTTCTGCTCCCCCCTTCTTTTTCCCTCATCGTCCTGCATGACGTTAAACTGCCTCTCAAGAACTACGTGCAGCTTGATTCCCGTCCTTATGGGATACGTAGGACCGCCTGGACATTCATGTTTCAGGCCCAGCCCCATTTCCCGGGAATCTCTATCCCGCGTTGGGCCTCTGGCCCAAGTTCCCCTCCTTTTTGTGCGAGGCGTATCGCGTGAGCGGGGGATTATGTCCTCATTCGCGTTGGTCTACTGGCCGCGCCGTACGCCTCCCCCGTGTGTGGGACTACCTCACACCCCTCATCATCCTGCATGACGTTAAACTGCCTCTCTAGAACTACATATGGCTTGATTCCCATCCGCATGGGATACGTAGGACCGCCTGGACGCTTGTGTTTCAGGTCCAGCCCCATCTCTTGGTTGATCACGGGGATCTGCCCTCCTTCGGTTGCTCTCAGGGTGTGTCCTCCGACCCTTTCCGGAGATCTGTTAACATGTTTTGGGTACTTCGGTCTATGACTCGTAGTGTCAGATTCAATCCCGACAAGTCCTGTGTTGCTTGTCAGGCCTCGCGCTTCCTCTTGTTTGAGCCTTCACTCAAAGGGATCCTCGTTAGCGGTTTGGGTACGATGCCTCAGTGCTCTCCTACCGCTCCGGGTCGATTTACCGGCGAGTCCTGGGCCGCAAATCGATATGAATCCTGCGATTGAGCGGTTGATGCTCGTTTGCTTGCCCCGTCTTAGGCTGACGCGATCGGATGTTGTGTTGCGAATATGGTCAGCAACGTCCTTGATCGCCATGTCGGCCCTTTCAGGCTCTGAACATTGGTTGCGCAGTCCTCATCACACTCCGCCTTTATGCGTTGTAGTGGAATCTCGACACTCTCTTCATACTGACCTTCAGTACACCTCTACACGTTAGGCAGACCGACCAGGGTAATGATGTCGTTCGAGGCTCCCATGATCTGAGCACCAGGGATATATGCGGATATCCTCCCTAAGGGTCATGCATAGCTGGACCCTCGTCCCCATGAGGAGGAGGGAGTCGCCCGAACAATCGCGTTCTGGGCCCAGTATATCTGGAGGCTAGCATCTCTGCCCCTCGGGTGATGGACATACGCAGACCCCTATCCCAAGACTCTTTTCCTGGAATCGTGCGTGACCGCAGGGCTGGGTATGTTCCCACCTACGCCGTGTCCGCCATGCCGCGATAAGCGGATTCCTCCATGGTCCGAACCACACGGCCTTAAACTGTGTTGTCTGGTCCTACCACACTACCGTAAACTGTGATCGTCTTGGCCGCCCGATGAGAAACGGCACTGCATCGTGATGTTCTCCTCGGGGGACACTCATGTTGGGCACTGGTTAATAACCACGCCATTCATCAATGCCTTCCATGGCTTGATTATTGTGGCGACGCCAGAGATTTCTCAATCACAGGCATGTCGCCGCACAATGAAAAACCATTCATCTTTAAGGACAAACAAGAAATATCAAATGCCGCTCCTTTTGTGTGCGAGGGTCAGACCCGCACTCTTCCCCGCGCTGGTGCCCGATTGTGTTGCACCGCGCTTCAAGAACTACGTGTGGCTTGATTCCCATCCTTATGGAATACGTAGGAACGCCCAGATGTTTGAAACTTCGGGTCCAGCCCCCCACCTCTTAGAGATTCCCCCTTCTCTGGGGAATCCGCCGCCTTCAGGTCACCCTCAAGGCGTGTTCCCCGACCCCTTGCAGTGGTCCACCGGTGTCAAGAGTACTCTGGTTTATTTCCAGGAGGGTCAGGATCCGCTTGGTTAGGTTTCCTCCACTTTTCAGGCTTCGTGCTCCCTTTCATTCGGACACATCGTCTACGCCCTGGGTGGAGCCCCCGTGAACGGTTCGGACACAATGCCTCAGTGCTCTCCCACCGACTCGGGCCGGTACCCCCAATGGCCTCGGGCAGCAAATCGATATGAATCCTGCGATTGAGCAGTCGATGCTCGTTTGCTGCCTCATTCCACCAACGGTTAGTGCGATATTGATGCTGCTTTTCCACCACGGTCGGCAGTACTCCCATATCGTTACTCCGGTGCCTCCAGTCCTCGAGTGAATGGCCGCATGATTCACATTTTCCACCTCCCATTCCGGCCAGGCGAAACCTCGACACTCTTGACACTATCCCTCAGTGCATCTTCGCATATCCAGAGGATATGACCACGATGTGGCGTGCTTTGAGGTCCTTATGGTCCGATCTCTAAGACCTTAAACTAAGATCTCCCCTTATGGTCCGAGCTCTAAGACCATAAACTATGATCTCGCCTTATGGTCCGAGCTCTAAGACCTTAAACTAAGATCTCCCCTTATGGTCCGAGCTCTAAGACCTTAAACTAAGATCTGCCCCTATGGTCCGAGCTCTAAGACCTTAAACTAAGATCTCCCCTAACCGGGGTTCTACGTCCTGCATGACGTTAAACTGCACTCTCGGAACTACGTGTGGCTTGATCTCCAGCCTGATGGAGTACGTAGGAACGCCCGGGCATCTCAACTCGGGTCCAGCCTCAGGGATCGTTAAGTCCCGCCCCTCCTCTTCGCCGGCCGTCTGGCATGGCTTCTGGTAGAGTGGTGCAGTTGTGATATTCTCCCCGATTCAGCTCGGGATGCCCCATTGCAATGGTGGGAAGCGACGGTTTCCTCATCAAAGAGGTGCTGTCTGAGAATTGGGGTGACTCACGGCCGGATTAGTGCATCTGCCTAATACGCTTTCCCCACGGTGGCGCTATTTTGAGAGCGTTGGATTCTGTCCGAACAAATCGTCACTTCGCCCCACGCTTCACATGCCCTGTTGATCTGGATTTCCACCCTTGTGTCTGAAGGAACCCCAAAGCGGTATTCATGATGACATGTGGTCCGCCTCCTGCAATATGAATGATGGCCTTTTTCGGTCCGTCTATTGCAGTTGTTATGGTCGATCCACTGTCCGCCTACCGTCTTGGGCATTTCCTGGAAGGCCGACCGTTGTGGATGTCCGGATTCGGGACACGCGATTCACTATTTCTCATTTCCCTATGTTCGGATAAAATCTCAACGCCCCTAGCGTTGTCCCGCTCGTGTGTTGGAACAAGTTGGGGGGATGATACATTGATTAGGTCTGAGGTCTCCTTTCCTAGGAATGACCTCCCTCTTTTCCTCCAGAAATCCAGGCCCAATTATGGATGCCTGATGCTTGGTTAACACTCCCGCAAGACAACGAATTGTGGTTGAGCATGTTAAGCCAAAAGATGCAGATAAATATATTGATTCATACAGATGGATCAAAGTAGCGGAAGCAAATGTTTTGGGAATGGCAAAACGAAGCCCTTAGGGATTAGCGTGCTGGATGAGTCTTTCTAATGCCGCTACCCTTTGGCTGGTGTCCTCCAGAGCTGCTTCTCGCTCTCTGCGTGCCCTCTCTTCGTCGGCGGTCGCAGCGCGTAGTTCGTCGATTCTGGACTGTGCACGCTCCCGCTCGACCTGAATTGTGACCATCTGTTGGCCCGCCTCCGTCAGCTGTACCTGGGTGTCAACCAGCTGGGCTGCTAGTTGCTCCACAAGCTCGGTACACGTTGCGACGAAGGCCTCCTTCTCTGCCGCCTTCCCTTCGAGGCGCCGGACTTCCTGCTCCGCCGCGAGGAGCGCCCGCGTGCTCTCCGACATGTTCCGACTTTGTGTGACGTCGGCACGCCGGCAGCTCTCGCACATCTTTTCGGCCATGAAATCACGGAACGTTAGATGGAGGCGTTGAGCATCAGCTCCCCCGGCACACAGGAAGCGCAACCAGGTTTGAAGTGATCCCATGCGCCCCAGCCACTCCGACGGGTCTCGCTTGAGGAAGCGCTGGATGCACTTCCACCCCCTGCGGCGCGTTATCCGGCTCTCCTCGACCGCCTCCGCGTCCGAGTCATCCATCTCCTCGGGGTCGGCAGGCCGGTAGGCAGGGAAGGCAGCCAGCAGGTCTGCTGCAGGGTCCGCCCCTGGGAGGTCCTCATGAGGGATAGGTTCCCCAACATCTGGGCGACCTTCTTCTCTCTCCCCAGCGGCGCTGACACCCTCGTCAGCCCCCGACCTCTCTCCAATGTCAGCACCGCCGGCGTCCGCAGCCCCCTGATCAGCAGTTGGTGGGGCCGGCTCGGTTTGGGAAGTCTGTTCCGGAGCAGGCGGCATGTCCACCACTGGTCCACTCGTAGATGGCCCGGGTTCGGCAACCCGACGAGCCTCCAGTCCTGAGATCACTGCGCAGGGCATGCCATGGTTAGTCACGGATCGTCAACGGCAAGCACCAGCAGTAAAGTAGGGAGACTTACGGGAGTTCGGAGCGTCATCTTCCGCTACCCCGGTCGCCGCAGGAACAGTTGCAGCAGGGGACCCCTTAGCGCTTGCCAGTTCAATGATGGGTGTCTGGCCCCCGCCTTGTCCTGCTGGCGCCTCTCCTACTCCCGCTGAGGACGCCTGACCAACATCCGTGTGCTCCTGAGAAAGATGGAGAAATGGGTTAGAAGCTGCATAAGAGAATGGATGAAGCAGATTGAGTAGGGATAGAAGCGGACCTCGAGGAGCTCAGTGACATCAATGTTGTCAGAGACGGCCACCTCGCCGCTCTCCCGTGGGCTCCCCTGATGGGATCTTCCCTCGGAGCCTTCATCCTCCCCCATTTCCTCCTCTTCCTCGGAGTCGCTGCCACTTTCATCTTCTTCCGGCGACATCTGTTCTGGAGCGGGCTCTAGACCGAGCATCACCTTCACCAGAAGGGATGGATCCGCACGCTGACCACGTTGGCGCGCGTAATCGTCCATGGCCGTCAGATATGCATACTGCCGGTTGAAGTCCACTCTGTCGGCGATCTGGAGGCACCCGACCTCTGGCAGAAAGATTCTTTCTCTGAGTATCTTTTGCCAGATGGCGTCGGTCCCCAGTGACTGCCGCAGGGTCATCCAGGCCGACCACAGCGCCGGGAAGACCGCATCATGGGAAGGTTCGAGCAGACATCTCACCTGCTTCCCGGGCCGCTCGTCGACCACCGCACGTGCCCCCTCTCTGTGCGCTGAGGTCGTGGCGGCAGCTCGCGATGTGCCCGCCGCCGAAGTCCCTGCCCGCGCCGGCTCCGCTGTTTGGCGCGCCTCCGTTCTCCCCCGTGTGGCGGCGCCTCGCCTCCTTCCTTGACGCCCGGTCTCCGCACGGGTAACCTCGAGCCGCCGAACTGGCTTCCGCAGAAGCCCCTCGGGGTACGCGATGGCCCAGTGTTCGGCGTACTCGGTCGCCAAGCCTGCGTCAAACCCCGGTAGGAGGGAGAGTGATGACGTCGCCAGAGACGAAAGCGGCAAACATCAGCCACATCTGGCGAAGGACGCAAGGGTTCGTCTCCTCCCGGACAGCAGTGAATACCCACTTCGGCATCCGCTGAAGGCACCCGAACTGCCTGGCGAACCGGGTTGGCACGTAAGGCTCGCAGATCACCTTCCCGCCGATCCGAGCCACGAGCACCCCACCCCGCATGTTCAGGAAGTATTCATGCTGCTCCAGCGGACCCTGCCCATTGTCGATCATCTGGCCGACGGGAGTGGGGAACAGACTGAAGTTGAAGTTGGCGTGATTGCCAATCCGGATCCGCACGCCCTCCTCACTTAGGGTCATCGGAGCGACCCCCGCGATGTTCAGCAGGGAGGGTCGCAGACCGTTGCCCGGAGGAATGATGGCGTTCAGAAACGTGTACCCACCGAGGTGACCAGCCACCCAGCCGTGGAAGAACTGAAAGGGCCCACAGATCTTTCGTGGCGACCCCCCTCGTGAGATGCGTCCCAGGATGGCATACAGCCTCGCCAGCACTGGGACCCCGAGGTTGTATCTCTTGTTGGCGGCCATAGCGCCCGCCATCGCCAGTGTCGCCGGGAGAACGCCCATTCTCGCGTCCCGCACTGGCAGGAGCCACCCACTCAGAAAGGCGGCCAGGAACGCCGCGTACCGGACATTTGGGTCCCGGGACTCGATGACGCGGTACCCCCATGAGCGGTAGTCGCCCGTCTCCAGGACCCGCCAGTACGACCCGTTCCGGCTCCTCTGAGCTGCGGTCGGGCACCGCTTCCCCCTGCCTGGCATCTTGACCGCTGGGTCATGCTCCAAGAACTGGCCGAACCACTCCTTGTAGGCTATGTCCTTCTGGAAGTCCTTGATCCCAAGCCGCTGCGTAGCCAGGTCAAGGAGATGCCATGTCAGGATGGGAGTCTGTGACCTGTCTTCCCAGATGTTCTTCGGGGGAAGGAACTCATCGTATTGGTAGCCCTCCAGCGGGATACCTCCGATGCAGTGGATGTCCCAGAGACCGATGCCGAACTCCCCATGGTGAAGATTGAAGGTGTTGGTATCCGGAGACCAGCGGGTGAACAGCTCCGGCCCGAGCTCGGACTGCTGGTAGAAGTGTAACTGCGACGTCCACACCGCCTCAAACAGGCCGATGTACCGCAGCTCCTCTGCGAAGTGATCGCAAGTGTGGCGTACCCAGAACGCCCAGGCCCACTCACTGGTGAAATTGCCCCCAGACCGCAAGTCCCAGTCCTTCAGCCAGCCCTTGGTGTCGTCAGTGACACTCTGGCGATATGTGCTCGAGTAGAGGGCTGGAGAATTCTCCGCAGTAGGCTCACCCCTGTCAATGGTTCGCGTCCTCGGGTTCAGGACATAGACGTCCAAGTGCCCGGTCTCCCTGGCAGGATGCCCATTGTTGGTGATATTATAGCGGGGAAGCTCGTCCTCTCGATTCACCCAGGTCCGTGGCGCATCAACCTCGAACCCTGGCATCAGAACCTCATCTAGGATGCCGAAGTTCCAGAGCGGCAGGTTGTCCGACAGTGGATATGTCTTCTGGGCCGGCGTCAGCAAGTCGAACAGGGATTGATTTTTGGAAACAATCTCCTTGGCTCCGTAAACCTCCTCGTTCGTCGCCATCTCAGCTCTGCGAGTGGCGGCATCCCCCTCATTTCCTCTGTGCGCGGCCATCTCAGAAGTTTCGGGAGTCGTGCGGGTTAAGGGATGAAGCGTGCGGGATCGGACGAAGATGGTAGAGAAGTTTGAAGGTTGGCGCGCAATCCAAGTGGACGGCGCGCAATTGGGAAGACTGTCGCGCAAAGTTCTGGGTTTTCGCGCAAAGGCAGGCGAAATCCGGATGGTTTTGCGCGCCGATCGGGCGAATTTCGCGACCGGAAGAGGAAATTTCGCGCACGAGAGCGTTAAAGCTTATCGCGCGGAAGGCCTGTGTACAGAACGCGGAACCCCGGACCCCTATTTATAGACGAGGTCGGGATTCCGCGCCGCGGGGAACGCTCGATTGCGCGACCGCGACGGCGAATTGCGCGCCCGGCGCCCCTTTTTGCGCGCCTAAGTCCTGCGCAGCCCAGGACTTCGGCATTCCGGCGTCTCCCTCGGAACCCGATCGTTGCGACCTCTCGCCGATCAGATTCCGAGGGGGGGCTTTTGTAGACGCCGGAAAAGTCCGTTGTTCCCAAACGAAGCTCCGGATGCGGAAAGCGAAGTGATATTTGGAGTCAGAGGCACGTTACGGAGGGCCCGGAGGACTTGCGCGAAATTTCAGAGGCCCGCGCGCAAAGTTGATCCGCGGCGCGCAATCCTCCCGGGATGCGCGCAATGCGCTGGACCGGCGCGCTATTTTGCGCACCCGTGGCCTGCGCGGCTCCCTTGCGCGCCGGGTCCTGATTTCGCGCCCGCAAAGGGAATTCCGCGCCCGAGACCGGATTCCGCGCCCGGGGTTGCCTATAAATATAAGGCGACCCCCGACGTTTTGAGGGTTGCCAGAATCCGAAGCGTCGCTCGTTCGCGCAATCCAACCCCTTCCGCGCGCAATGCCGATGTTCAGGTAACCTCCTTTCTTTCGCGCAATAGAGCCTTGTGGTTCGCCTTCGCGCGCAATCCCCTTGGCTCCTTTCCTTTGAATAAACCTCAACCTGAAGGCCTTTGCGCGCAAAAGAAGCCTCTTGCGTGCAATTGCCCCCGGGTGCGCGCAATCCAGCCCGATTGCGCGCACCCCCCATTTTCAAAGTGGCCATTCGTTAGAGAATGAGCCGTTGCCCCAGCGCGCTACCCGAAGCCCGGTGCGCGCAATCCCAATCATCCGCGCGCGAAGCGCTGGCCCAATTGCGCGCCAGCCCGCCATTTTGCGCGCCGACCCGCGGTATTGCGCGCAATGCTCCTCGTCCGCGCGGCAAGACGTTAAACTGCCAAGCATCTACGTCCAAGCTGCACGACGCTAAACTGCCTAGCCCAATTCGTCCGCGCCGCAAGACGTTAAACTGCCAAGCACCTTCGTCCTCAACACACGACGTTAAACTGTACTTTGTCCGGCAAGACGTTAAACCGTCCGCTTCGTCCTCAACACACGACGTTAAACTGTACTTCGTCCGGCAAGACGTTAAACCGTCCGCTTCGTCCTCAACACACGACGTTAAACTGTACTTCGTCTGGCAAGACGCTAAACCGTCCGCATCATTCGATCCCGTGCCCCGCACGCAGGGTCTCCCCCGGTTTGGATGTGGCCCCCACCCGCTCGTCTCTGCAGGGATGTCGGGATTGTCCCTCTTTTGGGACGATTTAATGGGAGTGGCTTTTCCCTACGGGGGCAGGGTATTACAAACCCCTAGTTTCTTGTGGGGGGCCGCACATGTGTATCTCCATTGTGCCTCCCCACTGCCGAAGCCAGTAGAGGGTGTGACTGGGATCGAGGTGTCTCCTACTTTCGGTCCAAGTCCCTTCCAACTGAGTTTTGCCGCATCCGGGCTGCCCCAAGTGCGTAAGTCCTGACAGAATGAACTACGTGGACTTTGATCCCTGTCTTCTAAACAGGGTACGTAGGAAGCCTCCCTGAGGTTCAAGCCCACCACCTGGTCGTCCCGGTCATATTTACGTCGGTTCGTCCATCAGTGGACCCCTCCAGGGTTCACGCTTGCGTCGATTCACCTATGAATCCACCCCTGTGGGAGACTGCCCGTGTGTATCTCCACTGTGCCTCCCCACAGCCCCTTTTTCCATTTCTCCTTTTATCGTCCAGCATGATGTGAAACTGTGATCCACCCGGCCGTTCCATCCCCCTCTGTGCGAGGTGGTTCGGTTCAATCCTCCGCCCGGCGGCCTCGACCTCTTCGTGAGTCGGCTTGCCGACGTCCAGCATGACGTTAAACTGTATACCCGAACTACGTTGACTTTGATCCGTGCTAACGCGCGGTACGTAGGAAGCCCCTACGGGGTCCAAGCTCTTCACTCCATCATCCATCCTGATCCTTACCCGGGCCGCCACATCCCGGTGGGGGTCATGCCACTTCACTCCACTCCAAGTTACTTGGGAAGCCGCCCATGCGCTGGCCCCAGCGTCGGAGGTTACCCGCAAGGGGTTCTGTCATCTGATCCACTCTTCGTGTTGATCAGTCCGATGCCGTCCCCGCTGGACGTTAAAATCGCGGCATACCCCGTGTTAAACATGGGAAGCTGAGGAAAACCTCAGGGGACACAGTTCCCCGCACCCCGTGCGGGATGCCTCAGGCCATCATGCCTTCGAGAAGCCCTATTAGGGACGGAAGACAGACGTGCAGAGCCGCAGTGTTACGACACGCCCCCAGCCCCCAGAGCCACCCGGCCTTCTCACCGCAGGTTGTTTCCCCAACCAGACTCCTTGGAGCGTCCGGGCGGAAGCAGCGTAATTAACCGGTGTCCATGAAGATATGGCGTCGGGAACGAGATTCACGAACATTCTTAAATCTATGAGGGAGACCCGGATTAGGCGACGAGTTCCGAGGAGACGTCCAAGGAAGGAGGAGTCGACATCCCATCATCCCGGTTTCGATCAAGGAGCAGACGCCCCTGAATAAGGGACGAATGCCGCCCGCCCTTGGAAAGCGGGACTGCGGGACCACAAGCCGCGCACCCATCCCCTCGGGTAGACGGGTGCACGCGCGAACGCGTCCTGGCGGAACAGCGTAACCCGACGCACATCCGCACCGAAACAGAATCACTATTCATTAACTTATATAGTAATTTCTACTCCCCTTTGGTGGATTTAATTTTTGATACACATAATCACTCCATTTATAAATTCACATGTCATCTATATAAACTTGATAAGAGTAATTTTAACTCAATCCCTATTTGTTGACTTAAATATCCAATTCATTGGTGTTGTCTTTACAAGAATATGTGTGAATGTCCTTTGAGTTATTTACACTGAATATAAAATAATATGGAGTTAATTTATATTTTTCAAACATAATTATGTCGGTGATTTATATTTAACCTATGATATAGACTATATAATAGAAATAATATCAATTTGCATCCCATTGAGACTTCATTGTTGTCATACACCAATTCTCTTTTATATGGTGTATATAATGTACTTTGTCATTGTATATCATGAATCCATTTATTCTAATGATATTACAATGTTTTGATCACCTCAATTATTTGTATTCAATTTTCTCTCTTTTTGTTAGAAACTCTAACTAAAATATCATTTTTAAATGATTTGATGATTTATTCTTCTAAATAATTCTCATTAATGTCCATGTTTTAAAAATGGTTTTAATGATTTATTTATATGGAAATTAATTTTTTAAAATCAAAATTATTTTTAAAAGTTTCAATGTGGTATGGGACACTTTAATTCAAATATATATTTTTAAATGGCTTTGAAAAATAGTGGGACTTTTAAATAATTCCAAGAAAAGTGGGTATATTTCTCTCTAATAGTTTTGATGATTATTTTCATCTATGTCAATATCCTTCATTATTCTCGATTGAGGTTAATCTGATACAATACAATCTTAAATATTGTATCGAATGAGTTATGTTTGACTTTGGATGTTCTATTTTTATACCATTCATTGTTTATGGATCATGTATTTATATTTCATATGATAGTTTTTATACGAATCTTTATGTTATGATTCAAAATTTTCATATGAGGAATGAATTATACTTAATAAGTGACGGGTGGAGCCCTCTATAGCTCCTCGATTCATCGGAAGGTCTATTGAGACAGACTAGTGTCTTGGCACACTGCCTTGACAAAATCTTATTTGTAGTCTTGGCACGAGGCCTTGGCAACCTGGTTTTGATAGTGTGGTATTTTTCATTCCATAATTTTAAAGTGGTTATTGATATTTCATGTGATTACTCAACTAGTATAATATCCATGTGAATAAGTAAATGGCAGTTTTTCATTTTATCATTTCCATATTATGTTGATGTTCAACTTTAAAAGGCTTTTGTTTTTGTTATAAACTGTATTAAGTGTTTATGCTTATCTATGAAAGTTTTTGCTATATTGTTATCCTTAATGAGCATTTGAGCTCACCCCTTACAATGTTTTATTTATCCTAGGTTGTGAAGAATTAATTTATGAGTTACCTACAGGGATAGTATGAGGGGATATGAAGAAAAGCTGTTGTTGTAGTTTTTTACCTTATGATGTAATGTAAGACTTATGAATGTTTCTAGTTTTCCCATGACTACTAAACTAATATACCTTTTGAGACTTGATCCTTTGTGATCATGCCAATGTTACGTAAAAATGCTCCATCTCTGGGAAACTGGGGTCAACGCATTACAGCTAGAATCAGAGGAAGTTTAGTACAAACCATGGGAGATAGATTTTGATAAACTCTGGTAAAATCACATATCCCTAAGATAGACTTTGAGGATTAGTATATAAGAACATCCTATAATTTTGGTATTGTAGAGATTTTTTGTGTTTTCTGAGAAATACATCCCTGTCTGGATACGAGCAGGTAGAGGCAGCTCTAGCATGGATGTACCTAAGGGTAAAACCCGAATACACCGCTTTGATTTAGACTCGAACGGGAACAGGTGCACGACAATGGGACTTTCTACACTCTTGGTTATTCCACACCTACGGATATGCTTAGGATAATTTACATTTTCATTACAAACTGATTTGAAGTATTATATATATATGATGAGGGTAAATGACCTTGGTTAATCCTAATGTGTTTTAAATTCAGAATATGGTGACATGATATTCTCTAAAAGATTTTATGACTACTGTTACTCACATAATGATTTCTGGTTTCAGTCAATGGATGGATTCCAAGGAAGTCATAGTTACTTTGAGAATGTTGTACAAGGTGGGAGCGGTTGTAGAAATGAGCAAAAAAAAGGAATGTTCGTAGGCATAAAAGATATCGTCTTCATGGAAAATCAATTTTCCAAAAATATTAACAACAATATATATATTAACCAATTTCCAGACTCAAAAATAAGAGAAAGGTGATGAATAATAAGTGCTCCAGCTGTGGAGACCATGGAGAATTGAATCCTCAATTTCCATCATGAAGGAAATGTGGAAGGAGACTCCCAGGAATGTGTCATAATGGAACAAATAAATTATTTACAGGTGGGAAAGAACGATATAAAGTGAAGAATTGCTGAAGAATAATGAAGAGTACAATGGAAAAAGATAAAAATGGTCTCAAGAATCGTTTTATAGTCATTTGCCGTAAATTTAGGGGACCTTGCCATTAATCGATTGAATTCCCTATTCTATTGGATATTTTCTTGGTCAAAGAAGAATCTATGAGGAAAAATTGGTTGTAGAAATGTTTAAAAGTATTAGTGCTCCTTTTTGATGCGTTTTCTCTGAAATAATTATCTCTTGTATTTGTAACCCTGCAGTTTTCCATCTGAGAATGGTATTTCAGGAAGAATTATCTTTTCTCATGTAGATATTATTATAAATAACCATTTGGTTTTATATTATCATTGGGTTTGAGGCAATTACAAGTTATTACAATTTGGGATGAAAATTGAAGGTATGAGATAACATTTGTGGTTAAATTATGTTATGGTTATTTTGAGAAATTTATCAGATTTTGGTAATGTTATAAAATATAGTTTTTGATAAAGGACAACACGCAGACCGTGTGAAAACCCATCACGTAGGAGAAAGATATGGGAATAAAACCCACAACCAAAGTGTTATTGGGATTTATCTCCTACTACAGGACTACATGAAGTCCCTGGTTAGTGTGACAATTATTTTTAGTTAAATGATTTTATTGATCAATAATAATTTGAGTTGAGATCTTATGTATTATCAAATTAATACCCTTAGTGTAGGAAAATTATTTGGTGATTAAGTGAGAAATGTTATTTTGGAAGATGTGTGCTTTGTTGGGAACACTATATACCCAAAGAAAATAGAATATTATGGGATTTCATTTGAGGAGTAATGGTGTAATTTTAGCTAAGTTTTTATTGTGTATTTATAGTGATTTGGGTTATTTATGAAAATTATTAACCTATAATATAGAATATGTGATTAGGTTAATTACTTTTACGTATGTGACTTTAAGAGTAATTGATGTAATTTGGAGAAACAATTTAATGTGGATGACTGCATAACCGAATTCTTCTATGTTTTTAGTTTCAATATTTTTTTGATATTATTGAAGGATTTTAAGGACAATTCATTATTGAATGCTATTGTTGGTTTAATTTTAGAAATTAAGATTAGTGTTTCTTTCTCAAATTTATTAACCTCATTTGGGATCTTTAGATTTTATACAAACCATTTTGGTTTTGATTAATCTCTAAATACAACGTAAATATATAGTTTATTCTTTGTGGATCATGTGATTCTATAAGAAGTTTATTGTAGCTCTTCTAGTGTGACCATGTCTTCTGGAATAATCATTTAAAAATTAGTTAGTAGTATAAATGTATTATAGAATGAAATTTTAGTTAAAAATTAAGTATATCTCTTTATGTTCTTAGTCAATATCATAAATGAATTCCCCATGTTTATTTAATTTAATTTAAAAATACAAAAAATAAAAATGTTTTTTGTTTACTTTTCCAACTGGGAAACTAATGATCGTTTGTCCCATCACAAGTTTGTGGTTTTCATATTTTAAACATTATCCTCATCATGTTTAATATCCTTCTCTATAAGAACATGACACTTATTTTATCATCCATATCTAGGTTTTTCTACATGGAATCCTAATACAGGTTATCTTGGGTGACCTTTGTAGTTCTCATTATTACTTTTAAATTGATAGTTTTATTGACTCATTTTTGGATGTGGGACTTTCCATTATATTCCCAAGCCCAATTTTAAAAAACCGCGAGGAAGAAATTTATTAATGGAGGATATAATTTAACACCCCAAGCTTCCACAGTACTCTTCTCGCTGAATAATACATTAGCATGTGTTGTACACGACTTCATGTTCTAACACACGCCACAACTAATAACACTAGCCGTTATGAATAGTAATACCCACTTATTGAAATTTTATACATTTTATCATTCAAAATAGACTTCATTTATCGATTCGGAATATCAAAATTAGCCTATTGTGAAATTTAGGTACTTTTTGGATAACATTCATATTTTTATGAATAGTGAAAATTACTAAATTTTTATTAGAAACAACTTTTTTAATCGAAATAATTAATAGCCATAAAATTTGAATTTGAGTTGTTTTAAATAATATTTATAATATAGTTTTACCATTAAATACCATGTTGGTCATTGGACATAATTTCACATTTAAACCAGACATAAACAAGTGTCAATATTTTGATCGTTATTATCTCTTAAAAACACTCTTTTTGTTTTGACAGCTGGAGTTAAATTTAAATTAATTTCTTCCACTTATGTGTTTTGAATTTTGAAAAATGGATTCCATATTTGGAATAAAGATGTAAAAATTGTGTAAATGAGTAACTATTATTTATAGACATTTTGAATATTTATTTCGTTAAATATTTTATTTACCATGGTTAAAAGGTAAATCCGGTAAATAAGGGTAAACAAATAACATTATAATAATAATAAATTACACAGAAATGTGTCCTAACCTTATTGGTTGATACATTTCCGACCGTGGGCAGATTTGTGTCGATTTTAGGACCCCATGGATCAACTTGTAAGTGAATATGACACTTTAGAATAATTAGGTTAAAATAAAAACAAAAATTACATAAGCATATATCTTTTACTAACATTTTTTAAAATAGGGTTATATATGATATCTATTCAATTATAAATATAAATAAAAAATCTAAAATGATTTCCTACATAATGATATTTTATTTATAATTTTTTGAGATTATATAATTTAATTTATTTCTGACACAATGTTGATGTTGTAATTACCTTTTTAATGAAATATTAAAATAATTGATATTATAAATACCCGAAAAAATATAATTTGAGAATTTTAATGTATTACACAAATATTATAGGTTTATATGACATGTTAGAATATATTTAGTTAACTTTTTTTGATGTAATAATGCTGTTATGATTTTCACAAAAATGAAATACCAAAGAGTGTAAAAATTGACATAAAAGAGTTTTTAAAAAAAAAATTATATTATAAATAGATATTAAATTCATAAAAATCTAAGGATCATACAAATGACTTATATAATGATAGGTGTATCACTAATGGAATTGTTGGGGGTGTCTTGTATGTATATAGAATTTTTATTAACTATATAATATAAAATACAATGTGACATGGTAAATTTCAAACTAATTAACTAAGAGTTAAAACAAAAAGATATGGTTAATATAGTGACCCAAACCTGTCTAAAATATATTTTTTGATAGGATTTAGACCCATATAGACATTACAATTTTCATAATCCACTTTTTATCCATTAGAAACCGAATATTAATTTATTATCAAATAATAATTTTAGTTTTTCCTAAAGTGCCCCTCCACCCCCTTATAAATGGACACCGCTTCTAACAAATTCTTCACACCATCAAATCCATTTGGATCTACAAAACCCAGCCAAAATACTCTATAAACTCCCCTAAATTCAACATATAGGACTTATATTGATCAGAAAGCCATCCTAAGGACTCCTTTTGATCAAATAAAAAGGAAGCACATGATGAAGAGGCAATGTTTTCACCACCCTCTTTCAAGTTCATTTCTTCTTCAACTTCTTCTTTCATTTCTATTTCATTTATAAAATAATAATTCCAGTATATTTTTTAAACTGTGACGTTATTATAAATAGTTTACATCCATATTCACTATTCTATCCATATTTTTAATGACATGTCACTATACATGCGTACATACGGCTTACCGTCTCTACGTAGTGGAGTAATTGTTATTCAATATTTTTTATTTTCATGGGTATAATAATGATTCTTATTTCATGTAAATAATAAATATAACATTATAATTATTCTTTATATATGATATACCATCCAATTATATATTATTTTAAAATCAAAATAATGATATTGTTGCTAATGCGTATGTACGGACTACCGTTTCCACGAATACGATTAGATTCATTCCCTATCATATCCATTTGAGAATAATTCTCATTTAATGATTAAAAATAATGTTTAAGTACTTGATATCATTCTGTATATGAATATGATACAACCTATCAATAACAAACACGGCTTACGTAACAAAGAATATAAAGGAAAACGAGTAAGTTAACACCTGAAATGACGATAATACTAAAATATTATTAAAACGACATTATTGAAAGATCATATTTGATATCATATTAATGTATATTATTATTTTATACTTTTATAACAATTATTTCACCATTATAATGGATGTTAAAAAACCCGCGACCAATTAAAATTACAAGGTAAGGGGTTTCTTATCTCACTTTTAATTTCGTGAGATTTACATTGTTCACCACTTCTTTCTTTCTTGTGGCGTGTGTACTACCCATGATTGTATTCATTGTGTAATATAATTTAATTTATGGACATTTAAATCATCATTGTATGATTCTACTTTAATGGGTGTCTGTTTCTTAAGTTACTAAATCGATAAGGGAATTTGGAATTTCAATTTCCACTCATTCGGCTTTACGCATACTTCATTGATTATATTACTCCATGATTATGTGTGGAATCACTATTCATTAAATTAGGTCATAATTTCCACCCCCATTTTGTAGATATAATTTTTTATACACATAATCACTCACATTATAAATTCTCATGTCATGTATATGAACTTTAAAAGAGTAATTTTAACTCAATCTCTACTTGTTGAGTTAAATATCCAATTCATTGATGTTGTATTTACAAGAATATGTGTGAATCTCCTCTGATTGATTTACACTGAATATCAAATCATATTGAGTGTATTTATATTTTTAACACATAATTATGTCATTTATTTATCTTTAACATAAGTATATAGTCTATATAATAGAATTAATATCAATTTACATCCCATTGAGACTTCATTGTAGTCATACACCCATTCTCTTTTATATGGTGTATATAATGTACTCTGACATCGTATATCATGAAAACATTTATTATCATGATATTACAATGTTTTTATTACCTCAATTATTTGTATTCATGTGTCTCTCTTTTGGTTAGAAACTCTAACTAAAATATCAATTTTAAATTATTTGAATATTTATTCTTCTAAATAATTCTCATTAATCACCATGTTTTAAAAATGTTTTTATGAATTTATTTATATGGAAAATAATTTTTTCAAATCAAAATTCTTATTAAAAGTTTCAATGTGGTATGAGAAACTTTAACTCAAAAATATATTTTTACATGGATTCTTGACAAATAGTGCGCCTTTAAAATGAATTCAAGAATAGGGGGGATATTTATCTTTAATAGTTCTGATGATTATTTTCTTCTATGTCAATATCCTTCATTATTCTCAATTGAGGTTAATCTGATACAAAACAATCTTCCATATTGTATCGAATGAGTTATGTTTGACTACGGATGTGTTATTTTTATACCATTCATTGTTTATGGATAATGTATTGATATTTCGTATTATAGTTTTAATACAAATGTTAATGTTTTGTTTCAAGCTTTTCATATGAGCAATGAATAGGACATAATATGTGATGGGTGGATGCCACTATAGCTCCTAAATTCATCGGTAGGTTTAATGCGACAAACTAGTGTCTTGTCACACGACCTTGACAAAATCTTATTTGTAGTCTTAGCACGAGGCCATGGCTACCCGGTTTTCATAGTATGGCATTTTGCATTCCATCATTATTAAAGTGGTTATTTATATTTCATTTGATTAATCGTCTAGTAGAATTTATATGTGAATAAGTAAATGGAAGTATTTTATTTTATCATTTCCATATTATGTTGAAGTTCATGTTTAAAATACTTCTTTTTAGTTATAAATTGCCTTAACTGTTTATGATTATCTATGAAAGATTTTGCAATATTTTTATCTTTACTGAGCATCTGAGCTCACCCCTTTCAATGTTTTATTTCTCCTAGGATGTGAAGAACTAATTTATGAGTGACCTGCAGGGATTGTATGAGTGGATTTGAAGATAATCTATTTTTGTAGTTTTTTTACCTTATGATGTAATGTAAGACATATGGATGTTTCTATTTTTTTCAAGACTACTAAACTAATCGTCCTTTTGAGACTTGATCTGTAGCGACCCCCAAAACGGGGTGCTTAATGAGACATGATACACTTAACATTACATCATTAGAAGTTAAATATCATGTCTCATTACAACAGAAGATCGTGAGGCTCAGGATTCTGGGAAAGCAGCTGCTTCTGATTGACTTTATTAGTATCAACTGTGCCTGAAAAACTTTAAACAAAACGTAGGGTGAGCAAAAATGCCCAGTAACGGGTTTTAAAACATTTTAAGAACGTCCTTTCTTAACCCTTTTTGAAAATAATATAAAAAATTCTTTTCTAAAACAAAACATTGTCATTTCTTAAAAAAATTAAATCCATATTTGTTTGAAAACCACTTGCAGAAAGAAGCATGTACATGAAATGAACATGATCAGAGTGCGCAAAATAAACAATGCATAATGTTAAAACAAAGGTTAATTCAATTCTAAAAGAATTCTTTGGCTAAGCAGGGAAACATGCATATCATGGTTCATGTGTAAAATGCAGATCATCTAACAGTTTTCCATATGAAAACAGTTTTCGTCACATAAAGTACATTTTCATGATCATGGGAGCTTTCAACTAGGGGGTTTCCTGTTCGTTGAACTAACCACTGGGTAACCTTTATCATTACCTGCAGAGGGAATGTATAATCCTGGACTTTGTCATGAATTTTCATCATGACCGTAAAACATACTTAACAGGTCGAGGCTCACTGCCCGCCCTGTTTGTTTAGCACAAGTCAAGGCTAACTGCCAAGACCATCGCACATGTTCATCTCATGAGACTCTTGCTTTACCCAATTAATTGGAGCGCTGTATAATTCCGGGCGCACCAGTCACATCATTCTTGTTGCGCTATATAATTCTGGGCGCACCCATCACATGTAAGTCCTATACATCCCTCACATATCTTGACAAGGTCATACATTCATACTATTTCATACATTCATAATTGAATCCCATTTTTTTCACATATGTGTTCATAAAATGAAAACAGTTCTATCATGAAAAACATGATGACACGCATGCTAAAACATCGAGCACATAACCAGTTATCTTAACATTTGAAAAATAACTTGTATTTTCAAGAAAATAAACATAACACTTAACATTACATAACATCATAATAACCAATTAAAGAAGGGTTGTTCATAACTTACACTTATGATGATAAAGGGATATCAAAAGTGTTTAACACAGGCATTTGAGGTTACCATGCGCATAATCAAATCCATCATTGGAAATCATATATATAATTGTGTAAACTCATCCATTATCACTTTACATAAATGTGAGTACCTACCATTTAATACATGAATGCATTGATAAAAAAAATTCAAGAAGTTCGTACTATCCATTCTAAGAAAAATACTAATTATCCAAAGCAGTGATAAATGAATATTCTCAGTTCCATGAATGAATTTGAAGTCCAACTAACCCATAAACCTCGTCATGCATTATAAAAATTGTAAACGTGGTCACTAAGTTAATATTTTGGTATATACACATACGTGTGTGTATATACAACACCAAGATACATCATTCACTTGCACAATTTTACCTATTCATCAATTTACTTAAAATATCCATTTTATAGAAGGATAGAAAAATCATGGGGTATAAACATTGAGAAAATATTGCTTATCATCTTATAATATGTGTTAATGAAAGTATATATTTATATATAATGTATATATAAATATATACATATTTATATAAAAACCGATTCTTGTAAAAAAAACCAACTGAAATAAAAACAGGATTCTTTCCTTGCATGGAGAGGGGATGCAATCGAGGAAAAAGGATCTGAAGGCATATAATAGAGAAGGTATACATATATATATATAACGTATATATTTATTTAGGTGAAAACCGAAGCTTGCATAAATAATGGAAAAAGAACCGACCATTACCTTAACTTGGATCGAAGGAGAAAAAGGGAAAAAACGAGGCATGAGGGACCCGTGGTTTTAAACATAAGAGTTTTACACCCATATATATATATATATAATCCCGAATATACCTGTATCTATATGTAGACCGAAGTTTTAAAACCAAAACATTAGAAACTAAGTTTGTACCTTACTTGTTCGACGAGGAGGAGGAGAGGAGGCGATCCAGCAAGCAAGGTCCAGAAACCGAAGAGAGAGATGGTCCTTCGGCCTTCAGTGCAATAGGGGGTTAAAAAAACGAAGAAGAAGAAGAGGGAGACTTCGGGCGAGGTGAGGGGGTCGGTGTCGGCTGTGGAAAAGAGGGAACAGCTGGGCCTACTTCACCGACCAAGAGAAGAAAACGGGGCCCTATGCTACTGGTTCGACGATGCACAGAGGAAGAATAAAAACAACGGTGCGAGGAGGAGATACCGCGGCACGAGATGTATGAAAAAGCCACGGGGAAGAAGCTGGCTAGAAAATCAGCAGACGGCCGGGATCAAACCGAGAAGATCGGACAGCTGAAGAGTGGTGTGGTTTTAAAAGTTCGGACGACAGCGATCAGGGGGAAAAATGATCGGACGGCCTGGGATTTCCCCGTGGTTTGAAAACACGGCTCTCTACAGGGTTTTCTTTAAATAAAAATAAAATCGTTTTATTAGTAATATTATTATTAATTTAATACAACATTATTACACATAATTATAAAATTAACTTTCACTATTTTAATAAAAGTCATTTGTCAATTGATTTAATCAAAACATCTTATTATAAAAACATATATATATATATATAGTATTTTAAAATACCAAAATTATTATTGGCCTTATTATATTAAGTATATTATTTTTAAACCATAATTATTATATTTTGGAAAATTAGAGGTTCATTTAATCAATTAAAGAAAGCATTGATTTATTCATCATAATATATATATATTTATTTATTTATTTATTTATTTTTCCTTTGCTGAATTACATAATAATTACATTAATTTATAATTTGATGAAAACATTCGGATACACTCTTTTAAGGAGAGAAAAGAAAAAAAAATTGGTTGATTAAATGAATTTGTATAAACTTAAAGTCGCGAGATTTGTAAATAAAACCATAATTTAATATAGTTTCCAAAATAATTAATAAGGGTCGGATTATAAGAGAAATAATATATCTAATTCGATGCAATATACATATAACTCTTAAAAATCCATTCGGTGTATTATAATTAGAAAATAAACGTTTCATTTTCAAATTAATATGTATAATTGAAGAAAACAATAATATTAATTTTCACCGTTTAGAAACATAAAATAGAATTAACATTTTGGGAAAACTAAATTAACATTGATGACATTTTAAAACAATAAAGCAAAACACAATTATCATTCTGATTTTATTCCAACGGTCAAAATAAACCAACGGTCAAATTGTGTTCGTTTAAGGTCCAACGGTCATATTGGTGATTATAAAAAAAAGGTTTGTCTCGGGTGACCCTTACCCCAGGTGGCTGAATGAGACGCATAGATGGTTCATGAGATCCCCTTGGTGCTGAGCACAGTCGCGGTGGCTTCAACAATCTTTATGTTCCTTATGATGGATGCTCGAAATCCCAACCGCATTCTCGGGCTCCATGTAGTTTTAAGCAGTCTTCCCATTATTGTAATTGGGGTATTAGTTGGGATCTTTGGTTAGTGATGTTTTGATCATGGGAAGTTGTAATCATCAAGGTGTTTCTTAATAAAGGAGTATTTCATTCATTCTTATTGCTATGGTTTTTCATTTATTTTCATTTTCTTTTTATATAAAGATGGTCCAGTTAAAGTGAAACATATCATTACGCGAAACACGAATTCTTGGGTCATTACATCATCTCCCCCTTAAAAGAATTGCGACCTCGCAATTCTATTCATAAAAAGACAAGAAAAAGACCTTGGTCTCACAACGTTACCAAAACAGAATGTCTGGATCGGTTAACGGAACCCCTAAACTGGTACACAGCTCCGCTGTTTCCCTGACCCAGATACACTTTGAGAAATAAGACTTGTACTCCTACTCATGGGCACTACACACAAGCTTCCGCAGGGAGGCCCGTGCAATAAACAGGTCTGAGACGCCTGAGCGGACGAATCCCCTAGTAACCCTTCGAACTTCATCACGCTCGAGGTAGTCGAGGGGAATGACGCGATTGAGAAGGCTGACGTTCAGGATCTGGAACATGTAGGCAGCTCTGAGGTGGCCGTCCTGAGCTTCTATGAGAAAGCAAGCTCTGGCGGAGAAGTTCCGTGCCATAGAGAAACACTGAAAAAGCCCTTCAGGGTATCTCCCCATTCTCCTATAGTAGGGGAGCTGGGTGGTGGCAAGAATGTGAATCACATGTTCATTCTCTTGACATGCGTAGAGAATTTCCGGACTATTCTCTATATCTAGAAGACGTTGACAGGACCCTCGTAGATGGAGAAGAGAGGGAAAGTCCACCATACAAGTTCTGATCAAGATAACCTCTATTAACTCATTAGGTAGAGATGAGAGGTTCATCTGACCTGTCATCTGGAAGAATAGGTATACAAGAGAGGTTACTTAACAACACTAAGAAGAATGGGATCATAAACTTTTTAATTAAGAATGTTTACAAATTAAAGTCTGAGTTTTCCAGACGGACACCACAAAGAGAGATGAAACTCTCTAACTCCACAAACCACACAAAAGATGAACATATAGGACTAAACTCATGGGAACATTTATAACGCCTCCTGAGTTTAGCGTGAGGGGTGTGGAGTTGGGAAACATCGGTGTACACTTCTTGCCTAAGAGACACACGGGTGGTCTCATTTTCCAACGCTCCGAAGTCCATTAACTAGCCCCAGAAGCCATCGTGCAGGACCTGGCACAGATAAGCTGCTCGGAGGTCTTCGGCAGTAGCACCTTCTTGAAAAGTGTTATCAAGCATTGTGCCAAATTCCTCGCCAGTTGTAAACACTCAGAAGAGTCCTTCGTGATACCTTCCCCGACGTGCATAAGAGGGAAACTGGGTCATCATCATTAAGAGATAATCCATCCCCATTCCCCGGTGGAGACTAAGCACCCTAGATGAATTTGACACATCGTACAAGTGCTTACACGTCATGCGGATTTGTGCATAATTCAGGAAGTTTTCACGACTATCAAGAGATATAGTGTTCTCTAGAGCCTCATTGGGGAGTGACAAAAGGTTGGTAGGTACTTCGGCCATCTGAAAGTTATAACATTTTTACTTAGTTAGTCTTAGCAATATATTTATATCACCTGGTTTTCCAGAGTTTCCTCAACCTATCCTCGGATACCAACTGCAGCGACCCCCAAAACAGGGTGCTTAATGAGACATGATAAACATAACATTACATCATTAGAAGTTAAATATCATGTCTCATTACAACATAATATCGCGAGGCTCAGGATTCTGGGAAACTAGCTGCTTTTGATTGACTTCATTAGTATCAACCGTGCATGAAAAATTTTAAACAAAACGTAGGGTGAGCGAAAATTCCCAGTAATGGGTTTTAAAACATTTTAAGAAAGTCCTTTCTTAAGTTTTTTTGAAAATATTATAAAAAAAATACTTTGCTAAAACAAAACATTGTCATTTCTTAAAAACATGAAATCCATCTTTGTTTGAAAACCACTTTCACAAAGAAGCACATACTTGAAATGAACATGATCAGAGTGCACAAAATAAACAGTTCATAATGTTAAAACAATGGTTACTTCAATTCTAAAAGAATTCTATGGCTAAGCAGGGAAACATGCATATCATGGTTCATGAGTAACATGCAGATCATCTAACAGTTTTCCATATGAAAACAGTTTTCGTCACATAAAGTACATTTTCATGATCATGGGAGCTTTCAACTAGGGGTTTTCCTGTTCGTTGAACTAACCCCTGGTTAACCATTATCATTACATGGAGAGGGAATGTATAATCCTGGACTTTGCCATGACTTTTCATCATGACCGTAAAACATACTTAACGGGTCAAGGCTCACTGCCCGCCCTGTTTCTTTAGCACAAGTCAAGGCTAACTGCCATGACCGTCGCACATGTTCGTCTCATGAGACTCTTGCTTTACCCAATGCATTGGAGCGCTGTATAATTCCGGGCGCACCCGTCACATCATTATTGTTGCGCTATATAATTCCAGGCGCACCTGTCACATGTAAGTCCTATACATCCCTCACATATCTTGACATGGTCATACATTCATAGGATTTCATACATTCATAATTGAATCCCATTTTTTTCACATATGTGTTCATAACATGAAAACAGTTCTATCATGAAAAACATGATGACACGCATGCTAAAACATCGATCACATAACCAGTTATCTTAACATTTGAAAAAAAACATGGATTTTCAAGAAAATAAACATAACACTAAACATTACATAACATCATAATACCCAATCAAAGAAGGGTTGTTCATAACATACACTTATGATGGTAAATGGATATCAAAAGTGTTTAACACAGGCATTTGAGGTTACAATGTGCATAATCAAATCCATCTTGGGAAATCATATATATAATTGTGTAAACTCTTCCATTATCACTTTAAATAAATGTGAGTACCAACCTATTAATACATGAATGCATTGATAAAAAATTCAAGAATTCTGTACTATCCACTCTAAGAAAAATCCTGATTTTCCAAAGCAGTGATAAATGAAAATTCTCAATTCCATGAATGAATTTGAAGTCCAACTAACCCATAAACCTCGTCATGCTTTATAGAAATTGTAAACGTGGTCACTAAGTTCATATTGAGGTATATACACATATGTGTGTGTATATACAACAACAATATACATCATTCACTTGCACAATTTTACCTATTCAACTATTTACTTAAAATATCCATTTTATAGAAGGAAAGAAAAATCATGGGGTATAAACATTGAGAAAATATTGCTTGTCATCTTATAATATGTGTGTATGAAAGTATATATTTATATATCATGTATATATAAATATATACATATTTATATAAAAACCGATTCTTGTAAAAAAACCAACCAAAATAAAAACGGGATTCTTTCCTTGCATAGAGAGGGGATACAGTCGAGGCAAAAGGATCCGAAGGCATATAATATAGAAGGTATACACACACATATATATAAAACATATATATTTATTTAGGAGAAAACCGAAGATTGCATAAACAAATGAAAAAGAACCGACCATTACCTTAACTTGGATCGAAGGAGAAAAAGGAAAAAAACGAGGCATGAGGGACCCGTGGTTTTGAACATAAGAGTTTTACACACACATATATATATATATATATATCCCGAATATACCTGTATCTATATGAAGACTGAAGTTTTAAAACCAAAACATTAGAAACTAAGTTTGTCCCTTACTTGTTCGAGGAGGAGTAGGAGAGGAGGCGATCCAGCAAGCAAGGTCCAGAAGCCGAAGAGAGAGCTGGTCCTTCGGCCTTCAATGCAACAGGGGTTAAAAAAATGAATCAGAAGGAGAGGGAGACATCGAGCGAGGCGAGGGGGTCGGTGTCGACTATGGAAAAGAGGGAACAACTGGGCCTACTTCACCGGCCTAGAGAAGAAAACAGGGCCCTATGCTAGTGGTTCGAATACACAGAGAGGAAGAAGAAAACAGCGGCGTGAGGAGGAGGAGATACAGTGGCGCGAGGTGGAAGAAAAAGCCACGGGGAAGAAGCAGGCTGGAAAATCAGCGGACGGCCGGGATCAAACCGAGAAGATCGAACGGCTGAGGAGTGGTGCAGTTTTAAAAGATCGGACGACTGCGATCATGGGGAAAGATGATCGGACGGCCCGGGGTTTCACCGCAGTTTAAAAACACGGCTCCCTACATTTTTTCTTTAAATAAAAATAAAATCATTTTATGAATAATAATATTATTAATTTAATACAACATTATTACACTTAATTATAAAATTAACTTCCACTATTTTAATAAAAGTCATTTGTCAATTGATTTAATCAAAACATCTTATTATAAAAACATATATATATATATACTATTTTAAAATACCAAAATTTTTATTGGCCTTATTATATTAAGTATATTATTTTTAAACCATAATTATTATATTTTGGAAAATTAGAGGTTCATTTAATCAATTAAAGAAAGCATTGATTTATTCATCATAATATATATTTATTTGTTTATTTATTTATTTATTTTTCCTTTGCTGAATTACATAATAATTACCTTTATTTATAATTTGATGAAAACATTCAGATACACTCTTTTAAGGAGAGAAAAGAAAAAAAAATTGGTTGCTTAACGGAATTTGTGTAAACTTAAAGTCGCGAGATTGGTAAATAAATCCATAATTTAACATCGTTTCCAAAATAATTAATAAGGGTTAGATTATAAGAGAAATAATATATCTAATTCAATGCAATATAGATATAACTCATAAAAATCCATTAGGTGTATTATAATTAGAAAATAAATGATTCATTGTTCAAATTAATATGTATAATGGAAGAAAACAATAATATTAATTTTCACCATTTAGAAACATAAAATAGAGTTAACATTTTGGGAAAACTAAAGTAACATTGATGAAATTTTAAAACATTAAAGCAAAACACAATTATAATTCCAATTTTATTCCAACAGTCAAAATAAACCCACGGTCGAATTGTGGCCGTTTGTGGTCCAACGGTCATATTGGTGCTTATAAAAAAAAGTTTGGTCTCAGGTTACCCTTACCCCAAGTGGCTGAAGGAGAAGCAAGGATGGTTCGTGTGATCCCCTTGGTGTTGAGAACAGTCGCGGTGGCTTCAGCAATCCTTATGTTCCTTATGATGGATGCTCGAAATCCCTACCGCATTCTCGGGCTCCTAGTAGTTTTAAGTAGTCTTCCCATTATTGTACTTAGGTTCCTGGTTGGGATCTTTGGTTAGTGATGTTTTGATCGTGGGAAGTTGTAATCATCAAGGTGTTTCTTAATAAAGGAGTATTTCATTCATGATTGTTGCTACGAGTTTTCATTTATTTTCATTTTATTTTTATAGAAATATGGTCCAGTTAACGGGAAACATATCATTACGCGAAACACGAATTCTCGGGTCGTTACATGATCCTTTTTTATCATGCAAATGTTAAGAAAAAATTATCCAACTCTGGGTAACAGGGGTCGGGGCGTTACAGTTGGAATCATAGGAAGTTTAGTACAAAACATGGGAGCAATATTTTGATAAACTCTAGTAAGATCACATATCCCTAAGATAGCCATTGATTATTATTATATTTGAACTACCTAGAATTTTTTTATTGTAGAGATTTTGTGTGTTTTCTGAGAAATACATCACTGTCTGGATAAGAGTAGGTAGAGGCAGCTCTGGCACAGATGTACATAGGGTTAAAACCTGAAAACACCGCTTTAATCTAGACTCGAACAGGAACTGGTGAATGACAATGGGCCTTGCTACACTCTTGGTTATGCCACTCCTAGGGGATATGCGTAGGATAATTTACATTTTATTTACAAACCAATTTGAAGTATTATATTCAAGATGATAGTAAATGACCATGGTTAATTTTAATGTGTTTTAAATTGAGAATATGAGGAGATGATATTCTCTAATAGATTTTATGACTACTGTTTCTCACACAATGCATTCTAGTTTCAGTCAATGGCTAGATTCCAAAGAAGTCATAGTGACTTTTAGAATGTTGTACAAGGTGGGAGTGGTTGTGGAAATGAGCAACATAATGGAATGTTCATAGGCATAAAAGATATCATCTTCATGCCAAATAAATTTTCCAAAAATATGACCAACAATATATGTATTAACCAATTTCCAGACTCAAAAAAGAAGATAATGTGATGAATGATAAGAGCTACATTAGTGGAGACCATGGGAAATTAATCCTCAATTTCCATCATGCAGGAAATGTGGAAGGATAAACCCAATAATGTGTCTCAATGGAACAAAGAAATGCTTTACATGCAGGAAAGAAGGTCATAATGTTATGAATTGCTGAAGAATAGTGAAGAGTAAAATGGAAGAAGATAAAAATGGTCCCAAGAATCCATTTATAGTCATTTTCCATAAATGTAGGGGATCTGGCCATTACCCTAGTGAATTCCCCATTATATTGGATATTTTCATGGTCAAAGAAGAAGCTATGAGGAAAAAATGGTTGGAGAAATGTTTAAAAGTATTAGTTCTCCTTGTTTATGGGTTTACATTGGAATAATTTTCTCGTGTATTTGTAACCCTGTAGTTTTCCATCTTAGAATGGTATTTGAGGAAGAATTATCTTTTCTCTTGTGGATATAGATATAAATAGACATTTGGTTTTATATGATCATTGGGTTTGAGGAAATTACAAGTTATTACAATTTGGGATGAAAATTCAAGGTATGAGATAACATTTGTGGTTAAATAATGTTATGGTTATTTTGAGGAATTTATCACATTTTGGTAATGTTATAAAATATAGTTTTTGAAAAAGTACAACACACAGACCGTGTGACAACCCATCGTGTCGGAAAAAGATATGGGAATCAAACCCACAACCAATGTTTGATTGGGATTTATCGCCTACCACTAGACTACGTGAAATCCCTGGTTAGTGTGACTATAATTTTTTGTTAAATGATTTTATTGATCAATAATAATTTGATTTGGGGTCTTATTTCTTATCAAATGAATACCATTATTATAGGAAACTTATTTGGTGATTAAGTGATAAATGTTATTTTGGAAGATGTGCGCATTGTTGGGAACAATATATGCTCAAGGAAAATAGAATATTATGTGATTTCATTTGAGGAGTAATGGTGTATTTTTAGCTATGTTTTTATTTGTGGATTTATACTGATTTGGGTTATTTATGGAAATTATTAACCTATAATTGAGAATATGTGATTAGGTTAATTACTTTTAAGTTGAATTTAAGAGTAATTGATGTCATTTCAAGAAACCATTTAACATGAAAGACTACATAACCAAATTTTTCTATGTTTTGAGTTTCAATATTATTTTTAATTTTAATGAAGGATTTTAAGGACAATTCATTATTGAATGCTATTGTTGGTTTAATTTTAGAAATTAATATTAGTGTTTCTTTCTCTAATGGAATAACCTTTTGGGGGATCATCTGATCTTATACTAACCATTTTGGTTTTGATTAATCTCTAAATACATGGTAAATATATAGTTTATTCTCCGTGGATCATGTGATTCTATAAGATGATTATTGTATCTCTTCTAGTGTGACCAAGTTTTGTAGAATACTCATTATTTAAAAATGAGTTAGTAGTATAAATTTATAAAATAATGACACTTTACTTAAAAATTAAGTATATCTCTTTATTTTCTTAGTCAATATCATAAATTAATTCCCCATATTTATGTAATTTAACATAAAAATTATAAAAATAAAAATAAAAATGTTGTCTGTTTACTTTTCATACTGGGAAACTAATGACCGTTTGTCCCATCACAATTTGTGGTTTTTATATTGTTAACCTTCTCCTCATCATATTTTCTATCCTTCTCCATCAAAACATGACACTTATTTTATCATCTATATCCAGGTTTTTCTACATGGAATCCTAGTATAGGTTATCTTGGGTGACCTTTGTACTTCTCATTATTTCTTTTAAATTGATAGTTTTATTGACTCTTTTTCTGATGTGGGACATTACATTATATTAAGAAGCCCAATTTTAAAAAATTGAGAGGAAGAAATTTTTTAAAGGAGGAGAGATTTTAACACCCCAATCTTCCATGGTACTCTTCTAGCTAAATAATACAGTAGCATGTGTTGTACGCATCTTCATGTTCTAACACACACCACAACCAATAAAACTAGCCATTATGAATAGCAATACCCAATTTTTTAAATTTTATAAATTTTATCATACACAATGGACTTAATTTTTGGATTAGGAATATCAAAATAAGTCTAGGGTGAAATTTTCGTACTTTTCAGATAACTTTCATATTTTGATGAATAATCAAAATTACTAAATTTTTATTAAAAACAAATTTTTTAATCAAAATAATTAATAGTGATAAATTTTGAATTTGAGTTTTTTTAAATTATATTTAGAATATATTTTTACCATATAATACAATGTTGGTCATTGGACATAATTTCACATTTAAACCAGAAATAAACAAATGTCAATATTTTGATAGTTATTTTCTCTTAAAAACACTCTTTTGTTTTGACAGCGGGAGTTAGTTTTAAATTAATTTCTACCACTTCAGTGATTTGAATTTGGAAATATGGATTACATATTTAGAATAAAGGTGTCCAAATTGTTTAAATGTGTAAATTTTGTTTTTAGACATTTTGAATAATTATTTCGTTAAATATTTTATTTACCATGGTAAAAGGGTAAATCCGGAAAATAAGGGAAAAAATAACATTATAATAATAATTAATTATCCTGAAACGTGTCCTAACAGTATTTGTTAATACATGTCCAACCATGGGCATCCTTGGGTCGATTTTGGGACCCCCTGGATCAACTTGTACGTGAAAATGACACTATAGAATAATTAAGTTAAAATAAAAAAAAGATGACTTAAGCATATATCTTTTACTAAAATTTTATTTACATAGGGTTATATATGTTATCGATTAAATTATAAATATTAATGAAAAATACCAAACGATTTCCTACATAATGATATTTTATTTATAATTTTTAGAGATTATATAATTTAATTTATTTATGACACAATGGTCAGGCTGTAATTACCTTTTTAATGAAATATTAAAATAATTGAGATTATAAATACCCAAATAAATATAATTTTAGTCTTTTAATGTATTCCACGAATTTTATAGGTTTATATTACATGTCATAATATATTTAGTTAACTTTTTTCTATGTAATAATGCTATTATGATTTCACAAAAATCAAATACCAAATAGTACCCAAATTAACATTAAAGAGTTTTTAAAATAAATATTATATTATTAATTGATATTAAATTCATAAAAATCTAAGGATCTCCCAAAGGAAATATATTATTATAGGTGTATCATTAATGGACCACTTGGAGGTCTCTTGTATGTATATAGTAAGTTTATTAACTATATAATATAAAATAAAATGTTAAATTGTAAATTTTAAACTAATTAACTAAGAGTTAAAACTAAAATATAATGTTAATATAGTGATCCAAACCTGTATAAAATATATTGGATGAAATTATTTATACCCATAAGAAACTTACACTTATCATAATCCACTTTGGATCCATTAGAATCTGAATATTAATTTATTTTAAAATAATACTTATAGTTTTTCTTAAAGAGCCCCTCCACCACCTTATAAATGGACTCCACTTCTAACCAATTATTCACACCGTCAATGCCATTTGGCTCCGTCAAACCCTACCCAAATACTCTATAAACTTCCTTCACTTCAATATAGAGGTCTTATATTGATTATAAAGTCATCATAAGGACTCATTTTGATCAAATAAAAAGGAAGCACCCGAAGAAGAGGTAATGTTTTCACCACCCTCTTTCAAATTCTTTTTTTCTTCAACTTCTTCATTCATTGATATTTCCTTTATAAAATAATAAATCCGGTATCTTATCTATATTGTGATGTTATTATAAATATGGTTCAACCATATTCAGTATTCTATCCATCTTTTGAATGACATGTCACCATACGTGTGTAGGTACGGCTTTCCGTCTCCACGTCGTGGAGTAATTGTTATTCAATATATTTTTATTTGGAGGTGTATAATAATGATATTTAATTCATGTAAATAATTAATATAATATTATAATTATTCTTTATATATGATATACCATCCAATTATATATTATTTTAATAGAAAAATAATGATATTGTCACTAATGCATACATACGGACTATCGTGTCCACGAACGAGATTAGATTCATTACCTATCATATACATTTGATACTAATTCTCATTTAATGATTAAAAATAATGTTTAAGGACTTTATATCATTCTTCATATGAATAAGATACTACCTATCCATAAAAAACATGGCTTACGTAACATTGAATATAAAGGAAAACGGGTATGTTAACACCAGAAATGGTGATAATACTAAAATATTATTAAAAAATCATTATTGAAAAATCATATTTGATATCATATTAATGTATAATATTATTGTATAATTCAGTAACAATTATTTCACCAATATATAGGAAGTTAACCAACCCTCAACGAAGGAAAATTACAAGGTAAGGGGTTTCTTATCTCACTTTTAATTCCGTGATATTTCCATTGATCACCACTTATTTCTTGCATGTGGTGTGTGTACACTCCATGATTGTATTCATTGTTTAAGATGCATTAATTTATTAACATTTACATAATCATTGTATGATTCTCCTTTAATGGATGTATGTTTCTTAAGATATCAAATCGATAAGGGAATTTGATATTTCAATTTCCACTCATTTGTCTTTATGCATACATCATTGATTATTTTACTACAAGATTATGTGTGGAATCACTATTCATTAACTTATGTCATAATTTCTACTCCCCTTTTGTGGATATAATTTTTGATACACATAATCATTCCATTTATAAATTCTCATGTCATCTATATGAACTTGATAAGAGTAATTTTAAGTCAATCTCTATGTGTTGAGTTAAATATCCAATCCATTGGTGTTGTCTTTACAAGAATATGTGTGAATGTCCTCTGATTGATTTACACTGAATATCAAATCATATTGAGTGTATTTATATTTGTCACACATAATTATGTTGTTGATTTATCTTTAACCTAAGGATACAGTCTATATAATAGAATTAATCTCAATTTACATCCCATTGAGACTTCATTGTTGTCATACACCAATTCTCTCTTATATGGTGTATATAATGTACTTTGAAATTGTATATCATGAATCCATTTATTCTCATGATATTAAGATTTTTTTATTACCTCAATTATTTGTATTCAAGTGTCTCTCTTTTGTTTAGAAACTCTAACTAAAATATCATTTTTAAATGATTTGAAGATTTATTTTTCTAAATAGTTATCATTACTGTACATGTATTAAAATTGTTTTTAAGGATTGATTTATATGGAAATTAATGTATTTAAATCAAAATTATTTTTAAAAGTTTCAAATTGGTATGGGACACTTTAATTCAAAAATATATTTTTAAATGGCTTCTTGACAAATAGTGCGAATTTTTAATGATTTCAAGAAAAGGGGGGATATTTCTCTCTAATAGTTTTGATGATTATTTTCATCTATGTCAATATCATTCATTATTCCTGATTGAGGTTAATCTGTTTCAATAAAATCTTCTATATTGTATCGAATGAGTTATGTTTGACTATTGATGTGTTATTTATTTACCATTCATTATTTATTGATAATGTATTGATATTTTGTATTCTTGTTTTAATACGAATGTTTATGTTATGATTCAAACTTTTCATATGAGAAATGAATTGGACCTCATATGTGACGGGTGGAGCCCACTATAGCTCCTCGATGCATTAGTAGGTCTAATGAGACAAACTAGTGTCTTGGCACATGGCCTTGACAAAATCATATTTGTAGTCTTGGCATGAGGCCTTGGCTACCTGGTTTTGATAGTCTGGCATTTTGCATTCCATCGTTATGAAAGTTTTTATTGATATTTCATGTGATTACTCAACTATTATAATATCCATGTGAATTATTAAATGGCATTATTTCATTTTATCTTTTCCATGTTATGTTTAAGTTCAAGATTAATAGGATTTTTTTTAGTTATACATTGCCTTAAGTGTTTATGCTTATCTATAAAAGCATCTGCTATATTTTTATCCTTACTAAGCATCTGAGCTCACCCCTTTCAATGTTTTATTTCTCCTTGGATGTGAAGAGGTAATTTATGAATGGCCTGTAGGGATATTGTTAGGGGATATTAAGACACGATGTTGTTTTAATTTTTTTACCTTATGATGTAATGTAAGACTTATGAATGTATATAGTTTTCCAAATATTACTATAATAATCAGTATTTCAAGACTTGATCATTTGTAATCATGCAAATGTTATGTAATAATGCACCGACTCTGGGTAACTCGGGTCGGGGCATTACAGTGCCTATGCCGGCAGCCGGCTTGGCCAGATGCACTTCATTTGACGCCTTCGTCAAGGCTGGCCATAGTGATTTCCATGGTTATCAAGATCAACCAGTGCCAACTGATGGCACCAGTCACCGTCACCATCACGAAGATCACAAAAAAAACCGTAAGATTTGTGGAGGTGTCGGGCCATGTTTGGATCACCCAAACCCTCCGTGTTAGGGCACTAGCTATGACTCACGAAAGATGATTCAATGTGAGAGGGAAATTCACATTGATCATTTTAAAACACACTCCTACATTCTAGATTATTTGACTGAGGTCACGAGGAAGGAGACAATGTTGTTGGCGACTAACGGACGTCAGCATTTCCTCGATATTTTGTTTGTTATTGCTGAAGAAGTTCCTCGTCAATGTTAGTGTTCTTCATTGGGGAGCACGTTCTTCATTGGAGAACGCGTTCTTCGATGGAGAAGTGTAATCCTCCAAAGGTTCTTTTAGCCATATCCTTCTCGAAAAACATTACCCCATCCCCCACCAAAAATGAAATAACAAACATAATAGAATATGTTATCTATTTAGTTTGATGCCATAATTTTAAATTGGCTAATTAATTAATTGATTATTTTTTATAATTAATCAATGGGGGTGCAAATTTAAAGTGGGGACGTTCAAGAGGATTCCCCACATTTAAGAGGTAGTTGAAGGGTTTCTCCGATTAAATGGGAGTTATGGGGTTCGAGGGGTCCTCAACCTTATATTGGAAATTTGGAGGATTTGGGCTCGGGGGTCCCCCCTACATAACCTACACATCGTATGTTTTAAAGAAATTACACAGAGTTATTTTATTTTATTCATTCATGAATAAGTGAAAAAATAACTTCCACCCTCGACTTACTACGGTCGCGGTGAATATCTCATTAAGTGAATACTGGTGCTACAAGTTCAACGGTGTCGTCATATTTCAATTCTGATAACAGGTTCAAATGTTGCAAAAACCCACTCGCACCATTACTGAATTTACCTCAAAAAAGTTCATAAATTCATTTTGGGCAATCCAGGCCTCTGAATCAGGAGCCATAAATTTTCGTAGACTAGCAAAATTATCATATATTAAAAACAAATTACACTGAAATTCTGGGTCATTACGCTATTATAAATACCTAGTGGGTTACTTTTAATTTTTTTGGTCGATTAAATACTAAAAAGTAAATGTTCTAAATTAAACTGTAGTACTGTTTACTTTCATGTACTTCCTTGTTTACTACTTCTTTTACTTATATCCTTCCATATATATATTAACTTACTGTTAGAAATTTTTTTTTGGTGATTTCCTATTGGGATTAGTCTCACAGCCTAGTTGGGTCACGCTTTGGGGCCCAATCTGATTATATTGTTGCATATAGAAATAAGGGAAAGTGCCCTTCTACTTTAGTTACTTGATTGTTGAGGAGATAGAGAGAATGTATCTAAGCTGAGTCTTGTGATGCGGGTAGAGTTTATCTGTTTTCATCTATACTAGTTTTATTTCTTTATTTCTAGGATTTCGACATGTTTAGATGTTTTCTTTGGCATATGTATCATGCATCATTCATATATTTTCTCCCTTTGTTTCTTACATTCATTCTTCTATTGTTTACTGTTGTATGTTATTATTACTGCTTTAGACATTGTTATCTCAATTACTTATTTTGTGCTACTCTACTAATGAGGGAATTGTTTTCTCACAATCAAACCCAATGCTCTCTCAGCAAGTCAGCAGCCTCTAGAATTCGGGGAAATGCGATTGAGGCCATGTGACCAACTGGGTACGGGGTACCAATAGGTGGCTTCCAGAAATGGGATGTTACAATGTGGTATCAAATGGATTATTTTCTATTTAAATACTCTTTGGGGCCTATATCTATTTGATAGGAATGAATATAAACTTAGTAGTAAGCTGTTCTTGGGAGTAGCTAACTCATGTAAAATGAAAGTCCAATCTATCTTGTTATTGAAATTTTTTCTTCTTTTTCAATTTTACTATTGATTTGATTACACCATTGGGTAATAGACATATTTTTTGCTGTTATCATTAATATTATTATGGTTCTATTTCTATTTCAACCCGATGAGATGAGGGTATTCCATCTCAAGCATCATATAGGCAGATGTTAGAAATCACATGCCATGCATTCCTTCCATGCCATTTAGGGTGCATTAGTGATTACATTTGGTTGTGATAGATGTTTTTATAGATATGCATTTTGTTGGGATAGACTCCCTGACAGAATCCCTTCTATTTGATAGGGTATTGGATTGTGTAATGTTTTGTTTAAATGAATTTAAAACACTGTTTCTTGTGGTGTTATGGGCCGTAATAAATATGAATTTGGGGGATCATTTCTTTTTTATGAATGTTGATTACATTTATATGATTCTAATATTTTATTCGGGGAATTATGGGTCCTCACATATTGAAACATGACACTTTAATTTATATTTCAATATTTTTTGGGTTCCAATGTATTTTTTGAGGCTTTATGTGCAAGAAACCCCATAATACCTGGTGTGTAATGTTGAATACCCATCATGTGTCCTTCTGTTTGGGAAGGAACTATTTTTCTAAGTACACACCATGTAATATATTTTTACATCATTTAGTCACTCACAGTGTTTCTAACTATGTGAGAAGAGACACAACGTGGAGAAATATTGGGGGAACACATCGTGTACTATTTGTACACACCGTATTGTGTAGACCATGTGTCATCACGTGTGACTAAATTCATAAATAGGTAAAACATATTTTAGACACATTGTGTCAAGAGTGAAAACATTGTGTAGTGTAACCCATTTATACCTCTAGGTAGGGAGAGACACGAGTCAGCGAAATCCTTCTTGTACACGGCATGTCTAGCACAAACATGCCATGTATAGTGAGTTGTGTGTTAACATGTTTGACTAACAACACAGACAGTGAAATCCCTCTCATACATGATGTGTCTAGAACAGACATGTCGTGCAGAGTAAGCCGTCTAACCAGCTGTTTAACTAATAAAACAGGTCAGTGAAGTTAATCTAGTACACATTGTGTCTGGTACTAACACGGTGTGTAGTCTTGTTCTAGGAGAATAGTGTTACATAGCCATGTAGAAGGACCTGGGCAGGGGAAGAGGATTCATGTACACACTGTGTGTTAGGACAACACACCTTGTGTATGGGAGGTTACATGACCAGTTTTGGCATATGTACACGCCCATGTGAATGCTTAAGAGAACATGCCTTGTAGTAATTATATACACAGTGTATCCATGTTTGGGAATCTTGATTTCTTTCTTTATCTTGTTCCTTAACTACACTGCTTGTTTCCAATCCTTGATAATCTGGATCTAAGGTGTGTGCATGACTGTCTAGGTTTATGCCACTGAAAAGTCCTCCGATTGTCTGCTAGTTATAGGGAAGTGATCATCCACCAGATATGGTTGATCATGGCACCAAATTAGATCCTCCAGTTGTGCCATACATGGAACCTGCCCTTATCCCGGATACAGGTGTCGATGCATAGTTCTGAGAGGTTTTATGATGATGAACCAGACCTTTCAGGGAGCACCGCATACTGCCCCATCTAGAGAAGAGTTGACCCAGGTTGTTTAGAAGAAACAGACTCCCACCATCTCAGGGGAGGGAGGATCTGAGGGTGTAGAGTCATGGCTTGAAGCCATTCTGATGATCTTCGAGAATTTGGAGATTCCTTCGGAGTGTAGGTTAGAGATCTCTACATATATTCTTTGTTATTTCTCCAAGATATGGTAGAATGTTATGTCACAAGCGGGATGCTAGTAGGTTATGGCATGGGACAAGGTTCATCATAGATTCAATGACTACATTTAACTAGAGACATTGAGGGTCGATCGAGCCCGAGACTTCATGAGTTTTGAGTAGGTTACTCTTTCATTCATGGAGTACTATTCTCGCTTCATTGATTTGTAGTGTTTTACAACATATCTAGGGGAAAATTATTTGTTCCTAGAGAGGATGTTTGAGGATGTTATGAGGGAGGACATTCTGGCTCAGGTGAACATTCTCAGGCTGACATTCATATCTTTTATAGTCAACAAAGCGTTGATCGTTGAACAGAATCTGAAGGATTATGGATATGGGAGCTAGGGTCATTCCCCATGTAGAGTTAGTGCTTGTCTGGTTGATTGTAGGAAGCACCGCATGGTGTCTACACATGGAGATCCACGTAGGGATGATGCACCTTCTGGTAGCCAGGTGGTATGCTATCATTGTGGAATGGTCGGGCATACGAGGCCACATTAACCATAAGACCCAGTAGAGTGTATATATTGTTGAATGATGGGACATATTCAGAATTTCATTCAGATCTTATCACAATTAACTAGTGATAGGGGTTATTCAATGACTCCTCATTCAAGAGCATGACTAGCAGCCGTACACCAGTCGGGGAACTTGAGTTCTTTAGGCCGTCCAAGCTGAGGTAGAGGTCGCGACAATGGTAGTCAGTCTCCAGGCATTCAATGATATTAGGGTGGATCATCTTAGAGTTGTCATGAAGGTAAATTGGTCCATAGTACTGGCTGAACATTTTCAATGGAGTATACTCAACAAGAGCAGGATCAAGGAACATCTACAGTTTGATGTATGAACCTAGTTACCTCAGTTTTATCTTTTTCTATTTCAATAGATGGGATACCTATATATTTATATTTTTTGATGTTATAGAGAGCCTTGATCATTTTATCTTTTCTTCTACTTATATATTGACATTAGACATTCTATTTGGGAATAGAATGGATATCATACATGAGTACATGGAGTGCCCTCTAGAGGATGGTGGGTGTCACTTATTATGGGACCTCTATGTCTTAGAGATGAAAGGTTGTGATGCCAATCTCAGAATGGACTGGTTAATTCCCTTTCAGGAAGTTGTCGACTGTTATCACCGTATGGGGAGTTTCATGTCACTAGGAGGTGGATCGATTTTTCATAAGGGTGAATTGGATTTCCAGCCGAGTAGAGAGGGACCCGAGTATCATGAGTTGTGATGAGTTACATCCCATATTTCTACTATATATCTAGATAACTTGGGGGCTTCACAGATGATCTTTCATCTAGTGGTGGATTGTTTTACGGATGAATTTATATAGGAAATTTCAGGTTTTACTCAAGAGCGAGATGTTGACATTTCAATTGAGTATTTTCTAGGAGTAGCACTGGTGTCCATTACTCCTTATATATTGAAAACACCAGAGTTGTAGGAGCTCAAGAATAATTTGGAGTAGTTATAGGCAAAGTGTTTCATCTAAACCAGAACGTCTTCATGGGATTCTCCTATACTATTTGAAAAGAAGGCAGATGGTACCCTCATAGATTATGTTTATTATCGGACACTGAACCAGTTGACGGTCAAAAATTGATATCCCTTATCGAGGAATGATGGTCTCTTTGATCATATCTGGGGATCTCAAGTGGTCTTGAATATAGAATTGAGATATGTTTATCACCATTTGTGTGTTAGACCATATGATATACCTCTACATCTTTCCTGAGAAGGTATGGTCTATACATGTATGTGGTTATTCCATTCGTTCTAACGAACGTACCTACAGTCTTTAGTGCACTAATGAACAGAGTTTTCAATCCATACTTGAATTCTTTTATGGTAGTCTTCCTGGATGCTATATTTGTGTACTCTCACACTCGACACTACCATGATACCCATATTGAAATTATTTAGATTACACTGATAGAGAATCATAATATGATAAGATCTCAAAATGTCTCCTTTGGATGTGCTAGATTCACTTCTTCGGTCATGTTATCTCAGTGATAAGAGTATCAGTAGACAAAGAAAATGTGAGAGTAGTATTTTCTTAGGATAAGCCGAAGAACATAACTAAGGTGCAACATTTTCTAGGGATGTCTGGTTAATACATACATTTCATATAGGACTATCACCCTTAGTATCACCATTGAAAGGCCTGACTTAGAAGGGTCTAAAGTTATTATGGTCAAATTCTTGTGAGTCAGGCCTTTAGAAGATGAAAGTGAGGTTCACTTCAGCACTGATAATAGTATTACTAGACCCATTCAAGAGCTATATTGTTTACATTGATACATTAGGTATCGGATTGGGAGCTGTGATTATGTAGGAAGATAGATTAGTTGTGTATGTGTCTTAGTAGTTGAGGCCACAATAGATGAATTAACGAATGAACGATCTTGCTTAGGATGTAGTTGTTCATGCTTTATGATTTTAGAGACATTATCTTCCGAGAGATCATTTTTTTGGTATTCATCGACGATAAAAGTCTCATGTACATCATCACTCAGCATAACATTAATTTGATACAGAGAACGTGGGTTGAGTACCTTAAGTCCTTTTACATTGAGATAGCCAACATTCCTAAGAATGGAAACATTATAGCTAATGCATTAAGTAGTAGGACTGAGATTCAAGCAGTTTAAGAGGCAATTAGTGAGTGGAATCTTATGGATTTGTTCTCTAAGATGCATTTGGTGGTTCATGATAGAAAGGGGTAGACATTTCTTACATCTGTAATGGTTACCTATACTCTTCCCGATCGACTCTGAATGATGTACCTATCAGATTCATAAAGCCTAGTAAATATACAAATCATGAGAGGATAAGACCCTATTCCTAGATAGACCATAGGAAAGGATGAGATCTTGCATTTCCAAGGGCACATGTGGGTGCCAGTAGACATACGCGAGGAGATGATTTGGGAGTTTCACACCTCAGATTGTGATGTTCATCCTGGAATCACCATGATGTGTCCTGATCTATACCATCAGTATTGGTGGCCTGGTATAAGGGGAGAAGTTGCTGGTTTCGTCATGAAGTGTTCCACCTGTCAGCAGGTGAAGGCAGAGCATTAGCAACCAGATGGGCTTTTATAACAGTTACACATTCCCGAGTGGAAGTGGAGTTATGTTGACATGGAATTCATGGAATGTTTACTGAGGTCACCTCGAGGGAATTATGCAGTTTGATTTTTCATTGACAGAGTAACAAAGGTTTTCCACTTCTTGTCGATCAAAGATACCTTCCGTGTTGATGATCTTGGAAGGTTGGTCATCTGAGAGATTGTACATTTAAATGGGGTTCCAAACTCCATTGATTCATACATGGATGTTTGTTTTATTTATTAGGTCTGTTAGGGACTTTAAAAGGCATTGGGAACCCATGTAAATTTGTGTAAAACATACCACGCCCAGGCAGTTTGCCAGAACAAGCTTACTATTCATGTGCTTGAAGATATACTTTGAGCATCAATCCTAGAATTTGGAGATTATTTTGAGAAACACAAACCTCTTGTGGAGTTTTCCTACGATAATTGTATGCAATCAACTATTCAGGTGGATCCTTAGGATGCTTTATACGGTAGTCCATTCCAATCACCCTTATGTTGGTTGGAGGCAGGAGAGGCTACTATGGTGGGACCTTGACTTTTCTAGAAGATTACAAAATAAATAGAGTTATTTCAGAAGTGGAGGGGTACTACACATTCAATTTATAATCCTTATTATGATTGATGGAGACAACCTCTAGAGTTTATGGTCGGATATCATGTTTTGATAAATGTCACAATGAGGCTGGGACATAGGAGGATTAGTGGACATGGTACACTTTGGTTGAGATACATCGGGCTGATTGAGGTGTTGGAGAGAGTTGGGCCGGTTTCCTATCGGTTGCATTTACCTCAATGGCACCGAGCTATGAATGAAGTCTTCCACTTTTCTCATTTTCATTGATACTTCTTAGAAATGTATCGTGTTTTCCAACTCTAGGAGGTTGAGTTAGAGGTGTACACTTCATTCGAGGAAAATTCTAATCAGATTGTTGATCGTAGTATGATGGTTCTCTATGTCCGGTTTGTACCACTGGAACTAGTTCTATGGCAGCACAGGTGTGTATAGGATGAGACCTAGGAGAGGGAGGCTGATGTACGATCATAGTGGCCGAATATGTTTGGGATTTATTCTTATACGCCGCCTCACAATGGAAATTTTGGGAATAATATCATTAATGGGGGATGTTTGTAAGAACCTGAATCATCTTTAACGGTATTCTTTTCACTCTCTTTGTTTTGATCAAAAGATGAATTTTTGTAAATTTTTGAAGTACATGCCATGTACATATATGTACACGTTGTTTACTCAAATTCTGCATGTAGCTGTGTGCTAGATGTATAACAACTGAGCACACAACCATGTGTGATGGCATGGATGTCACCTAAAGCGATTCTCGGTAAGGACAACAATATGTCGTGTACATCTAAAGTACATTATGTGTACTTTCATTATTTTTTTATTAAAATAACTCAGATCGCTTCTAATCGAAGGGACCATATCCTTCATTTTCTGTCCCTTCACGAGTGACCATATGACCACAGATCTTCTTCGAGCCCCAATTCCCCCTTTTGTTCTCTGTGTCGAACTCCATTGGTTGCGTTGGAATCTCATCGGTGAGTTATCTCTTCTTCTGTAACCTCATTTCCTGATTTCTCTTCACTATAATGTTATATTTGGTTGAATTTATTAGTCATTTATTATATCTACCACGTTATAGGCCAAACAGAAGGCTTCCACCGATGTATATCAATTATACAACGCTGAGGTAGGTGGTTTATACCTTTCAGTAGATAGGCTTTGAATTATATGTGCAAAATTTTTCAATTCTATCATTTGAGGTATTGCATGGTTATGGGTTTTAGCCCTACTATTTCATTCTATTCCAAGTTTATTTTGATAGAGTTTAATAGTTTATGAATATGGTTAATATTTCCAGTCTATTGATGGTTATACCATGTTTTCTTGTGTTTAACGTTTGGTCTCGGTTGCCTATTAGGATGCTTCTTGCTTCACATGCCTATAATTGTTAGGATAAATTGTTTATTATCTAACATTCTATGATATGATGTAGATTTTTTATCCATGTAGATTTTGATGATTAATTTGGATGATCATTACTGTTTGTGCATGATTTCATTACATGGGGTTGCAAGAACCTAGTTTAGAGAGAACATTGGGGAAATTGACATTGTGGGCATTCCCAGAGTGTCTGTTATAATTATCATTCTACGAATCCATAGGGGGATTGACATTGAATCCCCTCTCTGAGTGTCCATAGTTACAATATGAGACTACATGATGAGTTGACGTTGATTTCTTCCTCAAAGTGATTGTATTTCACCATTTAAAGAGTATATAATGAAATGAAGATCTGTTCTTTCTCAGAGATTCTTTAGTCACACATCACTATTGGAGGAATTGAGAGAGAATTCATCCACAAAGAGTCTTTACATTATCCTTTATGTCATTGTAAACAAGAGGGGTTAGGCTATGAGAAATACCTAGATGGTTGTTGGTATTTGTTTTTTGTGGATTAAATATATTAAATTAAATGTTCTAAATGAATCTTTTGTACTGTTTACTTTTGATTATTTCCTTGTTTAACAATACTTTTTCTTATTGCATGACATATATTTAATCACAGGATTTTAGGCACATATCATTCAGTGGATTGCTATTGGGATAAGTCTCACACATTGTTTGGTTGATGCTTTTTGGCCTAAACTGATTATATTGATGCATGTATAGATAACAGAAATCACCCTTCTAAAACATGTACTCGATTGCTGAGTAGCTGGAGGTATGGGACTATGATTAGGCTTGCGATGCTACTAGAGTTCATTTGTTTTCTTTGGATCATTGGATATTTCTGTAATTCCAACATTGTGACTTGTTTAGATTTTTTCCTAGACATATGTATCATGAATCCTTTATATATGTGCTCCTGTTGTTTCATACATCCAGTCTTCCATTTTTTACAATTGTATGTTATTGTTACTGCATCTGCTATTGTTATTGGTTTTACTTCCACTGTGTTACTCTACCAATGTGGGCATAATATCCCTACTATCATACCCAAGGCCCTTTCTATTAGTCCAAAGCCTCTGGCATTCAGGGTAAATGTGCTTGAAGCCATGTGACTGACTGGGTATGGGGTACCACTGGGTGGTATCCGAAACCAGGACGTTACAATTGGGTATTTTGGAATGTGGCCCAGGTTATTATTTTTGGGAATGTTTTATCTATAATAAAAAATATATTGGCAATGAAATTAATATATAAAATTATTGATGTTAGTGAGTTATTTATTTGGGGTGAAATCATATTCGCCCAAGGCCTGAGAACTGATGAATTATGCACACCATGAGACATATATTACCTATAATATGTGGAACCATGATCCATGATCCAAATTATCACGAGACTCATAATCATGAATCTATTGTTGGAAATGAGTTATCACATTCATATAATTATTAAATTAATTATTCAATCATTTTATGATTGAGTTTTTTATTCATGCATGTTTTTATGTATATAATTATTTTTACAAGATTTATCATTTCAATATAAATTGATTGAAATGATGAATTTTTTATGAAGTTATAGATGATTAATAGTACATTTATTTATTTAAAATTATTCATATTTTCATTTTTGATATCTATTTGTTATGAAATGTCTGTTGGGATCCTATTGGGAATGTTTTTCTCGCACATTATAAGTTTTGTTATGGTCGTAGAGTTTTATTCCCCAAATCTATGAAATGGGAAACATCAAATATAGGGTGTGTGTGTTCTTGATTAGTAGTAAATTGGGAGTTCTTAGTGATAATTTTTGTTTGAGTTACATTTTTATGAGGATATTTTGTGATTTTTTTTCTTTAGATTATGTCATTATTATTGTTTTCTTAACAATGTTTTTACATTTCATTTGATGATTTTATTTTCAAACCAAATATTTCTAAATTATTAAATAAATCATCATTTTGTATGGATATTTTTATGGAATAAGTTTTCCATATTGAATATTCTTTGTTAAAATTAAATAGATAACATCACATGGTGATCAGGGATACTCATTGGTCCATTTTAGAGTTGATTCATGTTTATTTTTATTTGGTTATCTGAGATATTTTATCAAATTCCATGTCAATAGAAAAAATTTAATCTCTATGAATGGTTTATAAGAAATTCCAAGGTAGTATAATGAATGAATAATTCCAAAATCATGACATGGTATTCCATGACAATATAATACATACCACAAATATGGTGAATTATCGTGTTTATCTAATTAAATAGCTTTTATTTTTAATCCATTACTATTTCAATGAAATTAAATTACAATAAGACAAATTAATTTATCAATAAATAATTTTTAATTATTTTAGTTTTTTAATGACTTGTTCCAATTCCATATCCAAGGATATATGCTAAAACTCCTCTCAAAAAAATAATTTTTTCAGAATTTCTTATACCCCTGTGTGTCCCTCTAAATGTAAATTTCAAATAAAAATATTGTGCACAATAGATGTGGTGGATACATATTTTTTCTACTATAACCAAGATATGTGATTTTTATGTTTGGAATGACTTATTTTATTTTTATGTTAAATATATAATTTATTTTTTTAGGTCATGAATTCATAATTTCAACACCATATCACATCAAAACATAATTAAAATGGAATTAATTTATGGAATACATTTAATATGTATATTATGCTTGAATAAATATATTACACACATTTAATTCATTAGTTAATGATTATATTTCATAAAAACAAAAATAATATTGAAATCCAAATATTTGTAATTAATAGTAATAATAATATAAAGTCACAAATAAGTGATGCAATCTGAGGGAGGATGAGAGAGGAGTGGTGTAGATTACATGGGAACCCTTATTACACAAATGGTGTGAAATTACATTATATAATGAAGGAGAACTAATGTAAAATATGGGATATATCAAAGAGTATTTGAGGGGTTGTACATGTACTATATGAGAATAAAAATCATTAATATTTAATTTAATAATATAATAATAATACAAAAAAACATATTAGATTGGTTGTTTAGTGACCTCTTCTATAATGAGGACCTAACATATAGCCCGATGAACACAATTTTTGACCCTGGTATGTGGTATGACCTATCAAAAGAAAGATTTTATATCTCCGTAAATAACATTTAAGTGTATCCCCACATCCTTTTATCCTGATGCCTCATCCAATAGGCCTCACACTAAACTTGGTTGCCATCATGACATGACCAAATTATTGAATATATAATTTCAATTGTATGCCCCCCTAAAATTGACCAAACCTATTACCATGCCTATGAAAATATCCTATAACTGAACAGAAAATATAAATATGGCAGGATAAAAATTATTTATAATTATATATTTTTTATCAATGTATTGGGATTTTCAATCAAAAACTATAGAGAAGTTTATTTCTTTGACAAAATCCATAATATCCATGGGAATCATTAGTCAATAACTCAAGGCACCAGTCCTACATATCACACTCTAAATACGATGTTTCTTTATAGATACCCTTATTCATCCATAGTACTCATATTATGTAAGAATTCATTCAATAATTATTGTTAACACTTCCATTACAAAATTGGAATTTAACACTAATAGAATGAAGCATCCACCTCAATCACAATTTAATTAGTCTCAATCAAAATTGTTGAATCTATATAGTATTATATGAACTATAATATATTAAATAAAACATTAAAAAATAGAATAATTTTGGATGATCTATAAAATATTTCATATGATGTGTACTGAATATGATATTGACTACCCCCACGTACTTATGTTCTCAGTTTCCATTACTCTAGAAACAAACATATAACAATATTAGTGGATACCATAAAAATACTAATACACTACCCTAAATATCAAAAAGATGGTATCATTAGTTGAAATGTTTACTTTTTATAGTGTATGATGGAACCAATCACATATATATTAGCTAAATATTTTCTATCATCACACACATGAGACTTTACACATTTATGGTAGATTCTCCAATCTCTAACAGACATAGAAGTGAACAACACCACCATCTATAGAACACCATGAAATTTAGCAACTCGATGTACTGATAATATGTATTATTTTTAGGATAACATTACCTAATATAGGTTTCTCACTAATGAAAAGTCAATATCTTGGAAACAAAATCAATGATTATTCAATATGATATGAAATGGTAAATTCAATGTAGAAAGGTGACATGTGTTTCGAGTCATGATATAATAAAATAATCTAGTGACTCTCATGAATGAATACGAACTTCTATATATAAATTAAACCCACCTCATCATCTAAAAGTGTATCCTAAAACTATTTTATCTCACCTATTTTAGTTAACTGATCGAAATTAACTAACAAAAAATCAATACCAAATGCTTCATTAGTATGATCATCAAGAGATCTATAATAACTCCATCTCATTTACACTTGAGAATGGGTAGATGTTCTGAATTAACAAAATGTTTTATATTATATGTCTTCACTTTTTGATAGGTGTAATTCACAAATTGAGCCATTTGAATAACATATTATCAAATGACTTATCATCATGTTGTCAAAGAGAAATAATTAGATCCAAGGGTTATAATATTTTTGTTGTCTATTCTTGGGGTGGCTTCACAAAAATAATGTTTCCATTCATAACTAGAAAATATGAATTAGATAATTATATCAGCTTCACCATTTGAAGAGTGATGACATGATTGAAAAGAAAGTAAGTGTTTAACAATCATGAATATCATTAATATACATGTAAATCTCATTAATGGGTTTCATAAATTTTCACTAACTGATGAACCCATTAAATACTATGTCCATTGATTTATGGCTCTGGTCTAGCCTTGTTACCATTGCAATGTTATATGCCATCTCAAGGTCTAATGGAAATAAATACTCAACAGATCTATTCATCTACGAGTTCACAAACCTATATGAGATTAGATATATTATTATATTAAAATCAGTGTATACTGAGTGCCTCTCACTCATAGGCTAGTATTACAAAACCTCATATCATGATATACCATTTCCAACTACATTTCATAGTTTGTGTAATTCCACTAATTAATCATCATGTAAGAGGACATATAATGGACCAAATGATCATAATATATCAAAACATCTCTTGAGCCAAAAAAAATTCATTATAATGAAATATGAACTCATTTTATGGAAATTATATTTTAATATTACTTTATTAGTTAGGTCATCTGTCATATTATTGATTTCTCTAACACAAGTGTAAGAAAAATTGAACATCACTCCATTTTTTTCAGTCCTTTCATCGACACTACAAAATTTTTGAGGTCATGATAAAACAATTTAAATATATACGACCAAAGAAACAATGATGTGAATATAATTTTATTAGGAAAATTCTATTGAACTATGTACTTGACCTTATATAGTTAAAAAATACCCCAAAAAAATAATATTTTCACTATGAAATGAACCTGGTCAATCCCAAAAATGAACATTGAGAGTAAGGAAAATGATGATTATACTTATGTGTTTTTTAAACAATTTATAAATTTCCTATGATCACCTCTCCCAACCCATTGTACATAATAATACCATCACAGATTATTGATTTAATAATTTTCAAATAAGGATTGAGAAATAGATTCATCATGTTGATAAATACCATATTAAAATTCATTAGAATAAATAATGTCTCCATATAGTAAAATAAAACATACCAAATCCTGAATTAATTGAATGTTTTGTATGAAGATCTCTCAGTCATCAAGTAATATACTAATTTCAAATCGATATTGTAAATTAGTCATTTTTCCAAGTATATTGATACAAAATTTAAAACATGGATCCAAATTCAAATTATTAATATTCATATAGTTTATCATCATATATTACATAGACATCTTCAATTTATTATATAACTTATTGTAGAGAAGTATTAGAGAACCCCAGGAATAATTTCCATTTTGTAGGAATGAAATAGGACATCATCCCTATAATAGATCCTATAGCCCACAATTTCCCACCCGAACCATCCTGTAATGGAGCAATAAAATAATATCATCACTAGAGATGACCTCAATATCCAAATAAACAACTCTCTTATATAGAAATATCAAAAAATGATCAGAATAAATTTCTCAAAACTTATCCACTGTGGTGAAATATATGCCCACCACATATACAAATTATCTTGAATAAGGATAAAAAATTGTGTCACTAATCCCACCCAGTTGCTGATGGGTTTATTATTCCAATACCAAAAAAATCCTACATAACAACATGGATGTAACTCCAATAAATGTGATACATGAATGAATCTTATCCTCAGTTTCCACTTATAGTGTATTTTTGGTGTATGAACCATTCAATATAGAGAATCAAATCTACTATTTAAATCTAATACACATTTATATCTGAAATAAGAATAAAACCAAAAACAAAATGAAATTTTCCCTCTATTGGATGATTTATTTTTTTCATAATAATAATGGTGTATATATAAACATAACAACATAGGGAAATACCATATAGAGTCATAATCACAGAATCACGGAGCCAGTGTACACTACCATTACATTAAGATATTTACATAGAACAAAATACCAAATGAACGAAGTGTGTAGTAGTCATGGTAAAACAGATACATAAATGAGTCTTCTATTACAATGGTATACACTAATAGTAATGGAATTTTTTCATTCTAGGCTAATAACATTAATTATATTATAATATACTTTCATATAATTTAAGTACACTTCATGGATTTTTGATGAATGAAACAACACATGGGTGAACTCAAATGCTTATAAATGGTCATGTATAGTGTAATAAATATTGAATCAATGCAAATAGTCAAAATTTTAATATTTTTACTATGGAAACATCCCATTTTATCTAAAATTTATAAGTAAGTTCATTAATAACACGGAATCGAAAAAACTGAAAACACATTCCATTTAAAAGAACTATTTATTTCATAATAAATATATATAATGAAAGAAACTAAAAACACATTATATTTAATAAAAAATGTTAAAATAAACTCTATATATAGATATATATAAAGAATAAAAATATCATGGATAAATATTAATTTCATCCGAGTTAGGGAAATTTATTATAATTGGACTATACTTTTCCTTGGTACATGGTACCATTACCATCAAAACCCTTCATGATATGGTATATAATATTGTTTAAAACTAATCTAAGGCTATCCAATTGACTCATCACATGAGGGAACTGATACATTTTAATTTCCCGAACCTCTCTAGTCTATTCCATTATTGAAATCTGGTGTCTGAGCTGTTCTTGGATTTCAAGGGGACTTATCCTTAACACATTTCCAAATTTCCAGTTATGTGAACATTTTTTCTAGTTTATTGAACAATGAAACGGTATCTTTATGTGAACATCACAATGGTAACCTTATGTGAATAGTGCAATAATTACCATATGTAAACAGTGTCATCGGTAGCCTTATGCGAACAGTTAAATAGTAACCTTATGTGAACAGTGTCATCGGTAGCTTTATGTGAAAAGTGAAACGGTAACATTATATGAACAGTGTCATCGGTAGCCTTATTTGAATAGTGAAATGGTATCCTTATGTGAACAGTGCATCGGTAACCTTATGTAAACAGTGTCATTGGTAGCCTTATGTGAACAGTGAAATAGTAACCTTTTGTGAATAGTGTCATCGGTAACCTTGTGTGAACAGTGAAACAGTATCCTTATATGACAAGTGTCATCGGTAGCCTTATGTGAACAGTGCTATAGTATCCTTATGTGAAATGTGTCATAGGTAATGTTATGTGAACAATGTCATCGATAGAACTATATGAATAGTTCAACAGTAACATTATGTGAACATTCTCATAAGTATCCTTATGTGAATAGTGCAATGGTATCCTTATGTTAACACTATCATCGGTAAACTTATGTGAAAAGTACAATAGTAACCTAATGTGAATAGTGTAATCTGTAGCCTTATGTGAGCAATGCAATAGTAGACTTATGTGAAAAGTTCACACAATAGCCTTATGTGAACAGTGAAACTGTACCCTTATGTGAACAGTGTCATTGGTAGCCATATGTGAATAGTGCAACGGTAACCTTATCTTTACAGTGTCATCAGAAGCCCTATGTGAATAGTGAAATGATAGCCTTATGTGAATAGTGTCATTGGTAGGTTTATGTGAATAGTGAAATGGTAACATTATATGAACAATGATTCTAGAATGTTGATGTCCAATAGTAGCATCTATTTCCATTACAAAATTTTGAGTTCATGTACAGTGTTTTCAGAACGCCGGGGTCCAACGGTGGCCTCTATTTTCCTTTTAATAATTTTGAGTTCTTGAACTGTGATTCCAGAATGGTGATGTCCTATGGTAGCCTCTGTTATCCTTTTCCGAATTTCGAGTTTCTGAATAGTGTTACCAGCTTACTGTATTTTTTCCCCATTGATGTTTCCATTGATGTAAAAAGAATTTAAAGCAACATTTTAAGGACTCTAAGGTCGAGTCAAAGGTCGTAACTCATATATTAATTTTCTCAAGGCTCGAGATGATTTTAAATGGTCAAACCACATGGTTTAATGTGATATTATTTTAATAGAAATTATACCATATCATAAACCATTTATCCATTATATCATCAAAAGAGATGATATATCTTCCACCCTTGTTCTTCCTCCTTTTCAAAGGTTTTGTGACACTCCAACAATCCATTCCATATAGTAGGAGTTTTTTTATAAAATATTACCCCTTGGATTTGTTACCCTCTACTTTTGATACAACCAAACTGTATCAATCAATCTTCAATATAAGGTATCATTAATAGTCATTCTTTTGGGTTCACCTCCTTCTATTTCTTTTTTACCATTTAAAGAATGTTATCTCCATGTTCCTAATGGGTTTTCCTTGGGTGGTGACCTGTGTGGAGGTGTCTCTGCATTCCCGGGTGGATACATTTGTCTTGAGAGGAGGTGATCGTGATCCGTTGTATGGATCATTCGAGTATAAAGATCATCAAGAACCTTTTGATTTAGGCGTTTTTTTGCATATCAGTTCTCTTACCTGAAAATGTAGAGTTAGCATGTGTTTGGGCCACTCGATCAATATTGAAATATAAAATATTCTAACCTGATAAATAAATTGAGATATATTGTATGTTATTGCCTCTTTTTTAGATAATGTGTTATCTATGTTTCAATTTTATAGATTTTCGTTATTGAAGGAATTTGGTAATGAACATAAATTTGGATTATTTGATAATTGTTCGGCTAAAGATAACGAGGCATGAAAATGATTCTGGATGTTGTTTTTGAAATTTAATGTTAAACATATTTTTGATGTACGAATGTTTAATCAATTTTTTATAGCTTACTTTTTAGGTTTCCCTTAGTTGGAACCTACAAATAATAACTTGGTAAATTCATGATGGAATAAATAACTGGACGTTTGAAAAAAATTTAATCCTTGTTGGATTCTGTGTTACCCTCGTGCTTGTCTCTGGGCCAAAATCACATTTGATATGATGTTAGTTTTACTACTACTTATGTTGTGATGTGATCCTGGATGGCTGTTGTGATATGTGGGGGCAGGGAGGACCATGGCTTGTGGAAGCAGTTGATACCTAGAGTGGTGAGATGCATTGATTTATGCATGCGGGTATCGGGGAGGACACCGTGTATAATGATACAGGTTAGATGTTAATGTTAGGATTCTTTCTGATTATTGTTTATTGTTTATCATCATTAATTTCTCCACTACTCAAAGCAGCAGAAATGATTACCCTCCTTCCAAAAGGGACGAAGACGCGTGGGGTATGCCACATGCTTTCCCTGTTTATCATCTCGATGGATGATGGGTATATTTTCCTGATTTAGGTTGAAAAAGCATGATGGGTTGTACATCTACTCACCGTGTTGAGGCCTCTTCTATTTAGTAGTTTAGAATTTTTTTCTTGAATACCTAGGAATATGGGAAATTAATAATTATGTTAATAAATGATTGAAAAAGTTGTAGTTACCCAAGGGGTTTGAGGTTACTGGGATGCAATGCTGAGGTAATAATTTAAAGGGACAGTGGAAATTGGGTGTGATGCTAATGCAATATAATGTTGAATTGCTAATGATAAATTAATATTTAAATAATTAAATTATGTAAAGTGTAAATGATAAAAATAGAATGACATAAGGTAATAATTGTCATTAAATGGTCTTGTTCTTAATGGATACGTAGTCTTAGAAGTGGCACTCAGTAGTCCGAGAGACTTTAGCTAGAATTGAATATTATACTAGGTTATTCCCGTAGTGTGGTTTTTAGCTACAGTATATTCATTACATTTTTCATTCTATACGCTACTCCACCCCATCAGTTAGGGAAACTGACACCCAAAGGATTGTGAGTCGTGGGGGGGGGGGTGGCTTCTCCAACATTCACGTGGGAGGATGGATGGCTGACTACCCCCATTTGTCCCCTCTATCTTCTCTTGGTAGATAGTTCTACTGGTAGGCACAACAGTTAGTTTTCCCCATATATGTGTGTAGAGGGATATAATGGCTTATGCATATTCAAACACATATATTCTCTATATAGTTTTCTATGGACTACTATAGATATAAAATGTATAGGATATGATGGCCGGAAGATCCTTACTTAGTGTATGTGCTATAATAGATTCAGGATTAATACCTGACGTATGATACATGATATGGGAGATGTGGTTGCTCCCAGAAACTGCCTAGTTACTTTTCTTTTTTTTACAAGGTTGTTTTGATTCCCGAGGTTCATGTTGTGGTGCTTCGCCCAGGTGTCCACGGGCAAGTGTTTTAGAGAGAGATGATTATGACGTGCAATGTTGGGGAAAAGCGACAAACTTGTGGGGAAGTTGTAGAGGGGTACCCCTGATATTCCTTATTATATTATATACTCTTGTTTGAGATACTTGGTGAGAGCTTCCTTGGAGAGGCGAGGAACATAGTATACCTGTTTAGGTGATGAGTTAGTTTCACATGTTTCTCATTATTCTTTAGCATGCTTTATTTACATTTTCATGATAGGTTTGAGTGAGGATCCTACTGAGAATACTATTATACACACCCTATGTATATATAAACTATTTTTCATGTCACTTAGAGAAGGTTGGATGTCAAGCTAGTTTCTACTATGTTGGGGTTGTAGGAGCTGTTTGGGCCTCATGATTGCTGTTATTTTCACTTTGTTTTGGGTATTTTCAGTTTTCACCATTTTTGTAGTAGTTTTGATTGACATTACATATTATTACATGGAATTTATTATATATATTTTTTTTCTAAGATCGAGTTGGTTGGTGTCTATCTTATCTCTCTATTTTTCATGTGTTCTCTTAAAGTGTAATTCCTCCCATTTGGGTGTTTACTATACCCTCGGTGCTAGTTGCCATCTCGGGGCCTACTGGAGGCTGGACTCAGGGGTCATTATTTCTCGTCCCACATTTCCAACCAGGAGGGGTTCACCTTGTGGGGAGGGTGTCATGAAAGAGTGTTATTAGATTTTTGTTGGAGGGATAGGATGGAGTTTGTTGTTAGGCACATGTGAGGTTTCATGGGTTGGTAAGGCAATAAAGTCAGTAATGTTAAGCATGTGATGTAAACACTAGAGACCTGTTCAGACATATGTGTTTTGGGCCCCATATGATATTATGTGTGGACAATTATGATTAAAATGACTAATAAACATGGTTATACTAGGTTCAGGGAAGATAACTCGCTAAGGATCATGAATCATTCATCTTTTTATCTATGTTTGAAATGGTAGACCATGGGATGGTTTAACCTAAAAAGGATAAATGAAAACAAAACTATTAATTAATGATGATTTTTCCATATTCCAGGTTTAATAACTCTAAATATTTTTTAATTTGTAGGTATCTCTTCAAGTAGACATACTTGTCAGTTTCGTGTAGAAGTTGTACAGTAGGTTGTTCCGGCAGATCACCATAAGATAGAGGTTGACGACGATGAAACATGGATAAGGACACTCCGAGATTTCCAACGCCAGAGTCTGCAGAAGTACGAGGGATCTATTTCAGATACAGTCCTGGAAGACTGGTTGGAGGAGTTTGAGATATGATTTATTTCGATCCAGGAATAGAAGGAGCACTAGGTGTCCTTGGTGTTGATGATTCTATGTGGTGTAGTGAGGCAGTAGTGATCATGTTCCTCGGGGATCACAAAGAGTCAATGATCTCATGGGAGGAGTTCCCAGACAAATTTAGAGTGAATTTTCTTTCTTCGACCATGATGGTTTCCAGACACTAGGAGATACTAAAACTTAGATATAAGAGATTAAGTGTTCGAGAATTTGGAATCCATTTCAGGATATTTTTTGAACATTCTTTAAACCTGTTTTTGGATGAGGAGGCAAGGGCATGCTATTTTGAGGAGGGTTTGCGACTATAAATCCAGCACAATGTCACCGTAGTTATGTTGAAGACATATCATGAGGAGCTGGTGATGGAATAGCTCATTGAGAGGACATTGGCCAGAATTGGATTGTCATGAGAGGGGAGTCATCATGATTCCTCATGAAGTAGAGCTGATGTCAACGGTTCCCTGTTTTATGGAAGAAGAGTTTCTATTAGGCCGGGGGTGGGTCCCAGTCCTCAGCATATCATTTCTTTGGTGGCAGACGATCTCAGGTATATGCCAAGGGAACATGGAATTTTTTTCCTTATGGTGGACAAGGTCAACTGTAGAAAGGGAGCCCAACCTTTCAGAGTAGTCATCATTCCCCAAGTGTTCCTCTCTAGGTTCCTCTATTGAGGCATCTCCAGTTGTGGCAACGACATCATGTTGTTCTAGCCTTGGATCATCAGATCGTAGATGGGGTAGGCATAAGACAGCCATGTGACGCTCCCTGTCCTTAGAAAGTATAGCATGTCCATGGTGGTTGTCATTATTAGGGCCAGGGAGGCTGTGGAGGAGGTCATGGTCAGCATCATGCTTTAGCATTGTCAACAACAGGCGAACCAGACATCATTCGTGGAACCCTTTGTTTTTTTTTCTACATTAGTGTATTCCTGGTTTGATTTAGGAGCGACACACTTTTTAAAAACAACTACCCTATTCCATGCTTTGGTAATTTAGGTAGAGAGGCTTCCAGATCCCTTGGCATTGACTATGCCAGTTGGAGGTCGGGCTACCATGATTGAATTATGTAGAGGTTGTGAGCTAGTTTTTGGGAAACAGTACTCTTGGGGAGATTTTCCATGTTAATGGATACAACAATATGATGTCATCATCAGCAAGGATTGGTTTTATTCGGTGGGGGGTATCATGTGTTGAATCATGGGGTAGATTTTGTTATTCGATGAGGATAGAGAGCTGGTGGTGTTTATTAGAGAGCAAGACCCTCAGATGGGTCAGAGGAATGATACTTCCTTACCATACTTGATGAATGAGCTGATTATGAGTTCTTCAATGGTTCAGTAGTTGGAATTTCCTAAGGTTGTAGAATAGTTCCATAATATCTTTCCAGAAGTGATTGTAGCATTACCCCCTCAACAAGAGATCATTATTGGGATCACGCTACAACCACGAGAATATTTAATATCTATGTCTCCATATATCATGTACCCATATATTTTATGAGATCTACATTTTTTGCATGATGATATCTTATAGTGTGGTTTTGTTTGGTTGAGTGTTTAACTATGGGGTGCACCAGTTTTGTTCATGAATAAGGTTTACAGATGTTTGCAGTTATCTGATGATTATCATCACTTAAAAAAAGAGATAGTGAAGGATCTCTATCCTCTTCCCCAGATTGATGATTTATTCGATAAACATTAGGGTACATGTTGGTTATGAAAAAATGACTTGCAGTCAAGGTATCATCAGATGCATGGGAAGGATGAGAATATCCCGAAGACTTCTTTCCATTATCATCATGGGAATTACATGTTTGTTGTAACTCCATTCACTGTGAATAATTCCCCATCTGTGTTCATGGTATTGATGAACACTGTCTTCCATGAGTTTGGGGATACGTTTGGGGAGGTTCTCGTCGAATAAATCATTGTGTAGTCCATGTCAGAGTAGGAGCATTCAGAATATATAAATGTCATTTTGGGTGTTCTTCATCAACGTGAGATGTTTGGGAGGTTTTCTATGTGTGAGTTTTGGGATCAAGAAGTCCGTTTTTGGAGCATATTGTGTCACGGCAGGGATTAGGTGTGGAACCATTGAAGATAGAAGCAGTTCTGTCTTGGGAATCCCCCAAGATAGTGTTATAGGATCAATGTTTCCATGGTCTTTCAGACTAATACATGAGGTTCATTGTCGATTTTTCTCGGGTTGTGACTCCTATAATATTTCTTTCCTTGAAGGATTAGGCATTCAATCAGACAGATCAGTGTCACGAGCATTCAATTATAAATAGGATAAATTAGTAAGTGCTCTAATTCTTTGTCATCCAATAGAGGGAGTTGAGATTGATTTTTTCTGGGATGCTTTTCGTATGGGATTAGACTAAGTTCTGATGTAGTAGAGATCAATTTATTCATATTTGTTTCGGTAGTTTCATCCCCATAAATGCAACTATGTTACCCATGATAATGAGTGGCACCAGCTTTGTTTTCTCTGTTGTTTTGGAGAAATTACCTCATTGGCGAGCATTTTGTGGATTTCACCAATCATAAGATCATGATATATGTTTTCTCCTAGCATGACTTAATCATGTGGCATCGTCAGTGGAAGGAATTATTATTGGAATACAATTTTTAAATATTGTATAAACCTGGAAAGGGGAATGTTGTAGCTGATGGACTGAGCAAGATTTCACATAGTTATTCTATTTGTGAATATCACGATTCTTAGAGAGTTATGGAAGAAATCGCATCAATATATATAGACATGGGAGAAGTTGGGGGTAGAGGTTGTCCTATTCAAATGACCGTGCAATCATATATGGTGCAGTAGGTGGAATAGTCCAAGTTGGGGGATTTAGAGGTGGAGGACTGGTGAGACCGAATTGTTTGTGGCGAGGCCCTTGACGGATTGTATGAGGATGATCAAAACTAAGTGTTGTATCACGAATGTTTTTTTGTTACTATGGCCATGAGCGATGTTTTTCTTAGATTGTTATATATTTATCCTATAGCGATGAAACCTGGTGTAACAAAGATGTGTTGATCCTTGAGGAGTTATTTTTGTGTCTTGGATAAAAGAATTAATTTTTGGAGTTGGTGTCTCGATTATTAGTCTTCCAGAATGTGAAGGCTAAACATCTTGTTCTTGGGGGTCTCCTAAAACCATTAGATATCCCACAATGGAAATGGGAGGACATATCAATGGACTTTCTTAATAGTTTACCTTGAGCTTAGAGAGGACATGATGTAATTTGGGTTATATTGGATCATTTGAAAAAATTATCCCATAATATATTAAGGAAGGATTCATGATCCATGGAAGTCATATTGAGGTTGTATCTGGAAGAGGACTTGATACTTCATGGAGTCCTAAGGATGATCATTTCTGACCAATATCCTCATTTTACCGCTATGTGGTGGAGAGGTCTCCAGAATTCTCTCAGTTCATAGTTATGCATTAGCACTGATTTTCATCCACAAATGGATGGTCAGACAGAGCAAACCATCCTAACTCTAGAAGACATGTTGTGTTCTTGTGTCTTCGATTTTGTAGGTTCTTTGGTCAATCACTTACCCTTGGTGGAGTTTACTTACAAAAATAGTTTTAACACCACCATATGAATGGAACCATTTGAATACATGTATGGACGACCATTAAATTCTCCATTATGATGGACTGGGGAAGGAGAGTCACAATTATCAAACCATAACTAGTGCAGAATACAACATAGATGGTTTAGGTGATTTGTGATAGGATGAAGAGTGAAAATGATCTTCTGAAATCCTATTCTGATCAAATGAAGAGACCTTTGGAGTTTGATGTCATTGATCATTTTTTAAGGTGACTTCCCAACGTGGGTATTGAAGGATCGGTCATGGGAGTAAGCATTCTCCCCAGTTTGTTAGGCCTTTTGAGGTATTGGCTCAAATTAGATCCATGGTGTATCGAGTAGCACTTCCCCCCGTAGACGATGTGTAAACAAGATGTTTTCCATGTATCATAGCTCCATTTTAATCTTTATGATGACTCAAACATCATCGATTGGGGAGAGATCAAGTTTGATAATGATGTATCTTTTGGGGAGCAGCTTGTGGATATCCAAGACTGAAAGAGAGAAGGTGTTCCATTGGAATTCTATCCCCTTGGATCATGTCTTGTGGAAACACAGTGGCATGGAGGAGAGTACCGTGGACCATGAATCATAAATATATTCTCAGTATCTAGAGTTGAACGCTGTTTATCACTTTCCATGTATCAAAGTTATCTTTGTGGTTGTAGAACATTCATGTTTATGAGATATATTTCCATGGTTGCTTCTTGTGGCTTGATCTCTTTTGAGAGGTATCTCTATGGGTGGTCGTTTAGACGTCTTTTTTGTTTCCTATTAAGTTGGTTTTGGATTCTCGAGTTTGAGAATGTTTTTAGAGATATCTAATGTAATGGCGCTGACCTCTCTGGTCTATTACATTGTTGAAATCTGGGGTTTGATGTGTTTCGGGAGTTCAAGGTGACTTATCTCCAACACATTGCCAAATTTTCAGTTCTGTTAATAATGATTCTAGTATTTTGAATAGTTCAATGGTAGCCATATGTGAACAGTTCAATGATAAACTTATGTGATTAGTGCAACAATAATCTTATGTTAACAGTGTTATCGGTAGCATTATGTTAACAGTTCAAGTGTAACCTTATGTGAAATGTGTCATCAGTACCCTTAAGGTAATAGTGCAATGATAACCTTATGTGAATAGTGTCATCAGTAGCCTTATGTGAACAGTTCTATGATAGCCTTAAGTGAATAGTGCATCGCTATCCTTTTGTGAATAGTGTCATCTGTATCATTATGTGAATAGTGAAATTGTAACCTTATATGAATAGTTTCATCGGTAAACTTAAGTGAAAATTGATACGGTATCCTTATGTGATCATTGTCATCAATTGCCTTATATGAATAGTGAAATGGTCACCTTATGTGAACAATTTCATTGGTAACCTTTTGTGAACAATGTTATCAGTAGACTTATGTGAAAAGTGTAACTGTAACCTTATGTGAATAGTGTAATCAGTAGCCTTATACAAACAGTGAAACGATAACCTTATGTGAACAGTGTCATCGGGACCTTATGTGACCAGTGCAACTATAACCTTACGTGAACAGTGTAATCGATGGCCTTATGTGAATAGTGCAATAGTAGCCTTATGTGAACAGTACAACGGTAACCTATGTGAACAATTTCATCAGTAGCCTTATGTGAACATAGAAACGGTAACCTTATGTGAACAGTGTCATCGGTAGCCTTATGAGAACAATGCAATGGTAAACATATGTGAATAGTGTCATTGATGGACTTATATGAACAGTGAAATTGTAATCTTATTTGAACAGTGTTTGCATAACAGTGAGTTCCAATAGAAGCCTCTATTTTCTTTGCCAAATTTTGAGTTCATGAATAGTGTTCCCAGAATGGTGGGGTCTAACGGTAGCCTCTATTTTCCTTTGAAAAATCACGAGTTTGTGAACATTGTTTCCAACTTCCTATAGTATCACCCCTTTGATGTTTCCATGGGTGTAAAATGCATTTAATTCCTATTTATGAGGACTCTGTGGCTGATTCAAATTCCATAACTCATGTATTCATATTCCTAAGGCCCTAGGTGGTTTTACTTTGCCAAACCTCATGGTTTAATGTGATCTTCTTTTAATGAAAATTCTAGTGTATCTGAAACCGCTACTCCATTAAAAATTTAAAAGGGATGAGTTATCTTCCTCCCTTGTTCATCCTCATTGTTTATGGGTGTGAGATGCTCCAACCTTCCATTCCTTACTGTAGGATTTGTGCGATCAAACATTCCTCCTTAGATTGGTTCCCCACTTCTTTTGAGTCAAACAAGCTTCATCGATTTATCATTGATATAAGGTATGATCTAACATCATTCGTTTTTTTTTCATCTCCTTATGTTTCTCTTTACCCTTTTACGGAATGCTATCACATAGTTATTAATGGGTTTTCCTTTGGTGTTGATCGGTGTTGTGGTGTCTCTTCATCATCAGGTGGATAAAGTTTTCATGGGAGTAGGTGATCATGATCCATTATATAGATCATTCCATTATAAATAACGTCAAAGTCCTTTTGAGGTAGGGGATTCATTACTTCTCTATTCTTGTACGTGAAAATTTATGGTTAGCATGGTTTAGCCCACTGGATCACAATGGAACTGACATATAAAATATTATAACAAGATAAATAAATCGATATTTATCATAAGTTATTTCCTATTTTGTTTCTTGATAGTGTGATATTTATGATTCCATTGTTTATATTTTTTTCATAATGAAAATTGGTAATGAACTTAAAGCTGGAATTAATTGATAATTGTTCGAATAAAGATAAAGAGGCATGAAAATGAATATGCATGTTATTGATGTAATTTGTGGATAATCAAATTGTTGCAGTAAGCATGTTTAATCGATTTGTGATAGATTACTGTTTAGGTGTCACATAGTTGGAACCTGTAAATAATAAATCGGTAAATTCATGATGCATTATAGAACTTGTTGTTTGATAAAAGATAATTCCTTGTAGGGTTCTAAGTTACCCTCTTCCTTGTTTGAGGACCAATAGACCAGTTGATATGATGTTTTTTCCTTATTCTTATGTTGTGTTGTTAGCATGGATGGCTATTGTGATATGTTGGGGCAGGGAGCCCCATTGGATGTGGCCGCAGTTGATTCCAAATGTTGTGAGATGCATCGCTTTATACATGTGGGTGTCAAGGATGACACCCGGTATGAGGAAATAGGTTGGATGTGAATGTTTGGATTCTTGCTTATTCTTGGTGGTTTTTTATCCTTTTTACATTCATTACTTCTCAAGGTTGCTATTTTTCTAACCCACCTTCTATATGGGGAGAAGACACATTAGTTATGCCATGTCCTTTTCGTGTTTATCTTCTTGAGGAAGGATGGTTCTATGCTCCTGCTATAGGTGGAAATGACATGATGAGTAGTTTATCCACTCACCGAGTTGAGCCCCCCTCTGTTTAGTATCTTAGAAATTTTATCAAGAATGCTTGGGAATATGGAATTTAATAAGGGTGTTAATGAAATATTTAATAAATGATGTTAATCCATGGGGTTGGAGCTTGATGGGACGCAATGCTGAGGTTACAATTTTTACTGTCAATTGACTTTAGGGGTGATGCTAATGAAATATTATATGGAATTGTTAATGGTTTGGGAATGTTTAAATAATTAATTATCGTGAAGTGATACTAATAAAATTGAAATGGATTATTGTAATAAATATCTATAAATGGATGTGTGCTTATACGATACGTAGTCTTAGAAGTGTAAGCCCAGAGTCCGAAGGATGTTAGCTACAGTTGAGTCTATGACTAGGTTATGGCCATATTGTGGTTGTTAGTTATAGTATGTTCTGTAATATTTTTGTTTCTATACTCTATTCCACCCCGTCTGTTAGGGAAACTGACACATTGATTTTTCTAATCCTTTCAGGTGTTTTCCACAACATTTTTCTAGGAGGATGGATGGATGACTACAAACATTTTCCCCACTCTCTTCTCTTGGTAGTTACTTGGTAATGTAGGCATCTTGGTTATTTTTTCCCATATATGTGTGTAGAGGGAATTAATTGATTGTGGTTATTGATACACATATATTGTTGAAATAGTTTCCTATGGACTACTATATGTGTAACGTGTATAAACTATGATGTATTGAGGATCCTTAATCATTGAATGGGATATAATGGCATGCGGTTTAATACCTGACGTATAAAACATGTTATGTGAGAAGTGGTGATTACAAAAAACATCCTGGTTACGTTTCCTAATTGGATGAGGTGGTGTTTTTTTGAATGAAGAGCATGTTTTGGTGCTTCGCCTAGGTGTCTTTGGGCATGTCTTTTTGGGGAGTGATGCTTCGGACATGCGATGTTGGGGAAAGAGACAAACTAGTGGGGAAGTAGTAGTGGGGTACCCTTGATATTCTTTATTATATTATATACCCTTGTGTGTGATACATGGTTAGAATATCAATGGTGAGGCTGGGAAATTAGTATTCTTGTTTAGATGATGAGTTTATTTCACTTGTTGTTTACTGTTCTTTAGCATGGCTTCGGTACATTTTCATGAGACTTTCTGTGGGGGATCTTACTGAGTATACAATTATGCTCAGCCTATGTATTTATAAATTTTATTTTAGGTCACTTGGATAATGTTGGATATCATGCTGGGTTTTACGAGCTTTGGGTTGCAGGAGCTGTTTGGTCTTCATAGTTACTTTTGTTTTCAATAAATTTTGGGTACTTGATGTTTTCCCCAATTTTTTGTAGTAGTTTTGCATGTAATTAACTATGTGTACTTGGGATTTCATTTATATTTCAGTCTGATTTTGAGTTTATTGGTGTCTATCTTATCTCTCTCTTTCACATGTGTTCACATAGAGGGTAATGCCTCCCATTTTTGTCATTACTATACCATCTGTTCTAGTCACCAACATAAGGCCTAATGGTGGCGGGACTCGGGGGGTCATCATCTCTCTTCTCACATTGCTTGCCTAGGAGGGGTACACCTTTTGGGGAGGGGGTCATGAAATGAATCTAGAGGTAATCTATAAACTGTCCACACCCATGAGATACCTATCTATAGAATTCATTATATATAGTATACTTTATTTAATACATGAATAATGATTCTTATATAATTTACACATTGAGAAAAATATGTCATTTTATGAATATTTCCCAAAATATTAATCAAATATTAAATATAATAATTTAATGTAATATTGATATATATTTATGGAAATAATCATTTTTATGATAACATATATGGATGTTTCACGGAATCATAATGTTCAAGGATCACTAGAAATTACATATTTGAAGGGGATCCACAATGGAATCAAGGATGGGAATTTCAATACAATCCATGGCTAAATCAAACAAAAACCTTAAATAAGAATAATTAGGATGTTGTCAATGTTAAATATATCCACTAAATTAAGAATAATTCTTTTTTCATTGATTAAATAAAAGAATAACTGTATATCCATTCTTAAGGGAATGTTTCTATTGCTTTGAAAATCATTATTAAAATCATTTAGTAAAAAATAAATTATAAAAATAAAGATTTCATTAAAAAATATCCTTTTAATCATTCAAATAATTATTTTAATGAATTAATGTTGGTAAATTCATACTTGTCAAACATGGTAAGAAGGACATTTCATTTTCATTGTAAAAATGTTAGAAATGTGGAATGTTCATAAAGAGATAAAAAGATTCATTGGAACAAATCTAAAAAATACCAAAGTCTAAAAATTTAACTAATAAATATTTATCTAATCTGTAAAAAATTTAAATAAATTTAAGAAATAAGATTTTTTTGAAAAATAAGTTCTTTGAATAAATATTAAAATCATTTATGATATTCATAAAAACATTTTCTAAAACATTTTAATTAAGAATGAGTTAAAATACTTTTCTATTACATGAAAAAGGCCATTAATAACCATAGGGTAATAAAATTTAATGTTTTCTTATACAATAATCATATAATTTCCACTAATGGAAATTAAAGGGTTATTAATCCTAAAAAATCATTTTGGAAGTAAACACTTCAAAATACCATAATGTTCCTATGAGAATATATAAATAAATATATTATTTTTTTATAATATAAGTCAACATAAAACAAGTATAAATATAAAGAAAATATTATAAAAAAGTTTTTTATTGACAAAATATTTTAACATTAAATACAAATTGAATGTAATATAAACCAATGGAAGGGAATACTGTTTTGAAATTCATCACAACTTGGTAACACATTAGTGAAATTAAATTAGAATAAATAATTCAAATTAAAACTAAAAATAAAATAATGATAAAATAATTCAGGATATTATATTTCATGTTGGTAATTAGAAATAACACATTATAAAAAGAAGTAGGGACAAATGAATATGTATCTCTAAATGAAAAGTAAGCCAGGAATATCTTACAATGCATTACCTTTTTGGTGAACATCCTTTAGAATTATGTATAATGGTTTAAAAAAATTCAAAAATTCAAAAATTATATTAATAATATTTATAATATCTTATATTAACTTTTTATAAAATATTATTACGAGTTAATTAATAATATGTTATTATTTTCATTATTTTATGTGTTAATTTCCCGGTTTTTTGGGTTTCATTTAACATGTTATTTTTCTTCCTATTACAGATATAATGAATTAATAATAAATAATATTATATAAAAGAGGAAATTATATTATACATTCAGTATAAATTTATTTATAATAATCCATAATATCTTGAGATATGAAATAAAATGACCCATTCATGGAGACGGTAGACTATACGTACACATGAATAATACTTAAATTTCATTGAAATATTTTATTAGATTAAAATTGAATGAAATAGATGTATATTATAATAATAATATCATTTTTATTCCATATATTTCATATCTTTTTATTAGATCCATCATTTATACATTCCGTGTATATTGTGACCGAATCATAATGCCTTGAGGATGTAGTAGTGATCACTTCATCAAACGATGTTATTATATTTATACAAAATAGAAATAATTACGGTATGTGTTATATAAAAATTTAATAACAATTATGTATGAATAAATGGAACATTTATTATATAGAAGTAGGGTTTCCTTCATAATCCCTTGCATTTGGAGCTGGAAAAAGAAAAAACAACATTGTTTAATGAGACGGTAGTTCGTTTAAAAGGATGTTATTACCCATTGATGGAATAGTGTGTAGGTGTAATATGAAACAATATCGTATGAATATCTCATTATATATTAAGGATGATTTTTTTATATAATCATGATATAAAAATAATTGAATGGATGGAGAGATAAATGGAAAAAATATGATCACAGAAGAAGGTTACCTGGTATTCAGGTAACTCAATTTGGTGTAGAAAAAATACATTCTTGGTTTCATTATTCCCATTTCAAGGAATCTAGGATTAGATGAGGAATGTTTATAGAGTATTTCAGTAGATTTTTCTAGACCCAATGGACTTTATAGTTGTGAGTAATTGGGAGGGGTGATGGATTTTTTTTAGTGGAGGAGGATCGGCATTCTTGTAAAAGTTTTAATACAAAATTACACATAGATTTTTTAAATGAATATTTGATCCAAACGAATCGATATAATATCCTTTAGGATCTAAATATTTCAGTCCATTTGATTTGAAATGTTTCTAGGTCATTTTAGTACATATGAATATAGTTTATTCCATTTTAGTTAATTTTCTTATTAATCACAATAATTATTTTTAATTACATTCACAGATATTTTATTCTAAAAAATGTTTTATAATTATTAGAGATTTTAAATTATTATGATTCCAAATATGGAATCCATTTTTCAAAATCCATTCACAGAAGGAGTATAAATCAATTAAAATTTAATCATGCAGATTGGATGACAATGTATGTTTTTTAAGTAAACATGTTCAAACGGTTGATAGGTGTTTATATCCATGTTAAATGGGCATTTTATTATAATGACCTTAATTGGTTGAATTGATTTATTTTAATAACTAAGTTCAATTTAGAATAAAAATATAAATATATTTTATCATAATTAATAAATTATTCAAAAAAATAATTTTGAATTAAAATTCAGTATGTCATAGCTAATAATGAAAAAATGAAATGTCACAGTAAAATACAAAAAAAAACACTATAAGTTGATTTTGATGTTACACATGAAAAAAAAGATTATTTTTAAATATAATATTTATAATGGTTTCAAAAAATGTATTTATAAATTTTTCTCCCCGAAAAAAGCATTAAAACCATCATTACAAGAATACTGGTTTTCTACTTAATTTTGGGACAGTTCGTATCTTATAATTATAAAATATATTGTATGAATGTAAAAAATATTCTATCAATTATATATATATATATATAAAATTAATATCAGTGACTATTTTTATTTAATATAATTTAATAGAATGAATCACCATTGTTAGAAAAAAATCATTTCATTTTTATTTAAATTTATTTTATATTCATTTATAATTATCATTTAACCTATGAATTTATATTATTATCATGTAAACAATTTATTTTCAAAAACAGGTTCACACTATTAATAAAATAGGATTTATTGTCTAGGTTATATACTATTATATAAAATATTTATGTTTTATTAATATATATGTTGTCAGCAAAAACTCAGTATTCGGTTTAATGAAACTCATCGATGAAAGTCATTGTTTCATGTAAAGAACGATAATCTTATATTTGATGAATTAATGATATTTAATTGATTTAAAACTATTTTAATCTATCGAGATGTTAGTTTCCCTTATGAACTTAGTGTCACATGTTATACACATTATCAAATATACTTTTCTTACATTATAATTTTAGGTAATTAAATTCTATCCACCTTAAATAAATTGTGTCCTTGAAAGTAACACCTGACCTCAGAACTCCATGGTTTGAAATATGACAATTACTATCTAGATATCCCACATCATGAGAAGAGTTAATAAAATATACACTTAATAATACTGTATGTAAAGAAAAAAATTTACATTTAATAACATATGACATGGTTTCTACATAAGAGAAAATTTATGGACATTGTAGATATTTAATTAGATGAAATGTGTAAATATTTTTAGGGAGTTATTGGATTCATAAATCCTTAAAAATTTAATGATAAATGGAATGCATAATGAATTATATAAATAAATATATAATGATTTAAATGTAAATTTGTTAAATAATATTATGGTATTAGGATAAACTTTTATCTCAATATTATTTACTTACTTTTGAGTAGTTATTTTACTTCATAAAATGAATGAAAATATATTTATGTAATATATTTCAATAAACACAAATTATTCAATTGGTTTTTCTATGATCAAATACTAATTTATTCCTTACTCCATGAAATGGATATCTTATAATGAGCCCTTTTCTTTTTCAAAAACTAAAATTTTATTTTAACTGATCCTAATAACAATTAAAAAAGTCATTATATTTGTATCTAACTACTTTCCAAATCAAAAGATTTATGAAATTAATCTATAAATGTAAATACTAACCGTAACGGTTCATAATTAATATTTATTTTTCAAATTATATATCTAAATAAAATGAAAAACTAGGGAGGACATTTCATAGGCCAACGGAAGGAATGAAACCCATACTATAATTTGTTTATGTGTTCAAGTCCCACATCTTACCAGATTTTATGTGTTGTCACCTTTAATGAATGTCTTCCATTTTATATTTATATAAATATTCAATATATATAATAATAATCCATTAATTATTTAGAGTGGTTTCGTGTCTTTTGATAATTGGAGGAATTAAAAATGGGCCCTAGTTGATCGATATCATCCCCCAATATGATCAAAATAATTATTGACTTTTTTATACATATCATTTATAAAATGTTTCTTCATATCCTCACTAAAGTAAAAATAATAAATGGTGATATATTATTCTTTTTAAAATAAAAAATGTGAGATACCAACGAAAACATAATTAAACAATGCGAATAAGGTTAGGTGACTTAGTTTTTACATTTCAAAAAGATACCCATAATATTATAGATCATAATCATGACTCATTAAATAAACTATCATAGTTTATAAGATATTTCTAAATAATAACAATATAACATGATCTATTGGAAAAGAAATTCCTAATACAAATTTTTATTGAATACAATTAATCATGGAATATCATTTCCATTGTAAAATCTCACGGTAATGACTATCATATTGTATTGGGTTCCATCTATATTCCATCATGTCAAAAGACATGGATTATGTTCAAGAAATCTTATTGTATAAAGATATATTTTATACTATATTCGCACCCAATTATTGTGCATATTACGTCACGATATATCCATAATTACCTAATTAATTGGAGTGAAATATAACAACATGCCCATCGAGAACATAATCAAAATAAAATAAATCTGTGATATAGTGTCACAAAACATTAAACATATCATATAGCATGGAAAGGAAATGGGTTTCATAATTATTTCACTATATCATTGTATCATGACACATGGAAAATACTTATGTTCCATAAGGGTTTAATTATAACATAACTATCCTTTTGAAATGGAACATGAATCTTAGAATCATTCTTCAATCATAATCATCATAATACATAAAAAAAATAAAAGTGGATGGAATATTTGGATCATATCCCTGGTAAATAATACATAACATTAGAGGAAGAAATTATAGATTGAAAATCCTTCTAAATGATCATAAGATCATATATAGAAGCAAATTCCAATTTCTGATTAAAATCAACTTTTTTACAATAAATTTTTTTATCAAATAATAAATAAATAATCATTATTTAATGGAACCCTGGAATCATGTAATGAAATATTCAATGAATTGAGTGGTCATGAGGGTGTAAAAAACCCCTTTCTTGTCTTCATGATTATAATATATATACTTTTCATATTTTAAATAAAAATAAAAAAGTAAATTGTTTTGAAAATTAAAGGAAGAATAATTATAGTGATATTTTTAATTTTTAACCTCCGTAAAAATAAATATAAAAAATATTTACTGAATAGTAAAATAAATCTGCAATTTTTTTTGGAAAACACATCTGTGGAAGAAAACTAATTTTCAAAGAAGATAAAAATTTAGTCTGTTTCCTATTAAAAAATTATTTCGGTCTTAGGAATTTCATAAGAGAGAAAATAGAAATGAAATCTGGTAATATATTGAAATTTTAAGAAAAGAATAAAATTAATTGTATTTTGGATATTTAGAACCAAAAATTTCATCATCATAAACATAGTTATGAAAACTACATGTAAATGTAAGACTGTAAGACAAACTCCTTACCACAAGTTTCATATTCATCAAAAGAGCTAAAAAACTGTAAAAAACTAAAAAATAAAATAATTATATATTAATATTTTCTATAATTTTAATTTCACATAATAACCACTTATAATTTATCAATAACAATCCATGAGTAAATATTATTTAAAATTGTTTTTTCTAGTGCTAATTGTATCATTTTTCATGGATATTTTGGATCTTGAGGCATGGTACTTGTACATTGATCAGTGTTCCATCATTTCCATTATTTTAATGATGATATAAATATCAAATATAATAATTATATATAAATATATTTATTTAAAAATGATAGATAAATAAAATTACATTACAGTGCTCATGGAGATGGTATGTCGTTTGTATGCATGGATAATATTTATATTTAATTGATAGTTAGAATGGAATAAAATTATATTATTTTTCACTTTTATCGAATTATTATTATATTTTATATATCATATAAATTACATAAATTTATCCTCATTTTAATTCATGTAATTTGGAAATAAAAAAATAATCACAAAACATTATGGAGGTGGTTGTCCACACGTACACATGAGTGGATTTATCATTTTATAATCTATTGAAAGGATATAGATAATCATTATTCAATAAGAATAGTAAATTTTTTGTATTTTTATGATAATAATTTATTTATTTTATAATATATACCCTATATATTCATGTGGTAAAATAATAAATAATATTCAAGACTCTCTGTTTATAGATATACTTATTCTTTTAGAATCTTCTTTTTAAATAAACATTAATCCTTGAAAAGATGTTCTTTTGGAAGGAAAAAAATCCATAGGATATAGGGCTGGAATCTAAAAGGTATTATGGGAGGTATTGGTAGAGGTATAATTAAAAATAATTCTGAATAATGATGAATGGATGGTTTTATTTTATAAAGTGGAGAGAGGAACTATTGAAATCACTTAAATTTTAATATCATTATGGTGTAATTTGAATATAAAAATGGGACAATGCTTATATAACATTATGATAATATGAGTCTTATTATAAATATATTAATCCAACAATTATTTTAAATTATTTTTTAATGTTTTCACCATTATCACATAGATTTATCCCATGTTAATTAATTTTTACTATTAACATTATAAAAATGTTTTACACTATATAAATGACATGAATATTACCATAATAGCAAAAATTAACTATAAATGGAAAATGAATGATATTTTAAACAATATACATTTCATTTGGTAGAATATATTATTTTAATAATTATTAAATCATTTAATATAATTTATTTATTATAAAATGTCATTAATATCCCTTTTAAATCACTTAATTTACATTTAATTATAAAAAATGAAAAATGTAATTAGAATAAAAAATATTAAATCAGCCATATTTTATATATTTAAATATATATCTAATATAACATGATAAATGAATTTTTTTACTAATCATATTTCTAAAATCATTTCCATTATTTAACTTTTAGTTGAATAAATACTCTATCATTCATGCATAATTATTTAAGATACTTTATTAATAAATAGAAATAAAAAATTAAATGATATTATTAATAAAAGCAATTAATGTTTAATTTAATCACTTTGAACATAAGATATCATGTTTGACCATTATATAATTAATTTATAGTTATTAATTTCAAGTGAGTTGTAGGTTTTTTTATTATACTCATAAATAATTTTAAAAATCGGAATCAAAGAAAAATTGCACCATGTGGCCATATTATAAATAATCAGATGGAAATTCCGAAACTAAATCATCCAATATGAAAAAGTCATGTTTTTGATAAATTTGAAATCCTTATCTCAAAATATTATCCTTGTTTACACATTTTATCCTCTCCATTGGGAAAAAATATCCAATGACACAATGCATAATGAAAAAATAATAGTGTGTCATATTTATTAAATTTGAACCCCCATATTTAAAATATGGTATTAAAAAATAAATATTAAATTAAAATAATTTTTTGGGGTCAATTTTTTAAAAAAATCATGTAATGCACAATGAAAAAATGGTTTGATAAAAAATACTTTTATTGACCATAAAAATATATTATTTCTTATCTAATTGATATAATAAAATATATATATTAATCGTAAAATAGATTATTGAATATATTTTATTTCATTTAATAAAAACTATTCAATTCATAATAATATAATTTATAGAAACAAGTCGAATTATTCACATATATGTTTTTTAAAAAATATACATATTTTCCATAAAATGATTTTATTTTCATATATAACCATTTTATTAATAAAAAATTTATATTATATATATGTTATATAGTTTTCATAATTTATTTCTAATTTATCATACACACCAATCCAATGTATGTGTGGTAATTTTCACATGAAATAATAATATTACAATTATATACCTTTTTTGTAAACTCACTACTGCATGTGAGGAATCCTATCAAAGGAATAAAACTTAATTAATTTAATATATCACAAAATAAAAGGGTGATACATTTATAAAAACAGAAAATTTATTTCAATATTGAAATTATATTTCTTTGATATATGATAACATGGATATATTTAATTAATAATGTATTTATGATATAATATAACAACTTTTAATTAATGATTCCTTCATAAATCATTATTCAGATGAATATTCTATTCCCATAAATTTTTACAATGATCTATGATTTATATAGGATGTTTTTATAGGATGTTTCATGCTCTAGCTGAACAACCTCTGAGATCAATAAGTTATATATATTAGGTATGGACACATTTAAGGGAGATTCATAGAAATCATCATAATATCAGAGAGTTTTAGTGTATGTTCTTTGAGGTAATTTACATACTATAGATGAGCAATAAAATAATTTTAAAACATATAGCTAGGGATCAAAATTTGATTCCTTCTAAAAATTCTAACTCGAATTCCTCGAACCTAGAAGTCTAGAGTTAGTTCAAAAAACATGTTGTGTAATTTGATTTTTAAAAGGAATTGAAAAAATACGGAACATATTAATAAATCAGAGTCATTTACCAGTCAATTGCTTTTAAAATAGGTAATCCTTACATTTTTATTAGAGCTGTAAATTTTTTTATCATAATGTAACTGTGTGTGATAACTCTATAAATCAGATGAATGCTTTCAGAATAATCTATATGACCGATGAATAATAGTTTAAAACAAGGTGTGATCATTTTATATTCTCATTATGGGTGTTTTCAAAAATGATTATGATAATCAATATAAGTATATTTTATTTAAATAATCATTTTTATAAAATATATTTTAACACATAAACATTATGTAGATTTTTAATTTATTATTAATCCTTATAGTTCTAAAAAACATAATACTTTATATAACTATATATGAAAAATCATTTGGTAATTATATTTCTTTTAAACATTATTTTTCAGGTTAATTATTCCATAATACATGGAATATTATTTTAAAACTAAATTATGTGTCTACTAAACATAACTGATGTGCAACAAAGTTTCCTAAAATATTAGAGGATCCCTCCCCATATCAATGCATTCTTCATTGCAGTGCTAGTTTGAATAAAATAAATTCTATCAAACTGCTTCTCTCAGTTCTAAACCAAAACATTTCTAAATCAAATTAATATAATTATTTTCATTACTATAAAATAATTTTTACATATAATACGACATAAATCATTCTATAAAATATTTTCCGAAAACCATTTAATAGAATCACATGCTTGTAGTAATCATTACTATTTAAAGAACATTATTGTATAAATATGTATCAAGTGTATATATAATCCCATAATGCTTGTAGGGTTACATATGAGATATATTATGTCCATACCTATTAAATATTTACCATCTAGTGGGTGGAGATGCATGTTTTCACATGAAATAATATCTTGACTAATAATTGGAAATAAAATGAAAAATATATGTATATGTATATGTATATATATTTTTTATCCTTGTAAAATGAAAATAGCTTGACATAAAAATAATCCCTTACTATTCATTGGTTTTAGATATTATGTTTAAAATAAAATCCCTTAAAAAATAGGTTATATATCTATATGTATGAATGTATAAACATAGATGTATATATATATTACACATTTTTAAAACAATAAAAATTTTGGAAGCTAAAATTACCCTCACAAACCTATGTTTTTGGAAATACATTTTGGGAAAAAACCCTTAACCTCTGTATACATATACAAAATAATAAGTTATATATGTATATATATATATATTTATTTATATATACACATATATATGTGACAACCATAATTTGGAAAACGTACACCCTTAAACACCAAAAGGTTTATATATAAATATTTATATTAAAAAACCTTCATCATTATTAAAATTTTATGTTTTAAAAATAAATATGATTTAATATACATATATATATATACCATCATAAATTCAACAATACAATTAAAACATTACATAAAAATAAATTATTTTCATACAAAATTTTGGCTCATTGTTAAAATTTAAACACATAAAGGATTTTATATAATATAATGAATGAAACATAAATATACTAATATAAATTCTGACACAAAATAAACTTTCCTCGAATTACATAAAATCAATAAATTCAACATTTTTTGCACATCAAACACAGAGAAAAAAACTATAATGGCTTTGGATCAAATTTAGTAGTGTAGAGAGAGATTTAAAAATATAAAAAGATTATGAAAAATCTTTCAAATTATGTGGAAAATAAATTATAGATTACATAATTTAAACAATTTTTATTTTATTTGTATATATTATTAATTTTCCTAAATTTGGATGTGATAACAACAAAGGTCAGGGCTCTAATTACATTCTTTCACATCTTCTTTTTTCACAATTTTTTACATTCCATGATTTACCCTATCTTATATTGATGATTTCTTATTATTTTCATATTATCGCACATTTAAAAGTCAAAAGAATAATATGATAAATTATTATATAATCGTCTAATGTTTGGTTTTTTGAATTTTACGTTTTAAAAAATTGTTGATTTGTTTTTTGTTTTTTATGAAATGTGTTATCACTTTTTTATGATAACATAAAAAATATTTATTTTAAACAATTTATCAATATATATAGTTTGTTTTTTAAAAAAAATTCAAATCAATTTTTTTAAAATAGAAATATATATATAATGTGATTTTTTTGGGAAAACATTTATAAATATTTCTCATGAATATTTTTCATAAAATAACGATATAAGTTAGTTTACTATATATATATATAATTTATAATAGTAATTATTTTATAATCGAATCATAATTAAAAATGAAAAACTAATTATAATAATTCAATATATATATATATTGTATTTTATAAAATAAAAAATAATTAAAAAAATAAATTATATTCAAATAAAAATTTCAATGAATTTTTATATAATAACAATCACATTTTTAAAATACTATTTAATTTTTTTTTAAATTTCATTTATTGAAAATTATTATTTAATAATCGAATATTTTTTGGGATTTTCATTTTTCACCTCTAAAAATGAATTGTGTCTACGTATTTGTTTTATCGGACTAAAATGAATTTTGAATTTAGTTTTGAGGGAAAAAATAAATAAATGTCATATATACTCCCTTTCATATATGAAAACATATAATCCATAATTTTACCATTCCTCTAATACTAACTACAACACCCTGACCCTAGATATCTGGTGTCAGTGCTAAAAGCATGTTGTGTATTTTTTTATAATAATGAACAAAATAACTACACAACATATTACACAATTTAGGACCTTTATTTATCTAGGTTTTGTAGAATAGAAAAACCTTATATTTTTATCAAACCTATAAAAAAATGAAAATGGAACTTAGTGTGATAACTCTGAATCTAGGTGAAGGCATTCAATCAACTCTATTGGACATGTGAATTTTTTTTAAAAAGTAGTGACAATTATAAATTCCGAGTAATGGGGTTTTGAGAATCTTTTTCGAAAAACAATTAAAGAATACTTTATTGAAATAATAATTTGTTTGAAAATATATTAATATAATAAAACATTAATTAGACTTTTAAATCTATGAAAATCCTTATATTTCTGAAGCAGTAAAATGATAACATATTTATATATTAAAAATCAATTTGTAATTATATTTAAAAAAAATTATTCTAGATTATTCCCCAATAAACGAATGATAAATCTAAAAACAAAACATAAGTCTACTAGACATAAATCATGTTGAATAAAGTTCCCTTAAATGTTATGGGTTCACTACCCATATAATTTAATTCTTCATACTAGTGCTAGTATGAATTGAATAATTTTAAAAAGAACTTCTTTTCTCAGTTCTAACCCAAAACATTTCTACGTCACATAAATATAAATATTTTATTTAATATAAAATACGTTTTACTTATAACATGACTTAAATATTATTTTAAACTATTTTTTTAAAACCATTATAGAGAATCCCATTCTTATAGTAATCATTACTATTTAAAAACCATAATTCTATAAATATTTTACAATTACTTTCATGATCCAATTATGCTTGGAATGTCACATATGATCCTGGGGATGGCCACACCTATCCATGCATAGCTTGTTAGGGGCTGAAGATGCATGTTTCCATATGAAATAAAAGCATGGATTATAATTGAACAAGAAATTATAATTATATGTATATATACATATAAATATATAAGAATGTATATATTTTTATATGAATCCTTGTAAAAATAATATCATGTAACACAAATTAAACACTTAGAAAACATAGGGTTTAGATATAATGTTTAAAACAAAACCCCTTAAAATAATAATTTATATGTGTGTATATATGAATTTATAAACACAGACACATATATATATATCACCTTTGTAAAACAATAAAAAAATTTAAATAAAAAATGACCCACACATAATTATGTTTTAGGAACAATGTTTAAGACAAAAAACCCTTAACTAAAATATAAGTATAGAGTATAATAAGTTATATATGTATAAAAATATATATACATATATATATAATAACCATATTATCATAAAAATTCACCCTTGTACACCATAAAATTATGAGATAAATATTTAGAATTAAAAACCCTCATCACTCTAAAACATTTATGTTATAAAAAGTGATATGATTTAATATATATATATATATATATATATGTATATATTCATATAAAATAATTATTTGAACAAAAAAAGTAGACCCTTCTATAGAAAAATATAATTTTCACACAATGTATTAGTGTAGAGAAAAAATTTAAAAACTTAAATTATTTTATACATTTATAAGTATTAAATTAAAATATACTAATAGAAATGGTATCAAAAAATAGCCCTAAATTGACTTGATTAAAATAACAGAAAATAAGATTTGATACAATAAAAACAATAACAAAAATAACTTTGATGAGTTTTGATCTTATTAGTAGTGCAGAGATATGCTTAAATATATAACAACATTATAATGCTTCTTTCTAAAGGTGATGTGAATAATTTCAGGATTTCCATATTTTATTCAATTAAAATTTTATTTTTATAGCATATTCATATTGTAACATTTAGTCATGTCAATAAAAAAACTTTGGGCTCTCATTCCTTTCTTTCACATATTCATTTTTCCAATTTTTCATATTCCAAGATATCACTTATATTATATTCAAATTTTCATCTTATGACGCTATTCTCTCACATTGAAAAGTAAACAAAAATATATATATTATTTTATTATATAATCATTACATATTTGGTATTGGATTTTTATGTTTTATATGCCTTTACATTTAATTTAATTTTTTTTAAATGCATCATTGATTTTTTAAACAACATAATGTTATCATCTTCTAAAAAATCATTTAGCATTATATATATAGTAATTTTTAACAAAAAATTAAATTTTTTCTTTAAAAACACTCACACATTTATATAAAGTTCAGTTTTTTATAATAATAATTTAATATATTTATAATTTATAAATTTTATAAAACATTTACATTAATTAGTTTTTTGTATTTATAAATTTTTTTATATAATTTTTTTATAATATAATCACTAATAATAATACAAAAAAATATAATAATATAATATATATATATATATATATAATATATTTGGAATCCAAAATTTATATATAAACAAAGTTATTATATTCCTATATAAATTTCATATAATTGTTTACTAATCTTATTATTATTTTATGAACACCATGTCTATTTAATTTCTGAAATATTACATTTAATAAAAATTATTACTTAATATTTTAATTTTTCAGGGGAGGTAAAATAATATTCATCCATGAATAAATTCTTAGAAATACCTTTTTAATAATATTAAATTATATATTCACTAAGGTATATTACTATGACATTACCATCAACATTGATTTACCCAAATGTGATATAGAACTGATATAAAATTCATTATCATTTACAATGCATGATTATTTCCCAAAAGAATTAGAAAGAAAACATCATCTCAGTATGTTGGAGTTTTATTAATCCATCCATATAGAGCATAAATAATATATATATATATGTGAATGATATAGTGTAATCAATTAATTTTTCAAAACATGGTAAAATGTATTTTATTACACAAACCTTAGTTCAATTCCCTATAAAAACATCACATATTATCCTATATGATTTGAATGGTTCCCCTAGTGAATCCATCTATCTGATGTTGAAAATTAGTAGTGAAACACCAGATTGAATATATATTATTCTGAATACTTCTCTAGATAATTTATCTAAATCCCAGATACTAATTCGATACAACAGAATGTGGTATTCCATTAATAAATATCACATAATATATATTATTTAAAAACGAAAAATATGAAAATATTTACTGAATTTAGAGAAATATTCTGACTTTTTATAGTGATTAAAAACATTAAAATTGTAATATAGAATTTTTAAATCATAATAATTCTATAGTAAAAATTATGGGTTTTGTTTTATTAATAAATACATTAATGGGTAATGGTTATAACTCGAACTTATATGTTTTTGACTCATCCTTAACATGATCACTACCCTGAATTATGATACATACTCTACAATGTCTCATTTTATGTTATTCTATATGAAGTACTCTTTACGATCTCAACACATATTTATTATTCTAAGATAAATACATAACAATAAAAAATGAGCCAAATCCAATAACATCATCTCCAAAATCTGTTAGGGATGGAAAATATACATAGATCATGAACATTATCATTCAATCACAATCATTGTTAATCATAATAATATTTCTCACTATTATTGGTAGTTCTATATATTCTTATTATTCCACTTTAATCCTCACATGGATATATAGTTGAAAATTAATTAGAGAAAGAAAGGGTGCTTTACATCAATTATGATATCTATTTATATTATTTATAAATCCATAAATATTAGATCATTTTTGACCCGCAACATAGATAATTTAACATGTTCTTTTTTAAAAATGTAACTTCTACATTGACCACCTTACTGAGATGGTAATGTACGTAGGAGTCATAATATTTAATTACTTCCATCTATCTTCTCTAGAATATATTCATCTCTTTTTAAGTGAAAATATAAATGAAACTATTTTTATTATAATATATAACAAATATTTCTTCTTATAGATAATTTTATGATATTATTAATTTAAAAATGGCTAAATCTCACTTGAAATAATTAGTTGGATTAATTTTTTATAACCATCAATTTTTGTAGTGGAATATTATATATACATATCGTTTTTTATGAAAACTAAAATGGTTACCCGATTCAATAAATTTATATTGATCAAAAACCCTTATATTTTTTGGGAATTATGATAAAATGTGTGTTGTCTAATATTTTATTCAATTCATTAAAATATTCATCAAATTCATCAATCCAACGGAACAAAGAATCATTTATTTTTAAAATGGTGGTTTTATTATATATTCATTTCAATTTCTAAAAAGGTTTCCAATAATATCAAACCATTACATGAAAAATATAGATTTCTATAGAGTGAATGGTTTATGAAAATTATCAATGTGTTTAGACATTGATGGATCCCCTAATATATCTTCACATGAGAATATTATACCAAAAAATGAATCTTTCACTACTTAAAAGACACAATTGAAAAAAAATTCATACATAATATTCATCCTTAAGGTATTGAGTACAATAATCAAGTGATATTTAGGAACATATTTTCTCTTAGTTAATTTATGGGTATCATATTTAAAGAATTAAAAAACAAATCAATGTAATCTATAAAGACACCATTAAATAAATAAATGAAGACAATTTGAGAATATGAAGGACGAATTTCTTTAAAATAAGTTCATATTATTCATACCATGTACAAAAGGATTTCATGGGTATATATTTATTTATTAAATTTAAGTGATAGTATTTTTACCAAATATGAATCCTGAAAACATATTCAGCTCATTTTAATTGTATGAAAAATTAAACCAAATTGGGTTAAACGATCACTGTTATAGATTGTGATCATACTTATTTCATAATATTTAATAAAATGTATCATTTTGTAGAAATGAACATTATATGCATCAAGTAAAAATTATTTATAGGAAATTTTATCTATAATTTTATTCTCTACATAGAGAAAAAATATTAAATGTTTTTGTGGTGGAATCCACATATTCCATTCATATCATAAAATCAATAAAATATTCCTTCATAAAAATGATTTATAATAGTACAAAAAGAATCACTGAATAGATATTATTTTATCATATAATGATAACTCAATTGTTATTTTATATTTAAAATATGATGGATTCTTCAATTGTAAAATTATAAATGGTTTTCAGATATAACATCATATTTCCTATCATTTTACACTGCAAAAATTTAAAACATATCTTATATTTTTATATTCATCAAATTTTATCTATCTAATGAAAAAGGAGGAGTTGGATTCATATCTATTGGTTATTAATGAAACTATATTATGTTAAAGGATGTGTTTAATATTTCTTATTGGTTATTTTTTGGGTTGGTTAGAATATGTTTTTTCAAAATTCAATGTTTGTCTTATTGTAATGGATAAAATAATACCACGATAAGGTGTACTTTTAATTTATATAAATACAATATTATGTAGTGTTGTTTTATGATGTGAAGATAATTGTTTTCATATATTTATTTAATATATGTTTTTAAGGGTTTAGGTTGGGTTAAGGTTGTTATTTTATTTGGTAGTATGACTACTACATTGAATAATTATTTTTTGTTTAGGTAATTTTTATTGCTATTACGATGACAATTTTTTCAATTAATAAATTAGTTAAACTGAATTATATCAATGGTCTGAGTTATAAAGAATCTGAAATATACTCTTGGAGTGTTAGGATAAATGTATGTAAAAAAGATAGATTTTAGGATACTTGAGATTTCTCTAAGGGGTGAAAATCATAGAGGAGTCAGATGTAGTGGGTTATTTTGTGATTTAACCCATAAATGTTTATATTGATATATGGTATAATGTTATTTTTATTATATTTATTAAAAAAAATATTAATATTATAGTCTAACCAAATACGTAATGTCACCTAAGAAAAGTTCACTCTCAAGTAACTGGGTTAGTATACCACATGACCTTTAGAATGCCTCATAATATTATAGAGTCTATCAACTATAATCAATGGTCAATGGTGTTATTATGGTAGGGAGGGGGGATATACCTTTATATTAGAGTTAAATTATATGGATATCACTAAAATAATATGCGCACAAAGACCCCATTAAATGGACACAAAGATATGATACAAAAGTATTATTCACATATTATTATACCACAAAATGATATTGTATAAGTCCCCCAAGTGATATGTAAAATATATAACCATTGTACATGTATAATACTTCAATATTAAATAATTATAAATATATATAATAAACAATGTATATATATAAAAACATGTCTTGTCTCCTAGTCTAATCAAATCCTAAATACTCCACACACCAACAAAAATGTTATCGTTCAATCATAATATGCCTTCACTTATCAGGAACTCTAACTATGATATTTTTACATGTACTAATAGTAGATATATTAGGGATCTTGTATAACTTATTAGGAAATTATAAATAGAATCATAAAAACAAATCTGGTAGGAGAAAATTTTCATGATGATGTGAATAATAAAATAAGGGAAATGCTATAAATATCCAACTATCCATTGTATGCTTCAATGATGAAACCATAAATAAACCATAAATGTATTATCTAATGAATATATCATTGATCACATTATATAATTTCAATATTAAGAAATTTTATTTCAATGAGTGTATCAATAGAAGTCCATGTTAATAGGATGACAGATAATTCCAAATATCTTATTTATGTCATTCGATGTCAATTTGAACAGTATTCAATCCATTTGTGGTGTGAGAATGATTCTTTTTTAATTGAATTTACATAAAATCCAAGGAACATATCAAGAAAATATTAAGTCAATTATATTTTTGATTAATTCATCAATCATGATCATGGAACTCGAAATTAATAGAATCCATTGTAAATTAAAGAGACATGATCACGGATTTCCAAGTAAAAATGATAAATTTCAAGTGAAGTGACAATATCAAAAGAATTTAATATAATATCTATATTTTTCATTTCATGTAAATTATATAGATTATCATTTTATTTTAATTTTGTTTATTCTAATTTTTTTTCATGCAATGGAGGATCATTGATGATAAAATATGGATCTTAGTTTTATTATGTGTTCATAATGGGCAAGACCACAACTTATGTTGGGGATTTAATATTAATATGTGTAACCAATAAATAATATGTAGTGTCACCATTACTAAATAATATAATGAATTATAATGGTAGGACTAACCAAAATGACCAACATGGCCTCATTGTGGTTATGTTGATGGTCTTGGAGAGTCAAAAAAACTCTACACATTCTCCACATGTCATGGATAAGGAAATGGGGTCATGCATTTCAACGTGTTAAATTCTTGAGCGAAACATTATCTTACATGGGTGGTTACTCCAGCCACATGAAACAATAATGTATATATTTAATGACTCATTCATAAAATTTTCCCTATATTAAAATTTTCAATCTCCATTAATTTCCTAAGATATAAAATTTAGCATGTACTAGAAAGGGAATTTTAGGAATTTTAGTATTTGTAAAATGTGATTCAGTTTCATTGGCATCAAATATTGATTTTAAATAATTTTATATAAGTTCATTAAGACATATATTGGTTTTTTTTATAATTATATGTACTCCTCTTCTCTTAACTATAGTTTCCATCATTCTCACTAGTTTTGGATCCCATGTTGTGTGTTTTGGGATATCCTTATTGAGTATGGAGTTTTCATGATAAAATTACTATTAATTAAAACCATTTTAATGTTTTATATTAAAAATATATCTTATTTATTTTAACTGTGTGAATTCAGATCCTTGATAATGGTTTTGAAAGTGGCACCATTTTAGTAGAATGTCTTTGGATATAGCTTTTCAAATACAATTTTGATTTAATGTATGTGGTTTTCAATTGAATAAATTATTTAAATATTTAATTAATGATAATTCATGAAAAATAACTTAAGGAAATATTTATTGTATTTTAAAATATATTTTTTAATTCTAAATACATGTGTTTTCATGAAAATTTTGACAATGGATTCTAAAATAAAAGTGCTTCTTTAAAACTTTATTTTGGCCTACATGAAAGGTGATTAAGGAATCTAAATTGAGATGAATGAAATCACCCTAAATTTATTTAATTATATAATGTTGGATCATTTTATGATATTTTTTAATAACCAGATATATGAGAAAGGTATTTTATATTACTACAAATAAATGGATTGATGAATAAAATGATTAATAAACATATTAAAGTTCAATAGATCATTCAATGTGTAGAAACATATTCCATGTATGCATGATATATGGTGACATGGGAGGAGAACTATATATAGTATATAAAAAGAATTTCAAACATTTTAAACTGTATAAACTAACCTCAGGTCTCATAACCATTGTTCTACGACTGAAATTGAAATTTTATATTCCACTGTTTATTGACTTATTTAATCGATTTTTTCTTTACATTATTTTTTATTCTTATGTGCTAGTCATTTCCACATGGGAATTTACAATAACCTTCAAGCCTTTTCATATCTATATCAAGTTCATCTCAATGGTTTATTTAGGATAATACAGGGATTATTGTTATCAATGGGGGTTGTGACTCTCCACATAAGTCAGTATGTATTTCGTGATGTCCTGATTGACTAGATATTGGATTATTGGGGTATATGTGGATGCCTATGAGAAATATCCCAGAATAATATCATCATAGAAAAAATTAATTTGACTTTAGTGTTGGGGAAAATTTTTTATGAGGATATATTTATAATATTTAATACATTTCAAAAAAATAATTTGAGTTTTCCATTACCATATTTTTTATGGATTTAATATAACTACTTATTTCTCTCGATTAATTCCTCAGTTTTTATCGATTGATTTTGAGATTTACCATTCACATAGGAAGATAAAGAAATTTTATTCATAAGGGTTCTACTATTGAACCATATTATGTTATGAAGTATGATGTTACCATTATTTTTTCCCCTATTATCGAATGCTATGTTTTTGGTTATGATCAAGAAAATATATCATTATCTATAGATTGAATATATATATGACCAGGTAACATTGTGTAGTTGTTCTCTATGGTTTATCTTTAGTCTTCCTACAACCATCTTAAGGTAAAGTAATGTCTTATTCAACCTGTATCATTAATGTGTTGGTATAGAAATGATGTGTATTATAGTATGAAATTTGCCTTAAAAATTATTATTTCTATGTTCATGGAAAAAATAAACTTTTTAAAACAAGTAAATTAAATCGTCCATTTTTTATTCAGGTATGTTACCATTATTAATTTTGAAATATAGTCATCTTATGTTTTTAATTTGACTGATGGTTTTGATATCTTATTGAATAACTAAATTTGAAAAAGGTTGTAAAAGTTACAAATCATTATTCGGTATGTGAATTTTATGGGGATCATGGTATCTTAAAAATGTATCATAGTTGTTCTTGAAATGGAAATAGATATAATGACATTGGGGGAACATTTAATTTCATTTGTATTCAATGTTTGCTCAGTTTATTTATTTATTTTCACCAATAAGTAAATTATTTTAGGATTATATAATTATTATTGATTATAATCTGTTTAAAGGGGCAAAATATCCTTGTGATTTGATGTTATATAAATATTCCAAAAAATTTGATCTCTTTTTAATTTACTTTCATTTTGGACTCATACATACATAGGGAATGAATACATGGTATGTTTTGATGCATTAGGATCACATCTTGATGCTTTCTCATGGAGGATGATCTTGTGGTAGTTAATGGTTCACATAATTTATGGACATAATCAATGAAAAATACCACAAATGATCAAGAAATACAATTTTTTATTCCAATAATTAATATATATTTGTAGTAGCTTTCTGATGAATGGATTACTATTTACTTTGATTAGAATAGCTCGATTTATATCTTCTCATGTAATTTTTTGAATCATTAATAATGTTAAGTGTTGGTGTTCATCTAATGATTCCAATTTGATATTAAATATAACCATAGAATGGGAAACATATTTTATGATTCAATTGGATGTATGCTTCTATCCTTTTTTATGAATGATTTCTTAAAAAATTTGTATCTCATGGGAAACATTTCGTTCTATCATTTGACTTTCATAGGAAATGATATCTATGTTATAATCACTTTAGATTTTTTTAAAATACTTACTTCATTAGTAATCACTCTAGGAGAATTATATTGATGATGTGTTCGAAGTTATTTGAAGATATTTGTATATTAGGGTGACTATCAGTGAATGATCTCTGTATTCATATAGAATCCATTGCATTGTTAAATTTTAGGTTGTTACACTATAGAAGTGAAATAATTTCAAAGGTGGTTTGTCATTATTTCATGTCAGTGTTATAATGTGTTCTGAATATGATTATTTATGATATCGATGAACTATGAAAGATATAATTACTTGTTAAGTCTCGCATTTTTAAAAGTTTCACCGCATTAGGGATAAGAATATGATTCATTCGGGAATATTTTATCCCCATTCATTAGGGACATGGAATAATAATGTGAAACAATTTGATTTCATTGTAGGTATACCAAGTATAACTCCATGAAATAATAATATTTGGGTGTCAATTTACTAGTTGACAAGATTTCTCTCATTATTCATTTTCATGATCTCAATAAGGATGAAGATTTATTAAACATATACGGGTAGGATAAATTCACATTGAATGGTGTTGAATTTTTAATTATTTAAATACATATCATAGAAACATATATAAATTTTTGAGTGTCCTCTAGGGGGATTTGTGATACATGTTCATACTAAGTACAACGTACCAGCCTTATACAGATTGAAAAAAATATCCTATAAATACTCCTGATGACCTGATACATAATTTCATCATTGAAACTGGAGAAGAGTTGGATTTCCAATTGTGAATAGATATATGTTAAATAATATTATACTATTTTAAGAAAAAAAGGATCAATTTATTACTTGTATTAATATAGTTTTTATTTACTTTATTTTAAGGTGGATGATGTTTCCCTACTGGGATCATGAATGGTCATGGAGATGATAATGAAAATATTGATGATTCATTTGATATTGTTAATAGAATATTGATGGTGTAAATCTTACATGGATCATAATTATCATCCTTTATAATTTTCTATTGGTGATATGATTTTCTTGTATAGTCCCACCTTAGTTGGGTCACCGATATATTGGAAAAAATCAAAATTTGAACTGAGATTCATATCACTATTTGAGATTATGAGATGATTGAAATTATTTTATACATTTTATTCTTTTTGGGAAAAATATAATTAATCCCTAACATGTTACACTATTCAATACTCATGAAATACATTTTAATCCATTACCATGTTTCGAATTGGGAGGAAAATGATTTACAACCTATGATTAACATGAATGAGAATCAAATTAAGATTTATGTTTGTAAATTATTGTGTTTATATGTATATTTATTAACACTGTTTTTTTGTTCAATTAAATCCTTGTTCAGTCATTTATGGGAATTTGGAGAATGGGATGTTGATTAGGGACCAGTGACCTCATCATTATTTACCCATCTTCATTAAAATGATATCATGGGGAAGAAAGAATTTATGATTCAGATACCTATAACATGAGGATTTTTCAATCATATATGTTATTTAGATTATCATATTATTATTTTGATCATCTATTCTTTTTTGTTAATATATATTTTTTATGTTATTGGTTTTTTAAAAATGGATATTTTTTTGTAGTTGAAAATTAGGAAGACCATGATTGTGGTGTAGGTTGTGAAATATTTGTGGGTTACCAATTCACTACAGATTGATCCACTATTCAATTGGGAGTTCATTGTCCATAACATGTAATTTGTTTCGATGCACTATACAACCTATCCAATTGGGACCAAACAGAAGCATAGTATAGGTCGTAGAGCTGAATATGTGGTTAGCAATTTTTCACTCGTGCATGGTTGAGGGACTTTTTGTAGGGGTTTCAAAATTTGAAAATAAAATACTATTATTGACAATCAGAGGGTGTTTACTAAAATTATGTGAAATATTAAATGATTTTTTAAAAAATTATTGACTCAATTTGTCTTTTTTAAAATTATCTTTCTCTTTCCATTGAATAATTTTTTCAATTGAGAATGTTATATGAATGTATTTTTTTTATTATAGATTTTTTTAATATGTGATTCATTTTGTCTCGGATCAAATACTATTCATCCTTATAGGGAGATCAGTGTTTAGATAATAATGGATGGTTTTTGAAGATCATAGATCAGGGACCCACAAATTATAATATTGAATCTCTTATTTAATGAATAGTTATATAGTTAATTTGGTAGCGGTATTTATAGTGAAAATAATATCAATTTAATCCATTCATAATGTATAATTTAAAAAATTATTTATATTTGTAATTTATTAAGGTTTTATGAACCTTGTTAACTTTTGTGAAATTTTAATTATGTGTATTAAACCTCATTGGATACTGATTATTTAAATTATTTCTTGGTTTCTGGGATATGGTTTCAAATTGAAAGGATGAATTAAAGTGTTTTTTGATTATGTATATCGAGAAATAAATGCTTTATTTTTTTATTTATTTGACATTTAATAAGTTATTTTAAAAGTCCTAAGATTTTTTGAAAACCATTTTAATTTGTTTAAATGAAATGGATTCGTTGAAACAATATTTAGGGATACATGACTTGTGATTTATGAAACTGATTTGAAGAGAATTTTTATCCACATTATTGTTTTTTAAAGAACATATGAGACGATATATTTTGGTGTATGCCCTTGAATATTCATGTTAAGAATTTTGTAGCTATAATTAAAAATATATTAACAATGAAAATGATATATATATATATACAATTATATATGTTAGAGTGTTAATTATTCTGAGTGAAATATTATACCTACATGCCTAAGACTAGGGATATGTGAACACTATGATAAATATACTACCAATAATATATGAAACCGTGATTTGAAAACAAAATAACATTGAGACTCATAATCGTGACTCTATGTTCGGAAAAGCATTATAATATTCTTATGATTATTAAATGATTTATGAAATTATATTTGGATTTATATGATTATTCATGAATGTATTGATGTAAATTATTATTTGTACAAGATTTATCGTTTCAATATAATTTTTTTAAAATGTAAAATGTATTATGAATTTTATGGTGATTAATATTCCTTGTTGTATATAATATTATTCATATTTAGATTATTTGATATAGATTTCTTATGAAATGTCTTCTTTGGATCATAATGGGGTAGTGTTTCTCACACATTACATTATCCTTTATGGTCATAGAGTTGTATTTTAAAATTCTAGGAAAAGGGAAACATCACGTAGAGGTTATGGTTGTCATTGTTTAGTAGTAAATTGGGAATTTTAGGTGACAAGTGGTGTATGAATTCCACTTTTTATGAGGATATGTTGTGATTATTTCTTCTTTAGGCTGTTCGATTCTTATTGGATGCCTATCTAATTTTTTATATTTATTATGATAATTCTATTTTAATAAAAAAATATTTACAGATTTTTAATTTTTTCTTTCTTCTGTTTGGATAACTATATTGAATAATATTTCCATCTTGTTAATTTTTAATACTCATTAAAAAGTTACCATACCCTGGTTGTAACATCCCAGGTAAATAAAGAATATATAATTTTCATATTTATTAATATTTACGAAATAACTATTAATTTTAATTAAAAGGGGTTTCTACTTTCGACAGCGTACTCGATACGCAACGATGAGTTCCTTTGAAAACTTACGTTGCACACTAGTAATATAATAATATTATTTTAAATGTTAGTTGACATGTAGCCGTTGTATTGGCGGGAATGGATGGAAATAACAAAAATATGATTATATTTTTTTAAATGTTTTTACATTTATCCAATAAAGGATAAAGGCTTAAAATACGAAAATAATTCAATTTTAGGCATATATGCTCTAATTTTCACTAAAGGTTCACTTATCACCTTTTGATGGAAAACCATCATTAAATATATTTTTGATCACTCCTATACTTTATTTTGGACCAAATATAACTCTTCTTTAGAATCGGGACATCAAAATTTACTTTGTGTAAATTTTTGGTATCGTTCCAATAAAGTTTATTTTTTTAATGAATAGTGAAAATTGTTGTATTTTAATTCAAAACCTCTTTTTAATCTAATTTTTTAATATGATTAGATTATATTTTGCATTGGTTTTAAAGTGAAATTAGAAAATATTTTTACCATTAAATCCAATAGTGGTCGTTGGAATTAATTTAACTTTAAAATCGAACTTAAACTAGTGTCAATCTTTTGATACTTATTGTTTCACAAAAACACGCTATTTGTCATAACAGTGGTAATTAATTATTAAATTAATTAATGTGACTTATATGTTTTGAATTTTTTAAAATAGACTTCATTTTTGAATTCAGAATATCAAATATATCTTAGGGTGAATTTTTGGTAATTTTCTGAATAACTTCAATTTTTGATGAATAGTGAAACCACTAAGTGCTAGTTAAAGAAACTGATTTTTCGTTTAAATGAAACTTTGCCACTTCTGTGATTTGATTTTCAAAAATCTGACATACATGGTTGTCATTAAGAAGTAAAATTTGGTTCAATGAGATTAAAATAATTGATTGGTGAATAGTAACGTATTAAGTTTTTTATCGCGATTAGTGGTAATTAGTGTAGTTTAAGGTAAAAATAATGTTTTAATAATATGATATGACCAAGACACATGTCCTACACTCAATGGATATGTCATGGCCGACCAAGACAAGCCATGGGTCAACTTGGGGACCCCATGGATCCACTTTGGTTGGAAAATGACATAAATACCTTTTATTTAATGTTAATGTAAAAAATGGCACAAACATGATATGTTTTACTAAAACAATTTTTAAATGGGGTTATACAAGTCAGATTTTTGATTATACATTGTCATTGGAAAGATAAAAATATTTCCTACATCATTGTATTTTTTTATAATTTTTAGACATTAAATAAATTAAATTATTTATGACATAATAATGATGCAGTGATGACATCATTATTTGACGATTTAAATAAAATGGAAAGATAATGTAAAATCTATGAACTACACATGTCCAAAACTTATTGGATGGGTGGATTTCAAAGCCTTATCATCTTATACATGAATTATATCAATGTAGGACCTTTTGAAACCGTAACACATTTTCAAATAAAGTAATATTTCTTTACTTTCCAAAAGTGCCCCTCCTCTCCTCTTATAAAAGGCCCCCACCTCTACCTCATTTCACACACTCCTCAAGCCTTTGGCCTGGCCAAACCCGGCCCATTTACTCTCTCCACATCCCTCTCCTCATCCTAGAGGATTCCCATTGGGCAGAATCCTTTCAAATGAAACCTTTATGCTCAAATCAAAAAGAGTTACACTTTTAAAGGACGTTAAAGAACGATCGAGTCAAGTCGAACCCAAGGTAAGGGACTTCGTCTCAATCTCCTTTCATTGAGGCATATTTTATTTTATACACAACATTCTTTTATACGGTGTATAAAACCCTTTGACTTTTACTTTTACACAAAATAAATCTTTTTCTATGAAGCGCTTTACTAAACGACAAAAAGGAATGTTTTTTTAACGTACGCGGTGACACCGACTTTTTCCGCCTCCGTGAGTATTATTTGGTCATTGCCTTCCTCAACAAGCCGTAATGTTTTTAAAATAAAATAAATACCATATACTCTTTTATGTATTTTGGTATTGAAAATGGTTTTGATAAATGATTCTATTATGATATATTTTGATTGAAATGTGTTAATGTTATCATTCATTTATATTGGTTTTATGTTTTATGATTTTATATTTGTACTTGGACATTTGACGGGTGGTTACGTGATAAACCATATGACGGGTGGTGCCGTGAATACCAGGACGGGTGGTTACGATATAACCTCCAATTCATTAGGTATGGAAGTCGGCCGTATGGCTATTCCATTAAGTAAGTATGGAAATTGGCCGTATGGCTATTCCATTAAGTGATATGTGTGGAAGTCGACCGTATGGTTATTCCACTTAAGTGTGTTTATGTCCCAAGTTACCTTTATATATTCTATGTGTTCTTTATATGGGTTTTATGGTAATCATTTGGTTACAAAAAGGTAAGTAATGATACTTTATTCAGTGAAGAGTTTTTACTAATTCATGACGGTGAAGGTATTACTTTGATAGAGTATACATGGTTTACTTAAGTAACAGTTTTCATTCTTTGTGTATCCCTTACTGAGCTTTTTATGCTCACCCCAAGTTTTTTGAAATGTTTTTCACAGGATTTAAATTGGAATAAGGTCATGGATGGGATCAAGGGAATGTCGTTCTATCTAAAACATGGAACTATACATCTTTCTTTTTAAGAGTTTTTATTTTATGGAAACTTAGTATAAGTCTATACTTTGTAGTCTTTTAAGATGTAATAGTTATGTTCTAATTCTCCAAAAATCTAAACCTGAAAATATCAGCAATGTGAATTATTCATTAATTCAATATTATGTAAGGTTTAAGGTTGGGGCTTATATTTGGTATCAGTGGTCTGTTTGGAAAACATTAGGAGTTAGAAAAGTGTAAAATTATAAATTAATTTATAGAATGATTGAAATGATATATCATTTACGGATTACCATGTTGCTTCATCTAAGAAATGTTTGTTTAGAATGGTATTTTTGAAGAGGATACATGGAAGTTTTTCTAGTAAGGTATACAGATGGAAATGACCTTTCAAATCAGCATCCTGAGATGGTCAGAATCAGAATTGACCGGTTTACTGCAGTGATGGCTCAGTTGAATCAGGTGAAAAATATTGGTTGTTTTTATTGATGATATTTTGGTGTTTTCTAAATGTAAATAGGAGCATGAAAGTCATTTAAGGGTTATCTTGCAAACCTTAAAAGAAAATAAACTATTGGAAAATTCAGCAAGTGTTAGTTTTGGTTACAACAAATTTCTTTCCTGGGTCACATTGCTTCAAAAGATGGCATAACTGTTGATCCTACTAAAACAAAAGTTGTAAAAGAATAGACAAGACCCACAAATGTAACTGAGATTCGTTGATTCCTTGGTTTGGTAGACTATTACCAAAGGTTTGTTAGAAAATTTTCACGGTTATCTAGTCCAATGACTAAGCTAACTCAGAAGGGTGTTAAGTTTATTTGGATAAATGAATGTGATGATTGTTTTCAGGAATTGAAAAGAAGATTGGTGAATGCTCCAGTTTTGGCACTTCCTTCCAAGAATGGTGAGTTTGTTATATACAGTGATGCTTCGTTGAAGGGACTTGGCTGGGTCCTAATGCAGAATGATCGGGTAATTGCTTATGCTTCACGTCAGTTGAAAACTCATGAGGTAAATTACCCTACACATGATTTGGAATTAGCTGCTGTTGTCTTTGCTTTAAAAATTTGGAGGCATCATTTGTATGGATTAAAGTGTGAAATATATACTGATCACAAGAGTTTAAAGTATACATTCACTTAGAAAGAGTTAAACATGAGAAAAAGGAGATGGCTGGAATTAATCAAAGAATATGATTGTACAATTCACTACCATCTGAGAAAAGCAAATAAAGTGGCCGATTCTTTCAGTCGAAAAAGTAATGCTTTATTAACCATGCTACGTTTGGAATGAGATCCTTTAGTAAAGGATTTGATGAACTTTGGCATAGAAGTGGTTGGTGTAGAAAGTCCTTCTATTTTGTTTCAGGTATCAGTGAGATCATCTCTATCAAACCGAATCAAGAAAGCACAGAAGCAAGACAGTGAGTTACAGAAAAAGGTAGAGTTGGTTCAGAAAGGTAAGTTGAATGAATTAAACATTGATAATGATTGTGTTTTGAGGTTTGGGAAGAGGTTATGTGTGACTTGTGATTCACAGTTGAATAATGAGTTGTTATAAGAGGCTCATAGTTCCCCGTTTTCAGTTCATCCTGGCAGTACTAAGATTTACAGAGATCTACGGGAGTATTACTAGTGGGATGGAATGAAAAGAGATATTGCTGATTTTACTGTGAAGTGTTTGACTTGTCAGCAGGTTAAAGCAGAGCGGCAGTTACCTAAAGGGATGCTTCAGCCTTTACCAGTGCCATAGTGGAAATGGGAAAACATATCCATGGACTTTGTTGTGGGATTACCGAGGACATCTCGAGGTAATAATGCAATCTGGGTTATTGTTGATCTCTTGAACAAATCTTCTCATTTACTTTCTATACGAGATACTTTCTCTCTTGATCAACTTTCCCGTTTGTATCTTAAAGAGATAGTCGGGTTACATGGAGTTCCTCTCTCTATTGTATCTGATCGTGATCCCAGGTTCACTTATAACTTTTGGAAAGGCCTTCAGAAGTCGTTGGCTACTGAATTAAATTTTAGTACATCTTTTCATCCTTAATCAAATGTGCAGTCAGAACGAACAATTCAGACATTGGAGGATATGCTACAGGCTTGTTCGATGTATTATCAGGGAAGTTGGGACCAACATCTTTCTTTGGTTGAGTTTTCTTATAATAACAATTTTCATTCCAGTGTACTGATGGCACCATTTGAGGCATTATATGGGAAGCGGTGTCGAACACCAGATTTCTGGGATGAAGTGGGTGAAAGGATGTTGATGGGACCAGAATTGGTATAAGAGATGGCAGAAACGGTTCAGTTGATTCAGAAACACATGAGAACAGCTCAGAGAAGGCAGAAGAGTTATGCAAATAACTGGAGGAAGGATCTATCTTTCGAGGTTGGTGATCATGTTTTTCTCAAGGTTTCTCCATGGAAAAGTGTGATTAGATTTGGTAAGAAAGGAAAGTTGAGTCCAAGGTTCATTGGACCATATGAAATTCTGGAGAAAGTTAGATCATTTTCTTACCGAGTGGCTTTACCTTGGATTTTATCTCAGGTACACAATGTTTTTCATGTTTCAATGTTGAGGAAGTATATGCCAGATCCATCTCATGTTTTGAGTCCAGAGGTAGTTCAACTGGAAGATAACCTATCTTATGAAAAACAACCAGTCCATATTCTTGACCACAGGGAGCAGGTATTACGGAATAAGGTGATTCATCAGGTAAATGTTTTGTGGAAAAACCATGAGATTGAAGAGGCAACGTGGGAATCTGAAAATGCTATGAGGGATAAATACCCATACTTATTTTTATAAGTGAATAAAATTTCGAGGACGCAATTCCCAAAAGGGGGAAGGATGTAACATCATAGGTAAATAAAGAATAAAGAATTTTCATATTTATTAATATTTACGAATTAAATATTAATTTTAATTAAAAGGGGTTTCTACTTTCGACAGCGTACTCGATACGCAACGATGAGTTCCTTTGGAAACTTACGTTGCACAATAGTAATATAATAATATTATTTTAAATGTTAGTTAACATGTAGTCGTTGTATTGGCGGGAATGGATAGAAATAACTAAAATATTATTATATGTTTTTAAATGTTTTTACATTTATCCAATAAAGGATAAAGGCTTAAAATACGAAAAGAATTCAATTTTATGCATATATACTCTAATTTTCACTAAAGGTTCACTTATCACCTTTTGATGGAAAACAGTCATTAAATATAGTTTTGATCACTCTTATACATTATTTTGGACCAAATATAACTCTTCTTTAGAATCGGGACATCAAAATTTACTTTTAGTCAATTTTTGGTTTCGTTCCGATAAAGTGCATTTTTTTAAATTAATAGTGAAAATTGTTGTATTTTAATTCAAAACCTCTTTTTAATCTAATTTTTTAATATGATTAGATTATCTTTTTAATTGGTTTTAAAGTGAAATTAGAAAATATTTTTACCATTAAATCCAATAGTGGTTGTTCGAATTAATTTCACTTTGAAATCAGACTTAAACTAGTGTCAATCGTTTGATACTTATTGTTTCACAAAAACACGCTATTTGTCATAACATCGGGAATTAATTATTAAATTAATTAATGTGACTTATATTTTTTGAATTTTTTAAAATAGACTTAATTTTTGAATTTGGAATATCAAATATAGCTTAGGGCGAATTTTTGGTAATTTTCTGAAAAACTTAAATTTTTGATGAATAGTGAAACCACTAAGTGGTAGTTAAAGAAACTGATTTTTCGTTTAAATGAAACTTTGCCACTTCTGTGATTTGATTTTCAAAAATCCGACAAACATGGTTGACATTAAGATGTAAAATGTGGTTCAATGAGATTAAAATAATTTTTTGGTGAATAGTAACTTATTGAGTTTTTAATCGTGATTAGTGGTAATTAGTGTATTTTAAGGTAAAAATAATGTTTTAATAATATAAGATGACCTAGAAACATGTCCTACCCTCATTGGATATGTCATGGCCGACCCAGACAAGCCATGGGTCAACTTGGGGACCCCATGGAGCCACTTTGGTTGGAAAATGACGTAAATGCCTTTTATTTAATGTTAATGTAAAAAATGGCCCAAACATGATATGTTTTACTAAAACAATTTTTAAATGGGGTTATACAAGTCAGATTTTTGATTATAAATAGTCATTGGAAATATAAAACGATTTCCTACATCATAGTATTTTTTTTATAATTTTTACAAATTAAATAAATTAAATTATTTATGACATAATAATGATACAGCGATGACATCATTATTTGACGATTTTAATAAAATGGAAAGATAATGTAAAATATATGAACTACACATGTCCAAAACTTATTGGATGGGTGGATATAGAAGCCTTATCATATTACCCACGAATTATATCAATGTGGAAACTTTTTAAACCGAAACAAATTTTCAAATAAAGTAATATTTCATTACTTTCCAAAAGTGCCCCTCCTCTCGTCTTATAAAAGGACCCCACCTATACCTCATTTCACACACTCCTCAAGCCATTGGCTCGGCCAAACCCTGCCCATTTACTCTCTCCACATCCCTCTCCTCATCCTAGAGGATTCCCTTTGAGATGAATCCTTTCAAAGGAAACCTTTAGGCTCAAATCAAAAGGAGTTACACTTTTAAAGGGCGTTAAAGAACAATCGAGTCAAGTCGGACCAAAGGTAAGGGACTTCGTCTCAATCTCCTTTCATTGAGGCATATTTTATTTTATACACAACATTATTTTATACGGTGTATAAAACCATTTGACTTTTACTTTTATACAAACGGAATCTTTTTCTACGAAGCGCTTTACTAAACGACAAAAAGGAATGTTTTTTTTAACGTACGCGGTGACAACGACTTTTTCCGCCGCCGTGAGTATTATTTGGTCTTTGGCTTCCTCAAAAAGCCGTAATGTTTTTAAAATGAAATAAATACCATATAGTCTTTTATGTATTTTGGTATTGAAAATTGTTTTGATAAAGGATTCTATTATGATATATTTTGATTGAAATATGGAAATGTTATCAATCCTTTATATTGGTTTTATGTTTTATGATTTTATATTGGTACTTGGACATTTGACGGGTGGTTACGTGATAAACCATATTACGGGTGGTGCCATGAATACCAGGACGGGTGGTTACATTATAACCTCCAATGCATTGGGTATGGAAGTCGGTCGTATGGCTATTCCATTAAGTAAGTATTGAAATTGGCCGTATGGATATTCTATTAAGTGATATGTGTGGAATTCGATCATATGGTTATTCCACTTAAGTGTGTTTATGTCCCAAGTTACCTTTATATATGCTATGTGTTCATTATATGGGTTTTATGGTAATCCTTTTGTTACAAAAAGGTAAGTAATGATACTTTATTCAGTGAAGAGTTTTTACTACTTCATGAAGGTGAAGGTATTACTTTGATAGAGTATACATGGTTTAATTGATGTTTGAAAAAGTAACATTTTTCATTCTTTGTGTATCCCTTACTGAGCTTTTTATGCACACCAATAGTTTTTTGAAATGTTTATCACAGGACTTAAAGTGGAATAAGGTCAAGGATGGGATCAAGGGAATGTAATGCTATCTAAAACATGTAACTAGACATCTTTATTTTTAAGAGTTTTTATTTTATGGAAACATAGTACAAGTTTTTACTTTCTAATCTTTTAAGATGTAATAGTAATGTTCTAATTCTCTAAAACTCTAAACCTGAAAAGATCCTCAATGTGAATTATTCATTTAATTCAATATTAAGTAAGTTTTAAGGATGGGGCCTTATACTGGTGATCGGAAATACTCTTTGGTCCATGTTAGAGAAGATTCAAGTTTGATTTTAGATTGTTATCTAGGACAAGTTGTTAAATTACAAATCAATAAACTAAATTTAATCTCGATTTAAAAAAAATTAAAATCCAATATAATGAAATCTTAATCCAATTATCATGCCAATAGTATTCCATGAAAATTGACTCAATACTAAATTTATGGGTCATTTCCATGTTAGTATATTTAAATATGGGTAATGTTGAATCCTAGGACCATGTCAATGGTATTTCATGATAATAGGACCAATTAATTTATCAATAAATATAATTTAATTATTTTAGTTCATTAATAAAATTTGTTTCACCATATCCTAGGATATATCCTTAAGTAACAAATAGAGGAATCAATTTTTTTATTCTAATTCATGACACCTCTATGTTTACCTCAAAATTTATATTTCAAAATAAAATATTTTTTCACAACACTTGTGGTGGATGAAATCATTTTCTACAGTCACTAGAATACTATATTTTTATTCCTATATTGATTTATTTTATATTTATGGTCCATGTAACATATATATATATATTTTAGAAAATGTAAAAATGATTCCATTTCCATATCACTTTCCAAACATGTTGACAATGGAGAGAATTTATATAATACCTTCAAGACCATGTGCATTAATCTATAATTAGTCTTCACATCCAATTTAGTCCATCATTTATTGAATAAATTCCCTGAAACAAAAAATAATATTTCAATCCTAAAATTGGTTATAAATTATAATAAATAATATAAGGCCAAAAAACGGTGATGAAATCTGAGGTATGACATGAGAGGATTGGTCGATATTCCTTAGGAATATATATTACTTGAATTTTGTGAAATTTCATATGGTAATGAAGGAGAAATAACTAAGAATATAGGATTAATCAATGATGTGTTATAGGTTGTGAAAATAATATATGAGAAAAGTGGATCTATTATATTTACCGAAATAATTAATTAAGAATATAAAAAATACATAGAAGATGGGTCGTGGTGTGACCTTTTCTAGACCGAGGACCTCACCTCTAGACCAATTAAAATAATATCTGACCCTAGTTTTTGTTCCATCATATCCCCTGATAATGATTTAATATCTCCACATATACCATTGTGGTGTATCCACTTGTCCTTTTATCAGGATACCTCCTCTAATTGATCTCACCCTACATATGGGAGCCATCATGGCCCGACCGATTTCGTGAAACATAATTTCAGTTGTATGCCCCACTCAGGTTGGTTGAACCGAATAACAATCCCATATCAATATCTTAGAGTTGATGTGAAAATAAATATATGTTATTTTAATAATTAATTAAACTTATTTATAAGTTATGAATGTTTAAGTGTTTTCGATCCCGCAAATTATAGTAGTTCATTCATGGGATACACTCTATATATTCATAGGGAATAATTTTTAAATAAATCCAATCACTAGGACTATATATAACACTTTATATCCAATGTTTATTCATAGATACCTTTATTCGTCTATCGTACTAATATTAGGAGCCCTTAATTCCATAATTATTCTTCTAAATCAATTAAAAAATAGGAATTGGATGCTCTATGAATGATGAATAAAAAAATCAAAATTTCAATGGTATAAATCAAAAGAATTATATGTTGATAGTATTATAGAAATTATAATATATGATATAATACATGAAAAAATGGAACAATTTTCGTTGACCCATAAAATATTTCACTAGACGAATAGTCTATATGTTTTTAAATAACCCCACATACATATGTGCTCACCATCCATCCCTATAGAAAATAATATGTACTATTCTTAGTTCAAATCATAATAATAAATAGTCACTAACCTCAAACTCGATAGGATGATATCTTTATTCGAAATATGACATTTTTTAACTATGAGTGGAATCCAATCACATCTAGATTTACTAAATATTCTCTATGGTATACCACATGATAATCTACATATTTTTGGTTGATTAACCAAAAAATAAAACATATAAAAGTGGATAAAACACTAAACCATAAAACTCCATGATATTTAGCATTTATATGGACTCTTAATTGATATTAATTTGGGGAAACTTTGAAAAATCAAATGTTTCACCAATGAACAAAAAAAATCTTGAAAAAATTATCTATTTGTATTCTATATGAACTGAATGGTTTGTTGGAGTGTCTATGTTTCTAAGGGTGAAAAATATTCTATGAATTACCTATATAGGGTAAGAATTATGAACATCAATGAAAAATTGTGACATGTATTCCGAGTCACTATATGAGAAACTAATCTAAGGAATCTTATGTAGGAATAATATCCTTCATATAGAAATCATCCCATCTAAATAACTAAAATGGTCTCCTAGAAAAATATAATATGAGCTACTATAATCAACCAATCCATGATAACCCAAAAAAAATCAATACCCATGGGTTTCACCAGTAATCTCATCACAAGATCTATAATGTCATTCCATTTCGAATTGAGAAAGGTAGAGGTTGTAAATGAATAGTGTGTTTTATCTTATTTGTACTCAATTTTGATTTGTAAAATTCCCACTTTAAGGCATGTGAGTCTCTTATTAACAAATAACATTTTCTCATGTTCTACAATTTCAATAATTTTATATGAGAGACATCATCTATGTTAAAAGTAGTGATTTGTTTTGGTTTCCCACCAACAATAATGCCTTTCAAAACTAAGAATATGAATTTGTTGATTAGATTTTCTTCACCTAATGAGGATTGAAAACATGATAGTAAAATATAAATGTTTTTCTAAATCATTATACTCATTAATTTCAACATATTTATAATTAATGTGATCCGTAAAAATTAACTCACTGTTGCTGAAAATTAAATTTTTATTAAAATAATCACAAACGAAACAAAATTTTTCCAGGGGGTAGAAATAATGTAAACTGAGGGCATCATCATGGATAACCCTCCTAAATTCAAGATAAAGTGAGCCTATGATTTCATAGAAAATCATCAGGTAGTCTGCATACCCCATCTTGGTGAGCGAATCGGCCGAAATTTTGGCCTCTCTACATATATAGTGCACCTTCTGTCCTGATAGAGTCCCCTCTAAACACCTTCTAACAAAGTAAGCAGAATTCCACGACACCTCCGACCGTACCTGAATATCCCTAACAAGAACCTCATAGTGCAACTCGAATGTCGTCACCACTAAACCATAGTCCTTGCGGAAGATGATATCGGAATTAAGGGCCTGAACCTTCGCACCGAACAAAGATCCTGGACCGTAAAAGGCACTGAACCAGACAAGAACTGAGCCTCGGGAGTCATAGTGAACTCCACCACCCCTCATAATACCATCCATGAGGGATCCATCAACTTTAAGTTTCATGACACTTGTGGGTGGAGTCCATTTGATCCATCGTCCCACCATCGATGACGAAGAGGGAAGAGAATGGGCAGGCTGCAAGATATCAGAAATCATGCATTACTCTATCCTTTGAAATGTGGCTTAGCTCTAGCCATGTTATCTTTTTAAATATTTATGCCATCTCAATGTATAATGGAAAAAAATAATACACTTGTCTGTTCATCCAGTGGTTTACATCCTACTATGATAATATATACCATATGATATTATAGTCAGTTTATACTATGTTGGTCTCACCAATATGTTGATTTTCAAACACATTATATCATGAACTACCATTTCCAATTCTATTTCAAAGACTGTGTAATTCCACTCAGTAGTACTCAGTTGTGAGGACACATATCAGACCACATGATCATCACATATAAAAAAAAATCTTGAAGCAACCCAAAAATAATTAGAGTTAAATGTTTACTCCTTCTATGGATAAGTTAATTTTATGATTATTTTCCCATCCTAGTTTTCATTAATCTCCTTGCACTCTCTACCAAAAATTTCAAATCTTACAAAATTAATTCCATTTTTATCATCCATTCATCAACAATGCCAAATTGTAGATGTCATGGAACAAAAATTCATAATAATTAATTTGAGAATAAATGTTGTGAATATCATAAAATCTGAGGAAACTCCAATGGTACAATTTCATTAATAGTTATTATGTCCACAAATAAACCATTGTAAAATATGATGTTCCCTATGAACCAAACCTGGTCAATCCAAAAAGGTAACATTGAATGAAAGGATAATATTAGTTATCTTTATGTGTAATATATTAAATATATCATGAATTATTAAATTAAATTTAAAAATTCACCATTTCATCACAAATAATAAATGATTATTTATTCTGTACAATGGTTACGCTTCACATTGGAATTTCCCCTAAACCTCTTCTAAAATATACTTTAATAGAATAACATTATTCACCCTTAAATTTTTTTTCATTTTTTATTAATACCAAATATTATAAGAAAATATAAATGAAATGATCAATTATATAATAATTTTGTGCACCGATATAGAGAACGTTATAACATGAATCATGTGATCTTTTAAAACTATTTCCTAAAACTATACATAAGAAATATCATTATTTTTTCCATATATGAAATAATACTCTCATTTACCTCATATTTTTTTCTTATAAATATTTCCCTTACATATTTATATTTGACATAATTTGTTGGAGTTATACACGGTTATAGTGCCCAAAAAATAACCACTATTACAAAAAATCATGTTATGGGACAATTCATTTTTCATTTAGCATGTATAGAATAACGAATATATAATATTTTTTAAACAATGAATAAATATTAATATTGAAAATTATTTCATAATTTATCTACCTTCATAAATATTATATTTATAGACAAAAATAATTATATTACTAATTTATAAATATACATTACTTATAAGGCCTTAATGAATTAGTAAATTATTAATCTTTCTTTTTGAAATAAAATTATCATTATTTATCAGTATTGAAACTTAATGAACACGGCCTATGTTTCTTTATCAAATTTGAGCATCCAAATAATTTCATTTCATATTATCATGTGAATTATTTTGATTTATCCATACGTTATGACATATATCTAAATTAATAAAACCGCATCCTACATAGGGGCATCATAATCCTGAAGAATTATTATGTATTTGTATTCCTATTTTGTAGAACATATTTTTTATTTAAATTTATGAAATATGAGTTCATAAAAATAAATATCCCACTAATAAAAGGGGTAATGATTTTTATCTCAAGTGATTTTTAATGTATTTGGGAGTAAACATAATCAACAATGATGCATTTTTTTCTTTATGTTGAAGTTCATTGGTGTTACCCTTTACATATGTTTGCAGTGATATGTATTATTTTATTTAAATATAAATTATGATTCAATGAAAATATAAAATTAATTCCATATTTGATTATTCAATGATTATTTTCATGGTATCCCTATTAATTGTAACTTACGGGTTTATTTCCATGGTTATTCCCTTAATATGGTGTTTTTCATAGAAATTTCCTTCATCATTTTATCTAGGGTATCCTATCCAATATCTAAAGATATATGGGATTAAGGTAAATGTTGTGGATTTGACATTAAGGAGGATGTTTTTATCTTTATGATAATGAATTTATACTTCAAATCAAAAAAATACACTAGATATAGTGATCACTTTATTTTATTTATTGGAAAAGTGTGTTGTAAATCTTGAAATAACAGTTGGTAATTCCTAGTTTTCTCAAATGGATATCTGATTACTTTTATTAAATATTTAATATAATTTCATTTTATATTAAATATTTTAATAATAATTTTTTTTGATATTCATAAGTAATTCATTTCATTCATATACTGAATGAATTAGATATCATAATAGTTGGGTGGGGACTATTATTAACCCATAATATATCAGTAGGTCTAATGAGAGAAACTAGAATGGTTATTTATTGTATTACATTCTAATTAATTATGGAATCATGGATCACAACATTGTTAGGTTTTTTATGATATAATGGTACAAGGAAATAATGATATGATTATGATGCCAAACATTCTGCAGTCTATCATAATTAACCAGGTTATTGTTATCCATGTGATTATTTATACAAATATGTAATTCATGCTTATATTATAAATTTATTATATTAGTTATCTAGATAATTTTATTATAGGTTATTTTTAACATATTATTAATCAAATATATATTCAATGATAGATTATGTTGTATACCTTCCCTTACTATGTATACAAATTCCCATTTCTCATTGTTTTTCTGTCCCCGGGATAGAAATATTGAATATGAAAATGGATTTAGGGATATTATAGTTGAAATTACTTCACTCTTAATAGAAAATAAATTAAGATTTAATCATTTGAGTTTTTATTTGGGAATCATGTATGTATCTAGTTTTCTAATACAATTGAAAAAGTAGATCCTTTGCGACGTGATATCTTATATAATTTGAATATTTAGAAAAATAAACACTAGATATGGGATATTGGTGTTGATGTTTTTACCATTAGTATCATAGGTAGTTTTGAACTATCCTTAGTAGCCATATATAGGACAATATTGTTTAGAAAACATATCTCCAAAACCAGCTACAGTTGTATGGTTCATATAAAATAGCATCATGATGGGTTTTGAGGTAGTGTATGTTTGATTTCAATGAAATTTCATCCATGTATTAATGTAGTCAAGAGGATCAGACTGTGGAAGTGACGCATCATGTTGTAATAACATTAAAAAAATGATTTTTTTAGTTTGAACACAATCATTAATCATAGAAAAATGAGTGGTCTTATGACTTCTCGACTAGATATATACTCATTGGTGATATGATTCTGTTGATTAATTACATATTTGGAAAAAATTCCGTGTTTCTGTAAAAATTATTATGTATTGATGATATTCAAATTTTATATAATATAATAATTTTGATATTAATTGAAATGACCGGGAAATTCAGTGGAATTTTTTTCATAAATACATGATAATTTTACACGTCTGTGAAAATTTATAGCGCATGATTCTGAAGCACAGTGTGCCCAAAATCAATTTCTGAAGTTTCGTTCATGTATATTTAGTAAAAGTACAAGGGGGAATTTATAACGTTTAAACTGGTGCTTGGAACTGAAATCTGATGGCACCATTGAACTCACAGCGCAGGTATTCACTTATGAAGACTTTCACCTCGACTGTAGTTGGGTGAGAATAAAAGTTATTTTTTGGATTATTATTAAAAAAATAAAATAAATTGTGAAACACCATTATTTTATTTTAGATCAATTTTCATGTTTGGAGGTTAAAACATCCATGATGGTGTTGGAGATGGGGGGCCACCACATGTTAACCTCCCATAGTGGTTATGTTGTTAGGGCCCAGCCTAACTAAACCACCCATGGGAGGATAAATGAGGTGGGGACAACCAGAAATTTAACCCCTTGACACCCTACCTTTTGTGGGGATAGCAGTCGAAAAACTCACATTATAGTACCACCACCCTTGGAGCCTCTCAACCTTCCCCTTTAATTAAATGGAGCCAACCGCTTTAATTAATGTGCCTACCCCTCATGGATTAATTAAGGGAGACCACATAAATTATTTCTCCATTTTGAATTTTTGTGCCAACGTAATATTAGAAAACTCCATCTAATATTATTTCACTTGGAATTTCGGTGGAATTGTATAAGAGGAATGCTTGGGAGGAATGTTCCTCCAATGAAGAATGCTCCTCCCAACGACGAATAAAGAACACGAAGGACACCGAAAACAATTCCTTCTTCGACTTCCTTCCACGAATCCTACTGATGTGGAAAGTCTTCCACGAGCCTATGTAGCTCTGTTTTGAAATGTTTAGGGGATCGGCGACCATCATTCCGCGACGTCAACTAATGGAGACTAGTGAATCAAATTTAGGGTGTTTACCACTTTTTGAATTTGTACCTTTTTCTTACCTTCGTCAAAGGATAATAAAGGATTTTGGCAGACGTATTATTGATCATCTTCTTCTCATGATTAGAAAAATGTTACCTCTTTAAACGTGGAGGGTCTGGCCCATCCTAACATGACCTAACATCCTCTTTCAATCATATCTTCTTGTGGTGTTCAAAGCCATGGTGATGAGGTGATGACGACGAAGGAGGGAACAATGAAGGTCGTGCTACCCACATCCTCTGCGAATCACGCTGCCCCACAGTGTTCAGATGCACTAGGCCGAACACTTCCGACCCGAGCAGTGACCGGCCCGCCTACCCGCGGCCTCCTGATGCCCTGCTCGGCACACGACCCGCCTTTCTCGCGGCCTCCATGTACCCTTCCCGGCGTGCGGCCTACATACCTACAGCCTTCTGCCGGCCTGAGCGTCACCCGGCTCCCTACCAGCACCCCCACGACCATCCCAGATGATGATGCGCCCTACCCAGTGCACCCAGCCATGCTTGGCGCCCATTGGGTGCCCCTACGCCATGCCAGACCCCCTGCCGACACCCCCGCGGCCTTCCCGGCCTCTACTGTGCCCTGCCCGGTGGCTTGTTGGTGCCCCCGTGCCCTTCCCGATACCTTTTCGGTGCACTCGCGGCCTGACCGACCCCTGCCGCGCCCTACCTGGCGCACCCGCAGCCTGCCCGATATTCGGTTGGCCTGCCCATGCCCCTCACACTCTATCATCACCCTTCCCTCGCCCCGCTCGGCCTTCCCTCTAGACTCCCAACTAACAGACCCCCCAGGCCGAGTCACACGAGTTGTGCCCCTCGTGGTGCTGGTCGAACAAGCCTCGACTGTCAAGCATAGTCACATAAGTTGCAACCACCAGGCTGAACCATCCCACTAGTCCGATGGGTCGGGACCAGAGGACAAGGACATACATAGCGGGCTGACCCACCCAACAGGCCAGGTCAGACACAATGAGTCTGACCGGGTCATCCTAGACCAGGTTGGCCCAGATATGGCAGGGCCGAGTCAGAACGACCAGGTTGGACAGGTCCTAGGCCCATTACCATCTTGGGCGATATTATTGGCACCAGAAATCTATTTGACAAGCCTCCAACCGTACCAGTATTCATGGACTGAAACCATACCATTGATAATAACCCACTGGAGTTCATGATATAGTTGAGTTACGGTAAGGTTGAACAATACATTAATTCAACTGGGCAGCCTGGACTAAAAGGCTAATAACAAACAGACCGTGAGTCCGATTGACGCGCCGTCTATTTCGTTGAAGCCCCAATGATGTGGCAGAACATTTAGATACATCCTCATGGAACTTTGTGATAGTTGGAGTATCAACTAATTGCTCATGTAGTGGATCCTTCCAAAGGCGATCAGAATGAGTATCGAGACCTAGTAGCTGGCTGAGATTTGACGACTACTTGACCGATTCGACTCTGAGTTACTCGACAAACCTAGTGGGGAGCGCCTCTGTGTGACTCAGCAGACCTGATGTGGGTAGCACATCTGTGTGAGCACGACAGACCCGAGACAATCGATAGGAGGAGTTCCTCAGCAGGCTAGGAGGGGGAGCACCACTTTGTGAGCGCGGTAGACCCATGGTAGGGGCACCTCTGTGTGAATGCGGCAGACCCACGGTACTCTATAGGAGGAGTACCTCAGCAGTCCATGGATAGTGGGAAGTGCCTCTATGTTGCGCGACATTACCACTGTACTTGATAGAGGAGGAGTAAACCACCAACCATGGCTTCAATAATAAGAATTTTGGTTTGAGTTGAGTCAATGACTTGTTTGTTTTCCACATGATTGAGATGGGTTACTAGATAACATAGTTATATATATGAGCATATACCTATGTAATTGTTATCCATTGATTTCATACATTTTGGTTTATCCTTGTTGGATTTTGTGAGGCCTTGAGGGTCTTGGGATCCCTACTAAATATCGTTATACTCACCCCTACACAGTCTATGCCCACACATCATTGTGATGGATGCAGACAACAGACAATGCTGATGGAGGCTGAGAGCTTCAAGACTAGAAGGTACTTGGAAGTGGACCTTACAATGAGTTGGTACACAGAAAAGACTGATGGACATTTAGTGTTGAGGATATCTGTACCTACACTTCAGGTAGGATCTGTGGTGGTTGATCCAAGAGCATATTTCAACATTCAAATGTTTTGTCCCTTTTTCATTTGTACATGTACTTTACAATTTGTCTTGTATTTTCAGATCCTTTTACATTACATAACTATTTTTGTACACATTTTTTAGTTAGTATTAACTTATTGTTGTCTACTATGTTATGGTTGTCTACATTTATAAAGCCAATGCCTTCCGACTTTAGGGTTTTACATGTTTGGTGCTAGTCGCCATCCCCTGCCCTATAGAAGGCGGACATGGGGTAGTCATGATACGGGCCCAGGGGGACGGGTTGTGAAAAATTGGTATCATAGGAGTCAATTCTACCACAGAACATTGGACTCTGGTCTTTCTTTTCTGTGAAGCAATATTTTTAATGGTACTAAGTGTGGTTTTTATTTCAGGGAGTCCAATGTTGATGAGGGAATCCAACGTATTCATACACCAGGACACTGACATCTGATTTCCGACTCAGTGCACGAAATCACTTATTGCGTGTGTGGTTTCAAAATTTTTCTTTATGTTAGCTCCACCATGTCAGCACACCATGTATTAATGTTTTGACCACGTTTTATCTATTTCGTTCAGGATGCCTCCCTACAGATGACCAATTAGAGCCCTAAAAGTTGTACGCACTGACAACCCACCAAGCGATGAGGCCTTAGTGTAGGGTCTCATTCCATCGGAGGCACCATCGGTACCACTCCCCGTTGGGCCATTGGTTCCACTCCCCCATCAGGCGGCTGAGGATTGGCTGGAGGATGTGGTATGTGTCTTCAGACTGGTAGGGACACCATCCGACTTAATGGTGATCCTTGGTACCAATCTTCTTTAGGTAGCAGCTAGTAGTTGGTGGAGCCTGATGCTCCAGGTGCATGACATGGAGAACCTACTCTAGGGAGACTTCGAGAGCCTGTTCTTGGTGGAGTTTTTCCCAGCCACCCATTGAGCGGTGCAGATACAAAAGCTACAACATCTATATAAGGGTAACATGACAGTGGAACAATACATAGTGAGGTTAACTGAACTCTCTTGATACTCCACATATATGGTGTGATACACATTCTTCAGGGCTCAAACCTTTGATCAGGGGCTCAGGAGAGAGAATAGAGCTCCGATGATCTCACTCAGAATCCCCATGTAGACGGAGATTCTAGAGAGATCCCTATTGGTGGTGAGTTTCTTTACTAATAATTCTCCTGCAGCAAGACCCAAAACTAGACGACACGTAGTGGAGTCTTCTACTGCTGGTGGTGGATAGATTTCGTAGAGGTCCAAGAGGACAAGACAAATATATGGTCAACCTCATGTCACGGGTTCAGTTGTGTGGGGCAGACAAGATAAAGCAAGTCATGCTTTTAGCAGCAAGTGTTACTCTTGCAGCGGGTAGGGTCACATGGGACATGACTATCCAACCCACCATTCAAACAATCCACAGACAGTTAAGGAACCTCACAGGAAGAGAAATAGGTTTTATTGGGGGGGTTCAAAGAGAGGAGGCGTACATGGATGGGGATCTGGTAGTGCTACTGGCAGTGGACGACATTCAACGATGTTGACACCACCACCACCAGGAGGTCCACCCTGACTGCAGGGAGCATGTGGATTGGCAGGAGCTTAGCTTCAGGCAGCTGAAGCATATGACCGTGGAGTTCCATAGACGATTCGTGGTACAATCTATATCGACACCACTATAGCTACAGTTCTAATAGACATAGGTGCCAGTCAGACATCCATTTCCATTGTCCACGTTCGGAGTTTGGAGATTCTGATGGATCCATTGGCTCGATCATTAAGGTGAGAGACTCTTACCAGAGCAGACATGATGAATACACACTAGTGCTTGTAGTGTGAGCATACTCTACGAGGAGAGAGCTTCGGTTTGGATCTCCTCATAGCGGAGTCGAGGCCATACGATGTCATCTTGGGTATGGACTTCTTATCTATAGTCCAATCCCAGAACTAATATATTAGGTGAAAATTGTAGTGTTTCTACATAGATGGGAACATATTTACCTTCACCGTTGAGAAAGGAACCTTTGCAGCACATGATAGACTTACATAGAGAATGGTGTGGCTGATTACTCATCAGTTGGATTGCCTTAACCTCAGAGCAGTTATTGTGGGCAGTCCGAGCTATCTTGTAGTGGTGGACCAGTACGCTGATGTTTTCCTTGACGATCTCCAAGTTCTACCTCCTAGTAGAGAGGTGGACTTCTACATTTACATGTACCCTAGGATGACACAAATACCTTCTCTAGAATATCGGATGGCTCCCACTGAGCTTCGTGAGCTGTAGGTAAACTGGAGGACTAGCAGTGGATGGGCTTCATCTGGACTGCTGTTTCTCCCTCGACAGCCCTGATTCTGTTCACCACTAAGGAAGATTAGAGCTTGAGGCTCTGTGTCGACTATCGTCACCTGAACTAGGTGACCGTGAAAACAAGTACCCACTCCCAAGGAATGATGAAGTCTTTGATCAGCTGAATGGAGATCGATTTTTCTCGAAGATAGACCTCAGATCTGTCTATCACCAGCTCAGAGTTCGAGGTAAGGATGTGCTGAAGATGGTTTTTAGATGTCGGAACTAACACTAAGATTTCTTGGTTAGTCCATTAGGCATAACCAATGCTCCAGTATTGTTCATGGGACTCATGAACATGATCTTCCATCAATACCTCAGACACATTGTCAACTGTCTTTCAGTTTCCTCACTTCCATATAGTCATAGTCTTCATTTACAACATTTTGATCTACTTGAATACTAAGGAGGAGCATGCATATCATTTTTGGTTAGTACTGGTCACACTCTGGTAGCACCAGCTTTATGGTAAGCTCTTGATGGGACAGTTTTGGATTCGAGTGGTTCACTTCTTGGGACACATCATTAGACGCTGGATTCACCGTGGATCCAGCAAAGATTGAGATAGTTTTTGGTTGAGAGCCACACATGAGTGTGGCAGAGGTACGATGTTTCCCGGGTTTGGCTGGGTACTACTGAAGATTAATTCTAGACATCTATAGAGTTATAGAACTACTATCAGCCATGAAAAATAATGGGTAACTCTTTGTGTGGTAGGATTGATGCCAACATGCCTTTCAAGAGCTGAGGTAGAGGATGACCAGTGCCCCCATTTGGAGGCTTCAAGAGAAGGGCATAGGGTACGTAGTTTTCTGCGACACATTAAGGACTAGACATGGGTGTTTTCATATGCAAGAGCAAGTAGTGATCACATATGGTTCTCAATAGTTGATACAACATGAGAATAACTACGCTACTTGTGACCTAGAGTTAGCAGTAGTGGTCTTCACCATGATGATTTGGTGGCACTATATGATGGGAGAGGGTTTTACCATGTACTCTGATCACAAGAGTTTTATGTATATCTTCTCTCAGAAGGACTTGAACCAGAGACATAGACATTGTCTTGAGTTCCTCTAGGATTATGACTCTGAGATAGTCACTACTACTGGGATGGGAAAAGCTGTAATAGATTCTATCAGCAGGGGATCAGGTATATAGCTGCTAGGTGAGGCGACTGAGCAGGTGACTACTTTACATATATCCATTGGGGATAGAGACGAATCATCCATTCTATAGTCACTTATAGTCACTCCCACACTCCTTCAGCGAGTCAAGGATGCGCAATGTGGATATACTGACTATGAGAATCGACGTGCTCAGATATCCACAGGGAAGACACCTGATTGTTTTTATGAAAGTGGGGATCATGTCATCCTCTTCAGAGGACGTACTATGGTACACGTGTCACTTCAAGATGAGTTGTTGAGGGAGTTCCACAAATCCCCTCTAGTGGTATATCCATGAGTGGTGTATATTTACCATGATTTTATATGACATCATAGGTGGCCAAGAATGAAAAAGGAGGTAGTGGAGTTTTTCTCACGGTACCTCACTTGTCAGCAAGTGAAGGCAGGGTACCAGGTTCCAGCAGGCTTGGTTCTTCCTTTAGAGGTCTAAGAGTGGAAGTGGGATAGGATATCCATGTAAATCGTTGTGGTTCTTCCACATAAATCCATGGGTCAAGACTCGATTTGGGTGATCATCGACCGACTTACCAAGTCAGCCCACTTCCTACCGATTAGAGAGAAGGGTTCAGTAGAGTGCTTGGGATGACACTTTTTGCAAGAGATTGTGCATTTACATTGTACGAGCTACCATGGAGAAGTTAATGATCATCTAGGTATGATGAAATCTACATGGAGTAGGCAAAAGTAATATGCTGACAAGAGATGGAGACCTCTGGAGTTCGATGATGGTGACCACGTCTTTCTACAGGTCTCACCACGAAGAGGTCAACAGAGATTTTTCCAAGGTAGCATGCTATCATCCAAATTAATCATACCTTTTCAAGTCCTTTTCATAGTTGGTGAGGTGTCTAACTACTTATCTCTTTCAACTCAGTTACACTAGGTGCACGACGTCGTCCACATATCCAAGCTGTAGAGATACGTCCACGACCCTTCCCACATCATCGACCATTGAGAGATGGACGTCGACGATGTGGCGACTTTCACGAAGGTTCCAGTTGAGATTGAGGATCGATAGGAGAGGATACTACGTGGATGGTTGATACCTATGGTGCATGTTTGAGGTTAGCATATGAACCTCCATGAGAGAACATGGTAGCGGGTGGATCATATGCGTCTTTAGTACCCCCATTTGTTCCCTTGGTTCGAGTTGTAGCTTATGGGGATGTAAATCAGTATGGTTGGGAGAATGTACGTCCTGGAAATTACATGGAATTTTATTTCACGAATACATGGGAAGTTTACAAGTCCGTGAAATTTGATGTCACATGATTCCGAGGCATGATGTTTCTAGAATCAATTTTTGAAGATTCATACTGGTTTTTTCAGTAAACGTACGATCTGGATTTTTTTAGTTTTGAACTCGTGATTGGAAATGAAATCATAGGGCACCATTGAACTCACAACACTGGTATTCTATTAAGAATACATTCACCTCAACAGATGTTGGTCGATAATAAATGTTATTTTTTGGCTTTTAATAAAATAATAATAAAATAAATTGTACAACAACATTATTTTATTTGATCCGCCTTTTGGTGTGTGGAGGTTAAAACCTCCAGGAGGAGGTTAGAGATGGGGACCACCACAGATTAACCTCCCATGATAGGTTACAGTGGTGTGCCCACCTGAACTCAACCTCCCATGGGGGGATAAATGAGGTGGGGACCACCCATATTTTAACCCCTTGAAACTATCCATCAAGTGGGTAGAACCCTTGAACTCCCCACATAATGGTGCCACCACCATTAGAGCCTCTCCACCTTCACCTTTAATTATATGGAGCCATCACCTTTAATTAATGTGCCAACCTATCATGGATTAATTAGGGGAGCCTACGTAATTTATTTCTCAATTTTGAATTTTTCTCCCAAAATAATATTAGATGACTCAATCTAATATTATTTCACATGGAATTTTGGTGGAATTTGAGAAATGGAAATCTTGGGAGAAATGCTCTTCCAACGAAGACCGCTCCTCCCAACAAAGAACGAAGAATGCAAAGAATACCGACAATGATTCCTTTTTTGACTTACTTCCTCGAATCCTACTAACATGGAGCATATTCCATGAGACAAAGCAGCTCGGTTTTGGAAATGTGTAGCAGATCGACAAGCATCTTTCAGTGACGTCAACGAACGACGACCGGTGAATCAAAGGTAGGGGGTTTACTACTTGTTGAAGTTGTACCTTTTTATTAACCTCTTCAAAGGATAACATTAGACTGTTGTGGATGTATTATTAATCATATTCTTATCATGATAATCCAAATGATACCTCCCTAAACACATAGGGTGTGGGCCACCCTAACATGTCCGGACATCCTCAATCGATCTTCTCTTCTTGGAGTGAATCCATCCCTTTGAGAATACCCCACTGATGTTCATGATATAGTTGAGTTACGGTCAGTTTGGATCGTACACGAATCCAACTGGGCACCTGGGACTGAAAGGCTAATAACTAACAGACCAGGTGACCGATTAATGCGCCTTCTGTTGCGTTTAGACCCATATTATGTGGCAGAACTTTGAGATACTTATTCATAGTACTTGATGATAGTTGGAGTATCTAATAGTAGCTCATTTTGAGGATCCTTCTTGAGGCGATCAGACAAAGTATATAGACCTAGAAGTTGGTTGGGACCTGACGACTACTTGACTGATTCGACCCGGAGTGACTCAACTAGTCCAATGGGGAGATCCTCTGTGTGACTCGGTAGACCCATTATGGGGAGCACCTCTGTTTGAGTGCGGCAGACCTGCATTACTCAACAGGAGCAGTACCTCTATAGGCTATGAGCTGGTGTGCCTTTGTGAGAGCGCAACATACATGTGGTGGGGAGTGCCTCTGTGTGAATGTGGCATACCCACAATACTCTACAGAAGGAGTACTTCAATAGTCCAAGGATAGTGGGAATGCCTATGTGTGACATGGTAGGCCCACTGTACTCGATAGAGTAGTAGTACACCACCATCCATGGTTTCGATAAGAAAAACACAAGTTTTATCTGAGTCAATGACTTTTTTGTTTTCATCATGATTTAGATGAGTTAATAGATAACATAGGTATATGAAGGTCATATACCTAAGTAATAGTTATCCATTGATTTAATACTTTTTGGTTAATCCTTGTTAGATTTTGTAAGACCTTGAGGGTATCAGGACCCCTACTGAGTATCGTTACACTCACCCGTACACGAGTTATGCCCTCACTTCATTGTGTTGGATGCAGACGACGGACAGTGCAGACGGAGGCTGAGAGCACCAAGACTGGACGGTACTTAGAGGTGGAACTTATGATGAGTTTGTACATAGAGGAGTATAATGGATGTGGAGTGATGAATAGGATATCTGTACCTACCATTCAGGTATGATCTGTGGTGGAAGATCCATGAGTTTCGTTCACCATTCAGATGTTTTGTCCCTTTTTCAGTTGCACTTGTACTTTATAGTTGGGATTGTATTTTCGGCCCCATTTACTTTCTAGCACTCTTATTGTATACAATTTTTACTTAGTGTTTTGCTTCTAGTCATGTACATTGTTGTGTTTGTTTACAGTTATAAAGTTATTTCCTTCCTACTTTAGGGAATTACACATTTGGTGCTAACCTCCAGCCCCTGTCCTATGGAAGGTGGGCTTTGGGTAGTCACGATATGGGTCCCGGGGACGGGTTGTTATAAATTGGTATCGTAGGATTTAGTTCTACCCCATAAAATATGAATCTGATCTTTCTTCTTTGTGAATTAATAGTGTTAAGGATACTAATTGTGGTATTTAGTTCAGGGAGTCCAGTGTTGATGCAGGTGGCTGCCGTATCCACACACCAGGACCCTGACTTCTAATTTATCGCTCAATGCACGAATCACTTATTGCTTGTGTTATTTCAAAAAATTTCTTTAAGTCAGCTCAACCATGTCAACTCACCAAGTATAAATGTTTTTATTGTGTCTCATCTATTTCATTCATGATACCTCCCCGTAGACGCCTAGTTAGTGCCGCAAGAGTTGTATGCACTGATAGACCACCGAGACACGAGGCCTTAGTGCAGGGCCCCATTCAATCGAAGGCTCCAGTGGTACCACTCCTCGTTGGACCACCAATTCCACCATCCTCAGCATTAGAGATTACAAGACTCTTGAGCACATTGCATGAGTTCCATCACTAGAGGACACCCTAGTTCAGGGGAGAGACAGACCCGTAGGCAGCTGAGGATTGGCTGGAGGATGTTGTGAGAATCTTCAGACTTGTAGGGACACGAGCTGACTTCATGGTGACCGTTTCTTCCAATATTATTCATGAAGTACTTGGAATATGGTGGATCCTGATGCTCACGGTGCATGACTAGGATACCCTACTGTGGTTAGACTTTGAGAGTCATCCACCCATCGAGCGGTGCAGATAGGGAAGCTACTGCATCTACATCAGTGTAGTATGACGATGGCATAGTACCCAGAGAGGTTCACCGACCTCTTGTGATACTCCACAGATATGGTGAGAGACCCTTTCTTCAGGTCATGAACCTTCGAGCCGGGGATCGGGTGAGAGATCAGAGCTCCGATGATCTCACTTAGCATCCTAGCGCAGACGGGTGATCTAAAGAGATCCCTCTTGGTGAAGTCTCCTACAGCGAGACCAAAAACTAGCCGACACACAATGGAGTCTTCGATAGCTCGTAGTAGACATATTTCATAGTGGTCCAAGAGGACCAGACCAACAGGTGTTCGACCACATGACTCAGGTTCAGTTGTGTGGGGCACACGACATAGAGACAATCATACTAGTAGTAGGCAGTGTTTATCATGCAGCGGGCTGGGTCACACGACACGTGACTGTTTAACCCCCCATTCATACAATCATCAGATTGTTGAGGGTACTCTAAGGCAGAGGTAGCGGTTCGACTGAGGGGGTCCGAATGGTCAAGGCAGACGTGACAGAGGAGATGGTCGTGCAGCTGGTGGTGGATGATGTTCTGTGATGTTGCCACCACCACCACCAGGTGTTCCACCCTGACTGCATGGATTAGGTGTACATATGAGAGCTCAACTTTAGGCATATGAAGTATACGAACATGTAATTACGGAGATGATTCGAGGTACGATCTATGTCTACTCCACCATAGCCTATGTTCTTATAGAAATGGGTGCAAGTCACTCTTCCATTGCCACTATCCTTGTTCGGAGCTCGGAGATTCTGATGTAGCCGTTGGATTGATCCTTACAGTTAGAGACTCCTATGGTAGCAGACATGGCGAATATGCACTGGTGCCATCAGTGTAAGCATACTCTAGGAGGGAAGATCTTCGGTTGAGATCTCCTCGTAGCAATGTCGAGGCCTTACAACGTCATCTTGGGTATGGACTGGTAATCTACATTCCATGCCCAGATCGACTATATTTAGCGAAATGTGTGGTGTGCCTGCACGGATGGGACCATATTTACCATCATCGGTGAAGGGATCCTTTCCAGCACATGACAGACTTACTTAGAGAGGGGTGCAACCGATTACTCATTAGTTGGCTTGCCTTACCCTTGGAAGAGTTAATGTGGGGAGTCCGAGCAATTTTGTAGTGGTTAACCAGTACACAGATGTTTTCCCTGACGATTTCCCAGGTCTACCGCTTCACAGAGAGGTGGACTTCTACATTGACATGTACCCCAGGAGGACACTGATATCTACTCCAGCATATTGTATGGCTACCACAGAGATTCGTGAGCTTTGGGTAATGATGGAGGCATTGCAGTGGAAGGGATTCATCTGGAAAATTGTTTCTCCCAGGGTAGCCCCGATTCTGTTCACCAAGAAGGTAGATGGGAGCCTTAGGCTCTGTGTCAAGTACCGTCGCCTGAACTAGGTGACGGTGAAGAACATTTACCCACTCCTGAGGATTGATGACCTCTTTGTTCAGCTGAAGAGAGCTTGATTGTTCTCGATGATAGACCTAGGAATAGGCTATCACCAACTCAGAGTTCGAGACGAGGATGTGAATAAGACAACCATCAGATGTCATTATGGCCACTATGATTTCTTGGTTATTCCATTCAGCGTAACCAATTCACCAGCAGTGTTTATGGGACTCAAAATTTGCATCTTACATCCATACCTCAGTCGCATTGTTGTAATCTTCATCAAAAAAATATTTATCTACTCGAATACTGAGGAGGAGTTTACCTACCATTTGTAGGTAGTACTAGACACACTCCGAGAGCACCAGCTTTATGGTAAGCTCTCAAATTGCCAGTTTTGGATTCGAGAGGTTATATTATTAGGACACACCATCTCAGAGGCTGGATTTGTAGTGGATCCAGTGAATATTGAGGCGGAATTTTCTTGGGAGCCACTCAAGAGTGTGATAGATGATTGACGTCTCTAGGGTTTCACTGGTAACTACCGGAGATTCGTTCCAGAGTTCAACAGAGTTGCATCAACACTAGAAGCCTTGAAAAAGAATAGGAAACCCTTTTTGTGCTTAGAGAGATGCTAGTAGAGATTTCAAGAGCTAAGGCATAGGTTGAATAGTGCCCCCATCTTGAGGCTTCTAGAGGATGGCATAGGGTATGTAGTTTACTGTGACACATCAGGGATTGGAATTTGTTGTGTCCTGATTTAGGAGGGAGAAGTGATCACATATGGTTCTCTGAAGCTGGGACAAAATGGGTGTAACTACACTATCCATGACCTTGAGTTAGCAGCAGTGGTCTTCACCTTGATGATATGGCGGTACTATCTGATGGACGGGCATTTTACTGTGTACTCTGATCACATGAGTCTCAGGTATATATTTTCTTGTAAGCGCATGAACCTGCGACAATGACATTGGATTGAGCTCCTCCAGGATAATGACTTCGATATAGTCTATACTCATGGGAAAGGGATCACTGTAGAAGATCCTCTATGAATGAGATCAGGTATAAATTTACTAGGTGAGATGGCAGAGCAGCTCAATGCTTTACAGATATCCCTTATGGATAGAGACATAGCATCCATTCTAATGTTTCTTACTATCAATTTCCCACTCCTTCAGTGAGTCAGGGAGTCACAGTGTGGAGAATTTGACTGCGAGACCCAATGTGCTCATATATCCACAGGGAAGGCACCTCATCGATTTTCTGAAGGTGGGGATCATGTCATCCTCTTCAGAGGACGTACTATGGTACTTGTGTCACTTTGGAAGGAAGTCTTGATGGAGTTCCACTGATCCCCTCTAGCGGTACATCCATGTGTAGCAAAGATGTACCAAGATCATTGATGACAGTACTGGTGGCCAAGTCTGAAGAAGACTGTAGCGGAGTTTGTCTCATGGTGCCTCACATGTCAGTAAGTGAAGGTAGAGCATTAGGTTCCTGTAGGATTGGTTCATCCTTTAGAGGCCATAGAGTGGAAGTGGGATGGGATATCCATGGACTTCATGACGTTTATTCCACGTACATCCAGGGGTCACAACTCGATTTGGTTGATAGTCTACTGACTCACCAGGTCGGTCCACTTACTACCAATAAGAGATTAGGGTTCAATATAGATCTTTGGATGCCTCTATGTACCGTAGATTGTGAGTTTGCATGGTATGAGATACCATGGAGATGCTGCAGATCATCCACGAGTAGATGAAGACTGCATAGAGTAGGTATAATTACTATACTGATTACAGATGGAGACCTTTGGAGTTTGAGAATGGCAATCACATCATTCTACAGTTATCACCTCTAAGTGATCTACAAAGATTTGGTAGAGGCAACAAGATATATCTGAGATTCATTAGACCTTTTCAGGTCCTCATTAGAGTTTGCAACGTGGCTTACCACATAGCTCTTCCTCCTCTGTTGCACTGGTTGCACAATGTCATCTATATATCACAGCTGAGGAGATGTGTGCACGACCCTTCTCACATCATCGACCATAGACAACTAGACGTAGAAGATGGGGATACTTTCATGGATGTTTTAGTAGAGATTGAGGATCAACAGGAACGAGTCCAATGTGGACGGTCGATACCTCTGTTGTACGTTTGCTGGAAGCACATGAACATCCATGAGATCACATGGTAGCGGGAGGCTCATATGCATCCTCAGTACTCCCAATTGTTCATTTAGTTCAAGTTGTAGCACATGGGGACGTAAATCCCTTATGTGGGGAGAATGTAAAGAGCAAAAAATTCCATGGAATGTTTTTTCATAAATACAATGAATTTTTACGAGTCCGCAAAAATTGACGGTGCATGATTCAGAGGCATGGTGTGCCTGAAATAAATTTCTGAAGATTCGTTAAGGTATGTTTAGTTAATGCATGATCAGGATTTTATAAGTTTTGAACCGGTGCTCAAAACTGAAATCTGAGGGCACCATTGAACTCACAGCACCAGTATTTTCTTATGAAAACATTCACCTGAATGACATTTGGTCGAGAATAAAAGATTGGTTTGGGATTTTTATAGAAAAAATAATAAAATAAAGTGTCCAAAAACATTATTTTATTTGAGATTCCATTTGGTGTGTGGAGGTTAAAACTTCAAAGAGGAGGTTGTAGATGGGGACCACCACACTTTAACCTCCCATGAGAGGTTATGGGAGTGGCGCCCACCCGAACTCAACCTCTCACTAGAGGATAAATCAGGTGGGGACCACCCAACTTTAAACCCCTTGAAAATCTACATTATGTGAGGAGAACCCCTGAACTTCCCACATAATAGTTCCACCAACCTTGGAGCATCTCCAACGTTCCCTTTAATTAAATAGATCAAACACATTTAATTAATGTGCCAAAATCTCGTTGATTAATTAGGGGAGACTACATAATTTATTTCCCAGTTTATAATTATTATGACAATGTAATATTAGAAGACTCAATCTAATAATATTTCACTTGGCATTTTTGTGGAGTTTGATAAGAGGAAATCATGGGAGAAATGTTCTTCAAATGAAGAATGCTCCTCCTATCGAAGAACAAAGAATGCGAAGAAAGCCAACAATGATTCATTCTTTGACTTCCTCCTCGTAACCTACCGACGTGGAGTGTCTTCCAAGAGCAGACAAAGTTCAGTTTTGGAAATGTGTAGTGGATCGATGACCATCTTTCTGCGATGTCAACGAACGAAGACTGATGAATCAATGCTAGAGGGTTTACTACTTGTTGAAGTTGTACCTTTTTCTTACCTTCTTCAAAGGATAATAAGGGATTTTTGTAGATGTATTATTTATCAACATTTACTCATGATGAGCCAAATGATACCTCCAAAACACGGTGGATGCGGGCTAAGATAATATGTCCGACATCCTCCGTTGATCTTCTCTTTTTGTGGCGTTATACGCCATGGCGATGAGGTGATGACGAATAAGGTGAAAACAATGAAGGTAGCGCTACCTGAAGCCTCTGCAAATCGCGCCGCCCCTGCGGTACATCAATGCTCCCAGCCGAACACCGTCGCCCCAAGTAATGCACGGCTTGCCTACCCACGACCTCCTAGTGCCCTGCCCAGCACACGGGCCACCTGCCCGCGACCTCCCGACGCCCTACCCGACCTGCGGACCGCCTACCCGCGGCCTCCCACTGGTCTGAATGGTGCCCAACCAACTTACCTATGGCCCTCATGCCTTTCCAGGTGCCATGTCGGCACTCCCGCGGCCTGTACAGCCTCCCCGGTGCCCTACTCGGTGCCCTGGCACCCTGGCCGGCACCCTGCCGGTGCCCCCGCACCCTACCTAGTGCCCTATCGGCACCCCTGGGACCTGACTGGCAGCTGGGGAGCCCTTCCCAGCACCCCTGCGGCCTAGACGGCCCATGCCGCCCCATACCCGGCGCACATGCGGTTTTTCTGGCATCCGTCCAGCCTACCCACACCTCGAACGCTCTGCACGCGGCCTTCCCCCACCCCGCACTCTCTGCATGCGCCCCGCACGCTCTGCCCACAACATGCCCGTGCCCCGCGCGTCCTGCCCGTAAGTCTCCCAGCATACCGACCTCCGAGGCCGAGTCGCCTGAGCCGTGAACCTTGTGGTACTAGCCAAACCGTCCACAACCTTCGGGCCATGTCACCTACATGGAGACCTCCGGGCTGAACTACCCCCTCAGTCTGGTGGGTCGGGCTCAGTGGAGATGGCCAAAAATAGCGGGATAGCCCACCCAATGGGCCAGATCAGACCCAACGAGTCTGGATGGGTCGACCCATACCAGTTTGGATGAGATTGGGTTGGGCCAAGTCGGTCTGATCGGGTCATATATGACCTAGGCCCATTACTGACCCCATTACCTTCTTGGGCCATATCATTGGCATTGATCGTCAATTCGACGAACTTTCAGTGATGCTGGTATTCTTGGAGCGAATCCATCACTCTGAGAATACCCCACCTTAGTTCGAGGTATAGATGAGTTACGGACATGGTGGATCGTACAGGAATCCAACCGGGCCCCCAGGAATAAAAGGCTAATAACTAACAGACCGGGTGTCCGATTGACGCGTCGTCTATTACGTTGAGACCCCTATAACGTAGAAGACATTTGAGATACTCTTTCGTGGCACTTTGTGATAGTTTTGGTATAAAGAGTAGTGCATGGAGCAGATCCTTCCATAGGTAATCAGAAAAAGTACATAGACCTAGTAGTTGGTTGAGACCTGATGACTGCATGGCCGATTCGACTCAGAGTTACTCGACTATCCCAGTGGGGAGTGCCTCTATGTGACTCAGAAATACCCATGTCGGGAGTGCATCTATGTGAGCTCGGGAGACCCATGATAATCGACAGGAGAAGTACCTCTGAATGCTATGAGGGGGAGCACCTCTTTGTGAGTGCTGCAGACCCGTGGTGGGGAGCACCTCTGTGCGAATGCGGCAGACCCACGATACTCGACAGGAGGAGTACCTCAGTAGTCCATGGATAGTGTGAAGTGCCTATGTGTGATACGACAGGACCACTGTACTCAATAGAGGAGGAGTATACCACCAGCTGTGGGTTCGATAATAAAAATACCGGTTTAAGCTGGGTCTATGAATTTTGTGTTTTCCTCATGATTGAGATGGATTATTAGATAACATAGGTATATGTATGGGAATATACCAAACTAAAGGTTATTTTTTTATTTCATACTTTTTGGATTATTCTTGTTGGACTTTTTGAGACCATGAGGGTATCAGGGTCCCTACTAAATATTGTTATTCTCACCCCTTCATGGGCTATGCCCTCAATTCGTTGTGTTGGAAGCAGACGACGAAAAACACTGATGGAGGAGGAGAGCGCCAGGACAGGCAGGTACCCGGAAGTGGAAATTACGACGAGTCGGTACATGGAGGAGTCTGATGGATGTGGAGTGATGAGGAGGCTATCTGTAGCTACCCTTCAGGTAGGATCCTTGGTGGATGAACCATGATCTTCTTTCACCATTCAGATTTTTTGTCCCTTTTTTAGTTGTAGTTGTACTTTATAGTTGGTCTTTTATTTCCATCCCCTTTTACTTTCCATCACTCAATTTTTATACTGTTTTACTTTGTGTTTTTTTCTTGTTGTCAACTCTGTGTGACACTGCAAACCCACGGTGGGGAGAGCCTCTGCATGAGTGTGGCCGACCCATGGTACTCGACATGAGGAGTACCTCTGCAGGGTACGAGGGGGGGCACCTCTGTGTGAGCGTGGAAGACCTATCGTGGGAGAGCCTATATGTGAGCGCAACAGACCCATGGTACTCGATAGGGAGAGTACCTCAACAATCCAAGGATAGTGGGAAGCGCCTTTGTGAGATGCAGCAGGCCCACTGTACTCGACAGAGGGGGATTACGCCACCAACCGTGGTTTCAATAATAAAAATTGCAGTTTTAACTGAGTCAATGACTTTTGTGTTTTCCTCATTATTGAGATGGGATACTAGATAACTTAGTTAGATGTATGTCCTTATATCTATGTAATGGTTATCTGTTGATTTCATACTTTTTGGTTTATCCTTGTTTGATTTTGCGGGACCTTGATGGTCTTGAGGTCCCGACTGAGCATAATTATAATCTATCTTCTACGGGATATGCTCGTACTTCGTTTTGTGGGATGTTGACAAAGGACATCGCTGATAGATGCTAAGAGTGCCAGGACTGGAAGGTACCCAGAGGTGTACCTTATGACAAGTCGTTAAACGGAGGAGTTTGAAAGACGTGGAGTGCTGAGGAGGATATTTATACCTACCCTTCAGGTAGGATCTGTGGTGGACATTCCAAGATCTACATTCACCATTCATTTTATGTCCCTTATTTAGTTTTACTTGTACATTAATGTTGGCCTTGTATTTTAGGCCCTATACCTTCCAACACTGTTTTTGTATACAGTTTTTTCTTAGTGTATGCTTCTAGTTGTGTACTCTATAGTGTTTGTTTGCAATTATAAAGGAAATGCCTTTCCAATTTAGGGATTTACACCTATGGTACTAGTCACTACCCTGGTACTATGAAAGGCAAGTTTGGGGTAGTCACGATACTGGCCCCAAGGGACGGGTCGTGACATTAACTATGAAATCTATTTTGATTTATGTTAGATTTTTCATAAGATTCTGTATTATAACCTACAACTCGTAAATTTATGATATAATCTTATATATATCATTGATTATATATGATTACTAATGTATGAAATTGAAATTGTGTAAGTATACAGAAATAATATAAGTATTTATAAAAAATCATGATGATCTTTGTTGGAGTTCATTATAATTTGAAAATATTATGATAGTTACCATCGGTTAATAATCATAAGCCTACTCGTATGGATCATATTTTATATTCAGAACAAGTTTTAATTATGTTAGACCACTTCATTCTATAGAATCTTCCATCTATTATTGGAACTTCTAATTCATTAACAGATTAATTTATAACCATTTCCTTTTAGAAGATATTTCATTATTTGAGATAAATTTAAACAAAGAAGGTTCGTCTTTTATTGTAATGTTTAAATGAGTTTTTTTATCAGTGGTGTTCATTGATTCAAAATACCAAGGGTAAGAAGGAGATAGAGATGATGGAATGTAAAATTTTTAAGAATATATTCATTTAAAACCCCATTCCTCATGAGTTATTTTATCATATAGAATGTAAATTACATGATATTCTATAGAATAAAGTGAGAGGTGATGATGAGTATGATGAAAAAATTACACATTCATAAACATATATTATGGGTTATCCACATAATTCAGAACATAATATTAATTTATTATATGATGTTATTAAGGCAATAATCTATACAAACATATTCTCTAAAAAATATCTTCATATGATGACATAGTATAAATTTATATAAATATAGATAATGAATTATCTACATAATTTTTTTTCATATAAAATTTGTACAAGATGAGAATCAACTAGAAAAAATAAATAATACATCATTCATATGAATGGAAGTAAATGATTGGAATTTGAATATGTTATAATTAATGTTTCCAATGCTATGGTAATTTCTTTAAGAGAATTATTTTTTTCAAATTTGGTAAATAATATACTCATATGGAATATAATTCACCTGTTTAGGTTTTAAAATTAAACACATATTGATTATTTATGAAATAATTTATTCTATAGTCATTATCTGTAAATTAGAATTGACAATATAGTTTATTAAAATTTCACGATATGCTAAAAATTAATTATATTTTTTATGATTAAATTATTAAATTAATGTTAGAATATATAAATTAATTATTTTATATTAATTTATAGGAAAAATATATATGATATGGTTGACTACCAACAACCCAGAAAATTTACAAATTGCAAATAAATTTTTTTAAATGTGACTGTTTTGTCATAGCTGTGGGGGTGAGGGGTAAAAAAACAATATCGACATTGTTAAATATATTTATAATTTATTTTTGTAACACTAAAATTAAATCATGTGAATTTATGTTTATTGTTGTATAATTGTAGTTACTAATCACTTATATAATAATAAGTTCATATTATTACATAAAAATGCATTATTTATCGAAATGGTTTTTATTTGTTTAATATGAAATTAATTATAATTATTTTATTCACATTTGATTTCCTAAAAAGGTTATATTACCAAAGAATGGGGTGTGTGGATTAGGGTTTGATAAATTAAAACAAGTACCCATTTAGATATTCTTTTTTATAAGAAAAAAACTCTTATCTCCCTTTTCTGTAGACATGTTTGAATAAAAATGTGTTCATGTATGAGACACACCGATTTTACTTGAATTACCCATTCTAGAATATGTTCAAGGATAATTCAATGGTAATTCTCAGATGTACCAAATCGACTATGTATCACTACCAAAATACTTTTTCAAATAGATCAATTATATGCCATAGATTACTACCATTAATATGTCTTCGTACATCTCACAACATCAAATGGTTCAGTCCCTCAATATTTACTTCTATGCCTAAATTTTGGTGGGAAGGATCACATTATTCCCCTATCAATACACATTACACTAGATTGGACACACACACTGATTGTGGAAATTTATGACCCATTATTAGAAATAATGAATGCATCTTCAATTATATATAGGTGATCTGTTGAAATACCACTTCCATCAACTTGATGAAATCAATTTACCACATATATACTCGGAAATAACTGCTAAATACATTAGTTATTCTCACTTCCTTCATGAATCTACCACAAACATTATGATACTACCCATATAGAAAAAATAATATACTATCTTTGTGGACCCCAAATTTTTTGTGATGCTCACCACTTTCATGTTTCTCAACCATACATAGAGGAACAACCTAAATAGTGATTCTAATTAACATTCCTGATGATTCTTTAGACTTATTAGAACTTAGAAAATTTAGTCATTTTTTTATAAGCATCGTGAAAATAAATACATTCATGATGCTTATAGCATTTAGACTTCTTTAAAAAAATTCAAAATCATTTCTTGATAAAAATTCTCGCAAGAACAACAATCATGAATCACCTCATGAGTTCGAATCTATTAATCATTTATTATTACTTAATCTAATTTTCATAGGGTGTAGAAGAAAATTTATATATGTATTACCTCCCTTTAAATAACATTTCATCCACATTATCACCTTTTAATGAATTTATCCAATGTCTTCCATGAAGCTCTATATTTTCGGGAATCATCGAGGAAATTTACTATTCGTGAAGCTTCATGTAGTGAAGGAGATTCACATTCACCCATTCATGGATTCATAATGATCCACATATTGTAGTCACAAAGATTCATCGTTAACCCTTAACACATCTGTGCTTCTCCACAACTTCACAAAACCCAACCTTCAAGACATTGAATTCCTTTGATGATCTCCTTACCTTGACAAAGAAAACAATATTTCTGAAACTCATGAAATTATTATTTTTTTAAAATGTATTTAGGAAAATATACCTTTCATGATGATTAGGACAACCTTTAAATTTTGGACACCAGATGTTTGGCAAACACAAGGAAAGAGTGACACCGTGTATAAATTTTTTTACCACATATAGAGTGTCCATTACTCTTCTTTAGATATTTACCTTTATACATAGTCAACAAAAATGATGGAACCACACAGCTTTATATGTTCAAGTGCTTTGTTAATAAATAGAATCAACCGAAAACACTTAAATGATACATTGATTTAATTTTCCTATATTATTTTATAAAATATAATTATTCAAAAATAAATTACATTTTTAAAATATCTTTTCAATATTAATTTTGGTTATTTTTAATATTTTTTAGAGAAATATTATTTTTCTGTGAACTTTCCAAAGTACTGATTTTCCAAAAAAATTAATTTTTATTAAAATATAATTATATGAGAATAAATTGAACATTTTATAAAAATTTATATATAGAATGATTATATATATGATTTTTGTAAAGACTCGTAAATTTCAACGAAATTTTTTTCTTAATTTTCTTTGGAATTTTACAAGAACACAGTTTCTGACGGCGCCTGAATCCGAGGTCCAGTGTACCCAGAATCAATTTCCGAAGTTTAGCTCGGGTATGTTCAGTGAACGAACAAGTGAGAATTTATAACCTTTGAACCGGTGCTCGGAATCAAATTCTGAGGGCACCGATGGAACCGTAGCGTCGGTAATTTCTCAGTAACTCCTGTTCCGGAGTTGCGTTTACACGAGAGGAGTTGATAAAAATTGAGGAAGTTAAAAATAAAAATTTAACAAAAAATTTTATTTTACTCTAACCGTTTTTATCCTCTGGGAGGATGTTGGGTAACTACCCAAATTTCCTTTGTAGGATATGAAGGAGTTTGGGCACACACGAACCCCACCCCTTAATATTCTCCAACTCTTCAACTCCCCATTAACTCTCCTTCATATTATTTGACAACTTGTGTAATTTAATGAGGTGAGTTGATTCAAACTCTTAAATTTCAAAGGTTTTGTGGTGTTAATAAATTATGGGAGGCTTAATTTATTTATGGGCTAGTTTCTTAGTTGCTTGAGAACCTTTGGAGAAGAAAAGCTACGGAAAGCTCAAGTTATTCATCCTCTTCGATGAAGAACATGAGGAACGCGAAGAACGTATCGAACTCCGTCGAAGAATGCCGAGTCCTCGAAGACCGACTCTGTGACACTGATCCATGACGTGGCATCTCTTTCCGCAATGGTTCTTCCGCAACGTCTCTCTTTCCGCGACGTCGTTCCCACGATGTGACTTCATCCTTCCAAGTCACCTCTTTCCGCGATGGTTATACCGCGATGTTTTCTCTTCTACGAACATCTGAACGAGCTCCGCACTTGAAACCAAGGTAGGGGTCATAATTTTATTTATTTATTTTGTTCGTGAATACCAAAATGACGATCTTAGTGGTTTAAAACCAATAGTTATCGAATAACGCGAGGGGGCCGGACAGCACAAACACGACCAACCCTCCTCCTTTTATTCATGTTGATTCCTTTGTTGTTTGGTATGAGAAGGCATGGTGCCGTAGCGCCACGCGGAATCATGCGGTAAGGAAATGTGTGGCGTCGTCGCGCCGTGACGTGAATAGAAGAACAAGGACACGACGACGTCGCACTGCGTCAGAGAAACCCGAAGACATCCTCGGATGGAGTCGGGCGACGACGTAGGGGCATGACGTCAACGCGCCGCGCCGGAGAGCCACAAAGATGGTGTGTTTTTTTATTAGACATGCAGATTGACGAGCGATGACAAAACGAGGCCTCAATGTAATTTTGAAGCTTGCTCAATAAAGTTCGAGACCCGAGATGAACACCGGCTCAGACGGTTTTGAAAACGGACCACCAGAGCAACTCTGGTGCCCCGCGGAAACACTCGGAGGCGCGGGTCGCCGGTGCGGCGCCGTCGGCGACTAGAGACGGTGGACAGAGCCATCAGGCTGCCAGGAGGCGACGGCTCCCGAGTGCTCCCCTGGAAGATGGGTGGCGACAGTTCACTATCGGCAACAATTAGCGGCGAGGGCGGCCGCGCACCGCCCCCCGCTCTGCGACATCGGCTCGGTCACGCCAAGCCACGGCTGGCCAGTCGGGACGGACCGAGCCGGCCGGGCCGGGTCGGACCGGGTATAGCCGGGTCGGACCCGGTTTGGGTCGACCCAGTTCGGGCCGACCCAGGGGGGTCGGCCCGGGTCGGCCCGGGCCCAGAACCCTCGTTTTCGTACCACTTTCGATCAAATGCCCATATCATGGGCTACGGACCTCCGATCTATAAACCGTAAGTTTTGTAGAAATCCTTGGAATGAGACGGTCTTTTCGGTATATTCCATTCAAGGTTTCGGAGAACATTGGGTTCGGCCGGGTTGGTTCTTACACGAAACCAACCGGGCCCTCAGAGCGCAAATGCTTATATCGTTAGCACCAGACGTCTGATTGACGTGTCGTCGACATTGATTGATTCCTCAAAGTGAGACAGATCTTTTGGCTTACTCTGCTCGAGGTTTGGATGTCGTCGGAGTGCGGTCGGTTTGGTCTGCTCACGAAACCAACTGGGATCCTGGAACGAAAAATCCAATAACTCACAGACCGGGCGTTTGATTGACACACCATCTGTTTCGTTGAATTCCTCTTGATGAGACAAAACATTTGGCATACTTCTCTCGAGATTTAGATTCATTTGGATAGTGTCCGGGTTGGATTGCACTTGAAATCCAACCGAGCCACTGGAACAGAAAAGCTGATATCTTTCAGACAGGACGTCCGTTTGACGAACCGTCAGTGGTGTTGATGATATCGTTGAGAAACGGTCCCTACAAGTATACCCTATGAGAGTTATGTGTACATTTGAGATATGACCGGGATTTGTTTGCTCACGAAACCAACCAGGACCCTAGGATGAAAAGGCTAGTAACTCGCAGACCAGGCGTCTGATTGACGCGCCGTCTATTGCGTTGAGACCCCTATGATGAGGTGGTCCCTTGAGATACTTTGAGTATCGACCAGTAGCTCTTGGAGCGGACCATCCCAAAGATGAGCGTACGGAGTACGGAGAACATGTAGTAGGCTTGGACCTGAAGACTGCTTGTCCGATTCGAGTCGGGGATACTTGTATAGCACAGTGGGGAGCACTATTGTGTTTGGGTGGTAGACCCACATCGGAGAGCACTACTGTGTTTGGGTGGCAGACCCGCGGTACTCGACAGGAGGAGTACCTCTGTAGGCTATGAGGTGGGAGCACTACCATGTTTGGGTGGCAGACCCCGGAAAGAAGCACTACTATGTGAGGTGGCAGGCCCGCGGTACTCGACAGGAGGAGTACCTCAGTAGTCTTAGGTTAGTGATAAGTACCTCAGAGACATGACAAGACCACTGTACACTCCAGAGACGGGGCTCTTCAGTAGTTACAGTTTCGATAATTAAAATCCTGGTTTGAGCTAAGACATTTGACCTTTGTGTTTACCTCATGATTGAGATTGGTCACTTGATAACTTAGGTATATGTATTGGCATATACCTGGGTAGTGGTTATCCATTGATTTAATGATCTTGGTGTTTCCTCATGATTGAGATGGGTTACTTGATAACTTAGGTATATGCATGAGCATATACCTAAGTAGAGGTTATCTATTGAGATATTCTTTTGGGATGACCTTATTGGTTTTAGTGAGACCTTGAGGGTCTTGGGGTCCCTACTGAGTATCGTTATACTCACCCCTGTACGGGCTATGCCCGCACCTCGTTGTGTTGGTTGCAGACGACTGGAAGTGCTAACAGAGGCCGATTGTTTGAGGACTGGACGATAACCAGAGGTGGACTACACGACTAGTCAATAACCAGAGGTGGACTTCACGGAGAGAAGACACTCAGAGGAGGTTGACTGGAGAGAGCGTTGTGGAATCTATCTGTACCAACCATTCAGGTAGGATTCGTGGTGGATGATCGAGGAGCTGCGCCATCTGTACCTACCCTTCAGGTAGGATCCGAGGAGGATGACCTAGGAGATGCTTCCTTTCTTCTAGCTGTTTTTATTTTTTGGTTGTACTTTCGTTCAGTTGTAGATGTACTTTCAGTTGGGTTTGTATTCTGGACCATTTACTTTTTAGCACTCTCTTTTTTACTTAGTGTTTTACTTCCGCTTGTACTATGTGGTGTTTTTTTTACTTTTATAAAGGCAATACCTTCCCAGTTATCGGGATTTATGACTTTGGTGCTAGTCGCCAGCCCCTGGCCAATGGAAGGTGGGCTTGGGGTAGTCATGTCACGGGCCCCGAAGACGGGTCGTTAGAAATTGGTATCAGAGGAGTCGGTTCTACCGTAGAAATTAAAACTCTGAAATTTTCATTCTGTGAAGCAATAGTGTTAAGAGTACCGAGTGTGTTTTTCAGTTCAGGGAGTCCAGATTTGGTGCGGGTGGCCGACGTATCCATACACCAGGACCCTGAAAACTGATTTCCGACATTGTGCATGAAAACAATGATTGCATGTGTGTTTCCAGAAGTTTTATTTAAATATCAGCTCAAACCTGGTCAGCTCATGAGGTATAAATCATTTGACTGTGTCACATTGTTTCTTTCAGGATGCCTCTCTGTGGACGACCAGCTAGAGCCCCGAGAGTGGTATGTACTGACAGCCCGCCGAGCGACGTGGCCTCAGTACATTGCCCTATCATAGTTGAGGCACCAGCGGAGGCACCAGCGGTACTACTACCCATTGGGCCACCGATACCACCAGCCCCAACAGCAGATGGTGCACATCGCTTCAGTGCACAACATGAGTTCCAGCTCCAGAGACCACCTAGGTTCTAGGGAGGGATGGACCCGCAGGCGGCTGAGGATTGGCTGGAGGATGTGGTGAGAGTTTTCAGGCTAGTGGGGACGCCATCAGATTTCATGGTGCTCCTTCCTTCCAGCCTTCTTCTGATAGCAGCTGGTAGATGGTGGAGCCTGATGCTCCAGATGCATGATGAGGCGACTCTTCTTTGGTTAGACTTCGAGAGCCTATTCCGGGAAGAGTTTGTAACAGCCACCCTTCGAGCGGTGCGTATACAAGAGATACTTCAGCTGTGCTAGGGCATCATGACAGTGGCCCAGTATTCAGTGAGGTTCATAGACCTCTCGCTCTACTCCACAGATATGGTATGAGACCCATTCTTCAGGGCCCGAATCTTCGAGCAGGGGCTCAGGCGAGAGATTAGAGCTTCTAGGGTTCCACTCAGCATTTGGACACAGACAGGGGTGTTGGAGAGAGCCCTTTTGGTGGAGAGTTTCCTTGCCGAGCAGTCTCCAGTAGCAGGACCCACCACTAGCTGTCCTGTGCCAGAATCTTCTACAGCAGGCAGTAGACAGATGACACAGAGGTCCAGGAGGACCAGACCTTCAGGTGGTCGACTGCGTGACTTAGGATCAGTAGTGCGAGGAACCAAGGGAAGTGACAAAACCAGACCTGCCAGGCAGTGTTACTCCTGCGGCGGAGTTGGTCACATCGCACGTGACTTTCCGACCCGCCATGAAGATGACCAGCAGTTATATGAAGAACCTCTGAGGCAGAGGCAGAGGTTCGATCAGGGAGGACCGCAATGAGCAGGCGGGCATGGCAGAGGAGCTGGTCGTGCTGCTGGAGGTGGACGACGCTTTGGGATGTTGCCACCGCCACCACCAGGAGGTCCACCCCGACCGCAGGGGACATGAGGACATGGGAGAGCTCACCTTCAGGCAGCAGAATCATTTGACTACGGAGCTCCATAAGCGAGTGGACAGGAGCAGAACTAGTGGTGTATATCTAGTTCCATGATGTTGTTGTTATATTTGTGTATTTATACCATGATATGCAGTAAAATAAAGACACTTACCATTGTGATGTTATCAATACTGTCCTATCTTGTGTTGTTAATAATAGGTTCCGGATTAAACTGCTGACTTGACCCTCACGTGTGAGATACCTACTGGAAGAGACCCTATTACCACACACTGAAGCTGACAGTGTGACTCAACCCTTGGAGGAGAGAGTAATGATTGGATCTCTTGGTAGTAGCGTCGAGGCCTTAAGACGTCGTCCTTGGTATAGAGTAGTATCATCCATGTCGGGATTGACTATTTTAGGCAAAGAAATTGGTTCATCTAGTGGATGAGATCAGTTTTCTCTTATCAGTAAAGAATAAATTGTTACTGATCTTGTGGGAATGGATATGGTCTATGCCACGACAGAGAGGGTCCAGGTCATCCAGGAGGCAGAGACCACTGGAGTTCAAGGATGGTGACCACGTTTCCCTACGGGTCTCACCTCAATGAGGTTTACGGAGGTGTGGCCTAGGAAGCATGTTACCTCTGAGGTTCAGTAGACCTTTTCAGGTCCTCAGCAGGGTAGGCGAGGAGGTTTACCGCATGACCCATCCACCACAGTTGCACCAGGTGCACGACGTTTTTCCATGTATCTCAACTGAGGAGAACGTTCTTGATCCTTCACACATCATCGACCTCAGGGAGTTGGACGTCGATAATAGGGCATCATGCAAGGAGGTTCTACTAGGGATTGAGGATCGACATGAGCAGATTCTACAAGGATTGTTGATTCCTCTTGTGTGTTTTCGTAGGCATCACAAAAACCTCTAGGTAAGCACATGAGAGTGGAAGGCTCAGATGCATGCTCTGTACTGCTTGTGTGTCCCTAGTTTGTGTTGAAGCTTTACGGGGACCTAAATCCCTGAGGTGGGAGTAATGTAATGATCCTGCAATTTCAAGGAAACTTTTTTCTTACTTTTCTTTGAAATTTTACAAGAATGCAGTTTCTGACGGCGCCTGAATCTGAGTTTCAGTGTACCCTGAATCAATTTCTGAAGTTTAGCTCGGGTATGTTCAGTGAATGAAAGAGCGGGAATTTCTAACTTTTGAACCGGTGCTCGAAATCAAATTATGAGGGCACTGATGGAACCGTAGCGACGATAATTGCTTAGGAACTCCTGTTCCGGAGTTGCGTTTACATGAGAGAAGTTGATAAAAATTGTGTATGTTAAAAATAAAAATTTAACAACAATTTTTATTTTACTCTAAGTGTTTTTATCCTTTGGGAGGAAGTTGGGTAACTACCCAACTTCCCTTTGTAGGTTATGAAGGATTTGGGGCCCACACGAACCCCACCCCTTCATATTCTTCAACTCTTCAACTCCCCATTAACTCCCCTTCATTTAAATTGACAACTTGTTTAATTTAATAAGGTGAGTTAATTCTAACTCTTGAATTTCAACGGATTTGTGGGGTTAATAAATTATGTGAGGCTTAATTTATTTATGGGTTAGTTTCTTAGTTGCTTGAGAGCCTTTGGAGAATAAAATCTAAGGAAAGCTAGAGTTCTTCATCCTCTTCGATGAAGAACACGAGGAACGTAAAGAACGTATCGAACACCGTCGAAGAACGCCGAGTCCTCGAAGACTGACTCCACGACACCGATCCACGACAGGATGTCTCTTTCTGCAACAGTTCTTCTGCAACGTCTTTCTTTCCGCGACGCCGTTCCCGCGACGCGACTTCCTCCTTCCAAGTCACCTCTTTCCGCGACGGTTATACCACGACGTTTTCTCTTCGACGAACCTCTAAACAAGCTCCGCTCTTGAAACCATGGTAGGGGTTTTAATTTTATTTATTTATTTTGTTCGTGAATACCAACTTGACGATCTTCGTGGTTTAAATCCAATAGTTATCGAATAACGCGAGGGGGTCGGACCGCACAAACACAGACGACCCTCCTCCTTTTTATCATGATGGTTCTTTTGTGGTTTGGTACTAGAAGGTGTCGTGTCGTAGTACCACGCGGAATCATGCCACAAGAAAATGTGTGGCGCCGTCGCACCGTGCCGTGAAAAGAAGAACAAGGACGCGACTCTATCGCGCCGTGTCGGAGAAACCCAAAGACATCCACAGACGGAGTCGGGCCACGGTGAAGGGGCGCGGCGTCAACGCGCCGCCCCAGAGAGCCATGAAGACGACGCGTTTTGTTATTAGACATGTGGATTGATGGGCGACGACCAAACGGTGACGCATTGTAATTTTGAAGCTTGCGCAATAATGTTCGAGACCTGAGATGAACACCGTCTCAGACGGTTTTCATTACGGTCCACCGGAGAAACTCTGGTGGTCCACGGAAACACCTGGAGGCGCGGGTCACCGGCGCGGCACCGCAGGCGACCGGAGGCGGCTGCCGGAGCCATCCGCCGCCAGGAGGTGGCTGCGCCTGAGCACCCCGCCAGAAGATGGGCGGCGGTAGTTCGCCACCGGCCCCAATTAGCGGCGAGGGCAGCCGCACACCGCCCCCCGCTCCGCGACTTCGGCTCGGCCACACCGAGCCGCGGCTGGTGGGTCGGGCCAGACCGAGCCGGCCGGGACGGGCCAGATCGGGTCCATCTGGGTCGGACACGGTTCGGGTCGACCATGTTCGGGCCGACCGAGGGGGGGTCAGGCCGGGTCGGCCTGGGCCCAGACCCCCCGTTTTCGGACCACTTTCGCTCAAATGAATATATCATGAGATACGGACCTCCGATCGACGCACCGTCAGTTTCTTAGCGATCCTTGGAACGAGACTGTCGTTTCTGAATATTACACTCAAGGTTTCGAAGAACATTGGGTTCGGCCGGGTTGGTTCGTACACGAAACGAATTGGGCCCTCAGAGTGGAAACGCTTATATCTTTAGCACCAGACATCCGATTGATGTGACGTCGACTTTGATGGATTCCTCTAAGTGAGATGGACATTTTGGCTTACTCTACTCGTGTTTTGCATGTCATCGGAGTGTGTTTGGGTTGGTTCGCTCACGAAACCAATCGGGACCCTGGAACGAAAAAGCCAGTAACTTACAAACCGGGCGTCCGATTGACGCGCCGTCTATTTCGTTGAATTCCTCCTGATGAGACGAAACTTTAGGCATAATTCACTTGAGATTTAGATACAGTTGGATAGTGGCCGGGTTGGATTGCACCCGAAATCCAACCGAGCCCCTGGAACGGAAAAGCTGATATCTTTCAGACAAGATGTCTGTTTGACGAACCGTCAGTGGCGTTGATGATATCGTTGAGAAACGATCCCTATGAGTATACCATATGAGACTTCGGGGTACATTTGAGATACGGCCGGGATTGGTTCGCTCCCAAAACCAACCGGGCCCCTGCGATGAAAAGGCTAGTAACTCATAGACCAGACGTCTGATTGACGCGCCGTCTGTTGCATTGGGACCCCTATGAAGAGGTGGTCCTTTGAGATACTTCTTCATGGGACTTTGAGATACTTGTAGTATCAACCAGTAGCTCGTGGAGAGGACCCTCCCAAAGACGAGCATACGGAGAACAGAGACCATGTAGCTTGCTGGGACCTGAAGACTGCTTGTCTGATTCGAGTCGGAGAGACTTGTATAGCCCAGGGAGGAGCACTACTGTGTTTGGGTGGCAGACCCACAATGGGGAGCACTACTGTCTTTGGGTTTCAGACCCACGGTACTCGACAGGAGGAGTACCTCTGTAGGCTATGAAGGGGGAGCACTACTGTGTTTGTGTGGCAGACACTGGCGGGAAGCACTACTATGTGAGGTGGCAGGCCCGCGGTACTGGACAAGAGGAGTACCTCAGCAGTCTTAGGTTTGTGATAAGTACTTAGGAGTCGTGATAGGACCACTGTACACTCCAAAGACGGGGCTCTTCAGCAGTTACGGTTTCGATAATGAAAATTCTGGTTTGAGCTGAGGTTTTTGACCTTTCGGTTTACCTCATGATTGGGATGGTTCACTTGATAACTTAGGTATATGTATGGGCATATACCTGGGTAGTGGTTATCCATTGATTTAATGATCTTGATGTTTCCTCATGATTGAGATGGGTTAATTGATAAATTAGGTATATGAATGAGCATATACCTAAGTAGAGGTTATCTATTGAGATATTCTTTTTGGTTATCCTTTTTGGATTTAGTGATACATTGAAGGTCTTGGGGTCCCTACTAAGTATCGTTATACTCACCCCTGCACTGGCTATGCCTGCACCTCGTTGTGTTGGTTGCAGACGACGGGCATTGCTGACGGAGGCCGAGTGTTCGAGGACCGGACGATACCCGGAGGTGGACTACATGACGAGTTAGTACCCGGAGGTGGAATTCACGGCGACACGACAATCGGAGGAGGTTGACGGGTGAGAGCGTTGTGGAAGCTATCTATACCTACCCTTCCGGTATGATCTGTGGTGGACGATCTAGGAGCTACGCCATCTGTACCTACCCTTCAGGTAGGATCTGAGGAGGACGACCCAAGAGATGCTTCCTTTCATCTAGCTTTTTGTCTTTTTTGGTTGTAATTTCTTTCAGTTGTAGCTGTACTTTCAGTTGGCTTTGTATTCTGGCCCATTTACTATTCAACACTCTCTTTTGTACTTAGTGTTTTACTTCTGCTTGTACTCTGTGGTGTTTTGTATAATTTTATAAAGGCGATGCCTTCCCAGTTATCGAGATTTACACCTTTGGTTCTAGTCGCCAGCCCCTGGACTATGGATGGCGGGCTTGGGGTAGTCACAACACAGGCCCCGAGGACGGGTCGTGACAATTTTATTATGATTCATTCAAAAATATAATAATTAATTTTTAAATATATGTAAATCTTTTTGGAAATTAATGTGATTTTTCAATTCAGCTTAACGATTTTTTACGTATAATCTATTTATCATGAATTTTATATGTTACATTCTATTTTGGATTTTTTTAATACATGTTTAAATACTTTTATTTAAAATAACCCGTTTAATTTCAACAGAATCAATAGTATAAAATATTTTCCCCGAAATATTTTTCTTGGTTAAAAAATTTCATTTTTCTAAAAAATGATTTCCTTAAAATTTTTGATGTTATATTAAAATTAAATATTATAAATAATAAAAAATTAACCTAATTAAATAGATAAGAAATAAATATATATTAATTAACTTTAGTCAGTTATTTCCTACAGCTTTATTATTAATATGAATAATAACATTGTTTATCACATTATAAATAACCAAGACTTGTTTATTGGGATTCTAAAAATACAAATAAGTGTAGGGATATATCGTTTCATTTTTAATTTCAACAACCAAATGATTTAATTGGTTACATATTCTTATTTGATTAACCAATTTTATATAGGGTCTCATTGATTAAATGGGTTAATAGTAATTTTATTGAGGTATTTTGAACCATGTAAAAGTTTTGTATGGTTTATGAAATTGTTTTAGTCAATTTTGATTTCCTGGGATGGCATGAAAAGACATAAATAGGTATATATATATATATTCTTAATACATATTACCTCATGGTGAAGGGAATGCATAATTTGGATTAAAGAATTTACATATATAAGTGTATATGTGTTCATGTGTGGGATGGATTCGAGTTTTCATTGGTAAATATAACATGTTCTGAGTGTTGGATTGTTGTAATACATATGGTAGTATCACTTACCTTGCTATTTTAAAATTGAGAGAGTATTAATTGAATAATAACACTTTCTTTATGCTTTTAATTTATATATTTTTATGTATTGTGTTTTTTCAAAAATTATTTCATTGGTGACTTTTATGAAATCATTAAATTTGATAAATGATTTGTTTGATATAATATTTAAAAATTTAATAATTAAACCAATCCATCAAAGGTTCACTAGTGTCAGTAAAAAAACTATTGATAGTTGTTTATACCATTCTTAGTTTGGTTTTAGTTTTGCATATGGCTTATTATTACTGCATGTTTTGTAGCATGCTTGTATTACCCTCCTAGGAATAATTTAAATTCATTTGTCATGATCGATTTGTTTAAATGGAATGAATTCAATGGATAGTTTGAAATGGAACTAAATATGGTGTCATGACCACACCTTTAGTTAATATAATAAGAACTACTTGTGGGAAGATTAATGTTTACAAGGTTTAAATATATATTTCATGGTTAATAAAATCATGATGTTATGATTATTTATATGAATTTAGAAGGGATTGATGAGGGTGGTTTAAAAAAAATAAATTTTGTGGGATTAAATTACTTAATGCATATGAAATATGTATGATCTTAATGTCTTTCTTTGTGAGACCAAATAAATAAAGTATTCCATATTAAATTATAAATGATCATTTCAAGTTATACATATGATATCTTTTAATCAATTGGCTAGAAAACTGATACATATATCCAAAGGATAAATACGAAAACTTTGGAAATTATATACACATTTTCTCTTTGACATTGAATCCCAGTAATAATTTTGGATAAGTGTTTTCATTGTTTCATTATACATTAAGATGGATATATTAATTTTTTTTTTTAGTTTTATATGACAAAATAACATTGGATAATCTAAAAAATTATGATATTAGTGTCCTTATTGTAAAATGATTAATTAAACACATTTTATATAATTATGTTTATAATTACGATCTTGTATTAATTAAATTATTTGGTTTGAATGATGTTAATATTTATAAATTGATTGTTTTGACTTATGATGGAAAATATGGTATGATTAATACTCGAATGGTGACATTACTTGCATATTTTTCTTTCTGATGTGATATTTATGTTATTGATACCTAAGGGGTTAATACTGATTGGAATGTATAGTTTTTCTTGACAATAATCATGATTACTATTGAATCATAAGGGTTTGGGGAATCCGTTTTTCTATGGCTTGATGGTTTGATGAACTTGTAGTAAATTCCAAAAGAATGAGTATATGATAATGTCATATTCATAAGGGATAGTTTCAAAGTCATGTGATTACAAGTGATTAGATTCTAGTTTTTCCTGAGGGTGAGAGTATGGTGTTCCTGAGGGAGAAATTCTAGTAATGTATGAGGGATATATTTTGGTAATATTGAAGGTGAGATTCTACTTATGCCTAGAAATGAGATTATTAATAACATGAGGGTGAGATTCTAGTTATTCACAAGGGATGGTTTTGTCAAACCTTTTTGATGATGCCTTATTTTTAATGTATATTATAAATGAAACATCCATAATAGAAGAAACGACCACAAATTTTGGTGGTCCTTCCAAATGCATGATGAACTACCCAATGAAACTAATATCAGGATTATGTTGAAGCTGCTGGAATGGGACATGTTTCTGTTTAGGAACCCAGACTAATTCATTATAATTTATTTTGTTCTCAATTATAATTTATATTGTGCTAAATACTGTCATTTATTATTAATTTCACTAATCGGATTTGGGTAGAAACCATGGGGGTCGACATTTTGAGTTTTCTATATCAAACCATGATCAGGTGCTGTTTGGAACCCGAGAAGATCATATTTATCAAAGATCATTGGATTAACTTCTTGTTATTTGAAATGTACACAAGAGTGTGGAAACATAAGACTTAAATATTAATTAGGGTTCTCAAGGAATTGGCCATTAGGTTTTTCGTTTCATTTGATAATTTGTCTAGCCTGTAAATGTAGTATCATATATCATACATGCATTGCTGTAAATTGGTGTTGCCCATTTTTATTCGCATATTATATTATAAATCCTTAATTTTCCATTATCATTACCAAATCTTCAAATATTTTTTGTTTTAATATTATTATATCATGAAGAGACACTAGTATAGAGGGTATGGTCTTCCCACTATACAATCAATAAAGCCTCACTATAAGCCAGATGCCTCTGGTTTATAGGGAGGCACACTTGAGGCCATGCAACCCACTGGTCTAGCCAATGTATATGAGGGGAGTTGGGTTGGGATGTCACAACTTTGTATCAGATCCTTATTTTCCTTTTTTTTAATTTTTGGGCTAATACACGTGAGAGTAAGAATATATCCACACTTGGTAAATAGTTATTCTAGGGACTGATTACCCTACATTATAGGGAAATGAATACGTGTCCATGGTTAAGAATATTGTTCATGTTGTTTGATATTATAGTTGAATCTGATTTCACATAGGGAGATTGTTTTTTTTCATTTCTTATGGATTTATGAGATATATTTTATTTCGCTCTTTTCCTGATATGGAAAGGATGAATCATTATATGCATCATATTAGGAAAATAAGGAATTAACATTCCCTAATAATTCCATGATGTGTAGCTACAAATGTAGGCCTATTACTATTTTTATTGTGTTCTATCATTCATGATTGTATAATATGCTTAACTGGTTATATGGCCATGTTACCTGACTTCTTACTATTCATTCCCTATTTAGACTACCATTATTCAATGAGTTCAAAATTTTTCTCTTTGTTAGCTTTTTGTACATACATTTTTCACTTTATTATATATATATAACTGATTTTATGGTCTTACTATAGTTGGTTATGATTTAATGGGAGTCAAATTCTACATTTCAATGTGTATGTGCAGTTTATTGATTAGTAGATGGCCTCCTAAATGAATGGACTACTAAACATCGACATGTTTTATTATGAAATGGATTTAAATGTTATGTATGATAAATTTTAAATTTAAATGAACCTTTTACACATATAAATGATCAATTGGATACACGTTGGTGGGATGGGGAATTGATCATATTAGATAACCCTTAATGGGTGTTTATAATTTCAATGGATAAATAATTTCTACTGATTTTCATGATAATGAACCATGTTGGATTTTAAGACCCTCATAAGTCCCCGTAGGTATTTAAAAGAATTCATGTAGATAAATTTTCAAAATATTACTTAATTTTATTATTTTTAAAATGTCTTATAATGAAAATTAATTACACATGGATGCTTTATATGAGTTGAATGTTAAAATCAAGTTCCCAATCAATTTGTTTTGAAAATTAATGAACAAATTTTATTTGAATTTAATCATTTTTATATTCAATTATTTAAATGTGAATCAATTCAATGTACTTAAAATGGAACCCAAAGTGGTGTTTTCCATTTAGACCCTCAAGTAATGGTAGATACAGTTTCTCTTTTTTCATTGTGTTTCCTTGAAATAGAACCATGCATGTTTTCCAATGTAAATCATTTATTTTTAGAATTGTCTTATATGATCATCTCTTGATCATAGTGGAGTGAATTTGGTTTTCATGACCTATTGTTTGGGTTGACGTTTTGTTTCCACAGGTAAGGTAGAACCCTTGAGATTAAATGAAAATCTAATGTCTTGACTTTATTATTCTTGGTATTGACCATGTGATTTTGTTCCTTATTGGACTATCAGTTTTCAATGAAACTATTTTTTTCAATTCACTATATTCTAGGAATTTTCAGTGGGAGTTAGCATCGAGTAATGCGTCTTTTCATCTAGATAGACTTGCCAAGGACATGGGAGGTCGCTATGTAGGTCACTTCCGTCTTTATTTTCTTCAGTGATGGGAGATATTATATGTCATAATCTAGGTGGAATATATTTTATGGGCAATATGATACATGAATTGATAGGCAGGTGATCCTAAGTATAATATAGAGGATGATTCATATGATTCAGAAATTTTATTGAATTATACGTCAGTATATGCATTACTCGATGAGTGATTAATGGAATAACAAACCAAATGATTTAGTTAGGCTTTTTGAGCCTTGGGATGTTGGATAAGGTCTTTGTTCATCTCAAAGTTATAGTGACCGAGTGTAAATAATTCATGTTCTTCCAAATGATTGGGATGAATTATTGAGTCTCAGGTGTTTTGACATGACTGTTAGTTTGGGTTAGGTTTTCATACCAATTGTTTAAATGTTTCAATTTATAGAAGTTATTACATAGTGTAATTTTTGGAGGCTACTCTATCTCTTCAATTGATGACTGGGACAACCCTATGGTGGGGATTAACTTTTTTTTTCAAAAAAATGTTTACTTTTGAGTAGAATAAACACAACCAAATAGGATCGTTGGTGGAATGGTTGGGATTTATTAAATAAGCATGAGTTTTGTTTACAATTAATAATTTTTGTTCTTTCTCAAATTTAATGACATTGGTGGAGTTGTCATTGTATAAAACATTTTGTGAAATGTAGTTGGTCATGGTTGTACTAGAGTGGACAATCCATAATGATCAAAGTATTCCTCATGTGGTAAATGTCTTTAGGATTGACTAATGATTGTGTGTCAATAGGTTAAGTAATGATTCTTGTAATGTAAGTCGATCAGTAGTGTTTTGACCAATATCCATGGTAATATTGCAATCCAATTAGTGTACTCTTCATTAAGTGATGATCATGTCCCCTGTCTTTGAATTGTCCTTGATTCACTAAGATGGTGTCAGTATTATGACACACTAAATCTCTAGATGTTTCTGTACTTGGGTTGGTATTTTCTTCTGTGTTTCATGCTTATGTGTAGTTCTTATTGACACTTGGTTAGTCATGAGTTAAATTGGGATTCCATTTAGTAATTTCCTACATGGAATCTCATCCACTATCCAAGTCATACATTGACTCTATCAAATGGTGGATGCCTTTTTGGGATTAATCTATAAACTAATGTGTATTTTTTGACCATAATCCAACATCCTACTCATGAATATGATGTTTTCACTACCACAATATTTTCATAATGCTCAAGTTCATTGATATTTTAGGTTATCCATGTCTTTTTAATGTGTTTGGTGTTTCTTAAACTAAGAAACATCACCAGAGGTTATGTATATACTTCAAGGAGCATGATCATTGTAAATGTGATGTGTGTTGGAAGAAGGCATCATAAATCCATTTTCAAAATGTCGTTCATCTAAGACGAGCTTATTTTGGAATTGTCACATGGAGTTTCAAAACTCATTTTATCATTTTATCAATGGAATAGTTAGTGAAGGAATATCTCATGAAAATATTTTGTTTAGAGGAGTATGGATTCTTTGGGCAAAATCATTTAAAGAAAAGAGATATTGAATTTTGTTTATGTTCGATAGTGAATTTTCCATTTTAACAATTTTAGAATTAAAGGGATAAGTGTCATTATTACTCTTATGGGCTTGTATTTTAAATTTTAATGATGGGAGATATTGTGTTTTGGAATATTTACCATTTCTACCGTTAATGAATACGGTGAAATGTACATTTTTCAAGATGTTCAATGAGAGATCAACTTGATTGTGTCTCAAGTAGAACATGATTGGGTAAGTTTCATCTCAATGTTTTTGGATATAAAACAAGTGCGGACTCGGGAATCAAATATTATGATTTAGGAGTTTAATAGGTGCTGAAAAAGGGAATTGGGAATTGGGAAACAAAATATGACTTTTTTAAAGACGTCATGATCCCTTGTATGTGGGGTGATGTTTATTTTGTTCTCAAATCCTTCTTGGGGACAATATGTCCTACGGTGGAAAGGTTGTAAAATACCATGTTTTGATCCATACAAAGTCTATGGGATTTTAATCATTTTCGATCATCAAGATTATCCATTTCTAGAAATGATATTTGGAATTCTTTTATCAATTTTTAAATGTTGTGGTTTGTGTTTTTAAAAAATAAATAAATTAAATTAAATTATAGTTAATAGTAAATAAAATTAAATGAATATAATTAGGGAAATTATAATAATGAATCATTTTAATAATAATAATAATTGGATTTTAATTTATATTATTTATATTATTATTATTATAGTTTTTTAAAGAAACCCTATAGGGGGTTCTCTTCCCAGATCATGTGACCCCCAACCATCCCCACTAGTCATGTGCACTAGCCCCCCTCATTGTTCCCTCCTTACATGACCCATTTCCTCATGCTTTATTTTATAGATTATATAGAATATATTAGGTATGAACATTAGATCCTAAATCTCCCTTTCTTCGATGGTTTTTGGTGTCCATGTTTCCCAACCTCATTCGTTTTAAACCTTATAAAATGGGTTAATTAATTTTGGTTCCTTGTTTTGATTCTTGGGTATGTAATGGGTTCCTCAGGTCTTATTCGTGTGTATTCCAACATCTATCAATAATGAAAAATCAGATTTTTTCATTTTAGCTATCCATGGTTTCTTTGAGGTGATGTTTTCTTCTTCTACATTGTTTCACAACTCATTTATTGGGGTCTATGTTTTTTTGAATCGCTAATAATTTATGAATATTTTGATGGGTTATACCTTGTCATTTATGATTTTTCCCACCATCTGAGGTACCTATTTACATCCAATTAATTTTTCTCCTATTATATCTAGTTTCATATGTTGTTAATGGGTTCTTAAAAAATTTATTTATCTGTTTCAAACCATTCCATTTTTCATTTGTTGTCCTTGGAATTTTTCTAGTGAAATTCGATTTTCTGTGAAGTCACACACACACATAGGAATTTATATATATATATATATATATATATATATATTTATGTCACTCTCAGTCATTCTAACTAATGTGTAGGTGAGTAAGAAATTTATATTAAATGATATATAAATATACATATATATGTGTTTGTGAATGAAGATGTGGGGTGGTTTCTAGTGGTCACATAAATATCTAAAAAGTGACAAATTTCATCTTGATCTACTACTTCGGGTGGGATCCCATTCCATTTCATTTTATATATGAGAATGCATTAACTAATTAATTTCACATTGTTCTCATATTTAATTAATTATTTTCTATGTATAGTGGTTTATATATAATGTGTTCCTTTGTGAATTGGAAATAATTGTTAAATAAGAGAATTTTTTTTGATAAAAAAAGTTATGATTTTATAATAAAACCAGTATATCTGATGTGTGTAATCATCAAGATAAAAAGTTGTGACAATTATTATATCATTCTTTTATTTGGGTTTTTACTATCATCCTTCTTGTTAGTGCTTTTTATGTGGCATGTTATTATTTTCTACCTTTGAATAATGTGAATTTATTTTTCATTATTGATTAATTTAGAAGGAATGAATGAAATGTTTTGATTAAAATGGGACTTAATTGGGTTGCATGACCATGAATCTGGTTAATTTAATATGCACTAATTATGAGAACATAATGGTTTAAAATGTTGAAATATATATTGGATGGTAAAAACATGACATTTATTTTGTTTAATAGAATTTAATGAAATTTGATTGATATTCGTGTTCTAAATTAAATGGATTTTTTCTAATTTAATTATCTAAAGTATATATAATATATGTTATCACATTGCTAGTTGTAGGTGAAATAATAAATTGAATAATTCCACCTAAAATATAATTTTTCATTTCGAAACGTCCATTTGATTCATTTGGTTCGATAAGAAATATGATTGAAACAGATTACAAATATATAAATTTTCCATCAATGTAAATTGTTATGACGTGGTCAATTTTAATTTAAATCACTTAAAAAAAATTGACAAATTGTTTGACTGATGACATTGACATTGAGTAGGAATAACAATAAATTGTGTGATTTTATATGATTGAATCAATTTTTATGACCTTTTAAATTAAGAGTTTAACTAAACATGGGTGGAATGATTAATTAAACATGTCTGATGTAGTTATGATGATAATTATGAACTTATATTAATGAAATTAATTTTTTCATTGATGGAAATTTTTATAAATTGATTTCTTTGTCTTGTGATGACAATTTTATTATATTTGATCTTATAATGGAGACATTTCATTCTCATATTTGAGCTAATGTGTTTTTTGTGTGATTGATACATGAGGGTTTGATATTGATTGGCATGTTGATTTTGTTTTGATATGACACGCGTTTAATTTTGAATCTTGAGGGATTGGTTCATGCCTTCATACAGCATGAGGGCTTGGTGCACTCGTACTAAATTCTTGTGGGTAGAGTATATTATAATTTCTGATTCAAAAGGGCTAGATGCGGAGTATCATGATTCCTAAGGAAGAGATATTAGTTATTACTGAGTGTGATATTTTGGTATATCTAAGGGCTTGGTGGACTAGTACTAAATTCAAGATGGAAGTGTATATGATAATGTTTCATGCATTATGTATAGATGCGTAGTGACATGATTTCTAATAGTGATATAATTGTTATTCCTAAGGGGTATAATTTGGTATGTCTGAGGGAGATATTCTATATATTGATGAGGGAGATATTTAGGTATTCTTGAGGGAGTGATTCTTGTTATGCCTGAGGTTACGATTTTGGATAGCTTGGTGGTGAGATTCTGTTTATTCCAATGCATATAGTTTTGGTTATCATGGTGGATGATGCCACATGTGTATGGTATATTATGAATGATTCATCTTCTATAGTATAATAATCCACCATTTAGGCTGGCCCTTCTTGAAATAGGACGATCTACCAACAGACATGGACATTCAGCTTTGGCCCAAGTAGGTGGTATAGGACCAGAATTTTTGAAGGAACCTAGACCAAGTTTAAATTATTTAATTTGTTCTCACTTTTCAATTATACTAGGTGGCATTATCTAATTTATTATTAATTTCACGAAATGTAATAGGCTATACACTATATGATCCAAACTATTATTATTTATTTCTCAAATACTTCTTGGGTGGAATTTGGAACTAGAGTAGATATACTTGTTCGTAGGTCTTTGGATTTATATCTTGTGTTGTTATCTATAAAAGGGAGCTAGGGATCATATGACTTGGATCATTATTAGGATACCCGAGGAGTGGACTTCTTGGTTTTTTATTTTGTTTTTTTTATTTGACCACTTGTACTTGTAGTATCATCTATCATACATACATTGTTGTAAATTGTAACGAGACATTTTTATTCATATATTTTGCTATACTTATGCTTATTTTCATTATAACTACTTCATCCTCAACTATTTTTTTAAAATATTTTTTATATCATGGTGTGAATATAATATAGAGGGTATACTCTCTCCTTTTTATCCTTAGTAGACACTTGCTTCTATTCGGTATCCTTTGGCATATGTAGATGCACACTTAAGTCCATGTCACCTACCAGTCTGTAAACCCTCTTATAAGTTAGATGATTTATGAAAATACATTGTATTTTACATTTGGATCCACTTTCATATGAAAAACAAAATATATATTTTAAATAGATTATATATTTCCTTTTGTGTCCCTCCTGTAAATTATAAAATGGAACCTTATCCCCTTAATAATCTACAAAAACATATCACTCTATTTTGTAAAATTCCTATAAAACCATTCAAATTATCTAAATTTCATTCTTGACCATCTATTGTTATCCTAACCCATTCTATCGAAATATATGTTATAAGAAAAATTAGGTTTTTGAAAGAAGAGGATGTCATATTTACCAATTCATTCAATGATTATTCTTCATATACTTACTATAAAAATATTATAACATCCTTAAATTATTTAATACATTATTTTAAATATATTGGTATATTATTATTATTATTTTACAACCATTTCCACCAAATTTCCATCAAATGGTAAATGAATGTATTTCCCTTACATACGCCATTACTACCCCTTCAATTTAGAAATATGATTCGTTTTCCATAACTGCCTCTCAAGGATGGTTGTAATGGTTTATCTAATGAATACGTATAGAATTTATGATATAATAATAAATCATTAATGGTGAACTATTAATTTTTGTCATTTGTTTCTATTTATAAAGTAGACCTATTATTCACACGTATGTATAGACTACAATCTCCATGAAAGTTATATATTTCATTTTCAATGGATCATTTTTGCAATTAGATATAAAATTGTACAAAATCAATATATACAATAATTATTAATGGAAAATTTTCTCTATAATTCATAATAAAATATTTCATTGCTTTTTAATTCTTATTATATCTTAAAAATTCTATTTTATTTTTGTTTAATTACCTCATACTTGAGTGATGTTATAATGATTACAATTTGAATAATTATAGAATATTAAATACTATAGGTATTATATAATAAATGATATAAATTAAAACATTGACATTATGAATATTTTAGAGCCATTACTAATGTATAATAATGTGAACTTGAAAAACTGAAAATGCATGAAAAATTAAATAATTACAACACAACAATGTAATTATAGAGAAGAATTATTAATAAATTATTAATTTGATGATATAAAGGAATCATTTATTATATTATAAGTATCAATATGGATATAGAATATATGTATGATAAATAATATTATTTTGAAGAAGTATAATATAATTACAATAAATGTTGGACTTGAGGTATAGGTTTATTCTACAATATCAATAATATTTAGGATTACCTATATTCAAACATACATTTTAATGTAATTATAAGATATTTCAAATTTTAAGATACATATAATTTATTCCCAAAATTTATCAACACTGTTTAAAAGTCAATGATCATTTCTCTTCTTTTGATACATAAAATATCATAAACATTTTTATAAGGAAAACTATTCATTTTTCACATTTTAGAGGGACATATTTCTCTTCTATATCATTGTTAATTATAATATTATAAAGAAGAAATTATAGTATTTATAATATAAATAATATTATTTTTCAGATGATTCCCATTTTCATTGAATGGTATTAATTATAATTTTTTATAAATATTAAACAATTTCTTGCTTTTTACATTTTGAAAAATATTAAAAAAATGAATTATTTTAATGTATATAAACTGAATTGATTTTCACTCCACCATGACCTATATATTATTTTATTCTTACATAATGTTTTTCTTAGGTTACATTCATGGAATCTAATTTTTATAACAATCGAGATTTTTTAACATATTGAAATAATAATTTCTACATGTTATAAAATAAACGATCAAATGTATATGTAAACATATTTTCATCTACATCAAAAGAAAATTGATGATTCATATATATTACTGAGGATATTTTGAAATGATAGAATCAACTTTTTTTATATTAATGGATTATAATAATGTTATTTTATTTATTAATTTACGAAAATAACATAATTTTGTATGAATGATTTAAATACTAATAGTAGTAATGAATATATATATAGATTTCTTAATTTTTTTTAGAAGATGAATTAATGGAACAAATTAAGTAATTGGTGTGGTATCTCTATCAACTCAATGAATTCATAGGCCTCATTATATAATAAATAATTTGTATTTCGTGTATTCAAAACCATTTATTAATGGTTTGTTGGGGAATCTCATTAATGGTATGTTTTTGATGTCGCAGAACAAATACATGACAACCTAATTATGATGTTTGATATTATACATTATATAATTATGTAACTATTTATATTTATTCATGTTAATATTTTTTTCTATATCATCAATATTTATATTCCCCTTTTATGATATTAGTAATTTTTAGTATTGTAATATTTTATTTATTTCATCTGTATTACTCATGTTGTATTTTTACAATGTTGGTTATGTTGTATTCATTCACTTGATTTGTATTAGGCCTATCAAATGATTATACATTCCGTTTTTATGATACCAAGATGGATATATAAGTTATTTTATTAATATATTAGATTTAATTATAATGATTTAATTATATTTTTATGTTGTATTTCATGTTTTCAAAATCTATGTGAGTATCAAGTATGTATCTTGTTACTGTAACTAAAAAACCATATGATCCTACAAATTTATATCACTTTATAATTCTAATATATAAAAACAATTATCAACTCTATGTTATTGGAGTTTGGGTTTTATTGTATCCTTTTTTTCTTTTAATATTATGTTACAACTACTATAATGGTTTCCTATCTCAAATTATAACAAATGGATTCATTTATCAATTTGTGAAAAATAAATTAATGAGGTATCCCCCAACCATTTAGTAATTTCTGTCATGATTGTTAAATTATAATTTATGGATTATATTTCAATCGAAATAATAACCTTTATGGGGTTTTAACTAACATTTTTCTAATTTATCATTAGGTATATTGTCTCTAATTTAATTCCTTGTGACATAAATAATTTTAATCAACATGATGTCATTAATTTATAATTATTACCACCTTATTATGTTTTATAAAAATAGTCATCTAATTATTTATATTATAATATTTATATTATGTTATTTAACCATTTTTTTAAATAGAAAAATATATATTTTTAAAGTGTTTTCCATAAATAAACCCACTTCATTTATTTATAAATTTTCACCTTAATTTTCTTTTCTTTTTTTGTTTTTCTTACCCCATAATATTTTTTATTATATTAAATTGTATTCTAGTATGGTGTAAAATGAAAATTTAATTAAAATATATTACAATAATAATAACTATTTCCCAAATATTATATTATCATTGAGTATAATTACCATTGTCTTTAATTATGGTTTCCCCACCTTGTCCATATTTTCATTCCCTAGAAAAAATCCCAATTACAATTGTTATCCTAATTATTTTGATCAAATGAAGAAATTATATTTTCCTTCTCAGGTTACCAAATATAATTTTTTACTCTTTCATTGATGTGAGTTTTCCAAAAATTTATTTCAAATTATAAAAAAGTTGTTCCATTCAATTAAAATCATATGATTTCTCTTATACTCCTAATATCATGTGGGAATAATTTTTTATTTTAAATGATATATTATTAATGAATCATTTTGGAATGAAAATGATTTTCAATTAATCCAAATTTGAATCCATTATTTTCATGATTACACGGTTTATGATTATTTTGTGAAATTAAATTTTTATATAATCATTTCACATCCCCTTTAATGAACCTAGATGTGTTTTTCAAGGATTAATTATTGATATATAATTCCTAAAAGGTTGATTGAAATGGCATATTTTCAAATTTTTAAATGTGGAAATTTTTAAAATTGAAGTTTCAATGTGAACAAAATAATCATCACACACACCAATGCAATATGCATATTCAAAAATCCCAACTATAATTATGCTACTATTTTCTAATTTATATCTAAACTCGCTATTTCTATTGAGGTTGTTTTTCATAATTCAAAATATAATTATTCTTTTGAAGTAATCATTTGTGGTGATAAAATAATGGGCATCAATCATTTATAATGTTTAGTTCAACTATGTTAATACCATTAATATTGGTTATAAAAAACATTTTTCATTCCATAGGTTCATTTTGATTCGAAAAATGATTTTTTTTACAAGTGGAACATATTTATAAGAGTGATTTATTTGTGTAGTCATATATCACCATAAAATGAGTTATTTATGGAATTATATCACAATATATAATAAAGGGAATCAATTATTTGTGCTTATTTCACCATGGATATTACAAAAATTCACTAGATTAACTATATTTATGTGAGTTTTGTATTGATTCCTACTTGATTATAGTTATCTAAAACAGTTAATGATCCATTCTCCACACTATTTTAACAATTTTTTTGTGATTCACGCAACACATTAGGAATCATGTTTTTGTTCCATTACCACCATGTTTTTTGAAACATCACATGGTTATTTCTCACCCATCTTATGAGTTTTATGACAATCTTTATTCCATAGTTTGCAATAATTCATCATTTACATCACTTTTGGTATAATTGTGGAGTTTACTACACTCTATTTAACATGTTTATTATCACATGATCATATTTTAATATAATGGTATATTTTTTTCTCTTTTTATTTTACACAACTATTTTATCTGATAATGAAAAATTATTATTATTCCATGTTAATTAAATATGATATTTCTACAATATGATGTTGTCCCATATTTTTTATAATCACACCCATAATGAATGTTGATGAATTGTCCCATAATGATCTACTTATATCTCATGTTTCTTATGTTTTTATCTCCAAAAGTATATTGTTTAAAATAATTGAAGATATGTCTAAAGAGTGTCTAGAGTGGATTGATTTTGGGAAAATATTCCCATGTTTTATAGGATAAGTATCCAATAAATTTCCCTCTATAATTATAAACAATCTATTCATGAGAGTACATTTTATATTGTGGATATAATTTTTATATTTAGATAACAATAAAATATAGTGAATGATCACATACTAACCTATGTGTAATTAATATAAAAAACTAATTGTTTTGTATCAATTTATTCATTAAAATTGAATAGTTATGAGCTGTATTAAAATTTAACACCATGTAAGATAATACCAATGGGATATGCTATCGATAATAAAATTATATTTTAAAGAAGTTATGATGGTTTTATTATTTTAATAAATTAGGATATGTAATATTAGAGAAAAAATAATTATAATAGATTTTATTATAATATATTTAATTTAATATGAATGATAATGTGACAGTTTCAATGATTAATAGATTTTGGTGTTTATATTTCATGATATTTATTTTTATGATTCTATTTTATCATTTATATAGATCAATATTGAGAAAAATATGTTATATTTTAAATTGGGGGGTGGGGTTTAGGGGTAACTATGTTAATATTGGTTATGATTTACAATAAATAACATACATGAATGAAATATGAAGAGGGAAAGGATATGTTGTTGAAAATATAATGGTTGTGGTCACCAAAATATCTCAAGATATGATTAATAACCAATGAAATTAAATTATTTTGAACACAACAAATTTTATATTTATTGAGCATTATACTTTATATTATGAAAAATATTATGAAACATATATGATTCCACTTCATATAAGTAAAAAATGTGGTAATAATCACATGAAAGAATTTATAATTGGACAAAAAAATTTATCATATGTGTAAGGATTCGAAATTGTCCATTTTATTATCAAAGAGAGCTTGAGAGGAAAAATATAAAAAATGAAATGTATTGAATTTTCTACAAATACAACATACATACATAATGAATTAAAATACAATGAGTTTTTTCATTATGAAATTTTATACCCCATTCTGCGGTCTAAAAATGATATATAGGTATAAATAACCTCTAAAATCCTATGAATAATGGAAACCGATCAGAATAAAACTATTTATATGGATCATGATAGTTAAGGAAAAGATATTTGAATCGATATTTATATTGAAGAATTATTATATTCATTATTATGTAATCATTGAGGTTCTATAAGAACAAAAAAATAAACTCTGTAATGATTGGATTAAGAAAGAAAACATATTACTTCATCGACTTGCACAATTATATTTATAGGAATATGCTTTTTGAAAATAATTTCATCCATCCTTTAGAAAAGTTTTTGTGATTTTTGAAAAGGATTTGTAACTTATAATTATGTGGGAAAAAAAATTAGAATAATGAAATAAAATTTTATATCACCCTTTTTTAGTCAATCAATAAATGGATAAGTATGAATAGCTAGTTGAACTAAGTTATATAATATAGGTATTCATAATGAATAATGATGAAAAATTTGAAAAAATGATTAGTTAAAAATTTAATAATTATGATAACCCAGTTATAAAGAATTTTTTTTGATTCTTATGTTTTTAACGCTAATATCTCTCCTTAAGTTTTATGCTGGATCTCATATATATTATAGAATTACAATGATATTTTTATTTGTATATTATAATCATAATTATGGGGACACAATTTATTAAATAGAGGGAAAATGTAGTGGAACAATAATTTATTATATAGTATTCCTTAAAATAAATATTATACATTAAGAAAAAACACTAAAATTATTCAAAACAAAAGAAATGAATATTATCATGTAAATAATTTAGACAATAAAAAAACATGTAATTAAAATATTATTAACTAGTTAAAATTATTACAATTACATGATTTATAATATTATAATTTAGTAATAAAAATAATTATTAATACTTAAATAATTATTAAGATATTTATAAATAAATATATTACATTTAATATATTATCTTTTTAATAAATAATCATTCTATATATTAAATTTTCTATTAACATTAATTAAATTATTATTTGTTTCATAATCTATTATTTCAATAGAACTTGTTTTGATTTTCATTTATTATTTTAATTTTAATGTTAATATTCATTATTTTGTAATTTTACTTTTACAAAATTAACATCATTTTTTTAATTCAACATATAAATATAAACAACAACTCATTGTTTCAATTTTTATAAAATTAATTATTTTTGGTAAAAGTGAAAAATATAATATTTATTGGGAAATCAAATCATTATGACTCTATATTGATGTTTTTCTCACAAAAAACGTATAAAATAATTTAATGAAGACTAATCTATTGTGGATTAAAACTATATGTTCTTTAATAGATATATGAAATATGAAAACATATTTTTATGACTAGAATAAATATTTAAAAAAATAACTATATTAGGGTCTACATGGAATTATATTTTTTAGTAAAATCCAATTTTATCATGATTTGATATCCACATAATTTTTTAATGCTAAATTGTATATCATGTAAGTAAATGAAATTTGTAATTTTATGAGATATATAAATTTTATTATTATATAAATACAATTTTAAAAAATATGGTTTTATGAGTTTTATACACTAATGCAAATAAATATTTTTTTTAAAAAATTTGAACTAATATCTAAAAAACAACCATTATAGTTGGAATCATAAGATTTTTTTATAAAAATTAGTATTGTAATTTTAGTTATTTTAAATAAATTACTATAGTATGTTTATGTTAGAGTGAAAAAAATGGTCAATGTGAAAATTCTATGACTAAAGGCAATTAAAAGTGATATAGATTATGAAAAAATTAATGGTTGAGTAATTATAGACCATAAAACATTGCTATTTATATTATATTTAGGTTTATTATTTACAAGTAAATAATTTTTTCACATTATAATAATAGAAATATTTTATAAAATATCTTCTCACCTATTATAAAAAGGCCCTCACATAAATATATGAAAACCATGTCCAAAAATATGGTATTTATGATATTATTATATTTTCTACCCATAGAATCCAATTTCACATTGTACAGATTTTACACATATGAATCACTTTAAATCCAATAATTACCATTGATTCTTCTAATAGAAACCCCATATCCCCAATGTGTGTAATAGTTTCTGCCCCAACATAATTTCTTTTCATTATGAATATGTAAAATACAATAGTAAAACTATTATATATTAAAATAAGTATTTTATATAATATAAATTTTATTAATTGATGATAATAACTATTAAATACCTATCAATTAATCATTAAGAAAAATGATAATGTACATTATACATTCATACTCAAAACAGCCTCCATAATTTATTGTTTCATTATTTTTATCTAAAATAAATTTTTATTGGTTATGATCTCATCAAATATGATCCAAAAATTTATAATAGAATTTATTAATAATGATTCTATTCAAAACAAAACAAATTTCAAAACCATATTCACCAAATTAATTATGCTATTTTCCATTTGGGATAGGTTGACAATCAATTTGAGAAATAAAATAAAATAATACCATTGATGATTGTTAAATCATAATTACAGATAAAATATAATATATATATATAATTAAATAAAATTGTTATTTTTTATATAAATTTAAATGAAATATTAAAATCATTAATTATAATAAAAAAATCTATTCATTTAACGTCCCTGAAACATGAACATCGTTAATTTTATCATTATATAATGGAAAAATAACATAGAATTTAATAAAAGATTTTTAAATAAATATATTTAATTAATAAAAGTACCTTTCTTGTTATTCAATGATGATGTTTTTGAAAATAATTGATAGCATCATAGATATTGAAAAACATGTATAATAATATCTTATTAACTCGCAATAATATTGAAAATAGATTACAACTAAATAGCATAAATAAATATAATAATATATAATTATATTTACAAGAACATATATATTTTAGAATTGTACAAAATAGGTTATTAATATAATTAAATATTGTATTCAAAATATTTATGCAGTGTAATGGAAATAAATAATTAAACAAATGGTTTTAGTGTCGTATTTTTAGGTTCATATTATATAATTTATATTGTGCACCATAAATTCCCTTATATGGTGTATTCACTACCTCATAAACTGGATGAATAATGAATATTATTAATTTCATGTTCTTCTAATGTTCATTTAAATATATACTCATTTTATTCGCTAATTCATATATTACATTTCACATAATGATATTTTACAAAAAATATTTCTACAATTGAATTTAATTTGACTGATACCTTACATTATAGCTAACAATGAGATAAAAAAAGTTATACTAGTTTTAAATATTTTTTCATAAATATGACCATAATTATATATTAATTAAATTAGAGATTATAAATTGTATTAGTTTTTTATGATATATATATATATATATGATGGTCATACTAAATAAAAATGTATAGAATACTTCATTGCAAATTTGATCTTAGTTTTTATTAAATAAATTGAATTATAATGAAAATTTATAACAAAAAAATTCTCTCCTTTTTGTGAGTGAATATTATAATATATTTCTAATAAATTTATAGATTTAATTATATTAAAATTGTATATTTTTTAAATCAGTAAATAAATATTATCTTATAGTGATATTTTAGGATTCATCAAAAATAATTAACCTAAAAATGGATTTATATCATTCCCCATTTATGATGATGATGAAAAAACAAGTGGTAATAATAGGGTTTAATAAATGTATTTTTTCCAAAACAATAGTGAAATAAATCAATTATCTTGAAATTTAGTACTCATACAATGATAAGGGGTTATTACAACACCGCCGTGAGAAATTTTAGCCCACCATTATTTCATAACCATAATCAATGAACCACCTTTATAAACAGGGTGATCATCAATAACACATATCATTGGATTTGTATATTTAGATGAATAAGAATCTACTTTACATTCCTCTTCATTTATTTTGTTTTTTATCACTTCAAAAGAGATTGGATGCATCATTTCTAAAAATTATGGTGAGAACATACCTTTTTATCTATATTTGATATCATCAACTACATTTTCCACAACCATTGGGGGATTCCATGAAGCATCACAATGAAAAGTTGTATCATAATAAACAACAATTCATTGATTTAATACTAGAAAACATTAATGATATTTAAATTAGAATATATAATATTTGATAGAAATTTATTGTTCCTCTATATAATGATGATTACCATAATTTAATTAAAACAGTCTAAAATATTATTTTCAATTGCTGACGTTTCACGTTCTACAAAGAGTTGAGTAAAATATACAACATGGTCCAAACATGAACATGAACTAGAATGATCAACAAAAATAATTTTTTAGACTTCAAGGATTATATAATTGGAATTACCTACGGATATTATGGTTTATCAATTTCTAATGGTCCTCTAGGTTGAATGGTTGTAGAAAATATTTTTACATTCATTGAGTCGGAAACAACCATTTTGGATTTTAATTTACCCATTGATGTACCTGGATAGTTCTCATACCAAAACTCAATTTCTGTAGCACCAATATACATTACAATATGTTCTAAAAAGAATATATTAAATTTTCAGTTGATAGCTCACAATGCACACAACAATGTGTTCTTGGGAACGATGATTTATTAAATGAGATATTAAAATATATATTATGACTAGTATTGAATACATTATGAAATTTATGAAAATTATATATTATTACATTTATTCAATTATAAAAGAAATAAAAAATTTACATATAATGAAAATCATTTTCGAAGAAAATTTCACTAACATTTAATGGCATACATATTTGAAAATTATATTTTTTTAAATTTTAAATTTTACTTCTCAAAATGGACATCATTTTTAATTGAGAGTATAAAAATAATTTTAGTGTGATTTTATTTAGATGATTTATTTTTTTATGAATAGAATAAAATAATTCATTGTAGTTATTAGTAAAATAGTCATTTTACTAATTATTATACAATAAATTCATCTTTTAAAGACACAATTTATCAATAGTACATATATAAATCCAATTTAGGTTATATGAATCATAATTATGTTGAAATTATATATATGAATTTATTTAACAATAGACCATTTCCTATTACCCTCCTCGATAAATCTGTGGGTTTAGTGCTAAATTTACTTTAGTCACTTTTGTGAATTGAATTATAAAAAATGGTCTTACAAAGTTATAATTTGTATTATATATATTGTCTAATAGAATCAACATAATTTAATTGATATTATTAATAGTGAAAATAATAAAAAAATTACCATAGTCAAGGGTAAATCATGTAAATAACGATAAACATATTTTTATAATATTATTATTTTTCCATAAAACATGTCCAAATTTAATTGTATTAGTTGTATTTTACACAAATCTAAAATAGTTTGAAATTATAATCTTTTTATGCCACATGAGTAAGAGTATAATATTTATAAAAATTTTTAATGATAACTTTAAAATGATTTACTCTTGATTTTAATTGGAATTAAATTTTTTATACATAGTCATAAAGATGTAAAATTCCTCTAAAAATAGTCATTTGAACGATAATAAAATTTTATTAATCATGATAGGGAATGATTAATTTATTCATAAAAAAAAGTAAATTAAATTCATTCATAATTATGATGAAGAAATAATTTAATTATTAGATTATAAAATTAAATATATTGATTATATTAACAAATATTATTTCTCATAAATAATGATATTAAAGTATTATATATATAAATCTAACATTTTAGTGATATTTTACAAGGGTTTTTTCAAATATAATTTTATTATTATATGATTAGAATGGAAAAAAATGAATAGTATCAATATTGACATAAATGACTCTTTACAATAAATAATAGTTTATTAAATGATATAAAATTCCCAAAGAATAAAAATACGACTAATATACTATAATATGGATTAATTTTTCCTCAATGATCTATTTTGGGTCTGTTTGGAATATTATAATAATTAAATAAACCCATAGAGGAAAAATAAAATCTACCATGAAAAGAGTTAAAAGGATTAAGTATGGATGAATTCCAAAATATAAGTTTAGTTAAGTGAAATAAACTATTATTGAAAAAAATTGAGGTATATCTAAACACATCCTCATTCTTGAATATAAATAACACACTTTGAATCCATTTTTATTATATAAATAATTTATGTTTATTTACTATTTAAATAGATTCCAAAATACCCCCTCGCCTCTCATTTAAAAAGGATCCTCCTACCTCACTTCATCAAACCATTATTATCTGTATATCTCAACACACCCCAACCCATTTCTCCATCCAAATTTTTTTATATGTTCTGGATGTCCTGGTATTCAAAAATACAACCACTACAATCCCTAAGACGATACCCAAAGGTAGTCAATCGAAAAACATATAATTGTTTTATAACTTATTCATTCTATTTTCATCTTCTTATAATTTTCCTTACTTTTTTTCCATATTAATTTAATAAATATAGTATTATATATATTCTTGTCTTTTATAATTATTATATTTCAACCATATTCCTCAGTTTACCCATCCTATTATGAAAAATACCACCATGTGTATGTACATATGTCTTACCATCTCTACATTGTTGTGCACTTTTTATTTCATCACCTCATTCATTGGAGTATTATAATGAATAAAATAATAAATACAAATAATAAATATGACATTATATTGATTCATTATAATTAATAAAACATCCATGACCTTATCACATTACCATTTAGGGAATGATACTGTCGCTCATGGGTGCCTACAACCTTCCGTCTCCACGGCACAATGAGATTCATTATCCAAATTTACAATATAAAAATGAATATAATAATGTATACTATAAGTGAATAAAATATTTAATTACTTACTATAATTCTGGATATGAATAAAGTATAAAATATGTATAAGAAATAGGACATAAATGAAAAAAATATACACTAGAAAATGAAGTAGTCAACAAAAAAAACAATGCTAAAAATATATTTGTATTAACAAAAGGATATAATAGAAAAATATATTGTATCATAAATATTGATATAGTAATTTTATAATATAATTTCATTATTTAAAAATTGTTTATATGTTTAACTCACCATAGACTAATAGAAAGTACAAGGCACGTGTTAATTCCACAATCTCATTATTATTAATGATTTTATTATATAAGTGTCTGATGGGAAATATTTATCATCTATGTTGGTGTTTCATAACAGTATTATTAAAAAAAATTACTATTATCCTACCAATTTTTTAGGTCTTTCACCAATTGTCATGTTTTTTTATAAAAAATTAAGGGAGTCTTTTTTTTTCATTTTCCAAATGATGTATATAATGAATTTTAGCACAAAAATACATAAAAAATGATTTTTTTTAATTTATAACACATTAGTGGATTTTACCAACATCATTATTCCTTGATTTTTTAAGCATATATTACATTTTTATAAAGATAATTAGAAAAATTGTTATTTTTAATAAATACATGACATTAAATAAATGATCTAAATGATAAATTAGGGATTTCTGTCTAAGAACTTTTTTAAAATTTTGTTATAGTATTTTAATCAATAAAAAATTCAATTGTTGAATAATATTTTTGATTTAGATAGATCTATTGTGATATAATATATAATATTTCATTTAATTGTTTCTGATTTAATTTGATGTTAGATGTTCTATTTTGATTCCATTCATTGTATATAGTAAAAGTGTTCACATTTTATATGGTAATTTTTTAATATGAATGTTTATATTGATTCTGTTTTCATTTGAGGAATGAATTGGAATTTGTAATTAATTGAATGAGACTTCCATATCCCTTCGATAAATCATTATGTATCATGAGAACCATAGTTTCAGTTTTTACCCATTTATGTATAGTTTCTTTGCTGATGAATTAATAATATTTTTAAGATATTCAAAAATCTGAATTTCCTCATTATGATAATTGTTATTTATATTCCATGTTATTATATAACTATAATAACATCCATGGTTTTTTTCTATCTCAAGACATTATTTTATATGGTAATATTTATTCAGACCATATCATTCAAAAGATTATTATTAAAGGTCTTCTCCTACATCTATACATATTAACTTATGGGTTATGAATATTTATCCGCAAAATACTCATCTGTAAACATACCCTTAATTAGAATATGAGATCATCCCCTTATTATGTATTAATTTTAAATTATTTGAATATTTGTTTTGGGATTTATATTTTAGGATTATCTTGGAGAATAATGGAGATAGAAAAGGATTATCTATGTTACATTTTTTGTTATGATGTTTAATGTAATATTCCTATATATAATTTGGTATCCCAAATTGTTAAACTAAGAGGAAATTTTGGATTTGACCCTTTTATTTATGATGATGTAGTAAGTAATTCATCAGCTCCAGATTACTAGGATCATGGTTATTATTATTGGTATCAGAGGTTTTTTAGCGGAATACTAGAAAACTAGATTTTCAAAACCCAGATCAGGGAACATTCTCCAATTATAGTCAGTATGGATATGTATAGAAGAAGAAACATGAATATGGATAATGTAGAGATTACGTGGGTATTCCTCAAAGAAATAATTATTAGGATAATAAATTTAGGCGTTGTTCTAGGACTGATGTACCTAGACATAACAACATTGATAAGGTTTGTTGGGTCTAACACTACGTATCATGTCGCATGAAAACTGTCCTTACATTCAACATGGGTTATTAATCAAGGGGGGGGGGTTATTCCTATGATAATTCAAATTTTATTCAAATATATTATTACTTATGTATAATTAAATATATCCCCCAAGAAACCATGTTATTTATTATGAAATTATATATGCATTAGTTTTTTAATTAATGTTATGTATAATACTAGTTCAAAAGTATACACTATTATTAAAAAAATAATTGAGTGTATTAAATATTTTTCAGAAATGTACCCTAGTGTATGGAATGGAAACCATATAAACACACAAAATCCATGTAGGTATTTCATTATTATTAATGATTATAATACTGGATTTGGTGCTTCAACATTAACTGAGAAACATATAAATATAAAGGGACTCTTGAAATATGTTTTTAACAATAAACTTACTCCTATAAAACATATTGATCAATAATGTGAAGGAACAATGTTATAAGGCTCGATGAGCCAAAATCCTCCAACATAAAATAGAAGTATATATCAATTTGTACACGATCAGTAGATAAATTCATTAGAGAAGATATTTCATGAATTGTGATGTATGAAATTAGAGAAGGTTTTCATGTAATGTTTTCACCTCTCATGATATGTGCATCAATAATGGACATAGATTTAATAAAAAAAGGAAGATAAATAAATTTAAAAAATAAAATGAATGGTTTTTAAGGAACTTTCCTTCGAGAAATATTTCAATCATGAACATTGTGAAGCTGGGGAGTACAGTTTATAAATCTGAGGCATAAAGAGGATGAGAAAATGGATAAATAAAAATATACTTCAAAATTTAACCATGTCATGAATCATATTACACCCTTAATCCATAGATAATGAATGATCCTATCTTTTATGAGTAAAATCCATTCATCTAATGAGAATTGGTCTCCTAAAATTTCTCACCATATGATGATATAGCCTCATGTTTTATTATGATGGAAAAGGACAAATGTATATAATATATAATTGAAGGAAATATAGAGAAGAAATGGGATTTAGAAGACACTAAGATGTTAAATAAAGAAAAGAGTAAGAAGATAATTGTTTTCTTTCAACAAATTCCATTTTTTAAATTAAAATATTTAAGCTACCAATGTTCAATTATTTATGTCAAAAAAAAAGTTAATTATGAAAATTATTTCCGTAAGTGATAAGGAAATTTTCCTCAGAGGAGTTCGTGGGAGATAGTCCATTTTTATGTGATCGGAACTGTTGATGTAAATGTTATAAATAATTTAGTAGAAAATACTGTAACCATATCCTAAATGGTAGTGAATTAATTATTTGATTCCAGATCATTGATTTTTTTATCTTATTAGTTTTTTAAAAATGTTAGACATTTCACATTTTATTTAACAGAGGATCTGTCAGTAAAAACTCCTAAGAGAAGGATCATTACAACAAAGATATATCTAGAAATACCCATTATGATAAACAAACATACATCAATTACTAGACATATAATAAAACATGTTTTTGTTATTGATATAATATATATCATGGATTGGCTATAAAATATGATGTAAAAAAATATAGTATGAGAAATAAAAATATGATTTGCGAGGATGAAGAGGAATACCTTATCATTAAAGAAAAAATGCATCTGTTGATTCTTTTCGATATCCATCACTAGCTTCATTACTAAATTAAATTCATTTGGAGGAATAGAAAACAAAATTTATAGATGATAAAAATATTAATAATATTGACCATGTACCCATTTTTAAGTAATATATTTATGTATTTCCTTAGTAATTAGTGGGATACCCACCACAATGTGAATTAGATTATTAAATTGATTTATTCCTTAATGCAATACATATATGAAATAATCCCTATATAAATGCCACAATAGAATCAGATGGGTTGAATATACAACCTGAAGAATTTAGTAAAAATGGATTATTTCACCCTACTATTTTAACAGGGGGATCCCATATTATATTTTTCAATATGAATGATGGATCCATGAGGCTATGTAGTTATTATGTAGATTTAAATACTATTACAATAATGAACATGTATCCTCTTACTCGTATCAAATATTTCCTCAATCATCTTCATGGACAACAATTCCTTATGATGATTTAACATCATTATAGATATAAAAAATTATGAGTTAATAATGAGGAAATTTAAATGATAGCATTTTAGATGAGGTATGGACCTTATGAGTCCATAGTAATGCCTTTTGGATTGAATAATGAACCTATGGTTTTAATAGAACAAATGAACCACAAATTCATGAAATATATTGGTGATTTTTTTATATTCATTTATGATAGATTCGTCTATTCAAAATGGTATAGAGGCCATGAAAATCACATGATGGGTTTCCTTTAGACTGTAATATGGGATGATTTTTAAGTTAAATTTAGTAAGTTTGAATTATAGATTTGGGATATTTCCATTCTCGGACATATTGTCTCTTTGTTGGATTTTATATTGATCATACACAGATAGTGGAAATATATGAATGGCTTGCGCGAACAAGCATAACCAAGATGTATAGTTTCATTAGTTTAGTAGGTTACTATTTTCGTTTTATTATTAATTTTTCAAATCTGTCTAACCAATAAACCATGATCACAACTAATGGGGTTAAATTATTATTGACAAAAATAATATGAAAAATATTTTGAAGAATTAAAGAGAACAGTAGACTATGTTCCTATTATGTATTCACCACATTCAAATGAACAATTTCTGATTTTTTATGAATAAAAAATTAAAATACATGGTTTTTTCATTATGTATAATTATAGAGCTTTTACATATGAATCGAGAAAGTTACAACCAATTATAAAAACAATGCAACTCATGATCTTGTGTTTGTAGTGATAATCAATTTTTTTTAGATATATAGAAATCATCTCATTTTGGAATGTTATGTGATATATATAGATCAATAGAGTTTGAAATATATATTCTCATTGAAAAAACTCAATATGAGGCAATGAATATGTCTTGAGCTACTGAAGGATTATTATTGCTCAATACACTTCCACACATGGATGGGAATTAATGTCGTTGATTCATTGTATAGGAAGGATCATGGAGTTTTGATCCAAATGAGGATGGAGAGGGATACAATGTTCATAATCCTAGTAAATATGGATATGGGAGTTTAAAATGATGGTTGGACTTCAATCATCTATCAAATTATTGAACAATCATATTTATTAGATAAGGTAAATAATTTCCAATCTGATGCTGTGGAATGTCATAGGACGATTAAAATTTTGTATGAAATAAAATTAGAGGAATTTTTTGTGAATATGTTTTTATAACATTTGGAAGTAGGCTATGAGTTTCATCTATACCTGTTATTAAAATTTAAATTTTTAGATGATACTCATAAGTAAAAATTATCTATACACTATCGTATCCGAAATATCTATATGAACATGAAGGAACAATTTTTATGGGATTACATGATTTAAAAAACTTCTCCTCAATTTTCAAAATCTTTTTTACAATGTTTAATGATTTATGGTTTGATCATAATTTAATCTTATAACATCTTTCAGTTATTTTTTGTAAATGGGATTAAATTACTATTTTATTTTTCATAGGACTACAAAATACTCATAGTAATAATGATAAAATATTGGTTATCCATGGTCCCCTATATAAATCTACTCATTTTCATTTATATAATATAATAAATACCTCTTGATCACCTCCCAAGGATCTATATTAATGATTTTTCAACACTTCATGGAACAACTCTACGGATTTCTTATTATTATGAACTACAAATTACATCATAATTATATAAATGTATTCAAAAGGATGTAGATTCTGAGTTTCATTAGATGAGTTCTTACCATATTCAATCTAGTAGACCATATATAAGAACACTTCAAACATTGGATAACATTTTTAGTTCATAATCACTCAAAATTAATTGTATGTGGGTTCAGTATACAGGTTTTCTAGACTTTTCCTACAACAATATATTCTATTAGTGAATTCAAATATTGTTTTATAATGCATTATAATGAATGATATGTCACAATCTATATCTTTTGGATGATGTTACTGAATGGAAACACATTGGATAATAGAATAATGAATAAACAATAGAAAAGGTAATGTTAATTCATGATAACATTAGAGAAACTCAAAGTATGAAAAAATGTCATGCTGATAAAAGAGGAATGATATAGAGTTTCAATTGGGATATCATGTTTTATTGAAACTATACTAATTTAATGGTGTTATATGGTTCAACAAGAATAGGAATCTATGTCCTAAGTATATCAGAACATTTAAAATTCTTAAAAGGGTTGAATTTTTTCCTTACTTTTTGGAAATGCGGCGAAATATCACAAATGGGAATGATGTGTTTCATATATATATGATAAGATAGTACATTCCCAACTCAATTCATGTTCTCATCTATGATGAGATAGATTTGGAACATAATCGTTCTTACTTTTTTGAACCCATGTAGATTCATGATACTAGAGAACATGTGTTGAGAAATTAAATGACCTAGTTGATAAATGTACTCTGATTAATTCAAAAATTGTAAGAAGAAAAATGGGAAAAATAGGATTATATGAGGAGAAATACCCAAAATTTTTTCAAGGTAACAAACATAATTTCTCTCGGAATTAATTTTTTAAGAGGGAATAATGTATCACACTAATAAATATTCATATTTTCCTTTTAAATAAATATTTTTTTTTCATTTCATACAATGAACACAACACTGAATTTGACCACAACATAATCTGTTAAAAAATAAAATTATATACAGGATATGAATCATATTAAACACATTATGAAATTTATTTATATTACACATAATTCTTTTTAATAAATTATATAAGAACACAACCGATTGAACGCAAAAACAAATTTTTTAAAAGTTGAATTTTAGGACCCTTTAATATGGTTCATATTTTAAAATAAAATTTTGTAAATTTTAAATTAAAAAATAGAAATAAATTTTGAATTTAGAATATAAATATTAAATTTTTGTGAAATTTTGGTATTTTTTTCGAGGTTTCATTTTTGGATAAATAGTGAAAAATACTAAATTGTAGTTAAAAATTATATATTTGTTTAAATTATTAATATACATTTAATATATAATTAAAATTTAAATTAAATAAATAATTAATATATTAATCTATTTTTTTATTGGAATAATTTTTATATAATAATTATATATAAAAACTTATTCATCATTGGAACATTTCCTTTTACCGACCTTCTCTCCACATCTGTGGGATTACTGATAAGTTTAATTTATCCACTTCAATGAATATAATTTGAAAAATAGTCATCGATGGTTGCAATTAGTATAATATTCATATTATAATTATAAAATAAAATTTTTTATATTATTAATAGTAACGTTAGTAATTTTTTATTTAACATGGTTGGGGGTAAATCAGGTTATTAATGGTGAAAATAATATTAAAATATTATAATGTTACCCTAGAACATATCCAAATTTTATTGAATGAGATTTTTTCTAGAAACATAATACATAGTACTAAATTATGTCCTTTTTTGGAACATGATTTAGAATATGACATTTATAACATTTTATTTTAAAAATAAAATATGACATGATAATGATTTAATAAAGTATTAGATTTTAAATACATCATAATACCGAATATAAATTCTACTATAAACACTCATTTGAAAGATAATTTTTTTATTCATCATGATAACTTATTTTTAATTTTTATAAAACAAATACATCATTTGAAGGCGTTCATTAGGATGATGCTTTAATATTTTAATTAATAGAAATATTATGTAAATGATATTAAAAATATTAAATGATAAATAAATTTACATAATTGATGAATTAATAGAGTTTTGTTTATAAATTTGACATTTTAGTGACATTTTTTAGTTGTTGGTCAATAGAAATCATATTTTTTATATATTTTCAAAAATAGAAATAATAAATATTATAAAAAATTACATAAATTATACATAAAAATAAATAATATTTTATTAATTGGTATAAAATTCATAAATTTATAAAACTAGGAAAAGTAACTATATTATTGTAAACTATTTCATAAATTTTCCATTTGAGGTTGCTTTTTAATTTTATTGTAGTTATGTTATCCATAAAGAGTTAAAGGATATGTTGTTGTGGTAAGAGTTAAAAGGTTTAACAAAGGGTTAAATCCAAAATATCCTTTAACTCTTTATGGATAACATAACTACAATAAAATTAAAAAGCAACCTCAAATGGAAAATTTATGAAATAGTTTACCATAATATAGTTACTTTTCCTAGTTTTATAAATTTAAGAATTTTATACCAATTAATAAAATATTATTTATTTTTATGTATAATTTATGTAATTTTTTATATTATTTATTATTTCTATTTTTGAAAATATATAAAAAATATGATTTCTATTGACCAACAACTAAAAAATGTCACTAAAATGTCAAATTTATAAACAAAACTCTATTAATTCATCAATTATGTAAATTTATTTATCATTTAATATTTTTAATATCATTTACATAATATTTCTATTAATTAAAATATTAAAGCATCATCCTAATGAATGCCTTTAAATGATGTATTTGTTTTATAAAAATTAAAAATAAGTTATCATGATGAATAAAAAAAATTATCTTTCAAACGATGAAATAAAATTGTCTCAGAACGATTGTATATGGGGTTTTCAAACTATAACCATTATAGATTATAAATAAATAAATTTTTAGACAATATTAAATTAAAGATAATTTATATTAATTTACTATTTTAATGGAGTCTAAAAGATCAGCTGGCCTCTATTATAAAAAGTCACATCCTCCATAAATAAATCACAACCCATTGATCCTTCACACCACACCAAACCCATCAAATTTATCCTACATATATTCATACATATATTTTGGAGGTCATGGTCTTCTAGAAACACCACCCCTTGTATCTCTATGTGGAGACCCCATGGAAATAAATCGAAGAAGAGGTAATTGATTTACCAACTCATTCATGTTATTTTCATCTTCTACATCCTCTTGATGTGCCATTTAAATAATAAAATAATAACTAAATTATCTTATATATTATTATTTTTTATTATTATAATTATACAACCATATTCATTGTTTTATACATCCTATGAAAAAAAAATATCGTCATGCATTCGTACGTAATTCTTACTGTCTCCACACTGCAGTTTATTTTTCATTTCATCACCACATTATTTTTTTTTGGTATAATGAAGAATATAAAAGATATAAATAATTAATATTTATTTATAATTGAATCTATATAATTAATATACCATGCAATTAATTTCCACATTAACAGTAAGTGAATGATATCGTCACTCGTGCGTACATACGACCTACCGTCTCCACGACCTGATAAGCATAATTCTCCATATTAACTATTTGAAAATAAAAATGAAAATGTATAACATGAGTGAATATAATATTTATGAACATAATATAATTCTATATTAGAATAAAATATAACCTATTCTTAAGAAACTTCCTCACAAGATTAAAAAAACTAAAGAAAATCAAGTACCTAACACCGAAGACAATTGTAAAAATTAAATATAATTAAAAAACAATATAAGAGTATCATATATGATATTAAAAAATATGGATATATTTATTTTATAATTTAATAACATCGTTTAACCATTATACATGTTGTTAATTCACCCGTAATTAAGGTTGTATACATGGTATGTTTTAATACAACAATCTCATTATTATTCGTGATTGTTTATATGTATGTATCTATTGGGAAATATTTTGCATCAATTTACATTTTTCTTAAAAGTGTTATACAAAATATTTTTACTTTTATCCAACAAATTTTATATGAAATTTAACAATGTTTTACTTTTTATAAAATTTATTTAATGGAACAATTTTTTTCCATTTCTAATTGAGGTAATTTAATAGTTTATTAATAAAAATATGGAAAGAATGTTTATATTAAAAATATACAATATAATGTTAGTATAAAACCTTCAAAATTCCATTATATTTTGAAGAAACCATTAAACATTTATAATGATCTCTTTAAATAAAATATTTTCTTTTATAAATGCATGAGTTTTAATTAATTATTTTATTAGTAAAATTGTATAGTTATCATTAGAAATTTTTTATGATTTTATTAGAGTATATAAATATATATCTACATTAATTGTGAAATATTATGTTGGATATAAGTTGAACTCTTATGATATCACTTTCTATATTTAAAAAAATTGTTTTTATGTTTTTTTATTATGGATGTCCTATTTATGTACCATTCATTGAATATGGAAAAAGTATTCAATATTCAAATGTTAGTTTTGAAATGTTACTGTTTTTTTGTTTATTTATACTTGTGATTAATGTATTGGAATTATTATGTGATTGGAACAGACCTATATATCCCCTCGATGTATATGTAGGACAAGTGAGATAAACTTTTTTGGGATTTTACCTATGTATGTAAAATGTCATGGCCGATTCCTTTTCAAAATGATTATGATGACTGAAATTTTTTATTGCCTTCTTATGAGATTATTTATTAAAATTAAATTTGATGACTAATGTATTAAATTATCCATGGTTTTTTTTCAAGATGATATGATTAATCTATATGGTAATAATTTTTTATTACATATTATACTTAATATAATTGTTTTTGGACTTTTGTTTCAGTTATATAACATAGATTTTGGTTTATTATTATCTATTCACAATAGATATTGGTGTACTCTTACCGTTACTGATCTTATGACTTCACTGATTTCATACGTTTTATTTCCCTTGGATGACAAAAATGGGTTTTACTACTGATATGAAGGGTTCATCTAGGAGAATAATGGAGTTCTGAATGGATTATCTAGGTTTTATTTTATGATTATACATTTAATATAAGGTCAATGTACGTAATTTGGTTTCCTAAATTTGTAAACTGAAAGTTTAGAAAGGAAAACTAATTCCTAAGTACATTGAACCTTTTGAAAAATTATAAAGGGTGGGGGGTTTTTCTTATCAGTTTGAAATGCCTCCAAATCTCACAAAAGTGAAAGTTCTATTTCATATATATCATCAAAGTAAGTATATTCGTGACCCAATGATATTTGTAACCTCTGATGAAATAGTGTTGTAACCTGACCTTTCTTACCATGATGAACCTATATAGATTCTTAATACTAGAGAAAAACTGTTGAGATATATAATGACTTAGATGGTAAAGTTAATATGAAGAAATAAAAAAATTTGTGAAGCATCCTGGGATCATGAAGATTATATGAAGGAAAAATACAAAAAAAAATTTATGAGGGTAACACCACAAATTCATTCATGAAGGAATTTTCTAGGAGATATTAATGTATCACCCAATGACTCTACCATATTTTTCATTCAGAAGAATATTTTTTGATTCATTACAATGCACACAACACTGATTTCAAACACACCATCATTGATTATTCATGGAATTTAAATAGGGTTTATGAATTGTTTTATCAAAAATAAGAAATTTTTATATATTCTATATAATTATTTTTATATAATTATTTATGATCTAAACATATTATACGCATTAAAAACATTTTTATTAAAATTATAGCACCATTTAAAATACCATCTATTGTAAAAATAAATTTTGGAAATTTTATAAGTTTTATTATTCAAAATATTCATCATTTTAAAATTATAAAATTAAAATTAAATTTGGGTTATTTACTTTTTTATTCTTAGGAAGCATCATTTTTGGATGAATAGGGAAAAATAATACTTTTTAATTTAAAACTAATGTTTCATTTAAATAATTATTTTACGTTAAATTACTTTTTTAATGTAACAAAAGATCAATAACAAATATATTAATATTTTTGTGGTTATATGAAGTTTTTTTATATCAAAAAATATATATATAAACTAATTAAACATCCAGATGTTTCCATTAATTTTCCTTCTCACCTCATTTGTGGGATTAGTGTTATGTTTCACTCAGCCACTCCAGTTAATAGAATTTTGAAAAACATTCTTAAAAGGTTTTAATTAGTATTATATTAATATTATAACAGTATCAAATTAATTATTTTGATATTATGAATAGTAACTTTAGCAAATTTTAATTTCATGGTTAATGGTAAATCAGGTAATTAAAGGTTCAAATAATAATATAATATTATAATGTTACCCTATTAATTTTTATAATTTTATCTTATGACTGGGTTTCTATCAAAAACAAACGTAGTAAGAATTTATAACAATTTTAATCCACTTCCGTAAGTATATGACATTAATAATATTTTATATAATGAAAAGATAAAAATGCCACCTTAATATTTTTAATAATTATTACATTTTTAACACATCATTATATAGAAAACAAATTAAACTATAAAGACTCATTTGAAATTTTTTAAATTTTTATTCAACATGATAATTTATTTTTAAAATTTAGAGAATAAATCTGTTAATTAAATGCTTTCATAATGATGATGTTATAAAAATAAAATTAATAGTATTCTGAATTAAATGACCTTAAAAACAATAAAATTTAACAAATTAATGACAGAAATGAATATTATTGATTAATATATCATTTTTGTTCTACTGTTTCACTTTGGGTACAATATATCATATTTTTAGGATAATTATAAAATAAAAAATAATGAATATTATCAAAAATGGAATAACTAAAACATTAAAATAAATAATGTTTTATGAAATGATTTAAAAACAAAACAATATAAATCTATGAAAAATAATAATATTAATGTAAAATAATTTATAAATGATCTATTTGCGGTTATATATTCATTTGATTGTCATTATATTAACCCTATGGTGTTAAGGGACATATTGTCATGGAAAAAGTGAAATGGTTTCACTAAGGGATAAATGAAAAATATAAAGTTAATAATATGACATAGACGTGACTAAAATAATATTTTAGATATATTTTACCCCATAATCAAACTGTATTCTAAATAAAACAATTTGGTGATATAATTAAAAGAAAATTATTTTATATTAACTTAATATTTAATAGGATTCCAAAAGTTCCCCCCAACTATAATATACAATGTCACCTCCTCTTACACTTCCTCACACCATATTGAGCCTTCTAGATCGACCAAAACCAAGACATTTCTCCTCAAAACATTCTTATATATTTTTTTGGTGTTCAAGGCCTTCTGCAAATAGCACCCCTAATATCCATAAGAGGATACCCCAAGGAAATCCATCGAAGAAGTGGTAATTATAGTACAAACTCATTCAAGTTATTTTCATCTACAAACTCATATTCTAATAAATTTTACACAATGAAGTAATATATCAATTATCATCTATATTATGACAAGTATTTCTATTTATGGGGGATCCATATTCCTCCTTTTGTCCTTCCTATAAAAACAATATCACCAAGCGTGAGTTCTTACGGCTTGCCGCCTACAAACAGTGTAGTAATTGACTTTTCATCCACACTTTATTTGGATTGGTATAATTCTTAATTTAATTTATAAAAATAATAAATATTTTAGTATATATATTCCATATAGTTAATATACCATCTTATTAGTTAGCACAATACTGGTAAAGGATTGATATCATCGCTTATGTGAATGTACAACTGTAGGGTCCTGAAAAATATGCAATGGAGATTCTACCCCAAATCCCACAATGAATTGGGGAAAAGAATGGAGAAAATTTGAAAAAGGGACAAAAGCAGAACCTGTCGGCAGACTAGTCCCATGAAAATGCGAAGCTCCCCCTCTGTGAATCACCCCCCTCCGCGAACCATCATTTTTTGTGAAATGGAGGCAGAGATCCTGCGCGGTCGCGAGGCAAGGTGGGCGCTGATCCAGTTCAGAATCGTGAACCTCCCCAACCACGGACGACGTCGACCGGTTCAAACCGCATTTGTTGTCATTCACAGAATGGTGGTGGAACCCTTCACGACTGCGAATCACTTCCGGAGTTTGGTTCACGAGGGGGGGAGAAGCGCTCAATACCCATCAAGAATCGCGGATTGACCATGTCAGCCTTAAATCGGGTTCTCGGTCATGGGCCTCCTCAAAAGGTGTCATGTGGTCGAAGATATATCTCTTTCCCCAAACTATAAAAGGAGATCGAGGGGGAAAGAAAAAGGGAATTCAGAATTCGGATTCGGTCTATTCAAAGGCAGAGGAAGAGAAGGGCAATCAGATTCGCGAGAAAATATTTTGAAGGAAGGATAAGGATTTCGCAAATATCGAAGTTCCAGTTCGTGAAACAGAGCAGGTATAAACCATGGAACGAACGAATAGGGAATTAAGAACACATAATAATTTGGTGAACCACGTACCTAAAATAACTAACAAAAGGAAACTGCGAACCATTGTCCCTTTGCAGATGCACTCCCCGTGAGGCATGGTGATTATGCCTCTTTTCTGATCTGCCGCACCGCGTAGCACCCTCCTAGGCTGGTGAAGCCTCGACCGGAAAACCCCATATTGGTGCCTCCCAGGGCTTCTGCTTCTTGTTTGGACCCCTTCGCGTATTCCACTTATATTCGGACCGAACCCAAAGCTGCGAACCACCTTGGTTTGCGGGATGCTCGCCAGACCACGAACCACCCTGGTTCGTGGGTGGCCTTTCAGACTATGAACCACCCTGGTTTGCGGGTGGCCTCTCAGACTGCAAACCACTATGGTTTGTGGTTGGCCGCCTAGACTACGAACCACCCTGGTTCGTGCACGACTCCTCCAGCGATGTAGCAGCTTCCTATACGAAGGGTGCCACCACTACTTCATACGTGTGTCCCCTTAGAGCCTTCAGAGTTCATGTTCCCCGAGCCAAATAAAATCATTCCAATCCGACCCGATCCTCCATGACTCCATCATAGGCCTAATAATCATCCCCTAGTCGAGGCATCCACTAGATCCAATGGATCCATGTGGTGTAACCCTCTGGCACATCAGCACACCATATTGAGTTCAAAAACCCATGGTAAGTAGAGGAGAATGGGTTTCCCTGACCGTTGAGTGGGTTCCCGAAGCATGCCTGGGTTCACATTCCAACAGTAATGTAGAGTCTGGACATGGGAGTCACCTTTATTCTTCTCCAATTTTTCATGGATCCTTGGGGGTGGTAATATACCAATCAAACGGAATCCCTCATGCATTGAAAGATAGGATATGGGAACAGGTGAACCCCCTTTCCCTCTCCCGCTACACTTTGTCGCATGGGCCACTTCATAGTGTAAGCCCTAATCCATATCCATGGCCCACCTCAGAGTGTAAGCCTCAATCCATCGCCATGGGCCTCCTCAAAGTGTAAGCCCCAATCCATCACCATGGGCCGCTCCATGCATAAGCCCCACTCCACTTCTCACAGACACACCTTTCGCGACGTGATCGTCTGGTCCCTACTGCCTCTTGTTTCTCCCACCAAACATGACTCATGTGGGCTTAGAGTAAGCAGTGACCATGACATCCAATCATGGGCCTCTTCAATGTGTAATCCCCAACAAGCCAACCTTTTGGCCTCCTTAGAGTGTATTCCCCAAGACTATGCGAACTACGAGGACTTTGATCCCTACCTCCCAGGCAGGGTACGTAGAAGGCCTCCCAAAGGTTCATTACTGATCATCATTGGACCCCCGGGTCCACATTCAAGTGGATTATCCGATGCTTCTATGTGAACATTGAGGACATTAATCCCCGATTCCTAGGCAGTGTACGTAGGAATCCTCCAAGAGTCTCAAGGCCACCACCCGGTTTTTCTGACAACCTTCACATCGGTATGACTTCATCTCGCATGATGTTAAACAATACATGAGAACTATGAGGACATTGATCTCTACCTCCTATTTGGGGTACGTAGGAATCCTCCAGGAGGTTCAAGCCCACCACTCGGTCGTTTCTTCACGTCGAGTTCCACCCTCGTCCCGCATGATTTTAAACTATATTTCTTCATCCCGCATGATGATAAACTATACATTCAAACTACATGGAAATTGATCCTAGCTTTTTAATCATGGTATGTAGGAAGACTCCCTGAGGTTCAAGCCCAACAACCGTTCAATCTAACTATCCTCAATGTCGGCTCACTACACTGATCCATGTGCTGCCTTTGTGAGTCAAGACTCCTCATGGTCAATAACCAAATGAGGGATGGTAAACCATAGGGATAAATGATTCTGAGTCCCTACCATTAGCTGACCATTGTCAACCAGGAAAAATACATGGATACAATGTTTGGGTATAAACCAATGATTCGAAAACATATGAATACATCTTAAATCTATAAGAGAGTCCCAGAACATACAATAAATTCCACCTAAAAGGGTGTGAGGAGCCCAAAATCCCATCCCGTCGGCCAATGTGAGTTCCTAAACATTGCTGGCCAAACCACCCAGCCGACGCCTACCTTTTGAAATAAGGTCCACGTATCGTTGGATATGGAACCATTGGGAGTTTTGAGGCTGAAACCCAAAACAAAAATGGTTAACCCGACTTGAATCTTTAACCAATCATGACAGATTTAACCTCATCCCACTCTGTGCCCCCTTATACTCTCAAGGAGGGCCAATAAAGGTCATTAATTACGCATGGGATCATGAGATGTTTCTTTGAAGTGTTTTCTTCATGTAATCATTAATATCTTTTATAGGTACCACACAGAACTCCATTCAATCCAATGGAATCACAAAAGAACTCACAAGTGCGCGCTTCCAACAACGCAAGGACTGGATATCCTCACCTATAGAGGAACTCTTCACCCACACATCTTCTTCAATGCTAGGTCTCAGATGCGATGATCTGGGATTAACACATTAATGGTACTCTTCCAACGGTGTAGGCATCCATGCACGCCCCCCAGTATGCCAGAACCCATCGGTCGCCTGCCCGGTAGTGACCGCAAAAGCAGATCTACATTGCCCCTACCACCTTCTCAAACCTTTTTTGGAGTCTCTCCTCTGAATGGGACAATGTGTACCTCCCTTACCTAAGGGAGGCAGCTGGGGTCGAAGCTAGAGACATCATCCCTACCGAATGGGGGTTCCGCTCCAAGGCCCCCTCTAGAAGGTTTCATCGTGGTCATGCCGTGATTCTACATCCTCGCGTCGAGGAGGTTGTTTCTATGAGGATACAGGCCTATGATATCTGAGCTCCGGCCCCTAAGACCGCCCATCTAGGGTGGAAAACATAAAATGAGGAACTGGTCATCACCCTGGTCCCTGAGGAGGAGCTCCGCTGCCCAGCCACAGTGACATATCATGAATAGGCACCTACACCTGTTCGTTCTTCCCAAGACCGCCATCCAAACATGGAAGCATCATACGAGCTGGCACGCATCCCCTCTATACTCCATCAAGCATGTCGCTCACGCAGGATGACACTTGCCCGATAGGCACCTCTCCCTTCCCAGGGTCGTGAATCCCACCATCTTGATGCAGTGGCGACCCAGCGCCTGCAGGACCAGCTCCTAGAAGATTCTTATGATGCTTGACATCCCAGAAAGGTGGTGATCAACAAATCCCACCACCCATTTGTGGCGGTAACTCATAGGTGGGCACATCTCCCCGCCAAAAAAGTCCACCGACTGGATACGGTGGGAAACAAATATATGCAAGTCCATCTCCCTGTAGATGCAAGTAATCCCCGCCGCCCTGATGTGGCGGCGAACAGAGTGATAAACAAGCATATCCTGGTATATGGGAAAATTCATTCACCTTCCCCTATATAGGAGAATTGTTAGTACCCACTGACCACTGGAGGATCAGAGTAGGATATTCCTACACCGATACTGGAATGGGCCTTCATTCTCGTTTCAGCCAAAGATGTCTCTCTATATATTCTGGCAGTGATGGAGGAGCAGGTATCGATCCCAGATCATATCTTACAAACATTCCAGAATGTAATTGCATCAACGGCAACATCAAGGACTCGGTCCCGTTAGCCAATCTCCCCAATTGAGGTGACTCATATAAGAGATGAGATAGCCGCCTTAGAGTAGATCTGCATCCCTTCTTCTGCCTAAGAGGTTCACGGGTCATATTCTACGACGCAAGGTCAACTGGATCGAGCATCTTCACTCGTTCCAACTGGGGGACACCCGTCCATCACTGTGGATGCTCTAGAGAAGGCATATATCCCTGCTAAATGTCAATATGTTCGTTGGTGTATCCCGGTGGCATCAAAGGACCCAATTAGATAGGGTCTCAAAGGTGAAGGCTGTTATCAACAGCAGCCGGTCCTGGCTACCTGTAAGAAAGCACCCCGAACACTCCGAAGGCATTCGGAAAATGAAGGGTGGGTTCATGGCTCCGCTCTGCTAGAAGCTGGGGTTCCCAACACCGCTAAGCACACATCGCAGGTGCGGAACCTTTCCCACCAATTACCATATTATGGGAGTGGAAGTAACAATTTTTAAGGTCTTCCCCGTAATGTTTCTACCACCACCTCTGAAGGTCCTATCGATAGCACCCATGGGGGCTTCCCCCAGAGGCATATAACGATCGATCACGAGTGCACCTATTTTGATGAGAGTCATGGAAACCCTCCATGTGACTAGATGAACGAGCGGATAGATGTTCCTCCACTTGTAGTGGTCCACCCTAAAGGTCCTCCCCGGGGTATATGCTGCAAACATTCTCCATGCAGTGGGACCACATATTGTTATAGTAGTCCTCTCAATCATAGTCTCAACTATGGAGGCCCTACCCTTAGTGACGTCTCATCACAACAAGAAGTCCATCCCCTTGTCATGGCCTACCCTAAAGGTCCTCCCCAAGGGTTACATTGCAATGACACTTCGCGCAGTTGGGCATCAGATCTCATTGGTAGTCCTTGCCACCCTGATAACAGAGGTCCTCCCTATAGAGACGTCAAGCAACAAGAAGGACCTCACCTCATTGTGGTACATTCTGGAGGCCCTCCCCAGAGCGTATCACGCAGACATTCTTCTTGCGGTAGTATTAATGGTAGTCCTCACCATTTCAACAGATGTGATGGTAGTCCTCACCACCACGACTGCCATTGTGAAGGTCCTCCCCACAAATGGCCCCAAGCAACAAGAAGGAACTCCCCTTATCTCAGTGTGTCCTAAAGGTCCTCCCTAGGTTTCTCGTCGAATGTCAAGCCATGATGGTCATCCACAACATGATGGCAGTTGTTGGGAAGGCCCTCCCCATAACGTCGCTATGCAGCCAGAAGGTCCTTCCCTTACTCCAACACGCCTTGGAGGCCCTCCCCCGGGTGTGTACTGCAAAATTCCTCTATGTAGTGAATCATCAAGTAGTAATAGTTGTCCTCTCTATTACGACCGCCATTGTGAAGGTCCTCCTTGCAATGGTTTATCATATCGATATGAAGGTACTCCTCTTGTGGAATGAAGCACTGAAAATACCACATATGTTGAGGAACTCATAAGGATGAGATCAATCATGTCAAATTCCCAGCTTGTCGACAACGACGCCCTTCTTCGATCAGGAGATGGTCTAGGGCCGTGTTCATCCTCTGAACCACCTCAGAATCTCCCACATGATGATTCAGCACCTACCAGTCCCATTGCCTCCGGCCACATTGACAGTGAGCACCGTAGTTGGGCTGAACAGGTAGAGGAATCACTAGCGGAGGAGTATGCCGACATGTTGCAAAGAAAGAAACGACTATCCAGAAATGATATACCAGTTATGTTTTGGCCCTGGAATACCTCTCACTTTGACATACATAGAGAGTTGTTAGAAGAATGTGTGCACGACTTCCGCCATAATATATGGACAAACCTCTCCTGGATGAAATCAAGCATCCTGCCCTATAGAGGGAATGTAGATCATATCAAGACGATATTGGACCTCATGTGTCACATCGACATAGAGGCCCTTCCTTCGGCGCAACGACAATGACCAGAGAGACATAAAAGAAACATGGAGATAGCCTACCTCTGTGCATTGCACCAACTTCACAACCCCATCGATGATGCTCCAACGGGAGTCCATATCATAGGTTGGGGGGAACACGTAGCTCTACATTTCACTCCGCTCCCCAAACAGAAGAACATGTCTGGAATGGTGTCTTCCAACGTCATCACGTCAAGACAATAATCGAGTGGTCCCTCTGTTCAAGAAAAGAAATACACCCAACAGTGTCCGGCCTGGAGTACATCCTAGACGCTTCAGGCCCAGTGGGAGCAAGCCATTCAGGAACTCCTAAATCAGCCCATTGAGAGAATACAACATTCCTCTATCCTAAGAGAGGCCAATCAATGAACTTTTCCTGCCTCCCCAGAATGGATTGATCCATAGTTGAATTCAGCACAAAATCTGGTTCGCCCCCGAATGGGGGCACCTGAGATCAGGTAGGCCACGAGAGCAGCAGCCACTACCGCAATCCATGGTCAACCTCATCCATTGGGGATGGGGGAATTTTTAACAACAAATTCCCCTGTAAGATCAATAAAAATAGGAAGAGACTCAACATCCAAGGAACAGACCCAACCCCATCTCTCAGGGATGGGGGCATTATTTCCCCCTCACCAACCAAATCCACCACAAGAATCAGTATTCTCTCGTCTAGGGAGGACAGTCAGAAGAGGAGGTTCTCATCCAGTCCCATCATTTAAATCACCATCCCCTCTAAGAGGAAGGTGCACTGTAAGGTTGCATATTAGATCTCTCTGTGTCACCCCTCGTCAACAAGTCTGAATGAAATCCCAGGACATGAATGGGAAGGGAAGTAGAAGAGGCGCGATCTCCTTTTCCTATATGGAAGATGAATTCCCCTATACCACACATTATGCATTCATCAATGCCATATAGGCTAACACCACAAATGACACAGGGGAAAATGAAAATCTGGATGGATTGGGGGATGATGGTTCTGGTCAGGTTGTGACTCACAACGAACCACCAGCTGTGCACAAACGGATCCGATGGCTGCCCTGAATATGGGCGTCCTTCCAGCCAACCCTCCTCCACCTACCCAGTGTGCTTCCATTACGGATAAGAATATGGTACTGGTTAACCTAAACCCTTCTTCTTCTCTCTATAAAAATGATCCACTCACGCTCGAAGAGAGATTCGCTCGATAGGAAGAGGAGATGAATGAATTAAGACAGCTTAATGCTGAGATACTCCAGAGAAACTATCTTAGCGAAAGTGCATCCCAGGAAGAGCCACATCATGAACTCCCAGCAAGTGCACCTCAAATGATAAGGCCTGCCCCCGAAAGTGAAGCACAGTCAATGCTCCTTCCTAATGAGATTCCTGGTTCATCCAACTACCTAAATGTGGATGATGAATTCCATGATTTCCCACCACTTAGGCGACAACCGGAGAAATTACACCCAAACCCTCCGAGGGTGCCCCGAGGGGAACATGCACCCTTGGTGCTGGAAAATCTGAATCCTCTGGCAATTCCTTAGGCTAAGCCTGCCCATGACCGGGCCCAACAAGATGTAAACTAGGGTCTCACCAACACCATTGAGGAACTAACAACTCGATTGGAAGTGATGGATGGTCGATGCACTCCGATACAGCCAGAGCGGAAACACTACCCAGATTGGGTGACAAACACACCACCTCTGCCCAATTTTGGGAGCCCTGTATTCCCTATTTTCAACAGGTCGGGCGTTCCCGAACAACATTTTATGCACTACGCATCCTATTGCGACCCCATGATGGGAACTACGGAACAATAAGAAGCAGTGAAACTCAGATTCGTTATGAGGACCTTGCAAGCATCCGTCTTCGTCTGGTATACAATTCTACCAACCCAGTCAATAAAGAGCTGGGAGGACCTCCAGCAGCAGTTCATGTTCCACTTCACCTCGAGTTTGCCTAAAACAACAGTCAGAGACCTCATGAACTGCAATAATAGGTAGAACAAGAGGGTCTCAGATTTTATTTCCAAATGGAATGGCCTGACCAATTCTCTGAATAGGCCAATGACTCAAGATGATATGCTATCCATATGCATCGATAATCTTTGAGATGAGCTGCGAACACCACACATACTAGTCGAGTGCACCACTGGATTCCACCATCCCTTGGCCATTTCCTGGAGAATTGAGAACTCCCTTCAGAGGACTAATTCAATGTCCTGAATAGCCTCACAAGCTCCTGCGAAAAGATCCCCTAGATCTGAAGCGTCTTCTATTACTCTCAATTCGGCCCCTATGCCCGCTCAGCCACTCAGGCCTCCACCAAATCATCAAGGGCCCCCTGCGTATCATCAGCCACCTCTGCCTAAATAGGATGGTCAGAGAGGACCAAAGCGGAACTAGTTTGAGGAGTGAAGAAAAAAAGTGTACTATTTCTGAGACGATCAAGTCTGCAGATACTTCATTGCCTCCATGAATTGCATCCTAATCCACCTCCCGGAGTTGAGGAAACATGTAGAAGTCTGCCGTGATGACAGGACAGATTACTTCCCCTTCCATAGAATGTTGGGGAACAATATCTGAGAATTCATCATCTTCAATGTCTCCCAGCAGAGGATGGTGGACTCCAGACAGGTTGAGCTGGGACCACCCGCGACACATGTGGCATGTGTCTCTACTACCGACTACGACAAAGAGGGGGATTTGCAGAAAGTCACCTGTAATAAGGTGTAGAAATTAGATTAATGGATGACTTGGAAGACCATCAATCTATCCCAGGGCATACTATGAGATCAGCTATGATAGACAGTGTTTCCACCAACAGCCCCTGACGCCGCACAACCAACATCATCGGCCTCACAACCCTCTATGAGCCAATCATCTGGGCGGAATAGAAGGAAGAAACAATCGCCAGAGAAGAAATTCACAATGGGGCCATAGATAGCCCCGACCATGGCAGAATTTATGCCCTCGAATTTGGCACCACGGGATCCGACCCACCAAACGACACCATTAGGTATAGCAGACTAGGTTGACCTTTAAGAGGATAAAGAACCAATCATTGCATCCATTAAAGACATACATCTTACGGAATTGTTCCCTGACAAAGGGTATAGTTACAATCCTAAGTTCCCTACACGAGGAACCGGGATGAGGAACTACAGAGGTAGGGGATAACAGGGGAGGTGCCGCCGTGGCCGAAACCAACCCTATGGTTCGACCTTGGCCGAAACCATTAATTTTGCGGAAACCCACAGGAGAGCCCTTCCATAGACTCAATAAGAGATGCAATACCCCTCCACCTATACAAGAATCCACTCTGGCCCTATTATTCTATGATCCACACTAGAGGAGGAGCAAGTCTCTGGATGCCTAGCTTGCACAAGAAGACCAGCTGGGCCGAGTCCCCAGAATGCAGAAGCACTATCAACATCCAACCTCGTGACCAACCCCACCTCGTCAAATGCATTGGCCCCTAAGCTACCTGCTAAAACCCTCCATCCAATGGATAAGCGTCGGCCACTGGAGAAAAAATACGATATCCTTAAGAAGCTGGCATTGGTAGCAGCCATGTTTTCAATCATGGATGCCCTAAGTCTATCAGCAGACCTTAGGGAGGCACTTATAGAAGCTCTGATCATCCCCCAGGAGTTTCAAGATGAGGTAGCTGTCGTCGAGATTTACCGGATAGAGATTGGCACGAATGAATGCAATTCGGTGATTACCTTCAACGATCAGGATGAAGATGCCATCATGCAAGGACACATAAGACCACTCTATGTGTCTGTCATTCTAAATGGTATTGAGATCCGGAATGTCTTTATAGACAATGGATCAGGAGTTAACCTCATTCCCCTACAAACACTCTGAAGGTTGGGCTATAGTGAGGACGATCTAATTTCCATATCCACAACACTGTTGGGTTACAATAAGATCGACCAGAAACCAAAGGAACAAATTAATCTAAGGACCCATTTTTGTGACCTGGTAGCCAACGCAGAATTATCGGTTGTCTGGCAGAGTATAGCATTCAATGCCCTCCTGGGAAGGTCGTGGATACAAAAGAACATGGTTGTTCCTTCATCCTACCCCCAGTGTATCGAGTACTGCGTCAATGGACAATGTGGAGAATTTCACGTCGACAAAGACACTTTTTAGCTTTCCGAGTCACATTACATCAACGCAGGGTTCAATGAGCAAAAGAAAAAAAGGCCTTTGGTCAATGATGTCGACTGGATCCCCGCTCCAAATGGCCAAGAAATTGTTCCTGATGAACCACTCAGGCATCTTGGCGGATATTATGTCCTTCCCATCAACCACATTGAGAGTAGAAGTTCAAGTCCGGACATGCACTCAAATGTCTTCAAGACTTCTGTTATAACGACCTAGTGTGATAATGTGAGATCATCCCTTGACCCTCAACTTGGGGACGAAAACTCGAGTAAGGATGGCCAAGACACCTCGTCTCCCGAATCCCAAGTGATTGCGTCAGGAGCTCTCTCCTTGTTTGACCAAGAAGATGAGGATTTGAGAGAAGAAGAGGGGGAAGATATTTGGGATGAACCTTCTGTATTTTAGCAAGGTATCTCCACCGCCATGGACGAGCTCAGGGAAAAAAACATGAGTACTGAGGAAGACCTGAGGCCCACTCTCATTAGTGCAGTCATGTATCCCGAGGAGCACGAGGTGTATACCTCCTTCCTAAGGCAGCACTAGGACATCTTCACCTAGAATTACACATAGATGCCGGGACTCGATCCCGATGTAGCGGCGCATCACCTGGGTCTTCCAAAAGACTACTAAGGCTACAAATAGGCCGCCAGAATGATGCACCCCTCACATGCTGCCCAGATAGAGGTTGAGGTCGATAAGATCATTAAAGAAGGCTTCATAAGGGAGGTCCAATACCCCATCTAGTTGGCCAATATCATCCCTATCATGAAAAAGAATGGGAAAATCCTTGTCTGCATCGATTTCAGGGATCTCAATCAGCATTTTTTAATAGATGACTTCCCAATTCCAATCACCGAGTTGTTAATTGATGCAACGGCCGGGTGTGAGGCTCTGTCCTTCATGGATGGATATTCCGGCTATAACCAAATCACGTTGGCCTGAGCAGATGAATAATCCACTGCTTTCAGGGCCCCTCATTGGGTATGCTGTTAAAGGGTCATGCCCTTTAGTCTCAAGAATGCTGGAACCACATATCAGTGTGCCATGCATCATATCTTTAATCCATTCCTCGGGAAATTCATTGAATGTTGCATGGATGACCTGGTATTCAAATCTAGACAGCGCTCGGATCACCGGTCGGACTTTGAGACCATCTTCAACAAGGACAACCCTGAGAAGACAATGGCTATCCTTGGATTACCACCTCCCTGGAATCTCTCCGAGTTGAGGGGATTCCAAGGACATCTATCCTATATTGGCGGTTCATAGCCAACCTGGCAGGAAAATGATTGGCCTTCACCCGGTTAATGAAGAAGGGGGTCCTGTACCAATGGAAGGATGACTTCTAAGAGGCATTAGACAACTTGAATAAGTACCTCTTAAGCCCACTGGTGTTCATGCCCCCGGTTGAAGGAAGACCTCTCATCTTGTACGTGACGGCCCTAGAGCTGTCACTGGGAGCCTTCCTCGCCCAAAAGAATGATTTTGGTAGTGAAAACATTCTCTATTACCTCAGCAGAACCATGATTGATGCTGAGACTCGATACGCAAATATCAAGAAGACTTATTTGGACCTGGTCTTCACAGTTCAAAATTTGCGACCTTATCTATAGCATCATGAATTCCATTTGATTTTGCGGAGTAACTTGCTCAGGTACATCCTCAGTCACCCAATGTTAACCGGATGCCTATATCGATAGGCTGTCATCATACAACAGATAGAAATACGGTTCGTGACTCAAAAATACATCAAGGCCCATGCATTAGCATACTTTCTGGTAGAGCAACCTTCGATATGGACCACTGCACCAGACGCCGAGCTACCTGATGAAGACATCTTCTCAGTTCAAGAGGATCTCCTATCATGGGAAATTTAATTCGACGGTTCATCTTGAAGCCCAACCGGGAAGAGGATGGTGGATCCCAGGTTCAACAAAGTGGGTTTGGGGATAATACTCATCTCCCTAGGAAAGGATGTCTTTCCATATTACATCCTCCTGTCATAGGGATATACAAACAATGAAGCAGAGTATCAATCCCTCATTGCAGGCCTGGAGATCGCACTCCAGCCACAAATACAACACCGTAAATTAAAAGGAGACTCAGATCTAGGTATCAAGAAATTCAATGGTGACTATGTTATTAAAAAGGATGAGTTGATCCCCCTATTTGACAATGTCCGATATTTAATGGATGAGTTCTCCACGGAACCAATATAGACCTATATTCCCAGATATCAGAATGCTCCAGCTAATGCATTATCCAACGCGGCCACATCCCTAGCCGACCCAAACTAGGATGAAACGATGATCATTATTTCTCACCATCGAATGGTATTTTCGTTTGTCAAATCCAAGACGGAAGCAATCCATGAAGTAATTCATGTCCCTGAGCCATATGATACTTCCACTGGCGGGATGACCCCCATTTCAAGCTACCATAAATAGGGAGAACTTCTATTAGACCGGGCTGAACGAGAGAAAATACGGCAAAGGGCAATCAACTTTGTCCTATATGGTTCAGTGGCTCAACAAGAGGTCCTCTAAAAATGAGGCCTCGACGGATTGCTCCTCAGATGCATTGATGGAGAAGAAACCACCGCCGTAATGAATGAAGTACATGCCAAAGCATATGAAGCACATCAATAAGAGACCAAGACTTATCATTAGGTTCAAAGGCATGGGTACTACTGGCCTATAGTGGCATTAGATTGCGATCATTTTATCGCAAAATGTCACTCTTGCCTGATTAATGCCAACTTCATACACCAACCCCTGAGTTACTATATCAAGCCAAGTACTCTTGGCCATTTTTTATCTTGTGGATGTACGTCGTGGGACCATATCCTCCTGCCACAGCCAAACATTTGAAGTATATCCTCACGGCAACTTACTTCTTTTCCAAATGGTCAGTATCCATACCTCTCAAGGAAGTTGGGGTGAGAAATATTGTCAGCTTTGTGAAGAACAATATCATCACCATATTTGGTATCCCCCATACCATTCTGAAGGACAATGACACCAAATTCTGCTCTGCTGAAGTGGAAAAACTATACCGCGAATACGGTATCAAGGCTAACCACTCATACCGCTACCATGTAGTGGCCAACAGATAGATAGAGGCTTTCAACAAGACCATGTCTGAAATTCTCCAGAATATGGTGGAAAAAGGCAAGAAGTCATTGCCGTATAAATTCCTCTATGTGATGTGGGATTATCAGACCATAATCTTCACCGCTACTCAGGCTACCCCATACTCATTGGTGTATGACATAGAGGCAGTCCTGCCCATTAAACACCAATGACCCTCACTCTACATTGCCATATGTGATTATTTTTCCATCGATGAGCAATCAGAAATGTGGCTAGGTGAATTGGAATAGGTTGATGAGAAGCGACTGCACACTTTGCACCATCTAGAAGTATACAGAATCGGATCGCACGCGCGTTCAACAAAAACGATCATATTTGGTTTTTCATTGAAGGAGATTTGGTGTTGGTCCTAGGGACCCCAGTGATACTCGGATATAAGCCTCTGTTGCTGCATCCCAAGTGGGAGGGACTGTATGTTGTGCACAGTGCCTACTCCAACGGAGCATATGCCCTGATCTCCATGGACGGTAAATTCAACACAGCTCCAACCAATGCGAGATTCTTAAAGATGTATTTTGCATTGAGGCCAAATGAAGATCATCCTAACCATATGACGTTAAACTGTATAGACTTCATCCTTCCCGCACGATGGTAAACTGCACGGCTACGAAAAGAAGAAAGAAAGAGAGGATCGTTCGAGCTGCATGACGTTAAACTGAAAATCGACCAATAGTCCAAACTCTCTGAACTTAATCTAAGAGTATCATGTCCTCACTTCATGATGTTAAACTGCACAGAATCTAATAATAACACTCCTCCTAACCACACGATGTTAAAATGTACGGACCTCGTCCTCGCTGCATGACGCTAAACATTGCAAATTTCAGAGAACTACATATGGCGTGATTCCTGCACTTGTAGGATTCGTAACAACGCTGAGGTCCCCTATCGTTGCCAAGCCACTCCCAAAAAAATTAAAAAACACCCCTTCCCCCCGTGTATGGACCAGACCTTCACGGGGTTTATCATCTTTCAATGAACTACATATGGGTTTATTCCTTCCCTTTAAGGATACATAGCGACACCAGGATTTCCTATCCTAGACCATCCAATTAAAACATAAAAAATTCCCCTTCCCCCCGTGTACGGACCAGACCTGCACGGGGTGTATCATATTTTAGAGAACTATATATGGATTGATTCTTGCCCTTACAGGATACGTAGTGATGTATTTATTCCCTATCGTGGCCCAACCACATCAAAAAATATATAATTCCCCTTTCCCCAATGTATGGTCCAGACCTGCATGTGGTCAATCATCATTTATAGAACTATGTATGGCTTGATTACTGCCCTTGTAGGATACGTAGTGACGTCGTGATTCCCTATCCTGGACTAGACACTTCAAAAAATAAAAAATGCCCCTTTCCCCCATGTATGGTTCAGAACTGAACGGGGTGTATCATCTTTCAGAGAACTATGTGCAGCTTGATTCCTACCCTCATGGGATACATAGTGACACCAGAGTTCCTCATCCTATCCCAGCCCCTGAAGAAAAGATAAAAATGCCCTTTCCCCCGTGTACAGACCAGACCTGCATAGTTTGTACTCTTCGTCCTTGCCGCACGACGTAAAACTGCCCGGATATCACGTTTAAAAAAATATTCTCCCCCTTCCCCATGTATAGAATAGAAATGCTTGGGGTGTGTATTTCATCCTCGCCAAATGTCATTAAATTTCATGGACTTTGTCCTTATCACATGACATTAAACTGAACAGACTTCGTCATCACCGCATGACGTTAAACTGCGCGGACATCGTCCTCACTGCATGATGTTAAACTGCACAGACTTCCTCGCGACCCACCCAAGACCATGGTGAAATGATATGGAGATACTCCTTGCACATTTGGATGCATCCTCTCCATACATAAAATTCTGTGACTCGGAAAATTATGGATCTTTATAACCACTCATGGCCATCGGAAGTGCAAAGTCATCGACCCGTGGACACCTTTGCATGACTATGCATACCATGCCCTCAGCGGCTCTGCATATTGATTGCCTATGGCCCATCTACCAACGGGATGATTTCTCTGGGAGACACTTTTCCTAGCTCTGTATGTCTACCGGCCTCCGAGCCCCCATATCATATCTTCCAATCCAAAAATTTATGGAGCAGTGGTATACATGCTCATTCACCTCTTCTCAACCAAATCTTGCCAGGGTACCACTATCTAGCTATCCTATCTGTCTTCCAGTTGTTCACATGGTGACCCGCATTAGCGAACATCAATCCAAGACTAGTCTACTTTGACTCAACAGACAATTATAGTGAAAATGATTCTTTTATGCAAAGACTCCATTATCCCCACATGCCGAACATTGCACTGTGAGCGAACTCGGATTTTCATGATCATTCATTGACATTGGAAGTGGAAAGTTATCGACCCGAGGACACATTTGTATGACTATGCATATAATTCCCTTAGCGTCTCCTCATAATGATAGACCCTGGGTCATCCATCAAAGGTAATATTTCCTTGGGAGGTACTCTTTCGAGATCCATATGTTTACCGACCTCAGATCCCCCACACCACACCTCCTGATCTGGGAAAGCTCAAAGTTACAGTTTACAACCATCATCCCCCTCCTTGTTCCAAGCATATTAGAGCATGTTGACCCAGTTATCCTTCGAGTGACAGCAGCAATAGCCACCCAATGGTTCGAGCTATATGACCGATAAACTAGGAGTACATCGTCGTTACCGCACGACGTTAAACTGCATGGAGTGAAGGCGCACCCCTGAAAGCAACATAAATTAGTGCGGGGGGCTCTTTACGATTTAAATAGCATCCAGGGGTGAGTTTCCCCAACATGCTCAGATATCTCCACGCCATATGATAGACTTCGTGACCCAGACAATCACTGATCCTCACAATCATTCATGGCCATCGGAAGTGGAAGGCTATCGACCTGTGGAAACCTTTTCAGGACTATGCATACCATGCCATCAGTAGCTCTGTATATTGATATCCCCTGGCCCGTCTACCAATGGGAAGATTTCCCCGAGTGACACTCTTCCTAGCTCTGTATTCTTACCGGCCTATGAGCCCCCATATCATCTCTCCAGATACAAGAAGCCCTGGAACCATGATTTTCACAATCAACCCCTCTCCACGTCTTGGGAATTCCAGGATACTCCTTCCCAATTACATTCTAATCAAGATCGGTCTACGCAACTATGTCCTTACAGCATGATGTTAAATAGCACGGAACGTCCTGGCCACCTGGAGCTAGGCTACAAAGACCGAGGATTAAAAATCTAGGGGAATGCCTCCAACAACAAGCATTTTCACTGGTTTAATAATGCTCCACATCCTTACTACACAACGTTAAACTGCTTGATTATTCATCCTTACCACATGACATTAAACTACACGGTTGAACCCATCATGGATTCAGTGAGAAACAAAGTATTTTCTTTGTCCGTCAGTGCACGGGTCATACCTGCAAAAGCCACCATCTCACACTTGCGTGAGAAGGGATTACTTCACCCATTTTTGGAAAATTTATCCATGTGTTTCCCCCATATCCAGGCATCCTCTCATCATAAACCATACTGTGTACTCAGAAAAAAAAAAGATGAACTCTCATGAGTCACCACTAGTGGTACCAGATCTCAACATCCATGATGTTGTTTGGCTATTGGGATAATAAAATCATTGAATTAAGGACAACTTTTTATGACTATGAATTTCATGCCCTCAGTGCCTCTGCATATTAATCTCCCTAGGCCTATATACCAAATGAATGATTTCATTAGGCAATTATTCTCTACGTACGACTCTTGGACTCTGAGCCCCCAAGTCTATCTTGGTATTCGGAAACCCTCTGAGCTACAGTTTACCAATGTATTTCACAATCCAACCAAAATATGGCGGAACATCTTTGAAAAGATTACTGAGAACCAGTAGAAGATGTTCCATTTTAAATGGTGTCCCATATGCATGACTTTAAACTATGCCATATCTCAACCATCCCTTACGCTAACTAAATGAGTAGGGAAGTGGTCTTCTGACCACGCTCCTGATTTGAACGGACTTTCCCAAAATTCCTTCAAATTTCACATTCTTCTTCTGAGCCACCCCTGGTGGTTTTCATAATCTTTAAAGACACCTATCGTAGTTTCCATAATTTGGACTTCCATAAAGTCCCCTAGCCATCAGAAATGGATAGTAATTAACTTAAGGACACCTTTTTACGAATATGCATACCATTCCCTTAGCGTCTCTGCATATTGATCACCCATTGCCCGTCTAACAAAGGATTTTTTTCCTTAGTATATAATCTTCTTACCTCTGTATGCCGATGCGGCTCCCATGACTTCAGGCATGCCCTGCATGCCATTGAAATTTAAACATTTTCCCCCCACATGTGTCTGAAGAGTATTGAGAAATATTTTAATTAGTTGAATCCCATTGGGGCCCTTGTCTCATCATATTTGCTCAAACCTGATCGACCTAAAACAATAGTGATGATGGTCTTGACCGCGGGACATTAAACCACCCAAGAAATGAGGCACAAAGCCTGTTAGGACGAAAACCCAAAAAGGGTGACCTAAGCAAAAGATGGGTTATACCCACTGGGTCTGCACATAATGGGCCTAGTAAAAATCAGTGTATTTAATGAAAAGACAAAAAGTTTGTGCGATTTTTCAAAAAAACCCGAGAAAATAGTCAAACTATGCTCGCTGGATCCTAGGGTCCAGGATAATGTTAGAGCTCATTTCATTTTTATCAATAGTCATGAACTCTGATTATCCTGTTTTTAGGGAAGCAATCATACCATATAATTTCTGTCATAGGAGAAGATGAAAAGAGTACTCAGGAATGATATTTCTTCATTCCATGAATATGTTTGTAGAAAGGGCATCCACAACCTGGAGCCTCTTCTCGTGTGGGAGGTTATTACAGGATGTTTTCAGCGGATTCACAATGTTGTTCTAGGAACTGGTGAGAATCCTCAATTGTTTGAGAGAGATTCTACAGTAAGGCCATTTCAGCTTCTGCATCAGCCCACAACTCATCTGCCTCCTGGGACGCCTTTCTGCTTGCCCTCATTTCCTCATCCATCCGCTGCTCCTCTTATTCAATTATGGTGAAAACGTTTGAATGTTCCTGTTGTAGGTATTTTATCTTGTTTCTCAGCACCTGAAGGTGAGAATGCTGCTCAATAACATCTCCCTAGAGCCTCACAACTACACTAGTGCGATCATGAGCATCTGTTAAGAAAATTTTTCAGGTTACGGAAAGGTAGGCTTCAGATTGGGTGGCAGAAAGTCGAGATTTGAAATCACCCAGCCTCTCCCAATCAGTGACTAATTGCTTGAAAATGTCATAAACACCATGATAGTCAAATCCATCAAATCCTAGTAGCATAAACAGATTGCACAGCTTCGGTAATCTGGATGGCATCTTCTCTAGGGGTGTCTGAGAAATCAGTCTCTAGATTTTCTCCCAACCCATTTGGTGAGTAGGCTAAATACTGGAAAGGACTTGTTGATCGGGCTTAGAATCACTCCCTGGTGAGGAAACATAGTCAGGGATGATTGTCACCAATGTGGGACCAGATGCGGCTTCACCTGCAAACTCTGGCACTGCAGCAACTTCACCCCCAGTTATTGTGGTCATAGTCATGGTTGGGTTTGACGACACCATCGCCAGCGCCAAAGGTCGTGGTCCTAAAGCTCGTGAATAAATAAGACAGATAAGTACCCATAATTAGAAAAGGGAAGGAAAAGGAATTAGTGGAATGATATAGGGAAACATACTCCTTATCGCCAAGGTGTCAGCATCCTCAAGCTCTGCACAGCCGCGAAAGCCACTCGAGAGAGATGCTACATCCTCAAAATCCAAGGGACTCTGGGGAACCCTAGAGGTGTCCATAACATAAAGCCATGTCCGAGGCCGGCAGCTTCCAAGGCTGTCCCCAAGTGGTCGCCTATGGAAACCAAACATGGGGAAATCACTCCCCTAGTAAATAAGACAATGGCCTGCTCCAGGTTTCCAACAACTGGACTAATTGAATGCTCCTCCTCCATTACCACGAGATCCATTGGGTCTGATGTGTCTTGGCCCATTGGATTTGGAGGCCCATCATCATTCACGAGCACCCTATTTTCCTCTGCAATAGAAAGGGCTATTTGATCAGCAGGAGACTCGAATACCAGTAATTCATCCCCTAATGCATCTCTGACTCATGAAGGTCGGTGTAACAAATCCATATCATCGTCCCCTCTATAAGGGCCCTCCATTTCGTTTCACCCAAGCATGGATATAGGAGATTTCACAGATGGAAAGAAGATTTATGGTATGAACACTTGGTTAGTCATATCCAGATCCCCGAGGGGCCCTGCAGCATACACCAAAATAGCTAATGACTGGCATAGTAAGAATATGAATGTTGGAAATTAAGAAAAAGGGAAGTCATGATTACCCGTTGTCCCCTATTTGAGACGTTCCGATAAATTGAATGCATGGTGCTACCTCTGGAGCTGGCCAAGGGATAGTTCAACCAGAATTATAGGAGGAGTTGTAGGAGGGAATACCCTAGCTGGATCCTTAATGGTCGCCTCCATAATCTCAGTTGCGCCAGGGCCCCCTCCATGATAACCCCTGTGTGCGAAAGCCCATGCTCACCCGCTGTGGTACCATGGGGAGTATACTCGGGAGAGGGAATTACCCCTAAGATTCATCAGCACCCTACACAAAGGAGAGAAACCTTAGAATCTTTACGATAAAGGTGGAAGAAATCCTGAATGGGCGGTAGGGAAACCTCTTCTTCATGGTCGGACAATTCAGTATGTCTAATCATCATGGACACCTGGGTGATTCCATAGAGCCTGATTCGAAGTGAGCGCACTTGTACGTCCATGTCCTTAAATGAAGCGACTATGTCACCCAATTCCTCTACCAACTGAAGGTTTGGAGGTGCAAAGATAACCCCAATACCTGGAATCTTGTGAGGGATCGTTTGGATTGATTCCCAGGCCTCTTCGTCTAAGCCCCTGGCCCTCAGGTCTCTGAAATCCTCCATGTTTCTGGGAATGTGGCTATAATGGGAATAGATATCCTGGAATGACCATCATGAGAGGGTCGGGTGGCAGCAGGGGATGTTAAGGTCACCGACGTCAGTGTTTGGGTTCTGAATCTCACCCCCGCCTTAGAACTCTCTGGGTCTATTGGTGGACATGACCTCACAGGTAAGGATGGGAATTCCATGGCTTTAGCCATGATGGGGAGATCATCAAAATAATCTCCCCCCGAAGAGTGTTCACATCCTTCCCCCTATTCATCTTCAACCAGATGTAGCATGGTATGGACTTAGTGGGTTAATATTGTGTGACCCTAGCATGCGTAAATATAGGATTCATGATCCTGGAGATATCGATTGACATTCTTTGTGTCCACATCATAAAAGATGTTAACAGTGGTATATATGTAGCCCATCCCATTAAAAGAATCTTCTGATTCCTGAAGGTACCCCAATAGTGAACGGGGTTACTGGCTACAGAAGGCTGATCGACCCTCAAATTCGTTCCATTGGCCCCAGGCCGTCAGGAAGGCAGCATGTGCAGAAATAACCACCCCTCTTCAGGAAGCCTCAAGGGCATGATAGGATACACCTCTGTCCATTAAGATCATCCCCGGGAGAATGGGACCAGCAGGGTGGAAATGAATTTTGCCCGGCCTAGTTGAAACATCCTCTCCCTTCTACTTCCTCATTCCCTTTGATGGCTTGAAACTTGAAATGGTAGGCACCAATGTCCCTAGCTGGCCATTTGGGTATCATTATACCCTGGAGTCAGCATAATTCTTAGATAAGAAGGGTGTGGAGTTTACAAGCATTGGAGTTATATCATCTTAACCGGTATCCTCCCAGGTAAACATTAACCATAGTTTCCTGGCCACTATTAAGTGACGATTCTCACTGGCACCATTAAGTGCTAGGAGACAGAGTGCATGAACGCAGCTAAACTAGCGCCCGAATCGGCAATGCATGTACCCCTCGCAGATCAACTCTCCACCAATAAGAGCCACCAGAATACTCTCTTGAAGGGAAAATAGGTATCTCTACCTGTTAAACTCCGCTGTTATGGGGTTTGTAATTGTACCAGTTGGGGGAGGGAGCGGGTGGAAATTGAAATGGTCATAACAAGAGATTCTATTCGATAACAGACACATGTTCTGAACTGCCTGTTGATTATCCTTCTCTTGGTTTGCCCATTCTTCGGGTATAACCCAGCTATTCTGTTGCAAGTATGGTAGAAATGTGGTTCCTAGAATCTGAAGAGGGTTTATTATGTTGTAGCAGTTCTTGATATGAATGCGTAGACATCCCCAGAGAATCTTAAAAGGGCCGGCCATTCGGTATGGCTGGATCCCATCAGTAATATTACCAAGCAATCAGTAAATCCTGGACAAAACTGGTACGGCTAGGTCAATAACGTTGCCAGTAGCCAATTGTGCTGCCATAACAAAGGCAGAGACCCGTACGCCGCTAGACTCGCATACCTGCAATAGCCTTCCACTGAAAAACATTGCCAGAAACACCGCTAGGGGTAGTAACCAATCGACATCTGGGACAAGCTTCCAGACCCAATCGTTGAATTGACCATGCTCCAGGTTTAGCCAATAACTGCCCTTCTACTTTCCGGACTCCATTTTATGGATGGTCTTGGGACTATGAAGAAGAGATACAGACTGGATCTCTCTCTAAAAATCCATGATCTAGTCATGATACGAGAAATGCTATCTCAGAGACGTATCTTTTGGATGCTTCCCACAACCAGGGAAAGGTTTTTTAGGAGATTAATCCTTCGAATGTTTTTGTGCTAGATAAATGATTCTCCTTGCCATGGGAGGGGTTCTCTCTTCGTCATCCCACACAGAAGGGGGAGGAAGGAATTCCTCGTATATACCCCCAACAATGGGGACCCCTGAAATTTGAATGTCATCTCAAAGACTAGTTCCTACCACCCCATGGACCAAATGAAAGGTGTTGGTGTCCGGGATGTAATGGCTCATTAGATACCTAGCGAGGGCTTGAGGCTAATAGGTATAGGTCTGGGACACCCATGAAGCTACATATAGGCCATGGCTCGCAATTCTTCCCCGAACACAGCACAGCTCTGACGAACTAAAAAGGGACACCGCCAATACAAGGATTTAAATGCTCCCCCCAGTTGGAGATCCCGATTCGCTGACTAGCCATGCTGGTTGCATACCATGTCATTGCTGGCAATGCTCCGGTAACAGTGGATTTTTCCTTCCTGTTGAAGTTGTTCTCCTGTCGGAGATACTGGAAGGCGGTTTAACATAGAACCGACAGTTGTGTCCCTCGGAGCAGGTCACCCGTTGAAAGGTATCACGAATCAAGGTATAGTTGAAGTAAATATCCCTTCATTAGGATTATTGTCACGGGATGGTACCAGAATCAAGGTATCGGACAACAATCCAAAGCAATAGCAAAAAACGGTGTTAGAAAAAGTGTACTCTTGATGTGACTTGGAGAGCCGGCTGGAATGAAAGGAAGACAGTGGGGAGTGGTGGACTCCATCTGTAACAGAGATGGCCATGTCCTTCAAGTGTTGATCACCTTTTGGGAGAGGCTCTCCGGAAGGCCTTGGTGAAATGTGTGGGGGAACCATATTTTCTCCCTGCATTTGGGAAACCAGGAAAATGCTTAGTATGGAATAATAAAATTTGGACAAAAATACCAGCTGTATGGAAGAGCATCGAAAAGCCTTCAAGAAGGCCTTCAAGGATGGTTTGTGATTACTGCATCCCACAGACCACCCCCTCGATATTGTAGTTCATGAAACCTGGGACCGTGTTGCATTGTCCAAGAAACCTCAAACCAAGTTGCTCCATGGAATTTCAATCCCGAATTTATGTTCAGAAGACTTAGAAACTTTTAATGTTCAAGAGATTTTAATCTGTGAAGCATGAAAACTGCGGAGCAACGAAACCGTGAAGCACGTCACTTCGCAGCCCTTCATGACATACATTTTAAATAATAAATAATAATGGTTTGTGGTTGAGAAATTGGTTTGAGGGTGAAGGTGACAGCAATGCAGGAATGGTTCATGGAAGCCATAATCGGTTCGCGGATGTGGCACTTCGCGAAGGAACAAGCACGCGGAGGCAAGGCAGCTCTGGTATCATGAAGAATGTTTTTAATGGAAAAATGAAGGTCCCCCTATATTTATAGGTGTGGTCCCCTACCGATTCCACCACTCTACCGCAAACCATCTCAGTTTCAAGTTCACTCGGCGTCGGAACAACCTCCTCTTCATTTTGATCGGACTTTATTACGATGGGGGCATTTATAGGGTCCTACAAAATCTGAAATGGAGATTCTACCCCAAATACCCCACTAAATTGGGGAAAATTATGGAGGATGTTTGAATAACAGACACATGGAGAACCGGTCCCATGAAAACGCGAAGCACCCCCTCCGGGAACCATCATCATTCGCATAATGGAGGTGGAGAACCTCCGCTATCACGAGGTAGTGTGGGTGCCAATCTGGTTCATCGTCGTCAACCGCACCAACCACGGACCACATAAACTGGTTCAAGCCACATCTTTTGACATTCGCGGAATGGAGGTGGAACCCTCCCCCACCGAGAAGCACTCCCTGAGATCGATTCGTGAGGGGGAGGGGAGAAGCACTCAATACCCACCGTGAACCACGAATTGACCAAGTCAGACATAAACCGGGTTCTCGGTCATGGGCCTCCACAAAAAGTGCAGTGGGACCACAGATACATCTCTTTCCCCACTCTTTAAATGGATACTGAGGGGGAATGAAAAAGGGGATTCAGAATTCAGATTCAGACGATTCAAAGGCGGAGGATGAGAAGGGTGATCAGATTTGGGAGGAAGGATTTCGAAGGAAGGATAAGGATTTCACAAATAGCGATGTTCTAGTTTGCGAACCAGAGCATGTATAAACATGGGAATGAACTAATAAGGACCTGAAAATGCATAATAATTTTGTGAACTGTAAATCTAATATAACAAAAAAAAATGAAACCACGAACCATAGCCCCTTCGTGGATGCACTCCCCACGAAGCAGGGAGCTTATGCATCTTTTTCGATCTACTGCACTACGTAGCACACTCCTACGTGGGTGAAGCCTCGAAAGGTGAACCCCCGATCGTCACTGCCCTTGGTCGTCGTTGCTCACACGGACCCCTTCGTGCATTCCCCTAGTACGCGAACTAAACGTGAAGCCGCGAACCACCTTGGTTCTCGGGATGCTTTCCAGACCGCGAACCTCCCTGGTTCGCGGGTGGCCTCTAAGACTGCAAACCACCCTGGTTCAGGGGTGGCCACCCAGACCGCGAACCTCCCTGGTTCGCGGACGGCTCCTCCTACCACGTAGCATCTTCCTTCACATAGTGTTCCACCACTACTTCATACATGTGGCCACTTAGAGCCTTCCGATTTCCTGTTCCCTGAGCCGGATAAAATCATTCCAATCCCACCCGATCCTCCATTACTCCCTCAGAGGCCTATTCATCGGCCCTGAGCTGAGGAATCCACCAGATCCACCAGATCCGCATTGTGTAACCCTCCGTCGCATCATCGTGCCATATTGATTTCACATACCCATGGTATGTAGAGGCGAAGGGGTTACCCCAACCCTTGAGCGGGTTCCCGAAGCAAGCATGTGTTCAAATTCCCACGGTAATGTGGAGTCTGAGCTCGAGAGTCCCCTTTCTGCCTCTCCACATGTTCAGGGCTCCTCGGGGTGGTAAAATACCCATCAGAATGATTCTCTCATTCATTGAAAGAGAAAATATGGGAACATGTGCAACACCTTTCCCTCTAACGATGCGCTTTGTCGCATGGGCCTCCTCAGAGTGTAAGCCCCAATCCTTCGCCATGGGCCTCCTCTGAGTGTAAGCCCCAATCCATCACCATGGGCCTCTTATAAGTGTAAGCCCCAATCCATCACCATCGGCCGCTCCATGCATAAGTCCCTCTCCACTTCTCACAGACGCACATTTCACGACGTGATCACCTTGTCCCTACTGCCTCTTGTTTCTCGCACCAAGCCTGACTCACGCGGACTTAGAGTAAGAACTGGCAATGACATCCTCTCATGGGCCTCCTCGAAGTGTAAGACCCAACCAACCCACCTTTGGGCCTCCTCAGACTGTAATCCCCATGACTATGCAAACTATGAGGACTTTGATCCCTGCCTCCTAGGCAGGGTACGTAGGATTCGTCCATGAGGTTCTAGCCCGATCATCATCGAACCCCTAGGTCAACATTCATGTCAATTATCTGACGCTCCTATGCGAACTATGGGGACATTGATCCCAGCCTCCTAGGAAGGGGACGTAGGATGCCTCAAAGAGGCTCAAGCCCACCACCTAGTTGTTTCGACAACCGTCATATCGATTCGCCTTCATCCCGCATGACGTTAAACTATACATGCGAACTATGAGGACTTTGATCCCTTCCACCTAAGTTGGGTACGTTGGAAGCCTCTAGTAGGCTCAAGCCCACAACTCGGTCTTTTATTCACGTTGAGTTCCAACCTCATCTTGAAAGACGTTAAAATGTATGCCTTCGTCCCACATAATGATAAACTATACATTCATACTACATGGACATTGATCCTAGCTTCCTAAGCAGGGTACGTATGAAGCCTCCCTGAGGTTCAATCCAAACAACCGGTCGATCCGTCAATCCTCAAATTCAGCTCACCGTGCCTCCTCAGTGAGTGCAGAACCCTCAAGGTCATTAACCCAATGAGGGATGGTAAACCTCATGGGTAAATGATTTTGAGTCCCTGCGTTCAGCTGACCATTTCCAACCAAGAAAAATCTGTGGATACTATGAATGGGTATAAACCAAAGATTCACAAACATATGAATATGTCTTAAATCTATAAGAGAGTCCTAGAACATACAATAATCTCCCCCCAAAATGTTGTGAGGAGGCCAACTTCCCATCCTCTCGACCAATGTGAATTCCTAAGAATCGCTGGCCAAACTACCCAGTGGATGCCTGCCATTGGAAAGCAGGTCCACGTATCATTGGATATGGAACCGTTGGGCGTTTTGAGACTGAAACCCAAAATAACAACTTATCGTCCTTACAACACGATAAGGTTCATTCTCAACATTAGCTATTAGATAATTATTATAAAAATTTATATTATGAGTGAATATTACATATAAGAAACTATTATAATTCTAAATATCAATATATTATATTATATGTGTAATAAAAAAGACTAATTAAACTTAAAAAACATAAGAAAATGATGTAGTTAAGACCCGAATGAATGGTAAAAAGAAAATATTATTAACAAAATGATATAAGAGGATCACATATGATATCAAAAATAGGGATATAGTTCTTTTAAAATTTAATTTCATTAATTAAGCATTATAAATTCGTTTAATTAACTCTCAAATAATGTACTTTACATGTTAATAGTTAATTAACTTTTCTCATTATTATTAATGATTTATTATACATAATTAACTATTAGAAAATATTTTTCATCCATTATCATCATTCATAAAATTATTTTACAAAATATGTTTACTATTATTCCCCAATTTTTTATTTATTTTATGGATGTTTTAATTTCTATAAAAAGTATTTCAATGGAATAATTTTTTCATTTTCCAAATGAGGATCGTTATGAATTTTTAGCTAAAAATAATAAAAGAATGTTTATTTTAATCTTTTACGACATGAGATGGTTTTACCACATTTATGATTCCATTACATTTTGATGCTTCATTTACATGTTCAAAATTTTCATTTCAATTAAAATGTATACTTTTATAAATGAATGGTTTTTAAATAATTTATTTCTATGTAACAATGGGTATTTATTTCATGAAATTAAATATTAATTTTTTTAGTATTTTTATCACCATCAATATTCTTTGTTGAATCCTATGTTTGATTGATTTTGATCTCTTCTGATATTATTTTATATATTTTTTTTATTGTTTTCAAATTTTCATTTACTATGGATGCTCTATTTCATACCAATAAACATTAATTGCTAATGTATTCAAATTTCATATGATAGGTGTTTAATACTAATTATTATGATCATATGTTTTCATATGACTTATGTATTGGAATTATTAGGTGATGTGAAGGGCCCGATATAGTCCCTTCATGAATAGATAGGACTTATAAGAAAAAATAGTTTCCCTTTATACTAATGTATTTTTATGTATTTGTTGATGCGATGTTAACATGGTTATGATGTCTGGAATTTTGAATTCCTTTACTTGAGATTAGTTTTGATATTCCATGTGATTATAAAACTAGTAGAATATAAATTGTAACTATTTGTATCTAAAGTGATTATTTTATATGGTAGTTTTTATTATTTCAATAATATGTTGAAGAATGTCTATGATGAAAGTGATTTTCAATTAGATACAATGCCTTACGGTTAAACATTATTTTTTCATAATAGCTTCCCTTATGATCTTACACATAATGATCCTATGATCTCACTGATTTCATATGTATTATTTTCCCCAATTTCCATGATGGGGTTTATTAATCATATGTAGGGTTATTCTATGAGAATAATGGGGTTCTTGAAGGATTATATTTGTTTTATTTTTTATTATGAATTTTAATGTATGTTTTATGAATATATTATGGATTTAAAAACGTCTAAAATGATTTTTTTCATTAGTATTAAAAAAATATATCTATGGCCTATTAATATCTAAGGAATTGGCTAACTCTATTGTAGTCATAGTCATTTAAATTTCCACAATATTTTTATGAAATAATTTTTTTTTCTAAATGTTGAAAAATAATGATGATTTAAATAAAATAATTTATTTTCATTAAATTAAATAATTTACAATCTACAATAATTATTGGATTAGTTGTGAATATTAGTTATGTAATTTTAAATTAAGATATAAAATAAATATCATTGTAATTATCATTATTCTTGAAATTGGAGTAAAAACAATCATATATGTAAAAATTAATTTATTGAAAAATCATTGTTTTCTCCTTCCAAAAGAATTATTTTATATTAATTTATTCATCAAATGTCATGTTGATTAATAGGAATGGACCTTGAGATGCTTTGGTGCTCTACAAAATTGAGAGACACTTCGAAGTGGTATCCCCTCAGTGGATCACTAAAAAACCCCATCTAACCACGACATTGTTAATTCTTTCCATTCACCATAGGTTTAAGTATTCTAGTGATGTATATACTAGGGTGGTGAGTGAATCCTCAATGTCTGAGATCCAGGACGTTAAACTGCCAGGCATCATCATCTTCATCACATGACGTTAAACTATATCCTTTCCCCCATTCAATATATGTAGGATTCCCTTCCTTAGACATCAACCACACTAACTCGTATCCACAAGAGTGAGATCTTCCTCCCATGAAATCAGATTATATTTTCTTGTAACATCATATTTGTGTTGGGGAGGGAAACCACCATGATGTATGCCCCTATCCATTCTTGTAGGAGGAATAATTCATTCTATTCCTCTCATCTTCCATGCACAAAGACCATAGCATATATGGGACCCTCGATTCCCCATCCCCCTCTCTTTGGGATTTTATTGCATTGGGCCTCCATCGTAGAGTTAGTCCCAATATCCATAACCTTGGACCACCTACCAAATGTAATTCCCATTCCATTCCTCAGGTATGTACAATAAGTGATTCGATTGTTAGTTCTTTCCTGCCTCTTTTTTCTCACACAGGGCATGACTCACGTGAGAGTAGAGTAATAATCGACCATGACACCCCTTTTTAGGATTCCTCAATGTTTTCCCCATTCCACCAACTGAACTGCATGTAATTTGATCGTTCTCTATTCCAGGAAAGTTATTTAAGAAGCCTACCTGTGGTTTAATCCCATCTTCCATCAGTCCTGACCACTTCACGTCAGTTCACCCACATCCTGCATGACAATAAAATGTATTCATTTGAAATATATTGGTTTCTATCCCTGTCTCTAGGACATAATACAAAGGAATCCTCCCTGAGATTCAACCCCAAACACTAGTAATCCTTGGTGCCCCTTTTGTTGGAACTGTCATGTGTGGTACGTCCCTTGGTGGAAGCAGACAAGATTTTGGGCTGCCTCGGTGTGTAATCCCTATAATTCCAGAAAACTTTTCCAACATTAATATTTTCCTATTACAGGAATGGTGCGTAGGACCCCTTCCTGATGTTCATGACCATCACCCATCAGTTCAGACAGCTTCACGTCTGTTCACCATTTTCCTGCACGATACTGATCTTTATTCTTTCAAAATATATGAGTTTTTATTCTTGTATCCAATTCAGGTTGCGTAGGAAGCCTCGTTCAAGTTCAACCCCAATCATTGGTAAACATTTCTCTCCCAAATTTCTAGACCCTCCATCTTTGGTCCATCTCTTAGTTATGTATATCCAACTCCTGATCCTCTAAGCACATGAAATCCCCAAAATTTCATCAGGGTCACTGTCCATTGCATAAAACCTAATTCCATGAACCATATTGAACTATGCAGACATTGATGTTTCCCTATTAGAGGAATGTTATATTGGAACCATCCCTGAGGTTCAATCCCATCACCCATATATCATGACCACTACTTACTAGTTCTCCCCCATCCCATATAATGCTAAACTGTATGCTTTCAACCTATATGTGTTATGTTCCCTGTCTTGTAGACAATATATATTAGATGCCTCCCTGAGGTTCAACCGCAATCACTGGTAAACTTTGGTATCACCTTTTTTGGTACCCACATCCTTAGTTCTTCTATTAATGTCTTTAGACATGGTTTTGGGCTGCCTTAGTGTGTAATGACTATTCCTCCAGTCAAACATATATACATTGATATTTTATTATTCTAGGAATGGTATGTAAGAAGAATCCTTGATGTACAATACCATCACCCATCAGTCCTGACCTCTTCACGTCAGTTGATCCTCATCCCGCATGATGCTAAACTGTTTGCTTTCAAACAATTTTGATCTTGATCCCATATTAATAGTAAGGGTACATGGGATTCCTCCATTAATTTCAACCCCAAACAATGGTAAAAATCGGTTTCCCCTATGTTGATACCAACATCCTTGGTCCTCCATAAGTTTCGTCAGATGAACTCTCTGGATGCTAACGATGCATAACCCCCAGCATTTCATTGGGTCTATGTCCATTGCAATAACCAAATTTTCATGTACCATCAGAAACTCCGTGGACATTAATTCCTACCCTATGTGTACAGAGGAATCCACCCTGAGGTTTATGCCCATCACTCTAGTTTCATCCTAGCCTCTCCCTTAAGAATTTGTGTTTTGGGAAGGTCAAGCCCCAATTTGGGGTTTCTACTTCCTCAGGGTCCCAGCCACAAATCAATCCTCACGGGATGCCACTTTAGTTAACCCATCACATAAAAAAACTACAAATACATTGATTACATGAAACATGGATACATATGAATCCTCTCCCAGGTACAAGACCAACATCACTACCATATTCATATCAGTTCCATCCCCACTCACTCTATCCTTCAACAATATATCCATATCCATCTGGATTATTACCTAGGCCACCACATCCCTATAAAATCATGCAATCCAACGAGAATATAACCATTCATAATCCCCACACAATACATAACCATACATCCAAGAGTGTCCCTATTTTGATGGGCAACTATCCATGCGTTAGTCGAATCAGGTTTCTAGGACACTGTCCATTTTCTACACAAAAATTAAACAACCCTTCAAACTACATGGGTTTTGATCCCTATAAATTACATATGTTATGTATGAAACCTACCTGAGGATCAATGGAAGCCAATGATAAACCTTAGTGTTCCCTGTTTTTATGGTGCACTTACCCTAAGCTGCCCTCAGTGGTGTGCAAATCAACCTTCACTGTGTGATATCTTGCCGCTTTGGGAAAGAGTACTTTGGATCTGTCCTTATTGGTTATTCTGGTCCATCATTTGGTAAACCATTCATATTCTACCTCTTAGCGATATAACAATATGATCTGTCTCTATGAGATGTTCTGATCACTCTCATTCCATCTTTGCATGACATTGAACACATGACTTACCGCATGATAAACATGAGTTGTCTGAGAAAATCATTGTAAGACACACATATGGCATATCCATTTCTATTGGACTTTAATCTCATGGTATACCCTATGTTTAACATGGAATGATTATAAAAAACATAGGGATTTCCTATGGAATATAATTCATCACACTCGATGTGGGATCCTTTTATCTCCCGGAAACTCTAGATGTCCTAACTTAAGGGGAAGAAAACCGGGGGAAGCTATGTTTCTATGTCCAAAAATGATAGCGATATCCAATGTGACTACTCCCCAAGTGGATGGTTTATTCCTTGACCTGAACCCTTGGAATTTCTTGATATAATGAGTGTAATTAACCATCATCCATTAAGATATTTCACCAGATTCGATTTTTACAAAATTTTTGTAATCATTACGGGATACAAAGTCTAGGAGACAAGTTCCAAGGAGAAATCCAATGATGGAGACAAATATATCTCATCATTCTATTTTAATCAAGGAGAAAACGTCCAAAAATAAATGTTGGATACCAGACACATTTGAAAAGATGGAATTAGGGGAAACAATCATCATGTCGTAGCACGACAACGCACACCCCAACAAAAGCATCAGTAAGATATATTGGGAGCTTGACATGAAATTATCCTCTTCAATATAGAGATTAGTAGCTTTAGATACATCAGTAGATAAGTGTGTCACTCGATCTAGATATTTGGTTCTAGGTCCAACTGAGGAAATAGTGTACCTAGAAAGAAACTCACAATAGATTGTCCTAGTTGAATGTTGGGAATACCTGTCTACAATATTGTCAATGTGGATCCTTCATAGAATTCATGGGAGAAAAAAGGATGATGTTGAACTTGATGTCAGTTTTCTCCTTTTAGTGCTAAGGGTCGAATCATCCTACATAGAAGGACAAAAGATGCAATTTCAGGAAAATGATCACCACCAACTCACTGATGCAATGATAGGGGAAAAACATGATAATCCCACAAAACTCAATCACTTTTGTGAAAACCAGCACATCCATAGCTGTTGGGAAACCACACAATGTCTCAAATTAGAACTCATTCCAAGTAGGGCGATCAATGGCCAAATTTGATGGAATGAGGGAGAATGGATTATCCCAACATGGAATATGGCCTACAAGGGCCAAGAGTATTTTGAACCTAATTGCCACAGTCGCCCCCAAGGGCTGCACAAGGAGCCACTACTCCCCACTCCAACTAATAACCATTTTGGGATTCTCTCCATTGAACACTCTGACAAGTCACTACCATTCAATAATGATTTGTGGGATGTCTAGGCTTGATGGTTGTGATATTGCCTTGGGGCTTCCATAGTGGGCTCCCACCAATACCCCTCTACACCACTACCCAGTCCCATGGGCTGAGGAGAAGGTGAGTTACACACCAGAATCAGAGGGCCCAGTATATTTAACCTGATGCTCACATCGGGTTCAGGCTGAGGAGGATTCCTACCATGGAGTATCATTATTGACGGCTATAGTGGCTCATTCCACTACTAACTCATACTATCAATGCCACATTTTTAATGGTCAGTACCACTTATATGCCCGACCTGTATCGAGGCACCAACCGCCCCATGAAAAGTTTGGGAAAACTCCTTCGGTATCCGACATTGGTAGTAGCCATAGGGGGCCAACCCACAACGATGAAATTCAACACGGAGGTCCTCACCATGACACCATCAACGAGAGATGAGTCACTACCCATTCCCAACCTCATCTTGGAGGTACTTCCAATGGAACCATCAGTCTGGGTAAAGGCCCTCCCTACTGCATCGACATCCAGAATGGTTGTTTCTTTCTCACTAGTGATCCTAGGTATTGAACTGCTCCACCTATCGCATATTGTCAAATTAGAATATCCTCTTCACTAGGTAAAATATTAGAATATAGGTTATCCCCATTTTTTTACAAAAAATTACAAAGGTACTCCACATCGTGACAATAACAGAAGAGGAGTTCTATCCTGCTTCATTCGCATCCAATGTGGAGGTCCTCCCCATGATCAGTTTTACCATTATGAAGGATCCGCTCATACCGTCAGTCCCATAGAAAAAACACATGAAATCATTTCACATGATCCTATATATGTATAAAAGGTCATACCCTCTCTAACTCTTACAGTGGATGTCCACCCTGAGAGCTAGCTATTGTGAATATAGGCCCTACCAGTGTTCCATTTGTCATTTTTCAAGTGCTCATCACAACCCGACTCACCCAGTTGGGATTCAGACATTCCCTAGTAAAATTTGGGATAAGTTACATCCTCATGTAAAAAACCTAACCAATCCCGATGAACCATCCCAATGAAGGAGGGAGGGTCTCTACCACTATAGGAAGAATACCAAGAAGTTTTATACTACAATTAGTATTGTCTTCTACTCAGATTTTGAGGAAGAGTTTGATTTGAAGAGTGATAACTCACCCCAATATTGTATGTCGGTTATTGGGATAGGAAAAAGATGTATAAACCTCATCCTTCAACAAAGCGAGGTACACCATATTCCTACATTCTTATTAATAGACATCCAAGAGGAGAAAGATTTGGCCTCTTTATAGAGAATGTCCATTCAATCCTCTCTCTCGTCAACATTATCATTCTCAACCTCAACCATAGATCATGGATAGTCGCTCTGGGGACCATTGAAGGATGAGAAAAAAGATGTCACACCATTATAATTCACATCACATTATTAAGAAACTGTGTTCGTTAGTCCATATTACTGGGATGTGGAGGCTAAATAATTTCATTCATCAGAAAACATCACAAAATATGTTGGATTGGTAGCTTGCGTGTCATACTCTCCACAACCTACCATTGAAAATATCTACTTCAGTTCCATTAAGAGTCCCAAAACTACCCCATGCAAATGGCGGGGGAAACCAAGGCCTGGATCTCGAGTCACCCAGTTTACATTAGACCATCTAGTAATGATATGTCCAAAGTGTTATAGTGTTCCATAGAATTATTATGGAGGATTCCCCCCACATTAAGATCTATGATTCACGGCCATATGATACCCTTAATTTTAGTTCTATATGGCCCCACACCGACATGCCATGTGATATAATGGATATGCCTTTCTATACATTCACTTTAAACAATGACAAACTATTAGAGGAAGACACTGAGTTAGGGACACTTGAAGAGAACATACCCCTATGGTAGGGCAAAACCTATTGTATCCTTTGTGTATGGTTACTGGATAACAATAAAATCTATTGGGTCTTCCTATACCTTCTGAGTCATTATCCCGCAGTCAAGACCCTAATAAGGCTAAATAGAATACTAAGACCATTAACACCTATTACCCATGTGGTTTAGTGTAAAAGAAGGAAGATAATCTGGGAAATGATGTGCTACATAAAAATCTAACGGAACATAAAATGATGGTCAATGTCCTTTTCGCAAACTCTGTAGTGGAACAGCTACCAGAATACGGTAATCCTCGACCAGGGCAGTAAGGATGACTATATCCCCCCAACGAGTTGCCTCTAGGTGACCATGAAATTATTTCCCATATAGACTCAGTATGTGACATATTTTATGGAAATAGGGCATGTTATACATCACCAAATGCACACGATATGTGTGATAACCCTCCTTAGGACCCATCTCAGGTTCCACACCTTCTCTATAAGTTGTACCCCGGCAGTCCCATAGGTTATCACACCAGAATATCCATGAGATGTTGGGAATAATTCGTTTGTTGATGAACATACCAATGCACTGGTGGTTATAGATCCTCTTCAACACCATAACACCCACCAAGATTATCAAATGAAAACTCTAATTTGTCACCTTGAGGCACTAGAAATATGCTAGGTGAAAATCCTAACTAATGGAAAGCTGTATCTGGCATGGATGGATGATATGCCAGCACCCCAAGGTTTATGGAATCCTCCCTTCACCTCCTTTAATGGGAAGGGTGATCTGTTACAGAATCTAGACCACATTATTCCACAGTGTTGACCCATGCTGAGAAATCCAGCACAACAAGAGGTCATTAAGCTCCAATGTTTCATATAGATGTTATATGGGCCTGCATTTGTCTGGTACTACCAGCTACCATTGAGCCAGTAGCTGGTTGAGAGGTTCTTCATATTTATTTTCTTTACCAGTTAAGTTCCACCACTGATCAAATGGGTATCCTAACCCCTTCATGTGAATGTAGATGGCCGATGAACATGTCACAGACAGTTTCTCTAGGTGGAAAAGCCTAACATATTCCCTTGATATACTGCTGACTCTGAAACAACTAAAGAAGTGTTTTTGTGAGGAATGATGAAATTGAATTGGTCACCTATTTAATCACTCAGAACTACCTAGGGGGATTTTTATATTTCTTCGACGAAGCCCACCTGCTAGAGGAAGCCTTGTATCATGCCCCATAAACACATCCATTTTCTTCTGTAGTTCCAACTAGGAGAGATACTATTTCCAATCCTATTATGGTATCACAAATAGAGGACTCCATGTCGATGGATTTATTATAGTGGAAACTCATCTATATCCTTACAGAGGCCCACCACCTCAAGTGCAGAATTCATCATAGCAGCATCCACCCTGGAATAACTAGGCATCCCTCATAACACACCACCGCCACCTCGGTGAGATAATCAGGATCCACCTCTTTGACATGATTCTCCATCCCCTCATCATATCCATGATCATAGTTCCCCATTCCCAGATTTAACGAACTAGATATACTCATTTAATGAGGCTCAAGTCCCCGGTTATTTTTTGTGTGCCTTGGACCAGGGAATTCAACTATTATTGGAATGCAAGAGGCTCGTAGACTAGGACCTCAATGATCTACCCAATTACATCCCCCTTCACCACATCCTTTAAAACACCCACAACATGTTCTATGTGTTTAAGGAGCACCTCCAAGTAAAAGTTGATAAAAACATAGACTGGTTATGTCTAACCCTGACATAGGTGGCATGTGTCATATAGAATTCTAACAGTGATGGTGACATCAAAGGTGATTAGCAGAAAGTTCCAAGTTGAGGGTCTCAAAAATAAAACTATTGGATGGACCATAAGGCAGTTTCATGTGCCTATGGTATTATCCATTAAGGTTTGAACCAACTGGAGTATTCAGTGGACTTTTTGTAACCTACACCTGCAACATCTACATCAACATCTAAGTCATCCTCTACTTATAAGGGAATGCATTTATGGAGCAAGGGAAATAAAATTCCCCCACCAATGCTATCACCATCCAGTAATAAATGTGATTTCATTCCCATAAAATTCATATTTTCCCTAGAATTAATCTAGTGATGGAGTATTGTTGATGTGATAATCTAGGGTACACTTAAATTTACACCGTCGAGATGGAAAACACCTTCATAGTTCATGAAAACTAATATCCTTAGATGGATCCTCCCAATGTCCCCAGAAAATGATAGTGTAAATAGAGTGGTGTTTATGTCAGTCGTTTAAATGAATTGGTCAGAAATTCTAGACCAGATTTTCATTCCCCCAATACTAGAAATCAGACCTAAAGTAGAGATCATAAAGTAATACCTTCTCATTATGTTTCATAATATCCTCCTCTTCCATCGTCTGTATTACTTGATCAGACGAATCCACCATGATCATGCTATGATTATCAAAGTTTTGTTGGGGATTAGACTCAGTCATCTAGACTACATCGATAGTTTCTCTATGTGGTTTTTCTAGTGAGCATCATGACATTCCCAGCAACAGTCAGCTTTGGGTTCATCCATGAGTTCCCATCATACATCCTAAAAGAAATAAAAATCTTGTAAGTATAATTTCATGCATATAATGGAACTATGATGTTCCCAAGATTCATGACCACATTCCTGAAAATCTATCTATCATAGAGGATCTTCACCTATCAATAGATATGCGTGATGTCCTTGATGATTATTTAAGAAACCCAATGCAGTTTGAGAAAGATGTAGCAGCCATCCATCCTCAAGTAGTAGAGAATTTATAATGTCAGGACATTATATCGTTCTTTGTTGAAGATGAAGGATCCCTAATAAAGGGGAACATCCTCTCACTGTACATCATTGGCCATTACAGTGACGTAATGTTTTGCTAGTGACATTTTGACACATGTTGTGGGACCAACCATAACCCAACTAAAAAACCATGAATTATGGTGCTGTATGAGGATGATCTATGTCCCATTCTTCTAAAAATTCATTATTATAATAGGATGGAACAAAGAGAAGTTTGAGAGATCCACCTGAAGACCCATTTATCTATCCTAGTTTCTAGCAAAAATTTCATGGTGATCTCACAATACACAACTTACAATGAATTGATTGATAGGCCATGACTCCACCTGCATGCATTAGTACGTTATTCATATCACCAAATATTTATGTACTCCCTCAAAAGTCGAGTAGGCATACTCCAAGGTGATGCATATACCTTTTCCTCTTGTGATTCCCGCTACTAGGATTCCTGCAATTACAATAGTAAGAACATAAAGATTCATGACATCGAGTCTGATCGTGCTAAAATTACGACAGACCCATGGAAATATCTAGATGATTGCTACGTTTTCTTGATCCACCTATTGGAATCCACGCACCCTGAGTTGGGGAAATGAATTTTTGTATATATAATAAGGGCGATGTGTATTTACATGTATAAGGAATGTCAACAGATCTCCTCGTACTCAGATATAAATTAGGATCATATGATCTTATATACCCTACTTCTATAAGGCATCATGATGTCCACCCCATGGAAAGAGGAATACATCATTCTTAGTTGTTTCACTAGGCTGGGATAAATTGTCTCATGACGACGCACCATTATATCATTGATTTTATCAAATCTATCGACTTGGGTCAAAAGGCATATGGGATTGGGTCAATATTTTTCATACCTATGGTTTTAGTAGCGTATGAGTCCCCCAATGAGGTGTCCACCGCTGGTCAGGTTTGCACCATATCCCCTTAAGGTTATCTCCACTTGGAAGAATCACCTCATGTCAATGATCCCTTCTATATAGATGAAGATGATGATTTGGAGGGATATTATTCCATATTCGAAGAGGGTTTCAATACCATGGTTATTGAATTGGTATAGGAGATCCTTGGATGGGTTATAGATCCGAATGAAAAATTGATTAAAACTTCTATTCATGTTGATGAGAAACAACGATATGATCATCTCCTAAATTAGAATCACTATTTATTCTCATAGAGTTATAACAAGATTCCAGGGCTTGATCCCTAAACTACCATCCATTTTCTTGGTCCTCCAATAAATTTTCTTTTTAAACACCCTCCCCAAAAATGCACCCATCACACGGTGCTATGGTCGAGGCCAACGTTGGTAAGCCCATCAAATAAAACTTCATAAATGAAGTCCACTACCCCATATGGTTGTCTAACATTATTCTTTTTAGGAATATGAACAAATATATTAGAGTCTGCATCAAAATTTGGGATCTCAATAGTCACTGCTTGATTGTTGTCTTTCCCCTTCATGGGACAAAACTTTTGATTGATGCCACTAAAGGGTTCCATGATCTCTCTTTCATGGAAGGGGTATTCACGTATAAAAAAAGGCCACTTATGATGAATATTATACCACTTTAATGGAACAATAATGTACTTTTTTACACAAGGTAATTCCCTTCGGTGTAAATAATGCAGGTTCCACCTATTAGTGTTCCATACACCACATATTCAAGATGATCCTCAGAACATTAGTGGAATGAAACATAGATGTTCTAGTTGCCAAATATCATCGATTCCAAGACCATTTAAAATATCTTAATAGAGTGTTTTCCTTCCTCTGTTCCCACCTTCTGAAGAATGACCCCTTGAAGTGTGCCTTTCAGGTCACCTCTAAAAAATTTCCTGACTTCATTATCTAATTTATAGGCATTGAGATCGATCTGAAGAAGTTCAAGGACCACATAAGATGTCCCCTTCAAGATTAATCTGAGAGATCCAAGGCTTTCAATTCAACTTAGCCTACATAAACTGATTTATCACATATCTTTCTAGAAAGTTTTATCCATTTCCTATATCATGTAGAATTGTGACAATTATCAGTGGGATGGGGAGTGTCAAAATTCTTTTGAGGAAATCAAGAAGTACCGACTACGACCTCTGGTTCTGATGCCACCCAATACCATAAATCCATTGGTCCTTTATGTTACCACTCTAGAATGATCTATCATCACTATTCATGCTAAAATGAATAATGAGAGAATAGAGAATAGTTTATACTATCTTAGATACATGCTCCTCTATAAGGCAACCAGATAATCCTCAATCGAGAGGAGTTACATTGCACTGGTATTCGTAGTGGAGAAATTGTGACATTACATGCACCACCATGAGATATATATATTGTCCTGAGAGGATACAATGAAGTACATTCTGAACCTCCATTGTCAACAGGTCATCTTTCTCGGTGGGTAGTGATCCTCCAATTGTTTCACATCATGCTTTCCCCCAAAATGATATCTAGGGGAACGTAATGGCAGAATTCCATGCTACCCATATGGATCCTATAGTGTAGTATATGGATTATGATTTTCCAGATGAGGAAAAAATCATAGTAGATCAAGCCATTCAATTTTAAAAAATTCACCTTGATGGAACTTCCCGAATCCCTACCTGCAAAATGCTAATTTATGCCAGACTCAATGGAGAGGGCCATTGCATCATCTTCATCACGCCTGCAAGAGCTATCCTACCATATTCATTCATGTTCTTAGATGGTTGTACCAACAACGAGGTAGAGTAATAGGCTCTAATTACTGGTCTTGAGCTAGCCCTAAATTTCGAAGTTCCCCACTTTCATTTTAATGGAAACATCAAATTTTCCATCAATCAGGTCAATAGTGACTATATAGTAAGGAATCCAGAGCTCATACCTCTGTTAGAGCGTACCTTCAAGCTAATGGCATGGATCCGTTCTCAGCCAAATGTTACTTGTGTCCTTCAATCATAGAACATTCAGGCCGATCCTTTGCCAAATTGGATGCATCTCTTGCAGTGACTGACTATGAGTATTTGATTATCCATGTTGCACATTGAAGAGTGATCTCTCATGACAATTCATATGAAGATGATAGCCAATGTGTAAGCAACCTTATAGCCTGTTCCTCCACATAGGGACATCAAGGACCCCATACCATAGTATTATAAGTGACCCTAGACTGGAGGACCCCCTTTATCAAGTATATATAGAACATTAATCTCCCAGAAGATCGAGGTGAGCATGACTGAGTCCGATGTTTCTCCGTCAAGTGCTCCCTCCATAGTGGCCCCAGTCTTGAGAATATCCTCCATAGACATGGCTTTTATTGGATTCTCAACTATTACATTAATATTGGCGAGGTTTCTCAAGTCACGTAGTAATTTCATGTTGGTTACTATGGGGCACATCATATAGGGATAAATCTCCCTCATCATATCTGAAGATTTGTGTATTTTTTCCAACTATGATATGTGCTTGTATTGAGTTTTTCCCAGATGTTCTATTCTTTCCAAATCCATGCTAATTTCACAAATTAGCCACTATAACCTCTAAACACTATGAAATTCTCTCGAAACATTATGGTCTAGGAACATGATGTCAGGGTTCCATATTCACCGGTGATATCTTTCTAGTGCAGGGCCATCCTAACCTCTATGTATTTCCTTTCAAAGTGGGAAGATGCAATTCCACTCAATGAAGTAAAGTCCCATTATATCATTGTGTTTTTTAGCTCCAATATCATCTTCCAATTCAGAGTCCCCCAGGCTATCCTAGTTGATAACTACACCAACATCCAAGTGGCCAAGATGTATAATTTTATGCCAAGTACAACATCTATTATAATTATACATCCCTCTATCATGCACAATTAAATGGGTAGGTCAAGGCGATAAATAAAACCCTCCCTATCATTTTTCCGAAGATGGTTGGTCAAATTGAGAATAGTTAGCTGAAAAAACTCACCAAAGGTCTCTAGGATTTTCAGCGATGGCTAGTAATCTAACTCCGGTGACCCCATATTCCCTGTAAATGGAATATATACAGTCCTACAAATCAAAATTTAGTTACCTTCATTACACATATCCATATACGATCAGCAGGCACCATAACAAGTAGCTGAAATCCATCCTGATGAACTGGAAGTGTTAGACGAGAATAAGATCTGAGTCTTGTACAATCCGGAAAGGCATTCGAATAGGATAGTTATATTTATCAATAAGAAGGTCTTTCTCCACTATTTATTATATGGTCATATGGTTTTGTCCCTATGAACTCCAATGAATTGGAGGAAGTCGCCGAAGAAATAACCCAAACGGGAGGGAGCTTATATCATTCACGTGGTTTTCCATAAGTGTCCATAATCGCTGGTCACAATAGATGGTGAGATTATTACTCATCCAAAAAATTCTAAATTCTTCAATGATGTATTTTTCATAATAGGCCCACTATAATTTAAACTGTCACATCCTTACCACACTACTTTATGTTTTGTTGTCCATCTAGTCTAAAGGATGTAAAACTACTAAACACTCATCCCACATGACTTTAATCTTTATTACCATAATCTATGATGTTAAGCTACCTACACTAATCCTAGGGGATGTTAAACTAGCACCCTCATTATGTATGATGATAAACTAAAAAATGGTCCAATATCTACAACCTTACTCAAAGATATCCTATGTCCTGGTCATATGATGTTAAACTACATGACATTTCAGAACAATTTATGTTTTGATTCCCATAATCACGTGATATGTTGGAACACATAGACTTTTCATTAGTGGCCTGACCTCATGTCTTTAAACCTTTCCTACCTCCTGGCCCATGCTCTCACTTAGTATTGTGCGGTGTGGTATAGACTATGTGTCCTAATAAAAATTGGGATATTTTTTCCATTCCATGCACATCCCATTGATATTCCACCTCTCCAACTATCATACTTACTGAATGATGTATAACTGCACTGGTTCCACCATGCTTCATTTGTCCCACCATTTCAGTATCCATCTACATTCATATCTGAAAGGACCCCCATTAATGGCTTGGTTTCATACCACCTTGGCTCACTTTCCATTTTGAGCCAACATCCCAGAGGATCTCATCTGAAAATTATAGACAAGGAACGTGTTGCAAATATCATCTATGTTGATGGTTAATTGTCTGTTCCTATTCTAGGTCACATGAGATAGATAATGGGAATGGAACATGATCATCAGTTATCCTCAATCATTATTACATCCCCATGGTCTCTCAGAAGGAATGCACAATGTTTCAAATTTTCTGCCTTTCTGTCCCACACACAAGACATTAAACATGGCATATACAGTCTAAGATATATGACCATAAAATAATATCTACCATGTCCTTGACACATGAGGTTAAACATTACGACATCTTAAGAACATCATATGTCTTGATTACCATCCTCATGCGATATGTAGAAATCCACAAATATTTCTCTTTTGGTTGCAACCATAGATCATATATTTTGTATCATGACCACTTATCATGAGTTCTCTCCTAGAAATATGATTGTTGTGGTGAATGTGGAATTTTTTCTTCCTACATGTCGGGTTATCCAGAATGTCATACAAACTGTTCTTTGAGATACCCCTTTACCACATCTGTTTTGTTTGATGTTAAACTACAAAGCACTCCAGAACAACGTATGTAATGATTATCATCCTCATGGGATACATAGGAATTCCCAAACATTTCAACTTTTGGTATATCATTGTTTCATAGAAAACCTCTCTTCAATCCGACCACATTGCATAAGTCCTCTGTGTAGGATATGTGGTGTTTTGTGGGATTATTTCCTCATTCACATTGGGTTTACAGAAGCCAAACTACATACCTCTCTTTAAAGCAATCTCCATCCCATTTTCCTCCACTTGTCTTCTCAAGTCATATACTCTAAAATTGGGCCTCTAAACCTTCTTTTGCAATTCATCAAGATTCCTAGACACACTGTGGTTCCAGACATAGATTGCTGTGTTTTACATGGACATGTTTTCATACATTTTCATGCATCATGATTCCCTTTATCAGGATTTTCAACATCATTCACATCCGAATCGACACCCGAATGGAATGGATTATTGGCCTCAGTTTTATCCAACAATATTTTTCAATGTCCCTGAGGATTTTGAATTATAATTTGAAACATGCTGAGAATTGGGAATATGTTCAGTTGTCGACTCTCATTTGTTTGATCCCATTTCATGTCAGATGATATTGATGATGTTTTTTGATCTTGGTAAAAAATTATCCTCCATTGTTATGAAACCCAAATTATACCATAAATAATGGTTATATGATTCACATATCATTCCACTCGATCGTATTCATGTGTAATTTCGACACACTTGGTGTTATCCTTCAGTGTGTGTTTTCACGTTAGTAGGATGAATCAATGGTGTTGTGACATTTGATGCTTCATGATATTTACCCTTTCACATTATTCAACATGTTGTGAATATTTTCCCCACCCTTATTTCCCACATTAAGCATAGTTCATGTGGGATTAGGGACTTGTTCAAGGATTATGAATTATTTTTTGAGACTCAATTATTTTTCTCTGAGCATTACGTCCATAAACTAAGACACCTCATTTTTGCATGATGTTAAACTTATGAATTTTAAGAACTATACATGGATTGATTCCCATCCTTATGGGATACATTGGAATGCCTGGACATTTAGTCTTCTAGTCTGGATCAGGCTCCACTAACTATCACTTCAGTACAGACTATTCAACATGACTCTTATACGATTTCATGGTGTTGCATATGTGTGCACTTTTTTCTTATTTTCACCGGGTCTATAATAGTGGCACCGTGTACTCCACATTAAGATCTAGTCTCGAATATCTATTTACTTGTCTCATGACGTTAAACAACAATACATGTTTCAAAACTTTGAGTGTCTTGATTTCCATCCTCATGGGATACATAGAAACACCTATTAATTCCGTTTTCATGTCGAGCCCAAGAAATCTAAAATCCTTCCCTTTTCCCATCCCTTGGCCTGAAATCTGTAGGAAGCCTGTGGAGTAGTGAGGACCTCTATTTTCCTCATTCACATTATGTTTTACAAAAATTGAACCACATTTCTACGTTGTCTCTTGCATGCTTGGTCTATATTCTATGACAAAAAACTGTGATCATCCCTTAAGAGCTATATATGGCTTAATTCCCATACTCATGGGACATGTAGGAACACCTATTAATTTAGTAATTGTGTCTAGCCCCAGGTACTACGAATCCTTCATTCTTCCACGTGCATGACATTAAACTGCATTCCATAGAAAAAGAATCATGTCTTTAAACATTGTTCATGTTTTCGTCAAGAATGTTTTATATGCCAGAAGGCCTCTTTGTTCCTCATACACAATGGTTTTGGATACTTTTCCACACTTCACCCATTCCATTAAACCAATTCCCATATCAATGGTCCAATCTATGAACTTAAACTAGGATTTTGGATACCCAAGACCATTGTTTTTTGAATGGTATTCAACTCACTCTATCTGACGCATCTCATTGAAACACTCAATCGTGTCATGTCATAGTGCCCAATGTATTAGATTAGGCCTGGAATTTCCTTCGTTTCATGTCCATGCTTTATGATCCATTTATTTAGATCTCCATCCTATCCCATGTCTAATGGGACCCCCTTTACAACCTAGTCTCAAGCCACATTGGCTCACCAATGATGTTGATCCAATGACACAAAAGTCCTCAAATGAAATTCTCCGATATGTCCCATGTTTCAAACATGGTTAGAATTCAACCATCATTTTTTAGTTCCCACGCCAGGCTAACAGGAAATATATTCTCTGTTTCAATGATGGCCAAAAGATATCCTCCATCATCATGCTGCCATCATTGTGATCCAGATATTGGGATCCATGATTCACATCATTCAAATTCCTTATGTTTATGTGGAATTCCAACTCACTCTTTTTTAGTCATCCACACATCTATTTGCGTTATATAGGCAGGCCAATATTATTGGGTCATAAAACACCTAGCATTCTATTTTCGATAATGTGTGCCTCAATCTACCTGAAAAATCCCATAACTACTCATTGATTCCCACATCAAGCATGACACACTTGGGATTAGTTGTTTTGGTAGGATTTGCACTGGTTCAAATCAAACACACTTTCCTTTCATCCAACATGACAATAAACTGAACTCATAGAACTACATGTGTCATGATTCACATCCTAACATTGTACGTAGAAATGCTCGAATATTTTTTCTTGGGCCCCTCCAAAATTTCTCCATCTTCTTTCTCTCGACCAAAATATTTTCTCAGGGATTATATGTTCTTTTATGGAAATCATTGTTCATCATTCACATGCTTTCTATATCACATGCACTGCGTACTCCGCTTTAGGGATCTCCCCTTTCACTCTTTTCCCTATCATATGTCGCTAAATTACACTGGTCCTCATGAACTATGTATGTCTTAATTACCATCCTCATGGGGTACATAAGAACATCCAAGAACATTACCTTGAGTCTATTCCTAAGTGAGGTCACCTCGGGTTCATGGTATAATGGATGCGACTGGGAACATGTGGTGTGTTGTGGACACTTACGGTTCACATTCATGTACTGATATATACTGTTCCATGCATATACTTTATGGGGGACACCATCCTCACCATAAGATGTTAAACTATGTGTATATCATCCTCATTATCATGGAGACAAACTTCAACCAAATATAGGTTTTGTCTAAAGAGATTCTTTTAGGTAATGAATATTCTATCTGATCAGATTGATGTGATTAACTAATGTGTTTCCATCATGATGTGCTAATTTAAATAGTGATGAAACCCATTCAAAAAACCCATCACTCCACCCTCCATCCATTACATGCCCATTTTATTTGTATCCTCATCCTATTACACATCTAATGGAACCCCTTAACAGTATAGAAACATAGGGAAATGGATCTCCTGCTGTCTTGTGCCAACGTTCTAGAAAACTATGGATGAAATTTCATGTCAGGTCCCGTGTATCAAGCATGGTCAGTGGTCGACCCTCATTTTTCCACATTTTGGTATAACACAAAAGAGAAATTGTCTATCAATAACTGTCAACTGCTACCCTTCATTTTCATTCCAACCCTATATTATTCCGAATTTTTGATATCGTGATTCACACTTTCCACTACCCTCAATTCAGATTGAATGCAATTCCCCTGGCGTTACCATACTAATGCACTAGAGCTCGTTGGAAATCAGGAAATACCATTGTTCTTAGATCTCCATTCAACTTCAAGGCCTCCCCCATTCTTTCTAGAAACCTATATTGGTCATTCAGACCCTAGATTCGTGGAAATAAGTTGGAACTCTAATATAAAAATGGAATAAATATTCATCCATCCTTTATTTATCACATCGGGCAGGACCCACATGAGATTATGGATTGATCGATGGATATTTCATGGATGTGATAGAAATTCATCAACCAGAACAGATAATGGAAATCATGAATGAAAAAAACATAATCAAAAGAAAGAATGAATGTAATTTTATGAGGCCACAAAATTTACAATGCATTGGAATTGGATCCTCCCACTGATGGGTTTTCATATTCAATGGATCATCCTAGCTCCACTAATATCTGGTTCGTGGCATCAAGGATATTATATCACCTATTATATTTCCTCCCCACCTCACCTATAATAGGCCATTGTTCATCGGCCTTGATCTAGTTCTGATCCTCATCGGCTGGTATAATAACAATCTCGGGAGAATCTCGGCTCATATATTCCTCGTCCTCTTCCAGGAGGGTCTTTAGTCACGATATGACTCCCAATTGTGCATGGAGGAAACTAAAATGCTTGGTTTACCACACTATGAACCATTAGATCTCATGATCAGCCTCCTAATGTACCTTCATGATGATAGACAACCTCTATTACCATCTGACATTGAGTCCACTGTTATGTTCCTATATTTTCTATTTCATATAGTCTCGACTGAACATCAGAGGAAACTGGGCATCCACTCATACAATGCATTTTTTGTACAGCTACGAATGAATCATCTCTGTCGAATCTATCAATTTTTCTTGCGGGTTCTCCCGAATGAATCACTTGATCATCATACATGACCGACAACGGAAGGCCTTGCATTCTTATTTATTAAAAGGAGTCTCATCACGATCCTCTGGGTCGCTGGGTTTGTACATAGGTAATACTTCCAGAACCTCAACAGTGAAGTACTCCACTGGTATTATGTTTGGAATATTAGTTTCATAATAGGAAATAAAAATAGGTACCACGTCAGTGGGGGAATATTTTTTTTCGGAGTCAACTTCAACAAGCATTGGTTATGCCCCACCAATGGCTCAACCTATAACACATGTTAGTAAAGTCAGGTCAGCCCCCACATCTGATTTCTCTACAATCGGTACCCCCTCGAGAGAGGAGCATCTGGACCCCCAGTCATCCTCAACAGTATATCCCCAGACATTTTGGTAACTTTTCAAAAAAGGATGAAAATTTCACCGTTTTGTTTAAAAGATAACAACCAGGGGCTCTATGAAAATTTAGTGTTAAGAACGTAGAAGAATTTCTTCCATTCATGGATCATCATTAATGGAATCCTTGGGAATTCCCCAGCACCATATTTGGTCTGGAGTTCTGAGGACTCTTGATTGTATTCCCATGTTTCCACAACCCTACTCGACTCTACAATCTCCATCAAGCCAGATGTAGATCATGATCCCACATCGATAGGAATGTGGGTTGGAATCTCAATCATAAGAATTTCCTATATATAAAAATGTATGTTGTGATTCTAGGGTGAAATAGATAAAATCAGGATGTAATAGAATAGTTCGTAGGTTACCTCGACAGCTCTGGTGAAATCAATCATCTTTGAAGTCCAAACATCATCATCATCTAATGGAAATCCCCCAGCAGCCTCTTCTCTCAATGAGCTATCTGACTCCTCATGTAAAAGGAAGTGATTCATTAGCTCAGTAGATGAAACATGAGGTGGTACTATCTGATTTAGTAGTACTTTCACATGGATCATCATTGGGGATAGTGTTCCCTAGGAATTCACATTGTCATCCCTCTCGTCAACAAATCATTCCCCTTCTTCCTGGGACACTAGAACGATGGCCTCATCATGAGAAATGTTTCATATTTCCATTACATGATGGTTGATAGGATCCTTAATTTTGATAAGACTGAGGAATTTTTGATTGACCTCCCAATTTTCCCATGCCTTTGATAATACATCATACAAAGGCATCTTTATATGGACTTTCCACTTCGTGTAGCATGGGTGGGAATCATAAAAAACTCTGTAGGAACCATCCTCACTTCCTGACTATGTTCAGTTGGGACTGTCGGGCTTTCCACTTCTTCTTTATCACCAATTTTTGTAGGTTACGATAGTGCTTACCTCACCTCTACCATCGCACTAACACCATCACATGCTCTCGTCATTCTCATACCTCAACCTTTGGGTTGAGGATACTCATTGTCATTGACCCAGATATTTTACCTCTTCACCAACTCCAATCGGTAGGCTGACTCAAATATCATGGCATATTCTATCACCATCGCAAATGTGGCATCATATGGATGTTCATTATTTCGCTTCATTCCAACTTCATGGGTGTACATGAGCAACATGTGCCTAATTACACAAGCGTTCTCTTCATGACACTCCCCCAGATAAACCTTTGGGGATATCCTATACATGCATTAAAATTTCCTCACAAACCGGTGCAGGATGTATTGTTCACAAATTTCCCCATGGTCCACCTGCACCTCCAAAACATGACCCCAGGAAATGAGAAGGTATGATCGATTATCTTCGGTATCTTGGACGTTGTTGGTGAACTTCCCTGTGGGTAGTGTAACTTGGTGGAACAAAAACTCATTCACATTCTAGATGATGTTTATTATGTTATTTGGTATCATCTAGGCCAGAAATATTCCTACCACATTTATGATAGTGGGCTGAAAAATTGACACTGGATGAGAAATATGATTTTTGAACGCATACACCCCCACGTGATCTGTCAGCCAGCCATGCATGAAATGGAATGGCCCACACACCCTCAACAGTTTATTCCCCTCACTGATATTCCACAAAATATTTTAAATCATCACCAATACTAGGATCCTAAGGTTTATTTGATGCCCATTCACTATCATGGATGCCCTGAAGAACGTACTTGGTCATACACCCATGTTTTTATATCTCACTCATAGAATCCATCCATATAAAAGCACCAAGAATAATGCATGAAACCTATCCACTGGTTGATGATTAGGGTTAATACTAAACCTCCATATATTCCATTGGATTTCATTCATCAGTTTCTAGTAAGAGTTCTATTTGCTACACTGGGCCCCATTTGTTCATGTGGGAGGCCTCACTACGAACCTAATATCTAATGGGTGATTCGGAAACCACATGAACTACAACATGAAATGCATGTCCATTACGGATTTCCAGTCCTCACTCAACAGCATGACCATCATGGCCTTTTCTAGCCTTTACATATGCTCCACATATTCCCACACATTCTTTTCATGGAGGAATTAATAATATATATCCCCTACAATTGTTTTCCTAGATATCATGTTGATGTCCCGATGGCAGATGTCGACTTCCCCATGATGAAGATGGAAGTTGTTGGTCTCATGTTAACACCTCCTCAACAACTCTGACATCACACACATCAGCTAGTAAATATGAAATTTATAAGACTATACACACTAATATAGTCCCACTCGCCTCAGATTATCCCCAAAATCATCAATAGTTTCACATACCCAGTAGGTTGAGGCCCAGTCATCTATGAAGATGCCACCCTGGCATAGATCCCATTCATCAATCCATTCCTTTTGTAAATTTCATAGAGCTTCCTTAACGATATTTTGGTATTGTATAGGGTAGTCTTACGCCTTTATCTCCATCCCAACAACTTCATTGGTATGATTTTATAAGAAGGTGGCAGTGATTGATGTATGATCAGGTCCCGTATGGCCATCAGTGGCCAAAAACCACTAATACTGGAACAGGGAGCTCCTGAACTAGTATAATGATTCATACCTAATCGGTCATTGTATGAAGATCTCCAATCTTAGTTAGATTTCGTACAACTAATTTCTCTTTCACATGAGACATTTATTCTGGACCTCCATTTGAATTTCCATTAGGGATTCATGATCTGAGTGGCAGCACATATATTAACTAATCCCCATGTAATCCACCATTTCAACCCTTCAGGCAGCTACCACAAGGACCCCATGGACATCTTCCTAGTTTCCCATTCATTCTAATCAAGTATTTAGTGATTTTTCCTTTACGGATTAAGGATGCTCGGTCCTAGAGCTGGGTCGTATAGTATAGTTGTGGAGCCCCCTCGTAGAGATTATATCGTGAAGCGTGTGATCATGGAGTAAAAGAACCAATGATCAGTACAAAGATGCATGGGATTGTCATTCTATAGCTCGCTAAGTATAATTGTTAAACACCGGTCTATGGAGCCAATATTTCCAAAGCAAGAGAGTGGATTATGCGGTGCTTCACAAATTGAGATAAAACATATGGAAACTGAATATCAAATGAGGATAAAATAGTAGTCGCCACAATGTAATTATATGTGATGAATTCTGAGCTTCACGACATATATCACTCTCTTTAGTGTGGTTGACCCATTATTTTTTCCCCTACTACACATTCTTACTTCACGATCTACAATCACATCAATGATATACCTGTAAAATCGGCCCCTCATTTGTCCCGGGCACCCATTCCGTGGGGGGGGGGGTTCATTACAAATTTTCCCTTGGGAAAAAAACCCCACAAAAAATTACAAGGAATCCTTCCTTGTAGAGAAACCATGTAAATCAACCTCATGGAGTAGCCTATCCATGCCCCTCCGGCTCGACGGCCATTGAGAATCATTGGGGAAGGCCTCTTATATGCTGGCATTGTGGATCAACTAAATCAAGCCCTCGGCAACTAAGATGATCTGGAGATATATCTCTACAACGCTGTAGATCAGCTGACAGAGAAAAAAATGACTACTATGCTCTTGAGAGATCCCTTTATAAGCACCACGAAGGGGCTGATGAAGAGCTCTATGAGTATATGGAAATTAAAGGATCTGCCTCTGGTTTCAAGGTCCAATTCATTATCAACCTAACCAATGAGATTTTTTCCGCCACTCACCTATAAATCCTAGGTTTCCTAAAAAACAAAAGAATTAATATATTGACTATTCACCTTCTCATATCCCAAATCATGAACCACCCTCTACTCTTTGAATAATTGTGGAAATGGACCCTTTAATGTATTTGAGAATTGAGAAATACCTTTCATGAGTCTCATATCTGACCCCTCTTCAATTATGAATTCCCTTCATGAATCCCAAGGGTTATATAAAATGAAGGAGATCCATATGGAACATGGGTCAATGTAATGTGTTAATGCTTCGTGAAGTACATTCCATGCACATGTGAACCCCATTCTAGGGTAGTATTACTATGCATCATGATTTACATTACCTTGTAGTGTTGCGCGTTTCAGGGGACACGTGATCCACAATGTCCAACATCACGAAATCACTTTTAAATGGTGAAGAACTCTTCATATTAAAGTAAACTCCATACCTATTCTATACCACAATACATCAGAATGAATACCCCTTCATGGAGTCTCTCCACACTATGAAGCACTAGAGCTTCACAATGTCCCTTCATGTGAATCCATTTCTTCAAAAACCCACCTCCCATACTCCCCTCCACGTTTTTACAATGTGATTTTAATGTCCCTTGGGCACTGCTTCATGTTGCACTACTTTTCCTCATGCATATTTATATATTCATGATAACGGCTATTGATTATTCTCTTAGACACACTAATGTGTTTCCCTAAATGGATCACTCCCCAACCCCGTATAACAATGGCATTGCCGGTTCCTTCCCTTTACAAAGGGTTTAAGCATGCTGGTTATGTATATCCTTTTGGAAGGGAGTTAATCTTCATCATCTGAGCTACATGATATTAAACATCTAAGTATCATCGTCCCTTGCACATGACATGAAATTATAGACCTGACCCACGAAATATATGTGAGGTTCTTCTACTCGGAAATATTCCACCCTCGATCATCTCCATAGGAGTGAGATTTTCCTCAAATGGAATGAGAAACTCTTTTCATGGAACAGAATCTGTCCATGCTGAATGTTAACAACCCCGGTGTAAAACCTTAGACTTTCATTATGGAGGACGAACAATTTATACTCCTCTCTTCCTCTATGATCAATGAACAGAAGGGAGATGGGTATATGGGTCTCTTGACAACCTATCCCTATCCCATTGTGTGTTATCCCCATTTGTCCTCCATCCTAGAGTAATTAAAAATCTCTATATCCCTGGGTCTCTAACCACACGTATTCCCATTCCATTCCTCACGGGAACACATTTTGTGACACGATAATCAGGTCGTTGTTACATTGTGTTTATCACACGAGGCATGACTCTTGTGATCATAGAATAAACTTCGACCATGAAATCTCTTTTTGGGCCGACATTATTTTTTATCCCCATTCCCCCATCTGATCTTTGTGGAACTTGATATTTGAATATTCCATGAAAGGTATGTAGGACGTTTACTAGGTTCTAGCCCACCACCCATTGGTCCCAATCAAATAACATTGATTAAACCTCATACCACAGAAAGCTAAAGGCTATTCTTTCAAACTATGTGGGTTTTGATCCCTATCTCCTTGAAAAGGAACAAAGGAAGCATCTATAAGGTTCAAAACCAATCATTGGTAAACCATGGTGTCCCCTTTGTTGGGACATGCATCCTTGGTCGATCCCATAGTTGCGTTAGAATATAATTTGGGTCGCCTCATTGTGTAAGACCCATTCTCCCACTGAATTACATGTAATTTGATCATTGACGATTCTGGTAATGGTATATTGGGAGACTCCTTGATGTTCAATCCCATCACCCATTGGTACTGACCACTTAATGTCAGTTCACCCTCATCCCACATGATGATAAACAATATAATTTTGATCTAAATGGATTCTGATACCTGTTTCCTAGGATAGGTATATAGGAAGCATCCAACAGGATCAAATAAAACACTGGTATACGTTGGTATCCCATTTTTTGGGACCCACATACTTGGTCCATCACTTTGTGGCATTACACCAATTCTCGGGCTACTAACCACTTGTAACCCCCACCTTGTCGTCGAGTCACTGTCCTTTTTGACTCTCTAATACCATGTCCCATCCTGATCTATGTGGACTTTCATATCTTTGTATTTCATGTAGGTACATAAGTAGCATCCCTGAGGTTCAATCCAATCACTCAATGGTCCCGACTAGTTCAGGTCGGTTCACCCTCGTATCGCAGGACACTAAACTGTATTGTAACTCCCCGACCCTAGTTACCCAGAATCAATGCATTATTAGATAACATTGGTATGATATAAGAAATCATGTCTTGAAAGACTAATCAGTTTAATAGTGTTGGAATTTCTAAATACATACATATGTTTTTCATTATATAATGAAATAAAAAAACAACATTGTGTCCCATTTTTTACATTATTATATCCCTTAGCCTATTCTTGAACACTATTCATATTATAATTTAAATCATGGGAAAAATAAAACATAGGAAATTGTTGATCTCATATTCTCATTAAGGATAACAATATAGTAGAAACTATCATAAATAATAATAAACAATTAAGGAAATGTAAAAGACTAAAAAATCCTTTTAAACATAAAATTCTTGATTATACGGAAATGATAAATCAAATAATGAAATTTATTTATTCCCATGGATATTATACTAGTCAAATAATCACATGTAATATTAATATCCACTTTCAAAATTATATACTGCATAATTCTACACATCATAACCACATATCAATGCCTCGTGCAAAGACTACAAATTATATTTTTTCAAGGCCTTGTGCCAAGAAACTAGTTTTTATCATATTACCAATCGATGAATCGAGGAGCTATATCAGGCTCTAACCACCCCTTACTATGTCCAATGCATTCCACATATGAAATGGTTGGAACATAATCTAAACATTTGTATTAATTCTATCATAGAAAATGTCAATATTTTAACCACAAACCATGAATGGTATAGAAATTGAACATCCACAGTCAAGCATTACTCAGTCAATACCATATGGACGTTTATATTATAATTATTTATCCTAAATCGACAATAATAAAGGATATTTAAATAAAAGAAAATAATCATGAAAATATTTTTAGAGAAATATCCCCCAATTTCATTAAAACATTTAAAAGTATAACTATTTATCAAGAAGCCGTTTAAAAAAGATTTCGGAATCAAAGTGTGCCGAACCACAATGAATCTTTTAAAAGTAATGTTAATTTTAAATCATTAATGTCCATATAAAAAAATTCCTTAAACCAATTTCTAAAACATGTACATTAAGGACAATGTTTTAGAATAATAAATATGTAAAACATTTAAAATGATATTTTATTTAGAGTTACAAACTAAATTAAAGACCCTTGAATACAAATAATAGAGTTAATAAAAATACTATAATAAATATAATCATTATTTACTAAGTCAATTTACAGTTTATACATCATATAAAAGAGAATTGGTGCATAACAACAATAAAGTCATAATGGAATGTAAATTAAGATGTATTACCTTATAAGGACCATATCCTTAGGATAAGGATAAATAAATGACATAATTATGTGTGAAAAATATAAATACAACGAATTTAATTCGATATTAAGTGAAAATAAATCATTGGACACTCACACATATTTTTCTAAAAACAACACCAATGTCTTTTCTTTTTAAATTAACGTATTTAAACTGAGTTAAAATAACTCTTTTCCGGTTCATATCGATGAATATAGAATTAATCAAGGGATTGACTATGTGTATCAAAAGCTTATCAACACAAATACTATTGAAAATTACTATATAATTAAATAAATAGTGATTTCAAACATAATATAGGATTAAAATAATCAATGATGTTTGCGTGAAACCTAATGAGTGGAAATCAAAATTACAAATTCCATTACAGTTTTGGTAACCTAAGAAAAACACAACCCATGAATGTAGGATAATAAAATGAAGTTTTAAATACCAATTTATTAATTTATAATCCACAAGAAATACAATCATGGGAAGTAAATACACTTCACAAAAGGAAATAGTGAGAATATAGTATGAATATCACTGGACTAAGAAGTGAGATGAAAACCCTTTACCATTTTGCAATCAATCGAGTCATATGAAAAAAGTAAATAATCAAAAAATGAATCATAAAATACCATGAATATTAGGAAAATAATGATAATATATATCAAATGGTAGTACACAATACACTATGAGAAATAAATTAGTGCCGAATAATGAAAATCTCATCGAAATAAAAGCGAGATAAGAAACCCCTTAGCTCACGTCCGACTTGACTCGTTTGTTCAATGTTATTTCGGAATAATAAAATAATGTTAATTTCTACTTACTTAAGAATATTTTTAATTATTATTTATACTTTTATATCACTTATTAACTTTCTATAATAAAGAGTTAATTTTTGTTTGAGTTCAAATTAGGCATTTTGTAGTTGATCGGACCGTTATTAAAAAAATGATCTTATTGTGATTAAAAATTTACCCTATAGTCTAAATTAAATTATCTAGAGAATTAAATTCATGATTTAGATATCATATATATCATATATATCCAGTTTATATGTATTTATAATATTCCATACCATTTTAATTTATGAAATCAAACACACCGATCATGGAGACGGTAAGTCATACGTACACATGAACGCTAGTTTCATTTGTATTTTATATTTAAATGAATTAAAACCAAATAATAAATAGGTATATAATAATTATAATATAATATATATGTTATATAATTTAATAAACTCCATCCTTTATGCGCTCTACGTATGGAATTATTGAGTCATATCACTTTGAGTGGGCGGTAGTCCGCACTTCCTCAACTGAAATTATCATTTTTCCCAATATTGAAACTATAAAGGTATGATATAAATGAAAAATAAAGAATTATAGATAAAATATAAATATAATATATATCACATGTAATTAAATTTCCATATTAATGTAAACGATAAGAGGTGGTAAGAGAATATCGATCAATAATCGTTTCGTGAAGCAGTAGTCCGCCGTTCGTAGAAACAGTATTTTCATTACCGATTAGACATAGGTTTGTGTAAGTTTAGTTTTAATACATCTCATATAAAAAAACTAGTATATTTAAGATACTGGATTTGTTTTATAATAAATAAATAAAATAGTTTAGTGGGTAGGAGAAGTAAAATAAAAGAAAATAACATAAGGGAAGATGTTACCTTTAAATTGGGTAACTCCCTTTGGTTTGACCAAAAGGATTTTTTGATGTTCTTTATGCCTATGGTAAGTATTCTTGGTGGAATAGAGGGCTAATGAGATATTATTTGTGAAGGGTCTGTATGATCCAATTTTCTTGAGAGGTGTGTGTTGTGGGTTAGAGGTGAAGGATTTTTATTAGTGGGTAGGCTCTCTTTAGGAAAGCATGAAAATATTACTTTATTATATAAAGATTTTCGGTTTATAAAGGTACAAAAAGTATTAAGTTATAATATAAGATCACTATTGTTCGAAATAAAATCATCTAATAATAATTGGACAGGTTTTGAATATTTTTTTATTATGTATTATCTTATTTATTAAAATCATTCATTAATGAGGTAAACACTACATAATTTTTGTGTCATGTATAATTTTATTTATTTGAGGTATAAAAATTATAAAAAATACTATTATATAGGAAATTGTTTTATCTTTCAAATTAATATTTATAGAAAAATTGATAAATTATAAAAACGCATGTAATAATTTATTTTCTAAAAGATATATGTTTATGCCATTTTTTCCATTACATTAAATTAATTAATATAATGTGTTATTATCACTTTTAAGTGGCTCCATGGGGTCCCAAAATCAACCCAAGGATTCCTATGGTCTGAAATGTTTCAATCAATAGGGTTAATACACATTTTATTGTAATTTAATATTACTATAATTATATTTTTACCTTGAATTACCTGATTTACCTTTAACAGTAGTAAATAAAAGTCAAAATTAACTTTTTGCCAAAAATTATTTTCATCATATTGAACAAAAATTTAAATACTAATAACAATCATTAATGTCATATTTTTAAAATTCAATAAACCGAAGTGGTAAAATTTCATTTAAATGAAAAATTCGGTTTTTAAACTACTACATAGTGTTTTCAGTATTCATTAAAAATTGATGTTTTTTAGAAAAATACATAAAATTAAGCCTCATATATATTTGATATTCCAAATTCAATATTTATGTATATTTTAAAAATTTAAATACATATAAGTCTCATTAATTAATTTAAAATTAATTCCCGATGTCAAAATAAAAAACATGTTATTTAACAAATAATAACTATCAAAAGATTGACACTTTTTTATGTCCAATTTAATTGCGAAATTACATAAAATGACAAAAATTGGATTAAATGGTTAAAATATAATCTTATTACACTTTAAATCAAATTAAAAAATACACTCTATCCATATAAATAAATTAGATTAAAAAAAAAATTTGAATTAAAATACAGAATGTTTTACTATTCATTTAAAAATAAAGTTTATCAAAAAATACCAAAAATTTACTTATAGTAAATTTTGATGTCACGGTTCTAAAGAAGAATTCTATTTTGAAAATTTGAATAAATAAATGTTTCCAATATTGGACTTAGAATGGTTTCTCTATTTAAAGGTGAAAAACTTTATTTTTTTAAAAAATACGTCCTTTAACTGAAAATTGAATTTGTCATTATATTATTTCTATGAAACCCAAAAGATGAATGTTAAAATTATATTGGATATATATAAAATTCAAAATGCGGTAATTAATTTTCATAACAAATTTTTAAATAGCTAGTTTGACAGAACATGGTGTGCTTGAACTCAATGTTCCGTACATCGCATGCTACTGTATTGTTAAAAAAAAGAATATTGTGGAAGCTTTTGGTGTTAAATTAATCTCTCCTTTTAGAAATTGCATCCTCACAATTTTAAAAATGGGCTTGGGAACATCACAAAATGTACCACATCAGAAAAATAGATAATAAACCCACACTTAAAAATAAAGAAATAGAATTACAAAGCTCACTCGAGATAACACATAATAGGATTCCATGTAGGAAAACATTGATATAGTAGATACACTTTGTGTAAATTTATGATGGATAGTGATAGAAAACATGATCAGGATATTTTTAACAACCATAAAACCACATACTTGTGATTGGTTAAACATTTATTAGTTTCCCAATATTAAAAGTAATAGAACACAATTATTTGTTTTAGGTTCTATTTTAATGTTGAGGAATTTATTTATGAGATTGAATAAAAAAATAAAGATATATAATATCTTTTTATGTAGAGTTTAATTCATTAATAAATTTCTACTTCTAACTCATATTTTCTCAAATGATGAGTATTCAAGATAACTTGGTCACAACTTCAACACTAGAATCATATTATAGAGAATAACATAATCCACAAAGTATGAGCTATAAATTTATCTTGTCATTAGAGATTAACCAAAAACAAATGGTTTGTATATGATCGGATGATCCCCAAAATGAATATTCCCCTATAGAAATAAATACTAATATTTATTTACATTATTGAACAAACAATACCCAATACTAAATAAAGACCATTAAAAAATCAATTATCCCTAAAATTATTTAATATAATCCAAAATAAGAATAAAACCCAAAACTCATAAGAATTTAATAACATATTATTTCATAGTAAATCTTATCATGTATCTCCAAATAACATCAACCACTATTAAATACTCATACAAAAGTGTAATTAACCAAATCACATATTCTATAAGATCGGTTAATCATTTATATTAATAAATGAAATATCAATAAAAAAACATATATTCTTACCAAAAAATCCACCATTACGCCTCAAATAAAATTACATGTTATTCTATTTTCTGTAGGCATATAGTGTTCCCATAAAAGTGTACATCTTCCTAAATAACATTTATCACTTAATTACTAAATCAATTTCCTATATTATGGATATCCATTTATTAAAACATAAGGTCAAAAATCAACTTATTATGGATAAATAGAATCATTTATCTATAAATAATTAGTCACACTTACCAGGGACTTCAAATAGCTGAGTGGTAGGCGATAAATCTCAATCACACTTTGGTAGTGGGTTCAATTCCCGTAGCTTTTTCCTATATGAGGGGATGTCACACGGTATGCATGTTTTCCTTTTTTTAAAATATATTTTATAACATTCCAAAAATGAGATAAATATTGCAAAATAATCAGAACATAATATAACCACAAATGTTATCTCTTTCCTCTCATTTTCAACCCAGAAATCAATAACCATTAATTTCCCCATTTTCAAGGATCATATGAACCCAAATGGTTCATTATTATTATATAAAAATAAGAAAATATAATTCTTCCGCAAATATCATTTCCACCACCATTACTACCTCTTACATGAGGTTTAATGTTACTATGAATTCCTTGGAATCTAGCCATTTTCTAGTACAAGAAAGAATAGTGTGAGTTATAAAATAAATTATAGAATATAATGGAACCTTATTTACAATATAAAACAACATAGGATTAACCAAGTCCATTTATTCTCATAATATATTAAAATCCTTATAAATCGATTTTTATGGAAAATTTGAATTATCCAAAACATATCCCCTCAGAGTGCCATAACCAAGAGTGTTGGAATTCTCTTTGTCATGTACCAGGATACCCCGAGTCATGCCTGACACTCCTTGTCAAAGGTTTAACTCCTAGGTGAATCTTTTCCAGAGGCGCCTCTACCTACTCATATCCATACATGGATGTATTTCTTAGAAAACTCACATAATATTTACAATACCAAAAAATTTGGATGTTTTTCTATACTAATCGTCAAAGTCTATCGTCGGGTAGTGTTTTTTAATCGTAGTTTTTATAAATCTAGCTTCCTTGTTTCGTACTAAAATTCCTTTTATACCAACTTTAACACCCTGTCGCTAGTCACACAGAATAATTGAATTATTAAATAAAATTAGCAGGAAACACAAAATCTTGTCCCGAAAGACTAATCAGTTTAGTAGCCATGGAATTACTAGATAAATACATAAGTTTTATATTACATCATTATATTAAAAAACAAAATCATGTCCACTTTTAAACACTCTTATACCCCTTAGCATATTCCTACACATTAATCAAAATATACTTCTTTTCATCATGAAAAAATAAAGAATAATAATGTGGTGATCTTTGATGCTCAGCAAGGATAACAATATAGAGAAAATGATCATAAATAAGAATAAACATTTAAGGAAATGTATAAGACTAAAACACATGGATTTTAAACATATACTTCATCATAATATGGAAAAGATAAATCAAATAATATAATTTACATATTAACATATATATTATACATGTCAAATAATCATATGTAATACCAATATCCATTTTCATAATGATAGAATGGATAATGTAAGAAATCATAACTGCATAGTCAAAGAGAAAGAGCACTATCCTGGGTTCCCTCAAATGATTAGTGTGTTTTTGAGGTACTTAGGTGCCGTAGAGTGGCTGACCAAGGTCGTCTCACAAAGGATGAAGTGAAGTAAAACAACTTTTTAGAGGTATTATAGAAATAAAATAAAATAGAATAAAGACACTACTTGAAATGATGGGGGTAGTTGTTTATAGTTTATAATTATAGAAGAAATTTTTTGGAAGAAGATTTCATTTTTTTGTTTTAATTTTGAAATGAAGTTTGATTAAAAAGACATAACAAGAAGATGTGTTTTTTTTGAAAATATTTTAAAAGCCATAATCGATCTAACTCCACCTCATCAATAAATTATTTATCATTATAATTTAAATTAACATCCACTTAATTATGACCCCTTAACTTGTAAACCCCTGAACCCTACGAGAATTAACCTTACCACAAGATGAACTTAATTGAACCCTAGGTTATCTTATGAACATGAAATCGCATCACCCTACTTTGATTGATGTTTTATGGATAGCTTATTGTTAGTGGTTTATTAAGGCACATATACATTTTAGAAATTAGGATGAATTGTTTTTAGGGATTATATTTTAATTCTACATATTTATCCCATATGGTCTTCAATTACCAATTAAGACCGTGCTCTCACAGTTTACACAAAATCCCGACCTCGTGTGTTTTTCTGTTAATTGTTCAATTAATTTCTTAGTTTCCTACAATTTAAATACACAATTCATGGATCATTTAATTTGAATTAAAGTATCTCAATGATTCAAAATAATTAAATGAAGAGGGTAGAATATAGATCGATAACTAAAAGACTACTCTTCCATGGGTGGCGTATTCATAGTAGAAGCGTTTTGCATGTGAAAAGGTTTATAATGTTTATAACCCAATAACTCTTCTACTCAAGAATTACAACCCAATTAAGAAGATTAAGAGAAGAAGAAATTTAAAAAAATAGTATAATTGATGAGCAATAAATGAAGATCAACGAAGTTTGTTACACAAATGAAAACATTACAAAATGAATAAGAGAAGGATGCTTCGATGAGGGGATCCTTTCTTCAAGAGCGACCCCTCTTACAATTGATGGATAATTTGGGTGAAACAAATTCTACTCGGCCTCAAATCTCCTAATTCACGTCCCAACCCCTCAAAATTATAAAAACCCTAATTTATATAGAGGATGGGAGGAGAGGTTGCAAGTGGTTTCAAGTGTGAATGTTAAAATTCAGACAAATATTTTATTCCCAGTTGCATCGCCTATATTACCTCAAAAACTCGTGAAGTGTCCTGGCCTCAATAAGGATGTCTGTTCCAAATCATTTCCCCTAGATTTCCTTAAAATTTGGGCTCGATCCAATCCCGGATGTAGACGATATGGCCCAAATACAAGACCCATGTCCATTCTACCGAGTCCAGCTCATCTTGGATCCCATGGCCCATTTTCAACAACCCCATGCACTCTTTAGATCTAATGTCCTGAATCAAAGATGTAGAAAATTAAGTTAGGAACACTATTACAAAATTTAATATTAAAATATTAAATATAATAATATTTATCTACAAAATACTACAGTTAACTATTAAGGGTAAAACTAGAATTTTCACCAAATTTTCAAATGAATGATCAAATGCCAAATATTTTATATATAAACATATTTAACACAATGTGAGAGAGTTATATCATTTATTATCCACAAAATATTAAACAAAATAGTGTTTTATCAACTCCCCAACACATACCCTTTTGCACTCCTGGGTAAAACCTCATGTCAAGTAAACATCAATATCAAATCAAAACCAATTTTAAAACACATATTTTTGAGGACAAACAATTACACTCCAAGATACTAAAGTTATCATTCCACATAATAAACCATTATTTCATGTTCTTCATTTATATTATTCAATATATTTCCACATTATATATCCTCCCATGCACAAATCACATACCTCGCTTGTATATTCTCTTATCACACAAATGCAATTTTTTTTGCAATGTCTTTCTTATCCAAACTCATTCAAGGGTCACTATAGTCTTGATAAATTCCTATATCACTACCCGATGTGAGTTAAGGACATATATTTATCATGATATCATTTTAGGGTTGTTCTGTGGCATTCGGCTGGTAGGATTAAAATGTAAAATACTCTGAGGCTGAATGAGGAGTGCTTGACTCTTTTTGATGAAAAATTGCATTAATCTAATTTTCACTTAAATATGGCCTTCTACTCAATCTCCAGGGTATCAATTAAGCTCCATCATCATGAAAAGTCATGGAACGTTTATACTATTCATCATTTCAGCATAAAAAATATAAATCTTGTCAAACATGATTTTCTTGAAAGCTCCAGATGGGCACAACATTCCACCTCAATTAGAAGCTCCAGAAAAGTCACAACTTCACTTGTCATGAAAGCTCCAGAAAAGGCACAACTTTCAATATAATAATTTTCATCATCCGCAAACACTTCTATTCAAAATTTAATTTTCCACCCAACGCATCAATGAATGTGGTAGGACAACCCATGATAACATCCCCCACACTTAAGTTCAACTAGATTATAAAATTTCACTTAAAGTATTGGTTGGATAGTGAAAATTGGATTGTAATGTGGCTGACCTAACATGTTGTTCATGGCTTCTAAGGTCTAAAAGGATTAAATGTTTAAGGTAGGCCATTATAAAAAAGGATTCTTCGAAATATGGGCTTTAATAACAAAAAAATGCCTCAATCATTTAAACATAAGTACCTCAAACCCTCATATTTTGACACGAATAGATCAAATTATGGTAAAATAAAGCATGGTTTGGTTCTCTCAAGAAGTGAGGTGAATGTAAATAATATGAAAATAATGGTTCAGAAGCCTCACAGGAATGTGATTTCAAATATAAATACAGTGAGATTTGGCATGGGATTCAACATTATGTGTACTTTACCTGAAATTATTAAATATCTTAACATGAAACAAAGTTAGTTTAGCATTTCATATAAGCTTAGTTTCTTGGGATAAATTGTTCCACTAATTGATATGAATTTCAAAATTGTGATGAGAACCATTTCAGCTAAAAAATTTCAAAATCACAAATAAAAATGACAAATAAACACACACAAAACACACAATTTTTATATATTTTGTTTTAATAGGTAAAACAATTGAAATTACTAAACTAAATGGTTCCCTCCCCCATACATAAAAAATTGTATTTTCCACAATGTGAACTCATGAGATGATATATGCACATGAAATGCAGAATTATTAAACATGACAAATAATATAAAAGTTAAAGGGATAGGAATAGCCTGATATGCTCAAGTGATGATGGGGTCATGCAGGGTGATAAAATCCACTGCATTAGTAAGAAGTCCCTCAATGTATCTCTTCAAACATTTCCCATTGACTGTAAAACTCCTTCCTGTGACCTCTTGTGTGATCTCCACTACAAAATAAGGAAAAACATTTGTCACAACATAAGGACCTAACCATATGGAACACAACTTACCAAGAATCACCTTCAGTCGTGAACTGTAGAGAAAGACTTTATCACCAACATGAAACTCCATTTGTTGGATCATTCTATCATGATATAATTTTGATCTTTCCTTGTAGATCCTTGAGATCTCATATGAAGACAATCTATTCTCCTAAAGCTCTTGAATTTGCCGCTTCCTTTAGATTCTAGCTTGCGCCAAATCCGTGTTGCATTTTATTATAGCCCAATAAGCTCGATGCTCAACTTCCATAGGGATATGACACGCTTTCCCAAAAAAAATCAGGAATGGGGACATAAAAATGGGTGTCTTGTATGCTATCCTATAAGCCCACGACACATCATCCAAGTGCTTGATCCAATCCAACCAATTTGGATGCACAGTTTTCTCCAAAATTTGTTTCAACTAATGATTTGAAACTTCAGCTTGGCAATTTGTTTAGGGGTGGTATGGTGTTGTTGTTTTGTGTGCTACCCCATACTTCCAAAGAAGGGAATAAAGATTTTGATTGCATAAATGTGTCCCTTGGTCACTGATGATAGCCTTTGGTACTCCACACCTGCAAAAAATTTATGCCTTCACAAAATCCACAACAACATGAGAATCATCAGTCCTAGTGGCCTTGGCCTCCACCCAATTACTCACATAATCAACAGAAACCAAAACATACAAGAAACCATATGAATGTGAAAAAGGACCCATAAAATTAAAACCCCACACAACAAAAATCTAGTAGAATAGTATGGATTTTTGGGGCATCTCATGTCTCCTAGAAATATTTCCAATATGTTGGAAACGAGATAATGACTTAAAATACACTTGGGTATCATGGAATAAACTTGGCCAATATAATCCAGAGTCCAAAACATTCCTAGCTGTCTGTTGGGTTCCAAAGTGTCCACCACAAGCAAGTGTATGACAAAATTGAAAAACAGACTCAAACTCAGGATCAGGAACACACCTCCTAATAACATGGTCACTAAACATTCACCATATGTATGGATCATCCCAAACATAAAATCTTGACTCACTCTTTAATTTTTGGACATGATGTATCTTTAATTTTTTAGGGATTCTAGAGGCAACAAGGTAGTTCACTAAATCAACATACCTAGGATTCGTACCTAAGATGGAATAAAGATGCTCATTGGGAAAAGTGTCCTGATGTGGTACCTGGTCCAAGGTGTCATCCTCTATTGTGTGAGTAAGCCTACTCATGTGTTCTGCCACCAGATTCTATGACCCCTTCTTGTCCTTTATGTCAATGTCAATCTCTTGAAGATGGAAAATCCAACAAATAAGTCATGGCTTTCCATCTGGATTCTTTAGGAGTTACCTCTAAGATGCATGGTCAGAAAAAACAACTACTTTAGAGCCCAATAAATATGAACAGAATTTATCTATAGAAAATATGATAGCAAGAAACTCCATTTCTGTTGTAGTGTAGTTTGATTGGGCTGAATGCAATGTGCTTGATTCATAGTAAATCACATGTGAACATCCTTCCACCCTCTGAGATAAGACAGATCTAACTGCAAAGTTAGAGGCGTCACACATAACCTTAAAAGGAATCTCCCAGAGTGGGGGGCTGTATGATAGTTGGAACAGTCAGACACTTATTTAGCTCATCAAATGAAGTCCTGCAAGAATCATCAAATACAAAATCAGAATCCTTTTGAAGTAATCGTGACATAAGAAGAGAAATCTTACAAAAATCATTGATGAAGTGCAGATAAAATCCTTCATGCCCTAGGAAAGATCTAACATCACACACACATTAATGATAGGGTAAGGATGATATAATGTCTACCTTATTTCTATCAACCTCTATCCCATGTTTTGACACAACATTCCCTAATACAATGCCATGCACTACCATGAAATGACACTTTTCAAAGTTCAAGACCAGATTCTTCTAAATACAATTATTCAATACCTTTCCAAAACTATTTATACATTCATCAAATGAGGATCCATACACTGTAAAATAATCCATAAATACCTCCATGCAGGTCTCAATAAAGTCAGAAAAAATACTCGCCATGCTTCTCTGGAAGGTAGCTGGGGCATTGAAAAGTCCAAATGGCATCCTCCGGTAGGAAAATGTGCCAAAGGGATAGGTGATTGTAGTATTTTCTTGATCCTCTAGAGCTATAGGATCATGAAAATATCCAAAAAATCCATCCATGAAACAATAGTGTGTTTTCCCAGCTACTCTCTCAAGCATTTAATAAATAAATGCGAGTAGGAAATAATCCTTGTGAGTGGATTGATTTAGTTTCCTATAATCTATAGACAAACGTCAACTATTTAGTAACTCATTGGAACTAACTCATCTTTCTCATTTTTAACAACAGTAACAACAATTTTATTAGGCACAAACTTAATTGGACTTACCCACTTTGAATCTGAAATGGGATATATTATACCTGCCTCGAGAAATTTCTCATCTTCTCTTTTAACAACCTCCAAAAGGGTTGGATTGAGTATCATTTTTGGTTGCCTCACCGGTTCAGCCCCATCCTCCAAAAGAATCCTATTCATGAAAATGAAGGGGCTAATACCGGATATGTCAGCCAAGGTCCACCCAATTGCCCTCATGTTATCCCTCAAAAGATTCAAAAGTTTTTCATTATATTAAAAAGGGAGATTGTTAGCAATGATAACAGGTAATTTCTCACCACTCAACAAGTATGAGTATTTGAGATTTTGTGGAAGTGGCATGAGTTCCTGTGCAGGGGGGTGGTGTATGGATAGAGACATAGAAGGAACTGAAATATGTGCACAAATAGCATCAGTATCAGAATATACATCATCACAATCAGAGAATAAAGAATCAAATCCATCAACATACTCTACAACCATGTAATAATCAGAATTAACATGATCAAAATCAGAATATGAATCCATTTCAAAATCAAATCATAGAGAGTCTATTTCTTTTGAAACAGGTGTTGAAGTACTCTTAGACATCAAACTAGAACCAACACTCATAATCTCCCTAAGCATAGGACAATAAAATTCCACGGTTTTGTTACTTGGTGGTTCATAATGGGAGATAAAAAACGCAGAATGATCCTCTGAGGGGTACTTCATGGAATCCAAAACATTAAATATCACAACTTCATCCCCAAATTCCATGGAATGTGTATCCTCATTTACATTTATGATAGTTTTTGCAGTTTGGAGGAAGGGCATAACTAAGATAATGGGTGCTTGAGAACTTACCTGATCATCCTCCATGTTATGAATGTAGAAATCTGTTGGGAAGATCTTGTCTCTTACCCAAACAAGTACATCCTCAAGGAATCCCACTAGATATGATGTAGCTCTATTTTCCAATTTCACAACTACTCTTGTTGGCGTCAACTCACCAACCTGCAAGGAAGATAATACAGAGTGAGGAATAACATTTATTGATGCTCCTAAATTCCAAAGAGCATCAGAGAAGTGAAAGTCCCCAATGCTAAATGGGATGGTGAATGTCCGGGTATCCTTGCACATTGTTGGCATTGATAGAGTTGGTTTCATGAGTGCTGAGAAATTCCTTCCAAGGATGATCCTCTCATTTCCCTTGATCCCTCTCCGATTGGTGCAGAGTTCTTTTAAGTATTTGGCATACCTTGGGATTTTCTTAATGGCTTCTTGTAGAGGAATGTTGATCTCCACACGCTTGAATGTGTCCAAAACCTCATTTCCATTTCTTCTTCAGCCATATTAATTATTTGAACAACCCTGTTTGGAAAAGGAAGGGGCATAAGAGGAACATCATCAATCTTTTTCTTACCTTTATCTTTATACTTGGATTTGACATCAGTTGGTATGGAATGTGGCTTCTCTAGAGTATAGGTGAATCCTGGTGGAATGGTACATATAGATGTATCATTAATTTGCATCCCACTTCTCAATGTTATGGAACTAACATTCCCCTTTGGATTTGGAGTGGGTTGGGAAGGTAGATTTCCAGAGTTCTTATTTACAAGTTCCTGGAGGGTGGTGGAAATATGGCTCATTTGAGTCTTCAACTGCCTCATCTCCGAAAATTGACTCTTCAGCTCATTCTGTTGATTTAGAACAATTTAATTCAAAAGATCATCAGTATTTGAATCTACCATTGGTGGGGGATTCCCTTATTGTTGTCTTGTTGAGGCTTGGGATTCAAATCTCCACTGGGGTTGTTGGAAACCTTGCTGGTAAGGCGGATGCTACTGGATGTTTTGTTGAAAGGGTGGACATTATTGTTGTCTAGAGCCATACCTCATGTCCAAATGATCTTTCCACTATTGGTTGTATGTTGGAGAAAATGAATCAAACTTTTTTGGGGGATATGGTTTTTTTTGCTGCTGAAATGGTCTCCCTGGGAATACTGTTGTGCAATCCTCTGTCTCTTGTAGTTGTGGGAAATAGTCAGTTGGGTGGATTTTCTTAGTGCAAATAACACAAGGCCTTGAAGGAGGAGGTTGAGATGTCTTTTGATCCAATGAAATCTTCCTCACCATAGTGGTCAATTCTTACAACTTGGTATCAATAAAATGACATTAAAGATAAGAATGACTTACCTGATGTACACCCCTGACATGTGGTGTACCTCGATCGCCAAATTGTTGGGTGTTTTGTGCCATCCTTTCGATAAATGCACGTGCAGATACTGGTGTCTTGTCCACCAATGCCCCTCCTTCTGCGACATCCACCATGCTCCTCTCCATAGGTGTGAGTCCTTCCTATAAGTACGGAATGTGGAGTTTCTCACTGATTTGGTGATGTGGAAAACTTCCACAAAACTTCTTGAATCTCTCCCAATATTCATACATTGACTCCCCTAGTGCTTGCTTGATCCCTATGATATCCTTACAAATGGAAGTCGTCCTCGATGCTGGAAAAAATATCTACATGAAAAAAAGTCATAAATCATTGTAACAAGTTACATACTTGGGTTGTAAATAATACATCCAATCTTTCACAGCTCCATCAAGTAAGAATGGGATTGCTCGTAATTTGATTTGATCTTCAGAAACATTTTTTGGTTTAATGGTTGAGAAAACTACAGTAAATTCATAAGGTGATTGTTTGGATCCTCACCAGATAAGCCATGAAATTTTGGAAGAAGGTGAATTAACCCAAACATTAACTCAAAGTCTTATTCGAGATTTGGGTATGCAACTGTTTCCCTCGGAAATTCTGGGATGACCTACTTGGTGGGAGATTCAAACATTCCGATCGATTTCTAACGGGTTTGTTCATAGAACCGAAAACATCCAATGATTCCACATCCATTTGGACCTTCCTTCCAAAGGTAGGCGCTCATTAGTTTGTGGACTGATGAGGATTAGGAATTTGCATTGGTCGAGAGGATGGGAGGTCGGACTCATCACACCTTTTTGAGGGGAAATATTGTCTACTTCGAGAATCTCTTTATAGATTTAAGTTATTTTCATGAATCCTTATTACATTACCAAGAATAAAATAAGCTTTTCCTTTAGATTTGACAATCAATGATCAAATTTGTATGAAATTTTAGAATCTATTATATGTATTCGAGGTTCTTCATTGATAGAGAATCATCTGTATTTATTAGAGATTCTTGGTCAATGGTACCCTTTGACACATTTATATTGAAGTCTCTTTCTCATTATGATGACCATGCTGGTTTTAAAGCCACTCATTGGGGCACTTGAAGTTTATTGTCATTCAAAAGGACATGGATTATTTCAGAGTTGGGATCGAACCCGCAGATGGGGTACCTACGTATACTTTTTTTGGAAAAGGAATCAGAACCCACGTAGTTCGAGTAGCGTGTATGATGTTTATGATTGATGGACCAAAGAAGGATGTCATAATTACTTTTACCCACTAATCACACGTGAGTCATGATCGGTATGAGAAACAAGAGGTATTGGTAAAAATTAGACAATTGGACCAAAAAAGATGCAATCATAAGAAATGATGTGGACTTATGTATGTATGACTGTCCATATTAGATGAAGATTAGGATTAACATCAGAGACGAAATCCAGGAACAAGGTCCATAATCGTATATGTGCTTCATGGAGATTTGAATACTCTAACTTGGGACATAATCCTGGAAAGGAGGCCCAAAATTAGGAGAGGATTGATGATTATGTTTTACTCCTGAGAATGAATCCCAAATCAAGGGAAAATTAGTATTGTTTAATAGTCATTATGACTGGGACTTACTTCGAAAAAAGAGGCCCATGGTCGGAATCTCTCATCTTAAAGGATGAGGTTGAATGAATAAAATCTCAATCTTTAGTGACATAAAGATGTGTAAGTCACCATGTTTTGAGAGATATTCAACAGAATTCATTTCAGATAAGGAAGTCAAATCAAGAAATCATGTGATAAAGGGATTTGAATAGTGTCTTGAAGAATAAATCTTGAATAAGAGAGGTGTAATGGCATAAGAGGGGTAAAATGGGCAATAAGGGCACCCAAAAAGGCAGGGACGTGCAAGTCCTGGCAGGCGCGCTGGTACTGCGTGGGTGCCGATGTCTTGGTCGCGCAGGTATACCTGCGCGAAAATTTTGGTGCTTGCGATGTGGCTAACCAACTGTGTATTTCTTGAGCAACTTCTGGTTAAGGCCTTTAGAATTCTCTTGAGGTTATTACAGAAAAGGGACGCACAAGTTCCATTGAAGGAGGGAGGTGGCGCGCAGGTGTGGCCATTTCCCTTATGGGCTGGCCACTTAGGCGTGCAAGTGATGATGAGTTTGAACACTTAGGCCTTCCACCCCCTCTTTAGATCTTTCGTTCTTGGTATTAAATTACCATAGAAGTGTTCCGGAAGCATTGAGAATAGACTTGGGCACCAGGAGCTTAAATCTGAGTTTCTAGAAAAAAATCCTCTTTCAAATGGTGGGCCCACATGGTTTATTTATAGGCAGGAAAAGACCCTGTGCGGTTATCACATAGGTCGCACAAGTGACTTGCATGACCAAAATTTGTCACGCAAGTTGACTTGTGCAAAAGTGATAGAACTTGCGCGAAACATGTTATTTTGATCCCTTGTTCACGCCTTTGTCGTTTTTTTGATGTTTTCATTAAAGGATGAATCAATTTGTGCTAATTCATTTTCCTTTACATTACTTTGGACTCTTGATCAAAATGAGTGTCAAAAAAAGTCCCAACACAGAGTTGGATCCGAAAGAAAATGAGGATGTGACTCTGAGGAAAAAGGAGGAATCCAAAGGAATGGTGGCAGGCAAGTGTTCAGTGCACAACACTTGGCGCGCAGGTTCGAGTCGCGCAAGGCTTGAGCATTCTGGGTGTAGGTGCACTGCTAGGTCTCATGGCTGATAAATATAGGATCCTTGGCCATGCATAGCATCTACCTCAGAATTCTCGAGCTCCTTCAACACAAGTTATCTTCACCACGCAAGTCTCTTCACTCTGCTGTTTCCTTGTCGCCGCATTGCTGTCAAGGTATTTGTACTTGTGTGGTTTAGACTTGCGCAGTAAAAACTAGTGCGGCACAAGATCACTTGAAGGTCATGTTTAGACTTCCGCGCCTTAGTGCCTTTTCCATTTATTCGGATTTATTCGCAATGTTTATGAAAAATCAATCCATTTAAGAATTTAATTTATTCAACTATTGTGCAGTATCAATGGCTCTTAGACCCAGAATAGTTGATGAACTGGCTAGAAATCAGATAGATGATATGATGAACATCATTGTCCATGATTATTATTCACTCAAACATAGCACTCTTCCAAATTTTGATAAGTTTCTGAAGAAATATCATTGTGACTTCCCACAGAGCACTTATCTGCCTTTGTATGGCTATTGTCATTTTCAATAATTCATCATTCCAAAAGCAAAGAACTATTTTCCATTTTCATGGTTTCATAATTACACAAACTTTTCATCAGCAAATATCTCAGGTGGAGGAGTATTTCTAAATGCTAGAATAGTGGAAAAGGCTTACATGATGCATCATAGCCCTTGCACACCAGATCTGAAAAATTATACACCAGAGCTACAACCACATTGCCATCTTTCAATCTTCCTAAATGCTCAGATAGATTAATCCAAAGGCTGGAAGAAATGTTTGGACTTCCATCCTGGGGGAGGCGTGAAGCCAACTTGGATGTGGGCATACTGGGTGCGATAAACCTGGGCAGAGTTTGTCAAGGAATTGAAGTGATCTGTAATATACGAAGCTGTCTGGGTTGGGAAAACATATGTTTACAGACATGATAACTTCATGCCGGAGATACTCACCCACTGGAGCCAAGAAACAAATTCTTTCCATCTGACTCATGGAGAAGTAGGTATCAGTTTTTTGGATGTCCACAAGATTTCAGTGGCTCCAATTTTAGGCGATATGTATGATGAATTCATTCCTCCAAAGGTGACTTGGAATGATTCATAGAATAATCCTTCTTTAACTCGGGAATTATTTGAGATCTTCCACATTATCAAGAGTTCAGAGACCTCATTTACTCATTATTGAAAGGATATTCATCTAGAGGAATGGAGGAATGTATTTATTATTGAGAAGAAATAATGGGAGAAAAATGAAAAATGATCCAAGATAATGAAATCCAAGTATAAGAGGCCCAAACGTCCTACCACATTCCCAAAACCTGAGAAGAGGGGTGCTCTTGGAACATTTTGGCCAACTCTAAAAGCAGGAGAGTACGATAAGTGGGGATATGAAGTGAATCAAATAATCCCAAAGAAGACTCATCTGGTGGGATTCTTGGCAATGTGGCTCAGTGTTTATCTCTTGCTGGTAAGGGATGCGAAGGGAGGCGTCAGTCTAGGGATCTTCGTTATTGCGGCAATGTTGGCTGAGGAAAAAAGGATGGGGTTGGCTACCCCCATTTCAGCAAAGATTCACAGGAGTTTACATCATGTCTTCATTGGTAAATCTCCTTTAATAATAGTGGGACCATTCCATGTTTTGTGGGGATGGATCACTACTCACATCAGGACTTACAATGTACAGAATGTATTAAAAATTCATGGAAGTTCTTTCAGGCCTTCAGTGAAAGTATTATCTAGAGTTTCTCTATAATATGTTAATGATTATGACATGAAAGTGGGGCTGATAATGTTTATGGAAATCAACTTCTTTCCCTATGGAAGTCCGCCAACTTTTTGGTTTGTTGATAATGGGACAAGCCATTTGGATTTGAGGGCATACATGATAGCTTGCAGGGATGGTGTGCTAGTTTCGAAGATTGGTGGAGAAATAATATGCAAATCCTATGCTCCATATAGATTTGAAGGTCAATTAAAATGTCTGCAATAGATTTTTGTAACTCTTCCGGTACATGTCAGGTTAGAGAAACATCTGATGGTTGCTTGGAAACTATGGCTGCAGACATCAAGGGAGAAAATCAGGGCAGTATTTGATGTACTTGTTGAAAAATCGGCACATAATTTGACTACATATTATTCCGAACACTGGATAGAATCATACCCCAAAGGCGTATTGAATCACCCAATTTATCAGGTGGGGAAAAGGAAGAGGACTGTAGAGAAAGAAACCATTCCTCATGAAGGTGATGCTTCCCCACCTGAAGATGATTCGACAGACTACTCTTCTAGAACTGATTCACCAGATTACCATGATGTGGATGATGAGGCACAACCAGCCGTAAAGTGGTTTCGTGCCCAATATAATTCTCTAACCATAATTAAATGACCCACTCCATCAACTCCTGGTGAGTTACTTCACTGTATAAATTTAATCACTGATACTTTATAAAGCAATAAGTCTTACTTTATTATTCTCTATCTATAGTTGCGGATCTGGGAAGAAATTGAAGTCAAAAATTGTAGGACCTTCCTCACAGCCTTCATATCTAATACCAAAGGTTGTCCAGCTATGGCAGAGTTTATATTGTGGTACTGAGACCACATGGCTGGATTTGTGTGAGGTCCTACAACTCCGTGGAATAAGGAATCTTATGGATTTTACAAATATTCAATATGAGGACAACCCCAATGAAGTGTGGAATTACCTTAGAGAGCTGGAAATCCTCATATATGCCACTGATGAGTCTCTTCCTGTCACCAGGAGGGTGAAGGTAATGGTCGATCGTGGCGCCACTAAGGGGGCTGGTGGTTCTAGAGATGAGGAGTGGCATGAGTATGTGGCTCCTAAAGATGTATGTTTTCTTTCCTTATTTGCTTTGCAACTTGATTTCAGTCTATGCTGTATTACTTAAGGATGTTATTTTCTTCATCTTGCAGCTTGAAAAGAAAGGAATTGGGGCTCCTTCACCATAGTATAGCCCTGGTGGTACTTCCATCGGGGCTGCTGCTGATTCTCCTCGTGATCCAGGTGAGATATCTCTAGGCCAGCCGGACATGAATGAGGCAGTGGACATAGCCTTCCATTCGCCAATCCAAGTGCCAATAAGGGAGACTACCGATAATCCCAAAAAACCAAAGAAGCAATGACAACGAAAGAAGAAGTCCACAGATAAACGTTTCATTATTAACGGTATGTCCTTAATGTAATCATGAGTTTATACTCATGACCACATGGTTACACATATTTCTGGGGATTGCAGGGGCTTCTTCAATTTCCCCCCTAAGGGGAAGGACTGATCATCCTTCAAAGACCACAGAGGGCGTTGTGGAACAATCACAGATCCAAGCTGACATGGCTGCTCTTGGAGAAGAGCTATCATCTATTCCTAGTATCCCTCCTGCTGCTGTTGTAAGAAGAGAAGAAGCTGTTTCTGGTAAGTCAACAATGCTTCAGAAAAATATTGAATGAAACACCTACTGACTTCCATTCTGTGATACTTCAATTTCAACTCCCGCATTAGATCTTCTAGCGGCTATTGCAACTGATGTTGTAATTATATCTGAAGACGTTGTCTAGGGCCAGGGGTTGCAGGACATAAGTCATCAATAAGATGCAACAAATGCTCCCACTGGTGAGCCTAACCAGCATTCTGAAATATCATTGGATGAAATGATGAATCATGTCATTACATTCGATGAATTTTATGATCATGATAAGTTGTCATGTGATTTTTAAGACCTTGGGAATGGGTGTTATCCATCTTCCATTTTTATTTTTTAAATTTACACTTCAAATCATGACTAAAAATAATATGCAATTTCATCCGTAGAAGCTACTGAACTACCAATGCATGAAGAGGGTGTGGACATTGATGTCAACCGTACCATGGCAGAAACATTAGCTCAAGTAGAGATAAACCCATTAAACCCTCTTGAGACCCATCTTGATGATCTTGATGAGACTAGGAAAGATGGGGATGAGTCTTCTCAGGTTTCTGCCCCACTGTCGTTAAAGGGATAACAATATTTGTGATTTTACATTATTTTCAGGACAATCAATTCTTTTGATATCCTTTGAATATAACAAAATATTTCAATTAATCATGTAGGGCCATCAACTGCAATGGCTAGATCCGGAGGTGATGCCTCAGCCTCTGCCCCAAAAAGAATTGAAAGCAAAGAAGCCCAAATCAGGGGAGAAAGAACAGAACATGGAACTTCTTTAAGTTCATTAATCCAAGATTACATTCCCCCCTTTGATGATGATGTTGAATCAGATCTACAGATGCTTAAAGAGTTCTGCTTTTCACGACGCAAGGCATGGAACAACATACTGAACATCATATCTAAGGTGCCTTTAGAAGATCTATCATCGAAAATCCCTCGATTGTCATCCCAGTTTGTCATACTAGGACTTGGCGGTCTTGGATATGAAAGGATCCATGCCACGGTGAAACAAATCATTTTCTGGAGGGAGCAGGTGCAAAAATGTCGCGATGATTTGATTTGAGTGAAACTTTCAGTTAACATTGGAGAATTTGAGGCTGTGGTATCCGAAGATGAAGCTGATTATGCTACTGAGATGAAGGAACTGAAGTATAAAATCAAAGAAAAAGTTATCCAGCAGGTACAGCTCCAACAATAGTTAGATGCTGTTACTGGGGAACTTGATCAGCTTAATAAATCATTGGATGAAACTCATATGAATGGTATGAAAGCCATCACAGATGCTCAGAAGGCACTTCAACAAGATGAAAAGAGTGAAGCAGGTCGAATGCACGAGCTTCAAGTAACTGCTGATAAAGCTCAGGATGTTGTAAGTCAAATGAAGACATATGTTGACAGTCTTCTGTAATCTTCTAAAAATGAGAAAAGGCTCCAATCTGTGGATGTCCTTCTAATTCTTTTGTATTAATGCTGTTTACTTTTATCGTCAATCATTTGTACCTGCATTCTTTCGCTACATGCTTTAAATTTACTTAAGACAGTGGGCCTAGTAAGAATTGTTTGATTTTTACTAGGTTTATTATAAATAACACTACAAACTTTGAAGCTTTTAAATGATCAATATTACCTAAATAATAAAAAATTTATATTTAGTGAGCTGGAACGTGACTTTTATTCAGAGTTTTTTGTCTTTTGGTGGTAGTTTAAAGTCTTGCATGTCAAACATAAAGGAGATAATGTTTAAGGTCGAAATAGCTTTGACCAAAATGGATTAAAAATTGACTCAGTTCCTTGAAAATTTATCTGAAAACATAGTACCATACTCAACTATGAGGGGAAAAATTTAAACTATAACTTAAGAATATTTGAATCTAAGGAATGATATGAGAAAGAGCTAAAAGTATTTGGAAGAACTAGTTCCCATGAATGAAGTTACCATTATTTAACAAACCTGTTAGGGGTTTGAATTTTACAGGGCCACCTAAGGGCACTGGCTGCATAGTTAAATAAAATATTATCTGTTGGCTAACAACTCTGTTATGTAGACTATTTATGCAAGGCCTCTTATGGGCACGTGCTTCATAGTTAGGCAATAGAACTCTCAGAAATTTACTTTCCTATTGCTAAAATCTAGTGAAAGTTTATAGAGATTCAAATCTTCCATATTATCGAGTTTGTTGTATGGAAAGAGGTACTTGAATATGTAGAAGATATTTCCAAACAATATTATCGAAGAACTGGGTAAATATCACCCCTATGAAGGTCTGATCCAAACATAGGGAAAGAGAATATAAACCAAAGACATGAATACTTTCATATCATGAAAAAGGATATGGGAAAAATATGTTAAGGATGGCTATTTTTTGTGGATCCCTACATACTATCATTTAAGACAAATAAGAACAAAAGAGGCATTCATCCCAATAATGAAGTTACCACTATCTGACAAACCCATTAGGGGGTTGAATTATGCACGGCCGCCTTAGGGAATTGGCTGCATATTCAAATAATAGTATCTTTTGGCTAACAAGTCTGTTACGTAAACTGTTTATGCAAGGCCGCCTATGGGCACATGCTGCATAGATAGGAAAAAGAAATCTCAGATGTTTGACATTTTGTGTCTAGAAATCATGAAAAGGGTTAAGAGGATCTGGAAATATTTAACGTTAGGATTATTACACATAAAGATGGATATTGTTGAATGTATACAGAGATACATAGATCAATGCTAACCATAATCATGTTGTGGCTAGGTCCTGAATTGAAATGTTGGACTTCACTACGTATCCCATAAGGATGAGAATCAAGCCATACGTAATTCATAAACTACAGTTTAACGTCATGTGGGACAAAAGGATTAGGGATCATCATTTAGTGTCATAGAGGTTAGACCATTGTAAGAAATACACAGTGTGTGTTTTCATGAGGAGTTTTCAACCAAGGGACTGAAAGTGGAATTTGGGGTTAGGTCCAAATACTTGGGGCTGGATTCGAGGGATATTCGAACATTGCTACGTATCCAATAAGTATGGGAATCAAGCCCATGTAGTTCTAGAAATACCCTTTGTACAAATTTGGTTCGTACATATGAAGGGTGAAAGGGGACTTTAGTACAATGATGGTTTAACCCATGATATAAAGGTTTGGGCGTTGCCATGTTTGCATGTAGTCTTTTAAATGAAACATGATTGAAAAATCAATGTAAATAATGGTTCCCTTTCAGGTGAGGGTATCAAATAATATTGTAGTATATTATCATACTGGAAAAAAGTGTTGTACAGTTTAACGTTGTATAGCAAGGACGAATGTGAACCAATGTAAATATATTGCTTCTATGGGCGGTTTCACGAATCAAAATCGTATGAGATGTAGGTAAACCGATGTGAGGAGATTGGTTTTGGGCTTGAAATTTCGGAGGTTGCCTACATACCCAGCCTAGAAGGAAAGGATCAAAGTCTGTGTAGTTCAATTAACGAATGAATTAATGATCAAGTTGTTCTTGGGGACAATGACCTAAAAAAATGTTGTTGGAAATTACACATGGTTAGCGGCCCAAAGAGAGTGTTATGGTTGAGTTTTTCTCTAACCTCGCGTGAGTCATGCTGGATGTGAGAAACAAGAGGTAACAACAACCTTAACGATGCATAGTTTAATGTCATGTAGGACATGTAAATGGACTATGCAGTTTAGATTCATGCAGTTAGGACTATTGGTGATGCACAGTTTAGTGTCATGTAGCAGGGACAAAGTAAAATTTAATATCATGTAGGAAATATCACAAACTCTCTATACAGTTTAGCATCATGTAGTTTGGACGGTGGGGACAATAGAGTTTAAAGTAATGTTGGACGAAAAGCGCACTGCGCAGTTTAATTTCATGAAGTGAGGACAAAAGAGTACACCATTTAACGTCATGTTAGATGCATTGGGGATTTTTCCACAGTTTAGCGTTATATTGGATGAAATTGAGAATAGTTTAAGGTCATATGCACGGACTGTGGATGGTGTAGTTTAATGACATGCTAGAGAAAAGTAAATTTTAAGGTCATACATGACCTTTGATGCTTATGTAGTTTAACGTCTTTCCGGACGTAAGGGACTTATATACAGTTTAGTGTCATATAGTTAGGACATCACAGTTTAACGTCTTTTTGAATGTAAGGGACTCACAAATAGTTCAGGGTCATATGCACGGACCATTGATGATGCAGTTTAAGGTCATACAGAACCTAGTTGCAGTTTAAGGTCATACTGGACCATTCATTTATAGTTTAATGTCATATAGCAAGGATGAACTGCTGGTGCACAGTTTAGTGTCATGTTCCAGGAAAATGAAAAGTACTTTGCAGTTTATACAAAATACTTCTTCAATAATCTGGCATTGGTTTGAGTAGTTATGAGTTCTCCATCCATCGAGATTAATGAATAAGATCCATTGGAGTAGACCCTATGTATTGAATAAGTTCCTTACCATTTTGGATCAAGCTTGCGAGGTTTCTTTCCTGTTATCATTGGAGTTCTGAAAACTAATACCACGATCACTGAGTGAATGAACGAAGACAAACTTTTTTTGTTAAAATCTTGTGCTATTCAATTCTGATAGATTTCCAATTTGTGCAAAGTGCACAATCATTTCTCATATAACCATTCCAATAAAATCAATCGCTTTTGAGATTGCTCATCAGTAGATGACTGATCGAATATGTCTACTTTGAGAGAGGGTAATTGAACGTCAATGGGAAAGATGGTGTCCGTTCCATATACTAATGACTATGGAGTTAACTGAGTTGCAGTGCAGGTGGTAGTATGATATGCCCATAAAGAATGAAAGAGTTTATCATGATAGACTTCAGTTGTAGCAATTTTAGTTTCAAACTCCTGAGAACTTGACAAAGCCTCGATGAGTGCTTCTCGAAGATCTTTTGACATATTCAAAGAATCCAGAATTGATAACATAGCTGGTAATTGGGCCATGTGTTTCAATATATCATACTTTTGATCCGGAGGTCCACGTTTTCCAACATGAATATGTGGTTTAGCAGTTACCTTGGAAGCAGATGCTTTGGAAGTTGATGCATCTTGTATTGGGATAGGAGTTGGAAACATCCTTGGTTTTGAAAGATTAGACCGATTAGATCCATTTACATGCTGAGAGGAAGAAGATGGAACATTCAATGGGTCTTCCAAAATAACTATTCCAGGACTGAATTTGCTATTGGTAGAAGAACTTTCTTGTTCTTGCTGAGCTCGCTAAAGAGCTCTACCACGAGTTTCTGCTGAATAAACATTTCTAGAAGAGGTAGAATTGGGGGTAGTGTTTTGTGAAAGATCCACGTCTTCCCATGTATCCTGAACTTCTAGAACATCAACTGATTCCCTTGTTTGATACATGGAATTCAGGCTCATCAATATTGAAACTGTGACCGGAATATGGATCCGTTAATTGAATCAAATTAACAGAACTATAGATTACCTCTTCGTCTGATGAAGACACAACCTGATTAGCCTGTTTAGGCTGTGCCGTTTGGTGGGGCGGTGCACATGGATTTGAAGTAGATGGCATGAAGTCCGCCAAAGTCAAAGACAATTTAGGCTTTCACACATACTCATCCTCTTCTGATTCTTTTATTTTCTTTGAATCAGGCTATTTCATTGAGGACATTCCCTCTGACGAAGATGGTTTTTCCACAACATTCATGGCATAAGACACAATTGGTTTCATTAATTGTTTTCGCAAAATATAATGAGTTATATTGATTGTCTTTCTGACCATCCAATAATCATACTTATGTGTATTTTTGCTTTTTACATTCTTCCATTCACCATCCTCCTCTAGAACTGTGGTAGTAACACATGATACCTAAGCTGAAGAAACTTTCAATTTGACTATCCCCGAGTCAACCATCTTTTGAAGGAGGTTTTTGAAGACAAAACACTCTTGGATGGGATTCCCCAACATTTGATGAAAGGGGCAATAATTGGTACGGTCTTCATATCTGTCCTTGTTTGGCCTTTTGGGCCTTGCCAATTGAACCCGATTATTTTTCAAAGCCGAAATGATGTAACCAGAATCTTGTTCATATCGTAATGAGTATTTCCTGCTTTTTAAATCCTCAAATTGTCTTCGTCATTGATCTCTTTGATCATCTAGACAAAACGGACTTTGTTTTTGGCACTCAAGGGGTGGAGCCCTTCGAGAAGTTGAAGGTTCTGAAGTAGAAATAGGTACAAGTGCTTGTTTAAGCATAACTGTAGCAGTTTCTGCTTTACACATTCTCCTTCCTGGATCTGATGTAATTACATGAGATTTAGCCTTAGCCTATACAAGGGAATCTTCAATCTACTGAGCGATTGATGTAAGGTCTCGAAACCCTCCTGTGTATTTCATAGAAATTAATGGCGTGCATAATTCATCAAGCATATTTTCCACACAGATTGGAAAAAATTCTTCTTGAGGGAGTACAAAACTCAAGGAATATGTTAATCCCTTCCAGCGACCAATGAAATTAGAGACTCTTTCATTCTCCCTTTGCTTACAGTTTGTATGATCGAAAAATGTTGTCTTTGTCAAAGTTGAGCTGAACTAAAGGAGGAATTTTTGGAGAAGATCCTCCCATTCGGTAATTGACCAGGATTGCAAGCTTGTATACCAAACAAATGTTGTTCCTTGCAAGGTTCGCACGAAACATCTGAGTTTCACTGCTTCTTGCTGCTCCGGAGTTCCCATCATAGGATCACAACATGACATGTAATTCATCAAATGTTGCTATGGATCGCATGATCCATTGAAAACAAGGGATACAAGATTCCCAAAACAGGATGGAGGAGAAATTGAATCTACCCATTCATGGTAAACTTTCTTTTCTGGTTGAACATGTCCACATTTCCCTTCCATAGTTTCTAACCGAGCTATTATTGAATCAATAGTAGTTATTAAGTTTTGAGAAACACCGGGTTGAACTAGGACTTGGGTAGGTGCAGTGACTAGAGCATGGAAAGATGTGGCGATTGGTGCTGCAACTGATCGTAGCACTACCAACTATTGTTGTACTTGACCCATAGGATTAGACCATTGAGGGTGTACTGAAAGAGGAGGATATTCTTGATCAATCTCAGTAGCTGCAACAAATTCTTTAGGCTCACTAACTCCAGCATGCTTAAGATTAAGACTACTCTAAAGTATTTCTACATTCAATCTTATTAATTCTTTCATTTCATCCACTTATTGTGAAAACCATTTCTCCAGTGAGAGCGATTGGCCTTCTCCAGATGAAGGATATGTAACCTGATTCTTTCCCCTCCCTTTGTTAGACCCTTTTCAGAGAGGGGGATGTTTGTTACTCGAAGGATTACCTAGGTTCTGAGTAATCCTTTGATTTCCTGTACGCACACCTTCTTCATTTGTATCACTTCATACATCTTCATGAGCATGATCCTCTGCATCTGAGTCCCCTGAGTGAGCCTCATCTGGTGGACCAGCAACAACGACATTGATGACATTGATTGATGCATAACACATTGCATCCCTTTAATCAGCATTTCTGTGATATTTTCTTCTTCCATGTATTTGATAAGACATTCCCTTTTGTTGATTCAATACCTCAGGAAATTCTTGACGAACCAATATTTGGAGGGAATCTCCTGATTATTTGGCTCTTCGTTCTTCTTGAGGCTTCTTCCGCAATCGAGAAAAGACCAATGTTCTATGAGGAGGGAATTGATGATTTGAAAACGTCCCCAGTCTGGTGGATTGGTTCTATTCCTGTTGTTCCATCTCAACTCCTTGGAACATATTTATTGATTTTGAGGGTTGGTTTAAAAGAGTCCCCAGTCTGGCAAGCTGGGGTGGTTCTTGACATGCTATGTCTGAGACATTCTTGAATGTCCTCTTGATCTTACGAACCTTAGTCCGGAAATTAGTAGGATGCATTAACCTGTATCTGCTTTTATTACCTGGTTCAAAAGACCGTTGGATGATTTATGACACTTCTGTCACTTGGTGACGTGCTTTCTCCAAACGAGAGGCCTGTTTAATATTCTCGTCTGCCTGATGCAAGAGTAATTGAACAACTTGTTCTCGGCATTCTTTATCTTGAGAGGAACTAGTTTAAGCCTGTTCTTGGGCATGCTTTTGATTACAAATAAAGCCCATTGTCTATGGCCAGCTATGAGCAATAACATTTCATGAGACCATTTTTGGCGGGCTTTGTTGACTGGAGAGCACTATGAAATGTAGCGGTCCATGAAAACCCCACCCTCTGACATGAATACCAGATGGGGAATTGGAAATTAACTGATTCAATCTTCTTAGTGCGCCAATGTATGAACATTGAAGGGCTCTCTACTGCTTTTCAGACTTTGGATATCGAGAGAATGATAGAGATGACAAATCAATCTGACGTTGTAACCCTTCTATTATCTTAAGATGATTTTCATATTCATCATAAGATAATAACTTCTTCTTCAATTGACAAAGAGTTTTCCATATGTTGAGACGAATATCATGGATTCCATCTTCCGTCAACATCTTATGAATGTCATACTGAGAGTTAGCCAGAGGCCAAAACTTGAATGGTAATTCACCTTTTGCTAGTAGTTTTATCATGTTCAACATTTCCTCTTTAACATTAAATGAATATTCTTCAACCTGTTTTGACCAGAGTAGTTGTTTCCATGTTGCTTCATCGGATTCAACAAGATTGGTAGATAAATCATTGATCAAACTAGAATATGCATGACTTAGGTGTGGTTCGGAAAATGACCTACACCCTGGGATATATTTTGATTGAGAAAGTATTTCACCTGCTAGCGATGAAGCTTTAGACATGACTGGTTTCACATTTGCAAGTGCCTCAAGATAAGAGGGGTATCTCTGCACTACATTGTCTACTGGAGTATTTTCCGGGAAATCTGCATCACTACTATGGTGATGACTTTCGCAATAAAATTCATCATCATGGGGAGGACCACCATAATGGGTTACAAAAAAAGATGATATCTCTTGCTCCTTGGTCTTCTTACCACACAGAGGGTTACTGTGGCTTTCATCTGAAGATTAAACTTCAAGATTGACCAAATTGTCATGAAGCAAGCCTTCATGAGGAAGTGTCTGTTGAAGACCTTCGGAATTAACATTCCCATTATTGGGAAATAAGTGAGTAGAATCTTAAATTCCAACAGATAACTGTCTGAGGGCTTCAAGAACTCCAACATCGAGCAAGGACTTGTTACAGATTGTCCCTTGATCTCCTGACTGTGCTGGGAGGGTCTTTTTCATAGACGCCTTCTTACTCACTTTGGAAACCACTTGTTGACAAAAGTGGCTAATATGAGAAGGTATATGTGCCTGATCAGGAATGATGGCCAGGTTAGACTGACGATCTCCAATCAAATCTGGTGTATGTGCCTGACTTGGTTGTCTATATGATATGAATGAGTATGCCCCACAACCCACTAGGACTGGAACAAATGTGTGTGTCTGTTCCGGAGTGATTTGTTGATGTCTCACTCCACTAGTAGGTATATATTTATGTGTCCTTCCCTGATATGCCGCTGAATTTGTTATAATATCCTGGAAGGCATCCAGAATGTGATTCGGGATTTGATTCTGCTTTTTCACCATTGATAGAATATGCTTAGTGACTTTATCTACCATAATGGAAATATACGTCCATTATGGGCTTGGAATAGGTGTATGTGCCTTCTCTTGTCCTCATTTTCCTGTCAGTGAATCCTAACAGTACACAAGTGTGGGGGCAGAGAGTTGAGTCTGCTTCCTATTTGTTGTTGGGGCTTTCAGACTAACATCTCTGAATTCTACCAAGTGAGAATGTTGGTAGGATTGATTAATACTAGCAGGTGTATGTGCATGCTGATTGCACATCGCCAAACGTTGTTGATGAGATCCATCATATGTAGTTAGACAAGCCTGCTGACTAGCTGATGATGTATAAGCAGGTGTATGTTCCTTCCTATAGTACTCCGCCGGAATTTCCTGGCGGGATGGGCGTGATGCTGTTAGAAGAGTCTCCTGGATAGCAGAATTAAAACGGGCAGGTGTATGTTCCTGATCATTGCTTGCCACCAAGTTAGGTTGGTGGAATTCTCCATAGATGGCAGAGATGAGAACCAGCTCACTGTTGACTGGATTCCGCCTCTGGTGGTTCGTCTTTTCTAGTCGGGTTCGAGGAACCTGAGCCGAACGCCTGGAGTCAGTACCCTCATCATGTTGAGGCTACACTGCCACATGAGTCTGGCGGTGATTGTTGGAGGGAGCCTTCAGGAAGGACTCATGTCTTTTTGAATTAAGGCCCTGAGGGACCTACTCATTCACCTCTTCAGAATAAGGGAGTGAATGGTTATTGCGTTATGGGGATAACAGCCCAAAACGACTGGAGATGGTAGTCAGCACTGCCTGTTTCTTGATCACTGGTCGTCGTTGTCTGGACAACCAGTGTGAGTTGTTTTCTTGGAGGGTTTGTCGGGAAACCTCCAAATTTGGGATGGTACCGTGTTGATGGTAAACCTTAACCAGCGCATTCGATACCCAACATTTAAAACGCTGAGTAGGTGATATCATCTTTAGAGCGGACAATGATCCAACAGGAGTAGCAGTAGTGGCATTTATGGAAGTAGTATTCATAGGTGTGAACTTAAGAGCAGCCATTCTAGAAATGCAGAAGATCTTGGAAAATATTTCTTGTTTTATATAACATATATAATCAAGATAAATTTCGCTACAAAATCTTTTGGATAAGCACATATGTGAATGATTGTTTTTTTGGCCCTCTTATTGAGTTTTAAATAGGGGCCTAACAAATAGGTAAAACTTTATTTTAACATTATTATGTCCTTATTCACTTCAGGATCACCATTTTTTGTTTCCCTCGGAAATTCGGGGATGACATTCTTGATGGGAGATTCAAATGTTCCAATCGGTTTCTAACAGGTTTTTTCGTAGAACCGGAAACATCTAATGATTCCACATCCATTTGGACATGCTTCTCAAAGGTAGGAGCTCTTTAGTTTGTGGACTAATGAGGATTAGGAATTTGCAATGGTCGATAGGATGGGAGTTCGGACTCATCACACATTTTTTAGGGGAATTATTGTCTACTCCAGGACTCTCTTTATTGATTTACGTTATGTTCGTGAATCCTTATTACATTACAAAGTATAAAATGAGAATTTCCTTTAGATTTGACAATCAATGATCAAATATGTAGGAAATTTATAAAAGCTTTTATATGTACTCGAGATTCTTCATTGATAGATAATCATCTGTATTTATTAGAGATTCGTGGTCAATGGTACCCATAGAAACATTTATATAGAAGTCTATTGTTCATTATGATGACCATAATGGGTTTAAATCCACTCAGTGGGGCACTTGAAGTTTATTGTCATTCAGAAGGACATGGATTAATTCATAGTTGGGATCGAACCCGCAGATGGGCTACCTACGTATCCTTTGTTTTTGGAAAAGGAATCAGAACCCATGTAGTTCGAGTGGTGAGTATGATTTTTATGATTGATGGCTCAAAGAAGGATTTCATAATTAATTTTACCCTCTAAGCTCACGTGAGTCATGCTCGGTGTGAGAAACAAGAGGTATTGGTAAAAATTAGACAATTAGGCCAAAAAAGATGCAATCATAAGAAATGATGTGGGACTTATGTATGTATGAATGTCCATATTAGATGAAAATTAGAATTAACATCAGAGAATAAATCAAGGAATAGGTTCCATAAAGGTATATGTTCTTCATGGAGATTTGAATAAACTATCTTGGGACTTACTCCTATAAAGGAGGCCCAAAATTAGGAGAGGATTGATTATTATGTCTTACTCCTGAGAATGAATCCCAAATCAAGGGAATGTTAGGATTGATTAAGAGAAATTATGAATGGTACTTACTCCTGAAATGGAGGCCCAGGGATGGATTCTTTCATCTTAAAGGATGAGGTTGAATGAATGAAATCTTAATCTTTAGTGACATAAATATGTGTAAGTCACTATGTTTTTGAGAGATATTCCACATAATTACTTTCAGATAAGGAAGTCAAATCAAGAAATCATACCATAAATGGATTTGAAGAGTGTCTTGTGGACTAAACATTGAATAGGAGAGGTGGAATGTCTTAAGAGGGGTAAAATGGGCAAGAAGGGAACCCAAAAAGGCAGGGGCGCGCAAGTCCTGTCAGGCACGCAGATACTGCATGGGCACAGAAGACTTGGTCGCGCATGTATACTTGCGCGACACATTTGGTACTTGTGCGGTGGCTAACCAGCTGTGTAATTATTGAGCGAATTCTGGTTAAGGCCTTTATAATCCTCTTGATGTTCTTCCAGAAAAGGGATACACAAGTTCTATTTAAGGAGGAAGGCGGCGCGCAGGTGTGGCCATTTCCCTTAAGGGCTGGCCACTCAGGCGCGCAAGTGTTGATGAGTTTCAACCCTTCGGCCTTCCTCCCCCTCTTTAGATATTCCGTTCTAGGTAATAAATTACCTTAGATGTGTTCTAGAAGCTTTGAGAAGAGACTTGGGTGCTGGGAGCTTAAATATGAGTTTTTTTGAAAAAATCATCTTTCAAATGGGGGGCCCACAGGGTCTATTTATAGGCAGGAGAAGATCCCAGGCGGTTATCACTTAGGTCGCACAAATGACTTGAACGACCAACATTCTTCGCGTAAGTAGACTTGCGTGACAGTGATAGAACTTGCTTGGCACATGTGCTTTTGATCCCTTGTTCATGCCTTTGTCGATTTTTGATGTTTTCATTAAAGGATGAATCAATTTGTGTGAAGTCATTTCCCTTTACATTACTTTGGACTCTTGATGAAAAGGAGTGTCAACAACAACATAATTTGGTTGATAGTTAATATCATGTGTAGCCAATTTTCAAATGGTTCTATTAAGATAATTTCCATTATTTCTAGCCATTGGTTCCCCTTTTATCTTTGAATATGAATTGCATCCAATTTCAATATTTCTAGAAGAGGGGAATTCACCAACTGGTTGAATATTGAAACATCCCGTAGACTGAGAAAGTCTAATTTGAGCTCTAAGGATACATTAATCTCAGGTTCAAGATCTAAGAGATCTTCAGGATTATTTCATGTTATAAATCAAATAAAAATGAAAAGATAAAAGGTTGACCATAGTAAAATTAAAATTAAATGTTTTAGTTGATGGTCCAAAAAAAGAGGATGAAAAAAATGAAAACGTGAAAATGGTGAATGATGAAAGAGAGAGGTGAAGATAACAATAAAATGAATAATAAATGAAATACCTCTAAATGGTTGAAGAAATTACTTACTTCCCCGAAAATGGTTCCAATTTGAAATATCAATGTCGTGGGTGCCCTCAAATGATTAGTGTGATTTTGGAGTACTTAGGTGCAGCAGAGTGGCTGACCAAGGTCGTCTCTCAAAGGAGGAAGGAAAGTAAAACAACTTTTTAGAGGTACTATAGATATAAAATAAAAGAGAATAAAAAAACTGCTTGATAGGATGCAGGTTTTGGTTTGTAGTTTATAAATCTTGAATAAGTTTTCTGGAATATTAATGCAATTTTTTTGTTTTTAATTTTGAAATTATGTTTGATTAAAAAGACACAACAAGAAGATGTTTTTTTTAAATTATTTTAAAAGGCATAATTGATATAACTCTACCTAATAAATAAAGTAGTTATCATTATCATTTAAATTAAAATCCAATTAATTATGACTCCTTAACTTGTTAAACCCCGAACCCTATGAGAATTAACCATACCACAATATGATGTTAATTAAACACTATGTTATCTTCAGAACATGTAATCGCAACACCCTACTTTGATTGATGTTCTAGGGATAGATTATGCTCTGTGGTAAATTAAGGCATATATCCATTCTGGAAAGGAGGATGGATTGTGTTTAGAAATTATATTTGAATTCTACTAATTTATCCTGTATGGTCTTGTATTACTGATTATGTTCACGCTCTCACAATTTACACAAAATCCCGACCTCGCGTGTATTTGTGTTAATTGTTCAATTGTTTGCTTAGTTTCTTATAATTTAAAAACACATTTCATGGATCATATTAAGTGAATTACATTAGATCAATGATTCAAAATAGTTAAATGAAGAGGGTAGAAGATATATCGATTACTAAAAGATCACTCTTCCATGGGTGATGTAATCATCATAGAAGCGTTTTACATGTGCAAAGGTTTATAATGGGTATAACCCAATAAAGCTTCTACTCAATAATTCTAACCCAATTAGAAAGATTAATAGAATAATAAATTTAAACAAAAGAGAAAAAATATGAGGAATAAAAGATGATCAAAGTAGCTTATTACACAAATGAAAACATTACAAAATGAAGAAGAGAAGGAGGCTTCAATGAGGGGATCCTTTCATCAAGAGATATCCCTCATAAAATGGTTGTATAATTTGGGTGAAACAAATTCTTCACTACCTAAAATCTCCAAATTCACGTCCCAACCCCTCCAAATTATAAATACTCTTATTTATAGAGATTAGGGGAGTAGAGGTTATAATTGGATTCAAGTGCGAATGTGGAAATTCGGCCAAATATTTTATTCCACGATGCACCGCCTACGTGACCTCTAAAAAGCGTACATTGTCTGGCCTTACAGAAGGATGATTTGTCCCAAATCCTGTCCCCAAGCTTTCACTATAATTTGGGCTCAATACAAGCCCGAATGAAGACAATATGACCCAAATACAGAACCCATTTCCATTTTACCGAGTCCAACCCAACGTTGACTTCATGGCCCATTTTCAACAACCAAATGCACTATTTAGATTTAGTGTCATGAAATAAAGTTGTAGATAATTAAGTTAGGAACACTATTAAAAAATTTAATATTCAAATAATAAATATAAAAAATATTTATCTTTGAAATATTATAGTGCACTATAAAGGGTAAAACAGGAGTTTTCACCAAATTTTCAAATGATTGATCAAATCCCAAATATTTTATAAATAAACATATTTAGCACAATGTGAGTAACATATATCATTTATCATAAATAAAATATTAAAAAAATAGTGTTTTATCACAAAGCCTCATGCAACGAATATAAATAATATTTTTTCACAGCCTTGTCCCAAGATACATGTTTCCTCATTAGACCTATCGATGCCTTATGTAGCTATAGCGGGCTCCACCCATCACTTAATAAGTCCAATTAGTTCCTAATAAGAAATGTTTTAAACATAATCTAATAATTCATATTAAAACTAGTATACAAAATTTAAGTATTTTAACCACAACCCATGAATGGATTATAAATAGCACATCCACTGTCAAACATAACTCATTCAATACCATAATGAAGATTATATTATAATAAATTAACCTCAATTGATAATAATGATGGATATTAAAATAGATGAAAATAAACATCAATTTTTTTTAAGAAATAATAACAATATTTTTGAAAACATTTAAAAGTATTACTATGTATCCAAAAGACATTAAAAATAGATTTTTGAGTAAATGTGTCCCATACCACAATGAAATACTTAATATGAATGTTAATTATAAAATATTAATGTCTATATAAATAGATCCTTTAAACCATTTTTAAAAAATGGACATTAATGACAATGATATAGAAGAATAAATCATTTAAAACATTTAAAATTATGTTTTACTTAAAGATCTTAACAAAATTAGAGACGCTTGAATAAAAATTATTGAGGAAAAAACATTATAATATCATGAGAATAAAGGGATTCATGAAATAAAATGTCAAAGTACAGTATATACACCATATAAAAGTGAACTGACACATAACAACAAAGAATTCTCAATGGAATGTAAATTGAGATGAAATCCCTTATAAGGAATGTATCCTTAGCATAAGGACAAATCAATGACATAATTATGTGAAAAAATTATAAATACACTCAATATGATAGGATATTTAGTGATACACAATCATAATAAATTAACAGATAGATTTTAAAAAACAACTTTGATATCTTTGATTTTTAACTCAATGAATGTAAAATGAGTTAAAATTAGTATTATCAGGTACATATCGATGACTTGAAAATTTATCAATGGAGTGATTATTGGAATAAAAAGTATATCCACAAAAATGGGAGTGTAATTACTACATATGTAAATAAATAGTGATTACACAAATAATCATTGATTAAAATAATCAATGAAGTTTGCATGAAACCCAATGAGTACAAATTGAAATTAGAAATTCCCTTACTGATTTGGAAATTTACAAAAAATAGACCCCATGAAAGGGGGATCATAAAATGAAGTTTTAAATACCCATAAATTAATTTATATTACACGTGGAATATATTCATGGGAAGAAAAATGCCACAAAAAAGGAATTAGTTATAGTATGACATGAATCTCACAGGAATAAGAAGTGAGATGAAAACCCCTTACCACATTGTAATGAATCGAGTCATATGGAAAAAAGATAATAAACAGAAAATTAATCACATAATTCCATAAATATAAAGACAATAGTGATAATATATATTGAAATTTAGTAAACAATACACCACATGAAATAAATAAGTGGATAATAAGTAAAATCTCCTAGAATTAAAAGTGAGATAAGAAACCTCTTACCTTGTGTCCTACTTGACTCGTATGTTCCATGTTATTACTGAATAATTAACATAATTTAATTTATAATTCCTTAAGATAATTTTTAATGTTTATTAGTCATTTTATATCTCTTATTACCTTGCTATAAAATTTAGTTAATTTTTTGAGTTGAAATTAGACATTTTTTCGATGTTCGTAACATTAGTCAAAAAATAAACTTGTTATAAATATGAATTTTCAATGTTGTAAAAATTAAATTATTTATAGAATTATATTCATGATTAATATGTCATATATATCATATATATCCATTTTATATGTATTGATAATTTTCCATACCATATGAATTTATGAAATGAAACGCACCATTCATGGAGATGATAATCTGTACGTACGCACGAACGCTACTTTCATTTATATTTTATATTTAATGGATTAAAAAAATTATAATAAATAAGTATATTATAATTCTAGATAATATATATGTTATGTAATTTAATTAAATCCTTCTTTTATATGTTGCTTGTATGGCATTAACATGTCATATCACTTTGAGGTGGCAGTAGTCCGCACTTCCTCAAATTAAATTATCATATTTACCAAATATGGAAACTATAAAGGTATTATATAAATGAAAAATTAAGATATATATGGACAATAAAAATATAATATATATCACATGTAAAAACTATTCCATCTTAATGGCCACCATAAGAGTTGTTAGGAGAATATTAAACAATCATCGTTTTGTGAGGGAGTAGTTCGTCCACCAGAGAAACATGATCTTTTTTACCCATTAGATGGAGGTGTGTGTAAGTGTAGTTTGAATACATATCATATAAACAACCTATAATATTCATGATAATGGTGATATTTTAAAAGTATGGAATAAAATTTTTTATGGGATTAGATAGGTAATATAAAATAAAACAACGTAAGAGAAAATGTTTCCATTAAATCGGGTAACTCTCTATGGTTTGAATAAAAGGATTTCTTGAAGTTCATTATGCTCAAGGTAAGGCTTATATGTAGAATATAGGGATATTTAGAACTTATTGGAGAAGAGGTTCGTTGAGGGAAGGGTCATTAGTGGTGTGAGTAATGGGTTAGAGGTGAGGGTTTTTCATAATGGGGGGGGGCTCTTTAGGAAGGTTTGAAAATATTAATTTATTATATAATTATTTCCGGTTTATAAATGTCCAAAAGATATTAAATTCTAAAATAATATGACTATTTTTCGAAATAAAATCATCCAATAAGATTTTTACAGGTTTTGGATATTGTTTTAATCATTATTATCATATTTATTTAATTCATTCATTAATGAGGTAAACATTGCATCATTATTGTGTTATATATAAATTTATTTATATGATGTATAAAAATTATAAAAAAAAATTAATATGATGTAGGAAATTTTTTTATTTAAAAATAATATTTATAGTCTAATTTATAACTTACATAACCCCATGTAATAATTTATTTACTAAAAGATATATTTTTATGTCATTCTTGTCAATACATTAACATAATTAATATAAAGTGCCATTATCACTCGTAAGTGGCTCCATGGGGTCCCTAAATCGACCCAATGATACCTATGGTAGTAAATTTATCATCCAATAGGATTAAAACACTTGTTAGGGAAATTTAATATTATTATAATATTATTTTTACCTTGAATTACCCTATTTACCTTTAACCACAATAAATAAAAGTCAAAAGTTTCAATTCATCAAAAATTATTTTCGTCTTATTTAACCACATTTTTTCTACAAATAACAACCAAGTATGTATTATTTTCAATATTCAATTCACAGAAGCGGTAAAATTTCATTTAAATGAAAAAGTCAGTTTTTTATCTACTACTTAGTATTTTCACTATTCTTAAAAAATTGTTGTTTTTCACAAAAATACCTAAAAATTAACAAAATATATATTTGATATTAGAAATTGAAAAATTATTTATTTTTTACCAAATTAAAAACATATATATTTCATCAATTAATTTAAAATTAATTTTCGTTGTCAAAACAAAAAATGTGTTTTTAAAAAATAATAACAATCAACATATTGACACTTGTTTATGTCCAATTTCAAAGTGAAATTATTACAATTAAAAAAAAATTTAAATGGTAAAGATAAAAACTAATTAAACTTTAAATAAGTTTAAAAATATAATCTAACCATATAAATAAATTACATTAGAAGGTAGTTTTGAATTAAAATACAGTATTTTTCACTATTCACAAAATAATGAATTTTTTCAGAAAAATACCAAAACATCACCCATTGTAAAACATTATGTCCCACTTATAAATAAAACTTTTATTTTGTCAAATAGAACATATAATTGTGTAAAATATTGTATTTTGAAAGGCTTTTCCCTTAAAAGGCGGAAAAACTGCATTTTTTTGAAAAATACTTCTTTTATATGAAAAGTTGAATTTGACCTTATATTATGTATAAGAATCAAAAAAGATGAATGTTAAAATTATATGGGTAATATATTAAATTAAAAATGTGGTTAATAATATTCATAACGACTGTCTAAATGGGAAGTTCGATATGTCATCGTGTGATTGAACTTAGTGTTGCGTACATCACATGATATTGAATTATTCAATGAGGAGAATGATGTGGATGCTTGGGGTGTTACATGTATGCTTTCAAACTATGTGTGTGTTGATCATTTTCTCTTATACATGGTACAAAATATTCCTCAATGTGGTTAAACCCCATAAATTGAAAAGTCCTAATACCCCTTTTGTTGGGATCCACAACCTTAGTCGGTCCCTTAGTAGCGTCAGGAGAGGTTTTGGTCCGCCTCTATGTGTAAGCCCCATTATGCCACTGAAATATATAGACATTGATCTTTGTGTATTCTTAGAAAGGTATGTCAAGAGACTCTCTGAGATTCAAGTCCATCACACATTTGTCCTGACCACATCACATAAGATCACCCTCGTCTCACATGACACTGAATTGTTTGCTTTCAAACTATGTGGGATTTTAATCCTATCACATATGCAGGGTATGTATGAATCCTACATGAGTTTCAACCCAAAACACTAGTAAAAAAATAGGTTACCTATTTTTTGGGACCCACATCCTTGGCCCTTCCCTTAATGGCATCAGACCAGATATCAGTCCACAAACCACGTGTAACCCCCAACATATGGTAAGGGTGCTCTCCATTCATTCCACCCATATTTCATTTCTTATCTGGAACAATGTGTAAGTTGATTCCCTTGAACAGGGTTATATTGGAAGCCATACAAATGTTCAATCCCATCACTCATGTCTCAAACTGGCTGATCCCTTATACCATTGTGTTTCAGGGCGGTCATCACCCAATCCAGTGGTTATATATCTCTTGGACCTATCGATGTGTCTATTCTCACAGGACAGCTCCTTAGGTGTCCCATTACCCAACATCAGTGTCATCGTCATGTCAGTTCCATCCCCACCATCTCTATCCTTCAAAACTCCATCCATATCAATCCTGATTCATACTCAAGATGAAAAATCTATGTAAAATAATGTCATCCAACGTGCATATAACATGCATAGTCCCCACACATTCTATAACCATCCAACCAAGATTATCTTTGTTGCGATGGTCCGCTATCCAAGTACAATCCCCAACAATTTTTTGGGTATTTATCCTTTGAGTACACCATGATTCATTACACCTTCAACCTACATGGGTTTTGATCCCTACCATCTATAAAGAGTATATAAGAACCCTCCCTAAAGTTCAATCTCTTACAATGATAAATCTTGGTGTTCCCCTTTATGAGTTTTAATTTATTTGATCTTCCCTTAGTGTTGTCCAGAATAACCTCCACAATGTGATATCATCCCACTATAGTACACAACTCCTTGGATAAATCCTAAGTGAATATTCTGTTCCATCATCTAGTCAACCTTCCATATGCTTCCTCCTAGGGATGTACCATTCTGATCCATCCCTATTGGATGTATTGATCACTCTCATTCTATCTCTTCATGACGTTAAACTCGCGACATACATCACGTTAAACATGTGGTTCCTGAGGAAAACCTCAAATGACACGCTTTTAGGGTAACTGACTATTATAGAACATAAACTCATAGTACACTCTGTATTAAACATGGGATGATAAGAAAAACCTCAGGGAAATGCCTATGGATTATAATTATCAGGACACGATGTGGGATGCCTTGGGCTTTCATGCCATCAAAAAGCCCTATCATAAAGCGATGAAACCCAGGTGAACCAGTGTTCTAGTGTCCAGATATTCCAATGATATCCAATGTGATTACTCACCTAATAAAAGGATGATACCCTGACATGAACCCATGGAATGTCTGGAAAAAATAGTGTAATTAACAGTATTCCATCTATATATGGAACTAGTTAGGAGTTTCATGAACAATGTATTAATCATTAAGGGAGACCCGAACCACACAATGTGGTCTGAGGAGAAATCCATTGAAGGAGATCCCCACATCCCATTATCTCATTCCGATCAACGAGAAAACAAACTTAAATAAGTGACGGATGCCACATGCCTTTAGAAATCTTGAATGTGGTGAAACTGCTAGCACGTTTCTGCATGATTACAGGCTCACTGACAGAAGATTCAAAAATAATAACTCATTAACATGAATATATAGAACAACTTATTTCATCATATCATTCTTTATTGATGTTAGAAAACATCATGGCATAGAATAATCCATACAATAATGGAATTATAAATCCATTGATCTCATAAGAATGGATCATGTGCATAGAAATAAATTTTCTTTCATTTAGATGTAATTAACTAGATAAGGTTATTTATGAAGTGTATTGTTTAAATGAACATGTCATTCAATGGTAATATTTTTTTAAAATAAAAATTATTATTTAGAAATATATTGAATATAATTGAATATAATTATGGAGATATTATGTTAGAAATACTTTCCTTGTGTGGAAAAAGATGATATTGAAAGGCAACTCTACATTCAAATATATATGGAATATGAAATTATAGCTATGTGTGAGGATTTAATTTCATGATCATCAATGAATATTATAGACTATAAAAGTAATAAATATGGTAATATGGAATATTAAATTTTTGATCTTAATATAATACTCCCAAGGGTATGTATATATCAAGAAATTCCACCATATGATTATATGGTACAATGTTCCATTACGATGGAATATTTTTCTTTCAATTAAAATATTTTAAAATTAATTAAAAATAATAATTGGATTATTTACAACATTTAAATGGAAATTATATATGATAAATATGGTAAGGATGTAATTTACCATAGGTAATAATTATAAAAATAAATAATTTGTTACATGATTGAAGGGGCTGAGAGATTACATCTATTTGGAATGAAATCTCCTCAAGAATTTCCATGTAAATTCTATATTTGAGACCAAAATTTCTTGTTATTCAACAATAAGGGGATGGAAAACTATGGTAAAGATTCCCTATACTATTAGGAGAATATTTGATAGAAGATGTTTAGGGATGATGGAATATCATATTTAATTACTACAACTAATGTTGAAATCCATTATGTTGTGTAAATAAAAAATTCAATCATAAATAATTTTTTATTCTACATAAAATCATGGTTTTATTATTTTATACATATTGAATTTTCCATTTACACTCTATTAAAAATATTAACAATAATGACTTTGAGTATGAATCTGTCTACTATGAAATTTCTGTTATGATGATGATGCATTTCTTAGTTATAAACATATGTATTAAACTTAAGAAGTATTCATGATTAATTTTTGGGAATTTATTTATTATTATATGTTTCATAAAATAATATAGTAAATTTTTTTTATATAATAAAATTATACTTTTACCATATTTTCTTTGGAACTAAATTCCTTTATTTATTTTATATTCTGTAGTAAATTATTACCATAATATTCACAATCACTCAGTAATAGTCTATGGATATAAGTATTTTATTATATGAATATTTTTTAATTTCCTACCTATATTCTACATTACTAGGAACTCCAATATATGATATTTTATTAACAATTGCATTTACCAAAATCAATAATGATGTCGAATTTTTATGAATCATTTTTACAATGTGGGTGTTCAATAATGGTATTTTCAAATAATAAAACAATGAAGTCCGATATAAAATTAAGAGTTATAAATTTATTTTGGGGGTACAATTAAATACACCACGATTTTATAATATTTTTAAATTTAATTAAATATAATATCTTGGATATCTTCAATTAAATTTATCACCAACATTATGAGAATCGAGATTTGTGATAAAAAATATTATTATTTAGACAGAAAAACTATAAGTTATCTTTTAAATTCCATGTTATGAAAATGATTAATTGTATTATGAAATATATCTGATGTTCATAATCACTATTTTTTAGAAATTTTCTTAGTATCATTGAATTCAATCTTTGGAAAATTCAATTTATTTTTCATGATAATTTATATTCTCTAAAAAGGATTTTTAGTGTTTTCGGTAGTGGATATTATAATTAATATAATGTAATCTAAAAATTAAATGTTATTAAATTAGATAATTAGCATATAATCATATCAAATATAAATTATCTTGGTACTTTGAGTTGTTTTTAAAATGAATTATTTATCATAGAATAGTGGAAAATATTTTCTTCAAATACTATCATTTTTATTCATTAAGGAACGAAATTTAAAATAAAAAATTATTTCTGGTTTATATATAAAATTTCATTAGTTAATTTAGATTTTAACAATCCAATAAAATTATTAGAATCATCATTATCCATGAAATTGTTATAATTGTTTTTAATTAATAATGTATTTTTGGTAAATTTCATGGCGTAACATTGTATGTGTTTGACTATAAATTAAATTATTCAAAATAAATTAATTATTTGAAGAATAATTGGATAATTTATTTGGAATCATAATGTTAAATTTAGATAAATGGGGCCTATTTATATAATGAAATTATTAATAGTAATCATTATAATGTGTTTCATTGTGTTATGGATAAATTGGGAAATTGTGGTTAAAAATTATGTGATAAGGCCTAACATTACATGTAACAATTGTATTTGATTTATTGGATATGTTTTCTTCAACAATAATAATTTAATATTTAAAAAATGAAATTTATTACCTCTTTCATTTGATTATATAATTTATATAATTTTAATTATATATAATGTAAAAAAGATCAGTCTCTGAATTTAGATAACTATAATATTTTTTAATGGTTTAAATAATAGATATTATAAATTTTAAATAGTTTTTTAGGGTTAAACATTTTTATAAAGATAATTTTTTATTGTTTAAATTTTTTAATAAACTCATTGGAAAAACAGATAGACTATTTAATAAAATAATAAAAAATTAAAACAAACAAATTTTAAAATAGTAAATGTAAGAGAATTTTATTGAGATAAAGATTCCAACTAAATTTGTAAATAAACATTAAATATTATATTTTTTTGAAAATTTTGTATTTTAATTCCACATTGGACTTACTTTCTTAAAAATTCAAATTAAAATAATAGTTTCATATATTATGTTGTTGATATCTTACAAAAATAATATTTAACTAAAAATTCTAAAGCAAATCAAGATCATGACTGATGAAAATGATAATGATATATTTTTAAAAATATAATACCTTGTCCAAGTATTATAAATTTATTACATTATATGTAAAATTAAAAACCCAAAAGGTTAACTTTTTTTTCCTCTGTTAAAATAAGAAATGATATATAATGTTTTTAAAGAAGAAGATAATGTTCAAAATCCCTGAAATAATAATAAACAATTTATTCACCACTTGGATTTCAAGAATATATTATCTTAACATTGATATCAATTCTACATTATTTTCTTATAACACGAATATTATATTATTATATTTTATTTTTTATTAATTCCATTTGAGTCCATTCATTCACAATAAAAAGAAACCACCACTTACCTATTCATTAAACCACCTAAAACATTCTATCTCTGCAAAACTATGATGAAAAATCTTCTGAATATACGTATACATGATCATGAAGTATTCTATTCCTAAAATACAAACAATGTCGTCCATAATTAAAAATACAAAGGATGTCATTTGAAGAAGATTTAATTGTCCAGACTGAATATGTCCATTTTCTTCATCTTCTACTTTAATAATGTTATATAAATATTAAAAAAATATTATAATAAATATAATTATACTATATTATTATTATGGTATATCTATACTATGTATCTTCTTTATCCTGTGAAAATATTAAACATCGATTTGGCATATGTTCGACACACCATCCACATATTGTTGTGTAACTCATTTTCAAATCATTTTTACTAGAGTAAGGTCCAATACCTCATAATGGTATATCCTTATTTAAATTTATGATTAAATATTTTAATTTTGGTATGTGGAAGGTTTATCAGATGTTTTATGGGGTTTGGGGATGTTTTATTGTTTTAAGGCATGGGAGAAAGGGAATTTTAGCCATCCAGATCAGGTTTCATAGTTGGAACAAAGTTAAAGAAAATTGTGCCAAAAAATTGTACTAAACTGGTGATGGGGTTCAAAGTTAATAAAACCATTCATGAGAGTGATAAAAATTAGGTGGGACTTGGCATAAAAAATATAATTGTTTGAACATGGATTTCTAGACCATCTAGAGTTACCCAATAAACTCTATAGCCTCAAAACCTCTGACATTGTGGCTGGTAAAATGTTTGTTCTTGGTTTGGAATACTCTGTAGCCAAACTGTGTGCCCTATTAAAAAGTGAAAAATTATGAAACATCCCCTAAAAATTCTCCAAATATATCCCTGTTTTCCTCTTTCTACTCCTTCCTCCAGCCCTATTAATGAACTCCAACACCCAAATACTCCTGAGGGTGTTTCTCCTTTGATTCTAGGACGTTTAGAGTAATGTTTCTTATCTATTGAAGCAATGGGTGATGCAAATCATCCCATTTCTTGTATTTTACAAATTATGGCATATTGATATGTACATCTTCTCCTAAATTCCTAAAATTATCAGTTCCATGTTCATCTTATATAATGGATTCAAGGGGTTATTAAATATTTATATATATCATGGTTTATTGGTTCTTGTATCATCAAAATCAAGTTATGTGGGCTACAAGTTATATCCCATGGAGTAGTTATAGATTTGTGAATGTATATTTCTGTTCTTGTTTTTATATCATTTTAATTTTGGTTCCACTAATATTGTTTAATAAAATGGTTGATTATATGAATAAATAAACCCCACATATTCCTTGTGGGATGTGTTAAGGATGAATTGGTAAATTTAAAGCCACCCACAGGTTACAAAAACATTCATGATCATAGAGAATTGTTGTTTCAATCATGTAAATGAATTATTTTTATATATATCCCATGATGAGAGTATAAAAAATTTGTTTAAAATTTAATTGGTACTAATTAGGTGTGATTATAAATATTTTAAATTGAATAAGGGGTCATTTGGCATAATGTGAAAAGTAATCAAATGGATTTGTGTGAATGATACAAATGACTTATGAAATTAGCATGTAAATTCTTATGTGAGGTAAGGAATAAGAAATGATTAATGCGTAAATAGTTTAATTCATGGGTATTTATTAACATGTTAAAAGAGCTAATGAATGACAATTGTAATGTATGCCAAATGTGTTAATGAATGGGAATTGTGGAATATATTAATTTGGATAATATATGGTAAATGAAGAATTTGATAAATGGGTTAAGGGATGGAAAGCAAAATGGTTTTAAAGGATTATGATAAGTAAATGGTGAATGGTTTAATGGGTTTATGAATATGTATTATTGATGTCTTAAATTATATACATAATCTGAATTTTTGTGTGTGTTTTGATTATGAATATTTTAGGATATGGTATATGTTGTAATGGATAAATATGAATGTGAAAATAGATTTGTTATTTTTCAGTATTTGACTTGAGGATCTATGCATACATGTCAAGATAGATGTAGTCTATAAGCACCACCTTATAATGCATGAGTTAGGTAAGAGGACTAAGGATCTATGTCTCTAACTGATGCATTATATGAAACTACCACGACTGTGGCTCCATGGTAAGTGTGATGTAAATGTAATGAACTATATATCCATAGAGAGGTAATAAACTGAATTTCTAGCCATATATTTAGTTATTTATTTTCCAGTTCCATTGAGTAAATAATTAAATTTCCAATGACATGTAACAAGTAATGGAAATTAATTCTGTGATGAAGATGAACTAAGTGAAAAAATTGAAAAAATGATGTAAATGGGTAATTAGATTAACATTGACTAATGGAACCTGATATGTATTATTTACATTGTAATTTATTTATCTCATACATGAAATATCTATTTACACTTAATATTTTGTGCCGACTATTGTTTGTGGCCTACTAATTTTTACTGACATCCTTTTCATGCAAAAAATTTGTACCGGATAATATTTCATGGTTTTAGTTTAGGATAAAGGAAAAACCCTATTCTGTAGTTTTGAATAGGGATTGAGGTGTGTATAGATGATGAACTATAAATTGGGTTAGAAACAATTTTGGGGATTGATCATTTAGTATTTATTTTGGTGTTTATGTCACTTTTGTCACTATTAGAATGAAATGAAATATTTATTATTTGATTATGGTTTGCACCGAGTTTGGAGTTTTGTTGTAAATGCATGTTTTGGTTTTTTAGATTATAATTTTTTATATAATATGTTCTATGTATTAAATTAGTCATTTAATGTGGCTATAGACTCCACACATGACTTATGAGACCAGTGCTGCTAGTAAGTAATCTTTGGTGTATAGTTAGGTGTGCTTGAGGTCATGTGGGGCCCCGACTCGGATCACTAGTACAATGTCTTCTGGGTCTGAGGTATTACTAAGTGGCATTGGGGAGGTCATTTTATATGGAATTCTTATTGGGGAAGGTATAAAATAGATTATAGTGTGTTAATCAATGATAATGATATCATTATTTTAAATAACTAACCCATGTAAGAGGGGAAAACAATGTCACTCATGGTGGGATTGTTGTTCACTATTTTTTATTTTACAGTTGAATGATATTTCACAATTGGATGATACATGTGTTATGTGATTTGAATATTATATATTATTTTTTACATGATTCTAATGGAATGATCTAGTGAATTGATGCATCATTTTAGAAACATAGGTAGATAGGTGGAATGCCTCATGTTTGGAAAACACAAGACTAGTATATGAGACATGAAGGGTACAATGCAGTTTGTATTTTCAAAACATTGAGGATAATGGTGTCTAATAATGATGATGAAAGTGGTATAATGGAATAATTATAATGAATTGTAAATGTATTGTGCTTAATTAAGGTGTGAAAATGATTTAAGTTTTTTTATAATGAGTTTTGAATAATTTAAAATTCTTTGTCTTAACAAACATTTAAGAATGAAATATGCATAATGAATAATCTTTTTAGTTGTACGTATGGTAATGGTTTTAGAAAGTCTTCTAATACAAGGCTTGTGTCTATATATATTGGTATGCACATGTTATCCATTACCCATGGTATAGATGGTTGGGGGTAGTGTTCTAGGTGTAATGGGTTTTGGTGGGATAATGAATGTAGACTGAGTTGTTATGGATGGTAAAGATAATTTGATAAGTAAATTTTGGATGTAATTTTTATATGTTCTATGAATGATGATTTTAATTATATGTTGATTCCACCATGATGACACGTGATGTCTGTGAAATAATCGGATGTCACTGAGGATCTCTTTGATAAGTGGTATATGATGTTTTTGAATTTTACAGTAATCAATGAGAGAATAATTTTTTGTGAGAACATCACTAATTTTATTCATATGTTTTCATGGGGAATAGTTCAAGTAGTGAGGAGATTGATTTACCTGAACGTAGAGTTTTATTTGAAACACCATCCAACGATTTCCTAAGATGGTGGTACTTAAGATGTAGAGATATAAATAGATTTAATCTTGATAATTTTGGATCAATTGTATACTCTTGTATAGATGAGAGTCAGATTGGAAGCATACATATTGCAGGAGAAGACATCTGATGGTGAGATATATTGGCTCATACCCATCCTACAGATAACCCATGTGGATTGTCTCATACATGATGATTGGGAAGTGGAGAAGACAGTTTTTCCACCTATGGTTGATATGTTCCATGGTGTGATTCCAAAGGATTTCATATTAGTGACACCCGATAGGTATATTTAGTTCATTATATAGTATATCTCAAGATATGAACCGATTTCTATTCCTCCATATAGAATGTTCTCGTATGATCTTCATTATAAAAAAACACAACGGGATGAACTTGAGAATACGGGGTAAAATCACCCTAGTACATCACATTGGGATCTCTTTTCTTTTAGTTCATGAAGTATTCCAGTTAATTACAACTATGTGCCTATTATAAAAAACTAAATCAGGTAGTCGTTAAAAATAGATACCCTCATCCTCTATTTGATGATCTATTTGAACAGATGAGAGGTGATTCTGGGGTTTTAATGATTTATTTTTGGTCGTGATAACATTAACTACATGGGAGACCATTTCATATTTGGTAGAAAACCATTAGAAGTTGGTACTAGTTTTATGATTGTTTTTTAATGTCGCTTTGTTTGACCATCATGACAGAAATGTTCATAGATTTAATAAATTACATAATTCACCAATATATAGAATAATATGTTGTTATCTTTTTCAATGAAATGTTGGTTACACTAAATATCATCACTATGATGTGAAATTTGTTGACATTGTCTTTAGTACACATTGAGAGAATAGTATACACAATAATATTTCCCAATGTAATTTACTAAATGAAATGTTTCATTTCATGAGGAATATCATTTCACAGGACTGTGACTCTTTGGATCAAGAAAAGATATAACAATTATTTCATTAGGAGCATCCCTAAATTGTTTCTTAGGAATTATGTTTTCAATGTTGGTATAGATTTTACCAATTGTTTATTTAAGGATTTTATCATTTGTAGGCATCAATATATGGATTGAACAAAACGGTATCATATTTGTATTTTATGCAGATTTTTATAATTCCTTTTATGAATTGATGAAGCGATTGAATACAACATCGATTTTGTTCATACCTTTATAGGTAATAAATATACCATTTTTTTGGTGTGTTTGGTGTTGGAGTTACAGTAGTGTTTTTTCCATATGATCGAGTTGAGGCATATATGAATGGAATTTGAGGCAGTATGAAACAATATAACCTATATATGATATCACGTTGGTCATGATGGGTCATGCCTTAAAACAATGGAGGCATTATTTTCTTGTTGAACTAAATATGATGTATACCTTTCAAAAAATGCCGATTTACATCATCTATCAACATGATATTAATCTTCATTGGTTAATTAGGGTTGAATATATGACTTTCTTTGACATTGAATAGTTTTACACACCAGGAAATGGAAATAGTGTACCACACGCCTTGAGTTGGAAAACTCAAAATCACGTGTTTCATGATTCATGTCTGGAGTGGAAGATGATGATTATGATTTCTAATATGCATCTGATGTTAACGTAATTTCATGGGAAGATGACCCTTGAATCTATAGTTTTTGAGTTCAAATTTCTAAATTGGAACCAGTAGAAGAATCTAGAAGATCTAAAATGGTTGGATTTGAATGAAAATTTTAATCTTGGGTAGTTACCTTTTGGTAGGACTATTGGAGTTGAAGGGACGATTTTTGTTTGTGGTTGTGTGGTTATGATATCATGTATTTTAGATGATTCGATGCACATGTTCCATGCGTTAATGTGGGATGACAATCCTAGATTGAAAAAAATGTATTGGGATCATCATAAGAAGTCTTGGATACTATGGATAAAGAATGAGGTTGAATGTTTCATGGTGAGATTCTTTATATATCGCCTATTGAAGGCTATGCATCAATGACCATGCAGTTTTTTGCATAAATTTACAATTATGAATTAGAAATGGGATGACATGATTATGGATTTTTTTATTTCTTTTAAGGATTCTATATATTAATTATGTGATATGGATATTAATGGATTTGTTTACTAAGGTGGATCATTTCTTACATATCTGAGAGACATTCATTATTGACAAGTTGGGTGTGTTGTACATTCATGAGATAGTACGGATTTATAGAGTTCATCGTACTATAGTTTCAAATCGTGACAAATGGTTTACATTATTCACAATGAAAGTATTATATAGAGAGATTTTCAGCCATGTGTTTCTATGTATTTAATTTCACCAATAGATGGACTAGAATTCGGAATATACCATTAATGTTATAGAAGACATATTGAGGGATTATGTCAGAGATTTTGGTGGAAAATTTGAAAATCAAAGGTAATATTTTTATTTTACTTACATTAATAGCATATAGTATACTATTTTGATTGTAAAATTTGATTAACTATATGGTTGTCGATGTATATCTCAAAATGAATGGTTAGATGTCTGAGAATGAGAGTTTTTGGGACTAAATCCCATACAAGAGATGTCAGATAACTATCAATTGATATAAAAACATATTTAAATGGACCAGAGTTGGAAGTAGTCATATGTAGTTCAGCATAATAGAAAATTTAATTTTTGGTGGGTGATCATGAGTTTATTAGGTTGTATCCAATGGTGGGTCACCATCAAATTCACAAAAAAATAATGTCTGATCCCATGTATGTGGGCCATTTTTGATTGTGATGAGGATTGGATCAGTGGTGTATTGTGATTCTCCTCTACAATGGGATAATGGTATGAATTTTTTTTCATGTGTTTCAACATTGAAAGTATCGCCCTGCCCATTTTGTACGGTTGATATTGTGGATGTGGTGTATGAGATTAATGAATCCTCCGAGTTTTATCTGGTTTGTATTGTGGATTAATGTGAGAATGTGTCCTGGGGAAACACTATGCCATTGGTTTGGGGTTTGTGGAGGAATATAGATGTTTTGTAAGAACAATGAGTGAGTGTGATAGATATGTACGCTTAGTGGACCAATCTATTTTTTTCGGAAGCTCGATGATTCTTGGGAAGAGTTGCTCGAGGATGATCTTTTTTATGGTGGGGATATTATAATATATTGTAAATCATGACATTATGAACATGCTTAGTTATTTTAGTACAGTAAAATGTTTATTAATTTAATGTTTACCAATTATATGATAGGGTTAGGTGGTGTTCTTGTGGTTGGGGTAATGCTAGAAATAGAATTTTAGCCATATTATGCATGTTTCATGGTTGGACAACTATTACAGACAGTTGTGTATCAATGTTGTTCTATCCAAGAGGATATGTTCATGGTTATGAAAACAATGCAAGGGGAGATCCAAAAAGTTCATGGGTGGATTTAGGAAATATGATGGGTTGACGCATGGATTTCAAAACCATGAAATGTTTCCTTGGAATAGTGTGACCTACACCACACTAGGAATGTAGATGTCTCCTAATTTTCAAATGCTTTGCAAAATCATGTGGCCAAAACATGTTTAACATTAAAAATTGAAAAAATTACAAAACCACATCATTGGATTTTATGCATCTGACCCAATTTTCCTCCTCCTCCTCCCTCCATCCCTAGTGAAAAACACAAAATTTAAAATCATTCTTGTGGTGGTTCTTCTATTATTTAATGTTATTTGGATCACTGTTGGGTGTATATCGATGTTCTGGGAGATTCTAATATACCCCTTTCTTCTATTTTCTAGAAGTGAAATTGCATATTTTTTTATATTGTTCTAAATACTTAAAAATCTATAATTTTAGTGGATCACAAATTAGGGATCAATAATGTGCTTAAATCATGATCTATGTAAAGGTTTAAGGGTGAATTCATCATTGTATTTGAGGAATATAGTATAAAAGTCGATTCCCATGGGTTTGTTGTTTAAATTTTCAGGATTAGAAGTGTTATTGGTTTTCTTGCATTGTGATTTGGTTCTATTGAGATGATTTCGTAAACTGGTTGACAAGATGAATACATTAACCCCCCCCCGTGATCGTAATGGGATATTTTGAGGATGATTTCATAGATTTAGGTCCACCCATGGGGTGTTCGAATAGAAAATAACATATATAATGGAAGTGTTAATATTAACGTTGAATTATCTTAAAATAGACCTCATGATCAATGTTTTTATATGGTAGATATAGAATAATAGGAAATAATATTGGTTGTTTAAATTTATTGGAAAATACGTTATGATTTTTTTGGAATAATTGTAAAAATGAGTTAATTGGATTAGTGGGAATTATTAAAATGTATTATAAAATTAGAAATAACATTCTTATGTGATTTATGGCATATAAAATGGTTAATGTGTAAATTTATTAAACAGTGGGTACTGATAAACAAGATAAATGGAATAATGTATATGAATTTATAAATAAAAAAATCGGTTTTTGAATGGGAATTTTTGATTATGTAAGTAGCATAACATATGGAAACACTAAAATATGGTAAATGGGTTAATGCATGGAAAGGGAAATTGTTAAATGGGTTATGTTATGTAATTAGAACAATTTTCAATGGGTCTAAGTATAATGTTTATTGATGTGTTAAATTAATTTTGAAATGTTAATTCCTTGATATTTGATTATGTATGGTTTGTGATATGATATATTTGGTAATGGAGAAATAATAATATAAACATTGATTATTTTTTGTGGGGAATTTGACTTGAGGATCTACTCCCATTGGTCAGGTTAGACAGGGGCTCTAAAGCCTACCCCATAATGCACGTTTTTGGAAATGGGACCGAGACTCTATACCTCTAATGGATGCATTTAATGATACCACATGGAATGAGGCCCCCAGTTATGTGTGATGAAAATGTTATGAAGTGTATATTCCATGATAGGCATGGAAATTTATTTATAAGCTTATGCCTAGTGATTGATTTTCTTATTCCATTGTAAAATAAAAATAAATTCATAACCAATGGAAAATATAATTGAAATAAATTATATAATATTGATTAACTATGTAATAAACATGGAAATAATGATTTAAATGTGTAAAGTAAACATTGTTACCTATTATAAAATGAGTTATCATGTAATTTTTTTTATTTATTTAGTTCATGATGGAACTATATTTTTAGAACAGATAATTTCTAGACATTGTTAGTGTTGGACTTCTAAGTTTTACTCACTCCCTGATCAGGCTTCCATTGGTTATAATGTATATTTCATAGTTATATATCTAGATTATGTCAAAAACAATATTTTATGGTATTGTTTTGGTCTTGAGTATATCTTGTATGAAGATATATAAAGAGATTCAGGTTAGTTTTTTAGATTTAGTAGTCATTTTTATATTTGGTTTTCCTTTAATTTTTCAACTATAAGAATTACATGAATTATTTTATTATTTTTTTGAGGTTTTTACCATGTTTGGAATTTGGTTTAAAATGAATGTTTTTTTGTGAATTATTAACTTATATTATAAAATATGTTCCATGATCTTTATTAACATTTTATAGAAGGTATAGTCTCACCATGTGACTTATCATAACCAAGTCTCTAGTCAAAAAGTTATGGCATATGGGGAGGTGTGCTTTACGTCATGTGGTGACCCAGCTTAGAGAACAAGTTTGGTGGATTCTAGGTTATGTAAGTTACAACATGGGTGGATATAATTATGAATAAAATTAATATATATAATATTTTTTAAATAATTAATCTTCATAAAATATATTTTAATTTATACATTTTTCCATTAATTCTTTTGGAAAACAATACTATATTTTGGGTATATGTGTAGACTACCACCTCTAAAAAGTGATATAATCTATTTTTTGTTTTATGATACACATGTATGGTATTAATTTTATGTTTAATTTGAATATATGATATATTATATAAAATAATTATTCAATTATAGTTAATTATTATTACCATTTTTATTTACATCCATTGAAAATTGAAAATTATGTTTGCACGTACATACGCCCTACCACCATAATGAATAGTGTAGTTTATTTTTCTATATCTACCTATAATGGATGAATAATATATTTATATATATTAAATAAATATTATGTTATTATCAATATGGTAAATCTATAGATGATAGTAATATAATTAAATTACATGGAAAAATACTATTGAACCATAACATTCATTAAATACTAAATAGTTTTCACATGGATCATTGACCTACAAAATATTTATTAATAAAAGAGTGATAAAATATTATTATTATTTTAGGTAATTTGCGATATATATTTCCATTTTTATATAATACAACACGAAAATATATATTTATTGTACTAAATTCTCAGAAACTTATAATTGGAGTCGGACACAAGTTAAGGACTTACATCACAGAATCATCATTATTCAAGATTATTGAGGAATATGTATCCATTATATAATAATTCAAAAATTATATAAAAATAAAAATCTATATTATTTTCATCAAGTTAATTCATTTTATTAAAACATTTCCATTAATTTTCCACCCTATATGTCATCATGGTACCAATATAATGTTTTTGATGAAAACCAACATTGTTTTTATACTCTTAGAAATTTTTTCCTTCCATTTGAAAATAATAATTAATATAAATTTAAAAATATTTTTATTTTTCACAAATGATTTTTTAATGAAATTTTTACTAATGTGTTAATTTTTATAAAATTATTTTACTTTAATAATCATTTGATTATTTAAATGTTGTATTTTTGTCCTTTTTAAAAAATGTTTGAAATATTTTTTTGTTACATAATTTTCTTGAATAAAATATAATGTCATCATGACCAATCAATTAATTGAAGCATTATTTACTATTTTTGAAGGAATATATGAATGAAAATAAATTCATGAGTATTTTTAATTTTTATATTTTAAATAATATATTTCAAAGTAAAGAGTTTATATTCCGCTATATAGATTTCAATGAACTTTTAACTGTATTTTCATTAATTTCAACATTTAATATGTGATATTATGATAGTATGTGGATACATTAAAATTTTATAATCCTCTATTTATCTATGTATAGTATATGATCTAGATTTTATTGACATTTTATATGTTTTTTGATCCTATATAAAACATTTTTTATTATTAAATGACATTAATAATGTATTACTGACTAATATCAGGGTTGATGAAATATAATTATATTGTTATATGATGTCAAATAAATAAAAAATACATTAATGATTTATTAGGACTCTTGAGGTAACACATTTTGCTAAAATAATAGTCTTTATAGTTTCTACCTACCCATTTTTTAAGATCTCTTGGCACAACAGCTCAATGATAAGATTCAGATGCCCGACATTAGGTATTCCTTAATTATTTAAGCATTTGTTGATGTAAACATGATTACTTTAATCAGTATTATATATGTGGATATTATTTAAGATTATGGGATTATTTATATTGATATAAATGATAACAATTAATTCATTCCATCTTATTTTTCATGTCCATGTTAATGATTTAATGGAATGGGTTTATATTTATATACATTGTCATATTTGAATGCATCATTTATTAATGTTATATTTTGATTTATGTAATACTTAATTAGATTCTATTAGAATCCCTTTTTAGTTACTTTCCAAATGATTCTAGGATGTCTACTATGATTGATATTCATGGATATGGTATAAGAAATAATGGTACCTCATTTAATACACTATATTTAATTTTAAGTAATGTAAGACTCAATAATGTATATTATTTTACAAGAATTATAAAAAAAATATTACTTTGGGATTCAATTAATTGTATCTATTTCCAATGATATAAAATGACAAAAAACATTGGGAATCATTTTTCGGGGTCTTTAAATTAAAATTTCATTAAGGGTTTCATATCTAAATTTATCTAAATTTAGATAGTTATAATTAACCAATATGTTTTTATTGGAAACATTTATCCTCAATCCCATATTTTTTTTATCACGAACCTCTTACTATTCATTTTTCCTAATTATTCATTCAAAATCTAAACTTTGAAGGTATATTTTAAATGATCCTCTCTAATATCACAAGGAGTTCATTATCTCAAATTTAATTTCTTGCGATATAATTTTTTTTATGAACCATGATATCATTAATATGGTTTCATTACTAATAATGGAGTTATTTTACAATGTATAAGAAATTAAAGTGGTTTTAAGAGTTATATCATGTTATTTATTAAATATATTTCAATAAAAATGATACCAAAGTTGAATATATTTTTACTCAACTATTTTAATTTTGTTATAATTATTCTTCATGGAAATTTATTCCATGATTTATTTCTTCCAACAAATTTTTTATTTTAGGGAACTTTTTTTCCTCTATGGCATCAAAATGTTACTGTAATTCATCTCAACTTTAGTGATAATATTTTATTCTCATGAATGACACCATTATTGGGAATAATTCACATCCCCTTTATTCACAATTTATCCTCATTATACATATTTATGTTTTTCCCCCAATGATCTCCATTATAAATTGAAATGTATATATGTGTTATTTAATTTTCATTCATATTATCCTTCTCATTTTTTCGAATGAATGTTTTGAAAATATTTTCACTATGTCTATTTTTGAAAATATTTATCTCGAAATTTTTAAATAGTTTTCCCTCAATTCTAAATTTATTTTTTTCTTCCAGTCAGCATTTATTTTGATGGAAAATGTGTATTTTAAACTATTTATTAATGCTAATTAATTTTAAAATTAAATTGATTCTAATGTTTTAACTTTACATTTTTGGAAAACATTATATCTTTATTATTGATCATTATTCGAGATTATTTTTTAAATTTAATGGTTTTCATATTATTTTAAAATTCTAATATAAATACTTTATGTATTCATCAATGATTAATTATTGATATATAATTCAAAATATTTTGTTTCGGAACTCATTATCATTATTTTTTCTATATTTATTATCCCAAAAAAGAATTTTCAATATTCCTTATAACTTAATCACGTACACCACAATTATTTGTGTATTCTAAAATCCATTGTAAAATATCTCTATGAATTTACCGAATATATAAAAATATATTTTTTACCATGGATGTTAACATTAATTAAGAATCCATTAAATGGTAATTTGAGATATTCTTTTTTGGTGACCTGATTTTTGGTATAAACTATTTTTATTCATTTGTTTTGATTTGGTGATACCTTCTAAAAAATCTACTAATCTAATTATTCATTCCATGGGTTCATTATGTTTTAGTGAATTATTATTTACAAGTTTCACATATATGTATAGTTTATTGAAAGGATGGATCCTATATCTCCCTCTAATGAATTGGTTAATTAATTATAATGAATAATATAATTATGGGAATGTATTATTTATTCTCATTACATTATTTGAAATTGAATGTGATACCTCCTCCACTATGTCTATAAAAATTTTTAAGGGGTACCCAATAAAAAAAATTATTTGAACTATTTAGAATATACCTCACAAATTTTACTATTGGAATTAGGTATCAATGACTCATTCAAAATTGGAATATGATATAGATTACATCTCCACCATGTATTGGGATACGAGTATGAATCTCACACAACTATTTTAGATTTTTAATTATTTTCTTATCTCTATTCTATAATTTTATTTTTTATTTACATGAAATGTCAAATATTTATACCTATTATTATTCTCCTCGGATAAATTTTATGGCCACATAAAACAATATTTCATTATATTCTTTATATTTTTTCATTTTAGATTATTTTTTTTCATGATATATACCACATATTATTCCATGATTATTTAATAATATATTTCTCTTTACTGATGTTTTCTCACATTTTTATAATCATACCACTGATGTAATGTTGATGATATTTTCTTTTTTAATGACCTTTTCATCTAACACATTTCTTATGTTTCAAATAACCAGGTTATTATGATTCTATATATTATGAGAGTTATATGCATGATTACAATATTGATTTATTTTAGAAAAAATTTCAAATATTTAGTAAAATATGTACTCCATGTAAATGGGCCTCAAAGAAAATAAACCATCAATTGATCTAATTTTGTGTTATTAGGTGATATAAATTATATTTAGTATAAATGATTAATTATAAATCTAGATTAATCTATCATTTTATCAAATCTATTTATTAATTATTGAGTACAACGATCCTCATATAGGAGTCATAGTTTTTGATATATTATTTAAAAATTCAAAAAGGAACATAGAGGATGTTGTGGTTGGTGGAGAATTTATCAATATAACATTACTGATAATTCACTCAATAATCAATAAGATATAATATATCATCATCAAAATAAAGTATTGATGTAAACTATCCAAGATAGAATACTCCAGGTATGTCCTTATAATATATAATATAATTCTTTCTTGTATTTTAGATGCCTAGAATACATTGTTGAAACATTTTCTAGGACCATAATTCATCCCAACTCACTAATTTATATTATAATGGAATTATAAATGAACTGTTCAGACTTACTAATTATTTTCCACGTTTTTGTTGGATAATTGAGTGTTATTTAATCTAACAATATGATCCATATCGGTACCAAAAAAACAAATCTCTAAAATATGTTTGATGTAATTTATGGGATATAAAATAATGTATGAAAAGATCTCATGGGACACATGAATGGTACTAGGGAAAAAAGAAGACCCATTTTCCAAAATTAAATTCAAACAGTTTCCTCCTTAACAAAAGGGGGCTCAACGAAAACAAAAAAGATTCAATGAGAAAGTATCATTAATAAAAAAAATTGGTGACACCAATTCGTTTTATATGAAAATAGTAAACATTTAATGAAAATATATTTCATAATTAGTAAAATTAGGTGATTAATTAATGCAGATAAATTTGGGTTATAAGGATTCAAATGAATCTATATTTAAACACCCTTCCATTTACTATAAATAATTAAATCCAAAAAAATTACATAATAACCTACTATAAATCATTATGGTAATGTTAGTTTCCTCATTATATGATGTGAAAGTAAAAAAATATTTTGAATATAATATTATCTACATAGAATATTCTACCAATCTATAGATAAACAATATGATCATAAATTTTTTTTGATGTATCATTCTTGTTTTCATGTAATTTTTACATTGTTTTAATTATACATTGGGTGGATTTTGTTTCGTGGATATTGAATGTAAAATTTTAGAAACATAGAAACCTATGGGGTATTACATGATTAGAACATGATTATGTAAACCTGTTTATTTTTTCATTGGAAAACTTTCATCCCGTTTGGAGTGATATGAGGTGGTTCATGGTTACAAAAAGGTTTGGACAAATAATGTAGCTACCCCCCAAACAATACACTATGAGTTTGAGGGTATTTAAATGGTTGATTCATGATATTTGGACCATATTCCCTCTTTTTAGATACAATTCGCCCCATGTAAGAGTTTCATATTTAGGGGGATGTGTTTTGAAAAAAGTTACCCTCGACCGAGGAAACTATGCATGTGGCTTTCAATCCTCAGAATATATTATTTAATATTCCTGAAACTACAATAATTAATTCCAAATAACATTGGATCATCCTTAGATTAGTTTATTCATTTTTTGAATAACTCAGGATGATAACAAGAAACCTCATACACATTGACTTTCATAATTTATTACTAATTGAAATATCATTCCATCTACAACATGTCATTGATTTCATATTTGGATTCACCTCTAATTCATCTATGTTTCTTATTGATGGATATTGTACCCTCCATTTCACATGGGTTTAAATATGGGATTTAATGGATCATGTTTCTTTGGATATTGTTCCCATATTTTGGTCTAATATTTTATGTGAAGTTGTGATCTTGATCATTCATGTTGAAATATAGGGTTTTAGTTTGGATAATGTTCATCTATGTCATTGAGTTAAGTGGAATAATTTTTAATTCCCATAGCCTTGATTTTAATTCTTAATATGTTATTTTGAAATTTCAAATTATAAATTTGGAGATATCATTGTAAATTCAATAAAATGATTGATTGAATTTCAAATTTGGAAACAAAATTGGTTTCTTATTTTATCAGACATTAGTTAATAATTGAATTATAAAATTGACTGAACAATGTTTTATGAATTTTATAGCAACCCATGGTGTCTTCGGATATGATAGCTATTCTAATTTAAAATTCACTATTTCTTGATAAATAAAATAGTAAAATGGGTTGAATAATGAATTATGATAATGGATTATGAATATTTTTAAATATGGAACCATGATATTTGATATTTGTGACTGTGTTTTTGGATTAAATGACTATATAAAATATCAAAGGGGATCTAGACTACCAATCTATACTCTAATATATTTATTATTACATGTGATGACTAATTTTTGTGATGGGGACATATACTCTAAATACAAATGATATGAAAAAATATATCAGTATCCATTAATTATATGAGTGTAAAATTGGAATGTATTGATTAATGTAAATCCATGATAGAATAAAATTTTATATCTGTTTGGGAACAACTCAATTTTTGGAACATGTAGAAGAATATATTAAAGGTTCGAGTTCCATTGTGAATGTACTAATTTATTGGTACAATAATTATTAATTAGATGTTAAAATTGATAATTTTATTTATTGTAATATATTATTTATACAACTGAATACACTCCTATATACAGGATATAGTTTTTTTTTGTTTTTTGTGTGGCCTACTCAGATTTACTCACACCATACTAAGGCTAGAAGATTAGTATCCAGATATAAATAATCATTTTTGTAAAAGTTAATGGAAAGGACCCTATTTTAGATGGAATTTTTGGGATATAACATCGATTTGGTAACCTGAAATGATGTTAGGAGCCTCTGGGGAGGTGTTAGTGTGTCTTTATTTTGTGTTGTCACTTTCCCCTTGTTTTATATGGAATGGAATGCCTAGAAATTCAATCTTATATCTTTTATAAATGTATTTGTATTATAATGTGATGTTGGATTTATCTTTTTATGTTATTGTTCGAGTGATTTATTATTATCATTTGTATACTAATTATTTATTTACAATATTTTATTTCATTGATGAAGAAGGTATAGTCTCCCAAAAAAAATTAAAATTATACCCACATTTCAATTCAGATGCTTATAGCATATAAGGAGGCAAATCTGTGGTCATGTGACCAACTATCTCAGAGCACTTCCATATATTACCCATGGTGGAATGATATAGAGTTGTATCAAGGAATCATTCTTTCAATTTTTCATACTATTTGGGAATGGTATACAGGAGACCAGAATGCATAAAAAATTGGTCATGAGTTTGGGAATGGGTGTAGCTATCCAATATAAGAGGGAGAACAAGGATAACAATATTAGGATTGTTGTAATTGAATTTTTCAGTTTTATTTGGATGTTATTTCAACATGGGTGATGCACTTGTAGTGAAATATTATTATGTCTTGGAATATTCATTATTTAATGGTCTATAATGATATCTATGTATACATACATCTTATAGTAATTGATATTATTCAAGTGACATGCTTCATTTTAGGCATTCCTGAAAAATCAACTTTTGGTTGAGTTGTTGAAATAAATACACTTCTCCTTATTTGAGTATTTTGAAAATGAAAAAGTTACTAATAATAAAATTATACTGATCAATATGATACTCAATTTGGATGTATGAAATAGATAATGGGGTTTCTAATGAATAACATTGATATGTGAATGTGTTTTTCCATATATTAGATTATTCGTAAATGATGATTGGGTTAGGGTAATGATTGTTACTTGGTTTTGACCAAGTGGTGGGGTATGAGGAATGACTTGTTATGGTTATTTAGGAATTCCACATTTTTAAATTAGTTAATTATTTTTTATTTGTACAATGATGTATGTTTTGAATATTAGATATATTCCTCCAGAATGATGTGTTTTGATAGAAAAAACATAAGGATATGGCTAGAAATGTGCCTCTATTAACGGAATAAGACGCTTCAATTGTTTTACACGAGGGATCCATTGTTTTGTTCCAGGTAAAAATTTCTCTATTTATTATGTTTATGGAGAAAATACAGGGGTGGATTGAGAAAATTCAATCTGACAAGACATTGGAGTTCATGATATAGAACCCTATGAATTTCACTAGAGTGGGTGGACAAGAGGTAGTTGAGTTCTGGAATGAGTAATTTATTAAAACATTTTCCCATTTAGAGACTCAAAATGAGAACATGATCAACTTTAGGGTTATATATTACGTCATAAAGAGATGAATTGGTGTTAAATTTATGTTATGGAAGGGGTTTCTATAGATGTTTTGAAGAAATCATATCATGATACACATATGTAGGAGATGAAATAAGAGTCTATTTGGATGGCCAATTAGAGTATGTCCATGATAATGTATACTGGTCACATTACATAATTACAATGATTTATTCTTAAATTTGGAGGAGATGATGAATCTAGGGTGAATATTTTGCAGGATATGATTATATGTGGGGATTAGTCCAAGGATAATAACTTTTGGATGCATTCTTTTACTGTAGTGAATGGGGATCTCATTTTTGAAGGGACAAGAAGGTTTCCTATAATGAAATAAAGGTGTATTCTGTTAGATGGTCAAGCTGATAGTATTTTGAGAATACAAATTATATCTATGATAATTTCACATAGATTAGTTACAGACACAATTTTTAGTGATAAAGATGAATGATATATATAATTAATCCAATATAATTTCACTAGTGTGGTCGTTCATGACCAATATGTAGAAAGTGTCCACATCCACTAGAGGAGTGAAATCTTGTAGTAGGATGGTTCAATTGTTTAGGTATTTTAGAAAGCATAAAACATTGCTATGTAATAGATTATATATGGATATTATGAACATTGGGAGGGGTTCCATTACCACATATCTATTTAATAGTTGGATTTTATATGGAATTGGCGTCCGAGGTATTGCATGTATTATTTTGGGTAAAGAGAACATGCATCAACCATGTGGTGTATCTCTAGGGAATTAGAAATAATTTAAGCGAATATGGGAATGAAAATTTTTCTACTTCATCCTACATGACTAGATAATGAAGCCGTGAAATAGAAATCCATGGGTATTATTCTAAGATTATACAATTTCTAGTTCCATTTTTGATATACGAGTCTATGTTTATTTTATATCTTCCCAAATTTTAAATGGTTTGAGTCTGAAGTTTGTTTTTTAGAGTGGTTGTGATGATCTATAGAACATTGTGAGTGTATTCAAGGGGCATAATTTTATTCAAGGGGTGTTCTCTCATGTATGGTGAGTATTATTTCAATTTGTATCCTTACATACATGAAATTTCAGGATTTTACTTGGTTTTTGGTATGGAATAGTTTGTAGAATACAGAGCCCTTATTGATTGAGAATGCATGTGTGTGAGTTTTACATTTCTTGAGGGTGAATTATATGTTCATCATATAGAGTGATAAAATTAGGAATTCAAATTATGGATACTTCATGAGAAACTATGGTAGATCACTGCCTAGTATTCAAGACTCCTTCTAAATGAATGGGGGCATGAAGCATGATTTCATTCAACCAATTGTGGACTGGTTATTGGTTTTGTTTCCTGGTGATTAATAGGTATTCCACCTAACAGAGATGTTGAGTTTAGAATTCATCATATTCCAGGGGATGAACATGTTTCTAATCTGCCTTATTAAAAAGAATGAAAATAGAATTTGTAGATCTAGACTCAACTTCATGAGATGATGTAAGCAGAATTTATTTTTCCAAGTAAGTCACTTTTGGTTTCACTTGTCTTGATTTCCAAGTGGGTTGAAGGGAAAGTGTGGTTATCTTCTGATTAATGGATGTTTAACTATATAAAGTGAAGAACATGTAGCATTTTCTTGTATCGATATTCTATTTAACCAGTTGATAGGAAAATGTCTATTTTTGTACGATTTATGATATATTTGGTTATAATTGGTTTAGTGTTAGAAATTTTGATATACTAAATTCATTTTTCAAAAACAGGTATGGTCATCATGATTTCATAGGGCCCAAAAAACACTCCATCTTTGTTTATGTAACTAATGAAAAAAATAATTCACCCATACAAGGATAACTTTTGTGTTTATCTATGTTGGTGAAACCATTGTTTACATAATGTATTGTAACTCCCCGACCCCTATTACCCAGAGTTCGTGCATTATTACATAACAATGGAATGATCATATGGAAATCATATCCCAAAAGTCCAATCAGTTTAATATTAATGGAAACTAGATTCATACATAAGTTCAAAATTACAAATTGAAAATAAATACAAAACTAATTGATTTATATAGAAACATCCAAGCCTCCTAGATTATGCCTTCAAGTCACTCATAACTAACTTCTTCATATCTTATGAAAATGAAAAATAATAAATGGGTGAGATAAAACACTCAGTAGGGGTATGAAATATAGTGGAAGATAATATAAATATTAGGCACGGTGAATAATTGAAAACACATTCCTTTACAAATAATAAACATGAATTATTTTATTGAAAGAATATGAGGTGAGTAAATAATGCCAAAATAAAACATATTCATTGGTATTCTACTAGTCGAATGACCACATGATCCATCAATATTATTTTCAAAATGAGTGAATGTCTAATGACAGACATTCTGAGACATTTTCTAACAGCCTCGGCCAAGTTGTCTTAAAATGATTTAGGCCTAGGCCAAAACCATATATCAGATTGGGAAAGGCCTCAGAACATTCCATGTCTAATTGTTTCACAAGACCAACTGATGCATTGAGGAGCTATATTAGGCTTCACCCGTCAAATATTAAGTCTAATACCTTCCTCATATGAAAATATTGAAATATAACATAAACATTCGTATTATAACTAGCATAAACATTTTCAATAAATTATCCAAAAACCTTTAATGGAATAACAATAACACATCCATAGTAAAACATATCAAAAAACCATTAATAAAATATGGATGATAGATAAAATAATGAATTGACTTTAAACAATTATAAAATCCATCAATGGATTTTGACATAGATGGAATGAAAAATATTTTTTGAGAAATATCTCTTTATTTTTTTTAAAGAATTTAAAGTAACATAATTATAAATGAAAATATTTATTTTGAAAATTTTATTATAATATTGTATGGGATTCTTCGACGATGTTATAACGTCGGAAAATTAATTCACTCGCCGTATAAGTTTAAAAAACAATCTTAGATTAATTTTGTCGTCAAGTTCATAATGTAGCTTGTTTGGAAAATGATTGAAAGATTATTTTCAAAACATATTTGGTGAAAAAAATATATAAATGACTTTAACCCACATTACAAATTTTTTGAAATATATTTTTATGAAAACACGTATGTGGATGATAAAGAGGCCCCACTAGATAATTATGTATAAACAACCTCAGATAATGAATAGATTGTAGAATTAAAACTTACCTTGTACATTTCCCTGGTAGAGGGCATGTTAAATAATGTATAACAGTTAAATAATTGTTATTAAATTATACAATAAATGTATACATAAATATGTTATCATATATGATCTTCTAATAATTCTTTGTTAATAATATTTTAGTATTATCATTGTTTCGGGTGTTAACTTATTCATTTTCATTTATATGATTTATTACATAAGTATTGTTTTTTATATATAGGATGTATCTTATTCATATTAAGAATGATATTATGTCTTTAAAAATTATTTTTAATCATCAAATAAAAATTATTCTTTAATGCATATTATGGTGAATGAATCTCATCGCATTCGTGGAGACGGTAATCCATGCGTACGCACTAGCGATAATATCATATTTTTTATATTAAAATCATATATAAATATATGTTATATAATATATATATAATCATTATCATGTCATATTTATTATCTATATCATTTATACAAATTATTATACCAATCCAAATGATGAAGTGTTTGAATAACAATCAACACCACGATGTGGAGATGATAATCCGTATGTACGCACATATGGTGACTTTGTCATTTATAGGATCGATAGAATAATGAATATGATTTTACCATTTTAATAATAACATCAAAATTTAGATAATATACTGGATTTATTATCTTAGAATGAAAACAAAAAATAATAATGAAGTGGAAGAAGAAAAGAACTTGAAAGATTTGATGAAATATTTACCTCTTCTTCGGATTCAACCTTTTGATTTGATCAAAGAGATCAATAGGATGGATTTATGACTAAGGGATGGCCACTAGGATTAAGGGATGGTAGTTTATACTATATTTAGGCAGGTTTTGGCTATGAAAAATGGATTTGAGGGCATAAATTTTAGAGAAGGGAATGTTCCCTTTTATAAGAGAGGTGAGGGTCACTTTAGGAAAATCTTGAAATATTATTTTATAATAAAATAATTTTTGGTTTATAATGGCTAAAAAATGATTTATTTCGAGGATAAGGTGGGTATGTGTCTCAAAAAACCAAGCCAATAGGTATTATATATGTTCAGGTCACTATATTATCCTTATCATTTAGATTTAACTCTTAGTTAATTAGTTGGATATTTACCATGTCTCTTTGTTTTTTTATATTATATGATTAATAAAAATAGTGTATACTTCAAATATAACCTAATTTGATTCATTAATGACATATATAATATTATTTAAGACCTTTGGCAGAGACATATATTTTTAGGAATAGAATATCAATTAATAATATAATGATTGTTCTAAAAACTATTTTATTTCAATTTTTACACTATTTGGTATTTTGTTTTTGTCAAATTTATAACAAAATAATTACTTAGAAAAAATTATTTTAATATATCCTAACATGTAATATTAACCTATAAAATTATATTAATCCATTAAAAGTCTCAATTTATATTTATGTGGATATTTATAATATCAATTATTTTAATCATTCATAAATAAGTTAATTATTGTCTCATCATTATGTCATAAATAAATTTAATTATATAATTTCTAAAAAATATAAATAAAATAATATTACGTAGTAAATATTTTTATATTTATAATGAATATTTTTAATACAATTTATCTCAAGTATAACACTATATTAAATATGGTTTAGTTATTAATCTTTGATTTTAACTATTTTAACTCTTTTTTAAATATAATAATAATAAATGTCCTAATCTAATCCAAGTGGACCTAAATGATCATATATTATTCCTAAGTTATTTTTTGGATGAGATAAACTTATTCAATTGAATTAGTACATGTGTTAGCGTAATAATAATATCAATTTTACCTTCTAGTACCCTATTTACTTTTAACTGTGGAAAATAAAAGTTAAATGTTACTATTCACCAAAAATTATTCTCATCTTATTGAAGCACATTTTACATACTTATATCAACTGCTTCTCTAATATTATTGAAATTAAATTCATATAAGTAGTAAAATTAATTTTTAAAAAAATTGGAAAAGGCTCATGGGAGGTGGGTAAAAGACGGTAAAAGTTCAATAAAATTATCATATATCTAAACCTTTTATAAAATGACTCCAATGAATTAAAATGAACTTATATAGGTATTACGTATCTATTTTTACCTATATTAAATTAAAATAAAATAAATAAATATTTAAATGAAAAGGTAGTTTTAACCAATAATGCAGTGTTTTTCACTATTTATCAAAAACTGAATGTTTTCAAAAAAATACCAAAAATTCACCCAAAGCTAATTTCTATATTCCGAATTAAAAAATGAATTCCATTTTGAAAAATAAAATTTTTAAAATTTTAAAAAATTCTTATTACAATTCATAACATCTTGTTCGATTGGTCATAGTGTGTTAGAATCTTCATGTTCCGTACAATGAAAGCTATTTCATTATTCAATAGGAAGAAAACTGTGGAAGATTGGGGATTTACATTCTCCCCAGATTCAATAATTTCATCCCCGAAATTCCTAGAATATTACTGCAAAAAAATATTCAGGAGGATCTTCATCATAAGTTCCATAGGTCCCACATTTCCTCCTCTATCATATGGTTTCTCCATAGAACATTTATCAAATGAGTCCTCCAGTTTCTCAACAATTTTCTTCTTGTATCAAGAATCATGGAAGGATCTTCTCAATAAGAAAGATCAGGTTCCAGTTCTAATTCCTCAAACGTGAGTACATGTGTTGGGTCGGGAATGTATTTTCTCAGCAATGATACCTGGAACACATCATGAACATTGGAGAGACTTGGAAACAATTCCAAATGGTAAGCTAAAACCCCAATTCGTTCTATAATTTCTAAAGGTATGATGTACCTGGGACTCAATTTACCCTTCTTACTGAATCTTGTAACTCCATTCTAGGGATATACCTTCACTAAAACATGATCTCCTACCTGAAATTCCTAATACTTCCTTCGGTTATTGGCATATATCATCAGCCTACACTGAGCTTCATTGATGTGGGTTTGGATTACCTTCACCTTTTTAATCATTTCCCCTACATGTTATGGGCTTATGAGTTTTATTTCACCAACATCATCCCAACAAGCTAGTGTACAACTTCTCTTTCTATAGAACACATTATATGGTGCAATATAAATACGTGAATGGAAGGTATTGTTATAGGAAAATTCTACCAGAGGTTGATATTGAACCCACTTACCTTGAAACTCAAGTGAGAATGATCTCAACTTGTCATCTAAGGCATAAATAGTCCGTTCTAATTGTCCATCTGTTTGAGGGTGGTAGACTATGTTCAAACTAAGTTTAGTATCCTAGGATTTTTGAAGAATTTTCTAGAATCTGGATGTAAAACAGGGACCACGATCAGAAAAAATTGATAGCGGTAATCCATGAAGTCTTACAACATCATTAATATACAGTATTTATAACTGTTCAAGTGTAAAATCTTCACTTAAAGCAAGAAAATGTGCGGACTTGGTAAGATGATCAATAATGACCCATTTTGAATCAATCCTTCTAGGTTTCATTGGTATTCCCATAACAAAGTCCATCGTAATATTATCCCATTTTCAATAAGGTAGGGGAATAGGTTGCATGACTCCTCTAGGCTGGTTCCTTCCATCATTAACTTGTTCACAAACCATACATCTTGATACAAAATCAGCAATATCACTCTTCATGTTCTCCCTCCAAAAAATATTCCTTCATTTCCCTATACCTCGTAGTTCTACCAGAGTGTATAGAGAAATTTGATCTATGAGATTCATCTTGAAATTTCCTTTTCAGATCAGGTATATCGGGAACTCAAAGTCTCTTCCCAAATTTCAAAATTCCTCCTTCATATATGTAGTCGACCAATCTCTTATCATTCAAAAATTTAATTTTCATTTGAAACTCCTCATAATCAGCTAGAGAACTTTTTATCCTTTCTAGAAAATATGATTTTTAAATCATTTGAAAAATCATTGATGTTCCAACTTACTTGGTTATTCCCATACCCATATTTACTAGATCCACGTATATAGGATTCTTTTAAACTCTCATCTAGTTAAAAACTCCGTGATCCTTTCTGCTCAAATCATCTTTCACCTTATTTTCCTTCCCCAGGTGGTATTGTATAGTACAATCATAATCCTTGGGTTGTTCAATACATCTCCTTTACCTCATATTGAGTACATTCTATGATAAATTATACTTCAAACTCTTGTGATCAGTATATATATCACATTTTTCCCCATAGATATAATTTCACCATATCTTCAAAGAAACTATTATATCTTATAACTCAAGATCATGAGTAGGTTAGTTTTGGTCATGAATTTTTAGCTATCATGATGCATATGCAATAACCCAATCATTTATCAAAAGGACACAACCATATGTTGTCTTTGAAGAATCCATATAAAAAACAAACCCCACATTCCCCAATGGTAGAGCCATGATAGGATCATTTGATATTTTTATATTCAATCCTTCAAATCATTTCTCACAGTCTTTTGTCCAAACAAAGTTAACCCATTTACATGTAATCATCATTAATGGGTTAGCCAATCTAGAAAAATTAATGATGAAACACCGATAATAACCTGAAAAAACAATAACAATGCCTACCTCAGTTATACTAATCGTGCAGGACATTCATGGATTTATCAAGTCATAAAAGGATCAATGATGATGCCATATTTAGAGACAATTTTTCCATGAAAAGAAATCTTCTGAAGATGTAATTCACACTTGTTAAACATCTCGTATAATTCATTTCTTATGAGAGTTTTCAGAATAGTGTGAAAATTATTTTAATGATCTTCATAGCATTTAGAGTATACCACGATATCATCAATATGTACCACTAAGAAGTCATCAAGATATTTCTTGAAAACTATGTTCATTAGATCAATGAAAACAAAGGGTGCATTAGTCAACCCAAAAGGCATTACATTAATCTTGTAATGCTCATACATTGTTCGAAATGTTGTTTTTGGAATGTCATCCTTCTTCACACACAACTAATGATATCCAGATCAAAGGTAAATCATTGAAAAATATTGAGCTCCATGAAGTTGGACAAATAAATCATCAATGAGAGGTAGGAGATACCTTTTCATTATAGATATTGCATTAATCTCCCTGTAGTCAATGTACAACCGCGTAGAACCATATTTCTTATTAACGAAAACAATAGGGGATCCCAATGGATAAACACTAGGGAGAATAAATCCCTTATTACTCAATTCATCTAGTTGTTTCATTAGTTCCACTAATTCCACAATTTTCTTTCTATATGGGGTCTTCGATATGGGCCTTGGACCAGTAATTAAATAAATGGAAAAATCAATTTCTTGTTCGAGAGGATGTCCAGGTAAATCCTCTTGAAACACATCAACATATTCTTGCAAAATTGGTATGTCCACTAATTTATCATTCCATTCCTCACCGATAATTATTTCATTCTCTTAATCCTCAATAATTGAATTTAGTTGAGCTAATTGGGGTGGATGTAGATAAGAATCAGATGGTTTCATTTCTGCCCTAACGATAAGGCACTCCATATCATCATAAAAAATTGTAACCTCCTTCTTCTGATAATAAATTTTCACATCATGGTCTGACATCCAATCCATAATATGGGTTTTTTAAAAATCAATAATGGTTATGATGATTACAACAGTAGATAAATAATGTTTATATGCCTTAATGGGAACCAATTAACAAAACAGTGTTGCAATGTTACTTCCCTTAGGATTTTTGACTGAAAACTACCTTGTTAAATCAAATTGGAAATATCTAATTTTCCTAGAAAATTGCGAATATATGAAACAATGCGATGATCCAGAATAAAATAAATCATTTTCGAAAATTGAGGAAACCATTAAATTACTAACCACCACATCTTTCAGAGCTTTAAAATCTGGAGTAGTGATCGCAAAAACTTGGCCTTCATCCATTGGCCTTCTCTGAGGTACGTTTCCCTTACATTAGGATATTCATTTTCAAAATTCCTCAACTCCATGAAATTGTAGAATTGAACATTGGTTGCTTCTTTATTACCCATACAATCACCAGTATGATGGCCTTTCTATCCACAATTGTAGAATTCTCTTTTTACATTTAGACATGCACCAAGGTTCTTTATTCCACAATTATCATAGGGTGGAAATTCAACTCTTCCCTTCTTCCATGTTTACTTATTTACTTTCACAGAGTGTTCAGAAGATATAGTATTCTCTTTGTTTTCTTTAAAGTTGTATGACATGGAGAATTCCATTTCTTTCTTGATAGAAAATGATACAATAACTTCGTACAACGGGAAGGATTGTGATACTAATGTTTCAAAGAGTAATTGATTTAACCCATCAAAAAAATGATCAATATTACTTCATGGATTATGTATATAATAAGCATAATTCCTTTATAATCTTGTAAATTTAGCTTCAAACATTGCGACATTATCATCCTTTTTGCCTCAGACTTATAAATTTCCATTCCATATCCTCTAGATGGTCATGTGGAATGAATTTTTCTATGAAACTTTCCTTAAAATCCCTACATTCCGTACTAGATAGTTCATCATCTTCTTTTGTGTTTTGGATTAATTACCACCATTAATCTGCATCTACCATGAGGCGATAAACTGCCATGATAACTTTTTTCCTTTCACTACTTCTCAATGCATGAAATATTTTCTCAAAGGAATTTATCCATTGTTCAACTACAAATGGATTTTTACTACCCTTGAATGTTGTTTGATGTTGCCTCATGAAGCGGCTTATCATTGAACCTCCACACTTTGGATAAGGGTGCTCCATATGGGTATGGTTTTTATTCATAACATGAGTGATTTTTCCCAGTATGGTGATAAGATGATCAGCACCAGTTGCATCACTGGATCTATTATAATTATCTTGAGAATGATGGAAATCTATACATAGATTACATGCATTGAGATTATTTCCATTCCTTCCACTAGGTGATATTTTTAAATAATGTAATAAATTATATTAGGTTATGAATATCAATACATAATCCCAAACATGTAAAACACTTATCATTAATTGAAAAAATTATAGATATAATCCATAATTATAAATAAAATATTTTAGGAGGTATATACCAATAAAACCATCATAATTGTTTGTAATGAAAATGCTCATTATCCTAATAATATCCCATGGGAGTGTCATAACCAAGAGTGGAACATGGGTCGTCATCGGGTAGTAGTTTCATTTCGAGTCTAGCTCATAGCAGTGTTTTCAGGTTTTACACCTAGGTACATCTATTCTAGATCCACCTCTACCTGATCATTTCTAGATAGGGATTTATTTCTTGGAGCAGTCAAAAAATATCTACAATAAAAAAATTCAAGTATTTTCTTCTATACTAATATTCAAATTCTATCTTTGGTTAATGTGCTATAATCAGTGTTTATATAAATATTGTTTCCAAGGATTGTACTAAACATTTTCTGATACCAAGTGTAATGCCCTGACCCCAGTTACCCAGATTTGGTGCATTATTAAGAAACCTTGGCATGATCACATGTACATCAGGACCCAAATGATCGATCATTTTAGTATTATTGTAAACAAGATACATTGATAAGTTCAACTTTTCAACATAAAAACAAATACATAACTAATTTATTCCATTATAAACATCTAATCCTCCTAGATTATGCATAAAAGTCACTCATAACTATCTTCTTCATATCCCGGGAAAATAAAACATAAGGGTTGAGATCAAATTCTCATTAAGCGTAACAAATACAGCGAAAGATAACATAAATATTAGGCATGGTGAATAATTGAAAACACATGCCTTTACAAATAATAAACATGAATACTTTTATGGTAAGAATATGAGCTGAGTAAATAATTCCATTATAAAACATATTCATGGGTATTCTACAAGTCAAATGTCCACATGAACAATCAATATTATTTTCATAATGATGGAATGTATAATGATAGACATTCTGAAACATTTTTTCAAGGCCTCGACCAAGATGTCTAAAAATGATTTAGGCCTTGTCCATGATGTCTATTAATGATTTAGGGCTCATCCAAAATAATATATCAAATTGGGAACGGTTTCAGCCAATTCTACGTCTAATTGTCACATGAGACCTACCGAAGCATTGTGGAGATATATAGGGCTCCACCCATCACATACTAAGTCTTATTCATTCCTCATATAAAAATCTTGAAATATAACATAAACATTTGTATTATAACTAGCATATGAATTGTCAATACATTAACCATAAAACATGAATTGTATAAAAATAACACATCTGTAGTCAAACATATCAGAAAACCTTCAAAACAATATGGATGATTTGTAACATAATGATTTGACTTCAAAAAAGTATAAAATCCATAACGAATGTTGACATAGATGAAATCAAAACTGTAACAAACCGGGTAAATAAAGAATATGACATTTTCATAGTGAGGATGGAAACATAGTATACATGTTTAGACAACGAGTTAGTTTCACTTGTTGTTCACTGTGTTGTTGCATGATTTCTTTACATTTTCATGAGAGGCTTTGGGGAGGATCCAACTGAGTATACTGTTATACTCACACTATGTTCATATAATCTATTTTTAGGTAACATGGAACAACTTGGTGATCAAGATAGTTTCTACTATCTTGGGGATGCAATAGGTGTTTAGGCTTGTGGTTGCTGCTGTTTTACTTTCATTTGGGTACATGTAGTTTTCCCCTTACAGTTGTAGTAGTTTTTCTTGAAATTAAATATTTCTAGTTTGGATTTTCTTTTATATTGCAGTCTGATTTTTAGATGATTGGTGTCTATCTTATCTCACTCTTCCGCATGTGTTCTCTTGGAGGGTAATGCCTCCCATTTGTATGTTTACTATACCCTTGGTGCTAGGTACCAACTCGGGGCCTATTGGAGGTGGGACTCGCAGGTCATTATCTTCTTTATAACATTGTCGGCCCAGGAAGGGTACACATTGTGGGGAGGGTTCATGAAACCAATAGTTGGAAAAACTAAAATTACACAATAATTCTTCTTTCATGACTCAAATTATCTCATATATAACATATATATTGTAAAAAATATATTTAATACAATCCATTTAAATTAGAAATGTAAAAATTCACATTACTTCATGGTGGTGGTAGTACACATGTATTCATGAGAAAAATTATAATTTTATAATGGATGGGGAGGCAGGAATATATATATGATTTTATAATTAAATTATAATGATCATTCACTAAATATCATATATAAAAATTAATCCAATCATATTACCATCCAAAAAATATATAGATTTAATATTAATTTTCACGCTATGATGAGAAAGAAAGTCGTATGTATGGATATGGGATATAGTCACATCCCATTTGATGGAAAATGGGTGAAGAAATATGGGTTTTTAATCATAATAACATTTCATTATATTCAGGATAATTAATTTACTATTTAATGTATAATTGAAATTATTTTTATGTGATTGAATAAGAATAAAATTGAATGATTTCCAGAAAGAGGATTACTATAGAAACACATCCTAAACATATATTGATATTACATCATTTTAGATGAATATTTACTACACTAAAAAATTAATACTCTGAGGACTGTAATAGTTTATTGTATTTTGAAACGAGGAAACTAATTATTTTATCTAGGTAAAATACCTTCAACATCCCTGATAAATATTTCCACGGTTAGCACTTCTACCTAAAACAATTCTTCATAACCCGTGGATATGAAACATATGAATGGGGTGAGCATAATTTCATAATATGGGTAAATAATGGTGATATGAATGTGTAATTATGAGAATTAGGATATAATAACAAGACCATTAAAATAGAATATTATACCATACATATAAAATATCATATACATGAATCATGTAAGAAGGCATGGATGTTCTTAAGACATGAATCATAATGAAATAAAGAACACAAGCCCTGAAATCATAACATATAACTAAAACATGGAATTGTGTATAATACCTAATCATATAACATGATTTAAATAGTGTCAATATAAATACTTCCAAGGCCATTTAATTTGTATGGGTTAACTCCCCAAACCATCTATGTATTCATGCTTCACTCACATGTCCATCGTAATAGCATGAGTTCTATTCCAATACCATATTGGTAGTCCTGGTTCACTCCTATGGCTATCATAGTAGTCAATAATAACTCGAAATACCATCTTAGGTTACCTCATTAAATATAAATCATTTCCCAATGAATTAGTGGGATATATACTTCCCACCCATGTCATAATGAAATCAAACATACTTGATCCACAAGATAATGAATAATCATATCATATCCCATGAAATTAAAATAGTATTATACACCTGTAATCATATCATAAATCATATAAAATAAAGGTTTCATAACTGTTTCATCATAAACATATCATGTGAAAATAATATTGTTTCAAAATTATATAACCCAAGAAAGAGATATGGGTTTCATCATAATAATTCCATAAAAACATAATCTATTAAGATAAAGTATATTAATATAAATAGATAATAATTTCCACAAAAATGTATGATTAACACCAATAGAAGTATACTAATATATAAAATAATTTTGAAATATGGTTTTTAATACATAAAAACTATTTTCATTTAAACACATTGAAAAATTATATAAAATATTGAAAACATTATATAATCCAATTCATTGAAAATACCATGAAAACATATATATAAATATTGAATACATTTTGAAGAAAATTGATTTGATCATTCATTTAAAACATAAAATTAAATCATGAATACATTTTGAAAATAATTTTCCTATGAATTTTTTAAAAAAATAATAAATAATGATTCAAAATGTTTTGAAACCATTATACTTTAATACTAATAAAACAACCAATAAAAGGGTTTAAAATATATTTGTATTTTTAAATTTTTTAATTTCAAAAATATAAAAAGAGATTACAATCAATTTGAATTTTAAAAAATAAAAATCAAAAAAAACTTTCTTCAAAAATATCTCATTAATTAGGAAATGTAATCATCATAGAAATGAATATGAGTAAATCCATACATGTCATACTAAGAAAAATGAATATTTCTTTTTCATGGTAAAAATATTAGAAAAACTCCTTAATTAGTATGCTACAAAAGCATTCCATTGAAAATTTGTAAAATAAAAAAGGCTGAAATATTATTTTAATTATCATAGGATATTATTATAATATTATTGGAATCCATTTTTCGAAAATATAGTTTTTAAATAAAATATATTTTCTACCATAGAGAGGGTAATTCAGGGATTTACTAAAAATGATCTTAACTATCATAGGTACCAAGGAGATAAAAATTGGTACCAATACATGATTATATTATTAATATCAAAAGTATATGAAATATATAGAATTTTCCTGATATATGGAAAATAACATTTCATCAATGAACCCATAAACATAAACAATATTGAAAAATTATTAGATTGATTCAATAATATCTTATAATTTAGAAACTCTAGATCATAATGTAACTGTATGAAAAAGAATGTTCATAAAGAATTAAGTATCATGAAAAAAAAATTAATTTCATGATATAAAATTTAAATTGAAATATATACACATTAAATAGAATTTAGGTGCATAAAAAAACAGAATCCTCAAAGAAGAAAAATTCATATTATACTATTTTACCGATTTGGTATCTTTTGACACATAAAACATATTATTTAAAATCATAAAATGTATATGTGAATAAACATAAATTTCTGTATAATAGTAATATATTTCTTTCTTGTGAAGTAAATACCGCCAAAAAAATAATTTAGATGCGATTAAGGTATATATATCACAGGAATAAAAGTTAGATGAAATTACATTACCCTATGTCTTATCTCTCATCGTAATTATTCAAAACACATATATATTAAATATAAAATTATTAAAAAAAATTTAAAATCAATATTCTATAATATATTACAATATATAGTTTGATTAAAACCATATATAACCCTCTTTTAATAAATTATATGTTAGGGTTTTTCTTCGGATAATATTCACATTGTTCATCACATGTGTCTTTAATTAGTTATATCATTGGTCCTTATGATCATATCATTAGTCAAAAAATTTAAAACATGAAAAAATATAATTTATATTCATTATAGGTTCATTATTATTATCTATAGAGTATATAAGTATGAAAATGGAATACACATTTAATAGATATAGTAATCTATACGTACACATGAACGTTTATTTTGTTTTTATTGTATAATTGAAAGAAAAAAAGAAATTAAAATATGTATAAATATATATATATAATAATTTCAAAATATTATTATCATATATAATTATATTCACTACAACCATCCTTAATACATTCCAGGTATAATGTGAAAGAGAAACATCTCTTTGAAGTGGTGGAAGTCCACATTTCCTCAACTAAAATTATCATGTTTTCATAAAATGGAATGTAAAAATATATGTTTGGTAAAATTAATAAAAAGGCTCAAATTAATTATTAATAAAATAGATGAAATATATAAACATTGTTTCCATCTTAATTTTCACTACGAGAAGAATTAATGGAAAACTGATCAATCACTGTTTATTGAGGTGATAGTTCGATGTACACATAAACACTATGTCTTTTACCCATTAGATGCAGGTATGTGTATGTTTTTGTTCCAACATTAGAAAAAATATCCTATTATATTTAAGATACATATTTTTTAAAAAAAAATTGGATAAAATATTGTTGATGTACTGGATAATGAAATTAATGGTAATAATCCGTAGATAAGATGCTTCCTCTTAATGGGGTAACTCTATTTGGTTTCTCCCAGAGTGAATCCATGGAATACACTATGCCAAATGGGATAAATGAATGATTTTTTTATGGTTGAATTGATATTATTTGAGATTATTTTTGATGATCCATGAGGCTTGAGAGTTTTGAGGAATTGAGAGGAGGGGATCACTTTTTTTAGTGCAAGAGTAGTGGCACTCTTGTAAATTATTTATGAGAGTATTCTACCCAAGTTTATTCATGATGAAAGATAATAAAAAAATTGGTCCATTTTGGAGACAAGGTATTATTTGTTTTAAATATGGCCATAAAATGGGATTTAAAGATGTTTCTAGTTCGTTTTGGGTCTTAAATTTGAGTTATAGTCTGTAGTTAATCCTAATTTTACCATAATCAATGTAATTAATTTTAAATACATTCGATTTTTTTTGAAAAAAATAAGATAAATTTATTATATGTTATAATTTATAGTTGAAAATAATAATTAAGCAATTTTTACAAATTCTAATCATAGAAGAGGTATAAATAATTTTAAAAATAATCCCATTAACAGGAAGTAATTATTAGTTTAATGTAAATATGTCCAAAAGATTGCTATGGTTTTATATAAAATTTTTATGTGAACATTTGTCTAATGACCTACATTGGATTAATGGATTAATTTAATATATAAATTATAATTCAATCAATTTTAAAATTTTATGTGATTTTTAGATTAATTAGATTAAAAAAAAATTTAGAATGAAAATCATGTTGTTTTAAATATTCATTTAAAATGAATCATTACAGGAAACATTTAAATATTTACTAAATATATAACAAATATATTAAGTTAATATCAAATATTAATTTAATTTAATTTATTTATTAATGTAAAATATCTTTGTGTCCATATAATATTTTTATTTTCCATTATATTCAATCTTTTTTCATTTCATTTCCCATTAATTTATATACTATAAATTAAAGATATTTATGTATAAACCATATATTTTAAAAAACTATTTAATATTTTTCATAGAAACTAATTTTAATACTAGGTTATAGCTGATTATATTATATTATAATATTTTTACAATATATTATTTTTTGATAAATCTCGATAAAGCATATTATGCATTCCATCGAGGAAAGTCATTGTTGTGTGTATCACAACCTATCCTCTATGTTCTATGGAGAGTAGTATTAAATTTATGTTTTTGTAGTTAATGATTAACCAAGTCCTTTATATAATTCAAACTAAATATAGAAGTTTTATATAAAATAAACTCTTTTCAGTTAATTTGGATGTGAAATAATATCATCGTGGTTAAATTTATTTGAAATAAACAATTCAAAAATTCTCAAAATATTACATTCTACACAATTAAAAACTATTGTTCCATGAAACGTTTCTTAGTTCTCAAAGCTCAAATACATTAAATATTCATTCATTGAAACTGAAATCTTATACATTGGATACTAGAACATCCCATAAAAGGGAATGAAGGACCCATAATAGTTACCAAAAAGTAAGATATAACTAGGTTTCAACAAATGAGAACATAGGTTGGGAGTTAATACTGGACATGGAGGAATGCGTAAATATTTATTTTGATGTTATTGAGGTCATAAATAAAAAAATTGAATGATCGAAGAAAATTTGAGGGCCTTTAAGTCATAAATATGTGATGATTTAAAATGTCAATAGTTCAACAAAATAAATGTATTAGTAAGATACATTTTATTATCATTAACGTAAAATTGAGTAATTATTTTTTTTAACCGAGAACATAAGGATATATACATAATTGATATGTTTAAAATAAAAAAAGTTCACTCTTTATGTGTGATTTTAACTTATTCTAATTAATCTTTTACATCTAAGAATGGATGTCCAGGAATTATCATTTATTCCTAAAGTGATAAAATGTAGTTTTGGTAGATCATAAAACCAATAAAAGAAAGTAATGTATAACCATATGTATCTATATGGTTAATAAATTAATATAAAAACATAAAAATAAAATTCGTTTCATCATAACTAATAATTCGTCAAAAATAATCATGCACTAACCATTACATCGCATAGGCCAATAGTAGTTGTGAAACCATTATCTTGCTTTAGTGATGGGTTGATGACCTGAATCCTTTCAATAATTGATTTATTGTCACACAAAACACATTATTTACTTTTATAAAACCACACTAATATAATTTGTAATAAAAATTTTGATTTGTATCTTTTAAATATGGTTAATCAATTAATATCATTTAAATAATGTTTTCAATACAAACTCAGTTCATAAATACTTCCTCTAAGGTTTAACATACACTTTTAATTATTATTTATCCATATAAACCTTATGAGAGATGAAATTAAAAATCATTAGAATGAAATTTATGAAATCATCATAACATTGACCCACCATATATCAAAATTTAGCTCTTTGTTTTCACATTCCAATCATGTGAATACACTCATGAAAAATTATCTTAGTGCATTGTAATAATATGAATTACCATATATACTTCTAGAAAATATGAATTTTTCATCATTCCACGGATTATTGGATATATTACATAAATCCATAATTTTTATAACATCATCTATGATTGAATAAAATAATTTTCAACAAGTCATCAATATGTTCAACAGAAATCAGTACCTTCAAATTTACTAATTCATATCTCACATATATTTATCACAACAAAATTATTATTATAACAACCCTTATTTTCTAACAGTACTATTATATAATTTTAACAACATATAAACATTAGACATTGTTGATCGAAATGTTTAGTATCATTGGTAAACCAGGACCATACAATATTTTGACAATATAAAATACAAATTTCATTTAATTAATTCTTATTTAATTTATTATTGTACCATGTGTTCTCTTATGAAAATATATGCACATGGGGATATATTTATAAATATTTTGTGAGATAAAATTCTAGTAATATGATAGATAAAAACATGAAACAATATAACATGGTTTTATCTTAGTTATAACATCATAATCATAATCATGAGAGGAAGCATTAGATAATGTCACTGAATATGGGAATGCATAATAATGAAACATTACGTCTTAGAGGATAACTATAAATCATTGATTTGAAAAATTATGCAATCATTATCCTGAATATTTCATGTTTACTCATGGGATTAATCACTTGACCCAATGCATTAGAGAACTATATAATTCTGGGAACATCTCTTTGATCATAACATTTATAGTAGCATGAATTCCACTTAGATCATATGTCAGCATTGGACATAAAACAACACATGGAATGAAAATAGATTCATTTAAATAAGAACAAATTCAAAAAAAATTGGTTTACCAAATGGAATAGGTAAAAACATACATGATATGACAATAATTTTTTAATTTATGTGGAAATAATCTTGAGAAGTAAAAGATGTGTTCATTCAAATGAATACTTCATTTTAATAACATTGTCTTTGTCATAAAATCAGATAAAAAAATTATATACTAGAAATAGTAATATAATGTTGACGAATTTATTTTAATAGAATATCCACACTATAAATGGGTTGAAAGAGGGATTCACAAAATAAATGAAGTTGGGTTTGATAATTCAAATTACCTTTTTTCTAAAAGATTCCAAACTATTAATTACATGTATAATTTAATAAGACTCATTAATTAACAATTAAAGAACCCATTATAAATTAATATTATTCATTATGGGTTTATCATATTTTTTGTATTTTGGATGAGTTATAGAGTTTAATTTCATTGTTTGGGGACTTTCATTTTCAAGGATTTAATTATCAGCTCACTTATATTCATAAATGAATGTTTGATTATAAATTGGATGATTATAAATAATTGTAAATATTTGTTATTAATGAATCTATAGAATATTAAATGATATTATAAAGGATATATTTTATATATAATGGGGATAACTCATTCGATAAAAGTTAATGATGATTTTTTAGGCTAATTTGTTTTTCTTTTTGATCACAATGATTTTTTTTGTTTATTATCATTTAGTATTATGCAGATAATTTCGTTCAAAAACATAAAATGGGTTAAAAAATAACTTTACAATATCTTTTCAATAATTTAATTTATTTATTAATATCATTGAAAAATTGATGGAAGAGCAATGTTTATCACATATTAATTTGGTAAATTGGCATATCACGAGCGACAATTTCATATTTAGAATAAGAAAGGGAGAGGGATAATTTTAATGATGGATATTACATTAAAATGATTTGATTATATTATATTCAATGTAATAGTGTTTATTATTTAATTTTTAAAGAGGGAGGTTAGGATAAAATAAGAATATATTTGAAATTAAAATGTAATATAAAAAATGGATGAGTATTTTTCCTCTTACATCTATCTTCTTAGAGAACCACCATAAGAAAATAATTTTGTTCATTTTATGAGAACATGATCTCCTTGAAGAGGTGTGGGGGATAGGTAAGATTATTTTTTTGTACATAGGCAAGGATAAAATCATCATAATTGTGAGGAGAATAGGGGTTAGTGGCCGTATTTATAATGTGGAGAGGTGTGTTTTCTCAATATAATATTTATTAGTTTATTATTTGGCCACAATATTGTGAATATATTGAAAATTACTTCAAAATAAATTAAAATATTAAATTATAGTTAGCTATTTATGTGATAAATCATTATTACATCATCTATGATTCCATAATTAATGTATAAATTTTTTTTTTGTAAATTATCAGATTTTACTATTCATAACAAAATTAAATTATTTTAGAAAAAAAATCACCCTTACAAATTTTCGACATGTAGAATTCAAAAATGAACTCCATTTTATGAATATTATTTTATTAATATTAGTAATTTAATTTTCAATTAAAATATATATTTTCTTGGAAAAGATAGATTTTAAAATTTTAAAAGAGTTTATAACTCTTTGAAAAAATATCTTAACATCTCATAAAATTATCTTACAACTATTAGATATATACAGAATAATTTTTAATTATATTTCATGAAGGTAGTTTTATTTTATATTATAACATTATTACAAAAATCTAATTAAATTTTTCTTTCTTATAAAAATAATAAAAGATAATCAATAAAATTTTAAATATTTACTTACTTATAGTATATATAATTATATCATATTTTCACCTATCAGATGAATAAGTTTTATTTATAATATAATGGATGACTTTACTATTAATTTTTTTGGTTTACTATTCACTAAGGTCATATTTCTATTCCTAAGGCCATGTTACTATTTCAATAGTATAGGTTCCATAACATTTATAAATACATCTTATTTCATTAATTATATACATTTATGGAATTTTAATGGTATCAATGGGATTTCATGTGGATTATAAAATAAAACATTAATATAAAATGTGGAAATTATATTGATAAATGTTTGGGTCATTATAATCATTACATAAGGAACATATTAAGAGTATTATGTCCCTTTATCATGTTTTTTATATTGACATCTCCTATCCATTATGTCACTTGTCTATTCCATCAAAACCAAAAAAAAATTCTTGTTATTCTATACTAAAAAACAAAAACTAAAAAATACATATAAATTTCTCCTTTCATATAACATACATCTTAAATTAAAATATTTAAATGTTTTTATTAGTCTACATCATTCTTAAGGCATTATCAAATGATTCTCATCCTTTTAGAAAAAAACTCTTTCTTTTCACATTTCATCTGTAGACTCCTCATTATCTGCAATGTAACCATTATTCATTCCACCTTTCTGATCGATGTTATGATATTTCCAATTGGGACATTGTGTTTCATAAATACCATTTATTACACACTAAAAACACATCCTTTAATGATTCATTAGGGATGAAAATGTTTTCATCCATTTATTTAACTGAACTGTTCATTTTTCACCTACAGTGACATTAATTATGTCATTATTTTCCATAGACATCACATATTGTTATTTCTCTAAGTCATTAAATTATGTTAGTCATTAAAAATTATTGACATAATGTAAATTTAATATTATTTCCTCAATAATTTTTATTACTCAATATTTTAGTAAACTAATTCTTTCCATTACTTTTTGAGTTTGAGAGTTATTTATGGCACACCTTGTTAATCATGTTATATAAAAACTGATTAGGCAAGACAAAAAAATATCTCACTCTTATGATCATCCCACTGGATTAGTAATCCAAAAATCTTATATCACATTCATCATCAATCCATTTCATTCTAGTTTCATCCATTAACTAAAAGTAGAAGCCTAGAATGAGAATTTCTTATCATTTAATAAAACCACATAGTCATGAAATGATTTACATATAGGATGGAAAAATTAAAACATATTACATAATAATTGACACCCTTGGTTAATCCTATGGTTTTCAAAGTCAACTAATATTTTAATCCTTAATAATCATTCATGAGGAGATTCTTAAATCCCAAAAAATATCCCCCGAGTGTTTCAACCTTGGTGTGTAGAATAACAAGTTATCGTGTACCAGCTTACCCTGAGTCTGGCTCAGAAAATCTTATTGGTGATTTTATCCCTATGTATATTCATTCCAGATCCAAATTCACTTCTAGTGTCTTGAAAAGGTTGTACTTATAGGAAACCACAAACTCTATCTTTCACCAATATTCATGGACTTTTTCTTTTGAGTTAACTTTTCCTTATAATCATCATTAGAGGCATCCCTATACATATATTTTGAAATATACCTAGGTATATGACTAAGGATTAAATATTCAATTTTTAAATGGTTGACTAAAAAATTCCTTTGATTCTAAATATATAGTCCCCTACTTAACACACATTTATATTACATCATTTTAGAAGAATAATTAGAACATGAAAAAAAAATAGATGCCCGAAGACCATAAAATTTTTTTGTCTTTGGAAATGTGGAAACAAAGTCATTTATCCTAATGAAATATTATCACCACCTCTGATAATTATCTTTACAATTATTACTTTTACCTATAAAATTTCTTTTTAACATGAGGAAATGAAACATAAGAAAATGGTGACCTCAAATTCATATCAAGTTTAAATATAAGAGATATGTAATAATAATAATTATCATAACGGTATGATCACAATATAATGAATCTATAAGATCATACCCTATATATTTAATATCATACACATGAATGATGGCATAAATCCTGGTTTATAAAATTAAAGAATCATAACAAAATAAAGAACATATTCCATGAACGAATAAAATAGGAAAAAAATAAGAAAATTTCTTAGACAAAAATAATATAAAATTATTCCCATAGATTTCAGGGTATCATGTCCAATACCATCTTATTATTATGGTTCCCCTTCCCATTCCATATTACTAGTCATGGTTTACGCCCATGGTGATTGTAATTGATTGAGGTAACACCTCATATCATCTTGGTAGTCCAGGTTCACTCCCATGGTCATATTAGAAGTCATGGGTCCCACCCAAGACCATTTTAGTTTATTTTAATATATGGAAATCTTTACCCAATGAATAATATAGATATTTAGGTCCAACATTACTCATAATGAAATAATACAAATATTTTCAATAAGATAATAAATAATGTATTCAATACCCATAAAATGAAACAGGTATTATAAACATGTAATCATATCATAACACATATAAAAAGATTATATTTATAATCCTTGCATCATAAATAGAACCCATGAAATGAATATTCTATCAAAATAATATAACCAGCGATGTAGAAACATGTTTCCTCAATATCCTGACATAAAAACACAATCCAATCTATGTAACAATATGAATGGAAAAATGGAATTATTTACAAATAAGCCATGAGTAACACCAATGGATTTTTATTATATATGGGAAATGATATTTAAAGATATATTGAAATTTATTTGTGATGAAAATACCTTTTCTTCTATGAAAAAATGATATTTAATACATACAACCATTTTAAAATAATTTTCATATAAAAAATTATTAAACCATATAAAGAAGACCTCATATGATTTGAATAACTTATTATATGAAAAAATTATAAAATAAGATTCATAATATTTGAAAACTATTTATATTCGAAAAAAATTAAAACATATAAATAAATATTTAAATCATTTTGAAAACAATTTATTTGAAAATAATTTGAAATTAATAATTAAATCTTCATAATATTTTTAATAATATGTTATTTAAAATATTTAGAAAACCTAAAAATACATCATAAAAACATTTTGGAAACCAAGTTCGATGAAAATACATTTAAATCATATAAATAAGGCTTTGAAATGTTTTGAAATATATTTTACTTTAAGACTATTAAAAGAAACTTGAAATTGATTTTCATTTTTTAAAACATATAAAATGAGTGTTAAAAATTTTTCAAAACCACTTAAAAAAATAAATTTAAAATACAAATTTCATAATAATGAACCCATTAAACATTAAAAGTAATCATTTTTTATATGGGGATGGGTAAATACATACATTTTGTATGATGTAAACTAAATATTACTTTTTCACTATAAATAGGTTTGAAAAATGCTTGTATCAAAAAGTGACAAGAACATTCCCTGAAAATTAGTAAAAGATAAAAACATTAAAAATTTATTTTAATAATCATAAAATATTATTATAATATTCTTAAAACCCCTTTTTAGAAATCATGGTTTTGATAGAACCTAAATATCGGACAAATGAGAGGGTCCAACAATGATTTCCTAAAAACTATTTATTTACTATAGTATGTACCATTGAGAAAAATTATGGGACTAATAAAATATTATATTATGATTATCAAGAGGTTAGTAAAGTTATATTAATATTATTGTGATATGGGTCATATGATTTCATCAAATAATCACAAAACATAAACAATCACGAAAATCCATGATATTGTTTTAATAGAATCTCATAACATGGTAACAAGGGATCAAACACTCTATGTATGAATTGGAATTTAAATGAATCATAAAATAACATTAATGTTTGGATTTTAATGAAATTTCATGTTAAATATTTATGTATACTCCTCAAAAATTATTTAGGTTCTTAATAAAACATGATTATGAAAGAAGAAACATTTACTGATTTGGAAACATTTGAAAATTATTCCCCTCACAAAATTGGTGAGTGGTTATTAAGGAATGTATCTCCTGAAAATAAAATTGACAAGACATTACCATACCTTGTGTCTTTACTCTTGTCGTACTTATTCAAAAAACCATTATAATAGAAATTAATTTCTTTTAAAGATTTTAATGATCCATATAATTACATATTCTAACATATATAGTTTTATTATGTCATTATATTACCCTCTTGTTAACAGTCACATGTTAAGGACTCAATTTGGGTAATATTCATTTTCTTCTTTGCATGTGTTTAATTAGTTATATATTTTCACCTAATAATTATCTCATCATTCCGAAATGTAACACATGATATAAATATCATTTATATTTATTATATTTATATTATAATAATCTATATAACATATAAATTTTAAAATTTAATACAATGTTCAAGGAGACTATATGTCATACGTATGCATTAACAAATTTTACTTTTTTATTATCTTAATGAAATAAATAATGTTAATGAAATATGTATATATATGTATATATATGTATATATATCATTATTATAGTATCATTATTATATCATATATATATATATATATATATCTCATAATTTCTCTAAACCCACCCATAATATGTTACATGAAGTGTGAGAAAGAGTCACGTCACATTGAGGGGGTTGTAGTCCACACTTCCTCAAAACAATTTATCATATTTACACAGAATTGAATTTATAAAATATATCTATTTTAAAAGGAATAAATATTATTAAAGAAATATTAAATATAATATATTACAAATTCAAACAAAATGTCCATTTTCATATCCACCATGATTGGTCGTAAACGAAAATTGAGAATTCATCATTATGAGAGGTAGTCGATTGATGTACACATAAACAATATGTTCATTTCCAATTATATAGAGGTGTACATAACTATAGTAGAAAACATTAGTAGAAAAATATACTAATAATCATAATATACAATTGTTTTTATAAAATCCATGATGAAAGTTAGTGGATTTGGTGGATAAATATGAAAAATGAAATGAGCTAGAGAGAAGATGTTACCACTTAATAGAGTAACACATATTGGTTTGTGGAAAAAGAATTCCCTATAAGACTTTATTCTCAAAGGGATGATTCAAGGAGGAAGGTAGGGAATTTGGTAGTTTATTCTATATGATGTTATTTGATTCATGGGGTGTGATAGGTGAGATTAATTGGGAGGAAAAGATCCATTTTTATAGGGGGGAGGAGTTGTACTATTGAAAATTTTTAATAGAGAATCCCACCCTTAATTGCTTTTTTGAAATTGGATCCAATAATGGCCCATAGTAAATTTAATTGATTATAGGGATACCATATGACCATAAAATGGGTTTCTGGAAAGATCCTAGGTCATTTTGGTTCTTAAAATAAAATTTTTTTCCCTAGTTAAGCTTAATTTTACCTTATTCAATGTAGTTAATTTTAATTACATGAACAAATATTTCTGTTCGAAAACTAATATGAACACATTATAAATTATAAATTATGATTATTTAATGTAAGGGTGTCCTAATGATTTCAATGTCTATATCCCCAAATTAAATGTAAATTTTTTAAAATGCCCTAAATTGGATTAATTAACCAAAATATTATCTGACTAAACATTAAGATATATTAAAAATGTAATTTATAATTATAAAATATTTAAATTAAAACATAGTTTTGAATTAAAATCAAGTATTTTTTACTATTCATTTAAAATTAAACCATATCAGACGACAAAAAAATAACTTCCAAACCTGTTATCATTTTTTTCATCCTTTGATAAATTGTTTTTAACAATTTGAATATTTTAATGTTCCAAAATTTAGATTTAAAATTGGTTCTCTATTAAAAGGATTTAAAACTGCATTTTAAAAATGTGGATCTTATGCATAAATTTACCATTTTACTTATCTTATTTATAACTAATCTATTGGATGAATATCAGAATAATTTTATTTATATATATAATATATATTATGTTAATATTAGTCTCTTATTTTAGATTAAAAAATTTTGAGCCCATAAAAATATTAATATTTTCCATAATATTCAATTAGTTTTCATAATCATTAATAATTTGCTAATAACATATTAATTAATCATATTTTTTTTTATAATATATTTTCTGAAATTAATTAAATAAATTCATAAAAATTAACTTAACTACATGATTATAACATATTATATTATAAAAAATTATAAATATAGTATTCTTTCATAAAACTTGCACATGCATGTTAAACAAGCCTTCTTGGGATGTCATTATTGGGTGTGATGAAAGATACCCACAGTATTATTTAAAGAGAAAGATAAAATTTATGTTTACTATAGTGAACAATTGAAATGTTGTTTATTATAACACAATACAAACATAGTGGTTTCTTATAAAATAACCTTTTTAGTTTTATGTTAAATGAAAAATATAACAAAGGTAAAATTAATATTAAAAAAATCATTCATAAACTATTGTGGTGTTATAATTACACATTAATTGGTACGACACTATTATATAAATTATTATGATCTACAAGAATTATATTTTATGAAGGATATTATCTCAAAATCATGTGTAGGGATGTTCTGAAGTTACATTTTCCTAATTTTTCATGATATATAGAAAAATTTTATTTAATGAATATAATTGAGGGTTCCCTTTAATATGATATGAGATGGAACTCATTGAATTTCAGATAATACTAAAATTAAAAAATTCCATTCACAGGTAAAATGATCCCAAAATGGATATAGATTCAAATAAAAGATGTAGTGGTTTCAATACAACCATTCACTAAATTCTAGATATGTTTATGTGGTGTTTTAAACCTTATCTTTTGGTATCACATATTTTTTAATCAAAAAGTGACCTTTACTGTAGTAACATATTCAATAATAATAATGGGTTATAATTTTACATATATGTTAAAAATTTGATCACAAATTCAAATGAGATAATAATGTGTGAAATTTTTCCTCCGATTTTTCCTATTTCATAATATTTATCATTTTTAAATATTTTCATAAAATATTTTTTTATTTTCAATTATGATGTTATTAAGATGATATCATTTTGTCAACAACATGAATGTAATTTCATTAGAATAAAAATAATACAAAATTTTATAACATGTTACAATTATCTTACAAATATGTAGAATAGAATAATTTATCACAATTTTATTAATTTTAATATTCCCAAAATCGTTTATTTAAATTATATATTAATTGAAAAAAAACATTGTGTAGGCATTGTGTATAAATTCAGGGAAATTATCCAGTCAATAAAATTTAATAATAATTTAATATGATTAATAATATTTATTTATTTTTGAAATAAAAATTTATAATAGAATATTAACACAATTACCCTTATTCTAATATATTAGAGATATTAAATTGAAGGATGTGTCATTTTTTACATTTACTTTTACATAAATTAATTTAAGGGCCATAATTAATGAATTATGGTACCTAGTGGGAAAATATTTGATACATTAATGGAAACTTTTAAACTAAAAAAAATAAGATAAATTAACGTGTTATTAAAATAATATTATTCCTTATCAATTAGTATTTATCCAATTTTACCCTCATTACCTTTATCGAGGTGAAAATTATCTTTGTTCCATACTAATTTTAAACAATAATAAAAGAAGAATACTTATCCAATTTTTACATCATATTTATAAATTTGAATTCATTATTCAATTTCCATATGAAAAGAAAAATATTTAATGATAAACACATAGAATTCAATGAGAAATAGTTTTCAAAAACCTTTTATTTGTTATAATATTTTTATGGAACATTTAATTCGTAAAATATATTAAGATGAAAAGGTTGGATTATTCAAAATATAATAGAATAAAATTGAATTTTAAAAAAATTTATAATTAAATTGGAGTGCATAAATTATTGGGCAAGAATACACTTGTCACCCTTAAAAAATAATTTTATATTATTCATCATAATATAATTGTTTAAGGAAATTCAAATAAATTAACTATAAGATAAATTTGACTAGTGGATTATAAAATTTTTATTAAATATTATCAAATGAATATTTTAATTTGTCAAAAAATTATTTTGATATTTTCTTATTAAAATCCAAAAAAAATTAATCTGAATGAAATTTATTTCTTATTCATATAATCACTATACAAAAAAATTATTCTTATTTTATAATTTTTATTCCTGATATTTTCATTTTTTAAAATAATTATTTTTATATCAGAATATTATTATTTTGAATCATACCATGATACCCATAGATATGGGAATAAAGGTAATATTTAAATAATAAAATTTCCTGCTTTTTAAGCTCATGTTTGGTTATTGTATACACTGTCCAATATATATTTATTATTTTTCATTTTGTAGTTATTAAATTACTTCCTGATTTAATAAACTGTATCATAAAAATTGGAAATATTTCATGATAATCATTGTTTTGAATTAAAAAAAACATTTTTGTAAACCCATATAAGATATTATTTTTTTAAAATCATCTTATGAAATTGAGGTAATGTAAAAAATAATGATCAACATGATTAAAAAACTATGTTACAAAATATGGGAACATTAGTGGGAATTAAAAATACAATCATGGATAAGAAAAGTAATTACCAAGTAATAATAGATATTGATTTTGAACATTTTTTGGAGAAATTTAACAGCAACACAACCCAAAATATGTGATTTTGGAAAAGATTATTGATTCAATCAAAATGGGGGAATAATGTAACATCTTAATGGTAGATCATTATTCTAATTTTGAGAGATCATTTTATTTTCAAGATATAAAAAAAATAAATTAATGTACATTATATATTAACTTTTTATAATCAAAATTTCAGCCTCTTGTTCGTCTAAAATTAATATAAACATCATCACTTATTCCATTAAATGTATATAAGATATGAATTTTTAATTCTAGATTCTTAAAATTTAATTTGTTTTTTCATATAATCCATGAAATTATGATAAGTTCTTCATTATATCATTAATAATCATCAAAACCAATATGGTTGGAAGAGGTTATCCAATATGGATTAATAAATTACTATAATATATAAAACCTCAATATTGGAAACCAGTGTTCTACCCAATACATTAGAAAAAAAATTAACCCTATCAATCCACAAAAATATGCCTAAATAGGACTGATAACCAATGAATAGAGTGATTTGACTTCATATTATTATGTTGTAAACATAAATACTATATGTAAATAATCTTATTTCCAAATAATAAAAAATTAACCAATACATATAATGTAATCATATGTTATTTATAATTTAAAAATTATTATCCTAAATGAAGTAAGAATAATATCATATTTGCATTAAAAATATAATTCTCCATTTTTTACTAAAATATGACCCTATGTTAGGGAAAAAAATTATTTCTATTAGATGTTGATGTTCATACATCCATATATAGACAATAATGGGATGATTTATGAAAAACAATTTCATTATTTTTCCTGAAAGTTTTATCAAATCAATGTAGAGATAATCAATCAATTCTTATAATAATAAAAAATATAAATGTCAACCAATAAATATTCATTGAATTAGATCATTCTTTAAAAAATTATCCTTGAATCCCTAACCATAGTGTGGTCGATAAATTTTCAATAAATATCACGATTCACATCATATATTGTGACTGTATTTTCATTCTAACTGTTCCTTTAATATTAGAGGTTATTGTGGCTTATTTCACTCATTAGACCATACATAAAGAAAATGATTCAAATATTGGAAAAAAATTTATCATCTAGAAATTTCAAGTGTTTGTGGTGTGTTCTATTGTGGTTTATATACTTTTTTCAATAATTGGCCTTATCAAATCACTTCACATCTTTGTATTGACTGAAACCCATTCAAAAAATGAATCATCTTCTACATCCTTTAAGGAAGTAACCCATGTTCACATTCTCACATTCTTGGCATGTTAGATTTTGATATAATTATTTCCCTTCTTGTTACATAACAATATTGTTACCTTGAAAGTCTCATATCTATAAATTATATTCATAACAATGAAGGGTTCTACATCAGAATCAACTATGATTACAGTTTGATATATTTCATCATATTATACATAGTAAATTATATATAATGAATTTCTATGACAGGGTTTAATCCAATTAATAAATAGATAAATTATTAATTTCTTAATGATTATGAGAAAAGGAAAATAAAATTAATTTTGTGTAAAATTTTCCACAAATGTACAAATATATTTATCATCTATCTTTTTTTGTATAAGGAATTCCTTCATTTCATTAAATTGAATATGTGGGATGTAATTATTGAAATATATCCACTTAAACTCATATCATTCCATGAATTCAATTTCATCCTCATAAGTTTTAATCCTAATAGGATAATACGTTATATGTTCTTCTCCTTCCATATTATAAACTACTAAGACATTTTTTTTATGTACATAATAATGGAAAATATATTTTACAACAAGTTTTTTGACATATGAAGTTATAGTGTATCAGAATATGCATTTAAATATAAATGATTTTTTCTTATAAAATATTTAATTTTATTATTACCCCTCCTTAGTAAATTAAACAGTTGATCATGACCTATGTTACCACTCGAATCTTAAGATATTTGAGTTAAAATTGTCTCAAAATACTATATATCATATCCTAAAAAATTTGGTTTTATCATGAAATCAATAATTTCATGACCCAATACATTGATTTTTCATGTAATTACGTTATGTTTCATCCATAAACTAAAACTATAAACTATAATATGTGAAATAATAATTCTAGTATTAAATAAAATAATCTAAAAAATTAAAAATTATATGACTAAAATATGATACATTTTTTCAATATATGACACACTATGTTTATTCCAGGACATCCACAGTTATCATCAATTAAAAATCACCATAATGGTTCTAATGTAAATTTTTAGTTATCATATATATATCACATTGGAGTGTCAAAATTTTAATGCAATAATGGGACACTCAATCTGTGTTTTAGAATGATAGACTATATACACTCAACCAGCCTTTTTCAGGGTTATTACACACAAATTCACATATTCCAAAACTATATCCACTTATAAAATACAAAAATGGATACATTTTTTTTAAACCACATAATATATTTGATAAATAATTATGTTTTTAGCGTATAGTTAGACGTAATAGTAGGGTTTTCACTAATGTTATATAATCTGAATATCCATATTTTAACTATACCTATACACTAATACCAACTATTTTTAACCTATATTTTTATATAGAGATATTAAAAAAATCATATATGAATATCAAATATATTTTAAAAATTCAAATCTAAGGAATATAACTGGTTAGTTTACTTGGAGATTATATACACAATATTCTTCATTCTAGAATGATATTTTGTATCTTCCTAACAAATATTATCACATTGTACACATCAAATACACACTAATGATAAAATATTTATTTATAACCTAGGGAATGGGATCATATTTAAGGGATCTGTTGGATTCCATATAATGCTTTACAAGGGAGATATCATTAATCACTTTAGAATAACATGACCATAAAGAGATGCGAACAAGACATCTTTATTTTAAAACCATAAATTTTTATCATAGATTATAATAATGTTCCATTGAATAAATTTTAGGAGATTATAAGAAATTAATCCATATGAAATCAAAGAACATGGTCCATGAATGAATAGTACAGATAATGAAATATAGAAAAAACTACACGAAAAATTAAACGTGTATAAATAGATAATGGTTAAATATTAATGATAAGAAAAATAAATAATCCTATTTCATAAAAATATGGACATGAAACTAGAACCACACATAATTTTAAAAACATTAAAATATTATTAAGGAATACCATTATTAACAAGAAAACACAGTGCATAGATTATCAAATGGAAATGGAAATAATTTCTATAAATAATCCAATTGATATGAATCCTAGGTCGATGCATAATATTGTGAACATGAAATTATGTCCACATAGCAAATATTTATCACATGGGTTATCCATATATACCCAATTTATTAGAGGACTATTAAATTATCGGCCGAAGCATCACATACTGAAAATAAAATAGAATTGTTCATAAGGATTTAATTTTTTTTCTACATAAAAAAAACAAGAGAAAAATTGGTTTTGTAAACAATTCTTCAGGGAATAATCCATATAAAGGAAATTGATTTAAAAAACAATTCATCAATTCCTCATATAAGAACCCGTCTTAATAAAACAATATTTATACGAATCATCAAATTTTTGAGTGTTCATGATAGAAGTAATTTTTTTTATTTCATTAATGAATAATGAAAATATTACCTTTATAATATTATAAAAAGTCAAAATGTAATTCATTCAAATAATGAAATGAATTTACCATTTAAAACAACTTAATTATGTAAACCATTGGTAATAATGAGATAAAAATATAATATCATAATATTTAATATAATTTAGATAACATTTTTATAAAATAGTGATATATTCATTGAATGATATTCATCCATAGAGATAAGTAATGTTGGTTTTCATAAAAAAATATTATGTCAATATATTGGGTACATAAAAAGTGGAAAATTAAAAATAAAAATATATAATTTCTTAAAATAATCATATTATAATAAATGTAATGTGTTTTTAGTTTTAGTATGTGCCATCCTCAAACCACCACACATGGGTTATGTACAAAAAACATAACCATTAAATATCAAGATTTGATAACATTAAAGGTGCCAGAATTTTCTTCATCAAAATTAGAAAAAATCAAAAGGTAATATTTGATAAATAATATTCTAACTGATATTTTAATGATTAGTGATTTTTATAATTAGAAACACTGCTTATATAAGAAAAAAATATTTCCTTATGTGATAATTTTTTCCACCCAAACACGATTTTATTATATCACATTGAGTCAACATCATCATCCATATTAAAAACCTTCTATAAATAATTCATACAAACCCATTCTTTATTACAACTGGAAATGGAAACATAAGAACTATGAGAATTTGTTTTAAATATGTCCATTATATTTGTTAACAAATTAATTTCATCTGTTTTCATAAGAAGAAAATACGATTTTGAAAACCTAATAAATGTTCATTATTATAAAATAAGATTATTCACACTTAACAATACCTGGATTATTAAACATGAGAACATATCATATAGTTTTCACAATTAAAAGGGTCATCATTATAAATAATTATGATCCATGTGATATCAATCATGAATAATGGATACATTTATAACAATGAAAGGGAAAATGAAAAAGTATTTGTATCTTATTGAAATAAATTCATAAAACTATATAGATCTCTTACCATACCCAAACAAATGGGATAACCATACAGTTGATTTTCATACACAATGCATTGGGTAGCTATTTGGGATCGCCTATAGTTTCCAAAAAAATAGTATCATGGAGCTAGTGCATTCGTTATTAAAATGGAATCTGATACAAGGAATCACATCCTAATGGATTGAATGGTTTACTAGTCATTGTAGAGTAGAAATATACATGATTACCATATTACATTTGGATTCATAAATTAAATCTTAATTTTTTTCAAGAATTACATAAATTACTCAATTATATTCGTGAATATATATAATAGTACACTTCATGGGTTCTTGGGAAATTGGAAAAATAATGATGATATAAAATTATAAGTAACAATTATGTACATAGAAATGTTTCATGAATCAATGTGCATAATAATTAAAATGGGATAAATAACTGAACACAAATACCACATAATTAATAATCAGAAAACAGTGTGCATATATAGATAATATCATTGAAACAATCACATATATACTAATTAATAGGGAATTGTGAATAAATGAATACACATCCAATTTAATAATTAACTTAATAATCATAATTTAATAGGGAATAATTAATATGGAATGGTAAATAACTAAATAAAATCCATTTATTCAATAACATAGAAATAAATTAAAACCAAGATAATATCCATGTGAAAATATACATGATAATAGTAACTGAATTCATAATGAATGAAATAATTATACATTATACACTATGATCTCATTCATCATTAAAACCCATTACTGTACAGATTTATCCTCTATAAAATTTAAAACTATTGTTTTATAATGCATTAGGTTTTCCCAAATGGTTTCCAATATATCTAATTCACCTCATGAGACTACTATTTCATTGATATGATATTCATACTAAGTCCCACACATGTTTTATTATCCAAAAAAGTCACCTTATATTTAATAATAAATTTAAATCTTAAACAATGTGCCCTATGAACAAATATATATAATCAATGTAATGAAAATTGAATTATAATTATTATTGTAGATAGAAAATTACATCCAATATAAATGACGGTATGTAAATATGATACAGAGTTTAAAAAATATATTCATTCATGATAAATAATATGCAATTTTGCTGGAATTTAATGTCCAATGTTCATTGAAATGTGATATTTTCCTGGGGAATTTATTTACTATAAAAATAAATGAATTATGTGAATTTCAATATCATCCTTCCTTAAAAAAATATTAAACTATATAATGGAAGAATAAGTATTGAATAAATACAAGACATCTCTAGTGTATTATAAGGATTATATAGTGTATTTAGTGATTAAATTATGGATTATGGACCAAGGCTTACAAATTACATATTATAGTGATTGTATCAAATTATCACATTACTTCTATACTAATGATCTTTTTGGTTTATATTTTAAGTGATTTAGGGATGAATATAATATGGTAGACCCATACATTATCGGTGTACACAAATATATTTAGTATTCATTTTCCTAAACAATTCAAAAAAAATAAACCATGGATTCACTTCACGAAGGGCCATAATATTTTCCACTTGATCTCATCATTGTCCCAACTCTACTGTTGACATGATGAAAAATATTTTAAAACAGGGAATTAAAAAAACTCGGTAAAGATATAAAAATAAAAAATAAACTATTAGTCAATGAATACATATAAATAAATAAAATAACTCACAATGGATTTCAACGTTAAATATTAACATATACATTAAATTAAATATAACCTCAATGACATACATTGAGAAATGCGATTTTAATAAAACTGAGAAAGACGTAATAAATTACATAACTAACAAGAGTTATAAATTTAATTTCATAATTTCATAAGATATAACCATCATGACTACCATAAAACAACCCTATATGTTATACTTGACAAAACCCTCAGTGTTATACATTGTGTTTTAATCACAATTACATTTGGAAATAACATACGGTTAACATCAAACACATTAAATTCATTGGAGGGATATGAAAGACACTCCGTTTATGGTTTATAGTTGAAACTCATATAATAATGGCCAATAACTACAAAATGATCATCAAACTGGATATATTTCTCCATAAAAACATTACATGAACAAAATAACGGTTTTTTAAAAATAAAATATTAAAAATAAAAAATTAAAAAAATTATCCTTGACTAATTGGGAACTACTGTAAAATTCCATGATATTAAAATATAATAAGACTACTCTAGAGACAGACTGAAATAGGGCCTATAAATTAGAATGGGATATAATTTTACACAATATCATATCCCCCTTATACATATTTAATTTGTTTATATTTTACAAAATTTAATAAAATTATATTTCCATAAAATATGAATATTGTCAAATTAGATATTATTCATTAACTTGACCTTTAAAAACATCATGAAAAAATTCAAATTTTAATAAAAAAATTATTTATATTTTAAACAAAATATTTTAATGAATATTATTATTTTATCACATTAATTAAATAATATTATATTTATTATTTAAATTTTAATGTCATGTATTTTAATTTTCTATTAATTAAATAATTACTCTACATTGTAGTGAAAGAATTTAAGGTAATAATTTCATTTATAATAATAAAAAATATCATTCGACAATAATTAAAATTATCTTACCTTTAAAATTACTATTTATGGTCTAACATATCATCTGGATTACCACACATTAAAAATGTTATAATTATTAAAAACTAATTTCAGAAAAGCTTGAATTTTATTTAAATAAAAACTATAAGGGACATAATATAATCCAAGTGGCCTCAAAAAGGTCATAAAATTTTCCATTGGATGATCATTGTGGATAAATACTCATTAAATAAAATTGGTCTTGTTTTAGTGTCATTTTTTATTCCTTATCATTTTATATTTACCCTTAATTAACTAATTTAGATTCTAATAGTATAATTAAAATTACCATGTATTTTATTCATATTGTATAAAAATAGTCATTGCTAATAATTATTCCAAATAATAAATCCAATTTTCATTATCAAAATAACATATTTTTTCATTATTGAGAATAAAAGTAATCTTTCAAAATGTAAAATAAATTTCCCTTTAAAATTAAATTACATTTAAAAATAGTAAAAAAAATCTAAACAAAATTGAGGTATAAAATAGATTTCAATTAACATAATTGGATATTAAAAAGTATCTAATGAAACATCAAAAATAATTAGAAATAAAATTTAACATTGTAAAAACATTTCATGTTTCAAAAAAAATTTCACTATTATTTAAAAAATAAATTTTTTAAGAAATATAAAGAAATACATACTATGATTATATTGACATGATAAAAAACATGAAATTAATTTATTCAAAAAAAAAATAAAAACAAATCCCTGATTTCATTATTAGATTTATTCATGAAGATAAATAAAACACATTTATGATGATAATATATTTCGAAATGATAAAATATGATTAATTTGTTATTATTTTTTAGTTAGATATAAATAAATTAATATTGGAATAGTCGTTTATATTTATTTCATAAATAATTTCTCCCTGATTCATACATTCAAATTTAACGACTATGTTATAAATTTCACATTTAAATAATAATATTTATTTGTTCATTTATGCTCAAGATGGCATACCTAATACGCTATCGAACATAATGTTTCCTTCATAAAACATCAGGATATTACAGAAATACCATTAAAATATACTTAAATTTATTATTTTATAAAGAAATTATTTTCAATTGATAAAATGTTTTTAACAGTAGAATTTTAAAAAAATTAGAAAATCATTTTTCTGGAAACAAACTTTATAAATTAAAATGATGTTATAAATAATTTTTGAAGTTATGACAGATGGAAAATATATACACATCAATAATGTTAAATCAATTATTTTTTTAAACTTTTTTAGTAAAAAATCATAATCGTTTTTTAAGAAGAAATATAGATTTATTAAAATTTATTAAAAAATTAAAATTGGTAAAAATTAATTCAATAATTTAATTTGAAATGGTGAAAAGAAATTTTAATTTTTTTATAAATCATTTTTTGAAAGAAATTTATTTCATACGGAAGTGTGAAATAATGTTGTATTTTATTAAAAGAAATTTGTTAAAACATTATGTACCAAAGACTATAAAAATGGAACTATCGTATGAAAAATTCATGAATAACTATAGTATATGATAATTAAATTGCTTTTTCAGAAAATAAGAAAATAAACTCATCTAAAAAATTTAAAATTAAACAATCGTAATTATAATTTGATTATGTAAAAAACACATAAAATTATCATAATTTTTAAGTGAATATTATTCAATTAATTTATTTTGTGACTCAACTATAAACACAAATAAATCTTCTATAAATAAAAAAATCAAGATAATCAAAATTCAATATAATAATTATAATATTAATGAAAAAGAATATGCCATATTCTCCAATGAAAAGAAATGAGTTATAAAATTATTTAACAAATTTTGATTTTTACCTCAAATACCCTAGTATTAAAGATATCAAAATAAAATTTAAATACAATGAATTATAAATAAATAATTTTATAACATGTCAAGGGGTATTTATAAACACCATAAAAAATAAATTACGTTCATACATTTATAATATGACTCAATTAAATGAAATTGAGACAAAATACCATTCAATGTCAATATCATTGATGTGATGATTAATCAATGAATTTATTATGTTCCTAAAATGTAAATGAACATAAGAAGTATAAAAAAATATGTAAAATAACCAATCTCATCACATAAAAAAACTAATTATTACATAATCATTGAAGTAGATGTTTAACCAAATGAATACAAATGGAGTTATGAAACCCCATGTAAGGACCTTATCATTGAGGTGGGGATTAATAAATAAATTCATAATGTGAATATAATTAAAATCCATATATTAATCATTAAAATAAAATATATAATTATAGATTATCATTACACACATAATCTTATTGTGATATAATCAATGGTTTTGTAGTTAAACCTAATGAATGGAAATTGAATTAATAAGTCCAATACATAAAGTTTGATTTTGGTTTAATGTGTGTAAAAATCATATATACTAGTTATTAAAATGTTATTAACTGATTATTGAAACAAAATAATATTTATACTATCAGATATGATTCTTTTATAACAGATTATTTTATTCAAATTAATAATCATTAATTATTTTCTTTGTTTCATTGTTAATTTCCTTCTTTTCTCATACGTATTTCTCCAAGAAAGATCTGATTCTTTCACATAATATATTATTCTATAATATCTATAATAATAATCATTATATTATTAAAATACTTTTAACTCTATTAAAATTATGTGATCAATCAATAGTGCTAATTTTGATAATGTAAGTATGTTACAATTATGAAAATGGTAGGACATACGTACACAAGAGATTCATTTTAATTTTTCAATGATTATTAATCAAATGTGATATGTAATGATTTATCATTATTGATTGAAAATAATATCATAATTACACCATAATATCTTTATGTATACTTATATATATCCTCCATTTATTGTTGTGATTAAAATATTTTCACATTGCATCGTTATTGTAGTAGTCCACATATACAAAAAGGATGTTGTCATCTTTTTGTATATGAAATGATAAGAAACAGAAGTATATAATTAATTTAAAGACATAAAAATATTTCATTAATATCATAATTATTTATTTTATATCACATATAATTTTTATCATTATCCTTATTACTTATAGGAATGATTTAATGAATGATGAATAACATAACTTTTTAGATGGCAATATGTCGTACAAAAGTGTGAGGTTATAGTATACCCTATGAAATGGAATGTTTAAAATTTTTATATATTATATAATGAATTTAGAGATATAATAATGTTATAAATAACATATATTAACTTTATACTAATTATCGTACCCAGCATTGAATGGATGTAGTTCAAAAAAAATTAATATCTATTTGTGTTGTGGTAGTCATCCATATAGATGAATGATGATTTCATAACTAATTTGAATGAAGTAGAAGTGGTTCTAGATGATGACATAAATATATTATCATCTAGATATATGAATGATTCTAGGGTAATTATATCATCACGTTTTAATAATATATTAATTATTTGGTAGTAGAAATAATACAAAAACACTCATTGAATTACATTACGTATTCCTCATGTATCAACATTAAGATTCTACAAAAATAATTATAATGATGGAATTAACACTAGAAAATATATTATTGGATTAGAGGAGGGAATTTTTGAAGTCATTAGGGTTGTTAATGGATGAACCAAAATTGTGTTTAGGTTTCATAATTAGTGAATAATGGGTGGTCTTATGTATGTTAAGTAACAAGCAATCTTGAAATGTTTTGAAACAATTCAATAACAGCAACATTTTTTAAAATTAAAAAATCCACAAAAATTGGTCATTATAGAAACAATATGACATATAGTTGAAATATGGCTAAAAAATGGGGTTTGTTCATATTTATAGGAAATTTATTATCAATTATTTATTATTGTATCACTATAGTAATACATTTTTAACATAATATTGGTAATTAATTAGTATAATTTTTACTATTTATTTTGTAGAATTATTAGTTTTAAATTATCCGAAATTGTAAATTATTATGATTGAAAATATGTTATCCATTTTTTTAAATTAAATTATCCAATGTGGTAATTTATAATTTACAACTTATCTCAAGAATATGATAATAATACAGGCTTTTAAAGATAAAATTTATAAATGTTTAAATTTTAAATGAAAATATAATATTAATAGTAATAAAATGACCTATATTGGATAAAATGATATAATATTTAATAGTTTTTAAATTAAAACAAATTAAAAATATAATTTAGTATGATAATATATTAAAAAGAAAAGGTTGTTTTCAATTAAATTTTTTTTTGTCACTATACTTGAAAAAATGTATCTTTCTCTAGAAAAAAAAATAATTAACTGTAGATAATTTTTTAAAATATATTTGACAATGAATTTATTTTCATATAATATTTCATAATTTGGTAATAGAAAATTTTCTATTTTTCCTCCAATGATACGATAAACTGTGTTTTATAAAAATTAATGTTTTTTATAAAATACATCCTTTTAATTTGAACGATTCATATTTTATTGCTAATCACTAGATAAATAATAATTATTATTAAAATATTATTATTAATTTTTTTTGAATTCACATTAATAATTTACTTTCCAATTACTTTGATATATGTTAAATAACAATGTAAATAATATATTATTGTTTAATAAAACTATGTATTATGTGTAACATAAGATATTGAAAAACCTATTTGTTGTATGTAATTCAAGATAACATTATTTTTTCTTATAATTCATAATACTGAAGAAATATAATTTGTTTAATAAAAAATATATAATAAATTATTAACGTGTTATATTTTTTTCTAATCATGGTGTTTATATACAAATATTACATTGAATATAATGTTATTTTTTAGAATTACTAGGTGTTACATTCTCCCCACCATAAATAAATTTTATCCTCATAATTTAACTTCTTGTTTATAATCAATTGATAGATATTTGAAAATAAAGATATTGGAATCCCATTTTTTTATAAGGTTTTATTTAAAATCCAATTAATAAGAGTGAAATTGAAGTAATAAGAATACATGAATAGCTTTCAATGTAGGATAACATTTATAGAATGTGATGATATGAACATGGGGAGAAAATGTTATTAATTAAAAAGAGTGGTAGATGGCTTTTATCACCAGAATTTGGTTGATCAATAGAGAGGTAAGGAACTCAAAACCATAAATATATTATTATTTGAATGATAATATGATTAATTTGAACTGATTTTAATTGGATAACATTTTTGTTCTATGATCCTCTTCATAACTTTGAGGAATTATATTACTCATTTAGAATAAAGGGATATATAATTATTCCATATCATTCTATTTCATATGAAAATATTCATCCTTTGGGTTTTCATTGATGGATTTCAAAATGATTGATTACTCTAAATGGGAATCTCTAAAAATTATTTTATACACCTGATGCCAAAAATTCACTTCTAACAGATCTTAATAACAATAAACCATGACTTTTGGTCTATCTTTATCTACTTTTCAAATAATGTCTGAAAAAAATATTAATCTGAAACAACTATAGTAGCACAACGGTTATTCATTAATATTTATTCAAAAATTCATTCATCTAAAAAAACAGATGTATTTACTAGGACACCAAGTAGGCTAGTGGTATATGTTAAAACATTATCATTTTTTTATGGGTTCATGACTCGAGGCCTTACACGACATGATTGGATGTCTCCTACAATGCATGTTTTCCTTTTTGAAAACTATATAAATATAATTTATATAATTTTACCAAAAAATATGATAGAAATTATTGAAATGAAAATTTTAATGTCCAACCTTCCTCTAGTTGAGGGAAGGGATAAAAAAGGGACTGACCCTTCCTTTTTTAAAAATGAATGAGGGATAATGATCCTCGAGTCCCTCCATTAATAGGCCCTATATTAGGGATTACCATCAATGGTATATAATCTCACAATAATGGAATTAATTACCAATTTTAATTAAAATATTATCGGGAGATATGAATGTAGAATCCAAAAACAATATAGAACATTTGTTTAAAGGAAACCAAAATTCAACCGACGGATTATTTAAACGTAAACAATGAAAAAAGTATATTTAAAGAAACAATGAATGTACCAAAATAAAGAGGCTATGTAGAACCACATCAACTATCATGATGCCCGAGCTAGAAAATCCCTACATAGTCCTTGATGTCGCCCCAGAAACAAGAAATCTATTTTATATCGTATTGTTACCATACAATTATATCCCATAAGAAAACAAAAGCCACACATCCAGATGTGGTGGATCATAATAATTCCCTAATGAAAAAATAATATAACTTCAATGAACATACCATGGAGTATAAAAAACCCCAACCTCACAAAGACACACTCACCAAATGACAGAGTCATGTAATGTAGTGGTATAAAAAATTGACATTTGGGTACCCTGCTCTAGTTTCCAACTAGTTAAAGGCTCATTCATAGAGACTATAGTCTTCACGCTACAAATATTCTAAAACACAGTCTAATTTTAAAAGCATCCCACACACACCTAGGACTGATACCACAGAAATATTACACCCATAGACACCTAGGATACAACCACACAACACAAATCGACCGTATAAACATTGGCCATAACACCTAAACCCATTGAAAAAGAAAAGTAGAACTCATCTCGATGAAACATTGAAAAAAACCTAGTCAGTAAACACATAGTCCCCCACCCACTCCACAACCTGCCAGAATGATCTTGGGATATACTAAAACTCAAGACATTACAGGCTTCCGTGATATGCTCAATCGGTAAGAACCCAGAAGAGGTTGTGAGAAAGAATGTCTATAACAAACCATACATCCTCCCACTGAGGTGTTATAAAAAACACCATCCACAATGAAATGGGGGAGTTCGAGACATGGTGCTAAAATGGTTTGGATGTATATAGAAAACAAAATGAAATAAAATTTATACGTATAATTAAGAAAACCCTCAACCCAAACTACATTTTCAAACAACATAACCAGCCCACCGGAAGAACTTTTGTTGCAACCCATATATGCACAACCAGAGAAACACCGACTAGGAAATTATATAACCAACCCCCTTTTCATTTATACAATTTTCAATCATTAATTAAGGTGTTTAATTCAATTTATTACAGCACTACCTATAGAAACAACCATGCACCCCATCTTCAAACGTTCTCCGAAAGTGATGAGAATGATTAACTAAACACAAAAAAAAAACAAAATGAATTATTTTTTTGTACTTCAAATATCGAACAAGGTATGAAGGACTAGGGTAAATAGTTTCCATTTTAGAAAACATTTATAAAAAAAATAATGAAAAAACAACATAATATCTCACTACACCCCTTGTTATTCTTATAAAACCATTCAATCGCTTCCAACTATCATTCTTCAAAGTCATCCCTATCAAAAATTATATTTCAACCAAACCTGATAGGCCCTTTACAAAACAATAACACATATAACTCACCTATAAACATGAAGTCTTGAAATAACACAGTCCTACAAAAACACTACCCAAACATTTTCTAGATGCACTCCCTTTGTATAACAAGTCCATAACCACATTATATTCCCACATCCAAATATTTCTCGATGGCCATAACACAAACAATGGTAGTCCCACGACCTACAAGTCCAACCATTACAAAATCAATCAGTCTCACAACCTAAAGTTTTTTCACACCTCATGTACCACACTATACAGAAATACATCATCAACCACCATTAAACCACATCCCCACTACACACACATACCATTCTGAATTCATAGGACCAACCCCTTTGTCTACTCATATACCCATAAATGTGCTCCCAATTGCTGCACCACACAACCTACACATGGTTAAAAAACCATAAATAATATATAAAAATGCTACACCTATTAAACATGATATATTTAGATTATGGTGAACACTAATCATTAAATCCACATTAATTATAAGAGTGATAATAGAATGGTTTTCGTCATGGATCATCCATTTTGATTAACCAAGTATAAGTGATTTTGCATATTTGATGTTACAAAAATTACTCAAATCATCATTTCAAATACAAAACATCGCTTATTCCTAAGAAATTCCAGCAATTATAATTAGTTTTAGATGGATTTCAGCCATAACAACCACGCAAGGAAACAAATGTAGCATGTTAAACAATAGATCATCATCGACACTATTCACTTCCCTAACTATTATCTTTTATTCATCACTTCACTATTATTTTTTTATTATTTTCAATGAATATAATTCACTCATTCTTCATAAGTAATTATTAGTACACCCACCCCACATGATACTCAAAAAAATTGAGGAAGAATAATTACTACCTAAAACAACAGGCGACCAAAACATTACTTTGTGACAATATAGGGGATCACATGAGGAGTAGGGAACTCCTAAAAACTGAGTAGCAGAGGGCTCTAAAACAGGTAAATGACTCTTCTAGAGAGGAAGGATTTGGGCACACAATGAGAATATATAAGAGAGGACCTCAACATTTAGAAAAAGGTGGATCGAATATCAATGGATGGAAACATATCCAATGTCCATTAACATAGCACTGGGGTTATGATCATGATGATTGAATATATAAATGTTCCTAGATTATTAGGATATTAATATTATACTTAATATCCTTCGGAAGTCCCACAGAAATTCCAAAATAGTGCGTAAAAACAGTTTATATTAAATAAAATGTAAGAGCTGCGAAACATGGAAAAAGTGGGAAACTAGAAATTTGGAAATTGGAGAGACGCTATTTCAGGGGGGCAACACTATGTTTACACCATTTTTGTGAGACAACAATCAATTCCACTATTATAGTGAAACATTTTAGTTAAAAATGGATTTTCATAAAACTCTCGAAACAAACCACAATGAACCCCACGAACACCATGTGCACTTAGTTTTCAAAATGGAATGTCCTTATAAAATCTATGTTATTACATCAGATGCCTCTAATAATATTATAGACATCGAGAATTTAATAATGAACTCCTGAAAACACGGGTCTAAAAAACACCCCATAAGATACCTCCTAAGAAAAAAACAATTTGTTGTTAGAAAAACTAGATTGAAACCCCTAATAGACATGAATGCGTCCTTGAAATCATTCTCCTAAAGAACTATAAAAACACTAAGAACCACCTCACCAAAAAACCAGACAAGCATCAAATGTAACACTATCTAAACACATTGATCCGAGGGCACATATATCTATGTCATGATACTGTCTTCTTTGTGTGGTATTGACTTGCCTGCTCTGGTTCGATCGCATCCACATTAATGTATCTTGATTAGGGATCGGCTCCACCCCTCCCAATAGTTATGACATTTCACGCAAATTATATGATCATGGAAACAAATCGTCTCAAAGAAAACGTTATGAAACATTACACATAACAAAAGAACAATGAAACATAAAAGAGAAAAAATTAGAAGAGCATCGGATACTGGGAAGACATCTATGCCTCTCACTCCCAATTAAACTCCTAGAAGAAACAGTGCCACCATAACACACTAACCAGATGAATGTTCAATCCATGAAGAACCTTCTCCTCATGATACATTATAATTACTTTTCACTCTATGGACATCATATCAACCTCAATATCCATCTCTCTCTAGTCAATGATATGGGACTCATCATATAGAAACCAACGTAGAGGAGAGATATGCAAGACGTTGTAGAACCCCTCCATCCACGCTAGAAACAATAGCTGATATCACACCTACCAAATTGTCCCAACACCTTGAAACGTTCAATGAACAAGGAGGAATGCATGCTCCCACTACCAAACCTCTACATCCAATGTCTATGGGAAACATTCGAGAAAACATTATCCCCATATTTGAACTCCAAATTCCTCCTTTTATTATCAGATCAATTTTTATTTATATCAATTTCTACCTTCATCCTTTGACAAACCAGCTCCATCTTCTCATTTGTCCTCTACACCATGTCTGGCCATGAATAGTTTCATGGACAACATCCATATAGCACAAGGGTGAACGACACTATATCCCTTATAAAGACCCAAAAGAGCCATATAACGACCCATACTTTACATACATTGTTAATACTTCAAAATTAAAGCACACTTATTACAACATATGACAAAACCACAAAGGACAGTATAGGTATAGGGTCTTTAGAAACTGGGAAACATAAACAACTGGTTCATAAATCTTCTACAATGTCTCCCATTAATTTCATCATATCTAGGGTCCCATTTATCATATTCTACTTAATATCCATCTTCCTCACCTGGGGAAAAGAAAACATAAAAGGGTGAGCTCAAATGCTCAGCAAGGGAAAATAAAGGAAATAAAAATCATATCATATCTTTTTGAAAATCATAACCTGCAAAAGATATCATAATATCTTAACATGGAATAAATCATAGAAGTGAAAATGAGATCCCTATAATCATAACATGAAACTTGAAACTTTGTGGCATGCACACATAATCGTGGAAAATCATTTCTTGTTAGTCATGACTCATTTCCAAGACTATCTTAGTGGACAAAGTCCCTTTCTGAACCGAGTCACCCTCGTTCCAGTCCTGTTTCACTGTACTGGTATAACCTACCGTTCCAGACATGTCTATCTCATGAGATATAAAATCTTTACCCAATGCATTGGAGGGAGATATAGGTCCCACCCATCTTATAATGAATCCTTTCTTATGTGTGCCACGTAATCATAAATCATACATCATCGCATAACACATGTAACAAAAACGGGATTCTTGAAACATCATGACATCATAAAACAAATCATATAAGGTAAATGACTTCATAAAATCAATGTAATAATAGAGATAAAAACAGAACCCTTTATTATCTTAGATGGAAAATAATTTTGAGAAAACACTTGAACTCCATTCTTGAGGAAAAAATCCTTTCTTCTTCAAAAACACTTTTCTTTTCTTAACATTTCATACAATTATAAACTAAAAGAAGTTGATTAAAAATAAACTTGAAAACTTGTAAAGGAATATTCTTGGAAATATTGTTTTAAAAATCCATTCATGTCGTATAAGTTAAAAAAACATTCTTCGTACTTTTGTCGGAAAAGTCAAAAAGTACCTCCTACAAAAAACGACAAAAGATTCCTTTAATATTATTTACTAAAAACTCACCGAAGGGTAAGATTGGATTTAAACTATTTCATGTGTATGGAAAAAATAATACATATTGAGGGAACATGGATGTGGATGATAAAATACACCCCAGTAAATGCCAAAGTAAAAACATTCTCGGATAAAAATGAGATTGTGATATTTTCCCTTACCTTAGGTCCGATTTGCTTTTAACGTGTCCGAAGCTCCTGTATAATGGTTAAAATAATGTTATTGACTTATTACAGAATCATAAATATTGATATGATAGCATATATGGTCATATTCATAGCTTCTTGTTAGTAATATTTCATTGTTACTTGTTACTCGGGTCCTTATTGCCTTTTGTTCTTATGCGTCTTTTGTCGAATAAATTTTTATTCTTCTTTTAAGGTTATAGATACCTTATATCCAGAATGGTATTAGTGTAACATATATCATATTTATTCATTCAATTCATTTATATAATTACTATGTAACGATGATCATGTAGAACGAGTCGCATCACATCGTGGAGACGGTATTCCGTACATACACACGAGTGATGATATCGTTCCTATGATTGTGGAACTGTATTGGAGTATATATATATTCATTCAGTATCAATATTACTTTATAATAATTATAAATAGTTACTCATTACACCATTATACCCATCCTTGTAAGGTGATGGTGGAAAATAGATTACACCACGGCGTGGAGACAGTATTCTGTACGTACGCACGCGCGGTGATTTCATTTTTCCGTAGGATGGATAGAAGGTGAATTAGAGTTGTTTCATATTTATAATAACATATCAGTATGTAAGTAATACTGATGTTATTACTTTATCATGAAATAAATAAAGAAGAAGAAGTTTAAGAAGAAAGAAATTGAAAAGATCGGTAATGGATATTACCTCTTCTTTGGAACGCCTCTTTGAATCCTCCACTTAGGAACTAAGAATGGTCATTGAAGAAGCCCAAGACCTCTAGGATTATTCTAGGGGAGTGGAGAGGAGAAAATGTCAGGGGTTGGACGAGCTTGAGTGCTCAAATTGGTGTGAGGAGGAGGGGGAGGAGGTTCCCTTTTATAAGGGAGGAGAGGGGCACCTTAGGAATATCTCAAAATATTATTTTATATTAAAGTCAAAATCATTTTATAATGGTTCCAAAGGGACTTATTTCGGTGCTAAAGTGTGGATGGGTCGAAACCCTATCAACCAATAGGATTTAGACAAGTTTAGGGTTTTATTTTAACCTTATCAATTAGATTTAACTCTAAGATAAATAATTTAACTTTAACCATGTCTTTTTGTTTTCTTTCACTATATGGTTAATACACTTACTATAACATGCCAAACGAACCCTAAATTGTTTATTATTAATATAAATATCCTTATCTAAGTCATTTGGCCGAATCTTAGATTTTTAGGAATAAAATAACAATTAATAATATAATATTTGATTTAAAAACTATTTTGTGTCAATTTTGACACTATTTGATATATGATTTTTGTGAATGTCATAACAGAATTATATGTTCGAACAATGTTGATTAAATAAACACTAATATATCATAGTAACCTAGAAAATTAGTGGAATTCATAAAAAGTCTCAAATTACATTTATTTTGTTGTTTATAACATCAATTATGTTAATATTTCATTAAAAAGATAATTACTGCATCATTATTGTGTCATAAATAAATTAAATTATTTAATGTCTAAAAATTACAAATAAAATACAATTATGTAGTACATCTTTCTATATTTCTAATGAATATTTATAGTAGAATTTATCTTATGTATAACCCCATATCAAAAATGATTTACTTATTAAACATTGATTTTAACTATTTTAACCCTTCTTTAAATAAAGTAATAATAAATGTCCTAATCTAATCCAAGTGGGCCTAAATGGTCATATTTTATTCCTAAGTTTGTTTTTGGTCGAATTAAACTTATCCAATAGAATTAGGACATGTGTTAGGGTAATAGTAATATCATATTTACCCTTAGTTACCCTATTTACTATTAACCGCGGTAAAAAAAGTAAAAAGTTACTATTCACCAAAAAATTATTTTTATCTCATTGAACCACTTTTTACTTACTGATATATACCGTGTCTGTCGGATTTTCGAAATTCCATTCACAGAAGCAGTAAAATTAAGTTTTATGCAAAATTCAGTTTTTAACCTACCACTTAGTGGTTTCACTATTCATCAAAAATTGAATGTTTTCAGAAAAATACAAAAATTTCACCCTAGGCTAATTTCGATATTCCGAATCCAAAAATGAAGTCCATTTTGAAAAATAAAATTTATAAAATTTCAAAAAGTGGTTATTACTATTCATAACTGCTAGTTTTAATAATATTTTAATAGCATATCGTTGTTTAGTGAAACTCGGTATTCCGTACGACGCAAGCTATCGAGGAAGGTCGGGATTGCGTGTAAAGTAAGCCAAGAAAGTGTGTAGTGAAAGATTACTTTGATGATATAAAAAAAATATTACTCATAAAAATCTCGGGTGTTACATTCTACCCCCCTTAAAAATAATTTCACCCTCGAAATTCGTCACTTTGTTACAAAAAGATGAGGATACTTCTCCCTCATCATATCCTCAAGTTCCCATGTAGCTTCTTCAAGTTGGTGGTTCCTCCATAAAACATTCATCAATCGAGTGGTCTTGTTTCATAGGACTTTTTCACTACGATCCAGAATCTCTATCGGCTGTTCTTCATAAGAAAGATCTTGCTCCAGCGGTACAACTTCTGAGCTGAGTACATGTGAAGGATCTGGTATGTACTTTCTCAGGAGAGATACATGGAACACATCATGAACTTGAGAGAGATTCGGTGGAAGCGCCAATCGGTAAGCTACCTTCCCAACACGATCCAGTATTTCTAAAGGACGGATATATCTAGGGCTCATCTTCCCCTTCTTTCCAAATCTCATAACCCTCTTCCACGGAGATATTCGTTAGAACACTTTATCACCCACTTCAAACTCTAGGTCTTTTCTTCGGTTGTCGGCATAACTTTTCTGTCGACTCTGAGCTGCTCTTATGTGTTGTTGAATAGATATGACCTTTTCTTCCATTTCATCAACGAGATCAGGTCCTAATAGCTTTCTTTCCCAAACTTCATCCCAGCAAGTTGGAGTCCTGCATTTCTTTCCATAGAGAGCTTCATAAAGAGCCATCTGAATACTGGAGTGAAAGCTATTATTATAAGAAAATTCCAAAAAAGGTAGGTGTTGATCCCAACCTCCTTTGAAATCCATAGAGCAAGCTATCAACATATCTTCTAGGGTTTGAATTGTTCTCTCAGACTGACCGTGTGTCTGGGGATGATAAGCAGTGCTGAAACTCAACTATGTATTCACAGTATGCTGAAGACTTCGCCAGAACATCGAGGTAAATCTCGGAAACCGATCAGATATAATAGAAAGTGGTACTCCATCCAATCTTACCACTTCCTTTACATATATCCTGGCAAGCTGATCTAGAGAGAAATCCTCTCTAATAGCAATGAAGTGTGCAGACTTTGTAAGACGATAAACTTTGACCCAGATAGCATTATTCCCTTTGGATGTTTTAGGAAGTCCTGTGACAAAGTCCATAGTGATGTTTTCCCATTTCCATTCGGGTATGGGTAATGGTTGTAACATCTCCTTAGACTTCTGTCTCTCAGCTTTAACTTGTTGACAAACCAAGCATCGAGAGACATATTCAGCAACATCTCTTTTCATGCAATCCCACCAGAAGTAATCTTTCAGGTCCCTATACATCTTCGTGCTTCCAGGATGAATAGAGAATGAAGAACTATGAGCATCATCCAGCATCTCCTTCTTTAATTCGGGGATGGGAGGAACACAAACCCGATTCCTGAACTATATTATCCCATCACAATCAAGGTTGAATTCAGGAACATTTTTCACCTTCTTTTGTAACTCGACATCTTCTTTCTGTGCCTCTTTAATCGTCACATGTATAGATGGTTGAACATTCATTTGAGAAAGATAAGATTTTTCCCCTTCCATTATAATTCCAAGATCCATCCTTTGTAAATCCATAAATATTTGATCTTTTGTGATCCTCATCATGGATAAACTAGCATGGTCTTTTCGACTTAATGCATCTGCCGCCTTGTTTGGTTTCCCAGGGTGGTAATGGATTGAGCAGTCATAATCCTTAATCACCTCCAACCATCTTCTTTGACGCATATTCAGCTCCTTTTGTGTGAAAATATACTTTAATCTTTTATGATCAGTATAAATATCACACCTTTCACCATAAAGGTAATGCCTCCAAATCTTTAATGCAAAGATTACCGCAACCAACTCCAAATCATGTGTTGGGTAATTTTAATCATGGATTTTCAACTGTTGTGAGGCATAAGCTATCAACATATCATTTTTCATAATAACACACCCCAATCCTTTCTTGGATGCATCACTGTAGATCACAAACCTTTCTCCACTACAAGGCAGTGTGAGTACAGGTGCACTGGATAACCTTCTTTTAAACTCCATGAAATTCTCTTCACATTCCTCTGTCCAGACAAACTTAACTCCTTTCCGAGTCAACTTGGAGAGTGGATTAGATAATCGTGAAAAATATTTTACAAAACGTCGATAATATCCAGCCAAACCTAGAAAACTTCGGATCTCAGTTACTGTTGTTGGTCTTGACCATCTTTCGATAACCTCTATTTTTTCTGGATCCACAGATATCCCCTCTTTTGAGATTATGTGACCCAAAAATGCAACTTTTTGAAGCCAAAATTCACACTTGGTAAATTTGGCATAAAGATTCTCCTTTCTCAGGGTCTTCAATATAATTCTCAAGTGATCTTCATGCTCTTCCTTGCTCTTTGAATAGAAAAGAATATCGTCTATAAAGACTACCACAAATTGATCAAGATAGTATCTAAAGACTCTATTCATTAGATCCATGAAGATAGCAGGGGCATTAGTAAGACCAAACGACATCACTATAAATTCATAGTGTCCATACCTTGTACGGAAAGCCGTCTTTGGTATATCCTCCCTTTTGACCATTAATTGATGATACCCTGAACGAAGATCAATCTTGGAAAAGTATTGAGCTCCTCGTAGTTGGTCAAATAATTCATCAATGTGTGGGAGAGGATATTTGTTCTTGATAGTGATCTTGTTAGGTTCTCGATAATCAATGAAGAGTCTCATTGATCCATCTTTCTTCTTGACAAATAGAACAGGTGCTCCCCAAGGTGACGCACTAGGGCATATGAATCCCTTATCAAGATTCTCTTGGAGTTTCTTCTTCAATTCCTTCAACTCAATTGGGGCCATTCTATAAGGTGTCTTTGAAATAGGCTAAGCACCCGGTACGAGTTCAATTGAAAACTAAACTTCACGATTTGGTGGAAGACCCGGTAATTCCTCCGGAAAGACATCATCAAACTCCCGTACGATGGGTATATTCTTAATCGTGAGTTTCTCACCAACCATTTGAGATAAATAACCTTCATTTAGTGGAATCAAGACCCATAAGATGGAAGGAATCTCCAGTGGAAGGTTATATTCTTCCTTGCATCGATAGACGATCGTAGATTGATCTGGAATATGAAATGTGACTTCCCTTCTTTGGCAATTGATATGAGCTCCATGTAGAGAAAGCCAATCCAGGCCAAGAATCACATCAAATTCCACTAAAGGAAGGATCACAAGAATTTCAGGAAGCACTTTCCCACAAACTTCGATTAGAGAGGAATTATAAACTTTTGATGCGACTGTTGTGCCATTAGGTGTTGTCACAGCTAACTCAACATCTAATTGTTGAGGTAATATGGTGATACCCTTAGAAAATTCATTAGAAATAAAAGAGTTGGTGGATCCAGAATCAAATAAAACATTTGCTACTTTAGAGTGGATGGTAAGTGTACCTTTCACCACATCGTTATCGTACTCCACATCGCTGATAGAAATTGCATGTGACTTTCCTTTGTCTTTATCCTTAACATTTTGTTGATGTCGACCATCATCATCAACCCTTGGATTTGGGCATTGATTGGTATAATGCCCCATCTCCTTGCACTTGAAACATTGAAGTGTAGTAGGTTCATTCTGTGTATCCCTTCCTTTGTTTGCATCATTAGACATCTTCTTTCCATTATCGCGGCATTCAAATGCCTGATGACCTTCCTTTCCACATTTGAAACATTTACTTGTCCCTTTAAGACAACTCCCTCCATGTTTCATTCCACACTTTGAGCATAAGGGAAAGCTCATCTTCTTTTCAGTGTTCTCTTTAGATTTTCCTTTGAATTCCATATTCCTCTTCTTATCAAACCCATTTGACTGATGGGTTACTCCAATCTCCATCTGGACTTTGAGAGCACATCGAACGATTTACTCATAGCTATTGAAGTCCCTTATGACTAACGCACTTCGAACACTTGGTTTTATGCCACTAAAGAATCGATCGATCTTACTCTCAGGTTGGATAATAATACCAGAAGCGTACCTTGAAAGTCTTGTAAAATTTGCTTCATAGGTACCAACAGATTCATCATCCCTTTGCTTCAGTTCAAGAAACTCTTTCTCCATCTTCGTTCGGAGAATACGAGGGAATTACATATTGAAATATAAGTTCTTGAACTCGTCCCATTCCATAGACTTAATTTCATCCCTTTGCATCGTATTCTTAATAAGATTCCACCATTGATCAGCATCTCCTTCCAAACGATACACTGCTAGGATGACTTTTTCATGTTCAGAACATTGAAGAACTGAAAATATCTTTTAAGTAGTACTAATCCATTTTTCAGAAACTAATGGATCAGTAGACCCACTGAAAGAAGGTGGACGCTGCCTCATGAAGGATTTAACAGAATGTTGCTCCTTCCTTTGCTTGTTTGGAATTCCTGCATGATTCATATCTTGAGAAAGTTGTGTGAGCATGGGTACAAGATTTTTCATTCCAGCTCCCATTTCGTTTGGTTACTCAGGGGGACAATCATTGCATTGCCCATCGCATTCCGCATTAACACGGTTCCTTCGGGTTCCAGCCATTGACTAAAACCAAGAAGAATAGTGTGAGTAACACTAATTATAATAGGAAAACCACATAATTCAAGAATAAAATTTTCATGGTTAAGGTCTTATCCAAGTTTAATCATGGCCATTTCTAAAACAATATGATTGTGTACTATGCTTAGACTTATCCTTAGGGATCTTACTAAGGTATTCACATCCTAGTTTCCAATGGTTGACTATACCTTTCCTATGATACCAACTATAACGACCCATACTTTACATACATTGTTAATACATCAAAATTGAATCACACTTATTACAACATATGAAAAAACCACAAAGGACTGTATAGGTATAGTGTCTTTAGAAACTGGGAAACATAAACAACTAGTTCATAAATCTTCTACAGTGTCTCCCATTAATTTCATCATATCTAGGGTAACTTTTAGCATATTCTACTTAATATCCATATTCCTGACCTGGGGAAAAGAAAACATAAAAGGGTGAGCTCAAATGCTCCGGAAGGGCAAATAATGGAAATAAAAACCATATCATATCTTTTTAAAAATCATAACCGGCAAAAGAGATCATAATATCTTAACATGGAATAAATCATAGAAGTGAAAATGAGATCCCCATAATCATAACATGAAAATTGAAACTTTGTGGCATGCACACATAATCATGGAAACTCATTTCTTGTTAGTCATGACTCATTTCCAAGACTATCTTAGTGGACAAAGTCCCTTTCTGAACCGAGTCACCCTCGTTCCAGTCCTGTTTCACTGAACCGGTATAACCTACCGTTCCAGCCATGTCTATCTCATGAGATATAAAATCATTACCCAATGCATTGGAGGGAGATATAGGTCCCACCCATATTATAATGAAACCTTTCTCATGTGTGTCACATAATCATAAATCATACGTCATCGCATAACACATGTAAGAAAAATGGGATTCTTGAAACATCGTGACATAATAAAACAAATCATATAAGGTAAATTACTTCATCAAATCAATGTAATAATAGGGATAAAAACAGAACCCTTTATTATATAAGATGGAAAATAATTTTGAGAAAACACTTGAACTACATTCTTGAGGATAATATCCTTTCTTCTTCAAAAACAGTTTTCTTTTCTTAACATGTCATACAATTATAAACTAAAAGAAGTTGATTAAAAATAAACATGAAAACTTGTAAAGGAAGCTTCTTGGAAATAATGTTTTAAAAATCCATTCATGCCGTATAAGTTAAAAAAAACATTCTTCGTACTTTTGTCGGAAAAGTCAAAAAGTACCTCGTACAAAAAACGACAAAATATTACTTTCATATTCTTTACTAAAAACTAACCAAAGGATAAAATTGGATTTAAACTATTTTAAGTGGATGGAAACAGTATTACATATTGAGGGAACATGGATGTTGATGATAAAATAGACCCCAGTAAATGCCAAAGTAAAAACAATCTCGGATAAAAATGAGATTGTGATATTTTCCCTTACATTAGGTCCGATTTGCATTGTACGTGTCCAAAGCTCCTGTATAATGGTTTAAATAATGTTATTGACTTATTCCAGAATCATACATATTGATATGATATCATATATGGTCATATTCTTAGCTTCTTGTTAGTAATATTTCATTGTTACTTGTTACTCGGGTCCTTATTGCCTTTTGTTATTATGCGTGTTTTGTCGAATAAATTCTTATTCTTCATTTAAGGTTATAGATACCTTATATCCAGAATGGTATTAGTGTAACATATATCATATTTATTCATTAAATTAATTTATATAATTACTATGTAACGATGATCGTGTAGAACGAGTCGCATCACATCGTGGAGACGGTATTCCGTACGTACGCACGAGTGATGATATCATTCCTATGATCGTGGAACTGTATTGGAGTATATATATATTATTTCAGTATAAATATTAATTTATAATAATTATAAATAGTTACTCATTACACCATTATACCCATCCTTGTAAGGTGATGGTGGAAATTAGATTACACCACGACGTGGAGACGGTATTCAGTACGTACGCACGCGCGGTGATTTCATTTTTCCGTAGGATGGATAGAAGGTGAATTAGGGTTGTTTCATATTTATAATAACTTATCAGTATGTAAGTAATACTTATGTTGTTACTTTATCATGAAACAACTAAAGAAGAAGATGTTTAAGAAGAAAGAAATTGAAAAGATCGGTAATGGATATAACCACTTCTTTGGAAAGCCTCTTTGAATACTCCACTTAAGGAACTATGATTGGTCTTTGAAAAAGACCAAGACCTCTAGGATTATTCTAGGGACGTGGAGATGAGAAAATGGCAGGGTTTGTCCGAGCTTGAGTGCTCAAATTGGTGTGAGGAGGAGGGGGAGGAGGTGTCCTTTTATAAGGGAGGAGAGGGGCACCTTAGGAATATCTCAAAATATTATTTTATATTAAAGTCAAAATCAGTTTATAATGGTTCCAAAGGGTCTTATTTCGAAGCTAAAGTGGGGATGGGTCGAAATACTATCAAAAAATATGATTTAGACTTGTTTAGGGTATTATTTTAACCTTATAAATTAGATTTAACTCTAAGTTAAATAATTTAACTTTTACCATGTCTTTTTGTTTTCTTTCACTATATTGTTAATACACTTACTATAACATGTCAAACGAACCCCAAATTGCTTATTATTAATATATATATCCTTATCTAAGTAATTTGGCCGAACCTTAGATTTTTATAAATAAAATAACAATTAATAATATAATATTTGATATAAAAACTATTTTGTGTCAATTTTGACACTATTTGATATATGATTTTTGTGAATGTCATAACAGAATTATAGGTTCGAACAAAGTTGATTAAATCAACACAAATATATCATAGTAACATATAAAATTAGTGGAATTCATAAAAAGTCTCAAATTACATTTATTTTGGTGTTTATAACATCAATTATGTCAATATTTCATTAATAAGATAATTACTACATCATCATTGTGTCATAAATAAATTAAATTATTTAATGTCTAAAAATTACAAATAAAATACCATTATGTAGGAAATCTTTTTATCTTTCTAATGAATATTTATAGTCGAATTTATCTTATGTATAACCCCATATTGAAAATGATTTACTTATTAAACTTTGATTTTAACTATTTTAACCCTTCTTTAAATAAATTAATAATAAATGTCCTAATCTAATCCATGTGGGCCTAAATGGTCATCTTTTATTCCTAAGTTTGTTTCTGGTCGAATTAAACTTATCCAATAGAATTAGGACATGTGTTAGGGTAATAGTAATATCATATTTACCCTTAGTTACCCTATTTACTATTAACCGTGGTAAAAAAAGTAAAAAGTTACTATTCACCAAAAAATTATTTTTATCTCATTCAACCACATTTTACTTACTGATATCAACCGTGTCTGTCGTATTTTCGAAATTTCATTCACAAAAGCGGTAAAATTATGTTTTATGCAAAATTCAGTTTTTAACCTACCACTTAGTGGTTTCACTATTCATCAAAAATTGAAAGTCTTCAGAAAAATACCAAAATTTAACCCTAGGCTAATTTCGATATTCCCAATCCAAAAATGAAGTCCATTTTGAAAAATAAAATTTATAAAATTTTAAAAAGTGGTTATTACTATTCATAACGGCTAGTTTTAATAATATTTTAATAGCATATCGTTGTTTAGTGAAACTCGGTATTGCGTACGACACAAGCTATCGAGGAAGGTCGTGATTGCGTGTAAAGTAAGCCAAGCAAGTGTGTAGTGAAAGATTCCTTTGATGATATAAAAACAAAATATTACTCATAAAAATCTCAGGTGTTACAAGCCATACCAATGGATGATTGATTTATATAAATTTAAGAAAACTCTACCAACGGAAAATTTTGCATACAAGAACCACAAAAGTCATGAACACATTCCCATGACATCACATACAATGTCTAGATCGTCCTTTTTTTCTTCTAAATCTTCTGAGGGTGGAAAGAACTGTTAAGGGATAACAAGGTTCTAAAGGAATTCTTCAATCCCTTCTAGACATGGGAAATAAAACTTGTATCCCATTATGAGTTAATGGATCTATGAACTCAATTCAGCCTCACCACCTCATCCATGTACCTTTACGCGAAGGCATCCACCACACTTGACTTCTTGATCACAAATAAGTGAGCTTGTTTTTTCAAATGATCAATTACAACCCATAGGGAATCATATCCTCCTTGTGTCCTCTGTAATCCTTTAACTAAATACAGTGATAAGTTGTACCACATCCACATAGGAATGACTATGGGAAATAATAGACCCCCGAGAACATTGTTCTCATCCATCACCAACTATCACACTAGGATCCATGGAATGAACTTTTCCACTACCCGCTTCACCATCAGTTAAAAAAACGCTCCCTCAAGCCTTAGTAGAAACTCGTGGACGCACCTCTAGGTTTGAGGAATAAAAATCAAAGTGAAATCCCTCCTGAATTACCACATGGAAATATAGATTCCCATAGAATATTTTATGACTCTGACTATCCTCTAACCATCCCTTAGGAGAATCACGTTGGATACTGCAGTCACACGTCTCTATAGTCTCTATGTCTCTCCACTAAGACATCTCTACCTTCTAGACCAATGATGACCTCCCTATCATATGAAGCATATATCCTCTGCTACCATCCACTCTATCCCCCATACATAAGGCATCCATCTCCTCCTTCACCTTTAATGTGTCTATAGATTCATGAACTACATCCTTTTTTGTCTTCCTACATCGGGCGCCGGTCTCCATATTCCCCATTCCTAAGATCTATGATATATCAATGTCATAGTCCTAGAGGACCTCTATCCAGCATCGTTTCCTAAAGTTCATGTTTTGTTGGGAGAAGTTATATCTCGTCCTCTTGTGATCTGGGAAGAATAAAAAGTGCTCCCCTCTGACGTAATGCTGTCACAATATCACTGTAAATATCACTTTGGAATTCTTTAGATCATCATTGTCTTATTTATATTCGTGCCGAAATAACTGCCTAAACCCATAAGAGGTCAATCCCCACTGCTGCATCAGCATAAATCCTAATCCTAGAATAAAATCATCATTTGTCACATTGAATGTCACCCATTTCTCTGAAATCCTATGAACTGGGTCACTATCTCGAATCCCCTACAGGAAGCTAAAAGATTTAGGACACTTCTAACACCACATTAATCCATGGTAATTTCTTTTCAAGGTTGTCAATAGAGCCTCATCTCATGAAAATTTGGATACAAACCACCGATAATATAATTCTAGACCCAATAAGCTATGAACCTCTTTCACATTCTTGGGTGCTTCCCAATAGAAAACAACCTCAACCTATGATGGTCCACTGCTATCACATGCTGATACAGTAAATCTCCAAGGAATTTCACATATAGTATCTAGAAATTTAATTTAGACAACATCTCCTAGAGGTGGTGGAGTCGATGGACATCCAAGATTGTCCTCAAATATTTTTCATGCTCCTCCTCAGACCATGAGTAGATATGGATTTCATCGATGAACACGATGACAAAACTGACAAGGAATTCTTCAATAACAGAGTTCATGAGTCCCATGAACATGACTAGTGCATTCATGACACTGAATGACTTGTCAAAGAAATCAATGTTTCCATACCTACACCTGAAAGAATTCTTTGGGATGTCACTCTCCATCAACCTTTAATGGTGATATACAAACCGTGGATAGATCATAAAGAACAAACACGATCCCCTAAAAGAGTATAAAAGATCATTAATCCTCGAATGAATGAATCAATTCATGATCATTAACTGATTTAGTCTCCGACAGTCTCTGTATGTCCTCTTTCCACCATCGGCCTTTATTGAAATGAAGAACAGAGCACCACATTATGAAATAGTTGGATAGATAAAATACTTTTTCATTAGGTCACACACTTGAATCTGCTACTCCCAAAACTCTTAATGTGCCATTCGGTAGGGAGCCATTGAAATCAGATAGGAATCGAGTTACAAGTCTATTATGAACTCAAGTTCACGTTGTGGGGGTATATCCACAACCTAGTATTGGAATACATCCATGACCTATACAAAAAACCTCAGAACCTCCACTATCTATTTTATTTCTTATTCCACTAATAGCTTAGTCAATATATAGAGAAGGAGATCCACCCATTGACTGACCATCTGATATCCCCCTGCTCTTTGGAAACTACACATTGGCCAACCACACCTAAAAACATGACTATTCTATAAAAGTTGTCAATAAAATAATTCACATAAAACTAAAATTTGTCTCCTAGTATGACATCATATGGTTACATATATACCAGAATAAGATCCCCACATGACTGATGAACCTCTAAAAGTAGTCTACATCACCGGTAAATGTCATAAAAACGGGTCTTAACACCAACTTGTGTACTCAACACATGTTGAATTAAAATATTGTATAAGTATTGTATCAAATAATGGGATATAATGGGTACACAGTAGGAACAAGTATCTTGAATAAAAAAAATTGACATAGGAGTACTAAAAAGACTGATCGTACCTCGAACAACCTCCGACCTTGATGGAACTACTACTTCAATGGTGTGTAACTTCTTAAACCTAGCTTCTCTACCCTCTACTATCGAATTCCTATGAAACCAAACCCTATAAAAGGTTCATTTGTATAATACTAGGCTCATCCTCCTTTATCATCCTCTACCCTCAGTGGATCGAGAGCCCGCTACCTTGGATGCTGGAAAGGATTGACCGACAACGGGTTTGGCTGATGTGGGTTCTGAAACATCCCACCCTAACTGTACTGGGCATGAAATTGGAACTGGATCTAATGATGTCCAATATATAAGTAGATATATCACCTTTGTTCTTAGACCATGGGTAATGGGTGGGGACTAGGATATTAGAACTCGAACTCTTGATGCCTTCATCCCGCTAGACGAAACATGGAAGGCCCTGACGTTGGAGATTTGCTGCGGACTGTATTTCCCTTTGATGAACATAGATGTCTCCCTTAGTGTGGTACACCTACTAGTGAGTGAAACTTCTCCACTACTTAATACTTATTCTAAACTGTTATGTCTATCAGTAGGGAAGGATGTGTCATTATAATGAAGAGAATGATAGAGTGCCTCCTCCACGCATCTCACCTGCGACTAATTATTGTAAAAGAGATCTGGAGCTAAGCATAGTAGATCCTTGACCTTTATCCCCAATTCGGCACTAAAATACACCCTTGATGGATGGAGAGTAGTTCCTACATATTCCAAAACTTCATCATATATGAATGAAACACTACCTGAAACTCCTACTCAATTTTATTCCACGAGACATCAGTCTACTTCCCCTACCTGATGTAATTTGTAGACAACTAACAAGATGATCTTCATTCTAGATCCCTACCAGAGGAACCCAAAACTCCCTTGGAGAAGATTTCAAGGTAAATTTTATTATTCTATCTTAAGCTATCCCTCTATATCTATGTCTGAAATGATGCCTTCCTACTTCATCAGGGTCTTCCATTAGAAATCATATAGAGTATTTTTTCAAAAGTTATCTTCCACCACTCCATCATCCATATATTAAAACCCAAATTCAACCTGCTATGCCTCAATATAACGCAAAACTAGTAGGTGATGTATGGGTTCCATAACTGACAACATAAGAAAGGAACTGATAATCCTATGTAGAATGAAATATTTATTTTATGATTTATTATGAATCATTATTTAAATTTTAAATTTCTTAAACATCCAAGAGAAAAAAGAACACATGTCATTAAGATTCATCTACCCTTCCTATGTTCTCTACCCTATAATTAGTGTAGCCTCAATTAGTCATTCAGTACGTCAAGATACCATAAACCAGATCATAGTGGGACCAAAAATCAAATTTCGTATCCAGTCTTCCCTATCCAATTTCACACACCATGATTTCCAAACATCATTTCCCTACTATTAAATGAAATTAGTATTGTTCATATCATCAAGATAGATAATATATCTCAACCATAAGATATGATACCATTCTGTCATGACCCTCCTTCATCAAGAAGAGGGAAGGGAAAAAAATTACAATTCCATTCCATCTTCATAATGAATGATAGATAATAACATATATGTCCTTCCTTCAATAGGCGCTAGAGTGGTGACTAGCACTAAGGGTATTGAATCTGACACATAATAGAATTTTTATGCATTATTAATGAAATCATGATCAAGAGATAAGATGATATTATTAAAAACAACAAAAAAATTTATATAAAGGAAACCATAATCCAACCCATGCATGAGTTAAATGTAAACTGGTAAAAAAGTACATCCAAATCACTAAAGAAATAACCAAAATAAAATGACTGATTGGCACCACAACAAACAACCAGAAGCAAGAGTTAGTAATTTCTAGAACAATCCGCAATGTACTCCTAGATAACTGGAAAAAAATTATATCATATGGTTATAAAACAAGTATACCCTATAGAAATGCTAATGATTGTTGTACACATATGGGGTAATATACTAATCCACATGTGATAGAATAACATAACCTCAAAGATCATACCAAGGAATACTAAATAGACCAGCCTCACAAAGGAACACACACCAAATAACCAATTCATCTGATGTTGTAGTATAAGTCATCATCGGTTGGGTACCCCAAACCACAATCCCACTTGTTAACTGCTCATTAAGAATTTCTAACATCTTGATTCTACCACTCATCCAAAAGACATTCCCATTACCACATCCTAACTGAAAAATCCAAGGATTCATAGAATACATACTCCCCTCATGCATACACCTGTTCCACAACTACATCCCACATCTCACCTGCAGACACCTGGGCCCAATAACCACACCTCTCTCACAAAGATACATATGCCTCATATCAAAGTCAGTTGTGAAAACAACTTGTCCTGTAAACACATAGGCCTCTCACCCACACCACAACCTACACAAAGGATATTTGGCTATTGTGAAACTCATGAAATTATAACCTATCATGGTATTCTCGAGTAGTATGAACTTGAAAGAGGTTGAGAGGATGAATTTGAGTAACCCTTCATCCTTTCTCCCAACAAAATTGTCAAAGAGACACCCTCCCCATGAAATGGGGGTGTTCGAAACATGGTTCTCAACAAGGGTGGGGGCATATAAGAAACAGAAGGAACTATGATTTATTCATATAATTATGCAAATGATTATCCCAAAATACGGTTTCAAATAACAAGAACATTACACCAAATCCAATTTTTTTTCAACCCCTATATGCAGAACCACACATGCAATCATTTCCATAGTTTAAGAAAAGATAATTTTTCATTTAAACACTTTAAATTCATTAATTAAGGGGTCAAATTTAATTTATTGAAGAAATACATGGGGAAACTACAATGAAAAACATCTGAAACCATTCTGAAAAGGAAAAGAAAATGATTAACTAAAATCACATAAAAAACCCCACCTTGTTCATCAGTATTACCAACATCGAGCAATGAAATATTTACCAAGGTAATTCATTTACACTTTAACATACATTCACAAAAAACAAAAATAAACAAACATCCTGGAGTCCCACTACACTCCCCATTCATCATGGACACTGATTCAACAACTTCCAACTGTCATTCTTCAAATTTTATCCTCATCAAACTTCATCTCACAAAAAAACCCGGAATCCCTGCTACACCACAACACCACACACGACACACCTATAATAATGATGTCTTGATACAACCCAGTCTCTCATCCCTTTTACCATAAAATTTTTCATATGAATTCCAAATACATAAAAAGTCCATCACCACAATGATATCCCACTTCCCAACATCGTTCAACGACCACAACACAAACATGGGTAGTCCCACTACATAAAATTCCATCTATTCCACAATCAATTAGTCTCTCAACCTGTTGTTTCGTCACTCATTATGTACCACCATATAGTAAAATCTAATACAATACCCCACTAAACAGAAGTTTCACTGCACACACATTCCCTTCCCCATTCATAGGAGCTACCACTCTATCAAAAAATACCTATAACTATCCTTCTAATAGTAGCACCAAACAACCGAAAAAAGTTCACAACACCGAATGGAATACAGCACACAACCACACCTATTAACTAGGATGTATTCAGAATAATTATACATTATTTTTAAAATCCACTTTTAAAAACATGGGTTATCACAGAAGGGATTTCACAAAGGGGAATCCATTTCATTTAACATATTATGCTTGATTAAGAATATTTCATGTTTTCAAAAATAATCAATGAATAAAAATAAAAACAGAAGATCACAAGTGAACAAGAAAATACCCCCAATGTGTATGATATTTAAATAGAAAACTGACTCAAAAACCATGAAAGGAAACAAAAATATCAGTTAATGAAATTGATCAACATCAATTCAATTCTATTCTCTACCCATTATATTTTAATAATCAATTCTATTCCATTATTCATATTTTTTTTAATAAAGTTATTCACTTGTTCTTGATAAGGAATCATTTGTACATTGAACCCAAATGATGAAAAAATAAATAGAGTCAAAAGAATCTAATCATGAACCAACAAAATACCAAAATACCTATTTGGGCCAAAATAGGGGAACAAGAAACCAGTAGGGAACTACCAAAAAAATTATCAGGAGGATGTTCTACCATAGGTTCATTATTTATCTAGAGAAAAAGGACATAGGGCGCATCATGGGAAAAGTTATGAGAGGACCCCAAATTTTTAGAAAAATTATGATCCCATATCAATGGTTGGAAATGGTTTCAAGGCCCATTAACAAGGGATCATGGTTAGGATCACAATTGATTTGTAACTAAATGTCCCAAAATCTTTAGGATATTACTGATATACTTAATATCCTATAAACGACAATTAAAAATGTCGAAACAAGGATTTAAACTTGGTTTATGTCAAATAAAATATATGTGGGGTGAAACTTGGAACACTCAAGAACCTAGAAATTTGGAAAATGGGGAGACATCGTTACTATGTTCCACTATTATTGGGAAAATGTTTTAGTCTTCCCCAGTTTTAGTGTGCCACCATTTTGGTGCTACACCATTTCAGTGCCACCATTATGGTGGAACCATTTTAGTGCCATCGTTATAGTGAAACTGTTTGGTGAAAATTGGATTATTGGAAAAAATCCAAAGAAAATAATTATTATCCCCCAAAATAGGACGAGAATGTAATTTTCACAATGAAATGGCCAATGGAAATCTGTGTTATAACATTAAATAAACATTAAATAACATTTTTTTACTATGTTTTTCAATACATCCCTTTTTTCATAATGTCATATAGCCTTGTTTGTAAATTATTACAATGTCACTAATGATCATATTAAACGTAATATTTATTAATACATATAAACATATGATTAAACAGTTTAAATTTATTATTCCTAAAATATCTATTCCATTAAAACATATTCAAACATTATACTTCTCCAAAAAATAATATCCATCATGGTAGACTCCGATCACATTAATCCCAAAAGGTGACTTAAATTTAGGATTGAAATATAGATGTAAATGTATAGGAGACAACACAACACTAGACCAGGTGAATAGTATGTTTAAAAGTTTTGTATTTTAACCCTAAAAAGAAACATTTTTAAGAGATATTATTCTCATACAATTAAAAAATTCAATAATAAAACAAAAAAAGGATGGAACTGATATTTGATCTGTTAGATATAATATTATACGATTGGTTATTAGAAAACGATTTCATTTTTATTGACTATAATAATCATGATATAAAAATTGTGAAATATTCTACCATTCAACATATATAATATTTTCATAGAATATGTAATTTAAATGAATGTATCGTAATTAAAAAAATTACAATAGATAGAATATGAATAGAAATATGAAATAAAATTATTCCCTTTCTATTAGAAATAGTTGCAGAAATGTAAAGGGTATTACAAATCTTTAATACAAAAGAGTAGGGTATCATTTCACCTAGGATAAAAAGTATGTCTTACTGGCATGTAACTAATCCCTCAATATGATGATTGGAATGTATTTCTTCCTATCTATAAAATCCCTCTATTAATAAGGTAATCATCACCTCTGTCATTCAAATACTTAAGTTCCCTCAATACAATGATTTAAATCACCATCATCATATCCCAATAATCCTAAGATTTTTATCACAATAATTAGTATCACAAAGAAATAAAATGAAATTATTAAATTACCAGAACTCAGAACAATCCATTCGCGTCTTGTTTTCTCAAGACTATTTGCATGAAGACAATGAGAGGTTATACTGTCTCTCAGTAGAAAAAATTGTAAATAGTTTATCTTCTATGTTCAATGGTCCATGTTTACTAACTCTGTTTCAAACGACATTCTATTTATATGTCTCCTGTCCAATGGTCATATCTGATTTCAATTGTCTTATTTATACAGAAATAATGGAGGGGCATGGACACCTGTAAATATAACGGTCAAAACAAAACATTATGAATTACATTATTTGGATTAGTATATAACTACCTCCACAACATTGTTTTGGTTCATAAATAATAAGTAAAAAAGTGTGAAATAATGAGTATGATTAATATATAATTCATGTGAAAAAGGTTAACATGAAACATGTATTTGATATTAGAGTAAGACATGAGTTCACTGAAATACATGAATATGATGAATTACAAGGGTATGATGCATAACATGGATATGATCTAGAGCAAGGTTGTGTTTTATGACTTGGACATGATGTATAACATGATTATGATATATAATAAGGTTATAATGAAAAACAACAAAAGTGGTTATGATGAAAATCAACATATGTGGTTATGATTAAAAAAACATATGTGGTGATGATGAAAAACTACATATGTTGTTACGATGAAAAATTACATATGTGGCTGTGATGAAAAACAATATATGTGGTTATGATGAAAATACTCATTTTTGGTAATGATGAAAAACATCATATGTGGATTTGAGGAAAAAGAACATATGTGGTTAGGATGAAAAATAACATATGTTGTTACGATGAAAAAGATGAAATAATTTTTTTTTGTAAATCAAAAAAGAATAGAAAGTGAAATTTGAAACACATAATTTGACTCAAAAATTTTCCCCTTTTTCGAAATCAAAAAAGAAAAAATTAAAAAATTAAATCCACCTATGTTTTTTAATTATTCTGAAACTAAAATTGAATATGACTAATTCCATTGTTGGATAAAAATAATCTATATGGATCATATACTGGATAATTCTCAATTTCATATGAGTTCTCTCCAATAAAAAGGTATTCACCCTTTTCTATTTTCTAGGGAAATTTTTTTTATAAATTAATTTATTAATATCAAAATTATCCTCCCATTTGCAATTTTAATAAATAATAAGTGAAAAAATTCATTTATTTCATAGAGTAATAGAAACAATGTATAAGAAACAATGAAAACTACATGAAATGCAATATTTTTTTACAATAAGAGTTCCAAAATTCATTAGTTATTTTCTTTGTCAAAGATTTTGAACACAAACATCATCATCCTCGTGAAAACTTTTATATCCTCCATCAACTTGTCAAGAGATTCTTGATGAGACTTCATCTGCTAACCCTATTCTACAATAATCCATTAATTTTTTGGAGCCTTTCTTCATGAAGTTGGTTTATTGCTTCCTATGATTTTATCCTTACTTCTTGGGAACAGTAATCATCCATTATGACTCTGTAGACCTTTTCAACGATTAAATAGCTTTATGAGAGAGAAAAAATTCATTACATCCATTTTCTAATATTGACTTTAGATATTGAATCTCTTTAGAGGATATTTCTTTTTTGGTACTCTGTCTTTAAAAGGATTCTACATTTCCATTCAATTCAGTGAACAAATTTTGGTTGACTAAATCACGACCATTTACAAGCTTCACCAATTAATCAAGACTGTCGAAATGATACTTTATATTTTCATCAATTTTGTACAACCACTTTACAACGTTGTTACATGATTTGTTGTGCTAAAAAAACATTATATAAATACATTAAATAATGCTTCATGTTTGAAAATCTTATCCATCATAATCATGAAATAATACTTTCTTTCATTATGATTTTGGGAAAGGATATCTATTCTTGATTTATTATTTGAAAATAAATGGATATAATTTTGATAAATTTTCAAGTCTTGTTCAATATATTGAAATCACTTCACTGAAATTGTCCTTTATGAGTGTATATCTTCATTAAAATATAGAGGATCTCTAAAATGAGTTCTTGTATAGAAAAAAGAATCTCGTGGATTCTGATTCTTATTGGAATCTTCTTCTTCTTTTTTCTGAGATTTGAATAATATTATTGGAAGTGTTCTTTTGAATTAATCCTTTTGATTATTGGGGATCAGGATATTGAAACAAATAGATGGGGATTATGACAATTCTTCTGAATCATTTTTCTTTTTTGCCGCATATTTATTTTTCAAATATTCTTATTCAAATCCTTATTCTTGTTCATCACCTTATTCTTATTATTCATCACAATACTGATTGTGGATTTGTGTAGCTGATTGTTCAGTTTCCTATTATTCATTAACATTATCAGCTATATCATTTTTGTATCAATTAGCTGGTTCCCTTGGGACTATTATAGTTATGGATTCTTTTGATAACATAAGAAGACTATAAATATCAATATCATGATCATTTACATTATTTATTATATTCTTATTATATTCCTGTTTTTACGTTTTGCAGGTTCTTATTATTCCATAATGGGATTCACCATTGTCCAATTTGAAAAGATGATCTCCTTCCTTCTATTCTACCTTCATCATCCTCCATTATGCGACGAACTCACCTGATACTGGTTTTTTGTTTCTTCAATTTCGTGAGTTTGTATCCTTAGATAACATTATTTTTCCCAATGTGGATTTGTATGGATGGATGTTTTTTACTCATTTTAGCTATTTAATTTTCATTGTTGTCTTCTATATCCGTCTCAAGCATCCATGATTTTGGGTTGAATAGTAACTTTAGACCCCTGATCATATCCTTGCTGTTGAGAGGTTCCTAGAATGTTGTAAGATATGATTTAATTGGAACATTTAAAAAAATCCATAATTATTTGATAAAACATATCAGGATAGTAGGAAACGTGATTAGTTGAGACAATATTGAACATTATTTATGTGTTTTCATGGTCGAGAAAATAAATCCCAAAATATTGAACATACTCATATTTATTAGGTTTTCATGTACATAGAAATTAGAGTATTTTAGTGTTTAAATATAGCCCATTATCAGTAATATGAATACTTTCATCTAGAGGGAAATGAGATGATTGTCTTCTAATAGATGATTAAACTTCCTCTTATCATTATAAATGTCAAAAATAGATTCTTCTGAGTTTATTTCTTCAAAAGATCCATCTAGTTCTTGAAATTTTTAGGAAGGGAAAAGTGAAACTCCCTAAGATGGAACGCCTAAGAAAGAGAATTATTTTTTAATTGAGGTTGTTTATTTCATTTCATAAATAATAAATTAATCATTGAGTCCATCATCTGTCTCCATTTTTTGTAGAATTGATACACTTTTTCCGAAAAACAAAAAACCTTGATCTAATCTCGGTATTTCAATACATAACGATTCCCATCCTTGGAAAATTATTGTCATTTTTAGTATAGAATCAATATTCTCATTAAAATATGGAGATATTGTCCATTAACATAGAATGTTCATCGAATAGAAATATTTTAGAGGAATTTTTTTGGAGATGAAGTAGTTGAAGAAGACATGAATTACTTGAAAAATGATGTCAAAAAATATTGTTTTTCTCTTTTACCAAAGATGACGAATTCTCTACATAGGAAAAATGAGGTGATATATAATTACAAATACAAAAGTGATCTCGTATTACAGACAGTGATGTCTATTTATAGGACACCTTACCATTGGTGAAATTTATATGGATTTTGACGTTGGATGATTAGGGGTTCATCTAAAAAGATAATTATCATTTGAGAATAGATCTAAATCATCCAATGGATGTGCATTACACTGAAATCATATGTTTTTCTATAAAAGAAAATGTATTCAAGATGAATCTAATAATAGGTTAAAAAATTAAATAGTTAAAATACCAATAATTTGAAATATAATGGACAACATAGTGCTTTTAAATTTTATATCTATTAGAGAATACAGATAGATATATTGGTTTTAGTATATTGTTCATATGATAAAAATACATAAGTACTATAAGAAAGTAATTGTAGTATCAAAAAACATATGAAACTGAAAAAAACTAATACCGAATTAATTATAAAGCTAATTATATTCTAATACTAATAAAAATGTAAAACAATTAAAATTGTTACACTGATAAAAAATTGATTTTGATAAGCATGAAACCAATAAACTTGAAACTGATAAAAATGAAATTTATAAATCATGATATCGAAAAAAATATGAAACTGATAATCATGAAACTGATAAAAACATGAAAATGATAACATATGAAACTAGTAATATATCTTTCTGATAAAATATGAAGCCGATAGAAAATATGAAATAGATAATAATGAAATTTCAAAAACATGAAATTTATAAAATATGATACTGATATAAAAATGAAACTGATAAAAACATGAAACTGAAAAAACATAATAACAAAATAACATTTATACTCACCAATTAAAAAGCAGTAACTTAATGTAAGTATATGGTTTAAATAATAAGTAGAAGATAATGATTACATTACAATGATCATTCCTAGATTCTATTAAATGTATTAAAATCTATCAAAAAATTATGGTTTTGGAAAAAAATAAACATGTTTTTCTTGTATTCTGATGAGTTGTAAAATAATATCTCCATTTATTGTGTGGTCTTAGTGAAATTGTTGGATAATATCTATGTGTTTTGCGCTTGAGTGATATGAATTATTTTTACTTATCAAAATGGAACTAGTATTCTCAAATAGTATTTGAGTTTTGAAGATACTCATACCATTGTCAGTTAATGTGAGTTGCATCCACTCCACATGAGAACAACGACATCTAATTGCTACATATTTAGATTTAGTAGTGGAAGGAGCTACTAAATGATGGTTTTTGCATGATCGTGAAACTAATGAATATACTAAGAATTGAAAAGTTCCAGAATTACTTTTTCTTTCTAGTATATAACCACCAAGTCATCATTTGAAATTCTGTTTAAAACAAAATCTTTTCCAGATGAAGAAAATTCTAATAAATCCATGGTTTCCTTTAATTTGTAAAAATTATTTCCACTTATTTTAAAGAGATTTATTTAGTTTAAATAGATATCATTCACATAAGAATACTAAAATAATTATTTATGAATCACTAGTTGTTATGCTTGAAAAACTTCAAATCATACCTCTAAAAGTTGTTTGATAAAATACAATCCCAACTTCATCACGACCAAGATAATTTGAGGTACTAATTACAGTGCTTATACTTTTAGTGTTTCCATATTTGTACTTTTTACGAAGATCATTCATATAATATTGTTGAGATATAATAGTTCATTCTAGTTTTGAGAGATTTGGAAACCAAAAAATGAATGTTAACAGACACATAATACACATTTCCAACTAATGTTTCATGATAATCTCAATAAAATAATTTAGTGATTTCTGAGTTGATCCGATTATAATGTCATCAATATATATTTCAATAATAAAAATATATTTTTTCCATTTTTTAAAAAATATTTCAATCCGTAGTTCCTTTAGCATATTTTTTTGTAATGAATTTTGATAATACTATAATACTAATATCTAGGGGATTTTTTAAACCATATAAATATTTTGTATGTTTTAGAAACAATATCAGGTTGTTTTGAGTCTACAAAACCAGGAGGTTGTTCTACAAAAACATTATTGTGTGCATATAGAATAAGAAATAAACATTTTAAGACCAATTTAAAAAATTTTATGTCAATGAATTTTGAATAAACTAATGGAAAATGAATGGATTCCTATATAGCTACAGGAGAGTATGTTTCTTCATAGTCTATTCCCCATTGTTTATTACATCCATGAGAGCCAGTTCTAGTATTATTTAAAATAATGACTCAATTTTAATAACAATGTATTCCTGAAACCCCATTTAACTCCAATTATAGTTGTTTCATTCTGAAATTTGACCATGATCCATACTTTATAATTTTCAAATTCATTTATTTAATATTTCATTGCTTTAATAATAGCCTCATCGCCTAAGGTTTAATTAAATGTAATTGGATAAAATTGGGATATGAAAGCAATATGTTATATTTCATTTCTAAATGAGTTTCATGTCCTCACATGGTGATATATGTGTGAAATGATATTATCACTTGTATTATTCCAACGAAAAAATTGATTTGGGTTTTGTAAACATCTTCATCAATATAAGGTAGAACGTCTTGTGGGGTATATATTTTAGAAACATTTTCATGAGTATTTACCTTTTCAGTAGAGTTTTCAATCAAAGGATGATAATAATTTTATTAAAACACATCTATTGATGTTGGTATGTATTTTTTTTTAAAAAAAATGTATTAGTTCCATAGAATTTAACATGAACTATTTCCTCAACAGTAACCTAGTTTTTTTAATCTTTGTAACCCTTAGAAGTATTGGAATAAACTAAAAGGGTTCTGTCATTAAAAATGGATTCAAATTTATGAAAATTATCTTTATTATTTAATATGAATAATTTTCATCAAAATATTTTGATATAAGAAACATTATAATTTCACCCAGTCCATAATTCATAAGGTGTTTCATTTATAAAAGTTATAGTAAAACACGATTTATAGTATAACATGAAGTACATATATCATCAACGTAGAAATTCATAGCAATTGAGTATAAACTCAACATGGTTCTTGTCATTTACTGATGAATATTATTTATTCTTCGAACATGACCATTTTATTGAGTGTTTAATGGAGCATAAATATTTTGAGTAATAAGTTTCTTCCTACAAAGAGCATCAAAATCCAAAATTTTTAAATTATCCACCATGATAACATATAATAGTTATAAGAGTTATGTTTTTCTTTATTTTAACTAGGGATCTACACATTTTGAAAAAGTAAAAGGCTTTATATTTGTTTTTTAGAAAATAGACCCTAGAAAATATGTTGTAGTCATCAACTACAAAAATTAAATAGTATTTTACTTCAATAATTATACTTTTTGTAGTACAAAAAACATCCACATGCACTAACTGCAATGAATTAGTAATTGAAAATGCTATTATAGAATTAAATCTAGTTTTATGTTGTTTTCCATATTGAAATGTGTCACCAAATTTTGATTAAACAAGCATTTTTTCTAGTAAAACCTTAACTAGTATTTTTCATTGAGATTTTTCAATGGTTCCTAAGGTTACAGTGTCTAAACCTTCTATACCATAACCATGATTGGTCTTCCAAATAATTTAATCATGGTATTTTTTATCTATTATTGTCTTCTACGTTATGTGTATGTACATTATAATTCCTATGGGCCGAGAGAATTAATTCTTATATAGAATTTCGAACTAATAATTTATTATTCAAACAATTCACAAGGGAACCATCATTAAATTATTGAATTCTACTTATAAGGTTGTTTTCAAGACCATAAAAAACCATAGATATATAAACATTTCCTAATTGATGAATATTACCTATACCAATGATCTTTCCTTGAGAATTATATCTGAAGGTCACTCTTAATCCATTAATTTCAATGATTATTTAACACAAATCATTATTTACGGTAATATTTCATGAGTATAAACTATCAATGTACCAAGTATTATTGATGTTGGCAATCATTTTTATTTCCTATAAAAATGAAACAACTATATTTTTAGAAACCAACCATATTTAGATTCCGAAATTTTAGATAAAAGATATTTAGTAATTCAATTCTTTTTCATTGTGATATTTTTTAAATTATAAATATTTTCTTTCATTAAGGGAATATTTTTCCCAATGTCCACCACTCTGACACATAGTTCTAAATAGGGGACGTTTAGGAATTAAATAGTTATGTCTAAAAATGGGGATTGAGTAAGAATATCCTATTCTAGAAATATTTTAATGAGGAATAATTTATGAATACAAGTTGTAATGTTTTCTTTACCCGATATAATGTTTGATAAAATTATCTTACAAATGTTTTTTTATATTTTAGTCTAATGATTATATTTTTTTCTCATAATTTTTTTATAATTGGGTTTTGTTTCTTTTATTTCACTAAAACATATTTTTCAATGTACTTATAATGTTTATCCTTCTATGAATTAACATTAACAATGTTGTATGAAATAATTCCTAAATAAACAGTTTTCTGGTCATGTTATATCAAAAGATCAGATACTACTACTTTAAAGATAAATATTTCTTGATTTTCCACTATCATTTTTTTAGTATGAAATTTTAAATCTAATGTAGTTTAGAAAATCTAGATACTTCTTCAAAAGAAAGTAAATTATCCTATACTTACGAAGATTATTCATTTGATGAGTATGAATATTTCTCATCAGGATAAATTTCATTTAAATATACCTTTGTAAGACATTCTATATTTGGTTCCTTTTCCATGAGATGATTATTTTTAATATGTTGGTGGTAAATAATTCCAATATTTATCTGACTATAAGATTCATATTCAATTGATTTTTCTAAAGAGTCACCACCAATGGGACTTATGTATAATTTTATTTCCATGATTTCTTAGTCTTAGACATGTAATACATTTTTTTAATTTCAAAAAGCTTGTCCTTCCTTTTATTCCTTTTAAGAAAATGAAAAAATCATTCTAATATGACCTACTATTTTATATTCAAAACATGTTACTTCTCAACCTTTCTTTAGTTGTAGAGTTTAATGAAGATTCGAGCCTCCATAGTTTGTCATTAATCGCTCGATTCTCGAGTATAGGACCCTCAATCGATCTATTTGATGGATTTATGTTTGGTTCATGGGAATTTCAAGAAAGGGAAACTATAGGCTTGTTTGAAAATAGGACCATCTTGATCTTATTTGATTTGGAGGAAGATCTGATAAAGGCATGGTTGAGGGATCCCCGCATCTGAAACAGAACACGATTATTCCTATCTCGATGGTCGTATGAAAATCACATGAAGCATGAATCTTGATCAGTGGTGTTCTGGGTATGTTTTCTGAATATTACGCTTTCGTTTCAGAATCCATCAATTTTTAAAATGCTTGTGATCCTTCTATGTAGGTACTTGTGTTCGGATAGCTGGAGCAATGTGGTCTCCCACCCGATTAACCCTCTTGTGCATGTGGAGGTGGACTCATCAAAGGATCCATTAGACTTAATATGGATTACTGTTATGGAAGAATTATGGTGTAAGAATCCAGTGGTATCTGAGGCATGGTTTCAGTTTTTCCAGATTTGTAAATGGTTGGGAAATTCTCTAGAGAGTTGTAGGTGGGAAACTAAGAATTCTGAATTGCAGGAGGATGTGTGAAATGGTAATTGTGTTATTCCAGAGAACTGCATACTGGAGGGTGTACAAGCCGAAGGAATATATGGGAGTAGATGCAGTGGGCTAGGATAGGGAAGTGGTCTATCAAGTGTTGCTATGGTGGACCAGATTGATGTTCTGGAAAAAGGTGATGCATGGACTGGCGCAAATGCAGTTGACAGGAGTCCTTCTTTTGGTGACAACCATGTGAGGTAGGAGAAAAACACTGTTCTGTCCTACTAATCTGAATGTTGATGATGTCTTTATTAGATTGATAAGTGACCTCACTAGCACGAGTAGACTTGTCCTAGGGTGTAATAGAAAAGAAGTTTCCATGAATGATCACTATCAATTTTCAGGTGACTGCAAATCATGTATCAATGAGTAGTGTCCTATGATGCAAACTTCTTTTGCTACTTAGAGTGTGGTTCTTGAGGACTTTTTCACTCAACCTCAGTTCATGGGGTGTGGCTTCATACAGCCCAGCCAGGCTGAGAAGCTTTGCAAGATGTCGCTGGATGGGGCGACAGATTTATGTATTAAGGATATTCAGTTTGGCGATAATTGTGATAATACTAGAAGACCATTTAAAATAGTGATGGAGGGAGGTGGACTAAACCCGATCTAGACCTTGGTTCCCTTGTGCGACATGTTTAAAGGAATCCTTGAGAAGGATGTGGATGCTAGTCTCATTTCCCAAGCTGAGTGACACGGTGCGGGAGTGAAGGTTTCCAATGGGATTGAGCATGGTAAAATTGAAGATTAGGAGTCACCTACAAATATTAATATGGGTTTTGGGAAGATAAAGGGTAAGAAGTACTATTCCACATTACCTCCTCCTCTAAAGACCCGATCTGCAAAGAAGATGAATGAAAAAAAGAAGGAAAAGGAGCCTTTGTATTCTCAATGTCCAGTGGAATATGGTGACCAAAACATCGTTCTTCTTTTAATATCTTAATAAGAAGTGATGGAGCAGACCATGTTGCTTGATGCATTAGAGAAGGAGGAAGCCGGGACGATGGGGAGTTCACTAGAGGTTTCTCTTAATGAGGAACAAAATACATGGATTGACAGACATGTCTCCATTCTGGTTTGGGGTTTCAACAGAAGGATAATAAATGTCTAAGAGTATATTCAAACATGGGATCAACTTGCTATTATGTTAGAGAAAATTATTTTTGAGGTGGCTGATTTAAAGGTTCAATCCCAATCATGAAAACATTTTAGAGAGAGAGATTCAGTTAATATTAAGGTATCCTTTAATGATCCTCGTTAACGGTGGATTTGGCCAGGTCTTTCGCGAGGGTTGGTTGAGGTCCAGCTCTTAGGTGTTCTGGTTATTTGACATTGTTTGGATCTTTAGTGTCTTTTCTAGCATTCTACATGGACCTACGCAAGAGGGGGACCAGAACATGAAGTCTTCATTGATGCAAGAGTTTTGGAGTGGGATGTTGAGAGGGTATGTCTATGCCATCGGTACCATGCCCATGCACTTCAGCATGTGACTGATTATTGAAGGGACATGCGTAGGTGAAGGCTTGTTTGCAGGACCATTTGCTGGGGTGGGTTAGGTCTGGTGGTTTTCCTTGGTTTTTATTTTATACTCTGTTTCTCTGGATTTTGTTTAGACTGTTCTATGGGTTCTCACATTCTTCCTCAAAAGTTCTTTTATAATAAAAAAAATTAAATTTTTATTTAGTAAGAGAGTACAAAATAATTTATCAATAGTGATTTAATTAAATTTCTTATTCTCATCAATATCATTCATTTTTGATTCCCACATGTTGAGCATGATATCTATAATCTTGTCGACAGATATCCCATCATCAAGTCCATTTTCACCCATATATTGAATACTATTGACTGTTTTCATAAATATTTGTTGAATCATGCATGCCAGTTCTATATAGGGAAAATAAAACCATGATATTCATCTCAGAGAATGGATATTTTGGTTAGTATAACATTAGATGTACAAAAATGTTTGAATTTCGGATTCTTATAGATACATATCTCTGCTTCAAATTATGATATCTGACTGTATATTTTTTTTCATATAATAAAATATAGTATTTTATACATTGTAATTTAGTGGGTATTTCTATTTCTCTGAGTTAGTGAATTTTCTGAATTCCATCTCACTGATTTCATAATCTCAATTGTGAATCACAATGTTACCTACTAATGTATTAATAATAAATATCTTCATTCGATATATCCAGTACTCATAATCATTCCCATTAAAAACAGTTGATCTAGATTATCTACGATTATCAAGTGATCCAATATTCATTCAATCCGTATTACAAAGAAATAATTTGTGACTCAACACATTAGTGTAGTATGTAATTATAAACAATGTGTTTATAAAAATAATAATTGTCTTAAAGAATGAAATACAAAAAGTAAAACAAATTAGTAGAATCATGCTCTGATAACAATTTTAGGATTGAAATATAGATGTAAATGTACATGAGATGGATAATTCAAAGAGGGGTGAATTATAGGTTTAAATGTTTTGAATTTAAACGATTAAGATAAAACGGTTTTTAAGACATCTAAACTATTACAATTCATAAATACTCTTATGAAAAAAAACATATGATTGATCTGGTTTTTGATATTTTTGATAAAATATGATACCATAGTTTATGAAAAAATATTTTATTTTAATTAAATAATGTGATCAGGGTAAAACAAAAGTGAATGATTCTACCATAAATCATATATAATCTTTTAATAAAATATTTAATGTAAATGACTGTATTCGTATATATTTATAAGGAAAATATATTAATGCATAATTAGGACGAAGTCGTTAATTATTATCATTTTTTATAATTATCCATGTTATATTTCAATGTATTACATAGAAAATAATGATAAAATTTTATATATATTTATTAAATCCCGGATGATGATTGGAAATCAATTATGATAATGATAAATTGATTATGTTCAAAAATATTAATATAATACACACCATATATGGAATGAATTTTTTCTAGGATTATTATATAGTTAAACACCATATATTTCACAGAATGTTGAAATGTAATGGATTGGAAAAACATATGGACCATTGATATCATTATAATTTATTATATATTTGATATCATCCTTGTTTGAGAAAATATTTTTTGATGCTCATTTCATATATACATCCAACATTTTATGGTAAATACCTATATCCAAGATTTATTTCAAAATTGGGATAGTGATTTTATTTAGTGATAATGTCATTGATTATGATAGATAACATAACATTAGTTATCATACTTGTTTTCTTTGCAATGAATCAAAATGTAATCCTATAATAATGAAATCTATTTTGATTAATTTCAGTGTAGATGGGAAATATTTTGAAATATGTTATGCATTAGTGAAAAAGATCATTCTTGGTTATAATGGTACACTTGATAAATCAGTTATTGTGATAAAAAATGAATATAAAAATTATTTCAATGCATCAAAAAAATAATTTATTTATGTTTAAAAATATCAAACCATAACCAATAAAGGGTCATTGTGAAGAGAGTATAGAATCTATAAATATATTATATCATGATAATATGTTCTATTCCTACATGATAATCATTTTGATGATAATATTTACACTTATTGATCAAAATTTACATTATTGATATCTTTTATGATGATGATTAACTTTTTATTAGAATTAAATAATATCAATGATGACTTAGAAATCTATCTAGATTATATAGAAAAAAATAACCACTGTATCATAGAAATAAATGAATAAATTAGTTGACATTATTATAAACTAATACCAGTGATATTAAACTTATGATGAAAAATAATTCAATTTGGAGAAACATGGTGGTTGTGAAAATGTATGTTGAATCTTGAATGGAAAATATAAATTATATGGGAAGAAATTTTTTGTTATATTTTTAACATAACCCATTTTCAAGACATTTTTTCATCACTGATTAATAATGGATGAAATTAAGATAACCCAACCTTATATGTTTCATATACCAATACATTATAATAGGTTATACATATTTAATAAATCATTTTATGACCTAAATTATATACCAATATAGTGGTATACAATGTTTTAAATTCATTGACTCAACAAACAATTATGTAGTAATTTTAATCAATTTTTTATCCATAAAACACTTTGATGCAACTTTTTTCTTACTCATTTTATAAGTAGATGATTATTTGATGAGAAGGAATATTGTGGCAGATGTTGACATGGTATAATATCCACATTATATAAAATTTATGATGAATGATCAGTGATATTCCAAGATCATTCTTGGTATATATATCAAATGAGATAGAGGAAATGTTTCTGGTGAACAAAACTAAATGTAATATTTTATTATTTTGATCTAATGGTTAGTCAATGATGATAAATACAAATCAATAGATTACCCACTAACATATACTTTTAATCTTAACATATCTTTATTATAATGACATATGAAGGGAGGGAATATATAGATCATGTTACATTGTAAAGGGTTATTGCTTCCATGATATATTGGATGATGAGAATAAGTGTATATTTTTCAAAGAAACTGGTCATTGTATGTTAGTAAATTCATTAACATGGTAATTATTATCCTTAAAAAAATTGACATATTCAATGATATATCGTAGTACAATGAATATAGGTTTATGATTTTGAGATATAAATATGTTGACTGTATTCTTAACAGATTTAATGATTCTAATTATATAAGAGACACCGAATAGTGAATAATGAGTACATGTTATTTTTGAAAAATAAAAGTAAAATAAAATAAGAAGGGGATAAAATATATAGTCAATAGATAAATTAATAAAATAGAATGAGAGCATGTAATAATTGAAAAATCATTTATGGTGTCTTTTATTATACATTGTCTAATCAATTGAATATGGAACATCTAGTGGAGTGTCGATGCCAGTTGTGATTTCTATAGTGATATTAATCATAAAAAGTATTGGGTTTATCATTTTAAAAAAAATCATATTGTTATAAAGTCATGTCTCATTTGAGAGAATATAAACGATATATTTATATCACTTCTGAAAATCATGATTATAAAGGTCACATTAAACATGTTGATAAATGTAGTTATGTGTTATTTGTTCTAAAAATGTTTGGGATATATAAAAATCCATACATGATAGAATTAATGTTCAAATCAATAATGTTGTGGGATGAACTATTTGGGATTCATTATTTGTGGGTTTTTTAATCAAATTATTATTCATTGATTGATTTTAAAAAAACCACCCTTGTATCTCATCTTCCATTAATATATACCCAACCAAAATTTCATTAGATCATGAATAAAAATTTGAATTATTTATTTAATTATTATTTCACATGAATGAAATATTAGTTATAATGATGAGAAAATATTTTACTTTTTTTATCATGTTTTATTTATTTAATATTTTATACAACCATCAAATTATAACAAATAACCAAAACCATTCAACTCTCATGATTTATATTTATTCAGAACATGTGAATGTCAATTCTATTAAGAGAGATTCATTGAAATAAAGGGTGATATTACACAAAAACATTGGTATTTTAAATTAGTATTATATACTTATCGTTGTCAAGAAATAAGGATTGTTTCATATCTCTTGGTATTACTCAATTAAGATCAATGATATATACAATGGTGTGATGGAGTTTTTCATAATAAATTCTTTTAAAAATTGAAAATAAATATGTTTTTAGTCACACTATTTAATTCAGAAAATTATAGATGAGAAATTGTTTCTAAATCTTAACCGATTATGAAATTATAAAAAAATTAATTTTCTGTTTTTATTAGATCACTTTTCTTCATACCTTTATAAAATTCATGATAAAACAATCACTATAGTTGTTTCCTGATTTTTATAAATTTCAATATTTAGGAATCTATTAATATATTTTTTATGGTAGTATGACCATACCTATCCTAGGTAATAATATAATAAAAGTGATTTTGGATAAATATAATCAATTAATGGTGATGATAGTATAGAGATCATTTTAACACCATGTATCAATGAAACTCATTTGATTCAATAATGTGAACACAAGACCAGTGGATTTTCTAACCCTTGTACCATGATGTCATTTTCTTAATAGGGTAAAATAATTCATATTGAATATTGTCAAAAATGGAACATATTTTATCATACCTTAAATAAATGATTGATATTCAATAATAGAGTATTCATATATCCATTTTCACTACAATTTTCTAGATTCCATTTTATGGGACAATTTAAGTAATTATTCATATTATATAATTATTTTCTATATTATATATGAAACCCATAGTATGAATTGTTTCTATACCCTCTCATTTACAGGTATGAATCTTTGAATTTTGGATAATATTTGGTACTAATTTAATTTATTGGTTAGTTTGATTTTTTAAATATAATTAATGTGGAAATATATTATTTTTGGTACTTATATGAACCACAATTAGCATTTTTTAGTGAGTTGTGTTTGTGTAAGGTAGTAATTAAATGTTTCTTAGGATGGTAAATATTAATATGAAATTAGTTTTATAAAATTTTCCCACTAGAATATATGATTAACCATTATTATGATAAGGTTTTTATTTTATGTTGGATGAACTACTATGGATTTTCCACTGTTTATTTTCATTATTTAATCACATGAGCAATGTTAGGCTAAAAATGTGAGAAATAGTAATGATTATTTAATATTGATTATTAATATGTTAATTCATATATATATATATATATATTTGATCTAGTGATGAGTCATTTAAATATAATAATTAATATTATTAACTTTAAATCTATAATAAGAATGAGAATCATTTTTACTTGACAAACAATTTATTAAAACATTGAAAAAATAATTATCACACTAATATTCAATAGTAATTATATCTTAAAAAGTATATAATTATAGGATAAATTCTAATTAAGAACAATAAAATGAGGATGAAAATATCATTTCTACGATTTAAAATTATTTATCATAATTATTAATAACTTTATTTTATTTTTGTTACATGGAGTAAGAACATAATTATGTCTCTATGGTGCTTCATTGAATGGACATGGTAATATAAAGTTCCCATATAAAACATTATCTATCTCCATAATATTCAATATGCATAATATAATTATCAGTATCTAGCATACCATGATTGGAGTGATCTTTATCTCTTACTCTTTTCTGGAATACAATTTGTGGAAATCATAATTATAATTTATATATCACTAATGATATGAGGTATTACAATGAAAATTTTACCCACATTTGATATGGGGGATCTCAAATCCTCAAATGGGTGCTAACACCATCTTCATAGTGAATATTAATGGTTCTCATAGGTGATGAAATGTTCATCTAAATGAATACATGTATTAGATGATACAATCTATGGGAGGTAAAACATCACTGTTATAGAATATTATTATTAAATGTTGAGATTAGGTGAATCTGATTCTATTCATTAGAATTTGTTATATTTGGTAATAAATCATGTATTCTGAATTATTATATAATTTGAATATATTAATTTTTTTCTTTTACAAGAATTAATCAGTCCCATTGATTCAAAACCAATAAAATATTGTATAATATGTTCAGTTGGAATAATTAAAAGATAAAAATTGGTGTGAATTGTGTAGTATAGAAAATCATGGATGATTATAACATCTAGAATTAATTACTCATTATGTAGATATGTAGAATTCTCCTCGATAATTATATTTATTAGAGATAAAAATCAATACGAACAGAACAGTTTTTATAGTGGTTTAGGGTTCTCTTTTTCATATAAATGTAATTTATTTACATAGTATTATTGGGCAAATATATTCCCAACAAACTATATATTTTTTATTATCATGAAATATATAATACTTATTATAATAAATATAGGAATTGTAATGACAAATTAATTTTTTTAATATTATAACATTTTTCTTGTTATTTAAAATTAATCCATACATCATATATAAAACCCTTTAAATTAATAATATTTATTAGTAATATAATATATAATGTTGGGTTTACCCAATTTTCCCCCACTTATTTTGATATAAAAAATAATTTTGATTATAATGGATTGTAACAAATTTAATATTGAAAATCAATATAACAAAATTTTATATTATTCTTAAGACGAAATATATGTATGTGTTCGGGTAGATGAAATGAAGAAAATAAATTATAAAATGAAATACAATGAGCCAAATAAATTATTACAAAGATGATTTATGACTACAATAATTGAGTTGGATGATGAATGATTAAAAAGTAGTTATGGTTGAATGTGATTGTGCTTGGTGATTTAATATTTTTGATTTTAGGGAAATTAATACCGACGAAAGAACCTCCTTCAATTATTCCATCAGTAAACATCAAAATTCTGTAAAATTTTCTAACCTCTCTTGCATTAATATTTTAGAATCATGAGGAATATTTAAAAATTCAACCAAAAAACACTATAATAAATTCATGAACTATTTCCTAAGACTATAAAATTATAGATAGAATTGTAAAATCTTATTTAGAAGATATTATATATCGTGATATACTGATAACATATTCTTAATTATATATAATTGGTTGTGGATGAAAAGAGTCAATTGGGTAGTGTGAATCTATAATAAATGTAACATTTTATTGAATGTTGAAATTATATGTGTTATTTCTTCAGTCCTTCATCATAAATATGGAAAATATTGTAGTGATGATTTAGTGTATTTGGACATATAGGAAATAATTTTATAGATTAACTATGACTCTTAAAATATCTATTAAAATATATATAATATAATTTTTGATACAGTATCCGATTGGATATTTCGAAAAAAATCAACCATTTCTGTACGAAGATCATGAAAATATATTATCCATTATGAAATTAAATTGTTATTTTCTGTTGGGACCATTATAGATCCTAAAACCTACATGGGATATGTTTTACTTCATTATTCTTAGAAATATTTTCTATTGTCTACCATTTCACTTTTCTGATATTTTTTTACTAAATCAGTTTTAAACGATTAAAAAATCTTCAATTTGATTTTTCAATGAATAATAATTTTCATATTATTTGGAATGGAATACTTGGACCCTATCAAACAATGAAAAATATTCCTATTTATTGCTCTATATAATGGTTTAAAATTCAACCCCAAGAATTTTTGTTGTCTCATAAGGTGAAAAGAATAAATTTTCCATGTAATCATCTATAACATTATAATATATGTTTTGTTGTAACCATGAATTGATAGCTACATCATTTTGTGATTTCTCATTCCCTTGATAATTATAATTACCATTTTCTTTAGTATGACCTCATAGATAATGATCCACATGTTCTTCTCTATTTTGTGGTGAAATAACTAAATCATTTTTAGTAATCCCTCATGTTGTGCCTAAATTTTAGAAACATGACATGTTGTTTCATCACATTATCTAGGCTAGATGAAAGGGCCTCATCATTAGAATCTTCCCAATTTTATTAAATAGATTAATGGAAAAAACTTTATGTTTTTTTAATCACTGATATTATATCTAATTTTTCATCCCTTTGATTTAAATTCATAAAAAATTACATATTCTATATCCTATTCTTTACACACAAGAACTATAGCCGCTGATGCCAAAATTCCTTACTCCCCCATAGAAATATGAATAGATCCATGTTTGTATTCATCAGAAACATATAACTATTATCCTTGTACATTAATCTAGAAAATCCCATATTACTAATATATAGAACATTTAAATTAACATTATTATTATACTTTCTATGAATATTTATATCCTAAATCATTCCTCCTTAATATAGAAACAATGAAATTTTCCTTCAATAAGAATATAAATATATTATTTCCTCATCTAGGAAATTGTATGTAATTTAAAATGATATATATCCCGTTAAATAAATAATCATACCCCTCATCAATAAAAACATAATATACATATATGGACAATGAATAATTTCTTGCTAATTTCATCTTGGAATTATTACTCACTGAATAAATATGACTATAACATTATAGTATGCCTCATGATATTTTATGTGCATATTTTTTATTTTTTGGTATCCAAAGTGAAATCGCATAATATCCACTTAACTATTGATCATGAATTATTATTTCCCAAAGATAAAATTGAAAAAACCCAAACATGTGCCAGTAAAAAAATTATATATTTTGACTGATGAGATAGAAAAATCACTAACAATTATATGAGATACATTTACATCCTCTCTATTATAAAAACTAAAATGAGAATTTCAATAAAATTAATATAGCATAAAACCAAAAATAAACTACCTATTTCGTCTAGAATATAAGAGATTATATACCTTGAAAATCTAGATAATTACATATGAGATGTTTTTTCTGAGGATACCTTTAAAATCTATTACCATTACAAGATAAAAGTTTCTATAGCTGGTGTGTTTTCACATTATTTCACTTGGTTATCCATAATCTATTATCTTAATCATAAACATTTCTATGTATATGATGGATGCATTCTTTGATACAAGGGGTTATAATGAAAAATGTGATCTCTATAAGTCATAAGGGATATAAAAATTAGAGTGAGAGTGAAACTAAAATTGATGTAGGGTTTTCAGATAGTATAGAAATTTTTGGTTTGGATTCTCGAGATAATTAACAACTATAATAATTTTTATTTTTCTATATTTGAAATATATGAATTTAGAAAAAAATTCATTTTATTCAACTATCATAATAATAATAAAATAAATATCCAAATAAAATTAAAATAATTAAAAAATACATTTAAAGAAATTAATAAACATCAACACAATATTAATGATTCCCTACCCACTTAGTAAACTATAAATTAGTATTGTGAACTGGTTTCCTGAAAATATAATCATGTTGATATTAAATATTTTTGAAATTTACAAAAATATATTCCTTTTAAAAGAATTATATCTTAGAAAAATATGTAATATATAAATAAGATTGGTTCTAGTGTATCTTATTAGAGTTTATAAAAAATTAATAAATTCATATATAATATCACATAAAATATGTATATTTTTTAAATTAAGTGAAATTTATAGCAAGGTTCATTTCCACAAATAATATTATGTAAGGTAACTGCATGAAGATATATATTTCACATTAGATGTGGATAGAGAATTTGAGTGTTGTATCTCTCTATACCATAAAGCAAAATATATTACTAAAAAGTGATAGGTTCCATATGTACATTATATATTTAGTATTTAAACTCCAAATTTTTCATCTGAATATGAAATTAAATTAAAATCATATGTATATCATTAATTTAGAAATTGAAAAAAAATTCCTTTTAAATATATAATAAATTTTGAAAACAAAATTTTAAGGGTATTTGTTTGGGATTTTGTGAGATAGTGCACAAACAAAAATAGAATATAATATGCATGTACTACTATAATAGATATGAAATACACTAAAAATTTTAACTTTATATAACTTTTTGTAAATAGGTTTTCCATATTCTTCCAAATAACTATATATTTTAGTAAGCATTGTTGTTTTATTGGGCTTGTTATTCTATAGTCCAACATATTTCAATATATCAATAATGTATTTTAATTTATTGTAATAATTTTCTTAATAATTTTTTATAATCATTTAATATGTTAAAAAAATTAATTCTCTTATCATATACATTTTAAATTTATATTATATATAATTTAGAAAAACATTACAAATCATGTTACCTATTGATTATAAAATTACATCATCTACATAAATATATACAAATAATATTTTTACAAAAACACTTTTCTTACAAAGGGTAATATTTATAACCCAAAATACAGTCCATTTTCCAATAAAAAATAATTTAATCATTCATGAAAATCAAAATGTTTTAATTTAATTCCATAATAATCACTCTTAATTTAATGAAATAAATTTCATTAATATGGGTTTTTAAAACTGTGTGGTTATTCAATATAAACACCTAAAATTAATTATTGATTTCAAAAATATGATTTTTGATCCATATGATATTATTTAAAATTAGTATTAGATTAATTAGAAATAAAGATCTTATTTTCTTCTAAGTTTTATATTTGTGAAAAAATTTCATGTTATTATATCACTTCATCCTGGTTGTATCCTTATGAGACTAATTTAGAATTAATTCGATTAATAAAAACATGGTCATATTTATTACTTATAAAAACCATTTTGGTTCTTATTGCTGGATAGTTGGTTGTTCTATCATCTAATTTTCAAACATTATTTTTTATGATTATATTATGTTGTTCTTGAATTTCCATTGAACAAATTTTTTGTTTTAGGTATTATTTCATATTATTTTGTTATAATTTTGATAGAATGATAGAAAAATAATTTATGATTCCTAAAATTGTTTTAGTTATTAATCACATATCTATATTACCTATAACCATTTCTAAAAGAATATATCATAAGGTTGTGAATTTTCTGGGTAAAAAATTCAGGTTTATTTTATCTATTCATGTCATTCTAGATTGGATGAATTTATTTTATTTTATTTTCAAAATCATTATAATGATATTAGATCAACAGTTTTTTCAAAATAGACATAAATTTCATCTATTGGATCTATAAATTTATCAAAAGGATCACATTATCCATATTTCACATACATTGATTCCTCAATAATCATTCATTTTTATTATACAGTAAATTGTATTTAAAAGTTGCATAATCTCCTATAAATATTCCTTTATTATCCATTGTAACATATTTACCACATTTTACCTTAGTATTCAATATATTAACCTTGAATTCAAATAATATAAAGTACTTTAATTCATATTTTCTATTATTACCAAGTTTATAGTGTGTTGTTTAATAATAGGTTTTATTATAACACGATTCATAAAATTGAATGATTTGTTTAAAACATATAACCATACTTTTGTATGAATGAAATATTAATTTAACATTGTCCACGAAATTTCATAAAAAATTTCTATTTCACCATTTAAAAATTCCATTCTGGTGAGGTTTTCTTGTTGTACAGAACATGTGTTAAATACCTACATTTGATAAAAAATATTTGAATTCTTTATTAAAAATATCTCACAAAGATCATCCCATAATGAAATTATTTTAAAAACTTTTTCATTTTGAACAATTTTACAAAATATTTCCCATAAGTTGAACCCTTCACAGTTATGGTTTAGAAAATAGAACCATGTAAATCATGAAATATCATCAACTGAAACATTGACATACAATTTTACATCCAAACATGATTAAGATTATGGTAAAAAGGATAATGTTGGTATGATCAAATTTATTAGAATTACAAAAATTATCAATTGATTTTAAATATAATTGTTGTTCTTTTTCAATTTTATTTGAATCACATAATCTATTATTATAAAATTAAAACATTGTAAATTAAAAGTTGTGTGTTTCATAGAAATTTAATTAATGTAAATATATTAATGTTTCTATGTTTCTTTAGCCCAGATCCAACAATCATTTATCATAATAGTTAAAAAAATTCAAATTATTTAAAAAATAAATCAATATTCAATGGATAATAATTTTCATTTCCCATCGATATTAATTTAAAAAATTTATCATCTATAATATAATAAGAATTGACTAAAAAATTAACACAAAATATCATCATAGTGTAGATAAATACATATCATCTATTTTTTTTAGACCTTGAACATATAAAGAATTGTTGATATAAATTTTGACTAGATCACCAACTAATAAAACTATAACCATATTTTCATTAGCATTGTATCCAATAGAGATTGGTCCTCTTGAAAATTTTTCTATAGTATAAAAAATGTAAGGGTCCCTAATAAAATTTCCTGGGAATCCACTATCTAAAAAACATATTAATATTATTTTCTATTATTGTTTCATATAAAATCATTTAATAATAGTTTTTTTGTATCCATATTTTCTTCTGTTTAGCTATGTTAGAAATAAATGATATGAGAATCACAATTTTCTTTATTTTACTTATATTCATTATATATTATTTAGACATGATTTTGAGAAGAAACCCATTTATAATACCGATTCATTAAGGAATTAATAACCAACATTTGTTAGAATATTTTCCTATAATTTCTTTATAGAAACAGATACAATTTTAAAAATTATTACGAAATAGTTTTTATATAATGTTTATTTTTCTATATTTATTCATATTATATATATATCATTCTTAATAAGGGTACATCCAAGAGTCTCAATTACAGATTTTTCTCCAATGGTTTTAATATTAAAACACATTTAAATTATTATATTTCATGTTTTAATTCATTCACATTAATTTCATGACCAATAATTTTTGATGTAGTTGTACTAAATTTATACTTTAATTATTTAGGCTGATTTATAATTTCATCATTTTCATATATAAGTTAAATATGAATGTCACACCCTGAGATTTTATGAGATATATTATTTTTAATTTCATTAATGTCTTCTGTTATACACTACACCAAGATTATATTGTACTACATGCAACATCGTATTAGCATGCAGTATACGCAACACTATTTTTGGCCCATATTAAACACAATTTCAAGTTCGTTTTGTGGAAATCATTCTATGTTACATTATGTATAGATTTTGTTTAATGTATAAATGAAATAAGTTTTGATTATGATATACGCAACCCCAAACAGAGCATTCCCTACACGGAACCCGGACATGGTTTGCTTTACACGCAATCAAGACCTTCCTCGATAGCGTGAGTAGTATGCAATACTGAGTTTCACTAAACGAGATATTATTATGTACTAACTATTATGAATTTTAATACCCCCTATTGAAATTTTATAAATTTTATCTTTCAAAATGGACTTCATTTTCGGATTCCGAATATCAAAATTAGCCTAGGGTGAATTTTTTGTATTTTTCTGAAAACATTCAATTTTTGATGAATAATGAAAACACTTGGTTACTATTTAAAAACTGACTTTTTATATAAATAATTATTTATTTTATTTAAATTTTATTTTGGTAAAAATGATACATAATACCTATATATGTTCAATTTAATTCATTGGAGTCATTTCATAGTAATTTTAGATATATAAAAATTTTATTGATCTTTTCACCGTCTTTTACCCACCTCCATGGAGAATTCGGAAATTTACATAAAAAATAATTTTACCTCTTCAATGAGTGGAATTTCAAAAATGTGTTTCAATAATATAAATATAATTTTTGGTGAATAATAACTTTTTTACTTTTATTTACCACGATTAAAAGAAAAAATCAGGTAATTAAGGGTATAAATGATATTATTATTACCATAACAAATGTAATAATTATATTGTATAAGTTTAATTCGACCAGAAACAACCTATGAAATAAATTATTACCATTTAGGTCCACTTGGGTTAGATTATGACATTTATTATTATTTTATTTAAAAAATAGTTAAAATAGTTAAAATAAATGTTTAATAATTAAAACATTCTTAATATAGGGATATAAATAAGATAAATTTTCCTATATTTATTCATTATAAAACTAAAAAGTTTTTATATATAATGGTAGTTTATTTATAATTTTTAGACATTATATAATTTAATTTATTTATGACACAATGATGATGTAGTAATTACCTTATTAATTAAATATTAACATAATGGATGTTATAAATACCCAAATAAATATAATTTGAGATTTTTTATAAATTACACTAACTTTTTAGGTTAATATGACATGTTAGTATTGATTTGATTAAATTTTTTCGAACTAATCATGATGTTATATTTTTTACAAAAATAAATTCCAAAATAATGTCAAAATTGACATAAAATAGTTTTCTTTAAAATGTTATATTATTTATTTCTATTCTATTCCTAAAAATCTATGTTTTGGACAAATAACATATATAAGGTTATATATATTAATATTTAACCTCTTGGGATTTTTTTGTTTTGTTATAGTAAGTTTATTAACCATATAGTGTAAGAAAACAAGAAGACACGGTAAAAGATAAATTATTAAACATAGAGTTAAATCTAAATGATAAGGTTAAATTAGTAACATATACTTGTCTAAAACCTATTGGTTGAGAGTATTTCGACCCATACCCTCTTTAACATCTAAATAAATCAATTTTAAGCAATTATAAACTGAATAAGAAATTATTATATAATATTATTTTATGTTTTCCCTAAGGTTCCCCATTGCTCCCTTATAAAAGGGAACATCCTCCCTCATCACTTTACAAAATTTTGAGCTTTCATGACCCACCATAACCTGCCAATTTACTTTAAAAACTTCCCTAGAAACATTACAAAGGTTTTTATCTCCTCAAAAGACCAACTCTATTTCATTAAGAGGAAGCATAAAAGAGGTTCATCGAAGAAGAGGTAATCTCTTCTACTGATTCATTCAAGTTTCATTCATCATCAACTTCTTCTTCATTAGTTGTTTAATTATAAAGTAATAACATCAGTATAAATAATATACTGATATGATATTATAAATATTAAAAAACACCATTTCACCTTCTATCCATCCTATGGAAAATGAAATCATTGCATGTGCGTACGTACGGGATATCGTCTTCATGCCGTGGTGTAATCTCTTTTTCCACCACCACCTTACATGTATGGGTATAATGGTGTAAATAATAACTATATATAGTTATTATAACATTATAATGATTCTGATATATTATATCAACCACTCCAATTCAATTCAATAATTATGGGACCGATAATATCGCTCGTGCGTACGTACGGATTACAGTCTCCACGACGCGATGAGATTCATTCTCCATGTTAACCATTAATGAATGATTATAAATATATATATACTGAATATATGTGATATATAAATAATTATTTAAATATTGGAAGTACGTAACTCATGATATAAGTAATAATAATATCAAGAACAACATGTCCAAACACGTATGATAAATAATTTTTTTTTACCAAAAATGCTGCTTTAACATGGAATTTACAAAAGAAAGGGTAATTTAAAGTCATAAGTGAATCATATATGATATCATATATGATATCATAACAATGAATATGATTCTTTAATAAGTCAATTAAATTATTTAAATCATTGTACAGGAGGTTCGGATACGCACGAAGCATATCAGACCGAACGTAATGGGCAACTTTTCCAATCTCATTTTTATCCAAGATTGTTTATTCATAAGTATTCACTAGGGTTATATTTATAATACATTTCCCTATTTTCTAAAAATGGTTTCATTTATGTTTTATTTACCTTTTTAACCATTTTTTACTTTTACTACATGGTATGTAAGGAATATTTCTTTTGTTTACCTTACAAGGAACTTTCTTGACTTTACCAGCAAATGTTTGAGAAGAATGTTTTTTTAACTTATACGACATGAATGGATTTTTACGGATTCATAACGCCTTATTTTCATGATGCTTACTATACAAGATTTAATGAATATTTTCATAAAAACCATATTCTTTTAAAATTTCATTGATGTTTGTGAAATGAAAATTATTTTGAAGAAGAGAGGATATTTTGTTCAAGAATTCATTTCAAGTGTTTTGTCAAAACTATTTTCCATCTAAGATGAAATTATTTAGTATGATTATGTTTCAAGTATAATACCTCTATGATTTACATGGTTTCTCTTTTCTTTTGATGAAATGATATCCATTTGTTTAATGTGGATTATGTTATGATTGGATGATGTTTATGAAACCCATTTTTATTCTTTCGGTTATGATGAATGATTTGTGTTTATATTGTGGTACACGTAAGAATTTTTTCTATAATGACCCATACTTTAACTACATGTTTAATAATTCAAAATTGTATCATACTTATTACAACATATAAAAAAACCATGGAAGGACCGTATAGGTATAGTGTCTTTAGAAATAGGGAAATATAAACAACTGGTTCATAAAGCATCTATATTGTCTCCCATTTATTTCACCATATCTATAGTCCCTTTTGGCATATCATACTTAATAACCTCATTCCTGATATGGGAAAATAAAACATACAAATGGGTGAGCTCAAATTCTCAGAAGGGTAAACAAAATAAATATCAATCAAATCGTATTCATAAGAACATAACATTTTGGAAATCTTACCCTGCAAAAGATGTCATAATTTCATAACATGGGATAAATCATGGTAGGGAAATGTAATCACAATAATCATAAAATAAATCATGAAGCATTTTGGAATACACACATAATCATATAGAATCATTTCTTATTAGTCAGGACTCATTGTAGAGACTATCTTTGTGGACAAAGTCCATTTCTGAACCGAGTTCATTCCTCGTTTCAGTCCTATTTCACTGAATTGGTTTAACCTGCCGTTCTAGCCATGTCTATCTCATGAGAAATATAATCTTTACAAAATTAATTGGAGGGTGATATAGGTCCCACCCATCTCATAATGATACCATTCTTATGTGTTCCAAAAAATCATAAATCATACATCATTGCATAACCCATGTAATAAAAATGGGATTCTTATACATCGTGACATCATAAAAAAAATTCATATAGGATAAAGGAATTCATAAAAATAATTCCATCCCAACATAATAAAATCAATGTAATAATAGTGATAGAAACAGAATCCAATATTATCTTATATGGAAAATAATTTTGATAAAGCACTTAAACTCCATTCTTGAGGAAATTACATTTCCACTTTAAAAACATTTTTCCTTTTCTTAACATGTCATACAATTTTAAACTAAAATAATTTGATTAAAAATAAACATGAAAAATTATAAAGGAAGATTCATGGAAATAATTAATTAAAAATCCATTCATGCCGTATAAGTTAAAAAATAGTCTTCCCGTACTTTGGATGGAAAAGTAAAAAAGTACCTCGTACGAAAAACGACAAAATATTCCTTTCATATATTTTACTAAAAAACTCACCGAAGTGTAAAATTTGATTTAAAAAATTTTAGGTGGATGGAAATGATATTACATATTTATGAAACATAAATGTGGATGATAATATACACCCCAGTAAATACCAAAGTATAAAAAATCTCACATAAAAATGAAGTTCTGATATTTTCCCTTACTTTAGGTCTAATTTGCTTCGTAAGTGTCTGAATATCCTGTATAATTATTTAAATAATGTCATTGAATTATTCAAGAATCATACTCATTGTTTTGATATCGAATAAATTATTATTCTTATCTTTAGGTTATAGATACCTCATTTCCAGAATTGTATTAGTGTACTATATATCATATTTATTTATTCAATTTATTTATATAATCATTATTCAATGAAGATCATGTAGAACGATTCACATCACATCGTGGAGACGGTATTCCGTAAGTACGCACGAGCGATGCTATCGTTCCCCTGATCGTGGAATTGTATTGGAGTGTATGTATACTATTTCAGAATCAATGACACATTTAAATAATAATATATAGTTATTTATTTTCACCATTATACCCACCCAAGGAAGGTGGTGATGGAAAATAGATTACACCACGACATGGAGACTGTATTTTGTACGTATGCACGCGCATAGATTTCGTTTTCCATAGGATGGATATATGGTGAAATTGGGTTGTTTCATAATTATAATAACATATCAGTATATGATTGATACTGATGTTATTACTTCATAATGAAACAACTAAATAAGAAGAAGTTTAAGAAGAATTAAAGTTTAAAGGATCGGTAATGGACATTACTTCTTCTTTAAAGGTCCTCATTGAGACCTCCTTTTAGGGAACTAAAATTGGTCTTTGAATAAGTCCAAGACCTCTAGGATTTTTTTAGGGAAGTGGAGAGGATAAATTGGCAGGGTTTGGTCGAGCATGATGGCTCAAAGTGGTGTGAGGAAGAGAGGGAGGAGGTACCCTTTTATAAGGGAGGAGAGAGGCACCTTTGGGAAAACAAAAAATATTATTTTATTATAAAGTCATATTTGGTTTTAAATTGCTCCAAATTGATTTATTTAAAAACTAAGGTGGGTATAGGTCGAATTAATCTCATTCAATATAATTTATTCAAGTTTATGGTTCCATTTTAACCTTATCATTTAGATTTAACTTTATGTGAAATAATTTTACTTTTATCGTGTTTTCTTTTTTTCTTACACTATATAGTTAATAAACTAAATATAACAATTCAAACGAACCCCAAATTGTTTATTATTAATATATATAACCTTATCTAAGTCATTTGGATGAACCTTATATTTTTAGGAATAAAATAACAATTAATAATATAATATTCGTTTTAAAAACTATTTTAGGTCAATTTTGACACTATTTGGTAATTGATTTTTGTGAAAATCATAAAAAAAATATTAGTTAGAAATAGAGTTAATTAGATCAATACTAACATGTCATATTAACATAAAAAATTATTGGAATTCATAAAAAGTCTCAGATTACATTTATTTGGGTATTTATAAGATCAATTATGTCAATATTTCATTAATAAGACAATTGTTGCATCATCATTGTGTCATAAATAAATTACATTTTTTTTGTCTGAAAATTAAAAATAAAATAAAATTATGTAGGATATCATTTTATCTTTCTAATTAATATTTATAGTCGAATTTATCTTATGTATAACCCTATATTAAATTCGATTTACTTATTAAACATTGATTTTAACTATTTTAACTCTTCATTAAATAAATTAATAATAAATGTCCTGATCTATTAAAAGTGGGCCTAAATGGTCATATTTTATTCATATGGTTGTTTTTTGTCGAATTACAATTTTCCAATAGAATTAAGACACGTGTTAGTGTTATAATAATATCATTTTTACCCGTAATTACCCTATTTACTTTTAACTATGGTAAAAAACGTAACAAGTTACTATTCCACAAAAATTAATTTCATCACATTGAACCAAATTTTACCTACATAGATCAACCGTGCCTCTCATATTTTTGAAATTCCACTCACAGAAGCGGTAAAATTATGTTTTATTTAAATTTTCAAATTCTCCTAGGAGGTGGGTAAAAGACGGTGAAAAGTTCAATAAAATTTATATATATATAAATTATTATAAAATGACTCAAATGAATTACATGGAACTTATATAGCTATTATATATCAATTTTGTCCTATGATAAATTTAAATAAATAATTAAATAAATAAAAATTCGGCTTTTAAATAGTAACCCAATATTTTCACTATTCATCAAAAATTGAATGTTTTCAGAAAAATACCAAAATTTCACCCTAGAATAATTTCGATATTCCGAATCCAAAAATGAAGTCCCTTTTGAAAAATAAAATTTACAAAATTTTAAAAAGTGGTTATTACTATTCATAACGGCTAGTTTTAATAATATTTTAATAGCATATCGTTGTTTAGTGAACCTCGGTATTGTGTACGATGCAAGATATCAAGGAAGGTCGTGATTGCGTGTAAAGCAAGCCAAGATAGTATTCTGTGTAGTGAAAGATTAAATTGATGATTTATAAAAAATAACAAGAAAACATTTCTTATAAAAGTCTTGGGTGTTACGTTCTACCCCCTTTAAAATGAATTTCGCCCTTGAAATTCGTTACTTGTAACAAACAAATGAGGATACATATCCCTCATCATATTTTCAAGATCCCTTGTTGCTTCACCTAATTGGTGGTTCCTCCATAAATCTTTCACCAAGAGAGTGGTCTTGATCCGTAGGACTTTTTCACTACAATCGATAATCTCTATCGGCAGTTCATCATAAGAATGATCTTGTTCCAGCGGTACAACTTTTGAGCTGAGTACATGTGAAGGATCAGGTATGTACATTCTCAGGAGAGATACATGGAAGACATCGTGAACTTGAGAGAGATTTGGTGGAAGCGCCAATCGGTAAGCTACCTACCCATCACGATCCAGTATTTCAAAAGGACTGATATACCTAGGGCTCAGCTTTTTCTTCATTCCAAATTTCATTACTCTCTTCCAATGAGATATTCATAAGAACACTTTATCACCCACATCAAACTCTAGGTCTTTTCTTCGGTTGCCTGAATAACTTTTTTGTCGACTCTAAGTTGCTCTTATGTGTTGTTGAATAGATCTAACATTTTCTGCCATCTCATCAACAAGATCAGGTAATAATAGATTTTATTCCCCAACTTCATCCGAGTAAGTTGGTGTCCTGCATTTCTTTCCATAGAGAGCTTCATAAGGAGGCATCTAAATACTAGAGTGAAATATATTTTTATAATAAAATTCCACCAAAGGTAGGTGTTGATCCCAACAACCTTTGAAATCTATAGAGCTATCTCTCAACATATCTTCTAGAGTTTGAATTGTCCTCTCAGAATTACAATCTGTCTGAGGATGATAAGCAGTGATGAAACTCAACTTTGTATATAGAGTATGCTGAAGTCTTTTCCAGAACATTGAGCTAAACCTCAGATCCTGATCAAATATAATAGAAATTTGTACTCCATGCAATCTTACCACTTCCTTTATATATATCCTGTAAAGTGGATCTTGAGAGGAATCTTATCTAATAGCAATGAAGTGTGCAGACTTTGTAAGACGATCAACTATGACCCAAATAGAATTATTGGATTTGGATGTTTTAGGATGTCCAGTGAGAAAGTCCATAGTGATGTTTTTCCATTTCCATTCTGGTATGGGTAATGGTTGTAACATCCCCTTAGACTTCTGTCTCTCAGTTTTAACTTGCTGACAAACCATGAATCGAGAGACATATTCAGCAACATATCTTTTCATTCCATCCCACCAGAAGTACTATTTTTGGTCTCTATACATCTTCGTGCTTCCAGGATGAATAGAGAATGATGAACTATGACTGTCATCCAGAAGATCCTTCTTTAATTCAGGGATTGGAGGAACACAAACCTGATTCTTGAACATTATTACCCCATCACAATCAAGGTTGAATTCAGGAACATTTCTCACCTTCTTTTGTAACTCTACATCTTCTGTCTGTGCCTCATTAATCTTTACATGTATAGATGGTTGAACATTCATTTGAGAATGATATAATTTTTTCCATTTCATTATAATTCCATGATCCATCCTTTGTAAATCCATAAATATGGGATCTTTTGTGATCATCATCATGGATAAGATATCATGGTCTTGTCGACATAATACATCTACCACCTTGTTTTCTTTCCTAGGGTGGTAATTAATTGAGAAGTCGTAATCCTTAATCAGCTCTAACCCTCTTCTTTGTCGCAAATTTAGATCCATTTGTGTGAAAATATACCTTAAAATTTTATGATCAGTATAAATATCACACCTTTCTCCATAATGATAATGCCTCCAAATCATTAATGCAATGATTACCACAGCTAACTCCAAATCATGAGTTGGGTAATTTTGATAATGAATTTTCAACTGTCGTGAGGCATAAGCTATCACCATATCATTTTTCATAAGAAGACACCCCAATCTCTTCTTGGATGCATCCCTATAGATCACAAACCGTTCTCTACTATAAGGGAGCATGAGAATAGGTGCACTGGATAACCTTCTTTTCAAATCCTTGAAATTCTCGTCACATTCCACCATCCAAAAAAACATAACTCCTTTCTGAGTGAACATGGTGATTGGATTAGATAACCTTGAAAAATCATTCACAAAACGTCGGTAATATCCAGCCAAACCACGAAAACTTCTAATCTCAGTTACTGTTGTTGGTCTCAACAATCTTTTGAAAACCTCAGTTTTTGCTGGATCCACTGATATAACCTTTTTTGAGATTATGTGACCCAAAAATGCAACTTTTTTTATCCCAAAATTTACACTTGGTAAATTTGGCATAAAGCTTCTCCTTTCTCATGGTCTTCAATATAATTCTCAAGTGATATTAATGTTCTTACATTCTCATCTAATTGAAAATAATATTGTCTATAAATTCTTCCAAATACTGATCAAGATAGTTTCTAAAGACTCGATTCATCATATCCACGAAGATAGCATGGGAAATAGTAAGACCAAATGGCATCACTATAAATTCATAGTATCAATTCATTGTACGGAATACCATATTTGGTATATCCTCCCTTTTGACCCTTAATTGGTGATACCCAGAACGAAGATCAATATTGGAAAAGTATTGAGCTCCACGTAGTTGGTCAAATAATTCATCAATGTGCAGGAGAGGATATTTGTTTTTGATAGTGATCTTGTTAAGTTCTTGATAATCAATTTAGAGTCTCATTGATCCATCTTTCTTTTTAAAAAACAGAACAGATGCTTCCCAATGTGATGCACTAGGGCGTATGAATCCCTTATCAAGATACTATTGGAGTTTCTTCTTCAATTCCTGCAACTCAATTGGGTCAATTCTATAAGGTGTCTTTGAAATAGGCAAAGCACCCGGTATGAGTTCTATTGAAAACTCTACTTCACGATTTGGTGGAAGACCTGGAAATTCGTCTCGAACGACATCATCACAATCCTGTAGAATGGGAATATTCTTAATAGTGAGTTTCTATCCAACCATTTGAGATTAATAACCTTCATTTAGTGGATTCAAGACCCATAATATGGAAGAAATTTCCACTGGAAGGTCATGTTCATCCTTGCATCGATAGAAGGTCATAGAATGATCTGGAATATGAAATGTGACTTCACTTGTTTGGCAATTGATATGATCTCCATATAGAGAAATCCAATCCATTCTAAGAATCACATAAAATTCCACTATAGGAAGGATCACAAGATTTTCATGTAGTACTTTCCCACAAACATCAATCGGAGAAGATTTATAAACTTTTGATGCGACTGTTATGCCATTAGGGGTTGTCACAGCAAACTCAACATCTAATTTTTGAGTTAATATGGTGATACACTTAGAAAATTCTTCAGAAATAAAATAGTGGGTGGATCCAAAATCAAATAAAACATTTGCTACTTTAGAGTGGATGGTTAGTGTACCTTTCACCACTTCGTTTTCATACTCCACATCGCTGATAGAACTTTCATGTGGCTTTCCTTTTTTTATCCTTAAGATTTTGTTGACATCGATCATCATAAACAACCCTTTGATTGGGGAATTTATTGGCATAATGCCCCATTTCCATGCACTTGTATCATTGATGTGTTAGAGTTGCACTCTGTTTATCCTATTCATTGTTCGCATTACTAGACATCTTCTTCCCATCATTGTGGCATTCAAATGCCCAATGACCTTCCCTTCCACATTTGAAAGAATTACTTGTCCCATAAAGACAACTCCCTCCATGATTCTTTCCACACATTGAGAATAATGGAAAAATCATATTCTTTTCAGTGTGCTCTTTAGATTTTCCTTTGAATTCCATTTTCCTCTTCTTATCAAACCCATATGACTGATGGGTTACTCCAATCTCCATCTCAACTTTGAGAGAACATCGAACAATTTCCTCATAGCTATTGAAGTCCATTATGGCTAACTCCCTTCGAAGACTTGGTTTTATGCCACTAAAGAAACGTTTGATCTTACTCTCAGGTTGGATAATAATACTAGAAGCATACATTGAATGTCTTGTAAAATTTGCTTCATAGGTACCAATAGATTCATCATCCTTTTGTTTCAGTTCAAGAAACCCCTTCTCCATCTTTGTTCGAAGAATACAAGGGAAGTACTTATTGAAAAATAAGTTCTTGAACTCGTCTCATTCCATGGATTCAATTTCATCTCATTGCCTAGTATTCTTGATAAGATTCAACCATTCATCAGCATCTCCTTCCAAACGATACACTGCTAAAATGACTTTATCATGTTCAGAACATTGAAGAACTGAAAAAAAAATTTCAGTAGTACTAATCCATTGTTCAGCAACAAATGGACCAGTAGACCCATTGGATATAGGTGGACGCTGCCTCATGAAGGATTCAATAAAATTTTGCTCCTTCCGATGCTCATTTGGAAGTCCTGCATGATTAATAGCTTGAGAAAGTTGTGTGATCATGGCTACAAGATTTTTCATTCCACCTCCCATAATTCTTGGTTGTTCAGGGGACAATCATTGCATTGCCCATCGCATTCCGCATTAACACGGTTCCTTCGAGTTCCAGCCATTGACAAAAACCAAGAAGAATAGTGTGAGAAAAACTAATAATAATAGGAAAACAACATATTCAAGAATAAAATTTCACACTTAAGGTATTATCATAGATTGTTCATGAACATTTCAAAAACACAAATATTGTGTTCTATTCTTAGACTTTTCTTTAGGGTTCTTACTAAGGCTTCCACATCCTAGTTTCCAAAGGATGACTATACCATTCCACTGATACCAACTATAACGGTCTAGAATTACTTCCAGTGGAATATAATTGATACCTATCTGGGAAATACATGGGCGGCTACACCCCTTGGGAGGGACACACCACCATCCCCAGTGAAAGCCATTTCTTAATGAAGCCCTTGGGCGGAGAACCATGCTTCGTCCAACACTCACATGTGAGAGTTCCCAAGGATGAGATACATTCCTACCACCTTTGCCTCTGATACCAACTATAACGACCCATATTTTATATACATGGTTAATACTTCAAAATTGAATCATACTTATTACAACATATATCAAAACCATGGAAGGACCGTATAGGTATAATGTCTTTAGAAACTGGGAAATATAATCAATTGGTTCATAAAGCATCTAAACTGTCTCCCATTTATTTCATCATATCTATAGTCCTTTTTGGAATATCTTTCTTAATAACCTTCTTCCTAACCTGGGGAAATAAAACATACAAAATGGTGATATCAAATGCTCAGTAAGGGTAAAAAAAATATCAATCAAATCATATTCATAAGAACATATCATTTTGGAAATCTTACCCTGTAAAAGAGTTAATAATTTCATAACTTGGGATAAATCATGTTTGTAAAATGTAATCACAATAATCATAACATAAAACATGAAGCATTGGGGAATACACACATAATCATAGAGAATCATTTCTAATTAGTCAAGACTCATTGCCAAGACTATCTTAGTGGAAAAAGTGCATTTCTGAACCGAGTTCATTCCTCGTTTCAGTCCTATTTCACTGAACCAGATTAACCTGCCGTTCCAGCCATGTCTATCTCATGAGATATAAAATCTTTACCCAATGCATTGGAGGGAGATATAGCACTCACCCATCTCATAATGATACCAGTCTTATGTGTGCCAAAAAATCATAAATCATACATCATTGTATAACCCATGTAATAAAAATGGGATTCTTAAACATCGTGATATCATAAAAAAATTCATATATAATAATGGAATTAATAAAAATAATTCCATCACAACATAATCAAATCAATTTAATAATAGTGATATAAACAGAATCCTATATTATCTTATATGTAAAATAATTTTGATAAAACACATGAACTCCATTCTTGAGGAAATTACCTTTTCACTTTAAAAACATTTTTCCATTTCTTATCATGTCATACAATTTTAAACTAAAATAATTGGATTAAAAATAAACATGAAAACTTGTAAAGGAATTTTCATAGAAATAATTTTTTAAAAATCCATTCATTCCGTATAAGTTAAAAAAACAGTCTTCCCGTACTTTGGCTGGAAAAGTCAAAAAGTACCTCCTACGAAAAACGACAAAAGATTCCTTTCATATCGTTTACTAAAAACTCACTGAAGGGTAAAATTGGATTTTAAAAATTTTAGACGGATGGAAATAATATTACATTGTTAGGAAACATGGATGAGGATTCTAAAATACTCCATAGTAAATACCAATGTATAAACAATCTCGGATAAAAATGAGATTGTGATATTTTCCCTTACCTTAGGCCTGATTTGCTTCGTAAGTGTCCTAACCTACTGTATAATGATTTAAATAATTCCATTGACTTATTCCAGAATCACACTCAATGTTGTGATATCATATATGATCATATTCTTAGATTCTTATTAGTAAAATTTCAGTGTTACTTGTTATTCAGGTGTTTATTACTTTTTGTTCTTATGCGTGTTTTGTCGAATATATTCTTATTATTATCATTAGGATATAGATACCTCATTTCCAGAATTGTATTACTGTACTATATATCAAATTTATTTATTCAATTCATTTATAAAATCATTATTCAATGATGATCATGTAGAACTATTCACACCACATCGTGGAGACGATATTCTGTACGTACGCACGAGTGATGATATCATTACCATGATCGTGGAATTGTATTGGATTGTATGTATACTATTTCAGACTCAATACCACTTTAAAATAATAATATATAGTTATTTATTTTCACCATTATACCCATCAAACTAAGGTGGTGATGGAAAATAGATTACACAACTGCATGGAGACGGAATTCTGTACGTACACACGCGTAGTGATTTTGTTTTCCATAGGATAGGTAGATGGTGAAATAGGGTTGTGTCATACATATAATAATATATCAGTATATGAGTGATAATGATGTTATTACTCCATAATGAAAAAACTAAAGATGAAGAAGTGTAAGAAGAATTAAAGTTGAAAGGATCAGTAATGGACATTACTTCTTCATTAAAGGTACTCATTGAGACCTCCTTTTAGGGAACTAAAATTGGTATTTGAATAATGAAAAGTCCTCTAGGATGTTTCTAGGGAAGTAAAGAGGAGAAATTGGTAGGGGTTTCCGGAGAATGAAGGCTCAATGTGGTGTGAGGAAGAGAGGGAGGAGGTGCCCTTTTATAAGGGAGGAGAGGGGCACATTTCGAAAAACTAAAAATATTATTTTATTGTAAAGTAATATTTGGTTATAAATAGATCCAAATTGATTTATTTCAATAATAAGGTTGGGATGGGTCGAAATCATCTCATCCAATATAATTTAGAGAAGTTTATGGTTCCATTTTAACCTTATTATTTAGATTTAACTTTAAGTTAAATAATTTTACTTTTATCGTGTCTTCTTGATTTCTCAAACTGTATGGTTAATAAACATAAAATAACAAGACAAAAAAACCTCAAGTTGTTTATTATTAATATATATAACCTTATATAAGTCATTTTTTCGAACCTTATATTTTTAGGAATAAAATGACAAATAATAATATAATATTTGTTTTAAAAACTATTTTATGTCAATTTTGACACTATTTGGTAATTGTTTTTTGTGAAAATCATAACAGAAAGAGTAGTTAGAAATAAAGTTAATTAGATCAATAAAAACATGTCATATTAACATAAAAAATTAATGTAATTCATAAAAAGTCTCAGATTAAATTAATTTGGGTATCTATAACATCAATTATGTAAATATTTCATTTAAAAGATAACTATTTCATCATCATTGTGTCATAAATAATTTTAATGTTTTTTTTCTGAAAATTACAAATAAAATACTATTATGTAGGAAATAATTTTAGCTTTATAATGAATATTTATAGTCTAATTTACCTTTTGTATAACCCTATAAAAATATTATTTACTTATTAAACATTGATTTTAACTATTTTTACTCTTCTTTAAGTAAATTAATAATAAATGTCCTAATCTAATCCATGTGGGTGTAAATGGTCTTATATTATTCTTATGGTTGTTTTTGGTCTTATTACACTTATCAAATAGAATTAAGACACATGTTAGTGTTATAATAATATCATTTTTACCCGTAATTACCCTATTTAATTTTAACCGTGGTAAAAAAAGTAACAATTTATTATTCACCAAAAATTATTTTCATCTCATTGAACCATATTTTACTTACTGACATCAACCGTGTCTCTCATATTTAGAAATTCCACTCACAGAAGCGGTAAAATTAGGTTTTCTTTTAAATTTTCAAATTCTTCTAAGAGGTGGGTAAAAGACGGTGAAAAGTTCAATAAAATATTTATATATCTAAAATTATTATAAAATGACTCAAATGAATTACATTGATCATATATATCTATTATATATCTATTTATTTCTACGATAAATTTAAATAAATAATTAAATAAATAAAAAATCGGTTTTTAAATAGTAACCCAATATTTTCACTATTCATAAAAAATTGTATGTTTTCAGAAAAATACAAAAACTTCACCCTAGTCTAATTTCGATATTACGAATCCAAAAAATGAAGTCCATTTTGAAAAATAAAATTTACTAAATATTAAAATCTGGTTATTTCTATTCATAACAGCTAGTTTTAATAATATTTTAATAGCATATCGATGTTTAGTGAATCTCGGTATTGCGTACGACACAAGCTATCAAGGAAGGCCGTGATTGCGTGTAAAGAAAGCCAAGATAGTATTGTGTGTAGTGAAATATTCCTTTGATGATTTATATAAAAAAACAACAATATATTTCTTATAAAAGTATTGGGTGTTACATTCTACCACCTTAAAAATGAATTTCGCCCAGAAAATTCGTTACTTGTAACAAAAAAATGAGGATACCTCTCCCTCATCATATCCTCAAGCTCCAATGTAGCTTCTTTTAATTTGTGGTTCCTCCATAAATCGTTCAACAAGAGATTGGTCTTGATCCGTATGACTTTTTCACTACAATCGGGAATCTCTATCGGCAGTTCTTTATAAGAAAGATCTTGTTCCAATGGTACCACTTCTTAGCTGAGTACATGTGAAGGATCGGGTATGTACATTCTCAGGAGAGATACATGGAACACATCGTGAACTTGAGAGAGATTCGGTGGAAGCGCTAATCGGTAAACTGCCTTCCCAACACGATCCAGTATTTCGAAAGGACTGATATACCTAGGGCTCAACTTTCCCTTCATTCCAAATCTCATTACTCTCTTCTAAGGAGATATTCGTAAGAATACTTTATCACCCACTTTAAACTCTAGGTCTTTTCTGCGGTTGTCTGCATAACCTTTTTGTCGGCTCTGAGCTGCTCTTATGTGTTTTTGAATAGATCTGACCTTTTCTACCATCTCATCAACAAGATCATGTCCTAGTAGATTTCATTCCCCAACTTCATCCCAGCAAGTTGGAGTCCTGCATTTCATTCCATAGAGAGCTTCATAAGGAGCCATCTGAATATTAGAGTGAAATCTATTATTATAAAAAAATTCCACCAAAGGAAGATGTTGATCCCAACCACCTTTTAAATCTATAGAGCATGCTCTCAAAATATCTTCTAGAGTTTGAATTGTCCTCTAAGAATGACCGTCTGTTTGAGGATGATAAGCAGTGCTGAAACTCAACACTGTATCTAGAGTATGCTGAAGACATTGCCAGAACATTGAAGTAAACCTCAGATGTTTATCAAATATAATATAATGTGGTACTCCATGCAATATTACCATTTCCTTTACAGATATCATGGCAAGCTGATCTAGAGAGAAATCCTCTCTAATAGCAATGATGTGTGCAGACTTTGTAAGACGGTCAACTATGACCCATATAGAATTATTTCCTTTGGATGTTTTAGGAAGTCCAGTGACAAAGTCCATAGTGATGTTTTTCCATTTCCATTCCGGTATGGGTAATGGTTGTAACATCCCCTTAGACATCTGTCTCTCAGTTTTAACTTGCAGACAAACCAAGCATCGAGAGACATATTCAACAACATCTCTTTTCATTCCGTCCCACCAGAAGTACTGTTTTAGTTCCCTATACATCGTCATGCATCTAGTCTGAATAGAGAATGAAGAACTATGAGCGCCATCCAGAAGCTCCCTCTTTAATTCAGGGATTGGAGGAAGACAAACCCAATTCCTGAACATTATTACCCCATCACAATCAAGGTTGAATTCAGGAACATTTCTCACCTTCTTTTTTAACTCGACATCTTATCTCTATGCCTCTTTAATATTTACATGTATATATGGTTGAAAATTCATTTCAGAGAGATATGATTTTCCCCTTTCATTATAATTCCAAGATCCATCCTTGGTAAATCCATAAATATTGGATCTTTTGTGATCCTCATCATGGATAAGCTAGCATGGTCTTGATGACTTAATGCATCTGCAGCTTTGTTTTCTTTCGCAGGGTGGTAATGAATTGATAAGTCGCAATCCTTAATCAGCCCCAACCATCTTCTTTGTCGCATATTTAGCTCCTTTTGTGTGAAAATATACATTAAACGTTTATGATCAGTATAAATATCACAACTTTCTACATAAAGATAATCCCTCAAAATCATTATTTCAAAGATTACCATAGCTAATTCTAAATCATGAGTTGTGTAATTGTTCTCATGAATTTTCAACTTTCGTGAGTCATAAGCTATCACCATATCATTTTTCATAAGAAGACACCCCAATACATTCTTGGATGCATCACTATAGATCAAAAAACTTTCTCCACTACAATGCAGTGTGAGAACAGGTGCACTGGATAAAATTCTCTTCAACTCCTAGAAATTCTATTCACATTCCTCCGTCTAAACAAACATAACTCTTTTATGAGTCAAGATGGTGAGAGGATTAGATAAACATGAAAAATCTTCCGTAAAAAATCGGTAATATCCAGCCAAACCAAGAAAACTTCAGATCTCAGTTACTGTTGTTGGTCTCAACCATCTTTCGATAACCTCAGTTTTTGATGGATCCACAGATATCCCCTCTTTTGAGATTATGTGACCAAAAAATCCAACTTTTTGAAGCCAATATTTACAATTGGTAAATTTGGCATAAAGGTTATCCTTTCTCAGGGTCTTCAATATAATTCTCAAGTGATCTTCATTTTCTTCTTTGCTATTCGAATAGAAAAGAATATCATCTATAAAGACTACCAAAAACTGATCAAGATAGTTTCTAAAGACTTTGTTCATCATATCCATGAAGATAACAGGGGAATTAGTAAGAAAAAATGGCATCAATATAAATTCATAGTATCCATACATTGTACGGAAAGCCGTCTTTGGTATATCCTCCCTTTTGACCATTAATTGGTGATACCCAGAACGAAGATCAATCATGGAAAATTACTGAGCTCCACGTAGTTGTTCAAATAAGTCATCAATGTGCAGGAGAGGATATTTGTTCTTGATAGTGATCTTGTTAAGTTCTTAATAATCAATGCAGAGTCTCATTGATCCATCTTTCTTTTTAACAAACATAACAGGTGCTCCCCAATGTGATGCACTTTGGCATATGAATCCCTTATTAAGATTCTCTCGGAGTTTCTTCTTCAATTCCTGCAACTCAACTGGGTCCATACTATATGGTGTCTCTGAAATCGGCAAAGCACCCGGTACGAGTTCAATTGAAAACTCTACATCACAATTTGGTTGAATACATAGAAATTCCACCAGAAAGGCATCATCAAACTCTTGTATAATGAGAATATTCATAATCGTGAGTTTATCTCCAACAATTTGAGATTAATAACCTTCATTTCGTGGAATCAAGACCCATAAGATGGGTGAAATTTCCACTGGAAGGTTATGTTCATCCTTGCTTCGATATAAGGTCATAGATTGATCTGGAATATGAAATGTGACTTCACTTATTTAGAAATTGATATGAGATCCATATAGAGAAATCCAATCCATGCCAAGAATCACATCAAATTCCACCATAGTAAGGATCAAAATATTTGCATGAAGTACTTTCCCACAATCTTCAATCAAAGAAGAATTATAAACATTTGATGTGACTGTTGTGAAATTAGTGGTTGTCACAGCAAACTAGACATCTAATTGTTGAGTTAAAATGGCAATACCCTTATAAAATTCTTCAGAAATAAAAGAGTGGGTGGATCCAGAATCAAATAAAACATTTGATACTTTAGAGTGGATGGTACGTGTAGCTTTCACAACTTCATTTTCATACTCCACATCACTGATAGAAATTTGATGTGATGTTCCTTTGTCATTATCCTTAAGAGTTTGTTGATGTCGATCATCATCAACAACTCCTGGATTAGGGCATTGATTGGCATAATTCCCCATTTCCTTGCACTTGTATCATTGAAGTGTTGGAGTTGCACTCTGTTTATCTGTTTCATTGTTCGCATCACTAGACATATTCTTCCCATCATTACAGCATTCAAATGCCCAATGACATTCCTTTCCACATTTGAAACATTTAATTGTCCCATATATACAACTCCCTCCATGTTTCTTTCCACACTTTGAGCATACGGGAAATATCATCTTCTTTTTAGTGTGCTCTTTAATTTTTCCATTGAATTCCATTTTCCTCGTATTATCAAACCCATATGACTGATGGGTTACTCCAATATATATCTCAACTTTGAGAGCACATCGAATGATTTCCTCGTAGCTATTGAAGTCCCTTATGGCTAACACCCTTCGAAGACATGGTTTTATGCCACTAAAGAATCGTTCGATCTTACTCTCAGGTTGGATAATAATACCAGAAGCGCACCATGAAAGTCATGTAAAATTTGATTTATAGGTACCAATAGATTCATCATCCTTTTGTTTCAGTTCAAGAAACTCATTCTCCTAATTTGTTCGAAGAATAAAAGGGAAGTACTTATTGAAAAATATGTTCTTGAACTCATCCCATTCCATGGATCCAATTTCATCTCATTGCCTTGTATTTTTGATAATATTCCACCATTGATCGGCATCTCCTTCAAATGATACACTGATAAAATGTATTTATCATGTTCAAAACATTGAAAAACTGAAAATACCTTTTTAGTAGTACTAATCAATTGTTAAAAAACTAATGGATCAGTAGACCCGCTGAATGAAGGTGGATGCTGCCTCATAAAGGATTCAACAGAATGTTTATCCTTCCTTTGCTCATTTGGAAGTCCTGCATGATTAATAGCTTGAGAACGTTCTGTGAGCATGGCTACAAGATTTTTCATTCCACCTCCCATATTGTTTGGTTGCTCAGGGGGACAATCATTGCAATGCCCGTCGCATTCCGCATTAACGTGGTTCCATCGGGTTCCAGCCATTTAATAAAACCAATAAGAATAGTGTGAGAAAAAATAATTATAATAGGAAAACCACATATTGAAGAAAAAAATTTCACACTTAAGGTCTTATCATAGGTTGTTAATGGCCATTTCAAAAACACTAAGATTGTGTTCTATGCTTATACTTTTCAATAGGGTTCTTACTAAGGCTTCCACATCCTATTTTCCAAAGGTTGACTATAACTTTTCTCTGATACCAACTATAATGGTCTAGAATTACTTCCAGTGGACTATAATTGATACCTATCATGGCAATCCATGAGTGGCTACACCCCATGGGCGGGACACACCACCATCCTCAGTGGCGGCCATTTCCTCATGAAGCCCTTGGGCGGAGAGCCATGCTTTGTCCAACGCTCAAATGTGAGAGTTCCCAAGGATCAGATACATTCCTACCTCCTTTGCCTCTGATACCAACTATAAGAACCCATACTTTACACACATGGTTAATAATTCAAAATTTAAGCATACTTATTACAACATATAACAAAACCATGGAAGGACCGTATAGTTATAGTGTCTTTAGAAACTGGGAAACCTAAAAAACTGGTTCATAAAGCATCTATATTGTCTCCCATTTATTTCATAATATCTATAGTCCCTATTGGAATATCTTACTTAATAACCTTCTTCCTGGCCTGGGGATAGAAAACATACAAATGGGTGAATTCAAATGCTCATTAAGGGTAAACAAAATAAATATCAATCAAATAATATTCATAAGAACATATCATTTTGGAAATATTACCCTACAAAAGAGTTCATAATTTCCTAACATGGGATAAATCATGGTAGTAAAATGTAATCACAATAATCATAACATAAATCATGAGGCATTGTGGCATACACACATAATTATAGAGAATCATTTCTTATTATTCAAAACTCATTTCGAAGACTATCTTAGTGGGAAAAGTCCATTTCTGAACCGAGTTAATTCCTCGTTTCAGTCCTGTTTCACTGAACCGGTTTAACCTGCCGTTCCAGCCAGGTCTATCTCATGATATATACAATCTTTACCCAATGAATTAGAGGGAGATATAGGTCCCACCCATCTCATAATGATACCATTCTTATGTGTGCCATAAAATCATAAATCATTCATCATTGAATAACCCATGTAATAAAAATGGGATTCTTAAACATCGTGACATCATAAAAAAATAATATAGGATAAAGGAATTCATAAAAATAATTCCATAACAACACAATAAAATCAATGTAATAATAGGGATAGAAACAGAACCCTATATTATCATATATGGAAAATAATTTTGATAAAACACTTGAACTCCATTCTTGAGGAAAATATCCTTTCTACTTTAAAAACATTTTTCCTTTCTTAACTTGTCTTACAATTTTAAACTAAAAGAAGTTGATTAAAAATAAACATGAAAACTTGTAATGGAAGCTTCTTGGAAATAATGTTTTAAAAATCCATTCATTCTGTAAAAGTTAAAAAAACATTCTTCATGTACTTTTGCCAGAAATGTCAAAAAGTACCTTGTATGAAAAACGATTAAAGATTCCTTTCATATCTTTTACTAAAAACTCACCGAAGGGTAAAACTGGAATTAATAAATTGTACGTGGATGGGAATAATATTACATATTGAGGAAACATGGATGTTGATGATAAAATACACCCTAGTAAACACCAAAGTATAAACAATCTCGGATAAAAATGAGATTGTGATATTTTCCCTAACCTTTGGTCCGATTTTCTTCGTAGGTGTCCAAACCTCCTGTATAATGATTTAAATAATGTCATTGACTATTTCCATAATCATAATCATTGTTGTGATATCATATATGGTCATATTATTAGCTTCTTATTAGTAATATTTCATTGTTACTTGTTATTCGGGTGTTTATTACTTTTTGTTCTTATGCGTGTTTTGTCGAATAAATTCTTATTATTATCATTAGGATGTTGATAACTCATTTTCAGAATGGTATTAGTGTACTATATATCATATTTATTTATTCAATTCATTTATATAATCATTATGCAATGAAGATCATGTAGAACGATTCACATCACATCATGGAGATGGTATTTCGTACGTACGCACGAGCGATTATATCGTTCCCACGATCGTTGAATTTTATTGGAGTGTATGGATACTATTTCAGATTCAATAAAAATTTAAAATAATCATATATAGTTATTTATTTGAACCATTATACCCATCCATGTATGGGTGTGATGGAAAATAGATTACACCACTGCGTGGAGACGGTATTTCATACGAACGCACGCGCGGTGATTTCGTTTTCCGTAGGATGGATAGATGGTGAAATAGGGATGTTTCATACTTACAATAACATAAATGTATTTGATTGATACTGATGTTATTACTTCATAATGAAACAACTAATGAAGAAGAAGTGGAAGAGGAAATAAAGTTGAAAGGATTGGTAATGGATATTACCTCTTCTTTGAAGCGCCTCTTTGAGACCTCTTTTTAGGGCACTAAAATTGGTATTTGAAGAGGACCAGGACCTCTAGGATGTTTCTAGGGAACATTAGAGGTGACATTGGCAGGGGTTGGCCGATAATGATGGCAAGAAGTGGTGTGAGGGAGAGAGGGAGGATGTTCCCTTTTATAAGGGAGGAGAGGGGCACCGTTGAAAAAACTAAAAATATTATTTTATTATAAAGTCATATTCGGTTTTAAATAGCTCCAAATTGATTTATTTCGAAGCTAAGTTGGGGATGGGTCAAAATAATCTCATAAAATTGAATTTAGACAAGTTTAGGGTTCCATTTCAATCTTATCATTTAGATTTAACTTAAAGTTAAATAATTTTACATTTACCGTGTCTTCATGTTTTCTTACACTGTAGGGTTAATAAACTTAATATAAAAATTTAAACGAACCCCAAGTTGTTTATTATTAATATATATAACATTATATAAGTCATTTTTCCATACCTTATATTTTTAGGAATAAAATAATAATTAATAATATTATATTTGTTTTAGAAACTATTTTATGTCAATTTTGACACTATTTGGTAATTGATTTTTGTGAAAATCATAACATAATGATTAGTTTGAAAAAAAGATAATTAGATCAACACTAACATGTCATATTAACATATAAAATTATTGTAATTCATAAAAAATCTCAAATTACATTTATTTCGGTATTTATAACATCAATTATGTCAATATTTCATTAATAAGATAATTATTTCATCATCATTGTGTCATAAATAAATTAAATTATTTATTGTATGAAAATTACAAATAAAATACCATTATGTAGGAAATATTTTTATCTTTCTAATTAATATTTATAATCTAATTTATCTTATGTATATCTTTATATTAAAAATGATTTACTTATTAAACATTGATTTTAACTATTTTACCTTTTCGTTCAATAAATTAATAATAAATGTCCTAATCTAATCCATGTGGGCCTAAATGGTCAAATTTTATTCCTAAGGTTGTCTGTTGTCGAATTAAACTTATCCAATTGAATTAGGACACATCTAATGGTAATAATAATATCATTTTTACTCGTAATTACACTATTTACTTTTAACTGTGGTACAAAAAAAGTAAAAAGTTACTATTCACCAAATATTATTTTCATCTCATTAAACAACATTTTACTTACTGACATCAACTGTGTCTCTCGGATTTTTTAAATTACACTCACAAAAGCGGTAAAATTATGTTTTATATAAATTTGCAAATTCTCCTAGGAGGTGGGTAAAAGACGGTGAAAAGTTCAATAAAATTTTTATATTTATAAAATTATTATAAAATGACAATAATTTATTACATTGAACATATATAGGTGTTATGTATCAATTTTTTCCAATGATAAACTGAAATAAATAATTAAATAAATAAAAATTCAGTTTTTAAATAGTTACCCTGTGTTTTCACTATTCATCAAAAATTGATTGTTTTCAGAAAAAAACCAAAATTTCACCCTATGCTAATTTCGATATTCTAAATTCAAAAATGAAGTCCATTTTGAAAAATAAAATTTACAAAATTTTAAAAAGTGGTTATTACTATTCATAACGACAAATTTTAATAATATTTTTATAGCATATCGTTGTTTAGTGAAACTAGGTAATGTGTATGATGCAATCTATCAAGGAAGGTCGCGATTGCGTGTAAAGAAAACCAAGATACTATTGTGTGTAGTGAAATATTCCATTGATGATATATATAAAATAAAAACAAAATATTTCTTGTAAAAGTCTCGGGTGTTAAAATTTCATAATGAGATGGGTGGGACATATATCTCCCTCTAATTCATTGGGTAATGATTTATATCTAATGAGATAGACATGGATGGAATGGTATGATAATCAGGTTCAGGGATACAGGACTAGAATGAAGTGTGAACTCGATTCAGAAAGGGACTTTGTCCAGTAAGATGGTCTTAGCAGCAATGCCTTGGCTACTATGGAAATCATATCATGTGATTAATGCTTTACCACAATTACATGTTTTATTCCCAAGCTATTTTATCATAATTTATGTCCCATTATGATATATGGCTTACGTACTGCCTTGTTTTATGTCATTTCTCATGATTTTGATGTTTTAACATTATTTTCATGTTTTTTACTTCAATTGAATATGGTTTGTTTTTTTTCTCCATGCTTACCCTTACTGAGCATTTGAGCTCACCCTTTATAATTTTTCCCCCCAGGATATAATGAAAGGTTTTAGGTAAGAAAACAAAAGTGGAAGTTCTTTATTGGAGATGTTGAAGATCTTTCCCCATGATTAGAAGATTATATTCTGAGTTTCCAAATACACTAAAATATTACGGTCCTTTGGTATATGTTTTTCTTATGTATTAAATATTCCCCAAAAGTAATGTAATGTCTATGTACATCAAGATTTGGGTCTCTACAGTTGGTATCATATGATTGGTATAGTTAACCATTAGAAACTAGGATGCTAAAACATTAGTGAGATCCCTAGAGATTTTTCTTGGGTATGTCTAGGGATGTCCCTATGTTTTAGTATAACTATAGGTTACCGTACAAGAATTATGTTGACCATCATGAATAACCAAGGGTGAACCTAAGGTATCATGGATCAAAGTATGTGGGATAAGTTAGACATCCCATATGTGACTTTTAATGATTATGTGGTTCCTCGTTATTTTAAAGGATTCTTACACTATGGTTTCTGGTTTTAGTCAATGGAGGAAATGAGAAAGAATTTAGTTAACATTTATTCTAAAGGACAAATTGGTTAATGTGATAAAAAAATCGTGTAATTCCAAAAGAGAAAGATATTTGATTATGTCGAATTAGTCATCACTATATATGATTAACAAGGTGAACATTGGTGGTATTCCTAAGTCATAAAATAAGAGGAAGATGAACATTTATACATTTTCTATTTGAGAGGAAGATAGTTGAAGGTAGATGAATCTTTATATATATCATGAATATGGGAAGAAGAACCTTGAGAAGTACCTCAAATGGAGGGGAAGATTTTATTTGTGTGGAGAAAAGGGTCATTGAGTGACAGACTGTTATGGAGTTCAATGCCTTATTTGTGGAGAACATGGGCATCACCCAACTCAATTACCTGATCTAAAAGGTTACTTCTAAATCAAGGAAGGAATTATTCCATGTAAATCATTTAAGAGGATGTATTTAAGTGTTTAGGTATTGATATTCACTAATAATTTAATTGAAGTACTTTTATGGTATATTGGAATATTTTTGTATTAGTTTATTGTGGTTTTCAATAATTTTATGGTACTGGTAACCAGGAAAAGTGATTCAAATATTTTTGGAAAGTAGATGATATGTCCATAATGAAGGGATAATGAGGAAATGAAATTTTTTTAGTATTCATGAGCTCATGACTAATTTAAGGACAAACTAATATCATGGTTTGAGTATATAGAAATTTTGGGATTTTGGTATGTTGGAAGAGTTAAATTTGGGCAGCATTCATGTTTTCACTAAGGTTATATGGTAATTCATGTTTCAAAAGAATAAATGATTTAGGTATTTACATGTTTGGAACATGATCAACAAGATATATCTTATGATATATGGGGGATAAATGATGGTATTCAGGTGCTTGTTATGTGACCTTTCAAGAAATCATTTTCTTCATACGTTGAGCTTGGACCAAAGTATTTTGGATAAGCATAAAGATTGGAATGAATTATTTTAGACATAAGATAGTATTTTTTAAGGCTAGAACATTTTTCGATATTATTGATGTAATGATATAATAATTTAGTTTTAGAAAAAGGGACAACCTACAAGATGGGGGACAACCCATCACATCGGACAAGGTTGAGGGAATCAAACCCACAACTGAAGTGCGACATGCCTTTATCACCTACCACTGGACTACAGGAAGTCACTGGTTAGTAGAAACTGGTTTTATTTTATTAATAGTATGATAGATGATGTATATGTCTATTTTAGTAACCATATATGATTAATCTCACCATAAATGGACTTATGTATATAAATTTTTCTATCCTTATATTTGAGACAGATGGAATGTACTTTCATTCTATCACATGATCTTCTAACACTTCAACGGAGAAAAATTCAACTTCATTTCTTTAAGAGATTAAGTGGAAATTGTTCAGGGCACAAACAAGAGTGAGATTATACCAAAAATCATGTATGTATTTCTTTTAATTCAACAATTTCTCATCTTTAGGGAAATGATCTTGAAAACCTAAATTGATGTCCTAGTGTCGTTATATATGATTAATCAGATGGTACCTTAAATCATCACAAATTTATGGCTTTGTGAGTGTTGGTTTTTTCATTTCCATGTCCTCTACAACTCTCCATCCGACCTTGATGGATATATTTTTCTTACATATCCATATTACCACCTATGTTCACTTATGTGGAAACATAGTGATTAGTTAAACTAGGTAACCATTACATTTCTTACTTTACTATTTAAAATTAAGCATTAGTATTCCTTTTATGATGTGGGTTTCTACGAACGACGCTTTCAAGTAGTAAACGATTTATAACCCCGACGAATTTCGAGGGGGAATTTCATTTTATGTGGGGTAGAATGTAACACCCCAAGATTTTATGAGATATATTATTTTTAATTTCTTTGTTGAATTCTATTATACACTACACCATGATTATCTTGTACGGTACGCAACACTGTATTAGCTGGCAGTATACACAACACTATTTTTGGATCGTGTTACACACAATTTCATGTTTGTTTTGTGGAAATTATTCAACACAACATTATGTATAGATTTTTTTAATGTATAAATGAAATAAGTATTTATTATTTTATACGCAACACCAAATGGAGATTTCACTATACGCATCTCTAAATTGGGTTTCATTACATGCAATCAAGACCTTCCTCGATAGCGTGTATAGTACGCAACACCGAGATTCACTAAATTAGATATTATTATAATATTATTATGAACTAGCCGTTATGAATAGTAATACCCACTTTTTGAATTTTAATAAAATTTTTCATTCAAAATAAACATAATATTTGGATTTGGTATATCGAAATTAGCCTAGGGTGAATTTTCGGTATTTTTATAAAAACATTCAATTTTTTTGAATAGTGAAAACACTTGGTTACTATTTAAAAACAGAATTTTATCTAAATAATAATTTATTTTATTTAAATTGATTTTTGGTAAAAATTGATACATAGTACCTATATAAGTTCAATGTCATTCATGGGAGTCATTTTATAATAATTTTAGATATATAAAAATTTTATTGAACTTTTCACCGACTTTTACCCACCTCTTATGAGAATTTGAATATTTACATAAAACATAATATTACCACTTCTGTGAGTGGAATTTCAAAAATATGAGAGAAACGGTCAATATCAAGGAATAAAATGTGGTTCAATAAAATAAAAATAATTTATGGTGAATAGTATCATTTTACTTTTATTTACAACAGTTAAATGAAAATAGGGTAATTAAGGGTAACAATGATATTATTATTAACCTAACACATGTCTTAATTATATCGGATAAGTATAATTCGACCATAAATAACCTTAGGAATAAAATATTATCCTTTAGGTCCACTTGGATTAGATTAGGTCATTTATTATTATTTTATTTAAAGAATAGTTAAAATAGTTAAAATCAATGTTTAATAACTAAATATTTTTTAATATTGGGTTATTGATAAGATAAATTAGACTATAATTATTCATTATAAATATAAAATTATATTCTAAATAATGATGTTTTATTTAAAAATTTTATACATTAAATAATTTAATTAATGTATGACATAATGATGATGCATTAATTACCTTATTAATGAAATATTAACAAAATTGGTGTTATAAATACCCAAATAAATGTAATTTGAGACTTTATATAAATTCCAATAATTTTTTAGGTTAATATGAAATGTTAGTATTGATTCAATTTACTTTGTTCTAACTAATCATTATGTTATAATTTTAACACAAATCAATTACCAAATAGTGTCAAAATTGACATAAAATAGTTATTAAAAAATATTATATTATTAATTGATATAATATTTCTAAAAATCTATGGATCTACCAAATGACTTATATAAGGTTATAAATATTAATAATTGACTACTTTGGTTTTCATTGTCTTGTTATAGTATGTTTATTATCCATATAGCCTAGGAAAACAAGAAGACACAGTAAAAGTTAAATTATTCAACATAGAGTTAAATTTAAATGATAAGTTTAAAATAGTAACCCAAACATATATAAAACCTATTGGTTGAGAGTATTTTGATCCATCCCCAAGTTATCTTAGAAATAAATCAATTAGGAGATACTATACAACGAATATGACCTTATTATAAAATTATATTTTATGTATTTCCTAAGGTTCCCATGTCCTCCATTATAAAAGGGCACCCCCTCCATCTTCTCATTACACAATTTTGAGCATAAATCTCAACCAACCCCTGTAAATATCCCTTCTCAACTTCCCTATTAATATTATATATGTTCTGGTCCCCCCAAAAGACCAACTCTAGTGCCTTATGAGGAAGCTTAAAAGAGGTGCATCGAAGAAGAGGTAATATCTTCTACAGATTATTTCATGTTTCTTTCTTTTTCAACTTAGTCTTCTTTAGTTGCTTCTTTATAAAGTAATAACATCAGTATAAATAATATACTGATATGTTATTATATATTTTAAACCTCCCCATTTCAACTTCTATCCATCATACTAAAAACGAAATCACCGCGCGTGCATACGTACAGAATATCGTCTCCATGTCGTGGTATAATATGTTTTTCCACCACCACATTACATAGTTGGGTATAATGGTGTAAAGAATAAATATATATAGTTATTATAAAATAATAATTATTCTGATATATTATATCATCCACTCCAATTCAATTCAATAATTATGGGAATGATATCATCGCTCGTGCGTACGAATGGATTACCGTCTCCATGATGTGATGAGATTAATTCTCCATGTTAACCATTCAAGAATTTTTATATAATATATATAATGAATAACTAATGAAATATATTACATAATAATTTTACTGGATTTATATATATATATGACATCTACTTACTTTCATTCATGTCAATAAGGAAAGGAAAACATCGTTCATTCATACGTACGACATACCATCTCCATGAATGGTTTATTTCATTTTAGTTATCTATCAATTATATATATATACTGAATATATATGAAATATAAATCATTATTTACATTCTGAAAATAATTAAATCATGATATATGTAATAAAAATATCAATAACAACAAGTCCAAACACGTACGATAAATAAAACGATTTTATCAAAAACACTGCTTTAACATGGATTTTACAAAAGAACGGGTAATATAATGTCATAACAGAACAATATATGATATCCTAAAAATGAATATGATTATTTAATAAGTAAATGAAATTATTTAAATAATTATACAGGAGGTTTGGATACTTATGAAGTATATCAGACCTAAGGTAAGGGATAACTTTTCAAATCTCGTTTTTATCTGAGATTGTTTATTCATAAGTATTTACTGGGGTTATATTTATCATCCATGTCCCTATATTCTAAAAATGGTTTCATGTATGTTTAAATTCAATTATTCCCATTTTTTTACTTTTATTACATGGTATGTAAGGAATCATTCTTTTGTTTACATTACAAGGTACTTTTTTGACCTTTCGGTCAAAGTACGAGAAGAATGTTTTTTTAACTTATACGGCACGAACGGATTTTTACATTTTTATAACGCCTTATTTTCATGAAGCCTAATCTACAATATTTAATTACTATTTTCAAAAAAACCATTTTCTTCGAAAATTTCATGGCATTTTGTGAAAAGAAAATGATTTTGATGAAGAAAGGATATTTTACTCAAGAATTCATTTCAGGTGTTTGGTTAAAATTATTTTCCATCTAAGATGAAATTATTTAGTGTGATTATGTTTCAAGTATAATATCTCAATGATTTACATGGCTTCAATTTTCTTATGATGAAATGATATATATTTGTTCTATATGGATTATTTTATAATGGGATGATGTTTATGAAACCCATTTTTATTCTTTGGGTTATGTTTAATGATTTATGTTTATATTGTGGCACACGTAAGAATGATTTCATTATGAGATGGGTGGGACCTATATATCCCAAAAATGTATTGGGTAATGATTTATATCTCATGATATAGACATGGCTGGGATGGTAAGTTAATACGGTTCAGTGATACCGGACATGAACGAGGAGTGAACTTGATTCAGAAAGGGACTTTGTCCACTAAGATGGTCTTGGCAGCAATGTCCTGACTACTACGGAAATAATATAATGTGATTAAGGATTTTCCACAATTAAATGTTTTATTCTGATTCTATTTTATCATGATCAATTTTCCATTATGATCTATGCCTTACATACTTCTATGTTTTAAGTCATTTCTCATGATTTTGATGTTTAATCATTATGATCATGTTTTTAAGATCAAATGTATGTTGTTTATTTTATTTTCTCCATGCATACCCTTAATGTGCATTTGAGCTCACCCTTTATATGTTTTCTTTTCCCCAGGATATAAAGATATATTTTATGTATGAAAAAAGGGGAAGATCTTTATGGGAGATGTTGAAGATCTTTCACCATGATTAGAAGATTATATTCTGAGTTTCCAAAGAAGTTAAATTATTACAGTCCTTTGGTGTCTGTTTTTGTTATGTATTAGATATTCCACAAATGTAATGAAATATCTATGTACATAAAGATTTTTTTTCTACAGTTGCTATCATAGAAAATGTTTAGTTATCCTTTGTAAACTAGGATGCAAAAACATTAGTGAGATCCCTATAGTTATTTATAAGGTCTGTCTAGGGATGTCACTATGTTTTTATATAACTATAGGGTAAATTCCAAGAGTTATTTTGACCATCATGAATAACCTAGGGTGAACCTAAGGTATCATGGATAAATGAATGTGTGATAAGTTAGACATCCCATAAGAGACTTTTAATGATTATGTGGTTCCTCGTTATTTTAAATTATTCTTACACTATAGTTTCTTGTTTTAGTCAATGGAGGAAATGATAAAGAATTCAGTTAATGTTGATTCCGATGGAAATATTGGGGACATTGATCAACAAAATCATGTAATGCCTAGATAGAATGATACTGTGATTATTCTGAATCAGTCATCACGATATATGATTAACTAGGTGAACTTTGATGGTATTCCTAAGTCATCAAATAAGAGAATGATGATATTTTATACATGTTCTCATGGAGGGGAACGTAGAGGAATGATGATGATGATTTATACGTATCAAGAATAAGGGTAGAAGAACCTTGAGGAGTACCTTAAATAGAGGGGAATATGTTCTCTATGTGGATGAAAGGGTCATAGAGTGATAGACTGTTATGGAGTTCAATGTCTTATTTGTGGAGAACATGGGAATTGCCCAACTCAATGCCCTAACCTAAGAGGTTACTTCTAAATCCAGGAAGGAATTATTCAATGACTATCATAGAAGAGGATGGATTGAAGTGTTTATGTATTGTTATTCAAGAATGAAGTTGTTGAGGTACTTTTATGGTATATTGGAATATTTTTGTATTAGTATAGTGTGGTTTTCAATAATTTTATGGTACTGGTAACCATGAAAGGTGATTGAAAACTTTTTCGAAAGTAGAAGATATGTTCATAATGAAGGGATAAAAAGGAAAGGAAATGTTATATAGTATTCATGATCTCATGATTAATATAAGGACATAGTGATATCATGGTTTGAGTATATAGAAATTTATGGATTTTGGTATGTGGGAAGAGTTAACTTTAGACAGCATTCATATTATCACTAAGGTTCTATGGTAGTTAATGTTTCAAAAGAATAAATGATTACGGTATTCACATGTTTTTAATGTGATCAACAAGATATATATTATGATATATGGGGGATAAATGATGGTATTCACATGCTTGTTATTTTAACTTTTAAGTAATCACTTTCATTATACATTGAGCTTGAACCGAAGTATTTTGGATAAGCCTAAATATTTGAATAAATTTAGATAGACATAAGATAGTAATGTTTAAGGCTAGAACTTTTTTTTATGTTATTTCTGGAATGTTATAATTTTGTAGTTTAAGAAAAAGGGACAACCTGCAAGACGGGTGACAACCCATCGCGTCGGACAAGGTTTGCGGGAATCTAACCCACAACAGACGTGTGATAGTCCTTTATCTCCTATCACTGGCCTAAAAGTAGTCCATGGTTAGTAGAAACAAGTATTATTTCATTAATAGGTATGATAGATGAAGAATAAGTCCATTTTAGGAACAATATACGATTAATCTTACCATAGATGGACTTATGTATATAACATTTTCAAACCTTATGTTTGAGACAGATGGAATGACCTATCATTTTATCGCATGATCTGCTAACACTTCACGGAAGACAAATTCAACTTAATTTCATTATGAGATGATGTGGAAATTGTTCAAGGCACAAACAACAGTGGGATTGTACCAAAATCAGGTAAATATTTCTTTGAATTCAACAATTTTTCAACTTTTAGGAAATGATCTTGAAAAAAAAATATGTTTTCCTAGTGTCCGTATATCCAATGAATCAGATTGTACCTTAAATAATAAAAAATTTATGGATTTGTGATTGTTGGTTTTTTCAAAGCCATGTCCTCTACCACTCTCCATTAGAACATGATGGTTATATTTTTCTTCCATATCCATATTTCCACCTATGTTCTCATATATGGAAACCCAGGGAGGAGTTAATATGGGAAACAATTACATTTCTTACATTTATTTTTAAAATTAAGTTTTAGTATTCCTTTTACGATGTGGGTTTCTACGAACAAAGCATTCAAGAAGTAAATTATTTATAACCTCGACGAATTTCGAGGGTGAAATTCATTTTATGTGGGGTAGAATGTAACACCCCAAGATTTTATGAGATATATTATTTTTAATATCTTTGATGTCTTCAATTATACACTACACCAATATTATCTTGTACAATGCGTAACACAGTATTAACTTGTAGTATACGAAACAGTATTCTTGGCTCGTGTTACACACAATTTCAAGTTAGTTTTGTTGAAATAATTCTATGAAACATTAAGTATATATAATTTTTAATGTGTAAATGAAATATGTTTTGATTATGTTATACACAGCACCAAATTGATTTTCACTACACGTAGCCCTGACTTGGCCTGCATTACAGGAAATTGAGACCTTCCTCGACAGCATGTGTAGTATGCAACACCGAGTTGCACTAAATGAGATATTATTATAACATTATTATGAAATAGCTGTCATGAATAGTAATACCCAATTTTTCAAATTTTATAATTTTTATCATTCAAAATGAACTTCATTTTTTGATTCCGAATATTGAAATTATCCAAGGGTGGGTATTTGATATTTTTCTGAAAAATTTCAATTTTTTATGAATTGTGAAAACACCGGGTTGCTATTTAGAAACCGACTTTTTATATAAATATTTATTTACATTTTTTAAAATTATTTTAGGTTTAAATTGATACATAATACCTATATAAGTTCAATTTAATTCTGTGGAGTCATTTTATAATAATTTTAGATATATAAAAATTTTATTGAACTTTTCACAGTCTTTTACCCACGTCTTATAATAATAGGAAAATTTACATAAAACATAATTTTAGTGTTTTTGTGAGTAGAATTTTGAAAATATGAGAGACATGGTTAATATGAAGGAGTAAAATGTGGTTCAATAAGATAAAAATAATTTTCATTGAATAGTAACTTTTTACTTTTATTTACCACAGCTAAAAGATAATAGTGTAATTAAGGGTAAATATGATTTTATAATTACCCTAACACATGTCTTAATTCTATTGTATTAGTTTAATTCGACCAAAAACAACCTTTTTAATAAATTATTACCCTTTAGGTCCACCTAGATTAGATTAGGACATTTATTATTATTTTATTTAAAGAATAGCTAAAATACTTAAAATCAATGTTTAATAACTAAAACTTTTTTAATATAGGGTTATACATAAGATAAATCTGTCAACATCGTTCATGAAGATGTACGACCTACCCTCTCTATGAACAATGTTTTTCTTTTCATTTATCTATCTATTATATATATACAGAATATATATGATATATAAATCATTATTTACATTATGGAAGTAAGTAAATAATGATGTATGTAATAATAATATCAAGAACAACTTGTCCAAACACGTACGATAAATAAAACGATGTTACCCAAAACGCTGCATTAACATGGAATTTACAAAATAACGGTTAATATAAAGTCATAAGTGAAACATATATGATATCATAACAATTTATACAATTTTTTAATAATTCAATGATATTATTTAAATCATTATACAGGAGGTTTGGATACGTACGAAGCTTATCAGACCTAAGGTAAGGGATAACATTTCCAATCTCGCATTTATCTAATATTGTTTATTCGTAAGTATTTTTTGGGGTTATATTTATCATACATGTACCTATTTTCTAAAAATGTTTTCATGTATGTTTAAAGTCATTTTTACCCATTTTTTACTTTTACTATATGGTATGTAAGGAATCTTTCTTTTGTTTACGTTACTAGGTACTTTTTTTACTTTTCCAGCAAAAGTACAAAAAGAATGTTCTTTTTAACTTATACAATATGAACGTATTTTTACAGTTTGATAATGCATTCCTTTCATGAATATTACTCTACAAGATATAATGAGAATTTTCAACAAAACCCTTTTCTTTTATATTTTCATGACATTTTGTGCAAAGAAAATTACTTTGAAGAAGAAATGATTTTTTCCTCAAGATTTAATTTCAAGTGTTTTGTCAAAACTATTTTCCATCTAAGATGACATTATTTAGTATGATTATGTTTCATGTATAATGTCTCTATGATTTACATTTTTTCACTTTTATTATAATGAAATGATATCAATTTGTTTTATATGGATTAAGTTATGATGGGATGATGTTTATCAAACCCATTTTTATTCGTTGGGATATGATGAATGGTTTATGATTATATTGTGTCACACGTAATAATGATTTCATTTTGAGATGGGTGGGACCTATATCTCCCTTCAATACATTGGGTAACAATTTATATCTCATTAGATAGACATGGCTAGAACGATAAGTTAATCTGGTTCAGTGATATAGGACTGGAACGAGGAGTGAACTCGATTCATAAAGGGACTTTGTCCACTAACATGGTCTTGACAGCAATGCATTTGCTACTATTGAAATAATATCATGTGAATAATGTTTTTCCATAATTACATTTTTTATTCCCATGATGTTTTATCTTGATTAAAGTCCCATTATGATCTATGCCTTACATACTGCCATGTATTCTGTCATTGGTCAAGATTTTGATGTTTAAACATTATGTTCATGTTTTTTTGTTCAAATGTATATGGTTTGTTTTATTATTTTTCCATGCTTACCTTTGCTGAGAATTTATGCTCACCCTTTATATGTATTCTTTTCCCTAGGATATAATGAATGGTTTTAGGTAAGAAAACAAAAGGGGAATAACTTTATAAGAGATGTTGAAAACCTTTCACCACGATTAGAAGATTATATTCCGAGTTTCCAAACACACTAAACTATTACAGTCCTTTGGAGTCTGTTTTTGTTATGCATTATATATTCCACAAAAGTAGTGTAATGTCTATGTATGCCAGGCTTTGGGTCTCTGCAGTTGGTATCGGAGTAAAGGATTAGTTAACCTTTGGAAACTAGGATGCAAAAACATTAGTGAGATCCCTAGAGATATTTCTAAGGAATGTCTAGGGATGGCCCTATGGTTTATAATAACTATAGGTTACAATCCAACAGTTATGTTGACCAACATGAATAACATAGGGTGAACCTAAGGTATCATGGAATAAAGTATGTGTGATAAGATAGACATCCCATAAGTGATGTTTAATGATTATGTGGTTCCTTGTTATTTTAAATGTTTCTTACACTACGGTTTCTGGTTTTAGTCAATGCAGGAAACGAGAAAAAATTCAGTTAACGTTGATTCCGATGGACAAATTGGTGATTTTGATAAAAAAATCTTGTAATTCCTAGAGATAATGATATTGTGATTATGTCGAATTAGTCATCACGATATATGATTAACAATGTAAACTTTCATGGTATTCCTAATTCATCAAATAATAGGAAGATTATCTATTATACATGTTATCATAGAGAGGAACATAGAGGAAGGATAATGAAGCTTTATACATATCAAGAAGATGGGGAGAAGAACATTGAGAATTTCCTCAAATGGAGGGGAAGATGTTATCTTTGTGGAGAAAAGGATGATAGAGTGACAGACTGTTATGTGGTTCAATGACATATTTGCGGAGAACATGGGCATTAGCCAACTCAATTCCCTGACCTAATAGGTTACTTCAAAATCAAATAAGGACTTATTCCATGACAATCATTGAAAATGATGGATTGAAGTGTTTATATATTGGTATTCAAGAATAATTTTGTAGAGGTACTTTTATGATATATTGGAATATTTTTGTATTAGTCTATTGTGGTTTTCAATAATTTTATGGTACTGTTAACTATGAAAAGTGATTGAAATATTTTTGGCATGTAGATGATATGCACATAATTATGTTATAAAAAGGAAATGAAATTTTATATAGTATTTATGACATCATTACTGATATAATGAGAATGTGATATCATGGTTTGAGTATATAGAAATTTTGGAATTTTGGTATGTGGAAAAAGTTATCTTTTGACAGCATTCATGTTTTCACTAAGTTTCTATGGTAATTCATGTTTCAAAAGAATAAATGATTAATGTATTAACATGATTGGAATGTGATAAAAAAGATATATCTTATGATATATGGGTGATAAATGATGATATTCGCGTTCTTGTTATGTGACCTTTCAAGTAATCGTTTTCTTTATACATTGAGCGTGGAACGATGTATTTTGGATAAGACTAAAGATTGGAATGAATAAAGTTAGACATAAGATAATATTTTTTATGGCTAGAACATTTGTCAATATTATTTTTGGAAGGTTATAATAATGTAGTTTTAAAAAAAGTGACAACCTGCAAGACGGGTGACAAGCCATCACGTCGGACAAGGATGCAAGAATCGAACCCACAACCGAAGTGTGGAAGACATTTATCACCTAGCACTAGCCTACAAGAAGTCCCTGGTTAATAGAAAGCTGTTTTATTTTATTAAGAGGTATGATAGATGAAGAATAAGTCCATTTTAGTAACCATATACGATTAATATAACCATATATGGACTTATGTAAATATGTTTTGTTAACCATATATTTATGACAGATGGAATGACCTATAATTCTATCGCATGATCTGATAACACTTCACGAATGACAAAATCAACTTCATTTATTTAAGAGATGATGTGGAAATTTTTCAAGGAACAAAAAAAAATTGAGATTGTACCAAAATCAACTAAGTATTTCATTTAATTCAACAATTCATCAACTTTAGGGAAATGAACATGAAAAACAATTGTTATTCTAGTGTTCTTATATCCAATGAATCTGATGGTACCATAAATCATCACAAATTTATGGATTTTTGATTGTTGGTTTTTTGATAGCCATGTCCTCTAACACTCTCCATCAAATCATGTTTTTTAGATTTTTCTTCCATATCCATATTTCCACCTATGTTCTCCTATGTGGAAAACCAGTGATGAGACAATCTGGGTAACGGTTACATTTCATAGTTTAATTTTTAAAATAATGTTTTAGTATGCCTTTTATGATGTGGGTTCCTACAAATGAATCTTTCAAGTAGTAAGTGATGTATAACCCCGACGAATTTCAAGGGAGAAATTCATTTTAAGGGGGTAGAATTTAAAACCCCGAGATTTTATGAGATATATTATTTTTAATTTCTGTGATGTCTTCTATTATACACTTAACCAAGATTATCGTGTACTATACTCAACATAGTAGTAGCTTTTAGTATACGCAACATTATTCTTGGCTCATGTTACACACAATTTCAAGTTCGTTTTGTGGAAATTATTCTACGTACCATTTTGTATAGATTTTGTTTAATGTATAAATGAAATAAGTTTTAATTATTTTATACACAACACCAAATGGATATTTCACTACACGAAGCCCTGACTTTTCTTGCATTACACGCAATCAAGACCATCCATGATAGCGAGTGTCATACGCAACACTGAGTTTCACTAAATATGTTATTATTATAATGTTATTATGGACTAGCCATTATGAATAGTAATACCCACTTTTTTAGATATTATAAATTTTATCATTCAAAATGAACATCATTTTTGGATTCGGAATAACGAAATTATCCTCAGGTGAATTTTTGATAGTTTTCGGAAAACATTCAATTTTTTATGAATAGTAAAAACACTAGGTTACTATTTAAAAACCAAATTTTTATTTAAATAAATATTTATTTTATTTAAATATATTTTAGGTAAAAATTGATAAATAATACCTATATAAGTTCAATGTAATTAATTGAAGTCATTTTATAATAATTTTACAAATAAAAAAATTTTATTGAATTTTTCACCATCTTTTACCAACCTCCTATGATAATTTGAATATTTACATAAAACATAATTTTACCTCTTCTGTGGGAGTAATTTTAAAAATATGAGAGACACAGTTAATATCAAGGAGTAAAATTTGGTTTAATGAGATAAAAATTATTATTGATGAATAGTATATTTTTACTTTTATTTACCACGGTTAAAAGAAAATAGGGTAATTAAGGGTAAAATGATATTATTATTAACCGAACACATGTCATAATTCTGTTGGATAAGTGTAATTCGACCATAAATAAGCTTAGGAATAATATATTACCCTTTATATCAAATTGGATTATATTAGGACATTTATTATTATTTTATTTAATGAATAGTTAAAATAGTTAAAATCAATGTTTAATAACTAAAACATTTTTAATATAGAGTTATAAAAAAGATAAATTCTACTAAAAATATTAATTAGAAAGATAAAACGATGTCATAAATAATGTAATTTTATTTAAATTTTTTGACATTATATAATTTAATTTATTTATGACACAATGATCTAGCAGTAATTACCATATTAATGAAATATTAACATAATTGATGTTATAAATACCCAAATAAATGTAATTTGAGATTTTTTTATAAATTAAACTAAATTTCTAGGTGAATATGACATGTTAATATTGATTAAATTTACTTTCTTTCAAAAAATCATGATGTTATAATATTTAAAAAATTCAATTACCAAATACTGTCAAAATTGACATAAGATAGTCTTTAAAACAAATATTATAATATTAATTGATATTATATTCCTAAAAATCTATGGTTAATCCAAATGAATTATATATGTTTATATATTTTAATAATGAACAACTATTGGTTCGTTTGGCTTGTTATAGTATGTTTATTAACCATATAGTGTAAGAAAACAAGAAGACACGGTAAAAGATAAATTATTTATCATAGGGTTAAATCTAAATGATAAAGTACAAATATTACCCAAAACATTTCTAAAACCTATTGGTTGAGATTATTTATACCCATACCCACATTATCTTATAAATGAATCAATTTTGATCTATTATTCACCGAATATTACTTTCTTATAAAATAATATTATATGTTTTTTCTAAGGTGCCCATCTCCTCCCTTATAAAAGGGTACCTCCTCCATCTTCTATTTAGACAATTTTTAGCTTTCATGATCTCCCAAACCCTTCCCATTTCCCTTAAAAACGTAACTAGAAACATTATAGAGGTTTTGGGATCCTCAAAATACAACTCTAGTGCCTTAAGAAGAAGCTTAAAAGTGGTTCGTCGAAGAAGAGGTAATATCTTCTTCTGATACTTTAAAGTTTCTTTCTTCTTCAACATCTTCATATTTAGATGTTTAATTATAAAGTAATAACATAACTATCAATAATATTCTAATATTTAATTATAAATATGAAACAACCCCATTTAACATTCTATCCATCCTACGGAAAACGAAATCACCGCGCGTGCGTAGGTACGGAATACCGTCTCCACGCCGTTGTGTAATCTATTTTTCCACCACCACCATACCTAGATGGGTAAAATGGTGTAATGAATAACTATATATAGTTATTTAAACATCATAATGATTCTGAGACATTATATCACCAACTCCAATTCCATTCAACAATTATGGGAACAATATCATCGCTCGTGCATACATACAGATTACTGTCACCACGGCACGATGAGATTAATTCTCCATGTTAACCATTAAAAAATGATTATAAATTATATAAAAAGAAAAAAAATGAAGTATATGACATGATAATGATACTTTATTTATGTATATATATATATATGACACTTACCTACTTTCATTCAAGTCAATAAGGAACAGAAAACATCGTTCATGCGGATGTATGACCTACCATATCTATGAACGGTGTATTTCATTTAATTTATCTATCTATATTATATATATACTGAATAAATATATATATATATATCATTATTTACATTATGGAAGTATGTAAATCATGATATATGTAATAATAATATCAATAACAACAAGTCCAAACACGTACGGTAAATAAAACGATGTTAACCAAAACACTTCTTTAACATTGAAGTTACAAAAGAGCGGGTAATATATAGTCATAAGTGAACAATATAATATATCATAACAATGAATATATTCTGTAATAAGTCAATGACATTATTTAAATCATTATACAGGAGTTTAGGATACATACGAAGCATATCAGATCAATTGTAAGGATAACTTATCCAATCGTGTTTTTATCTGAGATTGTTCGTAAGTATTTATTGGGGTTATATTTATCATCCATGTCCCTATTTTCTAAAAATGGTTTCATGTATGATGAAAGTCATTTTTACCCATTTTTTTCTTTTACTACATGGTATGTAATGAATCTTTCTTTTATTTATGTTACAATGTACTTTTTTTTACTTTACTAGCAAATGTACGAGAAGAATGTTTTTTTATCTTATACAGAAAGAAGGTATTTTTATGGTTTCATAAGACCTTATTTTCATGATGCTTACCCTACAATATTTAATGACTATTTCCAACAAAACCCTTTTATTTTAAAATTTCCTGGCATTTTGTGAAAAGAATATTATTTTGAAGAAGAAAGGATATTCTCCTCAAGAATTCATTTTATGTGTCATGTCAATAGTATTTTCCATATGATATGACATTATTTAGTATGATAATGTTTCAAGTATAATATATCTATTATTTACATGGTTTCATTTTTAATGTGATGAAATGATATCCATTTGTTTCATATGGATTATGTTATGATGGGATGATGTTTATGAATCCCATTTCTATTCTTTGGGTTATGATGAATGATTTATGATTATATTGTGGAACACGTAAGAATGATTTCATTATGAGATTGGTGGGACCTATATCTCCTTCAATTACATTGGGTAATGATTTATATCACCTGAGATAGACATGGCTAGAACAGTATGGTAATCTGTTTCAGAGATACATGACTGGAACGAGGAGTGAACTCGATTCATAAAAGGACTTTGTCCACTAAGATCGTCTTGGTAGAAATGCCTTGGCTACTATGGAAATCATATCATGTGATTAATGTTTTTCTACAATTACATGTTTTATTCCCATGCTGTTTTATCATGATTGATATCCCATTATGATCTATGCCTTACATACTGCCATTTTTTATGTCATCGCTCATGATTTTTATGTTTAAACATTATGTTCATGTTTTTAATATCAAATGTATATGGTTTGTTTTATTTTCTCCATGCTTACCTTTACTGAGCATTTGATCTCACCCTTTAAATGTTTTCTTTTCCCAAGGATATAAAGAAAGGATTTAGGTAAGAAAACAAAAGGGGAAGATCTTGATGGGAGATTTTGAAAATCTTTCACCATGATTAGAAGAATATATTCCTTGTTTCCAAGGACACTAAACTATTACTGTCCTTTGGTGTCTGTTTTTGTTGTGTATTAGATATTCCGAAAAAGTAATATAATGTCTATGTACGTCATGCTTTGGGTCTCTACAGTTGGTATCAGAGGAAAGGTTTAGTTAATATTTTTAAACTAGGATGCTAAAACTTTAGTGAGTTCCCTAGAGATATTTCTATGGTATTTCTAGGGATGTCCCTAAGGATTAATATTACTATAGGTTACAGACCAAGAGTTATGTTGACAATCATGAATAACCTAGGGTGAACATAAGGTATCATGGATTAAAGAATGTGTTATAAGTTAGACATCCCATAAGTGACATTTAATGATTATGTGGTTCCTCGTTATTTTTAATTTTTCTTACAGTACGGTTTCTGGTTTTAGTCAATGGAAAAAATGAGAAATTCTTCAGTTAACGTTGATTACAATGGACACATTGGTGACTGTGATCAACAAAATCTTGTAATGCCTAGAGAGAATGATATTGTGATTATGCAGAATTAGTCATCATGATATATGATTAACAAGGTGAACATTGGTGGTATTTTTATGTCATCAAATAAGATGAAGATTATCATTTATACATGTTCTCCTGGAGAGGATGATAGAGGAAGGAAGATGATGCTTTCTACTTATCAAGAAGAAGGGAAGAATAACCTGGAGGAGTAACTCAAATGGAGGGGAAGATGTTATCTATGTGGAGAAAAGATTCATAGATTGAAAGACTGTAATAGAGTTGAATTTCTTATTTATGGAGAACATGGTCATTACCCAACTCAATTCCATGACCTAGGAGGCTACTTCTAAATAAAGGAAGGACTTATAACATGAAAATCATTGAAGAGGATGGATTGAAGTGTTTATGTATTGGTATTCAAGAATAATGTTGTTGATGTACTTTTATGGTATATTGGAATATTATTTTATTAGTCTATTGTGGTGTTCAATTATTTCATGGTTTGAGTAACCATGAAAAGTGATTGAAATATTTTTAGAAAGTAGATGATATGCCCATTATAAAGGTATAAGGAGGAAATTAAATTTTTTATAGTATTCATGACCTCAAGACTGATATAAGGACAATGTGATATCATGCTTTGAGTATATAGAAATTTTTAGATTTTGGTATGTGGGAAGAGTTATATTTTGACAACATTCATGTTTTTACTAAGGTTATATGGTAATTCATGTTTCAAAAGAATAAATGAGTAAGGTATTCACAAGTTTGGAATGTGATCAACAAGATATATATTATAATATATGTGGATAAATGATAGTATTCACATGCCTGATATGTGACCTTTAAAGTAATTGTTTTCTTTATACATTGAGCTTGGACCGAAGTATTTTAGATAAGCCTAATTTATGGAATGAATTAAGATAGAAATTAAATAGTATTGTTTAAGGTTAGAAATTGTTTCGATATTATTTCGGGAATGTTATAATAATGTAGTTTTAGAAAAATGGCCAACCCGCAAGATGGGTGACAACCCATCGCATCGGACAATGTTATGGGAATTGAACCCACAACCAAAGTGCGACATGCCTTCATCACCTAAAAATAGCCTACAAGAAGTCACTGGTTAGTATATACTAGTATTATTTTATTAAGTGGTATGATAGATTAATTAAATTCCATTTTAGGAACCATATATGATTAATCACAGCATAGATGGACTTATGTATATAACTTTTTCTAACCTTATGTTTGAGACAGATGGAATGACCTATCATTATATCGCATGATACGATAACACATCACGGAAGACAAATTCAACTTCATTTCTTTAAGAGATGATGTGTAAATTGTTAAAGGCACAAACAACAATGATATTATAACAAAATCATGTAAGTATTTCTTTTAATTCTACAATTCTTCATTTTTAGGGTAATGTTCTTGAAAACAAAAAAATTTGTTCTAGTATCGTTATATCCCATGAATCAGATGGTATATTAAATAATCACAAATTTATGGCTTTGTGATTTTTTCATTTTTCATAGCCATGCCTTCTACCACTCACCATCAGAACATAATGGTTATAGTTTTCTTTCATATCCATATTTCCACTTATATTCTTCTTTGTGGAAACCCAGGGATGAGTTAATCTGGGTAACCGTAAAATTTTGTACGTTAATTTTTAAAATTAAGTTTTAGTATGCCTTTTATGATGTGGGTTTCTACAAATGAAGCTTTTAAGTAGTAAATGATTTATAAACCTGACGAATGTCAAGGGAAAAATTCATTTTAAGGGGGGAAGAATGTAACACCCTGAGATTTTATGAGATATATTATTTGTAATTTCATTGATATCTTCTATTATACACTTCACCAAGATTATCTTGTACTATACGCAACCACTACTGGAAATCTGACTATTCTCAACGCTTCCATACCAACGGTTTGTAAAAACCGTTGGTATGGGTCCTTTTTTCCAACGGTTTGGCCAAACCATTGGGAAATCCCACTTTGTGGCTACCTTTCCCAACAGTTTTGGCAAACTGTTGAGATAGGTATACCCTTTCCCACCTTTTTGGATAAACCGTTGGGAAATGTCAACTTTGTGGCTACCTTTCCCAACGGTTTGGCCAAACCGTTGTGAAAATTCCACTTTATGGACACCTTTCCCAACGGTTTGTCCAAACCATTGGGAATGGGTTTACCTATCCCAACGTTTTTCCAAAACCGTTGGGAAATTTCCCCAACAAATCAACCTTCAACCCAAAATAAATTCCAGAATCAAAAACTACACCAAGGTTTGTCAGAACCATTGGTATAGGTCTATACCAACGGATTTGACAACCGTTGGTATTGGTCCTGAGAATTTTTACCATGTCTTATTACCGATAACATTATATAAATCAAACTTTAAATTAATTATAACAATACATATATATATTTATGTAATTATATACACAAAAGTCATGTTAGGTTAGTGGTTAAGTCATTCAATGATAAACTAGGGGTCCTAGGATCAAATCCGAACGAATGTTTTTTTTGAAATACATATACCAACGGTTCCATAAGCATTGGTATAGATTTTCATATTACTTATACCAACAGTTTCCAAAACCATTTGTATAGGCCTATACAAACAGTTTTTGCAAAACCGTTGGTATAGACCTATCCCAACGGCTTACATGGCAACGGTTCTCCAAACCGTTGGTATACGATATACCAACAGTTTGGAGGCCTATACCAACAGTTTCAAACCGTTGGTAAATGTTAGTTTTCTAATAGTGAACCCCGTATTAGCATGAAGAATATGCAACACTATTCTTGGCTTGTGTTACACACAATTTCAAGGTCATTTTATGGAAATTATTCTACACAACATTAATTATATATTTTTATAATATATAAATGAAATAATTTTTGATTATGTTATATGCAACAACAAATGCATCATTCGCTACATGCAACCCTGACATGGCTTGCATTACACGCAATCATGACTTTCGTCGATATCGTGTGTAGTACACAACACCGAGTTTCACTAAACGAGATATTATTATAATATTATTATGGACCAGCCATTATGAATTGTAATACCAAATTTTTTAAATTTTATAATTTTTATCATTAAAATTGAACATAATTTTTGGATTCAGAATATCGAAATTAGCCTAGAGTGAATTTTTGGTATTTTTTTGAAAACATTCAATTTTTGATGAATTGTTAAAAAACTAGGTTACTATCTAAAAACAATCATTTAATTTAAATAATTATTTATTTTGTTTAAATTTATTTTATGTAAAAATTGAAAAATAATACCTATATAAGTTCAATATAATTCATTGGAGTCATTTTATAATAATTTTAGATATATAAAAATTTTATTGAACTTTTCACCATCTTTTACCCACCTCCTATTAGAATTTGAAAGTATAAATAAAACATAATTTTACCACCTCTATGAGTGGAATTTCAAAAATCCAAGAGAAAAAATTAATATCCATTAGTAAAATGTGATTCAATAAGATAAAAAGTATTTTTGGTGAATAGTAACTTTTTACATTTATTTAACACTGTTAAAAAATATGGTAATTAAGGGTAAAAATGATATTATTATTACACTAACACTTGTACAAATTCTATTGTATAAGTGTAATTCGACCAAAAAAAACTTAGGAATAAAATATTTACATTTAGTTCTACATGTATTAGATTAGGACATTTATTGTTATTTTATTTAAAGAATAGTTTAAATAGTTAAAATCAATGTTTAATAAATAATACATTTTTAATATAGAGTTATAAATAAGATAAATTAGACTATAATTATTCATTAGAATGATAAAATGATTTAATATATAATGGTATTTTATTTATAATTTATAGACAATATATAATTTAATTTACTTATGACACAATGATGATGTAGTAATTACCATATTAATGAGATATTAACATAATTGATGTTATAAATACCCAAATACAAGTAATTTTAGACTTTTTATAAATAAAAATAATTTTTTAGTTTAATATGACATGTTAGTATTGATTAAATTAACTTTTTTCTAACTAATCATTCTGTTATAATTTTCACAAAAATCAATTACCAAATACTGTCAAAATTATCATAAAAGTGTTTTTAAAACAAATATTATATTATTAATTGCTATTCTATTCCTAAAAATCTAATTTTTTGAAAACTGTCTTAGATATGGTCATATATATTAATAATGAACCACTTGGGATTTGTTTGTCTTGTAATAGTATGTTTGTTAGACATATAGTGTAATAAAACAATAAGACATGGTAAAAGATAAATTGTTAAACTTAGAGTTAAATCTAAATCATAAGGTTAAAATAGAAACCTAAACTTGTCTAAAACCTTTTGGTTTAGATTAATTTGACTCATCACCACTTTACCTTAGAAATTAATCAATTTGGAGCTATTATACACCGAATATGACTTTATTATAAAATAATATTTTATGTTTTTCCTAAGGTGCCTCTCTCCTCCCTTATAAAAGGGCACATCCTCCCTCTTCTATTTAGACAATTTATAGCTTTCAAGGCTGGTCAACCCCTATCCATTTCACTTATCAACATCCCTTGAATCATTATAGAGGTTTTGGTCTCCTCAAAATACCATCTCTAGTGCCTTAACATGAAGCTTAAAAGGTGTACGTCGAAGAAGAGATAATCTCTTCTACCAATTCATTCAAGTTGTTATTTATTCAAATTATTCTTCTTAAGTTGTTTCATTATAAAGTAATAACATCATATTCAATAATATACTGATATGTAATTATAAATATGAAACAACCCCATTTCACCTTTTTTCCATCCTACAAAAAATGAAATCATCATGCGTGTGTACATACGGAATACCGTCTCCACGCCGTGGTGTAATCTATTTTTCCACCACTACCTAACTTGGATAGGTTTAATGGTGTAAAGAATAACTATATATAGTTATTATACCATAATAATTATTCTGAGATATTATATCATCCACTCCAATTCAATTCAATTATTATGGGAATGATATCATCGCTCGTGCGTACGTACGGATTACTGGATCCATGACGCGATGAGATTCATTCTCCGTGTTAACCATTCAAGAATGATTATAAAGTATATATAATGAATAAATAATGAACTATATGACATGATAATTCTACAAGATATATTTATATATATCTGACATCTACCTACATTCATTCAAGTCAATAAGGAATGGAAAGCTGTGTTCATGCGTACGTACGACCTACTGTCTTCATGAACTGTGTTTTTCATTTCATTTATCTAACTATTAGATATTTATATATATATATACTAAATATATATGAAATAAAAATTATTATTTACATTCTTTGAAGTTATTAAATCATGATATATGTAATAATAATATCATGAACAACAATTCCAAACACGTAAGATACATAAAACGATTTTACCCAAAACGCTGCTTTACAAGGAATTTTCAAAATAACGGGTAATATAAAGTCATAAGTGAACCATATATGAAATCATAAAAATTAATACGATTCAATATTTAGTCAATAACATTATTTAAATAATTATACAGGTGGTTCAGATACGTATGTAGAATATCGGATCTAAGGTAAGGGATAACTTTTCCAATCTCATTTTTATCTGAGATTGTTTATTCGTAACTATTTACTGGGGTTATATTTATCATCCATGTCCATATTTTATAAAAATGGTTTCATGTATTTTTAAATTCATTTTTACCCATTTTTGACTTTTACTACGTTGTATGTAAGGAATCTTTATTTTTTTTACATTACGAGGTACTATTTTGACATTTCTGGCAAAAGTATGAGAAGAATGTTTTTTTAATTTATACGGAATCAATGGATTTTTACGGTTTCATAATGCCTTATTTTCATGAAGCGTACTCTACATTATTTAATGAAAATTTTCAACAATACCCATTTCATTTAAAATTTCATTGAATTTTGTGAAAATAAAATGATTTTGAAGAAGAAAGGATATTTTCCTCAAGAATTCATTTCTAGTGTTTTGTCAAAACTATTTTCCATCTAAGATGTCATTTTTCAGTATGATTTTGTTTCAAATATAATATCTCTATATTTTATAAGGTTTCACTTTTCATATGATGAAATGATATCCATTTGTTTTGTATGGATTATGTTATGATGGGATGATGTTTATGAAACCCATTCTTATTCTATGAGTTATGATTAATGATTTCTGTTTATATTGTTGAACACGTAAGAATGATTTCATTATGAGATGGGTGGGACCTATATCTCCCTAAAATGCATTGGGTAATGATGTATATCTCATGAGATAGACATGGCTGGAACGATAAGTTAATCCAATTCAGTGATACATGACTGGAACGAGGAGTGAACTCGATTCATAAAGAGACTTTTTCCATTGAGATGGTCTTGGCAGCAATGCCTTGGATACTATGGAAATAATATCATGTGATTAATGTTTTCCCACAATTACTGGTTTTATTCCCATGCTGTGAAATCATGATTGATATCCCATTATGATCTATGCCTTAAATACTTCCTTGTTTTATGTCATTTCTCAAGATTATTAGGTTTAAACATTATGTTCATCTTTTTAAGTTCAAATGTATATAGTTTGTTTTATTTTCTCCATGCTTACCCTTACTGAGAATTTGAGCTCAGCCTTTATATGATTTCTTTTCCCCAAGATATAAAGAAAGGTTTTAGGTAAGAATACAAAAGGGGAAGATCTTTATGGAAGATGTTGAAGATATTGCACCATGATTAGATGCTTATACTCTGAGTTTCCAAAGACAATAAAATATTACAGTCCTTTGGTGTCTGTTTTTTTTATGTAATAGATATTCCACAAAAGTAATGTAATGTCTCTGTACATCCAAATTTGGGTATTTAAAATGAATATTTTTAATTAACTTATAATTTTTTAATAGATAAAAATAATTTTTCTCAAACATTGAGAAATTAGAAACTAGTTTTCTATTTTAGCAGTAATTATAATCACATGAAGAACAGTAATATAATTGTACCTAATATTCGTCCTTTATAAAAAATAACATGTTTTTTCAAATTTTATTGATAATTATCTATGTACGATTTTAAATAGATGATTGATTCATCAGACACACTCCATGTATCCTTTATAGCCTTTTTTCATTTTTTTAATAATCATATATCTTCTTATTCTTATTTTCCATCATTATTTTTTCTTCATTTAAATTTTCGAAATCAGGTTTGATATGACCAATATATATTCTTTCATAAAATTGTAATTCATTTCATCATTATCATATTTATTGAGGGATATTTTGTGGACACTCTCTTTCTAATATAAATATCTTAATGTTCTGGCTAGCTAAGATTGATCCATTTCTGAATGTGAGAAATCTTAATTCTTTGAAATTTTAATATATTATAATAATTTCATTTCATTATTTTCATATGTACATTTCAGGGTAGTATATTACCTTATTTATTATCATATGATCTTCATCTTGATCAAAAATCTATACTACATTCATAATTAGTGTTCGAATCAATTCGTTACTTTTAATATATTTTTTTGGTGATGATAATTTTATAGGAGTTCAGATTTAATTCAAATTTGAGGGTAGTAATTTGATTACTATCAATTCATGATCTAATTTTTTAATTTATATTCCAATAGATAAAACATGATTAATATTATATATTAATCCGCAAGTCATCTAGTGATGTTTTCACAATCATACATTCTATTGGTTCAAAACACATCTTTTAAAATAGAATTCATTTATTTACTTAAATTTAAAGTTCCTTAATATGAGACAAAAATAATCTAACACATTCCATATTTATTAGTATATTATGATACTCAAATGAATACATCTTAACCATGTTCTCTAATAATAGTATTCATTTATTTTGAATTGATTTTATACTAAGAATCATTGATAGCATCCAATGATTAGTGGTATTTTGAAATTTTCATATGGAGTGATAATATTCATATATACAATAAATACTATATTTTTTAGATAGATGATCATATACGATTTAAAAAATCTATAATTATAACAATTGATGTATGGATCATGTATCATTGGCATACCTTACCTAATAGAATCCATTCAGATTTTATTTCAATATTACATATAAATTTACTCTAATAGATATTGTCGGGATTATTCAGAATGATCACCTTTGATACCAATATTTATGTTGGAATAATATATTATTACATAAGAGGTTGGTGAGAAGTTTCATTTATATTAAATAAATAGCTTAAATATTTTAGCATTCATTACATTTTATACATATATGAACCATTTTTTTCCGAAATTAGTTTGAGAAGTGGGTAAATACTAAATAATTAGAATTCAATTTTTATAATTTTTTCATGAATATCGATCCACTAATCCACTTTAAAACACTATATATTTTAGTTTCATGATTTATTCAAGAACGAAACTCTTATCACAAGACCTTTCGATCATATTATAGAAGGTTTTCACATTTACCATAAGGATTTTCATAGATTTTTTGTTCCTCTATAGTGAAATGAAAATCGACAAATTAGTAGGTGAAGGAGATAGTCTTCCACAACTAATTATTATTATCCGAAACTATAACAAATGCTAATATTTTTATATGATTGAATTGATTATTTTTTTTTAATTTTTTCATATAAAAATTACAGAATACAATCAATTTTCATCAATGAAAAATTTATTAAAGAAATAATAGATTTGAAGAGTTATTTGTTGAAAATTATAATTATCTAAAGTAGGTAATTAAAAAAATATAATATGTTATATAGTAAATTATTGAGATATTTATGTATACACTGTATAGAAAATTTAGAATAAATGATTCATTCAATAATTTTATTATGAGTATGTGTTCTTTATTCCAATACATATTTCACATAATTTAATATATAATTATTTTGGAGAAAAAATATTCTTTCCATATATATATTGAAATTTGATTTATTTCTTTTCAGTAGATCAAAAAAATATACCATAAATATTGTAATCTATCAATTTCAACTATTCTATAATGTTAAATATTTCATTAGAAACAATATTGGATTACTTTCGTGAATATGAGCCTTTAGAATATTGATAAAAATAATTTAATACAATATTAACATACATCATGACAGTTTTAGTATTCATGAAAATTAACGTTAAATTAAAACACCATAACTGAATAGTGGAACGTATTGTTCCTTCATGTAATAAAAGTCTACAAACATAGGGTTGACAAAATATTTTTGATTAAAAAAATTAGATTTTATGTACCACATGTTAGTTTCATCAGATGTAATGTTGTTTATCAATAATCTTCCATTACTAAAATGCAATGTTCCTTCAAAATGAAGGGTTGATAACCCATACTTTTCTAATGATATATTGTATATGGTCTATATTTGTTATTTCAAATATATGTTAAATGAATATTATGTTAAACTCAAAACATTAATGTATGAATAGAGATTATAGAAGAAATTTATAGAAATTTACATAAATATATTAATATTTAATAACTTAAATATGATAATATTCTCCAGCAATATATTCTTGAACAAATACTTAAAATATATTCATTAGTAAAAAACAAAGGGTATTTGAGTGAATAAAAATTAATAATTTTAATAGATTATTATTGATACAATATATGTGGAATAAAATTATGTGTTTTGATATATGAGAAATAATTCATAATCTCCTCATACATTTGATTCAATATAATGTCATGACCCACCATCACCAAGATGAGGGAAGGGACAACAGATTGGAAGACCCTTCCTTCTTCAAGGTGAAGAAGAGATAATGTCCCCTAAGACCTGCCTTCAATAGGTCCCGGAGTGGCGACTAGAACCATGGGTATAAAATCACACACTAAATGGAAGGCATTACACGTTTTCTATAAATAGTATCGGGAGAAAAGATAATAAATCCCACAACACAAGAACTGAAAGTACAAGTATGGATGAAAGTAAACTATTCCCATATTCATGTTCAAAGGTAAATGATACAAGCCACAATACTCTAAAGGTAAAAAAGATACCATGAACAGGAAATCAACAACAGTAACAGCTTCAAAGGTTCGAGCTAGTACGGTCTCACATGATCCCTGATGTCCTCCTGGAAACCGGAATGTTGTTTTATATACATAGGGTGAGTGTACAAGTAAACTCAGTATAGAAAAACAAAGACTCTCATGCACAAGTGGAGAGGCATTCTAATCACCCGTGAGCAAAGAAAAACAAAAGCACCTAGAACTAAAAAACTATCCACCCATGTCACACCAAGAAACTCTCCCTAAATAATGCAATTCAAGTAACATATAGTAATATCACATCGATATTTTGGTACCCCGCACAACTTTCTCACTGGTTATTGAAGACATCATATGCATCGAACCAATCCTGATATTCTTACCATATTCCCACTACCACACCCTACCCACACACACCTGAGCCATATCCTCACTCAATCCCACTTCCATACCCCGCCCGCAGACACCTGGGACACAACAACTCCTTCCACACCCAAAGACACCTAAGCCAGAAAACTACTGTCAGACCCGAAGACACTTGGGCCTCATCCCTAAGAAGCTTGGTAAACAACATGCCCGTAAAATCATGGGCCAACCACCACAACTACCATTTTAGAACATTCATGGGCTAATAATGGACTTCAGGCCATCATAACATCCCCGACGAGTATTGGTATATTCGTGAACGAGAGGATAAAATGATCTAATAAACAGCCACTCATAAGAGTTTTGGAAAAAACACCCTCCCACTGAAATGGGTTGTTTGGCACTAAGTGCTCCACATGGGTGGGGAAAAAATAATAAACATAAGAACTAAAATTATATATAGAAGTATACAAGAAGTCAACCCAACATACGGTTTTGAAACCATCATTAGAACAAGCATGACGTTACTATTCATTCATGAAATGTATACCACCCACAACCAGGTCACATTCCATCTGAGAACCAATTTACCCACTTAACCCATTATTTTTTTCATGTTTAAGGGATCCCATATAGATTAAAACTACACTTTTGGAAAACTAACAGGCACAACTACCAGCCAGAGAAGGAAAACAACCAAACTGCAATTTAAGCATTCAAACCCAATTCTCTTGTAAAGTCACAACAACTATAGATCATGTGAGATCCCTCAATGTACTGGAAACAAAAAAAACCCCGAGACACAGCCCCACATACCCAAAATTCAGGTGATAATGGTTTTTCAACAATTGAGGATCCCACCCAAATTCGTGTCACAACAGAGCAACCACATAGCCTTAGATTCACAACCGGCAAAAGTATAATAACAGGGGATCCCATCCCCACCCATATCACCCCAGCAATCTTACCCCCATCTAAGAAAACCATAAAGTCACCTACAATCTGCCTTTGAAAGAAGACAACCAAACCACCACCACCATCACAGAGGAGTCCCATGCAGGTATTTTCAGATTTAAATGATTTAACACACTCCATGGTTTGAATTCTACTTCGCATTAACTGGGTTTATCACAGAAAAGGATTGATACTGGTGCTTTAAATTTATTTAACTGAGTATATCTAATTAACCAATTCCATGTTATGGTTATTTAATCATCAATGACTACCAAGGTTCATTAGTTCCTAGAGAAGGACCTCCAATGACCATGATTTTCAGTGAACATAGGCCTGTACAATTCACAACACATATAAACATAAAGGATTACAGCAAAACATCGATCAAACCCCCCTTTAATTTTTTAATGGTCCGTTCATTATCTTCATTAAGTTAGGTTTCATCAATTTCTACAGATACAAAAGCATACCCACCCCACATTATACACAGAATGGAGAGACTATGGAGAAAATCCCTACCTTATTGATCAAGGATCGATGTTTTTCTCCACGTGCCAAGGATTGGGGAAAGCGCGACATGAAAGGGTGGAATTTTGTAGACTCCAAGGGGTGCATAATGCTCCAGTAGTGGCACACCCAAAGACATGGGAAGAAAGGACTCTAGACACACCAATGTTAAGAACAAAGCCATTCAAAAATAAGAAGAGGAAAAGAACATCTCGTTCGATAAATATATAAGATCCCGTTGTTAGGGGACATGGGTTTTTGAATGCCTGGAAAGTTAGATCACGGTTTCCTATGCGGTTCAGCAGTTACACATGATGGAATTAAGTTGTTATTTAATATCCCTCACCGAGGAGGTTTCTCGGGATATTAGGAATTAACTATGAGCTTTAAATAGCCTTGAAAGTTTAATATAATTAATCAATGTCAAAAAGGACATTGCGGGGTAGGGACTAGAAAAGGAAAAAAAAAGCAGGGCTGGGTGAGGACACGGTGCCACCTTGATAGTGTCACCGTCACAGTTCCACCATGACTGGTGCCACCGTCATGGTGCCTCCGTGACTGCTTCCACCGTCACTCTGCCTCTGTGACTAGTGCCACCATCACGGTGCCTCCGTGACTGGTGTCACCATCATGGTTCCACCGCGGCCGGTGACACTATCTTTGGTGGAGCCTTATTATTATTATTATTATTATTATTATTATTATTATTATTATTATTATTATTATTATTATTATTATTTGTAAGAGTAATATCCAGGGGGTTTCGGGACATTACATTAGATACCTCTCAAACTATTCTCACCCTCGAGAATCAAAAACAAACCAGAAGAAAAGAGAGGCTCCGAACAACCACCTCGAATGATACCTCTCAAGAGTCAACCTCATCGTCATCTAGAAACACCTCTAATTCTTGAAACTAGGAAACATACAATGGTCGAACTACTAGGCATATATGATTTGGAGTATCTTCCTCCATGTGAAGATACTATCCACTTAGGGCTGTACTAACTCTCCCACATGAGTTTAATCGTATCCACCATAATGCATATTGATTAGGGATCGGTTCCTCCCCTACACATAGTAAGTACTTTTCACACACACTCTGAGAATAATAAAAACCAAACATTTCATAGCCAACAAGACAAAGTGTTCCATCACATCAAGTACAAACTAAACATCACAAAACTCAAAACAACTCTGGGTACTAGGCACTCATCTGTGATTCCATTTCCCAAGTAATCGCCTCAAGCACATCGTACCTCCACAACACACCAACCAAAGGAATGGTTCATCTGTGATGCACCTTCTCCTCACGGTCCTCGATCATCACTGGTCGCTCCATAAAGGTTGCATCATCTTCGATATCAAGATCTCCTTAGTCGAGGATGTGTGACTCGTCGTGTTGATAACGTCAGAGGTGAGACACATGGAAGATGTCATGTATCTTGAGTAGCGGTGGTGGTAACACTAGCTGATAAGCCACTTCTCCGACCCGTTCCAACACTTCGAAGGGTCCGATGAATCTGGGAGAGAGATTGCTCCCCCTAACGAACCTTCATTGCCCACGCTAATGGGAGTCCTTCATGAACACATGGTCTCCGACCTTGAAATCCAAGGGTCTCCTCCTATCCTTGGCATACGACTTCTATCGGTCTTGAGTCGCCTTCATCCTCTCTCATATAAGGTGAACCTTCTCTGTCGTGCTCTGCACCACCTCTGGGCCAAGAACACATGTTTCCCCAACTTCTTTCCAGCACAAGAGTGATCAACTTGGCCTCTCATACAAGGCTTCAACCGGAGCCATGCCAATGGTAGATTAATAGCTATTATTGTAGGAAAGTTTTACCAGAGTAAAGTGTCGTGCCCACGATCCCCCAAAATCCAGAATAAATTCCCGGAGTATGTCCTCAAACATATGGATGGTGCGCTCGGTCTGTCTATCTGTCTGGGGGTGGAAGGTAGTGGTAAGACGCAGCATGGGGTCAAAAGCATGATATAATCCCTTCCAGACTCTAGGGTTAAATCGTGCATCCCTATTTGAGACTATGGATCTCGGAACTCCATGCAACCCCACCACCTAATCCATGTACCTCCTAGCTAAGTCATCCACTGCGCCTGACACTTTCATCGCCAGAAAGTGGGCCCATTTCATCAATCGATCCACTAATAACCAGATAGTGTAAAACCTCCTTGAACCTTGGGTAGCCCCGTGATGAAATCCATCGGGATGTCGTCCCACTTCCACTCGAGAACATATAAAGGTTGCAAAAAGCCGCATGGGACACGGTGGTTAGCCTTCACCTGCTGACACACTTGGCACTTTTCTACAAACTTTTCTATTTACCATTTCACCCCGTGTAACACCCCAATATTTTATGGTATGCCTCTCTTTGAATAAGACAATAGCATGTGTTGTACGCACCTTTGAGTTCTAACACACACCACAACCAATCAAACTAGCTGTTATGAATAGTAATACCACCTTTTTGAAATTTAATAGATTTTATAATTCAAAATGGACTTCATATTTGGATATGGAATATTCAAATTATCGTTGGGTGGATTTTTGGTATTTTTCTGAAAACATTCAGTTTTTGATGAATAGTGAAAAACACTGAGTTATAGTTTAAAAACGAATTTTTATTTAAAATAATTATTTATTTTATTTCAATTTAATTAAGATCAAAATAGATACATAATACCTATTTAAGTTAAATATAATTCATTGGATTTAGTTTAAAATAATTTTAGATATATAAAACATTTATTGAACTTTTCTCCGTCTTTTACCCTCCTCCCCGGGGAATTTGGAAATTCAAGTAAAACATAATTTTACCGCTTCTATAAGTTGAATTTTGAAATACAGAGAGACACGGTTAATATCAAAGAGTAAAATTTGGTTCAATAAGATAAAAATATATTTTGGTGACTAGTAACTTTTTTCTTTTATTTACCACGGTTAAAAATAAATAGGGTAATTAAGGGTAAAAATGATATTAATATTACATTGACACATGTCCTAATTCTATTGGAAAAGTGTATCTCGACAAAAAACAACCTTAGGAATAAAATATTATCATTTAGGTCCACTTGGATTAGATTAGGACATTTATCATTATTTAATTCAACGAAAATTTAAAAGAGTAAAAATCAATGTTTAATTACTACAACATTTTTAATATAGTGATATACAGAAGATAAATTTGATTATAAATATTAATTAGAATGATAAACGGTTTTCATAAATTATGGAATTTTATTTATAATTTTTAGACATTAAATATGTTAATTTATTTATGACACAAATGCGATGTTGTAATTACATATTTATTAAAATAATAAAATAAATAATATTATAACTGTCAAAATAAATGTAATTTGAGACATTTTATGAATTAAAATAATTTTATAGGTTAATATGACATATTATTATTGGTTATATGTCATTTATTCGAAGTAATAATGGTGTTCTGAATTTGTCATAAACAAAATACCCAATAGTGTCAAAATTGACATAAAATATTTTTTAAAACAATTATTATATTATTAATTGATATTCTATTCTTAAAAAATGAGGTTTGGCCAAATGACATATATAATTATATTAGTATCATTAATGGAACAATTTGGTGTCTCTTGGATTATATAGTATGTTTACTAACTATATAATATAAAAATACAAAGTTACATGGTAAATGTCAAACTAATTAACTAAAAGTTAAAACTAAAAGATAAGGTTAATATAATGATCCAAACCGGTCTAAAACCAATTGGATGAAACCATTTCGACCCATCCCTGCCTTAGTCTTTGAATTATCCACTTTAGATCCATTAGAAACCAAATATGAATTTATATTAAAATAATACTTTAAGTTTTTCCTAAAGAGCCCCTCCTCCCCCTTATAAAAGGTCACCACTTCTAACCAATTCCTCACACCTTCAAAGTCATTTCACTCGGACAACCCCTGCCTGAATATTCTATCAACATCCCTCACTTCAACCTATAGTCCTTAGTTTTATCATAATGAAAACTTATGGATTAATTTTGATCAAAATCAAAAGGAAGAACCTGAAGAAGAGGTAATGTTTTCACCACCCTTTTTCATGTTTCTTTCTTCTACATCTTCATATTTTATTTATTATTTCCATTATAAATTAATAAATCTAGTATATCCTATATAATATGAAGTTATTATAAATATGGTACAACCATATTATGTATTCTATCCATTCCTTTAATGACATGTCACCATACATGTGTACGTACGACTTACAGTCTCCACGTCGTGGTGTAATTGTTATTCAATACATTATTGTTTGGATTAGAATAATAATGATATGTAATTCATATAAATAATAAATATAACATGATAATGATTCTATATATATGATATTACATCCAATTATATACAATTCTTATATCAAAAGAATGATATTGTCGCTCTTGCATACGTACGGAATACCGTCTCCACGAACGCGATTAGATTCATTCCCCAACGTATCCATTCAAGAATAATTTTTATTAGATGATTATAAATAATTTTTAAAGACTTAATATAATTTTAGATATAAATAAGATACAGCCTTTCCATAACAAAAACATCTTACGTAACAAAGCATATAAAGGAACACGAATCAGTTAAACACCTAAAACGACGAAAATAATAAGATATTATTAATAAAGAAATGTTAAAAGATTATATATGATATCATATTAATGCATATGATTCTTTTATAATATAATAACAATGATTTCACCATTATATAATAGGTTATCTTACCAAAAACCAAGGAAAAGTACAAGTTAAGGGTTTATTTCACAATCTCTTCATTATCCGATGTTGTTTATACGTAATTATCTACTAGGACCTCTTTATCATCCACATCCATGAATCTTTAAAAATTATTTCAAAACATTCTTACTATTTTACTGAATATGGGTTAAATTCATTTATACCCCTGTTTGACTTTTTATATGATGTTTATAAAGGAATCATTCTGTCATTTTCCAAACAAGGTCCTTTTTAACCTTTCTGAAAAAATTAAGGTAAGAATAACTTTTTATAACATATATGTTGGGCGCGGCTGTTTTCTGCCATTATAAAATCTTCAAAGATTCCCTTACAAGAAAATAAGGATATTGTCAAAGTAAATGCTTGATTTTATTATTATGTGTCTTTTAAATGATTTCAAGAAAAAGATATTTCTCTCAAATAGTTTTGATTTATTCTATGTCAACATCCTTTGATAGATTTGAAGCTTATTTAAAGTTGAGCTATTATGATACAAAACATCCATATTGTATTGAATGTTATGTGATATGGTTGACTGTGGATGTGTTATTTTTATAACATTAATGGTTTATGGAGAAAGTATTGACATTGCATATGCTAGTTTTAATATGAATGTTATGTTATGGAATTATTTGATTAGTAGAATGTCCATGTGAATTAGTAAATGGAATTATTTCATTATCTTTATTCCATATTATTCTGAATTTAAATTTTAAAATGCTTTTGTTTTATTTATACTTTTCCTTAAATGTTTACGCTTATTTATGAAATTTTACACTATATTGTTATCTTTACTGAGCATCTGAGATCACCCATTTCTATGTTTTATTTTTCCACGGATATGAAAAATTTTATTATGATTGACCGGATGGGATAGTCGATGGGATATGAATGTGGTTAATGAATACAACATTGTTGTTGTATTTCATTTTATGAAGTAATGTTAGACTTATGAATATATATAGTGTTTCTATGGATACTAAACTGATCGGTCATTCTAGATTTAATCCCTTGTGATAATGCCAATGTTATGTAATAATGCACCGACTCTAGGTAACTAGGGTTAGGGTGTTACAGTTGGTATCAGAGGAAGTTTAGAAAAAACCTTGGGAGCCAGATTTAGATAAACTCTGATTAGAGCACATGGGCCTAAGATGATCATTGAGGATTAGTATATAACAACTTCCTTGAATTTTTGTGTTGAATATATTTTGTGAGATTTCCGAGCTATAAATCCCTATCTAGATATGAACAGGTAGTGGCGGCTCTGGCACAAATGTACCTAAGGGAAAACTTGAAAACACCGCTATGAGCTAGACTCGAACGGGCAGCAGTGCATTATAGCGGGCCTTGCTGCACTCTTGGTTACGACACTCCCAGGGGATATGCTTAACACAATTATCATTTTCATTAAAAACCATTATGAAGGTATTATGATTATATACTTCCTCAAAGAAAACAAATTTTTTATGATTATGGATTATATCCAGAAATAGTTCAATTTATGATAAGTGTTTTAGAAGTATGGAATTATGATTTTTGATTTATAAACTAATGTAGTTTGTCCCATTGATTAAAAATGGTGCCTTGTAGAAGGAATACATACTGTATTAATGCAGGCACTCCTTGTAGGGATTTCCATCCCGTTCAAGAAAATTTTTGTGGAGCTGGTGATACAATTGTTGCTGATTAGCTTATCACTATACTGGGACAAATCACTCAGGTTATTAATAATAACCTTACCAATATGGAGCACCCGGATCCGCAGTGTGGAGGATCAATGTTAGGTAGTTTAATGAGGCAACAACCACCAACGTTTAATGGGGGTACAAACCCATTAGTGTCTGAGCAATGAATATGTTCCCTAGAGAAAATATTTCATGCTTTGGGGAGCATTGAATGATAAAAGGTTGTCGTGTCAGTTTACCGCCTCACTGGAGATGTTGATCAATGGTCTTCATTGATTCAAAACATGAAGGAAGGTGATGAAGTAGAAAATATTGAATGGGGGGAGTTCAAAGATATTTTCATAGAAAAATACTTTCTTCATGACCATCGAGGAGAAATGGAAAGGAAATTTCTATGTCTAAGACAAAAGGAGGATGAGAATGTCGCAAAGTATGAGGCTATCATTACAAAGTTAGCAAGGAATGCTATAAATTATATACATAACCCAAGAAGTAATATTGATCGATTCATTGATGGGTTAAACCCATTTCTACATCGATCATTAGTCTCACAATCATTCTCAACATATGCAGATATAGCCTCAAGTGCTATCAAGACAGAAAAGGAATTCTATAAATCTTATGAAAATAAAATAAAGTAACAGAATAAGATAATGGTGGAGTAGGATAGAGATAAAGGGAAAAATAGAAAGAAGTATTTTCCATTATGTGATAATTGTGGGAAGAAACACACCGGTACATGCCTAAAAAAATGGGAGTATAATACAAATGTAGAGAAAAAGGTCACCAAGCTCGTGATTGCAAGGGAATGAAAGAGGCTTTCAATGTTGAATGCTATAATTGTAGAGAAATAGGGAATTATGAAATTGAGTTCCCTAATTGCCAAAGAAAACATACCTCATAAAAGGAAAAGGGATCAAGGTCGCGCATATGATGTTACTATAGTTGAAGAGGAATAATTAATGTATTTGTGTTTTTGGACTCAAGGATTATATACTAGTTATGAGAATAATGTGATATATATAAAGATTGTACTATAGTACTTATTGTATTTGTTAAGGTTGTAATATGACTTAGGTAGTCATATTTTTATTATGTGATAACAAGATAGACTTTACTTTGTTTGGGGAATCTGATGTTACAATTGATTTTAGATTTTAGATACCTCTTACAGAGAGCCTGGAAAGAGGTAATTTGGATAACTATATTGTTTGGAATAGATTAAGTATAACGTTGGATAGTATTGTTTAATGATAAAACATTTCTTATGATTATTTTTGGAATATTACAATACTATAGATTTAGGAAAAGGATAACCTTTAGGTCGAGTGATAACCCATCGTGTCGGACAATGCTGCAGGAATTGAACCCACAACCATAGTACGATTGGCCTTTATTACCTACCATTATCCTACAAGAAGTCCCTGGTTATTACAAAATATTTATTCTCATTATAATGGTATCCATTTACATTTGGAACCTTATACTATTAGGATAAATATAATATTTTTGAGTTCTATTATCTTTTGAAGTAAAATATGAGTTTGTGGTAGAAATTAGTTGAGTATGAAACTCTATATTTCAAGTATATATATATATATATATATCATATTCTATGAAGAAATCAGTTCTTAAACTTTAGATAAGGGATAATAAAACAAAAAATGTGTTATCCTAATACCTTTTGTTTTTTAGAACTGATAATATTTTAAATCATCATAGATTAATGGCTTTGAGGCCCTCAATTTTACACTTGTTTGTGATTGATGACCTCAATATCTCCTTATAAATATTTACTTTTATCCTCTAATTATGTGTCTATAATTTCCACCAATTTTCACCTATTCAAAACCCTAATTTTTTTGTGACATTCTCATTTCTCTTTCTCTCTTATTAGAACTATATTTTATTAACCCTATTTCCGATATGGGTTTTCTACGAATGTATTTTCTAATTTCAACATTTTATTTTCAAAGAAAAATTTCAAATTGTGACAATGAAATTATTTTAAGGAGGGTAGAATGTAACACCCCAAGCATCAATGGTACACTTCTCTTTGAATAAAACAATAGCCTGTGTTGTACGTAACTTCGAGTTCTAACACACACCACAACCAATCAAACTAGCTGGTATGAATAGTAATTAAACACAATTTCATATTTTATAAATATTATCATTCAAAATGGACTACATATTAGGATTTGGAATATCTAAATTAGAAAAAGGTGAATTTTTGGTAGTTTTCTGAAAACATTCAATTTTTGATGAATAGTGAAAAAACATTAACTTTTAGTTTAAAAACGAATTTTTATTTAAAATAATTATTTTTTTTATTTAAATTTAATTATGGTCAAAATAGATACATATTACCTATATAATTTCAATGTAATTCATAGGAGTTAGTTTAGAATAATTTTAGATATATAAAAATTTTATTGAACTTTTCACCGTCTTTTACCCACCTCCTAAGAGAATTTGGAAATTTTCATAAAACATAATTTTACCACTTCTGTGAGTGTAATTTTGAAAATCCGAGAGACAAGTTTAATATCAAGGAGTAAAATGTGGTTCAATAAGATAAAAATAATTTTTGGTGAATAGTAACGTTTTACTTTTATTTACCACTGTTAAAAGTAAATAGGGTAATTAAGGGTAAAAATGATATTAATATTACCCTAAAACATTTCCTAATTCTATTGGAAAAGTGTATCTCGACCAAAAACAACCTTAGGAATAATATATTATCATTTAGGTCCACTTGGTTTAGATTAGTACATATATTATTATTTAATTCAAAGAAGAGTTAAAAGAGTCCAAATCAATGTTTAATTAAAAAACATTTTTAATATAGGGTTATACATAAGATAAATTCAATTATAAATATAAAGTAGAAAGTTAAAATTAATTCCTAAATTATGGAATTTTATTTATAAATTTTGGATGTTAAATAATTTAATTTATTTATGACACAATGGTGATGCAGTAATTACTTAATTAATGAAAAAATAAAATAAATAATATTATAAAAATCAAAATAAATGTAATTTGAGACTTTTTATGAATTAAAATAAATTTTTAGGTTAATATGACATATTAGTATTGGTTATATGAATTTTATTCAAAGTAATAATGCTGTTATAAATTTACCAAAAACAAAATACCCAATAGTGTCAAAATTGACATAAAAGAGTTTTAAAAAAAATTATATTATTTATTGATATTCTATTCCTAAATATCTATGGATCAGACAAAGGACATATATAATTACAGGTGTATCATTAATGGACTACTTGAAGGTTTCATGGATATATATAGTATGTTTATTAACTATATAATATAAAAGTAAAAAGTGACATGGTAAATGTCAAACTAATTAACTAAGAGTTAAAAATAAAAGATATGTTTAATATAATGACCCAAAGCTGTCAAAAATCTATTTGATGATATTATTTAGACCCATACCCACCATAGTCTTTGAATAATCAACTTTAGAGCCATTAGAAACAAAATATGAAATTATTATCAAAATACTTCTTGTTTTCCCTAAATAGCCCCTCCTCCCCCTTATCAAAGGACACCACTTCTAACCAATTTCTCACACCATGAATGTCATTTGGCTAGGATATCCCCTGCCACTATATTGTCTCAAAATCCCTAAATTCATCCTAGATGGCTTAGTTTGATCATAAAGTCAACCTAATGAGCTCTTGTTCCACACGCAACACAGAGTTCGAGTGCACCACGACTTATCAAACTAGCCATTCAAAAAGAGGTTATTAATAGTATTAACTAATTTTTTTATTTTATATATACCATAAAATTTTAAAATTTATATTATTATTTTTATGATATAATATAATAAGAAATTAAATTTTTCAAATAAATGATGTGTCTTTCAAGAAAAAATGAAAATTTACCACCTTTTAAAAGAGAACTCTTTTTTAAATCCAATATTTGACACACTTATATTTTAAATTTGACAAAATAAAATTATTATATAGGATAGGGGAATAATAATTTATTTTGGATATATTTTTGGTGTTTTTATGATACCATTCATATTTTCGCGAATAGTGAAAATAATAAATTTTAATTGAAATCATCATTTTTAATAAAAATTATTTATAGTTTCAAATTAAAAATTTGAATTTCATTGAAGTATAATCAGATTATATTTTTATCATTTAATTCAATTTTATCATTAGATGTAATTTTACATTTATATTCGATATAAACCCATTTTAATCTTTTGGTAGTTTTTGCTTCTCAAAAACCCACTTTCTAGCTTTGACTACGGGAATTAATTTTCAATTATTTAATTTAAATTATATTATTTGTATTAGGTAATATAGATATAATTCTATAATTATTAATATCAAAATTATCTTTTGTTGAATTTATTTTATTTTTCGGAAAAAATTAATTTTTTGATGAATTGTGAAAAATACTACATACAACATACAAACTAACATTTTCACATAAATAATTATTTTTAATATTATTTTTTTCTTAAAATAGATAAGTAATACATATATTAGTAAAATTTATGTCATTGGATTCATTTTATAATATAATTAGATATAATAAATTTTATTGAATCATTTTAATGTCTTTTACCCACCTTCTAGGAACATTTTCCCACCTTCTAGGAACATTTATAAATTTTCGTTTAATTCCATTCAAAAAGATATGAAAATGAAAAAAACGTTTTTTAGTTCGTACGACCTATCTTCTCCATAAAGGGTGTATTCAATTTCATATAAATATAAATTAAAAATATTTAAATTATAAACATATATATGATATAAAAATCATTTTTTATATTCTGTAATTATTTAAATCAGCATCTTGTGATACGATCAAGAATAACAAGTTAAAACATGTATGACCAAGAAAGTGATTATTACATGAAATGTTACATTAACATGGAAATTATTATTAAATTGGTAGTATATTGTCATAAATGAATCATATATGATTCAATTAATATTAATATGTTTTTTTCTAATTTAATAACATACTATTGTCATTATACAAGAGGTTAAACGTACCATCGACTAAATAAAAGTACAAGGTAATGCTTATTTCTTAAATCATATTATTATCTGAGATTGTTTATCTATAAGTATCTATTGGAAAATAATTATTATCTATGTATATGATTCATTAAAAATGTTTTAAAAAGTAATATATTATTAATTTATGGATGGTATCCTTAAGAAGATCATTATTTAAAATGATTTTTATTATTTATTTTTCAATATCTTTTTAATTAATGTCCATGTTTCAAAATTTTTTAAATGATTTATTTATATAAAAATGATGGTTTTAAAATTCTAATTCCATTCAAAATTTTCAAAGTTGTATGGGACACTTTGATTCAAAAATCTTATTTAAATTAATTTATTTATAGATGTGTCAATTCTAAAGAATTTCACAAAAAAAAGAGTTTTCTATCAATGAGCTCTACTGCTAATTTTCAGCTATGTAACAATTATTTTCTATATATAATTCATGATGGATGTTGATTAATTATAATACAATCTTCTATATTGTATTGAATGGTTAATGATATTTTGACTTTGTATGTGGTATTTTTATACCATTCATGGTTTATGGTTAATGTATTGACATTTCTTATGCTTGTTTTAATATGAATGTTTTTTGTTGTGTTTTATGATTTTTATATGAGGAATGCACGGGACATCGTAAGTCATGGGTGGAACCTGCTATAGATCCCTGATGCAATAGTAGATCTCATGAGTCAAACTAATGTCTTGGAACAAGGCCTTGACAAAAATCTTATTTTTATTATTGGAACAAGGCCTTTAATATGTGTTTATGATTTATGACATTATGAATTACATCGTTATAAAATTAGTTATTAAATGTGATTATTTGACTAATTTAATATCCATGTTAATGTATATATGGTAATATTTGTCTTTTTACCAAATAATTATAAATTTTTATGTTTAAAAGACAGATGTTTTTATTTTATATCGTTCCATAAAATTTTCTAGCTCCCACTAAATTAGTTACCCTTAATGAGCATCTTAGCTCAACCCTCTCTTATGTTTTATTTTACTAGGATTTCATGAAGTGTATTATGATTGATATGTAGGGTTTATCTAGGAGATTAATGGTATTCTCAAATGATCATTTATATTGTATTTTATTTTTGAATGTGTAATTTAACGTTAATATGTGTAATCTATTTTCCAAGACTGCTAAACTAATCAGTCCTTCGAGACTTGATTCCATGTAATCATGCATTAAAATAATTAATTGCCTCCAGGATTCTGGTGTCGGGAATTACAGTTTTTATCATAGGAGGTTTAGTACAACCATTGGAAACTAGATTTAGAAACACTATGATTATATAAAATTACCCTAAAATAAACATTGATGATTAGTATAGAATAACTTCCTAGAATTATGGTAATGTTGGGTTTTTTTTGAATTTTCAAATCAATACCTTCTTGTATTGATATGAGCAAGTTGAGGTTGCTCTGGCACAAATGTACCTAGTAGTGAAAACTCCGACAAGGTGTTTCGGGCCGGACCTCTGGTATCCTGGTAAAGGAAAACTATCCTTGCTTCACTCTTTGTTATGACACTCCTGGGGGATATGCTTAGGATAATTATATTTTCATTAAAAATCATCATAATGTATTCATGAGTAAATAAATCCTTATTGAAATTTTTTTATGATTTTGGATTATATTACTATAATTTTCAATTTATGCAAGATTTTTTACACGTTTGGAATTATAAATAGTTATTCATTAACTGTCCTTTTTTATTCAATTATTTAGAAATGGAGCCTTGTAGAAGGAATGCAAACTCCCACAATACAGATGATCAAAAGAGTAAAAAGGATCAAATATTTCATGTTCTTAATCCAACATTTAAAATAGGAGTATTCTCTCATGAATTCTCATCATATGAAGGGGTATTATAATTTGTTAATAAGATATGTAATTAAATAAATGAATCATATGGATTTGTAAGGAAGAAATAGATGAAAAGGATGGTAGTGGGAATGATAAATAAAGGGAACAAGGGAAAGAAGTATTTTCCCTTATTTGATAACTTTAGAAAGAATCACCATGGTAAATTCTTAAAGGGAAAGAGAGTTTGTTATAAATGTGGAGTAAAATGAGACCAAGTACATGACAGAGAGGTTAACAATTTTTTTTCAAATATACAATGCTTCATCTGCAAGGAGTTGGGACACTGCACGGATAAATTCCCAAATCCTCAGTGTATACCCCAAATGCTACTATTGGATAATAATCATGTTATAATACTACCACAGATAAAGGAAAATTACTAGTGTTATTAGGTTTTTCTTTAAAGAATATTGTAATTTGAGTATTGTATTAATTGTGTACTTATTATAAGAATTATAGAGTATATATGGATTATACATTAGTACTATTTCAATTAATATTTTATATTGTATGGTACTATGAACAGTGACTCAATATCAAGTTAATATTTTTGAAAAATACATGGTCGAGGACAAGATAAATCTTAATATGGTCTTCATACTAAGGTCAAGATATTGGACAAAGATATGATTTATTTGGATAAATTTTATTGGATTTTCTTTATTACCTTGAAACTAATTAATTGTTAGTATATTCCCTTATTGTTGGAGTGTAGATATTTTTTTGGATATAAGGAGAATATCCAACATTTTATAAAGAATAAGGGATCATAAATGTAATCAATAATGTTTTATGGTAATTTAGGGTGTCACAATGTTTTAATAGAATACATGGTGAATGTATTCACATGATATTATTGGAAAAAGAGATCTTTATTTTGTTTACCTTCCTTATAAATTTTGGATTGTGAGTTTGGACAGAATTATTTTGGAGAAGTCAAAAAGTTGGAATGGATTAATTTGGAGATTGGAAAAATTTGTTTAAGGTTAAAAAATTTCATAAGATTATTTTTGGATTGTTAAAAAAAGTAAAACATGGAGGTCGGGCCACAGCCTATCCCATTTGGAAAGGCCATGAGACATGAACCCGTAGCCGAAAGGAGACAAGGGTGCATCAACTTTAATTGGTATATGTAATGTCCTAGTTATTATGATGTAGTATTTTTAAATGGTCTGAAAGATAAAATATAAATATTTTAGAAACCTATACGATTAGGATAATTAGAATATTTTTGAGTTCTTTTATCGTTTGTAGTGAATGATGAGTATTTGGTAGAAATTAGTTACAGGATGAAACTTTACTTCTCATGTATTCAATATATCTTATTCTATGAAGAAATTAATTTTTAAAATTTTGGGAAAAGATCATTAAACCAAAAATTTGTAATCATAATACCATATGTTTTGTTGAAAAAATGATATTTTAAATCATCATATATTTATGGCATTGAGGCCCTCAATCTTCATGTTATTATTCACTTGTATTTGAGGGATGTCGTCAATCACTCCAAATAAATATCTTCATTTTTCATCAAATTATATGTATATAATTTCTACTAATGTTCTCTTATTTGAGATCATAATTTGGTGGTGAATTTTAATTTCCCTTTTCCACTTATTATGATTAAAATTTATTAGCCATATTTTTGACGTGGGTCTTCCACAAAGGTATTTTCAATTTTCAACCTTTTATTTTTCTAGAATAAGTTCAAATTGAGAGCGGGAGATTTTTTGAAAGTGGGGAGAATATAAGACCCAATTATTTCATAAAATGATATCTCTTTAATGTAATTCAATAACTTGCACCACACGCAACACCGACTTCGAGTGCACCACGACTTACAATACTAGCCAGTCAAAAAGATTTTGTGAATAATATTAACTAAAATTTGAATTTTATATACACCATATAATTTTAACAACCATTTTATTATTTTTTTAGACATAATATAAGAACAAATTACATTTTTAAGATAAAAGAATTGTTATTTAAAAAAAATGTAATTTTACTACCTTTTAATGGAGAATCCTTTTTAAATCCTGTATTTGAGACATTTATATATTTAATTTTATAAACATTAATGTTTTATTTATATGTGGGACATAAAAATTTATATTTTATATATTTTTTTGTTTTTCAGATAACTGTCATATTTTGATGAATAGTAAAAAATACTAAATTTTAATTGAAAAAAATTATCAAAATTATAAATGATATTAAATTATAAATTGTAATTATATAATAGTATAATTATATTATATTTTATTATTTTAATAAAATTATGTTCATTATTAGTAATTTTACATTTTACTTGTTCATGAAGAAATTTCAATATTTTGATAGTTTTTACTTATCAAAAATTCAATTTTTGGTATTAATAGCAGAAATTAATTTTAAATTAATTAATGGAATGTCTATTTTTTAAATTTGGTAAAATAGAAAACATTTTTGATTTCAGAATATCAAAATTATCTTAGGGTTAATTTTAGGTATTTTTCTAATAACATTCAATTTTTGTTGAATAGTGAAAAATATTTATTAGTATATAAAATCCAACTTTTTCATTAAATAATTATTTTTAATTTAAAATTTATCTTAAAATAGATACATAATACTTATATAAGTAAAATTTAAGTAATTTGAGGCATTTTGTAATAATATTTGATATATAATATTTTATTAAACCATTTGAATGTCTTTTACCCACCTTCTAGGCACATTTATTCACCTTCTAGGAACATTTGATAATATTCATAAAACAAAATTTTACCGTTTTTGTGAATTGAAATTCAAAAATACAAGAGACAAATTTTACATCATTATGTAAAATGTGTTTTAATTGCATGAATTTTTTTGGGGTGAATAGTTACATTTGAATTTTATTTTCCACGATTAACAGTAAATAAGGTTATTAAAGGTTAAAAAATTATTATAACAATTTAAAATAACAACAAAACATGACATAATTATATTGGTTTAGTGTCTATTGACCAAAATCAGCCTTACGAAAAAATGAAGATCAGTTTTTTTTAATTTTGGTCAGATTAGGATATTAATTATTTTTTTTAAAGATGTGTTAAAAGTGTTAAATTCAAAATTTTATAACAAAAAAAATTTCATATTGGTTTACATATAACATAAATTTGAAAATAAATATTAATTAAAAATATAAAAATATTTTCATCATAATTGTATTTTATTTATTATCTTTAGACATTATTTTATTTTATTTGTTCTTGACACAATGATGATCCAATATTTTTATTATTAATGAAGGAATCAAATAAATGATATTATAAATATTAAAATATATTTATTTGAGGCTATTGATGAAATACACTAATTTTAATAGGTGAATATGACATGTTAAGGTTGATTCATTTATTTTATTGAAGTAATATATATTGTGACTTTCACAAAAACCAAATACTAAATATTGTGAAAATTGTGATAAATGTATTTTTTTTAACAAATACTATATTATTAAATGATATAATATCCATATAAATATATAGTTTTGACAAATTACATTGATAATGTTATATATATAATAAATTATCCAATTTAGGATTTATTGTCATTTTATAGTATGTTTATTAACCATATAATGTAAAAATACATGAAGACATGGTAATAGATAAACTACATAACTAATGGTTAAATCTATAAGATAAGTTTAATATAGTGACCTAAACCTGTCTAAAATGTGATAGTTGTGATTATTTTGACCCATTCCCACATAATACTCGAAATTAATCCATTTTTATCTATTAGGAACAAAAAATGGGTTTATAATAAATTAATATTTCATTCTTTTCATAAAGTGCACCTCACCTCTCTTATAAAAGGGTACTTCCACCTATCTTAAATTCACACCTCCAATGCCTTTTTTCTAAACCAAAACCTACTGATATCTACACCAATATTACCTAACATAATCCTAGAGGCCTTCCCTATAGTATAAAGACAAACTAAGGAGCCCTTTAGTTCAAAAAAAGGAAACACGCGAAGAAGAGGTGATTATTTTATCAAATCTTTCAAGGTTATTTTCTTCTTCCCCTTTCTCATTCTATGTTATTTCTATACCATAATAATAACACTATTACCTTATACATACTGCGATGTTGTTTTAAATTTTTTTCAACCATATTAAATATTCTATCCATCATATGAATGATGAAGTCACCATGCGTGCGTCTGTACGACTTAACGTCTCCCCATCATGGTGTAATTTATTATTCATAAATATGTTATTTAGATAGATATAATAATGAGTAATATTTATATAAATAATGAAAATAACATGAAAATGATCCTATATATTAAAAATTCAATCCAATTCTACATCTTTTAATCATTAAGAAAACTATATCGCTATTCTTGTGTGTGTAATACTATCCATCTTCGTGACGCGATGACATTCATTTCCAAGTTCACCACTCAATGATGATTTTAAAAATAAATATTATTAACAACTATGTAATATATTACATAATAATGCTACTGAATATATGTGTGTGTGTGTGTCTGTGTCTGTGTCTGTGTCTGTGTGTATTTAAATTTATTTCATTAATTTTCATCCATTCAATATGATATGAAAACCGAAACAACGTTTATGCGTACGTACTGCCTATCATCTCCATAAATGATGTATAACATTACATATACCTATCTATTAAAAATATTTAAATTCTAAATGTATATAATATATAAAAAAAGAGATTATTACCCAAAATGTTACTATAACATAGAAATTATTATTAAATGGGTGTTATAAAGAAAGAAAATGAATCATATATTATGTAATAAATATTAATATGTTTTTTAATAATTTAATATCATGCTATGGTCATTATACATCAGGTTAAAGATACCCTCAATTAATGTAAAGTACAAGGTAAGGGCTATTTCCTCAATCTCATTATTATCAGAGAATGCTTATATGAAATTTTCTATTAAAAATTATTTATTGTGCATGTGCATGTTTCATTAAAATGATTTAAAAAGGAATAAATTATGGATTTATGGAAGTGTCTATTTAACTATATCATCATTTTAAATGTTTTTAAATATTTACATATATAAATCATTTTAATTAATGTCCATGTTTTCAAAATAATTTTAAGGATTTATATATATGTATAGGATGATTTTAAAATTTTAATTTCATTATAATGATTCATGGTGATATGGGGAAAATTGATTCAAATATCTCCATTAAATTAATTCATTTATAAATGTGTGACTTTTTAACGATTTCACAAAAAATATTTCTCTAAAGAGATTTACTAATATTTTTCAACTACGTCAAAATCCATTAAAGTATATTATTTTTTATTTAGGTTTATTTATTATAATACAATCGTCCATCAAGTATTTAATAATTTATGATATGTTTTATGTGGATGTCCTTCTTTTATACCATTAATAGTTAATGGTTAAGTATTGACATTTCATATGCTAGTTATAATATAACTGCTTATGTTATTTTTTAATATTTTCATATAAGGAATACATTAGAAAAAATATGTGATTAGTGGATACAACTATTTATCCTCGATGCATCATTTTTTATCATGAGACAAACTAGTTTTTTGAAACATTTCCTTGAAAAAAAAATAGTTTGTATTCATGGAACGAGGACTTGAATATGTGGTTATGATGTCCAACATTATGCATTCCATCATTAAGAAAATAGTTATTAATGGAGAGTATTCAACTACAAGAATTTACAAGTTCATGTTTACATGGTAACATTTTCCTTATTTTAACCATATTATGTTCATGTTTTATGTTTAAAATAATGACTTTATTATTATACAACTTTCCTTAAAGGATTTAAATTTTATCTAAATTAATTACCCCTACTGAGAATTTGATCTCACCGCTATCTTATGTTTTATTTTCCCATTTTTCCAAGAAGTGTATTATGATTGATATGCATGGTTAAAATAAAGGATTAATTTCATTCTCAAACGATCATTTAAGTTGTGTTTTATTTTTTATTTTTTATTGTAACTTTCTTGTATGTAATATATTTTTTCAAGACATATATAATAATAGGTCTTTCGGTAGATGATTCATTATAATCTTGAAAATTAATTGAAATAATGAACTGGATCTGGGCTTACGGGTTCGGGGCATTATGTGGTTACTTTTAAAACATTAACCACATGAATGAAAAATCATAAAATGTATTTGTGAGTACCCATAATATTATGTATATGGAGAAATGAATACATTCATGGGAATTTCATACACCACACTAAATAAATGAGTGGTGATTAAGATAGGTATATCTTGGGAATAAAATTGAGATGAAATTCCATTACATTTTGTCTTGTCAATCATCGTACAAGTTAAAAAATATATATAATAAATATAAAATTAATAATTATATATTAAATAACAATATTGTTATATATATTACCATATATAGGATTATTCTAACAATATATAACCCTCTACTTAAAAATCATATGTTAAGGATTCACATTAGATAATATTTTTCTTTGTACTTTGTATGTGTCTTTATTTTTAATATCATTGATCCTTATGATTATATAATTATCCCAAAATCTATAACATTATATAAATATCATATATATTTATTATATTTTAATTATAATAATATATAGAATATATAAGCATTTAAATTGAATACACCATTCATGGAGACGGTTTTCCGTATGTATGCACGAACGTTGTTTCAGTTGTTGTTGACATATTTAAAGAAAGTAGATAAATAAAATATTTATCAATAATCATGTTCATATATAATTATAAAATTATCATGATAATATCATATATATATATATATTATATTCTCTAAATAAATCCATAAAACATTCCATGTAATGGGTGAACGAGTCACATCTCTTTGAAGGGGCGGTAGACCACACGTAATCAACTGAAATTATCATATGTACATCGAATGGAACGTAACATGATTTGCGTTTTAAAAAGAGTAAATAAGATAAATGTTGTAATATATATAATATATGACATATATAGTCCTGGTTTTTTTCATAATTTCTTACATGATAGTTGGTAATGGAAAAATGAACAATCATTGTTTATTGATGTAGTAGTTTGTTGTACACATAAAGAGTATGTATGTTACCAATTTTATGAAGGTGTTTGTAAGTTTCATTATAACCATTAGAAAAGAATCATAATAAATTTAAGATAATTTATTTTTTATAAAATAATGTATTAAGGAGAGTGGATGAAGTGGAGAAAGAAAATAAAAGAATGGATCTTCAGAGAAGACATTATCTCTTAATCGAGAAACTCCTTTTGTTGTTTCCCAAAAGGAATATGTGGAAGAAATTATGACTAAACTCTTACATTAGGGAGTATGTGAGGTATTTTTGGATATTATTTAATATTATTGGTGAGCCATGTTGTTATAGAGTTCTATGGAATTGTGAGGATGGGATCCAATTTTATAGTATAGGAGGAGTGGCATTATCATTAATTTTTAAAGAGGGAATTCAGCAAATGTTTTTCATGATCAAGTGGATCCAATAGTTGTCCATGTTTAAAAATATGGATTATAGGGTTTAAATAAGGACATTAAATGGGTGTTAGAGATGTTTTTAGGGCAGGTTTTGTCTTAAATTTAATGATTAGTCGATAGATAAGCTTAGTTTTACCTTAATATAGGCAATTAATTTGAATTACATTCACAATTTTATTTTAAAAACTATTCCATAATAATTAAGCATTATAATTAATTCAAATTAAAAAAATTAATACATTATTCCAAATTCTAATAAGATTATTGGTAAAAAATATTTTAAAAATAATCCTATTAATTGGATGACCATACAAGTTTTAATGTAAATAAGTGCAATATTTTAGTATGGTCTTACTTACAATTTCCATTTTAAATTGGTCCTAATGACATATTTTGGACTAATTGATAAAAATATTATATAATTAAAAATGAAAATAAATTTAAAATATAATTTTTTTATAATTAAATTAGATGAAAAAGTAGTTTTGAATGAAAATCAAGTATTATATACTATTCATCAAAAATGAAACAATACTAGAAAATACCACAAAAAATTGATTGATTATAAAATTGATATATTAATTAATATCACTCAATATTTTTAATTAACATAATTTGTTAGGTTAAAACAGTTTTGTGGCCATAAAATAGTATTATTTTCATTTATATATAGTAAATTTTTATGTTCGTTTCAAATTATTTTATAACCTATGAATTTGTCATTTATTTTTTTAAACCATATATATTTATAAATTATTTCATATTTATCAAAACCTATAATTTAACTACTAGGTTATATTTTATTATATTATATAATAATATTTTAATATTATATTATTGTATCATAAAACTCGGTAAGGCGTGTAACACAATCCATTGAGGGAAGTCATTGCTGCATGTATTGAAAGCCAACCACAGTGTTCTATAGAGAGAGATGTAAAAAATATGTTGCATATAATAATAAACAAACAAAGGGATTAATTATAAAATAAACTATTTAAATTTTTATATGAAATGAGTAAATATCGAAAATGATAACATAAATCGAAATGAATAATTCACCAAATATCATGATCTTACATTATACACCCCTTAAAAATAATTTTACAAATAAATTAATATATTTTATCTATGGTTTAATACTTTAAATCTTAATTCAATTAATACAATAGAAAAAAATGGATACTAAAACATCCCTAAAATGGAAATGTTGGAAGCATAATAGACACACAAAGTAACTGATAACCACATTTAAAAATATGAGATCATAGGTTTGGAGTGAATATTGGACAATGAGGAATGTGTAAATATTTATAGTTTGTGATTGAGGTCATTAATCAAGAACACTTTATTGATAAATGAAATGTTGAGGTCCTCATAGTCATAAATCTGCGAGGATATAAATGGCCATCATTTCAGTAATATTATTGTCTCAGTAAAACACATTTTCTTTAGATCATTATCCTATCATTGACTAAGTCATCTAGTGATCAATAATGTAAGGAAATATAATTATATGATATATTTTTAATAAAAAAATTAATTCTTTAGGTTTGATTTTATCAAATTAATATTCATCCATTACTTCAAGGAATTGATGTCCACGAATTAACAATGTCTCTTAATTTGAAAAAATATACTTTTAGTTGAACTTAAGGCCCATAAAGAAATAACAAGTATAACCATTATAATTAGTATGGATAATAAATTTATCAACAAATATAAAAATAACACTATTGTATCATCATAAATAATAATTCATCAGAAATAATCCTTTATTATCCAGGACATCAAAAATGCAAGTGGTATTCTTGGAACTCATATCATCCTTTGGTGATTGGTTCATGACCCACATACGTTACCAAAATGATTTATTTTCACTCAAAAATGATTTACTTTTCTAAAACCCCACTGATAAAATTTTCAAAATTAATATGATGGGCATCCTTTAAACATGGCTAATTAGTAAATATCCTTTTAACCAAGGTTTTCAATACAAACTGAGTTCATAAATACATCCTATGAAGGAATACATAAGATTTTCATTAATTCATAACTTTATAAACCTAAATAAAGTTGAAAATACAAAAAATTAAAATAATTTCATTAAATCGGTATAATTTTGAACCCATATATATCACAAATTATCTATTGTTATTCACATTCCATAAATGTGAATACTCTATTAGTAAATTATCTTGGTATGTGGTATGAACCTAAATTACAATAAATACTTCTATTAAACATTATTTCTTCATCATTCCAAATAATATTGGATATATTCCATAAATTGACGAAGTTTGAAAAATTATCCATGATAATATAAACTACTTTCCAAAAATCCCTTTATTAGGTCAAAGGTAATCAGTACCGTCCAATTTATATATTAATAAAAGAAAAATAATTATCCCAATTTAGTAACCCATATTTTTGTACATTACTATTTTATTATTTTAACAGCATAAAAACATTACACAATGTGGATCCACCACTTTAGTTTCTTAGGAAAATTAGAACCATACAGCAAATTTTACAACATCAAAAATAAATATTTATTTTATTCAATATTTTCTAGATTATAATATTTCCTTGTGTTCATCATGGTAAATTTAATCATATGGGGATATACACAAATACTGGGAATGATAAAATCCTAGTAATATGATATATAAGAACTAGAAATGATATAATATGTGTGAGAATATTCATAACATCATCATCATAATAATGAGAGGAAGAATTAGATAATGGAATGAAATGTTGAAATGATTAAAACTGAAACATCATGTATTTGTGTTTAACTATAAAGTTTTTTTAATAATTAAAGGATCATGTTCATTCATATTTAACATTAACTCATTAAATTCATCACATTTCCCAATGAATTGGAGTGCTATATAATTCTAGGTGAACCTGTCGGATCATAACAATATATTTACCATGAATTCCACATAGATCATATTTTAATCATCAACATAAAATAACCCATGGAAGATAATTTTTTTATTTCAAATATAATACATTCATAAAAAATTGGTTTGAAATTTCAAGAGGGAATAACAAACATGATATAAGAATAATTATTCTGGAATGATGTTGAAAATGATATTAAGAAAAAAAATATGTGGTCAATCCAATGAATAGTTATTTTGTAAAATATTTCAGTTTTCATAAAATCAGATAGAAAAAAGAAATATCATATTAAATGTGAGATAATGATGAAGAAGGTATTTTAATAGAAGATCCATACTGGAAATGGGTTAAAACATGAAGATCCCAATAAAATTAGTTCACCTGTATTCATGGATGATAGTTTGTTTATAATGATGATGAAAATACATAATTGTTTTTAGATTTTATTAATGAGAATTTATAAGACTAAATGATCTTATGATGAATTTATTTATATACTGTGAGAATGATTCAGTAGATAAAAGTTAATTGTGATCACTAAAGGTTAATTTTGGTGGTTTTTGATCACATCGAACTTGTTTTGTTTTATCATTTATTATTATGTGTATGACATAGTTCTAGAACAAAAAATATTTTAAAACACAAAAAATAAATTCAATTTTCAACCATCTGATTGTTTAATTAAAATCCTTAAAAAAATTTGGAATCTAAATGCTCATCAGCCATGATTTTTGTAAATTGACAAATAACAAGAGACTATTTCAATTTTAATATAAGAAATATAGATGGAAAAGTGTATTGATGTATATTATATTAGAATTATATAAATCATATGTATTTAAGGTAATGGAGTTTATAATTACATTTTAATGAAGGTTTGTGGGGTGAAAATAAGAATATAATTGAAATTTGATAGGAATATAAAAGAAAATGTATGAGTATTTCTCCCTTAAAACTATCATCCTTGAGAACTATTTTTGGGAAATAGTTTTTATCTTTTTATGAGACCAAGAGATCATAGTTATGGGAGACAGGTTAGGTAGGAATATTGGTAATATCATTTTTATGGGTAAATTCTTCTTAAGAGTGTGGAGAATAGGGGGTGAGAGGTGGTATTTCTAGTGGAGGAGATGAGTGTTTTCTCAATATTATATTATTATTTATGTATTTTGGTTGAGGACTATGAATAGATTGATAATTATTTTAACATATATAATAAAAATTATGTAGGGTTATCAAGTTTGTGTTTACATCTTCCTTACATCATCTATGAATTTATGATTTGTTTATTTAGCTTTGGTTGTAATTTTTTGCATTTTACTATTCAGAAAGAATTCAAATGTTTTAGAAAAATCCAAAAAAATAACCCAAACAATTTATTGACATGGAGAATTGAAAAATTCATTCCATTTTAGGAAAATAATTTTTAAATATGAGTAATTTAATTTTTAATTAATTTGATATTTTACGTGTAAAATATTCATTTTACAATTATAACAGATTTTATAACTCTTTCAAAAAATTTCTTATGTTTTGATAATATTATCTTAAAACCATAGGAAATAAAAATATTAATTAATGAATAAATATACAAAAAATGAGATAGTATTAAAAAATAATTGTTAAACGGGTAATTAAATATTTATAACTTAAAAAAATTGAATTACTTCATTTTTAAATATTTACTTACATATAAAATGATATAATTATATTATAATTTCACTTATAATATTATTAAATCTGATTTATAATTTAATGAGTGAAAATACTATTTATTTGGATGGGATTCTATTCAGTATTATCGTATTATTATTCATAAGATCATGTTACTATTTCAACAGTATATGTCCATTATCATCTATAAATATATCTTATTTCATTAGTTTTTAATTTATAAATCTTTTTATAATTTTATCAAAGGGATTTCATTTGGTTAATACAATATAACGTTAGAGTAAAAAGTGGAAATTATATTGATAAAATATTGGGCGCCAACCATCACAACACAAGGAACATGTAAAGGGTTATATGTACCGTTAACATGTGTTTTATTTTTAAATAACCTTTTCATTTTGTTAGTTTTATATTCAATTAGAACCATTAAAAATGTCCTTGTAAATTCTTATGGAAAAAAATAAACAGAACAATCCATATACATTTCACCATTCATATAACATACTTCTTAGAGACAAATATATTGAATAATTTGTTATTTCATCTTATCCTTATGGAATTGTAAATGATTTCTCATCGTAATACACGATACCTCATTCCTTTCAAATTTCATCTCTACACTATTTATCATTAGAAATGTAACTATAATTCATAAAAACATTCAGATCCTCCTTTTTATATTTTTTTATTGTGACATTGAGGTCCATAATTTCCATTTAATAAACACTAAAAATACTAAACCTTCAATGATGACTTAGAAAGGCCAATATTTTTATCTATTTCATTAACTGAACTCTTCGTTTTCACCTATAGTCACATTATTTGTGTTCTTATTTTGTATAGTCAAAATATATTAATATTCCTCCAATACATTCACTTAGGATATTCATTCAATATTATTGACATAGAGGCAACCGAATAATATTTCCTACATAGTCTCCTTAACTAAAATATATAGAAACTCCTTCTTTCCTTTCCTTGGTGAGTTATAGAGTTGTCTATGGTGCACATTTTTATTCATCTTCCATGAAAACTAATTAAGAATGACCACAACATCTCTCACATTTGTGATAATTCCACATGACTGGTCATCCACACATCATCCATCACATTGAATATTAATCCATTTCCTTCATGTTTCAACCATTCAATAAAACAAGAAGCATAGTGTGAGAATTATATATCATAGAAGACAAACACACAGTGATGAAATGATTTACACATAGGATATCTAAATTATGACACATTCCATAATCATTGATAGCCTAGGTTCGTACTAGGGTTTTCATATCTAAATTTTATTTAAATCTTTCATAATGGTTCATGAATAGTTTCTCAAATCCAAAAACAAATATCATGTGTTTGTCAAACTCGATTTGTAGAAAGGCCCCATTTTCATTTACCAGATTAACCTGAGACTATCCAGAAACAACATGTTGGATTGATTACCCCTATGTACATAAGTTAAATATATATACCCACTTGTATTATCTAGACAAGGATTTACATATACGGATCAACTCACCGAATCATTTTCCAAAATTCAAGGACATTTTACTTAGAGTAAACTCTTCCATATATATAAAATTAGAGACATCCCTAATCCAATATATAGATGTATACCTAGGGATCTTAATAATGTGTCCCTATTCAATGTTGATAGGTTGACTAAACATTTCCTCTGATATGAACTATATAATCCTACACATAACATACATGGTTATTACATCATTTTAGAATAATAATTATAACATAAAAAAATACATGTCTGAGGCCCATATTTGTTTTTTGTCTTTGGATATATTGATATAAAATATTACATCCCAATGATATTTGATCACAATCTTCTATAATTATCTCCACTATTTTTACTTCTACCTAAAACCATAATTCATAACATGGGGAAAGGAAACATAAGAATGGGGTTATCTCAAATGAATAGAAAGATAAAATATGGGATATATGTAAGCAGACTAATGAGCCTAAGGGTACGAGAACATGATAATGAAACTATAAGATCATACCCTATATATCAAAGGTCAAATACATAAATCATGACATAAATCACGGTAGTTAATAATATATAAACCACAACTAAATAATGAACATAAACCACGAAGAATAAAATGGGAATAAAGCATGGAATTAGGTATGGAATTAGGTAAGACACAAAAAATATAACATCGTTTCCATAGTATCTCAGGATTCACATCCATGAAAATATTATTATTATAGGTCCACTCCCCATAAACTATTGGACGTCATGGTTTTCTCCCATGTAAATTTTAACACCTCATACCATCTTGTTAGTCCTGGTTCACTCCCATGGAAATATTATAAGTCAAGGATCAATTCAAAGACCATTTTAGTTTATCTCAATAGATATAATATATTCCAAATTTAATTTGAGGTTGATAAAGGTCCAAAACTCCTAAAAATGAAACCATAAATATATTTTCTATAAGATAATAAATTATTATATAATAACCTTGGAAATGAAATGGATATTATAAACATGGAATTGTATCCTAACCCTTGATAAAAATGGGGATCATAATAATTTATTCAAAAATATAACTAATGAAATGAGGTTCTATTCAAAAGAATATAACCCATGAAATAGAAACAAGTTTCATCTACATAATGACATAAAAAATTAATACAATAAGTGAAACAATATGAATAAAATCATTGAATTATTTCCACACAAGGGCATGACTAACAAAAATTTATTTTACCATAGATGTTAAATAATATTTTATAATATTTGATAAATTATTCTTGAATAAAATATTATTTCTTCATTGAAAAATTATTTTTAATATATAACAACATTATGAATTAATTTTCTTATAAAATAAATTTAACAATTCTAAAGACTTCTTGAAATAATTTGAAAATATTTTTCCATAATATCATATAAAATAAGTATCCAAATATATTAAAACCATTTTCTTTTTGAATAAAATTTAAATAATACAATGATATTTTTAAATTATTTTTATAAAAACATCATTGAAGGACATGTAATAAAATCATCAAAATATTTTGACAAAAATTAAATTTAGAAAAAATTGAAAAAAAATATAAATCATGAAAAAATTTTGGAATCTACATACCGTAAAAAAAACTTTTAAAACATCTAATTATAGGTTGAAAATGGTTTTGAAAATATTATTCCTTGAAAACTAATAAAACAAACATGGAACTATTTTGAAACTATATTTTAAACAAATAATAGAAGCTTTAAAACATATTGAAAAAAATTTATAAAAATATTTAAAAAATTAATATCATCAAAGTAAAAACATTAATCATTAATAAGGTTGTTTCAGACATATTACGGTGGGTAAATACATACATTTTTTTTAGGTAAACTGAATATATCTTTTTCAGTGTCACAATGTTAGAAGATTGCATGTATTAGAATGTGATAAGAATATTCAATTGAAATTTATTATAATATATAAAGGGTGAAAATTTATATTAATTATAATATTATATTGTTATAGTATTCATGGAATCCCTTAGTATAAATCATTCTTTTGAATGATCATAGATTTTCGACCGAAGAGATGGTAAATCTAGGATATCATACAAACTATTTGTTAACTATATTATGTAACAATGAGTAAAAAAATGTTACCAATTCAATATTTTATTATGAATATCAACCGTATGTGAAACGTTATGAATATTATTGAGATATGGAACATTATATTTCATTAATTAATGAATAGACTTAAACAATCTCGAAAATCATTATTATTGTTTCCATATACTTTTATAACTTGGTAACATGTGATCATACTCTCTATATAGCAAATGGAAATTAAATGAATCATAAAATATCTTGAAAATAAGTAAGTTAATTATATAACATGTAAAATGGATATATATATATATATATATATATCAAAATAAATTTAGGTTCTTAATAAAACATGAGTTTGAAAGAAGAAAAATAAAATGAATACAACTTTACCAGTTTAGAAAAATTAGAAACATAAACACCATAAATGAATTATCATAAAACGAATATTATAATACCAATACATTAAATCCTAGTGTGAATATAATAAATTATTGGTAATTACATACACAACATGAAATAAGTGAGTGGTGATTAAAGAATGTATCTCGTGAAAATAAATTTGAGAATTATTTACCTTACATTATGTCTTGACACTTGTCGTACTCATTAAACAAACCCATATAAAAAAATTCTAATAAAAATTTTAATGAACTACATTATTATATTCAATTAAATAAATTTTTTATTATGACCTTATATTATCCTCTTTTTAACAATCATATATTAAATATTCACTTTGGGTAATATTAACTTTGTTATCTCTATGTGTCTTAATTTGTTATATCATTGGTTGATATAATAATATCATGATTCAATAATTAAAAACATGATAAAAATATCATTTATAATTTTTTATAGTTGTAATATAATAATATATATATAATTTATGTATTAAAATTTAATATAATCTCAAAGGAGATGATATGCCATACGTACACATTCCCAATGTTTACAGTTTTTTATAATAATGAAAAAAGATGGTAAATGATATGTATATATATATATCATTATTAATTAATAATTATTATATCATATATATAATATAATTTCACTAAACAAATCCATAATACATTACACGTAGTGTGACAATGAGGGAATATGTTACCACCTAATAGGGTAACTCCCGTGGGATTGTGCCAATGTGATTCTATGGAAGAATTTATTCTATATGGGAGTATTCTTGGAGGAATGTGGTGGATGGGATCTTATTTTAGAAGTGTCTGTACATTCCAATGGTCCTAGTAGGTGTTATGAATTTGGAAGAAATGATCCCTTTTTATAGTTGATAAGGAGAGGAACTATTGAATATTTATGAAGAGACAATTCCACCATATATTATCATTTTTAAAATGGATAAAATAATGGTCCATTGTTGATAAAATATATTATAGGGTCATAATTTTAACATAAAATTGTTGTTTGTAATTTTATTATGTCTTTTTGGGTCTTAAATTTATGGCCTAGTCTGTAGTTCTGGATACCTTTACCTTAATGGATGAAATTCATTTTAATTACATGAAATGGTATTTTTAGTCAAAAAACTAACTTTAAATTATTATAAATTATTATATATGGTTGTAAAAAAATTGAATTTTTTTTTCTTGTTCTAATCCCAGAATTGGCAGAATTTAATTTAAAAATAATCCTGATTCTGGGACAACACAACAGGTAATAATATTAAGATGTCAAAATGTTTTCTATGATTGAATATCGAAATTCAATGTAAAAATTCATAAAATGAATACAATTTGATTAATTAGAAATACATCATCTAGTTATAAATTAAATCCAATTTAAAATTTAATTTAAAATATTAATCAATTAGATGAAAATGTTGTTTGGAATTAAAATCCAGTATTTTTAACTACTCATTAAATATGAAACCTTACAGGAAAATATGAAAACAATTTTCCTAAAAAAATATTCATATTTGTTTCATAAAATTATAAATCAATTTTATCAATTTAAATCTAAAAATGCACAAAAAAATGGATTTTAAATTTGTTCCTTATTTAATGGATTTAAAAGTGCATTTATTAAATATATGTTTTTATGCATACAATTAAGATTTTTATAATGTTTTTTATATAAACATTATATTATGAGTATCAAAATTATATTATTGAATATATAAAATATATATTATTTTATTATTACTCTTTAATTTTAACTAATTTAATTTATTATGGTAAATATACTTTGTGACAATAAAGATATTAATATTTTTCATTATATTCAATCTATTTTCATAATCATTTCCAATTATTTATAACCTATCAACTTATATTATATTTTAATAAACTATAAGTTTAAATATAATTCGATAATAATTATCATAAGAAATAATTTTACTACTAGGTTATAACTAAATATATTAATATACTTATATTTTAATAATATATTATTGTTTCTTAAAACTCATGCATACATGTTACACAAGCCACATAGAAAAGTAATTGTTATCTGTGAGGAACGATATCAACAATGTAAATTGTAATGAAACTGAAATTTCTGTTTTTTGTATTGCATGATAAACATGATTTTTTGTAAATCACAATCCAAAAAAAGTGTATTAATATAAAATAAAATATCTTCAATGTCATTTGAAATAAAAAAAATATAAAAAATGTGAAATTAATTTTAAGGGAAATAATTAACAAAATTTTTGGGTGTTATAATTACAAATTCATTTGTCTGACTATATTAGATCTATTTTTAGGGGAAAATGGAAGAGTATTTTAAGATTATTAGTATCTTTAAATCAATTACAGGGAAGTTTTGAAGATAATTTTTCATATTTGATTTTTATATTTTGATCAATGTTATGTAATGAATGTAATTGAGGGGTTCCTGATTATATTATGAGAGTGGAAGTCTTTGAATTTATAAAAATACTAAATTTTAAAAATTTCCTTCACAGAGAATATATCCCAAAAGGATTGAGACCAAATAAATGGTTGGATTTGATTCAATACTATCCTGCACTAAAAGTAGGATATTATTACATGGTGTTTTAAACAATATCATTTGGTATAGTATCATTGTAATACTATTTTATACTTTAATTTAGTAACATATTCTATACTCATAATCGGTTGAAATTTTACATATAAGTTTAAAAGTTCATCAAAAATTAATATTATATAATAATGTGGAAAATAATTTCTCCTAGTTGTCCTATTTCAATATTTTATCTATTATATATTTTTTTAGAATTTTATTTTATTTCCATGTATGATTCTATTCACATTATTTCATTTTGAACACAAAATGAATGTAATTTCATTAGAATAAAAATCATTCAAAATTATGTAATTTGTATCATTTACATATTTTATATTGGTAAAATAATACCTTTCACATAAAATCAAGACCCCTTTATTTAATTAAAACATTAAAAAATTCTAGAAAAGGGAGTTTTTAATTGATCCCTCTTATGAAGAGGAAGAAGATCTTCCAGAACCAGATTACCCCAATGAAATGCAAGACCATAGACACCATTTCTTGCAAGACAATCAATGAGTGAATTAGCCTCACTATATATATGGGTAACTATATGATCCATAGAGTAAATATAATACAATCATCTTATCCATCTATTGGTAAGCTTCCAAGAAAGATGAATAGAACCAGAATGAATGGAAAGAAAAACAATAGTAGAATCACATACAAGACAAATATTTTTCCAACCACGTTGTTCAGGTTGTTCCACATCTATAATCACAATGAGATTTTCTTCTTCAAGGGAAGTGTAATTTCCACACGATCTATGAAAACAACCAAGATATCCTCCATGACGACCCTTGTAAACAACCCCAAAACCAGTATGTCCCGGAATGCTTTTTAAGGCACCATTAGAATTTATTTTAATCCAACTAGAGAACGGTTCTTTCCAATGAAATTCAATAATTCCATATAGAGGTTGGAAATTTATTTTGACCCCATTCCGAGTAAAACAGAGATGTCGTGCTTGGAATTTGGACAACATAATTTTTTCGAAACAATATTTTTGCGAACAATAGATAAAAGATCAGCCAAAGACAAACCAACCTGAAAAGTGTACTGGTCAGGAATTATCTTGTTCCTAAATCTCCATATGAAATGAACGACCTCTACCAAAAACACCTGGAAAATAAATAGAATATGTGGAGATAATATGATATTACTACATCTCTTTAGAAAATCCAGAATCATTGAGACCCTTGGAAGAGGCACTTCAAAGATATCAGCCATAGCTTTTCACATTGTTGAATCCACCACGCAACTATGAAAAAGATGATCAATATCCTCAATTTTTTGATGACATAAAATTCAAATAAAACAGATTGATATTCCGCAAGTTTGTAAAAAGCATCACTTGTAATCTTTTTATGAGCAACTCGCCTTGCTAAAGTTGACCAAGATGGCTTCAAGATATTTCCCATCAAATTTCCCATCTAATTGAACTCATTATTGTTGTATATGGCATGATCAATAAACACCTTAAAAGAGAGGATTCCAATAGTAGTAGGTTACCATGCTAAAAAGACATATCGATGAGAGAAGAAATATCTATCAATAGTGGAAATAATATGAAATGATAAATTTTACATACTCTGAAGTTGATCTTTAATAGATCTTTCAATATCTCGATTTTTCTGTCCATCTAGATTTAAATAAATAAAGGGAACCCCAGTCCAGTTGCACTTCTGGAAAGATAATGATGAATCAATAGAAACAAGCCATCTTGAATCATTAACAATAACAGAAAATATAGTCATAAAAGCATGAAAAATTTGAGTGGTGAGAGAATTAAAGATTCCACCTATGAGTCTATTCATGAATCTTACCCGAAGGAAGAAATGGGATTCTGAATGAACATTAATCATCCTCCACAGAAACCCAGATTGCAATGAATCATTAAATGATCCGAGATTCTTAAGACCCAAACCACCTGCATCATAAGGATTTCAGAAATTTTTCCATGAAAATGTGGCAATCCTTTTTTCATTAATGGAACCCTTCCAAATAATATTTTTTATCAACACTATAATTCTCTTGATAAGCGAATTCAGACATTTATACACCATGATTGAATAAAAAAATTTGGAGATTATAATGGACTTCACTCAGCATACCCAACCAGCCATGGATAAAGATTTGCACTTCCAAATTGAGAGTATTCTTCAGATATTGCAAACAATTCTAGAGAAATACCAAGCCTTTGGCCTCCCCCAAAACATAGGGACCCCCAAATAAACGAGGGGAAAACACCTTCTCTGATACCCGACTCCTTCATAATGGCATTTTTCCTAGTAGGGGTGATGTTCCTCCCAATGTACACAAATGAATTGTTCAAACTAATGACCTCGCCAGGAACCATATCATAATTTAAATAAGCTATCTTGATGTTCTTTATTATTCACTTGTCTCCTTGAGTGAAAAGTATGATATCATCAGCATAAATAATATGGTAAAGAGCAACAAGACACATACCAGTGTGGATAGAATTAAAATTCCCATTCCAAGCCATAATGGAAATAAATCCGCATAAATAATCTTCAACAATGGAAAAAATCACAGAAGATAAAGGGTCACCTTCCTTGACACCTCTCGCGCAACCAAATTATCCTTCAAAAGATCCATTAATAAGACCAGAAACATGAGTAGATCCCAGAATGATCATGACCCAATTAATGAAGCTGATATCAAAACCATAAATAGTGAGAATCATGGAAATTAAACCCCAATCCATCATTTCAAAAGCCATCCATACATAAATCTTCAAGGAAATGTATCCTACGCAGATCAAACATTTGGGAAGATTAACACATTCCGAAGCAGTAATAAGACAACCTTGAATCGACCTTCCCTTGATAAAACCAAACCGGTTATGAGGGAAAATCATGTGTGTAATAGAGGAAAACATGTTAGCAAGTATCAATAAAATAATCTTGTATATGGTGTTAACCAATGCAGCATGTCTAAAAGAAGGATTTTTTGTCATTTTCCACGTTAAGGATATGTTCCAGAAACTGAGCATTCAACCCATGAGGAAGAATACAATTCATTAAAAAGTGAGTGTGTAACGACCCGAATTTTTTTGAATAATTTTTTTTCCAATATTTGAGAGTTATTTTATTTTATACTCAACAAAACTATTTCAATTAATAAAATGAGTATACTTAAAATGATACCGTTGGGTTATTTTTATTATATGAATATTGGCCAATATGACTGTTGGAAGCTAAATGTTGCAATCATTGTCTCTAAATACAAGTTATATTGGTTAATTAATATAGAAAGAAGATTTGATAGCCTCATCATGTAGTCTCGGGGTAATCAAATCGCATCAGGAAAAAATTGGGAAGTAGTAGCACCACTAGGCATTGCTCTGGATCAAACTCAAACTGAACATCGTCGTGTGAGACTAGAACAAAATCTCCTACATGAGAAGATCAAGCTGATAGAAATCACCACTCAAGCAATGTTATCCGATCCTCCCTCATATTCTCTTACCTTAGCACACCTTACACTTAGATCTTATGTTGTTGTTATAAGGGGCTATGTAACGAGACCTTAGCTTACTTATGTAATCCTTTGATAAATAAGTGTTTTTATATCTTCTTATGGTGAAGTTTGTCAATTTTCAAAATGTCTGGATAAACATAGAATGCATATAATTGATGAATTTTGGATAGAATGATATTTTAAAATATTTATATAAACATTAAATAATTAATGAATTGTAATGATTTTCAAAAAATGGTCTTGTGCAAATGTGTTATGTACGAACTTTAGAGTCTAATAAGATCAACATAATTTTTGGTGAATAGTAATTTATGAATAGTGATTTTAGGCTTAGGATTAGTAATGCGACTAAACGGATTAGAATTCTCACTTAAAGAAAGTATTAATATAACTGTGTCACCTTGATTAAGTTTTGTGATACAATACAAGAGGTAAATAATTGTTTCAAAAAATTTTAGTCAAGTATTCATTTTTTTAGTGAATAGTGCTTTTTAATTAAAAATTATATTAAAAATATGTAGAAAATTATTTTAAAATATGGCGTTTATTTTTGAATTCAGAGCATCGAAATTATGTTAAGGTAATTTTTACGGATTTATCTGAAAAAAATGATTTTCCAGTGAATAGTGTCTTTTTAAAATTGAATGAAAAATATTTAGAAAAAATATTTTTATAAAATGGAGTACATTTTTGAATTCAGAGCATTGATATTATGTTAAGGTAAATTTTTGGGACTTTTCTGAATAAGATGAATTTTTGGTAAATAATGAATTTTCATTTTAGAGTTACTGGTGTTTAATGACAACATTAAGGATGTAATAATTATTTAATCAATATAGTCTAATTAATAATAGTAATATATGGTATGTTATGTCCCAAGTGTCTAATTCCTTGGTAATATACCATGGTAAATCCCATGGTATTTCCAATACCAATGATGAGGAGTCCCTTGGCCATTAATGACTTGTCCCTTCACTTCTCCTATAAATACCACGCCTTTACCTCATTTATTTCAATCCCAACTCTCCCTCAATGAAGTTATGGTATCATTACCACTCATGGAGTCATCCCAAGGTTCTCTCAATACTTCACTATCATGATCAATGAGTTTTAAGAGTTACGTTTTAAGGTAAGGGATCTTACCCCTCTCTTTCTTTTCAAGTACTCTCGTTTATGTCATTTCATTTAAGCCCCATGTTCTTATGTTGTGGGTGTTATTTATATTAATATTACTATCCTTTTCATGTTAATATGATTAGATACCCCCACTTTCTCTCAGCATTTCATTTTATTAAAGTTTAAGTGGAGCTGTTAGGCTGCTAAATTTTTGTAAAGGATTCATTGAACCTTCTCATTTTCAAATTTTTATTTTATTTTTAGTATTTAAAATTCCTTTTTATTATTTTGGGGTATGATCACTATATCTAACATACTTATCTTTTATTTTCATATGATTAGAGACCCCGTTCGATATCATCAACTCTTTTTTTGGCGTTTTATGTGACGCAATTTGGCTGTCGAATTTTCATAAGATAAATCTTATTTTTGACTTCCTTTCATGTTTTTCATTTCATTTGTTATGTCCTCAAATTTTATTACCATGTTATTATATCCATTATATTCTGTCTCTCTACTGTTTTATGGATCATTTTTGGGTGTGTGACCCATGTCCCCTCTCTTTTGAATATTTTTTAAAACCCTTTAACATAGTAATTATGTTGCAGAATTTGCCTCTCAAAATGTCTCTCTATTTTTCCCAAATTATTTTATTTTATTAAGTGAATACTCAAAGATATTTCTTCTACAGGGGTATTCACATATACATCAAAATGTCAAATTTTTATTCTGGTATTTACATACATGAAACCCACTTTTTGTTTCTTTGGGTTTAAAATTACATAAAGATCATGTCTTAAAATTAGTTTTTAAAATGTTATGATTAAGAAATAAAAACCATTTATTTATTGTTTTATGGGTTATTTATGAAATATTTGAATATGATATATGTTTATCACCTGATAATAGAGAAAAATTTACGGTTGCACCCAGACAGCGCTTCAATGCATTAAGTAATGATGTAACCACTCGAGATTAAAATTTTAACGAAACCTTGGTGAATAATTTTGGTAATTTCAAATGACACCTTGTGGATGGTCCTTGGTGATATGTTCATGATTTTATAAGTTAAATTTTGTATCCACATCTTCTAAATATGTTTCAGGAACTTTTCATTATGATATGCCTATACAGCCATTGGTCATGTCTTCATGTTTTTATTCAAGTTCTTATTGCTATCACAAGTAAATTGTTTCCTTGTTTAACATTACTGGTCCTTCTGATCACCCTTTACTTTGATGTATGTCCCCAGGATATGAGACGCAATAATTGAACATAGGATGAACATATGATGATTCCTTTTGAGTGGATTTGAAGAATTTTTTTGTTGGCTTTATGTTTTATGTTCCTGGATTCCAAGACACTAAACCATAAATATCCTCGATTATGTATTATGTAATGAATGATTATGTGATAAAAAGGCGGGATGTCATAGATGGTATCAGATGGAGGTTTTGTAATTTGTGAAATTTTGGATATGAAAACTTTAGGAAGAACCCGATAGATAATTTTAAATATAATAAATCTTATTGGTATTTTGGTGAGTATTGAGTAAGTGGTTATCAAGAAAATACATCCCTCTCTGAATACGAGTAGGTATAGGTGGATCTGGAAAAAATGTACAGAGGGGTAAAACCCGAAAACACAGCATTGATCTAGACTCGAACATGAACTTGTACCCGACAACGGGCCTTGCATCACTCTTGGATATGACACTCCTAGGGGATATGCTTTGGTGAATTCATAAGATCAGTATGAACCATTATTAAATGAATAATGATAATATAAATTAAAGATTCATATAATAATATAAAATCATGGATAACCAAGATTGGAACATAGGGGATCACAAATTAGGATATAATTTTCGTCTACATGTTTATCTTTCTATGTTTAAATATTCATTTTCATGATTATTGGAGAAGTATTTAAGCATCCTAATTATACTTTCTTTTCTTAGTTAATGGCACAAAATAGAAGAAAATGTCCCAACAAACAATGTAATAGGAAATGTGAAAATTTCCCTATTAATATAAAAGAGACAATAAGAGATCATGTTGAACATATTGTGATTATCCCAAACTAGCTATCAAAAATCACAATTAACAATGGGTACCATGTTGAATGCCCAAATTCACCAAGGAAGAAGAAGTCGGAGGATCAAGGATTTTCATCTGATAAAGTTGATAAGGGAAAGAAGGCACAATTCCCATTGTGAAAAAAGTGTGGAAAGTGGAACCAATGAAAATGTCACAAAGAAACTGGGAGATGTTTTAATTATGGGGTGATAGGGCATAAAGTGGTCGATTGATTTAAAAATATGTATAATGTGATGAATGGAGATTAGGTTCAATCTAATGAAACTTATAATTTTCGATGTCGTAAATGTTGAGAAGTTGGACATTGTCCTATACAATGCTCTCTTGAAAGGGATGAGAAGCATTATGAGAGTCAACAATCCTCAAGGACAAGGAAACAATGCAAGTCCTATGATGAGATGGATCATGATGACTGAAGTACATGTAACTTCTTCGCAATAATTTTCTATGTCATGCTGTATTTAGGTTCGTGCTCTATGAGTACATCTTTAATGTTTTTTAAGAACATCGTGTCACTACCTATGATGGTTTTATAAAATTATGTAAAACATATATTGTTGTGTATCACATGTTGATGTTGTGAAGATGATCTTATTTAAAAAATAATTAAGGGATTAAAAGATCAATATTATATTGGAATACATTCACTAATTTGGGAACCATATATGATCATGGTAAATAGATTACATACGTATTTTCTTTTAGAAGTAAAGGGTGACTTATATTTTGAAGAATCGATGAGTAAAGGTGAAATTATGGTAATTTAGGTTACTTATGGAAATGAATAACCTATCATCGGGAAATTATGATTAGGTTAATTACTTTTATTATAAGGCGATAAGAGTGGTTGATTTTTTTGGAGATGAACAATAAATGTTTATCTTGGAAGACTATGCTATCAAGTCATTCTAATATTTGGGTTTCAATCTTAGTTTGGTTTATTTTGAGGAATTTTAAAGACAATTATTTATGGAATGGTCTATGATGAACTTTTGGTAGTACCATGTAATTATGAAGATTAAAATTTGTTTCCCTTACTATGGGGTTCATCCATTTGATGAGTTACCCTTTCTTTCATTGAGATAATGTTTAAAAATAAAAGAAATATATAGTTAAATTTTTTATGTATTAATTGATTCTCTATAATAATATTCTAGTGCATTTGATGAGACCACGTGTTTTTTAATTCTCTTTGGAGGAATGATTATTCATGGTATAATCTTATTAATGCATGAAACTCTACCTGAAGGAAAGTATATTTCCTTGTTTTTTTATTATATGTTGTAAATTAATTCCAAAAAATTAGGAAAAGGAACGTAAAAAAAATGTTGCCTATTAACATTTCCTACTGGGAAATCATATACCGTTTATCCCACCACAAGTTTGTGATTTTATGGTGGTTAAAAATCTCTTAATCATATTTTCTATCACTCTCCATCAGAACGTGACACTTTGTTTTCTCCTCCATATCCATTTTTTCCTACATGGAATTCTAGAATTGATTAACTCGCGTGACCTTAGTGCTTCCCTTTCATTCTTTTAAAGTAATAGTTTTAATGACTATTTTTCTGATGTGGAACCTTCAATGAAATTTCGAAGCCCAATTTTAAAAATTGCGAGGATAAAATTTCTTAAGGGGGGAAGAATGTAATGACCTGATATTTATTTAAAAAATTTTGATTCGTAAATTTTTATCTTATATTATTTTATACTAAAAAAAATTCATTTAATAAAATGAGTATAATTACAATCAGACCATTTGGTTTTGTCTATTATATGACCATTGGTCATTATGACCATTGGAAACTAAATGTTGCGATCATTTTCTCTAAATACAGGTGATCTTGGTTAATTAATATAGAATGAAGATTCTAAAGCCTCATCCTGTAGTCTTGGGCCAATCAAAACCCATATGAAAGAAATTGGGAAGGAGGTAGCACCAATATGCTTTTCTCTGGACCAAACTGAAGATAAACTTCATCGTGTAAAAATGGAATGGAATCTCCTTCGCGAGAAGATCAAGTTGATAGAAATCACCACTCGGGCAATGTTATTGGAGCCTCCCTCAGATTCTCTTTTCGTAGCACACCTTACAGTTAGATCTTATGCTCGTGTTATAAGGGGGTATGTAACGAGTCCTTAGCTGACTTTATATAATCCATTGATAAATAAGAATTGTGGTTTCTTCTATTGATGATGTTTGTGAATTTTCCAAATATCTCGATGATCTTAGCATGTATATAATTGATGAATTTTAGAAAGAATGATATTTTACAATATTTATGTAAACCTTAAATAACTAATTATGTGTAATGATATTAAAAATATGGTCTTCTACAAATGTGTTCAGTAAGAAATTTATAGTATAATAATATCAATTTAATTATTGGGGATATTAATTTATGAATAGTGATTTTACGCTTTGGATTATTAATGTTACCAAATGAATTATTAATCTCACTTTATTAAAGTATTAATATAATTTAGGCACATTTATTAAGTAATGTGATTCAATAAAGGAGGTAAATAACTGTTTCAGAAATTATTAGTCAAGTATTAATATTTTTGGGTGAATAGTGTTTTTTAAATTAAAATTAAATTAAAATTTTTTATAAATTTTTGTTATAAAATGAAGTTTATTTTTGAATTCAGAGCATCGATATTATTTTAAGGTAATTTTTGGTGATATTTCAGAAAAATATGAATTTTCAGTGAAGAGAGTTTTTTATTTAAAAAATAAATGAAAAATATTTAAAAAATATTTTTATAAAATGGAGTTCATTTTTGAATTAAGATCAATAATATTGTGTTAAGGTATGTTTTTGGGGCTTTTCTGAAAAGGTTGAATTTTCGTTGAATAGAGAATTTTCAATGGAGAGTTTCGGGTGTTTAATGACAACATTAAGGATGTAATAATTATGTAATATTTATGATCAACTTATGAATAGTAAGATAAGGTATGATTTGTCCCATGTGGCCAAAACCATGGGAGAATACCATTGGCTAGCCGATGGTTTTGCCAATACCACCGATGAGGTGTCCCTTGGGAATCAATCACTTGTCCCCTAACTTCTCCTATAAATACCAAGACATTCCCTCATTAATTACACTCTAAAATCCCCCTCAACGAATATCGGGTCTCATTACGTCCCATAGAGTCCTCCTAAGGTGCCCGCAATCCCTCGAGGTCTCAACTTTTGTGTTTTAAGAGTTATGTTTTATGATAAGGGATCTTACCCCTCTCTCTCTTTTAAAGTACTCTTGTTTATATAATTTACTTTATACCCCATGTTCTTATTTTGGGGTGTTATTTTATATTCTTATTACTGTCCTTTTCATGTTCATATGATTAGAGACCCCCTCAATCTCTCATCATTTCATTTTATGAATGTTTTAGTGGCATCGTTAAGCTGCCAAATTTTTGTAAAGGATTCTTTCATCCTTCTCATTTTCAAAGTTATATTATATGTAAAGTCTTTCTAGTTACTCATTATTAGGTTGGGGTATGATATATATATCTATCATATTTATCTTTTATGTTCTTATGTTGAGATACCCTCTTCGATCTCATCGATTCATTTTTTGGAGTTTTAAGTAATGTCGTTATGCTGCTGAATTTTCATAAGAGAAATCTTATTTTTGTCTTCCTTTCATGTTTTTTTATTTCATATAGTATGTATTTCAAATTGCATTACCATGACCTTATATCATTTATATTATATCCATATACCGTTTTATGGATCATTACTGAGTGGATGACCCATGTCACCTCTCTTTTCAATATTTTCTAAAACCCTATAACATAGTCGTTATGATGCAAAATTTTCTTCTCAAAATGTCTCTCCCTTTTTCTCAAATTCATTTCTTTTTTTAATGGAATACTAAAATGACATTCTTCTATAGGGGTATTCACATATAAATCAAAATTTTCTTTTTTCATTATGGTATTTACATACACAAAACCTGCTTTCCTTTTCCATGGTTTTAAAATGACATAATGATCATGTCTTAAAAGCACGTTTTAAAATGTTATGATTACGAAATAAAACCAATTTATTTTATTCTATATGGGTTATTTATGACATATTTGATGATGATATATGTGGCTCACATGATTATATATGAAAATTTAAGGATGTGCCTTGGTATCCCTCCAATGCATTGGGTAATGATGTAACCACTAGAGACTACAATTTTAACGATACCTTGGTGAATAACGTTGGTAATTTCAAATGACACCTTGCGGATGGACCTTGGTGATGTGTTAATGATTTTATAAGTTAAATTTTGTAGCCACATACTCATGATAATTTTCATGTAATTTTCATTATGATTTGCCTATAGTCCCATTGATCATGTATTTATGTATTTATTCAAGTTCTTATTGATATCACAAGTAAATTGTTTCATTTTTTACCATTATTGGGCCTTCTGCTCAACCATTACATTGATGTATGTTCATAGGATTTGAGATGCAATAATTGAAAATGGGATGAAAATATGATGAAGCCTTATGAGTATACTAAAATAATATTTTTTTTTCTGCCGTCATGTTTTATGTTCCAGGTTTCCAAGACACTAAACATTAATGATTCCAAGTTATGTATTATGTAATACATGATTATGTGATAAAAAGGTGGGATTTCATAGGGTGAGAAACTTGAAATAAGTCACATCAACAATATCCTTGAACGATTGAAAGAATAAGTTACAAAAACGATCTCTTCTAGAAGAGAATTTAGATTTGAGACTGAAAACAACCTCCTTTATCTCAGAAGAAAAAGGAATAGAAATATGGTCGGAGTTATCTTCCTTAGTCACAACATGGGGAATAACCCCTTCCCTCAGATCCATGGAGGTAGATGAACCATAAAAAATATTCTATAAATATGATACAACATTATCAGATAAACCATTCATGTTGTCATTGAATCTATCACCATTTCTTATCAGAGAAAGAGGCATGGAAATATTCTTAATTTTCTGAAGAGCATTAAAACGTTTTGTGTTTCGATTACTATACTTGAACCAATTTTTTTAAATGAATTCCTTTTCAAATAATCCATTAGGTTATGAAGTTTGTTGAGATTGCATGACAACTCAGTTTCTAGCAAAATTCAATCAGAAAAGTCATTAATGAAATTGAACTCTTACAGATTTCAAAGAGAAACCTCATTATAAACAATGTCTTATTCAAGAGAATTGAAACGAGATTTACTCTAAAGAATCAAAGTCTTATTTAGAATTTTGATTTTGGTTATACAACAAAAATCATCACTTCTACAATTTACAGACATCCATGTATTCTGAATAATGTCGCCAAATTCAGGATGAGTTACCCAAGCCTTGTTAAATCAAACATTTTAAAGGGTAAAACCTATGTAAGGGTAACACTCACCTACCATTGGGGACGACACCATGCCTAGAGTGTGCTGCATGTTCCACAGCTAGGCAAATGGCTTTGAATCACCCTGTCCATAATATGCATAGTGTCCATAGGCATTGTGTACTAATTTCGGTTTATTATTTAATCAATAATAATTTATATGATAATTAAAATTTACTTATTTTTATCATTATTTTTTTCAATGGAATATGAATTCATTTTACCCATATGATAAATTATTAAAGATGTTAAATTGAAGGTCATCACATTTTTTAATTTATCATTTACATAAATTAATATAATTGTCCCAATCAATGAAATACGGAACCATGTGGGCATATATTTGATACATGAATGGATTTTTTAAAACCTAAAAATACAATAGTTTAAACTAAAGTGTTATTAAAAAATATTTAATGCCTTATCAACAAGTTTTAATCATATTTTACCCCATTTACCATTACCTGTGTGAAAAAATTCTCTATTTTTAATACTCATATTATCCATAATTAAAAGTGAAGTATTAATCCAATATTAAACTCATTTTTATAATTATGAAATATATTTTTCATGAATGAATTTCAATAATTTATAGAAATTAATGTAAGATAATTACACAGAATGCTATGAGAAACAGTTTTCAGTATCCTTTTATGTATTAAAATGTTTTTATAAAACATTTATTCCATAATATATATTTATTGGAAAAAAATTGACTATTAATAATATAATTAAACAAAATATTCTTTCAACATTTTCTTATAATAAAATATAATTGAGTAACTTATTGAACAAATACAATTTTCAACCATAAAATTAATTTTCATTATTTATAATAATAACATTTTTTAATTAAATTCAAAAAAATAACCTTTAAAATAAATTTCAGTAGTTGTTTATATAATATTAATTTAATTTTGTAACTGAAATTTATAAAATTTTCAGAAATTTAATATGATATTTTCTCACTAAAATCCAGAAAAAAATATTCTAAATGAATGAATTTCTAATTAATATCATTATTGTTCTATTTTTTTTATTTCCTAATTTTTATACATGATATTTTTTATGAGTGATTTTTTTTATATTTCGTAATATGTTTGTTATTACTAATAGCCTTAAACTCATCGTCAAGAACATATAAGTAATATTAAAATAATAATTTTCATGGTTTGTTTATGCTCAAGGTTTGTTGGTGTATTCATTATCCAATATATAATTATAAGTTTTTATTATTGACGTATTAAATTATCTCCCAATTTATTAAAATGTATCCTAAAAATTTGAACATTTTCTTCAAATTCAATTATTTTAATTTTGAAAATTATATTTTCAGAAAACATATCATAAATTATTTTTCTATATTTTATTCTTAAATAGTTGGAATGTGAAAATTAATGATCAATAAGAAAAAAATATTATGTTTATATTTTTTGGAACATTAGTGGGAAAAAATAAAATTGTCAATGAGGAGAATACTAATGCCCATGAAATAATTGATATTGATTGAGAACATTTTTGGGAGAAATATAACAACCACAATAAAATAAATCAGTGATATGTGGAAAGGCTATTGATTAAATAGAAATGAGGGTAAAATTATATCATCATACTTAACGATTATTTTACAAATGATAACAGATTATTTTATTTTCATGATATATAAATAAGAAAATTTACATAAATTATATATTTCTTTTTAAAATTCGATATTTCATCCTTTAGTTGTACTATAATTAATACCGACATCATCACATTCTATAAAAAAGTATATTAAACATGAATTTTTAATTAGATATGACTTAAAATTAATTATGTTTTTTATAAAAACCATGAATTAATTATATGCACTTTTTTATTTGTTTACTAATCATGAAAACCATAATGGTTGGATGATTTTTTCCAATATAGTTTATCAAAATACCATAATATATAAAACATCAATAATGGAACCTGATGTTCTTCCCTATTGATTCAATTAATGATTATCCTTATCATTCAAAAAAAATCTACCTAATAAAATTGAAACCAAAATAATATAGTTATTTTATTTCATAATATAATTTGATAAACATATAAATTATATATAAATAATTTTAATACCTAATTAGATCCCATATCAATATATATATATTTTTATCATATATGAGTTAAAATGAAAAATTATTATCCATAATACATTAATTATAAAATAATATTTTCATTCAATATATAATTCTCCATTTATTCCATAAATATGCTCCTAGTATAGTGAAAATATTATTTCTATAGGATGTTGATGTTTATACATACATCGATTTCTAATCAAATGTTGATTTAGAATAAAAAATATGTTTTCTTTATTCTATACTGTTTTATCAAACCAATGTAGAGAGAGTTAATTAGTGCACATAAGAACAAAAAAACACTATATACAAACCAATAATTTATTCTATTGGATCATTCATTAAAATATTATCATGGAATACCAATCTCTAGAGTGGTCAATAAATGTTCCATAAATTTCATGATTCACTTTATATTTTTTTGATTTCAAAATAAATTACTTTGACTTTTGACATTATTGTTTATTGTGTCTTATTAAACCTATTGGAAATTACATTTTGGCATTGATTCAAATAATGAAAAAAATCCATTCATCTAGAAAAATAAAGTTTTTATGGTGTGTTCTATTGAGCTCCCTCTATTTATTTCATTGATTTTCCTCATCAAATAAATTCAACATTTTTTATTAATTGAAAATCATTCCACAAATGAGTTATCTTCTACATCATTATTGTAATTCACTCATGTTCACATTTTCACCTTTTTGGCTTGATAAATTCTAAATTAATTGCTTCCCTTATTGTGATATTCAAATATTATTTCCATGAAACTATTTCTTCCTTTTATTATCCTGCGAACAATGAGTGTTTCCTATAATTAATTCATATATCGGTACACTATGATATGTTTTTTCATATTTTACATACTAACTAATAAATAATGAATTTCTAAGACATGTTTTCCAATAACTAATGAATTTATCAATTTTTGTTTTATTAATAATTATTAGAAAATAAAAATACTTTTCATTTAATTTAAAATTTCACACTCATAGAACAAGACGAATTATCATCCTTCATCTTATGTATAATAAATTCCTTTATTCCATTATATAGATTATTCGGTATGTACTTACTGAAATATATCCTCCTAAACTCATATCGTTTAATGAATTCAATTTAATCCAAATACCTTTTAATCATAATAGTATTCCACCATAGATGTGTTTCACATTACAATTTATAAAATATTATGGCATGCTCTTGATGGTTCAAGTAAAAATTAATGGAAAATATATTTTTCATTAGGGATTCTCCATTTCTATAGGACTACTGCATTAGAATACCCATTGAAAAAGGTTGATGTTGTCCCATTATAGATTTAATATTATTTTTATCCATCCATAGTTCATTTATTATTGCATCATGACCTATGTTACCACTCATACATTGAGAGAGTTGGGTGTTAATAGTCACAAAAAACTATATCTGAGATTGTTAATAATGGGGTTTTCTCATGAATATTATATTTTCATTATCCATCACATCAATTTGTTATGTCATTCCTTTAGGTACCAGACATAAATTAAACTGGAAACTATATTATGAGAAATGATAATCTTAGTGGGAAATAATATAATCCAAAAAAATTAACTATTAGATGTCAAAAATATGATAGCGTTTTTCGAACTATGAAATGTTATGTTTATACTTGGACATCCACTGTTATCATCAATGAAAATTAATCATATTGTATCAAATGAATTTTTTTTAACCTATATATATCACCTAGGACTATAAAACTAGTTGTGTAAAATGGTAACAGTCAATGTGTGGTAGAAGGATTGACTATATAGAGTCAACCAACAATTTTCAAGGATATTACGAGTAAATTCATCTATTATAAAATTATGTACACATATTTAATCTAAAAATGGATGTATTTTTTGATTACCACGTATTATATTCCATGAAAATCTAAGATGTTATCCTATAGTAATACTTATCACTATGGTTTTCAATAATGTTACATAATCGGAATATCTATAGATTGACTAAACCTATTCTTTATTACACAGTATTTTGGACCAATATTTTGTTACATAGATAATAAGTCATCATATATGAATATATAATATATTTTAAAATGTCACACCCATGGACCATTCATGGTTACTGTGTTTGGTGACTCGATACACAATCGTCTTATTTATATAATGATATTCAATAACTTCCTAAGAAATTTTCCCACATAGTAATCTTCATATACATAACTTATGTAAAATATTTTATCATAACATGAGGAATGGAAACCTAATAAATGGCTCAGTTATATTCCATATAATGGTAAAAAATGGATATATCCCTGATAATATAAGATTAACATGAACATAAGAAGATTAAAACATGATATTGTCAATACAAAATGATACCATTCATATCATTAATCATAATTCTGATCCATGGAATAAATATTAGGATTTTTTAATAGTTGAATCAATATGAAATCAATGAACATGGTCTATGAGAGAATATTATAAATAATAAAATATACAATTAAACTTTATAAAAATTGAGCATATATAAATATATACTTGAAATCTCTTTATGTTAAAGACATGAAATAATTCACCTTCATAAACATGTGTACTCAAAACTAAGAAAAAACAATAATTTTATAATCATGAACAAATGATTAACTAATAACATTATTGGCATGACAACCTAGTCTATAGGAAATGTAATTGTCATAAAAGAAATTTATATACCTAATCCCATGGATATAATACACAAGTCCACACATAAAATTAATAACATGAAATTATGTTCACACAAAATATATTTATCACATGAGTTATACATACATACCCAATTCATTGGATGACTATTAAAATATAGGCCAAATCAACACAAAATGAAAATTAAATAGGTTTAGTCTCTATAAATATAATTTTATCCTTATATAATATGAACATGACACAGATTACTTTTGTAATCATTTATTTAGTGATTATATCCTAGAGAAGAACTATATTTCATAATCATTTCATCAATTCATCATAACCTAACCCATAGAGATATAACAAGTTTTATACAATTATTTTAATTATAATAATAAACCTTCTCGATGAGGAATTATTACAGTATCATTGAATCGTATCCTATATAATATGTTTTCTACCTCATATAATTTTTTCACAGATGAAAAAGTACTTTAAAATATTATATATAAAATTATATGAAGAAAATTAAATTTTCATATATAAATCACTGATTAAAATCTAAACCATTTACCAATATTAATGAATTTTTTTAAACAAATCTATAAAAATTTATATGAATATTAAATGTTTTTAGTGGTCATGATAGTGGAAAATTCACTTTATTCAATACAATACAAAAGAAAAAATCTCCTTTATAAAATTTAAAAAAATGTCATAATGTACATCTTTCAAAGAATGTTACCAATATTCCACTTTCAAGACCTTATAAAGAGAAATAATTATTAATAATGACATCAAAATATAATATTTTAATATTTAAAATATATTTGATTAATATTTTAGAAAACATTGATATGTTAGAAGTTATACAGTCATATTTAGAGTGAAATTATAAGGCCCCAGCCATAAACATTAATTAATCTTTATTTATTCTAAGAATACACATTGAGGATCCTTTTAGGTTTAGATTTTTAGAGAATTAGATCATAAATCAAGCATTACATTCAACATTTTAACAAGGTGGTACATCAAAGTCAGTATTCCTTATTTTCCATCAAAGCAATCTTATTTAAAATAAAACATGGGTTCATTCTTGACACTTCCTTGACACTATCATCACATCATTTAATTTTCCTTATACCAATGAAAAAAATTTCCAAAACATTGGATGAGCATAAAAATCTCTGTAATGGATATAAAAATATGGGAAGAAAACATTAGTCCATGTATACATAAAAATCAATGAAATCATTCTTTTCTCATAAAACTTTAGCACTTTAACATACCTCATGAAATAATAAAATTTATGAATAACTCATATAAATCATAAGACATATAGGTAACTTGATGCATTTATAACATTATTACGTAGGGAGTAACTCTCATGGTTACGTCTGAAATACCCATCACATTATATTCCCTAAATCACTTCAACGAAACCTTAATGATTAACTCCTTCATGTTACCCAAAGCATTGGAGAGCTATCTTGGGCTAACCCACCATTAGTTTAAAATGGAACCACCGGTCGTCATAAAAAATTCCCACGAACTATAACATAATCGTATCACATAAATCATGCATAAAGTAAAACATAACATTTCCACATTTCAAGTAGAAGATATCAATACAACACATTGATATAATCAAAACATTATCAAAACCATTTTCAATACCAAAACACATAAAAGATTATATGGTATTTTTATTCCTTTTTATAACATTACGGATTGTTATTGAAGCTAAAGATCAAATAATACTCGTGGCGGTGGAAAGATCATTTTCACCGCGTACATTAAAAACATACATACTTTTTGTTGTTTAGTAAAATGCTTCCTAGAGAAAATATTCCCTTTGAATGAGATGATATGTAAAAAGGGTTTTATACACAGTATAAATTAAAGTCATGTAAAAATCAATGGATGCCTTAATAAAAAAAGATTAAGACGATGTCCCTTACAAAGACGGTATCCATAGATTAAGGATAAATCAATTATGTAATTATGTGTGACAAATATAAATTCACCCAATATAATTGGATTTTAAGTGTAAAAAGATCAGAGGTCATTCCCACATATTCATATCATGACATAATCAATAAGTAGAGGTTTAGCCCAAAGAATTGGAATTTGGTAATAATGTTCCCTTATAGAAATCTGACAGCCTAACAGCGATACTTTAAAATTCAGAAAATGAGTTGATGAGAGATAAAAAGGGGAATCTCATCACATGGACATAAAATTTACATAAATAAGGATATATAATAACATATACCTATATTAGAAGATGTAAATTAAAATACATAATAAGAATAATTTTTTTTAAATGTGGAGGGTGAAAGGTTCCCTTACCGATTTGCCTAACTTTCGAAACCTACAACTCATGAAAGAGGGGTCAAACAATGAAGATGTAAATACACATAAGTTAAAGTATATAACCCAAAAAATAAAATCATGTCCATTACATACACTACTCAAAAATTAAATTGTGGAAAATTTATCATGAATCTCACGGGAACGAAATGTGAGATAAAAACCCATTACCTTGTTACGATCAATCGAGTCGTATGACCAAAAGATAATAAATACCAAATGAATCACATAATTGTATGAATATGAATATAATATTGATAATATATATCAAATTTAGGTACAAAATACACCATATTATATAAATAAGTGGTGAACAATGGAAATATCACAGATTTAAAAGTGAGATAGGAAATCCCTTATGAAATTTCGACAGCCTTACATCGCCACTTAAAACATCCAAAAAATATATTGATGAGATCAAATAGGGTCTCATATCATGTGAACATAAAATTTAATGTAATATAAATATAAAATAACATCCCCCAACATAAGAAATATGAGATTTAATGAAATGACTTAAAAGAGAGTACTTAAAAAGAAAGAGATTGGTAGGATACGTTACCTTAAGTCTGACTTGTCTTGTTCGTTTCATTATATTCTTGAATAATAAAATTTGGTTAATTTTTAATTGCTTATGGACCTCATATAATTTTTAGTATTAAATTAATATCATATATTATCATCTTATAATAATAAGTTAATAATGTGAGTTCATATCATATGTTTTGTTAATGTTCAGTACACGTGTAACAAGTGAACTTCTTTGAAATGAATTGTCATTGTAGTTATAAGTACATCATATATAGATTAGTATTAATGATTTAAAAATAATATATATCCATAATATAATAATTTTATACTATTACATAAAATATTGAGATAAGAAAATTGAAATACACCGTTCATGGAGACGGTAGGCCGTACGTATGCATGAACGCTACTTTCATTTCTTTGTCATATTAATGGAATTGAAACTAAATGAGAGATATATATATTATAATTCCATAATGATATTCATCATTTATATATAATATATATAATAAATTTCTATTATATATATGTACTTATAATAGTACATAACAATAAGAGATAAGAAATGAGATGCACCATTCATAGAGGTGGTAATCTGTACGTACGCAAGAATACTAATTTCATTTCTATTTAATAATTTAATGGAATTAAAACATAATGATACATTGTTATATAATAATTACATTATAATAAAATATATTATATCATTAACTCCATCCTTTATAAATCTCACATATGTCATTAACTATTCAAATCATTTTGAGGGGGCGGTAGTCCGCACTTCCTAAAATGAAATTATCACATTTACCCATTATGGAAACCATAAAGGTATGACATAAATTTAAGATACAGAAGAACATAGTAAAATTAAACATAATATATATCATATATAAATACAGTGACATCTTAATGGCAACCATGAAAGGTGTTAATAGAAGATTCAACAATCATCATTTCGTGAGGTGGTATGTCACCGCCCAAAGAAACAGTATATACTTTAACCATTAGATGGAGTATTGTATAAGGGTATATCCAATAAATTTCATAACAACATCCAATTATAGTTAATATACTAGTGTTGTTACAAAATAAAGTAATAAAAATAGTTTATGTGGTTGGAGAAGCAAAACAATACAAAAGAACATAAGAGAAGACAATACCTTTAAATTGGGTAACTCTTTTTGATTTGAGCCAAAGGTTTCCTTGGGAATACTTCTGCACAAAGTGAGACTTATAGGAGGAATAGAGGGATATTGATATCTTATTTAAGTAGATTTTGATTAACCAATAGGGCATGGGATGTGTGAGAAATGGGTAGGACGTGGGGTCTTTTTATAAAGGAGAGGAGGTGCTCTTTTGGAAATATTGAAACTATTAGTTTATTATAAAAATACATTCGGTTTATAGAGCTCAAAATATCATTAATGTAAAATAAAAGGTGTCCAATGTAAGAAATAAAATCACCCAATAGGTATTAGACAATTTTTGGATATTGTTGTAAACACTATCTTCTTATTTATTTAATTTATTCATTAATTATGTAAATATTGCATCATCATTTTGTCATAAATAATGTTATTTATATAATTTATAGAAATTATAAAAAAATTACCATGTTGTAGGAAATGTTTATATATTTCTAAATAATATTTATAGTCAAAAATATAAAATCTATAACCCCTACAAACATTGTTTGTAATTATAAATATAAAAACATTTACTACAACATGGTAATTTTTTTATAATTTCTATACATTATATAAATAAAATTATTTATATAACCCCTGTAAAAATTGTTTTAGTAAAACAAGACATGTTTGTGACATTTTTATTTTTACTTTAAATAAAAGGTATTAATGTCATTATCTTACCCATGTGGCTCCATGGGGTCCCACCCCAAATTGACACATCGATTGTCTTGGTAGTCCATGAATAATCAAATTAGGGTTGTACAAGTGTCAAGAAATTTTTATATTTATTTAATATCATTTTTACCTTAAATTACACTAATTACATTTAATCGTGATTAACAAAACTCAAAAGACACTATTCACCAAAAGTTATTTTCATCCCATTGAACCACATTTTACTTACTAATGACAATAATATTTTCTGTCTTTCTAAATTTAGTTCACAAAAGTGGTAAAATATCATTTAAATGAAAAAACAGTTTTTCTAACTACCACTTACTAGTTTCACTATTAATAAAAAATTGTAGTTTTTCAGAAAAAGACAAACAATTCAACCTAAAATATATTTGATATTATAAATTCAAAAATGATGTCCATTTTACCAAATTCATAACATTTATGTTTTTTTAATTAATTTAATAAATAAATCCCACTATAAAAAAGAATTGTGTGTTTTTAAGAAACAATATCTATCAAAATATTGACACTTGTTTATGTCTAACTTCAATGTGAAATTAATTCCAATGACCACCATTAGATTAAAGGGTAAAATATATATTTTAATTACAATTTAAACCCAATTAAAAATATAATATAACCATACAAATAAATTAGATTAAAATGCGGTTTTAAATTAAAATACAACATTTTACACTATTCATTTAAAATTGAACGTTTTCGGAAAAAAACAAAAAATTTACACAATGTAAAATTTAGTGCTCCGATACTAAAGTAGGATATAATTTTTTTCAAATAAAACATATAAAAGTGACAAAATATAGATTTAAAAAGGGTTCTCCATTAAAAGGCGATTAATCAAACTTTAAATAAAATTAGAATAAAAATTGGATTCATTCTCATTGTAAGCCTATAAAATTTATTGGATAAATGTAAAAACATCTAACAAACATGTATAATCATTTTGTAGTTAGTTATATACATTCCTGCCATTACAACCGTTAGGCAATAACTACCATTTAAAATAATAATATTATATAATTAGTGTGCAACGTAAGATTTCAAAGAAACTCGTTGCTGTGTATTGGGTAAGCCTTTGAACATAGCATCCCCTTTAAAGTAATATTAATATTTTATTAACAAATATTAATAAATATGAAAATTCATATAATTTATTTAAAAATAATGTTACATCCTTCCCCCCTTTTGGGAATTGCGTCCTCGCAATTTTAAAATTACGGTCGGAAACTTCCTTGAAAGTCACACATCAAAAAAAGAAGTCAATAAAACTATTACTTTAAATGAATGAAAAGAAGTACAATGGTCACCTGAGATAACCTATACTCGGATTCCATGAAGGGAAACAAGGATATGGAAGATAAAAAAACCATAATCGTTTGATGTACAGAGGTAGAAAAAATTATTAGGAGAAAGTAAACAATCTAAAAACCACAAACATGTGATGGGTTAAGTGGTATTTGATTCCCCGGTAGGAAAAGATAACAGACAACATTTTTGTTTTATGTTAAATTTAATTTGAGGAATTTATTTATGAGCATAACTAAATAATACGAAAACATACTTACTTGTCATGTAGACATCATATCTTACTATATTTTTAATACAAACTCATATTTTCTCCAAACGATGACTATTTCAAGATGAATTATTCATATTAAGAGTGTTATGATCATCTTCTAGAGAATCACATATTCAAAAAAATAGAACAACATATTTCACATTTCTTTAGACATTAACTAAAAAAATGGTTATTACAATGTCTGATAATCCCAAAAAGTATAATCCTTTATAAAAACAAAAGCAACTCTTAATTTCAAAAATCTGTCCAACAATACCAAATGTTTGACAAATACCATTCAATAAAAATCTATCCATAAAATTTTGTTAAGGTAATCCAAACTAAGATTGAATCCCAAATAACTAAAGGATTTAATCACATTTTCTTCCAAGATAAATCCTAAAATTTATCTTCATATAACATCTATTACTCTTAATGTCACATATTGAAATATAATTAACCTAATAACATATTCTCAATGATAGGTTAATCATTTCAATATTAATCCAAAAAGCAACTTATTATTGATTCATAATGTCATCTAACTGAAAATAATTAGTCAAAATAACTAGGGACTTCACGTAGTCATGTGGTAAGAGATATATACCAGCTGCACTTTGGTTGTGGGTATGATTTCCACAGCTTTGTCTAATGCAATGGGTTGTCAAACGGTCTGCATGTTGTCCCTTTTCAAAAACAATATAATTTTATAACATTCCTCATAAAGAGATAAATTCATCAAAAATATCCATAACATATCTTAACCTCATGTTTATCTCATTCATCTCATTTTCCATCATAACATATAGTAACCCATAATTACCTCAAAAGAAAGGATCATATAAACCCAAATGGTTACCTTTATAATTATTACCTGAACATCCACATTGATTTGGTTCTCTCATACATGATGAATTAGAGAACTCACAGAGGCTAAAGTGTTTAATCATGACTCCTTGATAGTTGATTTAGAATAACCACGAGATTCCTCATTTAATCCCATATTTCATCCAGTTTCTTAATCATAGGACCACCATTATTTCCTTCATACCCATTGTCACTTTGGTGGATACTTGATCCATCCATTTATGAAAACCAAAAATGTTAGTGTGAGTATATCAAAAAAATCATCATTTAATTATGGGGAAGAGAAACACTAATTTATACATATCCATGTTATCTCAAACTCATTCCAACATTCAAATATTACAATGACTCCTTCTTATATACTATCCATTGTGGTTATACAAATATTTTCACTTATTCTTAAAGAATAACCTAACCTCTAATGTTATCTAAAAAGACCTTTGATACCAAATATAAGGCCCTAATATTAAACATTACTTAATCTTGAGTTAATTCAAGATTACACATTGAGGATCATTTCGTGTTTAGAGTTTTACAGAAATTGATAATCAATCATGCATTACATTCCATAATTAAACAAGGTGGTTCATCAAAGAAAGTATACTTTTTTTCCATCGAAGGAAACTTATTTAAAATAAAACATGGTATCTTTCTTGAAACTTCCTTGACACTATCATCACATCATGTACTTTTCCCTTGACCTGTGAAAAACATTTTGAAAACTTCGGATGACCATAAAATGCTCAGTAAGGGATATAAAAATACTAGAAAAAAACATTAGTCTGTGTATACATAAAAATCAATGAAATCATTATTTACTCATAAAACATTAGAAATTTAACATACCTCATGAAATCATAAGATTTAAAAATAACTCATAGAAATCATAATACATAAATGTAACTTGAGGCATTAATAACATTATTACGTAGAGATTAACCCTCATGGTTACGTTTGGAATACACATTATAGTATATTCCCTAAATCTATTCCAAGAAAACTTAACATTTAACTCATTTTTGTTACCCAATTCATTTGAGATCTATCTCGGTCTCACCCTCCCTTAGTTTATCACGGAGCCACCCATCTTTATAAACAATTCCCAAGAACCATAACATAATCGTATCACGTAAATCATGCATAAAAAAACATAACATTTCCACATTTGAATCCCAAAGATATCAATACAACACATTGATATAATCAAAATATTATCAAAAACATTTTCAATAACAAAATACATAAAAGAGTATATGTTATTTATTTTCCATTTAAAAACATTACAGCTTGTTGTAGAAGTCAAAGATCAAATAATACTCACAGTGGGGGAAAGGTCCTTTTCACCGCATACGTTAAAAAGAAACATACATTTTATCATTTAGCAAAATGATTCATAGAGAAAATATTCCCTTTGAATGAAATGAAATTTCCAACGATATTTACACACCATATAAAATAAAGTCATGTATAAATCAAATGATTCCTCAATAAAAGGAGATTGAGACAAATTCCCTTACAATGTCGGTATCCTTAGATTAAATATAAATCAATTATGTAATTATGAGTGAAAAATATTAATACATCCAATATAAGTGGATATTAAATGTAAAACAATTAAAGGAAATTCACACATATTCATAGCATGACATAATCAATAAGTATATGTTTAACCCAAAGAATTGAAATGGGGTAAAGAAGTTCCCTTACAGAAATTTAACAGCCTAACGATGTCAGATTAAAATTCAGATAATGAGTGTATGAGAGATAAAAAGGGGTATCTCATCACTTGGACATATTATATAAAGAAAAAAGGATATATAATTACATATCCCCACATAAGAAGATGTTAATTAAAAGACATAATAAAAAATGTCTTTTTTTAAATGAGTAGGGTGAAAGTTTTCCTTACTGATTTGGGTAACTTTCGAAATGTACACCCCAGGAAATAAGGGTCATAAAATAAAGATGTAAATACCCATATGTTAATGTATATGAAACAAAAAATAAAATCATGGGAAATACATACACCACTAAAATGATAATAGTGGAAAATCTTTCATGAATCTCATGGGAACAAAATGTGATATAAAAATCCCTTACCTCATTATGATCAATTGGGTGGTATTACCAAAAGATAATAAAAACCAAATGAATCATAGAATACCTTTAATATAAATTGAATAATGGTAATATATATAAAATATAAGTAAAAAATACACCACATGCTATAAATAAGTGGAAGAAATGGAAATCTCACAGAATTAAAACTGATATAAGAATCCATTACGAAATATCGGCATCCTTACGACGCCACATAAAACATCCAAAAAATGGATTGATGAGAGAAAATAGGGTGTCATATCATATGAACATAAATATTACATTAAAATGAATATTAAATAACATCCCCCAACATTAGAAATAAGATCTTAAAAGAAATGACATAAATGATAGTACTTAAAAAGAAAGAGAGAGGTAGGATCCCTAACATCAAGTCCGACTTGTCTTGTTCATTTCTTGATATTCCTGAATAATAAAAATTGTTCAGTTTATAATTGCATAAGGACATCCTTTAATTTTTATTATTCAATTCATATCATATATTATCTTGTTATAATAATTAGATAATTATGTGAGATCATATCATAACTTTTGTCGATTTTCACTACATGAGTAAAAAATGAACTCATTTGAAAAGAATTTTCCATGTAGATATAATACATCATTTCCATAATACTATTAATGATTTAAAAATAATATATATCCATTATATAATCATTTTATACTATTCCATTACATTTGGAAATAAAAAAAATGAAATGCAACATTCATTGGGACGATAGGCCGTACGTACGCATGAACGCTATGTTAATTTCTTTGTCATATTAATGGAATTAAAACTAAATAAGAGATATATATATTATAATTTCCAAAATATATTACTAATTTATATATAATATATATAATATATATCCGTTATATATATGTACTTATAATAGTACATAACATTAGGAGATAATAAATGAAATGCACCGTTCATGAAAACGGTAATCCATACTTACGCATGAACGCTACTTTCATTTCAATTTCATACTATAATGGAATATAAACATAATGATACATAGTTATATTATAATTCTAGTATAATATCATATATAATATCATTAAATACATCCTTTATACATCTTATATATAGAATTAACGATTCAAATAAATTTGAGGGGGCGGTATTCCGCACTTCCTAAAATGAAATTATCATGTTTACCTATAATGAAAACCATAAATGAAAGATACATAAGCATAAAGAAAAAATAAACATAATATATATCATATATAAATATAGTGACATATTAATGTCAACCATTATAGGTGTTAAAATAATACTGAAAAATCATCGTTTCATGAGGCAATAATTCGCCACCCACAGAAACATTATGTTCTTTATCCATTACATGGAGGTGTGTGTAATTTTATCTCGAATACTTCTCATAAAAACTTATTTTTATATATAATATACTGGTGTTGTTAGAAAAAAAAAGTAATAAAAATAGTTTAAGGGGTTTTGAGAAGAAAAATAAAACAAAATAACATAAGAGAAGATACTACATTTAAATCGGGTAACACTTTTTGATTTGACCCAAAGGATTCCTTGGGAATACTTCTGACCAAAGTGATGCTTCTAGGATGAATAGAGGGATATTGGGATATTATTTGAGTAGAGTATGGTCAAGCCAGAAGGCTTTGGAAGTGTGAGAAATGGGTAAGAAGCTGGGTCTTTTTATAAAGGAGAGGAGGAGCTCTTTTGGAAATCATTAAACTATTATTTTATTATGAAACATCATTCAGTTAATAAAGATATAAAAATAATTAAATTTTATGATAAGGTGTCCCGTGTTAGAAATAAAATCATCCAATAGATACTGGACTACAGTTGGATATTATTTTAAACATTATCTTATTATTTATTTAATTTATTCATTAATGACGTAAACACAACATCATCATTGTGTAATAAATAATTTTATTTTTTAAATGTCTAAAAATTATAAACAAATAAAAAATTTTATGGAATGCTTTTAGCACTCTAATGAATATTTATAGTCAAAAAATAACATGTGTAACCCCATGTAAAAATTGTTTTAGTAAAACAATACATGTTTCTGACATTTTTATATTTACTTTAAAAAATGTATTAATGTCATTATCTTACCCAAGTGGCTCCATGGGGTCTCCCAAATTGACCCATGGATAGTCTCAGCTGTCCATGACTCATCCAATAATTATTGTAAAAGTTTTAATATATTTTTATATTTTTATCATATCATTTTTACCTTAAATTACGCTAATTACCATTATTCGTGATTAACAAAACTCAAAAGTTACTATTCACAAAAAATTATTTTCTTCCCATTGAACCAGAACTTACATAACAATGACAACCATGTGTGTTGTATTTTTAAAATTCAATTCACAGAAGTGGTAAAATTTCATTAAAATGAAAAATCAGTTTTTTTAACTACCACTTAGTTGTTTCACTGTTCATCAAAAATTGATGTTTTCCAGACAAATAACAAAAATTCACCTGAAGTTATATTTTATATTCCAAATTAAATTTTTTTTTAATTTTAAATAATTCATAAAATATAAGGTACATTAATTAATTTTATAGTTAAATCCCACTGTCAAAAAAATAGCGTGTTTGTTAAAAACAATATCTATCAAAATATTGACACTTGTTTATCTCCAATTTCAATGTGAAATTAATTACTACGGCCACCATTGGATTAAATATTAAAAAATATATTATAATTAATCATTAAAACCAATTAAAAATATAATATATCCATTTAAATAAATTTGATTAAAACGGGGTTTTGAATTAAAATTCAAAATTTTATATTATTCATTAAAAATGAACTTTAACAGAAAAATACCAAAAATTTACACAAAGAAAATTTTAATGTTTTGATTCTAAAGAATGAATTTTTTCTGTCAAATAAAACATATAAATGTGAAAAAAATTATATTTAAAAAGTGTTCTCTATTAAAAGTATATTAATCATCTTTTAAAGACTATTAGAATAAAAATTGGATTCATTCTCAATGTAAGACTATAACATTTATTGGATAAATGTAAAAACATATAACAAACATGTATAATCATATTTTAGATAGTTCTATTAATTCCTTCCATTACAATGGCTAGATGTTAACTACCAATTAAAATAATATTATTATATTACTAGTGTGCAACATATGATTTCAAAGAAACTTGTTGTTGCGTATTCAGTACGCCATCGAACATACCATCCCCTTTAAAGTAATACTAATATTTTATTCACAAGTATTAATAAATATGAAAAATTCATATTCTTTATTTAACTAGTATGTTACAAAAATAATCTTAGGTTTTCATTGAAAATATTATGTAATTATATTGAGTACCTAAAAAGATGAAAACTAAAAGGAAAAAAATAATTTCCAGAAATAACTATAGTATAAAAAAAATCGATTATTTTTTAACTTGTATTATATAGTGACTTCAAAACTGAAATCATAGATTAAATAGTAAATATTTTGTGTTTCATTTTTAATTTTATAACAGTAAATGATCCACGATTTTCTCTATAAAAAAATAAATCATCAAAATGAAATATAGAATCAAATACACTCTAAATGTGGTTTTATTCTTTATATTTCTATATAATTAGGATTAACTCAAAAAAATCAATACACATTTCCTTAAATGATCATTTTCCCAATTATCATAGATAATTTATCTCACATTGGGGAACTATCTGGGTTAACCTATGGCTTCATCAAAAATAGTAGCATAGAGCTGGTTCCATCTTTATTATAGTGTAATATGACAGAAGTAAAAAAATATAGTTGGAATCAATGGTATATTAGATTTTTTGAAATATATATATACATGGATCCCTTAATATTATTGGATTCATTAATTAAAACATGATACTTTTCATGATTTTTATAGTTCCCTCTTGAATATTAAATGATATCATTATTAGTACAATTCATGGATTCCTGGGAAATGGAAAAAATAAGGGTGATATAAAATTCTATTTATGGGATATGTAAAACAGAAGATATCATGATTGATTATTCATAATAAAGAATATGGGGTAAATAAATGAACACAAAATACATGTAAACAATAATCTAAAAATTGAGTTCCTGTATAGATATTATCATGTAATAAATCACATGATTAAAAATTTACATGGAACAATCAATAAATGAAATCACTTTCCCCTTAATAATTAAAATTAATATAAAATTTTTATTATGCATAATCCATATAGAAAGTAAAATTAATAAAAACTATCCATTTATTAGATAATATAGAAACATATTGGCAACGAGATAGTATCCTTATAAATATTTCTTGGACAATAGTAACATAAATTCATAATGAAGGAAATAATATTATATTCAACATAATGATCCCATGCATCAATAAAACCTAATACTATAATGATTTATCATCCAAAATATTTAAAAATATTTTGTCTAAATGAATTGGGGTTTTCCAAAAAAAATCCAGGATATCTAATTCACCTTATGAGGCTACCATTTCATGGAGATGATATTTTTACCCAGTCCAACTGATGTTTGATAATAAATAAATTCCTATAATATTTAATAATATATTAAATTCAATAATAAATTTCCTTATTGCTATATTTAACTATTGGGTAATGGAAATTGAATTGTAATTATGTTCCTTGATAAAAAGATAATCTAATATTGAATAATTTTTTTAAAAATGGTATGAAGTTTAAAAAATAAAATTATTAATGTTAAATAATATAGATATTTGGGGGATTTTAATTTCCAATGGTTATAGTAATGTTATCATTTCAAGGGAAATTTAATAACTATAAAAACGATTAAAGGAAGTGAATATTCATACTATTCATCATAAAAGGAATCATACACTATCTAGAGGAAGAATTAGGATTGATTCAATAAAATAATATCCCAGTGAATTATATGTAAAATAAAGTGTTTTAGTGATAAAAATAAGCCATAAAAACATATCATTAACAATTACACATTCTAGAGATTATTAATAAGGTATCACAATGAAACAATCATGATGATATTTTTTGTTTATGATTTAGAGAATTTGTGATGACACTAATATGGTATACACAGTCATTAAAAAGTTTAATAATATATATTTAGTATCCATATTCCAAAAAAATAAACTAAAATAAAAAATTGTTACACTTCATAAAAGGTCATAATATTTTTACCTTGATCTCATCTGTGTCCCTAAACAACCATTAACACTGGGAAAAATATTTTTAAAATATGGATGGTCAATTAAACTCTGTATGGAACCATGAATGAATAAATAAACATTAATTCCATGAATACATACAAAAATAAAAAATTCACATAGGTTTTCAATATTTAATATTAAAATATAATTTTATTTTAAATTTACTCTCAATGACATACTTTAATAAAACATATGATTTCTATAAAACGTAAAATACTAAATAAATCATATAAGTTACATGGGATATCATTTTAATTTCATAATTTCATAAGAAGTAAATGTCATGAATACCATAATATATCCCTTATTGTTATACGTGACATAACCCTCATGGTTATACATGGAGTTTCTATTGTAGTTATATTTGAAATAACAATATGATCGACGTCCAATATATTTAATTCATTTGAGGGATATCAAAGACCCCATACACCCCATTTATGGTTAATATTGGAACCTTCATAGTCATAATTAATTCCCAAGACCTATAACATAATCAAAAAACCTGATATCATGAATTTTAAAAACATTAATTGAAGAAGATAACTTACTTTATAAAAATAATGTCAAAATAAACAAAGAAAATTATCCTTGAAAATAAATTATTCTGGTAAATAATTATAAATTAATAAAGGATTCATTAAATCATTAAAATCTACTAATTCAATTAAATTTTATAAAAAAAATTTCTTCACACTTTTATAATTAAATAATAGAGTATTTCTAAAGGAAATTCATTTATTAGAAAACCATAAATTTATTGATATTGGAATATTTTTATTCAAATAATATCAACTGCACTTATGAATATTGATTTCATTTTAAATAATACAATTAAATAATTTTAAAAAAACTCAAATGAAATATAATTATTCTTAAATAAATATTCAAAACATGTAAAATGATTTATTAATTTAATGAGTACCTTACCTTGAATCTGATTCAAGATGTACATTTATTATCATTATAAATATTAAACATATGATAATTATTTTCATTTTTTCAGAAACACTTCATGTTTATTATTCTTAGTATTTTAATTATTAACATTATATAACAAATAAATAATTATTTATGTTCACATAATATGTTTTGATGATAGTCAGTACATGAGACCACAACGATATAAGTCAACTCATTTTGATCAATGTGGTCATTATTCCATAATATGCAGAATAATTATCTTGAAATAATTATTAATTTTATACATCAATTTTACTTTCTAATTCATGCATTATAAATATTGTTTTGAAGAATTATATTCTTTATATTCATAGAGACTGTAGGTCATATGTACAATGAGTCACGTTTCCATTTTTCAACGTTCATTATGGAAAGAATTTAATTATTATTTTATCATTATATAATACTAATAATATGTTAAATATCATTATATTCATTAATATATACTTATATATATAATCTATATGATTTAGTGATGAAAAATATATCACTTCGCTTCGTGGTGGTGATAATTCAAATGTATGTGTGAACGTTGTTGATGTTTTTTCCTACTCATGGAATGGTAAAAATGTTAATACTATATTAAATGATTATAATGATAAATATTTATTCAAAATAATAGATAAAAATTAACTAATTATTTTTAACATATCTTGAGAGGCAATAATGAAAAAAGAATTACATCGGTTATTGAGGTGGTACTTCACTTTACTGAGAAATGATAAACTATATTACTATTTGATGGATATGGAGAAGGATATTGGTGATTAAAATAAAATAATAACATCTCAGTATACTTATTATAATGAAGTAATTATTTCACCATAGTCTAGTAATATTTTTTGATGTTGATGAATAAAAATAATTGTGATTTAAAATTATACATACTAGTTGGATAATTTTTTTTCTTAACATGTCGAGACCTATAAGGATGTTGTTATTCCAGAAAAAATACATATATTATGTGGTTATGGATTACTGAAATGTAGTTTGGATGATAATGGCCGAAAAAATTTCTTATATGAGTTTGGTATTGACAACAAGAAGTTCTCTTCTACAAGAGATGGGAGGGGAACTTTTATAATTTATCATAATATTAAAATATAATAGGAATATTCTTGAGAAAAAAATTCAAATACATTCTATAAATATATAGGGGATGAAATTGTAAATAATATCGTATCTCCCTTATGCTTCATTAATTTTTTAGTATATATAAAATTTATGAAAATATTAATATGGTCAAATTTGATTCTATTCATTACCTTTACAATAAAATACATCAAGAAATAAATTAAATTTTTAAATAACTATTTAATCATATTGTAATCATTTTAAGGTAATAAATTATATTATTCCATACCATTATTTAAATAATATTTTAATTATTATTAAATTGTAAATATCATAAATTTGTTATTTTCCATTAATTAAATAATTACTCTATCTATGTATAGAAACAATTTAACATAATTATTGAATCCACAAAAAAAATAACAATACACAAGAATTATAAATAATTTACCATTAAGAATACATCATACGGTCTAACATATCTTCTGGATTACCACAAATAAAAAATGATATACATAGTAACAACAATTTTGTGACAAGTTTGACTATTATTTAAATAATATATTATAAGTGTATTAATATAAAAAATTTGGATCCATAATGCCATAAATTGTACCATTGGATGATCCTAACTGATAAACAGTCATTAAATAAAAATTTTCATGTTTTAGTGTCATTTTCTATTCCTTATGACATTATTTTTACCATTAATAAGCTGATTTATCATTTACCATTGTATTTAAAATTACCGTATTTAATACAAATATTTTATAAAAAATAAGTGGCTGAATTACTAAATTTTCATCTAATGAGTCCAAATATTTAATCCATATTTTTATTAAAATCACATATATATCATTATTGTATTTATAATTAATATATCAAAACACAAAATAAATACGGCTAAAAAAACATCTTTTCTTATATATAAAAATATTTATAAACCAAATTAATGTGTAAAAAATATTTCAATACACAAATTGGATTATAAAATTTAAATTATTAAACTTTAAAACTAATTAAATGAATATTATACCTTGTCAAAATAACGTATGTTTGAAATAAATTCACGATTATTTTAAAAATTAAAATTCTAAAAAATTAAAGAAAATGTAGTTTATGATTATTATGAGAAGATTAAAACAAACATGAAATTATTTTTCTCAGAGAAAGAATCAATAATATCTAGTAATTAATTTTAATATTCATTCATTAAGAGAAATATATCATTGTATTGGAGAAAATATATTTTAATACATTAAAATGACTTTATTATGTAATTATTTTATCATCTGGTACAAATAAATTAATATTTTATTTGTAATATATTTATTTCATAAATAATATATCTCTATTCATATAATATAATTTAAAAACTACATTATAAAGCGTAAAAATAAATAAAAATATATATTTTTTAATTTAACGTCAATGTGGAATATCTAGTATGTTATTGAATGTAGTATTTATATCTAAAAATAATATGATGTTATTGAGATACCATAATAATATCCATAAATTTATTCTTTTAGAAAGATATTATTTTCATTTTATTATTTGTTTTTAATTGTAAAATTTCCAAATAAAATTGAAATCTAATTTATTTTGAAATAACAATTATAAATTAAAAGGATATATGAAACCATTATTAGTCATGATGGATGGAAAATATATACATTCCATTAATGATAAAAAAATGATTCTTTTCTGACTTTTTAGTAAAATCAAAACATGATTTGTTTTTTAAGAATACATAATGATTTATAGAAATTTATTTTTTTTAAATAATGTAAAAAGGATAGAAATTTCTTCTATAAATTAATTTGAAAATGGGAAAACCATATTTGATTTGTTTTCTAAATCTTATTTTTGGATGTAAATTTTATTCTTAATTAAGAGATAAATAATTCAGTATTTTATTAAAAATAGTTTGAAATAAATTAAATACCAATGATTGGAAAAACAATATCATATTGTGAAAAATTAATTATTAACCATATTATATGAAAATTAAATTTGTTTATCAGAAATAAGTAAAATAATTTTCATAAAAAAATCAAGATTAAAAAATATTTGTGGTAATGAGATAATGAAATAAAAACATAAAATTATTATAATTTTGATGTGGGAATTTATCAATTATTGAATTCTATGTATCAATTAAAAATGACATAAAACTTGTGTAAATAAAAATATTTGTCAATTATAATTCATCATACACATAATAATATCATATCAATGATAATGAAAAAGTTATATTACGTAATGAAAAAGGATTTTAGATATGAAATTATTTTCCAATTTTTAAATTTAACCTCAAATCCCTTAGGATGAATGAAATAAAGTTAACATTAAAATATAAAAAATGATAATTGTTTATGATATAACATGTAAATGGGGATTTATATGCACTGTATAAAATAAATTGTGTGCATGAAATTAAAATATGACTCAATGAAATGCAATTGATATGAAATACCTTACAAAAGAAATATAGTTAATGGGTTGATTAAAAAATGAATTTATTATGTTTATCAAATCTGAAATCACATAAATGATCCAAGAAATCTGTAAAATAATAAATTGTCATTACAAAAATAATATTATCATGACATAAACATTGAAGTAGATGTTTTAACAAATTAATAGAAATGGAGTTTTGAAATCCCATCTGATGACCATATAATTGAGGTGGGGATTAATCATTGATTTCATAATGTGAATAAAATATATATAAATAAAACATGTATTGACCCGAATCTGAACCCTTCCACTGGCGTCTCGTACCCGGTTCTCCACATGACCTCAAGCGCATTTCCCAAAACGCCAGAGGCCACCAACTAGCAGCGAGTGCCTTGTTCAGTTAGTGGGGATCCTATGCCCACATTTGGTAAAGTATGTAGTAGAAGAATAAGCATAAAAAATAGATGAATCAGTAAATAGCATGAAAAAACTGAACTGAATGTAAAAGCAATGCCTGATATAATAATGATGCAAAATGGTACATGTATCTATGGAAAACAGTAAGCAAAACACCGTGCTGAAATAAAACTAAAACCAAAGTACTAAATGTAAAAAGCAACTCTATGAGCATCGCGGGCCAAGGATCGGTCCCATTATCTCCATCTACGACAGGAAATCAAGTACCAGAGGTGGAAGGGCCACAATCCCTACCTATACCTGAAACCATATAATTTATTTGGGCCAAAAGTAGGACCAAAACAGGGTCCAAGACTAATCCCAGTAGGCAACCACCACAACATTTGTGCCATACTGTCAATTAGTGATATAGAAAATGTAATGGTAAAAAAATGCAGTAAATAATTCTACCAATTAACATTCACATTAATTTAATTACACAACCAGGGAAAGCTAACATGGATTTTATTCCATGATAAGCATATAACACAACATGTATCTAAAAAGACTACCTAACAGAAGTAGTACAAAACCCAATATTTTTATTTGGCTTAGAGGACTCTTCCCCATCAACCATCATCAATACACACATTGACTCTCTGGGTGGCTAAAACCAGCAGACCCCTATAGTACAGTCAACAACAAGGCACAGACACTCTTGGAAGCTCTTACGTCAATTCCCCTGTGGTCTTTCTATGATAGCTACAGACTCTCTGAGGAAGCAATTACATCTAATTCCACCTGTGTTTTCGATGCATGGGTAAACTTAGAAAAGCCTTTGTAATAACAAATTCATATTCCCGTAGGTCCTACGTACGAAACTAAAACTAACAGACCCTCTAGGGAAGCACTTAATCATTTATTCCCTCTTTGATCTCTTGTACTAGTTTATCACAGCCATGAGCCGTCCAGTCGTGTATAATCGACTATTATCAGCCCTAAGTAAGTTAAAATACTACTTGGATAATAGCTGAAAATGAATCCACAAGCATATAAATAGCAGGAAATACATGCAATCAAGTCAACAGACATACTAGCAATGTGAAAAAAGGTTTTCCTCGTAGGCAAACCATTCCAAATGGAAATTAAAATCCCAAATAGGGGAAAACACCAGTGGAGTGATCCTCTAACATGCATCCAAGAATAAATTAGCAGTAATTCATCATACGCAAACAATCAATCTAGGCAGAAAAACTATAGGATCAAAATCCTAAACCCGGGATACCCGATACAAGGGTATCTGTCACTATTGCAACAAAAACTGAAACAACATCAACGTAGGGCCCCAAACCACCTACCTCGATCATCATAGATCGATATACATGAACCCTGGAGACCGATTCACCTTAGAACGATATAGATATGAGAAAAATCACAAAACATTCATCCCACGATAAATTGGGAATGAGGAGGAAACAGGAAACAAGACTCAAGCAGAAGGAAGAACTCACCGCTGCAATTCCAACACAACTGATCATGCTCGAATCGGAGAACGTATGGTGAGGTGGGAGTTCATTGATGATTTGGTCATATGGGTCTCTCACGGATGAACCAGACCTAGAAGAATGAAAATATCATGATGAGGCGCGACCCTGGTCCGTTTAATGAAAAAAAATAAAGTACATGGTGTGTACTTCTTGAGTACATGTCGTGTAGTTCAGTTTTTTGTACTCTGAATTAACCAGCCTCCACCTCACCCTTACACATCATGTGTGTGGCCTAGACACAGGTAGAACACGTCTTCAAGCAGAAAAGGGAGTACACAGCACGTACTTAAAATGTACATGGCGTGTACTTCAAAAATTTCCAGAAAATTCATTTTTCTCAAAAAATCCAGAAAAAATAAAAACGTACCTGAAAAGAATATCTGGGTTCATACAAACTTCCCCTGTTAAAGAAATTTGTCCCCGAATTTCACTAACAAGGTGGAGAAGAAGAAACATTGAACAGCTCCCGCCACTGTGATCATACATCGGTTTCCCTCTCCCAGGTCTCATCTTGTACTCGTCTGTGCAGTCATAACACCCGTACCAGAGGAATAGACCACTCGAAGAGAACCTTCATACTACAATGGGCAATCCTGACAGAATGCTCCTCGATTGATGCATCTGCATCAAGCTAGACTTCCTCGGGCTGAAAGACATGGGACATGTCAAAAAAGTAACATCGAAGCTAAGAGATGTGGAAGACATCAGGCATGTCCTGATATTACTGAGGTAGCTGAAACCGATAGGCGACTGGCCAAACTCCATCCAATACATCAAACTGCCCGACGTTCCGTGGTGAAAGTATATTCTGTCTCCAAATCCTCATGTGTCCCAACCTCGGTGCGACATGTAGGAAAACCTGATCACTACCCTTGAACTCCAGAGGTCGTCTTTGCTGATTAGCATAAGACTTCTGTCGAGACTGTGCAGCAGCCATCCGCTTTTGAAATAACTCTATCTGTTTGGAGGTCCCCTTAACATTATGAGGTCCTAGAAAAGCTTCCTCTCCTTCCTCTAGCCAGCTTAAAGGTGATCAACAATGCCTACCGTACAAAGCCTCGTAAGGTTCCATATGAATAGTCACCTAAAAACTGTTGTTGTTGGCGAACTCACCAGAGGGATATGCTTCTCACTAGAACCACCAAAGTCTAGAATGCAAGCTTGGAGCATATCCTCAAGTACCTAGATAGTACGCTCGAACTGGCCTTCAGTGTGGGGTTGGTATGTTGTAATGAAAAGCACATATGTACCCAACAACCTCTGTAGCCCCTACCATATGTGGGATGTAAAACGTTTGTCCCTATCTGAAACAATAGAGTGTGGAACTCCGTAAAGACGTACAATCTCTCAGATGTACAACCATCCCAGCTCATCAAAACTGAAGGTCTCCTTGAGTGGAATGAAGTGTGAATCCTTCGTGAGCCTGTCCACTATAACCCAAATCATATAATTTCCTCGAGGTGATCTCGGTAAACCTGTCATGAAGTCCATCGTGACATCCTTCCATTTCCAGTGAGGAATGGTTAAACGTTGCGAAAGCCCTACTAGTCGCTGATGCTCTGCCATCACCTCCTGACAGGTGGAACACCGCATAACAAAACCAGCCACATCCTTCATTATATATATCCACCAATACTAGCGGTGCAAGTCTTGGTGCTTTTTGGTGACACCATGATGAACTGCCCAAGCTGAAGCATGAAACACCCACATCAGCGTTTCACATATGTCCGCTGAAACCCATACAAATCCATGTAAATGTAGCACCTCGTCAACACCCACTGTCCACCCAAGAGAAGGGTCTCAATCTGACACACCCTCCCTTAGGACTAGGCCTTCAGGGTCGGATAGTTTCCTCATTCGAACATGATCAAAATGGTAGAGGTAATAGATATATAAGAAAGAACCACTTAACCCTCTCTGTCGTGCACCTCCAAATGCATCTTAGAGAACAGATCCATGAGCATCCACTCACTGCTAGCCTCTTGAACTACTTACAACTGAGTCCTCCTGCTCAGTTCTTCTGCCACAGAATTTCCTTTCGCAGGATTATATATATGCTCGAAGTCAAAAGGTTGTAGGTACTCAACCCACCTCAGCTATCTCAATTTCAAGTAACGCTGCGTAAATATATACTTCAGGATCTTTTGGTAAGTATATACTACGAAATTCTCTCCCATGAGATAATGCCTCCAACAACGCAAATCATGAACAATAGCATCCAACTCCTAGTCATGTGTAGGATAGTTCTTCTAATGTGTCCTCAACTGCCGAGATCCATACGCGACAACACGATCTTCTTGCATAAGCACTGCTCTAAGACCGATGCAAGATGCATCATAGAAAACTGTATAATTCTTTCCCAACTTTGGAAAAACTAGAATCAGTGCTGAAATCAATCTCCCCATCCGCTCCTGGAAGGCTGAGTCACAGGCTTCTAACCAAACAAACTTCACCCCCAACTTATTCAATCCCGTCAACGGTGCTACTAGGCATGATAATTCTGACATAAAATGCTTGTACTAACCATCTAGCCCCAAGAAACTACATACCATGAAGACATTCTTCGGATGCTCCCCGGTGACTACTACTCTCACCATTTCTGGGTCTACTGATACTCTTGTCTCAGAGATTACAAGACCTCGGAAGTGAATCTCATCCATCCAAAAGTGGCACTTTTATATTTTTGCATAAAGCCGATGCTCCATCATTGTACTCAAAATGATCTCAAGATTGGTTGCATGGTCGTGTCGAGTGTGAGAGTAATCCAAGATATCATCCATGAAGTCCACGACAAAGGAATATAAGTAAGTATGGAACCCTCAGTTCATCAGTAACATGAAAACTGTTGGCGCGTTCGTAAGGCCAAACGGAATAACCATATACACATAGAGTCCATTCCTGCTCTTGTAGGCTGTCAGGGGTATATCTGAATGCCTAACGCGTAGCTGATGAGAGTCAGATCTCAAGGCGATCTTTCATGATCACCCTGGCTCCTCGAACTGATCAAAAAGATCATCAATCCTCAGAAATGGATATCGGTTCTTGACCGTCAACTGGTTCAACTTCTGATAATCCACATAAAGTCATAAGCTAACATCTGCCTTGTTCGCAAACAACATCGATGAACCCAAAGTGGAAGTACTAGGTCGGATGAGAACCTTATCCTACAACTCCTCCAACTGCATATTGAGCTCATGTAACTCAGGTGTAGCCATCCTATAAGGAGGAATGGACACCGGCGCTGCTCATAGAATGAGCTCAATCGAGAGTTCCACCTCATTCACTGGAGGCAAACTTGATAATTCTTCTAGAAAGACATCTGGAAAGAGATAAACCACTAGTGTAAAACCCATATTAGAGGTCCCATAATCATCTAGATATAAACTAGAAATATGGGCCGTTACTCTGCCCATCCCATTATGCTCTAGTCCATCTCTGCTTGTCTGGACATCCCATTCGACCTTGTGAAGAAAAGACCCTCCCTCTGGTTACGTTAAACATAACATGTGGTGATAACAGTCGATAAAGGCTTGAAAATGAACTATCCAGTCCATTCCCAGAATGAAATCATAACCTGCCATATCTAGGACATAAATATCCAACACGGTGTGACTCCCACCAACCTCAAGGGGGCACTCCTTACACTGACGCACATTAGAAGTTCTATGTCCCAGAGGAGTGTCTTGTGCCAAGGTTTCCTCAGAATTAAGGATAGTTAGTTTGAGGATGTCCATATTGTGCACAAAAATAACGCTCTGAAAATCTCCGGTATCGAAAAGTGTAGAAGATAAAACTGAGACTACTAGGATCGTACCTCGAAGTGTGGAAGGTCCAGGATCCTACTCCCGATGAATCTGATATACTACAAATTTATGGCCAGTAGCGCGGCCCAGTGTAGTGGACTGATATCCCTGAGCTGATCCCCCTTGAGCTTGACCACCGTGTCCGTGAACTCTACCTTGGCTTGAATGACCTGAAGAACTCCAGGCCCCAGTCTGCTATGGGACTAAAAATCCTGCTATTGAATGAGGGGTAGAAATAGATCCTCCTTCACTAGCCGCTGGAAGAACCCTGAAAAAAACGTTGCAGATGACCCATCTTGTCGCAAGCTCGGCACTCCACTGGATCCCTCGGGCATTGAGGCTTCTTGTGACCGCCCTTTCCATACTGATATCACACCACCGGGTTGCCGAAAGGAAGATCTCGTCTTCTAGATGATATACCCCGCTTCCTTGAGTCACCTCGAGTAGACTCTTGATGGAACTTCCTAATTTTAGTATGAAATCACTAAGCCTTGGATGCTGAACCTCCTTGGTCAACAGCTCAAGTCTCCCTCAGATTTTGTTCGGTGATCAGTGCATGGATGACTATCAGAGTAATAGAATTCAACATGAAAACATTCACCTGTTATCTAATCTCTAGTTTGAGGCCTCCCTCAAACATACTCTCCAAAAACATCTCGTCATTTCCCATAACGGGAGAGAATCACTATAACATAGTGAAGTGAGAGTAATAATCTATAACTGAAAGAGTACCCTGCTGTAGGTTCATGAACTCCCTGGCCCTGTCATCCCTCAGCGTCGCTGGATAGAAGTAGTCATAGAACGTATGATGGAATTCATCCCAAGCCATAGTCTGTTGGTGCCCTGCCTGTGAGACTACATCCCAACATCTTTTGGAATAATCTCACAACATGTATGTTACGAGTTTCACCCATTTGTCTGGTGGTGTCTTCAGTTGCTCAAGATGGAAAGCATTGTTTCCAGCCATGACTCTGCAATCCTGAGGTCCTCCATCCCATGTGAAATTGGGTGAATGATGCTGCTAGAAAAATCGTGTCAGCTCTTCCAAAGATGGGGCAGAATGATGAGCTCCCTGCAAGGTCTGCATGAACCACATGAAACCCTCTCTGAACATAGTGTCTGCGGCAGGGTCTAGAATAATTACAGATTCCATATCCGAAACAATTGGCGGAACAACTGGTAGTCCCTTGTCTGTCGTATCCGGCATACGGTCTCTGCCTGGTTCCTCGTGTCCAATGGGAGGACATCTTGGTGCCATATACCTGAAAGGTCAAAAGCACACTCCAGATTTGTGATTAACAAGGACATAATACAAAAGAGTAAAAAACGGGAACAGTATAGAGAAACACTTAAATTTGAAAAACAAGACTACATGCCATGTATTTATGATACACGACATGTTTGTTGGAGCCATTTACATGGAGTGAAATTCTTCCACCATTGGTCTTGTAACGCTCCAGACTACACGACGTGTTGTCCCCAAAACACGGCGTGTACTTGGACTTCACTCCCCTACCTGAGTCTCTTTGCATGACTAACCAACATTGTCCTCCAAAATCTATACTACACGGTGTGTTCACTAAGGACACGTTATGTACATTCCAGGCCTCGGCGGCCCGTGTAATAGGTTACACGGACGACCACATGTCTAGGCCCTACACGGCGTCTTCTAGACAAACACTTTGTGTATAAAAGTGGATAACACCGACCCATGTTGATTGTGACATGGTCGGGTAACCAGAAGACACCTACGCTGTGTGTTCTTATAGCACACAGAGTGTACTAGACAGGCTTGGCGACCCATGCAGCTGGTTACACGGCCGGCTACACGGAATACCACTTCACTACGTGTTCCGAACAAACACAGCGTGTATAAGTATAGATAACACCCACCCGTGTTGTTCATGACAAGGCTGGGTACCCAGAAGAAACCTACATGGCATGTTCTTATAACACACAGCGTGTTCTTATAACACACGGTGTGTACTACACGAGTTTCCCCGACCCGTGTTGTTAGTGACACGGTCGGGTACACGGTTGACTAATAAACGACGTGTACGTATGGTACATGGTGTGTCCCCAAAGATTTTCCGAAACCCCATGTTTTTATTTACACATATAGTAACACGGTTTAAAAACTACAAGGCATGTATGAATAAAGTACACATCATGTTTTCTAGGTTTTTCCTGGCAGTAGCTCTGAAAGTGCTCTGAATGCTAGAAACACTGAAAAACAACCAGCTATGTGCCAAATTCCGATCTGTGGTGTCTCGTACTCCACGCGAATGAATTCTTGGCATCATAAAAATGCATAAAAAAAGTAAACAACATATAAAACAATGATCTGACAAATTCCAATCCTCGAGGGCCCATAACAACTCCAAGAACAGAGCTTGGTGCCCATGGTAAACATGCTGTAAAAGAAGTAATACTCTATCAGTGCAACAAATAATTCTATCACAACAACTACAACAAAAGAATGCATAATCTATCACGACAACTATCACAACACTAATCAGTTCTATTTCAACCTAGATGGCATGGTAAAATGCATGACAGGTGATTTCCTACCCAGTGCCTATATGATGCATCAAATGGCACACCCTCATCTCATCGGGTTGCAACCAAATAGAACTGTAATCATATAAACTATAACAACACAAATCATGTGCATCACCCAATAGTGAAATATAATAAAATGTAACTCTTGCAAAATCTAAAAATTGGAATTGCGAGGTAAAATAGATTTTCCCTGTACATGGGTTAATGACTCCCAGGAACAGTTAAGTACTAACTACCCATTTTTTCCCTATCCCTGGATATTTTCGTAAATCAGTAAGCAATAATAAAGAAAGAAAAATCCTCTGATACCACTTTGTAACGACCCGAATCTGGAGACCTTCCACTAGTGCCCCATACCCGGTTGAACAGATGAACTCAAGAGCATTTCCCAAAATTCCAAAGGCTACCGACTAGAAGCGAGGCACACGGTGAGTAAGTGGGGAATCTATGCCCTCATTTGGTATAGTATGTAGCATATGAATAAGCCTAAACAATAGCGGAAGCAGTAAATATCAAGAAACAACTAAACTAAAAGTAAAAGCAAATGTCTGATATAATAATGATGCTGAATTATACATGTATCTATGGAAAGCAGTAAGAAAAACAACGTGCTGAAATACAACTGAAACCAAAGTACTAAATGTAAACAGAAACTCCAGCAGCATCACGGGCCAAGGCCCGGTCCCATTCTCTCCATCTCCGACTAGCAATCGAGTACCTAAGGTGGAAGGGACACAGTCCCATCCTATACCTGCAACCATATAATCTGTTAGGGCTGAAAAGAAGGACCCAAGTAGGGTGTGCGACTAATCCTAGTTGGCACCCACCCCATGATTTGTGCCCTACTGTTAGTAATAGATATAGAAAAAGTAAAGGTAAAAAAATGCAGTAAACAATTCTACCAATTACCATTCACCTTCATTTAATTACACAACCAGGGAAAACATACAAGGTTTATATTCCAAGATATGCATGTAACACAACAGGTATCTAAAAATACTACCTTACACAAGCATTACAAAACTGAAGCTAGTTCTTTGGCTTGGTGGACTCGTCACAACCAACCATCAAGAATACACACACTTACTCTCTACGTGGCAAAAACAAGATTTCCCCAATAGTCTAGTCAACAACAAGGAACAGACACTCTGGGAAGCTCTTACTTCAATTCCCCTATGGTCTTGCAACGATAGAAATAGACTCTCTGAGGGTGAACTTATGTCTAATTCCTCATGTGGTCTCAAGGCATGGGTAAACTAAGAACAATCAAGGGAAGCACAATGTACTATTCCCATAGGTCCTACGTACAAAACATAAACAAACAGACCCTCCAGGGAAGCACTTAATCGTTTATTCCCTCTTTGATCTCCCGCACAAGGTTATCAAAGACCTGAGAAGTCCAGTCATGCGTAATCAACTGTTTTCAGCCCTAAGTATGTTAATCAACTACATTGATAACAGATAAAAATGAATCCACTAGCATATAAACAGCATGCAATACATCCAATCATGTCAACAGACCAACTAGCATTGTGCAAAAAGTATTTCCTCATTGGAAAACCATGCCAAATGACAATCAACATCCAAAATAGAGAAAAACACTCGTGGGGTGATCCTCAAACATGAAACCAAGCATAAATTAGCATTAATTCATCATAAGATATCAAGAAATCTAGGCAGATAAACAAAAGGATCAAAATTCTAAACCCGGGATACCCGATACATGGGTATCCAGCAATACTGTAACCAAAAATCAAAGAACATCAATGAAGAGAAACATACCACCTACCTCAATCCTTGGTGATTGATATAATAGAACCTCTGCTACATATTCCCCTTAGAACGGCATAGATCTGAGTAAACACACAAAACCTTCATCCCATGAAAATTTGTAAACAAGGAGGAAACAAGAAACAAGAATCGTGTAGAAGGAATAACACACTGCTGTGATTCCAATGCAACTGACCATGATCGAATCAGAGAATGGATGGTGAAGAGGGATTTCATCGAAGATTCGGCTGTATGGGTCACTCTCGGATGAACCAAACAAAGAATAAGTCAAATATCATGATGAGGCGTGACCTCAGTCTTTTTAATGAAAAAAATAAAGTACACGACATGTACTTCTTGAGTACATGTTGTGAACTTCAGTATTTCGTAATCCAAATTAACTGGCCTCCACCTAACCCTTACACACCTCATGTGTCGCCCAGACAGGGCCAACACATGGCATCGAGTGGAAAAGGGAGTACATGAAGTGTACTCATAAAGTACACGACATGTACTTCAAAAATTTCCAGAAAATTTATTTTTCTCAAAATATATAGAATAACGAAAAACATACCTGAAAAGTAGAACTGGTTACATACAATCTTTCCCCCTTAAAAAAATTAATCCCCGAATTTCCCAAATGAGGCGGAGAAGAAGAAACCATGAACAACTCCGGCCAATGTGATTGTATATCAGTTTCCCTCTCCTAGGTCTTGTCTTATACTCTTCTGTTCTACCATAGCACCCGTACTAGAGGAACAGACCGCCCACGGAGAACCTTCATACTGCATTCGACAATCCGGATAAGATGCTCCTCGATTGACGCATCTGCTTCATGCTCAACTTCCTCGGTCTGAAAGACATGAGACAGGTCTGAAAAGTAACATCAAAGTTGAGAGATGTGGAAGATATCATTCATGGACTGATACTACTGATGTAATGCAACTGATAGGCGACCAGCCCTACTCTCTCCAAGACCTCAAACAGCCCGACGTACTGCGGTGAAAGCTTACCCTGTCTCTGAATCCTCTTGTGTCCCAACCTCGGTGTGACATGTAGGAAAACCTAATCACTAACCTCGAACTCCAGAGGTCATCTCTGCTGATCAGTATAAGACTTCTTTCAAGACTGTGATGTAGCCAACCTCTTCTAAATCAACTCTATTTGTTCTGAGGTCTCCTTAACAAGACGAGGTACCAGCAGAGATACCTCTTCTTCCTCTATCCAGCATAAAAGGGATCGGCTTGGCCTACCGTACAAAGCCTCATTAGGTGCCATCTGAATAGTCTTCTGGAAACTATTTTTGTAGGGATACTCCACCAGAGGGATATGCTTCTCCCATGAACCGCCAAAGTATAGAATGCATGCTCGGAGCATATACTTAGGCATCTATATTGTACACTCGGAATGGCCATTAGTCTGATGATGGCATGTTGTACTCAAAAGTATTTGTGTACCCACCACCCGCTGTTTCCCTTTCCAGAAGTGTAATGTAACACATGCATCCATGTCTGAAACAATGGAGTGTGGAACTCCATGCGGACCTACAATCTCTCAGATGTACAACTGTCCCAGCTCATCCACACTGATGGTCTCCTTGATCGGCAAGAAGTGTGCAACGTTCGTGAGCCTGTCCACTACAACCCAAATGACATCATATCCTTATGTCGATCTCGGTAAACCTGTCACGAAGTCCATGCGACATAACAAAACCAGACACATCCATCTTATACCGGACAACCAATACTGGCGGTGCAAGTCTCGGTACATCTTGGTGACACCAGGACGAACTGCCCAAGATGAAGCATGAAACTCCCGCATCAGATCTTCACGTATGTCCGCTAAAAACCATACACGACCATGGAAACGTAGCACCTCATCATCGCCAAATGTGCACCCCGGAGTAGGTTCTCCATATGACACACCCTCCCATAGGACTAGGCCTTCAGGGTCTGATAGGTGACTCAATTGAACTCGATCAAATATGTTAGGGGTAACATCTACAGAATAAAGAATCATCTGACCTTATTGTTTGTGCACCTCCAAATGCATCTCAGAGAACATAGACATGAGCTGCCACTCACTACTGGCCTCCTAAACTACCTGAAACTGAGTCCTCCTACTCAGTGTGTCTGCCACAACATTGCCATTCCCAGGTGTATAAGCAAGCACGATGTCGAAAGACTGTAGGTACTCGACCCACATCTGCTGTCTCAGATTCAAGTCATGTTGTGTAAAGATATATTTAAGGATCTTGTGATAAATATATACCATGAAATACTCCCCCATGAGATAGTGCCTCAAAAAACGCAAAGCATGAAAAACAGTAGCCAACTCCATGTCGTACGTATGATATTTCTTCTCATGTGGCCTCAACTGCGAGTTTCGTATGCGACAAAATGATCATCCTTCATAAGGACCACTCCATTACCGATGCTAGATCCATCACAGAAAATAGTATAACTATTTACCGGCTCTGGAAGAACTATAATTGGTGCTGAATTCAATCTCCCATTCATCTCCTGGAAGGTTGAGTCACAGCCATCTAACCAAGGAAACTTCTCCCCCTTCTTTGTTAAGCTCGTCAACGGTGCTTCTAGGCGTGAGAAGTCTGGTATTAACAACTTTTTGTAATCATCCAACATCAAGAAACTACGTACCTTGAAGAAATTCTTCGGCTGCTCCAAGGTAACTATTGCTCTCACCTTCTCTAGGTTTACTGATACTCCTGCCTCTGAGATGACATGAACAAGGAAGTGAATATCATCCATCCAAAAGTGGAACATTGAAAGTTTAGCATATAGATGATGCTACCTCAGTGTACTCAAAACGATACAAGATGGGTTTCATGGTCATGTCGAGTGTGAGAGTACACCAAGATATCGTCCATAAAGACCACGAAGAAAGAATCCATGTATGTATGGAACACTCGGTTCATCATTGCCATGAAAACTACTGGCACGTTCGTAAGGCCGAACGACATAACCGTATACTCGTAGAGGCCAAAGCTGCTCTTGAAGGATGTCAGGGGAATAATTGAAGGACTAAAGCATAGATGATGACAGCAGGATCTCCAGTCAATCTATGAGAACAGCCTGTCTCCTCGAAGCTGAAAAAAAAGATCATCAATCCTCGGCAATGTATATCAGTTCTTGACTATCAACTGGTTCATCTTTCGATAATCCACGCAAATCCATAAAGTAACATCATCCTTATTCGTAAACAACACCGGTGAAACCAAAGGGGATTTATTGGGTTGGATGAAACCTTTAGCCTGCAAATCTTCCAACTGCATCTTGAGCTCCTGTGACTCAGGTATATCCTTCTTATAAGGAGGAATGGACATCGGCACTACTCATGGCACGAGCCCAATCAAGAAGTCTACCTCATGCTCTGGAGTCAAACCCGAGTAGTCATGTGGAAAGACATCTGGAAAGACATCTGGAAAGTAATCAACCAATAGCGGAAATGCCATCTGAGAGGTCCCATGATCATTCAGATATAAACTAGAAATCTGGGCTGTATCTCTGACCAACCCATGAAGCTCTGGTCATTCTCTGCTTCCCTGGACATCCCATTCACCCATGTGAAGAAAAGATCTACCCTATGGTGACGTGAAACTCACAATGTGGAGATAACAGTCAACAAAGGCATGAAAAGGAACGAGCCATTCTATTTCGAGAATGACATCATAACTTCTCATCTCTAAGACAGAAATCTCACACAAGAAGTGATAGCCACCAACCTCAAGGGGGCACTCCTTGCACTAACACACATTAGATGTTATATGTCCCAGAGGAGTGTCTAGTTCCAAGGATTCCTCAGAAGTGAGGAAATTGAGTCTAAGGATATCCACAGTGTGAATTGAAATAAAGCTATGAGAAGATCCAGTATTGAAAATTGCTGAAGATAAAACTAAGGCTACTAGGATCGTACCTCGAACAGTGGATGGTCCAGGATCCTTCTCCCGATGAATCTGCTCCTCTCCAAACGTCTGGCCAGTAGTGTGGCCCTGTGTAGCTGCCTGATATCCCTGAGTTGATGCCTCTTGAGCCTGACCATAGCGTCTGTGACCTCTACCCTGGCCAAAATGCCCGAAGAACTCCAACACCCAGTATACTGTGGGACTGATAATCATTCTCCCAAATGAGGGGTAGAAACAGATCCTCATTCACTAGTAGCTGGAAGAAGAACCGTATAAAAATGTTGCAAATGACAAATCTTGCCACAAGCTCGGCACTCCACTGGATCCCTCGGGCATTGAGGATTTTTATTCCATCTCATTCTGCACTAATAGAACATCACCATGTTTCCAGAAGGAAGTTCTTGTCTTCCAGAAGATATTAGCTCCTTCCTCGAGTCACCTCGAGTAGACTCTTGGTGGCGCTTCCTGCTGTCGGTATGAAATGACTCAGCATTGGATGTTGAACCGCCCTGGTCAATAGCTCTAGTATCCTGCAGATTTCATTCAGTGATCATTGCATAGTTGACTATCAGTGTAGTATAAGACAACTGGAAAACATTCACCTATGACCTGATCTCTGGTTTGAGGCCTTCGTCAAAATCCCTCGTCAAAATCATCTCGTCATTTCACAAAATGGGAGTGAAACGTTGTAACTTAGTGAAGCGAGAGGAATATTCCATAACTGAAAGAGTACACTGTTGTTGGTTCATGACCTCTTTGGCCCTGCCGGCCCTCAGCATCACTAGATAGAAGTAGTCGATGAACGTACACTCAAATTCGTCCCAAGCCATCGTCCGCTGACGCCCTTCATGTGAGACTACATCCCACCATCTCTTGGTAGAATCTCGCAACATATAATTCGTGAGATTCACCCATCTGTCTAGGGGTTTCTCTAGATGATGGAAGATGGAACACATGGTTTCCATCCATGACTTTGCAACCTGAGGTCCCCCATCCCCTGTGAAAGTGGGAGGATGCTACTCTGGAAGACTCACGTTAGCTCTGCCATAGATGGGGCAGGATGCTGAGCTCCCTAGAAGGTATGCATGAATATCATGAAACCCGCTCCGTACTGAGCGTCCACACCAGTGTCCGGAATCATTATAGGTTCCATATCCCGAACAATCTGCGGAACTAATCATAGTCCCTAGTCTGACGTATTAGGCGTACGGTCAGTTCCTGGTTCCTGGTGTGCAACGGGTGGATGTCTTGGTGCCATAACCCTGAAAGGTCAAAAGCACAATCCAGATTTAGGATTAACAAGGACAGAAAACACAAGAGTACAAAACAGAAACTGGAGAGAGAAACACTTAAATTTTCAAAACAAGACTACACGGCGTGAATTTAAGATACACGACGGGTTTGTTGAATCCATTTACATGGCGTGCAATTATGCCACCATCGGTCATGTAACGCCCCAGAATATACGACATGTTGCCCCAAAAACACGACATTTACTTGGATTCCACTCCCATGCCCAAGCCTCTATTCACGGCTAACCTATGCCGTCCTCCAAAATCTAGACTACACGGTGTGTGCACTAAGGACACGACATGTAAAAGCCAGGCTTCGACGACCCGTGTAACAGGTTACATGGCCAACCACATGGATAACACCTACAGAGCATGTTCCGAACAAACCCGGTGTGTATAAAGATGGATAACACCGACCTGTTTTGTTCATGACACGACCGAGTGCCCAGAAGAAACCTATACGTGGTGTTCTTATAACACACAGTGTGTAATAGACAATCTTGGTGAACCCTGTAGCAGGTTACAAGGCCGGCTACACAGATAACCCCTACACGGCGTTTTCTGAACAAACACAGCGTGTATAATTGTGGATAACACTGACCTGTGTTGTTTGTGACATGGCCTGGTAGCCAGAAGAAACCTACACGGCGTGTTATTAGAACACACGACATGTACTACATGAGTTTCCCTAACCATTTTTGTTAGTGACACGACCGGGTACATGTTTGAATACTAAAAGGTGTGAACTTATGGTACACAGCATGTTCCCAAAAATTTTCTGACACCCCATGATTTTGTTTACGTAGATAGTAACATGGTTGAAAAACTACACGGTGTGTGTGAATAAAGTACACACCGTGTATTCTGGGTTTTTCCGGGCAGTAGCTCTGAAATTGCTCTGAACGACAGAAACACTGAAAAACAACATGCTAGGTGGTAGATTCCTATCCACGGGGGCCTAGACTCCACGCGAATCAATGAATGGCATCATAACAATGCATACAAAATGTAAACAACATAACAAAAAATGATCCTCCAAATTCCAATCCTCGAGGGCCCATAACACCTCTATGATCAGAGCTTGGCATCCATGCTAAAAAGGCTGTAAAAGAAGTAATACTCTATCAGCGTAACTAGTATTTCTTTCACAGAAACTACCACAACGACATGCATAATATATCATGTTATCTACCACAATAGAATGAAATTCTAAAGCACCCTAGATGGAATGGTAAAATTCATGACAATTGATTTCCTAACTAGTGCCTATATGATTCATGAGATGGTACACCCTCATCTCATTGGGTTGCAACCAAATAGAACCGTAATCATATAATCTGTAATAACACAATACATGTGCATCACCCAACGGTGAAATATAATAAAATGTATCTCTTACAAAAACTGAAAATTACAATTATGAGGTAATATAGCTTTTCCTTGTATATGGGTTAATTACTCCCGGGCACAGTTAAGTACTAACTACCCATTTTTTCCCTATCCCTGGATATTGTCGCAAATTATTAAGCAATAGTAAAAAAATAAAACTCCTCTGATACTAGTTCATAATGACCTGAATCTAGAGCCCTTCCACTAGCCCCCTGAACCCGGTTCTCCACATGACCTCAAGCGTGTTTCCCCAATCACCAGAGGCTGCGGACTAGCAGTGAGAGCCTTGGTGAGTCAGTGGGGAAACTATTCCCTCATTTGTTAAAGTATGCAGTGGAAGAATATGCATAAACAATAGGGGAAGCAATAAATAGCATGCAACAACTGAATTGAAAGTAAACGAAATGTCTGATATAATAATGATGCAGAATGGTACATGTATCTATGGAAAGCAGTAAAAAAACAACATGCTGAAATACAACTGAAACCAAAGTACTAAATTTATACATCAAATATAGCTGCATCGCGGGCCAATGCCCGGTCCCATGCTCTCCAGATCTGACTACCAATCAAGTACATTAGGTGGAAGGGCCACAATCCCTACCTATACCTGCAACGATATAATCTGTTTGGGCCAAAAAGAAAGACCCCAAGAGGGTGTGATACTAATCCCAGTAGGAAACTACCACATGATTTGTGCCCTACATTTTATGAGTGATATAGCAAAAGTAAAGGTAAAAAAATGCAGTAAACAATTCTACCAATTAGCATTCACAGTAATTTAATTACACAACCAGGGAAAACCAACAAGGTTTCTATTCCAAGATAAGCAAGTAACACAACATGTAACTAAAAGGACTACCAAACGCAAGCATTACAAAACTGAAGCTTATTCTTTGGAATGGTGGACTCGTCAAAACCAACCATCAAGAATACACACACTAACACTCTGGGTGGCAAAAACAAGCAGAACCCTATAGTCCAGTCAACAGAAAGGCATAGACACTCTTGGAAGCTCTTACATCAATTCCAATATGGTCTTGCAACGATAGCTTCACACTCTCTGAGGAAGCACTTACGTCTAATTCCTCATGTGGTCTCGATGCGTGGTTAAACTAAGAACACTCTTGGGAAGCACAAATTCCTTTTACCATAGGTCTTTTTTACAAAACTAAAACCAACAGACCCTCTAGGGAATCACTAAATCATCTATTCCCTCTTTGATCTACCCCACCTGGTTCTCACGGCCCTGAGCAGTCGAGTCGTGCGTAATCGACTGTTAGCAACCCTAAGTACGTGAAAAAACTACTTGGATAATATCTAAAAATTCATCCACAAGCATATAAACAGCAAGAAATACATGTAATCAAGTCAACAGATATACACCCAATGTGAAAAAAGGGTTGCCTCATAGGAAACCCATGCCAAACTGAAATCAACTGCCAAAATTGGGGAAAACACATGTGGGTTTATCCTCAAACATGGTAACAAGCAAAATTTAGCAGAAATTCATCATAAGATAACATGAAATCTTGGCAGATAAACAATATGATCAAAATCCTATACCCAGGATACCCGATACATGGGTATCTGGCACTATTGCAACCAAAACTCAAAGAAAATCAACGTAGGGAAACAAACCACCTACCTCGGTCCTTGGAGATCGATATACCTGAACCTCGATGACAGATATTCCCTTAGAATGACATAGATATGAGAAAACACACAAAACATTCAGCCCAAGATAACATGGGAATGATGAGGAAATAGGAAACAAGACTAAAAAAGAAGGAAGAACTCACCGCTGTGATTCCAACACAATTGACTGTGCTTGAATCCGAGAACAGATGGAAAGGCGGGAGTTCGTCAATGATTCTGTAGTAGGAGTTGCTCTTGGAAGATCCAAACCTAGAAGAATTCAGATATCATGATGAGGCACATCCCCGGTCAGTTTAATGAAAAAAAAGTACACGACGTGTACTTCTTGAGTACAAGACATGTACATCAGTTTTCTATACTCTGAATTAACCGGGCTCCACCTCACCCTTACAGACTGTGTGTGTGGCGCGGACACGGCCAGCAAATGGCTTCGAGCAGAAGAGGGAGTTCACTACATGCACTCATAAAGTAAAAGGCATATACTTCAAAAATTTCTTGAAAATTCATTTATTCAAAAACTCCATAAAAAAGAAAAATTTAACTGAAAAGAAGATCTGGGTTCTTACAAAACATTCTTGTAATTAAATAGTTAACTAATAAATTATCATTACACATGTTATAATAGCATGATATAGTTAATAATGAAGTAGTTTATCACCATGAATGAAAATTAAGTTATGAATTCCACTATATTAATTTTCATTTTAGTTGAATGTATACTAAAAACATGTATATTGGATTTAATATTTTTATTAACATATTAATGAACCATATTAAAATTTATCATAACACTTATGATCCTTTTATAATATCTTATTAAATGATCAATAATAATCCTTCATTATATTAATTATTTTAGTGTTATTTTCATTCTTTTCTGATTCATATTTCTTCAAGAAATATCAGATTCTTTCACATAATATATTGTAATAACATCTCTATAATAAGAATCATTATGTTAATATCATATTAATATTTCTATTATATTTTTTTGAACAATCAAGATTGATGGTTTTGATAAACTATGTATGTTATAATTAGAAAGATGTTAGGACATATGTTCACATGAGCATCATTTCAATTTTTCAGTGATCATCATTGAAATGTGACAACAAATGTTTTACCCTTAATGAATGAATATAATTTCATAATAATCACATATTTTCATTAAATATACTAATATATCATCAATTTCATGAGGTGATAATAATATTATCACATCGCTTTGTGACAGTATTATTCAACATATACAATGATGATGCTACCATTTTTATGTCTGTGAAATCATAAGAAATAAAAATATAAAATTATTTTTCAAACTGAATAATAAGTCAATAATTCATAAATATTTCTTTTATATCACATATATTTTGTGAAATTTTCCTTATAAAATTCCATGAAATAATTATTGGTGTATTAATAACATCACTTTTTGAGATGACATTATGTCAAACACACAAGATAGCTTATTATATCCCCTATGAAATAGAATGAAAATAATAATATATTTTATAAAATGTCTCTGGAGATATAATTTTTTTATAAATAACATATATAATCTTTATATCCATCATCTTACACAACCGTTAATGGTGGTAATGGAATAATATTCATATTGATTTGTGAATAAGTAATCATCTATATAGATGAATGATAAATTTATAACCCATTTGAAGGAAGTTGAGGTGGTTATAGGTGATGTCAAAAATATATCAAAATCTAAATATATTTATTATTCTATGGTAGTTATATCATTTTGTTTTAATAATGATTTAAGGTTGTTTTAATAGAAATAAAATAATAACATTCATAGAATAACATTACCTCTTCCTCGGCTATCATCCATAGGTTTGTACCAAAATGATTCATAATATTGATTTAGTCCCAAAAGTGTTTTTTTGGATTTGGATAAAGAATATGTTATTAGGGTCGGTAATGGCTCACGAAAACTGTGTTTAGGTTTGATAAATAGTGGATATGTGGTGGCTTTTAGTATGCGAAGTGACTGGCGCACATGAAATGTTTTGAAAAGATTCAATCACATCCACAGTTTTTAAAATTCAAAAAGCATAAAAAAATTGGTCATTATAGAACATAGATGATATATTTTGGAAAAATTGCCATTAAATGGGGGGTTTTCATGTTGGAAAGAAATATTAAAGCCATATCTTCTTAATTTAAACCCTTGGTAATCCATTTTTCCATTAACTATGGTAATTGATTAATACAATTTTTACTATTTATTTTTGAAGATGAAAAATTTTAAAATTTTAGTAATTATAAATTATGATTATTCAAAATGTTTAATACAATTTTCAAAATTTAATTAAATAAATTAGTAATTTAAATTTTTAAATTATTTCCACGGATGTGATAAGAATAGATGCAATTAAAGATAAAATATCAAAATTTTTACAAATTTTTTTTTATGAAAATATGATATAAATAATAATAAAATAAGATATATTAGATCAATTTATTTAATATTTAATGAAATTAGAAAAAAAATAAAAAAAATAAGTTAATATGATAATATATTAAAATAAAATTCTAGTTATATATTTAAATTTATTATTTTTTCACTATACATAAAAATGTATATTTTATGGAAAATCCTAAAAATTAATCGTAGATATATTTTAAATAAATATATTAACATCAAGTTTTCCAGAAATAAATTTTCTAAATTTGGAAATACTAACCTTTATATCATGTCTGAAAAGTGTGACTAAACTGTGTATTAGAAAAACATATTTTTTTGTAGAAAAGGGATCTTTTTCATTTCAAGGATTGCAATATTATCAATATTAAATAGATAAATAAAAATCAAGTCTAATGTTTAATTATTCTTTCATTATTAATTCATATTCATAATTTTAATTCAAATGGCTAGGATATATGTTAAATATCAATGTTAATAATATATTATTGTTCATTAAAAATCTTTCTTGTGTGTAACACATGATATTTAAGAAACTATTCATATAGTGTAATCCATGATAAAATGAGTCTTTAATATTATGCATAATATTGAAGTTGTTTAATTTATTTAATAACAAATATATCATAAATTATCAGAGTGTTATATTTTCATCTAATCATTGTGTTTATTTTCACATACACCAGGGAAAATAATTTTATTTTTTTTTAGAATTTATAGATGTTACATTTTTCCAACTATAAATGAATTTTGTCCTCAGAATTTAACATCATATTTTTTATCAGTTCTTATATATTTGAAAATATTGTTGTTGGAACCCCATAGTGTTATAAGTTTTTATTAAGAATCCTCTTGATAATATTGAAAAGTAAGTAATAAGGATAGATAAATATCATTTTTTAGGAAACAATTGTGGAATTTGATGATATATACACGGAGGGAAAGAGTTTATGATTATATAAAGTTATAGATATCATTAATCATAAGAAAAAAAATGATTAATAGCGATTAAAGGAACTCAAAAACTATAAATATATTATGATTTGATAGATAATATGATTTAATGGATATAAATTTAAAAGGATAACATTTTTGTTTTAATATCCCCTTCATATTGCTAAAGTATTACATTACCAACTTAGAATAAACTCTTTTATAAATATTTCATACCTTTCTATTTGAAAATAAAATTTTCATCCTTTGTTTTTTATTTGATGAATTTGAAATTCATATATTATACTAATATATAAATATCTAAAAATGAATTTTATGCATGAAGAATAAAATTATATTCTAATAGATATTCAGATCTATAAAACATGTCTTTACAACTATTTCTATTTATTTTAAAAATCATATATGGTTACAATATTAATCTGAAACATTAATAGTAACATAATGGTTAGTTATTAATATTATTTCATCAAATCATTCAACAAAAAATGACATATTAATTGTGAAATAAAATAGAGAATTTGTAGATGTTAAAAAAATTTCATCCATTGATTGTGGGTTCACTACTCAATGCCATACTTTACATGATTAGATTTCACCAAAAGTATTGGTATTACATTTAATAAATTATATTAATATTATTCAAAGAATGTTCCAATAAATCATGATTGAAATTATCGAAATGGAAATAAGCATTATATTCAAATTTTTACTATGTTTTCAATACAACTATTTTTTTCACAAATTCTAGTACCATTTTTATCTAATATTATAATGTCACTAATGATCATATTAACTTTATGGTTTATTAATTCGTTTAAACATATATTTAAAAATTCTAAATGTGTTATTCTTAAAATAACTATTTCATTAAAACATTATCTAACAATAAATTTCTCCAAAAATATCATCCTTTATGGGAACCTGTCATCATATAAAACCCAAATGGGGAGTTTAATGCATCAAATTAATGATATAACATAAATTAATAACACATGATGGTGTCCATAAATCTTATTTCCATTAATACACATGTTACTAAAAAACATTATGGTATCCTTATATGTTTCAAGAATCATATAACTAAAATAGTAATCGTAAAAATATTTATAGAATATAATTTTTTAGAATCCTGAAAAAAATAATTCATCAATTTTATTTCGACATATGTATTTCATATTATGGGTTCAACATTTAAAAGAGGTGAGTATCTTGGATAATGCATATGTTCTGTAAATATATGAAAAAAAATTATAATTGGATCAATATGATTATATTTATTTCCTTCTTTCATACACTATATTTTTCATCGGTAATTAATTTATTTTTATACTTATTTTTTACTCGTAATAATTTTTGATACTATTATGATAATCCTTAATTCAAATATATTATACCATAACTTTATCCTGATTCAACATTTATATTCCTATTTCCAAATCCTTCCTAATAGTTTTTAAATAATATTCAAATGCCCCAAATTATATCACCAGGGAGTGTCAATCCAGGAGCATAAATAAGATCCTTTTTCTAACACTATTCTATAATTGGGTCAAGCCTAATGATGCATTATTAGAATTATTATTCCTACAAACATTTTTTCTAGAACCTCATACACAAGTAAAAACCACATATGGATTCATTTCTAAGAATGAACACTAAATCTCTAATATAAAAAAATTATATGAGGTTCATATTTTCTTATCGTAGATATATATAATAGGCTTATAGTACCTAATATATGGTTTAAAAAATCTTTTTACCATGGTATTTAGTAAATATTTCTTTGATAAAAACTGTAGATAACCCAACAATAGTAGTGCAGTGATGATAACTTCTCATTAAAAATGTCAGAAGAAACATGGAATCATGTCTTAATTGACTAAATATTTCAGTAGTACTCCTAAAAATGATAAAATATGATTCCAATAACACAATTTGATAGAGAAATTAGAACATAATGTTTTTCATAAATATCACAATTCCTTCAAAAATATTATTTCACATCATTTATAGTTAACTCCATGGATTCCAGGTAAATGAAATAAAATTTTGGAGAGATAAAATCAACATTAATCATTAAATATATATTAATATATCATGAATCAATCACCATAATAAAAATGAAATTGTAAATAACTAAAAACACTTACTATGTTACCCATAAAATGATAAGGAAGTGAATCATGATATATTATCAACGAAAATATACAATTTATAATATTAAATTGTCATGTTAAATAAGAGACATGAAATTCATTTTATTAAATAACATGATTATATCAATTTTATAAGGATTAATAAATATGGAAAGGTAATTAATTATTAACATAATCCATTTTATAAATATTATAAAATGAAATGCATCTATAGATAATATATTTTTGAAATTTTTACGGATAATAATAAATTAATTTTTAATGATGGAAATTCATAATTATTGTACATCAACATATCAGATATGATGAAAAACAATTAATATCAATATCTATTTATTATAAAGATTAAAACTACTGGGGTGAATCCCAATTGATTTTGGCCAACACATTTTAGGCTACCAATCTAACTCTCATGATTAGGATAATCATGCATCAAGGTGTTATGTATTAATTTTCCCCATCAATTTATTCATTTACAAACCATTCCTCATAATTGAATTATTTATTTAATTCGTAATAACTTTTTCATTTCATCAAATATCAATATTGAGTAAAGAATGCATATATATCAATATTAACTAGATAAATGAATACATTAAATATAAAAAAATTTATGTATATGTTATATAACATTTAAAATGTAAATAAATCTATGATAAATGTAATGGTTATTTATGTTTAATTTAACATCTAATGATATCAACAAAGTGAACATTTCATGGGAATGTTCTTAAATACAAAAATTAGTCATGTAGAAAAATTTCAATACCATCTGTGGACCAAATAATCATAAACCTTCCCTATGAATAAATTACGGTATAAAAAACATATAACCAATGGATTATATAAAAAATTAAGAAGTTTTTACGATGAATAGATATAAAATAAAAATATATTTTAGATGAATCTCTGAGAAACATATCTACTTCATTTTAAAAAAATTGATCAATTGAATTTGAGAAATCATTGTGAAAATAATATACCTTCAAAATAATATTTAAATATTATAAAGTATTTATTTTATAAAATTTGTTTATTCATGATTTTTAAAAATCCATACATGGAAAAAAAATTTGAGAAAATATTAATTAATATAATTAGTAAATACTAAACTGGAATTATATTGATTAGAAATACATATTTATTTGAATTTTTTTGAAAAATAAATATTGATAAAAAATTATCTACTCAATAATTTTTAAAAGGATAAAAAATATTTTGAATAAAAGTTTACAAAAATGTGGTTTTGGAGTAAAACTAATTTCCAAAAAATATGGATATAATTTCATATTTTCATAAAAAACATTAATAAAACATTTAACTAATAATGGATAATAATTAAAACTATTATATTAATATATTAACAAAACTCGTTAGATAATAGAATTAATTGGGTTTATCATACACTGGTAAAATAACTTCTTTAACTAATAAGCAATCTTGATTATAATGAGATTCTAAAATTGATCTAATTATATATTTATATTAATTCAATGGATTATTTATTTATATAATATTTTATAACAAATAAGGATGTTTCAATTAAAATTCAATATCATTCACTATTCATTAAAAAATTAGAATTCTTTAGAAAATAAAAATAAATAAAAATATTATTAAATTTGATAATATGATTTCAAAATATTTATTATTTTCCAAAAAATATTATAAAATTAGACAAAATTAATTCAAAATTATCTTCTTAAGGATAAGCTATGATGACTTTTGGAGACAAAAAATATTTTAATTTTTAAAAAATATGTACTTTTATTTAAAAAGAATCTTATTTTATGAACTATGAATATAAAAATAATAATTTTTTAAACTATATTTTTAATATTTTTGTTAATAATATTTCTATACGAGATTCCAAAAACTAGTGGATATATTAAATAAAAATATTTATATCATATATCATCCAATAAAACTCAATCCTACATGTAATGAAAGATATCAAAGAACATTTTATTAAATGTAACACAAGATAAAATAAAGGTCATTTATTATTAAATTTATTGAAGATTTTTAATTTATTAGAAAATAAAGATATCATATTGAATGGGTGTGGTATATATTCATCTATTTTGGGTGGTTTATGTTATATATTCTATTGAATATCATGTTCTTATTTTTATGATTTTCGTTCGTTATAATTCCAATAATATAATTAATATTGTTCTCACCCTATACTATCATAAAATACACATAGTATAATAATTTTCCACTAAGAAAAAAATTTATTTTGCATATAATAATTTCATTTAGTAACAAAACCAATATACATAATCATTATTCCGTTCATAACATCATTAACCAGTGTATATGAAATGGGTTCCATGAAAATACCTTTGAAATATGGTTAACCTCTAGAAAATAAACATGTTCCATGAAATTATCATTTAAATAGTATTAACACATTGATAAGAAATGGGTTCCATAATAATCACATGGATAAATTAATTAGCCAATAAAGAGAAACCAGTCCCACAATAACCTATGTAAAAAATGTTTATCCAGTGGAAAAGAAATATGTTCTACAACATTCTATTTAAAACATGATAATCCAATAGAAAAAAATTCTTCTATAATAACAATGTTTAGTCATTATTAATTATTTTAAAATATTTTGAATCCGAAAAATATCATTGAAACAAGATTATACCATAAAAAAAAATAGGTCCCATTCCAATATCTATGATATTTCATGAATACCTTTAATGAAACTCAATCTTAAAAAATATCATTGAAACAATATTTATTTTTCTAGAGAAATAATAATGATAATATCATTGAAAATTATACTTATTGGGTTATAAGTTACAAAAAAAAATCATATTGATGACTAGAAATACCATTAAAGGATCACAACAAAATATTTTATAGGAAAATAGACGTTTCATTATTAAAATTTCCATTAAAAAATTAAAATTAGAAAAATATTGTGGAAATACTTTTATTTGGTGACATACATGGTATCATATAATTTATGTACAATAGAAAATAATTGAAATTATGGTGTTAAAATTTTTTTATCTTATAAATGATAAGAATAAAGAGAGTTATGGAAACAGTTTGAAACCAAATGAGTCAAATGTGACCCATTTTGAACACATTAGAACATTTAATTTCAAAAAAATATAAAATAAGGAAAAATATTATAATATGATATTAAATTATTTTTTTATAATTTTTTTAAAAATAATATCATGAATGATTGTTATAGAAGGTAATTATACTTGATCTAATTGCAAATGCAATGACAGTATCACCATAAATATATGTGAATATGTTTTTCTCTAATGTAACATTGAACAAAAAAAAATTGAATGAAATGATATTGTTACATAAAGAATTTTCTACTTTGGAGAATCTTAAATCCTATCCTCCATGAATGAATAACATAAAATGATATTTTGAACATCATGAACATATGTAATTCCATGATAAAACAATTCAAAGGTAATTATACAAATATTTAAATCCACATTAAACCTATAGAGATAAAACAAAATGTAAAAAATTTATAACTAACTTAATCATATAATATAAAATACAATGAACATGTAATATAACCTAATGAAACGAAATACAATTATGAAAAAAAATACCATTTGGTACATTCAGGTAAACTAAATTTGAATTAAATAACTACAATTGAATGAAAAAATATAATTAGGTATGAAGGATTTAATATATTAAATTTAATAAGTGATTTATATACATAAAAAAATATATAAATATGTGGTGAATATAGAATATGAACTATAAAAATAAAAATTGAGTATATAAAACATGACCTTGAGTCTAGAGATTCTATATGTGTTCTTTAACTCAAATATTGGAAGGTTGTATTTTTTTTTTGGTTTTAATGAAACAAAGGAGTATTAATAACATATATTTATATAAATTTGTTGATTTATTTATAAGTATATTTAAAATACATAATATTTTATGACGACAACATGTGTTTTGGATGAAATTCAGGTCATTGTTTCAATACAGATTTGGTGTACTTACCAGGGTCAATAATGTAATCATTTAATCATATATATAATTTTTATTATGACATATTGTTAATATTTATATTTAAGTTATATTTATTAAAATAAGCTTGAAATATGGTTATGAAAAATGAGATATATTTCAAAAATGTAGATATTTTTTCGTATGTATGCATAAATAATGATTCAATTTTTCATTGAACATTAGGTAAACATGTAATTAATAATTTATAATTATATATTGATAATAATAACCTAAAAAAATTATTATTTCATTAATTATTATATATATATATATATATTATGTTTCATGGTTATAAAAAATCACATCGCTTCATGGAGGTAGTAGTCCACACGTACGCACGAACAACATTATGATTTTTTCTATCTTTGAATTAAAATCATATATTGTATTTAATGAATGATAAATATGTAAATAATATCATAAATATGTAATTTTTATCATTTATATTCATTAAATTTTTCCATATTAACTTTATTATAATGAGTAAGTGAAAAACGAATCACATTGTTTTGTTAGGAGGTAGTTTATCATACACATGAGCGATATTATCGTACCCTATACAAACTTGAAATTAAAAACTATAACTTGATATAATAAACATATAAGAGTAATTATGTTACGAATATCATATGTATACCTTTAATAAGTCAATATAACATATCACTAGGTGTGATGATGGAAAATTAATGTTATCGGTTAATGATGTGATAGTTTGCCTAGAAACGAATTATTATTTTATATCACATTTCCATGAAGATGATAGAGGTTAATATGATTCCCATAAAATAATAAAATTCCAATATATTTGATTTATATTTTCTATAATTTCATAAATTTTTTAATTTTAGAAAGAGTTGGATGCAGAAATAAATTTAATACACACGGTTAAACATGATACATATTCTTCAAAAACCTCCTTAGGTAAGCCCAAAATAAATTCTATGGAGGTTCTTTTGATAAAAAATAGGTTAATAGGAAGTAATATTGGATGTTTATATGATATTTGGGTGGATATTTTCATTTAGAAATCTAAATGATGTTTTGAGTATGATGGGGGAGTTGAAGACAATTTATAAGTGAGGTGACAGACAAATGAGAATATTATAAATAGAAATAGTTTAATAACATTTTCTAAATATAGAAGGTATATAAGGAGAAATAATATGAATTTATACATTTTATGGACTACATATTGACATAAAATGAAATTAAGAATTGTATTAAATAATTTGTACCAATTTCAATTTTTTAACACTATGTAATCACTTTTTTAAGATAACAGTGGTAATTAACTATGTATCATTTCATTATAAATTGTATTATAGAATGTATTCAAACATTATAGATAATATAAATCATCAAAATATAAAAATTTTAATCTTTTTTAGTAACATAACATCACATATGTTATTGAAACAATTATAATTAATGTCGCATATGGGAAAAATAAGAGGGATCCCAATATGTGTATTTTTCAAGAAAAACATGAATTCATATTAACTACAAGACGAATAATATTAAATATTCTATTAAAAATTTATATTACCTCATATTTAATTTATAAAATTCATTTCAAATTTATTTACTAGTGATTATTTTTTAAATAAAATATGATAATCACAATATTTTATAAAAAAGAACTCAAGAAAATATATTTTTTATAAAAAATTATTATATTCTAAAATATAGTATAAGGTTGACTCAAATGTAATAATTTGTATTAAATTTAGATAATATATAATTATTTTAGATAAAACCATATATTAAAATAAATTAAATTTATATGTTACATTATTTATGTAATTAAAATAATATTTTTATATAAAATTATAATTATTCACTAATCACTAACTAGTCATTATTCTTCGAAAAATACTAAATTTTAAACCAATGTAAATTATTATGGGACACCATAAAAATTTAAATTCCTTTTAATAATAGATTTTATTTGTTTTCTTAAAATTTAAAATATAATTTTATCCTGAAATGAAATGAAAACAATTTTTAATGATAACATATTTTTGAAAAATAAATAAATTAACTATAATTTTATATTAATTACAAATACTTTAAAAATTATATTTATTTGGTGAAAATTTATGTATATATGTATATATATATGTATTAAAATCTTTAATACTATTCATAGCCACAAATTTAATGGTTAGATTATAAAAGTAATTTTTATCATGAATAGTGTTAAGGATGTTATTGTGCGTCACAGAAGATATTAATCAAAAAAATCATGGGGTTTCTTTCACTAAAAGATAATGAAGAGAATACAGTTATTTAAAATTATAAATGTAATAATATATTGGGGGGTTAAATTATTATCTTATCTCAGTGCTTCATGTCATATACCGTACTAAACACATTTTCTTCAATTTAAGTATTGGGGGTTTACATCCTCCCCCTTTTAAAAAATTATGTCTATTTTATTTGAAGCTTATCTCTATATTCAATTGATTGATATTCGATAAAAATACTTATTTATGAATCCCACGTCATAAAAATTATTAATAAAATGTTTATTTTTGGATATGAGATTAAGTGAAGTATAAGAGTTACATAGAATAACACATATTGGGTTTTAAAATACGAGAACTTGTGTGGGACTTGAATATTTGGATATAGAAGAAAACCATGAGGTCTAAAGAACTATTGAATGTGATGGACAAACATAATTACAATAATGTTAATGATCAAGAAAAATACCTCAGCCACAAAACCATATTTAAATGAGGTGTGAAAAAGGATGTTTACATCATCAAAAATGATGGTACTTGGATAAATTGTTTATTAGATATTCTTTTAATTTGGTTGAGAAGTATGTTTCCCTCTACAATAATGAAATATTGAAATTAACATACATGAAAAGTAACAATTTATTCCAACAATAAATTTCAACCATAATCTATTTTTTTCCAAATGTTGAGTATTAAATATTAATTTTTATTTATCCCTGAAATTAAATAAATATTTAATAAACAATGTATTGGGAAATATGGGAAAGCGAAGAACACTCAATCAATTGAAAATTGAACATGCATTGGAAATAAAATCTTTCCATTCAAATAAAATCCTACATAACTAAAGTGGATGAGCAGAAACCTAAAGTAAATGTGCAGAATATAAAATGTTGACCCTGAAAATTTTTAAGTGGAAAACCAAAAAACAGAAAAACCACAGGACCTTGTCCAGAAAGTGGAATTCACTAAAATGAAGAAGTACTAAGTAGAGACTACCCAAGAATAGAATGGATCTGAAATGTAATACTCTTATATGAAAAGGTAAAATGATCTTTGATGAAAGGATATTATAAACTTTTATTTTCTCTTGACATTGTGGATATCCTATAAAATCCTTGTCGGCGCCTCCATTTATTGACAAAAAATACTCATGAGGATGTATCGCCACATCAAAAACTCGTCTTCTTCCGAATTAATTCACACGGTCTAGACCCTAATTAAAATATCTCTTTAATAGAGAAACTATGTGTGAACCATTTGAGAAGGCACCCAATAAACCCTCACTCTGACTCAAGTGGGGATTATTTCCAACCATTTTTTTGTTCTGAAAAAATACCATCCTCCCCGGCTAAAATAATTCCAAAATCGAAATTGAACAGTCATCAACAATAGAACACGCCTCATGACTCCGTCTAGTAAATCAGAATTTCTATATCACATAAACACTTCTAGTACCACCACTATCTTCCAATAATGTCCTTCAAGTCCTTGAAAAACTACTCCACTAGATGTCTGCCACCACATTGTGCAACCCAGGACATCAACCAATCTCATTGATAACAGATGTTGGGAAATACGGCAAAGCGAAGAATGCACAAAGAACCAAAAATATAATGTGTAGTGGAAATAAAACCTTTCCCCGCTAAATAAAAGTGGATGTGCAACTACATTATTATGTGTAGAAAAATAATCTTGATACAAGAAATTTTTACATGGAATCCCAAAAAGGTAAAAACCAGAAATCCTAGTCTAGAAACAGTGATCCACTAAAATCAATAGGTACAGGGTAAAGACTCCCCAAAATGGAAGGGATATCAAAAGTATTACTCAATAATATAATTTTGGATCTAAATGTGGAGATAAATAAAGATGATTATTGAAGAATGTTGATCACCAAATGTTATCTATTCTCAGTATTATAGATGTTGGTGTGTTGAAATTCATTATCACCGCCTCCTTATATAAGAAAATGAATCCGCATCAATTAATGTCTCTATATCAAAGTGTGCCACCACATGAATTAATTCACAGGGTCTTATCGCACATTAAAATACCACATTAATAAAAAATTGTGTGGTGCTCTAATTGAATAGCCGTTATGCAGTGCGCCAACCAGAAAGGCACCTAATAAACTCCTCCTTTGACTCAAATTGGGATCACCTCCAACCCTACAATCATTCAGAAAGTATCAAATTTTACATTGGGTAAACATTTGTTCAACATATCTGACTGGTTGCTTGTAGTGTGGATCTCTTGAAGCTCTAACTATATTAGATAAAAGAGGTTTCTTATCAAATGACATCAAACATCGATATGGTTGGACATGCCATGAAATGTTTAATTAATTCCCAAAAAAATTTCACCCTGACTATCAAAAAATAAAACATACCAGTCTTAATTTAAATTGATCTCTTGAATAAAATATTTCATTCCACAACAATTCATTTCACGACTTAGTAGCTGTAATAAACTCTGAATCTGTGGTAGATAAAGAAACACTACTCTACAATCTAGACTGCCAAGACACAGCTCCCCTGCAAAAGTGATTTAATATGTTGATGTAAACTTCTTTTAATAAATATCTCTTATCATATACAAATATATAACTCCATAGATCATAGGTTCCCTTTTTCCAAATCACAGTCTCAGATCATAATTACCATGAATATAACAAAAAATTTACCTCACTGCTCTACAATGATCTCTACCTGGATTTGATAGAAAATAACTGACAACACCAACTACACGCACTATATCAATTCTAGTACATACCATAACATACATCAAACCGCCAGTGGAAGATGAATAGGGTATGTGTTGCATATCCTCTCTCTCTTTATCAGTACAAGGTGACTGAATAGTACTAAGCAAAAAATGTTATGAAATATGAGTAATAAAAACTATCAATCTATCCATGGAAAATATCTAAATAACCTTCTAAATGTATCTCTCTGATATTAAAAAAATTTCTTTTCATTCCTGTGACAGGAGATCGTCATTCCAAGAATCTATCGTGCTAGCCCTATGTCATTCACCACAAAATAATAAGAATGACTCTTCATTAATATATCAATTATTGATTATCATTGACATAAATGACTATATCATTAACATAATGAAATATTATAATAAAATCATCATCAGAAAATGATTGAAAAAATAGATTATCAGATGGTGTCTTCCTAGAACCCTTATGCGAAATGACAATTTCAATCATCTAATACTTCTTCCTCGGAGATTACATCAAACCATACAAACACTTCTTCAGCCAATATACATGATTTTCATTACCTGTTTCTACAAAACCTTCTGGTTTCTCTATATAAATCCCCTTCTATAAATCTTCATGGGGGAATGTTTTCCTCACCTCGATCTTCTAAATCTGCACATCCTAACTAGTAGCCAAACCAAGAAAGACCTGAATGTTAGAAATTTTGACAACAAGTTAGAAAATATAATCAAAATCAATACCTTTCTTCTTTTGAAATATTTTGATAAATAACATTTCCTTGTAACGTGGAACAAAACTAGATTAAACATTTTTAATCTTATAAATTCAATGATTTTGAAAAGCACTCTTACATGTCGGTAACATTACTGGATCAAAAGTGTGATGTCGTGCATTGATGTCATCTCATCATCCATTTTCGCAACCCACCTATCCTTATGTTCACTTTTAATTGCCTCATAAAACGATTCTAGTTCTCCCCCTTCTATGAGGAGCACATACTCATCAAGTGAATATCATGTAGAAATGGTCTGATGCTAAGATGACCTCCAGAGGGGAACTGCAGGTTCATTAATAACCCCTAGAACCAGATAATTAGAAACAAAATGTTCATTGGAAACATAAACTCCAACAAGTTCACCTTGAGCATCAATATATACATCAAAATGATCATTGGAATAAACAATATGAGGTAAATGTGATTCAGAACTAGGATCAAGTCTGAAAAAACCATCAGAAGTTGGTGAAGTTTATTTTTCTCCCTTATTAGTGTCTTCAATAGTCTGATCGTTCTTAAACCCTGCATCGTGACTTCTAACATGTTTCTTAAAAAAATTATCATAGAACATGTACCAAAATCAATGTTTCCATATACAATTAAAATATATTGGGGTTCTTACCATCCAACATGGATCTCTCATCTGTAGGCACATGAACAATATCTAAGAAATCAGAAACACGCAAGTGATCATATATGATCTATTTCCCATACAAATTCTTTTTGAATTTCTATGTCTGCAAAGAAACTATAGGTGATAAATTGTTAATATAAGAAGCAGTAAGTAAAACCTCACCACAAAAATGTCAAGGAAACATTTCATTCGAATGAAAAAAAAGACTCCTTCTAATAAAGTTTTGTCCATCCTCTATACTACACCATTCAACTGAGGTGTCTTGGGCAGTGTCTTCTGATGTCGAATACCTTCTTTCCTTCAATATTGATCAAACGGACCTCAATACTCTCCCCTATTGTTTGTACGAATATATTTCAAATTATTTCCTTATTCCATCATAGCTGAAACATGAATCTTCTTAAAAGCACTTAGAACCTAAATTTTGGCATTCAAAACATAAAACCAGAGCTTTTGTGACTAGTCATCAACAATTGTAACAAAATAAAGAACGCCGTTAAAGGCCTTAGATCTCAAAGTTCCACAAATGTTAGCCTGTAAAAATTAAAGTACCTATTACTTCTTGTGTGGAGGATGACAGTTGAAACTCACTATGCTCTGTTTTCTGTCAAGAAATGATCACATGTGTCCAATTTGACACACTTAAAATCTATAGGAAGATTTAGCTTTTCCAAAAAACCAAGACATTTCTCATTAATTTGATTGTGCATCTTATGCCAAAAAATGGATGAAACACTTCACTCAACAACTCCAGTAGTATCGCACGAAATATAATCTCTACTCCTATAAAAACCTGATTTCTTCTTCCCTAAAGCCACAATCAACGATACCATGGAAAGTGTCCATTAAAAAGAACCAAAATTACTAATAGACCCATCATCATCAATAAAAATGTTTGAAATAAAATTCAAGTGAACCTCGGTGCATATCGAACATTCATCAGAATCATCTTACTTTATGTACTAGTCCCAAAACAAACAGTCATGATGCCTACAACGTTAGCATGCCAATAATTTCCCATCACTAAAATCCCAAATTTACCTGGGATATAAGATGAAAATAAATCCTTATTTGATGTCTCGTGAAAATAGAAACCACTATCAACAACACATCAATAATCATTAGAAACAATTTTAATTGAAACATAAAAAATAACAAGATCACCGCAATAGTGGAGGTGACATGATCATCTCCATCACCATTTTTCTTCTGTGTATTTTACTTCAATATCTTCTCTCTCTTCATATAATAAATAAACTTTTTAACAGGCCCCTTATTACCACAAAGATGACATTAAAAATCTCTCAACTACGGTGTGGATTTTCCTCTACCTGTACTCTTACTTATAATACTCTTCCACCGATCACGGATTCTCCCCCAGTTCTCTATGACTAAAAATATCTGAATAAGATATCACCTTAGTATGTCTTCTAACTGATTCATTTCAAATCATCGACTTAACATAACTAAATTTCACAGAACCATTAGGAGAAGAACTAGTTATAGTAACATGTAAATTCTCCCATGAATCAGGTAAAGTGTTAAGCATCAAATTATCTAAAACATCATCATTAAAAAATTTAACCATGCTAGAAAAATGATAAAAACATGTAACGCCCCAACCCTAGCTACTGAGAGTCGGTGCATTACTTCGTAACATTGGAATGATCACAAAAGATCATGTCTCGAAAGACCGATTAGTTTAGTAGCCTTGGAAACACAAGATACATTCGTAAACGTTACATTACATCATAAAGTGAAAAACTACAATAACAAAGTCTCCATAGTCCACACTCATATCCTCTTCTGAAAAACCCTGCAGGTAATTCATAAAATACTTCTTCACATCCTGGAAAATATTAAAACATTGAAAGGGGTGAGCTCAGATGCTCAGTAAGGATAACAATATTGCAGAAGCTTTCATAAATAAACATTTACATTTAAGGCAATGTATAACTAAAACAAAAGCCTTTTAAACTTGAACATCAGCATAATATGGCAAAAATAAAATTAAATAATTTCATTTACTTACTCACATGGATATTCTACTAGTCGAATAATCACATGCAATATCAATAACCACTTTCATAATGAGGGAATGTATAATTCCAGACATTCTGAAACATTTTGTCAAGGTGTCAGCCAAGAAGTCTAAAATGATTAAGGCCTCGGCCAAAACCATAAATCAAATTGGGAAAGGGCCTTGGCCAATTCCACATCTAGTTGTCTCATGAGACCTACCGATGCATCGAGGAGCTATAGCGGGCTCCACAAGTCACTTATTAAAGCCAATACATTCCTCATATGAATAGGTTTAAACATATCATAAACCATAACATAATCGTATCTCACAAAACATGCATAAAGGAAACATAACATTTCCATATTTCAATCACAAGATATCAATACAACACATTGATATAATAAAAATACTTTCAAAACCATTTTCAATACCAAAATAAAAGAAAGTTAAAACTTTGTATTTATTTTTCATTAAAAAAAGATGGCTTGTAGAGGAAGCCGGAACTCAAATAATGGTCACAGCGGCAGAGAAGTCGTTGTCGCCACATACTTACAGAATGAAAAACATTATCTTTTGTCTTTTAGCAAAACTCTTCATATAAAAAGATTCCTTTTGAATAACCGTAAAAGTCAAAGGGGTTTATACCCCGTATAAAAGAAATTTGTGTATAAAACCAAATATGCCTCAATGAAAGGAGATTGAGACGAAGTCCTTACAAAGATCATTTTTAAATAAAATATATCTATTATGTGTACTCACTATATGTACACATAAAGAAAGTATAAATACAATATACGACATAATAACTTCATGACATAATATGAAAGTAGGAGATTAACCCAAAGAATGAAAGTTGGGTTATGAAATTCCCTTACCTTGCGTCTGACTTGATTCAACCGTTCTTTAACCTCCTGAATAATAAACTAGAGTTAATATACAACTTATTAAGAACCATTTTTAATTTAATTATCCTTATTATATCACTTATTACAATGATATGAACATTATGCAATTATTTATGTTAATAATGGTCATTTTGTCGATCTTTGGTACTTGAGTCAAAAATAAACTTGTTATAATTACAACTTGTTTATGTGGTAGAATATCCATTATCTCCAGAATTATATTCATGATTTAGATGTCATATATATCTTATATATCCAGTATATTCATTCATTTATAATATTACATAACATTGAGAGGTAAGAAATGAAATGCACCGTTCATGGAGACGGTAAGCCGTACGTACACATGAACGCTACTTTCATTTCAATTTCATATTTAATGGAACGAAATCATAATGATATAAATGTATAATATAATTACAGTATATTATAGTGTATAATACCCTTCACTCCATCCTTTATACATCCCACATATGGCATTAACGATTCAAATCACTTTGAGGGGGCGGTAGTCCGAACTTCCTAAAATGAAATTATCGCGTTTTACCCATAATGGAAATCATAAAGTATGCCATAAATGAGAAATACAGAAGCATATGTAAAACATAAACATATTATATATCATATATAAAAATGGTGACATCTTAATGGCCACCTTTGAAGGTGTTATATAAGTGTTGAACAATCATTGTTTCGTGAGGCAGGAATTCGCCATCCACAGAAATCGTATGTTCTTTAACCATTAGATGTAGGTGTGTGTAAGTGTAGCTCGAATACTTATTATAACAACATCCTTGTATATTGAGGATACTAGTGTTTTTACAAAATAAATGAATAAAAAGAGTTTAGGGGGTTGGAGAAGAAAAGTAAAACAAAACAACATTAGAGAAGACATTACCTCAAAATCGGGTAACTCTTTTTGATTTGAGCCAAAGGCTTCCTTGGGAAGAGTTATGCCCAAAGTGAGGCTTCTAGGAGTAATAGGGGGAAGTTGGGAGAGTATTTTGGCAGAGGTTGGCTGATCCAAATGTCTTGACAGTGTAAATGAGGTGGGATAGGTGGGGGCCTTTTATAAGTGGAGAGGAAGGGCACTCTTGGAAAGTAAAGAAAAGTCACTTTATTATAAAATGAGTTTCGGATTTTAGAGGTCCCAAACTTATATAATTCGAGTATAAGATGATAAGGGATCGAAATATACTCATCCAATAGGTATTTTACAAGTGTACGCTTTGGAATTTACATTATCTTTCCATTTTATTTAAATCGTTAAATAATGAGGTCATCGCTGCATCATCATGATGTCAAAAATAATTTAATTTATTTAATGTCTAAAAATTATAAAAAAAACTACTATGATGTAGGAAATATTTTTATCTTTCTAATGAATATTTATAATCAAAATTTGGACATCTGTAATCCCACTTAAAAACTATTTTAGTAAAACAACTCATGTTTTTGTCAATTTAATTTTAACATTAAATAAATATATATTAATGTAATTTTCAACCAATGTGGCTCCATGGGGTCCCCAAGTTGACCCATGGGTTGTCTTGGTCGGCCATGACTCATTAAATAGATGTAGGACAAGTGTCATGCTCATCTCATATTATTAAAACATTATTTTTACCTTAAACTACATTAATTACCTCTAATCGCGATTAAGAACTTAAAAGTTACTATTCATCAAAAATTATTTTAATCTCATTGAACCACATTTTAATTATTAATGAAAACCATGTATGTCGGATTTTTGAAAATCAAATCACAGAAGTGGTAATATTTCATTTAAACGGATAATCAGTTATTTAACTACCACTTAGTGGTTTCACTATTCATCAAAAATTCAGGTTTTTCAGAACAATGCCAAAATTTCACCCTAATCTATAATTGATATTACGAATTCAAAAATTATGTCTATTTTAAAAAATTCCAAACATATAAGTTTCATTAATTAATTTTATAATTAATTCCCGTTGTTATAACAAATAGTGTGTTTTTAAGAAACAATTTATATCAAACGATTGGAAATTGTTTATGTCCAATTTCAATATTAAATTAATTCTAATGACCACCATTGGATAAAATGGTAAAAATATATTCTAATTATACTTTAAAACCACTAAATAGTATAATTTATCACTATAAATTATTTTGATTAAAAAAGTTGTTTTAAGTAATTTTCACTACAAAAAATTGGAAGTTCTCAGAAAATTACAAAAAATTCAACATTGGATAATTTTGATATTATGAATACAAAAATGAAGTCCATTTTGAAATATAAAATTTCTATAATTTTAAAAAGTGCTTATTACTATTCATAACGACTACTTTGATTAGTCGCGGTGTGTTAGAACACGATCTTGGGTACAATGCAAGCTATTGCATTATTGAATGAGAAGCGTATTGTGGAAGCTTGGGGTGTTACATTCTCCCCTCCTTCAATAAATTGCATCCTCGCAATTTGAAATTTTTCTTGGAAAATAAAAGGTTGAAAATAGAAAATACCTTTGTGGAAAACCCACATCAGAAATAAGATTAATAAAATTTAGCCTTAATAAGAGGGAAAGGGAAATGAAAAAGTCACCACCCAATTATGATCTCGATTAGGAGAACATTGGTGGAAATTAAAGACATATAATTGGAGGAAAAACGTAAATATTTGTAGGGAGTGATTGAGGTCATCAATCACAATCAACTGTCAAATTGAGGGCCTCAAAGCCTTCAATCTATGTTGATCTAAAATATCATCAGTTCAACAAGACATAAGGTATTAGGATAACCCTTTTTTTTAATATCCCTTTACTAAATTATAAGAATTAATTTATTCATTGAATAAGAGATATGTATATATATATTTATGCTTGACAATTAGAGTTTCAACCTTCAACTCATCTTCACTCAAAAAGATAATAGAACTCAAAAATATTATAATTATCCTAATTGTATAAGGTTTCAAATGTTAACACATACCATTAGATTAGTAAAATTATTTTGTAAAAACCAGGGACTTCCTATAGGCTAGTAGTAGGAAATAAAGGCTTGTCGCACTATGGTTGTGGGTTCGATTCCTGCAGATTTGTCCGACATGACGGGTTATGCCCCACCCTGCAGGTTGTCCTTCTCCTAAAACTATATTATTATAATATTCCAAAAATAATCTTCAGAAACCTTTTAACATTAAACAATACTATCCAAAGTTCAACTTAATCGATTCCAACCTTTATAGTTAACCAAAATACCTCTGTCCAAACATTCTCTAAAAGGTCCATAAATTCCAAAATCAATTGTAACATCAGATTCCCCAAACAAAGAAAAGTTTCTATTATTGTCACATACTAAAAATATGATTACCTTAATCATATTAAAACCTTACTGAAATCAACAAGTACTGCAGTACAATCCTTATATATATATCACATTATTCTAATAACCAGAATATAATCCATGAGTCCAAAAGCACCAATACATTAGTTATTCTGCTTCAACTGTAGTAACAACATAAGATTGTCCTTGATCCCTTGGCCTTTCCTGAGGTACGTTTCCCTGACGCTTAGGACATTAATTTTCATAATGAACCATTTCTATACAATTGTACTATTCAACTTTGATAGCCTCTTTCTTTCCATTGTAATCACGAGCCTGGTGACCCTTTTCTCCACATTTATAACAAACTCTCATTCCTTTTAGGCAAGTACCAGGGTGATTCTTCCCACAATTATCACATAATGGAAAATCCTTCTTTCCCTTTTTCCCTTTATCTCTCTCTTGTTCCACCGTTCTCTTCTTCTCTTGCTTTACTTTGTTGTCATAAGACTTAGAGAATTCTTTTTCTGTCTTGATAGCACACGAGACAATATCTTCGTATGATGAGAAGGATTGTGATACTAAAGCTCGATGGAGAAATGGTTTTAACCCATCAAAGAAACGATCAATCTTACTCCTTGGGTTACATATATAATCGGTAGCATGCCTCGCTAATCTTGTATAGTTAGCCTCATACTTTGCGACATTCTCATCCTCCTTCTGCCTCAGACTCAGAAATTGTCTTTCCATATCTGCTCGATGGTCACGAGGAAAGTATTTTTCTTAGAAAAGCTCTTTGAACTCCCTCCATTCCATATTCGATATGTCATCATCTTCCTTTGTGTTTTGAATTAGCGACCACCACTGATCGGCATCTCCAGTGAGGCGGTAAACTGCCATGACAACCTTCTCCCTTTCACTACCCTCCAAGGAATGTAATATTTTCTCTAAGGAGTTTATCCATTGCTCAGCTACTAACAGATTTGTACCCCCATTAAATGTTGGTGGTTGTTTCCTCATGAATTGGTCTAACATTGATCCTCCACGTTGCGGATCAGGGTGCTTCATACGAGTAAGTTTATTATTCATAACCTGAGTGAGTTGTCGCAGTATGGTAATAAGTTGATCAGCACCAGTTATATCTCCAGCTCCAAAATAATTATCTTGAGCAGGAGGGAAATCCCTGCATGGAGTGCGTGCATTGATACGATTTCCATTCCTTCCACTAGGCGCCATTTCTAAACAATGGCATAAACTCTATTAGTTTATGAATCAAAATACATAATTCTATACGTGTAAGATGCTTAACATAAATTGAACTATTTATGGATATAATCCATAAAAATGTTTTCTTTGAGGAATTATATACTCATAACCCTTCATAGTGGTTTGTAAAGAAAATGAGAATTATCCTAAGCATATCCCTCGGGAGTGTTGTAACCAAGAGTGAAGCAAGGCCCGTTGTCGTGCACCAGTTCCCGTTCGAGTCTAGATCAAAGCGGTGTTTTCAGGTTTTACCCCTAGGTACATCTTAGCCAGAGCCGCCTCTACCAGCTCGTATCCAAACAGGGATGTATTTCTTGGAAAACTCACAAAATCTCTAAAATAACAAAATTCTAGGAAGTTCTTCTTTACTAATCCTCAAAGTCTATCTTTGGGCTATGTGCTCTAATCAGAGTTTATCTAAATCTAGCTTCCAAGGTTAGTACTAAACTGACTCTGATACCAACTGTAACGCCCCGAACCCAGCTACCCAGAGTCGGTGCATTACTTCATAACATTGGCATGATCACAAAAGATCATGTCTCGAAAGACCGATTTGTTTAGTAGCCTTGGAAACACTAGATACATTCGTAAATGTTACATTACATCATAATGTGAAAAACTACAATAAGAAAGTCTCCATAGTCCACACTCATATCCTCTTATGACAATCCCTGCAGGACATTCATAAAATACTTCATCACATCCTGGAAAATATTAAAACATTGAAAGGGGTAAGCTCAGATGATCAGTAAGGATAACAATATTGCGGAAGCTTTCATAAATAAACATTTACATTTAAGGCAATGTATAACTAAAACAAAAGCCTTTTAAACTTGAACTTCAGCATAATATAGAAAAAATAAAATTAGATAATGCCATTTACTTACTCAAATGGATATTATACTAGTTGAATAATCACATGCAATATCAATAACCACTTTCATAATGAGGGAATGTATAATGCCAGACATTCTGAAACATTTTGTCAAGGCCTCGGCCAAGACGTCTAAAATGATTAAGGCCTCGGAAAAAACCATAAATCAAATTGGGAAAGGGCCTCGAACAATTCCATGTCTAGTTGTCACATGAGACCTACCAATGCATCGAGGAGCTATAGCGGGCTCCACCCGTCACTGATTAAGTAAAATACATTCCTCATATGAATAGGTTTGAACATATCATAAACCATAACATAATCGTATCTCATAAAAAATGCATAAAGGAAACATAACATTTCCACATTTCAATCACAAGATATCAATACAACACATTGATATAATAAAAATGCTCTCAAAACCATTTTCAATACCAAAATAAAAGAAAGTTAAAACTTTGTATTTATTTTTCATTAAAAAAAGATTGCTTGTAGAGGAAGCCGAAACTCAAATAATGGTCACGGCGGTGGAGAAGTTGTTGTTGCCGCATAAGTACGGAAAGAAAAACATTCCCTTTTGTCGTTTATCAAAACTCTTCGTATAAAAAGATTCCTTTTGAATAACCGTAAAAGTCAAAGGGGTTTATACCCCGTATAAAAGAAATTTGTTTATAAAACCAAATATGCCTCAATGAAAGGAGATTGAGATGAAGTCCATACAAAGATAATTTTTAAATAAAATATATCTATTATGTGTACTCACTATATGTACACATAATGAAAGTATAAATACAATATACTACATAAAAACATCATGACATAATTTGAAAGTAGGTGATTAACCCAAAGAATGGAAGTTGGGTTATGAAATTCCCTTACCTTGCGTCTGACTTGACTCAACCGTTCTTTAACCTACTGAATAAAAAACTAGAGTTAATATATACCTTATTAAGAACCATTTTCAATTTTATTATCCTTATTATATCAATTATTACAATGATATGAACATTATGTAATTATTTAAGTTAATAACGGTCGTTTTGTCGATCTTTGGTACTTGAGTCAACAATAAACTTCTTATAATTACAACTTGTTTATGTGGTAGAATATCCATTATCTCCAGAATTATATTCATGATTTAGATTTCATATATATCTTATATATCTAGTATATACATTAATTTTTAATATTACGTAACATTTATAGGTAAGAAATGAAATGCACCGTTCATGGAGACGGTAAGCCGTACGTACGCATGAACGCTACTTTCATTTCAATTTTATATTTAATGGAACGAAATCATAATGATATAAATGTATAATATAATTCCAGTATAATATAGTGTATAATACCATTTAATCCATCCTTTATACATCCCACAAATGGTATTAACGATTCAAATCACTTTGAGGGGGCGGTAGTCCGCACTTCCTAAATTGAAATTATCGCGTTTTACCCGTAATGGAAATCATAAAGTATGCCATTAATGAGAAATACAGAAGCATAAGTAAAACATAAACATATTATATATCATATATAAAAATAGTGACATCTTAATGGCCACCTTTTAAGGTGTTATATGAGTGCTGAACAATCATCGTTTCATGAGGCAGAAATTTACCATCCACAGAAATTGTATGTTATTTAACCATTAGATGTAGGTGTGTGTATGTGTATCTTTAATCCTTATTATAACAACATCCTAGTATATTGAGGATACTGGTGTTGTTACAAAATTAATGAATAAAATGAGTTTAGGGGGTTGAGGAAGAAAAGTAAAACAAAACAACATTAGAGAAGACATTACCTCAAAATCGGCTAACTCTTTTTGTTTTGAGCCAAAGGCTTCCTTGGGAATAGTTTTGCCCAAAGTGAGGCTTCTAGGAGTAAGAGGGGGATGTTGGGAGAGTATTCGGGTAGATTTTGGCTGATCCAAATGGCTTGAATGTGTAAATGAGGTGGGGTAGGTGGGGGCCTTTTATAAGTGGAGAGGAGGGGCACCCTTGGAAAGCAAAGAAAAGTCACTTTATTATAAAATGAGTTTCGGATTTTAGAGGTCCCACACTTATATAATTCAAGGATAGGATGCTAAGGGTTCGAATTATACTCATCCAATAGGTTTTTGAAAAGTGTACGCTTTGGAGTTTACATTATCTTTCCATTTTATTTAAATCGTTAAATAATGAGGTCATCGCTGCATCATCATGATGTCATACATACTTTAATTTATTTAATGTCTAAATATTATAAAAAAAATACTATGATGTAGGAAATATTTTTAGCTTTCTAATTAATATTTATAATCAAAATTTGGACTTTTGTAATCCCAATTAAAAACTGTTTTAGTAAAACAACTCATGTTTGTGTCAATTTAATTTTAACATTAAATAAATATATATTAATGTCATTTTCCAACCAAAGTGGCTCCATGGGGTCCCCAAGTTGACCCATGAGTTATCATGGTCGGCCATGATCATCCAATAGAAGTAGGACAAGTTTCAAGCTCATCTCATATTATTAAAACATTATTTTTACCTTAAACTACAATAATTACCTCTAATCGCGATTAAGAAATTAAAAATTACTATTCAGCAAAAATTATTTTAATCTCATTGAACCACATTTTAATTCTTAATGAAAACCATGTATGTCGGATATTTGAATATCAAATCACAGAAGTGGTAATATTTCATTTAAACAGAAAATCAGTTATTTAACTACCACTTAGTGGTTTTACTATTCATAAAAAATTGAGGTTTTTCAGAACAATGCCAAAATTTCACCCTAAGCTATAATTGATATTCCGAATTCAAAAATGATGTCTATTTTACAAAATTACAAACATATAAGTTGCATTAATTAATTTTATAATTAATTCCCGCTGTTACAACAAATAGCGTGTTTCTAAGAAACAATTTATATTAAAAGATTGGCAATTGTTTATGTCCAATTTCAATGTTAAATTATTTCTAATGACCACCATTGGATAAATTTGTAAAAATATATTCTAATTATACTTTAAAACCAATAAATAGTATAATTTATCACTATAAATTATTTTGATTAAAAAATTTGTCTTTAAGTAATTTTCACTATAAAAAATTGGAAGTTCTCAGAAAATTACAAAAAATTCAACTTTGGATAATTTCGATATTACGAATACAAAAATGAAGTCAATTTTGAAATATAAAAATTATATAATTTTAAAAAGTGGTTATTACTATTCATAATGGATACTTTGATTAGTCACGGTGTGTTAGAAATCGAACTTGCGTACAATGCAAGCTATTTCATTATTGAATGAGAAGCGTATTGTGGAAGCTCGGGGTGTTACAAAACATATATGAAATTCAATGAAATAATCAAAAATATATGTACCTTTATGTACCTCAATTTCATCATTTTATTGAGATGCAACATATTATTTTTTCTTTTCTTGGAAGAGTAGATCATCTCATGCTTCTCCAAAAAATGTCTGGCGGGAGATATGTTGACAATGTGGTTCATAATGTTGTCTTCAACCCATTGGAGAATGAATCCCCAAAATATATCATGCTCTAATGCTCATTCTTCATCTGACATCCTCTCTGGATTCTGGGTACTAAACACTAGAAGATTCATTCACTTGACCAAAAGCACATCCCTCATTTTAAGTCACCACATATGGTAGATAATACCATTCAATAAAATCAAGCAACTGTAATTGGCCTCCATATAAATTGGAAATAAAAATACAAACCCTCTAATACAATATGTTGGGAGAGATGAGAAAGTGACAGACGTGAAAACAATTGAAATGATAATGTGCAGCGAAAATAAAATCCTTCCCTCCAAATAAAATCCTACAAAACTAAAGTGGATACATAGTGACCAAACGTAAATGTTCAGAAATGAATATTTTGACACCGAAAATTTTTATGTGGAAAACCAAAATAGGGGAAAACCATGGGTCCTAGCTTAGAAATAGGAATCTACTACAATGAATAATTACACAGTAGAGAATCCCCAAAAATAGAAGGGATCTCAAAAATAATAATCTTTGATGTAAAGGAAAATTGATCATCCATGGAAGTCTATCACCAAAATTTTCTCTTCTCATGACATTGTGGATGTCCAGTAAAAGCCTTGTCAGTTCCACCTTTTATTGAAAAACAATCCGCATGGAGATGTGTTGCCACATAAAAAATAGGTCTTTCTGTGAATTAATTCACATGGTCTTGAACCGCATTAAAATACCTCCTTAACAGAGAAACTACGTGGTCACCATTTGAGGAGGCTCCCAAAACCATGTAACCATTAAATGGATAATAATTCTATGACATATGTCATTAAATATTAACAAAAATAAAAATGGTAATTATTTTCTATGATAATTCCAAATTCGAATAAACTATTATATGTAGAAATTATATAATAATATCAAAAAATATTAAAATAATAAAAAATGTTAAAAATAAATAATTATTTATAAAAATAAAACTATATCCAAAATAACTATAATTAATAAAAAAATAAAGATTGTTTTATCAAAAAAATTTATATCATTACATTCATCTTAAGAGACTTAAAATACAATGATCTTCTTTGGAAATATTAATATTAACATAGTGATCAAATTACTTTTGAATACCAATGTCTTATATATGACAGAAATATAATCCAAAAATTAACTAAATATACATGATCATATAATCCCAAAATTTTATCAATACCATAACATACATGACAGAGAAATTTAAATTAATAATTCAAAAAAACTAATCTATAAATATAATTCAATCTAAATATATTTCTCCTAATATATCATAAATCATTTTATGATATAAAATTTTAAATCTAAAAAGGTGTGTTTATGATTTTTATAATCGTGTCAAACATAATGTTATATACCTATAATGGTATCTAAAAATCCAAATATATCCTCATATTAAAACATCATAATCTCCATATTTATCTAAACCTATCATTTCATATCAACTATAATAGCTTCAAACCTACACTCCGGAATCCAGTTTTGAAAACATTAAGATTATATTTCTAGGTTGATACTAATATATGTGAGCAAATATTAACAATATAAAACATTTAAAAATATTATATTGAATGATATACATTCTTAAATACATTATATTATTAGTGTTTTAGAGAATAAGGGAAAACTATTCTGTGGGCCATAACAATATCATTAATTGAAGATTTCTCAAACATAACATGATATTTAATATTTTCACAACAACCCATAATAATAATATTTATTAAAACTGTATAACATAATAAATACAATTTATTTATTAATGAACTAAAAAATGTATATATATGACATGTGAGTTTAAATGCCTATTCATTGTAAAAATATGATTATATAATTGAATTTAATTACTGAGAATAAAAATAAAATATGGGTATTATAAAATAATAAATATGGGTGAGGATAAAAATAATAATTATGACGTCATATATTTAACACATATTATTTTCCGATATTTTATAGAATAGTTTCTAGACAAAGGCACCATGAAATTGTCTGATAACAACTCCCAGTGTTCCCAGAATAGCAGTTTGAAATATATATAATATATAAAATATCTTTGACACATATAGTTCTTTAAATAGTGAAATATCAAATAAATGGTGGCCCAAATCAAAAATATGAGGGCACCATTGAGCTTAGAATTCAGGGTTTACCCTGTGAGAGACAAAACCATGTTCTAATTGGGTTGTATGTAGAAATTTAATTATACGAATAAAATATATAAAATAAGTAAATAAATTATATTAATTTATTTCCTATATTCATTGAAATAACCAATTCTATTAATATACAGTTATGGAGAATTCATATTTTTAGTGGATAAAACCATGATATATATAGGAACATTTGAAAGGCATCGAAAAATAATTAATTGTAAGATGACGACTAGATCAGAGATCAACAATTAATGCGAGATGAATTCAAGGGATCTCACCAATGATCATGGAACAACAGCATTCTTCATCATCCATCCATCCAAGGCAAGGAATAAAATTAAATTTTTCTTTATTACTATTTTTTTCAAAAAAAAATATCAATCAACCAACAGATTGATCCACAAATTGTGCGTATTATATGATAGTATTTATTAATCTTGAAATGGGATAAGTTCACAGTGGTCAATTTTTATCTAAAAATTTTTCATTGTAATGGTAATGAATCTTGGATGATATGAACATCGACCGAGATATGTTCTCTAGAATTCCTCTTCTTCCATTCTTCCCATATTTATTCATTCATCATGTGAATTATTTGTTTGTCCTGTGGTTTGAAATCCATTGGAAAATCATTCATTGTTCATATGTTTGTTGGAAAAATTATGTGATATTATAGATATTTGATCTCTATTTAATTACGATGGTTTATAGTAGTAATAAATAGTGAATTAGAAGATTTTGGAAAATCATTCATTGTTCATATGTTTGTTGGAAATCCATTTTTTGGATCGATTCAATGGTTGAATCATAGTGTTCTATGATGACATGGTTTATATTCCTATATCACTTGGTTATGTTTAAGGGAGGAGAAAAACCCTTTTCTTGAGACCAATAAATGACAATAAAGAATCATGATTTCGATATCTAGAAATTACTGCACTAGAGAGCATGTAATGAGGATCCACACAATGTGAGGAACCCCTTCAGTGGCAGCTAGGTTTCCTGGAATGATATTTGTATCACATAACATGTTTCCATGTTATACTTAACATGGTCCACATTTGGTGATACGTTTTTGTAACTCAAAGGGTACACAAACATGAGATGGATTACATGGTCATTGGAATGTCATGAAATCCCATGTGGGCATATACTGAAAATATATGCAATGGTTATATAAGGTCCCAGCCTTAATCATTACAAAAATCATTTTTAAATAAATAATTTACATTGAGTATCTTTTTAGGTATAGAGTTTTAGAGAATTAGGCGATAACTAATAGATTATATTTCCAAAATTACAAAGCAGACACATCTACTCAATTTCCATTTTTTTCTTAAAAAAACTCTTGAAAAAAATGCCATGTATAGTTCATGTTTTAGACAACATGACTTTTCCTTGATCCCATTTTTTAACCTATTCATCTTTATGTCAATTGAACAATATTTCAAAACATGGGATGAGAATTAAAATATCAGTATGGGATACACAATGAAAGAAAATTGGTTGTTTTTCAAGACAACATGTAAACCATGAATACATTATCATAATTAATAAGTTTCACTTTTATGAAGTTTTAAATACTTTTAACTGAATAAAATCAAATTTCATAACCTTTTGTAACCAAAAGTTTACCATAAACCCATAGAAATAATCCTATAGAAAAATAAAGGTAACATGGGAAATAAAAATACTTAAATGGAATAACGATATTGTAGACCTCCACACATATCACAAAATTGTAATTTCCATAAGGCCCAATTCCATACACATTTCATTGGAGGTTATAAAATAACCACCTTTACTTGATTTATCACGAAATCACCCACCAAATTTATAAGTATCATTACATTATCATAACAAAAAAAATATTGCAAATATCAACATTTCATTAATAACATTTAATTTCAAACCACTAGATATAATTTCAAGTTATTGGTATAATAAATCCTTTTCAAACCCATTTCCAATACGAGAACTTCCATAAATAATAATGTATATCTTTTTAATTTTTAAAAAACATTATGGTTTATATAAGAAACCAAATAACGATTATGGCGGCGGAGTGGTCATTGTCTTTACATACCTTAAAAAAATTCCTTTCGTTGTTTACTAAAATACTACATAGAAAAATTATTCCCTTTGAATGAAATTAAATGTCAAAGGATTTTATGACACACCGTCTAAAATATGGATGAATATTTTATCAAAATATGCCTCAAATAATGGAAATTGGGACGAAGTCCCATACCTCGATTTTGATTGTCTTGTTCTTTATTTATCTCCCACAACAATAAACCTAAGATCATTTCAACTTGTTTAATAAACTTTGTGAATTTTATTATACCTTTTATATCACTTATTACCTTTATATAGGAATTAGTTATTTATTTAATTTCATATCAGACCTTTTGTTGATGTTCTGATCATTTGAAAAAAATAAACCAGTAATAATTATAAATTGTCCATGTGTTCATATTTCCATTATATAAAAAATTTGATGCATTATTTAGATATATTATATATAATATATATCCAATATATAATTCTACATAACATTTGTAAATAAGAAATGAAATAAACCGTTCATGGAGATGGTAAGTCATACGTACACATGGATGCTAATTTTATTTCTTTTTTATAATTTTTAAATGAATTAAAACTAAATGATACATAGTAATATTATAATAAATTTATAACACACATGATATATTTGTTACAAAATTTCATAACTTCCATCTTTTATACTATCCATGTATAGCATTAATGAGTCATATTGCTTTGAGAGGGTAGTAGTCTGCACATCCTCAAATTAAATTATTATATATATACAACATTAAATAAATAATGTTATGTCAGAAAAAGAGAATTACAGAATCATAGAGATGAAATAAATATCATAAATATCATATAAAATTGTAGTTCCATCATAATATTTACCATAACAGGTGGTAGGAGAATATTGAACAATCATCGTTTCATGATGAAGTAATTCGCCGCCCACAGAAACAATATGTTCTACGTACATTTTATAGAGGTGTGTGTAAATGTATTCTGGATAATTATCATAAAAATAAACTAGTATATTTATGATACTTTTGTTTTTATGTAATCCATGAATAATAAGATCATGGGGAGTGGAGAAGGAAAATAAAATAAATGATCTTGAGAGAAGACATTATCCTTAAATCGTGTAACTCCATTTGGATTGAAACGAAATTCTTTCTTGGATAGAATTATATCCATGGGAAGTCATCTAAGAGTAATATATGAATATTTTGTGCTTATTTGAGAATATGTTGGATGATCCAAGAGGCTTTAGTGTTGTGAATAATGGGTTTGATTTGGGGGCCTTTTATAAGGGGAAGGAGGGACTTTTATAGAATATTTGAATGTTTTATTTTATTATAAAATGATATTGAGTTTTAAAAAGAGAAAACTAAATAAATTTTAATATAATATGAATATAAGTCGAAATAAAATCAATCAATAATAATTGTACAGGTTTTATAATATTTTTTTAATCCTTATCTTTTAGGCTTAATCATTAGTTTACAAATTATTCCTCTACCATGTCCTCTTGTATATTAATACTAAGTGGAAAATATATTTACTATAAAATTAAAAGAGACATAAAATGGATCATTAATGACATATTTATCATTATATATGTCAATTTTTTGTATATTAGGTTTTTCAAATTTTGTTTATCATTTAATAAAATATTAATTGTTTGAAAATCTCATTTATGTTAGTTTAAAAACAATTCATATCTAGGCATTAACAAATCTATAACAACATGATTAATTCTAACAAACTTAGTTAAATAAAATTTATCAAGTCATTATAATCCATAAATTTATTTTATGGAATAAATTGTTTTAAAATAAATTTATTTTAAAATTGGTAATCTCATTTATTAAAAACATTCATTAATGATGTAATCATTACATCATCATTGTGTCTTAAATAAATTTACATATTTGATGTCTAAAGTTATAAATAAATTACCATGATGTAAAATATATTATCATCTTTCTAATAAAAATTTATACTCAAATATACCAATTATAGGACACCATATTAATATTGTTTTAGCAAAACAATACATGTTTATGATATTTTTATTTTTACTTTAAATAAAAAGTTATCAATGTAATTATCTTCACCAAGAGGCTTTCAAGAGGAAAAAATTTCTACCCAAGGATTATATTTTTCTTCAATGATTCATCAAATATGTTTATTACAATAGTTTTGGTAATTTTTTAATATTATAATATTATTTTTACCTTGAATTACTTGATTTTCCATTAACTATTGTAAATAAAAATCAAAATTTACTATTCACAAAAATTATTTTCATCCCATTGAACCACATTTTAAATAATGATGACAACCATGTATGTAGGATTTTTTTAATTCAATTCATATAAGTGGTAAAAATTAATTTAAATGAAAAATTTGGTTTTTAACTATTATGATGTATTTTCCACCATTTATAAAAAATTTATCGTTTTCAAAAAAATACAAAAACTTCACCATAAGATAAATTTTATATTGTGTATTTAAAAATAATTTCTATTTGAAAAAATTTTAAAAATCGATGTTTCATTAATTGATTTAAAATTTTTACTGTCAAAACCAGAATGCTTGTTTTTATGAAGTAAAAACTAACAAAATAATGACATGCATTTTTGTCAAATTTAAGAGTGAAATTACATAAAATGACCCAAATTGGATTAATTGGTAAAAATATAATCCAATTAAACTTTAAAACCAATTAAAATATAAATATAATTATATAAATATATTATATTAAAAACAGTTTTGAATAATTATTGAGTATTTTGACTATTAATTAAAAAATGAATATTATCAAAAAAATAACAAAAATTAACCCAAAGAAAATTTTGATGTCCTGGTTATAATGAAGAATTATATTTTGTCAAATAGTACATATAAAAGTTACAGAAAATAGATTCGAAAAGGGTACTGTATAAAAGGTGTTCAACAGACATTAAAAAAATATTGTAGTTTTTATCCTTAAAAATCAGAATATTTCTTATATAAAGCCTCTAGAATTTATTGGATAAATGTAATGAAATTTATTAAACAAGTATATTTATATTTTAGTTAGTTTTGTTCATTAACACATATACAACAGCTATAAGTTAACTATTATTTTAAATAATAAATTTATTATATTTTTTTAGTATGACTTAATGTTTTCTGCAATGTATGATTTTGTAGAAATTTGTTGTCGCGTGTTCAGTACGGAATTGGATATAGCATCCTAATTATGGTAAAATTAATATTTAATTCCAAAAAATTAATAAATATGAAAATTTCATATTCTTTATTTACCTGCGATATTACATCCTTCCCTACTTTTAGGAATTGCGTCCTCAAAATATTAATCATTTTGAAAATAAATGGTTGTATTTATCCCTCATAGAATTTTCATATTGTAACACCCCATGATTATACGGTATGTTTCCCTTTGAATAATGTAATATCATTCATTTTACGTAACTTCAAGATTCTAATACACTATGGCCAATTAATGTAGATGTTATGAATAGCAATACCCACGTTGTGAAATTTTATAATTTTTAATATTCAATATGGACATATTTTTTTGATTCAGAATATCAAAATTATCTTAGGGTGAATTTTTGGTATTTTTTCTGAGAACTTCCAATTTTTTATGAATAGTGATAAATACTACATTTTAATTAAAAAAATTAATAAAAATAATTTATAGTGAAATTTTATACTATTGAGTGGTTTTAAAGTATACTTATATTATATTATTACCATTTAATCGAATTTTGGTCATTGGAAATAATTTCACATCTATACTAGACATAACTTAGTGTCAATCTGTTGATAGTTATTATTATATAAAAGCAAGCTTTTTTATTTTTAACAACGGGTATTAATTTTAAATTTCATTTTGTCACTTAGGTGTTTTGAATTTCTAAAAATGGTGTCCATATTTTTAAATAGGAGGTAAAAATTGTTTAAATAGATAACTTTAGTTTTTGGACATTTTGAATAATTATTCTGGTAAATATTTTATTTACCATGGTTAAAGGGTAAATCCGGTAAATAAGGTTAAAAAATAATATTAACATAATATTAAATTACAGTAACACATGTCATTACCCTATTGTATGATACATTTATGACCATGGTCATCGTTAGGTTGATTTTGGGGCCCCATGCAGCCACTTGTTCGTGATAATGAAACTTTATATTAATTAAGTTAAACTAAATACAAAAAAGACATAATCATATATCTTTTCATACAGATTTTTTTTTAAATAAGTTTATATATATTATCACTTTGACTATAAATAATCACTATAAATATAAAAAATCTTTCCTACATTATGGTATTTTATTTATAATTTTTAGAAATTTAATAATTTTATTTATTTATGACAGAATGATGATGCTATATTTCCGTTATTAATGAAAGAATCAAATAAATTGTATTAAAATTTTTATAATAAATATAATATGAAAGTATTGAAGTCATCCACGAATTTTCTAAGTTATAATGACATTCTAGGATTGATTATATTAATTTATTTCGAATTAATAATTTTTTTGGACTTTATCAAAAATCGATTATTAAATAGTGTCAAAATTAACATAAAAGAGTTTTTAAGACAAATATCCTATTATTAATTGATACGATATTCCAAAAAAAAATATGATGTTCGTCCAAATGACTTATATATTTATATATATATATCTATCATTAATTAACCACATGGTGTTCTCTTGGCTATTTATAGTTAGTTTATTAACAATATAATAAAAAAATACAAAGAGACATGGTAAATGTCAAACTAATTAACTATGAGTTAAATCAAATTGATAATGTTAATATAGTGACCCAAACCTCTCTAAAACCTATTGGATTAAATTATTTAGACCGATCATCACCTTATCCTAGAAATAAGTCACTTTGGAGCCATTATAATCTGAATATAAAATTATTATAAAATAATATTTCACTTTTTTCCCTAAGGTTCCCCTCACCCCTCTTATAAAAAGGAACCGCCATCCACAAAATTCACACCTCCAATTCCATTTGAACCGGCCACCCCCTACCCAAATAACAACCCATCTTCCCTAAATTCAACCTAGAGGCCTTAGTTTTATCAGATATCCATCCTAAGGATCTCTTTTGATCAACTCAAAAGAAAACACCTGAGAAAGAGGTAACAATTTCATCACCTCATTCAAGATCTTTTCATATCCCAAATATTCATTCTATGTTTTTGGAATTTTAAAATAATTACTCTAGTATATTATATATATTGTGATGTTATTATAAATATGGTACAACAATATTCGATATTCAGTCAGTCCTTTGAATGACATGTCAACTTACGTGCGTACATATAGCTTACAATCTCCATGTAATTGTGTAATTGTTATTAAATATGATATACCATCCAATTATATAAGATTTATATATCAAAAAAAATGATATTGTCTCTCGTGCAGATGTACGGATTACCGTCTCCATGAATGTGATGAGATTCATTCCCCATTTTATTCATTCTAGAATAATTTTCATTTGATGGTTAAAAATAATTTATAAAGACATATTATCATTCTATAAATTAATCAAATATTTCCTATTCATATAAAAAATGTATTACGTAACCCAACATATAAGGAGAACAAATCTGTTATCATCTGAAACGACGACAATACTAAAATATTAGTAACAAAGAAAAATTAAAAGATCATATATATTATAATATTAATGTATATGATTCATGTATAATTTAATAACAATAATCTAACCATTATACAAGAGGTTTTCATACCCTTGACCATGGAATAGTACATGGTAAGGGTTAATTTCACAATCTCTTCATTATCCGAGGTTGTTTATATGTAATTATCTACTAGGGCCTCTTTATCATCCACATCATGTTTCTTAAAAATGTATTTCTAAACATTATTACTATTTTATAGAATATGGTTTAAAGGCATTTATATTTTTTTTTTACATTTATAATATTTTTATAAGGGATTATTTTCAGCGTTTTCCAAAGAAGTCCCTTTACGACCATTTCAAAAAAAATTAATAAAAAAATGTCTTTTTTAACTTTTACAGTGGGTGCAGCTATATTCTGCCATTATATCATCGTCGAAACTTCCCTTACAATATTACAAGAATATTTAAATAAGAATATTTTATATTAAATGATTTCAAAATAGAAAGGGATATTTCTCTCAATAGGGTTTTGATTTCATCTATGTCAACATCCTTTGATGGATTTTAAGCTTCTTTGAAGTTGATTTATTATGATACAAAAAATCCATATTGTATTGAAGTTATTGTGATATTTTTGACTGTGGATATGTTATTTTTACACCATTCATGTGTTATGGATAATATATTTTCATTTCATATTATAGTTTTAATATGAATGTATATTTAGGTTTAATCATTTTCATATTAGGAATGCATTGGACTTTGTTTGTGACGGGTTGATCCCACTATAGTTCTTTGATGGATCAGTAGGTCTCATGATACAAACTAGTGTCTTAGAAGATGGCCTTGACAGAATCTTATTTGTATTCTTGGAACAAGGCCTTGACTATGTGGTTAGGAATGTATGACATTATGCATTCCATTATTATGAATGTTCCTATTTATAGGGCATATGATTATTTGACTAGTATAATATCAATGTGAGTAAGTAAATGTAATTATTTTGATTTATATTTTCCATATTATGAATAAGTTTATGTTGAAAAGTATTTGTTTTTAGTTATATACTTTTACTTAAATTTTTATGCATATTTTTGAATGTTTTCACTATATTGTTATCCTTAATGAGAATCTGAGCTCACCCCATTCTATGTTTTATTTTTTCCCAAGATGTGAAGATGTATATTATGAAGACCTGCATGGATAGTCTATGGGTTATCAGTGTTATCTATGGAAGCAATGTTGTTTTAATTTTCCATTTTATGATGTAATGTAAACCATATGAATCTATTTAGTACTTCCAAGGCTACTGAACTAATCAGACTTTAGAGGTTTGAAATTTTGTGATCATTCAAATGATACATATTAATGCACCGACTCTGGGCTTTTGGGGTCAGGGAATTACAGTTGGTATCATAGAAAGCCTGTACAAACCTTAGAAACTAGATTTCGATAAACTCTGATAGAGCACATTAAATTTAGATAGACATTGAGGATTAGTATAGATTAAATTCCTAGAAATTTTTGTATTGTATAGATTTTGTGAGTTTTCTCAGAAATGCATCCTTCTCTGGATATGAGTAGGTAGAGATGGGTCTGGCCTAGATTTACCTAAGGTTAAAACCTAGAAACACTACATTGTGATAGACTCCAATGGGAACTGGTGCACGACAACGAGCCTTGATGCACTGTTAGTTACGACACTCCTGGGGGATATGCTTAAGATAATTCTCCTATTAATTACATACCATTATAAAGGGTATATGAGTATATACATCCTAAAAGAAAACATTTTTATTATTATGGATTATATCCATATACTATTCAATTTATGTTCAGTGTTTTACAAGTTTGGGATTATGTATTGAAATTCATAAACTAATCTAGTGTATGTTAATGTTTTGAAATGGTGCCTAGTGGAAGGAATGGAAACTGTATCAATTCATGTACACCATTTAGGGATTTACCTCCTACTCAATATAATTTTAGTGGTACTGGTGATACAATTGGTACTGATTAGCTTATCACTACACTGGGACAACTCACTCTTGTTATTATTAATAACCTTATCCGTATGGAGCACCCTGATCCACAATTCAGAGGATTAATGATAGACTGCTTCATTAGGGGACAACCACCAATATTCAATGTTAGTAAAAATACCATGGTAGCTAAGAAGTGGATAAGTTCCTTAGAGAACGTAATTCGGGATTTGGGGTGTAATGAAAGAGGAAAAGTTTTCATTGATGTTTATCACCTCACTGGAGATGTAGATAAATGGTGGTCATTGATTCAAAACATAGAGAAGGATTATGAAGTATCAACTATGGAATAGAAGGATTTAAAATATATTTTCATAGACAAATATCTTCCTCGTGACCAACGAGGGGATATGGAAAGACTCCTTCTGAGTCTGAGGAAAAAATATAATGAGAATGTATCAAAGTTTGAGGCTATCATTATAATTTTAGTAATGAATGCATCATATTATATATGTAACCCAAAGTTTAATATTGATCATTTCATTGATGGGTTAAAAACATTCCTACGCCAAGCATTAGTCTCACAATTTTTTTCAACATATGAAGATATAGTCTAATGTGCTATCAAGACAGAAAAAAATTCTATAAATTTTATGAAAATAATGTAAAGCAAGAGAAGAAGAGAACAATAGATAAGAGACAGATAATGGGAAAAAGGGAAATAATAATTATCTATTATGTGATAATTGTGGAAGAAACACCCTGGTATTTGCCTAAAAGGAATGGGCGTTTGTTAAAATTGAGGAGAAAATGGCCATCAGGCTCGTGATTGCACAGGAAAAAATGAAGTTTTCAATGTTGAATGCTACAATTGTAGTGAAATGTGTAATAATGAAAATGAATGACCTAATTTCCAGGGAAACATACCTCAAAAAAGGCAAAGAAATAAAGGCCATGTTTATGTTGTTACTATAGTTGAAGTTGAATAATTAATGTATTTGTATTTTTGGACTCATGGGTTATATTCTGGTTATAAGAATAATGTGATATAGATAAGGATTGTACTACATTAAATGTTGATATCATTAAGGATTCAATATGACTAAGGTAATAATATTTTCAGAATTTGATAATAATAGAAACGTTACGTTATTTGGAAAAAATGATGTTAAAATTGATTTCCGAATTTAGATAACTTTTAGAGAGAGTTGGACAGAGGTACTATGAAAGACTATAATGTTTGGAATGGATTAAGCTGAACATTTTATAGTATTGTTTAATGTTAAAACAATTTTTATGATTATTTTTCGAATATTATGATGATATAGTTTTAGTAAAATAACAACCGTCAGGTCGGGTGATAACCCTTTTTGTCGGAAAAAGCTGCAGGAATCGAACCCACAACCATAGTGCGACATGCCTTTATTACATAACACTATCCTACAAGAAGTCCCTAATTATTAAAAACTATTTTTATTCATTTTAATGGTATTTGTTAATATTTGGAACCTTATACTATTAAGATAAATATAATATTTTTGAGTTCAATTATCTTTTGGATTTAAAGATAAGTTTATGGTAGAAATTAGTGAAGGATGAAAATATACATGTCAATTATATATATATCTCACTTATAATATAAAGAAATTAATTCTTAAACATTAGAGAAGTGATATTTAAAAAAAAATTGTTATCTAAATACATTATTTTTTGTTGAAATGATGATATTTTAAATCACCATTAATTGATGGCTTTGAGGCCCTCAATTTCACACTTGTTTGTGATTGATGAACTCAATCAGTCTCTATAAATATTTACTTTTTCACTCTAATTAAGTGCCAATAATTTCCACCAATGTTCTCCTATTTGAAACCCTAATGTGGTGGTGACATTCTCATTTCCCTTTCCCTCTTATAAAATCTAAATTTTATTAACCCTTTTTCTGATGTGGGTTTTTCAAAAAGGTAATATCTATTTTCAATCATTTATTTTTGAGGACAATTTCAAATTGCGAGGATGCAATTATTTGATGGAGGGGAGAATGTAAAACCCCATGCTTCCACAGTATTTTTCCTTTTGAATAATGTAATTGCTTGCATTGTACACAACTTTAAAATTCTAACACACCACGACCAATAAAAGTGGTCATTATGAATAGTAATACCCACTTTTTGAAATAAAAATATATTTTATTATTCAAATTGGACTTAATTTTTGGATTTGGAATTTCAAAATTACCTTCGGGTGAATTTTTCGAATTTTTCTGTGAACTTCCAATTTTTTATGAATAATTAAAAATACTAAATTTTAATTAAAAACAACTTTTTTAATCAAAATAATTTACAATGATAAATTATACAATTGAGTGGTCATAAAGCCTAATTAGATTATATTTTTACAATTTAATCGAATGTTGGTCATTGGATGTAATTTCATATTTCAACTAGAAAGAAAAAAGTGTCAATCATTTGATACTTTTTATTTATTATAAACACACTTTTTGTTTTGACAACAGAAATTAATATTAAATTAATTTCTTCCACTTCTGTGTTTTGAATTTATAAAAATTGATTCCTTATTAAGAATATTGAGATCCAAATTTTGTAAATAGGTAACTTTTTTTTAGAAATTTTGAATAATTATTTCGGTAAATATTTTATTTACCATGGTTAAAGGGTAAATCCTGTAAATAAGGGTAAACAATTAATGTTATAAAAAAATAAAATTTTCTAAAATGTGGTTTAACCCTATTGGAAGATACATTTCCGACCATGAGAATCATTGGGTCTATTTTGGGACCCCATAGAGCCACTTGTAAGTGAAAATGACACTTTATATTAATTAAGTTAATGTAAATACAAAAATGACATAAGTAAATATCTTTTAGTAAAACAATTATATACATAGAGTTATATATGTTACCTATTATACCATAAATATTCATTATAAATATAAAACTATTTCCTATATAATGGTATTTTATTTATAATTTTTAGACATTTAATAATTAAATTTATATATGACATAATGATGATGAGGTATTTCCTTTATTAATGAAAGGATAAAAGAAATGGTATTATAAATGTTAAAATAAATAATATTTGAATTTTTTGATGCCATTATATAATTTTCTATGTTAATATGACATGTTATGATTTATTAAATTAATTTAGTTCGAATTAATAATGTTTTTTGGACTTTAACAAAAATAAATTATTAAATAATGTCAAAATTGACATTAAAGAGTTTTTAAAACAAATGTTATATTATTAATTGATATAATATTCCTAAAAATTTATGGTTCTTCCAAAGGACATGTATAATGATATATATATATATATCATTAATGAACAACATGGGGTTTCATGACAGTTTATAGTATGTTTATTAACTATATAATATAAAAATACAAAGAGATATTGTAAATGTCAAACTAATTAACTAGGAGTTAAATCTAAGAGATAAGGTTAATATAGTGACCAAAACCTATATAAAACCAATTGGATGAATGTAATTCATTCCATACCCACCTTAGCATCTAAATAATTACCTTTGGAGCCATTATAAAATCAATATAAATTTATTATGAAATAATATTTCACTCTTTTCCTGTGGTGCCCCTCACCCCTCTTATAAAAGGGCCTCCCCCTTCCCTAAATTTCTCACCTCCAAATCCATTTTCCTAGCCCCACCCCTGCCAAAATATCCTCCAAACATACCTCAATTCATTTTAAATGTCTAATTTTGATTGTAAATTCAACCTAGGGAGCCCTTTTTGTCAACGCAATCTGAAACACCCGAGGAAGAGCTAATAATTTCTTCACCTATATCAATATTTGTTTTCTTCCACTTCTTATTTCATTGATGTTTAAATTATAAAATAATAACTATATTTGTATTATATATAGTGTGAAGTTATTATAAATATGTTATCGACATATTAATTATTCTATTCATCCTTTTAATGACATGTCATCATACGTGAGTACGTACGACATACCGTCACCACGTCGTGTGGTAATTGTTATTCAAGAAATTATTATCTGTATGGGTATAATAATGATGTATAATTTATGTAAAAAATAAATATAAAATGATAATTATTCTTTATATAATATATACCATCCAATTATATAATATTTTTATATCAAAAGAATGATATTGTCGCTTGTGATTTTTTACAAATTACTATCTCCAGGAACGTGATAACATTTTTTCCCCATCGTATCAATTCAAGACTAATTTACTTTTTATGGTAAAAATTTATGTTTAAATAAATAATATCATTCTATATATTAATCTAATATATCTTATTCATAACAATCATGTCTTACGGAACCAAACTTATAAGTATAACGAATCACTTATCACAAGAAACGACGATAATAATAAAATATTATTAATTATGAAATATTAAAAGATCATATATGATATCATATTAACGTATATGATGCTATTATATTATATTAACAATGATTTCAACATTATACAGGAGGTTATCCTACCCTCGACCAAGGAAAAGTACAAGGTAAGGGTTAATTTTACAATATTTTCATTATCTGAGATTGTTTAAATGTAATTATCTACTGGGACCTCTTTATCATCCACATATATGTTTCTTAAAAATTTATTTCAAAATGATATTAATATTTTGTTGACTATGGGTTAAATTCATTTATACTCTTGTTTTACTTTTATAATATGTTTATAAAAGAATATTCCGGTCGTTTTACAAACAAGGTTCTTTATATCCATTTCAACAAAATTAAGGTAAGAATGTCTTATTTTATCATATACTATGGGTGGAGCTATATTCCACCATTATAACATCATTGAATCTTCCATTAGAAGATTACAAGAATATTTCTTAAAAAATGTTTTTTTAAATGATTTCAAAATAGAAAGAGATATTTCTCTAAAATGGTTTTTTATTTCATCTATGTCAACATTCTTTGAAGGATTTTAATATTATTTGAAGTTGATTTATTATGATATAGAACATCCATATTGTATTGAAGGTTTTTTGATATGTTTGATTATGGATGTGTTATTTTTACAATATTCATTCTTTATGGATAATGTGTTCACATTTCATATGATTGTTTTTATACGAATGTTTATGTTATGTTTAAACCTTTTCAAATGAAGAATGCATTGGACTTAATATGTGATGGGTGGAGTCCGCTATAGCTCCTCGATGTGTAGTTAGGTCTCATGAGAAAAATAATATCTTGGAACAAGGCCTTGAAAATATATTATTTGTAGTCTTGGAACAAGGCCTTGACTATGTGGTTATGAAAGTCTAGAATAATTCATTTCATCATTATAAATGTGTCTATTGAATTTTCATGTGATTATTCTTCTAGAAGAATTTCAATGTGATTAACTAAATGGAATTATTTTGATTTATATTTTCTATATTATGATGAAGTTAATGTTGAAATGGATTTTGTTTTAGTTCTATACATTTCCCTAAATGATTATGCTTATTTATGAAATTTTCTATTATATTGTTATCCTTACTGAGCATCTAAGGTCACCCATTTCTATGTTTTATTTTCTCCAAGGATGTGAAGTTGTATATTATTACTGACCTTAAAGGATAGTCTTTGGGATCTGAGTGTTGTCTATGGAAAAAAATGCTATTTTAGATTTCCATTTTATGATGTAATGTAAACCATATGAATATATCTATTAATTATAAGGCTGCAAAACTAATCGGTCTTTTGAGACTTGACCTTTTCTGATCATGCCAATGATAGGTAATAATGCACCGACTCTACGATTCTGGGGTCAGGTCTTTACATATATTCCAACATTGCCTCTTAAACCATGTTGTTTTTCAACAAAACATTTACCAGATGAATTAGCTTATTCTGCAACACTTTCTCTCTTTGGTCAAAAATCTGGATTGGTTGTTCCTCATAAAAAATATTATCTTCCAAATGAACTGCCTATAGACTCAAAACATGATATGGATCCGGTATATACATTCTGAAAATTGAAACATGAAAAATGTTGTGTAACTGGGATAAAATTCGAGGTGAAGACACTCTATAAGAAACTGAAACAACTTTCTCTAGGATTTTATATGGTCCAATGTTCCTTGGACTCACCTTTCATTTATTACTTAAATGAATCACAATTTTACCTGGATAATCATTGAGAACAATTTTATCACCTACCTCGAAAGAAAGATCCTTCCTCTTGTTACATTCATAAATTTTATTCCTTCTCTGAGTGGTTCTCATGTGGTTCTGAATCAACTAAACTTTTTCTACCATCTCTTCTACTAATTTGGGTCCCATCTGTTTTCTTTCTCCTACTTCATCCTAAAAAGCCGGAGTTTAACAATGATTCCCATATATTTCCTTAAATGGAGCCATATGTATACTGGAATGAAAAATGGTTTTAAACTAAATCAAACAAAAAATGATGTTTGTCCCAACTTCCCTGGTAATCCATTGAACAAGCATGTAGCATATCATATAAGGTTTTAATTGATCATTCTTAATTCCCATCTGAGTACAGATGAAAAGCTGTACAAAAATTCAGTTTAGTACCCAATGACTTTTGAAGTCCTTTCCAAATGTTTGATGTGAACATAGGATCACGATCAGATACAATGGAGAGGGAAACTCAATGTATCTTAATTATCTCATTGACTTACAATTGAGATGGTTGATCTAGAGGGAGAGTATCTAGAATAGGAATGAAATGAGCATATTTGGTCAATCGATCAATAATAACACAGATTGTAATATTACCCAAAGAAGTATTTGTTAATCCTACATTGATGTCCATGGATATATTTTTACATTTCCACGCTGGAACCAGTAATAACTTGTGCTTTTCTTTCAGTCACAGTCTATCTTATTTAACCCGTTGAAAAGATAAACATATAACATTAAAGTCAGCAATATCTCTTTTCATTCTATCCCACCAATAATACTACCAAATATCTTTGTACATATATGTACTGCAAGGATGAACTAAAAACAGAGATCTATGAGTTTCACATAACAACTATTTATTCAAATGTAGATCACATGGAACATATAATATCTTTCCAAATCAAAAAAAAATACAATCATTATCAATGAAAAATTCATGAAATGTACCATTATAAACCAATTATAACTTTTTCTCTAACTCACTGTATTCCTTCTACACATGATAAATTCTTTATGAGGGATATGATATAAATGACACCTAAAAAAAGATAGAGCAATCTCCAGCATCAACTACTTCTATGCCAATGTTCATCAAATCATTAATCAAATGATATCGTTCCAAACATATCATGGTAAAACTAGCATTACTTTTTAGTCTGAAAGAATTATCCACTTTATATCCTACTCCTGGATAGTAAAGAATTATGAAATCATAAAACTGGATTAATTTCAACCATATCGATTTTCCCATTATTAATTCATTTTGAGTGAATATATACTTCAAACATTTGTGATTAGTATATATTTCACACATAATGCCAGAAAAATGTTTCCCTGAAATTTGTTAAGAAAAAACAACATAAGATAATTCCAAATCATGTGTATGCTAATTTAACTCATTATTTTCCTACAGAAGTGAATCATAATCAATTATATTTTCATTGTTCATAAAGAGTCTACCATGTCCTTCCAAAGAAGCATCACTATGGATAAAAAATTCACCATTTCTAGAAATAAATACTAATACTAGAGCATTCACTAATCTTCTTTTTAGTTCCTGAGTCACATGATTCATCATTTCAACAAACAATTCAAATCATATTCTGACCATCTCAGGATGCTGATTTGGAAGGCTATTCACCTGTGTATGCCTTCCAAACACAATATACATGTTTCTTCTCTGAAAACACATTCTGAACACAGAAATAACTTAAGTGATCACACCTCGTAATCTGTAGATTCTATATAATTTCAATCATACCATGAATTAATTTATAGATATTAATTTATCAATATAACAACTCCTAATGTTGTCTAATCAAACCTGTGATACCAACTATGAGGACCCAGTCATAAAAATTACACAATCTTGAGTAAAATCATGAATTCACATTGAGGATCTTTTCAGGTTTAGAGTTTCATAGAATTATTCCATAATTATTACATTACATCTCAAAAATTACAATGTAGAAACATCTACTTAGTTTCCATTTTACATTAAATCAAAACTCATGAAAAATAGTCATGTATAGTTCCTTATTTTAGAAAACATGAATATTCCACGATCCCATCTGGGACCCTATTCATCATTATTTCCTATGAAAAAATATTTCAAAACATGGGATTAGCATTAAAATCTAAATAAGGGATACACAACAAAATTAAATTGTTAGTATTTCAAAAAAACATGTAGCCATGAATACATCATCATATGAAATACTTTTCACCTTTTCAAAGTTGTAAATAATCTTCAATCAATAAAAGATCATTGATTACCCTTTTCAAAAGAAAATATTACCATAATCCCATCTAAGGCAGCATATATAATATAAATGTAACTTTGGACAGAAACATACATAAATAGAATAACCATACCATCGAATTGCACACATATCACCAAAATGGAATAGCCATACAGGCCGACTTCCATACCAAATTCATTGGAGGATATAATTTAACCACCCTTCCATGGTTTATCATGTTTTCACCCATCATTTGGTTTATCACGTAACCACACATAAAATTTCAATGTACCATTACATAATCATAACACAGAAAATATTGAAAATTTCTACATTTCTGTGATAACATTTAATTTGAAATCATGAGATAACGTTTCAAAATATTGATATAATCAATACTTTTCAAAATTAATTTTACATACCAAAACACCCAAAAAGAATATTTTATTTCTTATCTTTTTTATAAAAACATTATGTCTTATAGATAAATCCCAAAAATGGTTATAGCGGTGGAAAGGTCATTATGACTGCATAGGTTAAAAAATATTATTTTGTCATTTAGTAAAACACTACATTGAAAAACATTACCATGGAATGAATGTAAATTTCAATGGATTTTATGACACACATTATAATATAAGGATGTATATATTTTTAAAATATGCCACACATAAATCAGATTGAGACAAAGTCCCTTACATCGAGTTTGATTGTCTTGTTCATTCTTTTTATCCAATTGTTATAATCATAAGTTAATTTATACTTTCATAAAAACAATTTTCAAGTTTATTATTCATATTATATCAATTATTAAATTTATATAACAATTAGTTTATTGTTTGACATCATTTTAGAAATTTTGTTGATGGTTGGAAGTTGAGGAAAAATTGATCTTTTATAATTATAAATTGTCTATGTAGTAAAAAGTACATTATCTCTAGAAATATATGCATGATATATATATCATATATAAAATATATATCCAGTATATAATAGTACATAAAATTTGGAGATATGAAATGAAATGCACCGTTCATGGAGACGATATGCAATATGTACGCATGACCTAAGTTTCATTTCGTTTTTCATTTTTTAGAGGAAAAAAAACTAAATTATAAAAAGCTATATTGTTATTCCAGTAAAATATAAATTGTATATATGTTATATATGTTCATAAATTAAATTTTTTATATGTTATATGTATATAATTAATGTGTCATATCATTTTCAGGGTGGTTGTAGTCTGCACTTCCTCAAATGAAGTTATCGTACATATACAAAATTAAATGAATAATGGAATATTATAAAATAGAATTAATAAATAATATAGAAAATATAAATGTCATATGTATCATATAAAATTATAGTTCTATCATAAATTTAACCACAAAAGTTTGTAGTAGAAGATTGAATAATCATTGTTTCGTGAGGCAGTAGTTCGCCATCCACAGAAACAGTAGGTTCTAAGTCCATCAGATAGAGGTGTGTGTTTGTTTAGTCAGAATAATTATCTTCAAAAAAACCTAGTATATTTATGATAATGGTGTTTTTATGTAAACAATGAATAATATTATATTTTTTAGTGGAGATGAAATATAAAATAAAAGAACTTGAGAGAAAACATTAATTTTAAATCAGGTAACTCCCTTTGGTTTTAACTAAAAGGCATTCCTGAATGGCCTTCTGCCAAGGTCACATCTGCGATGAGGAATAGATGGTTGTTGGGAGATTATAGGAGATGATTTTTTATGAGACAAGAGGCTTTAGAGTTATGAAATATGAGTTATAGTTGCGGGCCTCTTATAAGGGGGGATGGGATGTTTAGGAAATATTTAATCCTTATCTTTTAACTTTAACACTTATTTAACTAATTTAACCATTACCATGTACTCTTGTATATTCATACTATATAGTAAATATATTTATTATAAAATTACAGGATACCCAAAAATAGATCATTAATAATATTTTAAACATCATATATGACTATTCATATAGACATATATTTATAGGATTATTTTATCATTAAATAAAATATTTATTGTTTTAAAAACTCATTTATGTAAATTTACAATCTATTCGTATCAAGACATTAAAAAATCTATAATAACTTCATTAATTCAATGTAAATTTATTAAATAAAATCTAACATGTCATAATAATCCATGAAATTATTGGATTGAATATAAAGTATTAAATAAAAATTATGTGATTATTTATCATCTAATTTATTTAAAACATTTATTAATAAGGTAATCATTACATCATCATTGTGTTATAAATAAATATATTTATTTTATGTCTAAAATTATAAATAAATTAGCCAGATATAGGATATATTTTGAGCTTTTTAATTACTATTTATATTCAAATATATCAATTATATAACCCCATATTAAAATTGTTTTACCAAAACAATTCATGTTTATGATATTTTTATTTTTACATAATATAACATGTTATTAAGGTAATTATCTTACTCAATTGTTATTCAAATGAAAAATCTTCCACCCAAGGATTGTATTGGTCTAACATTACTCGTACAATATGGTTAGTTCGAGTGTTAAGGTGATTTTATATTAAAATAATATTATTTTTATCTTTAATTACAGTATTTTCATTTAACCGCAGAAAATAAAAATCAAAATCTACTATTCCCCCAAAAAAAATTTATCCCATTGAACCTCATTATACTTACTAATGATAACCATGTATGTCAGATTTTTTAAATTCAATTTAAGGAAGTGGTAAAATTTCATTTAAATTAAAAATTTAGTTTTTAAGTGCTAATAATTACATTCAACTATTAATAAAAAATTGAAGGTTTTTTGTAAAATAAAAAAAATCACCGTCAGATAAATTTGATATTCTGAATTTTAAAATTATATCTATTTTACCAAATTAAAAAAATTTAATTTTTATTAATTAATTTAAAATAATCATTTTCAAAACTAGAAACATGTTTTAAAAAGTAAAAACTATCAAAAGATTTACATGTGTTTGTGTCCAATTTAAGAGTAATAGTACATCTAATGACTGTAATTGGATTAAATCGTAATAATATAATCCAACTACCCATTAAAACCAATTTAAAGAACAATGTGTCTATATAAATAAATTATATAAAATGATTGTTATGAATTAAAATGCAGTACATTTAACTAATCATTAAAAATGAATTTTATCAGATAAATACCAAAAAATTACACAAAGTAAATTTTCATGTATTGGAATTAAATAAGAATTTTATTTTGTGAAATTGAACATATAAAAGTGAAAAATAAAATTAAAATTTCTCACCATCAAAAGGTGGTAAAATAAATTTTTAAAGAATATTAGATTATTTATGCTTAAAACCAGTTTATTTTTCCAATTTTGAGCCTCTAAAATTAATTTGATAATTGTGATGACAATTATCAAACATGTATAATAATTTTTTAGTTATTTTATTTAATTCCAACTAATAAAGTGGCTATTTATTAGCTATCATTTTAAATAATAATATAATTATATTATTTTCAGTTTATCTCAAAGTTGTGTGCAACGTAGGATTTTGGGGAATTCTTTTTTAGCATGTTTCGTAAGGTATCATACATAGCATCCCCATTAATGTTAAATTAAAATTTAATTCACAAATATTATGAAATATGAATATTTCATAATCATTATTTACATGGGATGTTATAGGTTAGGCCATGTACTGGTATATGGGAAGAAGTACATGGGAGGAAGCATGCCATGTAATTTTACGCAGACACAAATGAGGGTTGTTGATACTACCATGACTCGTGGTTGAAGGAACATTACATGTAACCCTACAACATGTTGAGTACTCTATTAATTATTTTCTAGAGAACATATCCTCTATATCTTGGACACATTTTATCAGGGATTGTTATCAATATCCATTCCCTAAGAGATACTATAGAACAACCTCCAACAGAAATGAAAAATATCCATTAAACACTAATTCCTGGATACTATTGTTGGAATCAATCATTAAGGGTCGGAGTGAGATCTTCTTCTTATATTCCTACCCTATGTGGAGTTCACTGTAACATTATATCCAAAACTACATAGGCATTGATCCTCTAAATAGAGGTTCAATCCTAATTGAGTAGTTTGTATAATCCATAGCATTGGGAGTTACTCTCATATATGTATCATATATATTCATACTATCAACATGTAACTCAAGGATGAGACCCATAAATAATAACCTATCAGAAATTTATTATTAATGATTTCAGACTGTAGAGTGTGTTCCCTATTGAATTTTCTATGTGGAACATTATATCTTGAATCCTAGGATAGTATTATGGTTGTGAATTACCTTTATATTATGTCAATTTTCTGAGCATATTATGATTTTAATATTATGTATACTATATACATACACCTATGTAGAGATGATTGAATTTATTGGATATATGATTTTTTATTTTGGCCTGTCATACTTGGTATTTTTATAATCACCAAAAAATAGTATTTTCCCTACGGTGTCATGTCTTTTTTTGATGATCAACCTTTTTAAAGAGTCCTAAATTGACCCAGACTAGAAAGTGCATGCTGATTCTGGATATACCGAGGATTGATCCTAGGGTTCCTTGATCGCAGTACACAATTTTTCATGGAGGGTGGAATTATTTTTAAACACTATGTTGGGATTGTATTTCTCCTTATTTATATTCCATTAAATCGTATCATACTATGATTGTGAGATTTATATGAATGTATGAATTGTTTTTAAACTGTATTTATATGGGGTTCTTGAGCGATCATTGGTGGTTTAGTGTTTCATTGATGAGAAAACACAACGAATGATTTTTTTGTAGTTGGAATTTAAGAGTATATACCTTAGTAGTAGAGAGTTGACATCATTCTCAGGGTCCTGGGCGTGAAAGAAGTTTTGGTAGGAGGTCCAAATATGGGTGATCCAAGATGAAAGCATGAGATGGTAGAAGATTTGGATTATGACCGCCACCACACAATGGTCGTCCACTCCTAGTCTAGTGAGCTAGAGGATAGTATAGGGGAAAACTGAAGGCAGCCCAAGAATATAACCTAATGACTCTTATAATGATACAAGGTATAATTTGTGCCTTTTATACATTATCATTAGTACACATAGAAATAGATTCTCGTGCTTCCATTATTTCCACATATATTGTTCAAATAATATAGATTCTTGTTGATCCCTTGGCCTGACCCATTCACATAGAGACACAAACTGAATATGACTTAACAATCACAAACATATGAAAATAGTGCTATATGACTCCTAGAAGAATGATTTCATATTTTATATATCTGTTTCATCAATGATTCATTATGATGTCATATTATGTATTCATTAATTATATATAGTTCAAGACCAAATTGCGAATTTTGTGTCAAAGAATGTGGTGTGTCCTTAGTGACATAATTGTTATATCAATTTCTATTATAAAAGAAACATAGACACCCTATGAGGGAATCATGTCTATAAGGGTACAATCAATTGCTCACCAGTTAAATTCCATGACCCCTGGTGTGGTGGATTACATGAGTTCATTATTTACTATAGTGGTGGAATTGTATGGGGACATCTACCATTAGCAGGTTCTAATATTACCTTGCCACTATGAGATATAAATTTTCATTGCACTACACCCTATTATGATAAAAATATTTGCACCAATAGTAAGTTGACATGATGTGGAAAGGATTTTTTAGGCAGAATGCTTGACCCTGGTCAACAACGAATTTCATTCCAAGGATGAGGATAGAACTTGGAGGTTATGAGTAGACTACGTGTGTTTGAAACAAGTCACCGTGAAGAATAAGTATCCACTACCTACAATTTATGGCCACATATATCAGTTGAAAGGGGCACATTGGTTATTTATGGTAAACTTATTGTTAATATATAACTAGTCGTTATGTATGGGATGAGGATATACTGATGACGACATTTTTATATCGCTATAGTTAATATAATTACATGGTGTCTCTCATTGGTGTGAATAATTCCATAGAAGTGTTATGGGACCCATAAATTTGGCCATAATGAATTTCTTAAACTAGATCATGTTATTCTTCAATGAAAATATCCATGTCTTCCCAGTGTCTCAATTTTTCCACACAATACAGTTGATAATTGTTCTTGACATACACCAACAACAATAGCTTTATGATATTCTCTCGAAATACTAGATTTAGTTTTATGGGATGACATGAGGGGTCATGTTATCTCAGCAAATGGAGTGGAAGTGGACCCATACATGTTATATGTATTTTAAGATATAGTTCCACCCAAAACAATGATGGAGGTGAAACAACTCCATATGTTTGTTGGATATTGATTGAGATTTATTCCTTATTTCTCTAGAAAATTAGCTCCCATGACAACTTTCATACAATATGGGAAACCATTCTTGTCGACAAAGTGGTTTCTATATGGATTTTATTAGTTGAGAAATAGAAGGGTGTGAGTTACCATATTTTTATTTCTATATGTGGGAGTCAAGTACATTGTATTCAATGATGCTTCAAGAACCAATATTGGTTTTTTTCTAATGAATAAGAATTTTGTGATTACCTATTGTTAATGCAAATTGAGACTAAATGAAGCTAATAATGTGACACAAGTTATTTTTTTAGTAGTGGTTGTATCCAAATTAATGATTTGGAAATACTACGTGATGGGAGAGTGTTTTATCATCTTTCTAATCACAATAGTCTCAGGTATATCCTATCTTTGAAGGATCATAACCTGATAAAGAGGTGATGTCTATAGTTCCTCTAGGTCAATGACTGTGAGATTGTATATAGTCCTAGGAATGGTACTATCATAGTAGATTCTTTTTGTAAGAGATCTTATTAAGAGTTGATAAATGAGGTTTGTTTGTAATTTTCTTCAATACTGTTACCTGTTGTGGTAGGATATGAATAAATTTACGTTCAATCGATGGGTGTCACCCCTATAGTCTTATAATGAGTCTAGGGGAAAAGCATGGGATGCAAATAGTGATACCCTTCATAATAATTTAACCACTAGATAATCCCAGGATGGATTTTATAACAGTGGAGAGCATGTATTTCTTTTCATAAGATATATAGTGGTACCAATGATGATGAATGAGTAGTTTAGGGGGTAGAATCAGAAATATCTTTGGATGAAAATGCATGTGTTGAAAATATGTACTATGACTTCTAATGTCTTTTTTTGTTTCCTTGAAAGATTAAAGGGGTTATTGAGTTTATCTCCTAATGACATACATTGTATTATGTAAAGGCCAATCAGTATTTTCTAGTAGATTTTTCTAAAAACAAATAGGTTCCATAATTTATGTGTGATGGAATAACTATGTCCTTTGTAATGGAATTACCACATACATATAGGGGATAAAATTCCATCTGGGTGATCATAGAACATGTCCAAAAATATTCCCAACTTTTAGATATTCAAGAGATATTTTCATTTCAGCAAATGGGACACCTTTAGATGTTGTTCATAATCTCACCTCACGAAGTTAAATTGATGATAATTTTTTACCATTATGTATGATTCACATCCTTGTTAGGGAAGGGATTATTGTAGGCTTTGGAGATTGAGTTACACTTGAGCACATGATTACACCAACAAATTGATAGCTAGACCAAGTATAGTAATCAGGTAATGGATTAAATATTGTGTGCTTACATGTTAGACATTTAATATATTTGATATGATCACCTAACAGTAGTGGAGTTCTCATATAAAATTGTATTCAATTCCCCCAGTAGTATGGAAATATTTTGTGCATTGTATGAGAGACCCTATAGATCATCACTTCGTTGGGAAAAATGAGGAGATCCTAAACATTGGGACCACATTTTGTGTGAGAAATATCCAATGATGTTAATATTATTTTATAAAATATGATGAATGTAAAAATCCTTTATATTCCATAAGCAGATTGAAGACGATGTCCTTTTGTGTTTGTGGAGGTATTCCACATGTTTCAATGGGGTTTACCATAATATAGATTATAGATATTTGGACAAGGAGGGAAGCTATATGTAGGATTTTTTGTCCAATTTTAGATATGTCATAAGTTTAGCGAGGTTGAATACCGCATATAACTACATATAATGATATACTATATACACGACATCTTCCACATGTCACAACTGAGGAGGTAAGATCAAGTCCCATCATACGTTATCAACATGTGTGAGCCAGACATCATGAATGGAGAAACTATTTCATTGTAACCAATAGGGATATATAATCATTAGGAGGGTATCCTATGTGGGTGATGGAGTCATTTTGTTCATTTACGGTGGATGTACATAAATCCTCAGGATAATACATTGGAAGGAGAGGTTTAGATTAGAGATATGTACCCACACCTCTCTTTGTTGGACCTATTTTGGATATTCAAGATATAAAGACCATAGGTTTAGATAGTGTGATTACTCAAATTATCCATTATTATATTTGGATATTGTAAGTATTATTTTCAGATCATGAACTATGATGGTTTGAAATTATGAGGCCTAGGATTCCCATATATAATGTTTGAATTATATTAAATATATTAAATATTATGCACACACATTTTTTAGAAAAATTTGAATAATAACTAAATGTAGGGAGTAATTGGAAATTCAATGGTATGATTGTGTAAATAACATGGGGTTTAACCTAGGATTGAAATACCCTTAGTCAGTATGGGGCTCCGATATGAACATAATTATGTGTGAAAAATAAATAATACAATCAATTAAATTATTTTATTTTTTCCAATTGATGGAGAATCCTAACGACTTCTATAATAATATCGATATGGGAAGTTTAGTGGTGTACTTGTAAATACAAATGAATCCATAGGATAGTTAGAGAGTCATTGAATGAGATAAATTTGGCATCCAATGACTAGTCTACAGATAGAAGGCCAGTGTGAGGTAAATTCAAAGGATCTCACTAATGATGTTTACATGTCTCTGTTATATGACATTGTTAGATCCTAATCGGGGAAGGAAGTGATTTTGTTTTGTTTTAATTTAATGTTTTGGTTTCAATGGTGAAAAAATACCAATCAAAAAATAGAATGGTGCAATAATAGGATGTATTACATGATGGATAAGATTAATCAAGAAATGGGGGAATATTTTTATTATGTATTTGTATCTCCTAATTTGTTGTTCTATATGAAATGAATCAAGGAAAACACATAAAAAGGATGAGGTCTATTCCTCCTAAATTTTCTCCTTCTTCTCGATCCTTATTTATTCTTTCATTGTAGGAATTATTAATTTGGAATTTGGTTCGAAATATAACATATAATTGATTATTTTATATCAATTTCATTGTGTAATGACCTGATATTGTATATCTGGTATCAGTAAACCACAATGGTGGTGAAACGATTGAAAAAAGTAGAGAATAAGATGGTTGTGGGTACCTAATTTAATGATATTTGGCTCATAATGATGAAAGCTATTAAAATAATTTTTTGTATTTTATTCAATGGTTGAATCCCCATGTTCGATGATGAAATCATTTAGACAAAGATATCATGTGGTACAAGTGAAGGGTCTGTCCTAAGAATTATACAACTATGTGAGAACAACAACATTGAAACTAGATATGGAAAACATAAATATAAACACTACACTGAGTGTTATGAATTACCAAACAACATGTTAGTCTCCCATTCACAACAGATAGGGTTTTGGAAGATACAAATCCACATGACTTGTTACCTTGTCACATGATGTGCCGTAACCTTTGGGGGCTCACGAGATATATCTCAAAGGTTATATGAACATGGGATAGAGTACACCTGCATGACCACGTGGTATACTCCCACATCGACATGGACAACAAAATATACACGGGATAACCCATGTACTGGTATATGTGAATAATTTAATGGGATGTATCACACTATGTACTTATACATGGGCACAAACACATGAAATTACATGTGTATGAATCTGGGGAAAAAGTACATGGTGTGTACCAATACTATGCATTGTTTACTCCATTAATGTTTTCCTAGAGAATATTTCCTATCTATCATGGAAAAATTTATTTAGGGTGTCTTACCCATATCTATTCTCATAGGGTTAGTATTGAATCACCTCCGACACTTATAACATTTCAAACATTATAATAAAATATTGGTTATAGTTTTTTTAATCCATAAAGTGAGGACCATGATGATATCATATATTCATCTTTATTACCTTGGTGGATTTGTTGAGATATTCATGACCAACACCATGTGGTAAAAGGTCCATGATTTTGTGGGATAAACCATATTGGGTTGTTGGTATACCCCATGGCCATTGTAGTTATACTAATATGTCTGTTTTATCTCTTTAGATTATCTTCTTGTACATATAATGGAGAGACCCGATTGGCTCTTCCTCCCAAAAAAATTAAATAGTTTTTTATTTTTCATGAATTTTTTCACCTAGGAGAGTGTTATGTTGAACCTTTATGATAGAATCCTTGGATGGTATTATTGTTATGATTATTATTTATACAATGTGTATTTGTTGCGTATAACAATATGATCTTGTAGAATGTTTTGTAGACATATACTTGTGTAGTGTTGAATATGTTATTTTTTTATAATTTGAAATTATTGGGTGTCCTACTTATTATTGTTATACTCACACATGAATAGACTTTTCCAACAAAAATCATGGTTTGTGAAGATAGTCGTCGTTTTGATAGATTCCATGATAGAACAAGACCCAACATTGTTTAGTGAGAACATAGAGAACAATTTGTTTTCATGGTTTACCTTGACATCAATATTTGTTCTCAGTTTTATGTGGGACATTTTTTAGACAATGTGTTTTAGAATTTTATGGTGGAATTCATACATTCCATTACAACTTTTAGTAAAATTGTTATGTGATTTAGAATTGTATATATGTGACTATTGTAATTTTTTTACATTTAAGAATGAAATGGTCATGGAGATGTGTGTGTTTTATATATACTAAGGCTAGGTCCCCAAATTTTTGGATATTCCTACATGGTTCAAGTTTCCTGTCAATATCATATTGGGGTCCATCATGGGAAGTCATAACACGGGCACCGTTGGGACAATTTATGGGAATAATGTGCATTACATTAAATACCTAGATCAGAAAAATAGTAAACATGTCATAAGGAATTCAATAATGAATGGGTTATCATATTTAATAATCTGGATCCATGTCATATCAGGTTAGATCACATGATGATTTTAAATCTGTAGAAATTATAATTCAAAATTATTTGTACTTGGGGAAATTATTTTCATATAACCCTTCTAGAATCCTTATAGAACCCTTTAAAATGGAATAACAATATGTTAAACATCCATATGAAAATAATTAGTGGGGTATCTATGAAAACCCATCATATAAACTATTACTGGATCTCTATATACAATTTAGGATCATCCTCTATATAAGTAACTTACAAGAAATATAATAAGATTAAATGAAATACATCCTTAAATTTACCGTAAAACACTTATAAACAGTTATTATTCATTTTATAACATGACTAATTGTTAGAAAATAATAATTTGCCTTCAAAATATCTTTCAAAGATGATTATCCAAAATATGGAAAATGGGTTCCATAAAAATATCAATGAAACATGATTAACTTGTGAAATGTAAAAAGGTTCTATAATAATATCATTGAAATATGATTAACCCAGGGGACATAAATGGGATACATAATATTCACTTAGGGACCTAAATAACTAATGTAAATGAAACTGGTTCTATAATAATGATTTCAAAATATTATTTACCTGATGATATGAAACTGCTTCTAAGATAAAATATTTCAACATTATTAACCCATGGATTAGAAATAGGATTTATAAGAATCTCTTCGAACAATTATTAACTTGTAGATAAGATACGTTATGCATACTAATATATTTTAAATATAATAAACTAATGAAAATTAAATTACCTGCAAAATAAATATCAATGAAATAGTAATATTACATTGAGAGAAATAATTATGATTGTATAATAACAAAACATCCCAATTTCAGCATATTTTTATAGAGGATTGTTTATATTGATTAATATAAAATAAAAAATAATATAATTAAGAAAAATATGTGTAAAATAACGTTTATATTTCATAAATAAATTTTTAAGACAACAAATTCTATAAATATTTGGAAAATACTTTTCTTTTAAAACATCCTCAGAAATATATAATGGATTATGAATCGAAAATTTTAGAAATTATTTTGGGAAAACTATTTCATGTTATAAATGATACACATAAAAATTTGTTTCAGGAAATATTGAAGAAAATATTTATCGTGACCCATTTTGAAAATGTTATGAAATTATTTTTTAAATTATTTTTAAAGATGATGATAAAATATAGAAAAATGGATTTAAAAAAATTAATTATTTTTTTAATAATACATTATCAAAAATATTATTGAATACATTGATATGGAAGAGAATGATGCCTGATTGACAATAAAATACATAATGGTTATCACATATAAGTGATATTGATGATATATCGTTAATCAATATATGTGGAAATGAAAATCATACTTGTTAACAGCCTTAATAACTATTGGACAATAAAATAAGGTGCTTAATGAAATTAATAGATATATTATTTCCAATAAAGGAACCATGAACATAAAAAATATCGAATGGAAGGGATTATAATAGAAATCCTTTTTCCATAGTCATATATCTTTAATATTGATCCCCATGAAATAATAACATCAAATGATATTAATACATTCATGAATATTAGGAGTCCATTAAAATAATATGTTAAAGGGAAATATATAAACCTCACAAATTACTATAATTTTTTATCATAAATTTATGTCTCAATGAATTTCAATATTAGAAAAATATCCCATTCAAAAATCATAACATTAAATTTGAGAATTAATCATTGAATTAATTGTTTATATAAAATTTAAATCAACATAAATAAAGATTAAATATAATAGAATATAATGAATATTCATTACACACATAATAATATAAAATAAAAAATAATGTAGAAGTTAAATTACATAAAAACGAGAAATTTAGATATAAATTTCTTTACCTATTGTAACATTCAAATAAAATCAATTTATTTTTAAATCATTAAAATTAAAAATTAAAAAACCTGATTTATGATGGAATGACTATATTACATGTATCATGGGTAATATATTCACTAGATATTATAATTAACTAATGAATATTTAATATGTATCATATGTATAAAATGTAAGTCAAAAACCCTTTACTTAGAGTCCATGATATCCATCTGTGTTCCAAAACATATGGATAAAAATCTTATATCTAATTTTCAATTTCATAAAAAACATTAGCATGTTTAATAACTTGTTATTATATTATGATTTTTTTAAATGTAAATATATATTTATATAATGAACCTGTTTCGTCCATATCTATTGTCTTGAGGAAATTTGGATCAATATTTCCCATTGGATTTTGTGTGTTGATCATACTCATAGAGGTAATAATTTCAATGTCTATTAAATTGTAGTTGTAAAATATTGAATATATTGATAAATAAGTTATAAATTAGAAGAAATAATGAAATATTATTTGGTAAAAATGAACTATAATACCATCATGAAGATGGGATGTTATACGAATGAATGAGTAGATTTTCCATTATTCAACAATAATTATGAACAGAAGATAAGTAATATTTTATCATATCATATTAATAGTAATATCAGAAATATATATATATTATATAATTAAATATACGTATATATTTTGACCTTGTGTTTTGAAGATGATGAATTAATAACATCATTTCATAGAGGTGATAGTCAACACATAATAAGGAAATAAATCATCATATTTCAGTATATGAGAAAAATTAAAATATTTTCATTTAAGAATGATAAATATGTTTTGAATATCATAATTATATAAAATATATTTTCATTAAAAATATATTATTTTAAATATCTTCTATCAAAATAATTTAATTAGTTAATAGCTTTAGTGACACTCATTGCACAATTTAGATTTTCTTATATGTAACACCATGTTTATCTTCTGTTACGAATAACATAGTGTTTCTTCTATAAATTATCTTATATAAGAGGTTGAGTCTTACCAGACAACAATATAATAATTATAATATTATTTAACATGATATTTATCTCCAATATATTCAAAATGAGGGGATGAACATTATTAAATAAATTTTTAAAACATGGTACAGAAACGTATTTATAATGAATTCATTAGTGAAAAATTATTTAAAAACTAAAATATATCCTGTTATTAAAATTAATAGAATTATTTTTACAATAAACTATTTTAATGTACACAATTGTGTTCTACACCAGTAATATAATTAATTAAAAATTGTTGTATTATATTATTTAAAACTATATAATATATAATCAATAATAATATTTAACATTCATCAAATACATTTTATATGTATATGATTAGATCAAATAATGATTTAATCATAAAAAGCTAAATATTTCTAAAATGTAGTTTGATTGATTTTATTATTGTATGTTTTGTAAAAAAAATTTGACACTTTTATAAATTTTATTTTAAAAATAAAAATAATATTTTTAAATATTAATATAAGAATTTTATTTAGGTGAATTTGTTTTATTATTTCCTAGAATATTCATTATTTAAGAATATAGAAAAATTCAAAATTTAATTGAAAAGTGTTTTTTAATTTAAATAAATTATAACAATAAATTATTTTTTGACTTTTTTTAATGTTACTTTTGATCCATTTTAACTATTTTATTAAAGTTAATCTCATTGGGATAATTTTTATATTGAATTTGTAATGAAAAACATTGTAATGTTTTGATCATTTTCACATTAAAATAATGCATTCTCATTTCAGTCACAGGAATATTAAAAAATAAAATTATAACACATATTTACTTTTAATGATGAAGAATGGATTCCATATTTATTTTCAAAATAATTTATAATATATATTAAAGTTAACATAGTTTTGTTGAAAAAATTATTACTAAAAGCAATTGAAATATATTGTAGTGATTGATTGTAAATCGAGTTTACATAGTGATTCATCTTTAATAGTATGGGTCGAAATGTGAAATAAAATGGTCAAAATTCTATTTAATAGATATTTTTATATAATATAAATGAATTTATATATTTTTGTTAATTATTTGAGGAACATGATGTTATGTGGGCCCCCCAATATTGTTTTCATTTTTATCATTATTAGAATGCCACCCATCATCCAATACATAAAGACACTCACTCACCCCACTACTTAAAATATCTCATTCTATTTGGAACATAAAAACCAGCTCCATGTCTCATAAGAGAATCCATATTATAATCATAGAATACTCAAATTTTGAATAATTAAAACAAATGAATTCCATTCATGCAAACCAAAAGAGTTAACTAATGAAGAGGTAACATTCATCAATGTGCATTTTATTTTTGTTTCCTTTTCCAACACAGTAAATTATTCTTATACCATTATTATATAATAATAAAAATTCCAAAAAATAAATATTTTTTTTTCTATTTTTGAAATTGACACTCACCCACTCTTCCATTAATGGTTTTATGAAAATCATTATTCTTGTGTACGAATGACTACCACCTCATGAAAGGATGTCGTACTTTTTTCCTTTACCTTCTATAATGGATAATAATAATGATGGAAATACTTCTTATATATGAAATTCATAACATAATAAAACCTATTTAATTATTAATCATGCACATCCTTGACAAATTTCATAATATAGATGATATGATTACATCTCGTGATTTTTCTATAGACAGTGGCCTCCCGAAATGATGTGAATAATTTTATCTAACCTATTACATAGAAGGTAATAAGGGTAACTATAATGAATATATTTGATATAAATTATGAATTTATGATATTAATTAAATAATAATACTTATGTAAATATAATATATAATTTCTTTCTAATATTTTACACACTGAAAAATTTATAATGTCATTTATGGAATTATGGAATACCTCCTTCTAGAAGTGAAGTTCTCCCTTTTTAATCTACACACCAAAATAATGATATATTTAAATATATAATATGGAATTTTCTATAAGTTTATATATTGAATACATTAAATTTATATACATTCTTACCATAATGATAAATACAATATGAGAATGTTACTGTTGAGTATTAATATATTATTTTTTCCATGATTGCTATGTTTATTCATTTTTCAATACCATATTCCATGATTTGAGTTTAAATAACAATTAAACTACAAATAATATTATTATTCCTTATTATTATTAAATATATAGATAAATAATGACATATTTTATAATATACAATGTACCATATTCATTTTGAGACAGAAGACTAATATGGTCAAATCAACATATGTAAACATAATTAATTATGTAATTAATAAATTTTTATAATAAAAATTTATTAATGTATAAAAACGTTAAAATCTATATCAAGAACTATAATTGATAACAGAAACTTATTATTAATCAAAATAAAGACACACATGATGACTAAGAATCAAGGTTGGGTACTTTGTCTTAAGATCATTTTATTGAGGAATATTTTGATTCTACACACCTATTTTTTTATAATGTTAATATACAACACCATTGACATATAATACCATGTATTTATCAATTCTAATGATATAAATTTATTTAATGTTATTATTTAAATACTTTTACTAATTATGTGTTTCCAAAGTGATACATGAATTTTCCTTTCAACAGAATGATTGTTTAATGTTTTCCTTCCCACACATTGTTATCCATGTAAATTTTATTGAAAATATTTTAATAATATATTTTTTCAAACATCAGAAATTTATAATGAATATTTTTTTTTCAATATTTAATTGAATTTATATGGTATTTTAATGGAATGTTTATATTTATTTCATGAGGAATGTTTTGACACATGAAATTGGACTATTATATTCTTAACGTACATGGGCACAATTAAATTTATACCAGCATGGAAATTACATGAATTTTATATTCCTTTTAAATATTACATGTGTCTATAAATGTAACTTTTTTCCTCCATATGGTGTTTTGGAATTTAAAATGGGGTTTTATTGACATATATTTCATGGTATTGAAAATGGATTTTAAAATAAATTGGTATTTTATTTTTAATTTGTTTTTGACATGGATTTAAAACATGACATCAATGGGTTTCAGGATGAATGAGTTTTATTCATGATATTATACATGAGTATAATATGAAATGTATAATCATAAAATAGAAAATATAAAGGGTTTATCCCCATTATTTCACATAGTTGATGTTGATATGTCTTATACAATGAGTTTATACTATTATAGATCAAGTGTAATTGGAGTGAAATATAAATTCTGTATTAATAGTGGAGTCCCATTATATATTAGGGGTGATACCAATATATCTTATAAGAAGTTTAATCCCCATTATATATGTCTAATACATTGGGTAATTGATATATTGTATGTCCATTATATGGTAATTGCAATTAAAATTGTTTTGAAAGTGTTTTATTAATATGATTATCTAAGTTACAAATACGCTTTTTATTTTTTATATGGGTCTTATTAATTTTATATGAGACTAAATTGTGTTTATTTTCATGTAAATATGTTATATTTCACATTTTAAATGGATTGTGAAGATAAAGGTAAACATTATTTAATTTTTCATGTGTTTATGGGACTATCATGTTTTCATATTTTTGTATTCCTTAATGTCATTTCCTGCTCATAACATGTTTTTAATTGATTTTATCATGAAATAAGGATTTGTCTAGGAATTGACGAATTCATGTTGAATGTAATAAATATTCTCCACGAATTGAAATCATGATTTATTTTAAATACTTTATTTTAATGGAATAATTTACACTAAATGGATGAATCCACACTGAATTATATGGTTTTGTTATGTATTATATATGGAAAAATTATATCAATTTTTGAACGAAAATTGATAATCAATTTTAGGATAATTGATTATTTAATAAAACTGTTGATTATTTAATTTTTATTTTCAGGTCACTATAGTTGGTTTCAACGTTTTTTTGTTAACTATAGTGATTTGTGTGATATTAATATCTTTAACTATAAAAAATGTAATTATGGACAACATAGAATTTTATATCATTTGGAAAATATCATCTTGAATCATCTTAACTATCATTTATCCAAATGTTTTTCTATATAAAAAACATATAATTTATAATGTGAATGAATATAAAGGAATATATCCTTCCAAAATAGAATATCGAGATGGTTTGAATTGGAAATGACAGTTTATTGTAGTGGTGGAACATTTTAAATAGGGGATAAAAAGTTGTGGTATCCATGATAGAGTGGTAACTGATCTACCACAAAGGAAAATATATATATTGTGGAATTTCCGGAGAAAACATCTCCAATTATTCAAAAAATCTCCTAAACTAGTGATATCGAATAGATGGATCAATTCTATGAATAAGATATTTAATGTCATGTGATATTCCTATCATTAAATGGTATCATAGACAATTATTAATTTTGAAGGTGATGTTGATTGCTGGTGAAATTATGTTATGAATAATATAGGGAAATTTGATGTATATATCATTTAATGTGACACATTTAAGACTATTAATTGAGATAAATATTTTCCTATTGTTTTTTTCAATATAATAGAAAAATTATTACCAATAATGAGAAAATTATAATAAATATTATGTAACTTATTATGATAAAAATTCCAAATTATTGGCAAGGTTTGTGCCAAAATTTATTAAATCCATTTGTAGTTATATTAATATATTTTACCAAGAATTTGGACCAAGATTAAAAATATCATTGGTTGAATGATAATTAAAAATTCATAAGAATGTTATTAATTAGTAGGAGAATGGTTAGATTAAGTTTTCCAACCCCAATGTTCCATAAGATAATATGTGTATGAAATCATAGTGGTAGTAGAAATGATGAATGAACTGACAAACTATTCATTGTGTGGAAAAATACAGATTGAGGAATAAATTTCCGGATCTGGAAGGTGGAATTATTTTAGTGTGTTTGGTCATAGGGCTTGTGACTGTATAGAAGAGTCCTAAAAAATCCATGAATTAGATTAATGATATCTATTCAGTAGTAATATGTTTTATATGCAATGAACTAATACATTATAATGATATGTTCCCAATGTTACTTAAATGGGGTTGAAATCATCTTGATCAAAAATAGGGGATAAAAAATTATTTTATTTTAAAATGGGTTTGCAGGGCCATATTTTGAAGTGTATTTTGGTCTAGGGAGAATTATATTTTTTCAAATACGATTATAAGACCAAGGTATTAGGATCCACACTTTTAATTTTTTAGATATTTGAAATACCCTGGGATATATTTATTTAGCTTTTATAGACGTATGAGTTAAATGATTAAATTTTATTTGAGGAACAATACTTTTACTTTTAGAGATAAATATTTAATTTTATTTATTACCATTAAGGTTATATATTCAAGGATTGATTTATATCTAAAATTTTGAATAACTTATTAAAATTATAGGTTAATGTATTATCTAATCATATAAATGTTGGATAGTATCTAGAATATTCTTACTATGTTATTACATGTTTTATTTAGTTAAAATATAACGTGAGGAGGAATATCATTTTATCTTTTTCAAGATTATGTGATCCCTTAAAAGAAGCTTATACTATTTAAATAATCAATATTTTATCTATAACACTCATTTTTGGTTTAAATGATTCTATTATGGTGTAAATTGATTATTTGAAAAAAATTTGATCATGGAGTATGTATATTTCTTTATTCTATTACTCTAGAAGGTAATATAATTCATTAACTCAAGTAAAATTATATTAAATAAACAAATTTATTATAGTACATTAATTAAAAATGAACTAATGGACATTTAAATAATCAACTATTTATGGCCACAAGGTCCCTAAAATTCTATTTATCCTCTATTTTCCTGATATCAATTTTTTGAATCACTCTCCATTGTTATCTATACATTTCTTCCATGTATAATTATTCATTTCCCACATATTATCGACTATTTATAAATTTGAAATGTGTTATAATAGATGAAAATCTTACATCCTTTTCATTATTAACAGGAGTATTTTTTATTAATAATTATAAAGATGTGGGTTTCTAAAAATAAATTATCAAAATTATGAACTATAGATACTCGATAATAATTCATATGGGGAAATTCATTTTCTGTGTGGTGGATATCACACCCATTTTTTTATCAATTATGTTCATTAAAATTAAAATTAATATTTTAATAGCTTCTATAAAAAATTAATAGTTTACCATTCATTATATAAAATTAAATTTCTATCTTATGTTTCACATAATATTGAGTTTCTTCAATAAATTATGATACATGCAAGGATAGGTCTTATCTGAAAACAAAATACTATTAATTTTATATTTTAACTTGATATTTATGACCATGTCATTGGATTAGATGGGAAGATAAATTTTTAAATAATGTTTAAAATATGATATATATATATATATATATATATATATATATATTAAATTCATTGGTGTCCAATTCATTATGAATATAAACAAACACTTATTTAAATTTAAATGAAATGTTTTTTGAAAAAACTATTTTAATTATTAAAGTGTGTTATAAACTAATTAATTAAATAAATAACGTTTTTTGAATTATATTAATGAAGTTTACAGATTATATATCCAATATTATGATTTTATATACATCTGATAAATTTTATAGGCCGAATATAAGAATATATACTATTTTACGCAAAAAAATATGTTTTTTTTCAAAATCTTGTTCTGTCACAATATAGTGAATCGATTTTTTTAGAAAAATATTTTAAAAAAGTTTATAAAAACTATTTAATTATAAATAATTTTTTTATATTAATATAAAATTAATAATTGGGTGAATTTTCTATAATTGTACAACATGATTCATGTATGATTTATAGTGGAAAATGATAAATTTATTTTAAGAGAGCTTGTTCATGTAAAAAATTTGTAAGGATAAATTCTTTATTTAAATAGTCTAAAATTATATTATATATATAATATATTTATTTAACAATTTATATTATTTTGAACATTTTTCAATTGAATTTGGATATAAATACAGAGTAAAAGTTTAACAATTGACACGTTAAATCTCTGCATTCTAATTACAACTTCGAGATTCTAGTAAAATAAAATTCGTCCAAATCTATAACTGGAAATAATAAAAATTGGATTTTGTATTTAGAATGATCATAATTTATAATTTCTATTACTTTTTCCATATTATTTTACAATAAACTATTTATCAATGAAATTAAAATTAATTATACTGATTAAATGTCAAAATGAGCTTACATAGTCAGTAAACATCAATCTTAACAGTCCAAATGAACAATAAACTTGTAAAAAACCATTTTATGGAAATATTTATACTATATATCATATTTTATCTTTTTCGGTTCATTATTGTGGAAGAATTATTAATTGGACACTTCCCAACAGTATTTATTTTATTTTCAATAATATCACTCTACTATATAAAGTAAATATTTCTCTTCAATTATCACAAATATAATGATGTCTTGTTTGACCAAACCCATTCAAAGTCAATCCTAAACATGAATACCATCATTATAGAAGCTTTACATTAGGACTAAATCCAATATATGAAGTCCTACTGTAAATCCAAAATGAGTTTCCCGAATACGAGGTAACATTGATCAACATACATTTCTGTTTTGATCCTTTTTAAACACAATCAATTATTCATAAATATTTAATATATTATAACCATAACATTAACTATACAATTATATGATTTTATGTTAATATTGAAACCTATAACAAAAAAAACCTGTCAATTGGGTTATGAAATCATCGTCTATGTATATGGATGACTATAGCCACACGGAATGATTTCATTAATATACAATTACAACCACTCATTGTTGTTTATAATTATTGACATACTATTTATATAAGATATTTATTATATTTAAAATATAATAATATATATTAAATATTAATGTCATATATAACATTTTTACATCCCATATTATAGGGGATATGATAATGTCACCATTGTGTATTGCAACCTACCAGCTCTTGAAACTATTTGAAGTGTTTTAATTAACATGTCCCATAGATTGTAATAAGAGTAACTATAAAAAAATATATATTATAATTATGATATATTTATTATACTAATTAAATAACTATGTTTCTGTACATGCAGAACATAAATTTCTTCAATCATTTTCACACTCAAAAATGTTGTAACATCATTTGTTGATGTGTGGACTTCCAACTCCTAGATGCGATGTGATTACATTCATTCATGACCCCATAATAGTTATAGAAGATATAATAATATAATATATAAATTATTATATAATTATCATTATATAAAGATAGATGTTAGTTACCTTATTTCCTTTATTTTCATTGAATAATTGGAACGTAGCACTTGTGTGTGTAGTGCATACCATCTATGTGATTGAATCATCGGTTCATTTTTCAAAACCATCAAGAATGATTGATTTTAAATTAATATTTTACAAATAATTATCATCTTTATTTAATTATTTAATTAAATATATATCTATATAAGGACATATTTTTCCATCGAAAATCTACCAATGTAATTTTTACAAAGAAGCTGAATTTGGTCAAAAAATCAGACAGAAAAATAAAATATTATGTAATTACATAAAAAATTATTATAAGTGAAATAAATGTAAATATTAATTTTAACAAATTTCTAATGAATCATTATAATTATCATTATATTATTATACGAGATGAAAAAGGAACAAGTGATGAATCCGACTCATGGTAAGGGTCATCATCTCAATTTTATTTCCAAAGATATATTTTTAAGTTATACACATATTTTCATTTTTAAATATTATATATTTTCCATTTTACATTTCATATCCCGATGTCATATATTATAATGATATTTAAATTTTTTTTTTGTGATTGATTATTTTTTATTATTAATCTATTTCCCATGTTATAAGGACCTTTTCCAAAAAAAGAATCTTTATTTATGGTTTTCCCTGAAAACCTTCCTCTTCCATGTCCATGTTTTTTAAATGATATTATTAATTGTTTATATACATTAATTATTTATTAAATAAATTTTATTTTTAGTTTTTACATTATTCCATTGTATTCTAATAGAATATTTTAAGATCTTTTATATAGAATATTTTCAAAAATTAAAAAGGAAATTTTTATTCATAATTTTAATAGTGGTATCCAATTTTCTATGTACATGGGCATTAATTGATATCTAGAATATATTTATAGATTACATGTTTATTAAATGATAATTCTGTTTTATGTTTTGTGTATTTTTTCTAGAAAATATAGTTTCAAATAAAAGAGTATTTTTTATTGAATATGTGTTTTAGAATAAAAGTGTATGTATATCAAAATTTTTATAACATATGGGTTTAAATAATTTTTTTAATGTGTTTTATGAGAAAATAAAGTATTGATGATATAATAAATGGGATATATATCCTATTTGTGAGCTTGATAAATCTTATATTAAGGGTTGAGTCAAATTATTGGCAAAGGATGAGCCCTATATATCTTATATATAGGGTTGATTCCAATTTTAACTCCTTATAAATGGTTGCACTCGATATAGCCTTTATGATGGGATAATCATAATTATAGATCATTTTATGGGAAATATAAATATTATACTAAGGTTTTATCCCCATTATTGATCATCCATTCATTGGGTAAATATTATATATGATGTCTTCCTTATGGGATTTCCAATTAACATGGGTTTGATTGGGTTATACGATTATGATGCTCTAAGTCACGTAGTGGAGTTTTATATGCATTATATGGGTTTCAATGATTTTCTTGGATAAAAATATATATTTTTTTCATTTTAATTTTTTTATTACATATTCTCAATGAAATTGATTCTACGGGGAAATATTATCTGAGTTTTGATGAATTAAATGGATTAATGAAATTCCATCCTTTTGAATCCCAATAACATTTGGTGATAATAAAACATTTCAAAATGATTTTATCATGATATAATTATTTTTAAGGGAATAGAAGAAGTCATGTTGAAATTAAATTATATTTTTAATAAATGTATTTAATTCTTTATTTTAGGTGTTTTACCATATGGGAAAAATGAATACCAATTTTAACATTCCATTTTTTTGTTATGGATTTCTCATGTATGAGTACTTCCCAAATTATCTAATACTCTAAACATAAAAATATCATCAAATATAAGAATATAATTTAATTATATAAAAAAGATATTAGGTATTTTTTAAGGATATGTAATTATAATATTAATAAAATTCATTAATGTTTTCTATATTACCTTGTATAATGTTTTAGTGAAAACATTATCACAACTCACCATAAGGAGGTAGTTCGTTGTTCATAAGAGAAGAATTATCATATATACATATGAATAAAAATGAATTTGTTATATGTCATACCATAACACCAATAGTATAAATATGATACATATATCTTATATTTACATTATATTTATAAAAAAACATGTTTTCAGAGGTGAGGATGAAAAATGAATTATAATGGTTCTCGAGGTGGTAGTCCACTATAATAATTAATTGTGATTTTGTATCCCATTTGATGGAATAAAAGATGTATTTGTGTTATGTAACAACCCATTTCCTGATACCACTTAAAGGTTCACGATACACGTATGGACATATGGCCTCAAATTCATTTATCAAAATTCATATGGCTACCGACTAGAAGAATTGTTTTATAAGTCATCATGGGGATAATATAAAATAATTAGTATAGAGTAACAAAATAGAATAAAATTACAAAACAATAGTGGAAACAACAATAACATACATCATTAGAAAAAAGTGGATGTCTGTGAATATAAATAATCATTTTTCATGTCATGACTACGATGAAGTTATATGTTATATGTTGTAGGAAAATATACAAAACATGTTTCACTATAGTAATAGATTATAAAAATACCAAAAATACAAAAAGGACAATACAAAATCAGAATCATCATATGCCTCTTTATGGTTCACATGCTCTCCTTATTCTATGCACCTTCTCATGTACCTGGAGAAGGGTTATTTCCATTATCGACACCTACAACAATATAATATGTTTATGCCAAAAAACCTGACCCAGACAGGGTGTGAGAGAATGTTCAAGTAAGAAAACACCTAGGGTATGTTCCAGTCTGTTAGTGAATATATTCAACAGGCAGTGTACAATACTGAAAGTAGAAATATAGAAGGTACTCATAAGTAAACATTCATTCAACAATTGGTTTCAATTTAAATTGTTTAATGTTAATTTATCAATTAAACTACATTAAATTATATATGTCATGAGATCCACCATAATCCCAGAATCCCCTGTATAAATTGGGCACAAAAGATACCATAAATCCTATCGAATGAAGTATATCTGATGAGCAAATCTCAGATTGTAATTTGGCATGGTAAATGCATCGTACGTCATTAAATTTTACTAATCAATTTAAAAACTATATATGTCATTGAATTCCTATGTCGGAATTCAAGTTTCACTCCATGTGTAATTTACTCCAACATCCTTTGATCACATTCTAGTAATCCTCTCCTGAACTCAACTTCACTCTAGGATTAGTATATGTCATCTTGTAAGATATAACTGCTTCTAATAGAGCCCATCCGAGGAACCCCCATTAGATCAAATGTTTACTTAGTATTTAAATAATCCACCATGATCATGAACACTACATTTGTGTCTTACTCACATCTTATCATAATAATACCCTAGTTGAGTCCATCCCTGGAATTCTAACCTGAATTCATGGTTCACCTAATGTATACGGGGAAATATTCATATGATCTTTTACATGGTATTTTAATTAAGGCCATTATTTTCCCATTATATTAACCCTGTAATATTTTATGATGTAATTAATCCTTTCATATGTGACGAAACACATTTAAATAAAACTATTACATGGTTATAACATTGAACAAATCATGTGGGAACATATCTTATTAGAAGAAACACATGTAAATTAAACTATTACATGGTTTAATCATTAATATACACACGTGGGAAGACAATTATAAAAAAATTCATACCAACCTGAAAAGAGCGGAATATAAAAAAAGGTTATAGGGGATATCAACACTCTAAATAAGGATAAAATATTTAATTACAATTTTAACAGCTATTTAATTCATTAATAATTCAAAACATTTCAAACAACCCATTATGTAGAAACAATGGAATGCCTCATAGGTAATGCTTTTAAAAAATGTCTATAAACTACATTTAAGGGTAACACACCCATGGGGTTTCCATAAATAAAGGTAAAAACAATATACAAGAATAAAAAACATATTCAATTACCAAAAAACCAATATGAAAGAACAAGGGAATATTCAAAATCATGGTGACACCCTAATATGGTGTACGGAACTCTAGAAACCATAATCAACTTGACAAATAGTGAAAGGTACAAGTTCACCTACCTCGTACTCATATGGGTATCCTCGTCCAATGTTGACATCTAATTCAATATATATCTGGAAAATGTGTATCAAATCCCAATCAACAATAACTTGTTCGAGTGAAGAAAATTATGAACAATTCCAGAGGAATCGAAAAATAAGTGAAGGTGTTCTATTTCCACTAACGATGATCGAAACAGAGTTCGGATGATGAATCGGGTGCCAAAACATCTTCTATCACTACTATTGGAGGATTCTTGGTGAGGGTTCTGTCTGGAATAAGAATAAGAGGATTTTATCTATTTTAAAAAATTCACAATGTGTGAATAAAAATTCATTTTCTGTAGTCATCGTATTCTCTCATTGTCGACGATATTACTTACACATCATAAAAAGGACTTTCCCAGAACATTACATGGTGTGTACTAGGATTACATGGCATATAACCCCATGTCATGTTGAATAATAGTCCTCCAGCTAGGTTTCAACTTGTTTTCCTCCTATTTCATCAGTACAAACCAAATAGAATATATCTTCACCTCAGTGGACGAATTGGGTTATTACAAAAATCCCACCATAAAGAAATTGATCCTTGAATTTTTCTTCGAATTGTGGTGAGGATTTGTTTATGAATAACTCCAGCAAATGCGATAGTACATCAGAATACATATCTTATCTCTTTTCATGTAATTAGAAGTGCATCTATTGAACCCATACTAATGTAATAGTGTGGACATGGAGAACTGATGTGCTACAACCAACAATTCGTATAAGAGGATACCCAATCGATGCATCTACCAGTAAATCAAAGTTATTGGGATGAAAATCATGAGATGTGTATGAAATGGAATGTCACAATAGGGAAATATGGAAGACACCATACATAGATCGATACCTCATGGGAAACTAAAATTGATAGTAAACCTACCCAAATCTCTCCAGAATCTCAAACAGCCGGACATATCGTGGGAAAATATACAAAATTTCCTAATCATGTTGTGTCCCAACCATGAGGAAAAAAAAGGAAAACCTGATCCCCGACCTCCAACTCCAATGGTTTTCTATGGCTATTGGGTATGATTATTTATGAGGCTTCATAGTATCTATATGCTTTCAATTCAAATCAACCTGATCAGTAGTCTCATGGATAGGACGAGGTCATAGCATAGTTGTCCCTCATTATTCCAGCCAACATAGGTGTGATCATCATGTCCCACCATATAATTGCATATATGGAACCACTTCAATAGTATCATGATAGAAACTATTATAAGAAAACTCAACCAGGGGTATGTGTATCTCCAAAGAACTTCTGAATTCCATGAAACTTGTCTGTAGCATGTCCTCTAGCTACTCAATAGTTTGTTATGAATGACCATCTATGTATGGGTGATAAGATATGCTTAGTCTCACTTTTGTACACATCACCCACTGTATCCCTTTCCAGAAAAAAGATGTAAACTAGGCGTACCTATATAATGAGATAGAATTTTGGAACCCATGAAGTCTTAAAATATCTCAAATGTACAACCTACCAAACCCATAAAAACTAGAGGGTTCCTTGATCTCTTGAAAATGTAAAATAATTTTGAATGTATCAACAAAAACCCATAGGACATCACTACCAGATGGTGACCTCAGTAATCAACTCACAAAATCCATCAGGACATCATTCTATTTCTACATAGGAATAGATAGCACCAGAAAAAGTATTACTAGTCACTGGTGTTCTGGATTTACTTACTAATAAGTGTATCACCCCATAACTAAACCATCTACATGTATTTTAATATCTAGCCACCAATACAGATTATTAATGCCCCCATATATCTTGGATACACCATTATGCACTTCCCATATAGATTCATGAAAATCTGGAATCACCACCTCACACATGTCTGCTAAAACACAAAATCAACCATGTATTTACAGAACCTCATCCTCAACATTTGTTCAACTAGGAATAGGTTCATCACATACTTCACTATCTTACAGAACTATGTCTACATAATTCAATAGTAGTCTCATCCTCACTCTATCCAGTAATGTGTAATTAATAGCTAGGTATGTTATAAATGTCTTCCCATGACTGTTATGCACCGCCTAATTAATCAAATAAAATAGTGCAATAAATTAGCACTCGCTACTGGACATCTGCACTACCTTTATTTGATTCCATTACCTTTATTTATTGGTCTCTACAATGACATTGTGTAGAATAAATCCAATCTTTATATCAAATGACTTAAGGAATCCCACCCACCATCACAACTTCAGAACCAAATCATGATGGGTAAATACGTACATATTTATTTTTTATTCTTTGTACACCCTAAGATGTTATCCCAAAAAGTAATGTTTCCAATAGCGTTTAGCATAAAAAACCACATCTGACTCGAGATCTTGTTTCAGGTACATCCACACATATGTCCTCAGCTTCTGACACCTATATGTTGCACCTCGATCTACCTACATAATAATTGCTTCAAGCCCGATATTTGATGTGTCATAGGACAAAGTGTAACTCCTACTCATCTATAAAAAATTAGTACTGGCGATGATGTCAATCTCCCCCTCATCTCCTAAATGTCCACCTCACATGAATCTGTCCATACATTCCTCACACCCATTTTAGTCAAGCTCATCAATAGTGATACTAAACATGATAAGTTAGGTATAAATCCATAGTGGGGACCAGATAGCCTTAGAAAACTCCTCACCTCAATGATGTTCTTTGGTTTCTCTTATGAAACTACTTCCCTCCGTTTCTTTTGGTCCACAGATATTTTTGTCTCTGATATTATGTGACCGGGTAACTATTTCTGATCTATAAAGAAGTGGAAGATTGTGAGAGAATCTTATAATTGATTCTCTCATAGTATATTCAAAACAATATAAAGATGGTTGTAATGGTCCTAATGATTGTGAAAATACAACAAGAAAGAATCCACAAATACCACAAAAAAAGAGTCCATGTAAGGATGGAACACTAGGTTCATCAGTACCATGGAAACTGCTAGTGCATTCATGGGACTGAACGACATAAGAAAACACTTGTATATAACATATATGCTAATAAATGATTTATGAGATATTTCCATAGGCCCGACACACATGGTGTTATCATGAACTCATGTCATTTTTCAATAACACTAGATATCCTGGAAGCTGATTAAGTAGACATCTCTCAGTTGAAAGGGATATTAGTTTTTATCATTTAGTTAGTGGAGTTTTGGGTATAAAATGCATCAAATAAGAGTATCATATACCTTTTTTATAAAGAGGACAAGATAACCACATTGAGAGGTACTGGGTAAAATAATCTGCTTAGCCTCTATAACCTCTAGTTTCCACTAGGGATCCTGTAAAACTGTTGTAGCCATCCATCAACGAGTAATGGATACTAGTGGAGCTCCAAATTCTAACTCAATAGAGAAATAAAACCCACTATCTAGAGGTAAACCAGGAAATTTTTCGAAGAAGACCTCCATAAAATGATCAAATATTGGAATAAATTTGATTTAATGCATTCCCTAGTATTCAATATACAATCTCACAATATATGATATTATCCCACCAAACCCATGATGCTCGATTCCATCTCGTCGCTCATGGACATCCAATTATCATTTATCTGAAACCAATACATTGTCTAAAAAAGTGAAACTGACACTGTTATGACAGAATTCAATGAATCTCATAAGGGAACCAACAAATTTCTTATGAGTATGACATATAAGCATATAATTTATAAAACATTGAGTTCTCATATGATGTGACACCCTCCAATCTCATGGGGGAACTCCTTGAACTGACGCACACCTACCATTCTAATCCCCAATGAAGTGTCTAACATCATAACACCATTAGATGTAAAATCATATACCATAAGGCTCTATACAATGGGAACTTGTATTAAACTATGTTAACACCCTATATTAAAAAGTGCAGAAGATAAAACAAAAGAAATTTATTAGTACATATAGAAGTAGATGGTCTTGGATCCTCATACTTCTAGGTCTGTTGCACTATATAAGTCTAACCTATATTGATGCCATGTGATAATACATAGACACCCTAAAATGATCAATCCTTCTATCTATAAGAACCTGGGGTGTGGCTACCAGATCCAAGACCACCACCATAGACTCAATGACCTGCCATACCCCAACTCCCAACCTGATGAGAAGCAATAGAACCTACCTCTACATTTGGAATCTGTGAAGGACCAATATTATTATATGATGGTAGAAAAAATCCAGCAGGATCAATTTATATTGATCGTACTGTAGCATGATCTACACTCAACTGGATCCATTGGATAGTGTGGTCTTGTATGCCCAATCCATCTGCACTAGTAGCACCTCAGTAGGCTACATAATGATACGTTCTAAATACTATTATGTCTGTGAGATAGATCCAAATGATGCTTATTACTACAAGTCAATATAGTACTAGATCTCAGTTCTTAACCACCCTTTCTCTCACCTCTAGATTCCCTGAGGATACACTCTGTAATCAGAACCTGAGTCACAAAAGAAGATACAATAGTTAACCTGAATACATTTACCTATAATCATATGTCATAACTGAGACCATCTTAAAAACGCATTTTCGTATATACATCCTCACACATCATAATAGTCATGAAATGAGTATGCTCTATAAAATAGGATGAATATTATCCACCATATCTAGATGATTCCTCTCCTAAGCGATAACTTCACACAATATCATTGTGGAATACCATTGTATATATGTAATGAACATTATCCACCTCTCAGGAGGATTCTATAAATGCTCAATGATCTAATAAATATACTCTATCAAAGACATTCTAGCTTGCATTCTACCAGCCTTCAAAAATTTGAGCATATGATGCTACTGGAAACTCATGTCAGATCCACCATTTATTTTAAATGTTGTGGTTATCCCAAAAAGTTTTTCATGAACCTCAAAACCCCTTCAAAAAACTATTCTTCATCGCCTTCATCTAGAATAATTGCTATTGCCCCAATACGAATGACTGAACGATCCACTGGTAACCCAAGGCCTACCACCTCTGCGGTGTGACCATCACCACTCCCGTAGCGAACAGATTGAGGAGATCATGGTGTAATGACTCTACATGTTCAATACCACCCCTCATTTCATTGTCATTATAAATTTTCATAGTTCGATAGGGATTAAATAAAACAGTAGAATAAACCCCTCAAAGGGTACTAAAATAGGATTACACAACATGTAGACACCATACACGAAATGTAACCTCATTCCCCTACATGGGCATGTATATTCACTGGCCCGAGCATTTGAACCACCCAAATAAACGACATGTAATATGGGTAAAAAATGTTTACTAATGTATCCCATATTTATAATAAATATTAATGGAAAGAGAAACATGGGATATTTATATGTAAAACAACACGTTGTGTATCTAATGTACAGCGTGTTCACTATAAAAAACCATCATCTTGTGTTCTTAATCACATCACCAGACAAACTTCTATGTACCACACGACTTGTAATATATGTACTCAATGTGAAATTTAGTCAAATAATTTCTTCCCAAACATAAAAAATGGAGTTTGTTCATAGAACCACATGACATGTTGTTAGGGTTTCCAAGTAAGGAATCTTGAGAACAGCAACAAAACCCTTGTTTTTGTAATGTAAACCAATGGAATTCCGAATTATGATCCTTATGTGCCTATAATCCTCACAAATTAATGGTTGGAATACACATATAGAAAATCATAACAATAATCACCATAATGAAAAACCATGATCCTCCAAATTTCATTCCTAGAGGCCCATACACCACAAGGACCACTAAATGATGTCCATCCAATTCACACCATAACACACACCAATACACCTATCACAAAAACATGCATATCTATCATGGTACATATCACAAAAACATGCCAATATAGCACTAAATCTATCAGTACAACCTAAAATTATTAATTCTTTTTAAATGGAATTACATGAATGTAGGTCATGTGATTTCTAACAATTTCTTATATGATGCATGAGAGGAAATCCAATCGCTTAATTTGGATGAAATTAAATATAACCACAATGACATAAACAGTAGTATAACAATAATATTGTGTCACCTAATGGGGAAATCAATTAAACTGCAACAAATCAAGATGCAAAGATATCATTTCATTCATCGAATTTTGGCATCTCCCACTATGCAGGGTAGCTATGTCCCAACATAGTTTATTAGCAGACTCCAGTTCCATTATATACGTCTATAATGTCTCCCTGAAGTATTTAAAAATATAAAATTACACATCTGATACAACTGTGTTATGTCCTGAATATGGATGCCACTAAAAGGTGAATCATACCAGGTTGGTCATATGGGCTCAAGAGTATCTCCCCAAACACCAGAGCCTTCCAACAAGTGGTGAGGACCAAAAAGAGATCATGTGAAGAAAATGAACTCAATAGAAGAGTGTAACACAGTAGAATACAATAGAAAAAAATAGTGGATGCTATATTATCACAAAAAAAAAAGTAAATATTTGAATACTTATAAAATAAATACAAAAATTTATGACATACTAAATATGGTGATGTGTTATATGTTTTCAATGAAAATAACCAAAACAAGATATATTGTAGTAATACATTATATAAGTACCAATATTATAAAATAGACAAAATAAACTTACAAGAATCATAATAATCATCTTGGTCTCATGAAATCCTCCTCCTATGAAGTATGCCACGTATATGGACATGGGTGATTTCCCTTATCAACAAAAACAACCATATAATATGATTGGTCCAAAAACATGACCCAAAAAGGTGTGAGACTATTTTTCATAATGAAATATCCTATGTTCTATACAAATTTAACAATGAATATATATAACAGGATGTGTACAATAGTGAAAGTACTAAGCTAGAATATACTGAAAATTAAACTATACCAAAAGCTATATTTTTTATTTTCCTCAATTTTATGTTCATATAATACTTCAATTAAATTGAATTATATACATCTAGATACATGATATAGGCCTGACTTCCCATGTATGTTGTGAGCACACCAGATACCTCAAAAATATATCTCAAATCATATAGTTGAGAAATAAATTCAATATTGTTCTTTCGCTTATACTAAGAATTGTAAGTCAATCCATTTAGATATTAAATTTATAACCTTAGTCAATAATTAAAATTCATATTTTAAAATTCTGGTATCATTACACATGGTATTTTCCTCAACATCGTAGGATCTCTTTCCCGTGATCCTATCGTGATCTTGATATCACTTTAGGTGTGGTGTAATTCAACTCATGACATATAACTGCTATGAATAGATCCCATTAATGGCATCCCTCAGTGGATCCATGGTTTACACATCATGTTAGAAAACCCTCCATGGTCTCGACCACTATATATGTGGCATTCTCAGACCATTAGAATATATTACCCTCCTTGAGTTTTTTCATGGATTTCTATTCTAAATCCATGGTTCGCCCATGTTATATGGTGTATTAGTCATATGATCACTTATATGATCTTTAAATATAGGTAATGGTTCTCCCATTCATAATTAACACATAATGTATTAGGATGTGATTAAAAATTTCAAATAACAATCAATACAGTTAAATTAAACTATTACATGGTAATAACATTTAACAACTCACGTAAGCCCATTTTATATAAGTATCAATAGATGTAAATTATATTATTACATGGTTTAATCATTAATAAACTCATCTGGGAAGTCCTTTAATATATGTAAATAAAACCCACATAGTTAATATGGAGAACTAAAACAATTCTAAAGTTGAAATTGAACCATTCTGATATTCATAAAAATATTAATTATAATTTAATAAACATGTAATTTATAAATATTACCAATCATTCATAACATCCTATGATAGGGAAACATAGGTATGACTCCTGGTCAATCCTTCTCCAAACGGCCTTAAATGGCCATGAAATGGAATCAATACTTGGGGTTGAACTAATTCAATGAAAGCTACCCTATATAGGAATTAAAATACATATTCGATTACCTAAATAGAAATTGGGAAGAAAAATGGTATATTCTAAATCATGGAGACACCCAAAAATTGTGTGTATCACTTAGATACAGACATTACTAGAAATTATGGTTTTTACAATGGGCTATTTGCGACGGGATTCCATTTTAAATAAGCTTTAGTGATTGGGTCCTGTCGTAAATATCTCGTTGCCGAAAACGACATCGTAAATAATATTTTTTGTGATAGGCCAGTTGAAAATAAGCCTCTGATTATATAAATTATATATAAATAATCTTTTTTTGCGACGGGCGCTTGGTCCCGTCGCAAAAACTATTTACAAATATATATTAAAACTATTTGCAATGGGATCCCGTCGCAATAGGACCCATCATAAATAATAACCAATGTAAATATATATATATATATATATATATTTAATACAATAATAATTAATGAAAAAAATGTTTTAATATTACTAAAATTATAAAAAATTTAAAAATTTTAAATTCACAATATTCTCAAAAAAAGTATAAAAAATTCATAAAATAATAATAATTATAATAATAATATTACTATTATTATTAGTATAAAAAAGAAACATTAAAATATATAATACTAAAAAAATTTAATTAAATTATGATTAATGTTAAAGTAATATTAATATATTATGATAATAAAAAATAAAAAATTCTTAATATTCACAAAAAAATTGTAAAAAAGTCATAAAGTATTATTATTATTACTAGTAGTAAAATAAAAAAACATTAAAAAATATAATAACAATATTAAATAATAAAATATATATAATAAAAAAATTATATAATATTCACACCATCATAAAAGACAGAAACTATAAATATTTAATATTACAACAAATCCTGAATTCAAAAGTTTTTGAAATAAAAAAAAATCATTGGGGGTTATCTTCATGAAAAGGTGGAGGAGATATAGAATATGTTCGGGGAAAATTCATCCATAAATTATGAATCAGATGTCGTATGTACTTCTTCTGCTTTTGATGCTAATGTTGCCATCGATGCATCTCTTTATTGTGATGCTACTGTTGTTGCTACTGCTGACAAATCTCTTCATGCTGCCTCTGAAAAATCTCTATAATCTCAGTTTGAGTTCGCAACTGCTCCACATACTGTGAGGTAGAAGATGATTCCTCTCCCCAAGCTCACCTTGATCTAGACACTTACATTGTAGAAGTACCATAATAATTACTACAAGTCACATTATAGATGATACCAATAGCTCGTCCCATCTCAAATCCATAATAAGTCGCCTGCATCTTTCCCGCCTCATTGAAATGGTGGACACTGGTATGATAAGTCATCTCTTCCAAACTCCCAGCCCGTGTCTGAGTGGTCGTAGATTTATACGACTTCTTCAATCCCAATTTGAAATTAAAATTTGGAAAATATTATATGCAGTAAATTGTCAAAATGAATCAAAAATAATACTAACCACAATCGACATTGGCGATCACCCCTAATCTCTCCAATGGCAGGATCAATTTACATCCTCTAATAAATGTCTTAATTCATAATATCGGGATGCTCGAGTACTTATAGAAATATAAAAAAATGTTTATATTTAATGTTATATAATATATTTAAAAAAGATACTTACCAGATGCACTCTATACGTACTGAATGTACATTTACCAGCCTGATGTGTCACTTCATTTCTCCCCAGGTTCTACCAATCCACTGAATACCTCCTTTGAAATCCACATCCCATCCTGTGTAAACATAATCCATCCCAAACATTAGATGAAATACACTCTGGTCGGTGGCCGCTACACGACTTATCAAAATATATCACTCATGATTTCTTAATGGTTGTCCTTCTCAAATTGTTCAAAAGTTGATGGAAATTGTCACACATAGATGCCTACCATGCCACATGGATAACACCAATCTTTCTATCATCGACTGAATACCATAAAACATGTCATTAATAAAATAAATTTCAAAATAAATTTTATTATTTATGTACTAGGTAATGATTGAACATGTCGATCTGCACATCATTTGGAATTAATTTCAATGTGATCCATGGTTATGAACAATAAATGTGCAAGATAGTGCTCCCTTGTCCAACAAATACATGCAAAAAACTATGAAAAAAGAATAAATACTCAAAAAATTAGTATATATATAATTAAATTAATAAAAGATTACTAAAATATATAGGTTACTATACCTCTGTGTGTGTGCATCGAACCCAAGATGTGGTCGTCACTTGGGTATAGGTTTAGGAATCATCAGCCACTCAAGACCACACCCCCTCCATGTACCCCATGAACTGCCAGTAGGCTGAGGGACAGATGATCCCAAATCCCCCTCATCCAAAGGTAGATTAGCCTCTTGTAACTGATGAAATAGATCAGGGTCCATCTAAAACAACAAATTATGGTTTTCAGCAGATAGTTGAAAATAACTATTTTATATAGATATATATTAGTTATGATTATAACCAGAATTTAACTATGTCAATGTTCCTCTTAATCATCATATTAATATATGATGATGTCAATGACTACAAATTATTTCTCAGTATCATAAATATCCTTTTGAGTTTCATTTTTATAATCTATTTTCATTTAAAATTCATTTGTAACATTATTATCATCATCATCACCATCAACCCATAATTGTGTGGTGTCATCATTGTTATTCATGTATGTTTGTGAAAATGATTGATTTTGAGTAGTCTCTTGAAAAATTTCTATTCCATTCACTTCAGATAAACCACATTCTTTTTTAGTAAACTTATTTTCCCAGGATTTGATTTTTATTTTGCTCCAGAAATAACTCAGGTATCTTGATGTGGCACATAAATTTGTGTAATAAATTTTATGTTCTTGTTAATCTAGTAAAATGGTTCATTTTCTATAAGAAGACTATTATATATAATATTCACCATTCCATGAGTTGGATAACCACACAATCCTCTCTCAGTATCCAACCACTGACATTTAATCATAATTATGTAATTTGGTCCTAGATAACTCATCTCAACAATTTCATCTAGAATTTCTTAAAATTAATCATTAGTTTATATTTGAGGTTATCCTCTATAGAAAGCTCCATTGTTCATTTTTTTTATTCCCCATGTGCACATGTACAAATTCAAAAAACATTGACCACAAATGCATTATAATATTTAACCATTTTTGATAATGGGTTACTCAATATACACAGTAGCTTATCAATTTTATCAGCATGTTGCAACACCTGAATATGTGTAAAATAATTATCAATATAATAAATAATAAACTAAATTGATGTTAAACTGTCAATAATTTTTATTACCAATTTTTAAAACTATTTTGATTTTTTTTCTTTGTGTTCTTAAAGAGAAGATGCTATATTTTGTGGAAGTTTTTTTTATATGATTATAATATAAAATACAAATAAAATATGTTTTCATATTATAACATAAATTATAAAATATGGGTCAGAACCACTCACAGTACAAATGATGTAATTTCGTCACAATTGAGGAGAACATATGTATAAGCTCTATCTTGTTCATCAACAGAAAGCTAACGTTCATGAACTCCATTGAAGACATGATTTTTCTAATTAAAAAACAATAATTTATTATCCATTTTGTAATTAACATTTCCCTCGTTCTATCCCATGCAGTTGTATTTAGAGGGATATTAAGATTAAAAATAATGAGAGCATAAAAAAATGAATTTTACACTATCAAATAAGCTCTATAAAATGAGCCTTCAATTGATGCTTTGTTACATAATTTTTTCTTCAATTTTTGCATGCATCTATCGATTGGGTACATCCATCGAGACAGTAATGGACCTCCACATTTAGCTTTATATAGAAAATGTAATAACAGATGTTCCATTAAGTCAAATAAAGTCGATGAAAATATTTTTTCCAGTTTACAAATAATTATAGTAACATCTTATTCCAATTTTCATAGCCTATCGTAGTCTGTTGTTGTTGCAAAAATGTCTCGAAAAAAATATGATATATCTGTAATAGAATTCAAAATCATAGAATTCAACAAACCACATAATACAATTGGAATATTTTTTTCTATTATGACATTAAAATCATGAATTTTTACTCTGGTAATATGAACATTATTAACACATTTCCCCAAATTAGATGCATAGACATCTGGAAGCCTCAAATCTTCAATCCACTAAAAAAATGATAAGTGACTCACTTTGTAAAGTGTATAAGCTCCTTTTGGGATCATTAAACTCTGTGATCTGAAATTTTCAAATAGTTTGAGTTCTGGTCGCCTTTAAATTTGGGAAAAATCTAATCATGCATTTATAGTTTCATTGGACATTCCTGGTGTGTCCAAAACTGTATGAAATAAATTATCAATACATTTCTACTCAATATTCATGGAATCCAACTTGTGGTGGACCAAAAAATTAGACCAATATGGAATATCTCCAAAAATATTATTTTTTATCTAAATATGTTCTTTCCCTTATACATGAATTTTATTTTGTTTTACTATTGGCACAAATGTGATGGTAGGTAATAATAATTCAACTAAATTTAACATTGTGCCTGCAATCATTTTTGGAGGTTCATCCCTTCCAAATGTGAATTTTCTAAAATGAGATTTGTTCCTTCGAAAAGGAGTATTTGTTGAAAGAAATCTACAATGACAGTACAAATAGAAATGTTTTTTTACATTGAAGAGTATAAAGGATTTTTTACCATTCATACAGTAATTAAATGACTTCCGAGCATGTGTACTCTTTCTAGATAACATTCCATATACTGGAAAGTCACAGATTGTCCCCATTAATGCAGCTTTTAATATGAAATTTTGTTTTGTCAGAACATTATATGTATCACACCATTACTCCACAGTGTATTTAACTCATAAATCAATGGTTTCAAATAAACATCAATATTATTTTTCAGATGTCCTAGAAATTAAAAGGTCAAAATGATATAGGGATCCTTCATCAACATCCATGGACGTAAAATGTAAGGACTTATAAAGATAGGTCAACATGAATACTGACTACCATAAGAACCAAGACGACAAAAAACATCAGTAAAAAGACCTAACCACATGTTTTGGGATTCTAAAGAAATAGATGGATGCAGATTGTCAAAATGATTAATGAATCACCATCAGAATGATGATTCTATCTTTTATCAGTCGAAATTGTTGTTTTGTGCCCTGACATAATTGATTTTGTGTGTTGAGACACAATTAAATGTTGTAACCTAGGTGTAAGTGGGAAATATCTCAAATGTTTTACATGAATCGGTCCAGACTTCCTTGGTAGAACTTATTTATAATTCGATTTTCCACATGTGTGACAAATATCCAATGACTCATTTTTACTGGAATATAAGATGCAATCATTTTCACATGAATCCGACTTCTGACAACTAAGGCCCAGATTATAAACCAACCTATTTCTCTCATAGTTATTTGCAGGAATCACATTTCCCTCATGTAACTGTGTTGTAACTAAATAGAGTATTTGATCAAAATAGTTGTTTGATATTTCATTATCTTATTTAATAGCCATTATTTTTTCAACCGATTATAATTTGATTATCTTGCAACTTGGATATAATGTATCCTCAGCATATCATAACAACTCATAAAATATGGATGGTGCTAACTCAGTAGTTAAATCAATATCATATTCAGTATCAGTTTGTTGAACAGATTGACATGTATCATAATTACTAAATTTTGAAATCGTTATGGATCTAGAATCACGTTATTAATATCTTCTATGGAACTGCCTTCACCGTGTTGATACCAAAGAACATAATCAGGTTGAAAAACAAGTTGCAAGTGATGTCCCACAACCATGTCAAATGTGTCAAACGTTCTCAGTGCATATTTTTTACAAGGACACATAATTGTGCCTTTTGAAACATATTCTAGATTTGATGATGCAAATGATGATAAACCTTGAACACTCTCAATATATACAAGATTTAAACTTGAATCGTTTGGATTTATATGCTGATTTATCCAATCGTGATTATTTAATTTTGTCTATTGTCAACATCCTTGTTCCATATTTTTCTACAAAATATAAAATTATCAAAATTTATAAATAATTTGAAATTATAAAAACACTATCTAAAATGAAGATATATAATTAAAAATACTTCTTAATAATTAGTATTATTTATGGGTGACACAATTTTAAGTCGATTTACGACTAGTCTTTTGTCTGATAGATCAATTACTTGCAACATTGTCACCCTAAAATCCAAATGATGAATCTTCTTGGAGGTATGCATATTAATTTTTCTACATACGTGAATGTATAAGCATACCTATGAGCAGATTCTTCATTGTTGTTTCTATGTGAGAATGATGTATGTAATTAAATCATCGGACAAAAGAGACCCCTTTTCATCAATGAATCATCTTCTGGCAACAATCACTACATGAAAAGTTTATGAAAAAGGTGGTCATACGAATGCATATTCAAACACGTGCATACGATATTGAATATGTATATGTAGAAGCACACATTTCATAATTTTTTGAGTTAGTGAAATTTGAAAGGAGAATAGTCATCGAGAAAAAAGAGTATCACCAATCCACTGAAAATTGTACCATGTTATTACAAGTTATTACATTTGATTACAATTGATATTATTCTTAATTAATTATTTAAAAATTATTACCAGTTATGATATGATATTACATGTTATTACAATTGATTTCAATTGATTACAATAGATTAAAATTGAATACAATTGATTATAATTGATTACAATTGATTATAGTTGATTGCAATTGATTTTATTCCTAGTTATTTCTAATTATTCAAAATTGTTATTAATTATATCTAAATATTTTTAATTATTCCTAGTTATTATTAATTATTCCTAATTATTCATAATTACTTCTAATTATTCCTAGTTATTGGTAATTATTATTAATTTTTACTGAATATTAGTAATTATTCTTAATTAATACTAATTATTACTATTTATTACTATTTATTCCTATTTATATACATATATATATTACTATATATAAATATTTTTAAATAATTATTACTAATTATAACTATTTATTACTAATTATTACTATTTATTACCATTTATTACTATTTATTACTATTTATTACTATTTATTACTATTTATTTCTATTTATTAATATTTATTACTAATTATTAATTATAATACTAATTATTACATATTATTTCTAATTATTACAAATTATTACTATTTATTACTATTTATTACTATTTATTAATATTTATTACTATTTATTTGTATTTATTGATATTCATTACTATTTATTACTATAAATTACTATTTATTAATATTTATTACTATTTACTACTAATTATTATTAATTATTACTAATTATTACTACAAATTAAAATTATTAGTAATTGTAACTAATTGTTACTAATTGTATCTAATTATTAGAAATTATTACATATTAATATTAATTATTGCTAATTATTACTAATTATTAATATTTATTAATATTTATTACTATTTATTACTATTTATTACTATTTATTACTAATTATTGCTAATTATTTCTAATTATTATTAATTTTTACTAATTGTTACTAATGATTACAACTTATTACTAATTATTACTATTTATTACTATTTATTACTATTTATTACTATTTATTAATATTTTTACAATTTATAAATACTTATTACTAATTATTACTAATTATTATTAATTATTAGTAATTATTACTATTTATTACTATTTATTACTATTTATTACTATTTATTACTATTAATTAATTTTATTTACTATTTATTACTAATTTTTACTAATTTTTCCTGTTTATTAATATTTATTACTATTTTTTTACAATTTTTTACAATTCATAACTATTAATTGTTATTTATTAATATTTATTAGTAATTTCAATCATTATTACTATTTAATACTATTTGTTACTATTTATTGTTATTTATTATTATTTATTACTATTTATTCCAATTTATTCCAATTTATTCCTTTTTTTACTATTTATTCTTATTTAATACTATTTATTCATATTTATTAATATTTAATACTATTTATTGTTATTTATTGCTATGTATTGCTATTTATTACTATTTATTCCTATTTATTTCTATTTATTGCAATTTATTGCAATTTATTCAGATTTATTGCAATTTATTGATATTTATTTCAATTAATTTCTAATTATTCTTATTTACTACAATTTATTACAATTTATTCATATTTATTACTAATTATTTATATTTATTTCTATTTACTACTATTTATTATTACTAATTACTAATTATTACTAATTATTAATATTTATTCCCATTTATTCCTATTTATTGTTATTCATTACCATTTATTCCTATTTATTACTTTTTATACCAATTTATTTATATTTACAATATCTTATTATTTATTATTATAAATAAATACTTATAACAAAACAATTTAAATCTAATTTAATTACAACTAATCAATAATATATAAAATTAATAAAAAAATGAAATAAATATTAAATAAATTAAAATATATATACATTGAAACACAATATCATATTGATGTTGACGACTTCACTACTTCTTTATAAAAAAACCAACTCGGAGAACTTTTATCTCTGAAAATAGAGTTCAGAGAGACAGAGAAAAGGAGAATTGAGAGGGGGAAAATGAATGGGGGTATATATCATTATGATTTCTACCGACCAGACGATTTGTGACATTTCCCATCACAAATACCTTCCCTGCATTAATTACTGTCGGTGGTTAATTGTCCCGTCGCAATAAACTATTTACCTCTATCGGGTAATTCTGACGAGACCCGTCACAATTAATCTTCCCATTGTCTGGCACACAAACCACACATAATTTTTTGGATGAGACAACAAATCCCATAAAAAATAACCGATTATTTTCGAAGGGTCAAATCCGCCATCGGAAATAACCTACAGGACAAACTATTTGCGATATGATTAATTCCCGTCGCAAATAGCTCGTCGGAAAAATCTATTTTAAAGTATTGATATAAACGAGATTACAATTACATTAAGGAAAGATACCACCTACATCATATTTATATGAATCTACTCTTCCACCGTTTACCTATAATTCGACCTAGAAAGGAGTAGATCTAAAAACTGAGCATAATTTCCAAAACTAGAATAACTGGTTCAAGAGAAGCAAACATAATGAATTTATAGTGTCAAATCTAGAACTCACCAAAGGGGTTAAAAACAAACTATTGGTGATTAAAACTGTGTTTGGATGAAGAATCGGGATCCAAAACATCCTCTTGTGCTGCTGTTCGAGGGACCCAGGTGAGGATTGTTTCTGGATAAAGAAGATGAGTCTACTGACCATTTTAAAATGAAAAAGAAAAATACACGGCTTTTAATTAAAACTACACACCATGAAGTCACCTGAATCCCTCATTATTGCTGAAGCGACTTACAAATCATAAAAAGTTACATGTCAGACCATCAAATGGCATGAATTAGGATTACACAATGTAATACCCCAGGTAATGTCGTCTAACTGTCCTACATCCATCATTTTTCTTACACATTATTATGTACCAACTGAAGGGAATTTACACATACCACAATGGATGAACTGGGATGTTACATGTTATTAAATTAACATAATAATATTTAAATATATTTTATATAATGGAATTATTATATGAGAAAAATTTAATAATATTTAAATGAGGATGAAGAAGATATTCAATAAAATCATACGATGAAACATGTTACCTCTTATTCACACAACCTCATTAAGAAATCATTAAATTAACAATTAATATGAAATTATTAAAAAATAGATAATGTATGACATAGGGGTGGTGATTAGATATGTATTTGGGTATGTATTGTACTAGATAAAGTATATTTATGGTGTTCAGTGGAAAATGTTGGGGTTGAAATTTCAAAATTATGGTGAGTGGTAAATTGTATATTTGGAAAAGAAACACGTATAACCAAATATTTTAAATTCCATAACAGTAAATAATACACCCATATCATGATATATACAATATAACATATAAATATGTATTGAAAATTTAATATATATAGGTTTTTAGGTCATTTTGACAAATATCATTTTAATTTAGCCATCGGTAAACCAGTTTTCTCAATAACCATGGTAATTAATTTGTACTGTTTTCACTAATTATTATAGTCAATATTTAATTTGAACACATATGATAATATATATTATGATGATTAAAAATTTCAAATAAATTTTATGAAATGATTTTTAAAAATTCATTGAAATTAAATTTCAAATTAAACCCACAGGTGTGATGAAAAAGTTATTTTCAGGATGTTTTTTCTAGACCATGGTGATTTTCTATATGATCAATGACTAATAATAATAAATATATTAAATTTTATTAATATTTATTCAAATAAAATATATTAATATAATGTTTTCATTCTACAATATGGATTATTATAATTAAGATATATGGAAAAAAATATAATCCTTCAAACAATTTTCAGAAAAACTAATTTTTAAAACCAAAATAAAATTTATAATAAAATTCAATATAGAATATAGTGAAAATTAATTAATAGGAATAAATTTAAGAGGATAATATTTATATTACATGAAATAATATTTATAGCATATTTTTTCTTTTATTTAATCTTATTTTATTGAAAATAAATGACCTTTCTAAAAATCTGAATTTTTTTTATTCACTGAAAAATTTTATTTCATGAAGAATTATAAAATATCACCGAAAATACATTTTTATATAATAATTTTTAAAAAGATATTTTTTATGAAATAAATATTATTGATGTTATAAAATTTAATTATAAAATATTTTCAAGAATTGAAATGAAACATATTTTGAGGAAAACATAATATTAAATAGTATAATTACCTTAAAATTTTAATTGAATATTTACTAACAATTTATCTAAATTTTATATTGAATATAGAATTTACATTTATATGTAACTAATAATAATAATATTATTACTCATTGATACTAATTTAATGGAATGGTTATAATGGTTACCTGATTTATGGGACATTTAGTCTCAATGTTGTGTGTCTTATAAACTATTGAATACATTAATATCAAGGTTCGGTGAAACATAAGCAATCGATGAGATTAAATTTATTGGAAAGAAATATATTATAATTCCTTGAGGCATTACATTCATGAATAATTATAGTGTTCATTTCATATATGCTACCAAAATTATTTTTTATTCTTTTAAAATCATTGGGTGTTACAGAGATGACAATATATCATCATCAGAAGATAATCCTAAAAAATCTTAAGAAACAATGATATTGTAACATACAATAATTCATTATATAGTATATTTTGAATAATAATACCAATGAAATAATAGTCCATATATAAATATGTATGTCTTATTATATTCAGGGTAATGAACAATACTAAAATATATTATTGGTAAATAGACCACATAAAATATGGAAGTATTGAATATTTAATGTCCCCCATAGAAATAAAAATGAGATGAAAATCTATTATCTCTTTTCAAATTTAAATATATATGTGATTAAAACTTCAATATAATAATTATATATTTATAATAAATATAATACCCAAAATTAAACAAACACACACAAATATATATATCATCTGATTAGTTATTTATTTATAACATTTTATCACCAATTAATTGAAAAATTATTACTAAAATCAATATATTATTGATAAATACATCCATTTTCATTAATGTTTTGATTCAGCATTGCCTATCATTATAAATTTATAATTGATATAATGTATATATGAGGTTAATCATTTAATATATATATATATATTTAACCATAAAATGTTGAGTTAGAATAATGAATTACATTGTTAATTAATATGATAGAACTTACCTCAGCGAGAACACAATTTTCACTTTTTGAAAAATGGAATGAAAAAAATAAATCATAATTCTCCTTTATATATTAATTAATATGTCACATATATATAATATTTATATTCATCGAATCTAGAAATATTACCAATAAGATAAATTGGAAAAAAATCACATCACTTCTTCATCATGGTAGTCCACACGTATGAACTATTGATCCTAGAATTTTTCATCTGATTGAAATTTCAGAAGGAAAATATGATATTATAATACATTAAGACTAATTATATCATCACTATAATATATATATATATATATATATTATTTCTATAATTACTAATTTTTATTAAATATGGTTTTGTAAATTGGATTGTATTCCTATGTGGAGACGATATGTAATACATAAGCATGAGTGACATATTCATGTTCCATTTTATAGAAATTATGGTGAAAACATGTTTTCTAAAAGTCATAATAATATTTAAAACTCATTGGGGTAATTAATTTCTTATTTTATTAAGAATATAAAATATTTATATGAGTTATTAGAAAAACTAAATTCTATGTTTTAAATTAAGACGATTACCTATTCTATAGAATACAATCATTAAAAACATTCTTGAGGACACATATAATCGTATATTAATAATATAAACAACAATAGTTATTATATAGTGAAGTTGAGAAACATAAGGGTTTGTGATCACATGAACTGATATATGTCTCATGAAATGTGTGACCCATGAAGAATATAACAATCACATGATTCACTGTATGACTTGAGATGGAGTTACCATGTGGAAATCACACGAACTGTGTAATGATCAAATTATAATTCGAAAAAATTGACAGTTCATGTGAATCATGTAAGACAAACAAACACCTAATAAAATGAATCAAGGTTCATCCAAATTATTTTGAATTGGTTCATATATTGTTTGATCAGGATCCAATACAAACTCAATCAACTGAAAGGATCATGTAATTGGATATCAAGAGCAATTATCATGATAGGGGTTACGTGAAGTAGTCTTGTGAAGTTGTATTGTGAAGTAGTTAATTTTTCGGGTTGCGGTTGATCTATATTTATCAATGTGTTGTATATACGAGAATAGAGGGGGTTTTTTTATAAATGAGGAGGGGATAACTTTTTTTTCATTACAATGGATGAAAATATAATTAATTTTTTCTAAAAAATCATCCAAATGGAATGATGTAGTAATACATTGTAGTTTGTAGACAATATACAAACAAAAAATGAAATTTTTATAATTTAATTTTCATTAAATAATATATTTTTATATATCCCCTTACTTTACCTACTTTAACCATTACCATGGTAACATCATTTTCACTCATAATGGGTTATAATTTCACATATAATGTTGAATCAGGCTCATAAGTGGCCATATAAATACATTTTTGAGAATTTATCATCATTTATGACCACTTTCTATAATGATTTAAATTTAATTAAAATAATAATAAGCTATTTTTAATTTCATATTTTTCCATATTTATTTAATTATAATTTTTATGAAAACATTAATACATTGTAATTTTATTCCTAACCATAAAAAATATCTAATATGTTACATTTATCAACAAAATTTATATAACACAACAATAAAACTAAATTGTATTACATTATATATTTTTAATATCATTTATTTTATTCCATTAATTGAATACATATTGTGTATGTGTTTTGTAAATATTTAGGGTAATTATTCAATCCCTAATAATTAAACATAGGTTGATATGTTAAATATATTTAATTAATCTTTAAAAAGTCATTTATAATTGAACATGAGCTCTATTACCCTTATGATAAATTATTATAAATTTTAAATTCAATAGTATTTGTTGATTATTTTTTTCCATTTAAATAAATAAATGGTAAGGTTATAATATATTAAATATGGACAATAATTGAAATATAATAAGGACATGTATAAATATTTCTTATCTCCACTGATAAAATATGGTAAAGGAATATATTTGATGAATTTTAATTCATTCTTCCAAATTTTAATACCTTTTTTATCTATTTTAAAATTATATCTATAAAAAATATATACAATGGTTAATACATAAATTGAAAAAATTATTTATTTTTCAAAATTATTCAAAAAAATATCAAATATAAAATAAATTTTTCATGATTCAATTTCTATATGATGAAGAAATAAATTTTGGATAAAAATAAAGGTTATAAGTGAAAAAATCCAAAAATATGATTTTTTTTAGTTATAATAAATATATTTTTATGAAAATATAATATAATATTTATTTAATTTATAATAATTATATTATTTAAAATTTAGTAGAGATTGTATTACATTGTTTCCAATATAAAAAATTGAACTTTTTAAATTATTATGACCAAAATATAGTTATCAAAAAATTATGTATTCGTTTTCTATTCACCAAAAGATCTATCATTTATGTCAATACATAATATTTCAGACAAAAATAATTTTACAAATTTTATTAAAAGAAATGTAATTGTATTTAATAAATTAAATTTTCTAAATTTCTTTAATATTAAATATGTTAATTTCCAAACAAAAATATATTACAATCATGTTTTAAGAAATCTTATTTTTTAAACCTAATATGAATTTAATAAAAAATGATTACATATTTACTAGGTGTTAATGATGATAAATTTTGTGGAAAATAAAATTATATATAATTCATAATTTAGTTCTTTATATTCATTCCGACCAAATAAACATCTAGGTTGAAACATACCGAATAAAATAATAATATGTAATGGTTTGTTTAATAATGATGTTATATGTTATATATTATATCAAACGTAATGTTTTTATTTTTAAGTAATTGGGTATCACAATTCAACTATTATTGTATTAAGTTATTTACACACACGTATGAATTTTATTAAGTTGTCTTAAAGGGAACAATTTTATCAGTTTCCTAGATGAGGTACTTTTGAATTAGTAAAAATTATGTGTAAATTATATTTGTTTCAACATAAATTGTATTCAATATATTTCCCATCATGAGGACTATTCCGTTGTTTGAATACCAATTTAATTATTTACAACTATATTTTAAATGAAATTTTTTACATAATATTTTTAAAATTTATATATTTTAAATTAGTTATATTATCATGAAATGGTATTATCCTAAATAAATTTTCACATTATATTTTAAATATATATTCCAAAAATGAAAAAATAAATTTGTTAGTTATTATATAATAGGGTAATGATAAAATGATTCAATAGACATTAACTAATTGTATTTCATATCATTATAGTCCAATAATAATTCCATGAATCCCATTTTGTTTAAAATTATTTTTAATGTTATGGTGAAATATGTATGAAAACATTTCTGTTCAATGATTTGTGATATGGTGATTGTATTATTATCTTGTTGGAAAATTATATTTGTTTTTTTGTTCCATAGGTTCTTATGTAAGAATATTTTCATTAAATGTATTTGGTGATGATTGATATCATACGATACAATTATAACCATAATGGGGACTGGATAAATTTTTTTATATGAATATTTCCTTTATGATTTTCATGAGAATAATCCTTGACTATGGATGTTATATTTCAAGGAGTGAACTAAATCCAAAATGATATACCTTGTAGTGAATCATGAAAACTATGCAGATTATTTCCATGATTATGTGTTCCTGAAAAACAAATTTCTTATGCCAACATTACACTTTTATGGATCGTGTTCTTTAATTCCATTTTGATTAATATATTATGGACATCCATACATAAATCCATGGAATATGATTATGACTAGAGATATATATTATATTTAATTCTAATTCTATTCACTTGTTAAAAAATACTAATGATAATTTTATGTTAAATTGGTCACTAATATCTCCCTTTTTACCCTTCATATTATATCTAACTGTTTCTTATTTTTCTTATATTGAGTTTAGGAAATATGGTCATAAATACAATTTTTCTAAGAGGATTTCTAGTTATTATTATAATATTGAGATAAATTTTAGATCTCCAATGAACCCATTTTTTATGATTCTATATATCTATTTATACATCAAAAATACAATTCTACTGGTTATCATAATGTAATTTAATGATTATTCATCTATAATTATGTAATATTTATTTATGAAAATTAGGATTCAATATAAAACAAAATATGAAACCATGGTGTCTGATTATTTTTTTGAATCATTAATATATTCAAATTCATACAGAAAATATACTTGTTTCAATATAATGGTATCTTAGGTGAAACTCATAGGTTAATGTTTTTATGGAATAATATTATATAAATTATTGTCACACTGTACCATGTCTAGAACAACGAGATAAACATGAAAATATAATGTGATTTTGAGGTTAATACTTGTATTATTATCCAAAACCCTATTGTTTAAAATAAGAATCAAAATTTCACAACTCTATATGACATTCATCACCATATTTTTTGACATATTTTGGAATGTTGAACATATTCCATTGTAATGTTGATTTTTTTATTTTAGTGACTTTTTAATGTTAATTCAGAAACTATATATTTATTGAGATAAATAATCCTTAGTTTACGAATTAGAATTCCAAAGGAATAATAAATTTAATAACTTTGGAATCCATGAGGTTATAGACCATGAAAATAAATAACTATTATTTTATTAAATACAAAAAAATAATGTTCTGTTATATTAATGTTGAAATTAAATTTCCAAGATCACTTATTTTACTATATCATACTATAGTGAACACATCCAATGTTTTGTAATCCAAAAATTAATAGTCTATACATAAATAGATTTTTTTTATTTGTAACATGGTTAAATAATAAGATATTGTTTTAACAAACTGAATAATAATATTTTGTAAAAAAAATTAGACATCAATAAAATGATGTTGATAATTGGAAAACATTGTCTGATTCTAATAATTTATGGAAACTCATAAATTAAAGCCTCATTTTTTATAATGAATGTCCTAGATCTGAAAAGTATTGATAGTGTATAAAAGTCATATATTACTTAAAAAGAGACTATAAATTTATTTAAAATATACGTCTTAGAGTTGATATAAAAATGATACTAGTGGTACTGTTGATCTGGGGTATTACATAAGAAATAGAATTATAGGGATCCATGTATTGAACAAAATTTTTATAAATTATAATTCCTAAAAATTGATTAAATTGATTATCTATTAGAAAGATATTAATTATATTTAATTTTTTATTATCTAACATGCTCAAAAGACTATTATGAATCATCAATAGATATAATGTTGTCCTTATAAAATTAATATAGATTTTACTGTTTTTATGAGTTTATGATTTATTTTAATTATAAAATAAGGGTGATTCAATAGGAATGCGCAGTATTATCATACCTAAGGAATAATATTTCTCAAATCATACATTGGAGGTAAAATAACTGAAATTTTATCTTCACCAAACCCATGTTGAGATTAAAGAACATAAAATTGATAAAAACTATTTTCAATATATGTTAATGATTTATGAGATCCTAACCCAAACCATACTCATTAAACAACAAAAATAATTTACCACCATCATCCACCATACCCTTTTGAAGTATGATAGTTTAAATAGAGGCCATATATCGTAACCCAACATGTATGGATTTTTTATTTTGAAATTTTAGAAAAAATGAATATATTTAACAGTTTATTTAGTATTATATTAATATAATTATAATAATTGTTTGATAAAAATTATATTTGGATACAGTTAACCAAAATAATTATTTTGGGAAATATTTATTATCATTAAAAAACACTATTCCATAATGTGATGTATTTCTCAAAAAATACAATTTTTAAATATATTATTATTAAACAATATTAATTTATTTATACATTATAATACAATTTAATGAAGATTATCATAATTTATATTATGTTCAAAATCTAATAATTCCATAAAAACTCGTATTTTATAGAGTATAAGGATTTTTATCTTATATTGAATTTTTTAGAATTTATCAATTTCGTTAATTTTTTTTTAAAATAATGAATTTAAAATTTTGCATTGTTGAATTGTTACAAATTTTATGATATAGCTAAAATTTTAGTTAAAATTTAATTATATTATATATATAGGTGTAAGATATTGAGGTTTCTTAGAGTTGACTAATACTAGTTCTTCATGAAATCATTTTCCTTATTTCGTGAATATTTTGATTATGTATTACTTTAGGGAGTATTAGAGTGACATTAGTATTTTTGGAGGGGTTTTGGGTTGTTCATAGATAAAATAATTTTTTCCAAAACATGTTAATTACCCCCAGCAAATTGTACATCCCAAGATCGATGGGAATTGAATGGTTATTACAATGTTATTAATGTGTTTTCCATATTAGTAGAGGCCGTTCACCCCTATGAGGAGTCACATAATTAAGGTGCACAATTTGGTAAAATAGTACACCCTGTAATGGAAACGATGAACCCAATAAATTATACCACTAAAAATATATAAAAATAACTAAATCAGGAATTTATATCCCTAAATATCCCAGAACAATCCTAAATCATTAAATACAAATTTTTTGGATCTCAGGAAGAATTTAAGGTATTCCAAAAAAATTAATGAATCGATGATCTATTTTAAAGATTTTATCTTCCCCTTATATGTCATCTCTTCCAAATTGGATTCTTATCTCTCTCTCTATACCTCTATAATCTCTCTTCCCGTGTTAAGAGGAAATCATTATTTATTGTTTCAATGGGTTTAATTCAAGGTTATGATATATCGTAATCCATTTTATTTTGGATCTAGGTTTTGATTATAAATATCATTCTTCGTTGTGTATTTTATTGTTCCAGGTCAATTTGGGGAAAATTACTTTGGGTGATTTTACATCACTGATATTTAGGTTGGTTGTCTAAATTTTAAATCATATAGTCTTAATTATATTTTTATGTTGTATTTTGAAATATATATTTCCATGTTATCCAATATCCTCAGGATTTGGATTAATTAATTAATTAACTAAATGAATGATGTGGTTCTGAAATTGATGGTATATTTGGATTATAGAATCAGTCATGTAAATGGAATTGAGCAATTAATGAATTGTTGATAAATAAAATTGATTGATAATGGGATCAAATAGATTTTTGTCTTAACCTTCATATGTTAATGGGTCATGTGAATAATATTTTATATATTTTTTAATGGTGTATTGTTCTTATAATTCCAAGTGGTTATAGTAAATTATTATGTTAGAATTTTTAATTTAATTGTTATATCATGATGTGAAATGATGATTATAGAATTTTTATTTATTGACCTGGTTAAACCTGACATCTATCATATATGTGATTTGTAGAGAAATGGGGTGGGCGACATTAACTAATTTTCCAAACACCCACAAGGTTCTATCCATGGAATTATAGGAGAAAATTCATGCATTTAAATATTATTCCATTGGATAAGGGGTGATTCTCTAAATTTCCATGTGTTCTTGGGATATCGATGGATGCTCAAAACTCTCACAGGTTTCCAGACATGTAATTCTATTCCTATGAAATAGTCACTAGACTATGATTCCAAATAGTCATGTTGTGAAATAAAATTAATTTTATTGTGAAATCCCATGACATAATGATTTTTTATTTCTCTATTTTATATGGATCAAACATCGACATGGGTCAGGGCAGCTATTGATGGGCTGCGTATCATCGTTAACTCATGGGTACTATTTTGGAAAAATAACAATGTTGAATTGTGAAAAACATGTTCTGTGTTATATTATACATTATTCATGTTACAACTACATACATTGTAGTTTATTTGATATTATCTTAGATATCATTCGTTTATGCATTATGATTTGTAGTCACTCACTAAATAGGTTGTCTGATCGAAACCCCAGTTGTCTTAATGTTTATAGGAAATGATAATGAAATATTCCTTTGTTATTTCTATGAGTTTGGATACATCATCAATGGGAAGATTCCATATTCTATATAAAAACAATTTACACCAGAATAGAACAAATCCTAGCATAAATCCATTATGCATTCTTCTCTATTGTTTTCGTTTTGAACTCATAGTAACTCCACAATATTGACAATAGTTATTACACCATGGTAACATTCTTATCTAGAAAAAAATGTAATGTGATGTGTTCCATATTCAATTATGTCAATGCCAAGACTCTTCAGTGTACTGTATCCTCATTTCATTCACCATGGAGAATCATTATTATTCAAAATTCCTTTATAATCATTCTATATTATTTAAACAATCATGGTGGTATTTCCTATGAAATATTATTTGAGTTTTAAGAGTGAGAACGTGAAATAGTTTGTTTTTAAAAATTTGATTATACCATTAATGAGTGGGTAATTAAACCATTTAAAAAACATGATGTTGATGCTGATACTTGAGGTAATAATTCACTTAATTCAATTGATTTTGTATATAGAATATTGGCATGATATTTCGGAATTCCTATGTATCTCATGTGACCAATTTTTGAATATTGGCCACATGAGGTTCATAGAGTATCCTTTGACTTCAGTTTTTATTTTTATCATATGCATTATGTTGACTAGGTTTATAATACTAGTTGACTTGATGTTATATTTCTATATCGTTTGAATAATATATCATGTATTGTTTTTCTAATGAAATTGAGCATACATGTTTTCCTTTTTCTTTTGAATGATATATGGAAAAAATAGTTAGGTTATTATTATATATAATGTGATATGTGAAACATTTTTGGCATAATTCATGATATGACTATGTGGGGAATGTATTTTCTATACAATACTCTTTATTAAATGATGATTTTTTGCTCAAATATAACCAAGTTTTATTTAAAATAATTTGTATTTATGAATTTCTTGTAATATATAACGGATTGTATATATATTATTGATGAAATACAAAGCAATTAGATGTTTTTTGGAGACACTTTCCAAACCCCACATTTGGTAAATGAATATATGGTTCATCATCCCTATGAAATACTAATCAGTTGTTTTTTGAAATGAAAACCCTATTATGGAAATTAATTCTATGGAATGGGAACTCTATGTTCATGAATAAATTAATGTATGGAATTTCAACCCTACATTGGTGTCTGGAATCATTGACCAAAACCTACGTTCGGAATATTTTATGATTCAATTTCTGGAATCTTATGTAGAAAAGGATGAACATATGGACTATCATCCCAACATGATATTAATCCATATATATATTACAAACATAAAATAAAGTTTATGTAACTCTACATTGGAAGGAACTCAACACAACATATAGAAAATAAACACTACTCAATGGAACACTACACTATGTTGTTCAACTCAACATTCTCAACTCAATAACAGAGATTTAAATTCTCTATTTTCAAAGTGTTTCATGAAATAATATTTACATGAATTATAGTATTATTGAAATTATATAATTTACTGATTCATAACTCATTACTAGGGATTTGAAAAACAAATTTTCATATGAGAAAATAACTCTTATTCTTAGGGGTTGTTATCACTCCCCTTGTCAATTTAGATTTCAATTTACAAATTCTATCTGGTGACTCTATTTGATATGGAATACAAAAGAAAACATAATTATCTATATAATATAAACATTTATCCTATAAATCATAGAAATATAAAAATCATATATTTTTATATACAATTACATTATGGTAAAATTCATTTCTAGTGCTTCCGTAATGAATGATAGACTCTGAAAGAGGCTACACATTGGAAACAGACATGGTCAACAACATACTACTATAAAATTGATATATGAATTTGTTTCTAAATTTATTTGAATATCATTTTTTAATAGAGTTCAATTTAAAACTATTAATTCATAAAGATATTGATTTTTGAATAAGAATATCCATCTATTGTCAGATTATACCAATTCAACTTTTAAGATCAACCTGAATGATAAAATTGAAATCTTTTGATTTATTTCAATTTTGACAGCTCGAGTTTAGTTGTGATGGAGTATCATATTCTCAATATTTTATGTTGATAATTGGTAAAAATTTAACAAACCATAAATAAATTTTTAGAACTATTTTTAAATGTGTCAAGTTCGTGTACTCCGTTGTGGATTCGACGCCTTGTAATAAAAGGATTATTCTAGGAATATTCACTTGTATCAACGAGAGATCACTGCTGGAGTGTAGTAGAGGACCTTTTTTATAAGTCCCCATCATTAAAATATTACTTAATAATTATTTAAATCAATAATTCACATTGATGATCATTTCATGTTTAGAGTTTTAGAGAATTAGCCCATAACTATTAAATTACATCTCTAATATTACAAAGTGGACACATCTATATAACTAAAAATTTTCACAAAAATAAAACACCGTAAAGAAAAAATAAATATACACTTGATATAAATCATTTTGAATTCTTCTTTTCTCTTAACCTTAATTATACCTTATGAAAATAATTTCAAATACATTGGATGAGAATAAAAATATTAGTATATGTTATAAAATGAGAAAAGAAAACATAAGTCAATCGATTCATAAAAATAAATGAAATCATACTTTTCACACAAATAATATAAGATCTTTAATAAACCTCATGAAATCCTGTGTTTTATGAATAACATTTAGATATCATAAATCATAAATGTATCTTGTGGAATCAATAACAGACTCACATTGTAGCTTAGACTGCTATATAGGGAGTTACATTTAAAATACCCATCATAGTATATTCTCAAAATATCATAGGGGAAACAATATTGTTTAACTTTGTCATGTTACCCAAGGCATTATAGAGGTATATTGGGCTCACCCACACTTGGTTTATCATGGAACCACCCGTACACGTAAACAATAACCCATAACTATAAGATATTCAAAACATAAAAAATAATCCTAAAGGAGAGATAACATTTGCAAATTTCAATAATTTTATGATATATACATATATTGTTTTTTTTAAACCATTTTCAATACCGAAATATGTAAAAAGGCATATTTTATTTATTTTTCTTTTCAACGCATTATGGCTTGTTATGGTTTCCAAATGTCAAATATTTCTTGCAGTGGTGGAAAGGTCATTGTCACTATGTCGGTTAAAAATAAACATTTATTTTTTCATTTCTTAAAAGTATTTGTAGAGAATATTCTCTTTGAAATACATTTAATATAATTTAAATTAAAAGTTTATACTTATACGCCATATAAAATAAGGTGGTGTATAAAATCAAAATATGCCTTATCATTTAATAAAGTAGTATTTATTTTAAAAATAAGGTTGTATCGAAATAATATCAAAAACAGGTTTTTCAAAATTCTAGGTCACACATTTAACCTTTTCTTCTAGATTTAACCCTTTGTTACCTAATTTTACATTTACCATGTCATCTTGTATATTCACACTATATGTATTATATAGTTACTAAAAAATGATGACCGAACCTAAAGTGGTTTATTAATTATATTTCCAATATTATATAAGTAATTCATTTGAATATTAAATATTTATGTCTATTATATCATTTAATAAATTATTATTTGTTTTAAAAACATAATTTTTCACTTATTTACTATTCATATAATATCATTTTAAAAAAACAACAACAACCTGATTATTTTAAATAAACTTCAGTAATTCATAGATAACATGTCATAATAATCCATAAAATTTTTAGGTGTCAACAAATGATGAAAAATAACTATGTTTTTTTATTTATAATATGATTTATTTAATTCATTCATTGATAAGGTAATCACTACATCTTCATTGTGTCAAAAATATATTTAGTATATAATTTCTAAAAAATTTAAAAAAATACCATGATATAGGAAATAATTTAATATTTTTAATTTATATTTATAGTTGAGTAGATCACTTATATAAAACCATATAAATATTTATCTTTTAAAATATACATTTTTATGTTATATTTTTATTTATTGTATATTAATTCTCATAAAATGTTATTTTCACATCTATGTTGCTTCTTGGGGTCCCAAAATCGACCCAAAGATCCCCATAGTCAGCCATATCTTATCCAATACTACTATAATATGTGATGTGTTATTTTAAAATTATTATAATATTATTTTTACCATTATTTACCAGATTTACCCTTTAACCATAGAATGGTAATTTACTGAATTTAATATTCATAATGTATAAAAATAAAAGATAACTATTTTCACAATTTTGGCCTCTAGATTAAAAATTTTGATTCCATATTTTCAAAATCGACACACATAAAATGCAGAAATTAATTTAAAATTAATTCTTAATGTCAATACCAAAAAATGTTTTTGAATAAGAAAAAACAACCCAAATATTAACATATGTCTATGTCCATTTTCAAATTTAAATTCATCCCAATGACCAAAATTGTATAAAATGATAAGAATATAATCCAATTAAACTTTACTAAAAATTCAATGTACAATCTAAATATATAAATAAATTACATGAATAGGCAGTTTTAACATAAAATGCGGTATTTTTTACAATTTATTAAACAAATGTAATTTATCAGAAAATTGTGTGAAATTTATCCAAAGTAAATTTTTATTTCCCTAATATATAGAAAATATTATTTTTCAATAGATCATATAAATGTGAAAAATCTATATTTAAATTTTTTTTACCATCACAAGGTTGTAAAAATAAATTAAAAAATTTTAGAGTATTTCATGCTTAAAATCATATTCATTCATATTTTAATCCTCTAAAACTTATTTGTTAAATGTAATGACTTTTGAAAAACATGAATAATATAATTTTAGTTAGTTCTATTCATTCCCTCTAATACAACAGGTAGGCATTAACAACTATTTAAAATAATAATAATATTATATTATTTTTTGGTAGAACATAATTTTTTCTAGAACGTATGAATTTCAATGCTCATTGTTGTGTGTTGAGCACTCTATTAGACGATGATTCCACATTAATTTAAGAATAATATGTAATTCATAAATATTAATATAAATTAAAATCTATTATTTTATAAATTAATTAGTTATTACATCAATCCCCACTTTTGGGAATTGAATCTTCACAATTCTATTCACTTATCAAATAAGTGGAGGTAATTATCCAATGTTGCATTATTAGTTTTACATGTTGCCTCTTCAATAATATGGTTTTTCCAAAAAACTTTTACCTAATTAATGAACATAATCCCCTACACTTTCTCTCTGTGGTCAAGAATTTTGACTCCTTGTCCCTTATAAGTATGATGTTTTTTCTAAATGAACTACCTCTAGACAAAAAACATGTGATGATCCGGAATATATGTTATAATCATTTAAACATGAAAAATATTGTGTACATATTTATAAATTGGGGATATATCTACTCCATCAACAACTAATCTATCATTTTCCAGGGCATCATAGTGTCAAATGAACCACAGACTAAGATTTCCCTTCTCATCAAAACTCACTGCACTCTTCCATGGAGAAACATCGAGAAATACTGGATCAACTAGAAAAAAAGAATGATCCTTGATTTTTTATCCAAATAACATTTGTACCTACTCAGAGTTCATCTCATGTGATTCTAAAAAAATTAAACTTTTTCTACCATCTATTCTACTAATTCTGGTCTTATCAAGTTTATTACACCTACTGCCTCGCAAAAATGTAGATTTTGAAACTATTATCCATATAATGCCTCAAATGGAGCCATATGTTTACATGAATAAAAAAAATCTGATAAAAAACTCAATGAAATAATTTTGTTAGTCTCAACGTCAGTGGTAATCCATTGAACCAGAACATAGCATATTTTCCAAGGTCTGAATTTTGTGATCTGACTGTCCGTCTCATTAATGATGAAATGTTGTAATGAAAGTTTTTTATGTACAAAATGACTTCTAAAGGCCCTTACAAATGTTATATGTAAACCATTTATCCTGATAAGAAATAATATATATGGGACTCCACGTAACCTACCTATGTCTTTGATATACAATCAAGAATGTTGATCTAGAGATAGAGTATCTCACATAGGTTGAAAATGAAAAGATTTATTCAATAGATAAATAATTCCCAAATTTCATTGTTACCTCTAGAATTCTTTCATAATACCAATAATAAATCAGTAAAAAAAATTCCCATTTATACATTGGCATTGTAAAAGGCTAATGCATCCCTATCGGTAACTATCGTTCTGCTTTAACATATTGACAAGTTAAACACTACTCAATAATGTCAGAAATATCTCTTATCATTTTATCCCACAATTAATACTCTGAATGATCATTGTACATTTTATTACTTCCATGATGAACTGAAAATGTAGAACTACGAGCTTCAAATAACAACTCTTTTTCAACATTGAATCATAGGGAACACATAAGCTCATTCTAAAACTAAAAACACAATCATTATAAATGTTAAATTCAGGTAACATAACCTTCTGAAGCAATTCTACCTTTTTCTGCCACTCACTATCTTTATAATGAACTTTCTTAATACGGTCTTCTAGAGATGATTTCACATACACCTCAAAAGTAGACGAATTCTCTACACCAAAAAATTCCAATCCAAAATTCATCAATTCAAAAGCCAAGGGAACTCATTCCAATTGTAGCATGGTTAATGTAGTATTACTATTTCTACTCAAATACTAAAACACAATATTTGGAATTCCAATATGACAATGGATCTTGAAATCATAATATTTTTTTACATCTAGTCATTTCATTTATCTCATGTTTAATTCTTTTTGAGTGATTATATACTTAAAACTTTTGTAATCAGTATATGTTTCATAGTTTACAACCTAAAAATGATACCCCCAAATTTTTATTGAAAAAATAATAATAGATAATTTGAAATCATGTTTTGGGTAATTTAATCCACAAGGCTTCAACTAATGTGATACTAAACAAATTACCGATCATTTTTCATAAGGACACATCACATTCCTTTCAACGAAGCCTCAATATAGATAAAAAATTCACCATTTATGGAATTCAGATCCAATTCAAGAGAATCTACCAATATTCTTTTCTCAATTAATGAAAATATTCATCACATTATTTTTTCCAAATGAACATAACACCCTATTTAATTAATAGAATCTTTGGGCTAGATAACCGTTAAGATTTTTCAAAAACACTGTTCAAACAGCCAAATAAAATTAGAAAAATATGAATATGAGTTATATTTGAGGGTCCTGGACATTCTTTAAAAACTTTTGTTTTAGAATTATAATCATTTATGCAACCTTTAGAAACAATGTGACCAATGTATGAAATTTGTATTAACCAAAAATCTCACCTTCTGAATTTTCTATATAGATTCTATTATTTAAATTTCTGCAAGATAACCATAAAATGAAATTCATGGTCAGCTATACTTTTATAATATCCCAAAATATAATCAATAAACAAAACTAGAAACTTGTCCATGATGTCACCGAATATTCAACTCATAAGATCCCTGAATACATCAGGTGGAGTAGTTAGCCCAAAATACATAACTAAAAATTCATAATGGCCACATCTACTATGAAATGTGGTATTCAAGAAGTATTGTTCCTTTATATTCAACTAATGGTACCCTGAACTCATGTCAATTGTTGAAAAATATTGAGGTCACCAGAGCAGTTCAACAAAATCATCTCAATGTGGAATATGATACATTTTATTAATTGTTATGTTATACAACGATATATAATCAATGAAAAGTCTCATTGAACTATATTTCCATTTTATAAACAATACAAGATCACCCCAAGGTGATGTTCTAGAATGAATGAAACCATTATATAATAACTCCTTTAATATATTCATTAAATATATAAGTTCAATTTGAGCCATTCGATAAGGGTGTTTTGCAATTGTCTTAGCATCATGATATAAGATAAAAGTAAATTCAACTTACCAATCATTTATTCGACCTGGGAACTCATCATGAAATTCATAATGTTAATAATATACCACTACCACATCATTAATCTGAAAAATACCTTTTTTAAACAATATGTGAAAGGTAACATTAATTTCTATGTTTTACTAGTTTCTCAGCTTCCTAATATGTTATCAAATGTATGGGTTCAATATTGTACAGAAACTGAAATTTTGTCTAGAAATAAACCTCTTTATATCAGTAGTCAATCTATTCATGATAAAATTAAATCCATTTCATTCCAAAAGTATCATCAAACTCAACTAGAGGAAAAAATATAAGGTTTGTCAGTATATTCATTCCGCACATATGGATACGATGGTTCATATAATTTCTTATTGTCTCAACATTTTCTCTATGTGTTTTTATCGTAGTTTTAGGATTCACATCAAATGGTGGAATTTCCAATATACTAGAAAATTTCTCAAAAATTAAATTATGTGCAAACCGTGAAACAAATAACACATTCACATAATCCGAATAATAAATAGTATACCTTATACTACTTCATTTCATGGCATAAAAACAACAGAAGTAGCTTTAAAGGATTTCACCACCCATTTATTCTTGTAGTCCAGATTTAGTCCCCTAGTTGAGTTCTTTGTTGGACATTCATTTTCATAATGACCCATTTCATGGAATATAACTCATTTTACGAAATGTAAATAAGGCTTTTTCATTCCACTACCCTGATCATTTCTGTGTAATTATGATCCTTATACCCTATTATAATGTCAGAATCACTTGGTTGAATTAAAAAGGAATTCCACAATGTGTTTTTTACGAAACTTTTTTTTTAAAGAAACTTCTATTTCATTCCATTAGAGTTTTTTGAAGTAGATTTCCAATTAGTTTTCCACCTTGATCTCATATTCTATTGTTTTTAAAAGAAATTATAGACATCAGCAAACTCCATTTCCACGTTCTATGCATATAATACAATTTTTTTCAAAACATTTTATCTCAAGGGAATCTGGATCCCTTCGGTAATTTGTCTTTAATATAGATTAATAACAATTTATTTTACTATCAGGAAAACTAATGAAATTTAGAGATTATCTTGCCAGTCGAGTGAATTTTTCTTCCTAAGCAGCCACAGATTTATCCTCCTACCTCAATTCTAGGAATTGTTCTTACATCCTATATCAAACTGCCTTAGTGAAATGTTACAAAATAAACATACCTTTGAATTCATCAAAATCAAGAGAATCAATCTCCTCACTATCCATGATAATTTTAACCATCAACCACCACTGATAGACATCCCCTTCAGAACAGTAAACTTTTTGAGTAACATTTTGATGTTCTGAACACCAGATGACATAAAAAATATTTTTCAGTTCTTTAATCTAACATTTATCGTGAATAGGGTTCAATTATCCTTTGAATAATATGATATGTTTCCTGATGAATATCTCCACTACTGACATGTTCTGTTGTGGTTGATCTGGCTGGTCTCGTGCATGGATACCACCCCAATTTAATGCCTTATTCAATTGTTCCATTAGAGAAAAAAACTATTCAGTTCCGATCCCAACCATCATAGGATGATGATTTGGTTGTATGTCTTCTTCATGATGTCATCCCATAATAGTGCCATGTTACTTCTATGGGAAACCACTCTAAACATTGAAATATATTTTTCAAAGGAACATGGTAATATTCAAATACTATATTATTTAAATGATTCAGTAAATTAATTTATGGTGATTAATTTAACAATATCCTTACTCATAAAGTTTTCTAAACCAACATTTGATACAAAATATAAGCCACCACCCTTAAAACATTTCTTGAAATTGACTAAAATTAGGAATTCACAGTGAGGATCTTTTCAGGTTTATATTTTAAGTGAATTAGGCCATATGTATTACATTACTTCTCAAATGATAAAAATTAAACACTTATACTCTATCCAATTCTTTTCACAAGAATAAAAATACTAAATTAAAACAAGAATTATTATTTTATTGAATAAAATATTCAATAATTATTCCTTTATCTTACCCCTCATTAAACAGTATGAAAATAATTTCAAAAACATCAACTGAGAATATAAATCTCAATAGGTGTTATAAAATAAGGAATGAAAACATTACATTATCAATTCATATAATCAATTAAAATCATATTTTTCACTTATATAACATACCTCAAGTAATCATATGATTCATAAACAACATATAGAAATCATAAATCATAAAGGCGACTTGTGGCATCTACAACATAATCACATTATGTCTTTCGCAGCCACATTAGAATTTATGTTTGGAATACCCATCACAATATATTCCTATATCTCTTAGGATAAACTTTAATGATTACCTTTATCATGTTACCCAATGCATGGTAGAGCTATCTAGGGCTCACTATCCATTTTTTTATTATATAACAACCTGTAAATGTAATCAATTCCCATGAAACAAAACATATTCATACCACATAAAACAAGATTAATAGAAAGATATAATTTCCTTATTGAAATAATTTCACGATATTTACGCAATTCATGATTTCTCAAAAAAATACTCAATATGAATATATGTTAAAAAACGTTATATGGAATATATTTTACATTTAAAATCATTACGACTTGTTAATGAAAAAAAATATCTAGTATTGCTCGTGGAAACAGAAATGTCATTATCGTCAGGAACATTAAAAAGAAACCTTCCATTTAATGATCAGTAAAATTATTTGAAGAAAAATATTCTATTTGAAAACCATTGAATTAAATTAATAAAAAAATTGTATAATTATACACCAAATAAAATAAGTTGGAATATTAAATAAAAATATTCCTCAATAAATGAAGATTGAGACAAAGTCCCCTACCTTGATCCCAACATATCTCGTTCATTCTTTATATTACTAAATAACAAACATAGGTTAATTTATAATTGATTCATTAACTATTTCATTTTTATTAATAATTTTATATTACTTATAATCATGTAATAATATTAAATAATTATTTAAGTTCATATCTCCCATTTTTTCAATATTCGGTACATGAGTCGATAATCAACTTGTTTGATGTAAATTTTCCATGTGGTGAAAATTTCATCTTCTCCAAAAGATTAATCATGATTTATCTATCATATATATCATATATATCCTATATATATTTTTTCATAATTGTAAATAACATTTGGAGATAAAAGTGAAATGCACCGCTCATGGAGATGGTATATCGTACATATGCATGAACACAACATTCATTTCTTTTCCATATTTAATGGAACCAAAACTAAATTATACAAAGTTATATTATAATTCCAGTATAATATCATATTTTATATACATTGCATTTTTTAATTAATTACATCCATTATATGTTCCATGTATGACATAAATGTTTGATAAATCATTGAGGGGTCGGTAGTCCACCCATACTCAAATGAAATGATCATATTTACACATTATAGAAATAATAGAGGTATAATATAAATAAAAAAATTAGCCATAGAGATAACGTAAATACAATATATATCATATATAAATATAGCTCCATAATAATGTTCACCATTAGAGGTGTTAGTGGAGAATTGAATAATCATCATTTTGTGAGGCAGTAGTTCTCCGTCTACAGGAATAGTATCTCTGTATCTATTAGATGGAGGTGTGTGTAAGTGTAGTTAGATTCCTTCTCAGAAAAAAAATTCATAGTATGTTTAGGATACTGGTTTTTTACGCAATTAAATAAAAATAATATAATACGATGTGATGAGGTAAAATAATGGAAAGTAATTTTAGAGATGGTGATACCTTATAAAAGGTGTAACTACTATTTATTTGAGCCAAATGTATTTATTTAGTTTCCTTCTACCCAATGTATAGATTCTAAGATTAAGATAGGGATGTTGGTACATTTTTTGGGAAGATTTTTACGATCCAAAGGGCTTGAGTGGTGTGATTAAATGGTCAGGGGTGATGACATTTTATAAGAGGGGGGATGGGAACTTTATGAATGTTTTGATATATTATTTTATTATAAATGATTTTCTGTTTCAAATGTCCATAAGACATTTATTTTAAAGATAATATAATTTTGGGTCGAAAAAATGTCAACCAATAGGTTTTTTATAAGTCTTGTTCACAAATTTAACCTTATCATTTAGCTTTAACCATTAGTTATAGAATTTAACTTTAATATGTCTTCTTGTATATTCACACTATATGGTTAATATAGTTACTAAAGAAAGTCTTTCGAACCAAAAGTGGTTCATTAATAAAATTTATATCATTATCTATATCATTTTTCCAAATCATAGATTTTTACGTCTATTATATCAGTTAATCAAATAGAATTTTTTTTTTCAAAAACTCATTAATGGTATTTTTTATAATATTTATGTCACGTCATTTTAAAAAACCACAAAAAAATTATAAATATGAAATAACATCATTTACACAACTTTAACAATTAATAATCATCGATAATATTTGTTTATTTCATAAGAAGTTTGAAAATAATTTTTTTAATAATTATAATCTCATTTATTTAAATTATTCATTATTAAGGTAATCGCTACTTCATCAGTGTGTCAAAAATATATTTACTTATTTAATGTTTAAAAATTATAAATAAAATAACATGATGCATGAAATATTTTAAGTTTTCTAATGATGATTTATAGTCAAATAGATCACTTATATAACATCATATAATTTTTTTAGTAAAAGATACATGTTTATATTATTATTTTCATTACATTATATTAATTTATATAAAATGACATTTTTACATACATTTGGCTTCATGGGGTCACAAAATAGGCCCATGGATTCCCATGGTCAGACATATCTCATTCAGTAGTATTAAGACACGTTTTATGGTAGTTTAATATTAGTTTTATAATATTTTACCCTTATTTAACAGATTTAACCTTTGACAATATTAAAGAATAATGAATGATAAATGGAATATTTAAGAATAAGATAACATATATAGAAGAAATATTTCAAAAAAATATTATCTAAAACTTTTTTTTATCAGTTTGATCCATATATATTTACATTAATACCCTCTAAACTAGTTTTAACATTAACATTTGTAAAAATATTTTATAATAACTACTATTTGATATGACTGCACCCTATATTAACAATATTACCTCATACTAATTTTGGGGTTTGTACTTACTTTATCATTTATATTATATTCAATTCATATAAATGGATGAATTTAATTTAATATTGCACATAAAAATAATAAAAATGAGTTTTTTCATAAATTCATTTAATGTAAGAAATTATTTTTACACTAAATTAATTAAAAAAATTAATTATGTTAACATTTATTAGATTATATAGTATCAAAAATAACTAATTAAATTTAAACACTAATTGAAAATATTATATGATATTGTAAATACCAGAAATGTATATATAGTTTTCATTGAAAATAATTAATTTTAATTATTCATTGAAAAATAAATCTAGATAGACTTTATTTCAACCTATCTAAATCATATATTACCCTATGTTACTTTAAGTTTGTTAATCATTTACTTTTTATTATTGTACATTTAATTAATTCCATAATCAAACTTTCATTGTTTTATTAAATAGTATATAGTCAACCAAATCATAACCCCATGGAGTGTCTTGCAAAGAGAATAGTCTTATGACCACTCATCATACATTGTTGTGATGATCAATTTAATGGTAAAACCAATTTCACATATCTAGACAGTTGTAAAGACTTGTAAATTTCAAAGATATTTTTTCATAAATACATTGTAATTTTACTAGTCTATGGTTTCTAACGGCACTTGATTCTGAGGCCTGGTGTGCCCGGAATCAATTTCCAAAGTTTTGTTCAGCTACGTTCAATAAATATACATGCAGGTTTTTCTATCATTTGAAAAGTTACTCAGAATTGAAATCTGAGGACACTGATGAACTCACAGTGCCAGTATTCACTTAAGGAGACCTTTACCACAGTTGTGTTTGGTCGAGAGTAGATGTTATATTTGGGGGATTCGTAATATATTAAATAAAATTGTTGTGTTACATTAAGTGTACACAATTTTATTTTATTTATAAAGTGGTGGTGGTTATTTCCTATAAGGGGAATTTAGATGTGGGTCCTACACCCCACATAACCTCCCATGAAATGATAATGTGTGGTGGGGCCCACACGAGAGCCTAACCCATCAACTCCCCCTTAAACTCCCATGAAACCCTCCTCATAAACTCTTAATATTCTCCACCACCTCTCTTTGAATTTTCAACTTTTCACCTCCCTTCTCACTTAATTATTCTAACCCATCCAATTAATATCTTCTTTAATTAATTGTAACCACTTATTTGAATCAATTTGAATTACATGGAAATGCCATTAAAATTGGGGAACCTTATTATAATATTTTCCTTGGAAAGTATTTGGTTTGGGAAACCACTTGATTATTAGAAGAAAGATGTTACTATCTCAACAAAGAACACCGTTCTTTAATGAAAACATCTCTGTTGAAGAACACAAAAAACCTCTCCAATGACACTTCTTTTCGGAAGCACACCAACACATACGGAATCGACGTCCGTGTTCCTCAACGCCTGCCCTCCACAATGGTTGTCTTTCATGGATCGATGACGTGCACCATTCTTGAAATTGAGGTAGGGGAAATATGGAAATTTTATTTATTTATACGTTTTTACAAAACCTCGTACCTTGGTGTTGATTTTGGTTGGTAAGGATTTAGTTGAGATCATCTATCATGGAGGTCGCGAGCCGAACAAACATGGCCTGAAGACCCTCCATTAAATCTTGCTTATATTTGCACCAGAGTAAGGATGTCAAAATACAATGGAGGTGGCGGCATCATCGATAGGTGGCGGCATCCACATGCCGACCGCTTAGAGTGGAACCACAACCTGCAACCGCGGGCCGCTCGGGATGAAGAATCGCTCGACCGTAGCCGGCCGGGTTGGTGAACCGTGGCACCCGCAGGTTCTGCGTGGAGGAGAAGCAGCCCACACCTGTGGGCCACCTACTGGACAAACCATCCGGTCGTAGCCGACCGGGCTTGGCTGACCGGGGTTTCTTTTTTACATCGTGCTAAAGATGAACCGCGTCCTACCCATGCGGGCCGCTCATGCCGGAGAACACCATCCGACATCTGCATGTCGGATAGGAGGGGTGACGCTGCTCGGCACCGCTGGTTTAGGAAACCGGGGGGGCCGCGCCCCCAGCACTGCTCGACTAACTGGACCGAGCTGCGGCCTGCTGCGGGCCGGGCCGCACCTCACCGGACTGGGTCGCGCCCCACCGGGCCGCGCCACACCGGGTTGAGCCGCGCCCCGTCGAGTCGGGCAACTCTCCATCAGCCGGGGCCAAAACCTTAGCCGGGTTTGACCCGCCGAACCAGGTAAGGCCGACCCTCCATCCCACTGGGCCTGACAGGCTTGGCCCTTTTCACATAAATGTGAATAACATAAAGACTACACGTCCGATCGACGCGATGTCTACGACACTGGGATCCTCATGACAAGGCGATTGTTTTGCGATACTCTAAGTGAGTTCTGGAAAATTTGGAAAACAATTGGGTTTGGAACGAGCATAATTTCAACTGGGCCCCTAGAATGGAAAAGCCAATAACTCTCAGATCGACGGTCTGATTGACGCTCTGTCAGTCACGGTGGGGTCCTTTTGATGAGATAGAACATCGGGATACATCAAATCTAGACTTCGTGATAGTGGATTTATCAAACCCCATTGGATCAAGGAGCGGACCCTCCCAGAATCGATCGTGATGTGTGTGGGAACCCTAGAGCTAGCTGCGACTACGATGACTACCTTACTGGAATACTCCATGTGTTTGACAACAACGACTACTATACTATAATCCTCCATGGGTTTGACAGTGAGGACTACTGTTCTTGTATCCTAAGTGGGTCTGAATGTTTTGACTTCTATTCTTGTATCCTGAGTGGGTCTGACAAAGTAGCTGGTCTTGTATCCTAAGTTGGTCCGACAGCTTAGCTGGTCTAGTATCCATTGTGGGTCAGACAACATTGATGAATCAGTGAATAAATCTGATAATTTCTATCACTATATGAAATATGTATACATGTGTGAGCTGAGTCTTGAATTTCAATCATTATTATCAATGTGAATGAATTTTTTCTTGTGTGGACAAGGTTGTTCTCGGGCTCAGGAGTTAGAGCCGAACTGTGGGTGGTAACATAGGTATATATATGGGAATATAACTAAGTAGGGTTGGTTGATGCACCGTGATTTGGATCTTACTTCAAGCTTATCTTAAGATGATATTGTGAGACCTTACTGGTCTCGGGGTCCCTACTGAGTATTGTTATACTCACCCCGACATGGGGTATACCCGCACTATGTTGTGCTGGATGATGATGACAGAAAACACTGATCGAGGTAGAGACTTGTAGAGCTATATGATACCCAGCGGTGGACCACATGGTGATACGTACCCGGAGAAGGGGGACGGACCCTTGGTTCTTAGTAGACCATATGTACCAACCTTTCTGGTGGGATTCTTATTGGACGACTTCGTGATTGCTGTTTTAATTTACTATAGTTTTACAAGATTTTCAGTTGTACTGTACTAACTATTGGGATTTTATTTCCATCCCCTTTCAATCATCACTTACTTTTGTTTACATTTTTATGTAGTGGATACTTCAGTTTCGTACTCTGTTGTGTTTTTTTACTTTTATAAAGGAAATTCCTTCCTAGTTTAGGGATTTACTCCTTTGGTGCTAGTCGTCTGCCCCTAGCCTATGGATAGCGTGATTGGGGTATTCACTACACGGGCCCCAAGTATGGGTCGGGAGAAATTGGTATCAGATGAGAAGGTTCTACCGCAGAACATAGAAATCTGATCTGTCTTATATTGATAAAATAGTGTTAAGAATATTGAGTGTGGTTTTTAGTCCAAGGAGTCCAGTGATGGTGCAGCGACCAAGGTATCCATACACCAAGACCCTGACATCTGATTTCCTACTCAGTGCACAAAAACACTGATTTTGTGTGTGTTTCAAGTGTTTCCTTTGTGGTCACTTTGTTTAATCTCACCAGTTATACTTTTTTAACCGTGGAACACCTGTTTCTTTTCAGGATAGCCCCATGAAGGCATACATATAAGGTTCTTAGTTACGTGCGAGGTGGTAGGCCACCGAGGAATGAGGCCTTGGTGTTGGGCACCATCATAGCGGAGGCACCAATGGTACCACTACCCACCGAGCCACTGATACCACCATCCCCAGCAGTAGAGTGTGTGCCACCTCACTATATTTCATGAGTTCCAGCGCTAGTGGCGGCCCCAGATCCAAGGAAAGATGGGCCCACATGCAGTTGAAAATTGGATGGAGGCTATCATCAGAGTTTTTAGAATTTTAGGGACTCTAGTTGACCTTATGGTGATCTTTACCATGAGTATCCTCCATGTAGAAACAGGTATATGGTGGAGAATGATGCTCCAGGTGCATGACGTGGCATCATTAGTCTGGACGGACATCAAGATTCTCTCCCTCTCATATTTTTTACCATCAAACCTTCATGTAGTGTGGACTCCGGAGTTCCTTCATCTGCATCAGGACATCGTGACAGTAGCTCAGTACTCATTGAGGTTCACTAACCTCTCATGCTACCCCACGGACCTGGTACAATACCCATTCTTCAAGGCCCAGAGCCTTGAGCAGGGACGCAGACAAGAGATCAGGGCATATATGATCTCTCTCAGCATTCTGACGTAGGCGGGAGTGCTGGAGAGAGCTCTTCTTGTAGAAATATTTCATGCTGACCCAACACCAGCAGCAAGACCCACCACAGGGAGACATGTAGCGGAGTCTTCTGCAGCCGGTAGTAGACAAACGTCGCAGAGGTCCAAGAGGATTAGGACATCAAGTGGTAGACCTCATGATATAGGTTCGGTTGTGCGAGGCACAAGAAACAGTGCCAGATATATGAGGAGTATGATGTGCTATGCATGCGGCAGGCAGGGTCACATGGCTCATGACTGCCCGACCCACCATGCAGATGAGTTGTAGAGAGTATAGAGACCTCCCAGGTAGAGGTAGAGGCTCGACCTTGGCAGTCTACAGGGAGCAGGATAAGGTGGCAGAGGAGCTGACCGAGCAGTAGTTGGTGGACGAAGTTTTGAGGCACTACCACCACCCCGACCACATGGAGCTGGTTGACAGGGGTTGGCTCATCTCCAGGTATTCGAGACCTATGACCACGGAGCACCTGAGATGTTTCTATGTACTATTTATGACTACTTCACCCATGCTGTAGTACTTATATACACTAGTGCAAGTCATTATTTTATTACCGCTTCCCTTGTTCAGAGCTCCGAGATTACTATGAAGCAATTGGATTGATCCATATTACTAGAGAATCCTATCGTATAAGACTCTATGATTACACACTGGTTCTGGAAGTGTGGGCTTACTCTAGAAGGTGAGAGCTTCGGCTGGGGTCTTCATGTATCACCGTCAAGGACATATAACGTCATCATGAGTACGGAATGGTTATCTACAGTCCATGATCAGATGAAATCTATTAGGCGCAAAGTGTGGTGTATCCACACGGATGGGACCAGGTTCACATTCTCCGGAGAGAAGGGAGTCGTTACAACGCCGGATAGACTTACGTAGAGGAGAGGGAAGTCGATCACACGTCAGTTGACTAGTCTCTCCCTTGGAGCAGTTGATGTTCTGAGTCCGAGTTTTCTTGTTGTGGTGGATGAGTATGCGGATTTTTTCCTGACGATGTTCCAAGACAACCTCCGCCCAGAGAGGTAGAATCCTATATATACCTACACATAGGGACAACACTGATATCTACTCCAGCATATCAGATGGCTCCTACTAAACATCTTGAGCTGCAGGTACACCTGGAGGACATGTAGAGAAAGGGATTCATCCGACCTAGTGTTTCACCCTGGGCTTCTCCGATTTTGTTTTCCATGAATGCAGATGGGAGCTTACAATTGTGTGTCGACTACTGTCGCCTGAATCAGGTGACTGTGAAGAACTAGTATGCACTCCCGAGGATTGACAACCTCTTTGATCAGCTTAAGGGAGAAAGATGGTTCTCTAAAATAGACATCAGGTCAGGATATCACCAGATCAGATTTCAGGATGAGGATGTGAAGAAAATGTCATTCAGTTGTCGGTATTGCCACTATGAGTTCTTAGTTATTTCCTTTGGCATAACCAATGCACCATCAGTGTTCATGAGTCTAATGAAAAGGATCATCCAGCCTTACCTCAATCATTTTGTCATAGTCTTCATCGATGACATACTGAATTACTCGACTACTGAGAAGGAACACGTCTACCACTTGCGGGTTGTATACGATACACTCTGAGAGCACCAACTTTATACTAAGATGTCGAAGAGCTAGTTTTGGATTTGAGAGTTTATCTTTCTATGACACGTCATCTAGGAGACTGGATTTGCAGGGGATCCAGCTAAGATTGAGGAAATACTTGATTGGGAGCCACCCAGAAGCGTGACGGAGGTGCGGAGTTTCCTAGGTCTGGAGGGGTACTATAGGAGGTTTGTGCCAGACTTCTCCGGAGTTGCAGCACTACTTTCATATTTGATGAATAAGAGGAAACCCTTCATGTGGTTATAGAGAAGCTAGAATAGATTTCAGGAACTGAGGCAGAGGTTGACCAGTCTTCCCATCTTGAGGCTACAGAAGGAGGGCGGATGGTACGTAGTTTACTGTTATGCATCAGGGACCCGACTCGGTTGTGACATGATGCAGGAGCGAGCAGTGATCACTTATGGTTCCTATAAGCTGAAACGACACAAGAAAAATTATTCTACTCCTGACCTGGAGTTATAATCTTGTGGTCTTCGCCCTGAAGATGTGGTAGCATTATCTTATGTGTGATTGGTTTACAGTGTAATATGACCACCAAAGTCTCGGGTATATCATCTCCCAGATGGACCTGAACCGGAGACATACGTGATGGATTGAGGTCCTCTAGGACTATGACTTGGAGAAATTATATAATCCTAGGAAGGGGAACGTTGTAGAAGATGTTATCAGCAAGAGATTGGGCATTCAGCTACTAGGAGAAGCAACCAAGCAGCTAGCCGCGTTGCATATATCGATTGTCGATATAGATGGAGCTTCCTTTCTACAGTATCTCATAGTCACTACCCCACTTCATCAGCGAGTCCAAGAGGCATAGCATGGGGATGCTGACTGCGAGACGTAGCGTGCTTATAAATCCTTAGAGATTGCACCCGAAGGATTTTCTGAAGGTGGGGAGAATGTCATCCTCTTCATAGGATGTACCATGGTACTTGTTTCACTATAGGAGGATATGTTGAGGGAGTATCAAAATCCCTCTCAAGAGGTACATACAGGAGTGTTGAAGATATACTAGGACCTTAGACGACAACAATGGTGGTCGGGTATGAAGAAGGATGTATCAGAGTTTGTCTCACGATGCCTCACTTGTCACCAAGTGAAGGCATAACAACTATTACCAGCAGGCATGGTATAACCCTTAGAGGACCTAGAGTAGAAGTGGGTCGAGATATCCATGGATTTCTTGATGGGGCTTCAACGTACATCTATAGAACAGGACTCTATTTGGGTGATTGTGGACTAACTCACCAAGTTGACCCACTTCCTACTGATCAGAGAGCATGGCTCAGTAGAGATCTTGAGATGCCTCTACATTAAGAAGATCCTATGGCTTCATGATGTGCCATAGACTATTGTCTCTGATTGAGATGCTCGCTTCACTTCCCAGCTATGGAAGGGATTAATGGAGGATTTTTGGATGTATCTTTGCTTGAGAGCTGCTTTCCATTCTCAAATGGGTGGTCAGACTAAGAGGACCATTCAAGCTCTCAAGGACATGCTCCGGGCATGTGTCATTAACTTCGGTCACATATGGGAGGATCACTTACCATTTGTGTTGTTTGGTTACAATAAAAGTTACCACTCCACCATTGGGATGGCCCTTACGAGGCATTGTACGACCGACCTTGAAGATCACCTATGTGCTGGACTGACCCAAGGGAGTCAGCACTTGTAGGACCAGAGATGGATCCAACTATGACGGAGAAGGTGAAGTTCATCCTGGAGTGGATGATGTGTACACAAAGCAGACATAGGTCTTATGATGATAGGAGAAGGAGACCATTGTAGTTTGAGGATAGTAACCACGTCATCCTACGGGTCTCACCTCGACGAGGTCTATGAAGATTTGGCCGATGATGAAATTTGTCTCCTTAGTTAATCGGGAATTTCCAGGTCCTCAGTAGAGTACGCGAGGTGTATTACCACCTATATCTTCCACCTCAGTTGCATCGGGTGCACGACTTCATCCACATATCTCAGCTGAGGAGATAAGTGAACGACTCGTCCCACATCATCGACCATGGGGAGCTGGACATTGATGATCGGGTGACATTCATGGAGGTCCTTGTGGTGATTGAGTATCAACCTGAGTGGTTCCTACGTGGATTTTTGATTCCTCTACTATGCATTCGTTGGCAGCAGAAGAACCACCAGGAGAGAACATGGGAGCGAGAGGCTCAGACGCATGCATAATACCCCCATTTGTTTACCTAGTGTGTGTTGTAGCTTTCCTGGGACGTAAAGACCTATGGTGGGGGTAATATAATGACCTGTAAATTTCAAGGAATATTTTTTTTCATAAATACTTAGGAATTTTACGATTCTACGGTGTATGACGGCAACTGATTCTGAGGCCCGGTGTGCCCGGAATCAATTTTTGATGTTTTGTTAGGGTACATTCATTAAACATACGAGTGGGTTTTCCTATATTTTGAACCGTTGCTCGGAATTGAATTCTGAGGACAATGAGGAACTCGCAGCGCCATTATTCCCTTAAAGAGACCATTACCATAGTTGTGTTTGGTCAAGAGTAGATGTTATATTTTTGGGATTCGTTACATGTTAAATAAAATTGTTGTGTTACATTATGTGTACACAATTTTATTTAATTTATAATGTGGTTGTTGTTATTTAAAAAATGGGGAAGTTTGTGGTGGGGCCCAGACTCCACAAAACCTACCACGAGAGGATAATGAGTGGTGGGGCCCACAAGAGAGCCTAACCCCTCAAATCCCCCTTAAAATCCCATGAAACCCCCTCATTAACTCTTAAAACTCTCCACCTCTTCTCTTGAAATTTTAAACTTTTCACCACCCTTCTCTATTAATTATGCCAAACCATCTAATTAATATCTTCATTAATTAATTGGCACCTCTTATTTGAATCAATTCGGATTGCATGGAAATGCTATTAAAATTGGGGAGACTTATTATAATATTTTCGTTGAAAAATATTTGAGTGTGGAAACCTCTGGAGAATTATAAGAAAGGTGTACCTATCTCGACAAAGAACATTGTTCTAAAACGATGAACATCTCCGACGAATAACATGAAGAACTTCACCAACAACGCTTCCTCTTCAGACGCACCACGACATCAATGAAATCAACGTCCATATTCCGAGATGCCTGACCTCCGCGATACTTGTCTTCCACAGCTCGTTGACGTGCACCATTCTTGAAATCATGTTGGTTGGTGATGATTTATTTGTTATCATATAACGCAGAGGGCATAGGCTGAATTAACATGGGTCGATGACCCTCTATTGAATCATTCTTATGTTTTCCCCAAAGGAAGTATGTTACCGTACAAAGGAGATGGTGACATCGGTGATTGGTGGTAGTGGCTGCACGCCGGCCGTTTGGAGGAGAACCACGGGCTGCCACCACCGGCCGCTCAGGCTGAAGAACCGGCAGGCCATTTCCAGCCAGGTTGGTGAACCCTGGCCCCCGCATGTGTTTCCCAGAGGAGGAGCATCCTGCACCTACATGCCACCTATTTGACGAACCGACAAACCATAGCCGGTCGAGCTGGGAAGACCGCGACGCCTTTTTGGCTCCACAATGTAGATGAACCGCGGCCCGCCCATGTGGGGCGTTCGTTCCGGAGAAGGCCAGCTTTCATAAGTAGGCTGGATAGGTTCGGTGGCATTGGCGGTTCATGAAACTAGGGCTCCACGCCCACCACCCCGCTCGCCTAGTCGGGCGAAGTTGTGGCGAGCCACGGGCCATGCCGCACCTCGCAGGGCCTGGCCACACCCCACAGGGCCGGGCCGAAGCCCACGGGGCAGGGATGCTCCCTACCTAGTCGGGCCATGCCCCACCTATCCAATCCATGCTCAGTCGTGTTGGGTCAACCCCCTAATATGGTCGGACTAGCCGAACTAGGTCGGGCCAACCCGCCAGCCCACTGGGCCTGACGGTCTTGGCCCGTTTCATTTAAATGTGAATAACATTAAGACCACACTTCCAATTGATGCACCATTTGTGGCACTAGGATCCTTGTGACGAGAAGTTCCTTTCGCGATAAACCCAATGAGTTTTGGACAACTTTGGAAAAAGGCTGGGTTTGGAACAAGAATAATTCCAACCGGGCACCTAGAACGGAAAAGGAAATTACTCTCAGACCAGGTGTCCGATTGACGCTCCATCAGTCACCTTGGGACCCTTTTGATGAGGCGGAACTTCGGGATACATCAACTCTAGACTTCATGATAGTTGATGTATCGACCCCCCTTGGCTCGAGGAGCAGACCCTCCGAGAATAAAGAATGATGTGTACGGGAACCCTAGAGCTGGATGTGACTGCGATGACTACTGTACTGAAATCCTCTATGTGTTTGACGACAACGGCTACTGTACATGAATCATCAATGGGTTCGATAGAGATGACTATTGTTCTTGTATCCTATGTGGGTCTGACAGTTTTGACTTCTTTTCTTATATCCTGAGTGGTTCTGATAGAGTAGTTGGTCTTTTATCATAAGTGGTTCTGACAACTTAGATTGTTTAGTATCCTATGTGGGTCTGACAGCTTAGATGAATTAGTGATTAAATCTTATCATCTAAATTGCTATACGAAAGATTTATACTTGTGTGAGTTGTTTCATGAATTTTAATCACTATCATCGTTGTGATTTACTTCTTTCTCATGTGGACTGGGCTATGATTGGTTTTGGGAGTTAGAGCTGAATTGTGGTTGGTAAATTATGTATATGTATGGGCATATACTTCAGTAGGATGTGTTGATGCACCGTGTTTTGTATATTACTACTAGATTATTCTTAGTGGATATTGTGAGACCTTGCGGGTCTCGATGTCCCTACTGAGTTTCATTATACTCACCCCTACATGGGTTATGCCCGCACTACATTGTGTAGGATGAAAACGACGAACAACACTTATCGCAGTAGAGAATTGTAGAGCTGTACGGTAACCGGAGGTGGACCACATGGTGATACGTACATGAAGCATACAGATGGACCAGTGGTGCTGAAGATACCCTCTATACCAACCTTTCAGTTGGGATTCTGGGAGGACAACTCCATGATTGATGTTTTACTTTACTACAGTTGTACTAGCTTTTCAGTTGCATTGTACTCACTATTGGTTATATATTTCTGGCCCCTTTCTTTTAGCACGTACTTTTGTATATATTTTTACATATTTAATATGTTAGTTGCATACTATATTATGATTGTTTACTTTTTAAAAGGAAATGCCTTCCCAGTATAGGTATTTATGCATTTGGTTCTAGTCGCCAGCCCCTGGCCTATGGAAGGCGGGCCTAGGGAAGTCACATCACAGGCCCCAAGAACGGATCGTGACAATAGAGATGCAATCACAATGAATAACCACATACTGAAACACATTCCAGTATTTCATTATTTCATTCATAACACATGTTTATCACAAATAATTATCCCTAGGTTTTTTAATAATGATAACTCTAAGTAATATTCAAAAATAAGAAGACTACATTACATTAAAAAATATATTTATTCAATATGTAATAACAAAGATCATTATTTTAGTTAAGGAACTTTATTTAAGATTGTATTTGAGGAATGAGGATGTAATGGGATATTTTATATGTACACACTGTGTACTTTTCCGTACACATTGTGCAATCAGTTACCGCCTATATCCATGTAGTAGAAATGTAACAGCCAAGTAAATGGTTGTGTTGGTGACCTCACAGACCACCTATAATGTAACTCCCTAACCACAGTTACCTAGAGTCGGTTCATTATTAAATAATATTGTCATGATCACAAGGGATCAAATCCCAAATGACCGATCGGTTTAGTAGCTTTGGAAAAAATATATATTCATAAGTATTACATTACACTATAAATTGAATAACTATAAGAATCATATTTTCTTCGTATCCCCTCATAATATCCCTGCAGGTTATTCATAAAATACTTCTTCACGTCCTGTGAAAAATAAAACATTGAAAGGGGGAGTTCAGATGCTCAGTAAGGATAACAATATAGCAGAAACTTGAATAACTAAACATAAACATTTAAGGAAATGTATAACTAAAACAAATGCTTTTTAAACTTGAAATCAACATAATATGGAAAAGATAAAATAAAATAATCCCATTTACTTATTCAAATAGATATTCTACTAATCAATTAATCACATGAAATATAAATAACCACTTTCATAATAAGGTAATGCATAATGCAATACTATAATAACCACATAGTCAAGTTCTTGTGGCAAGACTACATATATGATTTTATCATGGACTTGTGCCAAGACACAAGTTTGACGAATGAGACCTATCGATTCATGTAACACCCCAAGATTTCAAAGTGTGTTATTTCTTCAAAATAATTCAATAACTTGCACTAAACACAACACCGAGTTCAAGCGCACCATGAATTACCAAACAAGCCTTTAAAAAGTGGATATTAATAGTGTTACCTAATTTTTAAACTTTATATAATCCTTATAATTTTAGAATCCATATTATGATTTTCTTATACATAATTTAAGAACAAATTCATTTTCAGTATGTCACTTTTACCAACTTTTAATAGTGAACCCTTTTTAAATACAGTATTCTAAACTTTTTGACTAAATTTGGACATAAAAAATTTAAAATGAAACATACCAAGCTTCCACTATACGCTTTCCTTTGAGTAATACAGTAGCGTGTGTTGTACGCAACTTCGAGTTCTAACACACACCACAACCAATCAAACTAGCCGTTATGAATAGTAATACATAATTTTTGAAATTATATATATTTTATATTTCAAAATGGACTTCATTTTTGGATTCGGAATATCGAATTTAGCCTATGGTGAAATTTTGGAACTTTTCGGAGAACTTTAATATTTTGATGAATAGTGAAAATTACTAAATATTAATTAATTTTTTTTAATCAAAATAAATTATATTGATAAATTATGAATTTGAGTGGTTTTAAAGTATATTTAGAATATATTTTTACCATTTAATACAATTTTGGTCATTTGACATAATTTTACAATTAAACCGAACATAAACAAGTATCAATCTTTTAATAGTTATTATATTTTAAAAACACGTTTTTTGTTTTGACAACGGGAATTAATTTTAAATTAATTCCTACCACTTCTATGTTTTGAATTTAGAAAAATGGATTGCATATTTGGAATCATGATGTTCAAATTGTGTAAATAGGTAACTATCATTTTTAGACATTTTGAATAATTACTGCGGTAAATATTTTATTTACCATGGTTAAAGGTAAATCCGGTAAATAAGGGTTAAATAATAATATTATAATAATAGGAAATTACCCTAAAATATGTCCTAACCTTATTGGTTGATACATGATCGACCATGTTCATCTTTGGGTCGATTTTGGGACCCTATGGTGCCACTTGTAAGTGATAGCGACACTTTATTTTAATTAAGTTAAAATGAATACAAAAAATGACATAAGCATATATCTTTTAGAAAAACAATTTTTACATAGGGTTATATATGTTGGATTTTCGACTATGAATATTAATTAGAAGGATAAAATTATTTACTACATAATGGTATTTAATTTATAATTTTTAGACATTAAATAATTTAATTTATTTATGATAAAATGATGATGTAGTAATTACCATAATTGTGAAAAATTAAAATAATTGATATTATAAATAACCAAATAAATATAATTTGAGACTTTTAATGGATTACAATAATTTTATAGGATAATATGACATATAAGGATTGATTTCATTGACCTTTTTCGAAGTAATCATTCTTTTATAAGTTTCACAAAAATCAACTATTGAATAGTGTCAAAATTGACATAAAAGAGTTTTTAAAACAAATAATATATTATTAATTGATATTAAATTCCACAAAATCAAAGGATCGGCCAAGAGACTTATATCATGATAGGTGTATCATTAATGGACAACTTGGGGGACTCTTGTTTGTATATGGTAAGTTTATTAACTATATAATATAAAAATACAAAGTGACATGGTAAATGTCAAACTAATTAACAAAGAGTTAAAACTAAAAGATAAGGTTAATATAGTAACCCAAACCTGTCTAAATTCTATTGGTTGAATTTTTTTCGACCTATCCCAACCTTAAACTTTGTATAATCAACTTTGGATCCACTAGAAACCGAATAATATTTTATTATAAATTAATATTTCTAGATTTTCCAATGGTGCCCCTCACCGCTCTTATAAAAGGGCACTCACCCTTCTAATTAAATCACACCTTCAAAGCCTTTTGGATCAGCCAAACTCTGCCCAAATACTCCCAAAAAGTCCCTAACTACAACCTAGAGGCCTTAGTTTGATCAGAAATCCAACCTAAAGAGGCCTTTTGATCATATCAAAAGGAAGAACCCGAAGAAGAGGTAATGTTTTCACCACCCTTTTTCAAATTCATTTCTTCTTCCACTTCTTATTCTTTCATTTTTATTACCATTATAAAATAATAACTCCAATATATTATATATAATATTATGTTATTATAAATATGGTACAACCATATTCAGTATTCTATCCACCCTTTGAATGACATGTTACCATACGTGCGTACGTACGGCTTACCGTCTCCACGTCGTGGTGTAATTGTTATTCAATATATTATTATTTGGATCGGTATAATAATGATGTGTTACTCATGTAAATAATAAATATAACATTATAATGATTCTTTATATATTATATACTATCCAATTATATATTATTTTAATATCAAAAGAATGATATTGTCGCTCGTGCGTACGTACAGACTACCGTTTCCACGAACGCGATGAGATTCATTCTCTATCGTTTCCATTCAAGTATAATTCTCGTTTTATGATTAATAATAGTATCTGAGTACTTGATATCGTTCTGGATATGATTAAGACATAACCTATCCAATACAAAAATGGCTTACGTAAAAAAACATATAAAAGTAAACGAGTAAGTTAACACCCGTAACAACGATAATACAAAGATATTATTAACAAATCAATGTTGAAAGATCATATATGATATCATATTAATGTATATGATTCTTTTATAATTTAATAACAATTATTTCACCATTATACAGAATGTTAACCTACCCCAACCAAGGAAAAGTACAAGGTAAGGGTTTACTTCACAATGTCTTCATTATCTGAGGTTGTTTATTCGTAATAATCTACTGAGACATCTTTATCATCCACATCCATGTTTCTTAAAACTGTATTTCAATACATTTTTACTATTTAATAGAATATGGGTTAAAGTCATTTATAACCTTGTTTGAAATTTTTTAGGAGTTTTATAAAGGAATCTTTTCGTCGTTTTCCAAACAAGGCGATTTTTTCGACAGAATTAAGGTAAGAATGGTTTTTTTTAAATTATACGGCTGGTGCGGTTATTTTCCACTGTTATAAAATTTTCAAAGCATCCCTTACAAGATTACAAGGATATTTTCAAATTATATGTTTTATTTTATAATTATGTGACTTTTAAATGATTTCAAAATGAATATTTTATGAATTTCGGAAAGGTACTCTTTATCAAAATCAAAAGTTTAAATGATTAAATATTTATATTTCTAAATCTTTTTAATTAATTTCCATTTCTTCAAAATGGTTTTTAAGGATTTATTTATATGGACATGAATGTTTTTAAAAATGATAATTCCTTTCAAAAGTTTCAAATTGGTATGGGACACTTTGATTCAAAAATATCTTTTTAATTACTTCCTTTATAAATGTGTGACTTTTAAATGATTTAAAAAAAAGAAAATATTTCTCTCAAATAGTTTTGATTTCATCTATGTCAACACCCTTCGATGGATTTTATGATTATATGAAGTTGATTTATTATGAAACAAAACATAAATATTGTATTGAAGGTTTTTTGATATGTTTGACTATGGATATGTTATTTTCATGGTTTATGGATAATGTATTTACATTTCGTATGCTAGTTTTAATACGAATGTTTATGTTATGTTTAGACCTTTTCATGTGGGAATGCATTGGACTTAGTAAGTGACAGGTGGAGCCCGCTATAGCTACTCGATTCATCGGTAGGTCTCATGAGACAAACTATTGTCTTGGAACAAGGCTTTGGAAAAATCTTATTATTAGTCTTGGCACGAGGCATTGGCTATGTGGTTGTGATAGTATGGCATTATGCATTTCATCATTATGAAAGTGGTTATTGATTTTGCATGTGATTATTCGATTAGTAGAATATCCATGTGAATAAGTAAATGGCATTATTTAATTTTACTTTTTCCATACTATGTTGAAGTTCAAGTTTAAAAGGATTTTGTTTTAGTTATACACTGTCTTAAATGTTTATTCTTATTTATGAAATTTTCCGCTATATTGTTATCCTTACTAGGGATTTGAGCTCACCCCTTTTATATGTTTTATTTTTCCCATGAAGTGATGAAGTAAATTATGAATGACCTGAAGAGATATTATGTGGGGATATGAGTGTGGAATATGGGGACAATATGTTTTTGTAGTATTTTTTCACTTTATGATGTAATGTAAGACTTATGAATATATCTAGTGTTTCTAGGGCTACTAAACCAATCGGTCTTTGGAGATTTGATCTTTCTTGTGATCATGCCAATGTTATTTAATAATGCACCGACTCTAGGTAACTGGGGTCGGGGCGTTACAGTTGGTATCAGAGGAAGTTTAGTACAAACCTTGGAAGCTAGATTTAGATAAACTCTGTTTAGAGAACATATACCTAAGATGGACATTGAGGATTAGTATATAAGATCTTCCTAGAATTTTGGTATTGTAGTTATTTCATGAGTTTTCCGAGCAATACATCCCTGACTGGATATGAGAAGGTAGAGGCGGCTCTAGCACAGATGTACCTAGGGATAAAACCCGAAAACACCTCTTTGAGCTAGAATCAAATGGGAACTGGTGCATGACAACGGGCCTTGCTACACTCTTGGTTACGACACTCTCGAGGGATATGCTTAGGATAATTATCATTTCTTGACAAACCATTATTAATTGTTTATGCATATATACTTCCTCAAAGGAGAAATTATTATGATTATGTATTATATCCATAAACTATTTAATTTATGTTATGTGTTTTACAAGTTTGAGATTAGGTATTGTTATTCATAAACTAATCTAGTGTATTCCATTGTTTAGAAATGGCACCCAGTCGAAGGAATGATAACTCTAGCAATGCACATGATCCAAAGAGAAAGAAGGATCATATCTTTCATAGTCTTAAGCCCGAATTTATAAGAGAAATAGTCTCCCATGTATTATCATCATATGAAAAATAATATCATGTGTTGATAAGATAAGTAAAGAGTTTACTGAGTCATATGGCTTTTAAGGGATGCAAGAGAAGAAAGGATGGAAGAGAGAAAAATGGATAAATGGAAGAGGGAAAAGAAGAATTTTCCCATATGTGATAATTGTGGGAAGAAACACCCTGGAACTTGCCTGAATGGAATGGGAGTTTGTTATTATTGTGAAGGAAAAGGGCACAAAGTACGTGACTGCAAGGGTAAGAAAATGGTTTCAAATGTACAATTCTTCATTTGCAAGGAGTTTGGTCACTATGCGAAACTATGTCCCAGTAATCTGACTATTCCGCAAATGATGCTATTGGATAATAATCAAGTTATGATACTACCACAGATGAAGAGAAATGATTAGAGTTATTATATTGATTATGTCATTTGAGTGTTGTATCAACAATGTACTTGTTATAATAATTATGGAGTATATATGGATTGTATTGCAGTACTATTTCATTAAGGACTTGAGATTGTGTGGAACAAAGAAAAGTGACTCAATAGCAGGTTAAATATTTGGAAAATATATGGTTGAGAGAATGATAAACCATAATATTGTTCTGATACCAATGTAGTGATTTTAGAATAATACATGATTGATTTGCATAAATTATATTAGATATTCTTCACTACCTTGAAACTGATTAATGATATGTATTTTCCATCATTTTTTGGATTTAGAACATTTTTGGATTGAAAGAGTATATCTATTATTCTATAAGGAATAAGGGATCATGAATGTAATCAATAAGGTTTTATTGTAATTCAAGATGTTGAAGTGTTTTAAAAGAATACATGATTAAGGTGTTCACATGTTTTTACGCAGAAAAAAGGATCTTTATTGTGTTTACCATCCTTATAAATTTTTCACTGAAGTATTTTGGATAGTTCTAATTTGGATTATTTTGATTGCCATAAAAGGACAACCCGGAGGTCGGGCGACAACCCGTTGCGTCCGGCAACGCCGCGAGACATGAACCCACTACCGAAGGGCGACAAGGGTGTATCACCTACCACTGACCCACATGATGTCCTAGATTAAATAATGTAGTATTTTTTAAAATATCTGGTAGATGAATTATAAAATCGTTTTTTGTAACCCTATACGAATAGGATAAATCGAATATTTTTTTTATAGGGAAAGATGAGTTTGTGGTATAATTTAGTTAAAGGATAGAACTCTACTTGTCAAGAATATATTTTTATTCTTCTCTTATTCTATGAATAAATTAATTCATATAATTTATTTAAGGAATCCCAAAACCAAAAATTTTTTATCCTAAAACCCTATGTTATTTTGAACCGATGGTATTTCAAATCATCATAGATTGATGAATTTAAGAACCTCAATTTTACACTTGTTTGTGATTGATGACCTCAATCACTAGCTATAAATATTTACATTTTTCCTCCAATTATATGTCTCTAATTTCCACCAATGTTCTCCTAATCTAGACCATAATTTGGTGGTGACCCTTTCATTTCTCTTTTCAACATATTAAGACTAAATTTTAGTAATCCAATTTTCGATGTGGGTTTTCCCACAAAGATATTTTCTATTTTCAACCTTTTATTTTCGAAGAACAATTTCAAATTGTGCGGACACAATTTATTGAAGGAGGGGAGAATGTAACACCCCAAGATTTCATAGTGTGTTATTTCTTCAAAATAATTCAATAAATTGCACCACACGCAACATCGAGTTCTAGCGCACCATGAATTACCAAACAAGCTGTTCAAAAGAGGTTATGAATAGTGTTAACTAAATTTTAAACTTTATATAATCCTTATAATTTTAGAATCCAAATTATGAGTTTCTTATACATAATGTAAGAACAAATTCATTTTCAGTATTGCACTTTTACCAACTTTTAATAGAGAACCCTTTTTAAATACAATATTTTAAACTTTTTTACCAAATGGGGACATGAAAATTTTAAAATGAAACATCCCAAGCTTCCACGGTACGCTTTCCTTTGAATAATACAGTAGCGTGTGTTGTACGCAACTTCGAGTTCTAACACACACCACAACCAATCAAACTAGCTGTTATGAATAGTAATACCTACATTTTGAAATTATATATATTTTATATTTCAAAATGGACTTCATTTTTGGATTTGTAATATTGAATTTAGCCTAGGGTGAAATTTTGGAACTTTTCTGATAACTATAATATTTTGATGAATAGTGAAAATTACTAAATTTTAATTAAAAACCAATTTTTTAATCGAAATAGTTTATAATGATAAATTAAGAATTTGAGCGATTTTAAATAATATTTAGAATATATTTTTACAATTTAATACAACTCTGGTCATTGGACATAATTTCACAATTAAACCGAACATAAACAAGTATCAATCTTTTGATAATTATTATATCTTAAAAACGCGTTTTTTTACTGCGGGAATTAATATTAAATTAATTTCCGCCACTTATGTGTTTTGAATTTAGAAAAATGGAATCTATATTTGGAATAATGATTTTCAAATTGTGTAAATAGGTATCTTTTATTTTTAGAGATTTTGAATAATTACTGTGGTAAATATTTTATTTACCATGGTTAAAGGTAAATCCGGTGAATAACGGTTAAATACAAATATTATAATAATAGTAAATTAGCCTAAAACGTGTCCTAACCTTATTGGTTGATACATGTTCGACCATGGGCATCTTTGGGTCGATTTTGGGACTCCATGGTGCCACTTGTAAGTGATAGGGACACTTTATTTTAATTAAGTTAAAATGAATACAAAAATGACACAAGCATATATCTTTTAAAAAAACAATTTTTACATAGGGTTATATATGTTCTATTTTCAACTATAAATATTTATTAGAAATATAAAAACATTTAATACATAATGATATTTTATTTATAATTTGTAGACGTTAAATAATTTAATTAATTAATGACACAATGATGATGTAGTAATTACTATAATAGTGAAAAATTAAAATAATTTATATTATAAATACCATAATAAATATAATTTGAGACTTTTAATGGATTACAATAATTTTATAGGATAAAATGACTTATTAGGATTGATTTAATTGATCTTGTTTTAAGTAATCATTCTGTTATAAGTTTCACAAAAATGAACTATTGAATAGTCTCAAAATTGACATAAAAGAGTTTTTAAAACAAATATTATATTATTAATTGATATTAAATTCCAAAAAATCTAAGTATCAGCAAAGAGACATATATCATGATAGGTATTTCATTAATGGACCTTTTGGGGGTCTCTTGGATGTATATAGTAATTTTATTAACTATATAATATAAAAATACAAAGTGACATGTTAAATGTCAATCTAATTAACTAAGAGTTAAAACTAAAAGATAAGGTTAATATAGTTACCCAAACCTATCTATATTATATTGGTTGAATGTTTTTAGACCGATAATCACCTTAACCATTGAATAATAAACTTTGGAGCCATTAGAAACCGAATAATAATTTATTATAAATTAATATTTCTAGATTTTCCAAAGGTGCTGCTCACCCCTCTTATAAAAGAGAACACCCATTCTCATTACTTCACACCTTAAAGCATTTTGGTTCGCCCAAACTCTGCCCAAATACTCTCTCAACGTCCCTCAATACATTTTAGAGGCCTTAGTTTGATCATAAATCCATCCTATGGAGCTCTTTTGATGAAATCAATAGGAAGAACCCGAAGAAGAGGTAATGTTTTCACCACCCTTTTTCAAATTCATTTCTTCATCCACATCTTCTTATTTATTTTTTATTACCATTCTAAAATAATAACTCCAGTATATTATATATACTTTTATGTTATTATAAATATGGTACAACCATATTCAGTATTTTATCCACCCTTTGAATAACATGTTACCATACGTGTGTACATACGGCTTACAGTCTCCACGTCGTGGTGTAATTGTTATTCAATATATTGTTATTTGGATGGGTATAATAATGATGTGTAACTCATGTAAATAATAAATATAACATTATAATGATTCTGTATATATTATATACTATCCAATTATATATTATTTTAATATCAAAAGAATGATATTGTCGCTCGTGCGTACGTACGGACTACCGTCTCCACGAACGCGATGAGATTCATTCTCTATCATATCCATTCAAGTATAATATTCTTTTTATGATTAATAATAGTATCTAAGGACTTTATATAATTCTGGATATTATTAAGATACAACATATCCATTACAAACATGGCTTACGTAACAAAACATATAAAAGGAAACGAGTAAGTTAACACGTGAAACAACGATAATACTAAGATATCATTAACAAATCATTGTTAAAAGATCATATATGATATCATATTAATGTATATGATTATTGTATAATTTAATAACAATTATTTCACCATTATAAAGGAGGTTAACCTACCCCAACAAAGTAAAAGTACATGGTAAGTGTTTACTTCAAAATCTCTTCATTATCTGAGATTGTTTATACGTAATAATCTACTGGGACATCTTTATCATCCACATCCATGTTTCTTAAAAATGTATTTCAAAACATTTTATATATTTAAAATAATATGTTTTAAAGTCATTTATACCCTTTTTTGACTTTTTATAAAAGTTTTATAAAGTAATCATTCCGTCGTTTTCCAAACAAGGTTCTTTTTTCGACAAAATGAAGGTAAGAATGTTTTTTAACTTATACTGCGGGTGCGGTTATTTTCCACCGTTATAAAATTGTCAAATATTTCCTTACAATATTACAAGGATATTTTCAAATTAATTGTTTTATTTTATAATTATGTGACTTTTAAATGATTTCAAAATGAATATTTTAAGAATTTCAGAAAGGTTCTCTTTATCAAAATCAGAATTTTAAATGTTTAAAAATTTATATTTCTAAATATTTTTAATTAATGTCCATGCCTTCAAAATTGTTTTTAAGGATTTATTTATATGGACAAGAATGTTTTTTAAAATTTTAATTCCTTTAAAAGTTTCAAAGTGGTATGGGACACTTTGAGTCAAAAATCACTTTTTAATTACTTCCTTTATAAATGTGTGACTTTTAAATGATTTCAAAAAAGGAGATTTTTCTCTCAAATAGTTTTGATTTCATCTATGTCAAATCCTTTGATGGATTTTAGGATTATTTGAAGTTAATTTATTATGAAACAAAACTTCCATATTGTATTGAAGGTTTTGTGATATGTTTGACTATGGATATGTTATTTTCATGGTTTATGGATGATGTATTTACATTTCGTATGCTAGTTTTAATACAAATGTTTATGTTATGCGTAAACCATTAATTATGGGAATGCATTGGACTTAGTAAGTGATGGGTGGAGCCCTCTATAGATTCTTAATGCATAGGTAGGTCTCATGAGACAAACTAGTGTCTTGGAACAGGGCCTTGGAAAAATATTATTTGTAGTCTTGGCACGAGGCCTTGGCTATGTGGTTATGATAGTCTGCATTATGCATTCCATCATTTTGAAAGTGGTTATTGATTTTGTATGTGATTATTCGATTATTAAAATATCCATGTGAATAAGTAAATGGCATTATTTCATATTACTTTTTCAATACTATGTTGAAGTAAATGTTTAAAACGATTTTGTTTTAGTTATACACTACCTTAAATGTTTATTCTTATTTATGAATGTTTCCTCTATATTGTTATCCTTACTGGGCATTTGAGCTAACCCCTTTTCTATGTTTTATTTTTTCCAGGAAGTGATGAAGTAAATTATGAATGACCTGCTGGGATATTATATGGGGATATGAGTGTGGAATATGGGGGCAATATGTTGTTGTAGTAGTTTTTCACTTTATGATGTAATGTAAGACTTATTAATTTATCTAGTGTTTCCTAGGCTACTAAACCAATCAATCTTTCGAGATTTCATCATTCTTGTGATCATGCCAATTTTATGTAATAATGCACCGACTCTCGGTAACTGGGGTCGGGGCATTACAATTCATCAAGGAGCAATAGTGGTCTCCACCCGTCACAAAATAAGTCCAATGCATTCCTTATATGAAAAGGTTTAAACATAACATAAACATTCGTTTTAAAAATAGCATACGCAATGTCAATAATTTATCGATAAACCATGAATGGTATAAAAATAACAGATCCATAGTCAAACATATCACAAAACTTTCAATACAAAATTTATGTTTATTATCATAATAAATCAACATCAAATAAGCTTTAAATCCATCAATGAATGTTGACATGGATGAAATCAAAACTATTTGAGATAAATATCTATTTTTGAAATCATTTAAATGTCACATAATTATAATAGATAACATTTACATTGAAAATATTGAAATAATCTTGTATGGGAAGCATCAGCAATGTTATAATGGCGGAAAATAGCCGCACCCGCCATATAAGTTAAAAAAACATTCTTACCATAAAATTTTCGAAAAATGTCAAATAGTACCTTGTTTGGAAAATGACAAAAAGATTCCTTTAAAAAACTTATAAGGTCAAATAAGGGTATAGATTAATTTAACCTATTATCAATTAAATATAAAAAATGTTTTGAAATTCATTTTTAAGAAAATGAATGTGGATGATAAAGAGATCCCAGTTAATAAATACGTATAAACAACCTCTGAAAATGAAGAGATTGTGAAATAAACACTTACATTGAAAATTTCATTGGGCCAATGGTAGGTTAACCTCTTGAATAATGGTGTAATTATTTTTATTAAATTATACAATAATAATATAAATTAATATGATATCATATATGATATTTTAACATTTCTTTTATAATAATAACTTAGTGTTATCATCGTTTCGGGTGTTAACTGATTCATTTTCATTTATCTGATTTATTATGTAAGCCATGTTTTTTATGGATAGGTTGTATATTATTCATATACATAATTATATAAAGTCCTTAAAAATTATTTTTATTCATCAATTGATTAATATTCTTGAATAGATACGATGGAGAATGAATCTCATCGCGTTCGTGGAGACGATATTCCGTACGCACGCATGTGCGACAATGTCATTATTTTGATATTAATATAGCATATAATTGGACAGTATATCATATATATACATTATTAGTATCATGTTATATTTATTATTTACATCAATTAAACATTATTATCATGCCTATCCAAAAAACAATGTTTTGAATAACTATTACACCACGACGTGGAGACGGTAAGTCGTGCGTACGCGTATATGGTGACATGTAATTCAAAGGGTGGATAGAATAATGAATATGGTTGTACCATATTTATAATAACATCACAGTATATAGAAGATACCATAGTTATTGTTTTAGAATGAAAATAACAATGAAAGAATAAGTGGATGAAGAAAGGAACTTGAAAGTGGGTGGTAAAAACCTTACCTCTTCTTCAGGTTCTTCCTTATAATTTGATCAAAATGGATCCATAGGATTACTTTATGATCAATCTAAGGCCTCATAGGTTGAAGGTAGGATATTTTAGAGAGTATTTGGCCAGGGGTTGGCTGATCCAAATGTTTTTGAAGGTGTGAAATTTAGAGAAGGATGAGTGCCCTTTTATAAGAGAGGTGAGGGGCACCTTAGGAAAAGCTAAAAATATTAGTTTATAATAAATTCCTATACGGTTTATAACGGCTCAAAAGTGACTTATTTAGTGGATATGGTTGATATGGGTCAAAAACCACTCATCCAAAAGATTTTAGATTGGTTTGGGTCACTATATTAACCTTATCTTTTAGTCTTAACTCTTAGTTAATTAGTTTCATATTTACCATGTCTCTTTGTATTTTTATATTATATGGTTAATAAACATACTATATACTTCCATGCGAACCTCAAGAGGCTCATTAATGATACAAATATCATATATAAGTCTCTTGACTGATCCATAGATTTTTCGGAATAGAAAATCAATTAATAATATAATATTTGTTTTAAAAACTATTTTCTATCAATTTTGAGACTATTTGGAAATTGTTTTTTATGAAAATCATAACAGAATTATTAATTCAAAAAATAAATAAATCAATAAATCAATCCTAACATGTCATATTTACCAATAAAATTCGTTTAATTCATAAAAAGTGTAAAATTATATTTATTTGGGTATTTATAATATAAATTATTGAAATATTACGTTAATAATGTAATTACAAGATCACCATTATGTCCTAAGTAAATTAAATTATATAATGTCTCAAAATTATAAATAAAATATAATTATGTAGGAAATATTTTTATCTTTTTAATGAGTATTTATAATCTAAAATATCTTATGTGTATCCCTATATTAAAAATGTTTAAGTTATTAAACTTTGACTTTATGTCTATTAACTCTTCTTTGAATTAGATAATAATAAATAACCTAATATAATCCCAGTGGACCAATGAGATTCATATTTTATTACTAAGGGATTTTTGGTCGATTTAAACTTATCCAATATAATTAAGACATGTGTTAGGGTAAAAATAATATCATTTTTACCTTTAATTGCCCTATTTACTTTTAACTGTGGTAAATAAAAGTAAAAAGATACTATTAACCAAAAATAATTTTCATCTCATTGACCCACATTTTACTTATTGATATCAACTGTGTCTCTCAGATTTATGAAATTCAAGTCACATAAGTGGTAAAATTATGTTTTATGCAAATTTGCAAATTTTCCTAGGAGGTGGGTAAAAGACGACAAAAGTTCAATAATTTTTTTATATATCTAAAATTAATATAAATTGACTACAATGAAATACATTGAACTTATATACGTATTATGTATCTATTTTGACCTAAAATAAAGATAAATAAAATAAATAATTATTTTAATAAAAAGTCAGCTTTAACTAATAACTCAGTGTTTTTCACTATTAATCAAAAAATGAATGTTTTCAGAAAAATACAAAAAAATAATCCTAGGCTAATTTTGATATTCTGAATCTAAAAATTAAATCCATTTTGAAAAATAAAAAATTTAATTTTTTTGAAAAGTGGGTAATACTATTCATAACGATTACTTTGATTGGTTTTGGTGTGTTAAAACTTGAATTTGCGTACAACACAAGCTATTGTATTATTCAAAGAGAAGTGTATCATGGAAGATTTGGGTGTTACATTATCCCCTCCTTAAAATAATTATGTTCACGTAATTTCTATAATATTACTACACAAACATACTTGGATGCTTCTTCATCATATGTTCCTCGGGTTCCCACATTGCCTCTTCTATCTTATGGTTTCACCATAGAACTTTTACAAGAAGAGTCGTCCAGTTTCTCAACACTTGTTTTCTGGTATCAAGAATCTTGATGGGCTCTTCAAAATAAAATAGATCGAGTTCCATTTCTAATTACTCATAGGTGATTACATGCATTGTGTTAGTCATGTATTTTCTCAATAGGGATACGTGGTATACATTGTTAACTTTGGAGAGACTTGGAGACATTGCCAATCGGTAAGCTACAACCCCAATTCGATGTAGAATTTCAAACGGTCCGATGTACCCGGGACTCAATTTACCATTCATACCGAAACATATATCTCCCATCCATGGAGATACCATCAAGAAAACATGATCAGCAACTTTAAATTCCAAATGGTTCCTTCGATTATCGGAATAGTTCTTCTACCTGATTTTAGATACTTTGATGTGGGATTGGATTACCTTAACCTTTTCTATCATTTCCTCAACAAGTTCAGGGTCTACCAGTTTTCTTGCACCAAAATCATCCCCATAGGTTGGTGTGCGACATCTATTTCTGTATAATGCTTCATATGATTCCATCTGAATACTTGAATGGATGATATTTTTATCCGAAATTTCTATCATAGGAATATATTGATCGCACATAACCTGAATGTCATGTGAGAAGGATCTCAACATGTCTTCTGAGGTTTGAATAGTTCATTCTGATTGTCCATTTGTTTGAGGGTGGTAGGCAGTGCTCAAAAGAAGTTCAGTATCCAAGAATTCTGAAGACTATTCCAGAATCATGATGTTAAACGGGGATCACAATGAGAAACAATCGATAGGGGTACTCCATGAAGTCTCACAACATCATTAATATAAGGTCTTTCTAGACTTTCAAGTGGTAGATATTTTCTTATAGAAAGAAAATGTGCTGACATGGAAAGACGATCAACAATGACCCATATTGAATATTTCCTTCTAGGAGTATTTGGTAGTCCCATGACAGTGTCCATTGTAATATGATCCCATTTCCACTCAGGTATGGGAAGAGGTTTCATGACTCATCAAGGCTGTTTCCTTTCAGCTATCACTTGTTGAAAAACTATACATCTAGACACAAAATCAGCAATCCCCCTCTTCATGTTATCCCTCAAAAAAGGTTCCTTCATATATTTATACATCTTAGTGCTACCATGGTGTATAATGAAATTTGAACTATAGGAAGCATCCTACAATTCTGTTTTTAGATCAGGTATATCAGGAACACAAAGTCTCTTCCCAAATATCAAAATTCCATCTTCATACACAAATTCACTCAATCTCCCATCATTCACAGCTTTAATCATCTTTTGAAACTCTTCATCATCAGCCAGAGAAATAATTATCCTTTCTAGTAAATATGGTTTGGCAACCATTTGAAAAAGTATCAATGTTTCACCTTATATGGTTATTCCCATGTCCAAAATAACTAGATCAATGAAAATATATTCCCTTTAAACTCTCATCATGTTCAAAACTCCATGATCCTTTCTTCACAAAGAATCTTCCACCTTATTTTCCTTCCCCGGGTGGTAGTGTATAATACAATCACAATCCTTGAGTAATTCAACCCATCTTCTTTGCTTCATGTTCAGTTATTTTTGTGAGAAAATATATTTCAAACTCTTGTGATCGGTATATATCTCAAATTTTTTACCATATAGATAATGTCTCTATATATTCAAATAAATGATTACAGCTGATAAATCAAGATCAAGAGTAGGATAGTTTTTCTCACTAATTTTTAACTGTCGAGATGTATAGGCGATAACCCAATAATTCTGCATATGGACAAAACCAAGTCCTTTAATTTAGGAATCACTATAAATTATAATCCCATCATTAACCCATGGTTGAGTAAATCTAAGAGCACTGACTAACATTCTCTTCAATTCTTTGAAACATTATTCACACTCATTTATTCAAATAAATTTATCCCCTTTATGTGTGAGCATCATTAATGGGTTAGCCAATCATGCAAAAATGTAGACGAAACGTTGATAATAACCTATTAAACCAATAAAACTGCGTACCTCATTTATATTTGTTGGTGCTAGGAATTCTAGAATTGCTCTTGTCTTCGAAGAATCACTGGAGATTCCATCCTTAGAGACAATATGTCCATGAAAAGAAATCTCATGTAGCTAGAATTCAAACTTTCTAAACATCTCGTTTAATTCATTTCGTCTGAGGCTTTTCAGAATGATGCGCCAGTGATTTTCATGATCTTCATAGATTGTGCAGTATGCCAAGATATTATCAATAAATACCACTACAAAGTCATCATGATATTCCTTGAAAACTCTGTTCGTTAGATCCATATAGATGGAGGGTGGATTCTTCAATCCAAAAGGCATTACTATAAACTAGTAATTCCAGTATGTTATTTGAAATGTTGTTTTTAGAATGTCTTCCTTTTTCAGACATAACTAATGATATCCAGATAGAAGGTCAATCGTTGAAAATTATTGAGCTCCATTATGTTGGTCGAATAAATCATCAATGTGATATAGGGATACTTATTCATTATTGTTATATAATTGATCTCCCTGAAGTAAATTCACGACATCATAGATCCATCATTTTTCTTAACAAAAAGAACAGGGGCTCCCCATTGAGAAACACTAGGGAGAATAAATCCCTTATTACTCAATTCCTCTTGTTGTTTCTTCAGTTCAACTAATTCCACATTGGCTATTCTATAAGGGGTCTTCGATATGGGCCTTGAACCTAGAATTTGGTCAATGGAAAACTCAAATTATCATTCTGGAGGATGTCTAGGTAAAACCTCTGGAAACACATCAACATATTCTTGCACAATAGTTACATCCTCTATTCGAACATTCCTCTAATCACCCACTGTTATTTCATTCTCTCCTTCCCCAATAAGTGAATTTTGTTGAGCTACTTGGGGTGGATCTAGATAAGAATTAGATGGTGACGTTTCTTATCTACAGATAATGTACACCTTATCATCATCAAAAATTGCAACCTCATTCTTCATACAATAAATTTTCTCATCATGGTTCGAAAGCTAATCCATACTGAGGATTATATAAAATTAAATCATGGGTATGATGATGAGATCAGAAGATACATAACGTTTATATTCCTTATTGGGAACTGATTCACAAAATATTTTTTCAATGATACTTCCCTTACGAGTTTTGACTGATAACTCCCTTGTTAAATATAATTTGAAATATATAATTTTCTTAATAAACTGGGAAGATATGAAACAATTTGATGATTTAGAATCAAATAATGCATTGGCTACAATTGAGAAAACAATTAAATTACATCCCACCCTGTCTTAAGGAGCCCCAACCTTAGCAGTAGTGATAGCATAAGCTTGGCCTAGATCGCTTGGCCTCATTTGAGGTAAGTTTCATTGACGCTTAAAAAAATTATTTGAATAATGTCCAATATCTCTATAGGTATAGCATTGAACATCAGTAGATTCTTTCATCCCCTTTCAATCACGATCTTGGTGGCCTTTTTCACCACAATTTTAACATACTCCCATTCCCTTAAAGAAATTACATGGGTGTTTCATCCCACATTTACTGTAGTATGGATAATAAAATTTTCCCTTTTTCCCCTTATTTTCATTTACAAAGTGCTCAGCAGATCTCTTCTTCTCTTGCCATTCTTTAAAGTCATATGACTTAGAAAAGTCCTTTTTTGACTTGATAGCACATAAGATAAAATCTTTTTACATTGAGAAGGATTGTGATACTATTTCTCGATGGAGAAATGTTTTTAACCCATCAAAGAAAAGATCGATCTAACTCCTCAGGTTACATATATAATATTTTTCATGCCTTAAAAACCTTGTAATGTTAGATTCATACATTACGACATTATCATCATACTTTTTCCTCATACTGAGAAATTGTATTTCCATATATGCTCGATGGTAATGGGGATGGTTTTTTTCTATGACAATTACTTTACACTCTATCCTTTCCATACTTTATCCTACTTCATCTTCCTTTGTATTTTGAATCAATGACCACCATTTATCTGAATCTCCTGTAAGGCTGTAAACAGCCATGAAAACATTTTCCTTTTCGCTACTCCCCAAGGCATGGAATATTTTCTCTAAGGAATTAATCCATTTCTCAGATTCTAGTGGATTTGTACCCCCATGAATCGTTGGTGGTTGTTTCCACAAGAAGGGATATATCATTGATCCTCTATGATGTGGATCAGGGTTCTCCATACCAGTAAGGTTATTATTCATAACCTGAGTGAGTTTTCCCAATATAATGATATGTTTATCAGCAATAGTTGTTTCAACAGGTCCACTATAATTATCTTGAGTAGGAGGGAAATCCCAACATGGAGTCCATGAATTGACACGGTTTCAATTTCTTCCACTAGGCTCCATTTCTAAACAATGGAATAAACTAGATTATTTTTTAATTGAAATACATAATTCCATACATGTAAAACACTTTACATAATTTAAACCATTTATGGGTATAATCCATAATCATAAAAAGGTTATCATTGAGGATGTATGTACTCATAAAATCATCATAATGGTTTGTAAAGAAAACATAGATTTATCTTAAGCATATCCACCAGGAGTGTCGTAACCAAGAGTGCAGTAAGGCCCATTGCCGTGCACTAGTTCCTATTCGAGTCTAGATTAAACTGGTGTTTTTGGGATTTACCCCTAGGTACATCTGTGTCAGAGCCGCCTCTACCTACTCGTATCCATACAAGGATTTATTTCTCAGAAAACTCACAAAATATCTACAATACCAAAATTCTAGGAAGTTCTATTATACAAATAATCAAACTCAATCATTGGGATATGTTCCCTAATCAGAGTGTACATAAATCTAGCTTTCAAGGATTGTACTAAACCTCCATTGATACCAACTATATGGCCCCAAACCCTTTTACCAAGAGTTAATGAATTATTACATAATACTTTCATCATCACAAGGGATCAAATCCCGAATGACTGATCAGTTTAGTTGCCTCGGAAAAACTAGATATATTTAAAAGTCTTACATTAGATCATAAATTTAAAAATGAAAAAAACATATTTTCATCATATCCCCTCATACTATCTCTGCAGGTCATTCATAAAATATTTATTCACATCCTGGGAAATATAATACATTGAAAGGGGTGATCTCAGATTCTCAGTATGGATGACAATATAGCAGAAACATGCGTAAATAAACATAAACATTAAAGGAAATGTATAACTAAAACAAAGACATTTTAAACGTGAACATAAACAAGATATGGAAAATATAAAATTAAATAATTATATTTACTTATTCACATGGATATTCTAATAATTGAATAATCACATGGAATATCAATAACCACTTACATAATATGGGAATGAATAATGCCATTATATCATAACCACATAGTTAAGGCCTTGTGCCAAGACTACAAATAATATGTTTTCAAGTCCTTGTGCCAAACAATAGATTTTCTCATGATACCTACCAATGCATCAATAGGCTATAGCGGACTCCACTCGTCACATACCAAGTCCAATGCATTACTCATATGAAAAGGTTTAATCATATCATAAACATTCGTAATAAAACTAGCTTATGAAATGTCAATACCTTATCTATAAACCATGAATAGTATAGAAATAACACATCCAAATTCAATCATATCACAAAACCTTCAATACAAAAGTTATGTTTTGTATCATAATAAATAAACTTCAAATAAGATTAAAATCCATCAAAGGATGTTGAAATGGATGAAATCAAAACTATTTGACAGAAATATCTATTTTTGAAAACATTAAAAAGTCACATAATTATAAAATAAAATATATACATTTAATTTTTTTATAAAATTGTAAGGGAAACATAGATGATGTTATAATGATGGAAAATAGTCTCACTCGTCGTATAAGTTAAAAAAACATTATTAACTTAAATTTGTCGAAAAGGTCAACAAGTACCTTGTTTGGAAAACGACGAAATAATTCCTTTCAAAAACTTAAAAGGTCAAATAAACTCTTACCTTGTACTTTTCCTTGGATGTGGGAAGGATATCCTACCGTATAAATTTGAAATAATTTTTATTTAATTATACAACAATCATATACATTAATATGATATCATATATGATCTTTTAACATTGCTTTGTTAAAAATTTCTTAGTATTATCGTCATTATGGGTGTTAACTGATTTGTTTTACAGTGTATGCTTCGTAATGTAAGTCATGTATGTTATGGAAAGGATTTATCTTATTAATATACAGAATAATATCAAGTCCATAAAAATTATTTTTAATCATCATATGATCGTCAATCTTGAATGGATCCGATGGGGAATGAATCTCATCGCGTTTGGGGAGACGATATTCCATACGTACGCAAGAGTAACAATATCATTCTTTTGGTATTAAAATCGTATATAATTCGATGGTACATCATATATACAGAATCATTACCATTTTATCTGCATTATTTACATCAATTACACATCATTATCATATATATCCAAATAACAATTTTTTTAATAACAATTACACCACGATGTGGAGACGGTAAGTCGTTCGTACGCACGTATGGTGACATGTCATTCAAAGGATAGATATAATAATGAATATGGTTGTACCTGTAAAGACCCGTAAAATTCAAGGGAAATTTTTTCTTAATTTTCTTTAGAATTTTACAAGAGCGCGGTTTCAGACGGCACCTCATTCTGAGGCCCGGAGTGCCCGGAATTAATTTCTGAAGTTTGGCTCGGGTACGTTCAGTGAACGAAGGAGCGGGTATTTCTAACTTTTGATACGGTGCTCGGAATTGAAATCCGAGGGCACCGATGTACTCGCAGCGCCGATATTCTCTTAAAGAGACCTTTTCGGGAGTTGCGTTTGTTTCGGGTTGAAAGTTAGTTTTTGGGAGATTTATAAAAAAGTTGAATAAAAAGTGTGAATTCTTTTTATTTTACTTTTTGTAGGTTAACTCCTCTCAAAGGGAGTTAGGGGTGGGACCCACACCCACTTAACCTCCCTTGAGAGGATTAAGTGTGGTGGGGCCCACACGAAACCTAAACCTCTCATCTTCCCTCAAACTCCCTTAACCCCTCTTTAATTAACATGACAACTTGTTAATAAATGTGGAGTTATCTCTTTTTGAATTTCAAACCTTTGAAATTCTTTTTGTGAATAAAATAAGACTTTGTCTTATTTTGTTGGGTGAGAACTCTTAGCCATCTTGGAGTGGTTGAGAGCTTTTCTTTCTTCTTCAACCTTGACGAACAACACGAAGAACGCCGTTCTTCAACGAAGAACTTCTTCGCCGAAGAACACGGTCTTTCCGCGACGGCATATCCGCGACGTGACGTTCTTCTTCCGCATCATCTCTTCCGCGACGGTTTTCCACGACGAACGCCATCGACAACGACTCTTCCTCCGACGTCAAAGGAATCGACACCGATATTCCACGACTCCGTCAACGTGCGACTATCGAGGTAGGGGTTCTTGAGTTCGTTGTTTCCTTTTTATTTGACTTTCCTCAAGACTTGACGTAGAACGCTCAAGTTCCGACGAAGAACGCCGCTCCGCTCTTCTTCGTCTTCGGTGTAAACGAGAGAGAACACCGCATCTTCCTCTGACAACCTTCGTCGGCATACAAGGTTTCGCCAACGACGTGCCTCTTCGGACGCGCCTCTTCGTCATCGAATTTGACGAACGACGAACGCGACGCCCGACCTCCGCGACGTCGTCTTCCGCGGAACGTAGACAAATCTTCGAACCTTATACCAAGGTAGGGGTTGTTGATTTAATATTTAATTATTTCATTCTTGCTCGTGGTTCGTATAACTAACGTGGGGATGTTGATTATTTTAAGATGCGTTATTGCTTAACGTGAGGGGGCCGGGACAGCATGAACACGGCCGAACCCCCCTCCATCGTTCATGTTGTTTATCTGCGGGCGGAACCAAGGTGGCGTGGTGCCGTCGCACCACGCGGATAATTGTACGTTAATCTTACATGACGCCGTCGCGCTACGCTGAGGAGAATCTTCAAGAACGCGACGCCGTCGCGCCGCGTTGAATGGAATCAAGACACGGCGAAGGGGCGCGGTGCCGTCGCACCACGCCGGATGACGAACGCCACGGCCGGTTCCGGGCCGCGGCGGAAGAGAAGACCGGCGTCCGGGCCGCCGGTGTCGGAAGCTGAAGGGGGGGACCGGAATTTCCGGTCCCGTTGGAGAAAACCGGCCGGCCAGCTGGCCGGCCGGAAGGCTTTAAACCGGGGGAATAAATTTCCCCCGGCCAGCATGTAAAACCCCCCTCTTAATGAGGGGGGCGGTTCCATGAAAGGGGGGCAGCAGCCCCCCGGTTCCTTTAAATCAAACCGGCCCCCCACGTGGGGGGCCGTTTGTTAAAAAAAGGCGCGGCACAAGGCCGCGCCGCTCCAAAGAAGCGGGGGCTTAGCCCCCCGCGTGCCATCCGCGTGCGGCTCCTCGCGGCACCCCGAGCCGCCGCAGCACCCCGCGCCGCCGCGCCGCCGCCGCCGCGCCGCCACCGCGCCGCCCCCGGGGGGGGGGGGGGGGGGGGGGGGGGGCGTAGGGCCGGGTCGGCCCGGACCCGGACCCCCCCCGTTTCGAACCAGAATTGGTGTTTGGATCATAACTTGAGCCTCGGACCTCCGAATGACGAACCGTCTGCGGCAACGCGATCCTTGGATCGAGACGGTCGTTTCGGTATATCGCACTCAAGGTTTCGAATTACTTTGAGTTCGGCCGGGTTGGTTCGTTCACGAAACCAACCGGGCCTTCGGAGCGGAAACGCTCATATCTTGAGCTACGGACGTCCGATTGACGTGCCGTCAGCCGCGTTGTGTTCCTCTTAGTGAGACGGATCTTTTGGCATACTCCGCCCGAGGTTTGGACGCAGGTGGAGTACGGTCGGGTTGGTTTTGCCTTAAAAACCAACTGGGCCCTGGAGACGAAAATGCCAATAACTCTCAGACCGGGCGTCCGATCGACGCACCGTCTGGTGTGTTGAGTTCCTGTTTACGATACGGAACATTTGGTATCCTTCGCCCGAGTTTTGGATACAGTTAGTAGTGGCCGGGTTGGATCGCACCCGAAATCCAACCGGGCCCCTGGAACGGGAAAAGCTGATATCTTTCAGACAGGACGTCCGCTTGACGAGCCGTCAGCGGCGTTGGTGGTTACGTTGAGTAACGGTCCCTTTGAGTATACCCTATGGGAGTTCGGGGTACAGTTGAGATACGGCCGGGATTGGTTTCGCTCACGAAACCAACCGGGCCCCTGGGACGAAAAGGCTAATAACGCACAGACCGGGCGTCCGATCGACGCGCCGTCTGTTGAGTTGAGACCCGTGTGATGAGACGGTTCTTTGAGACACTTCTTCGCGGGACCTTGTGATACTTGGAGTATCGACCCAGTAGCTCGTGGAGCGGGACCCTCCCGGAGACGAGCGTGCAGAGTACGGAGACCGTGTAGCCGGCTGAGACCTGACGACTGCTTGACCGACTCGACTTGGAGTGAGTCGACTAGCCCAGTGGACGGAGCGCCCGGTATTTGGCGGCAGACCCACGGCGGACGGAGCGCCTGGTAGTTGGCAGCAAACCCGCGGTACTCGACAGGAGGAGTACCTCAGTAGGCTATCAGGGTAGCGCCCGGTATTTGGCAGCAGACCCTCAGCGGACGGAGCGCCCGGTAGTTGGCAGCAGACCCGCAGTACTCAACAGGAGGAGTACTTCAGCAGTCTTAGGTTAGTGAGAAGTACCTCGGAGTCGTGACAGGACCACTGTACACTCTAGAGACAGAGCTCTTCAGCAGTTACGGTTTCGATAATGAAAATCCTGGTTTGAGCTGAGTCTTTTGACCTTTTGTGTTTCCTCATGATTGAGATGGGTTACTTGATAACTTAGGTATATGTATGGGCATATACCTGGGTAGTGGTTATCCGTTGATCTCATGATCCTTGTGTTTCCTTCATGACTGGGATGGGTTACTTGATAACTTAGGTATATGTATGGGCATATACCTAAGTAGAGTTTAACTGTTGAGATCTTCTTGTGGTTATCCTTGTTGGTTTTAGTGAGACCTTGAGGGTCTCGGGGTCCCTACTGAGTATCGTTATACTCACTCCTGCACGGGCTATGCCCGCACCTCGTTGTGTTGGTTGCAGACGACGGCCAGTACTGGCAGAGGCCGAGTGTTCGAGGACTGGACGGTACCTGGAGGTGGACTATACGACGAGGCGGTACCCAGAGGCAGACCACTGGGCGGGACATATACTCGGAGCAGACGGCGGGACCCGAGGAGCAGAGGAGCTATCTGTACCCACCCTTCTGGTGGGATTTTCCAGTGGACAGCTCGGCGTAGCAGCTTTACTTTTCAGTTGCTGTTTTCCCTTTCGAGTTGTACTTTACAGTTGGGCTTGTATTTCCGGCCCCTTTTTACTTTCCTCACTTTTAGTTGTACTCTGTTTTTGCTTAGTGTTACTTTCCGATTGCTTACTCTGTGGTGTTTGTTTACTTTACAAAGGCAATGCCTTCCCTTTTTACCAGGATTTACGCCTTGGTGCTAGTCGCCAGCCCCTGGCCTATGGAAGGCGGGCTTGGGGTAGTCACGGCACGGACCCCGAGGGCGGGTCGTGACAAATTGGTATCAGAGGAGTTCGGTTCTACCGCAGAACTTATAACTCTGATCTTTCTTTCTGTGAAGCAATAGTGTTAAGGGTACCGAGTGTGGTTTTCAGTTCAGGGAGTCCAGTGTTGGTGCGGGCGGCCGACGTATCCATACACCAGGACCCTGACAACTGATTTCCGACTTTGTGCATGAAAACACTGATTGCGTGTGTGTTTTCAAAGGTTTTTCCCCTTAAAACAGCTCAAACCAGGTCAGCTCACCAGGTATAATCGTTTGATCGTGTTACGTTGTTCCCTTTCAGGATGGGCCCCACGACGGCAGCCAGCTAGGGTTCTGAGAATCGAACGTGACGACAGCCCACCGAGCGACGAGGCCTCGGTGCAGGGCCCTTTGTCAGCAGTGGCACCGGCGGTAGCTCTACCCGCCGAGCCCCCGATGCTTCCAGCAGCAGCCGCTGACGATGCACGTCGCCTCAGCGCACTGCATGAGTTTCAGAGCCAGCGACCGCCCTGGTTTCGCAGGGAGACGGATCCCCAGGCTGCAGAGGACTGGCTGGAGGCAGTGGTACGAGTGTTTAGGCTAGTGAGGACACCAGCAGACCTCATGGTGATCCTCGCTGCGAGCCTACTACACGCAGCAGCAGGACGATGGTGGAGCTTGATGCTCCAGGTGCACGATGAGGCATCTCTACTTTGGACGGACTTTGAGAGCCTCTTCCGCTCGGAGTTCGTCCCCAGCCACCCTTCGTGCGGTGCGTATCCAGGAGCTTCTGCAGCTGCGGCAGGGCAGCATGACGGTCGCTCAGTACTCGGCGAGATTTACCGATCTCTCGCGCTACTCGACCGACATGGTACGGGACCCATTCTTCCGGGCCCGGACCTTCGAGCAGGGTTTGAGACACGAGATCAGGGCATCGCTGATCTCCCTCAGCTTACCGACTCAGACAGGAGTACTGGAGCGGGCCCTTCTGATTGAGAGCTTCCTTGCTGAGTCTTCACCAGCGCAGCGACCCACCGCAGGGCGGCACGTAGCGGAGTCTTCGGTAACAGGTAGCCGACAGATGACTCAGGGGTCCAGACAGACCAGACCTTCAGGCAGACGACCTCAGGGCACTGGCTCAGCAGTGCAGGGCACACAGCGCGGAGTCAGTCTTTTGAGTGGAAGACAGTGCTTTGCATGCGGCGGGCAAGGCCACATGGCTCGTGACTGCCTGACCCGCCATGCGGAGGAGCAGCAGATGGTTGAAGAACCACCTAGGTAGAGGCAGAGGTTCGACCGTGGCGGTCCGCAGGGAGGAGGCGGACGAGGCAGAGGAGCTGGCCGAGCAGCAGGTGGTGGACGACGCTTTGAGGCTCTGCCACCACCACCACCAGGAGGTCCACCCCGACCACAGGGAGTAGGTGAACATGCGAGAGCACAGCTTCAGGCAGCTGAAGCTTACGATCATGGAGCTCTGGGGAGCAGGTGGACAGGGGAGGAACTAGTGGATACGTCTTTTGTACTTCTAGTTCCATGTTGATGTTGCTTTTGTGTAGCGTCTTGTATTATGAGCTGCAATAATAAAAGACGCATCCTTTGTGATGTTTTCATTCCTGTCCTCTTTTGTGATGTTACTAAGAGGTTCCAGTTGACTGCACTTGTGAGACATCTACTGGAGGAGACCAGTTACCACACACTGATGCCGACAGTGTGACTCAACCCTTGGAGGCGAGAGTAACGGTTGGATCTCTTAGTAGTAGCGTCGAGGCCTTACGACGTCATCCTTGGTATGGATTAGTATCATCCATGTTAGGATTGACTGTTTTAGGCAAAGAATGTGGTTCATCCAGGGGATGAGACCAGGTTTCTCTTATCGGCAAAGAAGAAATCTTGCAGCTCTTGTGGGACCAGAGATGGTCCGGGCCACGTCAGAGGAGGTCCATGTCATCCAGGAGCGGATGAGGACAGCACAGAGCCGGCAGAAGTCATACGCTGACAGGAGGCGGAGGCCACTAGAGTTCGAGGATGGTGACCACGTCTTCTTGCGGGTCTCACCTCGACGTGGTATTCGGAGATTTGGCCGAGGCGACAAGTTATCTCCGCGATTCATCGGACCCTTCCAGGTCCTCAGCAGGGTTGGTGAGGTGGCTTATCGCCTGGCTCTACCACCTCAGTTGCACCGGATGCACGACGTCTTCCACGTGTCTCAGCTGAGGAGATACGTGCACGACCCGACGCACATCCTTGACCATGTGGAGCTTGACGTTGACGATGGGGCGACTTTTACGGAGGTCCCGGTGGAGATAGAGGATCGACAGGAGCGGGTCCTACATGGGCGATCGATTCCTCTTGTGCGCAACAGATGGCGGCACGGGAATCTCCAGGAGAGCACATGGGAGCGGGAGGCTCAGATGCGTGCTCAGTACCCTCTTTTGTTTCCCTAGTTTTTGATGTATCTTTACGGGGACGTAAAGCCCTGAGGTGGGAGTAATGTAAAGACCCGTAAAATTCAAGGGAAATTTTTTCTTAATTTTCTTTAGAATTTTACAAGAGCGCGGTTTCAGACGGCACCTGATTCTGAGGCCCGAAGTGCCCGGAATTAATTTCTGAAGTTTGGCTCGGGTACGTTCAGTGAACGAAGGAGCGGGTATTTCTAACTTTTGATACGGTGCTCGGAATTGAAATCCGAGGGCACCGATGTACTCGCAGCGCCGATATTCTCTTAAAGAGACCTTTTCGGGAGTTGCGTTTGTTTCGGGTTGAAAGTTAGTTTTTGGGAGATTTATAAAAAAGTTGAATAAAAAGTGTGAATTCTTTTTATTTTACTTTTTGTAGGTTAACTCCTCTCAAAGGGAGTTAGGGGTGGGACCCACACCCACTTAACCTCCCTTGAGAGGATTAAGTGTGGTGGGGCCCACACGAAACCTAAACCTCTCATCTTCCCTCAAACTCCCTTAACCCCTCTTTAATTAACATGACAACTTGTTAATAAATGTGGAGTTATCTCTTTTTGAATTTCAAACCTTTGAAATTCTTTTTGTGAATAAAATAAGACTTTGTCTTATTTTGTTGGGTGAGAACTCTTAGCCATCTTGGAGTGGTTGAGAGCTTTTCTTTCTTCTTCAACCTTGACGAAGAACACGAAGAACGCCGTTCTTCAACGAAGAACTTCTTCGCCGAAGAACACGGTCTTTCCGCGACGCCATATCCGCGACGTGACGTTCTTCTTCCGCATCATCTCTTCCGCGACGGTTTTCCACGACGAACGCCATCGACAACGACTCTTCCTCCGACGTCAAAGGAATCGACACCGATATTCCACGACTCCGTCAACGTGCGACTATCGAGGTAGGGGTTCTTGAGTTCGTTGTTTCCTTTTTATTTGACTTTCCTCAAGACTTGACGTAGAACGCTCAAGTTCCGACGAAGAACGCCGCTCCGCTCTTCTTCGTCTTCGGTGTCAACGAGAGAGAACACCGCATCTTCCTCTGACAACCTTCGTCGGCATACAAGGTTTCGCCAACGACGTGCCTCTTCGGACGCGCCTCTTCGTCGTCGAATTTGACGAACGACGAACGCGACGCCCGACCTCCGCGACGTCGTCTTCCGCGGAACGTAGACAAATCTTCGAACCTTATACCAAGGTAGGGGTTGTTGATTTAATATTTAATTATTTCATTCTTGCTCGTGGTTCGTATAACTAACGTGGGGATGTTGATTATTTTAAGATGCGTTATTGCTTAACGTGAGGGGGCCGGACAGCATGAACACGGCCGAACCCCCTCCATCGTTCATGTTGTTTATCTGCGGGCGGAACCAAGGTGGCGTGGTGCCGTCGCACCACGCGGATAATTGTACGTTAATCTTACATGACGCCGTCGCGCTACGCTGAGGAGAATCTTCAAGAACGCGACGCCGTCGCGCCGCGTTGAATGGAATCAAGACACGGCGAAGGGGCGCGGTGCCGTCGCACCACGCCGGATGACGAACGCCACGGCCGGTTCCGGGCCGCGGCGGAAGAGAAGACCGGCGTCCGGGCCGCCGGCGTCGGAAGCTGAAGGGGGGACCGGAATTTCCGGTCCCGTTGGAGAAAACCGGCCGGCCAGCTGGCCGGCCGGAAGGCTTTAAACCGGGGGAATAAATTCCCCCGGCCAGCATGTAAAACCCCCCTCTTAATGAGGGGGGCGGTTCCATGAAAGGGGGGCAGCAGCCCCCCGGTTCCTTTAAATCAAACCGGCCCCCACGTGGGGGCCGTTTCTTAAAAAAGGCGCGGCACAAGGCCGCGCCGCTCCAAAGAAGCGGGGGCTTAGCCCCCGCGTGCCATCCGCGTGCGGCTCCTCGCGGCACCCCGAGCCGCCGCAGCACCCCGCGCCGCCGCGCCGCCGCCGCCGCGCCGCCACCGCGCCGCCCCGGGGGGGGGGGGGGGGGGGGGGGGGCGTCGGGCCGGGTCGGCCCGGACCCGGACCCCCCCGTTTCGAACCAGAATTGGTGTTTGGATCATAACTTGAGCCTCGGACCTCCGAATGACGAACCGTCTGCGGCAACGCGATCCTTGGATCGAGACGGTCGTTTCGGTATATCGCACTCAAGGTTTCGGATTACTTTGAGTTCGGCCGGGTTGGTTCGTTCACGAAACCAACCGGGCCTTCGGAGCGGAAACGCTCATATCTTGAGCTACGGACGTCCGATTGACGTGCCGTCAGCCGCGTTGTGTTCCTCTTAGTGAGACGGATCTTTTGGCATACTCCGCCCGAGGTTTGGACGCAGGTGGAGTACGGTCGGGTTGGTTTTGCCTTAAAAACCAACTGGGCCCTGGAGACGAAAATGCCAATAACTCTCAGACCGGGCGTCCGATCGACGCACCGTCTGGTGTGTTGAGTTCCTGTTTACGATACGGAACATTTGGTATCCTTCGCCCGAGTTTTGGATACAGTTAGTAGTGGCCGGGTTGGATCGCACCCGAAATCCAACCGGGCCCCTGGAACGGGAAAAGCTGATATCTTTCAGACAGGACGTCCGCTTGACGAGCCGTCAGCGGCGTTGGTGGTTACGTTGAGTAACGGTCCCTTTGAGTATACCCTATGGGAGTTCGGGGTACAGTTGAGATACGGCCGGGATTGGTTTCGCTCACGAAACCAACCGGGCCCCTGGGACGAAAAGGCTAATAACGCACAGACCGGGCGTCCGATCGACGCGCCGTCTGTTGCGTTGAGACCCGTGTGATGAGACGGTTCTTTGAGACACTTCTTCGCGGGACCTTGTGATACTTGGAGTATCGACCAGTAGCTCGTGGAGCGGACCCTCCCGGAGACGAGCGTGCAGAGTACGGAGACCGTGTAGCCGGCTGAGACCTGACGACTGCTTGACCGACTCGACTTGGAGTGAGTCGACTAGCCCAGTGGACGGAGCGCCCGGTATTTGGCGGCAGACCCACGGCGGACGGAGCGCCTGGTAGTTGGCAGCAAACCCGCGGTACTCGACAGGAGGAGTACCTCAGTAGGCTATCAGGGTAGCGCCCGGTATTTGGCAGCAGACCCTCAGCGGACGGAGCGCCCGGTAGTTGGCAGCAGACCCGCAGTACTCAACAGGAGGAGTACTTCAGCAGTCTTAGGTTAGTGAGAAGTACCTCGGAGTCGTGACAGGACCACTGTACACTCTAGAGACAGAGCTCTTCAGCAGTTACGGTTTCGATAATGAAAATCCTGGTTTGAGCTGAGTCTTTTGACCTTTGTGTTTCCTCATGATTGAGATGGGTTACTTGATAACTTAGGTATATGTATGGGCATATACCTGGGTAGTGGTTATCCGTTGATCTCATGATCCTTGTGTTTCCTCATGACTGGGATGGGTTACTTGATAACTTAGGTATATGTATGGGCATATACCTAAGTAGAGTTTAACTGTTGAGATCTTCTTGTGGTTATCCTTGTTGGTTTTAGTGAGACCTTGAGGGTCTCGGGGTCCCTACTGAGTATCGTTATACTCACTCCTGCACGGGCTATGCCCGCACCTCGTTGTGTTGGTTGCAGACGACGGCCAGTACTGGCAGAGGCCGAGTGTTCGAGGACTGGACGGTACCTGGAGGTGGACTATACGACGAGGCGGTACCCAGAGGCAGACCACTGGGCGGGACATACTCGGAGCAGACGGCGGGACCCGAGGAGCAGAGGAGCTATCTGTACCCACCCTTCTGGTGGGATTTCCAGTGGACAGCTCGGCGTAGCAGCTTTACTTTTCAGTTGCTGTTTTCCCTTTCGAGTTGTACTTTACAGTTGGGCTTGTATTTCCGGCCCCTTTTTACTTTCCTCACTTTTAGTTGTACTCTGTTTTTGCTTAGTGTTACTTTCCGATTGCTTACTCTGTGGTGTTTGTTTACTTTACAAAGGCAATGCCTTCCCTTTTTACCAGGATTTACGCCTTGGTGCTAGTCGCCAGCCCCTGGCCTATGGAAGGCGGGCTTGGGGTAGTCACGGCACGGACCCCGAGGGCGGGTCGTGACAAATTGGTATCAGAGGAGTTCGGTTCTACCGCAGAACTTATAACTCTGATCTTTCTTTCTGTGAAGCAATAGTGTTAAGGGTACCGAGTGTGGTTTTCAGTTCAGGGAGTCCAGTGTTGGTGCGGGCGGCCGACGTATCCATACACCAGGACCCTGACAACTGATTTCCGACTTTGTGCATGAAAACACTGATTGCGTGTGTGTTTTCAAAGGTTTTTCCCCTTAAAACAGCTCAAACCAGGTCAGCTCACCAGGTATAATCGTTTGATCGTGTTACGTTGTTCCTTTCAGGATGGCCCCACGACGGCAGCCAGCTAGGGTTCTGAGAATCGAACGTGACGACAGCCCACCGAGCGACGAGGCCTCGGTGCAGGGCCCTTTGTCAGCAGTGGCACCGGCGGTAGCTCTACCCGCCGAGCCCCCGATGCTTCCAGCAGCAGCCGCTGACGATGCACGTCGCCTCAGCGCACTGCATGAGTTTCAGAGCCAGCGACCGCCCTGGTTTCGCAGGGAGACAGATCCCCAGGCTGCAGAGGACTGGCTGGAGGCAGTGGTACGAGTGTTTAGGCTAGTGAGGACACCAGCAGACCTCATGGTGATCCTCGCTGCGAGCCTACTACACGCAGCAGCAGGACGATGGTGGAGCTTGATGCTCCAGGTGCACGATGAGGCATCTCTACTTTGGACGGACTTTGAGAGCCTCTTCCGCTCGGAGTTCGTCCCAGCCACCCTTCGTGCGGTGCGTATCCAGGAGCTTCTGCAGCTGCGGCAGGGCAGCATGACGGTCGCTCAGTACTCGGCGAGATTTACCGATCTCTCGCGCTACTCGACCGACATGGTACGGGACCCATTCTTCCGGGCCCGGACCTTCGAGCAGGGTTTGAGACACGAGATCAGGGCATCGCTGATCTCCCTCAGCTTACCGACTCAGACAGGAGTACTGGAGCGGGCCCTTCTGATTGAGAGCTTCCTTGCTGAGTCTTCACCAGCGCAGCGACCCACCGCAGGGCGGCACGTAGCGGAGTCTTCGGTAACAGGTAGCCGACAGATGACTCAGGGGTCCAGACAGACCAGACCTTCAGGCAGACGACCTCAGGGCACTGGCTCAGCAGTGCAGGGCACACAGCGCGGAGTCAGTCTTTTGAGTGGAAGACAGTGCTTTGCATGCGGCGGGCAAGGCCACATGGCTCGTGACTGCCTGACCCGCCATGCGGAGGAGCAGCAGACGGTTGAAGAACCACCTAGGTAGAGGCAGAGGTTCGACCGTGGCGGTCCGCAGGGAGGAGGCGGACGAGGCAGAGGAGCTGGCCGAGCAGCAGGTGGTGGAAGACGCTTTGAGGCTCTGCCACCACCACCACCAGGAGGTCCACCCCGACCACAGGGAGTAGGTGAACATGCGAGAGCACAGCTTCAGGCAGCTGAAGCTTACGATCATGGAGCTCTGGGAGCAGGTGGACAGGGGAGGAACTAGTGGATACGTCTTTTGTACTTCTAGTTCCATGTTGATGTTGCTTTTGTGTAGCGTCTTGTATTATGAGCTGCAATAATAAAAGACGCATCCTTTGTGATGTTTTCATTCCTGTCCTCTTTTGTGATGTTACTAAGAGGTTCCAGTTGACTGTTGACTTGACCCTCACTTGTGAGACATCTACTGGAGGAGACCAGTTACCACACACTGATGCCGACAGTGTGACTCAACCCTTGGAGGCGAGAGTAACGGTTGGATCTCTTAGTAGTAGCGTCGAGGCCTTACGACGTCATCCTTGGTATGGATTAGTATCATCCATGTTAGGATTGACTGTTTTAGGCAAAGAATGTGGTTCATCCAGGGGATGAGACCAGGTTTCTCTTATCGGCAAAGAAGAAATCTTGCAGCTCTTGTGGGACCAGAGATGGTCCGGGCCACGTCAGAGGAGGTCCATGTCATCCAGGAGCGGATGAGGACAGCACAGAGCCGGCAGAAGTCATACGCTGACAGGAGGCGGAGGCCACTAGAGTTCGAGGATGGTGACCACGTCTTCTTGCGGGTCTCACCTCGACGTGGTATTCGGAGATTTGGCCGAGGCGACAAGTTATCTCCGCGATTCATCGGACCCTTCCAGGTCCTCAGCAGGGTTGGTGAGGTGGCTTATCGCCTGGCTCTACCACCTCAGTTGCACCGGATGCACGACGTCTTCCACGTGTCTCAGCTGAGGAGATACGTGCACGACCCGACGCACATCCTTGACCATGTGGAGCTTGACGTTGACGATGGGGCGACTTTTACGGAGGTCCCGGTGGAGATAGAGGATCGACAGGAGCGGGTCCTACATGGGCGATCGATTCCTCTTGTGCGCAACAGATGGCGGCACGGGAATCTCCAGGAGAGCACATGGGAGCGGGAGGCTCAGATGCGTGCTCAGTACCCTCTTTTGTTTCCCTAGTTTTTGATGTATCTTTACGGGGACGTAAAGCCCTGAGGTGGGAGTAATGTAAAGACCCGTAAAATTCAAGGGAAATTTTTTCTTAATTTTCTTTAGAATTTTACAAGAGCGCGGTTTCAGACGGCACCTCATTCTGAGGCCCGGAGTGCCCGGAATTAATTTCTGAAGTTTGGCTCGGGTACGTTCAGTGAACGAAGGAGCGGGTATTTCTAACTTTTGATACGGTGCTCGGAATTGAAATCCGAGGGCACCGATGTACTCGCAGCGCCGATATTCTCTTAAAGAGACCTTTTCGGGAGTTGCGTTTGTTTCGGGTTGAAAGTTAGTTTTTGGGAGATTTATAAAAAAGTTGAATAAAAAGTGTGAATTCTTTTTATTTTACTTTTTGTAGGTTAACTCCTCTCAAAGGGAGTTAGGGGTGGGACCCACACCCACATAACCTCCCTTGAGAGGATTAAGTGTGGTGGGGCCCACACGAAACCTAAACCTCTCATCTTCCCTCAAACTCCCTTAACCCCTCTTTAATTAACATGACAACTTGTTAATAAATGTGGAGTTATCTCTTTTTGAATTTCAATCCTTTGAAATTCTTTTTGTGAATAAAATAAGACTTTGTCTTATTTTGTTGGGTGAGAACTCTTAGCCATCTTGGAGTGGTTGAGAGCTTTTCTTTCTTCTTCAACCTTGACGAAGAACACGAAGAACGCCGTTCTTCAACGAAGAACTTCTTCGCCGAAGAACACGGTCTTTCCGCGACGCCATATCCGCGACGTGACGTTCTTCTTCCGCATCATCTCTTCCGCGACGGTTTTCCACGACGAACGCCATCGACAACGACTCTTCCTCCGACGTCAAAGGAATCGACACCGATATTCCACGACTCCGTCAACGTGCGACTATCGAGGTAGGGGTTCTTGAGTTCGTTGTTTCCTTTTTATTTGACTTTCCTCAAGACTTGACGTAGAACGCTCAAGTTCCGACGAAGAACGCCGCTCCGCTCTTCTTCGTCTTCGGTGTCAACGAGAGAGAACACCGCATCTTCCTCTGACAACCTTCGTCGGCATACAAGGTTTCGCCAATGACGTGCCTCTTCGGACGCGCCTCTTCGTCGTCGAATTTGACGAACGACGAACGCGACGCCCGACCTCCGCGACGTCGTCTTCCGCGGAACGTAGACAAATCTTCGAACCTTATACCAAGGTAGGGGTTGTTGATTTAATATTTAATTATTTCATTCTTGCTCGTGGTTCGTATAACTAACGTGGGGATGTTGATTATTTTAAGATGCGTTATTGCTTAACGTGAGGGGGCCGGACAGCATGAACACGGCCGAACCCCCTCCATCGTTCATGTTGTTTATCTGCGGGCGGAACCAAGGTGGCGTGGTGCCGTCGCACCACGCGGATAATTGTACGTTAATCTTACATGACGCCGTCGCGCTACGCTGAGGAGAATCTTCAAGAACGCGACGCCGTCGCGCCGCGTTGAATGGAATCAAGACACGGCGAAGGGGCGCGGTGCCGTCGCACCACGCCGGATGACGAACGCCACGGCCGGTTCCGGGCCGCGGCGGAAGAGAAGACCGGCGTCCGGGCCGCCGGCGTCGGAAGCTGAAGGGGGGACCGGAATTTCCGGTCCCGTTGGAGAAAACCGGCCGGCCAGCTGGCCGGCCGGAAGGCTTTAAACCGGGGGAATAAATTCCCCCGGCCAGCATGTAAAACCCCCCTCTTAATGAGGGGGGCGGTTCCATGAAAGGGGGGCAGCAGCCCCCCGGTTCCTTTAAATCAAACCGGCCCCCACGTGGGGGCCGTTTGTTAAAAAAGGCGCGGCACAAGGCCGCGCCGCTCCAAAGAAGCGGGGGCTTAGCCCCCGCGTGCCATCCGCGTGCGGCTCCTCGCGGCACCCCGAGCCGCCGCAGCACCCCGCGCCGCCGCGCCGCCGCCGCCGCGCCGCCACCGCGCCGCCCCGGGGGGGGGGGGGGGGGGGGGGCGTCGGGCCGGGTCGGCCCGGACCCGGACCCCCCCGTTTCGAACCAGAATTGGTGTTTGGATCATAACTTGAGCCTCGGACCTCCGAATGACGAACCGTCTGCGGCAACGCGATCCTTGGATTGAGACGGTCGTTTCGGTATATCGCACTCAAGGTTTCGGATTACTTTGAGTTCGGCCGGGTTGGTTCGTTCACGAAACCAACCGGGCCTTCGGAGCGGAAACGCTCATATCTTGAGCTACGGACGTCCGATTGACGTGCCGTCAGCCGCGTTGTGTTCCTCTTAGTGAGACGGATCTTTTGGCATACTCCGCCCGAGGTTTGGACGCAGGTGGAGTACGGTCGGGTTGGTTTTGCCTTAAAAACCAACTGGGCCCTGGAGACGAAAATGCCAATAACTCTCAGACCGGGCGTCCGATCGACGCACCGTCTGGTGTGTTGAGTTCCTGTTTACGATACGGAACATTTGGTATCCTTCGCCCGAGTTTTGGATACAGTTAGTAGTGGCCGGGTTGGATCGCACCCGAAATCCAACCGGGCCCCTGGAACGGGAAAAGCTGATATCTTTCAGACAGGACGTCCGCTTGACGAGCCGTCAGCGGCGTTGGTGGTTACGTTGAGTAACGGTCCCTTTGAGTATACCCTATGGGAGTTCGGGGTACAGTTGAGATACGGCCGGGATTGGTTTCGCTCACGAAACCAACCGGGCCCCTGGGACGAAAAGGCTAATAACGCACAGACCGGGCGTCCGATCGACGCGCCGTCTGTTGCGTTGAGACCCGTGTGATGAGACGGTTCTTTGAGACACTTCTTCGCGGGACCTTGTGATACTTGGAGTATCGACCAGTAGCTCGTGGAGCGGACCCTCCCGGAGACGAGCGTGCAGAGTACGGAGACCGTGTAGCCGGCTGAGACCTGACGACTGCTTGACCGACTCGACTTGGAGTGAGTCGACTAGCCCAGTGGACGGAGCGCCCGGTATTTGGCGGCAGACCCACGGCGGACGGAGCGCCTGGTAGTTGGCAGCAAACCCGCGGTACTCGACAGGAGGAGTACCTCAGTAGGCTATCAGGGTAGCGCCCGGTATTTGGCAGCAGACCCTCAGCGGACGGAGCGCCCGGTAGTTGGCAGCAGACCCGCAGTACTCAACAGGAGGAGTACTTCAGCAGTCTTAGGTTAGTGAGAAGTACCTCGGAGTCGTGACAGGACCACTGTACACTCTAGAGACAGAGCTCTTCAGCAGTTACGGTTTCGATAATGAAAATCCTGGTTTGAGCTGAGTCTTTTGACCTTTGTGTTTCCTCATGATTGAGATGGGTTACTTGATAACTTAGGTATATGTATGGGCATATACCTGGGTAGTGGTTATCCGTTGATCTCATGATCCTTGTGTTTCCTCATGACTGGGATGGGTTACTTGATAACTTAGGTATATGTATGGGCATATACCTAAGTAGAGTTTAACTGTTGAGATCTTCTTGTGGTTATCCTTGTTGGTTTTAGTGAGACCTTGAGGGTCTCGGGGTCCCTACTGAGTATCGTTATACTCACTCCTGCACGGGCTATGCCCGCACCTCGTTGTGTTGGTTGCAGACGACGGCCAGTACTGGCAGAGGCCGAGTGTTCGAGGACTGGACGGTACCTGGAGGTGGACTATACGACGAGGCGGTACCCAGAGGCAGACCACTGGGCGGGACATACTCGGAGCAGACGGCGGGACCCGAGGAGCAGAGGAGCTATCTGTACCCACCCTTCTGGTGGGATTTCCAGTGGACAGCTCGGCGTAGCAGCTTTACTTTTCAGTTGCTGTTTTCCCTTTCGAGTTGTACTTTACAGTTGGGCTTGTATTTCCGGCCCCTTTTTACTTTCCTCACTTTTAGTTGTACTCTGTTTTTGCTTAGTGTTACTTTCCGATTGCTTACTCTGTGGTGTTTGTTTACTTTACAAAGGCAATGCCTTCCCTTTTTACCAGGATTTACGCCTTGGTGCTAGTCGCCAGCCCCTGGCCTATGGAAGGCGGGCTTGGGGTAGTCACGGCACGGACCCCGAGGGCGGGTCGTGACAGTACCATATTTATTATAATATCCCAGTATATAAGAGATACTGTAGTTATTATTTTATAATGGAAATAATAGAGAAAGATGAAGTGGAAGAAGAAAGGTACTTGAAAGAGGGTGGTGAAAACATTACCTCTTCTTCGGGTTCTTCCATTTGTTTTGATGAAAAGGGCTCCTTACAATGTCTTTACAATAAAAATAATGAATCTAGGTTGAAGGGAGGATAGTTTAGAGAGTATTTGGGCAAGGTTTGGATGATCCGAATGGCTTTGAAGGTGTAAAATTTAGAGAACGGGGAGTGCCCTTTTATAAGAGGGGTGAGGGGAACCTTAGGAAATGATAGAAATATTATTTTTTAATAAACTCGTTTTTTGTTATTAATGGATCCAAAGTGAATTATTATAAGTCTATGGTGGGGATGGGTTGAACATAACTCATCCAATATTTTATAGACAGGTTTGGGTCAATATATTTACCTTATATTTTAGTTTTAACTCTTAGTTAATTAGTTTCATATTTACCATGTATCTTTGTATTTTTATATTATATGGTTTATAAACAAACTATATAATTCCAATAGAACCCCAAGTGGCTCATTAATGATACACATGTAATTATATAAGCCTGTTGGCAGAACAGTTGATTTTTTTGAATTATAAAATCAAATAATTATATAATATTTGTTTTAAAAACTCTATTATGTTAATTTTGACACTATTTGGAAATTGATTTTTTTAAAATATATCAGATTTATTACTTCTCAAAAATTTAATTAAATCAATCTTAACATGTCATTTAACCATGAAAATTATTGTACTTCATAACAAGTCTCAAATTATATTTATTTGGGTTTTAATAATATCAATTGTTTTAATATTTCATTATTAAGGTAATTACTGCATCACAATTATTTCATTTATAAATTAAATTATTTAATGTCTAAAATTATAAATAAAATATAAATATTTAGGAAATATTTTTATATTTCTAATGAATATTTTTAATCGAATTTATCTTGTTTGGAAACCTATATTAAAAATGTTTTAGTTATTATGATTTGATTTTAACTCTTTTAACTCTTCTATGAATTAAATAATAATAAATGTCCTAATCTAAGCCATGTTGACCAATGAGGTTCATATTTTATTCCTAATGTTGTTTTGGATATATTTATATGTATCCAATAGAATTATGACATGTGTTAGGGTAAAAATAATATCATTTTTACCATTAATTACACATTTTACATTTAATCGTGGTAAATAAAAGTAAAAAGTTACTATTAACCGAAAGATATTTTCAACAAATTGATCCAAATTTGACATACTGATATCAATCGTGTCTCTCAAATTTTTGAAATTATACTCACAGAAGTGGTAAAATTATGTTTTATTCAAATTTTCAAAATTTTCTAGTAAGTTTGTAAAAGACGGTAAAAAGTTCAATAAAATTTTTATATATCTAAAATTAATATAAATTGACTCTAATGAATTACATTGAACATATATAGGTAATATGTATCTATTATTACCTAAAATTAATTTAAATAAAATAATTAATTATTTAATTTAGAAGTATGCTTTAACTAATAACTTAGTGGTTTTCACTATTCGTCAAAAATTTAATGTTTTTAGAAAAATGCCAAAAATTCACCTTAGGCTAACTTCGATATTGCGAATAAAAAAATGAAGTCCATTTGGAAAAATAAAATTTATAACATTTCATAAAGTGGGTTTTAATATTCATAATGGCTAGTTTGATTGGTTTTGGTGTGTTTAAACTCGATGTTGTCTACAACACATGCTATTGAATTATTCAAAGAGAAGCGTACCATGGAAGATTGCGGTGTTACATAAAACAGGGGCATGTTGAGGCTAGTACACGGTGTGACCATTAAATGAACATGTTGTGTACATTTCATTTTAATTAATGAGTATAATTTAGGATACATCTCATCTCCAAAAATTAATTTTCTCCCTTTGTTTTGTATAGGACAGGGACATACAACCAAATAACATAATCCACCTCTCGTTCCTATGTCTGAGCTCCAATTGAGAAGCCACTGAGTGCGTTGGATTCCAACCAGGGTGTTCCATCTTCACCTCGAACCTCTCTTCCTAATTTCGCCTCTCTCATGTGTAATTAAAGGATTATCATTTTTATCATTTTTGTAAATCTACATTATTATAGGCCGATTAAATGGATTACGTTTAATAGTGTTCATCGTACAACATCGAGGTAGGTTTTTTGTGCCTTTAATTTATTGTGTTTGTATTATATATTCTTAATGTGACGAATACCCAGTATAATGTTTCTGTATTTCAGATTTTATATCTATTATATACCTTAAATGGTTTAATTGATTAAAAAAGTGTTGTAGTATATGAATACGTTTTGATTCCTATTTTATGGGACACCCTGTGGGGGAATTTTCCCATGTCATATTGTTTATGGCAAATTGGCCTTCGTTGCCTTTAAGGAAAACTGTGTTTCCATGACTTCAATTTTTTAGCATGGAGTTTGACTATTTATTTGAGTTTCATGTTATTGACATTGTGAAAGTATAACCAAGGAGATTTGACTTTGAGAGCTTCATGTGACAGGTTCCTTTATGTATGAATTGGTGATATGTTGCCCCAGAGGTGTTGAGCGTGAGAGCTACCCAGGTGGTCATATATAAATGATTAGTGTTATGTGGGACCAAAGGGGATAAAATCTTTAATCTTCCCAAAGGGTCATTATTTTATTTAATTGTTGAAATATTAATCCATAGGAGTTATACTGTGAGAACATTAAAAGAGGGTTTCTTTTGAATTTTTGTTGAATGTGACAAGCCAACCAATCCAATGCACAGGCTTGGAAATTGTATAAATTGTTTTTAGATGGTTTTTTGAGGCATCTATCATGATATTAAATAGAGGGATAGAGAGAATAGTCTAGATACCAAGATTTCATTATTCAAAAAATTGAATAATTAAATAATGTAAATGAATGTATTTATAAACTGTAGGATGGTTTAAATCTTAGTACGTCCTAGTTTATTGATTCATTTTACATATTATATACTAAATATATATATATTCAATGATTTTTAGGAATATATATTTTGTTTTTTTCCTTCTGTAATTCATCTCACAACCTGTTTGGGTCATGCTTCTGAACCCAAAAAAATTATATGGTTCTAGGTTTAGATAATGGAATGTTCCCTACTTCATCATGTACATGATTATTGTTGGATATGGAGAGCATGGGACCAAGCTGGGGCTTCAAATGATTTTGGAGTTTACTAATTTTCTATATTTTGGATTAGTATTGTATTTCAAACATTGTGACTTTTTTCCTATTTTCTTATACCGATGTGAACTACATCATTATATATGCTCCAATTGTTATCTTACTACCAGTCTTCCACTGTTTAATTTTATTGTATTGTATTTATTATTCTATTATTGATTATTATTGATTATTACATTATGTATACTATACCAATAATTTAATAATTTCACAACTAGCAATTATTGTCCCTTGGTTCTAGTCAGAAACCTTTGGCGTTTGAGGAAATGTGAATGGGGTTATGTGACCAACCGGGTTAGAGGATCCTCCAGGAGACACCTAGAACCAGGTCATTAAAAGTGGTATAAGAGGAGTATCTTTTATGATTCAGCTTACTATTTTTATCCTAGGGATAGTGATAAGAATGAATCAGTAGTTGGTAATAAGCTATTTTAGGGATTTGTTGTCCTGTGTACATGGAAAATCCAAATTACCTCAAATATTGCAATTTTTATGGTTTTTCAATTTTTATAGTTTATTGGATTTCACCTTTGGGTGATTCACATATTTTTTGATTTTACTATAGATAGTATAGAGGTTAAATTTCTATGGAATCCCGATTAGATGAGTGTATTCCATCTCATGCATCATATAGGAACCTGATAGAGATCACATGTCATGTATTCTTGTCATTGCATTTAGGATGAATTACTGATTGCATGCTATTATAATAGATGTGGTTCATCATATACATGTTGATGGAATAGATTCTATTATAGAATACCTGCAATTTTGATATGTTATATTAATATGTAATGATACATTTTGATGGAATCCAAACTAAGGACCCTCATGTGTTACAGGCTCTCTTGGATCAGAATATAGTGGATCAGGTTTGATCTTTAAAGGAATATTGTCATGTTATGATATTAATAAGGATAAAAAATATGATTAATGGGAGTACGGGCTCTCACAGGTTAGAATATGCCCTTCATTTTGTCAAAAAATTATGTTTTTAGGTGTTCTAGATAAGTTTCAGAGGCATACTATACAAAAAAACATCCAACACGATGTGTGGTGTTATGAGAAAATTCCATGTGTTCATCATTTATAGAAGGAGAAACATTTCTTAAGTACAAACCGTGTACTGGAAGTACACACTATATAGTGATTGACAGTGTGACTGACTGTGGGAGAAGAGACACTAGGTTGGGAAACAATTGGTAGAACACGTCATGTCTGAATTGTACAAACAATGTTCTAAGATCCGTGTATCTAGTCATGTAATGAACAAAACGGATGAATGAAACATAGGTTTCACACACAGTGTCTCGTTTAAGCATGACATGTAGAGTCGACTATGTATCTGACCATCTGACAAATGACACAGGTAGATAGAACATAACTAGTACACATCGTGCTTAGGTGAACACACCATGTGGTGTTAACCATGATATAACAGTGTTGTTCTTGCATTTTAGAAGTACATTGGAAGGAGTGAAGATTCATGTACATGCCATGTATCAGGAGGAACATATCATGTGTAAGTTTGTTACTTGTCCATGTTAGGAAAAGGAACTCAACATGTTAAAAATATAAGGGAACACGCCGGGTAGGGTTTATACATGTCGTGTAACCCTGTTTTATAAAACATGAGTGTTTATTCTCCTATTACATTCATAAATATATAAGTTGTTGTACTTAATAATCATGAAATGTGGTGTATTGATGTCCTTGAAGAGTCATTCAATAGAGATTTCCTCTAATTTTACACCAGTTACATGGCAATGAAAAGGCATCGAAAATAGTAGATCATGATATACCAGTAGATCCTCTCGTTAGGCTTATCTTGTCACCAGCTTCTATACCACACGTATGTGCTGATGAATAATTATGTGAAGGAATTTTAAGGATGTTATAGACTTTTTAGGGATCACCACATCATGGTCAGTCAATGGCAGAGTTGACGAGGGTGTTCAAATAGATGAATCCTCCCAGTTATTCAGTTGATGGAAGACCACATGTTGTAGAGTCATGGTTTGAGTACATACTTGTGATCTTTGAGCATCTATATACTCCTTCGGAGAGTAGGGTGAATATCACGACATACATGTTACATGATTCTTCCATGAGATTTTTGGATATTATCTCATATGTAGGAAATCATCAGGATATGTGTTGGGGATATTTTTAGAGGAAAATTTATGATTACATCTATCCTAGGAAGGTGAGTCCCAATAAATCCTGAGAGTTCATGAATTTGGAGCAGGGATATCTTTCAATGATGGATTACATCTCTCATTTAATAGAGCTTCATAACTTTGCAACTGTTCTAGAAGGTGATGAGTTACCTTTGGCAAGGTGATTTGAGGATTGTCTCTGGTTTGAAAACGGATCATGGGTATATGTATTCAGGCTGAAATTGGTGAATACATAGTAAATAAGGCACGGAATACCTAGTGTAATCTCAGGGAGTTGGGAGATTTGACCTTGGATGTTTCATCATCCAGGTCTAGTACTCCTTCGACAGATAGCAGAGAGAACCACATGGAGCTTTCATGCTATGACTCTTCAGGTATCTAGGTGGTATGCTACCAGTGCGAGATGAGTGGGCATAAAAGATCACATTTCTTGAAGGACCTAGTTGAGTGCCTCTCTTGGCAAAATATTGGACACATACAACATTTTTCATGTGTTCTCACCACCATAAAGTGACAAGGGTTCCGTTATGTCTCCAACTTATAGAGAAGGACCAACAGTTTAACATCAGTCGGGGAATTATTGGTCATCCGACCATACAAGATGAGGGAGAGGTAATGGCCATGGTATCCAGTCGGTAGGTTTTCGGTGACATTAGGGTGGATGAGCTTCGGATTGTCAGACATAGTTGTAGGGTCATGGTATATGTCAGACATTAGCAGTGGAACAGACACAATAGGATCTTGATACTGGAACCTCTATGGTTATAGATACGATTATAGTTGCCTTAGTTTTATATGTTTCTCTTTTTGATATAAGTGAATCCCATAGTTTCATATATGTTGATGGTTTTTTATATATATTCCAACTTTCATTAGGTAGAGGTGGAGAATCAGTTTCCCATATGCCATTTACAACAGTTTCACATTCTCGAGTGGATGTGAAATGATGTTGCGATGGATTTCATGATAGGTATAACTAGGTCACCACGAGGAAATTATGATGTGTGGGTTGTTTTTGATAGACTCACAAAGGATGATAATTTCCTTCCAATTAATGGAAAATTCAATTTTGATGATCTTCGAATGTTGTACATCTGAGATATTATGCGTTTGAATGGGGTAACATACTCTATTGTTTCAGACAGTGAATCCTGGTTTAAATATCATTTCTGGAAGGTACTATAGAGGGCATTGGGTATACATGTACTTCTAGGAAAAACAAATCATACCCAAACAGATGAGCCATCTGAGTTGACTATTTAGGTTTTCGAGGACATGATTTCAGCATCCAGTCTAGATTTTAGGGTCTCTTGGAGAGATATATACCCATTATGAATTTTTCCTAAAACAATAGTTGTTAGGTGACGATTCAAATGAATCCTTATGAGGATTTTTATGGTATGATATGCAGATCGCCCCTATGTTTGCTAGAGGGAAGGGAGAAAGCTATGTTGGGACCTCATCTTTTATAAGAGACCACTTAGCAGGTGGAGTTCACTCTGAAGAGGATAGATACTAGACAATCTCACTAGAAATATTATGTTGATCGACAGAGACATCCTTTGGAGCTTGAGGTCAGAGATAAGGTTTTATTATGTGTCCCACTTATTATGGGACACATGAGGATTAGGAGATAGGGGAAGCTTTCACTATGATATGTCAGGACGATTGAGGTTTTGTAGAGATTCGGTGAAGTTTCCTATCAATTAAAGTTACCTCCGAGGTGTTGGGCTATGCACAACGATTTTTATTTTCCCAGCAAAAAAAATTAATTTTAAGTCATTTGTAAAGTTTTCCAACATGAGGCGGTTCAGTTATTGGATTATTCGTCTTTATAATATAAGCCTATTTTGATTTTGTATCACAACACAAATGTTCTCCATGGTTGGTATATTCCTCTGGTATGAGTGATGTGGAAGCATGAGCGAGTACATGATGATACTTGTGAAAGGGAGGCTGATGTATAATAATAGTGTCCAGAGTAGTTTTATGTTTCATCATTTCAACCCATGATGGTAAATTCTAGGACGGATTTCATTAAGGGGGGATGTTTGAATGAACCAAGATCTACACTCCATGTATGGATCATTATTTGGGGTTGTTTTTAAAAAAATATGTGAAATCAAATTTTCTATGTACACGCTGTGTACTTTTGAGTATACGTCATGTACTCGGTTGTCGTGTGTAAGCATGTATTGGACATGTAGTGGCCATGTACATGGTTTTGTGGGTGACCTGGCAGACCACCTAACACAGGGGTCATATGAGGCAAGTACATGTCCTGTACATTAAATTAACAAGTTGTGTACTTTTATTTTCAATTGATGAGTTTTAGAGGGGTAACATCTCATCTCCAAAAAACCATTATACTCCTCGTGTTTCATACAAGATAACAAAGTATTTCCCAAGAACATTGACCACCTCCCATAACTCTATATGAGCTCCGATTAAGACACCATCTAGTGTGTTGGATTCCTACAGGCGAGTTATCTCAACCCCTAGATAATTTTTTCCAGATTTATGCTCTCTCATGAATTATTCATGTATGTTTGTTTTTATCCCTTTTTTAGACCTACATCATTCTAGCCCGATTCAAGGGAATATTTTCAAGAGTGTTCATCGTAAATCATTGATGTAGGTGTTCTGTGTCATTCTTTGATTGCCTTTGGATTATATTTTTTTAATTTGATGAATATCAATGTTGGGGAATTATGTGTTTTGTATTTTTTAACTATTATCTAATTTTTATGGTTTAATTGATTGAAATGTGGTTTTATAATGTGCGTAAGGATTTATTCCTTATTTATAAAAATTCCAATGTTAGAATTTTCTTGTTTTTGAAAATTTATTGACATTTGTCCTAGGATTCCTATGAGGCATTAATTTTTTCTATTACATGAATTTATTTGGATGGAGTTTAACTATTTATTTGACATGCATGTGATTCGCACTAGGTATGTATGACCTAGAGTAATAGATAGTGAGGGCTTCCAAGATAGGGTATTTAATGTATGAACTGTTGATTTGTTGACCCATAAGTATTGACTGTGAGATTTATCAGGGGATTATTAACTAGATGGGATTATGAAAATCCCACATCGAATAATAAGTATCATGAAGAACCCCTTTATAAGTTGGTGTGGATACCTCTCCAATCATTAGGCCTTTTCCTAGCGGGATTCGTTAGGGTCATAATGCAATGGAAAACAAAAATGTGACAGCTAGGCCCATAGAGGAATATATCATGATCATATACTAGACATGGCCATCACAAATGGTATAAGAGCCAATGTACATTTAATGTTATAAAGAGTACATTGGGTCCTTCCAGGGAGGGAGGATTATGGTAATCCCACATCGAAGGTTGATGATCATGAAAAACCACTTTATAAGGTGGAGTGGATACCTCTCCCATAATGAGGCCTTTACCTGGGATATTCTTGAGGGCCATAGTCCAATGAATTCAAAATCGTGCGTGCTTGGAAAAAAGTAGACAATTTCATTATAGAGAACCGAAGCCTGACGTACATGGACATTACATTACTTTTGTGGAATACTTAGTACAATACAAAAAAACACACACACAAGGACCGTAATAGTTTAGTGTCTTTGGAAACTCGGAATATAAACTTCTAATCATGTTGAAAGATCTTCAAAATCTCCCATAACGATTCTCCCATTTTTGTTTCCTTACCTAAAACCTTTCTTTTAATCCTGGGGGAAAAGAAAACATAAAAGGGTGAGCTCAAATGCTCGGTAAGGGTAAGCATGGAGAAAATAAAACAAACCAGATACATTTGAAATTAAAAACATGAACATAATATTTAAACATCAAAATCATGAGCAATGACATAAAACATGGCAGTACGTAAGGCATAGATCATAATGGAACATTAATCATGATAAAATAGCATATGAATACATCATGTAATTTTGGCATCCATTAAGAACATGTAATGATTTCTATAGTATCCAAGGCATTACTGCCATGACCATCTTAGTGGACAAAGTCTCTTTCTGAATTGAGTGCACTCCTCGTTTCAGTCCTGTAACACTGAACCAGATTAACTAACCGTTCCAGCAATTTCTAACTCATGGTATATAAATCTTTACCCAATTCATTGTAGGTTGATAAAGGTCCCACCCATCTCATAATGAAATAATTCTTAATTGTTCCACAACATAAACTTAAAACAATCATCATAACCCAAAGAATAAAATGGGTTTCAAAAACATCATATCATCATCACATAATCCATATAAAATAAATGGATATTTCATCATACGAAAAATGAAATCATGTAAATCATAGAGACATTATACTTGAAACATACACATTTGAAATAATTTCATCTTAGATGGAAAATGGTTTTGATAAAACACTCGAAATGAATTCTTGCGGAAAAATATCCTTTCTTCTTCAAAATCAGTTTCTTTTCAAAAAATGGCATGTACTTTTAAATGAAAAGGGTTTGTTGAAAATAATCCTGAAAACTTGTAGATGACGCTTTATAAAAATGAGGCGTTATGAAATCGTAAATATCCATTCACGCCGTATAAGTTAAAAATAACATTTTTCTCGTACTTTTGTCGGAAAGGTCAAAAAGTACCTCGTAACATAAGCAAAAGAATGATTCCTTACATAAAATGTAGTAATTGTCAATAATGGGTAAAAAGGACTTGAAAAATACATGAAAAATCTTTTACAAAACATGGACATGGATTGTAGAAATAACCCCAGTAAATACTTACGAATATGAAATCTCGGATAAAAATGAGATTTGCAAAATTATCCCTTACCATAGGTCTGATATGCTTCGTACGCTTCCGAACCTCCTATATAATGATTTAAATAATGTCAATGACTTATTACAGAATCATATTCATTGTTATGATATCATATATGGTTCACTTATGACTTTATATTATCCGTTCTTTTGTAAGTTCCATGTTAAAGATCATTTTTGGGTAAAATCGTTTCTTTTGTCATCCGTGTTTTGACTTGTATTTATTAATATGATTACTTAGATCATGATTAATTAATTAAAAAATATAAAACATGATTGATATATAATATATATTCAGAACATACATATATATAATAGATCGATAAATGGAATGAAATACACCATTCATGGAGACGATAGGTCGTACGTACGCATGAACACTGTTTTCGTTTCATTATTGAGTTGAATGGAATTAAGTAGATGACATAAATTTATATATACATAAATCCAGTAGATTTATAATGACATATATTTCATTATTATTACTTATATATACATTATAATCATTCTTTAATGGTTAACATAGATAAATAATCTGATCGCGTCGTGGAGACGGTAGTCCGTACGTACGCACGAGCAATGATATCATTCCCATAATCGTCGAATTGTATTGAAGTGTATGTATAATATTTCAGAATCAATATCACTTTACAATAATTATATATAGTCATTATTTACACCATTATACCCATCCAAGTAAGGTGGTGGTGGAAAATAGATTACACCACGGCGTGGAGACGGTATTCCGTACGTACGCACGCGCGGTGATTTCATTTTCCATAGGATGGATAAAAGGTGAAATTGGGTTTTTTCATACATATAATAACATATCTGTATATTAGTGATACTGATGTTATTACTTCATAATGAAACAACTAAAGAAGAAGATGTGGAAGAAGAAATAAAGATGAAAGAATCAGTAATGGACATTACCTATTCTTTGAAGCGCCTCTTTGAGACCTCCTTTTAGGGAACTAAAATTGGTCTTTGAAGAAGACCAGGGCCTCTAGGATGTTTCTAGGGAAGTGGATAAGATAAATTTTTAGGGTTTGTCCGAGCATGGAGGCTCAATGTGGTGTGAGGAAGAGAGGGAGGAGGTGCCCTTTTATAAGGGAGGAGAGGGGCACCTTTGGAAAAACTAAAAATATTATTTTATTATAAAGTTATATTCGGTTATAAATAGATCCAAAATTATTTATTTAGAAGATAATGTGGGGATTGGTTGAAATTCTTTAATCCAATAGAATTTAGACAAGTTTAGGTTTCTTTTTTAACCTTATCATTTAGATTTAACTTTAAGTTAAATAATTTTACTCTTACCTTGTCTTCTTGTTTTCTTACACGATAAGGTTAATAAACTTACTATAACAAGCCAAATGAACCACAAGTTGTTTATTATTAATATATATAACCTTATCTAAGTAATTGTTCTGATCGATAGATTTTTAGGAATTAAATATCAATTAATAATATAATATTTGTTTTAAAACTATTTTATGTCAATTTTGACACTATTTAGTAATTGATTTTTCTGAAAATCATAACGAAAATATTAATTAGACCAAAGTTAATTAAATCAATACTAACATGTCATATTAACCTATAAAATTAGTGTAATTCATAAAAAGTATCAAATTATATTTATTTCGGTATTTATAACATCAATTATGTCAATATTTCAATAATAAGATAATTATTCCTCAACGTTGTGTCATAAATAATTTAAATTATTTAATGTATAAAAATTACAAATAAAATAAAATTATGTAGGAACTCAATTTAGCTTTATAATTAATATTTATAGTTTTATTTATCTTATTTATAACCCTATATTAAAAATTATATACTTATTAAACATTGATTTTAACTATTTTAACCCTTCTTTAAATAAATTAATATTAAATGCCCTAATCGAATCCAAGTGGGCCTAAATGGTCATATTTTATTACTAAGGTTGCCTTTTGTCAAATTACACTTATCCAATAGAATTAATACATGTGTTATGGTAATAATAATATCATTCTTACCCTTAATTACCGTATTTACTTTTAACTGTGGTAAAAAAAGTTAAAAGTTACTATTCACCAAAAATTATTTTCATCTCATTGAACCAAATTTTACTTACTGACATCAACTGCGTCTCTCTGATTTTTGAGATTCCAATCACAGAAGTGGTAATATTATGTTTTATGAAAATATTCTGTTTTTAACTTCTACTTAGTAGTTTCACTATTCATTGGAAATTGATGTTTTTCAGAACAATGCCAAAATTTCACTATATGCAATAATTGATATTCAGAATTAAAAAATGATGTCAATTTTAAAAAATTCCAAACATATAAGTTGAATTAATTAATTTAATAATTATTTCCCATAGTCACAACAAATAGCGTGTTTTTAAGAAACAATATATATCAAAAGACTGACAATTGTTTATGTCCAATTTCAAAATGAAATTAATTCTAATGACCAACACTAGATAAAATGGAAAAAATATATTATAATTATACTTTAAAACCACTCAATATTATAATTTGTCACTATAAATTATTTTGATTAAAAAAGTTGTTTTTAAGTATTTTTTACTATTCATAAAAATTGGAAGTTCTCAGAAAAATACCTAAAATTAAACATAGGATAATTTCGATATTCCAAATCATAAAATGAAGTCCATTTTCAAAAAATAAAATTTCAATAAGTGGGTATTACTATTCATAACGGATAGTTGTAATATTATTTGAATAGCATATCGTTGTTTAGCGAAACTCTGTATTGCGTACAACACATGCTATAATGGAAGGTCACACTTGTGTGTAATGCATGCCAAGTCTTGGATGCATGTTGTGCAAGATCCTTTTGGTGTAGAGTATAACACAAGACAGTAATGGAATTCAAAGGAATAATATTCGTAAAATCTTGGGGTGTTACATTCATGATCATGTCTAGACATGGACGTTAAAAATTGTATCAGATCCAATGTCTATTTGATGTTCCAGTGAGAAAGTTGGTCCCTCTTATTTGGGGATGACTATGAGAACCCCATATCGAAGTAGGAGATGCATGAAGTACCCCTTTATAAGGTAGTGTGGATACCTCTCCCATCATGAGAAATTTTCAAGAGAGGTTCCTATGAGTTAGATCCCAATGGAAAATAAACATTTGGGATAGACCCAAAAAAGAAAATATCATGATTGTGGGATGGATTGGGTCATCACACAAGATGTAAATTGATATTATTTCATCATTTATAAGCTTTTTTTAGAAAAATATATTCCTATGATCAAGAGGTTCTCATTATTTTTATTTTCACCCAATTAAATTAAAATAAACACTATAATTTCCTATTTAACTATACCAGTATATAGTTATCTTAAATTTCAAAAATCCTATAAAATTGTATATTTCAATATGGGGATATTTAAATGGATAAGGGTGAGATTTTATTCTTCTAATGGGAATACGAATGAAGGCATAATGAAACATTATTATCATGATAAATAACAATATATTATATATATAATGATTATATTAATGGAAGCATGGATTATATAATTCGTGTTAAAATTTATTGGAGACATAAATATGTATTGCTAATATATGATATGAAATATTAATCATTAGATGATGGTGACTCCAAAAACATTCATCATAAAGATGATATGGCATCATGGTGGATTAGTCTCACCTCGTAATAAAAAATAAAAACTATATATATGTGTTCCACATGAGGAAAATAAAATATGTCCAAATCACATGAATGGTCAAACCCATGAGAAAGAAGTGGTTTCCATATTTTTGGTTCAAGGAAAGACTAAAGGAATCATCTTTATGATTTTTAATAGAAGATATAATTATATCATTTTGTATTTTCATATTCTAAAAATTAACAAATTTCAAGAAAATGTTGATTAAATGTGGACATTGAATGAGATGGATTTGGATATGATTTAATAAAAATTTACCAATTTTGTTATTCTTTTTATGCAATGGATATTTTTTTAGAAGGAAATGCCATATTTTTAAACAAAGCCTTAATTGAAATAAAAGTGTTCTAAAAATATTAATAATATATGTAATAGTATATTAAGTGTTTAACAATGTTCTATGGGTGATGTGTGTTAATAGATAATAATTAGCAATGTATCATGTAATCAGGTTTACTTATTAGTTGGAATATTGATTGAAACAAAATTCATGTTTACCACACAATGAATCCAATATTTAACTAGGTATATATATGAATGATATATTTCAAAAATTTAAGTGATACATGATAATAATATTTTTTAATAGGGTTAAAAAAAGTGACTCTGTGACTAGAATATTTTGAAGTGGGTATATAAGATAAAATGATTTGTCTCTAAATGCAATATGCACTTGTTATTAGCATCATTGGAGACTTGACATTCATTTATAGTTGTCCGTGTAAAAAATAAATAAGGAAACCACCAATACAAGTATGAATTTTATATTATCAATATAATTCTATTGATGATTATTTGGGCAGAGGTTCAAGTGACATTTCAATGGGAATAGTAGCATTGGAGGAGTGGAAGTGATTCCCATTTATAAGTGAACATAATGTATCTTTTTTTAGTACACTTTGTAATCCAATGATATCATTTTTATATTACACAATCATTGAATCCAATATTCCATAATAATTTGGTGGTATTTGGGTGATAATTCCTTGTCAATTACATTTAAATAAGATTCGAACATGTTATGAATTTTATGATTGGTTTTTCTATTAAAACATTGTGTTTTTTTCATGGTTACATGTTTATAAATAAGTAATGTATAATTTATATTAATAATATATGTTAATCCCTATTTAATTTTTTTTAATAAATTTAAATTAAACTCAGTTATCATTATTTCAATTCGACATCAAAATATGAAAAAAATAATCTTTTAGATTAAAATATTTAATATATAAAAATTATTTTTGCATAATAATATTCTTATACCATTATGTGTTATTAATATTATTCAATATTTATTTACAATTGATAGAGTTTTAATATAATAAATTTTTTTATAAACACAATTTTAAAATATTCATTTGGATTTTATTAATTTGATTTACTAGTTAAAAATTAAAAAATATAAATACAAAAATTCAATTAACAAATTATATCACCATTATCACAGAAACTATAAGAAGTCATACTATTATAATCATTAAAAATAAAAATAAATTTCACCTTCTTATTTGACATTGAATTGTTTTGCTAATATACTAAATATATATTATTATATTAAATTTATAAATCTAAAACGTTATAATTTCTAATATAATTTTGTAAAAATTGGGTTTAGTGTGAAATAAAACATCGGGTTTGAAAAGGATTTTCATGTGTTTTATGAATTCAAAATTGTATTACTTAAAAATTAATTATGAATAAAAACGAATATATATAATCTCCCTAGAAGGATGAAATGATTGGTTTTTTTACAAAACAACATGATGTATTTCGTTCGAAGGTATTGTTTTGAAAATATTTTTTTTAATTGATATAAAATTTCCTATTATATTATCTATTAATAATAATACTTTTAAATAAAATAATTAAAATTACAATTCCTTTATTTATCAACTTCTAAAACTTAATGAATTTTGAATATTCATTATGTAAAAATTAATTAACTATAGAAAATATTGAAATTGATAATTGTGAGAATCCACTAATTATTTCTTATTCTAATCTATTATATGATAATATACAAAATAATAAAAAAATCCCAAAAATAGAAATAAGCCTGAATTAGGCATCAATTTTATAATTTGACCATAAAATTAAATTTCACATGATTTAGTTCAATTTGTTCTTATTGTTCTCTACAATTTTATACATTACATAACCTCTTTAGTAATGTGTTTTTAATTTTTAGCAGTTTTATAATTAAACAGATTTCATATATTATAATTATAAGAATTATAATTGTCTTGTGGATATAGAATAAATTATTGAAATATGTGGGAATTGATTGAAAATAATATACCACTTTTATGTGGAAGGATTTATCTCTATATCGAAGATATGCATGTGAAAACATATAGAAATGGTGTAACCAAATAAAATTTATTTTATTTATTTATACATCTAATAATTGTATTAAGTTTCATAAAAATAGAATACAATATTTATATTTTATGACAATAATATAATTTTATGACTTGAAATGAAATAAAAAATCTGATGAAAAATAAGTATGAATTATCATGAAATCATTCTTAAAAATCTACCACACTTCCAATACATATATAATTGGGGAGAAACAAATTTTCTTGTCCCCTCAACATAAATTTTTTTTACTGACATAGTTAACTCTAGTAAATTTTATATTTATATTTTTTATTGGATGAAATGATTACATTACATCATATGTGTGAAAGAAAAACTCAATGAAATATTTTAATAATAAACAAACTGACATTTTGGCATCCAAAATTAGAGAAATATCTATCCTCCCAAAAGGAGTGTGGGTGAGTAATTATTTCATATATGTATTTTATAAGGTAAATCCTTCAAAAAATGGATAATATATAATTTTTATGATGATTGGGTGTCCATGTTGATCATTATAGTTCAAAATTGAATTCATATCCCATGTAATCCTATAAAATCTTATATTTAGAAGTAATATTTAAAAAAATTATCCAATAGATAGAATAAAACATTCTAAAATTTTTATTTCAAAAATGTCACTTGAAATTTTTTAGTTAAATGTAATTGTGTATATTAAAATATAAAAAATATAATTTTATTCGAATTTCAATATGGAGGAAATAAACCTTTAATTTCCATAAATAATCATATATAGGATAATATATGGAAAATATCTTATTTATTTTCAAAAAAAATTTCGACAAATTTTTTTATTACGAATAATAATTTCTAAATAAATGTAAGTGTAAATTGGATATCCATAATCACATATTATGCTATAATTTTTTAATGTCCCATTAAACATGCATGAACCCTAGAGGAATATATTTCCTTGTGGACATATGATTGGACTTTTACGATTGGAAAATATCATCCTACTAGTGATAGAATAAAAATATTTCTCTTCATATAGTGAATAGAGTATGAAGTATTAAATGTAATTTGTTATGATAAAATAACAATAATTGGAAAAAATTTCTAAATAGTAAACCTTAGCTATGATTTTCATACAAAATCTTTACCATTACCTTAGCACTATATATCAAAGTATTCCAATAAAATTTATTACTTCACATCATGGTTCATCTAATCCAATTTACACCTCTATTATCAATTTTCCTAGGAGAAAATCATAACTTGTTTCCATAATTTTTATGTTATTCCTTATAAAACCATTGCATATGACCAATGATATGAACCCTTACTGAGAAAATTATATTTTACACACCCCTTGGTAGGTCATATCTCAAAATTAAGGAAGTCCATTATTGTATATTTACATAAGTTCACCCTCCACATAACAATTATCCCCTCATGGATGTCGTAGCGAAAGATTCTGATCGCACCCTATTACCAAACACTACATTCTACCATGAATAAATCATTGATCATTTATCTTAATTGAATAGAATTTCATTAATTCCCTTTATAAATATCCTGATCCACATCATTACATTCCTAATAATTTTAATTTCGAAAAACTAGATCCCCCTCATGGATAACACATATCATATATTCTATCTCAGCAAACCTCATATTATAATCATTAATTAACCATAAGAGTAGGATAACATCACATACACAAAGAACAGATCTATTAATATTACTAGTTACTTCATTCAATGTTTGATACTCTCCTTGAGTTTCAAATAATCTATTTCATAAACATTACCATATGTAGCACATCTCATAATGAATATGATAAAATATAATAACACAAGAAGTATACTATACAAGCCTAATAGAGCTAACATGTGTCCACTCAAACATTATATTCCATATCAATACAATATGATGTTCTTCTCACTTGCATACCATCACTCTGTCATTACATAGTGCAAATAAATATATTTAATTATGGTCATATTAAGGATAACATACAATGATATAGAGTTATCCGATTTTATGTGATATCTATCAATTATAATTAGACAACACTTGGTCATTTTATCATTATTGATTCCCTTTAATAGGAAATGAGTCATAAAAAATAATGATAAAAATTGAAAATAATCATCATAATTTATTACTGAATTTAATAATATAGTTTATATCATTGGGTTATTGTTATAATCCATAAAAACATGCAACATTGTTGATACAAACCGATTACAGAGAAAATATAATATACATCAGAATTATTTGATATCTAATTTAAAATTAGTTTTAAGGAATTTATAAAATGATAAATATTTTCAATTATATATTGTGAAATGGTGAGAGGCGATATGTAATATCTGTCACATAAATTCTTCCATCCTATTCATATAAAAAACCTATGTCAAAAAATAATAAAACAATTATATGGTGTAATTTTCATCATATACATATATTTAACTTCACAAAATTATAATTGAATTATAAATATAAGAATCAGAAGTGGAAACTTATTTTATTATAGATAGATTAACTGGATACATTTTAGGGAATTAATATAGCTAAGTGGACACCTCACATAGCTTTGATTCGACGAGAGCTAAATTAGATTTATATAGAATAAGAAATTGAATGAAATCCCCATTTAATCTACATTAATATAAAATATATCCTAACGGGTATCTAGTTTTATTCTATTATAATTCTGTAGCCTCATTTAAAGACCTCTATATTCCATGATTTTTTATTTTATGTAAAATTAATTTGGATTATTACGAGTCAGCGAAATTTGACAGCGCGTGATATTGAGGCCCAATATGCCCATAATGGATTTTTAATCCTTTTTAAGGTACGTTCAATAAAATCATGGTTAATTTTTTCTATCTTTTGAACCGGTTCTCAGATTAGAAATTTGAGTGCACTGCTAAATATGCAGCACTGGGGTTCGCTTAAAGAAGGCATCACTTTGACCGCAGTAGGTCAGGTGAAAAATATAGTTACATGTCCTTTAAAGAAATATTAAAATAAAAAATTTATTGTTATTTTATTTTCATTCCTCCAACGGATGAGTGGCATTGGAGGGATTTATATTTTGTCATGATATTTAATGGCTTAATTAATCAATTGCGTAACTGCTCCACAATGAATTAAATGAAGTTCATTGATTAAAAATTTAAGGATCCTCGTTAAATTATATCAGGAATTACTCACCCTTTGATCTCTTATTTATATGTAGCTTGGGGTGGGGTTTTCCAAAGCTTCACCATGAGAGGAAACTATGGAAATGTATTGTGATGCCTTCCTCTGACGTAGAACATAGGATTTAATGAATATCAATTCACACTAACCATCTCCTTCGACTGCATACCCTATAACATCGATGCACCGCCGTCTGCAGCAGTCACCAATAATATTCATGGTAGGTGGTATAAGAAATAATGTCTCTCATTGTTGAATGTAAATGTTTCAACTTTTTATCATTTTAACGTGGAGGGTTCGGACAAACAAACAAGGCCCGGAACCTCCACCACTATTTTCTTGATGCGTTCTCGATGGTATAAATTCCAAATTGACGAAAATAAAAAATTATGTGGTACACAATGACGGAGGCATCTTCATAGGCTAGTAGTTGCATACTGAAAGATTAAAGGACCACAAGAGCACACCTGGTGGCCCGCAGAAGCACTGCTGAAGATACACAAGCACGGCGGCACTGACGACTGAGCGCTGGCAACCACCAACCACATTGGAAGAGCCGCACCATTTGGCCCCATGGTAGAACAGAATGGTGGCTGGCAGAAGCAACCCACTAAGTTAGAGGAATCATGTTGTCTCATGAAACAGGAGTTATTTGTGGTTTCTAAGCCACAACAAAGTGGACCCGCGCCCCGCAAGTCCCTCTACCAGCTGATGTGGCGCCACATGGAACCGATGGTTCTTTAAAAGTTGAATTAATTTTAAGCTGTGTTGGATTCAAGGCATGTTTCTTGAAGCTGTGAAGGTGGAAAATCAAGGGACCCACTATCTTGTAGGTCTCGTAGTCATCAAGGGAGTGCCACCCGGAACTGCCATAATTGGATCAGATCTTCTATTTTGTGATGTTCGGGTGCATCAAACCGCATGGCTCACACGGTTCACACAAGAAGGTCAAGCCACATCGCCCGATGGGTCGAGCCTTTCTGCGACTCCATGGGAAAAGCCCGCAGGTGGCCATCCTAACCAGGCAGGCCTAGGCCTGTTCAGGTCGGGCCGTGTCGGACTGTACCCGGACCCCTCTTGGGCCAAGAAACACTTCAAATGCTGTTTCTTGCTAACTAAACTTCAATTTGACGAACCATATTTGGATTTTTGATCCCTAGAGAGATGCAGTCATTTTGATATACTTCACGAGATTTTTTTATAATGTCGGTGTACGGCTAGGTTGGATTGTACTCGAATCCAACCGCACCATCAGCACTAAAATTCTTTTAAAACACATACCAGGCATCTGGTTGATGTGCCTTCTGTTTCATTTGAAACCTTATGATATGAATTTTCATCAGGTTACTTTTTCGTGGCACATCATTTCAGATGAAAATAACTGATGACATGATGAGAGGTTCTCCCAGTATCATGCGTACAATGAGATGGAATCCATTGGCTGACAGTGAGGTAGAGATTTCAGACAGATCATACAAAGGATATTACCAAGTGATCATGTGTGGGTTATCACCTAATGATACTAAGTCGATCATCATTAAGAAATCCTATGTTGATTAGCACCTAGAGACCCTCTGTGGGTCAACATCAAAAGACCCTGTGTTAATCAAAATTCTAGCCAGCATGTGTGAATCAGCATTCTAGCGACCCGGTTGGATCTAAAATGTAGGAATCAACGGGAAACATCCTTATAGTGGCCTGTTGTAGATCAGCGAAATACCGATCTTGTGTGGTTCAGTGGAGGTTAGTACCTAAAAACTCTATGCGGGTCAAATCCTATGTGGGTCATTGCTGGGGATAGTATCTATCGATCCTAGGGTGATTGTATCTATTGTGGGTCATTGCGGGGGGGGGGGGGGGGGTAGTACATATTGATACTTTTTGAGTCAGACTTCGCACGGTTAGCAGTAATGGCTCTCTAAAAAATAATATGATCTATCTATGTGACTAAAAAACTATACTTTTATACCTGACAAAAACCTAGTTTGATCTGAATATTTTTCATTGTGGTTTTTGATTCAGATAGTTTTTGTTGTTTTTCCTTTGTGAAATTCTGAAAGACCTTCGGGGGGTCTTGGGGTCCCTACTGGGTATTGTAATACTAACCGTGGAATGGTCATTTCTTACACCTTATTGTGTCTTATGAAGAATATCAACATTTTGGAAGAGATTTGACCAATCAAGGATCCGGATATACATGGATTAGACTGGCTGACGTGGAGTGATATGGAGACGAGTTGTACCTTCAAAATTGAATTTTCTCGTATGGCGTATCCACAATAACCTGATTCCCACGGATGGGTAGATCATGTGAACTGGCATCAATATGGAATCTAGGTGTAGTTGTTGCAGTATCCATCAGGATGAATCCTCATCTCACTTGTTTTTAGATGGGGACTATTCATTCTAAAATTGGATCACCTTTGGCGATTTCAAAGGTTTTTAAGATAAAAGGATTTCCTCCTTCATGGAACGCTGTTTTTGGGGAGTGGAGAATAAAATACATGAGTGGAAGGACAAAACCAGTATTCTTGTTGCAGGGTGTTGGAATATCTGGATAGCTATGAAAAAAGAACAACAAAATGGATTCATCTCTTTGCAGACATCCCTGGAATTTTGCACCAAATGCTTGCTGCATGACCTCTATAGATAATTCAAACAATAGTACTATTCCACTTCTCTTATTCCACTGATGGATTCATGTGTCCCCATAACCCCGGATTCTACTACTCAGTAGGGAAAGTGGATTTTTTTGTCTCTTCATAGGTTGGGACCCAAACTGAATACAGATGGATATTGTATTTCAGGTGTTATGAGGGGTGATGGCATTGCTCGTGGTAGTAGGGGTAAGGTAATATTTGAAACATCCATCCTAATCCATTATGGAAATGTTTCCTTGGGTCAGATGAATAGAATTGGGATCCTTCTCATGTATCAATGCCTCTAATAAGATTTTATCCATGAGCTTCTTGATAAATTCCTTCCATAACATCTCATAGGTTTGTCCAGATCATATCGAATGTCCCACCATTTCTTCACTGAACCCCAAATAATATAAGAAACCAACTTGACCTTCCTTTGATACGGGGCCTCCAAATTGTCAAATATTGTCTCTATGGATTCAATCCATAATTAATCTCCCTCAAGTCCACCATCTCCAAAAAAAATTAGAAGGGTGATGTTGCTAAAAAAGCCTTTTAAACTCATATATACTTTTCAGAACCCACCCTTGGTCTCTCTCCTCAAATTGCATCAATCACGCAAAGATCTCTCAGAATTGTTCTCCATCCTTCTCAAATTGCACCAATGGGGATTCATGTTCCCTGTCTAGAATTTCATTATAAGCCATACCCCTTGATATCTCCCTCAAGAATCATCTTGGTGGCATATATTTACAATTCCAAACACGCTTCTTAGGTATCATAACACGACCTAAAAACATTTATGTTAGAGGAGAAACTAACATAATAAGTTTCATCATGTCATTTTACCCTTTTTTCTCACCACACAGTTGACACTGAGGCCTTATCACTGCCCTTGACCACCCTTCTCATATGTATTAGTTAAAAAGGGTACATATATTCTCATTAATTAATTCAACCATTAAATAATAAAGTTATCTAAAATTAATTAACTCAATAATTAATATATTTATCATTTCCATTTCATCAATCCATATTGTCATTCGATACCCATTAATTTATATTTTGCATCATAACAACAGTCTCACAATAATGAAAACAATTCATGTTCAACAACTTAGCGATAACTTGTTTTCCAATGAGTGCCTAGAATGATTCATTTCACAGAAACCCTGAGTTCCTATAATGAATCATGAATACTCATGTATCCCACCTATTTAGGCCACAAATCAAAATTAAACAACAGTAATCAAATATCACATCAAAAAACATGTGCATCACCCATGGTGAAGTAATATCCAACTGTAACAACAAATAGAAATCACTATATTCCTACCCTGTGTACTAAGAATTTTTTCTGTACATGGGTTTTCAACTCCCATGAATGATCTCTTTACCAATACTCAACTCTTTATAGTCAAATGTTTACCTTTACCAAAATATTATAAAAAAAATAAGAAGGAAAAGAAAAAATTGTAGATACAACATTATGACATCCTAACCTGGTTACCACTAAATGGTTCCCTATGCCAGTCTCCCACATGCACTTAAGCGCGCCTCCCCATATTCTAGAAGATGAAAACAATAATCAAGGATTTAGTAAGTCAATATTAGGGAACCATACCCTCTATTACTAGAATAAAACACTGACTAAAGTAAACAACAATTAGTAATCGTGGAAGTTTATAAATTACCAGACCAAGGACATGTCATATGATTTTCAAAAAAATATATTAAATACTCAAATGGAAGGTAAAACATGATATGATAATGTTAATGTCATGTGTCTATAATTCAAAAAATTGAAAAGACACAATAACTCCAAATACGGTGCCAACACATGTCTGTTTCCTCTTCAATGATCCAATCCCAAATAACAACTTATCCCAAGGCCTTTCCCTTATTATGTCCTTCAACAAAAATATCTACACAGGTGTCAATTAGGCAGCCCAAATTGGGTGTGAGTATGACATAGTAGGCCACCAATAATAGTGTTTAAGACAAGTTCAGTCAAATGATAGTGTATGAAATTTTAGGTAGAAATATGTACTATTCTTATTTTAAACAGTTATCAAATTTTCATTTATTCTTTAATAATCACAGTAGGAATAGTTTCAATTCATGTTTTCCAATTGAATCATCATTAATTATTATTATTCATTTGGTGATAAATGTTATTCCAAGAACCCAAAATCTCATTTACTTTAGGTTATCGTTCCTATCACTCTATATCTCATTTGGAATACGCCGTCACGCCTAACACCTCATAATCTCATAATTAGATAAATATTGGTGAGGAACACCATTTCAATGTCCCATCTTCTAATATGTCTAAAATTCCATGTTTAGCAACACAAAATAGCATAAATTTTATAATTCGTTAATTCAAATGAATTTTACACATTATTCCTTTAATAATGAAATACTTAGTTAAACATTTCAAAGGCCATTAGTTAACTAAAAAATTAACTAAGAAAATCACCCCGTAATTAATTCATCAATTAATTAATCAATCAATAGAATTCTAATTCAAAAATTATTTATTCACAATTAATTGTTTATATTCAATCGCATTGTTTCATAATTACTTCTCACAATTAATTATCATTCAAAAACCTCATTGCAAATTATTAATTGAAGTAATTAATTATCATTAAAAGCCAACATAATTAATTAATTAATTTCAAAATATTAATTAACATAAATAAAATTAAATTCAATATCAATTAAAATATTTCCAACCATAAAAAATTTACAAAAAATACCTATTTGGGAATCCCCTCTTAATTTGATCATTGATTCAATTAAAAATTAATCACCATGTTTGTAACATCTCAATTACAAATTCCTAATTAATCCAATTTTGGAAATCAATTGTAAATGAATGATATAAAATCATTAACTCACATTTACAAATAACAATTATTACTATGGGAGTTCTATTTAGACCACCTACCTCAGTTGATTAATGGAACTAAGCCCAACTAAAATCACCAAAATCCGAGCAGAACATTTTTTTTGATCATGATCTAGATCTAAATCCCTAAAAAAAATTAAGATAAAAGGCTTCAAAATATTTCAAATATATATCTATATCCATATTACTAAATCTAGATCAATACTTTTAGGGTTAGATCCATTGAACAATGGTGATTTTTAATGAAATGATGAACGATTGATAATGAAAATAATTAGAGATGAAACAAGATGGAATCCACTTACCAGGAAGAGAGAGGATCACCAATCCAGGGTATCGATCTTGAAGAACGATTTTCGGATCATCTTGGAATCCCTCTGTAATGCTCTGGGATCACCATGAATTTTTCAAGCTCGAGAAACTGTCAAAATATTGGATCCACATGGGGTTTGGGTGGGTTTAAAATAGATTTTCAGAATACAAATATGGCAAGCATGATTTCCTAGGAATGGGCTCACTAGTAGGGAAAACCATGCACCAACTGTGCATACCTATCTATCTAGATTTTCAGTATTGGAACGGTTTGGTCACTCGGTTTTTCAAACCATGTGAATTCCCTGAGGAACCCACTGTCCAAGATTTCAAGGTTGTCATTTCTTATGTAACACCCTGAGGTTTTTGAGAAATATTCTTTTGAATTTCTTTGATGTATTATGTTGTACGCTTCATCATGATTAACACTCACTATATGCAACACAGTATTAGCTTGTAGTATACACAACACTATTCTTGTCTTGTGTTGCACACAATTTCAAGTTCATTCGAATAAAATTCATTTTACACAACACTTAGTATCTATTTTGATTAATGTATAAATGAAATATATTTTGATCATGTTATATGAAACACCAAAGGAATATTCACCTATACAAAACCCTTACTTGGCTTTAATTACATGCATGAGCGGCCTTCCTCGATAGTATGTGTTTTACGCAATACTGAGTTTCAATAAATCATATATTATTATAATATTATTAAGAATTGGTCATTATGAATACTATTAACTAAATTTTTAATTTTATAACATTATAATACATCTTACACATTTTATAGATAACGGTATGTGAACAAAATAATTTTTTCGGTTAAAATACATATTTTTCAGAAAATGTCGGTTTGCCCCTTATGATGGCGCACACATTTTAAAACTATTTTTAGGATTTTTTATAAGTTCAATTAGAAAAAATAAAATTATTCATTTTAATAACGATATAAAAATTTACTTTGGATAATTTTTTTTATCTTTTCTTAACTTTCATATTATGATGAATAGTAAAAATACGCTAAATTTCAATTAAAATTAATTTTTTCATCAAAATAATTTATATGGTTAAATTTCATTATTTAAAGGTTTTTAAGTAAAAATAGAATATATTTTTACCATTTAATATTATTTGTGTCTTTATCATTAATTTTAAATTGAATTCGTAGGTAAAATCTCTTCAGTCTTTTGCAATGTTTTGAACAAATACTCGTTTTTTTCGACAACATGGTTAATTTTAAATTTATTTCTGCATCTTCAATGTCTTTCATTTGGAAAAATTAATTCCATATTTGGAATCATAAGGTTGAAATTAAATAAATAGTCTACTTTTTATTTTTTGGAATTATGAACAGTAACTAAGTTAAATTTTATTTACCATAGTTAAAGTTATATCAGGTAATTCATGGTAAATATAATATTATAAAATTACCCTAACACTTGTCTTAAATTAATTGGATTATTATATTTCTTCCTAAAACATTATTGGGTCTTAATTGAATCTATTATAACCCACATGGATGTGTAAAAGGAATTTAATATATTTTATTTGAAGGAAAGTGAAATATGTCTCACTCAAACATTAATAATTCAATTGTTTTTAATATAAGGTAATAAAGGATATAAATTAGATTATAAATTAATATTTCAAATATCAAATGGTTTTATTTGTTATGGTAATTTATTTGTAATTTTTTTGAATTATTTATTTACCTTAATAGCTTATACATTAATGTTGCAGAAATTATTTATTTATAGAAAAATCAATAATATTGTTTTTATTAAAACAATAATATACATAGAAAGAACCAAACACTTGACCAAAACTTATTGGTCGATTATATCTACACCATAATCATATAAGTGTCGACTTTGGGACCATTTCTAGTCTTATAAAACATATTATGACATTTATGTTGTGATATTTTAAACGATGTCAAAGTTGTCACTTTGATAATATAATAAATTGAACAATTTAAATGTTGTGATTTTAAGATTATAAATTCAAGTAAAATTATTATTATGAAATATAATATTTTATCATAATCATATGGTTATATTTTTAATTTTAATGAAACAAATATGTTAATTAAATAAATATACAAAAATGTTTTTTAATTATTTTATTAAAGGAAATATCAAATAAATGGTTTTATAAATATTAAAATAAATTTTATATGAACTATATAATTTACTCCACAAATTATCTAGAATAATATTACTTGTTATGAATCTACTAAATCTTTTATTTATAATATATCTTTTGTGTATATTTTATTTAAATTCAAATAAACGAATACAGTAAAAATTGATACTATTGTTAATTTAAAAAAATAAGATATTATAAAATTGTATAAAACTCACAAAAATATTTAAAAATTATAAATTGAAATTTATATGGTCGTAAGTGTCATAAATAATCCAATTATTTACAATTCACAACACATAAGTAATTATTTATAACAATTTAAAATTTAGAATATTATTACCACAAATAAAATTAAATAGATTAAAAAAAGATAAATCATGTTGATAATGTTTAAAATAAATTCAAAATATGTCTAAATTTCATTGGATGATGTTATTACAAACCTATATAATATAATATTTGAATTTTAGTAATTTTGGTAGTATTTATATGGGGTTTGAGTTTATTATAAATTAATATTTTTGAGGTTTCCAAAATTGCCCATATCCTCCCTTATAAAAGGGAAGGTCCTCCCTCTATTCTTAACAACATTTTTAGCCTTAAATCTTTTTCAAACACTGAAATTAATCTTCCAAAAATCCTTATTTATATTATAGAGGTTCGTGAATTCTCAAAAGCTGAACTCTAGTGCCCTATGAGGATGTTTTAAAGAGGCACGTCGAGGAATAGGTAATCTCTTCTATCGATTATTTGTAGTTTCTTTCGTCTTCTACGTACTATTATTTTTTTAATTATCAATTAATAACCTAATTATCACTAATATACTGATAATTTATTATAAATATGAAACAAACCTATTTAACCTTCTATCCATTCTACGGAAAATGAAATCACCGCACATGTGTACTTACTAAATACCATCTCCACATCATGGTGTAATCTTCTTTCCACCACCACTATATGTGGGTGGGTATAATAGTGAAAATAATAACTATATATAATTATTATAACATGATACTAATTCTGAGATATTATATCATCAACTACTATTACATTCATATAATTATGGTAACGATGTCATCGCTCATGCGTACGTACGGATTTCCGTCTCCATGACGTGATGATATTCATTCTCCATGTTAACCAATCAAGAATGATTATACAGTATATATAATGAATAATAATGAAATATATGACATGATAATGCTACTTGATTTATGTGTATATATTTGTGGTATCTACTTACTTCCATTCAATTCAATAATGAAATGAAAACAAAGTCCAAGATTAACTACGGCCTACCGTCTCCATGAACTGTGTATTTCATTTCATTTATATATCTATATATATATACTAAAAATATATGATATATAAATCATGTTTTACATTCTGGAGGTAATTAAATCATGATATAAGTAATAATAATATGAAGAACACCAAGTCCAAACACGTATGATAAATGAAATGATTATTACCCCAAACATTACATTCACATGAAATTGAAAAATGAACGGGTAAAATAAAGATCTAACTGAATAATATATGATATAAAAAATAATATTTTAGTTATTTTACAAGTTAATAATATTTTTAACCCATTATAGAGAAGTTTCAGTCATATACAGAAGAAATTGGACATAAGGTATGGGATAACATTTCCAATCTAATTCTATCCAAGATTGTTTATTCGTAAGTATTTACTGGGGTCATATTTATCATCCACATCCATGTTTCATCAATATGTAATATTATTTATATCCTCCTAAAAATATTTGATTCAATTTTTACCTATTGGAGAGTTTCTAGTAATGATATCAAAGGAATCTTCTGTCATTTTCTCTATTTGGTACTTTTTGACTTTTCCATCAAAAGTACGAGGAGAATGGTTTTCATTAACTTATATAGCATGATCAGATTTTTATGGTTTGATAACAAATTACTTCCATGAAGCTTACTATTCAAGATTATAAGAATATTTTAAACAAAATTCAATTCATTTAAAATTTCATGTCATTTTGAGAAAAAAAAATGATATTGCATAAGAATGTATATTTTCACCAAGAACTGAGTTCTAGTGTTTTATCAAATTTATTTTCCATCTATGATGATATAGGGTTATGTTTCTATCACTATTGATTTTTTATGTTATGATGGAATTATTTTTATGAATTCCTTTTTATGGATTATGTTATGAGGGCATGATGTATAAGAATCCCATTTTTATTACATGGGTTATGCTATGATGTATGATTTATGATTTTGTGGCACACATACGAATGGTTTTATTATGAGATGGGTGGGACGTATATCTCCATCCAATGAATTGGGTAAATATTTATATCTCATGAGATATACATGGATGGAACAACAATTAAACCCGGTTCAGTAATCAACCTTTTCCACTATGATGGTCTTGGCAGCAATGCCTTGGATTCTATGGTAATCATAACATGTGCATAATGGTTTCCACAATTACATGTTTTATTTCCATGCTATTTTATCATGATTACTGATCTTTAATGATATATTCCTTATGTACTGGAATGGTTTATGTCATTGCTCATGATTTTAATGTTTTATGTTCATGTTTTTTACATTCAAATATATATGGTTTGTTTTTATGTTCTCCATGTTTAACCATACTATGAATTTGAGCTCACCCTTTATATGTTTTCTTTTCCCCATGATATAAAGAAAGGTTTTAGTTAAGAAAAAAAATATGTGAAGATATTTATGCAATATGTTTAAGATCATTTACCATTATTAGAATATTATCTTTCATGTTTCCAAAGACACTAAACAGGTATGGTCATTGGGCATCAGTTTTTGTTATGTTTTTAGTATTCTGCAAAATTAATATAATGTCAATGTACGTTAATCATGGGTCTCTACAACTTATCCACATGTTTTGTCAAACCTTTCTCAAGCCATGCATTTCCGACTGTCATTTAGGTTTCTTTAAAAATTCACTCAAACACACCACATTGCACGACTCTAAAACAAATCTACATAAAAACAACATAATGTACATGAAAATGTACATGAAATTACTCTATAAAATCTTATGTTATTATATAATCACATATAAAATATATTAAAAAAAAGTATTTAATGAAATAAATATCATTTTATAATGATATTTTTTTCTATTGATCATATAAACATTATTTATTCTCTTATACCTACTATGAAAATCAAAAGTAATGTTTTCTTGTTATACGAACCATACCTACACTATATGGCGTCTTCTATATTAAATTTTCTCAATTCCTAGATTTAAAAAAGATGTAATGAATTAATAAAAATTATATCCTTAACATTAATATAATTTTAAAATGTATAAAAATTATATCTTAGCCACATCAAATGAAAAAAATTAAAATGAAAACATTAATTTTGTGTGCTTGAAGACTACCACTTTGAAAAGTAATGAATTCCCATTGTTATTAACAACCAAAATTTATATAAAAAAATTATATACAATATATAATCATTATGTTAATAACCCTATTAATATTAAGGATATTAATAAACTACTGTAGAACCCTATCGGCCATGGTCAAACTGTACAAGGTATTTCAGAACAAATGACCATAAAATCCCATGTATCCATTGTATTCATGATAAATATTTTACACATTAATAACATATGATCGTTAATCAAAAAATATATATTTAATATAGTAAAATACGGTTCATAAGTATGTATTTAATAATATTAATGTTAATGTTTATTATATGAACGGGTGTAGATCACTTTCAGACATGAGGGACATGATCTTCTTTAATACATTTTCTACATGATAGCTACATGATATATTTTCATTACTCCATGTTATGAAATATTATTATTAGGAAAATATTTTATTTATCTATATAATTTCAGTACATATATACCAAGTAAAATATCATTTTCATTTTAGGGGTTATGTAATGGCTTGGACATTCTTTGTCCATTACATTTTCAAAATATTGTGTTTGGGGTGTTCTTGGAGGAAAAAGTGACTCATTCTAAGAGTTTAACAAAACCTACAATTTTTCCATCGCTGACTTCGGGCGTTGGTGTCTATGACATATGGTGTTGGTGTTAGTGGGTCTGGGTGCCGGGGTCGGTGAGTCAGGGTGTCAGTGTCGGTGACATAGGGCATCGGTGTTGGTGAATTAGGATCTTAGTGAGTCGTGGAATCAGTGATTCTGGTGTCGGTATGTCTTATTGGTGGATGAGATTTGGTGGATGAGTTTCAGTGACTCGATGTTAGTTTTGGCGACACACCCATCGGTGACTCACTATCAGTGTTGGTGACTCACCCATTAGTGAATCATTTCCAACTTTCCCATTTAATCTAGTTTCACCTCTCTATGATGTAAATTGTGTTTAAATATTCATTAAAGTGTTTATAAATGCGTTTTAAATGATATTATTGACTTCTGTAATATCCTAACACTCTGGGAACATTGATATAGTCCAAGTACATTGTCTTGACCCAGATCCCATGTTAACGTCTTTCGAAACCGTCTCCCATCTAGCTAATATATGATCTGGCCCTCCTGAAACAAGATAATTTTCCCATGTATTTCTTTTTTCACTTGGCACACCTAGGGTCATAACTCCCCGAGGAGTCACATATTGTTTCATATATAGTGATCATGTTTCCTTGGATACATTCTTGCAGGTATCACGACCCTCAATTTTTTATGCAAGGAAGAACTATTTATCATCTTATATTCCATGTAGGTATTTCCTTCATCCCTCTTCTAATATTATATAATGGGGGTTGGGATTAGTAATGTTCTTATGTGAAAGATACAAAATACAATATTTATAACAATGATAAATTCTAATATGAACTTGATATCATGATAGGAGTGAATTGATGAAGATCGCATGTTTTATCGATTATATTTTTGGATGATGTGATTTTTTATAGATGTGTGGCTTCTAAAAGTAATGGTAGTTGGTGGTCATTCCCTATGATTGGGTGATTCTTCATAAGTATAGTAGTTTCCTTGTGAATATTTTTTTGTAAATGTCCATATAATTTGATCATGTATAAACTGTTAAATGAAATGGATTCCAGAATATTAAAACACTTGTGTGATCTCTCGTGTCTATCAAGTGGATTTAAATCATAATTTTCAATAAATATTAATACACCCTGTTTGATTTTTGAAGTTTTGTGCTATTTTTTGTTCAGTTTTTTACCTCGTGTGAGTATTAGTAGTGGGGTGCTATGGTTGTGGGTTTGATATTATGTACGGTGTGTTATTCCTTGTCAAGTGGTATCAGTTTGAGAGATTGATTTATTAATGAATGGATGGACCTGTTCAGCAATCAGACAATATCTGGGTGGTAAGGTTATAAGTGTGGGTTGTTTCATGGTTTCATGTTTATGGTTGTGATTGGTGCAGTGTTGTTGTGTAGCGGGGCTGAATGGCTTAGTTGTGAGAGGAAGGATTAGGTAGGATTAATTTAAAGATGGTTATTGGTAGTTTCTTCCTTGTTTGACATTCAAATGTTTGGTTGTTTCCTGGGTAGGGATGGAAATAATAAAATAAATTTTTTTATAACAATGAATGATAATTTGGTAAAATTAATTAGATGGGGGGGATTTTTTCGTTAGTTATTCTAGTGATGTGGTGTTCATGTTACCATTGTTCATGGTGGTATGTGCATGTTGGGGTATCAGAAAATGTTGTTTGAGTGGGATGGGTTTTTTAAAAATCCAAACGATGGGTTATGAGTTTATTTACCTATATGTTTAATCTTGTAGTTCCTTATGTTTTTAATATTCACCCAACCTGTGTTGAGCGCTATCATCTAAACACCCTCATTGCTATTGGGGTATTCATTCCCAACATCCTGGTTAGAGGATGGATGGTTGGTTATTGGATCTTCTATGCTATGTCTTCTAGTAATTTATGGACCAAGAAACTTTTCATTGGCTATAATTGCATGATATTGTTTACCATATCTATGGTACTGGTTGTGTGAGGGATTGTTTTTTTCCTAGGTGTCTTCATGATGAGGCTCAACTATTTTCTGGTGGGGTGTAGTATGTGTGAGTCTTATGTTTCTATGAGTAGCATCATGTTCTGGTAGTGGTCCTGTTGTCTAGCGACAAGATGTGTGTGGTTTGTGGCCCGTGTTTGTGCAGGGGGGTTGTGACAGTGGGACCAATGGAAGAGGTAGATGCATCATGATGATCGAGCTAACCAATGATAAGTGGTTTGTGGTACCCAAATATGGATGTTCTTATATATTATATTACATGACATTCATTATTTGCTGAGCATAACTTGGTGTTTTTGTGGTGGTTTGTATACCTTGTAAGGTACTTTTGTGTTTTTTCTATTTTTTCATAGGGCCATTAGTATGGTTATCCCAATTGTGAATGGTGAAATTTTTTCCCTTCCGAGTATACATGTTTGCTCCCCAACATATATAAAACAATTTTCAGGTTTCTATGGAGTGTGTGTGGAACGTGATGGACCATAATAGATTGGATGTTGGTTTGGTATATGTGTAACTATATAGTTCAATTTTTTATATACCGAGGAGTATTTCTTGTATTTTCAATTGTTCTACATTAATCATGATTCTGATATGGATTATGGTTTTATTATATATAATTTTCTTTAGGATTTCTGAGGTTGATACATATTGTATCCTGATATTAGTCACTATAAAGAGCATAATCTCACCCATTTTTTTGATATTTCTATACCATTTTGGTTGGTCGGCACCACATGTTCTATTGGAGGTGGCACTCGGGGGGTCATTATCGCACATTCATCTTGATTAAATAAGTTCTCGACATCTTGAAATACCATCCCTTATATTGAAAAATTTGGGTCATGAAATAATGGTATCATAGGTGATGTTTTAGAGATAGTAAGGGATTTGGAGTTAGGTACAATGATGAATTAATGGTTTGTAGGGAAACAATGTTAGGTGATCTTGGTGTGTGACATACACTAGGGATGTTTGAATAGGATATGGGATTTTTAAGCCCCCCTGTGATCTAATGGAAGGACTCTAATCTTACAAAAAAAACAATGTGAGGTTACACAATTTTCAGTATAGAGACCATAGGAATGGTACATGCATCATGATTACATTTGTTCTTATTTTTTTATCTTTTTTTCAAGAAATTAATATAAATAAGGTTTTAAAATTTATATTATGAGAAAATTCCGTAAAAAATAATGCATATGAGTTCCTTGTTATCCTTTCTACTATGGATCCCAGACATCGACTGCATTTGGTAAAAGTCGTGGAGGGTTAGCAGGCTGAAACTATTTACTAGTAGAGGGGAAACCTAGTAGAGGAGGAGGATTCATGATGGAAGATGATTCATGCTTTCCAACACCAGACTCTGTGAATGTATGATGGGAGTGTCTCAGACATGGAGATGGAGAGTTGGGGCAAGGATCCGGTTATTACATTAATCATGATCCTGGATCCATCAGAGTTATGGTTTCCATTAAAAGTGACCTAGATGTGGGGATCAATGTCATATTTGTGGAGGCTTTAGCTTGTCGAGGATAACATGACCAATGTTCTGTGGGTCATCATTGAGGAGGAGTTCCTTGCAGAATTAATGTCTTCAATGATGAGAGTCAATGAGTGGCTAGTGGTAGTCTCATTCTAGTATGGGAGTGTGTTAGTGATGGACTTGTGGATTATGTTAAATGATATTGTACATTATTCTCTAAATATCTTTGTGCATGAGCAATCTTAGCCTAGGTAATTAGAGTAGGAACACTATCATTATCTCTAGCATGTAGTTATTCAATTCACTCTACTGAGAAACATAAAGGTATAGTAGAATGATGATGATATGAAATTGACGAACTCATGAGGATGACTACCACAAGAGGGATGTCTACCAAGTTATTAAAAAGGGAAGTTTGTTAGAAAAAAGTCTCTGGCATTAGGGACTTCTATGTTACTGCTAGTTGGGAGCCGACCCTAGTTGTTTCTGTTCTAACCCTCTAGTCCTCACCCTTTTCCCATGAGCCTTGAGATGAGGTTTTTGCATTTGGATGCCATGGGAACCACCCTGGAAAGCTCCCAAATTGGGATCATTATGTTGGAGGTGGGTAGGATCAGCACCTACCAAAGAAGTAGTTGCTCTCAAGGCCATTCCACCAGTATGGATAGCAGGCCCTTACTCCATTAAGGGACGATGGTGTATGAGGAGACTAACATTAGAGTGCTCTTAAGTGAACATGTCTAGGGTGTGGTCAGTGTGGCAGCCGAGATACAAGAGGTAGAAGAGTTGGGTGAGGGATGTTTCATTCCACAGAGGCAGCAGTTCCAACATTGCTGAATATTGGTCAATATATGATCAGTTTGTATAGTACCCTGACTTGCACATTGTTTGATTCTAGTTTATATCACTCCTTTGTTTCAACCAGAATATCCCATCCTTGTATCTAGAAATATAGATACATTATGTGGCCTTGGTGTTGAGTAGACCTTTCAATAGTCAGAAAAGCATGTTTTATGTTCTCCTTTGATTTATACTAATGTCTGGACTGCATCATTCTAGTAGGGATCTCATTCTTCTACATATGAAACAATACGATATATTCCCTGGCATTTGATGGATTTACTCTATACATATTGTTATTTAATTCATCAGGAGTAGAGTCTTGCTTTCAAATGATAAAGGATAGTGTGTATCTTTTGTTGGAGATTAGACCTTTCATATGGGAAGCCAGTGCATAGAGCCTCTTATTTCATTGTTATCCTAACTATTAGGGGGATCAATGGATTCTAAGATGGTTGATGTTCTGAGAGTTTTTTTAGAGAATCTGGAATTTTTCCCATAGGAGGTATTGTCTCTACCCCCTCGACAAGATGTTGATTTAGGAATAGACTTACAATGCAGTTCTAGTACGATTTAGATCGATCCTTATTGGATGACACCTTTTGAGTTAAAGGTGTTTTGGATTTGTATTGATTATCTGTTAATGATGGGTTTCATCCTACCTAGTGTGTCGCCATGGGCTACTTTGGTTTTATTTATGAATAAGTAAGACAATTTTATAAGAATCTATATAGACTATAGGAGACTGAATCAGGTAATGGTCAAGAATGTTACACTCTCTTGAGGGTATATTATCCCTTCCACCATCTGAGGGGAGGTATTTGGTTTCCCAAGATCGATTTAATGTCTATATATTACAAAATTGATGGTGAATGTCTGTGAAATCCCAAATAATGTATTCAGGTGTAGGTTTGGCCACTTAGAGTTTGTAGTTATTCTATTCAGTGTTAATTACACAACAATCATGTTCATGGAAATCATGAACTCTGTAATTCCTTAGATGCTAGACCAGTTCCTTGTCTTATTCATCGATTACATATTTATATACTGAACGACATATTAAGAGCACACCAAGTGTCTCAAGACTATCTTGGAGGTCCATTGGCACCTCCATCTCTACAGAAAGTTCTTAATGTGTTTTTTCTTGACACTGGAGGTCCACTTACATGGATATGTGGTGTCTTAATAGGGTTTAGTAGTGGACCCATCAATGGTAGAGGCATTAATTTCTTTGGAATCACCCAAGAATGTTATAGATGATCACATTTTTCTCATTATGGCTAGCTACTACTGGAGATTCGTGATGGATTTCTAATGAGTAGTAACCCCTTTGAATGATCTGACCAAAAATGGAAAATCCTTTGTGTGAAGTGACTATAGTGAGGCTAATTTTAACTATTTTAAGGGGACGTTGGTCCGTGCACCATTTATCTAGTTTCCAAAGGATGGGTGATGTTTGAGGTTTTCTGTGATGCTTCCCATCAAAGATTTGGTTGGTTTCTGATAAATTGGCAGGGTGTTATCTCTTATGGGTCTAGGAAATTTCATTCCCACAATTGTTACTAGGTAGAAAAATATCTAGATCTAGTATTTATCATGTTTTCACAGCATCTGTGGTGATAGAACCTCATTGGTGATCTCTTTGTTGTCTTCACAGATCACAATATCTTGAGGATCATCTTATTCAAATGATATCTGGACTTGTGGCTGCTGAGGAGGATGATGTTTCTCTAGGATTATGATTTTAAGATCTTTTAATCCCCATGTAATTGAAATTTTGTGGTTGATGTGTTGAGTGGGATGTTTCTGAAGGATGTATTTTAGGAATCTACTGACTCTTGGGGATGAATGGAGGAGTTTTTGGCCTTTCACATAGACATGGGAATGGATTGAGGCAGAGGAATAATATTCCAGAAGATAGTGTCATAATTTCATATATTTCTTCTAGAGTAATGTCAATGAGGAGACATAGAGGTAGATGTGATGCATGATTTCTTGGATTGAAGTGATTCTATGTAGGGGTGGTGGGAGGATGGTCAGAATCAGATGTTGTTCTGTGGGAAGATGTTTGTTCCAATGGAAACACAGTAATATTTTCTCCATGAGTTTTATAACTAACCCATAGCGGTACACCTAGGAGTCTCTAAGATGTATCCAAGCTTGAGGGAGTCATTCGTGTGGCCCGACATGAAGTGGTAATAGGTAGAGTTCATGCCAAAATGGTTAGTGTGCCACCAAGTAATGGATGAACACGATTATCATGGTGTCTTGTTACTGACTATAGATTCCCCCAAGTGGAGACATGATGAAATATCATTGTATTTAATCATAGGATTACGCAGGGCTCAGGGAGGATGCTATTCTATTTTGGTACTAGTGGATAGGTTGAAGAAATCATCTCACATCTTGGGGATCAATGATTTGATCGTAGTGGACGCTTTAGAATAGAGGTATGCAAATGTGGTGGTGTAGCTACATGGAGTTCCAAGACCCATCATCTCTGATTGGGATAAAAGTTTTATGTCGTGAGTCTAGAAGGGATTTCAACTTGCCATTTCCACCCTGTTTCACCTCATCACTACATTCCCCACTCATACAGATTGATAAACATAGACTACCATCCATTCAATGTAGGACATGTTGAGATCATGTGTTATAGACTTTATATGGTATTGGATGAGACATTTGACCTTGGTAGAGATAGATTAAAATAATTTATATCACTCTATCATTGGAAATGGATCTGAATGAGGCCTTGTACTGAAGGTCGTGTCATACTCCCTTGTGCTGGAAAGAATTTGGGGAGGAAGCTATTCTTGGTCTGGATTTGGTGCAGAGTACAAAAGGTATGGTGCTGCTTGTTTTTGAGATGATGAAGGAAACACTTTATATACCCATGTTATATGAAGACCATAATATAATGCCTTTGGAGTTCGTGCTTGTGGACCATACACTCATAAAGGTTTCCCCTTGATGTGGGAAGTAAAGGATGTGTAGAGGGAGTAAGCTTTCTCTATGCTTCATTGAACCCTTCGAGGTGTTGGGAAGAGTTGTAAAGGTGGAATATCATATGGAATCTCTAGCATAGTTGGTGGATCCTTTAGGTCTTTAATGTCATCTAGGTTTTCAATATCTTTTCGATGACTCCCATGTCCTAGATTGGGAATAGTTGTATATCAATTATGATTCAACATTCATGCAGTGACCAATGAAGATCCAGGATAATATAGATAATGTGGTTCTTAAATGAACCATTCCCTAGGTTCATCTGTGGTGGAGACATTGTGGTTCGGTGGAGAGTACATGGGAGTAATAAACATAGATGTATTCCCAGTAAACATAGTTTTTCTGAGTTTTGATAGTGTGCCATTCATTGTAATGTAATGTATGAACCTTGTTTCCCATAAGATGAGTTGATTCCTTGTTATGTGGCGTACAATAATGTTCTAACATATAAGGAGGGTAGGACCTGATCCCTAGTCCAGTTGCATTAATGTTGATACATTTAAACTCATGCATATGAGTTAGTTACTCCCAAAGAGGATAGTATATTGAAATTGGGGAGGAGTATCCTGATTCATAAGTTTACGCGGTGTGAATTTTTGTTCTTGTTTGGTATGTATTTTAAATATTAGGGTTAAAAGATTTTGGAGGAGGTGTTCTTGGATTTTGAGGTATTCTCTCAACCTTTCAAACAAAACAATATTATTTATACATGAGGGGTATCTTATAAGGTTTTTCAGAGACCTTTTTCTTGTGGGTTTGGTTCCAAATTATTGAGGGAGATAATAGACTGAGAGTTATCTGATAAAATGGCCCAGACCTCCATGGTCCATTACATTGTAATAACCTACTGTTTTGGGTGTTCTGGGAGGCAACAAGGGCTCATTTCAAGAGTTTTCAAAATTTTCAATTTTTCTATTGGAGACTTAGGGATTTAGTGTTGTTGAGTCATGGAATCAATGTTGGTGAGTCAGAGAATCAGTTTTGGTGATTCATTGTGATAGTGTTAGTGAGTCAGGGCATTTATTTCTGTGATTCAGGGCATCATTTTACGTGAGTCAATGCACTAGTGTTGATTACTCAAGGCATCGGGGTTGGTGAGTTAGGGAATCAATGAGTCTGGAATTGATATGTCACATTAGTGGTTTAGTGATGCTTTCTCAATGTCAGTGACTCATGGTCAATGTCGTTGACTCACCCATTCGTGACTAACCGTCGGTGTCGATCACTAACCCTTCTATGACTCATTTATAGTTTTTTCCAGTTTTTCCAATTTAGCCCATATTTGATGAAAATCGAGTTCAAATCATTGTTTATGAATTTAAAAACTTTTTCCAAAGGATATTAATTGTAGAGACCCAAATTTTTTCATACATGGACATTACATTACATTTGAGGAAAAAATAAAATGTAACAAAAACAAACGCCCAAAGACCGTATTAATTTACTGTTTTTTGAAACTTGGAACATAATCTTCTAATCATGGTGAATGAACTTCGACATATCCCATAAATATTTTCCCATTTTTATTACCTAAAACCATTCTTTATATCATGGGGAAAGGAAAACATAAAAAGGTTTAGCTCAAATGCTCAGTACGTTTAAACATGGTGAACATAAAACAAACCATAATCATTTATACGTAAAAACATGAACATGATATGAAACATAGAAGTACATAAGGAATAGATCATAAAATAACATTAATCGTGTTAACATAGCATGGGAATAAAACATGAAATTGTTGGAAACCATTAATCACATGTTATGATTTCCATATAATCCATGACATTGCTTCCAAGACCATCATAGTGGACAAATTCCATTACTGAACCAGGTTTACTTGCCATTCCAGCCCTTCATTACTGAACCAGATTTACTTGTCGTTCTATCCATGTATATCTCATGAGATATAAATATTTACCCAATGAAATGGAGGGAGATATTTGTCCCACCAATCTTGTAATGAAATCAATCTTTCGTGTGGCACAAAATATAGATAAATCTTTTATCATAACCCAAAGAATAAAATGGGTTTCACAAACATCATCTATTCATAACATAATCCATATAAATAAATTTATATCATTTAATCATAAAGAAATCAAGCCATGTAAATAATATGGGCATTATACTTGAAACATAAACATATCAAATAATGTCATCTTGGATGGAAAATTGTTTTCATAAAACACATGAAATCAATTATTGATGAAAATATCATTTCTTCTTCAAAATCAATTTAATTTCTAAAAATTCAATGAAATTTTATAAGAAATGGATTTTTTTGAAAATATTCAAGAAAACTTGTAGAGGAATCTTCTTGAAAATAAGGCATTATGAAACAATTAAAATCTATTCATGCTGTATAAGTTAAAAAAAAACATTTTCCTCCTACTTTTTCCAGAAAAGTCAAAAAGTTCTTCGTATGATAAAAAAGAAATATTCCTTCCATACCATGGGGTAAATATCAAAATTTTTAAAAGGGACTTTAAATTAAAATGAAAACATATTTATAAAACTTGGACAGTGATGATAAATGTAACCCCAAGTAATTCTTACGATAAAACAATATCGGTTAAGAATAAGATTGGAATAATAATCCCTTACCTTATGTCCATTTTTTTTATGTGTTATAGACATTTGTATAGTGGGTTTGAACATATTGCTAAATTGTTACAGAACAATAATAGTAATGATGATATCATATATGATTCACCTATGACTTTATATTATTCGTTCATTTGTCAATTCCATATTAATGCATAGTTTTGGACAAAATCATTTCATTTGTCATACATGTTTTGAATTGTATTTATTTATATGATTACATAGATCATGATTATATAATTCCAGAATGTAAAACATGATTTATATATAATATATTTTCAGAATATAAATATATATAATTAATAGATAAATGGAAAAAAATACACCGTTCTTGGAGACAATAGACCGTACGTATGCATGAAAGTTATTTTGGATTCCTTAGTAAATTGGAAGGATTTAATTAAACAACATATAAAAAATCCATTATCATTATTATTTTATATATCTAATTATTAGTTATTATATATACGTTATAATCATTCTTGAATGGTTAACATGGATAATGAATGTCATCATGCAGTGGAGACGGTAATCCGTACGTACACACGAGCAATGATATTGTTCCCATAGTTATTGAATGGAATTCGAGTGGATGATAGAATATATAATATTTAGAATCTTGTCATAATAATCATATATAGTTATTATTTACACCCTTATACCCTTACAGTAAAGGTGGTGGTGGAATAACAGATTACACCACGGCGTAGAAACGGTATTCCGTACGTTCGCACGCACGGTGATTTCATTTTCCGCCGGATGGATAGACGGTTAAATAGGGTTATTTCATATTTATAATAAAATATCAGTATATAAGTAATAGATATATTATTACATTATAATTAAACAACAAAATAAATAGAAGTATAAAAATAAATAATTTTGAATAAAATGGTAGAAGAGATCTTCCTCGACGTGCCTCTTTTGAACTTCCTATTAGGGCACTAGAGATAGTCTTTTGAGAAAACTATAACCTCAATTATATAACATGAGAGGTTTATAAGAGGAATATTTAGGGTTATATGGAACTTGAAGGCTCAAAATTTTTTAATGAGGGGAAGGAGGAGGTTCCCTTTTATAAGGGAGGAGAGAGGCACTTTTTGAAACATCTAAAATATTAATTTATAATAAATTCATACCCCACATAAAAATTCCAAAGTGACTAATATTATGATATGAGGTAAGGTGGGGTTTTAATCTCGTAAATAAGTAAAATTTAGACATGTTTTTATTGTATTTTAAACTTTATAATTTTTATTTATCCTTAATTAATCGATTATTTTGATTTGTGGTAATAATATTCTAAATTTTAAATAGATATAAATAATTACTCATTTGATGTGAAATGTCAATAATTGGATACCTTATAACATTTTAGACCATATAAATTTCAATTTATAATTTTTTAATATTTTTTTGATTTGTAATCAATTTAATAATACGTTATTTTTATAAAATAACAATAGTGTCAATTTTGACTCTATTCATTTATTTGAATTTAAATAAAATCCACTCAGATGATATATTCGAAATAAAATATTTAATAGGTTCCTAAAATTTCATATTAATCTTGAAAAGTCTTGGATAATATTAATTAGTTCATATAATATTTAAATTCATATTTTTAACACCTTTTATAGGATATTTCCCTTAATAAAATAATTACTACACCATTTTTCTATAATTATTTAATATAATTATTTGTTGCATAAAAATTAAAAATAAAATAGTCTGATGAATATAAATATTATATCATTCATAATAATACCTTTATTCAAATTTATCTTCTAAAACATCTAACTTTTAAAATGTTATGTTTATAAAATTATGAGGGTGACAACATTGACATCGTTTAAAATACAATAATATAAGTCTCACAATCACTTTTATAAGGTTCTAAATGGGCAAAAATTAGACAATTGGATGATTATGGTCTATATATACATGGAAAATAGGTTTTGGTAATATTTTTTGAATTTATTGTATTATTAGTTTAATAAAACCTATATTATTGATTTTTCACTAAATAAATAATTTCGGCATCATTAATGTATAATCTATTAAGGTAATTATATATTTCATAAAAATTAAAAATAAATTACCATGATAAAGGAAAACATTATAGCTTTAAAATGAGTATTTATAACTGAATTTATATTTTGTAAAAGTATATTTTAAAAATACATTAATTATTAAAGATTGAGTGAGACATATCTCACGTTCTTTTAAATAAAAAATACTAAAGGTCTTAATCACATTCAAGTGGGTTCCAATGGATTCCATTTAGACCAACATATATCTTAAGACGAAATATAATCATCCAATTATATTAATACATGTTTTAGGTTAATTTTATAATATTATTTTTACCCTTAGATACCTATGTTACCTTTAATTATGGTAAAAGAAATTTATCATAGTTACTATTCATTGTTCCCAAAAATACAAAATATCCTATATATATAATTTGGACCGACTGATTCAATGTATCGAATCTAGTTTTCCAAATTCAAATCACAGAAGTTACAAAAATTAATTTAAAATTAATCTTGTTTGGAAAACGAGGTTTAAAAGTAAAAACATTGCAAATGAATGAAATGACTATACTAATGAATTCAAAGTAAAATCAATTCTAATTACGTTAATTATATTAAATGGTATAAATATATTCTATTTATACATTATAAAAATAAAATATTATAATTTAACCATATAAATTATTACGATGAAAAAGAATATTTTAATTAAAATATAACGTGTTTTTATTATTAATTAAAAAATGAAAGTTACTAGAATAATATAAAAAAATTTATCCAAAGTAAATTAATATATCCTGATTCCAATGAAAATTTTTATTTTTTAAAATTGAGATTATACACATGTAAAAAACAAGATTTAAAGTGGATGCGCCATCAAAAGGTTGCAAAACTTACTTTTTTGAAAAATACTTATTTTACCCAAAATAATTATAATGTTCTCATACCGAGTTCTAGAAAATGTGTAAGATGAATAATAATGTTATATAATAAATAATGTAGTTAATACTATTCATAACAGGTATTTCATAATAATATTATAACAAATTATCATTGTTTAATGAAACCTCGTATTGCGTATTACACAAGGTATTGAGGAAGGTCGTGATTGCTTGTAATGAAAGCCATGCCAGGGCTGCATGTAGTGAAAGCTTCCTTTGGTGGTGTGTATAACATAATAAAAACATATTTCATTTATACATTAATCAAAATCTATACTTAATGTTGCGTAGAATATTTTCTACAAAACGAACATGAAATTGTGTGTAACACGAGCTATAAATAGTGTTGCATTTACTGGAAGCTAATATGATGTTGTGTATAGTACAAGATAATATTGATGTAGTTTACCATAGGAGAAATCAAAGAAATTTCAAAGAATATATCATATAAAATCTCAGGGTGTTACATTCTACCCCCCTTAAAATTAATTTCTCCCTCAAAATTCGTTGGAGCTACAAATCGTTTACTACATGAAAGTTTCATTCATAGAAACTCACATCGTAAAAAGGAATACTAAAACATAATTTTAAAAAGGAATGTTAGAAACATAACAGTCACCCAACGTAACATAGCACTGGGTTTCCACATATGAGAATATAGGAGAAAATATGGATATGGAGGAGAAATTTAACCATCATGTTCTCATGAAGAGTGGTAGAGAACATGTATATGAAAAATCCAATAATAAGAAAGCCATAAATTTGTGATGATCTAAGGTACCATCTGAGTCATCATATATAAGGGTACTAGGACAAAATTTTTGGTTTTCAAGATTATTTCCCTAATGTTGAAGAATTTTTGAAATAAAAGAATTACATACTCGATTTTGGTACAATCTCACCGTTGCATGTGCCTTGAACAATTTCCACTTCATCTCTTAATGAAATGAAGTTGAATTTGATTTTTGCAAAGTGTTATAAGATCATGTGATATAATGATAGGTCATTCCATCTGTATCAACCCTATCATTTGAAATAGTTATATGCATAAGTCCATCTATGGTGATATTAATCTTATATGGTTCCAAAAATGTAATTATACTTCATCTATCATCCTGATTAATAAAATAAAACTACTTTCTAATATCCTGGGACAACTTGTAGGCCAATGGAAGGCGATAAAGGCATGCCACAATTCGGTTATGGTTTTTATTCCCACAACCTTGTTCGACACGACAGGTTGTCGCCCGTCCTGCAGGATGTCTTTTTTCTAAAACTACATTATTATAACATTCCATCAATAATATAGAAAAAAGTTATAGTTGTAAACAATAATAAATAATGTCCATCATAATCCATTCTAATCATTAGGCTTATCCAAAATACTTCTGTCAAAGCTCATAGTATAAAGAAAATGATTACTAGAAAGGTGATCTACCAGGCATGTGAATACCATCATTTATCCCCCATATATAATAAGATATTTCATGTTGATCACATTACAAATATTTGAATACCTTAATCATATATTTTCTTGAAACATGAATTATCATAGGACATTAGTGAAAACATGAATGATGTCAAAAGTTATCTCATTCCACATACCAAAATCACAAAATTTCTATATACTCAATCCATGAAATCAATTTGACCTTATATCAGACATGTGCTCATGAATACTATCTTCCTTCTTATTTTTTAGTTATCACCAAATTATGCGCATATAATCTACATTCCATAAATATTACAATCTCTTTTCATGGTTACTGGTACCATAAAATTATTGAAAACCACAATATACAAATACATAAATATTCTAGAATTCCACGATACAAAAACAATATTATGGAAGACCATTACATAAACACGTTTTCATTACACCACTTCGATGTCATACTCCACATATCCAATAGTGATTGCATTTGACTTCCCATTGTCATTTGGCTTAAGAGTTTGTGGATTTCGATCATTAGTGACTCTTAGATTGGGCCATTGATTAGAATAATTCCTCATTTCATTTCATTTGTACCATTGAAGTGTTGGCGGTGTGTTCCCTACCATATTTTCTTCATTCACATCATTATCTACCCTTTTTATATTACTTCAACACTCAGCTACTTCATGACCTTATTTTTAACACATAAAACATTATCTAGTCCTTTTAAAACAATCACCACCATGATTCTTTCCACACATTCAGCATAAAGAAACATTCATCCTCTTTTCACAATTGTTTTGATATTTTTTCCTTGAACATCATCTTTCATTTTTTTTCAAACCCATGAGATGGATATGTAACAATAAATTCCTGTTATACCAAGATAGAACAACTCAAAATTTCTTCATAGCTACTGAAGTCACTTATAACTAATTCCTTTCGAAGACTTGGTTTTATGAAACTGAACAATTGATCAACTTTGCATTCCGGTTGGATGATAAATCTTGATGCATTCTTTGCATGCCTTGTAAAATTCACCTCATATATACCAACAGATTCATCATCATTTTCTTAAGATCAAGTAACTCATTTTCCATCTTCATTCGAGAAATATGAGTAAAGTACATATTGAAAAACATGTTCTTGAACTCATACCATTCCATTGAATCAATTTCATCATGGGGCCTTGTATTCTTAATTAGAGTCCACCACTGGTCTGATTCACCTTATAAACAACAAACAATCAAAATAACTTTTTCATGATCTGAAAATCGAATTATGGAAAATATATTTTCAATTGTACTGATCCATTGTTAAGAAATGAGTTGATCAGAAGACCCACTAAAAGAAGGAGGACATTGCCTCATGAAGGACTCAATAAAATATTGTTTCCTTCAATGGTCATTCGGATGTCCAGAATGATTCATATCCTGTGTAAGTATAGTAATAATATTTTTCACTCCATCTCCCATAACATTGGTATTTTTAGGAGGACAATAATTTTATTTCCCATTAAATTGATCAACACGGTTCCTTTGGGTTCTCGTAATATTTTAATACCCAAAAAGAATATTGTAAGTGGAAAAAACAGGCTAGGAAAACAAAATAATAATGGGGGTTCATTCAATATCGAACATCAAAGGTATAATCCTCTGTTATTCATGATCGTTATAATTCTAGGATTGTAACCTATACATTATACATAACCTTACATACATCTCGAGACATACCTTATAAATATATCTAGGGATCTGACTAATGTTTTTCACATCCTAGTTTTTAATGGTTAAATAACCCTTCCCTCTAATGCCAACTGTAGACACCCGAAGCATGACATACATGAGCATTACATTACTTTTTCGGAATACCTAAAACATAACAAACAACGACGCCCAAATACTGTATCAGTTTAGTGTCTTTGGAATCATGGAACATAATCTTCTAATCACGGTGAAACATCCTCAACATATCTCATAATGTCTTCCCCTTTTATTATTACCTAAAACCTTTCTTTATAACATGGGGAGAATAAAACATAAATAGGGTGGGCTCAAATGATCATTAAGGGTAAACATGGTGAACTTAAGACAAACCATAAACATTTTCACGTAAAAACATCAACAAGACATAAACGTAGCACTACAAAAGGAATAGATCATAAAAGAACATTAATCATGATAGAATATCATGGTAATATAACATGTAATTGTGCCAAACCATTTAGCACATGTTATTACTTCCACAGTAGCTAAGGAAATGCTTCTAAGACCATCATAGTGGAAAATTCCCATTACTGAACCTAGTTTACGTACCGTTCCAGCCCTATATTATTGAACTAGATTTAATTTCCTTTCCATCCATGTTTTTCTAATGAGATATAAATATTTACCCAATGAAATTGAGGGAGATATAGATCCCACCCATCTCATAATGAAATCATTCATTCATGTGCCACAAAATATACATAAATCATTAATCATAACCCAAAGAATAAAATGGGTTTCATAAACATCATCTAGTCATAACATAATCCATTTAAAAAAATGGATATCATTTCATCATAATAAAAATAAAAAAAATTAAATAATAGGGAAATTATTCTTGAAACAAAAACATAGTAAATAATTTCATGTTAGATGGAAAATTGTTTTTATAAAACACTTGAAATCAATTCATGGGGAAAAAATTCTTTCTTCTTCAAAATCACTTTCTTTTCTAAAAATTACATTCATTTTTAAAAGAAAAGGATTTTGTTGAATGTAATAATTAAATCTTGTAGATGATGCTTCATAAAAATAAGGTGTTATTAAACCGTAAAAATCCATTCATCCCAAATAAGTTTAAGAAAAATTCCTCATACTTTTTTCAAAAAATCTAAAAAGTTCCTCGTATGGTAAACAAATGAAAGATTCCTTCCATAACATGGGGAAAAGTAAAAATTGGTAAAAATTACTTTAAACATACATGAAAACATTTTTATAAAACTTGGACATGAATGATATGTATAACCCCCAGTAAATACTTACGAATAAAAAATTTCGGTTCAGAACAATATTGAAATAATTATCCCTTAACTTATGTCCATTTTCTTCCATATTTATGATATCATATATGATTCACTTATGACTCTATATTACCAGTGAATTTTCTTAATCAATGTTAATGCATCCTTTTCGGTAAAATCATTACATTTGTGATTACTGTTTTGACTTGTAATTATTCATATGATTACATAGATCATGATTAATTTTTTCACGAATTTAAAACATTATTTATATATACTATACATTCAGAATATAAATTTATATAACAAATCGATAAATGTAATGAAATACACAGTTCATGGAGATGGTAGACCATACCTACGCATGAACGTGGTTTTTGTTTCCATATTAAATTAAATGGATGTAAGTAAATAACATATAAAAAAATACAGTATCATTATTATATCATATATCTCATTATTAATAATTATAAATACATTATAATCATTATTGAATCTGTAACATGGAGAATGAATTTTGGCGCGCCGTGGAGACCGTAATCCATACGTAGACACAAGAAATGATGTTGTTCTCGTAGTTATTGATTGGAATTAGAGTGGATGATAGAATATATCAGATTGTGTATCATGTTATAATAATAATATATAGTTATTCTTTACATCCTTATACACATACTTGTAAGGTGGTGTTGGAAAAACAGATTACACCACGGCATGGAGACGACATTCCATACGTACGTACGCACGATGATTTCATTTTCTATAGGACGGATTGAAGGTGAAATAGGGTTGTTTCATATTTATAATAACATATCAGTATATAATTAATACTTATGTTTTTACTTTATAATTATACAACTAATGATGAGTAATTATAAGAAGAATGAAATTTGAAAATTTAGTAGAAGAGATTACCTCTTCCTCGACGTGACTCTTTTGAACATTCTCTTAGGTCACTAGTGTTGGTCTTCTGAGAATACCATAACCTCTATGATATAACTAGAGAGGTTTATAAGAAGAGTTGGAAGGTCCTAGAGGATCTTGAAGGCTCAAAATTGTTTAATGAGAAGAGGGGGGAGGTGGCTTTTTATAATGGTGGAGAGGGGTACTTTTGGAAACCTCTAAAATATTAATTTATAATAAACTAAAACCTCACATAAAAACATCAAAAGAGACTCAAATTAGGATATCAGGTATGATAGGGTTGTAGTCTCATCAACCAATCAAATTTATACATGGCTTGATTTTATTTTAAAACGTATAATTTTGATTTATTCTAATTAAATCTATTTAATTTTATTTGTTGTAATAATATTGTAAATATTAAATTTTTATAAATACATACTTATTTGTTTTTAATTGCCCATAATTGTAGAAATTATTAAATTGTATGACATATATTTTTCAATTTGTAATTTTTAAATATTATTGTGATATTTAATCAATTTAATAATATGATATTGTTATAAAATATTTAGTGTCAATTTTGACAGTATTCAATTTTTCAAATTTAAATCAAATCGAAAGAGAAGATATATTCGATACAAAATATTTATGAGATTCCAAACATGTCATATTCATCTAGAAAACTGTTGGAGCATATTACATAATTCATATAATATTTATTTTAATATTTTTAATAACATTTTTTGATATGTCTCTTAATAAAATAATTACTAGACAATTTTTTTATAATTATTTAATATACTTAATTTTTTCATAATAAATAAATAATAATTTTATGATGAAGAAAAACCTAATATATTTCATAATAATATCTTTTATCAAATTTTTCTTCCATAACACATAACTTTTAAAATGCAATGTTTATTAAATTATGAGGGTGAAACATTGATATCATTTAATATAAAATAATATATGTTTCATACTCACTTTTATAAGGCTCCAAATGTTCAAAAATTTGACCAGTGGATGATTATGGTTTATATTTACATGACCAATAGGTTTTGGTCATGTATTTGGGTTTTTTATGGGTATTATTAGTTTAATAAAAACTATATTATTTATTTTTAACTAAATAAACAATTTCTACATCATTAATTTATAAGATATTTAAGTAATTAAATATTTTTCTAAAGTTAAAAATAAATTTCCATGATAACGGAAATAAAAATTTCTTTCAAATAGGTATTTATAACAGAATTTATATTCTGTATAACCATATATTAAAAATACCTTTATTATTAAAGTTTGAGTGAGACATATTTTACTTTCCTTTAAATAAAATAAACTAAAGGTCTTAATCACGTACAAGTGGGTTCCAATGGATTCCATTTCGACCCAAATATGCCTTAGGACGAAATATAATCATCCATGTAAATTAATATATTTGTTAGTGTAATTTTATAATATTAATTTTTCCCTTACTTACCTAATTTACCTTTAACTATGGTAAATAAAATTTAACGTAGTTACTATTCATAGTGCCCAAAAAAATAATGAGCCTATTAACATAATTTGGATATACTGATTCCAAATATGGAATACATTTTTTTAAATTCAAATAATTGAATTTTCTGAAATTAATTTAAAATTAATTCTTTTGTTATGAAAATGAGTTTAAAAAGTTCAAACATTACAATAGATTGAAATTAATTTTACTATGAATTCAATGTAAAATCAATGCAAATGACCTAAATTATATTTAATGGTAAAATTATATTTTTGTAAATACATTAAAACCATTAGATATTTTATATTAAACATATAAATTATTACGATGAAAAAAGATGTTTTTAATTAAAAAATAGCGTGTTTGTACTATTAATTAAAATATGAAAGTTATCAGAATAAAATAAAAAATCTATCAGAAGCAAATTTTTATATCTTGATTCAAAAGATGCATTTTATTTTGTCATATTGTACTTATAAACATGTCAAAAACTAGATTTTAAGTGGGTGTGCAATCAAAAGTCGGTAAAACTACAATTTTTTAATATAAATATTAAGTATACCCAAAAAATTTATTTTGTTCTCATACCATGTTCTAGAAAATTTTTAAGAGAATAATAATGTTATAAAATTAATAATTTAGATAATAATATTCATAATGGCTAGTTCATAACAATAATATAACAAATATAATAGTTTAGTGAAACCAGCTATTGCGTACTATAATGCTATCGAGGAAGGTCACGATTGCGTGTAATGAAATCCAACACAGTGCTCCTTGTAGTGCAAGATCCCTTTCATGTTGCGTATAATATAATCAAAACATTTTTCATTTATAAATTAAACAAAATCTATTCGAAATGTTGTGCCAAATAATTTATACAAAACAGACATGAAATTGTTTGTAACACGTGCGAATAATATTTTTTTCATATACTATAATCTAATACGGTGTTGCGTATACTACAAGATAATCTTGGTGAAGTGTAAAATAGAATATAACAAAGAAATTAAAAACAATATATCTCATAAATTCTCTGGGTGTTACATTAACTATATCATTAAAATTCCAATCCTCTAGGGACATTGAGATAGTCCAACCATGTTTTCTTGTTCATGATCTAATGAAAATGACTTTTGAAAAAAATTTCCATCTCGTTAATATAGGATCTGGCCCTCCTAAATAGAGATCTTTTACCTATGTGTTTCTTTTTTCTCTTTGAATCCTTGTATCCTTTCCTCCCTAGAGAGTTGAATGTCATGGTGTATCCATCTATTGAGTTTCTTAGGTGTCCATCCTAATGTTAGATTTACCCAATATTTTTTACGCATGTAAGAACTATTAAACATATATTTTTCTATGATGGGATTTTATTCATCTCTCTTATAATTGTGTATCAAGAGGGGTGGGAATAATAATTTAATTTTTTGAAAACATCCAAATCTACTCTTTTTAATAATGATATATTGTAGTAGGAACTTGATAATGTGCTTGGAATCAATTGGTGTCGATCACGTGTGTTATCTGTTATATTTATTGATGATGTGATCTGGTGTGGCCTTGTGCCTTTATAAAATCTTGGTTGTTGGTGGTCGTTTCCAGCACATGGTTGATACCACAAAAAATTGTTGTTTACATGTGAATAATTGTTGTAAAAGACAATATGATTAATCATGTATATTCAGATAAATGAAATTGATCCTCCGAGATGAAAACCCTTGTGTGATCACATATGTTTATCCATTGAATTTAATGCATACTGTTCACCAAATCTAAATAAAACCTATTTTCTATGTGTGGTTTAGTGCTATGTTATATTGGGTCTCGAGCATTCTATGGTTTTAGTAGTGTGGTGTTATGGATGAGGGTGTTATGATGTATACGGGGTGGTACTGGCAGTGTGATGGTTTCTTAGTTTCAGATATTTATTAATTGTTAAATGAATGAAATTTTTAGGCATTGGGGATGCATCTATGCAGTGGTTGGGCAACATGGCTACATGGTTGTGCAATGTCATCATTTTAGGTCTATGGGTGTGCTTAGTGTGGTATTGTTTTAAATAGGGGACATAGGTTTTAGTTCTGAGGGGATGGATTAGACATGATTACGTTGAAAAATATTGTTCATTGTTTCTTCCTTGTTTGACAAGGTAGTGTTAGGTAGTGTCCCAGGTAGTGATGGAAATAAATAAATGAATGTTTGGAAAATAGAGAATGTTAATTTGGATAACAGAATTGGACGGGGGTTTGTCTCAATATGAGTTATGTAGTGAAGTAGTGTTCAAGTGACCTTCATTTGTAGTCGTATGTTCGTGTAGGGGTACCGAAAAAGGTGGCTTGCCTAGGCTGGTTGATTTTTTGGAAACCCATTAGTTGGGTTTAGTGTTTATGTGTCTCTATATATAAACCTATAGTTCCTTGTGTTTTCTATACACACCTCCCCCATATAATGAACTATGTCATGACCACAACCATTGATATGGGGGGGGGGGGGTTCTTTCCTTTCATCTCAGTGGGAGTATGGGTGGATAGTTATCGGATCATTTCTACTCCCACATTTAGGAATTTACTTCACAAGAATCATACAACATGCTATAATGGCGTAAGGTTTGTGACTAGGTCTATAATACTAGTTTTATAGATGAAGATTGTTACCTAGGTGTCTGAATGATGTGCCCTAGATGTTTTAAGATATGATAAGGTATGTGTGATGCCCAAGTGTCTACGGGCATGATTTTATTGTGGTAGTGGACCAGGTGTCTATAGGTAGGATCTGTGTGGTTTTATTGTCTCGATGTTTGTAGGAGGGTCGTGACAGTGGTGCTTGTGCAGGAGGTAGATGTTTTTGGATGATCAAGTTAACTAGTGGGATGTTTTCCGGGGTACCCATTAATCGATGTTTTTATTATTTTATGTTACTTGACTTGCATTATTTGGTGAGCATCCCTTTGTGTGGTTAGGGTGGACAATATACCTTATTAGTTGCCTCTGAGTTTTATTGTTTTATCATAAGGACATAGTATCATTCTTCCACTTCTTCAAAGGTGACATTGTTTTTTCCATGCTCGGTATACATATATGATGACCCTACATATGTAATTTTTTTAGGTTCCTAGTCAGAGTATTCGGAACGTGCTAAACCATAATATCTTAGATGTTGGGGACAGTTGTTGTGTCACTACTATGTTATATTTTGGTACATACCTTGGATTTTTCATTTTTATTTTCAGTATTTTTTCATTAAACATGCATATGAGATATATTTTGGTTCCTTTATATATATCTATATTGGTGATGATTAAGGTCGATACATATTATCTCTCGTTCTTGGTTACTATAAAAGGGTAATTCATCCAAATTTTGTGAGATTTCTATATCATTGTTGCTATTCGCCACCCAAGGTCCCATTGTAAGTGGGCAACAAGGGTCATTATCTCTCCTTAATGTTGAGGAAGTAACGTATATGTATCTCTCCATCCCTTACCTAAAATTCATGAAGGCGTGTCATGGTTGGTTATACATTTCATTAGTTCCAATTGTAATTCCCACTTTTATGTTAGCCTGATTTAAGTGAACATTTTTATTTATTGTTTCATGTAAAAAATGAACCCTCTAAATGGTTTATAAACTAGAATAATAATTTGAAAACAATATATATTTATTAAATAACCATATTAGTTCATTAATGTTTTTATAGAAAAAATAATATCTTTAATTCTTCAAAAATATATATTATCAATATATCATCACCAAATGGTAAATTTTTCTCTTTTACACCTAAATCATTCACAAGAATTCTCTATATTCATGAACTATTATTTTATTTTTCTACAATTTTCAATAACGATTTAAATCATAATTCAATTTGGGAAAAAATATGATATTTCCATTGTTTATCCCTTGAATTAAATTATGAAACATGATTCATTCCCATGGGATTGATTATGTTTATGACTAATGTATGGTTTATTAATGACATGTGATTATATTAAGAATTAATTTAATTATGGAATGTTTTATATGGAAATTATATATCCTCCAATGAATGATTCAAGTCACAATATGCTTGTTTATGTTTCTATCGGAATAGGTAGTAAACCTAATCCAATATGGGATTATTTACACTATTAATGGTTCATGTGAATTTTTCCTATGCACACTATTTTAAGTGTTTGGTAGGACTAAATTTATATATTCCACTAATGAATTAGGATGATATTTATATCTTATGAGATTCAATTTAAGTGATTATGGGGTGAAACATATCTATGATTGGAATTTTTACACATAATGATGATTTCCTCTAGAGTGACCCATTATTTGTTTTTATGATGACTTCTCTAATTTTGTTTCTATATATTCCATGATTCCTTCATCATATGAATTAATTTCCTTATTCTCTGTTTCCATGATTATTATCATTCTCTCCAAGAATCATGTTATTCATCATTACTCCCATGTTATGATTTATTTCCATATTTACATTTTTCTATAGAATTCTAGATAACCCTATTCCTAATGTATTATCCCCATGGTATCCATTGTAGTTTTATAACATTAATAAGAGATATTAGAACAATGTGGGGTTTTTAATAATTACTATTATTTAATTTTATTAATTTTTTATTTATGTATACGACAATAAAAATAAAAAAGACATATAGTTCCTTCAAATTTGTTGTTGTAAAATTATGTTTTAAATATTCAATAAATATTTTTTTAATGATTGGTTTCATAATGTTGTCATTAGATAATAGCCAAGCTATTAATCATGATAATAAAAAGGGATCATTAGTTAAAAAACTATCAATAAGATTAATTATATGATTATATTATTGAAAGTTTTTAATTTCATGTGTATGTATTTCACTGATAAATTGAATCAATTCCTAGATTATATATAGTGGATTTTTTCATGTCCCATAGGAACCTTGAAGAAATAATCATGAAAAGGGTGGGGTGATAATTATTTCAATTATCATTATGTTTTGTAACACCCTGAGATTTTTATGAGATTTTTTTATTACATTTATTGATGTATTGTATTATACTCAACACCTAGATAGCTTGTACTACATGCAACACTGGATTATCTTGTCTTATATAAAACTCTATTTTTGGAATTTGGTAAACACAATTTAAACTTATTTTTATTGAGTTTATTTCACATGAGACTATGTTTTACCAGACATCTGAATATTATAATGTTACCATATAAATAGACATTATAATTGTTAGTTTTAACAGTATTCGATGAATTATTACATAACTCCTTACACATGGATATATAGTTAATTATTCTAAGTGAAAATTATTTTTAAATGATAATAAAACCCATTATATATATAAGGAAATGATTTAAAGGAAAACTATTTAAATTAAACTAAATGTCATTATAAAGTAATAAGACCACTCTTGATGGATTTTATTAATTAGATATATATGTAACCTATTAAATTCATCTTTTGAAATTTTTCTTATCTATTTTATACCATTGTTATATAAAAAAATCCAATTTTATGGATAAAATAATAATTCTTCATGAACATGTTTTTTCCCACCATTTAATGTTGGGAGAATTTAAAATACAGTTTTTAGAAATTTATACATTATATATGAATAAATTACCTTATAATTATTAATTATTATATAATGAATTATTTTGTAAATTTGCTTTTAATTTTATGATAATTATCAAATCTAAATAAATATTTACATTACTATGTTCTAATTTAAATATTCTTTTCCCACTAAATTATCTATATTTTAATATTATCCTTTTAATTTTTTTAATGTAGATGAGGTTCTATTATATATAACCTAATCTAATTTATGTCATTTGTAGTAATTTCACATTGAAATTGGATATAAACCCATGTCAATCTTTTGATGTTTTTTCAATTTTAAAATATAGTATTTGATCTTTCTGAACATGATTAATTTTGCATTAACTACTAATTCATTTGTATCTGAAATTTTGAAAAAAATTATTTATAAATGAAATAATTGAGCCTAAATTAAGTTAATATTTTACTTTTATGTTTTTTGGATATTACGATAATTAACTATGGTACATTTTATTTAACATGGTCAAGGGTAAATTAGGTTATTCAGGTCAAAAATGATATGATATAATAATAAAATTACAGAAATACCTGGAAAATATATATATTTTATGATTGACAATAGACTATAAACAACTAAGGATCAAAATTTACTCTTTTGAAGAAATTTTTCATAAAAATGAGAAAAATATTATTAGAATAAATGAATGTGACATGTAATTGAAAAAATTAAACCATCTTATTTTATATAGGTATAATAATTTTCATATAGAGATATAAATTATAAAAAATTGATAATAAATAGTTTCCTGAAATCTAGTGAAATTATCTACATCATAGTAATTTATTTATAAAATTTATAGAATAATATATTACCTTTATGTCTTATACAATGATGATGGAGAAATTATTTAATTGATGAAAAATAAATAAAATAACTACTAAAATAATTATAATAACCACTAAAATATAAAAAGAACATGAAAAAATCTTAATTAAAGATTATATATTTACCATAATCATCTAAGGGTCATGTTTTGACCAATTAGAGCTACATCAAAATGATTAGAATACATATAAAATTATATTTAATGTTGTGTCAATGTTGTCAAATTCATGTTTTAATAGATATAATATTTTTAGCGTAGGATTTTACGAAATTTACATTTGATTATAAGAATTGTAATTAAATATATATGATATAACATCTTAATATTATTTTATTTTTTATTATTATTCTACATATTAGTATTTTAATAATTTACTAAAACCAAATATAATAATTATTTTACTAATTTAAATATCAAATTAATGTTATTGAAAATACTGAAATAAATATACATTGGGTTAATAAATATATCTAATAATTTTTATATAATAAAATTATTACATAGTAATATAATAAAATATTTTTTCGGGGATAAAATCTTAATTTGATATTTTTAAAATTTCATGAATTGAATAGTGTAAATCTTGACACTATTGAAGTTTTGTCAGAATAAGGATTTATTAAATTACTTAAAAATCATAAATCAATTTTAGAAAAAATAATATTTAATATATGGTCATAAATTATTTAAATTATTTATTTATGATATAATTTACCCCAAAAAAGTAAATATTTTACCATTTTAATATTGAAATATTTGACACCCAAGATAAAATTAAAAAGAAAAACTAAGTGTTAAATTAAAATTATAAGGATTAAATGGACATAAAAACATGCATAAAATTTATTATACGATTATATTAAAACCTTATATAATATATTTTTCATTATTAGGTAATATTTGAGGTGTTTTTATGTGGTTTGATTTTATTAAATATTTATATTTTTGGACATTCAAAATGTGCTTGTCACCTCAATTATGAAAGAGAACACCCTCCATTAGAACATAACCTCAAATTTACCATTAATTATTGTATAATACACATCCATTTACCTTTTAAACTTATATAGTCAAATTATAGTAGTTCTTTTATTTCTCCAAAGACTAACTATAGATCCTTTATGAAGAGATATAGAGGAAGCTCATCGAAGAAGAGGTAATCTCTTCTAGTGATTCACTAAAACTTCATTCTTATTATACATCCTCTACTGGAGTTATTTCCATTATAATGTAATAAATACACTCTAAATTATATTATAAGATTTTATTATCATAATGAAACAACCACATTACTCTTCGATTCATACTACAAAAACCAAAATAAACATGCGTACTGAAGTACAGCTTACCGAATCCACAATGTGGTGTAAAATATTATTCACCCACACCTATTATGGATGGGTATAATTATGGAAACAATAACTATATTTTATAATTATAACATGATATCAATTATGGGACAAAATATATAACATCCACTCCAATAAAAGTTGACATTTATGGGAATGATATAGTCACAATTGCATATGTACGACTTATCATCTCTTTCAAGTGATGAAATTTATTATACAAGATATCAATTAAAACATGTGTATACAAATATATATAATGAATAAATATGATATATGTGTTTTGTTGTAGAAGTGGGCATGACCTTGTTTTTTATGGTTAAAAACATTTCAATCGGTTTTTAACGGGTTTATTCATAGAATGGGTAACATCCAATTATTCTATATCTATTTAGACATACATTACAAAGGTAGGTTCTCATTAGTTGTGGACCGATGCGGCTTAAGAATTTTCATTGGTCGAGAGGATAGGAGGTCATGCTCATAACACCATGTTTAGGGGAATTATTTCCTACCCCATGACTCTCTTATAGATTTATGTTATGTTCACGAATCCTTATTAATTCAACAAGCATGAAAATTAGTTTCCCTTTAGATTTGGAATCAATGATTGATATTTATGGGATTTAGAGAATACTTTATACGTATTTGAGGTTCTTCCTCAATGGAGAATCATCCATGTGCATTGTAAATTCATAGTCAATGGTGTCATTCAATACATTATATGGAAATCTCTTGGTCATTATGATGACCATACTGGTATTAAATCCACTTAGTGGGGAACATGATGTTTATTGTAATTCAGAAGGACATTGATTATTTCAAAGTTGGTATCGTACCCGTAGATGGGCTACCTACATATCTATGTTAAGAAAGAATTAGAACCCACGTAGTTTGGGAATTAAGATATAGTTTAACGTCATATGGGAAATATGATAATTAATGGGTGATGGTATTGAACCTTAGGAAGGCTTGCAATGTACTATATATTTAAGGTAGAAATCAATGTCCACATAGTTTTTGAGTAGAATTTTGGGGCTTATGTATCATTAAAGGCCCATGAAGATGTGTCATGGATACTTCTACACTCTAAGCTCACGTGAGTCATTCTCGGTGTGAGAAACATGAGGTAACATTAAACATGAATATTTTTCCAAGAAAGATGTGGTCACAAGGAATAATATGGGGCTTATGTACGCATGATTTCCCAAGAACATGAAGACTAGGAATTAAATTAGGAAAGAAGCCTAGGAACAGTGTCCATAATGGTATTTGTTCTTTTTGGATATTTGGATACGCTAACATGGGGCTTACTACTATATAGGATGTCTAAATTAAGAGGGGACTTGGGGCTTACTCCATTAGAGGATGCCCAGAATTAGGGGACTTATGATTGGGGAATACTCCTGAGAAGGAAGCCCAAATCAAAGATTCTCTAATCATAAGGGATGATGTTTAATGAAGGGAACCTCTAACCGTAGTGATATAAAGATATATAAATCACAAGGTTTTGGGAGATGTTCCACCGAACTCCTTTTAGATAAGGATGCAAACAAATAATCCATGCCAAAAGATGATTTGAAGAGGGTTTTGAAGGCTAGATCTTGAAGGGGAGAGGTGAAAAAGGGGAAAGGAGGTTAATCGACAGGAGGCACGCAAGTACAGGTCTGGCGTGCATGTCCTTGTCCCGCAAGTATACTTACGCGACATGGGTGATCTTTGGAGACAATTAACCTATAGGGTAATTCTTGGGTGATTTTTAATTAAATCCCTTAGTATGATCCCTAGAGGCTTCCAGATCGGTGGCGCGCAAGTTCTGTTGAAGGAAATGGTGGCGTGCAAGTATGACCATTTTCCTAAAGGGATAGAAACTTAGACGAGCAAGTGTTTATGAAATCAAACACATAAACCTTATTAATCTTCTTTAGATCTTCCATTATAGGTAAAGAATTACCTTAGAAGTGTTCAGAAGACTTGAAGAAAAGACATGGGCGACGAGTGCTCTGTATCTGAATTCTAGAAAATATATCATGAAATGGGGGTCCCACATGGTCTATTTGTAGGACACCTAAGGTTTGGGAAAAAAAATTATTTGGTTGTTCAAGTGACCTATGAGCCTTATCTCTAGCGCGCATGTATCTTGTACGCCCAACGCTGGTGCGCAGGTATACTTGCGCGCCTTAATGCCTTTCAAAATGACATGATGTTCTTACCTCTATTATCTTAAGGTAATTCCCTTAGTCAATCATTGGACTCTGTGATGGAGTGGAGCATCAACAAAAGTCTCCCACTCAGAGTTGGATCCGAAAAAGGAAAGAGGGTTTAACTCTGAGGTGATTAAGAATCCAATGTCCAGCAGCGTGAAGGTATGAGGTGCACAGGTTACGGGGCGCAAGTTTCTTGATCGCCTATAAATATGGGCATCATTCCAACGAAACTCACCTCTCATTCACGAACCCGAACTCTTGTCATAAATGTGATTTCTTATCCTGCAAGTTCTTCTATCCACGGTTGATCGCTTCTTCTAAATTGTGGTGTGCTTCTTCAGTATGATTTGGACTTGTGCGACCATACTTGTGCGGCCATACCTACGTGAGATGAATTGTGCACCTTAATGCCTTATCCATTTTTTCAATTTATTTACAAGTTTTATGTGAAATAAACTTACTTAAAAGTTAATTTTTTGATCTTTGTGCGGATTGAATGGCTCCTAGATGAATTGGATCAGATAATGAGTTGGCTAACAAGAGATTAGATGACATGATGAACATCGTCGACCATGAGTATTATGGTATCTGCGACAGCAACCTCTCGGATTTGGATAAGTACATGAATAAATATAATGTAAATTTCCCATAGAGGATTTACTTTCCTTTTTATGGCAATGGTCATCTTCAAGTAGTCAATATCCTATAGCAGAAGAATTATGTCCTGCAATCCAGGTTTCAGATCTAAACCAATTTTTCTTCAACATATGTCTCAGTTGCAGGATCATATTTCAATGATGGAATAATAGAGAAGGCATACACAATGAATCATCGACAGTGTTCTCCAGACCTGAAACTTCACAAGAATGAGTTGTAGCCGCATTGTTATGCCTCTTTTTTTTTCTAAAATTCTTATATGGATCAATCTATGGGATGGAAAAAACATTGGGATTTCCTTCCTGGAAGAGGTGTGAAGATGACCTGGATGTGGGCATATTGGGTATGAAAAACCTGTGTAGAGTTTGTGGAGGATCTGAAGGTAGTTGTAATAAATGAACTCGTCTGGGCTGGGAAGACATATGTTTACAGGAATGATAATTTTGTGCTGGAGTTATTCATCCATTTGAGCTTGGAAACCAATTATTTCCATCGAACTCATGGAGAAGTATGAATCATCTTGTGGGATCGTTACAAGATCTCATGGGGTTCCAATTATGAGAAACATGTATGATGAGTGCATTCCTCTAAAGGTGACCTGTAATGATTCGGAGAAGACTCCATCTTTGCGTTGAGAGTTATTGAAATTTTTTCACAAGTTCAAAATTAAAAGACCACCACAACTCATTCTAAAATTGATATTCATCTAGATCAGTGGATGTATATGTTTCTCATTAAGAAAAAGGAGGATGGGACCACTTGTACTCATCCGACCAGATTCCCCAGAACAAAGAAGAGGGGTGCTCTTGGCACATTCTGGCCAACTCTGGAAGCGGTAGAGTTTGAAAATTGGGGGATGAATTGAATCAAATAATCCCAGAGAAGACCCATCTGGAGGGCATTTACGGTTTGTGGCCCAGTTTTTATCTTCTTCCAGATAGGGATTTGAAGGGATGCGTCAGGCTAGAGACCATTATTTTTATAGTCATGTTGGCTGAGAGAAACATGGTAGGGTTAGCCACCCCGGTTTTGGAGAAGATTTAAAGGATCTTACTCCATGTCTATATGAGTAAGTCATATATGATAATAGATGGACCATTCTATGTTTTGTGAGGATAGATCACCAATCACATTAGGACATAAGCTATACAGAGAGGAGTTCATGTTCCTTGAAGCTATGTTTGGAAATTGGTGTATGAATTTTCTAGAATTTATCCATTATCCGTCAATTCTTTTGTTAAGAAGGTTAGGCTGAGAATGTTCACGAAATATAAAATCATTTATTATGGAAACCCGCCAGTCAGGAAGTTTGTTGATGATGAAACAACTATCCTGGAATTTAGGTCATATATGATGGCTTGCTGAGATGGTGTGTTGGCCACCAGAATTTACTGGGAGATTACATGCGAGGAAAATTCTCTATAAATATTTGCATGCTAATTCATGTGTCTGCATAAGATTGTTGTATCCCCTCCCATGCACATCAGGTCAGAGAAGCATCCAATTGTTGCCTGACAATTATGGTTGCTGACAACTATGGAGAAAACTGGGGTAGTTTTTGATCTAACAGTTGCTGGAGCGGCGGGTCAATTCACTACATGGTATGCCGAGAACTAGGTAGCCTCATACCATGAAGGGGTACTAAATCATCTGGTCCCTCGTGTGGGGAAGAAAGAGAACTTTTAGGAAAAAAACCCTTCATCTTGAATGTGATTCATTCTCACCCGAAGCCGATTCACCAGATTCCCAGGATGGGGATGATTCACCGGACTCCCAGGATGGGTATGATGAGGCAAGAAATGCATCAAAGTGGCCTCTTTCTAGGTATAATCCTCCTACCATAGTAAATAGACCTAATCCATAGACTCCAGGTAATTTATATCATTGAGGTAATTTTAGTCGCCTATTATTCTATAGAGCAACATGTATCATTTTGTTTTCCGAACTCTTTGATTGCAATATATGGGAAGATGATGAAGTACCAGATTGTAGGACCCTCATCATGACCTTTTGGTGCACATATTGAATATTTATGACCAAAGGATGTCTGACATGGTCGAGTTTATATTTCGATGCTGAAACTTCCTGGTTGGACTTATGCGAAGGGGTATGTATCCCTGAAGTGGGGAATCTTCAGACTTATACTGTTATCCACTTCTAGGATAACCTCGATGAAGTGAGGGCTTGGATAAGAGAGCTAGAAATGCTCATATATGACATTGATTATTCCATTCCTATCACCAATTTGGTGAAGGAAATTATGGATCATGGCACCACTAAGTGGATTAGTGCTTCAGTAGACGAGGAGTGGCACGATTATGTGGCTCCTGAAGATGTATATTTATTTCCTTATTTTCAATGCAACTTGATTTTAGTAAAAGCATTGTTACTCATGGAAATAAATTTCTTCACCATTTATCATGTTATAGAAGGAACTACTAAGGTCCCTTCACTGTGATATTTCCCTGGTGGCAACGCTCTTTGAACCACTGAATCTCTTCGCGAGTCGGGTGAGGTATCACCAGGTCAAAAAGCATTGGATGAGTAGCTAAAGATGGATTTTCATTCTCCAATACCTATATTTGGAGGTGAAGATGGAAACAACCCCAAAAATTCAAAGAATCAAATCCATTAAAAGATTAATTCCATAGATAAATGTTTCATCTATAGTGGTAAGTCCTTTGGATAGTCATGAATCCTAACTCATTAAAATATTGCTCATATTCTTGGGATTTTAGGGGCTTCTTCGATTTCACCTATGAGGGAGAGGACTGACCCTCCTTTGAGGACAACAAATGGTGTTGGTGAACAACCACAAATTCATGCTGACTTGATCGCTCCAGAAGGAACAAGGAGAGAAGAAGATCTCGTGCCTATTCCACGTGTAAATCATGTTATTGTTACATGTAGAGAAGAGTCTTCTTCTGGTAAATTATCAATGCATCATAGAACGTTGAATGAAGAAATCAACTGAATTCCATTCTTGATGCTTTATGTTCAACACCTGCTCCAGAACATTTGGTGACCACTGCAACTGACTTGGAAATTTTCTCCGAAGAATCTATCCGGGGATAGAGGTCACATGAGGAGGGTCACCAAGAAGACATATCAAATGCTCCCACTCATGAGAGTAACCAGGAATATGGGATATCATTGGATGAAATGATGGGACTTGGTGGGTCTTTTTAAGATATGTTAGATCTTGTTAAATTACCATGTAATTTAGATGATATTGGACATGAGTGTTATCCTTCGTTCTGTTAAAAATTTATTATCACATCTCTTTCCATGATTTGATGAAATGTGCAGTTCCGTATGAGGAATATGCTGATTTTCTGATGCTTGAAAGGGGTAGAGGAAACCCTATCATTGCCGAGATTCTAGCTCAAGTGGAGCTTCACCTGACTGAGTTTCCTGAAATCCGTCCGGAAAATCCTATTGAAGATAAGAAAAATGGGGAGGATCGTTGTCATGCTGCTGATCAACTATTAGATAAAAGATAATGATACTTGTGGTTGTATAGAATTTGCAAGACAACCAATCAACTTTTATTTTCCTTGAAACTAACCAAAATATTAACTAATCAAACAAGGTTGTCAACAACAATGGCCAGACCTGGAGGTGAAGTCTCAGCTTCATCCCTAATAGTACTAGAAGGTGAAGCAACCAGGGCCGGGGAAGTAATGGAACATGGAACTTCATTTAAGTGCATTAATCCCAAAATATGTTGCTCCCTTTGATAGTGATGCTGAATCAAACCTCGAGCTGTAAAAGGCACTCTAATTCTCATGTCACAAGGCATTGAAGAACATATGGAAGATCATATTGGAAGTGCCTCTTGAAGTGCTGTCTTCAAAGATCCCGCTGTTGTTATCTGTGTTCGTCATGCTGTGAATTTGCGGTTTTGGATATCAACAGATCCATACCGTGGTAAACAAGTAATCCTAAGGACAGAGCAGGAGAAAAAGTTCCATCATGATCTGATTAGAGCGAGGCTACTGACCAATATTGGAGAATTTGAGGCTATAGTGTCCCGAGATGACGCTGATCATGCTACAAAGATTAAAGATCTAAAGAATATAATCAAGGGGAATGTTTTCCAGCAGATGGACCTTCAGAATCAGCTAGATATCGTTACTGGGGAACTTTTTAAGCATAACAATTTATTCACAGTCCAAACGGATTGTATGAAAGACATTGCAGATTCAAATAATGCAATCCATCAAGTTGAAAAGAGTTAGTTTGGTCAAGTGAATGAACTCCAGGGGCTGCTGATGAGGCATGGGATATTGTGAAGAAAATGAAAAGTTATGTTGAAATCCTATTGTAATTCTTTATAATAGAGAGGAGAATCCAGTCTGTGGATGTCCTTATACCTATTTTTCATCAATGAAATACACTTTCATCTTCAATCACTCATGTCTACATTTTCTTGCTACCTACTTTAAATTATTACCTTAGCCAATGGGCCTAGTAAGAATAGTTTGAATTTTTTCTAGGGTGATACAAACAACACTACAAAAATTTCATCTTTTAATTGATCAATATTACCTAAATCATAAAAATGTATGTTTAGTGACCTGAGACTTGACTTTTTTTCAGAGTTCCCTTGTCTTTTGTGGGAAATTTAAATTCATGCACGTCAGACATAAAACAGACTAATGTTTATGGTCGAATAGATTTGACATGATGAATTAAAATTTACTCAATTCCCTGATAATTGTTTTGAATATATATTTCAACATTAATGTATGGAAGGGAAAAAATTATAAAGTTTTATTTATGAAATTTTGAATATGATGAAGGAGATGTGAAAAATGGATAAAAGGAATTAGAGAAATTATTTCCAACGAATGATGTTACCACTAGTTGACAAACCTGTTAGGGGGGTTGAATTATACTCGGCCGCATAAGGGCACTGGTTGCATAGTCAAATAATAGCATTTTTTGGCTGACATGTTTGTTATATAGACTACTTATGCAAGTCCACCTAGGGGAACGCGCTGCATAGTTAGGAAAAAAACTCTATGAAATTTTAAGTTTCTATTGCTAAAATCCAGTGGATGTTTATGGAGATTCATATTTTCCAAAACATATAGGATTTTGTATGGAGAGAGGTACTTGACTATGGAGTGGATATTCCTAATCAAGATTGTAAAAAATCGGATGACTGTCACTTCTACAAAGGTCTGACCCAAACTTATGGAAGAGAAATATAATCCATAGTCTTGAATATATTAATATCCTAAAAGAGAGTATGGGACAAATATGTTAAGAATAGTTGTTTTTGTGGATCCCTAAATATTTTTGTTAAGACCAATAAGGAAAAAAAAGGTTTTACCCCCATGAATGATGTTATCACTATTTGAAAAACCCATTAAGGTGTTTGAATTATGCAGGGCCACCTAAGGACATTGGATGCATAGAAGATTAATAGCATCTTTTGGATGACAGGTCTGTTATGTAGACTCATTTATGGAAATCCTCTTAAGGGCACGTGATGCATGGTATGGTGAATGAATTCTTGGGTATCAAACATTTTTTGACCAGAAGTTAGAAAAAATTGTTATGGAGATATGTAAGTATTTTAGGATAAGATTTTGACAAATGAAAATGATTATTGTTCAATTCGTGATTGATATTCATAGAAAATGTTGACCATAATCATGTTGTGGATGGGTCCTGAATTGAGACATTGGACTTCACTATGTATCTCATTAGGATGAGAATCAAGCCTTATGTTCTTCTTGAAATACCTATTAACATCATGTGGGACGAGATCATAGGAGATATTACTTTAAGGTAAAAATGTTTGGACCATAATGAGGGTGACACATTGTGTGTTTGTTAAAAACCTGATGTGAATAAAGACCAGGGTTTTCATACCACATTCATGTGCTCATAGGGAGACTTTTCAGGCAGGGGACTAAAAGTGGAATTTGGGGTTTGTCCCAAATACTTGGGGATGGGTTCTTGGGATGCTTGAACATTCCTACATATCCCATGAGAATGGTAATCATGCCACACGTAGATCTAGAAATACCCTCTGTACAGATTTGGTTCGTGCATGTGAAGGGTGAAAGGGGACATTAGTGAAATGATGGTTGGACCCATGATTAATGGTTCGTGCATTTCCATGTATGCACGTAGTCTTTGGAATATATAAATATTAAGGATCAATGTTAATAATGATTCCCTCTTGGGTGAGGGTGTCAAATAATGTTGTAGCTTACTGTCATACAGGAAAAATGTCCGAATAGTTTAAGGTCATATGCATGGATCGGTGTTGCACAGTTTAGCGTCATGTAGTTAGAATGTATGGATATGCAATTTAATGTCTTTCAGTGAGAATAATGGGGGACCGTATAGTTTAATATCATATAGAAAGGACGATAATGAACCAATGTGAAGATATTGGTTTTGGTATTTTCAAGGATCAACCTCATATGAGACGGAAGTGAACTGATGTGAAGAGATTGGTTTTGGGCATGAACCTTGAGAGGTTTCCTACGTACCTAGCCTGGAAGGAAAGGATCAATGTCTACATAGTTCAATTGAAGATTGAATATAAGGATCGGTGTGTACATAAAGACAACAACCCATAGATGGTGTTGGGACTTATGTGTGGTTATCATCCCAGAGAGGATGTTAGGGTTGATGCTTACTCTAAGCTCACGTGAGTCATGCCCGGTGTGAGAAACAAGAGGTTTCAACAACATTAATGATGTACAGTTTAATGTCAGGTAGGATGAGGGGGGATGTATAGTTTAGTGTCACGTATCAAGGTAAAAATAAAATTTTATGTCTTGTTGGATGAATTTTGGACTTTTACAATTTAATGACATGTGGGATGAGCATACAGTTTAAGGTCATCCAGGATGTAATTGAGGACTTATTTTCATCCGGTTTACTATCATGTAGGATGAACATGGTGAATTTTTCATAGTTTAACATCATATGGGACAACAAAAGGGACACAATTTAGTGTTATGTAGGGTGATAGAGGGGTTATGCAGTTTATAGCCTTATAGTGGGGACTATGGGGGACTATGCAGTTTAAAGACTTGTAATGAGGACTAGGATGAACCGACGTGAAAAGGGGATTCCATTCACATTAATGTCATGCAGTGGGGAAAAATACACATAGGATAGGTTCATAATTTTTGTACAATTGGGACTTGGTAGTTTAACGCCCTGCAACTCAGACGAAAGGGTGTATTTGTGTTACACAAATTAATTATTCAAGAATCCTCCATTTGATGGAGTTGTAAAGAGTTATCCAACCATTTAGATTAAGGAATAATCTCCATTGGAGTAGGCCTTATTTATGGAGTAAGGTCCTTTCCACTATGAATTAGGCTTTGGACTATTCATTCCTGGTATCATTGGAGTTCTGAGGACCAATACCAATTCTCCTTGAATTAATGAACGAAGACAAACCTTTTTATTGATAACTCATGTTATTCGATTCTGATGGACTTCTAAGTGGTGCATGGTGCACAATATTTTATCATCTAATCGTTCCAATTCATCCTATAACATTTGAGATTTTTCATCTGTAGATGACTTATCGCAAATGTCTACTCTGAGTGAAGGTAATTGAACCTCAATGTACATGACAGCTTCTGTTCCATATACCAATGAGTATGGAGTTGATCGCGTAGCAGTGCTGGTGGTGTTCTGATAATCCCATAAAGATTGAAAAAGTTTATCAGGCCATGAATTCTTATCTTTATACATCATATTTTATAGTATTATTGAAACAGTCTTATTAAAAGCCTCTATTTGGCTTTGGTTGCTGCCTAATACCGAAATGAATGGTTGGATTTGATGTTGTATTCTTGATACAACTTTCTAATCTCGGATGAAAAAAAGTTAGTGGCATTGGCCATCAATATGGTATGATAGACACCAAATATGGTAAAGATGTTATACTTGATGATGTTAACAATGCCTTTAGAGGTAACTTATTTGAGAGGTATTTCCTCTGCCCATTTGGAGAAAAAGTCAGTAGCTATATGAATATACTTAAACTACTTGGATGTAACCAGATGATACAGTCCTACTATATCGATTCCCCCTGTGGAAAATGGCCATGAGTATTTAGCTGTAGGAATAAACTCTGGGGGTTGATGAATGAAATTGGAATATACATGAAAAGATTGAATCTTTTCTGTGAAATCAACACTATCTTGTTTCATTGACGGCCAGAAGTATCCAAGCCTTCGAATTTGATCATATAGTCTATGTCTAGACCGGTGGGAACCTCAAACTCCTTCATGTACTTCATTCATGACAGCAATTTCCTCTTCTCCATCAATACATATGATGTGAATTCCATCAAAATCTCACTTGTAGAGAATTTTTTGGTGATCTGGGCTATCATAAAGATTAAAATTAACCAAACGTTGTCAAACTCATTCGTTCCCGGTTCTATCAAGTGGGAGTGTTCTATTTTGAAGGTATTCGATTATAGGTGTCGTCCATCCTATAGTATGACCATATGGTTCAGAAATGGGACTGAATTCATTTATTTCCTCCATTATTATTTGAACATATGGTGAAATAGTATGTTGGTGGGCAATACTAATGATTATTTCGTCAAAGTTTGGATCTTCAAGGTATGTGGATACATTAGCCAGTGCATCAGCTTGGGCATTTTGTGATCGCGGGATATAATAAAATGTAGGTTTCGAAAGAAATTCTGCCCTTAACTTTTTGACGTAATCATACAAAGGGATTAACTCTTCTTTTCTGATGTCATAATCCCCATTAATTTGTTTGATTACCAAATCTGAATCACCTTTTACCCTTAAGTGATTAAGTTATTTCTTAAAGCGCTAATTCCAGGCCTGCGATGAGAGAATCATATTCTACTTCATTGTTTTTACAGCCTCCCATCAATATGAATGAATAGGGTAGCCCAAATCTTTTTGGGGAAATAAGAATAATTCCTAACCCAACATTGTTGAATTTAGGTTCTTCCATTTTCACCCCTGTTGGACTTCTGGAAGCACCATGAAAGTAAATTTCCCACGTTTGAGGATTATATTGAATAGAGAATAATTCCTCATTATAAATTTCAATATCTAAATATGTATCCACTACTGAAGGGTGTTCAGCAAGGAAATCCGCTAGTGCTTGGACCTTTATGGCCTTTTGAGACACAAACTAGATATCAAGCTGCTGCAAAATAATTTCCCATCTTGCTAGACATCCTATAGGCATTGGACAACTAAGGATAAATTTGAGAATGTAATTGCGAGATACGAATTAGACAACATGATGTTACAAGTTGTGTCTCAATTTCTGAACTACAAAGATTAATGCTAGGAAACACTTTTCAATACTCGGATATCGCGTTTCTGCCTCAAGCATAGTCCGACTAAGGTATTAAAGGAACTTTTCATTCTCAGAATCATTATTCTGGGAAAGGAACGCACCAAATGATTACTCCTAAGCTGTCACACAGAGGATAAGTGGTATTCCTTCAATGAGTTACATTAATACCCATGGACTCAAGAGATATTTCTTGAGAATATCAAATGCCTCTTGGAAATATTCGGTCTATTGGTAGGTGACATCCTTTTTCATTAATTTGGTGAATGGTAAACACTTAACTGCTATATTGGCAATAAAATGCCAAATATAGGCCTAGTATCCTGGAATTCCTCTTAATTCATTCAAATTTCAAGGAGGTGACATACCAAGTATTTATTTTGTCCTCTTAGTATCATCTTCGATACGGCGATGGTGTAAAACAAAACTGAAAAATTTTCTTGAGGTTACCCTGAATTCACATTTCAAGGGGATCATCTTCAAATTGTGTTCTCAACGTTTGTGGAATATGATTTCCAGAAAGGCCAAGTGATCTGATCATTTTCTGGATTTAACCACCAAATCATCCACATAACATTCAACAAATATCCCTAAAAAGGGTTTGATGATATGGTGCATGGAACATTGATACGTTGCACCTGAATTTTTCAGGAAAAAGGGAATTACGCAATAGAAAAACACACCTTGAGGGGAACGAAAAGTTGTAGACTCCTAATCCTCTAGGGCCATTTGTATTTGATTGTACGCAGGGTAGTCCATGAAGGAAATATCAGTATAGGCAGCTGTTTCTTCAATTAAGAGTTTTATGATCGAAACTGGAAAATCATCCTTGGGATAATGCTGATTAATATCATTGAAGTCAATGAATACTCTAATATATTCATTATTCTTTTTCATAGGGACAATATGAGAGAACCATTTGGGATATTGAACTTCTCTAATGATGTTATCCTTGATAATCTTATCCACTTTTTCTTCAATTTTGGATGCATAAGTTGGGTTTGTTCTTCTTGCGGATTTCATGAATCATTGATATTCTTCTTGAAAACCCAAACTATGAGTAGATACATCAAGATCATGCCATATAATCTGTGTATAATTCCAAGAAAATACATCTTGATTTTTCATTAAAAATGAAATATAAATTTTTGGATCTTCAAGAGTCATGGCCGCACTAATTAAATTGGGGCGTGGATCTTATTTTGTACCCATATTTATTTCTATGAGTTCATCCACAGTGGTAGAGATACCATATTCAAATGATGGAGGAGCATCTTTTAGATATTTCTCTTCTTCTTCAATAAGTGTTACTTCTTCTGTTTCTACATGCATAGTAGACGATGAAGCTGAATTTCCAAGACCAGGGGAGAAGATAAAACTTGAACATCATGAAGAAGAGACTACCATTTCTGACCCTATTGATGATGAAGGGACTTCCATGTGTAATAAAGTGGATATGATGGATTGAGTATCAACATCATTGTTCACCTCGAACATTTCTATAACTTCTTGTGTCCTGGTTGATGATGTATAGAATTGATGGATTTTAGTGAATGAATTGAAGTCATCTCCATTTAAGATTTCATCACTACTTGGAGAATCAATAATTTATCCCTTATTGTTGGGATCAATTGTCGTAATTGATATTATGAACGTTTCCATAAGATTTTTTGGATTTTGGTCTATCCCCTCAATTTGACTGATAGGAAACACATAAACTGTACTCACATGTATGAGTGGGTTTACTGAATCATTTCCAAACCATATGGAGCATTAATTTTTGTACCCTACATTATAATTGATTTCTCCTTTCCCTCCATGTGATAGAATTATGCCTCAATGTATTGAGATTTACATGTTTTGAATGGTGTTTTATCACCACACAATATCACAATTTTATCATTGAAACAATATTTGAGACATTGATGGTATGCAAAATGTTCCGACCACATGTTGACAAATCCAAGGTCATCCAAGAAAAATGTTGAAGGCTGTGTCATGAAGAAAAACCATGAAATCTGAATTAGACACAAGGCCTCCAAACTAGATTTCGAGTGTAATATCACCGAGAGGTTCTTGTTCATTTTTACCATATCCTTGAAACATCAAAGTTGAAGGAGATAAATCAGATTTGATGAGGCCCAATCGACGAAGTGTACAAATAAGGATGTGGTTGACTCTTAAACCATTATCAATGAATGCCTGTATGATGTATATATCATTGTCCTTTCCAGATAAAAACAAATGTATGATCTGTCCAACTACAACATCATCTCCATCTTCATATGTAAAAGATATCACTGCATGTCATTCTGCAAGATCATTATCTATATAGTTGACCTCAGCTGTAACAATTTCTGTTTTGAACTCTTGAGGACTTGATAAATCCTCAATAAGAGCCTCCAAAAGATCATTTTATTGATTCAAGGCAATCAAATTGATAACTTCGCCTCTACATGGGCCAAATGTTTCAATAAATCATACTTTTGATCTCAAGGTCTTCTTTTCTAAATAGGAAATTGTGGTTTTTTAGGTGCCTTAGATGTTGATGCTTTGGAAGTAGATGAATCTCGTATTAGGGTAGGAGCTTGAAATACTATTGGATTTTGAATATTAGACTGACTAGGTCTATTTATTTGCTGAGAGGAAGAAGGTGTACCCTCTAACTGGTCCTCCAAAATAACTATTCCAGGACCAAATCTACCATGAGTAGAAGGACATTCTTTTTCATGTTAATCCCTTTTAAGGGATTTTCCACGAGTTTCTAGTTCATATACAGTTTTATTAGTGGTAGGATTGAAATAGTGGCTTCTATAATATCAACATCTTCCCATGTTTCATAGACATATGTTTGTTCCTTTAATTCCTCTGTTTGATATGAGTAAATCAGGTTCATCATTATCGAAACTGTGGTTGGCATATAGATCCGTTATGTGAATCATGTTAACCGAACAAAAGGACAAATCTTCATCTGATGGAGATTATGCATGATTAACCAGTTTAGGCTGTAATGTTTGCTGGGGCGGTGCCCGTTCTTTTGAAGAAGATGGCATAAAATCTTCATGAGTCAAAGATAATTTATGCTTTTACATGAACTCATCTTCTTCTAACTACTCTTCTTTCTTCAAATTATGCCACTTCATTGATGATTTTCCTTCTAATGAAGGAGGTTTTGATGTGGCATTCATAACACAAGACACAATTGATTGATTCAATTTTGTTATTAAAATTTTATGAGTTCGGTTAATCATTATTTTGACCATCAAATAATCATATTTCTATGCATTTTTACTTTTGACTTTGTGCCACTCAACTTATTCCTCTGGATCTGTATCATTAACACATGCTACCTGGGATGAAAAACCATTCAGTTTTACATTTTCAGTGTCCACCATTTTTTGTAGCAAGTCTTTGAAGAAACAACACTCTTGAATAGGATTCCCCAACATCTGATAAATGGGAAATAGTTGAGTAGGTCTTCATATCCTTCCTTGTTCGGCCTTTTGGGACTTGGAAACAGAATCATATTGTTTTCTAGAGACTATATGAAGTAGTTAGGAACTTTTTCATTCCAGAAAAAATAAAATTTTTTCTTTAAATCTTCAAATGGATTCCTCATTTGATCTCTTTGATCATCTTGACGAGTTGTCCTTTTTTGTTGAAGCTCAGGAAGTGGATCCCTTCGATATGATGATGTTTTTGTGGTGGAAATAGGTACAGGTTCTTGTTTAAGTGTAACAGTAGCAGTATCTGCCATCCCCATTCTCCTTCCTGGAATAGATGGGATCTCAAAGAGAAACATAATGTGTTAAGTGTAGTTCTAGATCTCTCTAAACATAAAAAATTTGGAATGTGGTATTGTAAAAATTTTATGGGGGAGAAATCGCAACAACCCATGCAGGTTAAGAACTCTTTTCTAATTGAACCGGTGTATTTTATCCTTCCATACGTTCCAACTGAGATGTTAATGACACAATGGTATACATTAGTTATTGTGAAACATCTGGTTGAGCATGGACTTGAGCAGGGAAATAACTGGAGTTTTGATGGGTGTGGTTACCGGTACTGCCAATAATGGTAGTACTAGCAGTTTTTTCGTGCTTGACCAATAGGATTTGACCTATGAGGGTTTACATATAAAGTAGGATATTATTGATCCATCCCAGTTGCTGCTACAAATTCCCTTGAAAAACTAAATCCAGCATGCTTAGGAGGAAGACAACCTTGAAGTAGTTCTTCCTTAAACCTCCTTAACTCCTTTATTTTTTCTTCCTATTATGAGAACCATTACTCTACTGAGATTGATTAGCCTTATCCAAATTTATTGTGTGGTGTAACCTGCCCTTTACCCTTTACCTTGGAATGTGCCTTTCTGGAGTACAGAAGGGCATTACCAGAAAGAATATCATGTATCTGGGAATCCCTCTGGCTTCTGTTACGCGCACCTTGTTCATTGAATTTAATGTGAACATCCTCCTGAATAGAAACTTCTTCATATGTTCCCTCTGAGTGAGCTGAATGTTCTGGGGGATCAGTGACAATGGAATTAATGACATTTATCGATAGATAATGCATTGCATCCCTTCTATTAGGATTTCTGTGATACTGTCTTCTTCCATGTCCTTGATGAGACATTTCCTTTTGTTTGGATGATCCCTCAGGAACTTCTTTATGAACTGTAATTTGGAGGGAATTTCATGATAATTCCACTCTATGTTCATATTGTTCATTTTTCCCTAATCGAGAGAAAACTGACCTTTGCTATGGATGAGATTGAGAATTTGAAAAAGTCCCCAGTACGGTGGACTAGATTTGTTCCTATATTTCTTGATCAACTACTTGAATCATGTATGTTGATACCATGGGTTTGATTAAAAGACTCCCCAGTCTGGCAAGATGGGGTGTCTTTTGGGCTGCTACATCTGAAAATTTCTTAAAATCCCTCCGGTGTATGAGGACATTAGTCCGAAATTTATCTGGATTCATCAACCTACATCTACTCAAATCACCTAGCTCAAATTACTGTTGGATTATTTCTGACACTTCAATCACCTGGTGATGAGCATTCTCTAACAAGAGGCTTGTTTGATATTCTCATATTCTTGATTCAAGAATAACTCGACAACTTTTTCTTTATATGCATGACTTTGGGGAGAACTAGTTGAGGCCTGTTCTAGGGAACCCATTTGATTACACACACAACCAGATGGATGGGGTCGGCTAGGGGAAATAACATTTCATGAGACCGCTTTTGGTGGGATTTTTTGATTGGAGAGCACAGTGAAATGCAGTGCTCCATGAACACCCCATCCCATGATATTAATATCAGATGGAGATTATTAATTAATTGGTGCAACATTTTCAATGCACCAAGGCATGAACATTCAAGGGCTCTCTACTAATTTTCAACCTTTGGATGTCTGGAAACTGAGAGAGATGCTAGTTCAATTTGGCATCACATCCCTTCTATTACCTTGACATGATTATGATATTCATCATACGATAATATATTCTCTTTTAAGTGACAAAGAGTTTTACACATGTTGAGACGAATATCATGAATACAATCTTCTGTAAACGTTTCTGGAATATCATACTAAGAGTCATCCAAAGGCCAAAACATGATTGTTACATCAACCATCTCTAGATTCTTTCTCATTTTCAGAACTCCCTCTTTGTCATTTGATGATGATTCTCTTACCTAATTGGACCAAAGCTGGGGCTTATTTGTTTCTTCATCAGATTCAACAAGATTGGTAGATAATTAATTTGTCAAATTAGAATATGAATGACCCAGGGGTGGTTCAGAGAATGACCTACACCCTAGGATATCATCCAATTGAGAAAGAATTTCACCTACTATTGATGAAGCATCAGACATGACTAGCTTCACAGTTTCAAGTTCCTCAAGATAAGAGTGCTTTCTCAGCACTACATTGTCCATTGGGGAATTTTCCAAGAAATTTGAATTACTACTGTGGAGAGTACTTTCACAGCTAAATTTATCATCATGGGGAGGACCACCATGGTGGGTTATAGAAAAAGATGAAACCTCTTGCTCCTTGGTCTTATGTCCACACATAGGGTTATTGTTGCTCTCATCTAAAGAGAAAACATTGAGATCGAACAAATTGTCATGAAGCAATACTTCATGAAAAAGATTCTGATAAAGACCATCAGAATAATTGTTCCCACTATTATGAAATGGGAGACTAGAATTTTGATTTTCACCAATCAATTTTTTGAGTGATTTAAGGACTCCTGCATCGAGAAATGCCTTATTGCAGATTGGCTCTTGATTACTCTAATGTGTTGTAAAGGACTTTTTCTTGGATTCCTTCTTACTGAATTTGGAAAAAAATTGTTGAAGAAATTGGTTATTATGGGATGGTGTGTGTGCGTGCTTATGATAAACGATATGGTTAGGAAGACGAACGTCATTTGAATCTTTTGTATGTACCCAACTTGATTGTCTGTATGACATGGGGGAGTACACCCCACGACCCTCCTAGACTAGAATAGAGAAGCATACCTACTCTGGAGTAACATGTTGGCGAGTTACTCCACTAATAGGGATAGATTTATGATTCTCTCCCTATGATTCTGCTAAAGTTGTTATAATATCCTGACAAGCATCTAGGATATGAGCAGGTATTTGCTTCTTTTTATTCACCATTATCAGAATTTACATGGTGACTTCAACTATCAGAAGGGGAATATACGTCCATTCCATATTTTGTGTAGGTGTATGTGCATTCTCTTATCCTCCTTTTCATGTCAAAGGATATTGTCAGTACTTATGCATAGGGGAAGAGAGTTGAGTCTACTTCGGATTTGTCGTCGAAGCTTTCTGATTAACTTCTCCGGGTGCTACCAAATGAGAATATTGGATGGCTTGATAAACATTGGAATGTGTATGTCCCTACTGTTTATCCTCCATCATGTATGGTTGACTGGGTTCCATCAATACATGTATATGAGACTACATACATAGTTGATGATTATAAACTATTGTATGTTCCTTCTTACCAGTTTCCATTGTATTAGATTGGAGAGATTCTATGGATGTAGTCTGACAAGACTGCTGACTGGCTACTGATTTATAAATAGGTGTATGTTCCTACCTATAGTTCTTTTCCATAATTTCCTAGAGGGATTGATGTGTTACTTCCATATGAGTCTGTTTCACAGCTGGATTAAAACAGACGGGTGTGTGCACCTGCTCGTCGCTTGCCACCAAGATTGGTTGGTGGACATGTTCGGAGGGGGCAGTGGTAAGAACCCACTACCTATTGGCTGGTCTTCGACTCTCGTGGTTTGTCTTGATTGCTCTAGTTTCAGGAACCTAAGCTTAACGCATGGCGATGACACCCTCATCATGATGAGGGCACACTACTGCATGAGTCTGGTGGTGATTTTCGGTGGGATTCCTCGTGAAGGACTCATGCATCCTTGAATGGAGGCCCTATGGGACCTCCTGATCAACCTCCATATTTTATTGGAGGGACCGGTTGTTTCATTCCATCGATAATGACCCAAAACAGTTGAAGACGGTGGATAGCACTACCTTCTCCTTGATCCCTGGTCATCGTTGTCCGGATGACTGGTGTGAGTTGTTCACTTGGAGGGCTTGTCAAGAGGCCTTCCATGTCAGGATGGTACCGTGTTGATGGTGTTCACCCACTAATGCATATGATACCCAGGATTACAGATGCTTAGTAGGTAATGTCATCCTCAAATCGGATGAGGATACCGTAGGAGTAGCAGCCAAGGCATTCACATGTGTGAATTTAAATGAATCCATTTCGTACTGCAATGTGATGTTCAAAAAGGGTTCCTGTTTGATATAGCAGACATAATCAAGTTATTTTTTTCCAGACTACATCTTTTGGAGGATTATATAGGTGATTTATTGCTGTGTTGGACCTCACATTCAGTTAAATAGCAGCTTAACAAATAAGTAAAGCATCATTTTAACTAGGTTAATGATTCACATCGGGTTCACCATTTTTTGTTTCTCTTTGGAAATGGGGATAACCTTGTTTGTTTAAGATTCAAAATTTTCCAATCGGGTTCCAACGGGTATATTTGTAGAACCAGAAACATCCAATGATTATATATTCATTTCGACCTACATTCCAATGGTAGGTTATCAGAAGTTGTGGACCGATGAGGATTAAGATTTTGCATTGGTCGAGAAGTTGGGAGGTTAGGATCATCACACCTTTTTTTGGGGAATTATTTCCTACTCGGAGATCCTCTTATAGATTTAATTTATGTTCATGAATCCTTATTAATTAACCAAGAATGAAAATGATTTTTTTTTAGATTTGTAAATCAATGGTGGATATGTATGTGATTAAGATAATCCTTTATATGTATTTGAGGATCTTCATCCATGGAGAATCATCCATGTGAAATGGAAATTCATAGTCAATGGTATCCTTCAATAATTTATATGGAGATATCTTTGTAATTATGATGACCATTCTGGTTTTAAAGACACTCAGTGGGGAACTCAAAGTTAATTGAAATTCAGATGGATGTGGATTATTTCAAAGATGGGATCATACTCGTAGATGGGTTACATACATATCGTTGTTAGGAGAGAATTAGAACCCACATAGTTCGGGAATAAAGTTATAGTTTAAAGTCATATGGGACAGATTATAATTAATGGGTGATGGGACTGGACCTTCGGATGGCTTCCTACATACTCTACTTTTATTGTATAAATCAAATTCCATGTAGTTTGGGAGAAGAATTGTGGGGCTTATGTATGATTAATGGCCAATGAAGATGTGTCATGGTTACTTTTACACTCTAAGATCATGCGAGTCATGATCGGTGTGAGAAATAAGAGGTATTTGTAAACTGAAGATTGTGCCACAAAATATGCAGACACAAGGAATGATATGGGTCATATGTATGTATGATTTCACATGATGATGAAGACTACGACTTACTTCAGGAATGATGCATAGGAACATGGTTCATAATGTTATTTATGCTTTATATAGATTTGGATACTCTAACATGGGGCTTACCTTTAAGGTGGATTCCCATATTAAGAGGGGACTTGGGGATTTCTTATAAGGAGGATGCCTAGAATTAAGGTACTTATGGATGGGGCTTACTCTTGATAAGGAAACCAAGATCAAAGATTATATCATCTTAATGGATGAGGTTGAATGAAGGGAACCTCTAACCGTAGAGATATAAAGTTATATAAATCACACAGTCTTGGTAGATGTTCCACATAACTCTTTTTAGATAAAGAATTCAACAACGAAACCTTTCCATAAGTGGATTTGAAGAGGGTTTTGAAGGATAGATCATGAATAGGAGAGGTGAAAAATGGGAGAGGAGGTGAATGGATAGGAGGCGCACAAGTACTGATATGGTGTGAAAGTCATAGTCGTGCATATATAGTTGCAAAAAATGGGTACACTTGGGTGAAAATTAACATGTAGGGTAAGACTTGGTCTAATTTCAACTAAATCTGTTAGTATCATCTCTAGATGCTACCATAAGGGTGGCACACATGTTCTGTTGAAGGGATAAGGCGGCACGCAAGTATGGCCATCTACCTTAGGGGATGAACACATAGGCATGAAGGTGGTGATGAATTCAAACACTTAGACCTTATTCATATTCTTTATATCTTCCATTCTAGCTAAATAATTAACATAGAAGTGTTCGGAAGTCCTGAAGAAAAGACTTGGGAGACCAGAGCTCTGTATTTGAATTCTAGAAAATCGGTCATGAAATAGGGGGCCCACAGGGGCTATTTATAGGCCACCTAAATATTAGCTGAAAAGAATATTTGGGAATTCATGTGACATGTGCGCCTTATCTCTGGTGCGTATGTGACTTGCGCACCCAAGGTCGGCGGGTAGGTATACATGTGCGCCTTAATGCCTTTTCAAATTTCGTGATGTTCTTCCCTCTTTTTTCATGAGGTACTTCCCTTAGTAAATCATTGGACTCTGTGACAGAATGGTGCATCAAAAATATGTTTTGTAAATATAAAAATTTAATTATATATATATGACCTAATAATGAGCTCCAAATCCTATTCGTCAAAACTTGCATAAGAAAATGAAATAGTTAATACCAGAATAACAAGTAATAGTGATATATTAACAAAAACAGATGATAATATTATAATTTATGATATCATAAAACTAAAAATGATTAAGGAATATGTAAATTAAATTATCTGAATCATTATAAATTGAATTCATGTTTATAAAAAAGATATCGAGCTTATGGTTATGGATTATTTTTTCTCGGATTTTTCTTTGGGAAAATTGTCTTATTCACCGCTAATTTCTTTGTCTTGTGTTTATGATGCACATGAATGTTATTATTATTATTATTTTTAATTATATGATATATTAATATATATATAATTTTCATTAAATTATGAAGCATATTATATTACTGATTAAAAAATTGTGAGTCATAATTTTACTATCACATTATTATCTGAGACTGATTATACATAAGTATTTGTTGTGATTTATTTATAATGCATGTCTATGTTTTATAAAAATGATTTTATAAAAAGTATTAATATTGTTCTATGGGTATTAAATTTCATTTTTATTCATTTTTATATTGTTACATTGTTTCATTAGAAGAAATTTTAGTAGTTTTCAAAATGAGGTACTTCATGACATTTTCTGTAAATGTATGAGAAGAATTTTTTAACATATAATGAATGTATGGATTTTTATGAATTCATAAATCATTATTCCCAAAATTATTCTCATAAAATATGTCATGGCTATTTTAAAATAATTTATTTCTTATTAAAATTGTTGGTTATTTTTAGAAAACTAAATTATATTGATGAAAAATATATATTTTCCTACAGAATAAATTTTAAATTCTCTATCAAAATTATTTTACTTTTAAATTTCGATTATTTAATATAGTTTTTTTATAGTATATGATCCCTATTATTCTTATTATTTTATTATTTTTATTATGGAATTATATCTATGAAGTGAATTTACATTACATGGATTGAAATATGTTGTAATTGTGTTAAATAAATCCTTGTAGTATTTAGGTTATGATATGATAATTGTTATAATTTTTTAGGGAAAATGTAAGAATGAATTCATTATATGATAGGTGGGACCTATATCTACATCCAATTTAATGGTTTATTATTAATATAACATGAGATAGGCATAGATGACTTTCTTCTCTAATATGGTATTGAAGTTAATCTTTGACAACTATGAAGGTTATGGGACTGATCTAATACTACCATGATGGTTATGGGAGGGAAACATGAGTAAACAGATGGTATGGGGAGTGGACGATTATTACTAATATGTACATATAAAAGATATCTTGACTACTATTGAAATAATTATTAAATTTTTATATTATAACTATAGATGTCATGATTTACTCATATGTTATGATTTCATGGATTATGATCTTTATTCAATTTTGGTTTATGTCTTGTGAACATCCATGATTTATTCCATGTCTCAATATTTTTATATATGTTATACATGTTATTATTTTCAAAAGTTATGTTCTTGTTATAAAATTTTTAAGTTCATGTTATATTTTCTTTTTTACTTGTTTAAATTTTTATAGAATCTGAGCTCACCTTTTATTATGTTTTCATTCCCCAATGATATAAAGATTTATTTTATATAGGATAGTGGAAGGGAATATGTATTGGGAGATTTTTAATAACTTTCACCAAATTAGAAAACTATGTTATATTTTTCCAAAGGACTAAACTATTACTTGCATTAAGAATTCATATGTAAAATGTAATGAATATTCATCTACAAAATTTTAATATCCATATGCATCATGCATGATAAATTATTGTATGTATCAGTGGAAAGGTTTGGTCATCCTTTTAATAAATGGTTTGTGAAAAATTTAATGACATACCTAGAGATATTTCTCAGGATATAGATAAGGATTTAACTAAGCATAATCCTACCTATAGGATCAAATCCTATAATTGTGGTCATAATGCAGAATAAACTAGGTTTAAACCAATGATGTCATAGATTCACTATTTACAAGTAATTTCCATATGGTTATGTGATTTGCATCTATGATAACTGTTTCTCATACTATTATTTCATTTCTTAGTCAGATCCAATACTATATAGAACATAGTTACATTGAATGTTTTGTATGTGAAAGTATGAGGAATATGAAAATCAATTTCCTAAGGGTAAATCCCATGAAAATAATCATTAAGGTGGAATGTTTAATGTCTAAAAATCCTTGGATAAAATGATTGTAAACATTCTGTGATAGGTATTGGATAATAAGGTATTATAGTTTACATTAAACTTATGTATCTTGGATTGATTAATCATGAGAAACAGTAAAATATGATTCATATTTTTTATAATAACAAATGTGATGGATCCCGGGTAATGGTTTAAAAATAAATTAGGACGACTGAGTTTTATATGTTTCATAATTGAATGACTATGTTATACGAATCATAAATTATATAAATTTATTTATTATAAGTATTTCAATTTAGATTAGATAGGATAGATCTATAGACCTAATAATTAGGTTTATAGGAAATATAGTATTTGAATTATGGGAAAATAACCTCCCCTGATTTGATCTTCATGATGGGATAATGATATTTGTATAAATATGTGTTTGACATGAATAATTAAATTAGATTCTAATTATTTTATTGAATTGATTAAGGATTTTTTATAAAAAATGGATTATGATATCAATTCTTTCAGCTAATGAATAATGAAACATGCATGTTTTCAATTTGGATTCATGGTAATTTAGGTTATTATGATGAATCAAGAGAATACATGATGAAAGAGTTCACATTTTTGGAATGTGACCAAAAATATGATACCTTATGTTGTATTGGGTATAAATTTAATAACTAGTTAGTGCATATCTTTTTGAGGTTTTGGATTTATGATTTCATAAGGATTGTATGTAAATAAATTTATCTATATTATACGTTAAGCATCAGATGAAATTTGGTACAATAATCTTTTATCTCAACATATGTGGACTTATTTATATTGGTTAACTTTTTCTAACCTCTGTGTTGTTATAATTATCGATGGAATGACCTATCATTCTATTTAGGGATCACATGATCTTCTAAGGCTTCAGGTTTTAAAAAAGTCAACATTATTTCGTTGAATAATTGATAATGTAGAAATTTTTCATGGAATAACACATGGTGTTGTTATAATGAAATCAAATATGTATTTATTCTCATAAAAAAATCCTCAACTATTCTGAAAGGATCTTGAATCAATTTTTATTCAAATACCTTCTTATCTGATGATTCAAATGGTCTCATACGTCATCACATATTTATGGATTTCTAAACATTAACATTCTGCTAAACATGTTTGTTATCCCTCTACATGAGAACATGATAGTAATATTTCTCTTCCATATCCATATTTTCACTTTCCAAATATGATATCATTTGTTGAAGAACATGTATTAGTTACATTGAATATCCATTATGTTTTTGAAATTGCATTATAAAAATATGTTTTTTATTAATTTATACTATATGTATTTCTATAAAAGAAACTTTAAACAATTAAAATTTTATAACCAATTAAAATTTTGAGGCTAAAATTCATTTTAAGGGTGCTAGAATGTAAAACCACAAGATTTTTATGAGATATTTTTTTATTTCATTGTCATTGATATAATGTATTATACCCTACAAAAAGATTATATTGGGCTATACACAGCACCATCATAGCTTGCGTTATACAAAATACTATGATTGGATTATGATATCAAAAAATTACAAATATTTTGATAGTGCTCATTTCACACGATATTGTGTTTTCTAGAATAAGTAAATAATATTATATTATATTATAACGAATCTATTATAATGGAAAGTATTAATATTATTAACTGAATTATGAAATAATTCTTTACACATGTACATTTATTTATTTATTTCCTGATCAATTAATTATAAATGAAAATGAAACCATTTTTAAATAGAGGGATGTTCTTTTCATAAAAAAAATTAATTCAAAACAAGTATGTTAACAAAAATAATAAGATCACACTCAATTTATTTCATTAATTAAATGAATATTTAATATATTAAATTAAATTTTTTAAAATAATCTAATATAATTCATAGAAATTAATTTAGAAAAAATATATTTTTCAAATAAAAGAAGTATTTTTTAAAACAATGTTGCTTTTCCGCCTTTTGATGGAACTACCAATTTAAATCGATTTTCTGAAAAAAAAAATTTATATTCAATTTAAAAAAATAAAAATATTATTTTGAATTTTTACAAAAAAATTATTTGGATAAATTTCTGATATTTATCTGATAGTTTTTAAATTGAAAAGGATATTAAAAAATATTGTTTTCTAATTCAAAACTGTTATTTCAACTAATTTATTAAAGTAGATTAATTAAACTTTAATTTTTTTAAATTATAAATAGATTAATTTTTTTTATTTTAATAAAAAAAAATTCATTAGAAGCACATTAACAGTGAAATTGGATATAAAAAATTTACAGTATTTTAATGATTTGTACTTTTTGAAAACATTTATTATCTCCTTATCAACATAATTAATATTTAATTAATTACTGCAGCTTCTGTGTTCTAAGATTTTAAAAGGAATTATATATTTGGAATTATTTATTAAAAATTTAATTTCCATTTTTGTTTTATTTTTTGAATATTACGAATAGTAACTACATTAATTTTTATTTAACATTGTTAAAGGTAAATAAAGTAATTTAGGTAATGAAATAATATGATAATGACAATAAATTTACCCTAACACCATCAAAAATCCAATTGGATTAGTGAAAATATAAACTCTAAACAGAAGTATTATAAGTTACTCATTAAATGTACTTTTTTTAAATAAAAAATGTGTATATATTTTAAAAATGAAAAGAAAGTTAAATGAATGTGACAAAATTTAACTGTCATATTTCATATCAGTATAATAATTTTCATATGGGGATAAACCTGATAAAAAAATTAAAATATATATTTTATAGTGTTATAATGAAATTATATACATAATCGAAATTTATTTATAATCTTTATATATTAAATAATTACCATAATGGATTATACAATGAATATTAATAAATTAGATAATTGATGAGAAATCAATAAAATAATTTCTATTAAAATGATAATTACCAATAAAAAACCAACTCGCTTGACCACATATTATTAGTAGTTTTATCTCTACCATAATCATCCAAGGGTTAAGTTATTGACTAGTTTGATCTATATGGAATCTATTATCAATCATATATTATTTTTTTAATAAACTGATGATAATTTTATCACATTCATGTTTTAATAAAAATAACATTTTTTCATTTAAGATTTTCATAAGATATATTCAAATATAAGTATTATTTAGAAATATAGTGGATTTATATTATACATATTAATTTACTTTTAATTTTTATTCAATGTATATGTACATTATGGAATTAAAAAAATTTATGTATAAATAATTTTATTTTTTGAAATATTAAATTAATGTTATTAAAAATATTAAAATAAATATAATTTTTAGATAATTAGTATATAAAATAAATTTTCTAGATGAAATTGACCATATATGTATACAATAATATATTTTTTTCTTTGATAACATCTTATATTTATATTTTAAAGAATCCATGAATTGAACAGTTTCAAAATTGACTCTACTGATGTTTTGTAAAAAAATTGTTACATTAAATTATTTCAAAATCATAATTTTTTTTAAAAAAAATATAAAATAATTATTATCTGATATAAAATTTTCTAATTTATTTAATTATGATATAATTGATATAAAATATTTAAATATTTCACAATATTAATATTGAAATATTTGTTAACATAGCTAAAAATAAATATAATAACTATGTGCTAAAATAAAATGATAATGTATAAATGGAAAAAATATTTTATAGAATTTATTTTTTGATGAGAATAGAACCTCATCCTATTTAACCTCCTAAATTTGTAATTTTTCCCAGTTTTTGATTCAATTTTTTTTATAGAGTAATATTTTTGGAGATTCCAAATATGCCTGCACTTCAATTATTAAAGGGAACACTCACCCTCACATATTCACATCAAATTTATCCTTTAGGATCAACTAGTCCAAGAATATTTCCTTTATAAACAAAATTAGTAATATTCTAGAGGTTTTGGTCTTCTCAATAGATAAACTCTAGTGTCGTTAAGAGGAGATCTAGAGGAAGCTAATTGAAGAAGAAGAATATCCTCTACTAACTATTTAAAACTTATTTTCTTCTTATACTTCATATTCATGAGTTGATTTCATTATAAATTAATAAATACATTTTAAATTATATACAATGATGTAATTATTATTTTTGTAAAACCATATTCCCCTTCTATTCATCCTTGGAAAAGAAAAATCATCATACTTGTGTACGTACTACTTACCATATCCACACAGTGGAGTAATTTGTTTTTCACCACCACCTTACATGGATGGGTATAATGATAGAAAAATATCTACATTTTATAATTTTAACTTGATAATGATTATGGAAGAATATATATATCATCCACTTCCATAAAATTTCAAAATTAAAAAAATGTTATCGTCACCCATTTGAATGTACGACCAACTGTCTCCACGATGCTATGTGATTTTTTGTACATGATAACCATTATATAATTATTATATAATTTAAATAATAAATAAATATGATATATATTATTTTAATATGATTTTTAAATTATATAAATATGGCATAAGAAGGGGAACCCGAACTTATTCAATAAAAAATACATAAGAAAATGAAACACTTATTAACCATATAGAACGTAAAAATGAAATTATATTAAAAATCGATGATAATATAATTGTATATGATATGAAAAAATTACTACAATTATGGAATAAGTCAATGAATTTTTTTAAATCATTATATAGTTATATCGGATATATACAATAGAAATTAGGCCTTTGGTACGAGATTATTTTTCCTCAGTTTTCGTTCAGTGAGACACATGTCTTATATACCATCTATTTAATTTTTGTGTTATCTATATTTCACATGATTTGTTTTATTATCATGGATTTTATATTTACATTTTAATATAAATTTATTTTTCTTCTTAGGAATATTATTTGAATTTATCAAAATTGGTAAGAAAGAATTTAAAATATCATTATTATCTGAATTTTTTTATACGTTAGTATTTACTAGGTTTCTCTATCATCCATTAAAATGATCTATAAGAAGTTTTTATAAAATTTTTTATAATTCTTAAAATTATTTCAAACATATATTTTTTCAATAATTTTTACTTTCTATTCCATGTTATGAAATGAATCTTTTTTCTTTTTCCAAATGAGGTACTTCATGATTTTTTGGAAAAAGTATGAGAATATTATTTTTTAAACATGTATTGAAAGAATGTATTTTTATACATTCATAAATACTTACATAAAATAATAGTCACTTACATGAATTCATAATTATATTCAAATTATTTCTTTTTTTTTTTGCATTTAGATAAAATAAATTATTTTAGAAGAAAATGAGATATTTCCCTCAAAATATAATTTCAAGTGTTCTGTAAGGATTACATTCAATATATGATGTAATTATATAATATTTGAATGTTTCAATAATTCAATGCTAATTATACTTATGTTTTTATTATAATTGATATTGCATTATATTGAGGAAATCTATTTGTTTTACATGCATTATGTTATGATGAAATGGTGTTTAAGAAACCCATGTTATTCATTGTGTTATACAATGATGAATGGTTTATGTTTTTTGGAACACTTAGGAATGATTTCATTATGTTATGGGTGGGACCAATATCTCCCTACAATTCACTGGGTAAATATTTATATATCATGAGATAAACATGGGGGGCCTTGTCTCCTAATCAAGTCTTGGGAGTGAACCTAGAATATGATGATGGTTAGGGGAGTGAACCAAGAAAACCAAGATGGTTATGGGAGTTAACCATGACAAATAAGATTTTATGGGGAGTGATCCCATTCAAATAATATTGACTTGGAAATCATGCATTGATTAATATGGAAATTATTTTTATATGCATATATGTCTGCCACAAATTTCTTATTTTATACTTTTATTTTGATTTCATTGATTATGTTCTTTATTAAATTTTGATTCATGTTTTAGGAACTATAATGATTTATTAAATTACTAATGATTTTGAAATATGATATACATGGTATGATTTCTAAATATTTTTTCATTTTTTTCATTGTTATATTCATGTTCCATTTGATATTGTACTTGTTTATAGTTACTGAGCATCTATTCTAAACCTTTTGTTTGTTTTCCATTAACTAGTTTATAAATAAATGTTTTAGGTAAAAACTGAATGGTAGGAGCTTATGGGAGTTGAATGAGATCTTTTAACGAATTAAAAGAATGTTGTTGAGAAATGTATTGTTTTCAAACAATTCAAAATAATGTTTTTTAAAGGGGGAGATTATTTTAAATAATACTCTGTCTCTTTATGATGAATTTGATGCTCACAGATACACTTAATTATTTACTAATTATTTCGTTGAGTATTTCGCAGGAATTTATTTTATTTATTTATTTCATATAACGAGATTTCATACTTCATTTATTCCGAGATCTATTTTTGCGCGTTCTGGAATCACTGTAGCGCGAGATCAATTTTAGCGCGTTCTGGAATCACTGTAGCGCGAGATCAGTTTTAGCGTGTTCTGGAATCACTGTAGCGCGAGATCAGTTTTAGCGTGTACTGGAATCACTGTTCATACCCTACGTTGATGAATGTAACGTATGGATGAAAAGTTTAATTTTATGTTAAAAGAAACATATGGTTAAGAAACCATGCGTTATTTTGAAACGTATGGTTAATGAACCTTACGTTGTTGAAAAGTATGGAAGAAGAACATTACGTTTGGAAGGAACCTTACGTTTTTGTTGTTGGACAAGTATGGAAGAGAAACCGTAAGTTAGTTTTCAGTGTTGAGTTTGTTTCTAAAAAGTATGGATCATCAACCTTACTTTTATAATCAACCGTACGTTCTTTGGAGAGTTGAAGCAAGAGATCAACCCTACGTTTGAATGCTGAAGAGAAAGTATGTATGCTCAACCTTACGTTCTGAACCTTACGTTCTGAACCTTACGTTTGTGAACCTTACGTTTTTGAAACCTACGTTTGGAGCCACGTCATCAACCCTACGTTTGGCGTCGGGATATTTTTGACAGATGATATTTCCTTTTGCATTGGTCAAACAGACGGATTATTAAGCGGATTTCGAGCCGATTCTTAAGTACGACTTTGACTGAATCAAAGACGATTTTCAACGGATTAATGATTGATTTAAATGGAGCTTTTTATGCCGATTCTTCAGGGGAGTTACAACGGCTCAGTTATTTCTTTTTTAATATCGCGAATCTAAAGGAGATTTTCCTGGATCTATTTATGTGGAAGATTTTCTCAGATTTGAATATATATGTTCTATCTTGGAATCATCGGATATATATATACACAGGAAAGTGTATGAAATATATAGATTGATCTTTTAACAAGCAAGAAACAGAGACTGTGTGAAGGCGTTCTTTTCTGGTGATCGAGAAGAAGTGTAAAACCTTTTTTACCGAAGGAAGATCTTGATAGCAGATTCACATGTTCTACATCGACTATCTGTTGTGAATCTACTGCTGCTGAAGTTGTGAAGTTTCTTGTAATATCTATTGCAACTGGATCGACTCAGAACTGTTTTGATTACAGATCTTTATTTTCTGAAAACGACGATCTATCTACTGTCAATTACATTCTGTTGCAATTGTGAAGAAAAACTGGAGAAGTGTTTTCTTTATCGAAACCCTTTTAATTTTTTAGTGATCAGATTCTCATTCTAAGCTGTATGGGTTCGTGTTTGAACCAGGAAGGCTATGTTTGCCTGAAACTTGTAAAGGTGTCAACTGCCTGTACTCAGTTGTGAACAGGTCTGTGGAAATGAGGACCAGATAGTGAAAATTGCCAAGCTCGTGGATTTGAGCGTGGGTGGAGTGGACTAGGGGCCTTCTGTTCCCCGAACCACTATACATCCGTGTGTTCATGCTTTTACTTTTTCCGCTGCATATTTAATCATGCTAAAGCATAGTGGATAGAATTTGTCTAAATTGAAGAGATTGTAATAATTTTGAAAAGACAAAATTCACCCCCCCCCCCCCCCTCTTGTGTGTAATCCGTAGATTCAGATCCAACAATTGGTATCAAAGGAGGTGCTTCTTATTTTTAAAGTCTTATCAAGCTAGAAGTATATAAAGATTATACATAGTGTATCATGGCTGATACGAGAGAGGGAATGTCAATGGTCAGAGCACCTTACATTAATGGTGATAATTATGGATGCTGGAAATCACGTATGATTATTTATCTGAAAAATCTTGGTTACAAAGTCTATTCAAAGATTCTGACTCCCTATGAAATTCCTGAAAATCCCGATACATGGAGTGCTGCTACAGAGGATGAGTATTACATGAATTCAAAAGCTATGAATGCAATCATCTGTGGTCTAGGACCGGATGAATTTAACAGAGTATCTCAATGCCCGACTGCATATGAAATGTGGCAAACAATAGCTATTGCTTATGAAGGAACAGATAATGTAAGACAGATGAGATATGCAACTGCTAAATTAAAATTCGATACTTTCAGAATGATTGAAGGAGAGAGCATCACTCAGATGAATGGAAGATTGACAGAAATTATCAATAGTATAACAGCTCTAGGAGAACCAATCAAGCAGGCTGATCAAGCGTTAAAGGTACTGAGAGTACTTCCTACTCGATGGAATGGAATCTCTGCAGCAATCAGACAATCAACTTCTGTTAAAAATCTAACTATGAGAGAGCTGATTGGTACATTGATGATGTACGAGGCTGAAATGCAAGATGAGGTAAATGAGCATAAAGTCTACATAAAAAGTGAAAATACTGCTTTGAAAGTGACTTCTCAACAAAAGGATAGAAAGATGAAGAACAGAGAAGTAAGTGCTAAATCAGAAAGCTCTGATTCTTCAAATTCGGATGAAGAACTGGCTCAGCTAGCCAGAAAATTCAGAAAGTTCTACAGTAAGAAGAAAGACTTCAAGAAATCCTTCAAAAAGGATAGCAAGGAAGTGAGATGTTATGAATGCAAAAAGATGGGACATATCAGACCGGATTGCCCAAAATTGAAAGATGCAAAGAAGAAGAAATTCTTCAAAATAGGTGATTATGAGCAGAAAGACAAGAAAGCTATGAAAGCTACTTGGAGTGTTTCTGAAGACTCAAGTAATTCTTCTGAATCAAGCTCAGAGAAGGAGGAAGCCAATTTAAAAGCAAATATGTGTTTCATGGCTGAAACTGATGAGGTACACTCATACTACTCCTCTGACTCAAATAATGAATCAAACTCTGAAACAAGCTTCTCAAATAAAAAACATGCAGCTTACTGCAATATGCTTGAAGAAAGGTATGACTCAATATTTAAAAAATATAAATCTATAAAGAACTTGCATAAAGCTATTTCAGATGAGATAAATACTTTGCTAAAACAACATAAGGAATTAATTGACAAATACAACTCTGCTGACTCAAATAAAATTAATTTTGAATCAAAAATAAAAACTCTACAGGATGAAGTAGAATCTTATAAAAAGGCTGCATTAGTTTTTACAAAAGGAGAAAACACCTTAAATGAGATACTTGGAAAAACTGTAATTAAAAAGGAAAGGTTTGGAATTGGAAGTAAAGGAGAAAAACCTATGTTATACAAAAATTATTTTGTTCCTAGCACTAAACAGGTTATTTGTAACTTCTGTGAAACAAAAGGTCATATAGCTAAAAACTTTTTTCTATGAAAACCTCAAATATGTGGAATTAAGAAAGCTTATATTTCCAATGATCTCTATGATTCAATCAATTTTAAGAAAATAAAGCAAATCTGGATACCCAGATCACTGCTTGCTAACACTCCTGGACCCAACAAAATATGGGTACCAAAGCAATTTGTTTGAATGTCTTTGCAGGTAGCAGGTCACCAAAGAAAGAAAGAAATATGGTATATGGACAGTGGCTGCTCAAGACACATGAGTGGAACTTCAGCTAATTTCTCTTCTCTTACTCGAAAGGAAGGAGGACTTGTCACCTTTGGTGACAATGCCAAAGGAAAGATTATTTGTATTGGAACAGTTGGAGATCCAGAGACAGTCTCAATCAACAAAGTACTTTATGTACAAGGGTTAAAACAAAATCTGAAAAGTATCTCTCAACTCTGTGATGATGGATACACTGTTGATTTTACTAACAATAGTTGTACTGTTTCTAAAGATAAACTGTTTAAGTTTAGAGCACCCAGAACTGATAATGTTTATACTTTGGATTTGTATTCCTTGTGTAAACAACAAGTAAACTGCTTAACTGCTAATATAAGTGAATCCTGGATCTGGCATAGAAGACTTGGTCATTGCAATATATATGCTTTACATAAATTATCTAAGAGACATCTAGTTTCTGATTTGCCTAGTCTCAAATTTGAAAATGACAGATTCTGTGATGCATGTCAGCTTGGCAAGCAACACAAATCATCATTCAAATCTGTTAATAAAGTTGCTACAATTAAACCTCTAGAACTTATCCATATGGATTTGTTTGGACCTTCAAGAGTAGCAAGTTTAGCTGGTAAATTATATGTTTATGTATTAGTTGATGATTATTCTAGATTTACTTGGATTTTCTTTTTGAAATTTTAAAGTGAATCTTTTAGTTTATTTGAAGGTTTTTGTAAATCTATTCAAAATGAAAAAGGTTTTAATATAATCTCATTGAGAAGTGATCATGGTGGAGAATTTGAGAACCAGGAATTTAATTCCTTTTTCTCAAACATGGGTATTAAACACACCTTCTCTACTCCAAGAACACCTCAACAGAATGGGATTGTAGAAAGAAGAAATAGAACTATTCAAGAAATGGCTAGAACTATGTTAAATGAATATAGCCTACCTATATATTTCTGGCCAGAAGCTGTTAATACAGCTAGTTATATAATGAATAGAATTTTAATAAGACCTATTTTGAAAAAGACACCCTATGAACAATGGAATAACAGAAAACCTAAAGTAAATTACTTTAAAGTTTTTGGATTCAAGGTTTACATCTTGAATACCAAAGATAATCTTGGTAAATTTGATCTAAAATCTGATAAAGGTATTTTCTTAGGATATTCTGCAACCTCCAAAGCTTATAGAGTCTATAATAAAAAGTCAAGGATTGTTGAAGAATCAGTTCATGTGAAATTTGATGAATCTGATCCTTTTGAGAAAAAGATAGAATAAATAGATGAACCTGATTCTAATGAAAACATGAGATTTGAGAATTTAAAGAATGATTTTGAAAATGATATAAAAGAAATTCAGTCCAGTTCAGAAAAACATGACACTGAAGAACCTTTGAATGTAATGCCTAGACAGTCTACAACCTTAAAGAATCACCCTTTAGAATCTGTGATAGGTGACTTAGAGACTGGTATTCAAACTAGAAGAAACCTTGGAAACATAGTTGAATTCTCTGCTTTCCTATCCCAATAAGAACCTAAGACCATAGAAGAAGCCTTAGATGATGAGAGCTGGGTAATAGCAATGCAGGATGAATTGAACTAGTTCAAGAGAAATAAGGCTTGGGAATTAGTTGAAAGACCACATGATTATCCAGTAATAGGAACTAAATGGGTCTTTAGGAATAAAAAGGATGATCAAGGGATAATAACTAGAAATAAAGAAAGATTAGTAGCTAAAGGATATAATCAAGAAGAAGGAATAGATTATGATGAGACCTTTGCACCTGTAGCCAGGTTAGAAGCCATTAGAATCCTTTTAGCCTATGCATCTTATATGAATTTTAAATTATTTTAGATGGATGTTAAATCTGCCTTTTTAAATGGTTATTTAATGGAGGAAGTTTATGTTGAGCAACCTCCTGGTTTTGAAAATTCTCAAAAACCAGATTCTGTTTTCAAACTTACTAAAGATCTTTATGGCCTTAAACAAGCACCTAGAGCTTGGTATGAAAGACTAAGTTCTTTTATTTTGAAAAATGATTTTACTGTTGGACTGGCAGATCCAACACTCTTTAAGAAAACTGTGAAAAATAATGTTTTGTTGGTTCAAATTTATGTTGATGATGTAATTTTTGGATCAACCAATAAAATTCTTTGTCATGAATTTTCAGAATTAATGAAAAAAGAATTTGAAATGAGTATGATGGGAGAATTAAATTTCTTTTTGGGTCTTCAAATATTTCAAAAAGATTTTGGAAATGTTTTAAATCAATGCAAATACATTACTGATTTACTTAAGAAATTTGGACTTGAAAACAGCAAGCCATTTACAACTCCTATGTGTACTAATATAAAACTTGATTTGGATGAAACTGGAAAATCAGTGGACAACAAGTTATATAGAGGTATGATTGGTAGTTTGTTATATCTTACTGCTAGTAGACCAGATAAAATATATTCAGTATGTCTTTGTGCTCGATTTCAATCAAATCCCAAAGAATCCCATTTAACTGCTGTTAAAAGAATTTTTAGATATTTAAAAGGTACTATTTATCAATCTCTGCTTTATCCAAGAACCTCTGATTTTAATTTAATTTCATATTCAGATGCTGACTTTGGAAGCTGTAGGTTAGATAAGAAGAGTACTTCAGGAACATGTCACTTTTTAGGGAAGTCTTTAGTATCTTGGTCTAGTAAGAAACAACACTCAGTTGCTCTGTCAACAGCTGAGGCAGAATATGTGTCTGCAGGTAGTTGCTGTGCACAGGTGTTGTGGATGAAAAACAGTATTATGGACTTTGGATTAAATTTCAATAATACACCTATTTTATGTGATAATACTAGTGCAATTAATATTTCAAAAAATCCTATTAGTCATTCTAGAACTAAGCACATTGATATAAGACATCACTTTTTAAGAGATCATGTGTTTAAAAAGGATATATTTTTAGAATTTGTAAATACAGAAAATCAATTAGCAAATATTTTTACTAAACCACTTCCCACGGCAAGGTTTGAATTTATTAAGGGGGAGTTAGGTTTATTTAATTTTAAATATTTTTTTTAATCTTATTCTGTTTTCGAATTCTGCTTAATTTCTGTTTCCCTCTATAAGTAATTTTATTTTGTTATAAATAAAAGTAATGATTAGTGATTACACGGGAATCAAGGCTGTCAGAACCGTTTCACCTTCTAAACTGCTTTACCTTTTTCGGAAACCCTTTCGAAAACCTAAAACTGCACATCTGCTCCAAAACCCTTTTCTGAATCTTCAAACCCTAAACATACGAACCTTCAGAAATCGTTGTTGAAATGGCAGAGACTAAGCGTCCAGATGAAGCTGAGAGCAGTGCTGCAAAGAAACCTAAGGTAGTTAGTCGGAAAATACTTGAAGGTAAAGTCATAGATTTAGAGTGGCTGTTTGAAACTAATTTACTGTTGAAGCAAGTGTTGTCGTTTCAAAGCCTTGAGCAATCTTTTAATAGTGAAAATTCTGAGTTTCTATATGAGGTAGAAATGAGACATTTCTTTAGAACTGTTCAGTTTATCCTTGGAGATACAGAGGATAGTTTATTGGCTCAAATAGAGGATAAGGACTTTTCAATATCATCTGTACAGATAAGTCAAATTCTTAACTGCCCTCATGAAGGAGTTTTTCATTTCGATTTACGGAATATTGGAGATTCTGTACATAAGTCTGAAGACATTATGTCTTTTCTGTTTGGAACCAGAGTGATAAAGAAGATGTTTATTAAGGATTTGGAGCCCGATCAGAAAATTTTGGTAAAATTTGTTTAGACTGGTTTAGCACCAAGAATGGCTGAGATGGAGAAAATCCAATACCCTGACATGTACATAATGTATCTTCTGATGTGTGATATTAAGTTTAATTTTCCTAGGTTTATGATATCTGAGTTACTGCTGTCAGAGTGAAGCAAGAATGACCTTTTTCCCTTATAGAAGGTTCATTTCTTTGTTTTTGTTTAAAGGAGGAATGATCAGATTGGTAGATGCTGGGGTGAAATGTCACCACAGTAATGTTTTTAATGCTGGAACTTTGAGGAAAGTATGATACTTCTGGAGCACAATTAAAGGAAAACTCTTACCTGTTGGAGCTGAGGAAAACTCGGAGAGTGATCAGGCTCAACCGGCTAAGTCCAAGGAGGGACAAGCAGAATCAAGAGTTAGTACAGTGGCAAGGAGAATTCGTTTTGAGATGGAGGAAGTTGAGGAAGAGAGAAGTCAAGAAGGACTTCAATCTAGAAGGAAGAGGTCAATTGATGAAGAAATTATCTCTCCTGCCTTGAAATCCTCTGAACCGTTAATTTCTTATTCATTTGTGAGAGAAGCTGTTGTGGAGCAGACTGCACCGATAGAGGAACCAGCAGCTCAAACAGAAACTCCAAAAGAACCTCAATCTACTGTTGTGGCTGTTGAAAAAGTAATTCAACAAGAACAACTTATGGAGGCAGTGCCTGGTGAAGAAGTGGCCCGACCTCAAGATTTACATGAAGATATTGTTCTTGACCAATCAGTAGTAGTCAGAGAGACAACTGTTCGTGATGAACATACATCTGAAACTAATACAGAGGTACTTCATGAAAATTTTTCAGTGGAAGAGTTTCAGGCTTCAAAAGATAGTTCAGTGGATCAACCTTGTCAGAACAAGGACAAAGAACAGATAGATGCAGATTCCTTACCACTTGCCCTGCTTCATCAACCTAATTCTGGACATGAGAATCGAGCACAGGGTGCCCCTGATTCGAGAAAAGAAGAAGTTGTTGAGTTGTACAAGAGTATCTCTCAGTTAGAATCTGAGAATGTTAGTCTCAGAAATTCTCTAAACTTAGAGCAGTTGAAGTTTCAGAAGCTGAAAGAATGTACTGTTTCAAGACAGGAAGTAGATTTGTTTAAGACTGATATGCTGCATGCTGTTGATCAGTTAAAATCAAAGATGGTAAAGAAAGATGATTTGTCTGAGTTGAAGATTTAAATGGAGAATAAATTTGAGTCTGTTGCAAATAGTGATGTGAGTGGATCAGGCTCTTCACCTGATTTGATTCGGAGATTTCAAGCAATTACTGCTGCAATGAGCAATATGAGTGACAGATTACACGATCTTCAGTGTAATAGTGCCCCTTTTTCAGCTTTGCTAGATAATCAGAGATTTTTAGTGGATTAGTTGACATCTGGAGAGAAACCGATTAGGATTCTTCTGAATCAGTTATCAGAAAAACTGGCTCTTTTTGTTGAAAAAGAAGAAAGAATGCATGATTTTTTCAGAGTTAATTTGATTGAAGATATTCATATGACTCAAGAGAACAGAGATCTTATCATCAAGTTAGGATATGGGATGATGATGAGGCTCAGAGAACAGTTTACAGAGATAAAGACCGCGATTCAATGGAGCTAGACACCTTTTTCCCTGTCTTATCTATGAACCTTGATTCCTCTGTATATCACAATCGTTTATATATATAACAGCTTGTGAATGAAAATTCTTTTCTTACTTCTTTTTTGTTTTGTTGTTTATTGATTTATGATTGAGTTAGCCAGTATAACAAATTCACTTATTCATACACAGTTAATTATAGCATTTACTTATAGTTCAGTGCAATATTGAATGTGTTCAAATCCGTAATTTTTCATTCTTTTTGATATCACAAAAAGGGGGAGAATTTGGATAAACACAAAATTTAAATTCATTTGTTTAACATTTAAATTCATTTGTTTCCTATGAAGAAATTTGGATATATGGGAGAATTTGGACATATACGACATTTATCTTTTATCTATTTTTAGCTGAAAATTTATTTTTATGGGGGAGAAATTTTATTATAGTTAAATATTGTTTTAATCCTTTCAAAATTCTAAAATTTAATAAAACAAATTTTTCAATAAAGATTGCAATTAAATTAGTTCTATTATTTTATGGGTTTTGTGATTCAAAAAGGGGGAGATTGTTGAGCAATGTATTGTTTTCAAACAATTCAAAATAATGTTTTTTTAAAGGGGGAGATTATTTTAAATAATACTCTGTCTCTTTATGATGATTTTGATGCTCACAAATACCCTTAATTATTTACTAATTATTTCGTTGAGTATTTTGCAGGAATTTATTTTATTTATTTATTTCATATAACGAGATTTCATACTTCATTTATTCCGAGATAAATTTTAGCGCGTTCTGGAATCACTGTAGCGCGAGATCAATTTTAGCGCGTTCTGGAATCACTGTAGTGTGAGATCAGTTTTAGCGTGTTCTGGAATCACTGTAGCGCGAGATCAGTTTTAGCGTGTACTGGAATCACTGTTCATACCCTACGTTGATGAACGTAACGTATGGATGAAAAGTTTAATTTTTATGTTAAAAGAAACGTATGGTTAAGGAACCTTGCGTTATTTTGAAACGTATGGTAAATGAACCTTACGTTGTTGAAAAGTATGGAAGAAGAACATTACGTTTGGAAGGAACCTTACGTCTTTGTTGTTGGACAAGTATGGAAGAGAAACCATACGTTAGTTTTCAGTGTTGAGTTTGTTTCTCAAAAGTATGGATCATTAACCTTACTTTTATAATCAACCGTACGTTCTTTGGAGAGTTGAAGCAAGAGATCAACCCTACGTTTGAATGCTGAAGAGAAAGTATGTATGTTCAACCTTACGTTCTGAACCTTACGTTCTGAACCTTACGTTTCTGAACCTTACGTTTGTGAACCCTACGTTTGGAGCCACGTCATCAACCCTACGTTTGGCGTCAGGATATTTTTGACAGACGATATTTCTTTTTGCATTGGTCAAACAGACGGATTATTAAGCGAATTTCGAGCCGATTCTTAAGTACGACTTTGACTGAATCAAAGACGATTTTCAACGGATTAATGATTGATTTAAACGGAGCATTTTATGCCGATTCTTCAGGGGAGTTACAACGGCTCTGTTATTTCTTCTTTAATATCGCGAATCTAAAGGAGATTTTCATGGATCTATTTATGCGGATGATTTTCTCAGATTTGAATATATATGTTCTATATTGGAAACTTCGGATATATATATACACAGGAAAGTGTATGAAATATATAGATTGATCTTTTAACAAGCAAGAAACAGAGACTGTGTGAAGGCGTTCTTTTCTGGTGATCGAGAAGAAGTGTAAAACCTTTTTTACCGAAGGAAGATCTTGATAGCAGATTCACATGTTCTACATCGACTATCTGTTGTGAATCTACTGCTGCTGAAGTTGTGAAGTTTCTTGTAATATCTATTGCAACTGGATCGACTCAAAACTGTTTTGATTACAGATCTTTATTTTCTGAAGACGACGATCTATCTACTGTCAATTGCATTCTGTTGCAATTTTAAAGGACAACTGGAGAAGTGTTTTCTTTATCGAAACCCTTTTAATTTTTGAGTGATCAGCTTCTCGTTCTAAGCTGTGTGGGTTCGTGTTTGAACCAGGAAGGCTGTGTTTGCCTGAAACTTGTAAAGGTGTCAACTGCCTGTACTCAGTTGTGAACAGGTATGTGGAAACGAGGACCAGATAGTGAAAATCGCCAAGCTCGTGGATTTGAGCGTTGGTGGAGTGGACTAGGGGCCTTCTGTTCCCCAAACCACTATACATCCGTGTGTTCATGCTTTTACTTTTTCTGCTGCATATTTAATCGTGCTAAAGCATAGTGGACAGAATTTGTCTAAATTGAAGAGATTGTAATAATTTTGAAAAGACACAATTCACCCCCCCTCTTGTGTGTAATCCGTATATTCAGATCCAACAAATGTGTTCTGTGTTTCCAAATGAACTGAACTATTACGTTCTGCAGACATGCATGTGTATCATGTAATGAATATACATCTACAAAATGTAATTGAAATGTGCGTCATGTTTAGGTTTTTTTTTGATACATGATTATTGTTCCTATGAGAACATAGATAGATATAAAATCCTATGGGATTTTCATTTTTTGATCAAATTCTCCATACAAGTGACTCTGAATAAATGGTTTTCTTGTTAAATTGATTGAATATGTTTGAAATTTTAAAATAAAAAAACATAAAGTAATGTTTTTAAAATATTGAATGATATAGGTATATCTATAGATGTTATGTGATAACCATTTGATGACAAGGTGTAAAAAGTTCTAATGTTTAAACATTTTTATTTTATAGATTATCAAAATACCCTTATGTTGTTAGATGTTCAAAACTCATGAAAACCATTTTGTTTTTTTGTTATGTTTGTATGAAGAAAGAATAATATTAAACATGGTTGTGATGGAAAATGTGATGATTTTTATAATGATATAACCACTAGAAATATACTTTGTGATTATTGAAAACAAAAATCATGAAACATGACTAATTATGTGGAATTATTTGATTTTTTATATGAATAGTGTGGAGAATGAGGGAGCCTCCCAAGTAAAATATATATGAAAATAATAAATGAATTAAAGTATAATTATGTAAATAATGAAAATTTGGAAATAAAAACCAATGTGATTTCATCGAGCTAACATAATGATGACTTATTGTGGATGATGGGTCTTCATGTATCAAACAACCTTATGAAAACAAACAGTTCAATAAAAATAATTAAAGGAAAAAATGTTCTCTCTATAGTACCATAAATTATTTTGATTCCTATCTATCAGGAACTAGGGAATTTTCCATATCAATTCCCTAATCAAATGACTAACCTATAATATGGGAATCACCAACCTCTAGTACAAATTGTAAAATAGAATGCCCATAGAATCACTACTCTATAGGTATGTCCTGATAATTATGGTAGACATTACCTCTAATCTATTATAGTGGATGACTTGATGAAAATACTTATTGGAGCTCTATTGTGACATCCTAGAGAAAATAGTAGGGTCAAATCCATAATTTCACATTAATTTGGTGTATGTATTCATATTCCAAGGGTTTTGACTAGTCATGATGACATAGTTAATAACAAGTGGAGACAATACTTTCAATGAGAGTTCTAAAATACAATAAATAACTCAATATATAAACACTGTAAAATAATAGAAAACATAATTAATAGACATGAAATATTTATATATATATATATATATTAACCAGAGTAAAGGGTAATTAATCATAGATATTCAAAACGTGATAACCCTCATGGATGATCATTTACGCAAAAAAGAAGACTACAAACAAAAAATGAGTCTCCATACTCAACACCTATCCTTATCCTAATCTTTAGAATCATTGTGAAATTTATATCTAAACTACTGACCTTGGTCCACACCCCGAACCACTTATGTCAATAATTTATGGATGCTCGAGTACCCATGTATTATATATACCTATGCATAGATCTCTAAAACTCAATTGGACACCAACAACATGGTTCTATACCCAACCAATATATTTAGTGTACATGAAATTGTTATGTAAGAATAATAAGAAAATATATAGAAAATAATTAAATTTTTTATATATGATATATAATAATAATAAATATATATTAAATAAATCACATGTATCTAGATGTTTTGTTCACAAAAAGACTCTAAAAACATCAGTCATATATGCTTGTTCTCCATCATGGAATGAAATTGTGATCTACCACATGAAACATACCCCCAATTCGACAGTTCAAATACACTAAAAACATAACCCTCATGAAGGGATATTCTATTAAATTCAAATAATGAATATAACACATCTTTCTTAGGGGGGTTTAAATCTATCACGATGTACCAATAATTACAATTACAAGATTGAAAAATATGGTTTTACAATTCATGATATAAGTCATAGAAAACACAGTGCATATATTTAAAAATAATCATAACTATAACAATACACTTTCTTATAAAACAATAATATTTACTAGGGCTACACAAACCACATGTGATCAAGAAATAATCATCATTCTCATGGGATATATAAATAAAACATGTGATTATACATCAATATATTATCATTAGTAATGTAGATAGTCAACACATATCCAATCCAACCACGACCATTGAATTCTTGGAAACAATCCAACAAAAAAATTTATATGTGCCCCCTATATCCATTTTAGTTTATTTGGAATGTTATATTAATTAGTTATAAGATACATAATGTTAAAAAATTCGATATTTAATTAGTTTTCTTATTTTAATTGATCAGATAAATCAAAAAATACTAGACATGGTGTTCCATTTAATATTTAAATGAATTATATGAATCCAATGTTCAGGTTCCCATGAGTGTATTGACCATAAAAAACAGACTAAGAACAAATAATAACCCGTAGGATTGTCTAAGCAAAGCCAAAATACTCAAACAGATCAAATTACATCCATGAAAAGGGTCTATGGATGTATTCAAGATGTCGAAATCCATTTGGTCTCGAACAACATGAAATGGATATACTCATTCAAAAAAAATCAAAATTACAAATTTATTAAAAAAATATAATTATATAAAATAATAAAAGTAGGATTATAACCAAAGGAAACCACTTACTTTTCTAAACAACATACCTAATATCACAGCTTAGTTGGAACCACATCCTACCACTCATGGATGGTGTATCTAGACAATCAGATATCCTACATATAAATGTACATATTTAAACTCAACATGAAATAATAATATTTAAAATAATTAATTTGTATCCATAGATGAAAACTAACCAGATGACATATTATAGTCGCACAACATTCTAGTGGTATTTTATCCACTCTCTATGCGCAATATGTTCTATAATGAGAAAAAAAAACCCCAAATCCATTCCTTGATCTGATGGTGATTAAAGAATGTAAATAAGCAGATATATATTTTTCATGTGACATTCATTAATTAAAACACCCATAAATATATGTGTTAATCATTATATTACATCATCTTTCTATAGGATCCAAATTCAGGTCATTCTCAGAGAATTCCATTAATGATATGGTGGAAACACCATCTAATTTTCATAATCAATAAATAGAAACAATTATTATCAATTTGAATATAAAATGAACACTTATGGATTAAAATGTGATTATTTACCATGAGTAATTAATTGTAATAGAGGAAACAATGATCACAGAGGAAACGATATTGGATGAGCTCCCAAAGACCAGAACCCTCCATTAATGTCCCTATTAACATATTAGAATCAAGGGAATGGTATTTGAGGGTTCTAGATTGATAATATATCATTTAAAAATCCTTAAAAATATCCTGGAATATTCTTGATGTGAACAAATATTTCATGACATGAGATTTTAGTAAAAGTACCTCTATGGATTCTGGCCATTATAAGTCTCTAAGTTATAGATCAAGTCTCGTAGTATTTTCTCAATATCATCCACCCAACCCTATTTTTTAATTGTGATACCCCTTAGGCTACCCCATGAATACACAACATCTCATGACTAATCTAATAAAATTGTGAATAGGGTGATTCTACACCTTAAAACTGTAGTCGAGACCTATAAACCCCAAAAGTGGAGTCATAAACCCTTGGGTCGTCTCCTAGGACTTGAACCCCATCCAAAAATAACATCATTGGAAGAAAAAAATTAAAAAAAATTAATTTCATATTTCTAATTAATATGCATCCAACAAACTAAATGATCAAATTTCACTTGTAATTTCAATCCTACAATGATGTGGTTCATTACAACCACTCGAATATAGCTTTTCACATCCTTATGAAGTTGTGGAAGTGTGACAACACTGTATTAGGTTTTCTAGGATCTTCAATAATGATGACTTATATACATTACAACCTATTAACCCTAATCACCAACCCAAGTTCATTTTCATTATATGTGGCACATCTTGTTCCTAGAACACAATTCAATTGATGGACTCCAATAGCTAGTCCAAACACATGTTATTACACAATATTGTAAACAAAATCATAGAAACCATCAAAATAAACTAAACAAATCGTCTCCCAAAATCCTCACACATTGTATAATGATGATTTTAACAACAGAATCCCGACATGGAATATGATTTCATCATTTCAATCACTTGCTCGATGTGGTATAACTCTATCATGTTAGATCACTTAAAGACTGTAGTTTAAAGTAAATACCAAAATCAATTTTCTATTTATAAGCTCATATACGGGGTTTATATTTAAAAACACAGACCACACTAGATATTATTACACATGAAGTCCTAGATGATTCTCATGCACCTTATTAATACCTGATACAGTGAAATCAATATTTCTTAAACCCACCACATTAATGTTTATACAGAAATAAAAGTTCTTAATCATCTAGATGACTACCTTAAACGTCACAAAACCAATACAAATTAGACAACTTCAAGCCACTTATAATTATTTAATAACCCTTAGATGACTCATTAGACTAGTTGAGAATCAAAATATTAATCTTACTATCATTGAAGGAGTTACCAGGTTTGGTTAAGCAACCACTTACACCTGGAAAAAGGCTCTCAATAGTGTGTCAATGCACCAATTATCAACTATATCTCCCAATAAATTAATTTAACTATGTTCACCTATAACAAATATAGTTTCCATATAGTGATAAATGTAAATCATACACCATTCATTCAACATGAAATAGATAAACTCAGTTCCACTACATACCAATATCCATAGTCTCACTATTGTTACATGTTTGGTAATAAAAACAACACCACCGTTCCTAAAAGATTCCTCCTAACTCCATTTAACATGTAAATTCACCCACCCATGATGTTAAACATATTATCAATATTAAATGATTACATCTCACTACTCATTTCTGAACAAGTCCCTTGTTGAATCCCATGATAACACATGGACATCCATACTCCCCCAATTTTCATGAAAGCACCATGAACTACAAACACCTAGAATACTCCAAAAATAGTTCTTATAAGACAATGATCTATTAAATAGTGAATAAAATCATTTTAATTTAGTTTAATAGTTTATGGATTCTTAAAAAGCTAATTCATGTTTCCTTACACAAGCACAATGGTACCACAACCATTATCAATGTATCCTTCCTCCAAGTAATCATCAAATCATAAAAAATTATCTTTTCCACCAATATCTTCATGATTCTTGAAAAAAATAAATATATAAAATTAATGGTGGAACATTACATACATGTTCAGTTACATACCATAAATACCTCATCTTTTAAAAATGATATAACCAGGAAAATTATTAGCATTAAACTCACAACAATATTTCCAATTGTCCAACTAACCATTCACATAACCACCACATAAAATCACATGAATTAATATATTTCTATAAATAAGAATAAAAAATATATTTACACTAATATAGTGGTTTCCAATCTGTCATGAATTTACAGGAAAAAATTAACATATCAACCTTCATCTTTCCACACAACTCATGGTGTCTTCCCACTAAACACAAGAACTAGCAACACACAATTTTTCTGTATAAGACTCCATGATCTTGGGATATATTATGATCCTACGATCACTTGAGAGGAAGTATGATATGATAAGTGTTAACTCAATACCTAAAAATCCTAGGCCCTAAACATTATGATTATCACATGGTATTCAACAATAGTTACATTCCAACCTAGTAAATTTAGATAAAACCATAACCTAACCTCAATACTATAATATCTAATCCATTAAAAACTAACCTTTTATCATGATTACATACAATCATGATTATATAATCACCAAAATTATAATGAAAATAAGTAGAAAATAAGTTAATAATTGAAATGATTAATCTCATGAACATGTCATATCAAAAAACAATAAAATCTCCTAAGGAATTAACTTTCAATTTATAATTTCAGAGAAAAAAATGCATGGATGTCTTTAAGAATAATTACATAATTTATCTATAGTAACTAGAATGTTATTTAAGGATAAAAGGCCATTCCCAAAATCAACACAACATTTCAGTATGGATTTCAATCCAATTAATTACAACTAGACTCATATATCTAAAAATTAACAAGAGTGAATCACTCTTAAGCAAGAAATATCAAGAATCATTAAAAAAATTTCAGTTAAAAATGATCCCACTAGTTACTATAAGGATAGATCTGTATTGGAAATAGTAGGATGCTTAATTTACAAAATTAACATTTTTTCTACACACAAAATACTATTTTAAAAGAAAATTAACATCCAAAAATTATCTAAAATTGTTCATTTAAACTCATAATCATATAGGTACACCACATCATCATAATTATTAATATCATCATCATTATTATCCTCATTTTTTAATAGAGTAACCACAATATAGTCTCACATGAAATACTATTAGATGTAAATAGATATTGGGGTTCATATTATTTATTTCATAAATTGGCCATATGAGAGACCTGATACATGTCATTCACATCTACAAATATATCCACTATCTTATTTACAGTCACATATAAGAATCATTTATTTCATGCAAATTATACATGTTAAATATGAATCATGTATTGGAATAATAAAATATGACCAAGAGTCTAATATATTTGAAATATAAAAACCATAAAATCCATAGGTTACACATTCGGTTTAATGAAATAAATCCACAATATCATATACATTGAACATGAATTGAATTCCCTAGAAATCTGGATTTCCATTTAGAATGATGTTTCTGAAACATTATACCTTGTTTCATCGCAATAAAAAAACATATTCCTTTGTTAAATGTATACAGAATCCACAAAATAGGAAAATTGGAATTGCACCTCATGTAATATTTTGAAACACCACATCCTGAAATAACAGTTCTAGACACGAATGTGACATTACATTAACTATTCCACCCCATACGATAAAGGTTTCCCAATAGAAGCAAGGGTATATGTAAGGTCCTGGGGATACAATACACACAATCAGATTATGAAATGACAGTAAATTACATAGTAGGATAACATTATACAATTTGTTTTTGGGGAAATAAAAGACATGTAATCTATGTAACCATGAATGAAGAGTATTACTACAAAACATTCATAAAAAATCAATAGTTTATCTTCCTCTAGGACAATAACATATACAAATAAATAGGGGTTACAAATAATATTGGGGATCCATACCTCATGTGTCATGACCCCTCCCCAAAATGTGTACCCCTCCGGAGTCAGCAATGTGAGAAGGGAGATAATGACCCATGAGTCCTGCCTCCAGTAGGCCCCAGGTTGGCGAATTACACTGAGGGTATAGTAACACAAAAAATGGGAGGCATTACCCTTTAAGATAACACATGTAGAAGAGAGAGATAAGATACACACCAATCAAATCCTACTCAAACTGCAATATAAACGAGAACCCAAGTACACATATGAAATGTCATGCAGAATTACTAAAACTGGAAGCATTAAACTCCATGTACCCAAAAGTATGTAAAATAGCGGCACCCACAATCTCGAATAGCTCCTGCAAAACCACGCTAGTAGAAACCAACTTGATCTCCAACCTACTCAAACTGTCCTGAAAAATATTTTGTATATATATTGGGTGAGTATAACAGTATACTCAGTTGGATCCTCCCTGAAGCCTCTCGTACAAAGGTAATGAAAGCGTGCAATCGCACAGTGAACTACAAGTGAAACTAACTCGTCACTTAAACATGTATACTAAATTCACATCCTCATCATGGCTACTCTCACAGCGTAACACATTCAATAATACCAGGAAAGTATGAACCAGGCGTAAGCCTGGTCCCGTAAATTTATTAGAGGAAATTTGCAAGTAAAGTCACCAAATCTCAAATAACATGGATCATACGTCAGGGTATTAGACCTCATGCCATTATATCCCATACATTGTGTAAGGATCCCCCAGCCATCATAGCCTATACACGTTAAACATATAGTAGTCCATAGAAAAATATATCCAGAATATTTGTGTGTGAATAACCACAATCCATTACAGCCCTCTACAATCATATATGGGGGAAAAAACCAATGTGCCTACCAGCACAAGTAACTACCAAGAGAATAGTGTGGTGCCAATGGGGGTAGTCAGCCATCCATCCTACCACCAGAATGTTTGGGAAAACTCCCCTAGGGCTCAGATTCCCCAAGGTGTCAGTTTCCTTTACTGACAGGGTGGAGTAGCATATTGAAAACCAAAATGTACAGAATATACAATAACTCACAACCACACTATGGGTATAACCTAGTCTTAGACACAATGTAGATGATGTCTCTCAAACACCAGGATACTACTTTTAAGACTAGGTATCCTATAAGCACACAACCATTTAAAGAGATTTATTAGATTACTTCATTCGCTTTTTATCAATTCCATTTTACATTAATTAATTCCCTAAACAATAATTAACCATGAACATTTCCACATTAAATTTCATTAACATCACACCCAATGTCAACTGTTAAAAAATTACAACCCCGTCATTATGTTCCAACAACTCTATCCCCATAGGTTATCATCATTTATTCAATTATTTATTATATAATCACTTTTCCACATTCCCAGGCAATCTACAAAAAAATTCGTTGCTACTAATACAAAGGGGGATCAACAAGGTGAGTAGAGGTACCACCTGTAGAGTCTTTGCCGCTTATAGAAAGAGCATAAACCCAACCTTACTTGAAAATCTAAACACAGAAAGCACATGGCATACCCCGCATGTCTTCTCCTCTTTTGGAAGAAGGTTATGTAAGACCAGCTGCCTTGAATAGTGGGCTAAAGTAATGTAGATAAACAACCAAAATAAACAACAAGCGTCCGGTAATCACATACATCCCATTCAATCATCCTTGGTGTCCTCCATAACAACCACATTCATAAACCGATGAATATAGCAACTCTAGTCATCATCTGCTACCGCATCGAAAAGCCCCCACGCACTCACAACTCACTATAGCCATCTAGGATCACATCACAACACGAGAAGCAAGAAATCATTCATTACATTAATTGGGCTCTTGCCCCTTTATCAATGAAGAGGGTAAATCAGAACCCCTTAATGAATTATCAAACAATAAATACTTTAATCCATATTGAATTAACATATTTTTTATTCATAGGTTCTAAATTCAGGATTCCTAATCAGTAAGCGATCACAAATAATTAAACAAGATTACTACGCCAATTTGTTAACATAAAATTAATACTAGAACCAGATTTGTTTACATGCCTCTTTATCATTAGAAAAAATATTATCAATTAATCCATATTTCGTTCTTTACTGATTTCCATCATGAACAAACAACTAATCAAAGTAAGAATATCTATCACACTATATAGGAAAACATGAGTCAAAAACATACAATCAATATCAATTTATTTATCTGGTTCCAATATTTATTATGTCAATTCCATTGTCATCTAGTGGGATTTAACATGATAACAATATAATTGCATCTAAATGAAAATAGAAGAAATGAATCCACTACCTCAAACAGTTCATCGTGTTCTTTATCCACATAACGGGTCACGATCCTCCTCTCGCGACAACTGCATCCACCCGAGGATGCCACGGTACGGCCATACCATCCGAACCCCATGAAAAACCCCATTAAAAAAATGGAGATTACGTGCAATAATATGAAAATGATAAATATGAGAAGATGATCCACAATGGAATGATGATAAAACAAACCTTATATCAATGATTGATCGATACTGCTTGGTTTCATCAAAACAGAGCGGAACCAATCTGAAGTGGAATGTTTGATTATGCAACTCATATGGTGTGGATTGAAAGGTTATACCATCTCATAGATGAGAACAAAGAGGTACAACAAGATAGGATGATATCTTGTCCATTTTGATGATTTAATGGGGCGACGATTTAAGATATGCTTAATTCCTCATTAAAAGCGGACCACATTAACCCACATGGTTTGACCATGTAAAAACATCCTGAGCCATAGGAATAATTAATATAGGATTTATGGCCATTGAATCAGCCATAATAGTTCTTAAAATAAGACTTTTAATGTATTTTATGTCAATGGAAATGTCAAAGGGGAAAAACTGTAGGATGATGGAAACATTGTTCAGAAAACTCAAAATTTGGAAATGGAAATAAGAGGTCACTGCTAGACCACACTATTAGATGTCACCATTAGACCTCATTATTAGAGGTTACCGATAGGCCTCATCATTAGAGGTTACTGATATAACTCACCGTTTGAGGTTACCAATAGACCTCACCATTAGAGGTTACTAATAGACCTCATCGTTCTGGAAACACTGTTGACAAAACCTCACTCATAGAACACTATTCACAAAACCTCACCGATAAAACTATTCTGAAAACCACACCGATAGAACTATTCACAAAACCTCACCGATAGAACTATTCAAAAAACCTAATCAATAGAAAACAATTCACAAAACCTCACCAATAGAGCTATTCAAAAAACCTCTCCAATAGAACAGTTCACAAAACATCACTGATAGAACTTTTCACAAAACATCATCGATAGAACCCTATTCACAAAACCTCACACATAGAACAATGTTCACACAACCACACTGATAGAACTGTTCACAAAACCTCACCGATAAAACTATTCACAAAACCTCACTGATAGAACTATTCACAAATCCTCGCTGATATAACAGTTCACAAAACCTCCCCGATAGAACATTGTTCACAAAACCTCGTTGATAGAACTATTCACAAAACATCAACGATAGAGTATTGTTCACAAAACCTCACTGATAGAACACTGTTCACTGAACCTCACCGATAGAACACTATTCACTGAACCTCATCGATAGAATAATGTCACCTACTGTTATAGGTTACCGATATAACTGTTCACCGATGGAACTATTCACAGAATTGGAAATTTAGAAAACTATTGGGGATATGTCACCATGACCTCCCGGAACACATCAAACACCACATTTTCACAAATTATTGCATCAGAGATGTCTGTGCCATTGTATCATATACCTCTCAAAACATTCTCTTCCTTGAGAATTCAAAACCCACATAAAGATAAAAAGAGAAATAGGGTCATAACAACCACCCATCGAGATTACTCTCAAAAGAGAGTAAGCCACAAAAGCAACAAAATAAAAAAACATAAATAAAACATGAAAGGTCTAACCACAAAGGAAAAATCATTACATGAATAGAGTTGATCTATAAACACCACTAGGTACTGAGCATGTATCTATGACTCACGTTCCCAGGTACTCTCCTCCATGCCACCATGTCGCCAAAAGACAAAAACTACGGGGATATAATGCTCGCGCAACACCTTCACCTTAAAGCATGGGATCTCTACAGGTCGAACCTCAAAGGATGCAACATCAACAATATCGATCTCTCTCCAATCGAGGATCTGAGAGTCATCAGGAAGATAACGATGGAGCTATGATACATGGAAAACATCATGTATCTAACTCATCTGTGGGGGGAGTGTTACTCGATATGTAACAGCTCCAACACGAGCTAACACCTCGAAAGGCCCAACAAACCGGGGAGAAGGCATAATTCCACTACCAAACCTGCGCTTCCCACAATGGGGAGTCACCTTCAGATTAAAATGATCCCCAACATCAAACTCCAAGGGTCTCCTGCTTTCATCAACATACGATTTATGACAATCTTGCACTGTGTTTATCCACTAACAAATCATCTGGACCATCTCTGTTGTATTCTACACTAGTTTCGGTCTGAGAATTGCTGACTCTCTGACCCGAGTCCAGCACAACAGAGAATGGAAAGGATTACCATACAAGGCTTCATATGGAGACACAGCGATGGTGTAGTGAAAACTATTATTGTAAGAAAACACCAGAAACGGTAAGTTCCCCATCCATGAACCTCCAAAATCAATAACACAAGAGTGTAACATGTCTTCAAGAGTCTGGATGATTTTCTCTGTCTGACCATCCGTTTGAGGATGAAAAGAAGTGCTAAGGCATAGTTTATAAATATAATCATATTGGAGACCTCTCCACACATAGTAGGTAAAATGAGGATCTCGATCAGAAATGATCATCCTAGGGACTCTATGAAGTCTCACCACCTCCTCTGGATACTTCCTCGACAAAACATCCATCGAGATTGTCTCCTTGATTGGTATAAAGTGATCTAATTCTGTTAAACGATCTACTACCACACAAATAGAATCATGTACTCCCAAAGCTCGAGGCAAACCAGCAACAATGTCCATTAAGATATCCTCCCACTTCTACTGAGGAATCTCTAATGTCTGGAGATGACCACTAGGAACACAGTGTTCGGCCTTCACCTTCTAGAAGAAAAAACATCAAGACACAACCTCTGCAACTGCATGCTTCATCCCAAGCCACAAAAACTGCCTCCACAAGGCTCAGTACATCTTTGTCATGCCATGTTGCACTGCTAAAGGGAAACTATGAAACTCTTTGAGATACACCTCACACATCGTCAAAGGGACAAAAATCGTTCCATGATACAACACTCGATGTTGTTCATCCTCAGTCCAACCATCAGGGGCCTCACCACAAACAACTCGGTCTCTCTAGACCTCCACTTCTAGATCTCCCAACTCAGACTCTTCCACCTTCTGCATTAGGGATGACTGTTTCATCATCAGAAAAAGACAACATCTACAACCAACTTCTCCCATATCAAGATGTAATGCTGACAGTTCGTCCAATACCCTCCAGGAATCACCAGATGCATGCACAACATCACTAAGTGACAATCCTCTTATCACATCAGATACAAAATTTTATTTTCCTGGTGTATATGATAATTTCCTTTAATAACTCCATCCACCACCATTGTCTTATGTACAGGTCACACTGGGAGAAAACAGACCTCCTACTCTTATGATCGGTGAAAACAACAAAGAACTTACCAATGAGGTAATGTCTCCACATCATCATTGAAAACACCACGACTGCTAACTGAAGATCATGGGTTGAATAGTTGCATTCATGGGGACATAACTACCATGACCCACAAGAAACAACCAACCATGGCAGCATTAGAACACAACCTAACCTTGGATGTGAAGCATCACAGAAAACATCAAACTAAACTCCCTCAGCTGGAAGACAATGTACTGGAGCACTTACTAACATCTCCTTTAGATGCTCAAAAGATGGCTGACATTCATCAGTCCACATGAATGTCTGATCTTTCCCGGTCAAAGCTATCAGAGGAGTCGCATCTTGTGAGAAATTGGCTACGAACCTCTTGTAGTAGCTCGCATGACCAAGGAAACTTCTCACCTCTGAAACTATCTTGGGAGCTGCCCAAGACAAAAATACTTCAATCTTAGATGGATCTGCAGCTACTCCTTGTTGGGACAAAACATTCCCCATGAAACAAACTTCTCGAGCACAAAACTCACATGACAACTTCCTAAATAGCAGGTGTCGATGAAGAACTATCAAATGATATTGTAGATTATCTTAATGCTCATCATCAGATGTGGAGTACACAAGGATGTCATAAATAAAATCTACCATGAACTTGTACAAGAACTCACAAAAAACAACATTCATCAATCCCATGAATACAACTAGAGCATTCATCATATCAAACTACATTACAACAAACTCATAATGCCAATGATGACAATAGGAAGTAGTGTTCGAGATATCCTCATCATTCCCACGCATCTAATGATATCATGACCACAAGTCGATCTTTAAAAATCAACTTTCACCATTAAGTTGATTGAATAAGTCATCAATCCGCAGAAGAGGATAGCGATTCATTGTTGTCACATTATTTAAGTGATGATAATCGACGCACAATCACAATCTACTGTCATTATTTTTCACAAACAAAACTAGTTCACCCCATGGTGACACACTTGCCTGAAAAAACCGCATTGTAACAGATCATCAAGTTGTATTAATATATATCATAACTCAGAAGGGGCCATCCTCTATGGAGACATAGATATATGAGATGCTCCTATCTCTAGCTCGATCTAAAACTCAATATCTTGTCGAGGGGTTAATGCTACAACCACTTCTGGAAAGACATCAGGGTACTCCTCTATGACCCTAGGAAACGCCAACTACTGAACCTCTGAAGAACTCAGCATCATCTCTACCATCATGGATGATAAGGATGGAATGTGCCTATGAACACCCATCCAGGAATCTTACTCACCAAAAAACACCACTTTCTCTTTATTCGCACCGATGAAAATAACCATCTTCCTGAAGAAATCAACGATAACATGCACCAAATACAACCAATCCATGTTGAGGATGACATCATATGGTTGTATTTGTAAACATAGGAATTCTCCCTATGAGTGGTGTTTCCCCCACACTAGCTCATAGTCTCTACATACTTCAAACAAGTTAGCTCGACCTCCAACTGGTGTAGTCAATACCAAGGGCACTGGAAGCCTCTCTACCTCAAGTCCCAATGCATGGAAAAGGGTAGGTAATATGAAGGAGTGTGTCATTATGAATCAAACAAGGCATACACCAAGTTATAAAACAAGAAAAGGGTACCTCAAACGATATCTAGCTCACCTGGAGAAGGCAATGATAGATAATAAAGCTGACCACGACCTCCTCCACGACCTCTCTAACCCTTATGATGGCCACCACCATGGCTGCACTCTACTATCTGAGGACATGGAGCGTCATGGGGTTGTCCTCTTCTTTCCCCATCTACCCTCTCCTGATCTAATGATGGTGCAATAGGCTGTTGTTGCCTTGGATGGAACTACCTCAATGGGGGACCATGGAGCATAGAACCAGTGCACGACGACTGCTCTAAAAGGCCGGGAACTCCCGCTGCTGATGGCCATGACCACCACAAGAAAAACAAGGGCTTGATCCCTTGACATAGGACTGAGCATTACTGCCTCTAGAGAAACGGGAAGTGAAGGGCTAGGACCTACCCTTGACTAAACGGAAACGCTTCTTCCCTATAAACAGGGAACCCCGGACAATAGCTCTGCTTCGTGAGGAATCATACTGATTCCCCTCTCATGATGATCCTATCATGGCCAAAGACCTCTTCACAACCTATGCCCTCTCCATCACCTCAAGATAAATTTTCATCATAAATGGGATGATGTGGTGGAGGATCTCTGGATGAAAATCCTCCTAGAAATGTATTTCCCTGGCCTCCATATCTGGAAATAGGTCCAAATAATATCGTAAAATGTTCCCGAAACGGATTCCAAATTCTCGAACTCTGGAGGTCCACTGTCAAATGGTAAGAAGATCCCGGTGACGAGATGCCATCACAGTAAAAGAATAAACTCGACTCTAAACCTGTCTCAGAACTCCTCCCATGAGATCATTGATTCCTCACGATCCCTGAGGAACAAGAACCACCACTGCCTCACTGCTCCACATAGCAATGTCACAACCAAGGACACCTAGTGCTCCTTCTGATCACGAATCGAACTCAATCCAATCTCGAACTCCTCTAACAATTATTCGGTGACTACATCTGAAATGGAGCCCTATTACATCTGCAGTCTCTAGTTCTAAAACTCTCAGAGTGTATTCTTATAAGTGTCTTCGTCGTTAACCTCTACCCTTTGGCGATCTACTGGAACAGCCTGCTGGAACTTTTCAGCACAAACTTAACGAGAACATTGACCAGGATCCATACCTATAAAATAACAAACAGTTAGAGCTCCTAAACCTGGAATATAGAAGACTCAACATTAATTAATTAATTAATTTTTTTTGATCATTTTAGGTTTACCTATCCCAAGTTCTTCCCATTCAAACACATGCACAATGAAAAATGATACATGATCCTTTTTAGGACTCTACCCTGCAACTAGTATCAAAATTTTTAGTAGCCATTGTAAACATAATGGTCCATACATCATATCATTGGGGGCCCTAAACACCTATGTCTCAGACGCTCTCCAGTGTTTACCTCATTTTCTAAATCTGAATGACACTGTTACCCTACTATCCCATGCAACCTCACATTTGCCAACCTACAAACTCCATCCTATCACTCAACCATACCTACGATACCACTCTGTCATGACCCCCTCCCAATGATGTGTACCCCTCCTGGGTTGGCAATGTGAGAAGGGAGATCATGACCCCCATGTCCCACCTCCAGTAGGCCACGGATGGCGACTAGCAACGAGGGTATAATTACACACCAAATTGGAGGAATTACCCTCTATGATAAAACATGCAGAATAAAGAGATAAGATAGACACCAATCAACTCCATATCCGAATATAATATAAATGAAAACCCATGTACACACTTTAAATTTCATACAAAAGTACAACAACTGAAAGTGGAAAACTGCAGATACCCAAAAGAGCATAAAACATTATCAACAACAAGCCCGAACAGCTCCTATAACACAAAGCTATTTGAAACCATCTTGATCTCCAACCTGATCCAAATGAATTGAAAACAGTTTGTATATATATATAGTGAGTATAACAGTATACTTTGTAGGTTCCTCCCTGAAGCCTCTCATGCAAAAGTAAAGAAAGCATGCTAAAGCACAGTGAACAACAACTGAAACTAACTCGTCACGTAAACAGGTATACTAAGTTACCAACCACACCATGGATAATCTCATTATGTAAAACATACAATAATATATCATATACAAAAGAATATCAAGGTTACCCCACTACTACTTCCCCACTGGTTTTCCGATTTTCCTCAACGTTGCACGTCCTATGCATCTCTCTCCAAAAAAGGCTTGCCCTAAGATGCTTGGGAGAAGCATCACAATATTAACCATAACTTCCTACTCAAATTACCTTAAGGACTTGTGCACTTTTAAATGAAAATTATCCCATAAAAACCAAGTCCTTTTGGATGCTAATGTGATAACCACCATTTAAGGGACTATTCCTCCTAAGTTGAAAGACCCGGGTTGCCCTTACATCAATGTTAAACTAGGAGAGAGAAACTTTGTCAAAGAATTTTGTGATGTAGGTGCTAGTATCAATCTCATCCCCTATGTCATGTACTGCTAGATAATCCTAGAATAACTACAACCCACATATTTAATACTTCAACTTGTTGATCGTAGTATTAGGGTTCGAAAGAGGATTTTAAAGGAAGTTCTGGTAAGGTTTGAAAAATTCATCTACCCTGCTAACATCATTGTCCTTGACAACCATCCATACATCGGAAATAAGGAACAAACACCAATAATCCATGGTCGTTCCTTCCTTGCCACAATCTACACTATTATCGGAGTCTGAAATGGGAACATGACCATCGCCTTTGGGAACATGAGTCTAGACCGGAACATCTATAATGCAATCTCTCCAATAGGAGATGATGAGGACATTCATGAAGTAAACATGATAGGAAGCATTGATAATGAATCCATAGAACATAAAGGAATATTTGATGAATTTTTATGTCAGGAAGAGATTGATTTCCTTTATTCATATCAAAGAGGTTTATCTCCTTGGATTCAATCATTTCAAATGGCTCTTATGATGATGTATTATGTCCAAAAATCAGTGAAACCATTCAAGAATCCACATTCATGGAGACTACTCCAAAATCCTTCACTAAATCTGACCAAGCCAATCTAGTAGGTGAAACTTCTACATGTGGGGAATCAGTCCTATCTAAAACTTTTGTAAATGAAATTTAACATGATCTAATGTCCCAATCTTCTGCTGAAATTCTGAACCAACTGAATCTTGAATTGAAGGAACTTCCAGCTGTACTGAAGTACGCTTTCCTAGGGGAAAATCAAACACATCCTATTTTCATTTCTTCTCCTCTTGAATCCAATCACGAGAGTATGCTTTTAGATGTCCTTAGGAAACAAAAGAAAGAAATTGGTTGGACCCTATCTGATATTCCCGGGATTAGCCCACATGTTAGGACTCATAGGATTGTTCTGGAATCTGATTCAAAGCCATGTCATCAACCTCAACGGCGACTCCATCCTAATATCATGGAGGTAATAAGGATGGAAATTTTGAAATTGATAAAAGATGGTATCATATATCCCCTAGCTGAGAGTGAGTGGGTGAGCCCAATCCAAGTGGTTCCAAAAAAGTCTGGAATCATAGTGATAACCAATGAGTATGGAGAGATTCTTCCAACAAGGGTGAGTAGTGGATGGAGGGTCTGCATTGACAATAGGAAGTTAATCTCATTCACCAAGAAGGACCATTTACCCTTACTATGCATTGACCATGTCCATGAGAGAGTGGCAGGTCATGCCTTCTACTTTTTCTGAGATGGGTACTCGGGGTATAATCAAATTGAGGTCTCCCTAGATGATCAAGGGAATACTACATTCACATGTCCATTCGGAAACATTGCATTAAAACACAAGCCCTTCGGGTTATGCAATGCCCCTGGAACCTTCCAGCGGTGCATTATGGGAATCTCCTAAGACATGGTAGAGGATTTTCTAGAGGACTTCATGGATAACTTATCTGTGTTTGGGGATACATTTGAGGGGTGTCTGCAGAATGTGGAGAGTTTCATATCAAGATGTGAAGAAAAGAATCTAGTCCTAAACTGGGGAAAATGTCATTTCATGGTTAAAGAGGGATTAGTTCTAGGCCATATGGTCTCATGTAGGGGGATTGAATTTGATAAATCCAAGGTTGACATCATTCGCCACCTTTCATCACCCACAACTATCAAGGAAGTGAGGTCTTTCTTAGGACAATCTTGTTTCTATAGAAGATTCATCAAGGACACTAGTTTAATATCTCATCCACTTTGTGCTCGACTAGTAATGAATGATCCATTTGTTTGGACAGAAAGCTACGAGGGTTCATTCTGAACCCTCAAATCATCTCTCACCTCTCCTCCCATAATGAAATCTCTCAATTGGAACCTTCATTTAAAACTTATGTGTGATACCAGTAACATTGCTGTTGGAGCTGTGTTAGGACAAAGTTGTGATAAAACTCATTATATAATTGCTTATGCAATAAAATCCTTAAATGATTCCCAAATAAACTACAACACTAATGAAAATGAGTTACTTGCTATTGTGTTTGCTTTAGAGATGTTTAGGTCCTACCTCTTAGGATCCTCCATCACTATGTTCACTGACCATTCTGTACTAAAATAACTCTCCCAAAAACAAGATGCCAAGGATAGAATAATTATGTGGGTCCTTATCTTACAAGAATTTGACCTCACAATCAAAGATAAGAAGGCCGTTGAAAATGTTTCAGCTGATCAACTCTCAAGGATGGAATTCCAAGATAACTTCAATCACCATTCTGTGTCTAATTCATTACTTGATGAACACCTATACTCTGTGATTGACTGCCCCTGGTATGCCGACATAGAAAATTTCGTAGTTATATGAGTCATTATAAAATTATTAGGGACTCATGCTCAAAGGAAATTCATTTCTGATGTTAGAAACTATGTGTTTGAAGATCTATACCTCTATAAGTTCTTCCCTAACCAAGTCATTAGGAGGTGTGTTACAGAATCTGAACAAGTGTCCATCCATAAATTTTGTCATAGTGAGGCATGTGGAGGTCACTTTTCCTCAAAGAAAACATCTGCTAAGAATATTCAATGTGGTCTCTTCTAGCCCACCCTCTCAAGGGACTCCTACACATTTCGTCAAAGCCGTCTTATGTGTCAACAAGTAGGGTCCATTACAAAAAGGAATCAAATGCCACTCACTCCTATATTAGTGGTTGAAATATTTGACTGTTGAGGAATTAATTTCATGGGTACCTTCCCAAACTCCCGGGGATACCGCTAAAAACTGTTAGCTGTTTATTATGTCTCAAAATGGGTTGCGGTCATTCCCACTAAGTCCAATGATAATCAAGTTGTGATTCGATTTCTGAATGAGAATGTATTTTCTTGTTTTGGAATTCCTAGGGCCATAATTAGTGATCAAGGAACCAATTTCTGCGACCACCCATTCTCTTCACTCATTTCAAAGTATGGTATTTCTCATAAAGTTTCCACTGCATACCATCTTCAAACCAATGGTCGCGTTGAGTTAGATAATAGGGATATTAAGAAAATTCTTGAAAAATCATTCAACCCCTCTAGGAAAGATTGGTTTGAGAAACTCTTAGATGCCCTTTGGGCCTATAGAACCACATATAAAACCATTCTAGGAATGTCCCCATATAGATTGGTTTATAGTAAAGAAATCCATTTTCCAGTGGAGATTGAAGATAAGGCCTTTTGGGCAATTACGAAAATGGATTATGACCTCCCATTGGCGAGAACAAAAAAAAATTAGATCTCAATGAACTGGAGGAACTAAGGATGAAGGCTTATGAAAATTCAAGGATCAATAAAGCTAGAAATCTAGCCTACAAATCCAGGAATATCATTGTCAAACATTTTGAACAAGGAAATATTGGGCTCTTCTATAGTTCAAAATATCATTTACACCCAGGAAAGTTATGGTCTTGACGGTCAGGTCCATACCTAGTGCATACGGTGTACCCCCATGGGGTAGTAGAGATTCAAGATCCCACAAGTTGTTACATGTTAATGGTCAGTGGTCAAATGTTAAAACCATTCATTGAATCATTTAATAAACATGAAATATAGGTGGAGTTAACCGAGCCAACCTATGAACCGGAAAAAAATGATAGATTTGGGATCCAAGTCTGGCTAACGACATTAAACAAAGCGCTTAATGGGAGGCAACCCATGGTATTCATGTTTTAATATTTTTGGAATAATTTTTTTTATAAATAATTTTGATATTAAAAAAACTATAGACTGTTGATCTGTTCTTCTATTATGAGTATGAATGTTTACGAAAGGGGAGCACCATATTCAACTATGTCACGCGGTGTGATCCCTCAGTACTACCTTACCCATAAATTAAAAATAAGTCAATGTATCATCAGTTGATTTCAGGAAAAAGGGAAAACCATAAAAATGATGAGTCTTGTTATTAATTAAATTGTTGTATTGTTTGTTTTTTTTGGTTTGTTCTTTTTTGTATGGTTTAGGGACTATTTTTTGGTGATACATATTCAATCAAGGAGGTGCCTACATCTCCCTGGAGACCATAGAGTGATATGGGAGCACCACAATCATTAATATGAAGCCACCGGGTCAAATTGTTCCCTGCCCTTTACAACTCATTCAACCCCCACTCACTTATGCTCTATTTTCTTTTTACGAAACTATGTACAGTTTCATTCAAAGTTGGGGGGTGTGGAAACAAATTTTTTTAAAAAAAAAAACAATGATAAAAAAAATAAAGTAAAATTCCTTTATCATTCATATAATAACATCTTTGCTCACGTTAAAACTACATAGCAAATAATTTTTTGCCTTAACTCGTAATTTAATTCATGATTATGTTTAAAAGCATTGATTTTGGAATTTTCGTTGTCCAATGAAAATTTTCATCATTTTTATTTTCATCTATTAAATCAAAATGCCACAATGCACATCCTCTAGACTGTGGGGTAATAATTTGAATTTTTGGGGTCCCATAATAAATAGCATTGGCTGGTTTGATTTTTATGAATAATATGAGTATTAAAAAAAATAAAAAAAATATAAAAATATAAAAATATATAAAATAAAATAAAAAAATTTGTAGAGCAATGTATTGAAAAAATGTGAGTCTTTCAGCACTTAGGGGTCATGACTCCATAGTTTTTTAGCCCTGAGTTTTTCACTCTGTCTCTATTTATGGTAATATGACTTTGTTTTTGATAAAGTTAACTCAAGAGGATTCCCAAGTATGTGGGCATGACATGGTGCCCGAAGGCCTTTGAGTCTGGGAGTCATCGGCAAAGTCTTGCTACATGGGTCAATTTGATTAACTTCAATCTCAATTACTATGGAAATATTGCAAAAAAATCCCAAAAAATTAATGAAGAATACTCATATTAGGATTAAATGTGATTCCACCTAGAGATTCCATTATTTCCCCCTTAAAAGAAAATGAACCCCCATATATATTGTGATTCACAACACATCATCACACCTAATTGTGTTTAATGAAGTATGACGATGGATTTTATCAAAGGAATGGGCATAGGATTAGGATATGATTTTAAATTTATCATCTTTTAAATTATCTTGATAGGTTATAAAGATATATTTGTGTGGAGTTTACATTGTGAGCACTATTGGTTATAATTTGTTTGAAACAAGGAATTCAAATGAAATCATTCAATTATTTTCTCGGGACTAGAAAATCTCAAGTTGGGGGGTGTGATTAGAGAATAATAACATATATGTTAATTACATTTTAATGGTATTTAATGTTCATTTTTTATCTTATGGGCCTAAGTTAGAAGATTTTGATTTTGAATATCCATTCTCATCATTTGTGCATTTCATGCCTAATGTACACCAATTTAGGCTCAATGATCCATCTAATTATAAGGAATGTAGTTATCCATATTTTAATTTGATATTTTGTGAAATGGATAATAACTTAAATTTAAACATTTTTTGTTCATGGATAAATGAATGATTCATTAATGGTGAAGGATATATTTGGCGATAAAAAGAAACAATTCTGGAGAAGGCTGATTGGAAACCAACCCACTGATGAGAATGTGGGGCCCAACATACAGTCGCAATGAATCCCAAATTTTGTGGGAGGCCAGAATAAATATATAGTCCCAAATAATTCTTCCGGATCTAGTGCTAATTCTTCCTTTATTGTGGTAATTTAGGCGGCCCAAGTTAGAGATAAAACTCTGGGCCAGATTCTGCAGCCCAGGAATACATCCCACTAATTGGATCATATCTCGGAATCCACAACTCCAAATGAAACCAAATTATACAGACGGTTAGAAGACATCCGAGGTTCCATTTAATTCTACTATGGACCACTCGGATTCGGAACTCTAGAAGGTTATACAAGTGCTTCAGTTTGGTGTTGGAAAGTTGGTTTCCACCTCAGGTCAAAGGTGGAAAAATCAACTCTCCCTTACAATCCACCCACCTATGGCCTACAAAAACTAATTGAGGAGAATTTTACTATTGGAGGCTTGACCCAAAGGATCAAAAATTCCTATTTAAGGCCATATTTTTGGATTATTTGAGGATATTTGGTGCTTTTTTCAATTGTAATGTTATGCTGCAATTTTGTTTTCTCAAATTTGTCTTCCCCATGTAAGATGTTCAATTCAATTTATTTTCTTAATAAAAGTTTTATTCTCCTCTTATTCTGTTTTTCTACATCTAACATTGATACCGTTGTCTCAAGGTTTGAATTTATTTACACCAAACCTTGTGAAATTATTCACACAATGGTGGAGTTATCATTTTATTTTTGTTGTTTTCTTTACTTCTCCATTTCCTCCCTCGTGAGTCTACTTTTTGCATCCATTGATACCGTGGGATCAATGGAGGGCTAACCCACTTATGTTTTGATCCAAGGGAGTAGAAAGGGGCAGTATTGGATTATATTTATCATCCCATTAATTTATAATAACTTATTTAATTGAGATTTTTATTTGATGAATTTTATACTTCGTTATCCTTGTTGAATTTAAGGCCACACACATCAAGTGCTAATACGAACCTTGACCTTGAAGTTCTCAAAAAATTGATCCTTCATGTGTATAGGTGATTACTATTAAAGGATATAGGAATTAGACCAGTAAGTGATTATGTTTTTTATCTCCTTAAATGAACCCTTCTCAAATATAAGAAATTAAAATCATTGAAAAGGAAATACGTCCAATCCACTCCGAGCAATAACCTTGGATCAACTCATTTTCTTAAATTGAATTATCATAAATCTGTTAGATATCCTTTAAAACCATCGTAAATAAACCCATTTTGTTGACTTCATAGCCAAATAAAATCTATAGAATGTACGTGCCTTTATGTTTCTTCTTAGCTCTCTGAGGATTCGATAACCCAAGCAAAACTACAAGGACCGTTCTACCTTCATCTCTCGGGTAAATTTGAGAGTGAATCAAATTTTTGCACCGTTTTCAGGGCCCCAAGTAGATTATCTAAAAACCCATTATATTCTCTCCCATTTCTTCTTTTCTCATCCAAATTCTCTTTTCTTGTCCCTATCTCGTTTTTTTTTCTTTTGGCGCATGTCCGCCTACACCCGCGATCAATCGAACCGTCTACATAGGGTGGATAGTCCTGGGGTTGGGGAGTCAAGTACACCAAGGGAACTCATTCCATTAGATCCTAATCTTTTTAATATTCTATAGACTAAAATTGAGCCCATTTTAATTGAATGTCTTCAAAGAATCCAACACATAATCCCCGGTGGAATCCAAAATGGAAACCCAAATGAGGCAACCCCAAACTTGGGGAATGCGGTTGATCAAACCATGAATGACTACCTCACACATTCCTAGACCAATTCCCCCTTATTCATGAGACACAATTCCATATGATTTTTCAACTACATCTTTAAACCCCATGTCCTAAACATCTTCCCACATTCCATGGAATGGAGTCCGAGATGCCCTACCTTCACATTAAGGAGTTCCATGACATTGTAGAAACCATGTGTCCCCCACATCAACTAGAATCAGCTAAGATGAGTCTATTTCCTTTTTATTTTAAGGATTGAGCAAAAAATTGGCTAAAAAATTTGAGACCATCATCCATAAACTATTGGGACCAACTACAAAGAAAATTCTACAAAAAATAAATTTATCACCACAAAACAATTGTACTTATAAAGAGTATCCAAAACTTTTTTGAAAAAGAGGGAGAATCATTCTATGAAACATGGGAGAGGTTTAAAGACACCCTAAACTTGGTTCTACACCATGGTTTTTCTATTCCTGAACAAGTGAGAATTTTCAAAGAAGGGTTGGGTCCGTGAAACAAACAGTTAATTGACATGATGTGTAATGGAACCTTTAAAAACAAATCCCCAAATGATTCTTACGAGTATCTAAAAAGTATTTCTGAACAAAAACAAACATGGGGAACATCACCTTATTCTGAAAATCCATAAAGAACTACTAGAATTCATATACATAGAGAAGAGGAAAGCATCAGGGCTAAACTCACAGCACACTCTAGGAAGGTTGAAGAGATAGACCTTAGGAAATTCAATGAAATCCAAACTATAGACCATGCTTGCAAATTTTTTGACAAACATGACCATATGAAAGTCACATGTCCAACCATTCCATCCATAAAGGATGTTCTTTTAGGAGGACCCCCAGATGAAGTAAACGCCTTGAACATTCAAAAGCCTCAATACCAAAACAACTTCAACCTAAGGTATAACAACCACCCAGGCTTCCGTTGGAAAGATAACCAACAACCTAGCCAACCACAGGGACAAAATCCTAACCCCCACCAGTTCCAAAACAAACCTATCCAATACCAAAAACCACCGTTCCTTATTCAAAAAACCATCCCACCTCCAAAATAACCCCCAGGGATAAACCAATATTCTCATGCACCAACCCAAACTGTTCCACAATGTCTACTATAAAAAATTTGCAATCAAATGGAATGGAAGAACTAAGAAGTCTCCTCCCTTAAAAAAGAACTTCAAATAGTCAAAACTGGAAAGGAACCCATGCATACTCAGGTGGTTCCATCCTCAAATTCAAGGGGAGTGTCAAGTTGTGCTCAAACAACTCATCATTTGTTGTCTCAAATTTGTCTTTCACATGAAAGTTGTTCAATTCAATTTAGTTGTGATTATCAAATAAAAAAATATATGTTAATTACATTTTAATGGTATTAAATGTTCATTTTTGATCTTATGGGCCTGAGTTAGTGGATTTTGATTTTGAACATCCATTATCATAATTTGTGCACTTCATGCCTAATGTATACCAATTAAGGCCCAATGAGAAATCTAATTATAACGAATATAATTAACCATATATTAATTTGATATTTTTTGAAATGGATAATAAATTAAATTTAAAAAACATTCATTCAGGGATCAATGGATGATTCATATATACTGAAGGAGATATTTGGCAATGAAAAGAAACAATTCTAGAGAAGCCAGATTGAACACCATCCCACTAATGAGAATGTGGGGCTCAAAATAAAGGCCCAATGAATCCAATTTTGTGGGAGGATAAAATAAATATATAAGAATAAATAATTCTTCCAGATCTAGTGCTTATTCGACCTCCATTGTGTTCATTTAGGCGGCCAAAGTTAGAGATAAAATTCTGGGCCAGATTCTACGGCCCAGAAACACATAGCACTAATTTGATCATATCATGTAATCCACAACTCCAAATGTTCCCAAATTTGTCAGACAGTTATAAGTCATCCAAGTATTTATTTTCATATGCTATTTTCCACTCTGATTCGGCCATCTTGAAGGCCTTCCGAGCACTTATGTTCGGTGATGGAAAGATGACTGCCACCTCGGGTCAAATGTGGAAAAATCAACTCTCCCTTACTTTCCACCCACCTATGGCCTACCACAATTAATTGTGTAGACATGGTCTGTTGGAGGCTCGAACCAAGGGCTCAAAAATTCCTATTTAATGCAGTGGTGTTGGAGGATTTGATAATCATTGAGCTTTATTTCATTGTAATTTTTTGCTGCGGTTTTGTTGTCTCAAATTTGTCTTCCACATGAAAGTTGTTTTAATTCATCCTTGTTTCTTAATAAAAGTTCTTCTTCTCTTATTATTAGGTTCTTATCGTTCCTAATTTGATACCATTGGATTAATGTGGGAAATTGTTTCATAACAAACCATGTGATATTATCACACAACGGTGGAGTGATTGTTATTTTATTGTGTTTTGTTTACTTCTTCGTTTCCTCCCTCATGTGTCTACTTTCTGCTTCCATTGAAACCATGGGATCAATAGAGGGATAACCCACATATGGTTTGATACAAGGGAGTAGAAAGGGGATGTATTGGATGTTATTTATCACATAATTAATGTATAATCACCTCTATTAAATGATATTTTTATTTGATGATTTTTAAACTCCATCATCCGTGTTGAATTTAAAGCCACACACTTCATGTGCTAATATGAACCATTACCTTGAAGTGGTCAAAACATTGATCCTTCAAGTGTATATGTGATTAGTATTAATGGGTGTAGGTATTAAACCAGTAATTTATGGTTATGTTTGATCTTCTTAAAGAAACCATTTCAATTATAAGAAATTGAAATCATTAAGAAAGGAATTCATCCAATCCACCCCAAGCGATAACCTAGGACCAAATCATTATTTTAAATTGAATTCACTTAAGTCTATTAGAGTTCCTCCAAAACCATCTAAAATCAACCCATGTTGGCCACTAAATATCCAAAAACATTCTTTAGAATGTGTGTGTCTATAGGTTACTTCTTATGTCTCTGTGGATTCGACAACCCAAGCTAGACTACAAGGACCGTTCTACTTTCATCTCTTTGGTAAATTTGAGCGTGAATCAAATTTTGGTGATGTTGCCAGGGACCCAAGTAAGTCATTTAAACACCCATTCTATTCTCTCCCATTTCTTCTTTTCTCATCCAAATTCTCTTATCTTTTCCCTTTCTTGATTTTTTCTTTTGGTGCATGTTCGCCTACACCTGCGATTAATCAAACCGTCTAGTTAGGGTGGATAGTGCTGGGGTTGGGGAGTAAATTACACCAAGAGAACTCATTAAATTTGATCCTAATCTTCCTAATAATCTATAGTCTAAAATTGATCCCATTTCAATGGAATGTCTTCAACGAAACCAACTCATAAACCCGGGTGGAAACCAAAATGGACACCAAATGAGGCAACATCAAACCTGGGGAATGCGGTAGATCAAACCATGAATTAATACCTAAAACCTTCCTGGACCAATGCCCCCCATGCATTTGACACATTTCTCTAGATGATTCCAAATATATATTTAAACCCAATGTCCTAAACCCTCTTCCCACATTCCATGGAATGGAGTCCGAGATGCCCTACTCCACATTAAAGAGTTCAATGACATTGTAGAAACCATGTGTCCCCAAAATAAACTACTATCTGCTAAGATGAGACTATTTACTTTTACATTAAAGTATCAAGCTAAAAAATGGCTAAAAATTTTGATACCATCATCCATAAACACTTGGGACCAACTACAAAGAGAATTCTACAAAAAAATTACTTTCCCCACCAAAAAACAATTGTACTTAAAAAGAGTATCCAAAACTTTTTTTAAAAAGAGAGAGAGTCATTCTATGAAACAAGGGAGAGGTTTAAAGACACTCTAAACGTGGTTACAAAACATGGTTTTTCTATTCCTGAACAAGTGAGAATTTTGTATGAAGGGTTGGGTCCGGGGAACAAACAATTCATTAACATAATGTGTAATGGAACCTTTAAAAACAAACACCCAAATGAACCTTACGAGTATCTAGAAAGTATTTTTGAACAAAAACAAACATGGATAACTTCACCTTATTCTGAAAAGCCACAAATAACTACAGGAATTCATATACATAGTGAAGAGGAAAGCCTCAGGGCTAAACTCGCAGCAGTCTCTAGGAAGGTTGAAGAGATAGACCTTAGGAAAGTCCATGAAATCCAAACTGTAGACCTTGTTTGCACAATTTGTGAAAAACATGACCATAATACAGACAGCTGCACAACCATTCCATCCATCAAGGATGTTCTTTTAGGAGGACCAACATCAGATGTAAATGCCTCGAACATTCAAAATCCTCAATACCAAAACAACTTCAACCCAAGGTATAACGACCACCAAGGCTTCCGCTAGAAAGATAACCAACAACCTAGCCATCCACAGGGAAAAATCCTTACCCCACCAGTTCCAAACCCATAACCAGTTCCATACACAACCTATCAAATACCAACAACCACCGGTCCATTTTAAACAAACCATACCTCCTACAATATATCCCCCCGGGATGAACCAGTCTTCTCAATCACCAACCCAAACTGTTCCACAAAGCCTACTAGAACAAAAATGAAAAAAATGGAAAAGATGAACTCAGAAGTATCTTCCCTTAAACAAGAACTTAAAACCATAAAAACTGGAAAGGCAACCATGCCTACTTAGGTCATGCCATCCTCAACTTCAAGGGGAGAGTCATGTTGTGCTAAAAAAACTCATGAACAACTAAAGGCTGTGACTTTTTTAAGAAGTGGGGAATCAAATGAGAAACCTGAACAACTAATTCATAACCCACCTAAAGATTCAAACATGGATGAAAATTTAAATGAAGCAAATGATCAAACTAAAATACATGATAACATTGTCATAGAAAAAATCCTTCAACAAACAACCCCACAACCTGCACCATATCCTCAACGCATGAGGGGAAAACCCAAGCCTGAACTGAGTGAAACATTGAGGGAAATATTATCACAAGTCAAGTTGAACATTCCTCTTCACGGTGAACTACAAACCATACCTTCCTACTAAAAGTACCTTAAGAACTTGTGCACTTTTAAAAGAAAATTTTCACATAAAAACCATGTCCTTTTGGCTTCTAATTTTAGTACAACCATTCAAGGGATCATTCCTCCCAAGTTGAAAGACCCATGTTGCCCTTAAATCAATGTTAAAATAGGAGAGAGAAATGTTGTCATGGACTTATGTGGTCTAGGTGATAGTGTCAATCTCATCCCATATGCCGTGTACTTCCAGTTAGGCCTAGAAGAACTCCTACCCACATCTGTAACACTTCAACTTGTTGATCGTAGCTTTTGGGTTCAAAAGGGTATTTTAAAGGATGGTCTGGTAATGGTTGAAAACTTCATCTACCCTATTGACTTCATTGTCCTTGAAAACCATCCAAAAATAGGAAATAATGAACAAACCCCAATCATCCTTGGTCGTCCCTTCCATGAAACAATCAACTCTGTTATCCGAGTCCGAAATGGGAACATGACCATCACCTTTGGGAACGTGAGTCTAGCCTTGAACATCTAAAATTCAAGCCCGCAAATAGTGTATGAGGAGGACATTCATTAAGTAAACATGATAAGATGCATTGATAATGAATCCATAGAACATCAAGGAATATTTGATGAATGTTTACGTCAGTATGAGATAGATTTTCTTTTGTTCATTTGAAGGAAGTTTATCTCCTTGGATTGAATCATTATCAAATTGCTCTTATGATGATGTCTTAGGTCCAATAATCAGTGATACTTTTCAAGAAACCACTTTCATGGAGACCACTCCATCTTACATCCCTAAATCTTATCAAGTAAATCTAGTAGCTGAAACTTATACATGTGTAGAATCAATCATATCTAAAACTTTAGGAAATGAAATTGAACTTGATCTAATTTTCCAATTTCCTTCTGAAATTCTGATCCATCCTGATCTTGAAATGATGGAACTTCCCGCTGCACTCAAGTACGCTTTCCTAGGTGACAATCAAACACATAATATTGTAATTTCTTCCTCTCATGAATCCAATAATGCGAAGATGCTTCTATATGTCCTATAGAAACATAAGAAAGTCATTGTTTGGACCCTATCTGATATTTCCAGGATTAGCCCACTTGTTGGGACTCATAGGATTATTCTTGAATCTGATTCAAATCCATGTCGTCAACCTCAATGGCGGCTCAATCAAAATATGATTGAGGTAGTAAGGAAGGAACTTTTGAAATTGTTAAAATCTTGTCTCATATATCCCATAGCTGAGAGTGAGTCGGTGACCCCAATCAAAGTGGTTCTAAAAAAGGATGGACTCACAGTGATAACCAATGTTGATGGAGAGATTATTCCAACAAGGGTGAGTAGTGGATGAAGGGTCTGCGTTGACTATAGGAAGCTAAAATCATTCACCAAGAAGGACCATTTCCCCTTACCATTCATTGACCAAGTCCTTGAGATAGTGGAAGGTCATGCCTTCTACTGTTTCATAGATGGGTACTCAGGGTACAATCAAATTGAGGTCTCCATAGATAATCAAGGGAAGACTACATTCACATGTCCATTAGAAACCCTTTCTTTCAAACGCATGCCCTTCGGGTTATGCAATTCCCCTGAAACCTTCCAGTGGTGCATGATGAGAATCTTCTCAGACATGGTATGGGATTTTATAGAGATTTTCATCGATGAATTCTCTGTGTTTGGGGATACATTTGAGGGATGGCTGCAGAATGTAGATAGAGTCTTATCAAGATGATCTGAAAATAATCTAGACCTAAATTGGGGAAAATGCCTTTTCATGGTAAAAGAGGGATCAGTTCCCTGTCATCTGTTCTCAGGTTGGGGGATTGAAGTTGATAAAGCCATGGTTAACATCATTTGTCACCTTCCATCACCCAAAACTATCAAAGATGTGAGGTCTTTCATAGGACATGCTGGTTTCTATAGAAGATTCATCATGGACTTTTGTTCAATATCCCATCCCCTTTGTTCTATCTTAGTAAAGAATTCTCCATTTGTTTGGACAGAAAGCAGTGAGGGTTCATTCTCAACCCTCAAATCCACTCTCACCTCTCCTCCAATTATAAAATATCCAAATTGGAACCTTCCTTACAAACTTATGTGTGATTCTAGTGACTTTACTGTTGGAGCTGTGTTAGGACAACATTGTGATAAAACTCTTTATGTCATTGCTTATGAAATAAAATACTTAAATGAATCCCACATTAACTACACCACAACTGAAAAGGAGTTACTTGCTATTGTGTTTTCTTAAGAGAAGTTTAGGTCCTACCTCTTAGTATCCTCCATCATTGTGTTCATTGACCATTCTACACTAAAATACCTCTTCCAAAAACAAGAGGTCAAGGCTAGACTGATTACGTGGGTCATTCTCTTACACAAATTTGACCTCACAGTGAAGGATAAAAAGGGAGTTGAAAATTTTGTAGCTGATCACCTCTCTAGGATGGAATTAAAAGATAACTCCAATCACTGTTCTCTGTCTGATTCGTTTCATGATGAACACCTATACTCTGTGAGGGACTACAATTGGTATTCTAACACAACCAATTTCTTAGTTACGAGAGTCATTCCAAAATTCTTAGGGACTCGAGCTCAAAGAAAATTACTTTCTGATGATAGGCACTATGTGTTTGATGATCTATACCTCTATAAGTTCTTCCCTGACCATGTCATTAGGAAGGTGTGTTACAAAATCTGAACAACAGTCCATCCTTAAATTCTGTCATAGTGAGGCATGTGGAGGTCACTTTTCCTCTAACAAAACAACTTCTAAGATTCTTCAATGTGGTGTCTTCTGGACCACCCTCTCAAGGGACTTCTACACATTTTATCAAAGCTATCATAGGTTTCAACAAGTAGGGTCCATTACAAAATGGAATCAAATGCCACTCACTCCCATCTTAGTGGTTGAAATATTTGACTATTGGGGAATTTATTTCATGGGTCCCTTCCAAAACACTCGGGGATAACTCTACATAATGTTATCTGTTTATTTTGTCTCAAAATGGGTTGAGTACATTCCCACTATGTCCAATTATCATCAAGTTGTGATTCAATTTTTGAAAGTGAACATCTTCTCTAGATTTGGAATTACTAGGACTATTATTAGTGATTGTGGAACTCATTTTTGCAATCTTCAATTCTCATCACTCAGGGAAAAGTTCGGAATTTCTCACAAAGTTTCCACTACATACCATCCTCAAAACAATGGTCAAGGAGAGCTAGAGAATTGGGAGATTAAAAAAATTCTCGAAAAAACTGTCACCCCCTCTAGGAATGATTGTTCTGAGAATCACTTTGATGAACTTTGGGCCTATAGAACCACATATAAAAAAAATTTAGGAATGTCCCCATATAGGTTGCTTTATGGTAAAGCATGCCATTTTCCATTGGAGATTGAACATAAGGCCTTTTGGGTAATTAAGAAAAATGATTATCAATTATCATTGGCCAGAACAAAAAGGTAATTAGATCTCAATGAACTGGAGGAACTAAGGATGGAGGATTATGAAAATTCAAGGGTCAATAAATCTAGAGTTAAATCCTACCAATCTAGGAATATCATGTTCAAACATTTTGAACCGGGAAAACATGTGCTCTTGTATAGTTAAAAACATCATTTACACCCGAGAAAGTTAAGGTCTAGATGGTCAGGTCCATACATAGTGCATAAGGTGTACCCCCATGGGGTAGTAGAGATTCAAGATCCCACAAGTGGTTACATTATAAAGGTCAATGTTCAAAGGTTAAAACCATTCACTGAATAATTCAATAAACATGAAATAAAGGTGGTGTTATCTGACCCAACCTATGAACCAGAAAAAAATGATAGATTTAGGATCCATGTCGGGCTAACTACATTAAACAAAGCACTACATGGGAGGCAACCCATGGTTTTCATGTTTTCAATATTTTTGGAATAATAGTTTTTATATATCATTTTGATATTAAAAAAACTATAGCTTATTGATCTGTTCATATATTATGAGTATGAATGCATATGAAAGAGGAGAACCATATTCATCCATGTCACGTGGTGTGATCCGTGAGTACTACCTTACCCAGAAATTAAAAATAAGTCAATGTATCATCAGTTGATTTCAGAAAAAAAATAGAAAACCATAAAAATGATGAGTCATGTTATTAATTAAATTGTTGTGTTGTATGTTTTTTTGGTTTGTTCTTGTATGTATGGTTTAGGGACTATTTTTTTGGTGATACATATTCAATCAAAGATGTGCCTACATCTCCCATGAGACCATAGAGTGATTTGGGAGCACCCCAATCAACAATATGAAGCCACCAGGTGAACTTGTTCCAAGCCCTTTCCAACTCATTTCCCTCCGACCCACTTCTGCTCTATTTTCTTTTTACGAAACTAGGTACTATTTCATTCTAATTTGTGGGGTGTGGAAACAAATTTTTTTTTCAATAAAACAATGATAAAAAACGTAACATGAAACTACTTTATCATTCATATAATAACATCATTGCTCACATTAAAACTACATAGAAAATATTTTTATTTCCATGACTCATAATTTAATTCCTGATTAAGTTTAAAAGCATTGATTTTGGAACTTTGGTTGTCCAATGAAAATTTTCATCAATTTTATTTTCATCTATTAAAGCAAAATGCCACAATGCACATCCCTGAGATTTTGGGGTACTAATATGAATTTTTTGGGTCCCATAATAAATATCATAGGATTGTTATATTTTTATCAATAATATGAGTATTCAAAATAATAAAATAAATAAATAAATAAAAAAAAAAAATTTGCGTGTAGAGCAATGGATTGATAAAATACGAGGCTTTCGACACTTGGGGATAGTGACTCCATAGTTGTCTAGCACTGAGGTTTTCACTCTATCTCTATTTATGGTAATATGAAATTGTTTTTGATTAAGTTAACTTGAGACGATGGCCGAGTATGTGGGCTCCACTTGGTGCCCTAAGGCCTTTGAGTCTTGGAGTCATTGGCAAAGTCTTGCTACTTGGGTTAATTTGATTAACAGAAATCTCAATTACTATGGCAATATTGAAAAATAAAATCCAAAAAAGAAGTAATTAATAATACTCATATTAGGATTAAATGTGATTCCACCTTGTGCTTCCATGATTTCCCCATTAAATGAAAATGAACCCCCTATATCTATTGTGATTCACACCACATCATTACACCTAATTGAGTTGGAAGAAGTGTGATAATGGATTTGATCAAAGTAATGGGAATGGGATGTGGATATTCTTTTAAAATTATCTTCTTTTAAATTATCTTGATATGTTATAATGATATATTTTTCTGCAGTTTACATTGTGAGCACTGTTTGTTATAATGTGTTTGAAAAAAGGAATTCAAATAAAATCATTGAATTATTTGCTCAGGACTAGAAAATCTCAAGTTGGGGGGGGGGGTGTGATTAGCCAATAAAAACATATATGTTAATCAATATTTAATGGTATTAAATTTTCATTTTTGATCTTATGGGCCTATGTTAGTGGATTTTGATTTTGAACATCCATTCTCATATATTGTGCACTTTATGCCTAATGTACACCAATTTAGGCCCAATGAGCCATCTAATTATAAGGAATCTAATTATCTGTATTTTAATATTATATTTTGTGAAATGGATAATCACTTAAATTTAAACATTTTTCATATTGGGATTAATGGATGATTCAAAAAAAATGAATGAGATATTTGGCGATGAAAAGAAACAATTATGGAGAAGGCTGATTGGAAATCAGACCACTGATGAGAAAGTGAGGCCCATCATTCAGGCCCAATGAATCCCAAATTTTGTGGGAGGATATAATACATATAGAGGAACAAATAATTTTTCATGAGCCAGTGCTAATTGTGCCTCCATTGTGGTAATTTAGGCGGCCCAATTAAGGGATAAAATTCTGGGAGAGATTCTGTGGCCCAGAAAAACATCCCACTAATTTGATCATATCTCGGAATCCACAAATCCAAATGGGCCGAAATTTGACATACGGTTATAAGACATCCAAGGATCCAGTTTCTTCTTCTATGACCTACTCTGATTCTGCAATCTAAAAGTTCATCCCAGCGCTTCTTTTCTGTGAAGGAAAGATGGCTTCCACCTCGGATCAATGGTGGAAAAATAAACACTCCCTTACTTTCCAACTATCTATGGCCTACCATAATTAATTTAGGATACTTGGACTGTTGGAGGATCGACCCAGGGGATAAAAAATGCCTATTTAAGGCAGTTTTGTTGGAGGATTTGAGAATATTTGAGGTTTCCTTCATTGTAATGTTATGATGTGGTTTTGTTGTCTCAAATTTGTCTTCGACATGTAAGTTGTTTTAATTCTTCATTGTTTCTTAATAAAAGTTATTCTTCAGTTATTATTATGTTCTTCTTTATATCACTTTTATACCGTTGGTTCATGTTTTGAACCTGTTCATACCAAACCTTGTGATATTATCACACAACGGTGGAGTGATTGTTATTTTACTGGGTTTTTTTTACTTCTTCATTTCCTCCCTCATGAGTCTACTTTCCGCTTCCATTGAAACCATGGGATCAGTGGAGAGATAACCCACTTATGAGTTGATCCAAGGGAGTAGAAAGTGTCTATATTGGATGTTATTTGTCACCCCATTAATTTATTATCACTTCGTTTAAATGATATTATTATTTGATGATTTTTAAACTCCATCGTCCTTGTTGAATTTAAATCCACACACTTCATGTGCTAATACGAACCATTACCTTGAAGTGCTCAAAACATTGATCCTTCAAGTGTATAGGTGATCATTATTAATGGGTGTTGGAATTAAACCAATAAGTGATGATTCGGTTTGATCTTATTAAATGAACACATCTCAATTATAAGAAATTGAAATCATTAAGAAAGGAATTCATCCAATCCACACCGAGCGATAACCTAGGATCAACTCATTATTTTAATTTGAATCCACTTATGTCTCATAGAGTTCTCCAACCCCATCTAAAATCAACCCAAGATGGCCACTTCATAGCCAAAAACAGTCCTTAAAATTTGCATGTATATAGGTTATTTCATAGGACTCTGTGGATTCGACAACCCTAACTAGACTACAAAGACCATTCTACCTTCATCTCTTGGGTAAATTTGAGCGTGAATCACATTTAATCCTAATATGAGTATTCTTAATTCTTTTTTTTGGATTTTTATTGCAATATTTCCATATTAATTGAGATTTCAGTTAATCATATTAAACCATGTATCAAGACATTGTCGATGACTCCCTGACTCAAAGGCCTTAGGGCACCAAGTGAAGCCCGCATACTCGGGCATCGTCTTGAGTTAACTTTCAAAAGACTCAATTCCAACACAACTTCAACCCAAGGTATAATGACACCCTTGGCTTCTGCTGGAATGATAACCAACAACCTATCCAACCACAGGGACAAAATCCTTACCCCCACCAGTTGCAAGCCCATAACCAGTTCCAAACACAACCTATCCAATACCAACAACCACTGGTCCATTTTCAACAAACCATCCCACCTCCAAAATATCTCCCCAGGACAAACCAATCTTCTCATGCACCAACCAAAACTATTCCACAAATCCTACTAGAACAACTGTGCAATCAAATGGAAAGGATGAACCCAGAAGTCTCTTCCCTTAAACAAGAACTTCAAACAATCAAAAAATTAAAGCCACCCATGCCTACTCAGGCGGTGCCAACCACAACTTCAAGGTGATAGTCATGCTGTGCTCAAAAAACTCATGAACATCTAAAGGCTATGACTGTTTTATGAAGTGGGAAATCAATTGAGAAACATGAACAACTAATTCAAAACCCACCTGAAGATTCAAACTTACAGGAAAATTCTAATGAACCAAATGATCAAACTAAAAAACACAATAACATTGTCAAAGAAACAACTCTTCAACAAACACCCCACAACCTGAACAATTTCATCAATGCATGAGGGGGAAACTCAAGCCTGAGTAGATTCAAACATTGAGGGAAATCATCTCACAAGCCAAGTTGAACATTCATCTACTCCATGCAATCCATACCATACCTTCCTACTCAAAGTACCTTAAGGACTTGTGCACTTTTAAAAGAAAATTTTCACTTAAAAACGAAGTCCTTTTGGCTACTAATGTGAGTACCACCATTCAAGGTACCATTCCTCCTATCTTGAAAGACCCGAGTTTCCCTTACATCATTGTTGAACTAGGAGAGAGAAAAGTTGTCAAGGCCTTCTGTGATCTAGGTTCTAGTGTCAATATCATCCCCTATGTTGTGTATTGCTAGTTAAGGTTAGAAGAACTCCAACCCAAATCAGTCACACTTCAAATTTCTGATCGTAGCATTAGGGTTCCAAAGGGGATTTTAAAGGACGTTCGTGTAAAGGTTGAAAAACTCATCTACTCTACTGACCTCATTGTCCTTGACAACCATCCAAACATTGGAAATAACGACGAAACCCCAATCATCCTTGGGCGTCCCTTCCTTGCAACAATCAACTATATTATTAGAGTCCGAAATTGGAACATGACCATCTCTTTTGGGAACATGAGTCAGGACTTGAAAAACTACATTGCAATCTCACAAAAAGGAGATGATGAGGACATTCATGAAGTAAAAATGATAGGATGTATTGATAATGAATCCATAGAACATCATGGAATATTTGATGAATTTTTACGTCAAGATGAGATTGATTTCCTTTGTTCATATGAAGGAAGTTTATCTCCATGGCTTTAATCATTTTAAAATTTCTCTTATGATGAAGTCTTAGGTCCAACAATCAGTGAAACCTTTCAAGAAACCACTTTCATGGAGACCACTCCATCTTCCTTCCCTAAATATGATCAAGCCAATCTAATAGCTGAAAATTATAAATGTTGGAAATCAATCCTATATAAAACATTATGAAATGAAATTGAACTAGATGTAATGTACCAATGATCTGCTGAAATTCTGAACCAACCTGATCTTGATTTGAAGGAACATCCCGCTGAACTCAAGTACGCTTTCCTTGGGGACAATCAAACACATCCTATTGTCACTTATTATTCTCTTGAATCCAATCATGAGAGGATGTCTCTAGATTTCATTAGGAAACATATGAAAACCATTGTTTGAATCCTATCTTTTATTCCAGGGATGCGCCCACTTGTTGGGACTCATAGGGTTGTTCTGGAATCTGATTCAAAGCCATGTCGTCAACCTCAACAATGGCTCAATCTTAATCTCATAGAGGTAGTAAGGAAGGAACATCTGAAATTGTTAAAAGCATGTATCATGTATCTCATAGCTGAGAGAGAGTGGGTGAGCCCAAACCAAGTGGTTCCAAAAAAGGCTGGAATCACAGTGATAACCAATGAGGATGGAGATATTCTTACAATAAGGGTAAGTAGTGGATGGAGGGTCTACATTGAATATAGGAAGCTAAACTCATTACCCAAGAAGGACCATTTCCCCTTAACATTCATTGACCATGTCCTTGAGAGAATGGAAGGTCATGCCTACTACTGTTTCATAGTCGGGTACTCGGTGTACAATCAAATTTTGGTCTCCCTAGAGGATCCAGGGAAGACGACATTCACATGTCCATTTGGAACCTTTGACTTCAAACTCATGCCCTTTGGGTAATGCAATGCCCCTGAAACCATCCAGCGGTGCATGATGGGAATCTTCTCTGACATGGTAGGGGATATTTTAGAGGTCTTCAAGGATTACTTCTCTGTGTTTAGGGATACATTTGAGGGATGTATGTAGCATGTGGAGAGAGTATTTTCAAGATGTAAAGAAAAGAATCCATTCCTAAACTTGGAAAAATTTCATTTCATGGTTATAGAAGGATTAGTTCTAGGCCATCTAGCCTCTGGTAGGGGTATTTAAGTTGATAATGCCAAGGATTACATCATTCATCACCATACATCACCCAAAATATCATGGATGTGAGGAATTTATTAAGAAATGCTAGTTTCTATAGAATATCCATCATGGACTGCAGTTCAATATCACGTACCCTTTGTGCTCTCCTAGTAATGGATCCTCCATTTGTTTGGACAGAAAGCTGTGAGTGTTCATTCTCAACCCTCAAATCCTCTCTCACCTCTCCTCCCATTATGAAATATCCAAATTGGAACCTTCATTTCGAACTTATGTGTGATGCCAGTGAATTTTCTGTTGGAGCTATGTTAGGAAGTCATTGTGATAAAACTCCTTATGTCATTGCTTATGAAGGAAAATCTTTAAATGATGCAAAAATAAACTACACCACTACTGAAAAGTAGTTACTTGCTATTGTGTTTGCTTTTGAGAATTTTAGGTCCTACATCTTAGGATCCCCCATCACTGTGCTTACTGATCATTATACACTAAAATACCTCTTCCAAAAACATGATTCCAAAGCTAGATTGATTAGGTGGGTCCTTCTCTTACAATAATTTGACCTCACAATCAAGGATAAAAAGGGAGTTGAAAATTTTGTAGCTGATCACCTCTCTAGGATTAAATTCAAATATAACTCCAATCACCTTTCTGTGTCTGATTCACTTCCTTATGAACACATATGCTCTTTGAGTGACTTCCCTTGGTATGCTGATGTAGCTAATTTATTAGTTATAGGAGACATTCAAAAATTATTAGGGACTCAAGATCGAAGGAAATTCCTTTCTGATGTTAGACACTTTGTGTTTGATGATCCATACCTCTATAATTTCTACCCTGACCAAGTCATTAGGAGGTGTGTTACAGAATCTGAACAAGAGTCCAACCTTAAATTTTGTCATTACGAGGCATGTGGAGGTCACTTTTCCTCTAAGAAAACATCTGCTAATATTCTTAAACGTGGTCTATTCTGGACCACCCTCTCAATGAACTCCTACACATTTTCTCAAAGTTGTCCTAGGTGTCAAAAAGTAGGGTCCATTAAAAAAATAAATCAGATTCCACTCACTCCCATCTTAGTGGTTGAAATATTTGACTGTTGGGGAATTAATTTCATGGATCCCTTCCTGAAATCTTGGGGATACCTCTACATACTCTTATCTGTTGATTATTTATCAAAATGGGTTGAGGCCATTCCACTAAGTCTAATGATCATCATGTTGTGATTCGATTTCTGAAAGAGAACATATTTTCTCGATTTGGAATTACTAGGGCTACAATTAGTGATTGAGGAACCAATTTCTGCAACCTCCCATTCTCTTCACTCATGTCAATGTATGGTTGTTTCGGTGCGGATGTGCGTCGGGTTACGCTGTTCCGCCAGGACGCGTTCGCGCGTGCACCCGTCAACCCGAGGGGATGGGCGCGCGGCTTGTGGTCCCGCAGTCCCGCTTTCCAAAGGCGGGCGGCATCCGTCCCTTATTCAGGGGCGTCTGCTCCTTGATCGAAACCGGGATGATGGGATGTCGGCTCCTCCTTCATTGGACGTCTCCTCGGAACTCGTCGCCTAATCCGGGTCTCCCTCATAGATTTAAGAATGTTCGTGAATCTCGTTCCCGGCGCCATATCATCATGGACACCGGTTAATTACGATGCTTCCGCCCGGATGCTCCAAGGAGTCTCGTCGGGGCAGCAACCTGCGGTGAGAAGGCCGGGTGGCTCCGGGTGCTGGGGGCGTGTCGTAACACGGCGGCTCTGCACGTCTTTCTTCCGTCCCTAATAGGGCTTATCGAAGGCATGATGGCCTGAGGCATCCCGCACTGGGTGTGGGGAACTGTGTCCCCTGAGGTTTTCCTCAGCTTCCCATGTTTAACACGGGGTATGCCGCGAGTTTAACGTCCAGCGGGGATGGCATCGGACTGATCAACACGCAAAGTGGATCAGATGACAGAACCCCTTGCGGGGAACCTCCGACGCTGGGGCCAGCGCATGGGCGGCTTCCCATGTAACGTGGAGTGGAGTGAGGTGGCATGACCCCACCGGGATGTGGCGGCCCGGGTAAGGATCAGGATGGATGATGGAGTAAAGAGCTTGGACCCCGTAGGGGCTTCCTACGTACCGCGCGTTAGCACGGATCAAAGTCAACGTAGTTCGGGTATACAGTTTAACGTCATGCTGGACGTCGGCAAGCCGACTCACGAAGAGGTCAAGGCCGCCAGGCGGAGGATTGAACCGAACCACCTCGCACAGAGGGGGATGGAACGGCCGGGTGGATCACAGTTTCACGTCATGCTGGACGATAAATGTGGAAATGGAAAAAAGGGCTGTGGGGAGGCACAGTGGAGATACACACGGGAATTCTCCCACAGGGGTGGATTCATAGGTGAATCGACGCAAGCATGAACCCTGGAGGGGTCCACTGATGGACGAACCGACGTGAATATGACCGGGACGACCAGGTGGTGGGCTTGAACCTCAGGGAGGCTTCCTACGTACCCTGTTTAGAAGACAGGGATCAAAGTCCACGTAGTTCATTCTGTCAGGAATTACGCACTTGGGGCAGCCCGGATGCGGCGAAACTCAGTTGGAAGGGACTTGGACCGAAATTAGGAGACACCTCGATCCCAGTCACACCCTCTACTGGCTTCGGCAGTGGGGAAGCGCAATGGAGATACACATGTGCAGCCCCCCACAAGAAACTAGGTGTTTGTAATACCCTGCCCCCGTAGGGAAAAGCCGCTCCCATTAAATCGTCCCAAAAGAGGGACAATCCCGACATCCCTGCAGAGACGAGCGGGTGGGGGCCACATCAAAACCGGGGGAGACCCTGCGTGCGGGGCACGGGATCGGATGATGCGGACGGTTTAGCGTCTTGCCAGACGAAGTACAGTTTAACGTCGTGTGTTGAGGACGAAGCGGACGGTTTAACGTCTTGCCGGACGAAGTACAGTTTAACGTCGTGTGTTAAGGACGAAGGTGCTTGGCAGTTTAACGTCTTGCAGCTTGGACGTAGTGGGCTAGGCAGTTTAGCGTCGTGCAGCTTGGACGTAGATGCTTGGCAGTTTAACGTCTTGCCGCGCGGACGAGGTACAGTTTAACGTCATGTTGGACAAATGTGCAGTTTAACGTCATGCAGGACGAATGCTGTACAGTTTAACGTCTTGTAGCTTGGACGAATATGCAGTTTAACGTCATGCTGGACGTTGGTTGCCGCCGATGGGTCCGTGTCACTTCGCGCGAGCCTGGAGGGCCGCACGGGAAGACAACGCACGGTGCGGGCACCCAGGATGAAGATCATCGGGCGCCACGCAGGAGGGTACCCTCAGGGGGTCAAGGGGGGCGACCCTGACGGATTGCGCGCAAAAGAGGAGCTTTGCGCGCAATACCGCGGGTCGGCGCGCAAAATGGCGGGCTGGCGCGCAATTGGGCCAGCGCTTCGCGCGCGGATGATTGCGATTGCGCGCACCGGGCTTCGGGTAGCGTGCGGGGGCAACAACTCATTCTTTAACGAATGGCCACTTTGAAAATGGGGGGTGCGCGCAATCGGGCTGGATTGCGCGCACCCGGGGGAAATTGCGCGCAAGAGGCTTCTTTTGCGCGCAAAGGCCTTCGGGTTAAGGTTTATTCAAAGGAAAGGAGCCAAGGGGATTGCGCGCGAAGACGAACCCCAAGGCTCTATTGCGCGAAAGAAAGGAGGTTACCTGAAGATCGGCATTGCGCGCGGAAGGGGTTGGATTGCGCGAACGAGCGACGCTTCGGATTCTGGCCACCTTCAAAACGTCGGGGGTCGCCTTATATTTATAGGCAACCCCGGGCGCGGAATCCGGCCTCGGGCGCGGAATTCCCTTCGCGGGCGCGGAATCAGGACCCGGTGCGCAAGGGAGCCGCGCAGGCCACGGGCGCGCAAAATAGCGCGCCGGCCCAGCGCATTGCGCGCATCCTGGGAGGATTTCACGCCGTGGCTCAACATTGCGCGCGGGCCTCTGAAATTCCGCGCAAGTCCTCCGGGCCCTCCGGAACGTGCCTCTGACTCCAAATATCACTTCGCTTTCCGCATCCGGAGCTTTGTTTGGGAACAACGGTCTTTTCCGGCTTCTACAAAAGCCCCCCCTCGGAATCTGATCGGCGAGAGGTCGCAACGATCGGGTTCCGAGGCAGACGCCGGAATGCCGAAGTCCTGGGCTGCGCGGGACTTAGTCGCGCAAAAAAGGGGCGCCAGGCGCGCAATTCGCCGCCGCGGTCGCGCAATCGAGCGTTCCGCGCGGCGTGGAATCCCGGCCTCGTCTATAAATAGGGGACCGGGGTTCCGCGTTCCGTACACAGGCCTTCCGCGCGATAAGCTTCAACGCTCTCGTGCGCGAAATCGCCTTTCTGGTCGCGAAATTCTCCCGATCGGCGCGCAAAAACATCCGGATTTCTCCTGTCTTTGCGCGAAAACCCGGAACATTGCGCGAAATTCTTCCCAATTGCGCGTCGTCCACTTGGATTGCGCGCCAACCTTCAAACTTCTCTACCAGCCTCGTCCGATCCCGCACGCTTCATCCCTTAACCCGCACGACTCCCGAAACTTCTGAGATGGCCGCGCATCGAGGAAATGAGGGGGATGCCGCCACTCGCAGAGCTGAGATGGCGACGAACGAGGAGGTTTACGGAGCCAAGGAGATTGTTTCCAACAATCAATCCCTGTTCGACTTACTGACGCCGGCCCAGAAGACATATCCACTGTCGGACAACCTGCCCCTCTGGAACTTCGGCATCCTAGATGAGGTTCCGGTGCCAGGGCTCGAGGTTGATGCGCCACGGACCTGGGTGACTCGGGAGGACGAGCTTCCCCGCTATAACATCACCAACAATGGGCATCCTGCCAGGGAGACCAGGCACTTGGACGTCTATGTCCTGAACCCGAGGACGCGAACCATTGACGGGGGTGAGCCTACTGCGGAGAATTCTCCAGCACTCTACTCGAGCACATATCGCCAGAGTGTCACTGACGACACCAAGGGCTGGCTGAAGGACTGGGACTTGCGGTCTGGGGGCAATTTCACCAGTGAGTGGGCCTGGGCGTTCTGGGTACGCCACACTTGCGATCACTTCGCAGAGGAGCTGGCGGTACATCGGCCTGTTTGAGGCGGTGTGGACGTCGCAGTTCCACTTCTACCAGCAGTCCGAGCTCGGGCCGGAGCTGTTCACCCGCTGGTCTCCGGATACCAACACCTTCCATCTTCACCATGGGGAGGTCGGCATCGGTCTCTGGGACATCCACTGCATCGGAGGTATCCCGCTGGAGGGCTACCAATACGATGAGTTCCTGCCCCCGAAGAACATCTGGGAGGACAGGTCACGGACTCCCATTCTGACATGGAATCTACTTGACCTGGCTACGCAGCGGCTTGGGATCAAGGACTTCCAGAAGGACATAGCCTACAAGGAGTGGTTCGGCTAGTTCTTGGAGCATGACCCAGTGGTCAAGATGCCAGGCAGGGGGAAGCGGTGCCCGACCGCAGCTCAAAGGAGCCGGAACGGGTCGTACTGGCGGGTCCTGGAGACGGGCGACTACCGCTCATGGGGGTACCGCGTCAACGAGGTCCGGGACCCAAATGTCCGGTACGCGGCGTTCCTGGCCGCCTTTCTGAGTGGGTGGCTCCTGCCAGTGCGGGACGCGAGAATGGGCGTTCGCCCGGCGACACTGTCGATGGCGGGCGCTATGGCCGCCAACAAAAGATACAACCTCGGGGTCCCAGTGCTGGCGAGGCTGTATGCCATCCTGGGACGCATCTCACGAGGGGGTTCGCCACGAAGGATCTGTGGGCCCTTTCAGTTCTTCCACGGCTGGGTGGCTGCTCACCTCGGTGGGTACACGTTTCCGAACGCCATCATTCCTCCGGGCAACGGCCTGCGACCTTCCCTGCTGAACATCGCGGGGGTCGCTCCGATGACCCTAAGTGAGGAGGGCGTGAGGATTCGAATTGGAAATCATGCCAATTTCAACTTCAGTCCGTTCCCCACTCCCGTCGGCCAGATGATCGACAATGGGCAGGGTCCGCTGGAGCAGCATGAATACTTCCTGAACATGCGGGGCGGGGTGCTCGTGGCTCGGATCGACGGGAAGGTGATCTGCGAGCCTTACGTGCCAACCCGGTTCGCCAGGCAGTTCGGGTGCCTTCAGCGGATGCCGAAGAGGGTATTCACTGCCGTCCGGGAGGAGATGAACCCTTTCGTCCTTCGCCAGATGTGGCTGATGTTTGCCGCTTTCGGCTCTGGCGACGTCATCACTCTCCCTCCTACCGGGGTTGATGCAGGCTTGGCAACCGAGTACGCCGAACACTGGGCCATCGCGTACCCCGAGTGGCTTCTACGGAAGCCAGTTCGGCGGCTCGAGGTTACCCGTGCGGAGACCGGGCATCAAGGAAGGAGGCGAGGAGCCGCCACACGGGGGAGAACGGAGGCGCGCCAAGCAGCGGAGCCGGCGCGGGCAGGGACTTCGGCGGCGGGCACATCGCGAGCTACCGCCACGACCTCAGCGCCCAGAGAGGGGGCACGTGCGGTGGTCGACGAGCGGCCCGGGAAGCAGGTGAGACGTCTGCTCGAACCTTCCCATGATGCGGTCTTCCCGGCGCTGTGGTCGGCCTGGATGACCCTGCGACAGTCACTGGGGACCGACGCCATCTGGCGAAAGATACTCAGAGAAGGAATCTATCTGCCAGAGGTCGGGCGCCTCCAGATCGCCGACAGAGTGGACTTCAACCGGCAGTATGCATATCTGACGGCCATGGACGATTACGCGCGCCAACGTGGTCAGCGTGCGGAGCCATCCCTTCTGGTGAAGGTGATGCTCGGTCTAGAGCCCGCTCCAGAACAGATGCCGCCGGAAGAAGATGGCAGTAGCAACGACTCCGAAGAAGAGGAGGAAATGGGGGAGGATGAAGGCTCCGAGGGAAGATCCCGTCAGGGGAGCCCACGGGAGAGCGGCGAGGTGGCCGGCTCTGACAACGTTGATGTCACTGAGCTCCTCGAGGTCCGCATCTATCCCTAATCAATCTGCTTCATCCATTCTCTTATGCAGCTTCTAACCCATTTCTCCATCTTTCTCAGGAGCACACGGATGTTGGTCAGGCGTCCTCAGCGGGAGTAGGAGAGGCGCCAGCAGGACAAGGCGGGGGCCAGGAACCCATTATCGAATTTACAAGCGCGGAAGGGTCCCCTGCTGCAACTGTTCCTGCGGCGGCCGGGATAGCGGAAGATGACGCTCTGAACTCCCGTAAGTCTCCTTACTTTACTGCTGGTGCATGCCGTTGACGATCCGTGACTAACCATGGCATGCCCTGCGCAGTGATCTCAACACTGGAGGCTCGTCGGGTTGCCGAACCCGGGCCATCCACGAGTGGACCGGTGGCAGACATGCCGCCTGCTCCGGAACAGACTTCCCAAACCGAGCCGGCCCCACCAACTGCTGATCAAGGGGCTACGGACGTCGGCGGTGCTGCCATCGGAGAGAGGTTGGGGGCTGACGAGGGTGTCAGCGCCGCTGGGGAGAGAGAAGAAGGTCGCCCAGATGTGGGGGAACCTATCCCTGGTGAGGACCTCCCAGGGGCGGACCCTGCAGCGGACCTGCTGGCTGCCTTCCCTGCCTACCGGCCTACCGACCCCGAGGAGAAGGACGACTCAGACGCGGAGGCGGTCGAGGAGAGCCAGATAACGCGCAGTAGGGGGTGGAAGTGCATCCAGTGCTTCCTCAAGCGAGACCCTTCGGAGTGGCTGGGGCGCATGGGATCACTTCAAACCTGGCTGCGCTTCCTGTGTGCCGGGGGAGCTGATGCTCAACGCCTCCATCTGACGGTCCGTGATTTCATGGCCGAAAAGATGCGCGAGAGCTACCGGCGTGCCGACGTCACACAAAGTCGGGACATGTCGGAGAGCACGTGGGCGCTCCTTGCGGCGGAGCAGGAAGTCCGACTCCTCGAAGGGCAGGCGGCAGAGAAGGAGGCCTTCGTCACAATGTGTACCGAGCTTGTGGAGCAACTAGCAGCCTAGCTGGTTGACGCCCAGGTACAGCTGACGGAGGCAGGCCAACAGATGGTCACAATTCAGGTCGAGCGGGAGCGTGCACAGGCCAGAATCGACGAACTGCGTGCTGCGACCGCCGACGAAGAGAGGGCACGCAGAGAGCGAGAAGCAGCTCTGGAGGCCACCAGCCAAAGGGTAGCGACATTAGAAAGACTCATTCAGCATGCTAATCCCTAAGGGCTTTGTTTTTCCGTTCCCAAAACATTTGCTTCCGCTACTTTGATCCATTTGTATGAATCAATATATTTATCTGCATCTTTTGGCTTAACATGCTCAACCACAATTCACTGTCTTTCGGGAGCGTTAACCAAGCATCAGGCATCCATAATTGGTCCTGGATTTCTAAAGAAAAGAGGGAGGTCATTCCTAGGAAAGGAGACCTCAAACCTAATCAATGTATCATCCCCCCAACTTGTTCCAACACACGAGCGGGACAATGCTAGGGGCGTTGAGATTTTATCCGAACATAGGGAAATGAGAAAGGGTGAATCGCGTGTCCCGAATCCAGACATCCACAACGGTCGGCCTTCCAGGAAATGCCCAAGACAGTAGGCGGACATTGGATCGACCATAAAAACTGCAATAGACGGACCGAAGGTCATCATTCATATTGCAGGAGGCGGACCACATGTCATCATGAATACCGCTTTGGGGGTTCCTTCAGACACAAGGGTGGAAATCCAGATCAACAGGGCATGCGAAGCGTTGGGCGAAGTGACGATTTGTTCGGACAGAATCCAACGCTCTCAAAATTGCGCCACCGTGGGGAAAGCGTATTAGGCGGATGCACTAATCTGCCCGTGAGTCACCCCAATTCTCAGACAGCACCTCTTTGACGAGGAAACCGTCGCTTCCCACCATTGCAATGGGGCATCCCGAGCTGAATCGGGGAGAATATCACAACTTCACCACTCTACCAGAAGCCAGGCCAGACGGCCGGCGACGAGGAGGGGCGGGACATAACGATCCCTGAGGCTGGACCCGAGTTGAGATGCCCGGGCGTTCCTACGTACTCCATCAAGCTGGAGATCAAGCCACACGTAGTTCTGAGAGTGCAGTTTAACGTCATGCAGGACGTAGAATCCCGTTTAGGGGAGATCTTAGTTTAGGGTCGTATAGCTCGGACCATAGGGGTAGATCTTAGTTTAAGGTCTTAGAGCTCGGACCATAAGGGCATATCTTAGTTTAAGGTCTTAGAGCTCGGACCATAGGGGCAGATCTTAGTTTAAGGTCTTAGAGCTCGGACCATAAGAAGAGATCTTAGTTTAAGGTCTTAGAGCTTGGACCATAAGGGGAGATCTTAGTTTAAGGTCTTAGAGCTCGGACCATAAGGATAGATCTTAGTTTAAGTTCTTAGAGCTCGGACCATAAGGAGAGATCTTAGTTTAAGGTCTTAGAGCTCGGACCATAAGGAGAGATCTTAGTTTAAGGTCTTAGAGCTCGGACCATAAGGACCTCAAAGCACGCCGCATCGTGGTCCTATCCCCCGGATATGCGAAGATGCACTGAGGGATAGTGTCAAGAGTGTCGAGGTTTCGCCTGGTCAGAATGGGAGGTTTAAAATGTGAATCATGCGGCCATTCACTCAAGGACTGGAGGCACCGGAGTAACGATATGGGAGTACTGCCGACCGTGGCGGAAAAGCAGCATCAATATCGCACTAACCGTTGGTGGAATGAGGCAGAAAACGAGCATCGACCGCTCAATCGCAGGATTCAAATCGATTTGCTGCCCGAGGCCATTGGGGGTACCGGCCCGAGTCGGTGGGAGAGCACTGAGGCATTGTGTCCGAACCGTTCACGGGAGCCCCACCAAGGGCGTAGACGATGGGTCTGAATGAAAGGGAGGACGAAGCCTGAAAAGTGGAGGAAACCTGACCAAGCGGATCCTGACCCTCCTGGCAATAAACCAGAGTACTCTTGACACCGGTGGACCACTTCAAGGGGTCGGGGAACACGCCTTGAGGGTGACCTGAAGGCGGCGGATTCCCCAGAGAAGGGGGAATCTCTAAGAGGTGGGGGGCTAGACCCGAAGTTTCAAACATCTGGGCGTTCCTACGTATCCCATAAGGATGGGAATCAAGCCACACGTAGTTCTTGAAACGTGGTGCAACAGAATCGGGCACCAGCGCGGGGAAGAGTGCGGGTCTGACCCTCGCACACAGAAGGAGCGGCATTTGATATTTCTTGTTTGTCCTTAAAGATGAATGGTTGTTCTTTGTGCGGCGACATGCCTGTGATTGAGAAATCTCTGGCATCGCCGCAATAATCAAGCCGCGGGAGGCATTGATGAATGGCGTGGTTATTAACCAGTGCCCAACATGAGTGTCCCCCGGGGAGAACATGACGATGCAGTGTCGTTTCTCGTCGGGCGGCCAAGACAATCACAGTTTACGGTCGTGTGGTGGGACCAGACAACACAGTTTAAGGTCGTGTGGTTCGGACCATGGAGGAATCCGATTATCGCGGTACGGCGGACACGGCGGAGGTGGGAACATACCCAACCCTGCGGTCACGCACGATTCCAGGAGAAGAGTCTTGGGATAAGGGTCTGTGTATGTCCATCACCCGAGGGGCAGAGATGCTAGCCTCCAGATATACTGGGCCCAGAACGCGATTGTTCGGGCGACTCCTTCCTCCTTATGGGGACGAGGGTCCAGCTACGCATGGACCTTAGGGAGGATATCCGCATATATCCTTGGTGCTCAGATCATGGGAGCCTCGAACGACATCATTACCCTGGTTGGTCTGCCTAACGTGTAGAGGTGTACTGGAGGTCAGTATGAAGAGAGTGTCGAGATTCCACTACAACGCACAAAGGCGGAGTGTGATGAGGACTGCGCAACCAATGTTCATAGCCTGAAAGAGCCGACATGGCGATCAAGGACGTTGCTGACCATATTCGCAACACAACATCCGATCGCGTCAGCCTAAGACGGGGCAAGAAAATGAGCATCAACCGCTCAATCGCGAGATTCATATCGATTTGCGGCCCAAGACCCGCCGGTAAATCGACCCGGAGCGGTAGGAGAGCACTGAGGTATCGTACCCAAACCGCTAACGAGGATCCCTTTGAGTGAAGGCTCGAACAAGAGGAAGCGCAAGGCCTGACAAGCAACACAGGACTTGTCGGGATTGAATCTGACACTACGAGTCATAGACCGAAGTACCCAAAACATGTTAACAGATCTCCGGAAAGGGTCGGAGGACTCACCCTGAGAGCAACCAAAAGAAGGCAGATCCCCGTGATCAACCAAGAGACGGGGCTGGACCTGAAACACAAGCGTCCAGGCGGTCCTACGTATCCCATAAGAAGGGGAATCAAGCCATGCGTAGTTCTGGAGAGGCAGTTTAACGTCATGCAGGACGATGAGGGGTGTGAGGTAGTCCCACACACGGGGGAGGCGTACGGCGCGACCAGTAGACCGACGTGAATGAGGACATAATCCCCCGCTCACGCGATACGCCTCGCACAAAAAGGAGGGGAACATGGGCCAGAGGCCCAACGCGGGATATAGATTCCCGGGAAATGGGGCTGGGCCGGAAACATGAATGTCCAGGCGGTCCTACATATCCCATAAGGATGGGAATCAAGCCGCACGTAGTTCTTGAGAGGCAGTTTAACGTCATGCAGGACGATGAGAGAAAAATAAGGGGGGAGCAGAAGGCATCCCCAAATGTGGGGGGCGTATAGCGTGGCGAGAAAACCGACGTGAATGAGGACATAATCCCCCACGTTTACACCATACGCCACATACCCAGAGGCAACTGGACCAAGGGCCCGGGATGGGATGGAAATTTCCGAAGGATGGGGCTGGGCCTGAAACATGAATGTTCAGGCGGTCCTACGTATCCCATAAGGATGGGAATCAAGCCATACGTAGTTCTTGAGAGGCAGTTTAACGTCATGCAGGACGATACGCTGGGCAGTTTAACGTCGTGCAGCTTGGACGTGGCACTTGGCAGTTTAACGTCTTGCAGCGCAGACGAATGCTGAACAGTTTAACGTCTTGTAGCCTGGACGAATGCAGTTTGACGTCGTGCAGGACGTGGGCACACTCAGACAAAGTACTGCTTGAGGAACCTAGCATTGGTGGGAGGAGTGACACGCTCACCATCCATAGTCGCTAGGGAGTACGCGCCATTGGGATAGACCTTGTGGACAACAAAAGGTCCCTCCCACTTGGGCTCCAACTTGGGTGGCTTCCTGCCGGGGATCATAGGTGCTCTTAGGGCTAGCACTAGATCACCCTGCAGGAAGGAGCGGAGGCGAACCTTCTTATTGAAAGCTCGAGCCATTCTGCTTTGATGCCTCTCCAAGTTGTGCAAAGCGCGAAGTCTATTCTCATCCAGTGCTTCCAACTCAACTAGACGGGCTTCATCAACTCTGTCCGGCGCTTGCTGGTCGTAGACCGCAGTACGCAAGGACGGCAACTGGATCTCGATGGGTAGGACGGCCTCAGATCCATACACCAGGGAATAAGTGGTCATCTGGGTGGAATTGCGAGTCGTCGTACGATAATCCCAGAGGGCGTTGGGGAGCTTGTCCGGCCAACTCTTCCTGTTCTGACCAACCATCTTTTGCAGAATGTTAGAGAGGGTTTTGTTAAATGCCTCGATCTGTCCATTCGCCTGCGCATGATAGCGAGATGTATGGTTCGAGCGAATGTTATACTTGGCGTACAACTTCTTCAACTCGGCTGCTCGGAAATTGGTTCCGTTATCCGTGAGGATAGCGTGAGGCACTCCAAATCAATAGATGATGTTGGAGGTCACGAAGTCAGCGATCGAACAGGATTTGACCTCTCTGAGCGGAATCGCCTCTGCCCATTTGGAGAAGAAGTCCGTGGCGGTCAAAATGAACCGGCACTGGCGAGCTGTCGCCGGCGGGTAAGGTCCCACAACGTCCAGTCCCCAGACTGCAAAGGTCCAGGAATACCTTGTGGTATGGAGGGGCTCCGGCGGCCGATGCACAAAGATCGCATGAACCTGGCACGCATGGCACCTCCTGGCATACTCGATGCATTCATGGATTATAGAGGGCCAGAAGTATCCCAACCTCCGAATCTGGTGGGACAGCTTCGGCCCAGTCTGGTGGGCGCCACATGAACCAGCATGAACCTCTTGCATGACTCGTGGGATCTCAACTCCCTGAAGGCAACGAAGGAGAACACCATCAAATCCGCGTTTGTAGAGGATCTGCTCCAGGCCGGGACTGCTCTGGAGGACGAACTGCGATGCGCGGCGTCGAACTCGCTCGCGCTCGGCCCGATCCGATGGAAGAATGCCATGTTGGAGGTACTCAACCAAAGGCGTCCTCCAATCAGGGGCTGATCCGACTGTCATATCTGGGGTACTCGGGGCTCCGGTCATAGGGGCAACCGTGGTGAGATTACTTACCAACGGGCCGCGATCTTCTTCCGGGATAACGGGAGCGATGAGCCTGCGGCGCGTCACGCGGACGATCAGGTTGTCCTGTTCAGGCTCCGCAAGTGACGCAGCAAGGCTGGCCAAAGCATCTGCTCGACCGTTCTGCGACCGGGGAACATGGAAATTTCCGGCCGAGAAGGGAACCGGGCCATCAGAAGGAGGGTGCACTCCAACAATGGCACAAGTTCCGGCTTCCTGACAATGTAGTCTCCATTGATCTGCTTAACGACCAGCTCGGAGTCCCCTTTCATGCACAGACGGGGCACGTTGATCTCGAGAGCCAACTCGAGGCCGGTGATGAGGGCATGGTATTCCGCCTCATTGTTGGTACAGCCCTCTGACAACAGGAACGAGTATGGCATCACGGCTCGCTCCGGGGTAATGAAGACGATGCCCAAGCCCACTCTGTTGAGCTTAGGATTATCGAGTCTTCTACCGGTGGGGCTCCGGGAGGCACCGTCAAAGTGCATCTGCCAGCATGGATCGGCTCGATCAACCGAGAGAATGGTCTCATCAGGAAAGCCTAGATCCAGCGGCTGATCCGCGAAGGTCGGGTGAGCTGCCAGAAAGTCTGTCAATGCTTTCCCTTTGATGGCCTTCTGAGACACATACCTGATGTCGAACTGCTGGAGAATCACAGCCCACCGCGCTAGACGGCCAGTCAACATAGGCCGGCTCAGGATATATTTCAACGGGTCTACCTGAGAAACCAACTGTACCTCATGGTGCTGCAAGTAGTGCTGTAATTTCTGTACGGCAAATACGAGCGCCAGGCAGCTCTTCTCGATGGGGGAATACCTAACTTCTGCATCGAGGAGCATGCGACTGAGGTAATAGAGGCTATTCTCCGTTCCCTCGTTGTTCTTCTGGGCGAGAAGGGCACCCAGGGACCGTTCCAGGGCGGTCACATAGAGGACCAGCGGCTTCCCGGATACAGGCGGCATCAGAACCGGAGGTTGAAGCAGGTACTGCTTGATTTCCTCGAAAGCGGCCTGACACTCTTTATCCCATACATAGGTGGCACCTTTCTTCATGAGCCGAGAAAAGGGCTTACACTTGCCGGCCAGATTCGCGATGAATCAGCGTATATAGGCTAAGTGGCCTTGGAACCCTTGCAGTTCCCGGATGGTACCTGGGGGAGGCATCTGGCTAATCGCCCTGATTTTCTCTGGGTCGATCTCAATACCCCGGTATCTTACCACAAATCCAAGGAACTTTTCGGAGGTGACCCCAAAGGCACACTTCAACGGGATCATCTTCAGGCAGAGAGACCGGAGGAAGCCGAACACTTTCTCAAGATCTTTGAGATGGTCCTGACGCTGGCGAGATTTGACAACCAAGTCGTCGACGTAGCATTCCACCAGTGTGCCGAGGATTGGATTGAATATACGGTGCATCGCCCGTTGATAGGTGGCACCTGCATTCTTCAGGCCGAAGGGCATGACCCGGTAGCAAAAGGTACCTTGGGGGGCCCTGAAGGCAGTGAACTCCTCATCCTCAGGGGCCATCCGAATTTGGTTGTATCCGGAGTATCCATCCATGAAGGAGAGGGCTTGGAACCCTGCCGTGGCATCAATCAACAGCTCTGTCACTGGAAGGGGAAAATCATCCTTTGGACAGTGGCGGTTGAGATCGCGGAAGTCAATGCAGACTCGAATATGCCCGTTCTTCTTCCTGACCGGCACAATGTTGGCCAGCCATTTGGGGTACTGAACTTCCCTCACGAAGTTGGCTTTGATAAGCTTGTCAACTTCGGCCTCAACCATGGCACCGTGGGACGGGTGCATCTTCCTGGGAGGCTGCTTGAACCCGCGATGGTTCGCCGGGAGACCAAGGCGGTGGACGGCTACCTGAGGATCTAGCCCCGGCATCTCGTCATAGTCCCAAGCGAACACATCACGGTGCTGCCTGAGAAAGTCCACGTACTGCTGCCGCTCCTCAGAGGGCATGGCGGCACTGACCAATGTGGGTCTTGGATCGGCCTCGGTTCCAAGGTTCACCTTTATTAACTCATCGACCGTGGCGGGGACGCCCTCCTCAAAGGCTGGGGGTGCGTCTTCCATATCCTCTCCACTCGGGGAGGGATCGTCCACGGGAGAGACTGCGTTGGAAACTGCATTGGGGCTACCAGATCCTGCTGGGCCACTAGTGCTGGCGCGGGCGGTCGCGGCCATCCCATCAGGAGACTCGCGGGCCGTCGAGACCATGGCGACGTCCAACCGGTGAATCGAGAGGACGTAAGCGTCATCCAGACTTGCCCAGGGATCACTTGCAACAACGACAGGCTCAACCTCACCTGCCAGGATATGCTTATCCTTGCTCTTGTAATAGTCCGTGTCCAGATAGCGGGCTTCACATGAGGCAAAAGGAGAGGAATCTCCTTGAAGCACGCCTACTCGACCATTAAGGGAGTATTTGAGGCATTGGTGGTATGACGAGGGAACCGCCGCATGAAGGTGAAGCCATGGTCTGCCCATCAATGCGTTATACGCAGTGTCCTGAGAGACTACCATGAATTCGGTGTTGGAAACCAAGTCACCGAACTGGGTCTTCAAACGTATCTTGCCGACTGGGGTTTGCTCGGTGCGGTCGTATCCCTGGATCCTGATGTCGGAGGGAATCAAGTCATCCTCAGACAACCCCAATCTACGGAGCGTCCGAGTTGGAATCAGGTTAATCCCGGACCCCGTGTCGACAAGACAGCGCCGGACTTCAAGGCCATTGAACTGGCCAGTGACATACAGCGGACGAATGTGTCCCTGTATAGGAGGGTCTTCATCCTTACCAGAGAACGAGATAACTGCCTGACATTCGGCGTCCTCGATCGTTTCGGCGTGAAAGGCCTCTGCAGCCGCAACCTCTGTCTCAAACTGGAGGGGGCTCTTCAGGGCTTCAGCGAGTGCCTCGCGCATCTCAGATGACATGCGCAGAGCCTCAAGGATGGAGAGCCTTGCTGGGATGTCGGCCAAGTGCTTCAGGACATCATACTTTTTGGCCAAGCGCGAGCCCCTGGTTGCAGGAGGTTGCTCTGCGGTTGGCGGCATGACGGGCCTTGCCGGTTGGATCGGCGGCCGACTGGTACATGGCGCATCTCACTGTTCACTGGTTGCAGTCCGGGAAATGGTCACCGTACTGGGGTCAGGAGGCCGGGATGGACTCGTGGTAGGGCAGAGCTGGTCGCGACGCGGCTGAGGCGGTTCTTCCTGGTCCCACACCACAAACAGTGGTGGAGGCGAATCCGTCATCCCCGGATGGGGGGGCTGCGCACGCTGAGCTCGGTTTTGAGCCTGCTGCCTAGTATCAGTGGCGTGCACGGCCTGGCTGGAGGTACCAACGGCTGTGCCCCGGCGACTCCTGCTGCTGCGGTTCTTCCGACGGTGGCGACGACCGGGGACACTAGGGAGGTCCACCTGGTATTCTTCAACGTCGGGAACCGAAAAGGGATTTACCAGCTCGACGGTATTAACCGAAGCGTACCCAACACCGTCATCGGATGAATCATCCATCACCGGGCGGATCCGAGGAGGGACCCCCATCTTCAGGGGCATGAAATCTCCGAGAGTGCGGGATAGTGGCAGAACTGGCGGGGCGCGCTCTTCCTTCTTGCGCTGCCGCCGTTTGCTCCTCTTGGAAGAGGCAGGCTGGGACGACGATGCCGAAGCAGCACCCGCAGATTCTGGGGGCTCAGGCTGATTCAAGAGCACACGGATGATTCCATGGGCGCGAATGGTCGTCTTGCAGGCCATCCAGTTATTGTACTTCTGGGATCCGCGGTCGGAGACCAGCTGCCATTCGTCCTCGTTGCCACTATCGTCATCTGATCCCACGAACACGCCCGCCACTTGTGCTGGAGCTGGGCCCAAACTGATTACATTGTTGTTAATCTGGTCTTGGAGCCAATCCTTAAACACATAGCACCGCTGGATGGTGTGCCCCAGGGCCCGATGGTAGGGGCAGTAGCGGGGGTTATTCGTAAGATGTGCCTCCTCTGGCCTCCAACACTCATGCAGTCGCACAATCCTCTGCTTCAGGGCGCTCCGGAAGTAACCGGGGACCTGATCCTCGTGAAATGAGTAAGTCAGGTGCCGCGGGCCCCTGGGAGCGTGGTCTTGACGAGGGACTGGAGGGGCCGGCGGAGGTGGTGGACCCTGATTATCTCGCCTGGGTTGTGGCGGTACATTACGCGGAGGGGCAGGCCGGTTCTGGGGCTGCCGCTGCTGGGCCGGGAACTGAGCCTGTGGAGGCGGATTCCTGTGAGGCTGTGCAGCTGGCCTCACCGGCAGCAGCTCCAACGGCCTGGGGGCCTCTATCTGGGCAACAGCAGCGGGCTCAGCCCTGCTGACTCTCCTTGCAGGTATCATAGGAGGCAGCGGGTGTGCCTGGCTGGCCTATTGCAGGGCTTCCTCGAGACGTTGATCTTTGTCTGAGAAGTCCCTGAACCCTCTGGGGTAATTCTGAGTGATCATGGAAGGGACCAGCTCGGTCTTGACGTTCCCGACGCACATTGTCAGCAACTTCTCCTGAGTCAATGGCATGTCAAGGGAATATGTGAGACCCTTCCATCGGGCGACGAAGTCCGCGACTCGCTCATCAGGCCTCTACTTGCACATGAAGAGGTCTGCGATACTTGTCTTCCGGGTCGTGGAACTGAACTGGTAGAGGAACTGTCTACGGAGGTCCTCCCAGCTGGTTACCGACCCGACGGGGAGCTTGCTGTACCAGACAAATGCTGGCCCTTCCAGTGTCTGAACAAAGCAGCGAAGCTTAGCGGCCTCTTGCTGCGCCGGAGTCCCCAACATAGGCCCGCACCTCGAGTTGAAATGGGCAAAATGGTGTGGCAGATCTCTAGTTCCGTTGAAGGGGGCGAAAGTGGGATTCCCGAATCCCGGAGGCGCCGGCATGTCATCCACCCAGGCTGGGTATGGCTTGCCGTCCGGTGGGATCGCCACCTGCCGAGTCTCCAAGGCTTCCAAGCGGGCAATGAGTGCTGCCATCGGATCGTCCGGACATGGGTTCCAGTCCTGGCGAGGATCTCTAACCATGAGCGCATTGCATGGCCCTTCAATCGGGTCGTCGACCGGGTCGTCGAACTCGGCGGCTCGTGGGATGGCGGGCGGAGCGGCCCTTGGGGCAGTGGGAGGAATCCGAGCGGGGTCTCTCAGGTATTCACGCCGCTCGGGAGGGTGTGGCGAAACATACCGCGCCCTCTTGCCATAGGCAATGGCCTCTCTCCTGTTGGCGAACATGGCGTAATCACGGTTTCCCGAAAGAGTCTCGTCGAGGAGCGGTTGTTCCGGTCCCTGCTGTCCTGGCCTGGGATCACCGTAGTCAGGCCGCCGTTCTGCAGCGCGCTCGGTGAGGAGCTGGTCATCCAGCTTCTTCTGTTCGGCGAGCTGTTGACGTAGCGTAGCCTTCTCGGGATCCCCCTCTGCCCTCTGCATGGAGGGAGATGGGTCGGCGGGCTTTATACCCTCGTTGTGCTCTTTTCCTTTGCTGACGTTTCGACTCAACGTCAGTGCTTCAGTGGGTGCGGGGAGCCCCAGGAGGTTCCTCTGATGACGAGTAACTCTCACCGATGGATCTGACGACGGCTTGTCTTCGGGGGGGGAATCCCCCATCGAGAAGTTCCAAGTCGTTCCCCTCTCCCGACAGGTCAGCCATATTGACTGTTTCTGTCCCTGGGGATATACCCTCAGGGCCACCCAGCGAATCGGGCTGTCAGCGAATCACACTGAAGCGTAGGGCAGCGTACTGCCCCCATCCACGGATATACACGTGGGGAGTTGCTTCCTCGATAACTTTGCGGAGTACTTGAAAACACTCAACGCATCGTTGTTGGAGGGCCTCGTGGTGCTCAAATGACCCGGGGTGCCGAGCCGCGGGGAGCATGGCCAGGTCAATTTGACGGCACTGCTCACCAATATCCTCCAGGTGCAATTGACTCCCGGGGTATGGCATTTGTAGGCGGTGAAGACAGGAGCGAGTCTCCCGGAGAGTTCGGCGGAAGCATTCGAACTCATCCGGGGTGAGCAATTCGGGTGCATCAAAGCCTGGTCCTGCGAATGGCCAAAACTTCTCAGGGAAGTGGCCCTCTGCAAGGACGGTCCAGAAGCTCCACGACTCAAACTCGGGACCCAGATCTCCTTGGTCCTCTTCAATAGCTGGGAACGGACGGGGAACCGGTAGTGGTGCTGAGGCGGGCCGCCGGGCTGACGGGCTGGCCGACGGTGAATACGGCGAACAGGCCGATTGGCCTCCATATCCCGGGCCGCCCTCTGAGGGTGGCGGTGCCCTGTCTACCACATCACGATAGGACGGGCCGGCGAGCGAACATCCTGCCGTAGCATCGGTGCTCGCCGAGGGTGCACCAGATCGTGGTTCGACCGTCGGTCCCCAGAAAAAGTCTCCGGCTTCTCCGATCGAGACGGAAGGCACTGCCGGAGGGGCCGGTACCAACCGCAAGCTTGATCCTTGGGGGTCTACCAGGCCCTCGTTAATCCGGATATACCTTCGGAGAGAAGTGGGGATCACATCGATCTCGCTCTCGGGGAGCACGAGGCTAACGTGCCGCATTCCTACCCCTGCCCTTGACTGGCGGGATTGGGGAAAGGGCTCTGTCGCCGAATTGTACTCCGCCTCTGAATCAGAGAAGCGAACCGGTCGGATCTCCGTCCGGAATTCCGTAACATTCTTCCCTCGATGTCGACGCCTTGCCTTCCTGTCCCTGGGTGGTTCTTCGGGGCAGGGCTGATCTCTGTCCTGGCGTCCTCCGGCCGTACTGGTGCTGGGGCCAAGAGGACTGGAAACCAAGGTACGAAGGGCACCGGGACAGATATCAAAGGGGACGCGGGGAGAGATGATTTCGGGCAGGCCTCCGGGCCGGGATCGGAAGGTGGGATGACCCATGCCTCCTGGATTGGCCACACGGAGTAGATCCCGCTGGTGAATAGCGTTACCGCGAGGTGGTCCGCGGCGGCTACTGCCTGCACCAGCAACCGGGAGAGTCGACCCAACCTGCCTTTGGGGCGGTCGGGGCCTCGATCCAGGTCGGGCATAGGAGTTCCCCTGCTTAGGATGCGCAGAGGCCTGGTGACTGGAGCCAACAGTGGCTTGGGCCAATGCGGCCGTTGTTGCTAGGGCCCCAAGGTGGGCATCCTCTTCCGCTCGTGCCCGACGTTGGCGTCGGGACAGACGAGTCGGGATGAGCGGCGCGGGCAGGTGGAGAGCCCGCTCTTCGACTTGAGAGGCCTGGCGGCGGTGTCGCCGTGGCCTGGCAGGAGTCCTTACCGTAGATCCCTGGAGAGAATCCCGGATAGGATGATCCCTGGCATCTTCCACCTCATCCGCATAGGGAAGGGAACTGTCAGAGCGCTCCGGGGATAAGCTCCCGAAGCGGTTGGACGTTGAGGTAGGCAGCGGTGCCTCCCTGCGCGGCCCTCGGGGGCGGCGGTGGTGGCGAGGTGCAGCCTCCTCAAGGTATAGGTGAGCCATGTCCCTAGTGGGGATGACTCCCTCTTCCTCATATCTCCACACCAGGGTGTTGATCACCCTTCTCTGGATGACCTCCGAGGGGGAGAGAGGGCGTGGTTGTCCCGCAATTGCAGCTGCTGGGACGGCTGTGGAATGGGCGAGACCGCGCAGAGTAGCCGCATCGGTTTTTCCCCTACCCCTGCGCCAGTGGGCGGGTGGCGATCGGGCACTGGATCGGGCGATCTGATTTCTGAAAGCAGGGAGAAGGACCCATTAACACTGACAGAAAAAAGGAATCGACAACCAACCATTAGCGCCACGACGCCTTCCATGGGGGGAACCCAGGCCCTCGACGTTGCGAGACGGAGTGCCCGATGTCCCTTCCCCAGCCCCTGGCGGGTAAGACTGAACGCTTGGCCGGGAAACATGTCGGTCTTCCAACACCTCTGAAAGCCATCGGTCTTCGTATCGAGGAGAAGAGATTCACGTCGGGTTCACCATTTTTCTGTTTCGGTGCGGATGTGCGTCGGGTTACGCTGTTCCGCCAGGACGCGTTCGCGCGTGCACCTGTCAACCCGAGGGGATGGGCGCGCGGCTTGTGGTCCCGCAGTCCCGCTTTCCAAAGGCGGGCGGCATCCGTCCCTTATTCAGGGGCGTCTGCTCCTTTATCGAAACCGGGATGATGGGATGTCGGCTCCTCCTTCCTTGGACGTCTCCTCGGAACTCGTCGCCTAATCCGGGTCTCCCTCATAGATTTAAGAATGTTCGTGAATCTCGTTCCCGGCGCCATATCTTCATGGACACCGGTTAATTACGCTGCTTCCGCCCGGACGCTCCAAGGAGTCTGGTCGGGGCAGCAACCTGCGGTGAGAAGGCCGGGTGGCTCCGGGTGCTGGGGGCGTGTCGTAACATGGCGGCTCTGCACGTCTGTCTTCCGTCCCTAATAGGGCTTCTCGAAGGCATGATGGCCTGAGGCATCCCGCACTGGGTGCGGGGAACTGTGTCCCCTGAGGTTTTCCTCAGCTTCCCATGTTTAACACGGGGTATGCCGCGAGTTTAACGTCCAGCGGGGACGGCATCAGACTGATCAACACGCAAAGTGGATCAGATGACAGAACCCCTTGCGGGGAACCTCCGACGCTGGGGCCAGCGCATGGGCGGCTTCCCAAGTAACGTGGAGTGGAGTGTGGTGGCATGACTCCACCGGGATGTGGCGGCCCGGGTAAGGATCAGGATGGATGATGGAGTAAAGAGCTTGGACCCCGTAGGGGATTCCTACGTACCGCGCGTTAGCACGGATCAAAGTCAACGTAGTTCGGGTATACAGTCTAACGTCATGCTGGACGTCGGCAAGCCGACTCACGAAGAGGTCGAGGCCGTCGGGCAGAGGATTGAACCGAACCACCTCGCACAGAGGGGGATGGAACGGCCGGGTGGATCACAGTTTCACGTCATGTTGGACGATAAATGGGGAAATGGAAAAAAGGGCTGTGGGGAGGCACAGTGGAGATACACACGGGAAGTCTCCCACAGGGGCGGATTCATAGGTGAATCGACGCAAGCATGAACCCTGGAGGGGTCCACTGATGGACGAACCGACGTGAATACGACCGGGACGACCAGGTGGTGGGCTTGAACCTCAGGGAGGCTTCCTACGTACCCTGTTTAGAAGACATGGATCAAAGTCCACGTAGTTCATTCTGTCAGGACTTACGCACTTGGGGCAGCCCGGATGCGGCGAAACTCAGTTGGAAGGGACTTGGACCGAAAGTAGGAGACACCTCGATCCCAGTCACACCCTCTACTGGCTTCGGCAGTGGGGAAGCGCAATGGAGATACACATGTGCAGCCCCCCACAAGAAACTAGGGGTTTGTAATACCCTGCCCCCGTAGGGAAAAGCCGCTCCCATTAAATCGTCCCAAAAGAGGGACAATCCCGACATCCCTGCAGAGACGAGCGGGTGGGGGCCACATCCAAACCGGATGAGACCCTGCGTGCGGGGCACGAGATCGGATGATGCGGACGGTTTAACGTCTTGCCAGACGAAGTACAGTTTAACGTTGTGTGTTGAGGACGAAGCGGACGGTTTAACGTCTTGCCGGACGAAGTACAGTTTAACGTCGTGTATTAAGGACGAAGGTGTTTGGAAGTTTAACGTCTTGCAGCTTGGACGTAGTGGGCTAGGCAGTTTAGCGTCGTGCAGCTTGGACGCAGATGCTTGGCAGTTTAACGTCTTGCCGCGCGGACGAGGTACAGTTTAACGTCATGTTGGACAAATGTGCAGTTTAACGTCATGCAGGACGAATGATGTACAGTTTAACGTCTTGTAGCTTGGACAAATAGGCAGTTTAACGTCATGCTGGACGTTGGTTGACGCCGATGGGTCCGTGTCACTTCGCGCGAGCCTGGAGGGCCGCACGGGAAGACAATGCACGGTGCGGGCACCCAGGATGAAGATCATCGGGCGCCACACAGGCGGGTACCCTCAGGGGGTCAAGGGGGGCGACCCTGGCGGATTGCGCGCAAAAGAGGAGCTTTGCGCGCAATACCGCGGGTCGACGCGCAAAATGGCGGGCTGGCGCACATTTGGGCCAGCGCTTCGCGCGCGGATGATTGCGATTGCGCGCACCGGGCTTCGGGTAGCGCGTGGGGGCAACGACTCATTCTCTATCGAATGGCCACTTTGAAAATGGGGGGTGCGTGCAATCGGGCTGGATTGCGCGCACCCGGGGGAAATTGCGCGCAAGAGGCTTCTTTTGCGCGCAAAAGCCTTTGGGTTAAGGTTTATTTAAAGGAAAGGATCCAAGGGGATTGCGCGCGAAGGCGAACCCCAAGGCTCTATTGCGCGAAAGAAAGGAGGTTACCTGAAGATCGGCATTGCGCGTGGAAGGGGTTGGATTGCGCGAACGAGCGACGCTTCGGATTCTGACCACCTTCAAAACGTCGGGGGTCGCCTTATATTTATAGGCAACCTCGGGCGTGGAATCCGGCCTCGGGCACGGAATTCCCTTCGCGGGCGCGGAATCAGGACCCGGCGCGCAAGGGAGCCGCGCAGGCCACGGGCGCGCAAAATAGCGCGCCGGCCCAGCGCATTGCGCGCATCCTGGGAGGATTGCGTGTCGTGGCTCAACTTTGCGCGCGGGCCTCTGAAATTCCGCGCAAGTCCTCCGGGCCCTCCGGAACGTGCCTCTGACTCCAAATATCACTTCGCTTTCCGCATCCGGAGCTTCGTTTGGGAACAACGGACTTTTCCGGTGTCTACAATGGTATTTCTCATAAAGTGTCCACTGCATACCATCCTACAACCAATGGTCAAGCTGAGTTAGCGAATATGGATATTAATAAAATTCTTGAAAAAACTGTCAATCCCTCTAGGAAGGATTGGTCTGAGAAACTTTTAGATGCTCCTTGGGCCTATAGAACCGCATATAAATCTATTTTAGGAATGTCCCCATATATGTTGGTTTATGGTAAAGCATGCCATTTACCATTGGAGATTGAACATAAGGCCTTTTGGCCAATTAAGAAAATGTATTATAACCTCTCATTGTCCAGAACACAAAGGAAATTAGATCTCAATGAACTGGAGGAACTAAGGATAGAGGATTATGGAAATTCAAGGATCAATAAAGCTAGAGTTCAAGCATAATAATCTTGGAATATCAAGGTCTAAATTTTTGAACCGGGAATACTTGTGCTCTTGTATAGTACAAAACATCATTTACACCTGGGAAAGATAAGGTCTAGATGGTCAGGTCCATACATAGTGCATAAGGTGTACCCCCATGGGGCAGTAGAGATTCAAGATCCCACAAGTGGTTACATTTTAAATGTCAATGGTCAACGGTTAAAACTATTCATTCAATAATTCAATAAACACTATATAGTGGTGCAGTTAAATAATGCAACCTATGAACCAGGAAAAAAATGATAGATTTAGGATCAATGACCGGGTGACGATGTTAAACAAAGCGCTTCATGGGAGGTAACCCATGGTTTTCATGTTTTCAATATTTTCAAAATAAATTTGTTATTAATAATTTTGAAATTAAAAAAATAGATTGTTGATCGGTTATTCTATTATGAGTATGGATGGCTATGAAAGGGGAGACCATATTCATCGGTGTAACGTGGTGTGATCCATGAGTACTACCTTACCCAGAAATTAAAAAGAAGACAATGTATCCTTAGTTGATTTAAAAAAAAGGGAAAACCATAAAAATTATGAGACTTGGTATTAAATAAAGTGTTGTGTTGTTTATTTTTTTGGTTGTTCTTGTATGTATGGTTTAGGGACTTTTTTGGTGATACATATTCAATCGAGGATGTGACTACATATCCCATGAGTCCAAAGAGTGATTTGGGTACACCACAATCATCATTATAAAGCCACCAGGTGAACTTGTTCCATGCCCTTTCCAACTCCTTTCCCCCCACCCACTTCTCCTCTAATTTCATTTTATGAAACTTGGGACAGTTTCATTCAAAGTTGGGGGGTGTGGAAGTTTTTTTTTTCAAAACAACAATGAATAAAAAAAGAAAAGTAAAATTAATTTATCATTTATATAATAACATATTTTCTCACATTAAAACTACATAGCAAATAATTTTTATTTCCTTGCCTCTTAATTTAGTTCATGATTATCTTTAAAAGCATTGATTTTGGACGTTTGGTTGTCCAATGAAAATTTTAATCATTTTTATTTTAATCCATTAAATTAAAATGCCACAATGCACTCCCTCTAGACTGTGTGGTACTTAATTGAATTTTTGGGGTCCCATAAAAAATATCATAGGCCGGTATTATTTTTATGAATAATTTGAGTATTCAAAAGAAATTGTTTGTAGAGAAATGTATTGATAAAATGTGAGGCTTTCGGCACTTGGGGATTGTGACTCAAGAGTTGTCTAGCCCTGAGTTTTTCACTCTATCTCTATTTCTGGTAATGTGAATTTTTTTTGATTAAGATAACTCGAGACGATGACCGAGTATGTGGGATTCACTTCGTGCCCTAAGGCTTTTGAGTCTGGGAGTCATCAGAAATGTATTGCTACATGGATTAATTTGATGAACTGCAATCTCAATTACTATGGAAATATTGAAAAAAAAATCCAAAAAATGGAATGAAGAATACTCATATTATGATTAAATGGGATTCAACATAGCGCTTCCATGATCTCCCCCATAAATGGAAATGAACCCCCATATCTCTTGTGATTCACCACACATCATTACACCTAATTGAGTTGGATGAAGTACGATGATGGATATGATAAAAGTAACGGTCTTGGGAGTGGGATCTTATTTTAAATTTATCTTCTATTAAATTATCTTGATAGGTTATAAAGATATATTTGTGTGCAGTTTACATTCTGAGCACTGTTTATTATAATGTGTTTGAAGAAAGGAATTCAAATGAAATCATTGAATTATTTTCTCGGGACTAGAAAATATCAAGTTGGGAGTGTGATTAGACAATAAAAAAATATAAGTTAATTACATTTTAAGGGTATTAAATTTTCATTTTTGATCTAATAGGCCTGAGTTAGTGGATTTTGATTTTGAACATCCATTCTCATCATTTGTGCACTTCATGCCTAATGTACACCAATTTAGTCCCAACGAGACATCTAATTATAATTAATGTAATTATCCATATTTTAATTTGATATTTTGTGAAATGTTTAATCACATAAATTTAAAAAAAATTTATTCAGGGATCAATTAATGATTCATAAAGAATGAAGGAGATATTTGGTGATGAAAAGAAACAATTCTGGAGAAGGCTGATTGGACACCATCCCACTGATCAGAATGTGGGGCCCAACATAAAAGTCCAATGAATCCCAAATTCTGTAGAAGGTTAGAATACATATATATGAACAAATAATTCTTGATGATTCAGTGATAATTTTGCTTCCATTGTGGTAATATAGGAAGCCCAAATTAGAGATATATTTCTGGGCCAGATTCTGCGTCCCTGAACAACAGACCACTAATTAGATCATATCTCGGAATACAAAACACCAAATGGGACCATATTGGACAGACAGTTAGGAGACATGAAACGCTCCATTTTATGTTTTATGTACCACTCTGATTCAGCCATCTAGAAGGTCTTACAAGCGATTGTCTTCGGTGAAGGAAAGCTGGCTGGCACCTCGGGTCAAAGGTGGAAAAAATCAACTCTCCATTACTTTCCACCCACCTATGGCCTACCACAATTAATTTAGGAGACATGGACTATTTGAGGCTCGACCAAAGGGATCAACATTTTCTATTTAAGGTAGTGTTGTTGGAGGATATGAGGATATTTGGACCTTTGTTCTATTGTAATGTTATGCTGCAATTTTGTTGTCTCAAATTTGTCTTTCACATGTAAGTTGTTAAAATTCACATTATTTTCTTAATAAATGTTCTTCTTCTCCTCTTATTCTGTTGTTCTAAATCTCAAATTGATACTATTGCCTCAATGTGTGAATTTATTCACACCAAACCTTGTGAAATTATTCACACAATGGTGGGGTGATCATTTTATTTTTGTTGTTTTCTTTACTTCTCCATTTCCTCCCTCATGAGTCTACTTTCCGCTTCCATTGAAACCATAAGATCAATGGAGTACTAACCCACTTATGTTTTGATCCAAGGGAGTATCAAGGGGATGGATTGGATGTTATTTATGATCCCATTAATGTATAATCACTTCTTTAATTGAGATTTTTATTTTATGATTTTTAATCTCCATCATCCTTGTTGAATTTGAGGCCACACACTTCAAGTGCTAATACGAACCATTACCTTGAAGTGATCAAAACATTGACCCTTCAAGTGTATAGGTGATTAGTATTAAAGGTTTTAGGCATTAAACCTGTAAGTGATGATTTTTTTTATCTCCTTAATTGATCCCATCACAAATATAAAAAATTAAAATCATTGAAAAGGAAATACGTCCAATCCACCCCGAGAAATAACCTAGGATCAACTCATTATTTTAAATTTAATTCACTTAAATCTGTTAGATATCATTTAAAACCATCTTAAATCAATCCATGTTTTCCACTTCATAGTCAAAAAGAATCTATAGAATGTATGTGTATTTAGGATTCTCATTAGGTCCTTGAGGATTCAATAACACAAGCTAAACTACAAGGATAATTCTACCTTATTCTCTTGATTAAATTTGAGTGTGAATCAACAAACCAAGGGGAGTCACCTATAGTGGGAGTATAGATGGTATGAGATACTACATAGAAGGTGCAGATCATCCAAGAGTGGATTATGACTGCATAGAATAGATAGAAGTCATATGTTGACAGGAGACGAAGACCTCTATAGTCTGAGGATGGCGACAAAATCATTATACGAGTATTACCTCGACATGGTCTATGGAGATTTTTTTGGGGCGACAAGTTATCTCCGAGATTGATCAGACCATTTCATGTCTTCAGCAGAGTTGGGGAGGTGGTATACCACTCATCTCTTCCACCATAGTTAAACAAGGTGCATGATTTCTTCCACGTATAGCAGCGAAGGAGATACATGCACAAACCTTCCCACATCATCAACCATGGAGAGCTGGACGTCGATGATGTGGAGACGTTCACAGAGGTTCTTGTGGGGATTTAGTATTGATACAAACCTGTCTTCCACAGATGGTCGATACCTCTGGAGAACATTCATTGGAAGTACTAGGACCTCTAGGAAAGAACAATGGAGTGGAAGGCTCAGATGCATGCTCAATACCCCCATTTGTTCACTTAGTTTGAGTTTTAGCTTATGAGGACGTAAAGAAATGAGCTGGGTAGAATTAAAAGTACGGAATTTCCATGGATTATTTTTTATAAAATACAAGGGAATTTTATGATTCCATGATAACTGACAGTGAATGATTCCGAGGCTCAGTGTGCCTGAAATCAATTTCTAATGTTTTGTTCGGGTTAGTTCAGTTAGGGTACGAGTGGGTTTCTTTAATTTGTGAATCGTTGCTTAGAATCAAAATTTGAGGGCACCGTTGAACTCACATCGCCGGTATTCACTTAAGGATTCTTTCACTTCGACGGTAGTGAGTATAGAATAGAAGTAATTTTTTAGCTTTCCTTAAAATAAATAATAAAATAATGTGTAGCTACACATCATTTTATTTGAGCAGGCATTTTGTGTGTGGTGGTTAACACCTCTTCCTAGAGGTTGGAGGTGGGGACACCACACCTTAACCACTCATGAGAGGTTATGGTGGTGGGTCCCACACAAACAAAACCTCCCATTAGAGGATTAATGTGGTGGGGACCATATGGGGCTTAACCCCATATTAGAGGTTATGGTGGTGGGTCCCACACAAACAAAACCTCTCATTAGTTCTGTAAGCGTACGAGTGGGTTTCTTCCCAGGACAGGTGGTTACGTTATAACCTTCAATGCATTGGGTTTGGAAGTCGGCCATATGGCTATTCCATTAAGTATGTGTGGAAGTCGACTGTATGGTTATTTAATTTAAGTATGTTTATCTCCCAAGTTACCTTTATATGTCATGTGTTCTTTATATGTGTTTTATAATAATATTTTGGTTACAAAAGGTTATGTGATGCTATTTTATTCAGTGAAGTGTTTTTACTACTTCCTAAAGGTGAAAGGTATTACTCTGATAAAGTATACATGGTTTACATTTTGTTTTGAAAAACTAACAGTTTTCATTCTTTGTGTATCCCTTAATGAGATTTTTATGCTCACCCCAAGTTTTTTGAAATGTGTTTCACAGGAGTTAATGTGGAATAGGGTCATCGATGGGATCAAGGGAAAGTCATGATATCTAAAACATATAACTAGTTATGTTTCTTTTTAAGAGTTTTTATTTTATGGAAATTTAGTAGAAGTCACTACTTTGTAAACTTTTGAGATGTAATTGTTATGTGCTAATTCACTAAAACTCTAAACCTGAAAAGATATTCAATGTGAATTATTCATTTAATTCAATATTAAGTATGGTTTAAGGCCGAGGTCTTATATAATCATTGCTATTATACTCAAGAGTGTTATATATTGGATGAGTGGTTTATTTAATATTCCTTCTGGAATCCTGTGATGGTATATTACGATTGTAACATACCTTTATTTTATGTTTTTTTCTTGATATTATATAGATATTATTGTTATATATTCTATATACATTTACCTTTTTAGATTTTATTTGATAATCGGTTATTCATTGATTTGGGGTTAAGGGGTGTCCAACAGGGTATTGTAATATTCACTCATGAACATGGGTTTCCTACAGGGGTAGTGTCTTTTGAAGACCATAAAACCATTCATAGATTCTAGGATAGATGAGGACCAGAAATTTATTAGTGAGGCATGACATATTGTGTTGTGTTCATGCGGTGTTCAGACAATAGTTCGTTAATTTTTATTTTGGAATTCGTTTACTTTCATTTGTGGAGATACAATATTTGGACATGTTAGTTACCTATAATTCATGTCATAAACTATTTGTGGGATTCATACATATACATGCCCATTTTTTTAGTTCAATTTATATTTCAGCATTTTATAGTCTTATAGACTTGTGTTTCTATATAGATACTAAGGATACGACCTCCCATATTAGTCGTATTCCTTTTCAGCACTAGTCGCTATCCCTTATAAAATTAGAGGTCGGATTGGGGAGTCTCCACACAAGGCCCATTAATAATGGTCATGAAAAAATTACATTAACCATAAAAAAAATTTTATATTAATTTACATGGCTAAAGGGAGTGATTTTATAAAGATTTTTTTAGAATGTAATTAGTTTTTCGAAAGGGGATTTGAAATAAATTTATAGGGGAACATATAATTAAAATTTCTATGAAAGAATAATTTTAAATAATTTGATAGCGTAAAAAAAATTACAACAATTTATATTTTAATGGAATAGGAACATTAATTTGATAAATTTATTTTTAATAGAATGAAACCCTTTTTAATGAAATGATACAAGGATTTTAAATGTTACTTGGATTATTTTAATGAGTTATATGATTGTTTCAAAGGAAAAATGATATGTTAATTATAAAATTTAATTTAATTCAATAAATTGAATGGTTATTGGTTTATAATTAATAGTAATGGTATTTAAATATGACCATGGAGTTTTGGTTTTATATGATTAATTCCTAGATGGACAATGTTTTCTTGAAAAACAATGTTTTATTATATGAAATTTCATGATATGATGATGGGTTGGAATTTATTGGAAGCATTACATGGGGAATGTTTTGAATGTAAATTGTGTTAAATTCCATTATTTAGACTCATATTACACTCAATGAATCACCTGAATGTTATGGTCAGATGAAACCTGTGAATTCATGGAGTTCATACGTAATCATATTCCATGAGTGATCTGTTGGATTCTACATAGTTTCATTTTTTAAATTTCATGATGTTGTTTCCCCCATATATCTATGTAAGGACTATATCATTTAATTCTACATATTAATGTTATGAATTGATCCATGTTACCTTGGTTAATTCATCAAGAAGATCTCCTAAGCACGGCCTTGTTATGTTGAGTGGAATTTAAAACGAAAATGATGGGGATTCCCATCAGGACAATCATCTGAATTTCATGAATTTTTACTCGATTGAAAATTGACATATCATATTTGTTGAATGTTTGGATTTAACCCTACATTGTTTTGTAATTTTTATTTTTTATATATAATTTCCCATTGAACCATGTGGGTTCCCTCAGTAATGTATTCCCATCGATTACTATGTACTATACCATAGACCTAATCGATTTATGATGTCTTATATGATCATAGATTCAATGGAAATGGATGATGTGAGTTTATAATTCTATAGATTTTCATTTTATAGACCTATTTTAAGTGTTTTTATATAAAATTTTCATCTTAGCTTTTAGAATTATAGTTGTTTATTCTACATAATTATAAATGATTATTTTACAAGATCCTTCATAAAATTTTTTATAGACTTTATATTTTAGTGACACTGTAAGTGGTGGCCCATTAATTTTTACTCACATAATGATCAAGATGTTTTCTAACTTGGGTACCCAATTAGAAGAGTATTTTTCTTACATAATCTTATTTAAGAAAGAACCAATTGATCTTGATTGGTTGGATTTTTCATGGAAAACATGAAATTTAAATATCATGAACATTCATAACTCATGACTAATTTATGGACGATTTTAATTTTTTTTATATTTTTATGTGGTATTATAATTGGTGATCGGTTATAAAATATATGGAACTACACATTGATATAGAATTTTCATACATCAGTACTTTAGAGAAATTATATTTTTGATATGGAAGGATTAATTGGAATTGAAATATGTTATCAATTGTATATATTTTTATATGTAATATAATAATCAGTGAATATTAAACTCTATTGAATCCTCATAAACCACAACCAGTAGTCCATATAATTTTACTATATGGGGTGATATGCATCAGGAAATGTGGTACATTGGCCCATGAAACATGTATATTTATTCTATGTCGGGGTTTTAAAAATGGTTTCAATTTTTTTTTCCCAATACTATATAGTAATGGTATGTAGGTGACTTTGAGTGTGTTAGAACACGGTACTGAACACATTACTTGAATTTTTAAACACACGCACGGGAAAAAAATGCTTCCTCAGAAGAGATTTTTTATTTATCAATTTGTTTATTATAGTTGATTTGTTTCCAACATGGGTGAGACACATGGTGTGTTATGATTTTAATTAATGGTTTTAATACTCGTTAATTAGTGTATAAAGAGAGTTAATTTATGATCATGAATATTTTTTGGAATGTAGGGATTTAAATGACATGCATCAATCATGGGACATGGGTTTTAGATATTTATTGAATATTTATTGTGATTTTCAATATATTTTTTGTATGTTTTACGGAATATAACCATATGATTTATGTACTACTGTGGTATATTGTTTACAGGTAATAAATGGGATGTAATTTTATATTTCTGCCTCATTATATTTTATCTTTTCCATCTATAATTACTCAGGAATCATACATGACTAATTTTTGGGAAAAACACGTGATTTATATGTAGATATTAATTTATTTGATGATGGTATTTATTAAATATCGTTGTAGTAAAAAAATTAAGTATTTTACCCTCATAAAATATGAGTGAGAAAATATTTAATGAATATTTTGATATATGAAAATATTATAGATCATTGATCAACTTAAAGTTTGACATGTGTAAAAATTTATGTGAATTTTTGAATTAAAATATTTTTTAATTGTTGTTATGTTAGGAAACATATAATTATTTTTCTTCCATTCAAATGGATTGGAAGACTATTTAATCAATAATTAGTCATATATAGTATTTATTAGTCATTATATAGGTTAGGTGTTTATTTCAGTTTGGGATGATTGTGAATGTAACACCTCAAAATTATAATTCAAGAACATTGTATTTAATTGGGTGTATGACATGAATCACCAAGTGTATAAAAGAATTTAATTACCCATGAATTTAGTATATTATTTATATTTTAAATAAATATGTTCCATATCTTGTAATTCACTCATCACTAAGTTAGCTTTCCTTACATGAAATAAGGATTGTTAAATATTTTACATTTCACGAAAGACCACGTTTTAAGAAAAAAAATAATATATTATTAAAAATATATTTATATTATATAATAAGATAAAACCTAGACAGTAAATTTTAGTTTATAATGACCTATCACAGTGTGACCAATGCTGTGACTCCTGAAGCCTGCCTGAATTGGGCCAGGTGATGGTGACTAGCACCGAGTAGGCATATCACTTACATTGGAGGCATTACATGTGAACCTGTATGCACACACATATATCCATGAACACAAAATGATGAAAAAGGAAAATATCTAAGAAACCAATTCATGCATACAATAATATCCCACAACTAGACTAGGATATGTGGTTTTGTATGGTAAAATAGGTCCAAAAACAAGCCCAATATATATAGTTTGCCAAACATGACCAACCTATAAGAAAAAGGAACTTGGATTACTGTACGAAATCTATAGGAACATAACTTGGATTTTTTGGTTTCACTAAGAACCATATGGTCCTGGTAAAACTATGACTCTATCCAAAGTTCTATCTTCATTACATGACATGAAACATGTTGGAAGAGACTATCCAGGTGTGAGAATAAAAATACTCCATAGGACACCCCAAAACAACCAAGACTTACACCAATGGAAATTAAAGTAATATCTACATAGGTATATGTCTATAATAATTATAAATGAATAACCAGATATACTCAATCCAATCCACGTAGTCTAGAGGTAAGTCACAACAACAATATAACAAAACAAGAAATTCAGAATGAAGATTCTACAAATCATTCATCCAATAGAACACACTCCGGAGTCCAATAGACCAATTGATGTTCATCTAATACGTACATCTCGTCCTGTCTCTCCATGTGAAATATAAACTGATATTCTAAAGAGAATATGAAATAATATACTAGGATCATATCTAGGGACATGGGGTGATAACAATAACTCAGTTTAGATTATCCTGTTAAGAAGTGAATCAATGCGCGCGTAGTGTTGGTAGCATCAATAAAAAGATCTCCATCTAGGGAATGAAAAATGAATAGAGGATCTTGATCTTGACCGCTTAGGGGAGTCCAACAACCATAATTATTATTTCATCAAGATGTTATTATATTAATAGGTGTATGAAACTATTCATATTAAATAGTAGGGAAAGATAATGGTAAAAACACTAAAAAACATGACCCTAATACAGAGTACAAAAAGCTCATGTCATCTACAAAGTGGTACACAACATTTATTAGGAAGGAGTGTGTTTGGGTTTCCCCCCTTCTTCCCATAAAAGGGAGTTTAATCACAATAATAAAAATTGAAGGCCTTTGTGCCACTGGATGGATGTAATACACCATTTACCTTGAACCATGGTATATACCAGGTACAATGTTTTATATCAGATAAATTGTGTTCTATAAAATAAGTATATGTTGAATTTAATGGTGGGATGTAAACCATTTACCTATATCTAGGGTTTAGTAATGTACTTCAGCCGTGTTCCGGTAAATGGTGTCCAACCGTGTGTCCCCACCCATGTACTAGTAAACGGTGTAACACATATACTTTTTTCAATAAAAGTCATGTGGGTGAGTAAACATTGTGAATAAAATACGTGAACTCCACCTTATGTTTGTGTTCCACCCATGGTATACTCTGAGAATATCTAAGGGGGAAAAGTGTCGCGTAGTCAGTGACTACATGCCATGTGTATCTTGTTATCCTAAAACCCATATTCTTCATCCCATTCACACATTCAATCATATAGATCTAATTCAGGTGTTTTGATCATCACCAATCCCCATATTAAATTTTGATTTACCATCTTTACACTGAATCAATGGGATTCATTCCTTAAATTATCTCATAAAATGAAATCGAAGCTAGTATTCCTTACTGATTAATAACATATATTAGGAACCCATAATCGTTCAATCCACTGTCACACCGACTATTTAGCATCCATAGAGTCATCCCATTGCTGGATCTATAGGTATAGATCATTTTGTTAAAAATAGAATGTGAAATGATCAATTGTTATTATGGATCCATTGTGCGGTGAAGAATGACGAATGTGTGATGATAAACACTAGAGTTATGATAGAAAAGAAAAAAAATAATTGGATTGACCTCAATAAATGTTCATGTCAAAATTGATTCATGACTATTATAATGGTAAACAAATCTAAAAATGAATCAGGAATCAAATCTCAATAAATCCCACAAAATAACATACCCATCAACAATAATTGATCCGCATGCTAATCAGTGCACAGATATGTCTGTGTTTGTCATATAACTCATAAATGTGAAAAAAAATATCCTTACCAATATTTTTAACACTCACCGATAAAGGTAAGATTATACATTACTATCATTGGTGACATCTTCCATGATTGGTGTGCGTAGATCTTCATTATGAGATCTCATCGTTCGTCAAGAGGATTCTCCAAAGGTTCCTTCCAAGCATCTCAAAATAATTCCAGGTTTGTGAGGTAAAACCTTGATCTTTGACATATTTATTAATTTTAAGTGAAAAATGATGTGACTCTATGTCATCAAAAAGAAAATAATTTTCTTAAATTATTTTATTCATTTAAGAACCCCTGACAAAATTCCACAATTCACCTGCGCTGACCAATGTTAGGTCACACCTAGGGTACAAAAATTGATCTAAACTCAATAATTCCCTATGATGTCTAAACCAATCATCTATTTCAATGTTGTAAAATTTCATAAGGAGAAAATAACATGAGTGATATTTAATATTTTAATATTTTTCAATAATTTTTCCTCGACACACCGTTCCTTAGAATCACTTGATGTCTTTGCGCTTTGTATCAAAATCAATTTGTATAATAATTTAAAATAATACATCAAAAATTAGATTCATTACAAAGGATATAAATAAATAAATTAACATATTAAATTATATATTTTAATTCAATGGTTCTATATTAAAATGAAATAAATTTAGAAACCAAAAGAATATAGAGTGAATAATTTTATAAAATACCATTTGCCTATGAAAAATGTTATTTATCTTTATAAGATAATTTTATTAATTTTATTGAATGATAATTTTTATATATATAAGTATTATATATTCAGTAATCTAATTTTTTCCCCTAATAGGATTTATAGTCATAACATAAGAAAAAATTCAATTTTATACATAAAAACCTGTATTTTTATAAAGGCAATTTTACCTCCTTTTAATGGTTTACCTAAATTCAATATGTATTTTGGAAATTTATTTACTTTTTTATGTCAATAAAAAAAATTATAAATAGAGACATAAAAATTATGTTAGGGTAATTTTTTTTAATATTCTATTAAGTTTCATTTTATTTATAAATACAGAAAAATATTAATTTTAACTTAATATAGCTTCGTCATTTAATTTATTTATAATATTAAATTATAAATTTTTGGTTTTCATTTTTCAATATATAAATTATATAAAATAATTAAAATTATTGAAATTTTAATCAATTTGACTTTAAAATTTTACATAAACACTTAGGAATCACTTCAACATATTTATATTAAAAATCTGTAGTGTCATCCAATCTATGGGATGATAAATAAATTAATTTCATAAAATTATTTTATTATATATTAGAAACAAGATTAAATATTTTTAATCATCATAATATAAAATTTCTAATAATTTAAACATAGTTTTTGACAAAAAATAATTTTATAAGTGATTACAATTAATTACTTCGATAAAGGGTACAATTTTATTAACAAACGACTAAAATATAATTTTAATAGACAAAAAGTTCTATAAACTGTTCCAAATTCCATTGGATTTCCATTTATACATTGTATAAATTCATTTACCTTATTTGTACAATTATTCAAACCACATTAAATAGTAAAAACATTGGTGAAATTCCCCTTCCAAAAATTCACAAGAATTCTACTCCTCCACAACTATAAAAATACACTCACCCCATACACGTATCAAAACCTATATATAATATAGTATACCTGATAAAATGAGATATTATTAAAAAAATCCCTTTTCTACTCAAATAATCCTCATCATGGAATGAAATTCTTCTAAGGATTCCATTCGGTGCAAACCAAAAGGGTCACCCAAAGAATTGGTAACAGCCTTCCTCATGATCATTTGTTATAATTTAATTGTAAACCCCCTAAATTATATATTTTACATAATTAAATAATAAATCTAGTAACTTAAATATACTAATATGTTTTTATATTATGGTTTCATCCAACAGATTCACACACTTGCAAATATTGTGTAACAAACATTCTTGTTCGTGTATAGTGAACTACTGCTTCGTTAAACGATGGTTGTTATTTCCTTTACCACGTCTCATTTTGGGAATTATGATGGACACTTTATTTTTATATCATATATCTAATATTTATAATTCAATTATTATTATTATATATTTATATAACGCATAACTTTATGCACTCGATTTCACGGAATACGATAACATTGTTTGTGGACAGTTGGATTATCACCTCAACAAAACGATGTGATTTGTTCACACATGAAATGGATCATATTAAGGATGAATTAAATTAAAAATATATGACATAGATTAAATATATATTATATTCATAACATATAAAAATTTATGTTATTAAACATTAGAATTTTCCTTATTACTCTTTTCACAGAATAAAATTGATTTAATGATGTCCCTAGACGATTGGATTATGCCTCCAAAACATGATGTGATTAACTTTACATCACAAGAGTTTGATATATATATATATGATATCATGGTTGTTATTTTTGATATATTTATCATTCATTAATGATATAACATTACATAACTTCAGTCCATAATGGCCATTTAAAAATGGGAACGTAACTCCAACATATGTACAACCTATAATCTTTATGATTGAAACAATAGTACAAATTTTATAACCATCATTCATGATTAGTTTAAAAATTATAATTTTTTTTATAAATATGATAATTATTGCATGAATATAAATCTAGTGATTTTCATATAATTACCGATTTGATATAATTTGATCTACCAATGTCATTTTTATGAGTGGAACAAAATTTGGTAATAACACCCGACATAAACATAATTGTTTATATAGATATATAAAACTTTTTAATAAGTGATGTAAAAGTAATAATAAAATTTAAAATGGATCTCAATCAAATAAATATTTAACATAATTTTATTATTCAGGAATATAATTACACGTGTGACTTTTCATACTCATCGTAATAGATTTTTGTCTCAGATTTTACAACAATGAGATAAATATGATATTCACAATTTATTTTTTTTGTATATCTATTTCACTTGATATATTAAATAATGAACACTTCTATATTCACGACATTCAATTATTTAATTTAAATTTTTTATTTCATGGGATTTCTCTTTCAAATGTTTTAAGGTTGTATTTGAAACATTCGTATGTTTAGTGATTATTTTCCACATGAATTTTTATCAATATATACCTTTGCAATATCTTTTTATTTTGTGATTGTTATTTTATCTCCAAAGAATTAAATTCTTTATGAACATTTTTTTGTTACATTTTTTTAAAATATCCACATTCTCATTAAATGAGTATTACTATTTCCAAAACCATATATGATTTTACCTATAGAGTTCTGTTTGATATTTAGTTATTTAACTGGGAAATTATTCACATATATTTAACCTTTATTCAATATTGATATTTGATAACCCGCAATTTTCATGAGTTATATTTATTTATTTGTATATGATAAATTCATTGGACATATACAACACATGTGGGTCATAATTCTAGATAATACCTTAATGCATTGGTCATCTAATGAGATGATGTGGTTTTCGAAATTAGATGGTATTTTACATGATATATTAAATTATCTTTTGAATGCTCTTGAGAGGTCAGGATCCAAGTTAATATTAACCATGGAGTCCAATAATTAATCAATTCCCTCATTTATACTCAAATTATATTGATACATGTGACTTTTTCATTGAGACATCTATACATTCATTACATTCACAATTTATTGATTAAATGGCACGAGTCTCAGTTTTTTACATTTTTAAATTTATTATGCATTATATAGTTATTTAAATATAAATTTTAAACATGAATATAAACTATGATGTTTTTTATTCATATAAATTCATTATTTATTATACATTACTTACCCTTATTTAATATTTGATCTCACCATTATTATGATTCAATTCAACGTGTTATGATGAAGATATCATTGAATAATATTTTATGGATTATATTAATTTAATTTTGTGATGTATTATGTTTTATTTTTTATTTTACCAATGTAATATGGGTATCATATATGAAATCTGGTATTCCAAAACTACAAAATTGATCAGTACATAATAATTCAATTCCTTTCAATCATGCCATTATAATAATGTAACGCACTGACTCGAGGATTCTAATATCTGGGCATTATAGTTGGTATCATAGTAATTTTGGTAGAAAGAGAGGATACTATATTTTTAAAAAATATATTAGGCAACATAAACCTATGATAAAATATTCTGATATGTATATAATAAATCTTATAATTTTTGTAAGATATATATTATGTTCGTTTTACTAGAAATATATCTATATATGTATACTACACATTGATGCATTTCAATAACTGGTGTATATTGGGAAAACACTTTAGAAATGTGTGTCTTGCATGACTTAGTGTAAACTGATAAAAGGTAATTGAATATATTGTATGAATGGTTTGACACTCCTGGTGGATATTTTTATGATAATTCACATTTTCATTATAAATAATTATCCAGTATTTAAAAGTTTAAATTTTCCCAATGAAACCATGTTTTTAATTATTGTACAAGATACAAATAAAAATTTCAACTTATTCAATTTATATAAATTGCTCTGGTATTATAAATTATGTTTTATAATTATATTAACTAATTCATTTTATTTCTTCCATTAAAAATTGATCATAGAATATGGATTGTGGGACTTAACAATATGCATGATCATAAAGACTAATAAGGATTGTATATTATGTGATCTTCTGACGATATATCATAGAAAAATTGTCTCCCAAAAATTCTGATTTTATGGGGACATATCTTCATGTGACAAAAATATCCTTTTCAAATTCCTTCAAAGTAATTAAAGAATTGAAGATTTTGGAAGGTCAAAATATATATAAATACAATAAGGGAAATAATTTATTTCCCAAAGTGATAATAATTGAAACAAAAACCCATGTACATGCCTAAATGGAATATGAGTTGTTATATGTATTGTGAAAATGGACACAATGTTCTTTATATAAATAGAAAGGTTAAAAATTACAAGGTGAAATGCTTCTACTAAAAGAAGATGTGACACTAAATATGTCAATGTTTCCTAAATGAATTGAATATACCTGAAAAAAGAATAATGAATCATGGCCATGATTATTCTACTACCATACACAAATTGGGATTATTATTGTGCTTATGTTAGTATACATTATTTATGTAAATCGATAATTTTTTTAATGACGTACTAGTTATTATAATTATGAAATATATGAGGATTATAATATAACGAAATGTAATTTTTTATTTGAGATCACATATTGAATGGTATGAAGAAATTTAATTTAATATATAATTAATTTTTTTAAATATATGGTTATGGGAAAGATAGAACTTAATATGTTCCTGATTCTAAGATAATCATGTTGGAATAATATATGAATAAGTTGGATAATTTATATTGGGTAGTTACGAATGCCTTTCAAAATATTTTTTTTAAAAAAGTGGATTATGGAATCATTTATGATGTTTAAAAAACATTTGTATTTATTTAATAAATGAAATATCATTTGTCTAACTTAAGGGATAAGGAATATTGCATTTTTCATTATGGTTTAATGGTTATTAATGTTTTTATAGTATATATGATGGATATGATCACATGTTTGGTATGTTGTTACTAAATAAATAATTCATGTTTATTGATGGAAAATTATATGTTCATTTTCTAAATTCATTTACCATCCTTTATAAGTGTTTGATCATATTATTTTGGAAAAGTTAACTATTTATGAAATTTTTTATGTTGATATTTGTATGAGGTTTTAGAGGATAATGTATTACCTCAACTTATGATGCGTAAAATTATATGAAATAGTGTAGAAATATTTCATGTAATAATCAAAGGACGTGGTAGTGTTTATATAAATGTATAAATTCTTATATACATAGACTCCGAATGAATTTCTCAACTCTTGAGAAAATGGCCATGAAAGAATAATTTTTCTAGTTATAATTATTTTTTAAGATACCAATTACCTTTAATCTCACCTATAGGTTATGTTTTGTTGGAAATATAATCTGAACATATTCTATATTACACCCTAACAAAACATTAAAGTAAGGTTCTTCTTACATGGCCATGTTTTTAATTCTCATCAATGTTCTGTTTCGTGGGATCCTAATTATGTGACATTCATACATACCAAAATATACTATAAATAAAATTTATTATTAACCACATTAATGTTGTGGTATTATCTTGTATAATATTTTAAAAAATAAAAACATGATTAATGATATCATTTTTAAACTTGGAGGATTCAATTTAGTAATGGGGAGAATGTAACACCCTGAAATTCTAAAGTAAGATCATTTTATTTAAAAGTGTGTGTGACATAGAACACCAAGCATAAAAAGGGGTATAATATCATTAGGCATTAGAATATATTTAATTTTATAAATTAATATTTCATATATCTTGTAATTCTCACAACACCGAGATTACTTGTGTTACATGTAAGAATTACATTCTTCGGTAGTTTTTGTTACACTCAAGATCGAGTTTAACAAAATAGATAATATATGATTTAAAATATTATTATTTAATATAAAAAATATAAACTAACTATTAAATTAATGGTTAAAAATATTTTTAAACAGCTTTGTAAAATATATTGTTTAATTCAATTGTTACATATCAAATTGGAATGGAAATAGAAACTAAATTATGATAAGTGGAACTATTTCATAAAAATAATTTCTTTTCTGAAAAAGTATATTTATATTAATATGATAAAATAATAGAAGTTATTGAATGATATTAATTAAATTAATTATTATATATTAATCCAAATATTTTTTATGTTCATCTAAAAGGATTTATAGGCATTATATAAGAACAATCCCAATTTTACTAAAGAAAACTATATTTTAATAAAGACAGTTTTAAAACCATTGAATTGAAAACCTATTTTAAATATGATTTTTAGATCATTAATATATATTATATTCCTAAATAATATTTATTTCTGACACATAAACATCAAAATTAGGGTACTATTAATTTTTTTATTTTTTTTTGTGAAGATTAATTTCTTTATCAATAGTGAAAAATACTGAATTTTAATTAAAAAATGAGGTTTATCAAATTATTTATACAAAAAAATAGTATTATTTTGTAATTATTTTGTACTTTTATTTTGTAATTTTATTTTTATAAATTATATATAATATAATTAATTTAGTTCATTTTAATCTGTTTGACAATAATTTTGGATAAATATATAGTAATATATTGAATATTTTTACATTAAAACTGACATTGTTGTCATGTTTATGGGATTTTATTTAAATTAAATTCTTCCATGTATATGGTTGGGATTTAAAAAACTAATTCAATATTTTAATTTAGAATAATTTATAATTTATAATAATGATAAATTTTTTTGAGAAAAATGTTTCATGAATGTGATTAAAATCATGTAATGTGATTAAGAGATAAATAATCTTAACAAATGTCTCAAAATTAATTAGAAGAGACAAAAATACTTATAACCATTTCCAAACTACATTTTATATCCATATTATGAAAATATAAAAACTCTCTCTAGGATTTATACCATTATTGGAGACACTTTTAAATTAGATAAACATGGGTTAATTTCCCTTTTAAACAATTTATAGGAATTCCACTGCTCCACCACTATAAATTTCCACTCAATCCATCCAATTACTCAAAACTATAAATGAAATTATATCAAAAAATATGAAACTAATATAAGCTCAAAACACCCCTCCCCTTAAAATAATATCCCTACTGTGAACACAATTCCATCCAAGGAACCTTTTGCAGAAATATAAATGGAGTTACCCAAAGAAGAGTTAACATCCTCCCCCATGATTGTTTATTCTATTTCCATTCTCCTCCGTATCAAATATTATTATTAAATTTTTACACACTAAAAATATTATCCTAAATATAATGATATGTTAACATATAAATGGTCGTAACCCATGTTTCAGATACTTCCATGAAATGGGTAAGGAACTTATCATTTGTGTAAAAGAATATAATACCTTGTGAAACAATGATTGTTCACTTTTTATATTACCAAATATCTTGGTAGATAATATTATGGAGAAGATATTAATATTTTATATAAGTGATATTTATATTGACTTTAGTATTATTTAATTTTTATATAACACATACCATTATGAACTCCATTTGTGGGAATACCATAACAACATTTGCCGATGTGTAGACTACTACCTCTTTAAAGTGATGTGATACATTCAAACGTTACATTTACTATATTTAGGATGGTTTTATTTAAAAATAAATTCCATAAATTGTATATATATGATATAAATTACCTAATGAAATTTATTTAAATTTAATATATAATTTTCCATGTAAAAATTTCAACACACCAATATGTATATAATGTCATTCGTGGACATGTGGACTGCCACATACTCAATACTCTGTGATTATTATTAAATATAATGATATAAATGTAAGTACATGTTATAAAAAATTGAATATATTCGATTTTAATTATAATATAATATATAAGGTTACTTATATTTATTCATTAACAATTAATAAAATGACGAATTGTTACTCATGCGTATGGACGGCCAACTGCCTCCGTGATAATAACACCACTTCATTTTTCATATCATTATTTTTAAAATTTTAATTTATGTAACAATTTTGAACATTATGTCATTATTATCATTTTTTAGATGTTTTATATAATAACATATTTTACTGTAGTCGAACTACCAATATCTATTTAAACACATGAACCAAATGTGGTCAAAATAGCTGACATAAACATAATTTTTTACGTTTTTTTTTAAACATTGAAAAATTTGAAGTAAAAGAAATAATTAAGATTAAAAGGTTATAATATATAGAAATACTTAAGACAATGTTATTATTTAGTAATATAATTAATCATGTGATATGTTTACTCATTGTAAGGTGTTTGCATCTCCCTTTTTTTATATGTGAGATAAATTAAATATTCACCACTCACTTATTTTATGTTGTTTATCTACATCCCCATTTGATATATTATATGGGTAATACTGTTATCTTTATTGGTATTAAATGAATTAATTTAACGTTATTCCTTCTTGGTATTTATGATTAAAAAATTTGATGGTAGTATAGAAATGTATGTAATTATTATTGATCATTTGTCATAGGAATGTGTTTAATGAATATATTTTCAATCTCAATTTATTTTGTGATTTCAGTCTATATTTTAGGAAAATAAATATCTTTATGATAATTTTTATGGGAGAATATATGTTTGTAAAATATACTCATTCTCATGGGATTTGTATTGGTACTTCTTAAAATCTATTCCATTTTACATACGGTGTTAGCACTGATAGTTATTTTGATAAACTGTGGAATTATTGTTAAATGCAAATATTTTATTAAATATATAAAATTGATAAGAAACTTTGTTCATTAATTTAATATATTAATTAATATATGTGGAAAGATTTTTATAGGTATGAAATCGGTGGGGGCTTGTTATAGATAGAATATAAATGCATCTGTAGTTTCATGATATTAATTAGTTGGCCATTTTGATGGGAGTTTACGTGATATGCTAAAATTTCTTATGAAAGGTATTGAAGTATTAGTTTCCATGTCCCTAGGAATCATGGGGACTCCTAATTACTCAATTTTATCATTTAATATATGTTTTTATTTAACCATGAGATATTTTAATTGAAATATATATGGATGATTTCTATTATCATTATATTAATTAAATGGTGTATGTCTAAGATTATTACTTTTCTATTTTGATTAATCCATATATAGTTATTTGAATGTAATTTTCTAATAGTTGTTTACATTTAAAAATTGATTATTCTAATAAATTAAATATTTATACCATATTACATACCCTTAAAAAATTTGATCTAGCCCTTATTATAATACAATTTAATAGGTTGTGAAGAGGAAAATGTTGATTACTATATTTAGGATTTTTTTCATTTTGTTTTAAATTTTATCATTTTTTATTTTAATTTTTTATAATGTAATATGTGTAAAATGCATGTATGTTGGATTTCAAAAACTAATAAATCAATATGTCATTAAGGTTTTGATTCTTTATAATCGTTCCAATGTGATAAATTATTGTACCAGCTAAAGGATTAAAATGTCAGAGTGTTACACTTAAAATGGCAGTTATGTGATCATTATTTCCTGTGGGAATGGAAATAAAATGTAAAATGTGAGATTAATTGAAAATAAAATATATGTTAAAAACATTATAAAAAAATTTATCAAGTGTTTGTACTCATAACCTATTATTGTAATTATATTTAAAAATATCTAGAAGGTGGATATTATCAAATGATAAAGGAATGAAAATGTATCTTGGTAATGTTTTTCCCCATTTTAGGGAAATAGGGGAGAAAGAGAGCATATTCCATGATAACCTTGAGTCAATAGTTTTTCAAATTATATATCATGTAATAATAAGACTAGGACTAGAGTTAGTCGAGAGTAGTGACACTGTTAGTCTGGGTTTAGGGCATATGTTGAAGGACCTAGTGATCCTTATTACACACTAGGGTTGACTATGAAAAATCCTTATGAAGTTAAATGGAAAATTTTAGAGGGGTTAACCATAATTTTAGAAATTCTTTAGTGGTGTGAGGTTTGGGTAGAATCCATGTCACATTTGGTTGGTTCATATTTTGTTATACAATGTGTTTATGTTTTAATAGTAGGGTCTCTTTACTGATGATTCCTTATGCCAATGATCATTTTAAGGGGGGAGAATCATTTAGAAGAATGTCCTTGAGAGTTGTTGGCATGTATTGGTTTTCAGGTGCAGAGTGACCCATAAATTTTTTGCATATATAAAATGAAATAGTAAATGAATACTAAATTAATAATATTATGATACATACCATAATCATAAAGGTTTTGTAATGAATTAATCATATATTCATAAAAATATATGTTCATAATAAATCTACATAATCCCCTACAATGTTCTTTGTAACTATCACCATTCATGGACATGCTGAATGTAAATCCTATCATGAAAAACTAATTAATGGGAACATAATAAATAGTTATATTAGATGCGCAGTAATAATATCAAGGGAGATACTAAAGATAACATAATATTAACAAGATAATAAGTGTGTGATAAAATGATATTAACTTTTTCAAATATTACCCAACATATCAAGGATCATAATCATTAGTTGTGGAATAAATCATGGAAGTTAATAAGATATTTATTTTAATGAAATCATAGAAAATTTTACATCGAATCATAAAATTTTAATATGACAAAGGTTTTGGGATTATATATTATCATATAAAACAACTTCCTTAGTTTTGGATAACTAACAAGACAATAATTGTGGATTTGGTTTTTATTCATTTCATAATTTCATTTTTCAAGGTTCAATTACACTAAAATCTTAGAGGAAAAGCATCAATTTTGGGATGGGTTCACACCCAATTTTATTCTATATCATCTTACAATATTTCCCTCATTACCCATGTATTGGACAACTCTATAATTTTTTTGTTTACTCATTATATAAGCATTACACATTCACATGTTTTTTAAAAGACCATAAATTATACATACAATATCATAACCAATAGAATAGGAATTGTTTTCATACTCATTTCAATAATTCAATGTAGTACAACTAATTGATATTAAATAGGTTTGATGTATATGTTGATAACTCACTATAACATAAGTCATAGAAAAAGCGATTTTTTAAACATATCATCCTTACAATCCCTAACAATCCAGATAACGCATAACTATGATATGCTAAGACAATATCCCCATATAAGAATAATAAATAGAAATAGATATTGTAATAAAAGAAATTTATATTAAAAATCAATTGGGATATTTATTTTGGAATATTCAATTTTAATTTTTGAATAATTTCCTTAAAATAAAAAATTTCAAAATTTATATGTAAAAAAAATTATCTAGAGACAAATATTGAAACATATAAACTAATATTGAACTCTTTGAGTATATATGATGTTAAAAAATATCATTTATTCCTTTTCTATTTAAAAACAATTCCTCAATCATTTTATACAAAAAGCTAAAGGCTTCTCATTTGGAAAATGAATGGAATATTGATTTTAAAACATTAATTCAAAATTATGTCATGGGTAAAAATGATTTTAAATTAAAAAAATATGGGAATATTAAAAAAACATTAAAGTATATTAAATAAAAATTAAATTTGGACGAAAAATATTCTTGAATTTTATTTTAAAAAAATAAATTTGAATAGAAAAGTATTTTTTTCAATTTCAAGAGTACATAAATAGAGTAAAAATAAATAAAAACATTTATATTATATAAATAAATATTGGAGGAGAAAAGTTATGGGATCCTTGGTACATTGGTTACATAACTCCAACATCAAAAATGTAATCATCAAAAATCATGATAAATAATGGGAATGTAACAATAATCCATTTATTCACGTATGACATGTTTCAGAAGAAATCCAACATACTATATAATAATTTTGAGTTTTTTATTATAATATATTAAAATAATTTATAGAATTATTATATAATTTATTATCCTCTAATATCTTTTTACCAACCATTTATTATTAATTCATTATTAAATTCACCATTTTATGGTGTTAATAGCAACATTTTTCATGATAATTATGGTCTAGTGGTTCTAGTACTTATAAATGTATCCTAGTAATATCATATGAATAATTATTATTATTATAAAAAAATAATATATAATGACTTAATTTATTTATATTTGTTCATTAATGGTAGATATAAAACATTAATTACATTGTTCATGGACATGGTAGGTCATAGGTAAGCTAGAATATTTTTTTCCACTTTTTTATAGATGAAAAAATGTAAATAAAATCATAATTAAAAATTAAATAGTCAATATTATATCATATATATGCATTAAATTTATTCTTATTAACATCTGTGTATGTGGAAATCAAAAACAAAACACATCAATTATTGGTGGTGGTATTCAACACGAATGAAAAATAGACATTATCATTTATAATGAATTGGAAAATTAGAAGGCAGATAAGATAATAATATTATATAAAAATAATTATTTCATATATCATATAGATTAATTTTTATACCCATATATTAGGCATACATTAATGTTGGTTATTTAAAATTAATGTATTGTTATGTGGTGTTGGTAGTCCACATATATGAATGAGAAATACATTCACTTCCCATTTGATGGGAAATGCTATCAATAATGGTGGATGCATAATCATAAAAAACATAATATATTAAGGAAAATTAATATATTTTTGTTAAAATAAAATAAATATAGATGAGGTATAAGAAGAAATAAATTAAAAATGATAGGAAAAGATTATTTCCTCTCCTTCGGTTACCATCCATTAGATCCATTATAATGGAAGAGGGGAATGGTATTTTCAGATGAAAATAAAATTAAAATAATGTATAAATTTTTTCATATGAAAATGGGTTGATTTTGGTCATGATTGATAGAGCATTGTGGTGAAAATAATATAAATGAGGGTTGTTTTTTTTAAAATGAGGGGAGAGGACACACGTGGAATTTCATAAGTGATGAAAATATAATTTCGTCATAATCAAGAAAAATGAATCCAAATGGAATGATATTCAAATTTGGGATAGTATATGTTATCAGTATGTCTATAAAATAGTAAATATAGAACATTAATTGGAAATCATACCATTTTCATTTTCTGTAACCCTCAATAATCATGTTTTATCTATTATCATTGTTAATTTTTTTATAGTTTATAAAATTCATCTTCATAAGAAATGAATATTAGCTCATTAAAAAAATTTGAAATTTTTGAATTAAAATATTTATTTCATTTTATCAATTTATGTTCTAATAATTACGAGTATTTAATTTAATATTCAATTTAAAAAATATGATAATAATAAGTTTTTTAGAACACTTTTTTTGTTAGTTAAAAAAAATTCTCTACCGATGTATATTATAAATATAATTATAGTCATTTTAATTGGAGTATTAATTATATATTTGAAATAATTTATCTTTTGGATCCAATTTGAGTCATAATTTATCTTTTCTAATCATTTAACCTAAATTATTTTCATTAACAATAAAGAGTACTCACTATTAGTTGATAAGTTTATCTTTCGAGAAAATTCTAAAACACTCACAATAATTATTTTTGAAATTATAATTTATAAAATAATGATTAATATTTCAAATTAAATATCATAAAAGTTTCATAAATTTATTATATTATATTCAAAATATTTAATAAAACCAATTTTAAGGAAAATATGACATTTAACGTGTATAAGGACATTATTAAAAATTGAGTACTTAATAATCCATTTTTTTTATTATCTAAATAATTCTTCATAGACTTAAAATAAAATTGTTATTCATATTAATATAACTAAAATAATAAATTGGTTATATATTTATACTAAATTATGATTCATTTAGAAATATGTTTTTATGTATAACACGATTTAGAAGTAATTAAATTTTTTATAGAAAAATATTTCATAAAATATTGGGTTGATACATCTACCCCCCTTAAAAATGAATTTCACCATATAAATTTCAGAAACATAATATAACAAATAATTATATCATTTTATCATCACAATCTATGGTTAAAATGTATATTCTTTATGTTTCTAATTTCTCCTGAGAACATTAACAATATGAGTACTCCTATTCTATAGAACTTTATATATATGATCCAAGGTTGATACAAATTTTTAATCATTGAAATTATGATCATTTAGTAGAAAAGAAATTTAATTTGTATATTTAATGTATAGTGTGTTTCCTTACTCAAGAGAAATATTTGTATCAAATAGTGATCATGAGACCATTTTGGGGGACACTCCAAGAATTAAGTTACAATATTCAATCGATCAATAATCTCTATAGGTCCAATATATCATGGGATCCCTAATTTATTATTTCACAATCCTGTAACATTATTTCTTGGAGAATATAATTGGAATAACTTCTAACCAACATCATATTTCATATTTCAAGGATTATTATACACATAAATATTATGTATTCTCCCAGAAACAATGATGCAATATTTAATGAAACTAAATTTTTATTTTATTTCCCCATCTTGATCACGTCACACTTTATTTATTTCATCTACTTCAACCAAGTACATTACAGTTCTGCATGTCTCTCTATATATGGATTCATAAGATTAAATAATAATTTTGAGGTGAAATATCCCATCGAATTAAAATTCCACAAGACGAAGGGATTGAACCAAACACCTAGAATGTCCACATAATAGGGCCTCAGCACATAAGCTATTGTTTTAATTATTATCTTATAGTATCTTTATATCTTCATATGGCAACTAGTACTAAAACATCGCTAAATATTTATATTTATAAAGTATTTTACATTAAATCAAGGTAAATCTTGGAAATGAATCTGATACAATAAGAAGCAATACTCTATGTAACCATATATATTTATTAATTATATATTTGGGAAATATTATTAGAAAAAATTCATCATTGATAGAAATAATTTTTTTGAATTCGTAATCATATTGAAAATAACACGAGTTTCATTTTGTCTTGTATAAATTTTGGATATTCTGACAAGAAAATCTATAATGATGATTTCTCATTACCATTGAATAATCGTTAATGGTTAAAAAATTACCTTAGATTGATATCTCTTAGCTTTACATATAGATATAAAAGGAATCAAGATAAATTAATTTCAATATCTACTTAAATTATATCACACCATAAAAAGCTTTGATTTATTTATACATATTCATACATCATGTGTGAATAAAGAGTGATGAACAATGAACATCATCCTGTCTTATCTTCTATAAATCATTCGTCTAAGGGAAACATACAAATATATTGAACCATATTATTCCATCACAATCATGATTAAAAATATTATCATTCATAATCTTATTATTATTATATATATATTCGTTATAAGTCTATTTAATAATCACATGGATAGATAGTCGAAAAATTATTTAATAAAGGAATAATTTATCCCCTTTCATAAAAATTTATTGTTACATCAATTTAAAATACATAATTATCAGAACATTTGTTATCATCATCGCAGATAATATGGAATGATCTTTATGACATAGAGCATATTACTCTATTTTTTCTTTTTAAGGGTGGTAATGTATTGAGAAGTCATGTTATTTAATCCACTACAACTATAATCTATTTGGCACACTCTTCGATTTTTTAGTGAATATATATATATATATATATATTAATATCGTTATGATATATATAAACAAAATATTTCATTAAAATGAAAATAAATCAATATATTTAATAAAAAAATAACATAACTTAAAAAATCATGAATTGTGTGATTTTTCACATTAATAATTAATAGTTTTTATACTTAATAAATCACTCAATAATTATTTTTGGGGAAATATCTGATTAAATTATATGATTCATCACTAAAAATTAAAAACCCATCTATACTAATGGGTAGTGTATGGTACAATGAAATGAATAAGGTACTCTTTAGTTCCTTGATATTTTCCACTAATTCTTCTCCAAAAGGAAACATGTATCCCTTCAGAGTTAACATGGTGATAATATTTTAAATTCATGAGAAATTCTCCACAAAAAATCAATAAAATCCATCCAAACCCAGAATACTATGGATCTTAGTCAGATTGGTTGGTATGGCCTGACCTTTAATAACATACATCTTTGATAGATCCTCCGATATACTCTTTCTTGAGATTGTCTAACAATAAAATGAATCATTTTGTATAAAAAAATCATACTTGGAAAAAAATAAGAATCATATCTATTGTTTGGTTATTTAGAAGAATAATTATGAAATCTTGATGTCCTTTTATATTCATCAAAAATATAATAATTGTTTTTATGTATAATAACAAAATCAGATCAAAGTAATATATGAAGTCTCTATTATTAAAATACATGAAAATATTAGGATAATTACTAATAAAAAAATTATCAATATGAATTCATAGTTTCCATGTCATGAATATAAGTATTTCATGGGTATTTTTCTCTTTTTACCCAAGACTGATAATTCTAGATTCAAGATAAATCATTGAAATATATTCATCTCTTAATGATTGATTATAATCATAATCAAATAGAGGTATGGGTAATTATTCATTATTTTTATAATTAACTATTCAAGATGATAAATGTTGAGTTCCATCAGTCCATTAATCTTATAAAAAAGGGCATGTGTTCCCCCTAGTGATGGACTTTGATAAAAAAAACTGTTATTAATATTCGTTTGGATTTGATTCAGTAGTTTCAACTACTTACACTGGAACGTTCTATATAGAGTCCATGAAATAGTTTAAAAACCTAGTATGTTTTCAATTGAATAAAAAATATCATTATTTATAATAATTATCATAAATTATTATAGTAAAATGTCAACAAACTATCATAAAAAAGAATGTCATTGATTTTGAGTTTCTCACAAACCATCTGAGATAAAAACAACATTTTAATTTCAATAATGACCCATATAATCATTTCAATTTCTATAATATGTATATATTTATAATTGTACTATAATATGATCAATGGTTGGTTCTTATTATCAAAAATTAATTCCATTTATAGAGACTTATGTGGTATTTTTGGAAACAAATATTTTCCACTCCTATTATTAAATCAAATTAAGCTAGAGGGAGAAGGCGAAGATTTAGAAGAATTAAATTACAATAAACATCAATCAAAGGTGTCTCATTGATATTAAATGTGACCATCTTTAAATTTTTAGTTTTCACATACTTTTTGAAAAATGTTAATATAGGTGATAGTGTTATACTCTTAGAAAATTCTTTACATATAAAAGAGTTGGAATATAAAGATCCAAAAACAACATTAATAGTTCTATAGGGGATGAAAAGTGCATCGATCAATATAATTATTCACACAACATATATTATAATCCTTTTTATTTTAAAACTGGTTTTTATATTTTTGATAATACATTAAATTCAAAAAAAATAATATGGTTGGTGGATTTTTTGATGCTTCTTCTCCATCATTAGCTATCTTTTTATTCCCATAAATTTGGAATTCAATTGCATGATGAACATCCTTTCTAAAAAACAATTATCAGTGACCTTATAGAAATCTAATCCATTTATAATTCCACACATTGGGAACAAATTAAATCTATCCCTCTTTATGATAACGATTTTCATTTTTATAATTTCAGTTGACGTCCATATATATTTTATTCTAAAAAATATGTGATTTATTGGTAAATAAAATATTTCAATTTGGTTAGATGATAATAAAAAAATCATACAACACATGTCGTGGAAATTATTCCTCAAAGATACTAATGTAATAATCATAATTCTACATAAACTAAAGAAATTATCTATTTATTTTTTATGAAAAATTATAGTAAATTACTGCATGAAAATATATCTCATCAACTCTACCCATTCAAGGGAGTAAATTTCTTAATGATGTTGCATCTTCGTGACAAGTGAAAAAATTTATCTAATTACCCTTCAAATGGTAAGAATATGAAATATTTTTTATATTTTACAAACTTTATCGGGAACAAAAGTATTGATATTTATACCCATCCATTTCTGTATTACTAGTGGATCAATGGACCCATTAACTAATGATTTGTGTTTCCTAATGAAGGAAATAAATGAACCATTGTATTTTTTTCATGAAATTATAACATGATTCATATTTATAGATAGTTATAAAATTATAGAAAAAAAATTATTTTAAATCTAATAAGATTTGTTTTCTCATGAGGAGAATAATTTCTTTTTCTTTCCCATTCATCATTAAAAGGGTTAGATTTGGATCCAAAAAATGACTACAATAAAAATAATAAAGTGGGAATTATTAATCATATTGGGACACCAAATGATCATAAAATAATCTTTATGATATATAAATCATGAAACCATATTTCAAATAAATAAAACTGTAGGTTTAACATAAGTCACTCATGGTTATCCTCTTCTGAAAAACATTATAATGTTTCATAATGATATTATTATTTAATCCATCTAATCACCATATGAGATTTAATATATGTGTGTATTAAGGGAACAATCATCATTCATCAGAATTAAAGTACATATATAATTAACAAACTCTTTGCAAGTTATTAGCCCTTGATGTATCTTCTCCAAAACCAAATCTACTTGTAATTTACATAGAAGAACTTTTTAGTCTGAAAACCATTTTTCGTTCTATATAAAGAGTTTTGAAAATCGACATAAGGTTTCACAGTAAATATTTCTCAATCTTTCCTAAAACATTTTAATAAAACATTATAATGTAATAACTATATTAAATAATACATTTCATATATAAAAAATAAATGTTATTAGATGATTACTCAATAAATAACACTAAAATCTAGGACATAATCGTATAGGATTACAATATTTGGAATAAAAATATACAAAAAAATATATAAAATAGATCCACAAGATCTTATAATGTGTTCATCATAATTTTCACCCATTTATGCATATCACACATAAAATCTTTCATCATAACCTGGTGAATGAAACATAAAAATTGTTGAGTTTATGTTCTAAGTAGCGGTATACAAGGAAGATTTCAATGATAACTCAAACGTAAATACTGAATAAACGAATGAAAAAATGAGCATAACATTTTGAAACCATACCTATAATATCTTGTATCATAAACCTGAGTAATTTTTTAAATTATGTAATTTCATAAAAAAGAATCATTAAAGATTCAAATAAAATGATTCATTAAGGTACGCTATTTGAATAAGACATGTGTTTTTGGGGTATACAAAATCATAGAAAATAATTTCCTAAGAAATTTATTAGAAAAAATATTATTATTGGGGATTACATTAACTCCATAATCCATCATATCCTTTTAAATATTGACTCTAAATAATATAATAGTGTAAAAAGTAAATAATAATACTGGGTTTACCACCCATTCCCTTATTTATTATCTCATGCGGTATTCATCCATACATAATTAATTAGAGGGATATATAATGTCGATCCCATAAATCATACATTCATAATAAATTCATATATGATGCACAAGATCATAAGTAATTCATAAACTATTGAAAATGAGAGATAACAAATGGGTTACATAGTAATTTAATCATTTAAAAAAATATATATCCTAGTAAAAATAAATTGTTTTCAAAAAATAGTGTACAATTAATCATTTCATAACCCATTGATAATAGAAGTGTTTCATAAAAATATCATCATCATAATATTAGACAACCCAAATAAATAATATTCATTTTAATATTTAACAATATCCCTAATAATTTATATTTAACATCATAGGATGATATCACAAATGAAAACCCTTAAAAACATCACTTGAAATATTTCATGAAGAAAATAACATTTTAATTTTGGAATATTTTATTAAAATATAAATATTTTAAAAATATTATTGTAAAAAATTAATTTTAATAGAACCATGTTAACATATAATGGAATGTAAAATAAAATTAGTTTTTATGGTGAATAATTACTATTTAATGACACACTATGTCTTATAAAATAAGGATTCATTTCAGAGTTTCAGTAAAAATAAAAAATTAATCAGTCATAAAAATATATGAATAATAGATTTAAAAAATTATTAAAATAATAAATCATGGGTCTAAATAAATGAAAAAAATGAATGGTAATATTTTTAATGATTTTGAAAATATTTTAGTGATAACATGGACAGTGTAGGAAAGGATTATTGACTGAATAATAAAATTATGTAAATTTTATTAAAAATACATACTATTGGTAGTGTAAAAATAGTGGGAAATGTATCAGAAAATTTTAATCTTGTAATTACACACGAAATTTCAAGGAAATATTTTTTATCAATTTCTTTGAAATTTTAAAAGTCTGTGGCTTTTGACGGCACATTATTTCGAGGGCCAATGTGCCCGAAATAAATTTCTGATGTTTTTCTTGGGTACGTCAAGTGAAAGAACGAGCGAGATTCTTCTATAATTTGAACCGGTGCTCAGAATTGAAATATGAGGGCACCGATGAACTTGTAATGGCTGTAATTTCATAATGGTACCTTTACAGCAGTTGCGTTTGTGTGGGAGGAGAAGTTATAATTTTTGGATAAAATGAGAAGTGAGTAAAATTATGGAAATATTTTATTTTTATATCTAATGTGGTTATATCTTACATGGGGAAGTTGAGATGGGACACACAAGATTCTAACTACCCATGTAAGGATATATGTGAGGTGGGGCGCACACGAGACCCAACCATTCACTTTCCCTTAACTCACTCTTAACTCTCATATCCTCCCCCCATAATCACCCCTTGTATTAATTTATAACTCTTCTTCATTTGTGTAACCTTTCCAATTCCTCCCCTATCACTCCTTTCGATTTTCCAACCTATAAAAATTAATGAAAAAAACACTTTAATTAATAGATTAAAGAGTTTGTATTATTTTGATTACTTGGCATGTCTATTAATGTTGAGGAAGTCTCATCTTAATATGTGTTGGGAAAGTCATATCATGGAACTACTAGATGAGAAGAGAGCTTTATCCACCACTGAATAACATCTTCTTCCCCCAAAGAATGGTGCTTCTTCGTCGAAGAATACTGAGGTTCTATCTTCTCCGATGAGACACTGATGAACGAGCAGGGATCAGTAGCGTGGTGCGAGTGCAATGAACTACGTTGACTCTAATGACTTCATCACATCAGATCCGACGAACGACAAATGACACGTGGTAAGGGATGTTATGTTTAGGTTTTAATACCGTTATTCATGGTTCTCCAATTCAATGGATTGAATGGCCATTTGTTATCATACTGATGAGGAAGGGCTCAGACTGCACAATCAAGGTCCGACCCATCCCCTCTCGTTCGTCGATTGTGGACGATGTAGGTGTTTGCGAAGTACCGTCCGACGATGGCCCAACCACGAACAGTTCGACAACGCATGTTTGCAGGTCAACGCAAAGGCTCGACACCATCATTCCATGCGGAGTAGAGCCGGACAGCGGCCTATCTGAGCCATAGCGGGAGGGGCACCTCTCCATCGCGCCTCCCTAGAGCTACAGGAGCCGCAGCTGGGGCGGGCTGCAGAGGAGGGGTGAAACGTCGTTGCACCGTGCCGTAGCTATAGGGGTCACGGCCAGGTCAGGCCATGGTGGCAGGTTGGGGCGCCATCGCGTCGTGCCCGTGAAGAAAGTCGCGGCCTAATGCCACGAAGGATCAGGATGGGCAGCCGACCATGTCGGTCACCGGCGCCATCAAGATGCGGGACCCAAGGGGGGTCCCATGTTCATTCAAGGGGCCCACCATTAAGGCCGTTCATTCATAGAAACCGGGGGGTGTAACACCACCCCAATCCTTGGCTTGGGTGGGCCCCACTGGGCGTCGCCACCCCGCCAGGTCGACCAGTCACACGGCCAACCACATGGGCCACGTGGGCCGGACAAAGCCGGCCGGGCTGGGCCACCTGCACCGGGCTAGGCCACCAGCTCTAGGTCGGGCCACACCCAACCAGGCCGGATCCGGACCCAGTTCGGGTCAACAATGTTTTGGGCCGACCCAGGGGCTATTGTGCAGGGACGGACCGGGCTGGGCCACCCGCACCGGGCTAGGCCACTAGCTCTAGGTCGGGCCACGCCCAACCTGGCCGGATCCAGACCCAGTTCGGGTCAACAATGTTTGGGCCGACCTAGGGGGTATTGGGTCGGGATGGACCGGGCCCATGCCCTTTGTCTTCAGACCGTGTTCGGTTAAAAGGACATATCTTGAGCTTCAGACCACCAATCGACACAAAGTTAGTTGCCTAGGATTCCTTGAACCGAGATGGTCATTTCAGTATATTTCATTCGTGGTATTGAAAATTTATGGGTACAGCCGGGTTGGTTTGAACATGAAACCAATAGGGCCCTCGGAGCAGAAACACTTATAACATGAGCTCCAGACGTCCGATTGACGCGCTATCAACTTTTTCGAAAATCATGATGAGATGGTTATTTTGGCATACTTAACCTAATGTTTGGATGCTGTTGGAGTTAGGCCAGGTTGGATTGTACCCAGAATCCAACCAAGCCCCTGGAACGGAAAATCTAATAACTCATAGACAGGGCATCCGATTAACATTCCCTCTATTGCATTGAGACCCCGATGACGAGGTGGTTCTTTGTGTTGATTCTATGGGAGACTTCATGACAATTGGAAGTAATAACCAGTAGCTCATGGAGCGGACTCTCATTGAAATGACTGTGCAGAGAACAGAGACCTTGTAGCTGGTTGAGACTTGACGACTGCTGATTGATCGACTCGGTGTGATTCGGATGGCCCAATGAGGAACGCTTGGTTGTAACAGGAGACCCACAGCGGAGGAGTGCATGGTTGTAGCAGCAGACCCATATTAATCTATATAAGGATTATCTTCGTAGGCTATGATGGGGAGCGCTTGGTGGTTGCGGCAGACTCATGGTGGGAAGCGCTTGGTTGTAGCAACATTTTCATAATACTCAACATGTTGACTACTTCAGCAGTCCAAGGTCAGTGGGAAGCTCTTGGTTGTAGCGGTAGTACAACTGTACTCGATAGAGGAGGAGTTCTCCAGCAGTCGGGTTTTCGACTTCATGAATAAAATCCTGGTCTGAGCTGAGTCAATGATCATTGTGTTCTCCTCATGATTGATACTTGTTAATTGATAACTTAGGTATATGTATGAGAATATACCGAAGTATAGGTTATCTATTGAGATCATTCTTTTTGGTTTATCCTTGTTCGATTTAGTGAGGCCTTGAGGGTCTCAGGGTCCCTACTTAGTATCGTTATGCTCACCCCTGCACGGGAAATTCCCGCACCTCATTGTGTTGGATGGAGACGATGGACAGCGCTGATTGTGGCAAAGTGTACGTGGACTGGATAGTACCCGGAGGTGGATCTCATGACGAGTCGGTGACCAAAGGAGACGGACGGACGGATGAACGGATGGATGTGGAGTGAAGAGGAGGACATTTTTAAATACCATTCTGGTAGGATCTGTGGTGGAAGATCTAGGATCTTCTCGTCACCTTCTAGTTGTTTTTTCGTTTTACTTGTACTTTACAGTTGGGCTTGTATTTCTAGCCCCCTTTACTTTCAGCACTAATTTTCTATTCAGTTTTACCTAGTGTTTTACTTATTCTTGATCCATGGTTATATAAGTTTACATTTTATAAAGCCAATATCTTCCCAGTTATAGTGATTTACGCCTTTGGTGTTAGTCGCTGGCCCCTGGCCTATGGATGGCGGGATTGGGGTAGTCACTGCACGGGACCCGTGGACGGGTCGTGACAAATTGGTATCAAAAGATTCGGTTCTACTATAGATCATAAGACTATCTCAATTCTTTTCTATGTTTCAACTGTAATAAGTGTACCGAGTGTAGTTTTTAGTTCAGGGAGTCTAGTGTTGGTGCAGCGGCCAACATATTTATACTCAAGGACCATGACTAATGATTTCTAACTCTGTGCTCGAAAACACTGATTGAGTGTGTGTTTTCAAATGTTTTCATAAAGTCAGCTCAAACTAGGCCAGCTCATCAGGTATAAACATTTAACCATGTCACATATGTTCAGGATGCCTCCATGCAGATAGTCAGATGGAGATCTAAGAGAGTACCCGATGACGGCCCACAGAGTGATGAGGCTCCAGTGAAGGCCCTCATACTATGTTGGCACCTTTGGGTGGTGTACCAGCACCAGCACCACCTGTTAGGCCGCAGATACCACCAGACGTACTGGCGGATGGTGCACGCTGACTGAGCGTGTTTCATGAGTCCTAATGGTAGAGGCCTCCGAAGTTACGAGGCGAGATAGATTCCAAGGCAGTAGAAGACTGAATGGAGGCAATAGCTAGAGATCTACTCCTAGTATAGACACTAGCAGAGCATATGGTGATCTTGGAAACCAGTGTATCCCAGTGAGTGACCATGATGATGGTCCGCAAAGTAAAAAGGCTTTAGTAAGTGGACTGATGCCTGAGATAGTACCTTTGGGTAGTGTGCCAGCTATATAAATACCTGTTGGTCAGCAGTTACAATTGGCAGTACTCGTAGATGAAACATGTAGGCTTAGTACCGTGCATGTGTTTCAGCACCAGATATCACTCATGTTGCGTGGCGAGCTTGACTCATAGGTGGCTGAGGACTTGATTGAGGAGGTGGATGAGACTTTTCTAGAGCTTAAAAAGCTTCGGCAGGATGAGATGTCGAAAGATGAGTACTCAACAAGGTGTACCAATCGTTCCTGGTACTTGATGACTACGAAATGATCAGTTATTCAGGGATTAGACTTTCGTGCAAGGTGTGTTTAAGGTCATCCAAGCCAGCACTTATTTCTTTATGCATTCCTACTTATGCTATGGTTCTAGAGAGAACAATTGTGGTTGAGAATTCTTTGGCTTAGTGGATGCAGCCAGTGAAGGTTAACAGTGGGAAAGCAAGAAACTAGTGCCAGTCTCAGAGATGTTGGTGTGTATAATGTTCAAAAAGAGGAAGTGTTAAGGACAAATGAATTTGTAGAGCATCAGACATAGAAGCATAGATGGAAGTGAATCATGTGGTGGTGTACATTTCGACATGTTACAACCACCCGCCTTTGTAGTCTACTCCATGCTCAGGGAGCTAGAGGGAAGGGGAAGAGAATTGCTACATGCGGTCACTGAGTGTGACCCAATGGCACTAAGAATGATTTGAGGTATGTTTTGTGTCTACAATGAGTTTCCATATCAATATACAGAGGTACCAATCATTCTTTCCTTCCACGAATCATGTCCCAGAACTTGAGTTTCCGGTTAAAACTTTTGAACTGACCCTCACGTCTAAAGATAACTTTGAGAGGAGACTCGATAAACACACTTACGCTGACAGGTGTGATCTGACCCTGGAGGCAACAGTTTCAGTTGGAACCTCTTGGTGGAAGTGTCGGGGCCTTATGGCGTTAGTTTGGGTATGGATTGGGCAACCACAGTTCATAAACAGATTGACAGTATAAGGGAAAAAGGATATGGTTTATCTACAATGTTGGGATAGGGTTTTCCTATGTCGGCGAAAAGGAAAACACATGCAGCATAAGATGGACTCATACATAACAAGGTGCAGTCGATCACTCAGGAGTAGGCCAGACTTACCTTTGTTCCATAATTCTACATATTTGCAGCACCACTTCCAGTAATGATAAAGATAGGGAAAAACATCATGTGGTCAGTTAGATTCCAGCAGAGCTTTCTAGAGCTGAGGCCGAGATTGTTCACGGCAGTTGAGACTGCATAGAGCAGACAGAAGAGCTATGTTTATAGGAGACGAAGACCACATGAGTTCGAGGATGGCGACCTTGTATTCTTACGGGTCTCACCTCGACGAGGTCTAAGGAGATTTGGCTGGGGTGGAATGTTTTCTTTGAGATCCTTTGGACCTTTCCAGGTCCTCAGTGGTGTAGGAAAGGTGGCTTACCACCTGGCCCATCCACCTCGGTTGCACTGGGTGCACGATGTCTCCCACATGTCTCAGCTGAGGAGTTACGTGCACGACCCTTCACATTCCATCGACCACAAGGAGCAGGACATCGATGATGGTGAGACATTCAGGAATGTTCTAGTGGAGATCGAGGATCGACAAAAGTGGGTCCTATGTGGATGTTCGATTCTTCTTGTATGCATTCTCTAGCAACATAGGAACCTCAAGGAGAGAACATGGTAGAAGGAGGCTCAAATGCATGCTAGGTATATCTTTTGTTTTCCCTAGTAACTGTTGAATATTTACGGGGAGGTAAAGCTCTGGGTTGGGAGTAATTTAAATACCTGGAAATTTCAAGGATTTTTTTTCATAATTTCTATAGAATTTTACGAGTCTGTGGCTTCTGACGGCAGTTGATTCTGAGGACCGGTGTGCTCGGAATAAATTTCCGATGTTTATCTCTGGTGGGTTCAGTGAATGAATGAGAATGTTTTTATATCTTTTGAATCGGTTCTCAGAATTGAAATCTGAGGGCACGGATGAACTTGCAATGCCGGTAATTGCTTAAGGGGACCTTTACAGTAGTAGCGTTTGTGTGGGAGGAGAAGGTAAAATCTGTGTATTAAATGAGAAGTGAATAAAATTGTGGAACAATTATTTTTTTATATTTAAAAAGGTTATATCATACACGGGGATGTTGGGGTGGGACCCACAAGATTCTAACAACCCATGTAAGGATATTTGTGAGGTGGGGCCCACACGAGCCCCAACCATTCAAATTCTTTTAACTCAATTTTAACTCTCATAAACACCCCCCATTATCACCCCTTGTATTAATTTGTAACTCTTCTTCATTCGTGTAACCTTTCAACTTCCTCCCCTATCTCTTCTTTTAATTTTCCAACATATCAAAATTAATGAAATAAAAAATTAAATTAATAGATTAAAAAATTGAATTATTTTGAATACTTGTCATGCCTATAAATGTTGAGGAAGCCTCATCATAAAATGGGTTGGCCAAGTATTATCATGGAACCTATGGATGAGAAGAAAGAATTATCCATCACTGATGAACATCTTACTCTCACGACGAACGACGCCTCTTATTCGAAGAATACCGAGGATCCATCTTATCAGACGAGACACAGACGAATGAGTAGGGATCGGTAGTGTGGTGCAGGCGCAATGAACTACATTGACTCTGACGTCTTCCTCAGGTTAGATCCGACGAAGGACAAATGGCACGTGGTTGGGGTTGTTATGTTTAGGTTTTAATAGCATTTTTAATGGTTCTCTAATTCATTGGTTTCGTTTGTCCATTTGATATCATCTTGACGAGGAAGGGCTACGAATGCAAGAACACGGTCCGACCCTTCCCCTATTGTTTGTTGATTGTTGACGATGGAGGTGTTTGCGAAGAACCGTCCGACGATGGCCCGACCATGAACGGTTCGTCAGCGCATGTTTTTTGGGACGCTACAAAGGTGTGGCACCATCGTGGCGCATGGAGTATAGACATACCACAACCTAACCGAGCTGCAGCGGAGGAGCACGACACCTTCGCGCTGTACTGGAGCTACATGAGCTGCGGCTGGGGCGGGTCGCGGCAGAGGGGAGTGGTGCCCTCGCATCCCGCCGGAGCTATAGGGGTCACGGCCGGGGCGGGTCGCGGTGGATTAGGATGGGCAAACGGTCATGCCGGCCGCTGGAACCGTCATGATGCGGGACCCAAGGGGGTCTCACGATCATCAAAGGGGTATGACATTCTGTCCGGAAGTTCGTAGAAACTGGAGGGTGTAACTCCCCCCCCCCCCATCCCCGACTAGAACGGGACCCACTGGGCGACGCCACCCCACCAGGTCGACCAGCCGCACGACCAACCGCCTGGGCCACATGGGCCAGACCGCGCCAAACGGACTGGGATTCCAATGCCAGGCCAAGCCGCCTGCGTTGGGCCGGGCCTGGCTAGTCGGGCTGGCCCTCGGAGCAAAAACACTTATAACTTGAGCACTGGACGTCCAATTGACGTGCTGTCGACTTTATTGGATTCCTCTTTATGAGAATTTTGTTTTTGGAATATTTGACCTCAGGTTTGGACGTTGTTGGTGTTTGTCCAGGTTTTATTGTAACTTAAATCCAACTGGGCCCCTGGAACGGAAAAGCTAATTACTCACAGACCATGCGTCTGATTGACGTGTCGTCTGTTGCGTTGAGACCACTATGATGAGGAGGTTCTTTGTGTTGCTTCTACATGAGATATCGTGAGACTTGGATGTAATGACCAGTGTCTCGTGCAGCCGACCCTGACGAAGACGAGCATACAGATTATGGGGACCTAGTAGCTGGCTGAGACTTCACGACTGTTGATCAATCGATAGATCAATTTTATGTAATTTAGAGAAATGGGGGTTGTCCTTTTTTATGTGGTGTACTTGGAGCACATAGAATTTATTAAAGTAATGAAATATAATAAATTTATACATAAAAAAATTTCTTCAATGTTTTTAGATATTAAATTATTGTATAAGATATGGTGAACATATGGCCACAAATATTATTTAGATATGTTTAATTGGAAAACAAAACCATATACTTTTGTTAATCTCCCCTCTGATAAACATGTTTTAAATTCTAACATAATGAAACATTATTCATTTTTTTACTATTAGTCATGTAAAAAATTCATGTGGAATCATTACCAAAACTGTAAATTAATATTTATATATAGTGTTAATTTTTTTTAAAATTTAGTTCATAAAATTTCAAGAATGTGGTTTTAAATAATACAATTAAATGTTATTAAAAGTAGACATACAATTACAAATTTTTTGATATATAAAAAATATTGCCTTCCTAAAACAACATATAATTTATTATATTGGGATTATATTAACTAATTTATTTTATCTAATTTAACTTTTAAATTAAATTTTAAAAAATGGATCTTTTTAATAATTTAAAGGATAATAAAATTTTAAATAAACCAACTATTATCTCAATTAATTTAAATTTATATATTTTAACCAAAAAAATTAAAAAATAACTATATGATAATATATAAATGATGAATTAAAATATTAAGTTGATTTTAAAAAATAAAAAATTTAAAAGATGTATAATTTACAAATATTATTTTTCTGAAGCATTCACCGGGGCTCACTTCCATCTATTGATGATTCATTGTGCTATTTACCTATATTCCATTTTTCCTATGGCCAGTGGTATCTATCTCTTATTCAGGTAACATAGATCCTTGATTAAAATGGGATGGTGGGACTTCAGTCACTCATTTCATGGATTCCTCCTCAGAATTCGTTACCTAGTCTGGGAATCCCTTTTAGATAAATATGTTGTTCGTGAATGTCATCCCTGGTGCCAAAAAATCATGGAATCCGGTTAATTGCACTACTTCTATCAGTACATTCTAAGGGGTCAAGATAGGGTAGCAACTACCGATCAGGGGAGTAGTCAGGTTGGACATCGTCAGTGAGTCTCAATGTTGAAACACTGATGTGTCTTGGTTTCTTCCCCTTTTGATAGGGCTTGTTGAAGGCACAAAATCCTGAGGAATCCCAAATCTAGTTCAGGGAATCATATTACATAGGGATATCCCTGAGGTTTTCCTCAACTTCTCATGTTTTACACATAGTATTCCATGACTTTAATGTCTAGAATAGATGGATTTGACTTATCAGAACAATAATTGGAGTAGATCAGATGCATACATCCCCAAGAGGGAGAAAATAATGGTCATTCTATATTAGTGGATCAAAATGTCCAATGAAGATGGATCCAAGGAATTTGGGGTCCATATAAAGGGGATTCCAGGGTTTACCGTTGGCTTGGATTGAACCTCAGGGTGGTTTTCAACATATCCCTGTAGGAATAATAGCGATAAAAACCCACATAGTTTGAATGGTTGATGAATCATGGTGTACACAAAGGACAATGACCCAGAGACATGTTGGGGCTTATGCATGAATAATATCCCATCACTAGTGGGACACACATGGTAGGATGGTTATGGATTGTGTGTGGATTATGCATGATTAGATCCCCATGGGAATGACTTGATCTCACCCGGATGCGGCGTTCTGAGTAAGAATCAAGATAGATGATAAAGAGTTGAATGATGTGTGTGGTGAATGAGATGAAACCATCATGAAGGTGAAGGTAGTGTTGTGAATTAACCTTAGAGAGGCTTCATACATATTTCGATAATGGGGCATCAATTTCCACATTGTTTATTGGGGCGATGAGACACCTGAGTAGGCGACCCATGAGAATGGACATATGGAAGGGACCCATAGGTAGTAAAACCCCCTAGGTTGGGGAATGACCTTCCCATGACACAATGGATCAAGAGGGTGACCAGGATGGGACATGGGTTATGGGATTTCACATTTGGGTTGATCCCTACATATCCTTATTGAAGGGAATCAAATTCCACGTAGTTCATGATGTGGAATGGAATCAGGGTGATATCATTTGACAATGACCTTAAATCATGATCGGGGTTACACATTGTTATCATCCCAAGAGATGGTCTAACACCACTAAGGACCATTCCATGGATGTGGGTCCCATAAAATGTGACACTGATAATTACATGTGTTTTGGGTTGGGCCTTACGGAGGCAACCTACATATCCATTCTAGGAGAAATAGATAAAAACCAACATAGTTCATGGTGAAGCATAGGATATGGATATGCTCAGAGGAATGTACCCCTAAGATGATGATGGGGCTCACACATGAATAGCATCCCATGATTGATCTAACACCTGGGGGTAGACCCGAGAGTTGAATCCCAACAACATGTAATACAATGGCATACCGTATATTGGGAATGAACTTCTAGGAGGATTTAAATGTTCGATTTCAATGAGGTAGGGATCAAAAACCCACATAGTTCATATACATACAATTTAGAATCATGTGGGAAGATAAGTGGCATAGTGTTTAACATCATGCTGGATGGTGGTGAAACCACATGAAGTGGTTAGGACCGATGTATTATGGTCATTAACCTCAAGGAGGCTTCATATGTACCTTTTTGGGAAAGGGGAAAGGATCAAAGATCATGTATTTAGGGATGGGGCTTGTGGCTTACATGATAAGGCATCCTAGGATGGATTCCATGGTTTATGCTTTCTCAAGTCCCATATGAGTCTTGATTGCTGTGAGAAACAAGAGGGAGAGTAGTACTTATTGTCACACCCAGAAAGGTGAATCCGCGAGGAATGATGTGGGGCACACACATGGTTAATGACCCAAATAGATAATATGGGATTATTCTTGGTTATCAGCACAAAGAGATGGAGATTGAGACATACTCAATGACAATGTCTCGATGGATATACATGCGAAAGGGATATGTATGGGGTAACAAATATCCATGTTCCCATCTCTCCTCTGGCCTTTCCACACGTAAGAAGATACGATAGACGATTCCACATCCGATAAGAAATGCTACCGGATTAAACAATGATGGTTACTCTTCCCCGTGGAGAGATTATGTTCCATAATTGATGATCTCATTCGTTATGAGGAAGATCTAACTCTCGTGGAGACCAATGGGTGTGGAAAATTTCTGAGGCAGGGCACACCATGCATATTGCACAGGGTGAGGCTAGATTTTATCATCATGTGATGAGGATAATGATTCTTGGTATTTTAACAACCTAAATAATGGATTATGGTGATTCACTCCTCACCCATATGACATACTTAATCGGTACACTTTTACACTTGGTGGATGGAAGGCACCATAAATTCCATGTGAAGACAAGGTTGTGGATTGATCTATTGAGGGTCTCACGTTAGCATAGCTATGTGAAGAATAAATATTTTTTAGAGTACCCATGGGAAGATTAATGAGTCTATGTAATGGAATATGAAGCACCACCCAAGGTACCATGAAATCACATCGTACAAACCTCGATGGACATAAGGAAGAGGTTTTTGGAAAGAAAAGGTGTTCACATGAAGGGATCATAAGAAGCCCGGGTTCCACACAGAGTGAAAAGACTCTACGAAGAGGAATTCTTCATGAAATTGAATTTCCTAGCATATGCATGATGTATATATGCTTATAATGGGTTCTTCATGATGTTAAAGATATTTTTCACTGTAGGACTCTATAGAGCAAGGGTTCCTTGAAAATGTTTACATCGTTTTGCACTATATATCACAAAGCATAGTGATCCTTCCGTAACATTGAGTCAACATGTAAATTTAAGGTACTTCACGATGAATTAGTGCTTTTTGAAAATAAATTTTCTCTCAAGGAGATATTTCATTTAAGAAGGACCATGTGCTTTGCAAAGGGCATCCATACATGAATAAAGGTTTTATTTTAGCTACAAAAAAGTTATTTCGCAATGCATAATTACCTTGACGAACTCATTTTTGTCAATTCATCACTAGGAAGAGGTTGACTCCTGATTGGAGAAATGAGAATGTGAAAGGTTGGGGTATTAATCATTTGGGTCCAATGGAAGCCCAATATTTATAGTCCAGTGGTAGCACAAATATCTGAAATTGTCTTTTGATGCAACTTGTTCTTGTTCAAAGGAATCCAATTGCGTCATGTTTGTCATAACCATGAGTCAACTGTTATCCACTCCATGGTGAAGATAACTCCCTAATTCCCTCTACAACACATGATGAGGGTTCCATCAATTTCCATGGGATTTATGATATAACACCCCAAGCTTCCACATTATGTTTCCCTTTGAATAATGCAACAACGTGCATTATACGCAACTTTGAGTTTTTAACACAATGTGATCAATCAAATCTAGCTGTTATGAATATAATACACAATATTTGAAATTTTATAAATTTTATCTTTCATAATGGACTTCTTTTTTTCCTTTTTAATATCAAATTTATCTTAGGGTGAATTTTTGGCACTTTTCTGATAACTTTCATATTTTAGATTAATACTAAAAATACTAAATTTTAATTAAAATCTATTTTTTTTAAATAATATATACTGTTAAGTTATACTATTTAGTGGTTTTGAAGTATAATTAGATTATATTTTTACCATTTAATCTAATATTGGTCATAGAAGTAATTTAAAATTTAATCTAGACATAATAAAATGTAAATAATTTGATAGTTATTATTTCAGAAAAACACTCTTTTTATTTTGACAATGGAAATTAATTTTAAATTATTTTTTTCCACTTCAATTATTTGAATTTAGAAAAATTGATTTCATATTTATAAATAGGAGGTACAATATTTTTAAATAATTAACTTTTATTTATAGAAATTTTGAATAATTACTTCGGTAAATATTTTATTTACCATGGATAAAGGGTAAATCTGGTAACGAAAGGTAAATAAATAATATTAAAATAAGAAAACATGTGTCATAACCCTATTTCCGAATACTTTCCAAATCATGGCCATCCTTGGGTATATTTTGGGACCCCATGAAGCCACTTGTATGTGATAATGAAACTTTATATTACTTAAGTTAAAGTAAATACCATAATTACATAAGCATAAATCTATTAATTAAATAATTTTTAAAGAGGGTTATATATGTTATCCATTCGACTATAAATATTAATTAGAAATATAAAAATATTTACTTCTTAATGGTATTTAATTTAAAAAATTTAGAAATTAAATAATTAAATTTATTTATGACACAATGATGATGTTGTATTTTCCTTATTAATGAAAGAATCAAATTAATGGTTTTATAAATGTAAAAATAAATATAATTTTAATATTTTGAAGCCATATATGAATTTTATCGGTGAATATGAAATTTTTTAATTGAAAATTTTTATTTATTTAGAATTAATAAAGTTTCTAGGACTTTAACAAAAATCATTAATTAAATAGTGTCAAAATTGACATAAAAGACTTTTTAAAACAAGGATTATATAATTAATTGATATAATATTCCTAAAAATCTAAGGATCAACCAAATGACCTATATAATTATTTTAATATCATTAATTACTACTAGTGGTTCTCTTGTATGTTTATAGTATGTTTTATTAACCATATAATATACAAATATAAAGAGACATCGTAAATTTCAAACTAATTAACTATGAGTTAAATATAAAATATTAGATTAATATAGTGAATGAAACCAATATAAAACATATTGATTGAGAATATTGAAACCCATACCCTCATTATCCTCGAAATAAATCACTTTGGAGACATTATAAACAGATTTTTTTTATATAATAATATTTCTATCATTTCCAAAGATGTCCCTCACCCCTCTTATAAAAGGGAACTCCCCCTTCCCTCCAATTCACACCATCAACGCCATTTTCCTCGGCCAAAACCGGCCCAAATACCATAAAAGTTTTCTTACCTTCATGAGAAAGTCATTAAATTAGTCATAAAGACAACCTATAGAGCCCTTTTGATCAAATCAAAAAAAAGAACCCAAAGAAGAGGTAAATATTTCATCACCCCTTGCAAGTTCCTTTCTCCTTCCACATCCTCATTCTTTGTGGTTTCCATTATAAAATAATAATTCCAGTATATTCTATATTTTGTGATGTTATTATATTTATGGTACAATCATTTTCATTATTCTATCCATCCTTTGAATGACATGTCAACATACGTGTGTACGTGCAGCTTACCGTTTCCACATCATGGTGTAATTGTTATTCAATACATTATTATTTGGATGGGTATAATAATGATGTTTAATTGATGCAAATAATAACTATAACATGATAATGATTCTTTAAATATGATATATTATCCAATTATATATTATTTTAATATCAAAAGAATGATATTGTCACTTGTGCATACATACGGATTACCATTTCCACGAACGCGATAAGATTCATTCCACATCATATCCATTCAAGAATAATTATCATTAGATTATTAAAAATAATTTATAAATACTTAATATCATTCTGAATATGAAGAAGATACATCCTATCCATTACAAACATTAATACGTGACAAAACATATATAGGAAAATGAATAAGTTAACACCCTAGACAACGGAATTACTAAGATATTATTACCAATGCAATGTTAACAGATCATATATGATATCATGTTAACATATATAATTTTTTTATAATATAATAACAGTAATTTCACCATTATATAGTTGTAAACCTACCCTTTAACAAGGATAATTACAAGGTAAGGGTTACTTTTACAATCTCTTTATTATTTGAGATTGTTTATACGTAATTATCTAATGGAGCCGCTTTATCATCCAGATACATGTTTGCATAAAAATACATTACAAAACAATTTTATTATAGGTTAATTTAATTTGTAAACTTATTTGACCTTATATGTTTTTAATGAAATCTTTCCACCATTTACCAAACAAGGTATTTTTTACCTTTTCGAAAAATTTAAGGTAAGAATGTTTTTTAACTTATACAGTGGGTGTGGTTATTTTCGGCTGTTATAAAATCGTTGAAGCTTCTCTTACAAGATTATAATAATATTTCAATTGAAAATTATTTCGTAAATTATTTCAAAATAGAAAGTGATATTTTTCTAAGAAAGGATTTGATTTCATCAATGTAAACATCCTTCAATAGATTTAAAGTTCGATTGACGTTGATTTATTATGATACAAAACTTCTATATTATATTGAATGATTTGTAATATGTTTGAATGTGGATGTGTTAGTTTGTACCATTCATGGTTTATGGATCATGTATTGAAATTTTTTAGGCTAGTTTCAATAAGAATGAATATGTTAGGTTAAATCCTTTTGAAATTATTACTGAATTGGACATAGTAAGTCCCTTTTTATCTCCTCAATGCATCGGTAGGTATCATGAGACAAACTAGTGTATTGACATAAGTCCTTGAAAAAATCTTATTTGTTGTCTTGGAACAAGGCCTTGACTATATGGTTATGAAATTCTGGCATTATTAATTCCATCATTATGAAAGGGGCTGTTGATATTTCATGTTATTATTTGACTATTAGAATATCCATGTGAGTAATTAAATGGAATTATTTTGATTTATAGTTTCCATATTATAATGAAGTTTATGTTAAAAAGTATTTTTTTATTTCTATACATTTTCTTAAATGTTTCTGCTTATTTATGAATGTTTCATCTATATTGTTATCTTTACTGAGCATCTGATCTCACCCTTTTCTTTTTTTATTTTTCATAGGATATGAAGAAGTATATTATGACTAACTTGTATGGATAGTATATGGGATCTCAGTGTTTTCTATGGAAACATTGTTGTTGTAGTTTTCCAATTTATGATTTAATGTAAACCTTATTAATTTATCTTGTAATTCAGGGACTACTATACTAATCGGTCTTTCGAGACTTGATCTTTTGATATCATGCCAGTGTTATGTAATAATTCACCGACTCTAGGTAACCGAGGTTAGGGTGTTATAGTTGGTATCAGAGGAAGTTTAGTAAAAACCTTTGAAAAAAGATTTAGATATACTCGGATTAGAGAACATTACCCTAAGTAATAATTTTAGGAATAATCTAAAAGAACATCCTAGAATTTTGGTAATGTAAGAATTTTGTTAGTTTTCCAAGAAATAAATCTCTATCTATATATGAGCAGGTAGAGGCAGCTCTGGCACAGATGTACCTAGGGGTGAATCTTGAAAACACCGCTTTGAGCTAGACTTGAATGAGAACTAGTGGAAAACAACAGTCCATACTGCACCCTTGGTTACGACACTCTTGGGGTATATGATAAGGATATCTCCCATTTTCATTACAAGTCATTACAAAGGATATAGGAGTAAATTCTTCCTCATCGAAAACATTTTTATTATTATGAATTATATCCATGAACTATTCAATATACATTAGGTATTTTATGAGTTTGGAATTATGAATTGAGATTCAAAAACTGACCATATGTGTGCCATTGTTCAGAAATGTTGACCATTAGAATGAATGAGAACTCCAGCAATACGTATGATCTAAATAGTAAGAAGGATCATATATATCATGGTATTAAGCCAACATTTAAAAGGGAAATAATCTCTCACATATTCTCATAATATGAAGAAATATTATCATGTTTTCATGAGATACTTAATGAATTCTATGATTCATATCGATATTAAGGGATGCAAGTGATGAAAAGAATAGAAGATATAAAGATGGATAAAAGGAAGAAGAGAATGAAGGATTTTCCCTAATGTGATAACTGTGGAAAGAATCACATTGGTAAACGCTTGAAGTAAATGTGAGTTTGTTATATGTGTGGAGAAAAAGAGAACCATGCACATGATACATGTGTTGAAAAAGGGTAACAAATGTTTAATGCTTCATCTGCAAGGAGTTGGGACACTACATGAATAAATGTAACAGTTGTCAAAGAATGCCACAAATGATTAAGAATGTTATGATATTACCACAGATGAAGAGGACTGACTAATATTCTTATGTTGTTATTAAAAAATTATGTCATTTCAGTGTTGTATCGATGATGTACCAGTTATATGAATTACAGAAATAAATAAGGATTGTACTGTAGTACTATTTCATTGAGGATTTGAGATTATATGGTACTTTGAGATGTGACTCAACAACAAGTTAAACATTTTTTTGGAAATAAATGGATGAAGGAAAGGTAATTGTTAATATGATCTAGATACTGAGGTAGTAATTTTAGAATTACAGATTTTTTATTTGCTTAAATTAAATTGGAAATTCTTGAATACCTTGGCATTTATTAATGGTTTGTTTATTTCATAATTTTTGGAGTATTCCAAATTATTGGATATAAGGAACATATCTAGTATTATATAAGGAATAAGAGAGCATTAATGTAATCAATAAGGTTTTATTGAAATTCAAGGTGCTATCTTGTTTTAAAATAATATATGATGAAGTTATTCACATGTTATTATGTGGGAAAATGGATATTCATTATGTTTACCTTCTTTATAAATTTTGGACTGAGAGTTTGGATAAATGTATTTTGGATAAGTGTAATGGTTGGAATGAATTATAATTGACATTGGATATTATTTTTAAGGTTAATTTATTTCATATGATTATTTTTATGGATTGTTATAAAAAGGACATCCCTGAGGTCTGGCGACAACACGTCGCGTCTGGTAAGGCCGCGAGACTTTTACCCACAACTGAATGTAGACAAGGGTGCGTCACCAAACAATGGCCTTTGTGACGTCCTGGATTGTATAATGAATAATTTTAAAATATTCTGATAGATGAATTATAAATTCAATTGTTTTGGAACCCTATACAATTAGGATAAATATAATATTTTTATTTTCTATTATCTTCTTGTGTGAAATATGAGTCACGGGTAGAAATTTATTTAAGGATGAATCTATACATAAAAGGTAAGTATATATATTTATGTTCTTAATCAATCACATAAATAAATTCCAAATCTTTAAGAAAAGAAACTTAAAACAAAAATGTTGTCCGTTTAGTGTTCTATTGGGGAATCTAATAAAGTTTAACCCATAACAAGGTTATGGTTTTCATATTGTTTAACTTATCCTAATAATATTCTCTATCAATATCAATTATAACATGATGGTTAGTTTTCTATACCATATACATTTTTTCATATATGGAACCCTAGTATGTGTTATTTCCGGTAAGCCTCAGACATACCTTTCTTTATTTTAAAATAGAGCCCCATTAATCCATTTTTTATGTTGGATTTCAAATAAGATATTTTGAATTATCAATCCACTAGATTTAAATCATGGGTTTAAATTGCGTGGACACAATTTATTGAAGGGGGAAAGAATGTAACACCCCAATATTCCATGGTATGTTTCTGTTTGGATTATGCAACAACTTGCATTGTACGCAACCTCGAGATTCTAACACACCGTGATCAATCAAAGTAGCCATTAGGAATAGTAATACCCACTTTTTAAAATTTAATAAATTTTATCATTCAAAATGGAATTAATTTTTTGATTCATAATATCACAATTATCTTAGGGTGAATTTTTGGATCTCTTCAGATAACTTTCATATTTATGATGAATAGTGAAAATAGTAAATTTTATTTAAATACTGCATTTTTAATCAAAATAATTTACATTGTTAAATTATAATATTGATTGGGTTTAAATTATAATTAGATAATATTTTTATCATTTAATCTAACATTGTTCATTGGACATAATTTCAAATTTAAACTGGATATAAACAAGTGTCAATCTTTTGATAGTTATTATTTCTTAAAAACACGTTTTTTGTTCTGAAAACGGGAATTAATTTTAAATAAAAATATTCCACATAATTGTTTTGAAATTAAAAAAATGGATTTCATATTTTTAATAAGGAGGGATAAATTGTGTAAATAGGGAACATTTATTTTCAGACATTTTGAATAATTACTTCGGTAAATATTTTATATACCATGGTTAAAGGGGAAATCTAGTAAATAAGGGTAATAAAATAATATTATAATAATATTAAATTACCAAAAAAACGTGTCATAATCCTACGTTATAATACAGATTCGACCATGGAAATCCTTGGGTCGATTTTGGGACCCCATAGAGCCATTGGTAAGTGATAATGACAGTTTATATTAATTAAATTAATTTAAACACAAAAATGACATAAGAATATATCTTTTAGTAATACAATTTATACATAGGTTTATATAAGTTCTCTCTTCGACTATAAATATTTACTAGGAATATAAAAATATTTCCTAAATATTTGTATTTTATTTATAATTTTTAGACATTTAATAATTAAATTTATAAATGACACATTGATGATTTGGTATTTTCCTTATTAATGAAAAAAATAAAATAAATGGTTTTATAAATGTTATAATAAATATATTTTGAATGTTTTGATGCCATAAAAAAAATTTATAAGTTAATAAAAATGTTAGTATTGATTAAATTTATTTATTTAGAATTCATACATTTTTTAGGACTTTATCAAAAATCAATTATTAAATAGTGTCAAACATGACATAAAAGAGTTTTAAAAAAATATTAAATTAATAATTGATATAATATTCCTAAAAATATAGGGTTTTGCCAATGGACATATAAAATGATATTTATATCATTAATTAACTACTTGGGGATGTAGTGATAATTTATAGTATGTTTATTGACCATATAATCTAAAAATACAGAGAGAAATGGTAAATGTCAAACTAATTAACTATGTGTTAAATCTAAAAGATAATGTTAATATAGTGTTCCAAACCTTTCTAAAACCTATTTTTTTGAGTATATTACGACCCATACCCACCATATACTTTAATTAAATCACATTGGAGACATTAGAATCCGAAAATTATTTTATTATAAAATAATATTTCTAGCTTTTCCTTAGGTGCCCCTGACCCCTTTTATAAAAGGGCACTCCCCCTTCCCCCCAATTCCCACCATCAAAGCCATTTTTGTCAGCCAAAACAAACCCAAATAACCTTAATATTGTCCTGAATTTATCCTAGTGTCCTTCCATTATTCAGAAAGTAACATATGGAGCCCTTTTGATCGAATAAAAAGGAAGATCCCGAAAAAGAGATAAATATTTTATCACCTCATTCAAGTTCTTTTCTTCTTCAACATCCTCCTTCTTTGTTGAAACCATTATAAAATTATAAATATAGTATAATATATATAATATGATTATTTTATAAATATTGTACAACCATGTTCATTATTCTATCCATTCTTTGAACGAAATGTCCCCATACGTACGGATTACCGTCTCTACGTCGTGGTGTAATTGTTATTCAATAAATTATTATTTGGATGAGTATAATAATGATGCGTAATTGATTTAAATAATAAATATAACATAATAATAATTCTATATATATATAATATAAAATCCAATTATATATTATTTTAATATCCATAAAATTATATTTTCACTCGTGTGTACGAACGGATTACCGTCTACACGAACATGATGAGATTCATTCCCTATCAAATATATTCAAGATTAATTTTAATTTGATTATTGAAAATAATGTATAAAAATATAATATCATTATGAATATGAAAAATATACATCCTATCCCTAAAAAATATTACATACGTAACAATATTATATAAAGGAAAATGAATCAGTTAACACCTGAAATGACCATAATACTAAGATATTATTAACAAAGTAATTTTAAAAGAACATATATGATATCAAATTAATGTAAATGATTATTTTATAATTTAATAACAATTATTTCGACATTATATATGAGGTTAACCTACCCTCGATCAAGGAAAAGTACAAGGTAATGGTTAATTCTACACTCTCTTTATTATCCGAGTTTGTTTATACGTAATTATATACTGGGACCTCTTTATCAACCACATATGTGTTTTCATAAAATTTCATTTTAGTACAATTTTTCTATATGTTAAAGTAATTTATAACCTTATTTGACCTTATATTATTTGAATGAAATCGTTCCCCAAATTACCAAAATAATTACTTTTTGACCTATTCGAAAAATTTAAGGTATGATTTTTTTAATGTTATACAGTTGGTGAGACTATATTCCACCGTTATAACATCATCGAATCTTCCCTTACAATATTATAATAATATTTCTCAATCTAATACTTTCATAAATTATATCTATATAGAATGATATATTTCTGAAAAAGAGGATTTGATTCCATCCATGTAAGAATCGTTTAAGAGATTTTATGTTTGATTGAAGTTGATTTATTATGATACAAAACTTCCATATTGTATTGAATGTTTTGTGATATGTTTTACTGTGGATGTGTTAGTTAATAGAATACATGGATGATGGATGAAGTATTTAAATTTCGGATGATCGTTTTAATATGAATGATTATGTTATGTTTATTCATTTTCATATGACGAATTAATTGGACTTAATAAGTGACGGGTGGAGCCCGTTATAGTTCCTTGATGCATTAGTTGGTCTCATGAGTCAAACTAGTGTCATGGAACAAGGGTTTGACACAATCTTATTAGTAGTCTTGAAATAAGGCCTTGACTATGAGGTTATGGATTTTTGGCATTATGCATTCCATCATTATAAAAGTGGATATTGTTATTTCATGTGATTATTTGACTAGTAGAATATCCATGTGAGTAATTAAATTGAATTATTTTGATTTATATTTTCCATATTATGATGATGTTTATGTTGTGAAGGATACTATTTTAGTTCTATACATTTCCTTAAATGTTTATTCTTATTTATGAATGTTTTTGATATATTGTTATCCTTAATGAGCTTTTGAGCTCACCCCTTTCTAGGTTTAATTTTTCTGAGGATGCGAAGAGGTATATTATTACTGACCTATAGTTATATTCTATTGGATCTCATTGTTTATTATGGAAACAATGTTGTTGTTGTTTTCCATTTTATGATGTAATGTAAACCTTATGAATGTATCTAGTACTTCGAAGGCTATTAAAACAATCGGTCATTCAAGACTTGATCTTTTGAGATCATGCCAATGTTATGTAATAATGCACTGTCTCTGGGTAGTTGGGTTTAGGGCATTACAGTTGGTATCAGAGGAAGTTAAGTACAAACCATGGAAACTGGATTTATATAAACTCTGATTTTTGCACATTACCCTAAGATATAATTTGAGGAATAGTATATAAGAACGTCATAGAATATTGGTAATGTAATGATTTTATGAGTTTTCCAATCAATACATCCCTATCGGGATATGAACAGGTAGAGGTGGATCTGGAACAGATGTACCTAGGAGTGAAACCTGAAAACACTTCTTTGAGCTAGACTGGAACGAGAACTGCTGAACGACAATGGGCATTGCTGCATTCTTGGTTACGACACTCCTAGGGGATATGTTTAGGATAATTCTCATTTTCATTATAATTCATTATGAAGGATTTAAGAGTAAATACTTCCTCAAATAAAACTTTTTTAGTATTATGGATTATATCCATAAACTATTAAATTTATGATAGGTATTTTACAAGTTTGAATTATGAATTATTATTCCTAAATTAACCAAATGTGTTCCATTGTTCAGAAATGGATCACATAAGGACTAAGAACTCCAACAATACATAAGATATATAGAGTAAGAAGGATCTTATCATTCAAGGTATTAAGCCATCATTTAAAAGGGAAATAGTCTCCCACGTATTCTCATCATATGATGAAATAGTGTCATGTGTTAATAAGAAAAATAAATAATTCTATATTCCCTATGAGTTTAATTGATGCAAGTTAAGAAAAAGATGGAAAAGAGAAAGATGGATAAAAGAAAGTAGGGAATGTAGTATTTTCACATATGTGATAATTGTTGAAAGAATCACCTTGGTAAATACATGAAGTGAAAGGGAGTTTATTATATGTGTGGATAAAAAGGAAACATAGTATGTGATTGCAATGGTAAGAAAAAAGTCTCAAATGTGTAATGCTTCATCGACAAGGAGTTGGGACACTATGCAAATCAATGTCGCAGTCCTCAATGTATGCCACAAATGTTTCTATTGGATATTAATCAAGTTATGATACTACCACATTTGAAGTGGAATGACTAGTGTTTTTATGTTGTTATTGAAGAATTATGTCATTTCAGTGTTGTATAGATGATGTACTAGTTATATGAATTATGGAAATAAATAAGGATTGTATCGTTGTACTGTTTCATTGAATATTTGAGATTATGTGGTATTGGGAAAAATGACTCAACAACAAGTCAAATTTGTTTAAAAAAAATAAATGGTTTAAGAAAAGTTAATCCTTAATATGTTTATATATTATGGTAGTAATTTTGGAATAAGATATGGTTGATTTCGATAAATTATATTGAAAATTCTTGACTACCCTGGCACTGATTAATGGTTTGTTTATTTCATCATTGTCGGAGTATTCAAAATTTTTGGATGTAAAGAACATATCTATTATTCTATAAGGAATAAGGGATAATTAATGTAATTAATCTGGTTTTATGGTAATTCAAGGTGTTATTATGTTTTAATAGAATACATGATGAAGGTATTCACATGTTATTACGTGAAAAAAGTATCTTCATTATGTTTACCTTCCATATAAATTTTGGACTGAGAGTTTGGACAGAAGTATTTTGGAAAATTCTAATGGTTGGAATGGATTATATTTGACATTGGATACTATTTTTATAGTTATTTCATTTCTTTAGATTATTTTTATGGATTTTTATAAAAAGGACATCACAGAGGTCTGGCGACAACACGTCGCGTCCGGCAAGGCCGCAAGACTTGAACTTGCAACCAAAGGGCGACAAGGGTGCATCACCTTCCACTGGCCTTCGTGATATAATTGATTGTATAATGTGTTTTTTTAAAGGTCTAAAATATGACTTATAAGTTCATTTTATTTGAACCCTATAAGATCTGGATAAATATAATATTTCTATTTTCTATTTTTTTGGGTGTGAAAGATAATTTAGTGGTATAAATTTATTAATGGATGAATCTATAAATAAAAATTAATTATATATATTAATGTTCTTAATCAATATCATAAATAAATTCTTCATCTTTATGTAAAGAAACTGAAAACAAAAAAATTTTCTATTTAGTTTTCCAACAGGGGAATCAAATACCATTTATCCCATCACAAGTTTATAGTTTTATGATCATTTACTTTCTCTTAATAATATTAACTATCATTATCCATCAGAACATTATGGGTAGTCTTCTCTTCCTTATCCATTTTTTCCTACATGGAACCCTAGTATATCTTATTTTCGGTAAACCTCATACTTTATTTATTTTAAAATAGAGCCCAATTAATCCATTTTTTGATGTGGGATTTCAACTATGATATTTTCAAATGTCAATCCATTAGTCTTAAACCTAGAGTTTAAAATGTGAGGATGAAATTTATTGATGTGGGAAAGAATGTAACACCCCAATCTTCAATACTATGATTCCCTTTGAATAATGAAATAGATTGCATTGTATGGAACTTTCAGATTCTAACACATCGCGATTAATCAATGTAGCTAGTATAAACAGTAATACCAAATTTTTTAAATTTTATAAATTATTTCATTCAAAATGGACATAATTTTTGTATTCATAATATCAAAATTATATTAGGGTGAATTTTTGCACTATTATGATAACTTTCATATTTTTAATGAATAATGAAAATATGAAATTTAAATTAAAAACATATTTTATAATAAAAATAATTTGTATTGACAAGTTATACTATTGAGTGGGTTTAAAGTATAATTAGATTATAAATATACCATTTATTCTAATTTTGGTCAATGGACATAATTTCAAATTTAAACTGGACACAAATAAGTGTCGATCTTTTTATAGTAATTATTTAATAAAAACACGCTTTTTTTTGACAACGGGAATTATTTTTAAACTAATTTCTGCCACTTTTGTGATTTGAATTTAGAAAAATGGATTTCATATTTATAATCAGGAGTTCCAAATTTTTTAAATAGGTAGAATTTATTATTAGACATTTTGAATAATTAATTCGGTAAATATTTTATTTACCATAGTTAATGGGTGAATCCGGTAAATAATGGTAAAAATAATATTATAATAATATTATATTACCCTAACATGTGTCCTATCCCTATTGGATAATATCGTTCCAACCATGGGAATCCTTGGGTCGATTTTGGAACCCCATGGAGCCACTTGTAGGTGATAAATACACTTTATATTATTAAGTTAAAGTAAATACAAAAATGACATAAGCATATATCTTTTAGTAAAACAATTCTTACATAGGGTTGTATATGTTATCTATTTGACTATAATTATTCATTGATAAGAGGAAATAATTTACTAAATAATGCTATTTTATTTGTAAGTTTTAGAAATTGAATAATTAAAATTATTTATGTCAAAATTATGATACAATATTTTACTTATTAATAAAAGAATCAAATAAATCAAAAGGAAGAACCTGAAGAAGTGGTATATATTTCATCACCTCTTTCATGTTCCTTTATTTTTCCACTTCCTCCTTCTTGGTTGTTTCCACTCTAAAATAATAAGTCCAATAAATTGTATATGATGTGATTTTATTATAAATATGGTACAACCATATTCATTATTCTATCCATCGTTTGAATGACATGTCACCATGCATGTATATGTATAGAATACCGTATCAACATCGTGATATAATTTTTATTCAACACATTATTTTTTGGATGGTAATAATAATGTTGTGTAATTGATAATAATAATAAAATTTAAATGACAATGATTTTTTTACATGATATTATATCAAATTATATATTATTTTAATATCAAAAGAATGATATTTTCACTCGTGTGTACGTACGGATTACAGTATCGATGAACGTGATTATATTCATTCTCATCATATCCATTAAAGAATAAATTTAATTAGATGATTAAAAATAATGTTTAATGACTTAATATTATTATGAATATGAAGAAGATACATCCTATCCATAACAAACATTATTTATGTAACAAAGCATATAAAGGAAAACGAATCAGTTTACACCCGAAACGATGATAATACTAAGATACAATTAACTATGCATTGTTAAAATATCATATATGATATCATATTAATGTATATTATTCATGTATAATTTAATAAAAATTAATTCATCATTATACAGAAGGATAACCTACCCTCTACCAAGTAAAAGTACAAGGTAAGGGTTTATTCTACAATCACTCTATTATCTGAGGTTTTTTATACATAATTATTTACTGGGACCTATTTATCATCCACATACATATCATCATAAAAATATATTTCAAAATACAATTACTATAGTTAAAAGTCATTTATAACATTATTTGACCTTTTATGTTTTCAAATAAATCTTTCCTACATTTACCAATCAAGGTACTTTTTGTCCTTTTCGACAAATTGAAGGTAAGAATGTTTTTTTACATATACAGTTGGCGCGGCTATTTTACTCCATTAAAAAATCATCAATGATTGCCTTGCAATATTATAAGAATATTCCCAAAATAACTGTTTTCTTAAATTATTTCAAAATAGAAAGATATATTTCACTAAAAAGTTTTTTATTTAATATATGTCTACATCCATTGATTGATTTTATGTTTGTTTGAATTTTATTTATTATGATACAAGAAATCCATATTATATTGATTTTTTTGTGATATGTTTGACTTGGGATGTGTTATTTCGTACCATTCATAGAATATGTATCAATTATTGACATTTTATATGCTAGTTTTAATATGAATTTTTATGTTATGTTTAATCCATATCATATGAATATGAATTGAACTTAGTATGTGATGGGTGGAGCCCGCTATAGCTCCTCAATGCATCAGTAGGTCTCATGAGACAAACTAGTGCCTTGGCACAAGGCCTTGACAAAATCTTATTTGTAGTCTTGGCACAAGGACTTGACTATGTGGTTATGAAAGTCTGGAATAATGCATTCCATCATTATGAAAGTGGATATTGATATTGCAGGTGATTGTTCGACTAGTAGAATATCAATGTGAGTGAGTAAATTGCATTATTTTAATTTATATTCTCCATATTATAATGATGTTTATGTTGAAAAGTCCTTTGTTTTAGTTCTATACATTTCCTTATTGGTATATTATTATTTTTGAATGTTTCCGCTATATTGATATACTTACTGAGCATCTGAGCTCACCAGTTTCTTGTGTTTTATTTTTCCCAGGATGTGAAGAAGTATATTATGACTGACATGTAGTGATAGTCTATGAGATCTTAGTGTTTTATATGGAAACAATGTTGTTGTAGTTTTCTATTTTATGATGTAATTTAAACCTTATGAATGTATCGAGTACTTACAAAGATACTAAACTAATCTGTCTTTCAAGACATGATCTATTGAGATCATGGAAATGTTATGTAATAATGCAATGATTTGGGTAACTAGGGTCGGGGCGTTACAGAAGTGGACATCATGTTCCCTACATTGTATGAATATTTCTATCGATTACACCATAACTAAATATAATTATACGTCTTTACTCGGTGACGATCATAGAGGTGGCCATGGAATTGCATTGACTACAGTTTTGAAGAGATTTGTGAAAGCCACAATTCGAAAGGGCTCCATGAAGTTGCTGTGTGGAGGATCCTTTTTGGAATTGGTTTTATCTTTGCATATTTTTCCTGTAGTTGATTTTTCCGTCAAATCCCACCCCCAGACTTTGTGTTGAGGATAAATAAAGGGTCAAATTCTAAGAGTATGTTTCCAAAATTTCAAATCAATATCGCGAAGAAGGATCGCATTGCAGATAGGAAAGGCATAGGTTGAGAATGTTGTGAGGATCTCCACGACCATGTGAACCCAGAATATTGAATTTATTTATGTACAAATAGGGTAGGATGTACCCTATTTATCCTTAAATATCTCCATGCTTGTGGTGCTTGGATCTCGATTCGTGAAGCTCGGTTTTCTCTGTGACTATTCTTTGATAACCGGGTTCTCGTTTTCACTTAGACGCATAGAAAGTCTTCAGACTCTCTGATTGTGTTCTATGTATCTGGTGTCAATGATATTTGTGACAGGGCTCCATGATTTGTCACTGTTTTCCAAATCTATGGTAGAGATCTGTGGTCGCTCTCTCTGATAAAGTACAGTGATCCAGAAAAACAATTTCTAATGTGTTGAGATGGAATGGCTCACCAAGAATCTTCTAGGGGGTCCTTGTAGATGTTTCTCTAAGGGAAGAGATGGAAGAAAACCTGGTCCTCAGGGAATGTGTATGAAGTCATTTGGACTATGAATCTCTAGTGGAGCTATTTTTAGACTTATAGAAGAACTACCCTATGTGAAAAATACTGCCCCTATATAGCTTTGTTCTATGTGTTGATGTTCCCATTCCCGAAGTAAGAAGTGATGGACAAAACTATTGGTTCAGGAGTATGAAATTCCAACGAAAGTGGTTCATGGAGGATTAAGGTCATATGTGGGAGGATCATACAGCTTTCGATGCAAACTAAATGTCTAACCATGTTAACAACGTTGAAGGGAAAGCGTTGTTGCTAGAGGTATCTCCACCATTGTATAACTCCATATTGAAGGTGTCCTTTGGGAACCTAGAAAATGGGTGGACTGATGACTATGATCTACACCAGGGAGGCCATTTCACTAATGAATTCACATGGTCTTTCTTGGTCTATGCATCATTTTAGGAGTCTTGGCCAAAGATTAGGTGAGTGTCCCTTTATGTGGTGGAATGGGCATCCCAATTACATATATTCCATATGAAGAAATTGATTATATATTTGTTGAGTAGGTGATCTTTACAGACAAAAAAAGTTTCATATTCACAATGGGGAGGTCAGTATTAGCCTCTAGGTCCTTCACAAAATATTGGAGATTCTAATATTGGGCCGATGTATCACGAGTTCCTCTCCGTCATGAATACATGGTAGGAAACGGATCAAACGTTGCCATTGGAAACGGTATTGTGGGAATTGGTTCTATGTGAGTACATGAAGATTGTGAGGAATTTCAACTTTATTTTGTGGTTTATATGGTTCCCGAATTCCCGTTTAGATGGGATGTTTTCTTTTGAGGCCCCCCTGCTTTCTCGAATGGGGTCAAGTGTAGCAAAGACCACTCGCAATGGTGACTCACGGAGGAAAGGTAGTCATAGATTTGTGGTTCAATGTCAGAATTGAGAAGGAACCAGTGGTTAGGTTGTATACATTCACCTCAGCACTCATTTGCGGATGGATGATTCCAGTAAGGGATACAAACATGGGCATATGGACGAGAACATTTATCATATTTTCCATGTTGGTGATGGGGTGAAAGATCAATCTAGGGATCCTGGTATTGGCTGAGTTGTACAATGTATTATGGAATATTAGTGGAGTAATGAAGAAAAAAATGTTGTGTGGGCCGCTCCATCTTCTGTATGGGTACATATTGGAACATATGGGTTCCTATGAGTAAACACACCCTGATTCCCATTATAGTGCATACTTCCGAATAGATATTATGAATATGGTGGGGGGTTTCTCGACAATGATGACCCTACCGGTGGTGCTGAACCATATAGGAAAGGAAGATGAGTTCAACATCCATCCAATACCATTGCCAATAAGTGTGTTCACTGATTATGTACAGGGAATAGAGGAGCATCAATTTTACATCTTAGCCATTCTAGATGGAGTCATGGTGGCATGGGTTGACTGTGATCCTCTATGTGAGCCCTACACACTACACCTCTTCATGAGGTAGTTCATGTGCATATAGTGGTTGACCATGCGGGTGTACGTGGGTGTACAATACAAGGACCATCACTTTGTGATGAGTCATATCTAGATCATGTTCACATGAGAGGATGGAAAGATGCGGAATGAGATTCCATCACCCAAAACTAAATATGGGATAGTGAAGGAATATTCCAAGAGATTTGTGGTAGCCTACATAGGGGAGATGTTGATGAATTGGACAGACTGTTCTAGTGATGGGGTACCTCCCCATCCTTGAGGTTGGGGTCAGAATGTGGTAAGAACATCCAATAGTTGTAGGGTTGTATTAACAGTGATGCCTGCACCAATCTAGATTAAAGTGGTTGTGGAAACAGTGGTCCTAGAGGAGAAAATTCTCCAATAAAGAAGGCCACCTGTGGGGTTTTGTAGAATACCCTCTCCAGTTTTGGGGAAGCAGTTGCGCCATATAAAAATTTCCGGGGATAATGTCTTCCCAGAGGCCTAGAACATTTAGGATGTTAATAGAAAATTACACAATCCTATCCAGATGTGGCACCATCTAAACCATCTTGGTATAGATATTTTGGGGATTGGTTCCTCCAGGGTTTACATTGTGGTTTCTCTAGCTAAAGGGGAATAGTACATCACTGAGCTGTAGGACATCAGGCACACTCAGGGTTCAGTACATCCAATAAAAGATCTATTGACTGTTATTCTAGACCGAACAATCCCTACATTTTTCTCACTGAATTGAGAGAGCAGTTCCCCATACTGGACGAATCACAAGATTCTTCCTAGTGGAAGAGAACGGTAGAGAGAGCCCTTTGGAGGAAGGTGAGGTCACAAACACGGAGCTGGAAGAGTCTTCAGAGGTTATTGAGGTAAACCCTAAACCATTTTGTTATTATGAACATTTAGTTTATTTTGGTATTCTAAACTAATATTTGAACTTTTTATGAGGGGCTCATATTCAAAAACCATCTCTCATGCTCTTTTAGATGCAGCTTTAGGATTTGAACATATGAAAATGGTGATTAACGGAACTAATAGGGTTGTTCCACCAAAGGTGGTTCTCCCAGAGTCTTCGAATATCCAAACCATATATAGAGGACCATGCCTTGGGGTTTCGATGGCAACAACTCAAGGGAGAGATCAAATATTTGATCTATCTATATTTTCTTCCCTAAATTTGTAATTGGAATCACTTTAATTAGGCCAACTGACTTCGGTGTATTCACACATTCACATTTCTTAAAATGACTGTGTCCACATTAGCAAGGATAGTTAGGGATCCTAGCACTTCTTTTCTCCAGGTAACACCAATGGTCTTTGAAGTGGGTTCTCATACTAACCAAGCCAAAACACTTCTGATTACAGGTGGGATCCACAATATGGAAGAAACAAAATTCATTAAGGTGGAATCTGATGATGGGGATCAATTGGATGTCATGTTACCTGAACTACCCAACGAGACACCAGATGATTGTCATATTGATGAGTTCTGGGAAGCGTTCCTCAAATATGAAACCACTGAACCTGAAGACTTGTAAGAGTTGGATTCCAATGAAAAGGATATAAAGTCATCCATCTCTAGTCACAGATGCTAATCAAGTGCTTCGTTGGGGATACCTGACAAGCATAATGGATATTCCATATGGGGAGACTTCATTCATGGCCACATGAACTATGCACTGGAGGAGTGGATTCCAAGCATCCACACATGCTCATATAAGGCTACATGGTAGATAAAATATGGGAAGATGACCATGACCTCAGTGTGGGCTGGCAGTAGAGAAATTATGTGAACATCAAGAGACTCTCAAAGAATGAGTATGAGATCCAACACATGAGGTTGTGGGAGGAAGATAATTATGTTTTCCTTAACACACAATAATGGAACATATCAGGGTTGAAGGCCCAGCTGACAGAGGCTAAATAAAAGATGAGGTGAGACTCTGAAGAGATGGATATCATTTGATCTGAAGAGAATTAGGACCAGATTGAGTCCGATGAACAACTTCCCAATGGAATTGATGACGCGTGGGATATTACATGGTGATAAAAGATCATGGTCGCTAAGAGACAAAGAGTGGAAGATCTAGGGAACTCCATTGAAGATGTCGGTCTGTCTATGGGAGGGGATAATATTATGGCGTTGTTATATGTAAAAACTCATAAAAATACTTTTATTCTTTGATTTTTTATTTTCATTTTGTGTATGATATCCATTTTTTGTTTTGGTTTTATAAATTTCCATTAATTTTGTGAAATATCTAGTGATCAATCCCTATTCTCAAGTGGGTTGTGCCCAATTTTTGAAATAATGGGTGACCACATAGTTATTCAATTTTAAATTCAGAGTTCTAATTGGCCTCTAGGAATCTGGGGTCGTAATAATCAATCCGGAATTCTGGGAAGAATTGGGTGGCATTTCAGGGGAATGAAGTTGTCAATGATGTCAAATTGTTGTCTTCACAATGTGCTCTATTGTATGTGTGGGATAACTCCATGATATTTGAGAATAAAAGTAAATAGAGGGTAGAGGAATGTGTGAATAATGATAACCAAAATTTCAAACACTATTGGGATGTCTCGAAAATGAAGGATAAATGTTGACTGTGTTTGAAACATAGAATCCCTATTGCATTATCTTGAAATGGGGATAAAAAAGTGGTCTAAAAGATGACCATGTTCGAAAAAAAAATTCTATCTAGAAATTTCATTGATTATTCATTTAGAACATTATCCCTGACAGTAGGTGAGCCATATGATGATCATCTGTACTGTTATTGGGTTCCTTTAGTCATTATTGATAATGAAGATCAATATAAAGTGAAAACAAACCACGTTAGGTTGTGTGATGGGTTGTTCGAATGGATTCCATCACATTTACTATTTTTCTAATCTGATGAAAATACATTAGGTGAGAGAATTGTTCTGATCAAGGATCATACTGATTTCCAAAATAGACAACTTTGTAGAGATCCAAGGGTAACTCATATTTTTACATCATTTCAATGTGCACAAAAAACACGTAGATTAATGTATTATGGTGAAGATGAATGAAATGAAATTTCCCAAAGGGTTGAAGAGGCCAGGATGGGCATATTAGATGGTTTACAAGAACATGGATCGATAGGTTATCTAGACATCTAGATGACAATATGTATTCTAGTAGGGTTGGTATCAAGAAATACATTTTTCTACATGCTCCGGGAAATATAAAGTCATGCATTAAAGATGCAATGGGGAATATATCTCTAAAAGGGTACGTGATGTGGTAACAAGAAACCCAATTTGAATGTAGGAATAATGGATCCCACATCACATCATGTCCATCTAAAAGAAATCTCTGGCCAAGAGGCTGATAACGATAATTTTTAGACAAGACCCGAGGTGAAATGCACTGACATTCATATGTATCCAACGTGGTTGGGAATAAATCCTTACAATGTTATGGAGGACCTGTGTAGTATAACATAATATGGTAGGATGTAGAGTGAAAGAGGATATCCTAAAAGGGGGCATATGCAGTGACTCCATTATAGACCCGACGTGAAAGTGGAAATAAGTAGTCAACACCACACCATGAAATCTAAAGTTAAATCATAGGTCAGAGGACATAGGATGTTGAAATTAAGGCTGGGCCATAGACAAGGTGTATGGGCATTCTTATGTACCCCATTATTATGGGAATCAAAACATACATATATCCAGAATATGGTATGGTAGAATACAAATGCCATGGGAAATTTATGACATGCAGGTCTCGCCTATACACCAACAGAAGAAGAATTTGAACGATATTGTTTGTTAATTAGAGTGAATGTGTTGTTATTTTTGAAGAGACAAACCAAGGATAGAGAATCCGGACATCGCTATATAAATCAATCCATGAATAGTCTTTGATAAATGGCTTGGTGTGTGACTGAAACAAAACATGATGTCCCCTCAAGTGAGGACACTATAATATAGTTCCATTTTTTGTCATGTGGTTTCGATGATGGCTTCATATATTTGTGCCTTATGATAGGACCAACCCACACATTTTAACATCATGGAGAAAACAAGAAATAATTTATTTTCATGTAGGACTAGGTAGTATAGAATAAAATCACATGGATTATACTCCCATAGAAGAACGATATCCTAAAGGGATTGTGAAATGGGAGATAAAGAATACCAGACACAAATGAGGACGTGAGTCGACATCAAATCAAACATAACCCAAGAGTGGGTTGAGACTAAGGGGAAGGGGCCAAAAAAGATCAACAGATATGGAGATGGACCCAATTATGAAATGTCCATGAATTCCTAAGTATTCCATGTGGATGGGGATCAATAAATATGTAGTTCTGGGGGATATTGTACCGTTTAACATCACTGAAAAAGGATGGGGGTCGGAGTGGATAGATCGTAAAGTGGGGGTATGTGATGTGACTATTAAAAACCTGATGTGAATGAAAAAATAATTCCACACCACACCATGCTATCTTATAAAATTTATCTGGGTCAAAAAGGCTGGACTTAATAGATAATTAGTGGAGCCTGAGATGGACCCTAAGTCGATATGTTTGCTCATTCCTACCTATCTCATAAGGGTAGGAATAAATCCATATGTAGTTCTGGGAGTATTATTGAATTTTAACTTCATTCAATAAGGATGTGGTAGATCATAGTTTATGGTCATATATCTTGGAATAAATGATGTGAGACTCTTCCAAGCGGGTTTAAACCATGACCAAATCCCCAATCCCACGTGAGCTGCACTCGATGATAGAATCGATGGGGGAGAATGAATTTGAAACATTGGTAACACAGGTAAAGGGGAAATGTGCTGGAACCTCCAATGACACCACACTATGGATTCTTCCTCTTAATGAGAAAATGTGCACTATGGGATAACATAAAGAGTGTCAAAAAAATATAATTTGATATGATAGAGAAGACAATAATCTAAATCACAAGACCAATATTTAAGGCTTAATGAGGTTGGAATAATAATGGAGGATAATTAATGAATATGTTTTAACCACAACATATACATTGTTTGACTTGAAAAATGAACAACCAAATGATCATCGACCACTGAACATATTCACGAAGCGAGATTTGTGTTAAATTGTCATTCAGAATCCACAATGGTGTTGGCCCATGATGGTAGGTGAGCCAATATTGAATGAGACTGGGACCTAAATGGGGTCACATAAAATGTGAAATATGATTAAACCCTAAATAAATGGAAACATTTAGAATGGAAATGAATGGAATCATGTCAATGTGGATCCCTGCAAAGTGGGTTCTAAACAAGAGTTCTCCTAGGAACGAAGGTGAATTGAAAAAGAGGGTCAAGGGGTCCCATTTGAGAGTAGAATAATAAATATGATGAGTGAAGGGGTGGGGGATGGAGATCTCTCTAGAGATAATTATGTGGCATGACTATTGAAAACCACACGAGAAAGAGGACATAAGACCACACCACACCACATATCCCCTCTGAAAACATAGGCTATGTGTCCAGAAGGAAAGGTTGTTCCATAGAAACATGGTTGCTCCAAAAGACCAAATGACCACCCATTACTACCTATCCCATGATGATGGTAATCAATACATATGTAGTTTGTATGTTCCATGCAGTTTAAATTCATGAATAACAGATGATTATTGGGGGGAATCTCAAATATGAATGTGTATGTAGTGGAGAACAAGATGACATGAATAAGGGAATATGACCACATATTCCACAAAATTCAAAAAAAATTAAAGAACATAGGCCATTTAGATGAGACAATGAATAAATAAACCCGGTCTTATACCAAAAATGAAATATTTGATTTTTCCTACATATCCCATGAGTATGGGAATAAATACATTCTTATTTCATGTGATGTATTGCAGGTTAACGTCATCGAAAAGGGCATGGTATATATTTTTTAATGGTCATAGATCTCACGGAATAAATTACTATTTTAATGTCATGTATGTGGGATTGATGGGTGGCATGGGTGAATCACCATTCCTATCATTTGGGAGACCGTAGAATGGAAATAATGATTTAGGATAATTGTTGACAATGTTCACAACAAAGTATCCCATGGGTAACATGGGAAAGGAACAAAAAATTACTAATCTTCTTCTGACCATATTATCAATGTGGGACCTGTGGGAATTTTTCTTTTAAAATCATCAGTAATGTTCACCAGACACAGTAGGAGAGAACTGAGTATTAGCATCCATGTCGTTAGGGGGCCCATTCTAATGATAATGTTGAAGGAAACCCAAGTAATGGGGAATATAAAGCATGTTGGTACCCAAGATGCCTAAAATCATAGGTTATGGATGATGGATGTAGGAGGGGTGTCTCAATGTTGATGTGTGTGGCATGAAAAAAAGAGCCTGGCTTGAATTATGACTTAGATTCTATACCATACCGCACAATCAAATGTGAGAACATAGTAAAAGAGTCTAGAAAGTTTGATAGAACTATGGCTAGTCCATATATGAGAAATCATGGTGTTCATATATATCCCATGAGTATGGGAATCAAGTCAAACATAGTTCTCAAAATTACATGCAGTTTAGCATCATACGACAAGGATGTAGGGAGAACATAGTATATGATCGTAGGTGTTGGAACATGAATATGTTACCATTTATAAGGGTATTATGTAGACAAATATCCTAATCTCATGTGAGCAATGATCAGTGTGGGAATCAAGGAATGGGATCAGGTTCGACCCAGAATATAGGTGTATAAAGATGAGGGAAATAGATTTGGTGGGGTCGATTACCACCATACTAACATTCTTGATCAAGGAACATAGATGTTCAAGGGGGAGAACATGAAAAAATGAATCAGTGTACACAATATTTGGGATATATAGGGGTGGTTATAATGATTGAGGATGGTTATTAACTTTTTTAGGAACACAACATCCATATCATGTGACCTGAAATTGGAACAACAAATGAGCATTGACCATTGTCCATAGTAAAAACACTATACTTGTATCAAAGTGTTGTTAAAGGTCCTCTAGGACATTTTCCCCAAATGATAGGCAAGCCATAAGGATGAGCATTCATACTATTTGGGTATCCATTCAAATTTGAATGATGATGGAGATTAAAATATGGAACTAATAATGTGAGAATATTCTAGTGTAGTTTAACATAATGCAGCAAGTATAAAAGAGATGGAGGTATCCACGAATGGAGATACATCATGTGGTCATGATAAACCCAATGTGAATGAAGGAAAACAAGACATGCACCACACCATGTGTTTTTGAGAAGAATCTAGGTCATGGGGAAGACCTATAGGGATATCGTGGTGTTTAGAGATGGGCCCACTGATGAAATATCTACTCGTAGTTTAACATCATGCGTGATGAATCACTAGTTTAACATCATTTTATACAGGTGTTTGGTAGTTGTATCTTCTTAATCCAAGATGAATCACTTAGTTTAATTTCGGGAAGTGAAGACAAAAAATCTTAAATTCATTTTGGACTATGGAATACTTAGGAAAAGTACTGGAGAAATTTTTCGTTGGTCGGAGGATTAATATGCTCACCATCACTAGTGACCAAGGAGTACACGCCATTTGGGTAGGACTTGTGAATGATATAATGACCATATTATTTAGGATCCAACATCCCCATCTTCCTACCACATATCATCAATGTTTTCAAGGACAATACCATGTCACCATATATGAAGGGTGGAGGTGAACAATATTGTTGAAATGTTTAGATATATTGTTTTGATGCCTCTCACGATTGTGCAGGGCCCAAAGCCTATTATTTTCGAGCTATTCCAGTTTAGAAAGATGGATTTCAGCTACCTTTTCTGGTGTCTAAGATTGAAGAAAACTATCTATAACGAAGGAAATTGATTCTGGATGGGAAGGATTTCCTCTGTTCTATACACAAGGGAATATTGGGTCACCTTATTTGAATTAAGTTTCATCTTCTGAGAAGCCTAGAGAGAATTTGGGAGTTTATCAGGAAAACCCTTATTATTCTGACTAACCATATTTTGTAAAATATTTGCCAGGTTTTTTTGAATGCCTTAATCTACCGATTTTCATTTGCATGACTGTGGAAGGTATGGTTAGAACAGATGATGTACTTGGCAAACGACTTATTTAGTTCAGCTACCTTGAAGTTGGTTTTAATATCTGCGAGGATGGTGTGAGGGACTCTGAAATGATACATGATACTAGAGCACCGAAATTCAACAATATAATGGGAATTAACCTCCTTGAGTAGAACTACCTATTCCTACATGGAAAAGAAATTCATAATAGTCCTGCTGAACCTCCACTAGCAAGATGTCACCAGTGGATAGGGTCCCAAGACATCGAGTCTCATGAACCCAAAGGGCCAAGAGTACATGGTAGGGTCGAGAGGTTTTGGAATCTGATGCACAATATTAGCATGGATTTCGCATGCATGGACCCTCAGGGGAAACTCGATACGTTCGTTGTTCATGGAGGATCAAAAATACCCCAATCTTGGGATCTGATGAGGGAGTTTTATCCCTATATGATGAGCCCCATATGAATCAACATAACAACCTACATGACCTAATAAATGTCACCTCCCTAAATGAAACATAGGATAATACCGTCAAACCAGTATTTTTAGAGGATCTTCTCAAGACTGGGACGACTATTGAGGGTGAAAATCAATGCATGTGGTCATATTCAGAATGGACCTCCATGATGAAGTTAGCTGAGATGAGCATATCTACCTCAGCCAAGACCATGGAATTGTGAGAAAGATGACTCTTTCTGGGTGTCTATTTGAACCCGTGATGATTTCCTGGAAGGTAGAGGCAGTGGATGGTGACCAGAGGATCTATTACTAGAATCCCATCATAAATCCAAGAAAATACCTAACAATGCAACTTTAAGATCAACATGTGTCATTGTTTCCCTTCTACAAGTATAGAGACAATGATCAATTTTGGTTTTAGATTCGACTCATTACTGAGGTTCACCTTTTCCAATTAATCTACTTTGGTGGAGACACCCTCTTATAATGTTGGAGGATCATCCTATAAATCATCTTAATCATTCATGTAAGAGGGATGCTTGGTGGGAGTAGATTATTCCATGTCAATAAATCTCGATGGGACACTGGCACCAGCCTGAAGGTTGTGGACATCACATCAGGGGACTCCTCTGCTGTTGAACCCATGGTGATGAATATTTTCGCCCTGATCCCATCTTTCCATTAGCCCAAGGGGAAACTCTTATTTATATCAAAAAAAATTGTGGCATTTTGGCATGAGCCAGTTTATCCTAGCTCAAAGAAAAAAGAATGTATAACGTATTTCTATTATAATGGGGAGGACATCCTGATACCTTATGAGATTAATCGGATCTAGGATTTCCTGAGCATTATTTGTATAGAAACATGTGGAGATATTCTGGTTTTACTTATACTTGGCAATGTACTTCCCCCTCATTCCAAATATAACAGATTATTTCCCCATGTATGGGCTCATGGCCTCCAATCGGTGGATCTAGAAAATGTAGGCATAATCCAGGTCTATCCATCGGTCACTAGAATTCGTAGTGCGGTTAACCTCATTATATTTAATCTACATGTCTTAGCTCTTATAATTGTCGGTATCTATGTAGCAGGCATCACAAAAGGTAAAGGTAGATGCATCACCTTGATTTAACCTACTATACCATTAAGGTTGTAATTAATGAATAGTTGATGCAATAATGGACCGTTGTATGCTGGTAGAGAAATGGCCAACCCATAAACACATTGTAGGTGGTGTCTTGTGAGACATCCATGAACGTGGTGCTAGAAACATGGCCACTAAACTGGGTCTTCAGGAATATATTGCTATATAGGGATTTTCCTGATCCACAGTATTAACCGATGCATACCCTTGGTTGACACTTGAATAATTGTCCATCACTAGATGGCTTCTAGGGGAATTATATAACTCCAAAGGAATTAAATCACTTCTAGTATGGGATGACGATGGCATTATTGGGGTCATTTTTTCCCCATCATCTCCAATTCTTTGACCTTTAGGGGAAGGGGGAATCAGATGTTGACTCAGATGTTGTGGTTATGGGTGACGTGGTGACTTCTGAAGGGTCGGGATGTTCCAGATGTGAATGGATAATACCATGATCATGGGTGACTACCTTACAAGCAGTCCAGTCATAATATTTTTAGTACCCACTGTTGGAAGCCTGCTTCCACTCAGCTTCACCGTCTCTATCATTGTCATGATGTATGAATACACATGCCACATGTGCTGGCATTGGACATAACATGACTACGTTGATATAAACCTAATAATGGAGAGTTTCATTAAACAAATTGAACTTTTTTAGGGTGTTCCTAGGATCCTATGAATTGGTTATTAATTTTGATGATTAATGAGGACTTTCTGTATGGACCTCCTGAATTCAATGAAACCAAATAATTATCTATTCCAAGGACATCAGAAATAAATGGGGTCCAGAGATTCTATAAATGATTAGGATCAGTTATTTCTATTTCTGAAGGGGGGGGGGGGGTGTTAGGATCCTAGCCCTCATGAGGGACTAGAAGAGCCTATCGATGAGGAGGAACCTTATTATGTCACTTAGGTTGTGGTGGTGCGTTACGTGCGAGTACCTACCGATTTTGATGTGGGAGATACTAGGTCAGGGGATACTCCTCAGGTGGTGGGGCTCTGTGAGGTTGTGGTGGTGGATCCACTTGTAATATCAGTAGCATATGGGGGCTGTATTTGTGATACCATGGTGGGCTCATCCAGACCGGATAATCCCTCGTGGACTACAGGAGGCAAGATATGTGTCTGATAGGCCTGTTGCAAAGCATCCTCTAGATGTTAGGCTTTATTAGAGAAATATTCAAATCTCTGTCTGTAGTTTTTCATGATGAGAGAGGGGACCCGTTTAGTTATGGAATTCCCCATTAAAATTTTCAATAATTGTTCATGACTCAGCGGCATATCCAGGGAATATGTGTGTCCTTTCCCCTAGTAACACAGTCCACGACATTCTCATCCGGCCTATGCTTGCACATGAAGAGGTCAGTGATAATCATATTTATGGTGGTTGAACTAAACATGTAATGAAACATACTACAAAGATCCTCCCAGTCATGTATTAATGAAAAAGGTTTCTACATGTACCAGAAAAAACAAAGGCCTTGTATTGTTTGAACAATACTCCTTAGTTTTGTGGCCTCTTTATACACTGTAGTACACATCATGTGTCCACACATTGAGAGATAGGGGGCCAGATGATGCAGTGGATCACCTATGAAATTAATGGGGGTAAAAGGTAGGATTTCCATAACTAGGGGGTGATGGAATATAATCCACCAATGTTGGAGATGGATTTCTATCAAGCATAATTTCCACCTATGGAGTTTCCAATTTCTAGAGGTGGGAAATGAGTGCCTCAACTGACTCATCTAGGAAAAGATTATTATCATTGATATGATCCCTAACCAAAACAATGTTGGTAGTTTCTTCAACATTATATGTAGGACTGGTCTCCCATTGAGCAATTGGTGGGATAATCTTTGGGACTGCTGGGGGAACGACATGCAGAGCGGGTGGGGGAACCAAAGATGGGTCCCATGGATAGGTTTCACACAATTATTTTTAATTTTGAAATGAATATCATTCTCTCTTTCCATTAAAACCATCTTATTCCATGTCTATGTCAGCAGGCTAGTCCAAGTCACCCAGTGGCAACTCACCGGGGGTGAGGTAGTACCTTCGCCAGCTGCCCAGGTCGAGGGTTACCATAGTCTGGTCACTGCTCTGTAACACGTTCAACAAGGCTTTCATCAACTATCCTTTTATGTTTCATGATATATTGATGTAATGTCGTCATTTTGGGGTCATATTCCATCTTTAGTATTGATCCAGATGTATCTGAGGGTTTGACATCCCAAAGATTCTCTTCTCCTATGTTGAGATTATGACTGAGGGATAATGAATCGGTAGGTATGGGAAGAAACTTTAATTTTATTTTCTTGCGAGTAACAATTTCCAATGGATCATATTTGTGTGGAACTCCCCAAAGGGGTATGTTCTCTTGAGTATCTCTTTCTCATTCTCTCCCTCTAATCGGTTTTCTATGTCAATTGCAACAATACCTCAAAGAATACCCTCAATATCACATTGAATGTAGGGATGGTGCCGGATAGAACTAAAATGATGGGTCACATACATTCTAAAACCATATATTTTAACATGGGGGAATCCTCCTTGATAGTTCTTTAGAGCACATTAAATAAATTAATGCATTGTTTCAGGAGGTTATGATCGCAACTGGGTGACTCAGGGCGCATGTCCACAAAGACCATAGCCAAGTCAACCATACAACATTGTTGGAAAATATTTTCAAATTTTTCCTAAGTCATTGGGCAACATAGTCTGTGATGAAAAAGATAGATGTGTTTTACCTAGAGGGTTTGGTGAAAGCATGCCTCCTCTTCCTAGGTATGATATTTTGACATACTAATGTTTGTGGATGAAACTGGCCAGGATATCTCTCGGAAATGGTCCACTACAAGGATGTGACACAAGAATCTCAGCTCTGATGTGGGGTTCAGCCCTTGGTTTCGCCATTCATCATCTGGGGGTGTATGAGGGATTGGTAACGACATATTAGTGGACCACTGAGATGGTAGGCTGGGTGGTGTACAATACGGTGATCGATATAAAAAACCTCCACATATTGGAATGTCCTCCGAATAATGTAGTGACCATGCCACCAAAACCTGGTAAAATGGAAAATTGACCACAACTTCCTAGACATGGTTTCTGGTTACTGATAGTGGTTCTTGGTTACTCTAATCTTTTATTGGTCACTAGAATAACCCTCTCTGGTCACTAGTTGGGGTAGATAATGATCTTGTTGAGGATAGAGTGGATTATATTTCTAGGTCCATGAAAGAGGAAAAATCTTCCACATCATGGATGTTTCTTCAGAGGGAGGTAGGAATCGGGTGGACCTCACATTATTGAAGGATGAGGATTATACACATTGTTCCTTCCCCAGCCCCCAACACAAAATATCCTAGTGATGGTTCCATTACTGATTTTCATTCCACTGTGGAATCTAAAAATCATACAAGTTTAATTATGGTTCGGAAAATATCGTTATTCATACTTTGGTAGGGACGACCCTCACTCTTACCAAGAGATTGTACTTCGGGATATGGTAGGATTTTTAAATGAGGAAGAACGTCGGCCGAGATAGTGTTGGGGTGGAGAGGACATCTTCTTGAGTGAGCTATGCTGTGAGGAAAACCAGAACAAATGTAAAAAAACATAGAGGGCCACAACATCTGATGGATAGCATGCAGAGAGAATCCTTGCTGGAATTATTGGAGTGTTTAGGATCCCCCATGGTGTTTATGAGATCATGATAATTACATCAATAATTTTTTCTCGTAGAAGGGTAAGTATGATGGGGGTAGGTCTTCGTACTGGTCGAACTGAATACAGGGAAGACATCTTCATAGGATTCCAATGAAGTGAGTAAGATCTAGGATACTTTTGATTTTCCAGATGAGGAGTAACTTCTTCAATTGTAATAGAAACATAGGGAAGACCCCTACATATGTGGTATAATGAGAAATGAGGATATTTACTTCTGAGTCCTGTTATATGGTAAATGACTCCATGCATGGGATCACGGGTGTGAAAGAAACTATGGGCTTTATGTTAGTACGGTGGGGAGTTCCTTCACCCATGCTGATTATAGCATGGGGAAAAACTTTATGCCGAACTTTTGATTAGGGAGTAACTTTATTCTCATTGGTAGTGGAACGAGGAGGACGTCTGTTCGGTATGTCATCACTGCGGGTTGGCCCCTGAAGGACGCTGCATGTGTCGAAACACAAGAGAGTCATCCCAACCCACCCATGAGATGGTGGGGGCCTTTATCTTGTTCTGGTGTATAATATCCCCAGTTTAGCATACACATTACATTGATAGTGTGTTTCAATGGTGGCATGATACACTATAGCTACGGATGATAATGCCCCTATCAGGCGTCCTCATCATCATGAAACCAATGTTGGCATCAGGTTAACAAGACTAAGTCCGATTATGCAGGTCCATAGCTCACATACACCTTGGCATGTGGAACCAGATGGTGGTGTTGTGGAGGACCTAGTGGGAGCCCATCATGGCAGCCCCTACGATGAGTTCACAATTACGCTAGCCAAAACATCACTAACCTCATTGGAATAAGGGAATGAGTCATCAATACTTTCCTAGGAGAGGCTCCGGAAGATGTTTTAAGTTATAGTCAGGAGTAGTGGCTCCCTACATGGCCCTTGGGGGAGGTATTGAATGTGAGGTGAATAAGCCGATAGGTACCATCAATCCATATCCCGAGTTGGGATAATCCTTTAATTCTCAAACCATTGAATGCGATTCTTGATCTCCCTCAATTGAATGACTTCTAATGGTGATATGGGGTTTGTGGGCCATAATGAATAGAAGCAGATGCAATACCATAAGAGATATGGAGATGTTGGATTGTCGTGTTGGTGTTCCCCCCTCCATGCGTCAGTGGGTGGATGGTGATCAGTTTCCTGACATAGCATCTTGGTCCCTGCAAAGCTGGTAGATTTAACCATTAGAACTAAAATGAGGAAACAGAATTCTAGTGCCCCAAAGATATTCCATATCTCATGTTTGGTAAGAAGGTTCCACACAAACAACGTCATATTCCAGGATGCCCAATTTTCAACTGCCTAAATCTTTGGTAATTTTCATTCTAGGACCACAATTTATATAGCAGGACCTAGACCTGGATAGTTAGATCTGGTGAAATTCATACCCTCAGATGTCATGAATTTTACTAATATCCACATTTAGGAGAATAATTTCACATCAGGTTCACCATTTATTTTTCCAGCAACTTCACCAATGCATACACCCATCTATCAAGGACACATTGCACTATTCACTGAATTCATACTTTCGAATGGCGGGCGGCATTTGTCGCTTATTTAGGGATGTTTTGTCCTTGATCTAAACGGTTTGATGTGATGTTTGTCTTTCATTAATTGGATTCCTCCTCAGAACTTGTTACCTAGTCCGGGTCTCCCATTCTGATAAACATCTTGTTCCAGAAAATTTCCCCTCGTTCCTTACTTTCATGGACACTGGTTACTTACATTGTTTTTGTTAGGACATTCCAAGGGGTAATATTATGGAAGAAAATATTGATAGGGGGAGTAGTCACGTTGGACATCGTTGTCGTGGATCAACGCTGAAACCCGAATGTGTATGGGTTTCATACCTTTTTGATAGTGCTAATCAAGGGAACATAAGAATGAGGAATCCCATGTTTAGTGCGGTGAATCATATTATGTTTTCATGTTCTGTATGTTTTCCTAACCTTCCCATGTTTCAAATAGGGTATGCATAAAGTTTATCGTCTACCATAGATGGATCAGATTGATTGGAACACTAATGGGAGTGGGTCAAATGGGTACATCCCCAATATGGATCCCTTAAGGGGTTTAGTAGAAGAGTGGATCAAAACGTCCAATTATGACAGATCCAACGACGCTTAGTTATTCATAAATGGGATGTCGGGTTTTACCATTTGCTGGGATTGAACCTCAAGGAGGATTCCTATGTATCTCCATAGAGACAATAGAGATAAAAACAAACATATTTTGAATGGGTGATGAATTAGATTGTACAAAATGGAAAAGTCCTAGAGACATGATGTGGATTACTAATGGATAACAACCCCTCAAAAGTGGGGAAATCTTGGTTGGATGGTTATGGATTTTGTGGGGCTTATAAATGTTTAGATTTCCAAGGGAACATCGTGATCTCACCATGATGTGGTGTCCCAGGTAATAATCATTATGGATGATGGATGGTTGAATGAAATTGGTGGTAAATGAGATCAGTCGTTCATGGAGGGGATAGTAGTGTTGTGAATGAACCTTGTAGAAGCTACCTATGCATCCCCATGTCATGGAACCAACTCCACGTATTTCGGTGAGGTGAGGGGAAACCTAAGTAGCCCGATGGTGAGAATGGATGAATGGATGGTACGAGAAGGAAGTAGAACCACAATGTTAGGGCATGTCCTTCCCGGAATATAGAGGCTGAATAAAGATTCCATGATGGGACATTGGTGATGTTCATGATCCTTATGAATGTTTTCTATATATCCTCGAGGTAGGGAATCAAATTAAATGTAGTTATGGATGGGGCATGGAATCGGGGTGTACACATAGGAAGACAACTCGATAAAATGATGGGTGTTATGTGTGGTTAACGGCCTGAGAGTTGATCTAAAAATAATATGTAAAAGACCAAGTATATGTATAGCAAAAAAGGGGACACTCATGTTTTCTGGTGTTTGGTGTTGGATCTCAGAGAGGCTTCTTACGTACCCTATCTAGGTGATTGGGATCAGAACCCATGTAGTTCAGGGTGATGAATTGGATCAAGGTATGGATAGATGACAGCAACCCGAAGGCGATTTTTGGGATTATTCTTGGTTGGCATCGCGAGATTGATCTAACTCCCAAAAGGGTGGACCAGATAGTTGGATCCCAACAATGGGGAATAAAATTTCTTACTGTAGATAAATATTGAACCTCAGAGAGGATTACTATATTATATGTATATGAGACAGGGATCAAAACCCACATAGTTTTTATACATTCAGTTTATCATCATGAAATTTTAAAATGGGAATTCGGTTTAACACCATTTAAGATGGTTGTGAAATGACATGAAGTGGTCAGGACTGATTGATGATGGAATTGTTGCATAAAAAGGCTTCCTATATACCTTTCATAGAATGAGGAAATGATCACTGTCCATGTTTTTTGGGAACGGTATTTGGTCTTTCATTCTAGGGAGGCCAAGGAAGGATTCCATGGTTGATACATTCTTTAAGCCCACGCGATCCATGTTCGGTTTGAGAAACATTGAGGTAGAAGAGACATGATGGTCACATCATGAAAGGTGTGTCTGCAATGAATGATGTGGGAATTACGTGGGGTTAATGACATAATGAGGTAACATGGGATTATTCTTGGTTAGTGGCCAAGGGTCATGGATATTGGGACATACTCTAGGATAGAGGACTGATGGTGAAAAATCTCAAAGAGAGATGGATGGGGTAATGAAGGTACCTATTCCCTTCTCTCCTCTGGCCTGTGCGGAAAAATGAAGAGAGTAAGATCAAGTATTGATGCTCTCAAAAGAATGGCTTGTGGATTACACAAATATAGTTTCCCTATAACGTGAAAATATGTTGTTCTATAAAAGGACTATCTCATTCCTTGTGTGGAATTTATCAATGTTGTGGAGAACATTGGTCATTGACAATCTCTAAGGCGGGAAACCCCATGAATATTGCATGGGAAAAAGTTACATTTTAAAGTCATGTGATGAGGTAGAGGATGATTTTTAGTTTAATATCCTACTGCTCTGATGATGAGGATTCACTCCTCAACCCAAGGAATTACATAACAATTACACTTTAACCATTAGTGGAGGGAATGAAATTAAAATTTCATCTGGAATGAGGGTCATGGAGAGACCCATTTTGGGGATCATGTTAACATTGCTATACCAAGAGGAAATAGTCAATATCATTCCTATACGAAGAAGCATATGGCTATGCAATTCAATATCAAGCACCAACCAATAGATCTTGTAATCCCATTATACAAACTTGGATGGTCTTATGGGAGAGGGGTTGGGAAGAAAATGGGTTCCCAGAAAGGGTCCTTGCGAAGTAATACTTCCCCACAAAGTGGAAAGACACCACAAAGAGGTATACTTTGTTAGTTAGTGTGTCCTATCCTATGCATGGAGTATACATTACTATAATGAGTTCTACGTGATTTGAAAGTACAATCGATGAGTTGGACTTCACGATGAATGTGTTCCTTGAAAACTGCAACATTGAGATGTGATGTACATCGCGAAGCACACTAATCCTACCAGAGCATGGAGTTAACACGTTCCTGGAAGGTACTTCATGAAACATGAGTGATTTTCAAAGGCCCTAGATTCCTTAGGGGGTCCATCCATTATGATGGCTTGTGGGCTTCGTGAGGGGAACCCCTATTTGAAGAGGGGTTTCATTTGAGCTATGGAAATGGAATTTTTCAATGCACAAATACATTGGAGTTCTCCTTTTTTCAATGCATCACATAGAATAGGTTTTTTACAATTTGATAGCTGTAAAGGGGATATGATGTGGGACCCATACATTAGGTCCAAGGGTAGCTCAATATTTATAGGCAAGAGGCAGCATGAAGCTCTAACAGAACATTGTGAAGAAACATGTGATTTTCCATCAGAATATAATTTTCTTATGTTTGTGGTAACTATAGAGTTGAATGTCATCATGTCCTTAGCGTAGATGCCTCTTTAATTCCCTATGTGGTGCTCGAAGAGGATTTCATAAATTTCCAATGGATCAGAGAGAAGATATTGTTTTCTTCTTTGGAGAAAATCATTCTTTCAATTTCATCATAACTACAGAGACATATACCTCTTTTCTCTACGGTGATCATAGTGATGTCCACGGATTTATGCATGCTGTAGTGATGAGGGGCTCCACCAATGATGTAGTGCTGTTGGGCTCTGTGAATGTGCTTTGCGAAGCAGCCCATTTGGTATTGGTACCCACTTTAGGTATTTTTGTATGACATAAATTATTTCTCGAACAATTATTTTCATAAAAATAAATAAATAATTTTTTTTTGAAAAAAAATGTATCATGACAGAATTTAAAAAAATTAGTCAACATTTTTTACTTATTTATGAATAATATTTATTTATGTAAAACCATTATAAATAATTTTCTTTATGTTTTCATTAACATTCTTATATACTAATTAATATATAAGATATAATGTTTTACTATATTAGGACTCATTTATATTATGGTTTCCATGTATCACAAGCTATCAAATACTTAAATATTATTGAAGGGAATTATATTAGAAAATATCCGGGTGTTACATTAGTCCCACATAGGTAAGATAATTATGTAACATGATGTGATGATTTGGTTGATGGTTGATCATAAACCTATAATTTATATTTGTGTGGTGAAAATAATATTTTATGATAGAATGTGATATTTATTTATTTATTAGAATTGAAATGTTTATAAAATCATTATTTCTATGGATGGGTTTTATTATCCATGGAAAAGTGACATTCCACTCACAAATTATATGTCATGTTATATGATGTTGTCTTATTTGAGTTTGGACCTCTATGTTTCAATGAGATCATATGGTGTAATTGTGAGGCCCAATTTTCAAGATTATATGTAATTGATGATTGGGGTATGGATATGTGACTATGAGGTGTGACTATGTTTACATGATATTAATGATGATGGATAATATTCAATTTATTATGAATGTTAACGGGTTTTGGTACATAATATCTAGTATTTGTTTAGTGGGGATAAATGTAGTTCCAAACCCTATAAATATCCAAGTATTCTTTAACATGATGGTTTTTGTGGGGAGGGATGATTTATGTTTTTCAATTAAATAAAATTGAAAGAGTTTGTTTGTTGGACTATCACATAAGTGTGGTTCTTTCTGATGACGACATGTACATAGTGTACACGACATTACATTAATTAAATATTTATGTGGCTATGGTAATTGGTCTAGATATGAAATCAATTTTTATATTCATTGTGATTATTGAAATAGTATTTTCGGTTACATGGATTAGTGGTAGTCATTTTAGTGAACACATATTGATTTGATATATATGGTAGAGTAATTGGGTAGTCATGGTACCTATAAAATTATGGGTCATTGAGCTACCATGTAAGATCTGAGGGTTAATGATATTGATGAGGAACTATTGGAATAGATTACAATTGTAAAGAGGGAGGACCCTCAGTTGAGAGATTCATTTTTTAGTTTATATGATATGTAGGGAATAGTACATCTGATGAAACTGATCCATGTTATGTGTTGACTAGACAGTAAATGTGGATCTAAAAGAGTGACACACTTGTACCGATGTGATGACTCGTCAGTGTATGCGAATAGGGAGTATGGAAAGTAATGAAATATGAAGTGGAACCACCAAAATATTTATTTTGAATTAACATTACATTAATTTGTTTATGATATCAAAGAGGATGAAATTTTTGGATTCATTAATAGAGGAAGTAGTATCTAAAGTGGCTCTTGTTTGTGAGAAAGGTTGAAATTGTTTGATAATTATGTATAGCAATGGAAACCATGTTAACTATAATGATATGGTATTGGACCATTATTATTATGAAAATAAGAATTATATGGTAGGGATCGTCATGTATGGTGTGAAAAAGTAACACTCATTGTCGAATATATTTTAAGTGCAGGACTATCCTATGGAAGATAGTGACGACACAAGATATTGATGCACTTGTAGTTTAAAAAGAACCTATATTCTTAAATGAATAAAAATTGTATGATCATATGTTTTTATGGTCAACTAATTAGAATATTACATGGAATCTAAATTATATTGTGAGACCCAATATGGTTATAGGTTGATTAGACATAGGATTTAGGGGGAGATCATAGTGAATGATGTTGGTATAAATTTTTTTATGAAAGAATAAAATCTGATGATGGTTAGTTACTAATGTATAATTACTGGAGTTGTTTTTTGATGAATTATAATCTATTAATTATGAATGGGATATTAGATAAAACATTATTGTTATTAGGGATTTTTAGGTCGATAATTCATAGTTGTTCTAACTGTTGTCTTTTTATTGTGGATGGATGCATTATGTAGGCATTACCAACGAGTATGAAATAGTGGATTTGTTAGTATATTTATGTAGTAGAACATGGATTTTTATGTAATATTAGGGGGTTTCAGTTGTTATTTGATGGTATAGTCACACATATTTTCCCTCTAAATATATAAATAAGAGATAATATATACCTTTACTAGGGAACTCAAAAAATTTGAGGTGTAGTGGGTTCGGGAAAATTCACAGTAGGTTAGACGACCATTGTGAAGATGATTTGAAAGTGAAATTCCATTAGCAGAAGGTGTAATGGTTATTAGTATTCCTTATGAGATATGTCCCATTTTTGGTAGCATGGTAGGATAGTAAATATCTAAATTGTAAACTATTGGTATATCAGGAGAGATGGTTGTTTTTGATCAATGTCTCATTGATTGATTATATGAATAAGTATTATATTAGGATCGAGATACATAGTACCATACATTTCATGTTTCCATGAAGAATTTGATGATGATTTAGGGATAAAACATGTTTAGTATGAATAAAAAAAATTTTGTCGTGGGTTGGTTAATATTTTTTGATGGATATAAGGAATTCATAGGGGTGATAATTGTTATATTGAAACCATTGTAAAATTGTTGTGTACATATGAGAGTTTAGGATTGGAGGAAATTATTTTTTGTCTATTAGAGTGGTCATAAGGTTTACATCCATTCATGTCTATGTTATGATGGTTGGAACCCCTAAGACATACTATTTTTGAAGAGGAATGAGGAACTGGGGGTAAAATTGGGTTTTTAGAGATGATCATAGGGAGACTAGGGCTTGTCGATCTATAATAACAAATACTAGATAGATAGTGGCCTTTTATAGTCCATTAAGCACTACATGGATCACATGTGAGTTGGTGGCATATTACTGGATATCTGGTGGTCCCTAGGATATTTAAATCACGTGTCACCCTATAATTTCACATGATACATCCCCCTAGTACTCAAGTGAATTTTTTTTCATAAAGTGAATGTAGGAATCTCCCAAGGATCTTTCTTCCCGGTCCAATCTCAATGGGTTGTTCCCCTATACCTAGTATCCATTTTATATTATATCAGATGAATCCAAGATCCCTTGGTGATTATATGAATCAACATCCAAATTTATTCATTTATTTCATGGACTAGTTATCTATAATAAATATGTATTCATAAACAATATTCCCATTTATTTTTTTAGGTTTGAAAATTTCTACAATTTCAATAAGACCTTACCATTGAATTTAGATGATTGGGATTCACTAGGAATGAGGTAGATTATCTAGTACTTGTCCCCTTATTACAACTTATTTTTCATCCACATAATTTCCAGTGTTGTCATGTAGTCATTTATTTCTCTGAAAATATATAAAAAACAATATATATTTTTTATTTTTTAGTGAAATACCTTTTTTAATATTTCATGAACCATACAAATAAGTGTCCCTATTAATGAACTTATGTAATGGGATTGATCTTGTAAAAGGCTAGTTAAATTGTATATTTTATATCAATTGACATTTCACATAAATATAACTATTTATTACATTCTAGGTTTTAGTAAGGTATATTAAAAAAATTAAAAGTTTGTAAAATCTAATTTCACAACCACTGAGGTTTTACTGAAATTAGAAGACAAATTGACTAAATGTATTATTATTGGAAGGGACCACATTTTAATGAAACTATATATGGACCATAAATGTTAATTATCCATGGATAATGAAATATATAACGGTTTAAAGTCAAAATTTATAAAATATTAATGAAATAAAATGGTGTTCATTAAATGTATTGGATAATTATTGAATATTTTATTAATATTCCATGAGTAGTCTATGGGGTATTGTTCTTATTTTATGACTTAATATATGAAGAATAATATTTTTATTAATATTAATTTTTTAATGATTTTTTATTTTATAAAATGGGTGGTAATTTTTTGATGGATTAAATGGGGTTGTTTTAGAAATAGAAATGTGTTAAATTTCTTGAGTGTGCGTTATAATCTACTAGGGGACTCAAATACATATCATGCAGTGATGGAAGCTCTCGATTCATGGACGAATAATTATTTGAAAATACAAGAATCAACAATTTCATTCCACTTAGATTATTTATGATGTATGACTCTAGGTGGATCCTCTATGCAGTCCTGTGATTTCTATATTATTCAATTCCATATATTAATATGGTGGATTCTTATGAGATACATTAGTGGAAAAAAGAGTTAATAACTCTATATTAATCTAAGTTATGTTTTTTTGAATTACACAAATGTAATATCGGTATTACCATTTTTTCATGCTTTTGAATGTCAATGAATCTTCATTCTTATCAATTTAGATATTTATATTAGAGGAATTCCAATTCTCAACATTCCCATGGATTTTGGATGGGTGCTTTATAAAGGGAATGGATTATTTAGAAATGTACGTTATATTAATTGTGAAGAACCCTATATTACATAAGTGTATACCAAGGAACTAGTCAGTATAATATAATTAATATGATAGGAGACTCACTACAGATGGCCATTGCTGGAATAGGCTAATATTGTGTGACACCAGAGATCATAAGTATTTGTGGTTGTTCTACATAATTTTTATATAAAATTTTAACACTAATTACTTATTTTTCTAAAAGGAATATATATTTATATAACTCATGCATGATGATTTTAATGAAGATTCGATGTATAGAATTTATTGGTTATAGAATTATAATTTTGTATATCAACATGCTCAAGACACCATAGAACATGGGTACATGAACATAAAATATTTTCATTTCAAGGGCAGTTTTTGAAATGAATCTGATAGGATTGATATATTAGGTTATTCATGGAAATAATGGATTGTAAAAATCAGAACTAGTAAGGAATATATAGTGGTTTAAGCATGATTTTCTATTTATTTATTATATTATATCATTATATGGGATCTTCCAAATGGGATCAATTGTTAAAAGTATGGAAAATAATTATTATTCCGGAATTTTGACACACTTTTTCCTTTTGAATTTTCACTATATTATCAATGAAATATAATAAGATTTGTTTATATATCTGATATTCTGTCTACTGATATTTATAATCTATTGAAAATGAAATATTATCCCCATGGTATTTTCATAGGCCTTTTATGTCAGATAGAAGCCACATTCATATTTGAAGTAATATTTTAGGCCAAATGGTGAACTATCATTGGGTATTGGTTAGTGGATTATAAATATGTGTTTATGGTCCTATGTTTGGAAGCAAAAAAAACAAATCTGATGGAATTTGAATTGAAGAATTTACTAGATGTGATATTATATCATCATATCCTATGAAAATAATTTTGATAGTATGAACACATTAGAGTGATATTTTTTGGACTTGGGTAATGTACCAAGGGTTCCCCGGGTCTCTTGTTATATTTCAGGAGCATTGGGTCCCACAAACCAAATCGTTTGAGTTCTTTACTATGAACATGATTTGTCTAAACCCATAAGACCCCTAGTAGAAAACTGTGAAACATATGTAAGTGAGAAAATGTGAAGAAAATGGGATAGGAACAATTTACGCTAACCATGCACCAAGCCCGCATGGGTAGTGACACATAGGCAGCAACCTCAAACAATTTATCAAATAGTATGTGCTTGGTTAGGGTTATATTGTGATAAAACCATGCAAGGAGGGTTTCTTAAGATGTTAGATACACATGGTATGTTCATGGTTTTCCCAAAACATTTTTTCAAATAGTATACCCTTGTTTTTTTGGTGAAATTACACAAATACATTTAACGAAACATTATTTTTTTTATTATTCACCACCTCTAGAAGCATGATCAGTCCCTTAGGAAGAATTCTCAATTTTATTATCCCTATTCTATTAATGAGGATGACTCCTCTAACTATCATCTATTAATGTTTTGTCATTATCTATTTATAAGCATCACTATGGTGTTTATTTTTTAATTATTCTACATTTCATCTTATCTAAACATATTTATCGAGGTGAAAGACCAATTTCCCTATTTTCATGTTGAAGGGATATTTATTAGATTTTATCCAAACAATATCGAATCAACCCTTCATGTTGGATGAGAATACCATCCATGGTATGAGGTAGGTGGTATATATGTTTTTCATTATCCTCCATAATTTTTTTAGTAGTGTCGTTGCGCCGCAAGCCGACATTTTCTATGCATTATGTAAAAAATTGTTTCTTCGTATTAATTTGGTCCATGCACTTTTTCCCATGCATGTGAAGTGTAGTTATGTAATTATAGGCTTCTAAACAATATCATGGAAACCCCATGGGAGTGATGTCATATGTTTCCCATCCATATTTAAATGTTTAAATGCTCAGAACAACGTCTAAGTGTTCATAATAGGATTTAAATAGAATTGCACATGTAAATAATTGATTAAATAATAAGGGATCCATCTAAATTATAATTTAATCCTCATATTACTATTTACATGTGTAGAAGATTGTCATAAATTATTCTTTTAATAAATTGTGACAGTCTTTTGGAATGTATGTTTAAATATCATAAATGAAATTTTTAAAGAACAATGTTTTGTTTTTATAATCGATCCTCTCAGATGAGGTGCATTGCCTTCTTAATTACAATGTGTTGATTAGTAATTTAATGAATGATGGTTTATTTCAAGTTGGTGTTATCTTCTTCCATTTTTTTATATCCATAAGGAATTATTTCTTCATTGAATAAAATGAAATACTTAAAGGGAGTTTCCCTCAACTATATTAATTTTTAAATAACCATGGAACCTTCTTTGTGCATGGATTTTCCACTAATAACTATATGACCAATGAAAGAAACCTCCATCTAAGGGCATATGTTGCTTAAAAATTGGGTCTATGGGTGTTGGTAATTTCATAATGGACCATGGTACCTTATACGTATATTATTGGTACTTATTAAAATAATTCCCATTTTTTTTAAAAAGTTAATTTTTTTGGTTAGAATAGATTGTTCATGATGGTTTTCATTCTTCAATAATTTATGTTATAGGTACTAGATATATTGATGTAATTCTTCATAATGGATTATATTCCTTGAATGAATGGAAATTTATAAATGATTTTAAATTAAATGTTTAGAAAGGACACTCTATTTTATGCATGATTACATACATGCATAATTCAAATTGTAGTAAAATGGAAAGCACTTATTTATACTGGGATTAGTAATTAGAGAGCATAAAATGCAATGAATCATGGATCTTATCACTATTAAAATTACGTTATTATGGATTATAAATTTTTATTGGAACTATTATATGTATTCTATTGGGAACAACATAAAATCATCCTCCCTTACATTTCGTGTTTTGTCATGGCGTCCCACACAATTTATACTATTTAGTACATTATGCTAAGGCACCATGCTCCCTTTTTTGAGTGATGAAATTTTGGATCCCCCTGTATCTGATGTAACATGCATTAATTCATACATTATATTGGTATATAGGGAAGGTAACCCATATATTGAGATTATAGGGTAGTTTAGGCTGGCAATAGATGACTGGGTTATGCTTGGTCTAACAAGTAACTAGAATTACATGTATATAGAAATATTATCCATATGTAATTGAATCATATAGGTTTATGTGAAGTAATATTATATTTTATACATATATATGTTATGACTATTTATATTATGGTAACTAATCAGATTCTAATTTTTGTTATCACCGGAAGAAGGTATATTCACCTATGTTGTCAATTAGAACCCTAGTCAACCATTATTTATTTATTTGTTCATCACATCTCATTCATCATATAGATACACATTATTTCACTATATATTCTCATGAAAAACATAGTAATATAAATTGTGATAGGTTACCTTATAATAAATATATATAACACCGTACTCAGTCCCTATTGGAACATGGTACATGATTAGACCTTATATTCACATGACCAAGGATCAGTAATTGTGCTTTAGTATTTGTATGACAGATTTTGTAGCATAGGACTGAGGTAGAGCTTATGATTCTAATTCAGTGAACCATGGGGCATTGTCATAAATTGTTTTTTATGTAATATATTGTATGAGTTTCTTTTTGAAGTTATTTTTATTTAGTTTATTTATAATCATCTAGATAAGCATGAATTAGATGTACTTTCTAATTTACTATCTTATATATTTAGTAATATTATTCTTCTGCTATTCACTATTGTTTATTTCTAGATATAACTATTTTTCTATAGTAATCATGAGGGTATAGTCTCCCCACTATCAGTTATTTAGAACATCACTTGTAGTAGGTGCCCTCTATCATAAGAGGAGGCATTCTTGAGTCCATGTTACAGACCAATGTAGCTACCATCATAGTGGTGAGTCAGTTCGGGACATTAAAAATTTGTATCACATCCTTATTTTCCTTTAAATAAGTATTTTTTGCTTGTAGATATGAGACTATAAATTTTTTAGTGCATGGTAAATATTTTTTTTTGTAAAGATCACCCCACCCATAGGGAAAAGTAGAACATTCCATAAATGGGATTATTTTTCGTGTCATTTTTTGTTACAATTGATAATGATATCATAATGAGTGATTTGTTTATTTTCTGCTATATATTGTTTTATGAGATTTATGGAATTTTATCCTTGTCCTATTATGACAATAGAGAAGCATTACATGAATAATTATAGGAAACTAGATATTAACATGCCATGCATATTTCATTCCATGAAGTTGCATTTGTAAAGCTACATGATGAATTGATATCTGTTCCATATGTGATATTACATGTCTATATTTTTTATGGTTCCTACATAGATATCATGTATCAATGGTTTATTTAGAATTTCTTTCACGTGTATTATGCTTCAGTAAATCATATCATGTTTCTATAGGTTTATAGATAACATTATACAACTTAGTGTTATATATAAATATATTTAAAATTGGATTAATGGGTTAAATAATTTTTTTTGATTAATACGAGAAACATTTTTAGTTGTATAGTGTATGGGAACATTATAGTCATGAAAAAGATAATCATATACTGAAAATGTAATATAGAAATATACTTTTTTAGAAAATATTGATTAAAAGGAAAAAAGGAATATCATCATAAACGTTAATGTTAATTGGTTTTGAATTAATGCGATCCAAATGCCAAGTCATAAATTGTATTATATCTTTATGGATTTGTATATGGACACCCATATGAATGAAGACTTACATCTTGCATGGTGTATTTGTGAATATTTGAATTTAAAGGCTGTTAAATTTTGATCTAAATCAATGGGTTGCCTTTATAAAGGCTTGTGACCTTTTCCATTTCATATTAGTCAAGCCCTAGGGGAATGCATCTCTGGGATTATTTATTTATATAACATTGATTTCATGTCATTTTAATGATTTCTCACTTGAAGAAATGGAGTATAGGCTAATTTGGGTTAGTTCCACGAACTCCAGTTTGATCATTTAGAAGTTACCCTAGATTTATTGATGGTAATAGTGGTTATTCTATAAAGGTAAATGACTCTAGTGGGATCAATCTTGTTTACACCCTTGTTAATTTTGAGGCATAAAAATTTAAATGTTCATTGGATGGTTTTAATAATGATCGTCTTAAAAAGTCATGTATGGACTTCGATGATTGTGTTCATAAAATATTAAATTTTCCTTGGAGGAAGACAATGTCGTTCAGGATTTATTATGAAAAACGTCTAAACCCATCATCTTAAAAATAGTTGGCCTACTAGAATGACTTTTTATCTTCTTGTTCAATTGTCATGTTCGTTTATAACCATTTTGAACATGTCATCAGGTTATGGTGGGTGTGGTTCAATGGTTGGCTATTTTTTTGAAGGAAATATTTCATGACTAGTTTTAGTAAGGACGATTGTTGTTTTATTGTTTTTTTTAGTTATTTATTTTATCTGAACTCACGTGTTATTGAATTTTCCCAGTTATAGAAATCATTTCTAAGCATCATATTAAAGATTAGTGGTGTTATTTGTATTTAAAATATGATGGTGTAGGTCTTATGGGATAAAATTGTCCCCCTTTTTTATTTAAATCCAATAGTGTGAAGACCCATATGAAAAGTGTTTAAATATATGCATATTTGATCCTGAATATAGATAAACATGTTTTAGTAACCATTATTTCGGTGTTTTGGTCAGAAACCAAGCATTTCTCAGGTATTAATGGATTAATGTAATGTACAATTTACTAGTGCTTAAATGTGATTTTGGAATTTGGAAATACAACATGACTATTTGAATGAAACAACATGAACCTTGTTGATAGAGTGATCTTTTCATTAATTATAGTGGATTCCCTGGGATGAGATGTTCTGAGGTGGTGAGGTTAAAATAATCGTTGTGTTTAACCATGGAAATATTCTAAGGAAATTTGAATTATTATATTTGTTGGATGTTCCATTATTTGATCTGATCTTTTAAATGTAATTTCAATAGGTGGGAAATTCATAGTGTTGTTTTGGACTTGGGTGAATGTCTGAGGTGTCTCTCGGGTGTGTCGTTGAGTTTTGGAGGTGACATGCCACATAAATCAATTTTTTGGTTTGTTTTAATAGGGAAGATGGTTTGTGTGAAATCTTGTGGCCACCAAGAGAAAATAACACATCTTATAGATGTGAGAATAATTGATGCACATGGGTTGTCCATGATTTACCCAAACAATGTTCATAGTCCACATGAGTTGTGCCACATATTCAATACCGTTATAAAAATAAATGCACATATATCTCATATTTAGGGTAGATGTGTAGAACAATTTTGTTTGGTGGGTTTCTAAATCAGTAGGTGTCACTTAGTTGGCACACAATTTGTCCATACCGTGTATCCAAACATTGTAGTGAAATTACCAAAAATAACCCTTATGAAACATTCTTTTCTGTCTCATTCTTCTTCTTTTCCTCTACCTGCATGAGCTATCCGGCATGGCACCTTTATGTTATTCATCTCCATAATCTATGAATGAGAATAACTCCTTCATCTAAAATCTGATTCAAGAGGAGTCACTCTATTTGGATACATGTCGTTAATATCTTGGTTTATTGTGAATTTTTCTTCATTTTTTTCTCTTGACAATGTTATCATGGTGTATCTCATTTTACCTATATTCAGGGTCATGGTCTATATTTATGATATATAGCCAACCAGATCATGTCGGACCATAATATTGGATGAGTAGATCATCCACAGAATGAAGTAGGTTGTCTAGGTCTATTTATTCATTTTTACTTCATTTTAAAAAAAAGAGTTGTTGCACCACACATTGTACATTATCACATGTTTCCTCAAAAATGTTTTCATCATCTTATATTGGATCACACACCTAGTCACGCATCTGTGGAGTGTTGTTATGTACTGGGAGGGTTCCATATTCAATAAAAGTTACCCATTGGGTGTTTCATCTTATGCTTTCAATTTACATTAAATTGTTTAAATTCCCATAAATACTTATAATGGTTTAACATATACATTAAATGGAATTTACCTAGTATGTAATTTTCTAATTGATAATGGAACCTTCTAAAACCCAAAATAAGACATATAATTTTCTTCCACTATATGGTAGTTTTTTTTAAAAATTATATACATGATGAATTGATACTTGAATTTTGAATGGATGTTTAAATATTATAAATGAATTATAATAATGAGAATGTAATGATTTTATACATAAATCCCTCAGATAGGGTATGATATCTTCAAAATTAAAATGTGTGGATTAGTGATTTCAATCATGATTGGATTTTTGTATAACAACCCATCGTTATAAATATATTTTGAAATGCATGAAACTTTTTTTATAAAAATATTTATTACTGTAATTTTAGCATAATTTTTTAGCATTGATGTTTTGAATTTTAGAAAACGGTCCTCTACAATTGTTATTGGTAATTTATTTGGAGTCAATTGGAACCAACATGATTTCATTGGTGAAAAGAAACCAACTCTTATGAATTGAAATATTAATATTAATATTAACCTATAAAATATTAATTTTTATTATTTTATTATTTTTTCATGGTATAAGATAATGAGTTGTTGAATTATTTTTCAAAGTGTTAAAAATGAGTTATAGATTGAAAATTGTTATTTTTGAATAAATTCTGGTTTTATAAAAAAATTAAGATAATAAAACAGAAAAATTATTTTTAAAAAATGGATATCATTTTTTAAGTATACACACCATAAATTTGTTAATGGGGATTTTTGGATTTCATCTGAGATAGTTGAATTTTTTTGTGAATAGAAAAAATACAATTTTGATTTTCAGTAAGATTAATGACATCATTAATGATGTAATAACGATGAAATGATCAATGTAGACTTATTTATAGTAAAATAATATTTGGGTTTTCCCAATTATCTAATTCAATGGTAAAATAACATGGTAAACCCATGGTCTTAAAAATACCACTAATGAGATGTCCTGTCGTAATTAATAAAATATTCTATCACTTTTTCATTAAAAACAAACCAATTCCCTCATTTCATTCATTTCATTCATTATTAATTCATCATCAAATAATATATGGTCTTATTAACTCCCTAGTAGTTCTCCCAAGGTGTCTTCAATACCCCATGGTCCAAACCATCACTTTTTCAGAGTTACTCTACAAGGTAAGTTAATTGTAATCTTTTTTATTTTTCCATTCAAGATCTATTTTATGTTTTATAACATTCGAAACTCCATAAAATATTATTATTTACATTTAATTATCGATATATACATTATAATGATTAATTTTTTTATGGGTTACCCGTATCCCCTCTCTTTTTAATGTTTTCTAAAACCATGTTGCATAGCTGTTAGTCAGCTGAATTTTCATAAGGAATTTCTCAACATTTCATCATGTTCCTTTATTTTCTTCTTATTTCATCACAAAACCTTTATAAAAGAATAATTAATGATCATGTATCTTATATATTTTGCATTTCATCTTGTTTATGGAAGATTCAAAATTATAACTCTTCTCCTCTCCATCTTATTCAAGAAATTGAAACATTGATCGTGATGGCCGATTTACTGACATCGTGGACGATGTGATTTCAATTTATATTACATCCTTGAAGAATAATGATGAAACAATTTAATTTTTTGAAATATATTATTATTTTTGTATAATATATTATAAAAGGTTCTGGAATCAGTTTTTACATGTATTATTATGTTATTAAACAAAATGAGTTCTTTACGATCGATGAATCACCAAAATGACATAAACAATTATCAATATGGCATTAAATTTAGAATAATCCTCAGGTAATAATTTGAAATGATAAAAGGTAAAATTTATGGATATGGAAGCATTTTAATACCACTTTATTACAATTTTTTATTTACACTTCCAATCATCAAGAATATCCATCATGAACTGATCATGGAAACCATGTTAAGAACACACCCGATGGAATGTAAATAACAATATATTACAAACTAATTTGTTAAATAATGTTGTAAAATGACCATATAAGGTGTTAGAAACAATAATATGATTCATTATGATATTAAAAACACTCTTTTAACCATTATACATGATGTTTAAAAACATTTGAATTAAGAAGAACCTGAGGTAAGGGAATTCATAACCCAATTTCCATTATTTGGTATAACCATCTTCATTATTAATTATGTGGTATTAAGATAATTGGTGTGATTATTTTATTTGTATTTTTTTCACTAGGTGTATTTATAGTGTATACACATATCATTTTCATTCTAATAATTATCAATCCAAATATATTTTAGGTTATTTTATTTTTAAAATCCTTTTAAAAATCTTCTTAATATATTTCAAAAGGATAATTTGATATATTGAATTAATGGATTCTAATAATTTTAATATACATTATTCCCATGATATATTTCTTGGATATTATTTAGGTTTGTTTGAGGCCATTATAGATTATTATATGATAGGTGATCACCATTATAGCTCCCTAATGCATTGGGTACTCTGGAGATGGATGTTGGAAAAATAATGTATTCCTTATTTAAGGGTGAATGTTAGAGTGATATGGTAAATATGTCCCAAGGAAACTACATGATGTTTTTTTTTGAATATGATTTTTTTTATTATGGTTTTAATTTATCATTATGTTATCACAAGACTAATGAATTCATTATTTAATCCCCTGACTGAGTTTTATACTCATCCGATGTTTTTAAAAAAATCACAATATATAAGGATGGGTATGAAAAAGAAGGGATTCTTGATGTTTGATATGTGGTTTTGTCAATGAAATCATGTTTAGCGTTTTAATAATTTAAATTTTATAAAAAACTAATACTATTTTTAGTAGTATATTCTTTGTATGAATTTGTTATGTTTTTTATGAATATATATTAATTATTTAAAACACTAAACACAAATAGATCATAAGTTTGTAAAAATTTATGTTATAGTCTATCATTTTAAATTAAGTTACGTTTTAAGGATGGGTCTGTATAGTTGGTATCAATGGATGGTTTAGATATTGTTAGGGGTAAGAATGATTTTAAAAGAATACCAAAATTGATTTTAAACTATAATAATTTTAAATGTTATAGATTTTAAGGATTAACATGTTTCTTCATCTAAATTATGTATTTTATGAGTGGTTTTCTGTAGGAGAAATAGAGAAGCTCAATTAGGATGGAACTGAGAGGCTGATGTCTCTATGAATCTGTAGATTTTAATGGTGGCAATTAGATGTGATACGTTTCTGACATCAATGGCTTATTTAACTAATTAAATAAACATAGGTGGTATCGAGGAAACAATGTAATAATCTCTACCAAGAAGAAACCTATCTATTGTGGATCATTTTATGAGGCCAAATCCTCCATCATTCAGTGGAACTACTGATCTAGTGATAGTATATGGATAGATCAATGTTGTAAAATAGATATTTGATGTCATGGGATGTTCTTAACATCAAAAGGTAATACTAGTGATTTATCATTACGAAGGTGAATATGATCAATGGTGTACTTTGGTTAAGAAAAAGAGAGAAAGATATGATCCTGAAAGTTTGGAATGTGAATATTTTAAGAGTCTTTTTCTAGAAAACTATTTCCCAAAAACTATTCGAATTAAAATTGAGAAGAAATTCATGGAATATAAAGTTGAAAATAATGATTCTATTGTAGCATATGATGAATATATTACATTAGTATCCAAGTACATACAATATTTTAATAAGAATTTTGATAGTAAAATTAATATATTTTCCTCAAGTTTGAAACCTTTTTTGCGAAAAACATTTTCTTCACAAGAGTTTAAAACATATGAGAAACTATTTTTTGTAATGGAAGTGTGGATATAGAGTTTTCTGAAACGTATCTGCCTCTTGATGACATGAATAATAGAAGGTCATGTCACTAGTCTTAGATTAAGAATTTTTCAATGAAATCGGGAGTAATGAAAATGAATTTCTCTTCTTATGAAATGTCTATTAAAAGGCATCCTGGTGAATGTACTAGTTTTGGCCTTTCCTTCCGGAAATGTTGATTTTGAGATATATAGTGATGCTTAATTGAAGTTACATGGTTGTGTTATAATGCAGAATGATTAGGAAATTTCGTATGCTTCATGAAAACTAAATCCTCATTAGCTAAATTATCCCACATGTTATTTGGAAGTAGAAGCTATGGTTTTTTCTTTGAAAATTTGGAGGCACCGTTTATATGAAGCCAGATTTAAAATATATACTAACCATAAAATGTTTATAGTATATTTTCACTCATGAAGAATTAAATACGAGGTAGGGAAGATGGATTGGACTGAGAGATGATTGTTATTGCATGATAATTTACCAGCCATGAAAATCAATCAAAGTGGTGGATACCGTGAGTTAAAAACATCATTAATAATTAACCATGTTTTATTTGGAGCATTACCACATGATTAATGATTTGATGAATTTTGTCATAGAATTTTTGGTTTAGGAAATACATATACGGAGTTTCAAGTTTTAGTACAGTCATCGTTATCAGACAGAATTAATCAAGTGAAGAAGGACGACCATGAGCTATAGAAAAAGGTAGAATTGGATAAAATAAGTATGTTTCCAAAATTTATCCTTGATTAATATTGTGTTTTATGATTTTTAAAAAAAATTTGAGCACATTGTGACTCAATTATGATGAATTAATTATTGTGTGACACTCATAGTTCTACAATTTCAGTTCATCCATGAAGTACTATGATTTACACAGACCTTCAAAAGTATTACTAGTCAAATGAGATGAAAAGGGATATTAAAGAATTCAATGTGAATTGTTTGAAATGTTAATAGGATATAAAATAGAGGAAATAACTAAAGGGAATGCTTTAGAATTTTCCAGAGCCATAGTGGAAAATGGAGAATTTATCTATTGAGATCGTAGTTGGAATATCATAGACTTCTCAAGGTTACAATGCAATTTAGGTTATTGTTGATTGACTGAAAACATCTGCGCATTTCCATTCTATTCGAGACTCAATGAGATTTGGAACAAATTTCATGACTATTACTCAAAAATATTTTTAGGTGATATGGAGTTCATGTTTGCATTGTATTTTATCAGGATCCCATGATAACATCTAATTTTTGGAAGGGTCGTCAGAAGTCTTTTGTAACACAATTAAATTTCATTAGAGCATCTTATCATCAATCATATGGGCATTTAGAATGAAAGATCATGAAATTTCAGGATTTTCATTGAGCTTGTTCAATAGGAAACTATTGAATTTTGGATCAACATCTTTCTTTAGTGTATTTTTTTTAATTGTAGTTTTCATTCTAGTATATAGATGGATACTTTTGAAGCATTCTATGGGAAGTAATGTCGAACTCGAGTATTTTTGGATGTTGTTAGGGAAAGGATGTTAATCGGACTAGAGTTAGTAGAGGAAGTGGCTGAGAAAGTGAAGATGATCCAACAACACATGAGGACATATCAGAGCATGCAGAAGAGAAATAAAGATAACAAAAGTAAAGACTTATCATTCAAGGTAGGTGATCATGTTTTCCATAAAATATAAACTTGAAATTTTGTGATGTGTCTCTGTAATAAAGAAGATAATATTATTTGGTTCATAAGGCCTTTTTAAATCCGAGATAATGTTGGACCATTTTCATACTATGTACATTTTCCTCTGAGTTTGACTCAGGTACATAATGTTTCCATGTTTTGATGTTGAGAAATTTTGTGCTAGATTCAACTCATGTCTTGTGTCCTGAATCAGTTTAGATAAATTAGAACCTTTTTTATGGAGATAAAAAAGATCAGATTCTTCATTAAAGGGATCAATTATTACAGAATAAGGATATACATAATGTAAAAGTTTTCTGCAAAAACTGTGTGGCTGAAGAAGCAACATGGATGTCTGAAAATACAATGATAGAATAGTACCATTGTTTAATGAGTAAATAATATTGGGAGGTTTCAATTTTCAGAAGGTAGGGATAATTTAAAACCCTAAGGTTTTAAAAATATATTGATATGCCTGAAAAATTGTTTTTTGTAAATATTTATAAATATCCATTAATCAAAAATTTTATGCTTCAATGTTTTGAATTTCAAAAAACATACATCTACAATTGTGATTGGGTTTCTATTTGGAGTATAATGAAACCATCATGATTTTTTTGTTGAATATTAACCTACCCTTATGAATTGTGACATGAATAGTAATATGACCCTAATGAATAGTAAATTTTATTATTATATTATTTTCATAAGGATATAGGATATTGGGATGTTGATTAATTTTTCACGGTGATAAAACATGAGTTATAGATATAAAAGTGTTATTATTTTTAATAAATTATTGTTTTAGTAATTACATTTATAATATTTATAAAATTATTTAAAAAAAAGAGTTCATTTTTGAATTCTAAACATTGAAAAATGGTTATGGTGAATTTTTGGGATTTGTTTGAAACAGTTTAATTTTCTGTTAATAGAAAAAATACACTTTTCAGTTTCGGTAAGTTTAATGACATCATTAATGATGTAACAATGATGTAATGATTAATGTAGACTTTTTTAATTTAAAATAAGATATTATGGGTACCATGTGGATAATACCAATTGAAAATAACCTAGGAAACCCGAGGTTTTTACAATACCAGAAATGAGATGTCACTTTGGAAATTAATAAAATATTACCCAACAATTTCTATAAATTCTAAACCAGTCTCTTATTCAATTAAATAAAACATCCTCATAAATGAAAAAAGGTCATATTACCCCTTTATTATTCCTCCCAAGGTGTCCTCAATCCCCTAATATTCCAGTCTTCATGTTTTAGGAGTTACTATACAATGTAAGGGAATTCTAAACTTCTTTCTTTTTCCATTCAAGTTCTCTTGTAATTACTATAACATTCATGTTTCTATAAAATTTTCTTATTTGCATTTTATTATATATTTATTATATATTATGATTCATTATTTATGGGTTAACCTTGTCCCATATCTTTTAATTCTTTTCTAAAATCATGTTTCATAGTAGTTAGGTATCCAAATTTTCGTAAGGAATTTCTCAACATTTCATCAAGTTCATCCCTTTTCATATTATTTCATCACCTAACCCGTATACAAGTGGCATGAAATATCCAGTATCTTAAATATTCATTATTTAATCATTTTTATTTAAGTTTATACAATATACATATTATTCTCACCCACTTATTCATTAAATTAAAACATATTATGTGATGTGTCATTTTATTGGCATCGTGGATGATGTGATTTCAATGTCTTTTTCATCATTCAAGACTGGTCATGAAACCAATTATAAGATTGAAATAGAGTGTAGTTTATGTATTATTTCATTTACAAGGTTATGGAATCATTGTGTATACATGTGATTAATATAAAATACAAAATAAGTTCTTTATAATTAATGAATTTCCAATATGACTTAAACAAAAATCAATAAGGCATTATCTTATGAATCATCGTCATGTCATAATTAAAAATAAAAAATGTCATAATATATGGTTCTAGAAGCTTGTAAATACCACTCAATTCCAATTCTATATTTCCACTTTCAATCAACAATAATATCCATCCTGAACCGATCATGTAATCAATGTAAATAACACACACGAAGCAATGTAAATAACAAAATATTACTAATAAATATGTCAAATGAGGTTTTAAAATTATCATATAAGGTGTTATGAACATTAATATTTTTTATTTAAATATTAATAAAACTTTTCGAACCATTATACATAATGTTTGAATACATTTTAGGTAATAATAACCCAAGTTTATGGAATTCATAACAAAATTTACATTCCTTGGGTTAACATTCTTCTTTATTCATTATGTTGTATTAAGATTATTTGTACGGTGATTTTTTGTTTATATTATGCTGTAGTAATTGAATTTATAGTGTATAAAAATATTCATTACATTCTAATAATTCTGAATCCAATTATTTTTTAAGGGACGTTCCTTTTAAAATCCTTTTTAAAACACTCTTTAATAAATTTCAAAAGGACTATTTTTTATATTGAATGAGCGGTTACTCCTAATTAGATGATACATAATTATCATGATATGTTCCTTGGAAATAATTTATAATGGTTTGAGCCCATTATAGATCATCATGTGTTTGGTTGTTCAGATTATAGCTCAATATATTTCAGGTGAGCCCCATTATAGCACTTCAATGCATTGGGTACTCTAGAGATGGAATATGGCCAAAAGATTATTCCATGTGAAAGGGTGAATATAAATGTGATATGGTATATATGTCCAAATGATACTACATGACGATTATATACATATGGGTTTTTATTATTATGGGTTTTATTGGTATTTATGTTAACAAAAGAGTAATGATTTATTTCTTTATATCCCTTTATGAGTTTTATAGTCATCCCATGATTATAAAATGAATTTCACAAGAAAAAATGTTGGGTGAGAGAAAGAAGAGACTCATGATGTTTTATATGGAGTGTTGTCAAAGAAATATGGTCTTTTGTTTTAATGTTTTTTATTTTTAAATAATGGATATTTATTTTAGTAGTATCCTCTTCGTATGAATGTGGTATGTTTTGTATATAAGATATCCTTATTCTATAAAACACTAATCCTTATAAGATAATAACTGTGTAATTATGTTTATTCTTGGGTAAAATTCAATATTAAGTAACATTTTAAGGGTAGACCATTATCTTCTGGCCTTGTTGTTATGTTATACCTTTTTTGATAGGTATAAGGCATTTTTTTGCATTTACTAAAATAAAATCATAGAATGGGGTGTCCATCATCTATAAAAATGATCATTTATCCATGGAACCTTCTAAACTATTGGCTTGATCACTCCTAAATAAATGTCCAATAAACTATGATCGACCTATGGGATTGTATTTCTACGTAAATGGGATTACCCATGTACCATATTTCCTAATATACCATGGTACATTATATGTACATCTTTGATCCTTTTTGAATATATTTCCATGTTTTCAAAATTAAGTGGAACATATCTCTAAGGATAACTTGTTCATGATGTTTTTATTGCTTGAATGTATAAGTGATATGCCATAAAAATATTGATTAAATGGCTCATGAGGTATTTTAAGACATGAATGATTATAATCTTATAAACAAAATTAAATGTAAATGGTGTCATGTCGACATCATTTTTTTAATTTTTAACAACAAGCTAAATTAAAATTTTAATAAAATGGAATGTCTTTGATTATAATGGGATTAATGAATGTAGATTGTAAGTGAAAAATGATCATGGATATTTTCATTAATATCCTTGTATTATTATTCCTTATACAAAGTATATGGGATTATAATAAGGGTGATGTTGAGAATGGTTTAATGTCACCCTCCCATTCATCGGGCGTTGAGTCATGGAATCTCACATTGCTGATACATTGTATGATGTTGAGATAAGGTTCCATGCTCCATATTTAGAGTTTGTACATGATGTATCACACACCATCCTGAGTTTCATGCATGATATCTCACACTCTAATGTAATTTAGGTCATATTCCATATTTAATTTTCTTATATACTAGTTTACACTAGTTAAGGATGACATAGTTAGGCCCGGTCCATCTATCATCTAGTATTCTACATATATAGACACTAACGTCAATGCGTACATGTGTTATATATGTTGATGTGATATATAGCTATATTATATACATATTTTTTTTTATAAATATATATATATGTATGGTAGTTGATCAGAAACTTATTCGGTCTATGAGCCCAAGTAGGAATAGTCGACCATGTTTTCTATTGGAATAAGATCCAACCAGTACTTTGTTATTTGTTCGTCACTACTAATTTCTCTACATATAAATGAATAGTACATTAAATTCAGTTCATGAGGTGGATTCATTTTTAGACACCATGAGTGGTATCATAGTAGAATTTTCATCTCATACTTTACTTCGGCTTCCATTGAACTTTGGTACGCATGTTGGCCACCCGTTCACGTGGCTATGGATGCTTTCATATGGTGTTGCAATTATACCTGTGAGTTAGGATCATAGGAATGAAGTAGATACCTAGATGATGATAGTGCTTTCCTTATGGAGTTATCTTTATTTCATTATTTATATATGTTACTATATATGTTTCATATTGTATGTGCGTTGTTTTAGTTAATGTAACATAATCCATAAATTCATTCATATGATGTATATTGGCACTGGTCACCTTTTATATTCAGTTATATTATCCTTATACTATTTTTTGTTGTTTATTTCTAGATATACCACTATCTTAATATATTTGAGAGGATATAATTGTAGATACCTGAAGCTTGACGTACATGGACATTACATTACTTTTGTGGAACACTTAGTACATAACAAAAACACACACACAAGGTTCGTAAAAGTTTAGTATCTTTGGAAACTCGAAATATAATCATCTAATCGTCTTGAAAGATCTTCAATGTCTCCCATAAATATCTTCCTTTTTTTACCTAAAACCTTTCTTTATATCATGGGGAAAATAAAACATTAAAGGGTGAGCTCAAATTCTCTGTAAGGGTAAACAAAATAATTATCAATCCCATCATATTCATAAGAACATAACATTTTGGAAATCTTAACCTGCAAAAGAGAGCATAATTTCATAACATGGGATAAATCGTAGTAGTCACATGAAATCCCAATAATGATAACATAAAACATGAAACTTTGTCGCATAAACACATAATCATAGAGAATCATATATTATTAGTCAAGACTCATTTCCAAGACTATCTTAGTGGACAAAGTCCATTTCTGAACCGAGTCACCCTCGTTTCAGTCCTGTTTCACTGAATCGGTATAACCTACCGTTCCATCCATGTCTATATCATGAGATATAAAATCATTACCCAATGCATTGTAGGGAGATATAGGTCCCACCCATTTCATAATTATTCCATTCATATGCGTGCCACAAAATCATAAACCATACATCATTGCATAACCCATGTAATAAAAATGGGAATCTTAAACATCACGACATCATAAAACAATTTATATACGATAAAGGAATTCATAAAAATAATTCTATCACAACATAATCAAATCAATGTAATAATAGGGATAAAAATAGAACCCTTTATTATCTTAGATGTAAAATAATTTTGATAAAACACTTGAACTTCATTCTTGAGGAAAATATCCTTTCTACTTTAAAATTTTTTATTTTCTTAACATGTCATACAATTTTAAACTAAAATAAGTTGATTAAAAATAAAAATGAAAGCTTGTAAAGGAATATTTTTGGAAATAATGTTTTAAAAATCTATTCATTCCGTATAAGTTATAAAAAACATTCTTCATACTTTTGTCGAAAAAGTCAAAAAGTACCTCGTACGAAAAACGACAAAATATTCCTTTCATATCCTTTACTAAAAACTCACCGAAGGATAAAATTGGATATAAAATATTTTAGAATGATGTAAATAATACATATTTGAGGAAACATGGATTTTGATGATAAAATACACCGCAGTAAACACCAAAGTATAAACAATCTCGGATAAAAATGAGATTGTGATATTTCCCTTACCTTATGTCCGATATGCTTTGAACGTATCCGAACCTCGTGTATAATGATTTAAATAATGACATTAACTTATTACAGAATCATATTCATTGTTATGATATCATATATGGTTCACTTGTTACATTATATTAAACGTTCTTTTGTAAATTCCATGTTAAATAAGTGTTTTGGGTAAAATCGTTTCATTTATCGTAAGTGTTTGGACTTGTTGTTCATGACATTATTATAACTTATATCAGGATTTACTTACTTCCAGAATATAAAATATTATTTATATATCATATATATTCAGTATATATATATATATATATATATAATAGATAGATAAATGAAATGATACACACCGTTCATGGAGACGGTAGTCCGTATGTACGCATGAACGTTTTTTTCCTTTCCTTATTGTCTTGAATGGAAGTAAGTAGATGACATATATATATATACATAAATCCATTAGATTTAACATTTCATATATTTCATTATTATTCATTATATATACTTTATAATCATTTTGGAATGGTTAACATGGATAATGAATCTCATCCCATCGTGGAGACGGTAGTCCGTACGTACGCACGAGCGATGATATCGTTCCCATGGACGAGGAATTGTGTTTAAGTGTATGTATAATACATTAGTATAAATATCACTTTATAATAATCATATATATTTACTCATTACTCCGTTATACCCATCCAATTAAGGTGGTGGCGGAAAATAGATTACACCACGGCGTGGAGACGGTATTCTGTACGTACGCACGTACGGTGATTTACTTTTTCAGTAGGATGGATAGAAGGTTAATTAGAGTTGTTTAATATTTATAATAACATATCACTATATAATAAATACTTATGTTATAACATTATCATGAAACAACTAAATAAGAAGATGTGTAAGAAGAAAGAAATTGAAAAAGATCCGTAATGGATATTACCTCTTTTGGCGCGCCTTCACTTAACCTCCACTTAAAGAACTAAGGATGGTATTTGAAGAATACCAGAACCTCTAGGATGATACTAGAGAAGTTTAGAAGAGATTTCTTCATGAGTTTGGAGAGATTGAATGCTCATATTGGTGTGTGGAGGAGAGGGAGGAGGTGCCCTATTATAAGGGAGGAGAGGGGCACCTTAGGAAACTCTCAAAATATTATTTTATATTAAGGTCAAATTAGGTTTATAATGGTTCCAATGGGTCTTATTTCGATGATAAAGTGGGGATGGGTAACAATACTCTCATAAAATAGGATTTAGGAAAGTTTAGGCTATTATTTTAACCTTATCAATTAGATATAACTCTAAGTTAAATAATTTAACTTTTACCGTGTCTTTTTGTTTTCTTACACTATATGGTTAATAAACATACCAAAAAAATCCAAACGAACCCCAAGGTGTTTTTTATTAAAATATATATATTTATATAAGTCATGTGGCCGAACCTTAGATTTTTAGGAATTTAATAACAATTAATAATATGATATTTGTTTTAAAAACTAATTTATGTCAATTTTTACACTATTTGGTACATGATTTTTATGAAATTAATAACAGAATGATAAGTTCAAAAAAATTTAATTATATCAACAATAACATTTTATATTAACCTACAAAATAAATTTAAGTCATAAAAAGTCTCAAATTAAATTTATTTGGGCATTTATAACAACAATTATGTCAATATTTCATTAATAAGACAATTGTTGCATCATCTTTGTGTCATAATAAATGATTATTATTTAATCCTTAAAAATTTTAAATAGATTCCTATGATGTAGATAATTGTATTATCTTTGTGGAGACTATTCATGTTCGAAGTTTCATGATGTTTATCACTAAATTAAAATTATTATACTTATAAGATTTAAGAAAGTGACATGTTGTCACATTATTTTGTTGTAATAATAATTAAAATATTTTCATGGACAAAAGTCCATAAAAATAATCTAATCCGACCCTTAGGTTATATGGGTCTACTGTTAGCCATCCAATAGGATTTTTCCAAGTGTTAGGGTAATTTTATAATCTTATATTTACCCTTAATTACCCGATTTACCTTTAACTATAGTAAATAAAATTTACTGTAGTTACTATTCACAATGCCCAAAAATAAAAAGTAGCTTATTAACATAATTTGGACCCACTGATTCCAAATATGGAATCCATTGTTCCAAATTCAATATAAAAAATATGCCAAAATTAAATTAAAATTAATCCTGTTGTCGAAAGAAAACAGGTTTTTCTTTAAAACATTACAAAAGATTGAATTGATTTAGCCTACGAATTCAATGTAAAATCAATGCTGATGACATAAATTATATTAAATGGTAAAAATATATTCTATTTATAATTTAAAAATATTAAATATTATAATTTAACGACATAAGATATTATGATGAAAAAAGTTGTTTTTAATTAAAATATATCGTGTTTTTACTATTCATTAAAATATGAAAGTTATTGGAAAAATATCAAAACGTTATCTAATGTAAAAATTTATATCCTGATTCAAAATAAGAATTTTATTTTGTCAAATTTAACATATAAACATGTAAAAAACTAGATTTAATGTGGGTGTGCCACCAAAAGGCGGCAAAACTGCATTTTTTGAAAAGTACATATTTTACCCGAAAACTTTATTTTCTTATTATACCATGTTCTAGAAATGTGTAAGATGAAAAATAATGTTATAAAATTAAAAATTTAGTTAACACTATTCATAACGGCTAGTTCATAACAATATTATAATAATATAACGTTATTTAGTAAAACCCGGTATTGCGTACAAGACACGCTATCGAGGAATATCGCGATTGCGTGTAATGCAAGCCATGTCAGGGTTGCGTGTAGTGCACAACTCCATTGTTGTTGCATATAAAAAAATCCAACCATATTTTATTTATACATTGAATATATATATATATATACTCAATGTTGCATAGAATAACTTTTATCAAATGAACCTGAAATTGTGTGTAACAAGAGCCAAGAAAAGTGTTGCGTATAGCGCACGATAATCTTGGTGTGTCGTACAATAGAAGATATGAATGAAATTAAAAAGAATGTATCTTATAAAATCTTGGGTTGTTACATTCTACCCCCTTAAAATGAATTTCGCCCTTGAAATTCTTCGGGGTTATAAATCGTTTACTATTCATAAAAACCCACATCATAAAAAGAAATACCAAAACTGAAAATTAAAAACTAAAGTATGAAATATAACGGTTACCCAAATGAACCCATCACTGGGTTTCCATATAGGAGAAAATATGGACATGGAAGAGAAATCTAACCGTCATGTTCTGATGGAGAGTGGTAGAGAACATGGCTATGAAAAATCCAACAATCACAAAGCTATTGATTTGTGGTGATCTAAGGTACCATATGATTCATCGGATATAAGGGAAGTAGGACAAAATTTTTGGTTTTTCAAGATCATTTCCCTAAAGTTGATGAAATTGGAATTAGAAGAAATACTTTCGTGATTTTGGTATAGTCTCACTGTTTGTCATTCTTTGGACAATTTCCACTTCATCTCTTAAAGAAATGATGTTGAATTTTTCATTCGTGATGTGTTAGTAGATCATGTGATAGAATGATGGGTCATTCCATCTTTCTCAAACAAAAGGTTAGAAAAGTTATCAAAAAATACATAAGTCCATCTATAGTGAGATTAATCATATATGGTTTCTAAAATGAACTTATACTTCATATATCATACTGCTTAATATAATAAAACTAGTTTCTACTAAACATGGAATTCATGTAGGCTAGTGGTAGGCGATAAAGTCCAGTCTCACTTCGGTTGTGGGTTTGATTCCCACGGCCTTTTCTGACGCGATGGGCTGTTGCCCGTCCTGCAGGTCGTCCTTTTTCTAAAACTATATTACTATAACATCCCATCAATAATATCGAAAAAACTTCTATCCTTAAACAATACTAACTTATGTCCAACATAATCCATTCCAATCATTAGGCTTATACATAATACTACAGTCCACTCTCATAATATAGTGAAAATAATTACCAGAGATTTAATACCATAATTGATCCCCATATATCATAAGATATGTCTTATTGGTCACATTCTAAACATTCGAAGGACTTAATCATGTATTCTCTTGAAAAATGAATACACATTGAACCATAGTGAAAACATGAATGCCCTTAAAAGTTAACACATTCCACATACCAAAATCCTCAAAATTCTATATACTCAAACCATGATATCTCTTATTCCTTACATCAATCATGAGCTCATGAATACTATCAAACATTTCATTTTCTCCTTATCCCTTCATTATGCGCATATTATCTACTTTACAAAATATTTGAATCACTTTTCGTGGTTACTGGTACCTTAAAATTATTGAAAACCACAATAAACTAATACATAAATATTTCAATACACCATAAAAGTACCTCAACAAAATTATTCATGAATACCAATACATAAACACTTCAGTCCATCCACTTCAATGATTGTCCTGGAATAAGTCCTTCCTTGATTTAGAAGTAACTTTTTAGGTCAGGGCATTGAGTTGGGTTATGCCCATGTTCTCCACAAATAAGACATTTAACTCCATAACAGTCTGTCACTCTATGACCATTTTCTCCTCACAGATAACATCGGTCCCTCCATTTGAGGTATTCCTCAAGGTTCGTCTGCCCTTCTTCAGAAATCTAAATCTTCGTTTCGTTATGCTCCTCAACATGCGAACATGCATAATAGTTTATCTTCCTCTTATTTGATGAATTAGGCATACCACTAAATTTCACCTTGTTAATCATATATCGCGATGACTGATTCGGCATAATCACAATATCTTCCTCTCTAGGAATTACACAATTTTGTTGCTCATAGTCACCAATTTGTCCATTGGATTCAATGTTAACTGAATTCCTTCGGGTTCCCTCCATTAACTAAAACACAAAAAGAATCTTGTGAGAGGAAAAAATCATGATATAGAAAAAAACGTAGTATAGGGGGAGTACCCTCAATATCTAACATCTTAGGTTAAATTCTAAGATCGTTATCGCAATTATAGGACTATAAACTATACGAATACTTATCCTTAGGGACATCCCTAGACATACCTTAGAAATATCTCTAGGGATCTCACTAACGTTTTCACATCCTAGTTTCCAAAGGTTGACGAATCTTTTCCTCTGATACCAATTGTAGAGACCTGAAGCATGATGTACATGGACATTACATTAATTTTGCGGAATACTTAGTACATAACAAAAACACACACACAATGATCAGTTTAGTTTAGTGTCTTTGGAAACTCAGCATATAATCTTCAAATCATGGTAAAAGATCTTCAACATATCCCATAAATATCTTCCTTTTTTTTACCTAAAACCATTCTTTATATCATGGGGAAAAGAAAACATAAAAGGGTGAGCTCAAATTCTAAGTAAGGGTAAACAAAATAAATATCATTCACATCATATTCAAAAGAACATAACATTTTAGAAATCTTAACCTACAAAAGAGAGCATAATTTTATAACATGGGATAAATCATAGTGGTCAAATGAAATCCCAATAATCATAACATAAAACATGAAACTTTTCTACATGCACACATAATCATATAGAATCATATCTTATTAGTCAAGACTCAATTCCATGAATATCTTAGTGGACAAAGTCCATTTCTGAACCGAGTCACCCTCGTTCCAGTCCTGTTTCACTGAACCGGTATAACCTACCGTTCCATCCATGTCTATCTCATGAGATATAAAATCATTAACCAATTCATTGAAGGGAGATATAGGTCCCACCAATCTCATAATGATACCATTCTTATGCATTCCACAAAATCATAAACCATACATCATTGCATAACCTATGTAATAAAAATGGGAATCTTAAACATCATGACATCATAAAACAATTCATATACTATAAAGGAATTCATAAAAATAATTTCATCACAACATAATCAAATCAATGTAATAATAGGGATAAAAAATAACCCTTTATTATCTTAGATGGAAAATATTTTTGATAAAACACTTGAACTTCATTCGTGAGGAAAATATCCTTTCTAATTCAAAAACACTATTCCTTTCATAACATGTCATACAATTTTTAACTAAAAGAAGTTTATTAAAAATAAATTTGAAAACTTGTAAAGGAATATTTTTGGAAATAATGTTTTTAAAATCCATTCATACCGTATAAGTTAAAAACCATTCTTGATACTTTTGTCAAAAAAGTCAAAAAGTACCTCGTATGAAAAACGTCAAAAGATTCCATTCATATCCTTTACTAAAAACTCAATAAAGGTTAAAATTGGATATAAACTATTGTATAATGACGTAGATATTAAATATTTGAGGAAACAAGGATGTGGATGATAAAATACACCCCATAAAATGTCAAAGTAAAAACAATCTCGGATAAAAATGAGATTGTGATATTTCCCTTACCTTATGTCTGATATGCTTTGTACGTATCTGAACCTCCTGTATAATGATTTAAACAATGTCATTAACTTATTACAGAATCATATTCATTGTTATGAAATCATATATTGTTCACTTATGACTTTATATTACCCGTTCTTTTGAAAATTCCATGTTAATGTAGAATTTTGGGTAAAATCGTTTCATTTATCGTAGGTGTTTGGACTTGTTGTTCTTGATATTATTATTACATATATCATGATTTACATACATCCAGAATATAAAATATGATTTATATAACATATATATTCAGTATATATATATATATAATAGATAGATAAATGAAATGAAACACACCGTTCATGGAGACGGTAGTCCGTACGTACGCATGAACGCTGTTTTCCATTCCTTATTGTCTTGAATGGAAGTAAGTAGATGAAATATATATATATATATATACATAAATACAGTAGAATTTAAATGTCATATATTTCATTATTATTCATTATATATATTTTACAATCATTCTAGAATGGTAAACATGGATAATGAATCTCATCGCGTCGTGGAGACGGTAGTCCGTACGTACGCACGAGCGATGATATCGTTCCCATGGTCGTGGAATTGTGTTGAAGTGTATGTATACTATTTAAGTATCAAATTCACTTTATAATAATAATATATAGTTACTCATTACACCATTATAACCATCCAATTAAGGTGGTGGTGGAAAATAGATTACACCACGGCGTGGAGACGGTATTCCGTACGTACGCACACACGGTGATTTCCTTTTTCTGTAGGATGGATAGAAGGTTAATTATAGTTGTTTCATATTTATAATAACATATCAGTATATATTAAATACTTATGTTATTACTTTACCATTAAACAAATAAATAAGAAGACGTTGAAGAAGAAAGAAATTGAAAAAGATCGGTAATGGATATTACCAATTTTTGACATGCCTTCACTTAACCTCTACTTAAACAACTAAGGATGGACTTTGAAGAAGACCAGGATCTCTAGGATGATACTAGGGAAGTGGAGAAGATATTTGTTCAGGGTTTGGCCGAGTTTGAATGCTCAAATTGGTGTGAAGAGGAGAGAGAGGAGGTTCCCTTTTATAAGGGAGGAGATGGGGACCTTAGGAAACTCTCAAAATATTATTTTATATTAAGGTAAAATTCTGTTTATAATTATTCCAAAGGGTCTTATTTAGAAGATAAAGTGGGTATGTGTCATAATCATCTCATACAATAGGATTTAGAGAAGTTTAGGTTATTATTCAAACCTTATCAATTAGTTTTAACTCTAAGTTAAATAATTTAACTTTTACCGTGTATTTTTGTTTTCTTACACTATATGGTTAATAAACATACCATAACAATCCAAACGAACCCCAAGATGTTTATTATTAATATATATATCCTTATCTAAGTCATGTGGTCGAACATTATATTTTTATGAATTAAATAACAATTAATAATATAATATTTGTTTTAAAAACTAAATTATGTCAATTTTGACAGTATTTGGTACATGATTTTTATGAAATTCATAACAAATGATAAGTTCGAACCAAGTCACTTATATCAACAATAACATGTCATATGAACCTATAAAATTAATTTATGTCATAAAAAGTCTCAAATTACATTTATTTGGGCATTTATAACATCAATTATGTCAATATTTCATTAATAAGACAATTGGTGCATCATTATTGTGTCATAATATATGATAATTATTTAATCCCTAAAAATGCTAAATTAATTCCTATGATGTACATAATTGTATTTTCTTTATGGAGACTATTCATGTTCTATGTTTCATGAATTTTATCACTAAATTAAAATTATTATACTTATAAGATTAAAGAAAGTGACATGTTGTCACATTCTTTGGTTTTAATAATAAATAAATTATTTTCCTGGACAAAAGTCCATAAAATGAATCTAATAAGACCCTTAGGTTATATTGGTCTACTTTTATCCATCCAATAGGAAATATAAAAGTGTTAGGGTAATTTTATAATCATATATTTACCCTTAATTACCCGATTTACCTTTAACTATAGTAAATATAATTGGCCGTAGTTACTATTCACAATGCCCAAAAATATAAAGTAGCTTATTAACATAATATGGACCCACTGATTCCAAATATGTAATCCTTTTTTTCAAATTCAATAGACAAATGATGCAGAAATGAAATTAATATTAATCCTGTTGTCGAAAGAAAACGGGTTTTTCTTTAAAACATTACAATAGATTGAATTGATTTAACCTACGAATTCAAGGTATAATCAATGCTAATGTCATACATTATATTAAATGGTAAAAATATATTCTATTTATACTTTAAAACTATTAATTATTATAATTTAACCACATAAGATATTATGATAAAAAAATTTGATTTTAATTAAAATATAGCGTGTTTTTACTATTCATTAAAATATGAAAGTTATCGGAAAAATTTCAAATCATTATCTAATGTAAATTTTTATATCCTGATTCAAAAGAAGAATTTTATTTTTAAAAATTAAACATATAAACATGTCAAAAAGTAGATTTAAAGTGGGTGTGCCATCAAAAGGCGGCAAAACTTCATTTTTTGAAATATAATTATTTTACCTGAAAAATTTATTTTGTTCTTATACCATGTTCTAGAAATCTGTAGAATTAATAATAATGTTAAAAAATTAAAAATTTAGTTAACACTATTCATAATTGCTAGTTCATAACAATATTATAATAATATATCGTTGTTTAGTAAAACTCGGTATTGCGTACAAGACGCGCTATCGAGGAAGATCGTGATTGCATGTAATGCAAGCCAAGTCAGGGTTGCGTGTAGTGCACAACTCCTTTGTTGTTGCGTATAAAAGAATCAAACCATATTTTATTTATACATTGAATATATATATATATATAAACTCAATGTTGAATAGAATAACTTCTATCAAACGAACCTGAAATTGTGTGTAACAAGAGCCAAGAAAAGTGTTGTGTATAGTGCATGATAATCTTGGTGTGTTGTACAATAGATGATATGAATGAAATTAAAAATAATTTATCTTATAAAATCTCGGTTTGTTACAATAATCTCCGCACTATGACCTCCTTAGAACATTTCAATTAGTTGGAAGCCTCCAGCATACGGGGATGTCCAATTGATTCCATGTGACCCACATGTCTAATTTCCATCTTAGTGGTATTTCAGGATGATACTTTAAAATTTTTGTTACTAAATTCATTATTTACATCACTAATTTTTTATATTTGGTACATTCCCTATAACATATTTCTATATTAGTGTATGTCTGTGTTATTTTTTGGGTAGTAGTAGTAGGATCAATAATTGGAGGTGAATCACATTTAGACAATGAATGGATATCATAGTAAAAAATTTGATTACTAGAATTCCTTAATATTAAAGAATTGTCAAATTTATTTATCATTACTTATCATTTTTGATATTATTATCATTGTAAATATAGCTAGAATATTATTAAAATTGTAATTTCATTTATTATTTTTGTGATGATCATCATATGAGGATGTTGAAGTATCAAATCCTTGGTGACTAAAACTAAAGGTCACTACACCTTCACTTATTTATAGGTAACATCTTCAGTGATATAATGTAAATATGGATACTTAGAATTGGTAATATTTTTTGAAAAGTCACATCCATTAACCAAACACAATAATTGTAACACCCAATGGTATTCATGAAATTGTTTTGAACTAACATTAAATATTTGATGTTTTGCATTTCACACAACACTAAATATAGATTTTGTTATATGATGGAAGAAATCTATTTCTTAAAGTATTATTTACCATTGACCGTCACAAATCTCATGATTGATTCATGTGCTAGATTTCAAGCCCCCTTTTCATGTATGGGTGTTTATGGAAAAATTAGATAGTTGATGGCCCCAAAAGATATGTAATCAACATACATTAGAAAATCGAAATGGATATTTGTTTTGAGGTCATTCCCTTTAATTTAATGAATTATGGAAACACATATCATTTCACATTAAATATATCATCATTCCATTAATGGTATATACAAGAATAATGATATATTGATGATTTGGTTGTAAAATAAGGATTACAAGGTGATCACTTCAATTATTTCGGAATAGTCTTCATCATGTTTCTCCGGCCTAGAATAAAATGAATCCAAAAAAAATTTGATTTCATGGTAACAGTAGTAAAATTAATTGTATTTTTATTATAAAATCATGTTATCGTGGTTGATCCTAAAATGAATAATTTAATATGAGAGATTTCCCTCCATTTAAATATTTAAAAAATCAAGGGTCACTAGGGTAACATTACTTTCATTCAGCATTTCATAGTGAACCTAGATAGAAAATGTCTCCCTTAACCATTATAATGAAGAAAATGATCACCTATAAATGGGATTGTGAATGGAAACAAGACATTGAGTGTTTCAATAAGTATCTACTATAAAAAGTAGTGATGATGAAATTTGTGGATGGAAATCCACTCAGCATATATGTGTCTCTAATAGAATGATCACATTGACCCCTTCTCACATAGAAAAATTATGTGGGTAGTGACAGTAGTTTCTACTCCCATAGAATTTTTTAAGAAATATTCAATGACCTCATATTTTTATATCGAGAAGAACTTCCCCACCTTATATATTAACCTGAAAATATGTGGCATTATATGCAGAACCATAATGTTCATTTGGAATTTCAAATTGATAAACCCAGGTATATCCTTGGTCTTCCAATGCATATTGGGCGTTTAACATTATGGGTGGCCATCAATTAATAATATGACATTGATTTTATGTAATATAATTCTGTGAAAGGGAAGGATCAGGTTGAATTCCTAAAACAAAACCCACTTATCAAATCAATCCTTTGGACACTGAGCATCGAGATGTGGATACATTCTAAAACCATGACACTACTCATACATGGGAGATATATATTAATGGATCCAATGAAATAAATATAAGAATGATACTGAAAAAATGACAACCCATTCGGTTTGGATTAAAGATTTTGTTTTCTTCTCCTCATAAAGAGATATTTCCTTACACATTATCACTATATAAAGGATTCCAAATTTATCAGGATTAATTAAAATTCATCAAAAATGATTTGGAATTTTCCCTACAGCAACAGATAACCTTCCTAAACATAAAAGGTATTTAGAGTTAGTGGAAAAGTAGGTCAATGGTGTATATTCACTAAAAAATAAATAATTGGACCCTGTCATTGAATAAATTAATGGATTTATGGTGAAATTCATTTTTGTTCCCATGCTACGTCACTTCCCCTAATCATAGAATGCTCATGAAAATATTTTGGCTAATATAGCCATATTATTATACAAAACTTCTCAAGAGGAATCTATTTTATCTATGATTCATATATGGAAGGTCTAATTGATCACAATGTGTGATATCAGAGAAATAAATTTGGTTATCATTGTCCCAAATCATGATGAAATTATATCCTTCACTAGATGCATGAACACCATATTCAATTACCTCTAATATGGGGTCATCCCAACAAACCGATGTAATAGGGAATAAATTTGATAGTGAGCAACAAAAATTACCCATTGGGATGGTCATAATTATATATAATAACTCTATAATTGAGGCTTATACAAAATCCTCCTTTGATTCATAGCATATGGAGAGATTATTTTCTGTTATCGAATAAATCCAAATAGACTCTTGAAGCGATCATCGTTCTAGGAATAGTCTCTCTACACAAATTAGGATGTTGTTTTACTACATTAAAATATGATATAGGTTTATGTTGAAATCACCTTGAAATTCTACGCATTTTCATTTCATGGATATTTCATCCATAAACCACCAGAATTCATATACATGTCTAATAATATTGGGAATTTTTCTTTTAATGAATTGATGTTGTGGGGCCATATCCCTTTTCCACAACAAAGTAGTCCATCCATACTACAAATAACAAATTTTCCAAATGTGATAAGGAAATACCCCTCAAGGAATCCAAGATAAAGAATATCATCATTTCCTAATGTCCCATGTGATCACCAAGTTCAGAATCCATCGCTTGATATTGACGTACAACGAAACCAACTTCTATTATACAGAGGAAACAAATTGTACCCGATTATCACATTGAGTCCAATAACTAATAATAATATAATGTAATAGAAAATTGATAGAAATAGACTATAAATAAGACGACATTCAATATAATACAAATTTTTTTGAAAGAGTAAAATAATTAATTGCTGGACAAGAACCTCCATCATTTATGGGCCTACTATTTCATCATGTGTACTTTTATAGATGAAAAAAATTATTTGTTTTTGTATTGGATGAAATTAGTGTTTCCCATATATGTCCTTCTACCTTTCCTTCAATTATCCATTTTTGAAAACTCTAGGATAATGAGAAATATGAAATGTGGAAGGATGAATTGGTGTGGCTAAATGGTATCTTGTTAGATGGACTATTAAATATCAAATCCTGTTAGATATGGATCACATGATCCATCTATAAAATGGTTCACCATTGATTGTTCCTCCAAGGGGAAGTGGTGATGTCTCACAAAACAACATTGATACCCTTTTAGAATCCATTTTTGTTGTAACACTTATGGGAGGGCCTTAAATACAAAAAAATTACCTATGATAATTGATCATAATAACTAGACACACTAGATTGAGAACATGGAACACACCCCACCAATGGGATCTTGATTAATAAATATATTTCATCTATTCCATATAGCATCATTAGCCCTAGAAATAAGACATTTTATTGAACGAAATCAGTCAAACTGACCACATGACATTAAATTGTACATAACTTGTCCTATTAAGATTCCATTAAACTATAGATTGTCTCTCATTCGAATAGAATAATGTTAAATCCATACGACATATTTCATCACATCATGATAAATATTCATTAGAATCATCACCAATCCAATCATTAACTGCACATAATAAGGATATATTTTCATGAAATATGAAATTACTATGCCCCCATATGAGTTTCAGACACACATAAGGAATCTCTTCATCATATATATATGTGTGGCTTGATTCCCACCATCACATGATACATAGTCACTCCCAGACCTCCAGTATTGGGCCAATCTACAATATCACTTTCCTTCCATGTTATGTGACCCACATCATTACCAAAATATGTTAAACTACATGTATTATTCCCTCTCCACATGACACAAAACTACATGGTTTAAAAGAAATAAGTGTGGCTTGATTTTTTCCATCCGATGATACATAGTGTCACCAATATCTTGTTCTTGGCCTAGACAAACCATTATATTCTATTACATTGTACTTTCACCAAATTACTCAATGTAATTTGGATCATATTCCATTGTTTCTAACATCAATCATATCTCATGTGAGCATATAAATTTTTTTTATGGGATCTCCCCACTTGTATTAGGTAAATCGGTTTACAATAGGGTTGTCAAAGAACTAGAATAAAGACCTTAAAATACATATCATAAGACCTCACCACATAAGATTAAACATCATAGTTGATATCCTATAGATGACACCAGACTATACATTACAGTGGACCTCACCTATGAGGACAACTACCCATTGTGTTGACCTCCCAACACACATCCCTTCCTGACTACACAGGGTTTGATTCCTATCATCATGAGAAATTGTGGGACATCTTGATCCCCAATAATTGGCCCATCAACATATGAACAATAACAGAACAAACAAAATACCCCTTCCCTACATATGATCCATACTTGTATAGGGATATTTCATTAATTAACTAGTTGTGGAATTATTCTTGTCACCACAATATACATAGTAACACCCACATCACTGACCTCAGGTCCAGTAACAACACATTCCTTTTCATGGAATGGATTATATTTCAATTATTAATGATGTTAAACTACATTTTTTCTCCGGAACTATGTGTTTGTATATTCCAATCATAATAAAATACTTTTTTATGCCTCAATATCCCATCATGTTGTCAGGTACAATAGTCATCGAAATTAATTCCATCCGTAATGTATGGTTTAGACCAGTGTAAAAGTTTTCTCTTTAAATAACTATTTATAGATTTATTCCTATCATCATAGGATATATATCAATTCATTGATATAGGATTCCTTGGTCCAACCATTATAAAAAAAAATCTTCCTCATATCCCACTGTATTGGTCTGACCAGGTTGGGGAATATTTATACAAGAACAATGAATGCATTTATTATGGACATTATATTTTATTTAGTGACAAACAAACCCCAACCCCTAGATTAGATTCACAATACAAATGATAAAAAAAACTTCTAACTATATATTTTCTAGACCTGTATTGTGATCTTTATAACCACATTAATTTAATCTTCCATGAAAATTCCCTATTTTGAAGACATTAAAATAGAACAACCAATGAGTAACCATTGAATGATTTCAAAAGGTTTATAACATCTATAATAACATTTTTTATCATGGGAAAAAGATAACCCAACCCAAGTCATCCATAAGATGTAGTGATTTTATAATATTTTATGTCCTTCAGTACAAAATTCATTCTTCTTGATTTGAGAACCTTTGGTTTTAGAAATAATCTCAGGGACCATGGAAAAGGATACCCCTATTTGAGGGACCATTTCATTACCTATTACTGTATGCATATGAATTCTTCATATGCACCTATGGTTGTCAACCAAATAGGATTTTACCCTTCAAAATGTACTTTCTAATCCTTGTGATCCTAACATCGCCATGGAAGAACTGAGAACCTGACGGTGTTATATTCCATTTACATCATGAATATTCTATATCATTACACCTGAATTAATAATATTATGGCATGATTTAGTACATTTTCATCTCCCTCTCAAAGGGATGTTGGATGAATATTGACCCTGGGATTCACAATTATGATCTTATAAAACATTCCAAATAATATTATGTCCACATGAATCATGAACATACATTATAAGAAATTTGATGATTTTTGAATTAAAATAAATTCTAGAATTTTAAGGATCAAATAAACATTGATTAATATACTAGGAAAAGAGACAAAAAACATTAAAGTTTCAATAAAACCTGATAAAATCCTAAAAAAATTAACTCTTCAATCACTAAACTCTTGAACACTAGAGTTTGGAAGAAAATTAAGGCATTGATATATGAGAAATTATGGTCATAAGGACCACATTATGTCTCTATTTAAATCAATATCACACTCGTAGAAACCCCACCCCTGTCAAATAAATATTTAATGGTTTATTGTTTCGCATCTATTTAAAATGATAATGTGTTTACTAGGTTGTGAAACAACATTATGGGTTCACAAAACCTCCTTTAAAATTATATTATATATAAAAATAAATTCATGACATGAGTTCATTGGGTCATTGAAATCCTTCCCTAGACCGTAAAAAAAGATACCTAGATTCATGGGACCCTTTTTTTGACAATTCATGTGTGCTTATGGCTCTAGAATATTATCCTATGGTCGTCTACCAAATGTTTCACATTGCAAAAAATTTTATTTTAATAATTACGAACCGTAATGTCAACTTGTTAGAAATATGAACCATGTTCTATTAAGGTCCATTCCAGTATCAATTTTACCACACCATATTCATGAACTGACCACTTTAAGCCATGATTTATAGTCCCTATAACCCTATTGTTCCAGGGAATTTTCACCATTAATGTTTTTTCATCGGGTTCTATATCGATTATCATATCATTAATGAGATACTATATTCCTTAACATTTTTTAATCCCTAACCATTAATTTCATTCCACATGGTATTGGGATCAAGATTCTCATAAGAGATAAACTGACCATGGGTGATAGAACATATCCTTCATATCCAATTTTTCAATATCAGACCTCATCATATCCATGTTTGTGTCTTAAAAATTGTCTGATAGCCCACGGAAATGTGTGTATATCTTATTTTAATGACCATTATATTGATTAATAAGAACTTTTACTTACCAAATAAGGTATCCCCTCATACAATAAAGGAAATTTGATCATCATGATCCCTAGAAACACTATGGTAGAACTCAACACCTTATGGTGTTTTGTTGTATCCATGCTTGTCTTACAAATATCATGTTCACAAAAACAAAATTTTGGGTTCCAAATTAAGTCACATGTATTATAACTATTTATGTATACATGGATTACATAATGCTTTTTCAACTACCAATACCATCATAACATCTTCTGTGCCCCTAAGAAAATAGTGGATACACCTATGTTTGACAATGTAACAAAAACACAAGGTATTTTACCTACCAACAGGAGGTATAAACTCTTTTAAAGAATGGAGATATAATCCTCATGATCCTCTTCAACAACACATAAAAAAATAGCATCACATGGTGGTTTTTGTTATCCCAGACATGACTCACCCATATTCCATAATCATCGATCATGTCTTTGAATCATGACTTTTAACTACATACCATCTTATGGTTGTAGCTAAAATAACCATAACTATAGAAATAGATAGTTCGAGCTAAAAACACAATATAGAGTGATACAAAGTCTATGATAAAAGATCTTATACTACAATTATATAAGGTTAGACCTAAAATTCACTAGACTAATGTATTACGATATCTTAATTAGGAGACCATAAATTAAAACAATAGACAGACTGAGCTAAAAGTACCTAAACTAAAACAATAGATAATCTGATCTAAAATATTGTATACTACATTAAAAGAATTAATGTGATAAAAGAACCTAAATTACATTACATAAATGAATTAGTTTTCAATACTGAGAAATGTCACAACCACCAGCTAGGAAAAAATCATAATAAGGAAGTCCTGGCTAAAATTTGAGTCACAACCCACTATTTCTTCCCATATACATTGCTTATGAAAAAATTAGGGATAGATAAATTATAAGATAAATAGATTTTGGGTCCCAACACATGTACTCAACAAAAATTGTTTCATTATCGCTAATTATATATAATTCAAAAAAAGATAAATAAATCTCAATCTCGTACCTATAACATACAGAGATCATCATTTTATGGATCATGTATTATTTAGATAACTGGAGCAGATACATCCGTCTGGAATCTCATGTTAATGGGAATTCATGATCATTTCTCGACAAGAATATATTATTATTTCCACAACCATACATGCAGTTTTAGTGTAATTTATTTTAATTATGGGTATCATTGGTGATTAATTATATATTATATCAATAAATCAGGTTAATTATGAATGAATGAAAAAAATATAATTTGTGACAAATCAATTCAATTAAATCATAGAGGAGGAGAAATCATCACATATAAGATTCTATCCAAGATTATACAATCAAATAAAATGTTGTAAAATTACATGTCCATCATAACATGTTGTCAGAGGGTTGATTGATCTATAAATAGCTAAGTTCGATGGAGGTAACATATTGGTGTAGTTGATCCACAAATGTATTTTCTGCACCATAATCCATTTACACCTAATCCCTCGAAATGGAATCAAAACTGGTAGTCTCCTACATGTCATGGATTCCCTATTACTGAACTATTACTCTCTTTGAATTGTAATGTGTATTCTGAAAATGGGGTAGGTTTGAATTTTCATTTTCAAATTATAGACAAGAGACAATCATTTTCAATCTTGTTATACTCTACAACACCCTAGTATGTTTCCACCTCGACTACACATTGAGTTGCTTCATTTAAAATCCTTATACTAGATTGTCATTTCTGAAGAGGATATATTAGTGTCTACCACCCTCAATTCTAGGTAACTATTCTTTTCTCTCAGAGAGACCACCTCCATCAGAATGGTATGATGGGATGTATAATTAAAACCATCATAACCATGTTTAGTTGGCATAATTTATAGGTGACCCAACTATTTAATCATCACTTACAGATGGGTATATTAAACTAAGGTCTTGATCTCCCACTATATTTTTTCTTCAAAGACTGCTGAACTGATTTAGACTCTAAGAATTTATCTAATCCCATAATTTTAATAGGGAAATAATCCTTAACTATGTCACTAAGAGAAGGATTTGTGCACATACTCATTAATTATGTCATAAGGGAGTCAAAGTCTACATTGGTTGAATAAGTAAGAGGAATACATATGAGGGAAGGGATTTGGACTTACATGATCTGTGGAAAATGCACTACAAAATAGGGACCATGGATTTGTTATTTAAAAAAAATGATATGTTTTCAAAATATATCCAGTGTATAGTATTTATTCTATAAACATACCTTTTAATTTTCACTATAGGAAACAACCATTTCCCCAACCCCATCTTCTAGAAAAGTGGTGGAACCATCTTGTGAGGAGAGGTTTTGTGGTATCTTAGGTACATTCCCCATAGATGTTCATTTCTCACCACACTTATGGGCTTCACGAAAAAATGATAATACTATGATATATGGCCCAATGTGGAAAAAGATTCATGTATCTAATGAAATGTTTACCTACTCCAAAACTATCTCAAAAAATGGATATCTCAGTAGAAAATATCTACATGAAAACTTCTCCACCAAAATCCTGAACTCATTCATTGGATCGAGTAGTGAAACCAATGACACATAAACATCAAAAAATATGATTAATCTGTATGATGTAACAACCATCTCATATTCCTGATGGGACATTACAAATGTTGATGGTTCTACTGAAGGAAACAAAATATCACCATAATACTTAGGGAATGATATGTGATTTTCCACATATGTTTGAAGGGGAATTTAAATATTTTTGAAAAATCAAAATGTTGTGTCAGAATTTTCAAGAAAAATACAAATTTGAAAAGTTTCACTTTCTTGAGGATCCCAGTGGAGAATGATTTTACAATTAGTAACACATCCTATTCCCTTAACCCTATAGGATGGTATTTCTAGATGGTATATATATTAAGAGAATCAAGGAAGGGCCCCTATTAGATGTTTATATTAAAGGAACAAATCCATTAATTGTGATCACCGACCTCATCAGAGCATGTTGGTCCAGGGATCCCACCTCCTCAGTGTTTCAATTAGTACTTGAAAAATCAAAAACAATCATTCCCCAATGTAAATATATAGGGTGTGACATAATTGGATTGTTTTTTGTTGCCTCTAACTATTCCAAAAACGAACAATGAATATCAATATAGTATCAATGTTCCCACAACACTTGAAAAAAATGCAATAAATTCAGAATTACTATATCTTCATTAATGGGATATCCATATTCTTCCACAATTTTATTTAATATTCCCCCAGATAAAACTTTTTGAAAAATGGTGGACTAGAAGACAGGACCCCTAAAACCTTCCAATGTCACATCAATGCCTCAGAGAAATGAAGTGTCATCTATGAGTTGTTATTTGAATATAATGCCCGATGAATGAGTTACATGGGAGAATCATTCTAAAGATTATTATTAATAAGAGAATATTATCCTGATATTATCCTCTTAGATCAATGATCTACAATATATCCATAGTTAAAATAGTACATTAAATAACAATTTTGTTGAAGCTTCATGTAACACTATGAATCCCATTAAATCTGTTCTATTTGGTGGTTGTACATGGAACATGAGTGATGTTGACCACCTCACGTCCTTTTGAGGAGCTTATATGGATATAGGTACTTTTTAGACTAGATAATTTCTAGTCATATGACTAGCCTCTATAGTTGGTGGAATTTTGGTATCTTAATATAAAATTGTCGATAAATTCCCATTTGGGGATAATTGGATCCAAATCTTATCATATCCAGGGGATAAACCAATATATACACCATGTTGAATGATTTATATCGTGGTTTTGGAATCCTCTCTTGTGAAAATAATACAAAATTGGTGATCCACCATTAGATTAAAATTTGATAGTACGTTAATAGGTTGCGAAAATCTTAACAAAACTGATGGAAATGATCTTATAATGCGTCAAGTTTCATACAATCCATAAGGATGTCGGCATTGATGATGGAAGAATGGAAACCCTCATAATGAGACATAATATAGGCTTGTTTCTTTAGGATTACAAATATATTAATAACTATAACACGAATGAGAAATAGCACATAGGATTTGAAGGAGAAATGATTATAATTCCTCATGAAGGCCCATACCACCCAATCATTCCGTTTTACATAACTTACCCCTTTAATACAGTAAACAAATTGATAGAAATAGACACTGTGGATACCCCTAATGTTTAGATAATCATATCCACATAGGTGATCCATCATCTAATCCCATAACACTTGAAATGGTCCCATTATTATATGATATGATTTTTTCATAAAAATACAAAATAAAAGGAGGTAATGTATATCATGTATTTTGATGGAAAACCTAATACACTACCCTCTGATCATAGATTTCATCATCATAAATTTGGAAACCCTAGCTCAACATTTCTCTTTTATTGAGATAATATAGCAACCCATGTACATATCAAGGAAACTAATATTATGAATAGTCTAGTGACCTCATGATACAACCTACTACACCTATATATTAAATATCATTTCTATCACCATTGGCTAAAAACCACACTCCCTACAATATGATTCAATCATTGGAAATGTCATCTACTTCTTGGATTTCATCATATAAAATATTTTCTTGACAAGGTATGTCAGACATTTCGTGGACAAAATATCTTCCCTTGCGAGGTGTTCCTTCCGGAGGACCTTTTCAGACTTCCAAATCAACTTTTAGGAAGTAGGATGATGCCTCTATTTTTATCCCATATAGAATTGGGGGGGGGGGGCTCATCATTTGTCCTTCAAAATATTGGGGATCCACAGATCTTACAGATGTATTAGAGAATAATTACAACCACAAAATTCATTAGGTGGGATATGTATATATCTTGAAACTATAGAATAATCATGTCTCACATCATACCCTTGTAAATATATGAAATACATTTTCAAGATCTTGACTGCATCATTAATCCTGATCAAATTTAGCACTTTGGGAAACATAGTAGAAATACATTTCACCCTGAAGGGAAAACCCAAATCCATATCACAACTTCCCCTAACTGAATTCAACATTATAGTACCATCAAAATTTTATATCTAGTTTTTTACTTCACATTATTTAATTGTACATATTACAAAATGATTCCGGTTATCAATTTTTTTATATTCAATTCTATGGGAATGAATTCCAGCATATACCCATTTTCTTGTTCCCATTCAACAATTATTTTTTCTTATAGAGAGATGATCTATTGGATGGTGTAATTAATTTCTAGAATAAAATAACATTTTTGGGTAGATTAATCATTTTAATGTATGGTAGTTTCATCAATGTGACTAAAGCATCATAGAATTTGGATGTATAAATGGAGATATTCACTATGTTCCACCCCCCTGAGGTTTATTAGACTCATTAGAAATGACTAAAAAACATGGAGTTATGTGGAATGCACACTATCAATAATGTAATCCCACATAAACATCTATACTTTATCCTCGTTCTTTTGTGGATTGTGGGATTTTTTAAGAGATCCATAAAACATAATAAATAGAATGAAATAAACATATGGAATACAAGTGAAAAAAATTCAAAACTGTTTTGTAATACTAGAAGCTTCATTATAATCACGAAACCCCATGGGGATTCAATATCATAGAAATGGATAAGGAATATCATGCCTCTTAAATACCACATATACTAAATAAAGCAACAGGAAATTGTGCACCCACATAACCAGTCAATAGAATCACAATCACAAGAACCATACATTGTCTTTCAATTCACATAAGAGTCGTATGGTCATGCAACTAAACAAGAATATATTATAAACCCTTAATTAAATTAATGAATAAATTTTTTAATGGTTCAACCAATTATCATTGATATATTAATTTTTGGTTAAAATAATTTTTGGGAAAAGAAATTCTTGTGAAGTTATTCTCACAAAATGGTCATGCATATGGATCATATGATTAGTTCTCATAGAAGGTCTCACAAAGTGGTCCGACGATGAAATCAAATCACAAGATCTCATGACACCAGAGTAGTAAGTGAATAATCTTCCCCATTTCCCCTATTTAAAAGGACATATGATATATTCCATAGTTAATATGAACTACCCATCATCACCTAAAGAACTAATTGTTGGAATCACAATTATTCATGGGATCATTAACTTTCCTCAGAATAGAGCCATTGTCCCTATGGGTGTCTCTACTATGGGAGATGCATTTTTTGACCTCTACCAATTCAGTTCCATAAAAATTATATGCTATTTAATATCTATGGAATGAGTATTATTTTATCTAAAAATAAAAAGACTAATAAAGTTGAAAATTCACTAATCTCATGAACCTCTAATGAAAATTTGATTGAAATACATTGAAAAAGCCATGAAACTGGAAAATGCACAATGCATGACCTTATTTAGATGTTGAGGAGACCATTTTACAAATCACTTATTATCTCACAATGGAATCTGAGACATTCTATAATCATGTAGAAACTAACATTCATGTTCCCCTAGATTACATAACATGTAAATTAGTAAGCACCTACCAATACATCTAAAAAATTCTTGTAATATTTTGAGAATATTAAGAAAAAGGTAGAAGGATTTTACAGTCATAAATCATCATATGATGTGCCTATGCGGTTCTCAACACACGATGGATGTCCATGAGAATTGTATTCCATGTCACATAAAATCCCACTAGCATGACTCCCTCATCACATGAACATCATCAGACATGTCTAAGAGGTCATATGCTCCCACTCTGACTCTATAGAAAAATAGAATGAATATTCCATGACATTGATCATGCAACTCAACCAGAACCCACTCTGGTCAGGAGATAAATAACCAATGGGGAGAGTTATTTCCATCGATCGTATACAAAAAAAACATGAGATACCCATCACTTGTAAAATAAACATGGAAAAAGTAGAGAAACAAAATGAGTTTCTTGTTTGGGGAAGAGATGTTGATTTTATATGAATTGAGTTATATGCCCTGTTCTATCAACATTGATCATCAGAAACCCCAAATTAATAGGAAAAAATAATCATGTATCATCCCTTAAAATGAAAACATGATCTTTTTGAAGCCCCTAATAATGACACCATTGTTACAAATATGATCCTAGACATGCTAGCATTATTCATGTGCATGCATTTCCACATGCATCTTGATCCCATGAAGGCCCCAAGACATGTTATTCTACACTTATCTAAGCCCTGAAGAACATAAATATGGTTATGTAAGAATAATTTGATTTTACTAAGACCAATATAAATGTTATTGATATTATGGAATTTCAGTCCCTTAAAATCATGTGATGCCTCTCGGATAACCAACAATAGGATATGCCAAAACGTATTTCACTAAGGACATCCACCAACTCTGAACGAAATCTGTGAGTAATTCACCATGAAAGGTGTAATATAATTGGGATGGTAGGGCCTTTAAAAATATCCCGTTAAACATATAAAATTCATCCATCATTAACTGGCACACATGAGCACACGTACAGACTTCTCATAATAGTGAATATCATGATAAAAAATGTCTTCCATTATAACACCTAGGGAACCAAATAAGTTATCCAGAGGCATTCATATTTACTTCATGTGATCACTTGAGATCACATGAATGAATTTTGGAGTCTCAGACATGTTATTTAATAGATTTACCACATATCTATTGAATAACATGTAATCAAAAAAAGGTAACACTGGAAAAATATATGGAACAAATTCAATTATCAGATAGAACAAAGATTAAAATTATGGGATACATATATTATGAACATATATACTTATCCTCATGCACTTATCATGACATCCCATGTCAGGAGAAAACACCAAAATATATATCCTAGATCATATGATCATCCCTTTACAAAATATTACGATCATGTGATGTCCCCTGGATAGTTAAATAAAGTCACAAACACCCAATAGGCAGAACACCCATGTATTCAAATACCTACTAGAATCACAATCCTAACTAACTGATGTCCTCTGTAAATTTCATCAAAATATTTTAATGGTACCAATGCATACCAGTTGGGTATCCTGATGGAACCAAGGTATGTAAATTGGCTCTTATGACTTCCTCTATCAATATTAGCTGGGTATTGAGAACCCCCTAGGTATGGTAACCAACTCTTGTAATGTCCTATATGAAATTCATCTAGGACATTCATCCCCCTCCATACATGTCATCCGGGATCATGCGATGTCTTATAGATAATTCATTCTTGATCATGTGATAATATTCAAAAATTGCAATATGTTTATATAACGTCTACTAGAAACGTAAAATGTAACATATGATTATCATAAGACATGTCCATGATACAAGTAGACATGTACAAACATCCTCTAACATGACCTACATACAACCAAGCCATGTCAAGAAGACAATCAAGTAGGTTACATAGACAACTAGGCTTCTACATGTCGGTGTACTAGGAAATGAAGGCCTCTTCTAATGTAGATATTAGGGAAACTATAATGTGTAATCCTTGATGAGATGAATAATATGATATTTAGAACACATATAAGAACCCTTTATGGGTAATCCATAATTAGTGGAACTGTTTGAAAACCTCTATGTAATGGAATCCTTATTATGTAATCATTGATCTATAGAATGATATGACTAACTCTATATAAGGGAAACCATAGTTCATAAACCCTTATGTGTGGAATTATACAGGTTATTCCATATACTAAAAATATCAGTGTGTAATCCCATATAAATATCATGATGTGAGAACCATCATATTTAGAATTTATTAATGTTTAATCCCCAATAAAATGAACTATGAGAACTCTTATTCAAACAACAACCAGTATATGTAGGATTCTCTCTTAATACCTGATATAAAATGGGCATCCACATCAGTGTGAGTCCACCCCATGTCGCTTAAATTTCAACCATAAGGACTAAATCTCTATAATGGTATGATCATTCATACTCATCAATCAATAGATCGATAATTCAATTAAATAATGACGACTCTATATCTTACAAAAATGATAAATATGACACCTTCTTTAGGGGAAAGAATCATATTAATCATCCCATGTTCTATCCCATCACAAAAGTACCACATCCATTCGCAGTGAGACTAATTACATGATATCACAAGGGTGTAATCATACAAATATGACTCAGATTCTTACCATAACTAGGATATAAAGGATGCATCCCTAAGTCTATTTCCCAAATACACATTTTAAGTTTTCCAACAAGTATGTTTTTTCCCATGAGGGTAAACTATATTGGTTTTAGAAAAATAAGTGGGTTTGATTCCCTCTCTAAACAGGATATATAGGACACCTCATTAGGGATAAATCCCATTATAGATAGATCAAAAACCTCCATACATGTTAGAGAATTATAAAGAACCTAGTAATATAGCTTCAACATATATAAAACATCCCATTATAGGAAATATTTATAGATACTCAGATTCATATAGATAAACTCACAAAAAAAATCACATCTACATAAAAAATGATTTAGCATAATGTTAATTTGATTGGGTAATGATTTTTTTATCTGGACTAGGAATAAATATCTAAAATTATCTAAAATTTTTAATAGAGGTTCAGTGTATGAAAAAATCACCCTCCCAAATGGTATGAGGAGGATGAACTCTCATCCTCTTAAACATTCTGAGTTCTTAATTATCATTGGGACAAAAACCTTAAATGACCTCCATTTTATGGAATGCAGGTTTTTAACCATTTTTTACATGGGGTATATTGGGAGTTTCTAATAAAAACAATAATTGTGACCAGACATCAATGATTCTTTATTCCATTGAACAAACTATAAAAAATTGTTCTCCCATGATGAACACACCATATTTGAATATGTTTTTTCAAAAAAAATTGATGAACCTAGTTCCAACTCATTTTTCTATTTAATATCAATCAGAATATAAAAATGACTGAAATCATAATTCTCATCAGAGTATATTTTTTTCATTTCATGAGGGTTATGTGTTGTGTCTTTTCAAATGAAATAATATTTTTTAGATTAGAGTTAATCTTTGATAAAATACAGTAATAAGTGGTACTTTGTGAATATAGATAATGTTCTTGATTTTTTTTCAATTTTTCCTATCTGTTTTTTTTATCTACCATGGGAATGTTTTTTTATTGGATAACAGTCCCATATATTTATCGTTACATATATTGTTTACACAAGAAGCACTATTTTATAATGGAATATTTTAAACTTATTATATCTATATTTATAATATTGATTTTTGGGATATTGGATATACTCGGCATGTGGACAAGTATAGGATTTACGGTTTATAGGGAATTTCTTCAAATTCGGTTTTATTCCTTTAGTTGTTTATCAACTTTCCACTACTAAAAAATATATTTTACATCGTTTATTTTTTTTAACATTTTTTACCTAGTGACATTTTTTCCAGATAAATTTTTAATAATTTATTTACTTCAGTTAAGATTTAATGATGTGGAAAATTGTATATCAACTAGACATGATGGCTCGATTTTGAGATGACACTCAGTTCTAGATATGTCGCACCCACATGACATGTCATAGTGAATCTCATGACACCCTCAATACATGTCATATAGATTTATACATGAAACCAGAGAATGTATGCAAGATCATGTGATTTCATCCAATCATGTCAGCTGAGATAGTTTTATGTCCTCTTGGATTAGTCATCCATGTCATGCTATTTCTTCGGGACATGTCATCCTTAATCATGTGACTACCTTCTGAAATGCCATCCACATTATGTTATGTCCACACTAAAATTCAACTAGATCATGATATTTTCATTGGAAATGTAAGACATACATCCTATGAAAATTCATGTAGATAAACAATATATTTGTTGAAGACTATCAATGCATATAAGGATGAGAATATGACAATGTCAAGAAGGCATCCCATGACATGATAAAAATTCCCAGCATTCATACCACAAAAACGCTTGTGGGTAATCTATGAATTATGTAAATTTCTAATACTCTGATTCCTTTTGTGGAAAGGATATGTAGAATGACTTAAAAATTACTACGCTATATAATAAACATACATTGGAAATTCTGTACACGAAAACCTTGCATCTTCATGTAGTGGGACTGGCCATTTACCATCCCTTGGTTCCCACACTGAGCATATCTCACATTGGATTAGGAATCCAAAATTATATTATAACACACATAGGGACACCTCAAATTTATGTCCCCAATCGAAAAATTAATATGATATGTTCAGTACCTCAATAATATGGAAGGATTAGTTTATAAGACCATATTTACTGAACTACGAGTAATCTAATTTGTTTCATAATTTGGATACATAGAATTCCTTACTAAGTCCTGATATCAAATTTGAATCCACTTCAATATAGGTCTTACCATGTCTATGGACAACCAACCATCAGGAACCAATCATTCTCATGAAAAAATCGTTCTACCTCACATATTAGTAATATATGAAGTGAATTAAATGATGATGAATGTGATTCCATCAATCACAGGGAAAGACAAGATTCCTTCATAATTCTCAAGATCCATAATAAACATGTAAAGGATTGTCCAAGTACATATGTCCAACATTAAAATTCAGTGAGACTGAAACATTCTATCACATATTACGTTGATAGAGAATGGATCATGTGGGATTAGAGAGTTTCAATGGTCACGTCATTCGATTCAGGAATCTCCATCTACTAGATAATCCTTAGTGTGAATTCCCCAGTGAGTTAAAAGTTATGAATCCATCCATAAAAATTGATTTAGATTGGGTTTGGGTTTGGTCTTAAGGATATTTTAAAACAAAGAGAACATTTATTCTTATAATAACACTGATATGTAGTAGTTCTTTTCCAGACTTGAGCTAATATACCCAATGCCTAAGTACCCACACATATGTCCTTTCCACCTGAAATTAAACTAAGACGGTTCAAAAAACTATGTTGGCTTTGACTACTCTTGTAAATATGTTATATAGGACACATCACAGAATCTCAATCCAATCATAGATGTATGAATCTTGTACCTACATTGAAGAAAATTTTGATGTGACAGACTATATGGCTCCAACATATAAGCATCCACCATCCCGGTAAATTGATGAAGAAAATTGGATATTTAGATATTCATTCACTAAAATATTTCCCTTAATTTGTAAAAGATATATTGCTTATGGTCATTTTTATAGAAATTGTTTTCGTATCCATATAGGAATGAAATTTATCCTATGGTATTTTTTTAGGGTGAAGAGTCGAATATAATGGGTAGGTAGAGATTCATGAACACATATTATCTCTATAATAGATTCTGATTGTAACAAATACCCCCCCCCCCCCCCAAGAGTTTGATGAGCCCAACCTTCTATTCTCTTGACAAGTGTGTGTACCAAAGTGCCATTGGTCCGGAAACCCTAACTGACCACCTATCGTTTGAAAGTAGATTGGTAAACAGTTATATATGTTGGAACCATGTGGAGTTTTTGTTATGGATAGAAATAGGGACATGATATAAATGATTGATCATGAAATTGATCACCCTTAATCAGCTATTAGGCCAAATTTAACTCTCTTTTAGTTTTTTATTTTACATTCAAATCATATATGAATAATATTTATATTTATAACTATCTATTTTTATATATAATAAATATATATATATATATTGTGGTGTATGTGTGTTTTATATACTCTAGTAGCGGGAATAATGAATCCCCCTCCATATTATTATCTAGTGAAATATAATTATAAATCCTTTTCCACAAGCACTATATGTGTTTTTTTTAAAATATGAATTATATAACCCTCATGAATCACATATATTCCTTCTCGATATTTTATTTGTAATGAAATCGTTATATTGTCGATGAAGCATTAATTTGTTTTTTCTATAACAATTATCTTCAAATTTAATTGATATGATAAAAAATATGTTATTTGATTAAATTTACAAGTCTCCATTACTGTTTTGTATTTCCATCATCATCTTATATTGTTTAATTTATTGGAGTATTTTAATTATTCGTAGCTCAAATTATCATGGTTCATTCAGGTAATCATGATATGGGTTCCAAATAGATATCAAACCTAAAATATTGTATTTATTCATAAATGTTCCTATCCTTGATAAAAAATTAGCACTCTCTTATTCAACGAAATTATAATAGTTAAGTCTAATTAATTATGGTAATTATAGAATACCAATAATAATGGATTTATCCATGAAAAATATTTCATGACCCGATCTAGGAATATATATCATTGAATTCATTCTTATATGGGAAAATCTTATATTTATTTCAATTTATAATTGTATTTTTTATTTTAAACCATTTATATAAGAAGGCCACCCAAATTATTGTTCATGTTGTTCATTCCTAGATAATTGTAATGAAAATTGGTTGAAGTCCTGCAAGGGGAGATTTTAAATGGATAAATATTATCATATGATAAATAATTTATCTCCAAATTGTTATTTAGTGTCAATGATAGGTATGATCCACTTCATACCAATCAGAGAAGTTTTAATTTCAAAATATCATGTGGTGATAACCCATGATGAATAATATTAACATATTATTTTAAATATTTTTATATATTTTTCCCCATAGATATATATCATTATTTGAACTACATTTTTTGACTCAATGTGACACCCTAGATTTTCTCTAAGGTAAAAAACAATATAATTCAATTGTAATTATAGTATTTTTCTCTAATATGATTATATAATGAGGTCAAAAAGTTATTTTGGTTTTATGGGGACTTTTAGGAGCCTAGATCCCCATGTTTTGGGAAGATATAGGATGGCTTCATATTTAGTTTAAATAGTTATTCCCAATTTGTACAGATTGATTAGACCTTATAGGGTTCTCGAGTTCACAAAATCCGAACACATGGTTTATTATAACTATGGATCTAAGTGCAAACCTCCATAAAAATGTTAAAAATCTTATTGTAAAGTCATTTTTCATTGTCTATACATTTTTAGTCTAACTATGCATCCATCCTATGTGAAAGGTCCCCATGGATAGTGAATGTCACCTATTTGGCAGAAAATTTGTCCAACCATGTAGATAAACCATGATAACTCCATTTAATGGTTTAATTTACTAAATTTTCTTCCATAAAATTATAAAATAATATATTTTTTTTCATTTTCACCCACACAATTATCCATTACCTATTATAAATATCTCCCATATATTCTCCCAACACATTGATATATATTCTAAATCTAATTTCCAAATCAAGTGTTCTATGTAACGTTGGATTTCTATGTATAAGAGTTTTGATAAATTTCCATATTCTCTTGGTTTAATTTTCTATATTTGGAATTATTTTTGTGATACCTTATAATCTCTATTTTTATGTTTTTTTTATATTCTTAAATTTTCTAAATATTTAGACTATACTAATAGTTGATACTGGATGAGTTCTTCTATACCTCCATAAGGTAAGTGCCTAGCAGTTTTCCCTCCAATATCCTCAATTTATTATTATTATTGTTTTGTTCCAGATAGGTTTCACCCATTATTTTCCCCTAAAAAATATGTTCCATAATGTTTTTTAATTTGGATTCCAAATGTCCTATTATACCCTCTTATTATAATTATAGGTTAATGAACTCAACATGATCAACCCCTTCAGTTGTGATATCTACATAACCATGTACCCACACAAATTTTATTAAAAAAAACCTATTGGTGTGTTTTTATAGTAATACTCATTTAATTTGTATATTTTAAATGGTTGAATTGAAACTTATGATTTATAATGAATGTTCTTTTTAGAAATTAGTATTTTGAAATCAAATGATAAATTTTATTACCTAAAATTGTATATTTTCATGGTTTAATGAAAGATTAAAGTATTTAATAATGTATTGATAATTAATTAGAAATATTAGTAAAAGGAACATGGGTATTTCATTAAATATAAGGTTCATATTATACATATAGAATGAATTATTTTACTAGAGTGGTAAAAATTGAACTTGTATTTGATTCCTAAAGGAATTATATGATCACACAGAGTAAAAATCCCATAATTAGGGGGATTGATTACAAGGGAGATACCCACCATCGAAATTTTTAAACACCAAATATGTATATGTGTGAGTGTGTGTGTGAATTCATCAACATGTCATCAATGGTTACATTTTTTCAGATTAATATATTAGAGTTTCTTAAATAATATAATTGGATTAAGTTGATGTATTTTGATTGGAGGCTCATTGGATTCATCCTTTATACCATATTTATGATTAATCCTTGATTTACAATGTACATGATCCATATATCCAGTTAGAAAATTTCCTTTAAAAATCTAGGGGTTTAACACAAATATTACACTCAATCCCCATATCTATATTAAATGGATCATGTGTTTTTAATTGGATAGGCATGTTAAGGTCATGGATTCCTTGATTAATCAGGGATTCTGCATTCCTATTATTATGAAAAGTAAGATTTGGTTTCACCATGGGACATATTTAATGATTACATATACTTTTACACATCGTTTAGATAGTCTATACCCAAATTTATATGAGATCCCTCATTCAGACCATACCAGCATGATCACATAATAGTATGGTCGGTCGGGCATCCCATAAGGAGTCTTAGCATGATACAATTGTTATTTATTGATTATTAGTCTTATTATATATATATATATCCACACAAACATATTCATATTCACAGAGGATAAAATTATAGAATAACATGAGGGTGGCTTATTAATTATATATCACACCCTTCTGACTCACTGATTAGTGCATATAAAAACATTATGAATGCAGGAATGAGAAAAGAAAAGTATATGTTTTTGGTTGATTTAATTATTATAGCATTGGATATTGGGAGCATGATATTAATACCTAGATCTTGATAATATTGGATTTATAATTTATGTATTTATTATTCTTTTGATTACATGTACGTATGTGTTTTATTTTCCCTTAATTCATTCCTTTTTTATAGGTCCATGAAACCCTCATCATTTTTTGTATGGAAATATTATTGGATTGTGTATTCATTTATTCTAGTTGATTTTAGTTCAATACTCAATTTTTAATTGTTAGGTTTCTGGTATTTATCATTCACCTCACAGTTTTGGTACTATGAATATGAGGGTATAGTCTCGCCATCACATTAAAAATATGTATATTAACAACTTTTATTATGAATTATATATGTTTTAATACATCACAAATTAATTTACCAGCTTTTATAAAAAAAATTAAAAAAAAGAGGTAACACAAATATATCGATTTTGATTAACCTTTCAAACAAACCAAATTTTATAAGAATACTAAATTAATAATAAATCATTTATATTTTTTTTGATATTTCGGTAAATCACCCATATTTTATCAACATTTCAGAAAAACATGGGTAAATTGTTTTTTAGTGATGTTTTTTTTAAAAAAGAAGCATATTTTGGCATATAATGAAGCACCCCAAGCCCCACACCACTAAATGTACTCTCCACCTACATTAAGAACCAACTCCATCCCCACCCATTCCACGTAGGCAAGCTACCACCGAGGGTGTGAAATGTACCCCATTACCCACAATGCTACATATGCTCCCTCTACAACCCATGTCGGCTCACTCCACCTACACATTCCCTTGATATAGGTACCATGTTAGGGAAATGAACCCCACTCCCACTTCCTCCACATGTTCCATCCACCACCACCTCCACCCCAATCAGGAATTCTACCATCCACCCAGAATTGAATACAATACCTCCGACCTTACACTCTACAGCAACACTGACTCACATATGATATTTATGAGATTATTATGGTATAATTTAATGTTTATATATATGTTTATATATATATTTTAGATTATAAAAATATATAAATATGTATTTAATATGTTAACATGTATATATTAATATATATATATCTGTGTGTGTTTTTATATTTTAGATTTAATATTTTATGTTTTATGTTTTATGTTTATTTTTATTTATATATTTTAATATTCTATCATATATATCTACATGTTTATATTTTTATATTATATAGATATACATATCTTTATATATATATATATTATATATAAATATATTTGTATATATATATATATATTTGTTTGTGTGTGTATATATATATTTGGATATATATATATATATATATATTAATATATATATATATATATATTAATATCTAAAAATATTTTCAAATCACCATGGGGAAATTGGAAATATAAATAAATATATATATATGGATGCATTTTATTAAAAGGTCTATAGTTTATAAATTTTTTTCTTGAAACCTTTATTATTTTGTTACTGTTTTTGGAAACGTGGCTAATTTACATACATTTTTATGATGCATGGTTAATTAAAGGCTATAACCAATATAGATTTCTATATATTTATATATATTTATTTTTATATTTATTTATATATATATATATAGATATATGTGTCTATAGATTTATATATGTGTGTGTGTCTTTGTTTTTTTGGGTTTATAAAAATAAAAATAAATATATTTATAATATATTTTCATTTGGGTATATATATTAAAAGATATATATATATATATCAAAATATATATTTCATTTGATGAGTGGAAGTTGACAATTTAAAATTATGTATTTCAAGATACGTTTCATTAAATAATGTCTAATTTAGAAAAAAATTTCCGGAAACAAAATTATGTTATCGATTTATTCTGGTAACCTGGCTAATTTAGGATATTTTTCCAAAAACATGGAAAATGGTGGGAAGTTTTAACATATTGTGATTAGATTAGATATATTTTCTAAAAATCATAACTAAATTTAAAATTAACTATTTTTTTTAAAAAAGTAACTCATTTCATTATTGTTTTGCACTGTCATACCATCATTGACCCTCACTATTATTCGACAGCCTGTTGCTTATGGGAAGGTACACATGATGCAATGTGACTGAAAATTTTATGTTACATATCAGTGAACTATGTCTGGGACCTTACAAATTGGTATCTTAGATCTTTTATATTTATAATTGTTTGGGTTTTTAGAGAGAAAACTAGGTTGTGTTTGAATTTTGTAATGATCCTGTATCTAGGAGTAGCTAGCCCATGTTTAGGAGACAATAAGAACTGTATATAATGAGAAATTTAGTTCTAGATTATTCTTTCTATGTTTGTATTGATTTCAACAGTGGGTGATGCGTAGGGATTTTGTCATTGTGTAATATTCTGAAATTCATTATGATCCATTTATGGGTATGGAATTGAGGTAGTGTTTAATGATTGAACAATATAAACATGAGGATTTAAATGGAATGAATTCTTCCATTTAACATTTACATACTATGTGCATTCTCTATTTTATGTTCATTTCTAATTTATAGTCATATTTTAGGATATAATAAAGTTTCCAGAAGGTAAAAAAATTGGAATAATTTAATTTTTTCTATCATCCTAAATGGTGTTTTCCAATATACCATGATGATTGAAAAATAATTCACATCTTATAGCATATTTGAGCCAAGGAACATTGGTCACATGAGTTAAAATTCTATATATTTTCTATTACTTATATTCTAATTTAATTTTAATAATTGTGTGTGCCTCTATAAATTCATTATGGTGATTCATCTAATTGATCCATCATAAAATTGAAGATGTATTTATGTTTAGTAAAATTTTAAATAAAAAAATAAAAAATTTATACATTTGGAAATATAAATAAAACTAATAAAATCATGATATATATATTTGGGTACCCATAATTACATATTTATGAACTCTTGTCTTCTCAATTTAAATGGAAATGGTTTTCATTAATTATGACGCAAATTTTGAATTAAAGAGTTTTTCATCTATAAAATGAAAATAAGAAATTGAACATAGTAGTGGGATGTGGATAACATCATTAGTGATTCAACATGGACATATGAGACTCTTATTCCTAGAATTATGAGTAATAAGTGGGGTGCAAGTATTATATAGGAATAACATTACCTATTATATTCTTGTATTCGAATGTTTATTAATAGTAAAATCTAATATGATTAAATTTCTTGGAATTTTTTGATTAATAACACTATGTCCTATTTAGTCAATTTCCATGGAGGTGGAGACAAACATGTTCCTAAAGTGGTTGGATATAAAATGATAAAAGTTTCAAATACACAACCTCTAATTATAACTGACTTCTACAATGATGAATAATATTGATAGTCTTTACTGTATTTTATGTAGACTATTTTTGGAGATCAAATAATTTCCCCTATTATGGTTGTTCTTAAATAAGAGTTTCAACTGCAGCATAAAGACACATTTTTGGGGTACGGAGGTGCATAGGCTGTAGTAACATGGCTAGGGAACACATTGAATATCATTTTTCACATGTATATGCCTCCAGAGAGGATTGTCAAGGTCACCACATTGGTGGTTCATGGTTCTACAAAGACTTTGTGGGATATTATCACTCAACCATACCTTTATTAGGATATGATATAGAGATATTTACAGGTTTCCTTTTATGCTTGTCACTTTCTAGAGACATTAACAGTTGGTAGTTCAATGAAAATCTTACACCTAGAGAAAGGATCCTATTATATTATGGACTATTCATCTCCCTTTACATAGATTCATCAATTTTCACTTTCATTCACCGTGGAAGAGATTTAAAGATTGATACTCTCCATGGATTAGATTAATTATGTCATCTTGTATCAGTTAAATTCTTTCTATTTGACTACTATCATTGGAATTTTGAATGATCAACTTATCATTGATTTAAAATTAAGAGATGATGAGAGTGAATGTATTTGAGGTTTATTGAAGAGATAGGGTAGTATTTCATATAGAAGAAGATAACATCATCGAGGATTTTCTTGATTAATCATTTGTATATAAATAAACATCTCTAATTGATTTCTCATATTCCATCCGTGTGAGAGATACGGTAAAATGATGTTTCAGTGTAAAGGATTCTCAGGTGAATGTTGAGCCTATAATGGACAGGTTCATCGTTGGATGTTGTTTTGGTCCATCCTATTCATTCCTGGTGGGGGATTTTTATAAAAAGTTACACCTTCAAGAATAATATTTATATCTCCAAATCAGGATTAATGGTTGACTACCGGTGCACATACATGTTATGGAGTTGAATGTGGTCAAGGAGGCAAAACTGAATATATGAAATATTGAATGAGTGAACCAGCAGTAGGTATTTAGGGTGTATCTCAATTTTGTCGATCAAGGTATATGTACGTTGTGAATGAAATACCTATGGATAAGGTTTTCATGATGTCTATAGAGAGATGTACAATATTAGTTGACATTACATAATTATCATCACTTTTGATAATTATTCTTCACATTCTTTTATCTCAATCGCAAATGAAGAAGTTGTACCTGGGAATTATAATTTATAGGACATGATAACACTTCAGAGTCAATTAAAAATTAGATAAAAGAGTGTATTATAGAGTAAGGAATCTCCCTAGAAATATGTTGTTATAATTTCATATGGTATCACATTGTCCTTGAGATGATGAGAATCAATGTCATTATGGGCAATGACTAGTTGTTCCCTTATAAATCTTATGAGTACATATATGAGAAGAAGGTATGATTTGAATCACAATAGAAAACTGCATATATTTAGAAAGATGAATAGAATGTCTTGGAAGGTATATATGGTCTATAACATCAGGGGTTTTGTTGGGTGATGGGATAGATTGAATTACTCTGTATGGATGATCACTGAATACATCATGCTACTTTTTCCTCACTTATTATATCATATTAGGGATGTTTTAAAAGTTTATTTCTCTAGACTAAATATTGAGATAGAAGAGTATTTTACAATTTATATACTCTTAATTGGAACATGTTTATCCAATCCTCATTATATCAAGAAAACTACGGAGTTGAGAGAGCTCAAAAGATAGATATAATAATTAGAAGGTTTGTTCTTTATATGGACCAGTACAACACCACAGGTTTAAACGGTCCTTTTATCCATGATTGAAGATGGTACCCTTAGGAATTACATTTTTTATGTGAAGTCATGTTATGGTCAAAAAACAAAATAAAAAAATCATATTGAAAAGAAAAAACGGTTACAGAAGTCTAAAATAAGGAATTTTTCTAACATCCTTGACATAGAGCGAGATTAACTCATGAGGGATAACATCACTCTGATGAATCTTGTGAGTAACACCTATGTTGGCAAGACCATCAGAGATCTTGTTAGCTACACTATAGGAATGAGTGGTAATGCTATTCATCTATGAAATAAATTCCCGGCAATCAACCCAACATTTAGTGACTGTCCAAACCAAGTGAATAGAACCATTACAAATTTCCTGAATAACAGTAATAGAGACACTCTCTATCCAGTTATTTCTCCAATTATAAACTGGTATCCTCTTCCACATATAGTTTAAATCCTTGAAAAACAGTAATGAGCGAGTGTTTTCTCTAACATTTATTATATTTTAGGATACCATCATGTACGAGTTTGTCTTGTAGACATACCTTGTACATATTATCAATGCATTTGAGGTATTTATATGTATCGGTTTGGCAATTTAGTTTGATTAACATTCCCTCCATCTATATGTGTTTGTAATATACGGTTTTAACTTGTATTTGGATTTGGTTTTCATAGAACTCATGAACTAAATCTTGGTCACTTATCATATTTTTCTTGAATCTTCCAAACATATTGAGTTCGTTTTGAATATACTATGAGAGAACTAGTTTCATTCTATGATCACTAAATTCAACTTTTGGGTCAATAATTCATACATACATGGTTAAAACATTTAGTTTGATGGAGTATCCATTGACCTTGAGAAGATTAGAATTGTGGTCTATTGGGAGCATCCCAAAAATGTTTTTATATGTCCATTTCATCATGGAGATGGCTAGAATGTATGAGAACCTTATTTCGGACTATTAATTCCTAGAATAACAAATATATATCTTTTCAAAAAAAGGTTTTTATGTATTTGTGGTCATTACATAGTGAGGATACAATTATTTGATTTGAAAGGTTGATTAACTTCATCTTTGATCATGATTCTTCTAGATTATGGATGAATTTTTTAATGTTTATTTGGAATCACTAGACATCAGGCTAGGGGAAGTTCATATATATGCACATTGAGTGGTTGACTATGATTCTCGTTAGTTGATTCCACCATATTGGAAATAACACACACATGATATCTAAATAGAACATGTGGTTTATTTTTTGCATTATTTGATACATTATTATCATAGAGAAATATTTTTGGTGCATATATTACATAATATTCTCATATAAATTTTTTCATAGGATGATTTAATTATCAAATATATGAGGAGGGTGGGATACCATAGTATATCAATTTTGAGATTGAATATATTCCTGGGAAATGTAATTTCATAGAAGATTATTGATCTAGTAGACTCATTCAAGGGATGTTCATATGGATAGTAGTGAGTGTCAGTTGATGGCCCTATTTTACACGATTCACATAGAGGTCCAATAGATTTATGAAAATAATGTCCATATATAACTATCATTTACAATATAAATTTAATAGAGAGAGAAAATGAGTTATCTATAAAATTAAGATGGATTATTTCTTAGGGACATTGTTTCAGGTAATGATAGGACACTAGGATACATTCTTGATTGTGAAGAGGACTTACACATATATAGACATGTATGGGATTCTACAAGCAATGTGTATGAACTCATGTCAGGGTCTCATTCATCTACGTTGGTGATACACCATGTGAAAACAATGATATGTTGGGATCTATGTTTCTAATTTTGGGGACCTCTAATTAAAAGCAATTTAGTTAGATTTGATATATGGTTTTCCACATATTAGCAGGTGATGGAAAAACACCAATGAACTCATGTGATTCTAAATAAATATCCAACTAATCCATTGAAATGATGTGATGTCATCATGGACATCGTGAATTGAATATCATGATCCCTTTGGAGAAATTATGTAATATGAGTTATCAAAAACATTCTCATAAATGTCTCTCTATTTTTACCTTAAAATGTTAAAATATTTGGATTATCTTAGTTGGATTTATGATTATGATATTCTTATACATTATCGTGTTTGAAATAAGATTTTACTTGATTGGGATAATCATTTCGTGTCTAATATCTATAGAGGTTCCCATATGATATTAGGTACAAATGTAATATTGATTATAATATTCCACAATCAGAACAACGGGTGATATGAGTGGAAAACACAGCTGTTAAAGGAGATTCATAGAGAATGTATCACTAATTTTATTGGATCTTGATGAGAAAATATACCATAATCTATGTATTGATATAATAAAAACTATAGCTGATGATACATATTGTTAATTATTATTCCTTCTATGTTATATAATTATATTCACCACTATGATGTTTATAGGTATGAAAGGAAAGACTGAATGGGCCACTACTCAATGAAGATACTCCAATAAAGGATTAGTTGATCCGAATTAAAATGGGTATAGATCAATATAGATATATTCCACATGTTGATAGCAATTAATAACCACTATTGATAGAGGTTAGGGATCGAGTCTTTATCCATGTATTGACAAATCAGGGGAATTGATGATATAGGTTACTTGGGAAGTGGTTTCTATAGTTCATTGGATATTTTGATCTATTATAGAGGGTTATACTAAATTCTAGTCATATAGAACTCTCTGAGAGATAAATATGTACAAATGATTTGTTTCACATTTCATAGTTACATCGCTACTACTCAGACCATTCTCGTGTTTTGTAGCATAAAATGGTGTTGTTGGATGTTGATACATTTTTAATGGAGAAAATTATTTATATCATTGAACCAATCCCAAAGTATCTATAAGTAAAATCATTTCCTTTAATGTGGGTTTTCTGGAATCACATATATTTAAATGATGATAAAAGGGAGAGATAGGTTGATGTACATTCCTAGTGGCCTAAGCATTTCTAATATGGTGTTTTATCACACTTATAATTGAAACATTGGTATGAGTTGTCTAATGTGGGGGAGAATATAACACCATAGTATTTATATGATTTTTATAACCATTTATTTCATGTTATATTATTATTTTTTCTCCTAATATGTAGTACTAATGAGGATTCAGATGTTTTTTGGGTATAAGAGTATTTTTTTTCTGCAACGATCACCATGATTTGAGATGAAACAAGCAGTTTGACATCTTAGTTTAGATTGCAGAAAGTAGTCCACAATGATTTATTAACCATGTGGACTACTATAGTGCATATTAATTAGCTTCAATTTTTATTTTAACCATATATCCTGGCCCCCACATCAATAAAAAGGATGAAAACTTTTTGTAAAGGTATTTTTCATGGGTTGACTATGGATAGTCCAACTAGGAACCTAGACCATGTGAGGGGTTCCAATGGACATTGACTATCTCATGGTTGGAACCAGGTATGTAAAACCATGAATACAAACTATGTGATAACCTTTTCAAGGGTTGTATTATCTTTAACCATAATGAAAATAAATGTAAAAAACATTTTACATTTTCCTCCACACATTACACCTCAGCTCATTAGAGATATCTCCGATAGATTACTCATAGGGATATATCTAGCTTTATCTTCTGACATTTGAATTAATTTCAATATATCAAGTTGGATTCATTTTTTTAATAACATTGATTAATTAACATTTTTTAGTTTATCATTCCATATTCAATGTTGTTTTGGTGAGTGCTAATTTCCATATTTTCAAGGTATTTATCTATAATTTGTTTTCATCTGATTCAGACTGAACAAAGGGATGGTACTAGAGGAATTATCCTCTACCGCCATAATGAAGTTGGACACTTAATTTTCCATGATTTCTAATAAATTTATAATTTTTTTCTTTACTTTCATATCATCTTACCGTATGATATTCAACTAAAATAAATTTCCCTAAAAGGAGTTGAATAATATGAAATTTGTTTCCCTATTAGACCCTCTTATTATCATTATAGTTCAATAACCTCAACATGATCCACCCCTTTTGCTATTCCATCCATATTTCAATGTGGCCCCCTACAGTTTTTTATCCAAATCATTGATTTGAATGTTTTGATCATCTTACTCAAGTGATGTGATTAATTTAAATGGATGAATAAACACTAATGATTAGAAAATAATGTTTACCTTGGAACTTTTTGATTTAAAATAAGATGATTAGTGTTATGACCTATTATATTTTCCTTATGATTATTGAATGAAAAGATAATGAATTTAATAATTAAATGTGATTGAATTAGAATGGATAATACATATAACTATGGTATTTTCCCAGATATAAAATTAATATTTTAGGTATAGACCATTTCCTTGTTATATGATTTGTCCCAACTGTATAGATTTATATTCCTTATGGAATTACATGATCACTAAGAGGACACCACCTCTATTCATTGACCCAGTTTCTAAGAGAGGTACCATTATTATAATTTGGTTAATGAAATATTTATATGATAATTACTCAATGTAGTACTGGAGATGCTCATCAATCAATTCATGCCATTTAGAATGCCTTATATATACACATTTTATTTTTATGATTTAATCAGAAAGGAGGTTCTTTGGAATTTACCTTGGGGTCTAGTTGAACATAGCCTTGGAATTAGCATTATCATTCATCATGGACACATTTAAACAGTTTTCTAAAGGACTACATTGGCTTCATTCCTACCATTACACTCATACCCCTTATACATGCATCATTATTTTTCTATTTTGAGCTGAATCATCCACATTATATCAAGGATTCCATGATTCCTCTAGGATCCTGTATTACTATTATTATGACATCGAAATGATAATTTCACCTTTGTCCAATTTTATTACTAAATAAAATGTTACACCATATTTTTACATTCTAGTCCATAAATTATTGTAGGTCCATTTTCATACATTACCATCATGAGCCATATCTAGCATGGTTGATCAGGAATCCCATGAGCATTCTATTATTGAAGTTATTATTATTTCATTCATATTATTACTCTAGTAACCTATATGTATTAACATTACTTAATTTATATTCTTGGAAAGGATTTTCATAGACGATGTTGTGGGGTCCTAGTGAGTATATCAAAGAACCTATCCATTTTGACGATTGGTACACATAAAATCATAATTGATATAGGTCAGGACAAGGGTACGTGATCACTCATGAGTGTTTATTATTTATAACATGAGTTCATGGGAGCATGGGTGTGATCCATGGTTCATGATACAATTAGATATTGATTATTTGTAATATTTTATTCTTTTATTTACATTTATATATGTGTGTATGATTCCATGTATATATACCTATATTTATAACTCGAATAGGTAGTCATGATTTTTTATATGGTACCTATTTGTGATTTTTTATTACTTGTATCTGGATAATTTTGTATCATTGGTCCATTTTAAATTGTTACATTCCCACTATTCATCCATAATCTTACCATTGTGATACTATAGTTGAGATTTTATATTCTCCATACCATACCATCACATACCCTTATTGATAAACTATAACCTTTGGTGCATGTGGAGGTTTGATTATGGACATGTGGGAAACTATGGTTGGACATTTATGATTGAACTAGTTATGGGTTGTTACGCTGAGCATCGTATATAAATTATTTATCATGAGCTACTAATGAGGCCGATGTCATATATTTAAATGATCAATTCAAATTCCTTTATAATGGGAATATATCATATTTATAATGGGTTTTCCATAATAATAATGTTTAATATTGAATTGTAAGTATTTTAGGGATAAAACTCAATGAAATAACGTAGAAATAGACTATATATAGATACATAAATCTAAAAAAGATTAAAAAAATAATTTTATATTTTTTAAATTATCAAAATAGGTTACCTTTGATACATCATGATACAATTATTATTCATAATTTTTTGAAAAATTCAGTTGAGGATTAATATAATATAGACATAAAATCCTCATCCTACCTAATGTCTAGGAAACGAGGGTGGACATTAATATGCCTTATGTTCCATCCCCAAGATTCTAAAGGTGAGAAATAAATGCAAAGGGGTTCATATACAATTGGAAGACTATTTACTACTTGAATAAAAAATGAAAAACAAATAGAAATAACCAAACACCACTATAAGATGCATGAGAGAAATGTTATAAAATAAAAGTATAATAAGTGATTTTAAAATATATTAGAGTAATGTTACAGAAGAATCACTAGTAATAATATCATAGTACCTTCTGAAACTAAACCCAAAAAAAATATATGGAAAACAAAGACTCCAAGACAAAAACTCTCATCATGATTCATGTTCTATCCACATACCCATCCCTATGTTATCAAGATAAATCACTAAATAAATGAGATAACATTACTTTACATGTGTCTTAATAATCCATATCTACAAACTCCCCAATGTTCCCATGCAGAGGGTGTGTATAAACCACAGTAGGTTTTCTCCAAATGACTTCCATAATCACACTAAAATGATAGACCAAGTTGTAACATTTATTGTATATAATTTATATAAAACTATGTAAAATAGTTTATAACAAATTATTAGAGCATTTTTTCAAACGAAAACCGTTTCCAGGAAAGAAACCGATAAATTCATTCAATCCTTTTCCAAACACAATTTTAATTTCATATTCTATTAGACACACATCCAATGCATAACATATAATAGACGATGTTTGGGTTACATTTAATTGATGAAAGTCACATCCATACACCATCCCATTGTTGGTTGTACTTCAGTAACAATATCCATATAATTCATATAAATTCCAACCATTATACCAAAATCTTGTAAAATCATTTGAATAAATCAATTTTTAATATTTCGACATTCTGTTTCCACAAGTCAAAAACCAACAACCATATTATAATAATCATTTTAAAAAAAATCTAATCAATTTGACATTCCATAAACAAACAATTTAAAAAATTTATTAAACCATATCTAAATAAGGTTCCCATCAAACATTTCCAATAATTCCATAATTGAATTCCTGAAAATCGATCATATTTAATTCAAACCTCCCTGTTATAACTAATACAATTGATGGGTAAAGGAAACTACATCACAATTATGAAAAAACGTATAATGACACAAAATATTCATCAACACATGATTGGAATGCCAAAATCATTCCATAGATATTTTTTCCTTTATAAATATAAATCACATAACATCATGATTGGAATCACACAACATGGATCTCTATCTAATGGATTATATCCATGAATCCAGGAGACTCAATAAAATTACCACCAATGGAAAACTACCATGAAAGATAATATTCATGGAATAAGGGATTACAATGCACAAAGAATCAAAAATTGGTTTCTCCTAGATCATGATTAATGGTATTCACTTCTATTGGAAGAGGCAGAAAATGTTTTGTAGTCTGATTTAGAGAAAAATCATACATTAAGTAGAATATATGAATTAGAACACATTTTTAGATCTTATTTTATAGTACATTTTTAGGGAACATGTTTAATAAAAATATATCCTAATATTGTAGTACCCACAACCTCAAAAAACCCCTCACATGGTTGTCTTGAAAGTTTCAAACAACCGTGTGCCAACCCAGAAAATCCCCACTATCCCTCTATGTACATTATCGTCTTTGTGGCAGGATGGTTGGTCCAAAAAACTAACCTAAAAATGCACCAATTCAGATCCCACTATTTTAGTTGGATGGTTTTCAAGAAGTTGATTCACGGTTTCTACAAACTACGATGAAACCATGAATGTCCAAAAAATCCACAAGAAAAAAAAATTACCTCAAAACTTTCCATCTCATAAACAAATAAAATTATATGAATAAAATATATAAAATAAATATTTAATTACCTTAATTTTGGGGTGCTACATTATCCCCTCCATTGGAATTTTCATCACTATAAATTATAAAACCATATTTTCTATGACATAATTTAGGACAATGCTCAACTATTTTAGATTCTTATTCTCCTGTTTCTTTCAGAATCTGACTATGTCTCCAAAAAACTTACACTAAACAAATTTTTTCATATTAATGACATTATCTAGCTATCCACAATTTAAACCGGCACATAAACCATAAAATCATATGCATATATGTTATCATGATCATATTGAATCGCATGATTGATATCATACCAGTACCTTTTCAATAGAGATACATGAACCCCAATATTCACCGAAATAAACATTGTTGAAAATTCCATCTGATATTCATCATCACCAACTCAATCATGTATCTAAAAATGATAATGTATGGATGATATATCTTTACCATCACCTCAAAACGATTATTCATAGAACATAGGGAGATTTCCACGAAAATAGGATCAATCACCTCAAATGATAGAAAACATAGATCATGATACTTATATAATTTATTATAATTATGAATTTTCTCCATTCTTTGACTAATTAACTAAATCGTTACTACTATATCAAGAACACGTCTTGGTCCAACTATTAATGCCTCTTGTATTACCAACTAAAAAAGTGGGAAATGATATGGATTCCCGAACAATGATTCAAATGGATCCTGATGTATCAAAGAAAAGTTATTATTATTATATGAAAACATAACTAAATATATATAGTCATCCCATGGTCTAACATGATCCATTATACAATCCATAAACATGCCTTAAAATATTTGGGTCTTCCTTCCTGATTGTCCATCCATCATAGGATGATATGTCATGCTCATAGTAAACTTTCCCCAAGGGTTTGGAAAAAGGATTTATAGAAATGAGATATAAACCTCAGATATCTATCTAATATTATCTGGCCTGAATTCACTGGTCTTTGGTGCACCATCAAAAATTAAAAAGGCTAGAAACATGAAGTGATCGTAGACAGAATGAAAAGTACGATGTCTATACCATCATGGTTAAAATGATATATGGTCAATGTAACATATAACTTGTTTCCAAAAATTAAATACAAAGAATACTAAAACCAGACCCTCTATTGGTGGATGGACATTAAATATCAAATAAATATCATATGTAACAAATAAAATCAACATTAGACATGAATATAATTTCCAAAATAACACTTGTATCCATGAAACATCTCACGCAACCAGAACAGGTCATGCAATAAAATAAGTATTAAACGTCATCTATGGTCAACCATCTGTATATACATATATATAATAATGCTCAAAAAAATATAATTAAAAGGGACCTACATCGAGGAATGAAATCAATGTCCTATGCCAACACCCCATTCAAAATAACTATTATGATCGAAATCTTATGGTCAGCCCATGTCCTAAATTAAACATCATGAAGTCTACATGAATCCCAAAGGGCCTATACAGGGTGTGATAAAGTGTCTTAGAATGATACCATAAATGTGTGCATACCGAAATTTTTTTTAAAGAAGTTGTGATATAAAATTAAGAGAAAAAATCACAAAATAAAAATAAAATAAGAAAATTTCCCTTGTTATCAACATTGACTATGATGTTTTCACTTTCATCAGAAAATGATTTCATCACTAATGAAGAATGGATACTTGGACGCTGTACCATGATATCCAATAATGTCATACAACCCATATGAAACCCTAGGTTCCACCTCCTAGTAAGAAACTCGTAAACTCGTGCCACTTAACACCTCCTGTCACAAATAAATAACTAACTACCTGATGGATTGACCAGGTAAAGTGTATCTAGTCCCACAAACCCATTAACAAAATCACACTATGGATCTAGTCATGAATTTTGAGGCATAAAAATTTCATTCCTCAAATAAAATCACTATCAAATCATAGAATATTTTCCAAGGAATGGAAATCACCATCAACCCAATGTAATCCATGCCCATGGCCTCAACACAATGAGCCTCATCCCTACAATTGAATACCTAAATGCCATTATTTTATGGCTTATCACCTTCCCCATGTAATTTTCTAAAATTTTCCACAAATGGATTTATAATTAAAACTAACTTTGGTCTCTTCCCACACGAGTGGTCAAAAAAACCTCATCACTATGTCACCCTCTATGGACATGATTCTATTCGGCATTTTGTCCCATCACAGGAAAGTGTAAATCACAAAATTTAGATCATAGGGAACATCCAACATGAACTAGTTTTCTATTCAACTATATCTCTAAAGTCTGATGGGCAAGACATCCAATGCCATGGGCCATTCCCTCGACCTAATTGCCTCAATGCCTCAAACTAGAATCCTCAATTCCCAAAAGGTGACCACATCAACCTTATAACATGGGTCAAGCAAAACCCAATGTACATATTCTCAAAATAATAATTGATATGTCATCCCAAGTGCTTAGTCTTAGAGTGTAATGATTTCAGAGTCCACATAACATTCCATTCTATCATTTCATATATATAATTCAAAATAATTTAATTTCTATGAAATTTAATTTAATATGATTCATTTTAAAAAATTTACATTAGAATAAAAAATAAATTAATCATAATTGAGTAACACAAATAAAAATTTTCATCTAATTCACTTTATAATTAAGTATAAAATTAAATGAATTATAAATGAATAAATATATACAAAAAAAATTAATTTTATTTAAACAATTCCTTGCCCAAACCACCTAGGGAGATTAATTCTCTAACCTAGTGGAACTCATATAAAAAATGTGAGATAATTCCCAACTACATATCGTATGGTCAAAGAATTAATTTTATATGAAGAAAAAATGTCTCCCTCAGAAACCCAATATCATAAAAAAAATATTTCACCAACGAATGGTCTATAAAAACAATAAGAAATTTATGAAACATTTACTTAGGACTCGTAGATCTATTCCTATACAATATAAAGATATAACTCAAACTGCTTTGGAATAAATTGATGACTCCATCAAATTCCCTAAATGTAGTAGAATAAATTCAAATGTATTTTGAAGTCATTGAGAAGAGATCAAAGAAGTAGAGAAGAATGGGTGTGATAAGCCATACTATTATGATTCCAATGAACCCAAATAATTGAAAAATAGATCAACGATGAAAGAGATAGTGAAAAATGAAGTGAATGAGGAAAATGGTTATTCCTTCCTATATGTGTGATTTGGAGGAAAAAATATGGATAAAAATTAAGAATTAGTTGAGGAGAAATATCATAATCTTCCCTCCATAATGGGAAGAGTGATTAGATAGCGTGGTTTGGAGGATAATATGCCAACCATCAGACACACAGTACGTAATGCTCAGGGTACACATTATTACCCTGTATGGTTTCCAGAATTGTGTGTGAGCCTATGAAAAAACTACAGAGCTGTTCTAAAGGGCATTTTCCTCATGTGAACGATTTCCACAAAACCTTGCACAATTCAAATATGGGTCACATGGTTTTCTCAATGATTCCCCATTGTTTATCCCAATCTTTGCACCCAAACCTGAATCTCTAAATACATGTCTTTGAGCTTCTGATAATCTTGATTCCACATCTAAAAGGATTTTGTTCAACCCATAAACCCATCCAAAATAAATATATTGTATTGGGAAAAGTCTCAAAATTTTGTTTGGATGCATGAAAAAGAATTTGTCTTCACAACTAATTCAAAAAAATCAAATCTGGAGTGTTTTTCAACCCGATTCAAAAAAATGTACATTACAGTCTCCCCAAATTAACATAGACCATCCCCAAGATATAAAAAAAACACGTTAATGTTATAGTACACAAATATACCATTAATGTAAAACCTGATGTACCTCTGTTTTAAGGGAATAATTTAACTACCTCAAGGGTTCCCCAATTAAGGAGTGAACAACCAAAGTATATCCTGAAAAAAATTCAAAACATGCAATGTTGCATAGTGTAATTATAAGACTCAAATGTCCTATCATGATGTAATTCCACTACAAAACCTCATTAGGTGCACTCACTTCATATAAAAAAACAATTATATTCTAAAATCATATCAATGTGCACCTTGATCCCAAGTAACTCGTGGAACCATCGTGGTATTGTATCTAAATAGATTCAAAAAATAAAACTCGGTTTATCACACCTCAATCATATTTTTCATCACAATAGTTCCACAATTCCATGTTCATCAATAATTACCACACCAAAACATTTCCATGATCCTCACACCACATGTAACTGCATATTCTTGATGACTTGATGCCAAAGCAACATAACAATACTACATCCAACAGTTCTTAATATACAAAACATTGATACACTCAATTCATATATATATATATCAATATATAATAAATCCATATCAATGTCTACTTGTGAACCAGAACCTAATTAATCCAAATATAATACACATGCACATTGTGTAACCAAATAAAATATACCTCAATATTCTATGCCTTAGAAAAAATGATCATTGTTCATTCCCTGAAGGTACTTATTAATTTCATGGCACATCATCCAACTCATCCCCTAGATTCTATAAAACATGAACCTAGCCTGATGCTTGACTACCAGAAGCATGACCTCCCTACGGTGTCGCACTAGCCACCAGCCACTTACCCTACCAAAAGGTCCTACTTTATCTGGCTTGATTGTTATGTGTAGATGAACCTCTTATATAATAACATCGTACTGATGATGATTCGTCCTCAGAATCATTAGTTGTTCATGATCCTTGATATACAAATATCATTGAATTATTTTTGTAGAACCTCTTATGATTCTCGACCTACCTACATTCCTGACACTTCTATAGAGGCTACTCACAATGAGTCTTGACATGTCTTGGATTCCCACAATTATAGAAAACCATAAAAGACTCATAATGATGTTTTCTTCCTTAATACATGTCATATTTACCAACTAGTACGTCACGTCGCTTCACATTCGTTTATTTGATGTGTCACCACTAAAATCACTTGAGGCCACATCTCACCTTTAGTTTATTCTGACCAGAATATTTCCCTTCTCTACGCACACCTGGTATACCACCTCTGAGAACTAGGACAACCTAATAATGTTTAAATTCACTAGAATAGAATTAAATAAACCATCCATGAGGACCCACACCCTTGAGGTGTCATTGCTTACCATTTTAGGTATGAAGTGATATATATTTTTGAATATCAATGCATTCCCCTTGAAATCATGCCATCCTATAGAATTCTCATGAACCATCATAAGGTTTACACCCATAGCATCTCTAGTAATAATTTATCAAAGGACCTTGCCTCAATGTGCATTTAATACAGTCCCTCATTTGTACCTTCCTACACATGTTGATCCCACCAGTTTTTAGTCATTCCTCAAATAATATTGGATTCGAGTTTCACCCTCCACCCTATAAGAGACTCTATCTTGTCAATGATTATCTTCATCGAATCGATCTAGTTATCTACTGCATGTGAACCACCCACACCATGAAATAATGGTTGGTGCTTCCACTTAAACTCTAGGGAATGATACTCTATAGATAGGTTTTATCCTTGATCACCCGGTGGATTACATTAATCACATGAACCACAGTCGCTCAAGGATTCTCATCAATCCATGATCCAAACGTTGTAATGCCTTTTGGATATCCTCCCTACACTGGAACATATACCAGAGCCTGAGCATGTCCCTAAGCATGTACCCCCTCTCTCTGACCTTTAGGTATCTCAACATACTCATGCTCCTATAACACAAATCCTTCACCCTCATGACTCTCTATTTGTGATATCTAAGTGGAACATTCAAAATACTATCATATGGTATGATATAACATATATACCACACTTATATATATATAACACATATGTGAATGATTTATTAGGTAGAACGTCCTCATTACCTTTACCCTTTCATAATGAAACCATGCCACTCAACATCCCACCCTCATGGAATTTTTTCCCAACCTCAACAGTGAAATTATCAAAAGTACCTCAGGTCATGCCATTCTAGACAATGACATAGCCTCAAGTAGATGACTTAGTCTACCAACCCGGTGATCAAAATCACCCCATACCATAGTAGCTCCTTCTTTTATAAGAGGTTGAATTTATCACATATCATATAATATTTACATTATAGGAACCAACACCCACACAAACAAACACACACACACACACACACAGACACAGACACACACACACATATATATATAGCATACAAAAAAGAATATCTCATTTACACTGAATTACTTATCAAAGGAACACACATTTATATAATTGAACATATTATAAAGAACCTATAGAACATAAATATTCAATTAAATAATACTATTTTACATATGGCCAAGGTTCTAATAACTCGTACAATTCTATACTAGTAAATGGTAACATATCATAAGGGGAGATAACCCCGTCCAAGAATTCCACCCATGGTGGAAATATATGAAAAATTAAAATGAGAATAATAGAACTGAAATTCCCACCAAAGGAATCACGGTTCATCCCTTGTATATGCGGCTTCAGGCACCCATTAATAATATCTAAACCCTATTATATCAACACCTATTCTCTATTATATAATAATAAAAACAGTAAGTCCATTAGAAGGTAAAATAAAACTACTTCTATATCTCATTAGGTCATATTATATAATATGATGTAATGGTCACTCTTGGTTGACCGTCAATATATACATATAAATAATCATTATAAATGAGAGATAAACAAAAAAACTCCATATGTGCATGAAAATAAGGTCCTATTCCAAAATCCAATTCAAAAAATCCACTATAGAAAATTTCTTAAGGTTTTCTCATTAACAAAATGCAACATCATGAAGTCTTCATGAATCCCAAAGGTCCCATGTAGGGTGTGACGACATGACTCAGTATGATACCACCCATGATTTCATATCCAATATATGTGTTTAAGATGTTGTATTAAAAAATATATACATATTATATTGTAATTTAAAAAAATGAAACTTCTCTATTTCTCAAAAACTGCCAAACTGTTGTTACCTACATTGTCCACCAATGTAATAAATGAAGTGAAAACTATTTTTCCCCTTCTAATGGAATCCCATTATTTCGAAAAACCCAGTTGAACCCTCATATTCCATGTTAAGTATGATACACAACAACTTATGCCTCCTTACACATCATGTCTCAAATAAATAACCAATGTTCTGAAGGTGTTTCCATGAAAAATGTTACCAATTCATCAAACCACTTCTGAGAAGAACTCTTTGGCTCAAGTATTTTAAACTGAAGGAAGATGTTATTTATCAAAATATATAATTATTTTCGATTTATAGAACATGTTCTATAAGAATGACGATCTCCGTCATCCTGATATAATCTAGGCACTCTTACAAAATATAGCGAGTATCATCCTCCTACTGATAGCCACAAGTATATAATCCCAATGCTCTTAACATTATCGTTTATTTTTATAACAAGAACCCATAAAAAATTACTAAAGTGATCTATCAAGGGAATATGCCCACATGATTTGGCATAACCACATCATCAAAAAGTCAAACTATGTTCAGATGACTCCAATTAGCACTTTTGAAATTATGGTGGACTTAAATGAACCACATATAGAACTTAGAACACATCTAAATGGAAACACAATCCAATGAGACCATGTCAATCAATTCTAATTTCCAAGGAATCCAACATAAATGTCCATTCCCTCCACCTAATAGCATTTACACCACAAAACAAAATCCTTGACACCCAACTAGTGATCACATCCCCAATGTATCCCTGGCCATTCCCAACCAGATGACCACATCACCTCAGTCCAAATGGAAATTTCATCCCAAATCCTCGGGTTGAGCCCTTCATGATCTGGTTGATAACATCACATTAAATTCAATTTTTTCACATATGTAATTCAAAAATAAAAATTTTATTAATATAATCAATTCAATACAATTGTATTGAATAATTTATTTATAAATAAAGAATAATTAGTTTTAATTGAATAACTCAAAATAAAAAAAATATCCAATTCACCTCAAAATTAAATAATCAATAATGAAATTTAATTTAATTACTAAATACCAAAAAAACAGTGCAATTTCATATAAAAATTACCCTTGTCCAAAACACCTAATGATTTTCAATCTCTAACATGGCCTAGCTCATATAAACATGGTAAGGGAATTCTTAATAGAACACTATAAGGTCTTAAGATCGATTTAATATCAAGAAACATGGTATTGACAACTACCCAATGGAGCACTAAAAGTATCATGCCCAAATTTTCCTCTAATACATGAATAAAGGTATGAACCACATTCCTTATACACATAGACATATGAAAATATTATATCGAGATATACCTCCAAATGGTTTGAATGAAAGAAAATATTATTTCCAATGCTATAAAAATATGGTAAAATATCTAAAATGGATTTAGTTCTCCATGATGAGACAGAAATTATTAAGAGAGGTATGGGTGTGATAAGCCTTATAGTTACAGTTCCATCTCAAATGATGGATTGAATAAAGGACCACTAATGATAGAGATGGATAAAAATGAATGTGAAGAAGAAAAGTTGTGTTCCCCTTCTATATGTGAAATTTAGAGGAGAATAAAGGGGTGAAACCTAATAATGATAGAGGATAAATTTCATAGGGTTTTATATTTAATGACATGAATGGTTGTCTTGCATGATTTGAAAAACTGGGAGCAATCCATGAGACAACCATTGTCCAATTCTCAAGGCATTCCCAATTACCTAACATAGTTTTCCAAAACATGTTAATATTTATCATGGTCCCCTTACAAAAACTAAAATATAGGAAGCATTACAATTAATCACACACACACAGTTTCCTACAATGATTTTATAGTAATAATATGTGCTTCCTGGTCAGTTAGAAGCTGCCCTATGGTTTACCCCAAACTGGGCTCCCAGACATGTAAATCTAGAAAATTGGCATCCATGCCTCTGATACTCCCAAAACCAAATCCTAAAACAAAAATATTTTTCAAATCCCATTAAATCATTGAATTTCAGGATATTAGAAATGTAAAATATTAAGAATTGATTTCTATGTCCAAAAAACATTGGCATTCCCACTAATGCAAAAAATTAAATTGGTAGAGGTTTTTAATCTGATCCAAAATTACTAGGATGTTATAAAAAACCATATATCAACATGATTCACATCACAAAACAATGATAAATCTATAACATAGAAGATACATGTATCCAAGATATGGATTATGATTAAAAATAAGAAAACCCACCATGTATGAGAAATTACCATAGAATTTTGGATTCCAACACACAATTAATCCCCAACAGATTCATCTTAGATTAAGTGGAATGGTCTCCATAGACTTTGGGAGGAGTGAAAAATATATTGGTGTTAGTTTATTGGGAAAATTTTTAATTATAGGGAGAATAAAAATTATATTGTTAATTTTTGGATCTTTTTTTCTAATCAATAGGTAGGGTTCACTGTTCGAAAAACTGTGTTCTAAACATGCAATATCCATAGCATCCAAACACCCCTCAAATAGATGGCATGCATGATTTAATGAATAATTACCCAAAAACTAATCCCCCACATGTTTATAATTTTTGTTTTAACATATTATTCCACATTTTTTTTCCAAATTGTGAATCTATGTTGAGCATACTGTTTTAGTTGCACATTTTTCGGGAAGGTGCTACAATGTTTTTATGAACTATTCTCCAATAGTAAACCTCTATAAATTCCCCAATAAAATTAAAAATCATCTAAAAAATATACCAAATATAAAAAATAATTACATATTATTAAAATAAATAAATAAATGGTTATTTATCTTATATTAATGGTGATACACTAGAACCCAAATTAATTCTTTATTCTACAATTATTTGGGTGTCTCCTCCCCTTATGAGTCACATAAGTTTTCATTTCATCAATATCATATACAATTTTTTTGAACCATTAAATTAAAAATGTAATGTTTCTCAATTTTACTATAATCTTGGCTTCTATATATTTTTGTTCATATTAATATAATTATCTATTTTTTTTGGAAACACTCTCATCACCTTTTATATTTTTTTAATTTTTAGATAGCATAAGTTGCATTATTTCAAGAATATTCAATCAATAATTTTTTTTGGTTTTTAAATATCTATTACATCATAAAAATTACTAATGATAAATAAATTGGACGTTTATTATTATTTTATACTTTCATATCTACAAATATTAGTCATTAATATGATACTTTAAAAAGGATTCCATAATCTAAAATTTTACCGGAAGTTGTACTCTATAATTTAACATAATATCTGAATCCTAATATAGTATCAATGATTGTTATCTCATTTATTTTTACTCATTATGATCAAAACACACATATTCCCAGAATATAGACCATATAAAAACATATATACTTCTTGATATACTTATCGATAAAAATGATTATATTAACCACATATATTCCTCTCACATCATTCATCTAAATATTTCCTCTTATCTATATATTAACATCATTATTAAGATCCCTATATTAGATTATATAATCTCTATATTATTTAGTGAAAAAAAAATAATTTAATATTTTATCATGAATTTCATTTTATGGAAAGATAATTTTGACTTCTTATCACTTTGGTGAGGAAATAAAATTCATCAATAGAAAACTAATAATCATTAAATCACATTTATGGTATTAGAAAATAAGAAGGTTTTAGTATTTCATCATATATAAATATAAAGAGGAAAATATATTATTGAAGAACGAATTTGATAATGACTAATGAAATTTTGATTTTCAATGGAAATTTTTATCAAAATAAAATAAATAAAACACTCATACGTTTAATAAAGGAAAACAATTGCAGTAAAAAATTCATGGTCATGTTGAACATGGAGTTGGATTCTATGTTTAAATTATTTGATTCATGGATACAAAATATGTCGGATTGAAAAATAATTTATTTTATTTATTTTCATGATGGTTCTATTATTTATGACCCAGATAAAATGGGTGAAGGTGATATAATGTTTATAGTTGGTTGTTTTATTTTCCCTATATTGAAACTACCGATTCCACATCCCTTTTACAGAATGTTTCATGTATATTAATGGTCTAGAAAAAAATCCTCATTGTAAATTTCTACATTCTATAGAACATAGATATTATATATAAAATTTTGACTCAAAAAGTACTTCAGGATTTAATTTCATTAATACATTATGCTATTAAAATTATTGGATAAAAAATTTAAAATTATATAACAACATTAATCTGGGACTTATTAATTTCTTTTATTCATAATTTGATGTACATATTTTGATTCTATTGATTTATCTCATTAAAAATCCTTATACATTTGTGGAAATGTGACCCATTAATCAATTTAACATTACAAGATTGTTCTTATATAAAATAATTAATTATACATTCTGTGTCTTCCTCAATAATATTATATAAATGGAGGAATTCATATTTCATGGTATTTCAATATCAGATAATTTTTTATTTTTTTCTATAGAAATGATTTATAATACTAGATATTGATAAGAGGCTAAAATTTATCCATAAAACATGACATTAACAAATATTTTAATCGAACATCTAAGAATTTGTTGGACATTATTATCCTAAAATAAAAATTTTCTTGATTGCGTTTATACACAAATATAATGAGAATAAATCCTCCAATAATTTAAATATTTTGTAACTATAAGCGTCATTGAACATTTGACCTATTAGAGGGTATGAACAAGGATATTCATTACACTATTTTTATTCATAGTTTCTTGGTGGTATTATTAACTATTTAATTATTGTTAGATCTATGAAAAAATTAAGAGGAAGGGTTCAAATAATTTATCATCAAGATTTAATTGAGGATTTTTTTTCTTTCTTAAATACTGACCCTAGATCTATCAGTTTTTTCAAGTATATTATGATATACTAATAATCATTCTTGAAAATTCATTACTCTAATAATGTATCATTTATGATTAGTAAAAAGTGTTTATTGGGGAATATCCTCAATTTTAAAGCATCTATAACTAATATGATTTCCATTGTAGTTACTATTCACAATTTTTTTTGAATGATGAAAAAACCTCACTCATGATGAATGTATTTAATTTATAATATAAATCTTGAATAGGTTTACTTCACCCATAATGTGGAAGTTCAATTCTAAATAAAAATCGTCTATCCTCGATCCACTTCATATCTATGTTTTGGATATAGATCCTAATTATATTATATAAACATTGAAAAAATCAAGGTTTACATACTTTGTGGGACAACATCCATATCCAAAAAATTTCAATTTATTAATGGAGGAATTTTTGTAAACTTGTAATACAATGGGCCTTATATGTGGATAAACTCATAACATTCTACCAATGTAGTCCATGAAAATACTGTGAAAATGTATTTTTTCAATCTATCTATAGGATTTATTTATTTAATATAGGAATTTCATGGGGACAAAAAAAATTTCATACCAAGTAATTCCACAACATTGATGGGGATCACAGATATTATATACATGGAATCATGTGTTAAATTCAGTAACTATGATGGATTTATTTGAACCAAAAAATAATGGATAGATAATTTCTATATATATTTATTTTACAAATAATGATCCTTTGATGGATCATCTCTTATATATTATTACTAAAACCTATATCCTATGAAACCTCTATGTATTGGATTTTCATTTTAGTGATTTCAAAAGTGGTACCTTATCTTCAAAGAAAATGACCCTAGATTCATCCTTCAACAAAATTATATGTGTCATTTTTAAAAACAATTTAAATAAAAAACTAATAACTTGTAATTATATTTCCTCCATTTCAGAGGCATCTAGTTTTCGTTCTTGAAAATATTCCTTATTATTCCTTTTTATAATAATTTAATAGAATAAATATGTTTTGGGAGTCTATTAGGAAATAAATTTTTTTTCGTGTATTTTATTTATCCATCATTTAAAGAGTTATATCATATTATATCAGGATGTATTCCAATAAGGGCTAATGTGATGATTCTATTCTACTATCAAATATAATTAGACACAGAATCATACACCTATTATAATAATTGAATTTTTCATGACACTCTCCTCCCAAGATGTTTCTAGATTCTCTAGTATCATTGAGGGTGGTATGAGAGAAATATAATTATTTTTGAAGTGGTTTATTGTTTTCAATATTACAAATAATCAATCTTTTATAGGATTAATTACCATTTTTGACAAATTTTACATACCACACATACATATAAATATGATGTTATCTTATATTCTACTATCACCCCTCCATCAAATGGTACACCTACATGGCCTAAAATGATGGAATATGAACACCGAGACCCCGATTCATGCCTTTTGTAGACCCCGAGTTGGAAACTAGCTATGAGGGTCTGAAAATTAAAAACATGGGAGGCATTAAAAACTATAATTATAGGATGAGGAGATACGGTATAAATGATAACTGAACCACATGATATAAAATATGATAAATAAAACCAAAACCATCCCAAAAATCAAGTATCAAATAATAAGATACAATAAATTTACTCTAAAGAAATACGAAAAATAAAAGCTTAATGGGATACCATGTAATAGTCAAAAGGCATGAGCTAGTAGTATCGTTCATGGTCCACATATAACTCTTAGAAATATAAATAAAGTCTAATAAATGTAGTGTGATCATAAAAGTTTAAAATCATAATACGAAGAATATTGACTGAGGTTACCTCACCCCAATTTTCAGCTTATTTTTCAATATCACTCCCCAAAGCCATGTTATCTGGTTCATCCATCAATTACATATATCACAACAACACATCCCCAACCCATAACTCAGTCAAATAAGATCTCATATAACCTGAAAAGACTCAGTACAAAACATCACATCACTTCACAACATATCCCACAGATGGACAGCTAGTCCATCACATCAAATCAGTAACCAGAGTAGAGTGGTATCATGAACATGAAGGACATCAACATGATTCCCTAATCTAACTAACAACACACACCCCCCATAATCAATATCATCCCAAATCATCCCACCAATAGATACTTGTTCCATCACATCACATGACTACATTTATCCTTTTTAATTAATTCAATCATAACCAATAGATATCAAACTCACACAAATGATAGACCAAAATTGTAAGGGAATCATTCAATCCATCATCATCACTAGAATGTTGGGAAAAAACACCCCACCCCCATATAAAATATTGGGGTTGACATATACATCTTGACATGGGTGGGTATAATATTTAAATCCTAGTTAAATTCAATTTGTGTGTGTATATATATATATAATCATAGCAAGCATGGACAACCTATGAGGTCAAAATAAGAACATCACCCAAACTCAAAAAATGTCCACACCACATAATAACACAACCACTTATTCTTCAAAACCTAAATGCAAAACTAGAAACAACATTCCACATTCTATTTCTCATATTTTCATAACCATCTAATTCTATTCATTTACCCCCCATATTATTGATCCCTTTAAATTTCACATTTAAACAATAATATCGTTGAAAACTCACTTCAAATTTTAATATATTAATTTTCTATTCAACCCATGAAAAGAATATTTCAATTCCATAATTGATTTCATTAATACATTACAAACTAGAAAAAAACAACACAACATAAAATAACTACCAATAATCATTGACAAGAAAAACATCCCCACAAAAAACTCCATCCCAAAACCACACCTAATACCACCATACCACATTATTATTACAACAACAATCTATATTAACCGCACAAAAACACAGTGACACATCACATCCTAACATCTATACATATCCAACACTAGGACAACCACTCAACCATCAAAAAAACATCCCATGACCCAAAAAATAAAAATAATATCCCCACATCACATCCTCATATGGAAATGAGGAATCAAATTACATTTTATCAAGTAATAATCAAACACAATCTATATCTCCCCCAAAATAAATCCATAATTCTGTTAGGGATTCACCAAGAGAATAATAGAAATAAAACTATATGAAAAATAGGATAATAGAAATGAATTTCCAAAACATAATGCCTAGAAAAATTAGATCAACATAATAAAAAGGGATTTTAATACCCTCTAATGCTTTTCTATGGTGAGCCAAAAAATAAGAGAAATAGAGACAAAATGAAGAATAAATGAGCATAAAAAAAGTTATTAACCACTTAATTCCATCCAATTTATTCTCTAATTTATAGAATTTTTGTGTAAATTAATCATGATAGAAAGAAGATCATAAGACCACATATAAAATATATGGTCTTATAAAGAACAAAACCATCCAAAATATAGTTCCCCATTGACAAACATTAGATATATAGTAAATTGGACCTTTATAACTATATGCCATATTTTATGGTATAATCATTCCAGATTATGAACATATATACCTTCAATTACTAATAGCCCATAGGGACCTCCTAAAACCAATCTCCAACAAAAAAAATTATAGGAAATTAATTCATTAACAATTACAGTAGATAAATATAAAATGATTCTTATTCAATTAAATCAGAACCAAACCCAAAAATAAAGAAATGGGTCAAAATCACCACTCCATGAGTATCCTTTCAACATTATTATTAGTCCTCTTCATAAATACAAGAATAAATATCCAAAAATGAATTCCCATAAAACAACATACCAAGAAAACATCACAAAAAATACATATCATCACCACTCAATAAGGAAGATGCCACATCATCCGAAACTATCCACAAACAATAAAATTTCCATTAATCTACATAAAACACCACATATCCCATGATAGACAATATAACGTCAAACATACTATAGTACTATGAATATAAATCTTGAAATTACATCTAATATGTCATGATACTATTTACACTCGGTGGAACTAACTCACCCATACTAGTTTATTCACATCATATTATAATTCATCATGATTAGAAATCATTTCAACCCCATATCATATGTCTGAAAATTACCACAAATCAAACATTAGGGAAGAATAAAATTTCTTAAATAAATATTCTTTAACAGAAAAACATCAATAAATATCATCTTAAATAAAAAATCAAAATAAAATTAGGAACTATGAATGAATCTATGTCTATTACTCATAAGTACTATCCTCTAGATCATAATTCCTCTAAATAACATGAACAAATGAAATTTTATATCCATATAGCATCATTTATCAATGATCATAAATCTTTATTGGCCTCACCATGATTTATATTTCATCCTTGATATCCAACACTCCTCAATTAATTACTTGGGAGTCATCATGATGATACTAGTATAGTTGAGACATGTAGAAGATGTCATAGATCCTCTCCAACAAGAATAAAAACACCAACTGATAGACCACCCCTCTAGAATACTGAATAAACACTATTTATCGAATAATCTATGAGGAAATGTAACACCCCATGATTTTATGAAATAATTTTTCAATTAAATATATCATCATTAATATCTTGTGTTACAAACAGGACTAAGCCAAAATGAACCATTATATTTTATTATATTTCCCTTGTGAAAAAGAAGTTAAATTATAAGGAATATATAATAATTTTCTAATTATTATGTGTATAATATTACTACACAAATATTATGAAATATTAGATTCATTGGAAATAGCAACCCAAATTTTCGTGATATCATTTTTAGTTAAAAAATCTTTAAATAACGTATGTTCCATGTTTTTATTATTATATTGTAAATAATTTATAGACCAATTATAAAGAAAATTCTATGAAATAAAATAAATTTGATAATTTATCATGTCCCAATTATCATAGGATTAATTTCATATAATTTTTTTAAAATATTTATATAAAATGATTAATTGAACAAATAATAATTTTAATTTAAAAGTGTTTAATATATTAATTTCTATTAAAATTACATTTATATTATGTATTTGTTTTAAAAATTCATTAGTTTTTTTATTAAATAATCATATAATCGGTATTGTTAACTTCAGTTTAAAAACAATTTACATATTAAATTGGTATTTTATGAAAAATAGGTTTCCCTAAAAAAATTCAGTTTGATTTAAAATTAAATTCTACCGCATCAATGTACTAAATATTTAAATATTGTTTTCATATAAGAAATAATGAGACAAAAAGTTTAATAATAAATCGGTTTTTAGTTATAAACTTCAGTAACCTTATTATCCTTTTTCCCTGAGTAAGGGTAAATCATCTAATTAACCATAAATAATGAAATTAGATACAATATAAAATAACACATATAATTTATTAAAATATATTGGATGATTAAATATTATCTATTATAATATATAATTCATTAATATAAATTTTTTTTCACTTTTATGTGATTATGTCCTATATTATATTTAATTTAATTAAAACTCCAATATTTCAATCTATTATATTTAAAAGATGTATTATTTTAATATAATTATAAATAGAAGATATGTTTTGATATAAATATTAATATTAAAGCTAAAATATTTTTATCAATCATTTTATTCTATTATTAATTTTTAGAAATGAAATAATTATCATAAATTATTAAATAATGCAGACACAGTAATTATTCATTTAGTTTAAAAATCAAATTAATGTAATTAATAATATTAAAGGTTATATAATATGAAATAATTATTGCGATAAAAGAATTTTATATAGTAATAAAACATGATGAGGAGTTATTAAATTATCTTATTTCTATTTTATATTTTTCATTGATGCTATTAATTTATATAAACCAAAATTTGTAAAAATTGACAATAATGATATTTTATGAAAATCTTATGTCATTAAATACAATAAAAATCATTAAAATAATAAATATAGACATAAGGGATAATATATGGTCTATAATAACTATTCCAATTCATTTTCAACAAATTATGAACCATTTTTCTTGACAATGACCATAATATATTTTATTCATTTTTGATATTCACAATTACTCATTACGTGCCCTTATAAAAGGAAACCCTTTCATTCAATTATCTAATTCACAATGATCCCTATATATTAACCATAAACATTAATATTATATTCTAAACATACATATATAAATTATAGTTTAATTTTAATTTTCAAAAGTCCAACCCTAATATCCATCATTTTATATCAAGTTATGTTTATTCCAAGAAGATTTTATCACCATAACTGATAGATTTCATTTTAATAATTATATTACTCATACAAATATATGTTATTATTCATAAAATAATATCATAAATATAATAAATATACTAAAATATTATCATTATTAATAAATTAGCTTTATTACAACATTATCAAACAAATGGGATATCGAAGTATCACTAATGTGTTAATATGGCTTATTGTCTCCACATATCGATACAATTAATTTTCCGTAAAAATATCTCAAATATATTTTCATGATTGATATAATGTTTATATTTTATATTCATTAAAAGTTTCTTCATTTTTATTGATATTATCATATATACCTTTTTAGCTTTCAAACCATTGGAAACTGATAATGTCGCTCGTGAATATATGTGCACTAATTCCTCCACCAATTGATGTGAATCATTTTCCATTTATGTTTCACATGGATGGTATAATGGATCAATCTAATGAATATATATGATTAAGATGACATTATAATTCTTATTTATTTAGATATTATTATTTCCTTTTTTCTCATTCTATCCATAAAAAAGTGAATACAACGTTCATGTAATGTATGACATACAAAGTCCATTAATTGTGTAGTTCATCTTATATATCTATCATTAAGGATTATTGTATATAATTATATAGAATATAAATTATATACTATGTATTTAAATTATTTTTCTATAAAATTATTATAAAGTGAAATTTATAATATAAGAGGATGAGTAACTTTTGAATCGAGTGAAACCCATACTAAGGGAGTTTATTATAACTTTTATTTCTATGGGACACATGAAATATTCACCACATGTTTATTTTTTTCTTTTTATAAAATTATAATAAATTACTATTATTATTTTCATATAAATTATATATTTCTTTACATGTCTTTATATAATTTTGTTTCTTTCCCAGGGATTATGATACAAAATTTTCCAATCATTAAAGGGATTATTTCACAATATCATTATTGATTGGGAATATTAATTATTATGAATATATAGGGTAATATTTCACATAAATATCCATATTTTCGTTAATATTTTTTTGAAAAATGTATTTATATTATCAAATGATTTATTAAATAATTTTATACCCATGTTCTTTTTTACAAATATTACGTAAATGGAATATTACATTGAATTTAAAAAAACATATTTGTAGAATTATCTGATTTAAATATTGAAGGAGTGTAATTTAACAAATACATCATGAATTAAATTTCTAAAAATCAGGGCCACTAAATTTTGCACAGATTCATCTTCAATTTTTAATATTATTTCAACTAAGTTTTTCCATAATATTTTGTAAAATATAATATTTCTATGAAGTGATTTCAAAATAGAAAGTTTATTTTTCTCAAGAATGTATTTAATATTATTTTTATCCAACCCAAATAACAAAATCTAATGTTTCTTATATTTTAATATTGATATGTTTCAAGGATACCATAATTATTACATCATTGTGTGGTTTTTTATGATAACCCGTTGTTTTTTAATTTTATTTTTTTCCATGACATCTCCTATGACAAAATGTTTTAACAATTTATGAAATTCATTTCATTTATATAATTTTTTAAAACAAATTTTTATGAAACCCATTATTTTTCATGGGTTTTATGTTTATGACTATTTTAAGATCATGTAGAGTATATATGTAAATTTTTTATTATTTCATGAAGAATACATTATAAAAAATTATGGTTATTATGTTGTTATAGAGTAATGTGGTTTTGTTATATCCATAGATGTGTAGGACCTATATCTCCATACAATTCATTATGTAATGATTTATATCTCATGGAATATGAAATTAATTTATGACAATTTACATAATACTCCTTCGTAAGTATATTGATGTGATTGATTTGTTTTTGGAAATTCAATTTTGTGAATTATCTGATATGTAAAATATGTGTTGATACCTATTCCATTGTTTTTTATTGTTATTGTTAGAATACATTGATATATTAAATTTTTCATATACATATGATCATGAATCACATTATGGAATCTAAATTATGTTTTATGACTTATTCACGAGGATTTCACACTCTTATGATTCATGAAATTCAAAAAAATAAAATATTTCATCCATGATTCAATATTACTATTAATAATTTATTGGTTATGAACTATGTTAGCTATATTTATGTTATCATTCTCTTATTATTATCATATAATTTCATGTGATCGTCTATTTTTATATCCCATGTTTACAACTATATATAATTTAATCTGACCATAATTATTGTTTATTTCCTTCACTCTAGGAAATGTTTTTACGAAGGATATTTCAATTCAGAGTACTAAATGGTGTGGTCATTATCATAAATGATGAAGATTATTTAAAAGATAATAATAATTTTTTACTAGTCTCTAAAGACTATAAACCCTTATTTTTCTTTGGTGTATATTTCTGAAATATATTTAATTTCCATCATTTCATATGTAATAATTGTGTATGAAACAATTGGGTTGTTATTGTTTGTATTAGAGGAGGGTTTTGTAAACCATTGTAGTATAGTATTTGAAAACAATTACAATTACCATTAATATAATTCTATGTATTGAAAAAAATCCTAAGGTTCTTGTAAAAAATTATATATAACATATTCAATTTCTAATTTAACATTGATTGGGGACATAGTTTCATGATTTATACATCCATTTAATGACGACTCATTATTATTAATCTGTTTATTTTAGATTTATTAATAAACATTTGTGTTTGGTTCTAGTAAATGTATGCATCCCATATAAGTCATGCTAACAATAAATGTGATGGATAATGAAATTTTTTTCTATTTGAAAATCTTAATGAGATATAAATTTGAAACAGAAGACTTGTAATTATTTCTAATTATCTATCCTAATATATTACTAACAACATCAACCTCAACCAAATCACACACTCAAAAAATAACACAATTATAGAGTTCACCGAGAGAAATGGAGGTGTAGACTATGATGGAAGGGATATTTAGTTCTCCATATGTTATGAATGAGAGAAGAATCGCCACGTCGTTGTCCTAGAATAAAAAGATATATTTATTTTTGTGTAATATATAGACATATAAAAGGTAATTTATGAAAAAAATGAAGTTTTTTATGGAGGGTAAAAAAGATCATCCAAATGTACTATTTATCATTCAATGCCTCGTGTGTTGAGAATATGGGAATTATCTAATCCAATATCTTAATCAAAAGAACATCTACTTGAAAAATGAAGGATCTATTCTATTCTGATATCTCATTAAATGAAATAATGTGATTATGTATTGTGAGTCAATAATTATATCATTGATATTATATATATATATATATATATATATATTTAATGAAACATTTCTGTATTTTTAAATAATACTCTTAATTATGGATTTGAAAACAAAGATTAATTATTACAAAAAACAAAAAATTCATAATGTTCAGTTAATATGAAGATATAATAGAAATTAATAGAAGAAGATTTGTATCCATGAAATTGTATATTGATTTTATGAAAATGATATTTTTTTTATCATTAATGAAGTTAATTTCAATATTTTATTTTTGGAATATATTCAATAATTTATGAAATTATATGAGGAATGAGTATCGTGTAATTTTATTTGAATCATATGTGATTTTATTTAAGTTTTACTTGATATATATATATATATAATCATTATTATTTATATCTATGGTTGATAATATTTTAGAGGTTATATAAAACCACATTTTCATATTTAATAGTGAAATACTGAGATGTATAAAAGTATACTTGGATACATCTATAGTAATACAACCATTGGGATTGTATGGACTATAGTAATAAAATTATCTGAAGTATAATTCCTTTACTTATTTTTGTCACTACATTAAGGGTATTAAAGGAAATTTTGGTTTATAGTATCTTTCGTGTTGTGATAATTATGTGTCACTATATTTTGGCTATTTAGGATGTAATTTATGAGATATCTTTTGAGAAGAAAAATAATTAAATCATAATTGAGAATTTCTGATGATCATCGTGATTTTTAAAACATTATAAGAATTATATTAATATATTAAATGTAGAAACAACTTGTTTGGTGACAAACCATCATGTCTTGAATGGTCGTCGGGTATGATCCCACACCATAGGGAAACAGTTGTGTACTGCCTACAATAGGCCTAAGTGGTTTTCGAAATAGTATGAAATTTTATATATTGATCAATTGATGGAAAAATAATATTATTATTTTGGTAACCTTTGATTTTATCTTATAGATGGCCAAATATTGAAATATGATTGCTTAATTTAGTGATTTATGTAATTTTGTAAGAAAAAACTATTCTAAAAGGCATATATGATTAATGTATATAGAATGTTATTGGATTTATATTTTTAGTAATGAATAATTAACATTTGGGCTGATGTATTATTTTATTGTTGGGTTGTGATGATTATTCAAAATGAATAGCTTATCATTTAGAGTATATGTTTAGGGAATAAATATTTAAGTGTTAAATATTAAGGTTGATTGATGTTATTTTCTAATAATGTGAAACAAATCAGTAATGAAAAATTAATACATTTTTTATTATTTTAATTCCTTGGTAATATTTTCATCAAATTTTCGGTTAGTTATTTAATGAATGATCCATGTTGATATTTGGTTATTACTATTTAATTTTGCAGATTTTATTATTTTTATTCATATGATGGTTTGTTATTTTTTGAATTATATTAACTTGAGATAATAATTTTGGTATGTGTTATTATTTATATATGTTTTGAATTACTTGTTATCCTTTTTTGGAATAGGTAATCCATTATATGTTGTTATTTTTGCTTCAACCATGAGAATTTCATCATAATTTAACATTATTTGGAACAAATGATGAGGTTATGGAAGAAATGGATTTAAATATTAAATTATATTATCTATTATTTATATTCCCTTATTGTTAGAGTGTCAAGGTGGATACTAAAAGAAACAAATTCAGTATAAAACAACTTTACCCTATAGCCCAACATAAAGATCCATAAACCAACTACACAATTTCCATATCATCATGAGGAACAACTAAGGATATAAGATTCCTTACCCTTAACTACATCCTGATATAAATCATATAAAAACTCACTAAAGTTCCAAAGAATAGGAGGGTATTAAAACACTGTAGGTCATCCAAAATTACATCCCTAATGACACCACCAAGATAGAAAAAAATAGTAGATTATATAAACATTTTATAATAAATAAATTAAAATAATTAAACATTTTACAAAAGGAAAAACACATATTTACCAAAAAAAATTCCAAAATCAACACATTAATATTAAATGCATCCAAAAAACTCAACAGAATTTTTTATATTTCATGATGGAAGAGACCATTTCATATCGCATGACAACACACATGTGACAACCGGGTCCCGGTGACATCACAGCCACCCCGCCTTAACATTGTCGTCGGGTCCTGGCCCACTAGGTACCACCAGTTTCCCCACAGACACGTGGGGCCCACCCCAGGGTCCACCCACGTGCCGAACGAGTCATATGACTAATGATAGTCCCCACAGGCAAACACTTGTCCTTTCCAGTGTGCTTTGTCCTCACTCGCACATATCCTGGGAATCTTCCCAGGAGGTCACCCATCCTGATCACTACTCTAGGCCAAGCACGCTTAATTGTGGAGTTCTAATCAGACGGACTCCCGAAAAGGAAGGTGCACCTTGTTGACATGAGTCATATCATTTAGTCATTTAACCCTATATCATTTGGGGATGTTACAATCACCCCCCTTTAGAGCACAATGCCCTCGTTGTGGGCCCTACATCTCAACCCAGGTAGTGCACCGCACTTAAGGCTGGGTTCCTCCTCTGATACCAAATGTGACAACCGGGTCCCGGTGACAGCACAACCACCCCGCCTTAACAATGTCTTCTGGTCCTGGCCCACCAGGTACCACCAGTTGCCCCGCAGACATGTGGGGCCCACCCCAGGGTCCACCCACGTGCCGAACGAGTCATATGACTAATGATAGTCCCCACAGGCCAACACTTTTCGTTTCCAGTGTGCTTTGTCCTCACTCGCACATATCCTGGGAAACGTCCCAGGAGGTCACCCATCCTGATCACTACTCTAGGCCAAGCACACTTAATTGTAGAGTTCTAATCAGACGGGCTCCCAAAAAGAAAGGTGCACCTTGTTAACATGAGTCATATCATTTAGTCATTTAACCCTTTATCATTTGGGATGTTACAATCACCCCCCTTTAGAGCACAATGCCCTCGTTGTGGGCCCTACATCTCAACCCAGGTAGTGCACCGCACTTAAGGCTGGGTTCCTCCTCTGATACCAAATGTGACAACCGGGTCCCGGTGACAGCACAACCACCCCGCCTTAACATTGTCTTCTGGTCCTGGCCCACCAGGTACCACCAGTTGCCCCGCAGACACGTGGGGCCCACCCTAGGGTCCACCCACGTGCCTGAACCAGTCAGATGACTACCGGTGTGCTTTTTCCTCACTCGCACATATCCTGGGAAACATCCCAGGAGGCCACCCATCCTGATCACTACTCCAGCCAAGCACGCTTAACTGTGGAGTTCTAATCAGACGGGCTCCCGAAAAGGAAGGTGCACCTTGTTGACATGAGTCATATCATGTAGTCATTTAACCCTTTATCATTTGGGGATGTTACAACACACATCTCAACCATAAAAAAAAGCCAACACCACAAGCTCAGTGTAACCATTTATTGTAAAAATTCGCATACATACCCCATCTCCATTTTTGAAGTCGTACAACATGCCACATTCAAATCATTTAATTGTGGTAATTCATGCCCATTATCCAACACATCCAACTCCTGCTTAACTACCTAGGATACAAATGATAAAATGCAAATTTAACGAAAACATATCGACCAATATTATTAGAATTTATGGTACCCAAAAATTTCAAAACCAAATATACCATTTATACCAAAAAAATCTCCATCAAACCTACTAAAAAGATTTCAATATAATTAATCATTTATTGAAAATTCCCTTAATCTGAATCCATGAGAAAAACTATTTCATCCAATTATTCCAAAAACATTTCCTCCCATTTGTTCAAAATATTATTTCATCAAAACAACAATTCATTTAAAAAAAATTCACAGACCAATTCTATAATTTTAATGAAATATCTGAATTTTAAATCATCATTTTTAAATCCAACAAAACATTTTTTACAAAAATATATCATACCCTAAAAAAATCACATCCACCATTAAATAGGTTTAAAACAAACTTCACACATCAATTCCATAGAAAAAATCACAAAAAAAATAATTTTAAATATATCCTTCTAGTTCTAGTAAGATGATTATATAGTAAAGCCACATACCTCATGGGTTTTAGTGAAAACAAAAAACTCCAAAAACGCTCATGATATATGAGTGAATATTCCACATATCTACATTATATCACTTCCCCTAATATAAAAAATTAAAAATACAACCATTTTTTCATAAAAAACATTACATATATATGGGGAAGCTGATCTAAGAAACATGTAGAGAGGGATAAGTATATGAAAGGAAAAAACAAGGATACCAAAAACATATATTGGCAAGGAATATCGGGTTTTATATCACCATGAAATGCCTCAAATATTGTTTCAATAAGAGGGGGAGATTTTCTCTAGACTTTGGGATGAGATAACCACAAATGATTGTAAAAATGTGTACAAAATAAGAGTTTTAGGATGAGAATTGTGTAATATACGAATTTTGAAAACCCACTTTTTAAATTGTGCATGGTTAGCCTCATGGCTAGGAAAATTGGGCAATAAAAATACCCTAGCCACTACCCCATGGAGAACCATTCTTGCTTAGCCCACATAGTTCTAAAAATTGTGTCTCAACCATTCAAAATAAAACTTTAACAACCTTCACTATTTACCTAGGTTGGCCTCAAGGTTTGAATAATGAGGTCATAACTACCTTCCTTCCCTATATCCCCAACATTATTGTTCACATTTTCCCACAAGTGTTTCCTTGTTTCCCCTTCCCGTAAACTGGTTCTTCACCCATAAAAATCCCAAAAACATTCCAAAATCCTTAAAAACTCTCCAAAACATTACCCAACCTCTTTATATTCTTTAAATATAATAAATAAATTGTTACATACCAAATACATGTGTGGATAAACTCTAACCACCTTTGGAATTTTCATTTGTAGAATGTAGAATTTCATTACATTCAAGAATGATTTCAAGCCAATGATCGACTATTTCTTTCACAAATTCCCATTTCCCCTTATAAAATTGGACATGTTTACTTGAAACCCATATGGGACCGATACTCTGTACACACAATACATTCTCATGCCTATACCGATTTCGCAGTGGCACATGCACCAATTAAGCATCCAACTCGAGATCAGTGTCATACCATCAAATTAATTTGTTAGGATCATGATGATACATATTCAACAAAAATATATGAAACACATTATGAACCACATTAAACCAATGAGAGAAATCCAACAAATATGAGTCATATCTTATGTGTTCATGTATCCTAAATGGCCAAATCTATCTCAGGAATAACTTGACCATCTTTCCAAAAGTACAATGTCCAATCCTAAGAGATATCAAGAAGAATACTTGGTCACTCACTGTGAATTAAAAAACCATCAATTATGATCCAAATTAGATTTATAAATACATTAACCTATCCACAATCAATTTATGATCAATTAAATATTTGATGGTCTCTCTTAGACAATGATTGACCCAACCATCGATGGCTCACCCTTTTCCAACCAAAAAAAGTTGATTATGAAATGGAAACCCAAACAATACTTTTAAATATACCTTCTGTATGGAGGCATGATGAATAATATTATAATAAAACTCCACCAAGGGTATTTCATTATCCAATGATCCCCAAATGTCCTTCACAAAAGACCAAAAACATAGCTTACGACATTTGTATTGTTTGTTCACATTGACTATCGAAATAGGGAAGATACGCCATTATAATGGTCAATAGAGTTCATGAGACTGTTTCAAGGTTATCTATAAAGGATATATGAAGCTCATTTATCTATTAGATACTATCAAAATGAGTACCCCATACCACATCACAATATCAATGATATATCATTTTGATAGTTCCTCCATCATTTGAGATTCACAGATATGAATGAAATGGGATGATATTATGAATCAATCCACCATAACCTATATGGAACTGTTATTCCAAATCCTTCTTGTTAGAATTCTAAAAAAATTTATTAATAACATCTCCCACTTCAAAACATAGATTGATAATGACTGCAACATACCAACTGGTCCGTGATGCACTACCATGACTTTCTGACTAGTCGAGCTTCTCAAAACAAACTCATCTACCATCTATTTGATATACACCAACCAAAACAAAACATTAATCACCTTATAAATCTTCTTAATTCTAAGGTGGAAAGCCAATCACGAATGCTGATATATCTAATAATTTGTTCATGAATATCAAATAGTAAAACATTCTGATTATGAAACCATAAAACTAAATTCCCATATATTTTTAATCCCTAATTGGTATCCCCACCATTGAGTTTCAACCTCATATCCACACATTCTAAATCAGATATTTTCACATCTTTCAATAACAAACCACATTAGGAACCAACAAATCTAGAGAAAACACCACTATATAAACTGTATCATAAAATTTAAAAATCATGTTAGTTATAACAAACATCATCTTCCAATGATCCGAATAATCTTTTTCCAACTAAAAATATCACAATATACATAGTGAATCCACTTCAAATTTTCTCTTATCTGATGTCTACTTCATGAAAAAGTATAACATATTGAGATATTATATGAATCTATTTTATCTCAAATTCAAATCACTCATTGATTTAATATTCTATAGAATCTTATGATTGGTAAATAGAAGGAATTACTCAACAAATAGATAACAAAAAACAATTATCTCAATGCATGGACTATAATATCCAATTTAAAATCACTATTATGGTTTAACGTATCAAGAAACATCCATTTTACTGAGCTAGAAAAAATAATATGATCTCTTTACATGATAACATAGAGCAAACCTGATCCGGATGTGTCATAATACACCACATAACCTTTAACATGTATTGTTAACAAAAATATCTGTAATTATGCAATGTAACCCTTGGTATCATAAAAGTACTTAAAACATTCCACATTTCATTATAATGGAATTAAAATCCATTTAAAAGTAATCATTGGTGATTCCATTCATTAATAATTTCAAACTATACTTGAGAAATACACAACATGACCAAGGAAACTCCATATCTCAAAAACATTCTTTGGTAGTTTATAATGGATAATCACAACAATATTATCCAAATCAAATAAAAAACATTTCATGGAAACAACATGTCCATGAAAAACATATACCATGTATCAAAAATCACACTTTTATAATTTGGCATACAACATATGATCTCTCAAGATTTAAAACAATGTTTTATTGTGTTTACCACACTCTTCACTTTTCCATCAATACAATAATATATCCTCCAAATAAACCACCATAAAAGAATCCATATATATTTTAAATTTCTAGTTCATTAATTACATTAATAACACTAATTAATTTATAATACTAAAGGGAATAACCACATACTCATAATGAACATTCTTAATCCTTAATGTTTTTTTTCAAAATATCAACATTCTATACCCACAATTATTGATATCCTAATCACATGTAAATTTTGGGGAACCAATGAACACCCCTCAATTGATTGAAAAGATCATCAACACATGGGGGTGGATTTCAATTCTTTATCATATCTTATTTATGTTTAAGAAAATCCATATAGGTATGAAGAGTTAAATGATACATTTTATAAAACAATACCAGTGCTTCCTACAGGGGCATAATAGTTTGAATGAACACTTAGTTTTATATATCCTTTATCAACACAATCAATTCCCTATATTCTTCTTGTTTGGTCATAAAAGATGGAATGGAAATTGGAATGGTTCTATAAGGTAGATAGATCTTAAACATTTCTATTAAAATGATTGGAAACCCTAAGGAATATTAAGGAAAGACATCCATACACTGATCAAAAGCATATAGGATAATAATTCTCTCAATCGCTTCCATTCAGTTCACATTATAGATCGTCAAACTGATTTTATATCTTCTAATATAATTTTAACAAAAAGCCTTTTCCACACACTCTTACCTTCTACTCTCCATTATATATATTCTCAACTCCATAATTAATCATGAAACAATTTTTTCATGCATAAAATTTGTTGCTGGAAATTAACATCATAAACCACTTCATAATAAGGATTATATAACTAAAAACATTCTAAATCCCTGATAACATCCATATAAACTCATAATTTCTTTTGCAACATTATCCCCATAGAAAGACTGTACACTCTCTTTGACCCATATGAGTTTGAAATTTCCAAATAGATGGAATATTTTTAAAAAAATTTACCCAGCAAATAAATTTCTCAAGATGTAATGAAAGAATGAGACAAAACCTTTTAAAGTAGCTATTTCATAAAGGTAAAATTCAAAAAATCATACCTATCACTAAATATGGTCCCAACTAATCATCCACCACAACCTAATAAACCTCATACACCAGCTTACTAGCCACAATTTTATCTTTACTCACTTTTGGGAATTTTCTATGTTGAGGAGTCATGGTATTCCTAGATTCACCCTGACAAACACAACTCTTCTAATGTGGGTTTTATAGTTTCCCTTATCACATCAAATCAAAAGACACCTACAGCCTAAGAGATGTTTCATGAACACTTGATCTCGTGGAATTGTGATAGTAGCTATAAAATGAATGATATAGTTTCAAGTATGGAATTCCCTATGTGGGGCAAACAATTCTTTCATTATGTGGATTTCAGAGCCACATTGTAAATATCATGGATTACTCTATCGTTTTGGATGAATATTCACTGATCCTGATGATGGATTATATGCCATACTCCTTCCATGTAAATAAGTGTCAATGTTCCACTTTCTCCAGCATTAGAGTCCCCACCATTTTCCATGGGTATCATGATTCCTCCTCCACCCGTATCATCAAATGTATATCATTCATCATCTATTTCTCTATTTAACATCGTATTAAAATAATTTATATAGAGCACTACATTCTTTAAATAAATTTCCTACCTCATCCTCAATTAAAAAATATACACCATCAACGATGAACTAGCTGAAACCTCAGGTGATACAAGACTAAATTCTTGAATTTAGTGACATACTCCATGAATAAAAGGTTCTCTAGTTTCATGTTGAATAAATTTCTTTATATAAATTCATAACGTATTAGGATTGAAATTTTTTTTCATCAATTATTCAAAATCCTCCAACAAAACACCATTGTACACTTTATACTTGTCCAATAACTCCAAACACTAATGTGATAGATCATCAAACATGTATGTTTATAAAATTTTGCTCAAATCATCTAGTGTTTATAAGAATTCAATGATTTGATTAATCATATTCATCCACATCTCCAACTTTTCTATTTCCAATCAACCCTATAATATGGGTAGATTCTTCTTCTGAATCTAAACCGAATGATCCAAATGTCTTGGTTAATATCTTATGATCCCTTTATCCACAACAATAAATTCATTAAATTTTCACTAAACCGTATACTTTTTCACATGTGGATTACGTGAGAATAATTTTCATAACATTCCTCTAGTTGGTTTCCATGATTCCAATCAGGTTCCATTTTATATACAGACATTAAAAAAAATAGAAACAAAATAAGTATAAGTATTTAACAATTGAAGTCCTGAAATTGGAATCTCTAACAAAATAAACCTATAAAAACAAATCCTTTCAAAATTAAATATTTTCCATGTTCAAACACTTTTGAAAAATCCACCATGTGTTGAAAATCGCCCCATTCAGAAAGTACCATAATGATTCCAACTTCAAAATAGCCCATTTGAGTGAAATTCCTTGTGTTTTAAAAAATCAATATATTTATAACACAACATAAATCTATAATCTAAATAAGATATGAAATAATTGTAGTATGTATTTTCATGAATTCATGGAATGCCTTTCTCATTGTCCAAACCAACAATAATTGTATTAAGTTCCTATAAATGTATCCAAAAAGATGATGTACCCAAAATCAATGTATCTTGAACTTTGTCAAATATCATTTATCTACCTATTTTTGTTATATTCATTTGACATCTGGTAGATCCGACTAATATTTACTATCATAACATGTGGAACAAACATAAAATTAATGCCAACTCTATGAATGATTACTAATTCCAAAGGACTGAAAACATTGACATCACTTTTAACATCCAAACACTTTACATTTGTTTGAGGAGTATCTCTATAATTACAGGGATTTAAGAGACATCCCTAAGGTTCAAAGAACATGAAATAAATGAAGAGGATTCATGAAAAAATGGGGGCTGATTTTTCTATAGAAAATTAAAGGCCGCTGAACAAAATACCATTAACTTATAGAACTAAATCGTATATATCAACAATGTATTACCATGACACATCATACCAATTGTCTCAATTCCAACCATAACAATACCAAATTATCATTCCATGTGGAAGACTAAAACTATAAAACTAAAGACAAATTGGCATAACTCTGCATCCCCCTTCCAAACACCATGATATTATTCCACAACATCCAAATCATAATGAAGCACCACGAAAAAGAAATGAAATGATTAACCATACATGTGTCCCAATATGTAACATCCTCAAAAACATAAAAGTTATAAATAAGGGGTGAGTAATAATTCTCAATATATTTTACAAATTAATTACCTACTCATGAATCTAAGATTGATAATGTTTGAAATATATATATATAAATATATATAACCTTTTGAAATAAATAAACATTTTCCAACAACACAAAATCATCCTTACATAAACATTTTTACAAATCAACACAATTACAAGGATAGAGGCCACAAAAGTAATTAACCATTTTTTACATTTATATTTTTCATATCCCATTTCATCGAATATACCCACAGACATATCCCACCCGTATACACAACTCAAGCACATGAGCTCGGTGTTACCAGGGACGGTTGAACATCATGTATATACACCATCCCCATTTTTATTGTAGTACATAATGGCACATTATATGGATTTAATGGTGGTACATGAAACAAATTATCCATATAATCGAACTCATTCATATCCACATAATCCAAAAACTATTAAATCAATATTTACCTAAATAATATCATATTATATTTTCTATTACCATGATACCAAACAATTTTCAATTCATATCAATCATTTATTCAAAAAAATTCCAATAAACATTCCTAAATCATTTCAATAAACTAAATCTTTTATTAAAAACATCCTTCAGAAACATACATTCCATATAAGATTTACCTCAATTATATCAAAACCCTTTCTACCCTTTTATGAAAATAATGCATTTCAATAAAAAAAATTAGGGAAAACATTTCCCACAAAACATTAATATAAATAAAAAAACTAAAAAAATTTTGATCATCATTTTTAAATCAACATCATTGAATATTTCCCAAGAATATCAAATTTCCCCACAAAACCAAAATCATCACAAAATAGGTTTCACACAAACCATACACATCAATCACATACACAATTTCAACCAAAATTGCTACATTGAAATTAAGCATCATAGTTCTAGTAAGAGTGATTCAAAGTGATGAAACCTAACTCAATTTGTTTTAAAGAAAAAACCAAATCTGGGTGAAAGTTATATAAATACACCTTAAAACATTTCCCTTGACATCGAATCGAAAAATATGGGCTATTACTAGGACCAATAACATTAGACTATGTAAGGATGATCTAGAATTACCACACAAATGAATTACATAGAAACAATAAAAAATGGGTGGGATTAGTTACCTAGAAATTTTAATGATGAACACCATGGTGCGAGTTTAAATGGGAAAAAAATGTTCTTTCTAGGGTTCAAATCATGTAAGATCTATTTATCAAAAACCCAATTTTAAAATCCACTCATGGTTAGCCACATGGTTAAGAAAAAATTGGTCTAACCATGAACCATTCACTACCTCAACAGGCACCTCGCAAGCTTGGAATGCATAGTTAGACAACCCATGATCCAATCATGAAAAATATAACTATCACACCATACAGGGTTTACATAGGGTGGCTTCATGGTTTAGAAAATTGTACACATTTCCCATATCACATACCTTATTTTTCATGGTTTACTACAGGTTTTGTATTGTTTCCTATAATCGTACACTAATTTTTCACCATTACAAAATACCACTTCAACATTCCAAAAGCCTTTAAAACCTTCTTAAACATTACCCAAACACATTTTATACATAAAAAGGAATAATAAAAGGATCGTATAAAATAAGATAGGGGAGATAAATTATAAATTATTTTAAATGATATCATAATAGAATGTTTTCACTCCCCAACCCGCTATAGTACTCATAGTTCATTCCCAATACTGCCATATTGGACAATTTCTCATACTGAACTAGGTTCACACCCCATTTAAGTCATTTTTATCTCATTAAGTGAAAATCATTATCCAATGCATTGGAAAGATTTATAGTTACCACCCATATCATAATGAAAATAATTTTTTTAATAGAAAATATATAATAAGAAATTTATTATATGAAAACAAATGAAAAGAAGTGGGTTTCATAAAGCATTTCAACATACATTATCCCAAGAAAAAGAAAAGGGGTTCAAAATATCTTTTTATCATTAGAACAAAAAATATAGAGAAATAAGAATGATGGTGTTGTTCGATAATTTCCAAAAAAAAATATTTCGCAACATCAAAGTACTTTATTTTATATTGAAAATGATTTTGAATGAAAATTAACATGGAAAATATGTTAAGGAAAATAATGTTTTGTTAAAAAAAATTATTTTTGAAAACTAGAAATTCTTTACATATTGTTGATACATAAATTATATAAAATAACCTTGAAAAATATAATTTAATATTCCAATAAAATCATGGAACTGATGGGTGTAAATTCCACTCGTTTTGACTAAGATAAATCAATACTTACTTTAACATTTGTGGTAAAAATTTAAACATTTACTCATCCATAATATGAAAATATTATTCATTTTTTTTAAATTAATTGAAGTAAAAAAAATTTAATTAACTAATTATTATAAAAATATTGAAAAATATGATTAGAAAACCTGGATATGGAAGAAATAAAGGAATCAGTTGAAGGATGAAATAAAGGTGATTTTTTATAAAATTTCTATTGAAAACAACCTTAAATTTTATATAGAAAAAAATAATCAATTACATGCAATTTTCATGAAAAAAACACTATATTAGAATACATTAGTTTCAGGAAATTTTTTTCGTTATATTTAATCATTTGAAGAATAATCACAAACAATCCTGATAAGCAATGAGATTTTAATGTTAAATTTTTAAAAATTGGTATCATTTTTTCATAATACACATTAAATAATAAAATAAAATTAATAATTTAAATTTAATTAATGGAATTATAATAATGTTATAGCATGTAAATGGGTAATTATATGCACATCACAAAATGAGGTCGGTGTATTACATAACACATGCCCCAATGCATGTAAATTCCAGGAAAACTCCCTTAACTTAAGTGTCTACATTATTAGTACATGGTCAAATATATAGTTTCATAAATATACATTTATTATAAAACAATTTCTTAATAGTATATATATATATATATATCAGACCATAAATTATATAATTATAGGATTTTATTACTCGTTTATTATGAATTCCATTTTAAAACCACGCTCCAGCTCGTACATTGATTATCTAACATTTTTTGTCTTATTATTCTCATCCTCTTAAATTGAAAATTATTCCACAATATCTATAATTTTATCCAAGATATAAATATTATTTATAATAATTACATATTTATATATTGTAATCCATTAATGATATATATAGAAAATTAGTTACATAGTGTGTGGATACAGTAGGTTATACATATGAATGATCGATGATTCCAGTTTGGTAATGGTAAAAATGAAATAATGGAACATAATTATAATAAATTTCTAGAAAGAAATAATATATATTTCATATTATAATTAATGATATATTTATTATCATCCAGGTAAATCATTACTAATGAAAAAATATATATCACATCATGAAGTTGTGGTCCTACATACAAACAATTAACATTATAACACTTCCAAATAATGGGATGATAGAAGGTGTATGTGATATTGTAAATAAAGAAGTATATTTATGTCACAATTATCATATAAATATGATAAATCTATAATTTCAAACCACATTGAGAGGTGATGTTGGAAAAAATATGCATCAGTTTGTGAGGTGGTAATTCTCTATATAGATAACTTATGTGTTTATTTTAAATTTTTATGGATGAGGATACCTATATAAGATATTTTTACAGAACTAGAATTAATCATTCCATGTTGTAGAGTTCTATAACTAGAATTCACCTACATAAAATTTTGTCGATCTTTTTGGTCTATAGTTTAAAAAACTATGTACATAACTTTTATATGGTAAACATATACATTACATGTGTTCACATTTAGATTGTATCCAATTTTTCAAAACAATAAAAATTCAATAATATAAAAAATAGTTTTTCTTTATTTAAAATATTAATAAAATCTCTCATTATCTCATTAAAGTCCGAAATCTTATATAACCCTATGAAACCCATATTAAAACATTGTATGAGAACAAAAACGCTATATAGGATATAAAATAATAGAAAAAAACTAGTCCACATAAACACAAAAAGAAATATTATTTAAAACATACCTACTTTCCCAGAAGAATGGATATTATTGTCATGCGAATCAATATATTACTTTTTTGAAATCAAATTATTTCAATAATAACTCAATATAAATCATATAAATGACGTGTCGGTGCCTTGGTAAATCTTCATTATAGAACAATCGTAGATCCCTTCAAAACCCCTTATAAATTATACAAACCATACTAAATACTCCTATTATAAATCATTGGATATCAAAATCATTAACCAATGCATTGGATTGTTATCTGGGAACACCTATTGTATAATCTATAAATTGATCTCTTAGTGATATCTAGAATAAAATATCATAAATAATTTCTATAGACAACGTCAATAATAAAACCGTTGAAAACTCATTTATAACCATGTAAAAAAACTTTTGGATATCAAAATACTCTTTTATTTTAAAAACATATCTTAATAAAAATATAATAATCATGCACATAATAATGAAACAATTTGTTTAATAACAATTATTCAAAATTATAATGGAATCGTTAAGGATGAAAATTTTAAAGAGAGTGGGAAATTCTTTTCATGTCGTATATGTTAAAAACAAGTCTTCTGGAATTTTTAAATAGTTAAAAAGAGATGAACTTTAATATAAGTGATTCAAATGAATAAAAAATACAAAATTTCATATAATTGATGTGAGAAGTAATAAATTCATTTCATTATGGGTTTTAACTATAATCACACATAATAAAATTGGAGACAGAAGCCAATAAAAATTCATATCACATATAATCATATAATTACATATCGATGTAGATGTTTTACTCAATGAATGTAAATTGAGTTTAGAATTAACTTATGTTATGTAAGAATGTTTTATTTAATCACTCATCATGTCCTGGAAAATAAAATTACGTTAAATTATTTATTAACTTATAAAACCTTTTAAATATTTTCATTTTATACAACTTTATTAAATTAATTTATGGTTATTATTAGGAGTTATAATGATCAATTTCTCCATTTAGAGAGCATTTGATTACTGGCTTCATAGTTTTTTAACATGCATATATTTATATACGTCATTTTGAAAAAGAGAAAATTTATAAATAAGTTAAATATTATGTTATTAATTAAAATATATTATTTTATATGTTATCATATATCATTTTACTTACTTTAAGGAGGATGATTAATTTTATAAAACATTAATGATAAAGGTTTAGTTTTTTTGTAGTTTTTCAAACCATCAAGAATTTGTTTCGTTCCATATAATGTCATATATATATATTAGTTATAGGATAAGTTATAAGAGATAATATAAATATTACAATCCTAATTAACCATATTAATATTTTTATGACTGGCCATCTAGTTAGTAATGGAAAAAATACTCATGATCCACAAAACTATTAAATTCTATAAGTTAAACAATGGTATTGTACTAACGAAACAGATTATATTATAAAATCTATGGATAGAATATATTATATAAGAAATATAAAATTACATTACATACATGATAATTGAGTTATTATAACTTGATACAATAATTAGGTGAGGATAAGGTAGAAGCAGAAAAGAAATTAAGAGATGTGGTTGAAAAAATGTGATTGTTTAATATCATGACCTTGTAAGATCTCTTAAGAAAATTAGAATTTTTATATTACATATAATACAACATCAATAATTTAAATAGGGAAGTTGAGAATAATATTTTTCATGGGATGGTTGACATAGATGTCTTAAAGTGGTGAAATGATGTGATGGAAGGGGTTCCCTTCGATAATTGATGTGAGGGAAAATTATGAATTTCATTAAATATTAAAATATAATAACTCAATTGTAGAGCCAACCACATAAAATCATATATGAATACATAGGGTATTAAATTTTAGAAAATTTATTATCCCCATTTACTTATATAACATTTTTATGTTTTTTAAATAATATAATAAAATATTATATTTATTAAATATCATTATTGTCAAATTTCATATTTTTCATTACTATAAAATTAAAAACATAAATAATATAATTAGAATAAAACAATTATATTATATCATATACATGTTATAGTTATCTAATTAACTTAATTATAACATTTAATATCTCAAATTATCATTATTTAAGAATTATTAAACTTGTTTATTTTATTTTTATATTAATTTTTAAATACTGCATCAATATTTTTCACAATTTTAAGGTAATTATTTCAATATTAAAATTTAAAATTAAATTATCGTGATTAATAAAAAATTTAAATTTAAAATTTATATTTATGGTTTAACATAACTTCTACATGTCCATATATTAAAAACATATACATGTTAAAAACAATAGTTTTATATGTTTGAATTTGATTAAAATAAATTAATATATTGTCATTCAAGTCAACCTAGTTTATCCCAAACGTTAATAATTCAACCCATATATGTTTTTAGTCCATAATTACACATATAATTATATTTTGATTAGTTTTTGGGGGGATTTTATAATCCATGTCACATTATTTTACCCTTAAATACCCAATTTTACCATAACTCCAGTCACAAAATTTAGTTTGATCAATATTATTATTGGCAAAAAATAAAAGGGACCTATTTACTAAATTTTGATTTTGGAATTCCTTATATTGACCAATTTTTCAAAAATTTAATACAAATAAGTGGAATAATTTAATATAAAATTATACATGTACAAAATAGTGGAATACATTTTTTTAAGAAAATTCCATTTTTAAAAAATTATATACATTAAAATAATATATTATTTTAAAATCTATTTTAATATTTATATTGGGATTGTTTTATATTATATTATTATAATTAAAAATTTAAATTAATGAGAAATATAAATTTATATTGTCAATAAAATAATTTTTTCATAATAAATCAAGTATTTTCTTCACTCTTCATAAAAAAATATTTTTAGAATATTCTATCAAATTCATCAAAAGTAAATTTTTTCATTTTGAGTAAATTCAAATTAATTATATAAAATTAAAAAAATTATTTTAAAATTAATAATTTATATATAACCATATAAGAAATTGGATTTGAGAAATTATTTTCCATTAGAATTTAAGAATGACATAACATATTTCTAACAACAATAAAATTTGAATTCATGAATACAAAAGAATAGTAATATAAATTATTCAATAACTATGTGGGTATTCAAATTATTCCATTAAAAATAAAGAAACTATATATGGTAGATATAAATATTATTATACATAAGAGTAGAAGAATATTAGAATGTGGTTGAGAATGAAATAAAACAAACACGTGGGTTTATGAATTTATGTATTCATCATAGAGCCTTATGTATTATACACATAACTACAAAAATTAGATATTCCTAATCAAAATATGTGGTCTATTGGGTTGGTAGGGATTTAATAAGTTGATTTTTGAATGTATTTTCTGATCGAAATGGTTTTGAAAGTGTGCAATGTAGAGGAGATGGGGTTTCTATTTATAAGTGGGGGAGGAGACTAAAATGAAATTATTTAGAAACAAACAAATGATCAAATTTTTCATTTTAGAACTGCCTAAAAATTGGTAATTATTGAAACTTATATTTTATAAGGTAAAAATATTTCAATAAAATTGGTTTTATACAACATTATTGGTTATTTTTCCCATTATATATTTTGATTAACCACTTAATCACAATCATCACTATTATTATATTTTTATTCAATGGAAAGAATACCAAAGGAAAATGGACTTGAAAAAAAAGAAAAACTAGTCCTAGTGGGGTCTAAAATAATGAATTCCAAGGGCATCCCCATGAAATAAATTCAGTCACTCAAGCATTATGGAAGTGGAATTCATGTGGATGGTGTCATCGGAGCCTAGGGAATCTTGGGAAGCAAGGTGATCAACAACATTATTCCACAATCCATAAGTGTGTGTAACCATAATGTTTATTCTTAAGATCTCTCTACATCTCCAAATTGTGTATGTTAAAAACTCTGGGAAGGATCCTCCATTTAGGACGGATTCATGAATGATCATTAAGTCAGTTTCTAGTTAGAATAGTTATGTATTATTCTGATTATATAGCCTGAGACTAGTGAGAACTACCTTCACCTCCTCCTAAAGTACATTACCATTTCTGAAGTGGGATTTGATGGTTTGGATCACAATGTCTCTGGAGTTATGAAACAATACTCCACCTCGCATGATACCTGAGATGCATGACCCATATGTGCTTAGCATAAAACCATTTTCTAAAGGACTCCAACAAACCCACTACCCCTACATTCTGTCCCTCGGTGGAGTACGACTGGGGTACACATGCAACATCAATATGGAGTGGGATTCCCACCAGTTAGAGAGAAGTGTAAACATATCAATAAGCCGAAATTTTGTTCACACTATTATGGACCTCCTTATTAAATTTATCCCCCCAAGAATCTAGCCTTTTATATGAATTATAGAGGCACTATCAACCAAAACTGAGGGCCAAAGACTGTGCCATCCTCTCCTTAACATTATCTGGTGTTCCCTAATACCACCTATCATAGAATGAGGAACCTCAAAGATCATTATAGTATACCTCTATAAAGACACAAATTATCTTCCACATAGCCTCATCCCACTCTCCTTCAAAGAAAATATTATTGGTTCTCTCCTAAATTTTTTTTCTACTACCCTAGAACCAGGAGGGTTGACATATTTCCATTTTCATGAAACTCTCATCAATTGGGATCACTGAGTTCCATATTCGAAAAATAAGGAAGTAATTACTATTTTACTATTTTTTTTCTTTTTATTATGTTCTAAAATTAATTTTAACATATAAGTGAATATTAATTTTTATTATTCCAAATATAAAATCAATTTTCCTATTCCAAATAATAGAAATTTAACATTTTAAATTAATATTAATCCCATAGATCTGAATAAGGTATTTTTCAATGAGATTATTTTACAATGATTATAAATCCTATATATCTAAATTCTATATGTACTTTAATTAATTTTACTTGAAACAACACAATAAATCAAAAAAACACATATAAATTATTTAATAAAAAATCAGTTTTTAACAAAAACTTGTATATTTTTAAAATTCATCATAATATTAATCGTTTCATATAAATCTAAAAAGATGATAGGATAATATTTTAGATTAAATTTTAAAATTAAATTCTATTTAATTATATACAGTTTATATTTTGGTCAAAATGAAACTTTATTATTTTTTCACAAAATAAATAACATTTATGTTTTTAAAAAATGTATTTTAATAGAATATATTCATTACTAGAAATTATTTTATTTTTTATTATAATATTATATTTATCTAAAACCATAATATTTATTTTTATTTGATTTTTTTTACAATTAGTTCTAATTTTTTTAACTAAATAATTATAATAATGTTGTTTAAATATTATTATAAATGTTATATTTTAGTTCGTTAAAAAACAGTGTGGCGTGTAATAGAAAATATATATGAAATTGAAATTATTTGAAAAGAGAATCATTATATCTTGATATCTTACATTCTATCACAATAAAAACAAACTTATTACGCAAAATTATGTCACTTTGTTATTAGCAATTGACAATATGTCTCCCTCATTACATCCATATTTTCTCACATAGCTCCCTTATTCTAGTTGTCTCACCACTGAACATTGACTAGGTGAGTGGCCATGTTTCAATGTTGATTATATATATGATCATGAAAAACCACATTTTTTCTTAAAAATATCATGTTTTTTTGTATGAACTCTATCGTCAATTCATGTGAATGTTTAATTATGTACATTATCATTAGATATGCATGGAACACATCATAAAATAGAGAGAGGTTTAGCTGAAGCAATAAAAATAGGTTATAATCCTGATACGATCTTGAATATCAATGGAACAAATATATATACAGTGTAATATTCCATTATTCCAAAATATCTTTAAATTATTCCATAGGGAAATTCATAGAAAAACCTTGTCACCAAATTAAAATTCTAGATAATGTTAATGGATATGAACTTTACATTTTTCAAACATATTTTACACATATTCTTTGTTTAATTTATCTATCCTTCTCCTTCATTTTATAATCCATGACCTATCTCAATGAAATTATTTTTTCTATGTGTATCCTATTACGTTGGAGTTATACAATAATTTTGAAAGAGGGATTCATAAAGAGCCATATAAATGCGTGAGTGATTGTTATTATTGAGTATAAAATAAACTTGTGGAATGTGTTGATCCCAACCACCATTAAAATATATATAATAAAATCATAAAATATGCACTAGAGGATGGATTATCCCTAGCATCAAGGTAATCCAAAGATAATTATCAGATACAATGGTATCTGGTACTCAATTCATCATTTCTAATTCCTTGATGTCTAACCTTGAATTCTAGTCTAGAGAGAAATATTCTCTAATATTTATTAAACATACTAACATTGTAAATAGATAGACTATAAACCATATAACATTGTGAAATTGAGATGTTATTGGAGTTTATGATGAAGAAATCCAATTGTTATTAATTTCCATTTCTTTTTTCATGTCCTTACTAGTTGAAACATCCCCTTATAATTTTTCCTCCCAATATTAAGAAGCTAACATATCAGGAACAATGAATCAAATTTTGTGATATCTCTCTACATGTTTCCTCATAAAAAATATATATTTAACGCTAAATACATATTTGTATTTTAGGTATTAATTAGAAATTAATAACTAAGATCATATTTTAATAAATCGTTTAAATTTTATATACATGGGATGCATATATTCCCCATGAACCCTATCATTCCACCAAAATCATGTCTAAACATTGGATCATTTCTTAACTTCTTATACACCTACATATCAACATTTTTTCAACCTTATTCTTCACATTCATAGATTTTCAAACACACATTTGAGAAATATAATATCTATCATCTTTCATATGGTTTTCCAGATCTATCCTTGTCATATATAATTTTTTTTAACTTTTTTGATCATCATCGTAGATAAGCTTGCATGAACATTTTAACTCTAAGAATATACCTATGTTATCATTTTCCTAGGGTGGTAACATATCGAGTATTCACAATACCTAATATGTTACAACTGTATTAGGGATTTGTCTTAGTTTTAATCACATATTAATACTATATGAAAAATGGGGCTTGAATCACCATTGGGCGCATGTACTTTAGCACTATTGTAGTGGTACTATAGTAGCTGAGATATTGTATCATGTCAAGAACTGTTTTAGCGAAATACACTGTAATAGTACCAGGTACTATATAGGAATTTTGGAAAATGAGTACTGTAGTATTACAATTAACATAAATGACCATAGGTAAAAAATTTGGGCCTATGGGCCATGTAATTTGCTACATTCCAACCAGGATCCGAGTATGTAATTGGTCTCCTTATACCTAGTCAAAGATGAATTTTCATTTCATTAATAATAAAAATGTGACTTTGTCCCCAGCCATTAAAAATATATAATAAAATCCACCGATATAATTTTGAACGATTTCAACTAAATTTTTATGAAAATATACATTTAAATTCCATGATCTGTATATAAATTAAACATTTCCAAATAAATATCATTCATCTATATCATTGGTGAATAAAATACCATAGCTAACTCCAAATCATCGTGTTTGTCATTTTTAATGAACCAACAATTATCATGTAGAATAAACTATAACCATCGAAATTTTTGGGATAACACATTAAAATATCATCTTGAATACATCACTATGAATTTCAAACCCATCTCCATTGTTGTGTAAGGTAAGGACATGTGTTCATTCTAATGTTCTCCTCAATTCAATGTAATTTTCTGTAAATTTATTTATTCAAAGGAACTTGGTTCCTTTCCGAGTTAACTTGGTTAGCTGATTAGATAGCCATGATATATTTTCCAAAAGTTGTCGATAATATTCAACTATGAAATCGAAAATACGGATATAATTTGTAGATGTAGGTATTGTAACATCCCAAGTATCTAATGAATAATAAGTATTTTTATCTATGTCTATTAATGAATTATATAGTGTTTTAGAGGCATAAAATGAAAATAAATCCAATCATAAGCATGGAATACACTAATATTTTTAAAAGATTGTTTTACTGCAATTTGATGGAAAACCATTTTTAAATCTATCTTATGAAAATTTTATAAGCTATGTTTGTCAAAATAAACTTATTCTTTATGATTGAGACATAAAAGTTAACTTTGTGTGAATTTTTGGTATTTTTCTGACAATGTTCATTTTTTTATGAATAGTGAAAAATACTGCATTTTACATCAAAACTGCTTTTTAATCTAATTTATTTATATGATTAGATTAACTTTTGAATTCTTTTTAAAGTGAAATTATAATATATTTTTACCATTTAATCCAATAGTGTTCATTGGAATTAATTTCACTTTAAAATTGGACTTAAACTGGTGTCAATCCTTTAATACTTATTTTTTCATAAAAACATGCTATTTGTCATGACATCGGGAAATAATTATTAAATTAATTAATGTAACTTATATTATTTGAATTTTGTAAAATAGACTTCATTTTTTAATTCAGAAAATCAAATATAGCTTAGGGTGATGTTTTGGTATATTTCTGAAAAATATCAGTTTTTGATGAATAGTGAAACCACTAATTGGTAGTTAAATAAACTGATTTTTCTTTTAAATGAAACTTTTCCACTTTTTTGTTTTGAATTTCAAAAATCTGACATACATGGTTGTCATTACGATGTAAAATGTGGTTCAATGAGATTAAAATAATTTTTTGGTGAATAGTAACATTTATGTGTTTAATCGCGATTAGTGGTAATTAGTGTAGTTTAAGGTAAAAATAATGTTTTAATAATATGAAATGACCTAGACACATGTCCTACCCTCATTGGATGTGTAATGGCTGACCAAGACAATCAATGGTCAACTTGGGGACCCCATGGAGCCACTTTGGTTGGGAAATGACATTAATAACTATTTATTAAATGTTAAAGTAAAAATGACACAAACATGAAATGTTTTACTAAAACAATTTTTACATGGGGTTATACAATTCAGAATTTTGATTATAAATAGTCATTGGAAATCTGATAAGATTTCCTACATCATAGTATTTGTTATATAATTTTTAGACAATAATGTAATTAAATTATGTATGACATAATAATGATGCAACGATGACCTCATTATTTGACGATTTAAATAAAATGGAAAGATAATGTAATATCTAAAACCTACACATGTCCAAAACTTATTGGATGGATGTATTTCGAAACCTTATCACCTTACCCTAGAATTATATAAATGTGGGACCTTTTGAATCCGAAGCTCTTTTTAAAATAAAGTAACTTATCTTTACTTTCCAACAGTGCCCCTCCTCTTCTCTTATAAAAGGCCCCACCTCTACCTCCTTACCCACACTTCCAAAGCCTTTGGCTCGGCCAACCCCTGCTCATTTTGCCTCTAAACTTCCCTCTATTACTCCTTGAAGCCTCCCTTTCGGCAGAAGTCTTCCCAAGGAAGCCTTTGAGCTCAAACCAAAGGGAGTTACCCGACTTTAAGGTAATGTCTTCACTTGAGTCCTTTTGTTTTATTTTGCTTCTCCAACCCCCTAACCTCTTTTTATTATTTTATTTTGTAAAAAATACAGTATACTCAATATACTAGGTTGTTTTTATAAGAAGTATTCGAGCTACAATAACACACACCTACATCTAATGGTTAAAGAACATACTGTTTTCGTGGATGGTGAATTTATGCCTCCCGAAATGATGATTGTTCAACATTCCTTCAACACATTCAACGGTGGCCATTAAGATGTCACTATATTTATATATGATATATAAGATGTTTATGTTTTCCTTATGATTCTTTATTTTTCATTTTGGGCATACCTTTATGGTTCCCATTATAGATAAACGTGATATCTTCATTTAAGGAAGTGCGGACTACCGCCCCCTCAAAGTGAATTGATTCGTTAAATACCATATATGGGACGTATATAGGATTGAATTGTGATATTATATATTATATTATACTGGAATTATAATATTCCTTTATATCATTATTATTCAATTCTATAAAATACGAAATAGAGATTAAAGTAGTGTTCATGCGTACGTACGACTTACCGTCTCCATAAACGGTGCATTTCATTTCTTACCTCTAAATGATTATGTAATATTATAAATTCATGTATGTACTGGATATATATGACATATATAATATCAACATCATAAATACCATTCTGTATATAATGGATACATGAACAACTTGTAATTATAAACGGCTTATTTTTTATTCAAGTACCAATGATCGTTAAAACGACCGTTATTAACTTAAATAATTACATAGTGTTCATGACATGGAAATAAGTGATATAAAAGAATAATGAATTTAAAAAAGGTTCTTAAACAAGTATAAATTAACTCAAGTTTATTATTTAGGAGATTAAAGAACGATTGAGTCAAGTTGGACCCGAGGTACGGGGCTTCGTCTCAATCTCCTTTCATTGAGGCATATTTTGTTTTATAGACAACCTTATTTTATATGGTGTATAAACCCCTTTGACTTTTATGTTTATCCAAATAGAATCTTTTTAAACGAAGCATTTTACAAAACGACAAAAGGGAATCTTTTTGTCGTACGTATGCGGCGACAACGACTTGTCCGCCGTCGTGACCACTATTTGAGTTTTGACTTCCTCTACAAGCCATACCTTATATTTAACAGAAAAATAAATACCATGTTTTACTTTTCTTTTATTTTGGTATTGAAAATGGTTTTCATAATGTTTTTATATCAATGTGTTGTATTGATATCTTGTGATTGAAAGGTGGAAATGTTGTGTTTCCTTTATGCATGTTTTATGTGATACGATTATGTTGAGGTTTTGGGGCCTTATTATGAAGATGGGTGGTTCCGTGATAAACTAAGGGCGGGTGTGCCCGATATAGCTCTCCAATTCATTGCGTAACGCGATGGAGTGAAAAGTTAAGGATTATCCAAAGATATTTAGGGAATATACTGTGATGGGTATTCAAAATGTAATCAAGAGGGTTACTCCCTACGTAAGAATTTTATGAATGCCTCAAGTTTCCTTTATGTCTTATGATTTCTATGATTTATTCATGATTTGATGAGGTATGTTAAAGTGATTATGTTTTATGGGTAAAGTATGATTTCATTCTTATGTATATATGTACCCATGTTTCCATTCTATATTTTATATCCCTTACGGATCTTTTTATGCTCATCCCAAGTTTTATTTGAAATGTTTTTCACAAGTCAAGGGAAAGGTACATTATATGATGATAGTGTCAAGTATGTTTCAAGAAATTATCCATGTTTAATTTTAAATATGTTTCCATTAATGGGAATGAAGAATACTATCTTTATGTAACCACTTTGATTATATGTGGAATGTAATGCATATTTTATGATCTAATTCTCTAAAACTCAAAACCCTAAATGATCCTTAATGTGAAATCTTGTAATAATTCATGATTAAGTAAGGTTTAAGGCTGGGGCCTTATAGTTGGTATCAGAGGTCGGTTTAGATAACTTTAGGAGTCAGAATTCTATTCAATGATTATCCAAAAATATCTTTTTGAAATGATATAGCATTTGAAGAATACCATGTTACTTCATCTGAGACATGACTGTTAAGAATGGTTTTTCATAGAGGATACAGAACAACTTTTCTGGGAAGGCATACAGGGGGAAATGACCTTTCAAATCAGTATCCTAAGATGGTCAGAATCAGAACTAAACAGTTTTCTGTAGTGATGGCTCAGTTGAATCAGGTGAAAATTGTTGGTTGTTTTCATTGATGATATTGTGGTGGAAGAGCATGAAATACATTTAAGGGTTATCTTTCAAACCTTACATGAAATGAAACTTTATGGAAAATTCAGCATGTGTGAGGTTTGGTTGCAAAAAATTTCATTCCTCGGTCATATTGTTTCTAAAGATGGAATAACTGTTGATCCTGCAAAAAAAAAGTTGTGGATGAATGGCCAACACCCACAAATATAACTGAGATTCGTAGCTTCCTTGGTTTGGTAGGCTATTACCGAAGGTTTGTTAGAAATTTTTCACGGTTATCTAGTCTAATGACTAAGCTAACTCAGAAGGGTGTTAATTTTATCTGTACAAAAGAATGTGATGATTGTTTTCAGGAATTGAAAAGATGATTGGTGAATGATCCAGTTTTGGCACTACCTTCAACGAATCGTGAGTTTGTTATATACAGTGATGCTTCATTGAAAGGACATGGTTGTGTCCTAATGCAGAATGATTAGGTAACTGCATATGCTTCACGTCAGTTGAAAACTCATGAGGTAAATTTCCCTACACATGATTTGGAATTAGTTGCTGTTGTTTTTGCTTTAAAAATTTGGAGGCATCATTTGTATGGAGTACAGTGTGAAATATATACTGTTCACAAAAGTTTAAAGTATATATTCACTCAGAAAGAGTTCAACATGAGATAGAGGAGATGGCTGTAATTAATCAAGGATTATAATTGTACAATTCATTACCATCCGGGAAAACAGAATAAAGTGGCTGATGCTTTGAGTTGAAAAAGTAATGCTTTATTAGCAATGTTGTGTTTGGATTGTGATCCTTTGATTAAGGATTTAATTAACTTTGTAATAGAAGTTGTTGGTGCAGGAAGTTCTTCTGTTTTGTTTCATGTATCAGTGAGATCATCTCTATCAGATAGAATCAAGCAAACACATAAGCAAGACAGTGAGTTGCAGAAAATTGTAGAGCTGGTTCAGAAAGGTATGTTTCCTGAATTCAACATTGATAATGATTGTGTTTTGGGATTTGGGAAGTGATTGTGTGTGCCTTGTGGTTCACAGTTGAAGAGAGAGTTGTTATGTGAAGCTCATAGTTCTCCATTTTCAGTTCATCCTGGTAGTACTAAGATGTATAGAGATCTTCAGGAGTATTACTGGTGGAATGGAATGAAAATAGATATTGCTAATTTTACTGTGAAGTGTTTGAATTATCAGTAGGTTAATGTAGAGCAGTAGTTACCGAAAGGGATGCTTCATCCTCTACCAGTTCCAGAGAGGAAATGGGAGAATATATCCATGGACTCTGTTGTGGGATTACCGAAGACATCTCTAGGTAATAATGCAATTTGGGTTATTGTTGATCGCTTGACAAAATCTGGTAATTTCCTTCCTATTCGAGATACTTTCTCTCTAAATCAAATTTCCCGTTTGTATCTTAAAGAGATAGCCAGGTTACATGAAGTTACCCTCTCTATTGTATCTGATCGCGATCCCAGGTTTACTTCAAACATTTGGAAATGCCTTCAGAAGTCGTTGGGTACTGAATTAAATTTTAGTACAGCATTCCATCCTCAATCAGATGGGAAGTCAGAATGAACAATTCAGACATTGGAGGATATGCTACGAGATTGATTGATGGATTATCAGGGAAGTTGGGACCAACATCATTCTTTGGTTGAATTTTCATATAATAACAGTTTTCATTCCAGTATACCGATGGCTCTATTTGAGGCGTTATATGGGAAGCGGTGTTGAACTCCAGCTTTCTAGGATGAAGTGGGTGAAAATAAATTAATGGGACCCAATTTGGTAGAAGAGATGGCAGAAAAAGTTCAGCTGATTCAGAAGCACATGAGAACAGCTCAGAGCAGGCAGAAGAGTTATGCGGATAATAGGTGGAAGGATCTATCTTTCGAGGTAGGTGATCAGGTTTTTCTCAAGGTTTCTCCTTCGAAAAGTGTGATGAGATTTGGTAAGAACGGAAAGCTGAGTCCAAGTTTCATTAGACCAAATGAAATTCTAGAGAGAGTTGAATCAGTTTCTTACCAAGTGCCTTTACCTCCGAGTTTATCTCAGGTACACAATGTTTTTCATGTTTCGATGCTGAGAAAGTATATGCCAGATCCATCTCCTGTTTTGAGTCCAGAGGTAGTTCAGCTGGAAGAGAACATATCTTATGAGGAACTATCGGTCCGGATTCATGACAAAAGGGAGCAAGTGTTACGAAATAAGATGATTAATCATGTAAAGGTTTTGTGGAAAAACCACATGATTGAAGAGGCAACATGAGAATCTGAAAATGTAATGAGGGATAAGTACCCTCATTTAATCGATAAGTAAATAAATTATGGGGATGCGGTTTTCTAATGGCGGGAAGGATGTAACATCCCAAGTAGGTAATGAATAATAGATATTTTTGTCTATATCTATTAATGAATTAGATAGTGTTTTAGAGGCTTAAAATGAAAATAAATCCAATCTTAAGCATGGAATACACTAATATTTTTAAAAGATTGTTTTTCTACCATTTGATGGAAATCCATTTTTAAATCTATATTATTAAAATTTTATAAGATATTTTTGTCAAAATAAACTTATTCTTTATGATTGGGACATCAATATTTACTTTGTGTGAATTTTTGGTATTTTTCTGACAATGTTCATTTTTTAATGAATAGTGAAAAATACTGCATTTTACACCAAAACTGCTTTTTAATCTAATTTATTTATATGATTAGATTATCTTTTGAATTGGTTTTAAAGTTAAATTATAATATATTTTTACCATTTAATCCAATAGTGGTCATTGGAATTAATTTCACTTTGAAATTGGACTTAAAATGGTGTCAATCTTTTGATACTTATTGTTTCATTAAAACATGCAATTTGTCATGACATCGGGAATTAATTATTACATTAATTACTGTAACTTATATGATTTTAATTTTGTAAAATAGACTTCATTTTTTAATTCAGAATATCAAATATATCTTAGGGTGAAGTTTTGGTATCTTTCTGAAAATCATCAATTTTTGATGAATAGTGAAACCACTAAGTTGTAGTTAAAGAAAGTGATTTTTCGTTTAAATGAAACTTTGCCACTTTTTTGTTTTGAATTTCAAAAATCCGATATACATGGTTTCCATTAAGAAGTATAATGTGGTTCAATAAGATTAAAATAATTTTTTTTGGTGATTTGTAACTTTTATGTGTTTAATCGCGATTAGTGGTAATTATGTAGTTTAAGGTAAAAATAATGTATTAATAATTTGAAATGACCTAGAAACATGTCCTTCCCTAATTGGATGTGTCATGGCCTCCAATGAAAATCCATGGGTCATCTTGGGTACCCCATGGAGCCACTTAGGTAGGGAAATGACATAAATAACTTTTTGTAAATGTTAAAGTAAAAATCACACAAACATGAGATGTTTTACTAAAACAATTTTTACATGGGGTTATACAAGTCGGAATTTTGATTATAAATATTCATTAGAAAGCTAAAACGATTTCCTACATCATAGTATTTTTTTTAAATTTTTAGACAATAAATTAATTAATTTATTTATGACATAATAATGATGCAGCGATGACCTCATTATTTGACGATTTAAATAAAACGGATAGATAATGTAATATATAAACCCTAAACAAGTAAAAAACCTATTGTATGGGTGGATTTCAAACCCTTATCACCTTAACCTATAATTATATCTATTTGGGACCTTTTTAATCCGAAACTCTTTTTAAAATAAAGTAACATATCTTTACTTTCCAAGAGTGCCCCTCCTCTCCTCTTATAAAAGGCCCCCACCTCTACCTCCTTACCCACACTTCCAAAGCCTTTGGCTCGGCCAAACCCTTCTCATTTTGTCTCTCCACTTCTCTCTATTACTCCTTTAAGCCTCACATTGGGCATATGTCTTCCCAAGGAAGCCTTCCAGCTCAAACCAAATTGAGTTACCCGATTTTAAGGTAATGTCTTCACTTGAGTCCTTTTGTTTTATTTTGCTTCTCCAACCCCCTAAACTCTTTTTATCATTTTCTTTTGTAACAAATCTAGTATCATCAATATACTAGTATGTTGTTATAAGAAGTATTCGAGCTACACTTACACGCACCTACATCTAATGGTGAATGAACATACTGTTTCCGTGGATGGTGAATTTATGCCTCCCGAAACGATGATTGTTCAACATTCCTTCAACACCTTCAAAGGTGGACATTAAGATTTCACTATATTAATATATGATATATAAGATTTTTGTGTTTTACTTAAGCTTCTATATTTTTCATTTTTGGCATACCTTTATGGTTCCCATTATGGGTAAACGCGATATCTTCATTTAAGGAAGTGCGGACTACCGTCCACTCAATGTGATTTGATTCGTTAAATACCATATGTGGGACGTATAAAGGATGGAAGTATGATATTATATATGATATTATACTGGAATTATAATATACCTTTATATCATTATGATTCCATTCTATAAAATACAAAATATAAATGAAAGTAGCGTTCATGCGTACGTACGACTTACCGTCTCCATGAACGGTGCATTTCATTTCATACCTCTAAATGATTATGTAATATAATAAATGCATGCATGTACTGGATATATATGACATTTAAAATATCTAAATCATAAATACCATTCTGGATATAATGGATACATGAACAACTTGTAATTATAAAGGGCTTATTTTTCACTGAAGTACCAATGATCGTTAAAACGACCGTTATTAACTTAAAAAATTACATAGTGTTCATGAAATTGCACTAAGTGATATAAAAAAAATAATTAACTTGAAAAAGGTTCTTAAACAAGTAGAAATTAAATCAAGTTTATTATTCAGGAGATTAAAGAACGATCGAGTCATGTCGGACCCAAGGTATGGGACTTCGTCTCAATCTCCTTTCATTGAGGCATATTTTGTTTTATACACAACATTCTTTTATATGGTGTATAAACCCCTTTGACTTTTCATTTATCCGAAAGGAATCTTTTTATACGAAGCTTTTTACAAAACGACAAAAGGGAATGTTTTTTTCGTACATTTGTGGCGACAACGACTTCTCTGCCGCTATGACCATTATTTGAGTTTCGACTTCCTCTACAAGCCATACCTTCTTTTTAAAAGAAAAATAAATACCATGTTTTTCTTTTCTTTTATTTTGTAATTGAAAATGGTTTTCATTATGTTTTTATATCAATGTTTTCTATTGATATCTTGTGATTGAAAGGTAAAAATGTTGTGTTTCCTTTATGCATGTTTTATGTGATACGATTATGTTGAGGTTCTTGGGCATTATTATGATGACGGGTGGTTCCGTGATAAACTAAGGGCGGGTGAGCCTGATATAGCTCTCCAATGCATTGGGTAATGCAAAGGAGTGAAACGTTAAGGTTTCTCCGAAGAGATTTAGGGAATATTCGGTGATGGGTATTCCAAACTTAACCAAGAGGGTTACTCCCTACGTAAGAATGTTATGAATGCCACATGTTACCTATATGTCTTATAATTTATATGATTTATTCATGATTTGATGAGGTATGTTAAAGTGCTTATGTTTTATTGGTAATGTATGATTTAATTCTTATGTATATATGTACCCATGTTTCCTTTCCATATTTTATATCCCTTACTGAGCATTTTATGCTCATCCCATGTTTTTTTTGAAATGTTTTTCATAGCTCAAGGGAAAGGTAATGATATAATGATAGTTTCAAGGAAGTGTCAAGAAATAATCTATGTTTTATTTTAAATATGTTTCCATTGATTGGAATGACGAATACTATCTTTATGTAACCACATTGTTTATATGTGGAATGTAATTCAAGTTTTATGATCTAATTCTCTAAAACTCTAAACCCGAAAAGATCCTCATTGTGTTATCTTGTTATAATTCAATATTAAGTAAGGTTTAAGGCTGGGGCCTTATAGGTATGGTTATATTTTTAATATCTCCCATCCTTTATGTATCCAATGATATTCCCTCAATTTATATATATCCCAAATTGAATCATTTTGTAGCCAAAATTCACATATTGTTAATCATTGATATAGTTTCTATCAATTGAGGTGTCCAACATAAATATTATGTTATAATAGTTCTTTTCCTCATACTATGAATATATAATAACATCATCTCTAAACAAAACCAAAAACTAATTAAGGTAACAAATAAATTATTTTTTCATTAAATCCATGATGATATAAGGTGAATTATTGTGACAAAAAGGATCAAAAATATATTCCGAGTGTCCATAACATGAACAAAATTATGTGTTAGGAATATTCCCCTTCATATCCTTTAATTAGTTATATCTAGAATGATATTCAATAAAAGAAAAGTGTTATGCTCTAGGTAGTTGATTAATGATATACCCATTATGTTGTAGAGGAAACATGATCTTAATTTTGTTATAGTTCAGTTCACAATAATAAATTAAGATTCCCTTCAATCCAAATTTATTATTATGAAATATAAAATATGTACCACATGGTGAGACACTTGAAATAAATAATTCCTTTTCATCGTTCAGATGAAGATGAATATTTAAATCATGAAACTCAATTGGGGCCATTTTAAAGGGACTAATTGAAATAAGTTTTAAACTATCTACAAGTTCTATTGAGTAATCAAATTTTTTTTATGGGAAGGTAAGAAAACACTTTATGAAATACATCATACACACCCACACAATTTGAATTTCAGTGATGTTGATTTTCTCCCAACAATATTATATAATCACCAATTTTAATTGTAATGATCACCGATAAAGTGGATGAATTTTCTTCAAAAAAAATTATATATCAAAATAATAAATGACCATTAGTTTTTTGATTATATCAATCATCTGTTACATTACCTAGTAGTTCATGTGGGATTTTATTTTAGACAGGTAATCTATTCCTATGATAATATCAAATTAAAATAGAAAAATAATGTCAAATTTTACAGGAAGAGCATTCACATAAACTTCAATAGGATAGGAATCATATACTTGAGATGTGGACATCATACCGTTGGTATTTTTTAACACTAATTCAATATCTAATAATTTGGATGTTATCATTATACCTATAGATAAATCAGCATATATAAATTATTGAGTAAATCATGAAAAAAATAAGATAGTATAATCTCTATAGTGGATGATAACTATTAATTTCACCATGTTTTTTTCATTTCCCTCAACAAAAAAGTGATCTCATTAAATTTATGTTTTACTCTCATTTTAATAGGTTGTAAATTTTAATTATCCACATTAACATTTGGATTTTGGAACTGTATACCATAATTCTAATACTCCTTTCATTTGAAGCACTAGTGTGTTGCTAGTCATTTTTATAGAGGACCCTCTTAATCTTCATTGTTAGAAAACTTCTTCCCATACCATAAAAAATATATTTTCCTATATCCTTACTATAAAAAACTAAACCATTTATAAATACTACTATTATAACTCCCTCTATGTTTCCTTCCATACAACTATCTGGATGAAAACTCATATTCTTCTCTCCATGTTTTTTAGTGATTCATATGAATATTATATTCCATGTAAAAATGGAGGTATTGGTTGGTAACTCTAATATGAATTTCCATTATGAGATCACACTAAATGGCTTTTTTCAAGATATAAAAGTCTCTTAAGGATAAAAACATTAGGGGTGTTGAATTTAATCCACTAAATAACTGATCATCCTTGATTTTTTATTGGATCATAATTCCAAATGTATACCTTCCACGTCATTAAAATATTCCCCATAAATACAATCATATTCCTCATTCATCTACTCTGGACCAAGGAATTCCTCTACAATTTTCTAACAAAGTGAACTAGTGATGTAATTATTGAAAAAATAATCTCTTAATCTCATCCTAATCCATAGATATAATTTCTTCATGGTCCCTTGTATTCATGATGAGTGTCCACCATTAATCCGTTTTCCATCAAAATGAAAAACTTCTAAAATGTTTCATTCATTTTATGAACAATAATGAATTCAATATATCATTTAATTGATAATGAATCATTTCAAATAATAAACAGGATCACTATAACCTATATATTAAGCTGGATTCTTCATTTTGATTTAATCATTACAATTCTATTCTCTCTATTTATTATTCTGATGTTAGATATGAATAATATCTTGAGAATGTTCTATGAGAATCGAAATGAGATTCTTCATTATATGACCCATAAAATTATGATTCTAAAGAAGGAACTATCTATAATGACCCAGGTATTTCATACATCGATATTTGATCTTTTTAGATTAATATTAAAACATTACGAAAAACATTAATATAGATCATAATAGTTTAGGATTTTTGAGACTATGTACACAATCATATAAATTGGTGAAATACCTCCAATATCTCTCATAAAGATGTCATGTTTTAGAACTCTTCTCAAATATAACCAATATAAAATAATTTTTCATAACATGGGATAATGAAATATAATAAAGGGATATCCCATATTATTATTAAGGGTAAAAAAGTGAAATAACTAAACATAACATGAGCATATGGGTATGAGACCATGAGAATAACGTTTCAAAACCATACACATAATATTAACTATCAAAATGTTGAGTCATGGTATAAATAAAAGATGTTTATAACAAAAGAATCATAATGAAATAAATTGATATAACCCATTAGTTCCTATCATTGGAATAAGTAAAACTTTTTATGTGTACCAAAAATAATATAATACTATTTTTCAATACTCCACATAAAGATATTAATTACTTGTAAGGCTTGAGATAACTATATATTTACCTGATTTGGGCTTTGGATGAACTCCTGGGAACCCTATTTATATATTCGGATATCATCCCATGTAAAACCATTTAGGTTATGAATAAAATGTTGTATTACCATTGAAGTTATAAAACATTAATCATTATACAATGAAATGGAGGGAGAAATAGTTTCCACTCATCACATATTGATTATAATATGTATCATCTACATAATATCATTAAAAAATCATTATATAAAAACCCATAAAAAGGGGTTTCATAAACCTTTAATCATGTCATTACCTATGGAAAATATAATGGTTTCATAATAATTTCATTATTTCTCCTATCATAACATGTGGAAAATGAAGCAGGCTTTATATTAATTTTTACATTATATATACCATGGAAAAGAAAACGGTTTTCCAAACATCTTTACATTATAAGCCACACGAATAAAAAACAGGTTTGAAATAATGGGTTCCACAAAAATTCGTTTCTAAATGTAATAATGTATAAATAATTTTTTATTTTTTTGTTGAAAATAATATTTTAAACATGTAAAAGAATCATTAAAATCATTTATAGTTTTTTTGGAAACAATACATTCATCTTTGAAAACACAATTTTTAAAAAATTAGTTTAATTTTATTTTAAAATAACCTTTAAAACATATAATGGAATTGTCAATGAAAATTATAGACATATTTTTGGGAAATTTTATTAATTTCGTACAAATTATACAATGATTCCATTCAAATTTGGACTACTAATTAAATGGTAATTGATTTGAATAAAACATTGATATATAAAAAAATTTAAAAATATATCATTAATAAATGTTACATTAATAAAATAATTTATTAATTTCAAAAAACATTTTTGAACATATTATTGGAAAACATCGTATTTGATGAAAAAGTGTTTTGACTGCAAATGGAAAATATAATTGATTTTTCTTTAGAATGTAATTTTTAACTCTTGAGTACATAAATTGTGGAAAATGATTGGGACATTTGTATTATATTTAAATAAATATAGGATAATAATTTTAATGTGTTTATTTGTGGTTAAATTATAATATTTCATCATTGTAATCACAATAATAAATAGTGCTGACAAAAGATGGGATTCTAATGTAAAAGTCATTTCACATTGGTATCCTTGAATATTAATTACTTGGAAAAATTAAATTAATTGAATATTATAATATAAAGAAAATAAGGATATAAATTATATAATATTTCCAATGGTATGTATATACACCTCATAGAATAAGATAGTTTCATAACAAAACATATGTCGAAAAGAAGGAAAATTGAGATGAATATTCTTTACCGATTTAGTACTATTTTAAATCATAACCCCCATTAACTGATAAAACATATTAATATTTAAATATAATTAAAATTATATATTCATGATATAAAATTTTCATGGATTGTTATATACACCACAAAAAATTAGTTGTGATGTATCATAGGTATCTAAAAAAATAAAAGAGAGGCGAAAAATCCCTTTTCTTTTTCCACAACTACATTCATAATCATTAAAAATTAATTTATAATAAATAACATTTTATTATAAATATTTTTCATACAGAAAAATTAATATATCATACCATATATTATTTGAATATGTCTCTTTATTTCTTCTATATTAGAATTTTTTTTGTTAATGATAGATTTTGGTTAATAACCGATTTGTTTTTCTTATATGTTTTGATTCTTTAATTTATTTCCTATTACAGTTATCTAAATTCCATTATATATATAATAAAAATCATTAATTGTTTAACATAGTTTTATTTTACGTATAATTTGATGTTCCATCCTAAAAGGTTGTTTTGGGGAATGACGTATGTTACGAAAATGGAGATAGTATGCCTTCTTTATGAAAGTGTAACGTTTCCTTTTTCCAATAATCATTAAGAAAAATTGGTATGTATTATATTTTCATAAAATAAATATATAAATACAATAAAAACCATTATAATTATTAAAATATACATATACATATAATCCATGAGGTGTGATGATTGAATGACACTCACAATTCTTCATGATGACGATAACCAACTCATATATAGATGACATAATCAACATTATGTGAGTGAAAATATATGAAATAAATTTATATATTATACTTTATGAATGTTATATATTCCATTATTATTATTATAATTTTCTTTATTTCACATATATTAATTGAGAATATCCTTATTATCTTCCATGTAATGAGATAGTGAAAATGAATCATATCACTTCGCTAGGGGATAGTCTTCCCTCAAAACAAGAAACATTATTGTATCCCCTGTGGAATAGAGTGAAAAAATGAATATCTGATATAATGAATATAGAGGTAAATTTATGTAATAAAAATTATACTTATACTTTATATCCTTAATAATACGAAATCCGAGTTGAGTCAATTGAAAAATGATTTGCATCGAATCACTTAGTGGTAGTCCACCATATACATGTTTGGTGATTTTATAACCCATTTGAATGAAGTGTTTATAGTTGTAGGTATAGACCATAAAAAAACAAAATTTAATCATATTTAATATACATTGGTAACTATATATGTTTTTTAAATAATAATTGAATGATATAAAAGAATAATAGAATAAAAACCCTTTTGATGAACATTACCACTCCTTTGTGTAACAACCCTTAGTTTTCACTGAAATCCTTCATTGATAATATTTTTTATAATATATGTCTATTGTTATTAGACTATGAATGTTGGTACAAAATTTTTCTTAGCCTTGGAGGAAAAATTTTTGTTACAGTGTATATTAGAGAAGAGGATCAGGGTCCTTTTATAAGTGATGTGAGTGGAAGATTAATATGTTTATGTAACAAAAAGATGTAACTATGGTTTTCTCATTCCAATAGAGTCTGAAATTAATTTTCATTGTTCCTTAGAAATTATATGGTAGATTAATATCTATAAAAATATATTGGAATTGTTTTTATATTATTTTATCCACTATTGTTTTAGTTTAACCCCTAGTAATCCCACCTTTACATTAACCACGCAACATTATTTTATACTATTAATTAGGGTAAAAATTATAATCTAATTATCATATAATATAAATTCTTTTTATTCCAAATATATAATCAATTTTTCGTATTTCCCATCATATAATTGAAAAAATTCTAATTTAAAAGTAATCATCCATAAGTTATGAGAATATGTGTTCGAAAAGGGAAAATATTCAATGGTTTACAAGGTTTTTATAAAATATTTGTCACGACCCCCTCCCACTAAAGGTGGAACTCTTGAGCTGGCAATGGTGAAATGGAGATAATGACCCCCGAGTCCCGCCTCTAGTAAGCCTCGGGTTGGCGACTAGCACCAAGGGTAGGAGTTTTCACAAATTTGGGTGGCATTACCCTTTTTATTATTTAGGATTGGGAAATAGGACAAGTCGACCACCAATGGAAAAAGAACAAGTGTACAGAAGTAGACCCAAACCAAGCCCACATGCATGTTTAAACAATTTTATAACATGGTACAAGTACAATAAAGCTCAACAGTACAATACCATAAAAAACAAGAGTAAAGCAACTGCAACAACTCCAACTGTCAGACTAGTAGGGTCCCGCATGGCCCCAGTAGTCCTCCCGGAAACCTGAATGTAAACATAGGGTGAGCATACAAGTATACTCAGTAGGGAAACCTAAATCTCTCGTTCACAAGTGGGGAGACATCCTATTGTCCCATGAGAACTATAAAAAAAACCTACAAAGGATTTCTATCCACCCAACCTCACCAGCCACACTCACCAAAAACACGACAAGATAGGTAGTAGTATATAAGAACAAGATTGTTGGGTACCCCACACCATTCCCTTTAGTCAGCTGCCCTTCCTAATGGAGAATGTCCTGACGTTTCCACTCTCCCCTCCCAGACACACCTGGGCCTCACAACCACATATCCCCCGTGCACACACCTGGGCCTCACAACCACATATCTCGCCTGCACACACCTGAACCTCATAACCACATATCCCACCCGCACACACCTAGGCCTCAATCGAAACCTACATGAGGAGTCTTCGGTGTAAGGTCGCCTCAAGCCATCATAGCCTATATGCCTGCCCAAAGAGTCTTGAGCTAAAACCACCTCAATCCAATCAAATCCTCGGGAAGAATGAACATGAAGGAGCTAGTCTCTAAGGGGAAAACACCCTCTCCCATGAAATGGGAGTGTTCGACACTAAGTGATCAAAGTGGGTGGGGTGTGATAAAACACAAATGATATATATATATATATATATATATATAGAAACCACTCATCCCAACCTATGGATTCTAAATAGATAAACTGAGAACGTGCCTCGGCACTGCCACCACGATGAATGCATACAACAATCAATCCCAACCCCATTTAGGTTTTCACGTTTCAAACGAATCATTTTATTAGTTCCTTAACAACTGGGAAACTATCCACAAACAACAACAATGATCATTTGCATAACAAATCCCTGCCATCCACAAATAAATTTATAAAAACACAAGCAACACAACCAAGTCCCTTTTATACAACCAGCCAACCCATTGATTAATATTTCCATTACAAAACCAATACCCACCATTTATTAACGCTTCCAATTTTTTATTTATTATTCACAACCCTGGCCCGTTCACATTTAAACCTGTCCCTGCAGCCCCACTGCCAACCACTATAACAACAACCACTCCAAATCTCAGTTATCATTATTATCCCTTTAATACCATTTATTGCAGCCCCACTTCCCATTACCATCATAACATTCACACCAACCCGAAACCAAGTCAACCACAGCCCGCTGCTTCCCGATCCACAACAACCGACAAAACACCCCCATCACATGCCACGTAACCAAGCCAACGCCTGCATGTTCATTATTCAATTTTTTTCAACCGTGGTGATCACACAAGGGTTTCAAATTATCATTTAATCATCCAACTTTACATGATTATACAATTTGAACAATCCATAAAGTTCCATTCACATAAATGGTCTTGAAATATAGGGAAACATTTAATTATTCAAGAAAAGGCCCCCAACAACTATTATTTTTAGTGGGCATAATCCTATTCATTTCGCAACATAATCACAAGATATAAAAAGTAAAGTAACAACAATCACAAACTTTCCAACCCCATTCTTTAACAATTTATTATCTTCATTTAATGTTTCAATTGTTTCTCATGAAAATAAGAGGATACCCATCCCGCATGATGCATAATTTTTAGAAATGAAGGTAAGATCCCTACCTTAATAGGTTCTGATAACAACGTTCCCCCGGATCAACTTTAGAAGACGTCAGTCAGCGTCTGTCACTTTTGTCGTGTCCTAGAAAAACCTCCTTGGGTGGAAGTCAGAATTAAATATCCAATGTAAAGTCAATTAATCCAATCTCGGACGTTCCGCCTCGTCTCTATGATCCCGTGGTCGCTGACAGATCATAAATCGAAGCTTGGACGAAGAAGATATGGAAGGATGAGCCTTCAAGTCTTTTGAGAGAGCTCTTCTCAGAGAGAGGGGCTGGGGGGGAGGTGTGTGTTGAAAAAGGAAGAGGGGTACCCTCCTTTTATTGGCATGAAATGAAAAAGTACACAACATGTACTTTATGGTACACGGTGTGTACTCAGTTATTCCACATGGTCTCCACGCGGCTACCAAAACGGCTCCGCAACAATTTACTGGTCAACACACGGTTTGAGGGAAACGTATACACGGGGAGGGACTACACGTCATGTAGTTTGGACACATGACATGTACCCATTTATTTCTCGCGGCAAGAAAACCGCTCTAACACGGCACATATTCGTTGACTGGTAACGCATACATAGGGAAGGACTACACGACGTGTAGTATTGGACACATGGCATGAAACCATTTTTCCACAAAGCAAGGACACGACCATCAACACGGGGTACACCCAAAAAGTGAGTACACGGTGTGTACTCAAACTACAAAGCGTGTATTTTCAAAATTCAGGAATTCATGGGTAAAGCCCATTTTACCATCCAGAACACTATGTAGCCTTCTTTTTTACAAAGGAATGGGCCGGAGAGGTCAGGGCCCTTACATGAGATACCAATTGAACATTCTCATCCCTGAGAATAAAAAAACCAACCCATGGGAACCCAACAATATACCTCTTAAGGTTCTCATTATAACAGGAACCCAACCAACAACCCTAATCATATGTGTTAGGAATTCCTTCTCCCATATCGAGATATTGTCCACTTTAGGTGGCACTGACTCGCCTACATGGGTTTAAACGCATCCTCATTAATGTGTCTCGATTAATAATCAGGTCTTCCCTCTTCCATACATTATGATTTTTCAGCTCACAATGCCCCCAACACCGAACAACCCACATGCTGCCCGAACACGTGGTTTGGGGAAAATTCCTTTTCCTATGTCGAGATATTATCCGCATTAGGCGGAACTGACTCACCCGCACGGGTTCATTCACATCCGCATTAATGTATCTCGATTAAGGGCAGGTTTTTCACTTTCCCCACACATCCAGACATTTTACACATTCCCAATGAACAAAAAAGGTCTCACAACTGAAAAGAAAAGCTTTCCACATGACAAAGGTACAGAGTACAACATCAACACAAAGCTCAGAAGAACAAGGGAAAACAAAAGTCAAAACAACTCCAGGTACTGAGCACGCATCTCGATCTCCCACTCCCATGTGCTCTCCTCGAGGCTTCCAGGACACCACAACACACAAACCAAGGGAATGGTTTGTCCATAGAGCACCTTCTCTTTATGATCCTCAATTATGATAGGTTGTTCCTCGAAGGTCGTGTCATCTCCCACATCTAACTCTCCCCAGTCGATAACTTTAGAGTCATCGTGTAAGTACCGACGAAGATAGAAGACATGAAAGACGTCATGAACTTTCTCCAACTAAGGTGGAAGGGCCAGCTGATATGCCACCTCACCGACTCGGCTCAGCACCTCAAAATGACTGATGAACCTAGGTGAGAGCTTTCTCGCTTTCCCAAACCTCTGATGCCCCAGTCGAGGGGAAACCAACAAGAACACATGATCTCCCACCACGAACTCCAAGGACCTCCTCCGACGATCAGCATAAGACTTATGTCGGTCCTGATCAGACTTCATCCTCTCACGTACAATCTGGACTTTCTCTGTGGTGCTCTACACTACCTCTGTCCCAAGAACACCTGTCTCACCAACCCCTGCCCTGAAAATGGGTGAACGACATGTCCTTCCATACAAAGCCTCAAACGGTGCCATGACAATAGTAGAGTGGAAGCTGTTGTTTTAGGAAAACTCTTCTAAAGGCAAGTGTTGTACCCATGACCCTTCGAAATCCAGAATGAATTCTCGCAGCATGTCCTCCAGTGTCTGGATAGTCTGCTCTGTCTGTTCGTCGATCTGGGGGTGGAAAGCAGTGCTAAGGCGTACCTGGGTGCCAAAATCATGTTTTATCCCCCTCCAGAATCAAGGTAAAAGTGATCCCTATCTCTTCAAGCCACCCCTTTGTCTCCGCATATGAAGTACTACCGTCTTACTTCATGAGGTTCTGCCGCTGGAAAGAACGAAGAGTCTTCTCACACTGGCTATCTTTCTCCTCTCAGTCAATCCTCAATTGATCGACCGCCTAGATCTGCTGGGCCTCTGCTGTCTGAGCCAGAAAGTGATTACGTCCAGGTTCTATAGCTGTAAGGTAAACAAGGATCGCCTAAGCCCAAATAGTAAGGAAATTTCTCAAGGTTTTATTTTATCATTTTATTTCAATTTCATTCCCAGAACACCCAAATCATGTAAAACACAATCATGATGATGCATGTACCTTACCTAGGGTCTCTGCACTGCAATCAATGTGGTCTCACTTGGTCATTTGGTAGGCTCAGAGTCCTTGCATCAGATCACAGGGCCCCTAATATCTCGTGTCCTAGACGGTCTTCCTTGGACTATGTCACGCACCAAGATTAAATAACATTGTTTCCCACCATCCCATGAAATCCTCATAGGGCCTAACTCCAGAATCAATCCTATCTCTAAACCATCATCTCTGATACCATTCTGTCACGACCCTCTCCCACCAATGGTGACCCTCATGAGCTGGAAATGGTCAAAGGGAGATAATGACCCCTGAGTCCCACCTCCAGCAGGCCCCGGGTTGGAGACTAGCACCAAGGGTACGAGTTTTCATAAATATGGGACGCATTACCCTTTCTATTATTTAGGATCAGGAAATAGGACTAGTCAACAACCAAAAAGAAAAAGAACAAGTGTATAGAAGTAAACCCAAACCAACCCCACATGCATGTTTAATCAATTTTATAACAAGGTACAAGTACACGAAAGCTCAAAAGTACAATACCAAAAGAAAAAAAGAGTACATAAACTGCAACAACTCCAACTGTCTGACTAGTCGGGTCCCACACGACCATGGTAGTCCTCCTGGAAACCTGAATGTAAACATAGCGTGAGCATACAAGTATCCTCAGTAGGGAAACTTAAATATCTCGTGCACAAGTAGGGATACATCCTAATGTCCCGTGAGAACAACAAAATAATCATAGAAACTAATTCTATCCACCCAACCTCACCATCCACACTAACCAAAAACACAACACAATAGTAGTAGTATATAAGAACAAGAGTATTGGGTACCCAACACCATTTCCCTTTAGTTAGCCGCTCTTCCAAATGGTGAACGTCCTGGCTTTGCCACTCTCCCTGCCCGCACACACCTGGGCCTCACAACCATGTATCCCACCCGCACACACCTGGGCCTTACGACCACGTATCCCACCCAAAAACAACTGGGCCTCAAAACCATGTATCCTGACCACACACACCTGGGCCTCAATCGAAACATACCCGAGGAGACTTGGGTGTAAGGTTGCCTCAAGCCATCATAGCCTATAATCATGTCCTAAGAGTTTTCGGCTAAAACCACCCCAATCAAAACGTACCTGATGAGTCTTGGGTTTAAGGTCACCTCAAGCCATCACAGCCTAGGGAAAAAGGAACATGAAGGAGCTAGTAAATAAGGGGAAAACACCCTCTCCCATGAAATGGTTGTGTTAGAAAATAAGTGGTCAACATGGGTGGGGTGAAATAAAACACAAAAGATATAGATATATTTATATATATAGCAACCACTCAGCCTAACATATGGCTTCTAAACAGAGAAACTGAGCACGTGCCTCGGCACTGCTACCACGAAACATACATACAACAAGAAATCCCAACACCATTTAGGTTTTCACGTTTCAGTAGAATTAGTTTATTAGTTCCTTAACTACTGGGAAACTATCCACAACCAACAATGACGATCATTCACATAAAAAATCCCTGCCATCCACAAATCAAGTTATGAAAACACAAGCAACACAACCAAGTCCCTTCTTCACAACCAACCAACCCATTGATTAATATTTTCATTAGAAAACCATGACCCACCATTTATTAACCCTTCCAATTTTTTATTTATTGTTCACAAACCTAGACCGTTCACATTTAGACCTATCCCTACAGCCACGCTGCCAAACACCATAACCACAACCTCACCAAATCTCATTTATCATTATTATCCCTTTAATACCATTTATTGAAGCCCCACTTCCCATCACAATCATAACATTGACACCAACCCACAACCAATTCAACCGCATCCCACTGCTCTCCCGATCCCCAACTACCCACAAAACCATCCCATCACATGCCACTTAACCAAGCCTATGCCCACATGTTCATTATTCCATTTTGTTAAACTGAGGTCATCATACAAGGGTTCCTGATTTTCATTTGATCTGCCAACTTTACGTGATTATCCAATTTCCACATTCCACAATGTTCCATTAACATAAACTGTTTAGAAAGATAGGGAAACATTTAATTTCACAAGAAAAGTCCCCCAACGACCATTATATTCAGTGGGCATAAGCCTATTCATTTCGCAACATAATCGTAGGATATGAAAAGTAAAGTAACAACAATCAAAAACTTCCCAACCCTGTTCCTTAACCATTTATTATCTTTATTTAATGGTTCAACCAATTCTCATGAAAACTAGGGGATACCCACCCCTCATGATACACAATTTATTGAGACGAAGGTAAGATCTCTACCTCAACAGGTTCTGATCCCAACGTTCCCCCGGATCAACATTAGAAGACGTCCGTCGGCGTCTGTCACTTCTGTCGTGTCCTAGAAAAATCTCCTCAGGTGGATGTCGGAAAGAAAAGGCCAAAGAAAAGTAAACTAATCCAAGCTCGGATGTTCCGCCTCGTCGCTACAATCTCGTGGCCGCTGACGGATCGTAAATCGGAGCTCGGACTAAGAAGTTATGGAAGTATAATCCTTCAAGTCTCTTGAGAGAGTTCTTCTCAGAGGAGATGGGAGGATTGGTATGTGTTGAAAAAGGAGGAGGGGACCCCTCCTTTTATAGGCCTGAGAAGGAAAATTACATGATGTGAACTTTATGGTACACGGAGTGTACTCGATTATTTCACACGGTCTCGACACGACTTCCAACACGGCTCTGCGACCGTTGACTGGTCAACACACAGTTTGAGGGAAACACATACGCAGGGAGGGACTACATGGCATGTAGTTTGGACACACGTTGTGTACCCATTTATATCACATGGCAAGGACATGGCTCCCACACGGCACACGACCGTCGACTAGTAACGCGTTCACGGTGAAGGACTGCACGACCTGTAGTATTGGACAGACGGCGTGCACCCATTATTCCACACAACAAGGACACGACCTTCAACATGGGGTATAACAAGAAAGGGAGTACACGACATGAACTCAAACTTCACGGCGAGTAGTTTAAAAATTCTGGAAAGCGTGGTAAAAGTCTATTTTAACCTCCAGAACACTTTGTATCCTTCTTTTTGACAATGGAATGGGCCGGAGTGGTCTGGGCCATTACAATATTTTAGAATAAAAATGATCCATGTAACCAAAATTGGAATGTTAGATATATTATTGAACTTATTTTAATTTAAAAACAACTAAAATTATAATTTATACATTATAAATGATTTAAATGAAAAATGATTTTTTCACTTAAATGTTTTTATTTTTCTCTATTTGTAAATATTATTCTTTTTTGAAATTATTAAAATTTAATTTTATAATAATTATTATTTTAGTATTTAAAAAATTAATTTAATTATATCAATTAATGATTCTAAAAGTTTCAAAATTTTGTGTTAAAATAAGGGTGCCAAAAATTGAAAAAACTAATTTTTAGAAAAATATGGGTTTCAAAAATATGATTGGATCTATTCTAATCTATTATCTAAAAAACACATAATATCAATGATAAATAGTTATTTGAAATTATACATTATGTATTTCATTAAAAAAATTCAAAATAACTAATTTTCATAATTTATCGAGGAAAAAACCATTTTCATGAAAAATGTTTTTCTCTAGAGAACAATTTCTATTTTTTAAATGTTTTTTACATCCAATTAGTTGGTAACAAAATAATTTAATTTAAACACAGGTTAAAAATTTATTATATTCTAATATATTTTATCCTATTCATACCCAAATTTCCAATAGCTAGGCTATACCTATCGAAATAATATTATAATAGTATTTCACCAATCGTGTATACTATGTATTGCGTGTATGTAAGATAAAATAAGTGTTTAATGGAACACAATATAAGCACTATGATTAATGTAATAAAAAATAATATATAATTTTCTTGAAAAATAAATATATAAAAATATATTATTTATTTTAAAAAATATATATTTCCAAAAATCACAAGGGGGTTACATTCTGCAACACATAAAATAAATATCCCTTTCGATATTTGTGTTGGTCATCAAAATTATATCATTTTAAAATGCATTCATAGAAACCATTATTCTAAAAGGGTTTTATAGAAAATGATCTTGAAAATAGTTAAATGGATCTATATAGGACATCTAGAATAATATATTTTAGGTTTCCAAATAGGATAATGTATGTGGGAATTGAAAACATAGACCAAAAGGGAAAACATAATATCCAAATATAGGTGGATAGTTTTTGATAAAATTGATCCCAAAAATTCCCTTGATCTGTAGAAGGTTAATGACCCAAAATCTATAAAAAATTGCTGTGAAAAAGGATATCAATATCATAAAAAACAATGATAACATGACACCATTTTGTTTTTAAATCCATAACCTAATTTTGGGAGATTTATCTTCCATTTAAACATAGAAAATAATAAATATGATTAAATTATATATTTTTATTTCGTAGGAATTATTTCATCCTTTTTCGTGCCTTATTTAATATACAATTAATCTCTTACTATATGAGAATAATTTCATTCATTTCTTAAGAACTAAAAAATAATCATAAATTATTTAGAATTCATTACTAATATATATATTTAAAAATATGTTAAATGAAGTTATCCTATATAGATATACCATTATATGGTGATATAATATGTTAATCCTTAAAATCAAAAAAATTATTCAACATAAATTATTCCATAAATAGTGGACCTTGTGATTCTTCCAAATTATTGAAATCTAAAACATTTTAAAGAATGTCACTAAATTTAAAAAATCAGGCAATCATTAATTCCCGATAAACCATAAAGTGGAAAATTATGTTCACATACAAGACATTTGATTAGCTTCATCATGTATTCCATGGAAACATGTTAATACAATTAATTTCAATAAAACCATATTTAAATCATACATACTTCCTCATTCCTAACACAAAATAATGATTTTTTGATGATTTCATTAAATACATTTTTTAATCCATTAATGATAGAATAGACCATATTATTAAAAATCATTATATTGATACAATGTAATAATAGATAATAAATATAATTTATCTATATCATTTATCTATTCACCTAAAATAAACACAATTTTTTTCAACATCAATAACACTTTATGTGTTATATTTCACTGTTAATTTTTTCATAAAGTATTATCATACCATTAAAAAAATTTCAAGGTCTTTAGTACCATTAAAAATATTATTGAATATTCTAAATGAAAACCTTATATAAAATTCCATATATATTCATATAACATAATTTTTGAATTCCACTACCTAAACATTAGATTATTCCACCTAAACATAATCAATTAATTGGGATTTAATATCTCAGTCCATAATACTAATTTTATTTCATAATTCATTCCAAATATCTTCATTTTCAACATTATAACCATTAAAAATTCCAACATACTAATTCTCATAATGACCATCCCCCCTAGGACATCGATTTTCATAATTCCCATATGTTCCAAATTTGAAGCATTCCTCCATTTTTAATAACTATGGGATACAAATATTCCCATCCATTAAATAAAATGAACAATTAATTTTCCTTCATAAATTGCTTACTATATAGCCTTGTTTTTTATACATGTGACATATACTCATTCTATTGATTTATTCTTATTCTTATGTGTTCTCCACTTGAGTAACTCTATGTTAACCTTATTCTACACATGATTATTGAGTTAAATAGTTGTATAAGTCGCATGTCTTTAATCATGATATATGACAACTAATTAGTCACAATCAAAACATTCCTCACTATTGTCATCATCCCATTTGGTTTGTCATCTCGAAATTTTATATCACATTAAGCATTGATCAAGTTAATTATTTTTTCCACCATTCAATAAAACCAATCAGGATTGTGGGAAAATTATAATAATATTGAAAAACCATGTATTCCAAAACATCATATGTGTGAGTTATTAATCAAGAATATTTATGTTATATATATGACATCATATATTTATTCCACCACATACATTGAAATATCCCTAAATATATACCTAATATTTTCTCATCCTAATTTCCAAATTTCATCTAAACCATTCTTCTAATGCCAACTATAGAAATAAATGATATTCATACACTTATAATAGATCTTTGTAGATGTATATTAAATACATTACACAACATATTATCTAAGAATGTAATAGTTTTGTTTATCTATATACGAGGTCAATAATATTCTAATTTGGTGAATTTTCATAAACATATCCCATAATTATCACCCCCTTTTGTAATGTACACAATTATACCCTACATATAAGATTTATTCATAACCTGGTGAAAGGAAACATAAGAAATGTTGAGATCAGATGCTCCATGAGATTAAAAAGGAAAATACATAAATATAACATGATAATAATGGTATTAGGACACAAGATAACATTTTAAAATCATATCATTCATATCAAAGATGAAAATAATGAATCATTTCATAAATATTGGTTCTTAATATGAAATTAATCCATAAAAAATAAAATGATCCATGAGAGGAAACCATTAGTATAATAAATAAAATGTGTGTGTTCACATAGTCAAATAATATCATATTTCATGTATATCCATCATGAAATTATTAATATTTTTGGATTGGGATACCCACTAGTGTACCTCCTTTTGGCTTGGGATACCTCCTGTGAACAGTATTTCCGTCTTGGGATGAGATACCATATGACCTCTTCCACTCTTTGAATGAAATAATGTTTACCATATTTAATGATTTGAAAAACCTATCATTTACACAAATTTAGGGTTAGGATAACAACCCATGTACTCATTGATCACATAGGACATCAATCATTTAAAAATGAATTGGAGTGAGATATTGGACCACACATAACATAATTAAAATCATATATATGTGTCTCATAATATCACAAAAAATTCATCATACTATAACACATAAAATGAAATTTGTCTCAAAAATGTTTCATCATATCATGACATCTGTAAAAGAGATAGGATTCATGATCATTTGATTATTTCATCATTGCATAACCCATGTAATAATAAGCACGTTTCATAAGATTTTTTTTTCATATTCTGTATATCAGAAATGGGTTTCATAAACATCATGTCATAATAATCCATTCAGAGAAACAATATGAATGGTATCTGTGATCCATATCACTATCAATGTTTAAGTTAGATAAAATGGTTTCACCATATATGGATAATTATTTCAAAAGAAGAGTTGGAAAACTTCACGAAGATAATAAATTCTCTATTAAAATATCTTTTTAAAACAACTAACTCTTAAATAATTTTGTAAAATATGTTTCTTTGATATTAACATTTTAATATTAAGAAGGAAACCTTCGAATTCATTTAAGAATTTTCATGAGACAAGTATACCTTCTAGAATAAAAAACCATTTAATAACATTTTTAATAGATTTTAATTTGATAATAACTTGGAAAATATATAATGGATGATGAAATTAGTTCTTAAAACCATTTTAGAATAAATTTCAGGGGAAGAAAAATAATTTTGAACAAATACGGAAATAAAAATGAATTATCCTAAAAACATCATTTTCATCTATTTTGTACATAAATAGAATAAAATGAAGGGATAATTCACTCTTTATAATTGAAATTATGAAAACCAATTTCGTGATTTTATATAGAGATAGATCGTAAGATATCATCTTTGGAGTAGTATTCATAAACAATCCTAAAAAATTAGGATATTATAATTTAAAACATCTCCCACTTTAGTAACGTTGAATCAAAATCCCCATGAAATAGTAACATTAAATGAAACAAATAATTTCATTATAAAGAATTATATTATTGATATATTATTTATAAGGGTAATTATGTACTCAACATATAAGAATATTGGTTCATAACATACATTAGGTCCCAAATAAAGAAATTTTAGACAAAAATACTTAGAAATTTAGTAATCATTTGAATTGTAAGACCTAAAATAGAATAATATAAAATTAAAAATGAAATATCATTGCTATGTGTCAATAAGTTTTAGAATTATTCTAATGTGTAGTATATATACAAAAAATAATAATCATTTGGTGATTATGTATATATGTCCCGGAAAAAAAATAGCCACCACACATCCCTTAATATATGTCTCAAAGTTACACATAATCATTTGAAACAAGTTTATAATAAATATATTATTATTATACACCAAATAAAGAACAAAAAATAAATATATAATACCATATATTTTTTAATCGTATCCTTTTATTAACAATATATTACAAATTCAATGTAAATGTATTATTTTTAATATGTACTTCTTTGTGTTTCATATATGATTTGATTGATATTTGATATCCTCATAACTGTTCATTTATATATAAGTAATGGAATTTTATCATTTATATTATTATAAATTTTTTTAAAAAAATAATTTTATTACCAATAATGAATTTTTTTTTCATAAATTAATTACATTATAATTATTGAGATGGTAGGTCGTACATATTAAAAACTATCATTTCAATTTTTTGACGATCATTATGAAATTGATAAAAAATAAAAATTTTATTAAATAAAGTAAAAAATATAATAAATACAATTCTTTCATTAAATATACTCATTTATATCATCCATTTTGTGTTGTAAAGGAATGAGAGACACATCACTTCTTGAATGTGATAGTCCACTCTTACACAAACTATTTTATAATATTTCAGTCACTGAACATGTATGAATGAAAATGATATATAGTATTTTAATAATGATAAATATTTCATGCATACAGTAATTATTTAATTTATATATCAAATATTAATTAAATTTCACCTTATTATCATTCCTGTAATGTATTAGAGAAAATGAATCCCATCACATTATGAGATGGTAGTTTGTTGTACACATGAGTGTCATTATCATATCAACCAAGAAATGGAATGTAAAAAAGTTATATGTTATATAATTAGTGATATGGTATATAATTTTTATAATTAAATTTTATATCCATGATCACACCCAACCATGAATGTTGGTAATGGAAAAATTAATTCTATCGGTTCAGCATGCGATAGTACACTGTATACACGAATAATTATTTATCAACACTTTGTATGGATGTGGAGATTGTTTTATATTATTAAATTAAAATAAAAACATATAATTATAGGAATCTTTCTTAGGATATTATATCAGAAATTTTTAATAATAATTTATATAGGTTAATTGTTACAAAATTTCATTTTAATATTTCGCAAAAAGGACATTAACAGCTTTAAAAGTGATGTAGTCCTAAAAAGCATTGAATGGGGGACCTTTATTTGGGTTATTTATATCACTGATAAAGGACCCAAATTAAAATTACAGTCAATATTGATGATAATGGGGACCTTTATAAATTTTAGAAATAGTTCCAATCAAGGCATATCCAGATGTATTGAAATGTTTTGTTTATCAACCCATTACAGCAAGAACCTGTACCAAAAAAACATGTAACATGTGTATGAAAAAAAATATATTTAAATAAATTTGATATCCATAATATATAACAATACTATTTAAATTTTATAAAATGTTTTGTGTAATAAAATTTTCAAATAACAAAAAATGTTTAATGTTTCATCTTATTCGGTGCAAGAGATCGCCTATCAAAAGAGGCTTCCAATGGATTCAAACGCAGAAAATATCACCTCATCCAAAAAAATTATTCCATTTATATAATAAAAATTATTATTTTAGTATTATTATAAATAAATTAAATAAACTTTTATAAGAAATAATGCATTAGTAAAATTCAAAATTTAAATAAAAGGACAAATTTTAGATATACCAGCAAAATAATTTGTTGTATTGAGGTGGGGATGATTCATTCACATAAAAAAATGTCTAGTGGGTCATTTTACTAATGTATCAAAATAATACAAAAAAGTGTTATCGATTTTTATTATTTTAGTTGTTATTTTTAATAAAATTAAATTAAATTTGAAATAAATATACACACTTGGACTTATACCTATCACTTCGTTCATAAGATTGAGGGCCAGATGATTCCTAAACATCACAAATGATTTATGTAATTTTTTCCTATTTTTTCAAATCAATATTAATGAGTTTCATTCACATTCATTTTATCCTTTGTATTTTTTTTAAAAATTTCATTTGAAAAAAGAACCATGCACATTGATTTACACTGACCACATTATGCGTTGGTTTGGTACAATATTGTTTTCTACACAACATAGCTTCCTTATGAATCAATTTGAAAAATTATAAATAGAATAAGAGACAATTTAATTGTTTATTAATGATTGATACATTTTTAACTAGAATTTCTATCTTAAACTGATAATGTAATCTAGTCAATCTTGTCACACTATGAATCAGATTAACATGTAGGTGTTTCCTACAAGTAAAAAATTATTCATGAACCATTTTACTAATGTTTCAATGTAATACCATTGCGTTTTCTCAGTTTTCTGATTGTCAATTGTTCTTTTTTTCCAAACTGAATGTAATTTAAAAATTAAAATACATACATTGAGTCATATCAGACACACCAAGCATTATATTATGGTATGGTTGAATTATACATGTCATAAATTACTATCGTATATATTTACTAATTTTCCAAATCAATCCAAATTTAATTTCTCCATTATATATATATATATATATATATATATTACATACTCTTTTTTACAATAATTAATGTCAATTTATAAAAAATATACATAGTTGGAGTCATTGTTATCGCATCGTTCGTCAAATTAAAAACCATTTCATTACTACAAGTTACAAGTGACTCATAAATTGGTTTACTAGGCTTTAAAAGTCATTAGAACGTGTTTATGATATTTTCAATATGTTCGTGGTAATATTTAACAAAATAAATGTCAATTTTAAATAAAATTTAGTTGGTTCAATTCATAATCATCACAGATGAATTTTATTTTAGTGGGTTCAATTCTTAATCATCACATATGACTTATGAATCCTTGTCAAATGGTGAAGAAAATCTAAATGAGTATTCTTAGTTATTATTATATCACATGTTCTCTTTCAAAAAATTAATGTCAATTTTAAATAAAATGATGCACATAGTGTTATTTTGGTCACACCATGTGTTGAAATCATGTGGGGTTTAATCAAACATTTTCTATATTACTTATGTATTATTTCCCTAATTTATCAAAACAATATCAATGTATGTTATTGTGTTTCAGTATGTCACTTGTTCTCTTCACAAAAACTAATTTAAATAAATAGATACACTTGGAATTATACCAATAATGTCATGACCAGACCCTACTCGGGCTCGAGCCGCAACTACCCCAAGCCCACCTCCATAGGCCAAGTGCTGGCAACCAGCGCCGAAGGCACAACAACTCAGGGAGGCCTTTTCCTATGTACCTGTACACACACACGGAGCCCACTCAATGAAAAAGTGCAGAGTAAAAGAAAGTACAAGCAGAGTAAATAGAACAACTGCTATATATATACCACAATGTGCATCGACCTCTAAATGTACAATGTTCAAGATGAAGGTAACTGTAAAAGAAAAGGGGAAAAACATGAGCCCAACCAGAAAATATTCCACAACCCGAAAACAGGTAATCAATATAAAAACAGTCAGAAGGGGTCCCCGACCTGGGACTTAACCATGACCACCGCATGCGTTCCAAGCTCCTGAACTCCTAAGCTCAACTGAAGTCATGACCAACTTGTCTGTCGTCTGCAAGGGCACACCATGTGCGGGCAAAGCCCAAGCAGGGGTGAGTATAAAAATACTTAGTACGATACCCTGAAGGCTCGAGAGAGCGACAAAGGAGGTATCAAAGGGTGAGTAGTAGAGAGAACAGGGAAAATGTAAAGAAGTACAACAGAAGGTGCAGTAAAGAATACAGTGAAGAGTCTACCTCAACCCAACAAAAGAAAGGAGGTAGACTCGTCCAGACCCAAGGATCTGGAAACGGTGAGAAGATGAACTTCTCATCGAGTCTTCGCTACCTATAGCAGGAGATTAGACTCGTCCAACCCTGAGAAACTAGACACGGAAAGCACGTGGAATACCCCACACGTCTTCACCTATCTTAGAAGGAGAGTAACCAAACCGAAGAAGTGGGTACTAGAACAAGGTATATGCATATAAAAATGCTCAATAAGAAGACCAAAGAAGCTCGCAAGGGGATCTCCATCCAATAGATCAGCCCAAGTAAATGAGTATCCAAAAGTCCCAGAAATGACACCATCGATGCCCAGCATCCCGCACGTCTGCCCCAAACCGCAAGCCAAGGGGCTCAATCACCACAACTTGACATTATCCTCTTTGGGAGGCACAGACTCACCCGCACGTTTTTTGATTGCATCACAATAACGCATCTCTGTGGTGAAAGTGCCCCTCGTACTTGAGAGTTATAGGGAATGTCAAATCACTCCTCATCACTGCCCTACAGTCGAGAGGTCTCCTCAAAGTTAGGATCGTTCCATCACTGACCCGTACAACCAAGGGTCTCACTCCGGTAATCACGGATGAATGCCACAGGCTAGCCTAGTAGAAAGGACTGTGTCTGGAATACCAACTGGGGACCCACTGCCCAACCCTGCTGGACGGTAAACCATAACCAGATATCAGGTGACCCACTGCCCAACCCTGCTGGATGGTGAACCATAATACATCATCTGGTGACCCACTACCCATCCCCGATGGAGGGTAGACCATAGCACATCATCCAGCGACCCACTGCCCAACCCCGCTGGAGGGTAGACCTGGAATAAGTCGATAGGAAACCCACTGCCCAGCCTTGTTGGAGGGTAGACCCTGAATAAGTCGATAGGTGACCCACTGCCCAGCCCTGCTTGAGGGTAGACCAGGAACTAGACGATGGGCAACCCACTACCCAGCCCTAATGGAGTGTAGACCCTAAGAGGTCGTCGGGTGACCCACTGCTCAGTCTATGTTGGAGGGTACACCCAAAGTATGTCGGCTGACCCACTGCCCAATCTCTGATGTAGGGTAAACCCTATAAGTCAGTGAGAACCCCACTCCCCAGCTCTACTGGAGAGTGAACCCCGAAGGAGTCGATGAGTAACCCACTGCCCAACCCCGTTGGAGGGTAGAACTCAGAGCTTCTCTAGCCATCTCTACTGGAGGGTACACCATTGGCCAACCGAACACGGAGTGGGTATCACACAACCACCTAACTCCAGAACAAAACACCAAAAAGAGGTTCAACGTCTGCTCCATCACTGGGTGTCACTAGCACCGCTACCGGTCAATCCATAGAGAACGAAACCAATGGAAGTCCACTCAACCCTGCTAGTCAAACAAACAAGCATAGAGGGACCCTCTACGTCGTTAGAGGTCAAAGTACATAAAACAGAACCTGACAGACATGTGGGTCCCACACAACGTGTGGCCCCATCTCGACCCCAACCAGGCTCACACATGTTCTCAGGTACGAACAACAACATGTACCTCCAATAATTTCCATATACTCCCAGAGTATACTACATCCTCATCCCAAGGGCCATCGTTCACACGGTACCTAACGTCAACACGGAGGCATGACGTAACATCTCCAACTTTCAGCCTCAACAACTGGGGCACAACCAACCACATCTCTTTAACCACCAACATCACTCTCCCTAGAGTGCACGCGATCACATGCCAAAGGTCCGCTACAAACAAAGTAGAAGTACCGACATCGAGGCACCTTTCACATTTACACATTTAATAAGATCGCATAAAAGGCTCGCCAAAACCAAACGGATCGTATCGGTGTAATCCTCGCAGAAAAACACGCGAGATTGACTACTTACTCGCCACCAACAGATATCTGACGGAAAAGTCACCAACACCACCTCACTCCCGAACGGCGTCCCGTGATCCCGAGCCTTGGCCCTAAGATCAGTCGGGCGCATCACACCATTCTGATCCCCTTGGGAAAACACGTCAAAAGCACTACTCAGTTGAGTACAATGGATATCCGGAAAAAAAGATGCATCCCTGCGCACCGCACATGAACGGTGCCACGTGGGACCCACATCCCGATCCCAAAACTCAATGAACGGATCGCACCATTGTGAACCTCTCGAAAAAGCACACAATTTGGACTATTCATTAGTCCAAAACAATCGCCTGGTGATAAAGATGGAAAATCACAGTCGATGCCCAAACGGCCCTCATGGGCCCTGCACCATCGTGCCGAATTAGAGCGGGCCGATTGCACCATTGAAATCCCCTCGGTAAAACATCTAGAATCGACTTCTCACATGCCCCGAATGGACGACCGTGTAAAAAGTCGCCAAACCACTGCTCGCAGCTCGGAATACGGGTCATGGGTCTTGCACCTCAACATCGGCCTCAACACATGGAATCACCCTGGGAACCTTCGGCTCAGGGCCAGGGGTGAAACACAACTGACAGTACTTAATTCGGACGTCGGACACGTCCGCGCTGCTCAAAACAAGATTCCCGGAAAGCCCACTAAGCTGCTCAACACACGTGATGTGGCCTCGAGCCTCTCATCTCGGATTTTAATGCTCCCAAAACCACCCCATAACGTTCATCTCGATGTAAGGTCCGCGCCACTGTAGAAGGCGCGCAAAACAGACACCTGTAGCCCGAAATACGGGGGTCCAATGATTTTAAAAGAAGAGGGGGGGGGGGGACCGTCTTCGGCCGGACCGGCCCGGTCTGGCTGGTCTGCCCCGCTCGAGCCGGCCCGGTCCGGCCGGCCCGGTCCGGCCGGCCCGTTGGGACTGCGGCCCAGCTGCCTCCCGCGAGTCACCCCACCCATGCCGCATGGGCAGCTCTTCCACCGACCGGCCGACATGGCCGGTCGGCCTTCCACGCGGAGACCCGCATCGCGCGGGTCTCTGTCCAGCTGCAGGGTCGCATAGCGCGACCCCGGCTGTCCCCTCTCTCCAGCACCCGCGCGCCGCACCCTCAGCCGACGAGCCCGAGCCGCGCCACCCACCTAAAGAAGCCGCTGCCACCGACCGCCAACGCCGAAGAGCGCCGCCGCCGGCCGAAGCCCCTGCCGCCACCGCTGGAACTCACTGGGAAAAGAAAACCCACTGAAAAAACCTCAGAACACCTCCAAAAACATGAAATCTTCAGCAAATGATTGTGTGTTCCTCATAAAACCATAATCGAAACCGAAAGATGCGTCAGATAGATCCTACAAACTACTACGTACCCATGGGCTTTGATTTGATGATCAAACAACAAACGATGCATATAAATGAAGTTGAAATATAGTTAGGAAATTAAAACCCAACCAAAATCCTCCTACCTCTTGGGCGATGCCCAGAGCTTCATGGGGAGTCCGCCGCAGTGCCGCACCTTGCCGGAGCTACTTCACAAGAGCTAGAGGAGGAGTGGGAGGAGTTCCTCCTTGCTACTATCATGGTGAGGAAGGGGAATAGGGAAGGGGGTGACTTAAGCGTTTAAATAGAAACACTTAACCACCCGCCCGTCATTCCGAACCCAAACCCTCAGCATGGTCGAGGTTAAGCCTTCCCTATGTTAAACACCACCTCCCGATCATAAAAGCGGTCTCAGAATATTTATCCGAGACCCGGTTCAAAGGTTATAAAATATAACGTCTGAAGCTGCTAAGTTACGAAAACGCCCTTGGGGCCATTTTTCACAGGTAGGCCCCGCCCGCAAAACATATACCCCTCCTAGGGTAAACGACATGCTCCGAACTCAATGGTGCCCTCGGTTTCCCAATCCAAGCAACCATTTAAGAGATACTATCATTTAACCATCTAATGAATAAATATATTAATTAATTTATCCATTTAACCATCCGAAAGCGAGCGAGGGGTCCAAACATCCCGCGCCGACAAGTTTTACATCGTTCCTAGGGTAAGAACCACATTTCTGACACATCCGTACACTCGGAACTCTGATCCGGAACTCTGTTCAGGAGTTATCCCACTTATTTGGTGTTTCCAGTGTGAACGCACTTAAAACTCAATTACGGCCACACCGGGGCTCGAAATCGCACGCTGTCTGAAGGCACAGCTCTGGAATATCATCAATAATATTCCAAAGTCTTTCACAAAAAAACATGGGTTCTTACATCATTCCCTCCTTCAAGATTTTCATCCCATTAAAGCAAAACTAAGGATCAACACGGCGTACTAAGACCACTCCAAGCATTCCCATACCCAGAAGAACCCACACACATCTTTGCATCACCGCACACACACCAAAGGATTTATCCATCCATTTGAGGTCGGCCCTTGTCGATGTCGTGCATAGGAGCATGCACACACCAGACATTGGGGTTAGGGAAAGGCGGTAGACAACCTCGCCATCCATTTGCATGGTATCAAATGACCTGAGGTCTCTCGGGGGTAACTCACCTCTTAGACCAAACCTCTACATCGCACGCTGCGACTGGAATCACCGCCCACACCTGGAATAATGCCCGATGATTTCCCCCTTCAGAATATACATATGGTGAAGCACCCAAGGATATCTGGTCACGCAATATTTCACAGTCGATGCTCTCTCACATGCTCAAAATGAAAAGGAGTCGACACCATCGACTAAAGGAAAACGTCCCACGCCTTTTACCTTACCAACACAGGGTTACACCGATTCCCTGCATCACCCGGGTAACACCTTAAGCAAGGAGCAGGGAGAAAATTACTTCACACGCAGATCCTAACAATTCTACTGAAAAAAAGTATAAGAGCTATAGAGCATACCTCTTATCATCTCATGCTCTTCAGGACCGTAGACATCCAGTGCTCGCGGCTGTCTGCGGTCCCAAATGTCAGCTCCCGGAGCCTGACATGGACCTCCTAGTGTTGATGGAAAGACCTCTTAACGTCATCCCCCACCTCCATATCCTCCCGCTACTCTACTAGCACCACTTCTCTGGGCACTACTCCGATCACGGTGCTGCCTCTGCCGTGGTGGTGCGCCTGCTGCCTGCCTGAATCTCTCCGCAACTCGGGTCGGGCAGTCTCATGCCAAGTGACCTCGCACGTCACAATCATAACACCGGTGATCTCTGTGCTGCCCTTGTGCCCTCTGCTGCCGCTGTGGTGTATGACCACACCCCTGATTTTGGTTGTCAGAATGCCACCTACGTCAAGGTTCTGCTTGCCGATGCCCACTAGCCGCGACAGACGTCTCGGCTCTAACGTGCCTGCTGCCACCAACAACACTAGAACGTGACAGGAACCCCACTGTCACCAACTCCTGCTCTGGCACCCTAGCATATGTGGAAATTCCCAAGGGTTCTATGACAACATTAATCTCTCGGTGGAGACCCTGCTCAAACTTCCGTGCTTGGAGGTTGTCGTAATGGAACAAGTCTGAGTAAAAGTGTGCACGGTCTACAAAACTTGTCGCGTACTCAGCCACCATCATCCCTACCTGCTGAAACTAAAGGAGCTTATGAATCTGAACAGAGCGCAAGCAGGAGGGGAAAAACTCCTCCCGAAACAACAACTGGAATCCGTCCCACAAAAGCGATGACTCATCCATAAACTGAGTCACCAGACTCTACAAACGCCAAGCTGCTCCGTAGAAAAGGCTGACTACCAACGCCACTCTCTGATCTTCCAGCATCTACACAAGCATTAAAAGGAGAACCACTACCTCGATCCAAGCCTTTGATTCCTGAGGGTCTGGCTCACCACTAAACCTCAGCGGTCTCTGTCGCTGGAACTCACTGAGCGCGCTCATCCTGTGCTCATGCTCAGCCTGCTCTGCTGAAACTGCCTGCTGCTCAATAGATGGGGGTGCTGCTACCGTCCCACCCAGAGAAAGGGGCTCGCATGATGGGTTATGGACTTAGGCCTCATAGCTCACAGGGTCGTCGTCACGAACCAAAGCTGGTATCCTAGCTGGCTGTCTTCGTGGAGACATCCTGAATATCATCAATGAGTCCTTCGGTCTGATGAGCATATATGTATATACCAATAACAACGATGGGGAGCTGACTCAATAAGGATAGTCAAAGACTCGATCCTATTTGATGCACAAACCATTTTATTTCCTGCAACAAGTGTCTCAGAATGCCGTGTCGACAAGTGGGTTATCAAGGTCCGGGTGAATGGATACGTCGGCCGCTGCACTATCACAAGACTCCATGGCTTGAGAGCCGCTCTTGAGACACATTTACACTGTTTCCCTATATCCAAACCAATTCCTATTTTATTGATGTTCGCACAATGTCCCAATGAATGAACAACCTCTGATACCACTTTGTCACAACCTGACCCTACCTAGGCTCGAGCTGAAACTACCCCATGCCCGCCTCCATAGGCCAGGGGCTGGCGACCAGTGCCGAAGGCACAAAAAATTAGGGAGGCCTTTTCCTAAGTACCTGTACACACACACACACGCAGCCCACTCAATGAAAATATGCAGAGTAAAAGAAAGAACAAGAAGAGTAAATAGAACAACTGCTATAAATATACCACAATGTGCATCGACCTCTAAAATTAAAAAGTGAAAGCTGAAGGTAACTGAAAAAGAAAAGGGGAAAAACACGCACCCAACTAGAAAAGATACCACAACCCGGCAACAGGTAAACATGAGAAAAAAAGCTGGAAGGGGTATCCCACCTGGGACCTAACCTTGACAACCACATGCGGTCCATGCTCTTGAACTCCTTAGCTCCACTGAAGTCACGACCAACCTTTACATCGTCATTAGGGGAACACCAAGTGCAAGAAAATCCCAAGAAGGGGTGAGTATAAAAATACTCATTAGGATACCCCGAAGGCACGATGGAGCAACAAAGGAGGTACCGAAGGGTGAGCAGTAGAGTGAACAGGGAAAAGTAAAGAATTACAACTGAAGGTGCAGTAAAGAATACAGTGAAGAGTCCTGCTCAACCCAACATAATAAAGGAGGTAGACTCATCCAGACCGAAGGAGCTAGAAACGGGGAGAAGATGAACTTCTCGTTGAGTCTTCACTACCTATAGTAGGATAGTACACTCATCCAACCATGAGTAGCTAGACACAGAAAGTACATGGCATACCCCGCTTGTCTTCGACTCTCCTAGATGTAGATTAACCAAACCCAAGAAGCGGGCACTTGAAAAAGGTATATACATATACATATGCTCAACAAGAAGCCCAAACAAGCTCGCAAGTGGATATCCATCCCATAGATCAGCCCAAGTAAATGAGTATCCAATAGTCCCAGAAATGACACCATCGATGCCCAGCATCCTGCACGTCTACCCCGAACCGCAATCCAAGGGGCTCAATCACTACACCTCGACACTATCCGCTTTGGGCGGCACTTACTCGCCCGCACGATTTTATATCGCGTCAAAAGAACGCGTCTCGGTGGGGAAAGTGCCTCTCGTACTTGAGAGTTCTAGGGAAAGTCAAATCACACCTCGTCACTGCCCTACAGTAGAGAGGTCCCCTCAATGTTAAGATCATTCCATCACTGACTCATACAACCAAAGGTCCCACTCCGGTAATCACAGAAGAAATCCACAGGCTAGCCTAGTAGAAAGGACTTAGCCTGGAATACCAACGGGTGACCCACTGCCCAGCCCTGCTAGTGGTTAAACCATAACCAGATATTGGGTGAACCACTGCCCAGCCCTGCTGGAGGGTAAACCATAATACATCATCCAGCAACCCACTACCCATCCCCGCTGGAGGGTAGACCATAGCACATCATCCGGTGACCCACTGCCCAGCCCCGCTAGAGGGTAGACCTGGAATAAGTCGATATGTGACTCACTGCCCAGCCTTGCTGAAGGGTAGACCTGTAATAAGTCGATAGGTGAAAAATTGCACAGCCTTGGTGGAGGGTAGACCTGGAACTAGATGACGGGCGACCCACTGCCCAACCCTGCTGGAGGGTAGACCCTAAAAGTTTGTCGGGTGACCCACTGCCTAGTCTATGCTGGAGGGTAGACCCAAAGTGTGTCGGGTGACCCACTTCCCTGTCTCTTCTAGAGGGTACACCCTAGAAGTTAGTGAGCAACCCACTGCCCAGCCATGCTGAAGGGTAAAATCGAAGGAGTCGATGAGTAAACCACTGCCCAGCCCCGCTTGAGGGTAGAACTCAGATTTTCTCTAGCAATCTATACTGGAGGGTACACCACTGGCCAGCAAAACACAAAGTGGGTATCGCGCAACCACCTAACTCAAGAACAAATCATCAAAAAGAGGTTCAGTGTCTACCCCATCACTGGGTGTCACTAGCACCGCTACCGGCCAATCCATCGAGAATGAAACCAGGGGGGGACCACTCAACCATGTAGGTCAAACAAACGAGCACAGAGGGACCCTCTACGTCGCGAGTGGTCAATGTACGTAAATCAGAACCCAGCACACACGTGGGGCCCACACAACATGTATCCCCATCTCAACCCCAACCAAGATCACAAATGTTATCATGTATGAACAACCACATGTACTTCCAAGCATTTACGTATACTCCCAGATTATACTACTTCATCAGCCCAAGGGACATCGTGCACACGGTACCCAACGTCAACACGAAGGCATGACATAACATCTCAAAATTGTCGCCTCAACGACTAGGGAACAACCAACCACATCTCTTTAACCACCAAAATCACTCTCCCTGGAGTGCACGCGGTCACATGCCAAAGGTCAGCTACAAACATAGTAGAAGGACCGCCATCGAGGCACCTTTCACATTTCCACATTTAATAAGATCAACTATAAGGCTAGGCACAACCAAACGGATCGTACCGTTGTAATCCTCATGGAAACACACGCGAGATCGACTACTTACTCGCCTACAATGTATATCCGATGGAAAAGTCACCAACAACGCCTCATGCTCGAACGACGTCACGTGATCCCGAGCCTCGACCCCGAGATCAGTCGGGCGCATCGCACCATTGCGATCCCCTCAGGAAAACACGTCAAAAGCACTACTAAGTTGAGTGCAACGTATATCAGGAGAAAAAGATTCATTTTGGTGCACCTCACACGATCGGTGCCACGTGGGACCCACATCCCGATCTCTAAACTCAAATAATGGATCACACCGTTGCAATCCTCTCAAAAAAGCACATATGATGGACTATTCACTCTTCCAAAACAGTCGCCCGGTGATAAAGATGGAAAATCACAGACGATGCGGAAACGACCCCTGTGGTCCCTACACCATCATGCAAAATTAGAGCGGGTGGATTGCACCATTGCAATCCCCTTGTAAAAACATCCAGAATCGACTGCTCGCACGCCTCGAACGGATGACCGAGGAAAAAGTCACCAAAACGCTACACGCAGCTCGAAAGACGGGTCGTGGGGCTCATGCCTCAACTTCGGGATCAATGCCTAGAACCACCCTGGGAACCTCCACCTCAGTGACAGGGGTGCAACGCCGCTGACAGCGCTTAATTTGGACGTCGGATGCGTTTGCGCTGCTCAAAACAAGTTTCTCGGAAAGCCCGCTAAGCTACTCTACACACGTGTTGTGCCCCAGAGCCTCTCATCTCGGATGTTAAAACTCCTGAAACCACCAAATAACGTCTGTATCAACATAAGGTCCGCGCCGCTACATACGGTGTGCAAAACAGACTCATGTATCCCGAAATACAGGCATCTGAAGATTTTAAAAGAAGAGGGGGGGGGGTCTCTTTGGTCGGACCGGCCCGGTCCGGCCGGTCCGCCCCACTCGAGCCGGCCCGCTTCAGCCGGACTGCGGAGACTGCGGCCCATTTGCCTCCCGCGAGTCACCCTACCCGCACTGCGTGGGTGGCTCTTCCACCAACTGGCCGACACGGCCGGTCGGCCTTCCACTCGGAGACCCGCATCACGCGGGCTTCTATCCAGTGACGGGGTCCCACAGCGCGACCCCGGCCGTCCCCTCTCGCCATCACCCACGCGCCGCGCCCTTAGCCAACGAGCCCGAGCCGCGCCACATGCTTGAGTTAGCCGCCGCCACGAACCTCTGCCACTGAAGAGCGCCACCTCCAGTCGAATCCCTTGGCGCTGCCGCTAGAACTCGCCGGAAAAAGAAAACACTCCAAAAAAACCACATAACACCTCCAAAAACCCGCAATCATCAGCGAAGGATTGCGGGTTCCTCAGAACTCCATAATCGAAAACAAAATATGTGTCAGATAGATCCTAAAAACTATTACGTACCCATGGGCTTTGATTCGACGATCAACCAACAAACTACGCATATAAATGAGGTTGAAATAGGGTTTGAAAATTATAACACAACCAAAATCTTCTACCTCTTGGGCGATGCCCGGAGCTTCAAGGGGAGTCTGCCGCCATGCCGCGCCTTGCCAGAGCTTCTTCGCCAGAGCTGGAGGAGGAGAGGGATGAGTTCCTCCTTGCTATTGTCCAGGTGAGGAAGAGGAAGAGGGAAAGGGGTGAATTAAGTGTTTAATTAGAAACACTTAACCACCCTCCCATCGGTCCAAACCTGAACCCTCAGTAGGGTCGACGATAAGCCTACCCAAGGGTAAAAACCACCTCTCGAGCACAACATCGGTCTCAGAATTTTAATCCGAGACCCCGTTCAAAACTTTTAAAATTTAACGTCTGTAGCCGTTAAATTATGAAAACGCCCCTGGGGCCATTTTTCACAAGTAGGACGCGCCCGCAAAACTTATACCCCTCCTAGGGTAAACGACATACTCCGAACTCAACGGTGCCCTCATTTTCCCAATCCGAGACATCGTTTAAGATATGCTATCATTTCATCATAAAATGAATAAATTAATTAATTAATATATCTGTTTAACCTTTTGAAAGCGAGAAAAGGGTCCAAACATCCCACGCTGACATGTTTTATGTGGTTACTAATGTAAACACCCCATTCCGGACCCATCCGTACACTCGGATCTTTGATCCGGAACTCTGTTCAAGAGTTATCCCACTTATTTGGCATTTACGGTGTGAACGCACTTAAAACTGAATTCTTGCCACATCGGGGCTCAGAATCGCACGCCGTCTGAAGGCACTGCTCTAGAATATCATCAAGAATATTCCAAAGTCTTTCACAGAAAAACACAGGTTCTTAAAAATAATATCAAAAATTAGATTGATATGAGACTCATTACTACATGCCATAAATGACTTAAGGATCATTTTTCTGAATGTATCAAAATAATAAAAAATTTATCTATTTTTAGTATGTAACAATTGTTTTTTTAATTAACTTTGAAACTAAAAACATGCAAATTGAGTCATTGTAGTAACATCATTTGCTAGTTTGATTTGAGATTGATTTGTACACATCTAAAATGACTTATGAATTAATTTCATATATTATTATGACAATATGACTTTATTTTTCTGGTTTTGTTTGAGAGAAACATTTTGAACTAAAATGTAAATTTTTAACTGCTAATGAAAAATAAGTCATATTGGTCACACCGTACATCGATTTATGTCAGGATGATTCCTATATTATTGAAATGAAATATGGATTGTTTTTATAATTTTCAAAAAAAAATTGAAAGATTTTTATAAAAATTCAGTATGTAATATTTCCATTCATAGAAATCAATGTACATTTGAAATAAATATACAGAATTGGAATTACACCGATCACACTGTCTATCAGATTGAGATAAATATAATTCCTACATGTTAGAAATGACTTATGTAACATTTTACTATAGTATAAAATTAATATGAATATGTTCCCTTGTTTTTTTATGACACATTTCTTTATTAAAGTATCATTTCAATCTCGAAACACGCAAATAGAGTCATAACAGACACATCATGTATCTGATTGAGGTGAGTCTAATTATTTTATGTCACAGAAAATTTATGGATGAGTTTTATAATGTATAGAAATGATATAAAAGTTTTTTATTAGTTTTTAGTATGTGAGATTCCTTTTATACTAATAGTAACAACTATTTTAAATAATACAGTGAATGTTGAGCATATTGGTCACATTATGCGTGGGATTGAGTGGTGTTTTATTATTACACCTCCTAAATGACATATTCATAATATTCAAAAAGTAAAAAAAACAATTTGAATCCATTTTTCAGTTTTGATTATGTTCGTTTTATTTTTTATTTAAATAAATGTATATTCTAAATAAAAAAGAAAAACTTTCTGTCATACTGGTTACACTGGGTGTTGGAATGAGGTGTCATTAATTCCCCAATTTCCCAAATGATTTATGGTTATCTATCATCATTAATAAAATCCATATGAAATACATATGCTTCCATTCATCCACTGTCTTTTATTTTGAAACAACTAACACTTCATTTTGAGTGGATGTTTCTTGGTTAAAAACCATCGTATGATCTTCTGGTTTTCAACAATGAGAATGATTTTTATCTAAGAACATAGAATCAATATTTATTTTGGGATATTCAAAAAAATAGTAATGGTAGGCATGGTAATATATGTATAAATGAACATGTTATCAATTTTATATATTTTTTAATATTGGTGAATGATATATTAGAATTATCTAAAGAATCAGTGAAAATAAAATAAGTGTAAGAAAAAATTGATAAGGTAATTAAATTAAATATAGTTGATAAAATAATGATAAAGACATTTAAATTTCTAGTAGGAAATAGACTATTATTTTGTGGTTTTATTCACGATTGAAAATTTTTACTTATTATTATCTCAACTGTAGTCTTGAAATGAGAATGAAAATATCATAAAACTACCCAAATTAAAAATAATAATCCAAATGTATTTTTTACATTTATCACATTACATTATGATACCTCCACTAATATTGAAGGAATGTGATTAGTTAAAATATTACAAGGGTGAGAAGGTTTTGAGGGTCAATAAATTGTTTGTATGAGTAGTAAAATATCTATATTATATTGTATTAATACTTTAGGTAATAGATAATATTTTAAGGAAACATAGTATATTTTAAAAAAAAACATTCTCAATAAACTAGGAGTTGTGGCCTTAAAGGACAATCTCCCACAAGTATGAGATGATTGGAAAAAACCACCCCAACTCGAACAAAATAATCCACCATAATAAGAAATAAATTCCTAAATTTGTAATACTAAAAAGAAATAAATTAAACATAAATATAAAGGAATCAATAATATATGTAAATATTTCATCTTTATGATTTTTTAACATTTTCCAATTAGGTATGTTTTCCATTGATTTCTAGGAATATTTATATCATCTTTTGAATTTGAATATTTTTAGTAGTCATAGTAAAATGGGGAAAAAATAAATACAAACAGGATTAATATATATTTTAAATGAAATTTTAATTATCTAATAAAATACGTCATCATATATTATAGTTTATTGACGGAGTTTGATATCTTTCATTACTTTATAAACATAAAAATAATAATCTTTATTATTTATTTTTCTTTCAGAATGTTCATAATCATTGAGAAAAAATGAATTTTTTTAAGATGATATTAAATTATGAAATATTATTATGTATACCATGATACTTTTCTGGTTGTAGAACATGTTCGGCTTCTTTTTTGAAAGGTAAATAAACAATAAAATTTAATCATGATATTTTAACACCTCTTAACATAAGATAATTTTTATAAACACAAAATATAAAATATGATAAATGATGTTTAGAAACATTGATTTGGTTTTTAGTGTATTTAGAATTAAAATACATCATTATTTGTGGTCATTTTGTATGTTTTATATGCTTTGAATCTTGGAATTAAAAACTTCGAGTATCCAAATTGACGAAAATGTAAAACCAATGTTTTCTAAAAACAAAAAATGGAATAATTAATGAAAGAAATTAAAATATATTTGATATGATTAAATTGTAAAATATTTCCCCAAAATTATTGATATTAATAAGAATATATCATCATGATGTTTAAATTTAATTAGTGTGTTCACGTATTCCACTATACTATTAATTATTTTTGAATCAATTATTTTGTTTTCAGTATAAGTGACATGTGGACTAATTAGTCCAAATTTATTTTTTGTTTAAATCCCTTCAATTTGTATAGATATATACACACTAAAGTATATTAAATTTTATTAGTTATAATTAACCATGTTTACCATCTTTATGAAAAATAAATTATGAAAACGCAACTAATGGATACATTTAAAACTGAGGCTCAAATCCAATCATAATTTTGGATTTCATTAACATTCTCAAAAGTAATGTTTTTTATCAATTAGACTTTATACATATTTTCATCAAAATATACTATTTTAAATATACCGATTATTAACTATTTATATTCATGATCCTTTAATTTTATTACATATGTCTATATAAGGGGTGGATAATGATGAATTTGGGTGATATATTACATTGTTTGGTTGACTCATTAGATTTTTATTGAGTTACATTTTATTTCACACCCTCCCTTTTTTTGTCTGTAATAACATTTACTGGTTTCGACTTGTTTTCAATAAATAGTAAAGGTTGTGCATGAAATATAAACATTAACTGAATAATTCCTTATCAACATATGTCTTTAAAGGATTTGACAGCCATGCGATGAATGCTCCAGCATCTTGGCTAAATATATGGATATATTTTTTGCTATGTAGAATATATAGCTCGTCGCTAGGATCATAACCTATCCTAATCATAATTCTCACTTGACCTGTTGGAATTGTTCTGTTTTGTAGAGAGACATCATGGATATTGAACATTATAGCCCTCTCTACAATGATATTTGTGTTGTTTAATTATATAATTCATTTTCATTTTCACATTTAGAATATACATTTGGGAAAGATATAAATGTTTGTATGATTCACACTCAACAGAAACAATTATTCGAATATTTATTTCCATAAATAATACAGCTTATTTAAGGGAATATATATCCTTATATTCAGTGGGGTGAGGTGGTATATTTTGACACTGTTTTTTCAAGCATTTTTTCTTCTCTTCGCTCCCCCCACCATAACATTATCTAGAAAATTATTCTACCCATAACGTTGTTCATAATGTGATGCTACTATTTCCTTCATCCCTTATATTTCATTTTCATTGTCCTTATATTATTTTTCTCTATAAAATTATTTTTGGGGTGTCATATCAAATACGACACCTCTGAGTTAGCCATACCATTCTACCCACATCAATGCCAATTATACATTATGTTCATCTAATTATATTTTTCTGATTTTTCTGACTATGTCAAAGAGAAAATATAAGAAAATAATTAATAATTGTTATGTAATATGGATTTTAACAAAAAAAAATTTATTTAACAAATACACTTCATTCACACAATTTTTGGTTGTTTTCATCTACCGTATTAATTTTATTGTACCACCTTGAATATATAATGATATGGGATTGAAGGGGATTTGAATTTGGATTTATCAATCGTTATATAAACATATGAACATAATTTTTTTCTTATTTTATGTCACATAATATAATTATGGTATACATAAAATATTTAAAAAAATATTTTCAATTGAAGCATACCCCATCCATACTTTACGGTATATGTACCATAGTTTTTTGGACCATTATTTATTTTCAAACCCATGTTTTCATTTCATAAATAAAATTTTATAAAAAATTTTATTAAATAATATATTTTAAAAAAAAAAATTCCTTACAAAATTTATTTGAAAAAAAATATATGTAAGACTTATACTAAAAACATCCCACACTTCATAACATATTTGCTGTTTATACCTAATTAGTGGGTGCATTTTTATTTTCCCTTGAGCATATATAAGATGGAATCTTGTGATATTTATTCAAAACCAACTATTAATCCTTCCAGTAAGAAATAATACATATATATTGGGGTATTTATATAAAATATATTTGATTTTCAAATGATAATAAAAAGTATGTCCCCGTTTATTTATTTTATTTTTTAGTAAAATAAATAACTTATATCATGATTTTATTATAATATCTTCCCACATGAGTTCATTATATTTGATAACAACATGGTTATATCATATACATCAATCGGAATGAATTATTGGGTGATGAGCATAATGAGACAACTAGACATGGCCTTTTTTGGATAGACATGTTGGCCCCACACATTCCATCCAGCCTGAAATTTGATTCCATCTCTTTTCAACTTGTTGTTATTTTTATAAAACCATCGCAATATGATGCTCTGATTTTCACTTCACCATATTGATTTAATCTCCAACCATTTCTTAAAAATCCACATCATTAATATGTTTTTTCGATGGAAAAATAGGGTCGATATGTGCATAAGGTCATTTTTCCTCTTCACTGGGTGTAACTGTAGGTTTAAGGACCTATTGCTCCATAGGATTGAGAGCATCGTCATGTGAAAAATATATTTGTTCCTCTGAACTAGGAGCATTATCTGTTTATGAAACTAGTTTCTCCTAGGCATTTGGAGCACCAAAACCTACAAAAGGTCATTTTCCCAATTCACTAGGATTAATAACAGGATGGGAGACATGTTGTTCCACATTATTGGGGACACTATAACGTATAAAATTCATTATCTAAAGATGTTATTTAACATTTTAATTTGATTACATAAATGTAGCATTATAATATTAATAAAATTAATTAATAAAATTTATAAAACCTAAAATATTACGTGATTATTGAACTATCATTTTTTAAAAGGATAAATGAGTTTTACTCTCTATTGAGTTTCTATATCCCTTAATTGTGGTCTATTATGACATAAAAACCCACATATACCTATGGAACAATGAAAAATGATTGTACTGTCCAAATGAAATGGTTATCCTCAGTATAATTTTCATCGGACACTTCTTTGCTTTTGGTTAACAATAAAAAACATATCCACATTCAGTTTGTGGGATCTTTAAATGTAAAATTCTAGAACTACCTATGATTCCATATAAATGGTTCTTAATTCTATCCTTATTTATGAAAATTCACATTTATAAATCCCAATTCATCTATTTTAATAGCAATCATGCTTTAAACCTCATCCATTGAAAAATATCCTTGTTAAAATAAGTACAATCGAACTCCCATATATTTTTGTTGATTCAGAATTATTACATATTCACATAAATTTGTTTTTTTAATTTTAATAAAAACATGCATCACATTAGTCCTAATTGTAACTCTACAGTTTATCATGGAACTACCATCATCATGTTCATTTTTATAAAAGGAATTACCATTAATTACTTATCCATTGTAAGGTAATACATACATACATTCTCATATATCATTTCTTTAAGTCCTTATGAAATTGAATTGGGAAATTCATCAGACTCCAAAAAAATATTGTCTTCAAACCTACCTATATACTGTTGATTATGTGTATTTGAAATACATCTTTTATCTTTTATGTATTTAATTACCGATGAATTTATTTGGGGGATTCAACATGTGGGAAATCCTACAAAATTTTATGAAAATGTTTAATTTGGGACTACTCCCGATATAAAAAATTTATTGGTACAATATATCTTCAAGAAATTCCTTTATCAACATGCTTACAATTGTGATGAGAATTATATAGACCAATTTATTCTAAAATGGATATGTAGTCAGTACATAATTCATATGCTTCCTCGGGATTATTTCTTTCTGTAAAACAAAAATCAAGGAAACTTTTATTTTTTACATACACATTCAATCCAATCATATACCATTTAATGTGTTACATCAATATATTGTTTTAGAGACCACATAGTCTAATATCTATCACTAATTAAACCATCTTGTGAAACACCATATCATAACACGATGGTGTGACGTACATTTAAAATTCAAAAAAAAATATTGAAATTTTAATTTTTTATTGTGGGAATATTCATTGGGATTATAACATTGAAACAAGTAGCATTGAAAATGATATTGAAAATAGTTAATGTATGAAATAAACTCACTAGAAAACTCAAATGTAAGGAAATTGAAATTAGATATTTCATGAAAATATGAAACCATGTGAAATCAAAAACCTTATCAATCAAATAGTCATTTCCACAATATTCACGATATTTGATGAAAACTGTAACGCACTGACCCCATTTACCCAGAGTCGATGCATTATTACCTAGAATTGGCATGATCAGAAAAGATGATGTCTCGAAAGACCGATTAGTTTAGTATTCTTGGAAACACTAGATATATTTATAAGTATTACAATTACATCCTAAAATAAAAACTACAACAACATCTTGCCTTCACATCACCTCATACTATCCATGCAGGTCATTCATAAAGTACCTCTTCACATCCTAGAAAAAATAAAACATTGAAAGGGATGAGATTAGATGCTTAGTAAGAATAACAATATAGTGGATAATTTTATATATAAACATAAAAATTTAAGGTAATGTATAACTTACCAAAATAATTTTAAATTTGAAATTTAGTATATTATGGCAGAAATAAAATGAAGTAATGTCATATAATTATTTGAATGGATATTCTACTAATCGAATAATCACATGAAATATCAATAACCAATATCATAATAGAGGAATGCATAATTCAATAATATCATAACCATTTATCCAAGTCCTCATGCCAAGACTACAAATAACATTCGGTCAAGGCCTCGTGACAAGAAACAAGTTTTTCTCATTAGACCTACTGATTCCTTGAGGAGCTATAGCGGGCTCCACCTATCACTTATTAAGTCCAATTCATTCCTCATATGAACAGGTTTATACATAATATAAACATTCATATTAAAACTACCATACGAAATGTCAATAATTTCACCATAATCCATGAATGGAATAAAAATAACACATCAACTTTCAATCATATGACAAAACCTTCAATACAATATAGAAGTTTTGTATCATAATAAATCAACTTCAAATAAAGGTAAAATCCGTCAATGGATGTTGACATCTATGAAATTAAAACAATTTGAGAGAAATATCTCTTTTTTGAAATCATTTAAAAGTCACGTAATTAAAAAATAAAATATTTACATAGAAAAAATACTTATTATCTTGTAATGGAAGCTTCTAAGATTTTATAACGGTAATAAATAGCCGCACCCACCGTATAAGTTAAAAAAATACATTCGTACCTTAATTTTGTGGAAAAGGTTAAGAGGACCTTGTTTGGAAAATGACAAAAAGATTACATTATAAACATATTATCAAAAGTCAGACAAGGGTATAAATTTCTATAAACCCATAACTTGTAAAATAGTAAGAATGTTTTGAAAACAACTTTTCAAAAACATGGATGTGGATGATATAGAGGTCTCAGTGGATAATTACGTATAAACAACCCCATATGATGAAGAGATTGTGATATAAACCCTTTACTTGTACTTTTTCTTGGTTTTAGGTAGGTTATCCTCCTGTATAATGGTGAAATAATTGTTATTAAATTGTACAAGAGTCATATACATTAATATGATATCATATATGATCTTTTAACATTGCTTTGTTTATATTATCGTTGTTTCAGGTGTCAAATGATTCATTTTCCTTTATATGCTTTGTTACGTAAGTCACATTTTTTATGGATTGGTTGTATCTTATTCATATCAAGAATTATATTAAGTCTTTAAACATTATTTTGAACCATAAAATTAAAATTATTCTTGAATGGATACAATGGGGAATGAATCTCATCACGTTCATCGAGACGGTAGTCCTTACGTACACATGAGCGACAATATCATTTATTTCATATTAAAATAATATATAAATGGATGTTATATCATATATACAGAATCATTATCATGTTATATTTATTATTTACATTAATTACACATCATTAATATACCCATCCAAATAATAATGTATTGAATAAGAATTACACCATGACGTCGAGAAGGTAAGCCGTATGTACGCACGTATGGTGACATGTCATTCAAGGAATGGATATATTACTGAATATGGTTGTTACATATTTATAATAACATCAAAGTATATAAGAGATACTTGAGTTGTTAATTTATAATTGAAATAATAATGAAATATGAAGCTGAAGATGGATGGAACATGAAAGAGGGTGGTGAAAACATTACCTCTTTTTCAGGTTCTTCCATTTGATTTTATCAAAATGCCTCTATAGATTAGCTTTTTTATCAAACTAAGGACTCTAGGTTGAATTGAGTGATGTTTATAAAATATTTGGGTAGGTTTTGGCAGAGTCAAAAGGCTTTGAAGGTGTAATTAATTGGTTAGAAGTAGTGTCATTTTATTAGGGGGAGAAGGGGCTCTTTAAGAAGAACCTAAAGTATTATTTTATAATAAATTAATATTCGGTTTCTATTGGCTCAAAAGTGAATTATTCAAATTATATGATGAGCATTGGTCTAAATCCTTTCAACCAATAGATTTTACAAGGGTTTGGGTCATTATATTAAACTTATCATTTAGTTTTAACTCTTAGTTAATTAGATTGACATAAACCATGCCACTTTGAATTTTTATATTATATAGTTAATAAACGTACTATATATATCCAAGAGAAACCCAAGTGGTCCATTAATGATACAACTATCATTATATAATTCAATTTATTGAACCTTTTATTTTTAGGAATATAATTTCAATTAATAATATAATATATTTTTTAAAAACTCTTTTATGTCAATTTTGACACGATTGGGTATTTTGTTTTTGATAAATTTTAAAATAGAATTATTACTTCAAAAAAAATTAATTAAATAAATAATAAAATGTGATAATAACCTATAAAATTATAGGAATTCATAAAATGTCTCAAATTACATTTATTTATCTATTTATAATATCATTTATTTTATTATTTCATTAATTATGTAATTACTACATCACCATTGTGTCATAAATAAATTATATTATTTAATGTCTAAATATTATAAATAAAATAAAATAATGTAGGAAATATTATTATCTTTCTAATGAATATTTAAAATATAATTTATCTTATATGTATCCCTATATTAAAAATGTTTTAGTAATTAAACATTGTTATTAACTCTTTTAACTCTTTTTTGAATTAAATAATAATAAATATCCTAATCTAATATAAGTAGACCTAAATGATAATATTTTAATCCTAAGTTTGCATTTGGTCTATATTCACTTGTCCAATATAATTAGGACTTTTTTAGGGTAATATTAATATTATTTTTACCCTTAATTACCTTATTAAAATTTAACCGTGGTAAATAAAAGTAAAAAGTTACTATTCACCAACAATTATTTTTATTTTATTTAACCATATTTTATTACCTTATATTAATCAAGTCTCTCAGATATTAAAAATTACACTCACAGAAGCATTAATATTACGTTTTACATGTATTTCCAAATTCTCCTAGCAGGTGGGTAAAAGACGGTGAAAAGTTCATTAATATTTTTATATATCTCAAATTATTCTAAACTAACTCAAATGAATTACATTGAACTTATATAGTTATTATGTATATATTTTGACCTTAATTAAATTTAAATAAAATAAATAATTATTTAAATAAAAATTCATTTTTAAACTATAACTCGGTGTTTTAAAAAGTGTGTATTACTATTCATAACGGCTAGTTTGATTGGTTGTGGTGTGTGTTAGAACTCGAAGTTGCGTATAACACACACTACTGTATTATTCATCAGAATCATACCATGTAATATTGGGGTGTTACATTCTCCCCTCCTTCAAATAATTGCGTCCTCTAAATTAGAAATTGTTCTTCGAAAATAAAAGGTTCAAAATAGAAATACATTTTTGGAAAAACCATATCAGAAATATGGTTAATAAAATTTTGTTTTAATAAAAGGGAAAGGGAAATGAGAATATCACCCCCAAATTAGGGTTTCAAATAGAAGAAATTTTAGTGGAAATTATAGATATGTAATTAGTGGAAAAGCGTAAATATTTATAGGGAGTGATTGAGGTCATCAATTCTAAAAAAGTGTAAAATTGAGGGCCTCAAAGCCATCAATCGATGATGATATAAAATATAATCAGTTCAAAAAAACATAATGTATTAGGATAACAAATTTTTTATTTTAATATCCCTCCCTAATGTTTAGGAAAAAATTTCTTCATAGATTAAGAGAGATATATATATATATATATATATACTTGACAGGTAGAGTTTAATCCTTCAATTAATTTCTACCACAAACTCATCTTTCACTCAAAAATATAATAGCACTAAAAAATATTATACTTATCCTAATCGTATAAGGTTCTAAAAATTAACACATACCATTATAATGAATAAAAAAAATTTAATATCCCAGGACTTCCTGTAGGCTAGTGGTAGGTAATAAAGGCCCGTCACACTATGGTTGTGGGTTCGATTCCTACAGCTTTGTCCGACGTGATGGGTTATCACCCAACCTACAGGTTTTCCTTTTCCTAAAACTATAGTGTCATAATATTCCAATATAATGATAATAAATGTTTTAACCTTCAAAAATACTATCCAATGTTCAACTTAATCCATTCCAAACATTATATTTATCCAATGTATCTTTTCCCAGAAATAAGGTATCTAAATTCCAAAATCAATTGAAACATAAAATTCCCCCAACCATGTAAAGTTTCTCTTATTGTCACATACTGAAAATATGATTTCATTAGCCATATTAAAATCTTAATGAAAACTACAAGTACTACTATACAATCCTTATATATATCACATTATTCTCATAACTAGAATATAATCCTTTGGTCCAAAAACACAAATAAATTAATTATTCCTCTTCAAATGTAGTAACAACATCAGTTCAGCCTCGATCTCTTGTCCTTTTCAGAGGTAATTTTCCCTGATGCTTAAAAAATTCATTTTCACAATGCCCCATTTCTCTACAATTGTAGCATTCAACATTGACAGCCTCTATCTTTTACTTGCAATCACGAGCTTGGAGACTTTTTTCTCCATATTTGTAACAAACACCCATTCCTTTTAGGCATGTACAGAGGTGTTTTTTCTCAAAATTATCACATAATGGAAAATCCTTCTTTCCATTTTTCCCTTTATCTGTATCTTGCTCCACCGTTGTCATATTCTCTTACTTTACTTTATTGTCATAAGATTTAGAGAGTTCTATTTCAAGTCTTGATTGCACATGAGACTATATCTTCATATGTTGAGAAAGATTGTGAGACTAATTCTCAACATAGAAATGGTTTTAACCCATCAAAGAATCAATAAATCTTACTTATTGGGTTATGTAAATAATCTGCAGCATGCCTCGCTAACCTTATAATGTTAGCCTCATACTTTGCGACATTCTCATCCTCCTTTTTTCTCAGACCCAGAAATTGCCTTTACATATCTACTCGATGGTCACGAGGAAAGTATTTTTCTAAGAAAAACTATTTGAACTCCCTCCATTCCGTATTTGCTACTTCATCATCTTTCTTCATGTTTTTAATCCATGACCATAATTGATTCGCATCTCTAGTGAGGCGGTAAACTACCATGATATTTTTTCCATTTTACTACTTCCCAAAGCCTAAAATATTTTCTCTATGTAACTTATACATTGCTCACATACTAATGGACTTGTACTCCATTTGAATGTTGGTGGTTTCTGCCTCATGAAGTGATCTAAAATTGATCCTCCACGCTACGGATCAGGGTGCTCCATACAGGTAAGGTTATTATTCATAACCTGAGTGAGTTGTCCCGGTATGGTTAGTAGCTGATTAGCACCAGTTGCATCACCATGTCCACTATAATTACATTGTGCAGGAGGGCAATCCCCGCACGGAGCGTTGGAATTTATACAGTTTCCATTTCATCCACTAGGTGCCATTTCTAAACAATGGCATAAACAAAACCAGTTTATAAATAAAAATACATAATTCTATACTTGTAAAACACTAAACATAAATTGAATATTTTATGTATATAATCCGTAATCATAAATATGTTTTCTTTGAGGAAGTATATACTCATAAACCCTTCATAATGGTTGGTAATGAAAATTAAAATTATCCTATGCAGATCACCCAGGACTATCTTAACCAAGAGTGCAGCAAGGCCCATTGTTGTGCACCAGTTTTTGTTCGAGTCTAGCTCAAAGCGGTGTTTTTGGGGTTTACCCCAAAGTATATCTATGCTAGAGCCGCCTCTACCTTCTTTTATCCAGACATGGATGTATTGCTCGGAAAACTCAAAAATCTATAAAAGACCTAAATTCTAGGATGTTCTTCTATACTATTCCTAAAAGTTCATCTTAGGTCTATGTGATCTAATCAGTGTTTATCTAATTCAAGTTTTCAAGGATTGTACTAATCTTCTTATGATACCAACTGTAACGCCCTGACCCTAGTTAACCAGTTTCGGTCCATTATTGCATAGCATTGGCATGATCACAAAAGATCAAGTCTCGAAAGACCGATTAGTTTAGTAGTCTTGAAAAAACTAGATATATTTATAAGTCTTACAATTACATCATAAAATAAAATCTACAACAACATCTTGTCTTCACATACCCTCATACGATCCCTACAGGTCATTCCTAAAATACTTCTTCGCATCCTAAGAAAAATAAAACACTGAAAGGGGTGAGATCAAATGCTCATTAAGGATAACAATATAGCATAAAATCTCATAAATAAACATAATCATTTATGGAAGGATATAACTAAACAAAAGCCTTTTAAACTTGATCATTAGCGTAATATGGAAAGATATAAATTTAATTAATTCCATTTAATTATTCATATGGATATTGTACTAATCAAATAATAACATGCAATATCAATATCCACTATCATAATGGAGGAATGCATAATGTCAAAATATCATAACCATGTAGCCAAGGCCTCGTGCCAAGACTACAAATACGATTTTGTCAAGGCCTCATGCAAAGACACTAGTTTGTCTCATGAGACCTACCAATGCATCATGGAGTTATAGCGGGCTCCACCCGTCACTTATTAAGTCCAATGCATTACTCATATGAACAGGTTTAAACATAACATAATCTTTCATATTAAAACTAGAATACTAAATGTCAATAATTATTCCATAAACCATGAGTGGTATAAAAATAAAACATCCACAGTCAAACATATCACAAAACCTTAAATACAATATGGATGTTTTGTATCATAAAAAATAAACATCAAATAAAATTAGAATCCATCCAATGATGTTGACATCGATGAAATTGAAACTATTTGAGAGAAATATCTATGCTTTTGAAATCATTTAAAAGTCACATAATTATAAAATAAAATATTTACTTTGATAATATCTTTATTATCTTGTAATTAAAGCTTCAATGATTTTATAACAGAGAAAAATACCCACACCAACTATATCAGTTAAAACATTACTTTCTAACCATAATTTTGTCGAAATTGTTAAAAAGACTTTGTTTGAAGAATGACAGAAAGATTCCTTTATAAACTTCTTATAAAAAGTCAAAAAAGGGTATAAATGAATTTCACCTATATTCTGTTAAATAGTATGAATGTTTTGAAATACATTTTTATGAAACATGGATGTGGATGATATAGAGGTCCCAATAGATAATTAAGTATAAACAACCTCGGAAAGTGAAGAGATTTTGAAATAAACCCATACGTTGTACTTTTCATTTGTTGATGCTATGTTAAACTCGTTTATAATGGTGAAATAATTGTTATTAAATTATAAAATATTTATATTCATTAATATGATATCTTATATGATCTTTTAACATTGCTTTGTTTGTATTATAGTCGTTTCGGGTGTTAAATGATTTGTTTTCCATTATATGCTTTGTTATGTAAGTCGTGTTTGTTATGGATAGGCTGTATCTTATTCCTATCCAGAATTCTATTAAGTATTTAAACATTATTTTTAACCATAAAATGAAAATTATTCTATAATGGATACAATGGGGAATGAATCTCATCTCCTTTGTGGAGACTGTATTCCGTACGTACGCACGAGCGACAATATCATTATTTTCATATCAAAATAATATATAAATTGGATGGTATATAATATATAAAGAATCATTATCATGTAATATTTATTATTTACATGAATTACACATCATTATTATACCCATCGAAATAATAATGTATTGAATAACAATTACAGCACGATGTAGATACGGTAAGCCGTACATACGCACGTATGGTGACATGTCATTCACGGGATGTATAGAATACTGAATATGGTTGTTCCGTATTTATAATAACATAAAAATATATAGTTTATACTAGATTTATTATATTATAATGGAAATAATAATGAATGAATAAGTTCAATAAGAAAAGAACTTGAAAGATTGGGGTGAAAACAATACCTCTTCTTCGGGTTATTCCTTTTGATTTGATCAAAAGGTCTCCTTAGGATGGATTTTTTATCAAATTAATGCCTCTAGGATGAATTTAGGGATGTTGAGAGAATATTTGGGTAGGTTTTGGCCGAGTCAAAAGGCTTTGACGGTGTGAATAATTGGTTAGAATTGGTGTCCTTTTATAAGGGGGAGGAGGGGCTCTTTAGGAAGAACTTAAAGAATTATTTTATAATAAAATTATTTTTGGTTTCTAATGGCTCCAAAGTAGATTATTCAAAGTCTATGGTGGGAATGGGATGCAATCCTTTTAACCAATATATTTTATACATCTTTGGGTCATTCTATTAACCTTATCTTTTCGTTTTAACTCTTTGTTAATTAGACTGACATTAGCCATGTCACTTTGTATTTTTATATTATATATGTAATAAAATAACAATATACATCCATGTGACCCCAAGTGGTCCATTAATGATAAAACTATCATTATATAAGTCATTTGGGGAAATCATATATTTTTATGAATATTATATCAATTAATAATATAATATTTGTATTAAAAACACATTTTTGACATTTTTGACACTATTGGGTTTTTTTTGATAAATTCATAACATCATTATTACTTCGAGAAAACATAATTAAATCAATAATAACATGTCATATTAACCTATAAAATTAGTATATTCATAATAAGTCTGAAATTATATTTATTTTGATATTTATAATATCATTTATTTTATTATTTCATTAATTAGGTAATTACTGCATCACCATTGTGTCATAAATAAATTAAATTATTAATTGTATAAAATTTATAAATAAAATACCATAATGTATTAAATCATTTTATATTTCTAATATATATTTTTAATCAATGTTATTATATGTGTATCCCTATATTAAAATTGTTTTTGTAATTAAACATTGAATATATCTCTTTTTATCTTCTTTGAATTAAATAATAATAAATGTCCTAATTTAATCCAAGTGGACCTAAATGATAATATATTATTCCTAAGGTTGTTTTTGGTCGATATACATCTGTCCAATAGAATTAGGACTTGTGTTAGGGTAATATTAATATTTTTTTAACCGTAATTACTGTATTTACTTTTAACTGTGTTAAATAAAAGAAAAAAAACTATTCACCAAAAATTATATTTATCTTATTGAACCAAATTTTACTCATTTATATTAATCATTTCTCTCGGAGTTTCAAAATTCCACTCACAGAAGAGATAAAATTATGTTATACGTCAATTTCCAAATTCTCATATGAGGTGGGTAAAAGAGGGTGAAAAGTTCAATAAACTTTTTATATATCTAAAATTATTATAAACTCACTAGAATGAATTACATTGAAATTATATAGTTATTATGTATCAATTAATACCTTATTTAAGATTAAATAAAATAAATAATTATATATATAAAAATTCGTTTTTAAACTATAACTCAGTGTTTTTCACTATTCACCAAAAATTGAATTTTTTAGAAAAATACCAAAAATTAACCAAAGGATAATTTTGAAATTCTGAATACAAATATGAAGACCATTTTGAATGATATGTTTTATGAAATTTTATTAAGTGGGTATTACTATTCATAACGGCTAGTTTGATTGTTTGTGGTGTTTGTTAAAACACGAATTTGCAGATAACACACGCTACTATATTATTCAATGAGAAGCGTACCATGGAATATTGTGGTGTTACAAAAACCAATTTGTATAATTTATATCATTAAATAAGATTATAAATTAATATCTATACATCCGTGAAATAGTATAATTATATGGAGAAAGAAATGTTTCTTTTTCAACCTTCACTAGTGAAAAATCTCCATGTATTACCATATCAACCATGTATAACCTAGATAAAATTTAAATCATTAATTATTTTTGTGCGTTTATGAATGTTCTAGTAATAATACCACATAAATGGTTTTCAACATGATTAACAATAATAAAATGGCTTCTATACTAACAATTTCAGTATTGTTATTACAAAAACTGATCTGTTTTTCCAACTAGTTTTCATAAGGTTTTTTCGAAAATGGAATACCACATAAAAACTCTTTATATTTTAACTTCTCGAATTGTTGATCACATCTATATAGAGATGGTGTATTATGTTTTTCTGATCATCCATCAAATGATGTCTTCCTGGACACACACTTACTTCATTAGGTTAGAAATCTTGGATGTCTTAAAACCACATACTTTGACGATTTTTTCAACCTAATTGTTTGTGTACCTTGTTCTAGAAGGGTAAACCAATTAGTTCCATTAATTAAATATCGTAAACTATTTCCATATGCAAGAAATTTATTTCTCATACCATACATGATGTCTCTCTTCATAAAATATGCATTACATTATGAATCATAAAAAGTAACACCCAAATCCTAGAATAATTTCATATCTTCGATCAATGGAGAAAAATAAAGATCAATATCAATACTCAGTAGTTTTTTTAAATGAATATTTAAAAATATTTATTTTCACTTCATTAATAACCAAGGTGGAAAGTGATAATTTACCAACATAACATTTCATTTATTTTGAGTGTTTTATTGATAACAAAAAGGATTCACTCCATCTACTTATTATCCATGATTTATATTTCTCAGTACATTTCTAAATTCCGGATACTAATGATCAATTATCATCCACCAAGGAGAGTCTTTAGGGTGATGAAGATTCAAAAAAAATTCTTGTAACATTCTACCATGTAACATTCCTTGAATTATTCTCACATTTATATAGGCTCATAATCCTTGGAATGATTGGGATCTACCATATGACATTCAAATGAACACATTCATCATTCACATATTGAGAATCATAAAAAACTATTCATTGTTTATATTAATTATTGTCATTGAAAATTAATATACAATCATTTCATAAGGATTGTATTATTTTATATATCATTCGAATTGAATGTTTCATTTTTTTAATGTTTTATTTTCGACTGTGTGCCTTATTATCTTCAGGGAATACATAATTCAAGAGAGAAATATGTTTAGTAAGAATGGATTTAATCCATCCATAGTCTTCTTTAAAATTTTAATGATTCATTGTGGCTCATAATTCTTTTTATATAGTCAACCCATCATACAATGTAGTCTTGACATAACTCTATATCATCTCAAACAATTTTGGACAATCACAATGTTCATATTTAACTATCATTTTATTTCCTCGATATGTGATTTATATTCATTCAAACATGTAATCACTAACTTGATATGTTATTATTCATTGTCCACAGTTGTAATCATATCAGATGATCCTTAAAATGACATTTTATACCACTCACTAGCTAACATTCATATTTTACAAATAAATCATCCAATATCTATAACATCGATCAATAATATAATAAATCATGAGTTCTTCTAACTCCTATGAACTAATTATTATTTAATAAAAACAATGTTAGCATGGAAAAGGATTTTAGATGGTTCATTTTCATGATCTCTTTCAAACATGATGAATTATTTCTCCCCATATTCATACACTTTTAATATACTACTGTAATCCATCAAATCTCAATTCATATCCATCCAATTTGATATACTAATATTAATATTTACAAAATAAATAGTCAAAATATGTTACAATTAAAGATGGATCTCCATAATTTCTTGACCGAAAATGGAAATAATTTAAATTTGTTTATCATCCATTAATATCAAAACCAATATCATATTGAATGAAATTTTAAATATATAACAGAGCCTATTTGAATTTTCAAAACTAGCTTTTACTTCTAATTTTTATGGATAAAACCATTTTTGTATGAGTATAAACGAAGTATTAAATAATATTTACATGATAAAACCAATTAAATATGGTTATTGGGTATAATAATGAAAATTTAAAAACAAAAAGTTATATTATTTAAAAAAATCAGAATAGAAAATACTGATATTGAATATAATAATGGTTTTATAAGAAAATATTATATTTTTTGAAAATATTTTCAACACTAACATTGAATTTATATAAGTATAATAGTATTAAAATAATGATAAAATGAAATAAAGTATAGGTGTGAATGTTTAAATTAAAAAATTATATATATTTTTATATTATAATATAAAAGAATAAATATATATAGAATTATAGAATTATATATTATATATAAGGTTTATATTTTTTAAAGAAATGTACATAATTTATAGATATCATATAATTCTAAAAACTATATAAAAGTATATTTATAATATAAAAGTATACATATTTTATATATGTATATAGTTTAACACATTTATAAAAGTATTAAATTTTTATATATAATATTAAAATTTATGAAAGTGTTAAAGATAAAAAAATATTTAATTTTAGTCCATTACTGAAATGATTAAACATGATTTTATAGATAACATTGAATCCATAGGTGTATCATGTGAGTATATTGTGAAGTACCCTTTTTAATAATGAAACATCGTTTTCAACCCATTTTGAAACTCCTATAAAAAACTCACTCATTATACAATGGTAAATTATCATATGAGTGGAACAGCATCATTAATGAAATAGATCTATAAAATAAAATAATTCATATAGGGGTCCTATATACATTAATCAAGTAGGATAAATATATAAGATCAATAAAAACCCTTTCAAAAACCATATATCAATGAAAGCTTATTTAGGGATCTATCCTTGGATTTAAAATGATATGGTCGTAGAATTTATCAAATTGTGGATAACATCAGTCTTATGATTTCTTCTAAAATAAGTCACTAGAAAGAATTTCACCAATCATAAAATAAGAGCCATTCTACAGTAGAATCATACATAAAAAAGGGAAACATAATTTCATAATGATTTATTCTTGCATAAATAAATCATTCTTGCATGGTTACTCATGATACCATGGAAAATGAAATAGTAATTGAGAGAAACAGTAAACAATCCAAACCGTCGTTATTAAGAATCAATAATTACTCACTCATACCTCTATCGTTCTCACAATAAATTTTCCCCATTTATCCATAACATGATCAGCAAAGACATAAAACATCACCAATATATGAAAATATTCATAATGGAAAATATGTGGGTTTCACACACCCACAGGATTGAAACCCCATTTATAAGGCCAAAAATCCCATTTAGATACACACAAGTGGCTAATTCTGTTTATAATAATTTGAAATAATTTATATATTTTTAAGACAATTAACTAAAACCACCCGTTAAATCAATTTCTAAATTAGTCCACGTTAATAAAATAACATGATTTTTAAAAATAGTGTCTAAATTATCTTATCAAATATTTCAAAAGGGGTTAAAAAATGTTAATCCTCACAAATTATTTTATGAAAATCTTTATGTATTTTATCAACGATTAGAAATTCTTATATCTCATGAAAAAAATTTCAATATTTTTCTCCTATTAAGAATTAATATTGATGCTCAGAACACCTAGTAAAAGAGTACAATTTATTTATAATGATATTTAATTCGTGGAATTTCACAGACACTTGATGTGAATGGTTTATTAAAAATTATTTTTATCAAGGTCCACAATTGATAAGTCATTGGAATGATAATAAAAATAACATTAAACATGATTTACATTCCCAATAACACATAAACACATTTAATGTTATGATTTGATATATAAAACCTAGACGTGAACAACAAAATAATGATGGATCTCAAATTCAATGAAAAACACATGTGGTATCATATCCCAAATTAATGGTGAATGGTCCATACATGCAAATATATGATTAAAATAGCTCTATAAATTAATCCAATTTCCTAGTCACACATATATCAAAATAATGTTTCGACACTTGTCGTTACGATTGGACATGAATGGGCACAGTGGTGGTAATGAATCTTTGTGGTGAATCTAGTAGGATCAAAACAACCCAAAATTGAAGGGAGGTTCCACACACACTGTTTTTCATATTGTATAAAAATGTTTACCATGAAGATATGTTTTTGATAAATACAGAAAAATACAATTCTAATAACATACATTAAGTATTGAGGATATTTATTCAACAAAAATGTTCAAAAACGGTATAAAAGAAACATTATTCTAATTCGACATGAGAAGTAATGATGGTAAGGTTTTGCGATCACATTAAGGGTGGAAGGGTTCGAATAGAGTAGACCTGACAATAGTCGGGTTCGGTGAGACTAGCAGTGATGTTTGTAATATGGTCAATTAGAATTTCAGTGTGGCAGCAATGTGGTTCAATGAGAGTGGCGGAGTAGTGGAAATGTGGTTCGGCAAGAGTAGTGGTGTGGAATCTGTTGTGTTCCACAAAATTATTAATGTGTGGTTGAGAAGAAGTCTTGTGACGGTTCATTTAAAACATGGAATACAGATTTTATTTTCACTCTCCAAAAATTAATAATAATGAGGTTTTTTATCATCACTAAAATAAAAATCACTAGTAAACATACTCATTTATCTGTTCTAAAAATGAACTAATAAAAAATGTCTCCATGATTCCTCAAATTTTAGGGCTTATAAAGATCTAATATTAATAAATAATTTATACTTTTATTTATATTTATATACGTTAAACACTTAATAAATTATATTCATATATATAATTAAAACTATATATAAATATAATTTATATATATATCATATTTAGAAATACTTGTATAAATTTATATTATTGTATATATTTATAAAATTAAATGTTTTAAAAATATAATTTCTATATTTCAATAATTATAAAATTATAATAAATATATTTGTTATATTTGTTTATGAAATTCTAAATATAATAAATATACATATATTATAATTTTTTAATTATTTAAATATATATATATATATATGATTATAGTTATAATTATAAAAAATATATATTCATTTATGTAATTATAAAATTATAATAAATATAGATATTATATTTTTAACTATATAAAATAAATAAATAATTATATATAATTATAAATTTATAATCATATATAATTAATATATTTATTCTAAAAAATTCCAATATATAAAATATATTTATTTTAATTTTGTAATTATTTTAATTAATATAAATTTATAAATAATTATAATAATTACAAATATATTTGTTTAAATAATTATAAATAATAATTTATACATATTTATAATTATAAATATGTGTTATTTATTTTAATACCTATAATATTATAATAACTATATTTATTATATTTTTAGTTTTATAAATATACATAATTAAAATATTTCAGATAGAGTCTAGGGTTTCAAATCAATGCCCGCCTCACATGATTCGTCATTGGATGATGAATTTCTTCTATAAGAACACCATGGTAGTCATAATTTTACTGTCAGTTAGGAGTGTAAGAGGAATGATAAGAATGGGGGGATATGTTTGTTATGGGTTTTTGTCCTCTACACTCATTCTCTATCATCAAGAATGTTGTTTCCCGAAATCTATGGCATACAGAAAATGTTTCATGTCTTAATTCTTCTCATGTGGTGACCACTAAATGGGTAGAAATTTGGAAACATTCTATAATAAATTGTTTAATTATTTAATTGGGTGTTTTTCTATGTAATATTTGTGAGAATGAATAACCTCTCTCCGATTCTTGGGGCTTCTTAAACTGGTGATGCATCTCCTTATGATGTGGGTTTTTTGTATCCTTTTACGCTAGGAGGAATTGAGGATGAAATATTGCATAATAGGGTTGATCATCCACAAACCATGGATTCAACATAATCATGAGTGGTATTTTAGCATTAAACTATTGATAATACATCATTATCCATCCCAATCATGGTTCAAGGTTTATGGAATCATTTCAATCCTCTAAGACTGTTAGATTTTTTATTATTTTTTCCATTCTATATTTTCGAATAAAAATTGATAATGAAACAAAACTGGCTAGATTAATGCATTTTTCACACCTCCTAGTTTATGTGAATTTTTGTTCCACTCATGATGAAATGTTATTTCTATAATGTAATGATAACAAACTATAAATTATAATTGAGTATGGAAAATTTCCTTGATTATGTGTGAACATTCAAATCCATGGACAAGATTATTTATATTGAATAATTGTTCTCACATTCTCTATCTTTTCTTCTGTTGATCATGTAGAAAGTAATTTTTTTTGAAAGGCACAATATTTTTCATTCTGATGGGTTGGAATTCTACTTCTAAAACGCTGATTCCATAAAAGGCAAAGCATGTCTATGATGATCTTGCTCAAATTATTATAGATTATAACATGCCTTGTGCATATCTATCTTTTTTCCCTACATTATTGAACCTTTTGAGGCCACTACCCATTTCATTTAACATGATCATGATGTAGATAACCTCCACCAAGATATTATAAATGGTATGAATAACTCCTCCTTTAAGAAGAAATTGAGGGAAGATATTTTTTATGAAAATAACATAGCACTTATTGATGAATCTGGTAGAGATAACGGGTGCTCTGACATGGACATTGATGATGGTAGTGTTAATGTAATCTGAATGACTTATGACTAGGAGTAGGATATTGTAATTGAACCCACTAATATGTTGGACTCTCCCATGTAAGAAATAATTGAAACTCACAATCTGTGGGATACTGTTGAACAACGTGGAATGGGTGGAGGTGTTTACTTGATCCTCAAGAAGGGTAAATATATTAATTAATATAAGGTCCAAGAAATTGTTGATTGGTTGATTAAGCCTGAGGAGTGTACAAAATAAAGATATAATAAAGGAAAACATAATCATATTGCTGATTCTCCTTTTATTTTTATGAATAAGAAGGAATAAAATGTGACTCTGGTTTCCAACTCTCAAGTGGGACATAATGTAATGGACTTATATTTTTTGGACTAACAAAATAGAAATTCTCCTCAAGGTGCTCCGTTCAGTTGTGATATTATTTATAAGACCTAATATAGTAATGAAAATAAAAAATCCACACACATGGTATCATTGGAAGTGGAGGGACCACAATTAGTCTTCAAGAATATCCAAAACTCATATTTATGAACCTAGGAAGGTCAGTGTAGTAAGAAAAGTTGATTCATGTTTTCCATTTTCATTATCTCGTTATGAATTTGGAAACACATATAAGGTGTGGCTTCTCATTTGAATGTTTTTTTCTTGAAACAGTAAATGATATTGGAATTAATCCAGAAGAACACATGTATAGTCTTCTAGAGAAAGAATATATGAGGATCCCATCATTGGTTGATAATAAAGACACCACACATGAGAAGGGTTCCATATCCTTAGCATAATTGATCATTGATTCCATTTATACGACTATTGAGTATCATAATAATAGGGGGAATACTCCCATGGAGAAGGAAAAATATGAATCATATTGGGATATACCATAAGGGACTTGCTAGATAGTCAAATTGTGAAACTAGGATGTCACCCAAATAGTTATGAAAGAGGACGTGGTCTTGCCGAGTGGGATGCGAAAAATGAGGAAGCACACGAAGGGTATATTAATTTAGATGCTTCTAATATTTAAATCCCACACCACCATGTTTAGATTCTAAGAGAGCATTATACTAGGGGGTGTGGGGAAGGACATGATCGATGAATTCACTGGAAGTCCTAGTGGGAAGCAGAAAGTTGGATTGAGATACAAATTATGAAAAATAATTTTATGCGAATGGTTTTTAGGAGGGATGTGATGCCTTGTCTGGCCACAACTTTCATTCTATTTGTACCCTTGTTCACTTATTTTAATAAAATGGGATTTTTTATTAACATAAAAAATATTTATTATATATAAATATGAAATTATAAATATAATAATTATATTTATTATAATTTATAATCACTAAAACAAATATATATAATATATATATATATATATATTAAATTATAAAAAATATAAAAAATATATTTATAATTTTATATTTATATATAAACATATTTATATTAATTTTATAATTATATTAAAATATCTATATTTATTTTTAATTATAATTATAATTATTTGTATATATTTATAAATAATTATATATATTTATATAATTATATATATTTAGAAAACAAAAAATATAATAAAAATATTTTTTATAATTGTAAAATAATTTAATTAAATTCATATTTATTTATTTTTATAATTATGAATAAATATATATTTATTTAAATAGTTATAAAATTATAATATTTATGTTACTAATATTAAAAATTCATAAAATTATAAAATTAATTTATTTATTATAAATATTAATAAATTTATTAAAAAAAATATAATTTTTATAAAGTATTAAATATTAATATAAAAGTATATTATTTATAAACAAATGATCATATTGTGTCAATTATACGCACGCAACAATATATGAACATAACTAACGACAATCATTTCCATGAATTTAATAATTATGTCATGATAGAGATATATATACATATATATATATTGACCAAAATCATTAGAGATTTATATGTATTTAAATTTAAATTTATTTATTTATAATTATTATATTATTATTAAATAAATATATATAAAAAAGTATACATAATTAGGAATATATAGTTATAAATATTTAAATATTAATATATAATTATAAATATAATAAATATATTTATTATTTTAAAAAAATATTATAAATTTATAATTATATCAATATATATATAGTCATTACCTCATGCACCCCTAGGAGGAAACTGTGTGTACCAAATAAAAAAAATTAAAACCTCCCGTCTTATATCCCTAAACCCCCAATCATTACCCTCAATCATTTTCTATTGATTTTGGAGGATACTTCATAGATTCAAAGGCCTTACACAATCCGTTCATGATGTCTCAAAGTCCAGGATGATGATCTTCATCACTCTTGATAAGAGATCCTCCTCTCTATTAGTTTCTGCCCGCTCTCATACGATTTTCATATCTTTTTAAGATATTTTTATCACTTTTGATTATTTATATACATATTGGTTTCTATAGGTCTATGTTTTTATTTTGGATCATGGTTTTTGATCTGGACCATTTACATCATCGTGTTATTTATTATTCCTCTAAAATTTGGATTTTATAGTCGGTGATCGTTCATCATTTATTTTGAGGTAGGTTGTCTCAATTTAATTATGATAGACTTGATTAAAATTCCGTGTATTTTTAATTTCATTTCAATAGGCATTATTGAAAATTTAATCATGAATTGAATAAATTAATTGATTAATTAATTAATGACGAAAAATAAATTCCATTAACTAATTCATTAAATATTTAATAAAATGTTGTGATTGTGAAATTTGTTAAATTTTATTAATTAATTAAATATTATTATTATGAAATTGGTGGAATTGGATTATTTTATTAGAGAACTAATTAAAACAATGTGTGATTATTGAATAAATGGTAAATTGGAATTATGTAATTATACCATTTTTCTGTGTATGATTTAATTAGAAATGAGAATTGTGAGATGTTTGACTTAACATTTATTAGTTAAAGGTAATCTGATTTAAATAGTTTAAAAAGTTTATTGTTGAATTGTTTATATTATTCCATGTGATTAAAATAGTGAATCATGTTTGTTTTGATAATTGTGTTGGTATACCATGATGTGTATTGTATATAAAAATTGGGTGAATGTTCATTAACCATGATGTGTGTGATATTTTAATACATGTTTTATATGTGATATATTTCTTTAAGATATGATCTGAGTCTCCGAACACCCTTTTGTGATAGTTAGTATGGGACTGGGACTAAGGCTCTAAATACCCTTGCGACAGGAGTTGTCTGACACAGAAAGGGGTTCTGAGTACCAAGGGGTATTAGACACGAATTTCTACTCCCTTGTGTTGGAATTTTATGGTGTTTCCAATTGGCCATAATATGATGTGAAATGAAATTATATGTGGTATATATGGTTTTTTGATATGGTTAAGGTTCTATAATGGGCTAAAGATTGTATTTAGGGTTTAGGTGTCCGTAGGGACTTGAGGGATTATGTGATAAATTATTGAATAATTTTAATGTGATATCTTTTTAAAAATGTAATTTATATTATTTTGTATACTACTAAACAATTTTTTATTAATAGGATATTGTTTTAGAACTCATTGGTTGTATCCTAATCAGTTCTATTCACACCCTATACACGCTTCTGGATCATTACCCGAATAGACATCATATTTTAAATACAAGATAAGGGGGAAGGATCCATGTTAGATGGGTGAGTTGGGATAGAGTATGGATTAGGGAACCAGATACGCTATCATGACCCTCTTGGAATAGTATATGTTTTTATTTAGGATTTTTAATATTTACATACGAAAAATAATTGGAATGACATATATACAGTTTCGTTTTGTATATTTTAATTTTTCAATCGTTATCGTGTGATACTTTTTGGTTTCGTTATTCGTTATATCATTTGGTTTTTGTTTAATTATATTTTGATGTTGTTGTATTTCCATGATCGATACGAGACCCTTTATACTAGTCGAAAACCTCTATCATGCGAGGGGGCACACCTGAGGTCATCTGACGAACCAGATCAGGGCACTGATTAGTGGAACCCATATTAGAACTTTACAGAGTGGGGTCAAATGTGATTCTTTTGTTTTCCTTTTTTCTTATTACATAGTAAATGTATAAAAAAGATTAGGAGTAGTCGGATATTTGTTAATATACCATGCATGGTAGTAACATATCTGTGTTATAGTGTAAAATTTAAGTAGCTTGGGTGGGATTTTTGTTTTTGATGTGTGTTGTTAAACATGGATGTTATATCACCCCACTTGATGCATTTGTTGTGTGATGTTAGTGTTGTTTCTCAGTTCCTCATGGATTTGACTCATGGATAGGAAATTAATAAGATTTTATTATACATTAATCATTTAAGGATCCTTGGAATTATTGTGACATGCATCATTTTAGGATTTTAGGGATAATTGGTTTTAGGTAAGATGATGAAATTGAAATGTTTTTCCTTATTATTGAAATTATAATAATAGAGATGAAAAATGTTAATTGGGAGGGGTAAATTGATATAAGATTTCAGTAAATGGGTTACTAATGTGAAACTGTAATAATGATAATTATTATACCTTTTTAAACTATGACTTGGATTTAATTGGGTTAAGGTTAGTAATAGCGCCTTAGTTTTGACCATTTGGAATAAACAGGTGGATGAATTGTAATGTATTACAGTAAATCACACATGTTGAATGTGATAATTATGTGTTTTGTGTCTGCAGATGTGTATTTGGAATTTTAGTGACCTTCCTCCATGATAATTCTTGTCGACTGGATGGCTAGAGAAATGGAAACAAATAATCCTCTACTAGTAGAGCATGAGGCACTGATAGTGATCGGTGATGAAATCAGAAAACAGTTCAATGAGAAATTTTCTAACTTAATGGTTTTTAGTAGACACACAAATAAAGTTGAGAGTAGTATGTATGGCTTGAAATTGGAGTCAGAGTTACAAACACACTCCGACTATCACCAGAGATGGTGGATTGAAGGCAGCGAAGATCTATATTGAGTACATCCATAATGTACATGATTGAATAAGGAATCCTGTTCAAAAAAGGGTCATTTTAGCAGCTTATATTTTATGTGGATATGTGGAGAATGTGTAAGAATTTCAAGCCCAAAATGGGAAAGTTGATTTTATGGTATGCAATGACTTTTTTGGAGATGTTACTAAAGAGATTCTAACAGAAGACACAGAGACATGAGAGACAAACATAGTTTGTCTGGTTAAATCAGGTGAGTATATCTGTTAGGGGATATGATGGTTTCATTAAAGAAATATAATACCTTTCCCCAACATTGGAATGGTGTGAAATAAATATGGAAATGTTACTTCATTATAGAAATAAATGTACAATTAAGTCCCATGATAACATCATCCTATTAAATATGTTTTTTTAGGTTGTGGATTAGGCTTTCATAGCTGAGGGAAACCTAAAAGGGGATTTAAATATAATAATGTTTATTTATTCATCATTACCAATTGTTATATATTTTTGTTATAGGAATATTCATTATGAAAATGTTAACCAGATCAACGGGAAGAATATGGGCCTGTGGGAAGGATTTTTTTCCCATTATCATTCTCAGGTGATTCATCACATGTGTGAAAGGATGGTACACATTCATAGACAGTCCCCTTAACAATAGTATATTGTCAATACTATAATATAATGGGACATATATTGAGGTTCTACAATAACCCTAAGTATATGGGTAGTGAAAGAGTAGTTAGACAGGATCAGGGTATATGAAGGGGGGGTTAACACCATACTTGTCTAGAAGTTATGATTGTACTAGATTGGGAGGCCTAGGTCATTGATGTGGTGGTTTGGGGAAAGAGATCCTATTTCATAAGAGTTGTACAAATCATGGGAATTAGACCGAAATATCGATAAGATGGTCATGATAGTTTCATGATGTTCACCCTACAATTGTGGCTATAAATACTGTACTGTTGATATTAAGAGCTACTATTATTATAGATTCTATACTTTCTAGATCCTTATTTGATACTAGTTACCCTTATTATTTCATATCTATATAACCTATGAATATTTTAGTCTAATGGTGGAGTTTTTTTGTGGGGTTATGACAATCGATACACTGTTGGGAGAAAGATCGAGAGTAATCTATCTATGCATGGGATGTTCTACTGGGGTTGGAGAGTATAATTTTCATTTGGATATATAAATTGTTGATATGTGAGGAATTTAACTAATTATTGGTATGGATTGGTTATTATAATACCAAAACCACATAGATTGTTACCATAGGATGTTGAATTTTACATCTCCTATGGGTGATAAAGATATTCACTATGGATAATGGGATAACCAGGATGGTCGTGGAGGGACAATTCATCACTAACACAGGGATCTCACCACCCAGATTACTAGTTTATTTTGGGATGATGGGGGTCTCAAGAAAGACTTTTTTCCAACTGTAGTGGATAGGTTTCAAGATGTTTTGCTTAAGTAATATTTGGGGATGCCACTTGGAATAGATGTGCAATTATCATTTGATCTCTACCATGGGGCTGAGCCGATTTCAATTCCAAAATACATAATGGAACCCAAATAGAATTAATATATTTAGTCACAACTAGATATGTTGTGGGATAAGGGGGAAATCCATTATATTATGTGTCATTTTGTTCACCAATTTTATTTTCTATGAACTCTGACAGGAAGTAGTGCTTATATATTGATTACAAGAAGTTAAACAAAATGAATTTGAAAAAATATTATCCTCTTCTACATATAGATGATCTATTTGAATAGCTGAGAGGAGATTTTCTCATCCAAATTAGATAAGGAATTGTGTTGTTATCATTTGAGAGTTTTATAATCTAATATATCAAGGATTTCTATCATAAGTAGATATGGACTTAATGGATTTTTCGTGGTGTATTTTGGGTTGATGAAAGAACCAGTGGTGTTTATGACCATTATGATCTTAATATTGACCCCATATCATGATCATTTTATAGTAGTGTTTTTATTATATATTGGTGTTCTCTAATATCCAGGATGATCCTAACCAACACTATAAAATTATTTACAGTACACTAATAGATAATCTGTTATATGCCAAGCTATCAATGTGAAAATTATGGATTGATCAGTTAACTTTATTGGCATAAATCATATCATAGAATTGTGTCTACATTTTCCAAAATAAGGTTAATGAATTTCTTTATTACGAGTGTTTCCAGAACATATTTATTATCAATAGTTTTTTGGGATTACTGTGTTCCTACCAAAGGTTCATCCATGACATTTTTAATTTTGAACAATTACATTTGGGATTGATAAATAATGGGAAAATGATTAATTGGTATTTAACATGTTATAATTAATTCTAGGAGTAGAATAAGAAATTGTAAAAAACACAAATAATTATCAAACCTGATCCATGTGAGGGGTATATTGTGTTTTTTAATTCTTCAAAGATTGGTCTTGGAGTAATATTGATGTAGCGAGATCAAGTTGTGGTGTCTGGGTCTCAAAAATTGAGGACACATAAATGGAACTAACCTTCACATTACATCAAGTTGGATGCAGTTTTTATTTTTTGATGTATTGGAATCATTTTATTTCATTTGAAAACATCCATGTGTATACTTATAAAAAAAGATAAAAGTATATATTTTAACAGAGATATTTGAATCTTTTGTAGTGGATATGTGTTGAGTATATGAATAAATATAATTTTGAGATATTATATATTCATGATAAGGGGAATAGTTTTAATGATGTTTTCAGAAAGAAAACTCAGACACAATTAGTTAAGGAGTCTACTGTTGAGTGTAAAATTGTGACTTTTTTGGATTAGATTCATGTTTTGATTTAGAAAATATTTTAAAAGATGACTATCGGAAATGTTTTAGTTGAGTATTCACTTTTATTATAGATTAGAGATAGATGGATTTAGGATTTATAATTTTTTTCTTTGAGGGAAAGCCATGAATGTGGGGAGTCCCCTTAATACATGACAATAGTTGATGATTAGATAATATGTTTTGGGAAATTGGATGTAATGCGTATGAGCATGTGGCGAAGATGATAATTTAATTTTAGGACACTAAGTGGGTGGTGCATCCATGTTTAAAAAAAAATTTATCAGGACCTATGAAAAATGTTATGGTGGTCGAGAATGAAAAATGAAATAGTATGGTTCATGACATGATGCTATAACAATCATAGGTGAATGATAAAAATAAATGACCTGGTGGTTTACTATAGTTGATTAACATTCAATAATATATATTTCAATACATTATAATGTAAATTTTTTCTTCTGAGTATTCTTTGAAATAATTATTCTTTTTGGGTGATTTTGGACCTACTACTAAATGAATCATGTTTCTTTCTTATTCAATATAGTTTCTCAGTGGAGAAGCTGGTAGAGTTGTATGTTCCAAATAAAGAAAATTTACTATAGGGTCTATAGAGTATAGGTTTATACCATGAAACATCTTTTAATTTCTCATTCTGGAAGATCTTTCAAACATTTTCTTGTTATATTGGTTTTATATAGTACATATTTCCACCCATAAACAGATGGGAAATCAGAACGTAATATAAAGGAACATGAGGATATTATTTATGCTTCTGTCCAAAAAATTGGGGGGTCTTGGGAGAAAAAATATCATTTTAAGAGATTTCCTATAACAATAGTAATCATACCACTATATTTATTATTCTATATGGGTATCATTATGTTACACCTTGCAGGTTACTTGAATGATGGATGGAGGTAGTTCCGTCATAGTTGTTGGGACTGACTATCGAAGATGATATATCAGATACGTTTCAGTTGATTTAAAGGAATATTGATATTACTCAGAGTATATATATTTAATATAAGGATAACATTAAACTAACATTAGAGTTTATTTATGCTAATCATGTATTCTTTCAAGTGTTTCCTAGATTGGGTCATCATATGATTTAGATATAGCAAAATCTGGAACCCATTATTGTTAGACCGTTTTTGGTGGTTGAGAGAGCTGAAATGGTTGAATAATGATTGCCACTTAAATATAGGTACTATGATATTCGTGATGTTTTTCTTGTGTAACATATTTAGTGGTATCACCCCAACCTTTTCTAAGTTATTTATGTTAATTATAATGAGCATGAGATAGATTCTTCCCTTAAGAACCACCTAATATGTGTGTTAGATAAAATTGAGAAAGAGTTAAAAGGAATGATCATTCAGATAGTTATTGTATTGTGGTACGAAGTTCATGTTTAAGAGGAAAATATGGAAATATAGAGTAATATGTGATCTATATGGCCAAAAAAATTTACCCTAGATTCATATTGATTCTTAGGAGTAATTATCAGGAAATAGGTGTGATAAAATATAGATATTGATTGATGAAAACATTTTCTGGGGAAGTATCTCGCTCTATTTCTTGTACTCTTTTTCCTTTTCATATATATCTTATTTGGGATTTATCTTATATGTGTTTATAAAAGATTTCTATGTTTCTATAAGGATATGGAGATGTTTAGTTTTCACAATTTATTTTCCCCAAATCCATGCATCTAGAATAGAAAAACATGTGAACACAAAAAAAAGATGATTTTCATGGCTGGAGCATTATTTTTCAAACTATGCTACATTCTACAAGTAAATTTTTTATTCCCTTAGAGGAGGCACAAAGTTAGTTCCAGGGTTATGCGAATCCCTGTTTTTAAATAATGAAAACTATGCATATGATATTTTAATCCCCCATAAATTATGAAAAAAATTACTAAACCCCTAACATATATCCAAAACCCCTAGATCGACCCTAAATTGTTTTCTCTCATTTTTGGATTCTCATACACATATTCCAAGTCTTTAAAACTTCTTTTAATGAAAATTCATATCTATTATTGAATATTTTAACACCTCCCAGTAGGAGATGCTCATCCTGATTGGTTTCCACCCTCTCTCATTTCCTCTTATTATCTCTTTAAGTATTGATTTCCTCTATTCGTGATGAGTCGAGTTCCAGATTTTGATAGATCTAATTTGATTAATCATGGATCAATGTTTCGGATAAAAATCATGTTATTCAACATGTAACTGATTGTTACACTTTATGTTGTTGTTTTTTCATTGTTGAGAAATCATTATCAATTATTAGGTTTTCTGTTTAAATTCCATTCTCACAGTTTTGATTTCAAATACATAAATGCATTTTAATATTTCAATTTAAATGATTGTATGTTGATTCATGATATTAATTAATTAATAGATTAACTAATTTAGGTAAAAATTTAATTTTAATAAGTAATTGATTAGTTGGATTAATGAATGATTTGATCATGAAATTAGTTTAATTGAGTCGACTAATATCTGAAATAATTAATGAAATTTTGTGATTATGTAATCTGTGAAATTGGATTAATTAATTGGATGATTAATTAATGGATTTTTTCATTGGGTAATTGATGGGAAATTAGAATATTTAGTTTACCATTTATGTGAGAATGTGTTAATTAGAAATAACAATTATTATTGTTTGACATAACCTTGATTGGAAATTGGGTTTATTATTTAAACAATATAAATGTTTTAATGGTGAATTGTTCATATTATTCAATGGGATTAAATTAGAAAACTATGATTGTTTTGATAATATGATGGTATAACATGTTGTGTTTTAGTGATAAAAAGAAGACTAATGTTTATTTACAACAATATGTGTGATAATGGGATGTTATTATTATATGTGATAAATGTGTGTGGGCAGTGACTTAGGCTATAAATTACCATATATGATAATTTTGAGTGGGGTAGTGACATAAGCTCCAAATTCCCCTATGGTATATTAAGTAATAGAAAGAGATGATGCTACAAATACCCATGTGACATGAGGTGTGGGTGTGGGATAGAGGCTCTAAATACCCATGGGGTGTAAGATAAAATGTTCTATACACATGTGTTTGCATTGGATGGATGTTCAAATTTTCCATGATATAATGTGAAATTAATTGATATATGGTATCCATGGTTTTGTGATATGGTTAGGAATCTAGAAAGGGCTAAAACTGTTATTGAAGGTTCAGGAGTCCTCAGAACCTTGGAGTTTATGTGGTTAATAAAAGAAAAATTGAAATCTTTTAAAATTTTAATTATACATTGTAATTTATTTTAAAAAAAACCACATACAAGGTTATTGAATGGATATTTTTTTAGGGGCTATTATTGGTGGCCTACATAGTTTCCTTCACAACATACTTGGGCTATCAGATCAGCACCCAAATAGACTTCATGTTAATAAGACATGATAGGTGAAAAGGACCCATTTTAAATTGTTGAATTGGGATGCATCATGGATTATGGAACATAAATTAGTATTAGGTACAAAAATGAGTTCTCAGTGTTGTTAATTTGGGTTTTAATTTTGATACATTACATGAAATTTGAATGATTTATCTATTGTTATGTTTTTGATATTTAATTTTCTTTTTTGTGAACAAGTGATACTTGTTTTGTTTGGTTATTGATTATATAATTTTATAGTTTTTTTTATTCTACATTTCCGTGATTATTTGATAAAGAGGTAATAGTCTTCCCTGATTGATATTATACCATATATACAAGTCATTGTCCACTAGCATATGGGTAGGTGCATCTGATTTTATGTGACTGATCGGATCGGGGTACGTATGTGGCGCACTTGCGTTGGGACATTATTATTTTTCAAGTATTTTTTGATTTTGATTTTTTCCTCATTAATTTATAATTTTCACATTATATCCATGATTTTAACAGTGATATATATATTCTATACACATTCATTACATTAGTATATAGAGTAATCCATTAATGTTATATAAATAAAATGAGTTACACCATTCATCGAGATGATAGGTCATACATACGAATGAATGTTGTTTCCATTTTATTGATAAATGAAACAATTGAAATGTAAATAATGATTTAAAATTAAATAATAATTTTCATTTCATATATATATAATATTATCATTTGAACAGTCCTAATTACCTTACATGTGAGTAACTTATGATGAAAAAATCACATCTTTTCCCGAGGCAGTAGTCTTCATACAAACGACATACATTATTCTATAACCATGGAATGAAATTTAGGAATATATATTTCGTATTATAGTTCAAAAAGATTAATTATTTCATAAAAATAATATAAATATGTTAAAACCATCATTATATATCTCCTTGACAAGTGCTGAAGTAAAATAGACTAAATCTGTTCATGAAGAAGTAGTCTATTTTACACATGATGTATGGTTTCGTTTAACTTTTGATAAAAGGGGAAATGGGTATAGGTTAATCAATTATCAAATTAAAATAAAATCACATAAGAAATAATTTTTTATTATATAATAATTTTTTAAAAATATTTTAATGAGTTGGAAGAATGAATAATACAAAAAATTCTTGTTTAAGAATTAACCTCTTCTTTAGAGATTCACTTTAGGTTTATAGCTAAATCTTTCATTTGAGGGATTAATGATAAAACAATTGTATCTATGATGTGGGCATGTTTTTAATAAATTAATTTTTTTAAGTATTGTATGAAAAATTATACTTTTTATTGTGAATAAATGAGGATTGTTGATGACCTTTTTAATGTTGGGGAGATAACATATATTTGATTTTTTAAAAGAAAAAATATTTCTAACATTAATCACATGAAAAAGTCTCAAGCATGTGTCATTATAGAATAATACAGGATATAATATTCTAATAAATCAATCCAATTGGTGTTTTAGGTGATTAAATTTTAATTTACCACTTATTATTTTTTATTAAACCCTAGTAATACGATTTTAAAGATAATAATTTTAATTAATCATTACTTTTGTACTATTCATTACAGTTAAAAATTAAGTTGATCTAATTATATAATATTTATTATGTGAGATAGAGGTATGAAATAAATTTTCTTTCAAATTAAAATCACATAAGTTCAATAATTTAATTAGGAATTAAACACGTAGAATTGATGAAAAACTGTTTTCAATTGGGGAAACATTCAAAAGTTTTCAAAAATAATATCTAAATTCAAAAAAAAAAGATTTCAACAAAATGGATTTAATAAATAAAAAGATAAATCATTAAATTTAATTTTTTTAATTTAACATAATAAGTTATTTGAAATGAATGTAATATTTTCAATTAAAATAAATAATTTTTATTATTTTTAAAAATATAGGTTTTTAAAAAAATTGTCTAAATTATACCTTAAGATTATTTTAAAATGATTAATTAAAATAAAATTTTATTTTATGAAATAAATTTCTTACCTATATATAAAATTATTTTAATTTTTTTCACCAAAAAACTAATTTTTTTATAAAAATATATTTTTGAAGCACAAAAATTCTACAAGAATGTATGTTCTTATTTATTTATATATATTATTTATCTAAATAATTTATAATTAATTTTGATAATTTATATATATTTATTTATGAAACCACTTTTAGTGGATATTTTATATTTTTATTATTTAAATATTAATATTAATAGTATTTTACTGGTCTTTAAATATTAGAGTATCTTATAACACAACATAGCAAATAAATTGAATTTCATTGAAAAATGTCTGTAAATATCATGTTGTAAGAAAAATAAAAAAATTGTGTTCATCTGATTCCTATGATAAAAATATAATTTTATAAGACTTATTTTCAATTTAATTTTTTCCCAAAATAATATATGGATAACTATGGTTGTAAAAATATTAACAAATTAAAATAAATGTAATATATTCAATAATAACCATATCAAGGATTAAATTACAATAAGAAGAGTCTTCGTCACATGTTTTTACTTATATATAAAAATAAATAAACCACATTTTATATGTATATAAAACAAAATAAACATATAAGCTTTATTTTTACTTACATTTACTGGTATATCTGAAATCTCATTTATTTAACTTGTAAAAATGTTCATCAAATCATGATATATGATGGGAAGGATTATCAACATAAAATCTGAGTTTCAACAAATTTTACCATGTAAGACATCAATAAATTATTCAGGAACCCTATATATGTATAATTTTACAACTCCATTTATTTATTCCATCACAAAAACATATAACATATTGATGATGATTTTTGTATGATTTTTCTGGAAATATTTTCTATAAATAAATTAAAACTATTTACTAGATACACATTTGTTTCTCATAATAACAATTAAATACCCAATAGGGTCGCCATCAAATTAACAAGTGATAGTAATTGTTCCATCATTATCATACTCAATGGTGAATCCATTTCTAATCTGTCTAATAGTCCATAAATCCCTATAGTAGAAGATGTGGCAGTGGATGTAGTGAGTATATCTGATTAAAATGGTAGAATATAGTTTAGAGGAAAATTATATAAAGGGGGAATAAAAATTTATGTAGAAAACTAATATATGAGAGAGATAATTTGATATCTATGAAAATACATGATATGGGAAAAAAATATAATATATCTTTTAATCATTTGGATTATGACATTACTGAATCTAAAAATAATATAAAACAAGATGGAATTATATATATGACCTAGAAGAATAAATTATTTGAAAATATTGAATATATATTATTGAATACATATATTCGAAATAAAATATAATTTATATTTTAACAATGGAATGAGAATATAATAAAATAATTCATCATTTAATATATTATTATTGTCATCCAATATTAATATAGATCTATAATATTCAACCTCAAATAATCTTATTACTATTTTAATGTCATTATAAAAAAATACATCAATCTATTTTTTGGTTTTTTTACAGTAGAATATAATAATTCATGAACATTATTACCCATATCATACATGTTTCATAGCTGGACATAGATAAAAACTCCTTACCCTTCATTGACTGAACCATCCACACAATAGATCTTTTTCGTTGTTCATAAAAAAACATTGATCATATTCATCACACTAAATAGTATTAATCAACCTATATAGGATGACATATGTAAGTTGTATGGAATCATTCCTTATTCCATTAAAAATATTGACCCTGATTTACATAAAACAATTCTAAATATTTTCCATTGTAATTTAATTCAATAAATAAAGAAAAATTCTATAATATGTCAACAAATTTTTTTGAATGTTTTAGTATAATTATTTTGTAAAATTTCCTCATAAAAACATTATAAACCATGAATCCACTAATATTATAAGTATCGAACCTCTTTGAAATCTCAAATGGTACTCATGAAAATTAATCAATTAATCTGATACAACAAATCCACTATCAACATTTGTGATATTATAGAATAAAAATGAAAAATAATATATTGCATATGATAATTTGATGAATATATTATCTGTCTACTATGTATTGTTAACTATCATGACATGTAAACCAATGAATACTGGCTTTTTGATAAACTCCTTTATCTCATTTTCATTTTATGCTTGAACCTAGAATATTTATATTAAAATTTTCTTTATTTATTCTATGGGATTATTTGTAATGACACTGTTTTGTAGAATATATCTAGATGATTTCAAGAACACTATTTATTTATATTAAACATATGATATTTCTCCAACCTGATGAGAAATAATGGGAATGTTTAGGGATTTTCTCTAAAAAAATATTTGATATTAATTTTTGATAACATTTGAAATTGATTTTTTTTCTTAAATGTTATCCAAATATATAAAAAATAGAGTTCCTAATAAAAAAAGTGGACATTAAAAAAATATTATTATTGTTGGGTTTAGATTGCCAAAAATAGTTGAATAACCAAGAAAACTAATTTCTAAATTGTATAAAACTAAACCAAATATTTAATGGGATAGAAACATATAATGTGTTAATGATAATGAAGTAAGATGATAATACATATATATGGGATGCATACATTTATCATTTATGTTTCCTACACACATAACAACCATGTTCCAATAATAGTTATATAGAAAACGATATTGAAAATTTATAGGGGAAGTATCACTTCAAAAATAACTGGAATCAATTATATATGATATTCATGTTTATAATCATTAAGGAGATTATTTTTTATCACAAATATATAAATCTATTGTGAAAAAATGATTTTCAACTATATTTATTATATCTCATAATAATTTATACGGTAAAATTTACACAAATTTCTATATCAAAATATGTTATTTATGAAATTTAATTGTTGGTATCATACTTTATTTTAAGTCCATAAATATTTAAATATTACTTAAATATCTATCATATATATTATCATTTTCATTCATCTAAGTAAAAATAATTTTTTATATATTTTAAGAAATAATTTTTTTATATGATACATTCCATTATCATTTCCATAGATCTAGATTTATATCGATATCTTATAAGTTGTTTTTAGTGTTAACATGATATTTTAACATTACCTAGTAATTAAATGTATTTAAAACTGTATTTTGATAGCCATTATTTCAATTTTCAATATATCAAGAATAAGATGTAATTATTATAATTCCAAATAAATAAATTAATAAAAACTACCCATTTATTCTACTCTTGTATATGATATATATATTATTAACTTTATCTATTTTCCTCAAATCAATCATGTGATTATATTTACAAAACTGTACATGCAAAGCTTATTATTAGTGTATGATTTCAGAATTTAGTATAAAATTATCAAATGGCCTCAAATTAATTAATCCACGAAATTTTTGGGATATGGAACTATTAATTGATTATGAAATTTGAAAGAAAACATTATTTTATATGATTCTATTTTAGTGTCAAATTCTTAGTGAAAATAAAATTATGGAAGTACACATTTTCTAATCAATGGATGTATCTAATCATCCACATTATATCAACACACGTTTTGAACATTTTTGATATCATTAAATCAGGTATATCTAAAATATTATCCAATGAATATAGATATTATGTTATAAGACGAGGAAGGTATAAATTGATTTCAATTTAGTAAATCTTCAATCCTTGAATTATCTTCAAAATAATTAATAATTTCCATTAAAATACATTTACAATTGTAGAGTGAATGGGATAACACTAGCTTGTAATATTTTATATATTTCACTAAGGTATTTTAATTGATTAGATTAATTAACAAAAAATCAGTGATGAACATTCCTAGGATATAAAGAGAATTTTCACGTATTCAATCAATATATTTTAATGCCTTAAAATCTCATGAATTTTTTATAAACTTTTTATTTTAATCTATAGAATGGTACTTTATTTTCCCTAATTTTTTATAATACATGAACATTATTTTAAATTATTGTTTTAATGGAATGTAATGTATATCCTTTATATAATTTTTACATCGATTATTCCTCATCATTTTTTCATTCAATGGACTAAAAAAATATTATATTTCTCTCTAAATGAAAGAAATAATTTATATTTTTATCTAGCTAAATATTATATCCATTAAAATAGTCATTCCTTTGGATATGAATGATTCTATTTATAAATAAGAAAAATATTTTTAACAATATTCCTTATCTCATCATATTATTCAATATGATTATATTCCATAACAAAATCATGAAGAAACTCCAACATAATCAATAATTATTTATCTTTACTTTTTCATAGTCATATTATTATGGTACAAAATTAGTATAGATTGAAATTATTTACATATACATCCCTACAAAATCATGATTTCTATCACCCGCTAATAAAAAACCACATTTTATTCAAAATTAGATAATCTAATATATTATCATCAAAAAACAAGAATGTAATCCATTTGATATGTTACAACCATCATCACATTTAGTTATAGGGAAGAAAACATTTTTAACCATGTTTTATTTTTCATTATCCACAATTGCATATTTTGGTTTTTCTTTCTATTAATGGTCACATGTAAAATATTTCTCAATATTTAATTCATAATGAAAAATAAATATAAAAAATATAGAGGACATTGATTAAATATATATTTCCCAATAATAATAGGCAATTTTATCAATTTGATGGATATTAAAATTTGAATTTGGATATTTTTTTATTCTATATATAAAATTATTTACAATAAAAAAACTATTGAAACATGAAACAACTGAATAATTTAAGATGTTTTTTATGATATAATATCCAACATTTATCTATTGTTATCATAGTAAAAATATTTATTTTAAAAAAATTTATCATAATTAATGAAAATATGGCTAAACCTAAATAACAACAAGGAATATAATATAAAATTTATAAAATTTTAAAAAGAAAAATTCATGTAATGTAAAATAATTATGATCAATTGATAATTTTATTTGAAATTTTTCTATGTTAATATATTTTACAATATATATAAACAATATAAAATAGTAAAAAAATTATATTACAACATATTAAGAAAATTAAAAAACTAAAATTAACATATATTTCAGGAAATCCAAAAAATGAAAATAATTAAAAATAAAAAAAATAAAAAAAATATTTAAAGATATTAATAAAATAAAAATTTACATCATATTATATAATAAATAAATTTATTAGAAAATTAAAAAAAATAAAACATTACCGGAATATCATAGTTGGATTTTAGGGGGAATGTGGTTATTAGAGGGTGGGAATCAAACATTCAGTCCTTATACATTTCATAAAAATACATGTTAATAAGTTGAATTAATTACATGAAAATGATAAATATTTTATAATGAGAAAAAATAAATAAATACATAATTACTAATCTATATGTAAATATTATTGAAGAAATTTAAATAAAATAACAATAATGGAAATATAAGTGTAATTGTTTTAAAAATATAATGTGTACCATGATGTAACATAAATAGCATAAGAAGTGGTTTTTAATGAAAGAAGATGAATAATGATAGGCCCTAATGAATAAGGGTAATTCATTATGGAAACAGAGAAACCACCATGACTACCATGAATGGTCATGGGAAATAAAAGTTGTTGTTTTTGAGATATGTGATGAATGAAAATGCGAGGATATGTTCAGGTTTTGGAGGAATAAGATTACCCCTTGATAATTTAAAATATATATCACCTTAATAAATATTATTTTTCAATAAAATTCAGAGAACAAAATATTAATTTTATATTAATATTTTTTCACATTATAAATTGAATTACATTATATGGTATTTAAATGAAATAATATTTTTCAATATATTAATAAATTTCACTTTGAAAATATAATTGATCGAAGAATATTATTTTTAATTGAATGTTAGGAAGATTTATTTTTTCTTATAAATTTATATTTAGTTTAATAAAAATATTAAAAAATATTTTTTACCCAAATAGAAAATTTATTCCATTTTTATCAATAGTTGAAAAATAAACAAAAATCATTTGAGTGGAAAAATAATATTTTTTCATGTTCAAAATATATTTGTGTATAAAAAGAATAAACTAATAATATTTATGATTAAAATTTTTCTATTTTATATCCCATAAATTTAATTAATATTTAATATATTTTTTACGTTGAAATAATTGTGAAAAAATTCAATATATGTTCCAAAAATACATTTTTTTTCTGAAATGTCGGTTTTATTGTAATTTTTGGGTTATAATATAAATTATTATCTTCATTATTAAATAATATATTTTATAAAATAAAAAAATTTATCAAAATCATAATTTTGAAATTATCATGTCTGAATTTTTAGGATTTTATAAAAATAATCTATTTTTGTCTAACTAGTGAAAAATAAGACTTTTTTTGCAAAAATATAATATCATTTCAATATATAATTTATTTTATATTTCTCATTATATTTAGTTATTTATTAATGTTAAGTATGTTTATTTATATTATAAAATTTTCAACTATTTATATGGTAATCACAATATACATTATTTTCTTATAATTTTTTTTTATTTTTTAAATGTTATTTTCTAAAAAAAAAATTTCATCACATTTACTGCATTTATATTAAAAATTATATTTCATCATCTAATTTTTTTCATTTATAATGTATTTATTATTTTAAATTATATGTATGTTATTGATTAAATTTTTTCCATTTATGTTTCCCATAAATATTATTTTACTTGAAAATTGTTTTGAGAACGAGAAATGTTAAAATGAGTTACTTATGGTAAAAATTGTGAGATAGTATCATAAAATGTTTTCTAAAATGGGTTAATGTGACTTGATCAACCACTAAATTATACATGTTTATTTTTTTACATTTCCAATCCATGGACATGAATATTACTTCCCTTAATATATTAATGAAATAATTTTTAAAAAATTTCACATTATGTCATTTAATTTCATAAATATTGTTCATTATAAGGGTAAATGTAAATATAAATTGTTAATTAAACTAGATAATTTTTTTATTTATAATAAATTATAATCATATTTAATATTTATTTATTTTATTTAAATTGTATAACTACTAATATGGTTAAGCTACATTAATGAAATGTTTGTAAAAACAATGGAAAAATAATGGAAATGATTCCAATAAACTGAAACATAAATGGATTCATATTTTTTTAAGTGTTAATCTAATTAATTAAATAATTTTTTAGTATATGTATTGGTTTAGTACTTTAATTCAAATTCCATTTTTTTGTTCCAATTTTTTGAATAGCCTCGATAAATATAAAAAGTTCTCTTTAATGTTTTAAAATTATTAGAATTTATTTTAAATCATAAAGAAATACAATATAAAAAAAATTATGAAAAATTATCACTATTATCAATAATGTTTCATTTATATTTCACATGTAATTATGAATGAAAATGTTGTATTTTAATTATGGAAAAATTGTTAAAATATAATTGATTTTATACTATAAAAACGGATCAAATCTATGAATTCCAAAAGAAAATATGATATTTTTTTTATTTGAAACCACTAACCAAATTACTCTCTGCATTTCCCTTACCATTTACCCAATACCTTAGAGTGATTTTAAATATCTCATTCCAATGTGTTATCCTCTATCAAAAGGGGGATATCCAAAAAAGAATATAAGTCTTTAGTAATTTCATTTATGATTATATTTTATTTTATCTTCTCCAAATATTTTGTATAAAACCAATAAAATGACCTTAATATTATAATAATTCCACAACATTATTGTAATTATTTAAAAAGTATTATATACCTAATTCTAATCTATTGATAAAAGAAATCATTGTTTGCGTGTACATACATACAAACATCTAAACGAAGCAAATTAATTCATTATTCATCACTACATGTCATCTATGGTCAAATAGATAGATTTAATGAATATATATGTTATTTTTAACATAATTAGGATTCATTAAGAATAAAATATGATACACCTCATTGCCCTCCCATTAATGGGAAAATGATAACTTCTCTCAAACATATGGATGAACAATCACATTCATAAAGCAATGTGATTCATTTACTCATAAAATTTCAACTAATATGGATATATTTTAGGAATATAGAATATAAATATATATGATATTATTTTAAAACTATCTATCTATATTATTACAGGATATATTGAACAATTAACATTAAAATATTGATTTTAATTATTAAATTGTAATAAATGGATAATTGGAAAAAATATAATTATTATTTGTTATGATTTATTTTTTATTATTATTCTATTATTGTTTTATAATAAGTATTAATTAATAATATCTTAGTTTAATTTATTTTTTTGTAGACATTTAGGGCTTAAAGATATAGTTTTTAATCTCACATTTATTTCAATGGGGAATATTCCATATTCAACCCTAATTTGAATTTCTTGACGTCTATATTACACATTAGTTCATTATTCGCATATTTTACGGAAATTTAGTTGGAATTAAAATTACATAAAAAAATATCTCCATTGTGAGGATTTTATTCATAGATTACATTATATGTATGGGTTTTGGATTACATCTTATATAATTATGGATTATCTACAATTAATTTATAATTATACTAGAAATATAATCCTATATTTTAATCAGAATAATTTTTTATCTCATAGAGTAATTTTTTTTGGTTTTAACTTTTCCTAGTATATCCTTTCTAACTCCTTTTAATCAATAATAATTCTTTTCTGTATCCAAGATCAAAAAAAATTAGAAAATTTTTTCAAATATAAATATTTTAAATGAAAATTTATTAAACATTATCTTTAAAAAAATTTATTGAAATGAAAATTGTCAATAATTGTTTGGGACTAAATATTCAGAAATGTGTAAAAAGAACATTCTCTTTTCTCTTGTATAAAATAGGCATATCATCATATACTCATTGCATTTGATCATCATGAATATTAATTTACAAGTTTAAAATTATTTCCAAAAAATTAATATTCTTATATTTCTTTTAAATATATAGTTTATGAAGGATATAAATGTTATGTGAATGTTTATCTTCATTTTCGTTGAATATTTTGAATTCATTTATAAATGAAATTATTCATCTATCTAAACATATATTTACGATTTTTATACTTCACTATGGATATGATTTCATTATACCATCCAATTTCATTCTATGGATAGCTTATTATGATTAATTTTTTAATAAAATATTCATGTAACATATTTTATTCTCAGAAATTAATTTTCTATAAATGAATGATGTACAATATTATTTTCATGAGGATTAAATTTTTAAAAAATTAATGAGTATTATATTAATAAGAAATGTGGTTGTCCATAATTTCCCTCCAATATATTGGATAATGTTTAATTTACTATGATCTCAATTTGCACATGGGTTTTCATCGCCCTCCTAAAGGGATATGTGAGTATTTATCATGTTCCCTAGAATGTAAAAATGTTGTTTTGTTATGCTGACTATATAAAACAAATATTTTTTGGGAGCATTGAAATATGGTTTGATAAATTTCATGGTGGGTATAATTGAAATATGAATTAAATTCATATTTTCTACCACATTTTTATTCAATATCCCTATACTTATTTTGTGAAATCATTGAATATTTTTGTTTGATTATCCAAACCATTATGAATTATATTTTAGTTTGTGACAATGGATTATTCTATCATGACTGATTTGGGAATTGTATTCTGGGTTATCATCTTTATATACCGTGATAATTTTCTTATAACCTAATAAAAATAATAGGTCTACTTATTATTTATGAATTTTTTTCTACAATTTAATTCTTTATGAATCATATGATCACACCCCTTCTTATATTTCCATTTCCTTAAATTATGATGAATAATATTTTGTCTGATAAATATAGAAGGGTATAATATGATATGAATTTTCATGGAATATTTCGATGATATTTAATGAATAAAATTGAATATCTTTATAATATTCAAAGTCACAATAAATTTAATTTTAATGGGTTTTATATTTTATAAATTTTAATATATATTAATCAAGAATTATATGATGTTTATATATATAATTCATGGGTCACCTCGGTTTCTATATGATAATATTTTATTTTCATGGTATTTAATTTATAATGAATACGTGGATACGACATTACAAAACATATGATTAACTGAATAAGATGTAAGATGAATCTACTGTTTCATTTATTGTAACTATGTTTTCGTTATTTATAGGAACATATAAATTACCATCATTATTATATTAATACATTCCGAGATTATTATTATTTTACATCCAAGTTTATATTTTTTTATTTTTCAAATTTTGAAAACCCGAATTATCCATGTTGATGATGATGGGTAATGTGGTGGTTATCTAAATGAGTAATAGCTCGAAATAAAAGAGGCAGTGAAATATTATATGGTTATGATTTCCATAAATCAGGATATATAATAAAAACTAGAGCTAGGTGAGATTCTTCAAACACCAAATAAGAGCGAATTGGATACTAATTGAAGTTATGGTGATGATGAACATAGTGGGAAGATGTTACAATTTCCCCATTGCAATAAATATATTATAAAGAACCCAATAGAATGTAACCCATGAAAATTAATATGTTGTATATATTTAATATATGGGATTATAGAAATAAATTAATATCGAAAATGATAATATTATAAAATTCAGTGGAGTAAATTATGTTTTTCCTTAATGGAATGATTGAGAAGGGGATATAAAAGGCCTCAAGAATAAATGATTCATGTATTACAATGATAAAAATTATAATAATATTTGTAATGTTATGAATTATTTTAGTTTTGTTGATGATGTTACCATTATAAATCATGATTAAATATATATTGGTGAATCATAGTACATGATTCATATTTCAATTGTATAGAACTATCAAGGATTAAGATGAAAATTCATAGTTAATAGATTGTTAGGAGTTTAATATATTAAGTGTTTATGTATTGTGTTCTATAAAAAATGATTTAATAAATGATTTAATTTATCATGAGATATATATGAATTGATATATAGATGTTTTTATATTTTAATGGTTATTAGAATATCAAATTGAATCGATAACCATGAATCGTGATTGTGTTATAAGGTGATATTTTTGGTGATATTTGTTTTGAAAATATTATTGATTGGAAAGAAACCCTAATGGTTAACTTGATTTTATGTTGAGTTAATTATGGTTATTTTGGAAGAATATTTTATTGAAATTGAAAAATTATCTTGGGTGGTATTACTGATTTTGGAATTGATTAAGGGTTTAATAAAAAATTAATTCATGTTATTTCAATTGAATTTATTATTATTTTTAAATTAATTATATATATTCACTATAAAATAAATTTATTATTTTAGGAAGAATGATATATTTATTTTCCGAAACATATATAATTCAATTTTTGGTTATATGTTATGGGGACTATGGATATTTTAGGAAAATAGTATTTTAGATATTATATGATTATTGTATATAAATATTTTTTTGAAAACTATATGAGTTATCAATGGTTTTTAGGCATAAAAATAATATTGTTTTCACAAGGATATATGATAAATGTTTTTATACAATTTATTAATAAAAAATTCGTTCATTTTTAATATTTTTATGTTAAACTATTGGTGTTTAGGTTTTGGAGATTCTTTTATTCCTACAATGAATAGTGGTTTATTCATGATTATGGTAATATTTTTGTTTATAGAAATAATATTGAAATATTAAGAATAACCTATCATCCTATTGTGGTTTTTGTGACCCATGGGAAGTTTATTTTGATACATAATGAATGAAAAATTCATTATGGTCATTTATTTTTTGAATGAATAATATGATAAGACCAATCTAAAAACATGAACAAGGTTGGAACTAATATTAATAAAATAGACAAAATTTAGAACATCATTATCAAGTATCCTTTATATCTATAGAAAAAGAAATTCTCGTTACCTATGAAAGGGGTTGATAAAACTATCAATAATTATTTAAAAAAATATATCTATATTATCCTCGAATGTCTTTAAAAATATATTTCACATTAAGACTATCATAAATTCTTATTGTAACAAATATTTATATCGTGAGTGATGGGTCTCTTATTCTTTTCATATGAATTTAGTTTCAATATTAATTTTAAATAACGTATTATATGTATATAATTTTAAATTTTAAATAAACAATCTAAAATTTTGATGATGTAATGATTTTCATGTGGATGAATGTAACCTCCAAGTATTTATAACATATTTATTATTAATGAAATTAATTTTTAGATATCATGTGAGTCATAAAATACTAAACTTATGTAATCAATTATTATTAATTATAATTTAATCAAATTATATTATAATTAAAAATAATAATTATCAAGAAAATTATAATGTCAATATATGAAATACAATATATCATTGAAAAAATATCAAAATGTTTTTTTAAGATGTTTTTTATATATTTATGAATATTCACTATTTTAAATGTATGTAATGAAATTATTTTCAAAAAGTGAATCATTGATTGATTTTTTATCAATTAGTTATAAAGAATATTAATGAATTTTATTGTAAAATATATACTGCTTAATATGTGCAATGAATTTTTATATTAATCTGTTAAATTAATAAATATTTTTTATGAAATTGGAATATTATATATATAATCATATGAATTAAAATTTAATTTATTTTTTATTATTGTGTATGGAATAATAATAATGTCAATATATGCTTCAAAAATTTATTTCTTTCAAAATAGTATTTATAATATTTTTCTTGGATATCATATGCAACACCCGAGACTTTTATGTTATATAAATCATCAAAAGAATCTTTTTCTACACAACACTTGCTTGGCTTGCTTTACACGCAATCGCGACCTTCCTCAATAGCTTGCGTCGTACGCAATACCGAGTTTTACTAAACAACAAAATGCTATTAAAACTAGCCGTTATGAATAGTAATAACCACTTTTTGAAATTTTATAAATTTTATTTTTAAAAATGGACTTCATTTTTGGACTCAGAATAACGAAATTAGCCTAGGGTGGAATTTTGGTATTTTTCTGAAAACATTCAATTTTTGATGAATAGTGAAACCACTAAGTGGTAGGTTAAAAACTGAATTTTGCATAAAACATAATTTTACCGCTTCTGTGAATGGAATTTAGAAAATCCGACAGACACGGTTGATATCAGTAAGTAAAATGTGGTTCAATGAGATAAAAATAATTTTTTGGTGAATAGTAACTTTTACCTTTTTTTACCGCGGTTAATAGTATATAGGGTAAATAAGGGTAAATATGATATTAATATTACCCTAACACATGTCCTAATTCTATTGGACAAGTGTAATTCGACCAAAAACAAACTTAGGAATAAAATATGAACATTTAGGCCCACTTGGATTAGATTAGGACATTTATTATTACTTTATTTAAAGAAGGGTTAAAATAGTTAAAATCAAAGTTTAATAAGTAAATCATTTTTAATATGGGGTTATACATAAGATAAATTCGACTATAAATATTAATTAGAAAGCTAAAAACATTTCCTACATAATCGTATTTTATTTGTAATTTTTAGACATTAAATAATTTAATTTATTTATGACACAATGACGATGCAGTAATTATCTTATTAATGAAATATTGACATAATTGATGTTAAAAACACCAAAATAAATTTAATTTGAGACTTTTAATGAATTACACTAATTTTATAGGTTACTATGTTATATTAATGTTGATTTAATAAACTTGGTTGGATCATATAATTCTGTTATGACTTTCACAAAAATCATATATCAAATAGTGTCAAAATTGACACAAAATAGTTTTTAAATCAAATATTATATTATTAATTGTTATATTATTCCTAAAAATCTAAGGTTCGGCCAAATAACTTAGATAAGGATATATATATTAATAATAAACAATTTTGGGTTCGTTTGGAATGTTATAGTAAGGGTATTAACCATATAGTGAAAGAAAACAAAAAGACACGGTAAAAGTTAAATTATTTAACTTAGAGTTAAATCTAATTGATAAGGTTAAAATAATACCCTAAACTTGTCTAAATCCTATTTGTTGATATGATTTCGACCCATCCCCACTTTAGCTTCGAAATAAGTCCCTTTGGAACCATTATAAACCGATTTTGACTTTAATATAAAATAATATTTTGAGATATTCCTAAGGTGCCCCTCTCCTCCCTTATAAAAGGGAACCTCCTCCCCCTCCTCCTCACACCAATTTGAGCACTCATGCTCGGCCAACCCATGCCATTTTCTCCTCTCCACTTCCCTAGAATAATCCTAGAGGTCCTGGTCTTCTTCAAAAACTAATCATAGTTCCCTAAGTGGAGGATTCAAAGAGGCGTTCCAAAGAAGAGGTAATATCCATTACCGATCTTTTCAATTTCGTTCTTCTTCAACTTCTTATTATTTAGTTGTTTCATGATAAAGTAATAACATCAGTATTACATACATACTGATATGTTATTATAATTATGAAACAACCCTAATTCACCTTCTATCCATCCCATGGAAAAATGAAATCACCGCGCGTGCGTACGTACGGAATACCGTCTCCACGCCGTGGTGTAATTTATTTTTCCACCATCACTTTACAAGGATGGGTATAATGGTGTAATGAGTAACTATTTATGATTATTATAAATTAATATTAATACTGAAATAATATATATATACTCCAATACAGTTCCACGATCATAGGAACGATATCATCACTCGTGCGTACGTACGGAATACCGTCTCCACGATGTGATGCGACTCGTTCTACATGATCATCATTACATAGTAATTATATAAATGAATTGAATGAATAAATATGATACATGTTACACTAATACCATTCTGAATATAAGGTATCTTTAACCTTTAAAATAATAATAAGAATGTATTCGGCAAAACACGCATAAGAACAAAAGGCAATAAAGACCCGAGTAACAAGTAACAATGAAATATTACTAACAAGAATCTAAGAATATGACCATATATGATATCATATCAATATGTATGATTCTGTAATAAGACAATAACATTATTTAAACCATTATACATGAGCTTCAGACACGTACAAAGACAATCGGACCTAAGGTAAGGGAAATATCACAATCTCATTTTTATCCGAGATTGTTTATTCGTAAGTATTTAATGGGGTGTATTTTATCATCCACATCCATGTTCCCTCAATATGTAATATTGTTTCCATCCACTTGCAATATTTTAAATCCAATTTTACCCTTAGGTAAGTTTTTAGTAAAGAATATGAAAGGAATCTTTTGTCGTTTTTCCTTACGAGGTACTTTTTGACTTTTCCGACAAAAGTACGAAGAATGTTTTTTTTAACTTATACGGCATGAATGGATTTTTAAAACATTATTTCTAAGAAGCTTCCTTTATAAGTTTTCAAGTTTATTTTTAATCAACATCTTTTAGTTTATAATTGTATGACATGTTAAGAAAAGAAAAGTGTTTTTGAAGAAGAAGGGATATTTTCCTCAAGAATGGAGTTCAAGTGTTTTATCAAAATTATTTTCCATCTAAGATAATAAAGGGTTCTGTTTTTATCCCTATTATTACATTGATTTGATCATGTTGTGATGGAATTATTTTTATGAATTCCTTTATCTTATATGAATTGTTTTATGATGTCATGTTGTTTAAGAATCCCATTTTTATTACGTGGGTTACGCTATGATGTATGGTTTATGATTATGTGGCACACATAAGAAAGGATTCATTATAAGATGGGTGGGACCTATATCTCCCTCCAATGCATTGGGTAAAGATTTTATATCTCATGAGATATACATGGTTGGAACGGAAGGTTATTTCGGTTCAGTGATACAGGACTGAAACGAGGAGTGAACTCGGTTCAGAAATGGACCTTGTCCGCTAAGATAGTCTTGGCAATGAGTCATGACTAACAAGAAATGATATTCCATGATTATGTGTGCATGCCACAAGATTTCAAGTTTTATGTTATGATTATGGGGATCTCATTTTCACTTCTATGATTTATTCCATGTTATGATATTATGATCTCTTTTGCAGGTTATGATTTTCAAAAAGATATGATATGATTTTTATTTCCTTTATTTTCCCTTGCTGAGCATTTGAGCTCACCCTTTTATGTTTTCTTTTCCCCAGGTCAGGAAGATGGATATTAAGTAGAATATGCTAAAAGGGACCCTAGATATGATGAAATAAATGGGAGACACTGTAGAAGATTTATGAACCAGTTGTTTATGTTTCCAAGTTTCTAAAGACACTATACCTATACAGTCCTTTGTGGTTTTGTCATATGTTGTAATAAGTGTGCTTCAATTTTGAAGTATTAACAATGTATGTAAAGTATGGGTTGTTATAGTTGGTATCAGAGGAAATGTATAGTCAACCTTTGGAAACTAGGATGTGAAAGCCTTAGTAAGAACCCTAAGGATAAGTCTAAGCATAAGAACACAATCTTAGTGTTTTAGAAATGGCCTTGAATAACCTAGGATAAGACCTTAAGCATGAAAATTTTATTCTTGAATTATGTGGTTTTCCTATTATAATTAGTGTTTCTCACACTATTCTTCTTGGTTTTAGTCAATGGCTGGAACCCGAAGGAATCGTGTTAATGCGGAATGCGATGTGCAATGCAATGATTGTCCCCCTGAGCAACCAAATGATATGGGAGCTGGAATGCAAAATCTTGTAGCCATGCTCACACAAATTTCTCAAGCTATGAATCATGCAGGACTTCCAAACGAGCAAAGGAAGGAGCAACATTCTGTTGAATCCTTCATGAGGCAGTGTCCACCTTCTTTCAGTGGGCCTACTGATCCATTATTTTCTGAACAATGGATAAGTACTTCTAGAAAGATATTTTCAGTTCTTCAATGTTCTGAGCATGATAAAGTCATCCTAGAAGTGTATCGTTGGGAAGGAGATGCTGATCAATGGTGTAATCTTATTAAGAATACGAGGCAAAGGGATGAAATTGAGTCTATGGAATGGGACGAGTTCCAGAACTTATTTTTCAATAAGTACTTCCCTCGTATTCTCCGAACAAAGATGGAGAAAGAGTTCCTTGAACTGAAGCAAAGGGATGATGAACTTGTTGGTACCTATGAAGCAAATTTTACAAGACTTGCAAGGTACACTTCTGGTATTATTATCCAACCTGAGAGTAAGATCGATCAATTCTTTAGTGGCTTAAAACCAAGTCTTCGAAGGGCGTTAGCCATAAGGGACTTCAATAGCTACGAAGAAATCGTTCGATGTGCTCTCAAAGTCGAGATGGAGATTGGAGTAACCCATCAGTCACATGGGTTTTATAAGAAGAGGAATATGGAATTCAAAGGAAAATTTAAAGAGCACACTGAAAAGAAGATGAGCTTTCCCTTATGCTCAAAGTGTGGATAGAAACATGGAGGGAGTTGTCTTAAAGGGACAAGTAAATGTTTTAAGTGTGGAAAGGAAGGTCATCGGGCATTTGAATGCCGTGATAATGGGAAGAAGATGTCTAATGATGCAAACAAAGGAAGGGATACACAGAATGAACCTACTACACCTCAATGTTTCAAGTGCAAGGAGATGGGTCATTATGCCAATCAATGCCCAAATCCAAGGGTTGATGATGATGGTCAACGTCAACAAAATCTTAAGGCTGAAGACAAAGGAAAGTTACATGCAATTTCTATCAGCGATGTGGAGTACGATAACGAAGTGGTGAAAGGTACACTTACCATCCACTCTAAAGTAGCAAATGTTTTATTTGATTCTGGATCCACCCACTCTTTTATTTCTAAAGAATTTTCTAAGGGTATCACCGTATTACCTCAACAATTAGATGTTGAGTTATCTTTGACAACACCTAATGGTACAACAGTCGCATCAAAAGTTTATAATTCTTCTCTGATCGAAGTTTGTAGGAAAGTGCTTCCTGCAAATCTTGTGATCCTTCATTTAGTGTAATTTGATGTGATTCTTGGCATGGATTGGCTTTCTCTACATGGATCTCATATCAATTTCCAATGAAGAGAAGTCACATTTCATATTCCAGATCAATCTACAATCGTCTATCAATGCAAGGATGAACATAACCTTCCAGTGGAAATTTCTTCCATCTTATGGGTCTTGATTCCACTAAATGAAGGTTATTTATCTCAAATGGTTGGTGAGAAACTCACGATTAAGAATATGCCCGTTGTATGAGAGATTGATGATGTCTTTCCGGAGGAATTACCGGGTCTTCCACCAATTCGTAAAGTTGAGTTTTCAATAGAACTCGTACCGAGTGCTTTGCCTATTTCAAAGACACCTTATAGAATGGCCCCAATTGAGTTGCAGGAATTGAAGAAGCAACTCCAAAAGAATCTTGATAAGGGATTCATACGCCCTAGTGCGTCACCTTGGGGAGAACCTGTTCTATTTGTTAAGAAGAAATATGGATCAATGAGACTCTACATTGATTATCGAGTACTTAACAAGATCACTATCAAGAACAAATATCCTCTCCCACGCATTGATGACTTATTTGACCAACTACGCGGAGCTCAATACTATTCCAAGATTGATCTTCGTTCAGGGTATCATCAATTAAGGGTCAAAAGGGAGGATATACCAAAGACGGATTTCCGTACAAGGTATGGACAATATGAATTTATAGTGATGCCATTTGGTCTTACTAATTCCCCTACTATCTTCATGGATCTAATGAATAGAGTATTTAGAGACTATCTTGATCAATTTTTGGTAGTCTTTATAGACGATATTCTTGTCTATTCAAAGATCATGGAAGAGCATGAAGATCACTTGAGAATTATATTGAAGACCCTGATAAAGGAGAAGCTTTATGCCAAATTTACCAAGTGTGAATTTTGGCTTCAAAAAGTTGCATTTTTGGGTCACATAATTTCAAAAGAGGGGATATCTGTGGATTCAGCAAAAACAGAGGTTATCGAAAGATGGTCGAGACCAACAACAGTAACTAAGATTCGAAGTTTTCTTGGTTTGGCTGGATATTATCGACGTTTTGTAAAATATTTTTCACGATTATCTAATCCACTCACCAAGTTGAATCGGAAAGGAGTTAAGTTTGCCTGGACAGAGGAATGTGAAGAGAATTTCAAGGAGTTGAAAAGAAGGTTATCCAGTGAACCTATGCTCACACTGGCTTGTAGTGGAGAAAGGTTTGTGATCTACAGTGATGCTTCCAAGAAGGGATTGGGGTGTGTTCTTATGCAAAATGATATGGTGATAGCTTATGCCTCACGACAGTTGAAAATCCATGCGCAAAATTACCCAACACATGATTTGGAGTTGGCTGCGGTAATCTTTGCATTAAAGATTTGGAGGCATTACCTTTATGGTGAAAGGTGTGATATTTATACTGATCATAAAAGTTTAAAGTATATTTTCACACAAAAGGAGTTGAATATGCGTCAAAGAAGATGGTTGGAGCTGATTAAGGATTATGACTGCTCAATCCATTACCACCCTGGGAAAGCAAACAAGGTGGCAGATGCATTAAGTCGACAAGACCATGCTAGTTTATCCATGATGAGGATCACAAAAGATCCAATATTTATGGATTTACAAAGGATGGATCTTGGAATTATAATGGAAGGGGAAAAATCTTATCTTTCTCAAATGAATTTTCAACCATCTATACATGTGAAGATTAAAGAGGCACAGAAAGAAGATGTAGAGTTACAAATGAAGGTGAGAAATGTTCCTAAATTCAACTTTGATTTTGATGGGATAATAAAGTTCAGGAATCGGGTTTGTGTTCCTCCCATCCCCGAATTAAAGAAGGAGCTTCTGGATGAGGCTCATAGTTCATCATTCTCTATTCATCCCGGAAGCACGAAGATGTATATAGACCTGAAAGAGTACTTCTGGTGGGATGGCATGAAAAGAGATGTTGCTGAATATGTCTCTCGATGCTTGGTTTGTCAACAAGTTAAAGCTGAGAGACAAAAGTCTAAGGGGATGTTACAACCATTACCCATACCCGAATGGAAATGGGAAAACATCACTATGGACTTTGTCACAGGACTTCCTAAAACATCCAAAGGCAATAATGCTATCTGGGTCATAGTTGATCGTCTTACAAAGTCTTCACACTTCATTTCTATTAGAGAGGATTTCTCTCTAGATCAGCTTGCCAGGATATATGTAAAGGAAGTGGTAAGATTGCATGGAGTACCACTTTCTATTATATCTGATCGGGATCTGATATTTACCTCGAAGTTTTGGCGAAGTATTCAGCATACTCTGGATACAGAGTTGAGTTTCAGCACTTCTTATCATCCCCAGACAGACAGTCAGTCTGAGAGAACAATTCAAACCCTAGAAGATATGTTGAGAGCTTGCACTATGGATTTCAAAGGAGGTCGGGATCAACACCTACCTTTGGCGGAATTTTCTTATAATAATAACTTTCACTCTAGTATTCAGATGGCTCCTTATGAAGCTCACTATGGAAAGAAATGCCGGACTCTAACTTACTGGGATGAAGTTGGGGAATGAAAGTTATTAGGACCTGATCTCATTGATGAAATGGCAGAAAAGGTCAGAGCTATTCAACAACACATAAGAGCAGCTCAGAGTCGACAGAAAAGTTATGCCGACAACCGAAGAAAAGACCTAGAGTTTGAAGTGGGTGATAAAGTGTTCTTACGAATATCTCCCTGGAAGAGGGTTATGAGATTTGGAAAGAAGGGGAAGTTGATCCCTAGATATATCAGTCCTTTCGAAATACTGGATCGTGTTGGGAAGGTAGCTTACCGATTGGCGCTTCCACCGAATCTCTCTCAAGTTCACGATGTGTTCCATTTATCTCTCCTGAGAAAGTACATACCAGATCCTTCACATGTACTTATCTCAGAAGTTGTACCGCTGGAGCAAGATCTTTCTTATGAAGAACAGCCGATAGAGATTCTGGATCATAGCGAAAAAGTCCTACGAAACAAGACCACTCGATTGGTGAAAGTTTTATGGAGGAACCACCAACTTGAAGAAGCTACATGGGAGCTTGAGGATATGATGAGGGAGAAGTATCCTCATCTGTTTGTTACAAAGTGACGAATTTCGAGGGCGAAATTCTTTTTAAGGGGGGTAAAATATAACACCCGAGACTTTTATGTTATATAAATCATCAAAGGAATCTTTTTCTACACCACATTTGGTTGGCTTGCTTTACACTCAATCGCGACCTTCCTCGATAGCTTGCGTCGTATGCAATACCGAGTTTTACTAAACAACAAAATGCTATTAAAACTAGCCGTTATGAATAGTAATAACCACTTTTTGAAATTTTATAAATTTTATTTTTCAAAATGGACTTCATTTTTGGACTCAGAATATCGAAATTAGCCTAGGGTGAAATTTTGGTATTTTTCTTAAAACTTTCAATTTTTGATGAATAGTGAAACCACTAAGTGGTAGGTTAAAAACTAAATTTTGCATAAAACATAATTTTACCGCTTATGTGAATGGAATTTCGAAAATCCGATAGACACGGTTGATATCAGTAATTAAAATGTGGTTCAATGAGATAAAAATAATTTTTTGGTGAATAGTAACTTTTTACTTTTTTTACCGCGGTTAATAGTAAATAGGGTAACTAAGGGTAAATATGATATTAATATTACCCTACCACATGTCATAATTCTATTGGACAAGTGTAATTCCACCAAAAACAAACTTAGGAATAAAATATGACCATTTAGGCCCACTTGGATTAGATTAGGACATTTACTATTACGTTATTTAAAGAAGGGTTAAAATAGTTAAAATCAAAGTTTAATAAGTAAATAAGTTTTAATATGGGGTTATACATATGATAAATTCGACTATAAATATTAATTAGAAATATAAAAAGATTTCCTACATAATGGTATTTTATTTGTAATTTTTAGACATTAGATAATTTAATTTATTTATGACACAATGATGATGCAGTAATTATCTTATTAATGAAATATTGACATAATTGATGTTAAAAACACCAAAATAAATGTAATTTGAGACTTTTTATGAATTAAACTAATTTAATAGGTTACTATGATATATTAATGTTGATTTAATCAACTTGGTTCGAACATATAATTCTGTTATGACTTTCACAAAAATCATATATCAAATAGTGTCAAAATTGACACAAAATAGTTTTTAAATCAAATATTATATTATTAATTGTTATTTTATTCCTAAAAATCTAAGGTTCGGCCAAATAACTTAGATAAGGATATATATATTAATAATAAACAATTTGGGGTTCGTTTGGCATGTTATAGTAAGGGTATTAACCATATAGTGAAATAAAACAAAAAGACACGGTAAAAGTTAAATTATTTAACTTAGAGTTAAATCAACTTGATAAGGTTAAAATAATACCCTAAACTTGTCTAAATCCTATTGGTTGATAGTATTTCGACCCATACCCACTTTAGCTTCGAAATAAGACCATTTTGAACCATTATAAACCGATTTTGACTTTAATATAAAATAATATTTTGAGATATTCCTAAGGTGCCCCTCTCCTCCCTTATAAAAGGGAACCTCCTCCCCCTCCTCCTCACACCAATTTGATCACTCAAGATCGGCCAACCCCTGCCATTTTCCCATATCCACTTCCCTAGAATAATCCTAGAGGTCCTGGTCTTCTTCAAATACCAATCATAGTTCCCTAAGTGGAGGATTCAAAGAGGTGTTCCAAAGAAGAGGTAATATCCATTACCGATCTTTTCAATTTCATTCTTCTTCAACTTCTTCTTCTTTAGTTGTTTCATGATAAAGTAATAACATCAGTATTAATTACATACTGATATGTTATTATAAATATTAAACAACCCTAATTCACCTTCTATCCATCCCATGGAAAAATGAAATCACCGCGCGTGCGTACGTACGGAATACCGTCTCCACGCTGTGGTGTAATCTATTTTTCCACCATCACTTTACAAGGATGGGTATAATGGTGTAATGAGTAACTATTTATGATTATTATAAAGTAATATTGATACTGAAATAATATATATATACTCCAATACAGTTCCACGATCATAGGAACGATATCATCACTCGTGCGTACGTACGGAATACCGTCTCCACGATGTGATGCAACTCGTTCTACATGATCATCATAACATAGTAATTATATAAATGAATTGAATGAATAAATATGATATATGTTACACTAATACCATTCTGGATATAATGTATCTATAACCTTAAAAAGAAGAATAAGAATGTATTCGGCAAAACACGCATAAGAACAAAAGGCAATAAAGACCCGAATAACATGTAACAATGAAATATTACTATCAAGAAGCTAAGAATATGACCATATATGATATCATATCAATATTTATGATTCTGGAATAAGTCAATAACATTATTTAAACCATTATACAGGAGCTTCGGACACGTACAAAGGCAATCGGACCTAAGGTAAGGGAAATATCACAATCTCATTTTTATCCGAGATTGTTTATTCGTAAGTATTTACTGGGGTGTATTTTATCATCCACATCCATGTTCCCTCAATATGTAATATTGTTTCCATCCACTTGCAATAGTTTAAATCCAATTTTACCCTTAGGTAAGTTTTTAGTAAAGAATATGAAAGGAATCTTTTGTCGTTTTTCCGTACGAGGTACTTTTTGACTTTTCCGACAAAAGTATGAAGAATGTTTTTTTTAACTTATACAGCATGAATGGATTTTTAAAACATTATTTCCAAGAAGCTTCCTTTACAAGTTTTCAATTTTATTTTTAATCAAATTATTTTAGTTTATAATTGTATGACATGTTAAGAAAAGAAAAGTGTTTTTGAAGAAGAAAGGATATTTTCCTCAAGAATGGAGTTCAAGTGTTTTATCAAAATTAATTTCCATCTAAGATAATAAAGGGTTCTGTTTTTATCCCTATTATTACATTGATTTGATCATGTTGTGATGGAATTATTTTTATGAATTCCTTTATCTTATATGAATTGTTTTATGATGTCATGTTGTTTAAGATTCCCATTTTTATTACATGGGTTACGCTATGATGTATGGTTTATGATTATGTGGCACACATAAGAAAGGATTCATTTTAAGATGAGTGGGACCTATATCTCCCTCCAATGCATTGGGTAAAGATTTTATATCTCATGACATAAACATGGCTCGAACGGAAGGTTATTTCGGTTCATTGATACAGGACTGAAACGAGGAGTGAACTCGGTTCAGAAATGGACTTTGTCCGCTAAGATAGTCTTGGAAATGAGTCATGACTAACAAGAAATGATCTTCCATGATTATGTGTGCATGCCACAAGGTTTTAAGTTTTATGTTATGATTATGGGGATCTCATTTTCACTTCTATGATTTATTCCATGTTATGATATTATGATCTCTTTTGCAGGTTATGATTTTCAAAAAGATATGATATGATTTTTATTTCCTTTATTTGCCCTTGATGAGCATTTCAGCTCACCCTTTTATGTTTTCTTTTCCCCAGGTCAGGAAGATGGATATTAAGTATAATATGCTAAAAGGGACCCTAGATATGATGAAATAAATGGGAGACATTGTAGAAGATTTATGACCCTGTTGTTTATGTTTCCCAGTTTCTAAAGACACTATACCTATACGGCCCTTTGTGGTTTTGTCATATGTTGTAATAAGTGTGCTTCAATTTTGAAGTATTAACAATGTATGTAAAGTATGGGTTGTTATATCATAATTATTTTTTGAACAAATTAAAAAATTAATCAAATTATCTAAATATAAATTTTAGTATCATCATTTTAATATTTACATATGATTAATTTTTTTTCTATAATGATTGATTTTTTCAATAACAGTAAAAAATAACTATTATTTAAAAACTATAATGTCCTTTTATTTAAAATTTTTTATAAAAGTAATATTCTATAATTGTTTTTTTAAATTATTCTCATGATACTAAAAAATTTAATCTATGGATATTAGTACAAAATTATATTCAAAATATTTATGAGAACAATTTTATTATGAAAATGGATATATTTGAACAAGTTATGTTGGTTTCCATTTGTGTAGTAATTGTAACAATATGATTCAAAACATATGGAAATTTAAACTAATAAAATAGATTTTATATTTATAAACTACATAGTGAATTTAGGTAAATACTTAACCTTTATTTTCTATTGTTATAAAGAATTTTTTTTTGTAAAACAATACTAACACAATAATGGGTAAACTTGTATAATTATAGATTAATATATGTGATATGATCCCAAAATCATATATATAAATTGGTAAATGAACCTTAAATAACCACTAATTTATCCCTATTAATGTTTTTAGTAATTTTTGATCAACATGACGTGATTCTAAAATCCTCTCAAATTTTAAAAAATTAGATTTCAAAGAATTTTACATTCTATCATTTAATATCTAAAATATATTCTCATGTTAAAAATATTAGTAAATAAATATTATTAAGGAAGAAAAATTACTATAAAAAATATAAATAAAATATATTCATATATATATTACAATAATAATTTTGGAAATCATATAACATTCTTAGCCACTTCAATCATGATAATAATTATTTATTTAAATAATAGAAAAATCAAGTAAATAAATATACCTACATTAAAAGTGATATTATTAAAATATCTTGGGAATTCACATTATTTTACAGTCAATGATGAATTATAACATTTGACATATGTGTTCAACTTTGAATATAGTTTTTTATTCATATTATTAATTTAAAATTTTAAGAATACTCTAGATAATGTCATAAAATCATATTTAATATTTATATATTAATTTTATTTCATTAAAAAATAATTTATAATTATATTATCACTCTCATAGATTTGTAAATATTTATCATTTCATGCATGGCTCATTTATGTTTCACTTTTAATTTATAAAATTATAATTATGACTCATAGATATTATATAATTATGTAAATGAAATTTATATTCCTTCTAAAAGGAAATAAATTGATTCTTATAAAGGAATCTGTAATTTTTTCCATAAAAATACACATAAATTCTCCTCTTAATTTACCAAAACATTTTCCCAATAAACAATAGTTAGAATAATACTCCACTTTTAATGGATTAATTATTAATCAAAATAATGTTATCAAAATTGGAAGTATAATTCTTAATATATTACTTTTAATATTATGTATTCATATACATCATTATAATATATTGTATTCATCAAAAAATTAATTAAGTAACATAAAAATAGAAAACATTTATCATATTAACGTAAAATATATCATCAACATTATTACCATCTCATGGTAAACAAACGTATCACCCAAGAATATGTAGGGACTATAGTCTCTATATATAAATATAATACATTTTTATCACTATCACAACTGATGGTGATGTAGTTGGTAGGATTGATTTCCTTCACTAAAAATAGGCTTTATTCCCTGGGGTGGGAGGTTTACATTTTATTCTAAAAAAATGAACATATAAGACTTTAATGGTATTATTATCTCCAATAAAAGTCCCCAGAATCACATGATAATGACGAAAATGGAAGAGTAATGAACTAAAATTTTATAAAACTTTTGATCTAATGAGAAATATTACTCTTTATGATGTAGCGTTTCTCCTAGCAATAGATTTTCTTTATAATAACCCTTAGTAAAATCCTCTTATAGGAAATCATGTAAATCCCAACCCATATTCTAGGAGTCACACCCAATGTACCAAAATCACATTATAGTAAAATATAATATTAAAATAATTAATAACAGCACTAAATAAAACATATTTCTTTGAAAAAAAAGATGATCATCCCCTACTATGAGACTAAAAAAAATAAAAGATGAATTTACCCAAGTGTATTTATGAATATTTCTATGAAAAAATTCTAAAAATAACATCATATCTCATGATGACATGACTTTGAAACGATTTTTAACACATAAGAACCATCATGAAAATTAAAATTGCCTCATTAATCCCTTAATTTAATAGTATCACTTTATCAAAATATTTAGTTATGTAAATTTTTTTCATTAAAGAATAGATTCATATAATTTAAATATACCCAGATCTCTATAATTGTGTTCAACATTTACATCTGAATCATGGAATTAGAAACCAAATAATATTATTACAGAGGAAATCATACCATCCATTAAAAATTATAATAAAATACATATAAAAAAGTTCAATCCTAAAAAAATTTATATATGTGTAGTAATGATTATGAATCTTCTACGTGGAGAAAAAATGGCCTCACAAAAAATTGGTTATTTTATTATGAATTGGTTAGGTAGTGATTCATTAACATGAATTCTAAATTGGCTATATAGAAAATGAGCTATTCGGAAAATATGATAATTTGAATACCCAAACTAACTATGAATTTTTTATTACTATTTCATTCGTTATGATTCATATGATATCACCCCATATTATATTTCAATTTCCCCAAGTTGTGAGGAATAATAATATATAGGATTAATCTTGAAGGGTATAATATTATATGAATATTCATAGAATATTTCAATGTTTTTTCATTAATAAAATTGAATATTTTTATAGTATTCAAAGAAACTATATATTTAATTTTAATGGGATTGTATTTTTTAATATTTATAAATATTAATATAAAATTATATTAAATTTATGTATATAATGCTTAGTTTACCTCTGTTTCTATTTGATAATAATTTATTTTCTCATTAATTCCTTTATAATGAATACTTCAGTACAACCTTACACAACATATTATGATCAGAAGATGAAGTAAGATTACTCTATTGTTTCATTCATTGTAATTAAGGTATCATTATTTAAGACAACATATAAATTTGAATAATTATTATTTCAATACATTCTGATATTATTATTGTTTGGAAAACAGATTGATATATTTTTTCTTTTCAAATTGGCTAAAATGAAAATTGAACATGTTAATGAGGATGTGTAATGTTGTGGTTATCTAAATTAGGAATAGCTCAAAAAAAAGATATAGGGAAATATCATATTGTTATGGTTAGAATGAATCTCGATATATAATTATTAAACTAGTGCTTGGTGTGTTTCTTATAATAATTAATAAGAGAAAAATGTATTTTAATTGTAGTTTTAGGTATTATTACCATAGACGCAAGATATAACAATTCTCCCTATAGAAGAAATTTTTTTTGATGAACCTAATGAAATGTCACAAATGAAAATGAAAATGTTTTATATATGGAATGGATGAGCATAGAGAAATAAATTAATGTGGAAAATGATAATATTTTAAAATTAAATGGACAAAATAATGTGTTTCCTTGAGGGAATGATTGGGAACAGGATTGAATATGCCTCAAGAATAAATGATTTATGGATTACAATGATGAACATTCTAATAATATATGATTTTTATGAATTATTTCAATAACATTGATTATGTTACCATTATGAATCAAGATTAAATATATATTATAGAATCTTTGTACATGATTCATATTTCAATTTTTTGATGTATTAAGGATTATGATGAACAGACATTGTTGAAGGATTATGATAGAAGTTTAATTTATGAAGTCTAGATTTATTAGGTTCTATAAAAAATGATATAATCACCTATTTACATAATTATAAAATATATATGGATTTTTCTGTAGTTATATTGATATTTTAGTTTTTATTCACATATCGAATTGAATAGAAAACCTTGAATTGTGATTATGTTATAAGGTTATATTTTTTGTGATATTTTTTATGAAAATATTATTGATTGTAAAATAATACTTATGGTTAATATTTGTTTGGTTATAAGTTAATTATGGTTAGTTTTGGTAATGAGTATATTGACATTGAAAAAATATGTTGGAAGATATTAGTGTACATGAAATTGATTAGGGATTTAATAAAAAATTGCTTCATGTTGTTTTTATTGAACTTGTTATATTTTTAAATCAATTGTATATATTTACCATAATAATTTTTATTAGTTAAGAAATAATGATAGAGTTAATTTTTGGAATCATATATGATTCTATGTTTGGTTATATATCAGGGTTATTAACGATATTTTGGGAATGGTATGTTTTAGATATTATATGATTATTATATAGACATATTTTTTTAGATAACTATTTGAGTTAAAAAAAATTTTAAGGATAATAATAATATTGTTTTCACAAGGATATTGATAAATTTTTTTAAAATTTTTTGTTTCAAAATTTTAGGTACATTTTTAATATTTATAAGTTAATATTTTGGTGTATAGGTTTTGTAGATTCTATTATTCCAAAATTTTATAGTGAATTATTCATGATTATGGTAATAATTTTGTTTTTAGTAGTAATATAGAAATATTATGAATAAAATATCTTCCTTTTTTAGTTGTCATGACCTATGGTAAGTTGATTTTTATCCTTTATGATACAAAAATTTATCATGGTAATTTATCATTTCAATGATTAATATGAATAGACCAATCAAATAACATGGCCAAATGATGGTATTTATCTTATTAAATGAGATGAAATTAAGAACAAGTATTATCTAATATTCATTATATATATAGAAAAATATATTCCTGATACCCAAGAAATGGGTTGATAAAATTGTACACAATTATTTTGAAAATATATCTATATTATCCCCAAACATCTTTAAAAAACCATTCACAACAATACTATATTAAATTCATATTGTAATAAATATTCAATTCTGTACAAATAGGTATCTTAATATTTTTCTTATTAATTATATTTTCATACTAATTATAAATATGATATTATATGTATATAACTTATAATTTGTAATAAAAAAGTATAATTGTGATGATAAAATGAATTTTAGGTGGTCGAATCTAACCTCCAAGTATTTATAACATATTTATTATTAATTAAATTTATTTTTTGGATATCTTGTGAGTCATGAGATACTAAAATTATGTCCTCAATTTTTTTTCATTATAAATTAATCAATTTATATTTGAATTAAAATTAATAATTATAAAAAAATTATATTATCAACATAAAAAATACAATCTATCATTGAAAAACTTATAAAATGTTTTATTAAAGAAGTTTTATTCAAATATTTTAGTATATTGAATCTTTTAAATGTATGTAATGAAATTATCATCCAAAAAGGAATAATTAAGTGATTCGTTATCAATTTGATATAAATGAAAATTAATGATTTGTTATGGAAAAATATATACTGTTTAATGAGTGCAATGAAATTTAATATTAATATTTTAAATTAAGAAAATATTTTCAATAAATTTAAAATATTATATATATAATAATATAAAATAAATTTATTTTTATTTTTATTACTGTGTATGGAAAGATAATAAAGTCATTATATGACTCAAAAAAATAATTTTGTTACAATGAGGTTTTTTTCATTTTTTTGCATGGATATCATAACTAATTTATGAAAAATTTAAAAAAATTATTCTATTAACAAAATATAAAATTTTATATCATTTTTTAAAGTTTTACATAGGGTTAATTTTTTTTCAAAAAATGATTGATTTTTTCTTTAATAGTAAAAAATAAAAATTATTCAAAAACAATAATTTCATTTCATTAAATAAAATGATATAAAAGTATTATTCTATATTAGAATTTTTTATTTAAAATTAGTCTCATAGTACTAAAATATTTAATATGAAGATATTAATAAAAAATAATACTCGAAATTGATATGATATCAATTATATTATGAAAAGGGACATTTCTAGACATGTTATATTGGTTTCATTTTTTTGAGTTATTATAACATTATGTTTTATACCATATATAAATTTAAACTAATAAAATGGATTTTATATTTCTAATCTACATTATAAATTTCAGTAAATACATCCCCTTTATTTTTTATCAGTATAAATAATTTATCATTAAAAAAATCCCATGTTAAAGGGTAAAATTGGTAAATTATAGATACTTTAATTTGATAACATCCCATAATCTTATACATAAGTTGGTAAACAAACCTTAACTGACAACTAATTTACCACAATTCAATTATTAATTATTTTGGACCCACATCACTTGATTATGAAATCAACTTTAAATTAATAAAATTGTATTTCAGAGAATGTTACTTTTTATCATTTAATATATAAAATATATTCTCACATTAAAAATATGAGTAAATAAATACTATGAAGGAAGCATGATTACTATAATAATTCTAAATAAAACATATTCATATATATATTATAATAAACATGTTTTAAATAGTATAATTCTAAAATGCACGTCAATCGTGATAGAACATTATTTATAAAAACAAAATAAAAATCAAATAAATAAATTTATTAACATGGAAAGTGATACTATTAAAATATTTTGGAATTTCACATATTTTTACTACATATTATGAATTATAATTTTTTGCATATGTCTTCGAATTTGAATGCAGTTATTTTCTTCATATTTGTAATTTCAAATTTTATGAATACACTAGAAAATTGATTAAATTGTATTTAATGTTTATATATAAATTTTATTTCATTAAGAGAAAAATTAAATATAATATTATTACCCAATTAGATAAGTCATTTTTGATCATATCATGCATGCTAATCTTATGTTCCACTTTAAATTTTAAAAATTACAATTACTACTAATAAATGTTGAATAATTATTTAAATGATAATTTTTCCACTATAATGTAATAAATCTATTCATCCAAAGGAATATATGTGTTTTTCACCAAAAAACTCTACTGAAAATCCCCTCCTAATATTCCATACCATGTTCCAAATAACCTATAGTGAGAAAAATCCTATCCATTAATGGATTAATGATAAATAAAAATTATGTTGTTAAATGTGGAGGTATAACTCTTAAGATATAACTTTTAACGTTATTTATTTATCTACATCATTAAAATATATTGTATGCATCACAAAAAATGAATTCATTGACATAAATATATTAAAATATTATCTATTTAATTTAAAACATATCATATATCTCACTACTATCTCAGGGGAAAAATGTATCACCCATGAATATGTATGGACTATAGTCTCCATAATGTTATGTAACATATTTTTTTATCACTACGACAAATGGATGGTGATGTACTTGGTATAATTAACATCCTCTACTATAAAGGTTGGATATTTTGTGGGGTGAGGGTTTATAGTTTCTTTTAATGAAATTAACATATGTGACTTTTAGAGTATAATCATCTCTAATAGATGATCCAATACTCAAATGATCATTCTGAAAATGGTAGAGCAAGGAACACATTTTTTTAAATGTTTTATATTTAATGATAAATCTTACTCCTAATAATGGATTGTTCCCCCAACCATATATTCTATTCATTGTATCCCTTAGTGAAATTCGCTTATAATAATTAATATTGAATACCACCATATATTTCAGGAGTAGCACAAAATGTAACAACATCAATGGGTTATTCATTCACCGTCATTATTTATAATTATTGAAGACCAATACATCATCACCTGTTAGTTATTGGTTCCAGCGTCATCAGATAGGATTATTTGAATTACATCATCAACTTTGATGGCTTTCTTATTTTACTGACAATTAGTAGAATTATATGAAGTCCAAAAAATTATATTCAGTGGGTTATTCATTCTCAATAACTAAGTAGAATTATTTTTGACCACTACATCAATGCATGTTGGTTTCTTCCTTCCCCACTAAATTCATCATGATTTCCTTCCACAGTGGGTTATTATCATTATCATGAGATCCTAACATGATTCATCATTATTGGCCAATAACTATAAACATCATAATATTTATAAAAAATACCCTTTATATAAAAAATACACATTTATCATGGACATATGTACCCCTTGAGTAGAGTAATCCAATGGGTTGTGAGGGAAAAAGAATTAAATTGCTAAGTGTATGAAAAATCATGAATATAGAATTTCTATCTTAACTCTATGAACCATTTACATAGAATATATTTTTTAAATATGGTTGAGTGATATTATTTTAGGATAATATATATGAGTTTTTATTAAATAAATAAATATTAACATAGATAAGATGATATCATATGTTAATATGAATAATCCATGAATATAAAACTATATTTTTTGAACATTGATATGATCTATGATTATCACAGATAAAATTTAGTGGTCTTTGAATATCATCCCTAATATATGATAGAGGAACATGTATCCAGAATCAAAATGTAAGTGCATGAGTTGTTGATAAATTCTATCAGTTAGTCAAACTCATGGTCACTAATGTTCTCGAAGTATTTTACCTTCAGACACAATAATAAATAAATAAATGTACCACCCTATGTGGATTAACAATCACAATAGACTTTTCCCCAATCTGTTTTAGAGTATGGAATAAAATCTATATTTATAATACATTTCATAGAAACCCAACATTAATCCATCCGTATAAAAATCTAAAAAAGGTTTTAATTGAATGGATTTTTGACTATTGTCATTAACATTGATGATATTCAAATGGTATCACCACGTATGGAATGTATGGTCGATCTTCATGACATAGAAATGTAAACCAAACATAATTATGAAAATATTCAGATCATACTAAAAATATTTCACATAATTTATCAATATCAAAAGTATTGACATGGGATGGAAAATGTATTTTTATTCTTATATAAAATATATTCTGAATAATTATAATTCATAATTTTCTTGAGTAAAAATTATATCAAATGATTTCTTCTCAATTTGTAAGCCTAATTTTTTTTATATTGAACCAACTTTGACATATGGAACTAATTTTGCATATCTATAGAAAATTCATAATATAATAATAAATTATCACTAGGAATATTGTGTCATTAGATATATTATCACAAACATTGTGTCTGATAAATAATTAATCACGTAAAACATGATCTTAAAAATTCCTTTTCAAAACATGTTTTTTTCTCAAACTGTGATGATGTTTAGAACACCATTCCCAGTAAGGTGGTATGATTCCACAACAATATTACATTTAATATGAATCTTGTTTATTCACCATTTTCATGAATAAATCCTTGTAGTTATTCAATAAATTCTAATCCAATACTCTTTCATTTTAAAAATAAATACTTTTAATACAGTTGATAAATTTTTTAATGAATATGATTTACCATATCCAAGAACATCCTTATGCTATCATGTATCTAAAATGTGGTAAATGTATCTTCAAAGTCCATTCCATATTTTTATTAATACGATTTTCAAAAGAAGTATATCCTAATTCCATATGACATAACCACTGTCATTAATATCATTTGTAAATACAATTTATAACAATCAAAAATTTTCATTATGGGAAGTAGTTCCTGTGATGATTTATTCTCAATTGGTATTATTTCATCAGTTATATCTTTTAAAAATTAAACATGATCAACATCCTCATCAACAATTCATTGTTCAACCTATGGTAGAAGTGCTATTTAATTTTCAAATCCTACTCTCTATCTATATTCTAAAAACTAGATTATTCTGAAGCCCAATAATATTATTGGTTTATACATGTTTCTTTAATCAATGAAAATATTTTTTTACCAACATAATCTTCTTAAAAATAACTATAACAATAAAAATTACAATATAATATTTTGAGTATAATTTTAGACACTTATCCATCAATTTATTTAGATATGATATCCATGTTTTCTATGAGATAGTAAAAATTCTCTTGATTATTCTAGCCATTATTCTTATATTTTCATCAAGTTACACATATTAGCACTCAATAATTTTATTTAATATCTTTTTGCAGCATCTATAACCATTCTAATTAGATAAATAACCCATAGAGACTTCATTGTCGACATTTTCTTGAAACATTCACATTCTTCATCCATGATTCTAATATTACAGTGACTATTAAAGACCTTGGAATAAGTCTATATAGTTTTATTTTTTTTTTCATATGTTGCAAGGTGTAGTATGTTTTTTAGGTCTCAAAGGATATTTATTGTAAATTTTCAATGTAATACAAACTATTTCTATCCAGAACTAGTTTAAATCATTATTCATAACTATAACTGTTCATATAATTTATGCAAGCCTCATATTAATCCTCTCTATAACATAATTATGTTGTAGTGTATAAGTATTTCTGTATTGATACATGATTCTATATTTTTTATGATATTATTAAAATGCATCACTTGTACAATGTTTCCAATTATAATAAATTAGTATATTGGCACACAAATCGACATCCTATTTTTACAATCATTATTTATATTTTTAATATCTTAAAATCCTAAAAAATTTGATTGACTTAAATAAAATTATTTATTTGAGTAAAGTATTCATTGAAAGTATTTATATAATAAACCACTTGCATAGAAATATATCTTATATTTTTATATGATCTATGTAGACTACTTTCTATGGTACAGATGAAATAATATCCACATTCATTCATGGATTCTAATTTATCTTCCCCTTTTACCATATTCCAAAGATTCCATCATGGGCTCTCTTCATCACGTGTAAATACCATACTAATTAAGTTTCCACACTATTATATAATAATTTTTATCAAATATTCACATGTATTCTACTCAATTTCATGTTCCCATCTTGTATGAACAAGTAAAATATATCACAAGGAAGAAAAATATAGAATAAATATATATGAGTTAAACTTACTTGAGAAAAAATTCATCTATAACTATTTATTTTAATTATTCATGTATTTCATTATAGTGATACCCCACACCAATTATAAGAAATTTTATAACACTCAACATGAGTTATATATCCCCTTTATTATAATGGTCACCATTTTATTTAAAATTATTATTCAATAATTGTAATATGACAATAAATTTTGATCTCATGGAAGAGTAATTAACTAATTTTATTTCACCTCATTCGTGTTTCTAATTGCTCATTCAAAATTTAGGATAACCAATCATGTTAGAGGAACACCCACTACAATGTATATAATAAATTTTATTCTTAGTTGCATAAAAAGAAACATCATCTAGAAATGATGTTTCTTAATTTTACACTTGAACTACATTCCCATTATCATTAAGAAGGAACTGACCAGGTAATCTGGTCATTCATATCTATACTCTATAAACATAAAAATAAATCCTCCAACATATATCTTCAAGGATATATAATATATATTGTATTGTAAAATTATATGTAGTTTTTATTTCTATATAATTTCCCCCATATACTTCATTCATCCCATTGGAACTTATTCCCTTGGTATTATTCACTAATGAAGGTAATTACATGTAATAGAACCTTGTATATTATTTAGGTATAAACATTCCATATCTCTAGCAATGAACATGAAATATGAATTTTATTTAAAAAGGAATTTTCTTCATATTTTTTTTATAAATCATTTGTTATATGGTAAAATATATTTGTCGCATCGCGTCTCTAATTTTAATTAGAATAATCATTATGTATTATTATTACATTAGGTATAAATACACTAAATTTCTCTACATTATTCATAGTTCATATTTGACCATAAATAACATTTAAAAAATCGTTTTTTTGTCAATTGGTTTTAAAATAGATTTTTAGACGAGGATTTTACCATTAAATTTTCATCGTCATCTGAGGATTATCCCTTGACATCAAAATATTTTTAATATCCTTCTTGATCGTTGTTGTATATTCCCTTACATCATGATAGTTTTTTTCATTAATATTTCATCATCTATTATTTAGAGTTTTTTATTAAGTTCAATAATGATTTTATCATATTTTGATTCATTCAGGATGATATTTTTATTTACCTCTTCCATATTATTCCACCATTTATCTTCCATACCATTTTTCTCATCAACTAGTTTCCTGTTATCATTAACCAAAAAACATCACTTTATTTAGTAATTTTTTATACTCAAGTCATTCCTAAAAATCATATTTTAGAATGTATCATTATTATATTTGTTCTGTGTTATATTATACGCCTCTATGTGAATCAACAGTTTTCTTTGAACATAATATATAAAATATAAAATTTTATATTTTAATTCTGCATCATAATCACTTCATGATATCAGATAAGTTTCTAATTGCTTTATCAAAAAAAATTATTCTTCTCATTATTTGGAATCTATGCATAATTCAATCAAACATTATGGGTTCCATAAAATTTTTACTCCACTTCTATCCCTGAGAATTTTTATCATTTTCATATTCATTAAATAATTCTTTAAAATATATATATAATAAGTATCATAGTTTACATGATCATTTCATTTATAAAATATACCATAAAATTTATCTGTGTTCATGATTTATCCAATTTGAATCCTTTTAAAAATGAATTAATTTTTTATATTATTATTCATTCATAGAATCACATGATTAAAGAACATATTCTAAATTGTAAATTTTTAAATCATGACTAATTTATATATTTGTCATTATTTCACATATATTTTTACTACTGTAGGTATTTAAATTTTATATGCGGTGAAAATAATATTTAATTAATCAACTGAAATATCTCCTCTATATTCAAGAGATGAAATTTTGAGATAAGTTCAATCTAAATAATTACACATCAATATCCTCAAAAGTTGTAATTCATTATTTTTCTCCACTAGGAATCAAATATTTATCAAAATTTCATTTACAGTTAAAAGTTTTCCTTTTTTAATATAGCATTTCCTTTATAATTTCTCTATATCATTTCCAAGATATAATTTGTAGTATTCATTCCCTTATCATTACTATAAATTTTGACAGATAAAAAAATGAGAATATATTTTTTTCAATTAAATCTTATTCCATATTGATTTTTCCTAAAAATTTAATCTGAATATCAATTACATATATTATAAATACCACTATATATGCAGTATTAAAATTCACACCTATAGTTAAAAGATATGGATACATTGGTTTATCCATCATTCATAAATTTTTATATGAAATGGTGGTACTCCATTAACATTAAAAGAATTGATATTTCACATGGCTCTTACAAAAATATATTGGGTCTTGTAAAGGGAACCTTCTCTGAGGCTAATTTTAGAATCTAATTAGATCATATTTTTCTATTGATAAGTGGGATTCAATTAATGGAGGGTATGATTTATAAATTGTTTCAAATAAAATACTATATAAATTTATAGAGTATGATCCACTCAATAGTCAATACTCATCCTCACATGATGAGTATGAAAATGAAAGAACAGGTAAATAATATTTTTTCAAGGTTCATATCTAATGAGTATTCCTTCTACATATCGTGGTTGATTATTCCCCCAACCAAGGATTTATTTAAAAAAAATTCCATGTGAGACACTCTTACAATAATTTTCATGGAATACCAATAAACAACTATGGAGCAACACCCCACATCACATCATTACACTATAGTAAAAAAGATTCTTTCATAAAATAAGTAACATCAAAAACATAACAACGTTCTTCCAAAAACAAAATATAAATATTACATTCAATATTCCTCTAAAAATATGAAAGATATATTTTCCAATAGAATAGAGTTCAAATGTGTTAGGAAAATATTCATATTCTAAAATATGGTAACCTAAATATGTATATTCATCAAATATTGATCACTAAAGACTTAACCTTGTATTTAAACTCACATACACTCCCTTTTTATTAAGGTTCAACAATATCAAATGATTTCTCTATGTTAAATAGTACAATGAATAATAGAATCACATAATTGTAATAACCCCATGATTTCCATTACATTGATCTGAATACACTTATAAATTGTGTATTTATAGATTAAAGACTATCATTATGGAGGTGATCAATACCATCCATATAACATAAAAACAAAATTAAACTAGAATAGGTTATTGTCAGAGACAAACTGCACTAAATACTAAAGAGGTGGGTGAATTGAGTTAATTAAATTTTCTACACATGGAAAACCTACAAAATTATCGATATGGTTAGCCCCTAATATTTAATTTAACAAATATTGACGAATAAATAAAATCAAAAATAAAATAATCATAAATGAACATTTATAGTTGTTCTGGGAACATAATTCCTTGTGCCCACAACACAAATAGTCTACTCCATGATTTTGGTGATTTTTCTCTATAAAATTCATCTCTTTAGGGACTACATTATTTTTTAGGGACTAAATTATTAATTGAAATCATTATATAATATGTACTAGGACTGATGGTTACAAATGGTATCCATAATGCATTTACAAATAAAATCCTTAAAATGATCATTCACCTAGAACCATTATAACGAGAGATGAAAAATAAATAGAGCTCATAGATGATGCACATAATTGAGAGAGATACATGAAATATGAGATGAAATATCCTTTGTATATATTTTGAATGAGTAGAATATTGAGTACAGTCATTTTAACACAAAAAATATCACCAAGATAGCATAGCTATATAGATGTGTCTTTTTCTTAAATTTGTATAGAATTAAATAATCACACTAAAACACTGATATATGGTTATAACAATTCTATTTGTTCTTATAAAATATTCAATTCTTCTCATTATAAAATAAATAAATTTTAACCCTTCAAAAAGGATATTATTTAAAAATGTAGAATGACTTGTTATTAATTGAACATTACATGATCCTCCAAATTTGTGGCATGGGAAAATGTTATTGTTTTAGAAATACCATTTAAATAATGGTATTAATTAAATATTTCTTCAAATATTTTCATTTATCTATTCATTCATAATATAATAATTTCATTTAAAATATAATAGGTAATCCATAATCTAATTCATTTAAAACATCATTAACTCACGAAAAGAACACCAATGAGAATAAATACTATGTTGCAGCATGATGCAGTCGATTACATATAACTATGTATCTCAATTCTAGATTTAAATTCACATAGTTGACTAGATCCAAATAAATTTTTGTCATATTGTAGATCTATCCATGTTGGATAAATGATTCACATAGATTAATTTTCTCAGTCATTCATCAATTACTCAATTTTATTGATGTATCCAAATTAGGAATAACTAATGGAATAATGAAGAGAAATGGTTCAATATATAAAAATTCACCATGTTTCCAAATCACCTGGAATATTTCTTTATATAACTAATTTACATATAACATTATTCTAAGTAGTATAATTTTCACATTGTTTTTTACATCGACTTAGGTGTTTTCAGATATTTGATCCTATGATGTAACTGATTCACATAAGTGATTAATTCTTTTATGTTGGTTACTAAAACATTGTATAGATAATATACATAATTCCATGAATTCTTTTAATGTTATGAATAATATCTAATAAATAGAATTAATAAAAATGATAATTTATGGGAAGCTATGTAGGAAGGATCAACTCCGCATATAAAATATCACTATATGGACCGCTACTTCACATCATGTTCTGAAACTCCATTAGGCTTCCCAAAAATGATTTTTTTCAGGAGTTGACGGTATCTATCTATTCTTGTGAATGAAGAAAAAAAATGTTTGAGTTTGGATGGTGATCTCCACCCCTTAAATCGACAGTCCCCAACATACAAAAAAACACATGTGGTTATGGATGGAGTTTTTCTTCCCCTGCAACGGACATGGGATTCCTTTCCGGGCACCAACAATTGAATCCCCTATGGAAAAATTTGGAAGAACGAATATCACATCAGTTAATTAATTTGAACCTCTATAAAAATCCTAAGATGGTATTTAGAGAAAGAGATGGAAAATTGATGAAAGGCTAAGGAAATTAAATATCTCCATCTATTCTGATGAGGTAAAGTACCACATAGAATTAAGGGAAATAAAGGCAAATCACGTGACAATATGCATAAACATAACCCTTTCTTGATATCCTTCTATTAATCATAATATGATGTGGTCTATCACCCCATGTACTAAAAATAAATATTGTGGGATCCATGCCCCTAGTAGTAAGAAACAATTTAACAAACTCGGCCCCACATAGTATAGTTCATGGTGGTAGGAACCTAATCCAATGTAGTTTCAAGATATATAGATGAACCCAAGAATTCATTGTAATACCCTATGTTGTGGCCACACATTACAAAATAGAAAAACACTACACCGAGGGAACCATATCACACATAAAAAACACTAATTGTTGAAAAAAATATCCTTGTGTGTTCTAATAACCTGATCTCATTACCTTCCTCCAAGGAAATTTATAGTCCAACCATAGAACCTCAATGAAATTCAATAATGGACATATTTATCAGCACTTCTTGTTTCAATATTTAAGCCCTATGTGGGAATAATTATGAGTGATGTGTTCATGGACATCACAAAAACCACCATATGTGTATGATCAAATCTATGGGAACATATGTTTTCCCTCTCAAGCATACATACCCATGATTTATGAATTTGGAATGATGAAATTCTTGATGAGGGTTTCCTTGGAATGTTATTGACTGTAAAATCATGTTGTAATGAGAGTTCTAGACATGGCAATAATGATGTGGACCTCCTAATTCTTAGAGGAGAAGGAAAGGATAACAAATTCCTTTATTATTATGTGTAGTGTCTTATCATCATCTCTTCCAAAGGATCCACTACCAAGGTAATACGTTATGGAGTAAACCATGAGTAATTCATGTCAGATGTTTCACTCTTAATCTTCTTTGCCTACTAGGTTATAGCCTGAAGTCTATGCCACTATCTATGTAATCAAACCAAAATAAGATATAGGAACCTATATTCCATTTATCTTTCCTTTTCGGTTATAGATTTCAATTAAAGTGAGTAGAGGAGTCATGTATGAAAGCAAGATATTGTCCCCACTCTTTATCCCTTGGGATCATACCATGTCCACTAGTGTTTATGTGAGATTGATTTGATTAATAATATTTTTCTTCCTCTTGGATCTCTTACTAAGCATGAATTATATAGGCTGGGAGGTTATATGTTATCATGATATCTACACCATTTGTGTTAACTAAATTATCTGTTCATCATTCTATTTCTATGTTTTGACCAACCATGGGACTACTATTTGGTTTAATCACTGAAAAAACCATGTTCACTCAAGTGGGTTTCTTCTTGTCCATAATCTCTTAAAAATGTTATTTTCCCCTAAAGATTCCATATTCTCCCTATGAAACTTTGATGGTCTGTATTATTTATGAGTAAACCTTGTGTCACCTCTATATTTTTAAGCATAAAGCCATTTGAACTATGTGGGATTTGAATCCCAACAAACATTGATATGTATGAAGCCTCCCTAAGGTCCCAACCTAAAACCATTCACCATAATCTTCTCTGTGACATATTACAAGTATGATCAAACATAACATGGAGGTCCATATCCTTTTTTAGCCCCATTCATGACCATCCATATAGGTCCATATTCCTTATAGCATTATGTCCCCATATAGAAGAAAACATCTCTTCAAGGCACATTGGGTCTCTTTGGCATATGTCCCACACCATCCCAAGCTAGGAATATTACACCTAGATGTCCATAAGAAAATATTTTATGATTCATAGTTGGGTCCTTATCTCATCAAACAAATGGTTATGATGTTTCATGTTTATTAGAACAAAAAAACATGGGTTTTCATTCATTTCATGAGGATACATAGTTTACTCATCATATGGGTATGATATCATCATTAATTCTATTTTTATCTTTTGTGATGACCGTAAATTTTGGAGTTCCTCATCAAGTTTCTTATAACTACAATCGTAATAAAAATCAATATTAGGATATCTTGCCTGAAGGTAAATTTTTTTTAGAGACACATATACATGGATATATCTCTTTTAATGGAAATCCTATAATATAGAAAGATGATACAAAATCCATTCATCAAATAATTGATTGTTAACTCATGTATTATCCGTTCCATACATGGTTATGAACCATGGATCCATGAATCTATCTCAATTGTATTGTAGTACCATAGAATATGAAATTATCCCCCTTAAAAGGGTGTGATGATCCCAATATCCCATCCCCTAAACCAATGTGAGTTCATAAGTGTTATTTCCAATTATCCCAAATAAACATCTTCATTGGGAATTTTTTTCTGTTGTTCATCATTGATACAAGTGTTTTTTTGTGTTTCTCAGTCCAGGAAACAACTGACTTTAGACCTTTAGAAATTAGTGAATCTGAACTGAATGATTACGTAACATTAAAACCCCCTCCCCCACAGACACAATTAATTCATTAAGAGTAATAAACAAAAAAAACCCTTCCATCGTTAATAGAAATAATAAACCTACCAATAATCATAAACCATGATGACTCTGCCGTCATAATATCTGGGACATTTTTAATCCAAATGAAAAAAGTCCAAATGAAACTATTTATTATACATGTATTAATATAATGAAATGTTGAATTGAAAAGGAGTTCATTATTCTGATTGTTATATATATTGTAGTAAATTTTGTCAAATTTTTTATACAAAATGTATCCTCAATCATTCATGTAGATGTGTACATCAGAAACTACCCATAATGGATCCTCAACCAGCATAGCAAGTGATATGCCAACCAGTTTTCTAAATAATGGGTTTCAAACGCAATGGGTCAAGAATACCACCAAAATAGCACGATAACAACCCTATATGCATCTTCAAATGAACTCAAACATATAAATATCTTATAGTAATCTATTCAATGACATTTGGTGGTCTATAAGAAAACCAAACCAGTATCCATCTCATACTATTTTGAGATCTTATCCATGGAACATGACAATATGTTTCTCTTCTTGAATAGGGAGGCTAGTGTAGTGGTTACAACAAACCAAATTCTAGATGTAAAAGGGTCCCATATGATGGATCCTACCATTATATGATGTCATAAATGTGACATATCTCATAATCCTTTAGATGAATATCATAATGAACCTTGATCCCAAGTCAAACTCCTAAGCACCTGGGCACCTATGGAGGACAATAGTTGGGGACCATCAAATTATATATAATAGTATATCATTCTTATTACTCTTGATTAATACCTCCTGTCAAATATGATGACACACTATGAGTTGATTAAAATTTCTTCTTAGATATTACAATCTCATCATTTAAATATTATGGACAATTAGTTGATGAATATTAATGCTCGACTATACAATCATGTAAGTTAAATATAAATGTAATGGAGAAGATGAAAATCCATTCTCACACATACCAAGATTGTTAGTCAAATACTATTGAAATGATAATATTAAAATCCTTTCTCATACATATCATGATTTTTAGTCAAATATAGTTTACTATTAGGAGAAACAATTTCATGCTCAGTAATACTCAGTCACATAAAAATTAATAGTGAAAAACATGATGATGAAAATCTATTATCACACATTAACTGAATTTCAAAAAAAAAAATTCAAATGTAATTTTTCAAATCCTTGATCACTCATCTAAAGACCATAGGTTAGATACAGAATAAAACTGGTAGATGAAAATCTCATCATGAACCTATCAAGGTCATCAGTCAAACACAGTGGAAAACTGGGGACCTAGTTGATGTACCCTGATTATGGACTTGGGGATCGTCCTTATTCATACTCCAATAATAGAATGGGTTCATAGTCTCATTCACTATATAGATGTTTCTCATCATATAATGTAAATGATGGAAATATGGATATCAATTAATGACCACATCCTCCAAACATTTCAGGGTGAAAATGACAATAGTTAGAAGTTAGGCCAATAACCCCAACTCTTCATGTGGGGTGACTCATGCGCACAAAAAGAGGTTGGCTCAGGGTGAGAAATTTATGATTGATCATGTCTAGTTGTTTTTTTATCAATTTTACATGATAATTTGACAACTATAATGGGAAAAACCCACATTTCCAATGGGGGATTATCGACAGATTTCTGTGGATGATACATGACACACATGTATCTGTTCAGAAATTTCATAAATGATTTGGACTAAAATGAAATCAATAAATGTGTCCCACAAAACCTCTACCAATTATTTTAATTTTTATAAATATCATTTGGTTCCAACTACTGGTGTGAGATGATTGAAAAAAAATCCCTCCAAGGGAAGCTCAAAAATTAGGGGAAATCATTAATCCAAGCTATATTGAATCCTAACTTCATAGGAAATAAATTTTTTGATGGTATCCCAAGATCCTAAAAATTGTTTAACAAATTACATAAATTGATGAAGTAGGTAAAATTACATCCTTATAGGGTTTCTAGTGCCAATTTTTTGTGGTATTCTCCATGATTACTAACCTGAAACATTTACTCAACGAAACTAAATGATCAATCATATGAGTTCAAATCCCTATGAGCATCACGTCACCCATTATTGTGGATAGAAGTTCATTCATCAAGAAGGATAGTTCCTCAATATAAAAAGTACAAAAAAACCATCATATTTTGAGGTATATGTATTAAAGATACCGGTCATGTGTGACACATTATCCAATAAAATGTGACATTATTTCACAACATAATGATAGTCTGAGGAAAATATCATCCTCAAAACATCCTTTGAACCCATTCCTTTCCAATTATTCCACTACTATCCTTGCTACCGATGAATAAATAGTTAGGATATTCCCATGCTTGTAAAATCGTGTTGTGGAATCTATAGTAGATGAAATGAAATGTATGAGAAGAATATTTTATAGGGATTATATACCCATCCTATTTTGGCCTTCATCCACTTATCAATTCTAGATTACAAAGGCATTTCCATAAGAGTGTATACAAATAAGCTATATTATATTATCTAAAACCATCTTCCACATAATGTAAATCATCCTTCCATACGATGGGTATATAAAACGTAATATAATAGTGAAAAATCATCATCAATATATTGTCTTTGAATCCATTATTACAACCTAAAGACAAAAATTAACAGAATTGAATAAGGATCATCAACTAGAAGGCATCAATGCACTGCACATGTTACATCATCAGAACATTTTTGCACCACCTGATGTTAATATTTTAGAATGTGGAAAATAATGATATTTTCCTTTCATCCCATGACCTGTACAAAAAATACACTAGTGGAGATATCCTATAATTTCATTATCCAATAAGGGATATTAAGTGATACCACATTAAAAGAAATATTGAGAACTTAAAAAGAACTGGATGTGAATATTGCTCAAAATAATCAGGTGTGATGAGAGAAAACTATAGAAAAAATATAGAATCATATAACTATGAACATTAATAAGACATATATATTATGTGATTTTGATGACTGTGCACTTATAATGTCCATAGAATCAAACAACTACGATATAGATAATACATTGCACTAGACACATGTATAAATATTGATAGGCAAGATCAAGAGAGTACTATTAGAAGAATTAGCCACTATGGTATGGGATTATCCCCAACCTATAGGGATGGAGAAATTTTAAATGCAATTCTCCCATCTATTACTGACTAATTGTGTCTGGGTAATGACAACATAATAATGGGAGAATCCCTAGGCCATATGGATGGGAGAATTTTTACATCAATGTAATCCTCAATAGAAATCGGTATTTTTCCAGATTCTGAGGAGCATCCTGATGTGAGATCTCCTTATTTTTCCATTCCACTACCCACATATCTCATATAAGACATATAAGATAATTGTTTACAGTTATTACCTCTAGGATACTCATTTCAACTAATATTTTAGTGAAACTATGAAATGAATAAGAGGAAATGTATATGGCACAAATTAACCTCCTATTATTTGGAATCCCAAAAATGTATGTAATTTATTAACTACCAGTTATTTTCATGGGTTCCAATCCTACAGATGATGCTAAAGATGGTACAAATGATGATGGACAAGATAGCGATTGTTACAATCGAAATGTGGTACACATCGAGACAAATGAAGGAGGTGTGTATGCCCAAATCTAGAGACCCTCATAGAATTTTTATGGTCCCACATACAATCCTTCCCTTCATCCTTGGTGAATATACACCAAAGAATAGGGTAAATAAATTTTGTCATTGAACTACCCCAGGAAGAGGTAAAATCCCTTACACTCAAAGAAAATTTCACACAGCGGGTTGATGAAATGAAAATTCTTAGAAGAAAAAACAGGAGAATTCACAGAAGAATCATTCATATCGCGTATGTTCCATGAGAAAATACTCAACCCACATTTCCAAAAACATTATCCTAAAAATGTGGGTTCATAAAAAGAATCTTTGTTGAGTTAGGAAAACCCTCAAAATTTTGTTCCTAGTTGATCATTTTACCTATAAAAAATAAAAAATGAATATCACTAATTATGACCACTATAAAACAAAAATAACTCATTTGAGACAACCATCCAAATATATCTCCTCCCAGATGTCAACTGAAAATATTGGTAGAGATGATACATTATTACATTAATATTTCCACCCCAATGAAGGATCATGTTCAACCAAATATTCTTCGAGAGATTAAAATACCATAATGCAATGGATTATAAATTGTAATCTATGCTGGAATAGCATGAACTAGTGCATCAAGAATAAAAACCATACCCTACATTGGTAACAGAAATCCCACAACCAAAAAAATATCAAGAGTCCTATGTATCCAATATTCAATTGTTCAGGAGACCCATAATTTAAAATAACACACATTGTGTCTCATTCTGATCCAATGATGGGGACCCCTCCACAATAAGAAGTAGTGAAACTCAAAATTTTCATGAAAATCATTTATGTACTAGCCTTGTTATGGTACACCAGTTTTCCATGTCATTCAATCATGGTGTGCGAACACCTCCACAAAAATTTTCTCTTCCAATTTATCTTAATTTTTTTGAAGACCGTGATACATGACATGTTTAGTTGAATAAAGTGGGATAATTAAATGGCATTATATTTTATATCAATATTTAATGGGCTATCGTACTATCTAGAAATACTATTTTCATAAGAAGATATAATTTTTCATTTCATTATGATTTTTCATGAAAAGCTATGAACATATCTCATCCTAATAAATTATTCATGTGGGTTTTGGGATTGCTAAAAACATTATCAAATAATGGATTATTTCATACAACCGACCAAGATCATGTTACGGATAACTCCACCATCTATGGGGAGGAAAATGGCTAAGGAAAGTCCTACAACCACCACACTAGATCCCACCTTTGTGGACAATAAAATCCAAAACCATTACATTATTGGGCATAAACACATGGGAATAAATAAGAATCCAGACCATGTCATAATTATTATACGGGACCCATGTTGTGTCAGTTCCGTGACAGAAAGAATAAACATTATTTTTTATGATATGAGAATGTATGATGCTAAATAATGAGATCTCTAGTCTCATCCCAGTGTGTCATAATGAACAACTAGATTTTTGATCCCTTCCCTTGAAAAGGGGGCTTACATTTTGGAATTAATTTTTTGAATGAAATTCTATAAAAAGTATTTTATTCTTGATAAGTGTTGTTTGGGAAGCCACCCACAAAAGTAGTATATGTTTCTTCTATTTAACATGGAAAAGGAGCGGAATGGAAAATAGTTTATAAAAAATCTGAATTTAAATTTTATTATAAAATTTGTCTGAGGACAACCAAAATAACAAATGGTTTCTTATGAGCATTGTATAGAACACCAACTATTCCCTTATATACTTTATTTATGACATATCCAACCCCATCCGCATAACATTCCACTAGTTTCGAGTGATTAAATAATATACCTAAATGGAAGGAGGAATATAAAATACATGAAGATGAACCTATTTCATAGTCAAAAGTGGATTTGAATCTCTCACACATTATTCCATCATTTTTGAAACAATGGTCTCCAACCCGGCCAATAGTATCATCAGAAATGGTCGGCCAAATAGAATTCTAATTAAATTAGGAATTAATATTCCATTAAAATATTGTCACTTATCGAATGGATCCATTATTTTAGGAGGGGTCATATTACAAACTCAGGATCAATATACATAGTTGGGGAACCAATGTAAGTTTTTTCAGGAGTTGAGGATACCATGGAAAATGTAGTTGTGGAAGAATCTAGAAGTCTTACAATTGCCCAACATAGGAAATTAGTGCTACAGAGACTCATGGAAGAGAACCATAGTATGTCCATCATTAAAAGAAATATACCATTTTATATTTCATGAAATAACTATGACACAATCATTATCAAATATCCATTGCAAATGGTACATGTGTTAGTTAACACTAAAATGTTAGTGATGAATTTTTATAAAAGCTAAAATAAATTTAGAGAACCATAAACGCCTATTTTGGTGTGAAATCCATCTACATTATTTACTCAATCCCCTAAAGTGAATATTTAATAGAATCACATTCTTTTGGAAGTTTAGGACGATAGGATAGATATATTACACATTGAATTGGATTTCCTAGGTAGAATCCATGTTATCTATCATGTATGACTTAAATTTATAAAAACACATCAGGGAAGCACTCATGGAGTCTTTTCATGGACCATGTGAGTGTGAATATGAGGATTCAACTACTATGATATGTCAAATAGAGATAGATCATGTGGAATTTAATCTAGTGATATCTTTCATGGATCACGAAAAAAATTCCATTATAAAGGGACCCATGTGACCCCTATCTGTTTCTATTTGTATTAAAACTCTGTTCTGTCATAGAGTCTAAAAATTGACACGTGTAAGTGCCCTAAAAAATCATAAAATCAATTTGACTAAAATATATATTTTAGTAGGCCTGAACATTGGGTCACCTTAGTGTAGCCAAAACACCGTCTACAGGTAAGGTACATGCATGCCACAATTTGGAGTGCATGCCACATGTATAACCAATTTCATTTCACCTAGGGTAATATTTTTCCTATAAATAGACCCTTTAGGCCTTCCTTTGAATGGAAAATTTTCTGGATGCCTTATTTTTTCCTTTATCCCCCTAGTGCTTTTCCCAAGTCTCTCGAAACATTAAATGTAGTTCAATAAAATCTAGATAGGATGAATTTGAGGTGGATCATTTTAAATAAGTCCTTTTACTATTGAACATTTATTACCCTTGTAAACCTAAAGCACCCATCCTACCTTAACAAAAAACATGTGTGTGACACCTATTCCTCTCATTGGAACATGTGAGCCCCACTTCTAGGATTGCCTTTGAATACTCTTGAAGGCATGAGCTCACATGTATTAAAATATTGGGTTTTCGTCACTTAGTATAACATCAGGCCGTGAACGCCTAAATCTGTGCCCATTCCATCACGCATGTACATACATTGGAGCCCTTATTTGATTCACCAAATATCATCAGTCAATAATCTATTAAGCCCACTAAAAATTCACTAATTGAAAGGATTCGTCCTCATTTTCTCCCTTGTCTAAAAGGGATTCTACTGAGACGTTCACCAAAACCTCTTAACTTGTCAAACATTTTTTAAAGTAAAATCAATGTGTCTCTTATTTGGTTTTGTATTTCCGCAATCAGAGTTTCCCAACTTTTGTTTCAAAAGGGGGTTCAGATTCATGGAGTCTCGGTGGGTTTGTATATCCATAGTCACAAAGGCCATTCTCCCAGGAAAAGTGTTGGGATGTTCTCAGTTTGGATGATTACGATTATGGATTTTTCCTCCGATTTTCTTCTCTATGACAAGAAACCATAGGTCTGTTGAAGGTACGATATGTTTGAAACTTTTATTTCAATTAAATCAATGGAAAAGTCACCCTCCCCAACCAATATCAATTTAATGGAAGCCATCATTGTGTAAGCCGCTAAACATTCAAGTATGAGGTTATTGTCTTTATCCCCTCTACTTATTCACCATCACTCCATCCTTACATTGGAACCTTGTCCAAAGTAATGTGAATAAGGGGAAGGATATTCTCTTTTCCCTTTTCCCCATTCACCTCACCCTCATCCATTTTCACCAATATAGGCATGTCCTCTTCCACTAAAAGAGGAGGAAATGTTTGGGTGCCTTTTTTTAATAATTGGAATCCTCTTGTTTCTCACTTCGATCATGACTCATGTGGGCTTAGAGACTCATCATGATCACGAAATTTGCAAAAACCCCAACAATCTTGAATCACGAGAACTCTAAATAATATTAAAACAGGGATAAGTATGTAACCTTTTTTAAAGCCCTGTATCAAAATATTATCCTTCCAATAGGGTAAATGATATAATTTCCCCTCAAATGGTACGATTTCATGTGTAAACCCTAACTGAATGAACTATAATTTATCTCATTCCCACCATAATTGGGATATGTTGGAAGCCTTCTAAGGACCTGAGCTCACAATATATCATTTTCCAGAATCCAGCCCTTATTCTCTTAATGTGGTCGTACTCTATAGGAATAATCCCCAAATTAGACCCCAAAATCACCAAGGCATACTTTTCAGTAAGTAATCCAAAAATTATTTTTCTCAATGGACTACACTCTCCTTTGAGATTTATTGAACTATGTGGGCATTCATTCCCATCTAAATGGGATTCATTTGAATCCTCCTTGAGGTTCAAACCGAACACATCATACCAAAAATGTTCTCCTTGGAACATATTCCCTACAGGGTATATTAATACTTGGATACCCATTTTATATCCATGTTATATGGGAATCTTACAATAAGTCCCACACAAAACCTTGACTAAGAACCTTTCTCATAAATCCCCTTTCCACATGATATTAAACTATATGTTTATGACTTTATCAATTGACCTTAAACGATATGATGTGTCCCATTAGGAGGCATCGAACGATGGGGTTTCTTATTCCTTTCACAAGGATGCATAGGTATCCCATTTTATGGGTATGATCATAATGTCAAAACAAACCATCATATTCCTGGACAAAAATAAATTCTAGAGTTCCCTATTATATGGATTAAAATACAATTATCATCATAATTATGATTTAAAGAATCACTAAATGGTACATGAGAGGATACCATTGAAGGATAACCTTGAATACATATTGATATCTCCATTAACAGGGAACGTCAAATACATACTGAAGATTATACATTTAACACATGTAAATAAGTTATTGAAAATTCTAAAGGAAACCATTGTTATACCTAGGGAAATAATAATGATTATTGAATAAATATTATAAATATAGTCCCAAACTAGCCAATAATTCCCCAAAAAATGGTGTGATGAGTTAGACATCACATCCTATTGACTAATTTCTATTCTTAAGTATTGTAATGTTTGAACATAACGAATGTCTTCATTTGGAGTAAAGGTACATTTTTTATAATGTTTTGTTGGATTTTTTTGGATCGATGAATAAATCCAATGAAAACTGCCTGGAAATAGTGATTCATAAACTAGAACATATGTTCCATGTAACTATGAAACAAAAATGGTGAACCCTATGTTAATACATAACCAAGTTAATAATGTTACCCACATGTTAGGACCCTATGTGCTGATAAAGTAAGGCCAGACAGGGGAATCAATCACCCATGTATCCATATAAATTATTTCTCTTTAAAAAAGATTATTGTTTTTTTCATGTTTTAAAATAACTTTCTACACTCCAAAATGGCTTCCTTCAATCATTAACATGTGAAATCCCCAACTGCTAATGAATCTATAGAGTCATCCTCTGAATATACATCATCACCATAGCAGTGTCATCAACATTGGTTGTCCAATGTACCAGTAAGGGAATACCACCTGGAACGGAATATCCCAATCTTGGCGGCTTCATGACAGGCTCTCCGTGTTAATCACAACCCTCAATTGTCCGATCAGTAATGAATGATTGCCAAGAATCATACGATTCCAAACACTGTCTTCAATCATTTTGGGTCCTTATCCCAAGAACACAACATCCATTCCCTCCGATAATATATGGAGTGGGATGAAGAGGCCACTCACGACCTCAACTCAAAGATGTATGGGTCCTTATCTATGACTCCACCAACAATTTCGTCCATAAAATCATGTGGCAATGAACCCACAACATGATGGGCGTGTTGCCTCTATATTTTCATCTCACATCCCTCAGACTTGGGTGTGTAAGAAGAAATTCTAGGGAAAACATCTGGCCAACATGGAGTATATTCTTACCTTTTCCACATCTGGATAAGTCCATCAAACTATCTTGATGGAAAGAAATGAGTGGGAACACACACCCATCCGTCCTCATTCCGCTGCACAACATACTTGTATAGAAGTAACCCACCAGTACCATCAGGTAAATATATTGGATACTGTCAAAAATCACATACACAAGTTTACAAATTATTAGCCAGTCATGATGCTCATCTGACTTCATTTGAAGAAACCCGCCAATCAAATGTGGTGGAAACTGGTAAACATGAAAATTCACCTGCTTACACTCACCAATTCTTCCAGCTATCTTTTATTCTAGTTTTTAAATAATTCCATCCACCATTCTTGTTTATAAATGTCAATCAAACACATAAATCTACCAACATTCATCAATCCTACCAACAGTCTTATTTGGTATCACCTAGAGAAGTCAGTCGGAAAGCTCCAACAATAAATCTGGTGAAAACACAACTCTCTTCCCCCATACATGATTTCGATCATCACCCATTGACATGGAATGGAGAATTTGAGAAGGAACATATACCTAATTTATCAAAAAATTTGATATATATACCCATTCTGACTAATGAAGTCACTAAACACATCTAATCAATGGTGAAAGGGAAGAAGAAAATTCATGAACATATTCTAGAAGCATGCTTGCATATCATAACAAGAACTTCATTAGTACCATGGGAACAAACACATAACTCTATCCCTATAACAAGGATGACACGTCAACATTCCATCTCAGAGTAGATACATACCTCTATTCCAATTCAAGAGGGTCATGCGGCATACTCCCCCATATCATATGGACAATAGGATAAAGAATATACACCCTTTACAATTAGAGGTAATCGGCCCATTCTAATTACCCCTCCAAGATATAAACATACACTACTCTATGATAACTACTTATTACATTATGTGGCACCAACTACATGTAAGAGATCATCCATGATGAAGTCATTCCTAACATAGTTGGAAAATCATGATCCAATCTATTATCTGGCTCCCCTTAATGCTGGAGTTCTTGAAGCCCTCAGACAGTTATCTATTTTAGATCAAGATCATACCCTCTAATTACAAAATTATGGGTGTAGTAATAGTAAATATGATGTTCCCTATTGGACACTTCATCATGAAATATTTCTTTATAAACATTTTGTAAATCAAGAGATCCTATTTCTAGATGAGAGCCAATGTAATCCTCCATGTGTCCAGAAGTCCATGGAGAAATAGAATTTATCCTTTACTATAATCCACTATGGTGGTCCTTTCGATGATGGAATTATCTGCGAAAGTATTCTCTATAGTAATTCTCATTTTTAAGATAGTTCCATAGTTGACAATGTAGTAATGACAATGCCCTATTATAATGGGGAACTTGCCAACAAAAGGACAGTCATGTCTGATACCTATTCATTAATGAATGAAATACCTTCTAAACCAGATCAAATATTAAGGGTACAATCATTCTCCCAACCTTCTTTGGGTCATTTGACTTCAAATACAGTAGGGGAAAAATTTTCTGATTCCATTGTTTTTAACAAAACAATCGATGAGAATCAACTTTTTTTAGACAACGTAAAGAATCCTTTACAAAAATATGATGAAGATATATTGAACATTTGAACGAAATTGGATAAAGGAGTTGTACCGTTCATGTTATGGGCTTTGGAAATTAGTCAATAGAAAATTCCAGAATTGATAGTAGCAGATTTCATTCATGATGTCTACCTCAACTAATGTAAAACTCGTCATCATTTGAAATCCAAAGTATTACCATATGATGAATATCAAAATAATTTAACTATAATAGAAGGGTTGAAAATCAAAATTGACTTAGAATATACCTCAATTTCCCAACATCCAATTTTCAAAAAGCTACAGAGAAACCATTAGTGTGCATGATAAAATCTCTAAAGAGGCTTTGGTAGTTAATTTTTGATACCTGATCTAGTGTTTGTATCAAGGGATGGGGTGTAAAAAGAAGATTGTATTTCACTGTTCTTTAGAATCAACAGAGTCATCCAAAATCATTCTAATGGCATTTTATTTCCCATTACCAACATCAATGAAAAGATTTTTTATATAATCAATTGTACGCTCAAGAATAAGCCTCATCTAGATCTCATGAGTGTCAGGAAAAAAGAAAGTAAACCATTGAGATGCTTTTTCATCATGCATATGAAAATATTATGCATGAATCCCACTAAGAAGATTTCCGGAATCAGATAATGTAAAGTTATCAAATACCACAATGAACTTCTGAGGCAAATGATTTCAGTAGTTCACAGATAATATATAAAACTAATTTTTTAACCAACATTCACAAAATTAGAATGGTTGTTGTGCGCATCTCTTCCATAAAAGTTCAAGAGACACCCCAACTTGTAGGGTTGGGGTCTTGTTTAATTCAATCATCATATTCAATAAACAAAATTCCACATTTTGAAGAAGAATAATAGGAACAACCACAGCCTACATGGTTGGGGGATTTTTCACATCTACAATCCCCTCCTCAAAAAAATTTAGTTTTCTCTTAGCTAGGGAAGAATCCAAAATGACAATGCACAACTATACAATCCATGTATTCTCTTCGAGTTACTTATCATCAATAAGTTCCTCAGAATTCATCATATAGGTGAACAATGTGCCATGGAAGATACATAGGGAGATGATCTTAAAAATAAATTGACAGAATTCCACCGATGTATTATTCACTAGTAAATTTCATTAATACGAGTTCATAATATCATCCAATGATTGAGTCTAGTTTTGGGGATTTCTAAGATGAATTTCTAATACATAATATGGTACACACTGATGAATATTTAGTGGGTCTATGTACCTCAAATATGATCATTTATTCATTCTGAATCCAATTATGAAGGGGGAATTTTGTTGAATCTACATTCCTCCACATTGTCTATAAAGTGACAAAGGGAAATGCCTTAGAAACATGAGGAGAAAACACGTGAAAAAATTAACAAATTTCAAAGGCATGAACATTGGATCGCTTAAGTTAACCCAAAAAACTATCAGTGCACAACGTATTTGTGCCCTACAATTTAGCATGAAAGCCACTGGTGAACCAAATCTCTTTTCTCCAAGGATCAAATTTTTTGCTCTAAATAGACATTTAAAGCATTCATTTGTATTGATGAATTTCCATGAAGCTTAATTACTTCTCTGATTTCCCTATTGCTTTTCCCTAGTCTTATAATGCATTAAAGGTACTTCATTAACACTTTGAGAAGATGAATTAAAGGTCAATCATAGGAAATATGTCTTTTTAGTGATTAAAATTCATTGAAATTCTATGCCGAAAGTTCCCAACCTCCATCAAACAGAAACACTTGCATGTCACCTCTATCTTTAATATTAAATTGAGTGCCCCACATCTTGTATTAACTATGAATACTATTGAAGGAACGAGTGAAGTATTGTACAAGTATTAACATCCAGGTTGTTCATCAGTAAGAAAAACATCATGTCTCCAAATCCTAAATTCTCGCCCCTACATTCATACTAATACTATCTTCGTTTACCTTCATTGATTCACCTACTCTCTTCAGTCTACGAGCCACTATACCCTCTTCAGATCCATTCATGGAATGTCATATTCTTCATTGGATCCCATTTCTGAAAGGGAATATATTGATAACTCCACAAAACCTCCTTACTTATCAAACCTTTTGGAAGGGAAAATCAGTGTGTCTCCTATTTGGGATTCTATATCTGAAGTCATAGGATTCCCACATGTTTTTAACAATGGGGTTCAGATTCATGGAGTGTCTGTGGGTATGTATATCTGCAGTCACATGGACCATTCTCACAGGAACAATGTTGTGAACTTATTTTTTTAGAGGATTAGGTTTTGGGTTATGTCCTCCCCTTTTAGTCTTTATTACTTGGAACCTCAAGTCTCTAGTAGGGAAGCTACGGTTCACTCTTTATTTTCCATTCAGTCAATCAAAAACTATTCCTCTCATACCATGATATATTTATGGGAATCCAACCCAGTGTAATCCCCAAACCATTCAATTAATAGGTTGTAGTATTTCTCCTCTCTACTTCCTTCACCTTTATTGTTTCTCACATCGATCATGACTCAAGTGGCTTTAGAGACTCATCATGATCACGACATTTGCAAAAACACCAGCAATCTTGAATCACAAGATCTCTAAATAATATTCAAACTGGGATAAGTATGTAACCTTTTTTAAAGCCCTGTATCATAATATTATCCTTCCAATAGGGTACATGATATAATTTCCCCTCAAATGGTAAGATTTCATGTGTTATCCCTAACTGAATGAACTATGATTTATCTCATTCCCACCATAATTGGGATATGTTGGAAGCCTTCTCAGGACTTGAGCTCACAATATATCATTTTCCAGAATCCATCCCATCTTCTCTTGATGTAGTCGTACTCTATAGGAATAATCCCCAAATTAGACCCCCAAATCACCAAGGCATACTTTTCAGTAAGTAATCCCAAAATTATTTTTCTCAATGGACTACAGTCTCCTTTGAGATTTATTGAACATTGTGGGCCTTGATTCCCATCTAAATGGGATTCATTTGAATCCTCCTTGAGGTTCAAACAGAACACTTCAAACCAAAAATGTTCCCCTTGGAACATATTCCCTACAGGGTATATTAATACTTGGATACCCATTTCATATCCAAGTTATATGGGCATCTTACAATAAGTCCCACACAAAACCTTGACTAAGAACCTTTCTCATAGATCCACTTTCCATATGATATTAAACTATATGTTTATGACTTTATCACTTGACCTTAAACGAAATGATGTGTCCCATTAGAAGGCATCGAACTATGGGGTTTCTTATTCCTTTCACAAGGATGCATAAGTATCCCATTTTATGGGTACGATCATAATGTCAAAACAAACCATCATATTCCTGGACAAAAATAAATTCTAGAGTTCCCTAGTATATGGATTAAAATACAATTATCATCATAATTATTATTTAAAGAATCACTAAATGGTACATGAGAGGATACCATTGAAGGATAACCTTAAATACATATTGATATCTCCATTAACAGGGAACGTCAAATACAAACGGATGATTATACATTTCACACATGTAAATAAGTTATTGAAAATTCTAAAGGAAACCATTGTTATACCTGGGGAATTAATAATGATTAGTGAATAAATATTATTAATATAGTCCCAAACTAGACAATAATTCCCCAAAAAAGGGTGTGATGAGTTAGACATCACATCCTGTTGACTAATTTCTATTCTTAAGTATTGTAATGTTTGAACATAACGAATGTCTTTATTTGGGGTAAAGGTACATTTTTTATAATGTTTTGTTGGATTTTTTGGGATCGATGAATAAATCCAATGAAAACTGCCTGGAAATAGTGATTCATAAACTAGAACATATGTTCCATGTAACTATGAATCAAAAATGGTGAACCCTAAGTTAATACTTAACCAAGTTAATAATGTTACCCACCTGTTAAGACCATATGTGCTGATAAAGTAAGGCCATACATGGGAATCAATCACCCATGTATCCATATAAATTATTTCTCTTTAAAAAAGATTATTGTTTTTTTCATGTTTTAAAAGAACTTTCTACACTCCAAAATGGCTTCCTTCAATCATTAACATGTGAAATCCCCAGCTGCTAATGAATCTATAGAGTCATCCTCTGAATATACATCATCACAATAGCAGTGTCATCAACATTGGTTGTCCAATATACCAGTAAGGGAATACCACCTGGAACGGAATATCCCAATCTTGGAGGCTTCATGACAGGCTCTCTGGGTTAATCACAACCCTCAATTATCCGATCAGTAATGAATGATTGCCAAGAATCATACGATTCCAAACACTGTCTTCAATCATTTTGGGTCCTTATCCCAAGAACACAACATCCATTCCCTCCGATAATATATGGAGTGGGATCACGAGGCCACTCACGACCTCAACTCAAAGATGCATGGGTCCTTATCTATGACTCACACCAACAATTTCATCCATAAAATCACGTGGCAATGAACCCACAACATGATGGGGGTGTTGCCTCTAGATTTTCATCTCACATCCCTCATACTTGGGTGTGTAAGAAGAAATTCCAGGGAAAACATCTGGCCAACATGATGTATATTCTTACCTTTTCCACATCTGGATAAGTCCATCAAAATATCTTGATGGAAAGAAATGAATGGGAACCCACACCCATCCGTCCTCATTCCGCTGCACAGCATACTCGTATAGAAGTAACCCACCAGTCCCATCAGGTAAATCTAGTGGATACCGTCAAAAATCACATACACAAGTTTACAAATTATTAGCCAGTCATGATGCTCATCTGACTTCATTTGAAGAAACCCGCCAATAAAATGTGGTGGAAACTGGTAAACATGAAAATTCACCTGCTTACACTCACGAATTCTTCCAGCTATCTTTTATTGTAGTATTTAAATAATTCCATCCACCATTATTGTTTATAAATATCAATCAAACACATAAATCTACCAACATTCATCAATCCTACCAACAGTCTTGTTTGGTATCACCTAGAGAAGTCAGTCGGAAAGCTCCAACAATAAATCTGGTGAAAACACAACTCTCTTCCCGCATTCATGATTTCGATCATTACCCATTGACATGGAATGGAGAATTTGAGAAGGAACATATACCTAATTTATCAAAAAAATTGATATATATACCCATTCTGACTAATGAAGTCACTAAACACATCTAATCAATGGTGAAAGGGAAAAAGAAAATTCATGAACATATTCTAGAAGCATGCTTGAATATCATAACAAGAACTTCATTAGTACCATGGGAACAAACACATAACTCTATCCCCACAACAAGGATGACACATCAACATTCCATCTCAGAGTAGATACATACCTCTATTCCAATTCAAGAGGGTCATGCGGCATACTCCCCCATATCATATAAAAAACAGCATCAAGAACATACACCCTTTCCAATTAGAGGTAATCGGCCCATTCTAATTACCCCTCCAAGATATGCACATACACTACTCTATGATAACTACTTATTATATTATGTGGCACCAACTACATGTAAGAGAGCATCCATGATGAAGTCATTCCCAACACAGTTGGAAAATCATGATCCAATCTATTATCTGGCTCCCCATAATGCTGGAGTTCTTGAAGCCCTCAGACATTTATCTATTGTAGATCAAGTTTATACCATCTAATTACGAAATTATGGGTGTAGTAATAGTAAATATGATGTTCCCTATTGGACACTTCATCATTAAATATTACTTTATATACATTTTGTAAATCAAGAGATCCTATTTCTAGATGAGAGCCACAGTAATCCTCCATGTGTCCAGAAGTCCATGGAGAAATAGAATTTATCTTTTACTATAATCCACTATGGTGGTCCTTTACATGATGGAATTACCTGCGAAACTATTCTCTATATTAATTATCATTTTTAAGATAGTTCCATAGTTGAAAATGTAGTAATGACAATTCCCTCTTATAATGGGGAACTTGCCAACAAAAGGACAGTCATGTCTGATACCTTTTCATTAATGAATGAAATACCTTCCTAACCAGATCAAATATTAAGGGAACAATCATTCTCCCAACCTTCTTTGGGTCATTTGACTTCAAATATAGCAGGGGAAAAACTGATTGATTCCATTGCTTTTAACAAAACAATCGATAAGAATCCACTTTTTTTAGAGAACGTAAAGAATACTTTAAAAAAATATGATGAAGATATATTGAACATTTGAAATAAATTGGATAAAGGAGTTGTACCGTTCATGTTATGGGCTTTGGAAAACAGTCAATAGAAAATTCCAGAATTGATGGTAGCAGATTTCATTCATGATGTCTACCTCAACTAATGTAAAACTCTTCATCATTTGAAATCCAAAGTATTACCATATGATGAATATCAAAATAATTTAACTACAATAGAAGGGTTGAAAATCCAAATTGACTAGGAATATATCTCAATTTCCCAACATCCAATGTTCGAAAAGCTACAGAGAAACCATTAGTGTGCATGATAAAATCTCTAAAGAGGCTTTGGTAGTTAATTTTTGATACCTGATCTGGTGTTTGTACCAGAGGATGGGGTGTAAAAAGAAGATTGTATTTCACTGTTCTTTAGAATCAGCAGAGTCCTCCAAAATCATTCTATTGGCATTTTATTTCCCATTACCAACATCAATGAAAATATTTTTTATATAATCAATTGTACGCTCAAGAATAAGCCTCATCTAGATCTCATGAGTGTTAGGAAAAAAGAAAGTAAAACATTGAGATGCATTTTCATCATGCATATGATAATATTATGCATGCATCCCACTAAGATGATTTCAGGCATCTGATAATGAAAATGTATCAAATACCACAATGATCTTCTGAGGCAAATGATTTCAGTGGTTCTCAGATAATATATAAAACTAATTTTTTAACCAACATTCACAAAATTAGAATGGTTGTTGTGCGCATCTCTGCCATAGAAGTTCAAGAGACACCCCAACTTGTAGGGTTGGGGTCTTGTTTAATTCAATCATCGTATTCAATAAACAAAATTCCACATTTTGAAGAAGAATAATAGGAACAACCACAACCTATATGGTTGGGGGATTATTCACATCTACAATCCCCTCCTCAAAAAAATTTAGTTTTCTCTTAGCTAGGGAAGAATCCAAAATGACAATGCACAACTATACAATCCATGTATTCTCTTCGAGTTACTTATCATCAATAAGTTCCTCAGAATTCATCATATAGGTGAACAATGTGCCATGGAAGATACATAGGGAGATGATCTTAAAAATATATTGACAGAATGCCACCAATGTATTATTCACTAGTAAATGACATTAATACGAGTTCATAATATCATCTAATGATTGAGTCTAGTTTTGGGGATTTCTAAGATGAATTTCTTATACATAATATGGTACACACTGATGAATATTAAGTGGGTCTGTGTACCTCAAATATGATCATTTATTCATTCTGAATCCAATTATGAAGGGTGAATTTTGTTGAATCTATATTCCTCCATGTTGTCTAAAAAGTGAAAAAGGGAAATGCCTTAGAAACATGAGGAGAAAAAACGTGAAAAAAGTAACGATTTTCAAAGCCTTGAACATTGGATTGCTTAAGTCAACCCAAAAAACTGTCAGTGCACAACGTTCTTGTGCCCTACAATTTAGCATGCATGCCACTGGTGAACCCAATATCTTTTCTCCAAGGATCAAATTTTTTGCTCTAAATAGACATTTAAAGCCTTCATTTGTATAGATGAATTTCCATGAAGCCTAATTACTTCTCTGATTTACCTATTGCTTTTCCCTAGTCTTATAATGCATTAAAGGTACTTCATTAACACATTGAGAATCTGAATTAAAGTCAATCATAGGAAATATGTCTTTTTAGTGATTAAAATTCATAGAAATTCTGGGCCGAAAGTGCCCAACCTCCATCAAACAGAAACACTTGCATGTCACCTCTATCATTAATGTTAAATTGAGTGCCCCACATCTTGTATTAACTATGAACACTATTGAAGGAACGAGTAAAGTATTGTACAAGTATTAACATCCAGGTTTTTCATTAGTAAGAAAAACATCATGTCTCCAAATCCTAAATTATCGCCCCTACATTCATACCAATATTATCTTCGTTTCCCTTCATTGATTCTCCTACTCTCTTCAGTCTACGAGCCACTATACCCTCTTCAGATCCATTCATGGAATGTCATAATCTTCATTGGATCCCATTTCTGAAAGGGAATCCATTGATAACTCCACAAAAACTCCTTACTTATCAAACCTTTGGGAAGGGAACATCAGTGTGTCTCCTATTTGGGTTTCTATATCTAAAGTCATAGGATTCTCACATGTGTTTAACAATGGGGTTCAGATTCATGGAATGTCTGTGGGTATGTATATCCGCATTCACATGGACCATTCTCACAGGAACAATGTTGTGAACTTATTTTTTTTGAGGATTAGGTTTTGGGTTATGTTCTCCCCTTTTAGACTTTATTACATGGAACCTCAATTCTCTAGTAGGGAAGCTACGGTTCACACTTTATTTTCCATTCAGTCAATGGAAAACTATTCCTCTCATACCATGATATATTTATGGGAGTCCATCCCATTGTAATCCCCAAACCATTCAATTAATAGGTTATAGTATTTATCTTCTCTACTTCCTTCACCTTTATTGCTTCCTTACATTGAATCCATTTCTAATGTAAATTAAATAGAGGGAAGGATCATTGCCTCACCCTCTACCCTAGTCGCCTATCCCCCATCCATTTCTGCTGCCATAGGTGCATTCTCCTCCACTTGTGGATGAGGAAATGTTTGGGTGCATTTGTTGAATCTTTGATATCTTTTTGTTTATCACGCTGATCATGACTAACATGGTCCTAACGATTCGATATGACCACAACATTTTCAGAAACATCAGTTATCTTGAAATATGAGAACTCTGATCAGTATTCAAACTATGACATGTTGGATACCTTCTTGAAGGCCTGAGCTGAGAATGTACCCTTCCAAATGCTTCCACCAAATCATGTCCCCTAAAATGGGCAGAATTAATGTGTATTCCATGAATAAATAAACTACAATAACTCAAATTCCAACCGTAATAGTTATATGTGGGAAGCCATCTTAAGTCATCATCTCACTGGATATACTTTTTAGGAATCCAACCATTATTCCCTTAATTTGGTAATACTCTTTAGGAATAATCCCCAAATTAAACCCCCATTCCCCATGTAATCTTTATCAAATGAACTTATAAGGTTTGAGGGGTCCCATTATGTGCCACCTAACTACAAGGGTTCTAATTCCATTCATTAGGATACGTAGTTTTTCAATTTTATGGACACAATCCCAATATCAAAACAATCCTTTATCTTCCGAGACAATAATAAATTGTAGAGTTCCATAATCAATGGAATAAAAAAGAGTATCATCATTACGATGATTAAAAGAATCTCTCAGTGTTATATGAGAGGATACCATTTATGGAGAACTGTGAATACATATTCATATCTCCATTAATAAAAAACCTCAAATACAAAAAAATGATTCCAAATTTCAAACATGTTAATAAGTGATTGAAAATCCTAAGGGAATCCTATTTTTATTCTAGTTGAATTAATAAAGATTCATGAAAATATCTTATAAACAGAGTCCCAGAGATGACATTAATTCCACCCAAAAGGGAGTGATGAGACCTAAATTATATCCTCTCAACCAATGAATGTTCTCAAGTATCATAAATTTTATACATAACGAGCACATGCCTTTGGAAAAAAGGTCCATTTTGGATAAAGAACTGTTGGATGTTTCCTGTTCCAGTAATAAATCCAATGGAAACAACATGGAAATAATTATTCATTCACTAGAACATAAAATCTAATGAACTAAGATAAAAGAGGGATCAATGGGTTTTATATATAATAAAATTTCATTTAAAATGATCAATAGATAATCTAATTATAGAATGGAGACTTCATTGGAACTGTTATAATGAGACTACCCGAGATCTTTCCACCTTTAATATACATGGATATGAAAAAATGAGGAAAACCCACATGTCTAAATCAATCTATAGTCTTAGTTAAAGGATCTCATATCTTAATCATAATAGATTGTTTTTCATCATGATATAACCATTAATGATTTTCATGGAATTCCTCCATTACAATAGTATGCGTAAGTCCCCTCACCATACCTTATTCACAATAAATATTGAATTAATTGAAAAATAATCACATTGCATACAACTATGTCCCTATTCAAATTTTAATAGTCAAATTATATTAATTTAGGATTATAGAAGAAGGAGGGAAAATAGAAAATGCTTGATGGTATTTCCTAGATCACTTCCTTGAATGGTATAGACTTAACCACAACGGATCCGTTCAAACAAATTAGTAAAAGATATGTGTTACCCATAAATAATATAGATCATATGAGTCTTATTTAATTTGTTTCTTCAACAGATATCATGATATCTTTCATGAAAATTAATCCCAAATGATTTTAATTTTTCGACTCTCTATAAAATGGTAAATTCTCTACTAAATATGACCTCATACCACCTATTTATAATTGAAGAATAAATTAATCATTAGTTGGGTCAGAATAATTCATAATTTCAATAGGGGAAGTGAATATTCCAACTCACATCCCCTTGTCTCTCATAGAGAACATCAAAAGGACCACACATCATTAGATTTCTCAAAGGAAGTCACATAATTTGATGAATTTCAAATCATATTCCCCCTCCTAAATATACAAAAAATATCCAATTATATTATTCCACTAATGAAAAAATGAAGGAGAATAAAAGGATGACCTAGTGTAGGATGAATACCTCATGGATGACCCTCGAGCAATTTAGGAGTGTGTCTCTACAGCCATTTAGGAACTTTGAGAAATAAATTTCGGTACAGAAGTAGACTCGTGGACAACGTTGATCTGTTTAGAAACATCTTCCAAATGAAAATATGTGTATATATCTTTTTTAATGTGAAAAAGGAACATTTTTTACTAAAACATTGATAAAAATCCATGCCTCATCCTAAGGTGGTAACTCAACATCTTGTATATAGAGAGGACTATTTGTTATATAATCAAACATCTAGATAGATATATCTAACTCATGGCTCCAAAATTGAGGTAGAAGTTGACATTCTAATCAGGTTAAATTTTATTTGTGATGTCTATTAACCACAATTGATTTCTAATATAGTCCATTTCAAAAAAATAATCCTAAAAATAGAGTCTTTTCTCAATTTTAGAGATCATAACTAGAACGATTGAAATGATGATATCCCAGTACTATTCACAAAGCTATTAATCGACAAAATAGTTGGATTTAATTCCCCTCCAATCATCATGCCTATCCTATATTAAGCAGTTTAAATCCATCCTTATAGGAAAAAGGTTTCCCTTCACCGTGTTTATGAAAATTGGGGATACATATTAGTGGAATTAAAAATGTATGGAATCATTCTAAAGACTCAAGACATAACTATCAAACCAACAGTGTTTATTTGTCATGATGAAGGAATACCCCTTATTTATTATGTAACATACACCAAGGGGTCACTTGGTTACATTCTCGCACAAATTAATGACACTGGTAGAAAAATAGTCTTTATTGTGTTAGATGAACGATTATCGACGCTAAGACTCATTATTTATAATGTGAGTAGAGATTTATAGCTGTAATCATTATAGTACAAATATTGTGGCAATATCTCTAAAACCTAGTGGACCATTTGTTCTATCCAAGAAACCAAGTCATATAAATTCTCAATAATATAATATTTTTTAGGCTTCATTCAAGGTGTAAAGTGATCCTCTAATATTTTTACATTATGGTTGTTCCTCAGAAATGCATAATATATCAGGAATTAGAAGACTTTCTTATAGAACATATATCAGAAGAACTAACAATAACGAACACTAAACTAGTCAATGAAGATATATTTTTAAGTAAAGTGAATCCAAATATAGGAGAATTATATTTTAACAAATCATCTAGAAACCCAATAAGGAAGATGATGAATGACCCAGAGCTCATCCAAGTTAGGCATGGAGTTTTTCATATTTCACCAAAAAGTTAGTCAAATATTAATCATTTGTATTGTAATAATGGTGTATAAATAATGATGTAGAATATCAGTTCTCATTACTAGTGATGATTTATCACTCTAGGTCAACTAAATCAATGGAGATAAATGGTGGTTTGGATTTGATCATCATGTAGTTAAACTGTGACTATTCCAACAAAATGTAAGGGATAATCCTCCTATTAAACTATGTATGATGAGTAATACCGGAATTCCATTTGTATTAGTCCTTTAATCAAATCTCTCATTGAAAAAATACCCATGAAAATTACCTGGAACAAATAGAAAGAACTCAAGAAGAATCATACCAGGCCGAATTGGTCATCAATATTTCCCACCGCCATATTGAATCAAACATTATTCAATTATCAATCGATGAGATCTATTTATTTATTATTGTTACTGAACCATATTGTCCTACCACTATTTGTATGATGAACATCATGTACAAACATAAAAATGGAGTTCTTCCTTAATAAAGTTCTCAAAAATAGAAAATCTGAAGGCAATCAAATAACTATATTCTATAAAATGGAACTAATCATAAAAATGTACTCTATAAGGGGGTCCTTGAGGGCGACCATTATTAGGTGGATTTATGGAGATGATACTATATATATCATAGAATTATTTCATATTAGATAATTTGTTTCCTACCTTTATTAGTTTTATATACCTCGTAAAATTTGATATCATGGGTACTACTAGCCCAGTATGGCCTAGTATTACATAAAATTCACCAGAAAATTTCATTCATTATAGGTACATTAAAAGTTCTTTCACAAACCCCGTGAATTAAAATATATATCCATATTATCCTATTCCTTTTCTATATTGGGAATGGACATCATAAGACCATATATTCCGACCACATCTAAATAGATCAAGTACATTCTCCCTACAACTGATTTATTAAATGAGTGGGTTGAGGTTGTACCTATCAAAGAGTTAGGGGAATGAAACATCATTATCTTTGTAAAATAACATCATCATTACCAAATTTGATGTCCCATTTATAATACTGATAGAAAACTACACCAATTTCTAGTCATATTTTGTAGATAAGTTTTATTAGGAGTATAACATCAAATCCAACAATTCCATCCACGATTTTTCTATTGAAAGTGGATAAATATAATCCTTCCTGAATACCCTATCACAACTATCCCAAATTATTGTGGATAAATATAAGAAATATTTGATGGATATGTCATTACATGCCTTTGTGGGCTTTTTATAATACATCATGAACAACTAAACTGTAGACCACATACTCATTAGTATATGAGAGAATGGTGGCCCTTCTGACCAATGTTCAAATTCATTATCTCTGTGTTGCCCAATATGTGAATTTGGCGATATATTATATATAATATATTAATTTTGATTAATTTTAGGGACTATATGTGATGATATTTCAGAACATCAATCATTTGGAATTTCACCAATATCAGATTGCACATGCATTTACTAAAATGGAATACCATCAACCATTCTACAAATGAGATAAGGTATTTGTTATTAATAATCCAATGATAGTTAGGAAGAAACCCAAAACTCTAGATCCAATGTGGTAGGGACCATATTACATACATAATGTCTACTACAATTGGGTTTATTCTACGATATTGTCTGATCGAAAACAAACCTAATCTACTACATATGAAAGGTTTATCAAGAAATACTTCATATGATCACATTTACTATTATAAAATGTAATAATTTAAATTTTTTTAGCATGTAATCCTGAGAAGAAAACATTAAAATACAAGGTAAATGTCTGAAATTCAAGTCATTAAACTATGTAGTTTGTCTTTGTCACATGAACATAATTGTATGAAATATCATCTACATCACAAGATGATAAACTACACGACACCAACGGCCTTTCTATATGAGTTAAAAATAAATATCCTCATAGTCATGTATGCATGTCCTTAAAAAATAATTTTATATGGTCAAATTCATATAAACTAAACTACAAGACATTATTGTACATAATGTAAGACATTAAACTATATACCATGTCATTCTAATCACATGACATTAACTACATGGTATACATCCTCATCACATGATGATAAATGGTAGACTTACAATGTCCCATAAATAAAGGATACCACATAAAATCCATGGGATTCATCCTCTTAAAATTAAGAGTGATCTGATAGTACTACACAGATAGAAAAATGCATCACACATTATTCTTCTACCACACATCATTAATGAAATATGTGTGGATGGATTCATATTATCATAAGAAATGTTGTGATACACAGATATCCAATATTGGTTCTCGACACAGCCCATAAACTTTCCACCACTCTACATATGATCCGTATCTATTTTAGGGTCTTCTAATAACGATGTATAGCTTGATTCATATCATCATAGGATATGTACTGACTTTTATGGATTCCAGCAATTGGAAAATATAAAATTCACCCCATTTATAAGATGGTTTTAATATACTTTGTTCTCAATTCCTATATTCACATTTGATCTTTCTTCATTTTGATCCACCAAATAACCATTCCCAAAACTACACATCCTTATTATAAGAGCTAAAACTATAGGATGACAATTTCATAACCACATGATATTAAAATACATGGTCAAATTGTTTATTTCATGATGTAAAAATGCACAACGTGTCCATAGATACTTTAATAGATCACAACATTGGTTATAATTTTATATTACACCACATTTCAAGAATTATTTGAATCTTTATTACATTTCACATAGGATATGTAACGATTCTCCAATGATTTTCATGGTCCAACAGTAGCCTACAAAAGAAATAAAATATCACATTCCCTTCACATGAGTCAAATCTATGTGGTGAAGTTTACACTTCATAGACAATATCATCTATAACACATCTTCTGTAGTCATAAAAGATATTTACATACATCAGAATCATTGCCATGGGAAATTCTGGAACCCTGCAATTTTCCCTATCCATTTAAAAGGGAATTCTAGTGTCCTAATAACAGCTTTTTATCACTATTAATAATTCACCCTAGTTGGATATACATAAATCACCTACATAATAGAAATATCAATTAAAATAAAACTCTTCCCCTGAAGATCCCACTTATATCATTCTAATATTAATTAATATTTTTCTCCATTACCTTTTCTCCTAATTCGAGAAAACCCAGCATCAGGGATTGTAATTGAAGATTTCATGTATGAGGCATATTGGAACATCATAGCCAATTGGGCATATTATAACTCATTATTTCTCTGAAATGTTGTCTAAGATACATGAATATTAACTTAATGATTATAGTTCATCTTATTCAGTGTAAATATTCTAATTCTACATGTTCCTAGATTACTATTAACATAATATAAGTATTTATGTATGCAAATCCAATCTCATGACTAGCTGCCATAATGGAAGAAATGCCCCTCCCTATAAATGTGGCAGACCGTCACAATGAATCTATCAATGAACTAGATATGGATCGATTATATCTCTATTGATATACGTAATGATGCATGAATCTTATAATCTGACCCATACACTGAAAATTTAAAATTCACATATTTTCCATCTCTATTGAAATTTTTAATCGAATATTCCTTTTTCTCCCCTTGTTTCTCAAATTGAGCATAGGTCACATGAGCATATGAGTTTTTTTAATTTACTCTCTATAATAATTAGGAAATATTCTTTTCACCTTATGGATCTATGTCCTTTAACTATTACATTAAACCGCATGGTCCCTCAATAACTAATTTTTTTTTGGATCGTTCTATGATGAGATGTGTAGTGATTCCTAGATATCATGTCTAGTCCAAGGGATGAGGTATAGATGAAATTCCCCCCCTCCTTGACACAAAAAAGAATCTATATAGGGTAAAATTATTTGTAATATGTCACTAAAGAGTCCATCATGGAATTAATTATGTCTACTCATATACCTGAGTTATATCTAGGTAGGAAATGACAGACTCTATGGAATGTATGATTCTGAATTATTTTTATGTACTCAGACAAATTGCATTCACATATCATACCTTATATCCTAGGAAAAAAAGGATCTCTAAAATATTTATCTATCAATTGTAAATGGATGTTCAGTGTCTCAACGACACCATTGTTTGAAAATGAATGATATTCCCTAGTTGTAATTGCATAAATATTCCACAAACATGATTTAAAACAAAAGTAAAATTATTCTTAAAGAGATGCCTCTTATTTATCTATTATATATATAGAAATTTCTATTCCATATCATCTATCATTATCTGGGAACACTAAACATAATGTTATAAATTTTCCCTTCCCACATATAAGGCATTTCAGAACATTTCATCCAGATGATCCTTTTATTTTTTATATTTTCCACGACATATGGTCCTAGACATATGATGAAAAATTTCAAGACCCCCAGTCATCTAGCTCACCCACACACATCATTGAATCTATGTGTGTTCATATATGATTATAATTTTAATTATCACAAACCACAAAATATATTTTTTGTAGTATTGTGGTAGTTTTGGGTCTAGAACATAGGAAATGATGTGTAGATAGGAAGCCAAAAAAAGTATTCCCTTTAGGTTGGATTTCTCATAGGTTTATTTTGTTTATGTGTCAACTAACACTATTGATATTGGATATAGGATTCACAGAGATTATAGGGGTTATGGTTTTAGTTATAGAGGATAATCCTAGACCTAACATGGTTCTTCCTAGAGAATAGGCTCTAAATTGGGGAATAAAACACTAGTTGATTATGGTCAAACAAACTAGATGGATCCATGATGAATCTATTACATGGTATAGCTATAGATAATAATAGGTGAACTAAACTGAGTTTATATGGAATAACGTTTTATGGTTCAATGGAATTTGTTTTATATATGAAAATTGTGTTATGATCATTCATTTATACTTCCCATGGTTAGGGTTGTATAAAAGAATTTAAAAAAATTTATTTTTTACCCATATTAATAACACTATTATTAACAAATTTATATTTATATATTCCTTGAATTTACAACCATTGATACTATAAATCATTACCCTAACTGTTTACCTTCTCACAAATGTATTAATCAAAATTAATGAAGCAATTGTAGACAATTTTTGAAGATTAATGAAACATATAAATTAATATAGTTTTCAATTTAGGGTTTATGAATCAATATTTTTTTAATAAAAAAGTATAAATGAACAAGAATCTACTTGAAATAGTAAATCATAATGAATGTGGTTCATATCTACTATCAAATGAAATAGGAATGGGAAGAGAAATGCTAGAATGGTAAAATTTTATGAAAGAGATTAAAAATGCCTGCAAATTGGTAAAAAATTGTTTTATTTAATCAAAAATAAAAAATAATTTTTATAATTTTCATTTATAATGGAAATAAATGAATAAACAAAATAAAAACAATAGAAAAAAAATAATTCCAAAAAATATATATACATGGTCATCTACTCTCTATAAATACAATCATGGTAATTTCAACAATACGTAAACTTCTAATATCACGTAAAATCAAAGAAATATTTTCCCTATGAATTTTGTATTTTCATTGTTTCAAGGATAAGTTCACTGGGAATCCAGGGTGAAAAAAATTTCATTGAATGTAATGGTAAATAATGACATTATTATTTTAAGGAATTTGACACTACGCGGGAAGTGGACACTGAATTTTTCAAAAAATGTATTGGAGATTCATGAAATTTTTTTTTGACATGTAAATTCATTAGGACCTATGATTCATGATTACATACATGTTGTGAATGATTCATTCACATCATATATATGCTGCACGACAAGTAATTTCAAGTATTGGCCAATTTTGAGTTTTTTCCTTTAATTATTGGGGAATTATTCTATAAAAAAAATCAATAAATACCTAGTTTTTTAGCAAGGGAAAAATTAATATTGATTAATTAATTGATTCCAAAATGATTATAGAATTTTATTTTATAATATTTCCTTATACTTAAACAATTTTTTACCATCATGAAAATATGAACCCAGTGTGGAATATAAAAGAAACGTCTTTAATAGAGGAAAAATTAATTACAAATATGAAAATAAAACTATGTGTGTGTTTAAAAGTAATTCCTCTAGAATTAATCCTACAAGTAAAATCAGTAATTACACATGGATCAGTTATTTATTTTTATTCTTATTTATTTAATAAAAATCTAAAAATTGTTCCTTAAATTATATACCCATTTTTCAAATTACCTAGAAATGAATACTCTCATTTATCATGGTAAAATGTTTCTAGAGTTATTCTCATACCATAACTACATATTCCAAAATATATTCTTGAATAGGTTCTATCATCTTCAATTCATATAGAAAAATAAAAAATTAATCACGATGTATTTAACAAAAATGGTTCAAATGACATTGATATTGATTTTAGTTGGATAGAAAGTGAAAATCAAGTTTAAAATGAGGGTATGATCTAATATAACATGCATTAATCTCATGAATAATTCAATTTATTTACTCCTCCATGATCTATGGGGGCACATTCTCCAATCATCTCAAAGTGGATCTATGAGTATAGAAATAATATATCATAAAATTATATTTTTTTTAATTATTTCCTTTTCATTTATTTAATTTTTTTAGAAATAATTTTCATAACAAGTCTCACATCCATACCCTAACAACATAAGATCAATGAGAGGATTCATTGGTGTAGAATTGGAAATTTTGGACATTCTTAATATGAAACCAAAAATCATTTTCATTATTTTTATTTGAATATATTTTCTAAAGTAATAGGGTATGTGTGAAGTTCAAAGTGAAATCATGTATTACATCATATTAGAATTGACTGTTACACAGTACAACTCTTAAAAAAACATATCATGCACATCAGAAAATAAAATTCCCTAATATTCTTTCATAGGATAATTATTACCAATATAAAGTGTATGGTAGGAAGGTAAAGTTAGCATGAATTGGATCAATCAAATAAAATTTATTTATTGATACTATGGGTTAATGAATTAATAATATTACATTGTTATATGGAAAAAACATTCAAAAAATATTTCCTCAATCATATTAAAATAGTATTTGTATAGTGATAGCCTCAATAAAATCTCAATGATTGTTCTGATATGTTTTTTCCCAATTTATCTCTTAAAAAATATTCTCAAAAAAGAATATGAAATTGTCGGTTCAAAATAATTATGGGGATTGGAGTATAAATATATAAATGGATATTAATTAGTATATAAAAGTAATTAACATGTCTATCAAAAGTAATTCACGAAATATTGAATTTGAATTTAATTACTAAACTCAAAAATCATTCTAAAAATATAATGTAGAATATAACATTTATTTCAAAAACATCCATATAAAAATTGTCATTTCATTAAAATAGTTCAATAATTTTGTAGTTTTAAAGCACCATTTTAGTGAAAATTTTCACCTAGAATGATCAAAACTATCAATAATATAAGTGTATCGACAATGAATCTCAACAACTCCCCACCCAAAAATAAAATAAGTCATTTTACAAACTATCCTGAAATCTATCTTTGGGAAGATATCATAACAAAATCATAGTAAAAATGAAATAGTATCATTAAAATTGAATTTAGGGAAACTGGAGATCCATTTTATGAGTGTCATTCCATAGGGAATCATAGTGAATGTTGATTTGAAATTAAGGATACCTGCATAATGAGTTAGAATGTCAAATCTGACACTAGATAAACAATTATTCCATACATTTTAATCATAATGAAAAAGTGAAATGGGTAGGTATACATATTTAATTGTATTGAAAAATATCTTAGATACATGAATATGTGTGGGTATAATGAAGTGCAATGAATTTCTACAAAATATAATGCTACTAAAATTAAAAAAATAGTTAATTTAAATACTATTATTAAATCAAATCCAGTTACGGGATTCCTCCCATATTGTGATAATAGTGAATTGTTGTCTTCATAGATTGATAGATGAATATATCATTTTTTTCATTTTCACAGAAGTTATCTTCTTAGTATAGGAACATGATGTAATGGCGTCATTCTAATGTGTATTCTTTGAATCATTATCCACATTAGTAGTATTATAATTTTGAATCTCCTAATGTTAAAATAGAATCCATTATCATCAAGGTGTGTATCACTGTTATACATGTATATCTATTGAATGATCATTAATATGGTGATTTACAATAGCCATATATCAGGTTATCTGAAGAGAAATTGAAGATGATGTTAGATTGGGTGCACTAATTACCAAAGATGATGAAGAATTGATATAGATGGAAAATTTAATATAGCACTGAAATAAAAGATAACCCAATAAAATATGACATAAAAATATATATCCCATGTGTGTATATATATCTATGATTCATAAATGTGTAATGGAATATATGAATGAAAATAATAGATCACCTAAAAAAGAATACTGAAAACATGGGAGGAGGCCAATATTTATTAAGAATAATAAAAGTTTTCTATCACCTCATATAGAAAACTCTCCAAAATAAAGGGTGCATGTAGTTTTACCATCTAATCGATAGAAAGAAATGGAGAAAGGGACTCATGGATCAACTAACATGGTGGGTGTTGTGGTGTTGGATCCTATCTAAGAGGATGATGGAGGTGAGATAATGATGCTGATGGTGTTCATTTTTATGGATGTTGGGTTTGTAAATGGAACCATAGTGGTTGGATGAAGGAAATATCAATCCCCCCATCTATAAGGCCCCAACCGTAAACCTTACTTAATCTTGAGTTATTATAAGATTACACATTGAGGGTCTTTTCAGGTTTAGAGTTTAACAGAATTAGATCATAAAACATGCACTACCTTCCACATTTAAAACAATGAGGTTACATAAAGATAGTATTCATTTTTCTCATCAGCGGAAACATATTTAAAATAAAACATGGATTCTTTCTTGACACTTCCTTGACACTATCATCATATCATGTTCCTTTCCCTTGACCTATGAAAAACATTTCAAAAAGACATGGGATGAGCATAAAAAGCTCAGTATGGGTTATAAAAAATATGGAAAGGAAAAATGAGTTCATATATACATAAGAATGAAATCATATGTTACCCATAAAACATAAGCACTTTAACATACCTCATCAAATCATGAATAAATCATAGAAATCATAAGACATAAAGGTATCTTGAGGCATTCATAACATTCTTACGTAGGGAGTAACCCTCCTGGTAACGTTTGGAATACCCATCACAGTATATTCCCTAAATCATTTCGGAGAAACCTTAACGTTTCACTCCATCACGTTACCCAATTAATTGGAGAGCTATATCGGGCTCACCCACCCTTAGTTCATCACGGAACCACTCGTCTTCATAATAATGCCCAAGAACCTCAACATAATCGTATCACATAAAACATGAATAAAAGAAACATAACATTTTCAAATTTCAATCACAAATTATCTATGCAACACATTGATATAAAAACATTATGAAAACCATTTTCAATACCAAAATAAAAGAAATGTAAAACATTGTATTTGTTTTTCTTTAAAAAAAGGTATGGCTTGTAGAGGAAGTCGGAACTCAAATAATGGTCACGACGGCGGAGAAGTCGTTGTCGCCACATACGTATGACAAAAACATTGCCTTTTGTCTTTTAGTAAATGCTTAATATAAAAAAGATTCCTTTTGTATAAATGTAAATGTAAAAGGGGTTTATACACCGTATAAAATAAGGTTGTGTATAAAACAAAATATACCTCAATGAAAGGAGATTGAGACGAAGTCCCATACCTCGGGTCCGACATGACTTGGTCGTTCTTTAATCTCTTGAATAATAAACTTGAGTTAATTTCTTCTTGTTTAAGAACCTTTTCCATGTTCATTATTCCTTTTATATCACTTATTGCCATGTCAAGATCAATATGTAATTATTTAAGTTAATAACGGTCATTTTAACGATCATTGGTACTTGAGTAAAAAATAAACCCTTTATAATTACAAGTTGGTCATGTATCCATTATATTCAGAATGGTATTCATGATTTAGATATCATATATCATATATATCCAATACATTCATTCATTTATAATATTAGATAACATTTAGAGGTAAGAAATGAAATGCACCGTTCATGGAGACGGTAAGCCGTACGTACGCATGAAAGCTGCTTCCATTTCTATTTTGTATTTTATGAAATGGAATCATAATTATATAAAGGTATATTATAATTCCAGTGTAATATCATATATAATATCATAACACCATCCTTTATACGTCCCACATATGGTATTAATGAATCAAATCACTTTGAGGGGGCGGTAGTCCGCACTTCCTTAAATGAAGATATCGCGTTTACCCATAATGGAAACCATAAAGATATTCCCAAAATGAAAAATAACTAAGCTTAAGGAAAACATAAACATATTGTCTATAATATATAAATATTGTGTCATATTAATTTCCACATTTGAATGTGTTAAAAGAATGTTGAACAATCATCATTTTGGGAGGCAGAAATTCACCATCCATGGAAACAGTATGTTCTTTAACCATTAGATGTAGGTGTGTGTAATTTCAGCTCAAATCCATCTTATAAAAATATCCTAGTATATGTAAGATACTCGTGTTTTTACAAATGAAAAGAATAAAAAGAGTTTATCTGTTTGGAGAAGCAAAATAAAACAAAAGGACTCAAGTGAAGACATTACCATAAAATCGGGTAACTCCCTTTGATTTGAGCTCAAAGGCTTCCTTGGGAAGACTTCTGCCAAAAGTGAGGCTTCAATGAGTAAGATAGGGAAGTGAAGAGACAAAATGGGAAGGGGTTGGCCGAGCCAATGGCTTTGGAAGTGTGGGTGAGGAGGTAGAGGTGGGGGCCTTTTATAAGAGGAGAGGAGGTGCACTCTTGGAAAGTAAAGAAATGTTACTTTATTTTAAAATGAGTTTCGGATTCAAAAGGTCCCACATTGATATAATTCGAGGGTATGGTGATAAGGGTTCGAAATCCACCCATCCAATAGGTTTTGGACATGTGTAGGTTATAAATTTTACATTATCATTTCATTTTATTTAAATCCTTTATTAATAAGGTAATCGCTGCATCATAATGATGTCATAAATAAATTAATTTATTTAAAGTCAAAAAATTATAAAAAAAAATACTATGATGTAGGAATGCTTTTTAGATTTCCAATGACTATTTATAATAAAAAATCTGACTTGTATAACCCCATGTAAAAATTGTTTTAGTAAAATAACTCATGTTTGTGTCATTTTTACTTTAACATTATATAAACAGTTATTTATGTCATTTCCCAACCAAATTGGCTCCATGGGGTCCCCAAGTTGACCCATGGATTGTCTTGGTCGGCCATGACACATATAATAAGGGTCGGACATGTGTCAGATCATCTCATATTATTAAACATTATTTTTACCTTAAACTAAACTAATTACCACTAATCGCGATTAAAAACATAAAAGTTACTATTCCCCAAAAACTTATTTTAATATCAATGAACCACATTTTACTTCTTAATGAAAACCATGTATGTTGGATTTTTGAAAATCAAATCACAGAAGTTGAAAAGTTTAATTTATATGTAAAATCAGTTTCTTTAACTACCACTTAATGGTTTCACTATTCATCAAAAATTGCTGTTTTTCAGAAAAATACCAAAACATCAACCTAAGCTATATTTGATATTATGAATTCAAAAATTATTTCTATTTTAAAAAATTCGAAACATATAAGTTTCATTATTTAATTTAATAATTAATTCCCGATTTCCGAGAAAATAGCGTGTTTTTAAGATACAATAAGTATCAAAAGATTGAAACTAGTTTAAGTCCAATTTCAAAGTAAAATTAATTCCAATGACCACTATTGGATTAATTTTTAAAAATATATTCTAATTTCACTTTAAAACCAATTCAAAAGAAAATATAATCATATAAATAAATTAGATTATAAAGAAGTTCGATGTAAAATGCAATATTTTTCACTATTCATTAAAAAATGAACATTGTCAGAAAAATACCAAAAATTCACAAAAAGTAAATTTTGATGTCCCAATCATAAAGAATAAGTTTCTTTTTACAAACATAGCTTATAATATTGTCAGAATATATATTTAAAAATGGTTTTCCTTCAAAAGGCTTTAAAACAATCTTTTAAAAATATTAGTGTATACCCTGCTTATGATTGGATTTAATTTCATTATAAGCCTCTAAAACAATATCTAATTCATTAATAGGCATAAATAAAAATATCTATTATTCATTACTTACTTGTGATGTTAAATACTTCCCCCATTAGAAAATTGCGTCCCCGCAATTTATTTACTTATCGAATAAATGGGGGACTTATCCCTCATTGCTTTTTCAGATTCCCATGTTGCCTCTTCCATCATGTTGTTTTTCCACAAAACCATTACCTGATTAATCCTCTTATTCCGTAACACATGCTCCCTGTGGTCAAGAATCTGGACCGGTTGTTCCTCATAAGATAGGTTCTGTTCCAGATGAACTACCTGTGGACTCAAAACATGAGATGGATCTGGCATATACTTTCTTAACATCAAACATGAAAAACATTGTGTACCTGAGAAAAACTCGGAGGTAAATCCACGCGATATTCAACTGATCCAACTCTCTCCAGAATTTCATATGGTCCAATGAACCTTGGACTCAGCTTTCCTTTCATACCAAATCGCATCACACTTTTCCATGGTGTGACTTTGAGAAAAACATGATCACCTACCTCAAAAGATAGATCATTCCTCTTGTTGTCCGCATAACTCTTCTTCCTGCTCTGAGCTGTTCCCATGTGTTTCTAAATCAACTGAACTTTTTATGCCATCTCTTCTACCAATTCTAGTCCCATCAACTTCCTTTCACTCACTTCATCCCAAAAATCTGGAGTTCGACACCGCTTCCCATATAATGCCTCAAATGGTGCCATCTGTATACTGGAATGAAAACTATTATTATAAGAAAACTCAACCAAAGAAAGATGTTGGTCCCAACTTCCCTGATAATCCATCGAAAAAGCACATAGCATATCTTCCAGAGTCTAAATTGTTCGTTCTGACTGCCCGTCTGATTGAGAATGAAAAGCTGTACTAAAATTTAATTCATTACCCAATGACTTCTGAAGGCCCTTCCAAATGTTAGATGTGAACCTGGGATCACGATCGTATACAATGGAGAGAGGAAATCCATGTAACCTGACTATATCATTAAGATACAAACGATAATGTTTATCTAGAGAGAATGTATATTGTATAGCAAGGAAATGAGCAGATTTAGTCAAGCGATCTACAATAACCCAGATTGCATTATTACCTCGAGGGGTCTTCGGCAATCCCATAACGAAGTCCATGGATATATTCTCCCATTTCCACTATGGAACTGGTAATGGCTGAAGAATCCCTTTCGATAACTGCCGCTCTGGTTTAACATGTTGACAAGTCATACACTTCACAGTAAAATTAGCAATATCTCTTTTCATTCCATCCCACCAGTAATAGTCACACAGATCTCTGTATATCTTAGTACTACCAGGATGAACTGAAAACGGAGAACTATAAGCTTCACAAAACAACTCTCTCTTCAACTGTGAATCACAAGGCACACACAATCTCTTCCCAATTCTCAAAACCCAATCATTATCAATGTTGAATTCATGCAACATACCGTTCTGAAGTAGCTCTACCTTTTTCTACAACTCACTGTCTTGCTTCTGTGCTTGCTTGATTCTTTCTGATAGAGATGATGTCACTGATACCTGAGACAAAACATAAGAACTTCCTTCTCCAACAACTTCTATGAAAAAGTTCATCGAATACTTAACCAAAGAATCACATTCCAAATGCAACATTGCTAATGAAGCATTACTTTTTTGACTCAAAGCATCATCCACTCTATTTTATTTTCCCGGATGGTAATTAATTGTAAAATCATTATCCTTGATTAATTCTACCCAACTCCTCTGTCTCATGTTCAATTCTTTCTGGGTGAATATATAATTGAAAAGTTTGTGATCTGTATATATTTCATACTTTACTACATACAAATTATGCCTCCAAATTTTTAAAGTGAAAACAACAGCAGCTAATTACAAATCTTGTGTAGGGTAATTTACCTCATGAGTTTTCAACTGTCATGAAGCATAAGCAATTACCTAATCATTCTGTATTAGGATGCAACCATGTCCTTTCAATGAAGCGTCATTGTATATAACAAACTCACCATTAATGGAAGGAAGTTCCAAAACTGGAGAATTCACCAATATTCTCTTTAACTCCTTAAAACAATCATCACATTCTTTTGTCCTGATAAACTTAACAACATTCTGAGTTAGCTTAGGGATTGGACTAGATAACCATGAAAAATTTATAACAAACCTTCGGTAATAGCCTGCCAAACCATGGATGCTACGAATCTCAGTTACATTTGTGGGTCTTGGCCATTCTTCAACAACATTTTTTTTGCAGGATCAACAGTTATCCCATCTTTAGAAACAATATGACCAATGAATGAAATTTGTTGCAACCAAAAAACAGACTATCCGAATTTCCCATGCAATTTCTTTTCATTCAAGGTTTTCATAATAACCCTTAAATGTCTTTCATGCTCTTCTTTACTTTTAGAAAACACCAAAAAATCATCAATGAAAACAACCACAAACTTATCCAAGAACTCATGGAAAATTATATTCATTAAGCCCATGAATACAGAAGGTGCATTGGTTAGCCCAAAAGGCATTACTACAAATTCATATGGCCATATCTTGTACGAAACACAGTATTCAGAACATCTGCCTCCATTACCATCAGCTGATGGTACCCTGATCTCAGGTCAATCTTTGAAAAAAACTGAGCTCCCCGGAGATGATCCAACAAATCATCGATATGAGGCAAAGGATATTTGTTCTTAACAGTGATGTTATTCAAGGATCTATAATCAATGAAAAGTATCATAGAACCATCTTTTTTTAACAAATAAAACAGGAGCACCCCATGGTGATGTGCTAGGTCGAATGAAACCTTTCTCTAATAAATCATGCAATTTCTCCTTCAACTCTAAAAGTTCAATTTGAGCCATTCGATAAGGGGGTTTTGAAATTGGGTTAGCATCAGGAACTAAGTCAATAGTAAATTCAACTTCCTGATCTGGTATTATTCCAGGAAACGCATCAAGAAAAACATCAGGATACTCATTTACCACTGGCACATCACTAATCTAAACAGTTACATTATTTTGAACGATGTGTGAAAGGTGACATTCATTTCCATCTTTTACATGTTTCTAGGCCTCTTGATATGTTATCAACATTAAGGGTTCATTCTTGTACACAAACTGAATGTCTTTCTTAAAAGAAACTTCTTTAGCTCTACAGTCAATCTTAGCATGGTAAATAGAGATCCAATCCATACCCATGATAACATCAAACAATACTAGAGGTAGAACAATAAGGTTTTCAAGTAGGTTCTTTCCACAGATAAGGATAGGAAGATTCTTATAAAGTATTTTTGCCTCAACATTTCCCCCAGGTGTTTTTACCAAAAGTTTAGGAGTCATTTATTGAGATGGTATTCCCATTTTACTAGAAATGATTTCAGAGATGAATGAATGTGTAGACCCCGAATCAAACAACACACTGTCATAATCTGAAAAAACAAACAATGAACCTGATACAACTTCATTTGATGGCCCTAAATCTGCTGAAGTAGTTGCAAAGGATTTCAACACCCCTTTCTGCTTGTAGTCTAACTACTTCACATCACTCAAGCTCTTTTTCGGACACTCATTTGCATAGTGACCTATCTCACTGCACTTAAAACATTTCACTAACTGTAAATAAAATTTGGTCTTACCATCACCTTGATCTTTTTCAGTGCAATCACGAGACTTATGTCCCATATTACAAAATCGGTAACACTTTCTAGAATTCAGAAGACATTCCAAAGCTTTCCTTTTTCCACATTTATCACAACCTGGAAACATAGTTTTCTTACCATCAGACTTTTTTGACTAATTCTTCCATTTCTCCTGCCACCTCGGTCTCTTCTTCTGCTGGTTGTTATAGAACACTTGATCATCGGCAAACTCTATTTCCACCTTCTTAGCACATCGAAAAAGCTTTTCATAACTTCTAAAATCATGAGAAGGTAATACCCTTCGATATTTTGGTTTTAATCCTTCGTAAAAATGATTGATTTTACTAACAAGGTCTCGTATAAAATTTGGAGCATACCTTGCCAATGGAGTGAACCTCTCTTTATAGGCAGCCACTGAGTCTTCATCTTGCCTCAATTCCAAGAATTGCTTTTCCATCCTAAGTCGAACAGCCCTAGGAAAATACTTATCAACTAACATACATTTAAATTCATCCCAGTCGAGAGTATCAATCTAATCAGCGACCCATATATTTTTATCCATCGACCACCACTGATATGCCTCACCATCAAAACAGAAAATAGCAAGACTAACCTTTTGATTGTCTGAACACCCCATGACATCGAAAATCTTCTCCTGTGCTTTAATCCACCCTTCATCTAGAACATGGTCAAACGATCCTCTGAATGATGGGGGATGTTGCCTCATGAAATGTTCAACCACTGACATGTTCCTCTGCTGTTGATCTGGCTGGTCTCGTGCATGGATACCACCGCCATTTATCGCTTCAGTCAACTACGCCATTACTGCAACAAACTGTTCAGTTCCAATTCTGTCCATCTTAGGATGCTGATTCAGTACGTTATTTACTTATGTATTCCTTCCTAGCACTGCTTCCAAGTTTCCCCTGCGGAAAACCTTTCTTAAAAAACATGTCTTAGATGAAGAAACATGGTAATCTTCAAATGCTATATCATTTCAATTTGACCATTAAAAATATATATATATATATTTTGGATAATCATTTAATAGATTTATAACTCCTAAAGTTATCTAAACCGACCTCTGATACCAACTATAAGGCCCCAGCCATAAACCTTACTTAATCTTGAGTTATTACAAGATTACACATTAAGGTTCTTTTTAGGTTTAGAGTTTTAGATAATTAGATCATAAAACTTGCAATACATTCCACGTTTAAAACAATGTGGTTACATAAAGATTGTATTCATTTTTCCCATAAACGGAACCATATTTAAAATAAAACATGGATTCTTCCTTGACACTTCCTTGACACTATCATCATATCATGTACCTTTCCCTTAACCTTTGATAAACATTTCATAAAGACTTTGGATGAGCATAAAAAGCTCAGTATGGGTTATAAAAAATATGGAAAGGAAACATGAGTTTATATATATATAAGAATGAAATCATACTTTACCCATAATGCATAAACACATTAACATACCTCATCAAATCATGAATAAATCATAGAAATCATAAGACATAAATCTAACAAGAGTCATTCATAACATTCTTTCGTAGGGAGTACCCCTCTTGGTTACGTTTGGAATACCCATCACAGTATATTCCCTAGATCTCTTCGGGGAAACCTTAACGTTTCACTCCTTAACGTTACCCAATGCATTAGAGGGCTATATCGGGCTCACCCACCCTTAGTTCATCACGTAACCACCCATCTTCATAATAATGCCCAAGAACCTCAACATAATCGTATAACATAAAACATGCATAATGGAAACATAACATTTCCACCTTTCAATCAGAAGATATCAATACAACACATTGATATAAAAACATTATGAAAACCATTTTCAATACCAAAATAAAAGAAAATAAAACATTGTATTTATTTTTCTTTTAAAAAAAGGAATGGCTTGTAGAGGAAGCCGAAACTCAAATAATCGTCACAGCGGCGGAAAAATCGTTGTCGCCGCTTACGTACGAAAAAAACATTCCATTTTTTCTTTTAGTAAATTCTTCATATAAAAAAGATTCCTTTTGAATAAAAGTAAAATTTAAAGGGGTTTATACACTGTATAAAAGAAGGTTGTGTATAAAACAGAATATGTCTCAATGAAAGGAGATTGAGATGAAGTCCCATACCTCGGGTCCGACTTGACATGGTCATTCATTAATCTCCCGAATAATAAACTTGAGATAATTTCTACTAGTTTAAGAACCTTTTCCAAGTTAATTATTCCTTTTATATCACTTATTTCCATGTCATGAACACTATGTAATGATTTATGTTAATAACGGTCATTTTAACAATAATTGTTACTTGAGTCAAAAATAAACCCTTTATAATTACAATCTGTTCATGTACCCATTATATCCAGAATGGTATTCAGGATTTAGATATCATATATCATATATATCAAGTACATGCATGAATTTATAATATTATATAACATTTATAGGTCATAAATTAAATGCACCGTTCATGGAGACAGTAACCCGTACGTACGCATGGACGCTGCTTCCATTTCTATTTTGTATTTTATGAAATGGAATAATAATTATATAAAGGTATATTATAATTCTAGAGTAATAATATATAAAATAACATAACACCATCTTTTATACGTCCCACATATGGTATTAACAAATCAAATCACATTGAGGGGGCGGTAGTCCGCACTTCCTTAAATGAAGATATCACGTTTATCCATAATGGAAACCATAAAGGTATGCCCAAAATGAATAATACAGAAGATTAAGAAAAACATAAACAAATTTTATATCATATATAAATATATTTTCATCTTAATGTCCACCTTTGAAGGTGTTAAAAGAATGTTGAACAATCATCGTTTCCGGAGGCAGAAATTCGCCATCCACGGAAACAATGTGTTCTTTAACCATTAGATGTAGGTGTGTGTAAGTGTAGCCCAAATAATTCTTATAAAAATATCCTAGTATATAGAATATAATGTTTTTGTTACAAAATAAAAGAATAAATGGAGTTTAGGGGGTTGGAGAATCAAAATAAAACAAAAGGACTCAAGTGAAGACATTACATTAAAATTGGGTAACTCCCTTTGGTTTGAGCTCAAATGCTTCCTTGGGAAGACTTCTGCCCAAAGTGAGGCTTCAAGGATTAAGAGAGGGAAGTGGAGAGACACAATGGGCAAGTTTGGCCAAGCCAAAGGCTTTGGAAGTGTGGGTATGGAGGTAGAGGTGGGGGCTATTTATAAGAGGAGAGGAGGGGCACTCTTGGAAAGTAAAGAAATGTTACTTTATTTTAAAATGTGTTTTGGATTCAAAAGGTCCCACATTGATATAATTCAAGGGTAAGGTGATAAGGGTTCTAAATCCACCCATCCAATAGGTTTTGGACATGTGTAGGTCATAGAGTTTACATTATCATTTCATTTTATTTAAATCCTTTATTAATGAGGTAATCGCTGTATCATCATAATGTCATAAATAATTTAATTTATTTAAAGTCTAAAAATTATAAAACAAATAATATGATGTAGGAAATCGTTTTAGCTTTCCAATTAATTTTTATAATAAAAAATATGACTTGTATAACCCCATGTAAAAATTGTTTTAGTAAAATAACTCATGTTTGTGTCATTTTTACTTTAACATTAAATAAAAAGTTATTTTTGTCATTTCCCAACCAAAGTGGCTCCATGGGATCCCCATTATGACCCATGTATTGTCTTGGTCGGCCATGACACATCCAATAAGGGTAGGACATGTGTCAACCTCATATTATATTATTAAAACATTATTTTTACCTTAAACTACACTAATTACCACTAATCGCGATTAAAAACATTAAAGTTACTATTCACCAAAACATTATTTTAATCTCAATGAACCACATTTTAATTCATAATGACAACCATATATGTCAGATTTTTTAAAATAAAATCACAGAAGTGGAAAAGTTTCATTTAAACGAAAAATCAGTTTCTTTAACTACCACTTAGTGGTTTCACTATTAATCAAAAATTGATGTTTTTCAGAAAAATACCAAAACATCACCCTAAGATATATTTGATATTCTGAATTAAAAAATGATATCTATTTTACAAAATTAAAAACATATAATTTGCATTAATTAATTTAATAATTAATTCCCGCTGTCAGAGCAAATAAGATGTTTTTATTAAACAATAAGTATCAAAAGATTGACACTAGTTTAAGTCCAATTTTAATGTAAAATTAATTCCAATGACCAATATTAGATTAAACGGTAAAAATATATTCTAATTTCACTTTTAAACCAATTCAAAGGATAATATAATCATATAAATAAATTATATTAAAAATCAGTTTTGATGTAAAATGCAGTATTTTTCACTATTCATTAAAAAAATGAACATTGCCAGAAAAATACCAAAAATTCACACAAAGTAAATTTTGATGTCCCAATCATTAATTATAAGTTTATTTTGACAAACATAGCTTATAAAATTGTAAATAGATATATTTACAAATGGTTTTCCATCAAAAGGCTTTAAAACAATCTTTTAAAAATATTAGTGTATTTCATGCTTAAGATTGGATTTATTTTCATTTTATGCCTCTAAAACACTATATAATTCAATAATAGACATAGATAAAAATATCTATTATTCATTATTTTCTTTGGATGTTACACCTTATTTCCATATTTATCGTATACTCTTATTGTTTAGCATTGCCATTCATCTCAGGTTGTAGGTCGGCCATGGTAGGAGCTGGGGACTGCATAGAGGAGGAGGATGGGCCAGACAGGGGTGGAGGGTGAGGGACTGAAGGTGAAAATGGTGAAAAAGGGTTATTAAATAATAGGGTAATGAATGAAATTCCCAAGTGGGCTCATAAATAACACATATTCACCATAATATACTTATTCGATAGCTAGGAATTAGAATAGTATATTGGGGTGGGAAAAGCGGTGCTGGTTGGATAAGGGATATGGGTGGTATCTTTGGTACACATATGAGCAGTATTAGGGTGGTTAATTGTGGTATTGGAGGGGTTTTCTATGATTTAGGTGGTATGTTTAGGGGTTAGGTCATATGTGTTGGATCGAATATGTAGATTTATATGTATATTAGATGGACCAATATAAGAGGGGGGTGAATTGTAGGTTTAAAAACAATGAGTTTAAACACAAAGAGATTAGATTAAAAAATATTAATCTAATAAAATTCAAAAAACCACAATTGTATTGAATATAAAGGTATGAAGTAATGTAATACTATTAAAAAAGTAAAGTAATTTTATTCATGATTAATACAATAACCAGATTAATACAAGGGTGAGATATTATACCTTAAAAAGTATTGAATCTATTAATACAAAATCTAATAGAATAACTGTAATTGAGACAATCACAATTAAAAGTTTAATGATGAAAGGAAACAATACAATTTCCTTTCTAATACAATCAGTAGTGTAAATGTAAAAGTTTTAAAATTCTTTTAACCCAATTTGAAGGGTTATTCATTCACCTAGGATAAGAGGTCTGTCTTACCACCACCTTGGAAAGCCCTTGATACGATGATCAGTTCATCTGTCTGCTTATCCCCGAAAACCCTCGATACGATGATCATAACGTTTGTCTGCCTATCCCCAGTATCCCTCGATACGATGATCGGAACGTCTGTCTACCTATCCTCTGCAGCCCTTTATTTTGTAGGTAATCAGCACCTCTATCTTTCTATTACCTGAAAGCCCTTGATACGATGATCATACACACAAAGCACAAATCATTAGAGAAGTCACATTATATCTATCTAGAACATGATAGAAGAAAAGTATCATAGTTATATCACAGTAGTTCATTCTCGGATTCACATGACCTCTTATTTATAGGCCTCATGTTCCAACGTCCACATTTCCTCCAACAGTCATATTTCTCCGAAAAAATAAGAGGGACTTGGACACCTGGCATTATAACGGTCATATTGAAACAGAAAGCACGACATCTTTTTTATTAGTATGTAACAAAATCAATGACATCGTATTGGTTAAAACAAGATATATGAAGATGATAAACAAGAGTAAGATTAATATGAAACATGTTTTTTTTTGACTAAGTACAAAAACAAGCAAGTAATGAAAGTAAGATTATTATAAGTATTACTAAATGTAATGTATTGATATGATACAATGTATGATACAAAAAAGTGAGTACAATTGACAGAGTTAATATGATACGATTGACATAGTCAGTATGATACAATTGATAGAGTCTATACGATACGATTGATAGAGACAGTACAATACGATTGACAGTGTCACTATGATACGATTGACAGAGTCAGTACGATACGATTGAAAGAGTCAGTACGATACGATTGAGAGTGTGAGTACGATACTAGATAAAAGACATTTGTGACTTCCAAAACATGATATAGAAGTCAAAGTAAAACATTTGACTCCACAATATCCCCCATTTTGGAATGCACAACACACAATGTAAAGGCAAAAAAAATACTTGTCTCCACACGAGTTATTGGAAACTCTTATGAATATTAATTTGAATATAACTAACACCCCCTTTGTTTTATACTTACCTAAGGATTGTATTCACAGATCTTCCTTGGTTTTGAAGTATTTGCTAAATTATTCTCCCTTTGTAAATCATTCTCCCCCTTTGTGATTTACAAAAATAATTGGGTAACCTTGGGTCACCTGAAAGGGTTAGAGAAAGTAAATACATGACAAAAGAAAATATATCATAAATTTAATTACAAAACAATAAGGTTCCATTAGAAAAGAAAAAAAATACAACAGTCATTTGTTTTCTCTTTCGATCTCATTTTTTATCTACTCATGAAGAACATCTTTCATCTTTTTGATTTCTTTCATTTATTCAGAAATTGAATCACCCTGAGATCTGAGAAGCTCTTGATGGTCAGCAAAAAGTTGATCTTGATTTCTAATAGTCTCCTCCTAGAATATGATTACTTCTTGAAGAGTATCAATTATCTCTTGCAGATTCTTGTTATCATTGGATAACAAAAAATTTTGTTTCTTCAACAAATCCATTTCATCTTTTAAAGATGAAACCATTGAGAATTAAGACTGAAATTCATTCATTCTCTCTTGCAATTATTTCACTGAAAGAATATCGTCTCCATGAGTTATCTGATTCATCCTTGAAATAGTTTCTTTGTCAATCTTGTTTAAGGAAAAAACATGATCATTTGACAACCTCCATATATATTTAATTCCTATCTCATGGTCATTTATAGACCTTTTTTATATGACCACTTGGTCATCCTATTCAAAGCCTTCTTATGAGCAGCCGAAGTTTCAAAAAGAACTTTCAAATCAGCTTCAACTGACAAAACATTCATTCTCAATTCTCTTACATAACCAAACTTCTTTTTTTATTGTCAGTAATAAAATCAATTTTCACATCCATCCTGGAAAATTAAGGAATAGTCTTTTCAACCCTCCTTAAAACATGAACAGTGTAATCACTTATCTTGAGAGAGATTTTTTTTCTGAATTAGTGTCTTCATCAAACAAAATAAGTTCATCTGATTGGCTTGAGTCAACAACGTGCTATTTTCCTATTTCTTTTTCTTTCTCCCTTCATTATTCTTTTAATTTTTCACTGATGACATTAACTTTTTTAGTATGAGAGGATTGAGCACCTTGATTTTCATGAGGGGGTGTTTCATCTGGTGTTTCAGAAGTTTCAATAGGTTCCTGATCGACATGAGGAACTTGTTGAATATCTTCAATATGATTTTGAAAATATTTTTCTATAATGTTTTTCTAACTCTGAAGGAATTCCAAAAGAAAATATCCTTCCCCTTCTTCAACTTCTTCTATTTCGTGAAACATTTCTTTCCTTTTTCTTTCTCTGGAAGACTCTGTATGATTGGTTCCTGATATATTTCTTCTGTTAGTTGAGCACTCTCATCTTCAACCATTTTGAGTACTTTAGAGATATCAAAGTCTTGAGCCTTTCTTTTCAAAACAGTTTTCTTTTTCTTTTCATCTTGATGGGTTTCCTATACCATTAATCTTTCTGCAAAAGCTTCAGCTAGGGCAAGACCAAAAATTGGATCACCATCATTTCTTTGTTCTCATTCTTTTCTCCACTTGGCCACATCCTCCTTGATATACTTTGGTTTCTTCTTTGGATTTGAACTAGTTTGGGGATCTGACTTTTGAGGAACACCATTAGAAAGATTTACATTGGCTGGCATAGGTGACGATTGATTCTGAGCCGATTCTACTTCTAAATCACCTATAAAAAGTTTCTAATTATGGTCCAAACAAACGTTCACCTTTTTCATAGTACTTTTGCTAATCTAGGAGGGCTTCAAATCTATCTGATTTCCTTTCAATAGAATATAACAAAACTTCATACTCTTGAGAATGAATTTTATAAGAATAGCTGGATACATAATAATTTGGGGCATAATTCCTCCTGACATAACATTCTTGATGGTTTGAAAAATATATCCCATGAGATTTATTTTCTCATATTTACAAGATAATAAAGCATAAAAACATCATAAACATTAAGTGTTTCTCTATCTACTTTTGTTGGAATAAGAAAACCTTGCATCCAATGTGTCAAAAACCTATTTTCCGGAAAAAAGATTAGTTTCTTTCCTCTTTTCATCATTTATATTAAACATAGACTTTTCATCATTCTCTTTGTTCAACATACCAAAATCATATGGTAGTTTTTGAGATGGACAAAAAGAGTCACCTTCTATTGGAACATTCAGAAAATGATCTGCTTGACATACAGACATATAAATCTTTCTATCGTATATAGAAAAGTTGATGGTCATATTTTTATCAAACGATACGGTCTTATAATACTGAGTGACTTCATCAAAAAGAACTGGATCATTAGATTCTGGTTTTTCCACACATAGATGTTCTTATCCTTGAAACAAAATTATTCTTATAATTGTAGAATCGTACAAATCAAAGAAGTCCCGAGAATCTAACCTTTCTCTGATAAATCATTTCTCTGTAAAAGTCTTCAAAGACATTTCCGCAGGACTATTAGTAGAGGACTGAGACATATAGGTGAAGCCGCATGAAATATCGAACAATGCCTTAAATTGGTGGAGCAGAGCTTCGCCACAAAATCTGAAAAACCAATCTGGATTTGGGGAGGGAAGGGGGATATTTATAGGCAGCAAAAAGTGTGATCGTTGATCATCTAAGGTTGATATTAGAAGAAATACGATCAATGGATAAAATTAAAACAAAAAAAATTTAAAAAATGAATTTTGTAGCTACCGGAGATCGTAACGTAATAAATGTTTTTAGATAGTATTAAAGGAAAACACAAGAGAAAGAGGTAAAAGAATACTATCAATCGTCATACCGATGGAAGACAAAGTTGTAACCATTAACTAACGAGACGATGGAAAACAATTTTGTTACCATGAACTGACATGCCGATGGAAAACAATGTCATTATCATTAACTGACAAGTCGATGGAAAACTAACTCGTTACCATTAACTAAACAGCTGATTGAAAAAAATCATGTTACCATGAAATGACAAGATGATGGAAAACAAATTCATTATCATGAACGCTCGATACGATGGAAAAGAAATCCATTACCATGATCGGTCGATACAATGGAAAAGAAATCCATTGCAATGATCGATCGATATGATAGAAAAGAAATCCATTACTATTATAAGTCGATATGATGGAAAAGAAATTATTTACCATGATCGTTTGATATGATAGAAAAGAAATTCATTACCATGATCCGTCGATACGATTGAAAAGAAATTAATTACCATGATCTGTCGATACGATAAACAGAAAAGTAAATGATACTATAAAATTTTCAGTACGATAAACCGAAAAGTAAATGATACGATAAAATTGTCAATAAGATAAACAGAAAAGTAAATGATATAATAAAATTGTCAATACGATAAACCGAAAAGAAAATGATACGATAATATTGTAAATACCATAAACAGAAAAATAAATGATACGATAAAACTGTCAATATATTAAATAGAAAAACAAAAAACACATACTAGGAGAGTAAATAATTAATGATCATAAGAAATAAAGAAACATAGTAAAAAAATTGTTTCCCCTTTCTAAGAGGAGTTTTTTTAATGTAATGTGAAATATAAAAACAACAAGTAGATATGAGTGATTATTTTAATGTAATCATTCATAGCTTCTGTTTTATAAACCCAAATCTATCAGAAGGTAATGGTTTCGTGAAAAAGTCAGCACGTTGTTCTTCTGTTCCGATAAATTGTAAAATAATACCTCCTTTTTATGTGTGATCCCTAAGAAATTGATGCATAACATATATGTGTTTTTCACGAGAGTGATGTGCTAGGTTCTTTCTTAGATCCATGGAACTAGAATTGTCACATAGAATTTGGGTCTTTGAAAAACTCAAACCATAGTCAGTGAGTGTGTGTTGCATCCATAACACTTGGGCACAACAACTTCTAGTTGCTACATATTCATAATCAGCACTGTAAAGTGCCACCTAGTGTTGTTTCATGCAGAACCGAGAATCCATAGAATCTCCTAAGAAATGGCATGTTCCAGATGTACTTTCTTATCCATTCTGCAACCACGAAAGTCAGCATCTGAAAAAAAAATAAAACAAAATCACTCCCAGAAGAGTAAAAATGTCTTAAATCTATAGTGCCTTTCAAATACCAAAAGATTCTATTTTTGTGTTTTAAATGAGACTCATTTGGATTAGATTGATATCTTGCACATAAGCATACAGAATACATTAAGTCTGGTCGACTAGCTGTCAAGTATAACACACTTCCTATCATACATATAAAGATTGTTTGATCTACTGGTTTCCCAGTTTCATGAAGATCACGTGTATTTGAGGTACCAATTGGAGTGCTAAAACTTTTAGTTTTGTCAAATCCATACTTTTTGAGTAAGTGTTTAATATACTTATGTTGAGTTATATATGTCCGTTTTAATTTTTGAGAAATTTGAAAACTTAAAAATAATGTTAACTCACCCATTATACTCATTTCAAACTCAGATTTCATTAAATTATCAGAATAATCAGTTAAAGATTTCTGAGTTGATCCAAATATGATGTCATCAACTTAAATTTGAACAATTAAAAAAAATTATCTTTTTATAAAAGGGTTGGATCTGCTACAACTTTTGTATAATTATTTTGTAAAATAAATCATGTAAGTCTATTATACCATGCTCTAGGTGATTTATTAATACCAAATAGTTCTTTGGTATGTTTAAAAACATAAATATGATGTTTTGGGTCTAGAAAACCAGGAGGTTGTTCGACTAAATCTTCTTATTGAACAGAACCATTTAGAAAAGCACATTTAACATCAATTTGAAATAGTTCGATGTAAATGTATACTGCAATGGCTAATAGAATTCGAATAGATTGAAGTCTAGCTACCAGAGAATATGTTTCTTTATAGTTTATTCCTTTTTGTTGTTTATAACCCTTAGAAACAAGTCTTGTTTTATTTCATTAAATGATTCTATTTTCATCATAGTTGTTTCTGAAAACCCATTTACCTCCAATTATAGTAGTTTCTTTAGGTCTTTCAACATAAGTCCAGACATGATCCCTCTCGAATTCATTTAGTTAATATTTCATTTCTTTGATCCAATATTCATAACCTAAGGCCTCAGTTGGACATTTAGGTTAAAATTGGGAAAGAAAATCCAGATGTTCCGTTTCATTTCATAAGGAAATTTTGGTCCATACAGGTTGATTTACATCACTAATGATATTATCAATTGGATGATTCCTAAGAGAAAGTTGATTTTGATTTTGTAAAACATGTTCATCATCATATGGTAGAAATGCTTCTATGGTAAATGTTTCATAAGTATCTTCTTGAACATTTTCTTTATCAAAATGATCTTCTAGAAAAGGTTGATAATCAGTTTTTTAAAAACACATCTGCAGATGTAGGTTGGGATGATTTAAATACAAAAGGATCAGATTCATCAAATTTTACATGTAATATTTCCACAACAGTACAAGTGTGTTATTGAAAACTCTATAAGCCTTAGAAGTTGTTGAGTAACCTAGAAATATTCCTTCATCAGATTTTGGTGTGAACTTATTTAAATTATCTTTTGTATTCATAATGAATACTTTTCACATAACAACATTGAAGTATGATACTTTAGGTTTTCAGCCAGTCCATATCTCATAAGGTGTTTAATTATGATAAGGTCTGATAAAACACGATTTATAGTATAACAGGCTGCACTAACAGCATCATCCCAGAAGTGAATAGAAATTGAGTACTCACTCAACATGTTTCTAGTCATTTACTGAATATTACGATTAATTCATTCAACATCACCATTTTTATGAGGAGTCATGGAGCTTAAAAATTGAGAGTGATACCTTTATTACTTCAAAAAATTTGAAATTCAAAATTTTGAAATTCACCACCATGTTCACTATGAATAGTTATTAATGGTAGTTTTTTATCATTTTTAACACGGGCTCTAAATGTTTTGAAATATAAAAAGGCATCATATTTATTTATTAGAAAAGATACCCATGTGAATCTAGTAAAGTCATCAACTTAAAAAATACATAGTATTTCCTTCCAATGCTTCCAGTTATTTTTGGACCAAAAGATCCATGTGCACTAGCTACAATGCATTAGAAGTATAATCTTCATTAATTGATTTAAAGCTAGATTTATATTGCTTTCCAAATTGACAAGGATCAAGGACTTTTGATGAATCATATCTAAGATCTAGTATTCCCTTTACAAGACTCTTCTTTGAGAGTTTAAAAAGGTTTCATAGATTAGAGTGTCATAGTATTCTATGACATAGCTTTGAATGGTCTTCTATTGCACTTATGCAGGGTAAATTTTGTCTTCTAAGGTCATCTAAGATAATAGTGTATACATTCTCTTGCCTATGGGTAGATAGAATCAACTCATCCTTGGAATTGTGAACGAGACATTTATCATTTATAAAATTCACAAGGTAACCATCATCCCAAAATTGACTTATGCTTATGAGATTGTGCCCAAGACCTTTAACAAACAATACATTTGTGATAAGAACTTTTCCATGAAAAAAAAATTACCTCTACCAAAAATTATTCCTTGAGCTTTGTCTCTGAGGGTAACCTATCCTCTTTTTGTTTTAATAATATTTTAAAAGAGATGTTTGTTTCCGGTCATGTGTCGAGAACAACCACTATTCATGTACCAAATATTTTTTTGGGTACACTTCTCATTTTCCTGGAAAAGAAACAATTAGTTTTTCGCAATCCAAACATGTTTGGATCTAGATGGTTTATATAACAGAATTTTAGGAAACCAAATTTGTTTTACAAAATGAGCATTATGAAATCATAAAGATTGATTTTTATTAAGATAACACTCTCTTTTCTAGTGTCCACCGCATTGAGACTTAGAACAAAAAGGCGCTTTTTGTGGAACAAAGTACATATTACTAAAAATCGGTTTGGAATAAGTATAATGAAGTCCAGAATGATTCCTCAAAGTTATAATTTGAGAACACATCTTGTAAAGGTTTTCCTTGCCAAGAGTAAAGATTGACAATCATTTCATTAAAGAGAAAATTTATAACTTTAGTTTTAAAAATATGTTTTTATCTTTCGAAACATTTTATTTTAAACAAGAGTTTGGCTCTAATACATTTTTCTTAGAAATCACATTTTTTAGGTCCTTAGAAAGTTTATGCTAATCAGATTTGACTTTCTGAAGGTTTTTTAAAATACATTTGAAATCAGAAGTTTTCATATAAAGATGAATAGAAATATCTGATTCTTCATTAGTTAAAACTGAAATTCTAGAATTTTTATTATCATGCTTTTTCTTATGTTTATAATTTTCATTTTCAAGTAATTTAGAAAATCAATATAGTTCTTTAAAAGACGGTAGTGTATCATCTTTTGTTGACGAAGAATCTTCATTCGATGATTCATAATATTTATTATTAATATAATTTTCATTTAAAGAGACATTTGTAATAACTTTAGCATTATGTACCTTGGACATAAGACAATGATCCTCAATTTGTAGTCTTGCTAGAAGTCCAATATTTCTCTGTCTTGAGGACTCATATTCTAAAGAATTGCCTGATGAATCACTAACACTTTCACTCCAAGTGTAATTTGCTTTCAAGACTTTCTTTGCCTTATAATAATTTTTCTTATTTCTTTCATAAAGATTATACTTTCTACCTTTTCTCTTCATTAAAGGACAATCAGGCATTATATGTCTGACATTCTTACATTCATAACATGTTACCTCTAAATCTTTCTTATCCTTCTTATCTTTCTTTTTTATTCTTTATTGGAAGTCAATCATTCCCAAAATCTTGTTCATACTTCGAGCATGATTGGAAAGCACATTATCTGAAAGATCACAATCACATGAATAAGATATAACAAATTTCTTGGCCTTGGATCTTTTTATCCATTCAGGTGTTTTAGCTTTAGATGTAAAAGCTACACTACCATTTCCATTCTTCTTCTTGTTGAAACCAACATCTATTTTCATTCTTGTTTCATGTTGTAAAATGGTTCCATATAGTTCATCATGAGTAATCTGGGAAACTTTTCTATATTCATCAATAATTGTCCTTTTTGACTCCCATTCATTTGGCATTATATCTATAATCTTATCTACATGAGCTTCATAATCAAGGCCTTTTCCCCCATAGATTGTAGACTATTGAAAACTATCATAAATCATTGTTTCACTTTACATACTACCTCTCCATAAGGAAAAACAAATCCATGATAATCAGCTCGAAGCATTGCAATTCTTGTTTCTATAATAAAGTATTGTGTACCTTTTAGTTTAATTGATATTCTTTCTTTTCTTGATTAGTGAAAGTACTGACTTCTTTGTCAGGAATTTTGTAACCTCCAGTAAGCATTATAAAATTGTCTACACCAGTTTTGATCACAAATGTCTTCATTCGATCTATCCAGAACTCATAATCATTTCCATAAAAGATAGGTGGTCTAAGAGGATTTAGGATTTCAATTGACCCAATATTCATTCCTGCCATCTAATGAAAAAAAAACATTTCCACTCCACATGTTAGTGTTGTATGTAGCTAAAATGAAAGTTGGAAAGAAATAGAGAAAGTAATATTAATCAGTGGAAAACCCATTTGATACCAATTTTTGGATCAAATATGTAGATGTATATGTATATTAGATGTAAAAATACAATAGGTGGAGAATTGTAGGTTTATAAACATTGATTTTAATCACCTAGAGATTATTTTAAAAGATTTTAAACTAATACAATTCATACAACCACAATTGTATTGAATATAAATGTATGAAGTAATGTAATACTATTAGAAAAGTAAAGTAATTGTATTCAAGATGAATACAATATCCAGAGTAATACAAGTGTGAGGGATTCTACCTTAAAACGTATAGAATCTATTAAAACAAAATGTAATAGAATAATTGTAATTGAGACAATCACAATTGAAAGTGTAATGATGAATGTAAACAATATAATTTTCTTTCTAATACCATCTGCAGCGAAAATGTAAAAGTATTACAATTCTTTTATCCAAAAGAGAAGGGTTATCCTTTCACATAGGATAAGAGGTCTGTCTTACACCCACCTTGGTAAGCCCTCGATACGATGATCGGTTCATCTGTCTGCATATCCCCGGAAGCCCTCAATACGATTATCGGAACGTCAATCTGTCTATCCCCGGTAGCCCTCGATACGATGATCGGAACGTCTGTCTTCCTATCCCCGGCAACCCTTAATTTTATAGGTAATTGGCACCTCTGACTTTCTATTACTTGAAAGCCCTATATACGATGATCAGACGCATAAATCACAAAGCATGCGAGAAGTCATAGCGTCTCTACCTAGAACTTGATAGAATCTAAGTATCATAGTTATATCAGAGTAGTTCTTTCTCAGATTCAAATGACCTCCTATTTATAGGCCTCAGGTTCCAATGATCACATTTACTCCAACAGTTATATCTCTATGAAAACTCAGAGGGACTTGGACACGAGGCATTATAATGGTCACATTGAAACAGAAGTCACGAAATCATTTTTATTAGTTTGTAGCTAACTCAACGACATTGTATTGGTTAAAACAAGATATATAAAGATGATAAACAAGAGTACGATTAATATAAAACATGTTTTTTTTTTGAATAAGTAAAAAAACAAGCAAGTAATGAAAGTAAGAGTGTTATTAGTATTACTAAATGTAATGAATTAATATGATACAAATTAATATACACAAGAGTGAGTACGATTGACAGAGTTAGTATGATACATTTGATAGAGTCAGTATGATTCAATTGATAGAGTATGTACAATACGATTGACTGAGTATGTATGATACAAATCACAGAGTCAGTACAATACGATTGACAGAGTCAGTACAATACGATTGATAGATTCAGTAAGATACGATTGATAGAGTCAGTACGATATGATTGACAGAATCAGTACGATTCTAGATAAAAGACATTTGTGATTTAAAAAACATGATATAGAAGTAAATGGAAAACTTTTTACTCACCATGATGTGGTAGGAGTAGAATTTTTTTAGTAGATTTATCACTAGATTCCACGTCAACACCGTTGATGCATCCCTGTTCTTATCAGTATATGTCATCGTCCTTCCTCAGTAACTACATATTGTGAAGCAATATAAAGTTGATCGAATCCATCAGTCTAAAATATTCTATGAGAGGTGTGGCATAAAATTATCTGATATGTATGGCTAAATTATTGATGAAGGATCCACCCATCATCATTTCTCACATCTACTGCCCCCACATTCTAAAATAAAAGAAAAATCTATATCCCTTGTTTACATTGAGTCCACAAATGTTGGCATTGAGGATGGGGATTCCCAATATTATCCGACTATAATGAGCCAATATAAGATAGAACCAAGAATTAATAAATTACTGATAATGAAATAGGGGTGTGGGGCCTCGCAGAAGTGTCAATTTTATAATCTGAGGATCATTGATGATCTGTGGGTCTCAAGTAATCATCCTCTAAGATGTGTTGAATCTGAAATTCTATATTAATGATGAAAATTCATAACCATCTAGGAGGTAATTAAGAAGGATGAATATGGACCAATTATGATTCCACACTCACGGATGTAGATCAGATGTGGTCTTCTTCCTATCTAATATCAGATGTCATTAGCATCTAGTCCAAATGTGGAAAAGAACACTAAAAACATTTATCTGATGGTCTACATGAAAGAACCAATGATTAATAATAGGTGGAGTTTTTCAAGGAGGTGGAGGACCCCAAATATGATGTAAATTAGGGAGAATTTGGATAGATCTGACATCTTGTTGCTTTACATGGGCTTTTCTTATAGATGGACCAACACAACCTGCTGAATGGGGTTAAACAGGTGCAGAATGTACTGGATGTAGGGATGAGTAGATCCCTACAACCTATTGGTGGTCGAGTATGACTCCTCTATGGAGAAATGGGTTATTTATGTATTATTGGAGCTTGAATACGATACAATGGATGATGAATGTGGTGATATGGCCCATTGGTTCTTGGTCAGATACGAATCATCATGCTCAGGTGTTTGATCAGAAGGGGGAGTTTGAATGGTCTTCGTACATAAATTTCATACATGATATGGAGGATAAGATGATGATTATATTAGAAGTTATTGTAAAATTGATGGACATATAAAGTGAAACAAGGGCGATGTGAGGGTGATGGTGTGGAAAAATATGAAGGGTCATGAAGGTGTGAGAAATGGGTGATGGAAAAAAAGGTGGTATTAAATGTGAACACATGGTTCATTACATTTGATATTCCTGATTTTTAATGTCGTGTATGTTTCAATGAAGTGAATGATGTGAATTTTTTATTTTTCATGTGTCATGAATATTAAACTTCATATATTTACAACATGGTGTGTATCATGGGATTTTTCCATATTCTTTAACCAACATATGGTTCATAACTTTTTACCATTCTCAAGGCTTCTCTAACTCTACTATATCATATGCTAGCCTAACTAACATATACCTGGTTTCTTCCCAGTCATATCTTATTTTAACATAGATAAATAGAATTAACCATTCATAGATGAAAATCACAGTGATGACCCACACCTCGTAGAAAGGATCCTCATATATATTCAATCTTTTTCAACTAACATTGATGGGTGGGTATCCTCCCATCTAAATCATGATGAGGCCATAAGGTAATACTTGTACAACCATGAATGAAGATGAACATATGAATCTGAGATGTTGTGAGAAAAACATCAATCTATAATTTAATGACAATACCTTATTCCCTCATGTAAGGATTCTTCACACAATGTAGTGATCATGCCATTTAGGGGTTATTTTATTATAATTTGTGGAATTCTCATATGAATTCTTTTTTTATTTCCCCAGTTAATCTAATTGTTGACCTCTATCCTCCCTGTATATTTTAGAATCTAGATTCAATTTATTAATATCACAAAATGACTGATTCTCTACTTCCACTAGTTAATGGGATTTTATTTCAAAATCTAATTTTAATTGAGTTGTGTCGATTGTTGTTTTCTATGTAGTGTTGTATGCCAATAGTGAATCATCTAACATGAGGTCTAGTCATTCTGATCATTCTTTATAGTATTATCTAGAATTTTTTGATTACCCAATATCAAAAATCAACTTTCCCACTTAAATGATTGTTTTATAGAGTTACAGTGTTACATTTAATATTCAACATCAATAGTAATCCTGTGAAATCATTATTGATAAAATATGTTCCAGGATCACCTTTGAGTAATATAGTGAATCCAAATCCTTAAAATAAATTTTAATTAGTAATTTCACAAATACTTTTTTGTCTCCAGAGTGGTGGATTAATCTCTGACATATTTTGAGATGTTACCAACAGGACCCAATTTATAAAATATTCCGTGTGAATTAATCAATTTAACAACATAATATATTCCCCATAAATCAATAACACCGACTTCCATGCTCAGGTTTTGGGGAATTTCATTAACATTCTAGAAGGTTCATGTTCTTTAGCCCCAACCGTATCTCTGATAGAGGTTTCTTGTATCTTAATGGTGAGTAATCTAGAGGAGTCCACATTATAGGATTTTGGACAAATGTGTTATTCATATGATTCCCCCTTGTTTTTGACAAGTGACACATGTCTAGTACACATTGTATCTTATTCTATGGGATGAAACTAAAAATTAATCCATCAAGAACACACATGTTAAGGAGCAGTTTATCATATTATTAGTTTGAGGCTTCTACAAAAAATCCATTCTATTGATGGTATATGTGGTCTTGGTGTAGTGATCCTATGGTTAAATGGTTTTCGTTGTCTAAAAACATAGGCATTACTTAAACTTTATTTTTAAAAATGTCTCATCATGTATGTCAACCTCAATGTCTATATTTTCATCAACATAAATCATGGGTAGTGTGATTCTATATTGATAGTCAACAAAGACGTTCTCATTCCCATTAGTGTCATTTATGATGATATAAATTTCTTGAAGCCATTGGATCCACTGTATTCACCATTCATTGGAATCTATTTTAATAAAAATATATTTAATATCATTATTTATGTTTTAAACAACAACCTTTTCAATAATAAGGTATGAGTGAAAACCTTCCAACATATAAAGGACTATTAATTGTGCATTCAATATATTTCTGTTATTATCTGAACCTTCATTCATGGGTTGAATTGTATATTAAATGGGGTAAAATATGCATCTAAATTGATGAAATAAAAAATTTATGTAGTAATGTAACATTCATCGCACTATAACTCGTAGTATTTTTATCATTTTGCTGACATTATAATTGGTGTAGCTATTCCATTTTTCTATAAAATTATGAACGCCCATAGACACTATTCTGTGGACATTATGGGAGTATCATTTTTTAATAGGTGTTTTAGAAGATGGTATAATAGAACCATATCTTTTATGAAGTGATGATATAACCCTACATGGACAATAAATCTACATAATTGTTTAATAGGTGAAGGGTAGATATGTTTTTGATATATTTTATCTTTTCTATATTATCTTCCATTCCATTTTTTAATGAATATTCTGGGTACTATGCAACCATTAGATATAAAGTGTGAAACCTAAAACCAAAACATCCATATTTAGTGAATAAAAATGATGTGTATTTTTTTATAAACATGAAAACTTTTTAGGGAATTTTACATAAAATTAAAATTACTGGTCTAGGATTTGGATAATTAAATAAATTCATTTCATTTAAAAAAATTGTATGTTATAAATTTTAAAATAAAAAAATGTATGTGAGAAGCCTCCTCAATAAATATACATAACAAAGAAATCCCACAAAACCTGTGAAATTTAAATTTAAAACATATGGTGAGAGTTAATTTTCCAATTTTGGGGTTTTAAAAAAATAATTTTAAATTAAATATAATTTTTGTATCTTATTAATTTGATACTTAGAAAATGGTTTTAAAATCATTGATAAATATGAGATCATATACCTTGAAAACACTCTTTTTTAAAAGTAAAAATAGTTTTTTATTTTTATTAAATTTATCTACTTGAAAATAAGTATTTTTATGGGTTAAAAATCATACTCAGTAGTCTCAAGATAAAAACATAATGCCACTAATCCATATATTATATGGGTTAGTTTCCCATTAAGGTAATTATTTTAATCCCCAATCCATAACATAATATTCTATATGCTAGTTCAAATATAAAGAAAAAAATTTAATGGTCTTACAATTAACACTCATAACATAAAAACAATTCATAAATAATATGAAATTTATTTTAATTGAACAAAATATTTACAACACACTGTTAATATTTTCCCAAAACATTAAGGACAAACCCATACCATCACATAACCATTTTAATTTTAATATATCATAAAAACAATTTAATAGAAACCTAAAACAATTACCGACATTAAATACATAAAATGTCATCGATATTTTTAGATAATGGACATATCTAAATTATGGGTGATATACATGGATACACATTAATATTTTAGAACATTAATTTATATCATTTTATACAAATAAAACATTAAATGATAAAATTTTTCATTTATAAATAAATTATACACATAAATGTATAATCATAAAATGATATCATCATTCATGGATATTTTGTTTATAAAAGAAACAATTTAAAATTTATAAGAACAAAAAGTTTGTTTGATATTGTTTATGAATAACTTATGAAATAATTCATTATCACATTGATTATTGTAATGTTTTTCATTTATCCTTAGACTGTTTTAATTAAATGATTTTAAACAAAATATAAATTTTACTATCTAAAATAGATATGATACAATAAATAAATTATGATGTTCATTATAGAATTTGAAATTAATTGTACACTTAAACATATATATATATACATATATAAATTTTTATAATAGAATAAACCTTACAGAATAAATAAATTGAGTGATTTACAATAAATCACATACAAACCATAAATGAAAACATAAATTGATACGTTTGAAAATATATTTTAAATACAGCCATACATAAAATGAATCATATGTATATATTATGATATAAAAAATAAAAGAAAATGGATTTTATATTTGGGATAAAAATTATCCCTATATCAAGATATGAAAAAATTTGTGTTTATAAAATGTAATGTTTCTAATCAGATTACTCATTCATAGATGACAAAAATTGGAAATATTGTACCTCAATAATGTTGGTTTATTAAATATAAAAAACTGGTGATATTAATTTAAATTTATTGATCAAACATAATATATATATAAATAAATATATATCATTATTTTTCATGATTTAGTACCAGAAATTTTTGAAATTATACAATCTATGTCAACTAATGAAGTTTGTTGTTCAATTTTGGGTTTATTTAGTTACATCTATTCAAAAATTATATGAAATAAATTTTATACATATAAGGATTCCTTTGAAATTCAAGGGTGGAGAGAAAAGGAATTCTTAATCAGTCATGTGTTCATTTTAAATTTATACACCATCATTTTCATTTTTGTGGAATCAATGTGGAGCTAGGGAAAAGTTGATGGAGACTACAATGGTGGACGAGATGATAATGCCATCGGCTTGACCTATTAGTTAGTGGCATGAGGAGGATAGAATTGGAGAAGGATTACAATGGAGGAGGATGTGATCAAGTGAAATGATTGATGTCTCAAATGATCCCAATGCAATCAATCCACAAGTCTTTTATCCAATTGTTTAACCCATCGATGCTGAGATAGAAAATGTTCCCCTATAAAATACATAATGCATGTTTTACACATAGATGACACAAACACACACATAATGATTGTCGTATTCAAGGGATCTAGCACAAGATCTGGCCAACACTATAAACGGACAAGACCATGACTCCCTACCATACACTGGTATAGACTCACTGTTTCCTGATATGGGCTTACACATGAGGTACCACAACACCCAAAACGACTTTGGCCATAGAGACCAGCTAAGATGTGGTGTATAGGCTACCCTTGGTGATGTTGGGTACTTATAATTTATTTTTGAAATAGTTTTCAAGACATGAGATAAATATTATTTTACTATATATATATATCACATCCACGACATCATTTAGTACAATCTTAAAAATAAACTATTATTATTATTCATACATATTTATATGGAAATAAATTTTTGTTGAATTCCCATTTTGTAATAAAACAATTAAACGATTAACATCCAATAAAAACATTTTTATTAAATTTAATTATCTATAAAATTATTTTTCAATTATGATTTTAAATCCATTTAAAATTCTAAAACATGTAATTACTATTAACACTCCAATGAATATATTATTTATTGGTCACAAATGGTTTTATAAACATCAATATCATAAAGGATTTATAAAAACATCTCTACATTTAATTATTTAAACCAATATGGGTTCTATAAATCCCTTGGTTTCATAATATTATATATATTCTACATACTATATTTTTAATTATGGTTGATTCCGAGGAAGTAAGATACACATTATTCATTCTTTTGTTACTAAGTGGTGCTCTAATTATTATGATATTTATTTTAATTATTTATGTATTAGCTATTATTTATATTTTAATAATGATGTATTATAATTTTTTTTATCAGTAATAGTATTCATTTCTCTATTTTAATACTTTTAAAATCATCCATGATGGAAGTGTTTAAAAACAAAAATAATAATCATATTCATAATAATCATAATAATAAATGAACATCATAGATTCAGGGTGTCATATTATCCCCTAACCTTAATTTTAATTCCCTCTTGGAATTCATTTGTATACACCGCCAACATATAATTATCTGAACCATTAATATTTTTAAATATTTTGAAAAAAAATTATTTTAATAATTAATTTATACCTTCGACAAAATTTCCAATGATATTGATTCTCCTGAAAAGGTGTGTTTCTTTGAGTCAAACAGATCCTATGTGAAATTTTAAGTTATTATATTTATTTTTAACAATCAGAACTTGATGAACTATGGTCAAAATCATTTACACATCTATAGGATAATAAGATATAGGAATGAGGGGTGCAACTTAGAGAAATATGAGCGAGACTGATTTCAATTAAACAACCAAACAAACTCATCTTCTAAAATTTCTATGTATTCAAGTCTTCCATATAAACATATATAAATAATTTGACACAAGTATCCTAGATATAATTCACCCACTTCTACTAATTCAAAAAACAAATCAGCTAATTACCCAATATTTTCAGATAGGGTAAAATATTTCACAAGACCTTCCAAATATTTTTCTTATTTTGCATAAAAGTGATTTTTTCTAGAATGAGGAAAAAATAAACAGAACCTAATACTTGATATAATTATATTATATAAGTGGTATTTGATATCTTTTAATGGGATTTAGATGACATTTGACCATTTTTAAATGATTCAAAATCATTTTAACATGATTTTAAAATTAAATTTTCGAGTAACTCAACTCAAAGAGAAAAGAAAGATCTTTTTCCTTCTATCTTCAATCTGAAAATATTATGATAAATACTTTGACTCTCAATGAATACATAAAATAATATATTTCATTCAAATTTTTCTTTCATTATCTAGATCATCACTCTTTTACAAGCTGTAAATCCCCAAAACCAAACATCTGGATTCAGTGCAAAAAATGCATTATTTTTTTGAAGCCAACTGAAAAATGAACAATGAAATTTACATAAATTGACATTTTCTGATATAGGTTTGGGAGAATTAGATACATTAATTAAAATTAAAAAACATAAAAATAATATAAAAAATTCATCTGATGCAATTCCTAATAATGAAATACACATCATAATGAAATTGCACGAAACCTGTTAGAAATTAATTAAAAAAATATGGTGATGAATATTTTTCAGAGTAATTAATATTAAAAAATATCATATGTGTGATTTTTTTAAAAAAATATACTATTTTATTAAAATTATTCATTGAAAAGAGATATCAAATATTTTTTTAAAAAATATAATATAATTTTAAAAAAATTAATTTCCATATTAAAATTATTTTAAAATAATTATTTAAATATCTCCATTATAATAAAATAATTTCTATTGGTCAATCATGATAAATAGAAGACCCAAGAGAAAACCATAATTCTACTAAGCAATATTTCATATGGGATAGTGTCCCATTAATGATAGTGGATTAATCCCCATACCATGACATAAAACTTTTATTAAACAACATAAATTTTTAAAATCATTTTATTGGTTCTCCCAATTAAACACATAATCCACTACCATTCAAAAATTGTACGTAAATTATTCTCATTAAAGATAATATTCATACCATAATATTTTCAATTTGTAAAAATATTTAGTTGAAATCGATAAATCCACCATATAATTTTAATTTTAATAAAGAATAATAACAAATTAATAGAAACATAAAACAATTACATACAATAAATGCATAAAATGTAAATGATATATTTAAATGATGGACATATATAAATTATGACTAACATTCTCTGATGTGCATGAATCTGTTTTATCATGAAATGCTAACATTTATTTGGAAATAGTATAAAAATTTCATCATTTATTATGTGTAAATTAATCATACACATAAAATGATAATCTAAAAATGATTTCTTCGCACATGGAAATTTCATTTATATATGAGACAATTTAAATTGAACAAAAAACAATTTTTTGTTATTTTTTAAAAATATCTCTTAAAATATTTATTAGACACATTTATTCGTTTCATTGAATTTAATTATCATCTAATGGGTTTAAATCCATGTTTCGAGGAAAAATAGAAATTTTTTCTTTATAAAATAGACATGATACATCTTTGAAATTATTACATGGTTTAATAAAATTATAATGTAAAAATACATAAAAAAAACTATATTCATATTAAAATTTATAATATAGAATAAACCTTAAAAAATCTATAAATTGAGATATTTATAAGAAATCTGTAATGTTGTTGGATTATTCAATCATCCATTTGGCACTAATAATTTAAATTTATTGATAAAACATGACATATATAATCATCATTATCATGTAAAATGCATCACCCAAATGATATAATATAGAATAAAATATGTCAAACTAAGATGTTTGTTTTATTTTTAAACATCATAATTATATCTACTAATACTTGATATTAAAATTATTTTATATATATAAGGATTATTTCAGACGTTGTGGGTGGAGTGAAATGGGAAACTGAATAAGAAAATGGTTTATTTTAAAGTTATACACCATATTTAAAATTCTAAAACATGTAATTACTATTAACACTCCAATGAATATATTATTTATTGGTCACAAATGGTTTTATAAACATCAATATCATAAAGGATTTATAAAAACATCTCTACATTTAATTATTTAAACCAATATGGGTTCTATAAATCCCTTGGTTTCATAATATTATATATATTCTACATACTATATTTTTAATTATGGTTGATTCCGAGGAAGTAAGATACACATTATTCATTCTTTTGTTACTAAGTGGTGCTCTAATTATTATGATATTTATTTTAATTATTTATGTATTAGCTATTATTTATATTTTAATAATGATGTATTATAATTTTTTTTATCAGTAATAGTATTCATTTCTCTATTTTAATACTTTTAAAATCATCCATGATGGAAGTGTTTAAAAACAAAAATAATAATCATATTCATAATAATCATAATAATAAATGAACATCATAGATTCAGGGTGTCATATTATCCCCTAACCTTAATTTTAATTCCCTCTTGGAATTCATTTGTATACACCGCCAACATATAATTATCTGAACCATTAATATTTTTAAATATTTTGAAAAAAAATTATTTTAATAATTAATTTATACCTTCGACAAAATTTCCAATGATATTGATTCTCCTGAAAAGGTGTGTTTCTTTGAGTCAAACAGATCCTATGTGAAATTTTAAGTTATTATATTTATTTTTAACAATCAGAACTTGATGAACTATGGTCAAAATCATTTACACATCTATAGGATAATAAGATATAGGAATGAGGGGTGCAACTTAGAGAAATATGAGCGAGACTGATTTCAATTAAACAACCAAACAAACTCATCTTCTAAAATTTCTATGTATTCAAGTCTTCCATATAAACATATATAAATAATTTGACACAAGTATCCTAGATATAATTCACCCACTTCTACTAATTCAAAAAACAAATCAGCTAATTACCCAATATTTTCAGATAGGGTAAAATATTTCACAAGACCTTCCAAATATTTTTCTTATTTTGCATAAAAGTGATTTTTTCTAGAATGAGGAAAAAATAAACAGAACCTAATACTTGATATAATTATATTATATAAGTGGTATTTGATATCTTTTAATGGGATTTAGATGACATTTGACCATTTTTAAATGATTCAAAATCATTTTAACATGATTTTAAAATTAAATTTTCGAGTAACTCAACTCAAAGAGAAAAGAAAGATCTTTTTCCTTCTATCTTCAATCTGAAAATATTATGATAAATACTTTGACTCTCAATGAATACATAAAATAATATATTTCATTCAAATTTTTCTTTCATTATCTAGATCATCACTCTTTTACAAGCTGTAAATCCCCAAAACCAAACATCTGGATTCAGTGCAAAAAATGCATTATTTTTTTGAAGCCAACTGAAAAATGAACAATGAAATTTACATAAATTGACATTTTCTGATATAGGTTTGGGAGAATTAGATACATTAATTAAAATTAAAAAACATAAAAATAATATAAAAAATTCATCTGATGCAATTCCTAATAATGAAATACACATCATAATGAAATTGCACGAAACCTGTTAGAAATTAATTAAAAAAATATGGTGATGAATATTTTTCAGAGTAATTAATATTAAAAAATATCATATGTGTGATTTTTTTAAAAAAATATACTATTTTATTAAAATTATTCATTGAAAAGAGATATCAAATATTTTTTTAAAAAATATAATATAATTTTAAAAAAATTAATTTCCATATTAAAATTATTTTAAAATAATTATTTAAATATCTCCATTATAATAAAATAATTTCTATTGGTCAATCATGATAAATAGAAGACCCAAGAGAAAACCATAATTCTACTAAGCCATATTTCATATGGGATAGTGTCCCATTAATGATAGTGGATTAATCCCCATACCATGACATAAAACTTTTATTCAACAACATAAATTTTTAAAATCATTTTATTGGTTCTCCCAATTAAACACATAATCCACTACCATTCAAAAATTGTACGTTAATTATTCTCATTAAAGATAATATTCATACCATAATATTTTCAATTTGTAAAAATATTTAGTTGAAATCGATAAATCCACCATATAATTTTAATTTTAATAAAGAATAATAACAAATTAATAGAAACATAAAACAATTACATACAATAAATGCATAAAATGTAAATGATATATTTAAATGATGGACATATATAAATTATGACTAACATTCTCTGATGTGCATGAATCTGTTTTATCATGAAATGCTAACATTTATTTGGAAATAGTATAAAAATTTCATCATTTATTATGTGTAAATTAATCATACACATAAAATGATAATCTAAAAATGATTTCTTCGCACATGGAAATTTCATTTATATATGAGACAATTTAAATTGAACAAAAAACAATTTTTTGTTATTTTTTAAAAATATCTCTTAAAATATTTATTAGACACATTTATTCGTTTCATTGAATTTAATTATCATCTAATGGGTTTAAATCCATGTTTCGAGGAAAAATAGAAATTTTTTCTTTATAAAATAGACATGATACATCTTTGAAATTATTACATGGTTTAATAAAATTATAATGTAAAAATACATAAAAACAACTATATTCATATTAAAATTTATAATATAGAATAAACCTTAAAAAATCTATAAATTGAGATATTTATAAGAAATCTGTAATGTTGTTGGATTATTCAATCATCCATTTGGCACTAATAATTTAAATTTATTGATAAAACATGACATATATAATCATCATTATCATGTAAAATGCATCACCCAAATGATATAATATAGAATAAAATATGTCAAACTAAGATGTTTGTTTTATTTTTAAACATCATAATTATATCTACTAATACTTGATATTAAAATTATTTTATATATATAAGGATTATTTCAGACGTTGTGGGTGGAGTGAAATGGGAAACTGAATAAGAAAATGGTTTATTTTAAAGTTATACACCATATTTAAAATTCTAAAACATGTAATTACTATTAACACTCCAATGAATATATTATTTATTGGTCACAAATGGTTTTATAAACATCAATATCATAAAGGATTTATAAAAACATCTCTACATTTAATTATTTAAACCAATATGGGTTCTATAAATCCCTTGGTTTCATAATATTATATATATTCTACATACTATATTTTTAATTATGGTTGATTCCGAGGAAGTAAGATACACATTATTCATTCTTTTGTTACTAAGTGGTGCTCTAATTATTATGATATTTATTTTAATTATTTATGTATTAGCTATTATTTATATTTTAATAATGATGTATTATAATTTTTTTTATCAGTAATAGTATTCATTTCTCTATTTTAATACTTTTAAAATCATCCATGATGGAAGTGTTTAAAAACAAAAATAATAATCATATTCATAATAATCATAATAATAAATGAACATCATAGATTCAGGGTGTCATATTATCCCCTAACCTTAATTTTAATTCCCTCTTGGAATTCATTTGTATACACCGCCAACATATAATTATCTGAACCATTAATATTTTTAAATATTTTGAAAAAAAATTATTTTAATAATTAATTTATACCTTCGACAAAATTTCCAATGATATTGATTCTCCTGAAAAGGTGTGTTTCTTTGAGTCAAACAGATCCTATGTGAAATTTTAAGTTATTATATTTATTTTTAACAATCAGAACTTGATGAACTATGGTCAAAATCATTTACACATCTATAGGATAATAAGATATAGGAATGAGGGGTGCAACTTAGAGAAATATGAGCGAGACTGATTTCAATTAAACAACCAAACAAACTCATCTTCTAAAATTTCTATGTATTCAAGTCTTCCATATAAACATATATAAATAATTTGACACAAGTATCCTAGATATAATTCACCCACTTCTACTAATTCAAAAAACAAATCAGCTAATTACCCAATATTTTCAGATAGGGTAAAATATTTCACAAGACCTTCCAAATATTTTTCTTATTTTGCATAAAAGTGATTTTTTCTAGAATGAGGAAAAAATAAACAGAACCTAATACTTGATATAATTATATTATATAAGTGGTATTTGATATCTTTTAATGGGATTTAGATGACATTTGACCATTTTTAAATGATTCAAAATCATTTTAACATGATTTTAAAATTAAATTTTCGAGTAACTCAACTCAAAGAGAAAAGAAAGATCTTTTTCCTTCTATCTTCAATCTGAAAATATTATGATAAATACTTTGACTCTCAATGAATACATAAAATAATATATTTCATTCAAATTTTTCTTTCATTATCTAGATCATCACTCTTTTACAAGCTGTAAATCCCCAAAACCAAACATCTGGATTCAGTGCAAAAAATGCATTATTTTTTTGAAGCCAACTGAAAAATGAACAATGAAATTTACATAAATTGACATTTTCTGATATAGGTTTGGGAGAATTAGATACATTAATTAAAATTAAAAAACATAAAAATAATATAAAAAATTCATCTGATGCAATTCCTAATAATGAAATACACATCATAATGAAATTGCACGAAACCTGTTAGAAATTAATTAAAAAAATATGGTGATGAATATTTTTCAGAGTAATTAATATTAAAAAATATCATATGTGTGATTTTTTTAAAAAAATATACTATTTTATTAAAATTATTCATTGAAAAGAGATATCAAATATTTTTTTAAAAAATATAATATAATTTTAAAAAAATTAATTTCCATATTAAAATTATTTTAAAATAATTATTTAAATATCTCCATTATAATAAAATAATTTCTATTGGTCAATCATGATAAATAGAAGACCCAAGAGAAAACCATAATTCTACTAAGCAATATTTCATATGGGATAGTGTCCCATTAATGATAGTGGATTAATCCCCATACCATGACATAAAACTTTTATTAAACAACATAAATTTTTAAAATCATTTTATTGGTTCTCCCAATTAAACACATAATCCACTACCATTCAAAAATTGTACGTAAATTATTCTCATTAAAGATAATATTCATACCATAATATTTTCAATTTGTAAAAATATTTAGTTGAAATCGATAAATCCACCATATAATTTTAATTTTAATAAAGAATAATAACAAATTAATAGAAACATAAAACAATTACATACAATAAATGCATAAAATGTAAATGATATATTTAAATGATGGACATATATAAATTATGACTAACATTCTCTGATGTGCATGAATCTGTTTTATCATGAAATGCTAACATTTATTTGGAAATAGTATAAAAATTTCATCATTTATTATGTGTAAATTAATCATACACATAAAATGATAATCTAAAAATGATTTCTTCGCACATGGAAATTTCATTTATATATGAGACAATTTAAATTGAACAAAAAACAATTTTTTGTTATTTTTTAAAAATATCTCTTAAAATATTTATTAGACACATTTATTCGTTTCATTGAATTTAATTATCATCTAATGGGTTTAAATCCATGTTTCGAGGAAAAATAGAAATTTTTTCTTTATAAAATAGACATGATACATCTTTGAAATTATTACATGGTTTAATAAAATTATAATGTAAAAATACATAAAAAAAACTATATTCATATTAAAATTTATAATATAGAATAAACCTTAAAAAATCTATAAATTGAGATATTTATAAGAAATCTGTAATGTTGTTGGATTATTCAATCATCCATTTGGCACTAATAATTTAAATTTATTGATAAAACATGACATATATAATCATCATTATCATGTAAAATGCATCACCCAAATGATATAATATAGAATAAAATATTTCAAACTAAGATGTTTGTTTTATTTTTAAACATCATAATTATATCTACTAATACTTGATATTAAAATTATTTTATATATATAAGGATTATTTCAGACGTTGTGGGTGGAGTGAAATGGGAAACTGAATAAGAAAATGGTTTATTTTAAAGTTATACACCATATTTAAAATTCTAAAACATGTAATTACTATTAACACTCCAATGAATATATTATTTATTGGTCACAAATGGTTTTATAAACATCAATATCATAAAGGATTTATAAAAACATCTCTACATTTAATTATTTAAACCAATATGGGTTCTATAAATCCCTTGGTTTCATAATATTATATATATTCTACATACTATATTTTTAATTATGGTTGATTCCGAGGAAGTAAGATACACATTATTCATTCTTTTGTTACTAAGTGGTGCTCTAATTATTATGATATTTATTTTAATTATTTATGTATTAGCTATTATTTATATTTTAATAATGATGTATTATAATTTTTTTTATCAGTAATAGTATTCATTTCTCTATTTTAATACTTTTAAAATCATCCATGATGGAAGTGTTTAAAAACAAAAATAATAATCATATTCATAATAATCATAATAATAAATGAACATCATAGATTCAGGGTGTCATATTATCCCCTAACCTTAATTTTAATTCCCTCTTGGAATTCATTTGTATACACCGCCAACATATAATTATCTGAACCATTAATATTTTTAAATATTTTGAAAAAAAATTATTTTAATAATTAATTTATACCTTCGACAAAATTTCCAATGATATTGATTCTCCTGAAAAGGTGTGTTTCTTTGAGTCAAACAGATCCTATGTGAAATTTTAAGTTATTATATTTATTTTTAACAATCAGAACTTGATGAACTATGGTCAAAATCATTTACACATCTATAGGATAATAAGATATAGGAATGAGGGGTGCAACTTAGAGAAATATGAGCGAGACTGATTTCAATTAAACAACCAAACAAACTCATCTTCTAAAATTTCTATGTATTCAAGTCTTCCATATAAACATATATAAATAATTTGACACAAGTATCCTAGATATAATTCACCCACTTCTACTAATTCAAAAAACAAATCAGCTAATTACCCAATATTTTCAGATACGGTAAAATATTTCACAAGACCTTCCAAATATTTTTCTTATTTTGCATAAAAGTGATTTTTTCTAGAATGAGGAAAAAATAAACAGAACCTAATACTTGATATAATTATATTATATAAGTGGTATTTGATATCTTTTAATGGGATTTAGATGACATTTGACCATTTTTAAATGATTCAAAATCATTTTAACATGATTTTAAAATTAAATTTTCGAGTAACTCAACTCAAAGAGAAAAGAAAGATCTTTTTCCTTCTATCTTCAATCTGAAAATATTATGATAAATACTTTGACTCTCAATGAATACATAAAATAATATATTTCATTCAAATTTTTCTTTCATTATCTAGATCATCACTCTTTTACAAGCTGTAAATCCCCAAAACCAAACATCTGGATTCAGTGCAAAAAATGCATTATTTTTTTGAAGCCAACTGAAAAATGAACAATGAAATTTACATAAATTGACATTTTCTGATATAGGTTTGGGAGAATTAGATACATTAATTAAAATTAAAAAACATAAAAATAATATAAAAAATTCATCTGATGCAATTCCTAATAATGAAATACACATCATAATGAAATTGCACGAAACCTGTTAGAAATTAATTAAAAAAATATGGTGATGAATATTTTTCAGAGTAATTAATATTAAAAAATATCATATGTGTGATTTTTTTAAAAAAATATACTATTTTATTAAAATTATTCATTGAAAAGAGATATCAAATATTTTTTTAAAAAATATAATATAATTTTAAAAAAATTAATTTCCATATTAAAATTATTTTAAAATAATTATTTAAATATCTCCATTATAATAAAATAATTTCTATTGGTCAATCATGATAAATAGAAGACCCAAGAGAAAACCATAATTCTACTAAGCCATATTTCATATGGGATAGTGTCCCATTAATGATAGTGGATTAATCCCCATACCATGACATAAAACTTTTATTCAACAACATAAATTTTTAAAATCATTTTATTGGTTCTCCCAATTAAACACATAATCCACTACCATTCAAAAATTGTACGTTAATTATTCTCATTAAAGATAATATTCATACCATAATATTTTCAATTTGTAAAAATATTTAGTTGAAATCGATAAATCCACCATATAATTTTAATTTTAATAAAGAATAATAACAAATTAATAGAAACATAAAACAATTACATACAATAAATGCATAAAATGTAAATGATATATTTAAATGATGGACATATATAAATTATGACTAACATTCTCTGATGTGCATGAATCTGTTTTATCATGAAATGCTAACATTTATTTGGAAATAGTATAAAAATTTCATCATTTATTATGTGTAAATTAATCATACACATAAAATGATAATCTAAAAATGATTTCTTCGCACATGGAAATTTCATTTATATATGAGACAATTTAAATTGAACAAAAAACAATTTTTTGTTATTTTTTAAAAATATCTCTTAAAATATTTATTAGACACATTTATTCGTTTCATTGAATTTAATTATCATCTAATGGGTTTAAATCCATGTTTCGAGGAAAAATAGAAATTTTTTCTTTATAAAATAGACATGATACATCTTTGAAATTATTACATGGTTTAATAAAATTATAATGTAAAAATACATAAAAACAACTATATTCATATTAAAATTTATAATATAGAATAAACCTTAAAAAATCTATAAATTGAGATATTTATAAGAAATCTGTAATGTTGTTGGATTATTCAATCATCCATTTGGCACTAATAATTTAAATTTATTGATAAAACATGACATATATAATCATCATTATCATGTAAAATGCATCACCCAAATGATATAATATAGAATAAAATATGTCAAACTAAGATGTTTGTTTTATTTTTAAACATCATAATTATATCTACTAATACTTGATATTAAAATTATTTTATATATATAAGGATTATTTCAGACGTTGTGGGTGGAGTGAAATGGGAAACTGAATAAGAAAATGGTTTATTTTAAAGTTATACACCATATTTAAAATTCTAAAACATGTAATTACTATTAACACTCCAATGAATATATTATTTATTGGTCACAAATGGTTTTATAAACATCAATATCATAAAGGATTTATAAAAACATCTCTACATTTAATTATTTAAACCAATATGGGTTCTATAAATCCCTTGGTTTCATAATATTATATATATTCTACATACTATATTTTTAATTATGGTTGATTCCGAGGAAGTAAGATACACATTATTCATTCTTTTGTTACTAAGTGGTGCTCTAATTATTATGATATTTATTTTAATTATTTATGTATTAGCTATTATTTATATTTTAATAATGATGTATTATAATTTTTTTTATCAGTAATAGTATTCATTTCTCTATTTTAATACTTTTAAAATCATCCATGATGGAAGTGTTTAAAAACAAAAATAATAATCATATTCATAATAATCATAATAATAAATGAACATCATAGATTCAGGGTGTCATATTATCCCCTAACCTTAATTTTAATTCCCTCTTGGAATTCATTTGTATACACCGCCAACATATAATTATCTGAACCATTAATATTTTTAAATATTTTGAAAAAAAATTATTTTAATAATTAATTTATACCTTCGACAAAATTTCCAATGATATTGATTCTCCTGAAAAGGTGTGTTTCTTTGAGTCAAACAGATCCTATGTGAAATTTTAAGTTATTATATTTATTTTTAACAATCAGAACTTGATGAACTATGGTCAAAATCATTTACACATCTATAGGATAATAAGATATAGGAATGAGGGGTGCAACTTAGAGAAATATGAGCGAGACTGATTTCAATTAAACAACCAAACAAACTCATCTTCTAAAATTTCTATGTATTCAAGTCTTCCATATAAACATATATAAATAATTTGACACAAGTATCCTAGATATAATTCACCCACTTCTACTAATTCAAAAAACAAATCAGCTAATTACCCAATATTTTCAGATAGGGTAAAATATTTCACAAGACCTTCCAAATATTTTTCTTATTTTGCATAAAAGTGATTTTTTCTAGAATGAGGAAAAAATAAACAGAACCTAATACTTGATATAATTATATTATATAAGTGGTATTTGATATCTTTTAATGGGATTTAGATGACATTTGACCATTTTTAAATGATTCAAAATCATTTTAACATGATTTTAAAATTAAATTTTCGAGTAACTCAACTCAAAGAGAAAAGAAAGATCTTTTTCCTTCTATCTTCAATCTGAAAATATTATGATAAATACTTTGACTCTCAATGAATACATAAAATAATATATTTCATTCAAATTTTTCTTTCATTATCTAGATCATCACTCTTTTACAAGCTGTAAATCCCCAAAACCAAACATCTGGATTCAGTGCAAAAAATGCATTATTTTTTTGAAGCCAACTGAAAAATGAACAATGAAATTTACATAAATTGACATTTTCTGATATAGGTTTGGGAGAATTAGATACATTAATTAAAATTAAAAAACATAAAAATAATATAAAAAATTCATCTGATGCAATTCCTAATAATGAAATACACATCATAATGAAATTGCACGAAACCTGTTAGAAATTAATTAAAAAAATATGGTGATGAATATTTTTCAGAGTAATTAATATTAAAAAATATCATATGTGTGATTTTTTTAAAAAAATATACTATTTTATTAAAATTATTCATTGAAAAGAGATATCAAATATTTTTTTAAAAAATATAATATAATTTTAAAAAAATTAATTTCCATATTAAAATTATTTTAAAATAATTATTTAAATATCTCCATTATAATAAAATAATTTCTATTGGTCAATCATGATAAATAGAAGACCCAAGAGAAAACCATAATTCTACTAAGCCATATTTCATATGGGATAGTGTCCCATTAATGATAGTGGATTAATCCCCATACCATGACATAAAACTTTTATTCAACAACATAAATTTTTAAAATCATTTTATTGGTTCTCCCAATTAAACACATAATCCACTACCATTCAAAAATTGTACGTTAATTATTCTCATTAAAGATAATATTCATACCATAATATTTTCAATTTGTAAAAATATTTAGTTGAAATCGATAAATCCACCATATAATTTTAATTTTAATAAAGAATAATAACAAATTAATAGAAACATAAAACAATTACATACAATAAATGCATAAAATGTAAATGATATATTTAAATGATGGACATATATAAATTATGACTAACATTCTCTGATGTGCATGAATCTGTTTTATCATGAAATGCTAACATTTATTTGGAAATAGTATAAAAATTTCATCATTTATTATGTGTAAATTAATCATACACATAAAATGATAATCTAAAAATGATTTCTTCGCACATGGAAATTTCATTTATATATGAGACAATTTAAATTGAACAAAAAACAAATTTTTTGTTATTTTTTAAAAATATCTCTTAAAATATTTATTAGACACATTTATTCGTTTCATTGAATTTAATTATCATCTAATGGGTTTAAATCCATGTTTCGAGGAAAAATAGAAATTTTTTCTTTATAAAATAGACATGATACATCTTTGAAATTATTACATGGTTTAATAAAATTATAATGTAAAAATACATAAAAACAACTATATTCATATTAAAATTTATAATATAGAATAAACCTTAAAAAATCTATAAATTGAGATATTTATAAGAAATCTGTAATGTTGTTGGATTATTCAATCATCCATTTGGCACTAATAATTTAAATTTATTGATAAAACATGACATATATAATCATCATTATCATGTAAAATGCATCACCCAAATGATATAATATAGAATAAAATATGTCAAACTAAGATGTTTGTTTTATTTTTAAACATCATAATTATATCTACTAATACTTGATATTAAAATTATTTTATATATATAAGGATTATTTCAGACGTTGTGGGTGGAGTGAAATGGGAAACTGAATAAGAAAATGGTTTATTTTAAAGTTATACACCATATTTAATAATTTTATGGAATCAGTGTTGACATGTGGCCATGGTTGTGGGAGACCGAAATACCGATGGATACTGTCATATTAGCAGCTTGAAATAGTATTTTGCGGTCCTGAAGGGGTGAGATTTTGAGAATAGAAACTATTCATCGGATGTTATCATGACAAAAGGATTGGTGGATAATATCATCTTGATATGATCGAATGGATGGAATTTCATCCCATTATATCTCACATCAAATCAGGGAGAAAAACATGACCACTATATATGCTAAAAGACATCAGATTACCTTGATGACACAAACTCACGTACATAATGGGATCCTTATACATGATCTCTGTCTAGGGCTTCATTCAACAACATACAAATATAATACCCTGAATCAGAAACTTAAATGTGTCTGGACTCGATGTTAGTCGATTTGTGATTCCATGGTTCTACAACTACACTCTCCAAGGGATTGGACTTTGTGCCCACATAAGAAATGGGGCAAATGATACCCTTGGTGTTGTTGGATACTTTGTAGTTTTTTTTGAAACTATTTTCAGGACATGAGAAAAATATAAAAGTATTTTGTATATATATATATATATCAGTTATGTTGCATAATTTACACTATTTAAAAAATTAACTTGTGATTCATATTTGAAATTATTTATATGGAATAATATTTTTATTAAATTATAATGATATAAAAAAGATTTAAATGATTAAATTATAATTTAAACTCTTTCATTTATTGATATTATTTATAATAATATTTTTCAATTATAATTTAAAATCCATATAAAATTTTAAAATACATGACAGATATTAAAACTATAATGGCTAATGTTTTCCAAATGATAAAAAAGGTCTATAAATAGAATTGTCTTAAGGGTATTCTAGAAAAATATGAATTTTATTTAAATTCATCCATGTATATTGAACTATATTTTTCTTGTTCTCATTATTATTACTAGTTTTCTTTCTATGAGTATTGAATATTATATGTAGTCAATAGTTTAATAAATTCATATTGTAATTAATATTTTATCAATAATATTATTACTTGTTCAATTTCATAAATTATGAATTATTTTATATGGGAGGAATTTAAAATATAATAATAAAAATAAATACAATAATAATAATAATAATGCATCATAGATTTGGTGTGTCACAGAAAGTGAAATTTCTCCCTAATTTAAAACTAGGCACTTTTCTACATGTCATGGCAAGGGTAATTCATTATTTCATTATCATACCTCAAAATAGATTCTATAAAAAAACATTAATTAATAATTATTTCCATGATTTCCTCTTCCATGATGTGGAATGTTTTTATATGATCCATTATATTGTCACTGATGAATTTAAAATATGAAATCACATGCATATGTTAAAAAAGGTACTAAATTTCCATTCGAATTTATTTTTTGAGTTTTCATCTTATTCAATATCAATTTTATTATATCCTGAAAATCCATCCACGATGTTGTACAATTCATGTACTTCCCGTGTCTTTAATATTTAATCAATGAAAGAAATTTGATGTTTTACTTTCCAGTAATAATATTTCTTTATGACTTCCAATAACAGACTCACCCAATCACTATCAATGGTTTAGAAAAATAATTTCCACCACTTGGAGTTTCTGTACTTATTTATTGACATCCCCCTTCATCATTTGTATGACTGACCTCATGGGCTATAATTTGGGTTTCACTCCTTTTCTTGTAATATATTATGAATGATGTTTGTGGGGATAATCATATTGATATCATCCACTACCATGAGGATTTATTTCTTGTATATTATCTGGATATCAATAATATTTTCCTTTTATGTCTGTGTATACTCAAAGATGATAATTAATAGTAGTGTTTTTTAGTTTCTCAGAATATTTACATGATTGTTTTTGGGATGGGTTTATTCTACAGTGTTATTGGCTATAGAACATAGACAATTAATGGAGGAATATTGTCTCTTGTCAGAATATATATATATATTACTTACTAAAAATAAGATTTATCCATTTTGGTAGGAAAATAATCATTACTATCATCTTTTATAGCCATGTAGGATTTTCTCTCTTCAGTGAGAATGATACCCTGACAGTCAAAAGAAATATATATTTTCTGAGCAGCTTTCAGAACGTCAGACAAAACATGTTCGTCACAAACTCTAAATATAAGTCTCCATTGATTCAAATAAATCATTTTCTATCATAGTTTCTATAAAAAATCATCATAGGATAATTTTAACTCCTCATTATTCTTGCATATTTAAAATGACGAATTCTTCTTGTAAAATGAATTTTCTGATATTGCACACAACATACTTGAGAGTTCATCATGGATAATTTACAAGTTGGTCAACTAATTGATGTTCCTAAATTGTCATATTTCTTTTTTCAAGTCCTATATAATAAAAAAAACTCATTAGAATGATGTTAATGTTGGATCCTAAGTCACATTGGTCTCTTTCGATGATTCATTATCCTATGTTGTAATGAATATAGAAACTAACAATGTCTATCATCATTGGTAGAATAATATAATGAAAAGAAGAAGAGAATTATTCATTTATTGGAATGAAACCCACAACTTCAATATTCCACTTTTTGGAGTGAAGATATTTTAGTAATTGGTCATAGGTAGGCATTTCGGTGATAGATTTAAATAATGGGATGTTTATATGAAATTTAATGAACATTTCAAAAAAAGTCATATATTTCCATCTGAATTTTCCTTTCTTAATTATTTGGAGGAAGGATAGAGGTAGTTAATACGTAGGTGGTTCTATGTAGATGAATTATTTATATTTTTCTTATGATGTAGTTTCTTTAGAAGGTGATGAGTCCATATTTTGTTTCCTAATCAATTCTCTTAACAATTTCATTTTCATCCTCATTAATGATTGTTTCATAATTCTTGTGGTCATCATTAAAATTTTATTCTCTTTTTAATGGTTATTGACAATCCAACATGTTTCCATTATTTAGTACCTTAGTCATAGATTCCTTCTTCATGTTGGCATATTTATTAATAGAAAATATACCTAGTAATCTACCTGACAACGTCTTTGATATTTGAAAAATTAAATGTATGAGGTTCTCATGGGATTCCATTTGATTTGATGTTTCTATCTCTTTTTTTCGTCATATTTTATAAATATTTAATGATTCATTTAGGAGGACTATGCAAATTCTATTGAAGAGGAAAGGATCGTTGTGGTCGTCTTTAAAGAGATCATTAAAATTGTTTCTATGTAATAGCTGGAAATTGGTCACGGGATTCATGTCGTATTGGTCATGGAACAAGATTAATATGTTTTATTCTAGGTGGTTCATCATTACTATATTTCTCATGGACACATATTTTCTTATATTAAACATGATTATTATTTTTTAATTTGTATGCTTGATATTGTTTCAAATACATTTTTGGTTGCTTGAATTTTTTTCCTTGTTGATTGTAATTATTGTAATTACAACATAGGATTTTTATTCATCTAAACATACCTTACTATATTAGTATAATTTTGGGCCACACAAAATTTCTCATAATTGAATCTCCATTACCATAGTAGGAGGGGTGGTGGTTCAGTTCGAAACGAAAAGGAAACACCCTTTTCTGTAAGGGCCTCTACATGTGTAGCTAGATGGGTGTTTTTTTAACCTAAATGATTTGGTTCCGAGGCAACAAATAATATAATTTACATATATATTTATTGAGTGATTCCATATCTAGGAGGTATTTCCCTACATCATGTTCTTTAATAATCTTACCACCATTAATAGTACCATCTACCATTTTATGGGAAGCTAGATGGAGTCCTTTAAAGAAAGTTTGCAGTTTAAGCCACACATCCAGTCCATGATGTGGGAACATTATGGTGAGTTCTGTAAAATGATCCCATTACCTACAATATAAATATCTATATGTTTAGTAAAATTGGTAAACGTCATTACAGTGATTCCATGTTCATATGGTTTTAATGTAATTATCTAGGAACATCATGGATAATTCATCACAATCCATGATTGTATTTGGAATATGGATTTTTAGTCAATACTATTCATGATAACACAAATAGAACCAAAATAACGACAATATATGCCATGACCCACTCTATTCAATGATACCCTACTTCTCTAGAAATGATGAACGTGAGAAAATAACCCGCTTAGTCCCACCTATAGTATGAATTGGGGTCTTGACTATCTCCAAGGGTATGTAATCTCACAAAATTAAAGGAATTTACAATTTTATAAAAACATGATCGGGAGATAAGTCGTTCAAACCCAAAACAACTCCAAGACACACACACACACACACACACACACATATATATATATAACGAAAACTAAAAATTCGTCCCACATGAATGTTTAAAAGTATACTATTAAAAATATTATGAAAATTTTAAAATAAACACCAAAAAAATGTCAAAGAAGTGACAAGAAAATTGTCCCAATATCTGACCTAGTAACAGCCATCACAGTTCAAGTATTCCTCCTAGAAACCAAAATGAATTTTTATAATGTAGTGTGAACATACATGTTTACTCAGTTGGAAAGCCAATGTGTATCATTCACAAGTGGGAGAAACTTACTAATTCTACCTAGATAAAAACATAAGAACAAAAATTCACCTAATAGGGTGTACTAGCCATCCCAACTATACAAATTATCTCTCACAAAAATAATTCATGACATGGAATTTGAAAAAGTTTTCACATATATTATTGGGTACCCCTAAAAACATTCCCTCAAATTAGATGTTATCACACCATAATAGAAAATTCATGACATTCCCACCTTTTCTGAACATACGGACCCACATCACACCGGCACTCACATAGTCCTCAAAATCACATCTAAACCCACCCCAAATTACCCTAGGCCAGAAACCACATCACATCCTACCCACAAACACTTGTTAAACAAACCACATTATATCCCACCCACATACATCTGGTTCATAAACAACATCACATCCCACCACCATAGGCCTAGTCCATAACCACAACTTATCCCAAAAACACTTAGAAAAGAAAAAAACTACTCATCCTTAAGACACTGGGAATGAAAAACTCACTCGCACACACTTGGTCCTCGAAATCCACACTATTTTTGAAGATACTTGGGATATCACTACCTGGAAGATGGATCATGGAATAAAAGGTAGTCATCCATCAATCCTCTTGTTGGGATGCATGGGAAATACACTATCCCCTTGACAATGGCAGTGTTCAACACATAGTGGTCAACTAGGGTATGGTGCATAAAAAATCATAGGGAAAAATAGATGTATATATATACCAAAAACTTATACTATCCTATGGTTTTTAATGTATACAACCAACCCACAACAATAACAACCTTGATGATACCTCCGAATTCAATACGACACAACATCAAAAACTAAATTCTTATATCCACCCAATTTCATTATATAATTATACTTACTTATTAAACAATCATTTATTCATTCAATCACTACCCAGGGAATCACTAATCACATCGTACAACATGAAATGCCTGAAATTAATACCTATAAGGAAGAACCATGTTAAATCGATGAAATTCATATATGTAGACATCATATTGAATGTTATAAAATGGTGATTCATCCATAACAACATGTTATATTATCATTTTTAATTGAAACCATGCCTAACCCATCATCAGAATAGAAAAAATCATCAACTCATAGCTACACATATCAACACATCCCATCACAACCATTATCAGTAGCCAGGATTCATAACCAAACCACACCCAACACATCTACAATTAAAATAAAATAACTCAACCATATCCCTGCTAAATAATACAACACATTCATTACAAAATCAATCAATCTCTCAACCTTAGATTTATTTACGCCACTTAAACAAAACCATATAAAAAAACCATGGAAACAAACCTACTACACATAAAATAAAATAAAACCATGAAAACACAACACTGCAAGAACCATAGAAGGGAATATTCAGATTTAATAAGGAATACCTTACTGAATAACTACTTCTTAATTATGGGGTTGTGACAATAATTGTTTGATCTTGGGAATCTGTTGATTTAATAAAATATAAGTGGTTAACAAATTATTATTATTCCTTTTAAGATGAATTAGAAAAATATTCATTCATAAACATTCTATGCATAACAAAGGACCACAAATGACCATAATTTTATATACGCATATAGTCCATAAAAACACAATAACAACTAAAAAATCACAATAAAAACATATTTTACTTTCTCCCATCCCCATTATATTGATCCTTAAAAGATTAAATTATATTTCATTAATTTTATTCAACAATATTCACATGGGAAAAATTTGTACACTGACCACACATCATATGCAATTAATATGGATGATGGAAAAGTGCCTAGAAGATAATTTTATCATAACATATAATTTGAACCAAGTGAGGAGCACATATGAAACCCGAAATCATAAGGGGGGAAACTGATACCAATGGAAATAGAAAAATCACACAACTCCTCAAGGAATAATGGTTTGGGGACTTCTAGTATCAAGATAAAGGATAACGAATAAATGAAGGGATGTCCCTCAATTGAAAAGGATAATTTTTGGGACTCATATAATATCAAATGGTTTGATTTTTTATTAATTTAAGATGTCAATAAAAACACACAGTTTGACAATTTAGAAGTATCCCAGTTTATTTTATAAATTGAATATATGATTCATAGCCCACGAAATGTATTCAAACACACTTAAATTGGGAAATAAATTCATTTTACATCAATGAAAATGGTAACTATAAAAAATTGTTGGATGATGGAAAAAATGGATATTTGACAGACTATTAGAAATGGGTCATTAGTTCATGATAATATTGAATGTAACTTGTAGCAGTAACATGTGTGACCTTGTGGAGTGAGATACCATCACAATATACCATCTTGACTCACTGGCCCTAACTCGCCATTCCGACTCACAGGTCTGACTCGCCATTGTATGCTACCATTCCGAATAACCATGGCAACCTACTATTGAGATCTACTTGTTATGACATGCTATTCTAACTCCATAATCTGACTCAACATTGTAACATACCATTCCGACTCACCATTTCAAACTACTTTTGTGACCTACCATTTTGAAAACTTGAAATTTTTCAATGTTTTTTAATATGTCACTATGACCTCCCAGAACACTCAAACACTATATTTTCACAATTCAATTGACCCGATATGTTTACGCCATCACATCAGATACCTATTAAACTATTATATCCCTCGATAATTCAAAACCAATCCTTGAGGAATGAGGGTTCCTTTCAAAAAACCTATTATATTCCTCTCAAGGATCTCATTATGATTGAAACAAAACTACCAAATAAACACCACAATGTTCAATGATAACCCACCTGGTGTTATTCAATATCTGGTATAAAACCTCAAATTCCAATATCATCTCCCATGCTATTTTCTATCCCATTGAAAACTTAACACAATAGATGAGAACAACAACCAAGCCATCCCAAACACATGAATTAGGTATTATTGTTTTCCTTGTCAAGATAATACCTTCTCTTGTTGTCATTGACTCACCCATGTGGGTTTAGTGACATCGAAATTAATGAATCTGAATTAGTAATGTGGCCCTCCCCTTTTGACATTTTGGTACTTCATTATACTTTGAACTGTACATATGTAAACTCGAGGGAAAACATGTTTTTTCATAAAATAATCTTCAAACATTAAATCACATAGGAAAAAACATAATAAGGAAAACTAAAAATAAATTCTTGTCATTGGTAACACACATGTGTTTCTTCTTCCTATGTAATCTCCTCTACTCAAACATTCTTCCCTAACACACTATCCAAATGGATCATATACACATGTATAAAATTCTCCCAATGATCTCAGATCTCCACTGATCATTTGAAAAATTTCATCTAATACCTAATATCCAACTCTCCTTAGTCAATGATGTAGGAATCATCATGTAAATACCAAAGATGTTGAGAGATTTGAAAGACATCATGGACCCTCTCCAACTATAGTGGTAATTCTAACTGGTATGCAACATTTCGTATTCATCCCAACACCATGAATGGTCAAAAATACCTTAGATAATGAATGATAACTCTTCCAAACCTCTACTTCCCTTGTTGAGGGGAATCCATAGAATACACATTGTCCCCAAACTCTAACATCTGGGTCATACTCCTACAATCGATATACAACTTCTTCCAGTTAGGCACTACCTTCATTATCTCACTAACAAGATGAATCTTCTTGGTTATTCTTTTTACATCATTCGAAATTAGAAAATCTATCTCTGCAACCTCTGTTCATCACAAAGGTGAATGAAACAATATTTTATACAAATCACAAAATGGATCCATTCTAATGGATCATTTATTGATATTATTTCATGAAATCTATAAAAAGGTAAAGGGTTGCACCCACAATCCACCAAAGTTGAGGACACAAGCTCGTAACATATCCTCCAATTTCTATAGTGTATGTTCGGTCTTCCAACATGCCTATGGTTGGATGGTAGTATTTATATGTTATATGGTTGAAAAAGAATCTAGAAATATCCTCCAATCATTTGAGTTAAATCATGTGTCCCAATGCAAGATGTTGGAATACATTACTCCATGAAACTACACTAATTTATACACAAACCGTTTTTTAATGGAATCAACTTAGATCGACTCATTAACTGCCAAGAAGTGGGATGAATTTGTCAACTAATATACTATTACTAGATAACATCATAGCCTACGTAGGACTAAGGTAATACAAGGAATAAATTAATTTATATTTAATTCCATTTCCACTAGGGGACATCCAATGGTTCTGATAAACTACCATGAAAACGGTTCATGACTTTCACCTACTAGAATTCAATGAACATCTCCACAAACTCGACCATTGTGTATTTCATCCAAGACCATCAAAACATAATCCTCAATCCACGATACATCCTAGAAACTTATTGGTTTACCATTAGGGGTCATATACTAATCTCATAGAGGACTCACTCATGCATCACCAATGGAAAAAAAAATCTACCACAGAACAACATAGGATTTTATCTATCCTATGACCATACCTATAGAGCATCACCATAGTTAACATGATTTCTCATAACTTCTTCCTTTTATTCTACCCAATAATAATCCTGTAATTGATGTAGTATAGAATACTTCACCATCATCAAAATCTAAGAACATCTACAACCACAAAAACCTGTATCCATGTTCATGCCTTCTAACTCCTACATTGACTTCCATGCATCTGAATATTTATGAACAAACTCATCCTATAAATTGCTGCTCAAATATTCATTTATGACATACACCTTTCATGGTGTGTAAGAGATATTGAACTCATAATCCTGAAGAATCTCTTTCATCCTCTATTGTCTATTGTTTAGATCTCACTATGGAAAGTTGTACCTCATGCTCTTGGGATCCTTGAAGATCACAAATGCCCCACCACTAGGGTAATGCTGGAACAAATTCATTATATACAGACCACTACTATATCCAATTCATGTGTGTCATAGTAATTTTTTTGGGGACATAACCACCTAGACCTATAAGTGATAACAAACCTTTTTAGCATCAACACACATCCCAAACCCATACTGGAAGAATCACAATACACATCAGACATCACTCTCTCATTAGACAACTAGTGCACTGGATCACTAACCAACATACCCATTCAGATAGAAGATAATTTTCTTACATTGATCTCTCCCAAAAAAAAGTTGATCCTTCCTTATCAAATCTATCAACGATGCTACAAATCGAGAGAAATTAGGTACAAACCATTGATAATACCAACTGAGACCAAATAAACTACAAAAAATTGCCACATTTTTTATTGATATCCAAGAAAAAACTATGTCATTATTCTATGTGTCCACTACTACCCCATTCTATGACACTACATGACCAGAATAATTCACCTCTTGAGTTGATAAATTTAACTTGGACAAATTTCAATAGTGCTAGTTGTGTCAAAGAACCTGAAAGATGACCTTGATATAGGTGACATGCTCCTCCACTAACATCATGTATATCATTATATCATCTATGAATACAATGACGAACTGGTACATGATTTAATGAAAGATAGAGTTTATAAGCCCACATTAACATGGATGGTGCATTTGTAATAATAAATTATAGGGCTGTGAATTGGAAGTTCCCATACATGTTTCTTAAAGTAGTTTTTGGGATATGTCCATCCTTCACCATCAACTAATTATATAAAGACCATAGGTATATATTTTGAAAACAATAGATATTATTAGTTTGAAAAAAAGATATTACATTCTCTAGAGAGGGTAATAGTTCTTGATCATCACCTGAATCATCCTCTAGTAGTCTATGAACAACCACTACCCACCATATGTATTCTTCATGAACATCACATGAGCACTCCACAATGACATAATATTCCAGATGAATCCCTTCCTCATAATATCATCATCCAGATCCTCATCTCCTGAAAATCATAAGGTTCCATCAGATAAGGAGACATTAAAAATCAATGAAGCACAAAGACACATGTCTATCTCAAACTTGACATCACATTGAGGGGTATTATCATATCCCCTTTAGGAAGAACATCCAAGAACTCCCCAATGATCTTGGAAAACTCTCTCGTCTTAGAATCCATAAATTCCTCTAATTTCTTGGACAATAAGGAAAGGAGAGGTTCCACATTCCAACTACACACCTAACTACACAACATTCCAAAAAAACCACATGTCATCCATCCACGTCTGAGAACATTAATCATATCTTGATTAATTCGACAAGAAAACTTATTAGATAAAACCAATTGTTTACAATTATGAAATTATATAGCTACATATGTTCCAAGAAGAGGTACCACAAAACTGATGTGGTCCTAGAATCATCATTCAACCCTGAAACACATCAATCACGATTGTCTATCTTTGGACTGGCATATTCAAAACCCAGTGCACTAGAATCCCATCTATGACCAGTATTAGATATTGGGTAAAGAAGGTGAAACAAAGGAGTGTGAGGATTCTAAATCAAAAAAAGAGAAAGATAATGAACAAAGAAAGTTAATCATACCTCAAATGAACAATGACCCTACCAGAACCACTGCCTCTACTATGTGAAACTGACCATGACTATCTCCTCTACCCCAATACTAATGATCACCTCTATGACCACATCTGGGTCGAGGTACCTCAGTAATATCCTAAGGATGGCCTCTTCCTACTTTATCTCCCCTCAGTTGATCATGGTCGTGCTATCCATGATACTAAAAGAGCCTACCTGGAATATTCTACTAAGGCTGGTGTTGAACCTTCACACTTAGAACACACTAACCTTGAATGGCTAATAGACACTAATTAATAAGGTTCCCATAGACTCTATGGAAGAGCCACGTCGTTCTCAAGACCATTGGAATGGTATGAGGACCGCTAGCACCAAATGTCTTATAAAGAATATGCAGAGGTCGTCTCCATGATAACTAAAACCTCGAAGGACCTAACGCATGAGACCTACTACTCCAAACCCTGACTCAGGAAGAACCCTACTGTATCCCATCTCCTAGTATAACACTTTGAGAATTCATTATCAAAACTATCTCCTCTTTCTTTTGAGCTTCCATATATTTCATAAACATTAATGGAGTAACATGATATTGGATATTGGGGTGGAGGGCCTCCTCAATTTATCTCTCCTGAGACATTTCATTTGGAAAGTGTTATAGATAGAAATAAAAATGATCTTTTAAATTGATCCTAATTTCACGGTCATACATAATCCAATGCTGATCGGAGAGTTTCTCTTTTCTCTTCTCATCATTCATGGTTGTTGAAAGGAAATAGACCCAAAATTTACCCTAAAAGTCAATCCAAAAAACATTTAATCCTTCTTTTAACCCAGATAATTATTCCACCACTCTCAAACAACCCCTCACATGTGACTAACCACCAATGTAACATACTACTCTATTTGAGCCCAGACCGAACTGATGGTTATCTCAATAACCTTGATACATATTTTCATATCCATGTTTGAAACACTACAGTCGTATATTCCCATGGACCACCACTAGAAATTACTTAATGTTCTCTTCCACTAATCATCCTCCTCTACTGGATCAACATTCCACTAATCAACCATATTGTCATGTTAATCCTAAACTGCCAAAGGCACTTGCGAATGATGATTAGTATCCATTACTAAAAAGTTAAAAGAGGAATTCATATGCCCGAGTAGTATGAAATTTTTCATTAAGACTCATTTATCTTGTTTAACACAGTATTCAATACAAATTTTCAAACAAACCCAATTAATAAAAGAACATAATTAATTACAATGCATATAGATTTCCTAGGGTCTCTACCCTGCACATGGTGTAGCCTCACTTGGTCATTAGTTTTTCTATTATTCCATGTGTTATATCATGGGGTGTCCTATAATCATATTTCCCGGTAGGTCATCCCTCTCTTGTATCATGCATTAAGATCACCTGACACTATTACCCTAACAACACATCAAATCCTGCCTATTCCCAACTCAAAACTCTATATTATCTCTCAAACATCACATTTGATACCATTTTTACATGAATACCTCCATTCATAGATACCCCTACTGGGATGGAAATGAATAAAGTGAGAAAAAGTCCCCCGAGTCCCGTGTCTAGTAGACCCTAGATTGGAGACTAGAAACAAGAGTATATAATCTCAGAAAATTGGGGCATTGACCTTTTTAGAAAACAAGATTGGGATATATGATTGTTCGTCCCGAAACATCTCCAAGACACACACACCCACACAAATATATATATATATATATATATATATATATATAATGAAATACCAAAATCCTTCTTGCATTCATGTTTAAAATATAACTGGTACAAACAAAATGAAAACACAAAATTAAATACCAAACGAAAGCAGAAGTAGAGACATGAAAACTGTCCCAAAGTCTAACCTTGTAACACCCATCTTGGAAAATGGTGTCCTCTTAGAAACCAAAAATCAATTTTATAACGATGGGAGAGAGTACAAGTATACTTGGAATGATAAAAAAAGTATCTCATGCATATATGGGAGAAGAATAATAATGATCGTGTGATAAAAATAGGCCAACCAACCCACACATGACATGGTGTACTAGCCATCATATTCATACCAAGTAACTCACACAAAATAAAATATGGAATGTTAAATATTATAATTATCAGATCAATGATAGTGTACCCTTAACCACTTTCGCACTGATTAGCTACTCGCACTCACTAATGAAAACAATCATGGTGCTCCCTCCTCTTATGAACATAAGGAACCACTTCCCAATCAAACATACATTAGCCTTAGAACCACATCACAACCCTCCCTTAGAATCATGGGACACAAAGCACATCACACCCCACCAATAAACACTGGGGGCAGAAACCACATCACATACCGCGCAGAGACACCTAGGCCACAAAAACACATCAAATCCCACGTCATGAAAAGAGGACCCCAACCACACCTCATCCCTAAGAGACATGGGAAATCACAATAAAACTAATCTGGAAGTCACCTGGACAATCACAACTCACCCGCACACACATAGGACTTACATACAACAACATTGTAACTACCTGAAATTTTGAATAAATATTGTTTCCTAATTTTGTGTGTTATTTTATTTTATTTTTTATATATACTCAACAAAACGATTTCATTGGAAAACATGAGTATAAGTAAAATTAAACTGTTGGGTTTTGACTTTTATATGACCACTGGCCAATATGACCGCTGGAAACTAAACATTTCGATATTTGTCTCTAAATACAAGTGACATTAGTTAATTAATATAGAAAGAAGATTCGATGGTCTCACCTAGTAGTCTTGGACCGATCGAATCCCATTCTAACAAAACATGGGAATGGGGTAGCACCACTAGGCTTTGCTCTGGACGAAACCCAAGACGAACTTCATCGTGTGAAGCTTGAACGGGATCGCCTTCACGAGAAGTTCAAACTGATAGAAATTACTACTTGTGCGATGTTGGCCGAGCCTCCCTCAGATTCTCTCACCATAGCACACCTTACACTTAGGTCCTATGCTGGTGTGATAAGGGGCTATGTAAAGAGACCATAACTGCCTTGTGTAATCCTTTGTTTTAAATAAAAATTGGGATTTCTTCTTATGAAGTTTATGAATTTTCAAATGTCTGGATAAATATAGTATGCATATTTTTGGTGAATTTTAGAGAAAGGATATTTTAAAAAAACTGTTTATGTAAACCTTAAATATTTAAAAACGTGTAGTGATTTTCAAAAAAATGGTCTTCTACAGTTATGTTCAGTATGAAATTTAGAGTCCAATAAGATCAACTTGATTTTTGATTAATGGTAAATTATGAATAGTGAATTTTTTATTAGGATTAGCAATATGACCAAATGGATTAGTAATCTCACATAAAGAAAATTTTAAAATAATCTAGGCACCTTGATTAAGTAATGTGATTCAATAAAACGGTTAAATAATGGTTTCATAAAATTATTATTCAATTATTTGTTATTTTGGGTAAATAGTGTATTTATTTAAAATTACAATTAAAAATATTTAGAAAATTATTTTTATAAAATGGAGTTCATTTTTGAAATCATAGCATTGATATTTGGTTAATGTGAAATTTTGGGATTTTTCTGAGAAAGTTGAATTTTCAGTGAATAGTAAAATTACAGTTTTAGGGTTTCAGTATGTTTAATAACATCATAACTGTGTCATGGTGATGTCATGAGATATTTTAAGGGTTGGCCGACCTAAGGTGATGTATATTTGTATTGGGGGCCCCATGGTGTCTAACATAATTTGAACTATCATGGGAGAGTACATGGTTTTGAGGAAAAGCACATGTGAGCTATCCCTTGGCCATTAATGCCTTGTCCCCTCACCTTCTTTATAAATACCAAGCCATCCTCTCATCCATTCGACTCCAAAACCATCCTCAACTATGGTCTGGTCTCTTTACCTCCCAATTAGTAATCCAAAGGTGCCCCAATCCCTCAAGGTCCAAACCTTTGAGTTTTAAGAGTTACGTTTTAATGTAAGTGATCCGATCTCTCTCTTTCTTTTCAAGAAATCTCTTTTATGTAATTTCTTTAATGCTCCATGTTCTTATGATAAAGGGTGTTATTTAATACTCCTATTACTTCCCTTTTCATGTTCACATAATGAGAGGTCCCCTCTTACTCTCATTATTTCGTTTTATGATGTTTTAAGTGGCGTCGTTAGGCTGCCGAAAGTTTTGTAACGGATTCTTTCTCCCTTCTCATTTTCAAGATATATTTTCATGTAATGTATTTCAAGTTCCTTTTTATTATGTTGGGTATGATCTCTAAATTTATCATACCGATATTTTATTATCATATGATGAGAGACCCCATTTGATCTCTTCAATTCAGTATTTTGAATTTTTATGTGGCACCGTTAGGCTACCGAATTTTTAAGTGGTTCTTCACCCTTCTCGTTTTGATGTTCTACTTTCATGTAAATTATTTCATGTTACTTTTATTTATGTTGTGGTATGATATCTATATCTATAATAATGATCTTTTATGACCATATTATGAGATACCCCATTTGATCTCTTCAATTCAGTATTTTGAAGTTTTAAGTGGCGTCGTTAGGTTGCCGAATTTTTAAGTGTTTTTCACCCTTCTCTTTTTGAAGTTCTACTTTCATGTCATTTCATTCAAGTTCCTTTTTTTATGTTGGGTTATGATCTCTATATCAATCATACTGATATTTTATGACCATATTATGAGAGACCCCATTTGATCTCTTCAATTCATTATTTAGAATTTTTAAGTGGCGCCGTTAGGCTGCCGAATTTTTAAGTGGTTCTTCACCATTCTCATTTTGAAGTTATACATTCATGTAAATTCTTTCAAGTTACTTTTTGTAATGTTGGGGTATGATATCTATATCTATAATACAGATATTTTATGACCATATGATGAGATATCCTATTTTATCTCTTTAATTCAGTATTTTGAAGTTTAAGTGGCATCGTTAGGCTGCTGAATTTTTAAGTGGTCCTTGCACCTTTCTCCCTTTTCAAAGATCTAATTCCATGTCAAGTCTTGAAAGTTCCTATTTATTATGATGGGGTATGATATCTATATCTATCATAGTGATATTTTATGTTTATATGATGAGATACCCTATTTTATCTCATCAATTCATTTTTGGTTGAAGTTTATGTAACATTGTTAGGATGCTGAATTTTCATAAGAGAAATCTTAATTTTGTCTTCTTTTCATGTTCGTCATTCATATGGTATATTTTTAAATTTCATCACCATGTTCTTAAATCCCTTATATTCTGTCCCTCTACTGTTTATGGGTCATTTATGAATGTTTTATCCATGTCCCCTCTCTTTTCAATTTTTTTTTAAAAACCTTGTAACATAGCCGTTATGCTGCAGAATTTTCGTCTCAAAATGTCTCTCTGTTTTTTCTAAAGATATTTTATTTTATTAAGTGAATACTCAAAGAAATAACTTATATATGGGTATTCACATATATACCAAGATTTTCTATTTTAAATTCTGCGATTTACATACATGAAACCCGCTTTCCCTTTTCGTGGGTTTAAAGTGACGTAAAGATCATGTCTTTAAAGCAGTTTTTAAAATGATATGATTATGAAATGAAACCCATTTCTTTTATGATATATGGGTTGTTTATGAAATGATTTATTATGATATATGTGTCTCACATGATAATAAAGGCAAATTTAAGGGTACGACCTGATAGCGCTCCAATGCATTGGGTAATGATGTAACCACTAGAGATTACAATTTTCACGATATCTTGGTGAATAACCTTTGTAATTTTCAAATGACTCCTTGGGGATGGATCTTGGTGATATGTTCATGATTTTCAATATTAAATGTTGTAGCCACATCTTCAAATTTTGAAAAATTTTATTTTTATTATGATATGCCTCATGATTTCATTCCCATGTTTTAATGTTCTTTTGATGACTTTATTGATGTATCTAAAGTTCATATGTAAAATGTTTTGCTTGTTTCCCTTACTGGGTCTTCTGCTCACCCTTTCATTTGATGTATGTCCCCCAGGTTATGAGATGCAGTAATGAACCTAGGATGAACATAAGGAGAATCCTTTAATGTTTATAAGAATAATGTTTTATGTTGTTTTCATGTATTATGTTCCTGGTTTCCATGACACCAATCCTTAAAGATCCTCAGTTTTGTGTAATGTAATCAAAGTAAATGTTATAAAAATACGGGATTCTATAGTTTGTATCAAAGTATGGTTTAGTTATTTCTAGAAATTAGGATATGAAAACATTAGGAAGAAGCCTATAGAAAAGTTTATATATAGAAAATCTTCCTGGTATTTTGGTGAGTATTGTGTAATGGGTTGCCAAGAAAATACATCCATGTCTGGATACGAGAAGGTAGAGGTGGCTCTGGCACAGATGTACATAGGTGTAAAACCCGAAAACACCGCTTTGAGCTAGACTCGAATGGAAACTAGTACACGACAACAGGCCTTGCTGCACTCTTGGTTACGACACTCCCGGGGGATATGCTTTGGTAAATTCATAGGCTTAGTATGAACCATTATTAAAGGAACAAGGATAAAACAAAATAAAGATTAACATAAGAATATATGATCATGTATAACATAGTTTTGAACCTAGGGGATCACAAGTTAGGATATACTTTTATTCTACATTTTTATCCTTTTATGCTTAAAGTTTCCTTTACATGATTATTAGCTAAGTATTTAAGCCCTTAATTATGGTTTTTTTCTTAGTAAATGGATGGAAATGGAATAACATGTCCCAACAACCAATGTGATAGGAAATGCAATGACTGCCATATTAATATGAAAGATATGATTAGGGGATTAAAGTATTATTATTATTTTGGAAGGCGTTCACTATTTTGGGGACCCTGTATGATCGTGGTAAATAGATTACTACGGTATTTTCATTGAGGAGTATGGTTGACTTATATTTTGATGAATAGATGGATTTAAGGTGAAATTATGGTAATAGAGGTTACATATGGAAATAATTGACCTATCTTGCGGGAAATATGTTTAGGTTGTTTACTTTTGTTTTAAGATGTTAGGAGTGGTTGATGTTGTTTGGAGATGAACGATAAAGTTTATCTTAGAAGACTATGATATCAAGTTCTTCTTGTATTTGGGTTTCAATATTAGTTTAGTTTATTTTGAAGATTTTTAAGGACCATTATTTATGGAATGGTCTATGATGAACTTTTGGTAGTACCATGGACCTTTGAAGATTTAAAAGTAGTTCCCATTCCTATGGGATTATTTCTTTTTGAAGAGTTGGTTTACCTTACCCTTTCTATTTTTTGGATAATGTTTAAAGATAGAAGAAATAAATAGTTAATCTTTTGTGGATTATGTGATTCTCTAGAAGATGATTCTTGTGCTTCTGATGAGACCAATTAGTTTTGAATTCTCATCGTTTCGAGAAAAGATTAGTTTTGGTAGAAACTTATTAAAGGATGAAACTCTTCTTGAAGTTAGGTATATTTTCATATATTTTTGTTCTATTTAGTAAATGAATTCCTAAAAATTATTAAAAGGAACGTAAAACAAAAACGTTTTTGGTTTATGTTTCCTACTAGGTAATCAAAGACCGTTTACAGACATCATAAGTTTGTGATTTTCTTATTGTTAACTTTCTCCTAATCATTTTTTCTCTCACTCTCCCTCAGAACTTGACCCTTTGTTTTTTCTTCCATGTCCATGTTTTCCTACATGGAATCCTAGTATGGGTTGACTCGGGTAACCTTTTTACTTCCCTTTATTTATTTTAAAGTAATAGATTTACTGACTCATTTTCCGGTGAGGGACTTTCAATGAAATTTCAAAACCCAGTTTTAAAAATTGCGAGGACGCAATTTCTTTAGGGGGGAAGATTGTAACAACCTGAAATTTTGAATACATATTGTTTCCTAATTTTGTGTGTTATTTTATTTGATTTTTTATATATACTCAACAAAACTATTTCATTGGATAACATGAGTATAATTAAAATGAAACTGTTGGGTTTTGACGGTTATACGACCATTGGTCAATATAATCGCTGGAAACTAAACATTTAGATATTTGTCTCTAAATACAAGTGACCTTGGTTAATTAATATAGAAAGAAGATTCGATGGCCTCACCCAGTAGTCTTGGACCGATCGAAGCCCATGTAATAGAACTTGGTAAGGAGTTAGCACCACTGGGCTTTGCTCTGAACCAAACCAAAGCTGAACTTCATCGTGTGAAGCTAGAACGGGATCGCCTTCGCGAGAAGTTCAAACTGATAGAAATTACTACTCGTGCGATGTTGGCCGAGCCTCCATCAGATTCTCTCACCTTATCAAACCTTACACTTAGGTCCTATGCTGGTGTGATAAGGGGCTATGTAAGGAGACTATAACTGCCTTGTGTAGTCCTTTGTTTTAAATAAAAATTGGGATTTCTTCTTATGAAGTTTATAAATTTTCAAATGTCCGGATAAATATAGTATGCATATTTTTGGTGAATTTTAGGGAAAGGATATTTAAAAAAAATTGTTATGTTAACCATAATTAATTAAAAATGTGAAATGATTTTCCAAAAATGGTCTTCTACAATTATGTTCAGTATGAAATTTAGAGTCTAATAAGATCAACTTGAATTTTTATGAATAGTAAATTAATAATAGTGATTTAATGATTAGGATTAGCAATATGACCAAATGGATTAGTAATCTCACTTAGATAAAATTTTAAAATAATATATACACCTTGATTAAGTAATGTGATTCAATAAAATGGTTAAATAATGGTTTCATAAAATTATTATTCAAGTATTAGTTTTTTCGGGTGAATAGTGTATTTATTTAAAATTAAAATTAAAAATATTTAGAAAATTATTTTTATAAAATGGAGTTCAATTTTGAAATAAGAGCATTTATATTTGGTTAATTTGAAATTTTGGGATTTTTCTGAGATGGTTGAATTTTCAGTGATTAGTAAAAATACAGTTTTAGGGTTTCGGTATGTTTAATGACATCATAACTATGTCATGGTGATTTCATGAGATATTTTAAGGTTTGTCCGACCTAAGGTGATGGATATTTGTGTTGGGGGCCTCATGCGGCCTAACTTAATGGGAAATATCATGGGAGAGCACATGGTTTTGAGAAAAGCACATGTGAGGTGTCCCTTGGCCATTAATGCCTTGTCCACTCCCTTTCCCTATAATTACCAAGACCTCCTTTCATCCATTCGACTCCAAAACCATACTAAACTAACTTTTGGTCTTCTTACATCCCAAGGATTCATCCCAAGGTGACCCCAAGCTTTCAAGGTCCAAACCATTGAGTTTTAAGAGTTTCGTTTTAAAGTAAGGGATCTGATCTCTCTCTTTCTATTCAAGAAATATCTTTTCTGTAATTTCATTTATTCTACATGTTCTTATGATAAAGGGTGTTATTTTATACTCCTCATACTTCCCTTTTCATGTTCACATAATGGGAGATCCCCTATTACTCTCATTATTTTGTTTTATGAAGTTTTAAGTGGCGCCGTTAGGCTGCTGAAATTTTCTAACGGATTCTTTCTCCCTTCTCATTTTTCATGATCTATTTTCATGTAAAGTATTTCATGTTACTTTTTATTATGTTGGGGAATGATCTCTAAATTTATCATACCGATATTTTATGATCATATGATGAGAGACCCCATTTGATCTCTTCAATTCAGTATTTTGAAGTTTTATGTGGCGCTGTTAGGCTGCTGAATCTTTATGTGGTTCTCCAGCCTTCTCGTTTTGAAGTTCTTCTTTCATGTCAATTCTTTCAAGTTCCTTTTTGTTATGTTGGGGTATGATCTATATATATATCATAATGATATGTTATTACCATATTATGAGAGACCAAATTTGATCACTTCAATTCAGTATTTTAATGTCTTAACTGGCGCCGTTAGGCTGCCGAATTTTTAAGTGGTTCTTCACCCTTCTCGTTTTGAAGTTCTACTTTCATGACAATTCTTTCAAGTTCCTTTTTTATGTTGGGGTATGATCTCTATATCTATAATACTGATATTTTATGACCATATGATGAGATACCCCACTTGATCTCTTAAATTCAGTATTTTGAAGTTTTAAGTGGCGCCGTTAGGCTGCCGAATTTTTAAGTGGTTTTTCACCCTTCTCGTTTTGATGTTCTACTTTCATGTCAATTCTTTCAGGGTTCTTTTTTTTATGTTGCGGTATGATATCTATATATATAATACTGATCTTTTATTACCATATGATGTGATACCCATTTTATCTCTTCAATTAAGTATTTTGAAGTTTAAGTGGCGTCGTTAGGCTGCTGAATCTTTAAGTGGTCCTTGCACCTTTCTCCCTTTTCAAAGTTCTAATTCCATGTCATGTATTGAAAGTTCCTTTTTATTAGGTATGGGAATGATCTCTATATCTATCATACTGATATTTTATTTTCATATGATGAGAGACCCTATTTAATCTCATCAATTCATTTTTGGTTGATGTTTATGTAACGCTGTTAGGCTACTGAATTTTCATAAGAGAAATCTTAATTTTGTCTTCCTTTAATGTTCTTCATTTCATATGGTATATTTTAAAATATCATCACCATGTAATTAAATCCCTTATATTATGTCCCTATACTATTTTATTGGTCATTTATGAATTTTTGACCCATGTCCCCTCTCTTTTCAATGTTTTCTAAAAACCTTGTAACATAGCTGTTATGCTGCAGAATTTTCGTCTCAAAATGTCTCTCTCTTTTTTCTAAAGATATTTTATTTTATTAAGTGAATACTCAATGATATACCTTCTATATGGGTATTCACATATATACCAAGATTTTCTATTTTATATTATGTGATTTACATACATGAAACCCGCTTTCCCTTTTCGTGGGTTTAAAGTGACGTAAAGATCATGTCTTTAAAGCAGTTTTTAAAATGTTATGATTATGAAATGAAACCCAATTTTGTATGATATATGGGTTGTTTATGAAATGATTTGTTATGATATATGTGTCTCACAGTATAATAAAGGAAAATTTAAGCATGCTCCCTAATAGCGCTTCAATGCATTGGGTAATGATGTAACCACTGGAGATTACAATTTTCAGGATATATTGTTGAATAACCTTGGTAATTTTCAAATGACACATTGGGGATGGACCGTGGTGATATTTTCATGATTGTCTATATTAAATTTTGTAGCCACATCTTCAAATTATGAAAAATTTTATTTTTATTATGGTATGCCTCATGATTTCATTCCCATGCCTTAAAGTTCTTTTCATGACTTTATTGATGTATCTCAAGTTCATATTTAAAATGTTTCGCTTATTTGCCTTACAGGGCCTTCTACTCACCCATTCTTTTGATGTATGTCCCTTGGTTATGAGATGATGTAATGAACCTAGGATGAACAAAAGGAGAAGCCTTTCATGTTTATAATAAGAATGTTTTATGATGTTTTCATGTATTATGTTCCTAGTTTCCAAGACACTAAACCTTAAAGATCCTCAGTTTTGTGTAATGTAATGAAATTTTATGTTATAAAAAGATGGGATGCTATAAACATGACCAAATAGTCTTGGTATATCAATTCCTAGAAGAGGGGTATGGAAGAGAGTGTGGCAATTCATCCATCATCCCAATCGTATGTTTGGGAAACACACCCTCCCCCATGACGATGGGTTTGTTAGAAAAATTGTTCTCAAAAATGGTATGGTTCATATATAAATCATATGGAAAAATAAATTTACATATATAGATACCAAAAAGTCAGCCCATCCTATGGGATCTCATGTAAAAAAGCGTCCCACAACACTTCCATCGTTGATGCTACCTCTAAATTCACAACAACACATAGACACAGCTAAATTCAAATCCCCATCAAATTTAAATAGAAAATAATCATAATTAATGAATATTTTAATATATTCATTCCATCACTGCCAGGGAAATCACTGTAACACCCCGAACCCAGTTACCCAGAGTCGGTGCATTATTATATAACATTGGCATGATCACAAAAGATCATGTATTCAAAGACCGATTAGTTTAGTAGTGTTGGAATCACTAGATATATTAATAAGTCTTGCCTTACATCATAAAGAGAGAAAAAACTACAACAACATCGTTTCTTCATATCCCCTCATTCTATCCCTGCAGGTCATTCATAAAATTTATCTTCACATCCGGGAATAAATTAAAACATTGAAATTGGTGAGCTCAGATGCTCAGTAAGGATAACAATATAGCAGAAAAATTCATAAATAAACATAATCATTTAAGGCAATGTATAACAAAAACAAAATCTGTTTAAATTTGAACTTCTGCATAATATCGCAATGATAAAATAAAATAATTCAATTTACTTATTCACATTGATATTTTACTAGTCGAATAATCACATGCAATGTCAATAACCACTTTAATAATGATGGATTCCATAATGCCAAACTTTAATTTCTGTGTCTAGGCCTCTTTCCAAGAAATAGGGGTTATCTGTATCCAGAACCCATCCCAAAGAGCTTCTGTAACCGGACTCCAATCGGGAGTGCCTCTTACAACCAGACACCAACCCGGTGTACCTCTAATAACCAGACACTAACCCGAAGGGTTTTCTGTAACCAGTCCCCAACCCAGAGGGCTTACATTTACCGGCCCCAACCTGGAACATACTAGTCCAACACATTCATCTTATGAAGCGAGTAAAATATAACACAAACCATCGTATTAAAACTGACATACGAGAAGTCGAAAGTTTAATCAAAAAAAATTAATGGCATAAAAATAACTCATCCATAGACAATCATATCACAAAACCATTAATACAATATGGATGATTTTTATGATAATAAATAAAATTAAAACATGTGTAAAATTTATCAATGGTTGCTTACATTGATGTTGTCAATACTATTTGAGAGAAATATCTCTTTTTTTTAAATCATATAAAAGTCACATAATTATAAGGAAATCCTTTATTTTGAAAATAACTTTTTAATATTTTGAGGGAATCTTCAAAGGTATAATAACAGCAGAGAATAACGACACCAGCCATATAAGTTAAACAAAATACATTCTTACCATAATATTGTGGAAAAGGTTAAAAAGAAACTCATTACGAAAATGACCGAAAGATTCCTTTCAAAACATATAAAGTCATATAAGATTATAAAGGACTTTAACCCATTGTCTGTTAAATAGTAAAAATGTTTTTAAAGGCATTTTAAAGAATCATTGATGTGGAAGATAATGAGGACCTAGTAGATAATTACGTATAAACAACCTCGGATAATAAAGGGATTGTGAAATTAACCCTTACCTTGTACTTTTACTTGGTTTAGGGTAGTTTAAAATCCTGTATAATGGTGAAATAATTGTTTTTTAATTTTAAAAGAATCATATACATTAATATTATATCATATATGATCTTTTAACATTGTTTTGTCAATAATATCTTTGTATTAGCGTTGTTTCGGGTGTTAACTGATTCATTTTCCATTATATGCCTTATTATGTAAGTCGTGTTCGTTACGGATAGGATGTATCTTATTCAAATCCAGAATTATATTAAGCCTCTAAACATTAATTTTAACAATCAAATGAACATTATCCAGAATTATATTAAGTCTTTATATGCCTTGTTACGTAAGCCGTGTTCGTAAGCCGTGTTCGTTATGGATAGGTTGTATCTTGTTCATTATTTTGATATTAAAATAATATATAATTTTTTGGTATATAATATTAAAAGAATCATTATCATGTTATATTTATTATTTACATGAATTTCACATAATTATTAATCACATTAAAATAATAATGTATTGAATAACAATTACACCACGACGTGGAGACTACAAGCTGTACATATGCACGTATGGTAACATGTTATTCAAGGGATGGATAGAATATTGAATATGGTTTTACCATATTTATAATAACATCACAATATATAGGAGACACTGGAGTTATTATTTTAGAATATAAATAACCATGGACGAAGAAGTTGATGAAGAAAGGAACTTGAAAGAGGGTGGTGAAAACATTACCTGTTCTTCGAGTTCTTCCATTTGATTTGATCAAAAGGGATCCTTAGGCCGGATTTCGGATCAAACTAAGGACTCTAGGTTTAATTTAAGGATTTTTAGAGGGTTTTTAGGAAGGATTTGGCCAAGCCAATATCCTTTTAAGTTGTAAATTTTAGGGGGGGGGGTGCGCTTTTATTAGTGGGGTGAGGGGAACCTTTGGAAAAGCTAAAAATATTGTTTTATTATAAATTAATATTGTATTTATAATGACACCAAAGTGGATTATTTAAAGTTTAATTAAGTTATGGGTCGAAATAATTTCAATCAATACATTTTAGACATGTTTGGTTCATAATATTAACATTATCATTTATATTTAACTCCTAGTTAAATAGGTTGTCATTTACCATGTCTCTTTGTATTTTTATATTATATAGTTAATTAATTTACTATATAAATCCATGAAACAGTCAAGTGGTCCATTAATAATACACCTATTATGATATAAGTCCGTTTTCGAACAATAGATTTTTTGGAATAGAATGTCAATTAACAATATAATATTTGTTTTAAAAACTCTTCTATGTCAATTTTGACGCTATTGGGAATTTTATTTTTGTGAAAATCATAAAAACAAGATTACTTCTAAAAATCATAATTAAATCTACAATATCATGTCAGAAAGACCTATAAAATTAGTTTAATTCAATAAAAGTCTCAAATTATATTTATTTTGATATTTATAATATCAATTATTTTATTATTTCATTAATTAAGTCATTACAGCATCACCATTGTGTCATAAATAAACTAAATTATATAATGATTAAAAATTATAAATAAAATACCATTATTTACAAAATATTTCTATCTTTCTAATGAATATTTATAATCAAATATATCTTATTTATTACCCTATGCTATAAATGTTTTAGTAATAGAAATTTGATTTTATCTTATTTAACTCTTCATTGAATTAAATAATAATAAATGTCCTAGTCTAATCCCAGTGGACCTAAATGATAATATTTTTTTCCTAAGATTTATTTTGGTCGAGATAAACTTGTTCAATAGAATTTGTACATGTGTTAGGGTAATATTAATATCATGTTTACCCTTAATTACCCATTTTACTTTTATCCATGGTAAATAAAAGTAAAAAGTTAGTATTCAACAAAAATTATTTTTATCTTATATAATAACATTTTAATACTTGATATTAACCGTGCCTCTCGGATTTTCTGAATTACACTCACAGAAGTAGTAAAAATATGTTTTATGTGAATTTGAAAATTCTACTAGGAGATGGGTTTAAGACGGTGAAAAGATCAATAATATTTTTATATGTCTAAAATTATTATAAACTGGCTCCAATGAATTACATTGAACTTATATAGTTATAACGTATCTATTTTGACTTAAATTAAATTTATGTAAAATAAATAATTATTTAAATAAAAAGTCAGTTTTGACTAATAACTCAGGGGTTTCACTATTCATCAAAAATAGAATGTTTAGAGAAAAATACCAAAACTTCACCCTAGGCTAATTTCGATATTCCGAATCCAGAAACCAATGTCCATTTTGAAATATAAAATTTATAAAATTTCAAAAAGTGTGTATTACTATTCACAACAGCTAGTTTGATTGGTCATTGTGTGTTTTAATCTCGAAGTAGCGTACAATCCAAGCTATTGCATTATTCAAAGTGAATCCTAGCATGGAAGATTGGGGTGTTACATTCTCCACTCCTTCAAATAATTGGGTACTATAAATTGGAAATTGTTCTTTGAAAATAAAATGTTTAAAATAGATAATACCTTGGTGGAAAACCTATATTGGAAATAGGGTTAAAAAATTTTTGTTTTACTAAAAGGGAAAGGGAAATGAAAATGTCACCACAATATTAGGGATTCGAGTAAGAGAACATTGCTGTAAATTATAGACACAGAATTATAGGGAAAACATACATGTTTATAGGGAGTGATTGATGTTTTCAATCCCAAACATGTGTAAAATTGAGGGTCTCAAAGCCAATAATCATTGATGATTTAAAATATCATTAGTTCAGCAAAACATAAGGTATTAGGATAACACATTTTTGGTTTTAATATAACTTCTGAAAAGTTTAATAATTAATTAGATATATATATATATATATATACATGATAATTAGAGTTTCATCCTTCATCTAATTTCTACGACAAACTCATCTTTCACTCCAAAAGATAATAACACTCAAAAATATTATATTTTTTCTAACCGTATAAGGTTTAAAGATATAAAAAATTCCATTATAATGCATAAAAATATTTTAATTACTAGGGACATCCTGTAGGCTAGTGGTAGGTCATAAAGGCTTGTCGAACTATAGTTGCGGGTTTAATTCCTACAGCATTGTCCAAAGCGACGGGTTATCGCCCGACCTGCAGGTTGTCCTTTTCCTAAAACTATAGTATCATAATATTCCAAAAATAATCCTAAGAAATTTTTTAACCATAAACAATACTATCCAATTTTCATCATAATCCATTACAATCATTATAGTTATCCAAAGTACCTCTGTCCAGACTCTCTGTAAAAGGTATCTAAATTTCAAATTCAATTGCAACATCATATTCTTTAGAAAAATTAATTTTCCTCTTATTGTCACATACTGAAAATATGATAACCGTATTCATATTAAAACATTAATGAAAACAAGAGGTACTGTAGTACAATCCGTATATATATCACATTATTCTCATAACTAGAATATAATCCTTATATCCAAAAACCAAAATACAATAATTATTCCACTTTAACTGTAGTAACAACATATAATTGGCCTTGATACCTTGGCATTTTTGAGAAAATTTTCCCAAAAAACTTATGAAATTCATTTTCATAATGCCCCATTTCTCTATAATTGTAGCATTCCACATTGACAACCTCTATGTTTCCCTTTCAATCACTAGTCTAGTGACTTTTATCTCCACATTTGTAACAAACTCTTATTACTTTTAGGCATGTAAATGGTTGTTTCTTCTAATAATTATCAAATAATGGAAAATCCTTCATCCCCTTTTTCCCTTAATCTATCTCTTGATCCATCGTTCTATTCTTCTCTTTCTTTAATTTGTTTTCATCTGATTTAGAGAATTTCTTTTCTGCCTTGATAGCACATGAGTCTATAACTTCGTATGAAAATAAATATTATGAGACTAATGTTCTATGAAGAAACATTTTTAACCCATCAAATAAATGATCAATATCACTCCATAGGTTATGTATATAATCTGATTCATACCTTGATAACCTTGTAATATTAGCCTCATACTTTGTGAAATTCTCATCCTCCATTTGTCTCAAACTCAGAAATTGCCTTTTCATATCTGCTCGATGGTCACGAGGAAAGTATTTTTCTAAGAAAATCTCTTTGAACACCATCCATTCCATATTTGATATTTCTTCATCCTTCTTTTGTGTTTTGAATCAATGACCATCATTTCCCACCATCTCCAGTGAGGTTGTAAACTACCATGATAACTTTTTCCCTTTCACTACTCCCCAAGTCATTGAATATTTTCCCTAATGAATTTTTCCATTGCTCAGCTATTAAGGGACTTGTACTCCCATTTAATGTTGGTGGTTTTTTCCTCATGAACCTATCCGACATTTATCCTCCACATTGTGGATTGGGGTGCTCCATACGGGTAAGGTAAGTATTAATAACCTGAGTGAGTTGTCCAAGTATGGTGATTAGCTGATCAATACCAATTGCATCACCAGCTCCACTATAATTATCATGAGCAGGAAGGAAATCTCTTCATGGATTTCATGCATTTATATGTTTTCCATTCCTTTCACTAGGTGACATTTCTAAACAATGCCATAAACTAGATCAGTTTAAGAATAAAAATACATAATTCTAAACATGTAAAACACTTAACATAAATTGAACCCTTTATGGATATAATCCTTAATCATAAAAATGGATTCATTGACAAATTATATACTCATAAACACTTCATAATTGATTGTAAATAAAATTAGAATTATCCTAACCATATCCCTAGGGTGTGTCGTAACCAAGAGTGCATCAAGGCCTGTTGTCATGCACCAGTTCCCGTTCGAGTCTAGCTCGAAGAGGTGTTTTAGGGTTTTACCTCTAGGTACATCTATGTCAGAGCCACCTCTACTTGATCGTATCCATACGGGGATGTATTGGTTTGAAAAGTCACAAAATCTATATAATAACCAAATTCTAGTAAGATCTTCTATACTAATCCTCAAATTCAATCTTAGTTCTATGTGCTCTAATCAGAGTTTATCTAAATCTAGCTTCTAAGGATTGTACTAATCTTCCTCTGATAACAACTATAACACCCTGACCCCAATTACCCAGAGTCATTGCATTATTACATAACATTGTCATCTTCACAAAAGATCAAGTCTCAAAGTACCGATTAGTTTAGTGGCCTTTGAATCACTAGATATATTCATAAGTCTTAAATTACATCCTAGTGTGGAAAAAAACTACAAAAACATCTTGTCTTCGTATCCCCTCATAATATCCCTTCAGGTCATTCATAAAATTAATCTTCACATCCTGGGAAAAATTAAAATAATGAAAGGGGTGAGCTCATATGCTCAGTAAGGATAACAATATAGCGGAAACATTCATAAATAAACATAAACAATTTAGGCAATGTATTATAAAACAAAAGCCTTTTAATCATGAACTTCAGCATAATATGGCAATGGTAAAATGAAATAATTCCATTTACATATTCACATGTATATTCTACTAGTCGAATAATCATATGCAATATCAATAAGCACTTTCATAATGATGGAATGCATAATGCCAAACTTAAATTTCTATGTCAAGGCTTCGTGCCAGGAACATGGGGTAATCTGTAACCAGAACCCATCTCGTAGAGCCTCTGTAACTGTACTCCAACCCGGAGTGCCTCTAAAAACTGGACACCAACCCATAGTTCCTCTAATAATCGGACAACAACCCGGAGGGTCTTCTGTAACTAGACCCCAACCCGGAGGGCTTACTTTTATCGGTCCCCAACCCATATCATACTAGTCCAACACTTTCATCTTAAGAAGAGAATGAATTATAACATAAACATTCTTATGAAAACAAACATAAGAAATTTCAAAACATTAATCATAAAAAAGTAATGGAATAAAAATAACTCATCCATAGTCAAACATATCATAAAACCTTAAATAAAATATGTATGATTTGTATCATAATAAATTAACTTCAAACATGTGTAAAATTTATCAAAGGATGTTTACATAGATGATATCAAAACTATTTGAGAGAAATATCTCTATTTTTTTAAATCATTTAAGAGTCACATTATTATAGATAAAACCTTTATTTTTAGAATATCTTTATAAGCTTGTGTGGGAAGCTTCAATGGTGTAATAATGGCGAATAATTACCGCACTCACCATATAAGTTAAAAAAATAAATTCTTACATTAATTATGTCGAAAAGGTTTAAAAGTGACTAGTTTCCAAAATGACGGAAAGATTTCTTTCAAAACATATAAAGTCAAATAAGGGTACAAATGAAATTAACCCAATGTCAATTAAATAGTAAAAAAATTTTGAATGAAATTTTTACAAAACATGGATGTGGATGATAAAGAGGACCCAGTAGATAATTACGTATAAACAACCTCACATAATAAAGAGATTGTGAAATTAACCCTTACCTTATACTTCTCCTTGGTTGAGGGTAGTTTATACTACATTATAATGGTGAAATAATTGTTATAAAATTATTCAATAATAATATACATTAATATGATATCATAAATGATCTTTTAACATTGCTTTGTTAATAATATCTTTGTACTATCATTGTTTTGGGTGTTAATTGATTCATTTTCTTTTATATGATTTGTTACGTAAGCCATGTTTGTTATGGATTGATTGTATCTTATTCATATCAAAAATTATATTAAGTATTTAAATATTATTTTTAACCATCAAATGAAAACTATTCTTGAATGGATATGATGGGAAATGAATCTCATCACATTCTTGGAAACTGTAATCCGTACATACGCACGATCAACAATATCATTATTTTGATATTAAAATAATATATAATTGGATGTTATATAATATATACCGAATCATAATCATGTTATATTTATTATTTACATGAATTAAACATCATTATTATATCCATCCAAATAGTAATGTATTGAATAACAATTACACCACAACGTGGAGACGGTAGCCATACATACGCAGGTATGGTAACATGTCATTCAAGGGACATGTACAATACTGAATATGGGTGTGCCAAATTTATATTACCATCACATTATATAGGATATACTGCATTTTTTATTTTAGAATTGAAATAATAAATAATGAAGAAGTTGACGAAGAAAGGAACATGAAAGAGGGTGGTGAAAACATTACCTCTTCTTCGGGTTCTTGCATTTGATTTGATCAAAAGGGCACCTTAGTAAGGGTTTATGATCAAAATAAGGCCTCTACGTTGAATTTATGGATGTTCAAAGAGTATTTGGTCAGGGTTTGGCCAAGACAAAAGGCTTTTATGTTGTGAATTAGAGAGATGTAGGAGTTCACATTTATAAGAGGGGTGAGGGGCACCTTTGGAAAAACTAGAAATATTATTTAATAATAAATACATATTCACTTTATAATGTCCAAAAAGTGGATTATATAAATTTTAATGTAGTGATGGGTCGAAATCCTTAAGACCAAATCATTTTAGACAGTTTTGGGTATCAAAATTTCCATTATCATTTATATTTAACTCTTAGTTAAATAGTTATACATTTACCATGTCTCTTTGTATTTTTATATTATATAGTTAATAAACATACTATATACATCCAAGAGACTTCCAAGTGGTCCATTAATCATACACCTATCATTATATATGTGATTTCGCTGGATCATTTATTTTTAGGAATAAAATATCAATTTATAATATACTATTTGTTTAAAAAACTCTTTTATGTCAATTTTGACACTATTGGGAATTTTATTTTTTTGAAAATCATAACCACATGATTACTTGGAACAGAATTAATTAAATCAATAATAAAATTTCATAATTTCGTATAAAATTAGTGTAATTCATAAAAAGTTTCAAATTAAATTTATTTTGATATTTATAAAATCAATTATATTATTATTTCGTTAATTGGGTAATTACTGCATCACCATTGTGACATTATTAAATTAAATTATTTAATTTATAATAGTTATAAATAAAATACCATTATGTAGGAAATCATTTATCTTTGTAATTAATTTTTATAATCAAATTTATATTTTATATAACCCAATATTATAAATTTTTTAGCAATTAAACTTTTATTTTAACTTTTTTAACTCTTCTTTGAATTAAATAATAATAAATGTTCTAATCTAATATAGGTGTACCTAAATGATAATATTTTATTCCTAATGGTGTTTTCGGTCGAGATACACTTGTCCAACAGAATTTGGACATGTGTTATGGTACTATTAAAATCTTTTTTACCCATAATTACCCTATTTACTTTTAATCGTGGTAAATAAAAGTAAATAGTTACTATTCACCAAAAATTATTTTTATCTTATGGAACCACATTTTAATCCTTGATATTAACCGTGTCTCTTAGATTTTTGAAATTCCAATCGCATAAGAGGTAAAATTATGTTTTATGTGAACTTTCAAATATTCCCAGGAGATGGGTAAAAGACGGTGAAAAGTTCAATAAAATTTTTATATGTCTAAAATTATTATAAACTGGCTCCAATGAATTACAATGAAATAATATAGGTATTACATATCTATTTTGACTTAAAATAAATTTACATAAAATAATTAATTAATTAAATAAAATTTTGGTTTTAACTAATAACTCATTGTTTTTCACTATTCATCAAAAATGGAATGTTTTCATAAAAATACAAAAAAATCACCAAAGGATAATTTTGATATTCCGAATCCAAAAATGAAGTACATTTTGAAAGGTAAAATTTATAAAATTTTAAAAATTGCATATTACTATTCATAACGGCTAGTTTTATTTGTCACAGTGTGTTAGAATCTCGAATTTGCGTACAATGCAATCTAATGCATTATTCAAAGGGAAATGTTCCATGGTAGCTTGGGGTGTTACAATCACTAAGCATAGTTTACAACATGAAACACACCAATGTCATAATGAGAAGGAAGAATAATGGTAAATCAACATACTTCACACTAATTGATATCAAATTCCATGTTATTAATTGTTGAAGTGACCATACATACTACTAAATTAATCATTATTAAAATAAATCCAACCCATTCCATCCTCTCAAATTGAAAAACCCTAACTCACTACAGTACCCATCAATACATCCCCTCACAACCATTCTCAGTAGCACAACTACATAACCACACATGAACCGACACATATAGTGAAACAAAAAAATTCCCAACCCATCCCAATCCCTTGTGCATAAAACTTCTCTTACATTCCACAAGAAGTCAATATATCAAACAGATATTCGATTACACAACCAGAACCACCCCATATCACACAACCATTCCCACAACCACACTAAAAAACAACCCAAACCGAACCCATACCTATAACACCACTATATGAACCATGACAATAAATATTCTAATTTAATAAGTCATCCCATAATCAATATTCACATTTTAATTCAAGAAGATTCAATGAAAAAGATTGATCATGGGGAACTCATTTATTTTAGATGAATATAAGTTGAAAAAAATTGATGCATTTGTTTAACAAGAAGAATAAAAACATGCATTCATAAAAATAATGTAAAAACACAAGGACCCCAAACAACAATGATTTACAGTAGTCATGTAGTCTATAAAAACACAATAACAAATTAGAAAAATTAAAATAATGACATACCTCACCATTTCCTAGACCATGTATATTCATTTTAAACAGATTTCATTATCTTTTGTTAATATAGATTAAACTATTTTCACATGGGATGCATTGGTACTTCAACCATTGATGATAAATAATTAAGAGGGTTGATTGAAACCAACCTCATGTAATCTAGGATAAACACCTCCCTCTAGTAACCCGAATGGGTTAAGTATGCAGAATAAAAACTCCATGAGGAGAACATGTTCCAAAGGCTATGACACAATCGAATGAATACTTATGGAATAAAGGATTTAAGACATCTGGTCTCAAGATAATTGAGAAGGAATGATTGAAGGAAAAGAATCTAGTTTATAAGTATTAGTTTAGTGACTCACAAAATATAAAGTATTTTTGAATTGGAATTAATGTTGGATCTCAATTAATGCCTGGGGTTTGGCCATTTTGAAGGATCCCAGATTTTTTTTAAAATTTATGACATTATTCATATCCCACAAAATGGATTGGAAAATAATTAAATATTGTATTATATTGATTTTTCATCAAAAAATGTTAATGGGAAGAAACTGAATGATGTTGAGAAAATTTAAATTTGAAAAACTATTGGAAATGACTCACTAGCAAGAGATGCTATTTCGATTCAAAAGTGAGAGTCACAGGTGAGAGACATCAGTTTGACCTACTGGTGTGAGCTAACATTACAATATATCATTATGACTCACCATCCCTGACTCACAATTTTGAATCATTGTTCTGACACATTGTCATGACCAATGAATATGACTCACTATTGTGACCTACCATTGCAACATACATGTCCAAAATAACTATTCAGACTCCCAAGTGTGACACACCATTTTGACTCACCTTCGCGACCTACTGTTGCGACCTATAATTGAAATAAATTGAAATATTCCATTGTGTGGGAATAAGTTTCATTAACATCCTAGGGCCCCTCAAATGCCATATCCTCACAATTTAATGAACTATAGTGGTCTGTTCCATCACACTATAACTGAATTAGAGTATAATCCGTAGTTGCGAATCATTTCATGAACTTCTAGGAAGAAAAAGATATGCTAATTAGGATCATCTCTCTACAATATGATGAAATAGTCTATATTCTATATCATGTTGAAGAGTCATGGTTTATTTCAAATGTGTTTTCCTAGACATGTGGGTTCACAATTCTAGGAAAAAACCACCATGATTCAAGATGGTGTACTGCATTTTCAATGGTTGATCTCAATGTAGTGCATGTAGAACATATTACATGATGGTTGGTTTAGGCCCACAATATGAATGATTCTAGATTATTATAACTATAATTAATGTGGGATGTAATTTAGCATTGAGACTCCTTTTCCAATTCATGTTCCTAGGATGTGTGCTTTTGGATTGTCGGAAGAAAGATTTAATGGCGTCAAGATGAAATTAGAAAAAATGAGAAGAGAAAAGGGGCATGGTTGAGGAAAACCTAGTTTCATGTTGAAGGTTCTTGTGCCAATGTACTATGCACAATTTTGAACAATTTTTAAAAAAATTTACTCATTAATACACATTGGATAATATTTATGAGATGATATTTGAATTGAACTTATATTATCCAAAACTAAACTTGTTACGATGACATAACAGAGTGTTTGTGTGGTGTCAAATCCAAGTGGAAAGACTATAAGGTATGGAACCATCATAATAGAACCCTTTTTTAGTTGTTCTCTCATTCTTATTTGAGCTAGGGACTCAATTATTCTATTGATATTGGTTTTATTATTCATGATGAAGATAGTGGTCATGGACAATTTTAGTGTTTCATGTAAAACATATTGTCTAAATACAAACTTGGATAGTCTTAAAGCATGAAGTGGTGAATCAAAAACTATTAATTATCGTAAAAATATATATCTACCCAAGATGAATCTATTTCATTTTCATGATATAGGTTAAATGATAGATTCATTACACTTCGATTCTATGGTAGAAAGAGTCACAATGTAATACCCATATCCTTCTTCTAACCTAATCAAGTCTGATTCATTCATTTTAACATTCAATGGTCATGTAAAAATAATATAATTTATATAACAGTTAATTTTTAACAATATTTATAACCATAGGGGTACAATATTTCATTTCAATGACTCATTAAATTCAAAAACAAATTACTCCGGTCCCTTACCCTAGTTTTTCAGCTCCAGATGATGGTATTAATCAAAATCAAATACAAATTCAGACACATGATCTGAATTTTAATAAAAATTTTTAAAGAATATAATTTTTAATTGAGGGTATATTAAATAAAATTTTCATAATAAAAAAAATAAAAATAATAAAACATATACACAAATGTGTAATCATGAAGGAAATTGGTGTGTATATGCTATCAGATATAAATTGTATAGTTAAATGAATGTTGGAATGGATAAAATTGATGAAATTGGTGTATAACTCTTGAATATCCATAAAAATTTCTTTCATTTTGTAATAATTAAAAAAAAGGAATTGTTTTAATTTGTGTTGGAAATGAATGTAACGATGGAAAAAAGGAATGTAATGATTAAATGAGCGGATATGTGGATGCCAAAACAACATATGTGGAACAATTCTACATCTATAATTAAATAGATGGGAATTACAGAATGTGTAAACATAGCACATTGTGTAATCTTGATCCATATTTTTCTCTTATTCTTTTGTATCTATTGACTATCATACTCACAATATATCAGATTTGGTGGTGCCAGTAATTTTATGTCATGTAATGGTAAATCATGAAATTCTTCGTCTAAAGAATTTAACATTATATAGGATGTGGGCATTGAATTTTAACCGATGTATATTATAGTTTCACGATATTTATTATTATCATAACTTGTAAATTATTCAAGAAATAGGATACATGAATTTAGAATATTATTGAATGATTCATACACATCATTTATATGTTTCGCAAAATTTAATGTCAACTTTTCTCAAATTTTGTTATATCTTCGTTCGGGGTGTTCTCTATAAACATTATGACATGAGAAATGAATTATAAAATATAACATGATTAATCATTAAATAAATTAATTAAAAAATTAAACTAAATTTCATATAATAATCATCCATGTCATCTTACATTAAACTATATGACAATTTCATCATAAAAAATAAATGTGTTATCTCTTCATCAATTAAAAATAAACATCAACAAAAATTTGAACTACATATGGATTTATTCCTGTTCTCACATGATATGTAGAGACAACTAAATATCAATATTTTGGGCCTATCCATGCCAAAAAATGTACCTGAATCCCAATGTATGGTTCAAACCTACACTGGAATGTTTCTCCCATATACTACATACGAATTGAATCCCATTCCAATGAGATTAATAGTGAAACCTAGATCCAATATTCCAATCCAACCGCCAAATAAATGCTCACACTCACATATCTGTGAGTCAAATCTATATAGGAGGGTACAAAACTATTTCTCACCCCGTTGTGAGCCAATATTCAAATCAAAATGTACAATATCCCTAAAAATAGTTAATTAAATGTGTGTGTATTCACCTTTAAACATTATCTATATTGATTAACAATTTAAAATGTCATGTAGTGTCACCGAGAACTGGTAACCCAAGACCATATGAATCTAAAAAATCCCATTTTCTCTATTATGGGACATAACCGTGTAAGGGAAACATTCATACCATTTCTTTATTAATGTAAATATGAAAATTTCATTATATATTAATGATCATTGCATAAAAAAATAATACTCTATATTTGGGATGTCAAAATTTCCATAATCCATCGCTTTCCATCATAAATGGTGGGTTAGTGTCTTGGGGACACCATTATTTTAATTTACATAATATGACTTAGTTGGGATTGAATAAATTTTCCAAAAAATGGTGTGTTGTAAAAATTAGTTTTCGTCCTATGGAGATACCTATTTTTTCTCCATAAGCATCGGTGATGTTTCTGTCCCATTTCACAACTCAGATTCTAAATCCTCGGTAGTATGACATACAATATTTCCTCTTTAGGCCTGAAGATAATGGAGTATTACTAGAATCATTACCTTGGAAGGGGATGATTATTCATAATTTGATCAAATATAAATGAAATTAAAATATAACCCTCATCCTTCCTTTTCATAAGATTTTAAAATATATGTTGTATCTTTATTGTAATTCGTTAAAATAAAAATTCTATATCATAATCAAATGTAATTAAACTGAACTATGTTAAACCTTCTTTTACAATACCAGAATTCATTTATTAATGATTTCTCAAGCATTAATTAATATTTAAATCAATCTTATTTATCATTATAATAATAGAGGTTAATTTCCCATAGGGGTAGTAATTATTAATTCCCTTACCAATATAATATTGATCCATGAAATGAATAATATATATTAGAAGGTCTAGAATTAAAATATTTAACAACATGTAAAAAAACCTCTTGAAAGAAGACATTTTTCATATAACCGACTCTCTATGTTATCTTAGTCTAACCAAACCAGAAATGTACAATCGAATTAGCTGGAAACTCTTTTACTAGATTATTATAAAATGTAACAAATATAAACGAAAACAAAAACATTATTATTGGACCAACAGAACATAAAATTATATTTTATCCCTAAAATTAAGCTCCCATTCACTGATTAAATGGAAAACATCATCTAATACTTTTAATGAAAACCAATATAGTCATTCCGTTCAAGATTAATGAGATAACGATCTCTGTTTAACTAATGTAAAAAATAATAATTTCTTATAAAATCATTTAGAATTTCTTATAATAGGGAACCAGATTTATTATCGTAGATTATGAAATAATATTATTGGAACTAAAAAAATTAGTACCATTTATTCAAATTTTATCCATTTAAAATTGATAACCTTCCAAACAATCACACTGTGTGTCTTGAAAATGTTCAATTACATGGATGAAGAAGAACTAAGTTTGTCTACATAACTCACTATTCCCATTATGAATAATTTTGTCGATGTTAAGGATTGGAAGAAGATGTCCATGGGTTGATTTTTTTTTGGATTTATGAACATACATTAAGGTAGAATGATCCATGTGTTAACTGATTTTTACGTTATGGAAGTGAATCTTAAGATATTCACATATGAATTTTGGTTTTGGGTAAATATTTACCAAATAAATAAACTAAATTTAAGTATAAGCTAATAAAATGTAATTTAATTTTCTAAAAACCACAATTTTTAACAAAAATAAAAAAATTTATTAAATTTTCATAAATTAATTCAATGTAACAAACATTATCATTTTATATATTAAGTATGTATTAAGATAAAATAAATAAATTTACATTAATATAATTTTAAATAATTCTAATTCCATTTTATTAAAATAAATATTATCAAAATCATGTGTATTGATAAAAGCATTATCCAATTTATTCTCTATTGAGATGAACTCAATAGTAATATATCATTTTTGTTTGTGATCCCTCATGATATGATGCCTTAAATACAAATGCACATTTTTTATAATGACTATGGGATTCATTGAAATATTTATTATAGTCATCATATAAAATTTATTTTAGTCTAGATTTATTTAAATCCAAAGTCCAATAAAGTGTATTTCATTAACAAATATTGTATATGGTAACTACTAGTATCATTATACTAATATTATTTAGTAGATATTGAAAGATATTATTTTTTATTTCAGGACCATGATACCATAGATTTACCTATAATATGGATTGTTCACAAGCTAATTTTCATGTCTAGTCCACAAAAAAATATATATAATCCCAATAAAAATATAAATTAAAATTCAAAGTTTTTTTGGAAAAATCAATGAATTGGATTTTTTTCCATTTTAATACCAAAAAATATATTTTCTATCTTTTAAATTATATTGATTATTATTTCATTTGAATATATCACATATGTATACAATAATAACTTTATCTAGTATAATAGATGTTAGATATAATAGAAATCCAATTATTTCTCTGTATAGCACGTTTTCAACTTGTATCCAAGCATTATCCCGGTCATGCATCTAATGAGAACTCATTAGAGTTCCATGTAATTTAGCATTTTCAATATCTATCCTTACAAGAAAGTCTAGTATATTTTTTCCATTATTTATCAAATTACGAAAATCATTTTGGTAACATTGAAAACATATAAACAGATTTATCTTTCCCATCATTCTAATTTAAAAAATGTTATCATGAGTTTTGGGAATCCAATGCTAAATTGCTCATTTGATGAACCAATAATTTTATTTTATATATAATTATTGACTACAAAATCAAAAGATGTAGTTTTTTTAATATATTTGGATAATCCAGTCATACTAAAAAGCAATTTTAAAAAATATAAGAATAGAAATTTTCATCTAAATATCTGAGTTCATGTTTAATAAATGATATTACATTGGTATGTTTTAAAAAAGAATTTGTGAAATGGGGATTTTCCAAACCATAAGGTTTTTTAATATAAAACACCACCATAAGAACTCCATTATGATAAGAAATATTTACATCCATCTTATTTAATTTTAAATTCATATTTTATGAATTTTCATGGTTATTAATAAAATATTCTAAAATTTCTATAGGATATAAGTTATATTCATAATATATAACTACTTATTAAATAGAGAAATTATATATTATTCTAATTTATACATAGTTATCACAACATGACCATCCAATTTATTATTAGAATCCCATTTTATCCATGTAACATTATAGTTATAAGGTCTATTAAGTAATTTTAATAACTTTTTCCTCTTGAAATGGAATTATTATTCTTGCATATTTAAAATTATAATGTCACAAACTACTGATTCATCAATAAAATCATGTTCTTGTCATGTTAAACAACATGAAAACAAAAAAATGTTTCCTATACATTTTATAGTTGTAATCTATTCATTTAAAAAATCCCATCATAGTTTATATGGAATTGTTCTTAAGTGTTTTAGTCTTTCTTGGTAGCACACATTATGGTTCACTAGCATCAATCCTTTCCTTATTTGAATAAAACAAATAATCTTCTAATTCCTCATCCATTATATTATTAAAAAGAGTTATTATTTCATTATTTCAATATAATCACATGGTATATCAATTTGATGAATTTTATGATAAAACGTATCACATTCAATAAATTTAACATGAGTTTTTTCATCATAAATCATTGGGAATTAATTGATAACACAATATACCATTTAATATTTAGAGTATCCATGATATATTACATCATTATATTTTGGATAAAATTTACCAAGTTATACTAGGTGTTTATAATATAAACCTTTCGTTAAAAACCTCTAATTTATCAAACCACTCTCTTTATATGAATCCATATATCATAGGGATAATTCATTAAAATAGTTCTTATGTTATAATATTTATGACATAATAGTCTGTATTACTGTTTATACCCCATAAATTAGTATGTAAGCTATACTAACACATCATTTATATAGGGATTTATTCCAAATTTCTATTCTATCATAAATAATGACAGTTAATTGTGGTGTACCAGGGGAAGAAAACAAATGTTTTCTTCCAAGTTTTTAAAAAAAATTAATTGAACTACTTGATTTCATAGTTTCCTTTATTTTCACACCCAAAAAAATAATTGTGGAATCTATATCATTTTTAAGTAGTTTAAAAAAATTAATAAAAAATAGCATCCATTACTTTTATCAATCAAACAATATTACCCACATAAGTCATGAAAAATCAAAAAATAATCCATAAAATGTTTTTACTCTTTGGATTTTAGTTTTAGATATACCAAATAGGTCCATACGAATACGTTAAAGGGGTAAAAAGGTATAAAAAATTTTAATTTGTTTAAAAGAATACTTGTTTTGCATTCTAATTTGTCTTGCATCAAATAGATTTTTGTTTTATAATTCATGTAGTTGTAAATTCAAATCTATATTATTTGGGATAATTTTCATTATAAATATACTTTTAAATGTAATAGTATTCTATGATAAATTGGTGATAAATTTGTTTTAGAAATAAAAAACTTCACATTCTATGTACACTGTTAATTATGATCTATAGTGTATACAGTCTCTATTCTTGGTGTGTTGAATTTATTAATTTTTTTAAAATAGTATAATACCCATTCACAGAAATATATATAAAATTGTCATCATTAAAAATTTGATAAATAAAGATCTTATTATGCTTTAATAATTTATTGTAAATATCATTTATTATTATGATAGTGTTTGGATTTCCCTAATATCCAACATCCAGTATATCAAATTTATAATATCGACAAAATGTAACATGGCCTCCATCTTTTTTAGATAGAGGGAATATTTGATAAATATCCACCAATATACCTTGAGAATAAGATACCTATATACCATATTTCATTCTTACATTTATACCTCATTTCCTATAAATACATATAAAAAAAGAAATTTTATTTCTACCCATATTTTATGGGATCATGTAGTGTTTGTAGCAATAGATTTTAGATCCAATTTTTTTTTCTATCAAGAAATTCTAGCAGTATAGATCGATAAATATTTGAAAGATAATAGTTTTACCTTAATAAATGATTTTGATTATCATTATATATTTATTTTCTTATTACCCTAAATATCTAAAATGAATTTTTTATTCATTGGAACTAGGTAGAAAATATTTTTTTAAAACAATAGTTGTCACTATAGCATCCTATTCAAATTTTCATCAAGAAGATTGTTACTTACAATAATTTAAATTTTCTAATAATCACCATTTTTGACAGTTGATGAAGAACATTTTAAATAATGTACTCCCATTTTTATTCTTTTTATCATATTATCATGATTAACAACTAACATACACCAATTTTTTTGATTATTTTTCGAATCTATGACTATTTTACATGATCCCTATTTTTCTTTTTCAATCACAACAAATGAATTCTTCATAATTTTTTCCCTATTCAATGATTTAATTTTTTATTCATTCATGGTATAATATTCATTTAATTCTCCATATGACATATTTTTATTTTCTGATTAAAATTAATTCCCAGGTGATTAGCATGAATGTACATAATTTATGTGTTCCATAAACAACTTGTGTTAATTTTGAATATACTTTCCAAATTCTGATCTAAATGATGTGATGTCACATGTATTTTTAAAATCACTTCTTGATTCATTCATGGCATTTTAGAATTATTTTTTAACCAAAAATCATTTTGTACTTTCCCATTGAGTTCTTGTAATATTTTAACATTGGGAAACATGTGTTGATATTTGAAATATTCATGCACTCATAGAACCTCACATCAATTTAATTTCTTTAAAATTTCTAATATTTATTAAAAAAAATCATTAAGGCTTTTTTGTTGTATTATAATTTCATAAATATTTATGAGAAATGAGGAATATCACTATCTTAGGATGTGTTCTTTTAATTATTTCCATTAAATGATTAATAAAATATTATTTACATGAATTAATTTCTATATTTTTCTGTTAACACATTTCATGCATCATTTTACTTATTAAATGACCTATTATCTTCAAATTCATCATACATTTGTACTTCATATATCATCATATTTTCAATAAGTTAATATATTTTGAAATTCATGTCCTCTGGTGATGGTATGATTAATTTAAATTTTTAGAGATTCATATGCATTTTGAATGGGTGATCCTATATTATTAACATTATTAACTATCATTTTGATCCATTCAATGGGTATGGTGACACTCACCTCTTCGATCATTCATAATTTGTAAAAATTCGGTTTAGTTGTATTATATCTATTGGATATAACATTATATATTCCTTGATGAGATACAAAAAAATTAGTAATTGATTCATTTCATTGACACTGTGAATCTCTATTAAATTCATTTGGACTTAAACCATATTTTTTATATGGTATACCATTATATTTCAAGTAATAGATCAATTTTTATCTGCATCCCATATCTTTATTTAATTTTTGGTTACATCATAAGGCATAAAGAGTTTTCGATATAACTAGAGGCCAAGTTTCTTAAAATATAAAAACTATTTGTTCCTTCAAACAACTATAATTCTGACTATTGAAATAAAGAGATCTGACCATTGACATAAATTCATTATTCTTAGTCATACCATTCAATTTTAAGATGCTCAATAGAGGATGAAATATAGAATGCCTTCAGTTTCATGGATCTATCTTCTTTTTTAGAAGTGATTAAAAACAGTGATAGAGCATTGGTCTTTGTTAGGATTCATTCTAAGATAGCCAAAGATGCTCAACAAGAGACCTCCAAGAAAATAGATTTGTATCTTTCCATGATTTTCACTAAAAGTGATATGATAGATCACATTAGATATCTCGTGGAAAAATTGAGAATCCCTCCGGTGACTGAAGCTTTTAAAGCTCATGTTCAGAAACTTACAGATTTCACCAGATTGTTGGACATATTTATGGAGAAAAAGGATGACTTTTAAAAGGATATGCAATACGGTGGTGAAATCATTACTGATTTCATCAATCTATTGAAGTCGTATCATCATGTGCAGAGTACTGTTATAGTTGCTCCAGCTGCTGCACCCCTTTGACCTAGTCTACCCTCTTTAGCATCAACTTCCATGACAGTTAGCCAAGACCTTTCACAGATTCGGCAAGTCATTCTTAACCAACCCCTGCCAAGATCTTCTACTGATCCTACCTTGGCTCCATTTGTGTTTTAAGGTCTACCCTTACCCTCATTGTCTACCACATCTATGCATTCCTCTACTTCAACACCAGCTCCTGCAGCTGATAAAGGCAATGACACGGTGGATCCCTGAAGAGTCTAAGGACTGTTTTCTATTTTATGGGATGTCATCTTTTTATGTTTACTGTTTATACCACTCCTATATGTTCTATTATGAACCCTTTTTAATGCAAAATGAAGTGTTTCAATTCATTTTCTATACATTTTGATAATCCCAAATGGGGGAGAGAGATATATATATATATCTGGGGTACATATATAAAAAGGGGAGAAAATCATTAAGTATATGTTCTATAATTGTTTTTCTATGCCAGTTACTATAATTTTACATGTAATTTATATTCTACTGATATATGATTTGTGATCATCAAAAAGTGAGAGATTGTTGGACTCCTCATGTGTTAATCATTTTATATTTCTCACAAATCTCTTTACTGTTAATTAATCTCAATATTCATTGAACATCTTGCTAATTCTCTTCAATCTCATTAATAACTATACATCATGTTTTAATGATAACAAATATTATAGATGTTAATTAATCTCTTTATTATTTACAAGTCTTAAACATGATCATAATTCTCACATATATTATCACACATTTATATTTATGATTCATGTTCTCTTACTCTCTAATGCCTAACCTTAATCAATATTCTGCATATTACTGTCTAAGTCCAAATACAGATATTTTTCTATGTATGGACTCACCGTGACCAGAAAACATGACCCAGACACCGTGAAGGACTCACCATGACCCAGACACCGTGATAGACTTACCGTGACCCAGAGAACATGAAGGACTCACCGTTACCCAGACAATGTGAAGCTCAAACCGTGAAGATCAAACCGTGAAGCTCAAACCGTGAAGCTCAAACTGTGAAGATCAAACTGTGAATCTCAAACCATGAAGCTGAAACTTTGATGCTCAAACCATGAAGATCATATCGTGAAGAAGACACTGTATACATAGTCATTGTGACACCGTGTCTTAACTGTTTGTCATTATTATTTAAATAATACTAACGGTCATATTTTTTGTTTTTAATGCAATTAATGTTATTTAATTATAGTTGTTTGCATGTCAGAAAACCGTATCTCGTACATATGAAAAGGGAATCATTCCTACCACTAGAACTCGTGGAATATAAGGAATTTCAAGATGCAATACGAATATAGAAGCAATTAACAAAATAGAGATGAGAACAAAAAAGTGACGAGGCATGCAAGTGCAAATATACAACAAGAAGAAATTGCAAAGTGATTAACAAGAAAGATATTGCAAGACTTACAAAGAACACCCCTGAATGTAATCCAACACCGTTGAGGAACACACGACAATTCAAGAGATCATTCTCACTCTTGCAGAATACAAGAAGAACTACAACACTCTGTTTTTCAATAGAACAACCATAGAAGGACTCAGAAGTATTCCCGCTAAATCCAACGAGTCTCAAGCTGCATTGATAATCACTAGAGCATTATAAACTCCTACTTATCTTCCCTAAGTGATTTATTTATTATCTTTCGATCAATGTGGTGTACTCTCGATTTCTTATACACACACTACCTCCTGCACCGAACTAGAGGATATTAAAATACTCACTCTAAATATCTTAACTCTTCTTTACCCACGTCAACTATGGAATAGGTACTTGTGTGGCCTGATATTTGTTTTGTTTCCCCCGAAGAATAGTGGTAGATGTCCCGGCGTGGCCTGGACAGTTTTGTAAACTTTTGTTAACCCCGATCAAGGGTGTCGATCAAATTTTATATAAATTTGAGAGGACTAAGTCATGGCTTGAGAATGAACCACTTTTTATATTTGATGTGCATATTTTATTTAAGTTTAAAGTATACTACATATATCTTATTTATTCCGCTGATATTACTGTGAAATAAAAAAATATTTTATAGATACTTTGATAGTAAAATTTTCAAGTGTTTACACTTATTTTAAATCAATAGGTTAGCTTCAAAAGTATGTTTGATGTTGTGGTTAAATTAACTGAGACCTAATCAATCTTTGAGAAGCTAAGTGAACATTTAAAATCTATATAAATTCAAAATAGTTTAACTTCTTTTTATCAATTTGGGGTTTTTAACTAAACAATATTTTAATAGAAATTTTAATTGGAACTCAATTCACCCCCCTCTTGACTGTCCACTCTGACCAACAGTAATAAATATGTTACTATGACATTAAACATATATATAATAATGGTAAAAATTTTATGGAAGTGTTTTTAGAAATCATTTTCATCGATGATAAATATACCTCCAGTAAATACTTATGTATTAACAATCTCAGATAAAAATGAGATTGCAAAATTATCCCTTACCTTATGTCTGATTTCATCTGTATGTGTCTGAATATATTTTATATTGAGCTTAATAATATTATTAATTACTAAAAGAACCATAATAATATTTATGATATCATATATGATTTACTTACGAATTTATATTACCTGTTTATTTGTCAATTCCATGTTAAAGTAAGGTTTTGGGTAATAATAATTTTATTTTCCGTATGTGTTTGGAATTATTATTATTGAAATAATTACATATATAATGATTTAGTTACTTCTAGAATGTATAAAATGTTTTATATATTATAAATATTTTGTATATAAATATATATAATATATAAATAAATTAAATGAAACATACCGTTAATGGAGATGGTAGGTCGTACGTAAGCATTAATGTTGTTTTTTATTCCTTATTAAATATAATGGAAGTTAGTAAATGATACATATAAATAAACAAGTACAATAGAATTATTAATTCATATATTTTATGATTATTTATTATATATACTTAATAATCATTCTTGAATGGTTAACGTGGATAATGAATCTCATCGCGTTGGCGAGACTGTAAGCCATACGTACGAACGAGAAATGATATCTTTCAATAGTTGTTGAATGGCGATGAAAAGGATAATTTATAGTATCTCATAATTTGTTTCATGTGATATTAATAATATATAGTTATTATTTCTACCATTATACCAATCTATGTAAAGTGGTGGTGAAAAATAGATTACACCACATCTTGATGATGGTAAGATGTATGTACACATGCACGTTGATTTTTATTTTCGTAGGATGGATAGAACGTGAAGTATTGTTGTTTCATATTTATAATAAGGTATCATCATGTTTATAGTACATATTTTATTAATTTATAATTAATTGAATAATTAAGAGAAAATAGAAGTAGAAATAGTTTTGAATGAATATGGAGAAGAGATTACCTCTTCCTCAATGTGCCTCCATTAAATTTCCACATACGGCACTAGGGATGGTCGTTTGAGAATAACAAAACTTCTAAAATGTAACTATTCAAGTTTATAAGAGAAATGGCCAGGGTTTGGCCGATATTGAATGCTCAAAATGGAGTGACATGGAGAGGGTCGAGGTTCCCTTTTATAAGAACGGAGTAGGGCACTTTAGAAAACATAAAAAATATTAATTAATAAAAAATTAAATTTTGATTAAAAAAACATCCAAAACATTTTATTTCAATGATTAGATGATTTTGGTTAGATTAACCATAATCAAATTATTTTTAAACATTTTTTGAATTTTTTTATCCTTATCTTTTTTGAATAACCCATATTTAACTATTTGCAAATATATTAACCATTTTTCTGAATTTTATATTTTAAAGAATTTAATATAAATTAATAAACTATTTAATGTTTTATGTTGTGAAATATGTAAATTTTGGACATTATTCATACGTGACATTTTTTTGAAAATTTATAACAACATTATTACTTAGAAAAAAAATAACTCATCTCTTATATTCCAATATCATCATGAAATTTAGGGGATTGTGTCAAAATGTTAAAATTAAATTAATTATAATATATATATGTTAATTTATTTGAATCATTCATTAATGATGTAATCACAACATAATAATTGTGTCATAAATTAATATATTTATCTAATGTGTAAAAATTATAAATAAAATACTATGATTTAAGAAATCATTTTATATTTATAGTGAATATTTATAGGCATATAGATCTATTATATAGAAAAATATAAAATCAATTTAGTAGAAGATATATGTTTAGTTTATAATTATCTTTACATCAAATTAATTCTTATATTATGTCATTTTCACATCCAAATGAATCCATGGGGTCCCAAAATCGACCCAAGGATTCCCATTATACAAAATATCTCAACCAATTGAATTAGGTCATCTGTTAGAGTAGTTTAATATTATTATAATATATTTTTTTACCTTATTTATGAGATTTACCCTTTAAACATGGTAAATAGAATAATTACTAAAGATACTATTCATAATGTCCCAAAATAAAAGATATATATTTACACAATTATAACCATATGATTCCAAATTTGGAATCCAATTTTCAAATTTCAATACATAGAATTTGTATTAATTACTTTAAATATAATTCCCATTGTCGAAACCAAGGAGTCTGTTTATAAGAAGTAATAACTATCAATGATCGACATTTGTTTATGTCCAATTAAAAAGTTAAATTACATCAAATTTTGAATATTGTATAAAATGATAAAAATATAATCTAATTAATCTTTAAAACAAATTAAAAAGATAATCTAAATATATAAATATGTTAGATGAAAATGAAGTTTTAATTAAAATGCAGTATTTTTCACAATTCTATATATTTTTTATTTTATGAGAAAAATAAAAAAAATGACAAAATAAATTATGTACTACATTAAAAAAAATATTTATACTATCATATTAAATGTAAAAAGTATCAAAAACAAGATTAAAAATGGGTTCATAAGAAAAATGTAGTAAATTTAAAATTTTAATTTAAAAAATATTTATTTTATCTGAAATATTGATTTTTTCCCATACCATGTTCTAGAAGAAGTTTATAATGAATAATAAGGATATATAAAATTCAAAATGAGGTTATTAATATTTATAACAATGAATTTATATCCCATTACATAATAAAATTTTAATAATATATCGTTGATTAGTGAAACTCGGTATCACGCAGAACACAAGCTATCGAGGATGGTCAATCTTACATGTAAGACAAGGCATATCATTGTTTCATGTAGTGAAATATTACCATCATGTTTCGTATTACATAATTAAAACATAATTAATTTATATATTTATAAAAATCTATACAATGTGTTGCTTGAAATAAATTCTACCAGAAAAACATGTAATTGTGTATAACGAAAGCCAAGAATACAGTTGTGTATACTACAAGTTAATGTGGTGTTGTGTATAGTGAAAGATAATATTTGAGTAGTGTAAAACACATGATATCAAGGTAATTAAAAAAATCTATCTCATAAAATCTTTTGGTGTCACATGAAACCATTGTGATTTGATAAACAGAGATATTTTTGCAGTGATGTAAATTGTTATAAGATACAAATTAAAAACTAGAAGAGATTGCTCAAAGGGATGTCTTGAATGATGAGATGATCATGGACAGTCTTCCATACATTTATTGAATAATGGAGATTGAAAAAATATAGATATGATTATTCTTCTTAAATTTTCATTAAAATTTATAATTTAAATTAAAACTACAATATGCATTAAAAATAATTCTTTTGTTAGTCTATAATATTATATATTTCATTTTAGATATTCTCTTAATTTGTATTGTTTTAAAGGTATTTCAATTCAAAAGCATGCATGACTAGTTTATATTTGAACAGCACATGATCATTAAAATATATCCCTTCGAATCATATCATTTTATCAAAAATACCTAGATAATAGTATGGTCCATTACATTATTCATGTACATGTTGCATCTCTCAATACATTTCTCTTATAATAAATGAATTTACCATAAAGTAGTAATGACAAAATTAATTCATGAACAATAACATTAAAAAATACTCAAATTGCATTAACATTAATAAATAATCGATTTCAAAATTCCATAGCTATTTGAATATCATTTTGTAGAAAAATTGTAGAAAAATTCTAGAATGATGTATCCTTCTATGACACAGGAAACATTTCTATGTTGTTGTAATGATTCATGTTTTCAATGTTTCATATCAATTATTCATGTTCCTAATTTGATTCATGTAATCAATTCTGATATTCCTAAAAGTATTGCCTATCAAAATCGATCAATATATATTATTTTACCACATATCTATATAGCATAGAAAATTACTATATGTAACTGATGTATTTATCAGTTTGATCTATATAGATGAATGCTCACATAGTTGATTCCATCGATATAGGATTTTAAGCATATTCGATTTAAAAAAAAGAATTCATGCAGCCAATTGATGTAGATTATTTATCAACATATTCATTTAACCACAATATCCCATTTCAATATGTAATGAAAATCCCTTATTTTTCCAAATTTCCATAATAAGGTAAATTTAAATACACATTACAATTTTCAGAATTAAAATTATTAATAGATTACAAAATTATACAACCTTATGAGTGAAAATAAATGAATGGTCATTAAAAATATATGATGGGTATTTGATATCAAAAAAACCTAAAGTACTTGACATATATTATACAAAATTAGTATCCCAACAAACATTAAATCGAACATCTTATAATAAAATAAATCTCAATGGTGAATGGATTTTTAATCGGCCATATGAAAAATAAATTGATATGTAACAACTTGGATGTTCCATTCACAGTTAGTTAAATAGAAAATAATCTATTTGAATTATCAATTGGATACAAATAAAATTTTCTAAGTTAACTAATCTAAATACTATATTTTTTAAATTAGCTATGTGAAGCATCATACTAAGAATTCATCTACATATACCATTAACCAATGGGAAACATTTTCATATGTTGAAACCCAATTAAGTTACTTTAATCATTTGAATATGTGATTAAATTAATTACATTTATAAATAAGATTAATTATTTAAATATGTTAATGAACTAGATATGTGAATTTCCTATGCGAATGTTATCTTCAATAATTCAACTAGATGGATCAAATATGATATTATTTCTTCACCAATTTATATATATAGATATAGTATGCACTATAAATCAAATAGAAATGCTTCATGTGACATCCATCCATATGAAAAAACGAAAAATTTCATCATGAAATATTCTAACAAGATATATAATTCCATATAATTTCAATCATACACTATCATATTTTGGTGGTCTTTAGGTAGGTTTTCCAAAAAAATACAACAATGAAATCAAAATGAACCATGGGATAATTAGGAATTCTCAACATAAGCTAAAAATCCAGTTGGTTCTTGATATAGTTATATAAAATAATTTAATTTATGTAATTTTTTATAAAATATTTACAATTATATAAATGTAAAATATTACTTTCTTTATTACCTTCCCATCTATTGGAAAATTATAACCTTAGTCCTGAATATTTTTGGACTACCACCTCTACAAATAAATTTCTTAAGTTTTCACTTAAAATTTATAATTATAAGGATATATTAAATAAAAAATACTATATTTATGAAATTATTATGATTCTAAAATGTAATATTATTATAAAAAATTCTTACATTCCATTCATCTAAAAATTAAAAGAACACTGATATGTACCTTTGGACTACCATCTCCATGAAGTAAAATAATATAGTTTTATTGACATAATTTTATGAATTGTTATACAAGTTTAATTAATGAATAAATATGAATCTAATGAAATTATTAAGATTCAATAGACGATGAAACCATAAAAATGGTGGATGGTCAAGATCTGATGATCTGGAACATTTATAGGAAATGTAACTGTTTACACCTTTATTTTGAATTTAATGAATAATGGAAATTATATGAATAAATTGAAATTATAAGGGAATTATATTTTATAATATAATTTTTAATATATTTTTATTATATATATATAAAAAATATAAATTTAATATATTTTTCATTGAAGGGTATATATGAAGAATTATATTTCTTTGTGTATGTTCTTCTCTTCTAAAATATATTCCTATGACTAATATTCCATATTCAAGTATGGATTCATTTACTAGGTATTTATATATAACATTACTATAAATTCTATATTTATTAATGAACATTATTGTCATTACCAATCTATAAATTGTGACCTCTTTCATTAAATTTTTAGTCAAACATTACCATTGTTTTACGGGTTTATATTAAAATCTCAATTCAGTTTTTGAATAACTTTGTCAACTTTATAATGACCAAAATTATTTTATCATTATCTTTAAAACCAACTTATTTTATTCTCCATTATTTTTGTATTTTATTTTCATGAATTTATTCCATTTTATCTCTTTGGTAATTAAATCGATAGATAATTTTTTCTAATAAAATATAACATTATTCATTCATTTCAAATAGGAATTTTTTTTCTATAACAATTTCTATCATATTATATTAAGGTTGGTTTTAATAATAATTTTTTTTAAATAATTATATCATTATGTACCACTTAATTTTTAAATGAATTATTATAAATAACACTTTCAATGGTTGTTTGCAAGAATAAAATCTTGTTAAATGTTTGAAAATAATGCTCTATTTCAAAATATAATACATAAATGGATATTAGCATCTTTATGTCCTTAATTTTCAATGAATAATCCAGTAAATTTTCCATATATTTATAAATACAATGAAATTCCCATTTTCTATAGAATTTTATATTTCTAAAGCTTAAAAAAAACGGATTTATTCACATGATTATTAAATTTTATTTTAAATTAGATTATAGAAGATAATTTTAAATTTTTTTATCATACAATATGGAATGTTATTTGTATCTAGGTATATTGACATATTATTATATACAATCCATTACATGTATGGTTAATAATGATGTTGATTCAATAATTTTATCACATAACCCATTTTATTCCCTTATTTTAATTTTCCTAGGAGTAAATAATCAATTATATGATGTTATTTTTGAATATAATGAATAGATTATTATTATGAAATAGAAATTTCAGTTATATCCCTCTAATTCATTGGGTAATGTTTTATGCTTAATGAACCCAGTGGTTACATGGGTGGTCATCCCAATCCCAAGAGCGTATACTCGTATTTTTCCCATGATCAATATGGTACAAGTGTGTTCATTCAAAACATATGAGTTGAATGTCTTGTTTGGTATCCCTTAAATATTATGTAATGAATAAATTTGTATTTTGAAATATAATAATATTTGATGATTTTATTGGTTCATATACTAGAAAGAGGATTATTATGATTATATTTAAAAAACATTTGTATTCCATATTCTTATTCCTATGGTAATATATTATTTAGTATGATTAGTTAAGGATTTTTACACTTATGAATTATGTACTCTATTATGATAATGAATTATTACATGACTAATGATTTTATATTTTTCCTTAGTTTTTAAAATTATGTACAGTTATTTTGATCATGTAGTATTTAAGACTATTTATGCTCTCTTAGTATCATGGAATTGTTGAATCTCATGTTTAAAAGTTTGGTTAATATGTATTATCATATGATTTCTTCATACTATGTACTCTTTTGATTCTGTATTATGTTATGAAATTTAATTATTCCATGAATCGTGATTTTAAAATTGAGTCATTATTTATGAAAATTTTGTAAAATTATTTTTTTCATATATCCATTAATAACATTTCATGTTTAGTCAGGTTCTTTGAATTGGTGAATCTAATTTTTAAGAATACTAGGTATTCAATCCCACCCATTAATATAATCAAAAATCTCTAAATAATGATTAAAGGTATTGTGTATAATTATTTTCGTTGGATTACATATAAATGAAAAAATTATAAATGATCTTAAATTTAAATCTGAAATTAAGTTAATTATTATTCTAGTCTTAAAAGACATTAAAAATTTATAGTTGTGGGGGATTTATTATTTTGAGATATATATATAATCTATTTAAAATTATGTAGTTTTTATACGTTTATTTAATGATTTTCCTCAATGTGGGAGAATGGGAGGGAAATATTGGATGACTCAAAAGGTAAAGGGTTCACCTGATGGTGAAAATATGAGTAATGTGGGAAAGAAAGTGAATGTATGGTTTCATTACAAAAAAATTAAATAACAGTAAATAATATTAATACTATTTTTCTATTTAAAAATAACCACTATTAATATTTTATTATATGTTTTTTATGCCTACTTCCAAATAATAATGGGGTCATAATCGGTTGGATATTCATGTTTTCTCTGTACATTATATTTTCAAAACCACTAAATATAAACCCCTAGTATGATTGTTTTTTTAGGTTGTGATTATATGTTTTTATACATGACTCATTGTTTGGTGATATTCATGATCAAGTTTTTGGATTTCTTCTTCCATACATGGGATGGTTTTGTTGTATATTGATGATAGCATTGTGAAATTAATGATATTCCCTTCTAATTAAGATCATTTGTCAAGGTGAAATAGAGAACACAATTGTCACGACCCACCTTCACCAAGATTATAGAATGGATAGCATAATGCGAGACCCTTCCTTTTTCATGTTGAAGAAGAGATAGTGCCTTCAGAGACCCGCCTTCAATAGGTCCTGGAGTGGCGATTTGAACCAAGTGTATAAAATCACACACCAGATGGAAGGCATTAGCCTTTTTATTGAAATATGAATAAGAGATATGATAGTAATTCCAAACAACAACGAATGTGGAAGAACAAGTAAGGACAAAAAACAATTCCCATATTCATGTTCCCAAAGTAATGCTACAAAAGCATAAGAAAACCCCAATAGAAAACACCAATGAAAAGGAAAATAACAACAACTACTTCCCTAAAGTCCGAACTAGTATGAACCTGCATGATCCTTGATGTCCTCCTGGAAACCTAAAAGTAGTTTTATATACGTAGGGAGAGCATACATGTAACTAATTCGGGAAATCCAAAGACTCCCATGCACAAGTGGGGATGCATTCTAATGTCCTATGAGAAATGAGATAACAAAAAAACCATGCAAAGAAAATTATCCACCCAATCCTAACAAAGTAACACTCACCAAATAACACAAGTCAAGTAATGTAATAGTAATAACACATCGATGTTTGGGTACCCTGCACCACTATCCCACTGGTTTTTAAAGTCTCCCTACGCTATAGACCACTCCCTCCATTCTCACTACAGTCCTATTGGCACACCTCGCCCACACACACCTGTACCATAACCACACATTCTGCCCACAAAAACCAAGGCTATCACTACCACACATCCCACCCGAAAATACCTGGTCCAAAAAAACCACATGTAACCACTCTTCAAAACACTTATGACAGAATAACTACCACTAAGACCGAACACAAATAGGTGTCATAACAAAGACACATGGGAAAAAACCTGCCCGAACACACCTGGTACAACAACCACAATTACCCTTCCAAAAGAATCTCTGGCTATAATGGAACTTAGTCTATCATAGCCTGCCCGAAGAATCTTAGTTGACTCGAGAAAGGTGCAGAAAAGGTTCTAACAACCATCCACCCATAGGGGTGTTGGAAAAAACACCCTACCCAATAAAATGGGTGTGTTTGGAACAAATTTCTCAACATTGGTGGAGCACGAATAAGAAAGAAATTACTACAATTATATTTATATATATATATAACAAGAATTCATCCAATCGTAGGGTTCCCAAGACTATCCCAACATAAACACCTCACTACTACTCATTCATAAAAAAGACACACCACTCACATCCAAGTTGCAACTCCTTTCCATAACCAATTCTCCATTTAACTATTATTATTTTCATGTTCATGTTATTACATTTATGAAAATTTTTCACTACTGGGAAACTAAACGGGCATAACCACATGCCAGAGAAATAGGAAACAACCAAACTACAATTTAACCATTCACACCTGGTTCTCTTATAATGTCACAACAATAAAGGAATCTGTGAGATCCCTCAATGTACTGGAACCAAACCATGCCTTGTGATGCATCCCCGCACGACCTCAAATTCACCACCAACAAACAAGACACAACATAGGATCCCATCTCTATCGACATCACCCATAAGCATCAAGACGAACAAACAGTCATACCATCCAGACAGAGCAAGGAAGAATGCAGATTCGTGTACATCATTCATTAAGTTTCTTATATCTGTTTGGTTAACTGGGGTGATCACACAAGGATATTGTTTCGCTGGGAATCCATTTAATCAACTGAGTTTACATGACTAACCAAATTCCCATCTTATAACCATTCAATCATCACATAAATATCCAGAAAAACATAGGTTCATTAGTGCGCAAGATAAGACCACCAATGACCATGATTTTTAGTGGGCATAAGCTCGCACAATTAAAAACACATAATCAAGGATAAAAAATACAACAAAAACAGCGATCACACCCCCCTTATTTGTTTAAAAATCCATTTATTATCTCTATTTAATATTGGTTTCATTCATCCCCATAGAAAAAATAGCGTACTCCCAACGCATGATACATAGTAATGAGAGATGAATGAAGAACCCTACTTGGATGAATAAATATCGATGTTTTAACACTGCGCGCCATGAACTAGGGGTGCAAGGCATGTTGGGGAGGAACTCAGGGGAATCCAAGGATGAGTAGGAAAAAATCCAGCATAGACGCATCACCTACCTCAGGAAGGGGGAACTTCAATTCACCAAGGAGATACAAGTAAACCATACAAAAAGAAGAAGAAAATGAATTCCTATGAAATATAAGGAAGAGATCCTGTTGTAATAGGATACAGAAATCTTTACCACTTTAATGTCGGATCATAGTTCCCCGTGTGGTTGGGAAGTTACGTATGATGGAATTAATTGTCATTTAACAATTCTCCTCAGAGATGTGGTAATAACGACTATACATTAAATGGTTTTCTTTAATCATAAAAAAATTCGTAACAGGGGCAGAACTGGAAGGTACAGAGAAGGGTGTGACACCAAGGAAAACCCACATGTTTTGGTATGTTAAAGGGTCACTCGGCCCTTGGGGAATCCTAGATATCATTTATGGGATTTTAAATGGATTTGAACAGGGTATTAAAACATTTTTACGTCAAATGATACATTGCGGGTACCAAAATGGAAAAACTCTCTAAATTGGAAAAGGACATGGTGCCACCATAACGATGCCACCGTGAGTGGTGCAACCATTTCGGTGTGCGATCATCACAATGACACCATCATGGTGCCACTGTAAGCATTTCCACCGTGACCTGTGTGAGTCCAACACGGTGCCACCGTTTTGGTGTAGCCGTTTGGCTGAACTGTGTTTGGGCAAAGTACTGGACCATGAGGGTCCTGGCCATTATATTAGATACGTATCAAACTATTCTCAACCTCGAGAATTAAAACTATACCATAAGAAAAGAGAGGGGTCTGAAAACCACCTCAAAAGATACCTCTCAAGAGTAAACCACATTTATGTCTACGGATACCCCTCCCTCAAGTATACACACAACATTCTAGGGTCGAATCATCCAGTCTTATGGGTTAGGGAGTCCTTTCCTCCATGTCATGATACTAACCACTTTGGGGGGCAATGACTCACCCGCACGTGTTTAACCACATCAACTTTTATACTTATTGATTTGGTATTCGATCCTCCCCTCCCCAATGTCAGGACTCTTCAAAACATTCATAGAATAATGAAAAACAAAACATTCCATAGTTTACAAGGTAAAGCATTCCATCAAAACAAGAACAAGACTATTAGTAAAAACATCAAATATATCCTAGTACTAGGCGTGCATCTGTGTCTCCCATTTCCAGGTACTCTCTTCGAGGCCACCGTGTATCCACAACACACGAACCAAAGGGATGGTTCATCCATGAAGAACTTTCTTCTTTCGATCTTCGATCCTCACAGGTATTTCTTCAAACATCATGTCATCCTCGATATCCAGCTTTCCCTTGTTGGGTACATCTGAATCATTTTGTAGATACCCTTAGTGCTGAGGCACATAGAAGACTTCGTGCATTCTCAGTAGTGGTGGTGGTAGTGCCAGCTGATAAGACACTTCACTGACCCGCCGCAACACTTTGAACAGTCCAACGAACGTGGGAGAAAGCTTACTCCCCTTGTCGAACCTCCGCTTCCCACACCGAGGGGAACCTTTTAAGAACATGTGGTCCCATACTTCGAACTCCATGGGTCCCCTCCTTTTATATGCATATGGATTCGGTCGGTCTTGTGCCGCCTTCATCCTATCCCTTATTATCTAAACCTTCTTTTTCATTCTTTTCACCACCTCGGGGAAAAAAACACTTTCTTCTCCAATCTCTATCCAGCATAGAGGTGAGCGACATTGTCTTCCATACAAAGCTTCTAACTAAGCCATTCCAATTGTATATTGATAGCTATAATTGTAGGACAACTCTACCAGATGCAGGTGTCGTGACCACGATCCACCAGAATCCAAAAAACATGCCCGTAGCATATCCTCCATTATTTGGATGGTGTGCTCTGTATGCCCATCCATCTAGGGGTGGAAAGTAGTGCTAAGATTTAATTGAATTCCACAATCATTTCTTAATCCCCTATAGACTAGTGAGGTGAAATTGTTATCCTTATCCGAGACTATGGACCTCGGAACCCCATTAAACTGTACCACCTCATCTACATACCTCTGTGATAGTGAAACCACCATATCCAACTCCTGGATCGCCAGGAGGTGAGACGATTTCGTCAGTCTGTCCACGACTACCAGGATAGTATCACAACACCCTTGACCTATGGTTAGTACTATGAAGAAATCCATCGAGATGTCATCCCACTTCCCCTCAGGGACATCTAAATGTTGTAACAGACCTCCTGGGATGCAGTGTTTAGCCGTCACCTTCTCAGACATGAGGAACATTGCTATGAACTCTGCCACTGCCATCTTCACTCCGAGCCACCGAAAAAGACCCCTCAAACCTCGGTACATCATGGAAACTCACGGGTGCACCTCCATGTGTGAGCTGTGGAACACACCAATAACTCTCTCATGCTTCCCCATGGGGACGAGCCACATTCCTTGAAAAATGTCTGATTCTTCCCGTGTTCCGACCATCTTTTTGTAGCATCCACTTGGCTAACCCGATCACACATCACTTCACTCTCTATGACTCCCCACTGAGTCTCCTCCACCTACTGCAAGAGAGAGGATTTCATTGTCATCTCAAAAAAACAACCTCTATTACTATCCACCCTCGTATATAGGTGCAGGTTAGCCAACCCCTCCATCACCTTCCAAGAATCTACTGACTCTCTAACAAAATACATCTACGACTTCCTACTTAAGGCAACAGCCACCACATTTCTCTTTCATGAGGTGTAGGAAATATCAAAGTCTTAGTCTGGGAGGAACTCCATCCACCATCTTTACCATAAATTTATGTCCCACATTGAGAAGATATACATCGATCTCTTGTGATCCATGAAGTCCACAAAGAACTCCCTAGTGTGGTAATGCCGCCACATCTTTAGTGAGAACTAGAACGTTTCATGCTTTAGATCTTGGGTGGCATAGTTACGCTCATGGGGACGTAACTGACTAGATCCATATGTGATTACCCATTACATTTGCAATAGCACACACCTATGTCCTTTTCCTAAAGCATCATAGAACACCTCATACACTACCCCCTCTTTTAGAAACCTCAGCACTGGGGAAATAACCAACTTCCCCTTCATATAGCTAATGGTTGCCTCGCACTTCCCATTCCACACGAAAGTCGGGTCCTTCTTGGTCAAGGCTATAAAATGTGCTGCAACTCGGGACAAGTCGGGAACAAACCTCTGGTAGTAACCTACAAGACCTAGGAAACTATGATTTTCTTCAACGTTCTTGGGCGATACCCATGAAATAATCACCTCGACCATCTATGGGTCCACCACTATTCCTTGCTAAGACACCACATGTCCAAGGATGTGAACATCTCATGTCCGGAACATTCACTTTGACAATTTTTCATAGAGTTGGGGTTGTTGGATAACCTCTAAAACTGTTCTAAGATGCACAACATGATCCGCCTCTGATCATGAGTAGATCAAGATGTTGTCAATAAACATGACTATGAACTGGTCCAAATATTCCCAGAAGATGTAGTTAATGTGCCCCATGAACACAACTGGTGCGTTCATAATGACGAACGACATGACTACCAACTCAATGTTCCCATGTAACCTCAACCTCCCTTCTTTCCTCGAGGTAGAGCATCCACCATTGATGCGATTCTCCCCGCATCTGGCTTACAGCCAGAGGAACCCTATACTCCATCAAAACCCGGATCAAGCTGAAAGCTATCACTAGATCATCGACCTGGATCTCAATCTCCGTGTCTGAGGTGATACCCTCGTATTTCCCAAGGGACTGTCACAGGAAGGCACAATGCATCCTCTTCCACTGATCATCCTCTTCTTCTTAGTTAGTCCTATGCCTCTCATCCATGTCAACCTCCTGGGCCTCGATCGTCGGCACTACTTGTGGTCGTCGTCCAGGTGCCATAGTTACAAGGTAAACAAGGAATGGATATGCTCGAGAAGAGTATAATATTATTTTTAAATGTTCATAGACTTTTTATTCATTTTATTCCCAAAATTCTAATGAAACACAAGAACACAAGTCATTATTATGCATGTACCTTTCGTAAAGTCTCTACCCTACAACATGTGTATCCTCACTTGGTCATTCGGTAGGCCAAGAGTCCTTACATCGAATCATAGGGGGGCCCTCAAATCCCATGTCCTATCCGTTCATCCCTGTCCTACATTCACACAACAAGATTTCATATCACTGTTACCCTACCATACCACACATTCATCTCTATGCCTATCTTCGAACACCATCCTATCTCCCAAACTAACACCTTTGATACCATTTATTCGTGAACCACCTTCTCCAAGACGAGATAAGGGATAAAACATTGTCACACCCTTCCTTATTCAAGATGAATGATAGATAATGACCCCCAAAACCTGCAGTCAATAGGTCCCAAAGTGGCTACTAGCACTAATGGTATAGAAACACACACAAGATAAAAGGTATTACCCTTTTAATTGAAATAGTATTAGGAGAAAAGATAATAACTCCCAACAACTCTAAAGTTGGAAGAAAAAGTAAGGACAAAAAAATCCATTCCCATATGCATGTTCCAAACGTATTGTTATAAATGTTCATGAAATCCCCACAAGAATGTACCAAAGAAAAGAAAAACAGCAACATAAACTACCCAACATCCCAACTAGTATGATCATGCAATATCCCTGAAGTCCTCATAAAAACCTGAAAGAAATTTTATATACGTAGGGTGAGCATACACATATACTAAGTAGGGAAATCCAAAGACTCATGTGCCCAATTGGGGAGGCATTCTAATGTCCCATGAGAAAAGAGATAAACAAAACAGCCAACATGGAAAAACTATCCACCGAAACCTCACTAAGGCACACTCCCCAAATAATGAAAGTCAACTATTGTAATAGTAAAAACACATCGATGTTTGAGTACCCCAAGCCACTTTCCCACTAGTTATTGAAGACATCCTACGCATCCGACCTCTCCAACCATTCTCTCTGCAGTCCCACTTCCACGCCCCGCCCGCACACACATGGCCCATAACCACACATCCCACCCAAAAAAAACATACGCTATCACTAACACACATACCGCCCGAAAACACCCAGGCCACAACAACCACATGTAACCATGCCTGCAATCACCAGGGCCAGATCAACTACCACCACCCCCGAAGACACCTGGGCCTCATCCCGAAGACACTTGGGATACATCCTGCAGACACACACCTGGGCCAACCACCATAACTACCATCCTTGAAGAATCATGGTCAATAATGGACCTCATGCAATAAAATCCTGCCCAAAGGATCTTGTGATACTCAGAAAAGGGAGCCGTAAAGGAGCTAACAATCATGCACACTTAGGGGTGTTGGGAAAAACACCCTCCCCTATAAAATGGGGGTGTTCGGCACGAAGTGCTCAACATGGGTGGGGTGTGAATAAGAAACATAAGAACTACAATTATATATATATGAAACTAGCACTAATCCCATCCTAGGGTTCCCAAGACATGCCCAACACAAACACATCTCTATTATTCATTCATTAAAAGGCACACCACTCACAACCAAGTCAAAACTCATTCCCAGAACCAATTCTTCATTAATGAATTCTTATATTCATTTTAAATTTTTTCAATTTATGTAAATTCTTCACTACTGGGAAACTAACAGGCATAACCCCAAGCCATCGAATGAGCAAAGAGACAAACAACAATTTAAGCATTCACACCTGGTCATCTTTTAATGTAACAACAACAAAGGGATCTGTGAGGTCTCTCAATGTACTAGAACCAAACTAAGCCTTGAGATACAGCCCCACACATCCCCATATTTACAACTAACAACTATTCCGCTACAGTGGATCCCATACCCATCCACATAACCCCATAATAATCAAGAAGAATAAACATACACACAACCAAGAATGATAAAGGATGTTTCTAGATTCGGGCACATCATTCATTAATTTTCTTCTTTCTGTATGGTTAACCTGGTTGATCACACAATGATTTTTGTTCACTCGGAATCTTTTTAATCAACCGATTCTATAGGATTAACCAAATTCAAATGTTATATCAATTCAATCATCACATAAATATCTATAAGAATGGAGGATCATTAGTGCCCAAGAAAAGACCTCCAAAAACCATGATTTTCTGTGTGTAGAAGCTCTTATAATTCACAACACATAATCAAGGATAAAAAATAAAACATAATCATTGATCACATCAACCTTATTTATTTTATAATAAATTTATTTTCTTCATTTATGTTTGGTTTCATCCATACCCATATAAAAAATAGTGTACCCACCCCGCATGATACATAATAAAGATAGACGAAGGAAGAACCCTAATTGGATGATCAATGATCCACATTTTAATTCCACATGCCAAGAAATGGGTGCGAGTGACTTGGAGGGGAGGAACTCCGGGGACTCAAAGAATGAGTATGAAAAACTCCAGCACAAACACCCCACATGCCTCAAGAAGGGGGAACTTCAATGCACCAAAGAAAGGCAAGGAGACCGGCCAAGAAGAAGATGAAAAGGGATTATCATGAAATATAAGTATGAGATCTTGTTGTTATAGTATATGTAAATTTGAACGAGTTTAATGTCAAATCGTGGTTCCCCATGTGGTTGGGATGTTACTTATGATGGAATTAATTTTCATTTAACAATTCTCCTCAAAGAGATGGTCATAAATACTATGTGTTAAACCGTATTCTTTAATCATATGAAAATGTGTAACAGGGGTGTAACTAGAAGGTATGAGGAAGGGCGTGACATCAAGGAAAAACTACATGTTTTGCTAAGTTAAATGGTAGCCCGATTCTCGGGGATTCCTATAAAACATTTATGGGATTTTAAATGGCATTGAAGGTGGTATTAAATCATTTTTACATAAAAATATATGTTGTGGGGACCATACTGGAAAACTCAAGAAACTGTAGAAGGGCATGGTGCCACCATAACAATGCCACCGTGAGTGGTACAACCATTTCAGTGTGCGACCATCACAGTGCCACCGTAAACAGTGCCACTGTGACTAGTGTGAGACTTTTATGGTTCCACTATTATGGTGCCACCCTAACTGGATCAACTATGATCTGTGGGAGACTGTCACGGTGCCACCGTAACCAGTTCCACCATGGCCGGTGCCACCATTTCTGTCGATCCATTTGGTGGAACCTCTTTTTGGAAATGTACTGGACCATAAGTGTCTGGGTCATTACAACAATAATGAAAGGAAACATACACCTTCATTAATAGAAGATCTTAATACAACATTTCAATTGTTATTCCATTTATTATTTCATGGTTTCATTTTTTTTCACCATTTCATAGAGAAATATTATTGATATTTTGGAGATTTTTTTTGTGGTGGATTGGGGGTGTGGATAGATGAATAATACCTCATGATTCTTTACATATTTATCGAGGAATTTCACCGGTGTAATTTTTCTAGAGATTTAATAATTTTCAAATATAATTAGAGATACTATATTTATTTAATCATGGTGATTTTAGGTATAGAATCTAATGAAGAATCATTTAAGGTCTTTATATGTCGGTGGATGGAGTTTTTCCACAATTGAATTGTATGAGATAGAATCCTAGTAGAGTCATTGTACCTCTTCGTAATCTTCTGTGGAAATGGGATGAAATAAGTAGGTATTGTTTCATAATAGTATCATATAGTCCTATAAGGAATGAATATGTTTTTGATATTGTTGATCATCTATACAAATATTAACATTTCCACAATATAGGAGTAGTTTTACATCTAGATCACATCATATGGATCTATATTTATGATACTATAAGACTACATGTAACATGTCATTCGATTATGTCATATCATAATACCGATTTTACCTAAATATAATGGTAGAGCCATCAAAAGTATATTTATATAGATCTGGATTTGAGCACCACCATCAATCTTTAAAATGATGGATAGATAGAAAGGATGGTTTGATAAATGTATGGAATGTTGAGGTTGGAGAGACCTTCACTCTAGTAGCTCAAATCTAGTTCACAGTTTATTACATTTTCCTATGATATAAAGAATAAAATCGTAAAGGTATGAATTAATCAGTAGCCTTGCTATAAAAATTTCATACATGATTTCCACATTAAATTTTTATACCCAAATTACAATATATATTTTTTCTATGAATATCATTATTGAATATTCCATATTCCTACATATCATTCATAATAAAATTCATGGATTCATTATAAAAGAAAAAAATAATTGTGATATCCAATTATCATTGATCGTTAAGTGTAGTGGACCCTATCATTAATCAGTTATAATAGTTGACATGGAAAGATAAATAAAAGAATAGACATTCCATTTAATCAATAATATTTGAAGGATTTATATCTGTATATAAAATATATGAAAAAATAGCCAGGATACTAATTAATTTGGAATGGTAAATAACTGAAAACACGTCCCATTTAATCAATTACTTGAGTATCTATAACACCCTGATTTTTATAGATGTTTAATTAGAATAAATTATTTATTAATTTGTTTCTTGTAATGAATTAATTCAAACATAATTTCACAAAACACTAAATAAGCATATGTTACATGAAGCATCAACTTAGTTTATGATACTCGTAACACCGACATAAAATACATCACATGCAGAATATATTTTCTAGAAAACATCATTTTAACAATATAATTATATATATAAGATAATTATTACCAAGATAATAAACATAGTAATATGAACCATGATAACTTCATTTAAAATATTTTTTGTAGTTGTATCATATAAATAAAACATATTGATAATGAAATATTTGATTTTTTGTAAATTTGTTTTATGTTTAAAAACAGTTTTTTCTTCAAATAAATTATATTTTATGTTCTTCTATGAAAAATAATAAATATAATTTTAGAAAAAAATGAAATGAAAATTTTGAAAAAAAACATCATTTTTTAATATAGAATGTATGAATTACCTTACATTTATTATTTGTAATTTTTCGGATAAACATCATTTTATTAAGAATAGTGAAAAAGAATACATTTTAGTTAGAAAAAACATTTTTTAAATAAATATTAAAAGGTTTATAGTTGTCTCTTGTATTAATAAAAGAAAGTAAAAGGGCGTATCCTAAAATATATCAGGAAACATGGAAAATATGAAGGTATACAACCATCTAACTATATTTATCATAAATCTGGTTGTTAGATTTCTCTTTTCTTCTTGAATTGCATGCCATCATGCCCTTCCACAACCACGACCCCATCCTCTTGATCATCCAATACTAGAAGGAAGATTTTGTAGTCTTTCTAAAATTATCTCATCATCAGTGTTTTCAGAATCAATGCTATCGTCGTGATCTTTGTCTTTTCCAAGAGAAGAACCCCCCTCACCAGAAGTATCATGTGAAAGGATCTCCCGAGTCTCAGCAGGAGATACAAGAGTGGTATAATATTTAGTAGAATCATCGTCAATATGTTTACCAAAGAATAGGTTACCAGCAGTCAATACAGCTTAATATTTTTCCATCTGGTATGAAACGAGCTGAAAGCCTTCACTATCCATAGTGGATTTTGAAGAAGGATGACTATGATCAGAATCGATAAGATGGTCAGTTTTTAATATTCTCATACCATTCGTATATCCTAAGAAATCATACAGCCATTTGTAGGTGGGTGGTAAGCTTCTTTTTTAGTGACATCATTAGCCTATTTTCCATCATGGGAGTTATCATCATGGTCTGTCAATCGATGAGACGAAAAATATTCACTTTTCTGGAAATTTATACATTTTCCTTGAAATTGAGTATCAACAATTTGCAGATATTCCTCTTTAGAAAATATGTCACCCCAATAATTTGAGTTATTCTAATTAGTAAAGGCATATATGTGACATTTCTCACCAATGGAAGGATTAAAAACAACCTTAGGAACATCACCTTATTCTTTTTTCTTATCAATATGAAATGTAGGTCCATCATCATCCTTAAAATTGGGATTCTGAGCATTATTTATTATAATAATTTTATGATAATTGGTCATCTCATTTCCACATGTAACACAATAGATACCAAAAAATTGAATGCCTACATGTAAATGAGTCATGACTAATAATGATACAATATTTACAGAACTTTGGAATTTTTTCATAAATGATTTTCGAGTCAATATTTTCATCATTAATTGCAAGCATAACCTTATCAACTAGGGTTGATCCCAATTCTATCTTAACTATGAACCAGTTTTAGTGACCAAATCATGCGATTTCTTTTAATTTTTCAAAATTGATAGGAATCCCATTTGAAAGAGAAATATCATACAAAATTTTATGGTGCCAAAGAATCTAATTCAACCCATTCACTCTTACCCAAAATTTTTAGGTGGTGTTACCAACCTCAAATGGATTGATTTGTTTATCCCATTCCCTATAGTGAACAATCCCATGTTTGATATCAATGGAACAAAAACCCCATGCTCAAACTTTCATTTTCTCCATTAGGAAAATAATATGGAAATATCATCTTCCTAGAGATACACATCTCTAGGATGTAAAACCCCAAATCGGTGAAATATGATTTATAAGGTCATCAATTTATAAAGGTTGAGAGACTTCTGGAAAAAATAATAAAGCAATGATTGAGAACTCACCCTTTTTAGGCAACGTTGATATAGCGTCGAGATCCACTTATATGTGTTCAATGTTCCACTTTCTTCTTGATAGAATAGTCATTTACACCTCTGAAATAAGCATAGTGTTGTTTCAAAGAAGGAACTTCTGCATGAGCATGTCTCACCTAGATCTGATTCTCTAGTTTTTATGTGATATCAAAAGTCAGATAGGTGATGGAATTTCTATCCCCGACCACTCCTACAAATGATTCCTTTTAGAGATTGACCACAAATCTAGTATCTAACGAATAGTTTCAGTCCAGCCTCGCAGAAACAGAAGTGTCACACTGAAAACATGGATCATTAAATTCTACGACTAATAACTCTATTGTACTATTCTCAGCCATAGATCTAGACCATTCTAAAAATATTATATTCACCAATAGTTCACCAACATCGCATCCTGAATAATATTCAACTATCCACACACACCTTACAACCACATATGTAGGTGTCGAGACTCAATCACATGTCAAATCGAGCTTGCCATTAGTAGCTCTTACAACATTTCTCGATGTTGATCCCCCAATAATTTCCGAAATGTAACAATAATCATGACCTATAATATCAGATTCCATAATCTCATGAATCTGAACAATTGAATTTGGGTCCACATCTCCACCAGACATCATCGCGTGCTCGATGTTGGGAGATCGAACTTCAATATCAAGAGATGTCGTTGATCTGGCATCCCTAATTCTGAAGAATCAATTGGTGTCGACGAGACCACGGGGAAATTTCCCACCATCATACTCTAATATGTGACCATTTTAGGGAGAGAGAGTGACATCTCTTTTCCAAACTCCCCCATTGATAATGTCACTACTTTTCTAAATTTATTTTTAATGATAAATGATTCAATAAATTTTTTTCAGGACACAATAGATCTGTATTTCCACTATTAATAAAATGTAATTAATTATTTTCAATTTCACTTTGAAATTAAATGTAAAATATTAAAAAAATAAACATATTTGTACTCAATAAACCTGATATTTCATCATGCCCGCAGGAATAGCACTGATATTATTTTTCTGACATTGTTGATTATAGTTTTGAAAAACTGACAAACAACAATTTATTGAGTATAATATTTTTATTCTGATAATTACATGTTTATTTTTGATTAAAATGATTAATAAAAGTGACTAAAAGTAATCACGGTGATTAAGTTCAGATGAAGAATAATTACGGACTATACCATATAATTTAGGGAACAAATGACTTATCCACTTGTCGAACACACATTATATATATATATTTCCTACATAACCCCTATATTTTTTATTTCTATTGGTATGAATATTTTTAGGTAATAACATGTGTATACCTAACTTGATTCTATAAATTAAAAGTGAGTCCTTCTACTTCCCTATAAACAGCCACCATGCCTCCCACTTCTTCACACCTATAAAAGTACATATCTTCCTTTATAATACCCACTTAATTTCTAGCATTATGATATGATTTTAATGATATTTTTTGACATGTATGTATTATTTCATTATGATATGGGTGGGACTTATATCCCCTACCAATTCATTGGGTAAAGATTTATATCTCATGAAATATACTAAGATGGTATTGGAAATTAACTTTGACTGCTAATATAGCCATGGAAGTGATCCATGGAAACCAGGATTGTATTATAAGTGAAATAATGCATCTTGGATGGCCATGAGGGTAAACCATGACAACCAAGATTGCATGTGGAGTGAAATCATACTACTAAGATGGCCATGGGAGTGAACTATGACTACCAATGTTGTATAGGGATTGAACCTATACTATTATTATGGTCTTGGAAGAAATTCCTTGGCTACTATAAATATAATTATCTTCTTATCCCTCTACCACAATTACATGTATCATTAATATGTTATACATTCATTTCATAGGTTCTTTATCTCTTTATTATTCATTTCACACAAACTGCCATGATTTATTCCACGATTCTTATATATGATCACTTATTTTTAGGGTATGATCATATCCTTTCATGATCATGTTCTCATACCCTAATTCTAATGATTATGATTACATATCTCCCACATTTATCCATAATAAGAATTTGAGATCACGGTTTTTTATGATTCTTTCCCCAAGTTATGATGATGAGTATTTTTTTCATGGGTATAAGAAGGGGCATGTAAAAACAATATTGTGTGAGATAATGTATCACATTTTTTTAATATTGTATTTTATTCCAGGTTTCCAAAAGAATTATACTAGTATAGTATTTATGCTTCTGTTTGTCTCATGAGTTATGTATTCCCCAAAATCTATGTAATGTTAATGCAAATCATGATCAGGGTCATTAAATTTCGTATCATAGGAAATGTTTAGTTAACCATTATAAAATACAATGAGAAATGAATAATGATACCCCTAAGACAATATAATTTGATATGTATAATGTTGATTCAACATCTAAGAAAATATACATAAATATAGGTAAAGGAAAGAGTGAGTCATTTCCATGAAATACATTCATGAATGGAAACTACAAGTGGATGTGGATCTAGATCATGTGTACCTAGGTTTAAAAACATTTCCATGATATTGTAGTCATGACTCAAGATAATTTGTTACACAAAAATGTGCCTTAAAGCTCACCTAGTTTGACACCCCCTTGTATACTCTTTGTGAATTCAAAACTCTTCAAAACCCATTATGAAGGATTTAAATAAAATATGTCTATGAATATCCACAAATAATCCAAAGGAGTCATACATTAATGAAGTTTTCATGATTTAGACATCTTATAAGTGAATTATCATGAATTTTTGGAATATAACGGTCAAAACTATTTTTTACTCCATGTTTTTAGTCTATTCATTAATTGGAACCTAATGAAACTGCATTCATGTTGATTGAGAAAGAAATTACAAAAAATTCCATCCTTAAGAACTGAATTCTATGAGAGATATAATTAAAAAACTCATGGCTATTGAGTATTTCTTTAGCAAACATCAACCTTCTTTTTGGGGTTTTTATAGCCACATGTTTCAAATCAATGTATATGTACGATCGAAAATATATTTTCAATTCGTTTATGTTTGGTTCATGGGAAACTCATTATTTCTATTTATGAGATAAAATGTGTAATTTATCAATGGTGGACTCAAATCAATAATATATGTAATTAAGATGAGATTGAATCCATGGATTTGGATGAGTTTAAGAACATAATATTTAATATGTAAATTCTCCAAATTCTTCATACCAATATGGATAAATATTTCCTTGAGTTCACGAAAAGGCATGTTGTATCTACCAGTACATATGAGGAAAATTTCATTACACAAGCGAGGAATACATCAGGAATTTTAATCCACCCCAAATATAAATTTATTGGGTTCTTATAGACATTAAATCGAAGTCTCAATGAGGAATTTTCCAGAAGAGAATTTCGAATCATTGAAAAGTTTGTGCGTTGTGAAATCAATGTTGAAATGGAGGTGGTAATCATGTATTAATATCATTGTTTTGACAAGAAGAGTAATATGGAGTTTAATAAAAAATATAAAAACAATGAAGAAACGAATTTGGGATTTCCATTATGCTTTATCTGTGAGAATAATAATGGAGGAAATATCCTTAAGAGGTCTAAAAAATCGTTTAAGTGTGAGAAGGGAGGTCATTGAATAATTTATTTCTGATCTAAAGGGAATAATTTTTCTAATGTTTTGAATAAATAAAATGTTTCACCCAATAAACCTCACACAATTTAGTTCTATATGTGAAATGATAATGGGTATTATTCTAATAATTTATAACCCCCAAGGGATAGTGATGATGATCGACATCATCATCCTCTTAAACTAAGGGACAAGGGTAAATCTCTTTAAATAACTATTTAAAATGAGGGTTGTGATCACCACGTGATGACAGGAACACCTACAATCCATTCTAGAACTCCTAATTTCATATTTGATTCTAGGTCTTTGCACTCGTTAATATCAAAATAATATACAAATGGTACTATGATTCCACTAAAATAATTATATGTGTAATTAGTATTGAAATTCCCTAAAAGTTTTATGATTTCATCTCATGTTTACAATTCCTCTAAATTTGATGTTTTTGGGAAAGTGTTTCTTAAAAATCAGGTCACACTTCCTTTGGTTGAATTTGATGCCATATAAATCATTGATTGGATTTATCTGTAAAAATTTAACATAAATATTCATGTAATAGAAGTTATGTTTGGTACTAAAAAACCTCCTATGATAATCAATATATGTGAAGATAAGTATGAACATCCTGTGGAGAAAAAATTTAGTGTATGTTTATTAATTTCCATTCAAAATGGTTGATTATCACAAATGGTTGTTGAGAGAATCGACATCAATGGTATACCTATTCATTGTGATTTTTGGGATGTCATTCCATAAGAGTTTTCTAGTCTTCCACAAAAATGATAAGTTGATATTTAAATTGAACTCATACCTACTTCCACACCAGTATCAATGAATCTGTAAATAATAGGCCCAATTGAAGGTTCTGAGTGAAGTGGATGCATTGTTCGGATGATGACCAATTTTTATTTTTACCATAATCAATGATTCTTCTGTGATCAATACGATGATGAATGCGAATAACCATAGATTATAATCATAGATTTAGATAATGAAGAATGAGGCATGAAACCTTCCGAGAGGATCATGCACATCATGTTAATAATCAATTTAATTAATTTCATAAAGAAAAATATTAACTGTGTAATTGAAATTTTTCTTTGTTGATGATGTTGATCATCCTGATTGACCCTTATGGATTATATCATTGAGTTTTTATGGATCAAAACATGAATCACTCTAGCGGTGATCTACACATTCTCTGATGACCTCCGATTGATAACTCTCATTCTCCAGGTGCTAGTGTGACGAAGCAAGTGTCTTGTGTCTGTTTTTCTTGATCGCTTGTTTTTAATCCTTGAATAATTTCTCTCATTATGGAGAGGAGATACAAGTTGATTAAAGAGGGAAATTGTTTGTCTCAACAATTCTCAATTCACTAGGCATGTCATGTGGTGTATGGCCTAATAGGGGTACTTTCCTGTTTATATAAATTGAATTTCCATTAAAATATTTAATTTCATATCAAAAATTAAACACATTCATGAAGTTAGAGAAAACCAATGAATTTAATAATAATACCGCCTCATTATTAATAGTGTGCCAACTTGTGAAAAACAGAATTATAAATATAATTCCGCATCACAAAATAATAGCAATGTTATTTTAACTTATGCCAACTAGTTCGATAATTATTTACCATCTTGCAAATAATTATTTTACTACTGGACCAACCTTGGTCCAATCGAACTCCACATACCATTATTGAACACCCAATAAATAAATAAATAATTTATTCTCTTAAATAAATCATTTATTTTCAATCTAGTAAATAGATATTTATTAAATGTTCAATAAAATAAATAAATATATTTAATTTAATTTATGTGATCATTTTAACATGAATAAAATTATTCCATGGTCTTGATAATAATATTTATACCATTAATTAAATTAAAATAAAATTTAACCAAGAGCACCAAAAAACACTTCATGTGTGACCTCCAGGATTATTTCTTGTTTTAATTAATCAAGCTTGCCTAATGTCCAAGAGAAATGTCTAGAAAAGGTTAAAGGCACCCAAGAGGAAGAACAAAAAGTAGTAACAATGACATTCAAATATAAATGCTCACTGTGTAATATAATCCCATTGTTGGAATATATCAACAAAAAGGTTTCATGATTGTGTCATCAACTATTATTCTTGATGCGTCATTCTATGAATACCTAAAATAAACTCATCATTACACCATGTCCATGGAATTTTGAGCAAATGTTCTATTTCTATCAAAGGGCCGAGATATCAACTTAGATAAATGGAAGGGGAAAATACATCCACAACCTATCAATTAATAACATGCCACTCATGATGAACCTAACATACCCTTTTTCCAATCAATAGTCTACGTGATTGTTTTTGTCGGAAATAAAAGTGTGTAAGTTGTGACATGTATTAATGATAATGATAATGTCTACGGATCCTTACACACACTCACTGATATAAATATATGATGAAACAAAAACATGAGTAAATTCTACCAGCGAGTCTGTTCTCCTAATCTATTTTTTGGGAGATAACCAAGTGTGAAATTAATGAGAGGATGTTTCATCTACTTACGAGTACTCGCACCTGACATTGTGCATGAAATGTGTCCCATCATAGCATGTCGTCGAACTGCAATACTATATTTATGAATATTGTTACAGCATTTCATGTTTCTCATCATTGCTAGGATCTTCCATGACCTTATCAATGAAAAAATACTCTAGGACATTATTACATAAAATACATGCATAAAAATGAACAATATGTAATAATACATTAAATATTTATGAAATAAAAGTAAAAGAATTTGGTACTAGAACACCAACTCTTAAAAACTCCTACATGGACTAGAGCCAACTTCCTACAACATTCAGTCTACTAGACCTCACATGATGATCATGATTCTGCTATGTTAAGGATTTAGTCATGGTGTCCACAAACTTGTCTTCAGTGGAAATAATTCTCACTGCAACATCACCTCTCTGGGAAAAATCCATCAAGAGATGATAAATCTAATGTATGTTCTTTATCTGCTGATGTGACCTTGGATCTTTTATGGGAGCCACCACTGTTGTGTTATTGCAATATAGTGTGATGGGATCATTACTACTGGGTATCACATCTAGCTACTAGACAAAGATTCACATCCAAACTACAACTTTAGATGCCTCATAAGTAGAGATATACTCGGACTCTACTGTAGAATATTACACCAAACTATTCATTGAGCTCATCCAGCTCACTATATTTCCATTCATAGTGAATATGAATATCGTATGATACATCATGTCATCTTGATCGGTCTAGAAACTAGCATCTTCATATCCTCTAATGACTAGTTATATATCTCCTCCATAAACCATTAATATATCCTAATTACACCTCGGATACTTTAGGATAGTATTGTATACCATCCAGTAGCAGTAGCATAGGACATCTTGATATCTTCCGACCACACTCAATGAGTATGTGATATCAGGCCTACTACATATAATTTCATACATGACTAACCTAATCGCTAATGTGTATGGATTCATTGAAATTATCAATATTTCCTCATGTTTTATGGCACACATATTTTTGGAAAGATGAATGCCTTATGAAGATGGATACAATCCCCTCTTAGACCATTCCATACTAAATCTCTTCAGTATCATATCAATGTTTGTACTTTTTCATAGGCCCAGAAATCACTTGGATCTATAATGATGTATCTTGTTCTGAAGAATATACGATTCCTCGACCAAATATTTCATCCACAAGAATTGCTTCACCCATCCCTTAATGGACGGTAAGACCGGTATCTCGCTTCCAATGATTAGTAGTTCATCAACATATACAATTAGTTAAACAACTGCACTCCCAATAAACTATTTGTAGACCTGAGCCTCACATTTAATTTAAAAAAACAACTTATATTATGGCTTCATCAAAATGAATGATCCATGACCTGGATTAATTCATTAATCCTGAAATGGATTTTTGAAACATTCATACCTTATTGGAATCCTATAGAGTCCCAATCCCTTCAGGTTGTGTCATGTAGACATATACCTGAAGGTTCCCATTACGGAAAGCTGTTTTGACACCCATTTTCCAAATCTCATATTCATTCTAGGTTGTAATAGAATTTAGAATTCTGATTGATTTCAGCATTGCAACTGGTGAAGAAGAATTCACCATAGTCAATTCCTTGACGCTATTTAAAACCTCTTTCATCTGGTCATTCCATAGAGGTACTAAGTTCTCCTTCAATGTCCAGTGTTTTCATGAATACCCATTTGCATCCCACATGAAATACATCAATGGATGGATCTACCAAAATCCATACTTGGTTTTGGTACATGGATTCCATTTTAAAATTTATGGCTTCTTGCCACATTGAATCATTTGTACAACCTACTGCTTCTTTCTAGGATAGAGGATCATTCTTATCAACTAATAAGGAGTCACAATCCTCAATAAGAATGAAATTGTACTATTCTTGTTCTCTAACCTCTCTTGTACTCATATGTAGTACTTGTGTCTCTAGAATAGATTATTCTTCCTTATTTCATTGTAGAATATGTTCTTGTACTAACTCTTGTGTACCTCAAGCCTCGACTTCATCGAAGACTATCTCGCTCCCTCTATCCCTTTTGGACATGTTCTCTCTCAGAAGGAATATGTCATGTCTTCCCACAATAACATTTTTTTAAGGTTTTATATATGTAATATTTTGTTTTTCTTTGGGGTATCCTATAAAGGTACACGTTATGCCTCGGGGTGTGAGTTTGTTAACATAAGATTCCTTAACAAATGCATTGATACCCCCACAAAGGTATATTCGATAACATGGCTTTTAATCAACTCTAGAAATTATATATAATAACATTTATCGATTTTTTTGGTACATGGATTAGAATGTGTGCCTCTGTTTGTAATACATATCCCTAAATGGATGATGGAAGACTTCCATGACTCATCATTGAACTCACCAGGTCTAACAATGTGTGGTTCCTCCTTTTGATTACACCATTCCTTTGTAGAGTGTAAGGAAGAGTGAGTTGTGAGAGGATACCATACTCTCATATGTAATCAATTAAGTCCTAATTTAGAAGTTACCTACCTCGTTCTGAGAGTAGTTTCATAATCTTCAGACCAAGCTGGTTCAGAACTTCATTCTTGTGTTTATTGAACATATAAAGGAATCTGACTTATACCTAATTATGTAGATATATCCATATCTAATAAAATAATGAGTTAAAGATTATAAGTATGAGTACCCACCCCTTGATTCAACTTGAAATGTTCCAAACACATTGGTGTGTACCAATTAAAGAATCTCTTTATCCCTTTCAGCTTTCCCACCAAATGCGGCTTTGGTCATTTTTCCATGTAATCATTCCTGACATACCCCAAGTGGGTTTTTTCAAATGAATATAAATATCCATCTTCATGTAACATTGTCAAGTGTTTCTCATTTACATGACCTAGCTGGTGATGCCAAAGTTGGGTGTGGTATGATTAATGTGATGTATCTTCGTCATCAATTGACATCACTTAGTTTGTGTAATCCATCAAATAAAGACCGTTTTATAAATTTTCCCTACCAAAACAAATGATATCTTTATAAAATAAGAAATATTCATTTCAAAACATGAAAAAAATCCATCTATATCTAGTCTAGAAAAAAAAATTATGTTTTCAGCTATAGAAGGAGAATAAAAACAACCCTTTAACACCAAGATCATCCCTGTTGGAAATGTGATGTGGTAGTCCCTCATCGCTACAACTGCATGTATGGCTCCATTGGCTGCTCAAATATCTACATCCCCTCGATCAATATTCCTAAATCTACTTGGTTCTTATGTTTGGATATGTATTTGAGCACCACAAGATGTATCTAATACCCAATTTGTAGAAATAGATAGATTGCATTTGATAACAAATACACATGATGAATCCCCTTTCTTCTTAGGTAGGGTGATGTTCTTCTCCCAGTGGACCTTCTTTCCACATGCTAAACAAATAGAATTTTGTTCCCTTGACTACCCTATGATATTCGTTTTCATGGATGGTCATGAAGAAACTTTGGGCTTAATGTTATTCCCCATTCATTTCTTTTTATTCACCATAAGTACAGGATGATATTTTTGTTTCATATCATTGTCCTCATCACTCGCCTCCTTGGAATGCAGATCTAGTAATACTAACTCCAGCATGTAAAACATCCGTTCAGGGAGTAGGATAACCCAATGGCGTCTAAATCATTCTTGGATGTCATTGCCACAGAGGATGTTGTCTTAATAAAAAATAGATCACATGGATAGTGTGGTTATTGATCGTGTAATTTTTATTCTACAATTAAAATTGTATACCATTAGTACTTTCATTATTACATTTTATGATAAATAATAAATTTTATTAAGTATCCCACTATTTTATTATGTCCCAATGTCCCTCACAGTTGAACTTGAAATTTCCAGTTTCCATGACATTATATTGGAAAGGATCCATATTACTCTTTACATAAGCCCAACCAGGGATTGTCATGATATTAAAAGGTATTTAGCTAGGTAGGTCATTGCCAACTGTGGGCTTGCAGCTCCTTGATTTGTTGAGTGGACTCCCCAATCCTGAAATCATGACTTTGGGTTTCCTCAACTCTTGCCTCCAATATTAAACCATGTATAGAAAGGGATACCCCTCATGATGTATTATGGTTATGTCAACCAAAAAACATTAAAAAATTATTCGATTATAAATTTATGTGTCCCAAAAAGGGTTGGTCATACACATAGTTTTATTGAGTTGTTCCCATAAACAAGTAATGAAATACTTGTTCTGAGTTAATATTTTACTTGATGGATTTTTCTCTCTTATGTGTGAATTCTTTATTAGCATTATCACACACATTTTAATATCAAGTGTATCCTACTAAATGATTAAACGTGTCTTGATAATATTTACACATGAGCCTATTTTATTTTAGTTCCATCTTGGATTTTTGTTTAATTTATTATGTGATCGTGACAACACATCCACAATGATAAACCATACAACTTACAGAAATAAAATACACATAATGGAATGATCACGAGATTATCTAACAGTTAGTTTATGTAGAAGTTGATAAACTAACACTAACCTAGTGGAGAAACAACTTGAACCTTATTGGGATCATGTTTACAGCTTCAACCAATCCACCTCTGTATCTCCATGGATTAGTTTCATCTCGGCTCCAACATGAATCACCTCCAATATCATGGGAGTTCTATCCATTATGTATTCCCTTTTTAACTAAAATGTAGTTGACGGGTAAATAGGGGTTTAACATAAAATAATCCTTGGGTACTCATTCCCTATATATTATTGAAGAGAAGGGATACAGGCCAACACATTTAATTTAAATAAATTAATTAAAAGAAACCAGCAACATACAATGGTCTTGGTATAGCACATGATCAACCATACTTGTAAAAAAATTTCCGCATAAATAAAACTAGAATTAAATTATTTAATCGTTCTAGTTAAAGATAAATCATGCTTGAATAATTTAATTATTATCTTTAATTATTTAATCCATTTATCTTAAATCCTTTTCTGAATTTCATTGTGAATCCCATCAATCAAAATTTTAATCAAATAAATTCATTTAAATTTATCTTTTTATGTAACTTGTACCTAGGTGGAAACCAGGTGAATTCATATTCATAACTACCCAATGAGTTGAAATCAACATTATGGAGATGTTAAATTAAACAAACATATATAAAACACTGATCATGTGTTTTGCCTCGTCTTTACTCTCGAACGATGGTACATGTCTCAAGGTTTTGTATAATATAATATATAATTTTAATAATTATGCATAATTTGGAGGAGTGCATGATGTGTAGTTCAATCTACACTACATGTACTATATTCCAACATCTATCTGATGTATATTTCGGAGGAAACGACGTGTGAGTGTACATATAAAATTGTAGGAGTACATGGTGGGTCCAGTTGGACACATGCCGTGTAGTTCCTCGTTACAGGGTCCCAAGCTGGGCAAGCCTTGTGTGGGGTACACATTCTAACCCTAACCCAAAGGGACTACACACCGTGTCCATTGGCCCACATGATGTGTAATACTGAAACCAATTCCACCTATTCCTAGTAAACATAAGGAATCATTTAAAACGTAGAAAGACGTTAACACACTTCTTGGTTTGGCAAAACCTGTCAGCTAAATTGGATCTTCACTACACAGTGTATACTGCTGAATGCACATTGTGTTCCCTGGTGTTGTACTTATATGAATCTTTAGCACCCCAGAATGAGATCCTAAATTTTATTTTAATCAAAATTTAATTTAAAAAAATACTCTATGGTGAACGATAAATGAATGAGGGGGAATAGATCTAAATAATAAGATTTTCAGAATGATTAACTTGAATTGAAAGAAATAAATTATAAAATAAGTAATTCATAAACGAAATATTTAAATCATTATAAACTATGAGGTATCCCCTCTGATACCACATGAAGGGTCCGGGTGCATTGGAATCGGTGTTGGGATGGCACCAAATTTTGAATTTTTCTATGATCAATGATTAATACGAGATCAATATGATGATGAAGAAATAGTATCAAAACATTATAAATGATCTAGAAGATATTTTATATAATTAATTTAATTAATTTCATAAAGAAAAATAATACATATGTCCTTGTTATTTTTCTTCATTGATGATGTTGATCATCTGGATTGACCGTTCCTTATTATCTCATTGTTCTTGTATGGATCCAAACTAGAATACCTCTAGCGGTGATCCACACATGATCTAATGTCCTCTGATAGAAATTGCTCATTCTCTGGGTGCTATCATGGTGAAGCGAGTGTGTTTGGATCAACAATTCTGAATTCACCAGCCGTGTGGTGTGGTGTATGGAACAATATGGTTACGTCCCTATTTATATACGTGGAATTTTATTAATAATATTTAATTGAATAGAAACAAAAATAATATAATCATGGAATTATAGAAAAACCATGAATTTAATAATAATACCGCGTCATTATTTATAGTGTCCCAAATTTTGTAAAACGGAATTATAAATAAAATTAAGTGCCACAAAATAATAAAAGTGATATTTTAATATGTGCCAACAAGTTAAAAAATTATTTACCATCATTCAAATAATTATTTTACTACCGGACTGGCCTTAGTACGCCCAAACACCACATTCATTTATTGATCACCATAATAAATAACTAAATAATATATTCTCTTAAATGAATATTTTATTTACAATCCAGTGAATAAATATTTTTTTAATTGTTCAATAAAAATAAGTAAATATATTTTATTTAATCTATGTTATCATTTTAACGTGAGTAAAATTAATCCATGGTCTTGAGAATAATATTTATTTCATTAATTAATTTCATAGATATTTTAACTGAGACCACAAAAAACCACTTAGTGTGTGACCCTCTAGGATTATTTCTCATTAGCATTAGGGGGTTTTACCAAAAGTCCAAGATTACTGTATAGAAATTGGTGAAGAAAACCAATAGAAATAATGTAAATTCACAACAACATCATCCACATACGAACACTCTCTGTGTAATATAATCCCTTTGTCATAATATCTCATCAAACTAATTTCATGATTGTGTAACTATCTTTTATGCTTGTTACATCATTCGTTGACTATCTGAAATAAAAAAATTGTTACACCATGCCCAGTAATTTTGTGTGACGGTTCTATTTCAATCAATGGGTCAAGATATCAACTTCCATAAATAGAAGGGACAAGTCTTTCTTCAACTTATACATTAATAATGTTCCACTCGTGACAACCCCAATGTACCCTATTTCCCGCCAACTGTCTGCATGACGATTTTCGTCAATAAATCAAAGTTAGCAAGTCTTCGCACATATTAATGATAATAATAAATTATAAGGATCATTACACATGCTTGCAGATTGAAATATCTGATGGCACAAAAACATGCATAATTCTTACTTGCGTGTATGTTCTCGTAATCTCTATTTATAGAGATTACCATGTGAGAACTTCATGAGAGGAAGTATCATCTACTTATTAGTACTCTCACCTAATGTTCAGCATGCTATGTGTCCTTTAATAGCATTTAATCTACACACATGAACTATATTTAAGAATATTATTATTGCAATTTATGGTTCCCATTATTACGAGGAACATCCATGACCTTATAAATGCAAGAAATACTCTAGGAAATTATTACATCCTAATCATGAAGACCAATGAACAATATGTAATAATATACTAAATATCCATGTAATCAATGTAAAACTACTTTGTTTTAGGAGACCAACTCTTACACCAATTAAATTACCAGAATTGAAAAACAAACTCAAATAAAACCTTGATATATTATTCCTTAAGGCATGTTTTTCACCTTGGGGAGCACCAGTTCTTTTAGTGATACATAAATATGGATCAACGTGACTTGAAAATGTTTATCTATAGTTGAATATGATAACAATCAAGAAAAATTATCATCATGCCCATATTGATGAATTTTTTGATTGACTATGAGGAGCTCAGTACTTGTCCCACATTGAAACTCAATTTGGATATCATCCATTAAGGGTTGGTAATGTTGATATACCCATGAAAGAATTATATAGAAGGTATTTTCACTATGACTATATAATTATTCCTTTTTATATTAATAAGTCCCCTTATATTTTCATAGATTTAATTAACTTAGTCTTTAGTGATTACTATGACCAAATTTTTATAGTATTTATAGATCATATTCATGTCTATTCCGTGAGAAATGTAGATGATGGGGTTCACTTTATAATTTTATTGATGTCCCAAATAAAGGATAATATGTATGAAAAATTTAAAAAATGTGACTTTTGGGTGAAAAAGGATTCATTTTTGGGTCACATATACTCAAGAGATGGTATATTAGTATATCCATCAATCAATTGTACATTGAATTCTAGCCTAGACCTTACAAAGGGAATGAGATCCATTGATTTATTGGTTAAGATTGATATTATCAACATTTTGTGGATAATTTTTAACTATCAACTAACCCCTGGACCATATTAACTTTGAGGGGTGTTAGGTGTCTGAGGAAAAATAAATGATAGGAAAATTTCATGAAATGTATGTGAAGGTTGTTAAGTTCACATATACATACATTTCGATAGAGTGTAGAATGGTTTTTAATCTACATTGATGCCCCCATGAAGGGGTTTGGATGTGTTCTTAAACATAATCATAGGGTTATACACTATGCCTCATGAATGTTGATGATTTATGAGTAGAATTAGACAACTCAATTTTCGGAGTAAGAAGTATTAATTTTTTCATTCATGATACTGAGGAATTATCAGTATGGAGAAAAATATGATATATATATTGATCATAAAAGTACATGTAATATATTTATAATGAAGGAGTTTAGCATTGGCCAGAGAATATTGTTAGCGATGATAAAGGATTATGAATTCCAAATACATTGCCATGCTAGGAATGCGAACAAGGTGTCAATGATTTGTGTCGGAAGGATCATGCTAGACTATCCATGATAAAGATCACAATAGATCCATTTTTTAGGAACACTTAATGTATGAATATATAAATCCGAATGGAAGGGGGAAAATCATATGTTTTTCAAATGAATTTTGAACCCTTTATCAATGTGAAGATTTAGAAGGCATAGAAATAAGATTAAGAGCTACAAATGAAATATAGAAATTTTCCTGAGTTTATCCGTATTCAATATGGAATGATAATGTACATGAATTAGGAATGTGTTCTATCCATAAATGTTTTGATGTATTTGTTAGAAGAAATCTCATAGTTTTTCATTTTATAATCATCCTTGAGGTATGAATATGAATAGAGACATGAAAGAATACATCTGGTGGGATTGAAATAAGAGATATATCATAGAGTATGTTTATCGATGCTTTTTATGATAGAATGTTAAGTTTAAAATAAAATAGTCAAAGGGTATTTTCCTTCCATTTCCATTTCCATAATTGAAATGAGATAAAATCAGTATGGTTTTTGACATTGGACTACACAAAAACACTAATGGGTTTATTGCTATATGAGTGGTATTCTATATCCTTACTAAGTTAGCATACTTAATCTATATTAGAGAATACTTCACTCGGTATCAACATTTCAGGACATATGTTATGTTTTTTGTATGGTTTCTTAGAGTGCAAAACTATATTGTATTAGATTGAGATATGAGTATTACATAAAAGTTCAAGCAAATTATTAACAAAAAAATTTACACCAAATTGAGTTTCATCACTTCTTGTCATTCTCAAATTTATTATTAGTCTGAAAGAATTATTCAAACCATATAGTGTATGTTGAGACCATTTGATATTTATTTTAATGGTTGTATGCATCAACACATTTATCTAGTTGTGTTATCATGCAACAATATCATTCAGTCATGAATTCATATGGAAACTAATGAATCCCTATATTGGAAGAATTTTAGATCTCCAATTTTTTTGGATGATTTTGGATAAAGAAAGCTGTTGGGACTTGATATTATTGAAGAATGTAATCCAAAGGATAGAACTATTAAGCATCATATAAAGGTAACTCAATGTCAGAGTAAATGGTATACTGATGAATGTTAGTGTGATGTAGATTTGAAGCTTTTTATAAGGTTATTCAACAAATCTCACACTAGAATAATTTTATGAGATTTTAGAAGAAATTAAATGTAATACCTAGGTATATCGATCCCTTTGATGTTATTGATCTCATAAAGGCAGCAACATATCTTTTGGAACATCCTCCAAATCTCTCTCAAGTTCATGTTCAGTTCCTTGTATCGCTCTTGAGGATGTAAATACCAAAACCTTTAAATGTACTGAACCAATAGGTCGTAACATTGGAGTAGTATCTATAATTTGAAGAACATACAGTTGAAATTCTTGACTGATCAGTGAAAGTTAAATGAAACAGGAAAACAAACCTGGTCAATTTTTTGTAGATAAATCACCAGTAAGAGGAATCTATGTTGGAACTAGAGGATATGATGAAGCAAAACTATAATCATTTTTTAACTGAGTGATGAATTTATATGGATAAATTCATTTTATGGGGTTATAATCTAACACCCAATGTTTTTATGGACCTATTTTTTATAAATTAAATATGAATTTTTATCTTCCATTATAATAATTCAATCATTCCTTTCATAAAAAACCATATAGGTGTATGTTACACACAACAATGGCTTGGTGTTTCTTACACACAAAACCAAGTTGGTGAAAATTACACTAACACGAGCTTAGCGTACGATAGATGAAACAATGAATTATTAGACATCACACAAAATACAGAGTTTCTACGAAAGGTCTTTTTTGATGTAATTATTTAAATAAGATAATTAAAAAATATCCCATAAAATAGATATATGAATAGTAATATCTAAATTTCAAATATTTATTATAATTTTTTATGTAAATAAAACAAATGTATAATGAAATATTTGATTTTTGGTAATTTCCATTTATGTTTAAAAGTATTGTTTTCTCAAATAATCTGATTTTAATTACCTTTGGTGAAAAATAAAAAATATATATATTAGAAACATTTGGAAATTAAATTTTATAAAATAAAAATGATTTTTGAATATATAATGTCAAAATTACATTATATTGAATTTTTTGGATTTTTCTAAGAATCTATAATTTTATTGAATAGTGAAGATAATAATTTCCAATTAAGAACTTATTTTTTTAAATAATTATTATATTAAAAGATATTATAAATTTTTTAATGGGAAATTATATATATTTGCCATCAATTAAATTAATTTTATTTAATTTGACAAATATTACTCTAAAATTTATTATAAAATATTATCAATCCTTTGAACATTTTTGTTCATTAATAAGTAATTTTGAAATTCGTTCTACGAGGTTAGAATTGATATTAATATCTTCCCTTTCTGATTTATATTTTTAAAAACATACATAAAACATTTTATTCAGTATAATATATATATTCTATGTATACCAAGATAATTTTTGACCAAAATGATTAGTTCATGTGATTAAAAATAATCACAGGGATTAATAAAACATTAAGAATCACTACTGAAAAAATTTCCTATACCCACGGTTCAAAACAGTGGGTATAGCCATAAAAATTGTGGGTATAATCTATACCCACGGTTTTGGGAATGGTGGGATGAAGTGGCGTCGGTATAGGTCCTAGCCCTATACCCATAGTTTCCCAAACTCTGGGTATAGATTTTTCTCTACCGTGTCAAAGCCTCACCATGCTGTCAAAGCGTTATATCCACGATTGAAAAACTGTGGGGATAAATGCGTAAGAAATCATCTCTAGGGAAGCAAGATTCAAACATGAGTTTGCCTTAAATAACACAGTGTGATTCTCCAACTCACCTACGCAGATTTTTGGCTTATTTACTTATATCAACGTAAATATATTAAACCAAACCATGTGTATAGGGGGGAAAACTGTTCGTATATGTTTTCCAGCCAATTTTTTTTTGTATCCCGCAGATTTTTTATCACTGCCATAATGCACGAAAGTTATACCCACACTCAAAACCGTGGGAATAGGTCTTAGAAAGAACTCTATACCCACGGTTTGGCCAAACCGGTGGTTATATAACTTGATAAAAACACATATACCCACAGTTTTGATCAAAACTGTTGTATTGGTGTTCCCCCCCCCCCCCCACAGTTTTCTAAAACCATGGGAATAGGTCATCAAAAAAAAATATACCCATTGTTTTCGGTAAAACCGTGTGTATAGGTCACATATACCCACGGTTTTGGAATACCTTTGGTATAGGTTCCCATACAATCTCTATACCCACATTTTTTCAAAACCGTGGGTATAGGTCTATTTTCTAGTAGTGATTAATTATGGTTAAAACCATAAAATTAAGGGCCCAACTGACGTTTCCACTTTTCTAACACCCTTTGGATGTACATATTCCAGCCATAATCCATACATTATCTATTTATTTCATTTTTTTTTAGAATTTTTTTGGTAATAAATTTGGAAAAACTAACTTGTTTCTAAATAATCCAAGTGAGTCATTTTCCTTCCCTGTAAAACCCACCAACTCTCCCACTTATTAATTCCTCTAAATTCAATTAAGATTTGAAATTACCTACCTAATAAACATCCACGAAATCATTCTATCCTCATTGAAGACATACCATTGGATGTAGTAAATCAATGTAATCTTTTCAAAACAAACCAAACAGGTATACCCAGTTAAATGGAAACATCTTCTCTCTAGTCCTTTATTTTTTGTTATTTTGCCACTCATCCACTCTCATTTTTCCATTATTACATTACAAAACTAGAATAATAAATATGCTAGGAATATGTTATGATATGGTTTTAAAATATACAAACACACACCTCCATCAAATGGGTAATGAATATAATTTCTTTTTGTGCGGTGAACTAATTCCCCACAAAATGACGATTATTCATTTTTCCATTACCACTTATATTGGTGGAAATTTTGATGGAAAATATATTTATATCTGGTATATATTATATTTCTTTTTTATTTAAGATTATTTATTCCTTTTATAACACATTACTTTTTTACTTTTTGTTTGGTGTTAATACGATAATCTCATTTGATGAAGTGTGAACTACCTACCCATCAAAGTGATGTCATTCATTCACACAACACATAGAATGTATTAATGATGGGTTTAGTTAAATTATTTTATAAATATGATATTATAATTATTGAATAATGGATATATATATATATCATTTACACACATTATTTCAAAAAAACAATAAAAATCAAAAACAATATGCATACGCACGACTTACCGTCTCTATGAATGGTGTATTCCATTTCATTATTCTCTATTCTATAGATTATTATAATAAAAATATACTTAATATGAATTATATTTTTAACTTTATACACATTTTGGAATCATTAATGAAGTATAATGACCAATTATATAAAAATTTAAGACACATGTGAATAACGAAGTGTATATTACCCGAAGTGAAACCTTCAAATAAAAATCATTAACATACAGGTAATATAAGGTAAAAATAAAAACATATAAAGTATTATATATATATTTATTTACATTTAAATTATTAATGATATTTATATCCATATTACACAGATATTTTGACTGATTATGATGAGATTCAACACAAAATGTAATGGGATTTATTCTCACTTTTTATTTTCAGGAGAGACCTTTTATGTTTACCAATCTTTACATTAGTGTGGTCTATATAGAACCTATTATTTTATTCTATGTATATTTTACTTCAATTTATGATAATTAACATATACATTTTATTATAATTATTATATATGGGTTATTATTCAAAAGAAACCTAATTGGTAAATTTTTTAATTCACAAATTTTCTTATTTTAGACACATGTATTGTTTCACATATTATATATTTTTTGTGATATATATACTTCCATGTTATATCCTGAATTTTTGTTTTTTATGATATTTAATCCTTCATTTAATTTCCATTTACTACATGAAAAATATGTTCCTAGTTAACCATGTGGTAAACTTTTACTGAAATAATAGCATCACCTTCGAGATTATTAATTACTATGAGTCTTTGGAAAAATATTATGATCCAAAAATCATGAAAACTCATGAGTTTCTGTCTCTTATATTTATTCCAGATATCCTCTTCTATTTGTACAATTATTCCAGTTTCTGGTAGTTAGGATAATATTTATATATAATATTTTCCCACCTATCTCTTTTGAAGGTAGTCTATTATATTCAAAAACCATGTTTTTTAAAAAAATTTATAAATCATTTTTAATATGATCCTTGAATATATGTTTCAGGGAAAAATGATTCTAAAAAAGATTTATTATTTTAAAACATTCAATTATATTTTATCAAGAATATTTTCAAAGATAATGTTTTTCAGAAAGTATTAGTTTATAAAATGAATTTTTTCAAGGAAGAAGTGATATTTTCTAGAAGAAATGTTTTTAAAATATTTTTAAAAATTATTTCCCAATAAAAGATAACAACCATTTCTATCACTAATAAATGTATGTGTAATTTATTCAATATTTCCATTCATATTATTTATAATAATGGATTATGTTTTTATGGAATTCTGTTTATGGAACATATTTCTCATTGACAATTATTATTACTTTGAACCCCACTTCTTTCGATAGGTTATGTTTATGAATATGAAACCAGTCTCTTTTTCAAGGATATGATATGATTAAATGTTTATAATAACAATTTAATTACATGGGATTTGAAATGATATGTATTTATCTTTTGGAATATGTTTGTATGATTTCATTATGAGATGGGTGTGAACTATATCTCTCTCTGATTAATTGTGTATAGATTTATATCTCACAAGATAGTCTAATATGGTATTTGTAATCTTCCATGACTACTAATACTTCCATGGGAGTGATACAAGAAAAAAAAGTTGATATTAGAAGTAAATTAATTCTACTAACATGGACATGGGTGTGATCCATGACTACCAACATGGTATGAAGAGTGAAATAATGCTACTATGATTCAAATGGGAGTGATCTATGACTAAAAAATGGTATGTGGCGTAAAAAAATACTATTCAGGTTATATTAGAAGAAATTACTTGGCTACTATGGAATTAATTATATTCTTTTGTGTCTACAATTATTCCATGTTTCATTCCTATGTAATTAATTTGTGGTGTATGTTTTTTATTTTCTTATTATTAAAATATTACAATCTTCCACGATTTAATCCATGATTCATGTATACGATCTTTGATTTTCATGGTATTACCATCAATTTTTTTATTCATGTTATCATACCATTCAACACCTGATTATACGAACATGTATCCCTTTATTATCCTTAAAAATCACTTGTCCTTACCCCTTTTTGTGTTTACATGCCCAGGTTATGAAGATATGTATTGTGTTTAAAGTTTCTAAGAACGGTTCTAGTCAAAATGAACATATTGGGAGATAATATAGATCATTTTGGTACTGATGTTTATGATTACATGTTTCTAAAGGCACTAGAATAGTATGATCATCCTTAGTATGTTTTCGTAATGTTTTTTGCATCCCAAAAATGTTATGTAATATTAACTTTCCTGATGATTTGGTTCATTACTCTATTAAAAATATACAAGGATTAATCATTCTTTTTTGGTAAATTAAAAAAATAAATATCATTTAATTAATAAGTAAGAATGAAATGCATCCAGATATAAAAAATTCATAACAACAATGGATAAAAATAATAACAAAAATATCAATGATGGAAATATATAATTATTAGATGTAATTATACTATACTTCTTTAAAATAATATTCAATTAATATTTAACCTCTAAGATGTTTAAAACTACTGCCCACAAACCCATTTGGTTTGGCCAACTGATTTCATGATAGCTTACTTACTCACCTCAAAAGAATACTAATTCATGAAGGGGATACCAAAAACTGGGCCCCATACCAATTTTTGTATCCAATTCATTCATTATATATTGAATAATCCAATTAATTGAAAAAATGTTTCATATAATCAAATATCCATATATAGTAAATAAGATGTTTTTAATAATATTTCTGAGATAGACAAATTATTTTCGATGTATAACTCCATATATATAAATTATATATTGTTTTAAAAACATTAATATAAATCATACATAATATATATTTTGAGGTTAAATGTAATGACCATCGATCCTTGGAATGAGAACGTATAAAGGTAATGTTATTGAATACCCAATTAAATCATGGATTTGAATGCAAATATAATCTTTGTTCAAAATAATCATAAACCATCTATATGATGAACACATATTGTATCAATAAAACATATCACTATTGGATTATATGTATAATAAGGTATTTTTTAGTTATTAAATAATTATACCATAAAAATATATTCACAAATAATATTGAATAAATTAACGTTTTCTATTTAAAAAATAACATTAAATAAAACAACATATTTTGAAAAACATTTTCTATAAAAATAATTAATAAAAACAAAAATTTTCCTGAATATGGGGACACAAATTTTGTAATAAATAAACATTAAAACATCCAAAGGAATTTGAAAATAAATGGTTATCATATTAGTGGGTAATTCTATAAAATCCTTTAATGTATAAAAGAATATTTCTTTTTAAATGTAAAAATGGTAAGAATATTCCTTTATAGGAAATTGAAAAGTGGATTCCTTTCATATTTTTGGTAACATCCAAATGGAAATTTTTTATAAATTTATATAAATATTTCTTTTAATTCATTTTATAAAATAAAAAATGGTCTTTTAATAAAACGTTTTTAAATGGATTAAAATAAGTTTTAAAAGTTTTTTTGAAACTATGGTTTTGGATAGAAAAATATTCCCAACCAAAGAGACAAATAATGTCATATTTTTGTAAAAATCATTTAGTAATTATTTTAAGTACCATATATTTTAAATTTTTAATATGAAATGAAATTATCACGGACAAACATATGATAAGAAAAATAAATTTATTTATCATGAGACTATCCATTAATTTCCTCAAAATTAAATTAGATATTAAATAATCTCAATTAGAAAAAGATTTTTAATCAATCCTTTAAATGATGATAACATTGATATGATAGTTAATAAATGAATATATTTTGTGAACCAATTAAAGGCACATAAATAATAATTTTAAATACAACATAAGACAATAAAAATTCATTATACACATAATTTTATAATATAAATGACAACGAAATAAATTATATATACCACTAAAATATAATTTAGTAATGAAATTATTTACCACTTGTTAGTTTTTATGTGAAGTAACCTAGTTTGAAATAATTACATTTAAAACATTAAATACCAATAATCATGTAGGAATCATAATATTACATGTAAAGCAGCAATAATATACACAATAAATAGTAAATTAGGTGCATAACATTACAATATTCCTCAATGAAATCAATTTGATAGAGAAACCTTTATAATGATAATATCATTGATCATGGGATTTATCAATAAATTTATTATGTGCAGAAATTCAAAACCAAATAAAATATATATTTTTAAATTTTCATTAAACATATAATCACATCATTACATAATATATTAAGTGGAAGTTTAATCCAATTAAAAAAATTGATTAATAAAATACCATAACTCAAACTTACTTTTAGTTTACCGTGATTTATCATAGTTTATAGTGGTTTAATGTAAGGTTATTAAATTATTAAAGAATGATATTTTTATTTATAGTATCATAAATAACCCTTTTATATCATCTTATCACCCATTACTTCATTATTATTCTTTATTTTCATTATTTTTTGTGGTGATTTTATTGTTTTCTAATGTGTGTTTCATCCAAAAATATCTTATTCTTGTACATATTACATAGTTATATCATATCAAAAAAATAATAATAAAATACTTATCCTATTTTTACACAAAATATGATTTTAATAACAAATCATGAATTCTATTTTTGTTAAATATTATACCTAATGGTCATGGATACGATAGGCCACACATACACAAGAGTAATGATTCTATTTTCTCAATGATAACTATGGGAAGGTGGTGAGTAATGATTAAAATTTCTAAAATTAACCTAATATCATTATTACCATATTATATATATATATATATATAATATCCATGTGTTATAGTGATGAAAAAGCGAGTCACATCACTTCGTGAAGATGGTTGTCCATAGGTACACGAAAAATGTAATCATCATTATATGATTCAAAGCAGAAGAAATAAAATGATATATTATAATATTTAAATGATTAATATGTCATGAATATAAAAATTATTTCATTTATATAACATATTTTTATTATTAATAATGTTATTTACTTCCACATGAGGTGTTAGTTAAAGAAGAATCACATAACTTCTTGAGGTGGTATTCACCTGTACACACGAGCGACGCTATCATATACCAAATGGAATAGAATATAAATATAAATATATATGTACATATATATATATATGATATAATGAATCTAGAGATATAAATATGTTGAAAAGAATATATATATACTTTATATCCATCTTCATACAAAATCATGAAACGTGCTAATAGAAAAATGAATGACATCAGATCGCAATATTGTTGTTTGATGAACACATGAATGATTATTTTGCAACAAACTTTATTGAATTGATGGGTGTTCTAGATAATAAACTTATTAAAATAATATATAAATTTATCTATCAAACTATGTTAAAAATATCATAATGGTTTAATAATTATTTAATGAATTGGAGTAGGAATTAAAATAATAAAAGATGTTGAATAACATTATCTATTCTTCAAGTAACATCTTTCGGTTTTCACATAAATCATTAATAGGTAGTATTTATTCAGAAAAATATGGGTTTTGGGATGAGGTTATGGATTTCATATGTTATTCGTGTATGGATATTTTCATCCAAATTCATGTGGAGGTGTAAATAATAGTTGAGATGGGGTTTCCATTTATAAGGGATGTGAGTGGTACCCATTTAATTTTTGAAGAGGATTAAATCATACAAACGTTTTTTCAATACAAAATCCTATATAATTTTCCATTAATTAAAAATGAAGAGATAATTTTTATAAATGCCTATAAAATGGGTTTTCGATACGTTTTTAGGACATTTTTAACCTGTATCTTCTTAGTTTAATCACAAGTAATCCATTTTGACCTTAACTATGATAAATAATTTTACTATTTTCAATATTCATTTTTGTAAAAAAATAGATTCAAATTGTAATTTATTATGACTCAAAATATAGAATCCATTTTTCCAAATTCAATCTACATATGTGAAATTTTATAAATAAAAATTTATCCTACATTTTTTTATGAAAAATGGAGTTTTTTTAAGATAAAATGTCAAAATGTTTATTATGTTTTCATATAATATTTAAAAAATAAAATTAATAAAATTTACTAACTTGTATTAATTGATATAAAATTGAACAAAATTTACACTAAACCCAACTAAAAAACTAATTTATCATTACAAATTTATTAATTTAAAATAATGTATTAAATAAATGTTTAGCATTTTTAACTATTCAATAAAAATGAATATTTTTTGAAAATTATAAAAATGTAACCATAAGATAAATCTGAATTTATAATTTAAAGATGAATTTTATTCTATAAAGAAATACTTATAAATGTGTTAGAAAAAAAATTTAAATTTTGTGTGCACAAATCGTCCGAACCATCTTAAGGAAAAAAAATATTATTTTTCATAGAATATTTATATTTATTTAAAATTAATCATATTTTTTAAATAAACAATAGATATATAATAAAAGTGTTTAAAATATTTTTTAATAATTTAATAAATTCTTTTCATACCCACCATTAAAATTTTTTGATGATATATTATATAATACATATTATTTTTTATTTTTTATAGGTAAAGGTCACTCTTCCATGTAATGTAGGCTATTAAAAAAATTCATTGTTTCATTGAATGAAATATAAACTTAGTGTTCCTCATAATGAATTATATTTGAAGAGATTTAATTTATTTAAAATTAAACTCGAATAAACTCATGAGGATCTATATATTATTCTAATCGTCAGGTTGTGTATCAATTACACTATCAAATACAACATTCTTCTTTTAGATTTTCTGGGTGTTACATTCCAAGAAACATTAAAAAATAATGTCCTCAGAATTAAAATATTATCATAATTATAAATAGGTTTCTATTTGAAAATATTGATATTCAAATACCAGATCATAAAAAATGATGATAAAACGTTACCTTGATATGAGAAAAATAGAAGTGTGATTGTCACATAACTAGGTTTCTATGTAGGATAAAATTAATCGAATGTAATGATAGGGGCATGGAGAAAAAGAATACGTAAATAAATATAGTCATTGAGGACATTTACAATAATAAATTTAATGATCCAACAGAATTTATGGTCCTATAATAAATATATTAATGATTATATAAAAGGTCATCTGATTTATTAAAAATGAATGTAATAAGATAACATTTGGTTTCAAGATCATTTTCATAATGTTATTGTATACTGTTAAGGTTTATTAATATAAGGAAATTTACGTTATTTGAATCTATTTTATAAAAAAAATTAATTATTTTAGAATTTATTTTGATCAATTTCCAGTTTTTATCTTAATCAATTAAATGATATCTAAGAATAAATTTTTTATCCTTGAATCACTAAAATTAACTATTAATGGATCATAGTGTCCATAAATAAAGTCATTCAATATTTCACTAACTATTATTGAAATATATTGTTGGTAGCTAATTAACCTCTAAACCATACTAATACAAAATTTGTTTTCTCCAGTGCAAACAATTGGCAGTGCTAAAAAATTCACTGATAAAGGGGGACCATTATCAGTGCTAATAAAAAATGGATGATAAATGGGGGCCTTTGTAAATTATACTAAAATGAACTAAAATTTGGGTCCATATATCAGTGCTAATAAACAATTACAAATAAAAGCAGAGGAAATTATCATAACTCATAAAAGAGAACATCTAATGAGAGTCCCTTTATCATTTCTAATATAGAAGCGTTGAAAAAGGGTCCATTTATCAGCTCTAGAAAAATAGCTATAATAAAGAGGGCCTTTATCAGATCCTTTTTTCTAATAGTGATAAAGACCCCCATTTATCTGTTCTTTTTTCTATCAATAATAAAGGATATATTTCACAAAAAAATTACATTTCACAAAAAATAATATATTGATATATAACTATATTTACAATGATATATATATAATATTTTTTAAACAATCATTTTCATCTGGATAAATAAGAATTTTCAATTATTATGTAAGATAATTAGTGAAAATGAATTATAATGTAAATTTAAAATATTATTATTTAATAATTTTAATATTATTATCAAGTAATAGAAAATAAATTAAAATTAGATAACATAAAAATTATATAAATTAATAAAATCTCTAAAATATGATAAAAACATGACTTGTAGATCAAATAACAATATAATTTTATTCTATTGAATTTATGGCCTCTACCACCTATCAAATTAATGTTTATTAAGAGATCGATTCCATAATTGTTAGGTAAACCGACGGTCAAATTTTTTAATGGGAAAAGTCATAAAAGGCTGGTCTTACTATGTTATTAGTTGGGTTGTCCCAATTTTTTAACAGTTAATGGAATTTCAGCCTCGTTTAATGCTGATTTATTTTCTTTTTTGGCATGGAAAAAAATTATTCCGATGACTTTCAATTCAAATTGATATTAGGGTTTTGATGTTTCTTAATTTATCATAATGTAGTTTTATTTATAATTAAATATATTCAAAATCTATTATATTTATTATAATAAATAAAACATATAAACAAAGTATTAATTACATTTAAATTTAAATATAAATTTAAATATATAAAATAATTATTTAATATTCATTATATTTCAAAAAAAATATTTTGATTTCCTTATATTATAATAATTCATTAATATTTACATATATATATCTATACATGTTTTTTCTATATATCAACTTCTCTCTGTCAAAAAAAAGTATTTGTATATGTATATTCAATTATATATAAATAAATACATATTATACAATTGTATTACAAATATTATTGGACTATTTTTTAAATTTTAAAAATATATGTATATATATATATTTATAAAAAATTATATATAATTTTATAGAAACATATATTTCTTCACTAATAAATAGATATGTAATTATATTTCATTCTAGTATATGTACATGAGTATAATATATGATATAGTTAAATAAAAATAAATATATGTATTTGTATTACACACACAAAAACATATATTTTATAAATGTATTTAAACATAATTATATAAATGTATTTAAAAAATATAAATGTTAATAAATATAAATTAAATAAACATAAAATAAAAACGGAAAAACAAGGTGTTCTGGTAAATGCATTTGAGTTACATAGTATAGGCACATGGCTCAATTATAGGTGTGTAGAGGTGACTATAATTTCACAAAGCGTTGATAATGGAGGTGAGGAACTGAAGATAAATGGGTGGTTGGGGAGTGGATGAAATATACTAATAGGTGAGGGGGATATCATATTGGTAATAAAAAATAATCGCCCTATTTTATCCTAATGAATGTCACTGACAATGTAGGAATTTATCATCACTTTTATTAGCACTAATAAAGACCCCATTTAACAAATCTAATAATGTTTTGATCATGGCCCCTTTTATCATCGGTAAAAAAGGTCCTGATAATCCCCCTTTATCAATGGTAAAAATAAGAACCAATAATAGACCCATTTATCAGTTCCATTTTAGCGTTGTTAATGGTGGGATTTATCGTCACATTTTTCAATCACTAATAAACCATTCCCTATGAAATCACTCAAAATATCAATGGGTTTTTAATGATGATAACTCTCTTTTTTATCACTGTTCTAGGGATGATTTTTACTAGAACAAAGATAGTCACACGGCCGGTTCATCATTAATTTTATTCATCAAATATCTCAACATAAAAAAATTACATATTAAACAAGACTTCATGTAGGATAGTGGTAGTCATTAGACCCTTGTTTTTCTATAGATGTGGGTTAAATCCAGCTACCTTCCTGAATGCGATGATTTATCAGCTAAAATGCGTGTTTTCCTATATATAATCTACCTTAATAAAATTCCCATAATGTTACCAAAAATATAGAATGGATATCATTGAATTTATATTGAACAATTAAAAATATATGTACTAATGTTTTCAATAAAATAATTTTTTAATAATGTCTATTAATATTATTTTACTATTATTCAAATGTGGTCAATGATCATATTAACCCAAAAGGTGATGTATATAATTAATAATATTACTATAAATTACAAATGTATTATTCCTCAAGTAATTTTTCCATTGAAACATATTCTTTTCGTAAATTTCATAAAAAATATTACTAATCTAGGTAGACTCCCATAACATGAAATCCAACATGGAGTCTTTATACAATTCAAATTATGATCAAACTTTTAATCCAAAATCTTCCTGGTATCCCCAACCCTTATGATAAATAATACAGGTGTGCATATAAAAATTAGTTGAATCTATAGATGTTTCATGATTCATATAACTATAATACCATTTTTAAAATTACTTATAAACTTTTTTGAGTCCCAAAACATATATAATTCAATCGTATTATTCAAAAATATGTATTTTTTGGTATTGGGTATAACCTTAATAAGAGTTCATTTACTCAAATAATTCAATGGAATTACACATTTATGAAAATAAAATATATAATTGGACCCCTAATGTGATATTTTTTCCTTCCTTTGTTCATTGTACTTTTACAGGGAAAATTATTTTTGTATTCCCTCTTTTTTTAAAATAAAACAATTTACCAATACATTGAGGCACATTCAGTTTAGCCTTAGACACCATAGGTTTAACATATTTTATTAATAATTATCCTCTATTCAAATCCTTCATAATGGATTGTAAATAAAATATGAATTATTCAATTCATTACCCTAGGAGTTTCAAACCAAGTTCCACATATGTCCCATTATCTGACAGAAGTTGACAATATGTACAAGTTGGAAGAGGACTTTTTGTAGTTATACCACATACCTAAATTTTTCTACATCCATGTCAATTTTATTTTCCAAACTTTGTTGTATTTTTTTTATATAAATTTATAAAAATATAGCTAATATATAGGTAGTGGAGAATTCTTAGTTTAAAAATATCATTTTTAACAATAAATAAAACATAGTTTAACAAGGTTTGACATATGGTATTCTGAAAACCACATGATTATTTAAAATATGAACAAACATGTCCCTTGGGTCTGATAATATATATATTTTAAACATGTATATTCTGATATGTATGATAAATTTCATAATATTAGGGGTAAAATTGTAATAACATTATTTTTGGAGATTAGACTATACAAAAATATATATTGATTCCATATTAATGTGTATAAAATCATTAAAAGAGTAATATCATAATTCCAAATAATATAGATTATAAAAATTGTAAGTTAATCAAATCTATTAAGATAAAAAATAAAAATTGAATGTTGAATATAAAATTATCACAATTAATTACATGCATCGAAAATAAAATTGTTGTATGAAATAAAGTAATAAAAAATAAAATATTTATTTTAAATAAAACAGTGTGGTATCCAACAACCTAGGCTGAATTTTACCTTTTTAATAATTACAGTAAATTTTTCCTATACCTTAGCATAGAAATCCCTTGATATGTTGATCTTCATCTTTATCAATATATACTCTACATACCATGATCCAATAGATCAGATTCTGTCTTACTTTACATATAATCCCTTGAACAAGAAGATAATATTCATTCTTTATATCCATGAATTAATTCAATTAATATGATTTAATTCTGTTTCATCCATGCCCCAAAATCCCTCAATAATATTATCACAATTGCACACGATGATTGAAAAATAGGAAACTCTAAAATGTTATAATAACTAATATCAATTTTTTAATGCTTGTAATGTTCATATATATCAATAAGGACAAATTTAAAAATTCTATAAATGAAACCCAGACTTTTCAAATGAATATTAATTTATAGGAAATCTCAAAGGATCCCGACGATCATATTTCATTGAGTTTTTTTTTATCTACTTTGATAATTGGCACTCAAACAGTAATATCTTGATAGAATGGTTGACATTGTTTTTTACAGCATTATATTATAATAGGTATTTCACTGTGTTAAAAATCATTTTTCGGCATTTTTAATTTAAATATATTCAATATGGTGGACTTATTTATAGATATCATTATGGTAATCATTAAGATTGGGAATTTGATCTTTATTGATTCTGATAAAAGTACGATTAAAAATACTTTTAGTATAAAGACAAATAATTAAGATTTAAATATGTTCAGATAAATTGAATACACTATTTTAATCAAATAATTACTCATTATGATTTTTGTAATGAATAGGGAAATATAGATTCTAATATACATTAGGACTTATTCTTATGTATGATAGAGATTTATTTTTAAAACCATTATAATGAAATATTTCGTAATGAAATCAATATTAATCAAATTTTTAATATTGTTTTTTTTATTTCCAAAAATATATAAACAGAAAACTGATAATGAATCTTTTGACTAAACAATCAACTCCTTCTGGAAATCACAATCCACATAGCTTAAATAAAAAATAACATTGACATACTTATGTCCAATGTTATTTTAACAGAATCATATTCATGAATAGAAAATAACATTTATATCCCCCTGAGCATATAACTCCTCTTAATACCAAAGTGAATATGACTAACTTCTCCATAGGATAAGAAATCCAAATAATGATCTTATTCTCATTTAAAACAAAAATATCACCTATTTTAGATATCTTCTCAAAGAATTTTTTATACATCTAATATAATTCATCTCTAACATAATGTAAAATTATTCCACATTGTTGTTTTAAAAAATAAATAGATAAATGTCCTGTGTTCCTTGAGAAATGATAAAAGAAATTAAAAAATGAGGCAATTAATGAAGCACCTAATAATCTAAAAAATAAAAAATTGTGATTTTGTTATTAAAACATAAATAACGTTTTATTATAATAAAAGCTCAAAATTACATTTCATTTCTTATTCTACATAATGATTTTTACAATAATCTCAATTTTCAAAATATCTATTCCATCTTCATACAAATTTTCAATGATTTTATTGTTATCCTAATTTCTTTCTTCGTACTACCTGAGTCATTTATCATTAACATGAATATTTTCATACATTTTCTTATTACTTTTCTTCAATTTGATTATATATTGTCTATAGTTATTATGAATATAAATATCTATACTTATTCATATCAACATACCATTTAAATCAGTCACTTTATTAGACAAAATATCTATTGAAACTTTTAATATCTCCATAGATGTCACATTATCATCAATATTTTTTAATAACTCTTCGAGATATCCTACATATTCATTTAAAATATTCATTGAATCGCCAAAATTATTATCAGAGATATTGAGATGAATATTTTCCTGATGAGAACATTTTTCCACTTCTTTGTATGACATTATATGAGTTTGTTAAATTTCATGAGGATTATTCAACTCTACATCAAGCCTCATCACATGTTCTCTTATAATTGATATTGTTTCAGTTTATTGATTAATATTATCATGAATCATATAGAACATGGGATCATGATTTCAAAAACAATGACTAATTACATCAAGTCATTTTAATGTATGAACAATATAATAATATCCAACTAATGAATATTTTATTGACTGAATCAGAATGGACTTATTGGCTAGTAATGATTTTATTTTTTTCTCCTTTATTTGTGACCTACCATTGACACCTACTTTTCATTTATTTCTCTAATAAATTTTCCATTATATATTTTAATGATATCAATGTCATCATCATTTTCCTATGATAAGGATATATATAGGATTCCTATTTTTGAATTCTCATCTAAATAATCCATCTTTGATGAGTATTTGAATATCTCAACTTATGGGGATTTTTTATTCTCTAGACTCTGAATCTTATGATCTCGGTTTCCTAAGGAAGTAAATTTAATTGAATATTCTTGTGAATTATTAAAATAAATCGTTTCATATTGGGATTTTCTATATATTTTTTAATTTTTTTATATCCCCTTTATCATATTCATTTCCATTAACATTTTTAATTTAACTTTTTTGACGCTCCATTCCATCACAGAGTCTATCAACTGAAAAAGTGGAATACCATAAGCTTAAAAAGATTCATCCTTTAAAGAAACATAAAAAAATGACAAAGGCATGAACACATATTCTTTTAAATATGGGCTATTCATGTTTCATCATGGTCATGAATGTATACATACACGCCACATATTGGTAGTGCTAGGGACATGCATGCCCTGTTTGATTTTTGCCCAAGGCCTTCAGTAGCCTATAAATACCCCTTGTGTGGCCCCCATTTCGACGATGAAAAATTCCAAAAGTCATATTTAAGATCTCGGTGACCTAGTCTCTACTTGATGCTTTCTAAACACTTCTAAGTTAATTTCATACCTTCAATGGAAGATCTAAAGATGGAAACAAGGCCTAAGTGATGAAATTCATCATAACTTGCTCGCCTAATTGTTTAACCCATTATGGGAAATGAAGACACATGCACACGACCTTATTCCCTCAAGAAAACCTGTGCACCACACTTTTGGAAGCCTTTAGGCATAACACTAAGAACATGAGCCAAGTCTTGCCCATGTATTACCCTATGGGTGAAATGTCGCGAAAGTGCACAAGTGTCACGCATGTATATTTGCGTGACCAGTACTTGCGCGACCCAACAAGACTTGTGTGTCAACCTCTTTTTAGGTGCCACTTCTTCTTGTTCAAGTATTTTCATCAAATCCACCTCTCCTCTTCAATATGTAGCCTTCAAAATCGTCTTCAAATCCATTTTTTACATGGTTACTTTGTTGGAATCCTCCTTAGGAGTAATCCCACTGTTCTATAATCTAGGATTCCTTTTCATGAGTAAGCCCCAAGTTCCCTAATTTGGACATCCTCCATAGGAGTATGTCCTGACAATAATTCCCTTTAACATTGGGACTCCTTTTAATGATTAAACAACAAGTTATAATTCCCCTTTGATTTGGGCATCCTTTTCAAGAGCAAGCCCCAGGTTCTTTAATTATCGGTATCTTCCTCAAGAAAAATCCCCAAGATCTAAATGTCCATAAATCACAAAAACTTCTATATACCATGTTACTGGTAATCCTCCTTAGGATTAATCCCCAAGTACCTCTAATCTCCATAAAGCACATATACCATTATAGACGTTGTTCATAGGCTTCTTTCCTGAAATATGTCCTAGTATTCATCTTCATGGGAAATCATACTACATAACCCCATATCATTCCTTGTGACCACATCGTTTGGGGAACAATCATCAGGTTTAATGATACCTCGTGTTTCTCACACTGAGCATGACTCACGTGAGCTTAGAGTGTAAAAGTAACTATGACACATCTTCATGGGCCATTAATCATGTATAAGACCCACAATTCTTCATCTGAACTACGTGGACTTTGATTTCTACACTAAAAGTAGAGTACGTCAGAAGCATTTCTAAGGTTCATGTCAATATCCCTTAATTCTCATCCGTCCTATATAGAGATAAACTATATCTTGATTCCCAAACTATGTCGGTTCTAATTCCATAATAAATAAGGATACGTTGGTAACTCATCTGCAGGTACAATCCCAACTCTAAAATAATTCATGTCTTCTGGACGACAATAAAATCCAAGTGCTTCAACAAGTTTCTTTAAAACATGTATGGTCTTCATAATGACCATGAAGATCATTATAAAATATATTGAAGGATATCATTGACTAATAATCTCTAACACATATGGATTATTCTCAATTAATGAAGAACCTCAAATACATATAAAAGATTCTCTAAATATCATACATATTAATCATTGATATCCAAATCAAAAGGAAATTGTTTTTTATACTTGGTAATTTAATAAGGATTCACAAACATAACTCAAATCTATAATGAGAGTCTCAGATTAGGCAATAATTCCTCCCAAAAAATGTGTGATGAGTCCAACCACCCATCATCACAACCAATGATAATTATTAAGACTCATCGGTCCACAACTAATGAGAACCTATCTTTGGAATGTAGGTCCAAATGGATAGAGAATAATTGGAAGTTTTTGGTGCTACGAATAAACCTGTTAGAAACCGATTGTGAAGATTTATCCTTAAATAAATGAGGTCATCCCAAATTCTATGAGTGAAAAAATGGTGAACCCGTAGTGAATCCTTAACCAATTTAAAATAATAGTTTACCTATTTGTTAGGCCCTTATTTAAACTCAATTTGAGGGACAAAAAGCAATCAATAATATATGTCCTCGTCTAAAAGATATGGGGGAGGAACTTATCTTGATTATGACTATTATATCAAATAGGAACCCTTTCTCAAGATCTTTGTGCATTACAGAAATGGCTTCTCTAAAATTCACCTCTGTGAATGACTTGATCGATGCTTTGACTGGTTCCTCATCCGATGTGAGGACGATGTCACCAACTCAGCGTCTTCATCGCTGGTTTCTAATTTAATTGATTAAGGAGTACCGTCAACACAGTACCATTACAACTTTAGAGGCTGCTCGAGAGGCCCTACTAGGGAACAACTCAAACTGGTCGTCCGAACAACGATGACCGGTGATCAAGAAGCAGGTGGTGCCAACCACCTTCTCAAACCGTTTCGGGTCGTTATCCACAGAACACAACAACCATTCCCTCTTATATTTTAGGGAGTTTGATCAGGAGGTCACTCAAGGCCTCCATTCAAGAATCCAGGAGTCCTTCCTGAGGACTCCCGCCAACAATCATTGCCTGACTCGTACTGTAGTGCTCCCTCAACATGATGAGGGTGTTGTCTCTAGGTGCACGGCTCGGGTTCCTCGAACCCGAGCAGGCATGATGAACCACCAGAGGAAACGACCGGTCAAAAGTGAGAAGGTTCTCATCTCTGCCATTTCCATAGAATTCAACCAACCTAACATGTCGGCAAGCAAAGAGCATGCACATACACCCATCTGTTTTAATTATGTTGTCTAGCGGACTTGTATGGCAGCAACCCGCCATTCCTTCCATTAAATACAGACGAAGTAGTATATACAAGAACATACACCTATTTATAAATCATTAGCTAGTCAGTAAGCTCGTCTGACTACATATGATGAATCCCACCGACTTAATGTGCTGACAATTGGAATACAGGCACATACACCAACTTACACTCATCAATCCTACAGGCAGCCTCGTCTGCTAGTATTGAAGGATGTTCATCAACCACGTTTGGCGGAGTGAAATCAAAAAGAAAATACTCCTACTAGTATTGATCAATCCTACCAACAGTCTCATTTTTCAGCACACGGAGAGGTCTATTGGAAATCCCTAATGAAAAACAAGAGGCAAAGTTAACTCTCTGCCCCCACAATTGAGTAATCTCAAAATCCATTGAAAGGAAATGAAGTACAAGAGCAGGCACATGAAACTACTCCAGACAAGGAATGGTTGTATATCCCCATTCCGGTAGTTGAAGTCACCAATAAATTTTTTTCAATGGTGAAAGAGTAGAAGAAAATTCATGCTCATATTTTGGATGTTTTCCAGGATATTATCATAGCTTCAGTAGAATCTCAGGGAAAGTACCATAAATGTCATCCTGGAGAAGACACAAACCTCTATTCCAGCGAAGGAGGGTCATGGGTCACACTCCGCCATGTCATACAATCAATCAAGTCAGGCACATACACCCGATTTAAATAGGGATCTCCATCCTAACCTGACCATTTCTCTTGAGCAACCACATATACCTTCTCAGAGCAACAACTTCCATCAACATGTGGATTCCAATGTGAGTAAGATGGCGTCAAAGAAAATGATTCATCCATCACAGTTAAAAAATCAATAGCAAATCTGCAATAATGCCTTGCTCAATGCTGGAGACCTGAAGCCCTCAAGCAATTACCTTTTGTGACTCAAGACTCTACTCTATCATTTCCTAATAGTGGTAATAAAAATTCTGAAGGTCTTCAACTGTCAAATCCTCGTGAATGCTTTCTTCATGAGAATTCGGGTGATCTCAAATTTTTTTCTTTAGATGAGAGATGCAATAACCCTGTGCGTAGCTAGAAGAACATGGAGCAAGAGATTCCATCTTTTTTTGTAACCCACCATGGTGGTCCTCCCCATGATGATAAATTTCTCTTTGAAAGTCCTCTCCACAGTAGTAATTCACGTTTCCTGGAAAATTCTTTGATGTACAATGTAGTTCCAAGAAATCCCTCTTATCTTGAGGAACATGCAAATGTGAAGCCCATCATGTCTGATTCTTCATCACTAACAGTTGATATACTTTCTCAATCAGAAGATTTCCCAGGGTGTGGGTCATTTTCCGACACACCCCCAAGTCATTCAACTTCTATATTGACAAATGAATTCTCTACAAATATTGTTGAATTTGGTAAAGAAAAATGGAATCACCATCTTTGGTATAATCAGGTAGAAGGATCTTCATCGAATGCTAAGGAAGAAATGCTGAATATGAGAAAAAAACTGGAAAAGGTGAAGTACCAGTCATATTTTGGCCTTTGGCCAACTCTCAGAATGATATTCCAGATATATTGATGGAAGATTGTATTCATGATATTCATCTCATCATGTGGAAAAAACTATTGGCAATTGAAAAAGAATATATTATCTTATGAGGAATATGAAATTCATGTAAATATAATAGAAGGGTTTCAATGCCAGATTGGCTGGGCATCTATCTCAGTTTCCCGATATCCAAAGGGTGAAAAGCAGTATAGAGCCCTTTAGCGGTCATTCCTTGGAGCACTAAAATGATTTTTCCATTTATTCACCAATACCCCATCTGCTATTCATATCAGTGGATAGGGTGTTCATGGAGAACTGTATTTTACTATACTATCCAATCAACAATGCCCACCAAAAATGGTCTCATCCAATATGATATGCCCATGGCTGGCCACAACCAATTGGTTTTGCGTGTAATCAAAGGCTTTCTCAAGAACATTCCTTAACTAGTTCTTCCCAAAATCTGGAATATAAAGAACATGTTTCCAAATTGCTCTTGCATCAGGAACATGAGAATATCGAAAAAGCCTCTCATTTAGAGGTTGCACATCATCAAGTGAAAGAAGTGTTAGAAATCATACAATGGTCATATGATCTCGGTGATTTGAGTGGATGTAGGTTGATGAATCCATCCAATTTATAGACTATAGACCGCAAGATCATGAGAGATTTTTACAATGTCATAGATGTAGTAGCTCAAGAGTCACCTCAGCTTTCCATATTGAGGACTCTTTTTTCCCAAACCTCAGAATCAGCAAATAGGATTCGAGGAGTTGATCAGAAACAACAGGAACAGCCCCAATCCACCAGACTGGGGACTTTTTCAAATTCACAATCCCCTCCTCAGAGAATGTCATTCTTCTATAAATTAGGGAAGAATCCTCATGAGGAACGCAGAGCCGAATTATCAGGATATTACATCCAAATTACAGTTAATCAATATGTTCATGAGGGTGTAATAAAAAAAGGCCAGTATTATCACAGACATGGGAGAAGACAGTATCGCAGAAATTCTAATAGATGGGATGCAATGAGTTATGCATCAATAAATGTCATCAATGTTGTTTTTACTGATCCTCTAAAAAATGAGGCTCACTCAGGGGACTAGGATTAATATGTTCCTACTAAAGAGGATGTATGCACTGAAAAAAATGAAGATTGTGTGTGAACACTAAATCAATGTCTTACACAGAATTCAGGTATTCCATTAAATAACCAACTCCCCCCTCTATGAAATGCATCCAGCAAGGGAAATGGAAAATTTAAGGATACATTCCACCCTAACTCTATAGATGTACAATCATACTCATTAGAGTAATGGTTCACAAGGAAGGAGAATGAAATGAAGGAGTTGAGATGGTTGAATGCAGAACTACTTCAATGTAGTCTTCCTCCTAAACGTACTGGAGTCAATCAGTCAAGGGAATTTTTTGTGGCTAATGAGATGGATCAAGAATATCATCCTTTACTAGTAAACCCTCACAGTTATAATATTATGGGTCATACACAACAATCGGTAATACTACCATCAGCGGCAGTCCTGGTTATCACACCCATCCAGACTCCAGTTATTGTAACTACTCAGGTCCAAGTTCAACCAGATGTTTCTCAAATGTTAATAACTACCATTGAGTCATTAATAGCTCAGTTAGAATCTTTGTAAGTAATGTGTGGATAGGTTCAACCAGAAAAGATAACTTAATAATAATGGATTGATGAAATTCCCCCCCCCCCCTCGAATCAAATTTCGCGAATATCTCATTCCCAATTTTTAATGTTTCGGGAGTTTCAAAACAACTATTAATATATATTTTTCTCGTTGTGATCCTATGATGGGGACTCTTCAACAAAAAGAATTAGTTAATCTCAATTGTGTTGTATAATCATTACAAGGACCTTCTTTTGTCTAGTACACAAGCTTGCAATCCATGTCAATTACTGGGTGGGAAGATCTTCGTCAAAGGTTCTTTATTCAATTCAGCTCATCCATTCCAAAGATGAAATTTTTTTTGATAAGAAATCTATGAAAATGGAGAATGAAAGAGTCTCATATTTCATTTCATGATGGAAGGGATTAACATATTCCTTATGTTTAGAACTCCATCAAGAAGAGCTACTACCAATCTATGTGGAAAATCTGTGTGATGAATTATGCACATTGTTGATCCTTGTGAAATACACAGGTGGGTTTCAAGACCTTAAATAAATCGCTCAGCAGATTGAAGATTATCTTATATAAACTAAGGCTAAATCTCGTGTAATTTAATCGGTTCCCAGATAGAGAATGGGAAAAGTGGATACTATTATAATTATGCTTAAAAAAGAACCTGTACCAGCTTCCACTTCAATGTTTATTTTTTCCAGAATGAACAAGTTACTGGATACTACGTATCGGCTCTAAAAAATAATTTGGTTCAGTTACCAAGACCCAAAATCCGAACAAGGAAGGAGATGAAGACCATCCCAACTACTGACCAATTCATAAAATATAGGTGCATCCCATCCAGGAATGTTTTGTCTTCAACAACCTACTAAAAAAGATGGTGTACTCTGGATAGGTAAAAATAAAAGGTTCTTGAACCCAGGTAGCATGTTTTATTGCTACAGATCAAGAGGAAGAATGTGAGTTTCCATAAGTCAAAAGAAAAAATGCTCAGAAATTTAATCATTGGATAGTCAGGAAAATGATCAACAAAACTCATGACATTTACGAACCCAATTGAAGAAACCAATTGTTCTTTCTGCTATGAATTCCACAACAGAGCCCCCTTCATTAGAAGGAAAATATTCAAAGAAGAAGCATAATTCGAAGAAAGAAGAACAGTCAGAAGGAGACGAGTTCATGTCAAATCCTAAATTTTATTTGACTCTAAAAGATTTTATGTCGTCTTCTTCAAAAGCACAGGCACCACCCCAGCAAACGGCAAAACCTAAGAAGGCTAATCAGGCCAAATATTCATCGGATGATGAGTTGATATTTGGTTCCATTAACATGATTCACATAAAGGATCCGTATTCCAGCCACCGTTTCGATCTTGATGAACCTAGGATTATTGTATCAAACTGTGGATTTTGAGGAAGAGACAAGGGTCTAGGATACTTGGGAATAAGTGGATATTCCAGAAGCCACTATTTCAAGCCTACCCCTTCTAAAACTGTGTATGCTATAGAAACTTGTGGAAAATCCCTTCAACGGGCTCAACATGAACATTAAAGTTCATCTAAACATGATAGATTCATTCCTGCCACAATTATTTTGTAAGATCAGTTAGAAGTTACAACATCATCCTCTTAGTAAACAAATTGACCTAGTTAGTTTAATATCCAATGCCAGGAGTATTTCCAACTCCTACCTCGATAAGAGATGAATCAAATTATAAGGAACCTGGGAAACCACATGTTCCTATAGGGAAACACATACCTTTAGATCAAAATTATGATGTCATTAAACATATGGCCCAATTATTAGACGAGTTATCAATTCTGGATGCCTTGAATCTATTAAAAGATCTTCGAGAGACACTTATTGACTCTTTGTCGAGTTTTCAGAAATTCAAAACTAAAGTTGTTGCTGCTAAAGTCTATCATGTAAATAATGATCCTGCATAATTTCATGTATCAATATTGTTTACAGATGAAGATGAAGATGATGTTGTGCATGGACATATCAGACCATTGTATTTATCTAGAAAGGTCAATGATTTAGACATCCGAAGAGCTTTCATCGATAATGGTTCATGGGTCGACCCTATCCCCATTCATACACTTCATCGATTGGGCCTCACCGAATCTGATTTAACTCCTTCTACATTGATGTTCCAATTTTATGATAAAAATGAACAAGAACCACTGGGCTAGATTATACTCAGAACTCAGTTTTGAGAACTTTTCTCCAATTCATATTTCAGGGTTGTTTTTCATGACACATCCTTCAACATTATTCATGGAGTACCTTGGCTACATCAACATCCATCTATACCTTCATCATACCATCAATGACTCAAATATTGTTTCAATTGTCAAATTAAACATTGTATGGTGATAAATCCCCATTCAAAACATGTGAATCTCAATACATTGAGCCTGAGTTCTATCAGATGAAGGGAAATAATTCATGTATGACAAAGGAGGTTCCCATGATTAATTATCCATACGGATTGGAAAAGATTCATATAAACCCATTCATACATGTGAGTAAAGATTATGTGCTTCCTATCAGTCAAATTGACAGGATAGATCGTAACCCCAATACTCTTATGGAAACATCCATAATGTCAATTACGACAATCGAGCTAGAGAGCATGGGAGAAATTGTTGATTTGACATGTAATGATGAAAGCTTACATGGAGATTTCTTCGTTTCATCCGATGAAATCCCTAAGTTCTATACTCCAACCAATGTAAGTTTCTTGAAGATGTATTTTTTGTAACAAAAATACATTAAGTCCGAGCTAAAAGATTCTAAACTGTGTAGCACTAGTCCTCACTACAAGACTATAAATTTCAAAATCACTTTTGTCTCTCCTATAAGCCATTAATCTGCATTGCTCATGTTTCGTCTAACATGAGGTTAAACTGTGTCCCCTTTATCTACCTATATGACGTTGAACTATGTATTTTCCTAACTATATGACATGAAAGTATACATCACCTTCATCCTACACGATATTAAACAGTATGCTCTTCCGAGTTATAGGATGTTAAACTACCAATCACTATTAGACCAATCTCTATAACCCTAAACTAAGAGCTTTCCATCCTCATCGCATGACATTAAACTGCATGAAATCCTTTTTTCACGTCAGTTCCTTTTAGTCCTCACGACAAGACATTAAATTACATAGTCCCCCCAATCGTTCAATATGACATTAAACTGAGAAAAATTCCCTAATTCTTCACACATGATGTTAAACTATAAATCGTTAGGGCTGCTGCTACTGCTTGTTTCTGACACCTAGTATGACTCACGTGAGCATAGAGTAAGGCTAAATCATAACACCCTCCATGGGACACTATCCAAGCATATTTCCCAAAACGTCTTTGTGTTTTCCCCACGTATAACTTGATCATCAATTCATTATGAGTTGAACTACGTGGACTTTGATCCATGCCTCCCAGGATGGGTACGTAGGCAAATTTCAAGGTTCAAGCCCAAAACCAAAATCTTCACATAGGTTCACATCCATCTCATATGATGTTGAACCATGAAAAGTCCAAAACCAATCTCTTCATGTCGGTTCACCTCTTTCCCATATGACGTTAATCTATGTATGTCCCCTTTGTCCCTGCCACATGACACTAAATTGTGCAGCACCATCGTCCTTCCTATATGACGTTAAACTATAATGTCTCCTGTTATCCCTCACCTGAGAGGGAATCATCATTGATGTTGATTTCCAATCATGTACCAATTACTACATGCATACATGGAAATCCACAAACATTTAATCTAGGGTCCAACCGTCATTGTACTAAACTCCCCTTTCAACATCAACAGGTACGATCCAAATCTGTACAGAGGGTATTTCAAGAAATACGTGTGGCTTGATTCCCTTCCTTATGGGATCTGTTGGAACATTAGAGAATCCCTAGAATCCAACCCCAAGTCATATGGAATGAAACCCCAACTTTCACTTTCTGTACCTTAGGTGAAAAGATCCCCTGCGAGTACATAAGTTTGGTATGAAAACCCTGGTATTTATTTAAATCAGGTTTATCAAAAACACAAAATGTGTATCCATAAATCTGGTCCAAGATCTATGACCCTAAACTATGATATTCTATGCTTTCACCCCGCATGAAGTTAAACTGTATTTCAAGAACTATGTATGGACTGTTTATCATCATAATGAGATACGTAGTGAAGTCCATAATTTCAATTCAGGACCCAGCCACAACATTTTCATGGTTAGAATTGTTCTATGTATCTCTTTCATGCAATGGGTAATCCCAATCTTCATGTTCCATACTCCTTACCTTAAATACTTCCAGATCTCCATAACCCTATTCTTTACTTCTAGTCCAAAAAATGCCTTTCACCTGGGAATTCTATTGCCTGACCCTAAAACATGTTCCCTTTGGTAGCCTTGTATAAATAAGCCTATATAACGGACCTGTCAGCCAAAAGATTACATTATTATACTATGTATCCAATTCCCATAAAAGGACCTACATAATTCAACCCCCTAATGGGATTTTCAAATAGTGGTAACATCATTCTTGTGGAAAAAATCCCTTTTTTTCTTTATTGGTCATAATAAAAATATGTTGGGATCTGAAGAAATAGCCATCCTTTAAAATTTTGTCCCATTCTCTTTTTCTTGATCAGAAAGTATTCAAGTCTATGGTATTTATTTCCCATCCATACATTTGGCTCATACCATTGTAGGAGTTACATTCATTCAATTCTTTAACAATCTTGATTGGAAATATCCTCAACATATTCAAGTACCTCTATCCATACAGCATACCTTGTTCTTTGGAAAATTTGACCTTTCATAAACATCCGATGACTTTTATCAATAGAAAAGTAAAATTTCTGAGAGTTCTTTTTCCTGACTGGGTAGCACGCGCCCTTAGGTGGACTTGCAAAAACAAGTCTTCATAACGGACTTGTAAGCCAATAGATGCTATTATATGACTATGCAGCCAATTCCCTTAAAAGGCTCTGTATAATTCAACCCCCCAACAGGTTTTTCAAATAGTGGTAACATAATTCTTAGGAAATATTTTTTATAATGACATTTATCCCTTTTCTCGTGTCATTCCTTAGATTCAAAATTTCTGGAGTCATATTTTACAATTTTTCATCTCCATAGTTGATTGTGGTAATTTTTTTCCAACAAATTATCAAGGAATTGATTCAATTTTAATCCATTCGGTCAAATCAATTCGACCATAAACATTATCCTTCTTATGTTTGATGTTCATGACATTAAACTGCCACAAAAGGCAAGGGAACTGTGAACAACAGTCAACTCCCAGTTCACTTAACATACATTTTGTATGATATAGGTAATACTGAGAAATTAAAAGATGCAAAGTTTGTAGAGTTGTTTGTATCACCCTAAAAAATGATTCAATGCTAACTAAGCACATTGGATTATGTAAAATTTTTAAGCAGATATCAAAAGAATGTATGTACAAATGATCGAAGATGAAACTGTTTTTCATTGATGCATAAGAGTTAGAAAGACATCCACAGACTAGAGTCTCTTCTCTTTATCAATAATTAGTGATGTATTTCAACATAACTCCTCATTCGCTTCACCAAATCCTGAGATTCATTTGCATACACCTATAATTCATTCATTCAATTAGATAAAAAAAGAGACGAATTGATACCATCTCTTCTTGGAACAATTAAAAAAGAATGTTCTTGGGTGTGGTTTGAGAATATTTTATCCTAATCAATCAGTGAAATTGTTTCTGTCCATGTGACTTGGAAGATGGATACATGGAATTGATAATGGAGCATTGGAATTAATGGAAAATTTGAATTGAAGGAAAATTTGAATGTTCAAACCATTGTTGTTGTTCTTAATGAACAACATAACTAAAATAGAAGAGTTGCAGTTTGGCTGAATATCAGGCATGTATTTCTTTGGCTCGAGAATGTTGACTTCTTATAGATGACCATGCCTATATAGAGGAAGATATCATAATAATCATGGCCAATGATGTTCATCAAGTCATCAATCCGCTTGCTGGATAGCTCATCAGCCGTTCCAATTCTTCTGGAAGCCATTGAATCTGCACAAAAGGTTGAATAATTAAATCTAATGTAAGTTGGTTTTTTATAAAATTTGTGAAGAATCTTGATAAAATGGCAATGACATTAATGCGTTCAAGTCCAATGTTGGAGCCCAAGTCTATTCGTGTCATGCATGTTCGGGGGCGCAAGTATAACCACATAAGTCAAACTACCTCTACCGAAGTGTGGCATAATAGAAGCCATGAACCGCAGAAAATAAAGACACTTGCACGACGACAGAAACCTACGCTGTGAAAGCAGGAATGTTTGAAAGTCGCGTGCTTTGCGCAAGAATGGCCGCATATTTATAGGCAAGGCCATACCCCCGCATGTCGGACCTTGCGCGCCAGATGCATGCCTACACGCCAAAAGCCTGCATGCCAAAATTTCCTTGGTTTTCTTCTTTACCTCATAGTCAAATCCTCCTTCCTTTCGGAACCAATTATGAGGGGGAAATTTTGTTGACGCTCCTTTATATCACAAAGTATAATGACTGAAGAACGGTAATACCATAAGTCTAAAGGTATTCATACTTTGAAGAAACATAAAAAATTTACATAGTCATGGACAAGGATTTGTTTTAAGAAGGGATTCACAAGTTTCATGATGGTCACACAAGTATACATTTTCACCACATATTGGTCGTGCAGGTGACTTGCATTCCCTGTTTGATTTTCAACCAAGGTCTTCAGTAGCCTATAAATACCCCTTGTGGTGCCCCTGTTTAGAGGAAAATAATTCCTAAAGACAGATTTAAACTTTCAGTGCACTAGTCTATAATTGAAGTCTTCCGAACACTTCTAAGGAAATTGTTTTCATAGAATAGAAGATCTAAAGATGGGGAACAAGGACTATGTGTTGAAATTCATCAACACATGCACGCCTAAGTGTCTAACCCTTTTATGGGAAATGAAGACACTTGTGCGCCACCTTATTCCTTCAACAAAACTTGTGTTCCACACTTTTGAATGCCTCTAGGAATAACACTAAGGGATTGAGCCATGTCTCTCCAAAGTATTACCCTATGGGATAACTGTCATGCAAGTGAACATGTTTCGAGCAAGTATACAAGCGCGACCAGTACTTCCGCACCCCACCAGGACTTGCGCGCCTACCGCTATTTAGGTTTCCCTCCAGCTTATTCAACTCTTTTCTTCAAATCTAACTATCCTCATCACGATTTAGCATTCAAAACCCTCTTCAAGGACATTTTTTACGTGGTTCCATTGATAGCTTCCTTATCTGAAAGGAATTCTGTTGAAAAAATATCAAAACCTAAGTGCTTTACATATATTTATGTCACTAAAGTTACTGATTTCATTCATTCAACATGATCCATTAAAGATGAGAGATTCCCTAAATTTGGGCATCCTCTTTAAGAGAATGCCCCATATTCCCTAATATGGTAAAACTTTTCAGGAGTGAGCCCCAAGATCTCTAATTTGGGCATCCTCTTTAAGAGTATGTCTCGAAAATAATTCCCCTTAACTATGGGCCTCATTTTCATGATTAAACCCCAAGTTATATGTCCCCTTTGATCTGGGCAACCTTTTCAAGAACAAGCGCCATGTTCTTTAATTCTAGATATCTTCCTCAGGAGTATGCCCTACATTGTAAATCTCCATAAAGGAAAAATTCTTCTATGGACCATATTATTGGGCATCCTCCATAGGAGTATGCCCCAAGTACCTTTAATCTCCATAAAGCATATATACATTTATGGACCATGTTCCAAGGCTTCTTTCTTGAAATAAGTCCTAGTATTCATATTCATGGGGAATAGTACTACATAATCTGCATATGATTCCTTGTGACCACATCATTCATGGCATAATTATCAGGTTTTCTAATACCTCTTGTTTCTCATATTGGGCATGAGTCACGTGAGCTTAGAGTATAAAAGTAACTATGAAACATCTTCATGGTCTAGTAGTCATGTATATGACCCACAATTCCTCATCCGAACTATGTAGACATTGAACTGTACCATAAAAGTATAGGACATGGGAAGCCTTTCTAAGGTTCAAGTCCATAATCCCATAATCCTCATTTTTCCTATTTAATGATAAACTATATATTGATTCCCAAACAATGTCGGTTCTGATTCCTTCCTAAATAAGGATACATAGGTAGCCCATCTGTAGGTACGATCCCAACTCTAAAATAATTCATGTCTTCTGGACATCAATAAACTCCATGTGATTCACTAAGTTGCTTTAAAACCAGTATGGTCATCACAATGACCAAGAATATATTTATATAATATATTGAAGGATACCATTGACTAAGAATCTCCAACACATACAGATGATTTTATATCAATGAAGAACCTCATATACATATAAAAGATTCTCTAAATCTCATACATATTAATCATTGATGGCCAAATGTAATGAAAAACCCATTTTCATACATGGTAATTTTATAAGCATTCACGAACATAAGTCAAATCTATAAAGAGTGTCCTGGAGTATACAATAATTCCCCCCAATAAAGGTGTGATGAGTCCAACCTCCCATCCTCTCGACCAATGCAAATTTTTAAGCCTCATCGGTCCACAACTGATGAACACCTACCATAGGAAAGTTGGTCCAAATGGATATAGATTCATTGGATATTTCCGGTTCTATGAATAAAACCATTAGAAAACGATTGTAATGTTTGAACCTTAAAAAAGAGGTCATCCCCAATTCCTAGTGTGAAACAAACTTCCTTCTTCATCATCCAATTCTTCATCATCTTCTCCTTATTAATCATCGCCATCATTATCATGGTCACCAATTTTGGAAGGCTATTCTACCAATAAAATAGAAAAATATTCTTGAAGTTATTTTTCATATCTTAAATCTACTTTAACTGGTAGGACTGACTCAAAATGTTTTTAAAGAGATTATTATGGATCCGAATCATTATCAACAATAACATGTTTTTCATTTCCTATGAATGTGGGAACATTAACATTATCCAAAAAGGTCTCTTGAAGAAATAGAACTGGATCCAGTTTTAAGGAAGGTAACATAATGTTTAATGAGCGTGCTTCAACACCTTCAAAAAATGATCATACAAAAATTTCACACTGAATATTCAATTTTTTTTCTTTTATTTTTCATATTTTTCATTCACTTCATAACAATGTTTTTTGATAATAAGGGATTCAATTTGGTTGAGTCCAGACTGAGCATCATCATATTTTTGTCTTCTATATTCTATCTCCATTCTATATCAATCTCATCAGGTACATTTTTTCTTAGCCTTTTGAGGCTCTAAAGATTCATCATTCCATTTATTTTATATTTATTAATGAATTAATATTTTCGTATTATTTTTAACTGGTTTCTTTAGATTCATGTAACCTTATGATTCCAATGATGATTCACCTAGCAGGGCAAGAAAATAATTTATTCCATCAAAAAAAAATTTCATCCTTTTTAGAGTGTCGTCACTAAAATAAGTATGTTCATCTTCTTCTAATTAAACTTATTTAAAATATTGAAATAACTAATGTACATAAGAAATAATTTTTCAAATTCTTCTGAAAACATAACTATTTTCGAGTTCATGGATCTAGCCATCATTTTAATGATTTTGGTAAATATATATCCCATAAAATTAATTTTTCTCATTTTCATGAGGATTTCTAGAATAAAAACAATAGGATCCTTCCAAGAGTCATGATCTCCTCTTCTCATTATAAAAAATAATTTAATCGATAACCGAAAAATTATATTGTTTGTATTAATGTGAGTTAATTTCATGGATTTATCATAAGATCGTACAATGATTTCTCATATTTGTTCTTGTTAATGCATCCCATAGTATTTTCTAGTTTATGTAATTGAATGAAATATTCTCCATACGATTGTATTTAGATTAAATATGAGGAATTTTTTTAGGAAATCTTATATCCATTCCTATAAATTATGTAATATATATTTTTATTTCCATTATCTGCATGAAATTAAAATAATTTCTAAAACACTAGGACTATATCAAGAATTAGTGTATCTTGTTCCTCCTCAGTTAGAGTAAGACAAATATATTTCCAACCTTGAAATTATCTTATTTTCATTATCATAGAATCATACTTATCATAAAAAGGATTCTCCTGTGATATTTCTATGAAGAAACGCCCTTAATTAAAATCCGTTTTTGTGGGAAATGTGTTCTGAGAATAATTTTGGGATTGTGATAATTTAACATATGGAAATCTATATAATTGGACTATGTGGTTTAGAATTTTGCATCACATTGAGGTGAGGAGTTTTTTTTCATGTGGGACATAAGGATACCAACATTATATAGGTGAGTTCATGTTACAATTTAATATAAAGATATAATCCAAATGTAATGATTTGATCATATAAGATATAATAGTTTTTATTGATCTGAGTAAGTTATATTTAATGAAAATTAACTCTTTAGTGTTTAAATTAAATGTCATTTTTGAATATAATACAAAAAAAAATGAAAATAAAAATAATATTTTTAGAAGAACAAAATTTCATTGAAGAAACAACAATGAGAATTAATTTAATTGAATGACAAAAAAATAATGAATTAATAAGAATATCATTCATAGTATGAATGAATTCTCATAATGATAATGATGTAGTTAATGATTTATTGTAAATTATTTAGATAATGATCGAAACTAATGAATTAAAAAATGGAAATAAAAAAATTTAATCTAATACAATAGATTAATTAAAAGAAATTTGAATCCATATTTTTTTTGTAAATACTTCCATATCTAAAGGTTCATGTCAAAATATAGACTGTAAAAAAATAATCTGGAAAACAAATTTGGATAATAGTTTACGAAAACCAAAATTTGAAAAAAAATTAATATTTTGAAAAGAATCTAACATGTGTAATCCCCCAAAAAATAGGAGTCAATTAATGAATGTATATTGGTAAACAAAAAGTATATCGGTGTGACCACATTACATTGATCTTTCTAATCATCTGTTTAATATACTCAAATATATTATAAAGAAATGGTTTTTTAAAAATATCACCAAGATGTTCTTGTGTTTGGATTAATTGTAAAATGATCTTTCTTTTAAGTGTGTCCTCCTAATGAAAGTGATTCTTAATGTCAATGTGTATGTCAGGACCCGTTCTCTGGGCCTGTGCCATGACTACCCCAAGCCCGCCATTCATAGGCTAGGGGCTGGCGACTAGCACCAAGGCGTAAATCCCTGTAAAAAGGGAAGGCATTGCCTTTGTAACGTAAACAATCACACAGAGTACAAGCAGATGAAGTAAACACTGAGTAAAACAGTAAGTGCGGAAAGTTAAAAGGGGCCGTAAATACAAGCCCAACTATAAATTACAACTCGAAAGGGAAAACAACAACTGAAAAGTAAAGCCGCTACGCCGAGCTGTCCACTGGAAATCCATCCTGAAGGGTGGGAACAGATAGCTCCTCTGCTCCTCGGGTTCCGTCGTCCGCTCCAAGTATGTTCTGCCCAGTGGTTCACCTCCGGGTACCGCCTTGTCGTCACGTCAACCTCCGAGTACCATCTCATCGTGAGGTTCTCCTCCGGGTACCAACTCGCTCAACAAGCCTCGGCCTCGATCAACGCTGTCTATCATCTGCATCAAACACAATGAAATGCGGGCATAGCCCGTGCAGGGGTGAGTATAACGATACTCAGTAGGGACCCCGAGACCCCCAAGGTCTCTCTAAAACCAACATGGATAACCACAATGAAGTTCTCAACAATTAACTTCTACTTAGGTATATGCCCATACATATACCTAAGTTATCAAGTAACCCATATCAACCATGAGGAAACACAAGGATCATGAAATCAACAGATAACCACTACCCAGGTATATTCCTATACATATACCGATGTTATCAAGTAACCCATCTCAATAATGAGGAAACACAAAGGTCAAAAGTCTCAGCTCAAACCATGATTTTTATTAACGAAACTGTAACTGCTGAAGAGCTCTGTCTCTAGAGTATACCGTGGTCCGGTCACGACTCCGAGGTACTGCTCACTAACCTAAGACTGCTGAGGTACTCCTGCTGTTGAGTATCACGGGCCTGCCACCTGACACAGTAGTGCTTCCTGCCAGGGTCTGCCACCCAACACATTAGTGCTCCCCACTCATAGCCTACAGAGGTACTCCTCCTGTCGAGTACCGCGGGTCTGCCACCTCACATAGTAGTGCTCCTCCGCTATGGGTCTGCCACCTCACAAAGTAGTGCTCCCCACTGGGCTACTTAAGTCACTCCGAATCGAATCGGACAAGCTGTCTTCAGGTCTCTGCCTACTACACGGTCTCCGTACGTTGTACGCTCGTCTCCGGGAGGGTCCGTTCCACGAGCTGCAAGTTGATACTCCAAGTATCTCAATGTTCCACGAAGAAGTATCTCAAAGGACCGCCTCATCATAGGGGTCTCAACGCAATAGACGGCGCGTCAATCGGACGCCCGGTCTGTGAGTTATTAGCCTTTTTGTCCAAGGGGCCTGGTTGGTTTCGTGAGAGAACCAATCCCGGCCGTATCTCAACTGTACCCCGAACCCTCATAGGTTATGCTCATAGGGATTGTTTCTCAACGTGATCACCAACACCGCTAACGGTTCGTCAAACGGACGTCCAGTCTGAAAGATATAATCTTTTCCGTTCCAGGGGCCCGGTTGGATTTCGGTACGATCCAACCCAGCCAAAATCCAACTGCATCCAAAACTCGGGCGGAGGAAGCCAAATGTTCTGTATCGTCAACAGGAATGCAACAAGACAGACGACGCGTCAATCGGACGCCTGGTCTGTGAGTTATTGGCTTTTTCGTTCCAGGGGCCCGGTTGCTTCCATGAGCGAACCAACCCGACCGCACTCCGACGGCATCCAAACCTCGAGCGGAGTAAGCCAAAAGATCTGTCTCACTTAGAGGAATTCAACAAAGATAATGGCACGTCAATCGGACGTCCGTAGCTCAAGATATGTGCATTTCCGCTCCGAGGGCCCGGTTGGTTTTGTGTACGAACCAACCCGGTCGAACCCAAAGATCTCCGAAACATTGAGTGTAATATACCTAAACGACCGTCTCGATCCAAGGATCGAGTTTCCACAGACGGTTCATCAATCGGAGGTCCGTAGCTCATGTTATGAGTGAAAGACCGAAGTTGATTCGAAAACGCGGGGTCCGGGTCTGGGTCCGACCCGGCCCGACCCCTCCTGGGTCAGCCCGAACCGGATCTGCCCGAACCGGGTCACCCGACCCGGAGCTGACCCGGCTCGGCCGGCCCTGCCCAGCTTGGCCGGCCCGGCACGGCGGCGCGGCGGCACGGCCCGGCGCAGCGGCGCGGTCCGACGCCGCCTGGCGCCGCACGTGCGCTGTGCGGGGGGCAAGGCCCTCGCCTCTTCTCTTCTAGCGGTGCGGTGTGCCGCGCCTTGTAAACATATTCCCCCCCCCCCCTCACGTGGGGGCCTGCTCCGAGAAAACAGGGGGCGCTGCCCCCCCCCCCCTTTGGAAACCACGGCCTCCACCTCTTAATTTGGGTGGGGGGGGGGGGCGTAACTGCTGGTCGGGGGAATTAATTCCCTCGGTTTCCTCTGCCCGGCCGGCCCGCACCGGCCGGCCGGTTCTCCCCGCAAGGATCGGCGACGACCGGTCCTTCCTCCGCCGACACCTGCGGCCCGATGTTGGCCGCCGGTCACCTTGCTCCGCCGCGGCCCGGAACCGGCCATGGCCCTAGTCGTCTGACGCGGTGCGACGGCACCGCGCCCCTCTGCCGCGGCCCCGCTCCGGCTGCGGCATCTTCGACTTCCTTCGACGTGACGTGATGGTGTCGCGTTTCTTGAAATCTTCTCATGGTGCGGCGCTATGGCACCGCGCGTATCTTCCGCAATAAACCGCATGAACCCGCGTGGTGCGACGACACCACGCCCTTCCGAACCATTCCACAAAAATTCAAAACGAAGTAAAAGAGGAGGATCGGCCGGGTTTTTACGGTCCGAACTCCTCACGTTATAAGGATATCAATCAGCCTTTAACGAACAATAAACTTTCACAATCATTTTAGATTAAAAAAAAGATTTGAAAATCAAGGCCCGACAAATATAAACAATCAAGTTCGAAGAAAGTTCCACATAACATTAAAAAAAAGTTTACCACGAAGAATCGTTAATTCGAAATTCTCGAACAAATATAAACAATTGAAACAAACCCCTACCTTGGTTCACGTTCGGAGCACGTCAACAAATCGCGGAAGACAAGCGTCGCGGAGGTCGGGCGTTGCGGTAATCGTTCGTCGATTCTGTTGACGAAGAGGTATGTCCGAAGAGGTACGTCGTTGGTGAATCTTCGTAAGCCGACGAAGAATGTAGAGACCTGAAGCTTGACATACATGAACATTACATTACTTTTGCAAAATACTTAGTACATAACAAAAAAAACAGACACACAAAGATCGTAATAGTTTAGTGTCTTTGGAAACTCGGAATATAATCTTCTAATTCTGGTGAAATAACTTCAATATCTCCCATAGAGATCTTCCCCTTTTTTTACCTAAATCCTTTATTTATATCATGGGGGAAATAAAACATAAAAGGGTGAGCTCAAATTCTCAGTAAGGGTAATCAAAAAAAAAATTCAATCACATCATATTCATAAGAACATAACATTTGAAAATCTTCACCTGCAAAAGAGAGCATAATTTCATAACATGGGATAAATCATAGAAGTGAAATGAAATCCCAATAATCATAAATTAAAACATGAAACTTTGTGGCATACACACATAATCATATAGAATCATTTTTTGTTAGTCAAGACTCAATGCCAATACTATCTTAGTGGACAATGTCCCTTTCTGAACCGAGTCACCCTCGTTTCAGTCCTGTTTCACTGATCCGGTATAACCTACCATTCCAGCCATGTCTATCTCATGAGATATAAAATCTTTACCCAATGCATTGGTGGGAGATATAGGTCCCACCCATCTTGTAATGATACCATTCTTATGTGTGCCACAAAATCATAAATCATACATCATTGCATAACCCATGTAATAAAAATGGGAATCTTAAACATCATGACATCATAAATCAATTCATATAATATAAAGGAATTCAAAAAAATAATTCCATCACAACATGATCAAATCAATGTAATAATAGGGATAAAAACAGAACCCTTTATTTTCTTAGATGGAAAATAATTTTGATAAAACACTTGAACTCCATTCTTGAGGAAAATATCCTTTCTTCTTCAAAAACATTTTTCCTTTCATAACATGTCATACGACTTTAAAATAAAAGAAGTTGATTAAACATAAACTTGAAAACTTGTATAGTAATATTCTTGGAAATAATGTTTTAAAAATCCATTCATGCTGTATAAGTTAAAAAAACATTCTTCGTACTATTGTCGGAAAAGTCAAAAAGTACCTCGTACGAAAAACGACAGAAGATTCCTTTCATATTCGTTAATTAAAACTCACCGAAGGGTAAAATTAGATTTAAAATATTGTAAGTGGATGGAAATAATATTACATATTAAGGGAACATGGATGTGGATAACAAAATACACCCCAGTAAATACCAACGTATAAGCAATCTCGGATAAAAATGAGATTGTGATATTTCTCTTACCTTAGCTCCGACTTGCTTAGTAAGTGTCCGAACCTCCTGTATAATGATTTAAATCATGTTATTCACTTATTCAAGAATCATATTAATTGTTATTATATCATATATGGTCCACTTATGACTATATTACTCATTCTTTTGTAAATTCATGTTAAAGTAGTGTTTTCGGTAAAATCGCCTCATTTGTCGTTTGTGTTTTTAACTTGTAATTATTCATATGATTACATAGAGAATGATTACATAATTACAGAATATAAAACATGATTAATATATATATATTCAGAATATACATATATAATAAATTAGTAAATGGAAAGAAATACACTGTTCATGGAGACGGTAGTCCGTACGTACGCATGAACGCTGTTTTCGTTTCCTTATTGAATTGAATGGAATTAAGTAGATGACATACCTATGAATATAAATAATTACAGTATCATTATTAGGTAATATATTTCAATAGTACTTATTATATATACTTTATAATCATTCATTAATGGTTAATCATTGAGAATGAATCTCATCGCATCGTGGAGACTGTAGTCCGTACGTATGCACGAGCGATGATATCGTTCCCATGGTCGTGGAATTGTGTTTAAGTGTATGTATACTATTTCAGTATCAATATAACTTTATAATAATCATATATAGTTACTCATTACACCATTATACCCATCCAATTAAGGTGGTGGCGGAAAATAGATTACACCACGGCGTGGAGACGGTATTCCGTACGTACGCACGCGCGGTGATTTCATTTTTCCGTAGGATGGATATAAGGTTAATTAGGGTTGTTTCCTATTTATAATAACATATCAGTATGTATGTAATACTGATGTTATTACTTTATCCTGAAACAACTAAATTAGAAGAAGTTTAAGAAGAAAGAAATTGAAATGATCGGTAATGGATATTACCACTTCTTTGGAACGCCTCTTTGAATCCTCCACTTAGGGAACTAAGATTGGTCTTTGAAGAAGACCAGGACCTTTAGAATTATTCTAGGGAAGTTGAGAAGGGATTTTGGCAGGGGTTGGCCGAGCTTGAGTGCTCAAATTGGTGTGAGGAGGAGGGGGAGGAGGTGCCCTTTTATAAGGGAGGAGAGGGGAACCTTAGGAATATCTCAAAATATTATTTTATATTAAAGTCAAAATTGTTTTATAATCATTACAAAGGGTCTTATTTCGAAGCTAAAGTGGGGATGGGTCGAAATCCATTCAACCAATATGATTTAGACAAGTTTAGGTTATTATTTTAACCTCATCAATTAAATTTAACTCTAAGTTAAATAATTTAACTTTTACCGTGTCTTTTTGTTTTCTTACACTATATGGTTAATACACTGACTATAACATGCCAAACGAACCCAAAATTGTTTATTATTAGTATATATATCCTTATCTATGTCATTTGGACGAACTTTTGATTTTTAGGAAAAAACTAACAATTAATAATATAATATTTGATTTAAAAACAATTTTGTGTCAATTTTGACACTATTTGATATATGATTTTTTTGTGAAAGTCGTAACATAATTATCTGTCGATCCAAGTTGATTAAATCAACACTAATATATCATATTAACCTATAAAATAAGCGAAATTCATAAAAATTCTTATATTACATTTATTTTGGTATTTATAGTATCAATTATGTCAATATTTCATTAATAAGATAATTACTGCATCATCATTGTGTTATAAATAAATTACATTATTTGATGTCTACAAATTACAAATAAAATACCATTATGTAGGAAATCTTTTTAGCTTTCTAATTAATATTTACAATCGAATTTATCTTATGTATATCCCTATATTAATTTTTTTTAGTAAATATACTTTGATTTTAACTCTTTGAACTCTTCTTTGAATTAAATAATAATAAATGTCCTATTCTAATCTAAGTGATCCTAAATGATAATATATTACACTTAAGGTTGTTTTTGGTCGAGATACATTTTTCCAATACAATTAGGACATGTTTTAGGGTAATATTAATATCATTCTTACCCTTAATTACCCTATTTACTTTTAACCGTGGTAAATAAAAGTAAAAAGTTACTATTCACCAAAAATTATTTTCATCTCATTGAACCACATTTTACTTACTGAAATCAACCGTGTCTCTTGGATTTTTGAAATTCAATTCAAAGAAACGGTAAAATTAAGTTTTATGAACAATTCAGTTTTTTAACTACCACATAGTAGTTTCACTATTCATCAAAAATTGATGTTTTTCAGAACAATGCCAAAATTTCATCCTAAGCTATATTTTATATTCCGAATTCAAAAATGAAGTCTATTTTACCAAATACATAACATAGAAGATGCATTAATTAATTTTATAGTTAAATCCTGTTGTTAAAACAAATAGCGTGTTTTTAAGAAACAATATCTATCAAAAGATTGACACTTGATTATGTCTGGACTAAATATGAAATTACATCCAATGACCAACATTGTATTAAATTGTAAAAATATATTATTAATATACTTTAAAACCACTCAAATTAATAATTTATCACTAATTATTATTTCGATTATAAAAGTTGTTTTTAATTATAATTTATTAATTTTCACTATTCATCAGAATATGAAAGTTATCGGAAAAGTACCAAAATTTCACCTTAGGCTAAATTCGATACTCCGAATCCAAAAATGAAGTCCATTTTGAGATCTAAAATATCTAAAAGTTTAAAAAGTGGTAATTACTATTCATAACAGCTAGTTTTAATAATATTTTAATAGCATATCGTTGTTTCGTGAAACTCAGTATTGCGTACTACACACGCTATTGAGGAAGGTTGTGATTGCGTGCAATGCAAGGCAAGTCTAGGATGCGTGTTGTGCAAGCTCCTTTTGGTGTAGAGTACAACAAAATACATTAATAAAATTAAAAAGAATAGTTTTCATAAAATCTCGGGCTGTTACATTCTACCCCCCTTAAAATGAATTTCGCCCTCTAAATTCGTCGGGGTTATAAATAGTTTACTATTCAAAAGTTTCTTTAAAAGAAACCCACATCGTAAAAAGGAATACCAACACTTGGCATTAAAAACTAAAGTATGAAATGTAACGATTACCCAAATAAACTAATCACTGGGTTTCGACATAGGTGAAAATATGGATATGGAAGAGAAATCTAACCATCATGTTCTGATAGAGAGTGGTAGAGAACATGTCTATGGAAAATCCAACAATCACAAAGCCATAAATTTGTGATGATCTAAGGTTCCATCTGATTCATCAGATATAAGATCACTAGGACAACATTTTTGGTTTTCCAGATCATTACCCTAAAGTTGATGAATTAAAAGAAATACTTACATGATTTTGGTACAATCTCACTATTTTTCGTGAATTGAACAATTTCCACTTCATACCATAAAGAAATGAAGTTGAATTTGTTATTCATGAAGTTTTAGCAGATCATGTGATAGAATGATGGGTCGTTCCATCTATTTCAAACAAAAGTTTAGAAAAAGTTATAAGTCCATCTTATAGTGAGATTAATCGTATATGATTCCAAAAATGAACTTATACTTCATATATCATACCACTTAATAAAATAAAACTAGTTTCTACTAAACTGGGACTTCATGTAGGCCAGTGGTAGGCGATAAAGGCCAGTCGCATTTCGGTTGTGGGTTTGATTCCCACAGCCTTGTCTGACGTGATGGGCTGTCACCCGTTCTGCAGGTTGTCCTTTTTCTAAAACTATATTACTATAACATCCCATCAATAATATAGAAAAAAAACTTCTATCCTTAAACAATACTTACTTATGTCCAACAGAATCCATTCCTATCTTTATCCTTATCCATAATACTGCAGTCTACTCTAATATCATATTGAAAACGATTACAAGAGATTTAATATCATCGTTGAACCCCATATATCATAAGATATGTTTTGTTGGTCACATTCCCAACATTCAAAGTCCTTAATCGTGTATTATCTTGAATACCCATTGAACCTTAGTGAAAACTTGAATGCAGTTAAAAGTTAACAATTTCCACATACCAAAATCCTCAAAATTTTTTATACTCCAACCATGATATCACTTAGTCCTTATATCAATCATGAGCTCATGAATACTGTTAAACATTTCATTTTCTCGTTTTCCCTTCATTATGCGCATATCATATTATTTCCAAAAATATCTCAATCACTTTGAATACCACATTAGACCAATACATAAATTTTCCAATACTCCATGATACAATATTATTTTTGAATCCCATTACATATACAATTAATCATTCCACCACATCGTTGTCATATTCAACATCGCCAATAGTGATCGCATGTGACTTCCCTTTGTCCATTGCCTTCGGTGGTTGCTAATGTTGATCATCACTAACCCTTGGATTAGTGCATTTATTAGAATAATGCCCCATTTCCTTGAACTTGAAGCATTGAAGTGTTGGTGGTGCGTTCTCTGCAGTGTTTGCTTTATTCACATCATTTGAAACCCTTTTTCCTTTACTTCGACACTCAGCTGCTCGATGACCTTCTTTTCCACGATTAAAACATTTTCTATTCCCTTTAAGACGATCCCCACCATGCTTCTTTCCACACTTTGTGCATAAGAAATCATTCGTCCTCTTTTCAACATTATTCTGTGATTTCTCCGTGAACTCCATCTTTCGTTTCTTGTCAAAACCATGAGATGGATATGTAACACCAACTTCCATTTCGACCTTGATAGCACAACGCATAATTTCTTCATAGCTACTGAAGTCTCTAATAGCTAATGCCCTTCGAAGACTTGGTTTTAAGCCACTGAAAAAGCGATCAACTATACTTTCAGGTTGGATGATAATGCCAGATTCATACCTTGAAAGTCTTGTAAAATTTGCTTCGTAAAAACCAACAGATTCATCATCCTTCTGCTTCAGCTCATGAAACTCCTTTTCTATCTTTGTTCTAATATTACGAGGGAAGTACTTACTGAAAAACAAGTTCTTGAACTCGTCCCATTCCATGGACTCAATTTCATCTCTTGGCCTCGTATTCTTGATAAGATTCCACCATTGATCAGCTTCACCTTCCAAATGATATACTGCTAAGAAGACTTTATCAGGCTCAGAACATTGAAGAACAAAAATTATCTTTTCAGTGGTACTTTTCCATTGTTCAGCAACAAGTGGATCAGAAGACCCACTGAAAGAAGGTGTACGTTGCCTCATGAAGGACTCAATAGAATATTGTTCCCTTCCCTGCTCATTTGGAAGTCCAGAATGATTCATAGCTTGTGTAATTATAGCAATAAGATTTTACACTCCATCTCCCATAACATTTGTTTGTTCGGGAGGGAAATCATTGCATCGTCCATTGCATTGATCAACACAGTTCCTTCAGGTTCCAGCCATCGTCTAAAACCCAAAAAGAATAGTGTGAGAGGCAAAAATCATGCTAGTGAAAACAACATAATAAATGGGGAGTACCTTTAATATCTAACATCTTAGGATTAATTCTATGATCGTTAGCGTAATTCTAGTACTATAACCTATATTTATACTTAACCTTAGGGACATCCCTAGAAATACCTTAGAAATATCTCTAGGGATCTCACTAAAGTTCTCAAATCCTAGTTTCCATAGGTTGACTAAACCTTCCTCTGATACCAACTGTAGAGACCCGAAGCTTGACGTACATGAACATTACATTACTTTTGCGGAATACTAAGTATATAACAAAAAAACAGACACACAAGGATCATAATAGTTTAGTGTCTTTCGAAACTCGGAATATAATCCTCTAATCCTGGTGAAAGATCTTTAATATCTCCAATAAAGATCTTCCCCTTTTTTTTTACCTAAAACCTTTCTTTATATCCTGGGGAAAAGAAAACATAAAAGGGTGATCTCAAATGCTCAGTAAGGGTAAACAACAGAAAAAAAATCAATCACATCATATTCATAAGAACATAACTTTTGAAAATCTTAACCTGCAAAAGAGAGCATAATTTCATTACATGGGATAAATCATAGTAGTGAAATGAAATCCCAATAATCATAACATAAAACATGAAACTTTGTGGCATACACACATAATCATAGAGAATCATTTCTTGTTAGTCAAGACTCATTGCCATAACTATCTTAGTGTGCAATGTCCCATTCTGAACCGAGTCACCCTCGTTTCAGTCCTGTTTCACTGAACCGGTATAACCTACCATTCCAGCCATGTCTATCTCATGAGATATAAAATCATTACCCAATGAATTGGAGGGAGATATAGGTCCCACCCATCTCGCAATGATACCATTCTTACGTGTGCCACAAAATCATAAATCATACATCATTGCATAACCCATGTAATAAAAATGGGAATCTTGAACATCATGACATCATAAATCAATTCATATAAGATAAAGAAATTCATATAAATAATTCCATCACAACATGATAAAATCAATGTAGTAATAGGGATAAAAACAGAACCCTTTATTATCTTATATGGAAAATAATTTTGATAAAACACTTGAACTCCATTCTTGAGGAAAATATTATTTCTTCTTCAAAAACATTTTTCCTTTCATAACATGTCATACGACTTTAAAAAAAAAGAAGTTTATTAAAAATAAACTTGAAAACTTGTATAGGAAGCTTCTTGGAAATAATGTTTTATAAATCCATTCATGCCGTATAAGTTAAAAAAATCATTCTTCGTACTTTTGTCGGAAATGTCAAAAAGTACCTCATACGAAAAACGACAAAAGATTCCTTTCATATTCTTTAATAAAAACTCACCGAAGTGTAAAATTGGATTTAGACTATTGTAAGTGGATTGAAATAATATTACATATTAAGGGAACATGGATGTGGATGATAAAATACACCCCAGTAAATACCAATGTATAAGCAATATTGGATAAAAATGAGATTGTGATATTTCCCTTAACTTAGGTCCGACTTGCTTTGTAAGTGTCCGATCATCCTGTATAATAATTTAAATCATGTTATTGACTTATTCCAGAATCATATTCATTGTTATTATATCATATATGGTCCACTTATGACTTTATATTTCCCGTTCTTTTGTAAATTCATGTTAAAGTAGCGTTTTGGGTAAAATCGTCTCATTTGTCGTTCATGATTTTAACTTGTAATTATTCATATGATTACATAGATCATGATTACATAATTCCATAATATAAAACATGATTTATATATATATATATATTCATAATATACATATATAATAAATCAGTAAATGAAAAGAAATACACCATTCATGGAGACGGTAGTCCGTACGTACGCATGAACGCTATTTTCGTTTCTTTATTGAATTGAATGGAATTAAGTAGATGACATACATATAAATATAAATAATTCCAGTATCATTATTAGGTAATATATTTCATTAGTACTTATTATATATACTTTATAATCATTCATTAATGGTTAATCATTGAGAATGAATCTCATCGCGTCGTGGAGACGGTAGTCCGTACGTACGCACGAGCGATGATATCGTTCCCATGGTCAGGGAATTGTGTTTAACTATATGTATACTATTTCAGTATCAATATCACTTTATAATAATCATATATAGATACTCATTACACCATTTTACCCATCCAATTATGGTTGTGGTGGAAAATAGATTACACCACGGCGTGGAGACGGTATTCCGTACGTACGCACGCGCGGTGATTTCATTTTTCCGTATGATGGATAGAAGGTGAATTAGGGTTGTTTCGTATTTATAATAACATATCAGTATGTATGTAATAATGATGTTTTTACATTATCATGAAACAACTAAATAAGAAGATGTTGAAGAAGAAATAAATTGAAAAGATCGGTAATGGATATTACCTCTTCTTTGGAACGCCTCTTTGAATCCTCCACTTAGGGAACTATGATTGGTCTTTGAAGAAGACCAGGACCTCTAGGATTATTCTAGGGAAGTGGAGAAGGGATTGTGGCAGGGGTTGTCCAAGCTTGAGTGCTCAAATTGGTGTGATGAGGAGGGGGAGGAGGTTCCCTTTTATAAGGGAGGAGAGGGGCACCTTTGGAATATCTCAAAATATTATTCTATATTAAAGTCAAAATCGGTTTATAATGGTTCCAAAGGGTCTTATTTCGAAGCTAAAGTGAGGATGGGTCTAAATCCTATCATCCAATATGATATTGACAAGTTTAGATTATTATTTTAACCTTATCAATTAGATTTAACACTAAGTTAAATAATTAGAGTTTTACTGTGTCTTATTGTTTTCTTACATTATATGGTAAATACACTTACTATAAATGCCAAAAGAACCTAAAATTGTTTATTATTAGTATATATATATTTATCTAAGTCATTTGGCCGACCCTTATATTTTTAGGAATAAAATAACAATTAATTATATAATATTTGATTTAAAAACTATTTTGTGTCAATTTTGACACTATTTGATATATGATTTTTTTGTGAAAGTCATAACAGAATTATATGTTCGAACCAAGTTGATTAAATCAACACTAATATATCATAGTAACCTATCAAATAAGTGGAATTCATAAAAAGTCTTAAATTACATTTATTTTGGTATTTATAATATCAATTATGTTAATATTTCATTAATAAGATAATTACTACATCATCTTTGTGTCATAAATAAATTATATTATTTGATGTCTAAAAATTACAAATAAAATACCATTATTTATGAAATAATTTTATCTTTCTAATGAATATTTACAATCGAATTTATTTTATGTATAACCCTATATTAAAAATGTTTTAGTAAATAAACATTGATTTTATCTTTTTTAACTCTTCATTGAATTAAATAATAATAAATGTCCTAATCTAATCCAAGTGGGCCTAAATGAAAATATTTGACACTTAAGGTTGTTTTTGGTCGAGATACACTTTTCCAATAGAATTAGGAAATGTGTTGGGGTAATATTAATATCATTCTTACCTTTAATTACCCTATTTACTTTTAACCGTGGTAAATAAAAGTAAAAAGTTACTACTCACCAAAAATTATTTTCATCTCATTGAACCACATTTTACTTACTGACATCAACCGTGTCTCTCGGATTTTTGAAATTCCATTCACAGAAGCGGTAAAATTATGTTTTATGAAAAATTCAGTTTTTTAACAACCACTTAGTAGTTTCACTATTCATCAAAAATTGATGTTTTTTAGAACAATGCCAAAATTTCATCCTAAGCTATATTTTATATTCCGAATTCAAAAATGAAGTCTAATTTACCAAATTCATAACATATATGTTGCATTAATTAATTTTATAATTAAATCCCGCTGTTAAAACAATTAGCGTGTTTTTAAGAAACAATATCTATCAAAAGATTGACACTTGATTATGTCTTGTTTAAATGTGAAATTACATCCAATGACCAACATTTTATTAAATTGTAAAAATATATTCTAAATATACTTTAAAACCACTCAAATTAATAATTTATCACTATTAATTATTTCGATTAAAAAAGTTGTTTTTAATTATAATTTAGTAATTTTCACTATTAATCAGAATATGAAAGTTATCCGAAAAGTACCAAAATTTCACCTTAGGCTAAATTCGATACTCCGAATCCAAAAATGAAGTCCATTTTGAGAGCTAAAATTTATAAAATTTTAAAAAGTGGTTATTACTATTCATAACGGCTAGTTTTAATAGCATATCGTTGTTTCGTGAAACTCAGTATTGCGTACTACACACGCTATCGTGGAAGGTTGTGATTTCGTGTAATGCAAGGCAAGTCAAGGATGCGTGTTGTGAAAGCTCCTTTTGGTGTAGCATACAACACAAGACATTAATAAAATTAAAAAGAATAGTTTTCATAAAATCTCGGGCTGTTACAAAGAAAGTCGGAGGAGGAAGCGGCGTTCTCTTTCGTTGACACGGAAGGCGTCGTCGATCTTCAGAAACAAACCGACTAGAAGAAGAAAGAAGCGACGTTCTTGAGTGTTCTTCGTCAAAGTTGAGGATGGTGGAGAGAGCTTCTCAAATCCTCTCAAATGGCAAAAGAAACCAACCCAAAAATGCTAAAATAAGCTTAAGCTTATTTTATTACACAACCTCCCTCTTAGAATTTCAAAGGTTTGAAATTTAAAACACCTCACCTCAATTAATTATTCCAAGTGTCAAACATTAATTAAAGTGAGTTAAAGGGGAGTTAAAAAAGAGGAGGTGAAGAGTTAGGGTTCCTATGGGACCCACCAAACTTAATCCTCTCAAGGGAGGTTAAGTGGATGTGGGTCCCACCCCTAACTCCCTTTTGGAGGAGTTAACCAACATGTTAAAAATAAAATATGTTTCCACATTTTATTTAACTTTATTTTAAAATCCCAAAAACTATCTCTCAACCCGCAATAAATGCAACCCCGGAAAATGTCTCCTTAAGAGAAAATTGGCGCTGCGAGTTCATCTGTGCCTTCAGAATTCGTTTCCGGGCACCGGTTCAAAAGATAGAAATTATCGCTCGCTCGTTCACTGAATGTACACAAGCCAAACTTCAGAAATTAATTACGAGCACACCGGGCCTCAGAATCAGGCGCCGTCAGAAACTGCGGTCTTGTAAAATTTCAAAGAAAATTAAGATAATTTTTTCCTTGAAATTTCCGGGTCTTTACATTACTCCCACCTCAGGGCTTTACATCCCCGTAAAGCTTCAACACAATCTAGAGTCACAAAAGCGGTAAAGAGCACACATCTGAGCCTTCCGCTTCCATGTGCTTACCTAGAGGTTCCATACTGCCAAAGAAAGTGCACCCGAGGAATCGATTGTCCTCCTAGGATCTGCTCCTGTCGATCCTCGATCACCACTGGAACCTCCGTGAAAGAAACCCCATCACCATCGTCTAGCTCCTCAGGGTCAATGGTATGTGAAGGGTCGAGCACATATATCCTCAGTTGAGATACGTGGAAGTCGTCGTGCACCTGGTGCAACTGCGGTGAATGGGTCAAGCGGCAAACCACCCCGCCTACCCAGATGGGGACCTAAGAAGTTCCGCTAAACCTTGGAGATAACTTGCCGCCTTGGCCACATCTCCGTAAACCTCGTCGAGGTGAGACTCGTCTAAGGACGAGATCGTCATCCTCGAACTCTAGTGTCCTCCAAGTCCTGTCAGCATAAGGCTTTTGTCAGCCCTGTGCTGTCCTCATCCGCTCTTGGATGACCTGGACCATCTCTAGTCTCAAAAGAGATACTGTGATTTCTTCTTTGCCGATAATAGAAATCCGGTCTCATCCACTAGATGAACCACATTCATTGCCTAATACAGTCAATCCTGACATGTATGTTGCATTCATGCCATGGATGACGTAGTAAGGCCTCGACGTAACTAACAAGATATCCATCTGTCACTCTCGCCTCCAAGGGTCGAGTCACACTATCGGCATCAGTGTGTGGTCACTAGGTCTCCTCCAATAGAAATCTCGAAAGTTAGGGTCAAGTTAACAGTCTTAACCGGGACCACTCAGTATCAACCAAACAAAATGGACAGGAAAGAAAACTTTATGAAGATATGTTTCTTTTCATTATTGTAGCTCATACTATAAAGACACAAAGCAAAAAAAGACAAACATCAACAAAACTATAAGCAACAGGATCAATAGCCTCCAGGTCAGAAGCTAGTCCCGCTCCTGTCCATCTGCTCCCGGAGCTCCATGACCGTAGATCTCAGCTGCCTGAAGCTGAGCCCTCCCATGTCCTCATGTCCCCTGCGGTCGAGGTGGGCCTCCTGGTGGTGGTGGTGGCAACATCCCAAAGCGTCGCCCACCTCCAGCTGCACGGCCAGCTCCTCTTCCATGGCCGGCTGCTCCTTGCGGTTCACCCTAATCGAACATCTGCCTCTGCCTCGGAGGTTCTTCATTTAACTGCTGGTCATCTACATGGTGGGTCGGACAGTCACGTGCTATGTGACCAATTCCCCCACAAGAGTAACACTTCATGGCAGGTCTGGCTCTATCACTTCCCTTGGTGCCTCGCACTACTGACCCTGAGTCACGCGGTCGACCACCTGTAGTTCTGGTCCTCTTGGACCCCTACGTCATCTGTCTATTGCCCGCTACAGAAGACTCTGCCGCATGCCGGCTAGTGGTGGGTCCTGCTGCTGGAGACTGCTCAGCAAGGAAACACTCCACTAAGAGGCCTCGCTCTAACACTCCTGTCTGCGTCAGAATATTGTGCGATACAACCGAAGCTTGATCTCCCGCCCGAGCCCCTGCTCGAAGGTTCGGGCCCTGAAGAACGGGTCCCGTACCATATCTGTGGAGTAGTGCGAGAGGTCTGTGAACCTCGCTGAATACTGGGCCACTGACATGCTGCCCTGCCGCAGCTGAAGTAGCTCTTGTATACGCACCGCTCGAAGGGTGGATGTTACAAACTCTACCAGGAACAGGCTCTCGAAGTCTACCCAAATAATTGTCGCCTCGTCTGCAATTGGAGCATCAGGCTCCTACATTTGCCTGCTACTTCCTGAAGAAGGCTGGCAGCAAGGATCACCATGAAGTCTGTCGGCATCCCCACTAGCCTGAAGACTCTCACCATAGCCTCCAGCCAATCCTCAGCCGCCTGCGGGTCCTTCCTTCCCTGGAACCTGGGTGGCCCCTGGCGCTGGAACTCGTGAAGTGCGCTCAAGCGACGTGCACCCTCTGCTTCTGGGGCTAGTGGCATCGGTGGCCCAACGGGTAGTAGTACCGCTGGTGCCTCTGCTGGTGCCTCAACTGGAAAAAGGCCATGTACAGAAGCCACGTCGCTCGGCGGGCTGTCAGTACGAACCACTCTTGGGGCTCTAGCTGGTCGTCCACGGGGAGGCATCCTGAAAGGAACAACGTGACACGGTCAAACGATTTATACCTGGTGAGCTGACCTGGTTTGATCTGTTTTAAGAGAAAACCTTTCAAAACACACACGCAATCAGTGTTTTCGTGCACAAAGTCGGAAAGCAGTTTTCAGGGTCCACGTGTATGGATATGTCGGCCGCCCGCACCAACACTGGACTCCCGGAACTGAAATCCACACTCGGTAATTTTAACACTATTGCTTCACAGAAAGAAAAAGTCAGAGTCATAAGTTCTGCGGTAGAACCGAACTCCTCTGATACCAATTTGTCACGACCCGTCCTCGGGGCCCATGCCGTGACTACCCCAAGCCCTCCTTCCATAGGCCAGGGGCTGGCGACTAGCACCAAGGCGTAAATCCCGGTAAAAAGGGAAGGCATTGCCTTTGTAAAGTAAACAATCACACAAAGTACAAGCGGAAGAAGTAAACAATGAGTACAACAGTAAGTGCGGAAACTAAAAAGGGGCCGGAAATACAAGCCCAACTGTAAAGTACAACTCTAAAGGGAAAACAACAACTGAAAAGTAAAGCCGCTACGCCGAGCTGTCCACTGGAAATCCCTCCTGAAGGGCGGGTACAGATAGCTCCTCTTCTCCTCGGGTTCTGTCGTCCGCTACGATTATGTTCCGCCCAGTGGTTCACCTCCGGGTACCACCTTGTCGTCACGTCCACCTCCGGGTACCGTCTCGTCATGAGGTCCTCCTCTGGGTACCAACTCGCTCAACAAGCCTCTGCCTCGATCAACGTTGTCTGTCGTCTGCATCCAACACAACGAAGTGCGGGCATAGCCCGTGTATGTGTGTGTATAACAATACTCAGTAGGGACCCTGAGACCCTCAAGGTCTCTCTAAAACCAACATGGATAACCACAAATAAGTTCTCAACAATTAACTTCTACTTAGGTATATACCCATACATATACCTATGTTATCAAGTAACCCATCTCTACCATGAGGAAACACAAGGATCATGAAATCAACGGATAACCACTATCCAGGTATATGCCCATACATATACCGAAGTTATCAAGTAACCCATCACAATCATGAGGAAACACAAAGGTCAAAAGTCTCAGCTCAAACCAGGATTTTTATTATCGAAACTGTAACTGCTGAAGAGCTCTGTCTCTAGAGTGTACAGTGGTCCTGTCACGACTCCGAGGTACTGCTCACTAACCTAAGACTGCTGAGGTAGTCCTCCTGTCGAGTACCGCGGGCCTGCCACCTCACACAGTAGTGCTTCCCGCCGGGGTCTGCCACCCAACACAGTAGTGCTCCCCCCTCATAGCCTACAGAGGTACATCTCCTGTCGAGTACCGCGGGTCTGCCACCTCACATATTAGTGCTCCTCCACTATGGGTATGCCACCTCACAAAGTAGTGCTCCCCACTGGGCTACGTAAGTCACTCCGAATCGAATCATACAAGCTATCTTCAGGTCTCTGCCTGCTACACAGTCTTCATACTCCGTACGCTCGTCTCGGGGAGGGTCCGTTCTACGAGCTACAAGTCGATACTCCAAGAATCTCAAAGTTCCATGAAGAAGTATCTCAAAGGACGGCCTCGTCATAGGGGTCTCAACACAACAGACAGCGCGTCAATCGGACGCCCGGTCTGTGAGTTATTAGTCATTTTGTCCCAGGGGCCCGGTTGGTTTCGTGAGCGAACCAATCCCGGCCGTATATCAATTGTACCCCGAACCCTCGTAGGGTATGCTCATAAGGATTGTTTCTCAACGTGATCAACAACGCCGCTAACGGTTCGTCAAACAGACGTCCAGTCTGAAAGATATCATCTTTTCCGTTCCAGGGGCCCGGTTCGATTCCAATACGATCCAACCCGGCCAAAATCCAACTACGTCCAAAACTCGGGAGGAGGATGCCAAATGTTCCATATCGTCAACAGGAACACAACGAGACAGATGGCGCGTCAATCGGACGCCTGGTCTGTGAGTTATTGGCTTTTTCGTTCCAGGGGCCCGGTTGGTTCCGTGAGTGAACCAACCTGACCGCACTCCGAAGGAATCCAAATCTCGAGCGGAGTAAGCCAAAAGATCCGCCTCACTTAGAGGAATTCAACAAAGCTGATGGCACATCAATCGGACGTTCGTATCTCAAGATATGAGTGTTTCCGCTCCGAGGGCCCGGTTGGTTTTGTGTACGAACCAACTCGGCCGAACCCAATGTTCTCCAAAACCTTGAGTGTAATATACCGAAACGACCGTATCGATCCAAGGATCGGGTTTCTGCAGACAGTTTGTCAATCCGAGGTCTGTAGCTCATGTTATTAGTGAATGACAGAAGTCGATTCGAAAACGGGGGGGTCCGGGTCCGGGTCTGACCCGGCCGGACCCCCCTGGGTCGGCCCGAACCGGGACGACCCGACCCGGATCGGCCGGCCCAGCACGGCGGCGCGGCCCACCACGGTGGCACGGTCTGATACTGCCTGGCGCCGCACGTGCGCTGCGCGGGGGGCAAGGCCCCCGCCTCTTCTCCTCTGGCGGTGAGGTGCGCCGCGCCTTGTAAACAAACGCCCCCCCCCCCCCACCCACGTGGGGGCCTGCTCCGAGAAAACGGGGGTCGCTGCCCCCCCCCCCCCACTTTTGAAACCATAGCCTCCCCCTCTTAATTGGGGGGGGGGGGGCGTAACTGCTGGCCGGGGGAATTAATTCCCTCGGTTTCCTCTGTCCGGCCAGCCCGGAACCGGCCACGGCCCTAGTCGTCTGACGCGGTCCGACGTCACCGCACCCCACTATTGCGGCCCCGCTCTGGCCGCGGCGTCTTCGAATTCCTTCGACGTGACGCGACAGTGTCGCGTTTCTTGAAATCTTCTCACAGCGCGGCGCGACGGCACCGCGCGTATCTTCCGCAATAAACCGCATGAACCCGCGTGGTGCGACGACACCACGCCCTTCCGAACCATTCCACAAAATTTCAACACGAAGTAAAAGAGGAGGATCGGTCGGGTTTGTACGGTCCGAACTCCTCACGTTATAAGGATAGCAATCGGCCTTTAACGGACAATAAACTTTCACAATCTTTTTAGATTAAATAAAAAGATTTGAAAATCAAGGCCCGACAAATATAAACAATCAAGTTCGAAGAAAGTTCCACATAACTTTAAAAAAATGTTTACCATGAAGAATCCTCAAGTCAAAATTCTCGAACAAATATAAACAATTGAAACAAACCCCTACCTCGGTTCAAGTGCGGAGCACGTCAACAAACCGCGGAAGACAGGCGTCGCAGAGGTCGGGCGTTGGGGTAATCGTTCGTCGATTCCGTTGACGAAGAGGTACGTCTGAAGAGGTACGTCATTGGTGAATCTTCGTAAGCCGACGAAGAAAGTCCGAGGAGGAAGCGGCGTTCCCTTTCGTTGACACAAAAGGCGTCGTCGATCTTCAGAAACAACCCGGCTAGGAAGAAGAGTGAAGCGGCGTTCTTGAGTGTTCTTCGTCGAAGTTGAGGATGGTGGAGAGAGCTTCTCAAATCCTCTCAAATGGCAAAAGAAACCAACCCAAAAATGATAAAATAAGCTTAAGCTTATTTTTTTACACAACCTCCCTCTTAGAATTTCAAAGGTTTGAAATTTTAAACATATCACCTCAATTAATTATTCAAAGTGTCAAACATTAATTAAAGTGAGTTAATGGGTAGTTTAAAAAGAGGAGGTGAAGAGTTAGGGTTCGTGTGGGCCCCACCACACTTCATCCCCTCAAGGGAGGTTAAGTGGATTTGGGTCCCACCCGTAACTCCCTTTGGGAGGAGTTAATCAACAAGTTAAAAATAAAATATGGTTCCACATTTTATTTAACTTTATTTTAAAATCCCAAAAACTATCTCTCAACCCGCAATAAACGCAACCCCTGAAATGGTCTCCTTAAGCGAAAATCCGTGCTGCGAGATCATCAGTGCCTTTGGAATTCGATTCCGGGCACCAGTTCAAAAGATAGAAATTCCTGCTCGCTCGTTCACTGAACATAGCTGAGCCAAACATCGGAAATTAATTCTGGGCACACCGGGCCTCAGAATCAGGCACCGTCAAAAACTGCTTTCTTATAAAATTACAATGAAAATTAACAAAAAATTTTCCTTGAAATTTCTGGGTCTTTATAGTGTATTTCAAGAGACTTATGTGCAATTTTTCTACATTAATATATGGTACTAGTTGTATCACATATTAATTGTGTTTTTGTTAAAATAATTTCATAATCAGTCACTGTGTGTTACATCAACATCATTGGGGCACAACAAGTTCAATCTGCTACATATTCAGCTTAATCAGTGGAAAGTTATAACGTGTGTTTTTTTCATTCTACAACAAGATACTATTGATTATCCAATGAAATGAAAATCTTCTAAAGTTCTTTTCATATCCATTCGATAACCACCAAATCCAGAAATAAATTTTTTTAAGTAAAAATCATTTCAAATGCATAGAATATTCCACATTTAATGATTCCCTTTAGATAATCAAAAATAATTTTAACGACTTTAAATCAGATTCATTTGGATTAACATGAAATCTTGTACATAAGAATCCATAAAACAATATTTATAATTCACAAACAGATATGTGTAATAAAATTGTTATTATACCCCTTAAAGTTGTTTAATTATATGGTTTCCTATACTCATAATGATCATGTGTATTTAATGGACCAATGACAGTAATAATAATTTAATATTTATAATATAAAAAATTTTATGAGGATATTTTATATAATTATATTGTCATATATAAGTTCGTTCTATATTTTTAAAATTATAGAAACCAATAAAAAATATTTACTCATCCATCATGCTATTTTCAAACTCTAACTTCATAAGATCTGTGAAGGAATATATTAATGAATTTTTTAATTGATCGAAATATATTTCATCAACATACACTTGAGACATCATAATTTTTTTTGTATTTTATTTTATAAAAATATAATGATCTCGATCTACTTAATTTTTTTAATTAAAATTCATGTCAACTTATCATACGATGCACTATGGGATTTTTTATGGAAAAAATAAAGCATTTGTATGTTTATAAACATATTATTGATGTTTTATATTTTCAAACCCCAATGTTTTTTAAACATGTACTTCCTCCAAAAAAAATACATTATGAAACACACACATAACATCCATTTCAAATACTTTTTAATTAAATAATTAATCAAAGTCTAGTAGAATATGAATGAATTCTAGTCTGGCTACTAGTGCACATGATTCTTCATAAATTATGCCTTCTTAATTGTTTTAAACTTTTGGGACATGATTGAAATTATTTCTAATGATTTATCCATTTTATTAATATTTATTTTATAAAACAAATTTAACATTAATAATGGAAGTCACATTAGTAAATTTAATCAAGGCCTAGACATTTTTCCTTTCAAATTAATTTGGATCATCTTTCATAGCCTTAATTAATTCATCCTCACATAAATCCTCATCTATATTTTCATGTTCAAATGGGGAATAAAAAGAAAGTGGTTCTACATCATTATGGAGGAAACATCTAGGCCTAACATATTTATTAATATCACCAATGTTAATAACATTATGATGATTCAAAAGAAACAACATGCATGTTTTTTGTAAAACATGTTCATCAACATAAGTTAGAAAATAAACCAATGTAAATAATGAAGAATCTATTTCATAATAATTTTAATTATAATAAGAATCCTCCAAAAGTGTTTGTGAATTAGTTTTGGAAAACATATCCAATAATATTGGTTTGTATTGTTTAAAAACATATGTTTTTGATTCATAAAATTAAACATGTAATATGTTCACATGAGTAGATGATTTTTTATGAACATAATATTCTATATATGTAGTAGAATAACCTAAAAATATACCATCATCATTTTCTGTTTAGAATTTATAAAAATTATCATTAATATTCAGGATGATTAGTTTCAATGAAAATTCTCTGAAGTACAAATCTTTTGGTTTTTAAACTATCCACAACTCTAAAGGGGTTTTATTAATAAAAGGATGAATAAAAATTTAATTTTTAGTATAAATAGATGTACTAACCACTTCATAAAAAATGTTTATAGTAAGAGTAAATTCACTCAAATACGTTCTTGTTATTTTTTGATGAACACAATTTATTCTTTCAAAACACAATTTTTATGGGTTCTAGCAGTTTAAATGTTATGTGTAATAAATTTATTTCTAAAAAATGTTTCAAAATGGAATTTATAAATTCACATCCAAGATCAACAAAAATAGTTTTCAAGGTACTGTTATTTTAATTTTTATCCTTGACAATTAATGGTTCGAAATTACAAATGGCATCAAATTTATTTACATGAAAATAGTCCAATGTTTTTGTAATAGAGTAATTAAAAAGAAAAAAATACATATTATTTTCATCAAATTCTATTAGTTTGTGTATTATTGAATAAATCCACATGCACTAACTATACATAATCATAAGTTAATACTTTAATAATAGAAATAAAGCATGACCTATTTTGATTACCTTTTTGACAAGGGTCAAAAAATTTTGAAGAATAAAATCTAAGATCTATTAAATACATAAAAGTCTCTTATCAGTTAACATAAATATTTTTTCAGTCATAAAATCTCAAAACCATATATGCTATAAAAAATATTGATCTTTCGTTTCATTAATTCAAGGAATTTCATTTGTCATTATGTGTTCTATGTTTAGTGTGGTAATTTTATCATGTTGATTGGAATAAATAGTGAATTAATCATGGAATTGTGAACTACAAATTTATCATTACTGAAATTCACAAGTTTACCTTCATCACATAATTAACATATTCATATATGTTCGTTCTTAACACCTTTAACAAATTATATAATTTAAATTAATTAATTAATAATGGGAACTATATTATATATACTTATAATCTCATTTTGATCATTATCTCCGAATTTACCTTCTCGTCTATTAAACATGATGATCTTTTTGAAAAAAATCATTGTTACCTGTCATATGATGGGAAGATATGTTATCCATAAGCCATGTATTCTTATTTCTAATGCATTAATTATTTTACCAAAAATATAAATATTAGGGTTTTGGCACTCGAACTTATAGAGACTCAAACCCATATATCCTATATCCATTGTCTGTTATCAATTAAATTGGCATGATTATAAGTAATCAATCCCAAAAGGACCAAGATATCATTATTCTAGGAAAATCAGATTCCTAGATGGGTCTTTTATTAAAAAATAATACTCTTGTTAGAGAAATTTTTATCCTTAATTATAAATAATTATCTTTTAAGATAACACTAATACATCTAGTAAAATTTAGAATATCATTTATAGTATTATTTATGGATTCTGGAGGGAAAAAATAATAAGGTTTATCTCAAATGCTCAATAATGGAAAAATATAGCTGAAATAATAATGAATCAATTATAATAGATAATATGGAAAGGTAAATTACTGAACATACATTTCATAGAATCAATATACTGAAATAATGTACATAAACATTATGGAAAGGTAACAACTAAAAATAAATTCCATTCAAATAAAAATATAATGAAAAATCGTTATGGAATTTTACTAAACTAAAACCCGTGTTTTTTAATCAATGAAATGAAATAAAATATATCCATAGATATGTCGATGCAATATAACATGGATGTATAATAATGGAAACTAAAGGAGGATACTATAGTATTAAGGGATTTCATGTCTCCGTAACATGAAATAATTATATCATCATGACCAATCAAAAGATGGTTTGGAAATAAATCTATAAACCCATTTGTGCAATTATTTTTCTCATGATAACCTATCGATGAATCGAGGAGATATAAAAATTATTGGTATCATATGTCATTACCAATACAAAACATTCCTCATATTGAATAATAAAAATAAATAATATGACATATCAAATAACAAAATTGACCGAGAAATTTTGATTCATCAATAATCCCCCATTTAATCAAATAACTATAAATGTAAACACCATATGTAAAATGTTATATTATCTTGGAAATTTTAATATAAATGATAAATTATATGAATAATTATGAAATAATTAAGGATACATGATTAAATGAAATCGAATACTTATGGAGGATATAATGAATAAATCATGGATGTGAATGATAAAAATATCCTAGCCTAAATCTATATTAAACAATATAGATGATTATTAAGGATGATATTAAATATAAAAATCACAATTAAAAAAAATATAGGGATATTGTCATCTATATTATAAAAGAATATATTTTAGTATTATTCTTGAATAAAATATCATTTGGTTTTGAAAAACGATTTTAAAATATTTTCCTTTTAAAATAACTTTTTAAAAAATTATCTTTAAAAATAAAATATTTACACTTTAAAAGGAGGATTCAATGAAATAATGGGAGATAAATATTTACATGTCGTATGAGGTAAATTGAACACTCATTTCATACAGAAAAATATTTAAAATGTCTCATTAGAAAGAGATAAGAAGATTATATTGAAAAAGTATAAATGTCAAAAAGGGTAATAAATTATTGACAAATTATTTTAAATTCATTCTTGAATTTTTTTTAAAAAAATTGTTTTTATTATAAAACAGGTTGTCCAACTAAAGAGATAAATACAGTCAGGGATTATTAAAATCATTTTCAAATACACCTTGTGTACCATGAGTGAGATAAATGTACTAATACATGATAAAGGTCACTATGAACCAGAGGAGATAAAAATGAAATGTTTTATTTAAAAATTATCAAATAAGCTCCTATAATTTAAACTCATGTACTAATAAACATTAATAAAATGTGACTATGATATAAAACCTTTAAAAAGATATAATATTGAAGTAAAAGTAAATCAATCAATAGATTTTGTGAATAAAATTTAAATCATCATAAAATTTGTTGAAATATTAATGATGATAATTAAAATTTATTATACACATAATATTATATTATCAACGACAGTTAGGATGAAATATAAATCATGGAAATGAAATTCATTTATAATATATTATTGAACATCATAACTTTTAACTCAAATCTCATTAAAATTAAAAATTCAAATTGACACTTAAAATTCAATGAAGAAATATTTATTGGAGGTATTTCATTCCAATGTTCCAGTAGGTACACTATATATATGAAATTAGGTGCAAAACAATTAAGTATAACTTATATAAGGAAAATGACACAGGAATCCCTTACATTGAGTTTATTTTAGATGATCTCCCATTATCATCTTATATAACAAACCAATATAAATTTTATACTTTATTTAAATACATTTTCAACTATATAATTTCTATTTTCTTTCATTTATGACCATGTTTCGTACACCTACATAATCCTTTTATATTTATGTGTCAAAAACATCTTTGATTGGGCATTTATGGTCAAGGGGATCATTATAAAAAATCTACAGAATAATATTAATAATTTTATAATTATCATATTCAAATATCATTTATAATTTTAAAATAAATCCTTAAATATGGTTATGAAAAATGAAACGATGTTACACTCATGGGGATTGTAGGTCGTACGTACACATGAGTTACATTCCATTATTTAATCATCATTGTGGAAATTATGTTAGTAATTCAAATTGTTCTATAATTATCATTGTACAATAAAATCAATATTATTTAATCATATATATATATATATATCATAGATATAAATCGAATATCATCCTGTAGAGGAGGAAGTTGTCCACACGTCCACGAATGATTTAATATCATATAAGGTGTGTGAATGAATAATATAAAAAATGATATGTAATCTATTTCCATAATGATATTTATTTCATAAATATAATATATATGGTTTTTATGTCACATATGATTAACTAGAAACATCCTTTTTATAATCTATATATAATGTGAATGAATCCCTTCTCTTTGAGGGGGAGACAGTCCACACTTCCTCAAACGACATTATATTTTTACAAATAATGAAAAGTATAATGATATGTGATTTAAAAGTAATTAAATAAGATTAGAAACGTAATAAATATGAAATATAAAATATATAAATCTATTTTCCAACATCATGGACACCAAGAGAGGCTGTAATGAATAATTTAATAATCTTTATTTAGTGAGGTGGAAGTCTGTCATACACATAAATAGTGTGTTCAATACACATTATATGGAGGTCTGTGTAAGTGTAAGTGGAATCCCTATCATAAAAACATCCATGAATATTTTTGATATTTTAGCTTTTATTTAAAAATTCAATAATAATATTTGAGTGAGTAGAGAATGAAAATAAATGAAAGGAGTTTAAGGTAGGGTGTTACCTCTAAATCACGTATATCATTCTAGTGTTCACCAAATATCATCATTGGAGGTACTTATTTCGAATGAAGGTTTCAGTGAGGAAGGTAGGGATTATGGAGAGCCATTTTTTAGAATTTGTTCCATTAATAGTTTCCTGATAGGCATAATGATGTGTGAGTAAAGGAGGCATTCATACTATAGGAGAAGTGTGATTTTTGAAATATTATACAAGAAAAAAATCTCCCAATGATATTTTATCTATTTCAAGTAGATAAATAAAGATTCAAATTCATTAAAATGGATTATAGGGTATAAATATTGGTAAACAATAGCTTTTGGAAATGTTCATAGGAAATTTTTGGATTTATGTTTAAGGTTTAATGCCTTATTAAGTGTAATTTTACATTAATCATTGTAGTGATTGAAAAGCCAATATTTTGATTTTACAAAAGCCGCTTTATCATTGAGAATGAACCAAAAATAAAAACACATGATAAAAAATAAAAAATCACATATATATATTTCAAATTTATAAAACAAATAAAAACACATAACCTGATGAATCACAATCAATGAGGCCCACGACATCTAGATACATGACTCATATAATCCACTAGTTTCTTCATCCCCAACAAACCCCACGAACGAAATCTCTATCCATCATGACACCAGTATGACATAAAAACCACCAGATCCAAAATACTCTTCTCAAATATACACCTAATATCCTATTCACCATCGCATTCACTATTCAAGAAATGTGTTACCACTATTGTCATCGCTAACCGTCACCACGTCATCTTCACCAGCCAATCACAATAATAGATATTAGAGACCACAGAATCTGATGAAAAAAATGCACCATATCATCACCATTTCACATTAAACTAGACGAAACTAAAACACTGAATCCAATAAATCACCCCACATCCAAAATCAACTACCATATTCATTCCACCATTGAGATAGTTGAATCAAAATTTCACAGAAAACATGAAGAATGGAACCTAGTAACAAAAATAAGTGTTGAAAAGTCACGCCTAGAACATGTAGTCCACTAAGTAACACCACCCAAAAACTGATTTTTATTGCCACTCTAGATTTGAGTTGAAGAGTAGAGGAGGAACATGAGGTAATATTAGTCGATGGGAGGATGAAAACTCAAAGCAATTACAACAACGAAACGATATAAAACCATGAACAAACCAAATACAAGAAAGAGACTTAGAATCACCTTGATATCCATTAACCATAAAACTGAGAAACCCAAAACCTCCTATAACCATTGCTCCATGTCAATCCTAGAGAGGCATATAGGAGAGGTTGGTCAGATCCACAAAAGGAAGATCAGGAAGGATCCGAAGCAGATATGCGTCACTAAAGAAGAGGAACTACAGAGCCTTCACTAGAGAGAAACTGAGAAATTAGACCAAAAGGAAGAAGGAGAAGGCAACATAAGATGAATAAAAGGATTAATGTAATATAAGAATAGGGGAAGATATCATATGATATACCACCTTAAACATTGTATTTACTTTTAATTCCATTTTCAAATATTTTCTGTTAAAATATATTTTTTACTTCATTGAAATTTATAATTAATCTGATTCCAAATATTGAATCGTTTTTGTTAAATTCCAATCACAGAATTGGTATAAATTAATTTACAAATAATCTTGCATACAGAATGACAATGTATGTTTTTTAAAGTAAAAAAAATTTAAAGATTTGTAGGTTTTTATAGTGAAATTCAAATTAAAATTGATTATAATGACCAATATTTGACTAATTCATAAAAATATTATATATATTCATTTTAAAATAAATTCTAATATTAATTTTATAGTATAAAAAAATAATGTATTTAATTATTTTTGAATTAAATTTCAATATTATTAACTATTAATTAAATAATAAAACGTCACAGAAAAATTAAATAAATCACTATAAACTACTTTTTTTGTTTAAATTTAAAATTAGAAGTATATTTTTAGATAGTAAATATATAAAAGTGTAAAACATTTTGTTTAAAACGGGTTCTCTATTAAAAGGATGTAAATGTTCCTTAATAAAGATATAGGTTTCGATGTGTAAAATACAGTTTGTTATTATGTTATGCATATCTAACCTAATTGAAGAATATAAAATATATTTTATTGAATATAATATATATATATATATATATATATTATTGAATAATATATATATATGTATATATTTTATTGATATAATTCACTAATTGTAATTAATTTAGTTTATTATGAAAAAAATTGTTATGAGCAAAAAAAATAATTATATTCTCTTTCTATTCAATTAGTGTAATTTATCACATATAACTAATTAGTAACCTAGTAATTCATTCTATATTTTTGTAAACAATATATTTTCATACATTATTTAATAATATTTAAATATTCATATTTAATGCATATGTTTAGTATTATTATATTAACTACTAATATATTATTAATATATTATTTTTCTGCTAAAATGTGGTCTTGCATGTAATGCAAGACAATGAACACAATAGTTGTTTCATGTTTAACATGATAAATCAGTGTCTCATCAAATGATAGCTATAAATTTTATTGAATTTATAAAAAATTATAAATATATTATAAGTAATTTAGATATTATATTTCTTTACATTCTTTATTTTTCTTGTTATACATGTTACCGAATAAAATATTCTTATATTATAACTTTTCGGTATTGCAAAACCATTGTGGGTCCAAAAACAATTCAAATTTTTTTTCCAAAATAAAAATTAGATTTGAAAATTATTATCTATGGAATCCAAGAGATTGAACATTATTTAAAAAGAATTCTTTTTCCAGTTTCTTCTAGTTTGATAAATGGAGAAATAGTGAGAATTTTTAGGAATGGTGATGTTCTTATAAAATAATGGTTATTTATGAGTATACACTATTCCAAAACAACTACAATAAGGATAGATTTAATTATACAAGTTATCAAAATTTTCCTTTCTAAATGTGATGTTTGAAAAAAGTATTCTTAAAAATGAAATTTCATATTTTAGTATAATAAATAAATTCATATCCTTTTGAGTAATAGGTTTGGAATTGAGTGTCTCAAAATTATTTTCTAAATTAATTTTTTTAGAAATCAATTTTCATAAATATTTTAAAATAGAATATTTTTTTAAAATAGATTTATCAAAGAAATTAAATGTGAAGAAACATAATTTATTAAAAAATTTATCCTTGAAATTCACATCTTTTATTTTTTAAAAGCATTACAATTTTCATTTTCATGGAGAGTGGATAAATGAGAAGCCTATTCATTTGATGTAAGAGTATTATCATTTGTAGAGGATAATTCTTCATACAAATATATAGAATTATTATCTTAAATATATTCAGGATAATTTTCACTTAACAAAATATTGTTATGGTTTTTAGCTGTGAATAACTTGTGAATTAAAAATGGTATTCATTTGAGATTTTGGAAATAATTCTAATGTTCCTATATCCTGAACTATTATTATCAGAATAATTATCTGATATGTCTATCCATGTTCACTCCATGTCTAATTTTCTTTATTTCATTCTTTTATTTTTACTTATAAAACATTACGTAATTCCATTCACAGTTTTTATACATATTTTCGTATTTTATTTAGATTTATAATATTTAGTCTTATATGCCCATATCTTTTGCAAACAATAAAATGTAACTTCTGAATATTTCATGTAATTCATATCCTTGTAAAAATTCTTATATCTATAATGAATATTATTTTGACCGGTAGTTATATTCATGATCTAAGGAAGATTAGATAATTCATTTTCATTATTCTCATTAGTTTCAGAGTCAAATTCAATAACCACATTATTCTCCATGGATGATGTAACAATTTCATCAATAGAATGATATTTATTATCTTAAGAGGATGTTTTAGAAAATCAATCATAACAATTATTTTTATATAAATTATAAAAATATAACCCATGTGTACTATTAAATTGTATCACGGTCCCAATAAGATCATATAAAGTAATATTAATGACCTTTCATATTTAATCAATACATTTTATTTTATATTACGATTTTTTGGTTTATATATCTATTATTTTCTTGATAAGATTATCACTATCTAATCCTTTCTCTAAAATATCATGAATACTATTGATAATTTTTAGGAATATTGGAATCATTTTATCAATTGTATCTCCTTATAAAAATTCTAAAGCTAGATAATCATCTCTAATAATTACTCTCATGTTTTCAAAAACATTGGATGTGGAAAAATTTGTATCCCCAAACTTATTATAAGGTCTATTAAATTTCTATGAATATGAAAAATTTCTATATATATTTCTTTTCATTGTTCACAAAAAAAATTTATTTACCTTGTAATTCTATTGATATTAGAAATTTTCAGAATCTGTAACAGATCTGAAATCCTTATCAAGTGTTTAGTAATCACCAGTAAGCAATTAAAATTTTTTATACACATGTGTTAATAACAAAAGTACACCTTATATATCTTGAGTGTTCATAATCAGCATAATATAAAAATATTGTTCTATTTGGATTGATATTATCTCTGGATACTAAATTAATTCATTCCATGTATTAAAAACATATAAAAATTCATTTTTCAACAATACACGCTTATATATGAAATATTTTTAAACAGAATCATAATATTTTAAAAAAAATGTAGTAAAAAGGAATAAAAAAATGTTTACTAGGTATTTGATTAGTAGATTACTACTATATTACAATTTTTATTTATCACAATGAATATGAAGATAAATAACATTAAACATGGGATGGATTTTAGGTTTTTAAAAATATCCCTAAAAGAAATATTTTTGGACTATTATAAACAAATCATATTCTAAAAACCAATTAAGTATGGAAAAGATGATCAAACATGGACATTCGTTCCAATAATAGAAATATCATAATCAAATATATTTTGATATGTAAGACATAGGTTGTAATAAGAATTGTAAATTCTTAATAAGAGTGGTTATGACTATCAGAGTATACATGAAATAATGTGAATCTATCTTAAATCATAGATAATCATAATCGGATTAATATTAAAATAACATTGTATAGACTAAATAAATTTTAACATAATCAGAAATATAATGATAAAAAATATATACAGAAAAAGATGAATATAAAAGTATCTCTTTTTATTACATAAATCAAAAATAAAAGTCATATTTCAAAATATGTAATATAAGTGAATACAATTATTTTCCCCCAGAGTATTGTATCGAATAAAAAATGATATGTTTTCAAAAGTTTTATACTCAAATTAAATATGTTAATTCCCTCACCAAGGAAATACTTAAATATGATGATCATATTTTACATCTTCCTATACTCAGAAGTCCATTATCTGATGGATCAGATTCAAACATACTATCTTTACAAGCTGTCAATCATCCCAATCAGATTATTTCTTATATCCCTTGAAGACGTGGATCAAGCAGATCAAATTCCATATCTTCCATGCCTCAAAATCCATCGATCATATTCATATAATCATAGAAGATGTTTAAAAAAGAAAACTATAAATTATTACAACAACAAATAAATACATGTTAACACTTTAAATCCTCATGTCTCTTCAGAAGGAGAAAATATCCAATAAAATCATGCTTCCCCAATCTATTCAAACGAATGATTATTTATTTTAAAATCACCCATGGTCATATTTTCAACCTAATCAGCATGCTTCATTGAGTTTGTTGCAAAATCATGGACAACTGAAACTCGAACACCTATTTATTTTCATAATTCCCAACATCATTTTTTTTAAACATTGAAATCCTAAATATATTTCATTGCCATGGATATCAATTTTTTTATATCAGGAATTTTAATTTATTTAGTCTGAAGGAAATCCTTACACATGTAATTATGAAAATCATAATTACTGTGAATCAGATGCTTATAGATTCTGATATAAGTCTCATTAAAAAAAATCATTCTGAATAAATTATATAAAGTGAAATAAATATGTTTTGAAATCGTGACACATGTTTTTATCAGCTCCATATTCATTTGAAATGATATTAGAAACATAAATAAAATGGGGAAAAAATTTAAATAAACAATTTTAAAAATGATATAAAATATTTTTTACTACATTTTTTCAAAACATGGTTTTGGATTAAAAAAGATTCAAACTGAAGAGTGACATGAATTAGATTTTTCTTAAAAAAAATTTCCATTTCAGTAAGTATCAAATAGTGTGAAATAGTAATATTCCAAGAAAATATCATGAATAATACGAATACAAGAAAATTAAATGGTTTTATCATATAATGATTTTATAAATTCCATCAACTGAAATTCAAGAATAAATATTCTTGATTAGAATGATATTGTGAAATTAACACATCCAGTGATAATAATGTTAAAGTTATAATTAATTAATAAATCTATTCTAAATATTAATTACAAAAAAAATTCAATTTTAATTAAAACATAATATAATAAAATGTAATTATACATATAATCATAGTATATCAATGAAAATGAATATGTAATATAAACTAATAAAAACAAATTTAGTTATTTAATTTTTTACCACTTGGTAATTTTCTTGTAAATTCACCATAATTTAAATAATTAAAATTTAATCAAAATATAACATTAATTGTTCATTAAACATTACATGTTATTTTTAATATATATTTTATACACCATATAAATTTAATTTCGTGAATAAAATTAAAATATGCCTTAGTGAAATGAAATTTGTCAAAATACCTTAAAAATATCATATAAATGAATGGGGGATATATCAATTATATTATTATGTTTATCAAATGTAAATCCAACTAAAAAAATAAATAAAATTTAAAATAATCAAAGGTTAATACAAATATAATCTATGTGTGGCTTATTCAATGACCAATAAGTTTAACCCATTGAATTGAAATTGAGTTAAGGCATCCCTTACCTCTCACATCCATTTGGATGAACATTATTTAACCAACTATATAGTTGTTTAAATATATTATTATCATATTATAGGACCATATTAACATTTATATTATTATATATATTCTTTCTCTAACATACTATTACACATTCATTAATAATATTTTACTATTTTCATTGTTTTGTGGGTTAATTATGTTTTTTCTCATGTATATTTATTCATGGATGATCTGGTTCATGATCATATTATAAATTTATATATCAAAATAATACTAATTGTAAAAAAATTATAATATTCATATATCAAATATAATATTATGAATGATCATCTATGATGGTTTTCAAAAATGATGTATGTTATGATCATAATGATGGTTAGGCGTTTGTATGCATGAGTATTGTTTCTATTTTTCATAAAGCATTATGGAATGGTTGTAAATAATGTTAAATATTTAAATAATGAAATTTTTATCATAATGACCATATTTTTTCACTATATATACATATACTCACACACACACACACATATATATATATATATATTCCATGTGGGCTGGTTATGAAAAGAAAGTCACATCACTTCTTAAAGGCAGTATTCCACTGTATATAAACGATGTTATCATCAATAAGTAGTTGAAAGGTTAAGAATGAAAATGATATATTGGATTTATGAAATGAAATGTATGTAATTAATATCATACAAATGTCATTTATACAATATTAATTTTTCATATTTTTCCTTAATATGTTCCATGTATAGAGTTAGATAATGTTCCATCACATCGCTTCCTGAGGTTGTATTTCACCGTACACATAAGAGACATTATACTATCCACTAAAGAGTAAAAATTCAACAATATAAATATTATATAATAATAACATATATATAATCATGTCATTAATATCATAAATATATTATGTATCCATCATAAAACTTATCTATGAATGGTGGCAATGAAAAAACAAATGAAATCAGTTCATGAAGAGGTTTTCCATTGTACACAGAAAGGATGATTTTGTTATCTATTTAATGGAAGTAGAGGTTGATAAATGTGATGTACATATTATTAAAAAATCAAAATATATAGGTTATTTTCTGTTTATAAAATTTTAAATTTTTAATAATTATTGAATGATGTGGAGGATGAAAATATAAATACAATCCTTGAATAACAGTAGAACATACATTGATATCTTCACTTTTTTTCGGAAAAATCGTTCCTAAGATGGATTTATTCCAAAAATATTGAGTCTCTGATGAGGTCATTGATGTTGGGATGTTATTTGGGTATGAATTGGCCAATTCACATGTTTTTGGATGTGTATATATGAGTGGATAGGGGGTAGCCTTTTATAAGTCACCTGAGTGGAACACTTGTAATATTTTGAAAACATTCTATTATAAAAACGTTTTTATCAAAGGAAAATTGATCACAATGGGCCATTATTGAATATATAAAATATATGGTCTTAAAATTGCTATAAAAATGGTGTTTGACCAGTTATTTGGCCATTCTAACCCTTATCTACATAGTGTATCCCCCACTAATCCATTTCTACCATAACAATGATAATTAATTTTTAATATTTTTTAATTTCCTTTTTCATCCTTTTAAATTATGGTAAATCTTGTGGTTGAGGAGAACCAAATAAATCCAAAGGTATTTTTTGAAGGAAGGGAGGAGTTGTGATGTTTTTTGAGTAAAAAGGTATGTTTTGGAGGATACAGTGAAATCCCAATAGTAGCTTCCTGTATGTGGATTCCTAATGGTGGCATCCTAGAAGTGTCTTAATGGAAGTGGAACCCTATATGTGTTTCCATAGTGGTGGATTTTAGATGGTGGATTTTTTTGAGTGGCTTATTGGTGGCAGATCCCTAGAAATGCCTTTGTGAAGGTGGATTATTGGTGGTACATTAATTGAAGTTGCATTCTAATAGTGGCTACTATTAGTCTATGATGGTGGATCATTGAAGGGGATCACATGTAGTGTCTCCTTGGAGGTGTATCCCTAGAAATTTCTCTACTGATGTGGTGTCCTCATGCTCTAAAAAATTGAGGTGGATCAATCTAAAATAATGGTTTCTAAATTATAAATCCATATTCCAATAGTTTCACATTCCTACAGTGCCATATCCCAAAGGTGGCATGTTGTAGTGTTTCCCAATTTATATAATTTAAAAAATTTACTATCATTACATCATAAATGATGAAATTTGTTATACCTTATTAAATGGATTTTAATGACTTTTAGAGAAGGATATTTATATCCTCTATTTCGTTTAAGTCTGGAGAATTTTTAATTTGTCCAACCATGTAATTTTGATTATATCCTCTGATAATGGTAAACTAAACAATATCATATTCATCTATTACTTTATCTAATCTTTCTAAACAAATTATCATCTTTTTTTGTATTTCCTTCTATTGAGATGGGTACTTTCAAATCATTATTCACATAGAGTAATGGAGACCTATTATTGGATTTTTTGAGTTTCCTATGTAGTTGCTATCCACCAGTATGTGCACAACCTATTTTTAGTAGAACAATTTTCTGTAGTCATTCGTTATATGAAGTAGGAATTCCTTAATTTATATTCATCTGTATCCTGTAGGATGATATTTTTATATTTATATGTTGTGAAAATGGTTTTATCAAAATTATGAATACAAATGAATTGATTTAAGATAGATATAAATGTGAATATGAATGGTAAACAAGATCCTATGGATTTATGAACTCAATTAGTCATTATATCCACGCATGCATCATGTTATGTTTAAAATTGAAATTTTATCATGGCCCTTGATTAGATTTCATTATTATAAATATATAATAAACATTTTGTGGTTATTAATATCAAATAAAATGTAGTGTCATATTTTGTGTACTCAATTAATGAAATTCATGCACTGGGTTCTTAGGGGCCATGTAAGGAAACCCTTAAATAAATATGCGTAATTGAATGAAATTCCTGACACCCAATCTAGAATATTCTATGTGTGTCTGGTTTTTTCTTTATGGATGGTGTTGTGTATTGTTACACGACTATGTTTCTCTGATTAATGTGTGATTGGTGTATTTTGATTTGTGTAGGGGATTTGGGTGTTATGTGGTCATACATTGGTGATGCGATGGTGGTTATGATATGTCTATGCAATAGGGATGTGAGGGAGGAAGTGGAGTGGTTTTGAAGTCTATCTGTGATGGTGGTTAGTTATGCTAGTTTACAGAGTTTTCATGGATTTTAATTCATGATAATGATATCTAATGTTGATAAATAATCAATGATGTAATGGGATGAAAATAATGAAAAAAGTATCTATTTTATTATATTGGGATGGTAATATATTATCTGGAAAATTTCATAATGAGAATTAATTATTACACTAAAAATTTCGGTTTATGGACTTTTTGTGTGGTAGTGATTTTTAGTTATGGTGGCATAATTGGATATAAATGTGATATTCTTTATTTCATGGATGTAAACCCTTAGTATGGAGTCTTGTGTGAAGCGTGTCTATATGTATATACATTGTATATTCTTTGGGATTTATTTATGAAACCCACCCACATTTAGTGCAATGTTCGATCACCATATCAGATTTTTGGGGGGGGGGGTCCAAAAATCCCATTGGGAAAATAGATGGATTTCGTCACACACCTTCCCACTCCTTCTTCCAAGATCTTTTTATATCCATTGGATTTTATGGCCAAAAATCAAAAGTATTAAAATATATTTGTGATGTGATGAGATAAGTGGGACTAGGTGTCTTTAAGTAAGATGCGGTGAGATAGCTTATTATTGGGGTCATGCATGGAATAAAGAGGTCTGGATGGTTATTTTATTCATGTTCACGATTCCATACTACAATGGTTATGGTATATTTTGTGAGGTGATTCCACAAGTGTCTAAATACATGATATTATTTGATGTGATGTTATTTTGAAGAGGTGGGATTATCAATACAAATGATGTTGGTGTGTGAGGGTGGAATATTATTCTGAACGCGACGTGGGGTATCAAATAATTTATATGATTCATATTATATTATTATAATTGGACGTGTTATTTGGTGAGTTAACTAATGTGGTGATTTTTTTAATACTAAACATGTATATGTGTTGTTTGGTTCTACTATTTTCTCATATATGCATTAGTATTCTCTTTTCACATGATCACAATAGGCTTTAGTATTCCTTCTGAGTATACATGTATGCTCATGGAGTGTGTATATAATTTTTTTCATGTTTGTAGGAGTACATCATGGACCATTCAATATATTACTAGCTCAAACCTTTGGATTTCTATAGTAACATAATTGTATAATTGTTATTGGGTATTTACATAATAGACATTTATTTTTATCAGATATATTTATACATATATTTTAGATGGTTTTATATTTCGTTCATATTATAATATGTGGTTTTATATGGTTTATTCTTTTTTTCTTCTCATTGAATATTACTTTAGAGGGTAATTCTTACAATTACCCTTATATTTTTATACGCTCAAGGAAAGTCTCCTACTAGTGGCCTACTGGAGGTTGAAAATAGGGGATCATTATCTCTCCAAACTCATTGTGTTGTCTTTGGAGGGAGGGTAATTATTTTGGGGTATCAATTGTGATTTTTAAGAGATGATATGGAGTTTGGAGTCAGGCTCACTAAGGATTGAATGGCTTGGTATAATAGTTGTACCAATTGACCTTGGAGTGTGACATAGGATCAGAGGATAGAGGAGGACATGATATTTCTGGGTTCATTGTGATCCAGTTCGTGGCCTCTATGTTTATTGTATTTCTATGTGATTTGGACATATTTTCTTGGTAGAGACCTAGGGAAGGTACTGTTATTTGGATTAATTTCATATTTTTTTAATTGGGTTGTTTTTATATTGTTAAAATGAATAATTTGAATTAAAAGGCATCATAATAAAATTCAATAATACTAGGCTTAGTAAATTATTGTTATTGATTTATTTATCCAACATAGTCATCATCCACATTCGGATTATCCTGTGTATGATTACCAGGAAGACCATGTTGATCAGTGACAGTTTGACATTGATGGGGATGATGACTAGTGGAATATGATTTTGTGAGGCTTTTGGTTGAAGTCTTTGGGGATGTATGGAGTTAGTGTTTATGATGTTGACACAAATAGATGTTTAAAGGATCTAGATATCACTGTTAGTGTGATCTTGGCATCGGAATTGTTTCATATACCCATAACTATTAGTTATATGTGATGAGTTCTAGGTCATGGTGGAAAATGATGTAACTTGTCGAGTAGAAGAAAGAAGATGCATCATTTGTTTACTTAGAGATAGTGTTCATGATGGATTTCCTTTAATCATCCATGAAGGTTGTGATGGGGAAGGAGCTACTCTACATTCAAAAAGGAAGTATGTTTGAGTGTGATTAGGTGAAAATGTTCACGAAACCTCTATGATTTTCTCCTAATTTTTTCATAGAAAAGTACCCCAGAGGGAGACATCTTAAGGAGGCACTCCATCATTTAATCTAGTATTAATTTACTCTTTTTATGTTTCCAATGAATCAATAGGTTCTAGAAGAAGTCACATGTGATTGTGTTGAATCGCATATAATAACGATTATATTGAAAGGGGAACAAGTAGAGTTCCTTGAAGACTAGTGTTTTCTTTGATATACATCAATATCTAATACATTTGATGTTTCAACCGGTAGGTATTCGACAGCCGCATATTCCCTTCCTGACTTTAATGGATAGTTTTTTCCATTCCCTTCATGTTTACATCAGGATAGATTTTTTACATTGTGGGATTCATTGAAAATATTGGGTTCAGTGGCAAATGGTTTCTCATGATAATTTTAGTAGGATTGGTCATGTTCAGTATTAACCTTATGAGTAATTACTATTGAGACCATTTATAAAGTATGGGTTCTATGTTAATTATCCAGATAGAGAGGATGGTCTAGATTGAGGCCCTGCGTAAGATGTCCCTCTCCATCATGATCCTTGACCAGATTTTTTTCAAGAAGTATTCATTCAATATAGAGGCATAGGAGTCTGTATTATTATTTTTATTAAGTAGTTATAAATGCACAAGTTTTTCCATAAATTGTTATAGGTGTGATAAATTTTTAATGTGCCCTTGTTTTTTTCCATTGTTTTATTTTGTTGACTCACACTCATTTCATAATCTCGCTCTAGCCCATGACATGGGAATATGTGTATATAGTTTTCTTTTTACTCAATGTTGAATACAGTTGTATGCGTCTAGACCAAGCTGTATGATTTTTCTCAAGGGTGTCAAATTAGGATGGGGAACTATCACACTTGTGAGGATACTTTCATACATCAGATTAATCAATTTTATGTCATCCTTAGCATCGAATGGTTTTAATGATTGGGTTTGATTATATAATTCATCTTCAAGAGGGTTCTATTTTCATATGTTCATGTATAGAAAGTAGATTTCAATATTGACTGAGGTTTTCAGATGGTTATTCAACCTTGTAATCTTGTTCATTATATGATGGCAGATACATCACTGGAGTTAGTGGATATTGTGGTAGAGGATTGCCACTAATTTTTATTGAATTTCTACATGTTTTACACAATGAGAATATAGAACAACCCACTTTACATGATTTTAATTTCAATATAGACTTAATCTATAGGGGTTATATATTTTTTATGTCTTCATATCATATGAATCAAACTATTATTTGGAGTTCAGGATTCATATAAATTATCTGATGTAGAGGGGTGTTATTCAACATAGTGTCTCACAATAGGGTGATGGATTGTTAATTTATAAGATGGGGGATTATTGTATAAGGATGTACATAGACTAACAGATATTGAACCTATTAAAAATCATGGATCTTTATCCACTTCAAATGATAGATGATATTTTTGACAATTTTAAGGGATCTTGTGGGTTCTCTAAGAATTATTTACGGTCTGGAAATCACCAGTTCAGTTTCAATGATAATGATATCTAGAACACTACATTCATATGAAGTTATAAGAGTTTTATGTTGGTTTTAATGCCTTTGGGTGTCACTAACACTCCAAATGTTTTCATGGGGCTCATGAACACTTTTTTCAATGAATATATAGGTCATTTTTTTACAATGACATGCTGGTCTAGTAAATTTCATAAGAGGATAATTCCAGGAATCTCATGTCTATTTTAATAGTTTATTATTGCCGACATCTCTATATAATAATGTCCAAGTTTATATTTTCATCATGAGAGGTACATTACCATTGGAATGTGTTGTTTTATTATGGTTTGAAAGTGGACCCATCAATTGTTGAGGTAGTTTCGTGTAGGGATTAACCTAGGAACATGGTAGAGGTTCATTGTTCACATTGTCTTATAAGATATTATCATTGATTTTTTCTTGATTTATCTTTAATTTCAACCCCATTTATAGATTTTTATAGGATGATCCAAGCTATTGTATTTACTTATCGGTGTCCTGTAGAACTCGGTTGCCTAGTGGGAAGGTTGGCTAGTGATCCTATGTATCATTTTCCTAAGGAGGGTCTTATGTTTGAGGTGATATATGATGCATCCTATATATTCGTGTGATGTTTTTTGATGTAGTTGATGGTGATGATCTTTTATGGGTCTCGGATTGTATGCCCGGATTTTCATAAATATGATACCCATTATTGGATCTATAATAGGATATGTTTTTACTAATGTTGGGGTGACTTTTTCATCATTGGGTAGTGATTTTCGTCTTCAGGGATCAAAAGATCATGAGGTATATATTTTCATAGCATGGTATGAATCAATGATAGATGATTTGGATGGAGTTTAATCCAGATAATGATTTTGAGATCTCATACTCCTTATGACAATGGAATGTTGTGGGTAATAATTCTACGAAAAATAGTGAGAGGGATATTGTTTATATTTCTAAGTATTCATGGATATATATTGGTGAGTTCACATCCATTCACATATATAAATGAATTGATCTTGGTAGATGTTGTTTGACTTAGATTATGTTGTTATATTCCATGGGGAAATATGTGGAGGAGTATCCAAGGTGATTCTCCAGAAATATGTTTGGAGGACAGTCAAAACCAGATGATTATTCATGTGAGGATTCTTGTTCCTATATGAATTAATTATAGAAACCATTATATTGTTATAGATCATCATTATCGGGACAACTATGATTTTGGATGATGTACTATGGCTTGAGTTCACATTTTTTGGTGGATACGATGAGACAAGAAGTTGTGGAGTTTGTGGTTTAGTGTTTGTTTTTCCAATAAGAATATTTTTGACACCATGTTCATGGAAGAAATTTACTACCTTTGGATGTTCCATTGTGTAATTTTGATGAAATGTCGATGGAATTTTTCTTCAGTTTACACCATGATCATGGAGGTTATGACTCTATCATGTTGATCATAGACCGATTGAAAAAATATGTTCACTTATTATATATTTATTATTCAGCCCCAATGGATTCTTTCACTATGAGGTATATGGATGAGGTTTTGTAGCTACATTGATGCATGATGTCCATTATCTCGTATCAAGATTCACATTTTACCTCAGGAGTTTAGATTTGATTTCATCATTATTTTGGATCTCTATTAAGTATATGAGGGTAGAAATAGTAGACTATCCAGATGTTGTAGGACGTAATGGAGTTGTTAATCATGGACTTTGGTGGATCGTGCACATGGAACCTACACTTTTTTTACTATTCATGTGAAAATATCTATCACTAATTCATTGGAATGGTTCAATTTGAGTCATTTCATGGGAGGTTGTGTTTTCCCCCATTATGATGGGTCAAAATTAGTGAGTAAATGATACTTAGTTCTAATGTGGTGTAGATAACAATAGATAAGGGTTAATACATTCATGATAGTATAATCGAAGCATCAGACCATCATATGTCTTTTGTCTATTGTAGTAAGAGGCCCCTGATTTTCTAGATTGGGACTATGCGTTAATGATGGATTCCACTCGATGTAGGAAGATGTGTTTTAAATGGGGAGTAAGCTTAAATAGTGGTTTTTAGGCCTTTTGGTGTTGGAAGCATTTGTGAGGTATCTTACCAATTGAAACATCCTCCTCGAGTTGACCAAATCCATGACATCTTCAAAATCTCTCAGCTCCCATATTACCTTCATGATGACTTGCATTTCATTTACTATGGATATTTGATATCAATGATGATGGTAGATTTTTTGGATTAGTAAGTTGGGATCTAATATAAATACAAGAATGTGCTATTAGAATTAATAATTATAATAGTTCTTTTTGTCAAGGAGGAATTGTGTCCTCGAGGAGAGTAGATGGTAAAATGATTGGAATATGCATACCTAATACAAAGAGTTGTTTTAAGTTGTTTGATGGTTTACCACGAACAATTGTTCTTTGATGTCATGTTCTAAACATCCTATTTTATATTGCATGTTTTTAATATTGATTTTCGATGTGTTATAATGTTCCGATATATGAAAAGGGAAATATTTGATTCTTAATCGACATTCATTATAATATGATGTGATTAAGAATATGATGGTGATTTAGTTCTTCCAAGAGAGGATTGTTTATTAACATGGATGATGGAATATTGTAATTCATGTATTTGCGGTGGTGTGGGATGGTGTCACTATTTATGATATAATAAGACCCTTGAGAGGTATCATGAGGTATGGTAGTTTGGAATATTTCTTTCATTCCTTATTGATATGATTTAAATTGTAGAGGGATAATGTAGATTAATATAAATCTAATGTAATTTCCTAGACCATCTATCCCATTACATTGTGTAAAATCGGGTGATGAGGTTTCATTAAATGTAAGGAGTATTTTTTCGAGAAAAGGGAGATGTTTTGAGGTGTTTGAGATGAAAAAGGATTGTCTTAGTTGATGAAGATATTTCCCAATAGTGACTTCTTGTATGTGGATTCCTCAAGGGAGATGCCAGGTTTTGGTTCCCTAGTGGTGGATACCTTGAAGAGGCTTCATGATGGGGGATTCCTAGTGGTGGTCCCTCTAATTTACCATTATGATAATGGCTCCCTGGTAGTGGCTTTCAAGATGTGGAACCAAAGCATGGATTCTGTATGGTGGATTGATTGTGGTGGATTCCTAGAAATATTATTACATTGATTTTATATCAAAATTAATTATAAAAATTAATCCAACAACCTAATGTGTATTAATTTATATACAGCTGAAAAAATGTTACATTAATAAAAATTGAAAATATAGTTACATAATATAAATTATTAAAACTAGAAGGTAATGTTCAACTAAAATTTATTATTTTTAACTATTCATAAAAAATGAATATTTCTAATAAAAACCCAAAAAATTACCATATGATAATATTGATATTATTATATAAAAAATATTTAATTACATGAAATAAAATATCTATATCTTGTAAATATTATTTCTAAATTATGATCTTAAAGAGTTTCTAATCCATATTTTATAAAAAAAATCATAAATTTTTTTTTTCATTTACATGATTCATATTTCATTACTAATAAATATGTAAATAATAAATATTTTCCAACTATATTTTTTCCAAATGTTACATAATCATATTAATACCCACCAACCCAAAGGATACATGATATGTTAATAGTATATTTTGTTTCTGTAAAACTCAGTTAAGAATATAATATAAGATATGAAAGTAACTCATTATTTCATGAAACACAAGTTATATTCCATGTTGCATATAATTCAAGATAATGAAGGGATTAAACATATATAAAAATAAGTATATCCCATTGTTTGTGGGAGTTATATTTTCTTCAAATCATAGTGTTGTGTGACATGTATTATATCTAATACAATGTTATTATTTTGAAATTTCAGAGTGTTAAAAAGGTCATTCTCACTTGATATCAAAGGATTGTGAGATCTATATTTTCCTTTGGTATAGTTTACCAAAAAAATAGTTTTTAGTAAAGTCTTTAATTGGTTTCATATAAATTATTACAAGGCTTGAGAATTAATATTACATCTTTTTGCGATGAAGTTGGTGAGAGGAAACATGTTGGACTAAACCTTGTCTGTGAGAAATCAATAAAGGTGAAGACAATCTATGTTAATTTTAGAGAATCTCAGTGTTGTAAAAAGAATTATGTAGATAATAGGAAGCTAGATTTGTAATTACTATTGGGAGATATTGTTTTATTAAAAATATCTTCATATAATTGTTTTATATTGATCTATAAAAAGAAAATTTTGAGCCAAAGGATATCATACAATAGAAAATTCTAGAGTGAATTGGATATATATCTTATAATTTGAAAATTACAACAATCCACTATAAAGTACATGTTTTCATCCATATATCGGTGTTAAAGATGTAAAAACTAGTTCGAACTATTTTTATCAACTTTGGAGAGATATAATTTGAACATGATCTATCTTACTATGAAAATCTCATACAAATTCTTGATAATATAGAGAATTCTTTCTTGGAATCAGTCAACTCAATTGGTAAAGGTGCATTACTCATATCATAAAATGGGTTATGAAATGTGGGAACCATAGGATGTTATAAAAATTAACTTTCCAACATTTTAATGATGGGAATATCAATGAAATTTAGAGGTTAATTTTTTTATCAGTGTAGAATATAACACCAAAAAAATTATAATGTATTCATTTTATAATGAATATAATCCCTTTGATATCATGATATCCACCCAAAAATTATTTAAATGAAACGCAATATCATATAAAATATTGTTATTAATTAATTGCTATTATAAAAAATACATCATGTAAGAGGTGTTTTAATAAAACAAACTAAATAATAAATAAATAAATATATAATTACTATGCTTATTCATTTGGTACGTATTGATCATGAATTTGAATAAAAATACTTTTGATGAAAATGATATATTTTCTAAAATCATTATCCATCACAACTTGTTAGATTCTATTAAAATTAATTTTTGGAATTTTTAGAATATTTATTTGATAAAATAAACAACAGTTTTTATATAGTAATATTTAAATCTTCATTAAGATAATTGTAACATCCAGTTACCACTTTCATGTGATTCGCTTATCTCATTTCCTTTAAATTTTTATTTGGGTTTGTTTCGAAACTATTAAAAATGAGGGTAATTAATGATGAAAATGACATAATGTTTTCGAATATATGACTGTCTGAATTATTGTATTCCAGGAAAAAAAATTTAAAGGCTCTATAAGGTTCTCCATAAGATCACATAACACTAGAGTATGTTTGGTTTTTCAGGAGAAATTTTCATTTTTACAATCTCCACATAAAATTCACACCTTTTAAAATGATTACAGATCAATTTTAGATCATTGGGAATATGTAACGAGTTCTCTATAGAGTGTACAAAGATTAAATTCTTTTAAGAGAATGGACATCATTTTGATTTTTTATAATTCTTTTGCTATGTACTGAGTAGATCTCTTAATTATGTAATATAAGTCATGATTACACACTGTGAATGTAAATTACAAATGGATTAATGGAAAAATATGATTTATAATGTGATGTAATGTGTTTTTTAGTGTATTTAGTTTTCTTTTTTCCATACACAACATGAAAAGTGGTTACAGGATGTGTAATTCTCAATTTTTTTGTTTTTAGGGTATTAAATGGATATTATATATTTCATTTGGCCGTAGTTCTCTCCCCCTCAACCGATGATATCTCCGTAAATATTTTGGAGTCCCCGAATCAATTTGGATCATTTATTTTAATGATTTCTCACTGTTGTGGTTGTGGAGTGTTTCTTTCAGTGAGTAATCCTTCAAATTCTTAATTTTTTTTAGGATTTTGGTACCACCGCCCGATTTTATTATTGGATCTCTTGATGTATTATTATAATAACATTAATCCATTCTAGATCCATTTTGTGATCTTCCTCTACTGGCTATAAATTATGTTGTTTGTGGTTTAGCATGTGAGTTTCTTCAAGTAATGATGACTTCTTCACTCTCTACTAACCATTTTTCTCGTTGAATTTATTATGAAATGTGATGATTTATTAGATTACCTCCACAATTTTATTTATATTCTTTATTATTTTATGGTTCTGTGGAGGGTGTGTGAAAAATAAATTTTAAGTATGTTGTTCTGTATCATGCCTGTATTGGTAGAAAATCAATTTTTTTGGTTTTCATAAATGTTTTGATAAATGATACGGAATGATATATTGATTGGTTTGTGTGTGTCGAACATGTTTTTTATTATAAAAGATGATTTTATAATATTTTGATTAAAAAAATGTTATCTTCAAATAATTATGAAACGGATTTATGAAATTGGTTTCAATGAATGATTTTGATCAGATGGGATGGATAGTAGTGAATATGGCAGTCAATGAATACATAGGTTAATGTTGTAACATGATTTCATTATCCAATTTTTATTTTGGAATTTACTCATTAGGTGTTCCTTTGTTTCCAAGCCCCTTTGTTTTAGGGAAGTGATATTTTCATTGTTGGGGGGTCCACTCATGGGGTTTTCTACTATCCATATGCATGTTTTATAAGGAAAGTAGTGCATATTAGTTATATAATGTGGTATGAGTTGTCTGATAGCCATAACAACAGTGAGCATTGGAATGATTAAACCCATGATTTCAGATTTTAATCTTTAAGATCACAGAAGCATGTCTTTGATATGATATGAAATTAATTCATTTGTATTAATTAATTGAGTGGATCTATATGAAATTATTAGACACTAATTTATCTGGAATATTTTGGAAATTTTTTAAAATGTCTAAAATACATGTTTTTGGCATGATTTAGGTATAAAAACATATATCCTATTTATCATGCTAAATTTGGTAATTGTTAAAAATATTATACTATGAATTGTTATGGAACACCAAGAAAAATTACTTTCTATTGTGTTTGTTTGTTTTATTTAATTTTGAAATATACAACTTCTACGTATATAATTTGAAAAAATGGATTCAATATTATAATTGGAATAATTTATATCATCATCCCTAACGGTGAGCGGCTGTATAAATTTTAGGTTCTGACTAAAAGGGTTGCAGAGGTTTTGAGATTTGACGATTTGAGAATGATTGCGTTGGGAAGTAGAAACTATCATGTGGTCTTCCTCTCGGATGAAGGTAATAAGAAGGCATGGAGAAAAGGCACAGTTTTCATGAGACATGGTTTTCTGAATGTGTAGGAATGCGATAAAAATTTTGATTCTATGAATGTCTATAATACTCACACCTAATTATGGATCACAATTTATAAAGTAAATTGAACGTTTTGGAAACCAAGGATTATATTGGACATTGCATTCTCTATGGGAAATCCCATTGGAATGGACAGATAGATAGACATATCTGTGGCTCTGGAATTATGAAATAATCATGGTGGAAGTTGACATGTCATGTATTCTTATTGAGGAGGAGGTTCTTACAACAAGAGATGACAACATGAACCAAGACATATTATATAAGAGGAAGCCAAAATATTACTTTAGTTTCTTTTTCTTTGGACACATGACGGCCGAGTGTAATTTGGACAAATAATATAACTTTTGTAAGATGAATGGACATGATGAGAGCATTTGTAGAAGAAGGACGGGAAAGGATAAGAATTCTATAGTTCCCATGGGGAGTACTGGAGCTGTCCAACTGTCTGGGCCTAGGGAGAATGAGAATCTAAACATGGGGGGATCATCATTTGTGACAATGTAGAAGTATCTAGGTCACAGTGGGGTGCCTTTTGGACATTTTGTGGTTGTGGATGGCATGGTCGACGTAACTAGGCCAATACAATCTTCCCATATAGTAATATGGTTCTTATGGTTGATAGGATGGCTGTCATACCTATGTGTGATTCTCCTCCTCAATTGGAGAAGGGAACACCTAACCAGCCATGGGCTACACAATCTTTCACTCGGTTTGGTTTACATAATATCATTTCTAATGAAATTGGTAATGAGGTGTTCATTTATTTCCATATTGCTTCTAACCTAGTCCGAAAATTCATTCATATGTCCCCCTCCAAGGCTTCATGAAGGAGCATTACTGTGGGCAGTGATCCCCCTCATAAATCCTGGAACTCCATCATGCCCCTGACTGAAAGAATTTTGTTGGATGAGGTGGAGGAAGCTCAGAATAATGAGTCAGTTATAATCAATACATGGGGTGATGCTACTTACCCGAGTGGTTTTCCTGATTGGAATCATACTGATTCTAATGGTTGACCCGATGGGCTGATGGTTAATGGTAGTAAGATAATGTAGGTGGAGGAAACCCAACACATAGAATTAGTCACAACCATCCTATGTGAGGATGCTGCTGCACCAAGTAGTGGATTAGATGATGATTCTTGTGGTGGATCAGCTGAGCTTTTTATTGGAGCTATCAAAGAAAAGTAGGTGGAAAAAACTTACACAGATAATCAATCCCCATCGTCCCAGTTGATACTGTATTTTCTCTCAGTGGTGTATTGGATGAGCTGCATGCTTCCACAGATACACATAAACAGTACACTGGTAATGAGAGGGGAGTCAGTGAAAAAAATGGTATTCAAGGAAGTCCATAGCATCACTGTCCCAAGTTATGTTCTAAAGAAGGGTAAATGAGGATAAGGGATGAATTGGATAATACAAGATTCATTGGAGAAAAAATGGGGTCCTCTAACAAGATGCATGACCAATAAAAATGATTAATTTTAATTTTAATTTTCAAGGACTGGAAAACTCCTACCCGTTCAGGGCCCTTGGACATTATATTATGGCCTACAAACTGTTGTTTTTCACTATTGCTAAACCTACTGTCCTCTTTGAAAATTATAATGGATTTATATGTGGTTCCCTATTATATAGTTTTTTCTCCAACTATCTACATGAATACAATATAGACCTCTTGTGGGTTTTAAGTCATGACACCACTCAAATTACGTCTTGTGGTATTTGGTCTCAAAGCATTTTGGTTAATTGTAGTGTTGTTGGACAAGATATTTCAATATCATTTTTTTTCTGCATCCTCCTATTACATCTGGAGAAGGGAATTATGGGAGGAGATCAATGTCACATCTAGGAGTACAGATAAAAAATGGTTTCTTATTGGTGATTTCAATAAATGTTTGATGGCCCACAAAAAACTAGAACCAACTTTAATAGGAATATTTCCTTTCAATTTTCTGGAGTGTATTTATTTCTCCAATCAGGATCAAGTTCCCATTGCTGGTTCAGATATTAAATGGTGTAGATACACATGCGAAGGGAAACAAGATAGAATGTTTGATAAATCATGTGTCCATATTAATGACCATGTTATAGAATATAGAGTGTATGTATTCACGCTTCACAAACAACACTCTAACCACAAACCAATTGTTGTTGATTTAAAAACATATTTGAGAATGTCAACCCCTATCCCAATTCAATTTTACAATGAATGGATTGTGATTCTAAGATGCAGGGATATTATCTAAGAGTCATTGATGTTTGAAGCCATATGGATCCTTCTCCAAAGAAATTATGTGATACTCAATCATATTAAGGGGTTTCTATGGGAATAGAGGAGAAAATAATTTCAAAAAATTGACGAGGATATCAAGAAATAAAAGGAAGATCTTTCCAGGATTCAGAACTTTCATGAGGAGCAACCTAACCTATATAGAGAGGAAAAAATATCCCATAATAATCTTGATGGTCACTTAATGGTGAAGGGATTATTTTTCAGAAGTCAAATAAATGTTAGATGGAGAAATATGGGCACAAAAACTACAATTTCTTTAATATATTTCACAAGGAAGAGAGGGAACATGCATGGAACATGATGATTATAATTGGTGGACATATTTAAACTATATAAAATGAGATTTCTCATGATATTTTTGCACACTTTAATTGAATATACTCTAATAATGGGAATTATTGTACTCAATTTATGGTGGACAACATCAACCCCTGCATTGATGACCACTCAAATCAGCAATTGATTGATCCCCCATGCCAAGAGGATGTCAGATATGCTCTCCTCTATGAAATATATGAGAGTGCCTCAGACCCTGATGGATTAACTATCAAATTGTTCATGTTTTTCTGGGAAATTTTTTATAATGGTATTGAGATGGCCATTATGGACTTATTATCTCTCTCATACATCCCCCATGGAATTAAATCTTGTTTCATTTATCTCATCCCCATGAAATAGAATGCTCTTGACATCAAGGACTTCCAAATAGATTCTCTCGGGAACACAAAACCCAAGCATGTTAGTACGATTTTGATGATCAGGATGGGTGGGATGGTTGATATCATGATCAACTTAAACTGATTTTGTTATTTCCCTTGGAGGAGTATTTAAATTTGTCTCTTTATGGCCTATGATAGTGTCAACATAATGAAGAAGAAAATAAATGAAAGGAATTGTTTCCCTCAAAATTGATATTTCCAAGGATTTTTATATACTTATATTCCCCTTTATTTTGGATTTCCTTAGAATATATGGTTTCTCTATTGGTTTTTGAATATGATTCATACCATATTTGGCTCTTATATGCTGTCAATTCATTTCATTGGTTCCCTGAGGGGATTGTTTCTTTGCAAAATGGGGTTATCAAATGGTTATCAAATTTCTAGGATTCATTTTTCCATTTTATAGGATTACCTCAGTAGGTGTATCAATTAACTTGCTCAAATAGGACATTACAAGAAGATCAGGGTTGCTTTGAGTGACCATGCCCTATCTCAACTCATGTATGAAGTTGACATATTATTGCGTTTTGATGCTTTAAGAAGAATCGTATCCTACAATATGGTCCTTTTGAGTCATTATATGGATGTGGGTGGCTAGGACATCAGTTGGTATAGGTATTCCACTTTTTTTTAATGGAATTTTAGTTGGGAAATGGAACATGACAGTCAGGTTTGTTGGGTTGAGGAGGGGATGTCTTCCATTCCAGTATCTTGGGGTCCCACAATTTTGGAGGATTGTAAAAAGGATGTATTTTAAGGGTATTTAGGCTGGTATTATTCATCAACTAGCCAACTAGAAAGGGATGTCTATGTCACTGGCTGGGAGGGATTGCCTTGTGAACTCAATTATCACATCGATGATTTTATTTTACTCCTCCCTCTATAGATGTATGAGGGGACTTATCAAGGATCTTCATAGCATGGTACGTAACTCCAAATGGATGGGGTCTCCATATGAAAGTATGATGATCTCTATTTCTGGGAAATAATTCCTAAATACTATGGAGATGGGGAGGACTTGGAATCATGGATCTGTGTACTATCAATGATGGTTTGATTGGTAAATTCACATGCAATCTTATTTAACATGAATCTGATGATTACATACTTTCAAAAAGAATCACAAAGAGGATTCTCAATTATTAGAATTGTTATATTTCCTCATTAGTTGGGGAATCTCTCGAGAATTATAATGTGAGTATCATGCATGATAAAAAATAGTTGTTTTAAATAGACTCCACCTAGAACTGTTGGAATACAACATTGCTCACACAACCCCTTTCTGATCTAAATGTTGCACCTGAAGTAGCCCATTTGTCCATATCAGGATTCATTTCATAGATGAACTCACATTTACCTAAAAATCAAGGGTATGTAGAGGCTGAAATAAATGGATATTATTTTACGAACTATGACACTTTGATTTGGACTCACAACAGAATTGGGCAATTTAATTGCTGGGATTTTTATAGAATTCGATTTGTTTGGATACAAATTCACCCTTATTGGATCATGCACTTCAGATCTCTATTTATCAAACCTTCCATATTCTCTTTAATATGGAGAATCTGGAATAACATAATTCCCACAGCTAATCATCTCATGTAGACTGGTATCCAGATGGCCTCTATATGTTCTCTTTGCAAGGCTGATGATGATTACATAAAACATATTTTCATGGAATGTATCCTAGAAAAGGAGCTCTGGGCCTATAATAGATATCTTTTGGGTTGGATTTTAATACCTGGAGGCTGGTCCTTGAACTATTATCCATTCGGTCACATGGCCGCTACAAAGAGAAAATTCATATCTTATTGTTGAATGTTGTTGTTGTGGTAATTACATCAATCTGTGAATACCGAAATACTTTGATGTTTGGTGGTGCACACCCAACAGTCCACCAATATATTGTGTCTATTCACATGGATGTACATACTGATTCACTTTTCCAATATTGTTCCATGTATAACACTACTATTTTAACACCTATTGTGCCTTATCTCATGGTAAATGTTGATGGGGCTACGTTAGGTGCACTAAGTCCATCGGGATGTGGGGGAGTGTTCAACACCTACCGTATGTTTGTAAATGGATTTTTCTACCATGAAAATGGATTTTGAAATTCCGTCGAAGTTGAAATCTGGTCAATGATTTATTCTCTCATGTACGCTATCTAGTATAGGTGGAAATGTATATTGATTGAATCTGATTCCCATATTTCGGTTCATGCGTTTAAAACTAAGACACACCATGTTCCATAGTGTTTTCTACCTCAGTGGGTTGGTTGTCTCAGTAAGATCACTCGAATTCATTTTTTTATTTTCCATGTCAATGAGGAGGCCAATCATTTGGTAGATGCATTGGAAAATAGGTCACTCATTTATCTTGAAGGAATGTGGTGTTTCAGGCATCCTGATTACTACACGCCACAGATTGTGGCAGACAAATGTGGTGTGATGCACACTCGTTTTTGTAATAACCCCTTGTATGCATGAATCTCTTCTTATTTTTATTGATTTCTTTAGGGTCGGATCCCACCGGTTCATGGTCTTTTTTCTATATCACATATAAATAAATGATGAAATGTTGATGTCATAATATATTATTATATCCTCCTTTATCAAATGGGAAATTACATCTCCAATAAAGTGTATAGTTGTCAACCTCCTTCTGAACCGATATAAATTGTTTTCCATCAACAAATCTATTGGGTGAATATAATAATTGATTTAATATGTATATATAATATTTAAGATATTTTTATACTTCTTGAATTATAATATCAATTATATCTTCATACATTGAATTTATTTAATGATATGATACTATCTTTCTTATGTAAGGCCATCCACCACCTCGCAAAGTGATGCGAAAATTTTTTCACTAACACTTTAAATGGATTATAATAATGGATAAAATATATAATTAAGTTTGATATATATTAAATGATATTTATTGACTAAAATTAATAATATCACCGACTTCCTTACCCTTAAAACGAGTAACAAATAAGATCATCACCCATAAGTACATGTGGCTAACTATCTCTGCAAAACAATGTGTTGCAATTTTTATATCAAAATTTCAAAAATGGTATTAAAATTTTATCAAATGAATATTTTTATTATTATTAACATTTTTGGGTTTATGATTCTATATGGTATTCATAACAACCATATCATTCATGAAAAAACACACATGAGAACACAAGGTCATTAACACCCAAATATATGATAATAATTAAATATTATTAACAAAAGAGTGGTAAAATTTATAAATGGATAAATTATGATGATATAAATTTTAAAATAGTTTTACTATATATTAATAAGATACTAAAAATCATTATAAAATATGTTAAATGTTGTTCAATAAATATTAATTTTGAGTTAAAGGATTTCATATGAATTTTCATTCCATTGAAACATATTTGTAAATATGCACCTATTCACTTTTATATGATTTATATATTTCTCCATTGATGAATTTTATGTTACTAAATATATATAAATAATGTTAACATTTCAGTTCATGTTTATTATATAATGGTTTAATGTTTAATATTTATCGATGTGTTAGGAATCTATTTTACAATCTAAATATTTTTTTATTTCTGTTACTCTTTTGAAGGAATGTGATCATTTATCCTTCATAAGCTATAATAAATAAATTAAATTTTATAATAACTTATTTCATTGATATGATTATTTAATAAAATATTAACCATTTTACATACGGTGTTTATTTTGAATATAAATAAAATAAATGTGAAATTTTTTACAAATTCTATACATTTATGAGTATAAATATTTTATGATTAAGAAAATTATTATACAATTAAATTGAGTATATTATATATAAGGATTATTTTTGACATGATGTGGTTGGTGTGGACAATAATTATATATTCCCCCAATGCATAAGCAGGTATAACGAGACAAATCTATGAGACAACATTAAATGGGTTTATACCCATGGTTTTATTCTATCCTGTGAAATTTATTTATAGCGGGGTATAAAGATGCATGATATCACAAAGTCTCATAATTTAGAAAGTCATTTATTGAGAATTCATTTTTTATAATAAACTATGTGATTTTTACATGGATATTATATTTAGATTCATTTCATTCTCTCTTTATTGACTAAATGACCATTGGATTTTATTATTTACCTATAAAAAAGTATGACTTATCTATTATTGAAAGCCATTCATTTATTAAATGAAATTTTTGGTCAGTTATGTTCCTTTCCATATTAAATATTCTTTTTTGATTCATGATGGATTCTTCTGCACAGACCATTTAATGGGTATTTATGATCACCCAAATTTTTTCTTCTTTGCCTAGGTTATGAAGAAAAATTCATTGAATTATATTCAAAGATGTATACAATTTTATTTTATTATGTATTATTTTTTATATTCTAAGTAAAATGTAAAATCTGTAACATGTATATATTTGTACATCCATAACTACTAAACTGGACAGTCATTTTTTATTTGACGGTATGTATGTATATCAATTCAATAAACTAAGCCACCCTCTCTCGTTTACAAGATATGGTGCCATTATAATTTCATTATAAAATAAATTAATTTTATATGGAATAAAAACAAATAAACAACAAAAAAATAACATAAAATAATTTATTAAATTAATATACCAAAAAATTATATATTTGGAAGCATTACATATGTTTATGAAATTATTAACATAGTTTTTTCAAATATGTAATTGTATTTCTAAATGTATTGATAAAATTTTTACATACATCATTGGTCATGGGAAAAAATTTAGTAATTTATATTATATTAAATATTTCAGATATCTTTATATGAAAATAATTTTGAAATAATTTATTTTTTACTATTAATGTAAAAAACAATTATTTCAAAAAATGAAAAAATAAATCTTGTGATAATGTGGGTATTCTAAATCATATATTTATGAATATTTGTGAAATTTTAATTCATTAATTATAGAATTTAACATGTAAATACAATAATAAATTTATAAGGAAATTTTTTAATGTAAATTTACATTATTATATATTAACTATAATTACTAAATTTATAACAAATTACAAATCTTATTTTTTATTAACATATTATTCAGATAAAAAATATATTTTGTCCATTATATATTTTAAATAAAAAAATATAGTGCCGGAAAATCACCTTTATATGTTTTACACATTAAATCATTAATTGGAATTATTAGTTACTTAGCAATTCTAATTGAATTTTCTCATGATCATAGTTTTAGCACACATAGTTTAATGTAAATAACCCTTTATTTATGTATTATAAAAATATATGGTATTTGGTTATGTATGGGATGTTTCATGGGAATTGAAGAAAAATTTTGGACTTTTATATTGGTAAATGTTTGAGCATTGGTAGGAGAAACTTCACAATCCATACCAAGATATTGTGTAACTAAAACAGTGGTCTCTGTGTAGGAACATGTTTAGGCACATGGTTTTTCCAAACTATGTGGCCATGTAGTGAAACTGTGTGATGTTGTAAAGGTGGTTAAGCATGATTTCTCCATGGTTTTTCATACCATATGATCAAACCGTGAGAAGGGTGTTTTGGGGAAGTGGATAGTTCATGGTTAGCACATGGTTTTACAAATAGGGCGCCCTAATCATCTACTCTGAAGAAGTAGATGTAAAAAATTGTGGATCTAACTTGGGTATGCTGCTTAATGGCTTCTTGTTTCCCTAATCCTTCACTAACACGAATTACACTATATCTAATGTCTAGATAGATCGTTCCTCTTGATCCTAGAAAGATCTGTTAGAAATGATAAGTGCATTAGAGGTCAACATGTCATGTAATGTGCTTGTTTCCAGTGGTTCTCCTTCTTTTTCATCTTCCTCCATTTCTATGATATATATTTCATATCCTTCGGTGATATATCCATGTAAATTTGATGTCAATCATATTGAAATATGATATTATATATAAAAGAAACAATATATAAGGCGGGTTTTAAATATCTAAGATACTTTTTATGAAATTTTTATCATTACTTGTTTTTGCCTATGTTTGTGAGGTAGGTGGATTCACTCTCAACTTATTTTAATTATAAATTTAAGGATTTATTTCAAATTTATTTAATTACATGATTTATATTTTAAAATTGGTGTGCATTGTTTGATGTAATCCATATTAAGTAATTATTTGGAATATTGTATAATTTATTTGTATTTTTGGTAATTATAATTGTATTAATAATTTTAAAATGATGATTTAAAAAAAAGAAATTGGTATGATTCAGGGAATTTTTTTTGAAATTTGATACAATAAAATTATATTTTTATTAAAATGGATTGGAAATATTGGTTTGCAGTGGTGTTGGAAATTAATATCTGGGGTGTGTTCATGTTCATTTGGGACAGATAAGGGTATGATGTTCCCCTCATAAAAAGTGGAAATAATTAGGGTATGAACATTCCCTTATCAAAATGGTTCACTATGAGATGGGTTTGTGGAAGGACGACTCACCACACAAGAATATATGGAGGTTCATGGTTTTATGTAGGTGTGGATGTGTTCAATAGAATGGTTTATTACAAAATGTAATTAATAAATGGATTCAAATATTTTTTTGGTTTATTTCCTTGGATCAACATTATTTTTATACAAATTATTAAAATGATATTAATTTTTTTAATATATATTTTTTTATATAATTATTGTAACATGTTCTATCCAAGAGTAATGATATGGGATTTCATTTGGGAAAAAACTATTGAGTTTTATACTATTCCTTCATGGGAACTATGGTGAAAATTTGTATATTGTTTATTGAAACACATGAAATTGAATATTATATCATTTATTTAGTAGAACCACATGATAACATGGACTGGATTGTAGTTGGATCAGGGAGAATGTATGGAGTTTCTATCATGTTATCTTTGTATACGTTGATGTTTTGTTGGTTTTTTCTCTCGTGTACTCTGATATAGTTGTACATATTGGATTCCACTTTTTACCATGCTATAGTTTGGTTTGGTTTTTTTATATTTCATTGTGTTAAATTTTCTCATGTATCATGTAGTTGATTGATTGGTTAGGGTTAATTGGTTTTGTGGTATTAGGATCAAAGTTAAAATTACCTTCCAATTGTTTATGATTCTCATGAATTTATTTAAAGCCTTTGCTGTCTTGGGGACATCACATATGTTCCAGTAATGTCCCACCGCATCTTCCATATCAAATAGTGAGGAGAAGGATGTTAAAAATGGTATTAGTCATGTCTATCTTATCATTCAGTTTGGGAAAAATAATAATAGTTTTTTTGTCTTACTGTTGCATGATCATTTAGATTTATTCATTGAGTTATATTGATAGAAAGGAGATAGGATCATTATAACATGAAATATATACCATAAAAAGGAATAACTAACTTATTTTTTTGAACATCATATTACCAGGGATTATTTTTACTTGAGTGTTTTTAGACACTTATAATTTTTGTAAATTAATCATATTGGGACTATCATATGAGAAGAGCATGACATGCTCTGATAGAAATGACCTCCCCATAGGAATTCAAAATTCATTTTGACTAATTAATTATAATATTTTAAAAATTGAATAAATTTGATAATTGTTGATTTTTCCCCAAATTTTAGATTTTTAAAAGGAATGGTGGTGGTATTTTGAAAATTATTGGATAATAAAAATAATATTGGAGTCATATAAAATTGTTTTGTAATGTTTATTGTTGAATTTTTTAAATCATTTAGTGTTATATGTGTTTAATGGAGAATTTGTAGTCATTAATTCATCAGTTTCTTGAGATTGATACATAATGGTATTTTTTTGGATATAGAAAATGAAACTGTTTATGTGTAAAAGAGCCAATATAGAAGAAGATACTAATAATTTGGTTACTATTGGGTCATAGGTGAATCAAATCAGGTTCAAATTATTGTCCATGATTTTCAACCCAAGGATAGAGGGAGGATAAGGGATGCACTGAGGCAGGTAAATCATTCCATTAAATTTAAAAATCACTACCCGTCAATATTTAAAGATGATTCTAAATTAGAAAATGTAGAGATGTGGAATAATAGGATTCATCATATCTTAAATGTTTGAGGCACACCGATTGCTCTAAAATTCAAGTTTGCATGGTATATGTTGGACTTTATTGCATTAGAATTTTTGTATTTATAAGTTCTTGATAAATTATAAAAATTCACTACATGTTGTGTTTGTAATAGTTATTCCAAAAAATATGTCATCACACATTTTAAAATGCTTGAATTGAATATTTTTAGCATGCTGTAGGAGAATCTCACATTGATAGAGTATATAGATAAATTTAGGAATTTAAAGAATTTCCCACCTATTGGTAACGGATGTGTATCCTTGAAGGCATGCATTTTTATATTAGGGATGAGGCCTATAATCCTCTCAAATATTTTCATTCATTGGATAACAAATTATATGGATATTATAAATAGATCGATTGTGGTAGAAAGGGAAATATCAAGAATTATGGTTGGAGGAAGCGTGATAATAACATTAATAAATAGTGGGAACTATAATGCTAGGAATAATTAAAGGAGGGAAAACTTTGTCCAAGGAAGTTGTATGATTAAGAATCAGATGACAAGATCAGTGAATCTTCCTCATAAACCAAACAGAAAACATGTATATTCTAAATGTAGTTATTCTGATCACAATAAGAGAGATTGTGTGACATCACCTTGATCATGCCACTGTGGCAGACATATGGGAAATCATCCAAACTATTGTTGCAGTTATCCAGTGTTTCGTAATAGGGATGCATCCCATGCTTCAATGTTTTCATATACTGTGATGGTATGAGGAATGCAGAATAATTCAATTCAGAAAAACCAAGGAATCCATGGTGATTCAAGTAATATAATATCATCTCCAATAGTGACATATTAATAGTGTAATAATTACTAATTTTTAGTGAGTTTCAAATTGTATGGAGATATGAAAGACATTTATGATGGTTAATTTGGCCATTGATGGTGGCAGTACAATTATTAATAATTGAACGATTAAAAATTATTTTTTGATATAAACTAATCCCATTCATTTTTTATTCTAATGATTTTGATCTTTTATTTTTTTTCATTTTGATATTATGCCTTCTATTTTGAAACATAAAACTCCTATTAGAAAATGATAATGTTGAGAGTTTATTTTGAAAACTATTTCTGTAATTGTCTCTAGGTTTAAATTAATGTTGGATTTAGCTATTGTTGAGATGGATGTCTATATGGTGAGTTGTGATGATTTATAATAGATGTTAGGTGTGTTATTAATCATGTAAATCATATTGGTGTGTATATATTACTGTTGCAACATATTCATAAAGATAACTATAATGAATAAAATTTAGAAATAACATATGTGGTCGATTTATTGATGACATGGAATCATTATATTTTTTGGTAAATATTTGTGGTGTTCCTTGTAATTTTTGGTGATTGATCATGTGTCCTAAATTATATTTCCATGAAATGGGAATTTATGTTTTGGATTGAAAAGAATGTTATCTCCTCACCACATAGCCCCTTTAAGGATACTTTAACGTGTTGTTGGGGTGGATTATCATTCCTATTTTACACCAAGATTTAATTAAGTTCACAATTTGATACATGTATCCTAGTTGAAAATGTATAATTCAAATACATACCATGTGATTTGATGTGATCAAAATGACCTATTATCATATTAAAAGTCAATTCATGTGCTAGTTTAGATTGTGGGTAGGTAATATAAATCCTTGTGAGAAACATCATCGGTCTACAATGGGTTTTATAGAAGAGTGGTCTGATACATTTAGAAACATGTGAACATGAGAAGGAAATGTTACTTCAATGTCCTGAACTACAATAGGAAAACAATGGTTTTAAATATACTAATGATGGAAAGCTTAATTGTGAGGACAATGTACCACCTGTTTTTTATGCAAATCACCCTTTATTTATGTATTCTATTTATATAAATATTTGGGTTTTTTAGGACATATTTAAGGAGTTTTAGAATGTTTTGGGAGAATTTTTTAGTACTAAAAAAATTTTCTTTAACAAAATTAACAATTGTCAGTGTTATACAAATCCCTATTAATGGATAAACTTTTTTAGTGAATTTTTAATTTTGATAACGGGTACCATTTATCGGTTATTTTTTATCTCCAACAATGGTATCCATTATCAATGCTCTTTTAGTGATAATAACTTTCTAAAATACAATGAAATAATCAATCAAATAAAAATAGAGAAAATGTATTCACAATTTTATTAATTAAAAAATTACTATTAAAATGATTAAATTGAATATACAACTATATAAAGTACACAAATAAATAAATAGTATATATTAAATATTATGACATGTAATGTTAATACAATGAAACAATTAATAAAGAAAATAATTAAATATGAGTAAATTAAGAAAAATATTATACATTTTTTAATAAAACAATTGATGATAAAAATAAATACATTTAATATAAATATATATAGAATATAAAGTTTAATAAATAGTATATGTTATAAAGAGATATAAAAATAATAAATGTATTTATTAATAAATTTAAAAATGTAAAAATTTAAAAAAAATTAATAAATTTATTAATGAAAAAATTACTCATAAAATATATTATTCTTAATATATATATATATATATATATTATAAATAGTAATTATTAATATATATAATATATAAATATACATAAAATGATTAAAATGTAACAGTGAAAAACATATTAATGTCCTATTAAATTTTAATGGTAATTGATATTTAAATTTAATATATATCAAGCATCATATGTTACACTAATTCCACATATATATTTGTAATTAATAAATTTTTATATATAACACACAAATAGATATGTTTACATAATTAATGAAATCATATATAGAATCACCTACTCATAAAAATTGTGTAATTTATTCAAATTGTAGATGATTTTAGAATTTCATTATAACATGATAAATTATATATATATATATATAATGTTTTAGTATTTCAATTTTAGTTATTTATTTTTCATTTTATTATAGTTAGGTATTATTTATTTATTTATTATATTTTTTCATACTTCTTATTTCTCAATTTGATTATTTTCTATTAATTATTTACATATATTTATTTACTGTGTTATATAATTTTCGATACACATTCTTCATTAAATGAATATATATATATATATATAATAATAATTTAGATTCAACCAATAAATCATATCCATTTTCAATGTTTTTAATGTGTACTCAATTTTAATTAATCAATTTCACTCATTTTTAAATTGCATTACTTGAAGATAATATATCCATTAATAATGTTATCAACATATTTCTAAATTAGTATCTATACATAAAAAAATCCATTAATTTATATTTACTATATTAATATATTATAACATTTATAATTATTATAATTAATTAAATTTTATTTTTTATGATTTTTTGTAATTACAAAAGCGTAATTATAAATATTTAAATAAATTTAACATTAGAATAATTTTGTTTTAATAATTAATGTACTATATTTATAATCATATATATATATATATATATATGTTCATATTGATGCCATGGTTTATTTGAAAGAAGGGTTACATTACAATGAAAAGAATGCAGCATACAATGTAGAGATTAACTCAGGAAGACATGAACTCAATAAAATGTCAAGTTCAATATGGGTATCTACCACTTATCTCACCCAGGGAATATATATATAATTATATAATTATTTAACAATATAAATATTATTTTTTTAAAAAAAATTATTCGTATATTGAGTATTAAATAATTATATATTTAAATAGTTATAATATTATAATAAATATATCTAAATAATGAATAATATAATATTCATATTATAAATATATATATAATTCTATTAATATATATAATGATAGATAGATATTTATAATTATAAAATTATAAAAAGAATATTTAAATAATGAATATATTTCATATATTTATGTTTATATATATTTATTACATATATATATAATTATATAAATATATATGATGATATGAATATATATGATGATATGAATATATTTATTATTATAAATAAATAATAATAAATATATTTATTAATGTAAATTTACTATTTATTACAATTATGTATTTTTAATTATAAATAAAATATAATGTTTTTAAAGAAGTATTTTTTAATTATAAGTAATTAATTATATATTTATCAATTTACATAATTATTATAAGCAAATATATTACTATATATAATTTTTACAATTTTTATAATATTTATTATTATAAATCATTTATCATGGAAAATGTTTTAGCACTAACAACTGTTTTATTTCTTAGATATCTTAAACTGCTGATAAAGATCGAGCTTTTTCAGCTCAAGAATTTTAGCACTCAGGAAGATGGATTTTTATCTGCACTTTTTTAGCACTGATAAAAATGCTCATTATATGAACTTTTTTTAAAGTGATGATTAAAACATTTTCGATGTACTTAAAAGAACCCTAAGTGTGACTCATTCAATAACAATTATCAAGCTCTCGTTGATATTCCCTACTACTTGTGCTACTACTCTATGTTATCTTAGATGATTCTAGTGTATAATCGAATGCATATTATTTTCTTTATTTCCCATCTCAGTGTTTCATTTTTTGGGTTACATTGTTTTAATTTTTTCTCTATTCATTGCCATGAAGAACCCTACATCTCATCTTTTTTCGCACTCTCTCACATGTACAAATATCTACACAATTCCACCCCTACTCAGTAAACTCATTACATCTTCATACGAAAACCTTCCGAACTGCATCTCTATCTGTTGTTGCAACTAATATTCATTATTTATTATGAATATGTAATACAGATTTTTAATAACCTTTAGATTGTTTGGATTTTCATTTCTAAATTTTTTTCCACTGTATTACATGCATAGGAAGAAAAAAATGCTTATGTTTATATTGGACTAATTTTAGAGGGAATGTTATGTGATATAAATAATATTATGTGGGTAAAAATAATTAATTATTTAATTTTAATGAGTTAATTTAATTTAGGGTTATAAAGATTATATTTTAAATTTATTATTGTTTAAATTTATCAATATGTTATATATATATATATAATATAATAAATAAATACCAAATGTAATTTTAATTGAAATCAAAAATGAATAAGTTTTCAGCTTTTGTTTTTTTCAAACACAATAGTTGTGACATATTTTAAATATTAAGTCTTCTTATATTTCATCAATATGTTCCTGATATTAGTAAATTTACTGATAAATGTATTCAACCAATCATTTTAGTAATGATATAATATGATATGCAAGGGGGTATGGAGATCATAAATAAAGATACCATTTATTTCTATTATTAAGGAATTGTTTCCAGTAATAATTCATGTGTTTTAAATGTATAATTATTTAAGATAATGATTATATTTTAATAAACTAAAAGTAACTATGTTTTATTTATACATATTATTTTACATTTATAAATAATAATATGTCATAGCACAACTCACCAGATATGATTCCATTAGAAGAGTTTCAATATGTGGTGCATTCAATAGAAGATTTGGCATATGTGTTTAATTTTCTCTAAAATTATTTTATAAAAAAAATCCTCAAAAAAATTATCTGACCTTATTTAAAAAAAATATTTTCACCATATTTTTATGTCTATGTGTTTTCTTATCAATAAATTTCTCTTTTATAAAATAGTAGAAAACAATATTGCTTATCTATTCATAACCTATACTGAGTTGACTGAAAATTTTACTCAACCATTGGAGTAACCAAATAACATCCAAAAGATTGATAATAAAACATTAATGTTCAACATGATCAATGAAAACCTTTTTGAAACCCCAAATCACATGACACATGATCCAATTTAAAATAAAACACAATACAATCCCATAAATATAAATTACTACATTCAGAAAATGATTTTAAATTTGATTAATACAAGTTAAAAATAATACCCTATATAAATAACCATCATACCATTGACGAGAAAAACTCCAAAAGTTTCAAATATATTTTATTTGATATTGTATCCATTCAAATAAATAATCAATCTTTACAACATTCATCCTAGGGAATCATCATCAACATGTCAACCATAATGAAAAAAAAATTTCAATTAATATAACTATGTATGATTTAAAGGGGGATTTTCCATTCCCTGGTCCACATGAAAACCATGAATCTCATTTTTTTTATAATATTCCAAATTTATTATAATTTAATGAACAATAAAACATAAAATAGTTGTAAAAAACCAAAAATAAATGTTTAAAAAAATAGACTGCATGTTCCAAAAATAAGGTCTGGAAAATAAGAATTGATTTTGGTATGATAGATATACAATAAAAAACACAACATCCATAAATTTCCACATTTCCATTCATCTTACATTAAAATTGATATTGTATTTAACATATATATAATACTTTAATACCCTATTCCAAATATCTTTCACTAACATTATTTAATCTATCCTCATGATCTTGATTTCCTTTAATATCTTGATGATAGATTGGACTCCCTCGTTCTAACTAACCATCCTACCCTTAATCTGTTTCCAGGGTTCCTTGATGAAATTCATACGTCTCATATTGTATTCATAAATCTCTATCATAACTGATTCAGTGTATGTGAATATTCCATCTCACCGATATATCTTTAAATATTTCATACTATCATACTCCTCGTTTTTACATCACATGAAAAAATAAACATTAAAATCAATCAAAACACAGTTTAAATTTTTTTTGGTTTCTTGATACTAATTTTATTATAGGAATCAATCTGTTATCATTGATAGTACTTCAAGAAAAATTACTTTTTCTGTGTGTGAAGTCACAATGTATCCTACTAGATCTTTTAATTTAAGAATACAAGAATCGGATTACTGCTAAGATGGGTGACCACCTGAAAATAGAAATGTTGTACATTTTTTTATTAAACCATTTTACACCAAAAACACCATTTTTCTATTCTACTTCAACCATTATAAATTATAATGGCTGTAAATATGGAAGTCAATGATATTCCTCTCAAAATGATGAGTTCTCCTCATCCATACTTTTCCCTTAATCCTAAGGATACATTCTCCAGTATCTAATAGAAATGAACGATTGTCATTAACTCTCATCCACCTCACACAAATACACCCATAAGATTGTATCTATGCAATACCCTACCAAAATAAGAAACATTTCAAAGGAAGTGAAAAATAGAAAATGACTTTGAGATGAAGTAAATGACTCTGAGTAGTGTTCATGTATATTTTAATGTTCATTCATTCATTTTTTAGAATTTAATATGATAGAATACATAATTAATGATACAATTAGGTTATTTTTTAACTAAAATTGATATATTTCACTTATATTTGACATGCATGTAAAACATTTATAGTTACATAGGTTAAAGTAATATTACCTTATTAGGAATGATTTGATGTTCATAGGGTACTGTTAGAGACCTTTCATATTTTGAAGAGTTATTATAAAAATTTTCTTCTTAAGACTCGTCCCCCCTTTAATAAATTTTATTGGATCTACTATAAGCAGTAGTTATCCAAATTGACAAACAGAACCATGTATGAGATATATTATTGTTAGATTATCTCACAAAACATAGTTTATTTCCATAAATTATGGGGAATGTATATCATGAAAAAAATTAAATAATAACAGCTTTGGAGGATTCTAAACATGGAATTTTTTAACATCAATAATGGGAGTAAGGATATTTTTAAAGATGGATTGCAACCCATCATCATCTGATGGAAGACAATAAAATTTATGTGGAAACATTAAATAACAGTAGTAGATGATATTTATATTGGAGTATTGAATAACTATATATATATTCAAAATATTAACAATTTTCCTACAAGATGAATGAAAATGTAGAATTTTATGCATGGATTTTATTGTAATATTTTTTCAAGACAAGTAATATATTTGACTACACATGAATACAATGTTTTTATCACATGATTAAGCTATCAATCTCAAGGAAAAACATATTTTCATTATGAAGCTATCTAATTATTAGCGTATTGACAATATGATGATGAAAATGAAATTTCAATGAAAAAAATTAAAATTTTGAACAAAATTATCAAGGAAATAAGTCATGGTATAAAATTTGACGAATGTTGGAATAAACTCGAACAATATATTGACACCAAAAAGTAAATGTTAATTATTAATCATGGGGAAATTTTTTTTTATTGATTGGTATTCATTCATGGTGGACTGTGCATCCTTTAATGATGGAATCCCTTTGTAATGATGTAATGGTAATGTTATTATATACTTTCTCAAATTTAAAAAAAATATATAATTAATCATTGATTTAATTTTCATTATTCCGGGCATATTTTTTAATTAATATTATTTATGTATGAAATTGTATTAATTACCACTGTGAAAACCCATAGAGGATTCAAAACATTAATAATGAGGTTAAATCATTAGGATGATGTGGGGAAATTAAATCCCCGACCACTAGTAAGTTATACCCACATTATAATGCTGAAAACATGGATTTAATTCATCAATTTTCACAATGATAAATCATTTTTTTGCATTTCAGTTGATAGATTATTATATAAAAGTTTTTATTTTATCCAACATGATTGTAAAATATTAATTTACAAAAGAGAAAAAGTGTGATGAAATAATTAATGTGCATCAAAACCATTGTACACTGATCTCAATGTAATGAATTTGGTAATCATTATTAGAGAAGAAATCAGTATATATTTTAAATTAAAATAATATAGAATAATTTTTTGATATGAAACAACATATTTCCCATTGTCTATATGAAAATTTATGAATAATAATCTTATGTCAAAACCATCTGTCTTCATGTGCTATATAAAGAGGATTTTTTTAAATTTAAAATAGAGAATTAGTTGATGAAAACACAAACAAGTATGGTAAATATTATTAAGTATGATATAATAGTAATTCATTTTTATATAATATAAAAATACATAAATAGATATTTATTTTCATATTTTTGTATATGGTTTAGACACAATAATCATAAATCATGTTTTCATATGAAAATATATATCTAGTAGCTTTAATGTGACCTGAAAAATACAGACTTGTTAGAGGATTAGGTTCGTATTTCACTCCTAGAACATATATCAAGAAGATAAAACCACATAAAGATACATATACTATGGTTAGATAATTCCCGACACAAATATACTCACCAAAGAATAATATTGTTCAGTTTGGTTTGGCAATCCAATGTATGATAAAGAATCAAAAAAGAACCATATGTGGAACAATGACTCTACGAGAAACAAATAATCCCACTAGAATTGAGCCAAGACATTCCCTCAACCGCATACTGTAACTGAGGTAATCATTTTTTTCAATATGCTTTCCCTAAATGCTTATCATCCATATTTTGATAACTTTATATTAGTAAAATATTATAGGATATTGTTTTATATGATTTGTATCTATCAACACTGATTCCCCACTATGATGTGATTGGTAGAGTATATAATATCCCATGAGACAATGTAGAAAATAAAAAACTCCCAGATTAACAAATGTGTAGTATCCCAATTTTGTGGTATGGAACATTTTTATGCCTTTTTATGTATGTAAATGTGTTATATAATGTTTGGTAGAGTTTGGGAAGGATTCATATTAGTTATGAGGATTTAAAACGGAGCATATTATGTGCATGGTTATGAGAAACCATGGTGGATCTCGAAGAAAATGTATAAGTGGAGATAGTGGGATTCACAATGTTTGTGCATGGTTTTTCTAATCATGCAAGTAATATAAGAAGATTCTTGGTTTAGGTAGTATTATGTGCACAATTACCGCACATTTTGCCTAATAGTTAAAGCTAAATATGTTCGGAAATAAAAATTTTGTTTTTAATTATGGGTTTACTCAGGAATTTCCCTAAATGGATCTTAAATTCTCCCATAAAAACCCTACATGGTATATTTGGTTCTAAATGTTTACAAGGGCTCTCCCAATCATTTTGAAATAGATTTTAAGGGGTACCATGTTTTAAGGAATGTTATTCTTCTCAGATATTTCTTCATTATTTGACCATTACTTGTTTTCCCTATACCCAGTTCTCACTATATCTCTCTCTTTATTCAAGATATAGTTGTTTTTCATGTAGATATAGGGTTTTTGTTTCCTAATGTAATGATATTAGTGATTTTTTAAGATAGTAAATGTGATCAATATAGGTTATCTGGAAGTTTCGTTCAGATTTGTGGTGCAGTTTTGAGTTGGTCGATTTTACCGAATCCATAAGGTAGGTTGATTCGCTCTCGAATCAGTTTCGATAGATCTAGAAGCCTTGGTTTCAATAAGATCGGGTTTCTTGAAATTAATTTGTTGTTATGCTGTGTTAAGATTGTTTTAAATCCCATTTGTGTTATCTTGTGGATTTTTGGATAAATGGGATATTATGGTAAAATGTTCTTTTTTATCGGAATTTAAAATGTTTATTATAAAAGCATATATTTTTTTTGGTTTATGGAAAATGATTTTGAAATTTGATTCCTTAAAAATGGTGTTTTATTGAAATATTTATTAGAATGTTTAATGGCTTAAGGGATTGTTTGGGATGGTAATGGTGGTTTTCATAATATTATAGCCTTGGTGTGATTAGATTATTTGTTGGTTATGTATTTATTCATGTGATTGAAATGGATATTAAGTGGCTTGGGAGTACCAATATAAAAAGTTGATATATAGTTGATGTAAGGGCCAACATCTTCGATATGTGTGCAGGAAATACCAAAAGAATTGAAAATTAGTTAATATTCTTTGACAGGAAGTTTGACCATGATTGTTACACTGGGTTGAGTGTGTGAACTATTATTTTTATGTTTTGATTATGTATGTGGCCAAGAAAGATGAATTTTTTGTTATAATATGTGATGGTTAGATAGATTATGGATTTTTTGTGGGTATTCTCTTATATTGGGTGGATTTTGGTACAATTCTCTTGGTAATGGTGTATTTGGATTTCTTGTAATAGTTTCACTATTCAGTGTTTTACATAAACTACTTTTATATTAATGTAATAATGGTCATATCCTTGTGGTGTGTCTTGGGAATTAATATGGGGAAAATGTACTATGTATTATTACTCACCCATGGCTATAAATGTTGGGTACTTTTAGAGATGTGGTATTATGAGACAAAGGTAAATGTAAATCATCTTAGTTCACTAGTGGTTTCTTAGGATGCCTGGGTTGTATTGTGGGTCTTGGAGGATGGAGCTTGGGGTGGATCTCTAGTGGGTGTCATGGATTCCTCTAGGTCATTATGAGTATTGTTCTACTTGGTACTCTGAATTTGGGATTATTATGCTCATGTGGCTTTGGTTTTAGGAATTGTAATGGAAGATTATGTTGTTCGTTGTCTCTTGGTAATGTGTTATCATGGTATGCTTTGTTGAACTAAATCATGTAGTTGTGTTCAGTTATTACTTGATTGTTTTGTTGGTTTTATAATTAGGTAAAATCTTTTCCTAATTATTCATGAAGCCCTAAAAATTTATTTCAAGACGTTTTCTCCTTAGGAATGTTTCATGTGGAAAAGTAAATTCTCACCACTTTCTAAAGACTATGAGTTAGGGCTGGGATGTTACAAGTGGTGTCAGTTTTTTTAGTCCTTGACATACATGTTTTTTTGTGTCGTGGGATCAGTTGTTACTCATGTAGTTGGAATTATTTTTCAAGTCATCCCTTACGTTAGGATGGTATTATGGAGAATGATAGTCCAAACATGAAATATAAAGCCTAAAAGGATATTTCTAACGCCTTTATATAGTCCTTAATGTTTCCATGGTGTTGGTTACATAATTTCTTTGGAGACACTAATAAGGAGTGGAAATATCATTTTCATGGCTATTGACAATGAGATGAGAATGGAATGCATGATAGAAATGAATTCCCATTAGGATGCATATTTCATTGGAATACTAAATTATGTTGTGCTATGAAAATAGAGATTTGATATAAAATATGAAAATTATATCAAATGTGTGGATTTGAAATGTTTATAGTTGTTGTATTTTAAAATGGATCAGTTTTCAAAACATGGTGTATTTTTCATAAATTTTGAAACATGGGAAATATGAACTTTTGGAAATCCTGTTTGGGATAGTTGCAATCAAATTGAATTTTAAATTCCTTGTCTTTTAATGAAAAGAGAGTTAGACATGTGGTGGTTTTTTCTATTGATAGAAATGGTACTAGGTAGCCATCATAGAGACCAACTATATGAGGCTACTAAAAATGTGGTTGTACTATAGCCCCAGGTGAACTGGCCCTTAGTGTAGAGTATAGTGCATGATTTCCAAGCCATGGAAAGTGGCAATAATGTGTATGATCCAATGAATGTGGATCGTGCAGTTCCGTTTTGATGTAGAATCCACTGATATTGTGGGGTGATTCCAAACCAATTAATGTGGAGACATGGTCAAATATAATAAATAGGATATTTCAATTCATAGGAACAATCATAATGCTGAAAGTTATGTTAGTTGAGTACATGTTGAAATATTTTTTTCGTTAGTGGTGGGAGTTGGTAGTTCAAGATGGAACGGACCAAGGTATGACATGGGGAGTTTTGAGGAATTGTTTAACAAACAATTCTACCCTCATACATTCAAAATTTAGTGCAATATTAATTAATTAATTTGTAAGATAATCTCTTGGTAATGGAATAACATGCAATGTTTATAAACATAGTGTGGTTTACACCTGATTTGTGGGTAGTACATTGTTGAAGGAATGGATTTTTTAAGATTTTATGAGGCGAAATAATTTTTCTAAAATAGAGGTTATATGATTAAGTTATTATATAGAAATGGTTATCACATTAAAAAAATCTCAAATGGATATTTTCATGACTACCAGCACTGGAATCATGTTGGTGACCAAGGGAAATGTTCAGAACTAAAATTCGAGGATAAATTGAAAGAGGGACACATATTTCTAGGGTGGGAATATTGTTCAAAATATGATTATAGGATTAGGGAATATTCTTCCAAATCATCATAGTAATAATGAATGTATTTAGTGTGGATATACGGCCCACATCAAGTTGGATTGGATGTCTCAAACTCGATAATGTCATAAAAATAAGCTAATGAGGAATTTTCAGAGTTATTGTCATAATGATTTGTGGTCAGGTGTTCATGATACTCCTCAAGGGTTGTCAGAGTGATCTACCTCAACTTGGTGGGGGCAGAATCATACCTCTCGTCAAAAGAGTAATGATACTCATGGTGATTCAAGGAACACCATGGATCCTAATAAAAGAAAATAATAAGCAGTGTGTGGAATGAATGAAGATGTATTTTGAAGCACAGATGGTTGATATTGATGATAATCTAAGACTATCCATGGTCTTATGAGTTATTTTAAATTCTACCTTGATGTAAGGGTTTATTGATGTTGGTGATTTTAATTCATATATTTCTTTGTGTGCTTTTTAGTTTTATTTGTTTAACATTGGAAATAATCTATTATTTTATAAGACATACTTCTCATTTCGGTCACCGATAGTGTTGAGCCTTTCTTTGTAGAGAATGTTGTAATGTTTTGGATGAGGTTGAGTTGATGTGGGGTTTCATTGTGCTTGGAAAAGATTATTATGATATAATCTACGAAATGGTTTTCCCGGAAATTTTTAAGGCCTACATTGACTGTAATGAGAGAACAATTAGTTGTATGGATTATGGAATTGACCATCTCTTTAGAGTATAATAGAATGAAAATTCTGGTGCAATAGGATTTTTGGAACTAGTAGATGACTCGGTATCATATCATTTGGTAGTGTTTTCATTATAATCAATGGAAGGAGTCGAGAAGATCATTCTTAGCGGTTTTTATGTTATTTATTAAATAGATATTTTATAAATATCTTGATTCTATTGGGGTGGTATTTGTTGATCATAGATTAGTGTATTCTTGGACATGGTTGGAGCATGAGTAGCACTTGGAAATAGTGATGGGGATCTTGAGAGATAATCAGTTGTATACCAAATTATTAGAATTAGATTTTTTGATAATGGTGGATCGTATCCTTGTTCAAGTAATTTTGAAGAATGTTTTTTCAGTAGATCCAAAAAAAAAGATAGAGGTTATTATCTCGTGGAAACCGCTAATGAATTTTTTTGAGATACATAGATTCCATTGTCTAGATATCTATTATCGATTTTTCAATTAATTAACATGATTGGACTCATCGAGGAATAATTTAACAATGAATAATGTTCCATTTAAATGGAATGAATAGTGTAAAAAATATTTTGAAGCACATAAGAGTTGACTTACCTCAACAACAGTTTTTGTTTCTCTAGAAGAAATAAAATGTTACAAGGTGTTTTGTGAAACCTCCAAATCATGGTTGGGGTGTGTTGGTATAAAATGGGGTCATTAGATTTTTTATAGATCACTAATTTCGAGGTTTTATGATGAGAACTACCCAACACATGATTTGGAGTTGGCAGTGGTTGTTCATGCCTTGAAAATGTGGCATCATTATCTCTCCGGTGAGAAATTCACTGTGTTTACCAATCATAAGACTTTATAGAATTTTTTATCTCAATGATATTTGATCATGAAAAAAAGGTGGTGGATAGAGTATCTCTATATGTTTTATTTTCACTTGATGTACACATAGATTAAAGGAAATATGGTGGTGGATGCATTATGTAGGAAACCATATGATCGGGTGCTGAAACAAGCATATAATCAGTTGAAGTTATTTTTGGTCATAGTCGACATATAGTTGGAATGTGATGAAAAGTGTGATAGATATATTTTCATTCAGACTCATTGGATCCCCACATTTTTTGTTTTTATTTATAGGCACATGTGTTTAATTGCATGTGTTTGGAGAGGAGGTCAAAACTCAATGGCGGGGAGAATATTTAGGGTTGGGAACTGAATGGGAATTTTGTAATTGTGTTTCTGATATAATATTGTTATACTAGTGTATTTTATGGAGTAATGTATAATAGCCTATCATCATTCAAGGTGGGTTGTCCATCCTAGAATTCAAACAATGAATAAATTGTTGTAAACATAGTTATGGAAGAGTGGTTGGTAGGTATGTTGCAATCATTACGTATCCCTTTCTAGAAATGGGAACAGATAGAAAAATATATTTTTTATAAATCACTCAAGAATTTTTAGAAACAATGATACCATATGGGTGATAGTGTCTCACAACGTCATCCTATTTTATCCCCATTATCGAATCTCATACGATGGAGGATATAATTGAAATGTATATCTATGAGATGTTAAATATGCATGTTGTACCCGTTTTGAAAGAATCTAATAGAGATACATGGTTCACATCAAATTTTTTCAAATCCTTGGAACATACCCTTAGCACATAGTTTATGATGAGTACGAAGTATCAACCTGTAATGGATGAGAAATTATAGAGTATGATACATCCATTGAAAAATATGTTATGGGCTTGTGTAATTTATTTTGGTGGCTCGTGGGAGGAGAACATGCAATGGGATGGGTTGTTGTATAATAATAGTTATTAGGACTCAATACATATGGCTCAATTTGAAGCATTGTTTGGGGTCTATGTTGTTCTCCACTATGTTGGGTGGAAATTGGTGAGTCCTCAAGAGTTGGGTAGAGTGTTATCCAACATACTATGAATATGATTATGTTCATCATGATGATAATGGATTTGCATTAGAGTAGTCAAAAATCATATGAATTCCATTTTCGATGACCATTTCCATTTGATGTGGAAGATAGTGTGTTTTTTAGAATCTCTCTTAGGATTGGACATCATTTGTTTGGAAAGAAGGAAAAGTTATATTGATGGTAAATCTGGCCTTTTTGGATACATGAGCGGGTTGGAGATACAACATATAGGTTTTTTTCCACCACATTTTATTATAGTTTAAAATGTATTCCATGTATCATTGTTGAAAAATTATCATCCAAATTGTGACCATGTCCTATGGTGGGATAATTATGGGATAGAGATGGTTGATTAATTGGTGCACATAATAGTGTGGATTGTAGATAAGAATGATAAATTTGTTCACTATAAAATCCTTGATCTATTTCTGGTTTTGTTGATGTGTGGTCAGATTCCGTTAGAGACATGGGAGTGTGATAATGATATGGTGGTGAAATGGGAAAACTCTTTTGGAAAAGTTATTATTCTCTACTATTCAAGAAAGGAAATCCAAGTGTGGGGTTAATATATCACACCCTATTTGAGGAATGATACTTTATTTATGACTTTTTATATATATAATGAGGTTGGGTAATTGTTTTGAGAGTCTTGGAAGGTTTATGATTTGTTTTGGGTCTTTTTGAAGGGAGCATGGTTTGAGCACAGTTAAGGAAAACAATTGAGGATCTCTTGGAAACTATACAAGTGGAGGTAGTGGGATTCACATGGTCATCACAATTTGTGTCTAACTATGCATGGAAATAGTGTGGTGTCCTAGTTGAGGTAATATAATGTTTATAACTATCACACTGTTTCCCTAACAGTGTGAGCTAACCATGAGTGTCCATAAAAATTGGTGTTTTAATTACAGGTTCACTCAGGATTTTCCATAAAATCCATCTCACTTCTCCCATATGAACCATACTCATTATTTTTGGTTATCAAGGGTTAAGAATATCTCCCACTCAATTTTTATGTTATTAAATGGTTTTTAAAGGATAGTGGAATGTGATTATTCTCTAGTAAGTCTTCTCTCTATGATCTTTCTTGGTTCTCCATTGATCTAGTTATCACTCTATCTCTCTATATTTACTAGTTCTACATATGTATCATGTATATATAGGGTTTGTTGTTTCCTAAATAGATGATATTGAGTCTTCTTGATGATTGGAAAATGGATCTAAGGAGGTTTTGGGGAATTTTCTCTTGGATTTGTGGTCCATTTGTGAGTTCGTCGTTTTCACTGAAACTGTAACGTGTGTGGCTTCTCTCTCGACTCCATTTTTAAGGAATTATTTGACATGGTTTCATTAGTGTTTATTTTCTTGAAATTAATTTTATATTATGAAACGTTCTTCTTTTCTGAAATCATCATTTTTCTTTTTTTGTGGATTTTTGGGAAAATTGGTGATTTTTGTGAACTGTTCATTATTGTTGGATTATAAAATATGGATTTAAAAATTGGTTTCTAATTTGGTATATTGATTTTTTTTAAATTTAATTCAATAATAAGGGTTTCATATTGAAATTTTAAGTAGTATTTTTAATGGATTAAGGGATCATTTGGGTTCAAAATGGTTGTTTTCATAATGTTGTGGCCTTGGTGTGATATACTTGATTGTTGATTAAGTATTTATGAATCTAATTGAAATGGATGTGATGTGGGTGGGGAGTACCTCTGTAAATAGTGTATTTATAGTGAATGGGGGGTAGCATCAGTGATAATAGTTTGGGAAGTACGACTATATTGTGAAATTAGTAAATAGTCTTTGACAAGAACTTCCACCGTGTTTGTTACACCAGGTTGAGTGTTTAAAACATTTTTGATAGGTTTTTATTATTCATGTATCTTTGGAAAATTATTTTTTTCTAATAATATGTAATGGTAAAATGTATTATGGATTGTTTTTTTGATTTCCCTTATATTGTGTGGATGTTGGTAAATGTGTCTTTGTAAGGGTGTGTTTTTCTTACTGGTAATTATTGCAATATTTTGTTTTTTATATAAACATCATTATATAAATATTCTAATGGTTCAATCCTAGTGGAATCTATAGGGATAAAATTTAGTGGAAACCTACTTATTATTATTATGCACCACCAAATTTGTAACTTAAGTTCTATAGCATATGTTTTATTCTAGGTTACAGGTAAAGGTAAAGCCTCTCATTTCCTAGCAGTTTCAATGGATTATTGGGTGGTATTTTAATTCATAGAGAATGTAGTATGGGGGGATCATTGGAGGGTGTCATGGTTTCTGTTTGATCATTATGATTTGTCATTCTCTTGGGACACTGTATTTGAGATTATTGTGGTTATGTTGTTTTGGTTTTGGGAATTGTTATAGAAGTGTTTGGTTGTTGGTTGCCTCTTGGTAATGTTTTATAATGGTTTAATTTTTTTAAATTCATTATGTAGTTGTGTTTGGTTATTAATTCTTTTTTTATATGAGTTTATATTAGAAGAAATTTTTCCCCAATTTTTCATGAGGCCATTGGAATTTATTTCTAGCCTTTAGCGCCATTGGATCATCGCCTAAGGCCAAGTAGAATCTAACCACCTTCTCAATTTTGTGTAGAATGGGCGGGACATTACAACATGTGAGTGAGGATTGGGGAACATTTTGATCTGACTGTTGAGATTCCTACTCCACGTGTTGGTTCATGTATCACTATGGTTAATGATTCTAATTGATCTTTTATATCACAGTGGTCTAATATTATAATGTTCCACTATGTATGACCTAAAAAATGAAAAATAAATAAAATTTTATGATAAATTTACATATGTGTGGTTCAATAATACAGATAGATAAATAGATAGAGAAATTGAAGGTCGAATAAATAACATTTAGTGAATTTAACATTAAAAATTGACAATTTGATAGTACTGAATCGCTACCTGTTCTATAGAATAATTTATTATAACAAAAACATCTCTAGTAGAATAAAAATGATAAAAAAATATATATATTACATTTAATATGATGAAGAAATATATTGAAATTCTTTATTATATGAAATTAGTCTTGATGCTATAAATGATATTATCAAGAAATAATGGTTGTGTCTCTGAGTTTTGAAGACTTACATTACATAAATTTTCAAAATTTGTATGTCCAAATATTGAGTTAATATATTTTTTAAATTTAGATTCATTAATCCATGTATGGAATTTATGGGAAAAATAATATGGATAATGAAGATATATATAATGTTATTGATGAGTTACTTGGAGTGTTTAATCATAAATTATCATATGATAGGCACTTTTCGATGCCTATTTTAAAAAACTAAAAATCTATAATCTAATCTCATAAAATATTTTCTTTTCATTACTTATATTTCATTTATTGTATTGGAGCATTGGATTCTGATCACAATATATCTAGACATCCATAATATTTAATTTTTTGATATAGTAAATGAATATAGAAAATTACAACAAAAAATGATACGTATTTTCAATTTGTAATACACCAAAATTATCATTTTATAGATAAATTTTGATTTATATTTTTCAGACTTTGTTTAAACAAGAATATTTTTATGATTTTATGACCAAAAAATATTGGATAAATAATGAAATGATGTTTATTACTGATGAGATATGCCTTTGGTGAGAGGGTGGAAAAAAACACCTTGGATAGATCATAAATCCTGAAATGTCCATTAGCTCCCAACAGGTAATTTATAAATAAAATTAAAATTTAATTAAATATATTTCATAATATTTTTTTCTATATTTTTATTTTACTATAAATATTATAGATAACCTATATAATCAAATGAAAAATAAAATTTATTTATTGATGAGAGGGTGGAAATAAATTTGTAAGAATGTATGGAGAATGAATATTTATTTGATTAAATGATATTTTTATGATCTAGTATGTGTTTTGACATTCAACAAATATTTTGTGATTGAAGAATTTTTTTAGAAATCATATATGTTATTTTTTATATCTTAATCATGAAGAAGTATAATAGAAGAAATCAATATGTATATAAGAACTACCCTATAAAAAATAATGTTGGTGGGTAATGCAAGAGGAAGAGGTGGAGGAAAATTCAGAGTCGAAGAATATGTTAGTGGATAAGGGAGAGGTAGACATTAAGGAAATGAATAAGGAAGATGAGATAGAGAACTACCTTGAAAAAAATAAAATTTTTGGGAAATTATTTAGATTGAGGATATTTCCAGGATTGTGTTTGAGATGAATTCTTGATAATTTCACACAAAACTATTCACATAAGGAAAGATACTTTGGGAATGTGTTTTAGGTCGATTATTGAAATAAATATTGTTCACTAATAGTTTAGTTTATTTTTTACTGGGTATAAATCCACCTATAAGAACATTCTATGAAGGATACTTTAATTTCACCACTAGTTTTATTTATGAAAAAACATTAGAAATTTAATTATTCAAATGGTTTGTAATCTATCATAGATTCTTGAATAAAAAAATGTGTACTAAACCAAAAAATTCATTCAGTGTCTGTGATAAATATACGAGGAAAACTATAATTGATATATTATGGTAGTTTTGGAGAGATGGTGTCAAAGTGTATAGTATCAATTGAAAATTATAATTTTAATAAAACAATTCACTCACTAAAAAAGGTGGAAATGATTGTATTATATTGATGATTTAATGCAATGATTCATAATTCATTTTTGACATGTATGCATTAGTCTCATGTCAAATTCACTAGCAAATCTACCTTTCTGACTCAAACTGTGTGTTACAAGTTTAAAATGGAATTCAATTAAATGAAAAAATTGTAGAACTCAAAACTAAGGAAATGAATTTTTATAGTTCATATACTTTGTTGTAACTAATTTTATGTCATTTATTTGTTTAGATTTAGCTACACCTCAATCTGACACATGGTGTGACTAGAGTGACTCAATGTACATTTTTTATTCTAAATTATAATTTGTTTTATTAAATAAACAATGGGCGTACTCAAAACCAAGAAAACATATTCGAATTGTTTTGTTATAATAGGAAACTGTTCTAGGATTCATTTATATTTTTTTGGAATTATATTCACCTCAATATGATACACTATGTTACAGTTGTGACTCAATGTGTTAGTTATTAGATTAAAAATGACATTTCAAAAAAAATAAATGTGTCAATCACAAAAAAATGATAAAAATTCCATAAAACATCCGAAAAGTTCTTAAAAATGATTCATATACCATTTATGACATATAAAAATCTGTGTCCTGAAAATCCCAATCACAATGTGACCGTTATGACTCAAAGTTCATGTTTCCAATTTAAAATTTCATTTTCCTATGAAAAAATGGCATAATCAAAATCAAGGAAACACATTCATATTATTTTAGTACATTGGAAAAATGATCCGTAATTAATTGTAGAAATTTAAAAATATGATGTTCGTCAATATGATTCATTATGTGACTATATTGACTCCATTTGTTGCTTTATAATGAAAATTGAAATTATTTTTAGTATAAGAAAAATAACATAATAAAAAATGAGAAAAAAAATTTGGTTTATTTTAGTAAATTAAGAAAACAGTAAATATGTAATTTGGGCCTTGTAAAAATCATCCACACCTCAATAGAATCAATGATGTTCTTAATTTTACACAAAGTGTATGTTGTCAGTCTATAATTGATCTTTCAATACAAAATAGTGTCACAAATTGATAAATGAGAAAACAATATTGGATTGTATTAATTATATATTAGTATGATTCATAATTAAATTTTGATGTTAAAAAAGCAGTATGATTTCAATATCAGACACGATGATTCATGCATGACACAATTTGTGTCTTTCAACTTCAAAATGACATTTTTGTAAAAAAACACAAGTTTTAGACTCAAATCCAAGGAAAAACATTTTTTGCCTTCATACTTATAGAAAATGAACCGTATGTAATTTTTGAAATTTTTTAATAATTCTCACCTCAACTTGACACACGGTGTGACCGGTATGGTTCCATGTCCATATATTTATTCACAATTGGCATTAATTTTAAGAGAAAAACAACTCATATAATCAATACCAAGAAAATGTATTTAGATTTTATATATAATTTAATCAGATGATCCATATTTAATATGTGATATTTAGAAATTATCCACACCTCAATATGATACATGATGGTCTATGTATGAATCAATGTGTCTGTTATCAGTTTAAAACATGCATTTTAATACAAAAAAGTTTCACTCACTGAAATATAAGAAAATGTGCTCATATTTTATTGGTAATTTTTGAAAATATTGAAAAAGTAATTTATAAACATGTAGGAATTAGTCTATGGTTAGACCGACAAATAATGCATCTAGTATGAATCAAAGGTAGTGTTTCCAGTATAAAATGTAATTTTATTAAAAAATATAAGTGGAATATTCAATACCAAGTAAAATAATTCATATTCTCATAATAATTTATGGAAATAATCCACATGTCATTCCAGACATGAAGTAATATTCAACACCTCAATCAGATGAATGGTGTTACTATTATGAAATAAACTGTGAATTTTTATTAAATATTTACAATAATTTTAGTACACAAAGAATTTCCAAACTAAAAACTAAGAAAACACATTTTGATAATTTTTTATTCAGAAAAAAATTTCATATATAATTTTTTATGTTTAGTAATAATCCTTACCAAACCCTGATACACGATGTTCCCGGTTTGACTCAATGTGTTCATTATCGCTCTAAAATTAAAATTTTATTACAATATTTTTCACTAATTGAAAAAAGAGAAAACAAACTCAAATTGTATTAATACATTAATAAAAATATTCATAATTAATTTTTGACATGTATGAATATGTACAATGTCAAACCAACATATGATGAAATGCATATGACTAATATCGTATATTTATTGTATAAAATAAATTTTTAATAAAACACTAATGGAATGCTAAAACCTGAGGATACATATTCTTATTATTTTAATAATTTAGTAATGTAATATTTATGTCATTTGAGACATGTTTAAATCATCCTCACCTTAAGCTGAGACATGGTTTGACTTGTATGACTCCATGTACGAGTTTTTATTCAAAATTGACATTAATTTTAGAAAAAAAGTTGTCATAATCATAAAAAATAAATATCATTAATATTTATTTTACATTGGGACAAAAATACATAAATCATTTTTTTATTTGTTGATATTAGTCTCACCTAAATCTGATACACAATTTTCTTGATATGACTCAATTTTCTTATATAAGTGAAAAATTATCATTTAAATACCAAATGATTCACTTAATGAAACAAAATAGAACATGATGAGACTGCATTTGAAATTTAATAAAGTAATTCATAATTAATTTAATATGTTTCTGAATTAGACTCATCTAAAATCCAAACAGAATGAAACATTTATGACTCAAAGTGCCTGTTTTCAGTTCAAAATGCAATTTTATTATGAAATACTAGTGATGAACTCAAAACTAATGAAACAAATTCATATTGTTTTTATACAATAGTAAAAAGATCAGTAATTTATTTGAGACATTAATTAGTTAGTCTTACCTTAATCAGATCCACATCGTCACATGTATGTCTCCAAGTATGTATTTTTTATTTTAAAATAACATCACTTTAAAAAAACTTACAAAATAAAATCCGATAAAATGGATTTGGATTATATTGATTCAAATATAATATTATATATAATATTTTTTCTATGTGCGAATTAGCCTCACCTCCATATGATTAATGATGTTCCCAGTATGACACTATGTTTTTATTATTAGTCATTTTGTGATGTTTAATAATTATACACACCTCAATTTGATGCATGGTGTTATTGGCATGACTCCAACTGTGTCTTTTATTTAAAAATTGACATTAAAATTATTAAAAAAACCCGCATTATATAATGACATGGACCTTCCTGGTCCATTGCATTGTCAAATTATGGTGTTTGGGGTGTCTTAGACCCCATCGATGAGTCAGGACGACATCAGTGTCAGTGACATGGTGTCCCTTTGGTGCCACCTATCAATGCCACAGAGGGGTGTTAGGGTTTCCTTCCCCATCCTCTCTATATCATCTCCTTTATACTTTAATATATCATTAATGTATTTTTATGGCCATTTTAAATCCCATAAATGATTTTTTAAATCTCGGTGAACCTTGAGTTACCAAAACATGGGTCTTGTCACACCTATTGTCGCATTTTCCAGCTACCTGTGTTTTCCATTATCACCCATATTACTTGTTTTTTCTATTTAATGGAAATATATTCACTCACTACTATTATCGCCACCATCTTCGAGGAGAATTATTAAATTAAAATTCTTTAAAACTTGTGCAAAAACACACCCATGTGGTCACACAATGATACATTTTTTGAGAAAATATATATTTCACATCCAATAACTCCAGGATGGGGAATTTATCACAACTGGATCTACTTTTTCTTTTGTATCTTTCCATTCGGTGGTACGATTGGATTCCATATCCCAATGATGGATCATTCCTTTGTAAGAGTCTTAATGTTCAGTTCTTCTTGAAGATTCCTACAGCATCATCCCAACATCTTGACACATGGATAAAACATCAATCCTTGATCATCCATGTAGGGTTTTTTACTTCATATCTCTTTACTATGCATCATTCGGTGGGGGTGTGATGATGTTTCATCGGGACGTAGCTGAAACCAACATTGACTAATATTACTAACATACTTTTATAGAATGAAGAGGTGGAATTTTGATATTCCATCAGTACATAGATGAAACAAAATTTAATGAAGATAATTAATATACTATTAAACAATGAAGTGTTGGTAATGATGATGTTGATATTTTAGCCTTTTTCCTTTATTTTTATGTTGTAAATTGTATTGACTCATGTCCACTAAAAATCATGGTCGTTGGTGGTGATTTCTTATGCACTAATGAAGATCTATTTTTTGGATAATCTTCTGATGCAATGGCTGTAACATGGAAACTGATTAATCACATAAACAGGGTAGATTAAATGGATGAATGTTAAAGAAAAGAACCTTTGTGATCACCTTGGTGAACCAAATGGAAAAAAGGAACTTAATGAATGGGGTGGATAATTTTTAAAAATTCATTTCTCTGTTCAAGTGATATGTATAGTTACTTTGTTGATACCTTGTGTGGGTGACATGATTGGGAATGGAATATCCCAATGGGAGATTGGTGGTTATTGAATCTGAGGCTGTGTAGAGCTGCTATGTTGGTTCTTGGATTGGTTCTAGTATATATAGGGATCATAAAGATCCCTTTTGTTTTTGTGACATTACAAGAGAACTGGGTGTGAATACTTAAATTCTTTCTTATCGGTTTTTCCTTCAATCGTTGTATTGGATTGTGGTTATTCCTATTAGTCACCCGATAGTGGAGGAATGATTTAAAAAGAATAACTTGAACATGAAAACTATAATTGTTATTATGGGGAAATGTTTTTCCAAAAATGGGTTGTGTTTTTGTGTGTAGATGTTACATATTTTTTCATGTGGTGATAGAAAAAAGAGTGTTTGTGTATTGGCAATTTTTCTACTTTATAACCCTTAAATTTGGATGACTACTTGAATTTAAATATGTAAATTATTTATATTTTGTTTATTTTAATAACTCCAACCATGTTGAGAATATCATGTCAAAGTAACCATTTCAGGGTGTAGGGTTTTTTCCCAACTTTTTTAATAGTGGATGGTTTTTTGCTCAATTATGCTCCATCTCCCAGGTTGACCAAGGCCCTTTGGGTAGGCAATGACAATATGTGGTTCACTCTGTTCCAAGACTCTACAGGCAGGGTGTGTTTTGGTGGGTGTACCAGATGTGTGCGAGTATGTTTGTCTCCCATGTGTCTTCATAATGAGGCCCATGAATCTTCAGGCATGACAGTGATGGTTGTGGACCAGGTGACTTTAGGCGTGGAGGTGGATGTTGTGGCCCTGGTTTCTATGGGCGTGGTTAGGTGAGGTTGTTGTTTCCAAGGATTTTTCCAGCGTTGTTATGTGTGGTTTTGGTGGTCTAAGATTTTATATGTGGGATGCGTCGTTATATCCCATAAGGTTATTGTTGGTGTGGTAGTGGGACTACAACGAGACATATGGGGGTGGTCGAATGCATAGTATTTCGTAAACCACTACTGTGAAAGCGGTTCAGGGTACCCAAATATCTATTTTCAATTACTATTACATTAATTAACTTCCATTATTTGGGGAGTGCACCTTAGTGAGCCAGGATGGATAGTTTTCTTTACTATGTGTTTTGGTTACCTCTACATTCTCACGAGACATTACAATTCCTCCCCACATGTGGACGAGAAATTGTGGTTTCCCTACTAAGTATACCTATATACTCAACCTATGTATATTAGAATGGTTTATGGTTTCTAGGAGTCCATTGGGGACCATGTGTGGCCTTACTATCTCGGGCATTGGGGGTTTTCATTTATTTATTTCTTTATTTTTGTATATTCCATTGGATTTTTTCTTATACATTATATTATTGAATCTTGGACATGAAAATGGGAATGGATTTTGGTTTTACATTTACATTAATCTTTTGGATTTGTTTGGGATTTACTATATTTTTCCCTGATCATGTTCAATAAAAAATTTAATGCCTTCTACTTCACTTCAAATTATATACCCATGCTTCCTGTCTCCACTATGAGGCCTATTTAAGGCATGACTTGGTGGGGTCATTATCTCCCATTAAAATTGAACAAGGAAGGGTCTGTTAGTTTGATGTCCCTTCCCTCATCTTGGGGAAGTCTGGTCATTCTAGAATTTTATTTGAGGTGATGGTTAAGAGTTATAATAGAGTTCATGGATATGAATATCGATGATTTTGTTTGATTGTGGGTAAACAGTTACATGCAATCGTGGTGCATGAAATTGGCGATGAATGATAGGCTAGGACATGAGATTTTATGTCCCATTGATCCAATGCAAGGACTTTGAAACTACCGAACAACTAGGTGGGGATATACTGATTGCAGGGTGGAGACTCTAAGAAAGGTACATGCATCATAATGAATTTTTTTCTTGTGTGTATTGGGAGTTTTGGGAACATAAAATAAATAAAAATTTTATAAAATTTTAAATGAAAACATCTACACTACTCGAGATTAGGTATTCCTTGTTTACCTTGTAGCTAGAGAACCGTTACATCGTCCCCATGTAGTGTGTCTGATCGAGGTACAATAGGCTGATATGGCTGATTACAAAAGGGATCATCAAGAGGAGGATGTTAACCATTAGTAGAAGACACATCATTACTTTTAGGGGAAGACCCTTGGGATGTAAAAGGGCATCGTCTCGGTCATCTATATGGAGAGCTGGCTCAAGAAGCTGGTGATAGATTTTGTCTTGATCTAGGCCCGACATAATACTAGGTTCCACTGGCCTTGATCCATGTGTGGGAGCAACACAATAGTGGTGGATTCTCTATCTCGAGTGGAATAAGGAAGGAAAGGTTTCATTGATTGAATTCTAAAAGGATTTCCATGATGAATTCATTTCATCCATGATGATGGTGGAAAAGAGGCAGAAGATGCTCTCCCTTCAGAAAGGGATTATGATTGTAAGGGAGTCAGGGATCAATTTCAAGGAGCTCATTCAATTTTCTACAGAACTCTTCTCAGAAGAGGATTTACAGGAAAGGAACTTAGAGGAGGCACTCCGACCTTCCCATAATTATGTTTTTAACCCATTCACTATACTGACGTACATGGAGATTCAGAAGAAGGTTGACGTGGTGGAGAGGATGCACACATATGGAGGTTTGTCGTGTGATGGGAGCTAGTTGAGATCGCCAATGGGGAAGGCCATTAATAGTAGCCCTCTATCATCAAGGCCTTCCGGGTTTCGACTTTTGGGGAGAAGGCCTCAGTAGTTCATGTTTTGGTCTCCTGGCCCTCACCCATTCCTTATGGACCTAGGACTGAGATGATTTATCTATGGAAGTCGTGGGAATATTTGGAATTAGTTTCAAGATCGATTGATGTATAGTGTGGTGGGCTGGTTTAGTTCCCACCACAACAACACCAGTTTCTGGTCATACATTCTTAGTTGTAGCTGCAACAGGGATAGGGAGCACCCACTCCCTTGAGGGTAGATGGTTCTGTAGGAGGACGACCTCCGAGATATCCTCAGTGACCTCGACCAAAGCATGGTCATGGAGGTGCCCGATAACCGAGGGGTAGAGGACCAATGTCTGGGTAGTTTCACAGTACTGGGGTAGCATTTCAAGTAGAGGGAAAAGTTAATTTGAGGTATGACCAATTTGATTATCACTCATTATTGTTCCTTGTTTGATTCGGTAGATTCTATCTCCTTTGTTCCACCTAGTCTAGATCATGATTTGGGCCTAGATGTAGAGAGATTCTCTATTCCCCTGGGGCTAAGTACACCTGTTGGAGATCAGACCAGCCTGTTTGATAATTTTCAAGGATGCAGACTGATATTGGGTACTCATCTTGTAACGGCCCAAAATTTTGAATAAATCTTATTTCCTAATTTCATGTGTAATTTTATTATATTTTTATACCCAACAAAAATGTTTTATTTTATAAACATGATTATAATTAAAATGAGAACAGTGGGTTTTGACTGTTATATGACCATCAGTCAATATGACCACTGTGAACAAATTTTTTTGATTGTTGTCTCTAAATATAAGTAATCGTGGTTGATTATTATAGAAAGAAGATTTGATGGCCTCACCTCGTAGTATTGGACCAATCGAAGCCCATATAACAGAGCTTGGGAAGGAGGTACCACCATTGGGCTTTTCTCTGGACCAAACCCAATCCGAACATCATCATGTGAAGATAGAACGGAATCGCCTTCGCGAGAAGTTCAAACTGATAGAAATTACTACTCGTGCAATGTTGACCGAGCCGCCCCAAGATTCTATCACCCTAGCACACCTTACTCTTAGGTCCTATGCTGGTATTATAAGGGAGTATGTAACGAGACCGTAACTTCCTTGGGTAATCCTTGTTTTAAATAAAAATAGGGATTTCTTCTTATGATGAAGTTTATGAATTTTCAAATGACCGGATAAAAATAGTATGCATATTTTGGATGTATTTTCAGAAGGATATTTAAAAAAAATGTTTATGTAAACCTTAAATAATTTAAAATGTGTAATGATTTTCAAAAAATGGTCTTCTACAATTATGTCCAGTACGAAATTTAGAGTCTAATAAGATCAACATGATTTTTGATGAATAGTAAATTGTGAATAGTGATTTTACGCTTAGGATTAGTAATGTGACCAAATTGATTAGTAATTTCACTTAAATAATGTTTTAATATAATTTAGACACCTAGATTAAGTAATGTGATTCAATAAAATGGTTAAATAACGGTTTCATAAATTATTATTCAAGTATTAGTTTTTTCGGGTGAATAGTGTTTTTTAATTAAAAATTATATTAAAAATATTTTGAAAATTATTTTTATAATATGGATTTCATTTTTGAACTCAGAGCACCGATATTATGTTATGGTAATTTTTGGGGTTTTTTCTGAAAAAAATGAATTTTTAGTGAATAGTGTATTTATTTAAAAATAAATTTAAAAATATTTAGAAAATTATTTTTATAAAATGAAGTTATTTTTTGAAATAAGAGCATTGATATTTGGTTAGTGTGAAATTTTTGAATTATTCTGAGAAAGTTGAATTTTTGATGAATAGTGAAAGTACAGTATTTAAGTTACGGGTGTTTAATGACATCATTAAATGATGTATTAAGTATGTAATCAATTTGGTCGACTTATGAATAGTAAGATAAGGTTTGAGGTGTCCCAAGTGGCCAATACCATGGGAAAATACCATGGGCAAGCCCATGGGTTTGCCAAAACCAGTAATGAGGTGTCCCTTGGCCATTAATGCCTTGTCCCTTCACTTTCCCTATAAATACCAAGCCCTCCTCTAATCCATTCGACTCCCCACTCTTCCCCAATGATGTTCTGGTCTAATGACCTCCCAATATGTCCTCCCAAGGTTCCCCCAATCCCTCAAGGTCCCAACCTCTGAGGTTTAAGAGTTACATTTTAATGTAAGGGATCTGACCTCTCTCTATCTTTTCAAGTAATATCTTTTATGTCATTTATTTTATGCTCCATATTCTTATGTTGGAGGATTTTATTTTAAATTCATCCTGCTGCCCATTTCATTTTCATATGATCAGTGACCCCCCTTTCTCTCATCAATTCGTTTTAAGAATTTTTATGTGGCGCCGTTAGGCTGCCAAATTTTTAAGGGATTCTTTCACCCTTCTAATTCTTTTCAAAGTTCTACTTTCATGTAAAGTCTTTCAAGTTCCTTTTATTAATGTTGGGGTATGATCTCTAAATCTATCATACTGAACTGTTATGGTCATATGATGAGAGACCCTATTTGATCTCTTCAATTCATTTTTTTTTGATGTTTATGTGGCACCGTTAGGCTGCCGAATTTTTAAGTGGTTCTTCACCCTTCTCGTTCTGATGTCCTACTTTCATGTCAATTATTTAAATTTCCTTTTTGTTATGTTGTGGTATGATTTCTATATCTATCATACTGATATTTTATGATCATATGATGAGAGACCCCATTTGATCTCTTCAATTCAGTATTTTGATGTTTTAAGTGACGTAGTTAGGCTCCGAATTTTTAAGTGGTTTTTCACCCTTCTCATTTTGAAGATCTACTTTAATGTCAATTCATTAAAGTTTCTTTTTGTTATGTTGGGGTTTGATATCCATATCTATCAAACTGATATATTATTTTCATATGATTAGAGACCCTATTTGATCCCATTAATTCATTTTTGGTAGAAGTTTATGTAACGCTGTTAGGCTGTCGAATTTTCATAAGAGAAATCTTATTTTTTGTCTTCCATTCATGTTCTTAATTTCATATGGTATATTTTCAAATTTCATTACCATGTTCTTAAATATCTTATATTATGTCCCTCTACTGTTTTATGGGTTATTTATGAATGTTTGACCCTTGTCCCCTCTCTCTTCAATGTTTTCTAAAAACCTGGTAACATAGCTGTTATGCTGCAGAATTTTCGTCTCAAAATGTCTCTCTCTTTTTTCTAAAGATATTTTATTTTATTAAGTGAATACTCAAATATCTTATTTCTATAGGGGTATTCACATATATATCAAAATTTTATATTTTAAATTCTGAGATTTACATACGTGAAACCCGTTTTCCCGTTTCGTGGGTTTAAGGTGACATAAAGATCATGTCATTAAAGCAGTTTTTTTTAAAATGTTATGATTATGAAATGAATCTCATTTATTTTATGCTATATGGGGTTTTTATGAAATGATTGATGATGATATATGTGGCTCACATGATAATAAAGGATAATTTATGGGTGTGCCCTGATAGCGCTCCAATGCATTGGGTAAAGATTTAATCTCTAGAGATGACCATTTTTTTAACGACGCCATGGTGAATAACCTTGGTAATTTTTAACGACACCTTGGGGATGGACCTTGGTGAAACGAAACGATTTTCAATATTAAATGTTGTAGCCACATCTTCAAGTTATGAAAAATGTTATTTTTATTATGATGTATCTAATGATTTCATTCCCATGCCTTAATGTTCTATTCATGACCTTATAGAAGTATCTCAGGTTCACATGTAAAATGTTTCTCTTGTTTCACTTACTGGGATTTCTTCTCACCCTTTCATTTGATGTATGTCCCCAGGTTATGAGATGCAGTAATGATCCTTGGATGAACATGAGGAGAAGCCTTTAAAGTGTTTAAGAAGAATGTTTTATGTTTTCATGTTTTATGTTCCTAATTTCCAAGACACTAAACCTTAAAGATCATCTGTTTCATGTAATGAAATGAAAGTTATGTTATAAAAAGAGGGGATGTGATAAATCAGTCCAGTGGGGATCTTTTTCTAATGTGAATGTAGAAATACAATTTCATCCAAGGAAACGATTGTCCATTTCCCATGCATGCTGTTATGGAATACTTCTAGAGAAGGGAAAGGTTTTCCGAAAGGGGAAGACATCATGTAGATTTCATCGGTGAGGGGGATTTCCAAGAGGTTAGCCTACTTGTGGAGACCCTTTTTTAACTTCTAATCCAAGACCTCAGTGGATGTAGAAGAATTCATGATTGAGGGAGTTCTAGGGATTATAAGGTAGTTCCATGAAGTCTTCCCTGAATTGGTTGTGACCCTACCCCTTGATGTGATGTTGAGTATAGGATATACTTACAACCCTGTCCCTATCCAAATTTGATGGTTCCCTATCATATGACACCTTCTATGTTGCGGGAGTTGTGGATTCAAGTTTATGACCTGATGAAGTAGGGTTTTATCTTACAAAGCACATCACCATGGGGTGATCTAGTCTTGTTTACAACGATAGAATACAATGGAATTAGGATATTTATAGAATACTAAAATCTTAATCAGGTAACAGATAAAACCGTTACAACCTCCCATGTATTTATGACCTTTTTGGAAAATTTAGTGGGAGAATTTTGGTTCTCTAAGAACGGCATGTGTTCGGGATATCACCAGTTGATGGTGAATGAGGGTGACATCTTGAATACTCTTATCGGGTGTAGATATGGTTAATTTCAGTTCATAATCATGTTGTTTATCATTACAAATACACCATTGGTGTTCATGAAGCTCATGAACACTGTTTTATGCTTGTTTCTAGACTGGTTATTAGTCATGTTCACTGAAGATATCATAATCTACTCTTGATCATACGAGGATCTCGCCGAGAATTGATGAAATTTTTTGAGGACCTTTACATCACTAGCTCTATGGGGAGTTATCAATGTAAATGTTATTGACATAATAGGTGAACATCCATTGACACGTGGGGTCCCAACAGGGGATAGCGGGGGACCTATCAAAGGTTAAAGATGATGTTTCTGTAGGACCCCGGGACACCCTGTGCGGGGAGGGGTGAATCAAGGTGTCAACTTTTTATTCTTAAAGTTATGGATCTTGTTCTCACGTTGGTAGGAACTACTTAAACCTGTATGATGGATATGATCAGTAATGAAACATTCACGTGCAAAGATATAACACATCAATTTTACTTGGTTCACTACTAACGGCTACGTCCAAGGAGCATAGGCCGACATGTTTTCGATCGTACCAAATACCACTAATCTTTACAAGTTGTGGATTACAATGGTTCGGGGACAGTCACTCTGTCCCAGGCTCACTGCCTTTACAATTGTTCAGGGATAGCTCACTACTTCCCTAGAGTCACTCTCGTTGACTCCCCCTGGCCCACTACCCTTGGTGAAGTCACCCACAGTTTATAGACGTTAAAGTCTCTTCAATATATGTGCATTTAAGTTCTTTGTCTCCTGTTAATTATGATAATTTTCTTACATCAGGGATCAGAGTTAATGTTCATTTTAGTTCAATACATCTTCTTTAGTGTAATGAATGAATGCACTAGATCCCCTTGTCTTCTCATCTCACCTACTTGAGATCTTCTTAGGAAAATGTGTGTTGAATAAATTATTCTGATTTCTTCCCAATGTACTTTATTCATGATTAGCCGGCATCGGAAGTCTTATTTTTTTTATCAATAGTGAAATCATGTTGATATGGACATGTGCATGCCTTGTGAACGTTGTCGTTGCATACATCACGGATGTTATCAAGAATGCCAAATATGTTTGTAGTAAACTGATGCTTCTGGACTTGCAGATGTTTCTTCTTCATCTCTGGCTTCCTTGCCTTTGATATAGTCTTTCCCTATGGTTTTCCATGTAAGGGATTATAAAAAAAATCTAGTCATAGTTTTCAAATCTGTTGTAGCTCCAACATTGACCCACAAACCATGCCTTCTTTTTATCTTTTGTATGAGGTTGTTGGCCATCTGCTTAATATTTTGTGCTCTATTTGAGGAACCAACTTTCTCCTATCTATTCCCATCCAACCTAACCATGGTGGTAGGTTTATTATTCTCAACTTTCCTCATCCATAATTGTTTAGTACTGTTCTTCCAACCTACACTGATTGTAGGAACGTATTTAGAAACATGAGTACAATATGGTTTGGATGGTACCTTCACTTTCTCAGTGTTTTGTGATAGATCAATTAGTGAAGTCATGATCTTCTTATCACATGTTGGAGGTCTTTCAAAAATAGAATCCTCCAGTGAGAATAGAGTACCAACAAAAACTGATTCCTGATGTGGATATTCAAGAGTTGTCATATTGTTCTTATCACATGTTGGAGGTATTTCAACTTTAGATTCCCCCAACGAACATTGAGTACAAGCATCACTCATTTAATTCTTTTGCAAAGTCTCAATATGTGTATTCTCAATCATGGTAAACTGGGCTTCCAAATTTTGACCCTCAATATTTAGGATGATCTTCTGATCTTCAATCATGATCATCTTCTCTTCCAAAGTCTTCTTCAATCTTTCAACCTCATCTTCATGCATCTTAACATTGTTTTTTAACAAAAAGTGAAGTTCCCTTAATTTCATGGATGTTTCTTCCAAAAAAAGTATATTGACATCATTGCTCTTATCCATCTCAGATTCATGGGCATGGATCTTTTCTTATAGATTCTTATTGACTACCACATTTTTTCGAAGACTTTAACTTGTTTGGTGAGATTCATACATTCTAGAACATTTCATTCCAACTCCTTTTCCATATTGTGATCTTCTCTTTCTAGTCGATTGATCTCAACCTGCATAGATTGGAATATGCTAAAAATAATAGCTACCCTTTAAACAGGAATATCATGCAGATATGTTTTGTGTTTTTCCTGAAATCATGAATTAGGGGTGTCATCCTTTCCTCTGGAAGAATTCTGATCCACCCGCTCAATACTTTTCAAGCCTGATGTTTCTTCATTATTGGAATGGCATGGAGAACAAGGCATAGTATCTTCATTGGTCCTGAGGGAATTCTTCATCCGCTTCTTCTCTTTCTTTTTCCTATTTTTCAATGTCTTGGTGGATATAGATTTCTACTCTGAATCTCCATCAAAACAACTCATCATGGTTGAATTTAGGAAAGTAACTCCAATCCTCTTCTCAATAGAATTACTAGAGATTATCAAACATATGTTAACCTTTCCCTCTAATACCACTTGTTGGACCCTAGGACACCCTAAGAGGGGAGGGGTCAATCAGGGTGTCATCTTGTTCTTATTAAAGTTGTGGATGTTTTTCCAACATTGGTAGGAACTACATAAACATGTATGATGGATATGATCAGCAATGGAACATTCACATGTAAAGAGATAACAGAACAATTTTACTTGGTTCACCACTAAGGGCTATGTCCAAGGAGAATAAACTGACAAGTTTCCAGTCATACCAAATTCCACTAAGATTTAAAATTTGTGGATTACAATGGTTCGGGCACAGTCACTCTTTCCCAGGATCACTTCCTTTACAAAGGTTCAGGGATTGCTCATTGTTTCCCTCGGTTCACTCCCTTTGACTCTCCCTGGCTCAATGCCCTTGGTGAAGTCACACTCAGTTTATAGACGTGAAGGTCTCTTCAATAGATTTTCATTGAATTTTATTGTCTCCTATTCAGCATGAGAATTTTCTTTCATTAGGGTTCAGAGTTGATTCTCTTTTCAGTTCAATCCTTCTTCTTTAGGGAAATGACTTAATGCACTATATCCCCTTGTCTTTGTTTTCCTGAATCCCAATCACTTGTGTGATTGATCAATAAATGATGCTCAGCTTAGTTTTCATCGTCAGAATCAGTTCACAATTTATGAATGAGATCATTCCTGTATCATTTATATTTCTTAAACAATCTCAATTTTCACAGAATGTATCGGGTAATCTCCCGGCTTTCATGCAGCTCCAAACTGACCGATGGGCTTCAGCAATACCTGGAATGCTTCTCCATGCCAGGTGCGCAAGTCCCAATACGGTGCGCAAGTCATCGGCGCGCAAGTACAAACTGGCGCGCAAGTGTCACCAAAGCACCTGCGCGACACTTCCTTCCCCAACTATAAACTTGCACAACCCACTTCCTTTCTCTCCGAAACCGCCTTGGCCGCGCAGCCATCAACTGACACACAACCTCTATTTCCTCGACCCGACTACCACTTGTGCGTCTCAATCACCAGTGCGACGAGAGATATAAAAATCTATAAAAAATGAACTCTGTGAGAAATGAGGAGGGCCCGACCTATATTTATTTGAAAAATGGACCCCTTGGGTCGTGGCACGCAAGTCAGTCCTTGGCACGCAAGTCTCAGCGTGCAGCTCATCTCCCCTAGCCCCTGTCGCGCAACTCACTTGCGCAACCCAACCAATACTTGCGCGACACTTCCTTCCCCAACTATAAGCTTTCACAACCCACTTCCTTTCTCTCCGAAATGTCCTTGGCCGCGTAGCCAACAACTGACGCACAACCTCTATTTCCTCGACCCGACTACCACGTGTACGTCTCAATCACCAGTGCGACGAGAGATATAAAAATCTATAAAACATGAACTCTGTGAGAAATGAGGAGGGCCCGACCTATATTAATTAAAAAAATGAACCCCCTTGTGTCGTGGCGTGCAAGTCAGTCCTTGGCACGCAAGTCTCGGCGCGCAGCTCATCTCCCCTAGCCTCTGTCGCGCAACTCTCTTGCGCGACCCAACCAATACTTGCGCGACCTTATTTCCTTAGCCATATTTTGACGTTCTGTTCTTGGAAAACAATAGGTTCACATGTTCCAATACTCCTAGGTACAGGCGTCCAAGTTCATTCACGGTGCCCAAGTCCACTTGTGTGACCTAACCAACACTTGCGCAACCATTATCCCTTTCCCATATTATGATTTTATAATCCTAAAAAACATATGGCATGGAAGTTTACTCTCATTCAAGTGTACGACACACATGTACCTTTTCCAAAATCACTCTTCTTCAATTGTTGATTTTGAGGCCCTGAAATTTGGAAAACACTGGAAAATGGTGCCACCTTGTATCTGATCTTTTTGTACCGCCTCCAGATCATCCATTCCTCTATCGACGTTCTTGAATCAAACATAGATCTTTAACCACAACTATTGAACTCTACATTCTATCTTGAAATCCCATTTGTCAACAAATTTTTATGTCCATTGTTTGCTCTCTCAACAAGCACGATCACCTCAAGAACACTTCTTGTTTGTGATCTGTATCCTTCAGCCACTCTTCTGCTTTTATCACAAACTCCACTATTTTGATATGTATTCTTTGAAGGAATATCTTTAGCATCATCCTCTTCTATGAAAATGTGATGTTCTTGACTATCTCGGAATTCCAATCCTTGCACGACCATATTAGAATTCCAATCATTGGAACATTGTCTTCTTCTTCATCTGTCATGATCAACTTCATGTAAACCATGTGATTCAATTTGTTAAGAAGTCTCTTGCATGGTACGCATACAATCATGAGTAATTTCATGGTCTTCATAAAAACCCATGGTACTCATGCAATGATGAGGAATTGCATGGTGTTCAACAAATCCCATGATTCTCATGCAATAATGAGGAATTTCATGGTCTTCATCAAAACACATGGTTCTCATGCAATAAGGACGAATATCATGGACATCATCCAAAAACCTCATTCTTTTTTAATCATCCTCAGATGGATTTCACCTCACATTATTCATTGTTGTAAACAATGTATCACCTTTGACACTTGTTCTTTGAACTTATGATCAGTACAACAATCGTCTGAATCACCATTCCTCTACTTCATCGGAGTACTTCATGATCTCCTTCATTTTGATCTTCCATTCCTCCATTTCATTGGAGTACTTATTGATCTCCTTAATTTTGATCATCCATTCCTCCATTCCATTAGAGTAATTCTTGATCTCATTCATTTTGATCTTCCATTCCTCCATTTCATTGGAGAACATCTTGATCTCCTTCATTTTGATCAACATTGACAACTATTGATAACAAATACAAACTTATAAACAATGTTGTTCCAATAGTTTCATTGGTATCACCTTATAACGTGGAAGAGATTCATAGTTTCCTAGGACTGGAAGGTTACTACAAGATTTTTGTACCTCACTTATCACAAGTTTAAGTACCTTTGATGGCCTCGACCAGAAAAGACTAGGCTTTTGAATGGAGAGAGCAGTTCTATGAATCATTCAATTATCTGAATGGGAAGATGGTCAGTTCCCCTATGCTAAGGATTTAAGAGGAAGGGGTAATGTTTGAAGTTTTCTATGATGCTTCTAGTCTAGGATTGGGTTCACTGCTAATGCAGCAGTGAGGAGTGATCTCTTATGGTTCTAGGCAGTTACTCCCTCAAAAACACAACTCTTCCACACACAACATGTAACATTTAGTGGTTGTGTTTGCACTAAATCTAGGGTGGCATTAAATTATCCAAGAACACTTTGTGTCATCATGGATCACAAGATCTTGAGGTATGTCTTTTCCCAGTGAGACATGAACTTCTTGCAGTGGAGGTGGATGGAGATTCTTAAGGATTATGACTTCAAGATCTCCTACACCCTAGGATAGGGGAATATAGTGGCCAATTCCACGAGTAGGATGTCAAAGAAGGATGTGGTTCAAGAGTCATCAGATGCTTGGAATGCATTGGAGGAGTTGGGTGCTTTGCATCTGGGAATGAGAGTGGAGGATGGTTGAGGCTAGCTATTTCAGATGACAGTGAAGTCATCCATGGTAAAATAGGTGGGGAGTCTTAGTGGGAAGACATAGAGCCTGATGTGATTAGTGCTCATGTTAGTCACGGTAATGCTCCTAAAGGATGGTCAAATGATTTTCAGAATCATATTCTTTTCCACAAAATGTACTTTATCCCAAAAGAAATGTGCAAGAGTGTCCATAGAGGGTTCTATAACTCACCCCTGTAAGTACACCCAAGAGATTACAAGACTTACAGGGGTATCAATGATTTGTTTTTGTTTTTCAGGGTGTATCAGTCAATGGAGAATTTTATGGAATAGTGCCTCATTTTTCAGTAGGTGAAGTCTAAACACTGAGTTCTAGGTGGTCTGTTGCAGCCCTTATATGTTCTTGAGTAGATGTGGGATGACAACTCTTTGGATTTTGTCATAGGAATACATAGGGATGAGGGAGGAGATGATTCCATCTGGATAGTGGTGGATCATTTGATGAAATCAAATCACTTATTTCCGATTTAGGAGCCATGTGCAGTAGACGCCTTATCACATAATTATGTTGGTGAAGTTGTGTGGCTACATAGAGTTCCAAGAACCATCATATTGGATTGAGATACATTCATAAATTCAAAAGTCTCGAATAGATTACAACATGATGTATATAACAAGAATTGTCTTATCACTTCATTCCACCCTCAGACTGATGGGACCACAGATAGGACCATCTAGACATTAGAGGACATGTATTAAGCATGTATTCTAGAATTCATAGGGTCATGGATATTACACATTCCAATGGTATATTTTTCCATCAATAATGGCTACCACACTATTACAGTCGTGGCTCTGTTTGACTCAATATATGTAGACTGTGTCATTCACCCATTTGTTGGAAAGAGGATGGAGAGACAGGTGTTCTTGGCCCAAATGCAGTGTAGAGAATGAAAGAGAAGTTTCAGTTTTTTCATGAGAGGACGAAGTCATATTAGTACCGAATGAAGTCATATTTCAATTATACGAGGAGACCCTTGCAGTTTGAGGTTGTAGACCAAATGTTCTTAAATATCTCCCCTCGGGGTGGATAGTTGAATATGGCAGGGGAGTAATCATTCCCCTAGGTTTATCACACACTTCGAGGTGTTGATACAATTCATTGAGGTGGAATATTAGCTAGATCTACCACTACAATGAGAGAGTATCCACAAAATCTTCTCTGTGTCTCAGCTTCATTATTATCTATACGATGACTCTCATGTCCTCGACTGGGGTGAGATGGAAATCAAGGAGGATTCGATGTTCTTTGAGTGACTGGTGAGGATCGGGGATCATAAAGAGAAGGTTCTCCTATGATTGATGATTCCATTGGTTCTTGTGTTTTGGAGGCACAGTTTTCTCAAGGATAGTACATGGGAATAGGAGGGACCGATGTGTGCACAATACCCATATCTATTTTTAGTTTTTATCTTGCGTTTTCCTTATTCATTGTTTTGAGGTATTGGGTGACCTTATATGCTATATGATGGGTTGTTTCCCTTGTTCTCTGAATGTGTGTGAAATGTACTGATCATGTAGAGGAGAGGACCGGATCCCGAATCTAGACGCAATAAGGGGGATGCGATTAAACCCATGTGTGTGAGTTAGTGTTACCCAAAGCGGATAGTATCTTGACATGGAGGAAGGGACTCCCTAATCCATATGTCTAGACATTGTGGCTTTTTTGTTTGTGAGGTTATATAGTGTTTCTATACCTTTTCAAAAGATATATGTTAGAGATGTATCCCATGGTGTGTAGGGTTGTTCTAGCCATTGAACAACTCTATGGTGGTTTTTCTTAGAGTTGTACTTTACGATGTGGTTATTCGGACCTCTCTCTTTCCTTCAATTTACTCATTAATTCATGAGGGCGAGAGCAATTTGAGAGGTATATGATGTAATCAATCAGAACTTCCTGGTACATTATGTTGTAAAATAATAGTGATTGTTGTGTCATGTACCCCATCGGAGAGTAAGGAGGGTGTCGTTGTCAGTGGTATGGTGTCACATATCATTCTTACACTGATTGGTCTCACAAATCGGTTTCACTGAGAGCGTTCAAGGTTTCCTTCCCCATCCTTCACTCAACATCTCCGTTAAGTTTTAATAAATCATTAAAGTATTTTTAAGGCCATTTTAATTCCCATAAATGGTGTTTTAAATACCATTAACCCTTGAGTTACCAAAACATGTGGCATGTCACACCCTTTACCATGTTTTTTAGCTTTTTATGTTTTCTAATTTCGCTCATTTTATATGTTTTCTTTATTTAAATGAAATCTATTCGCTCACATTTTTTATCTCCACAATCTCTAGGGAGAATTATTAAATCTCATTTAATTCGAACGTGTGAAACCACCCAGCTATGTGGTTAATCCAAGATATGGTTTTCTAGGACATTGATAATTCACATCTTGTAACTCTGTGATCTAGCCTTTATCGTAATGGAATCATTTTCTTCCATGGTCTCCTTCCTTTCCTTAATATTCATATAGTCCCTCTACTAGAGATGCTTTTTTTTTCATAGGAGCCTTCCTATTCATTTATTCTTCTTCTTTCCTACTGCGTCATCCACAGTTCTATACATAAGGATAAAACCTTGATCCTTGATCATCCTTGTTGGTGGTTTCCTTCGTCTCTCTTTACTGTGAATCATACTGGGTGGGTTGATATTGTTCCTTTAGAACATTTATGAAACAATCATTAACAAATATAATTAATAAGAATTTAAACAATGAATGGGTGGGAATGATTATGTTGATGTTTCTGTGTTTTACCTTCACATTGGTGTTGTATATTGTTTGGAATCATGTCCATATAAAATCGTTGTTGTTGGTTGCCCTTTCTTGTGCACTAATGAAGATCACTTTTTCTAGATAATCTTGTGATTCAATGGTTGTAACATGGATACTAGTTAATCACGATATTTAGGTTGATTAAATTGATGGTTAATGAAATAATCTCATGTGTGATCACCCCAGTCATCTAAATGGAACGAATGAACATAATGAATGGGGGGGTAAATTTTGAAAACATTTTCACTATGTTCTGGTGATATGAATGGTTACTTAGTTGATACATTGTCTGGTGGAATGAATGGGAATGGAATATTCTATTGGGAGCTTTTTGGTTTGTGAATCTGAGGTCTTTTGGAGATAAAATGTTGGGTAATGGTTTTGTTATAGTACATCGAGAGATCTATTGGATACCTTTTTTTGTTGTTACATTACAAGAGAACCAGTTTTGAATTCGTAAAATATTTGTAATCCATTTTTCGTAAGTTGTTGTTTTTTCTTGTCAATTTTAATGTTAGTTTATAGGTAGTGGATGAATTTTGTAAATAGAATCTCTTGAACCTGAAAATGAGAATAGGTATAATGGGGGAATTGTTTTCTAGAAATGGTTTTTGTTCTGGTTTTGGTTGTTATATATTTGTGCAAGTGGGGACAACAGCATGAGTGGTTATGTATGTGCTATTTTCCTATTTTTGATCCATTAGGTTGGGAAGAGTGATTCATTTCCTATATGTATAATATTTATCTTTTACTATTATTATATTCACCACACCCATGTTTAGAATGTTGTGCTGAACACGCCAATTTCAAGGGGAGGGTGTCATTCCAAACATTCCTAAGAGTGGCTGGTTATTAGCTCCTTTCCACTCCGACTCCTAGGTAACCCAAAACCCATTGGGAATTTTGTGATGACCTAGGGATCACTATATCCCAAGAATAAATTGGAATGGAGTGTTTTGGTGGTTGACCTAGGTGTGTGTGGGTAGGTTTGTTTCCCATGTGTCATCATGATGAGGGAAGGTGTCCTCAGGCGTGGTAGTGGTTGTTCGGGCCCAGGTGTCTTCGGGTGTGGTGGTTCTTGTTGTGGCCCAGGTGACTAAGGGCATGGATACATGTGGTTGTTGTGTCTTAGGTGTTTTTGGGCATGTTTATTTGTGGTTATGGTGGCCCAGGTGTCAAAGGGCGGGATTCAAGGTGGTGGCCCATAAGATTATGTTTGGGGCGTTAATGGGACTACATTGAGACTTGTGGGGGAGGTATGATGCATAGGTTTTCCTAAAAACCTGTGGGAAAGTGGTGTGTGGTAACCAAATATCATTTTTCTATTACTATTACATTACCTGACTTTTGTTATTAGTGGAGAGCGCCTTGGTGAGGCCAGGGGGATTGTTTTCCTTATAAGTTTTTCTAGTTACCTCTACTTTATCACGATGCATTAAAATGCCTCCCCACATGTGCATGAGATATTTTGGTTTCACTAATGTGTATAAATTTACACTAACCCTACATATATAAAACAATTTTCCGGCTTCCAAGAGGGCTTCGAGGACAATGTGGGACCTTACTAGCACGAGCTTCAGGTGTTGTCTTTGCTACATTACTTTTTTTCAATAAATTTCATTAGAGTTATTATTGTAATTTTCATTATATTTTGAACATGCATATAGGAATGGATTTTGATTTTACTTTTACATTCAAATTTTGGACTTATTTGGGATTTAACATATTATTACTTGATATTTTTCTATAAAAGGGTTACACCTTCCACTTCACCTGAGATTCTATAACTTTGGTGCAAGTAGCAACTTCGGGGATTATTGAAGGCATGATACGGTGGTCATTATGTATCCCCATTTGAGGAAGGAAGGGTATGGTTGTTTTATTTCTCTTCCAACATCTTGGTAATGGCGGGTCATGACACAAACACAAACCCGAGAAAAACCATTCAGATTGTTTTGATACAATTGGAAAATGAACTATAAGTCAGTTTTAATGTTAATAAATCAACCACACATCAATAATACTCATGGTGAGACTAGTATGACTCCAATGAAAATTTTTTATTCATAATCGACATTAATTTTAGTAATGGAAATTAAATTAAAATATAATAATTTTTTTTAGTATTTTTGTTGAAATTTTTACTTCATTTAAAATATATATTTGCATCTAAATATTCAAACAGCTTCTATTGTTTCTAGTTGGATTTTTTTGCAATTATGAGTTGGTATAGCATACTACATGACCTATCTATTGTGTTTTAGTGTTCTCTTGTATCAAAGTATAGTGTTCCCCTTTATCAGTATTACAAATGAAAATCTAAATGGTTTTTGAATAGCGTTACTAAAATCAACGCCTTTTAACCCCACTAGGGTAGTCAACTCTTTTTTAACACTGTTAAAGGCATATTGACATTCTCTTATAGCGGATTTTTTAGTACTATATCGTGGTTCAAAATTTGATAATGTTCAGGAGAATTCATTTGACACCTACCTAAACACCATGAATCTAAAATAGTTGTCTCTAGGTAGGCGTGCATTAAGGCCATTGTTTTTCTATAATATGATACTTCATAAAAGAAAATGTTTGATATTGGATAGTGGGTATTAACATGTTTTTAAAATATTTTATAATTATGTGAGCCAACAATATGAGGGGTATTTTGGGGTCGTTATTAGTGGAGGGTTTGTGAACTATTTTCCTATACATTCTCTCTAACCAGGAACATTAAAAACATAGATACTAAAATATAGGTCGAAATTTGTTCAACTTATTGGCATGTTTTCCCCGAATATATCCCTAAAAAGAATTATACTTCTTCCAATTGATGTAGATTTCCTCCTTCTTCATCCAAGAGTGATCTGTTTGTGATTAATAGTGAATTAGAGGAATGTATTCCCTTATAATTTCTCAATTGTGATTTTTTTCTTAGTTTACATATTTTAGCCTCTCATTGGTTCTTGAATCTAATCCATTGTAGATAAATCTATATTTTTATGCTATTAATATTGATATTTAATTTTCATTGATGATAGGGAATAAGATTTAATCCTAGTTTTTGAAGAACAATTCAATGTTTTTTAGGGTTATGTATCATTATTAATTTTCCCCTAAATGTGCGAGGTTGGTGGTTTTACTATTTACTTCTCTTTGTTAAAACATTACAGATTGATTTAAAACTTATTTAATTTAATTATTTAAATTGTGAAATTCATGTAATCATTTTTATAGAAACCTTATTTATTTTTTTATGGAAATTTTAGAAATAAATTTTTTGGATAGTGATATTGGTTTCATAATTTAAAAATGTTGATTTTGAAATTGATATTTGGTTTTCATTCATGAAAAATTGATAATATTTTTTTAAATAATTGTTCTATTAAAATGGTTTAATAAAATTTGTTTGGCATGGAAATTTCCATAAATTGGTTGAATGAATTCATATGCATTTACGACGGATAATGGTATGAAGTTTCCCCATCAAATGTGGGATTGAAATTGGTGTTAAATTTTCATCATCAAAATGGTTTACCAAGACATGACTTGGGGAATCTATGAATCACTAGTAATGAGTATAGAGAGGTTCAAGGTTTCATGAGTTTTTTTATGTTTGGAATGGAATGGGGTATGGAAAAATGGTTTAGATAAATTGTTAGTAAATAATATTTTGGATCCCTTCCATGGAACTAGTTAGTTTTGATATAAAATAATAAAATTATGTTAAATAATTATTTATAATTTTTAATATTTTAATGTTTTAAAGTGTTATATCTTATTTTAATGAGTTGGGAAGTCAGTTGGGTAATTGCTATAGGTTTTTATCAACTCCCCCTTATTGTTCACTTTTCGGAGTTTTCAAATATTTTATATGGAGACATTGGTACATGAAATGTATCACATGTCTCTAGTGAATCATCATGATACCTTGGTCTTGGCATTTGGGTTTAGATTTTATCATATAGGGAGTTATTTTTTTACTTGGAGTCCCTGTAGTGTTGTTGGTTTTGAAATCATCTTGTACATTGAAAATTATGTCTGTCTTGGTTTACACTTTTTACTCAGATATGATTTGGTTTAGTATTTTTAAAATTTTGTTGTGATACATTTTTCCCTTCCATAATTTAATTTTTTGATTGGTTATGGTTAATTGTTTTAGTTGTATTATTTTCAATGGGAAATTTTTCCCCCAGTTCGTTGTGAAGCCCTTTGAATTTATTTCTATCCATTCAATTCATGGGGATAACATTAAAGGCCTAGTAATGTCCAACCTCATCTTCCCAAGCCAATCATGATGGGAGGGATGTTTCATTAATATTCAAAATGATTATTATTGTATTTTGTTAATATTTAATAATTTAGTATCCTTTATTTTATTCCCACAAACTATGATCATATATTTTAATGCTTATTCTGTATACCAAGATTTTTTGGATCATTGGTGACTGTAAACCAAGACACCAAACAAGTTATATTTCATAGGGTAATGTAATTTAAAGTATAATTATGTGTAAATGGTTTCCCCTTACATTTTTTCAATTTATTATTATTATTGTTATTGTTATTATTATTATTAATATATAATGGTGAATCATTTTCCATGAGTTCATTCATGGTACCCCGTCAGTAGTTGCAAGAAAACATTTATTGAGAATTACCTTTAGGCTTATTGGGAGGTTGGGTGGCATTTCTGGTCAGCAAGGGTGGGTTCATTAAAAATTGTAACATGGCCAAGCTTTTGAATGATTATATGTTGTTTGAGATACATTTTATTATTTGTGGATGTTTATTGGTTTTGATAAATAAATATTATATCTCAACATGGATGTGCCAGTAGGGTCTTCCCAAATCATTCTATCTATATTCCATGGGTTACTATTAGGTATGCATATTTGAATCCTGAATTTGTGTCTAATTATAATTATTATTTACTTTTTCCTTGATGTATGATGTTTTTCCCCCATGGACTTATAATATATATATTGGGAATTTTCATGATTTTATTGATGAACACAGTGGATAAATATAAGGTGAATGGTTAGCACTCCTGGTCTGAAAACCCAGAAATACACAAGTTTATTTTTAAAAAATATTATAGTTTTTGTATGATTTTCCCATTTTTTAAGACATATTTATTGGTCATACATTTAATTTATCCAATTTGAGATTTCTATCGTCATTTAAATACCAAATTTATACTAATGGAAATTTATATTTATTTCTAATGATTTCAAATTTTTATGTGTTGATACGTTTCTATTTAAATTTTTTATATTGTTTTTGTTTTTATTTATTTTTTTTATTATATTTATATCTATTAATCATGTTAATTTAAAAAAATATAGAAAATAATATTTTTTTGTTATTTAAAATATTATCCTTTTTCCATGAAACTTGTTCATTCGATCATGATTTCATTATTAAATTTATGAACTATTTCAGAAAATAACATTATCGTTTATGTTAGTTTTTTTTATTCAATTTTGAGATTGTTGGGATTTTTTTTGTTATTGTAATTTAAAATGTATTTCATATTTATTTCTAATTGAGTCAATGAATTTTAAAATAAATTATTAAATTATATAGTTGTTTGGTAAAATAAAAATGCAGTTACAGCTTCCTACGAATTTGATAATTTAAATGCAACTAATTTCTAAAATGAGGGAGAATCTTTGACAAGAATGTTTTTTTATAAGTGTGATTTATTTTTTATATGAATTTTTTTTCCCTTCTCAAGATTATTTTAGATTATATATGGTCAATTTTGAGAAAATTTTTCCACGGTTTTTTATTTTAAATTTTACACTTTTAGTTTACAATGATAGTTTGATTTTATTATGAATAATAAATTTATTGATCTTATTATTTTTCATTGATAGATTCTTTCCCCCACAAATATATTCACAAATCATGGATGTAAAAATCTTATGAATTTACAATTTTTTGATTAAATTTTTACATTATGTGTGGCTATATAACGCTTGATTGTATATAGACACTAAATAGATTTGTGGATAAAGGTTCCTATATTACATTAGACATTACAAAGGACCTCTGATTCACTATATTCCTTCTAAAATTTGATAAGGTCCTATTTAGGTTTTTATGGTATTTACTATTTTATATATTCTTCTGGTTTTCAACATGGTTTTGATGTATATATGATGTTAGTTATATTCATTTTTTGTTGATTCACTATGTTCCATGATTTATTTGGATATTAAATATTTGAGATGGGATTTGGTTTTGATGGATTCAATATGGGTATGTACATTGATAAATTCTCAGGTGAATAGGAGTAGAAATATTATAATTTATTTTATGAACCATTTTTTATTTTTTTATTTTTACTAGGTTTATCATGAGATGATGTTTCATGAGCATGGTCCCAAGTCAACCTTTTTTTCTTCATATGAAATGATGTTAGAGATATGTTTTCCGTGATAATGGTTTCCTTTTATTGGTGTATTTAGTCATTTATAATGAGTTTCCATGTAATTGTTTTCTTTTATTATGGTCTTGTGGATGTCATTTGGATGTTAATCCCTTTTATAGTCTTAACTAGTTCGTTGTGTTTTTTATTGTATAATGAATGATTGTTGTTTCCATTTGGTGTTATCATAGATGGTGTTTATCTTAAGGGAATATAAATTGGTTTATTAGAATGGTATTATTTCATTGATGGGGAAATTTTATCACTATGAATTTTTATATAAGTTTAGTTTCACGGATTATATCAACTATCTTGGGTTTGTATACCTTTTCTCTTATAAATTTAAATTTATTCTATATTTTGATGAATGTTATGATAGTTATTTATTTTCATATAGCTATATGTGAGATGGTTGTTTATTGGGTTATGCATGGGGTTTCATGTACATTTATAAGGAATATTATTTGGTTTTATTTGGAAAAATATAATGATTGTATTCCATTTCCCATATAGTTTTCTATAGTTTTCTTCTATCCCACCCACCTCCAACTTTATTGGTGATGTGGTTTTACTCTCTCCACTTCATTCAGCAGTACCAATGGATTTTTGATTGATTAATTTGGAATGGTGTGGAAAATTGTCATATTCAAATTTTTGTATGGTATATTATATTATTTAATAATTTGTTAATCATAAATTTTTATTCTGTTTTTTGTGCTTCAATGTGTTGGTTACCTCTCTACATTGTAGTGAATATACAAAACTAGAATAGTGTAGCATTGGATTGAAAAAATAATTATCAAACCACATAAATTAGAATTTAAAATATAGTTTCCATAATTATGTTTCCATTTGTAAACCAAATAGGATAAAAATTTCATGGTCATTTGTTTTAATGGTTTTGTTGGAGGTTTTGGTATCGTGGGACAAAAACAAAATTTTTCATTTTGAGGTTGATATAAGGTCCTTATTTATTAATAACCTCGAGGATCTGTATATTGTGTTACTGGACATAGATAATGAGTGAAATAAATAATAAAAACATGGTGTCATAAGGGTTAGTTCCATGGTGACAATGTGTTTTGGATTTTATGGGAGCTCACAACATCTTGGGAGTGTTGTGCATGGTGTAATGATATGTTACCGAGTTTAATTTTGAAGGGGATGAATTTTCATTTGTACACCAACTGAAATTATCTTTTATTTACACTCATAACACCATACATAATGTTTCTAACATGTATATATCTTAAAAGAGCTCTTGATCCTCCTCCTCTTATATCATCACTATCCCTCCTATTATTTAATGCGATTTTTATGTAAATTACATTATTTAGACTCTGAAATTCTTCACTACATATACAGTTTAATTCCATGATGAATTTATTTCCTTCTTCATACTCTTTGGACTTTTTGGGATTGAAATTTGTTCTATATTTAGTCAAAACATGGTACTGTTTATTCATATGTAATGTATTGTGAACTCCTTGAATAATTTTCAATTTTCTGCCAAAAGTGACTTACTATTTTTCATTAATGATTATTATGGTAATGTTTTTTATTTAATTTTCTTTATATATTATTCCACTGATTTATTGAACAATTTGAAAATTATTTATCAAAAAAGTTCTGTGTGTGTGTGTGTGATTCCCGCATTTAGTATTAAATTGTTTTTTCAATGTTCTTTCAACTTTTCAAAATGAACATCCAAAGATTTAATGGTTATTTGATTTTGAAAGTGGATATTTATAAATTAATTAAGATTTTCTAATATCATCAGAAGAACTCCTAAATGGATTTCAATAATGAAAATAGAATTTTTCAAAAAAATAATTTCAATGGTGATCTTTCATTATTTTGTTTCAAATTATTCTCTAATTTGATAAATCAACTGAAATAAAATGACTTATAATCCTATGTCAGTTTTTTGAAATACAATATTTTCTCATCAGAGATATGATTCCATGTTGGATATGATACTCAATGTTGATCCTCATTGTTTATTTTTCTTAATATTGATTGATACCCCATAAGGTATTTGATTTTTTATTATTATGTGGTATTATTGATATTATGTTATGTGATGTTTCATGAGAGGGTTTTAGAGATGATATGAGTTTCATATATTTATTTTATTTTTATTGAATGAAATGATGATCATTTGATGTGTTGTTTTTTTAAATATAGTTATTTCTTTCTTTGGAACTCGCGGTTTTGAGATAGGACCTAATTAATTCTATACATGTTTAAATTGTTTTCTTGTTAGTTTCCCATAGTGTTGTGATATGTTTCTTCGAGGGTAGTGAAACTAATGAAGCTAGAGACTAAAATTACATGTGCAATTCTTTTATCAATGAAATAATTTATTGAAGTAGGTTTCATTTTTAGTTATAAATTTGAACTTATCATTTTATTACTTAGTGTGTATACCATGATACATAGTTTTTATTGATGATTATAGGAAAGGGATTACCATACATTACATCGTTGTTTACCTTTTCATATATTGACTTTTGTTCCACCATTTTCTTTTTCTATTTTATATTTCATTCATAGTTCATCATATCATGGTTCCAATATGAGTTTTATTACAAATCCACATGGATTTGTTCCTCTAACTGTTCTATAAAATGTTTTTTTAAAATTATAAATTGAAAAAGATAAAATTTTATTTTTATAAATCAGATCATTGGAAGGGTTTTGAGAATATGAAATTATGATTCTTTTGTTTTTAATAAATCTAAAATATCTAAATTTCAATATTTTATGTGTTACCATCAAAAGATTTCATGGTTTTTTGATTGAATAATGGTATGAATTTTTTATCCTTATGTTTGTCTATGAAATAAATATTTCAAATTATATTTCAAACAATAATTATGTATATATATTTTTAATGGAACATAATATTAATTTTTTTAAACATACTAGGAATGTTTATCTCACACGATACATATACATTGATGTGTTTTTAAAGCCATTAGGTTTATATCATGTTCCTCATGTTATGGTATGATTATTTAATATTGATTATTTTGATTAGAAATTGGATCTCTTAGAATATATTGGTGTACTTTTTCACTTTGATGTTATGTTTTCCCTCTATTCGGTTTTTCATTTCTTTCTTGGTTTTTCATATATCATCCATTTTAGTGATCTATTCATTACATATATCATTTATTATTTTAATACATATGATAATTCTTCTTCTATTTTTATTTGTCATAGGGACATTATGTTATTTAAAATGGTATCTTTCCAAATTGGAAAAAATATTATCATGATTATAACGTATGTGGATGTTAATTATTTTATGCCAGGTTTATCGTTTTAGCATTATAGAAAATAAGATCCTTTACATTCATTATTCGTCATTTTTCATAAAAAATTGATTCAAATTTACATGAATTGATACTTGAAGAAACATTATTGATAATTCAACCTATGTTTTTTACTTTCATTTTTAAAAATCACCAATAGTTACTATAACCAGTGTATGTGAACATGGACATCACAAAACCCAATAATTTTTTATCAATAATTTTAAATAATGTGATACACTTTTCAAAAATTAATTGACAATGTAAACTAATTTATATTGATTTTAAAATATTTGATTATATTTCATTAATAGTATATACACTAAAATTATCCATAACTAAGTCATAACATAACCTATTAATATGAATATATGAGACGAGATTGAAATTATTTTAATCAATTTCAATATAATCTTAATGAATCGTTCAAGATAATCAATTTATATTTCTCATAATTTTCCAGATTCCATGTCTTCAAATATATAATTTATTCATTTTTTATAGATGGTGTTACTTATAATAATTTTTTTTTCATAAGAACAATTATTATGTATACAGTCCTTGGTATTGGTTAAAATAATCTTCTCCTTCTAAAATATTGATTTCAAAGAACATTTTTTTGTTTATGATTTTATTCTATATATTATATTTTTTATTATATGAATGTCATATATTACAAACATTTAAAATGGACATATGATAAACGTTTTTCTAATGAATATATGCCAAATTTTAGACACACCTTATCCATTATTGAGCCACGATCCATAATTTACAATGATATGAGTCTACATTGGTGTTCAAATAACATGTTAGTTATTTTTTAGGGAATCATCACAATAATATAATATATAACTCATTAATAATGGATTAGATATCATTTTATCAAATACATAACATATACAAAACCAAATTAAATCATTATGTTTCTTGACAAGAACAGTTTTCTGAATAAGTTTAATCCAAATGCCACCATGTTATTTGGTAGCCTAATTTATTGCGTAAGACATTTACATCAAGAATTGAAAAATATAATAAATTGTAACCCTTCTTCTTATGGACTACCTGATTGAATGATCAAGGTCTTGGAATATTAGTTGTTTTAGAATAAATTTATAATTTATAATTTTAATGAAGATTTAATCTCACAATGTGATATCATGTTACTTCATTTTCATGTAAAATTATTCAAATGAATTAGTATGTAAGAGTATTCCATACAATAAATCATTATTTTCATAAGATATTGATTCATAATTTTTTACACAACTCAAAAATTCTATTAATATCACAAATTGGATTCTAACTATATCTAAACATAACCAAACGTGTCATGTGAAAATTTTATATACGTTGCATTCATTAACAAGATTAAAATTTTATGGGATATGTACTCCCTAATTGATAAATACTAAGTTTATATATTGTAAACCCATACATTTTAGGAAATTCATATGCTTATATGATATTTACATGTCTTCCCCAATGATCCACTGCCTAGGGATATATTACTCAATTGATATTTCCAATGAATAATTACTTTAACTCCTAATATATATATATCATAATTAAATAATTTATTAATTTTATTAAGTCGATAAATGAATGATTAATGTTAAATTTAAATTTAATATGTTATCAATCCTAGAATTTCACACATTTGATGCATGTGTGATAAATTCTAGAATAAGTATAATAACATTAATCATAAGCATACAAATAAAAATAGATTATATAAAAAAACATACAATGAAAAATAAATATGAAATATGACTAAATAAATACACAGTTCATGTATTTAAACATGAGATAAAAACATATGAATAATTATTAATTATTGCTAAAAATTATCATTTAAAACAATTTTTATACATTATATAAAATTTGGAATCATGAATATAAACCCTTTATATTAATCACCTAATATGAACTCATTCATATTATTAATTATATTAAATTTTATTCATATATAAGATATTATATGAAATATAATATAATTTTATTTCAATTCAATTATGTAAATAAATGTATATAATCCAAATAACATATATTAAATATTATTTAATAATTTATAAAATCATTCATAAAATCTCATTTTGATGTGATTTATATAATCTCTAATATAAGGTCATTTATTTTGAATAACTGAAATTAATAATATCAACCAAATAATACCTATAAACATGAGATCCTCTATATTTATTAGTATTTGATAATTTAAAAATATTTATTATATCGTAATTATAATTTCAAAATAAACAATTTATATATTGATTATTAGGTCAATAAAATAAATTTAAATTTTATTTAATATTAACAATTACTTGTTGATTATCTTTTATGAATAATTGTCTCATATTTTATTTATGCATAGTAATATAATAGTTTCAAATAATAGAAAATATATTTTTATAATCTTTTTTTATTTTATATTGAATTTTTCAAAAATATTAATGTTTATTATATCTTTGATTATGTTTTATTGTAATATTGAGATAAGTTGTTATAAAAAATAAGTATGTATTCTTATATCTTATTCAGTACATCATGGATTTAAATATAGGAACCATCAATTTAATATTATTTATATGATAGTGTTCCTCACATATGTAATGAAGAGTTCAAAATGATTCATCTATAGTACAATATTTTAAAGAGAGATAGGTTTAATAATAAAAATTATTGTTATCTTATGCAGGTCGCATCATTCCATATGTATGAATACTATAATAATATTAAATACTAGATTTTAATCTTATTTGTTACACATAACCGTTATTATGTGTGAGACATATCATAGGCAATGATTTGTTAACCTATATATGTTCCACCTTAAAAAGATGTTCTAATGAATCCTATTAATGGATTAGTTTTATTCCACAATATACACTATATCTCCATCATGATTGGGTTCCCTATCATCATGATTCCTTGATTTTATTTATTACCAAATACATGACCTAAATCATACCTTGTGGTATATAAAAAAAATTGTTTTCATTTTATTATAACATATGTTTTAAACTACTGTTAAACTATTACTAAGAACAAATAGAATTGTGAAAGAGATCTAGAGACAGGAATTTAGAACCATTATATCACACATTCAGATGTTTTTTAATCACCTGATGACATTTATGTACATCAGATAAATAGTAATGAATCATGTTAATTCAATGATAAATGTGTATCTGAAATCAATATTATGTATTATAGGATTTGGATATGATCATAATTATAGAAAAACCCTTCAATATTTCCTGATCATACATCTTGAAAACATAATTAATTGAATATAATCGTAATATTATTATCATACGACATATAATGTGTGTTTCACCACAACTCATCATGGTGGTGTATTATTGATCATGATCACTAAGGGAATGCCAATTGTTTAGAACATCTATAGGAATTGCATTGACCACTTTAATTATATTACAATATTAGAGGATCCCTAAAACATAAAATGTGTGATAAAACCTTCTACTGGAAGATAATTTTATTACATAGAAGATGATAGAGCATCAACATTGGAAAGATAGTAATATACATGAACATGACCTCTATAATATGACATTATATTCGTTATATATGAACCATTCATTTAACGATGTTATATAATGGTTTTCTACCATCTAATGGTAAGGTTCATGTGTTACGCATAACACATAGTTATTGGGGTATGAATATTGTTATTTTTATTGGTAAAACACTATTTAATATTTCAAGAATAAATCAAATTTTGGATTCACAAATGAGGGAATATCTTGTGTAATATGTGGAAATCGCCTTGGAATCATAACCATATCCATCCAATCATAATTTCTATCGGTGACCAGAAAATTATTAATATACAATTTATCATGAAAACCATCGTATTCTTCTAATAGATATAAAATGAGTTTGGAAAGAGAGAGGGTTTCCCACATAACAGAATATTGATGAATGGGGTTTTCATGTGACCTATGAATTATAACACACAACACTGTATAAAATTCCCAAAAATGATTCTCATTATGGTTACATGGTTGTGATAATTTTCTACAATGATTTTTATATTTATTTCATTCATTTCGTCTGAAACATATATGAAAAAAACCCTTTTTATGGGACTTATAAATAATTGTTTATCTAGAAAACACTGATATGGGTATACCAAATATAGAAGGCCCTAGTTTTCTTCACAATCATTGATTTGGAATCTCATAGAGAAATAATGGGCACTAATATTAAATTTTATGTTCATTTGATGTTATGATTTTTATATGATGGTTTATTTATGTCAACACTTATACTTAGAAATAAATGGATATCCTTTTTTGATGTATTTCATGTTCACTGAGACTAGGATACCCATAACTATTCCTTTCCACATGAAATTTTCCTCTCATACCCTAAAAATAACACACATACTTATAACATGGTAACTATTGTTATTATTTGTGTCTTTCACATGTAATTAAGTCCCCATGTTGGGGCTTTCCGATAGATGGTTCTCCTAAACTACCATTATAAATTAATTGTGTATGACAAGAATATATTATCATAATAACTACGAGGAAACCAAAGTGATATGCTTTATTTGATATCATTTACAAGAATATAAAATAGAAACTTATGTACAAGGTAGAGAAAATATAATTTTCAATAGATCGTATTCAAATCCATGACCAGGGAACTAGAAAACAGGGGAATTTGATCACCTAGGAACTAGATGAGTTTCCAATTAACCACTCATGGTAATAATCTAATAGGATACATTAATTTTTGGAACATACCAATTTTTTATTCCACAATGAAAATATGACCACTTTTCCTTGGAAACCCACTTGTGTAAACATTTACAGAGGCGACCATCTCCCCGAGTCTCCAACAAGGGTACCCAACCACCTAGGCCTCTTAAAAAGGAACCATAAATCCAGTTCCATTTTTATTTTTTATCATTCACTCAGGATACGTACCTATGTTTCCATTATCCTAAATCTTGGAACTTCTATCTGGAACACCTAATTATGATTTTTGATGAGATTCATTAAGTTTCATTCTTCATGATACTTATGTTTCCATCGATATACTCTATTAAAAAATGAGAGTTACAAAATTAGATTTCAGGTTTTGTAAAACATGATTTCAGTTGAGATACATACAACCCAAACTATAATCCACAAAAATTCATTAATTTTTGTTTCTCTACATGGTTTCAATAAAAAATGATTTATAAACATCATATTTATTTCCTAAAATTACATGATTTGATATAATATTATATATTTGAGCATATTCCTTGAATTGAAACACTATTCTTGTTTCTATTATATGCATGGATTAATGGTACTTCTCATTATTTCATTATATTTTATGAGTCATGAAACTCATAGTTTTTTCTTCAAATTACATGTTTCATGATATTATCGTAGTTCCTATAATACATAAAATTGACTAAAATGTCAGAATAAAACGGAAAGAGAAGATCCATGTGAAATTTACACATATAAAAACATCCTATAACATTTATCCCAGTACTATACACTATATGACATAAAATTCATAGAAGTTTTCATGGATGAATAGACATAAAATACACCAATATAATCCTTGGAACATTCCCTCTTTGTAGAGGATTTATTATTCATTTTTATTGTTGAGTACATGGATAATTTAATGAATATGTGGATTATGTTAGTATTTACCATTAATAAAAATACTCACCAAAGTCAAAAAAATGATGTATTTTTTAGGAAAAATCTTGTTATTAGATGGGATACAATATGTCGTGGTGAGTGTCACTATGTAATAGTGTTATAAATGGATGTTTTATTTTTTACATCATAATATTATTTATCTATATTCATTGTTTACATGCTATATTGTAATATTTATTATCATATATTGATAATATGTTGGGATTCTAATAAAAAGAAAAATTCATAATTTTTGTGAAATGAATCATTAAAATTATTTGTTATTAATTGTTTTTTCAATTGTTTAATTCTAGAAAAAAATATATAGTAATTGTTTTGAATATAATGATATTCCTTGGAGAGTTTATAAATTTCTTATCATTTTTGTTTAGTATTTATGTTGGGATTCAAGAATATAAATGTTATGAAAATATTCAAGTTCAAATATTTTGTTTACTCTGTCCTTCCCTCGCACACAAATAAAATTACATTGTCGAAGAAAAAATTGAATGGGAGGGAATACATCCTATGAATGGGGATTTTTGATTATAATATAGATAAAAAATCATGGAAGTAGTCCATTTAAAAAATTTAAATTATCATTATCGTTCTCATGTAAAAGGTATTGTATATATCTAAATCAATTATGAAAAATGAAGGTCAATGATCATTAATTTACTCAAACCCTTATATATAGAATGATCTAGTGAAATTTTTTTATTTAATTTTTTTTTATTTGGAAAAATATATCCCATGAAGAATTATTTATTTTCATCATAACCTCTGTCATTATAGTTGATGGAATTTTGTAATGAATAAATAAACTAAAAAATGATAAATACTAAAATTATGGCGTGTTCAGTTCAAAATTGATTTGGTTCTTCAATAGTATAATGACCCTTCCATAAATGTCAACTAATATTGTGTTACATCAATAATTCACATTGATGTTTTTTTAGGTTTATTGATTTTGAGAATTAGGCCATTAATATTACACAAAACACATCAAAATACAATGTGGACACTCTTAATTGTATCCGTTTCTTCCATAAAAATAAAACATTTAAAAAGAAACATGGTTTCTTTTCATGATTAATCATAATAAATTTTCCTTGACTCCATCTTTGACTCTATTATCAATTAAATCATGTGAAAACAATTAATAATGGGATTATCAAAAATATCATAGTAAAAGACATAAAAATAGAGAAAAAACCCATTAGTCTAGTTAAATCCAGAAAACTCATTTAATGTTCTTTGAGCGGATGAAACAAAACATTTTCCCATGAATAAAACCCATATTGTTTTCTCAATGAAAAACACTAAAATCCATAGAAAAAATAAAACCTTTTTAGATGAAATAGATAATCATATATTTAAAACCCTTTCAAACATCTTCCGATTGGAATAACAATATGCTCAACTTCAAAATTAGTGATCTGTAATGTGGATCACCGTCCGTATAAGCTATATTGGGCTCACCGGTTTGCTATAATAGGTCTCAAATCTTCGTATATGTTGTTTCAGGATCACCAGTGAGCTATAATGGGACTCATACCTTCTTATATGCTATATCTAGCCCAACCTTCGCATATAATACTCATGTCCCATTTTACGAATAAAAGAAATTAATATGAAAACCCATTTTTGAAAAAATTTTCAAATCCCATGCAAAAACGTTCTATATAAAAATTCCAAATTCATTTAAGAATCCCATTTTCAATACAATGATACTCAAGTAATGGATGAAGGGATTTATTTAAAATTCATTAATACTTATAGATGAATCCAAATATCAAATAATGGTTATGAAGACAGAGATGTTGTTATCGTCAAATACATTAAAAAAAATAACATTCCTTTTGAAATTTTGTATATAACGTAAAATTATTTTTATAAAAACATTAAATTTGAAAGCATTGAATGAAATTCCAAATGCACATAAAATTTCCTTTATAATCATTTTATATACATATAAATAAATATGTATATTAGTATCATGATGTCAATGATTTGATAATTATTTCATTAAAAGTTAATGTGTCGCACACAAATTTGAACATTTTCATATTAAGATTCCTGAATTAATAAATAAAATAGTATATAAAAAATATGTATATGAAAATTAATAGTGGTTGTATATAAAGCATATAAAATAATAGAGGTGTACATTATCAATATATTCCTCAACGAAAGGAGATTGAGTTGAAGTACCTTACATTGAGTCTAACATGTCTCGTTCGTTCTTTAATTGCTTAAATAATAAAATTAGGATAATTTTTAATTTCTACAGAACTTATTTCAACATTATTATTCAATTTATATCATTTATTTCCTTTTTCTAACACATCCTAAATTATTTTAGTTTATATCGGATGATTTGTCGATGTTCAGTACATCAGTTGAAAATGAACTTGTTTAGATTTAAATTGTGCATGTAGTAAAAATAACAACATTAAAAAAATATTATTCAAGATTATAGTACAATATATATCCTGTATATATGAATTTATAATAGTCCATAAAATTTGTAGATAAGAAATGAATTTCACAGTTCATGGAGTCAGTAAGTTGTATGTACGCAGGAACGCTACTTCAATTTTTTCATATTTAAAAGAATGAAAACTAAATGATAAATAGATATATTATAATTATAGTGTAATATAATATTTTATATATGTTACCTATGTTCATTAAGACCATCTTTTAAATTCTCCAGTTATGGAATTAATGATTTATATCACTTTGTAAGGGCAGTAGTCTGCACTTTCTCAAATGAAATTATCGTATTTACACATTACAGAAATAACCAAGGTATTCCATAAAATAAATAAAAAGAATAAAGACAACATAAATTAAATATATATATCATATATAAACATAGTTCGATCAAAATTACCACCATCAGAGGATTGAATGGGAAATTTGTGCAATCATCATTTCATGAGGCAGTAGATTGTCGTCAATAAAAACTATATGTCCACATCCATTTGATGGAGGTGTGTGTAAGTGTAATTCAAAACTTCCCATAAAAAATCATTAAATATTAAGGATACATTTTTTGTAATGAAATAAAATAAAAATTTGATCATAGGGAGTTGAGATGGAAAATATAAGAAAATAATGTGATTGTAGATGTTACCTCCTAATCATGTAACATATTTTTGTTTTGAGCCAAAATGACTTATTTAATTTCCTTCATACCAAGTAAAGGCATCTAAGAAGAAGGGACGGATTGTTTTATCTTATTTGATCAGAATTTTTTTGAGAAAAGGGGCATGATAGGTGGGAGTATGTGGGTAGATGTGGTAGCTATTTATAAGAGGGAGGATGGTCACATTAGGAAGATCTTGAAATATTATTTTATTATAAAATGATTTTCATTCTAAAATGATTCCAAACACATTTATTTCCATGCTAATATTCTATTGGGTCAATAAAATCTCAAATTATAGGTTTTATATAAGTTTATGTCAGAATAGTAGCCTTATTATTTTTCTTTCACCTTTAGGTAAAACCATTAACTCTTACCATGTCTTCCGACATTTTAATTGTATATGGTATATATGTTTATAATAAAAGGTCAAGAGAAGAATAAGTGGATAATTAATGAAATTATTAACATTATATAAGTCATTTGGAAGAATCGTATATTTTTGGACTATTATAACATTTCATAAAATAGTATTTGATTAAAATACTCATTTATATCATTTTTGACACTATAATGTAAATGATTTCAGTTAAATGCATATAAATGATATTAAAGAGGAAAAAAGGGATTAACTAAAATATAATTTGTCAATATAATCCAATAAAATCTTTTATGGAATATAAATAATCCAATTAATTTTATTATAATATTTTTAATATAATTTATTTCAATCCATTATTAATGAAGCAATCACTACATCATCATTGTGTCATAATTAAATTTACTTATATGATTTATAAACATTATAAATAAAATATAAGGATGTAGGAAAAATTTTTATCTTTATAATTATTTTTTATTGTCTAAGAGATCAGATATATAAACCCAAATGATTATTCTATATTAAAAGATTCATGTTTATGTTATATTTCTCCTTACATTAACTTAATTCTTATAACATGTCATTACCAGACCCAAGTGGCTCCATGGGGTCGCAAAATCCTTTCAAGGTTTCCCATGGTCGGACACATCATGTACATTAGGATTAAGAAACATGTTAAGGTTGTTTAATATTGTAATATTATTAATTTTTACCCTTATTTAACTTATTTACCATTTTACCATGTTAATAAAACAATTAATGAAGTTAGTATTAATAATGTCCAAAAATAAAATGTACCTATTTAAATAATTTTAACATTTTGATTCCAAATATAGAATATATTTTTCAAAATTCTAAAAATATAATTTTTATATATTATTTTAAAATTAATTGTTGTTTTTAAAACCCAAAACGTGTATTTAAGACGTATAAACTACCACATGATTGACTTGTGTTAATTTATTATTTAAAAGTGAAATTTATTACAATGAAAAAAATCAGATTAAATGATAAAAACATTATCCAATATATCATTAGAAAAATTAAATTGAATATCTATCTATATAAATAAATTAGGTGAAAAAAAAATTTTGAATTAAAATTCATTAATTTTCTATATTCATTAAAAATGAACTTTATCCGAAAATAAAAAAAATAACCAAATTAAATTTATATGTCACGATTATATAGAAGAATATAAATTCATCAAATAGAACATATATACGTAAAATTACTATATTTAAAAATTATTCTCCACGAAAAAGAGGAAAAACTACATTTTATGAAAAATATTTATTTTATATGAAAATTTTATTTGTTTTTTTATCATATAATGAAATCATATAAGATGAATTTAAAACATTACATTGAATATATAATATAAATATTTCAATAAATAAAAATACATAAAGAGTGATATGATTTTATAAGAACAATTATTGTCATTGAACTATGTTTTGATAAAAACATATCCTTTATATTCATTTGGTTTTTATTTCCATTTATAATAAATTTTGTGACCAATGAATCATTATTTAAACATGTGTAAACCATTTTACAAAATATTGTAAATATTATTCATCCCTACCATTAAAACAGTTACGAGTTACCTATAATTTAAAATAATTATTATTATTGTAGTATTTTTCTGTAATACTCGAAGTTTTTTGCAACGTAAGATTTCTGAAGAACTCGTTGTTGTTTGTCGAGTTCGCTATAGAATAAAGCATCCACATTAATGTAAAATCAATATGATATTCATAAATATTAATTAAAAGTATAATATATTATTCTACAAATACCTAGGTTGTCACAACCTTCCCAACTTTTGGAAATAACATCCCTACAATTTCAAAATTTGGATCGAAAACATCATTAAAAATCCCACATCGTAAAAAGGGTTAATAAAACGACAACATAAAATGAAATAATGTGATGTAAAAAAGTTCACCTGATATAACCAATACTAGGATTCCATGTTGAAAAACATGGATATGGAAGAGATAACTAACCATCACGTTCTGATGTAGAGTGATAGAAAACATGATTATAATAAATTTGTTGACCTAAAAACCATAAACAAGTGACGGGTTAATCAATATATTATTTCGTAGTAAGAAAAGTAAACGTAAAACGTTTTTTAATGAAATTTTTATTAATGATGTGTATTTTATTTACATTTGTGACTATGAACATAAGAAAATATAATTAATAAATTTATTTCTATTTTATAATCTCAATTCCATCCTCATAATATTCAGAAAATACGATTTACATCCATAATAATAACCTTAATTATAAAATATCACACAAAAAATAATGGATATCATTATCTTAGAAATGATGTCCAAAAGTAAATTCATACTTCTACATTAAAAACATACATAAACATAACCACACATAAACATCCCTTAGAAGGGTCCTTAACAAAATATTATCACATCAAATTAAACCTAAAAACGTGTGTATAAAACCTTGAAATAATAGTTATCCTTTAAAAAATACCTGACTCCTAGGTGCTTCAAAAACTACACTAGATGTCTCAACATAAAATATAGTCGTAGAAAAAGACTTTGAAAATATTTTCTATTTCTGATAACTGTGAATTCTTCCCTCGGTAATTAATTTTAGACAGTTATTTTCATAATGTCCCAACTCATTGCAGTAAAAGAATCATACTGTACATTGGTTATCTGTTATCTTATTGTTGGACTGTTCAAAACACTTTTTATGAAGTCATGAACCCTGTGACCAAACAAAACACACTGGTAACACATTATTGATCCTAACATACATTCTCCAAAATGAATTTTATCACATTTGGAAAAATTAGTTGGGTTAACTCCAGAATAGTTGGTTGGTTGATTCTCCATTTCATTGTACCATGACTATTTAATAATCTTATCATCTCATGGAACATATGTGTCAAAAAACTCCATTTAAAATTTATCAGCGCAACAATCCACTATTTCATAATATTTAAATTATTATAAAGACAATGATCTTCATATCACCTATTTAAATTGTAGTTAAAATCTATTAGTTTTTCCATCAATGTCTTGAATAAAATCGTGAACATACCTATAAAATAGTATGATGTTTACTTCATATGTGACAACTTATTCATCGTTAATTATCCTTAATTCCAATGACTATTTCTCCATCCTATGATGAACAACCATATGGAAATCTTTCTTAAGTAAAATATCATTAAATTCATAAATTCCATGGAATTAAGCCATTTTTCTCTCTATTGTTCTAACCAAATGACCACCATCGGTAACTTCACCTACAAAACGATAGATTGAAAGAGTTATCTTTTGACGTTATTAATATCTCATGACTTGAAATATCTTCTCAAGGGTGTTAATCCATCCTTTAGCCACCGCTGGGTCTGATGGTCCATTGAATTATGGGGGATGTTTCCTAATAAAATTTTCCACTATTGAAATATTCTCATGTGGTTGATCGTGATGATATCATGAATGGATACCAATTCAACTTATAGCTTGAGTTAACATCTCCATCATTGAGACAAACTATTATTTTACAATTATCACCATCTCGTATTGTTAATTTGAATGGGTTTTCCCACACAATGCCTTCGTGTTATAACATTCATATTTCATATCTGGAAAACCATTCTGAATATACATAGCCTAGATGATGTAATAAGGTGATATTTAAATGAAACATAATTTATACTTAACATTAATGTAAAATCCTCTAAAGGAGAGAAATTAACACCATCCTAACATATAATGTTATCTAAACCGTCTTGTAATAAAAACAATAAGTCCCGTGCCACCAATGTTACATAATAATTAGTTATGTCAATAATTTTAATTGAGGATATTTGTAGGTTTAGATATTCAGATATTTAGGCCATAACTATTATATATAAAAATTGAAATACTAATTGGACAATTCCAACAGAATTTTTTTAATGTTCAATGTTCAATCATCCAAAATTTTCCATGAATGTATTATCCCTTAAATCCTATGAAAAAATTTAATACTAGGCATGAGAACAAAAAGATCAGTAAGGGACATAAAAATAAAATAAAAAACCATTATTTTATTTAAATCCTAATATCCCATTTCATTTTCTTTGAGTGAATGAAATAGAACACTTTCACATGAATAACACTAATACTTTTTGCTCAAGGAAAAACACTAAAACAAATATATATAAAATTAAACTCTTTTAGGTGACATATAAAATCATATATATATATATAACACTTTGAATTATCTTATTATTATAAAAATCATATGGCTAACAACAAACTTAGAGATCTATAATGTGGATCACACCTCGTAGAAGTTATATCAGTGTCAACTGTGAGCTATAATGTTTATCAATCCTTCATATATGTTGTTTCAGTAACACCCTTGAGTTATCATGGGGATCAACCCTTTTTATACAATATATCAAGATCACCGGTCTAATATAATTATCATGTACCATTTATTGAATAAAATAGGTTCCTCAAAAACCCATTTCTAAAAACATATTCTAATCCCATATGAAATCCATTTCAATATAACAATAACATTTTCATTTATGAATTCTATTTTCAATACAAATATACAAAAATAAAAGAATAAGGGAGTACTTGACAATATAATAATGCATCTAGAGGAATCCAAATATCAAATAATGGTTATGGTGGAAGATAAGTCTTATCGTCGTATAAGTTAAAACAAATAGCATTCCTTTTGTAATTTCGTAAAGAAAGTAAAATTCATTGTATAAAAATTCACCTTTAAAAACACTGAATTGAAATCGAGAATGACGTAAAATGTCATTTATAATATTTTTTACATCTGTATAAATAAATATGTAAATTAATATCAAGAAGACAGTGATTTGATATTAAATCTTCAAACGTTTAAGGTGTCTCATACAACATTGAATATTTAAATATTAATATTAATTAATTAATAAATAACATTAGTATAGAAATAATATGGATATAAAATTTCATATTGGATGTAAATACACTTTATAATAAATAGAGGTGGATATTATCAATAAATACCACCATAAAAGGAGATTGAGACGATGTCCCACACCTTGACTTCGACTTGTCTCGTTCATTCATTAATTTCCAAAATAATAAAATTTCGTTATTTTCTACTTTCTTAAGAACTTTTTTCAAGTTTATTATTAATTTAATATCACATATTACCTTATTATAAAAAATATTTAATTATTTTAGTTCATATCAGATGATTTGTTAATGTTTGATACTTGAGTTGAAAAAGAACTTGTTTTGATTTAAATAGTCCATGTAGTCAAAAGTCAATCATCACCAAAATATTATTCATTATTTATGTATCATATATATACTGTATATATTTATTACAAATAGTACATAACATTTTTAGTTTGTAAATGAAATGCACCATTCATGGAGACGGTAACCCGTACATACCCATGAATGCTACATCCATTCCTTTTTCAGATTTATTGTAATGAAAACTAAATTATAAATCGGTATTTTCTAGTTATAGTACAATATAATATTTGATATACTTTATATAATATCATTAAATCCATCCTTTATACTTTCCATTTAGGGAATTAATGAGTCATATCACCTTGAGGGGGCGGTTGTTCACACTTCTTCCAATGAAATAATCATATTTAAACATTATAGAACGACTAAAGGTATTCTATAAAAGAACCATACCCAATAATAGAGACAATATAAATACAATAAATATCATATATATATACAGTGCCATCATAATGGCCACTATGAGAGGTGGTAGGGAAAAATTAAACAATCATCATTTTGTGAGGTAGTAGTTCTCCGTCCATAGAAACAATATGTTCATATCCATATGATATATGTGTTGTAAGTGTAGTTTAAATTCATCTCATAAAAAAAATTCTTGTATATTTAGGATATTGTTGTTTTTATGAAATCAATTAATAAGTGGAGAATAATGAGTGGAGAAGGAAAATATAATAATATAACATGAGTCATGATGATACCACTAAATCCGGTAACTTATTGTGATTTGAGCCAAAATAATTTCATTAATTTCCTCCTTCCCAAGGTATGGATTCTATGTGTAATTGTAACACCCCATGATTCCTGTATACAATTCTCTTTGAATAATAAAATTTCATGCATTATACACAACTTCAAGTTCTAACACACCAAAAACAATCAATCTAGTATTTATTAATAGTAATAACAACTTTTTGAAAATTTATAAAATTTATAATTCAAAATGGACCTCATTTTTTAGATTATGAGTATCAAAAAACAACTTATGTTGAATTTTTGGTATTTTACTAAAATCGTTCATTTTTTGATGAATATTGAAAAACATTGTTATATTGTTCAAAACTGAATTTTTAGTTAAATAATTATTGGTTTTATTTAAATTTATTTTATGTCAAAGAAGATACCTAATAACTATATATGTTCAATGTAATTCATTGGAGTCATTTTATATTAAATTTACATATATAAAATATTATTCATCTTTTTACCGCCTTTTACCCACATTCTAGGAGCATTTTAAAATTTTCATAAAACATAATTTAACCACTTAGATGAGTTGAATTTTGAAATTCTGAGAGGAAAGGTTGATATCAGTATGTAAAATTTGGTTCAATAAGATGAATAATATTTTTGTTTCATAATAACTATTGAATTTTATTTTCCACGGTTAAAAGTAAATAGTGCAATTAAAGATAAAAATATATATTAAATTACCCTAAAACATGTACTAATTCTATTGGATGTGTTTATTTTGATAAAAATAAACCATATGAATAAAATTTGATCTTCTTTGGTAAACATGGATTAGATTAGGACATTTATTATTATTTAATTTAAAGAAGTGTTAAAAGTCTTTAATTCATGCTTTCATAACTAAAACATATTTAATATTGTGTTTTACATAAGATAATTTCCAATATAAATATTCAATAGAAAACTAAAAAAATTTCATACAAAATGGTATTTTATTTAAAATTTTTTGACACTAAATAATTTAATTTCTTTTATACAAAATGATGATGCAATAATAGCCATATTAATGAAAGGTTAAAATAATTGAAATTATAAATATCTAAATAAATATAATTTGTATCTTTTTATGAATTTATCTAATTGTTTATGTTTCTATTACATGTTAGGGTTGATTCAATGAATTTATTTGAAGTAATCCTGCTATTATGACTTTAACAATAACAAAATTTCAAATATTGTCAAAATAGTCATAAAAGAGATTTTAAACTAATATTATATTATTAATTGATATAATATTCCTAGAAATATAATTTTCAGTGAATGAAATTATATAAGTATATATATATCATTATTTAAACACTTTAGGTTCTATTGGAATTATATTGTATGTTTATTAGCTATATAATATAAAAATACAAGGAGACATGGTAAATATAAAAATATGTAACTAAGAGGTAAATCTAAAAGATAAGGTTAATAAGTTGACCTAAACCTATATAAAACCTATTAGATGAGAAGTTTTAGACCAATACTAACTATATCCTAGAAATTACTCATTTTTGAGTAATTGGAAACCTAAAATGATTTTATTATAAAATAATATTTAAAACATTTCCTAAGTTGACCCTCACCTCTCTTTTAAAGGGGGACTTCCATTATCTCAAAATCATAACTCCAAAGCTATTTGGCTCATCCATACCCTCCCAAATAACTTCTTTACTTCACTCATTTCAACCTAGAGGCCTTATATTTATGATAATGCCAACCTAAGGAGTCCTTTGGATCAACTCAGAATGAAACACCCGAAAAAGAGGTAATAATATCACCACCACTTATCAATGTTCTTCTCCTCTTCCACTTGATCTTTATTTTTTATTCCCATAGAAAAATAATAAATCCAATACATTATAAATACTAATATGTTATTATAAATATTGTAAAATCATTTTCATTATTCAATCCTTATTATGAATGAAAAATTCACCATACATGTGTATGTATGACTAAACGTCTCCACGTCATGGTGTAGTTAATATTCAATACGTTATTAATTATATAGGTATAATAATAATGTATTATTCAAGTAAATAATAAATATAATTTGTTAATGAATTTTTATATATGATATAACATCTATTTACATATGATTTTAATATCAAAATAGTGATATTGTTAATCGTGCGTACATACAGATTACTATCTTCACAAACACAATGACTTACATTCCCCATTGTAATCTTTCAAGAATAATTTCCATTTTATGATGAAAATAATGTTTATGAAATTAATATCTTTCTGGATATTAATAAAATACATCCTATTGATAACAAATATGGATTATGTAACCATGAATATAAAGTAAATCGAATTAGTTAACACCCGAAACAATGATATTACTGAAATATTATTAACAAATAAATATTAAAACATCATATATGATATCATATTTATGTATATAGCTCATGTATAATTTAATAAAAATATTTTTACTATTATACAGGAGGCTAAAATAACATGTACTATGTAAAAGTAGAAGGCAATGGTTAATTCTACAATTTCTACATTATCTGAGGTAGTTTATACCTGAGAATCTACTAGGATCACTTTATCATACACATTGGTGTTTGATAAAAATGTATTTCAAATCATTTTTATTATTTCATAGAATATGGTTTAAATTCACCTCTATCCTTTTTTTAATTTTTATAAAATGTTTATAAATTATTATTTCCAATTTTTTCCAAATAAGTAACATTACTACCTTTTCGAAAAAATTACAATTTTTTTACTCATACGTGCAGAAATTTTACACCATTAAAAAACCTACAATGTTTCTCTTCCAATATTATACGAATATTTTCAAAATAAATGTTTTATTTTATAATTAAATGACATTTAAATGATTTCAAAATAGAAAGATATATTTCTCTTAAAAAGTTTTTATTTCATCTATGTAAACATCTTTTGATGGATTTTACACTTGTTTTATGTTATGACATATTCATCCATATTTCATTGAAGGTTTTGTGATATGTTTGATTGTGTGTGTTTTTTTATACAATTCATTATTTATGATTAATGTATTAACACTTCGTATTTGAGTTTAAATATGAACTTTTATGTTATGTTTCATCCTTATAATAGGAGGAATGTATTAGACATATTATGTGATGGGAGGAGCCCGCTATATCTCATCGATGCATCGGTATGTCTCATGAGACAAAATAGTTTCTAGGAACAAGGCCTCCAAAAATTCATAATTTATATTCTTGCCAGGAGGCCTTGACTATGTGGTTATGATGTATGGCAGTATTTATTCAATCATTATAAAATTGTCTATTGATATTGCATGTGATTATTCGACAAGTAGAATATCCTCATGAATAAGTAAGAATCATTAGTTTGATTTATATTTTATATATTATGATAAAGTTTACGTTTAAAAGAATTTTTTTAATATTATAAATTTCATCATTGTTTATTATTATTTATTTAAACTGACCCTATATTTTTATACTTACTAAGCATATGATCTCACCCCTTTTTATGTATTATTTTTTCTAGGATGTGAAGAATTATATTAAAAATGAATTGCAGGGATAGTCTAAGGGATAAGTGTATCATCCCAAATAAATAAGGAATAATAAAATTTTCATATTTATTAAAATATTTGAATTAAATTTTAATTTTACTTTATAGAGGATGCTATGTTTGATGTCGTAACCGATATGCAACAACGAGTTTCTTTGAAATCATATGTCGCACACTAAAAATATAATATTATTATTTTAAATAGTATTTAATGCCAAGCTGTTTTATTGGTGGGAATGAATATAACTAACTAAAATATGATTATACATGTATGTTAAATGTTTTTAAATTTATCCAATAAAAGTTAGAGGCTTTATATATCAAAGAATATGATTTTTGCATTAATACTCTAATATTCCCTAAAAGGTCAATTTATCACCTTTTGATGGTGAACCCTCATTAAATCTAGTTTTGGTCACATTTTTATGTTCTATATGACCAGTTGAAATTCTTCATTAGAATTGGGACATAAAAATTTACTTTAGGAAAAAAAATTATTTTTCTAACAAAATTCATTTTTTAATGAATAGTGAAAAATACTGTATTTTAATTCAAATATTCCATTTAATATAATTTATTTATATGGTTAGATTATATTTCTAATTTTCATAAAGTGTAATTGGAATATATTTTTACCATTTAATCCAATTTTTTGTCAATGGAAGCAATTTCACTTTGGAATTGGACATAATCAACTACCAATCTTTTGATAGTTATTTTTTCTTAAAAACACGCTATTTGTCTTGAAAACGGTAATAAATTTTAAATTAATTAGTGAAAATTATATATTTTTTATTTTTTAAAATAGAAATATTTTTTTTAATTTGGAATAAATATTTATATTAGGCTGAATTGTTTTACATTTTTCTGAAAAACATCAATTTTATATGAATATTGAAACCACTAAGTAGTCGTTAAACAAATATCTTTTTGTTTAAATGATATTTTACCGCTTCTATAAATTTAATTTCAAAAATAAGACATATATGGTTGTTAATGGTTAGTAAAATTTGGGTCAATGAGATGAAAAAAATTTCTGATCAATAGTATCTTTTGTCTTTTATTTACAGCAGTTAAAGGTAAATAGTAAAATTCAAGGTAAAAAGGATATTATAATTATTCAAAATTACCTTAAAACTTGTCTTAAACTTATTTGATGAGTCATGGGAGACCATTGGAATTTTTTTGTCTATTTTGGGACCCCATTGAGCCACTTGGGATTGATAATGATACTTTAGATTAATTAATTTAATGTTAAAGCAAAATTGACACAAACAAATATCTTTTTTAAATTAATGTTTATATAAGGTTATATAAGTTATATTTTCGACTATAAATATTATTGGTAATGCTAAAAGATTTACCAAATCATTTTAATTTTTTTATAAGATTTATACATCAAATAAATAATATTATTTATGACACAATAATGATGTAGTGTTTACCTCGTTAATTAATGATTTAAATGAATAAGATTATAATGATTAAAATAATATCTTAAACCTATTAAATTCATATTAGATGATTTTATTTAGACCATGAATCATATTATAATAGAATTTATTGATTTTTGGACCTTTTTAAAAATAATATATGTTTATAATAAAATAATTTTTTCATACTTTTTTAAAGAGCCCCTCCTCTCCTTTATAAAAGGATACGACTTATAACAAATTATTAACACCTATAACGTTATATGGCTCGTTTTAAATCTTCCCAATTAAGTTCCATAAATCCCTATCCTCATCATAGAAGCCTTAACTTAGGTATAATGCACTTCTAGATGTCCTTTTTATTCAATCCCATTGAAATACACTAATTAATGGTAACAATTTCCCTTATATTGTTTTCTTTTATTTTATTTCTCCAACCCCTAAACAAATTTTAATCCTTTATTTTGTAAAAAATCAGTCTCTTCAATATACTATGATGTTGTAATGAGAATTATTCAAACTACACTTACACACAAATCTATCAAATGGGTGAAGAACATAATGATTCATTGGATGGAAAACAAACGCCTCAGGAAATGATGATTGTTCAATTATCTCTTACTACCTCTCATGTTGGCCATTATGATGGATCCTTATTTATATATGATATATATTATGTAAATTTTTTTATTCTTCTGTATTTTCTATATATATAATTCGTTTATGGTTTCCATAGTGGGTAAACATGATAATATCATTTGAGGAAGTCTGGACTACCACCCCCTCAAAGTGATGTGACTCATTAATGCATTATATAGGATGTATAAAAGATGGATTTAATAATATTATATATGGTATTATACTGGAATTATAATATAACTATTTTTCATTATGTGTTAATTCTATTAAAATATGAAATAAAAATTAAAGTAGTGTTCATGCAGACATACTGCTTACCATCTCCATGAACGATGCATTTGATTTCATACATCTAAATGTTATTGACAGTTATAAATACATTTATATAATGGATATATATGAAATATATTATATATAAATCATTAATATCATTCTGATGATAATGGACATCTTACCACATAAACAACTTGTAATTATAAGGTGTTCATTTTTGACTCAAGTACCAAATATCGACAAAATGATTGTTATTAACACAAATGACTATATAATGTTTATAACATGGTAATAAGTGTTATAAGAACAATTATAAACTTGTAAAAGGTTCTGAAGCAACTAGAAATTAACTTCAGTTTATTATTTAGGAAAATAAGGAATGAACGAGGCATGTCAGTCATGAGGTAAGGGACTTCATCTCAATCTCCCTTCATTGAGAGATATTATTATTTATACACAACCTACTTTCATACGGTGTATAAACCACATATACTTTTAATTTTATACAAATGGAATATTTTCTCTACTAAATATTTTACTACATACAAAAAAGGAATGTTTTTTATTGTAAACGGTGGCAACGATATTTTCCACTACTGCGTGTATTATTTGATATTTGGATTCATTAACAAGTCGTAATGTTTTTAAAAGGAAAATAAACACCATATACTCTTTTACGTATTTGGTATTGAAAAATGTTTTTATAATGGATTTATTATTTCAATATCATATTCTTTATCTAGAAATTATATATTTCGATTGCAATGTGGGAATGTTATCTTTCCTATATGCTTATGTTATGTCTTCTGATTGTGTTATGGTTCATGTGCATTGTTTACGTATATGGGTGGTTCCATGATAATCCTAGGGCATTTGAGCCTGAGATAACTCTCCAATGCATTGGGTAATGTGATGGCGGTAAATGTGAATGTTTCTCCTAGTAGATTTAGGGAATATACATTGATGTTTATTCAGAATATAACTCCCTATGTAGCTGTGAAATCTACAACGAATGTATGTTATAGATTCCACATGTTACCTTTATGATTTATGATTTCTCTCCATTATTCATAAATCTTATGATTTCTAGGGGTTTGTTAAATATCTTATGTTATGTATGTATTGATGAACTAATGTTTTCCTTCATTGTTTTATAACCATTACTCATATTTTAATGCTCATCCCATGTTTTTAAATGTCTTTCATAGGAATTATAGTGAATAGGGTCAACAATGGGATCGATGTAATGTCATGCTATCTAAAACATGGAATTGCACATGACTCTTTACTTTCAAGATTTTTTATTTTAGGGAAAAAATTGAAACTGAGTATAAGTGTCTACTTTTAAATCTTTTAAGAAGTAATAATTATGTCCTAATTCTCTAAGACTCTAAACCAGAAATAATCCACAATATGAATAATTCATTTAATTCTATGTTATGAAATGTTTAAGGCCAAGTCCTTATAGTTTGTATCATAGGTCGGATTAGATAACTTTAGGAGTTACTGTATTGTTCAATTAATATTCATATATTTATTTATGTTAATTATATAGCATTTACAGATTACCATGTTTCTTCACCAAAGATATTTCTATGTTCAAAATGGGTTTTCACAGAGGAAATAGGGTAGCTATATTGGGATGACATTAGAATGAAGAAAACCTTCCAAATCAGCAAAATGATATGGTAGGAATCGGAACAGAATATTTTTTTTGTAGTGATGTAAAATTTCAATCAGGCTATAAATGGTGGTGGTATCCGTCAACGAGATCAGCCAGATCAACCATAGAGGAACATTTCAGAAGTAGATCATTTCATGAGGAAACATCCCCCATCATTCAGAGGATCATATAACCATGTGCTAGCAGAAGGCTGTATTAATGCACTGGAAAAGGTTTTGGATGTTATGGGGTGTCAAAAAATCAAAAGGTTAGTCTCTCTGTTTACCATTTAGAAGGTGAAGGTGATCAGTGGTGGTCGATGATGAAAAACATCAGAGATAGTGACGAAATTGATGCTCTTAATTGGGATTAATTAAAAGGTACATTTCTTGAGAAATATTTTTCTAAGGTGGTTTGTCTTAGGATAGAAAAACAATTCCTAGAATTGAGATAGAAGGATGACTCATTGGCTGCTTACGAAGCAAAGTTACATTGATCGGAAAGGTATGCTCCAAATTTCATACGAGATCTTGATAGAAAAATCAACCATTTTTACTCAAGATTAATTCCAATGTATCAAAGGGCTTTAGATTCTTGTGAGTTAAAAAATTATGAAAACACTTCTTCGATGTGTGGAGAAGGTGGAAATGTAGTTTGCCGATGACCAGATGTTCTTTGAAAAACAACATAATAAGAGTTCGAGGTGGCATGCAAAAGGGAAGAAATCTTTAAATAATTTTGATGGTATGAAAATTATGTTTGCTGTCTTTGAAAATTAATGTAAAAATCATGATGGGTAATGCCTTTTGAATTTTGGTAAGTGCTAACTATGTGGTAAAATGGGACATAAGGATCGTAATTGCACTGAAAATATCTGGGTAATGGTATTAAAAAATCTGATTTATAATCAGTAAAATGTTTTAAGTGCAATGAAATGGGTCTTTATGAAAATGTGTGTACAATGAAGAACTCAACTGAAGGAAAGGATCCAGACTACAAGCAGAACGGGTTTGTGAAATCATTGGCAACAACTTCAGTAGATGTTGGTCCATCAAATGAAGTAGTATCAGGTACACTCATTGTTTGTTTCGATTATGCCAATGTGTTGTTTCATTCAGGTCCTACACATTTGTTCATTTCTAAAAAGTTTTCTAGTAATTTTGGAATTCCATCTAATGATATGAATCCTTCAATTAAGGTAAAAACACTGAGGGGAATCCTTCATAAAAAAAGAAATTATAAGAACCTTCTTGTCTTTGTGTGCAGAATGAATCGACCAGCAATCCTTTTTTTATTTCCTCTAGTAGAGTTTAATGTTATTTTGGGCATGTATTTGTTGTCTGTTAATCATGAAAAAATTGAATACAGAGCTAATGATGATTCATTTCATAAAGATTTACAGTTTTTTATAAGAATAAAGACTTTCTTTTGATAACATATCCGGAATCTATGAAACTAGTAAAATATGGAAATAAATGTTACCTTGCACATATTGTTGAAAATAAAGAAACTATTCATATTAATGATGTACCAGTGGTAAATGAGTTTCTTGATGTTTTTTCTGATGAGTTTCATTGTATTATACCTCATCTAGAATTTTAATTTATTGTTGACTTAGTTCCTAATGATAATCCAATTTCAAAACCCCTTATCAAATGGATCAAATTGAAATTTTAGTGTTATAGAAGGATTGTATGAGTTATTAGATAAAGGATTCATTTGACCAAGCACATCACCATGGGGTGATTTTGTCTTGTTTATTAAAAAAAGATGCTTCAATGAGACTTTTCATTGATTATAATGCATTTAATAACATCACTGTTAAGAGCATGTATCATTTGCCTCATATCAATGATTTTTTTGATGAGCTAAAGGGAGCTCAGTATTTTTTGAATATTGATTTGAGGTTTGGGTATCATCAGTTGAATTTCAATGAAGCAGATGTTCCAAAGACCGTATTACAATCTCGATATAGCCATTATGAATTTGGAGTTATTCCTTTTGGGTTAACCAATTCACCTACTGTATTCATGGACCATAAATATAGAATTTTCTATGAGTTTTTTGGATAATTTTTTGGTTGTGTTCATTGATGATATTTTGGTTTATTAAAAAAGTAATGTGGAGCATTAATGTCATTTAAGGATTGTCTTGAAATCCTTAAAAGAAAAAAAAACTATTTGGGAAATTCATTACGTGTGAATTTTGGTTACAACAAATGTTTTCCTTGGTCACATTGATTTAAAAAATTGAATAACTTTTGATCCTGCTAATAAATTTTTTTTGAAGAATAGATAGGTCACAAAATTATAACCGAGATCCACAGTTTTCATATATTGGTAGGTTATTATAGTGGGATTGTTAAAAAAAATCACAGTTATCTAGTCCAATAACTATGTTAACTCAAAAAGCTGTTATGTTTATCTGGAGAAAAGAATGTGATGATTGTTTATAGGAATAAAAAAGAAGATTGGTGAATGCTCTAGTTTTAGCACTATCTTACACAGATGGTTAATTTTTCATCTACAATGATTCTTTTTTGAAATAGTCTGGTTGTCTACTTATGATGAATGATCATTAAATTTATTATTCTTCACATCAGTTGAAACTTTATGAGTTAATTATCCAACACATGATATGAAATTAGCTGTGGTTGTTTTTGCTTTAAAAATTTAGAGGCATCATTTGTGTGGAGTAAGTGAAAAATATATACTGATCACATATGCTTGAAGTATATATTCACTCATAAAGAATTGAACATGAGATATAGGAGATGGATGAAATAAATCTAGGATTATAATTGTACAATTAAATTCCATCTGGGAAAAGTAAATAAAGTGGTCGATGCTTTGATTCGAAACATTAATGCTTCATTAACCCTGTTATGTTTTGAATGATCTCCTTTGGTTTTTGATTTGACAAACATTGGAATAGAAGTTATTGGTGCAGGATGTTATTTTGATTTGTTTCAGGTGTTTGTGAATCATCTCTCTTAGACAGAATTAAGCAAGCACATAAGGAAGAAAGTGAGTTGCAGAAAAAGGTAGAGTTGGTTTAGAAGGGTAATTTGTCTGATTTTAACATTGATAATGATTGTTTTTTAGGTTTGGTAAAATGTTATGAGTGTCTTGTGATTGAAAATTGAAGAATGAGTTTTTACGTGAATCTCATAGTTCTTCATTTTCACTTAATCCTGGATTTACTAAGATTTACAGAGATCTACGAGAGTATTACTGGTAGGATAGAATGAAAAAGAGATATTTTCAATTTTACTGTGAAGTGTTTGACTTGTCAACAAGTTAAAGAAAAACAGCAGTGACCAAAATGGATGCATCAATATTTACCAGTTCTAGATTTGAAATGGGAAAATATATCCATGGACTTTGTTGTGGGATTACCGAAGACATCTCGAGATAACAATGCAATTTGGTTTATTGTTGATCGGATGAATAAATCTTATCATTTAGTTCCAATTTGATATAATTTGACTCTTGATAAACTATCTCAGTTGTATGTTAATGAGATAATCATGTTGCATTGTGTTTTCCACTCCATTTTATCTAATCATGATCCCATGTTTACTTATAACATTTTGAAAGGTCTTCAGAAGTCGTTGGGTATTGAATAAAATTTTAGTTCAACATTTCATCCACAATCAGATGGGCAGTCAACTAGGGAAGTTGGGACCAACATCATTCATTGGTTGAGTTTTTTAATAATAATAGTTTTCATTCCAGGATACGCATGGATCCATATGAGACATTATATGGAAAGTGTTGTCGAACTCCATCTTTTTGGGATGATGTAGGTGAAAGGAAACTTAAGGGACCAGAATTGGTAGAAGAGATGGCATAAAACGTTTAGTTGATTTAGAAGCACATGATAATACCTCAGAGCAGACAGAAATGTTATACAGATAACCAGATTAAAGAAGTCTCCTTTGGGGTAGGTGATCATGTCCTTCTCAATGTATCTCAATGGATAAGTGTGATACATTTTGGTAAGAAGGGAATGTTGAGTCCGAGGTTTATTGGACCTTATGAAATTCTTGAGAATGTTGGATCAGTTGATTATAGAGTGGGTTTACCTCCAAGATTTTCTGAGGTACACAATGTTTTACATGTTTTGATGTCGAGAAATTATATACAAGATCCATCTCATGTTTTAATTCTAGAGGTAGTTCAGTAGGAAGAGAATCTTTTTTATGAGGAACAATCAATCCATATTCTTGACCAAAGAGAGCAGGTGTTTCGAATTAAGGTAATTTATCAGGTAATGGTTTTTTGTAAAAACCATATGGTTGAAGACGAAACGTGGGAATATGAAAATTCTATGAGGGATAAATACCCCCACTTTTTGATAACTGAATAAAATTGTGAGGATTCAATATTCGAAAGGTGGGATGGATGTAACATCCCAGATAATTTCAGAATAAGACAAATTTCATATTTATTATGATTTTTCACTTAAATATAAATTTCACTTTAAAGTGGATGCTATGTTCGATTGCATAACTGATATGTATTAATGGGTTTCTTTGAAATCATTCATTGCACACTAATAATATAATATTATTATTTTTAATGGTAGTTAACACCTAGCTGTTGTTTTGGTAGTAATGAATAGAACTATATAAAATATGATTTTATATGCTGGTTAAATGTTTTCTCATTTATCCAAGAAATGCTAAATGCTTAAAATAATAAAAGAATTCGATTTTGAGCATAAATACTCTAATATTCACTAAAAGGTCTATTTATCACCTTTTGATTGCGAAACCTCATTAAATATAGTACTGGTGACATTTATATGTTCTATTTGACCAAATTAATTTCTTCTTTAAAACCAGGATATCAAAATTTACATTGGATAATTTTTTTGTATTTTTCTAATAAAATTCATTTTTAAATGAACAGTGAAAAATACTGTATTTTAATTCAAATATGCCTTTTACACTCATTTATTTATAAGGTTAGATTATCTTTTAAATTTTTTTATTGTGTAATTGGAATAAATTTTTACCATTTATTCCAATGTTTCTCTTTTGAATCAATTTAACGTTGAAATTGGACATAATCAACTGTTAATATTTTGATAAATATTGTTTCTTAAAAACACAAAATTTGTTTTGACAACGGTAATTAATTTAATATTAATTAATGAAAATTTTGGGTTTTGAATTTTTTAAAATAGACATCATATTTTAATTTGGAATATCAAATATAACATAGGCTGAATTTTTTGTATTTTTCTAAAAAACCTCAATTTTTTATTAATACTAAAACCTATAAGTACTAGCTAAAAAACCGGCTTTTTCATTTAAATAAAAAAATTTCACTTATGTGAATTGAATTAAAAAAATCCAACATTCATGGTTGTTATTATTAAGTAAAATTTGGTTCAATGATATGAAAATAATTTTTCTTTGTGAATAGTAACGTTTGACTTTTATTTACCACAGTTAAAGGTAAATATGGAAATTCAAGGTAAAAAGGATTTTATAATTACTCAAAATTACATTATCAGTTGTCCAAAAATTATTGGATTAGTCATGTATGACCACTTTCATCCTTGAGTAGATTTTGGTAGCCACATGGGAGTGATAATGATACATTAGATTAATTAATTTAATGTAAATGTAAAAATTACAGAAACAAATATCTTTTAGTAAATTAATTTATACAATAGGTTATATAAGTTATATTTTCGACTATAAGTATTATTTATAAATATAAAAATATTTTCTACATCAGGGTAATTGTTTTATAATGTTTAGACATCAAATAAAAAATATTATTTATGACACAATAATGATGTAGTGTTAACATCATTAATAAATGATTTAAATAAATAAGATTATAATTATTAAAATACTATCCAAAACCTTTCCAAATCCTATTATATGATTTAATTTAATCCATGAATTATATAATCATTGACATTAATTATTTTTGGACATTTTGAAACCGATGATAATTTTATAATATAATAATGTTTTCACACATTACTAAAGAGCCCCTCCTATCCCTTATAATAGGAGAAAAATTCTAAACAATTTCCCACAACTCTCAAACCTTTTTGGTTGTCCAAAATTTACCAAATTAATCTCCCTACATCCATATCCTTTTTTACAAGCCTTACTTTAGTCTGAAGGCATATCAAGACGTCCTTTTGGTTCAATCCAAAGAGAGATACCCGAGTTAAAGGTAATCGTTTCTCTTAAATTATTTTATTTTATTTTACTTATCCAACCCCTAAAATATTTTTATTCCTTTATTTTGTAGAAAAAACCATATCCTAAATATACAAGGATGTTTTTATGTGATGTATTTTAACTACACATACACACACCACCATTTAATGGATGAATAACATAATGTTTTTGTGGATGGAAAAACAAACGCCTCACAAAAGGATGATTGTTCAATTAACTCATACCACCTCTCATGGTGGCCATTATGATGGAACTATATTTACATATGATATATATTATGCCAATGTTTTCTTTATGCTTCCGTATTTTCCATTTATATAATTCCTTTAGGGTTTCTATAGTTGGTAAACGCAATAATCTCATTTGAGGAAGTGCGGACTACCGCACCCTCAAACTGATGTGACTCATTAATGGATTATGTGCTACATATAATGGATGGAGTTAATAATATTATATATGATATTATACTGGAATGATAATTTAACTATGTATCATTATATCTTAATTCCATTAAGACAATAAATAGAAATGGGAGTAGCATTCATGCGTACGTACGACTTACCGTCTCCATGTTAATAAGTGATAAAAGAAAAATAATAAAATTGAAAAAGGTTCTGAACCATGTAGAAATTAAATTTAGTTTATTATTCAGGATGTTAGTGAATGAACGGGTCATTTCGGTCACAAGGTAAGGGACGTCATCTCAACCTCCTTTCATTGAGGCATATTTTGTTTCATACACAACATGCTTTTATACGGTGTATAATCCACTTTGAAATTTAAATTTATTCAAAAGGGATATTTTCTCTTCGAAGCATTTTACAAAATGAAAAAAATGAATTTTTTTAACGTAAGAGTTGACAATGACATTTTCCACCGCCACAAGTATTATTTGATCTTTGGCTTCCTTAACAAGGCATAATAATTTTAAAAGGAAAATAAATACCATATACTCTTATAGGTGTTTGGAATTAAAAATGGTTTTGAGAATGGATTTATTATTTCCATATCTTTTTTGATATCATGAAATGATATATTGTCATTGCAATGTGGTAATCTTATCTTTCACTTATGTTTATGTTATGTGTTATGATTATATCATGGTTCGTGGGCATTGTTTACGTATACGGATGGTTCCGTGATAAACCTAAGGTGGCTGAGCCCAATATATCTCTCCAATGCATTAGGTAACGTGACGGAGGTAAACGTAAATGTTTCTCCTAAGATATTTTTTGAATATACTATGATGGGTATTCCAAATATAACTCCCTACGTAGTTGTGAAAGAGAAAACATAAGTATGTTATAGATGAAACATGTTACATTCATGATTTATGATTTCTTTGTGTTATTCATAAATATTATGATATCATTGGGTTCGTTACATTGCTTATGTTATATATGTATTGATGGACTAATGTTTTCATTCTCTATTTTATAACCCTTTCTGTTCTTTTTATACTTATCCGATGTTTTGAAATGTTTTCACAAGACATGAAGTGAATATAGTCAGGGATGGGATCAAAGGAATGTCATTCTATCTAAAACATGGAATTGGAAATGACCCTTTTTTATTGAGATTTAATTTTATTGGAAAAATGGAAACTGAGTATAAGTGTCTTCTTTTTAATCTTCTGATATGTATTATTTATTTAATAATTATCTAAAACTCTAAACTGGATAAGATCCTCAATGTAAATTATTCATTTAATTCAATATTATGAAATGTATAAGGTAGGGTCCTTATAATATGATTGTGGTCAATGGAGACAATGATGTTGTTATTTTTCAATTTATAATCTAATTTAATTATTATGAATGTATCTAGTACTTCCAATTCTACAAAACTAATTGGTCATTCGAGACTTGATCTATTATGATCATGACAATGTTATGTAATATTGAAGTGACTGTGGATAACTAGGTTTTAGGCGATATAGTTAGTTTCATAGAAATTTTAGTACAACCAGTGGAATCTAGATTTAGATAAACTCTGATTAAATAAAATTACCCTATGATAGACATTGAGTATTAGTACAGAAGAACTTCCTAGAATTTCAGAAATGAATAGATATTATTTATTTTCCAAGAAATAAATCGTTATCTATATACGAACATGTAGATGTGCCTCTGGCACAGATGTACCTATCATTGAGAACTTCGACAAGGATTTTTGGGCTGGATCCGAGGTATCCTGGTACAATACAGTGGGTCTTGCTGCACTCTTGGTTACGAAACTCTTTGGGGAAAAGATTTAGATAATTCACATATTCCTTACAAATCCTTATGATGGATTTATATGTATATACCTCCTCAATGAAATTTTTTTATGATTATGGATTATATCCATAAACTGTTCAATTTATTGTAAGTGTTGTAGAATATTGGAATTATGTATTGTGATTCATAAAATAATATAGTCTACGAAATTATTTAGAAATGGTTCCTAGTAGAAGGAATGGAAACCATATCAACACATGTAACCCATGTATATATTTCCCACCTATTTAAGATAATTATAGTGGATCTGGTGATGCAACTGGTACTGATCATCTAATCACCAAAATGGGAAAACTCACTCAGGTTATGAATAAAAATCATACTCGTACAGAGCACCCTGATCAACAACACAGAGGATCAATTTTAGACCACATCATTAGGAAACATCCACCAATATTTAGTGAGACTACAAATCCATTTTTAAATGAAAAATTTATAAGTTCTTTAGTGAAAATATTTCAAGCTCTGGGAGTAGCAAAAGGGAAAATGTTGGCATTGCAGTTTATCGTCTCCTGGGAGAAACCGATCAATGGTGGCCATTAATTCAAAAAATAAAGGATGTTGAATAAGTATATGTAACGACCCAAACATTTTAAATAGTATATTAACTTACTCTTAACGATTTAATAAAGATGTTAATGGTTAATGCAGAAAGAGGAGTCGATGGCTTCATTCAGTAGACTCGAACCTTATGAAGCCCACTTATCAGAGCTTGGGAAAGAGGTGACATCTTTTGGCTTCGCTTTGGACCAAGCCCAAGACGAACTCCAGCGTGTCAAGCTTGAACGGAAACACCTACGGGAGAAGTTCAAGTTAGTAGAGATTACTATTAGGGAAATGTTATCTGAGCCTCTCTCAGATTCTCTAACCATAGCACACCTTACACTTAGGTCATATGCCGGTGTTATAAAGGGATATGTAACGAGACCCTAGCTTCCTTGTGTGATCCTTTGGGATGAATAAATTGAGATTTCTTCCTTTAGTGGTGTTTGTGAAATTTCAATTCTTCGTATAACTATAGGATATATTTTATTGATGAATTTCGAAAAAGGGATATTTTAAAATATTTATGTAAGCCCTAAATAATTAATGATGTGTAATGATTTTCAAAAAATGGTCTCCTAAAAAAGTGTTCAGTAATGAATTTGGAGGCTAATAAGAACAACTTAATTTTTGATGACTAGTAAATTATGAATAGTTATTTTATGCTTAGGATTAGTAATGTGACCATATGGATTTGTAATTTTTCTCAAAGAAAGTTTGAATATAATTTAGACACCTAGATTAATTAATGTGATTCAATAAAATGGTTAAATAACGGTTTCATAAATTATTAATCAAGTATAACTTTTCTTTCGAATTAATAGTGTTTTTTAATTAAAAATTAAATTAAAAACATTTAGAAAATTATTTTTATAAAATGGAGTTCATGTTTTTAATCAGAGCGTCGATATTTGGTTAAGGTGAAATTCTGTAATTTTTCTGAGAAAGATGAATTTCCAGTGAATAGTAAAAAAGCAGTTTTAGGGTTTCGGTATGTCAAATGACATCATAGCTATGTCATGGTGATGGCATGAGATATATCAAGGGTTGTCCGACCTTAGGTGATGAATTATAGTTTTGGGGTCCCCATGTGGCCTAACATCATGGGAAATATCATGAGAGAGCACATGGTTTTGAGTAAAGCACTTGTGTGGTGTCCCTTGGCCATTAATGCTGTGTCCCCTCAGTTTCCCTAAAAATACCAAGCCCTCATCTCATCCTTTCAACTAATTTTCCATCCTAAACGATGTTCTGGTCTCCTTACCTCCCAAAGAGTCCTCCCAAGGTGCCTCAATCCCTCAAGGTCGAAACCATTGAGTTTTAAGAGTTATGTTTTAAGGTAAGGGATCCGACCTCTCTCTTCTTTTCAAGTAATCTCTTTTATATCATTTCCTTTATACTCCATGTTCTTATTTTGGAGGATGTACTTATATATTCATAATAATTCCCTATTAATGTTCATATGATGATATACCCCATCTTTATCTCGTCAATTCGTTTTAAGAATGTTTAAGTGGTGCCCTTAGGCTGCCGAAAGTTTAAGGGGATTCTTTCACCCTTCTCATTCTTTTCAATGTTCTACTTTCATGTCAAGTCATTCAAGTTCCTTTTTAATTATTTTGGGGGTATGATATATATATATATATCATTCTGAACTCTTATGTTCATATTATGAGGGAACCTATTTGATCTTTTTAATTCATTTTTTTGAAGTTTAAGTGACGCTGTTAGGCTGCCGAATTTTTATAAGAGAAATATAATTTTTTTCTTCCTTCCATGTTATTCATTTCAAATGGTATGTCCTTAAAATGTCATTACCATGTTCTTAAATACTTTATATTCTATTCGCCTACTATTTTATGGGTCATTTATGAATGTTCTACCCATGTCCCCTCTCTTTTAAATGTTTTCTAAAACCCCAAAACATTGTCGTTATGCTGCGGAATTTTCCTCTCAAAATGCCTCTCTTTTTTCTAAAAATTATTTTACGTTATAAAGTGAATACTCAAAGCTCTTATTTCTACAGGGGTATTCACATATATATCAATATGTTTTATTTTAAATTTTTGGATTTACATAAATGAAACCCTCTTTCCCTTTCCATGGGTTTAAAGTGACATAAAGATCACGTCTTTAAAGAAGTTTTTAAAATGATATGATTATGAAATGAAACCCATTTCTTTTATGCTATATGGGTTGTTTATGAAATTATTGATGATGGTATATGTGTCTCACGTGATAATAAAGATATTTCAATGGTGCGCCCAGATATCGCTCCAATGCATTGGGTAAAGACTTAATCTCTATAGATGACTTTTATACTGATACCTCGGTGAAAAACATTGGTAATTTTTAATGACACCTTGGGGATGGACCACGGTGTAACAAAATGATTGTCAATATTAAATGTTGCAGCCACATCTTCAAGTTATAAAAAATTTTATTTTTATTATGATTTACCTCATGATTCCTTTCTCATGCCTTAAAGTTCTTTTCATGTCCTTGTTGAAGTATCTCAAGTTCACATGTAAAATGTTTCTCTTGTTTCCCTTACTGGGCCTTCTGCTCACCCTTTCATTTGATGTATGTCCCCAGGTTATGAGATGCAGAAATGAACCTAGGATGAACATAAGGAGAATCCATTCAAGTGTTTATGAATAATGTTTTATGTTGTTTTCATGTATTATGTTCCTTGTTTCCAAGACACTAAACCTTAAAGATCCTCAGTTCCGTGTAACAAAATGAAAGTTTATGATAAAAAAAGACGGGATGCTATAGGTGGTATCAAAGGATGGTTTAGTTATTTGTGGAAATTAGGATATAAAAACTTTAGGAAGAACCCTATAGAAAAGATTAAATATAGGAACACTTCCTGGTATTTTGGTAAGTATTGAGTGAGTGGTTTATCAAAAAAATACGTCCATGTCTGGATATGAGCAGGTACAGGCGGCTCTGGCACAGATGTACATAGGGGTAAAACCCGAAAACACCGCTTTGAGCTAGACTCGAACGAGAATGGATGCACGATAACAGGCCTTGCTACACTCTTGGTTACGACACTCCTGGGAGATATGTTTGGTTAATCACAAGCTTTTTATGAATAATTATGAAGGAATTATAGAGATGTGAAATTGCCTAAGAATGAAGTCTTAGTTAAAATATTCATAAATGAAATAAGTTTCTTACTATGAATTTATTCTTTTAGAAAATGGTGGGAAATAGGTGGAATCGTGCCAATGGTGACCGCAATGCACCATGTGCTGACGCCCCTCCGATGGAAGCTGGAATGGAAACATTCATGTGAATGATGAACCAATTGACTCAAGTTATGAGTAATAACTTGAATCAAGCTGAGAGGACGACCTCACCGCGAAGGGAACAACACTCTGTTGAGTCCTTCATGCGTCAACGACCACTATCATTCAGTGGATCTACTGACCCTTTGGTTGTGGAACAATGGATAAGCTCCATTGAAAAGATCAATTCTGTACTCCTTTGTTCGGAACAAGAAAAAGTCACCCTTGCTTTTTATCGCCTAGAGGGAGAAGCTGATCAGTGGTGGTCACTGGTCAAAAACACGAAGCCTAGAGGAGAGATGGATGCTATGTAGTGGGAAGAGTTCCAGGGAATATTCTTTAATACGTATTTCCCTCGTTCCATGAGAACGAGAATGATGAAAGAGTTTCTTGAGTTGAAGAAGAAGGTGAACGAATCTGTCGGATGCTATGAGATGAACTTCACACGACATTCATGATATACCTCTAGCGTTGGCATGGATCCAAGTGGGAAGGTTGATAGAATTTTTCAGTGGGCTGAGACCTCATCTGTGGAAGAATTTAGCCAACTGGGACTATGATAGTTACGAGGAGGTCGTGCGGAGTGCAATGAAAGTAGAGCTGGAGTTTGGTGAGACGTAGTGGTCACATAAATCAAATGAAAAGATGAGATCATTGTAGCCTAGTTTAGGGAATACTTTTGATCAGGGAAGAGGTGGAATGAAAATTCAACTTACCACATGCAATAAATGTGGGAAGAAGCTTCTGGGGAACTACTTGGTCAGAAGTGGCAAGTGCTACAAGTGTGGAAAAGGAGGCCATATTGCTCTGAATTTTCATAGTTAGGTGAACCCTCAACTCCCCAACACTAACGATAGAGGAAAGATGGTTATGGCCTTACCCGAAGTCTATTTCTTCAAGTGCTGACATCATGGGCACTATGCTAATCTCTGTCCAAATCCAAGGGCAGTGGAGGGGAATCACCATCAACCTTCGCAAAGGCCAGGGGAGCATGGTCGTGATTTTACTATCACAACAACTGAAGTTGAATCTCCGAATGATGTGGTAGAAGGTACTCTTGTAGTCCTCTCAAAACTAGCAACTACATTGTTTTTTCTGGTTCTACTAATTCCTTTATTTCTTCCATGTTTGCAATGAATATTGAATCAATCCCTAAATTACTTGAGGTAGTGTTGTCAGTCAAGACTCCAAGTGGGATTATCCATGCATCAACATTGTTTAGAGACTCTAGTGTTTACTTTACTGAGAAAAATCTTATCGCAAATCTAGTAGTCATTCCTATGTTGGAATTCGACGTTATACTAAGGATGGAATAGCTCTCAAAGTATAATGCTAGAATCAAATGAAGAAGTATGGAAATCTCAGTAGTCGTGAATAAAAAACATACGTTATCTTCCCAGCAGAGATATCCCTAACTGATCCCTATCTAGAAGCACCTCCTATTGCTTTTTTTATGGTGTTAATCAGTGATGACGAAGATGGAAAATGGAGCATACCAATAGAAGACGTTCCAATTGTTCAGGAATACATGGAAGTATTTCTTCAGGAGTTACCTGGACCTCCCCTAGAAAGTGAGGTAGAGTTCTCCATTGAACTCGTACCTGGATCTAAATAGATATCAAAGACCCCATATAGAATGGAAAATGTGGAGATAGAAGAGTTAAAGAAACAAATCCATGACTTGTTGGAGAAGGGGTTTATCCGGCCGAGTGTGTCACCTTGGGGGGGCACCAGTTCTCTTTGTGAAGAAGAAGGATGGATCCATGCAGCTATGCATTGATTATAGAGAACTGAACGATATCACTGTGAAGAACATATATCCTCTTCCAAGAATTGATGATTTATTTGACCAGCTTTGTGGGGCTCAATTCTTCTCTAAGATTGACCTTCGATCTGGTTATCATCAACTGAGGGTGAAGAAGGAAGATATTCCAAATACTACCTTCCTATCAAGATATGGGCATTCTGAGTTTACTGTTATGCCCTTTGGCTTGACTAATGCTCCTGCTATCTTCATGGATTAGATGAATAGAGTCTTTATGGACTACCTTGATAAATTTGTGGTAGTTTTTATTGATGATATTTTTATATATTCAAAAAGTCCTGAGGAGCATGAAGATCATCTGAGGGTTATTTTGAAATCTCTGTGGAAGGAGAGGCTCTTTGGAATGTTCCGAAAGTGTGAGTTTTGGTTACAAAAAGTGGCTTTCTTGGGGCACATCGTAACCAATGAAGGAATCTCGGTAGACCCTGCAAAGACAATGGTTGTGGAGGAGTGGCCTCAACCCACAAAAGTAACTAAGATTCGTAATTTCCTTGGTTTAGCGGGATATTATAGGAGGTTTGTGAAAAAAATTTCATGACTTTATATTCCACTAACCAAGTTGACTCGAAAAGGAGTTTAGTTCATCTGGACAAAGGAATGCAAGGAATGTTTCCAAGAGATGAAGAAGAGATTGGTTACTCCACCTTTGTTAACACTACCCTCTATCGGATAAGGATTCATTATTTTTAGCGATGCATCTTTGAAAGGGATTGGGTGCGTCCTCATGCAAAATGACAAGGTAATTGCTTATGCATATCGACAGTAGAAGATTCATGAGCAGAATTATCCTACGCATGATCTAGAGCTGGTAGTAGTTGTTTTTTCTCTAAAGATATGGAGGCACTATCTTTATGGGGAGAAATGTGATATATACACTGACCACCAAATTCTAAAGTATATTTTCACACAGAAAGAATTGAACATGAGACAAAGGAGATGGTTGGAGCTTATTAAAGTATATGATTATTCAATTCATTAACACCCTTGAAGAGAAAATAAAGTCGCGGATGCGTTACGTAAGAATGACCCTGTTGTTCTGGCAACAATGAGGATCCTAGGAGATCCCTTGATTAACGATTTAGTGAAACTAGACATGGGAATTATAAGGAAAGGGACATCATCAACCCTATACCAAATGATTTCTCAACCTTCATTACTAGAGAAGATCAAGAAGGCTCATAAAGAAGATCCTTTGCTGCAGGAGAAGTTTGAGGCTGTAAAGGATGGGAAGTTCCCTGACTTCAATATTGATCAAGAAGGTGTATTGAAATTTCGTACAAGACTATGTGATCCATCTATTCCGGAGATAAAGAAAGAACATATGGATGAGGCTCATAGCTTTACTTTCTCTATACATTCGAGAAGCAATAACATGTATAGAGACCTTCGTGATCATTATTGGTGGGATAACATGAAGAGGGAGATTGCTGATTACACTACAAGGTGCCGGGTGTGTCAGCAAGTAAAGGCTGAAAGACAACTTCCTAAGGGGGTATTACAACAGTTACCCATACCAGTATGGAAGTGGGATAATATCACTATGGACTTTTTAACTGGTCTCCCAAAAACATCCAAAGGAAACAATGCGATATGGGTTATTTTGGACCGTCTCACCAAGACAGCCCATTTCTCTCTATTCGGGAAGATTTTTCTCTGGATCAGCTTGCCATGATATATGTAAAGGAAGTGGTGAGGATGCATGGGGTACCACTAGCCATCGTGTCTGACCGTGATCCAAGATTGACATCAAAATTCTGGAGAAGTCTTCAACATGCTCTGAATACTGAATTGAATTTTAGTACAGCCTATCATCCTAAAAATGATAGCCACTATGAAAGGACTATTCTGACACTTGAAGACATGATATTATTATGCTAAATGGAATTTAAAGGTGGATGGGATCAACACCTACAATTAGTGGAGTTATACTATAACAACAGCTACCATGCGAGTATTCAGATTGCACCCTATGAAGCTCTGTATGGAAAGCGATGTAGAACTCCTACTTGTTGGGATAAAACTGGTGAGAGGAATCTTCTTGGGCCTGATCTCATGCAAGAGATGATGAAACATGTTCATGCCATCCAACAACACATATAGACTGCTCAGAGTCGACAGAAGAGCTATGCTGACAATCGTCGAAGGGACATGGAGTTTGGTGTTGGTGACAAAGTCTTCCTTCGAATTTCTCCATGGAAGAGAGTCATGTGGTTTGGGAATAAAGGGATGCTCAGCCCTAGGTACATTGGCCCCTATGAAATCCTTGATCGCATAGGAGAAGTGGCCTATCATCTAGCACTTCCACCAAACCTAGCTCGAGTTCATAATGTCTTCCATGTATCTCTCTTGAGGAAGTACATACCCGACCCATCGCATGTACTGAACCCAGAGGTGGTATAACTGGAACATGACCTCTATTATGAGGAGCGGCCAGTGGAGATCATATACCGTAGAGACAAGTTTATATGAAATAAGACTACCCACCTTGTGAAAGTGTTGTGGAGGAATCATAAATATGAAGAAGCGACATGGGAGCCTGAGGAAACAATGAAGCAAAAGTACCCTCACCTTTTCGACTAGGCCGCAAGTATAAATTTCGAGGATGAAATTTCTTAAGGGGGGGATGAATGTAACAACCCCAACTTTTTAAATAGTATATTAACATACTCATAAAGATTTAATAATGATGTTAATGGTTAATGCAGAAAGAGGAGTCGATGGCTTCATCCAGTAGACTCGAACCTTATGAAGACCACTTATCAGAGCATGGGAAGGAGGTGGCATCATTGGGCTTCCCTTTGGACCAAGCCCAAGCCAAACTCCAGCATGTCAAGCATGAACGGAAAAGCCTACGAGAGATGTTCTAGTTAGTAAAGATTACTATTAGGGCAATGTTATCTGAGCCTCCCTCAGATTCTCGCACCATAGCACACCTTACACTTAGGTCATATGCCTGTGTTATAAGGGGCTATGTGACGAGAACCTAGCTTCCTTGTGTGGTCCATTGGGATGAATAAATTGATATTTCTTCCTTTAGTGATGTTAGTGAAATTTCAATTGTTCGCATAATTTTAGGATATATTATATTGATGAATTATGAAAAAGGAATATTTTAAAATATTTATGTAAACCCTAAATAATTAATGGTGTGTAATTATTTTCAAAAAATGGTCTTCTACAAAAGTGTTCAGTAAGGAATTTGGAGTCTAATAAGAACAACATAATTTTTGATGAATAGTAAATTATTAAAAGTGATTTTACGCTAGGATTAGTAATGTGAACAAATGGATTAGTAATTTCACTCAAAGAAAGTTTTAATATAATTTAGACACCTAGATTAAGTAATGTGATTCAATAAAATGGGTAAATAATGGTTTCATAAATTATTAATCATGTATTAGTTTTTTTGGGGATGAATAGTGTTTTTTAATTAAAAATTAAATTAAAAATATTTAGAAAATTATTTTTATAAAATGGAGGGCATTTTTTTAATCAGAATGTCGTTATTTGGTTAAGGTGAAATTTTGGGATTTTTCTGAGAAAGATGAATTTTCAGTGAATAATAAAAAAGCAGTTTTAGGGTTTTGGTATGTCTAATGACATCATAGCTATGTCATGGTGATGACATGAGATATTTTAAGGGTTTTCCGACCTTAGGTGATGAATTATTGTTTTGGGGGCCCCATGTGGCCTAACTTCATGGGAAATATCATGAGAGAGCACATGGTTTTGAGTAAAGCACTTGTGAGGTGTCCCTTGGCCATTAATGCCTTGTCCCCTCACATTCCCTCTAAATACCAAGCCCTCCTCTCATCCTTCCGACTCATTTTCCATAATAAAAGAAGTTCTGGTATCCTTACCCCCCAAGGAGTCCTCCCAATGTGCCTCAAGCCCTCAAGGTCCAGACCTTTGAGTTTTAAGAGTTACGTTTTAAGGTAAGGGATCCGACCTCTCTCTTCTTTTCAAGTAATCTCTTTTATGTCATTTCCTTTATACTCCATGTTCTTATGTTGGAGGATGTTCTTATATATTCATATTACATACCTTTTCATGTTCATATGATTAGAGAACCTATCTTTATCTCCTCAATTCTTTTTAATACTGTTTAAGTTGCGTCGTTAGGCTGCCGAAATTTTTAGGGGATTCTTCCACCCTTCTCGTTCTTTTCAAAGTTCTACATTCATGTCAAATCATTCAAGTTCCTTTTTAATTATTTTGGGGTATGATAACTATATCTATCATACTGAACTCTTATGTTCATATGATGAGGGACCCTTTTTTACCTTTTCCATTCATTTTTGTTGAAGTTTAAGTGACACCGTTAGGCTGCCGAATTTTCATAAGAGAAATCTAATTTTTGTCTTCCATCCATGTTATTCATTTCAAATGGTATGTCCTTAAAATTTCATTACCAAGTTCTTTAATTATTATTATTCTGTTCCCCTACTGTTTTATGGGTCATTTATGAATTTTTGACCCATGTCCCCTCTCTTTTCAATGTTTTTTAAACCCCGAAACATAGCCGTTATGCTGCTGAATTTTCATCTCAAAATGCCTCTCTCTTTTCTCAAAAATTTTTTATGTTATAAAGTGAATACTCAAAGATCTTATTTCTACAGGGGTATTGACATATATATAAAAATGTTATATTTTAAATTCTGGGATTTACATACATGATACCCACTTTCCCTTTCCGTGGGTTTAAAGTGACATAAAGATCATGTCTTTAAAGCAGTTTTTAAAATGATATGATTATGAAATGAAAACCATTTCTTTTATGCTATATGGGTTGTTTATTAAATGATTGATGATGGTATATGTGGCTCACAAGATAATAAAGGCATGTCAAGGGTGCGCCCATATAGCACTCCAATGCATTGGGTAAGGACTTAACCTCTAGAGATGACTTTTAGATTGATACCTTGGTGAATAACCGTGGTAATTTTTAATGACACCTTGGGGTTGGACCATGGTGAAAGGAAATAATTTTCAATATTAAATGTTACAGCCACATCTTCATGTTATAAAAAATATTATTTTTATTATGATGTATCTCATTATTCCTTTCTCATGCCTTAATGTTCTTTTCATGTCCTTATTGAAGTATCTCAAGTTCACATGTAAAATGTTTCTTTTGTTTCTCTTACTGGGACTTCTGCTCACCCTTTCTTTTGATGTATGTCCCCAGGTTATGAGATGCAGTAATGAACCTAGGATTAACTTAAGGAGAAGCATTTCAAGTGTTTAAGAAGAATGTTTTATGTTGTTTTAATGTATTACGTTCCTTGTTTCCAAGAAACTAAACCTTAAAGATCCTCCATTTCGTGTAATGAAATGAAAGTTTCTTTTATAAAATGATGGGATTCTATAGTATAAAATATGGAATAGAGGTATTTTAATGGGATTTTTATAGGAAAATATATTCCTCATGACCGTCGAACGGATATGGAAAGACAATTTCTGAGTATGATGTAGAAGGAGGATGAGAATGTTGCAAAGTATGAAGTTAACATTACAAGGTTATCAAGGAATGCATAAAATTATACCAATAACCCAAGGAGTAAGATTGATCAGTTCATTGATTGGTTAAAACCATTTCTCCATCAAGCATTAGTCTCACAATCCTTATCATCAAACGAATATATTTTCTCATGTGCTATCTAGACCGAAAAGTAATTATCAAAGTCTTACGACTCTAACGCAATGAAAGATAAGATTATATCTACTAAAAAATATGTAAATAGAAATAATGAGGATAAGGGAAAATTTGAATATCTATCATGTGGTAAATGTGAGAAGAAACACCTCGGCACTCGCCTGAATGGAATGGGAGTCTGTTACAAGTGTGGTAAAAAAGGACACCAAAATCGTGATTTTAAGGAGAAAAATAGGCTGCCAATGTTGAGTGATACAGTTGTAATTAAATGGGTAATTACACAAATGAATGTCCTAATAGTCAAGGAAACATAACTCACCAAAGTACAAGGTAGCAAGTTTATGCTTATGTGATTATTACTGCTAAGGTTGATGCTCCAAAGGACAATGTGGAAGGTATGTTAATGGTTTCCTCTTGTTTATCCAATGATTTATTTGGTTCTAGATCATTGGTTTGTTTCATATGATCACAATTTAATATGAAAATAAGATATTTTCAATTTGATTAAACTCGAGAGTTTTTTTGCCACAACTCCTAAAGAAAGTATCATTGCATCAATGTTTTGTCCATTAGTTCCAATTAAGGCATATAGATGTTATTTATATTCTAATCAAATTGTCATACCTATGATTTAATTTGATATAATACGTGGTATGTATTTACATTCGATTGATGATGTGAAAATTTATTGTATGAAAAAGGAGGTTACAATTTTTGATGATGCTAATAAATAACACCGTATCATTAATCAAAAAATGTCACATTTGATTCTTTTCCAGATCCAACCCTATTTGATCAACTTCATTCAATTATTGGAGAGGAATAGAATGAAATAACTATGGGTTGGGAAAATAATGTTCAAATAGAGTATGTACCTATTCAAAAAGAATATTTTGATGTGTTTCTGTAGGATTTACCTGGGCATCCTCTAGAAGGAGAAATTGAGTTTCCCAGTGATATTATTCTTGGTTCAAGGCCCATATCTATGACCCCTTATAGAGTGGCCTCTATGGAATTAGTGGAATGAAAGAAAAAACTAGAAGAATTGAGTAATAAAGGTTTTATTATCCCAAGTGTTTCTCCATGGGGATCCCCTGTTACTTTTTTCATGAAGAAATATTGATCTATGAGTTTGTGCATTGACTATAAGGATATCAATAATATAACAATAAATAACAAGTATCCACTACCTCCCATTGATTATTTATTTGATCAACTTAATGGGGATCAATATTATTCAATGATTGATCTTCGGTATGGATATCATCAGTTGTGCATAAAGAAGGAAAAAATTCCAGATACAACATTTTGAACCACGTACAAGCATTACAAGTATATAGTAATTCCTTTTCGGATGACTAATCATCCGTCTTTTTTTCATGGATCTAATGAACAGAGTTTTCAAAGAATATCTGGACGACATTGTAGGGGTATTTATTGATGATATATATGTATACTCCAGAAGCTACGAAGATCATGAAAATAACTTTTACATTATCTTAAATACTCTTAGATGAAATTAATTATATGGGATTTCTAGAAAGTGTGAATTACGACTTTAAGAGATTTAGTTTCTTGGCGATATTGTCTCTAAGGATGGAATATATTTTGATACATCAATGACCAAGGAATTACAAGAATGTATAGAAATGACATGTATAACCGAGGTATGCAGTTTTATTGTTTTAGTAAGTTATTATCAATGCTTCATTGAAAAATTTTCAAGATTGGATAACCCATTAACTAAGCTCACACGTAAAGGGGTTAAATTTTTTTTTTACAAAAGAGAGTGAAGAATGTTTTTAAGAATGTAAGAGAATATTATTCAATGATCTTATATTGTCTCTAACATCAAGGAATGTTGTTGTTGTTATTTATAATGATGCTTCAATGAACAGACATGGTTGTGTACTTATGAAAAATTATATAGTTATGACCTATGAATAACAATATCTATTAATTAATGAACAAAACAATCCCACTCATGATATCGACTTATCAGTTTTAATATTTTCTCTGATGATATAGAGACAATATCTATATGGTGAAAATGTGAGATTTATAATAATCACATGAATTTAATGAATATTTTCTGAAAAATAGAACTCATCAGGAGGAAAAGACGATGGCTTGAATGAATGATCGATTATGATCTCATTATTCACTACCACCCAGGGAAGGAAAATAAGGTGGCAGATGTGTTGAGAAGAAAGGATCATGGAGTTTTAACCAAGATGAGAGTTGAAATGCATCCTATATCCCTAGATATAGTAAAGATAGATATGAGAATATTCATGGAACGTGAAACATAAACACTTTTTCATGTGGATGATAAACCATCTTTACTAGAAATGAAAAAAGACCATAGACTGATGATGAGGATTTTCAAAAGAAAATTAAAGCTTTGAATGATGGGAGATTGATCAACTTCGTATATGATGTTTGGATTTTGAAATTTGGGAAGAGACATTGTGTTCCTAGCATACCTGATCTAAAAAGGGAATTATTGGATGATGATCATAGCTAAAATTTCACTATACAACCCAAAAGCTCAATGATGTATAGATATTTGAAGGAACATGTTTTTGGGACAACATGAATAGAGATATTTCTAATTTTGTGTCGAGATGAATGGGTTTTCCACATGTGAATGTTGGAAGACATCATCCTAGAGGAATCATGCAACCTCTTCCTATACCTTAGTGGAAATGGGATGATATTACCAAATACATTATAATGGGGTTACCAAAGACTCCTAGAAGTAATGATGTAAAATGGTTCATTATTGATCGTCTTGCCAATTCATCATAATTTCTTGCTATAAGAAAAGATATACAAATTTTATTTATGGAAATAATATATATTAATGAAATTGTAGGACTTCTTCGTGTACCCCTATCGATTGTTTCTGATAGTGTCCAATGTTTTATATAATTATTTTGGAAAAGTATTCAGATATCCATGGATAATGTACTTCGTTTGAGAACTTTCTACAACTCTCAAACTGATGGAAAATAAAAACATACTATTCAAACCATAGAATACATATTGAATCTCTCTCACATGAAATTCAAGGTATGTGGGATCAAAATTTATCTCTGATAGAATTTTTTTATTACAATAGATTCCATTGAAGTCATTAGATGTAACCATATAGAGCATTATGTATAAATATATATCACACACCAATTTTTTGGGATGATGTTAATGAAAGAAAACTCGTAGGCCAAAAACTTGTTGAGGAAAAATGGAAAACGTGAGGGTTATCCAAAACAACATCAAAGCAGCACAAAGTAAGAAAAAGAACTATGCCAATATTCAAAGTAATAATTTGGAATATCAGTTATGAGATCATGTTTTCTTCAAGGTATCTCAATGGAAGGGAGTTATATGATTTGGTAAGAATGGTAAATTAAGTACTAGTTACATCAGACCTTTCTAAATTCAAGAACGAATTGGGGTTGTATCTTACTGTTTGGATATATCACTATTGGGTAAATACATGACTGACCCAAAACATATTCTCACCTATGAAAAAATAGAACTGGAATCTGATCTGTCATATTGATAAGATCCTATCATGATTTTTGAAACTAGAGAACAAGTGTTGTAAAACCGGATGACTCGTCTGGTAAATGTTCTATGGGGAAACCATAAGATAGAAGGTGCAACGACGGAACCCATCGAACTTATGATTAAAACAAGTGTCTTTTTATGTAATGATATTCTAGAAATTTTGAGGACAAAATTATTTGATGGGGGGAAGAATGTAACACCCTAGGATTCCACAATATGCTTCTCTTTGAATAATACAATAGCATGTTTTGTACGCAACTTCGAGTTCTTACACAGCATAACTAATCGAACTAGCCGTTAATAATTGTAATTCCCACTTTTAAAAAATTTATATTTTTTTTCAAAATTGACATAATATTTGGGTTCAGAATATCAAATTTTTTTTAGGGATAATTTTTAGTATTTTCCTTAAAACTTTCAATTTATTATGAATAGTGAAAAACACTGTGTTAATGTTTAAAACTGACTTATTATTTTAAAAATTATTTATTTTATTTAAATTTATATTATGTCAAAATAGATACATAATACCTATATACGTTCAATGTAATTCATTGTGGTCTTTTTATAATAAGTTTAGATATAAAAAAATTTATTGAACTTTTTACCATCTTTTAAACCGATTCTAGGAGCAATTGCATGTTTGAAAAATATATAATTTTACTGCTTTTGTGAGTTGAATTTAGAAAATCCGAGAGACACAATTGAAATAAATATGTAAGATGTGGCTTAAAAAGAATAAAATAAATTTTGGTTAGTTGTAACATCATAATTTTATTTACCAGACATTAATGTAAATAGTTTAATTAAAGGTAAAAAATATATTATAATTACCCTAAAACATATCTTAATTCTATTGGATAAGTCTATTTAAACTAAAATCAATCTTTGTAATAAAATATAATCTTTTTTGGTCCACTTGTATTTGATTAGGACATTTATTCTTACATAATTTAAATATGAGTTACACGCGATAAATAAATGTTTCATAACTATAGAATCTTTAATATAAGGTTATACATAAGATAAATTCGACTATAAATATTCATTAGAAATATAAAAGGATTTCCAACATAATTGTAATTTATTTATAATTTTTAGAAATTAAATCATTATGTTTATTTAATAAACAACTATGATACATCAATTACCATATTAATGAATGATTATAGTAATTGATATTATAATATCAAAATAAATTTAATTTTAGACTTTTTATGAAATCCACTAATTTTATAGGTTACTATGACACATTAGGAATGTTTCACGGAGTTTTTTTGATGTAATCATGCTGTAATTACTTTACAAAAAGCAAATTACCAAATTGTGCCAAATTGACATAATTTTTTTTTTAAAATAAGTATTCTATTATTAATTGATATAATATTCCAAAATTTCTATGGATCATCCAATGGACTTATATAATGACATATATATATATATATATCAATAATGATCCAATTTAGGTTATTTTTTCATTTAATAGTATATTTATTAACCATATAATATAAATATTAAAAGTATACATTGTAAATGTTAAACTATTTAACTAAGAGTTAAATCTGAAAGTCAAGGTTAATATGTTGACCTAAACCTTTATAAAACCAATTGGTTTATATGTTTTCGACCCATACACACCATAACCTTGAAATAAATTATTTATGAGCCATTAGAAACTTAAAATTATTTTATTATAAAATAATATTTCAAACCTTTCCTAAGGCGACCCTAACCTTTCGTATAAAAGGGAACATCCCTTTCTCTCAAAATCACACCACCAAAGCCAATTGGATTGGCCAAACCATCCCAAATATCCTCCAAAATTCACTATAATAATCTTATAGGCCTTAGTTTGATCATTAATACATCCTACAGATCCTTTTTTATCATCTCAAAAGGAAGCACCCGAAGAATATGTAATAATTTCACCACCCCTTTTCAATGTTCTTTTCTTCTTTCACTTCCTCTTCATTTGTTATTCCCATACCAAAATAATAAATTCAGAAACATATACATATATTGATTTTATTATAAATATATAACAATCATATTAATTATTCTATCCATCATATGAATTACAAAGTCACCATACGTGCGTACGTACGGCTTACCGTCTACACATCGTGGTGTAGTTATTATTCAGTACATTATCATTTGGATGGGTATAACAATGATGTATAATTTATTTAAATAATAAATATAAAATTTTAATGAATCTATATATATTATAAAAAATATATTTACAAACTATTTTAATATAAGAAAATGATATTGTCTCTCGTGTGTATGTACAGATTATCGTCTCCAAGAACGCGATAATATTCCTCCCACATCATAATCACCCAAGAATAATTATCACTTTTTCATTAAAATTAATGTTTAAGAACTCAATATAATTCTATATATTAATAAAATACATCCTTTCCATAACAAAAATGTATTACATAACCAATCATATAAAGGAAAAAGAACTAGTTTGTACCCAAAACAATGATACTACTGAAATATTTTTAACCGAGAGAAATTATAAGATCATATGTTATATCATATTTATGTTTATTGTTCTTGTATAATTTAATAATGATGTTTTAACTATTATACAGGATCATAACATTCCATTTACTAATGATAAGTACAAGGTAAGGGTTAAATCTAAAATCTCTTCATTATCTAGGTTGTTTATATGTTTGTATCTACTAGGACCTCCTTATCATCCATTTCCGCATTTCATAAAAAGGTATTTCAAAATATTTTATCAACTTCTTATTCTATGGGTTCACATAATGTAAACCCTTTTTTAATTTTTATAAATTGTTTATAAAGGAATCATTCGTTCATTTTCCAAACAAGGTACATTATGACCCTTTCTATAAAATTAAAGAATGAATGTTTTTTTAACTTATACGGCAGATGCTGCTATTTTCTACCATTATAAAACCATTAAAGAATCCCTTACATGTTTATAAGAATATTTTCAAAATAAATTATTTATTTTTTTATTATGTGACTTTTAAATTATTTCAATATGAAATGAGATATTTCACTCAAACGGTTTTGATTTCATATATGTCAACATCATTTGATGGATTTTACACTTGTTTGAAGTATTGATACAATCATTAATATTTTATTAAATAGTTTTTGATATGTTGGACTGTGGATGTGGTATCTTTATACCATTAATGGTTTATGTTTAATTTATTAACACATAATATGCTACATTAAATATGAAATATTATGTTATGTTTCAACCTTTTCTTAAGCAGAATGCATTGGACATAGTAAGTGACGGGTAGAGCTCGCTATAGTTCAGTGATGTATCGGTAGGTCTAATGAGTCAATCTAGTGTGTTGGCACAAAGAGTTTACAAAATATTTATTTTTAGTCATGGTAATAGGCCTTGACTATGTGGTTATGATGTCTGTCATTAATCATTCCATCATTAAGAAATTGGATATTTATATTTCGTCTAACTATTCGACTAGTAGAATATCCACGTGAATAATGAAATGAAATTATTTTTATTTATAATTTACATATTGTGATTATCTTTCAGTTTAAATGGATTTAGTTTTTGCCTTATACATTTCCATACCTTTTTATTATTATTATGACAGTTTCTTCTATATTGTTATCCTTATTCGGAATATGATCTCACCCCATTCAATGTTTTATTTTTCCTAGGATGCAAGGAAGTATATTATAACTGACCAAAGGGGATAGTATAAGGGATATTATTGTGGTAAATATATACAATATTTCTTTTTTTTCATTTTATAATGTAATGTAAAACCTATGAATGTATATAGTACTTCCATTGCTACTAAACTAATCGGTCTTTCGAGACTTAATCATTTGTGATCATGCCAATGTTATGAAACAAAGCACTGACTCTCGATAACTACGGTCAGTGCATTATAGTAATATAGGGATGTTGGGAGATTATTTGGATAGATTTTGGTTGTGCCAATGGGCTTGAGAGTTTTGAGTAATTGGGTAGAGTTGGTGGTCATTTATAAGATGGGGGAGGGGCACATTAATAAGGTATTGAAATATTATTTTATTATAAATTGATTTTTTTTCAAATGGTACCAAAAACATTTATTTCAAATGAAATATTCCTTTGGGACGAAAAAATTTAAAAAACTAGCTTTTAAATATGTTTAGGTCACAAAATTAACCTTATCATTTAGCTTTAACCATTAGTTAAAAACATTAACTCTTACTATTTCTTCATGGATATTCCTAATATATGGTAACTATAATCAATAAAAAATGAATATAAAACAATATATGGATCATTAATGAGAAACATTATATAATTCATTTTTCTAAATATTAGATTTTGTGGACTATTTTATCATTTAATAAAATAGTATTTGTTTTAAACACTCAGTATTGTCAATTTTGACACTATAAGGTAATTGATTTTTTAAAGTCATAAAAACACGACTCCTTTGAAAAAAATATATTATATTAACGATTTTATGTCAATATCATCCTGTAAATTTGTTTATGGAATCGAAACATTAATATTAGATTTATTTTAATGTTTATAATATCATTTATTTGAATCTTTTATTAATGAAGAAATCAATACATCATCATTGTAGCATAACTAAATTTATTTTTTAATGTCTGAAAAATATAAAAAAATTATAATTATGTATTAAATATTTTTTTATAATTCTAATGATTGTTAATAGTATAAGATATTATATATATAAACCCATATGAAAATTGTTTTAATAAAAGATACATGTTTATGCTATATTTCTCTTCACTTTAAATTAATTTGTATAAAATGTCATTATCAGTCCCATGTGGCTTCATGGGGTCCCAAAATCGACCCATGTATGACCATGGTCAAAAATATATCATACAACAGTATTATGACATGTTTTAGGGGAGTTTAATATTATTATAATATTATTTTATTACCCTTATTTACTAGATTTACATTTTCACCAGGGAATGTAATATAATTACTCAAATTACTATTCATAATATCCAAAAATAAATGGTAACTATTTACACATTTTTAATCTTATGATTAAAAATATGGAAACAATTTTTTCAAATAAGAAACACATAATTTTCATAAATTAATTTAAAATGAAATCCCTTACTCAATACTAAAAAGTGTGTTTTACGAAGTAAAAAATACACAAATATTGACATGTGTTTATATCCAATTTATATGTGAAATTACATAAAATAAAATATAATAAAAAATAAAAAAAATCCAATTCCACTTTAAAACAAATTAAAAAATATACATATGTATATAAATAAATTAGATGAAAAGGCTATTTTGAATTAAAATGCAGTAATTTTCACTATTCATTATAAATGACCTTTATCAGAAAACTATGAAAAATTTTACGAATGTAATTTTTGATGTCCCTATTATTTATAAGAAGTTAATTTCTTCAAATATTTTATATAAGAGTTAGAGAAATTACAATTATAAAGGGTTCCCCATCAAAATGCATTAAATGTTTTTAGAAAAATTAATCTTTTGTCCGAAAAATTGAACATTTTCTAATTTCATACATAGAAAACATACTATACGAATATAAAAAATTACATTTAATATATAATATATATTTTTATTTAAATAAATATCCATATAACATTATACGATTTTATAAACACACTTATTATATTTTTAATTGGATTTTATAAAAACATATCTTTTATATTCATTTAGTTTTTATTTCCATTTCTAATAAATTTCTGGACCAATGAATAATTCTTTAAAAATGTTTAAACCATATTTAAAATTTTAGTTTATATTTTTCATTCACACCATTTCAATGAATTGGTGAAAACTAACATTTAAAATAATAATAATTATTGTATTATTTTTCTGTATAATTCGAAGTTTTGCGCAGCATAAGATTTAGGAGAAAACTATTGTTTATGGTCAAGTAAGCTATCGGTAAAAGAGTCCCCTTTAATGTAAAATTTATATGTTATTCATAAATATTAATTGAAAATGTAATGTATTAATCTACAAATACATGTGCCAATTCATGTATTTCTAATCTATTAGTGTAATGAAGTATTAGATGAAAATTTTATAAAAAAATTTATTGAAGATCGTAACAGGTTATTATAAATGAATGTAGAATATATTCATTAAAATAGATCACTAATTTAAGACATAAGAACGACATGGTAAAAAAATTGACACATAATGTGAATGGGAACCATATGGATATACCACACCATATTGTATATTGGATAAATATGAATTTTAGAATGTTCATAACATTGAATATACTATAGTATTTATAAAACATTAATAGTTTTTGTATGATAACTGAATGAAACAGAATCCTCAAAAAGTTTTGTCAATATTAAAATATGTATGGAATATACCTTTTCTATAATGGTCATCTCAGATACACTATGGGGTGTTACATACCAAAACTAGTCACAGTCTGTTCATTTTTTAATAGTAAAATTTCAAAATAATATTATGAAAAACCATATTCAATTATGATATTGAGGTCCCAAATTAAAGTTGAGGGGGGGTTAAAACTGTATAAAACTAATTACAGTAGATGCTTTAGTTTTTAAGAGGTTTACATAGTAAATAACATAAAATGTGATAAAAAATTTCATTATAAGGAGATATATAAAAAATTATACTGATTTATGAATTATTCACAAATATGAATAATAAAATTTATATCAAAATTATTTATTTAAATGTATGCGTTGTTAAGTTAATGGAAAGTGTTCATATATATTATGAAATTTTTATACACTCCGTTTTTTTAATATCATTTATTTTTAATATGATTGAGTTCATATTAAATAAAATATAAAATATTATTATGAATGATTTTATATTATAATTAATTTTAAATGATCATGTTTATTTATGTTACGGAATTTCCATAACATATGTGTAAATTATAAAGTGTGTATGGTTTATCTATATATGATGTTTTCATAATTGTTTATCTCATATTACAAAAATTTCAACAGTTTATCATTTAGTATTATTTAGTAATATATTCATGAATATATGTAATATATTGTGGATGTGTGTATTATTTACATTCATGGGGTTTAAACAACATCATTTGATAGGTATACATGTGTTATAAGAGTTATATTATAAGTGTCGTAATTTATATAGTTTTCATATTCCATTAATTTTGATAGTTCATGAGATACGTGATAAAATTGTATTATTTTTTATGGTTTATAGATAGTTGGTATTAGATTAAATATAGAATTAAGGTATCTAAGGATTATTAAACTATGTGTTAGTGGTCTTTGTAAGTCACTACCCACTCTCGTGAGAGATGTGGAAATTTCTATGAATACGTTTGATGTATACTTATCACATCATGTTTAATGAAATACGAATTTTTAGATTCATATATATCTTTTAAATTATAATAAATAGTTTCATATATCATATTTATAGAATGAATTTGGATGATTATTTATAAATAATTATATTTTAATTTGGGTTAGTAATTGAAACTATGAGTAAGGAAATGTGTAACATCATGTTACATTTTTAGGTACTTTTTATGTTTCTAAGTGCATATTTTTTCTAATAGTAGATTGGGAGAGTTCAGAGAGCTTTAAAAGATGTTTTAGGGCAAAAGGGGAAGTTGCACGGGTACTACACGGTTTGTCTAAACTGTGCGGAAAAACCGTGCGTAGTTATCCTTGGAGGTAGTGACATCCATGTAGGTGGAGGACGGTTTGTCTAACCGTATGGCCAAACCGTGCGAGAAGGGTGACCGAGGAAGTTTCTAACACATGGTTAGCTCACGGTTTGTCAAACCGTGCAGACTAACTGTGCGGTCACATAAATTAGAACCTTATATTTGTGGATCTCACCGGTTTTTCCTTTAAGTGATTCATTTTTCTTATAAGCCGCTCTAACGCTGGATTTGTCTTCTCTAAAGGTTAGTAAAGGTTCTCTAGTCATTCCACAGGTGATCCAAAGGCTCCTCTTGGTGAATTGAAGCCGGATTCTTGAGTTATGTGATTGTTCTTTATCATTCTTGATGGGTTTCTTTGATCAATATAGATCCATTTCTCCTCTCCTCTTGGTTTCTTAGATCTACACCAGTTATGGGTGTTTCTATGTGTGTGGATTCCATATATGATGAGATTTGGTCTTGATATTTCTAGGGGAATCAATCTAAGGTGGGTTCTTGAATAAGTAAACTAATTTTCTTGAGCGTTCTCGACCGTCGTGGTTTTGGTCAAAACCTTCGAGGTTGGTGGTTCTGTCCCAACATGCCAAATTGATTATAATTGTATTTATTTATTTATTTCAATTATTGATTTAAATTCAATTTCTCAATTATGATTTCAATTAAATTGATAATAACTCGATTCTATTGAATCGAGATATTTTAAATGGTTTTCACATGGAAATTTGTAAAACCCCAATTCCATTGAATTGGGTGTGTTTATGGAAATGGTTTCAGTTAAATTTTTTAATATAATTGTGGAAACATATTATGGGTTTGATGGAAATGGTTTCAATTAAATTGTATAATTTAATTGTTGAAATAAACTGTGTAATGATGGAATTGGTTCTGAATGGATTTCAAACTGGTGGAAATGGATTAAAATGATTTGATAGAAACCCATTGTTTTTATCTTGTTAAAGGTACGTTTTTGAATAAAACATGTTTTCGTTTTAAATGGAATGAGATTGGATGTTTTGAAATGGAAGAATGGTATTTATCATATTTTAATCATTCATAAAATTGTTCGCCACTCATGTAAGAGTGCATGCATGTCTTATGTAGTTACTGAGTTAATTAAAAAACATTCTACGGTACGACAACGTTCTAAAACATACATGTGGTGGGTCACATCCATGATGTGTGGGTGACGAGTCTCCATTGTCAAGTGGCATAGGGACATGTGAATACACATCTTATTGAGTTCACCAATAGGGTTTGGAATCCTATAGCTGATTAATATTGGTGTACTTTTTGGCAGATGTCCATGTTGCTCACTTGTTTACTTATATTTGAGATATAAATATATGCCAATGTTTGTTAGAATTGATTTACATTCCTAATGAATTTATATAAACTGTTTTATATTAATGTTTTACTTAATCAATTGTTTTATAAATATTCCATCATTTGTAAATGATTTGCTTAATGTATTTTTTTCCATCATTTTTAAAATTTATAGCAAGTTTTCTGAAATGTGCTTTTGAATTTCCAAACTTGATTACTTTAAAAATGAAATCTTTCTTCTGGAGAATCTTCTTTTGGTATTTGTTATGGAATCAATGGTGGTATCTTACTGGGAATAGGCTCACACCCTACTTTTTCCTTTGGTTTTTGTAGACTTTCTCCTTCCACGTTCGAGCAAATGGAATGGACCTCTTGCGGGTGGATCCAGATGTTAATCTTTGGACGTGGTGAGTTGTTACCATAGGGAGATTTGGGTTGTTTTTCCCATTTTAGTACATGGGTTGCCGTACATTGGATTCATATGCCTATTTATTTTCGGGTACATTACTCCCAGTGGAGTTTCTTTTGTTATGCATACTGTTTTGTTTTACTCTTTCTTCAGCATTCATGTGGAAAAGATCGTCCCCACTTGTATGTTGTATGATGCTAGGTGCTAGTCGCCAACCCGTGGGGATCGGGAACAAACTCTGTGCTATGTCAAGGCTGGCTCGGTTATCAGGTTACCGGGGTACCCAGGCTATTTCGTCACAAATTAGTATCAGAGGGAGGTTGTGCATCTTGATTTGATGACAGTAGGCATTTGATTATTCATGTCAGGACCTATGTGGTAGTTTTGATTAAGTTATTGGCCATCTCTCATTGAAATTAACCTTATATTACTAGGGGTGGTTAGGGAAAGGCGACATGTGGATTAGTTCTAGTCTTTTCATTATTTTCATTTGGATAGAGTGGAATCATAATCTTGTTATCCATTGACTTAATAGTAGATTTCATTGTTACTCAGGTTGAGTGTTAATCCAATGTCTTCATTATTTTCTTCTGATGTTGTGTAGCATCAAGCCTCTTAGACGATGTGGGAGTCGGATCCGAAAATATTATGTTGTTGAATCTCAGCAAGCAAGTCCTATTGTGGATCTGAGTCTGTTTGAGGTGATTGTTCGCACTGTCAATGCTTTGGGAGATGCACCACATCCAATTCCATTTTAGGATCCAACTATATATACTCATTGTAATATTCTCTGAGGTCATTCTCAAGAGTTCCTACACCATAAGCCACCTATTTTCAAAGGATCCACTAACCCTCAATATACTGGGTAATGGTTGAGTAAGATTGAATCTCTGTTTGGGTTTTTTGAGACACCTGATGCAATCAAGGTGATTTATGCCACCTTCGTGCTGGAAGGACCAAGTAGGAGATGGTGGGACACAATGGTGACATCTAGGAAACATGAGGGTTTGTAATGGAAAGACTTTAGGGTTCTTTTCAATAACCATTTATATCCAGAATCAATTGTGTTTTCCAAGGCTGTGGAGTTTCTCAAGCCTGAGCAGGCCAACAAAACCATGACTGGGTACTAAACTCGCTTTTCGGAGTTGGTACAGTTTTCACCTACAGTATTCATGGCATTGATGAACAAGATTTTCCATGAGTATCTTGATAATTTTGTGGTAGTATTTGTGGAAGACATTTTGTGTACTGCATGTCTTAGGAGGATCATGTGAATCATCTGAGAATAGTTCTGAGTCTTTTAAGAAATCACCAACTTTATGCCATGTTTTAAAAGTATGATTTCTGGATTTGGAAAGTGAAATTCTTGGTACATGTCGTGTCAAAAAAGGAATAAATGTTTACCCTAAAAAGGTGAAGGATTCTATGACATCGAACCAACCATGAAATGTATTCTATATTCGGAGCTTCTTGGGATTAGCAAGATATTATCGTCGATTTGTTAAAGACTTCTCAATGTTAGATTCTCTAATGACAACACTGACTAGAAAGGGAGTGATGTTTTCCTGGAATGAAAAATGCCAGAGTTCCTTTTTTGATATAAAGGGCCACTTGACTACTACACCATTTTTAACTCATCCTATGGATGGGATGAGTTACGTGGTCTTCTTTGATGCATCGGGTTCATGTTTGGGATGTGTCCGTATGCAAGGTAACCATGTTGTTGCCTATGGATCTCGTTAGCTTAAGCCTTTTGAGAAGATCTATCCTAACCATGACCTTGAACATGCATATGTAATGCACTAACATATGTTTTGGAGACATTACCATTATGGATAAAGGTTTACTATGTATTCAGATAACAAGAGCATGAGTTATATCTTCTCTAAAAAATATTTGAATCTCTGCTAAAGGAGTTGGGTGGAGTACCTGTAATATTTCGACTTTGGCATTGCCTATACCCTAGGAAAATGGAATGTAATTTCAGATGTGTTAAGCATTAAACTTCCATCAAAGTCTGTGAAAGAATCTTCAGAAGAGTGGAGTTTGATGGCTCTTTTTTCTCAGGTGCATATTGGAGTTCATTGGAAGGGGAATAATGTTTCATTAGCCAATGTTCAATTGAATTCTGCTCTCCTAGAGTTAATACTTCCAGAACAACAACTCGATGATGAATTCCTTTGAAATAGGGACACTCTTTATTATGGGATGACCAAAACATTGTGTTCGTTCTCTAAAGACGGTGTTTCGTGTTATCAAAACTATTACGTTGTTGTTTTACGACATGGAAGGATGTGATGAGGGATTACCATAACTCTCAGTGGGCTGTGCACCCGGGAACCATGAAGATGTTCTATAATATACAGTGACACTTCTGCTGTCCAGGTATGAGACGAGACATTGCGGATTTTATATCTCGTTGCAATACTTCCCAATATTTGAATGTCGAGCACCAAAAACCATTGGGTTTGCTTCAACAAATTTCGGTCCCTACATTTAAGTGGGACGAACACTCTATGGATACTAGGATTGGGTTACATCAAACCTAGAGTATGAATAATTCAATATGGGTTTTAATCGACAGCCTGACCATACTGGCTCACATTATACCTATTCGAGATACAACCAATGTGGAGGAGTTGGGAATATCTATATGAAAGAATTTTTTCGTTTCCATGGAGTTTTGTCTGTTATAGTCTTTGATAGGGATCCTCGTATTACTTCCCACATTTGGATAGGACTTCAAGAGGCACTAGGATCTCAAGACCATTTAAAGACGACCTATCATCCACAGTCAGATGGCCAAACTGAGAGATCTATTCAGATCCATGAGGATATGGTCCATGCATGCGTTCTTTACTATGGTGTGTATTAGGATGATCATCAGGGGTTAGCTGAGATTTCTTATAACAACAGTTATCAATCTGCTATCAAAATGGCTCATTTTGAGGCATTGTATGGTCATCCTTATAAATATCATTTATTTTGGTCGTAGATTGGTGAATGATCCTTGGTTGGAAGGAGTTTGGACCAAGAGACGACATCTAAGATCTAGTTGATTATTTAGAGAATGTTGACAGCACATAGTCGGTACAAGTCTTATGCTTATCATCACCATAGACCATTAGTGTTCTCAATTGGAGACAATGTGTTCTTGAATGTTTCACCACGATTAGGTCATCAATGGTATGAGAGGAAAATAAATCATGAACCTCATTTTTTGGGACCTTTCAAGGTTGTTGGTCTCGCGAGGAAGGATGCTTACCGTCTAGCTCTACCACCATAACTGACGTCGATACATAACGTGTTTCATGTATCTCAACTGTGAAAGTATCTCTCTGATCCATCTCATGTTGGGAGCTGGAGTGATCTTGAGATTCAATAAGATTTTCTGGGACAGAACGACCGGTCAGGGTTGTTGATTCTAAGACCGAGGCACTTCGTAGGAGAATGATAAATTTGGTCTATATACTATGGCAACATAGATCTAATTCTCATGAGACGTGGGAAAGGGAGTCATTAATGAGAGATCAGTGGTGTCATCTTTTTGATTTGGAGGTTTCTTCATCGGATTTCTGGGAATGAAAATCTTATGGTGGGAAGGTTTTAACACCACATTACATTTTCAGGTACTTTTGATGTTTCTATGTTCCTATGTTTTTGAATAGTGGCTTGGGAGAGTCCAGAGAGCTTTTAATGATGTTTTGAGGCAATAGGGGAAGTTGCACATGAAGCGCATAGTTTGTATAAACCGTGCGTAGTAAAGTTTGAAGATAGTGGTGGCTGTATGGGTGGCGCACAGTTTGTCTAACCATGTGGCCAAACTGTGCGAGAAGGGTGGTTGAGGTAGTTTCTAACACATAGTTAGCACATGGTTTGTCATACCATGCAGACTAATAGTGCGGTCACATAAATTAGATCTTTAAATTTTGGATCTCGCATGTTTTGCCTCTAAGTGCTTCGTTTTTCTTCCCAATTGACCCTAACTCGGGATTTGTCTTCTCCTAAGGGCAGATAATGTTCTCCCATCATTTCATTGGCGATCTAAAGGATCCTCTTGGTAAATCAACATCGGATTGTTGAGTTATGTGATCGTGCTTCATCATTATTGATTGGTTTTTTAGATCTACATAGATATACATATATTATTCTCTTGGTTTCACAGTTCTACACCTGTTTTGGGTAGATCTATGTGTGTGGATACTAAAAATGATGTGATTTGGTCTTTATCGTTTTAGGGGAAGAGATCTAAGGCGGGTTCATGAAGAAGCAACCCGGTTTTCTTGAGATTTCACGACCGTTGTGGTTTTGGTCAAAACATTCGAGGTAGGTGGTTCTGCCCGAAATTGAAAAATTGATTATCATTGTATTTCTTGATTTATTAACTTTTTTAATTTAAATTCAATTTCTCAGTTATGACTTCAATTAAATTGATAAAAACTCAACTCCATTGAATTAAGATATTTGAAATTGTGTTGGCATGGAAATTTGGAAAACCCCAATTCCATTGAATTGGGTGTGTTTATGGAAATGATTTCAATTAAAATTTTGAATTTAATTATGGAAATATATTATGGATTTGATTGAAATCGTTTCAATTAAATAGTTACATTTAATTGTGGAAATAAATTGTGTACTTATGGAATTGGTTTTGAATTGATTTCAAACTGGAAGAAATAACTTAAAATGATTTGAAAAAAACCCATTGGTTTTGTATTGTGAAAAGGAATGTTTTTAAATAAAACCTGTTTTGGTTTTAAATGGAATGATGTTGTCTCTTTTGAAATTGAAGAATGGGATAGAACATATTTTAATAATTCATAAAATAGTTCACAAACCATCTAAGAGCGCACACACACCTTAGGTAGTTAGTGAGCTATTTGGATACACTCTACACTACGACCACGTTCTAAAACATACTTGTGGCGGGTCACATCCCCGATGGGTTGGTGAAAAGTATCCTTTGGCCAGTGTCATAGGGATGAGTGTATACACATCGTGCTGAGTTCACCTAGAGAGTGCAGAATCCTATAGTTGAATAATATTATCGTACATTTTGGCAGATGACCATGTTGCTCACTTGTTTATTTATATTTGAGATATAAATGTATGCCAATGTTTGTTGGAACTGATTTACATGCCTTCTGAATTTATATAAATTGTTTATATAAATGTTTTACATAAGCAATTTTTTTATAAATATTCCATCATTTGTAAAGCCTTTGTTTAAAGTATTTGTTTCAACATTATGAAAATGTATAACATGTGTGTGAAAAGTGATTTTGAATTTCCAAACCTATTTAATTTTAATTTGAATTCTCTCCTTTGGATAATCTACCTTCGGTATTTGTTATGGAATCTTTGGTGGTATCGTATTGGGCTTAGGCTCACACCATACGTTTTCCTTCTAGTGTTTGTTGACTTTCCCCTTCCAGGTTCGAGCAATGGGAAAGGTCCTCTTGGAGGAGGATCCATTTATTGTTCTTTGGACATGGTGAGTTGTGTTCTTTGGGACCATTGTGTTGTTTTTCACATTTTAGAACTTGGTATGCAGTACTTTGGCTTCTTATACCTCTTTGTATTCTGGTACATTACTCCCAGTGGAGTTTCTTTTACAATGCATATCATTTCGTTTTACTCTTGCTTCTGCATTCATATGGAAAAAATCATTCCCAATTGTATTTTGTATGATGCCAAGTTCTAGTCTCCGACAAGTGGGGATCGAAAATTCCCTTCGGGCTATGTCAGGGCCGGCTCGGTTTTCGGGTTACTAGGGTACCTAGGATTTTTCGTGACTAAATGTGTTATACATCAATATGGTTTGAAAATATTTATTTAGTGGGAGGAATACCAAGTAAAAACTAAATCATTATATACAAAAACAGTTGGAAAGTAAATATGTTAGATAATATTGAATGATATTTAAAAAACACCCCAAAATTGTTAGATACAATAAAAAGATACATTTTTTAAGACCAAGATCTATCATCTGGTTAGTTTCGGCCAAATATAGGTCCCCAACAGTTATATTATCTATTTACTATATATTATGTGTGACACTAATATAATTATCTAACAATATTTTCATATCTGACATTCATTAAAATTAGATGGGAATCCTTAAATGGTATTATAAATGAGTAGAAAATTGTGTTTAATCTTATGATGGATAGGGAAAAGTGTATTCTTATAAATTATGAAATAATGTTATTTAATATTAATGTTTTAATTGAATATATAAATAGACAAGTTGTGATATTAATAGACTAATTAAATAGTTCAATTACCATATATTCACAAAAATAGATGTGATGGAATTCAAAAAATGGTTTCCCTATTTTTGTTGAAAAATATTTAATATGAATCATTGTTAAATGAATGTAAAATATGACTGTCAACTGATAATTTTTTATTTATTTTGGAAACATTATTCACTATCATTGAACTTGAATTTAAGATACATATATGAATTATGTAATAAAGATAGAAGAATATTCGGGACTTTGTACTAAAATTTAAGAATCAATAATATGTTAGAGAGAAGATTTTATTTGTCATAATATCCTCTTACTGAATATACCACTATTTATGTCATAAAAATTTATTTATATGATTATAGTTATAATGAAATGAATTATGTTCATTTATCTACTCTCAGTATTTTATAAATGAGTCATATGTTCTAAATATTGATGAAAATATAGAGATATTAAAAATTAAATATATTAAAAAAATGCTATATGAAAAATTGAATGGAATGAAAGCTATGATGTTTTAAAGTAAGCTTTAATATTTTATATGAATAAAGATAAATTTATTATTGAACATGTGGGAAATAAAATGTTATACATTAGAGACATGTAGGTTCAATTTTATCCATTGATGTCTCATCTAAAAATGGAATCCATTCTTCATACATAGATTGAATGTTTTGTGTTGTTCATTTTGAATAAAAGATAACTAAGATAAAAAAGGATTACCATATCTCCATAATATGTTGACTAGAAACGTGTAGGATATGAAATGTGTTTTCACTAATTTGAAATTCCAATTTATATTATTAATTATTAATTTTCATTCTATAGTATTGTGGGAAAACAATGTAATGTCCTATAAAATCCTCACATATCCATTTTTAATCATTATGAATTTCATTAAATATTAAATTTAGAGATTATAGGGGTTTTGGTATTGAAATAAAATTCACACATGAGATGAAATGACACTAATGATAAAATTTTAATTTTAATCCTAAAACTTGATCAACCTTTAAAACATTGCTTGATACTAATCCTTTATCTCATCAATTGATTTTGTAATATCATTCAATCTATGAATTGTAACACCAAAACATATAATTTCACTAAAATTATACAAGGATGAATCTTATGGTTTATGAGATTACCCAACCATAACATATCTAAATATTACAAACATTTTATTTATATTAAATATATATGAAAATAGTACATTCTCTAGGTCATAATGACGTATTGTCTTAGGATACTAGATACATAATAATATTATTTTATAAAATATCTCCAACAAATTCATCATATATCTTCTTACTAGTACACTTCTAATCATAAGATACATATCAAATTCCATCAAAACATAGTGAGAAAAAACATAATAAATTGTGGGATCATATACTCAGTATGGGAAAATATGAGATTTCAATTATAAGATCCTAAGATGATGATACGGTTGTAATAACAAATTCATTCTCTCTATATCAACATTAAATAATCATACTAATAATAAATTAGATGATAAATATAAAAAATATATCATATCTATAAGTATGATAAATAATGGGATTGATTAAGTAATCATATTTTAGAATTCAAAATATAGGTATGTGGCGCCATAATCATATAGAATAATGATTTGGTGAATATTACTATTAATAATATTTTCTATGGCTAATATATATAGCATATATATAAATAATCACACCCACACATAAAAATTAAAACATATTTAATCAACATCATGATCATTTGTATTCTTCTTTAGAATGGCTATTAACCATTATAGTCATGCACTAATACAAGAAAATGTATTTTCAAAATCATATACATTATTATCATTATCACCACAAGGAACAAATACATCACAATATCCAATTAATTGGAGGTATATAATGAAGCCAACCATCACTTAATCATAATAGAATCATATATATCGCATAAAGTCATGAAAACAGTTATCATTTAATAATCGATTATCCTCTAGAATGTAAAATATGTTTTATTTATATTTTAATATAATATTAAATAACCATATATAGAATAAATAAGGATGTTATCACTAGATCATGTCCATAGTGAACCAAAAGTTACATTAAGTTATTTTTTTTCATATATAAACATACCGGTAAAATATCTCAAAAAAATATTGATTAAAATACATTTCTTTCTTTAAAGAACTTCTTGAAAATCACAAAATTTCTATATAATTACTAAATAAGTTTCATTGAATGTAAAAATTGATCCTTGGAATGGAATCATCATTTAATATAGTATTCATGATGGAGGTAAAATTAATTTAGGTAGTGTACTATAAAATAATGATATGACTCACTCAATTATTAAATACCACATTCATAAAACAAAAAGAATAATCATGTTTAAAAAAATAATTCCCATTAATGTTAATAATTAATTTATCTAATAACATGAAATTTTTTAAAACATCGAAGAAATAAAATATATGAAAATGTTGACAAGGAATAAAAATTTCCTCAATCAATGTGGAAATATGGTCGGTTTCACTAATAATATTTTTTTTGTATGCGTTGAAAAATATAATATAATCAATATATATTTATTATAAATCTATTATTTAGTGGTATTACTAAGATGGATAATATTTATCATTGGTTTATATTATATTATTTCCCATTTATTAATAATTTCATCATTGATATTGATATTCAGGTGAACACTTGTCCCTTTTCCATATATGGTTTGGTTAGATGGTTTTGGTGAAAATTAATAATTGTTCAATCATATAAATAATATTAATAATTATTTTTGTATCACATATAGAGATTATTAAATATTTTAATACCTTTTAGAAAAAGTGGTGTTGAAAATTAATTACAACACTTCATGGAGAAGAAAGTTCATATGTTCAAATATGTGAGATTTTCAGTTATCAATTTATAAAAAGAATGAATAGTAATAAATATTTCACTATTATGGAATATTTATTATATTATAAAAAAATTATCTTTTAATATAATGTATTCTTGTTAAAATATTTTTAAATATGAAAATATATATGATTCACATCTCTACATAGAAGTGGTAGTCCTAATAATACATGAGCGAGGTTTTCATCATACAATTAATGAGAGGGTAAAAATTTTGATAATATAAAATAATTTTATAAAAACAAATACATAATAAATATCATAAATAAAAATTACAACCAATAGAAAATAATACATGAAATGCAGTGATGGAAAATGAATTATATAAAAACATAGTGCGGGTAGTCCATGCATTCACACGAGTGACACATTCATGTCCCATTTGATGTGAACAAGGTTTAAAATTGTTTCACCATAATAATAGTAACATTTAAAATTTTTATGAACTATATTCATTATGTTATTATAAACACGATATATTTAATTGAATTATAAGAATTGTGAATCATTAAAAATATCAATAAGAACATATATAATTTTCTGAGAATCCTCCATTGAATATATTATTAAGAACCCAGGGATTAGTCTTTTATGAATATATGATCCACTAATAAATTTATACAAATTTCAATAAGTGATTTAGAATGTTTTTGGTCTAGAAAAAATGATCAAGTGGTGTGAATATTAAAGTATTGATGGTACCATTTTATAATTCACGTGATTGTAACTGTAGTACCACCATTTTGAGGTAAGTAGCCTTTGTTTATGAATTTTTATTTGTTTAAAGTGAATGGGATGAGTTGGGAAGAGGTTGGTAGAGTTTGGATGGTTGTGAATGAGTTCGGGGGATTTTCTAAGGGAGCTTGATTTGAGCACTATTAGGGAAAACCGTGCAGGTGCACTAGGAAACCGTTCAGGGAGAGATGATAGGCTTCACAAGGTCTGTGCACAGTTTTCCTAACTATACGAGGCAATCGTGTGGACCCTAGATCTCAAGGCAGTAACATGCACACAATTAGTGCACGATCTTCCAAACTCTGTGGGCTAACCGTGCAGCCACTTAAGGTTGGCATTTTTAAGTCTGGGCTCCCATGGTATTGACCTAAAATACTCCAATATTCCTCCCACTCAAATATCACTTGTGGTTTTTAGTTATCATGGGTTACAATCGATATCCTACTCATTTTGGAAGGGTTTTGAAGAGGTTTCAAGCAGGTGTAAAGGTTTTTTCTCTCAGGAATGTTTCCCTCATTGTTTCCTTGTGTTTTACGCAACATCAAATTCACTCTCATTCTTGGTTTTTGAGATCTACACTTTTTTTTGTAGATCTAGGATTTTGGTTTCCTTGAATGATTATTTTAATGATTATGGATGTTATGGATGGGAATCTTGAGATGTTTCGGTGGTGCGTTCTCCGGATTTGAGGAGTGATTGCTTGTGGGTCGAGTTCACCGGAACCCTATTGGTAGGTGAATTCTCTCTCAACTCTACATGGGCATATATATTGGTTCCTAATTATAATAAATTTGTTGTGCCGGAAATTAATTTCAATTTGTTGTACGAAATTGGTGGCAAATCACTATGGTAATGTTTCAGGGATTCTTGTGAAAAAGGGGGGTTTGTGGTGAAATGCTATTCTTTTGGATTTTAGAATGGAGATTTTAAAAGTGTTTGTTGAGATTGATTTGTGATATTGTTTGATGAAAATATTTTTCAATAAAAGGGTTGTTTTATGGGAATTGGGGTTTGGCATGAAAATGGTATAAGGATGATTTTCAATAAATGGGTGATTTATTGAAGTGGATTGACATGTAATGGAAATGGTTGATTTCATGTTGTTGTGGAAATGGAGGATTATAGACTTGGTTCTGATTGGTTTAATTATTGTGTGTAAGTGGCAAGAAGTACCACTACAAAAAATAGATGGGTAGTGGATGGAAGGGCCACCATCAAAGGATAAGTGGACACGAAGTGCCGTTAGTTGAGAATGGGAGAACATGTTGGACGGATGCTCCACCATTTTTGTTATTTGGTATGAATATTTGAACGGGTTGGATGGAAGCTCCACCGTTTTGGTTGTTTTGGTTTGAATGGGTGAATGGGTAAGAAGTAATCTCCACAGTGTTGGTTTTTTGTTGTGTGTTTCTTTGCAAGTAGGAATTTTTTGTGTGAGGGTGTAAATGATGAAATTTCTTGTGGAATGTTTGGTTTGACTTTCCTTGGTTTCTTGGTTTGGGTTTGATGGATTGGTAATGTTGTGTTTGGATTATTTAAATGGTTTCACTTGTGATTATTTTATATAAATTGTTTTATATAAATGTGCTAATGGTTTTATCCTAGTGGCGTGTGTAGGAATGTCATTTGTGGAAAACCTACTGAGTTTTAGTACTCACCCCTAGCATTGGAACTATGGTGTCTTTGCAGATATCGTTTACAATGATATGGGAAAAGGTTAGGCATCTCCCTCCTTTAGTGGAGCATTTTGATGTCATGGTGGAGCTTGGAGTTTGGAACTTGGTGTAGAGTTGTGGTGGTGTCATGGCTTGTGGTGTTTGGTTGTTTCGCTTCCGCAGTGTACTCTGATGTGGTTTGGACATGTCTGATTGTATTGGATTTGGGTTGTGTTGTGGAATAACATGGTTGTATTTTTGGAATGCATAGTTTGGTATTTTATTTGCATGCATCATATAGTGGTTGTTAGTGGATTGTTTGGTTGGTTTTTTCTTTAGGGAAAATTGTTCCCCGAATTGTTCTCTCATCCCTTTGCATTTATTGATAGCCCTTGGCACCTTAGGAATGTCGCTTAAGGCCAAGTAACCCTCAACCCTCATCAATCGAATGAGGAAGGGTCTTGATTTTATAATTGGTATTAGATTGTTTTGTCCTTGACTTTCAAGAGAGAGTAGTTGTTCGATCCATGGTGTTGATCATTGGTTTTGGAGTTGAAATTATTTGTTGTATATTCCTTGAGTCGGGATGGTATCATGGAGTAAGAATGTTGGAACATGGATTGTATAGTATAAAAGGACATAGCTTACCCTTTTATGCTAAACATCATGTTATCAGGGAGTTTGGTACATAAGTGGTTGAGACACTTATAGGCATTAAATATCTCATTGTCGTGGGTGTACCCAATGAGATGATCATGGAATGCATGGTAGAAATGAATTCCCACTAGGATGCATATTTCATTAGGGTATAATGAGTTATGGTGTAATATGGATTTTTTCATTTTAAAAAATCTAAATTTGGTATCAAATGGAAGGATTTGAAACATGGAAAGTGGTTGTATTTTGAAAATGGTTTGGTTTTGAAAAAAATGGTGAAGCATGGGAAATGTGAACATCTGCAAAGCCTTGTTCTGATAGTGTCGTGTAATTTGATTTGAAATGAAAATTCTTGAGGTTTAATGAAGTTTGACTCGTGGATTTTTTTTCTGTTTATTGAAATGGCACCAGGTAGGGGTCGTAGAGACCAACCAGAGGAGGCTGCTGAAAATGTGGTTGCACCTGAGCCTCAGGTGAACCAGCTACTAGTGAAAAGTATATTACGAGCTTTCCAAGATATGGAAAGTGGAAACAAATCAGATGAATCCATTCATGTGGATCACGTTGTTCAGATTCAAAATCATAATCCACCCATCTTCAGGGGTGATTCACATCCAGAGAGTGCGAAAGTGTTGATGAATAGAATGAACAAGATCTTGGAGTTCGTGGGAACACCAGTAGAGTTGAATGTTATTTTGGCCACATATATGTTGGAAGATCATGTACTTTAGTGGTGGGAGTTGGTAGTCCAAGCTGGGACAGACCGGGGTGTGATGTGGAAAGGCTTTGAGGATTTGATTAATAAAGAATTCTACACACATACATTTATAATTAATCGCATGATTGATTTCATCAGTTTGAAGAAAAAGCTTATGTATGTGACGGAGTATGAAGATATATTTATGAACATAGTGCGGTTTGCACCCGAGGTGGCGGGTAGCACATCATTGAAGGCAATGATCATTGAAGCGGGGTTATGGAATGAAATTTGTTCAAATATTGCAGTGCTGTGTATAGATTATTACACAGAGATGGTGAATAGAGCCTCGATGGATGAGTGGAATCTATTGGGCACTCCAGCCAGAGGAGGCATGGTGGTACCGATGGGGATTAGTGGGAACTCTAATTCTGGGTTCAAGCAGAGGAGAGACACTTATTCCCAGGGTAAGAGTATGCCACGTAATCCAATGGCAGGACTAGTAAATCTTCCTATGAATCCTTCAAGGAAACCAGGATGTTTTTAGTGTGGTTCTTTGAGCCACATCAAGCAGGATTGTAAGAAACCACCTCGAGCATGTCATATTATTAAGAATATGGGGCATTTGTAGAATTATAGTCTGAATTCTCCATATTCGGGTGCGTGTGACACTCCTCGGGGATCTCAGACGTCATTTGCTATGATAGGATTGGGGCAGAAGCATACCCCTTGGTAACAGAGTATTGTGGGACGTCGTTATTCTCCGAAAACCAAGATGCCTAAACAGGGCAATAAAGAGAAGGTCATGTCAAGAAAACATGTGTTTGGAGCATAGCAGTTTGTGGTGGATGATCACTCAGGACCATCCATGGTTCAAAGTACCATTATTTTAAAATCTACCTTAATGAAAGTGTTGTTTGATACGGGTGCTTGACACTCATTTATTTTTGCACATGTGGTTAATTTACTGGGTTGAATGGTAGAAATTATGGCCTCATTGTTGAAACATAAAACTCATTTGGTTCGAAGAGAGTGTTGATCCTTCTAGTGTAGAGCATGTTGTATCGTTGTTGGTGAGTTTGAGCTAATGTTGAATTTATCAGTACATGATATGGATGGGTATGATGTAATCCTTGGAATGGATTTTTTTGGTGGAATTGAAGGCTCACATCGATTGTGATATGCGAACAGTGGGTTTTACAACACACAATGGTGTTAGACATCTCTTTAGAGAAGAGAGACATGAATTTCAGGGTGCAATTGGTTTGTTTGCACTAGCAGTGGGTACGTTGTCATATCAACAAGAGGTGTTATCGTTGGAAATGGTAGAGGGTGTTGAGGAGAGTGTTCTTCCTGCTGTGGTGGATCAGTTCATAGATGTTTTCCCTGAAAAATTCTATGGGTTATCTTTTATAAGATAAGTGGAGTTTACAATTGATCTTTTTCTGGGGACTAGTCCTATCTCACTTCCATCTTACCGTATGGCACATACTAAATTGCAGGAATTGAATGTCCATTTGGAAGATTTAGAAAACAAATGGTTTATCTAGCAGAGAACATCTCCATGGGAAGCACCGAAGTTGTTTGTGAAAATGGAAGTTATAACATTGAGGTTCTGTGTTGATTATCATAGACTTATCCATGTTATGATAAAGAACAGATATCCACCTCCACAAATTGATTATTTTTTTGACCAGTGGAAGGGAGCCCAGTGGTTCTCAATTATCGACCTGTGGTTGGGATACCATCAATTGCGGGTGATGAAGGATGATATTCATAATACATATTTCAGAAGTAGATACGGCGATTATGAATATGTGGTTATGCCCTTTGGTCTAAAAAATTCACCATCGATGTTCATGACATTGATGAATTGGATATTTCATAGATATCTGGATTCCTTTGTCATGGATTTTATAGATTATATTCTGGTATATACAGAGACAAGGGTGGTGCATGAGCAGCACTTTGCGACAGTGTTGGGGATATTGAGGGATCATCGTTTGTATGCCAAATTTTCAAAGTTTGTCTTTGGGATACAAGAAGTTTTTATTATTAACCATGTGATTTCTGAAAGGGGTGTTTGAGTGGATCCAGAAAAGATAGAGTCTGTTATCTCATGGAAAACTCCAAAAAATGTGTTTGAGATACAGAGTTTCCTTTATCTAGATGTGTATTATAGGAATTTGGTTCGTTATTTTCACGTTTGGCATCACCGAAGATAGCTTTGACAAGAAATAATGTTCCATTATAGTGGAATGAACAGTGTCAGTAGTGTTTCGATAATCTAATGGGTCACTTTAAATCAGCACCAATCATTGGTTTTCTAGAACTAAGCAAGGGGTACCTGGTGTATTGCAATGCATCGAGATCAGGGTTTGGGTGTGTTCTAATGCAAGGGGATCATGTGGTTACGTATGGATCACGAATGATTAGGGTGCATGAGATGAACTACCAAAATCATGATTTGGAGATGGTCGTAGTGGTCCATGATTGGAAATTATTGCTTCATTATCACCTCGGTGAGAAATTCACAGTATATATAGATCATAAGAGCTAGAAGCATATTTTCTCAAAAAGGGATTTGAAATTGAAGCATATGAGATGAATGGAATATCTCCAGATGTTTGATTTGTACTTAATGTACACACCAGGTAAGGTAAAATCGATGACATATGCATTAAGTAGAAATTTGTATAATCAAGTGGTGAAACATGCACCTGACTAGTGGCAGTTGATGTCAGTTATAGACGATATGTGGTTAGAATGTGAGGAAAATGCTATAGAGTGGTATTTGTTCCTATTTTGTAGATTCCTGACTTGGTTGTCCTGGTTATAAATGCAAAATTATTCGATTCTGAGTGTGTGACCATGGGGTTGAGACTCAATGGTGGGGAGAACATTGAGGATTGAAAACTGAATAGATATTTAGTGTTGTGTTTTCAGAATCGGATAGTTGTACCAGTTGATTTTCCGAAGGATATTATAATGACATATCATCATTCCAAGTGGACTTTTCATCTTGGAATTCCGAATATGTATAAAGTGTTTAAAGCATAGCTCTTGTGAACTTGTATGAAAATAAGAGTGGTTGTGTTTGTTTTGAGATGCTTGGCTTGTCAGTAGGACAAGGCAGAGCATCAAAGGCCAACATGAATGTTGCAGTCTTTACCAATCCCTGTTTATAAGTGGAAGCATATAGTGATAGATTTTGTTACAGGTATCACAAGAACGGTCAGAAAGGATGATCCCATTTGGGTGATAGTGGATCAGCTAACGAAGTCAGACCATTTCATCCCAATTCGTGAATCTCATACGGTGGAGGATCTGTCCAAAATCTATATCGAGGAAGCGGTAAAGAAGCATGGTGTTCCATTTTCGATTGTATCATATAGAGATCCGTGGTTTATATCTCGTTTCAGGAAATCCTTACAGTAAGCCCATGGAACTCTGTTGATGATGATTACGGTGTATCACACTCAAACGGATGGCCAATCCATGAGGACAATACAGACATTGGAGGATATGTTGCAGGCCTGTGTTATGGATTTATCTGGCTCGTGGGAGGAGCACATGTCATTTGTTGAGTTCTCATAAAACATTTATCAGGCATCCATACATATGGCTCAGTTTGAATTGTTTTATGGCCCACCGTGTGATTCTCCACTATGTTTGGTTGAAATAGGTGAGTCCTCGATGGATGGAATGAGCCTTTTCTAGGAAACTATGGAGAAGATCAAGTTGACCAGGAAGATAATGGATATGGCTCAGAGTTGTTAGAAATCGTATGCGGATCATCGTCGATGACCGTTGTCGTTTGAGGTGAGTGATCATTTTTTTCTTGAGTATCTCTCCTAGGTTGGGACATCATCTATTTGGGAAGTAGGGAAAGTTATATCAGAGGTATGATGGGCATTTTTAGATTCTTGAGCGGGTTGGTGAGGTGGCTTATCATTTGGATTTTCCACCTAGGTTTAGTGTAGTGCACAATGTGTTTCATGTGTCAGAATTGAAAAAGTATCATGCATATCCTGATCATGTGATTTGATAGGATCATGTTGAGATAGAACCAGACTCTTATTGGTGCATGTGTCCATGCAAGTTTTGGATAGGCAAGTGAATGTATTTCCTGGTAAAATCATTGGTTTAGTTCTTGTTTTGTTGCAACATGGTAATATTTAAGAGGAAACGTGGGAGCTGGAGAATGAAATGGAAAAGCAGTGGCCCAAGCTCTTTCCGCAAAGGGTGGGTTCACTACATTCTGAGGACGGAATCTCATTTGGTGGATAGAATTTAGTACCAACGATTTTAGGTATATATCCTTTTTATGCATTTTTTTGTTTCCAAAGTGCTTGGGATGAGTTGGGAAGAGTTTGGGAGAGCTTGGGATGGTTTTGAATGAATTCTTGGGCATTTCTATGTGATCACGGTTTCAGCACAGTTAGGGAAAACCAAGAGGGTGCTCTAAAAAACTGTGCAGGGGGATACAGTAGCCTTCGCACTGCCTATTCATGGTTTGGTAAATTGTGCGAGGAAACCATGCAGACCCTGGCTCTTGATGGAGTAGTAGGGGCACGGTTAGCGCATAGTTTTCCAAACCGTGTAGGATAACCGTTCGTCCACTTAATGTTTGGGTTTTTATGTACGGGCTCCCTCGGTATTGACCTAAAACAATCTGATCTTCCTCCCACTATAATATCACTCATGGTTTTCAGTTCTCAAGGGTTATAAGGGTTCTACCACTAATTTAGGAATGATTTTTAAGATGTTTCATGGTTTTTTCAAGGTGGTTTCTCCCGGGTAAGTTTCTCATACTGGTTTCCTTGTGTTTTCCTCTAGATCTACATCCCTCTCATTCTTTGTTTCCTATATCTACACTTTGTGTGTGTAGATATAGGGTTGTGGTTTCCTTGAATGATGATTTTAAGGCTTGTGAATGTTAGGGATGGGGATCTAGAGAGGTTTCAGTTATGTGTTCGCTATATTTGAGGAGTGATTTCTTGTTGGATAAGTTCGCCAGAACCCTAAATGTAGGTGTCTTCTCTCTCGAATCCACTTGAATAGAACTAGTGGTTCATTGTTAAAATTAATTTTTTGGGCGGAAAATTAATTTTGATTTGTTGTCCAAATTTGGTTGGAAATCCCTTTGGTAATGTGTTGGGGATCATTGGGAAAAATGTGTAGTATTGTGGTGAAATTATATTGTTTTGGATTTTAAAATATAGATTTTAAAATGGGTTGTTGAGATTGAATTGTGAAAATGGTTGATATAAACATTTTTCAATAAATGGGTTGTTTTATTGGATTGGGGGTTTGGCACAAAAATGGTTTAAGGATGATTTTCAATAAATGGGTGATTTATTGATGTGGATTGATATGTAATGGAAATGGTTGATTGGATATTGTTTTTACCTTAGTGGATTATATTCTTGGATGTGATTGGTTGAAATGTTGTGTGGATGTGGCGAGAAGTTCCACTATAAAAATGGGATGGATAGCGGACGGAAGGGCCACCATCAAAGGATAAGTTGATGGGAACTGCCGCTAGTTGAGAAAGGGAGAACAATTTGGAAAGAAGGTCCACAATTTTGGTTTTTTGGATTTAATGGGTGAATAGGTTCGATGGAAGATCCTTCATTTTGGTTGTTTTTTTGTGAATGGGTTAAGGTGTTGGATGAAAGATCCACCATTTTGGTTGTTTTTTGTGCATTACATTGAATGTTGGAATTTTTTATGCTTGGGTTTAAATGATGAAATTTCTTGTGGCTTGTTTGATTGAAATTTCCTTGTTTTCTAGGCTTAGGGGTGAATGTTTGGTAATGTTGTTTTTGGATTATGTAAATGGATTCACTTGTGATTATTTTATATAAACTATTTTTTTATAAATGTGCTAACGGTTTTATCCTAGTGGCGTGTGTTGGGAAGTAATTTGGGGAAAACAAACTGAGTTTTAGTACTCACCACTTGCTTTGGCACTGGGGTGTCTTTACAGATTTTGTGTACCATGATGTGGGAAATGTTATGGAAACTTCCTCCTTTTGTGGAGAATTTTGATTTTATGGTGGAGCTTGGAGCTTGGAGCTTATTGAATAGATGTGGTGGTGTCGTGGATTATGGTGATTGGTGGTTTAGTTTCCACAGTGTACTCTAATGTGGTGTGGACATGTCTAGTTGTATTGGTTTTGGGTTGTGTTGTCGAACAACATGGTTTTCATTTGCAAATTCATGGTTGGGTATTTTATTGACATGCGTCATATAGTGGTTGTTAGGGGATTGTTTGGTTGGATTTGTCTTAAGAGAAAATTTGTTCCCCGAATTGTTCTTCGAGTCCTTGGAATTTATTGTCAGCCTTTGGCACCTTGTGAACATCACTTAAGGTGAAGTAACCCTCACCACCTCCTCAAGCCATTGAGTTAGGCACCGGGTGTTATAGTCATAATTGTAATTAATAAGAATAAAAATATAATAATGTATAAATCATGAGAATATGGCTTGAAGTTGATTAGTGATTGATGATAGGATGATATTAGATCAATATATATTAATAAAAACAATTGAAACATGTTTTTATTTCATTTAACCCATTTTCAATTAAGTACAACCGTTCAGTAACTACTCTTGACATTTACTGTAGTGTATAATTTTTAACACAGTTACGATACATTATTACCAAAAATGAAGTTGAAATTATTAAATTATACTATAAAATATGACTCGAAATATGGAATTTATTTTATCAAATTATAAATATATATGTTTTTGAAATTAAATTTAAATTAATCCTACAAAATCAAATCAGAAATTATTTTATAAATATGCAATTTTCTCATAACACTAAATTTTTTCTTATTCATCGTAAAAATTGAATTTAGTTTAATAATAATTATTTTAAATTTATTATCTAAAAATTTAAATAAAATCATATATCAGTAGAGATTATTTTAATTCATTATGAAAAAAACACAATTCATGCATTAAAATACTTTTTCACATAAAAATTATCTCGTTACATTCAAATAGAATTATTTTGTTTTCTAAAAAAATAATTGCCAATTAATTAATAATATAAATATATATATATAATTTTCTCATAATATAGTTTTTTCAATTTATATTTTGAAATAATACCCTGACTAAAATGATCATTTTTGAGCCAGTGTACAACATGTCTGCAGTCGTGCCTCCCCGTATGCCAGAAGCATCTAAAGAGCAGTGACGGTCTAAAGTGAAATCATAGGGAGAATATATTCTGAATTAGAGTACATTGTAATATATAAATATATATTAATTAATCAATAATATATTTTTTCATGTATTATTTTTAAAACTTATATTTATAATGGATGAATCTAGAAACAATATACTCAAATAGTAATATCAGAATAAAAGGAACGTAATTTCCCACGTACTGGTAAAAGACATAATATAGTAGATGTAAAATCGTATAAATTATATCTAAACACAAATCAAAGACTATACACCTTCTAGTATCTATAATAATATATAGATATTCAACTAATTCATAAAAAATGGGTTTCAGTCGAACAATCATCTGCAACATGTCCGGGATACGTAGGTAACAATGTGTCATGGATGGTTGAGGAGGGTGTCAGTATAGATCTATAGGAAACCACCAATAAAATCTAGTGCTAAAAAATAACATGAATTATATATTAATTTGTGAATATTATTAGTAAATCTTGTCTGAAAAAACATAAACAATGCAGGGGAAATATATAGTAACTAATAAACCAGATATCAACAAACAACCATATTTTAAGCATTCATGTAATTCCCAAGATTCAAAAAACCTCTCTCATACATAATCTGGTAAAATTCAAGAAGATCTAATTTAACCGATTTCAAATACATGGAATCATAGAACTACCACAATTCAACCTCATGTAACTCTTTGAAGCTGCATGTCCATGTTGTCTCGGGTCTGGCCACAAGGCCTTCACGCCCCATCTCTTTGATCAGTCAGGACTGTAGGATATCAAATCCTCAAACTAACATAGTCTAGGGTTAGACCACATTGTATTCATTCCACTTAACCACCTTATTTTAGGACATAATGTCATCATTAACATTTTTTATATCACATTCCATCAATATCGGTGTTTCATTAAACCAATTATCCCCCTCTAACAGATAACCATGCCATTATGTCCCCTATCGTTAATTAATATAATTATAACCTCCCAAGGCTATTTATCCACACATAGTAGTAAATAACACATACATCCAAAAGATGAAATATCAAGAGTTACTATTAGTATTCATGGACATGTATACATTTGATCAATATAAAACATGGGTATTATGGGCCACACACAATTCTGATCAAATTCAAGAGTGGATCTCCAAAATTAGACACACACACAAACGTGGATAAAACTCAAGCAAGAGACTTTGGGATTATACATTGTCACAGATGTGATAAAAATCAATCATAGTTCTTATGTGATACAAAATACACATTACATGAAGAATAAAATTTCAATCAAGGGTATCTAATGATATAAAAACATATAGATGGATTATATAATATAAAGGAACAATACTTGTTATCTTGGGATAAGATTTCATGACCACTGTGTATCATTAAGCATAATCAAACACATAATGTGGGTTCCATGTAATCTAAGGAATACATTAGTGTTTCAATAGAAGACTATTTGTTTCAGATATTATAATTGTTCTTAATTATTAATCATGATCCTTGGAACATTGTTTGCTATAGTAGGAATGGTCCATATAATTAGTTATGACATATATTTCATTAAAACATAATCATTCAAAATAGTTCATAACACATTTATGAATAATTGTTCATTATAAAAATTTTATAACCACATACCACATGCTAATAAAACATTAATAATACAATATGTATTACAAAATTGGTCTTATTACCTCAAAATAGTGTTAAATACTATCCATTCATACCTTAGATGATTTTTATGATTAGTCTATCAGAATTATATCTCCATTTATCACCACATGGTCCTTACACATTCCAAATAATTATAATTAAATTAATTATAACTAAATTAAAATTAATGAAATGATTACAATAAAAATTGAAACCCAAGGAAAAATTGATAACATCCAAATGACATATCAAATATCACCACATAATCAGAACCATGACAAAATAACGATGGATGGTTCCAAACAGTCATTTGATATAAAAAGGTGAAAAATATAAATTTCCTGATAAAAAATCAATGTCTTATGTAATATAATTAAATTGGAATCAAATTTTTATTGAACTAGAAAAACTACCATAACCATCCCATTATTTAAATATGTTTGAACCTCTCTTGGCACACTACTGATTATAATGAAAATAAATTCCATATTAAATTTCAAGATATGATGGGTTGTTAATAACCATTATTTCATAACCATATATAGAAAAATAATGGTAAATACCATAAATGAAATACTAAATATTTGACACTTTTTCATCATCACGAGACATCCTCTTTCATTGATGATAAAATGAACAATCACCCTTAGAATGTTCAAACAAGATCTGATGTAATATTTTTCCAATTCACAAATCATAATCAAAACAAAGATAAATGTATAATAAAAGAAGAAGGATATTTGAAAATAATTCAAACCTCAATAGTTTTCAATTGATATCAAATTCCAAGACTAAACATACACCTCATATGACAAAATAATCATCCTCTATATAAGGATGATGGATCTAATGATGATAAAGAATAGAGTAACTCACCTGAATTCTCCAATCAAATGAAACAATAACTATCCTGGATAAAGGGATTATCCTAAAGGGAGGAAAGAATGGGATCCTAGATAGTTTTGTATCTAAAAATTGATAATGGATTCATAAACATTATGGCGGGATCATGGTATAGGTTAAAAAAAATCCTACATAATAAATACATAACATACCCCACTGGAAAGCCCCTTTGGGTCCAAAGGCTAGACGGTGTCCCTTTCCATAACCTCCATTGGAATTCCTTATTTGTAATGGGGCCAAAATGATACATTAACTTCCTCCTAGGACACTTGTTATATGGTGTCTGAGAAATATGGATCTGGTGTTTCAACTGCCAATCTACTATCACTAACCATCCCTCCATCTATCTCATGTTCCCAATATTAACCAATAAGATACATTTAAAATATGATGACTGTAATAAAATATATTTAGTCATGAAATATATATGTTCAATACTAAGTTTCCAAAAAATATCAACCAAACAAAATGTGCCCATTCATTGAAAAAATCATAGGCCAAAATGACATAGGTCTTTAAAATCTCACACCATATCAGTTAGCATCCTCATGATGTTATGATGGCTTTAAATTCACACTCTGGGTTATCCATGATATCCAAAAAAATGGGTTTTTTAAATTCTGTCAACAAATACAAACTCACAACCGCAAGACCATTCTTATCCACGAAATCCCATAAAACTATACTTGTTCAATTACATGTGTAACAAACCTAAAGTTGAGCAATATGTTTTTTTTCATCGTACATCCAAAATGTGATCATTTAACCCACATAAATCAACCAAACCATGGTATAAATAAAAAATTCCTTCTAATTCATCATTGTTATCCGCACAATATGAATATATATATATAAATTCTTTTCTTCCAAATGAAATCATGTGCGATTCAGTTCTATTATGCTTGGTCATATGAAAACATGTGTTGAAATTTGATACTAATTCATATTTCATCATTCTCAACTAGATTTTTTGTTCTCTTCTATCCAAATGTAAATATAATATGTAAGAATTGCCTATATTTCATTATATGATCCCTAACTCCTCTTATATTTTATAATATTATAATGATATATTTTTACCCACTAGACTTTAGGATTATGAGGAATAACCAGTATACTTAAATTTGAAGACATCCTATAATGTTATTTAGGCTAAAACTCTGACACTCCATCAATTTATTGATAAAGATTACATAAACATAAAAAAACATTATATTTCTTTTAAATCCACACAAAAATCATTATTGACTTATAATGAATTTTCCTAGTTTATTCATCATCACTTGTACCATATATAAGGTTATATGTTCTACACTAATTCACATAAAATATGAGACACTCTCAGATTGTACCAACTTCAACCTGAATAATATTCCAAGATTAGGTCTCCATATAGTTCCATATATGACTCATATTTAAAAATTTAATCGTGGAAATATATCCCAAAGGGTACCTTATACAATGGTCATCTAGAGTCACCACATTCATCAAATGATTAATCATGAACCACCCCAATACCCTTCCCATGACTGGGTCATTCACTTGGGAAAATATTTATACTAACCAACTCATAATAGTATCATTATATATCCATCTCTATGAATCCATTATTCTACGTAAACAATCAATATTTACATAAAAATTGCAATAACTTTTCATGAATGTTTTTTATTCTCGATTTCCAATAAAAATATTGTTCACTACACAAACATGGAATACAAAAAAGAAGTCCACCACTTCAAAAATACCACTATATAAGTTTATTGAATCATATTTCTACATTAAAATAGATTTTTAATTCTAAATGACATGGTATTTTCCCCCTTGGAAAATTACACTATAAATCACAACATCAAAATCAATGAAAAACATGAGTTAACCCACAAACAATATGATGATCTATTTTAGATTTCAACTCTTAGAATAAGTAAATTTCCATTCACAAAAACACATGGGCCACCATTCTAGTGATTTAAATTTTTTAAATAAAAAAATTTAACACCATGGGTATCACTAAACAATATTTTTCAACGAAGAAACACCATTACCTCTTATGAGTTCATTTACATATCCAATATAATTCTAAATCGTAAACATACCTCTTTTTCCTACTAATTAAACCAGACATACACATAAATATTATAATTAATTATCACACATCAAATATTCCGTTTAATGATATGATAAAACAGACATTTTCTAAACAAATTGGTTTCCCATGAGGAATTGACCCCCAAGCTCATACTCACATGCCTCCCATGATATTTATTATATATAAGGCCACAAATACTCTATTCCAATGATCCATAAATGATCAATTTTAAAATGGAAATATCATTCATAGATGAATATATAATGTAATCAAATCCACTTGGTCATCTCTCTAAATTACAAGAAAAATATCATCCTCACACTCTGCTTCTGATGTAACCCACAGAACTAACATGCTCATATACCAAAAATATTTTTTCACTCAAAAAATCCCTCATATTATGGGTAAAATCACTCAAGAATATCTATAAACAGGCGATTTTGTAAAATTCACAGAAACTTTTCCTATGTACATCAATGATTTACCACATGGATATCAATTTTAAAACAATTAAAACTCCATTAAGGTAATATTTACTTAGACTATCCCTTGAAAAATAAATATACCCTCTCAATTTACCTAATCATGTAAGAAGTTACTGACTCACTAGAAACCATTAACGCGTCTCTTAGAAAATATGGTTATCCAAAAACCCTCAACAGGTTATCTCTATTGGTAAATTCCCATGGAAAGTCATCTATATACGTCTCAATAAATATCACATGAGGTTTTTTTCCAATACTATCCACTATACCTCTAGAAAGTTCTATTTGTAAAATATATGCTTACACTATAAGATAGATGAATATCTAAATATACACAACATTTATCGCCTTAATTAATTGAACCCATCGATTATAAAATAAGATAAGTGTCATTACCAAGAAAAATAACACCCCAATATGACATGTCATGGATCACCACACCATCAGTGTACGGAGGGATTAAATCATGGCCATCATCGACATCAGGATGCACTATAATGTAGTCCCACATGACTATCCATTATCTGAAGATATGCATATGGTTTCAACTAAAATAAATGACAACAAGATCATAATATTGAAAATACAATAACATTTTTTACATTAAATTAGATGATTCCTCCAACATCAATACAATCTCACAATAGTAGTATATATTTTATGTTACTCATACGCGTATAATATTATTCATGTGGAATCTACTTCTCCATTACCTTTAGTAAAATCCATATGAAATAAAAAACCCCAAAACACATGTGCATCACAATAGTGATAATATGATAGTAAAAATGAAAACTACGAACACTAATCCCATACTCGGGTATCCATCCTCTGAGAAATGAGTTCACGATGAATGAGACCATATTTTATCATAATCCCAAACACACTCATAGTTCTCTTGTCTACCAAATCAACAAAAAGGAATAAAACATTGAGTAACACTGTTTTGAAACACCATGAATTGAATCATCCGATCCAATCCAAATTTCCACATCACCTCAAGTGAGACTCCTTGTTTGGAATAGGTTTCCCACTATCCATAAAGATATAAATTGAAATCATGTGGAGATTATAACCTCAATATTAGCGAAAATTAATAATTCAAAAATCAACATGAAAAATTATTAATTTATAACACCAAATCCAATAAATATAATACTTATAATGGATGAATGCATAATCTATAGACTCAATTAGTTAGTTATAAATATAAGAATTATGATCACCAAATAGTTGATCATATAAATATTGTAGTAAAAAAACCATAAAGTTTCTACACCGATTCCTACGTATCACAATTTCCTAGTCTCCAAAATCATAGGAATATATTTCTATTAATGATGAATCCTGGGATACATCCCGTCCTATACATTCAACAACTATATTAACCTAAAACCTACTAGGGTAAAATCAATCTCTAAATTAGTACATAAGAAAAAGATCGAAGAGATCATAGCCTTAGGAACTTAGTAGTATAATATTATTCTAAAACTAAATACATTAATGAATCACTCATTATATTTGAATACATAAAATACCAAATAATATTTTATTGATAAAATTTTTATTTCATCAACAATATTCAATCATATTAATCATAATAAAATTCCTACAATCATAGGTAATATAATCAAAATTAAATGGTTTGTACTGATGATTATTATGTGTTACGTATAATATATGTAATCATATAATATGAAATGCATGAAAAATATGGAATAGATTAAAAATAATCAATTATTGAATTAATATATTATCAAAAAAGGAAAATATATCAATGGATAACTAAGGAACAGAAATAATCATAGGGATAACAATAAATTATTTCATAATTATTGGAATCATATTTTATAGATCATATTAATAACGTAAAGTATTTCTTTCAAGACATTACAAACATACTCTCATTGATTTGTTCCTTAACCTCAAACAGAAATATGTAATAAATATTTCAAATAATGTTTATATATTTTCTCATGTATCCAATTGATGGATCAATGGGATTTATAAATGTAAGAAACAAATTCACCTAATATGAATAATTTATATAGAATATAAATAATCATCATAAATTAATAAATCCTTATCTATATTTGATATACAAGAATATGGACTATAAATACATTCCCCAGTAAAAATTATCATTAGGAATCTATAGAAGTATTGAGAAATAAATCATTATATTATATCTTTAGTTAATAATTAGATTCATCAAAGGATATTTCAATTGATGAATACACTTCTAAAAAATTAGTAAAAACATTTGTTGAAAATATCCTTTTCATTTTGAAATAATATATTTAAAATAAAAAAAATTAGTAAATTTAAGAAAAAAAACATTTTTTAAACAACCATTGAAATTATTTATATAGTATTAAATAAAAATATTATTCATGAGGGTCTAAAAATCCATTTTTATGGTTTACGTTAGAACAATGATTCAGTTTACACCATTCATAAAAAGTATCTCTTTTGGAAAATAAAAGATAATATTTACATTAAATAATTTAATTGGAAGTGAAACATGTCACGACCCGCCTTCAACCAAAGGAGGGAAGGGTCAGCAGATTGCCAGGCCCTTCCTTATTCAAGTTGAAGGAGAGATAATGACCCCCGAGTCCCGCCTCCAGTAGGCCCCGGAGTGGCGACTAGCACCAAGGGTATGAGTTTCACAAATATGTGAGTCATTGCCCTTTTTTTCTATTAATTAGGATCGGGAAATAGGACAAGTCAACCACCCAAAAGGAAAAGAAACAAGTACATATAAATAAACCCAAAACAAGCCCCCATGCATGTTCAAACAGTTTACAACAAGATGCAAGTACAAGAGAGCTCAAGGTACAATACCAAAAGAAAACGAAGGTACGACAACAGCAACAACTCCAATTGTCCGACTAGTAGGGTCCCGCACGACCCTGGTAGTCCTACTGGAAACCTGAAAGTAAACGTAGGGTGAGCATACAAGTACACTCAGAAGGTAAAACCAATACTCTCCTGCACAAGTGGGGGAACGTGCTAAAGTCCCATGAGAAGGGAGCAAACCAAACGCCTATTCAAGGTAAACTAACCACCCCAGGCCTCACCAAGGCACGCTCCCCAAATAACTAAAGTCAGGTAATATATATAATTAGAGCACATCGATGTTTGGGTACCCCGCGCCACTTTCCCACTGGTTATTGAGACATCCTACGCATCGGACCAATCCCGCCATTCTAACAGCAGTCCCACTGCCACACCCGCCCGCACACACCTGGGCCATATCCACACGCAGTCCCACAGCCGAAATCCCGCTCGCACACACCAGGGCCTCAATCATACGCAGTTCCACTGCTGGAATCCCGCCCGCACACACCTGGGCCTCAACAGTCTCACGTAACCACGCCCGAAGACACCTGGGCTAGAAGATCAACTGTCACGCCCGAAGACTCCTGGGCCTCATCCCGAAGACACTTGGGAAACCACCAGCCACACACACCTGGACAACCACAGTACTACCCTGCCCGAAGGTTCTTGGGATAATAATGGACCTCAGGCCATCGTAGCCTCCTCGAAGATACTTGGGCTATCAGGGAAATGGAGCAGAAAAGGAGCTAATAACCAGCCACTAAAAAGTAGTGTTGGGAAAAACACCCTTCCACCATAAATGGGGGTGTTCGGCACTGAGTGCTCAACTTGGGTGGGGCGCGAATAAGAAACACAAAATACATGTATAGATATAGGTAACAAACACTCACCCAAAGATTAGGTTTTCCTAGCCAACCTACAGGACACAACACCGCTGCATCTGAGTCACAATTCACGACTCTTGCCCACAAAAACCATTTATCCTATTCTTATTTCACGTTCAGTCAAAATGTTCAATTAATTTTAAGCACTACTGCACAACTACCATAAGCATAACCAAGGAAAGCATCAAAAGCAAGGATCAACCAAAACACTCACACCCGGTTCTGTCAACAGAGGATCTCTCCCCAATTTGCGATATAAACGAGTACCCACCCGGTCTCAACTCACAACCACCGAAACCATACCAACCGGGAATCCCATCCCCAAAATTCACACAACCACCGGGTAATTTCAGATTTAAAGGATTTAACACACTCCATGATTTCAACCTGTGTGTTCTAACCAAGAGTTATCATAATAGGGTTTATCCTGGTGCTTCCAATTTATTCAGCCGGGTAAACGTGATTAACCAATTTCACAGCAGGAGTTCACAATTTCAACAACCCATTTAAAACATCAGGAGGGGATTCATCAGAGCACATACAACGACCACCAACGACCTCAATTTTCAGAAAAACATAAACCAGCACAACTCAAAAGGATAATCACAAGATAAAGAATAAGCAACGATCACAACCCCTTCACCTTATTTCTTTAAAACTTCGTTTATTATCTTCATTAAGGTTCGGTTCAACCAATTCCATAGGAACAAATAATAACGCCCACCCCGCATGATACCCAAAAGTGAGGGACGAGAGAAATTCCCTACTTGCTGATAGACGACCAACGCTTAGGTCAGGGGGGAGGCGGAACTTCACGGATAACGACGCGGCGCGCCCAAAGCATCAGAAGAGCCATGATCCAGGAAAGGAGAATCCACGGCCTAACCCTTAGTTTATAAGATCTGGGGACGGTTGAGATAAAAACACTGAACCGCATAAGACGTGGAAGTCGTGGGTTGACCACGCGGCTTGACTCATCATTAAAGGTTCTTGGGTGGTTTAAACCGACTCATAAATTGATTCAGTATATAATTAAAACATTTGTGCACGTTTTGGGTCTTGAAGACATTTTTAAATGAGGCAGAATAGGGTTTAAATCCTTATTTGCGAAAAAGGAGCGTTACTGGAACAACTTGGCAAGGTCGGGTGACGTCGGCCGGTGCCGCCGATCGGTCACACCGATCGGTCTCACCGATCGGTCTCACCGTTCGGTCGCCCCGATCGGTCTCACCCATCGGTCGCACCGATCGGTCTCACCGATCGGTCGCCCCGATCGGTCTCACCGATCGGTCGCACCGATCGGTCTCACCGATCGGTCGCCCCGATCGGTCTCACCGTTCGGTCGCACCGATCGGTCTCACCGATCGGTCGCACCGATCGGTCTCATCGATCGGTCTCACCGATCGGTGGCACCGATCCGTACCCCTTAAGGATCCGGATTTGGAAAAGGAAGGGAGCAAGGGGTTCTGGGTCATCACATCAGATACCTATTAAACGATTCACGTCCTCAAGAATCAAAACAACCCAGAAGGAAAGAGAGGTTCTGGACAACCATCTTCGAAAGATACCTCTTAGGAGTGAACCCCTGCTAAGTAAAAACACTCCCCTGTCAAAAACAAAGCAACATACCATGCCAAACTGCCCGGTCATGTGGGTTGGGGAGTTCCCCTCCCCCCTGTCAAGATATTATCCGCTTTGGGTGGCACTGACTCGCCCGCACGGGTTTAATCGCATCCACCTTAATGTGTCCTGATTAGGGGTCGGGTCCCCTCCTTCCTATAGCCGGGGCTTTTCACACACAACAGTGGAAAGAAACTAGTACATTTCATAGCCAAAAGACAAATGTTCTATCACAATAGGCACAAAAGGAACAACACTCAAAACAACTCGGGTTATTGGGTACACATCTGCGCTTCCCTCTCCCACGTACTCTCTTTGACCCCACCATGTCTCCAGAACACACGAACCAAGGGAATGGCTCGCCCACGAAGCACCTTCTCCTCGCGATCCTCGATCATCACTGGTTTTTTCACAAAGGTCACGTCGTCCTCGATGTCCATTTCACCCCAATCAAGGACGTGTGAATCATCATGCAGATAATGACAGAGTTGGGATACATGAAAGACATCATGTATCCTTAGCAGCGGCGGAGGTAACGCTAGCTGATAAGCCACATCGCCGACCCGCCGCAACACTTCGAAGGATCCGACGAATCTGGGGGAGAGCTTACCCCCCTTGCCGAACCTCAGTAGCCCACGCCGTGGGGAGACCTTCAAGAACACGTGGTCCCCAACCTCAAACTCCAAGGGCCTTCTCCTGGTATCAGAATACGACTTCTGTCAGTCCTGGGCTGCCTTCATCCTTTCCCGTATGAGCTGAATCTTCTCTGCCGTGTTCTGCACCACCTCTGGGCCAAGGATGCCTTCCTCTCCTACTTCGGTCCATCACACAGGTGAACGGCATGGCCTCCCGTACAAAGCCTCAAATGGGGCCATACCGATGGTAGAGTGGTAGCTATTATTGTTGGAAAACTCTACTAGAGGCAAGTATCGCACCCATGACTCTCCTGAGTCCAGAACACATGCCCGTAGCATATCCTCCAAGGTCTGGATGGTGCGCTCCATTTGTCCATCTGTCTGGGGATGGAAAGCAGTGCTAAGGTGTAACTGGGTGCCAAACACATGCTGCAATCCTCTCCAGATTCAAGAGGTAAACCATGCATCCCTATCCGAGACTATGGACCTCGGAACTCCATGCAACCACACCACCTCATTCACGTACTTTCGTGCCAAAGCATCCACAGTACTTGACTCCCTGATTGCCAGAAAGTGAGCCTATTTCTTCAACCTGTCCACCACCACCCAGATGGCGTCGCACCCTCCTTGGACCTTGGGTAGTCCTGTGATGAAATCCATCGAGATGTCGTCCCACTTCCACTCTGGAACAGCTAAAGGCTGTAGTAGGCCGCCTGGAACCCGGTGTTCAGCCTTCACTTGCTGACATACTAAGCATTTAGCCACAAATTTTGCCACCATTCGCTTAACTCCGGGCCACCAGAACTGCCTTTTCAGCCCCTGGTACATCTTGGTAACTCATGGGTGCACCGCCAGGGGTGAGTTGTGGAACTCACTGAGAACCTTGCCACGCGTCACTCTTGGAACAAACAACCTTTTCTGGAAAAGCATCTGGTGCTGACCATCCTCTGTCCATTCTCTTGGAGCATCACCCTGGTCAACCCGATCACGCATCACTTCGCACTCGGGGTCTCCCCACTGAGACTCCTCCACTTGTCGAAACAGAGATGACTGCACTATAATCTGATATAGGTAGCCTCTGCCACTATCCATCTTTGCATCCAGGTGTAAGGCAGCCAACACCTCCATTGCCTTCCAGGCATTTGCCGACTCTTGGATTGCATCCTTCTGTTTCCTCCTGCTAAAGGCATCGGCCACCACATTTCCCTTTCCCTCAGTATAAGAGATTTCAAAGTCATAGTCCTAGAGGAACTCCACCCATCTCCGCTGTCGCAAGTTCAAGTCCCGATGGGAGAAGATATACTTTAGGCTTTTGTGATCTGTGAAGACCACAAAGAATTCCTCGATGAGTTAGTGCCGCCATAGCTTTAGCGCAAAAACGACCACTGCAAGCTCCAGGTCATGGGTGGCGTAGTTACGCTCATGGGGGCATACCTTCCTGGACTCGTAAGAGATCACCCCTTGTTGCTGCATCAACACGCATCCCAGGCCCTGTCCTGAAGCATCACAGAATACCTCATAGGACATCCCTTCTTCTGGTAATCTCAACACTGGGGCACTAACTAGCTTTTCTTTTAGGTAGCTGAAGGATGACTCGCACTGCTTGCTCCACACGAAAACCAGGTCTTTCTTGGTCAAAGCCGTCAAAGGGGCTGCTACTCGGGAGAAGTTGGGTACGAATCTCCGATAGTAACCTGCCAGTCCGAGGAAACTCTGGACTTCTACCACATTCTTGGGTGCTGCCCAAGAAACAACTGCCTCAACCTTTGATGGGTCGACTGCTACCCTCTGCTCAGACACTACGTGCCCGAGGAAGTGCACTTCTCGTGCCCAGAACTTGCACTTTGACAACTTTCCATAGAGATGGTGCTGTCGGAGGACTTCCAAAACTGTCCTCAGGTGCTCTACATGGTCTTCTTCTAACCTTGAATAGATCAGGATATCGTCGATGAATACCACCACAAACCGATCCAGGTACTCCCGGAAGATGGAGTTCATAAGCCCCATGAACACGGCCGGGGCATTCGTAACACCAAAGGGTATGTCCACGAACTCGAAGTGCCCATACCTGCACCTGAACGCTATCTTCAGAACGTCGCTATCCTTCACCCTTAGCTGGTGGTACCCAAACCGCAGGTCGATCTTCAAGAACCATCATGCCCCCTTCAGCTGGTCAAAAAGATCATCTATCCTCGGAAGTGGGTAGCGATTCTTGATCGTTACCTGATTCACCCTCCTATAGTCGATGCACAACCTGAGGCCACCATCCGCCTTCCTTGCGAACAAGACTGGAGCGCCCCATGGTGACGCACTCAGACGGACATAACCCCTCTTCATCAGATCGTCAATCCGTATCCGCAACTCTCGTAGCTCCGAAGGTGCCATCCGATAAGGATCCATCGAGATCGGACGAGCGTCGGGTTGTAGGTCTATCCCGAACTCGATATCGCTTCGAGGAGGTAGAGTCGCCACCTCCTCAGGAAAGATTTCCATAATCTCGCGGACGATCTTTGGTACTTCCACCATCTCAGCATCTACTGATTCCACTGTCAGCTCAGCCAACAATGAGAGGAGAGGTTCCTCCTTCCTATTTCTCTTCGGGCTACTTTGCTCGCCGGTGAAGGTAACACGCTGGCTGTCCAAATCTGAGAACACCACCCTCCTTCGGAAACAGTTGATGACAGAGCACACAGAAAATAGCCAGTCAATTCCTAGGATGACATCGTACGGTTGAATCTGTAGCAAAAGAAGATCTTTAACCGACTGATGTGGCCCTAACATCAGTCTACATCCCCGACAAACGAACAAAAAGTCGGTCTGACCTCGAACTGGTGTGCTCAACTACAGGGGAACTGGAAGTCTCTCAGCATCAAGACCCAAGGTACGTGCTAGGCTGGGTGCAACAAAGTAGTGCGAAGCTCCGGTATCGAACAAAGCATAAGCAAGAGTGCTAAACACAATTATCGTACCTCGAACAACCTCTGGCCCTGCTGGAACTGTTGCCTCAGTGGCGTGTAACTGTCCACGCCCAGCTCCCCTGCCCCTCGACTGTCGGCCACCTCCCTGACCACGCCCTTGTCGAGGTCCCTGGGGAGCACCCTGAGGTCGGCCTCCTCCTCCTATGTCTGCCTGCGGAGGAGCAGGAGCTCGCTGTCCCTGCTGCTACTACTGGAAGGGTCTGGCTGGAAACTGCTGCTGCGGCGGATGCTGGGGATGACTGCCACTGCTGTCCTGCACCCGATCGTGGAACTGACTCTAGAGATGTCCAGGGCTCCTGCAGATGAAGCACCGTGGTCCCGAGCCTGATGGAAAATAACGTGGGCCAGGGGATCGAAACTGAAACTGATGCGGCCTGCTCCCTGTGGGTCGGAACCTGGAGGGTCTCGATGCTGGAGGCCTGGTGCTGACGGTCTTCCCCTTCGATGGTCCCAGCTGGATCCCTTCTCGTGACACTCCGCCCAGAGCATGCATCCTTTCCACCACTTCGGCCTTCTTCTAGACCTCTAAGTATGTCGGAAGGGTAAAGGGTGTAACAAAATACTGGAGGGAGGGTCGGAGCGCCTCCTCCAAACATCTTGCCCGAGACTCCTCATCGGGAAATAGGTCCGGATCAAAACGTAATAGGTCCTTGAACTTGATTCCAAGTTCCCTCACAGACATACTCCCCTGCTGGAGGGAGAGTAGCTCCTGCCTCTTCTCCGCCTTCATTGACGAGGAGAGGAATTCCGCCCAGAACTCCTTCTCTAAATCCGGCCAAGCATCCTCAGACTCTTTCCTATTCCCCAGGTGAAGCATCCACCACTGACGTGCCGCTCCTCGCATCTGACTAACAGCCAGAGGAGCCCAGTACTCGGTCGGGGCCCGAATCAGGCCGAAGGCTATAACTAGCTCCTCTAGCCAGCCTTCCGTCTTCATATCGGAGGTACTGCCCTCATACTTCTCGAGTCCCTGTCGCTGGAAGGCCCGAAGAGTCTTCTGCCACTGGTCGCCTTCTTCCTCTCGATCAGCTCTCTTCCGATCAGCTAAAGTAGTCTCCGGGGCCTCGATCGACTGTACCACACGTGGTCGTCTCCCAGGTGCCATAGCTACAAGGTAAACAAGGAATGCCTAAGCCCAAGCAATGCATAATAACTTCTTAAAATTTTAAATTTATTCTTAATCCCCAAAACATCCAAGAAACATAAGAACACAAGTCATTTATGATGCATGTACCATTCCTAGGGTCTCTACCCTGCAATCAGTGTGGTCATACTTGGTCGTTCGGTAGGTCCATAGTCCTTGCATCAGATCACGGGGGGGCCCTAAAATCCCGTGTCCTAGCCGGTCTTCCCTGGCCTAATTCACGTACCAAGGTCACCCAACGATGTCGCCTTACCACCCCATGCAATCCTCACTGTGCCTAACTCCAAACTCCATCTTACCTCTCAACCTCTCCTCTGATACCATTCTGTCACGACCCGCCTTCACCCAAAGGAGGGAAGGGTCAGCAGATTGCCAGGCCCTTCCTTCTTCATGTTGAAGGAGAGATAATGACCCCCATGTCCCGCCTCCAGTAGGCCCCTGGGTGGCGACTAGCACCAAGGGTATGAGTTTCACAAATATGGGAGGCATTACCCTTTTTTCCTATTAATTAGGATCGGGAAATAGGACAAGTCAACCACCCAAAAGGAAAAGAAACAAGTACATATAAATAAACCCAAACCAAGCCCCCATGCATGTTTAAACAGTTTACAACAAGATGCAAGTAAAGAAAGCTCATGGTACAATACCAAAAGAAAATGGAGGTACGACAACAACAACAACTCCAACTGTCCGACTAGTAGGGTCCCGCACGGCCCTTGTAGTCCTCCTGGAAACCTTAAAGTAAACATAGGGTGAGCATACAAGTACAATCAGTAGGGAAAACCAAGACTCTCGTGCACAAGTGGGGGAAGGTGCTAAAGTCCCGTGAGAAAGGAGCAAACCAAATGCCTATTCAAGGTAAACTAACCACCCCAGGCCTCACCACGACACGCTCCCCAAATAACGCAAGCCAAGTAATATATATAATTAGAGCACATCGATGTTTAGGTACCTCGCGCCACTTTCCCACTGGTTATTGAGACATCCTACACATCGGACCAATCCCGACATTCTTACTGCAGTCCCACTGCCACACCCGCCCACACACACCTGGGCCACAACCACACGCAGTCCCACTGCCAAAATCCCGCCCGCACACACCTGGGCCTCAACCGTACGCAGTCCCACTACTGGAATCCCGCCCGCACACACCTGGGCCTCAACTGTCTCACGTAACCACGTCCGAAGACACATGGGTAGAAGATCAACTGTCACGCCCGAAGACACCTGGGCCTCATCCCGAAGACACCTGGGAAACCACCTGCCGCACACACCTGGACAACCACAGTACTACCCTGCCCGAAGGTTCTTGGGCTAATAATGGACCTCAGGCCATCATAGCATGCCCGAAGATACGTGGCTATCCGGGAAAGGGAGCAGAAAATGAGCTAATAACCAGCCACTAAAAAGTAGTGTTGGGAAAAACACCCTTCCCCCTTAAATGGGGGTGTTCAGCACTGAGTGCTCAACTTGGGTGGGGCGCGAAAAAAAACACAAATCTTCAAGTGTAGATATAGGTAAAAAACACTCACCCAAAGATTAGGTTTTCCTAGCCAACCTACAACACACAATACCACTGCATCTGAGTCACAATTCACGACTCTTGCCCACAAAAACCATTTATCCCATTCCTGTTTCACGTTCAGTCAAAATGTTCAATTAATTTTAAGCACTATTGGGCAACTACCATAAGCATAACCAAGGAAAGCATCAAAAGCAAGGATCAACCAAAACACTCACACCTGGTTCTGTCAACAGAGGATCCCTCCCCAATATGTGATATAAACGAGTACCCACCCGGTCTCAACTCACAACCACCGAAACCATACTAACAGGGAATCCCATCCCCAAAATTCACTAAACCACCGGGTAATTTCAGATTTAAAAGATTTATCACACTCCATGATTTCAACCTGTGTGTTCTAACCAAGAGTTAACATAGTAGGGTTTATCCTGGTGCTTCCAATTTATTCAGCCGGGTATACGTGATTAACCAATTTCACAGCAGGAGTTCCCAATTTCAACAACCCGTTTAAAACATCATGAGGGGATTCATCAGAGCACATACAACGACCACCAACGACCTCAATTTTCAGAAAAACATAAACCGGCACAACTCAAAAGGATAATCACAAGATAAAGCATAAGAAACGATCACAACCCCTTCCCCTACTTTCTTTAAAAGTTCGTTTATTATCTTCATTAAGGTTCGGTTCAACCAATTCCATAGGAACAAATAATAACGCCCACCCCGCAAGATACACAAAAGTGAGAGATGAGTGAAATTCCCTACTTGCTGATAGACGACCAACGCTTAGGTCAGGGGGGAGGCGGAACTTCACGGATAACGAAACGGCGCGCCCAAAGCACCAGAAGAGCCACGATCCAGGAAAGGAGAAACCACGGCCTAACCCTTAGTTTATAAGAGCCGGGGACGGTTGAGATAAAAACACTGAACCACGTAAGACGTGGAAGTCGTGGGTTGACCACACGGATTGACTCATCATTAAAGGTGCTTGGTGGTTTAAACCGACTCATGAATTGATTCAGTATTTAATTAAAACTTTTGTGCACGTTTTGGGTCTTTAAGACATTTTTAAACGAGGCAGAATAGGGTTTAAAACCCTATTTGCGAAAAAGGAGCGTTACTTGAAAAACATGGCAAGGTCGGGTGACGTCGGCCGGTTCCGCCGATCGCTCGCACCGATCGGTCTCACCGATCGGTCTCTCCGATCGGTCTCACCGTTCGGCCGCACCGATCGGTCTCACCGATCGGTTACACCGATCTGTACCCCTTAAGGATCCGGATTTGGGAAAGGAAGGGACCAAGGGGGTCTGGGTCATCACAAAACATGTGTAAATATGATGTTAATAAATAATTTTATAATTATTAAAATGTTCTGTAAAATAATTTAATGATTCTTTCCATGTATAAGAAAACTATTAGAAAACATATAGAAAAACTGATTTGGTTTACATTAAAATATACTTTCTGAAGGTTGAGTATGATGACTGAGGAAAATGAAAGGAAAATATTCAATATCTATAAATAATAGTTGGAGGAGAATAAATATTTTATATGATATAATTGTCATACAATTTCCCTAGTGGAAACATAAACATAAAAAATCATAAATAAGTATGAGCATGTGAAATAAACCCTTACTATCATGTTACATTTTTAATAATGACCCCATGGACAAAATAAAATCAAATACAACAAAAAATAAAATTAATATAATGATATTATTGATATGATGTATTTGTTGGGAAAACATGTAGGTACCATCTCAGTGTTTCTAAGATGATTTTGTTTTTTGAAAAAGATATATTTCTAAAAATCGATATAGATGGTGTTACCGAAACAGGGTTTTACGGTGGAAAAGTTCTGCAATGTTTTCTATATTTTTGTTTCCTCAATATCGTGAGTGTTTAATTATAAATTGATGTTGTTTGCAAAGTGGTTCACAGTTTGAGGTCCATTAGGCATTTTTCATGGACCACCAAATATTAAGAAGAACTATGAGAAAAAATCATCAATGATTGGATTTCCACATAGAAGCTCTACATGGACCAAGATGCATGATACACTACCCACATAAGTAAAAATACTACGCTTGGATCTCACTGTTTGTAGAAGGCATGAGGCCCATGGTAGAATATATATTCATGAAATTGTGTAGTATCATTGGATACCATAAAAAGTGATCATTTTACAAAATCACTGACAACTAGAATGGAACAAAGGTGTTATGAAGACCACATAGCACAATATATATTGAATGCTACACTTTAACAATGATTTGGGTGATACGAACTAGTGGGATTTTTTGATCAATTTGTTTTATAAGGACAAATAAATTGATCAATAGTTATATATAATTTCATTATAAAACATCATTTCTCTAGGAATAATTCAGTATTGTCCAAAAGAGTTCATGACGAAAGATTCCATTAAAGATAGAGTTCATGGGGATGAAATTCCATCAAGGGATGTCTGTGGATTCAATTCATAGAAATTTATTTTCAAGGATCCATTACCAGAAAATGAAAATGGTCCATGGAAGAAAAAGTTATCCATGTATAGAGGGATGGTATGCAAGGAATCATCATTATATGGAAGTAATTGTGTTTTGTGTAGGAGGATATCATTGGTGTAATAGAAGACAACCCATAATAGATGTGTAAGTCCATGGAAGAAGGGTGGTCTATAAAAGAAGAGGTTGTATGTGAAGAACTGGAGATATGTGAAGAAAATTAGTTTGCAGAGGATTTGTGGTGGTTCACTAAAAAATAATGAGAAGTTAATAGAGGGACTAAAAAATATTGTAACTGTAATTCCCAAAAGAAAACTATATGTGGAAAAGAGAAATTCATCTATGGGTGAAAATGATACATCAACAGATCATCAATTAATAGTTGAGGATGCCTGGATTAATGCAACTAAGGGACCTATAAGTCAAATAACTATGACTGTATCCCTTCTAATAGTACTGAGAAATGAAGAGTAATATGGCGATCATTTCCAATAGTAGTGATCCATTTAAAGATACATAGGGAGTAACACATGGGAAAGTAGTGAGCAAACCCAAAACCATGTAAATCTAGTGAGGGTTGGAAAAGATCTGGTAGAGCCTGAACCTTGTATTTTAGAATGTGATCCTTAATTAATTTTTTACATCTTCACATTAGTATTGTATTCACCATGGATTTATGTTAGTGATATTGAAAAATTTAATATTGAGTTGTCTCGTAATTGATTTTAATTATATTCATATATTTCAAATGGAAATATATATACGAGTGTTTGGTTTAGCAATGAAGCAAGATCTGAAGTGGAAGTTGTTTTAATCAATCATTCCCTAATAAACCCCCCCCACCTATAAGATAATTTATCCCAATTTTGATAAAGATATCAATGGGGTACAATATTCACCCCAAAAAAACAAGTGGTAAATATAGTATATCTTTCATATAATTGAAAGTGACACAAGAGACCATTAACTCATGTCCAATTTTCTTCCAAACTGATTTTAGCATCCTATATAATAAATTACACTTATTAAAATTCTAATAAATAACAATATAAATTATTATAATTTTATACGGGATCCACATTTGAAATTTCACATTTGTTTATTATCAATTTTTTATTAAAACCATCAATTATGAGTGTTATTTGTTCATATTTGCTTCAATGTTATGTATCTATATTTTATATACTTGAAAATTTATCAGGATTCCATAATATAACGAAAAATACACATGATATAAATAACATATTTATTAATTATATAAATATTTTGAATATTCCTTGAATAGTGAAAGTAAAAAATCAATCGACTCCATTCGTAAAGGATCTAGTCCACATGTATGCATAGAAAACATTATCATTTAATGAAATAGTGTAATGCTATGAATTTAAATGATATATTATATTTAATGAATAATAATTATTCCATAAATATAATAGATATTAATTTTGTACATATTTTTAACTCTCCATGGAAGATATGATGAAAATTGAATTACAGCACTATATTGAGATAATAGTTCATATGTGTGTGCAATTGATGTTTTTGATACCGATTGGATAAAAAGGAGATGAAGATGGGATTTCCCATTATAGGAATATTTTTTTTATATATAAGATACTGATACTTTATATTATTATGTTTTTATAACATTTTAAGGATGTATAAGTGGAAATAAAATGGAAACATTCATTTAAAAGATATACAAGTTATAAGAACTGGGCCTTAAACATTAAATAACTTTTAATTAAGTTAATAATTCACCTTGATGATATTTTATGGTATATATCATTAGAAAATTAGGGCATAACAAACACATAACAACTTGAAAATTAAATGTAGACAGTTTTACTCAGAATTGATTTTTTTATAAAATAAAAAATCTTGAAAAAAGATTCATGTATAGTTCCATGTTTTAGACAGAATGAATTTTCCTCAATCCCATAATTGACACAATTCTACTATAAATCACATGAAAAGCATTTCAGAAACATGGAATGAGTATCAAAATATCAGCAAGGGAATCACAAGCAAGGAAAATAATTATTATTTCAAAACAACTGGTAAACCATGAAGAGATTATCATAAGTAATACTTTTCACTATTATGAAGTAGTAAATACACTTTGTTGAATAAAAAATCATTCTTAATATATTTTTAGCCAAAATATTACCATAAATCCCATAGTAATAACACATAGAGTAATAAAGGTATCCTGGGACATAATAATACTTAAATTGAACAACTATACAGTCGAATTCTATACATCTCAGTAAATGAAATAGCCATATGGCCGACTTATATACTAAATACATTGGAGGTTATAACATAACCACCCACCATTGGTTATAATGTAACCACCTATACAAGGTTTATCAAGGAACCACCAATCATTTGGTTTATCACGTAACCACCCACCAAATTTCCATGTACCATTATATAATCATAAAACATAAAATATTCATAATAAAACCATGTCACTAATAACACATTTTTCGAACATAAGATATCATTTCAAGATATTAAAATAATCAATCCATATCAAAAATCATTTTCAATACCAAAAAACCCAAAAACGAAATAAGGGGTTCCTTTTTTAATTCATAAACCTTAAGTCTTATAAAGGAATCCTAATAAAGATTACGGTGGAAGAGAGTTTATTATCGCCAAAAATGTTAAAAAATGTCCTTTTTTCATTTAGTAAAATTCTTCATAGATAGCTGATTCATGTTGAAATACTGTGTAATTAAAAGGGATTTATTATACAATGGGTAAAAGAAGGAGGTGTATGTTATCAAAATATGCCTCATTGAAAGGAGATTGAGACGAAGTCCCTTACTCAGATCATATCATTAAATTACATATAAATAAATGACAAAATTATGTCTGAAAAACATAAATACACCCAATATAAGTGGATATTATGTTTAACAAAATCATATTTCATTCACACGTATTCATATAACAACATAATCAAGAAGTATAATATTTTCATAAATAATGGGAATTGGGGTATGAAGTCTCCTTACCTCGTGCCTAACACGACATGTCTGTTCCTTGTTCTTCCTGAATAATAAACATAAGTTAATTTAAACATGATTCCAAACCTATTTCAACTTTATTATTTCTTTTATATCAATTATTTAATTTTTATAATAATTACATTATTATATGAGTTCATATCAGACATGATGTCGATGTTTGGAATCATGAGTTAAAAAATGAACTTGTTATAATTAAAAATTATCCATGTGATAAATATTAAATTATCTCAAAAATGATATTCAGGACATAGATATCATAATTTTAATAATTTTTATATATATCAATTATATATGTATATATAATTGTTCATAACATTTTTATATAAGAAATGAAATGCATTGTTTATAGAGACGGTAAGTCATATGTATACAAGAACACTACTTTCATTTCATTTTCAATTTTTATGGAATGAAAAATAAATGTTACATAGGTATATTATAAATACAGTAAATATAAATGTTAAATAGATTACACATGTTCACTAATTCTATCTTTTATATGTTCCTTGTATAGCATGAACAAGTCATATCACATTGAAGGAGAGGCAGCCCACAATTTTTAAAAGGAAATTATTATATATATACAACATAAAAATAATAAATATATGTTCTAAAATAAAATTACAAAAGAAAATAGATAAAATAAATATAATAAATATCATATGTAATTACAGTGCCATCATAATGGCTTCTATAAGAGGTGGTAGGGGATGATTGATCAATCATCATTTCATGGGGCAGTAGTTCTGCATCCACAAAAACAATATGTTCTATAACCATTAGCTGGAGGTGTTTGTATTTTTAGTTAGAAACATTCTTATAAAAAAACATAGTATATTTTGGATACTGTTTTTTTTATAAAATAATTCTATAAATATAGTTTAGGTTCTTAGAAAGGCAAAATAAACGAAAATAACTTGGGATAAGATGTTACCTTTAAATTGGGTAACTTCCTTTGGTTTGAACAAAAATGTTTACTCAAATTATATTATTCATATATTATGGATTCTTGGAATAATATAGGTATGTTGGGAGATTAATTGGGAAATGTTTGGAAGTGACAAGGGGCATGATAGGTGTGAGTAATGGGTTAGAGGTTGTGTTCTTTTATAAGAGTGAGGAGAGGCTCTTTAGAAGTGTTTGAAAGTATTATTTTATTATAAAATTATCTTCTGTTTAAAAAGGTCCACCACTCACTCAATTTGATTATTCGATGATTATATGTTGAAATAAAATCATCCAATAAGAATTGGATAAGTTTTTAATATTTTTTAATCCTTATATTTTAGATTTACCCCTTAGTTAACTAATTTATCATTTACCATGTCTTCTTTTAAAATCATACTACATGGTTAATTTATTTACTATAAAATTCCAAGAGACACAAAATGGATCCTTAATGACATTTCTAATTTCATTTATGTCATTTTTCAAAATCTCTGATATTTACGATTACTTTATCATTTAATAAAATATTATTTATTTTAAAAACTCATTTATGTCTATTTATAAACTATTCATATCCATACTTTTATAAAAAACAATTATAATTTTATTCCTTTAAAATATATTCTTTAAATCAAATATAATAAGTCATAATCATCCATATAATTCGTTTATGGCATTAAATGTTTCAAAATAAATTTATTTTCGCATTTATAATCTTATTTATTTAAAACATTAATTAATGAGGACATCATTACATCATCATTGTGTAATAAATGAATTTATAAATTTAATTTCTACAAATAATAAATAAAATACCATGATGTAGTAAATATTATTATATTTCCAACAACTATTTAGAGTCAAGTATATCAATTATATAACCCCACATTAAAATATTTTAGTAAAAATATATATGTTTATGTTATTTTTATTTTCAGTCTAATTAAAAATTTATTAATTCAATTATCATACCAAAGTGTCATAAAAAGGATAAAAGGTATATTCTATGATTGTATTGGTCAGCTGTGACTCATAAAATATGTTAAGGACAAGAGTTAAAGTATTTTTTTTATTGTTATAATATTATTTTTACCTTGACACCCCCTTTTTACCTTTAACTGTGGTAAATAAAAAAAGTATCTATTCCCCAAAAATTATTTTCATCCTATTGAACCATATTTTACATACTGCTGATAACCATGTATTTCATATTTCTGATATTCAATTCATAGAAGCTGTAAAAATTCATTTAAATGAAAATGTTGGGGTTTAACTATTAAGTAGTATTTTTCACAACTATTCAAAAATATAAGGGTTTCAGAAAAATACCAAAATATCACCCTAATATAAATTTTATCTTCTGAAATCAAAATTAATGTATATTTTACCTAATTCCAAAATATAATTTTCATTAATTAAAAAAAAATTATTTCTGTTTTCAAAACCAAAATGCGTGTTTTTAAGAAACAATAACAATCAAAATATTATCATTTGTTTATGTCCAATATCAAAGTGAAATTACATCCAATGAAAATCATTGTATTTAGTGGTAAAAATATGATACAATTACACAATATAACCAATGCAAATAATATTTAAAATATATAAATAAATTAGATTAAAATGTAGTTTTGAATTAAAAAGCTGTATTTTTTACTATTGATTAAAAATTGAATTCTATCAGAAAAATACCAAAAATATATGTAATGAAAATATTGATGTCCCAATTATTAAAAAAAATCTATTTTGTCAAATAGAACATATAAAAGTGTCATAATATATATTTAAAAAGGATTCTCTATTTAAAGGAGGTAAAACATCCTTTTAAAAAATAATAGACTATTTCTTGCTTAAAATCATATTTTTTCTTATTTTAAGTCTCTAAAATGTATTTGATAAATGTAAAGACATTTATAAAAAATTTATGGTTATATTATAGTTAGCATTTTTCATTACCTCCAATAGAATGACTATATTTTTACTACTATTTAAAACAATAATTTTATTTTATTTTCGTATAAATGAACGTGGTGTTCAATGTATGATTTAAAAGAAATATGTTTTTTCATGTTGAGTATGGTATTAGACATATAATCCCTTTTAATTTAAAATTAATATTAAATAGAAATATATTAATAAATTTGAAACCTTCATGTTCTTTATTTACCTTGGATGTTATATCCTTCTCACCTTTTTGGAATTATTTCCATGAAATCATCTTCACTTATCAAATAAATTGGGGTATTTATCACTCATAATATTTTCATATTCCCATGATGCCTCTTCAACCCTGTGTTTTTTCCACAAAAACATTACCAAATGAATTGCATTATTCAACAACACTTGATTACTTCAGGTGAGAATCTGGATTGGTTTTTCCTCATAAGAAAGAATCTCTTCCAACTAAACTACCACTAGACTCAAAACATGAGATTGATTTGGCATATATGTACTCAACATTGAAACATAAAAAACATTGTGTACCTAGGATAAACATGGAGGTAAATTCACTTAGTAGAAAAATGATCCTACATTCTACAGGATTTCATAGGTTCCAGTGGCCCACAGACTCAACTTTCCTTTCTTACAAAAATGCATCACACATTTCCATATAAAAACATTGGGAAAGACATGATCACATACCTCGAATGAATGGTACTTCCTCCGGTTATTCACAGAAATTTTCTTCCTGCTATGGGCTGTTCGTATGTACTTCTGAATCAACTGACCATTTTCTGCCATCTCTTCTACAAATTGAGGTCACATAAACTTCTTTTCGCCTACTTCATCCCAAATAGCTAGAGTTAGACACCACATTCCATATAATACCACAAATGAAACCATCAGTATACTAGAATGAAAACTTTAATTCTATGAAAACTCAACCAAAGAAATATTTTTGTTCCAAATTCCCTAGTAATCCATCGAAAAAGAATGTTGTATATCCTCCAAGGTCTGAATTGTTCATTCGGACTAATCATATGATTATGGTTGAAAGGATTTACTAAAAAATTCATCAACACCTAATGACATCTGAAGGCCTTTCAAAATCTTATAAGTGATCATGGGATCACGATCAGATACAATGGGGAGGAGAACCCCATGTAACCTGAACATATCTTTAATATAAAATCAAGAAAATTTTCTAGAGACATATTCTATTGAATAAGAATCAAATGAGGATATTTAGTCAATCATTTGAAAATAAACCGTATATCATTATGGCCTTCAGATGTCTTCTGTAATCCCACAACAATGTCCATGGTTATATTATCCCATTTCCACTTTGGAACTGGTAAATGCTGAAGAATCCCTTTTCGTAATTTCCTCTCTTCTTTAACATATTTACAAGTTAAACACATCGTAGTAAATTCAACAATATCACTTTTCATTCAATCCCACCAGTAATAATCTTAAAGATCACTGTTTATATTAGTACTACAAGGTTGATATGAAAACATAGAACTATAACCATTAAATAAAAACTCTTTATGAAATTGTGGATCACATGGCACATATAATCTCTTCCAAAATCTCAAAATACAATAATCATGAATGTTAAATTCTGGAAACATACCATTAAGAACAAATTCTCCCATTTTCTAAAACTCATTATCTTCCTTCTATGCTTTATGAATAATTTCAGATAAAGTTGATTTGATTAAATCCTAAAACAGAACTGAGGAATATCGTACACCAACTACTTCTATTACAATGTTCTTATCATCATTAATCAAAGAATATAATTCCAAATGTTTCATGGTTAAAGTAGAAATACATTTTCAACCCAAAGGACTGACTAATTTATTTTCATTTAATTATTTGTAATGAATCATGTAATCATAATCCTTGATTAATTCCAGCCATCTTCTTTGTCTCATGTTAAATTATTTTCTAGTGAATATATAATTCAATCTTTTGTGATAAGTATATATTTTACATTTTACTACATACAAATGATAACTCTAAATTTCTAAATCAATAAACAACAACAACACATTCCAAATCACTTGTAGTGTAATTTAACTCATTATTTTTCAACTATCGTGAAGCATTGGAAATTAGCTAATCATTTTGCATAAGGAAAGTAACAATTCAATTAAACAATGAATCACAATATATATCAAATTCACCATTTCTAGAATTTAGTGCCAAAACTAGAGCATTCACTAATTTTTTTTTCAATTCCTAAATATAATCATCACATTCTTTCGTCCACATGAACTTAACACATTTTCAAATTAAAAAAAGAGTTCTAGATAAAGTTGAATATTTTTTGACAAGCCTTAGATAATAGACTTCTAATACAAGAATACTATGGTTATCGGTTTTATTCATGGGTTTATACTATTCTTCAACAACTTTTGTTTTAGCAGGATAAAAAAATATGCCTTCTTTAGAGAAAATATGACGAAGAAAAGAAATTTTTTGCAACCAAAACTCACACATGCTAAATATTCCATGAAGTTTATTTTCATTTAAAGTTGTCAATAAAACCCTCAAACGACATTAATTATCATTCTAAATTTTAGAAATAAACAAAATAACATCAATAATCATAAAAAATATTTTTCACTGGATTCAACTAAGGCATCATTGTAAAAAACTATTCAATTCCAATTCCAACCATCTCAGGATGCTTATTTTCGAAGGTTGATTTCCTCTTAATGTCTTCCCAACAAAGATTCACAGTTTCCTCTATGGTAAAGGATTATGAAAATTGAAATATCATAGGAGAAGAAATATTATAATCTGCAAAATCTATATCATTTCAATCATACGATAATAAAAAAATTATAGATATTCTATTAACAATATTCTACCTCATAATGTTGTCTAAACAGACATCTGAAACAATCTATAAGGAATTAGCCTTAAACAATACATAATATTGAATTATGTTAATAATTAACCTTGAGGATATTTTTAGGTTTAGATCATTAGAATATTAGGTCATAATATAAACATAACAATTTGAAAATTACATGTAGACAATTCTATTCCACTTTATGTACTGTGAAAAACATATCAAAAACATGGTATGAGTATAAAAAGCTCAGTAAGGGATACACATGGAAGGAAAACTAATATTTATTCAAAACAATAGTTAAACCATGAATACATTATCATAAGTAATACTTTTCACCTTTATGATGTAGTAAATACTCTTCACTTAATAAAAACTAATTCTTACTCTTTTTTTAAATAATATGTTACCATAAAACCCATAGTAATAACCCAAAAAAATATAAAGGTAACTAGATACATAAACATACTTAAATGGAATAATCATATGATCTAATTCCACACATATCAGTAAATAGAAAATCCACACGGATGACTTCCATACCCAATTCATTGGAGGTTATAACGTAACCACCCATCCTTTATTATAACATAACCACCCTCGCATGGTTTATTACGGAACCACCCGTCATTTGGTTTATCACGTAATCACTTGCAAATTATCCAAGTATCATTATATAATCGTAATACATAAAATATGGGAAATATAAACATGTCACTAATAACACATTATTTGAAATCATAATAATTTATTTCAAGATATTGAAATACTCAATCAATTTCAAAACCCATTTTTAATACCAATACACCCAAAAAAAGAATAATGGGTTTCTTTTTCATTTTAAAAAGATTATGGCTTTTAGAGGAATCCCAATAATGATTATAGAGGCAGATAAATCATTATCACCACAAAAGTTCAAAACATTCCTTTTTGTCATTTAGTAAAATAAATTTTAGATAAAATATTCCATTTTAATGAAAGTCAATGTCGAGGGGTTTTATTATACAATATTTAATCAAATGATGTGTATATTATCAAAATACCCCTAAATTAAATAATATTGAGATTTATTCTATAACAATGATCATATCATAACATTAAGGATAAATCAATGAAATAATTATGTGTGACAAACATAAATACACCCAATATTATTTGATATTAATTTTAATGTAATAGGAGATCATTCAAACAAATTCATAGCTCAACATAATCAAGAAATATAAGTTTTACATAATGAATGGAAATTTGGATAAGATGTCCCCTAACCTTGTGTTTGACTAGACTCTTTTGTTCCATATTATTCCTGAATAATAAACATAAGTTAATTTCAACATACTTCAGAAATTTTTCAATTTTATTACTACTTCTATATCACTTCTTAAATTTCTATAAAAATTACATAATTATTTCAGTTCATATAGGACATTTTTTCGATGCTCAGAATTTTGAGTAAAATATGTACTTGTCATAATTACAAATTACGTAAGTGGTAAAAACTCCATTATCTCCATAATGATATTTGTGTTTTATATATCATATATATCATATGTATCCAATATATATATGTATTTATAATAGTCTATAAAATTTGAACATAACAACTGAAATACAACGTACACAGAGACGGTAAGCCGTACATAGACAAGGATGCTACATTAATTTGTTTTTCAATTATAAAGGAACGAAAAATTAATGATACATAGGTTTATTATAATATCAGTATGGTAAAAATGTAATATATGTTACATATTTTCATCAATTCCATACTTTATATGTTCCATTGTTATCATGAACAAGTCATGTCACTTTGAGGGGGCATTTATCCTCATTTCCTCAAATGAAATTATCGTATATATACATACTCAAATGAATAAAGTAATTCTTTAAAAGAGAATTATATAATAATGGAGATAAATTAAATATCATATATATCATATTATTTTTTTTCTATTATAATGGACACAAAAATAGGTGGTATGAGACGATTTAACAATCATCATTTCATGAGGAAGAAGTTCGTCATCCACAAGAACAATGTGTTGTATACCCATTACATGGAGGTGTGTGTAAGGGTAGTTAGAATCATTATTATAAGAAAACCTAGTATTTTTAGGATTCTAGTGTTTTTATAAAAATAATGGATTAAAGATATTTTAGAGGGATAGAGAATGAAAATAATAGAAAAACGTGAGGGAAGTCATTACCATTAAATCATGTAACTCCCTTTTGTTTGTACCCCAAGGTTTACATGAATTAAATTATGAATAAATTATAGAATCTTGGAGGAAGAGAGGTATGTTAGAAGATTAATTAGGCATATTTTAGACGTGCCAAGGGGCTTGAGAGGAGTTAGTAATGGGTTAGATATGGTGTCCTTTTATAATAGAGAAGAGGGGCAGTTTAGGAATGTTTGAATGTGTAATTTTATTATAAAATTATATTCATTTTAAAAAGGTGAAAATTTCATTAAATTAAAATATAAGACAAATATATGTATAAATAAAATAATCCAATTATAATTGTACATGTTTTGAATAATGTTTTAATCCACATCGTTTAAATTTATCCTTTAGTTATCGGATTTAACTTTTACCATTTCCTCTTGTATGTTCATACTATATTGTTATTATATATTACAATAAAATTCCAAGTGACACAAAATGGATCATTAATGTCTTTTTTAACATCATATATGGAATTTGGATGAATCTTATATTTTTAGGATTCTTTTATCATTTATGAAAATATTAATTGTTTTGAAAACTCGTTTTTGTCAACTTATAAACGATTCATATCATGACGTTTAGAAAAATATATAACAACTTGATTATTATGAAATTCCTTCATTATATAAAATATAAAATGTTATAATGATCCATAAAATTCTTGGATGGAATACAAATTTTCAAAATAAATTTAATTTAATATTTATAATCTCATTTATTTAAAACATTCATTAATGGGGTATTAATTAAATCACCATTGTGTCATAAATATTTTTATATATTAAATGTCTTATATTTATAAATAAAATACCATTATTTAGGAAGAATATTAATATTTACAATGAATATTTATATTCAATGATATCAATTATATAACCACAAAATAAATTTATTTTAGTAAAATAATATATGATTGTGATTTTTTTTTACTTTAATTAAAAATTTATTATTGTAATTTTCTTACCCTAGTGAATTCCAACGGCCAAATGTTCTACCCAAGAATTTTATTTGGCGGAAATGACTCATCAATTAATTTTAGGTCAAGTGTTAAAGTAATTTTATATTATTATAATATTATATTTACCATGACATACCCTAATTACCTTTAACCGTTGTAAATAGAAATAAAAAATTACTTTTCAACAAAAATAATTTTCATCATATAGAAAAAAATATTAATTATTAATGAAAATCATTTATTTTGGATTTTTGAAATTCTATTCATAAAAATGATAAAATTTCATTAAAATGAAACATTCGGGTTTTAACTACTAAGCAGCCTTATTCACCATTAATAAAAAAATTTATGGTTTTCAGAAAAATACCTAAAATTAACCCTATGATAAATTTGATATTTCAAAATAAAAAACGATTTCCATTTTAAAAAATTATAGACATATAAGTTTCATTAATTAATTTAAAAATAAATTCTTGTTGTGAAAACCAAAAATCATCATTTTAATAAACAATAACTATGAAAAAATTGACAATTATTTACGTGAAATTTCAAATTGAAATTACATATAATGACAAAATTTTGATTAAATGGAAAAAAATTATCCAATTACACATTAAAACCTATTAAAATAATAATAAAACTATATAAATAAATCAGATGAAAATAAAATTTTGAATTAAAATTTTGAATTTTGTACTATTCATTAAAAAATAAATCTTATCAGAAAAATTCCTAAAAATAACCCAAGGTAAATAACGAAGTCCCTATTCTAAAGAAATTTTTTTTTCAAATAGAACATATAAAATCTACAAAAAAGATATTTAAAAAGGATTCACCATCAAAAGGTAGTGAATTGGTCTTTTAAAATATATTAGTGTATTTTTTGCTTAAAATTTGATTTTTTTTCTTATTTTAAGCCTCTTAAATTTATTGGATAAATGTAAAGACATTTTTCAAACATGTATAATAATATTTTTTTTGTTTTATTCATCGCCGCCAACACAATAGCTATGCATTAACTACAATTTAAAATATTTATATTATTTTATTTTACCATATAACTCAATATTTTGTGAAATGTGATATTTCAGAGAAATCTACTTTTGAATGTTTAGTATGATATCAAACATACAATCCCATTTATGGCAAAATTAATATTAAATTAAAAAATAATAATAAATATGAATATTTCAGATTCATTATTTACGTAGGAGGTTACACATGCTTTCTAGAAAACTACTTTTTTGATTATTCTTATGTACATTGTGTTAGTCCTATGATGAGAAAAGTTACTCTATGTTCTAGTAGGTATGTATTGGAAGGTATTTGGGTGTGTATTGGATGAGATACATTGATTAATTAGTGCGAGTATGAGATGATGTTTGGTTTCCTCATATAAGAGATGATAGGGAAAACATTACAATTACAAAAAATTTTAAATAATTTTAAACAATTTTCCATCTAAACTATAAAAAATTAATATATCTATATATTTGGATGAATATAAGTCGCAATTATGTCATTAGATAATATTTTAAAAATATTAGTTTTCATAACACTAATATCATAATTTTAACCCATGGTAACCGTACTTAATGATTAATGTGATATATGAATTTTGCACTTTTGTGGTGACAAAAGTCATTATAAAATGGTGAACCAAAACTGGATAATGGAAGATATTATAGTACAAATGTCATTTATTTGTTCAAATACATATTTTATTAATTATAAATATTTAATAAAATATTATTTAACATATAATAACATTAACTGATTTTCAGAAAACTTCTAGAAAGACATGTCCACTACTACATATGAAATTAAGGTAATTATTTCATGACTGAAAATTAAAAACAATTCCATCATAAATTTAATTTATTTATCACAAATATTTCATGTACAAAAGTTTAAATTATTTTTAGTTCTAATTCATCTAATAATATATATATCGAAAGGATGAATCATTTATTTTCTAATTTTCCTTTACATAAAATAATATAAATGTGTTTATCAAAAAAATGGCCCCATAATAAATTTTATTTTACATAAAAAACATTTGGTTTATAAAACACATACATTTATATATAGTTAGTCTTGTAAATTATTTTAAGACTTATTTCATATTTATAACCAAGTTTTACCTGTTTATCATTAACATGTGAAATAATTCTTAAGAATATTAATATTAATAATAGGAAAAATAATAAAATTTCCATATTTATAAAATGATGATATTATGATTAATAAAATGGAATATATTTTATCAAATGTGATACCTTTGTATAGAAAAAATAATTATAGAAATAAATACACAAAATAAGAGTAAAAAATGTTTCCCACAATAAATATATTTTCATATACAATTTTTTAAATTAAAAATTAAACATAATTTTTATTATAGTAAAATCTACATTATTATGATTAATTAAAATTAATTTTTTATTTTTGAAATTAAATCAATTAATGGGATTTTTTTGATAATAAAAAATAAGGAAACTTTTCATGAAATTTTTCATTTCTCACTATTAATATAAATTCTATATATTCTGATAAATCCCAAAATTTCACATTAAAATAATTTGAATATGTTGATCTAAAGAACTAAATACTTTTCAATTACAAACTATTTCTATTGTTTTATGAATATAATTAAATTATTCTCTCAGAAAGAAAATATAAATCATTTTTTATGAAAACTAATTATTTTACATATATAATAAAATTAAGAAATCTTTTGTAATAATTTCATAAGAATTAAAAATAATAATTATTGTGAATGAAATATATATATATATATATATATATATCACCATCTTGTGAATTTTATAATTACCCTCTAATTTGGAAACTAGGTAATAGAAATCGTGTTTCATTAATATTATTTCACATTTTTTGAGCTTGATGTTTTATGTGATACAGGTTATTGAAAATATTTTTATTACTAAAATGATATATAATCTATTATATTGTATTATTTCATTCTAAAATCCATATTGATATTTAATTTTCACCGTTTAGTTAATATTACCTAAAATTAATATAACATTGTAATAAATTAACATATAGATTTTTTCATCAAATTTAATTTTAATTCTATCACTAGAAAAACTATTAAGCAAGAATCTCTATTATAATCTTACAAATGAAATAATTTTTGGAAAACATTACTTCATAGTTCAGAGATTCATTAAATGTAATACTCGATAAATTTAACTTCAGTTTTATTGAGTTTTTGAAAATTGTTTATCATTAGGATTCAAAATGTGACAAGATTAACCCATATGATTTTCCCCATTCTATAAGAAAAATAAAAAAAATTGATGTGAATCATCCTAATTATCATTAATTTTCCATGCTTGAATAATTCAAGTATTTTTTTATCAATTATAATATCAATAATATGATGAACATTAATTCCTAAAGTCTGTATCTGAAATAGTTATCACAATTAAATATAATAAACAATATGAATTAAACTTATTATTATGAAATACTACAATGATATCAAAATCCTCAATATGAACTCCCACATTTCAACATTAGTCTTTCGAAATTTTAATCACTATAAATCTCTTCAAAACTATTCATTGTAATATTTAATTCATAAATAAGATTGATTTTATCTCTTAGTTTCACATGATCATGTTAACATTTATCTCTAAAAATCATTAATCAATAATAAATTAATATACAAAAAATAAATATCCGCAAACATATATTCTCTAGAATATGATTTTCCCTCCGATAAATAATGTGAATCACGATAAAGGATGAATAAAATAATATATGATTCAAATATATAACTCACACCTTATTCATTAAATAAAATATCCTCTTAGCTCAAAATATTTCAATATTTTATTTTCATATATTGTTACTAATTTAGTAAAATTCATAGAAAATAAAATAAATTTCTTTTTTACAAATTCAATGTTAATTTAATTATTATCTATATTATAAAGATATATTCCGAAAATTTAATATCCATTTTACCCCAATTAACTATATTAATATCCATGATCATATTAAACAAAGAGGTTATCAACACCATTGAATATATATCAAATTAATATAAAAATGTTTCTTACTCAATTATATATTTTATTAAAACTCATAATATTCCAAAGTGTTGTATTCTTATAAATTCCTTAAACGATATCCTTGAACATCTAAAACCCCCATCACATTAAAAAATAAATTTTTTATCTACACAATTAATTAGATGATCAAAATTAAACTTATCATCATGTGACACATTATTTCTATCACATTTTAGGGTATAATATCATCAGTAAAGTAACACAATATTTAATACATAGAAAATAAATACTTTTAGATGAATACTACTTATATTATAAAAATAAATGGTAGAGGATCGTAGTGGTATAGTTTTTTTGGTATCTTGTAAATGTACATAACTTGTTTATAATAGTTACTCATAGTATACCACTTTTTTCCAAATAACTGAAACCCTTCCTATAAATATCACTAATAATACATATAATCATAATCTTGTAAAAATAACCATAATATAGGGTGATCTCATATGCTCAGTAAAGGTAAATAAAAGAGATATGTAAACATAAAATTAGTATAACATTATGAGAACATGATTAATACAATTTAATGTGATGAACATCATATCAAAATTCATAATCATGAGTCTTAGAATAATTACTGGAATTTTATAAGACATGAATCCTAAGGAAAAAAAGAACACAAGCTATATAACAATAACACTATCAAAAGATTTTGACTTTTTTATACACATGAAGTATATAGTACCCATGTATCACTTAAAATCCTATCATATTATGCTGGGATCAATCATAAATCCATTAATGTAGTAATTGTAAACTCCCAAGACTATCAAAGTAGACAAAATACCTTATAGAACTGTTCTAACTACCCCTTAATGTCCTTTTTATCTCATTAAAGATCAACCTTTACTCAATTCATCAGAGGGAGATACAGGTCCAATCCATATTTGGTTATAACATGGACACCATACTATTATATTTTGTAACCACCTTCATTGGTTATAAAGTGAACATTGACCTTTGATATAATGTAACCTTATCCCTTGTTTAAACCATAACTACTATCACAAAATTAAAACCATTCATAATTTTTCCATTATATGTAATAATAGTCTTCATATCATAACACATATAATGAAATGAGTTTCTTGAACAATTCACTATAGAAAAACTCATAGAAATTAAAATGGTTCTATAAATATCTATACATCATAATCATATAAAATCCATGAAAAAATTAAAATGGTTTTATTTTATCACATCCTTAGTAAATTTTGAGTAATATAAAATTTTTTCATCTTAGGTAAAAAAAAAATTTCAACATAAAATATCATAGAACATATATTTTGGTAAAAACATTTTGTTCAAATATAACATTTTTTAAAATTATAAAATAAAAAAATTTGTGTAACTAATATTCATTGAAAATATACTAGGAAACTAAAATTATGTTTCTAGGAAAATAGTTTCTGTGATGATGATATATTCTGTTATTGTCATACTTAAGAAAAAAATTATTTCATTTAAATTTTTCAAAAAGGAAAATGTGTCTTTCTTTGAAATCTACATGATGATACCTTCTAAAAATTTTTAAAAAGTAAAAAATGGTTTAAAATATGTTAAATAAAATATTTTTATAATATAATAAAAATGAAATCATTTTACAAAAACATGCATATCAAATGAAATGGGTTTTTAACTTGTGATAGAAATGAAGATGATTATTATTACAATAATTATTTTTTAATTAATCATTCATGAGTGGATAATTAATAGAATAAAATTATTATCTAGAAATAACTAATAGATTATAAAATTAATTATCTTAATTATAAATAGTTGTAATAATTTTGTTCTAAAATAAATAATCAAAAAATATGCTAAACAATGATATTTTTATATAAAGTCATCACCGGTTTGGTATTAATTGAAAATAAGAATCAAGAAATTATAACATTAAATTGAACCTGCAATTTCATGATAATAAAGAAATTCATTATATCAAATGTCAAAGAGGAAATATATACACCTCACAAGGGAAATTATTTCTGAGTATTTCATAAGTCTCCTAAAACAATAGGGACTAGAAAGCCTATTCCCTAAGTCTCGACTTCCTTCAAACATGTCCAAAACTCATTAATAGTAATTATATTTTTTTATAAATATATTAACTAAAAATAATAATATATATATATATTTATATATGATTAAATTATGCCATTTCACTACCCATTTATTTGACAATTCCTTCTTAAAATAATGTCTTTGGTAATAAATGTATCACTTTTAACATATGTCTTGGTATGTTATTTTTGGTAATTTTTCATTGATAATAGTTAAATAATATATATAATTTTTAACATTATATTAGAATTATATATATTTGTTATATATAGAGAGTAATCCATATAATATGGAGATAGAAAATGAAATTCACCATTCATAGAGATGGTCGGTAGTACATATGAATAAACATTGTTTCCTTTTTCAAATCATATTAGATAAAATAAATGTAAATAATATATTAGATTTATAGCATATTATTAATGCCATATACACATCATATAATAATTAAATTTAATCTTATTAACTTCCATTTTATTTCTATGTGAAAAATAATCACATCTCTTTATAAGGCAGTAATCTATCAAACACATGAGTGACGTTATCGAATTCCCACACGATATCAATTACTATTGTATATGTGAATTTATAATTTAATAGGTATAAATATGTTAAAAATATCATATATAATCAGTAATACAATCCTTATTATAAACTATGTATAATGGAAATTGTAAAAATCAAATCAAATGGTTCATGAGGTTGTAGTTCACCATACATAAGAGTGATGTCATTTTTTTAAAAATGATCAAATGTAAGAAGGTATGTATTGAAATATAAATAAAAATTACATGATATATTTATTTTAAAACTATAAATCACATACCATTCCCACTAATCATTTTTTATATTTTAAGAGAATTTACTATGTAAGGGCATTCATTGCAAGTGGAAAATATACTCATTATTAATTTTTTCCACCAAAGGAATACTTAAACTACATGTTTTATATTTTGGAAACATATTCAATAATTACATAATTAATATTAATTTTACTTAAATATTTTCAGACATGTGAAATACATATTATAACATGGGATGAGCACAAAGATCAATATAAGTGAACTAAAGGAAAAAAAATTGTGAGTCCAATGAAAAACTTGAAAATCTAATAAAAACTATTGTTAAAAATCATTAAAAATCATAGAACATTCAAGAATGTTCCTTATAAAATCATTAACATATCATGTTTATATTCACACTTACATTATTAATAACCATAATATTGACATCAATCTCTGGTCTACCTAATAGATTAGAGATAAATTATGGTACTCACCCTTCGTAAAAGATATATTAGAATAACCAGTTATTATGAGCTATATTGGGGATAAACATATATAATAAGTTATATTGTGCTCACCCTTGATATATAATGGTGATAAAATATTATTATATAATTTAAATTGAATAAGACATGGATAAACCACTTGAAAACACCTTTAAACCTATGTTTAGACAATTTTTGGATATCAAAATACCCTCTTAAAGAACAATATCATTTAAAAAATATGAAAATTATACATAATAAAAAACCTAATCTATTTTTAAATAAATATGATAAAAAACAAAGGAATAATTAAAAAATATAACCTTCACATGCGTATGGATATTTTTTAATTTTTTCCTTTATTATTTCGTAAAAATTGTTTCAATAGTAATAATAAAATAAATTATTAATGGAAATTACTTCAAATAAAGCATTACAATGATTGATTTTTGAAATATTCCTGAGAAATTAAAAAATTGAAATATTAGAAAATTATTTTATATATGAATAAATTTATAAAAATAATTTTTAAAAACATGTACAGGAAATACATAGAATTGTAAAATAAATCTTTAAAGCATTTTAAATATGTCTAGTTTATTTAAAATGTTTGTTACCTAGTGTTCAACACATCACATACATTATTTATCATCCTGAATAATAAAATGATAAATTATTTATATTCATGATAACATTTTATAATTTTTATTATTCCTTTTATATTTTTTATTACCATTTAATACTAATTAATAACTTATTTATGTTCACATAGGATGTTTCAACGATATTAATTCCACAAGTCCAAAATGACTTTTGATTTATTTATATAGTAAAAATTTATCAATATTATATTATCTAATGAATAACATTAATTATATAATATTCAATTATATACATAAACTATTTTTTAAATCCATACATTATATATGTATATAAAACATAAAATATGTCACAATCATGGAGAATGTAAGCCATACATGCACATGAGTAGTTTTTTCATTATTAAATAACAATTATGGAAAAAAGGTTATAATAATTTTAACATTATTTAATTATAATATTATTATTAATTTCATATTAACAATTAAAATATAATTAAATATATCATCCAAAAAATGAAACGCATCACTTCCTAGAGATGATAGTTCACATACAGGCATGAACAACATTACAATTTTCATATTTATAGAAATGAAAGAACATAAATGGTATATTATTATATTATAATGATAAATATATCAAGAATATCATGTATAATCTTTAATTACATCATTATATAATTTTTAAGAGAAAATAATTTGAAATGAACTTTATCAATTCGTAAGGTAGTAGTTCTCTGTACATACGAATAATTAATTATTTTCAAATTTTAAGGAATTGGAGAAGGATTTAGGTGATGGAATTATAATAATAAAATATATTTATATTAAGGAAAATATATTTTTTATTATATCAAGGTGGAATTAAAATTGAAGGAAGTGGAATAATAATCAAACCAAAAACAGTTATTTAAAACTCATACTTCTTTTCAAATAATATCCATTGATTATCTACTTAGCACCTCTAGGGTGAGTGTTATGAAAGAAATAATTCTTCTATAATGTTTCTAGGGGTTCTATGAAGTTTTTTAGGAATAAAATTGTAGAATAATGTTTTTATTTTTTATGATTGAAGAAAATTGGGGGGGGGGTTTATATTAGAGGGGAGGGGCACTCTTTGAATTTTTCAAAATATAATATTTATATAAATTACATTTATATTTCAATTGGATAAAAAACTATTTAAATAGAATATAGGATGATTATGGGTTGTAATAAATTTATCCAATATAATTTAAATGGTTTTTGAATTATTTTTTAATAATTAACTTTTAGAATTAAATATTATTTAACATTTTTAATTCTTAAAGTGATATAATATAATTTACAATTTCAAGGTTTATATAATTTCTATAACATTCCAAAATAAAAATAGAGGAGTCATATATTAAATTTTCAAACATATAAAAATTATTTTATGGAGTTGTATATTTTTGTGAATTAGATATATTTTAATAAAATATCATTTATTTAAATATGTCATTATGGTCAATTTTTACACTATAAATTAATTTAATTATTAATAATTCCATCACAAAATTATATATATGAACTAAAAAAATGAAAATAATAACTAAAATGTATCATTTATCCATTAAATTTTTATAATATTAACTATTTAAAATTATATATTTTTTTAAATTTTTAATAACAGTTCATTGGTATTTTCTTTAATTAAGCTATTATTGCATCATCATAGTGTAAGCTGTTAATGTAATTATTAATTATTTTAAAAAATAAAAACAAAATACAATCATGAACTTAAAAACTTTATATTTCAATAGACTATTTATAATCAAACATATTCCCTATATATCCCTCGTATTAAAAAAATTTCACTTATTAAAATCAATGGTATAACATAATTGAATTTTCATAGAATTAAAAAATATAAACAGATTGAAGTCATAAAAGATGCACTAAGAGATCATAAAATATTATTATAGATGATTTATGACTATAATAACTCGAAAAATAAAATTAGTTCACGTTTCAAAGTAATTTTTAAAATATATATTGTTAATTTTACCATTATTTAGATTATTTATCCATAATCGTGGAAAAAAATATAACTACTGTTATTATTCATAAAGTCATAAAAAGGAAATTATTTATTAAATTATGACCTAATAATTACAAATATGGAATCCATTTTTTAAATTTAAAATCACATATTTAGCTAAATGTAATTTCAAATTAATTTAATTATCGAAAAGAGAAAATGGGTTTTTAATGTAAAAATGATCAATATATTTAAATGTTTGTATATTAAATATCAATTGGAAATTTATTTTAAAGACCTATATTTGATTAAAATATCTAGAATTTATCTATTTAAAATTTAAACAATTAAAAATATATTAAATAATAATATAAATAAATTTGAAGAAAAAATAACAAATTCAATTAAAATGCTTCATTTTTTAACTATTCATTAAAAATTAAAATTATATGAAAATGTAAAAATATTAAACATATTTAAATTTTTATATCCTCTTTAATATAGATTGATTGTTTTTAAAAATATAATTTTTTATAGTTTCAGAAACTACATTTAAAACAAGTTCACCATCAAAATTTGGAAAAATTTCCTTTTTTGAAAAATACTTCATTTATGAGTAAAATTTGATTCTTTCTTATATAATTTCTATAAAAACATGAATTTTATACAATATGTAATATATTATATATATAGATAAAATTAATATAATACAAAAATATTGGTTTGTTTATTTATTGGCCTAAAATACACTTGTGAACATTTATATATATTTTGAAAAAGACATTATTTTATATTAAAAGGGATTTTCAGTAATTTATAATGAACTTTTCACCCAAGAATTAATAATATTTACATTTCTAAAAAATAATAATTCAGTTATTCATGTTAATAACCCTCAATCTAATCATTAGGTTATAATTGTGTCATTTATATTATATTATTTAGTTGTTTGTTTCACCTCGATGTGGTGAGTTTTGTATGCTATCAAAAATAGTGTTTCCTTTTAAAACTAAGGATATTACCTTCTAAACACCGCTTTAATAAATTTTGTCCTTGAAATTTTAACATGGGATTCGTATTTGGGGATTGACATATCAAATTTCATTTATTAAAATGCATATTTAGAAGAAAAAAAAGGAACATAATAATTAAAAATTAATAAATAGAATTGTAAGTACGAATGTCACCTAAGAAAATAAAAACAAGGATTACAGAAAATAAATAGAAGGATTACATGTAGGAAAAAAATGACATGGATGAAAAAATAACTTTCACATTATAGTGTATAGTGATATATATCATAGTCCTTATAATTTTAACCACAACCAAAATATTAATTTGCGATGGGTTAAAGGTTCATTGATTTATTAGGAGGAATCATTATTGGATAACATTTTTTTTATCAAAATCCTTTTCAAATAGGTAAATCTTTGATTTACTACATGGAATAAGGTGAGAAGGAAACAACCCTACGTGAATAGTATAGTTTTATCCATTAATTAATTTACACCATAAATTATTTTTCCAATTAATTAGTATTAACAATAAATTTTTGAATCCTGAATAACTAGAATAATATTCTATAGAATAACATAATCCTCAAATAATTACCAAACTATTTGTCTTATAATTAGACATTACTAAAAACCAAAATGGTTTTTAAAATATCAGAAAATATCACAAAAATAATATATCATATATGATGCTAAAATACCTCAATTTCTAAATTTCAGCAGTAATACACAACGGTCATCATAGACAATTAAACAAAAAACAACTTAAAATCCTAAATAACAATACAAACAATTATTGAAACCCAATATTCATAAGTATTTGATCATGTAGTATCTAAATATAATTTTTATCATTTCTCCCAAATCATATCAACTACTCATCAAGTTGTATACCAAAAAATCAATTTCCCTAATAATCAACAAGATGCACTATCTATTTAAAAAATAACATGAATAACCTTAAGAACAAAATAAAATCATAGATTCATAAAAATTACAATTAAACCATTAATCCTAAAATAATATCCCATAGTATTATATATTCCTACATCTTATTAGATTCCCAATAATGTTAACATCTTCTATAACAACATTAATTACAAATCTAAAAATCATTTCCCAATCATAAGGTTATCTGTTTGATAAAACATATGTTCTGAAATTAAATTTAATCTTATTCCATAAAATCATTTGACTAAACCAAAAAAGTCTTACTAAACTAAGAATTCACGTAGGTAGTGGTGAATGATTCTCCCTTATCTGCCTTCAATTGTGGGTTCGATTCTCAAAGCCTTGCTGGATGAAACGGTTTTCCACTCTTCCATTGGGTTTTATTGTTTATATAATTTTTTAATTATTATTACTTAAAAAAATATGATAAATTCCTAAAAAAATCACCATACCATGTTTTTACCTAAATGGGTTTCTCATACATTTCATTTTTTACCTAAAAATATAATAACCCAAAAATACCTAAAAAATGAATGTCTAAAAAAATACCACTAGTCACCTTAAATTATTGAAACATAAATCCTAAAAAGATTTTTATAATATAATTAACTAATGATACTCCTTTAAATTATAAACCCATGATGAAATCAATATTTCTTAATAAACCCTACGAATCTCTAAATATTTCTAAATGATGCTAAGATAAAAACGGTATGGACCCGACCATAAAAATAACATATTATAGTTATTTAAAAACTATAAATACATTATTTTCCAAAATATCATTTATGTTTACATTTTTTTAAAATTATAAAATTTATTACAATGTAATCTCATATATTATAATTTTACACTTATACTCAGTATCAATTTCTTCAAAAAAAAAGTAAACCCTTTTTAAAATTATACATCTATTCTTATTAGAATAAATCTTTTAGTAAGAGATGTAATGTAAATGAAACTTTTGTTTTGATGAAAAACATAAAAACGAATTGAAACTTTTTCTTAAAAATAATTATAAAGAATAGAAAAATCATATTGGTTCTTTATGGAATAAATATCATATCTGTGTTACATTCAACTGTAAAAATTTAATAACCATACCATACACTTATTCTTTTGAGTACACAATGCATTGGGGAGTTTTAATGGGGACCACCCTTCGTGTAAGATATATCTGGATCAACCATTTTTTAGGAGGTATATTTGTGCTAAAACAATAATATAAGCTTTATTAGAGTCACCTGTGAGATATAATGTGTATCAAAACATCATATATATTTTATAAATGTGGAAAATTATGTTCATTCCATATCTGTTATAAAACATTCCATTATTCTTTTATAAAAATATTTTAAATGGTAACTCTAGAAAAATGTTTTAGATTAAAATAATTCGTATAAAACATTGAAATGATTACATTTAAAACAATTTTGAGGGAAATTATAAAATTAACATTTTAAAACATTCATTCAGATAAAAACAAATTGAAACTTTTTCTTAAAAATCATTATAAAGAATAGAAAAATCATATTGGTTCTTTATGGCATAAATATCATATCTATGTTACATTCAACCATAAAAATTTAATAACCATACCATACACTTATTCTTTTGAGTACACAATGCATTGGAGTGTTTTAATGGGGACCACCCTTCGTGTAAGATATATCTGGATCAACCATTGTTTAGGAGGTATATTTGTGCTAAAACAATAATATAAGCTATATTAGAGTCACCTGTGAGATAAATGTGTATCAACACATCATATATATTTTATAAATGTGGAAAATTATGTTCATTCCATATATGTTATAAAACATTCCATTATTCTTTTATAAAAATATTTTAAATGGTAACTCTAGAAAAATGTTTTAGATTAAAATAATTCGTATAAAACATTGAAATGATTCCATTTAAAACAATTTTGAGGGAAATTATAAAATTAATATTTTAAAACATTCATTCAGATAAGATTATATTTATAAAAATAAATTAAAAACATTTTCATGGAAGTGAATGATTTATAAATAAATCATTAAAATGTATAAAATAAGGATTATATAGTTAAAACCTCTATTTCATTGAGTTCGACTCATCATGTATGTTCATTATCATCCTGAATAATAATACTCAGTTAATTATTTACATAATTTATTAAAAATTTATTTTTTCTTATTTCGTTTATATTAAATATTACCATCTTATAATAAATACATCAATAATTATGTCCTAATAAAAAAATATGATGATATTCAATACAATATTCCAAAATGAGTTTGGAATGTTGTCTATAGAAAAAATGTGTCATTATGTCATAATCATCATAATAATATTCTTGAAATAATAATCACCTTTATACATAATTTTAACTTTTAAATACATCTATTATATAGTTATATTAATAATGAATTGTGGTACAATCATGTACATGGTAAGTTATAAATATGCATTAGTAACATTTCCATTTTTCAATGATATTTATTGAAATAATATATTTATTATTTTATCTTTTTATAATATCCAAAATCTAATTTATTTCATATTCATCATTGAAATATACTTATATATATCACCCAAATAATGAATCAAATCACTTCAAGGAGTTTATAGTTGTCACAAAAACACGAACGTCGTAATCATTTTATTGTCTATGGAAAGCTATGAAATTAAATGATATATTATTAGTATTTTATAATGATAAATAATTAATGAATATAATATATAAACCTTATTTACATATTTATAATTAGTCTTTGTTGGGGGTTATGGAAACAGTATTATATCTGTTCAGGACACGGTAGTTCATCATACACATGAGGATTATTTCATTTCACAGTTAATGGAAGATGATATACATTTAGGGTCTAATATTAACATAAAAATCATATTATATTTAGTATAAATGATTTTTTATTTTATAATTGTGGAATAATATTATAAGTAAGTGTACGAATAGATAAAATTAGAAATTATAATTAAAAATCATAAATTTTTCATTGCACAATTTCCATTGATTAACACCTCAACACCTCTCATGTAGTTTTATGCCTAAAACCTATGCTCTATAATATGATGGGGGATTTTAGAAAGGTATTTGGGAAGATATTTTCTATTCCAAATTTTTTAGGTGTGATGAAAATATAATAATGGTTGACCTTTTGTAGGAGAGGGTAGGGGAACTATTTGAATTCTCCATGATATAAAATTAATTTAACTTAATTTTATTTTACAATTTCTTTAAAACTAATTTATTTATAATATATGACAATTATGGGAATAGATACATTATTAAAAATAAATTCATATAATTTATGACTATTTTTAATCCTTATCTTGTAGATTTAATCCTTATCTTACATTTTTAATTCTTATAATGAAATAATGTAATTTCCAACTTGATGGATAATATTATAAATAAAAATTTCCAAAAAGCCAATAAATGAGTCACTAATGACATGTAGAGACTTATACAAACAATTTAACTTAATTTAATATTTTTATGAATTATATTATTTTTAATAAAATATCATTTGTTTAAAAATATCATTAATGGCAATTTATACACAATAAAATGATTGAATTTATAAAAATAACATTACAACATGATATATTCAAAAAAACACTTTTAAATAATAAATAAAATATCAAATTCATCAATATATGGTGTATATTCCACTAATTCTGTCAAATTATTTTTGTTTTGATATTTTAAATATCATTTATTTTATATTTTCTTTCATTATACAATTATAACATCATCAATGTGTGAGCCTTTAATTTAATTATTTCATCACTAAAAAATGGAGTCGATAAATATATTATCTTTCAAGATACTATTTATATTATAACATATTTTATATATAACCCCATATTAAAAATATTTAACTTGTTAAAAACATTAGTATTCTATGATATACTTTTCAGGAATTTAAACAAATAAATGGAATAAAAACACCCATCTAAACCCAATATCACATAAAATAGTCGTAAGGATTATTTGGGTAAAAAATATCTCATATAATAATATTAGGAAAATTTTAAGGTTAATATTATAGTATTATAATATTATTTTAAAACTTAGTTACATGATTCTACCCTTAACCATAGTAAAAAATATTATTATTAATGTTTTTATTTATAATATACAAATATAAAAGTGAAATAATTAATAAATTTTCACCATATGATTCCAAATATGGAATTGAGATTTCCAAATTCAAACCACATAATTGGATAAAGTTAATATAAAATAATTCATATTGATTAATTGTGAAAACACAGTTTTAAAGCAAAACCATTCAAAATATTGTAGTTTTTGTATATCCAAACTCGATGATAAATTTAGTCAAATGAAAAACATTGAATAGATTGATAATAATTTGACATAATTATACTTTAGAACGAGTAAAATATATAATTTATCATTATAATTAAATTTTTGGAAGAATCTTTTATCAATTAAAATTCCTTAAATCATCAATATTTATCAAAAATAAAAATTTATCTGAAAAATATGAAAAATCAAACAAAATAAAATTTTGATATTTACTATTAAATTAAGAATGTTATTTTCTAAAATATATATTTTAATATATTATAAATCTATATTTAAACAATTTCCTCCATCAAAATGTTGAAATAGTTCCTTTTTTGTAAACACTTCAATTATATATAAAAAAGGATTTTATTCATATATAATGTGTATAAAAAATTTAAGACAATTTTTTATAATTATATTAAATAATATATATATATCATTAATTTAATATAATAATATTTATTTCTTTATTTATTAGACTGAAACACTCTTGTGTACATTTAAAGAGATGTTCAAAAAATATTTAATTTTAAAAAAATATTTTACATTCATTTATAATTATTTTGTCACCAAAAAATTATATATATATATATATATTTGTAATAAAATTTTAATAATGAAGTTAATCATGCTCATAAAAGTAATTATAGTATCTTGGTTGTAATAGTAACATTTAAATAATATTATTTAGTTGTTCATTTATGATTGATGTGGCATGTTATGTATGATATGGGACATAGTTTTCCCTTTAGAAACCTTGTGATGAAAAAAGTTAATAGTGCCATTATAATTCTAGATTTTTATTAATATAAAAAATTTCTTTTATAAACATAAAATAACTCATTTTACCACTCATAAAGGGTGGTTATGTAATAAGAATAACATTTGATTCCAATGTGGTGGTCTTCCAACACAAGATTAACGATTCCATTTTCAATTTGATTATAGGGGATATGGATATAAGATAAAAAAATAACATACTAAAATAGAAATATTTTTGTGATACCTGTGTTCTTATATCATCATATTTAATATTATTTTATATCATTCAATGATAAAATAAATAAAAAATGTCAATTTAAGAATTTACCACTACTTTAGAGAGCCTCTTTAGGATTCTATGTAATTACTTTATATATGGGATTCATAATATATATAAGGAATCTATATAATGTGGAGCTAAATATGTATGAATTTTTTTTATTCTAGGGAAAACCAAATGGTTTTTAAGTGTGTAGAAGAGGTGAGAGGGGGTGGCCTTATATAAGAGGGGGAGGTTACACACATTGAATCCTTGAGAAAAAGAATATGTTCCCATGTTTCTTCAAGTAAAATACATAAATGGTGAGAAATTACCTAACCATAATGTTTAATTGGTAAATATTATCAATTAAAATGGTTTTTGGAAAAGTTTCTAGGTAATTTACCCCTTATCATTTTTGTTTAAACTTTCGGTAAACCTGTTTTAACCTTAACCACAATAAATAATTTTTTTGGTTTTTATTATTAATTTTTTTAGAAAACTAAATTAAATATGTTATAAATTGTTAATTATTATGATTAATAATATTTAATACACTTTTTGAAATTTAGTTAACATAATGCGAGGGATTTAATTTAAAATTAAAACCTCAGACATGAAGAAATGTTGTTTTCCAAAGAGAAAAATCGTTAAATGTTTAATATGATAATATATCCTAATGAAATATATAATTTATATAATATATTTGAATTTTATAAATAATTCTATAATTTAAATATTTTAACCTTAAAAAAAATATTAAAAGATTGTTTTTCTTTTAAATTATATGATTTAATAGGTAGTTTTTTCATAATGTCTAGAATTTTTCAGTATTTGATTAAAAAGGTATCCTTTAAAAATATTCTCAAAATTTCACTGAAAATTAATTTTGAAATTATTATTTAAATTTTTTTTATTTTAAAAACTAAATTTTATAATAGTATATAAATATAATTCTAAAAATAGGGTTCATAATGTGACAAAACAACTATTTTAAAAAATAAATTATCATGAAATTGGATTTATTATTATCTCATGTATATTAAACACAAATGATTAATGTTACAAGATTTAATAAATAAATAATATATATAGTTCATTATCATAATTCATACAATTTTATTTGTTTCATTTCTTTATGTAAAATTCATTTTTGCTCAGAATAATATTTTTTTTTTAAAAAAAATCATTATTTTCAAATGGTTCTTATTTCTATTTATAATTAATTGGTGACTAAATCATAAATTTTAAATTCATTTTTAATCTGTATATTATAATAATTTATTCACTCTTATTAATAATCTCCTCTTCATCAACTAGGTTAAAACTATCATAATTCATAATAATAATTCAATATTATCTCATATTACATTGATACATGTTGACATATGCACAACATGATATTAATTAAATTAAATTTATTTGAATAATATATTTTTAAAAAGAATTGGGGCATTATAAAAAGTTCTCATAGGTCATATATTCTTATTCATCATTTGGTTTTATAATAGGTTTCCATAGGTTATATCTACTAATTCATCATAATGGTTCTCAATGAAAATGTAAATTAACACGCACAAATACCACCTAGACTATCAATAAATGTGTTCAGTGATATTCTCATTCAACATACATTGGTGAATATTGCATTAATTACAAATTTACACCATTTAGAGTTTTTACAAATATATGAATCTATTCTAGAGTCACATCTATATTTTTGATTCTAGATAGTGATGTTTTTTCGAGTAGAGTTACACAATAACTAATTTACAAAAAATCATCATATTACCCTATACATGAGTTGTCCCAAATATATGTCATAAGGTAATATATTTAAATTTATCATTTCATAAATCAAGTTCACAATTTTCCTAATATACATTAACTAATTAAAATTGTAATATCCATGACCATAAAAGCACCGAGTATGTCATTACATTATTTCATTAGAACTGCAAATAGAAGATAAAATACCTAGTGGATAAATATTTTGGTAGTCATAAAAAACAAGATACATTATTTAATCTCAAATTAATCTTTAAAACATAAAATATAATATTTTATTTTATTTTTTAAAATTATTTTTCCTTCTAGAATATCCATGGATATCAAACATTTTACTTATCCAAGAATCTAGTGGAATGGAAACAAAGTAATATATTTGGATCTGATACAAATTAAGGGACTCATGAAATGTATGACATTATATAAAAATCAAGTCATGGAAAATAAAAAAACAGATAAAAAATATTCCAATTTTCCATACAACTATGTGCATAAAAGTAGAAAATTTTTATGCACAAAATAAGAAAAAAATAATTATAATGATAACAATAAATGGTTTCATAATTATAAAATTAATAATTTTAGACATCATAATCATATAATAAATTCCTTATTACAGCACATCATAATAATAATGTTAGGGTCTTTATCTAGTTGATCATTTATAAATAGGAAAAAACTATTCCAAATATCTTACCAATTTTTACTCATTAGACTTACTGATTCATCCACTAGCTATGTAAATCTAGGTCCCACGACCACGTAATAAATCCAATGCAATAATAATGTGATTAAAAAATATCATATCATCAAAATCTTTTAACAATAAATAACTATAAATATTTATAGAACTATTATATTTAATTTCAATTCATTCCTCAGAAAAAATAATCATAAGTAAACAAAAATGATGTAGTGGATGATAGTAGTAGATTATATCCATGTAATCATAATATTAATCAGTTAATTTTTTACATAGATTAAAATAATTTTAAATTATCCCTATAAACATTCATGATGAAAATATACCCTTGACATTAAAATCACTTATTTATAATCTAAAGATAACCAAAATATTTGGAAATGAATTTTATTTTGAAAGGAACATGTAAAATTGAAATAGAACATTAATGTAATGATTACTCCTGATGGTGAAAAACTTATGTCTACATATTATATTAAAATATATAATCTATTAAAAAATTATTTAAAAGTCACTCTTTCCTAAATAGATAACAATAATTTTTTAAACCTTTTTCTATAAAGAGAAACATGGGATAAAAATACATAATCAATCATCATAGATATTTGAAAATATTCAAGAAATTTTTTAATGAAAATATTAACATGGAAGAAATAGATTCTAAGTAAAGAGAAATAATGATTTCCCTTAAAATAAATCAATTAGTATTTTGTGTACATAGATTGTGGAATATTAAATGAATAATTATAATTTCACAAAATAACTAAAGGGGAAAAATTGTATTAGGCATGGTTCCTTCACTTACATTAGACCTATATAAAATTTACTACATAGTCTATTAACAAAATTCAAGCGCATTTATAAATTAGTGGTTGTTCACCCGAAGTGGAAGACCTCATTCCAACTCCAAAAACATTATTAACAAAAAACATGTGTTAGAGTACATAGGAAAAAACATTAAAACATAATCAACTACCATCCAATAATCCAAATATATTTTTCAGATACATCCATGAATATTCTGTCTTCTTATACCATCATGAGGACATAATAAACTCACAATCATTCCAATTTAATTAATTATAAGAAAATAAAAATAATTAAATTATTATTAAGAAATAAAAATTGAAAACTTACCTTACAAATAATTTACTCTAATGATGTTTATGCCACTTTTGGCACAGTCCCAGGAATAATGAATGGAAAATACACAATCACTTTAGTTATGTTATGGAACATTGTATACAATTTGACCTAAATCCCAATATGAAAATTCAAAGGCATAAATACTTCAATAATAATATAACCAGAAACCTAAATTCCTTATCTTGTTCATCCTATATCCTATTATATCAAAATCCCCATTTCTCATGATGAATTCTACAAATATGTAGTAGAATTTTCATCAAATTCATTATTTCTCATGAATCCAAATATCAGAAGATGATCATGGAGGAATGTGATGTGAATAAAATTGATACATTAAGGGTTTTTAAGGGATTGGGAATACAAATATTAATCATACATGGTTAAGGGAAGACTGTTCTTTCACCACATGATGAATAGGTTTCCAAGATAAAAGAATAAATGAGGATCTCTCTTGTATTCACTAATAATTTTCAGGGACATCCATCCTATGATTAAGGAGACTCCTGAAAGGCAGAAAGGAGGAGTTCATTGATGAATTTCTGTATAATAATTAGTAATTTTTTAGTTAATCATGAGGGGGATCAATGTCCAATTTGACCAAAAATGAACTTTAATAATGTTTTCCCAAAATTCCATACTAGATAATTACTCGTGGTCCATCAGCTAGTCAATTTCACTCCATATATATTCACTATGATCATCAATTGGATAGTGATCTAATGAATAGTGTTAAGTTACGACATAATCCACCAACTATTCAGTTCTTCTATGGATCCCTAGTTGGCATAGATCATGCCTCTATCCTTCTCCAGAGTATTAATTCTCCCACCTATCTTCCATTAAAATTATAAAAAATTATTTTAAATAAATTTACACATAATGAATCTTGGTTAATCCCATGGTTCACGAAATTATCCTTCCAAAATACCAAAATACATTGTTTACTAAAAAATGATAACAATTAACGATTTAGTTCCACACACCTCTTATCTAACATCTAGATAATAAATATAATATTAAATAATTATTATTATATATTATATCATGGTTTATTTAAAATATGTGTCTCCGATATATAAATGTGTCATTGAATTTAAATTTTTTAATGAAAAATATATTTATAAATTAATATTGTGTTATATATTATAAAACATATAATATTTTAAAACATAAAATTCCATCACTTAGAATCAATTAACTGATTACAATTACCACTAATCACATACATTTATTCCCATATAGGTTCAAATAATATACAGTTTCACCATTAAACATTGACTACATGAGTGGTCATGTTCTACAACAATTTCTCTATTAGATGAATAATTTTTATACCTTGTTCCATGTGGGAGATAATATGAGATATTATAATTACTTCTATAATTAGTACATATTAAGGAACAAGTACTTACTTCCCCAAGAGAGATACATGGAAAACATTTGGAACATGAAATACATTCGGTGGAAGAACCAATAGTTATGAAACTATCATGATAAAAATAATAATTTTGAAGGAACTGTTATATCTAGGAACCACCATTCACAAATTAACATATATTTTATCCTCAATAAAAGGTGATATTCATAAGAATACCATGTCAAAAATTCAAACTATGGTTCTCATTGAAGATTTTAATCATAAATGTTTTTATTCACTCTATGCTCCCATGATGTTTTGTTTAATCGCTCAATATTTATTGATTATTTAATTATCTAAAATAGGATTAAATATCTTTTCCCCACAACATCATCCATCAAATTTGGATCACATTACTAACTCCGACAGATGTTTTGATAAGGATCCATCTGAATGATCAATTGAATTTTATTATTGTATGAAATTTACACGAATGAAGGGTGTTGATCCGAACATAATTTGAAATCCATATATTAATATCTTGTTATATCAAAAATGTTTTTAATGGGACCTCAATCATATCATCTTTTAGAGGATGAAATTAAGTGAATGATTTCAAATAAATATACAATTATTGATGAGGAATTATCAAAAAAATATGGTATTCATTGGTTCCAAATAAAACACAATTGTGTATAGTAATCTATAAAACCATTCCATTCCTTAATTTATATCAAATCAATCATACAATGATTGAAATATTTTATTATTTCACTGAAAATTACTTCCATCAATGGGATATCATCTATAACAAAATAAAAAAACTTCTATTAAATGTTTTGGGGATTATAAAGATAAAATAAATGGTAATAATTTCAAATTTTTATTCTAGTATAGGTATTTATTTAATCTTCCTCATAGAATTATATATCTCAGTAATAAATTTCTGAAATAACTGGAATCAATCAACATATTCTATAATAGATACTTTTATTTTATCCAACTAGAAAAATTCTATCATATATTTATACAAAATAGTACTTCCATGATGAATAGATTTGGATAAACTATGTTATTAATCAAGATTTTCCTTCTAAAAAAATTATCATTATTGAAAAAATACTTGTTTTCTAAAACATATCATTAAATTATTATAATTTTTTAAACTGAGTATTCCATCACAATGGGAATTAAATCAAGGATAATAATTTCCATAGTATTAATTTTTTAATATGTATATTAATTCTTATAATGAAGTAATATTTAAGAGATAGATGATCATTCCATTATAGAGACATCCACGTCCTTCAACTAATATAAATTCATAGGGAATTTTGTGATATAAAAGGTTATTTAATTCTCTTTAAAATTAATATCAGCACTATAAAAGGAATGAGAATAAATACATAGAATAGAACTGAGTTCCAATAAGGGGATTATCACAAGGTTTTCATGGTTTTCCATCTCAGAAATATAGATATGAGAAATGATATGGAAATTTTGTAAAATAATTTCCTTGTTATTAATTTTAATAAATAACACAACTTCTATGCTTTGAGGTGGTTTCTGAATTGATCTACTAAACATGGATGATTTTAATGAATGTGGTGAATGATAGTCACTTAATACATTTTATGGTTATTAAAGGATGAAACTATTTCATTCCACTAAATGATTGTTATTTTATTTATTTAATTCATCAAAAATATAATTGGGATGATAATTTTTAAAATATTATACACATAAAAGAGATACATTTAAAATTCATGGGGTAAATCATATATAAAATCTATTCATAAAACATTTAAATTATAGTATTCTATTTATGTTATCCATTTTATATTTACTAACATAAAATATCACAATCTTTTTTATTCTATTCATATTGGACTGTAAATATATTGTGAATTTATTGAATCATATCATATGTGAATATAAAACATGGTGTTCATCAAGGAATATTTTTCATGAACCACACAATATCATGAAGATATTCAATGTGAATATTTTTGGGTTATAACCCATAGATAAAATATTACCACATCCATAACCACATTATTTATTCCAATAGGTATTTTTTTCATGGAACCCAGTGAAACTATATAGTAAAAAAACACAATTTCTTTCCAATGTTTGTTATTTTCACTATGGTTTTAACTATGGTTTTCTAATCACAATCCCTAAAAATAAGAAAAAATTATCTAATAATTACAGTGATAAAAAATATGTTTTATAACCCTTATTTCATTAATTATTATATAATGATAATGATAATATAATTTGAGAATATTAAGAGGCTCTGTTTATTACAAAAACCATATACACATGGGATAAAAATATGAAACATAAATACCAAAACTATATTTAAAAACATTATCATTATTTTAAAATATCATAAATATTCTAAAACTACCTAGAATAACAGTAGGGTCGTGAAAAATCCACAAAGGATAATGGAATCCACCTTAATTTGAGAAAGGATTCTACCCAATTTCCCTCAATGAATTGGAGAAAAATATGGTGAATAATAAAGATTGGAAATGGACTGACTGGTCTGTGTACCTGTCCAACATTGATGGTACGCAGCCAGTTCAGCGAGCCACCCCCTCCGCAAACCAGATTCCTTCGCAAAACAGAGGCAGGAGCACCTCCACGGGAACGAAGTAGGGTGGACATCAGGCCGGTCCACAATCCTGAACCACCCCCGCCACAAACTGCACCAAGTGGCCCACACTGCATGCTCTGCTGTTCACTGAACATAGGAGTAACCATGCGCAGCAATAAATTACCCCTTGAACCAACTTGGTTCACTGGTGAGGTGCAATCAATGAATCCCCGCGAACTGTGGATTGTCCAAGTCATTCGTGAGCCAGGTTTGTGGTTGTATGCCTCAGAAAAAGGTGAATCATGGATTCAATATAACCCTTTCCTCCCCTATATAAAAGAATGTTGAGGGGGATCGATAGAAGATATTATAAAATGGAGGATCGTGGGGATTCGTTTAGAAGTCTTGGATATCGACATCTGAAGGAAGGATCATCGAGGAAGGAGCATAGGATTTCGCGAACAGGGATGTTCTAATTCGCGAACCAGAATAGGTATAGAACTGGAAATGAATTAATACGGAACCAATCAATGAATAACAAAGTGGTGAACCGTGACCATAAAATAAAAATCATGAGCCATTGTCCCTCCGTGGATTTACTCCCCGCAGACCAGGGAGTTTATGCTCTTTTTCGATCCAACGCACCACGTAGTACCCTCCTACGCAGGCGAAGCACAGATTGGAAAACCCCCGACCAGTGACGCCCCTTGTCGCCGCTGCTCATGCGGACTCCACTACGTAACAACCAGGTACGCGGGCCTAACCTAAACCACATGCCGTATTGGTACGTGGGATTCCAATCAGTCTGCGTAACACCCTAGTATACTGGCAGCCTCTCCAGTCATGTAGCACCCCCCTACACGAAGGGTACCACTCCCCATACACCCATGAAACTCCCCAATTCCTTCAGTGTTCCCATTCCTCGAGCCAGATAAATTCCATTCAATCTATCTTGTTCCTCCGCAATCCCTTTAGTGGCCTAGACATTGGCCCTGAGACAAGGCCTCTACCGAAGCCACCAGACCTGTATGATGAAACTTTCAGGTGCATCAGTGCACCAATTTGCGTTCACATACCCATGGTAGGTGAGGAAAAATGGGTTTCCCTGACACTTTAGTGGATTCTCAAAGAATTCCTTGGTTCTCATTCCCACATATGTGCAGGGTTTGAGCCCGGGAGTCACCTTTGTGCCTCCCCACTTGGTAGGATTGACGGACCCCACTCATGTTTCCTCTTGACGAGAACCAGTGGTGAGCACGTCTCCCCTTTCTTGAGGGTGGATGGGAATCCCTCCTAGAGTAATCCCCACACCATCCTCTTCTGAATCCAATGGCCATTCCCCTTTCATCACGGAATGTTTATTTCCCGCTGTGTGACTTCTACCTTCTTCCAACATTATGGAGAGGGAGATTCCAGTGGTTTCGATATTCTCATCCACTCGTCGTTATCCACCCCTTCCCTCGTTAGGGAGGATGTGTGAGGCTTTCCATGCCTTTTGGATTCTCTTGTTTCACACACCGAGCATGACTCACGTGGGCTTAGAGATTTGTGATTGTCACAGTGTCTGCACAATGAAGACGGTCAAAATGAACTACGTGGGTTTTGATCCCTCTCTTCTAAGCATGGTGAGTTGGAATTACCCTAGAGTTTCAATCCCAATTCTGGACACTAACAATGTGTATGTCCCAATAATGCCCCTAAAAATGAACTACGTGGGTTTTGACCCCTGTCTCCTAAGAAGGGTACGTAGGAAGACTCCTAGAGGATCAATACCAATTCAGGCCACTAACCATGTGTAAGTTCCAATCATGACACTCAAAATGAACTATGTGGGTTTTGATCCCTGTTTCCTAAACAAGGTACATAAGATGCCTCCCCGAGGTTCAATCCCATAATAGGAAACTCTCATGTGTAAGCCCTAGTCTTCCATGAACTACATAGACTTCGATTCCTAATCAACTAAGATACGTAGGAAACCACCCTGAGGTGCAAGACTAATATCTATGTTTGATATGAATCTGTCCCTATCAGAAAGTTTCCTTATACTACAGTAGGACCATCTTCGGTCCCAGAAAATCACTTCCCTTGGGTCTTCCAGTCAGTGTCAGTGTAAGTGACACACCGTCTTTGACCGGGCACCTCTTGCCTGGGTGCCCTTGCTACATGACGTTAAACTATACGGTTGGGTCCTTATCACACGACCATAGAAAGTGATGTGTCCCGTCAGGTGGCACCAAACAATGTGGATTATGATTCATCTCACGAGGATAAGTAGAAAGCCCATATCACGGGTTCGATCCAAACTCTCAATCCGTTATCTATCCCAATGGATGATAATAAACTCCAGAGCGCCCAGTTACGAGGCTTCAATCCTATTCCTTCTCAATGAGTCCAAACTCCTTAGATTCAATAATCCTAAAGAGGGGTGGTAAACCTCCGACCTAAATGACTCTGCATCCCTACATTCAGTTGATCATTGTCATCTAAGGGGTAATCCGTGGATACTATGCTTCGGGATAAACCAAAGATTCACAAACATATGAATATGTCATAAATCTATAAGATAGTCTGAGACATGAAATAATTCCCCCAATATATTATGATGTGCCAGACATCCCATCCACTCGACCAATGTGAGTCTTTATGTATCACTGGCCGAATCACCCAGTGAATGCCTACCATTCGAACCCAGGTCCATGGATCATTGGATACCGAACAGTTGGGCATTTCGAAATGGAGACTAATATACCCGACCTGAGTGATTGAGTGGAACTCATCCTTCTATAAGATCGACCATTTTGAGCGTCATTCCTTCCCACACCGAAAATCGGTTCGAAACATAAAATGATAAAATCAAAGTAAATAATTAACCAAGCATGATGGAATTAACCTTATCCCACTCTATTCCCCCTTATAATCACATAGAGGGCCAATAAAGGTCATTAATTATGCATGGGATCATGAAATGCTACAATGACAGCTTTGCTATTTGTATTTGTTAAAATATTTTACAGGTACCAATCAGAACATCCTTTCATCCAAATGCATCATGAAGGAACGTAAAAATGCGTACTTCAAGAAATTCAATGACTTGAAATCCTCACCAATGACGGACCCTATCACCTACTCAATGTCTTTAACGTTGGGTCTCATATGTGTTGATCTAACAGTACCACCTGAATGGTACTCTCTAGATGGTGGTGGTGGCCACGAACGCCCACCAATCATCCAAGAGTCGCCGCTCTCCTGAACAGAAGTGGTCGCCAAAGCAGATTGATACAGCTCTTGTTTCCGTCTCAAACAATTTAGGGATTCAATCCCAGGAATGAGACAATGCATAACTACCTTATCATAGAGAGGCATATGAGGTCGACATTGAGGACGTTATCCCTGCTGAACGGGTGATCCTCTCTATGGCCCACCTGGAAGACGTCATCGTGGTTATGCCGCAACTCAATATCCTCATGCAAAGGAGGTTTTCGCCCCAAGGATATAGTTCCACGCTCCCTGAGCTCTGTCCCCTCAGACCACTCGATGAGGGCGGAAAACGTACAACCAGGTACCGGTCATCACCCTTTCCCATGAGGAGGAGCTCCACTACCCAGTCACAGAGACATATTACGAGTAGGCACATACACTTTTCTGCTCCTACAAAGCCCTTCATCTAGACATGGAGGCATCATACGTGAAGTTGTGCATCCCCAATGAGCTCCATCAACCCCGTCACTCACACAGGATGATACCTACCTGGAAGGTATCTCTCCCTACCTAGGGTCATGAAGCCCACCAACCAGACGTGGTGGCAACCCAGCGACTGTAGGACCATCTACAAGTAGATGCTCCTGACACCTACAACCCCGATGTGGTGTAAATCCACAAGGCCCACCATCCAGATGTGGAAGCAATTAATAGGTAGTCATGTCTCGCTACCAATAATGTCCACCAACACGATATAGTGGGGAACCAAAATATGCAGGGCCAGCTCCCTGCAGATACAAGAAATGTCTTCCATCCCGATGTGGCGGCAAAAGAAGAGATAAACCGGCATATCCCAGCACAGGGGAAAACTCGTTCACCTAGCCTGACATAGGAGAATTGTCAGTAACCACTAACCATCAGAGGAGCGGAGTAAGATATTCCTACTCTGATACTGGAATGGGCATTCATACTCATTCCAACCAAAGATGTCTCTCTACATATCATGGAAATGTTGGAGGAGTAGGAATTGATCCCATACCATATCTTGTAGACATTCTAGATTGTAATTGAACCAGAGGAAACAACAAGGGATCGGGCATATGAGCCCGTCTACCCAATTGAGGAAACTCATATAAGATATGAGATAGCTACCTCAGAGCATATCTGCCTCCCTGCTTCCACCCAGGAGGGTATTTGGCCATATTCTGTGAAACAAGGGCAACAGTATCAACCATCGTCACTCGTTCCAACTAGTGGACACCCATCCATCACGGTGGATGTTCCAGAGTGGGTATATATCCCTGCTAAAATTCAAGATGTTCTTTGGAATATCCCGACAGCATCACAATAACCAATTAGAAAGTGGCCCAAAGGTGAAGGCCGTTATCAACAACAGATAGTCCCCGATGCCTGAAAGAAAGTGCCCTGAATGTGCCAAAGGCATCCAGAAAATAAAGTGCGGTTTCCTGACTCCACTCTTCTAGAACCTAGGATTCCCAATGCCGCTAATCACATATCAAAGGATCAGATCCATTCCCACCAATTACCATATTATGGGAGTGGTTGTAGAAGTTGCAAAGGTCCTCCCCACAATGTTGCTACCAATAGCTTTGAAGGTCCGCCCCAGTGCACCCATGGGGGCCTCCACCACAGGCACATAACAATCGATCATGAGAGCTTCTCTTTTGATGTGTGTCACTGAAACCCTATGCATGAATAGATGACCGAGTAGCAAGAAGTCCCTCCACTTACTGCAGTCCACCCTTAAGGTCCTCCCTAGGGTATACACTATAAACAATCTCCGTGTAGTGGGACCACAGATTTTGATTGTAGTTCTCTCTATCGTTGTCGCAACTTTAGAGGTCCTCCCCCCTAGTGACGTCTCATCATGACAATATGTCCCTCCCCTTATAGTGGAATGCCCTAAAGTTCCTCCCTAGGGGTTATGTTGCCACAACACTCCACACATCCAGGCATCATATCACGATGGTAGTCCTCGCCACACTGATAACGAAGGTCCCCCTTTAGAGACGTCAAGCAACGAGAAGGACCTCCCCTCATTGAAGTACATTCTGAATGCCCTCCCCAGGGTGTATCTCATAGACATTCTCCCTCTGGAATATGTGATGGTATTCCTCTCCATTGTGGCAGGTGTGATGGTAGTCCTGACCACCATGACAGCCATTGCGAAGGACCTCCCTACAATGGCCCCATGCATGAAGAAGGTCATCCCCTTGTCGCAATGTGTCTTTAAGGTCCTCCCTATTATACACATCGGACGTAAAACCATGATGGTCATCCTCAACATGATGGTAGTTGTTGTGAAGGCCCTCCCCATAACAACGCTACACAACCATAAGGTCCTCCCCTTGCTGTGATATCCCTTGGAGGTCCTCCCCATGGTATGCACTACAAAATTCCTCAATGCAGTGTGGTGTCAAGTAGAAATGGTAGCCCTCTCCATTATGACATGGATAGTGGAGGCCAACCCCGCATAGACATTGAGAAACAAGAAGGCCCTCCCCTCGTAGTGGTACATTCTGAAAACCTTCCTCAGGGTGTACCCTGCAGGGTCTATCCCTGCAACGGCTGCAATGGTAGTCCTCAACAATACAACACCAACTGTGGAGGTCCTTCCCACAGGGACATATCATATTGACAGGAAGATCCTCACCCGGCCAAATCAAGCAGATGAAAGTCCTCATATGCTGAGGCACTCCGAAGGACGATATCAAGTATGTCAGATTCCCAACTAGTCACCAACGACACCCTTCTTCAATCAGGAGATGGTTTGGGGCCATGTTCATCTTCGGAACCACCTTGGAATCACCCACATGCTAATTCAATACCTACCAGCCCCACTACCTCTGACCACACTATCGATGACCCTCTCAGTTGGGCCAACCAGGTATAGGAATCAGTAGCGGAGGAGTATGTCGACATGTTGCACCTGAGGAAACGACTGGCCAGAGATGATGTACCAGCTATGTTTTGGCCCACAACCACATGTCAATTCGATGTACCCAGAATGATTCCCAAAGAATGTGTGCACGACATCTGCTTCAATATATAGACAACCCTCCACCAGATAAAATAAAGATTCCTTCCCTAAGATGGGTATCTATTCCTTTTCTAGACAATAGGAGACCTTCTGCGTCACATCGTCCTGGAAGCTCTTCCTTCGGTGTGGCAATCGCGAACTGAGAAGTGTAATGGAATCCTTGAGATAGCTTGCGACTGTGAACTGCACGAGTTGTGCCGCCTCATTGGTGTCGCTCTGATGGGAGTCCATATCATAGGATAGGGATAACATGGAGCTCTGCATTTCAAACCGCTCCCTTCCAAGAAGAAGTCGTTCGACATAATGTCTTGCAATGTTGTCACGTCAAGACAACAATCATGTGGAGTCCCTAGTCAGGAAAGGTGACACACCCAACAGAGACATGACTTGATTAAGCCCTATATGTGTCAGACCCGACGGGAACAATCTATTCACAAACTCCTAAATCAGTCCACTGAAATCATACAACAGGCCCCTCGCCTATGAGAGGAAAATCATTAGTCATTGATTGCGTCCCATAGGGGATTGATTCAATGGTGAACTCAGAATCAAATCAAATTCACCCCCGAATGGGGGCACGCAAGATCATGTAGGTAGAGATAGCATCATCCACTCCCAAAATCTAGGGTCAACCCCAACCTGTAGGTCTGGGGGCAATTTTAACAATAAATTCCCCCGTAATTCCATTAAAAATGGGAAGAGACATAATGTCCAAGGAACGGAGCCAACAACAGCCCTCAGGGTTAGGGTTATTTTTACCAACTCAACAACAACCTCCCCCACATGAATCATTATTCCCTAATCTATAGAGGATAGTAATAGGAAAAGGTTATTTCCATAAAATATCTTTTAAATCATCATCCACTTCAAGGGGGAGTCATATCGTAATGTCGCATCAAAGAACTCTCTGTGTCTCCCTTCGTCAAGGAGTCTGAAAGAAATCCCGTGACTGGAATGGGAAGAGCAGTAAAAGTTGTGGGAGATATTCATCCTATTTGTAAGATGACATCTCCTCTACCCCGTGATATGCATCCATGGTCAACATAGAGGTTAACCCTCATAGTTAATACTGAAGATGATGAAAATCCAGATGGATCGGGAGACAAAGGTTCAATTTAGGCTATGATTCACGACGAACCATCAGGTGTGCACACCAGAAACCAGAGGGCTGACATAAATATATCGGCCCCTCTAGCTAACCCTCCTCTTCTTACCTTGAGAGAATCCAACAAGGACAAGAACAAAGGACTGGTAACCCTTAACCCGCCTCCTTCTCTCAATAAAAATGAGACACTTACGCTCGAAGAGATATTCGCTCGACAGGAATAGTAGATGAAATAATTGAGGTTGCTTAACGCCAAGCTACTCCAGAGGAACCGTCTTATTGAAAGCGCTTCCCATGAAGAAACACACCTTGTACTCCCATAATGTGCACCTAAAAGACAAAGGATTTCCATGACAAACAAAGCACAGTCAGGGCCCCCACCCAATGCGGTGCTCGGCCAGTCCAACTACATGAACATGGATTCATATGAATTCCAACACATCCCCCCACTAAAAAAGAAACCGGAGTGAGTACGTCCAAACCCTCTAAAGGTGTCACAAATGGCATATGCACCCTTGGTGTCGGCCGATCCGGATCCTCAACCAATGCCTCGGGGTACACCTATCCAAGACAGAGCCCAATAGGATGTAAACCAGGGTCTCGTCAACACCATCGAGGCACTGACAACTCGATTGACAACAATGGAAGGTTGACGCGCTTCAGTACAACCAGAGAAAAAGCCCTACTCAGATTGGGTGAGCAACAAGACTCCTCCACCCAGTTCTGGGAGCCTTGTATTCCATAGTTTCAATGGATCAAGTGATCCGGAAAAACATTTGATGCACTACGCGTCTTATTGTGACCCTATAATGGGAACTCCGGATCAACAAGAAGAAGTGAATCTCAGATTTTTCGTGCAGACCTTGCAAGGATCTTCCTTCGTCAGTTATACCAGTCTTCCAGCTTAGTCAATAAAAATCTAGGAAGACCTTTGGTAGTATTTCTTATTCCACTTCAACTCAGCGCTGCCTAAAACAATGGTCAGTGACCTCATGAATTGAAAACAGAGGGAGAACGAGAGGGTAACAGACATCATAGCCAGTTGGAAGGGTTTGACCTACTCTATAAATCAGAGAATTCCCCAAGATGAGATGCTTTCCATATGCATTGATAACTCTTGAGATAAGATGCAAACACTACTCATACCCATGTAGTGCACTAATAGTTTTTGCAATATCCCTGACATTTCCTATAGAATTGATGACTCCCTATAGAGGACTAATTTGAAGACCCGAATAGCCTCACAGGATCCTGTAATGAGAGAAGTTAGAGCTGAAGTGTCCACTATCTTGCTCAAGCAAGCCCTTGTGCCTACTCCACCGCCTAGGCTGACAACAAATTGCCAAGGGCCACCTGCATATCAGTGACTGCCTCCCCCCAAGAGGGATGATCATAGATGATTGATGAGGAACCAGTTAATGGAACGAAGTCACTAGGTATACTCCTTATGAGAGGACAAAGTCCATGTTAACTTCATCACCACCATGAATTTCAAATTTCTATGCCTACCAGAGCCAAGGAAACATGACGAAGTTGTCCACAATGACAGGCCATATTACTATCCCTACCATCGAATGTTGGGGAACAATATCCATGAATGCTTCGTCATCAAATACCTCCTGCACATGATGGAAGACTCCGGGCAGGTCGAGTTAGGATCACCCCCAGCACATGTGATGTATATTTCTACCACTGACTCTGATAAAGTGGAGGGGTGGAAAGAATTCACTAGAATGAAGAGGCAGAAATTTAATGATTGGGTGACTTGGAAGACTATCAATCGAGCTCAGGGCATACTAAGAGCTCAAATAATGTAGATGGTGTCGCTGACAACATCCCCTAATGCCACACAGCTAGCAATATCGTCCCCGCAACCCTCAATGATCCAGTCATCCAGGCATAATAAAAAAGGGAGGAGACAAGCGCAGGAGAAGAAGTAAGAAAAGAGGCAGAAATTAGCCCCACCACTGTCAAGTTTTTATGCCCTCAAAGATGGCTCCATGGTCACCAACACACCAAACCCCACCATTAGGGACAACCGACTAGGATATCCTATCACAAGACGAGGAGAGAATCTTTGGTTCCATCAACTTCATCCATCTAATGAAATAGTTCCTTGATGAGGGGTTTGGTTATGAACCCAATTTACCAACTCAAGGGGCTGGGAGGAGAAATTACAGAAGTAGTGTATACCAGGGGAGGCATACTCGCGATCGAAACCAACCCTATGGCTTTACCCCAGACCAAACCATTAATATCGCGGAAACCTGTGGGAGAGACCTTTAATGGACTTGTCCAGAGAAAGAATATCCATCCACCTCTACAAGCATCCACTCTGGCCCCATCATTCTACGGTACCCATCAGTGGAGGAACAAGTGTCTAGTCACCTAGTTCACATGAAAAGACCGGTCGTGCTGGGTCCCCAGAACATGGGAACACCATCAACATCTGGCCCTGCGGTCGGTCCCTCCTCATCAAATACTCCATCTTCCGAAGTTCCTGCTGAAAATATCCTACCAACTGAGAAGTTTTAGCCGCTCGATCATAAATATGACATCCTTAAGCAGCTGGCGTCAGTACCATCCAAGCTATCAATCCTGGATGCCCTAAGTTTGTCAGCAGACCTTATGGAGGCACTTATAGAAGCCTTCCTCAGCCCCTTGGAGTACCAAGACGATGTAGCCTCCACTGAGAATTAATGGACGAAGACTAGCCCAGATAAATGCAATGTGGTTATTTCCTTCCCCAATCAAGATGAATATGTCATCATGGAAGGACACATCAAACCACTATATGTGTCGGGTACACTAAATGATGTTGATATCTGGAATGCCTTTATTGAAAACGACTCTGGATTTATCCTCATTCCACTATGGACACTTCGTATGTTGGGCTATAGTGAGGATGAAATGATAACCTCAGCCACAACTCTATTGGGTTAAGACAAGAGTGAACAAGAGCCAATTGGCCAAATCACGTTAAAATCCAATTTTGGTGACCTTTTTGCCAACTCGGAATTCCTGGTGGTCCAGAAAAACACAACATTCAATGCCCTGATGGGAAGGCCATGGCTCCATAAGAAAATGGTCATTCCTTCATCCTACCACTAGTGTATTAAGTATTGCGTCAGTGGTCACGGTGGAACATTGCCCACTGACGAGGCCCCTTTCGAGCTCAATGACTCACATTACATTGACGGTGGGATTTATGATAAAAATAAGAAGATGCCTTTTGATCGATGTTATCGACTGGATTCTCACTCCAATCGGCCTGGAAATGGTTCCTGATGACCCCCTCAAGGAGCTCGATGATTTCTATGTAGTTCCAATCAACCATGTTGAGAGCATGATTTCATGTCTGAATATGTACTAAGCTATCATCATGACTTCAACCATGACGCCCAAGCATAGTAGTGTAGAAACAACCGCTAAACCTCAATTTGAGGGTGAATACATGACTGTGGACGCCCACAATTCCTTGCCTCCTGACTCCCAAGAGCCCTTACCATGAACACTCCCCTCGTCGGATCAAGATGAATTGAATGTGGGGGAAGAAGAGGAGAAAGATCTCAGTGATTCTCCTCCCGCATTTGAGGACGGTATATCCACCACTGTGGACGAGCTCAGGGAATTAAACTTGGGTACCAAGGAAGACCCAAGGACCACTCTCATTAGTACAGTCACACCTCCCGAGGAGGATGAGGTATATACCTCTTTCCTGAGGTAGCATCAAGATGTTTTTTCATAGAATTACATAGAAATGCCAGGACTCGATCCTGAAGTGGCGATGCACAACTTAGGTCTGACAGAAGACCCCAGGGGCTATAAACAACCCTCCATGAGGATGCACCCAACACATGATTCCAAAATAGAGTCTTATTTTGATATGCTTATTAAAGAATAATTCATTCGGTATGTCCAATACCCTATCAGTCTAGCCAACATTATCCCCTTCAAGAAAAATAACAGACCAATCCGCGTCTGCATCAATTTCATAGATCTCAATTGGTATTGCCTAGAAGATGATTTCCTAGTCCCGAACACGAAGTTATTAATTGACGGTATGGTCGGGTATGAGGCACTCTTCTTCATGGTCATATATATTGAGTATAATCTGTTCTGGATTTCCCTAAAAGACGATGAATCCACTGCCGTCTGGGCCCCTCAAGGAGTATTTTGATACAGGGTCATTCCCTTTGGTCTCAATAATGCTGGTGCCACATATCAATGTGCCATGAATCTTATTTTAAAACCATTCCTAGGGAGATTCATCGAATTCTACGTGGATGACATGGTGGTAAAATCAAGACAGCGCTCAGATCACCTTTTAGACCTTGAAACTGTCTTCAACAAACATCGACAACATATCCTGAATATGAACCCCATGAAATGACCCTTTGGGGTTACCTCAAAGAAATTCCTTGTCTTTGTCATACGTCATCGTGGCATCGAAGACTAACTTGAAAAGAAAAAGTTTATCCTTGGTTTTCCACCTACCCGCAATCTCACTGAGTTGAGAGGATTCCAAGGAAACCTGACCTACATTTGGAAGTTCATAGCCAACATAGTGGGTAAATGTTTTCCTTTCAACAGTTTAATGAAAATTTGTTTTACGTACCAATTGATAGATTAGTTCAAAGATGAATTCGACAGCCTAAAGAAGTACCTATTAAGCCCACCGGTGCTCATACCCCCGGTTAAAGAAGACCTCTTATCCTATATGTGACGGCCCTAAAGGTCTCATTAGGAGCCTTTATTGCACAGAAAAATGATGCTGGCAGGGAGAACAATCTCTATTACCTCTGTCGAACCAAGATCGATGCTGAAAATCGATACTCAAATATCGATAAGTGTTGTTTGGCCTTAGTATTCGTTGTTCCAGAATTGTGACATTATCTAAAGCATCATGAATTCCATTTGGTCTCATGTAGTAACACGCTCAAGTACATCCTTAGCTTCCCGATGCAGACCGGTTGCATATCCCGATAGGAAGTCATCCTGCAACAGTTTGACATCTTTTTTGTGCTTTAGAAAGCCATCAAATTCCAGGCATTATCAGATTTTATGGCAGAGCACCCCTTGATAGGGACCGCCGCACCGGATGTCGAGCTACTTGATGAATACATCTTCTAGGTTCAAGAATATTTCACAACATGGGAATTGTACATCAATGGTGCATCATGAATCCCGACATGGAAGATGATGGAGGAACATAAATTTAACAATGTGGGTTTAGGGATCATACTCATTTCCCTAGAAAAGGCAGTCTTGCCATTTTCTTTCCTCCTGTCAGAAGGATGTATGAAAAATGAAGTGGAGTATCATGCTCTCATTGTAGGCCGGGAGCTCACACTCTAGCCATATGTACAAAACCATAAGGTAATAGGTGAATTAGAACTAGTCATCAAAAATGTAAATTTTGACTATGATATTAAAAAGGATGAGATGATTCCCCCATTTGACCATGTCGGAGGGTTAATGGAAGAATTCTCCACAAAACCAACATTGACCTATATTCCCTGGTCTCAGAATGCCCTGTATGATTCATTAGCTAATGCGGCCACAACACTAGCTAACCCAAACCTGTATGAAACAATTATCAGTATTGCTCATTATTGGATGGTATTGCCTTTTTTTCAGACTAAGATGGAAGAAATCAACGAAGTCAATCATGTCCCTGATCCATATGCTCCTGCCACCAACTAGATTACCCCCATTGAAAACTACCTTCAAATGGGAGAACATCCATCAGACAGGGCTGAACGAGAAAAAATACGGAGAAGGGAAATCAACTTTGTCCTATATGGCGGCACATGTTAGCAAGACGTCCTCTACAAATGAGGCCTCAACGCAGTCCTCCTCAGATGCATTGATGGAGATTAAACTGCTGTTTTCATAAATGAATTAGATTTCAAAGTATGTGGAGCACATTAGTAGCGGTATAAGCTTTACCATAAGGTTCAACGCCTTGGATACTGTTGGCCCACTGTGGCACGAGATTGTGATTGCTTTACCGCAAAATTACACTCCTTCAAAATTCATGCCAACTTCATTTACCAACCCCCTGAGTTACATCATTAGGCCATGTACGCTAGGACATTTTCTATCTGGGGAATGGATGTTGTGGGGCCATATCCTCCTGCCACGGCCAAACAACTCAATTATATTCTCATAGCAACCGACATCTTTTCCAAATGTGTAGATGTTTTACCCATCAAGGATGTCGGGGCAAGAAACATTGTCAGCTTTGTGAAAGACAATATCATAACTAGATTTGGCGTCCCTCATACTATACTGACAGATAAAGGCACCAACATCTTCTCACCTGAATTAGAGAAACTGTACCGAGAATATGGTATCAAGGCTAACCCCTCATCCCACTACCATGTAACAGCCAACAGAAAAATAGAGGCTTTCAAGAAGACCTTGTCCAACATATTGCAGAAATTGGTGGACAAATATATGAAATAATGGTCGGAGAAACTCCTTCATACATTATGGGCTTATCGAACCACAATCTGCATCGCTACTCGGGATACTTCGTAGTCATTAGTAAATGAAACAGAAGTGGTCATGCCCATTGAGTTCCAATTTCTGTAGCTCAGTTTTTCCATTTTTGATCAGTTATCCAGCGATGAGCAATCAATAAAATTGTCTAGGTGAATTGGAATAGCTGGACGAGAAGCGGTTGCCACATTACACCATATAGAAATATATCAAAATTCGATCACTCGAGCCATCAATAAAAATTATTGTCTTCGGTCTTTCTTGGAGAGAGAATTTGTGTTGTTTTTCCAGACCCCAATGATACCTAGAAAGAATCCTCCAAAGATGGTGTCCGAATGGGAGGGAACATATGTTATACACAAGGTCTACACTAATGGAGCGTATTCTCGGATCTCCATGGACGGGCAATTCTCTACTGCTCTTACGAATGTGATATTTCTGATGAAGTATTTCTCATAACCAAAGGCAGTTATCGTCTGAGCTGCAGGATGTTAAACTGCCAAGAGCCTATCATCTGAGATGAAGGACGTTAAACTAGAAATCCGCAATGGTCCAAACTCTATGATCCTAATCTAAGAGTATTTTTTCCTCTCCGCACAATGTTAAACTACACGGATTTCAAGGAACTACGTATGGCTTGATTTCTTCCCCTGCAGGATATGTAGTGACTCCGGGACTCTTTATCCTTGCCTATCCATCCCAAAAAGAAGTTAAAAGTGCCTTTTCCCCCGTGTATAGACCAGCCCAGCACGGGCTGTATCCCTTTTATAGAGCTTCATACGGCTAGATTCCTGCATTTGTAGGATATATAGAAATGCATGGATCCTACATCCTGGCCCATCCACCCACAAATGAAATCCAAAAAAATGCCCTATTTCCCCGTGTATAGACCAGACCTGCACTGGATGTACCTATTTTAGAGAACTATGTATGGATTGATTCCTGCCTTTGTATGATACGCAGTGATGCTAGGATCCCACATCCTAGGCCAGCCACCCACGAATGAAGATTAAAAATGCCCTTTTCCCATTTGTACAGACAAAACCCGCATGGGGTTTATTATCTTCTAACGAACGATGTACAACATGATTTCATTCCGCGTAGGATACGTAGTGACGCTAGAATTCCACATCTTGGCCCATCCATCAACAAATGAATCTAGAAAAACCCCCTTTCCCCATGTAAGGACCAGACCTACGTAGGGTTTATTTCTCATACTTACCGCATGACGATAAACTGCATGGATTTAAAAAAAATGCCCTTTCCCCTGTGTACAGACCAAACCTACATGGGGTGAATTCTGGAAATAACTATGTGTGGCTTGATTTCTGCCCTCATAGGATACGTAGTGACGCCTTGATTCTGTATCCTAGCCCAGTCACCTTAAAAAAATATTCCCTTCATCCTTTCCGTGTGATGTTAAACTGCACGGACAAAAAAAAAATATGACCCCTTCCCCCATGTATGGACCGGAAATGCATGGGGTGTACTCCAAAAAAGAACTATGTGTGGCCAGATTCATGCCCTCATAGGATACATAGAAACTCCGGGATCTCATCTCCTAGGCAAGTAACCGATAAAAGAAAACACGGGTATATATACCCCTCTTCCCTACCGCGTGACGTTATAATGTACAGAATCCCCTTTTTACGTCGGTTCAACTTTGTCCTCACCGCACGACGTTAAACTGCATAGACATTGTCCTCACCACATGACGTTAAACTACATTGATTGTGTCCTCACCGCATGACAATAAACTGCACGGACAACGTCGTGACCCACCCAAGATATACGACGAAATGGGATGGGAATACACCTTGCACATTTGGATGCATCTCTCTTTACATTAGACTTAGCAACCTAGATAATTGCAGATCTTCATAACCACCCATGGCCATCAGATTGGAATGTTATCGACCTGTGGACACATTTTCATGACTATGCATACCATTCCCCCAACGACTCTTCATATTGGTAGCCCCTGGCCCGTCTATCGAAGGCAAGATTTCCTTAAGTGATACTCTTCCTATCTCCATAATATTACTGGCCTCAGAGCCCCCATATCATATCTCCTGATCCAAAAATTAATAGAGCAGCAGTTTACAAGTTCATTCCCCTCTTGCATCCAAACAATGCCAGGGTATCCCTACCAGGTTAGCATATGTATCTGCCTGTGGATCACATGACAATCTGCATGTAGAATCATCAAGCCATGGCTAGACTACTTTGACTCAATGGGAAATTGTGGGGAATATGTTTCATGTATTCTTATACACCATTATCCCCAGATGTCGATCACTATGATATGAGGAATCTCGTACATTCCTTATCATCCATTGTCATCTGAAGAGGAAATTCATCGACCTGTGGACACCTTAGCATGACTATGCATACTATTCCCTTAGCAGATCTGCATATTGATAGCCCATGGCCTGCCTACCAAAGGCAAGATATCCTCAGGCGATACTACTCCTAGATCAGTACACTTAATAGAATTAGTTCCCCACAAAACAACTCCTGATCTGAGAAAACTCGGAGTTACAGTTTACACCCTCAATCCCCAGCCATATTAAGAGTATACTAGAGTATTATAACTCAGTTATCATTCAAGTGACTGTTTTAAGAGTCACCCAATGGTCCGAACTATATGACCATTAAACTAATAGTACTTAATCCATACCGCACGACATTAAACTGCAAAGAGTAAATATACATCGCATGTAAAAGATAGGTCAGCACAGGGAACACGTTGAGTATTAAAAGTTACCAGGGATGAAAATCCCCGTCATGTCCAGATATTTCATTACCAAATGAAAGACTTTGTGGCCCAAACAATCACGGATCCCCATAATAATTCATGACCATTTGATGTAGAAAGTCATTGAACCATGGAAACCTTTTCATGACTATGCATACCATACCCTCGGCGGATCTGCATATTGATAGACCCTAGTCCGTCTACCAAAGGCAAGATTTGCTCTGGTGATACTCTTCCTAGTTCCATATCCTTACCAGACTCAGAGCCCCCATATCATTTCTCCTGATCCAAGAATCCCCAGAACCACGATTTACACCATCAATCCATCTCCAAATATTGTACATACAGAGATATTTGAGCCCAGTTACTTTCTAATCAAGAGTGGCCTTTGCAACAACATCCTTACCGCATGACTCTAAAACAGCTGAGAGCATGTATTTGTCACTTGGCATGAAGATGCAAAGACCAAGCGTTAAACATCCACAGAAACGCCTAAAACTACAAGAATTTTCATAGATTTAAAAAAATATCCCATGTCCTCACTTCACGATGTTATGCTGCACAGTATCGTCAAAAATTCTTCCTATCCTCACTGCATGACATTATACTCTATGGAAGGAATCCTCACTACATGACGTTAAACTACATGGAATTTTAAACTCCCATTTTCCTCACTACATGACATTAAATTTCACAATATTTTAAAAAATGACCTATGTCCTCACTGCATGATGTAAACCTGCACAATATCTTTAAATATTCTCCCTGTCCTCACCGCATGACAATAAACTGCACAGAAGCCGTCCTCACTACATAACGTTAAAATGTTTGGAATTTAAAATTCCCTTTTGTCCTTGCTGAACAACATTAAACTGCACAATATTTTTAAAAATGCCCCATGTCCTCGCTTCATGATGTAAAACTACACGGTATCTTTAAAAATGCTCCCCAGCCTCACCGCATGTCATTAAACTACACGGAATCCATCCTCACTGCATGACATTAAACTGCACGGAATTCAAAATTCCATCGTCCTTTCTGCATGATGCTAAACTACACGGTCAAACTTTTCATGGGTTCAGTTAGGAATGGAGGCTTTCCTCTCTCCCTCAGTGCACGGTCTAGACCTTCACAAATCACCGTCTCACACCAGAGTGAGAAGGGATGACTTAACCCATTCTCAGAAAGTTTATCCTTGAAATTTCTCCCATATCCAGGAAACCTCTTTTCATAAACCAAACACTATACTCATAAAAAATCCAAACTCTCATAAGACAGCACTGGTAGTCCCGAATCCCAACTTCTCAAAAGGTGGCCGACTGTCGAGAGAATACAGTCATTGTCCTAAGGACACCTACGCATGACTATTCATACCATGACCTCAGCGGCTCTGCATATTGATCACCCTTGGCCCATCTACCAAAGACAGGATTTCCTTCGTTAATGCTTCTCTCCATACGCCTCTTGTCCTCTCAGCCCCAATATCTATCCCGGGATTCAGAAACCCTCTGATCTGCTGTTTACCAACCTCTTTCACTACCCTTCCTGAGTATGGTGGAACATCGCTGATGAGATTACTGAGAACATGGAGAATCCATTCCATTTTAAGGAAGGTCCAAGATGCATTACGTTAAACAATGCCAAGCTCCAGCCATCCTTCACGCTAGCTAAATGCGTCTAACAGGAACCATTCGTCCACACTCTTGTTTAGTACAGATGTTCCCGAACCCTTTCCAATGTAACATACTGTTTCTAAGCCACCACTGGTGGTTTTCATAATTCTCCAAGCCACCCATGGTGGTTTCCATAATCCGGACTTCCATTAAGTCCTCAGGACATCAGAAGTGGATATTCATTGACTTAAAGACACATTTTCATGACTATGCATACAATTCCCTTAGTATCTATGCATATTGATCACCCCTAGCCCATCTACCAAAGCCAGGTCTTCCTTGGGCGATGCTTTTCCTAACTCTGTAATCTGATACAACTCCTATGCCTCGAGACATGCCCCACATGACGCCCAAATTTATACATGCCCCCTCATGTGCATATAAAAGGTATTGAGACATCTTTTTATCAACCAAACCTCGTCAGGGACCTCGCCCCACCATATCGGGTCAATGTGGATTGACCTAAAACATCAGTAATTTTAGTCTTGTCAGTGGGACTTTAGACCACTCACAATAAGAGGAACAAAGCCCGTTATGCTGAAAAACTGAAATGGGTGACCTAAGAAAAATCTAGGATATACTTACTGGGTCCACACTATATAGGCCGAGGAAACATTAGGGTATTAATGGAAAAGAAAAAAAGTTTGTGGTGGTTTTTCTATAAAATCCTAGCAATAGTCAAACTACACTCACTGGATCCCTTGCTCCAGGAAAAAATTAGAGCCCTTTTCAATTTTATCATTTTTCCTGAACCATGATTGATTCTGATTCAGTGAGTTGTTAACTATACAACAGTCATTCCAATAACAATAAAATATCATGGAATGGAATGATCAACAGAAATTTGTATTTATTTTGGTTAAAAAGGGAGGAATTCCACTAGCTGGAGTCTCTCATTCACAACAAAAAAATGGTGAAATAGAGTGTATAGAAATAGATCTGACAATTACAAAGGATCCTGACTCACTCTCTACATCAGATTGGCAACCATACGGCGATGGTTATTACAAGTTTTCTACAGCACCGCCTTCTCTATGGCCTCAACTTCGGCCATTGAATGAATGTTCCTCACTAACTTTTGGAGACCCTTGATCCCTTTCATGTTATATTCAAGCTCACTAGTCATAGATGAAAACAAATCCCTCAACATCACTACTCAAGCATCACATTCATGATGCTCGGTAGATAGGGTAGTCACCTAATCTTTAGAGCTCGCCTCTAGTACTATCGGTTTATGGAGCTTCAACATAGCTTCCTCAAAATTTTGATTCCCTCAATGAGAGGCAGTGAGGTGAACATGTTCGTGTTCACTAGAGGCAACCTCCCCATGGTAAAGGACAACCTGGTAGGCGAGAAAATGAAGTTGTCGATAGTAGAATCCACCTGACCCCAATCATAGTGTGAGTTTCAAATGGGCTTCAGTTGTAGTCACCATCTCAACCAGAGGAGTTTCGACAATAATCTCACAGATCTGGGGCTAGGTCCACCTTTACACTGCTCGGTGGTCCGCCATGACAAGAGGGTCTTTGGTATCATCTCTAGATAACATTGGAATGAAATATAGTATTTCAGTCAGTACAGATATGTTTGCATTCAAGATTGGGAGTTGAGCTGGAAAGTCGAGTATCGACTGACGAAGCCTCGAGGAATGTTTTAGTTCATGTTTGGGAGATTGGTTCATGGGTGAATGAAAATGTGAACATAGAAAATTTCGTGGAAATGGAAGCTGGTTCGCGGATGAGGAGTTTTGAAAAGGAGAAGGCACACATGGAGAAAAATCGAGAGCTCCATTTTCAAGAGGAATCCAATAAATTAAAAGGTTAGGGGCCCCCTATTTATAGGTGTGCTCCCCTATTGGGACCACTCCTCTACCAAAATCTATCCATGTTTTAGGACCACTCAACTTCAGAATAGCCTCTTTTTCTTTCCGATCAGACCCTATTCCGATGGGGGGCATTTTTAGGGTCCTGATAAATCAGCAATGGATAATGGAATCCCCTTTAATTTGAGAAATTATTCAACCTGATTTCCATCAGAGAATTGGGAAAAAATATGTTGAATACTCAAGATTGGAAAAGGACCGACCAGTCCACGTACCGGTCTAACTTTGATGGTACACAGCTGGTTCAGCGAGTCACCCCCTCCGCAGACCAGAGTCGTTGACGAAACAGAGGTGGGAGCCCCTCTATGGGTGCGAAGCAGGGCGAACGCCCGACCGGTCCACTTCCATGACCCACCCACACCACAAACTGCGCCAACCATCCCACGCCGTATGCGCTATCATTCACAGAACAGAGGTAGAGCACGGTGTGGCCTCAAAGCACCCCTAAAACCGACATGGTTCACGAGTGAGGTGAATTAAATGAATCCTAATGAACTTCGGATTGAATAAGTCATTCGTGGGCTGGGTATTCGGTTGCAGGGCTCCGAAAAAGATGCCACATGACCAAAATATACCCCTTTCATCACCTCTATAAAAGGACATCGATGGGGATCAAACGGGAAGATCGGAAAAACAAGGATCGAGGGGATTCGGTAAGAAGTCTTGGAGACCAACTTTTGAAGGATGTATCCCAGATGAAGGGGCTTTAGATTTTGTGAACAGTGATGTTCAAATTTGCAAACCAGAACAGGTATAAAACTGGAAAACAATAAATAAAGAACCAAAATATGAATAACAAAGGGGTGAATTGCAAGAATAATATAAAAACAATGAGCCATGGCCCCTCCGTAGATGTACTCCACACGGACCACGGAGTTTATGACCTTTTTTAATCTAACGCACCACGTATCACCCTCCTACGCGGGTGAAGCCCAGACCAGCGAACCCCTAACCGGCGACGCCCCTGGCTACCCCTGCTCGCGTGGACTCCACCATGTACCAATCTGGTATGCGGACTGAACCCAAAGTTTCATTTTTTCTGGGTATGTGGGATGCCTATCAGTCCACGTACCACCGTGGTAGGTGGAAATCCTCTCCAGCCATGTAGCACCCCCCTACGGGAAGGGCACCACTACCCTTGCACCCTTTCGCCCCACCAATTCCTTCGGTGTTCTCGTTCCCTAAGCCAGATAAAAACCCTTCCAATCTGTCCCAATCCTATGTAATACCTTCTTTGACCTAGTTATCGGCCCCGATCCAAGGCCTCTACCTAAGCCACCATACCCGTATGATGAAACATTTAGGCACATCATCGTGATACTTTGAGTTCACATACCAATGGTAGGCGAAGAAAAATGGGTTGCCCTAACTTTTGAGCAGATTTCCAAAGCATTTCTGGGTTCAAATTCCCACGGTAGTGAAGGGTCCGAGCCCAAGAGTTCCCTTTGTGCCTCTCCACTTGCCTGGATTGAGGGACCCCGCTCGTGTTTCCTCTTAACGAGCGCCAGCGGTGAGCACGTCTCCCCTTTCCTTTGTGTGGCTGGGCATCCCTCCTGGAGTAAGCCCCACACCATCCTTGTCGAATGCCAATGGCCCTCCACCTTTCATCATGTACAGTACATTTCCATTGTGTGACTTCTACCTTTATCTAAAAATAGGGAGAGGGAGAGTCCAGTGTTCTGGATTTCTCCTCCTCTCTTCGTCTTCCTCCCCTTCCCTCAGTAGGGGGGATGTTTAAGGCATTCCATGTCTGTTGCATTCTATTTTTTCTCACACCGAGCATGACTCACATGGGCTTAGATATTTGTGATGGACACGGAATCCGCACAACGACTGTGGTAAAAATGAACTATGTGGGTTTTTATCCCTGTCTCCTAAGTAGGGTGTGTAGGAAGCCTCCGATAGGTTCAATCCCAATTTATGCCACTAAGCAAGTATAATTCCCAATCAGGCCCCTCAAAACTAACTACATGGGTTTTGATCCATGTCTCCTATGCAGAGTACGTAGGAAGCCTCCCCGAGGTTCAATACCAATTCAGGACACTAAACATCTGTAAGACCCAATGATGCCCATCAAAATAACAAAGTGGGTCTTGATCCCTATTTCCTAAACAGGGTACGGTGGACACCTCCCTGAGGATCAATCCCAATAACAAGGAACTCTCACGTATAATCCCTAATCTTACAAGAACTATGTGGGCATCGATTCCCAATCAACTAGGATATATAGGAAACCTACCCGTCATGCAATCCCAACATTTATGTCTCATACACATCTATACCTATCAAACTGTGTCCTTATACTCTAGCAAGACCATCTTTGGGCCCAGGAAATCACTTCCCTTGGGTATTCGGGGCAGTCTCGACATAAGTCCCTCACCAAATTTGACCGGAAGCCTCTTGCCCAGGTGTCCTTGCCACATGACGTTAAACTATGTCATTGGGTCCTTTTCACCTGACTTTAAATGGTTATGTGTTCCATCAAGTGGCAAATAACTACATGGATTGGAATTCCTCTCATGAGTATATGTTGGAAGCTCGTATCATGGGTTCGATCCAAGCGCTCAAGATGTTATCTCTCACCCTGAGATGATAATAAACTCCAGAGTGCCTCGTTATGAGGCTTCAATCCTGTTTCATTTCAATGAGTCCAAACTCCACAGATTCATTAATCCCATTGAGGGATGGTAAACCTCAAGCCTAAATAACTCTACATCCCTATGTTTAGTTGATCATTGCAAGATAAGGGTTAATCTGTGGGTACTATTCTTGTTGATAAAACAAAGATTCGTGAACATATGAATACATCTTATATCTATAATATGCTCCCGGAATATGAAATAATTCCCACTCAAAAGGGTACGATGAGCCCTGCTTCCCATCTTCTCGACCAATGTGAGTACTTAATCATCGCTGGCCGAATCGCATTGCGAACACCAACCATTGGAAAGAAGGTCTATGGATCGTTGGATACAGAACTGTTGGGAATTTTGAAACGGAGACCGATATTCTCGACCTGAGCGATTAAGTAGAACTCAGCCCTCCATAAGATCGATCGTCGGGCACGTCGGTCCTTCCCACACCCAAAATCGGTTCAATACAATAACACAGGGATATACATAAGAAATGGGGAATCAATAATATCTAGTAATGAAATAGTCATAGAGTAGATTGTTTAATGTAATAAATGTTATTATAGATTCATAATAAGGTATACTAAAACGGTGATAATCATAAACATGAAGAAAAAATTATGTTATATGAATATAAAATCATAGAAAACATCGAATCTGGTAATAGTATAAAACATGGAATCATAATCATAAGGTATTGATTAACATAAAAAAACATGACATATTTAGTTTAGGAAAACTTCACATTCACAAAAAATGTATATCATGTGATAAATGCATTATACTATTCATTTGAAGTCTATAAAAATCAGGCCACAACCATCATATTCATATTATTTACATGAATATGTCTTTATTAAGGAAAATACAACATAGGAACATATTCCATCTCATTCAATACCATTATTATAAAATGTGGGAAAAATAAATTGATGTTACTAATTGAATATAGATAGGTATAACTATGGGAAAATCCTTGATTTCAAATTAGGTTGGGTAGTCTTGATAGATTTAACTTTCATGCAAAATAAAAAAATATTTTTGGTACCATAACGAGTGCACATAATGATTCAAGGGATGGTATAATGAAAATGAAATTTGGTTAATAATTGTGTGTGAATAATTTTTATTTTAATTTCTCTTAAAAGGAAAATTAAAAATAGAGAAATTGGAAATAAAAAATCATTGTATAATGTTTTTACATGAAATGGAATGAAAAGTTATAGGATCCCATAACTTGAGAGTGATATTCTAAATGATAGAGATTCATAAGAATATTTGAATAACTTGGGAGGGAATTAAAGGGGGAGATACGGGGTAAACATTTTCCTCAATGCCTTTTATGTGTATATGAATTGGGTGATTTATGGGTAAATAAGTAAAATGATAGGAGAATTAGTAATTGATTTCGAAACATAGTTTTTCTAACTCAATATAATAAAATGATAAATACTCCCCTTGATTTATTATAATGGTTTCTATAAAATAATAGTGGTATCCAATATTTTATAATAAAATTAATTAATCATATTGATATAATTCAGTTGGATATGTAGTAGTGATTCATGTTTATAATGAATTAATTTTGAACATTAAAATATAATATCTATTTCATAGGACTCATAATTTTTTTTAAATAAGTCAAATAACATTTTAAATTATTTTTAAAGGAATGTTCAGTATTTGTTCCATTCTCCTTTTATACAATTAATTACATCAATTTTGTCCTATTATGATTTCATAATGTAGACCATATATTTATATAAAATTTAATCTTTACCTAATAATGTGACTCTTACAGAAAATTATGAAAACATCATCATTGTGTAATATTATAATTTTTATTTCAATAATAATATTGGTTTTATAAAAAAAACTCGAATATTGAGAATTATACATTTTATGAAAAACTATTTCTTTTTATAAAAATACATGTTTCTGTGACACTAATAAAATTCAGACCCTTATAACATTGATTTTAATTATATTAAGATATCATTTATATATTAATAATAAATTTAATATGAATATTTATTAAAATAACATTTATTCTTATAATTATTGAATTTTTTAATGGAGTTTCTTAATTGGGAATATATATTTTCTATGAATTATAATTTTGATTTCATTATAACTAAATCATTTTTAATCAGAAAAATTATATAGTGTTTTATAATTTCATAATGAAACATGATAAATATAATAAATATATCATTAAAAAGTAAATATAAAAATTACAATTACTAGGAGTTAGATACCTAACCACCTGTTTTTTCAGTGTATGTGTTATGGGATAGGTTCCTGATGGTGGCTCATTATCGGTGTTGTTCAGAAAATATGTTTCATACCATGATCTCAATTATCCATAAATGATCGAATAAAAAATTATTTCATGATTTACTTATTGTAACATATATTGGTTATGGACAGGGGAAATTCCCAAAGATTTAAAATCCATTTGAAGCTACAATAAATGGTAATTATATGGTACAATCCCACTAGTCGATGCATTCTAATCATTCATCTCTATGAAATAAAATTTAACGTAATTCTTAATATATACTAATTGAATTGGTTATTTAAAATGAATATATAATTAATGATTAGGATGATTAACAATATTTTAAATCCATCAGAAAATATTTTATAATTTTCCTATATAACCAATATAGTACTTATGATTCCTATAAATATATTACTAAAATATTCTTTGATTCATTCTGAAATGAATTAAATTTATAATTGTTTTCATCTATTCATGTTTTTAATAGAAATGATAGTTTAGATGAAAAAAATCATTTAAAAAATCAAACTATTATTTAGTTCATGAATTTATTATTAATTTATTTATGGTTCATTAGAGAACTAGAAAAATTATGATAATTTATTTTTGTGTATAGAACATTTAATATGACTATACAATTGAAATCTACTTGTTGTGTGATGTAATTCATAATGGTGTATTGAAACTATTTTATACCATGGGTGTAGATGATAATAGTATATTTGATAGTGTAGGAATGTAGATTTATATGGCTATATTAGGAATTAGAGATGTAAATATATCTTTTTTAGGTATATTCATATAAACATGATATTTGGATAGCATGATAAATAATGTATATTTACTCTTTTAATGCTTTTTTCATGTGTTGGGAGTAACATTTTTATTGGAAAAAATTATAGAGTTTATTTAGTTTCTTATAATACATTAAATGGAATGATATTATATGGGATTTATATATTCGGAATGGCCATTATAAAGTATTTGAATATTCGTAATACCCTTCCCCTTTAGAACCACCATGAATTAGTCAATCCAGAAATATTTAACATCCTAAACCATGATCACAAATAATTAACTTTGACTAGTTTACGACATGCCCTCGAGAACACTACATGTATGTGAAAGGCTACCGACTATCATTGAGGTTATATGGTTGTATAGTGGGGAGATTATGACTATAATATTCCGACCTGAACCACATGATCTATGTTAGAATGGTACATGACCTCATTTATTCTCTACATATGCAAGATGTTGTTGGGTAGTAGCGAGGGTCTCAAGTGAAAGACCGGGGAGACTATACCTTATGTGTCATTTCATAAGATTAGTAATAATGACTAAACCAAATAATAAACATCGATAATAAATTATGAAAATGAATAATGACATATATATATATATAAGGTATCCTAAAGTGTTAATCCTATCGAGAGTTTAAAGGAGTATACAAAAACAAGAAAATATAAATAGACAATCATCTAGGGGTACTCAGTGTCTGTTGGGGTCCACTCGAGTTGCATGCTCCATCGCTCGATCGTCCACCAAAGGGAACTTTCCCTTCACCAAATCTATATTTCTAAAATCTATATGTTCAACAAAGTAACTATGTTGGGTGCGAGTACCATACTCAGTAGGACACCACAAATGTGTTCTTACATAATTTTCTCTAGTATACACATTTATTCTTTAATAATAATCAATGAGTAACATACAAATCAAAATCAAGAGGCGGTACACTATCCATATACAAAAAACCATTGATGTAACTAAATTAGCTCCATGCCAGAAAATAATAATGTATTTTTTTCAAGAATAAGGGGCTTGTGCATGGCACTAAGAATAGTCTCTAAATATTATAGCGCATTTCACTCAGAATATATCTCTTTTAAATGATATTTTTTGAAAAATAGTCATCAAAATAGCACATTGTTTCTCAAAAAACACATGATATATTCTATACATGAAATCAGTTCACCTTGGTCCTCATGTATTTTATGTTTTATGGCATCTAGGAATTGAGTGTTCAAGTTGGAAATTAACTAGTCATCGAGAGTAAGGCTCACAGATCAACTCGCCATCGAGTGCACTACTTGGAAATCGCCTAGTCATCGAACTACTCGATACATGGATTCAATTTCACTGAGTTAATCTTCAACATTTATACATTATCATCATATCATCGACCTCATACATGGAATACATCATTAAAATCAACTCATAATTGAGTATGCCGAGTGAAAATCAAGTGGTAATTGAGCACGTTGCTTCCAAATCAACTAGGCATCTGGTGTGCACCTTAAAAATAAACTAAGAAACAAAGTAACCTAATATATATTCATTAATTACATCTTTAACATGTAATTCCATTGCATCGACACCCTATGATAATGTCTATCATTTCAGACAATTCAAGTTGAATGTACTTTCCCAATAAGTGGTAAATATTTCACGATGGTCCACCTATTCTGAGGACTATTAATGTTACCTCCATAAAAGGAAACATTCCTACAAGATATAAAATACAATGACTACCATATCATAACATATCACCCATATAAATAAAGCAAAAAAATAACATAATGTCATAACAAAACAACCTGGAAAAGGCTAAACTTATATCACTCATGGAATCACAACATGTCTGATGGTATGGGAAGAGACACCCACATGTGATCATAATAAATCATATTCTCAGATAAGAGAACACATATATCGAATAATGATAAAATGTGTAAATGAGATCCTAGGAGAAATTGAACATCCTACATCCAATGTTTGAAGTAAAACCTCTTTGTTGTTTTAATATCATCAAAGGTGACACATCAAAGTCATGAGTTATCAGCATGATGATGATCGAGTTATATCAATGGATTCCTAGAACCAATAACAACTATTTTATTCGAAATATAAATAAAACATCACTTGTAATGACATGTTCACTATGTTGAATAATTTTAAAATTATTTATTAATATATTAAATGAGATAATATTTTATCTCTCATAGAGAATTTAAAATTATCGATTAAAATATTACATGTTATAACATTTTAACACTCGAGCATAATTTCAAACTATCATTTAAAATATAACATTTCATTATATTTTTATCTCCCTTGGAAAATTTTCAAATAATAATTTTTTAATTAAAATATTTACTCATTGGAAATACATGTAATTATCCTATGATAATTTCGATAGTCATTGTCATGTGATAATTACAGAATATTTACCCTTAGATAATTTGAATAATTATATTCTAATAATTAATCCTTAAAAATTCCCATTCTGAAATTATCTTCTGATGATTTGTTTCCAAAAATTGTCTTTTGATAATTTCACGCAATTTCCAATTAATGATTTTAGAGAATTGTTTTTTGATAACATGGTTAATTCTTCATTAGTAATTCAATGAAAATATCATTTTAAGAATTTATAAACTATCACTCAATTAATCCAAGTGATTATACCTTGATAATTTGTCTTAATTGAACAATTTCGAAGTCCAGAAATAAATCCAGTTGAACAATACATTTCTTCCTTAAAATTAACAATATGATTTAAATTCAACTCTTCAATATGAATCCAATGACACTGGAAGTGTGTCCATATGATCAATAATAAAAAATTTATTGAAGATATAATTTTAGATAGAATAATAAAATAAAATAAAATAAAATAAATTAAAAAAACTTAGTAAACCATCAGGCACAAAATAAAGATGGTGCATCTAGTTCTAGGAGGATAAGAACAAGCCTCTCAAGAGGGTACTCAATGAACACCAGCCACAAAGTCTCAGTTATCTTGACTCAAAAGGATGGAAAATAAAATATGGTTCACACATTTTTAATATCCTAAACCACATATTCAATCATTAATTTCCAAAACCACATATTAATCAAGGGTTTCAATCGAAATTTATATCGAATTCATTGATTTATCATTATTATGGCTTCTCTAATATATTTATGGATCAAAATTCCGATAAATAAATGTTCTTAAAATATTTCCACTTCAAACATGGAGGTGTCGCATTCCAAATAAAGTATGATAAAAATATACAGAATTTTAATTAAATTAATAAATGAAATTATTTCAAAAATTTATAATTAATAAAAAATTCCCATTTCGTATACAATTTATAACATAAAGAGGTTAAACACCCCATTCTTGAACCAATGGTGGTTTCAGGTATCTCATAATATGCACTGTTTGAGTGATTTTATTTATTTAATATTTAAAATATGTATTAATAATTATTTGAATGTTAATGTGTTATTTTCATGATCGATACATTAAAATGTATGATGCCTAAAAATGTAACACCCTACCTAACGTAAACACCATGATTCAAACCAAATATTGGTCTTAGATTTCTCATATGATCCACCATTTTGGTGTTATGTATTTTTTTCAAAAAACAATTATGCACACTTAATATGAAATATGAAATATTTTTATTTAGTCTTCATTAAATATTTGAAGGCCATTGAGGTGTCTGACTCTGGAAAATTTTTATTGAATATTTAAAACTATTAACATGGATTTTACACTATCCTAATGCATTCAACCTATTTTATGTTATTCCCATTGATTACTTATTGTTTCTCAAAATCCATTTTTAATTTATCTAAATGGGGTTTTATTTTAGTTTCAAAAAAAGAAGTAGACAGAAAAATAAAGATAGATTGATGAAAATGTATCATAAAAAAAATTATTTCATATCTATACCAAAATGGAAAGAAGCCACAACAAATTAACTGTTATATGATAATACATTAAAACTCTAAAATATATACTCCAATAGCATCATGGAACTTGCTCGACCCTCTACTTCCATAATGTAACACCCCATGTTTTTTTGAAATTATATTTGTTGAATACATTAAATTTTAATACTTTTTTATTTTCACGCTACACAAATTTAATAATGTGTTACATGAAATACAATTATGATAGTGTTCTCTATAAGACTCTAGCCTAACTTGTGTTACACTAAACATTTAGTTTTAATTAAACCATGATATATTATTAATATAATTAATAAACTCAATCATTATATCCCAGATTCTAGTAATTGTGATATTAATAGTAATAACTAGTTTCTGAATATTATGTATTATATTTTTATATTAAAAACATAGTGATATTAAAATACATACTTTTTGGTAATGTCATTATATGTTTCAAAAATACTCTTATTTCAGAAAAAAAATTCACCTTATGTATTTTTGTGAACATTAACAAAATTAATATTTATTATTTAAGAAAATTAATATGCTAAAATGAAATTAATTTGTTAATTTGAAATGTCAAAATTATCTTACGGTGATTTTTTGTTATTTTTCACAAATGTTTTCTAGGGTGATTAATAAAAAATAATTTAATTCAAAACTGAATTTTCATTACATTTATTTACTAAATATAATTATTTTATAATTTTTATAAAGTAATATTATATATGTTATAAATATATTAATCCATTTTACCTCATTGGAATAAATTTCACACTGAATTTTTATATAAAAACATTTCAAACATTTTTTATTTTTCACATTAAAAATAAATTCTTCTCATATCTACGTTATCATTTCTGAATTAATTTTTTCCAATTATTTGAATGGAATTTTGAAAAATGTATACCATATTTGAAATCAGTATAATATTCAATTTCTAATAAGTTTAACATAATTTTTGAACTAAATGTAATTTGATTAAAGTAAAAAATTTATTACAGTGGTTATAGTAAAAATGGGTATATAATGTTTTAAAATAAAAATTAAGGGTCAAAAAACATATAATATTGTCTACAAATTTTTTTATGTCCATATATGGACCATCCATAATCTGATGTTAGATAATGGACTACTTTTTACAATTTTGGTTAAATAAAAATCTGTCATAACATATTTTTTACAATAATACCAAGTGTGTCCTCTCCGTCACTTAAAAAAGATCACCCCCTCTCATCTATTCTCCACACATTCAATCCTTTTTAGTTTAGAAAATAGCTGAAAAAATCACATCCCATAATTAATACACTCATTCCAGAATACTTAGTTTTGGTTGGAATCTTTAAAATCAAATAATTTAGTAGAATCCTTGGGATTATAACACTATAAGAGGTAGCGCTCACCAATTGAAATTTTTATTTTATTTATTCTTACAGACAGAGAAAGTGTTTTTATATCATTATAATATAATATCCTATTTATCTTACATATAATAAAAAATTTTTTATTATCATGACCTATAATCATCTCCACATTCATTGAATGAGTTATGAAATCATCAATTTTTTAAAAAGAATACTACTGCCTCATGAACTGATGTTGTTCGTTTTTTATAATACACCTTCTAACAGAAAGTCATAATGATTTATTTATTGTTTATAAACGATATATTTTTTTATATTATGTAATTTTTATTTAGTAATAATTATATCGCACATGATATCATGACTTCTACTTTGTTGGAATTTGATAACATCATTTGTATGACTGACAGACTACCTCCATGCACAACAATGTGATTAATTAACTATTTATATTTATTATATTAACTATTTTTTTAATAAAAATATTTTAAATTTTTTACATAATAATTATTTTGTAATGATTATTTATAATATAATTGTATTTATATCAATCCAATAAGAAAATGGAAAAAACACTCATGTGTTTTTATGGATTACCATCTACACGATTTGTGTATTTTATTTTCTATTTCTATATTATACATATTATAAATACATATATCATGATTATATATTGTATTTATTTCATGGACACCAATCTAGATATTATTGATCCATAATAAAAAAATAAGGTGACCAAAAATACAATAACACAAAACAGATATTGAAAACAAATAATTTACTTCTCAAGATGTAAATTCAATATTAAATAACTAATAGGAAAGTAATAAAAGTCCATAAAATAATCATATATTTATTAAATATGAGGCTAGAATGATTACGACATATTTCAATGCATGGGGTAAGTATATTTCAAGTCACGATTTTATTTATGAGAGACATTTTCAATGTTCACATATTATTTCATTTATGTGATGTATATAAATAAATGGAAAACAATCGTCAATGTATCATTGAAGTGTTATTGTGTTGATTATAATTTTTTAAAAAATATGGTGGATACAGAATGTTGTGGAGGTATAGAATATTTGTTGACTAATTGTGTTGACAAATATCTATGGGAGAAGAATAGATACTCTAGAGGCGGTAAAGAAAATTGTGTATAGAAGGTGGTGTAGTTTGCTAGTGTGTGCCTATCATGACCCCTCCAACACCAATGATTCCCTTCTTGTCTACCAATGAAGAAAAGAAGATAATGATGTCCATGTCCTGTCTCTAGTTGGTCCCATGTTCACCACTAGCACCATGGATTTACAAATTCCACAAGGTGATATTCATTAGCTTTTATAAGGGATGAATATAGAGAGATATGATGGATCATCCAACAAAACAATAATATATATAAATTAAATCCAACAAACATCTAACATGTATTTGTAAAATAAAAATGATACAAATACAAATGTCTCTAAAGTATATACCCAAGAGTAATGCTAAGGAGTGACACAACTTCAATCACGATATGTGTTAGTAAAGTCCATCATTATCTTTGAAATCCTTCGAAAAACCAAAAAAAATAGTTTTATATACGTAAGGGTATTATACAAGGATACTCAGTTGAAAAAACCAAATTATCTCATGAACATTTGATGGAGGAATACTAATGCTTCTGTGAGGAAACAATAGAACAAAACAACACATAAGTATGTATACTAACCACCCAACCTCACAAAGTCACACTCACTGTGTAATTAAATTCATGTAATGTAATATCTATCACAATGATGATAGGGTACACTGCACCACATTTTCATGGATTATCCACTCTCACACGATAATGGAAAACTTCTTACCACTCCCACCTAATCTGAGCATACCACAACACTTCCCACTAGTAAACACCTAGGCCTCATAGAACATCCCTCCCATACTAACATGGGGCACACAACACATCCCCCCGGACACACCTGAGTCTCACAATGCATCCTTCCCACACACACCTAGGCCTCACACAACATCCCATATGCACACACCATCTCCTTGCAAACCATCCCTCCAACACACACTTGTGCCTGACAACACATCACATCTCATTTTTAAGACTCCTAGTAATGTAAAACATATCTCATCATGAACAACCCTAGTAAAGAACATCATATCTCATCCCTAAGACACCTATGAAACAAACCACTTCACCTAAAGACACATGTGATAACATATCATACCATGTCCTCCCTAAGAAACCTGATCTCTCACCACCTGGAAGAGGGATCAGGGATTAACAGGTGGCCAACCATCTTTTCTCCCACCAGAATATTTTGTAAAGACACACTCCTCAATTAAAATGTGTGTGTTTGACACACATTTCTTAGATATGGTGGAGTGTGTATATAAATCAAAAATTAACACAATTATATAAATATATGACACAAAAAACACAATCCCGACATATGGGTTCTCAGAAAAACAAACCATCTCATAACACCATCACTTTTTCTGCAACCTTCAAATGCCCAACACTAGACATAAGGCAAAAAACACATTTCAAATTACCATACAATTTACATTAAACATTTCTATTATGTTATAAAATTCACCCCAATAAATTTCTAAGATTTATTAATGAATTGTTTAATAATTAGATTACTAACTAGTAAACAAAGAATCCAAGAATAGTAAAGATAGAAACTATCAATTAATATGGTGAAAAGACTATTAAATGATGTTGACATCACATTAATGTCACATTGTACCACTACCCCCAACTATGGTATGAATCTATCTACATGTTATTCCTGGAGAATCATTAATAGAATTACCCGTACAAAACAGTATTGTGATTCTCCAAACAAGTCCTTCCCAAACCACTATACCAACAAAAATAACAGCCATCTGAAAATCAAATTCAGTAATACAACATTTCACAACTGTATTTGTATCCCTACTACAAAATCATACCATGACCAACACAACACCAATATACATACACATTCCATCCACTCCTACCCCCACACCCACATATGAGCTACAATAATACATTTTACAGTTTTATATGAAAATTTGCCACATTCCACCATTTTTCATTGGGGCATTATCACCTATACCAAATCCTTGGGAAACAAATTCTTTATGTAAATATACATAGATATCCAATATTCATTTTATTGTCATAATAAAAAATCACAATAGAGTCTAAAGCATATTAAATATATCTAGAATAATTATAGCCCACAATGGACACAATATTAAATGGTCTGTCAATCCAAAACAATCATAATATCACAATAAATATCAAATTTGTAATATAATTCTAACAAACCCCATTACCCCTCAATTTTAATTTAATAATAATTTATCATAATTTATTATGAAACAACCATATTTCATTGGAAAAAAGATAAAACCCTCCTGCAAGAGTCATAAAACGGATAAATTAATGGAATCCAACGTCGAAGGGGTGTCAATGTTCATCACATTAGAACAAATCATGTAATGAACCTATGATGTCCTCTCCATAAATATAATTATTTATTCGAGGATACACCATCAACACCACATCCAAAAAAATAAACAGAACCCCATAAGAATCCGTGTTGAAAATCTACCAATACATGCAAAAAGGAACAATAGTAAAAAGGGGATCAACATGGAAGAAACTTCAAGAATAGGGAAAGAAAACGCCATAGATCAATGACAGTTCGACGAGGATTGATTGATATAACATAGTAATCAAAACATGTTGATGGAATTCTAGAAACACCAAATCAGGGTCGTCGGGTCTCCATGGGTGGGGGAGTCACTATAGCTACGGGGTTTGACATACCGAGTTCTTGTAAACATAATTAAAACTATTCAATAGTGTAATATTACACGATGTTTAATAACATTTCACATAGTGTAGTGCCTATAGGGTGGTTTATTCCAAAAACCACATTCCCTCATCGATATAATTTATTTTTATAACCTCAAAACATTACACAATGTGAAATCTCCATGAAAATCTATTATTTGGAGTTTCACATTACATAATAAATTTATATGACATGTAATCCCTTTTTTTACAGCCTTTAGCAATCAGACATTTCTAAAATCCCTCTAGGCCACCTTCAAACACTTAAAATAACCAAAACACCAAATATATTTGATTGGTAAGGCACATACCATTACATCATATACCTATAAAATAATTATCTTTCTCAAGAATCCAAAAAAATTCATTATGAAAAATAGCAAATTGTCCAAACCACCATACCTCAAGATACATCTCAATGATGTCATCATACATTAGACACTACCACCAACTATGTCATGACCCCCACCTCACGTTGTGTAATCCTCCTAGGCCATAGAGATGAGTATGGAGATAGTGACACATGATTATGACTACTAGTAGGCCCTAGGTTGGAGACTACCATGGAGGGTATAATAAACATTCAAATGGGAGGAAACCTCTTTTGAAAAATTAGTAAAATAATTATAAACCATAGTGAACAACATCTGAAACTAATTCGTCACCTAAACAGGTATGCTATGATCCCACCCTCACCATGGATACTCTCACCAAATATTGCATTCATGAGTATATAATATAATAATGAATATCAAGGGTACACTTCTACCACTTCCCCACTAGTTTTCAACTTTTAACAAATATCGCACTTCCTATGAATCTCTCTCCAAAAAGGCTTTCTCGCATACACGTGGGTGTAGATCCAAAACATGAACCTCGTGCAAAACAACTACTGAGTCCACAAACTCAAAGTATCCAGGTTGTTTCTGGGAACCACGACATCTTGCATAACATGTATCATATGTATGGTATTAAACTTGAAGCTAATTTATCCAATACACAAAGTAAGGATCCTCAATCCATGACATCCTATACATGTTACACCTATTGTAATCAATAGGAAACTATATCCAGAATATATTTGTGTGAATAAAAAAATTTCATTAAATCCCTCTACACACATATATGGGGAAACTGACTATTGTTCCTACCAACACATGTATCTACCAAGAGAAGAGAGTGGGGAAAATGGGGATAGACCACTATCAAATATCCCACTACAATGTCGGGGAAAACAACACCCCCCCCCCCACAGCTCAGAATCCCTGGGGTGTTTGTTTCCCTAACCTATAGGGTGGATATGTGTATAGAAACACGCTAATTACTGAATATAATACATATCAAAACCACACTATGGGAAAAAACCTAATCATAGACTCAAGTGCAACTAATGTCTCTCATAGTCTCAGCTTACACTGCTATGACTAGTTATCTTATATGAATGTAACCATTTAAAGACACATATTAATTTACATATCCATTTTTATCAACATTTCTTATGTAATTAATTATTTAAATATTAATTATATATTATTTATTCTATATTACATTTCGTTAGTATCACACCAGTTTACATTCCCTTCAAGCATAACCAAACCATGTCCATAGCTTCATAGAAATATTAACTCGTCATTGCATCCTAGTAAGCTTCAACAACATGGGATAACATTATTTATACCTTAATTTATTAACTACATTATTACATTCCAATAATTCCAATATTTATATAAAATAAAAACTAAGATACCAAACACAAAGAGATTAAAAAGTTGAGTATACGGACTACCCAACAAGCCATTTCCATCTATAGAAGGAGCATAGAATGATCATTCCTCAAGATGATAAACACGAACATCACATTGCATAACACAAACATCTTCACCACCTTTGGAAGGAGGGTATTTAAGACTAGATGCCATGTGTAGATGGGAAAGTAAATAATATATACTTCCAATAAAATTCAAAAAGCATCCAATATTCATAACAAACCTGTTTCATCATCTATAGCATCTTCTTGAACACCCACATGAATAAACCAATTCATCTCCCCACTCTATGTGTAAACTACTTCCACAACCCATGGGCCTCCCTGCCTCACATAACAAAACAGCCCCCCAGGATCAACCATCCTAGGCTCACACCACAACACAAGCGTGAGGAACACCATCAACAATAAACTATTTCTTTTCACAAAAAAAGGAATCTTTCCTTCACAGACAATGATATATCATGGATTCAAGAATAAAGATATTTTCCGTGATAAAAAAGAGGGTAACTCAAAACCCATAAATGAATTATATTTTATCGAACAACTTATTATTTAATCCATATTGAATTAGTCTGTTCATTTAGAAATGAATATCATCATTGATTCGATTGTGAACAGTTTGCCAAACCAATAAATAGATTAATAGAATCCCCTTTACAATTCCAAAATTAATTTAAAATTTATCTCAGATATACATCCTTTACCAATTTCTATCATGAGTGACATGATGAAAAAATCATAGATATCACACTATTTAAAAAACAATGTGGCAACAATATAAGAATGATACAAATTTATTTATTCAGTAAAAATAATTATTATTTAAATTCCTTTTTGAGCCAGTGGTAAAAAAATGGTAACTATACAATTTCAAGTAAAATATTTTAGAATCAATGAATCCCCATCATAAAAATATTTTTTATGTTCCATTCTCTAGAACAGTTCATCAAAATGGATCACAATCACCTCTCTGGGGGGACTGCATCCACCTGAGGACACAGAGACACCACCACATTCACAAACACCAACGAAAACTCCATTATAAACATGGATATCACATTCCATAACATGGAACGTGGGAACATAAGGAAAAGGGAATAGAATAATGGCGGTAGAAAACAACTTGTATTGAAGATAGATTGACACTTCCTAGATTCCAAAAAACAGGGGGTGAGCATGCAGCAGGAAGAAAATATAAGGAATACCTGATTAATTACTATAGAACTATGAAAAAATCGTATAGAGAAGAAAGAAATGATGTATAATCATTCACCAGGAAACAATAAGGAAGGACAAGGAAAGAAGATATATCATTCCATTAGAATATTTAATAGAGTAGTCGTTTAAGATGCGATGGATTTTTCATTAATATCTGATCTATTATAGATCATGCATTTTGACAAAGAATATCCTTCCCCACTATTAACAAAAAAATAAGATAGGTGTTATGGGATTTTAATTGACCTCAAATCCCTTAAAACAAGGAATTTATTAAACATTACATAAAATGAAACATGAAATGGGTGAAACTGTAGGAAATCTCAAAAAATATAGAATTTTGACAAAGTAAATGAAATAGTTCTGGAAAAATATTCATGACACAGTTTTGGTGCTTACATTTTGGTGCCACTAATTTTGTGCCACTGTTTCAAAGACACCATTTGGTGGAATAGAATTATAAATATGGGAAAGGAAGTGACATTGTTTCATTACATTATTTCATAAAATATAATGGAAAATTGAAAAATTGTTCGGGATAATTATCCTTGACCTTTTAAATAGCTCAAACAAATGATTTTAGAAAAGGAATGGACATGAGATGCCTAAAAAATTACTTTAGATACCACTCAAAAAAATTCATCCTCTAGAATCGGAAACTGACTCAGATAGAAAAATGAATTGGGGGTTTGAACTATCACCCTTTGAGATACCTGTCATGGTTCTCACCCCTAATGAATGTCAACCACTTTACAATGAAAAATGAAAAACCAAATGATTCCCACAACGTATTCCTAAACAATATCGTAGGGTATATACATATCAATAGGTAGAAAACCATAACACACAAAAAATTAATGTCTTATCATAAATAGGAATGTTTTAAAACCACATATGAAAATCATTAATGGAGAAGGTATAAAGATAAAATAGCCTAAGGTAATGAGTATCTATCTATGACTCACATTACCACGTAAACTCCATAATTCCATTGTGCCACAACATGACACAAACTAATGGAATAGAACACCAACGTAACACCTTATCCTTGTTTTCATGTATCTCTATAGGATACTCCACTAATGTCACATCAATTTCAACATTGATCTCACCCCAATCAATGATGTGATGGTTTAAATGAAGATATAATTAGAGCTTTGACACATGAAATATGTAACGTATTCGTCTTATATGTGGGGGATGTTCTACATGATATTCCACAGCTCAAACATGAACCAAAACCTTGAAAGGCCAAAAAAATCAGGGAGAAAGATTACTCCCATGACCAATCCTTCTCCTCCCACAATACGGATTCACCATCATAAAAACGTTATTTCCAATTTATATCTCTAGAGTTTTAATCATATGATTAGCCTAGGACTTCTGAAAATCATCATCATCCTTCATCCTCTCATGAATCACCTGAACTATCTATGCCGTATTATGGACATATTTTTCCACAAGAAGTGCTAACTCTCCAAACCCAGTCCAGCAAAAAATAGAATATAAATTTCGGCCATACATGGATTAAAATGGCACCATAGTGATGGTGGAGTAAAACATATTATTTTAAGAGAATTCTACCAAGGGTAATTGTCTCATCCATGAACCTCTAACATCTAGGACACAATACAGGAACATGTCTTCAAGTGTCAGGATAGTCTGTTCTGTTTGACCAACTTTTTGTGGATGAAAAGTTGTGCAAAGACATTTCTATGAACTGAAATCATGTACGATACATCTCCACACTATGGAGGTAAAATGAGGATCTTGAATGGAAATGATCATTCTCAGGACTCTATTCAGTCTCACCACCACCTCCTGATACTGACTTGACAGAACCTAAATTGAGCATGACCTTTTGATATCTATGAAGTGTAATGATTTTGTTAATTGATCAAATACCACCCATATTGTGTCATGGAATCTCTGATCTCAAGGTAAACCAGTAACGATGTCCATTGAGATGTCCTCCCACCTCAATTTAGCAACATCAAATGGTTGGAGAAAACTACTAGGAACGTGGTTCCTGGACTTAACCTTTTAGTAGACCAAACGGTGAGATACAAACTCTTAAACTGCACACTTCAACCAAAGAATCTCAAAATTGAATCCTCAATCCTTGGTACATAATTGTTACAGTAGGTTATAATGCTAATGGGGAACTATGGAACTCCCTGAGATCCATCTACCGCATCTCCAAAGGAACAAAATGTCTTCCCAGATACAAAAAATCAGTGTTTTTCATCCTCATACAAACCATCAAAGGCTTTGAAAAAATCAACTCGATCTCTCCAGACCACTTCCTCTAGATCCTCCAACTGGGACTCTTCCACCCACTACATCAAAGATGACTAAAAAGTCATATGAAAAATACATCATCTCCCCCTGACATGTCCCATATTCAGATCAAATGCTAAGAGATCTTCCATTACTCTCCAGGAATCACAATATTCATGCACTTCATCACTACACAACTTCCTTATCAGCGCATCAGTTACAACATTCCCCTTTCCATGTGTATATGTGATTTCAAATTCATATTCCCATTATAAATCCATCCACTAATGCTGCAAAAAGTTTAAGTCACACTGGTATAAAACATTCCTCAAAATCTATGATCTGTGAAAACCATAAAGCACTCTCCAATGAAGTAATTTTTTCACAACATTATTGAATAAACCACTAATGCCAACTCAAGATCATGGGTGGCATGGTTATGTTCATGGGAACACAATTTCTAATACCCATAAGAAAAAATTGATATCTACTGCATTAGAACACGTCATATCCCTATATCCAAAGCATCATAGAATGAATCAAACCGAACTACCACTTTTGGAAGAAAAAGAACCAGAGCACTGACCAACTTATCCACAAAATAATTGAATGTTTATTGACACTTACTGGTCCACATAGACACCTGATCCTTCTTATTTAAGGTTGTTAGATGAGTCAAAACTCAAGATAAATTCTCTATGAGCCTCTTATAATTGCATGCAAGACGAAAGAATCATCACACCTCTACGACAATCTTGGGGTATTTTCAAGATGAAACTTCTTCTATCATTGAAGAATCTAAATATATCTCATTTTTTGATATAACATTACCCATGAAAAGAAATTCTCGATCCCAGAACTCACACTTAAAATACTTCCCAAACAACTAATGTTGTTTAAGAACCCCCAAAACAGTGTGCAGTTTCTCTACATGCTCCACCTCAGACATGGATTACACAAGGATTTAATTGATTAAAACATCCATGAACATAACTAGGAACTCACAGAACACGTCTTTTGTCAATCCCTAGAACACATGTAGAGAATTTGTCACAAAAAATGGCATTAAAATGTACTCGTAATGCCAATGATGTCAATGGAAAGAAGTACTTGGGATATCCTCCTCCTTCACATTCATATGATGATATCCCGGATTTATTTCAATATTTTAGAACCATATTTTACCCTTTCGTTTATTGAATAACTCATCAATTCATGGAAGAGGATAGCGATTCATCACTGTCACTTTGTTTAAGGGATTATAATCGACAAAATCGAAAAATAATGTCAGCCTTCATCAAAATAAAAAAATGGTGCACCCCATAGTGTCAAGAATGTCAAAAAAAACCTCACAATAATAGACTATAAATCTATATATGCATCTCCCATAACTCAAAAGGGTTTATCCTATATGGACACTTAGAGAAATGAGATGCTCTTGGCTATAGCTTGATCAAAAACAGGATATCCCCTTCAAGGGGCAATGCTGTAACCTATTATAGAAAGACATTAGTGTACTCTTCTATGACCATGATAAATGCCAAATACATAACATCTAATGAACTTAGTATCAGCTCTTTCATCAAGGATGACAATGATGGAACATGTCTCTGACCCATCTGAAGGTCTTGCTCACTATCAGACACTGCTGGATCTCCATTAGCATCAAAGAACACTACCTACATCCTAAAGTAATCCATGATACCCTGAATTGAATACAAAAAATCCATTATAATTATGGAATCATAGGGTTCTATGTATAAACTTTTTAAATCTTTCTATGAGTGGTGCTTCCCCTGCACTAGCTCACAATATAGACATAATTCAAACAAGTCATCTCGACCTCCTAATTGAGTAGTCAACATAAAGGGAAAATGAATCCTATCTACCTCAAGTCCCAAAGAATGTAAAGGAATAGTGATATGAAGTATTTTGTTGCTGCTAAATCAAAATATTCATTCACACGAATAGAAGAAATATGGGAACCTCAAACAAAGTTTGGCTCGCCCAGCGCTAGAAACGTTAAGCATGAAGCTGAACACGACCTACCCAACAACCTCTATTACCATGACGATGACAAAAAACATGGTCATTATTTTATCTATGATGATGGTGATAATAATAGGTTTGTCCTCTATCTACTCCATCATCTCTCTACTGTTCTAATACTGGTTCATCCTTCTTCTTCTTCCTCGGATAGAAGTTCCTCAACAACGGAACTCAATGTGGAACACAGGATGCACAGTGAATGATCTAATAGGTCAAGAACTCTCGCAAATGATGACCTATTATTATTTAATATAAACAAGTTTCAGATCCATTGGAATAGGTCTAAGAGATGTCACCCACAGAGAAACTATATACTTAGGGCTAGGACCTCCCCATGACCAAATAGAAACACCTAGGCCTCGAAAACCGGTTACCCAACACCACATATCTGCTTCGTGAGGAGTCCTTATGACTCCCCTATAAATATGATCTTGTTCTGGATAATGTCCTCTCAATGAAATCGTCCCTCATAAGTACCTTGAGATATCTATTTAACATAAATGGGTTGACATGGGGCTTGATATATGTATGAAAATCCTCTTCAAAATGCCTCACCGTATCATCCTAATTTGGAAATAGGTCTAATTAATATCATAAACATTTCATGAAATGGATTCCATAATATCACACACTAGAGGTCCCCTGTTGAACAGTAAAAAACTCATGCTGACTAGATTCTTTCATAGTCAATGAAACAAAAATTGGTCTGAAATTGTCTCGGAACTCCTCCCATGATATCTTTGGCTCCTCATGATCCCCTAGTAATAAGAGTCACCACATCCTCATTTCCCCATGCATCATCGTCAAAACTGAAGATACCTAGTGCTTTTTTCAAACACAGATCGAACTAAAGTCTATCTCAACCTCCTCCATCCGGTTTTCTATTACTATATTTGAAATGGATCCCTCGAACTTCTAAAGACTCAGGTGTTAAAATCTGTGGACTCTCCACCTCCATGTTTCATCATCTTCAACTTATAACCTTTGGTAATCTGCTATCGAAACATACTGAAGATATTACATGAAAATCTGATGAGGATGTCGACCTAGAGCCATACCTTCCAAATAACAAACCATTGGTGATCTTAAACCTGGAATATGGGAGACTAAATATTGATTAATTAATTTTTTTTATTCATTTTAGGTTAACCTATCCCATGGTATACCAATTCAAACTAAGGAAAAAGGAATAGTTATACAAGATCCATTCATAGGTCTCAACCCTACAACTAATATCACCCTATTTAATAGCCACTGTAAACATAATGGTCCATTCATCAGATCAGAAGGGGCCGTAAATCTATATGTCTCAGCCAGTATCAACTGTCTACATGTCATGCTAATGTTTACAAACATGGTTTCCATACCAACCCATGAAACCTCACATGTGCCTAACTCTAACTCCATCATATCCCTCAACCATACCTATGATACCAATCTATCATGATGACCTCCCTAAAAAGTGTACCCTTACAAGACTGAAAATATGAGAAGGGAGATATAGATAGTCGATTCCTGCCTCCAATAGGCCCCAATTTGGCGAGTAGTACTTTGGGTATAGTAAACAGACAAATATAAGGCATTAGCATCTATGATAACACATGTGAAAGGGAGAGATGAGATAAAAAATAACCAACTCCAACTAAGACTACACTATAAAAGAAACCCATGTATGTTTTTGTAATGTCATGCAAGAAAAAATATATCTGAAAGGGAAAACTGAACGTACAAAAAGATAGTAAAATGAAAACAACTAATAAGATCGAATGACTCATGCAACCCCAAGCATGTAGTAACTAGCCTGACCTCCAAAATTCTCCATGTGAAGTGAAAAAAAAATTTATATATGGAGGGTTAGTATAATAGTATACTTAGTAGGATTCACCTCGAAGCCTCTCATTAAAAAGTAATGAAATCATGTCATAGCACAATGAACAAAAAATGAAACTAACCGGTCTCCTAAAAAGGTATATTAAGTTCATAGCCTCACTATGGCTACTCGGGAAATGAGTTTCATACAATAGTATATAATATAATAAATATTATTAAGGGTACTAATCTACCACTTTCAAAATAGTTTTCCTCTTTTCACCAACATCGCACGTCGTACGAATATCTCTGAAAAAGCTTTCTTATAGACACCTAGGCATATCTCTATAACATGCACCTCATCAGAAAAAACCACTATTTCAATGTAATAAAAGTAAATTGGTAGTTTTCATGATCTAACATAGCTCACATATCATGTATCTTATGTCAGGTATTAAACCTCAACCCATTATAGCCCAGACACCATGTAAGGATCCTCAAGCTATCATAGCCTATACATATTAAAACTATAGTAGTCCATATAAAACTATATCACGAAATTTTTTTTTTAATAACCAAAAGCCATTATATCCCTCATTACAAAAATTTGTGGAAACTTACCATTGTTACTACCATCAAAAGCAACTACTAAGAGAAGAGAGTGGGGCCAAAGGGGTTAATCAACCATCTATCCTCCCACAAGAATGATGGGCAAAACACCAGTTAGGTTTCAGAATCGATGGGGTGTAAGTTTCCTTAACCAAAGGGGTAGAGTATCGTATAGAAACATAAAAACAAGACAATATAATATTGATCACAACCAAAATGTGTGAAAAAACTAGTCTTAGACTCAGGTGTAGCAAACATCTCTCAGACTCCCAGAAGCCACTTCTAAGACTAGATATCCTCTATGGATATTACCATTTAAAGATCAATATAAAGTTAAATGTAAATTTTTATCTGTTTCAAAATATGTAATTAATTTTTTAACAATTAATTAACCATTATTTATTATATATTACATTTCATTAGCGTCACACCAAGTTCCATTCCCTCCAATAATAACCAAACCACGTACCCAATTTCTCAGAAATATCACCTCATCATGGCATCCCAACAAGCTCCAAACCCATGGGTTTACATCATTTATTCAATAATTAATAAATAGAATTATTAATTTCTTATAATTCATGGAAGTATATAAAACAAATCTATGATAACACAAAACAAGGAGTTCAACATGGTAGGTACAATGACAACACATCGAACCATTTCCACAAATAGCAGGAGGATAGACCCATCCATCCTTGAGAAGAGAAACATGGAATGAATGTGGCATAACCTGGGAATTTAATCCTCTTTTGGATGGAGGCTATAATATAATTGATTCCATATAATGTGGGGAATTCAATTAAGATAGACAACCAACAAGATTATCCAGGAATCAAACATTCATGACCGACCTGTTTCATGATCTCTGGTGTCCTCCCTGACACCCACATGCATAAATCAATACAGCTCACCACACTAGGGATCAACTGTTACCCCAGCCCCTGGGCCTCACTTCCCTAGATAAAAAAATATCCTCTTAAGGGTCATCCATCCTAGGCTCACACCACAAAACAATATGTAGGAAAACAGTCATCAAGTTATTGGGCTCTAGTCCCCAGGCAAGGCATCTATCATTCACACACAACAAGCACTCAGAGGTCCAATCATAATGCTCTTGGACATAACAAGCAATAGGGTAACACATAAACCTACCATGAATTACAATTTATCAAAAAAGTAGTTATTTAATCCATATTTAATTATCCAGTTCTTTTTAACATGCATAACTACATCAATTGGATTATTAACAGTTTTCCATAGAAAAAAACAGGATTAAAAAAATGACTCTTTATCTTTCCCCAATTAATCCCAAATTTAAATTCATTACCAATTCCCATTTTGAACTAAATTATAATCAAATCAAGCATATATATAATACTATCTATAAAAACAACATGCAACAACATACGATCAATTCCTATTTATTACACTATTTCAAATATTTATTACGTCAATTCAATTCTGATTTTGTGTGACAAAACATGATGAATCTAAATTTTCGTGTAAAACAATTGAGAATTCATGAATCCCCTACCTCAAATGGGTTTTGATGTTATTTACACGAGATTAGTTCAAAAAAATCGATCACGATCACTTCTCATTGAGGACATCATCCAATTGAGGGTGCAGAGACACCACCTCACCATCTAACAACCATGAAAAGTCCATTTGATACATGTAGATCCCATGTTATAACATGGTAAGGAGTGATAAAAGGGGAGGGTCCCATAAGAATAGTGTAAGAACATTCCATATATGAATGAACGGTCGAAGCTTCTTGGTTTCACCAAAAACATGGGTTGTGCATATAGTAGGAAGAAACTCCTGAGAAGACACGATCTAAGGTTACAACCCTATGCATGACTCCTACAGAAATGAAGGAAAGGTTCAAGTGTCTTTCATTAGGAAATAATAAGGTTTAAAAAGGGTGTAAAATATATCAGCCCTATAAAATATTTCACATTGTATCTTGTTAAGATATTCTTGATTTTTCTTTAAGATCAGATATAATAATGATCACATGTTATGACAGAGTAAAATCTTCCCAACTATTATGAAAAATTATTATAGGAGTTATTTTATTTTAATCAGCCTTTTATCCATTAAAAAATGATATTAATAAATTTTACGATGTTGGAAATATAAAATAGGAGAAACTATAAGAAATCTAGAAAAATTTAAAATTTGATCAGGAAAATGAAACAGTTCTTGAAACATTGTTCATGACACAATTTTGGGGCTACCATTTTGGTTCCACCATTTCTATGCCACTATTTATATGCCACCATTTTGGTGCCATTGTTTTTTGTGTCATCGTTTTTGTGCCATCATTTTCATTCCAATGTTTTTGCGTCATCGTTTCTATGCCATCATTTTGTGGATTAGTTTTGGAAATTTGAAAAATGTAGTGACACTAGTTTGTGACATCGTTTCATGAAACAAAACAAAAATTTGGAAAATTGTTTGGTATAAGTCACCATGACCTCCCATAAATCCTCAAAAACTAGATTTCAGAAAAGGAATGGACTGGAGAGGTTTGTGCAATTGTAGGATAAAAACACCAACCAAAAAGACCAAAATTGCATTGTACAGCCATCATAGCTCTACGTATCCCAATCCAACAACAACAAAAACCATAGAACCACACTGCCACAAAACCAACAAACTAAACAATCCAAAAAACACAAATCATGGAATTTTGTCTTCGATGTTATAATATTATCTCCTCTAGGTGGCACTGACTCACCTATATGTGTCTAATTGCATCATTATTAATGCATATTGATTAGGAATAATTTACTCCCCTCTTCATTATTAGGATATTATGACCATAAAAAATAAAGGACAAACACATCTCATAAATAAATATCTAATTATCGCATTACAAATCAATGAAAATAAATTCAAAAAATAAAATAACTTGGAGTACATGGAACACATCTATCTGTCTCCCTCCCATGTACTCTCCTCCTGGACAACATGCCGCCAAAACACCTGATCATTGGAATGGTTCCTCAACACAACACCTTCTATCAGTGATCTTGAATCTCAAATAGTTACACCACATATGATGTGACCTCCTCGATTTCCAACTCTATCCTTTCAGTGACATGGGATTCATCGTGTAGATACCAACGCTACTGAGAGTCGTAAAAAATATCATGAATTGTTTCCAATCATGGTGGAAAGGCCAATTGATTCGCCACCTTGCTAGCTCATTACAACACCTCAAAGGGTCTAACGAACTTGTGGAAAAGATTACTCCCTATAAAAAACCAATGTTTCCATGTTAAGGGGAATACTTCATGAACCTATGTTCCCTATCCCTGAACTCTAATGACCTTATTTTATTATCAAAATGTTTTATCTATAAGTCTTATGCTACTTTTAACCTATCAGGAACAAGTTTCACATTTTCTTTCATGTTATACATAACATAATGACCGGGAACAGTTGTCAACACAATCCCTATCTAGCACAAAATAGAATGAAACTATGTCCCATACAAATCATTAAACAAATCCATGATAAATAAAGAGTGATGACTATTACTATAGGAAAAATCTATAAAGGAAATCTTTCATACCAAAGATCCAACAAAATCTAAGACGTGTTCATGCTGAATATCCCCCAATGTCTAGTTGATTCATTATATCTACCCATATGTCTTGGGGTGAAAAGTAGTGTTGAATTTAATGCTTGTTCCAAAATAATGATTCATTCACCTCCCAACTCAGTACGTAAACTGCACATCCCAATCACAGAAAACGTATCATGAAATTACATACAGCTAGAACACTTATTGCATGTACATCTTATCCATGGTATCCACTATTATGTACTCTGTAATTGTTAAGAAGTGGGCTGATTTCGTCAACTGATCAAATATCATCCAAATAGGATCACAACCTACCAGACCTCTAGGTAATGCAATGATGAAATCCCTTGATATTTCATTCCATTTTCACTCAATAACATAAAAGGGATACAACAAACCAGTATGGACATGGTGCTCGACCATTATCGATTGGAAATCAAAGCACTTCACCACAAACTCCATCACTGCACATTTCATCCTAGAACACCAAAACGACACATTTAATACATGGTAAATCTTCAAAAAAAATGGACGTACCACCAACAGTAGGTTATGAAACACAAAAAGTCATTAATGTGCATTGATTCTAGAATAAAAAAATGTCCACAAAATAACATCGTGATTTGACTGTCCTCCGTCAACCACTTCAGAGGATTACCATGGCCAACATGATCATGAAACACCTCTACCTCTTATTTTTCCAACTAAGACTCCTCCTCCCACTGCATCAGAGAATACTGCACCATTAAATTAACCAATTATTATTTACCAACATCCAATATTTCATCTACGTGCATGGCTAAAAACTCCTCCATCACTTTCCAAGCAACCACAAATTCATTAACAAACTTATTTTATGCAAACATAATCATAGCATCATCCATGAGGTTTCACATTCCTACGGTGTTGGAGATCTCAAAATCATATTCCTAATAAAACTATATCATCCTTTGATATCATATATTCATGTCATAATGGCATAAGTTATACCTTAAATTATTTTTATCTGTGAAGACCCCAAAGCACTCCCCAATGAGGTAATGCAACCACCAAACACCTCAAAAATCACCCCATCCTTATGAAACCATAGCACTAGAGCACTAATCAAAATCACCTTTAGGTAACTAATCATTTTGAGAAACTAATAAATCCACACAAAATCATGTTTAATTATAGTGATTTTTTTCAATGGGGATACAACTAGAGAGAGATCAGGTACAAAACTCAAATAACAGCATGTGCGTCCGAGGAAACTACGATCTACTACTAAATTCTTGGGAGCTTCCTAAGGAATAAATTCTTTAACCATTGACGGTTCTACTGTCACACCCTGCTGAGACACCAAAAGTACGAACAATGCACCTCTCTTATCAATAACATAATATTGGGAAAATTTCCATATAATTAGTGGCATCAATGAACCTGGAATATAGTGCTGAGATGATCAATTTTATCCTCCTCTTTGTTTGAGTAGATTAGATATCATCCACTAATTTTCAAATGAACTGATCCCATAACTCATGGGAAATAGAGTTCATAATCCCCAAGAACATAGCTAGTGATTTTTTTACACCAAATTTAATGACCATAAACTCAAACTTCTTATAAATGCATTTAAAGGAATTCTTAGAGATTTAACCATCATTCAACCTCACCTTGTGATATCCCGACAAAAGGTCAATCCTAGAAAACAACTCATACCTCTAGGATTTTTAAAAAAATATTTTCTATACTTGGGAGAGGGTAATGCTTATTGAACTTCACCTAGTTCAACCTCTGATAGTCTATACACAACCTCAAACCATCATCCCTCTTCTATTCAAGAAAAAAATAGAACACCCTACAGTGACACGCTATGATGGATAAAATCCGACTATGATGGATCATATATATGAATACACATCTCCCACAACTATGAAGGTGAAAATAGATAAGGATCCATCAAAATAAGAGAACCATTGTGATAGAAATCTATCACAATATCAAAAAATCACATCAAGGGGGTAGCATCACAACCTCCTTTGGGAAAGAATCTAGGAAATACCCAACGACCTTGGAAACCACTTTGATTGTATCATCCACTAATTACCCTAATAGTACATCCAAAATTTAATGAAGGGGAACCACATACTTATATCCCACCTGACAAACCTTCTCACCAACAAAAACCACATGTTGAACACCCTTATTGGAAAACATGACTTTCCACTATAAGTAATTCATAACAGAATGTACATAACACAACCATTCGATGCCAATAATGACATCGTATGGATAAATCTCTTGTAAGATGAGATTCCCATTGGACTAATTTGGCCCCATCATCAATATACACCCCTGGAACACATCAAAAAAGATAGTATGGCTTCCAAATAATGTACTCAACACTAGAGGAACATAAATCCTCTATAAGTCATGACCTGGATAATGGGCGAGATGAGGTGAAATAAAAGAATCTGATGCTTCAAAAAAAACAAGGAACAATAATGGGTTCAAAAAAGTATACCATTCCTATAAAAATATATATTTGTGCTAGAAATGCTAACTCCACTACTTGTAACGGACCATGCCTAGCTTCTTTACAACTCTAATGAAGACCACATCCATGGATTTTATTAGGTAGTGTTCATGTAACATGAGGAAGATCATAAGGTCTTCCTCGACCTAGACCATCCCCTCCTAGTGGAGAAAACCCCTACTTTACCTGCTACTGAAATTTCCACATAGGCAACAACTTCTACGGTGGGTTCTTCACTTTCCCTCGTCCACCAAAGTGATCTTGGGAAGCCACAAGGAACCTGTTCTGAAGATGGATATGAACCCCACATACGAAAAACATCGAACCCAATGGCACAGAAATGTAATTGAGAATGTTAGATCTAGATGGCAGGAAATGATGTTGATGAAGCCATCTCCATATAGGTCAAATCATCAATGGTCATGGTTCCTGAGATCTCCCACAAACAAATCTTCCTCTGAAATAACTGTCCTGGATCCCAACTCATAGAAGACCTCTATGTGAGTGATTTTTCATGATCACATCTTCCTTCTTTTGAACCTATATATTTTTTGGCAACGTAAAGTCTGTAGAAGCATACTAGATAGAATGGTTCAGTTCCTCCTCAAGAAATCTCTTAGAAGATACCTCATCAAGAAAAAGATATGGGGAAAAGTAAAGTAGGTCCTTAAACGTGATCCCAAGTTTTAGTAGACACATTGCTCCATAACTGAACTGATAGTATCACATATCTATTCTCAAACTTCACAGTTGAGGAAAGGAATTCCACTAAGATATTTGTTTTGAAGTCACCCTAAAAAACTTCTTCAACCTTTCACACTCCAAGACACAACGTCCAACACAGACACATAGCACCCCACATCTTACTAACATCCCAGGGACCCTATACATTTTTAAGGCACAGATAAAATAGAAGGAATACTCCAGATTCTATATGAAAACAGATATTTCTACATTGGAAACACTACCTTCATAATTTCCCAAGGTATTACACCTGAAAGAACTAAATTCCCTATATCATTGAACATGCTCCTCTACTGAATCAACTCTACAATGATCAACTTGATCGCCCTATTGAACCACTGCTACCTAATACAGACACAGAAAATGACGAGGAATAATAGATGAAAGGTAAACCAATCTTTTATTAAGCATGACTAGTGGTTAATTTTATTAAAAAATAATTAAACCATTTTATCCTTCCCAAAACAACTCAATTCAAACTATAACACATGTCATTGTGATTCATGTACCTCTGATAGGTCTCTAAACTATAGGTAGTTCCATCAAACTTGGTTGTTCAATAAGTTCATGGTGTGTACATTAGATCACAAGGGGGCCAAAAATCCTATTTCCATGCTAGTAACTCTAGACTATGTCACACACCAAAGACAACTGGAATGGTTTCGATACCATCCCATGAAATCCACACTGTTTATACCTCAAAACTCTATCATATCTCTCAACCATCACCTTTGATACCACTATTTCATGACTCCCTCCCTCCAAGGACACCCCTCTTATTCTTCTATTGTAGAAAGGGAGATAATTACCCTCAATTCATGCAACCCGTAGGGTTGGAGACTAGCACCAATTGTGTAAAATACTCATAATATAAGAGGTGTTACCATTTATAAGAATCAAGATGGGGGGAAATGATGGATCATCCACAAATAATCTCCTTGATATATACATGAAATCTAAAAACCATCCCATTTGCATGTGTAAAATAGAACTCATATAAATAAAAAATCCTCTAATATAAATACCCAAAGTAAAGATATATAGATACAAGACAGTTGTCTAGATCTTATATATTATATCAAAAACAACTTGAAATCATCCTGGAATCCTAAAAAAGTTGATATATATTGGGTGATCATACACGTATACGTCTTAGGAAAAAACCAATGTCTCGCATGGACATGTAACATAAGCTAACTACTACTCATGAGAGAAAACATATGAACCAAATAGTACCTAAACCGGTATACAAACCATCTTAACTCAACAAGGAATTAATACCAATTAAAATATCATAATGTAACGTAATTAAAAGAAAATCGATGATAGGGTACCCCACACCACTTTACAATAGATTAGCCTCTCTCACACCCTAACGAAAAAACGTCATAATAATCCAACCTCTAAAGAACATACCACATCACATGTCACCCACACACAGCTAGGCCTCACATAACATCTAGACCACACAAATGAGTGCCTCCCAACACATCTGGCATGCACACTCCAGGACGTAACTGTTACACCTCGACCCAAGAAGCCCAAAGTTGGTGCATTGTTTTAAAACATTGGCATGATTATAAGGAATCGAGTCCCAAAATACAGATCAGTTTAAAAGTCATGGAAATTATATTACATAAATTAAAGTTATACGACACATGAGAAAATAAAACACAACATAAATGATCCTTTTAGAACTCTATTAAACCTCTAGATTCACCTTTATTATCGATCATAAAACTCATCTTGGAATCATGGGAAAATAAAACATAAGAAAGGGGTGATCTGAGATTCTCAGTAAGGATAACAATATAGAAGAAACAATCATAATTAAGCATAATAATTTACGACAATGTATAAAATAAAAGCATAGTACTTTTAATAATTATATTCACAATAATATGGAAATATAAATCGAATAATGCCATATAATTATTCATATGGATATTCTACTAGTCGAATACTCACATGATATATTAATAGCCAATTTTATAATAATGGAATGAATAATGTCAGGATTCATAACCACATAGTCAAGACCTCATGTCAACACTACAAAAAGGATTTTTTCATGGCCTTATGCCAATACACTAGTTTGTCTAATGCGACCTACCGATGCATCGAGGAGTAATAGCAGGATCCACCCATCACTTACTAATTCCAATGAATTCCTAATATGAAAATATTGGAACATAACATAAACATTATTATTAAAACTAGCATAATAAATATCATAAATTTATTTATAAACCATGAATGGTATAAAAAAATCACATCCACAATCATACATGTCACAAAACCATCAATACAATATGGATGATTTTATTATAATAAATCGGCCTCAATCATAAATAATATCTTGTAATGGATGTTGATACAGTTGAAAATGATCAGTATAACTCATTTATTGAAATACCCATTTTTCCTCAAATCATCTAAATATCATAATATTTATTAAAGAATACATTTAAATTATATTTTTAAATAAATGTGACCCACACCACTTTGAGACTTTTTAAAGGAAATCACATTTTAAAATATTCATGTCCATATAAATAAATCCTTAAAACCAATTTGAAATCATGGAAATTAATGAGAATTATTTTCAAGTATAAATATTTAAAACATTTAAAATTATGTTTTTGTTCAAGAGTACCTTAAAAATAATTTTTTTGAAAACACTTTTATGAAACTTGGACATGGATAATAAATATGTCCCAACAAAAACATACATATAAACAACCTCAGATAATAATGATAATGAAGAATTAACCATTAACTTGTACTTTTAATTGATTGAGGGTAGTTTAATGACTTGTATAATATTTAAATAATTATTATAAAATTATAGTATATCTATATACAAAAATATTCTATCATCTATGATATTATAATTATTGTTTGTTAATAATAATTAACTAGTATCATCATTTTGGGTGTTAACTGATAAATTTTTCTATATATAATTTCTTACATAAGTCATGTTTGATAAAGATATGATGTATTTGATTTATATACTGAATTTTATTATGTTATTAAAAATTATTTTTAATCATAAAATGAAAATTATTCTCGAATGGTCATGATGGGGAAATTAACCTCATCTCATTCATGGAGACGGTAATCTGTACGTATGAACGAGTGACAATATCATTTTTTGATATTAAAATATTATGTAAATAGATATTGTACCATGTATAAATAATCATTAATGGGTTATATTTATTATTTACATCAATTATACATCATTATTATAACCATCCAAATAATAATGAATTGAATAAAGACTACACCACGACGTGGAGACAGTTAGCCTTACGTACTCACTTATGGTGACTTTTTCATTCATATGAGGATATAATATTTAATATGGGTTTAAATTAATTTTGATAGCATCACTGTATATAGAAGATACTTGGGATATAATTTTATAATGAAAAAAACAAATAAAGAGGTTGTAGAAGAAGAAAAGAACATGAAATATGTGATTAAATATTTGCCTCTTCTTCGATTTATTCCTTTTGATTTGAAAAAAATGGATCTATAGGATGGATTTATGACCAACGGAAGGCCTTCTAAGATGAAGTGAGGGTATTTTGATAATATATTTGGTCAGTTTTTGGCCTATCCAGCTGGTTTTGGATGTGTGATTTTTAGATAAGGGGAGATGTCCTTTGAAAAGAGAGGTGAGGGTCAGCTTAGGAAAATATTGAAATATTATTTTATAATAACATAATTTTCAGTTTATAATAGATCCAAAATTGATTTATTTCGAGGATATGGTAGGTATGGGTCGAAAACCTCTCATTAAATATGATTTAGATAGGTTTAGGTCATTATATTAATCTTATTGTTTATATTTAACTCTTGGTTAAATAGTTTAACTTTTACCATGTATCCCTGTATTTTTATATTATATAATTAATAAAATACTATAAAATTCCAAGAGAACCCCAATTTGTACATTAATGAAATAATAATTAATATATAATTCCTTTTTATGATACATATATTTTTAAGATTACTATAACATTTATTTATATATTATTTGTTTTAAAAGCTAATTAATGTCAATTTTGACATTATTTGGTATTTTGTTTTTTTGAAAGTCATAACATCTTTATCACTTCGAAAAAAACATATATAATGTACTATAACATGTCATATTAAACTAAAAATTTATTGGAATTCATCATAAGTCTCAATTTACATTTATTTGGATATTTATAATATCAATTATTCTAATATTTCATTAATAAGGTAATTAATGCGTTATAATTGTGTCATAAATAAATTAAATTATAAAATGTATAAAAATTATAAATAAAATTACATTATTTAGGAAATTGTTTTTCCGTTTTAATTAATATTTATATACTAATTTATCATATTTATAACCCTATAATAAAAATGGTTTAGTTAATAAAAATGGAATTTAACACCTTTAATTATTATTTAAATAAAATAATAATAAATTTACTAATATAATCCATGTGAACCAAATGGAAATTATTATATTCCAAAGGTTGTTTTTGGTCGAATTAAACTTATCTAATAGAATTAGGACATTTGTTAGTGTAATTATAATATAATTATTACCTAAAATTACTCTATTTACTTTTAACCATGGTAAATAGAAGTCAAAAGTTACTATTCATCAAAAAGAAATATTTTCAACTTATTGATCCACATTTTTCTTACTGATTTCAACCATATATATCAATGTTATAAAATTTAACTCACAAAATAGGTAACATTATTTTTTATTCAGATTTTCAAATGCTCCTAGATGTTGTGTAAGAGATTGTAAAAATTACAATAAAATTTTATATATCAAAACATATTATAAAATGACTCAAATTAATTACATTGAACATATATAGGTTTTATGAATCAATTTTCTACTAAAATAAATTAAATTAAAATTACTAAATATGTAAATAAAAACTCGGTTTCAAACAATAACATAGTGTTTTCACTATTCATCAAAAATTGATAGTTTATAGAAAAATACAACTAATTCACCCTAAAATAATTTTGATATATTGAATTAAAAAATTAATTTTATTTTTTCAAATTCAGAATATAAAAGATTAATTTATTAATTTAAAATTAATTCCCATTATATAAACCAAAATGCGGTGTTTTAAAAAGTAAATACCATCTAAATATTGACATGTGTTTAGGTCAAATTTAAATGTGAAATTACTTATAATGACCAAAATTTTCTTAAATGATAACCCACATCATAAATTTTGTTATTAATATTTAATCTTAAGAATATGGAAAGGTAAATGAATAATTCGCCACTAAATTATGAACTCTATTAGGAGAACACTGGTGGAAATTAAAGACACATAATTGGGGGAAAACATAAATATTTATACGGAGTTAATGAGGTCATCAATCACAAACAAGTTTAAAATTGACGGCTTCAAAGCCATCAATATATGATGATTTAAAATATCATCGGTTCAAAAAACATAAGGCATTAGTATAACACATTTTTGGTTTTAACATACCGTCATTAAATTTTTTGAATTAATTTATTCATAGAATAAGATGAAAAAATATACTTTAGAGGTAATGTTTTATCCTTCAACTAATTCCTACTACAAACTCATCATTCACTCCAATACAAAATAGAATTCAAAAATATTTTATATATCCTAAGCCTGTAGTGTTATAAAAATAATTAATTTAGAATTCTTTTGTTGGACTATTTTAAAAACTTCATTATACAAACCAGGACATCATGTATTCTAGTGGTAGGTAATCCACCCTTTTCTCCCTTCAGTTGCGGGTTTAAGTCTTGCGGCCATGCCGGATGCGATGGGTTGTCTCCCAACCTCCGGGTAGTCTTTTTTTTGACATTCAAAAAATAATTTGAAGAAATATTTTTTCCATAACAATAGTATCCAATGAACTACTTAATCTATTTCAACCATTATAAATATCCAAAAAAGTTCTATCCAAACTCACATTCCAAAATTTATAAGGAAACTAAACAAAATGAAGATCCTTTTTCCACAAAATAACATGTGAGTACCATCATCATATATTCTTTTAAAACATTATAACACCCTGAATTTCCATAAAACCTTATTTATTACATTCATGCTCCCTTATTCCTTATAGATTACTTGATATACTTCTTTTATCCAAAAATATGGTAAACTTCAATAGTGATGTAATATACAAATCATTAATCAGTTTTATAGTTGTCAAGAAAATACAATATAATTTATCCAAATCAATCATATATTAGTCCAAAATCACTACCTCAGTATCAGAAGCATATTGTGGTTTATCTTTCTCTCAAAAATATATTTTCCAAAATAAAATTAACCTATTATTAGGTCACTTTTCTTGGTTCCACGCAATCTCATGTCCTTAATGAAATACAGTGGCAGTATAATCCATATATACCCTATAATTCTTATTACATGTACATCATTAATATAATACTCAAATGACATTATACATTAATAACAACCTAAGAACTCTAATCATTCCTCTTCATATTTGGTAGTAAAATAAATTGGATATTATCCTATAGCAGCATTTGGGGTATACTCGTATGATTTGTACATTGATTCACGTAGTGTCCCAAGCCCCTAGATATGAAGTGTTGTTAATTTAAAATCGTTTTCTTACACTTGAAATCACGTACTTGGTGTCATTTTTCTCTACACATATAAAAAACTCACATTAACTTCAAGAATTTACCAAGGTGATTTTGTCCATAGTTATCGCATAAAGGAATACCCCTTTTCCCCTCTCCCCTTTATCCATATTTCCATCTTGCATTATTTTCTACTCTTGCTTCCCTTTAATTGCATAGGACTCGGTGAATTATTTACATATCTTATTAACAAATGATACTATTTTTTCATATGATGAGAATGCATGGGAGAATATTTCCCTTTCAAATTTTGTCTTCATACTATGAAATATATGATCCTTCTTAATCATTTGATCATGCGTATTTTTAGAATTCTCATTCCTTCTACTAGAGGCAATTTATAAACAATAGCAGACACTAGGTTAGTTTATGAAACGTAGTGCATAATTCTAAACATGTAAAATTACTATTATAAATTGAAATTATTATTCATATAATCTATAATCATAAAATGTTTTCCTTGAGGAAGTGTTTATTCAAAAATCCTTCATAATGTCTTGTATTGAATATGTGAATTATCCTAAGAATATCCCCTATGATTTTCATAACCAAGAGTGTAGTAAGGATTGTTGTCATGTACCAGAATACCCCAAGTCAAGCCCAAAACTCATTGTTGGAGTTTTAACTCCTATGTACGTATGTGCCAGAGCCACCTCTACATGCTCATATCCAAACATGTATGTATTTCATGGAAAATGCACAAAATATCTTCATTAACAAATTTCTTGGATGTTCTTAAATACTAATCATAAAAATCTATCTTATGGTAATTTTCACTAATCAGAGTTTTTCTAAATCTATTTTCAAGGATATTTCTAATCTTTCTTGGATACCAACTATGACGCCCCATCCCCAGAATCCCAGATTCGGTGCATTATTTTATATAAAGTGCATTATTGAAAGTAATCATATCCCATAATATTAATCAGTTTAGCAGTCTTGTAAAATAGAATACATACAAAAACATTACAATACACATCAGAAAATATAACACAACATAAATGATCCATTGAGAACGTCATTAATCCCCTAGATTAATCATTCTTGTCAATCATAAAACACATCTTGGAATCCTTGGAAAATAAAACATAAGAAATGTGTGATCTTAGAAGCTCAATATGGATAACAATATAGAGGAAAAATTCATAAATAACCATAAAAATTTATGGAAAATTATAAAACTAAAACATAATCCTTTAAAACATAACCTTCAACATAATATGAAAAATATAAATAGAATAATTCCATTTACATATTCACATGGATATTCTACTAGTCGAATAATCCCATGCAATATCAGTGGAAAATTTTACAATGATGGAATCCATAATGCCAGACTTCATAACCACATAGTCAAGGTATTTTCGAAAGACTAAATATAAGATTTTGTCAAGGCCTTGTTACAAGAAACGTTTTTGTCTCATGAGACCTACCGAGGAATCGAGGAACTATAGTAGGCCCCAATTGTCACATACTAAGTCCAATGCATTCCTCATGTGGAACGGTTGAAACATAACATAAACATGTGTATTACTACTAGCATTCGAAATGTCAATACTTTATCCACAAACCATTAATGGTATAAAAATATCACATACACAGTCAAACATATCAAAAAAACATCAATACTATATGGAATATTGTATTATAACAAATAAACCTCAATCAAGAAAAATATCCAGTAAAGGATGTTTCTAAACATGAAAATGACCGTTAAAAATATTTGATTGATATACCCCATTTCAGGAAATCATTTAAAAGACATAAGACTTATAAATTATTACATTTAAAATATATTTTTGAATCGAGGTGACCCATACCAATTTTAAACTTCTTAATGGAATTAACATTTCAAAACATTGATGTCCATATAAATAAATCATTAAATCCATTTGAAATACATGGAAATAAATAATAATGATTTAGAATATTAAATATTTAAAACATTTAAAATGATGTTTTAGATATTGAGTAACTTAAAAAAATCCTTTTGAAATCACTTTTTATGAAATATGGCAATGGAAATTAAATAAGTCCTAATAAAAACATACACCTAAACAATCACAGATAATATTGAGAGTGAGGAATTAAGCCTATCCTTGTACATATCCTTGATCACTGATAAGATAACCTCATGTATTATAGTTAAATCATTGTTATTAAATTATATAAGAACATCATACATAAATATGATATCATATATGATCATATAATATTTCATTGTTAATAATATTTCAGCAGTATCATCATTTTGTGTGTTAACTGATTCATTTTCCTTTATATACATGGTTATATAAGTCATGTTTGAAATGGATATGATGTTTTTTATTTATATCCTACATGATATTATTTTCATAAAAACTAATATTAATCATAAAATGTCAATTATTATTGAATGGTTACCATGGGTAAATTAATATCATCGTGTTCGTGGAGACGTTAATCCATATGTAAGCACGAGGGACAATATCATTCTTTTTCTATTAAAATTTTATGTAAATAGATGTTATATCATGTATACATAATCATTAACATGTTATATTTATTATTTACATCAGTTTTTCATCATTATTATACCCATCCAAATAATAATGTATTGAATAACAACTACACCATGATGTGGAGACGGTATGTCAGACTTACACACATATGGTGACTTTATTATTCATATGATGGATATAATAATGAATATTGTTTTACCATTTTTATAATAACATCAAAGTATATACATGATACTAGATTTATTACTATATAATGGAAACAACTAAGAATGAGGATGTGGAAGTAGAAAATAACTCGGAAGAGGTGAGTAAATATTTACCTCTTCTTCAGGTTCTTCCTTTTGATTTGATCAAAATAGATACTTAGGCTTGATTTATGAACAAAATAAGACATCTAGGATTATGTAAGGGTTGTTGGTGGGATTATTTTAAGGGATTGGCTGAGCCAAATGGATTTAGAGGTTTTATTTTGAGAGATGGGGAACCACCCTTTTATAAGAGATGTGAGGGGCACCTTAAAAAATGATTGAAATATTATTTTAAAATTAAATAATTTTTGGTTTCTTGTGGCTCCAAAAATATTTATTTTGAGGATAAGGTGGGTATTGGTCTAAAACCTCTGAACCAATAGGTTTTAGATAGGTTTACGTCACCATATTAACCTTATCTTTTAGATTTATATTTTTGGTTAATACTTTAACATTTACCATGTCTCCTTGTATTTTTATATTATATTGTTAATAAAATTACAATAAAATTCCAAGAGAATCCCAAGAGGTTCATAAATGATATATTAATCATTATATAATTCCTTTGACTGAAACTTATAATTTTTTGAAATATTATCGAATTTAATAATATAATATATCTTCTAAAAACAAATTTATGTCAATTTTGACACAATGTGTTATTTTGTTTCTGTGAAAGTCATAAAAACCTTATCAATTCGAAAAAAAAATCCTCTAATATAATCTAACATGTAATATTTACATATAAAATTATTTTAATTCATCATAATTCACAATTTACATTTTTTTGGATATTTATAATATCAATTGTTTTAATATTTCAATAATAAGGTAATTACTCCATCATCATTGTGTCATAAATAAAGTAAATTATATAATGTATAAAAATTATATATAAAATAATATTATTAATGAAATAATTTTACCTTTCTATTGAATATTAATTGTCTAATTTTACTTATGTATGAACCTATATTAAAAACGGTTTAGTTAATAATCATTGAATTTAACACTTTTAAGACTTTTTTAAATAAAATTATAATAACGACCCTAATCTAATCCAATAGGACCTAAAGGATAATATTTTCTTTATAATAATGTTTTTGATCGAATTACACTTATCCAGTAGAATTATGACAAGTTTAGGGTAATTATAATATCATTTTTACCATTAATTACCCTATTTAATTTTAACAATGGTACATAAAAGTCAAAAGTATCAATTCATAAAAATTATTTCATCTTTGTTATCCACATTTTATATATTTTTGTCAACCATGTCTCTTAGATTTTTGAAATATAACTCATAGAAGAGGTAAAATTATTTCTTATGAAAATTTTCAAATGCTCATTGAAGGTGGGTAAAAGACGGTAAAAAGATCAATAAAATTTCATATATATAAAATTATTATAAAATTACTCCAATAAATTAAATTGAAAATTTATACGTAGCATGTATATATTTTTTCCTAAAATAATTTAAAAATAATAATTACTTAAATTTAATGTTCAGTTTTACATAGTGATGCTGTGTTTTTCAGTATTAATAAAAAATTTAATGTTCTCAGAGAAATACAAAAAATTATCCAGAATATAATTTTGTTATATTGAATTAATAAATGAATTATATTTTTCCAAAATAAAAAAATATAACGTTAATTTATTAATTTAAAATTAATTCCCATTTTCAAAACCAAAAGGCTGATTTTTTAGAAGTAAAAACTATTAATATATTGACATGTGTTTTTGTAAAATTTAAATTTGAAATTACTCATAATAACCTGAATTGTATTAAATTATTTAAATATATTCTAGTTATATTTCTAAACTATTAAAATGAAAAATTGATCGTTATAATTTATTTTTATTAAAAAGTTGTTTTCGGTTAAAATATAGTATTTTCACTATTAACCCACATATGAATGTTATCAGAAAAACTCCAAAAATTTATTGAATTTTTTTTATTTCATGATTCAAATGAAAAAGTTTATTCTGTAAAATTGAATATATAAAATTGTCAAATATTATATTTAAAAATTGTTCTCTATAAAAAGGCGGTAAAATTGAATTTTCTGAAAAAAATACTTCCTTCATCTGAAAAAATTGAATTTGTTATTATATTATGTCTAATAAACACATAATATGAATGTGAAAATTATTTGAAATATATAAAATTCAAAATTCAGAAAATATTATTCATAACTTCATTTGAACTACTAGTTTGGTATGTCGTGGTGCGCTTGAACTCGGTGTTGTATGTAGCGCAAGTTATTGAATTATTTTTAAGAGATAACATACTATGAAATATTGGGGTTTTAAACGTACAACATGCCCCACCCACACACACCTAGGCCTCATGACACATCCAACCCACACTCACCTGGGCCTCACACAATATCTGACCCACCCACACTTGAGCCTCACAGTACATACCACTTTCATACAAAAAGGCCTCATAATACATCACATCTCATTCTGATGACACCTGGTAAAATTCTATATATCTCATCCTAAAGACACCTAGGAAAGAAGAGCATATCTCATCCTGAAGACACCTGAGAAATAAACCAATCCATCCTAATACACCTCAACTAGTACATCTCAACACATCCTATCCAAAGAAAAACGGGTTGTCACCTCCTGGGAGAGGGATTAGGGTAGAGAGGGTGGGTAGACATCCATCCTCCCACTGAGATGTTTGGGAAAGAAACCATTCCATATGAGAATGGGGTTTTTTGCAAAATAATAATCAACTAGGGTGAAGTTCATATATAAATAACATGTAAAATACTAATATATGTATACATATGATACCAAACACACAAGAGAAACCTATAGGTTCTCTAAAAAAACCATCTCATTACACAATCCCTTTTTCTGCCACCTACAAATTCAAAACTACAACATCCTAGGTATTTATAGAATAATGCATTTTTTTATGAATTAGATATTAATTTTTCATTAATTTGGATTCCATGATAGATAGCGTACTTGACACGTAACAAAAGGTTTCCCTTAAATCTTATTTCGCACACAACGGTGAGTTATATAGAAAAAAAATTATATTATAATAATTTTAAGAGGTAGTTAACGGCTAGCTATTTTATTAGAGTGAATGATAATAACTAACTAAAATATTATTATAAATTTTTCAAAATGTATTTACATCAATCCAATAAATTTTAGTGTCTTAAAATGACAATGAATCCATTTTTAAGCATCAAGAACTATAATATGTTTAAAAAGGCGTTTTATCTCTTTTTGATGATAACCCATTTTTAAATATCATTTTTTCACATTTATAAATTATATTTGATAAAAATAAATTTTTATTTAGAATAGGAACATTAAAATTTAATTTGGTTGGATGTTTTTTATATTTTGGATAAAATCCATATTTTAATAAACTATAAAATATACTTTCTTTTAATGAAAAAATTCATTTTCAAATAATTTATATATATAGTTATAATATTCATTTTGGTGGATTTAAATAATAATTGTATTATAGGTTAATTATTTAATTCAATTTTAGTTATTGGAAATAATTTCACATTGATATTGGTCATAAAGACTGTCAAACTTTTGATAGTTTTTTGTTTATAAAAACATGTCTTCTGGTTTTGACAATGAGAATTAATTTTAATTTAATTTATATAATTTCTCAGTTTTGTGTATGGGAAAATGGTTTTAATATTTTAAATCATAATTTCCTACTTTTTTAAATATATAACTTTTTTCTTGGACATTGTGAATAATAACTTCTATAATTGTTATTATTTTCCATGGTTAAATTGTAAATCAGGTATATAATGGTAAAAAAAATATTATAATAACATAACACTACCCTAACACATGTCCAAATCATATTTTATGAGATATTTCTGACCATGATCATCATTGTGTTGATTTTTGGACCCCAAGGATCCACTTGGGTGTGATAATGACATGTTATAATAATTATTTTAATGTGATGAGAAATGGAACATAAACATGTATCATTTGACTAAAACAATTTTTAGGCGGGGTTATATAATTGATAGCATTTACTATATATATTCATTATAATTTTAAAAATATTTTCCTATATCATGGTATTTTATATATATTTTATAATCATTATTTAAATAAATCTATTTATGACATAATGATGATGCACTGATTACATTATTAATGAAAGATTCAAATACATGATATTATAAGTATTTAAATAAATGTAATTTGAACATTTTGATGACATCCAATAATATTTTGGACTATTATAAATATTTATATTTTATTAATAGTGTTTTTTTCGAATTAATCATGTTTTTATGAAATAAACAAAAATAAATTACTAAATAGTGTCAAATTTGACATAAATGAATTATTAAAACAAATACTATTTTTTTAAATGATAAAATAGTCTTAAAAATATCAGATTTAAAAAATTAACATTGATAGTGTTAAAAATTTAATTACTGTTCCACTGGAGGTTCTCTTTTAATTTTATTGTTACCATATTAACCGTATTGTGTAAGAATACAAGGATATGTGGTAAGAGTTAATTTATTTAACTAAGGGTTACTACCAAAATATATGGTTATCATTGTGACCTAAACTTGTATAAAACTAATTGGTTGAGATTATTTCGAACCATAATCATCATATACTTGATATATAATTCTTTATAGTTGTTATATGTCAAAAATAAATTTATAATAAAATAATATTTCAAAACATTCCTAAAGTGCCACTTCTCTCTCTTATAAAAGGTCACTGCCTCTACCCGCTTACTCACAACTCAGAAGTCACTTTTATTGTCGAAATTCATAACAAATAATCTCCAAACATACCTAACTTACTCTTAAAATCCTTAACATGGGAATATGATATCTCAAGGATGCCTTTTGGATCAAATAAAAAAGAGTAAGTTGATTTAGAGGTAATGTATTCTCTCAAGCTCCTTTCATTTATTTTCCTTCTCTAAGACCTTAACTTCACATTATTCCATTATTTTATAACCAAAATAGTGTCCAAAAAAACTATTATGTATTTATGCTATGTTTTGTATGTACATATACATGGGCCTATATCTAATGGATATAGAATATATTGTTTCTGTGTATGGAAAACTATTTCCTCAGGAAATGATGATTGTTCCATTTTCTCCTAACACCTCTCATGGTGGCCATTATGATGGAACCATATTTATATATAATTTATATTATATTCATATTTTTTATATCCTTCAATAATATTTAATTTTAACATACCATTATGCATTCCATGTTGTGTAAATATGATTATTTCATTCGAGAAAGTGTGGACTACAACCTCGTCAAAGCAGTGTGACTCGTTCTCGCTATACATGGAATGTATAAAGGATTGTTTTATCAAACCAATGAGAAATAAAATAAATAAATTTAAATATGGTATTATAATATAAATTTATATTAGTTTATTTTTAATCCTCTAAAATTACATTGAAAAGAAAGTAGCGTTCATGCGTACATACAGCCTACAATCTCCATGAATAATGCATTTCATTTCTAATATAGTAATATTATGGATATTATAAATAAATATTTACTTGATATATATGATATTTAAATCATGACTAATATTTTGGAGATGATTTACTTTTTACTATATGGACAATTTATATCAAAACAAGTTTGTTTTTTTACTCATGTTCTGAATATCGACCAAACATCTGATACAAACAAAAATAATTATGTAATTTTTATAATATGGTAATAAGTAATATAAAAAGAATAAAAAACATATAAAATGATCTCAAACAAGTATAAATTAACATAATATTACTATTTAGGAAAATAATTATTGTACGTGATGAGTCAATCTCATGGTAAGGTAACATCTTAACACAATTTCTACTCTTTGTGTTTATCTTTTAGAAATTTATTTTGTCATTCTATGAATATATGAGAATTGAATTCTGATTCATTATAATGTATTTATACTTTCTTAATGATTATTTATAGAAAATACAAAGAATAAATGTATTTTATTACAAAAATTGATATTAGTAAGGTAAATATTAAATCAATCTCCATTCATTGAGTTAAATTTACATATCATTGGTTCTTTTTTCCAAGATTATGTGTGAATGACCTCTGATTAATTTACAATGAATATCCACTTATAATGAGTGTATATATATTTGTCACAAATAATTATGTCATTGATTTATGCTTAATCTAAGGATATTGTCATTGTAAAGGACCTTCTCTCAATATACATTCATTGAGGTTCATTTTAATTTATACACGAACTTCTGTATACAATGTATAATAAAAACATTTGAATTTTAATTTCTTTCAAAAGGAATATTTTTCAGTTATGTTATTTACTAAATGAAAAAATCAATGTTTTTAATGTATGAGGTAAAAATGACTCCTCTACCTCCATAATCATTATGTGAAATTTGACTTCCTCGATAAGTCTTAATGTTTTTAGAAAAAAAAGAAAACCCTCTTTCCCATTATGGGTGTTTTTGTATTTAAAATGGATTTGATAGTGGATTTACTATTTCTATATCATTAAATGATATCTTATGATTTCAAATTAAATTTTATGAGTGAAAAAAATATAATTGAAATCATTAATGTGTTAATCGTGATTAGACATTTGAATGCATGTTAGGTGATAAAACAATGATGGGTGGTTATGTGATAAACCAATGATTCGGTGGTTACATGATAAATAGAGGATGGTTGGTTCTGTGATAGACCATGGATTGGTGGTTACGTTATAAAATCCAATGCATTGGGTATGGAATTCAGTCGAATGGCTATTCAATTTATTGATATGTGTGGAAGTCGGTCACATGGTTATTCTAATTAAGTATTTTTATGTACCAAGTTACATTTAAATATTATATATTGATTTATATGTGCTTTATGGTTATATTTTGGTAACAAAAATCATATGTAATGAGGTAATATTTAGTAAATATTATTTATTACTTCATAAGGGTGAAAAATATTACTTTATGATAATGTATTCATTATTTTAATTTTTTCTCAATAGTAATAATGTATCCTTCTTTGTGTGTACCTTACTGAACTTTTTATGCGTATACCTTGTGTTGATTTTTTTTCAAATAACATAAAGAATAATAGAGTCATGGATGTGATGAAAGGAATTCCATGATTCTTCAACATGGAATAAATCATTTTTCTCATTATTTTTTTTATAGAAAATGGGTAGTGGGTAAAATTGTCTACATTGAAATAATCATTTTGATATGTATGAGTTATCACCTAATTCTAAAAGGATCAAAACCTGAATAAATCCTCAATGTTAATTAAAGTAAAAATTTTCACTTAACTCAAGATTATGTAATGTTTATTGTTAGGGCCATATAGTTTGTATCAAAAGTTGTTTTAGATAAATTTATAGGTTTGGGTGTTATTCAAGTATAAGTGAAAATATGTATATAACCATAATGGTGATTATAGTAGAAATATTACAAATTGTTTTAAAAAAATTTAATGAGTTTGAGATAACATGTATGAATATAACTTAGTGATCATCTTCCTCACATGATAGTATATTATGATATTACTGAAATAGTGACACTAACATTTATGGTATTAGTAAATGGCTTGATCTATAAGGCACCAAATTAAAAATTGATGTGAAGGAATCTATTGTGTTTTCTATAAAAGAAACTGTATTAAATGGGTGTTGTAAGGAGATCTTTTGTTTTCATTCTATACCAAATATCTATTTTCATGATTGACCACATGAACCTTATTGATTTTTCTAAGGAATCAGATATTTTAGAAATGAATATATATAGTTGTTGAGGTAATAATCATAAAGGTGAATATATTCAACACACTATATGTAAAGGTTGTGGAAATAAACATGTAGGGAAATTTTTTAAAGGGACTGGATGAAGATATATATGTGGAAATGGTGGTCACGAAGAAAAATCCATCCTTGGAAAATTGAAGTGCTAAGTAGACTCCAATAAAGGGAAATATGTTCTTTCTGATTCATCAATTGAATTTTTAATATGTGGGTAGTATGGTCATATTGTAAATAGATATCCAATGAATATGGTCCGAGAATGTGATCAGCATGACCCTGAAAATATATGTTTAAATATACATAATTCTATTCATATTGAAGATGAGGAAACTATAAATGACCTATTAAAGGTATGGATTATTTCATGTCTAACATTTCAGAATTATTGAATCTTAGGACATGATTCATGTTTTCTATTTATAGGAAATAAGTAATAATGAATAATTTAGAAAATCATAGTTAGGGTATCATGAAAAATATTGAATGATTAAGAAATATACATATAAGGTATTCAATAATTATGGTAGAATGTTAAATGATGAAATGATGAAATGTATTAATTAACTTTTGATGAAGGGATTACATTAGAAGATTGTTTCTAGTATGTGTAACTCTATAGATTGTTATGTGAAAATTTTATTTTAGGAGGAATTCTCATTTCTTTTGTGAACACAATTATAATGAATTTGATAACTTCTATTTGACCATTGTTTTGAGGTAATTATGAGATTTTACCTTTACGATGAAAAATTAAGGATGTGAGATAATATTTGGGATTAAAATATGTTTTAGATATTTTAAAAGATTTTATCACATTTTTTTAATTATATATGAATTATATTGCCTTATAAAAAAGACTACACATAGGAAAGGTGACAACTCGTCACGTCAGATAAGACTGTGGGGATCCAAACCACAACTGAGGTGTGATAAAGAATTATTACCTACGACTGGACTACATGAATTTCTTGATTAGTATGGATTTTTCTTTTCCTTAATCGAGTTGAAATTGTAATAATTAGTTGATTTTTTCAACCTAGTCTTTATCAAATGGATATCGTTGGTATTGACAAATGAATTTTGGATAATGTCATAAATATTATTTTGGAAGAAATTAAATATTTTAGGATCCAATTTTGATAAAGTTAAATTGAACACTATGTGATTTTTTTGAGGAATTATTTACATAATTATTTTTTGAACAATCTATGTTTTACATTGGGTATTTCTGTTGAATGATTGCGATTAAATGTAGTGTTTTTTTACAAATGTTTATTGTTTTAGAAAAAAATTATCTTATAATATACTAACCATTTTTGTTATGGTTAATGTTTCATAGCAGGATGAAGAGATAGTTAATCATTTATGGATTATGATATTATCTAAAAGTTGATTCTAGTGCTTCAGTTGTGACCAAGTCATCTTAAATAATCATTATTTGGATAAAATATTAGTTTCTGTTTGAAATTTACTAAATTAAGAAATTTTACATTACATGTATGTATGTTTGCTTATGTTCTTAGTCATGCTCATAAATAATATCCCCAAATTTTTGAAAAGGACCGTAATTTTTTTTCTTTTTTACTTTTCCAACTGCGGAATCAATGATGGTTTAACCATTCACATGTTTGTGGTATTCTTATTGTTAACATTCTCTGAATCATGTTTTCTATCAGTCTCCATCAGAAAAGTATGGTTAGATTTTATCTCATATCGATGTTTTTTACATGGATTCCTAGTATGTGTTACCTAAACTGACCATTGTACTTCTCTTTAATTATTTTAAGGTGGTATATTTATTGTATTATTTTTTGATGTGGGGTTTTCAATGAGGTTACTGAGCCATATTTAAAAATTGCGAGGATGAAATTTTCAAAAGGGTATGATATAACATCCCATGTACTTATAGAGTAATCTATTTTTTATGAATAAGATATTTATTTTTCATTAGAGGTTGAGTTTTTTTCGGATAGCGTACTCAACACACAACAACAGGTTTCTATGAAATCTTAGGTTGCACACAATGTTGAGTTATACCAAAAAAATAACACGTTAATATTATATTTATTTTAAATTGTAGATAATGCACTGTTGTTGTATCAGAGAGAATGAACATAACAAAATATACTATTATTACACCATTTTTTATATGTTTTTACATTTATATATTAATGTTTATATTCTTAAAATGTGAATTAATACATTTTTAAGCATAAAATAGTCTAATATTTTTAAAATCACGTTTTGCACCCTTTTGATTGAGAAACCTTTTTAAATCTTGAGTTTTTCACTTTTTTATTATATTTTAAAAATTAAAATTCTTCGTTAGAAGAGGGATATCAAATTTTACATTGTTTAGAATTTTGGTTATTTATTATAAAATCCATATTTTATTTAATACTGAAAAATACTGCATTTTAATTCAAAAATAAATTTTAATATAATTTATTTATAAAGTTAGATTGAAATTTTAATTTTATATAAATATTAATTTGATTATTTTTGTATCATTTAATTCTAATTTCTTCCATCAGAATTAATTTCACATTGAAATTGGACATAAAAAAATGTCAATATTTTAATAGTTTTTACTAATTAAAAACATAATTTCTGGTTTTGATAACCAGAAATAATTTCAAATTAATTTCTGAAAATTAAATTATTTCAATTTTGAAAAATGGTTTTCATATTTGGAATCATAAGTTCCAAATTCTGTTAATAGTTACATTTTATTTTTGGTCATTAAGAATAGTAATTTAAGTAATTATATTTATTTAAAATTGTCGAAGGGTAAAGCAGTTAAATATGGGTAAATAATAATATTAAAATTTTATAAAACTACCCTAACATGTGCCAAAATCCAATTGGATGTGATAAATCTGACCAAGATCATCATTTGGTTTTTTAGGACCCCAGGGATCCACATGGGTGTTGTAATGACATGATATATTAATTAATTCAGAGTAAAGAGAAATACAACATAAACATGTATCTATTTACTAAAACAAATTTGAGGTGGGGTTAAATAATTGATATATTTGATATTAAATATTCATTAGAAATATAAAATGATTTAATACATCATGGTTTTTTATATATAATTTTTAGACATTAAATAATTTAATTTATTTATGACATAATGATGATGTAGTGATTCCCTTATTAATGAAATATTAAAATAATTGATATTATAAATATCAAAATAAATGTAATTTTTATCATTTTAATGACATCATATAATTTAATGGAGTATTTTTACATGTTATTTTTGAGTTAATATTGTTTTTAGAATGAATCATTTGTTATTAATTTATCAAACATCAATTACTAAATAGTGTCAAAATTGACATATACGAGTTTTTAAAACAAATAACATCATTTAAACTGATATAATTGTCATTAAAATATGATATTAGTAGAAATGACTAGTATAATTCTAAAAATATAATTAATTAACCACATTAGGTTCTATTTGAATTTTACAATAACTGTATAAACAATATATTATAAAAATACAGGAATTCCTAGTTAGAGTTAATTTATTTATCTAACAGTTAATGCCAAAATAAAACAATAAATTTCTAACCAAAACATGTATAAACCCTATTGGATGAGTGAAATTATATCCCTACACATCTTATCTAAAAATATTTAAATTTTAATCCATTATAATTAGGAAATAAATTTATAATAAAATAATATTTCAAGAATTTACTAAAGTGCCCCTCCTCCCTCTTATAAAAGGCGACCACCTCTACCCCCTTACCCACACCTCTAAAGCCCCTTGGCTCACCAAAATTATTCTTAAATAAGCTCAAAAAATTCATAAATTCCTCATATAAGACTTAACTTGGGAAGAGGTAAAATCAAGGAAGTCATTCAGCTAAAATCAAATGGAGTTACCCGATATAGAGGTAACACATTATCTCAACCTCCTTTTATTTATTTTCCTTCTCCAACCCCATAACCTCTCATTGTTAAATTATATTTTCAAAAAATTCAGTATACTAATTATACTAACCTACACTTACACACACCTCCGTCAAATGGATATAAAACATACTTTTTCTCGGTATGGAAAACTACTAGCTCACGAAACAATGATTGTTTAATTTTCTACAACCACCTCTCTTGGTGGAAATTATGGTCATATTCACTTTATATATGATATATATTATATTTATGATTTTTATATTATTTTTTATTTTTTATTTTGTACATTCCTTTATGCTTTCCATGTTTTGTATATACGATGATTTCGTTTGAGGAAGTGTGGACTACCGCACCCTCAATGCGATGTGACTCAATCCCTCAATACATGGAATTTATAAAGCATGGATTTATAAAACCATTGTGAAAAACATGAAATAAATATAATTATGGTATTAAAATATATATTTATATCATTTTATTATTATTCTTTTAATATGATAATGAAATAAATGTACTATTCATGTGTATGTACGGCATACCATTGCCATGAATAGTGAATGTAATTTCATTTCATGAAATATTATGGATATTATAAATAAATATATAATGTGTATATATGATATTTAAATAATATATAATATTATGATGATGATTCACTTTTGACTACATCGATAATATATGACAAAAGATTTTCATTTTCGACTCATGTAATAAATATCGATAAAACATCTGATATGAACTTAAATAATTATGGTATTTTTATAAAATTGTAATAAGTGATATAAAAGGAATAATGAAATTGAAAAAATTTATATAAAAATTATAATTTAACCAATTTTTATTATTCCAAAATATAACGATTGTACATGACTAGTCAGACTCAAGGTAACGGAAATTCTTAACACAAACGGAATTCACTGGGTTGATCTTATACTTCTTGATCATTCCATTCTATGATTATGTGAGAAATGAATTTTGATATCTTATATTGTATTAATAATATCTCCATGGGGATTTATAGTGAATACACATAATATATCTATTTTATTAACATAATGATCTTTTTAAGGGAAAGCATAACTCAATCTACATTCATTGAGTAAATTATCAAAGTTATTGGTTTTGTTTTTCATGAATATGTGTGAATGACCTATGATTTATTTGCAATGAATATCCACTTATATTGGGTGTGTTTATATTTTTAACACATAATTATGTCATTGTTTAATCATTAATCTAATGATATTATCTTTTTAATGGACATTGTCAAAATATCCATTCATTGAGGCATATTTTAATTTATCAACAACCTTATATATATGGTGTAAAATAAATCACATTCAATTTAAATTTCATTAAAAAGGAATATGTTTCTACAAATTGTTTTAATAAATAATAAATGGAATTTTTTTAACGTATTCATCAATAACAACTCCTCTGCCTTCATACCTATTATTTTATATTTGGCTTCCTCAATAAACCTTAATGTTTTTAAAAGGAATAAAACCCTTATTCACTATTTAGGTTTTTTTATTGAAAATGGTATTGAATTTGGATTTAATATTCCAATATCTTGAAATTATATCTTGTGATTTTAAATGAAATTTGGTTACTGGAATGCTGATAAATGAAATATTTTATGTATTATGACTGTATAATAGTTGTTTGAAATTTGATGGGTGGTTACATGATAAACCCAAAACCGGTGGATACATGATTATCTAATGATGGGTGGATATGTGATAAACCAATGATGTGTGGTTTTGTTTATAGAACATAGATAGGTTGTCATGTTATAACCTTCAATGCATTGGGTATGGAAGTCGTCCATATAGCTATTCAATTTAGTGATATGTGTGGAAGTAGATTGTATGGTCAATCCATTTAAGTATTTTTATGCCTCAAGTTACATTTATATGTAATATGTTGCTTTCTATAGGATTTATGGAAATAATTTGTTTACAAAAGGGTAATAAATGAGATAATATTCAGTTAAGAGTATATACTACTTAATAAAGGTTAAAAGTAATGCATTATGATAAATTATTCATGGGATTCATATTTTCCAAAGACTATCTATTTTTCTTTTTTGTGTATCCTATACTGAGCTTTTTTCGCTCATACCATGTTTTTAAATTTTTTCTATAGGATTTAATATAGAATAGAGTCAAGGATGGGATCAAGGAACAACCATACTATTTAACCATGGAACAAATAATTTTTTTTAGAAAGTTTTTGTTTATTGTAAAATTGGATAATGATTTGAAGTGTCTACTTTTTAAAAACCAAGTTTATATATAAGAGTTATGGCCTCATTATTTATATATCTAAACCTAAAATGATCCTTGAATAGAATTAATGTAAATTAATTGACATAACACATGATTATGTAACATTTATGGATGTGGCCTTATAAAAACACCACACACCAAGCAAAAAAAAACCTATTTCACATTCCAAAAAAATTTAATTTTACAATTTAAATTTCATTAGCCAAACCAACACACCCAATTTCCATGAGTTATTAAAAAAATATTTATTCATTCCATCACTATCCTAGAAACTAAGAAACATTTGAATAGTCAGAAAATAAATAGTCATTTTAGATGGTGAAGAGCCTATTAAATAAAGGCTTATTCACTTTAAAGGAACATTATACCATGATCCCCAGCAATAGGGTGGAGGTTTCTATATGTTAGTCAGTTAGAAAATTTAGGAGAATTACCCATACCAAAAAATACCGTTCATCTTCAATTTTACCCCACCCAAGCCATTATACCAACTAAAAAACAACCAACTCACATCCTCATTTAGAAACACGTCATAGAACAACCTTTTAAATTTATCGATTTCATAATAATACCCCACCCCTCACAAACCCACTATACAACCACATTCATTCCACTTCCCCAAACATACAATCCACAAAAAAATATGACATGTTCAAAAGGATATTTACCACATTCTTCTATTTTTCTTTGGGCCATTATAACATAATCAAAATCATAGAGAAACCAATATTTTATCTGGTATACATGGTCATCCAATTTTCATTTTAAGGTGACACCAAAAATTATCAACAGATAATGAACCATACCAGATATATCCATTGTAAAATAATCCACCAACAGACACAATATTTAGTAGGGCATCAATCCCAAACAATCAAAATATCACAATCAATATCAATGTTGTAATATCATGTGAAAAACCCCCATTTTCCCCTAAATTTCCATTTACTGATTAATTATCTTAAATTAGGATAGAACAACCGTGATTAATAGGTAAAAATTAGTATGACCCCTCCCACATAATGCAAAACAAGGATAAATGAATGGAATCCTACCTCAAAGGGGTGTAAATGTTCTTCTATGGAGTACAGATCATGTAGCAAGCCTTTGATCACCTCTCTAGTAAAATCTTAATCCAATTGACGATGTTGTTTCACCACTACATCAACAACAACCAAAGATAGCCCCATCAGAATAATGAGAGGACATCCACCATGACATGGCATAAACAATGAGAGTAAAATAAAGATAAACCAAAATGATACCGCAAGAACCAGGAAAAAATGCACCTTATATCAAAGAAATGATGTTATATGTCGATGGAGAGAAGCTATGAATTTATCATTGGTGAAGGAATCCTCAATACCATTCCACGTCATGTAGTGCCTCAAGGTTAATTTCCGATGAATAACCAATGAACTACAAATTTTATTTTAATTTTCTAACCAGAAAACAATACACACTGTGAAATATCACATACCAGATGTGAAATAGTGTTTCACATCATGAAATACAGTTACCCGATGTGTAATAACGCTTTTCTATCCTTTACTAACTGGACATCTCCAAACAGCATCCGAGCCTCCTCTGAACACTTCTAATAACCAAAGCTCACAGAGTAACAATCTTTCAAGGCACAAGCCATTAGAATGCCAACTATTTTAGATCCAAAAAATGGAGAATGGATTAATAATTAGATAATATGGGTTTCCATCAAGGCCTCATAAAAATATGGTTGAGTGAGAAGTTTCATGAAGAATATGATTCGCAAATATAGCTTCAAGAAATTGTGGATCATCATGAATTATCATGGTGTTTTCATGAATTTTTTATGGTTATCTCTATGACTACGAAATGATTTTTCAATGGGAATGTTCAATTCTTATTCATGAAAATAGGGTGCTTCAATAATGAGAGATGATATATTTGTGAAAAGGTGATGATAGATATGAATGCTCTTAGAATGGGAAAATTTCTATGAATAGGTCTATACCGTCCTCAAAAAAAATATACATAATAAAAAATTAATGGATCGTTTTTGTCTAAGGTGATTCATGTAGGATGTTATTGTGAATTGTTTTGGGAAGGAATACTGCTTGTTAAGGCTTTGTAAGCTGATGAAAATTTATAAGAATCGCGAAGGCGTTGAAGGTGATATATGCTATAAAAATACGTCCAAACATTTTCATCTTTGAAAAATATATGTGATCTTTGAAAATGTGACTGCGTTTCATGAAATGAGGTTTCTTTGTGAAGGATGGGTGAGCTTCATGAATTTTGTGACCATTGTGAATGTTATTGGGTTCATGAATGATGTATAAAATTATGATGTGCTTAGGATTTTCTTTAAGGATGATAGATATTCATAAAGGCAGTGATCATTATGAATGTACTGAAAAGGGATGGCCTAGAAAATCTATTGTACAGTTGTATTCCTGATGTTGATGATTGTAGAACATGAACAAGGCATCTATCTACAATTTATACTACATTCATTGGTTCTAATGTATGGACATATATGTCTATAAACATTGTGTGAATACTTCCTTTAGTAATGAGTAATATAAGAGGAAGAATATGAACTTTACGCCATTAGTGATACATAGAAGGAAATACTGGCAATGTGACCCTTGATAAGCAGTAAAATGCACATAATTATTGAATGGTAGTTTGCCTATGTATTTAAGTAATCAATCTAAAACCTTGAATTGGAAATAAACCCTCGTTAATGTGGTATATCGGCATATTGTCATTATATTCTCCATGGATATAGAAAATTGACGGTTAACCATGTAAAAATATGCCTTTCTTTCTGATTTAGTTCATTCATTACTTTTTGTGCATCAGGAAATGATAAATATTATAAAGAAAGGATTAGAGTATAGAATAAAAGTAAAATTAATCAACCCTTATAATACTAATGTAGATATCTATGGGGGCAAGGTGAATCTTAAAAAATTATCTAAACATTGATTACCCACTGATCTTCGTATCGAAGCTCTGTTTGCACTTAATAGATGGTATCAGAAAAATGAATTCTTTTATCATATATTTTTTCTATGAATTGGATCATTTTGTTTTTGATATTAATGTTTTTGTCTTCTCTAATATCAATTTTCAATGAAAAAATGATGAACATCAATGAAGTAGTTGAAATCTAGTGGAATTTACCTATGGGGAATTATCTTTTGAAAGAGTGTGATTTAGTTAACAAAGTCAACAACTTATTAAATTGTGAGATTATTTCTTCATTCAAGGATTATATATTAAATAATGATGAACCAACATGTCATGTGTTTTTCAAACTACTAATGAATAAGAAATTAAATGAAGGGTAGTAGTAGATGTTGTTGAGATTTAAACTGTATGAGATCATATATTGAAAGACAAAATAAGTCTCAATATACATGGATCGGTGTACAAGAAATTGATGTCAACCAATAAAGGGTTTAATTAATCGACTTATTGATATGACTACTGATCAAAGGGAGAATAATGATTCCATATTTCATGAACTAAAAATTATTTTTGATAATATAGAAAAACATAATGCATATAAAGATGGAAATAATATTAACAATGATGAAATTCATAAAATAGAAGAAAAAAATAATGATCTGTCTAAAAAACTATTTGAACTACTTCAAGAGAAGAAAATTATAATACGGTAGAATGAAATTTATAATGGTTTTTTTTCTTAGAAAAATTATATATTAAAGGAGAAATATTACATGATATAAAATATAACTTGAATTTGAATGTGTGATAACTAGTGGGAACACCTTCATATGAAAACATAATGCTCAACAATGAATCTAGAGATAAGAAATTTCAAAATTTGGTAGAACAACTTGAATTAGTCAATAATGAAGTGAGGAAATAAAATTCTAATGGAAAGATGAAATTGAATGATCTTTGAAATTACAACAAAAAAGTTACTTATACAAATAGAAATTCATTACCAAATAATATATATGTCAGTAAAAATGAAAAATTCGAAAAGAATTTTTTTTAATATTAAATATTAGTACAAAAATTTATTTTTTTTCTAATGTATACATATGTCATTATTAATGTTTAATACTAACAAATATTATTACAAATATTTTACTTCGTTTGTTTATCATATTAATCTGTGATTTTTTTACCAACAAATCAGTAAGTTATAATTTTCATTTATTACCGATATATTTTTTAAAAAATTTAAATAATTTTTAATTATTTATTAAATAAATGATAATTTAACAACAAAAAGGGTTTTACTATTATTTAACCATTTTTAAGAAAAAGAATATCATTATTATTAAAAATAAAAATGACTATAAGACTGATTACAAAGATAATCATAAAAAATTAAGTTGTTATTAGAAATAAATTATTGCAAATATTTTAAAAAAATTGAAAATATGATCCAATATAAATTACATTATAAATATGATTAAAATATTATTTTAAACACATTTAATAAATATTGTTTTTAAAAATAAATAGTATAAAATTAGAAAATAAATAAATAACTCTAATGAATTAAAATCATATATCTAATCCTCATGTCTTCCTTGTTCCTCCCTTTTTCATTGTCAGTAGCCGCCACATTAGTGATCTCTACCAGCACTTCGAGACACGTCCTCACAACCACCAACACCCACAATCACACAACCTGGATTCTATACAATCTCCAACACCCCTAGTATACAAGTGCTAAATTTCATATTTTTTGATAAACTATAAATAATTTGTGTCTGTAAGAGCATGAAAATAGATCCATTTTTCATTCAATCAGTCGGTGATTGAGCCCCTTATTAGGTATTTACTTTTTCTCTTCATGTGTTAAGCCCTTTAAATCATGGTTATCTAGTGTTTAAATTAAATAGTAGTTGTGTTTTATGTTAAATTTTAATGAAATGTATTTTATGTTATTTTTCTCTATATTAACTCCATTTATTTTATTTATCCCTCAAAACGTGAATGAATCATTAGATTCATCACGCGGACTGTTGTATATAATTCTACTCTAAGATGTACTTATTTGTAATTTTTTTTATTTAATATTTTATTTATAATATCAAAGGGTTGATGAGAATATAGCTATATGGATAGATAATTTGATAGATTGCCAAATTTTGTACATTATTCCTCCATTATCAAATATCCTTACATAATATTCCATTATTTCTAGTTCAACATCATCAAAAATAAACACCATATATTATTAAAATATATAATCATTAATATGCATATTCATTGATCCAAAATGTAGTCCACTAAATTTTCCAACACATACCATGTTTTCTTCCAATAAAATAATTTTTTATATAGTAAACATATATCAAAATATAATATATAGAATGAAATAACCTTACTAGAAATATCATTCTATGATAAGTTTTGATACTATTTTTTTTCTTGAAAATAACATGTTATGAAATTGTCCCTATGAATCCTAACTTTTGAAAGATGATTATGATGTTTGAAAATTGATGACTCTTGATTTCAAAATCCATATGAGAGAAATAATCTCCCCCATATTCTTAAAATTTACCTTAATCTATTCCAAATTTCTAAAACATAGATATAAAATGTTGAACAAAGGAAGCACTAGAACTAATTGAAAGAAAAAAAATTACATGGTTTAGAATTTTTCATACGACACTATAAAAAAATTGAAACATTTATTTGAAATTTATTATAAAGTAAATGTATAATACATTAAAATAATTATATCTATTTTTATAAGTGAAACCACTCAAATACAACATAATAGTTTTGACATTTGATCGTATTTCTCTACCTTCTAGTCATGATAGAATATCCTCTTCTCAGGAAAGGATACTTATAGATTCTATTGTCTTTCACAACCATAACATTGATCCCCGATGAGAACTACACCATAGTTATTTTACCCTTATGTATCCCTCTAATGAATCCAATGAATCCTTTAAAAAATAATTTCTTATTTTACAAAAGTAATTTACTTCTTATTTATTTCCGTCATTAAAAAAACATGTTCATTACATTCAATTTTCCTTTCAATATAATTATAGACATCCTTGGTTCCATTGAATCATCATTATACAATTATGAACCATTCCATAATCACTCCATTCAAAAGGTTATGTTACATTAGCTAGAAAATTGTTCTCATATAAAACCCAAATAATATTGAATGTATAAGAGGAATTCCATCTCTCTGTAACAATGGTTCTGTATCATATCCATAATTGGTTCACTCTTTTATTGTTGAAAGTCATACTACTAGGATATATATAATGTATTGCAACAGAATGAGGTGGTTGTGGTTTTGGGGTTGGATTTGAGCCAAGGAAAATGGATTCTTTTTTATCTCATTGAATGGAATCAAAACCCATGTCGGTTTGTATCATTTAATGAGGCATGCATTACCTTTTAAGGTCACGAAATAAGTAAAATAATTGTTCTTTTTAACATTATCCAATAATGAATAATGATTTTTCTTTTCTTTTCATGCAGACAAGACAAATTTTGAAATGTTTATTGTAACATGGAATGATTTTTTAGGTGAATTGTACCTAGAAATTATTATTGATGGACTTTTGCTTGAGAGACCATTTATTGGTTTATACATAAAAATAGTTGGACACCCATTATATATTTGGATCAGTTGGTAGAAATAATGACCTCGATAGTGTTATTGAGAACTAAGGAAATATTTTTAAATCCATAAAGAATAATATCATGAGCTATAATGGATCCCACCTATTCCCTACAAATTGTGTTCTTAATTATCACAAGGATAATTTAATTTTTTTACCCTCAGGACCCAATCTACTATGGAAAATAACTATATCATTAATATTTATAAAGATAATACATTATTTAAATAGATAGAAAATTATTCATAACTTCTCATTCAATGATATCTGAAGTTAATGGATATATCCTATGAGAGATATAATTTATAGATTTTTAATGTTGGTGAAAGGGTTATAGAAAATTATTTTGTATGACTAGGTTCAATGGGTGAATTGTACCCATGTTAGCGAACATGGTTAATTAGGCATCAAGATGAATCATGTTATGCTATCTATGACCCCAATTCAGAGTATCTTGGGTCCAATGATTAATAGATTTTGGAGGATTGGAATGAATCAGACTGGGTACTATAAAAAATGGGTTGTCTATTAGGGTTCAATAATGCTATAATATCATTTTATTATAATGAATGAATTAAATGAAATTTCATAGAAGTGGCATGATATTGGAAATACTTGGATAGTTATTGATGTTTTTCTTTTGATAATGAAATTGAGTTTATGGATGAATCCCCAAATGAATGTAAGATTTATTAATTAATATAAAAGGAAGATTCATATCTAAAAATAAATGAAAATGTACATAAAAATATTTTTATTTGAAATGATATTTTTATTAATTGATTCTAGGAAATACAAGCTTAATAAAAATTATAAAAAAACTATCTATCCATCAAATGAGATTGAGGGAAGTTAGATAAAACTATTTCACCATAAATAGATCAATATTATAACAATATTCCGTATATATATAGTGAAATTACTAATTGATAAAATACATTTATCTATATTGAAAGGAAGAATAATGGGATAATTTTGGAGTAGTGAAGTTTATAGACACATAGCATTAATTATTCAGTTTTGTATGTATTTATTTAGAAGAAACATATAGAATTAATTAAGGGGGATTATATATGTGTGGATGAGAAACAATTATGATATAATGAATGTTATGAAGGAGAATAATTTTTATATGTGCATTAAAAATATATTAAATCACATTGCAAATACTTGTCAAAGATATGTTCATACATGTACATCTTTCTATGATTATTTCACCATTATAATAAACCAATATCATTAATCATTTTTGGCCAAAAATCCTAATTTAGGAACAAAATATTGGATGCTTTTTATTCATGAAACTACACTCAATGTAAGAAGAATGTAATATCCATGAATTCTACAAATTCTTTGTTCATCACCCATGACTAGAGAAAAAAATTCTAATGATAGTGGAAATTCATTTGGGATGCTCAGTGAATATTTTCATTGTTTATTAAAATAATTATTATAGTATTAGTCATAGTCATAATTCATGTTCAAAGAGTTTAATTATATAATATGTATGAAAATAGTCACTTAAGTGTATGTGTGATGATGGAACTAGTGTAATTTCAAGGAAAAATAATTTCATAAAAAAAACCTAGAGGGTGAAAATTTTATTACTTTTTGGGAAAGTATAATTGGAAATCACATCAAAATTAACAACACTAAAAATCATGTTATTTTAGTGCTATAAATGAGAAAAAATATAAGCACTGATGTATTTTTCATCCTAGAAAAATGTTTAGAAGAAAAATTTTAAAATACTACATTATATGAAATTATACTAAATTGAAAAGAATAAAATATTTTGTTTGTGATATATGGTGAAATGGAAAAATAACATACCAATCTGATAGAAGAGTATACATTTTGTCACAAAGGGTACTAGAATAAATTATTTCTAATTTATGTGGATGTATGAGATATCATTCCGATAAATGTGATCATTATTTATTTCAATTTCTTGGTAATTTCACCAGGATGACTATTGTGATTTTACTAGATAATTATTTTAAATAAAAAAAACACAATTTATCAATTGAAAATTTGAAATATTTTTACTTTTGTTTATTATTGATTTATTAAATTAAAATTGACTAGAATATATAATTAAATATTTTTAGTCTCATATTACTATTTGTAGTTATATGAATGAGTACAAAAAACTATATAAACCATAGAAAAATACAGTTCTAGATTACATAAATAAAATTATATTGTGAATGGGATGAACCATGCCATCTATATTTATGCTATAAAAATTATTTGAATATTTTCATATTAATGTATATTTATATTCAAAATATCAGTATATTGAAAATTGTATCAAATAATACTGATTATGTGATATATTACATGAAGAAGAATATATGAAATATATTGAAATGTTCATTAAATCAATTTTAATCAAAATAAATAATTATTATCAATAGAAGTTTGTCACTAAATATATAATGTTTGGAAATTCAATCTCTTATAGAAATTCATGTTAATCTATACTTTTCTATAGAACTATTTAGAGGAATTCATCTTACTCGATTATTTGTACTATATAAATTATTGTCATGAAAACAATCTCTCTTCATCAATGTTATCTTCTAAAACCCATTAAATTAAAATGTTTCATTGACTTATATGTGTGTGTATATATATATATATATTTCTTTCATTATAGTTTTAGCATGCCTTAAATTACTGATTTATTTGTTCAATCTTTAGCGATATGGATTTTGAAGCTCATTAGCATCACACCTAATAAATCACTATTGCTATGGTTATGTCATTTTAACAAAAAATGTGATAGAGAAAGTGGTGTTTTTCTTTGATATTAATTTATATGTAGGTGTACTGAGTAAATGAAAAATAAAAACCCTAATTTCTCAATGATAGATTTCCTCTTGGGCTAGCAACGATGATGTGAACTCCCTGAATTCCAGAAATCCCCCGTCTCATTCTTAACAGAATATTAGTTTCCATAATAATCATATGATAATAGTCATAGTGAATTATGCTAAAAAAGATTATGTAGTTTCTGTTTATCATTTCAAAATTCTTCAAATTTATCAAAATATTTTTTTACTTCTATGGATTTACAGTTATAATCTATTATCTTGGTTAACATTTTATGTGAATAAAAATAATTCCCCTTTTTTAATATTCAGTTATCTACTATTTATTTGAATACATTTTTGATCCATCATACAGACATGTAATAGACAATCAATGCATATATTTTCATGACTCAAATTGTTCATTTACACCAAATTAATTGTATCACAAGAAATTTATGGCCAACAACATCAATATCGGCCCATAAAACTATGTAGTATAGACAATAGTATGAAAATATTTCCTGAGAATGAAATACTATTTAATTAATTTATTTTCCTCAACATGCAAATACTATACACATTATTTGAAAATAATTAATTTCCATATAATAAAAAAATTTATATGTTTAACTATAATGTACCACCCTGAGATTTTATGAGAATTTTTTTATGACATATGTTATACGTACCACTAAAGGAATCATTCACAATACACAACACTGGCTTGGCTTTTGTTACACGCAAGAGCGTTTTTCCTCAATAGCTTGCATTGTACGCAATACCGAGTTTCACTAAACAACGATATGTTATTAAAATATGATACAAACTAGTTGTTATAAATAGTATTAGCCACATTTTAAATTTTATATAACATTATAATTCATCTTACATATGATATGTGAAAAAAATCAATTTTTTGGATAAAATAATTATTTTTTAAAAAATGTTGTTTTTTCTGACTATTAATGGGAACACATTTTTAATATAACTTTTTAAATGTTTATGATTTAAATTTAAAAAAATAAACTTGTTATTTATAATATTGAATTCTTTAAAATTATAAGTAGTACATATTTTTACCATTTAATATAATGTATTTCATTACTCTTAATTTTACATTGTATTCATAGGTAAAAACATTTCATTCTTTGGCAATGTTTTAACTTTTAAAACCCGTTTTCTTAACAAAGGGATTAATTTTAAATTAATTACTGAAAATTTTACATTATGAGTTTTGATATATGGATTCCATATTTGGATTAAGTTGGTATAAATTATTTTAATTGGTAATTTTTTTTGATATTATGATTTGTAACTACGGTAATTTTTATTTACTGAAGTTAAAGGTAAATATGGTAATTAATTGTAAAAAAAGATTACAAAATTACCCTAACCATTTGCAAAGTTGTATTAGATGAATAAAAGTCAACTCATATAACATAAGGGTCATACTAGATTCATTTTATTGACTATTTAACATGAAATAATCTAATTATTAATAAAACCAAAGAAAGTGACAACATGTCAATCTCTTATATCTTATAAGTGTAATAATTTTAATTTGGTGATACACTTCATAAAAATCTAAACATGAATAGTCTCCAATAAGATAATAAAATTATCTAGATTATTTAATTTTCTATAAAATTTTTAGGGACTAAATAATTATCATTAATGATGACACAATAGTGATGTTGAAATTATTTTATTGATTTAAATATCAAAAAAATGGTCTTAAATGTTTTAAAATAAATATTATATGAACTATTTAATGTGACCAATGAATTTTATAGATAAATAAGACATGTTATTAATCTATTAAATATTTTATTTCGAACATATCATCTATGTATATTTTATTTTGATTCAAATAATTGAATAGTGTCAAAATTGACACTATTGTTATTTTACAAAAATAACATATTATGAAATTGAATACAAATCACAAAAATATTTAAAAATTATAAATTGAAATTTATATTGTCTAAAATGTCATAAAATATCCAATTATGTAAAATTCACAACAAAATGGAAATTATTTAAAACAATTTAAAATTTACAATATTATTACCAAAAAAAATTAAATAGATTAAATAAGGTTAAATAATGTTGATAATGATTAAAATAAATTCCCAACAAGTCTAATTTTAGTGGTTGATGAGATTACAAACCTATATCATCTAATATTCTTATTTGAGTATTTTTTGTTGTTTTTATGTGGGGTTTGAGGTTACTATAGATTTATATTTTTGAGGCTTCCAAAAGTGCTGCTCTCCTCCCTTTTAAAAGGGAACCTCCTCCCTCTCCTATTCACAAAATTGTGAGCCATAATGCTCATACAATCCCTGAAAATTCCTCTTATACACATATCTAGTTATATAATATAGGTTCTAGTATTCTAAAAAGACCAACTCTAATGCCCTAATAGAAATTTTAAAATAGGCACGTCGAGGAAGAGGTAATCTCTTATACCGATTCTTTCATGATTCTTTCTTCTTAAACTTCCTCTTATTTATTTGTTTCATTATAAATAATAACTTCCATATCACTCATATACTGATATGTTATTATAAATATGAAACAACCATATTTGACCATTTATCCATCCTACAGAAAATTAAATCACCGCGCGTGCGTACGTACGGAATACCGTCTCCACACCGTTTTAGTAATCTGTTTTCTACCACCACCTTCCAAGGATGGGTATAATGGTGTAAATAAATAACAATATATTACTATTTTAATGTGATACAGATTCTGAAATAGTATACATACACATCAATACAATTCATCAATCATGGTAATGATATCATCGCTCGTGCGTGCATACGGTCTACCGTCTCCACGATGTGATGCGACTCGTTCGACATGAATATCATTTAGTTATGATTATGTAAATGAATTGAATTAATTGAATGAAAACATATGATATATATTATACTAAAATAATTCTGTATGTGATATATCTATAACCAAAAAGGAAGAATAATAATTTATTTAAAAAACACGCATAAGAACATAAAGCAGTAAATGCCATAATAACGTGTAAAAATAAAATATTACTAATAATGCAGATAATAATATGACCATATATGATATCATAACAATGAATATGATTCTATAATATGTCAATGAAATAATTTAAATCATTATACAGGAGGATCAGTTATATACGAAGTATATCAGACCTAAGGTAAAGGAAAATCACGCAGTCTTATTTTTATCCGAGATTGTTTATACTTCGATATTTACTAGGGCATATTTATAATCCACATCCATTTTTTCTAAATAAGTAATATTATTTCTATCATCCTACAATTTTTTAAATCTAATTTACCTATTTGTGAGTTTTTATTAAAAGATATGGAATGAATCTTTTGTCATCTTCAGTACGAATTACTTTTTGACTTTTCCGGCTAATGTATGAGAATAATGTCTTTTTTTATATGGCATGAATGAATTTTTATGCTTTCACAGAAAATTAATCCCACGGAGCTTCCATTACATGTTTTCAAGTTTATTTTCAATTAACATCTTTTACTTTAAAATTGTATGACATATTAAGAAAGGAATGGAGAAAGCATATTTTCCTCAGTAATGGAGTTCAAGAGTTTTATCAAAATTATTTTCCATCTATGATAATATAGGGTTATGTTTATATCCATATTATTACATTGATTTGATTATGTTATGATGTAAATGTTTTTATGATGTCCTATATCATATATGGATTATGTTACGATTGCATGATGATTATGAATTCCATTTTTATTACAAGGGTTATGATATGATGTATGATTTATGATTTTGTGTCACAAATTAGAATAGTTTCATTATTAGATGGGTGGGACCTATATCTCCCCAATATACATTGGGTAAAAATTTATATCTCATGAGATAGAAATGGCTGTAATGGCAGGTTAATCTGGTTCAGTGATATAGGACTTGAATGAGGAGTGAAATCGGTTCAATAATGGACTTTGTCTGCTAAGATGGTCTTAGAAATGAGTTGTGACTATATATGAAATGATTTTCTATGATTATGTCTGTATAACAAAATGTTTCCTGTTTTATGTTATGATTATTGATATTTCATTTCACTACTATGATTTATCTCATGTCATTATATTATGATATCTTTTACAGATTATGATTCTCACAATGATATGTTCTTATGAATATGATATGATTGATATTTCCATTATTTACCCTTAATAAGCATTTGAGCTCACCATTTTGTACTTTTTCTTTTCCCCAGGTCAGGAAGAAGGTTATTCAGTACGATATGTAAATAAATGACTCTAGATATGATGAAATAAACAAGAGACAATGTAGATGATTTATGAACATGTTTTTTATGATTCCCAATATCTAAAGACACTATACGTATATGGTCTTTTCATGGTTTTGATATATGTTGTAATAAACATCATTGAATTCTGATGTAATAACAATATATGTAATGTATGGGTCATTATAGTTGGCATCAGAGTAAAGGTATAGTCAACCTTTGGATACTATGATGTGAAAGCCTTAGTAAACACCCTAAGGATATATTTAAGTAAAGAACACAATATTAGTGTTTTAGAAATTGCCATGAATAACCTATTATAAGACCTAAAGTGTGAAATTTTATTAATGATTATGTTGTTTTTCCGGTTATGATTAGTGTTTCTCACACTATACTTCTTTGTTTTAGTCAATGGCTGGAACCCGAAGGAACCGTTATAATGCTGAATGAGACGGGAAATGTAATGATTGTCCCCCCAAGCAGCCAAATGTTATGGGAGCTGGAATTCAAAATCTTGTTTCCATGCTCCCAAAACTTTCTCAATCTATGAATCATGCAGTTATTCCATATGAGAAAAGTATGGAGCAACATTCTCTTGAATCCTTCATGAGGCAGTGTCAACCTTCATTCAGCGAGTTTTCTGATCCATTAGTGGGTGAACAGTGGATTAGTACCACTAAAAATATATTTTCAATTCTACAATGTTCTGAACATGATAAATTCATCTTAGCAGTATATGGTTTGGAAGTTAAAGTCGATCAATGGTGGAATATTATCAAGAATTAGAGGCAAATATACGAAACTGAGTCCATGAATAAGACGAGTTCAAGAACGTATTTTTTAATAAGTACATACCTTGTATTCATCAAACTAAGATGGAGAATGATTTTCTTGAGCTAAAGCAAAATTATGATGAATCAGTTGGTACCTATAAAGAAAATATCTCAATGCTTGAAAGTTACACTTCAAAAAAAATTATCCAACTAGAGAGTAATATTGATCGATTATTTAGTGGCTTCAAACCAAGTCTTCGAATGGTTTTATACATATTGGACATCATTAACTATGAGGAAATTTTTAGATGTTCTCTCAAGTATTGGATAGAGGTTGGAGTAACGCATTAGTCTTATGGGTTTGACAAGAGGAGTAAAATTGAATTCAATAGAAAAATCTAAAGACCACACTAAAAGGAATATGAGTTTTCCATTATTCTTGAAGTGTGGAAAGAAACTTGGAGGTAATTGTCTTAAAGGTACAAGAAAATGTTTTGTGTTTGGAAAAGAAGATCATCAGGAAATTGAATGTTGATGTAATGGGAATAATACGCATAATGATGCGAACAAAGAAAAGGATACACATAATGAACCTCTTACACTTCAATGTTACATGTGCAAAGAAATGGGTCATTATACCAATAAATGGTTTAATCCAAGGGTTATGGATGGTGATCGACGTCAACAAACTCATAAGGCCAATGAAAATGGAATGTCAAATGAAATTTATATCGGTGATGTGGAGTACGATAACAATGCAGTGTAAGGTACACATACCATCCAATCTAAAGTATTAAATGTTTTATTTGATTCTGGATCAACCCACTCTTTAAATTCTGAGAAATTTTATAAGGGTATCGCCATATAACCTCATCAATTAGATGTTGAGTTGGCTGTAAAAAACCCTAATGGCACAACAATCACATCAAAAGTTTACAATTCATATATGATTGAAGTTTGTGGGAATGTGCTTCCAGAAAATCCTGTGATCCATCCTATAGAGGAATTTGTTGTGATTTTTGTAATGTATTGGATATCTTTATATGGATAACATATCAATTTTCAAAGAAGTGAAGTCACATTTCATATTCCATATCAATCTATGATCATCTATCCATGTGAGGATGAACATAACTATCAAGTCAAAATTTTATCCATCATAAGGGTCATGATTTCAATAAATAATGTTTATTTATCTCAAATTTTTTGAGAGAAACTCATGATTATGAATACACCAATTTTACGAGAGTTTGATGATGTCTTTATAGAGTAATTTCCAGGTCTTTCACCAAATCATGATGTTGGGTTTTCAATAGAACTCATACTGGGTGATATACCTATTTTCAAAGAAACCATATAGAATGACCCCAATTTTGTAGTAGGAATTGACGAATCAAAACCTAGAGAATCTTTATAAGGAATTCATACACCCTAGTGCATCACCCTAGGGGGAACCTATTCATTTCGTTAAGAAGAACGATCGATCAATGAGACTGTGCATTGATTATTGTGAACATAACATGATCAATATCAAGAACAAATATCCTCACGCGTGCATTGATGGCCTATTTAACATACTATGCGGAGTTGAATACTTTTACAAGATTGATCATCGTTCATGATACCACCATCTAAGGTTTATAACGAATGATATTCCAAAGACGACTTTCCGCACAAGGTATAGACACTATGAATTATAGTGATGACTTTTGGTCTTACTAATGCCCCTGCTATCATCATGGATCCAATGAATACAGTCTATAGAGACTGTCATGATCAGTTTTTGGTAGTCTTTATAGAAGATATTATTGTCTTTTCAAAGAGAATATAAGAACATAAAGATAACTTGAGAATTGTATTTAATATCCTAATAAAGGATAATATTTATGCCAAATATACCAAGTGTGAATTTTGTCTTAAAAAAGTTTCATTTTTGGGTTATGTAATCTCAAAACATGGGATATCTATGGATCCAGCAAAAACAGAGGTTATTGAAAGATGGTTGAGACTTACAACAAAACTTAGATCCAAATTTTTTCTTGGTTTGGCTGGAGATTATCGACGTTTAGTGAACTATTTTTCACGATTATCTAATACACTCAACAGGTTGAATCGAAGTGGACTTAAGTACATTTGGATGAAGGAGTGTGATGAGAATTGAAAGGATTTAAAAAGAAGTTTATCTAGTGAATATGTTCTAAAACTACCTTTTAGAGGATAAAGGTTTGTGATTTTTAGTAATGCATCCATGAAGGGATTGGTTTGTATTATCATGAATAATTATATGGTTGTAGTTTATGCCTCACGACAGTTGAAAATCCATGAGAGAAATTACCCAAATCATGATTTGGAGTTAGCTGTGGTAATTGTTTTACTAATGATTTGGAGGAATTATCATTATGGTGAATGGTGTGATATTTATACTAATCGTAAATGACTAAAGTATATTTTCACACAATAGGAGATGATTATGCACCAAAGAAGATGGTTGGAGCTGATTAAAGATTACAACTACTCAGTTCATTACCACCCAGAGAAAGCAAAAAAGGTGGTAGACGCATTAAGTCGACAAGATCTTCTAGTATATCCATTATGAGGATCACAAATGATCCAATATTTATGGATTTAAAACGGATGGATCTTGGAATTATAATGGGAGGGGAAAAATCTTATCTTTCTCAAATGAATGTTCAACCATATATACAGGTGATGATTAAGGAGGAGCGGAAAGAATATGCGGAGTTACAAAAGAATGTGAAAAATGATCCTGAATTCCAAATTGATTGTGATAAATTAATAAAGTTCAGGAATCGAGTTTTAGTTCCTCCCATCCCAGAATTAAAGATGGAAATATTGGATGAGGCTCATAGATCTTCATTGTTTATTCACCATATAAGCACGAAGATGTATAGGGACCTGAAAGAGTACTTCTAGTGGGATGGCATGAAAAGAGATATTTCTGAATATGTCTCTCAATTATTGGTTTGTCAACAAGTTAAAGCTGAGAGAATGAAGTCTAAGGGCATTTTAAAACCATTACCCATACCATAATGGAAATGGGAAAACATCACTATGGACATTGTCATCAGACATCCGAAATCATCCAAAGGAATTAATGATATCTGGGTTATATTTGATTGTCTTATGTATTTTAAACACTTCCTTTCTATTAGAGAATATTTTTATCTTGATCATCTTTCCAGGATATTTGTAAAGTGGTAAGATTGAATGGAGTAAAACATTCCAATATATCTGACTAGGTTCTGAGGTTTACCATGATATTTTAGAAAAGTATTTCTCATACTCTATATATAGAGTTGAGTTTCATCACTGCTTATCATCCATAGACTGATGGCCATTCTAAGAGAACAATTCGAACTCTAGAAGACATTTTGATTTCTTTCTCTATATATTTCAAAGCTGGTTGGGATCAGCACCTACCGTTGGTGGAATTTTCTTCTAATAATAACATTCACTCCAGTATTGAGATGGCTCCTTATGAATCCCTCTATGGAACGAAATGTAGAACTCCATCTTACTGGGATGAACATGGGGAGAAAAGATATTAGGGCCATATCATGTTGATGAAATGGCAGAAAAGTTCAGTTCATTACAACAACACATACGAGCAAATCATAGTCGACAAAAAAGTTTTGTAGGAAACCGAAAAAAGACTTGGACATTGAAGTGTGTGATAAAGTCTTCTTACGAATATCCCCTTGAGAGAGTAATGAGATTTGGAAATAAGGGAAAGGTGTGCCCTAGGTATCTTAGTCCTATTGTAATACCAGATGATGTTGGGAAGGTAGCATACAAATTGGCGCTTCCACCGAATATCTCTCAATTTCATGATGTGTTCCAGGTATATCTCATGAGAAAGTACATAACTGATATTTCACATGTACTATGCTCAGAAGCTGTACAGCAGGAGTATGATCTTTCTTATGAAGAATAGCCGAAAGAGATTCTGGATAATAGCGAAAAAGTACTACGAAACAAGACCACTCGCTTGGTAAATGATTTATCGAGGAACATCAAATTTGAAGTAGCTACATTAGAACTTAAGGATATGATGAGGGAGAGGTATCCTCATCTGTTTTTTAAGAAGTGACGAATTTCAATGGAGAAATTAATAACATCCCACATTTTTATCACATAAACTTTCATTACATTTTACAAAACCGAGGTTCATTATGGTTTAGTGTCTTGGAAACCAGGTACATAAAACATTAAAACATAAAACATCGTTCTTAATCACTGGATAGGCTTCTCTTCATGTTCATCCTAGGTACATTACTGCATCACTTAACCTGGGGACATACATTAAAAGAAATGGTGAGCAGAAGGCCCAGTAAGGGAAACAAGAGAAACATTTTACATGTGAACTTGAGATACTTCAATATGGTCATGAAAAGAACATTAAGGCATGAGAAAGAAATCATGAGATATATCATAATAAAAATAGAATTTTTCATAACTTTATTATGTGTCTAAAACATTTAATATTTAAAATCATTTCATTTCTCCAAGGTCCATCCCCAAGGTGTCATTAAAAATTACCATGGTTATTCACCAACGTATCAGTCTAAAAGGTTATCTCTAGAGATTAAGTCTTTACCCAATGCATTGGAGCGATATCTGGGCACACCATTGAAATGTATTTATTATCATTTGAGCAACATATATCATCATCAATAATTTCATAAACAACCCACATAGCATAAAAGAAATGGTTTTCATTTCATAATCATAATGTTTTAAAAATCTTCTTTAAAGACATGATCTTTATGTCACTTTAAACCCACAGAAAGTGAAAGAGGGTTTCGTGTATGTAATTACCAGAATTTAAAATAGAAAATTTTTATATATATGTGAATACCCCTATATAAATAAGATCTTTGAGTATTCACTTAATAACAAAAAATTATTTTGAGAAAAAGGGAGAGGCATTTTGAGACGAAAATTCTGCAGCATAACAGCTACGATACAGGGTTTTAGAAAACGATGAAAAGAGGAGGGACATGTGTCACCCACTCATAAATGATCCATAAAACAGTATGGGACAGAATATAAATGATTTGAGAACATGGTAATGAAATTTTAAAGATATACCCTATGAAATTAATAACATGAAAGGAAGACAAAAATTATATTTCTCCAATGAAAATTCGGCAGCATAACGATGTCAATTAAACTTCAACAAATATGAAATGATGAAATAAAATAGGGTATCTCATCATATGAACTTAAATATCAGTAGGATGGATTTATATATCATACCCCAAAATAATAAAAAGGAACATTAATGTCTTGACATGAATGTAGATCTTGAAAACGAGAAGGGTGAAAGAATCCCTTAAATATTCGGCAGCCTAACAGCACCACTTAAACATCAACATAAATGAATTAACGATATAAAATAGTATCTCTCATCATATGAAAATATAATATCAGTATTATATATTTATATATAATAACCCAACATAATATTTAGTAATATGAATGACATGACATGAAAGTAGAACTTTGAAAAATGAGAATGGTGAAAGAATCCCTTAAAAATTCGGCAGCCTAACGACGCCACTTTAACATTATGAAAATGAAATGATGATATAATTATGGGGTCTATCGTCCTATGAAAATGAAAAATATAGTAGGATAAATATAAAATAACATCCTCCACCATAATGGTATGGAGCATAAATGAAATGACATAAAAGAGATTACTTGAAAAAAATGAGGGAGGTAGGATCCCTTATATTAAAATGTAACTCATAAAACTTAATGTTTGGGACCTTGAGGGCTTGGGTTCCACTTGGAAGGACTCCTTGGGATGTTATGAGACCATAACTTCGTTGGGTGAGAGTGAGGAGTCGAAATGGATGAGGGATGGGTTGGAATTTATAGGGAAAGTGAGGGGACAAGTCATTAATGGCCAAGGGACACCTCACAAGTGGTTTTCTCAAAAGCATGGGCTCTCCCATGGTATTTCCCTTGGATTTAGGCCACAAGGGCCCCCCCATACAATAATTCATCACCTTTGGTTGGCCAACCCATAAAATATTTCATGACATCATCCTGACATAGTTGTGATGTCATTAAACATACTGAAACCCTAAAACGGTATTTTTACTATTCACTGAAAATTCAACTTTCTCAGAAAAATCCCAAAATATCACCTTACCCAAATATCAATGCTCTGATTCCAAAAATGAACTTCATTTTATTAAAAAAAATTCTAAATATTTTTAATTTATTTTTTAAATAAATAAACTATCCACCAAAAATTCATTTTTTTCAGAAAAATCCCCAAAAATTACCTTAATATAATATCGATGCTCTGAGTTAAAAAATGAAATCCATTTTATAAAAATAATTTTCTAAATACTTTTAATTTAATTTTAAATTAAAAAACATTATTCACCCAAAAAAAACTAATACTTGAATAATAATTTATGAAGACGTTATTTAACCATTTAATTGAATCACATTACTTAATCGAGATGTCTAGATTATATTAATAATTTCTTTAAGTGAGATTACTAATCCATTTAGTCACATTACTAATCCTAAGCATAAAATCACTACTCATAATTTAATATTCATAAAAAAGTTTGTTGATCTTATTAGACTCTAAATTTCCTACTGATCATAATTTTAGAATACCATTTTTTGAAAATCATTACACATTATTAATTATTTAAGGTTTACATAAACATTTTTTAAAATATCATTTCTCTAAAATTCACAAAAAATATGGATAATATATTTATCTAGACATTAGAAAAGTCATAAACTTAATCATATGAAGAAATCTCAATTTTTATTTAAAACAAAGGATTACACAAGGTAGTTACGGTCTCCTTACATGTCCTCTTATCACACCAGCATAGGACCTAAGTGTAAGGTGTGCTAATTTGAGAGAATCTGAGGGAGTCACGGACCACATCGCACGAGTAGTAATTTCTATCAGTTTGAACTTCTCACGAAGGTGATTCCGTTCTAGCTTCACACAATGAGGTTCAGCTTGGGTTTGGTCCAGATCAAAGCACATTGGTGCTAAATCATTCCCATGTTCTGTTAGATGGGATTCGATCGATCCAAGACTACTGGATGAGGCCATCGAATCTGTTTTCTATAATAATTAACCAAGATTACTTGTATTTAGGGACAATAATCAAAACGTTTAGTTTCCATCAGTCATATTGATCAATGGTTATATAACATTCAAAACCCAATGGTCTCATTTTAATTATACTCATGTTATCAAATGAAAAATTTTTGTTGAGTATTAAAATAAAATAAAATAACACATAATATTATGAAACGAGATTTATTCAAAATTTCAGGTTGTTACAATCTTCCCCTTCAAGACATTACGTCCTTGAAATTTTTAAAATTGGGTTTTGAAATTTCATTGAATGTCCAACATTGGAAAAGGAGTCAGTAAAACTATTACATTTAAAGAAAGAAAGGGAAGTACAAAGATCACCCGAGTTAACTCTCACAAGGATTACATGTAGGAAAACATGGACATGGAGGAGAAAACAAAGGGTCAAGTTCTGATAGGGTGTGATAGAAAACATGATTAGTGAAATTTAACCACAAAAAAATCCCAAACATATGATGTGTGTATACTATCTTTGATTACCTAGTAGGAAACGTCAAATTCTGCAGCTTAATGGCTAGGTTATAGTGTTTTAAAAAACATTGAAAAGAGGGGGGACATGGGTCACCCACTCATAAATGATCAATAAAACCGTAGGGTAAAGAATATAAAGGATTTGAAAAAATTGTAATGAAATTTGAAATATATTCCATTAGAAATGAATAACATGAAAGGAAGACAAAAATATGATTTCTCTAATGAAAATTCGACAGCCAAACGATGTCACTAAAACTTCAACAAATATGAAATGAAAAGATCAAATAGAGTCTCTCACCATATGAAAATAAAATAACAGTATGATAGATTTATAGATCATAACCCGACATAAAAAAAGGAACATGAATGACTTTTCATGAAAGTAGATCTTAAAAAGAGAAAGGTGAAAGAATCCCTAAAACATTTGGTAGCCTAACAGCACCACTTAAACTTCAACAAAAATGAATTGACGATATCAAATAGGGTCTCTCATAATATGAAAATAAAATAACAGTATGTTAGATTTAGATATCATACCCCAACATAATAAAAAAGAACATGATAAACTTGACATGAATATTGATCTTGAAAACTAGAAGGGTGAATGAATCCCTTAAAAATTCGACAGCCTAACGGTGCCACTTAAACATTAACAAAAAATAATTGAAGATATCAAATAATGTCGCTAATAATATAAACATAAAATATATTTATGATATATTTAGATATCATACCCCAACATATAAAAAAGTAACATGAAAGAACTTACATGAAAGTAGAACTTAGAAAAATGAGAAAGCTGAAAGAATCCCTTAAAAATTCGGCAGCCTAACGGCGCCACTTTAACATTAATAAAATGAAATCATGAGAGAAAGAGGGGGTATCTATTAAAATTAACATTAAAAATATAATATGATTAATATAAAATTACATCCTCCATCATAATATCATGGAGCATAAAAGAAATGACATAAAAGAGACTACTTGAAAAGAAAGAGGGAGGTAGGATCACTTATCTTAAAACTCAACTCTTAAAACTCAATGGTTGGGAACATGAGGGGTTGGGGCAACTTGGGAGGACTCCTTGGGAGGTAATGAGACCAGAAATTCGTTAGGGAGATTGGGGAATCGAAATGGATATGATTATTGCTTTGTATTTATAGGGAAAGTGAGGGGACAAGGCATTAATGGCCATGGGACACCTCACAAGTGGTTTTCTCAAAAGAATGGGTTCTCCCATGGTAGTTTCCATGGAGTTAGGCCACATGTGGCCCCCCATACAATAATTCATCACCTTTGGTCGGCCAACCCATAAAATATCGAATGACATCATCATGACATAGTTATGATGTCATTAGACATACCGTAACCCTAAAACGGTATTTTTACTATTCACTGAAAATTCAACTTTCTCAGAAAAATCTGAAAATTTCACCTTAACCAAATATCAATGCTCTAATTTCAATAAAAAATTCCATTTTATAAAAATAATTTTCTAAATATTTTTAATTTATTTTTTTTAATAAATACACTATTCACTAAAAATTCATTTTTTCCATAAAATCCCCAAAAATTACCGTAACATAATATCGATGCTCTAAGTTCAAAAATGAAATCCATTTTAAAAATATAATTTTCTAAATATTTTTAATTTAATTTTTAATTAAAAAACACTATTCACCCGAAAAAACTAATACTTGAATAATAATTTATGAAACAGTTATTTAAACATTTTATTGAATCAAATTACTTAATCAAGGTGCCTAGATTATATTAATAATTTCTTTAAGTGAGATTACTAATCCATTTGGTCACTTTACTAAACCTAAGAATAAAATCACTATTTATAATTTATTATTAATCAAAAATTATATTGATATTATTAGTCTCCAAATTTCGTACTGAACATAATTGTATGAGACCATTTTTTTTAAAATCATTACACATTTTTAATTATTTAAGGTTTACACAATAATTTTTTGAAAATATCGTTTCTCTAAAATTCAAAAAAAAAATAAGCATACTATATTTTTGTTGACATTTGGATAGTCATAAAAATCATCATAAGAAGAAATCCCATTTTTTATTTAAAACAAAGGATTGCACAAGGGAGTTACAGTCTCCTTATATAGCCCCTTATCACACCAGCATATGACCTATGTGTAAGGTGTTCTAAGGTGAGTGAATCCGAGGGAGGCCCAGCCAACATCGCACGAGTAGTAATTTCTATCAATTTTAACTACTCGCGAAGGCAATTCCATTCTAGCTTCACACGATGATGTTCAGATTTAGTTTGGTTTAGAGCAAATCCTAGTTGTGCTACCTCCCACCCATGTTCTGTTACATGGGCTTAGATTGGTCCAAGACTACTGGGTGAGGCCATCGAATCTGTTTTCTATAATAATTAACCAAGATTACTTGTATTTAGAGACAATAAACAATACATATAGTTTCCAGCGGTCATATTGACCAATGGTCATATAACAGTCAAATCCAAATGGTTTCCATTTAATTATACTCATGTTATCAAATGAAATATTTTTTTGAGTATAAAAAAAAATAAAATAACACATTAAATTATGAAACAAGATTTATTCAAAATTTCAGGTTGTTACAATCTTCCCCCCTTAAGAAATTGCGTCCTAACTATTTTTAAAATTGGGTTTTGAAATTTAATTGAAAGTACCACATCGGAAAAGGAGTTAGTAAAACTATTAAATTAAAGGAAAGAAAGGGAAGTACAATGTTCACCAGAGTTAACACACACTAGGATTCCATGTAGGAAAACATGGACATGGAGGAGAAAACAACATGTCAAGTTCTGAGGGAGACTGAAAGAAAACAAGATTAGGAGAAATTTAACCATGAGAAATTCCCAAAAATATGATGTGTGTATACTATATTTGATTACCTAGTAGGAAACATAAACCAACAATGTTTTTGTTTTACGTTCCATTTAATAATTTTGAGGAATTCATTTACAACATAGAACAAAAACATAAGGAAATATACATACCTTGAAGTAGAGTTTCCTCCTTTAATAATTCACTACCAAAACTAATCATTTATCCAAACGATGAGAATTCAAAAATACTTGGTCTCATCAAAAGAACAAGAATCCTCTTCTAGAGAGTCAGATAATACATAAAAGATTAACTATCTATTTCATCTATCTTTAATCATTATCCCAAAAACAGAAAGGTTAAGGTAAAATAATTCTCCAAAAATAAAGAATCTCATAGGAATGGAAACTAATTTTAAATCTTCAATGTTCCAAGGTACTACACAAAGTTCACCATAGACCATTCCATAAATAACGGTCCTTAAAATTCCTTAAAATAAACCAAACTAAGATTTAAACCCAAATACAAGAATATTTTATAACATAGTCTTCCAAAATAAACATCAATGTTCATCTCCAAACAACATCAACCACTACTAACATCTTATAACAAAAGAAGCTAACTTAAACATATTTTTCCCAAGAGAGGTTAATTACTTCTATAAGTAACCTAAATTACTATAAGTCCACCATAAATTCATCGATTCTTCAAAATACAACTCAACATTAACCCTCAATGAAAATACCGTATTAATCTATTTACCTCGATCATATAGGGTCCCAAAAATAGTGAATGTCTACAAAAATAATAATTATATTTTAATCCCCTAATTATCTCTGTCATATTAATACGACAATCATCACATTTCCAATCACATTGGTTGTTGGGACATGTTCTTCCATTTCCCACCATTAACTAAGAAGAGAATGTATAATTAGGGGCTTAAATACTTAACCAATAATCATGAAAAGGAACATATAGCATATAAGGATTACTTGTAGAAGAAAATTCTACCTGAACATGTGATTCACTAGGTTTCAAACTAGGTTATCCATGAAAATATATTATTATGTGAATCTTTATATTATTTTATCTTTTTTCCTTTAATAATGGTTCATACTAAGCTTATGAATTTACCAAAGCATATCCCCCGGGTGTTTCGTAACCAAGAGTGCAGAAAGGCCCGTTGTCATGTACCCATTCCCATTTGAGTCCAGCTCAAAGCATTGTTTTCTTATTATACACATTTGTACATCTGTACCAGAGCCACCTCCACCTGCTCGTTCCAGACAGGGATGTATTTGCTTAGGAACCCATTACTCAATACTCACGAAAATAAAAGGAAGATTTCCTATATATAAACTTTTCTATAGGATTCTTCCAAAAGTTTTCATATCCTAATTTCCATAAATATCTAAAGCATCCTTTTATACCAACTATAGTATCCCGCCTTTTTATCACATGAACATTCATTACATTTTACAAAACTGAGGATCTTTAAGGTTTAGTGTCTTGGAAACCATGAACATAAAACATGAAAACATAAAACATTCTTCTTAAACACTTGACAGGATTCTCCTCATGTTCATCCTAGGTTCATTACTGCATCTCATAACCTGGGGACATACATCAAAAGAATAGGTGAGCAGAAGGCCCAGTAAGGGAAACAAGAGAAACATTTCACATATGAACTTGAGATACTTCAATAAGGTAATGAAAAGAACTTTATGGCATGAGAAAGAAATCATGGGATATATCATAATAAAAATAACATTTTTCATAACATGAAGATGTGGCTTCAACATTTAATATTGACAATCATTTCATTTCACCAAGGTCCATCACCAAGGTGTCATTAAAAATTACCAAGGTTATTCACCATGGTATCAGTCTAAAGGGACATCTCTAGAGATTATGTCTTTACCCAATGCATTGAAGCGCTATCTGGGCACACCCTTGAACTGTATTTATTCTCATGTGAGCCACATATATCATCATCAATAATTTCATAAACAACCCATATAGAATATAATAAATGGGTTTCATTTCATAATCATATCGTTTTAAAAACATAATTAAAGACATGATTTTATGTTAATTTAAAGCCACATAAATTGAAATAGGGTTTCATGTATGTAAATCCCATAATTAAATATAAAACATTTTGATATATATGTTAATACCCCTGTACAAATCGGAGTTTTGAATATTCATGTAATAACGTAAAATAATTTTGAGAAAAAAGAGATAGGCATTTTGATACGAAAATTCTGCAGCATAATGGCTATGTTACAGTGTTATAGAAAACGTTGAAAAGAGGGGGGACATGGGTCAAACACTCATAAATGATCCATAAAACAGTAGGGTACAGAATATAAAGTATTTGAGAAAATTTTAATGAAATTTGAAATATATACCATATGAAATGAATAACATGAAATGAAGACAAAAATAAGATTTCTCTTATGAAAATTCGGAAACCAAACGACATCACTTAAACTTCAACAAACATGAATTGAAGAGATCAAATAGGGTCTCTCATCATATGAACATAAAATATCAGTATGATAGATTTAGAGATCTTATCCCAACATAATACAAAAGATCATGAAATTCTTGTCATGAAAGTAGATCTTGAAAAAGGGAAATGTGAAAGAATCCCTTAAAAATATGGCAGCCTAATGGCGCCACTTAAACATAAACAAAAATGAATTGACGATATCAAATATGGTCTCTCATAATATGAAAATAAAATATCAGTATGACAGATTTAGAGATAATACCCCAACATAATAAAAAGGAACATGAAAAACTTGACATGAAAATGATCTTGAAAACGAGAAGGGTGAAAGAATCTTATAAAAATTCTGCAGCCTAACAGCGCCACTTAAACATCAACAAAAATGAATTGATGATATCAAATAGGGTCTCTCATCATATGAACATAAAATATCAGTATGATATATTTAGAGATCATACCAAAAAATAATAAAAAGTAACATGAAAGAGTTGATATGAAAATAGAACTTTGAAAAATGAGAAAGGTGAAAGAATCCCTTAAAAATTCGGCATCCTAACGGCAACACTTTAACATTCTTAAAATGAAATGATGAGAGAAAGGGGGGGGTATCTCATAATATAAAAATTAAAAATATTTTAGTATGAATATAAAATTACATCCTCCATCATAAGATCATGGATCATAAAAGACACGACATAAAAGAGATTACTTGAAAAGAAAGTGGGAGGTAGGATCCCTTACCTTAAAACGTAACTCTTAAAACTCAATGGTTGAGAACTTGAGGGCTTGGGGGCACCTTGGGAGTAATCCTTGGGAGGTAAGGTGACCATAACATCATTAGGGGAGAGTGGGGAGTCGAAATGGATGAGATGGTGGCTTTGTTTTTATAGGGAAAGTTAGGGGACAAGGCATTAATGGCTAAGGGACACCTCACAAGTGGTTTTCTCAAAAGAATGGGCTCTCCCATGGTATTTCCCATGGATTAAGGCCACATGTGGCCCCCCATAATATAATTAATCACCTTAGGTCGGCCAAACCATAAAATATCTCATGACATCATCATTACACAGTTATGATGTCATTAAACATACCAAAACCCTAAAATGGTATTTTTACTATGATGTCATTAAACATACCAAAACCCTAAAATGGTATTTTTACTATTCACTGAAAATTCAACTTTCTCAAAAAAATCCAAAAATTTCTCCTTAACCAAATATCAATGCTTTGATTTAAAAAATGTATTCCATTTTATAAAAAATAATTTTCTAAATATTTTTAATTTATTTTTTAAATAAATACACTATTCACTGAAAATTCATTTTTTGTAGTAAAATTCCCAAAAATTAACATAACATAATATCGATGGTCTGAGTTCGAATATGAAATCCATTTTAAAAAAATAATTTTCTAAATATTTTTAATTAATTTTTTTTTAAAACACTATTCACTCGAAATAACTAATTTTTGAATAATAATTTATGAAACAGTTATTTAACCATTTTATTGAATCACTTTACTTAATCAAAGTTCCTAGATTATATTAATACTATCTTTAAGTTAGATTACTAATCTATTTGGTCACATTACTAATCCTAATCATAAAATCACTATTCATAATTTACAATTCATCAAAAATTATGTTGATCTTATTAGTCTCTAAATTTTCTACTGAATATAATTGTAGAAGACCATTTTTTAAAATCATTGCACATTTTTAATTATATAAGGTTTACATAAACATTTTTAAAATATCCTTTCTCTAAAAATCACAAAAAATATGCATACTATATTTTTCCTGACATTTGGAAAGTCATAAACAACATCATAAGAAGAAATCCCAATTTTTATTTAAAACAAAGGATTGCACAAGGAAGTTACGATCTCTTTACATAGACCCTTATCACTCCAGCATAGGACCTAAGTGTAAGGTGTGCTATGGTGAGAGAATCTGAGGGAGGCTCAGCCAACATCGAACGAGTAGTAATTTCTAACAGTTTGATCTTCTCGTGAAGGTGATTCCATTCTAGCTTCACACTATGATGTTCAGCTTTGGGTTGGTCTAGAGTAAAGCCCAGTGGTGTTCAAATCTAATAGAAAAAATTATATTGAAATATAACCATTTCTATAGTTTTTAACAATAATTGAATGAAATAACATATTAAGGGTTATTTTTGTATTGTAAAGTATATAAAAGTTAAAAAATTTCAAACTCCCTCATGTTTTTATGCATATTTTGACATGTGTTGTTAATCACAAATGTAGTAAATTTAAAATATTTAATGTATGCATCACAATGTTATTCAATTTTATTTTTGAGGTATATATAATAATTTTGAGACTTTAATTCAATAGATCATATGATTTTGTTTCAATAGTTCTTCTAGTAATTTTTCTTTTTCGTCAATGGTGATTTTTATATTGGGTATTATGGATGTTTTTTTAGTCATTGGTTATATATTTGTATTTTGGTAACTAGATGGATTATCTTATAGTTTTGGTGTTATCTTGTCATATTATTTTATGTTTGATGTTTCTACTAGTTAGATAATCCTATGATTGGGGTCATTGAGTGGTATTTTTGACCATGGCCTTATTGGCATCATCCATGACTTGTACATTTTATCACTTTTATATTACAATTATGTGTGAAAAAAAAATTTAGTTACTTGTTTATTTTTTTTATGTTCAATGTTAATTGACTATGTGGGTCTCACTCTCCCCATAAATGATTTTTTTTGTTAAATGGAAACACATAGTTATGAACCATTCTCAACATATTAATTGATATTTAACTTCATTTTTGTATCAATGTTTTTGGTATGAGTAGGTATGCACATCCCCCAATTCATGCCCATCATTCAATTCACACCCAACACTAATTTCCCAATTGATTCCCATATCCCATAACCCAATTCATAACCACTTCAATGATTATACCCATTGACCATTTCCCATTTCACGGTTCATCTCCATTACCCATTTATTCTCACTTCCTAGTTTATGGATTTTTAAAATTGTATATGACAAAATTTTACTCAATCCAAAACAACCTTATTTTATCTAATTTGGATTAGTGAAGTGATTGAGATTTTTTATACAGGTTTATCCTGGTGGAACTAATGTTGAATACGGACCAAATGATTCTGTTAGAGGTGATTTTGGCTGTTTAGGACTCTCCTATAGTCATTATCAGATTTGGATGCATCACTTGTGTTGTATGGTGGGATGTAACCATGCATAAAAAGGAACTAGAATTTCATGGCTAGTATATTTTTATGGTTGCATCCAAAAAAATGGAAGCTCCAAAAGATTATCACTTAAAAAATGAAGGTATTTTTTTCTTCCATCAACATACCATTTTTCACCTATATGAAAACACATTTTTGAGATATACATAAATTTTCAAATAGGATTAGAGTAATCAATACTATTGTTGTTAACTTGTTATGATATTAGTGACTCAGAATTGACCATGTTGTAATTTTATAGAACCTATTTGAATCCATATATTAATTATGAAAAATGAAACTATGTTTTCTATTTGATAGTTTATATGCATCTTCTTTTTTTCTAGTGTTTAATATGTGAATAATGTCTTATATTCACATGCATATGAAATATTACTTGTTTACATGTTTATTGGACCACTACAGTAACAACTATCTAACATAAACTTTCTATTATCTACAAGTACATCTTTAAGAATTGGGGCCCACAAAAAACATAGAGAAAGTTATATTTTCTTCTGGATCCATGATAGTGAAAACCGTTTAATTGATGTCTACTTCCTCCCAAAAGTACAAGGGTGAGAAAATTGACCATCAAGAATGGGGAGTTGCTAACAAGTGTGGATCCCATCCTCAGTGTGAACTATGACTGTTACACTCGATGTATGAGAGGAAAAACTTGTAGATGAAAATGTTTTTAAATTATGATTGAGCACGTTTTTTTGAAACCAAGTCTCATATTTTTGTGTTTCATATAATTTAATTTTATAATTATTATATAATAAATATAATAATTTTTTTATAAATAGTTAGATTAATAAATATAATATAAACTATTAGAAACAAATATTGGAATACCCACAAATCATATTTTATTTGGAAGTTAAGTTTTTTGTAGATATTAAATGTGCATCTTTCATATAATATTATTAATATTATTACTGATGAAAAGATAATTTTTGAAAATAATTTTATCAAGAGATAAATTTGTCATAGCAGTCAGTTCAAAAACATTTTAACCCAAATATATATTATCTAATTTTATTATTCTAATTGAAAAATAAATTTCTCATCTTTTAAAATAACATTTTGTGAAAGTGTTTTTACCCAAAAAATTGTGACATGGTGATTTTTTTTGGGAAAATGTTTTACCATCAAAAAATACACATTTTCCAAAAAAATATACTATTGTTGGAAAATGATAATTTTTTGTAGTATACTATTTTACTATCAATCAGATTATTATAAATAATTTAAGAAAAAATATTTTATTTCTGAGGAGAAACATTAATGGATTGTCTCATCCAAATGGCCAATTGGTTTATGAAAATTTGGTATTTGATATAATAAAAATTCTCTCCTTCATGAGTTGAAAAGAGCCATGGAAATTTCTAGAAGTCGGAAAAATCTATTAGGATTTGGAAAAATAAATACAAAAAATGTTCAAATATTATGGAAAACATGTGATATTTCATATGGATTCATGGTCATATATCATGTTTTTTATGAGGCTATGTAATATATTTAGTTTTTTGAAATAGAAATATTTAAAAATTATTGAATAAGATGAAAAATCTTTTGAAAACTAACAAAATTAACACATAAGAATGTAACCAGGAATTTATACAATTGTGGAAGACTAAAACATATCATGTGTATGTTTGAAGATTCCTCAAGGATTGATTTTATAAGAATAAGTCAATCCATATCAACATCTCATCCATTATTTGACGAAAAGTTGTATGTTTTTAATGGAATATTTTTATATTCTTAAAAAAAGGAATATACAAAGATATTCTAATTAGAAGGAAGAAGGGAAGGGAAAGAAACTCAAAAGAATATCCCCTTCTCTAGTGGGGTATAACAAGAAATCCTAATATGTAATACAAAATTAAAAGTCAAAAAATATGTTTAAGAGTGTTAAAGGAAACACATGGAGCTCAATGAATGGTGTATTTAACAACTCATATGTCACATTCCAAACATCTCTATTGGATGGAATGTAAATGAAACATGATGAAAAATGAAGGATCTACTCAAATTGAGGGTATGAAGATTATATTTTAAGTGAAGGAATTACCACCACTAGAAAAGTGTGTGGTTACATGGACACCATATAAAAGAAAAATGAATAAAAAAATTTCCTAGATACTCGAATGTAATTTCATAAGGTATGATGTTAATCAATGAGAAATATCCCTCAATTAAAGGAATAAAAAATAGAATAAGACTAGTGGAATGATTCTTGGTTAGGTAAGGAATCCTGAAAAATATAATTTCTGGGGAGCAACAAAGAAGGAATGTTTTATGGATAGTTTAAATCCCAAATCAGGAAGACAAACAAGCCTACATAATCTATATATCAGAATAAGAATGGTTATTTGGGTAACTAATTTCTAATTAAATTTACAAATAATTTGAAGTTGTATGGGTAATTGAACGAACAATAAAAAGAGTATAGTTATATAAAATAATGTATAATAGGGTTGATCAATCGAGATCTACTACAATCTTCTTAATGAGTATTGTAGAAATTCCCATCTCCCTATTTGATTGAATTATATTAAATAATGTTCTAGTTTTTCATGTTTTAGGTTAGACACAATCCGATACTATGTTCCATCAAACGAATTAGTGATGTGATGAGTTATAGAATGTCAACATATTCAAATCAGTTACTATAGCTGAAGAATAAATTTTTTAGAATTCGTTAAATACAGTTAATGGTAAATGACTACTTGAGATGTTAATAATTAATTGAGTGAAATGGATAATGATGATATTTTTAAAATTATCTCTTTATTCCTATACAATTTTCGATGTTACTATACATAATTGTTTTGTTTATGGATCATTAGAAAGGTTGACATGTGACGAAATGATGCTAGATCAGAATAATTATTGTGGGTTAATAATAGAACAAACAATAGGAGTTTCATATTATTGTTGGTTCATTATATCAAATAATCATATTCAAGGACCATGTGGGCCAAGGATGAGAAACAAAAATACCACTATATACATAATTTATAGTGGAGAAAAGGTTTACTCATACAATACATAGTATCAATTGTATAAAGGATGAATGTTTAAATTTTCTGACACCAATAAGACCAATTGGGGGAGAAGCGCTATCATTCTTGTATTTATCGATTCTCTATTTTAATCTAACAGTATGGTATCATATGAAAGTTTTCATGATACCAAGAATCTGTGATAGAAAATTAAAAGTATTTCTAATCATCAATCTTATTGTTATGAATACTATTTCAACACTTTAAATTAATATAAAAATTGGTTTTAATGATTCATTTCAATTTAATACATGATGTTTTTGGGGGGATTTTTTCAATAACACAAGATAATAATATCATTTGAAAAAAATGAATATTTAAAAACATGGTGAATGATGATAGAACATTTATTTGAACCAAAGAATTATTATAGTGCAAAGGGTGTTCCCAGATAAAGCATGTTGAAGTTTATGAAACATATTCTCTTATTGAAAGGTAGAATACAATTAGATTATTCTTGTACATAGCAATGAAAAGAATATTCATGATTTTATAAATGGATTTCAAGTCATTATTTATTAATGGTGTTTGAGAAGAATAAGATTATATTGATAATACTATATTTTCCCCCTTTATGATGACTATTAAATGGTTTCCAAGATGAATATGGCACTATATGGGATAAATAAAGCACCTAGAGCATGATATTCAAATCAATATCAGTTTTTAAAGAATCTTAGTTTTCATTGTGGTGGAGTTGACAACAATCAATCTATCAACAACGATAGTAATAAAATGATTGTGGTTCTAATGTATTTAGATGATGTAATATTTAGAGTATCTGATTAATCATAGTAAAGATATTTTAAATAATTCATGAAAAGTGAATACAACAAGTCAATGATCAATTAATTGATGTTTTTCATTTGTTTACAGGTGACACAAGGAGAAAATGAATCATTAATTTATAAAAGAAAATATAAAAAGGGGGTTTTGAGATGATTTTGGGTGTATAACTCCAAGGAGTTAAATATTTTTGTGTCATCTTGGATGAAACTATCATGGGAAGATAAAGTACATTCATTTAATTTAACAAAATAAAGGAAAATAATAAGTAGTATAATGTACATGGTAGTGATAAGACCTGATATTTCTTCCAAATCCCCTAATGAATGATATAAATGAAATCTCAAGGAAATCTATTTTATAGAATTAGAAAAACATTTTGCTTATATTAAGGGGATATTGAATTTTGTTTCTCTATAAAATGTCAAATCTCAACAACTATTATTTGGATACATAGATAAATATTTTGCTAAATCAGAAGATGATATAAATTCAACATTTTGTGGTGCATTATATCGTGGTGATGTATTTATTACATATATAGTAATGAAATATTACTCCATTACATTTAGTACTTAAGAAGATAATTATATTTTTGCCACTCTATATTGTATGAAATATTTGTAGATAAAGCGGTAGCTTGATGCTATGGGAGTTGATGTGAATTCTCTTATCAGAATAAATTACTGAAATTCAGGTTCTATAAATCATAGATAACTATAGTCCATCTCTCATGGAAAAATAACATTGATATAAAGTATCATGTAATCAAGGATAAGGTGAAGCATGATCTTATAATGATGGAGTACGTTCCTATAGACCTACAGGTAATAGACATTCTGATAATGGTCATACCAAAAGGGGTGTTTCATTGCATAACATGTATCATGGAGTTAATTTCACTCCCCATGCATAAAAAGTGAGGAGGTGGTACCACCTATCTTTGAGGTATGATTATTTTTTCCTAATGTGATGATCAATGTTCTTAACCATGTTTCCGACCACAACAACGTGACCTTCGTGTTTGTTGACAAAGGGGGATATGTTTTGTCTATAAAATGAAGATAAAATTTATTAATAAAGATAAGAGTGAGACTAATGGGTGTATAAGTTAATAAGGGGGAGTTTTAAATCTGATGATGTATAATTTGGTCATTCAGATGTTATACATCATGATTAATGGGGTTTTTGATGAAATAAACTATGTTGTTTGGGATTGAAGTGTTTACTTGATGAGCTTTGCATAATATTGTAATTTCTCATGTTGAGTATGGATTATGTGGGCTTAGAATATGTGTTTACTAAATTATCTGATCTCTAAATAAATCAAAATAAGTTATTTTTAGTAGAATATTGATGAATCTTCAATGAGGAATCAAAATATGAAGAGTTTTCTACAAACCTAATGTGGGAGATTGTTTGAAAAAAACCATCAAGTAATCATTGTAGTGTTTTTGGGTTTATTGTGTTTGATGAAAAATAATGTGGATATGTAATGTTATGGTGTTAATGAATGGTTGCTGACAATCTATATTCGGAATGATTCAAGAGAGAGTAATATAATCTCTAGAGGTGATAAAAAAATATTCAAGGAGAACCATTTCCGAATGATTTAAAAATTTTCTTCGTCCAAAATTTGGAGGATGGATCAATCATAAAAACATTTTGATACCATGAATTCCTAACAAAAATATGATAATATAATGTGTTTCATGAATAGTGGATATCCTAGAAGGTATTAATAGAAGTTTTGGATCATCATGAACTATCTTCACGAATGAATGAAGGTATGATGTTAATATTTGTGAATATGAGAAGAAATATGAACAAGAAATTTTTATTGGTGCTTCTTGAAAATAGGGAGCTTCATGAACAAAATTTGGGTCTTATGTGGAAAGTTGATGATGGTAGTGGAATATTTTAGAAAGGCAATCAATTCCTATAAATAAGCATATACCCCTTGATAAATAAATTTAATACTTAATGAATATTCAAAGGATCAAGATTCAGATAGGTCATATGTGAAGGATATTCGTTAAAAAAAATTCATAAGGAAATGATGTTTTCTAAGGTTATTAAGGTTGAAAAAAAATTAGGATTCATTAATATTTTGATATTTTGGCGGTCTATAAATATTTGAACGTAAGTTTTGATCTTCTTGAATGCTAAGTGAGCTTCGTGAATGTGATTGAGCATAAAAAAATGATATTTGTTTGAGAAGGATGGTTGAGATTCACAAAATAAATTATATTCACAAATTTTATGGGGTTTTCAATGGAAGTATATACATTTCAAGTTCAATGTAGTTTTATGATGGCTATGTGACCATCATGATGGATGCCCGCATTGTGAATGTGTTGAAATGTGATTTACCATTAAATCTATGACAATGTTCAATTAATCAAATTGATGAAAGTAGAAAATAAATATAACATAAACCTATAATTGTAGATATATTCATTAATTCTAATGATGGTACGTACATGTTCATAAAGTGCATGACAATCCTTTCTAGACCAGTTATAAAAGAAAGAGTAATAAGGAAATCCTTTTCACCAGCAATGAGCCATAAAATAAAAGTCTAATGGAGTGGCCCTTGGTATGTAGTGAATTTTCCATAGAATTTTTAATGGAGTGTGTCTTGGTATATAAGATATATATCTAGAACATTGAATTGTAAGCGAGCCTTAATGAATTTGGTATATCAATATAGTTCTGTTCAAGCTCCATAGATATAGCCTATTATGGTTGAAATATATAAAAATATGTTTGTTGTTATTCTTGATTTCATGGGTTACATTATGTGCTCCAAAATATGATAATTCATTTTAAGCATAACATCATCATAAAATCTAAAAATTACATGAAGTGACCCACATTATAACGGTTTCAAGATCGACTAGGGAATTTAGGATTTTTAAAATAATATCCATACCCTGATTCACCCCCAAGGTATCTAATCCACATTCAAGGCCACAATACCTCAATGAATTTATATTTTTAATAATATATTAAAAAATATTGGTATTTATATATACATTTTAGGATCTCACTTTTTTTTTTCTAATTCAATATTTACCAAATCTGTAATTAATTTTTGTCTTAATTTTCCTTCTTTGAGACATATGATATGTTGTGAACCTATATTCATTCACGAGGTGTGCATAAATCCCCATTGACAAGTAAGATAATAATTTTACTCATACTCATGATATTTTATGTTTAATTTCATCTTATTACTTCTTGGGATTATTTACTCATACTCATGGTCTTATAAGTGAACCACGACTAATATGAAAATCATTATCTATGAATTTTTTTATGCCACAAATTCAATGGCATATGATATTGTAGATCATGTTCATTGATTCCACAATGATTCATGTATTATGAATGGTTAATCATTTTCCAATCACAAGTCATTATGATCATTGATTGTGATGGAACAATTAATTGATGAATTGATTGGGGTGGTTGAATAAATGGAGATAAAACAAATAAATGATGAATTTGATGGTGATATTGAATAGTTTGACTTCAAATTAAAGAATTCATGAATAAATTTATGGGTGTATTGGGATTATATAATTTATTAATTAAATAATGGAATTTATTAATTTATGAAATAATTAAAATGTGCAATGTGACTATTTCATTATTTAATTAAATATTGGGATTAATTAGTTTATTAATTAATTAATGTGTCTAATGTGATTATTTAATTTTTGAATTAATTAATTAATTAATTAATTAATGAGAGTTATGTGATTTTATAACTTTTGAATTAAATAAATGGATTAAATATATAATGAATTAATTAAGGGGAGATATGTGATTATTTAATTTATGAATTAAATAATTGGAGTTATGAGTCTAAATATTTTGTGGATTAATTAAAGGGATCATGTTATATTAACAAATTAGTGAGTTCATTTATAGTAATTGTTGTGTTGATGAAATTTAGTGAATATATTATTTAATTGGTAGATTAATTAATGGGGATTGTTGGGATGCTGCAACTGAATGGATTGAATTAATTAATGTGGATTTGTTGGGATATAGAATTAATAAAATTTGATAATTAATTTATTAAATAATTATGGGATATAGATATTTTAGAATTGATATTAATAATTGTGGATGTAATTATGATGTACTAAGATTTTGAATGAGATAATTAATTGGTGAATTAATTATGTGATCTTCTGTTTGTGGGTATTAGTTAATTAATTTATGAAATAATTAATTAGAGTGAGTCACTGAATTAATTATGAAATTAATTAAGGGTTTTTATGTGACTAATTAATTGTTGAATTACTAATGGAATTTGAGTATAATTAATTGTTGATTTAATTATTGATTTTTTCTATTATAAATTGTAAATAATTAATTGGTAAATTAATTATTCTATATCAATTTTTGAAATTACTAATTAATTATTGAATTAATCAATGGAATCTATATTGTTAATTAATTTATAGAGTTGATGTTACAAATTGATTGATTAATTAACTAGATGAACTGTTCAGATTAATTATCAGTGGAAACTAATTAGTGAAATTAATGGAGTAAATTAATAATTAAATTAATTAATGGAAATGGGTTTTGACTAATTAATTGGTGAATTAATTCATATAATTGATGTAGTTATAAAATTGTTGAATTAACTAATGGATTTGAAGTGGCCAATTAATTTATAAATTAAAAAAGGGGATTGTTTTGATTAATTAGTTGTGAAATTAATTAATGAAATTGATGTGATTAGTAAATCATTAGGTTAATTAACAGAAATGTCATATCATTAATTTATTTTTCAATTAGTTAATTGAAATTGAGTTTGTTAATTTATTGTTCAATTAATTAACATAGATGAAATGACAAGTTAATATTTGGATTAACTTAGTGGTTTGTTATGAAATATTAATTGTGGAAAATAATTAATTAAAATGATGTGATTAATTAATCATTGGTATAATTACTATAAATTGATTATGATTAATTAATTAATCAATTAAATAATTTAAATTGATGTATTTTATTATGTGTTGAATTAATTAAAAGACAGGCGATGACCAAATATTTTTTGAATTAATTGAAGAGTTTGATAAGATTAATTAATGGAAAATTAACTAATGGAATGTTTGGTGAAATTTCAAATGGTTGTGATAATGTTGGAATGGAGAAACACATGGGATAAATGCGGTGTGAGAATGATATCAAAGATAGAAGACTGAGAGAGCATCTATTATTATTTTTTTACAAGGCGAACTTTAGTGGAAGAAAACATTGTGCGCTTCTATTTTTTAAGAAAAAGTGAGCATTCTATGAAAAAGACAATGTTAAATTCTATTTTATTTTTTGAAGGGTTATGTGGGCTTTATAGGAAGTATAATTCCTGAGTTTAGTTTTTTTTATCGAAGAACCATGTATGAATTTTAGGGGAAAGACCACGACATCCTTCTTTTTTTCCTATAAATTAATTATACATCATTTTTTATTAATTACTTTATACCCTTGAGGATAGACTCCATAGTGCATGTAAATCATTCTAGACTGATATACATGTATTATATATCTGGTAAATGTCAAAGGATCTATGATAATGAATGTTAACATGGAAATTCTGAGAGTAATATCAAATGGAAATATCTCAGAATCCAGCACAATGAGCCAAAGTAGGTATTGAGGTTCATGTGTCTATGGGAACCTAGCTATGAATGTGGCTAATTAAAGAATAAATGATAAATTTGATAACTATTTATTTTGAATTTTAAAATAAGTTTATACTACTTTATACGCAGTTATAATCTAGATATGTTTTGGACACCATTGGTGGTGCCCTACTGAGTTGTACTCACACCCTATTTGTTCTTCCTTATCGGTACCTAAATATACTTTTTGTTTTTTGGATATGTTGTGGGAGAAGTCATTATATTAGATAGATGATATGAGATGAAACATGGATGAGAAAACAAGACATGGTTCTAGTCTACTTGGGAGTTTTATGTTTCATTAATTTTGGGATTCAATTTTACAACTGGAACGTACATATCATGACATGATTTATTTTACAGTTTGATATTATATTTCCTTCATAGATTATATTTTGATATTGGTAATTTTTAATTATATATGCTTCTGTTATTGTTATTTTATTTCTAATAGTGTTTACTATAATAAATGTTGAAAAAAGAGGGTATAGTCTCCCCATGATCGATAATAGACCCGCACTACTAATAAAAATCTGCTAGTTTTTGGGGAGGCACAGATGAGGTCATGTGGCAATATAACTCATATCAGAGCTCAAGTTTTCTTTCTTATTCATTTTTTTTACTATTTGTTAAAGGTAGAAATGATACATGATAGAGTCGTGGCTTGGTTATTTGATTGTTAATGGGAGTAGCAATCCCATGTATGGGGGATAACACAAGTACCCATGGTGGGATTATTGTTATTGTTTTTCGATGTTAGGGTTGAATATTATTTCACATTAGGTGATTCACTTGTTGTGTGATGTGATTATTGTTTATATTTTTTATATTTTACTCATGGACAATAATAAAATGAACATTTATACTTCACGCATCATTTTAGGCAGTTAGTACTATTTTTTGACATTCATAATTATAGGCATACATGGAACTTTGTGTTTTATGTATGTTTTGGATCTCGAAATATTTTTCCCATGTTGTGAAATTAAACATCAAATATTGCTTAACATGAAATTTATAAAGATTGTAATATGATGGAATATCAGAACAAATGGGGGTCTAAATGATAAATATTTAATACTGATAATGTGTTTATCCTTTTTATTCAACACCTAGGTGTATGATGATTAAGGGTAGTGATAGTGCCCCACTTTTGATCGTTTGTCATAATAATGTGAGAAATACTTGATATTGTTTTTTGTAAGTCCATATTGTTAATTGTTATAATTTTAGAAAATTATACACCATTGTGTTGTTTATCTGACCCATTATGTGGTTTTGTGTAGTGAGAATGCCCTGTTTTGAAAAATTTGTTGTCAGTTTTGTGATGGACTATGTATTTTTGGACTAGTGTGGTGAGATTTTAGCAGTTAGGGAAACCTAAAAGTTTTAATAGAATAAATTTTTTCCATAGTGGTTGGTAACATATGTAATGAAGGATCATTGGTGGCGATTCATCAATGACTTATTAGCGTACTTTTTATTACTAATGATCATGTAACCAACCATAACATCATCCTAGGTACATTGAGAAAATTTGACTTTACAACTACCTATATAAATGTTTTTTGGTTGGATATGGGGATCCTTATAGGATGTTATTAAAAAGAAAAATGTGTCGTTTTAGATGGTGTATTATAATCCATGGACAATTTATAAATGAGGTTCTCATGATTGACTAGAGGTCGATGAATCCCATGGTGGTTGAGTTTCTTCACCTTTTTTGTTAAAAATTCTATAATGGTTGGGAGAAATATATAAGTAATATATTTTTGGAGGAATACCATTGTTGGAAGGTGTTATATTAGAATAAAAATGAGGAAACTATAAGTAGCATGTTTAAATTCTCTGGGGAAAGGCCAAGTAGGCCTCGGTGGTGGTTGATACACATGCCTTCCAAGAGGCTCTTTATTGTAAGGCGGAGTGAAAATATTGGATTCTTTTCTTTTGATTCTATGGAATCATTATTTGGGAAACATGTAATGAATATTTTTGCAGTTTAGTTTAAGAATAATTCATCTTTGGAGGAGAATATAGTATGTGTGTTGTCTCGCAATGAGAATGTGTTGTGTGGAAAACAGTGAAGATATTTTGCATATTGTGGAGACAAGAGTGTAAAGATCGAGATAGCTATTATAAGTTAGGGATAATGTAATATATCATTATTTTTCTTAGATTTTTCCCTTTAATTGTTTGTTTTATACCATACAAATTTAATTCAAGGCTCAAATCAATTAAAAACTTGAAAAATTACACCTTTATAAGTTGTTTTCCCCACATGAATACATGTCATGAATGTAGAATACACCCACTGTAATTGAATTTCAACAAGTGTCTACATGTCATGAAATTATGTGACACCACATGTAATTATATTACAAAATGTGTAATATTAAACCACATGTAATTAGATTACATCATGTGTATTATTAAACCATGTTTAATTATATTACACCATGTGTAATTAGATTACACCACATGTAATCTAATTACCTGACGCATTATCTTTAATTAATGTTTTATAATGGTTTGACAAGATTTACCCGAGAAAAAGGATGAATCATTTACAAACCATTGCATAATATGAAATGATGGCTCATGTAATGTATTTGTCACACATGTCTTATTAAAAACACGTCTCTAGTTCCACATACCCATCTAAACATAATTTTAGGGTTGTAAATTCTACTCACACCTCTGCCATTGACATAAACACCCCCAAGAACCTATGCCTTGTACTGAAGCTCCAATATGAACCATCATATTCTATTAAATAACCACGTATCACCACCCACGTATGGGTGTCCTTCTCATTTAAGATCTATCGGTCTTCTGATCCTCTTCCTTGATAAAACAATGATGTTTATCCATGGCGGATCTAGTTCTAGATTGGTTGAATCTAGAACTAGGCTTGTTAGATCTAGATATAAAGTGAAGGGATGTTTCTTTATTAAATCATGGTATTAGGATTTGTATATATACTATGTTCTTCATCATATTCTTGATTGATCAGCTTCAAATTTGTGATTTATAATGGCGAGCAATCGTCACTATTCTTATGGTAGGTGGTCTAAAATTTAATTCTCATAGCCATGATTACTATTTAGTGTGTATAATTGTTGGATTTATATTATATGTTTAGAAATTTCAATCTTAATTTAATTATTTAGTTTGGTGAATTAATTAATTAAAATATATTTTAAATTGGGACATTAGAATTTTATATTGTGTGTAATTAATTGTTAAATTATGGATGGGATATCTAGCTTTATTATTTTAGATAAATAATTGTTTAATTAATTATGGAATATTGAAGTTATTAATTGATTAATCAATTTGTGAATTATTTATGAGATAATGAGATTAAAATTTGTGTAAATATATATTGAAATTAATTATGGAGTTATTGATATTGTAGAAAATGATTATTTAATTGTACAATAAATTAATTGGAATTGCTAAAATTATGAAATTTTAATTTATTATAATTTAATTTTGAATTAATTATTATTATTTAGTGATTTTTGAATTTGAATATTTATCTAAAAAATTAATTACTGTCATATAGATGTTTTTGAATAGGTATAATTAATTATAGAATTAATTTAATGTTTTAGTATGAGAAATTAATTGTGGAAATTAAGGAATGATATTAATGTTATTAACTAATTATTGGATTAATGGATAGAAATTCTTTTTGATTAATAAATTAGTGAATAAATTAATATAAAATGAAGTAATTAATTAAATTTTAAATTCATAAAAGGAGAAGGAATGTCCAATTAATTGTTCAATTACTTGAATAGATTGATAATATTAATTAATTTAGAATTAATTAATGTAATTTTTAGTGAAATGGGAAATGCTTGTGATATTGTTGGCATGGAGTAGCAAATACGAAAAATAGGGTGTGAAAATTAGATTATCGTGAGAAGGCCGAGAAAATATCTATTATTGTTTTCTAATGGATTTTGTGAGTCTTCATATAAGAATACTATGTGAGCTTCTATTTTTTCAATGGACCATGTGATCTTTTATGGAATAAAACAATATTATCTTCTTTCTATTTTTTAAAGGACAATGTCATCCTTCGCGGAAGAATACTGTGTGAGATTCGGTTTCATTGTCGAAAGTCCATATGATCATTCTAGGGGAAATACTGCGAGAGCTTTTCCATTTTTTCTATTATGAAATTAGACTTTGTTTTGTATAAATCACGTTAGCCCCTTGACGATATATCCCATAGCGTAGGTTATGTATTCCATACTAATTTAAAGGATTTATATAATTGATTAATGATATTTGAATTGGGATATTTAATTCAAGCATAGAAATTCAGATATATTATATCCCATGGGAATAGTTCATACTCTGGAAGGATGAGAAGAAGCAGGGATAGAGCATTGGGTGACCTCAGTAAACTATGTGTTTATGTGGTAAATTAAATATTAACTAATAAATGTGAAAACATTTTATTATGAATTGTACATTATTCATTATACAACTACATACACTATTATAGATTTTATTTTTTTTAGACACCATTGTTAGTTGCCTACTGAGTTGTTCTCACTCCCAATTTGGGTTTCTTTGTCGGTACTCAATTTGAATTTTTGTTTTCAATATAGTTTATAGAAAAAGGCCTGGTGTTAGTTTTCTGATTTGGAAAGGAGCGTAGATGAGGGAACCATACATAGTTCAAGATCTCTTGGGAGTTGTTAGTGTTTTTACATTTTGGTTTTCATTTGACATTTGGAACATACATAACGTGGTTTGTTTTCATCTTATGTTGGAAATTATATTTCATCCTTAGATTATATTTACATATTGATATTTTATTTATTATAAATTCTTCCTATTTTGTGTATTTATTTCTGGAGGTGATTAATATAATAATATAATAAAAAAAATTATAGACGCCCCATGATAAAAAATAGACACTACATACTAGTCTGTAACATCTAGTGTTTAGGGAGGCACACCTGAGGTCATGTGGAAGTCCTCCTCAGGGCACCAGTGTGTGCAACCTGGGCTTGGATGTTACATCCATCAAAGGCTGAGGATATTTAATGTTGGACTAGAAAAATCATAGTTAATAATATATGTATTTTTCATGGTTTATCTAGATATTATTGATAGTTTGGGGATAACTTGTTATGAATATCTAAAACACTCACCACATTAACTCTGAAGGGATCCATGAATCTCGATAAAGATGAATGTGTAGAAAATTTCACAGAACTAAATAGAATTTAATAAGTACACCTTTACTTACATTACCTTATTGTGTATAAGGGTTTTTGTCACCAGTTATGTATCCTTCAATTTGTTGGGATGTGTTCTAATTTATAATTACATGGGAATATATTATGCCTCGAGAAAATAGGATATTCGTGAGAAAAATTACCCTACTCTGGATTTGGAGCCTGATGTGGTAAAGTTTTCATTAAAAATAAGGAGGCATTACATTTATAGAGAAATGTTTGATATATATCCAAATAAAAAAATTAAAGTATATATTCATACATTATGATTTGAATATGATCCAATGAAGATGGTTGTAGTTTATTAATTATTATAACTTCTCAATACATTTACACTCTTGAAAAGTGAGAAGGGTGTTTAATGCTTTGAGTTAAAAGGATCATGCGATCGTTTGAATGTTGATGATAGAAAATGATCCAATATTTTATTATTTGAAATGGATGGATATCGAAATATATAAGAATTGGGATGAGTAATATATTTCTCAATTTATTTTTCAATAACATATCATTGTAATGATTAAAGTGTCACATAAAGAGGATGTAGTTCTCTTAAAGAAGGTTAGAATTGTTCTTGAGATTATAATTGATCAAGATGGAATAATAATGTTCAAGAACATAGTTTTTTTTACTTCCATACCAAACATGAGGAATGAGTTGTTAGTGTAATATCAAAGATCCTCATTCTATATTTTTCATGGAAGAGAAAATATTTATATAGATTTGAAATAATTCTTCTGTTGGGATGGTAGGAAAAGATATTTTGGGGAATTTTTATCTATTTTATTGGTACCCCAACTATTTAATATTGAATGTAAAATTTATAAGATGTTTTATTATCAGTTACCCATAAAAAAATTAAATGGGAGAACAAAAACATGGATTTTATCATTATACTCTCTAAAATGTATAAAGTGAAAAATTATATATGGCTGGTAATCGATCACCATACTATGTTAGTTCACATTATCTCTATCATATAAGACACCACTCTGGATCATAATTCCATGTTACACATTAATGAATTTTTAATGAGACATGGAAAAAAATCTATGATATCTGATTGGGATATATGGTTTACCCCAATTTTATAGAAAATTCCTGAATAATCTCTTCATATGAAGTAGAGTTTCTGTGTTGTGTATCATCCCCAAATAGATGGTATGTCTAAAAAAATAATTCCAAACCAATATGATATATTGTGATATTGTTCCATTTATTTAAAAGTATTTTTGGATTTAGAGCATCTAGAAGTTTATTTTTCATAGAAAATTATATTTCCCTCATGAATTAATATGTATCTTTATGAATATCTATATTTAATGAAAACCTTCTTTGAAAATAATCACGTTTTAAAATATGAAAATATTCATTTCATCTTTTAAAGAAGTATTTTCCTTGTTTATTCCATCTCAAAAAAATCAATTCAAGTGGATAAATCAATAATTTAAGTGTAAAACTCATTGCCTTATCCCACTTGTGTTAAACATGTTTGATCATTTTTAGGACATTTAGGATTATATGGGATATTTATCACATATTTCATTAATATTTATATCCTTATGTTGTGAAGGATTTATAAAATTATTGATTATGATTTCAATTGTGTATGTAGGTAATTTTATGATGAGATGAATAGGAGATTGATTATACCATCAGTGATGCAGCCACAAAATTGGGAAAAACCATATCATCTAATTTTTTATTCTTCTAACCATGTAGTTAGAGAAATATATTCTCCATGAATTGAGGGTAGGCAAATAGTCATTTATTATTCCTAAATAACCTTATATGTGTCCCAATTAATTTAAAAAACAATAGAAAAATTGTATTGATAAATTTTTCAATTAGAATGGTTTTGATCATAATTGCATGGAACTAAAGTAACCGTGTTATCTGATCATGAAAATGTTAAGGTTATTGATGTATAAATATAGAGAAAACATTATGACATTGAGAAGTATTTAACAACTATAGGACTTAAAATAGAAATCTACGACATGAAGGGAGTTGAAATCTATGTGGATGATCATTCATTTAGACTACCAAACCCTCATGAGGAAAAACATCCAGAAAAAAACCATTGAAGGATCACCACCCAAGAGAGTAGTTGTAATTGATTGACGGATAAGGTCATTTTTATAGTAAAATGGTCAATTATTGGGTAACATATATGGTCAAATCTCTTTTAAATTCCAAAAAAAAATTCAAAAACAAATATTTTATTATAGATATTACATTTGGGATGATCCATTTCACTATATTATTTGCAATGAATAAGTGATTAGAAGATGTTTTAATAAGAGTGAAATTAGTTCCATCATTGAGTTTTTCACCCCTTATATTTTGGAGTACAATTTGGGCCTCAATGTATTGTAAATAATGTTTTTTAATATGAACATTATTGTCCAACACATTTTAATGATGCTCAGGAATTTTTAGAATATTATAATAAATGTTAGTTTTCTTAAAATATTTCAAAGAGGCAAAAAATTCACCAATGAATCAAAAATATTTTTATATTTTTTAAATCTCGGGGATAGATTTTATTTTAACATTACCAATTTCATTTTAAAAATATTATTTCTTTATTTAATTTGATTATGTTTCCAAATGAGAGGAATCAAATTTTTACATGTTTATTTTTCAATTATTACGTGTTTCTAAAGCTTCTGATCCCAAAATGATTATCATTTCCCCTTTTTAATCTCATTTCAATGAGTGAACCGGTATATTCAATACATATGAGCTTAAATGAGTGTTGGATGTATCTTTTTTCACCTTCAAATCAAATGGAATTTCATTAAAATTACTCTGATTTTTGAATCTCAAGGCACATCTGACAGTCATTATATTTGAAACTAGAATAATAACATTCTTATAAAATATTTTTAAAATTTTATTTCAATTAAACACAGTTATTTAGTGAACTAAACCATTATTACATTAACTATAATTTGATTTCATCCTTCGAAAACATGAGGTTTTGAAATTTTCTATTTTAAAGGATTAATGATTTTATTTGGTTTTCAATCCCCATTTTCAAGATAATACATCTCATTATGTTTTTCCTTGAGAATTTTAAAATTTATGCTTTATAATCCATGATATTCTTGATTGTTCAGATACATTACAAGGAAATTTTCCGTATGAGACAATCTGTTGAAGTGAAATTACATGATCTAGTTTAACTTAATTATGATGGAAATTATCCTGTTGTGTGATACCTCATTTGGTGATACATTATGATGAAAATAAATTGTATATGAGATATTTTTTAAACTAAAAAATATCATTCGATTGAATGTTGTTCCATTCTAGAAATTTCATGATAAGATAATATGGTTTTTCTTGATATTCCAAATTGGGAATGAAAGTTGTGCCTCTCTGGACCTTTAAATAAAAATTTTCTATGAGAAGTTTTATATTTTTATATTGAAATGATAAATTTTGTGAAATTTCTTTGAGTTTTCATGATGATGGATGTGATTTTATAACATGTTTAGTGAGGAGGATACCATACATGAGTGTAAATTCGAACCTTAGAATTTTTCTTCAAAAAATATCTAAGCCATCCTAATTCATAATTGAAATTTTTGACATTTATACCTAACAATCTCGAATCCATAGAATATATCTACAAAGGCCTCATGATAAATACATGTTCTTAACTAACATAAGGTAGACCATTAAGAGTTTTTCAGGCGGATGGTAATTCTTTCATGGGTTTGGATGATAAAATCCTTTTTGAAAATTATGAATTGTGAGATGAAAGAAAATTAATGTGATGTATATGTTTTTTCTGAATGGGAGGAGAAATAAAGTGATAATATATTGAATTATATGAATTTATAACATGAAATGATGTTTTTTAGGGAATAATATCTTTTATTACTTGGTTTAGAATAGGTGGATCTCATTGTTCGGTATTTTTATTTTTGGTTGATTTAATTTTGTTGTTGAATTTTCCAAGATTCCAAGTACGATGTGTGGTTGAATTTATTGAGATAATATTTTCATAATTCATCATGAGATATTTAATGATTTAATCCCATCCAATTAATCATTTTGATCTTATATTCACCAATTTAATATTTTTTGGGGAATATTTTACTTCATTATGAAAACTACTTAAGTCTCTAAATTCAACAATTTATTCAATCATCTATATTTCGGGCATATAATTTAAAATTTCGATAAAATTCGAGTTATTATTTTTAATGGATTTATTTGATTGTGGACAAAGAAATTTTCTTCGTGACCCAGATCAAATTCAATATATAGTGGCCCTAAAAAATAAATCATGTGGAGAAATTTTAATCGTTGACAGAATGGAATACAAATTACTAATTGTGGAATATATCTATCTAGAGAAATTAAAATTAAATGAATATAGATTTATTATAAATAAATCTCCTCTCCTCAATTCCAAAATAAATTCGATAAAGAAATTCACATGTTAATGAACCCATTTAATGTTCCAATATCAATGGAGATGAAAATTCTTCCTAGCCATAACAAGTAATATATAGTAATTAGAGAATAACATTGTTTTTATATTCAAAATAAGTTGAAATTTTTTGGGAGAATATAAAATAGATTCAGTAACAACTTTTATGAATAAAAATTCCTCATATTCGTCCATTTACTTTTTAAATTGTGCTCACAATTTTAGTGAAATCAATATGTGGGAAAAACTTCCCCATATCAACCCTATATATATGACTGTCCACTTACATTAAAGGCTATTGAAGAATGTGAAATAGAAAATATGTTTTAGGATTGGAAACATGATATTCTATTTATTTTATAATTTCCCTCTTTTTAGTTTCATTACACTATCTTCTTCCCCCATCAACTCTATTACCCTTCACAGAGAGGTGTAATGGTTTTTACTAATCTTGGAAGTAGGATTTTACCTAAGTAATCTCAAATTCATCTTTTAATGTAAAATATTCATTTTCTATATAATTATATCTTTTTCTAATGGTTACCAACTCTCTTAATACTTTGGTGTTCTGGTTTTTTATTTCAGTCATTGTTTATATATTTAGTTGAGGATTTTTAAACTCCCTATGCCTAGTGTAGTGCGTCTTGATCATGTAGATTGTGTTAAGTGGATAGTTTCCAGAAATCACTTCCACATGTGTAGAACAAGTGAATTGTGTGATGGTTTTTGAGGAGCAACAATTACTAATCGATACATTTCTTAGTCGTTTGTGATTTTTAATGAACTTCCATGAACATTGTAGTGGATTCTATTTCATCCTTCAACCAAGGGTTATTGATGGCTTGATCATGTATTCATTCATTTGTCGTTCAATAATAATAGATTTTGTAATTATCATTATGACTATGATGAATTTGAAAAAAGGGTATCATACCATGACCTCCTCACTCTCATCATCCGTTAGTTTACATCTTTTAATTTCTTTCTTTCTTTAGAAAAACAAAAAACCTAAAAAACAATATCACTTTTCTTCTCATACCTCAAATGAAAATATGATTGTTGTGTTGTCCTCTCTAGAGACATCGAAGGCTAAAAAAATTATTTTATTTTATCTGGTGAAATATATTATTTTGTCACACCCCTAACTTGAACATGAAATTGGGCTGAACACATTTTAATTTACCATATCCACGACCCAGAGCTATAACCTAACTACATTTTGTTGGAAAACTCTACTAGTCATTCATATCCTATGATTGGCTTCATTAACTACATCCACCACATTGGAATCTACAAGAAATGGTACTCCAGCTTCCACCATGTCGTGGAGATGTCGATCTTATTCTGGGTTATGGAGATAGTGCATATCCTTCACCATATGAAATAAGTGTGAAAGTCATAAAAAATATAGAAAGATGAACTAATTTAGCACAATCTGTGAAATCAACTAGTTGTCTATCTCATTGAGTCTTGGTGTGATTTCGAATCCCATACTGATGGAATATGACATCAATTGCCATGAGTATACTCTGCAAACAACTATATTTGAATGATTAAAAATATGTGATGATTTCTACTACTGGTTGGACCACTTCCCTCTCTCTATGTTGATCCACTATGCCCAATACAATCAATGTTTAAAATATACCGAGTCATTACCTATATAAATTAAAATTTTCATCCATTTATTTTCATCAATATAATGTTTCATCCTCTATAAATAATGATTCACAACATAATATTTTTGCAATTGTTCTATTATGGATCCACCATGTAGAGACCTGAAGCCTGACGTACAAGGACATTACATTACTTTTGTGGAATACTTAGTACATAACAGAAACACACACACATGGACCGTAATAGTTTAGTGTCTTTGGAAACTAGGAATATAATCTTCTAATCATGGTGAATGATCTTCAACATCTCCCATAAAGATATTCTTTTTTTTAAACCTAAATACTTTCTTTATGTCCTGGGGAAAAGGAAACATAAAAGGGTGAGCTCAAATGCTCGGTAAGGGTAAAAAAAAGAAATATCAATCTCGTCATATTCATAAGAACATATCTTTTGGATATCTTAACCCACAAAAGAGATCATAATTTCATAACATGGGATAAATCATAGTAGTGAAATGTAATCCCACTAATCATATCATAAAACATGAAAGTATATGGCATACACACATAATCATATAGAATCATTTCTTATTAGTCAAGACTCCTTTACAAGACTATCTTAATGGACACAGTCCCTTTCTGAACCGAGTTCACCTCTCATTTCAGTCATGTTTCACTGAACCAGTATAACTTACCGTTCCAGCCATGTCTATCTCATGAGATATAAAATCTTTACCCAATGCATTTGAGGGAGATATTGGTCCCACCCATCTCATAATGATACCATTCTTATGTGTGCCACAAAATATTAAATCATACATCATTGCATAACCCGTGTAATAAAAATGGGATTTTTAAACAACATGACATCAACAAACAATTCATATAAGATAATGGAATTCATAAAAATATTTCCATCACAACCTAATAAAATCCATGTAATAATAGGGAAAGAAACAGAACCCTATATTATCTTAGATGAAAAAGAATTTTGATAAAACACTTGAACTCCATTCTTGAGGAAAATATCCTTTCTACTTCAAAAACCTTTTTCCTTTCTTAAAATGTCATAATATTTTAAAAAAAGAAGTTGATTAAAAATAAACTTGAAAACATGTAAATTAATCTTCTTGGAAATAATGTTTTTGAAAAATCCATTCATTCCGTATAAGTTAAAAAACATTCTTCTCGTACTTTTTGTCGGAAAAGTCAAAAAGTACCTCGTACGAAAAACGACAAAAGATTCCTTTCATATCATTTACTAAAAACTCACCTAAGGTTAAAATTGGATATAAACAATTGTAGTTGAATGGAAATAATATTACATATTGATGAAACATGTATGTGGATGATAAAATACACCCCAGTAAATACCACAGTATAAACAATCTCGGATAAAAATGAGATTGTGATATTTCCCTTACCTTAGGTCCAATATGCTTTGTACGTGTCCGAACCTCTTGTATAATTATTTAAATAATGTTATTAACTTATTCTATTATTATTTTTATGATATCATATATGGTCATATTCTTAGCTTCTTAGTAGTAATATTTCATTGCTACTTGTTATTCAGGTGTTTATAAATTTTTGTTCTTATGCATGTTTTGTCGAATAAATTCTTATCATTCTCTTTAGGTTATAGATACCTTATTTCCAGAATTTTATTTTTGTAATATTTATCATATTCATTCATTCAATTTAGTTATATAATCATTATGAAATGAATATCATGTAGAACGAGTCGCATCACATCGTGGAGACGGTATTCCGTACATACGCACGAATGATGATATCGTTCCTATGATCGTGGAATTGTATTGGAGTGTATGTATACTATTTCAGAATCAGTATCACTTTATAATAGTCATATATAGTCATTATTTACACCATTATACCCATCCAAGTAAGGTGGTGGTGGAAAAAAGTTTACACCACGCCGTGGAGACGGTATTCCGTACGTAGGCACGTGCGGTGATTTCTTTTTCCGTAGGATGGATAGATGGTGATATAGGGTTGTTTCATACTTGTAATAACATATCAGTATATGAGTGATACTACTGTTATTACTTCAGAATGAAACAACTAAAGAAGAAGAAGTGGAAGAAGAAATAAAGATGAAAGAATCGGTAACGGACATTACCTCTTCTTTGAAGTGCTTCTTTGAGACCTCCTTTTAGGGAACTAAAATTGGTCTTTGAAGAATACCAGAACCTCTAGGATGTTTCTAGGGATGTGGAGAGAAAAATTGGCAGGGGTTGGCCGAGCTTGAAGGCTCAAAGTGGTGTGAGGAAGAGGGGGAGGAGGTGCCCTTTTATAAGGGAGGAGAGGGTCATCTTTGGAATAACTAAAACTATTATTTTATTATAAAGTCAAATTCGCTTTTAAATAGCTTCAAATTGATTTATTTCGAAGATAAGGTGGTGATGGCTCGAAATCCTCTAATATAATAGAATTTAGACAAGTTTCGGTTCCTATTTTAAACATATCATTTAGATTTAACATTAAGTAAAATAATTTTACTTTTACCGTGTCTTCTTGTGTTCTTATACTATAAGGATAATAAACATACAATAAGTAGCCAAACGAACCCCAGGTTGTTTATTATTAATATATATAACCTCATCTATGTCATTTGGCCAAACCATAGATTTTTAGGAATAAAATAACAATTAATAATATAATATTTTTTTAAAAAACTATTTTATGTCAATTTTGACACTATTTACTAATTAATTTTTGTGAAAGTCATAACCGAATGATTAGTTAGAAAAAAGTTAATTAAATCAATACAAACATGTCATATTAATCTAGAAAATTAGTGTAATTCATAAAAAGTCTAAAATTACTTTTATTTTGGTGTTTATAACATCAATTATGTCAATATTTCTTAAATAAGAAAATTACTGCATCATCTTTGTGACATCAATAAATTAAATTATTTAATGTCTAAAAATTACAAATAAAATACCATTACCTAGTAAATCGTTTTAGCTTTCTAATTAATATTTATATTCGAATTTATCTTATGTATAACCCGATATTAAAAATAACTTACTTATTAAACATTGATTTTAACTATTTTAACCCTTCCTTAAATAAATTAATAATAAATGTCCTAATCTAATCCAAGTGCGCCTAAATGGTCATAGTTTATTACTAAGGTTTTTTGGTCGAATTAAACTTGTCCAATAGAATTATGACATGTGTTAGGGTAATAATAATATCATTTTTACCCTTAATTACCCTATTTACTTTTAATCGTGGTAAACAAAAGTAAAAAGTTACTATTCACCAAAAAATATTTTCATCTCATTGAACCACATTTTACTTACTGACATCAACAGTGACTCTCGGATTTTTGAAATTCCACTCACAGAAGCCGTAAAATAATGTTTTATGAAAAATTCATTTTTCTTAACTAACACTTAGTGGTTTCACTATTCATCAAAAAATGAAAGTTTCCAGAAAAATACCAAAAATTAGGCCAAAGCTATATTTGATATTATGAACTCAAAAATGATGTCTATTTTACCAAATTAAAAACATAATAGTTGTATTAATTAATTTTAATATTAATTCCCGTCGTCAAAACAAATAGCGTGTTCATAAGAGATAATAACTATCAAAAAATTGACATTTGTTTACATCTGGTTTAAATGTAGAATTACATCTAATGACAAAAATTGTATTAAATTGTAAAAATATATTCGAAATATACTTTAAAACCACTCAAATTAATAATTTATTACTATTAATTATTTCAATTAAAAAGGTTGTTTAAAATTTAGTAATTTTCACTATTCATCAGAAAATGAAAGTTATCCGAAAAGTACCAAAAATTCACCCTAAGAAAATTTTGATATTACGAATCCAAAAATGAATTCCATTTTGAAAAAATAAAACTTACAAAATTTCAAAAAGTGGTTATTACTATTCATAATGACTAGTTTTAATAATATTATAATAGCATATTGTTGTTTAGTGAAACATGTTATTGCGTACTACACACGCTATCGAGGAAGGTCGTGATTGTGTGTAATGCAAGGCAAGTCAAGGATGTGTGTTGTGCATGCTTCTTTTGGTGTAGCGTACAACACAAGACATTAATGAAATTAAATAGAATATTTTTCATAAATTCTCGGGTTGTTACATTCTACCCCACTTAAAATGAATTTCACCCTCGCAATTCGTCGGGGTTATAAATGGTTTACTATTCGAAAGTTTCTTTAATAGAAAACCACATCGTAAAAAGGAATACCAAAACCAATCTTTAAAAACAAAAGTATGGAACGTAACAGTTACCCAAATAAACTAATCACTGGGTTTCCACATAGGTGAAAATATGGATATGGAAGAGAAATCTAACCATCATGTTCTGATGGAGAGTGGTAGAGAACATGGCTATAGAAAAGCCAACAATCAAAAAGCCATAAATTTGTGACGATCTAAGGTACCATCTGATTCATCAAATATAAGAGCACTAGGACAACATTTTTGGTTTTCAAGATCATTTCCCTGAAGTTGATGAAATTGGAATTAGAAGTAATACTTTTGGGATTTTGGTATAGTCTCACCGTTTGTCGTTCTTTGGATAATTACCACTTCATCTATTAAAGAAATGAAGTTGAATTATGCATTCATGATGTGTTAGCATATCATGTGATAGAATGATGGGTCAATCCATCTGTCTCAAACAAAAGGTTAGAAAAGTTATCAAAAAATACATAAGTCCATATATAGTGATATTAATCATATATGGTTCCTAAAATGGACTTATACTTCATATATCATACTGCTTAATATAATAAAACTTGTTTCTACTAAACAGGTACTTCCTGTAGGTCAGTGGTAGGCGATAAAGGCCAGTCGCACTTTGGTTGTGGGTTCGATTCCCACAGCCTTGTCCGACGCGATGAGCTGTCGCCTGTCCTACAGGTTGTCCATTTTCTAAAGCTATATTACTATAACATCCCATCAACAATATCAAAAAAAGTATTATCCTTAGACAATACTAACTTATGTCTAACATAATCAATTCCAATCTTTAGGCTTATCTAAAATACTTCGGTCTAAGCTCATAGTATAAAGAAAATGATCACGTGAATGCCATCATTTTCCCCCATATATCATAAGATATATCTTGTTGGTCAAATTACAAATATGTGAATACCTTAATCATGTATTCTCTTGAAGAATGAATATCCATTGACCCTTAGTGAAAACATGAATGCAGTTAAATGTTAACACATTCCACATACCAAAATCCTCAAAATTCTATATCCTCAAACCATGATATCACTTAGTCCTTATATCAATCATGAGATCATGAATACAATCAAACATCTCATTATCTTCTTATCCCTTCATTATGCGCATATAATCTGCTTACCAAAAATATCTCAATCACTTTCCATGGTTACCGGTACCTTAAAATTATTGAAAACCACAATAGACCAATACATAAATATTTCAATATTCCACGATAAAATATACAACATTATTTTGGAATCCCATTACATTAAAACATAATCATTCCACCACATTGTTGTCATATTCAACATCGCCAATAGTGATCTCATGTGACTTCCCTTTTTTCCATTTCCTTATTTGGTTGCTCACATCGATCATCACTAACCCTTGGATTAGGGCATTTATTATCAAAATGCCCCATTTCCTTGCACTTGAAGCAATAATGTGGTGTCAGTGTATTCTCTGCAGTATTTTCTTTATTCACATCATTAGGAACCCTTTTTCCATTACTTTGACACTCAGCTACTCGATGACCTTCATTTCTACACTTAAAAAATTTTCTAGTCCCTTTAAGACAATCTCCACCATGCTTCTTTCCACAATTTGAGCATAAGGACACATTCATCTTCTTTTCACCATTATTCTGAGATTTCTCCTTGAACTCCATCTTTCATTTCTTGTCAAAACTATGAGATGGATAAGTAACACCAACTTCCATTTCTACCTTGATAGCACAACACACAATTTCTTCATAGCTACTAAAGTCTCTTATAGCCAATGCCCTTCGAATATTTGGTTTTAAGCCACTGAAGAATCGATCAACTTTACTTTCAGGTTGGATGATAAATCCAGATGCATACCTTGCAAGCCTTGTAAAATTCGCTTCGTATATACCAACAGATTCATCATCCTTTTGCTTTAGTTCAAGAAACTCCTTCTCCATCATTGTTCAAAGAATACGAGGTAAGTACTTATTGAAAAATAAGTTCTTGAACTCGTCCCATTCCATGGACTCAATTTCATCACTTTGCCTCTTATTCTTGATACGATTCCACCATTGATCAGCTTCACCTTCCAAAAGATATACTTATAAGATGACTTTATTATATTCAGAACATTGATGAACTCAAAATATCCTTTCAGTAGTACTGATCCATTTATCATCAACAAGTGGATCAGAAGACCCACTGAAAGAAGGTGGACGTTGCCTCATGAAGGACTCAATAGAATATTGTTCCCTTCTATGCTCATTTGGAAGTCCAGAATGATTCATAGCTTGTGTAAGTATGGCAATAAGATTTTTCACTCCATCTCCCATAACATTTGATTGTTCAGGAAGAAAAAAAATTTCATTGTCCATTGCACTGATCAACACGGTTCCTTCGGGTTCCAGCCATCGTCTAAAACCCAAAAAGAATAGTGTGAGAAGAAAAAATCATGCTAGGGAGAACAACATAATAAATGGGGAGTATCCTCAATATCTAACATCTTAGGTTAAATTCTATGATTGTTATCTTAGTTCTAAGACTGTATCTTATATGTATACTTATCCTTAGGGACATCCCTAGACGTACCTTAGAAATATCTCTATTGATCTCACTAACGTTTTCATATCATAGTTTCCAAAGGTTGAATAACCTTTCCTCTGATACCAACTGTAGAGGACTGGAATTACTTCCAATGGACTATAATTGATACCTATTAGGGGACTCCATGGGTAGCTACACCCCCTGGGCGGGACACACCACCATCCCCAGTGGCAGACATTTCCTCATGAATCCCTTGGGCGGAGAGCCATGCTTCGTCCAACACTCACATGTGAGAGTTCCCAAGGATCGGATACATTACTACCTCCTTTGCCTCTGATACCAACTATAGAGACCCGAAGCCTGACGTACATGGACATTACATAACTTTTGCGGAATACTTAGTACATAACAAAAAGATACACACAAGGACAGTAATAGTTTAGTGTATTTGGAAACTCGGAATATAATCTTCTAATCGCGGTGAAAGATCTTCAACATCTCCCATAATGATATTCTTTTTTTAAAAACCTAAATCCTTTCTTTATTTCCTGGGGAAAGAAAACATAAAAGGGTGATCTCAAATTCTCAGTAAGGTTAAACAAAAGAAATATCAATCATGTCATATTCATAAGAACATATCTTTTGGAAATCATAACCTCCAAAAGAGATAATAATTTCCTAACATGAGATTAATCATAGTATTGAAATGTAATACCAATAATCATAAAAAAAACATGAAACATTGTGGAATACACACATAATCATTGAGAATCATTTATTATTAGTCAATACTCATTGTCAAGACTATCTTAGTGGACAAAGTCCCTTTCTGAACCGAGTTCACCCCTCGTTTCAGTACTGTTTCACTGAACATGTATAACCTACCGTTCCAGCCATGTCTATCGCATGAGATAGAAAATCTTTACCCAATTCATTGGAGGGAGATATAGGTCCCACCCATCTCATAATGATACCATTCATATGTGTGCCACAAAATATTAAATCATACATCATTGCATAACCCATGTAATAAAAATGGGATTCTTAAACAACATGACATCATAAAACAATTCATATAAAATAAAGGAATTCCTAAAAATATTTCCATCACAACATAATCAAATCCATGTAATAATATGGATAGAAACAGAACCCTATATTATCTTATATGGAAAAGAATTTTGATAAAACACTTGAACTCCAATCTTGAGGAAAATATCATTTCTACTTCAAAATTTTTTTTCCTTTCTTAAAATGTCATAATAATTTAAAACAAGAAGTTGATTAAAAATAAACTTGAATACTCGTAAAAGAATCTTCTTGGAAATAATGTTTTTTAAAAATCCCTTCATTCCGTATAAGTTAAAAAACATTCTTCTCGTACTTTTGTCGGAAAAGTCAAAAAGTACCTCGTACGAAAAACGACAAAATATTCCATTCATATCTTTTACTAAAAACTCACCTCAGGGTAAAATTGGTTTTAATCAATTGTAGGTGGATGGAAATGATATTACATATTGAGTAAAAATTGATGTGGATGATAAAATACACCCTAGTAAATAAGAAAGTATAAACAATCTCAGATAAAAATAAGATTGTGATATTTCCATTACCTTAGGTCTGATATGATTTGTACGTGTCTGAACCTCCTGTATAATGATTTAAATAATGTTATTGACTTATTCTAGAATTATAATTATTTTAATGATATCATATATGGTCATATTCTTATCTTCTTAGTAGTAATATTTCATTGCTACTTATTATTCGGTTGTTTATAACTTTTTGTTCTTATGCATGTTTTGTCAAATAAATTCATATTCTTATCTTTAGGTTATAGATACCTCAATTATAGAATGGTATTAGTGTAATCTATATCATATTAATTCATTCAATTCATTCAATTCATTTATATAATCATTATGAAATGAAGATCATGTAGAACGAGTCGCATCACATCGTGGAGACGGTATTCCGTACGTATGCACGAGTGATGATATTGTTCCTATGATCGTGGAATTGTATTCTAGTGTATGTATACTATTTCAGAATCAGTATCACTTTATAATAGTCATATATCGTCATTAGTTACACCATTATACCCATCCAAGTAAGGTGGTGGTGGAAAATAGATTACACCACGGCGTGGAGACGATATTCCGTACGTACACACACGTAGTGATTTATTTTCCGTAGGATGGATAGATGGTGAAATAGGGTTGTTTAATACTTATAATAACATATCAGTATATTAGTTATACTGATGTTATTACTTCATAATGAAACAACTAAAGATCAAGAAGTGGAAGAAGAAATAAAGATGAAAGAATCGGTAACGGACATTACATCTTCTTTGAAGTACTTCTTTGAGACCACCTTATAGGGCACTAAAATAGGTCTTCTAAGTAGACCCGAACCTCTAGGATGTTTCTAGGGAAGTGGAGAGAAGAAATTATCATGGGTTTGTCGAGCCTGAAGGCACAAAGTGGTGTGAGGAAGAGAGAAAGGAGGTGCTCTTTTATAAGTGAGGAGAGGGGCGCCTTTGGAATAACTAAAACTGTTTTTTTATTATAAAGTCAAATTCGGTTTTAAATAGATCCAAATTGATTCATTTCGAAGATAAGGTGGGTATGGGTCGATATCCTTTCATACAATAGAATTTAGACAAGTTTAGGTTCCTATTATTACCTTATCATATAGATTTAACATTAAGTAAAATAATTTTACTTTTACAGTGTCTTCTTGTGTTCTTATACTATAAGGTTAATAAACATACTATAAGCAGCCAAACGAACCCCAAGTTGTTTTTAATTAATATATATAACCTTATCTTGGACATTTGGCCAATCCGTAGATTTTTATGAATGATATAACAATTAATAATATAATATTTGTTTTAAAAAACATTTTATGTCAACTTTTACAGTATTTAGTAATTAATTTTTGTGAAAGTCATAAAATAATGATTAGTTCGAAAAAAGTTAATTAAATAAATAATAACATATCATATTAATTTATAAAATTAGTGTAACTCATAAAAAGTCTCAAATTACATTCATTTTGGTGTTTATAACATCAATTATGTCAATATTTCATTAATAAGATAATTACTGCATCATCTTTGTGTCATAAATAAATTAAAATATTTAATGTATAAAAATTACAAATAAAATACCATTATGTAGGAAATCTTTTTATATTTCTAATGAATATTTATAGTCGAATCTATCTTATGTATAACCCCATATTAAAAATAATTTACTTATTAATCATTGATTTTAACTATTTTAACCCTTCTTTAAATAAATTAATAATAAATGTCCTAATCTAATCCAAGTGGGACTAAATGGTAATATATAATTCATAAGGTTGTTTTTGGTCGAATTACACTTGTCTAATAGAATTAGAACATGTGTTAGGGTAATAATAATATCATTTTTACCCTTAATTACCCTATTTACTTTTAACCGTGGTAAAAAAAAGTAAAACGTTTCTATTCACCAAAAATTATTTTAATCTCATTGAACCACATTTTACTTACTAACATCAAACGTCTCTCTCAGATTTTTGAAATTCTACTCACAGAAGCGGTAAAATTATGTTTTTTGAAAAATTTATTTTTCATAACTACCACTTAGTGGTTTCCATATTCATCAAAAAATGAATGTTTCCAGAAAAATACAAAATATCTGGCCTAAGCTATATTTGATATAATGAAATCAAAAATGATGTCTATTTTACCAAATTAAAAACTTATCCGTTGCATTAATTAATTTAAAAATTAATTCCCATCATCAATACAAATAGTGTGTTCTTAAGAGATAATAACTATCAAAAGATTGACATTTGTTTATGTCTGGTTTAAATGTAGAATTACATCTACTGACCAACATTGTATTAAATTGTACAAATATATTTTCAATATACTTTAAAACCACTCAAATTAATAATTTATCACTATTACTTATTTGTATTAAAAAGGTTGTTTAAAATTTAGTAATTATCACTATTCATCAGAAAATGAAAGTTATTTGAAAAGTACCAATATTTCACCCTAAGCTAATTTTGATATTACGAATCCAAAAATGAATTCCATTTTGAAAAAAAATTACAAAATTTCACAAAGTGGTTATTACAATTCATAACGGCTAGTTTTAATAATATTTTAATAGCATATTGTTGTTTAGTGAAACTCGTTATTGCATACTACACACGCTATCGAGGAAGGTCGTGATTGTGTGTAATGCAAGGCAAGTAAAGGATGTGTGTTTTGCAAGCTCCTTTTGGTGTAGCATACAACAGAAGACATTAATGAAATTAAAAAGAAAAATTTTCGTAAAATCTCGGGCTGTTACACATCATCAAGATATATGGGAAAACACTATTATGTTTAATTTATATAATTTAAAACCCAATAATTTTACCATTTTTCATTCAATAATTTTTTTGCAACATTCAAGGAGCATTAAATAGGTTTTAAGAATTCAATATATCTAATCTATATATAATGAAATAATCTTTTCATGTGAATCAATACATGCATATAACATTGAATGAGGTAATATTTCCTTTCCATTTTAATACATGTTTAAACAACAATAAGATATATCATAATAAATCTTCTGTAAAACCCAATGGTGGAAAATAATAAAACCATATCTTTCATAATCCAAAACAAAATAATCACAACCCTAGAAACTTTTCTTCATCCCTAAATGTGGTTTAAATACTCCCTCAAATGAATTATAACCATGTTCTTACATATCCCAACCTATTGTCTACAATCCAAAATTATTAATACAAATGAAAATGAATCATTTTACACCAGTTAATAACATCTCAAACTTGATTCACTCATAATTATCCATGATTGGGTTTCCAAATAACCTCATTTGTGTATTTTAATATTCTAGATGCTACTAACTAGAAACGAGTGTCTATAGTAGTACAACGGTGAGACTACACCCTCATTATCATAGTGTTATAGTGTTAATTAATTAAAAATTGATGGATGAATAATAATAGTAGAGTATACAAAGTAAACGTCTAGATAAGGATAAATACATGAAACATAAGAATTTAATTTAAATTATGTAATTTACTTACCAAAATAGGGGAAAAGTAAAAAATTACATGCTATACAACAATAAAAATTTGTAAAAATATAAACTCTAATATGATCATGATAACTAGTGGTATCATTTATTCACACAAAAAATCCTAGTATTTAAAATCAATATTCAATAGTTGGTCACATACCATTTTCCCTACATACATAAATGATGTCTACCTTGGGGGAAAATAGGAACCTAGACATGGTGTTAGTAATAGTAGGTAGGCCACCACATACAGAGCCTATAATTAATTAATTATGTGAATATAAAACAAATATTTTTATAGGTGTAATAAATGTGAAATCATAAATTAAAAAAAACAAATTCAATGTATGTCCCCTAATAGGGTCCTTGTCTAACCATATCTACTTTAGAATAAGATGGATATCCAAATAATATATCATCAGGGTCTTAACATTAAAAAATCTAAATGATCTCAATAATACAATCATAGGTTACCCAATTCCTTGTACAATAATCCCAATAAAAAATGTTTAGAGCCATTCCCAATGACCTAAATCAAGATATTGTGGAGAATAATGTCCACCAATTACCAATATATGATGAGGAAAATAACATCCATCATCCCAATCCATAGGTTCATGAATCATTATTGCCAACAATCCTCAAATAATGATAAGGATAACAATCTACAAAACAATAAATAAGGAGTATTTTCATATACAAAGATTTCAAAATAAATTATGAGGTCCATGATCAACCTTGCATAAACATTCTAGTATAAAAGTATTTCCACAGTCAAATAAAAATAATTTCCTAGTGATTCCTTTAACATTTGATAAAATTTATAAAGGAATATTAATCTCACATTCAATCAAATCATTAATTTAAATAAATTAATTTATAATTATTAATAAGAAAAAAAATATCCTAACCATTTAAAAAATATCACATTTCATTAGGCATCACCGTTTAAGAAATAAATAGGGACTAATGTGTGTTGAATCCACATGACATTTAAATTTAGTAGTTCATTTCTTTTAAAAACATTGTATGATAAAAATGATCATATTCATTAATCTAAAAATTAATTCAACTCGTCTATAACTTCCACTAAAATGTAGAAATCGCAACACACCCATGTAGTGGTCCAATGATATCAAAGGAATGGTATACATTATAATTTAATCAAGTCAACCTAAATGGGAAATTTAGTTTGAGTTAATTTTCAAAAAACCACGTTTGAGGGTATCATATAACATCTAGGTTGATTCTAATTTAAGAATTTATTAGATATTAATATTATTGTTAGCACTTGGAATTTCCAACATACGAAACAATTGAGAATTATATATCCCACTAGAATTATTGAAAATAGATCTATAAACATTCCATATATGGGTAGGGGACTCCACATAATGTATCATCATATGATTCAGGACTAAATGATAAAATTATATGAAACCAGACAATGACAAAGGAAATAGGGCATATGAGGCTGCATGAAGATAATGTTGAAGATTCTCAAGGATATTATATTAGAAGGAAGTGGACTCCTAAACATACCAAAGGTGATTAAACGTGATGGAAAATAATTTAATAATTCCATGGAAGTTGTAGTTACATTAATGTCTATGTGATGTGGAGAGAGAGAGAGAGCTCATACTGTGAGATATGTTGTGAATGGGGGATTAGGAATGAGGGGTAAAATTTTAAAGGATCCAGTGGTAAAATGGTTATTTTACCCTTTTAAATTGGACCACTATTTTTTCAATTTTTTTCTTAACAATATTATATCCATTAATTAGATACTATCTAGGGAAAATAACCTTCAGTGGTCTATGCACACGGTAAGGAAACATGTGAAAACATTGTACACTCAGATTTGACCCTAGGAAAAATAATTGAAAAATCATGCACATTTAGTGTGACATATCTTTATACTATATTTTAGGTTTTACATGGCCGTAAAACCACCGTTATACTATTATAAAATTTAATCCCCTTATTATGGGACATAAGGTTGACCCTAATAGTTACAGAAAATTGTGTGCTGACCACATGCCATAATATATTTCTCTATAAACAAAGGCTAAATTGAACAAGTCAAGACTAACTGATTTTGAAACCTCTATGAACTAATTATCCATTAAAATACAGATAAAAACAATAGTTTTTAATAAAAAGTAGATGATCCACAAATCATAGGAAAAATTGAATATTTCATTTGTAATTATAGAATAAATGGATCTCCTATCATTAATCATTTCAATATGATGAGTGATTATTAATATTATATAAGAATATTCCCTGGACCACTAGGGTGATGGGGTTGATAACCATTAGAGACTTAGTTCTATTTTTCCCTAAACTTTTTGGTTGTTTCCAAGAGAAGGTAACTAATATAAAACAATAGGGAATATATGGTACCTATAAATGAGTAATATAAAGTACTGATCCATCTATGGTGATATTTACTATCTATAAAAGTGATTAAAGTATACTCCTAGTAAGTCATTATAACAATTTTAGATTTTTTAATATTAATTTATTTATATATTTTGATGTTTTGTATATCATCCACTGTATGAAACACCCACCATGAGTTAATAATAACATTACTAATGCATAAATTAATGAAAATAGTAAATAACTAAATGAAATTGAAAAATAAATGTCATAAAATCATTTAATGTAATTCATCAAATAGTTGGGAAATTTTATTTAATTTTTGCCTTATAGTTCTTGGAAAAATGAAAATATTATTTTAAAAACACATTCATTGTTATAGATATTCTATTTAATCATTATTTTATTTTATTTTGAGTATAAAAATTATGTTAAATATTTACTCACATATTTATAAAAGTTATTAATTATTTATATTTCTTTATTATTAGATAGTATGATATTAATATAAAACATTTTTATGAAAAAAATGACAATTTCATAAAACAATATTTATATAACAAATGTGTTTGTAGAATATAAATTAAATGAATATAAATTTATTTATAATTTAATTAAAAAATTTAGATTATAAATTAAATCAAAATAAATTATCATTCATTATGCGGTTACTATTAAGCAATGAATGACAATTAAATCATCTTTATTATAAAAATAATTTTCTTCTAAATGTAGGTTATAAGATATTTGTACACGGACATTTGATTATATTCTAAAAATTCTATAAAATGATTCATCTTAAATGGATCCATATATTAAATAAAAAATATAAATATTACCAAATATCATTAACTATTTTTCATTCTACAATGAATTTTTATTAAATTAAAAAACTTCTCAACACAGTCTGGGCTGAAACTATTATTGGTGGGGGTTAAATGAGATAAATATTAAACTATAATTAGAACATATATAAATGATATTTTAGGGTGATTTTAAAAATTACCATATAATATCATAGATTATATGTCCATTTGGTTCCAATTAACCCAAAAAATTATATTATTTCACATATTCTATTAATTAAAAGGGATCCATTCCCATAACATATTAAAGGGACCCATCTACCATATTTGGTTCACATGAATTGAGAACTATATACCATTCAAACCATCCAATAAAATCCCAGTATTTGAATTGTTTTCATAAGGGTCACTGTATCACCAAAATAACATTATATGATGACTTATTGTAGAATCCATATTATGATACAGAGAGAAGAGCTAATCATCTCAACTAATTCAATAATGATTATTTATTATTCAATATCATAAAAATAATATAAAAAATTGTTAATATATTTAAATTATAATATATAATATTTTGATATTTTTTATAATAATTGAACAACTATTTTTTATCCCTATTTCAACAGTAATAAAATGAATGTGTTTTGCGTACAAAAAACAGTCATCTTAATAAATATATATTTTTAGTTTTTAATAAAAGCCTAAAATGTTTTTTCATATTGATTTATTTCATAAATAAATATTATATAATTATGGTTTTAGATATATAATGTTTCATTTACCTTTTATAACATTCATTAGGAAATGAAATCATGAATAATGCAATTCTTTTGATTACTGTATATACATTTTGATGTAATTCATTTGACATCAACACATTCCATAAATTCCTCAATAATTTTATATATAATTAAAAAATTAAGTTATTTTCTTTAAATAAAAATATTATTGAGATAATGAATCAATAAATTGTGTATAGGGGAAGTATCTTTAAACTAAAGAATGCCTAGAAAATTGGAAAATGTAAACCAAAAAAATGATTTTATTAAATAATCATTAAAAAAGTGTGATGGAAAATTTTAAATGATAGATATATATAATATAATATGTAATATGGTTATATCATATATTTAAAATAAACTCAAATAAATTATAAATGTGGTTATGTGTGTTCATGTCAGGTTAGGTCTTGAGTAAAGGGTATATTTTAGAATCATAATTTTATTTCAGAATGTACATGTTTATAATAATAATGGAAAAATTGTTTATTGTTTATCTATTAAACACCATATACTATATAATAATATGGATATTTAATAGGTTTTCTATATTTCATTCCATTATCACCCTCTTTGGCACTCATATATTCTATGCGTCAAATTTTAAGAAATGATAACCTAAATACCTATTTTGGGTCCAAATTATTCTTCTTCCATGTATATATTAAATAAAAAATTCTATATTATTCATTCATATTATCAAGTGATTGGGTGAATACATTATAAAACATATTTAATATTACATTCTCTATTTTCTCATTTATTTCCTACAATGTTTTCCATTTTGTTTTTATATTCGTTTTTACAAAATTGTGAAACTAATATTTTTTTAAACATTTACTAAATGAGTGTTTTTTCTAATTTAATTATTTTTATTAATTTATAAAAGTACATTGAAATATTACATGTTCTCACAAATTGAAAAATATTTCCATTTCTCTGGGGATTTAATTTTTTTTAAAAATTTTACCCAAATAAAAGTATTTTTTTCTTATAAATAAATCATATTGATAATTCTTCTAAAAAGAATCATTTCATCTATGTGAATATCAATTAAGGAAGATTATGCTTTAATGGGGGTATGATCTTATTATTCCTTTTGATTTATTTCTTTGGATGTAATTTTATTACTATTTTTAATGATTTATTCATGAAACCCCTTTCTTTCACGTGACTTCATTATGAGACGATGAAATAATGAATGATTTTGAGATATTATACCGCACATATATATCATTTAAATATTATGTCTGATTTATTATAATTTCATATCTCTCTAATTAACTATATAAATATTGATATCACATTACATAATATGATTGATAATTTGTAGTAAACTTAATCTGATATGGGAAATTGTCCCACTTGAATGAAAATGGAATTTGGAGTCAATAAAATATATTATTGTTTTTTTATGATGGTCTTGGTAGTGATCCTTGACTAGTGAAATGATATTTAATTTTTACAATTGTGAAAAAATATTCCAACTTTTCCTTATTCTTATAATAGTGTTTGATGACTCCTGATTGATTATTGATTACTCTACACTCATATGAATCAGTTATTTTTAATGATATTTTTTAGATTATGACTTGTGATTTATGATACATTTTTTATTAGGTATGATTTCATATGTTATAATAATGTTTCCATAAAAATATTAATTTATTAATCTCAAAAATAATCATCAATTCATATCTCTCATTTTTACCATAACAAAGCATATGGGATAATCATATTTATGTTAAAATATTGATTTGTTGTGAATAATGTTTTTATGTGTGATGGGTTTGATAACGGTACTATCTAAGAATAAAACTTTTGGACAAGATGAATATCCTTTTTTAAATAAGTCAATTTGGTGTCTACTCTTAAAATTCCCTAATAATTTATTGTTCTTGGGTGTGTGTTTTTGGGTAATATATTATGTCAACATCTAAAATGACGTAATATGTTTGTAATTTATTCTTGATATTTGTCAAATTGATTCAAATGAGGGATTTACTATTTTTTGGATTGGATATAAATAATCTATTGTGGATTTTAAGTGGGATTACTCTAATTCTAGAATTTCTATATTCATAATTTATGTTCAACTTCTTTATTGGGTTTTAAACTATTATATGAATTAATATTCATACTCATCACCTATTTAGCTTCTATATCATAATATTCCACTTCCATTTTATAACATTATTATCCACATGTCAATATGTTACTCTAGAGGTCAATTATTATATACTAATCATATTCCATTTACTCTAAAACACCCTATTGGGACACAAATTTTTATTGAAATTGTACTCAAACTACATAAATATTATATGGATCATGATTTATAGATAATAATATTATTTAAAATAAATAATCTATGAACCATTGAAGGATCTTATTTTATCATTTATCAAAATGTTAACTATAAAAATTATTTTCATCTGCAACATTTGTCTGGTCTATTGGTTGGAAAAAACATGGCATGTCGATAGGGACTACAATATTTCATAACCTAAGAAGGTTATCTATTTTAATGGTTTTAAATTCCAGGATAATTATTGTAAAAAATTATATGGTATTTTTTATGAGACTAAGCTCTAAGATGAAATGTAATTTTGAGACTCAGACTAGATGGAATGGATTTTCAAACTTTTTTTAATGTTTATTCACTAAACATGTGAGAATCGTTTTCTATATTTTGAACTAGTTATCAGATCGAAAATATTAGTGCACCATTGAAATCAAAATTATGGGATTATTCATGAAATGGCCTAATGTTGGCTAGCATGGGCCAATAGTGGAAGTTAGTTTTTGTCTTTAAATAAAATAATTATGTAAAAATTATTTTATTTTAAAATCCTGAAAAATTCTAAACGGTAACACTGATGGAAAATCTGAGAGTACAGTTGTTCTCTTGAGGATATTTTTCCCTTTGGAGGATATTAAACATGATCAAAACAGGTAAAGGGTGAAAGTTACTTTCTGTGTTTTTTAGTAAAACTAAAATATAGTGGGTTCACAGTTTTGGAAACATCTAAAAGTGTAACTTGATTGATAATTCAAGGGCTCTATTGTGTCCAAAACGGTGAAATTACATAATAATTTACCTAATATCCACCAGTAAAGGTTATAGGAAATGGTAGTTTTTTTACATTTAAGATAAATTTAAAATAAAATAGAATTATTCCCTTTTTTAACTCTTGAAACCATTGTAGGGAAACGTTGTTTAATGCAATGAAACAGAAAAGTTATTTTATTAAGGAAATAACGTAACAACCTTGTAATGGGGGGTAAAAGGAAAAGATGATTCAGGATTATCCATTTAATGGAATAGAAGGGATCAATGGTTGAGGGTGGAAGATGCTGAATTCTTTTAGGAAATAAGACCTCTAAAATTCCATGGCTAACAACCAAAGATGGTATGGAATAACCCCCCCCCCCATCGATGAATGATAGTGAACTAAAAATCAGCAACGATGCATTTAGAGATTGGAACCATGAATAGAGATCAATGATCTGCAACGATGAATCAGATCAAGCGTAGATGAGTGATGACAACATAGAGATGTTCTTCACTAGTAAATGAACATAAATAATCTAGGGGTTGTTGTTTTTATTATATCTTCCTCAGTTCATAGTTTTAAAATAAAAAATTTGGATCAACACATGAATAGATTGACCTAAGGTTTTATCGTTGATCCCTAATTATTTTCATTCATTACTTATCCTTATAACAGTAGTAAATCACGATCGTAATGAGCAAAGGACGAATATCATTCCCTAGGTTGCTTTCTTGTAATCCTTCTATCATTATCCACATGTGTTCTTCACTCTCTTTGCGAATAGGAATGAATGATCATCGCACGTTCACATTGCTGTGTAATAATTTGATATCTCGGATTGTATACAGACGTAGCAAGAAGTTTGTGCAATGACAATGATGGAGGGTGGATTGAAGAAGATCATGTGATACCAGAAATCGAGCATTATCGGGTGGAAGGTATCACAACAGAGTTTTGATCCCTCAGTAGTGAATAAACCAAGGCAAGGATCATAGTGCTCCTTCTAGTTCAATGAATGGACCACTAGAGTGTGTCTAGTGATCCACAGAAAATCTATCTGACACTCCAGCGGATACTACACGTCGATGCGATGGAGGTTGGGTTCCTACAGCTGCGGTTGAGAGAAACCACGATATCTATTTCACAGTTTTGGAAACATTTATATGGTTTCATTGTTTAAAAGTATGAGGGAACTGTTTCATTTGGAACAGTGACATTACCTAGGAATACAATCAATATTGACCGGTAGAGGTCGACCAAAAATGATAGTTTTATGACTTAGAAGAAAAATTTAAAATAAAATAAACTTGTTTATTTTTTTGGTTTGAACTCTGAAAACTATTGCTGAAAAATAGAATATAATGAAAAAGAAACAGAAACCCAATTTCATTAATGAAACAACATAATGTCCTTATAATGCAGTGAAACAAAAATGTTGTATCATGACTATGCATTTAATGGAATAACAACGGTCCATGACTGAGGGTGGAAGACATTGGATTTTTTTGGGAAATAACCCGTGGAGAATTAGTTGGTGAACGACCAATGATGATGAGGAATACACTCCATTGAAGAATTCTTGAGAACCATGAAGTGGAGATGATACCTTTGGTGATTGGAACTGAGACTGTAGATTGATGATATCCAATGACGAATTAGATCAGGCATAGATGAACTACGACAACATGGAGGCATTCTTCATCTGTGAAAGAACCTAATCAATGTAGTGGTTGTTATTTTAATTATATCTTCCCTAGTTATTTGTTTTAAAATGATGAACATGGATCAACCCATGAATTGTATCACCCACAGTTTTATCATTCTTACAAAATGATGTTGTTACATTCTTGATCCTTTTAATAGGAGGAAATCAAGAACGTAACAAATAAAAGCTGAAGATCATTACTTCAGTTGGTTTCATGTTCTCCTTCCCTATTTACCTCCATGTGTTCTTCAATCTCCATAGAATATGAACAAAAATTCAACACATGTTTAACTTGCGGTGCAATTATTCGATATCAAAGATCATAGATGGACATAAAAATAAGATGGTGCGATGAAAATGATGGAGGGTTGATTGAAGTGGGGTGTGTGATACCAAAAATTCAGAACTTTTTGTTTGAAAGGATAAAAACAGAGTTTTGATCACCATTTAGTGACGAATTCAATGAATTGATCCAAGGTTCCTTTTGTTTCTTCTAACATATCATTGGAGCATGTATGGTGGTCCTTGTAATAATTAGTTGGTGCGCCGGTGGTGGATGTGTGCTGGTGATGGAGACTGACCAACTGAAGCGGCAGTTGGGAGAACCCACAGCCTCCACCACCAGTTTGTTGGACAAAGTGAAATACCTCATTGACCGTGGTGTCACTGTTGGATGGGATTCACATTGTCAGGATGAATATGATAATTATATTCTACGAATACGGACCAGTTGGATTGGGTTCTAGTGCCAGCTGGCACCGCATAGTGGCAAACAGACATGGCTTTGCTACATTCCGTATGAAGGATACGACCCACACTGATTTCAGGTTAGGTTTCTACTGGGAGGCTGAGCCCAATGAGTTGAACCTGTGACCTAGTAGGATGAGCCCTGTGGGCCGGACTGGGATCAGCTTGTCTAGGTATGGCACATTGGTCTAGGTCAGACCCATGTTGGGTTGGGTAAGACTGATCGGATCAGACCAACCCATGTTTAAAAAAAATTCCTATAACTTATAAAGAGACAATATATTTTATGAGACATCTATGGTGTTGATACCCTTGGGGCGACAAGGTCCATTTGAGATACTCTAAGTGATTTTTTGAGAATGTTAGAGGATAGACACTTTTCTTTAATAGGAGTTTATCCCGGTACTAGCAAAATATTTGTAGAATCGGTGTGATTCCTATGATGCGATGTTAGGATTTTCACTCCCTTGGTGACTCAATGTGAGGGTTCTCCATATCCTTGTTCTTTTGTAGATATTGGACTCCCCTTTAGGATTAGGGAGTTGGTTCTTGAGATGTTCATAAAGGAATAGTTGGTAGTCCCCTATCGAGTAAGGGAGATAGTCCTCTATCCTTGGAGTTGGTACTCCCTTATTTGGCTAGGGCGCAAGACCTCTTTATCTAATGTAAATAGAGTTGGTACTCCTCCCCCAGGTAGGATGTGGGTCCTCTATTGAATATGTTGGTACTACCCTATAATTCAATGGTGCGGCCCTTTATACACAGTGCTACAAAAGATTCAGTGCTCCCCTACCGTCCCAGGGATTAGGTCCTCTAGCTTGGGGTGAGTACTTCCCTAAAGTACAAGGGTGCTGGTCCCCAAAATCAAATAGACTGATAGAGTTGATACTACATTATATTACTTGGGTGTGGGTCCTCTAGTCACTGAGTGGTACTCCCCTATCGGGTAAGGTTTAGGTCCTCGATATAATAATTTTTACTCCCTTAAGAATACAGGGTGCAGTTCCTTCTTGATTAGTACTCCCTTATAACACCAGGGTGTGGGTCCTCTAGTAACTAGGTATTACTCCACTACCGGGTAGGGTGAAGGTCCTTGATAGGATATGGATCTCCCTAAGCTGTCAGACATATTAGTGAGGACTGGGTCCATCCCTAGGAACAAACTGATACCTAGATAACAGGTAGAGCTCCCTCGAAGGACTAAGGCATGGGACACTCCTTACAGGAGTGACTGGGGGATCATCGGTTATTCTGGAGTAGTTCTCCCACAAATGAGTGACGTGAAGAATTGCTGGACTCCTCAAATGGGTATCCTTAGTCTTTCCTGGGGCACAAGATTGTGATGACTATACCTCTAGTGCTGGGGACTAGAGTCAGACCTAGTAGAATGTTCCCACTGGAGTTTATTCCTCGAATGGGATCCATCAGGGATGGAGAGATCATGGTGTGTGCACTCTTGGTCTATGTGTTAATATTTGAGCCTTCTATGAAAATCATACTACTGGATATTAGTTTGGAACTTATTCTTCTTAGTTCTTGAGATGATTATATCTAGATGTTTATGGTATATGTATGGGTATATACCTAAGTAGAGATGACTATGCATTCCTTTTTATTCATTCTCTCGTGCTTTAACTTTGAGTTTGTGGGGTCCCATACTTAGTATTGTTTTAATCACCCATGCATGAGCTTTTCCTGAATGTGTCATTTCCTGTGACGATTACTGATGCTTTGACAGAGTCTAGGGAGTACCAGGTCCAGGTGGTGTTTAGTGAGAGTAGATTTATGTTGTTCACTTCTATAGTTCAAGGAAGGTACCCTTTACCTACCCAAAAAGTAGGATCCCTGAAAGATGGGCTTTGGGGACATGGAGAATTACTTTGGTTCTATTCTTCATTTGGAAATCTTGTATACCAGCCCATGTAGTCACCCTGTAATTTACATTCTGTTTTACTCTTGTGGAATTTAACATAGTGGATATAATGCATTGTTTCTTTGAATTTTAATTTTTAATGCCTTTGGTTGGGTGTTGTGTGCGTCTTTATAGGTACTCAGAAAAATTCCTCCCACTTGTGGAATAATATCTTCGGTGATATTAACCATCCTTGGCATTTGGGAGGTGGGATTGGGGTAGTCACAGCACGAACCCCAGGGAAAGGATCATGACAAGTATATTCTCACTCCACATGATGTAGAGTTTCCATCCTTAACATGGACAAGGGCTTTGATATCATTTCATTTACATGGAATTGTAAACATGAATTTTCTCCAAAATTAAACTGATTTTATTAAAATATCTTATACAATTGTATCTCATATAGGATTCCCTATGGAGAATTTTGTACAACATCACTTTGAAGATGACGATCCCAAAAAAATAAATTCTCATTTGAGAAGTTATGATACACTTTATGATCCCTCAAGATACAAAAAATGATAGATATAAGGGTTATATCATCACTACAGAATGTATTGATGTATCGGGATATGATTTACCTCAATTAACATTGACAATTTGATTAACATATGTAATCACATGACAAGGGGATGGTGGTAATGTTTCACAATATATGGATATTATTTTTAACATGTTTCTGAATCAATTTGAATATTGATATATAGATACAGTTGAAAAAATGAAATTTATAGATGGTAGGTTGTATTTCCATAGGGGAAGAGAAAGAATTAGTGATTTAGGACAACTTATTCTTAACATGAAGAGGATTGTCCACAATCACATCTTGAAGAATCCTATTACAAAATATCATTTAACATTAAAATCTATGATCCATCATGATATTCGATTAATTGATTTGCAGGTGATGCATATCACTCAAGAATAAAGAATAACAAATATAATGGAATTGATTCTGGGTAATATCTTGTCCAGAAAATCAGAAAACAGAAGAAATGAAATGATTACACTATACTTCCAAAACTATTATGGTCTAGATTAGAGGGAGATATTAGTGAACCAAATTTTCCTGGAATCTCATGCTATATTGGGGATATATATGGGAGACATAATTTTTACCAATAACATACCTTATGGGGAGAAATAATTTTTACAAAATATTGAGTAATGATTACACCATTGGAGAAGAACTATAGAAAATATACTCGGGATAAGGGAATAGATTAGGATATATATATATAATTTTATAAATTAGATTTTATATAAAAGTTTGGTAAATTATAAAACAATGAACTCTTGAAAAAAACTCATTTTTGGGAGGCCCATGATGAAAAATATTTTATATATTTTCTATTACTTCATCATTTCCGTGAAACCATTAAGAACATTTTAAATATCAATGTGTTGGAATAATATGAAAAATACATAGTGTAGAAAAAAAATATTATAAACATATAAACTAAGGATAAATATATAAATTTATATCCATGTCTTCCCTATGTCCTCAATAGTAATAGTTAATAATAATATAAATTTATGGTTGATGAAATCCCTTAGAAAATGGATGAGCTGTTAACTTATGAAAACTATTCATATATCAAGGATTTAATTAGTAATATCGTCATATTGAACATGTATGTAGTAGATATATGAAATTAGGCTAATCTAATTGAATAATCGATAAGATACATTATTCTGTGAATAATTCATCAATTAACATTCATTTCAAATAAGATATTGTAATAGTTGTGAAGTAGTATATACCACATTTTATTCATCGATGGTTTCTTCTGATATTGTATGTGGAAATCCATGTTTGTTGTTTAATAAACACTGTGGTGTATGTTTAATAATAGTATATGTTGATAGTTTAATTTTAAGATTAATATTTTTATATGTATACATTTTTAAACTATAATATTCATGAATCTTGGTGTCTCATTTCTTGGTGATGTTTTTATTTAGTTGATCTATTTTCATGTATTATTACTTTTATAGTTCTTAATCGATCATAAATTAAAGTTTTTAAAAATAAGAAATTGCAATTAATTAGCAATGAATATAAGTAATGAGTTGAAAAAAATATTTGAAATATTGAATGTGATATTAGATTAACAAAAAATGATATAGAATGATAAAAATGTTCCATATGTTAGGATCGATTGTTAATTATTTTAATGGATTATACGATTGCCCAATACCACTAATTATGAGTTATTATACTTTTAATATTTTTTTATACTTAATAGATAAAAATAGGATGAATCTGGAATAAAATTAATTTGGAAGTACATATAATGATTTTACTAATGAGAAAAAAACATTATGTAGGATAGAACAAAAAATATTGTTACATTGATTTTTATACACTTTGAATCCATTAATCACATCAAATATTCAAATGACCAATAGAATGAGTATGATACCATTAATTCATTAATGAGGAAACATTAACTATCCTTTAGTTGGTACTATGTTCCAAAAATTTCTATGTAGTGGACCAATACCACTAAAATGTTACAATATGGTCACTAGTTCTTTGAGGATGAAATAGTTATATTAGTAATGGATTATTTAGAAGTTAATGAAAATAATTGGTGGAATCAGACATAGAATATGAGGAATGATGATGAAATTTACCCCAATGTATAAGACATGTTTTTTGGGATTATTTTTTCTACACACTTTTCCTAAAATATTTTTATAAAAATATAAAGTCAATTTATTCAAATAAATTTAATTTATGATGAATCCATTATTACCTACATGGATGGTTTTTTGGAGTTTTATGATGTATGATACTGGTGTTTTCAGGGAACCTAAATGAACAATTTATGGATTCCTTAGTCCCTTAAAATGAAGTACTGAATCGAGATTGGAATATGTTATATTACATGGTATAAATAATCAACAGATGTGTTATCAATGTAGAAATACTGAATGGAGAGTCCATCATTCATTTGTTTTTTGTGAAATTATTTGAAATATTTATTTTCCATGAATGTTAATAATAATAAACATTGAGGAATGAAATATAATCACACTATATTTCATAATTGGGGAATTATTTATGATTGAAATTTACATTATTATACTATTAAACATATTAATTTTGGAGAAGGAACCCATCAAGAAAATGAATTCTAATGCGATGTAAAGATTCAAGTAAATTATATGAGGTGAATGAATTATTAACAAAATGCACCACCCACAATCTAATGATCAAATTTCAAAATGTTTGGTAATTTTTAAAACCATTATATGACTTTAAGAGTTAATGAAGAAAATTTGTGTCAAGAACCTCTAAATAAAATAGACATAGGGATGAATATTTGGATAAAAATTCCTGAAGTGGTTCATGAGAAAAAATTGATGAAGGTAACCTTATCGTATACACTTGAACATAAAATTCCACATTTGATTAACTATATACAGAATTTTTTTATCGTGTTTTTTTATAAATATCATATCACTAAATTAATTATTTCATGATAAATTATTAGTGAGAACACCTAATAGAATGATGAACACATATTAATTATATAGATCACTACATTTTATTTTTTGGGATGTGATTCTAGAAAATACTATTACTATAACTCTAGTTGAATTATATTTGATTTTGGGAATTGATTTTCCCCCATTATAATGATACTATATCAATTTCAAAGGATGTAAATTAATAATCAATATTTAAATTCAGCCTATGATTGTCGTAAGGTGATATGAGAAACAGAAACCTATATTGGAAATTAAATCCATTAGATTGTTTTTACAATATATTCTTTGATGTATTAATGAAAAATATTTGGGTAAAACTCAACATAGATGATATTATTATTATTCTATAATATGAAAATAGATTTCAATAACTATTTTCATGCCATCATGTTAAATCTGAAGTTTATTATTCAATGTATATTATATCTGGTGATATGAATATTTCAATGAATTATTATAAAATGTAATTTGTTTCCTTTCTAGAATTTAAGTAGAAACTCCAACAGCAAATGAGTAATTCATTTATTCATCAAGATGTTTCTCCATAAACAAGGATCATAAAGAGTAGAGTTATATTTAGTAGTACTAATGAATTAGTATAGAATCTCATGGAATAGATGCAAGTTTTGGTATGTGAACCTATGATGACACAACCTCCTACTGGGGATGGACTTCTGATCAATAGTAATGAATCAATGAATGTATTGGGAATTGCTCAATTTTATAATGACTTAATGGTAATAGATTCCTAACAAAAATTGAAGGTGAATGTAAAATATTAACCAAATCATGATTTAATGTTGTAAGTGGAAACTATTTCATTGAAAAAATGGAGGCATTATAATTTTTTTGAGATGTGGGATATAAATATAGAATATAAAATCCAATAGTATATATTTATTGATAAAAAATATGATCATTCACTAATATATATGGTTAGAGTTTAATAAATAATTTTTAATTCTAAACAAATTACCACCCGTTTAAGGAGAAGATGCTTTCTATTTCCTGAGTCAAAATATTCCATTTTAGGTTGTCCATGATAAGTATTCAATGAAATAGAATATTTATGATTTTTGTTAAATGATTCTTGAAGTTATGATGGAATGATATAAATTTTAATTTAATTAGAAGAATGTTTATCCAACCATTTATCTTCCAATTAATCTACTAGATAATGATGATATAAATCTATAATAGAATGTAATGAATGTTTTTGAGTTAAACAATGATAGTGATGTAATTATTGTGTATTTTAGTTGATTCTGTGTTCTGTGATTATATGAATTTAACACTGGGTTAATGGAAGAATGTCACTAAAATTTTATCATATTTTTACTTGATTTCAAGTATATCGTTTTACTTGTTTTGTTACCATATGGTTGGATCTTTTTTATGGGCTATTCGGCTGAAATATGGAAAATTTTGGGCATTTTCATGGAAATTATGGATTGGTGCATGGTTTTCCAAATTCAGGCTCCAAGTCATTGAAATCTATCCAAAACTAGATTGTGATTTTTTTCATGGTAGGATAATTATATTTCAAATCATAAACTATCCAAAGATAAACCATACACCTTTGACAGACATCCAAGAGGTGGTGTAATTTCAGGTCATAAAGTTTGTCTAAAATTGAGGCCCTCTCCATCAAAATGTTTGTATGGGATTAGTTTATTCATATAATTTATTTGAACATTATGATCATAATAATTTAAACCTATGCCAACCCCCACTCAACCTAACCTTAATTCCATGATTAAATAGATTCCTATGATTTTTGTTTCGCTGCTCAAACCCCTTCTCATAGAAGATAAAAATGTGGTTGATTACATTAATACACATCTGGAATGTTGATATTCTCATTAATTATTTATTGTAATCCCTCCATCCTTTATCAATAGAGTTTGATCAGTAATATTTTATTGGATGGATTCAAACTCTGATTATTTGGATCTTTATTCTAGGTTTTATTTCAGGATCTGTGATGCTTTCGTTCTTCAATAGAGGATCCTTTTGTGGAGGTAGTTTAATATTTATGGATAAATTAGATACAATATCTTATGGGATTTTCAGTATAATGGAATAATTTTTCTTTATTATTTTCTTTAAATCACATTCAATTTATTTATCGAAACTAAATTATTTAATTTTGAGTTGTAATTTCAAATGTAATGCATTTTGGAAGCAACTAAAAATTCCATTGGAATTTGAATTTGGTGTGCATATTAAAAAATTATTTAAATGATTAAATGATATGGAACTCAAATTTTGAAAATGGGTAAAATTGAAATGATATTAACATATTGTTTGTTTGGTATGGAAAATATATGAAATGATGGAAAACACATATTTTGTTTTTGAAATTGAGTTATCATATTGTCATGGAAATTTGGGAAATTTAATTGTAGATAATTATTTATTTTAAATGACAACATTATCCATTTTTATATTGATTTATTGATCACATGATATAATGATTAGTTAGTGAAATACATCGTACAACCACTTAAGGGAGTTAATTCACAAGAAATTGATTATTCATAATAAATCTATCAAATACTATATTCATCATATGTTGTCCCTGATTGGATGTTTACGAGTCATATTCATCCTAATCCTAAAGAGTGTGTTCACACATTTTATCCATGATCATTAATATGTAATGTGTGGGGATCCTAAGATAGAAAACTATCACACTATATGGAATATGATAGTGGTTACAGATATTCTCTAGTCATGGATGATGATTTAGATAATGTTTTTATATAAAATATTTATTTAAGCCATGTTTGAAAAAAAATAATCTTCTGGGAATAAATATGTTTCATTTTTACTGTGAAAATGATATATTAATCCTTGACATGTTAAATTTAAATTTTAAGAATGAATTATTTTATTTTTACAGAATATTTTATGAAACACTTGGTGAGACCCTACTAGGAAGTATATATCACACCCTACCATTTCATACAAGAGTTTATAGATTTTATTATGATATATATAACAAAAGTAAAATTATGTCTTGGAGGAGGTGACTGTTCATAATCAGTTGACGTTAGAGTGATGTTAACATAAGAATTTTGGAGTTTTATACTGCTAGTACTTTAGTACATTAATGGTGTACTTTTTTGAGTTCTTTTATACATGTTTAGTTTATGGTTCTTTATCCATTATGAGTGTTGACTGTACTAACTTGTATATTTTATATTGGTTTTTTCATAAGTGTGAAATTCAATCCCTATTTTATCTTTTATGATGATAGGTGCTAGTATCCAACCCATGATGATCAGTAATTCACTTTTAACTATAACAATTCTTGCTTGGGTATCATGGTATATAGGTCATTTTATGAAAAAATGTTATTGGAGTAAAGGATGAAAATATTTCAGTGATTTTAGTATACAGTCTGGAATGGCTTATCGTGACGTAGGAGGTTGTTACAAATAATTCCCTGAAAATATTGCATCATAATTAACATTATGTCACCTTGGGAGGTTTGGTAAGATTGTAATGAAGAAATATTTGATTTAATTATATTTTCATCACTAATTTTAATTTTTTTTGGTCAATATCCAAATCTTGATATAATATTAGATTATGTTTATTATGCCTTTTCTATTTTCTAACATCTTAATTTTTTGTAATCATTGAATATCTTCAATGTTGTTTGATGATGATTTTTATTATCATAACTTTATTAATACATTTGAATAGTCTCTAGGAGGAAGAATCTGATTAACCACAATGAGTGAATCCTTAACTAGACTAAAATATCATTGACATTATTGTGTGTGATTTCCAAGCTACGGGATAGTCACCTACACTCATGCCCTTTTATGATCCAATTATGGAACCTCTGAGGAATGAGTCACGGAATTGTTCCTATGAGTTCCTTCACTAGAATCCACTATCATTACATGTATATAATGATCTTCAAGAGGAATCATATTGGCTCTAGAAGTGAGAGATAATATTTTATATCTTTAAAACACCAGATTATATTATGGGTAAATATGTGAACTCAAAGAATGAGTGTCCTTGGAAGAGATCATATGATAAACTATTTACTACATAGAATCATTAATGATCAAAGTGTAATGTCTTTAGATTTATTTTCTCTGGCTTTTTATATCAAAAATCTATTTCTCTAGTTAAGGCTATAGAGTTTTTCAAACTCATATATGTTTGTAGGTAAGTGATGGAGTATGACAACCACTTTGTCAAGCATGTGTAGTTGGGACCTATGATTGTATCAAATGATATACTCGATGGTTCGATATGGTTATTTGACATAATATTTATCATCATGACTTCTTGATGATTTTCTCCTCTTATTTTAACATGTTTGAATTTTCATTGATGGTTGAGCTTGGGGTAGCTGCTTTTTCAGTTTTGATGGGAAATTCATTTTATCCAGGTTGATGATCTATGAGTTTTATTTAAGAAATTCAATGTGAAATGATTTGTATTGTGGGTATATAAATTATGGTTCTAATAGAAATCCTAGAATTCATAGTATAGTACCCATGACTAGCTTCTAGTTTGGAAAGGCTAGGAATTCAAAATGAGTTTTCACTAAGGCACCCAATATCTGCAACTCTTGCAGATGCTCAGGTAACATATAAAAAATATATTATATCTATTCAACATCATGTAGTTGAATTGTCTCTTCATCACATAAAATTTCTACAGTTTAATTATATTCATCACTAATAAAGGTGTTCTATCCATAAACATAGGAAATTAATCTTCTCCATATAGTGTAAGAGTCTCCAGAGGAGGCATGTATAGGTCTAACAACCATGAGAGGTACATGAATATAGAATAATCCTTATTGATACATTATTTGACATAATTTTTGTAACACCTCGACCCAAGTTACCTAGAGTCGTTGTGTTATTGCGTAACATTGGAATGATCACAAAAGATTAAGTCTCGAAAGACCGATTAGTTTAGTAGGCATGGAAATACTAGATAAATTCATAAGAATTACATTACATCATAAAGTAAAATAAAACTACAACAACATCTTGTATTCATATCCCCTCATACTATCCATGTATATCATTCATAATATACTTTTTGACATCCTAGAAAAATTAAAACATTGGAAGGGGTGGGCTCAGATGCTCAGTAAGGATAAAATATAGCGGAAGCATTCATAAATACACATAAACATTTAAGGAAATGTATAACTAAAACAAAAGCCTTTTAAACTTGAACTTCAAAATAATATGGCAAAAGTAAAATCAGATAATGCCATTTAATTATTCACATGGATATTCTACAGGTCGAATAATCACATGCAATATCAATAACCACTTTTATAATGATAGAATGCATAATGCCAGACTATCATAACCACGTAGCCAAGGCCTCGTGCCAAGACTAAAAATACAATTTTGTTAAGACCTCGTTCCAAGACACAAGTTTATCTCATGAGACCTAACGATGCATCGAGGAGCTATAGCGGGCTCCACCGGTCACTTAATAAGTCCAATTCATTCCTCATATTAATAGGTTTAAACATATCATGAACCATAACATAATTGTATCAGATAAAACATGCATAAAAGAACCATGAAATTTCCTCATTTCAATCACAAGATATCAATACAACACATTGATATAATAAAAACACTTTCAAAACCATTTTAAATACCTAAATAATATAAAATTAAAACATGGTATTTATTTTTCATTTTAAAAAAGGTTATGGCTTCTAGAGGAAGCAAAAACTCAAATAATGGTCACAGCGGCGGAGAAGTCATTGACTCCGCATACATAAGAAAAAACATTCCCTATTTTCATTTAGTAAAAGGCTTCATATAAAAAGATTCCTTTTGAATAAAATTAAAATTCAAAGGGGTTTGTACACCGTATAAATGAAAGTTGTTTATAAAACCAAATATGCCTCAATGAAAGAAGATTGAGATGAAGTCCTTAAAAAGATAATTTTTAAAATAAAATAGGTCTATGATGTGTATTACTAAATGTACACATAAAGAAATTACATATACAAGATAGTACATAATAATATCATGACATAATTTGAAAGTAGGATATTAAACCAAAGAATGGAAATTAGGTTAAGAAATTCCCTTACAAAAATCATTTTTTAAATAAAATAGATATATTATGTGTATCCAATATAAGTACACATAAATAAAGTACCAATACAAGATAGGACATAAAAATATCATGACATTATTTGAAAGTAGGAGATTAACCAAATGATTGATAATTGGTTTAAGAAGTTCCCTTACCTTAATTTTGTCGAAAATGTCCAAAAGTACCTTGTTTGGAAAATGACGGAAAATTCCTTTCAAAAACGAATAAGGTCAAATAAGGGTATAAATGAATTTAAACCATTTTCTAATAAATAGTAAAAATGTTTTGAAAGATATATTTATGAAACATGTATGTATATGATAAAGAGGTCCCAGAAGATAATTACATATGAACAACCTTGAATAATGAAGAGGTTGTAGAATTAACCATTACCTTGTGTCTGACTTCACTCAACTGTTCTTTAACCTCCTGAATAATAAACTAGTGTTAATTTATAATCGCTTAAGAACCTTTTTAAATTTTATTATTCCTTTTATATAACTTATTACTAGGTTATGAACATTATTTATGTTAATAACGGTAGTTTTATCGATCTTTGGTACTGGAGTCAAAAATAAACTTCTTATAATTACAAGTTGTTCATGTGGAAAATGATCCATTATATCCAGAATTATATTCATGATTTAGATATAATATATATCATATATATACATTATATACATGAATTTATAATATTACATAACATTAAGAGGTAAGAAATGAAATGCAGTATTCATGGAGACGGTAAGTCGTACGTACGCATGAACGCTACTTCCATTTCTATTTTGTATTTAATGGATTGAAGTTATAATAAAGTTATAATATAATTTCAGTATAATATAATGTATATTTCCATTTACTCCATCATTTATACATCCCACATATGGCATTAACAATTCAAATCACTTTGAGGGGGTGGTAGTCCGCACTTTCTAAAATGAAATTATCGCGTTTACCCATGATGGAAATCGTAAAGGTATGCCATAAATGAAAAATATAGAATCATAAGGAAAAATAACATAATATATATAATATATATAAAAATAGTGTCATCATAATGGCCACCATTAGAGGTGTTAAAAAAATATTGAACAATCATCATTTCGTGAGAGAGTATTTCGCCACCCACAGAAACAGAATGTTCTTTAACCATTAGACGAAGGTGTGTGTAGGTGTAAATAAAATATTTCTCATAACAACATCCGAGTATATTGGATATACTTGTGTTGTTACAAAATAAATGAATAAAATTAGTATAAGGGGTTGGAGAAGCAAAATAAAACAAAAGAGGACAAGAGAAGACATTTCCTTAAAATTGGGTAACTCTTTTTGATTTGAGCCAAAGGATTTCTTGGGAAGACTTATGCCCAAAGTGAGGCTTGTAGGAGTAAGATATGGAAGTGAATATAGTATTTGGGCAGAGGATGGTCGAGCCAAATTTCTTGGAATGTGTGAATAATGTGGTAGTGGTGGGGGCCTTTTATAAGAGGAGAGGAGGGGCACTCTTGGAATTTCATGAAATGTTACTTTATTATATAATTATTTTCGGACTCTAAAGGTCCCACACTTATATATTTAGATTATAAGGTGATAAAGGTTAGAAATATGATCATAAAATAGGTTTTTTACAACTATAAGTCTTAGAGTTTACATTATCCTTTCATTTTATTTAAATCGTTAATTAATTAGGTAATCGCTGCATCATCATGGTGTCATAAATAATTTAATTTATTTAATGTCTAAAAATATAAAAAAAATCATGATGTAGGAAATCGTTTTATCTTTCTAATGAATATTTTTAGTCAAAAATATAACTTGTATAACCCCATTTACAAATTGTTTTAGTAAAACAACTCATGTTTGTGACATTTTTATTTTAACATTAACTAAAACGTTTTTAATGACATTTTCCTTCCAATGTGGCTCCATGGGGTACCCATGTTGACCCATGGATTGTATTGGTCGACCATGTCTTATCCAATAGGGTTAGGACATGTGGAAAGGTATTTTCATATTTTTACAATATCATTTTTACCTTAAATTTCACTAATTATGTTTAATCGAGATTAATTAAACATAAAAGTTACTATTCATCAAAAATTATTTTAATCCCATTGATCCACATTTTAATTCCAAATGACAACCATATATGTCAGATTTTTTAAAATCAAATCACAGAAGTGGTAATATTTCATTTAAACGAAAAATCAGTTTTTTAACTACTACTTAGTTGTTTCACTATTCATCAAAAATTGAAGTTTTTTCAGAACAATGCCAAACTTTCACCCTAAGCTATAATTGATATTCCGAATTCAAAAATGCTTTTTATTTTAAAAAAATTCCAAAAATATAAGTTTCATTAATTAATTTTTTAATTAAATCCCGTAGTCACAACAAATAACATTTTTTTTCAAAAACAATATATATCAAAAGATTGGCAATTTTTTATGTCCAATTTCAAAGTGAAATTAATTCTAATGACCACCATTGGATAAAATGGTAAAAATATATTATAATTATACATTAAAACGACTCAATAGTATAATTTATCACTATAAATTATTTTTATTAAAAAAGGTGTTTTTAAGTATTTTTCACAATTCATAAAAAAATTGGATGTTCTCAAAAATTTACAAAAAAATTCAACTTAGGATAATTTCAATATTCTGAACACAAAAATGAAGTCCATTTTGAAATGTAAAATTTCTATAATTTTAAAAATTTGGTATTACTATTCATAACAGCTACTTTGATTGGTCGCAGAGTGTTAGAATCTCGGACTTGCATACAATGCAAGCTATTCCATTATTGAAAGAGAAGCGTATAGTGGAAGCTCAGTGTGTTACATTCTCCCCTCCTTCAATAAATTGTGTCTTCGCAATTTCAAACTTTTCTTTGAAAATAAAATGTTGAAAATAGAAAATACCTTTGTGTAACACCCAAATAAAAAATAAGGTTAACAAAAATATAACTTTAAAAGAATGAGAGATAAGTACAAAGGTCACTCGAGATAGCCCATACTAGGATTCTATGATAATATGGATATAGAGAAGAAACAAACCATCAAGGTATGAGGGGGAGTTATAGAAAACAGGATTAGGAGAAATTTAACCATTAGAAAATCAAAAACTTGGGATTTGTTAAATAGTCATTGAATACCCAGTTGGAAAAATTAACCGACAACATTTTTGTTTTAAGTTAACTTTCATAATGTTGAGGAATTTATTTAAGGGATTTACTAAGAACGTAAGGAAATATACTTACTTGTCATGTAGACTTTCATTCTTTAATAAATTTTTACCACAAACCCATCTTTCACTCACAAAGATAATAAAACTCAAAATTATTATATTTATCAAAATCATACAAGGTTCCAAATATCAACACATACCATTTATATTAGGAAAATTATTTGTAATAATCAGGGACTTCCTGTAGGATAGTGGTAGGTAATAAAGGCCTATCACACTATGGTTGTGGGTTCGATTCCTACAGCTTTTTCTGATGCGACAGGTTATCCCCTAACATACATGTTGTCCCTTTCCAAAAAATATAGTATTATAATATTCCAATAATAATCTTCAGAAAAGTTTTAACCTTAAACAATACTATCCGAAGTTAAACGTAATCTTTTCCAACCTTTATAGTTATCCAAAATACTTTTTTCCAACTAACAGTCCAAATTTTATAAGGTATACATAATGAAGATCCTTTTTTATGAGTAACAACATGTGAACACCTTCATCTTGTATTCCTCCAAAATTACTATCTCGGTATGAGAACCATATTATGGTTTATCTTTCTCTCATCAATATATTTTCCAAAAATTTAACCTGATGTGGAGTCACTTTTCATGGTTCCACACAATCTCAAGTCCTTGATGAAATATCACTGTAGTACAATCCTTATATACTCCATAATTATTATAACCAGTACATCATTGATTCAACAATCAAATGAAAAAATTCATTAATGACAACATAAGAACTCTACTCATTCCTCCTCATTTTTGGTAGTATCATAACATAACTATTATCCAATAACATAATTTGGGGCATACTCTGATGATTTGGACAATGGTTTTCATAGTGACCCCACTCCTTGTAGATGAAGCATTGTACATTTGAAATATTTTTCTTACTCTTATAGTCACGCACATTATGTCCTTTTTCTCCACACTTATAAAAAACTCCCATTCCCTTCAGGCAAGTTCCATGGTGTTTCTTCCCACAATTATCACATTTTGGAAAATTCTTCTTTTCCCTCGTCCCTTTATCCATCATTCTCTCTTCCATACTTTTATTCTCTTACTTCCCTTCAATGCCATAATACTTAGAGATTTATTTACTAATCTTATTAACACATGACACTATTTCTTCATATGTTGAGAACACATGGGAGACTATTTCCCTTCTAAATGTTGGCTTAATACCATGAAAGATATGATCTTTCTTAATCTTTGAATCATATGTATTGATGGAGTTCACATTCCTTTTACTGGGTGGAATTTCTATACAATGGAATAAACTAGGTTAGTTTATGAATCAATATACATAATTCCATACTTGTAAAATACTTAACATAAATTGAACTATTTATGGATATAATCCATAATCATAAAAATGTTTCCTTTGAGGAAGTATATACTCATAACCCTTCATAGTGGTTTGTAAAGAGAATAAGAATTATCCTAAGAATATCCCCTGGGAGTTTCATAACCAAGAGTGCAACAAGGTCCATTTTTCGTGCACCAGTTCCCGTTCGAGTCTAGCTCAAAGCGGTGTTTTCGGGTTTTACCCCTAGGTACATCTATGCCAGAGCCACCTCTACCTTCTCGTATCCAAACAAGGATGTATTTCTCAGATAACTCAGAAAATCTCTATAATACCCAAAATTCTAGGAAGTTCTTCTGTACTAATCCTCAAATACTATCTTAGGGATATGTTCTATAATCAGAGCTTATCTAAATCTTGGTTCCAAGGTTACTACTAAACTGCCTCTGATACCAACTGTAGCACCCTGACCCTAGTTACCCAGAGTCGGTGTATTATTGCATAACATTGGAATGATCACAAACGATCAAGTCTCGAAAGGCTGATTACTTTAGTAGCCTTGGAAACACTAGATACATTAATAAGTCTTACATTACATCATAAATTAAATCAAAACTACAACAACATCTTATCTTCATATCCCCTCATACTATCCCTATAGATCATTCATAATATACTTCTTCATATTCTGGAAATATTAAAACATAGGAATGGGTGAGCTCAGATGCTCAGTAAGGATAACAATATAGCGGATGCTTTCATAAATAAACATAAACATTTAAGGAAATTAATTACTAAAACAAAAGCCTTTGAAACATGAACTTCAACATAATATGGAAAAAGTAAAATGAGATAATTCTATTTAATTATTCACATGGATATTCTATTGGTCGAATAATCACATGCAATATCAATAACCACTTTCATAATGATGGAATGCATAATGCCAAACTATCATTACCACGTAGCCAAGGCCTCGTGCAAAGACTACAAATAAAATTTTGTCAAGGCCTCGTGCCAAAAAACTAGTTTGTATAATGAGACCTACCGATGCATCGAGGAGCTATAGCGGGCTCCACCCATCACTTAATAAGTCCAAACATTCCTCATATTAATAGGTTTAAACATATCATACACCATAACATAACCGTGACAGATAAAACATGCATAAAAGAAAACATAACATTTCCACATTTCAATCACAAGATATCAATACAACACATTGATATAATAAAAATACTTTCAAAACCATTTTGAATACCAAAATAAAATAAAATTAAAACTTGGTATTTATTTTTCATTTTAAAAAAGACTATGGCTTGTAGAGGAAGCCGAAACTCAAATAATGGTCACGGTGGTGGAGAAGTCGTTGTCGCCGCATACGTAAGACAAAACATTCCCTATTTTCGTTTAGTAAAACACATCATATAAAAATATTCCTTTTGAATAAAAGTAAAATTCAAAGGGGTTTATACACAATATAAATGAAAGTTGTGTATAAAACCAAATATGCCTCAATGAAACGAGATTGAGATGATGTCCTTACAAAGATCATTTTTAAAATAAAATAGGTATATTATGTGTATAACTATAAGTACACATAAATAAAGTACATATACAAGATAGTACATAATAATATCATGACATAATTTGAAAGTAGGAGATTAACCAAAAGAATGGAAATTGGGTTAAGAAAATCCCTTAAAGATCATTTTTTTTAAAATAAAATAGATATATTATGTGTATCCACTATAAGTACACATAAATAAAGTACAAATACAAGATAGGACATAATAATGTCATGAAATAATATGAAAGTAGGAGATTAACCCAAATAACAAAAATTGGGTTAAGAAGTTCCCTTACCTTAATTTTGTCGAAAATGTCAAAAAGTACCTTGTTTGGAAAATGATGGAAAAATTCCTTTAAAAAACGTATAAGGACAAATAAGGGTATAAATGACTTTAACCGATTTTTTAATAAATAGTAAAAATGTTTTGAATGATATATTTAAGAAACATTGATGTAGATGATAAAGAGGTCCCAGAAGATAATTACATATGAACAACCTTGAATAATAAAGAGGTTGTAGAATTAACCATTACCTCATGTCCGACTTGACTCGACTGTTCTTTAACCTCATGAATAATAAAAAATAGTTAATTTATAATCGCTTAAGAACCTATTTCAAGTTTATTATTCCTTTTATATCACTTATTACCAGGTTATGAACATTATTTATTTTAATAACGGTTGTTTTGTTGATCTTTATTACTTGAGTCAAAAATAAACATCTTATAATTACAAGTTGTTCATGTGGTGAAACATAAATTATATCCATAATTATATTCATGATGTAGATATCATATATATCATATATATCCATTATTTACATGAATTTATAATATTACATAACATTTAGAGGTATGAAATGATATGCACCGTTAATGAGACGTTAAGTCGTACGTACGCATGAACGCTACTACCATTTCTATTTCGTATTTAATGGAATGAAGATATAATAAAGGTATAATATACTTCCAGTATAATATAATGTATAATACCATTTACTCCATCCTTTATACATCCCACATATGGCATTAACGATTCAAATCACTTTGAGGGGGCGGTAGTCCGCACTTCCTAAAATTAAATTATCGCATTTACCCATAATAGAAATCGTAAAGGTATGCCATAAATTAAAAATACAGAATAACAAGGAAATAAAAAACATAATATATATCATATATGTGAAAACATTGTGATCATAATGCCCATCATTAGAGGTGTTAAATGAATATTGAACAATCATCGTTTCGTGAGACAGTATTTCGCCACCCACAGAAACAGTATGGTATTTAACCATTCGACGAAGGTGTGTGTAAGTGTAAATAAAATCCATCTCATAACAACATCCTAGTATATTGGAGATACTTTTTTTGTTACAAAATAATGTAATTAAAAGAGTATATGGGGTTGGATAAGAAAAATAAAACTAAAGAGCACAAGAGGAGACATTACCTTAAAATCGGGTAACTCTATTTGATTTGAGCCAAAGGATTCCTTGGGAAGACTTGTCACCAATGTTAGGCTTGTAGAAGTTAGATATTGTGGTTAAAAGAGTATTTGGGCAGAGTTTGTCCGAGCCAAATGGCTTGAAAGGTGTGAATAAGGTGGTAGTAGTGGGGGACTTTTATAAGAGGAGAGGAGGGGCACTCTTGGAATGTCATGAAATGTTACTTTATTAGATAATGATTTTAATATTTTAAAGGTCCCACACTTACATATTTTGAGTCTAAGGTGATAATGGTTATACCTATTCTCATCCAATAGGTTTTTGACAAGTTCAAGTCTTAGATTTTACAATATCCTTTCATTTTATTTAAATTGTTAATTAATGAGGTAATCGCTACATTATCATGGTGTCAAAAATAATATAATTTATTTAATGTCTAAAAATTATAAAAAAATATCATCATGTAGGAAATCGTTTTATATTTCTAATGAATATTTTTAGTCAAAAATATTACTTGTATAACCCCATTTATAAATTATTTTAGTAAAACAACTCATGTTTGTGAAATTTTTATTTTAACATTAAATAAAAAGTTTATAATGTCATTTTCCTACCAAAGTGGCCACATGGGGTCCCCAAGTTGACCCATAAATTGTCTTTCTCGGCCATGACATATCAAAAAGGGATAGGACATGTGTAAATGAATTTTCATATTTTTATAATATCATTTTTACCTTAAATTTCACTAATTACCTTTAATCATTCTTAATTAAACATAAATGTTACTATTCACCAAAAATTATTTTTATCCCATTGAGCCAAATTTTACTTCATAATGACAACCATGTATGTAGGGTTTTTAAAAATCAAATCATAGAAGTGGTAATATTTCATTTAAACGAAAAATCAGTTTTTTAACTACTACTTAGTGGTTTCACTATTCATCAAAAATTGATGTTTTTCAGAACAATGCAAAAATGACACCCTAAGCTATAATTGATATTCTGAATTCAAAAATAATATTTACTTTAAAAAATTACAAACATATAATTTTCATTACATAATTTTATAAATAAATCCCGTTGTGACAACTAATAGCGTTTTTTTCAGAAAAAATATATATCAAAAGATTGTCAATTGTTTATGTCCAATTTCAAAGTGAAATTAATTTTAATGACCACCATTGGATAAAATGGTAAAAATATATTATAATTATTCTTTAAAACCACTCAATAGTATAACTTATCACTATAAATTATTTTTAATAAAAAAGTTGTTTTTAAGTATTTTTCACTATTCATAAAAAATTGGAAGTTCTCTGAAAATTACAAATAATTAAACATAGGATAATTTAGATATTATGAATACAAAAATGAAATACATTTTGAAATATAAAATTTCTATAATTATAAAAATTTGGTATTACTATTCATAACGGCTACATTGATTGGTCGCAGTGTGTTAGAATCTCGGACTTCCGTATAATGCAAGCTATTTCATTATTGAAAGAGAAGTGTATCGTTTAAGATCGAGGTGTTAAAACTGTGTCTAATTTATTTATATCAACTCATATTCTGAACCTACTAAATATTTTTTATAGAAATTATATTTTTGGATATATATTACTACATCCCTCAGAATGAACAGAGTGTAGGATCTATTTTATCCTAAATGATTCTTCTATTTATTTAATATCATGATTACATGGAATATTCTAGTTCTTGATGTCAATATTATTGATTTAAATTTATAAATTTGCTGGATCGTTTCAAAAAATCCCCAATTAACTACTATCTTAGAAAGGATTCCTTTACCATGCCTAATGGTGTGTTCTGTGTCATTCAGGCAGAATTGGTCCCAAGTTTATATAGGGATTGACCATTCTATCTGGAGTTGGGGGAAATATTATCAGTGTTGGATTTTTAACTATATTATTATTCTTTGAGTGATGATATCCTTCCTATTGTTATTGATTTTGACGACCTTTTTTCCACTAATTTCGATGGATCTCCATTGGGAAGAGAGGTACTTTTTACTATTGATTTAGTTCCTATTACACAGCCAGTGTCTATTACTTTATAACACATGGAAAAAACTAAAATTAATGAATTTATGTCTCAATTTGATGATATTTTTTAGAATGGATTTATACGCCTGAGTGTGTATACTTGGGAGGAACCATTTCTCTTTAGTAAGATATCTTATAGAACCCTTCTTCTATGTGTTGATTACCAAAAAAAAGAGTCACAATAAAGAACAATTAATTGTTTCAATATATTGATGATATTTTTTACCAGTATATCGGGGTTGAATTTTTCTCGATGAATAAAGTTTAATCAAGTTATCCCTATCATTGAATAAAAGAATTTAACATTCAGAGAACCATCATTCAAGCTACATATAGCCATTATAAGTGTATTTCCTTGCCAATTTCACTAACCAATGATCCTATATTATTTATGTATTTAATGAACTAAATATTCCATGAGCATCCTGAAATGTTGTTGGTTTTCTTTTGGCACGATAGTAATGTTTTATCTCAGCCTGAGGAGGATCATGTGTGTCATTGGAGAGACATTATGGAATTGATGAGAAATCAAAGACTATATGTCAAGCTATTATAATTTTTTTATATATTATGTAAGTGATATTCATAGTAACATGGTCTTAGAACATGGTATCTTATTTTACCATTAAAAGGTGAAATCTATTAACACATGGATTAAACCATGATATTCTTTCTAGATTTGAGGACTTGTTGGTATATACGGGTATTATCCCTAGATTTAATTGATTTCTCAGAGTTGGATTATTTGATTACTTATCTCACTAATAAGCGGGAAATATGTGTCTTGGATTAAAATGATAGTGTTATTTAGTATATCTTAATTGCCTTTTAAATCCTGGACCAGTGTTAACACTTCTAGTGGATGGTCATGTTTATGTGGTCTTCATTGATACATCATGTTCATGTATGGGTTGTGTTATTTTTAGGGTGATCATAGTACTAGTGTTAACTCTTAAAGTGGATGAGCATGTTTTTTTGGTCTTGTATGATGCATCATGTTCAGGGATGTGTTCTGTTATTTTGTTGGGTGATCAAATTTTATCCTATATTTCTCAATAGATTAGTCCACATGATATTAAATATCATACTCATGTTATTGAAATCACATTCTTGAAGAATGTTATTATGATTTTGTGGCACAAACCTTTTCAGGGAAATGATAACAATGTATTCTAACGTAAAATTTTTGTGTTATATCATCTCTCATAATGATTTAAATGTGTTCCTGACATATTATGCAGAGTACATGAGTAATTCTATATCAACATTGCCTATACCCCATGGAAGGGGAATGTAATTTTCAATTATTTGAGTACGTAATGACCGAACCTGGCCATGAAAGAATCATTTTAATTGTGGATATTTATGGGAATTATTTTACATTTTCATTTAGGGGTTCAAGTGATAGGGGATTCTGTTTTTTGGATACTGTTCAGTATACCTCAAATCTTCTTGAGATGATTATTCCTGGAAATCATCTTGGTGATGGGTTATACCATAGTATGGACTCTCTTTGGGGTCTTGATATATTTCTTGAGGGGTTATTTTCAACATAGTTTATTCTTTGATTATGAAGTCATTTTTTCATTTTGTTAATTATGATTAAAAAATGATGGAGGATTTCTAAAACTTCAAATTTTTTCTATACCTAGGAGATAAAATGTTGTGTAATGATATATAGAGATTATTATAGTTGGTAGTTATGAGATAGGTCCTTGATGATCATTATTCTCCTGTTTATATATTCCAAAATTTCATCTATGCATAATAGAGACCTTTGTACTCAGATCAACCACTTTCATTGTTGACCTGGAATTTTACTAATGTATCTGTTGAATTATTTGTTAGATTTCCACATACACATATCCCAAACGACGTGATATTGGATGTGATAAAGAGGCAGGACCAACATCCTTCCTTTATCCAAATTCAATAGACAAAAATTTTAGGAATCTGGAATTATTTTCATGATAATGATTGTTTGATTGCACAGAGTTCCATCATCTATAGTCACTAAAATATATCAACATTTTACCTCTCGTTTTTTGTGAATCCACTTTGTGTAAATGTGATCCTTATTTCATTTGAGTATGGTATACCATCCATAAACACATGACCATATAGTGAGCGCTTTGTATAATTCTGAGGACATGATTTGTTTTATTTTCTTCATTTTAAGATCTTCTAATTCACACTAAGGACTTTGAGAGTTTTCTTATAACAATGTATTAAAATCCAAGATCAGAATGTATAATTTTGAGGCATGTATTATAAGCCATGTATGTCACTCTCATGTTGGTTGGGGATTGGTAAAATATCTTTGATTTTTCAATGATTGGCCCATGGAATAATGAAAATGATTCGTTTGATTCTTTTGAGAATGTTGATAGCAAAAATCTAGTATAAATCCTATTTTGATCGAAGTAGATGAATATTATATTTCATAGTTTCTGGATAGGTTTTTTTGAGAGTATGACTTCATTAAGGTCATTAATGGATTTGAAGCTAATGGGTCTTTACTCCTCAATGTTTTGTAATATCAAGTTTTATTGAGAAGGTGGCGAAATTTGCATACCATTTTTCACATTCATCTCATTTGAAAGCAATAGACGATTTGTTTCTTGTATCATTGCTATGAAATTATCATTCTAAACCATCTCATTTATTTATCATAGAGGATCTTTTCATTGAGACTGATTTATCATGGACATACCATCCAGTCAAGATAGTTGATTGTGCAGTAATGGAACATCATTGGAGGAAGATAAATTTAATTTTTCTTCAATTGGAGAATGGTTTTTATTCTCATAATATGTGGGGGAATGAAAAATAATTGAGATAATATTATCCCCTTATGTTTGATATGGAAACATAATGATATGATTTTGGTAATAAAAACATCATATAGTGTGGCAGCTACAAAATGGGATTATCTTTTTCTGCTATGACATGATTATTATTTTTTCTATTATGGATGGATCTTCGTTAAGGGTTCTTTGTGTTAAATTTGGATGATTTTTGTGATTTTATGAGTTTTCTATAGTTGTAGAGAATTTTTCTCAAACCATGTTCCTCCTAATTCAAACCATGAAACCTCATATAGTGTGGGTTTCACAGTTGGAGAACTTTCTGAAAAACTTTTCACATGCCTAAAGGTAATAGTTAACCTTGGACAATGAGTCTATAAGGGGTGAAAAATTGGGGAACACAATTTTTCTAATAGTTTAGAAAAATATAGTAAATCATGAAATCATGATTAGTTTATTCAAAAAAATTTACTTTATATTCCAAAACCCAAAAGGTTAACGCTTAGTTGAACCCTACATGATATAACTTGAATTTCATGAATTAAGAGTGTCTCAAGAGGCAATTTTGGAGCCCCAAACCCCTTCTCTTGGAAAATGGAAGCATCATTGAACTTGTAGAATCTCCTCTGATATATGGATATCAACTCTAATTAGCTACTCTAATGTATAATTCCTTTATACCTATAATATTGATGAATATTATGCATTGGAGGTATCTAAACTCCTTTTAATTGAATCTTTCTTTTAAGATTCATTTCTTTATCGTTGAAGCCTTCACTATTCATTGACAGATCCATTTGTAGTTGTTCTTGCATGATCTCATATTTAAGGTAGGAAGTTCCATTTAATATTTTCAAGATAATATATAATCATAATATTGTGATTTTATTGAAATAACAATCAATTTAATTTTTAAACCTAATGTGCCATATTTGGATTTGGAATTTTAAATGGAGTGGATTTTTGGAAAATCCCTATTTACAATGTAATTTGAATTTGGGATGTATTTTCAGAATGATTTATTTGATTACATAATTTGATATTTTATTTTAAAAAAGAGATTAAATTTAAATGATTAAAAATTATTTCATTATTTTTTTGAATAGTAATGAAATGGTTAAGTCCCTTGGTTTTTATAGAAAATTGGTTTATTGAAACAAAACATTTAGAAATTAACTTGTTTCTTGTGGTTTATTTGAAATGGGATGAAATATTTATTTTATATTAATTTATTGGAAATAATAAATTCTACATATTTAGTGGGTTATTTATGAAATTCATGTTATAAGGTTGATTCCCTAGATATGTATTAGTGATGAAAACTCTAAAAACATTGTTATGAATATCTTTTCACTAATGTGAAGTTAATAATTCATATCCATCTTGACCGTAATGGATATTTTAAATTCCCAAGTAAGTAATGAATAATATATTTTCATATTTATGTCTATTTATCAATTAGATTTTGTTTTAGAGGATTAAAATGAGAATAAATCCAATCTTAAGGATAGAATACTCAAATATTTTTATAAGATTGTTTTACAGCCTTTTGATGGAAAAAAATTTTTAAATCTAAATTTTGACACTTTTATAAGATATAGTTTTCAATAAAAACTTATTCTTTAGAACCAAGACATTGAAATTTACATTGGATGAATTTTTGGTATTTTTCTGATAAATTTCATTTTTAATGAATAATGAGAAATACAACATTTTAATTCTAAACTGCCTTTTCATACAATTTATTTATATATATATTTTTTCATTTTAATTTTATTTATGTTTTAATTTATTAATTTTATTATCATTTAATACAATGTTGTTCATTCGATTTAATTTTACTTTTAAATTGTATGTAAAAACAAGTCAATCCTTTGATAAAATTTACTTCTTAAAAACTCGTCTTTGGTTTTAACAACGGGTATTATTTTTAAATAGATTGCTACAATTTATGTGTGTGTAATTTGGTAAAACGGATTCAATACTAGGAATATAAAATTCCAAATTATGTAACTATGTCTCTTTTGTTTTTGGACATTATGAATAGTAACGACGGTAATTGTCTTTAATTATCGTGAATAATTATTAATTGGGTAGTTAAGGGTAATAAAATAATATCATAATAATATAAATGACCCCAAAATGTGTCCAAATCCTCTTTTTTTAGACATGTACTAACATGGGAATATTTTAACCAAACTTGAGGGCCCATAAAGTCACATGGGTGTGATAGTGACATTTATGACATTATTTTCTTTTAAAAAGACGATACATATAACAAAGATTTTTATATACTAAGTAAAACAATTTTTATTTTGTTTACATAAATTATATCATAGACTAAAAGTAGTCATTGTACATCTAAATAGATTTACAACATTATGGTATTTATTTATAATTTTTAGACATTAAATAAAGAAATTTATTTTGGACACCATGATGATGTAGTGATTACCACATTAATGAAATATTTATATAAAATGAAATGATAAGGTAATATCAAAGACATAAACTTTTCTGAAACATATGGTATGTTTTTATTTAGAAACCCTTATCACCTTTTACTCAAAATATTTCATTTTGGGACCATTAAAATCCAAAAATCATTTTATAATAAAGTATCTTTTCAAGAATTTCCAAAAGTGACCCTCCTCCCGCCTATAAAAAAGGCCACACCTCTACCCCATACCCACACCTCTCAAGCCATTGGAACATCCAAAATCTGATCATATTATATCTCCACATTCCTCTCTTACTCCAAGAAGCCTCACTTTTGGCAGAATTATTTCCAAGGAAGCCTTTGGGTCATACCAAATGTGTTACCGGATTTAGAGGTAATGTCTTCCCTCAAGTTTCATTCTATTTTTTTCCTTATTAAATCACCACTATTATTTTTATTTCATCCCATAAAAAAACCAGTATCCTAAATATATTAGGATGTTTTTATGATAATGATTCTACATACACTTACACACACCTCTGTCTAATGGTTAAAAAAACATACTGTTTCTCTAGGTGGCGAAATACTGCCTCACGAAACGATGACTGTTCAATATTCTTTTAACACCTCTAATGGTTGCCATTATGATGGAACTAAATTTATATATGATATATATTATATCTATGACCTCTCTATGCTTTTTTATTTTATATTTAATCATACCTTTATGATTTTCATGTTGTGGAACTGTGATAATTTTATCTATGGAAGTGTGGACTACAACCCCCTCAAGTGCTGTGACTTGTTCATGCCATACATGGATCGTATAAAGAATAAAATAAATGAACTTATGTGGCCTTTATAAGCTATATATTTTACTTTAGATATAATATATTTATGTCTAATTTATTTTTAAGTCATTTAATATTTCAAAGAAATGAAAGTAGAGTCCATGTGTATGTACAACCTACAGTCTACATGAACGGTGCATTTTATTTTATTTATCTCCAAATGTTATTGAATTGTATGAAATAAATATATAGTGGATATTTATGATATTTAAATCATTAATACCATTTTACAGAGGATGTACTTATAACTACATGGGCAATTCATTTCAAACAAGTTCATTTTTGACTCATGTACCTAACATCAACAAATCATTTGATATGAACTCACATAATTAACTAATTATTATAACATCATAATATATGATATGAGTTGAATAATAAAAATTAAATAAAATATTTATGAAATTATAAATTTACCCAATTTTATTGTTAAGGAATATAAAGAAACTAAAAATACAAGTCTAACTTGAGGTAAGGGTCTTTGTCTCAATCTCCATTCGTTGAGGCATACTTCAACTTATATACGACCTTCTATTATTAGTTGTATAATAAAACCTTCTGACTTTTAATTTCATTCAAAAAGACTAATTTTATACGAAGAATTTTACTAAATGACATAAGGAATGTTTTAGTCTTTTGTATTTGGAGGCAACGACTTCTCTGCCTCCATGACCATTATTTGAGTTTCAGCTTCCTCTACAAGCCATAATTTTATTAAAATGAAAAATAAATACCATGTTTTACTTTTATTTAATTTTGAATGGGTTTTATAATGTTTTGATTATATCAATTTGTTCTATTGATATCGTTTGATTGAAATGTAGATATTTCATGTTTTCATTATGCATTTTTTATGTGATTCAATGTTGTTATAGTTCTTGGGAATTGTTTATAAAGTCTGGTGGTTCCGTGATAAACTATGGGCAGGTAAGCCCGAGATAGCTCTCTTATGCATTGGCTAACACGAAGGAGTTAATATCTAAGGATTCTCTGAAGAGATTTAGTGAATAAACTATGATGGGTATTCCAAATGTTACCATGAGGGTTACTCCCTACGTAAGACATTTAAGAATGCCTCAATTTACCTTTATGACTTATGATTTCTATGAGTTATTCATAAATCTTATGATTTCATGATGTATTTTAATGTGATTATGTTTTATAAGTAATGTATGATTTCATTTATTCTTATGTATACATGGACTAATATTTTCATTACGTATTTATATATCCCTTACTGAGCTTTTTTATGCTCATCCCATGTTTTTGAAATGTTTTTCAGAGGTCAATGGAAAAGTACATGAGGAGATGATAGTGTCGATGAAGTGTCAAGAAAGAATCCATGTTTTATTTTAAATATATTTCCTTTGATGGAAAAAAATGAATATTGTATTTGATGTTAGCACCTTGTTTAGATGTTAAATGTAATGCATGATTTATGATCTAATTATCTAAAACAGTAAACCTGAAAAGATCATCAATGTGTATTCTTGAATTAACTCAAGATTAGGTAATGTTTAAGGTTTTGGCCTTATAGTTGGTATCAAAGGTTAGTTTAGATAACATTAGGAGTTAGAATTATTTTAAATGTTTATCCAAAAATATTTTTTTACATTATGGTCAAATTGAAATGATATAGCATTTGTAGATTACCATGTTGATTTATCTAAGAGATGTTTGTTCAGAATGGTTTCCCACAGAGGAAATAGGGAAGCAGTTCAAGGAAGGAATACAGAAGGAAATGACATTCCACATAATCATCCTTAGATGGTCGGAATTGGAATTTAATAGTTTCTTACAGTAATGGGGCAGTTGACTCTTGTGATAAATGGTGGTGGTATCCATGCACAAGATCATCCAGATCAACCACAGAGGAACATGTCTGTGGTAGAACAATTCATGAAGAAACATCCACCATCATTCGGAGGATCATCTAACCTCGTGCTAGCTGAAGGGTGGATTAAATACTTGGAGAATATTTTCAATGTAATGGGGTGTTCAGACAATCAAAAGTTTAGTCTTTTTGTTTACTATTTAGAGGTTGAAGTAGATCAGTGGTGGTCGAAGGTTAAAAATATTAGGGACACTGATGAGATTGATGCTCTTGACTGGGATGAATTCAAATGTATGGTTCTTGAGAAATATTTTCCCAAGGCTGTTTGGCATAGGATGGAAAAAAAATTCATGGAATTGAGGCGAGAGGATGACTCAGTGGTTGCTTATGAAAAAAATTTCACTCGATTGGCAAGGTATGGTCCAATTTTTATCTGAGACCTTGATAGTAAAATCAATCATTTTTACTTAGGATTAAAGAAAAAATATTGAATGTAATTAGCTTCCTGTGAATTAAAATGTTATGAAAATCTTGTTCGATGTTCTAAGATGGTGGAAATTGAGTTTTTTTATGATCAAGTGTTCTATGAGAACCAAAAAAATAAAAGACTGAGGTGGCAGGAGAAAGTGAATAATCCTTCAAAAAGGTTTGGTGGTAAGAAAACTAAGTTTTTAGTAAGCATGCAGTGGAATGTCTTTTGAATTCTGGAAAGTTCTTCTGATGTGGTAATATTGGACATACGGCTTGTGATTGCACTATAAAAGAACTGGGTAATGGTAAGACCAAAGTTTATTTACAGTTAGTGAAATTATTAGAGTGTAATCAGATGGGTCACTATGAAAATGAGTGTCCGACAAAGAGATCTAATACTGGGAAGCAGTCAGACTACAAGCATAAAGGTGTGGTGGAATCCATTGCAACTACTACACCAGATGTTGGGGCATCAAATGAAGTGGTATCAGGTACATTGTTTGTTATTTAAGATTATGCTAATGTGATGTTTGATTCAGGTTCTACACATTCTTTCATCTCTATAAAATTTTCTATTAAATTGAGAATTCCATCTCAAGAAATGAATTCTGAACTTGTGGTAAGAACACCTGGGGGAAATTTTGAGGCAAAAAGAATTTATAAGAATCTTCCTATACTTATTCGTGGAAAGAACCTACATTCAATCCATATTATTTTGCCGCTAGTAGAGTTTGATGTTATCCTAGGTATGGAATGGCTCTCTGTTTACCATGCTCAGATTGCCTTTAGAGCTAACAAAGATTCTTTTTAGAAATACTTTCAGTTTTTGTACATGAATGAACCCTTACTATTGATAGCATATCAAGAGGATGATAAATTTTTAAAATATTGAAACGAATGTTACCTTGCACATATTGTTGAAAACAAAAGAACCATTCAAATTAATGATGTGCCAATGGTAAATGAGTATCCTAATATTTTTCTTGATGAGTTACCTGGAATAATACCAGATCTAGATGTTGAATTTACTATTGACTTAGTATTTGATGCAAATCCAATTTCAAAACCCCCTTATTTAATGGCTCAAATTGAACTTTTATAGTTGAAGGAGAAATTTCAAGATTTATTATAGAAAGGTTTCATTCGACCTAGCACATCACCATGGGGTTTTCATATCTTATTTGTTAAAAATAATGATGGTTCAATGAGACTATTCATTCATTATAGATCCTTGAATAACATCACTGTTAAGAAAAAATATCCATTTCCTCATATTGATGATTTGTTTGATCACCTCCAAGGAGATCGGTATTTTTCAATGATTGACTTGAGATCGGGGTACCATTAGTTGAAGGTAATGGAAGGAGATATTCTGAAGACTGCATTTCGTACAAGATATAGACATTATGAATTTGTAGTTATGCCTTTTGGGTTAACCAATCACCTTATGTATTCAATGACCTTATGAATATAATTTTCAATGAGTTATTGGATATGTTTTTGGTTGATTTCATTGATTATATTTTGTTGTTTTCTAAATGTAAAGTGGAGCATGAAAGTCATTTAAGGGTTAATTTCAAAACCTAAAAAGAAATGAAATTGTATGCGAAATTCAGAAAATGTGTGTTTTGGTTGAAACAATTTGATATCCTTGGTCACATTGTTTCTAAAGATGCATAAATTATTGATCCTAAAAAAACAAAGGTTGTTGAAGAATGGGAAAGACCCACAAATGTAAGCGAGATTCATGGTTTTCTTTGTTTGGTTGGATATTATCGGCAGATTGTTAAACATTTTGCACAGTTGACAAGTCCATTGACTAAGATAACTCGGAAAGGGTTTTAAGATTATCTGGGAAAAAGAATGTGATGATTGTTTTCAGGAATTGAAAAGATTATTGGTGAATGATCCAGTATTGGTACTACCTTCTAGGAATGACGAGTTTGTTATTTATAGTGATGCTTCATTGAAAGGACATGGTTGTGTCCTAATGAAAAATTATTAGGTAATTTATTATTCTTTAAATTAGTGGAAAAATCATGAGATAAATTACCCTACACATGATTTGGAGATAGCTTTTGTTTTTTTCACTTTAAAAATTGGATGCTTCATTTGTATGGTGGAATGTGTGAAATATATATTGATACCAAAATTTTAACATATATATTCACTCAGAACGAATTTAACATGAGACAGTTGAGATGGCATGAATTAATCAAGGATTATGATTACACGATTCACTACCACTCAGGAAAAGAAAATAATGTGTCAAATTCTTTGAGTCAATGAAATGAATGCTTCATTAACCATGTTACATTTGTAACATCATCCTTTGGTTAAGGATTTTGATGAATTTTGTCTTGGAAGTTGTTGGTGCAAGAAATTATTTTGCTTTTTTTCTAGAATTAGTTAAATCTTCTCTATCAGACAGAATTAAGCAAGCACAGGTGCAAGAGAGTGAGTCGAAAAAAAGGTAGAGCTGGTTCAGAAGGGTATGTTACCTAAATTCAGCATTGATAATGATTGTGTTTTGAGATTTGGGATGAGATTGTGTGTGCCTTGTGATTGAAAGATGAAGAGAGTTTTTTCATGTGAAACTCATTTTCAGTTCATCCGGGAAGTACTAAGATGTATAGAGATTTTCAGTAGAATTACTGGTGGGATGGTATAAAAATGGATATTGCTGATTTTCCTGTGAAGTGTTTGACTTTTCAATAGGTTAATGTAGAACAACAGTTACTGAATGGGATGCTTCAGCCTTTACCAGGGCTAGAGTGAAAATGAGAGAATATATCCACGGACTCCATTGTGTGATTAACGAAGACACCACGAGGTAATAATGTAATTGGTTATTGTTGATTTCTTGACTAAATCTTCTCATTTCATTTAAATATGAGATAATTTTTCTCTAGATCAACTTTCACGATTATATCATAAAGAGATAGTAATGTTACATGGAGTTCCCATCTCTATTTTATCTGATAGTGATCCCAGGTTCACTTATAACTTTAGGAAAGTCCTTCAAAAGTCATTGGGTACTGAATTAAATTTTAGTACAACTTTTAATTCTCAATCAGATGGGCAGTCAGAACAAATAATTTAGACTTAGGAGGATATGATACATGATTGTTCGATGGATTATCAGTGAAGACAGGACCGACATCTTTCATTAGTTTAGTTTTCTTATAATAACAGTTCTCATTCCAGTATACATATGGCCCCATTTGAAGAATTATATGGGAAGTGGTGTCGAACTCCAACTTTTAGGGATGAAGTAGTTTAAAGGATTTTGATGGGACCAGAATTCGTAGAAGAGATGTCAAATAAAGTTTAGCTAATACATAAACACATGAGACTTGCTCAGATCAGGCCGAACATTTATGCATACAATAGGAGGATGGATCATGTTTTTTAGGTAGGTGATCATCTCTTCCATAAAGTTTCAGCATGGAATAGTGTGATTTGATTTGGTAAGAAAGGAAATTTGAGTCCAAGGGTCATTGGACCATAGGAAATTGTGGAGATAGTTGTATCAATTTCATACCGAGTGGATTTACCTCCTAATTTATCTCAGGTACACAATGTTTTTCATGTTTCAATGTTAAGGAAGTACATTCCAGATCAATATCATGTTTTGAGTCCAGAGGTAGTTCAGCTGGAAGAGAATCTATCATATATGGAACAACTGGTCCTGAATCTTGACCACATAGAGTATTTTATGCGGAATAAGGTGATTCATCAAGTAATGGTATTGTGTAAAAACCACATGATTGAAGAGGCAAAATGGGAATCTGAAAATGCAATGAGGGATAAATACCCCAACTTATTCGATAAGTAAATAAATTGCAGGGATACAATTTTATAAAGGGTGGAAGTATGTGACATCCCATGTAAGTAAATAATAATATATTTTCATATCTATGTCTATTTATGAATTATATAGGGTTTTAGAGGCTTAAAATTATAATAAATCCAATCATAATCATATAATACAATAAAATTTTTATAAAAAATTACAACCTTTTGATGAAAAACCATTTTTAATTATATATTTTGATAATTTTATAAGCTTTATTTTTCAAAATTAACTTATTATATAGAACTGAGACATTGAAATTTACATTGGATGAATTTTTTGTATTTTTCTGATAATTAACATTTTTTAATGAATAGTGAAAAATAAAGCATTTTAATTAAAAACTGCCCTTTCATCCAATTTATATATATACATAGATTGAAATTTTAATTGGGTTTATGGTTTAATTTAATTATGTTCTTATAATTTAAAACAATGTTGGTAATTGGATGTTATTTCTCTTTAAAATGGATGTAAAAAAGAATTAAATCGTTTGATAAATTTTACTTCTTAAATACCTGTATTTTTTTGACAATTGGATTTATTTTTAAATTAATTGATGAAATTTTTGTGTTTCGAATTTGGTAAAATTGATCCATATTTGGAATAATAAGGTTCAAATTAGGTAACTAAGACACTTTTTCTTTTGGTCATTATGAATATTAATGACGGTAATTATCTATAATTATTGTGATTAATTAGTAATCAGGTAGTTATGGGTAATAAAATAATATCGTAATAATATAAAATGACACAAACATGTGTCCAAATCATCTATTTTGAGTCATGGACTACCATGGGATGTTTTTTACCAATCTTTAGGGCCCATGGAGTCACATGGGTGTGATATTGACATTTATGACATTATTTTTTAAAAAAAAACATAAGTATAACAACGGTTTCTATATTCTAATAAACTAATTTTATTTATTTTTACATAAATTATATCTTATAGTATAAACATTCAATGTAAATAAAAATATATTTCCTACATCATGGTATTTTTTATAATTTTTAGACATTAAATAAATAAATTTATTTATGACAAGATGATGATGTATGGATTACCTCATTATTAAATGATTTAAATAAAATAAAGATATAAGGTAATATCTAAGTCATACACATGGAGAAAATCAATTGGATGGGTGGATTTCTAACCGATATCACCTTATCCTTAAAATATATCATTGCATGACCTTTAAAATCTGAAAAACTATTTATAATAAAGTAACATTTCAAGACATTCCAAAAGTAACCTCCTCCCTCCTATAAAAAGGCCCCCACCTCTAACCCCTAAGACACACCTCTCAAGCACTTGTATCATCAAAACTATACTCATATTATCTCTCCACATCCGTCTATTACTCCTAGAAGCCTCACTTTGGGTATACCTTTTTTCTATGTATGCCTTTGGCTCAAACTAAAAAGTGGTACCCGATTTTGAGGTAATGTCTTCTCTCGAGTTTCTTTCATTTATTATCCATCATCACTCGCCAAAATCATCTTATTATTTGATCCCATAATAACACCAGTATCCTCAATACACTAGTATTTTTTTATGAAATGTATTTTACCTACACTTATACACACCTCTGTATAATGGTTAAATAACATACTATTTCTGTGGGTGGTGAATTTCTGCCTCACGAAATGGTGATTGTTCAATCATAGTTTAACACTTCTAATGGTGTCCATTATGATGTAAATATATTTATATATGATATATATTATATTGATTTTCCCTATATTCTTCTTTATTTTATATTTAATACATACCTTTATGCTTTTCAGGTTGTGGAACTGTGATAATTTCATCTGAGGAAGAGTGGACTACCTCCCCCTCAAATGATGTGACTCATTCATGCCATACATGGAATGTATAATGAATGGAATAAATGAACATAGGTGACCTATATAACATATATATTATAGAGTAATTATAATATATATATGTCTCATTTAATATTAATTCCTTTAATATGACAAAAAATGAAAGTAGCATTCATGCGTACGTACGACCTAACGTCTCCATGAATGGTGGATTTCATTTTTTTATCTAAAAATGTTATGTAATAGTATAAAATGAATATATACTGGATAAATATGATATTTAAAATATTAATACCATTTTTGAGAATATGTAATTACAACTACATGGGCGATTATATTCAAACAAGTTCATTTTTGACTCTTGTACTGAACATCGACAAAACGTATGATATGAACTCACATAATTAACTTATTATTATAACATGATAATATGTGATATGAATTGAATAATAAAATTTAAAGTATTTCCTTATTAAATTATAAATTGACCAAGGTTTATTATTCAATAATATAAATAAACGAACAAGACAAGTCGAAATTGAAGTAACCGACTTTGTTTCAATCTCCCTTCATTGAGGAATACTGCAATATATCTACAACCTTATTCTATTAGTTGAATAATACACCATTTTTACTTTTAATATCATTCAAAAAGAATATTTTTACATGAACCGTTTTTCTGAATGACAAAAGGAATGTTTTTGACTTACCTATGCGGTGACAAGGACTTCTACGCCGACATGACCATTATTTGAGTTTCAGATTCCACAACACGCCATATCTTCTTTTAAATGATAAATAAATACCATGTTTTACTTGTAATTTATTTTGAATGGTTTTTATAATATTTTAATTATATCAATGTGTTGTATTGATAACTATTCATTGAAATTTGGAAATGTAATGTTTCCTTTTTTCATGTTTTATGTGATACAATTATGTTATGGTTATTGGGAAATGGATATAAATTCGGGTGGTTATGTGATACGATTATACTATGGTTATTGATTATGTTTTATGAGTAAAGTATTATTTCATGGATTATTATGTATACATGGACTAATGTTTTCTTTCTTTATTTTTATATCCCTCACTGATCTTTTTTTGCTCAACTCAAGTTTATGAAAAAAATTTCACAGGTCAAGGGAAAAGTACACGATGAGATGATAGTGTCAAGGAAGTGTCAAGAAATAATCCATGTTATATTTTAAAAATGTTTCTTTTAATGGAAAAAATGAGTTCTGTATTTGATGCTACCACCTTGTTTAAATGTTGATTGTAATGAACTATTTATGATATAATTATCTAAAACTCTAAACCTGAAAAGATCTTCAATGTTTATTCCTGAAATAACTCAAGATGAAGTAATGTTTAAAGATGGGGCCATATAGATATGGGTACAAATTATTTTATATAAATTATCTATTTAACCCATCTTTGAAAATTTCCCCTTCATTACAAATGAAGAATGTGTTTTTTAAATGAAAATATTCTTTTATTCTTTACCAAATGTAATTTAAATTGAAAGTATGGTTTTTTTGATATTATGGAATCTATTACGGAACACATGGAAAGACCCTACTAGGTTTTATATCTCACAATACACATTTTCATCCATGAATTTATAGATTTTTTTATTCTATGTACTATAAAAGGGATAGATCTTCTTTGAGGAGGTCGATGTCCTTGATCCTTTGGTCATGGAGTGTTTTTTTCCTCAAGAGTTTTAATTTTGATCTTTTGAGTTGGTGATTTATTTGAGGATGTAATGTTTTGGGATTTTTCACACTAGTTTAATTCATATAATTTTATCCCTATGGATTGTTATGAATCATGACCTGTATCTTTTTTCCTTCATTTTTATTTTATATCAAATTAATTCCCTCTTTTTTTTTATTTCAGGTGCTATTTTCCAACCTATTGTGGTCAGGAACGCCCTTCAGGATATGTCAGTGTTGGATTCGGTATCGGGGTAAGAAGGTATCATGGACAGTTTATGACACACTTAATTCTCAATACATTATGGGTTTATAAATATTTATATATATATAAATAAAATTTCCAATTGGATAACAAAAATAGGGATATTTTGTAGTATATTTTTATTGACAAATATTTCATGACATTTTTTTAGAAATCATTTGTATGAAGGGATAATATAACCATTACCCATAGAAATATTGATATTGTAAAACATATCCTTCAATATCCTCATTAGACTCACTGAGGCTACTAAAGGCCACAACAATTTTTGGAATGTAGTGTATAACATTAGAAAGTCAAGTCATTTCATTGTAATAACTGATCACTTTTAATATGATGAAATTTATATGAAATTTATCAATGATGTTCTATGTTTTCAGGGAGTAACACTCTCAGTCATATATTATTGAAAATAACGGATTAACTTTATTTTATATATAATAATTTAGTATGTGTTGTACAGATACTAAAATATTATCACAAAATTAAATCCTCAGATAGATTTCTACTATGATATAACTATTCAGACAATATATGATATGTTGAGTTCATTATAATTTCAATTAAAAGAGATTTTATTATATCACCTTCCTCATGATTAATTTCTTATACCAATAGATATCACATGTGCATTTATAATGAGGCATAAGTATTAATATATAAAAATAAGTGAAAACCCCAATATACATGGATTAATATGTAAAAAAACCTATATTGACTTGATATATCTGATAAAATGGAAGAGAATGTAAGAATCACTCAAAAACACATTAGAGAATGACATACTAAATAGATGTGTTGTAATGATTAACATCGATGGGATTTTGAGATTAAATGTGAAGTTGATTAATTTCTATATATCTTCTAAGAAGAAGGTTATGATTTTTTAAAGATTTAGAATTTGATACCATGATATACCATCCGTTATTAGATTATTTATCATACCATGATGTTAGCTTATCGCTTAATTTTTCTACCTAACATCTCACTTGAAAAAAACAATTCCATGTATCTCATTTCAGGATCTAAATTCTATATAAATCACATATACCTATCTCATATTTCATATCAATAGAGAGTAATATTTCTTATGAAGAATAAACCATATAAATATTGGACTAAAGTGATAATGTATTACAAATCTAGACCACCGAGTAGGTCAAAAAAATTAGTGAAACAATTAATTTTATTAATCTAGAGAGAAGATGAAGTTTTAATTATATAGTAGAGAAATCATTTTAATTATTAAGATAAATTTAATTATGAGAGTGATATTATTTAAAGGTAGTGTAATAAAACATTTTGATATTTTTGAATAAATTTTACATTAATAAATTTTATGTGCTTGATAAATTATGATTTATGAAGAACAAAACATATTTGAATAATTAGATATTAAAAATATCAATATCATGAAAATGGAATATTTGTAAAGGATTTTGATAAAGATAATTCTTAATAATATTTTATTGAAATTTAAGAAATAATTAATAAATAAAAGGAATGCCAGTCTAAAAATTCATTTCTATAATGAATTTTATGGTTACAATCAGTAAAAATTATTATATATTTCTTAATTGGATAATAATTTATCCTATTTATTGTTTAAAATATATTAAATTTAATTTTTTACAGATGATTAGAAATGATTGATCAGTCATACATTTAATTGTATTTGTTTCAAAACGATGATAAAATCATTTTATGTTTAAAATATATAATTTCAAAAACATATCATCTATATGTGAAATGTTTTTTATAAAAATAATTTAATAAATATTGCTGTGAATTTATATGTAAATTATTAAATAATAAATTAAATAAATTAAATTAATATTCTCCTAGTTTTTTATAAATTTATGATTCTGATTATGTAATTTTTTAGGATTATATTTTTTAAAACAACATGTGTTTTATAGTTTTTTCGTAGATATTTTTTTAATTTATTCCAAAACATTGAATTGAATAATAAAAAAATCACTTCTTTTAAATTATCCTTATAAATATTAGTTCATAATTAAACTTAATTTATATCCATAATTAATAGTTACTATTGTAATAATATTATCTTTATTGAAAGGGTTAAAGGGTTTGACATCAGTGCTAAATTGAGTGATAATGATTATATTATAATTAAAACTTTTATAAGTGTGAATGAATTTTTTTTATATTAACATTAACAAATCCTATAATAGAATTGTTTTTCATTTTATTTAACAATACCAATAATATATCTATATATTATTCTTTGACCATTAATATTTATATTGGTTCTACTCCCCTCACATATTAAATAGTGCATCATCTCATCATTTAAGTACAGAATTCATGCACCCTACAAAAAAATATCCAAAATCAAATCCCAATATTATTTCACATGTAAATTATATATCAATATCTCTAAAATACCTTCATATGATGGTATAATCTGCCATATATATGAATATACTCAAATAATATGTAATTATATAAATAGGGTTATTTTATACTAATTTCATGTTTCACCTACTCAAAATTATCAATAACCTTCATAATATAATAGAATTAGTATTTATAATACATTTAAAATTTATATATTAATTCTAAAATAAAAATATATATTTGTTCCATCAAATTGAAAATTAATGTGATGCTCATATTTTTTTAATGACTACCATCTCAATATTGATACATGTTTCATTTTTTATCTCCACATTACATGTATAGTTATATTAATTTAATTAATGAATAAAATTTATATCAACGATACATATTTAATTATAAGAAGATAAAATTTTATTTAAGATATTTTATTTATAATTAATTGAAATTTTAATGCATCAGTCAAGCACATGCGTAGACTACCGCCTCAATTAAGTGATGTAATTTATTTTCTTATCACTACCATGCATGTATATTTATAAAATTATATATAATGAATAATAATAATAATATTCATTAAATTGATAATATTTTGGGGATTATGAAACTATGACCAAGGTTATATGAACATAATCTCCAAACCAAAACATGGGTGGAATACAAAACAGGTGACACCCATATAATGATTTTAGCAAAAACAATTAGTAAATGAGTGATTAAAAATTATAACATAATTAAATATAGTAAGATAATAATTGATATGGTTTTTATATTAATTTATAATTATTATAAAATTAGCATATATGATCTTAGATCATGTACCAAATATTTTGGGTCTTTAAGTGATTGTTTCTGTTATAATATCATATTTTATCAGTATTATACAAGGAAAAATATCAATTTTTTAAATTTTATACTATCTATATCTTAAACCACATATAGTTTCTATTTATCTTGTTATTTTTAGTGGTTATATTTATTCTTTCCATGTTTTCAGACATTCAAAATTAATATGTCCCAAATATTGTTTTTATAAAATTCCATCTTTATATATTATTTTATGTGGTGAGTATAATTCATCAAAGATAAAAATATTTTAATTGTTTCAATAATATAATTTAATGTTATAAAATTATTATATAAATTAATTATAAACTATATTTGACTATTCTCGATTGTTTAAAATATATATTTTAAAAAAATAGTAAGGGATATATTTAAATTTTTATAAAAGTGAAAAAATATCATTTTAATGTTTTCTAAATGAATAGATTTTTCTTTTTATTATGAATTTTTTTTGTTTTATGATTCCATTAAAGGTCTTTATGATTTTACCAAATAAAACATAACCATTTTTTATAATTTTAATTTTTAGCTAAGATATCAAAATAAAATATTTTTTTTCTATTTTTTGATCAATGAATATATAAAATGATATCAAATTTTAATTTTCTAAATATGTCAACATCATTTTATAATGATTTTGATTGACTAATTATATTCTATATGGATTAAATCCATTTTGTTTATATACATGACATGTGATGTTAATATTTAGATTATTTTTCCATGAGACTCATTTCTTTCACATATGTTAATGGAGATATGATAAAGTAATGTATTGTAGCTTGATATTATGGCACACCATTATATAGAATTAAATTTTTCAGACCTTTGTAATATTTCATGATAATTAATTATGAAAATATTAAGATCTCATGAGATAATGTTAAATGAAATATATAGTTAACCGAATTTAATATGTGACTAATTTAATTATCAAATAAAATGTAATAGGAAGTGATCCCAATCTAATATGGAATTCTGTCAAAAAAATTATAATAGTATTAGTACTAAGTGTTGATCAATGTATTTATTTTCAATGGTTATGATTTAACCATACTCCTAAGATAATTTCTTATGAATATGATATACTCTTATTGATCATGATTTATGATTAACGATTATTCAATAATGTGAGTCTTGTTATTTATTATGATATTTTTTGGATAATATTCCGGATTTATGATTTCAATATAAGTTGAATTTCTTTCAATTATTATAATCATGTCTCATACCTTATTCTTATCTCAATCTTTCTTAATTTCATCAATTGATATCTCTAATTTTTCCTTAATGGTACACCTAAGCTCACCGAAATACCATTTGTAAAAATACATATACAATTTAATTCTTGAATCTGAATACATAAATACATTATTTATTTCATTTCAACATAATTACTTCTTTAGTGTTGGGGTATCCTTATATTTAGTGAATCAAATTGAATACCTCCCAAAATGTCCATACCTTGGATAAAAAACTATAAATTCATCCATATAATGAAATTAATTTCCTTCTATTATAGTCTTCATTTTCCCTCTAGAATTAATTACATTATCCCCTTATTTTAAACATATAAAACATATTCACATCCTTGATAGACACATTCTATTTCATATAATAATCAATATTATTATCCTTGGTGAGTTTTTGTAATCATCTATTCAAATCCATCATAATGGTTTGTAATTAAAAACATGAATTATACCTAGAATATCCCTCCAGAGGGTCAAATCAGTTGCACAGTATGCATCATTATAGTGAAATAGGTGATTATCTTTTCAATCCCAATATGCCTTTTTTTGAGTTATTATCCCTAGATATATTTGTTCTAGAACCATGTACACATGTAGTATCAAAACATGGTTGTATTGGAAGAAATCCCCTAAAAACATATTCAATACGAAAAATTACTATATTCTCCTATTATAACCATCAATGTATAGTCTAGGGTTATGATCCCTTCTCAATGTTTTCCATAATCTAGTTCCCAAGGTTTCTATAAAAGTTTCACTAGAACCAATTGTAGTGTCCAAAAACCTAGTATCTGTAAGTTGATATAACCATTATTATAATGGAAAAAGACACAAGGAATATCATCATGATGGACTAAATAATTTATTATTCTTTGTAAATTAGATAGATACATGATTCACATATTAAAATTAAAGGATAAATTTCAACACAATATTTTAAATTAAAATTATTCCATCTAGAATATCCTACATATCAATCATATAAAACCTCATGGATTATATGAGTAAAAAAATAAGGGTGTTCTCAAATTATCTATATAGGTTATGTATAGTGGGATAAATCATGAATAATTATAAATATTCAATATGTACAGGTAAATAAATGAAAACACATTCCATATAATAAATAAACTGATAAAAAATTTCGTATAAATATAATATTAATAAAATAATTTCTCAGATAATAATCAATTTGGAATGTAAAATAACTAAAAACACATTCCATTTAATCAATAACATGACTTTAATAACTAGATAAGGAATAAACAATTTAGAAATCTAAATAATTGAATGTGAGTTCCATCAAATAAATAAATTGGAATTAAAGAAATATGTATATAATATAATTAGGATAATCACATAGATAATAATTACTGAATTCAAAATATAGTAAATTAATATCTTCTAGACTCTATGTGTCATGTACAGGATCCTCTTCCACCAGGACCGTTCACAAGACCAAAAAAACCCACTTACTAGAATAAAATCTAGTTTGGTCAAAAGATTGTATACTAACTCATAGATTCACCTCATGGGAATAATGATTCATTGGTGGGCTATCTATAACTAGGACCCAACCTTGTCTTCTTATCTGAAGACTTCCTCATATTTTACCAAATAGATTTTTTACAAAACAATGTGTCTTATTATCAAATATCTATATACATTAAGGAATAAAGATTTATCAATATTTAACTAGATTAACAAATAATATTGAAATTAGAACATTGTACATAGAAATGATATATGGTATAAGAGATTAAAATATCCATGAAATATATTATTTATATTTAGGGAATATTTAATTTCCGTAGGAATGTGAAAAATTTAAGGTAATGTTAATTTCTAAAAATAATGAATTATGGAGTCGAATCTCAATGAATTACATATTATTAATTATCATAAATCATCCATAATATGAATGGTAATGGTATCAATACAACATATAACCAATTTATTAAAAATAAATTATTTATTAATGATGAATTGAAATACCACAAAAATATCATTAAAAACATACTTGAGGAAAATATAATTTTCTTATTAAAATGATAAATTCTATAAAAATCACGAATAATATTGAAAGTAATATTCCTTGAAAATAGATGTTAAAAAATATAAAATTTTATTTATAATATTTTATTTGTCATGATCGTTGGAAATTTATCCCAGCGATCACATTAAAATAAATATTCCTTCCACTTTTTTGGTAAAAGCTACTCCTACATTGTTTGGAAATGACATGATGATTTATTTAGATTATTTTATTCAAAAAGTAATAATGGGTAATAATATCATTAATAAGTCATTTGGGAAAGGTTTGAACACATTTTGGAATGAAAAAAATATTAAATAAGGTTTTGGTAGAAAACTGATATTCGAACAAAGTGGAAAATAAAGATGAATTCCCGGAATAATATTTTATCAATTATTTTATGTTTCAAAGACTCAAAGAGAAATAATATTAAATTAAAATATCCTGAATAACCATAGTGGGATAAAATGATATATTATTATAAAAAAATTATAAATTAATTTCCTTCAACATGAATTCAATAATAAATAATCTTAATGAGATTGAGATTGTAAAATTTACCCTTACAATGATCACAACATTTAATTGAGAATTAAACAATGAATTTGTTATGAATATAAAATTTAAATCAATTAAAACAAGAGTATTTAAAACGTAAAATAGTAAAAATTTAATATACACATATTCATAGTATATCAAAAATAATGATGAAGCGATGTTACCCAATAAAAGATATTTTGTTATGAAATTAATTCCCCCTAGTGAATATTCATTTAAAATCCCATTAGATTAAATAATTCAAAATGAAACATAAAATAACATTAATAATGAATTACTAATTATATTACATGTCAAATGGATAATATATGCAATATATTAATTAAATATTGGGCATAACATTATATTATTCAACAAGAAAGGGAAATTGAGATGAAGTCACAGGAAAATATCATATCATTAAATGGGTGATTAATCAAAGAATTGGTTATATTTATCAAATATAAATCAAATAAAAAATATGGAAATGATAATAAACAATTTAAATGATCATTACACAAAATATAATACCATGGCACTATCAATGAGGTATATTTGCAACCTAATGAGTGGAAATTTAGTTAATAAATTTCTTAACTCGGGCTTCCATTTGTTTGAATATTATTTAACAGCATACACAATTTTTTAAGCATGTTATTAACTTATATAAAACCCATATTAATATTTATAATATTATATATAATACTTCTATAATATTTTATCAGCATTTGGTTAATAATATTTCATTATTTTTATTTTTTATGTTAATTGCCATGTTTTCTCATATGTGTTTCATCATAAATGATACAGATCTTTATAATATTATATAGTAGTATCATCTCCATAATAATTGTACTAATTACATAATTATAATATTTTATCACTAAATATAATTTTAAAACCGCACAAGGTTGATGGTTACAAAAAAATGGACTATGTTAAAACCAATTTGATGGTTGGACATACGTACACATACTAATGTTTAAATTTTCAATGATATTCAGGGAAAAGAGATGTTTATTATATTAACATTACATATTGATAATAAGTTCATATATAACATATTATTTAATTAATTATACTTATATATATCATTCATGTGGTGTGGTGACGAAATGAGATTCACATCCCGTCGTGAAGATAGGAGTGAAAATGTATACAAATAATGTTATACATTTTCAATATAAAAAATAAATGATATATTATCATCTCACAATGACAAATATTTAATAAATATAAAAATAATTTTATTTATTAAACATATATTCATTTATATTTTCATTATTTCATTCCATGTAATTTTTTATGGAATGAACAATCACATCGCTTCATGTGGCAGGATCCTCCATACATAAGTGTGATGTTATCATATAACCAATAGAATTGAAAATAAAAAATGTAGATACCTAATATAATTAATCCACTGGTATAATTTACTTTTATATTTAATATATATATTTACACACTTTATATCAATCATCATACCCAATCGTGAATGGTAAAAATGGAAAAAATGAATATCATCGGTTCGTGAGGTGTTAGTCCACCATAAACATGAATGATGATTTAAAAACCAATTTGATGCATGTGGAAATAGATTAAGGTAATTAACATAACATAAATAATATCTTTATCTAGAGTATAAATTATTTATTAAAACAAACATTGTTTAATAATAATTGAATTATGTGCAGGAAAAAATAAAACAAAAATGCTCATCATAGAATGTTAACTCTACATCGGGTATCCACAATAGGTTTTCATAAAAATCCTTCCTAATTTTTATTTAATCAAAAAATAAAGCATAAAAAATTATAAGATGAAATTTTTTAATTTATTTGGCTAAGTAATTTTCATACAAAAATGGATTTATTTTTGCAAAGAATATATTAGAGTGGGTTCCATTTTAAAAGTGAGGTGAGTATCACCATTGTATTTTTTGAAAATAAAAATGTGTACTGAGATTTCTCGGAGGCTAAAAGGGTAAAAAATTGAGTATTATTGGTCATTATATATTTTAAGGTCAAGTAGGGATGTAAAATTTATTTCAAACCTTTTTTTAGGTAATCTTAAAATGTACTTTTTTTGTTTAACCTGTGACAAATCAATTATTAAATTTATTGGGGTAAAAAATTTAATTTTTTCCAGTTAGTTATTATAAGAAATTAAGTTAAAAATAGATTATAATATAAATTATTACTATCCAACATTTGGAATAAATTTTTCTAAATTACATTCACATTATTGCAAATATTAAATTTAAAATTAATCCCATAGACATGTAGAGAAAGATGGTATCAAAGTGGAAATGTTCAAAATATCATGGAGTTTCGATTTAAAAATCATCAAAAAATTATTATAATGACATAAATTGGTTTAATTGATATATAAATTAACTAGTTTTACATAAAAATAATTTATAACAATAATTTATATTTAAAAAGAAATTAAACGGAAATCGAATTTTCAATTAAAAGTTAGTATTTTTTATAACTCATCAAAATTTGGATGATTTACAAAAAAACCAAAACAATAACCCTTATATAATATTGATATTATGAATTAAATAATTATGTTCATTTTATGAAGTTAATTTTATAAAAATGTTAAAAATTAATTTTATAATATGTGTGAAGATCATGACAAAGTCACCTATTAGAAAAATATAAAAACATTTCTTTTTCTATTAAATGATTCTAATTAAATATATATTAAATTTGATAAAATAATTTTAATGATTTATTTATTAATATAAATACCAATGAATGTAATTGAAATTTTATAATGGTATAATAAAATATAGTTTATTTAGACTTGTGTTTTGGTGTTCGATATGCTATGAAATTGATTAAATTTATATAAATATATTTCATTGGATGTTTAATATTGGTGTTTCATGTCACATATCCTATCGAAGACAAAATTCATATTTTATAATTTTTTGGCGTTATAGAGAAAAACCCTTTAAAAAAACTTAATGATGAAGTTGTCAAATATCCTAAATCCCACTTCAAATATTAATTCAGGGTAACAAATTGTATATCATATATAACATGTGATAACTGGTAAATAAATTCCCTAAAATCCTTCCCATGACTAGAGAGTCAACGTTCCACTACACATGTGTCCCTATTACCTCCATGCTACAATGAAAACCCACATAATATGTCTACACTATCTTTTCTAACTCTTGGATGGCTACCTCAACATTGAAATTGGTTTGGTAGTCTCTCTCTGATAGCTAGGTTTCTTTAGTTTACTAGTGGAATTCAAGGAAAATATTTTAATTTAAACTCCTCCAGATTTTCCAACGTATTTTAACTATTCATTAATAAAAAAATCATTAATCATTGCCTATTTATTATTTCATTTTCATTTTTTAATCAACAGTTCCACCCAACCATAATCAAAATGTTATTGCATTTTTCATAATAATATCTCCAAGGTAGTATTAAATTCATAAAAAATGTTTCCATTCAATATGAAAGGATATGTAATCTTCAAATGAATGATTTTAACCTTTTTTAAAAAAGTGATGAAAATTAACTTCAACACAACTTCCATGAAATGTATTGTTTCAATTCATTCACTTATAGAAACTCTCAACATCTTTGGAATTTTTTAAACATGTTGGGAACAAATTCATCTCAATATGCACAGGATTATTCAACCAACAACCAATAAAATATTGCACATAAATTAGTTACACTTATATATAGACATAAAAAGTCGTTGATAGTTCATTTACAATTACATTCCTTGACAAAATATACAATACAAAAAAACATAGCCTCAACACCTATATCATAATTGAAGAATATGTGTATCAAATTCATATTTATCTATCTATACTTGGAATGGGATTATAATTATCTATTATTGAACATAAATAAGATTCAATATATCATTTCATCTATTATATATATTACAGGAAAAGGATATGAACTTGGTATATTAGAGTATGGTATCTCAATATCATAAGTACCTATGCTACTCATTCCCATATATCATGTTTTTAGAAAAAAAAACCTTGAGATTTCAACAAGCTGAATAAGATTTATTGAATAATTTCTTTATGATATGGAATGTTGCAAATTTTTAATGACACTTCATGGTGGAGGAACCCAGAATAGGTATTTTCAAAGGATGTATTGGTTTGTTCTAGATGCATATTTCAACATATATGTGTTTTTTTAATTCCTATTAATTATATGAGTATGTTTCCAAGTATATTCCCTTACCAAATATTTCACATGAAAATTAAATTGGTGTAGTGTATGATGTGGATTACAACCACTATATCATTGGAAAAATATTGATTAGGATTTGAGGTAAACCCCTTGGTTAAATACATGTTTTACATGTAATGAGTTTAATATTAATCATTGTATGTAAGAAAAAATGAGGTTTAAATTGTGATAGATTCATTACTAAAAACTTGAAGAGTTAAGAGATAGGGAAATGTTTTAATTATAAATATGTCACCAACATTGATTCGCACCTCCCTCCGTCACAGTTATTTTCCATAACCAATTTGGGATATATGTTACACAAAAAAAATTTGAAATTTTTTTTTGCATGTTATATTGTATGTGGGATAACTGCACATATAAAAACTAATATGTGCTATTAAAAAGTAGATAATTTTCATGATGATGAATGGGGTGTGAACATCAGTGGGTGTTCTATTGGGTATTTGTAAAGATAACAGTATTACTAATTTTTTACAATATAACAACTAAGTAAACTATTCCATAGGTTTTATATAGAAATTTGAAATGAATAAACCAAAATTTAAGGATGTACCAATCATTATATAATAAAAGATCATCCTATCATTTCATAACAATAGTTGAAAAATATAAAATATATGTGTAAAATGGATTCCTTCATCATTATGTATCTTTGAGATTCTATGAATCTCTCATCACATGAAAATAATTTCCCTCTATATATGGTCTTATAGAATGTTTTCTTATGGTCATTAAGAAAATATAAAATTACATTGGAGGGAAACAAAACATTTATATAATACCATATTATATTCCTCCATATATTGGCTGACAGGAAAATTCATGAGGACTAAAAAATTCATAAACATTAAATTATCATCATTTACCAAATAAAAATGTTTAAACATTGAATCCTATATTAAAACTCATGTGTTTCATATAGATATTAATGATTAAATGTTTACCTCATAAAATCTATAATATTAAATTATCAAAACTACTCTTAATATCATATATGTTATTTTATCTTGGCATTATATGTTATAATTTTAAAAATAAAATAGAAAACAATTTCACATGTGTAATAAAAAATCTCATTAATCAAATGTTTTATTGAAACATAATCAGTATAGATGAAATAATAATAAACCATTGTTGAAATATCTACCCAAATTGTAATCATTACCATGAATAATCCAAAATAATGAAATTATATTTTAACATATATTATTTATTTCTCTGGTATTATCTTCCATTAAAACGCATGATATGGACCCCTCAAAGTATATATAATGAATCCACCATCTATAGTGTTTTTGTAGGTCAAAGTTGAATAAAAAATCACCTACATAGGATTCACACATCTCACACAATATGGTATTATATCATGTAGTATATTTTTAATGAAAGAATATATTATGATGAAAAATCAAAAAAATACATTGAGTAATAATATAATAGGGTTTATCTTGGTTGTATAAGATTTGGGTATAACACATGATCCAACATATATCAATACATGTGTTACATACCACATGAGTAAATATTAATGTGGTTATAATGGTTTTGAACCTTCAATACACATAAATAAATCCAATGTTATATTATTCTTAATTATTTATTGATAGATTAAATAATTATTTCAATCATAACCAATAATGTTCAACTATTATGAAAATCATTGCTTTTCTAAATTAATCATAATATAAAATTCACAGCCATATGATATATATAAGGACATGAACCTATTACATACAAAATCGTGAATTTAGTCACAAAAAAACTTCCTCTTACATAGAGAATCATTTAATGTTTATATCATTGGAGAATTGGGACATATTAAATTAATAACATTACACATTGTTACAATGTGCATACCATAATATAGTTTCCATTTCCTTTAAAATATGAGACATTAAAACAAAACACATGACTCCATGAAAATTACTAAACATATAACATGGATTCCTTCTTTTTTTACACAACCATTAACCTATGAAAATCAATTAAAACACGATGTTATCAAAAAACTCAGTAAGGGATATAATGAGATGGGAAGAACACATTAGTCCATGAATACATGTAACGTATGAAATCATTTTGAAAAGACATACTTATCACCTGTATATATATAATTACATTTAAAAGCAGGATATTTCCATAATACATTAGAACATCTGTAGAAACACATTGGTATCATGTAGTATTATATATATAATCTTTTAACCCTTCTTAGCTACCTTATAATTTGTAACCTTCACGACTACATTAAAATTTGTGTAACCATCACTTTTACACTTCGAGTAACCATATGTCCAACCTCCAACATACACATACCCAATGCATTGGAGGGAAATATATGTCCCAACCTTCTTTATAAATAATACTCGAGAACCAGAAAAAAACCATACACCATGAATAATAGCATAGAAACATTTCTTTTGAATTATTTAAAACAAAATTTTAAAAAAGGATTTTAAAAGAATATACACATATATAAATAATATTAATCATGTCAGACTTAATAGAGTGAATGGAATATTTATATACAATGTAATTAGGAAAAATTAAACATAATATAAATAAATCCCATCACACAAAAAATTTTAAGACCACATAAATAATGATGTAGAAGGTTAACCCAATGAATTGAAATCTTGTTAATAATTCACTTACCACGAGTTTTTCTAACATCCAATATGTTTAATAATCCTTTATAATGAATAGAATAGTTCAATTAATATTTTACATAAACATGGTCATGTTTATAACAAAATTTATGATCATTTTATAAATCATTTCACCGATTAATTGTTAGTATTTGTTCCTTTCATTGTTTAGAGTGAGTTCATTAAATGATTTTTATGATTGGTTCATGATGGATGTTCTTGTCGATTGGAAGTGATAATACTCAATTGAAAATGAATTATGTTTACATATTTCTAATACCATATATTTAAATCATTTATCAATTTAATGTTTTATATTAGGATGATTCAAAAGTTAAAACATTAGTGATGTTCATTTAGAAAATTTTAGTGGTTTTATGATAATAACAACCTCATTTTATCTTATAAAGTAATCCATGGGTACAAAATAATTCTAGAACCATTGATGGGAAATAATACATATATTATAACCAGGTTCAACAATATAAATTTTTTCATGAACATCCTAGAAAGAATTATTGTAAATTGAAATCACATCGTACACGATGCCAGTAATTCGTCACATCATGGAAAATGTATTTATTCCTTAAATAAGTGGGATAGGAATATAATAATGATGATGAATTTTACATGAACCTGAAAACATCAATAATATAAATTATTTCAGGAGACTACATCCCTCTTGGGTAAGAGGATATGAAGAAAGAATATGAAAATAATGTAACTCAAAATAAAAGAATAAGTGAGAAATCTCTTTCAAAAATTTGGCAGCTCGATGGCTAAGCAACAAGGTTTTAGAAAACCTTAAAAAGATAATGGACAGGGGAAACCATCCAAAAATGAATCATAATAAAGAATAGATCAATAATAATAAGGAAATAAGAACATGATAGGGAAACATGAAAGTTATACTACATAAAAGAGAAATTGAATTGAAAAAAAATGAAATTGAGAATTTTATTACCTTGTAGAGTAACCCATAGAACATGAAGGATGGGATCTAGGGTGCTTGAGGCAACCTTGGGAGGAATAATAGGGAGGTTAGGAGGTCAAATATTCATTGATGGGTAATTTGGAATGATGTGGATGAAGGACTAGGGAGGTATTTGTAGTAAAATTGAGGGTTCATTTTAATAATTTCCAAGGGACACCTCATGAGTTGTATTTTCAAAATAGTGGTCTTTCCCATGGTATTTGCCCATGGATTTAGCTACATGATACACCTAACATATTGTTTTACTGTAAAAAATTTGACTAGATTTATTACATCATCATTACATCATTAATGATGTCATTAACACAATGAAACTCAAAACTGTATTTTTTTAAATATTCAATGAAAAATCAACCATTTCGGAAAAATCCAGACAATTCACCCTAACCATTTATCGACGAGTATAATTCTAAAATTTTGCCCATTTTTTTGAATATAATATTATAAATTTATTTAAATTTATTTTTAAATAAAATCATACTTAATTCAAAAATTAATAATTTAAAAACTATACATTCATTTTTCATACATTTAAAAATTAATCAATATGTCATTATCATAAAGCCATAAGAAAATAAAATAATAATACAATTTACTATTAATTAGGGTCAAATTACTTTTCATATTACTATCCATAATGGTATGTTACTATTCACCAAAAAACAAGTTGGTTCTAAAAGACTCCAAATAACATACTGAACACAATTATAGAAGACCATTTTTCATGATTGAAAACATATATGCAGTAAAATTATGTTTAGAGGCTCCATATAAATATTTACTTAATAAAAAATCAAGCATTTCAATTTATTTTTAGAAAACCTTTGGGTGTTACATTATCCCCACCATCTGGAAATTACTTCCTCGAATTTTAATTTACTTATTAAACAAGTGAAGGTGCCTTTACCTCATAGCATTTTTAGACTCCCATGTTGTGTCTTCAACTATGTGGTTTCTCTGCAAAACCATTACCTCATGGATTACATTATTCCGCAATTCATGTTCCCTTTGAACATGATTCTGAACTGGTTACTCTTTATAAGAAAGGTTCCCTTCTTGGTGAACTGCTTCTGGGCTCAAGACATGTCATTAATATGGAACATACTTCCTCAACAAAAAAAAACATGAAAAAAATTGTGTACCATAGACAAATTTGGATATAATGATACACGTTATGAAACTAGTCCAATGGTCTCCAGGATTTCAAAAGGGATGATGATTCATAGACTTAGCTTTTCGTTCTTACAAAAACGCATCACACTTTTCCAGGGAGAGATTTTAAGGAAAATATGGTCACCATCCTTGAATGATAAGTCTTCACTTCTGTCATCAGCATATATTTTCTACCTGCTCTGAGTTTTCCTCATGTGTTGCTGGCTAATATTAACTTCTTCATACACTTATTATACTAATTATGGCCCCATCAACTTTCTTTCACTGGCTTCATCCCAAAATGTTGGAGTCTGACACCGCTTCCAACACAAAGCCTCAAAATGTTCTATCTAAATATTATAATGAAAACTATTATTTTATGAAAAATCAACTCAATAAAGATGATGATACCATCATCCCTTGTAGTCCATTAAACAAGCTCGATGAATATCCTCTATAGTCAGAATCATTCTTTCTAACATTTATTCTAATTGAGAATGAAAATGTGTACTAAAATATAATTCCTTTCCCAACAACTATAATGCCCCAGCCTTAAACCTTACTTAATCTTGAGTTATCGCAAGATTACACATTGAGCATCCTTTCGGGTTTATAGTTTTAGAGAGTTAGATCATAAAACATGCATTACATTCCACATATAATCAAAGTGGTTACATAAAGATAGTATTCTTCATTTCCATCAATGGAAACATATTTAAAATAAAACGTGGATTCTTTCTTGACACTTCCTTGTCACTATCATCATATCATGAACCTTTCCCTTGACCTGTGAAATAAATTGCAAAGGACTTGGGATGAACATAAAAAGCTCAGCAAGGTATATAAAAATATGGAAAGGAAATATGGGTACATATATACAAAAGAATGAGATCATACTTTACCCATAAAACATAAGCACTTTAACATACCTCATCAAATCATGAATAAATCATAGAAATCATAAGACATAAAGTTAACTTGACACATTCATAACATTCTTACGTAGGGAGTAACCCTCTTTGTTACGTTTGGAATACCCATCACAGTTTATTCCCTAAATCTCTTCGGAGAGACCTTAACGTTTCACTCGTTCGCGTTACCCAATGCATTGGAGAGCTATATCGGTCTCACCCGCCCTTAGATTATCACGGAACCACCCGTCTTCATAATAATGCCCAAGAACCTCAACATATTCGTATCACATGAAACATGAATAAAGGAAACATAACATTTCCACCTTTAAATCACAAGATATCAATACAACACATTGATATAAAAATATTATGAAAACCATTTTCAATACCAAAATGAATGAAAAGTAGAACATGGTATTTATTTTTCTTTTAAAAAGAAGGTACGACTTGTAGAGGAATCCAAAACTCAAATAATGGTTAGGGCGTTGGAGAAGTCGTTGTCGCTGCATACGTATGAAAAAACATTCCATTTTTTCGTTTATTAAAATTATTCGTATAAAAATATTCCTTCTGGATAAACGTAAAAGTCAAAGGGGATTATACACAGTATAAAAGAAAGTTGTGTATAAAATAAAATATGCCTCAATGAAAGGATATTGAGACGAAGTCCCATACCTCGAGTCCGACTTGACTCGGTCGTTCTTTAATCTCCTGAACAATAAACATGAGTTAATTTCTACTTATTTAAGAACAATTTTCATGTTAATTGGTTCTTTTATGTCACTTATTTCCATGTCATGAACACTATGTCATTATTTAAGTAAATAACGGTCGTTTTAATGATCATTGGTACTTGAGTAAAAAATAAGCCCTTTATAAATACAAGTTGTTCATGTATCCATTATATCCAGAATGATATTTATGATTTGGATATCATATATTTCATATATATCCATCATATACATGTATTTATAAAATTACATAATCATTTAGAGGTAAGAAATGAAATGCACCGTTCATGGAGACGGTAAGCCGTACGTACGCATCAACGCTTCTTTCATTTCTATTTCGTATTTTACAGAATCGAATAATAATTATATAAACGTATATTATAATTCCAGAATAATATCATATATAATATCATTCTTCCATCTTTTATACATCTCACATATGGCATTTAACGAATCAAATCACTTTGAGGGGGTGGTAGTCCGCACTTCCTTAAATAGAGATATCACGTTTACCCATAATGGAAACCATAAAGGTAGGCACAATATGAAAAATATAGAAGCTTAAGTAAAACATAAACATATTATATATCATATATAAATATAGTGTCATCTTAATGGCCACCTTTGTAGTTGTTAAAAGAATGTTGAACAATCATCATTTAGGGAGGCAGAAATTCCACGGAAACAGTATGTTCATTATCCATTAGATGTAGGTGTGTGTAAGTGTAGCTTGAATCCTTATTTTAAAAACATCCTAATATATCAAAGATACTAGATTTGTTACAAAATAAATATATAAAAATAGTTTAGGGGGTTGGAGAAGCAAAATAAAACAAAAGGACTCAAGTGAAGACATTACCTTAAAATCGGGTAACTCCCTTTGGTTTGAGATCAAAGGCTTCCATGAGAAGCCTTCTGCCAAAAGTGAGGCTCCAAGGAGTAAGCGAGGGATGTGCAGAGCCAAAATGGGCAGGGGTGTCCGAGCCAAAGGCTTTGGGAGAGTGGGTAAGTCGGTAGAGGTGGGGGCCTTTTATAAGAGGAGAGGAGGGGCACTCTTGGAATGTAAAGATAAGATACTTTATTTTAAAAATATTTTAGGATTAAAAAGGCACCACGTTGATATAATTCGAGGATAATGTGATAAGGGTTCGAAATACACTCATACAATAGGTTTTGAAAATTTTTAGGTCTTAGATATTACAATATCTTTTCATTTTATTTAAATCCTTTTTAATGAGGTAATCTCTACATCATTATGATGTCATAAATACATTTATTTATTTAATGTCAAAAAATTATAAAAAAATACTATGCTTTAGGAAATTCTTTTAGCTTTCCAATGACTATTTATAATCAAAATTATGACTTGTATAACCCCATGTAAAAATTGTTTTAGTAATACAACTCATGTTTGTGTCATTTTTTACTTTAAAATTTAATAAGAAGTTATTTATGTCATTTCCCAACCGAAGTTGCTCCATGGGGTCCCCAAGTTGGTCGATGGATTTTCTTGGTCGGCCTGGACACATCCAATGAGGGTAGGACATGTTTCATGCTCATCTCATATTATTATAACATTATTTTTACCTTAAACTACACTAATTACCACTAATCACGATTAAAAACATAAAAGTTACTATTCACCAAAAAAATATTTTAATCCCATTGAACCACATTTTACATCTTAATGACAACCATGTTTGTCGGATTTTTGAAATTCAAAACACAGAGGTGGTAAAATTTCATTTAAACGAAAAATCAGTTTCTTTAACTACCACTTAGTGGTTTCACTATTCATCAAAAATTGAAGTTTTTCAGAAAATTACCAAAAATTCACCCTAAGCTATTTTTGATCTTTAGAATTCAAAAATGAAGTCTATTTTACAAAAATCAAAACATATAAGTCACATTAATTAATTTAATAATTAATTCCCGCTGTCATGACAAATATCGTGTTTTTTTGAAACAATAATTATCAAAATATTTACACTAGATTATGTCCAATTTCAAAGTGAAATTAATTCCAATGGCAACTATTGGATTAAATGGTAAAAATATATTCTAATTTCACTTTAAAACCAATTAAAAACATAATCTAATCATATAAATAAATTAGATTAAAAAGCAGTTTTGATGTAAAATGCAGTATTTTTCACTATCCATTAAAAAATGAACATTGTCAGAAAAAATACCAAAAATTTATCCAATGTAAATTTCAATGTACCAATCATAATGAATATGTTTATTTTAACAAATATAGATTATAAAATTGTCAAATGTTTGATTTAAAAGGGTTTTCCATCAAAAGGCAGTAAAACAATCTTTAAAAAAATATTAGTGTATTACATGCTTAAGATTGGATTTATTTTCATTTTAAGCCTCTAAAACACTATCTAATTCATTAATACACATTGATAAAAATATCTATTATTCATTACTTACTTGGGATGTTACATCCTTCCCCCCTTTAGAAAATTGCATCCCCGCAATTTATTTACTTATCAATTAAATGTGGTTACTTATCCCTCATTGCATTTTTAGATTCCCATGTTGCCTCTTCCATCGTGTTGTTTTTCCACAAAACCATTACCAAATTAATCACCTTAATACGTAACACTTGCTCCCTGTGGTCATGAATCTGGACCAGTTGTTCCTCATAAGATAGGTTCTCTTCCAGCTGAACTACCTCTGCACTCAAAACATGAGATGGATCTCGCATATACTTTCTCAACATCGAAACGTGAAAAACATTGTGTACCTGAGATAAACTCGGAGGTAAAGCCACTCGGTAAGCAACTAATCCAACTCTCTCCAGAATTTCATATGGTCCAATGAACCTTGGACTCAGATTTCCTTTCTTACCAAATCGCATCACACTTTTCCATGGTGATACTTTGAGAAAACCATAATCACCTACCTCGAAAGATAGATCCTTCCTCCGGTTATCCGCATAACTCTTCTGCCTACTCTGAGCTGTTCTCATGTACTTATGAATCAGCTGAACATTTTCTGCCAACTCTTCTATGAATTCTAGTCCCATCAACTTCCTTTCACCCACTTCATCCCAGAAAGCTGTAGTTCGACACTTCTTCCCATATAACGCCTCAAATGGTGCCATCTGTATACTAGAATGAAAACATTTATTATATAAAAATTCAACCAATGAAAGATGGTGGTCTCAACATCCCTGATAATCCATCGAACAAGCTCATATCATATCCTCCATGGTTTGAATTGTCCGTTCTGACTGCCCATCTGATTGAGGATGAAAAGCTGTACTAAAATTTAATTCAGTACCCAATGACTTCTGAAGGCCTTTCCAAAAGTTATAAGTGAACCTGGGATCACGGTCAGATACAATAGAGAGAGGAACTCCATGAAACCTGACTATCTCTTAAAGATACAAACGGGAAAGTTGATCTAGGGAAAAATTATCTCGTATAGCAAGGAAATGAGCAGATTTAGTCAAGCGATCAACAATAACCCAGATTGCATTATTACCTTGAGATGCCCTCGGTATTTCCACAACAAAGTCCATGGATATGTTTTCCCATTTCCACTCTAACACTGGTAAAGGCAGAAGCATCCCTTTAGGTAACTGCCACTCTACTTTAACCTGCTGACAAGTCAAACACTTTACAGTAAAATCAGCAATATCTCTTTTCATTCCATCCCACCAGTAATACCCCCGCATATCTTTGTACATTTTAGTACTGCCAGGATGAACTGAAAACAGGGAACTATGAGCTTCACATGACAACTCTCTCTTCAACTGTGAATCACAAGGAACACACAATCTCTTCGCAAATCTCAAAACACAATCACTGTCAATGTTGAATTCAGGCATCTTACTTTTCTGAACCAGCTCTAACTTTTTCTGCAACTCACTGTCTTACTTCTGTGCTTGCATGATTCTATCTGATAGAGATGATCTCACTGATACCTGAAACAAAACCGAAGAACATCCTGCACCAACAACTTCTTTGACAAAGATCATCAAATCAAAAACCAAAGGATCTCGTTCCAAACGTAGCATGGTTAATAAAGAATTACTTTTTCGACTCAAAGCATCGGCCACTTTATTTTCTTTTCCCGGATGGTAATGAATTGTACAATCATAATTTTTTATTAATTCCAGCCATATCCTCTATCTCATGTTTAACTCTTTTTGAGTGAATATATACTTTAAACTTTTGTGATCAATATATATTTTACACTTTACTCCATACAAATGATGCCTCCAAATTTTTAAAGCGAAAAAAACAGCATCTAATTCCAAATCATGTGTAAGGTAATTTACCTCATGAGTTTTCAAATGAAGTGATGCTTAAGCAATTACCTTATCATTCTGCATTAGGACACAACCGAGTCGATTCAAAGAAGCATCAATGTATATAACAAAGTCACCATTCCTAGAAGGTAGTGCCAAAACTAGAATATTCACCTATCTTCTTTTCAATTCCTAAAAACAATCATCACATTCTTTTTTTGCAGATAAACTTAACACCCTTCCGAGTTAGCTTAGTCATTGGACTAGATTACCGTGAAACATTTGTAACAAACCTTCAGTAATAGCTTGCCAAACCAAGGAAGCTACGAATCTCGGTTACATTTGTGGGTCCTGGCCATTCTTCCACAAATATTGTTTTAGCAGGATCAACAGTTATCCCCTCTTTAGAAACAATGTGACAAAGGAAAGAAATTGTTTGCAACCAAAACTCACACTTGATGAATTTACCATACAATTTATTTTATTTTAAGGTTTGCAAGATAACCATTAAATGTCTTTCATGCTCTTCTTTACTTTTATAAAACACCAAAATATCATCAATAAAAACAACCAACATTTTTCACCTGAGTCAACTGAACCATCACTGCAAAAAAATGTTTTGTTCTGATTCTGACCATCTCAGGATACTGATTTGAAATGTCATTTCCCTCTGTATGCCTTCCCAGAAAATATGTTCTCTTTCCTCCATGAAAAACTATTCTGAACAAACATGTCTTAGATGAAGCAACATGGTAATCTTCAAATACTATATCACTTCAATTTGACCATAAAAAAATATATTTTTGGATAATCATTTAATAGAATTCTAACTCCAAAAGTTATCTAAACTTACCTTTGATACCAACTATAAGGCCCCAGTCTTAAACCTTACTTAATCTTGAGCTATCGAAAGATTACACATTGAGGATCTTTTCGGGTTTAGAGTTTTAGAGAGTTAGATCATAAAACGTGCATTACATTCCACATATAAACAATGTGGTTACATAAAGATAGTATTCTTCATTTCCATAAATGGAATCATATTTAAAATAAAACATGGATTCTTTCTAGACACTTCCTTGACACTATCATCATGCCATGTACCTTTCCCTTTACCTGTGAAAAACATTTCAAAAGACTTGGTATGAGCATAAAAATCTCAGTAAGGGATATAAAAATATGGAAAGGAAACATGGGTACATATATACATAAGAATTAGACCATACTTTACCCATAAAACATAAGCACATTAACATACCTCATCAAATCATGAATAAATCATAGAAATCATAAGACATAAAGGTAACTTGAGGCATTCATAATATTCTTACGTAGGGAGTAACCCTCTTGGTTACGTTTGGAATACCCATCACAGTATATTCCCTAAATCTCTTTGGATAAACCATAACGTTTCACTCCTTCACGTTACCCAATGCATTGGAGAGGTATATCGGGCTCACCCTCCCTTAGTTTATCACGGAACCACTCGTCTTCGTAATAATTTCCAAGAACCTCAACATAATTGTATCACATAAAACATTAATGAAAGAAACATAACATTTCCACCTTTCAATCACAATATATCAATACAACACATTGATATAAAAATATTATGAAAACAATTTTCAATACCAAAATAAAAGAAAAGTAAAACATGGTATTTATTTTTCTTTTAAAAAGAAGGTATGGCTTGTAGAGGAAGCCGAAACTCAAATAATGTTCATGGCGGCGGAGAAGTTGTTGTCGATGCATACGTACAACAAAACATTCCATTTTGTCATTTATTAAAACGCTTCGTATAAAAAATATTTCTTTTGGATAAATTTAAAAGTCAAAGGGGTTTATATACTATATAAAAGAAAGTAGTGTATAATATAAAAGATGCCTCAATGAAAGGAGATTGAGATGAAATCCCATACCTCATGTCCGACTTGACTCGGTCATTCTTTAATATCATGAACAATAAACTTTAGTTCATTTATACTTTTTTAAGAACCTCTTTCAAATTCATTATTTCTTTTATATCACTTATTGCCATGTCATGAACACTATGTAATTATTTAGGTTAATAACGGTCGTTTTATTGATCATTGGTACTTGAGTAAAAAATAAGCCCTTTATAATTACAATTTGATCATGTATCCATTATATCCAGAATGATATTTATGATTTTGATATCATATATTTCATATATATCCAGAATATACATGTATTTATAAAATTACATAATCATTTAGAGGTACGAAATGAAATGCACCGTTCATGGAGACGGTAAGTCGTACGTACGTATGAACACTACTTTCATTTCTATTTCGTATTTTATAGAATCGAATCATAATGATATAAAGGTATATTATAATTCCAGTATAATATCATATATAATATCATATTTCCATCCTTTATACATCCCACATATGGTATTTAACGAATCAAATTACTTTGAGTGGGCGGTAGTCCGCACTTTCTTTAATAAATATATCGTGTTTACGCATAATGGAAACCATAAAGGTATGCTCAAAATGAAGAATACAGAAGATTAAGTAAAACATAAACATATTATATATCATATATAAATATAGTGTCATCTTAATGGCCACCTTTGAAGGTGTTAAAAGAATGATGAACAATCATCGTTTCGGGAGGCAGAAATTCGCCATCCACGGAAACAGTATGTTCATTAACCATTAGATGTAGGTGTGTGTAAGTGTATCTTGAATCCATTTTTTAAAAACATCCTAGTATATTGAAGATACTGGAGTTGTTAAAAAAGAAATAAATAAAAAGAGTCTAGGGGGTTGGAGAAGCAAAATTAAACAAAAAGACTCAAGTGAAGACATTACCTTAAAATCGGGTAACTCCCATTGGTTTGAGCTCAAAGGCTTCCTTGGGAAGACTTCAGCCCAAAGTGAGGCTTCAAGGTGTAATAGAGGGATGTGGATAGCCATAATGGGCATGGGTTGTCCGAGCCAAAGGCTTTGGGATTGTTGGTAAGGAGGTAGAGGTGGGGGCCTTTTATACGAGGAGAGGAGGGGCACTCAAGGAATGTAAAGATAAGTTACTTTATTTTAAAACTATTTTCGGATTCAAAAGGTCCCACATTGATTTAATTAAAGGGTAATGTGATAAGGGTTCGAAATCCACTCATACAATAGGTTTTTGACATGTGTAGGTCTTAGATATTACATTATCTTTTCATATTATTTAAATCCTTTATTAATGATGTAATCACTACATCATTATGATATCATTAATACTTTTATTTATTTAATGTAAAAAAATTATAAAAAAACTTCTATGATGTAGGAAATCTTTTTATATTTCCAATGACCATTTACAATCAAAATGTTGTCTTATATAACCCCATGTAAAAATTGTTTTAGTAAAACATATCATGTTTGTGTCATTTTTTACTTTAACATTTAATAAAAAGTTATTTATGTCATTTCCCAACCAAAGTTGCACCATGGGGTCCCCAAGTTGACCCATGTATTGTCTTGGTAGGCTATGACACATCAAATGAGGGTATGACATGTTTCAAGCTCATCTTATATTATTATAAGATTATTTTTACCTTAAACTACACTAATTACCACTAATCAAGATTAAAAACAAAAAAGTTAGTATTCACCAAAAAATTATTTTAATCCCATTGAACCACATTTTACTTCTTAATGACAACCATGTAAGTTGGATTTTTGAAATTCAAAACACAGAGGTGGTAAAATTTCATTTAAACGAAAAATCAGTTTCTTTAATTACCACTTAGTGGTTTCACTCTTCATCAAAAATTGAAGTTTTTCAGTAAATTAGCAACATTTCACCCTAAGATATGTATGATATTCCGAATTAAAAAATGAAGTTTATTTTACAAAATTAAAAACATATAAGTCACATTAATTAATTTAATAATTAATTTCCGTTGTCATGACAAATAGCGTGTTTTTATGAAACAATAAGTATCAAAAGATTGACACTAGTTTATGTCCAATTTCAATGTGAAATTAATTCCAATGACCACTATTGGATTAAATGGTAAAAATATATTTTAATTTCACTTTAAAACCAATTCAAAAGATAATCTTAACATATAAATAAATTGGATTAAAAAGCAGTTTTGATGTAAAATGCAGTATTTTTCACTATCCATTAAAAAATGAACATTGTCAGAAAAAATACCAAAAATTTATCCAATGTTAATTTCAATGTCCAAATCATAATGAATATGTTTATTTTGACAAATATAGATTATAAAATTGTCAAAATCTGGATTTAAAAAGGTTTTTCCATCAAAAGGCATTAAAACAATCTTTTAAAAAATATTAGTGTATTCCATGTTTAAGATTGGATTTGTTTTCATTTTAAGCCTCTAAAACACTATCTATTTCATTAATATACATAGATAAAAATATATATTATTCATTACTTACATGGGATTTACATCCTTCCCCCCATTATAAAATTGCGTCCCCGCAATTTATTTACTTATCAAATAAATCGGGGTACTTATCCCTCATTGAATTTTTAGATTCCCATGTTGCCTCTTCCATCATGTCGTTTTTCCAAAAAAAACCTTTACCTGATTAATCTCCATATTCCGTAACACTTTCTCTCTGTGGTCAATAATCTGGACCGGTTGTTCCTCATAAGATAGGTTCTCTTCCAGGTGAACTACCTCTGGACTCAAAACATGAGATGGATCTGGCATATACTTTCTCAACATCGAAACGTGAAAAACATTGTGTACATGAGATAAACTCGGAGGTAATGCCACACAGTAAGAAATAGATCCAACTCTCTCCAGAATTTCATATGGTCCAATGAACCATGGAATCATCTTTCCTTTCTTACCAAATCACATCACACTTTTCCATGGTGATACTTTGAGAAAAACATGATCACCTACCTCGAACGATAGATTCTTCCTCCGGTTATCTGCATAACTCTTCTGACTACTCTGAGCTGTTCTCATATGCTTCTGAATCAGCTGAACTTTTTCTGCCAACTCTTCTACCAATTCTTGTCCCATCAACTTCCATTCACCCACGTCATCCCAGAAAGCTGGAGTTCGACACCACTTCCCATATAACGCCTCAAATGGTGCCATCTGTATACTAGAATGAAAACTATTATTATATGAAAATTCAACCAAAGATAGATGTTGGTGTCAACATCCCTGATAATCCATCGAACAAGCTCATAGCATATCCTCCAAGGTCTGAATTGTTCGTTCTGACTGCCCATCTGATTGAGGATGAAAAGCTGTACTAAAATTTAATTCAGTACCCAACGACTTCTGAAGGCCTTTCCAAAATTTAGAAGTGAACCTGGGATCACAGTCAGATACAATGGAGTGAGGAACTCCATGTAACCTGACTATCTCTTTAAGATACAAACGGGAATGTTGATCTAGGGAAAAAGTATCTCGTATAGCAAGGAAATGAGCAGATTTAGTTAAGAGATCAACAATAACCCATATTGAATTATTACCTCGAGATGTACTCAGTAATCCCACAACAAAGTCCATGGATATGTTTTCCCATTTCAACTCTAGCACTTGTAAAGGCTGAAGCATCCCTTTAGGTAACTGTCGCTCTGCTTTAACCTGCTGACAAGTCAAACACTTTATAGTAAAATCAGCAATATCTCTTTTCATTCCATCCCACCAGTAATACTCTCGCAGATCTTCGTACATCTTAGTACTTCCAGGATGAACTAAAAACGGGGAATTATGAGCCTCAAATAACAACACTCTCTTCAACTATGAATCACAAGGCACACACAATCTCTTCCCAAATCTCAAAACCCAATCACTATCAACGTTGAATTTAGGAAACTTACCTTTCTGAACCAGCTCTACCTTTTTCTGCAACTAACTATCTTTGGTACTATGCATTCTTGATTCTATGTGATAGATATGATCTCCCTGATACCTATAACAAAACAGATGAACTTCCTACACCAACAACTTCTATGCCAAAGTTCATCAAATCAAAAACCAAAGGATCTCATTACAAACATAGCATGGTTAATGAAGCATTACTTTTTCGACTCAAAGCATCGGCCACTTTATTTGCTTTTCCCGGATGGTAATGAATTGTACAATCATAATCCTGGATTAATTCCAGCCATATACTCTGTCTCACGTATAACTCTTTCTGATTGAATATATACTTTAAACTTTTGTGATAAGTATATATTTCACACTTTACTCCATACAAATGATGCCTCCAAATTTTTAAAGCAAAAACAACAGCAGCTAACTCCAAATCATGTGTAGGGTAATTTACATCATGAGTTTTCAACTGACATGAAGCATAAGCAATTACCTGATGATTTTGCATTAGGACACAACCAAGTCCTTTCAATGAAGAATCAATGTATATAACAAACTCACTATTCATGGAAGGTAGTGCCAAAACTAGAATATTAACCAATCTTCTTCTGAATTCCTTAGAACAATAACCGCATTCTTTTGTCCAGATAAACTTAACACCCTTCCGAGGTAGCTTAGTCATTGGACTAGATAACCGTGAAAAATTTCTATCAAACCTTCGGTAATATCCTGCCAAACCAAGGAAGCTACGAATATCTTTTACATTTGTGGGTCTTGGCCATTCTTCCACAACTTTGGTTTTAGCAGGATCAACAGTTATCCCCTCTTTGGAAACAATGTGACAAAGGAAAGAAATTTGTTGCAACCAAAACTCACACTTGCTGAATTTACCATACAATTTCTTTTATTTTAAGGTTTTCAAGATAACCCTTAAATGTCTTTCATTCTCTTCATTTCTTTTAGAAAACACCAAAATATCATCAATAAAAACAACCAACATTTTTCACCTAAGTCAACTGAGCCATCACTGCAAAAAACTGTTTAGTTCTGATTCTGGCCATCTCAAGATACTAATTTTATAGGTCATTTCCCTCTGTATGCCTTCCCAGAAAATATATTCTCTTTCCTCCATGAAAAACCATTCTGAACAAACATGTCTTAGATGAAGCAACATGGTAATCTTCAAATACTATATCACTTCAATTTGACAATAAAAAATATATATATATATTTCGATAATCATTTAATATAATTTTAACTCCTAAAGTTATCTAAACCAACCTTTGATACCAAATATAAGGCCCCAGCCATGAACCTTACATAATCTTGAGTTATCGCAAGATTACACATTGAAGATCTTTTCGGGTTTAGAGTTTTAGAGAGTTAGATCATAAAACTTGCATTACATTCCACATATAAAGAAAGTGGTTACATAAAGATAGTATTCTTCATTTCCATCAGTGGAAACATATTTAAAATAAAACATGGATTCTTTCTTGACACTTCCTTGACACTATCATCATATCATGTACCTTTCCCTTAACCTGTGAAAAACATTTCAAAAGACATGGGATGAACATAAAAAGCCAAGTAAGGGATATAAAAATATGGAAAGGAAACATGGGTACATATATACATAAAAATGAGATCATACATTGCCCATAAAACATAACCACTTTAACATACCTCATCAAATAATGAATAAATCATAGAAATCCTAAGACATAAAGGTAACTTGAGGCATTCATAACATTCTTACGTAGGGAGTAACCCTGTTGGTTACGTTTGGAAAACCCATCACAGTATATTCCCTAAATCTATTCGGAGAAACCTTAACGTTTCACTCCTTCGTGTTACCCAATGCATTGGAGAGCTATATCAGGCTCACCTGCCCTTAGTTTATCACGGAACCACCCGTCTTCATAATAATGACCAAGAACCTCAACATAATCGTATCACATAAAACATGCATAAAGGAAACATAACATTTCCACCTTTAAATCACAAGATATCAATACAACACATTGATATAAAAATATTATGAAAACCATTTTCAATACAAAAATAAAAAGAAAGTAAAACATGGTGTTTATTTTTCTTTTAAAAAGAAGTATGGCTTGTAGAGGAAGCCGAAACTCAAATAATGCTCACGACGTTGGAGAAGTCGTTGTCGCCGCATATGTACGGAAAAACATTCCATTTTTTCGTTTATTAAAATGCTTCGTATAAAAAATATTCATTTTGGATAAACATAAAAGTCAAAGAGGTTTATACACCGTATAAAAGAAAGTTGTGTATAAAATAAAATATACTGCAATGAAAGGATATTGAGACGAAGTCCCATACCTCGGGTCCAAATTGACTCGGTCATTCTTTAATCTCCTGAACAATAAACTTGAGTTAATTTCTACATGTTTATGAAACTTATTCAAGTTAATTATTTCTTTTATATCACTTATTTCCATTTCATGAACACTATGTAATTATTTAAGTAAATAACGGTCGTTTTAACGATCATTGGTACTTGAGTCAAAAATAAGCCCTTTATAATTACAAGTTGTTCATGTATCCATTATATCCAGAATGATAATTATGATTTGGATATCATATATTTCATATATATACATAATATATATGTATTTATAAAATTACATAATCATTTAGTGGTAATAAATGAAATGCACAGTTCATTGAGACGGTAAGCCGTATGTACGCATGAACGCTACTTTGATTTATATTTCATATTTTATAGAATAGAATCATAATGATATAAAGGTATATTATAATTATAGTATAATATCATATATAATATCATATTTCCATCCTTTATACGTCCCACATATGGTATTTAACGAATCAAATCACTTTGAGGGGGTGGTAGTCCGCACTTCATTAAATGAAGATATCGTGTTTACCCATAATGGAAACCATAAAGGTAAGCCCAAAATTAAAAATACAGAAGCTTAAGTAAAATATAAACATATTATATATCATATATAAATATAGTGTCATCTTAATGGCCACCTTTGAAGGTGTTAAACAAATGTTGAACAATCATCGTTTCGGGAGGCAGAAATTCGCCAACCACGGAAACAGTAGGTTCTTTAACAATTAGATGTAGGTGTGTGTAAGTGTATCTTGAATCCTTATTATAACAACATCCTAGTATATTGAAGATTCTGGATTTTTTACAAAAGAAATAAATAAAAACAGTTTAGGGGGTTGGAGAAGCAAAATAAAACAAAAGGACTCAAGTGAAGACATTACCTTAAAATCGGGTAACTCCCTTTGGTTTGAGCTCAAAGCCTTTCTTGGGAAGACATCTGCCCAAGGTGAGGCTTCAAGTAGTAAGAGAGGGATATGGAAAGCTATAATGGGCAGGGTTTGGCCGAGCCAAAGGCTTTAGGAGTGTGGGTAAGTAGGTAGAGTTGGGGGCCTTTTATAAGAGGAGAGGAGGAGCACTCTTGGAAAGTAAAGATAAGTTACTTTATTTTAAAAATAGTTTCGGATTCAAAATGTCCCACATTGATAAAATTAGAGGATAAGGTGATAAGGGTTAGAACTCCACTCATCCAATAGGTTTTGGACATGTGTATGTCTTAGATATTACATTATCTTTTCATTTTATTTAAATCAATTATTAAAGAGGTAATCGCGACATCATTATGATGTCATAAATATTTTTCTTTATTTAATGTCAAAAAATTATAAACAGAATAATATGATGTAGGAAATCTTTTTAGATTTCCAATGACTATTTATATTCAAAATTATGACTTGTATAATCCCGTGTAAAAAATTGTTTTAGTAAAACATTTCATGTTTGTGTCATTTTTTACTTTAACATTTAATAAAAAGTTATTTATGTCATTTCCCAACCAAAGTGGCTCCATGGGGTCCCCAAGTTGACCCATGGATTGTATTGGTCGGCCAAGACACATAAAATGAAGGTAGGACATCTGTAAAGCTCATCTCATATTATTATAACAATATTTTTACCTTAAACAACACTAATTAACACTAATCACGATTAAAAACATAAAAGATACTATTCACCAAAAAATTATTTTAATCCCATTGAACCACATTTTACTTCTTAATGACAACAATGTATGTCAGATTTTTTAAATTCAAAACACAGAGGTGGTAAAATTTCATTTAAAGGAAAAATCAGTTTCTTTAACTACCACTTAGTGGTTTCACTATTCATCAAAAATTGATGTTTTTCAGAAAATTACCAAAAATTTACCCTAAGCTATATTTGATATTACAAATTCAAAAATGAAGTCTATTTTACAAAATTCAAAACATATAAGTCACATTAATTAATTTAATAATTAATTTCTGCTGTCATGACAAATAGCGTGTTTTTGTGAAACAATAAGTATCAAAAGATTGATACTAGTTTATGTCCAATATCAAATTGAAATTAATTCGGATGACCACTATTGGATTAAATGGTAAAAATATATTCTAATTTCACTTTAAACCCAATTCAAAAGATAATCTAATCATATAAATAAATTAGATTAAAAAGCAGTTTTGATGTAAAATGCAGTATTTTTCACTATCCATTAAAAAATTAACATTGTCAGAAAAAATACCAAAAATTTATCCAATGTAAATTTCAATATCCCAATCATAATGAATATGTTTATTTTGAAAAATATAGATTATAAATTTGTCAAAAGTATGATTTAAAAAGGTTTTTCCATCAAAAGGCAGTAAAACAATATTTTAAAAAAATATTAGTGTATTCCATGCTTAAGATTGGATTTATATTCATTTTAAGCCTCTAAAACACTATCTAATTAATTAATAGACATAGATAAAAGTATCTATTATTCATTACTTACTTAGGATGTTACATCCTTACCCCCTTTAGAAAATTGTGTCCCCGCAATTTATTTACTTATCAAATAAATGGGGTTACTTATCCCTCATTGCATTTTCATATTCCCATGTTGCCTCTTCCATCATGTTGTTTTTCCACAAAACCTTTACCTGATTAATCACCTTATTCCGTAACACTTGCTCCATGTGATGAAGAATCTGGACCAGTTGTTCCTCATAAGATAGGTTCTCTTCCCGCTGAACTACCTCTGGACTCAAAACATGAGATGGATCTGGCATATACTTTCTCAACATCGAAACGTGAAAACATTGTGTACCTGAGATAAACTCGGATGTAAAGCCACTCGGTAAGCAACTGATCCAACTCTCTCCAGAATATCATATGGTCCAATGAACCTTGGACTCATCTTTCCTTTCTTACCAAATCACATCTCACTTTTCCATGGTGATACTTTGTGAAAAACATGATCACCTACCTCGAAAGGTAGATCCTTCCTCCGGTTATCCGCATAACTCTACTGCCTACTCTGAGCTGTTCTCATGTGCTTCTGAATCAGCTGAACTTTTTCTGCCAACTCTTATACCAATTCTGGTCCCATCAACATCCGTTCACCCACTTCATCCCAGAAAGCTGGAGTTCGACACCGCTTCCTATATAACGCCTCAAATGGTGCCATCTGTATACTAGAATGAAAACTATTATTATATGAAAATTCAACCAAATAAAGATGTTGGTCCCATATTCCCTGATAATCCATCGAACAAGCTCGTAGCATATCTTCCAAGGTCTGAATTGTTCGTTCTGACTGACCATCTGATTGAGGATGAAAAGCAGTACTAAAATTTAATTCAGTACCCAACGACTTCTGAAGGCCTTTCCAAGAGTTATAAGTCAACCTGGGATCACGGTTAGATACAATGGAGAGAGGAACTCCATGCAACCTGACTATCTCTTTAGGATACAAATGGGAAAGTTGATCTAGGGAAAAATTATCTCCTATAGAAAGGAAATGTGCAGATTTAGTCAAGCGATCAACAATAACCCAGATTGAATTATTACCTCGAGATGTCCTAGGTAATCCCACAACAAAGTCCATGGATATGTTTTTTCATTTCCACTCTTGCACTGGTAAAGGCTGAAGCATCCCTTTAGTTAACTGCCACTCTACTTTAACCTGCTGACAAGTCAAACACATCATAGTAAAATCAGCAATATCTCTTTTCATTCCATCCCATCAGTAATACTCCTGCAGATCTCTTTACATCTTAGTACTGCCAGGATGAACTAAAAATAGGGAACTATGAGCCTCACCTAACAACTCTCCTTTCAAATGTGAATCACAAGGCACACACAATCTCTTCCCAAATCTCAAAACACAATCACTATCAATGTTGAATTCAGGAAACTTACCTTTCTGAACCAGCTCTACCTTTTTCTGCAACTCACTGTCTTGCTTCTGTGCTTGCGTGATTCTATCTGATAAGGATGATCTCACTGATACCTGAAACCAAACAGAAGAACTTTCGGAACCAACAAATTCTATGCCAAAGTTCATCAAATCAATAACCAAAGGATCTCGTTCCAAATGTAGTATGGTTAATGAAGCATTACATTTTCGACCCAAAGCATCAGCCACTTTATTTGCTTTTCCCGGATGGTAATGAATTGTACAATCATAATCCTTGATTAATTCCAGCCATATCCTCTCTCTCATGTTTAACTCTTTCTGAGTGAATATATACTTTAAACTTCTGTGATCAGTATATATTTCACACATTACTCCATACAAATGATGCCTCCAAATTTTTAAAGCGAAAACAACAGCAGCTAATTCCAAATCATGTGTAGGGTAATTTACCTCATGAGTTTTCAACTGATGTAAAGCTAAGCAATTACTTGATCATTCTGCATTAGGACACAACCAAGTCCTTTCAATTAATCATCACTGTATATAACAAACTCACCATTCATGGATGGTAGTGACAAAACTATAATATTCACCAATCTTCTTTTCAATTCCTGAAAACAATCATCACATTATTTTGTCTAGATAAACTTAACTCCCTTCCGAGTTAGCTTAGTCATTGGACTAGATAACCGTGAAAAATTTCTATCAAACCGTCTGTAATAGCCTGCCAAACTAAGGAAGCTACAAATCTCGGTTACATTTGTGGGTCTTGGCCATTTTCCATAACTTTTGTTTTAGCAGGATCAACAGTTAACCCCTCTTTAGAAACAATGTGACCAAGGAATGAAATTTGTTACAACCAAAACTCACACTTGCTGAATTTACCATACGATTTCTTTTCATTTATGGTTTTCAAGATAACCATTAAATGTCTTTCATGCTCTTCTTTACTTTTAGAAAACACCTAAATATCATCAATAAAAACAACCAACATTTTTCAAATGAGTCAACTGAGCCATCACCGCAAAAACCTATTTAGTTCTGATTCTGACCACCTTAGGATACTGATTTGAGAGGTCATTTCCCTTTGTATTCCTTCCAAGAAAATCTGTTATCTTTCCTCCATGAAAAACCATTCTGAACAAACATGTCTTAGATGAAGCAACATGGTAATCTTCAAATACTATATCACTTCAATTTGACCATAAAAAAATATATATATTTTTGGATAATCATTTAATAGAATTCTAACTCCTAAAGTTATCTAAACTGACCTTTGATACCATCTATAAGGCCCCAACCTTAAACCTAACATAATCATGAGTTATCGCAAGATTACACATTGGGGATCTTTTCGGGTTTAGAGTTTTAGAGAGTTAGATCATAAAACATGCATTACATTCCACATATAAACAAAGTGGTTACATAAAGATATTATTCTTCATTTCCATCAATGGAAACATATTTAAAATAAAGCATGGATTCTTTCTTGACACTTCTTTGACACTATCATCATATCATGTACCTTTCCCTTGACCTGTGAAAAACATTTCAAAAGACTTGGGATGAGCATAAAAAGTTAAGTAAGGGATATAAAAATATTGAAAGGAAACATGGGTACATATATACATAATAATGAGATCATACTTTACCCATAAAACATAAGCACTTTAACATACCTCATCAAATCATGAATAAATCATAGAAATCATAAGACATAAAGGTAACTTGAGGCATTCATAACATTCTTACGTAGGGAGTAACACTTTTGGTTACGTTTGGAATACCCATCGCAGTATATTCCCTAAATCTCTTAGAAAAATCCTTAATGGTTCACTCCTTCACGTTACCCAATGCATTGGAGAGCTATATCGGGCTCACCCGCCTTTAGTTTATCACGAAACCACCCGTCTTCATAATAATTCCCAGGAACCACAACATAATCGTATCACATTAAACATGCATAAAGGAAACATAACATTTCCACCTTTCAATCACAAGATATAAATACAAAACATTGATATAAAAATATTATGAAAACCATTTTCAATACCAAAATAAAAGAAAACTAAAACATGGTATTTTTTTTCTTTTAAAAAGAAGGTATGGCTTGTAGAGGAAGCTGAAACTCAAATAATGGTCACAGCGGTGGAGAAGTCGTTGTCGCCAAATACGTACGAAAAAAAATTCCATTTTGTCGTTTATTAAAACACTTCGTATAAAAAATATTCCTTTTGGATAAACATAAAAGTCAAAGGGGTTTATACACCGTATAAAAGAAAGTTGTGTGTAAAATAAAATATTCCTCAATAAAAGGAGATTAAGATGAATTCCCATACCTCGGGTCCAACCTGACTCGGTCATTCTTTAATCTCCTGAACAATAATCGTGAGTTAATATCTACTTTTTTAAGAACCTTTTTCATGTTCATTATTTCATTTATATCACTTATTGCCATTTCATGAACACTATGTAATTTTTTAAGTTAATAATGGTCGTTTTAACGATCATTGGTACTTGAGTAAAAAATAATCCCTTTATAATTACAAGTTGTTCATGTATGCGTTATATCCAGAATGATATTTATGATTTGGATATCATATATTTGATATATATCCAGCATATAAAAGTATTTATAATATTACATAATCATTTAGAGGTATGAAATGAAATGCACCGTTCATGGCGATGGTAAGCCGTACGTACGCATGAACACTACTTTCATTTCTATTTCCTATTTTATAGAATCAAATCATAATGATATAAAGGTAAATTATAATTACAGTATAATATCATATATAATATTATAGTTCCATCCTTTATACGTCCCACATATGGTATTTAACGAATCAAATCACTTTGAGGGGGCGGTAGTCCGCACTTCCTTAAATGAAGATATCACGTATACCCATAATGGTAACCATAGAGGTATGCCCAAAATGAAAAATACAGAAGCTTAAGTAAAACATAAACATATTATATATCATATATAAATATAGTGTCATCTTAATGGCCACCTTTTTAGGTGTTAAAAGAATGTTGAACAATCATCGTTTCGGGAGGCAGAAATTCACCATCCACAGAAACAGTATGTTCTTTAACCATTACATGTAGTTGTGTGTAAGTGTAGCTTGAATAATTCTTATAAAAACATCCTAGTATATTTAAGTTACTGGAGCTGTTACAAAATTAATAAATAAAAAGAGTATAGGGGGTTGGAGAAGCAAAATAAAACAAAAGGACTCAAGTGAAGACATTACCTTAAAATCGGGTAACTCCCTTTGGTTTGAGCTCAAAGGCTTCCTTGGGAAGACTTCTACCCAAAGTGAGGCTTCAAGGAGTAAGAGAGGTATATGGAAAGCCATAATGGGTAGAGGTTGGCCGAGCCAAAGGCTTTGGGAGTGTGGGTAAGTAGGTAGAGGTTGGGGCCTTTTATAAGAGGAGAGGAGGGGCACTCTTGGAAAGTAAAGATAAGTTACTTTATTTTAAAAATATTTTCGGATTCAAAATGTACCACATTGATATAATTCTAGGATAAGGTGATAAGGGTTCTAAATCCACTCATACAATAGGTTTTTGACATGTTTAGGTCTTAGATATTACATTATCTTTTCATTTTATTTAAATCCTTTATTAATGAGGTAATCGCTACATCATTTTGATGTCATAGATACTTTTATTTATTTAATGTCAAAAAATTATAAAAAAATTACTATGATGTAGGAAATCTTTTTATATTTCCAATGACTATTTATAATCAAAATTATTACTTGTATAACCCCATGTAAAAATTGTTTTAGTAAAACATCTCATATTTGTGTCATTTTTTACTTTAACATTTAATAAAAAGTTATTTATGTCATTTCCCATAAAAAGTGGCTCCATGGGGTCCCCAAGTTGACCCATGGATTTTCTTGGTCGGCCATGACACATCCAATGAGGTTAGGACATGTTTCAAGCACATCTCATATTATTATAACATTATTTTTACCTTAAACTATAGTAATTACCACTAATCAAGATTAAAAACATAAAAGTTACTATTCACCAAAAAATTATTTTAATCCCATTGAACCACATTTTACCTCTTAATGACAACCATGTATGTCGGAATTTTGAAATTCAAAACACAGAGGTCGTAAAATTTCATTAAAACGAAAAATCAGTTTCTTTATCTACCACTTAGTGGTTTCACAATTCATAAAAAATTGATGTTTTTCAGAAAATTACCAAAAATTCACCCTAAGCTATATTTGATATTCTGAATTCAAAAATGAATCCTATTATACAAAATTAAAAACATATAAGTCACATTAATTAATTTAATAATTAATTCCCACTGTCATGACAAATAGTGTGTTTTTATGAAACAATAAGTATCAAAAGATTGACACTAGTTTATTTCCTATTTCAAAGTGAAATTAATTCCAATGACCACTATTGGATTAAATAGTAAAAATATTTTATAATTTCCTTTCAAAACCAATTCAAAAGATAATATAATTATATAAATAGATTAGATTAAAAATCAGTTTTGATGTAAAATGCAATATTTTTCACTATCCATTAAAAAATGAACATTGTCAGAAAAAATACCAAAAATTTATCCAATGTAAATTTCAATGTTCCAATCATAATGAATAGGTTTATTTTGAGAAATATAGATTTTAAAATTTTTTAATGTTTGATTTAAAAAGGGTTTTCCATCAAAAGGCAGTAAAACCATCTTTTAAAAAATATTAGTGTATTCCATGCTTAAGATTGGATTTATTTTCATTTTAAGCCTCTAAAACACTATCTAATTCATTAATAGACATAGATAAAAATATCTATTATTCATTACATATATGGGATGTTACATCAACTTCTAAAGTCCCTTCCAAAATTAATAAGTGAACATGGTATCATGATAAGATATAATGGGAAGAGGAACCCCATTAACCCTGAAAATCTCTATGAGGTACAATCGAGAATGTTGTTCCAAAGACATTGCTTCTTGATTAGAAATAAAATGTACTGATTTTTTCAGCTGCTTAACAATAACCCAAATCTCATTGTTACCTTCAGATTTCTTTGGTAGTCCACCCCATAGTCCATGGATACATTCTCATATTTCCACTATGGACCTGCAAAAGGCTAAATAATCCCTATCGGAATCATTCACTTTTCTTTAACCTATTGACATGTCAATCATTTCATGGTAAAATAAGAAATATCACCTTTCATTCCACCCTACCAATAACACTCCAAATGGTATTTGTATATCTTATTACTACTAGGATAAACTAAAAATATAGAACTATATGGTTCACATGATAATTATTTCTTCAACTATGAATCTAAAGTTACAAAAAACGTTTTACAAAATATTATAACACAATATTTTTCATGGTTATATATTGGAATCATACCCCCTTTGACCAACTCTACCTTTTTCTATAACTCATGGTCATCCTTCTTCACTTTCTTAATTCATTATTACAATGAAGACTGCACTGAAACATGAAACAAAATAGATGTATTCCCTGCACCAAAAACTTCTGTTCCCAAATTCATCAAATCATTAAGAAACGGATCATGTTCCAAATGTACCATTGTTAATGATGCATGATATTTTCGACTCAACACATCCTCCACTTTTTTTGATTTAATAGGATTGTAATTGATCATGCAGTCATAATCCTTTATCAGTTCTATCCATCTTCTCTACCATGTGTTTAATTACTTCTGAGTGAATATATAATTCATATTTTTATGGTCAGTATATATTTGACATTTGTGTCCATATAATTGATGCCTCCAAATTTTCAAAGATAAAACCATAGCTGCCAATTCCAAATCACGTGTGGGATAATTTATCTCATGATGATGAATTTGTTTCAAAGCATAAGAAATTACATGATCATTCTGTATCAAAAGACAACAAAGTCCCTTCAAAGAAGCATCCATGTAGATGAAAAACATACCATTTCCGGAAAGTATGGCCCGAACTGTATCATTCACCAATCATTTTTTAAGTTCTTGAATACAAACATAAAATTCTTCTTTCCAATAAAATTTAACACCTTTCAATTTTAACATAGTTATCAGGCTAGATAATTGTCCAATGTTCATAACAAACCATCGATAATAAACTGTTATCCCACGAAAACTATGAATATCTGTAACATTTGGGGGTTTTCTCCATTCATTAACTACTTTTTTTTGGTAGGATCAACTTTTATTCCATCCTTATTTACAATTTTTCCATGAAAATAAATTTGTTGCAACCAAAAATCGCACATGCTGAATTTTCCATACAGTTTATTTTCATTTAAGGTTTGTAAAAAAACCCTTAGATGTTTTTAATTCTAAACATTATTTTTAGAAAATACTAAAATGTCATAAATAAATAAAACCACAAACCTATCCAAGAAATCATGAAATACTCTACTCAAAAGACCCATGAACACAGTTTGTGCATTAGGGAACCCAAAGGTCATAACAACAAATTAATAATTCCCATATCTAATATGAATGTCTATTTTTGGGATGTCATATTCCTTCACCATCAGATGATGGTATATGGATCTTAGGTCAATCTCTGAAAAGTACTGATCTTGATAGAGCTGATCAAACAAGTCACTGATATGAGGGAAATGATACTTGGTTTTAACAGTGATGTTATTAAAATCTCTGTAATCATTGAAAAATATCATGGAACCATCATTCTTTTTAAAAAACAAAAGAGTATCTCTCTATGGTGATGTGTTAGGAAGTCTGAAGCCTTTATCAATAAAATCATGCAACTGATTTTTTAACTCAAGAAGTTCTATTTGATCCATACAATAAGGGGGTTTTGAAATTGGATTACCATCAAGAAATAAGCAAGTTGTGAATTTGACTTCCCGACTGGGTATGACACTTGGTAAATCATCAGTAAAAACACCATGGTATTCATCTACATCTGGCACATCATTAATCTAAACAGTTCTTCTGTTTTCAACAATATGAGAAAGATAACATTCATTTCTATATTTCAATAGTCTTTCAGCTTATTGATATGTTATCAATTGTATGGGTTCATTCTAGTATGAAAACTAAAATTATTTCTCAAAAAACATCTTTAGATCTATGGTCAATCATTTCATGATAAAGATAAATCAAATCCATTCCCAGAAAAACATTAAAATTGAATAAGGGAAACACAACATGGTATACAAGTAATGTCTTTCCACATACCACAATAGAAATATTATTATAATTCCTATTTTTCAATATTTCCCCCTGGTTTCTTAACAACAAGTTTTGGTCTCATTTGTTGTCGTTATAATTTTAATTTACCATAAACATTCTCATAGATCGAGGATTGTGTAGAACCCATATAAAAAATCATTTAAATATAACTGAACAGACAAAGTACCTGATACAACATCAATGGATGGCTTGAAATCTGTTGACATAGTCACAAAGGATCTCACTACTCCATTCTTCTTATAGCCTAGCTTTTTTCCATCATTTTGATCTCTATTTGGGTAGGAATTTTCATAATGACCCCTCTTGCCACACATAAATCAGATAAAAATTTTATTTTCAGGATTTGTCTTAGGATGATTTTCATTATAATCTTGGGCCATATGTCCAAACATGCCACATTCAAAACACTTCCCAGTTTTTATGAGATATTCCACATGGTGTTTCATGCCACACATTTCAAAAACTAGAAATTAGATTTTCTTACCATCAGATTTCATTGGTTGATTTTTACCCATCAAATTCCACCTCGACCTCTTTCTCTCATTGTTTCCAAAGTGCACATGATCATCATAAAAATCCAAATCTACCCTCTCAGCACATCATAAATCATTATAATAACTTCTTAATTTATGGGAGGCCATCTCCCTTTAATACCTTGGCTTTTTCCTGAGTAAAATAGGTTTATTTTCCTATCAAGATCCAGAATATGATATGGAGCATACCTCACTCATCGGGTGGGTAATATTCATAAACATCCACTGAATCCACTTTCATTTTCTTCAATTCAATGAATATCTTCTCCATCTTATGTCAGTCAACTTTATGAAAATGTTTTTCCTGGAAATGACTTTTAAATTCATCCCACTCTAAGGCATCAAAATCCTCGCTACCCCTAATATTCTTTACTATTGAAAACCATTGATCAAATTCTCCTTCAAAATGAAAAATGGAACGATTTATCTACTGATTTCCTTAACATCCCATATCATATAATATATTTTCAATGGATTTAATCCATCCAGCAGCTATTACTGTGTCAAATGATCCATTGAATGTAGGAGGGTGTTGCATTATAAAATGTGCCACTATTGTCAGGATATATTGTGGTACCTCTGGTTGTTCTCTTACATGGATTACACTGCCATTTATTTCCTAGGTTAACTTATCCATTACTGTCACAAATTGAATGGTCTTATTCCCTACCATTCTAGGCTGCAGATTCGAAAGGATGTCTTTCATTTGGTGCATCTTCTCTTCAGCTTCACAATTTCCTATGCTAAAACCCTTTTTGAACAAACATATCTTATATGAAGAAACAAGGTAATTTTTATGTGGTATAACATTTAAAATTTATCATAGATTAAAAATAATGTATGGTATTCTTTTAACTTCATTTCAACCACTAATGTTATCTAAACCATCCTCTCGTACCAACTATAAGGGCCCGACCTTATTACATACATAATCGTGAATTTAGTTTAGAAAAAACATCCTCTAACATTGAGAATATTATCTAGTTTATATATTTATATAATTTGGACATAATATATTCATAACATTTCACACTGTTACAAATTGGATATTATAAAGATTGTTTACATTTTTTTCAAAATATAAAACAATAAAACATAAATCATGACTCCTTTGAAATTTTTTTGACATTTTACATGACTTTATTATTTATATTACACATCTATTAACATTTGAAATTCATTTAAAAATTGTGATGATAACAACAACAAAGTAAGGGATATAAATATAAGGGAAGAACACATTAGTATATGAATACTTGTAATGTATGAAATAATTTCAAAAATACATAATTATCAACTGTATATATATAATTACTCTGTGAAACATGAGATTTCAAAAATACAAGATAAAATAATTAGAACCATAAAAGAATCCTGAAGCATAACCTACATAATCTTCTTACACTCTTGGCTACCATATAATTTTTAACCCTCACGGATACCTTACGATTTGTGTAACAATTGTAGTTACACTTGGAGTAATCTTATAGTCGACCTCCATCAAACAAATACCATTTCATTGCAGGTAAATATAGGTCCCACCCTTTATGATAAAAAATTCCCAAAAACCGGAACATAAACATACAACATTAATAATAACATAAAAACATTGCTTTTGAATATTTTAAAACATAATATTAAAATACGATTTTAAAAGAATATCTCCTTACATAAATTATATAATTAAAGTGATACTTAATAGAGTGGATTGAATATGTATATACACTATAATTACACATATTTAGACATAATATAAATTGATCCCATCACACAAAAAATTTTAATTCCACATAAATAAAGAAGTATAATGTTAACCCAAAGAATAGAATTCAGGTTAAGAATTAACTTACCTCGGGTTTGTCTTACTTCCAAATCATTTAAACAGCCTGTATAGTTGCTAAAATTGTGTTATTAATATTTTACAGAACCATTTTCATGTTTATAACATCTTGTATGATAGTTTCATAACTTCATTTTACCCTTTAATTATTTGTATTTATTTCCTTGCATTATTTTCTATGATTTCTTTAAATGATTTTTATGATCGGTTCATGATGGATGTTATTGGCGATTGGAATTGAAACTCTATATTTTTAATGGAAAGGTATTTAAATATTTAATGTACCATAATTTTATTCCATTAATCAAATTGATGTTTTATATGAGGATGATTCATAAGTTAAAGCATGAATGATGTTCGATTAGATCATTTTAGTGGTTCTTGGATAATATCTACTTCATTTTATCTTAAAAATTAAACCATGATTACACAAGAATTCAAGAAACATGGATGGAACATAATACATATATAGTATCCTGGTTCATCCATATATTTGGTTTCATGACCAAACATGAAATAATTAATGTAAACTGAAATCACATCATCTATGATGTTGGTAATTCGACACATCACAGACAATGTTTTTATTCCTTGAATAAGTGGGAGAGGAGAAGAATAATGATGATTACTTTTCCATGAACACGAGAACATAAAAAATATAAATTATTTTTTGAGATTCCCTGCCTGTTGGGAAATAAGAGATGATGAATTAATAATAACATAAATAAACTCAAAATAAAAGAATAAGTGTGACATCCCTTACAAAAATTTGGCAGCCAAATGGATATAAAACATGGTTTAAAAACATTAAAAAGAGAGGGGAAAAGGTTCACCATTCCAAAAATCAATCATATTATAGAATAGATCATGAATAACATGGATATAAGAGAATGGTATGGAAACAAAATAGTTATACTACATAAAAGACAACTTGAATGGGAAAAATAAAGAAATCTAGAATTTTCTAACCTTGTAGAGTAACCCCTAGAACATGATGGTTGGGACCTTAGGGGCTTGAGGAAACCCTGGGAGGAATAATATAGAAGTAACGAAGCCAAATATTCATTTTTGTGGAATTTTTATTGATCTTGATGATGTAATTGGTTGGTATTTATAGCAAAAGTGAGATTTTATTTTAATAATTTCCAAAGGACAACTCCTGAGTGGTATTTACAAAACCATGGGATTTCCCAGGGTATTTTCCAAAGGTTTTATCCAGATGGGACACCTCACATATTATTTTACTATACACAAGTCTACCTGATTTATTAAATCATCATTACATCAATAATGATGTCATTAACACATATAAACTCAAAACTACATTAGTTTATTATTCACTGAAAAATCAACTGTTTCAGAAAAATCCAAAAAAATTCACCCGAACCATTTATCGACGTGTATATTTCAAAAATGATGACCATTTTTTGAAAATAAATTTCTAAATATTTTTAAATTAATTTTTAAATAATATCATAATTAATTCAAAAAGTAATTATTTTAAAACTATAACTGGTTTTATATCACATTTAAAAATGAATCAAGATTTCATTATATTAAAGCCTTATGAAAAGAAATACAATTTATTATTCGTTATGGTCATATTAATTTTTATATAACTATTAATATTACTATTCATAAGTGTGTTTTACTATTTGCTAAAAAACGTTGGATCCAAATACTTAATATAAAATACTAAACACAATTGTAGATGACCATTTTTCAAAATTCAAAACATATAAGCAGTCAAATTATGTTTAAATGATACTTATAAATATTTAATTTAAACAAAATTTCAAGAATTTAAATTTATATTTTAAAAAAACATAGGGTGTTGCAATATAGACCTATCATAAATTATTAATTATATAGGAAGTATCAATATATCATATATCATTACATATTATATACCTATATGTAAAAATATGTTATATGTTATTTTACATAAACATTCTATGTCCATATACAATATCTTCTTAAATAACCCACCATAACTAAAATCATATAGATTTATTAAAATTTCACATTATATTCTATCATATAAAAAATTTGAATAAAAAGAAATATTTTATTTTGATATATTCAACAATATTTATGTAATTTTATCAACAACTCCACAATATAGCACATCATGTGAAATATTTTTTGATTTTCCTCCCAAACACCTTTTTTAAATTTCTTAACACTTTTGGAATACCTCTCTGAGTAAAAATGAATCATTAATTAATCAATGACAATAGTTGACCACCAGATCATTTTTAGTGTGTAAATGAAATTTTATTATTAATCCATAAATAAATGATAATTGAAACCAAGCATAATTAATCAATACAACTCAACATACTATGGGACATAGAATAACCTCAATCAAACAAAGGCTACTTTATAAATGTTTCCACTTGATGCATTATGTAAATGAAACAATTTTCCTATGATAACCTTTTCAATGATATTTAGTGACCATAGGATATAGATTTTATCAATCACATATGTACTCTAAATAAATTATCATTTATCCCTGTATAGATTTATTCTTTCAATGAATACATCACATGTTATTAAACTTCATGGATGTGACCATAAATTCCCCATCACTCTATATATAATATATTAAATTAAATTATTTTTATGTAATACATTAATTTCTTCATTATATTTCAATTGAGGTCCTATTTTTCATTCTCATCATTAAAAAGAGACAATTTTGTATTTGTTGCGCTATAACTGATGACATGACCAGTAACACATCAAACCACCCCATTATTTGGTATTCCATTGGTATTGTGAATGAAATGTATCAATATATGAATATTGTCATGTAATGTATCTCATATATCATTTTATAGGTACACCAAATACGATATGTCCACCCCATGTTTACTAAATACATAGTGCATGACACTCCCGGTGGTATACATCTTATTTCAAGAGGTACATAAAACATGTATTCCTTCTTTATAGTAATATTTTGCATCCATTTATAAGATAAAAAATCAATCAAACCATCAAATTTCATTACAACCTGTAATATACCATAATGATCCTTATATATGGAAAACATAAAGACATATATTGGGAAGGGAATTATCACTTCAGCTCAAAATATAAACCTATTTAAATATATATATATATATATATAATAAAATTTAAATAATTATAATATAGATATTTTTAATTTTTAATGTCAAAATTTATCTTCTCAAAAAAAATTATTCCCCATATAAATTTTTATGTATTCATATTTATTAGATAATATAGATGATAAAATATTAGAAATGTTCTATGATTGCTTAGGTTTTAGGGATTTGATTAAATCATTATGCCTATATATAATTCTTTATGAATCATTTTCTATCATTAAAAAAATCATCCAAAAAGTATATTTTGTAAAATATATTAATTAATATAGTATTAATAATTATTAGACTTAAGAATAATATTCCAATTGTTTAACTCATTTAAAATAATATTTAACATACTTTTCATCGTAACATACAATGTTTTTATGTAAATATCTTCTCAAATATATATATATTACATTATTTACTCACTATTAACATTGGAATCTATTTCATGAAACGGTTTCACTAAATTCATTTTGATAACATTGCATCTATTTATTAAGCCATTTTCAAATATAGCAAAATATTTTTAGAAATGTAATACAATATGAACCTTGATTAGAATAATTTTTTTATTCTTTACTGTCGATATTATCAACATCAAAAAATACATTATAAGTAATATCTTAAAAGTTACAAAAACCCATTTTTGTTAATAAATAACAAACAAATAATTTTAGCATTACTTTTAAATAAATATATTATTCTTGTAACACATTATATTCAATAATAGTAATAAGAATTTTACTAAGGAAATATCAGTATAATGTACATCATTTTATTGTTGAATTTTATAAAACTTAAATACATAGTTCTTATAATTTAATAATTATTAAATGATTCTAATTACTAAAATTAGATTATCAGAATTACCTCGGTGAATTTATTTATATTTTCATAATAAGAGGTTATTTTTTGGAGAATATTGAGACATACAAATTTTTCAATGACTATAATGTTTATGAAATTACAATTATATAAGAATAACATGGATTTTTATTACAAATTTTTAAAAAATATGTATTAATAAAACATTATAATTCATATAAAATTAGTTATTGAACATTGAAATATATGTTTATCATTCTGTTAATATAATTAATGTCATCGTTCAATGAATATTTTGTTTATTTCATCCAACATAATAATAAATGTGCAATGTTATATTCAGTTCTATAGAAAAAATATATAACATATCACAATTTATTTAAACTAAAAGAATTAATCCCATTGTAATCATCAAAATAAATTATATTGTTATAAAAAAATATTTTATTCAAGTAGTCATTTTTTATAAAAATTTTATTCTTTACTTTTTGATAACTTATGTTAAATAGATGTTCTAAAAATTTTAAAAAATAAATATTTTAAAATATATTACAAATTTTAAATCATTATAGTTAATATTATTTAACAACGTTAACTAGATTTTTGGTCCTAATTAATATCAATTATAGTGTAAATATATTCATTTATCATGTCTTAAAATAGATATATCATGTGATTAACTAAGAGTCAATGGATTAAATTCTTGTTAAACATTTACAAATATTATGATAAAAATATATTTAAAACAAATAATATATAAAATTCATATTACTACCCACTTTGATCCACTATCACAACAATTATATCATATATTATTTATATGTTTTAGTTAATTCCATGTGTGTCCCTCCCATTACATAATTTAACCTCTTATCATATGTTATTTAAAAAATGAGAAATAAATATCAATCATAACAAACCTAAATGTATTGACATACTAACTCTATTTTTAGAGAGATTTTATTATTCTCCAAGTAATATAATATGATGTATTAATTTATAAGGTAAATGCGGTATCTTAATAAAGAGGAAATAATATTTACTAACTCTTTTAACTTTTATGTATTATTATACATCCACCAAATATATTATTCCCATTATAACTTAATTATCTAGTCTCATCAAAAAAGTGATATTTTATTCTGATAATGGGATAACCATTTTGCACCACTACTAAATCATGTGGAAAACGAAACCATCATTCCTCCAAACGTCCATCCTATTGTCACTATGTAGTAGTGTAATTCATTTTACATCACCACATTACATTTATTATAATAAATATATAAATAATATATATGTATATATAATATTTGGGAAATAATTATAATTTTTTAAATATAATATTTCATTTTTCTTTCATACCCTTCCACCCACTTGATAACAATAGTGACACACATGTGTATATGTGGAATACCACATCCAAGAAGAGTTGTAATTAATTTTTATTGTACTCCATCATGGATTAATTTAAATATATTTTATATATTACATTAATGAATTTTTTTGTCTTAATGGAGACACTAATAAATAGTGGTAATTAGTCCAAAATTATAAGAAGTCAAATGAAATAAATAGTTTGATGTGGAAGACTTTGAAGGATAAAATATTATTAAAATACTCTTCTCATGAGTAGTGGGAATATATTGAGATATAATTATTAAATTTAAGGAAAATTAAAGGATAAAATGTTTATTAATATTATGCTAATGTTCCATTGCTAGTAACCAAGAATGTGGATTATTTATGTATTACAAGGAGTAAAATTGATTATTTATTTAATTAGAAAAATACATTCTTTTTATGGGAATTGTATTCTATAGAATTTTAAATATTTAAAGATATAATATAAAGTGACATAAATATAGGTAAAAAATTGTCCAATTAATCCTTTTTCAATAGAAAATTATAATAGTATTTACCTTCTAGAATTATTCGATAATGAGATATAGAAAATGATAGGAATGTATGGTTGGAATTTCCAACTTGTAATAATTTTGGAAAGAAACAATATAGAATAATTTTCTTAGTAATTTGAGTTTTATTACATTATGTAAGGGAAGGTAATCTATCCCATGATTTCAAATGAAATAATGAATCTTCTAGTGGTCAATGTTTCAAATGTAAATAGATTGGGAACTATTCAAATGAATTTCCAAAGGCTCAGGTGATATTTTTTGATAAATGGACATGGGATGAAGGATAAAATTATTTGATCACTATAGTAGAGGAAGATGTTTTTTAATATGTATTGGAAGGTTTGTTGATCAATTCACAAATTTATAAGCATCATTATTTTATTTTTGAAATATCAATAAATTATATATTCCTTGATATGAAATAAAATTAGATACATGATAATAAAAAATAGAAAGGGAATTTCTAATTGAGTTGCCTTGTGGAAATATTATTATATAATGTTTATTTCAACTAGTTACAATAATGAAACATTGATGTATCCAATTTTATAACATGATCATTATACCTATCGTGGACTTTGATAAATCTTTGGAATTGATTGGCTATAAAATTATATTTTTAAAAACAAATGGTCAATAGATAAATATTATAATTTTTTATTAATATATTGAATCAATTATCTATTATAGGGTATAATATATCATTTTAATCATGTTTTAATCCATCTAATGTTTCTCTCTTTAATCAGATTCTTGGAGGGTAAGAGCAGAAACAACATAGGAATTTAAATTGTATCCATAGAATATATGATGTTCCTATGTCATTGAAATATATTGATGTGTTGCCAAAATAACTAACTAGCCACCAACCTAATAATGTTATTAAATTTTCCATTAATTGTATCTTTTATTCAGAACTGATATCTAAGACACCCTATAGTTTGTAAGTAGTGGATTTAGTTGAACTGATGAAACAACTACAAGAGTTATATGATACGGTATATATATTCCTTAATGTGTCTCCATTGAGAGAGATTGTTTTCCTAATTAATATGATGTGTTTATTAGGGTCTTCCAATATTATAAGTTAATAAATTCCATTACAATAATGAAAAAGGATCCCCTACCTCGTATTCATGACATGCTTAATCAACTTTATGGATTTAAATATTTTTGAAATATATATATTCTTTTTGAGTATAAGAATCCACTAATAATGATAGAGGATATTAAAATGTATAATTTCATATGTTGTATGGATATTAGTAATATAATGTAATTCCATATATATTAACTAATGAACTCTATTTTTTATTGGAAATAAAAAACGTTTTCAAAGATTATCTGAATTTTATTTTGTGAAATTTATTAATGATATATTGATATAATATAAAATAAATAATGATAATGTCAGTAATTTATATGTAATTCTAAATATTATTAGATAAATTAAGTTATATGGAAAATTTATCTAATTATTTTTTTTGGGAAATTTATATTCATGGTTATACTGACTCTAATGATGTAATTTCATTTGATCCTTCAAGGGAAAAATTAGTGATGTAATTTCCAATTAAAATAAATATAACATATATATGTACTTTACATGGCCTAACATATTATTATTAATAAATTTTATGAATTTTTTTTTATTTATAACTGTTGTTAATGAAGTTGATGAATACATGGGTTATGTTCATATATTTGATTAATGTGAGGAATGCTTTTAAGAATTAATGAAAATATTTTTCAATGACCCAATATTGATTTTACCATGTAGAAGGGTTTTATTTTTTAGTATATAATGATGTAACAATGAATGTAATTGGGAAAAAAAATTTAGAATAACTGAGTTGTTGGAAACGATTTAAAAAAATTATGGAATCATAATCAAAATTATCCAACCCTTGACCTCATGTTTGCATAAATTATATTTGACATAATTATATAGATACAGTATATTTATGGTAATGGATGTGAAATATATATTGATTAAGTAAATATGAAATTCACCTTTATAGTGAAATATATAACATTAGAAAAATGTTGTGGATATAAATACTCAGGTATTATGAAATCACAATTCACTACCACCATGTAGTGAAAAGTATGGTATATATTGTGATGAATAATAATGATCAATGAGTTAGGACTAAAATTAATATTGAAAATGCTTATATATTCATATAATTAGTATTGTTATATATGGATATCATAATGAATAGGGAAAATTCACTTATATTCCAAATAATTTCATACCATCCTCATTCGAAAAAAATAAAAAAAATTATCATTATGATGGGAATAATAAATAAAATTTCAAAGTAATGAATGATGAGATATTTATTGGAAGCATCAATGAGGATATTATTTTAATATTTATAAATATTCTATTTGTCCCATTTAATATTGTGTTGATATTAAATTGTTTAAAAGACTAATAGAGCTCAAATATTACTATAAACCCCTATAGAAAATAATTATTATTTATTTAAATGAATATATTTGTGGCATAATATGAAACATGTAATTAAATAATATAATTCAACATTCCTTATTTTTTATTATGTAAAATTTTAGCGATAGAGTCATATTGAGTCAAGAAAACATTAATTATTTCGATGTGGGAATGGGTTGATATTTATATGAACATTTTTACTAGATTTCTAAAGACTAATTGAATTAATCATTCTATATGGGTTATTATTAATTAACTTATCATGTCAAAACATGTATTCTCTATAATGGAATATATCCCTCTTTAGCGCCTCATGTGACAATATATTAATGATTTTATGCACTTCAAGGTTCACCTATTTCAATTTTAACTGATATTTATCCACAATTGATATTGAAATTTTCTTAGAAACATCAAAATTCTATCCACCTTGAGATATATTTTAGTATATCCTATCATTCTAAAAATGATGGTATGTCTGAATATACTATTTGAAAAATATAAGACATGTTTATTTCATTCATACATGAAATTTAAGGTATGTGAGATCCATACATACCTTTGTTGTAATTCAAAAATAATAATAACTTCAAATAAATAATTCAAATGGAACTATATGAGGCATTGAACAAAAATATATGTTAAAAATCAACATATAGAGAAAATGTTAGTGTAAGGAATCTTATATGGTGATATCATGTTATGGATACATGGTGAAAGAGAATAAATTTTAAACCCATATAAAGGTATCACACTGTATAAAAAATGTTATGTTAATAAGGAAAGGAAGGATTTAAATTTTTATATACGAGATCATCTTTTCATGATGTTGTCTATAAAGAAGGATATATATGGCTCAAAAATAAATTAAAAACATGGTTTAGGTACATCATATCATTTTATATTATTAAAATAATTGGAGATATGGATTACAAATTTTCAAATCCTATAATCCTCTATATAGTTTCGGATGTTCTTTTTATGTCTGAATTAATGAATTACATTATAGACACAACACATTTTCTCACCTATGTTGAAATAAAACATGCAATTTTTTTATCTATTTTGGTGTATAATTTGGAGATTCTTCATTGTATAGAATAAGTGTGGTGGAATCGTAATACTCGACTAGTTGTGTACAATAAAAAATCATTAGAAATTACAGTTCCTATAGGAAGCTGAAGAAGAAGTAATAATGATATACCAACTTCTATTAATGTGTTGATATTATATAAATTTTAGGGATAAAATTTTGAAAATATGAATAATGTTACACCATAGATTCAATTATAGAAGGAACCAATTTATTATTTAGGAAAAAATCATATAATCAATGTAGATTTACATAAAAATTTGATTAAAACATTAATTAAAAAATTTCAATAATTGAGTAATACTAAATGAATAAAAATTTTGAATTCAGTTTATCAAAATATCATACATTGAAACGTAGAAAAATTTTATAAATAGGGGATTTTTGGAAACATAGTTACCATTATTGATTTTATAAAACTATCACATATATAAAATTATAATGATATAAAAATTAATTTAATTTTTTCAAAATAGTTTTCCTTAAGAAAATAATAATTTCATATGTAATTTAATAATTATGAATCTTTTGTTGAATGTAATAATATATTCTTAGTGTTTTGTAAATCTATGTAATTTTTTCTTTTAAATAAACATTATTTATAGTTCTTATCTTTTGACCAATTATATAAAATTTTCAAATAAATTTTGGTTGTTTTTTAATATAAAATAATTTCATTATGATTTATTTTAATAAAAAATAATCCTATTTATATCAATATTATAATTAATTTTGTTGGAAAAACACTATCATGCTAAAAATAAACAATATTCTAAAAACAAGTTTCACTGAATTTTGAGTCCTGGTATTAAAAATATTTCTATCCAATTATAAATGTTTAATATGATAAAATGGATTTCATATTTTTAACTAACCTAATTATAATTAGTAAATAAATTCTACTTATTTTCTTCATTATTAATATTAATAATATTTTAAATATGTTACTATGAGTAGTGTTTAAAAAGGTTTATCGAGGGATAAAAAATGTAAAATGTATAAAATTCCAAATAAACATGTCTAGATACTATTATATTATGATATCTTGACTATATATTATCTAAAATTTTAGTTTTTATAATTTTATTGAATCTTTCACTAGAATGATACGTTATATTATTAAAATATTTTTTAAATTCCATGTGTCTCACTCCCCTCACTTATAAAAGGGAACCTTTTATCCTCCATTTTATGAATAATTGACCACCATATATCAGAAAATAATTATACAAAATAAATTCCAATTAAGATTTATTTCATTATTGGGATTCTATTGTTCTCCCAACACCATATAAAATGGATGAATGTGTAGCCCGAAGTTGGAATTTCAATGAAGAGGTAATTGCATTTACCATCTCTTTCAAACATTATTTATTATTATAAATTTTATAATTTTAATTTACATATACTAATATAATTAGTATAAAATTTAAAATATTAATATATTATTTGATGATTATAGAAAACAATTTCCACTACTTTTCCATCCTATGGAAGATGAGAAATCACTCATGCATATGTATGATCTCCCGTCTCAACACAGTGATGTAAATATTTTTTCATCACATAAATAAAATAATGTTTCTAAAAGTAAAATTACGAATATATATTATATTTATGTGATAATTATGATTCTATAAAAAAATTACATTGATCTTGTTATGCTTCCAACTATTAGAAAATGGTATTTTCACCCATGTGTATGTGTGGACTACCACCCCAATTAAACTATGTGAATGATTATTTTCTTCACCATTCATGGATGATTATAAATATTCATTTAATGAATATATATATATATAATATATTTATATCATTTTTAATATTTTCTATTTGATGGAACCATTATTTATATTCATGGCCCAAAACTGAAATACCATAACATACATGAAATTTGAAATATTTAATACTCAAAAGTAAGGATTTTATTGAAGAATTATTAATAAATGGGTATTGGAATTTTATTCTTGGATCACAATGGATAATATAATTTTTGTATATAAGTTTCTATATAATTATAATAAATTTCAAATTTATTATCAATGAGGATATATTCCGTTAAAAATCATGCATGAATGGGGGAAAGGCTTAGTTTAAAAATATCATCCTCATTTGGGAATGATTATTATTAATTTATCATAAGAGGATTTATTTTACTATTTTATAATAAAACAAATCAATTTTCGTTAAATCTTATTATTTATTCTATTTTAATGTACTTATTATGCTTTAATATTCTCAGGAACTGAAGAAGAGACAATTAATCAATTTAAGGGAAAAAATATTGTGTTTCTATTCATTCGATAGCATTTATGTCTATATTTTCATTAATATGTTTTCAAGCATAATTTAAATTTTCATGAATTATTTAATTAATTCAATTTTATCTATTTTTTTCATTTTATAAAATTATATAAAATTGATATTATTTTCTATTGTTGAATAATTCACTTTTTACCAAAGGTGTTGTTGGACTCATCATTTGTTAATCCTTATTTAATGATCACAAATCCTATTTAAACTTGTTAATACTATGTCAAATATCTCAAATCATGTATGTTATTGTTTAATATCTTTATGCTTTAAGTAAATCCATTCAAGATCTTAACTGTTATACATTCAGTTTTATTATTGTTCACTATCTTATATTCACATTATAATGATGTAATTGACAAATCATTATGTCTATTCTATTCTATAAATATCACCAGTTATGTTTGAATATAGATATTTTGATTTGTATGTGACACTGTGACAAGACACCATGACCAGACACCGTGACCATCTAGACACCGTGACAATGGGACATTGTAACCATGAGACATTGTGACAATGAGAAACTGTAACCATGAGACACCAGGACCAACCAAACACTATGAACATGAGACACCCTTTCATGAAGACAATTGTTCATGGAGACACTGTTTAAAGACATACCATCAACCTATTTCTTCAATTGTTTTGTAATGTTTCAATATATTTTGTATCTTTCGTATTTAATGATTTTAAATGAACTGACATAATTAATGTTTCTTTTTAGACATGACACCTGACATTACGAGGTACGAGGTGCAGAATACAAGGAACATGTCAGCCCCAACACATGCACTCCAAAAAAAAGAGAAGTGCGTCCCAAAAAAAATTGGCATGCAAGCGGGTGTAAGCATGGCAATTAAGAACACACTTAGAGATTTTTTTAAGAAAGAATAGTCACATGAAACTTGACACTAATGAAGAAAAAACTAAGCATACTTGAATCCCAGAATCAAGAACATCTTATCTCTGTAAAAAAATCACAACGAATAGAAGCTGGATTTGTCTGACTTGCGACACTCTATTTTCCACAAGAGGATATGATTTCTGCATCTGCTTCCTCTCAGAAGTCCAAATATGGAAAGACTAACACTCAGAGCACTTTTAATAATATCTAAATATTTATACTCTATATTGTATACCTTTATTAGATTTTTAGTAATGTGTGTATATGTATAACAACACACTATGTACCTTTCATTTAACATAAAGATACAAGATATTATTTCTCAATAATATTTTTTTCACCTGTGTTTACCGACAGATAAGTGTTGAAGGGGTCCATGTGTGGCCTGGTTGTTTTTACCAATGTAGAACTGTGGAAGATTTCATGGGTCCTAGACAATCATGTTTACTTTTGTTAACCCTAATCTAGGGTGTGGAACAATTTTATTTATATAAACATCATTGATGTAGGTGATCACAACATGGAGTGGATTTTGTCTGGGCTTAAGACATAACCAAATGTTTTATATCCGATGTGCAACTTAATTTAGTATACTCTATTTTACATATTTTCTGTTTAATTTAGAAATAACTATGTTTTATTTTAATTTACTCGATAAATAAGTAAATATTACTTTTTAACAAAAAAAATGTATAGATACTCAATTCAACCCCCTCTTGAGTAATCTACTCCGATGAACAGTTGGTATCAAATGTTGTTTATATATACTATGTATAACCCTATTAAACTGTGATTGTAGTTTACTTTAATGATCTGTTAATTTTTTTTAATTCTATATTTATAGCTCTTTTGAAATATTTCATTATTTTGGATAATATATTGGAAGGTGTTGCAACAAACATAACACCATTAATTAATTAAACCAATTATTCTCAATAAAAAATTAAAATGAAAATTCATTATAAATTATTTTTTTTGGAAATTGGTCTTGAATTATAGTTGAATATAATATTCCTACTACTGATAGAATCACTTAGGATGAACCTACCAAAACTGCCTACAATAACCATTAAAAAGCTATAAATTCTTTATATTACCTTATAGGATATCAATAATTTAATAGAATTTCTGTTTGTAAAAATGCCCATGAAATTTGAGACACATTTTCTATTTCACATAAAGGAATGTCCAGTGTGAAAGAAATGAATGTTGATAATTATAATATTAAATATAATAACTTTAAAAAGAAACATGATGATCCTATTTAGGACATGTATCATAGGTTCAAGGATATTGTCAACACAATTATTTCTCTTGGAAGAGAAGTCACTTCCAAAAAAAAGATCATGAGAATTCCCAGATGTCTACCTAACATATGGAGAGGAACCTCTGTCTCTATTATAGAATCATGCGACATCAGTAAGATACCTGTAAAAGTACTCATTGGGAAAATAATGATATATAACAAAGATCTGAAAATCATCAAGGAAGAAGAAGATGTACCCAAAAGGAAATTTGTTCCATTCAAGACCACCACCTCTAATCACAATGACAAAGGAAAATTGGATGCTTCTGTAGAAAGTTACAGTAGTGAACAATCATCACCTGATAGTGATGAGTATATTGATAAATTATCCATATGATTTAAAAAAATTACAAGAAAAAGGTTTTTTTCAGAAATATTAACATCAAGGGAAGATATAACCAAAAAGAATGTTGGATGAAGTACTATAAAATATGTGACAAGACTGACAAGATTGTCATCTATTAATGTAATCACAAAGTAAATATCATGTTTGACTTTACAAATCTCATGAACAAAATGATATATGAGGACAAGGATATGTAGTATAAAAAGTAAATGAAAGAAACCTGTAGTGCTTCTGAGGACAGTTCAAGCAACTCAAAAACCTCAAATGATGAACGGGCTATCAAATATAATATGTGTCTTATGAAAAAAACATATGAATTAACACTGGACTATATACACAATTCATACTATTTTAGAGATTAGAGTGAATATAAAAATATTTCTAATGAATAAATGTTTGAATACTGTAATATTCTTGAAGGAACATGAAATGAACAAAAATATAAAAATAAATCTTTTAAGAAACAGTATGCTCTTACTATGAATGTTTAATCTGAACTAATATCCGAAAAAGAAAAAAATGATCCACTACTCATGTAGACCAATGAATTAAAAATTTCTAATGAGAAATTGAAGAATGACTTAGAAAATTTATCCAATTGGAAAAATACTCTTACTCAAATATTAGGTAAAAAATTGTCCATAAATATAATACATTAATTGGTTATCAAACTAGAAAAATAAATCATGGTAGAACAGACTTTGTTTCTAAATATATGACATACATTTTTACTCCCAGTTCTGGACACAAATAAACTAGTTCATGTTATTATACACATTCTATTATTTCATGTTTTTTTGGACAGAATAATGTTTATTTTTAAAATAATTTACTTAATGATTATAGGAATCCTATGAGTAAGATATGGTTTCCTAAGCCACTTATCGCTAATGTTACTGGACCCAAACAAGTATGGGTACCAAAATCTGTTTTTGCTTGATCATATTGTAGGAAATATGATTAAAGAATTCCTCTAAAAGTTTATGGAACGTGGACAGTGGTTGTTTAAGACACATTACAAGAGACTACTCATGCTTCAAGAATATAATAAAAATAGAGAGAGGACATGTCAAAATTGGTGAAAATTTCAAAGGAACGATTATTGGCCTTGGCCAAATCAGTAACACTAACTCAGTTTTGATTTCTATAGTACTAATTTTTTTATGGATTGAAATATAATCTGTTTAGTATTTCACAATTATGTGATGATGGATTTCATGTTAGATTTGAAAATGATTCTTGTAATGTGTTTAATTATAAAGAATAATTAGTTTTTTCTACGTTAAGAAATGAAAATGTTTATTTTTTTAACTTAGAGTATTTAGTTTCTCAAAATGATTCATGATTATTTGTATTTTTTTATGAGACATGGATTTGGAATAGGAGACTATATCACTTTTATATTCACTCCCATAGAAAGCTAACTATAAAATGCTTATTCAAAGACCTTCCCAGACTTGAGTTTCCAGTGACAAAGTGTGTAATCCCTATCAAAAAGGAAAAGAACACAAAATTTCCTTCATACCTATCAATGAATTCTCAACTTCTCAACCCTCTCGAACTGCTTCACATTGATTTTTTGGACCATCTAGAGTATCTTGTTTAAATTTGATGCACTATGTTTATGTTGTTGTAGATGACTTTTATAGATATACTTGGAACCACTTTCTGTATCACAATATTGAAGCATGCTCTTACTTTACCAAATATTCCATGTCTGTAGAAAATCATAATGGACATAGAATTACGAACTTGAGAAGTGATCATGGATGTGAGTTTAAAAATCATGAGATTGAGTCCTTTTTCTCCCAAAGTGCCGACAGGCATAATATCTCTGCCCCTATAGAACCTCAACAAAATAGAGTTGTGGATAGAAGAAATATAACCATGTGAGAGATTTATAGAACAATTATTAGAGAGTATGACCTACCAATTTATTTTTGGGATGAATCTATAAATACAACATGATATATAATCAATATAGTGTTGATTAGATAGGTTCATAATAAGACTCCTTATGAGTTATAGATCAATCAAAATCCTAATATTAGATACTTAGTTGTTCTTTGTTGCAAAGTCTATATCCTTAATACTAATGAAACTTTTGACAATTGTTCATCCAAGAGTGATGAAGGAATCTGTTTAGGATATTCAATTTCATGCAAATCCTATAGAGTGTTCAATAAAAAAAGTAAATGTGTGGAAGAATTTGTTCATGTAAAATTTGATGAAACGGATCCACATGAGCCTAAAACCATTCTAGATAACCTGGAGGATTATGTATCAAATCTAGACTTTAATTCAAAATCCTCAAACCATCCTGTGAAGGAATATGGTAGAACATCCAGTTCTGGAATCCCATTAGACTCAAGTCACAATGAACTTGAACCTATTGATGAACCGAAAATCACTAGTCCTTCTTTATCTAGAGGTGTTAGAACTCTTAGGAACCATCCCTTAGATGCGGTTGTAGGATACTTAGAAAAAAGAACTCAAATAATATATTCTCTTAGAAATCAGGTGGAACATCTAGTCTTCTTTTCACAACATGAACATAAATATATTAATGATGCTATCAATTATGAATTTTGGTTGATGGATATGCAAGTAGAAATTAATCAGTTTGAAAGGAAAAGAATTTGGATACTTCTTGAAATACCCAAGGACACATTCACAATATGAACTAAATGGGTGTTTATAATTAATGTATATAAGGGTGGTAACATAGTTATAACCAAGGCTAGATTGGTTGTACAAGGATATTGTCGAGAAGAGGGAATTGACTACGAGGAGAAATTTTCCCCAATAGCGAGACTTGAAGCAATCAGAATTATGCTTGCTTATACTACACATCTTAATTTAAAACTATATCAAATTGATATAAAGAGTGAATTCATAAATGGGTATATCGATTAGGATGTCATTGTTGAGCAACCTCATGGTTTTACAAATCCTAATTTTCCAAATCATATTTTTCAATTATCACAAGCATTAAATGGTATAAAAAGCTTCAAGAGCTTGGTATGATAGGCTGAGTACTTTTCTTGTTTTCAATGGTTTTAGAAAAGGAATAGTTGATCCTAATCGTTATATAAAACGAATTTACAATGATGTTTTAGATGTTTATATTTATGTAGATGAAAGCATTTTTGGATCTTCAATAAATTTTTATGTATTAATTTTTCTAAAATGATTCAAAACCAATTTTAAATGAGTTTAATGGGTGAAATAATATTATTTCTTGGATTTAAAATCATTCAAAATAATTATGGTATTATTTTTAATCAGTGTAAATACACCAGATATCTTCCAAAATTTTTTGGATTGGGTAGCACTAAAAGTAGTTACACCCCACTGAGTACCACTTTTAGGTTGGATCTTGATGAAGATAAAAAATTTGTTGATCAAACAACATATAGAGGAATGATTGAAAGATTTTTATAATCAAATACTAGATGAATTGACAATATTTTTGGTGTATTTTTGTGTGCTCATTTTCAATTAAATCCTAAGGAATCTTATTTAAATATCATTACGATAATTTTCAAATATCTCAAGCACACACCAAATATTGGTTTGTTCTATCCTAGTGGAAAATAATTTGAATTATTTTTTTATTGCGATATTGAATTTGGTGGATTTATGTTAGATAAAAAAGAACCTTGAGAACATGTCACTTTTTGGGCAAGTCACTATTATCATTTTAAGGTATGAAAAAAAATTCTGTTACGTTATCTATTGCAGAAGCTTACTAAAAAGTTGTGGGTAGTTGTTGTGAACAAATTTTGTGGATGAAGCACACATTAATAGATTATGAATATCAATATAAGAATGTATCTATAAATTGTGAAAACACTAGTTCTATTAATATCTCGAAAAATCTGGTTTCACAGTCTAGAAAAAATAATATAGATGTCATATATCAATTTTTTGAGTGATTATTATCAAAAAGGAGATATAAAATCGTAATTCTATGGAAATGAATATCTACTTGATGATATATTCACCAAACCAATACATTCTGAAAGAATAGACTACATCACAACTTACTAGGCATGAAAAACCTTATGTAAATATCTTACAAATTAATGTCTTACTGTTTAATATCATATTGTTTGATATCTTACTATTTCATATCTTTCTGTTTCATATCTTATTACTTCATATTTTTCTACCAGCATACTAACTATTTCATGTTTACGGTCTCACATTTTGTATTTCATGGTTATTTTCTTATTCTGACTGTCTTTAAAAATATGTTTGCACGGTCTAGAAACCACATATGTTATGGTCTCACTATAAAAAAATGGTACTATTTCACCTTGAATGCATGTTAAGATGTCACCATAAAACAATTAGTAATGTGTCACTGTGAGAGTCAGTTACTCTCTCAATGTATCAACTCACTGGTATTTTTTTTATAAATTATTACCCATATTGTTTCGATTACTTATTCTACCCCTTTTCATTATGGCACTTCTATTTTTGCGACTATTCGTATTCCTAAATGATAAAATAGAAAATGTTTCACTCTTTTGTCACTCGAGAACCATTCTATTCTCTCATATTGTAACCCTTTATCAACTCTTCAACAATTCTCTCTCTCAAAACATCAGTGAATTCCTAGGATGAAACTACCAACTTCTTCGACTCCTGAGAAACAAAGTTAATATAAGAAGAATATCACACCTAAGTTAGCACCCAAGGGTCCTCTAACTCCAAATCTAGTGAACCAAATAGTAGTACTTGAGAAATAGATATTGCTTAATTGGATTCTGCCGAGGAAGTCTCTTATTTTGAAATTATTAATAGGGCAATGTTGTTTAGATTGGTTTGAAAAGGAAGACATACCTATCTACCCAAAGATAGTTTCACAATTTTATTAGTATGTGCAATTTATGTTTGATTCAGAAAGATTCTATGTTTTAAGAGGTTTGATAAAATTCCAAATATGCACGTTTTCTTCAAGGTTATGTGCTTTATGCCTTAGGATACATCATGAAGGTATTTGTGAAGATTACCAGAGAGGTCCTCCACCTTCAAGTAAATTTTTTGATTTGTAAGATGCCTTGAAATGTTTAATTGGAATTGGAACCAAGAGGAGATCCATTGCTACTGAACTGTATGGAGAATCTAGACATCTGTTTTGGTTTATTCAGAACATTATTATCCCCATAAAAGTTTATTTAACTGTAATCAAATATCATGATATATTTTTTCATTCATCTTATGAAAAGTGGACATAAGATTAATCTTTGTATGTATGTCATACACCATAAATGTGAATTCATCAAGACAACATCCATTTCAACATCCCTGTTCTATTATCAAATTATCTCAGCCATGTTACATGATAAAGTATTGGTTGGACAAATTAGAGAAGTTATCAAGGATCATGAGTTACACCTTTCAAAAACTATTATAAAAAGGATGATGATCAATTGGAATCCTATGACAAAGGCATGGGTGGAATACAATGAGAAGATCTATAAAAAGTTTAATCCATTCAAATATCCTTCAAGACCAAATGGTATTTTTGATCCTAGATTGGAACCAAATGAATTTGTTGAGTATTCATAAGAAGAAGAAGAAGAAGAGGTTGTTGAGCCTACCATGGAAACAATTTTTGATGAGGAAGACTGTATTACTGTGTGGTTTGGCCTGCGATGCTTAATAACTCACATTGGTCGAGAGTATGGGATGTTAGGCTCCTCACACCCTTTTGGAGGGAATTATTGCATTTTCTGGGACACTCTTATAGATTTAAGACGTATTCATATGTTTGTAAATCATTAGTTTCTACCCAGGAATATTATCCATAGATTAATCTTGGCTGGAAATGGTGAATTGGACGCAGGGGGTTTGGAATCACATAAACCTGAGGTTTACCATCCCTCATTGAATTAATGACCCTAAAATGATTGGGACTTGTTTAGATGGAACTAGTTTAGTGCCTCATAACTGGGCGCTCAAGAGTTCATTTTCATCTAGGGGGGATAGATAATGACATGAGCATTTAGACTGAGCCCGTGAGAGGGTCTTCCTATGAATCCCTGCGATTGACATCAAAGTCTACGTAGTCCATTAGTATAGTTTAATTTCATGTGGGATTATGGATGAACCGACGTGTAGGAAGTAGGATCGGCCGGTTGTTGGGCTTCAACCTCATCGAGGCTTCATACATACCCTTCCTTAGAGACAGGGACCAGAGTCCACGTAGTTCGGGATGGTACGGGGCTTATACTCTGAGGCGGCTCAAGGTGTTTGTGTACCGGCGTGGATGGGGTCGGAACGACTGGGTGTTGGGCTTGAGACTCAGGTAGCCTTCCTACATACCATGCCTTAGCACAGATCAAATCCCACGTAGTTTAGGATTGGATGGGGCTTACACACTGGACTACCCAGGATGTTGTTGAACCGACATAAAGGAACTCGGAACAACCAGATGTAGGCTTGAACCTTAGGGAGGCTTCCTACGTACCCTGCCTAGGAGACAGGGATCAAAATCCTCGTATTTCAAAAATGTCCACTGTCTTTGTGAAAGTGCCAGGACAATCACAAATCTCTATGCCCATGTGAGACTTTCTTGGTGTGAGAAACAATATAATGAAACAGACTTGGCTAACCTCACACTTTTTCCCCACCGAGGGGAGGGGAGACAAATGACAAGTGGAAGAAACAACTGGTGCCACTGGACTCTCCTTCTCCCCGATGTCTGAGTAAGGTAGATGTCGCACAGCAGATTAATGAACCCTCTATGTTGAAAGGAGAAGATTCATTGGCTTTTGGTGAGGATGGTGTGTGGATTACTCCATGAGGGATCCCCAGGATGAAAGAGCCTGGCGGGAAAGAGATTTCGCCCTGAAGAAGGACGAAGCAGAACCCTTCTTCATTAAAACCTTCATTGGCCATAGTCGTGGGGAAGTATAGAGGTGCATGGGTTCATCCTTATGACATGTAGTTCTACATTCCCCCGAAGAGGGGACCAATACCTCACTCTTATCATGTGGAGAGGTAGAAAGGGGACTCCAGGGATCAGACTATGCACTATCGTGGGTATCTGGACCCAAGAGTGACTTGAGAACCCACTCAAGGGCTGGGGAATCCCCTTTTCCCTCACCTACCGTGGGTATGTGAACTCATTATGGAGCGTAGATTCACCTGAAGGTTACATCATATGGGTTTGATTTCTCTGGTGCAAGACCTGGCTCGATGCCGGTGAATGGGCTGATGCGGGGAGAGCAAAGGATCAGGCTGGATTGGAAGGATTTTATCTGGCATGGGGAATGGGAACATTGAAGGATTTGGCGGGAAACTATAGTGTAAGTGGAGTGGATCCTTTCTCAAAACGAGGTTCTATTTGGCTGGAGAGGCCGTCAACGAACTAGGGGGTCCGCAGACTAATGGGAATCCGGCGAAGTAGGGTAGTTCACGGCTTCGGGTTCGGCCCGCGTACCAGGGTGGTAGGCGGAGGGGTCCACACGAGTAGTGGTGACCAAGTGCAGCGCTGGTCAGATATTTTCCGGTCAGGGCCTCGCCCGCGGAGGACTGTGCTCCACGGTGCGACGGATCAAAAAAGGGGCATAAACACCCTGGTCCGTGGGGATTACATCTGTGGAGGGGCCATGGATCGCGGTATTATTTTCCATATTGTATTAATTTTGTTGTTCACCAAGTTGTTATGCATTTTCAGTTACTTATTAACTCGTTTTGAGCTTCATAACTGTTCTGGTTCGTGAACTAGAACCTCGCTGTTTGCGAAATCCTAAGCTCCTTCCTTAGAAATCCTTCCACCTGAATCTGATCGATCTCCCTTTCTTCTCCCCATTGATGTCCTTTTATATAGCAGAGGAAAAGAGTGTATCTTTGTTCATGTGGAACCTTTTGTAGAGGCCAATGATCGGAACCCAGTTTATGGATGACTCGGTCAATCCACAACTCGCGGGGGCATTAAATTTATATCCCCCATGAACCAAAATAGTTCGGGGGGTGCTTCGCAGCCGTGCAGGGTTCCGCCTCAAATCCACGAATGATAGCTGATGCTGGCCGGTCCGGTTGATGCGGCTCCTGACTGAGGTGGTTCATGACGGTGGACCGGCTTGATGTTCGTCCTACTTCATGCCCTCAGAGGATCTCCACCTCTGATTCGCGAATGACAGCGGTCCATGTAGGGGGAAGCTTCGTGGAACCAGCCGCGTGCCATTATCATTAGACCGGTCCGCGGACCAGTTTGACTTCTGTCATCCTTTGAGTAGTCTCCAAACATTCTCCAATACATTGAGCCCCAATACATTAGGGAAAATCGGGTAGAATATTTAAAGGGATTCTAATTCTTCTTTCCTTATTTTTCAGGACCCTACAAATGCCCCCCATCGGAATGGGGTCTGATCAGAACGAAGAGGAGGCCATTCTATTGTAGAGTGGTCCAGAAACATAGATATTTTGTGGTAAGGGAGTAGACATGGTAGGGGAACACTCCTATTAATATGTGGGGCCCTTCCTTTGTCTTTTATAATAATCTTCTCAAAACAAGAGCCCTCTTGCTTTTGTCTTCACGTGCTGATTCCTTCGCGAAATACCTTTTCTATGAACCACCAGTCACTTCCATGAACAATTCCTCATTCACGTCCACCTTCCTCCACAGACCAACCATCCAACCGCGAACTAACACTTTTAATTAATTAAAATGTAAGTAATGATGGGCCGTGTAAGAACTCACTTCTTGGTTTTGATGGTCTTTGGACAAAAATCTTCTAGACTTTGAAAATATCTTAAGTCTTCCTGACATAACCATTTAAATCCAGGATTGAAATTATTCGAAGCGACCTAGTTCATGATTTTCTGGCCAATGCTCCACAGGATAGAGTATCGTTCGATAACTCCACGTTGGGTTGGTTTGTGGCTACAGTCATCATGAACCATCCTTTGAGTCCAAATCACAGACCTCGTTATGAATGGTCCTAGACAGAGTACATTACCAAATATTTGGTATTTTTGTCCAGAATTTATTATTCCAGACTATCCATTTTTCTGTTTTCACAATGTAGGGAGAAAATATGGATCCACCTCGCCCTACACCCAGGCCTGCGGCCGAGCCTCTCTCGAGTGGCATAGAGAGACATCTAGCAATGATTCGTTAAGTGGAGAGCATCAAAGCGGACCTTTTCGAATCCATAATTCACGAGGACGGTGCCTTTATAGACATTCTCTCTCCTGAGCTGCTGGGTTATTCACAATCAGATCGACTTCATCATTATGGATTTGGTCTTCAAGACAACAACCCTATCCTCCCTACTTTTTCAGGTCTTCCGTCTCCTTTAATAGAAGTGTCACCAAAGTGAAGTCATACAAACCTCGCCCAATCAGGGGGGATGTTCTCTGAATTGGATCTGAGAGACACTTTCATCTTGAAAGACACTATTTGGTCCCAATGTGATCGGTACACTCTAGTCATTTCTCAAGATGTTGTCTTCAAGAGTTACCCCACTATCATCGACCTTGCTCGAGTGGATCCGGACACGGGGTGGACTCCTAGGTGGGGTCTTCAGTCTGCTGGGATCTTCTTGAATGAATGGGCCTGGGCCTTTTTGGTTCATCACCATTGTAGGGAATCCCCCAGGTCTTTGGAAGTAGTCAACCTATATTCCACAATGTGGAATTCCCAGTTTGCTATTTACCCACCATATTCCAACTTGCCTGACCTGCACAGTCATTGGTGTTTGAGCACTAACACCTTCCATATTGCCCATGGCAAAGTCAGAATTAGTTTATGGGACATCTACCAGCTGGGAGGACTTCTGGTAATCAAAGAGATGTATGACGAGTTTGTTCCCGCTCGTGACGCATGGGATTACGCTGAACAGTTGCCTTTGTTGGTGAGGGATCTGCTAGTTATGTCAGGGTGTTCACTGGGCCAGGCATTGCACGACCGCTCTCTAATTCCCTATAGCACCTAGAAATGGTTATTCCGGAAAACCACTGCTCCTGCAGCGATGATCAAGCACCCCAGGACTCATCATTCTCAATAATCACAGACCATCCCAGGTTCGTACTGGGCGGTTCTGGAGGTGGGTGACTACCTTTTTTGGGGTTTTGAGCTACGCCCAGGCGTGCCACATGTGTTTAGGCTGGTAGGCCTCTTCGAAATGTTCTTGAGCAGGTGGGTATTCCCATCTCAAGACACCAACATAGGCATCATGGCTTGCACCTTGATGATGGCAGTTGAGCTGGAAGAGGGCCACCCGGTGAATTTGGTCGTGCCCACTTTGGCTCGTATTTACGATCTTTTGAGTCACATGGTGGGGGGAAGGTCTCCCTATCATTTGATTGGGACATTAAAATTTTCATACGATTGGATAAATAATCATATCAATTGTAACGAGTATCACTTTAACACAGCCATCTCGCTCCCTACATTCCAGCCTACCTTGCTTGATATAGCTGGGGTCCGCATGAAATCCCTCAGCTCCAAAAAAGTTGTAGAGCTTCTGAGTGACTTATCCTAGATTGATTTTACTCCCTACCCCACCCATTTTGGTTTCATTGTTTAAAACCATCGGGGTAGCCTGGAGGGGCTTTCTTATGTGATTTCAATGCGGGACGGGTTTTTCCTACACGGATTGATGGGGTTTCCTTGTGTGAGTTATATGTCTCATATCGTTTTTCTCTCCAGTTTGGGTGCTTTCAACTCCAATCATCCCATCCTTCTCCCTAAGCTCAAGGACTGCACCCGGCCACTCTCTGTCATTGGTGGTTGATGGTGATGCGGGAGAGGTCTGGAACAAGAATTCCCTTACCTGGTATATGAGCTACTACCAGCCTATCCTTGGAGTATGCAAGGATGTGGGTAAAGCATTATCCTGATGAGATCCTAGGGAAGGTTTTCCAGCACGTTCACCAATCAAGAACTATCATGGCTATCATGCCTACCGCACCTTCCTCATCGGCTCTGAGGGAGGACCGACTTATGGATCGTCCATAAAAGTATCTCAGGGGATTTTACTCCTCCAACCCTTCTGTGGCTGAAGCTCAGACAGGCTCATCCTTCATGGATGTGGATGAGGATGACCTTGTGGCTTGGGGTCCCATCAAGACAATTCATGAAGTTTTTTTGGCCGATACCGGACATAGAAACTTCACTACCAAGACAGATCCAGGGTTATAATCTTTAGACATCCCAGCTTCATAATCATATTCTCTCATGCATATGTCAGTGCTAGTCACAATGCCAGTCTTCGTTCCCATGATGTCTATCAAGGACACCAAAGATCCTCATGTCATGGCAGACCACCGAGTAGTGAGGAGGTGGGTCTGGCCTTGAATTTGTGTGATTGTTGCCGAAAATCCATTGGCTGAGATGGAAACTAAGACTGAAGCCCTCTGTAAACTCTTCATGGGTTTGGGATCATGTGGCATTGAATATCGGCAGTATCATTTCCTTTCTTGTCAGGTTTTCATTTGCTATGAGGAAGTTGCCGCTGGTGAATGCAAACCTGCTCACCTCACTGTCTCTCATTGCGTAACACGAGCCTTGGATGAGGCCATGATGAAGCTCCCCCATCTGATGGTGTAGGAGGTGATTTCTCAAGATCAAACATCGTCCCTATCTACCAATCTATGTGAATGCGTAGCTCAAGCAGCGATGTTGCGGGGTCATTTGTCAACTCTGACCGGTAGCCTTGATGTCACCAGCAAAGGAATCAACAATCCTCAAATAGTTGTGATTCATGCCAGTTCGATAGATGAATTCGTTGTTAAGGAGAAGGTTGTTCTAGAGTAGACTTGCAAAATCCTTCATCGCACGGTTTCCAACCTGATAGAGAGAACGAGCTAGACTCCTTTGTGACTATCAGGGACATTCATTTACACTTTGTTTTACTTCTTTTGTTGTTGTGAGGGAGAGTCTCCAGCTAGTAGATGTCTACCCTTTTTGTCTGAATGGAATGCATTATATATTAATATTTCCTTTCTGTAAAATATGATTGTTACTAAAATATTGTTTCCTAAATAACAAATCACCAAATTAGAACTGGTCATTATTCAAGAAAATAGAAACAAGCTCTATCTTTTTCCTAGCCAATGGGGACCAGCGAGGATTGTTAGACTATTACTGGGGTTTTCTAGAAACACCCCACAACCTTTTTGTCTCCTCTACCGATACCCCAATTTTTCTAGGCTCAGTACAGGCGAAGAATAGTTTTAGTGTCTCAGCCTCCTGTGATCATTTCTTGAATTCCTAAGCCTTTACCAACATCCACACAATCTGAATCCTCTTCTGAACCAAAGGGCAGATCACACATTGAGGATGTGGATCGAACAAGTGTCTTTGATTTTTATAGGAATCCCTTGTATTTTTCTCCTTCTATGTACCCTTCTTGCAACATATAATACATTTGACATTCCTTTTTCACTTTTCTGTACCTTTTTGTTCCTTTTTAGTTTTATAATTTCCCACTTTTTGATTATCACAAAGGGGGAGAAATATTATAATAGGGACACATATCTGGGCATACTAACTATTATATCATAGGGTGAGAAATATTCACAAAATACAAAGGGGGATAAATATTCTCAAAAGAGGAGAAATATTATCAAAGAGATACCATTATTTTCCCCTCTAATATCATTGCATTTAAATCTACCTTTGACAAGTTATGTTCTATAATATACTGTTTTCTCTGTTACAATTGGATTTAATGATATATCCTCTGATATAATTACTTATTATTTTGAGCATATAATATCATAAGTTTTGATTATCAAAAAGGGGGAGATTGTTGACCTCACCTGTTTTGATAATCCCAATAATGTTTATCTTTATATTAATTCTTTTAATGATATTCTATTACCAAGATGATAATAAAATTAAAATAGTTCATGTGATATGTTAATCAATGTTTATCCCTGTATGTATGAGTTCTAAATTAATTCTTTCCCAATTGGATATGTTTCATATAAAACAGATGTGTTATGTCTGCGTATAGCTATTGATACAGAGCTACCAGTAACAAGTATACTAATAGGCTTAGTCTACTGATAGACAGAGTCACCGATAAGCTATTGTTGTCGATATGTACAGAACTACTGATATATACCAGTCCACCGATATGCATAGAACAAGTATATCAAGAGATACTGATGCAATGATAGCTACCAACAGAAAAAGTCTTCTAGTAACAAATAATAGAGCTACCGATGTGGATAAGTCTACCGATACACATAATCACTGGAACTAAGCATGCTAAGGATAGACCAGATTTACCGATAGACTAGGAGCTACCAATACAGATAGTTACTGACAGATTCAAGCTACTAATATAAGTTTAAATAACTATCGATAAGAGCTACCGATACAAGTTTAAATATCTACCGATAAGAGATACCAATACAAGTATAAAGAGCTACCGATAAGAGCTAATGATATAAGGTCCCTACTGTACAATGTCCACCATACACATCTACCAATGGGAAGCTACTAATTATTGACCAACCAATCAAACTCTATACACTTAGTACTACTTATTTATTAAGCTTACGATTAAATTAGATGTTTTTGAAGAAGTTAATGCTATTTAATGATATCTAATTGCATGATAGGGAATCATACCTAGAACCCATGCAAATAGTAATCATTATTTTATTCTGGAGCAGAACGCTATAAGGGGATAAAAAAGGACCGTGCAGAAGTGATGAACGTTAATGAAATGTGATGAAATGAAGGAGACGTGCATAAAAAATCAAGAATTCAATTGAAGCAAAAAATAAAGAGAAAAAAAATGATATAGAAACACTACATCCATACACCAAGAACACTGGACATAATCTAATCCACTCATTCTAGAGGAAACCACAAGTCGCATCCTGAGTGAAGAACTACAACAAACACTTCATGCACTCAGACTGATAAGCTGAACCTGGAACCAAGGAAGAAAATGATACTCTATTATTCAGAAAAAACCCAGTGAAGGACTCAGATGCTTTTATCTCCAATAAAAAAAGTCCAGATCTACATTTCCAATCACTAAAGCGTTTCTGAATTCATTTACACTGACTTTAGTGATTCTTTCATTTACATTTCGAGCTATGTGTGTACCATGTTCATTTCACACACACTGTCTCCTGAGCAATGTTGGAGGATTCTAAAATCCTCATTCAAACTCTATAACATCAGTGTATCCCACTTTGGATAGTTTTAGATGTCGGGTATGACCTGGAATGATATAAGAAGTTGTTTTTTTCCCACATAGAACTGTGGTAGAGGTCATTGGACATGGAAAGTATTTTACCGTTGTTTTCTCTGATGTAGTTTGTGGATCAATTTACATAAATTGTTTAAGAGGACACAGTCTCTGCTTCAGAATAGACATCATGGTTACTTCTACTGTGATTTTAGTTTAATTCATAATTATACTATATATTTTATATTCTGCTTCTATTACATTGAAATGAAAAACTATTTTTATGTTACATTGATAGTTAAATTAGCAAGTGTTTATACATGTTGTGAACCAGAAAGTTATTTTCAAAAGTTAAGTTAATATTCTTATTAAATTAACTAAGACATTATCAATTTTGTAGAAACTAATTGAACATTTACAATCTGTATAAATTCAATACAGTTTAACATTGTTTTTACATAGGGGGATTTTAAGAGAAATAATTTGAACAGACATTTTTATTGGAACTCAATTCTTCCCCCTCTTGAGTGTCCACTCTGACCAATAAGAAGGAATGAACATGTGATTATTGATCCATGACCTCTCTAGTAGTGCATTGAATGTTGTACTTTTCTGGACCACCAGGAACTACAAGTAGGCTACTAGGTCACCAAAATGGGTCTTTAGCTTAATTTGTACCATTTTCTTCTGTTCACTCTTTTCATAACCTAACAGAGCTGTGGCTGAGGGTATTAAATCATCCTCACTGTAGCCCAACATATGGAGTCTCTGTATGGAAATTAGGATAACTCCAGAGCCATTTTCAATGAATACTTTGCGAATCTCAACATCATTTAGTGTGCCAGACACATACAGTGGTCTTATGTGTCCTTACATGATGGAAACTTCATTCTAATCGGTGAATGAAATCACCGCGTTGCATCTAGCCAATCCTCTCACTGCCTAGTATATTTTGGAAGTGGCTACCTTGGCTTGGGACTCCTGAGGGCTGAACAAAACTTCTATAAGTGCCTCCCTGAGATCTGCTGACAAACACAGGGAATCCAGAATTGACATTTTGGCTAGTACTGACGCCAGCTGCATGAGAATATTGTATTTTTCCTCCGGCTGCCAATACATATCAATTGGAAGGAGAGTCTTAGCAGGCGCTTTGGGAGCTGGAGCATTTGACGAGGAGGGACCGACTGTGGGGTCGGATGCCGATTGTGTTCCCGAGCATTGGGGATTCGGTCCGACCAGTCTGTTTGTGCACACTAGGCGGCTAGACACTTATCCTCCTCCGACGGGGACCGCAGAATAACGGGGCCAGTGTGGATGCCTGTGGAGGTGGAGGGACATTCTTTCTCCTTCTGAGTATGTTGAAGGGCTCTCCCACGAGATTCCACATTATTAACGGTTTGAGCGGGGGTCAAACTGTATGGATTTTTTTAGCATCGACTGCGCCTCCCCTGGTATCCTTTGCCTCTACGACTCCTCCTCCAAGCCAATTGTATTGCGAACTAGGGTTCTTAAATGTATCCTTTGTCATGTTATAATTCCTTTAGATGGATGACATTGATGAAACCAATGATTGGCTCTTCATCCTGAGTCAGGTCAACCTGGTCGGTTGATCCTGATGGTTTAGTTTGGTGGGTCGGTGTCCGTTGCACCATGATTTAGGACATGAAGTCTACCAGTGTTGAGGCAAACTTTGTCCTTGTTGTGGAATGCTCCTCTTGCGCTTGTCTCCTCCATTTTTTATTGTTTCTTGATGACTGACTCGTGGAGGGTTGTGTGGTTGATATTGTCAGCTATGCGGCATCAAGGGTTGTTGGTGGCCACACCGGCTGCCATAGTTGAGCTCATATTATGCCCAGGGCTCAATTGGTAGTCTTCTGAATCACCCAGTCATCAAATTTCTACCCCTTCTTGTTGGTGACTTCCAACCACACCTCCCTTTTGTCAGAGTCGGTGGTAGAAACATATGTCACATGTGCTGGGGGTGGTCCCAGCTCTACCTTCCTGAAGTCTACCATCTTTTGTAGGAGGTCTTTGAAGACAAATCATTCAAAGAAATTATGCCCCCACATTCGATGGTAGCGGCAGTAACATGGCCTATCATAGTGGCCAAATTATTCGGGATTCCATGGCTCTGGGAGGTGGAGAAAGTTGTAATTCATGGTTTCAATGAAGTAACCACGGACATGGTCCGCTTGGAATGAGTATACTTTATGTCTCCGTTTCTTGAACTGGTTCTGCTTTGATCCTCTCTGATCGTCCCTCTTAGGCGGAGGTGGTCGTTTAATATGTAGGGGCACATGACGATTTGGTGGAGGCATGAGCGGTGGAGTAGGCGCATGGGCTAGATTGAGCGTGATAATGGATGCTTCAACTCTAGATGCTCTTTTTGCAAGAGCATGTGAGGATCTTCGAGACTTCATTTTATTCCATTGTAGGGAGTCCTCAATTCTCGGGGTGATGGCCAAGATATGGAGGAAGACAGTGGTGCACTCCTCATGTATGAGCGGTGTTGGCAGCTCATCCAGAAGATTATCGATGCATGTGGAAAAAATCTCATCCAGAGGAATTGGCCTATTGAGAGAGTAGGTCAGCCCTTTCCATCGAGCGAAAAAATCTGAGACCCTCTCTTTCTGTCATTTCATTCAGTTCATGAGGTTGTTGAGCATTGTTTTTTGCAACGTTGAGCTGATTGTAGAACATGAACTATTGCCGAAGGTCTTCCCATCATTTTATTGACTAGGCTGGAAGACTCGTATACCAGACGAAGGCATATCCTTGAAAGGTCCGCATAATGAATCTGAGTTTCACCGCTTCTTGTTGTTCCGTTGTTCCCATCATTAGGTCACAATAAGAAGCATAGTGCATCAAATGATCTTATGTATCGCCTAATCCATTGAATACATGGAATACATGGATTCCAATATTGGGTGGAGGTGGTGTGTTTCTCACCCAGTCCGGGTAGGGATTTTGATCGGGTTGTATCGGAGCAGGTCGACCTTCCATCGCTTCCAATCGAGATGGAAGTGCCTCAATGGTATTGGTGTGACCTTGATTTACATCATGTTGGGCCCGGTCCTGGGCAGGTGTAGCCTGAGGCATTGGTTGGGCTTCCAGCTTGGTCAGCACCAAGGGTGCATGTGTTGTTTCTGATACCAACGGAGGGTTCAGCCGTACTCTCTTTGGTTGCTTCCGGAGTTGAGGGAAGTCTTGGAATTCTTCTGGGTCAATTTTTAGGTAGTTGGATGGGATAGGAACATCATTGGAAGGGAGCATCGACCCAGATTCGTTTGCTGGGGAAAACCTTGGTCTTTATGTTACACTTGCTGGAAGTGCAAGGTGTGGCTCTTCTTGGGATGTGCTTTCAATAAAACAGTTCCTATGGAGTAGTTCTAAGTTAAGCCGCCTAAATTCTTTCATTTACACTTCCTATCGAGCAAACATCTCCTTTAGCATAAGTGGCTCATTTTTATAGAGAGAAGGAGGATGGGTAAGGGTAACTGATCCTTTGTTTTTATCATTATTGGAAGCTCGTAGGGTATGCAGAGGAGGGTTACTTGGAGTGGTGGCCATATTTAAGGTAGCTCTTTGGTTCCGGGTGTGCACACCTGGTGGTTCACTGTGAGTTACAGCCTGAATGGAACTGTCGTCTCCCGATCCATCTGGATTTGTACCATCTTTGGTGTTACCCATGGGGTTAATCTCTATGTTGTTGATGGATGAATATGGTGGGGTGGAGAAGCAGTCTTCTTCCAAACAAGAAGAGGATCTCAAGCGTCTTTTTCTAGTCAACCCCTTCCTGTCCCAAGATTTCATTCGGACTCCTTGATGAAGGGTGACATGGAAAGTTCTTTAATGTGACCTTACGGTATGCATCCCACTTGTAGGGGATGATGATTCAAAGGATGGGATAGGGCAGGAACCTCCTCTTATGACAGTCCTCCCCAGGGGGAGAATATTGATACTCGTGGGGGTGGTTGTTGTAGAGGTGGTAATAATTCCCCCAGCCCTGAGGGCTGTGGTTGGCTCCATTCCTTGGACGATGAGTCTTTTCCCCTTTTTATTGGTCTTACGAGGGAATTTGTTGTTAAAAATGCCCCCAACCCTACAGGCTAGGGTGACCATAGATTGCGGCAGTGGCGGCTACTACCAATACCTGCATGATCTTGCGTGCCCCCATTCAGGGGTGAACTAGGTTTGATGCCATGTTCATCTATAGACCAACCCCTTCTGGGGAGGCATGAAATTACCACTGAGTGGCCTCTCATAGGCGATATGCCTATTTTTTTCTCTTGGTGTCCTGATTCCGGAGTTTTGGAATGGCTTGTTTTCATTGGTCCTGACGCTTTTGGGTCTTAATCATGGACTTTCTCTCTTTCGTGCGGTGCCTTTCTTGAACAGGGATCCCACTAAATTGGTGTCTTGTCGTGATTATGTTGCAAGACAATATGCCAAATGGGTTCTTTTGGGTGGGGAGCGGAGCGAAATTAAGTGCTCTATGTTCTATCTATCCCCTGATATAGACTCTCATCGGGGCATCACCAATGAGATGGCGTAGCTGGTGCAGTACTGAGAGGCAGGCTATCTCAATGTTTCCTTTACGCCACTCGGGTCGCTGTTTCCGCACTACAGGAAGACCATCCAGGTCGATGAGACTAGGAGGTCTCCTATTGGCTTAAGGTGGTCTACATACCCATCATAGGGCAGGAAGTTTGATTTCAGGCGGAAGAGGGTTCTATATATATTAGAGCGGATGTCGTGCATGTATTCTTCCGTTAACCTTCTGGGTATGTAGAATTGAGAGGTGGTCATTGGCCAAAGCATGACTGTTATATCATCCCTAGCCAGTCTTTTCCTTCGGTGAAACATATCAGAACACTCCTCCACTAGTGATTCCCCTACCTAGTCATCCCAACTAAGATGATCGCTGACAGTTTTTTCAGAGACAGTGGGACTTGTAGGCATTGGAATTATCACATGGGAGATATTGAGGTGGTTCAGAAGACGAAAGTACCCTCGGATTGTCTCCAAATAGAAGAAAGGTGTCATTGGTGACTATATGGGAATCTGACACTCTTGATCCCGTCCTTCTGAGTGCCTCGGCATACGAGGGATTATCTATGAATCACTCGGCTGGGGGAGGGCCTTCCTGTTGGTATGATATATCATTGCGGGGAGGACCTCTGCAATGGCGGCCGCAATGGCAAGGAATACCATTACTGCTTGACGCCTCACTGCATAGAGGACTTTTGTAGTGCATACCCTAAGGAGGACCTCCAAGGCGTATCTCTGCAAGCGGTAGACCTTCTATCTACGTAGTGTTGTTACGGGGAGGGCCTTCGCAATAACTGTGATTATGGTGAGGGTGACGATTATGGTTTGACGTTTGAAGTGAATCATGGGGAGGACCTTCAATATGTACTGCGACATGGGGAGGACCGTCTTGTTTCATGGGGCCACTACGGGGATGACCATCGCATTGGCGGCTGTGGTGGTGACGACTACCATCACAACTATTGCACTAGAGAGGAATACCATTGCATCTACCGTAGGGAAAATATCGGCGTGGGACACCCTTGGGAGGGCCTTCAGAATGTGCCGAAATGAGGGGAGGGACTTCTCATTGCTTGACGTATCTATGGGGGGGGGGGACTCCATTATCAAGGTGGTGAGAACTACCACTATGATCTGATGCCCGACTGTGTAGAGTGTAATTGCAACGTAACCCCTAGGGAGGACCTTCAGGGCAGGACTACCACCATAATCAGTGGTCCCACTACATGGAGAGTGTTTGAGCGTGTACCCCGGGGAGGTCCTTCAGGGTGGACTACAGCATGTGGAGGGCCTTTTTGTTGCTCGATCATCTGGTCACGCATAGGGCTGCCGTGACTTTATCCATAAGAGAAGATCTTGTGGTCGATCGTTATATGCCCATGGGAGAGGCCCCCGTGGGTGCTCTGGGGAGGACCTTAAGAGCTATTTGTAGCAACATTTTGTGGAGGACCTTCACAAATTCTTCTCAACTCTCATAATATGGTAATTGTTTAGTAGGGTAATGATCTTTTGATATGATCTTAGCGTCATAGGGAACCCTTTCTTCTAGCAGAGTGGAGTCATGAACCCGCTCTTTATTTTCTGGCTACCTTCAGTGAATTCGAGATGCTTTCTTGTGGGCAGTAGGGACTGTCTGCTGTTGATAACGACCGTCCACATTGGGTCTCTGTCTAATTGGGTCTCATGATATCACCGGGATACACCGATGAACATCTTGACTTTTAGCACTGATACATGTCTGCTCTGGATCGTCCACCATGATGGACGTGTTTCACCCAGTTGGAACAAGTGAAGATTCCTTATCTGGTTTACCTTGTATCTTGGAATATAGTCGAAGACCCTCCTGGGTGGAATCAGGGATGCAAATATACTCCGTGGCAGCTATCTCCTCTGTTAGATGAGTCGCCTTAGTTGGGGAGACAGGCTCACGAGCCCGAGTCATTGCTGTTTCCGCTGATGCAATATAATTCTGGAAAGTCTATAAGATATGTTCTGGGATCCATATCTTCTCCTCCATCATTGCCAGGATATTTATAGAAACATATTTGGCTGGAATGGGTATGAAGGACCATTCTGGTTTCAGAGTAGGAATATCCTACTCTGGTCCTCTGGTGGTCAGTGGGTACTAACAATTCTCTTTTGTCGGGGTAGGTGAACGAATATACCCCTATGTTGGGATATGCTGGTTTATCTCTTTGTTAGACGCCACATCAGGATGGGGGACATTTCTTGCCACCATAGGGAGCTAGCCCTGCATATGTTGGCTTCCCACTGTATCAAGTCGGTGGCATTTGTTGGAAGGGAGATGTTCCTGCCTATTGATTTCCACCACATCTGGATGGCGGCCCTTGTTGATCACTACAACATTGGGGTGGTAGGCATCAGGACCATCTACTAGGAGCTGGTCCTACAGATTCTGGGTCGCCACCAGGTCGAGCTAGTGGGCTTCACGACCATTGGCAGGGAAAGGTCCATTCTAGGTAGGTGACATCCTATGTGAGTGACGTGCTTGATGGAGCTTGGTGGGGATGCACGCCTGCTCGTCTGATGTCACGATATCTGAATGGAATGCTTTGGAAGGGAAAATAGGTGTATGTTCCAGTTCGTGGTACGTCTCTGTGAATGAGAAGTGGAGCTCCTCCTTAGGGACAACGGTAATGTCTGGTCCCTGGTTGTACATCTGCCACCCTCAAAGGGCGGTCTGAGGGACCGAAGCTCGGGGAGTGTGCGCCTGGATCCTCAGGGTGACATCCTTTTTATTAGGATGATGTTGAATCATGGTGTGACCATGATGTACTCTTCTGGTGGGGGCCTTAGAGAAGAACCCATGTTTTGCGGGAATGAAGTCCTCAACATCGACCTCATCCTCCTCCCTAAGATAAGGGAGGTACGTGTTATCCTATTTTGGGGATATACTCCCGAAATGGTTTGAGACGGCATCGAGAGCCGTTGTGGTATGCTTTTGCAGCTGCTACTGGGAAAGATACTAGTGAGTCTTGGCGGATTGGATGTGGTTCATGGCCGCCTCCACCGTCGGGAGAGTACCTTCCTGGTGGTACTCTCAGAACAACGCATCTGAGACACAGCAATGAAGATGTTGGGTAGGTGATGAGGTCCATTGTTGGTGAGGATGTGTGGTCATTGCATTGTTGGAAGCACTTGCTTGTGAGGTCCTTCATGATTCCATTTGATCAAAGGGAGTTCTGATTGGTACCAGTAAAAAATTTCATCCAATACAAATAGAAACCCCATCAAAGAAGTATCTCATTATCCCATGCATAATTAATGACTTCTCTTGGCCCTCCTTACGATTATAAGAGGGAACATAGTGAGATTTGGTTAAATTTGTCAAGCTTGGAAAATGATTCACGTCGGGCTCACCATTTTTTTTGATCCATTCTCTAGAGAGGGAAGGGACCGAAACACCGGACAGTTGGTCTTACGGAGAGCTATGTTCCGCCTGATCGTTCTGGTTGGGTCTATCGGTCGTCGTTTCAAAATTCCCAATGGTTCCATACCCAGTGATATGTGGACCTGCTTTCCAAAGGCAGGTGTTCGCTATGTGGTTTGTCCAGCGATGCATAAGAACTCACGTTTGTCGAGTGGATGATATTTTGTGCTCATCACACACTTTGGGGGGAATTATTGCATGTTCTGGGACTCTCTTATTGATTTAAGATGTATTCATATGTTCTCAAATCTTTGGTTTATACCCAACCATAGTATCCACAGATTATTCCGGGCTGGCAATGGTCAATTAGACGCAGGGGGTTCGGAATCACTTCAACCCTAGGTTTACCATCCCTCGTTGAATTAATTCCCCTGAAAATTATGGGACTCGTTGTGATGACACTAGATTAAATCCTCATAACTGGGAACTTTGGATTTTATTGTCATCCATGGGGGACAAATAACGACTTGAGCATTTGATATGAGCCCGTGATAGGTGATTCCTACATATACCTGTAAAAGACATTAGAGTCTATGTAGTCTAATACTATAATTTAATGTCATGTTGGATGATGGATTAACTAACGTGAAGGAAGTCGGATCATCCAGTTGTTGGGATTGAACATTAGGGAGGCTTCCTACGTACTCTTCCTAGGAGACAGGGATTAAAGTCCATGTAGTTCGGGATTGTATGGGGATTAAACTATGATGCGGCCCATGGTGCTGGTGAACCGACGTGGATGGGGTCGGAACATCCATGTGTTGGTCTAGAACCTCATGGAGGATTCCTACGTACCATTCCTTAGCACGTATCAAAGCCCATGTAGTTCGGGATGGGATGGGGAATACACTCTATGCTACCCAGGATGTCGGTGAACCGATGTAAAGGAGGTCGGAACAACCGGCTATGGGCATGAACCTCTGGAAATATTCCTACATACCCCGCCTAGGATAAAGGGATCAAAGTCCCCATAGTTCAAAAATTTCCACTATTGTTGTGTGGGTTCTAGGTCCATCAAAAATCTCTAAGACCCCATGAGTCATGCTCGGTGTGAGAAATAAGATAATGCAACATCCTTGGCTAACCTCGCACTTTCCCCCGACCAAGGGGAGGGGAGACAGATGATGAGTGGAAGAAAAGACATGTACCACTTGACTCTCCTTCTCCCCGATGTGCGAGGAAGGTAGAAGTCACGCAGTAGAGCAAAGAACCCTCCATGTTGAATGAAGAAGAATCATTTTTTTTCGGTGAGGATGTGGTGGGGCTTACTCTATGAGGGATTCCCAGGATGAGAGTTCCCGGCGGGAAAGGGATTTGGCCCTAAAGAAGGATGGAGAAGAACCCTTCTCCATTACGTCCTTCCATGGCCATGGCCCTGGGGAAGTACGGAGGTGCATGGAAACTTCTTTCTGATGGGTAGTCTGCCATTCCCATGAGTAAGGGATTAGTGCCTCACTCCTAGAAATTGGAGAGGCGGGAAGGGGACTCCCAGGCTCAGACTCTGCACTACCTTGTGTATATGGACCCATGAGTGACCCGAGAACCTGCTCAGGGGCCAGGGAAACCCCTTTTCACTCGCCTACCGTGGGTATGTGGACCCATAATGGAGTGATGATGCGCCTGAAGGTAACATCATACCCGTCCAGTGGCTCTGGTGGAGGCCCTGGCTCAAGGGCTGTGAATGGGACGATGAGGTGGGAGAAAAGGATCAGGCCAGATTTGAAGGATTTTTTCTATCTCGAGGAATGAGAACACTGATGGATTTGGAAGTCCACCCGATTGTAATAGTAGTTGCGCCCTTCACATAGGGAGGATCTACGTGGCTGGAGAGGCCGTCCGCGAACAAGGGGGGTCCGCGGACTGATGGGCATCCTACGAACCCGGGTGTTCTGCGACTTCAGGTTCGGCCCACATACCAGGGTGGTACGCAGATGGGTCCATGTGAGCAGCAGCAGCCAATGGCAGCGCAGTTCAGAGGTTTGTCAGTCGGGGCCTCACATGTGGTGGAGGGTGCTCCATGGTGCGATGGATCGAAATAGGTGCATAAACACCCTGGTCTGCAGGGAGTATATCTACAAAGGAGCCATGGTTCACAGAATTCATTTCCTTATTGTTTTAAGTTTGTATTTCACCATGTTGATATACATTTTCAGTTACTTATTAATTCTTTTCCAGCTTCAAACCTGTTATGGATCGTGAACTGGAACCTCACTGTTTTCAAAATCCTAATCTCTTTCCTTCGAAATCCGTCCACCTGAATCTGATCAATCTCCTTTTCTTCTCCCCTTCGATGTACTTTTATATAGGGGATAAAAAGGGTGTATCTGTGGTCATGTGGCACCTTTTGCGGAGGCCCATGAACGGAACCAGGTTTATGGATGACTCGGTCAATCCGCTACTCAAGGGCGCATTAAACGTATCTCCCTCGCAAACTGAACTAGTTCGGGGGGCGATTCGCGACCGCATAGGGATTCACCTCCATTCTATGAATGATAGTGGATGCGGCCTGGGACAGTTGATGTGGCTCGTGACTGAGGCAGTTCGTGATGGGGGATTGGCTTGACGCTTGTCCTGCTTCGCGCCCGCAGAGGATCTCCGCCTCCGTTTCGCGAATGACAGTGGTCCGTGGAGGGGGGTGCTTCGCGGAACCGGCCATGTGCCTTCATCATTAGACCGGTCAATGGACCGCTCGTCTTCTTCCATCCATTGAGTAGTCTCCACACTTTCTCCAATCCTTTGAGCCCCAATCTTTTGGGGAAATTTGGGGAGAATCCTTAACGGGATTCTCATTCTTCTTTGCGGATTTTTCAGGACCCTACAATGGTATCTGCACAATAGGAATGCGTAGTTGGAACAAATATACACTCTAAAATCACATGATTTGTTATCATCAAAAAGGGGGAGATTTTTGGACTCCTCAAGTGTTAATTGTTTTCTAATGATCATAAATCCTATGAAAACTTTTTAATAATTTTTAAATTATCACCATTCATGCATACTATTGTTTAGTATCTTTATTATTCAATTAAATCCATTCAATATCTTAAGTGTTATACATTCAGTTTGATTACTGTTCACTATCATTGATTCACATTATAATGACTTCTTTAAAAAAAGATTATGTCTAATCTATTCTATGAATAACACTTCTTTTGTCTGAATACAGTTAATTGGATAAGTATGAGACCCCACGACATGACATAGTGACCAGACACCGTGACCATCTAGTCACCATGAAATAGACATCGTGACCATGAGACACAATAACCATGAGGAACTATGACCATGATACACTGTAACCATGAGACATTCTGACCAACCAGACACCGTGATCATGAGACACATCTTCATAAATAAACTGGTTCAAGGAGACTACGTTTACATACAAAATGCGACACTATTTAAGAATTTTTTTTTTCATTGTTAAATTTATTATATAACGGTCATATTTAAAGATTTTAAATGCACTAAGAAAATTAATTTATCATTGTAGACATCTCACCTGAAAGTACAAGTTACAATGTGCAGAATACATGAAACTTATCAGGTCCAACACATGCACTCCAAAAATAAAAGAGAAGTGGGGCCCAAAAAATGATGGCATGCAAGCGGGTCTGAGGACGACAAGGAAGAACACACATAGAGAATTTTTTAAGATAGAATAGTCACATGAAACTTGATGCTACTGCGGAACACACAATGCATAGTTGAATCCTAGAATCGAGAACATCTTCGCACATTAAAACATCACGATAAACACAATCCAGATATATCTAACATGCAACACTCCGTCTTCCATACGATTACTTGATGTCTACATCTTCTTCCTCTCAGATGTCTAGAGTTGCAAAGACTAACACTCAGAGAACTTGAAAACTTATCTCAATATTTTTTCTCTATTGTGTATTATTTTATTAGCTTTCATGTAGTGTTTCTATATGTATAACAACACACTCTATATCCTTCATTGAAATGAATGTTACAAGATAACCATTCTCAAATATCTCTTTAAACATGTGTATACGCATGGATAAGTGTGGAAGGGGTCCATGTGTGGCCTGATAGTTTGTACCAATGTAGAATTATGGAGGGGTTCGTGTAACCTGGATTGTCTTCTGTACTGTTGTTAACCATGATCCAGGGTGTGGATAAAGTTTATTTATATAATCATCTTACTGGTAGGTGATCACCAATTGGAGTGGATTAGGTCTCGGCTTGAGACTGAACCACTTGTTTTATATCCGTTGTACTGCTTCATTTAGTTTTTTATGTTTTACTACATTATTGTATAATTTAGAAATCACTAAATTTACTTTTATATTATATCTTGAATAGCTGTAATAATTTTCTTTCCTTCATAGAATAGCTTCAAAATTCATATTAATTACTGATATTAAGATTACTGATAATTAATACATATTCTAAGAAATTATTTAAATAATCAAACATTCATAACAGTATATCCTTGATTAACTGGATTCTATTTAAATTTATTTTGGAAACTTGATATGAATACTTTTTAACCAGAAATTTTTATAGATAGTCAATTCACCCCCTCTTGAGTAATCTACTCTGACCAACATGTGTGAATGTAGTATTATTTTAAATATTTATTTTATGATTGGTATTTCCCATTTTACTAACTAATAAATGTATAGTTTCATCCTCTACATGTTTCCATTATTCACTTAAAAAGAAATTTTTTCCTCTAATATTTTTAGACTTTTTAGTTTTTTAGTACATGATTTCTAAATTAAATGGGTATTTTCATAAACAATTGTTTTAGTGATTTTTAAAATAATCTTCAATTATTCTAGTATCCATTGATGAATCATATGATTTAGTGGGGATATAAATTATTAATAAATTCCAAAATATTATTCTATAAGGTGTTAAATCATGTTTTTCTATTTTATAGATGAGGAAAATATTATAATTTTTTATGCTAGTTTTATAATAATAATGATTTTGTTTATATTGTGTTGAATTATTATTCACCACTTATATATAATGGATTCACTAGACATAAAAAGTGATGGTTTTATCTCGTTATAACCCCTTTATATATCGGTATTTCTCATGAGAAAAATTCTTTTTTGTATCTATTGTACACCATTATTATTTTTGAATGATGACTTCGCACAAGGATAAGATGCTATGATTATGACTTATACATTATTTTTGAATGATATTTATAGTAATCTATATCGATTTTATTATTTATGTTTTTATTTAATGACGGTATTTCTCCCATTTTTATGATATTTGATAAATGAAATATTTTATTAATATATTTATCTTCAATATTATTTATTTTTAAATTATTCTATGATAGATTTAGTAGTATTAATTCCCTTAGTAAGCACCTGAGCATATACATTGTTTATATTTTCTTTCCCTAGGATAAAAGGAACATATCTATGAATGAAGTTAGGGATATAAGAAAATAATTAATAATGTTATCAGAATAATTGTGTGTTAAATTTCATGTTTCCAATTGTAATTTAATAATCTTGTATGTATCTAGTCTCCAAGGACTACTATACTATTTGATCATTTAAAATTATAGTTATTTAGTTTTAAGGAAATTTAGTAAAATAAAATTTGGCTATGGGTTTTTGGTGTAAAACAACATAGTTTTAATATATAATTACATTTAAATAATTCGATGTGTCTGATGTCTTTCCCTATAATAAACACCAATAATAAAATATAATACAATATATTTTGATGAAAATATATATATCAAGTATTTCTACAAAAATATTAACATTTAATTATAAATAATAAATATAAGTAATTTATTTAGGAAATATATATAAATAAAAAATAGTGGTTACATTTAATGTGAATGAAATTGAATTATTATTTCTATAATTATTAAGAAAATCAGATCATGCCTACAAATACTTTTTCATAAAATTATTATTTTATTTCATGAATAAAAGTATATAATGATTAGATGATAATTATATATATTTATAATATGAATATAATATTGAAAAAATTAATTTTAAATTGATAGAAAATAAGAGTAAATATCTATTATATTTTTAGGAAATTCAATCTTCTATTATGAATAGTTTCCACCTATATTATATGATTTTAATTAAATATTAAATTATAAATTTTTTTAATAATAAATATTCAAAATGATAATCATTTTTACTTCAGTATAATAATATAGAATTCATATGAATTATATATATATATATTTTAATGAATAAATTTATGTGAAAATTCTATTTTAAAAAATATCATGTTCTTTATAAAATTATTTGGACATGACATTGAATTAGGAATTTATGGAAAAAATTCATCAACCAAATATTATTTTTATATGATATATATAATTTTAAAAATGTTGGATTTAATTTACAATCCTATAGTTTTTATTTTAGAACATAAGTACTATTCTCTCAAAAATGTATTTTTTATACATTATTCAAATTATTTTTAAAATAAATTTCTATCACCTTTTTGAATGTAATCAAATTATATTGAGTTTATTTAAGAATTATTGGATCCAAATTATATAATAAGGATGAATTAATTTTAATTAATATTGATTAGTATACCATAGTTTAAAACTACTAACTGTGTTAAATGATAAAATTGAAAAAAAATTATTTGTAACATGATCAAAACAATATAAATATTTATATATAATTGTATTTTTGAGTTCTAGATCAATATTATCTCTTATCTACTTAATTAATCCTAAATTATTTATCTATAGGAGAAATTTTTTATCCCAAGATATTAAATTGAAATATTATCAAAAATTCCATTCATCCCACATAAAAATGGTTCCTCTCACAATACCTTGAAGGTACTCCACAAAATTAGATTCACTTATGAAAACATACCTTTTTCCTTCCACTATATTTAAAATTAACAATTTTGAACTTATAGTAAAAATGATATTTTCCCATTCCATAAATTTCTAAGGGATATTCCAAGGAAATATAAAACTGCTCAATATGGGAAATAATTTTTACGTAAGTTTTATATTTTATTTTTTTTTCAATTACAAATGTAAAATATCTATATAAATATACTAGTTTTAGTTATATATTTAATGTTATTTATATTTACTTTTATTCATTATTCAAATTTTCCCTTTTATATTATAAAACACTAACTCTTATTTGTGTGTTGTGAGGACTACCACATTTAAGACATAACATGATTCTTTTTCTATCTACATCGTGAATGACTATTATAAAACAATAATCTAATAAAATATAAATATATAAATATATTTTTTATGATTATTAAATAATAGACCATATTACTCATTTCAACATTGTTATGGAAAAATGAATGTGTCAACCATGAATGTGTGCAGATAACACCATCATGGAATGATATATTTTAAATTTTTGTATTCACTACTGAAGTTCATGGATGGTCATTATGATTGTTTTAAATTATAATTATTATGTTTATGATATCAATACTGTTATTTTATTAAAAATTATAGTACCACATAATCATATGATCAAAATATTATTACCATGAATTAAATTATTTAAAACAATATTACTAAGAAGATGAATTACCTCATCTTTCTAATTACTGAATTTTAAATTATATTATATTTTAATTAATTGAAATTATTAAAAATCAATCAATAAATACAAAATAATATCCTTATTCATTTGGTATAATTATATTTCAACTAAAACACCTCTTAATCACCCATTAATCATAGTAGGTTCATTATTATTTAATATTAAGAACCTTATTGGACAATACTATACATTTATATCATTAAAAACATTGAGAAAATAATTAATGTTATCAAATAATATATTTATGAAAATAATATTTTTTGTTATGGTTTTGTTATATTAATATTTAACTTGATAATAATGTAGTCAACAATAATTTATTCGGAAAAATTGAAGCATAATTCTTGTCAACATCAGTCTCATGGATCCTAATTGAAAGTATAATGAAATATTATTATATATCTATCAACCATATTGGTATAATTATTCTATGAAATATATTTATATCATAATGATAATAATTATAACAGGTATGAATATGAATAGAGATTTCATGAAACTAGTTAAATTAGTTATGGAAAACATATATCTGGTGTTTAAAATATGTTAAAACTAAGAATATATATATATAATGTATATAAATTAAGAATATTAATGAATACAGTTTAGAGTAATGTTTTCAGTATGTATTTATCAAAATAAATTTCACTATTGAGTAATTTTTGTTTTATTTCATAATAAATTCAGATAGAGGTAAGGGTTTTCATTACAAATTCATATCTTTTAGGAATAATACATTTAGGGCACCTAATTTAATTTATGTTTTTTATTAATACTTATTTTGAGATATAATATCAGGAATTATATTTTAATCATTACATTCATTACCATCTATGTTACTGAATTTATGTTGTAACTAGATAGATTTTGTGGATATTATTTTATAATTAATATATTAATATATTTAGTTATCATTAAATGGATTGAAGATTTTTTATAGAAAAATTTCAGGATTCATACATTTTTATACAATTCAATGTTTTATTCTTTCATGGGAGAATTTAATTTCTTTGAACATAATTCTATGTTTCATTTATTCAAATTTTGTTTTTTTATTTTAAAACCATTAACATTATTCCTATGGATAGATTATGATGATGTTATATCCTAATTGACATAACCATAAATACATTTCTCTTTAGGGTATGAACATATATTTTTATATAAATAGATTGTTCGATCTACACCTAGAATAAATTTTATACTACTGATATAGGGAAAATTAATTTCAATCTGTATGTTTTTATTCCAATATAGATTAATATAATCAGGTTGAATATGTATTTTTTGAGCGTATACCTTCTTTCTCCGTATTGGTTATTATCATGTTTTCCCTTTTATTTATATTGGGAGAAGTATTGTTATTCTTGATGATTATTTCCTACTAATAAAGTTTGATTATGTATTTACAATCCTAATTTTTCATTATATCGGTTTCTATATTTTTATCTACTGAGAGGGCCCTTAAGAAATGGAATGAAATTTATTATGGACTGATATGGTGAATGTGCTGGTCTTAAACATGTTAAAGGTGGGGATCAGAATTATATATCCCTTAGATACATCGACAATTGTAATTTTACAAAACTAATTGGGTTTTTTATATGCAATTCCCCATTTCGGAATAATGTAATTGAATAAGGTCATGAGAACGTTGTTTGGATTTCAAACATTATGAATTCCCCAAATATTATATTATCATTATTGATATCCATGTTTACAATAAATGTCATGGATAAAACATGATATCAATTTCAATTGATTATGGAATTAAGTATATTATTTATTTATGAATAATTATGTTTATCATGTTTCTTTTTTTTGGAGTTTTAGTTATATGTTTCCCTTACTAAGAGTTTGAGAAAATAAATTATTATTTTTCCATTATCCTATGATATGTTGAAATTTCATAACACATGATATCCATTTTATGATAGCTTGTGTGGTGAATTAATAGTAGTTGTTAATGAATAATTAGGGATTATGTAGTTTCTTATATATTGAAAAAAATGGTTGAGAAAGAAGATGTACATTACTGGTTAGTGTTTTGAAAAAATTATCTAATTCACTCAAGTTAAAGGTTATTAAAAGAATACATTTTAAAATATTTTAATTTTTTAATGTTATTATGGTCTAGTTATGTCCATTAATTTATTATTTTTTTTAAGCTATTATATAATGTATGGATTTGTGGAACCAGATTCAAGAGTGTATCTTTGGGGCATCGTAAATAATGTTAGGGTGATATTGTTACGTATATAGAATATATGGAATTATATGTGTTTAGAGGATTACCATGGAAAGAAGACATTATAAATTATAATATTACACTAATTGTGAGATCAAATTATCTATATTTTAAAACACATTTTGATTATATTTCTTATACAGGGAAAATAATATTAATCCTTTTCCATATTTCTAGCATTTTATACATTCCTTTGAATCATATCACATATCCATAAAAACAATTACCTAATATTTTTTATATAATTTGTTAATGGAATACATATCATATTATAAATAAAATTAATACACATAACCTTAATATAGATATAATAGAGCTTATACTATTATATTAAATTGAAATTTTTTTAGAAACTCTTTTTTCATCAAATATATGGAAGAATTAAAATCCTCCAATTCATCATTTATTGTATATTCATGTATATTTAAAAGAAATTTGAAACAACATATTAAAATTATATAAAATAAAAATCAAAATATTTGTCTATATAATAGTAATTCATGACATTTATGTTCATTGGGGTTTCCAAACACCACTAGGCATCCATAAAAATTCTATTATATGGGAACATTTAAATCCTCCATGAATCATAATATATGTTTTAATGAAATTTTCTATTTAATTGGTGAACCATATTATTCATCTTACTTATTGAATTTAGTATCTAATAATTTAAATAATAAATATATCATAAGAACACAGAAATAAATATCATAGATCATCTATTCAGAAAACATTAAAAAAATAGGTGAAAATTAATAAAACAAAATTAAATATCTCTCAATTTAAAATAATGATTCCAGAATGAATTCCAAAATAATTACAAAAACCTGAATGAATACCTTCCTCCACTTCACATTATAATAATAAAAATCATATTTAATATATAAGGTGGGATGATGTTCTGTTTTTTATAATGAATCAATTATTTTAAAATTATGACTGATTCATTCTATACATATAATAAAATTCATTATTCGGGTTATGAACGAAATTATTGATTAGTTGCTCAAGAAATTGTTTTCAAATCCCATAGTGTGATGAGTAGTGTGTATAAGGCCCGTGAATGAATTCACTATCAAATGGATGTGTAACAATTTCTTGAGATCCAAACATCATATATGTGAGTTGTAGCCTATAATCTGAAAATAGGATGAGTTTTGAGTTAAATCATTCTCACGGGATTACAAACCTATTTCCTAGCCGTTGTAGCATCTGTGTCTCCTAGAACATGAGGGGAATGATGAGATTATGTTATCCTCACCTTCATCCATCTTATCACTCCCAATTTAAAAGGGTTACAATTTTTATGTTAATAATAGTATTTTATAATTATGTATAAGTATAAAAATTTACTTAAATTAAATTTTTAACTTATATAAGATTGATCTAAAGGAAAAATAAAATGATGATGATATTACTTTTCAATAAATAATATTTTATTAGATGAGTTTTAATTTTATAAATTATTTATTAATGGAATTTATAAAATGAAATATGAAAAAAATGATGATCAATATTTAAATTCACTATACTCTTTAGTCTGGGAAGATACATATTTCGTCATATTATACACTAGTTAATAACATATAAAATCCCAAACTATAATTGTTATATACTCATTTTAGTGATATAAAATATTACTCTTCAATAGTGTTTTTAAATATTCATTTCCTAATACAAGTAATGGATTTTCTCAACTCGATCATATGGTATCCTAACTTTTATGGTTTCCTTGATATGTGTGACCCAATGTTTATGTCAATAATTTGGAGCCTAATGATCAGTGTTACCTTATTAGTTTTTTCTATCACATAATATAATCCATGGGAATAGAATTCTTATGGTCACAAATACTGAATGATAAAGGTAATGACTCATGTTTTCTATATAATGAATCCAATTATTAGTAATTTAAATGGGGATTATTCTCAGAATATAATCTTATTTATTCAATTTACATGTAAGATTCTAGTTAATTATTTTAGAGTCATATTCCTTCAACAAAGTCAATATGATAAAACCATTTTAATATGTTACACTTTACGAAACTCATAGATTGAGTTACTAACCCAAATCAAAATCATTCTAAATTCAATCGTATTTAAATGAATCCAATGATTGAGATACATAAATCAGATTAATGTATATTATTATAATCATATGAAATCAACAATCCCTATTTGATTGAACATGGATCCTCCAACATCCAATCTCAACTTTTCTAAAAAAAGAATAATATTTCATTCTAGCGTGGAGTCTCACCCCGAGACCCTAATCCAAAGAAAACATTTAAAAATTGAAACCCCATTTAAATAATAACTATAATACTTAATATTGACTAATTATACTAATAATTTTAAATTCATTCTTGTAAACTAGTATAATAAAAATTCAATGTAATAAAAAACTAAATCAATTAACATATAATCTAGGAAACTTCATAGATTCATGTATAATAATTAATAGATACCATTTATTTTTTTAAACTAAATAATACATCAAATATTATTAATATAATAAATTTATATATATTAATAATATAACCCATGATAAATTCAATAATGAAATTACAAAATATAAACATGATGTAAACAGTTTTGAAAAATTCATAAAAAACTATTATATGTATTTTATATTATATAATACATAATTGATATTATATATTATCAATAATTCAAAACCTAATATATTTATTTATAAAATGATATCTTTTAAATTAACCATTATATATTATTTCAATTAAACAAGTTACAATAAATAATATAAAAACAATTAATATTAAAATTATATTATGAAAAAATTTTAAACAATCTAAATATCAAACAATACACTTTGTTCACACCTTCATCATATGTATATTGTGAAAATCAATATTCACACGGTTTAAATTGTCATTAAAAGTGTAAATTTTTATTAAAGAGATATAAATAAGGAGAGAATAAATTCAGGGTTTAAAAATAATGAAAAATAAGTGCAGCAACCCTAATAAGGAAAACACATTCTAGAGGAAGGGATCTCAATATTAAAAATGATTTGAGGTAGTCATCTAAACAGATTTTGAAAAAGTAATAAATCTATAACCTCATTACCTTAAAAAAAAAGTATGTAGAATCTCCACATTGTTATCCTTTAAAATTTTACTTCTCTATACGTGGTAGGTCATAATTCATGGTATAGAATTTCTCTTTTTTAGTGAATTATGAATGATTAAGGAATAAGTTTCCATTGACTCTAGATAAAGGTTCTTCTCAAGGTAGATCTGAATTCTGTTAATTATTGCATAGGCATATATTAGGGAGATAATTACCATGACCATAAGAACAATTGAATGCCACCTTAATTTAACCACTAGATTCACATACCACACCACCACCCTACATGGGTTTTTACATGAATGATCAATTATGGTTGAGTTTACTGATATTATTACAGTTTATCCACTTCACCAGCCATCCCTACATAGTCATAATCTAAATTGAGGGAAACTGTGATCTTCCATCCATACACATTCTAAATGACAGTGTCCTATAATATTGTTTTAATAGGATCCCCTTCTCAACTGCCATGCACCATGATCATTCCACTAGAGTTAACTGTGAATAGTGAACCCCCTAATATTGTGTTGTTTTTCTATAATTACAAATCAATAAACATCCTACCACAAGAAAGACAAACCTCTCCCTTTGATCATATATATTTTTATCAATTACATGAAATTAGTTATGTATAATCTCATAAGTAATTAAAAACTGGATTCCAAACCAATATAAATCCCCATTATTTCTCCACACTTCTGAAACCCACAATCCATGGAAGAATGTGTGGGAGGAAGATTCTTTCTTGGGGTTCCTAAAACATGATCACATAGATGCGAGGGATATCCCTTTATGGTTACCCTCTTTTTCTATATAGATTTTATGTAATCTACTGTTAAAAAACCAAGAATTAATAATTTTCATGGATCTATCGAAACAAAAGCATCACCCTGCCCACTTGCAAAAAGACTGAAAATAACAATTATGTGGTAATATAGCTTTTCCCTATACACAGGTTAATTACTCCCGGACACAGTTAAGTACTAACTACCCATTTCATTTTATCCATATCTATTGTCGCAATATAGTAAGGCAATATAAAAGAATAAAACTCCTCTGATACCACTTTGTAACGACCCGAATCCAGAGCCACATTACTGGTTCCCCATACCCTGTTCACCACATGACCTCATGTACATTTCCCAAACGCCAGAGGCTACCGACTAGCAGTGAGGGCCTTGGTGAGTCAGTGGGAAAACTATGCCCTCATTTGGTAAAGTATATAGTGGGAGAAAAAACATAAACAATAGCAGAAGCAGTAAACATCATACAACAACAAAAACTTAATGTTGAATCAATGAATGATATAATAATGATGCAGTATTGTACATATATATATGGAGAGAAGTAACAAATAAATATTCTAAAATACAACTGAAACCAAGAACTAAAAGTAAATAGCATCTCATGCAACATCACGAGCCAAAGCTCGGTCCCTTGATCTCCAGCTCCAACTAAAAATCATGTACCCAAGGAAGACTGGACACAATCCCTATCTACACCTATAACCATATAATATATTTGGGTGGAAGAGAAAGGCCTAAATAGGGTGTGAGAATAATCCCAGTAGGCAACAACCACAAGATTTGTGCCCTACTATCAGTGAGCAATATTGCAAAAGTAAAGGAAAATACAAACATTAATGAACTAGGAGTACACCAGTAAATAATCCTACCAATTACCATTCACATTCATTTAAATTAAACAACCAGGGGAACTATCAAGTATTTCTATTCCAAGGTAAGGCAAGTAACACAGCATGCATCTCAAAGGACTACCTAAACACAGGCACTGAAAACCCCAAGATTGTTCTTTGGCTTGGTGGACTCATCACAACCAACCATAAAATTTACACTGACTCTCTGGGTGGCTCAAACTAGCTAACCCCTATAGTCTTGTAATCAAACAAGGCACAGACTCTCTAAGAATCTCTCACATCAATTCCCATATGGTCATGCAATGATAGGTACGGACTCTCTAAGGAAGCACTTACGTGTAATTCCTCTTGTGGTCCTGATGCGTGTGTAACTAAGAACACTCTTTGGAATCACAAAGTCCAATTATCATAGGTCATGCGTACGAAAAAAAAACCAATAAACCCTCTAGGGAAGCACTTAATCATCTATTCCCTCATTGATCTCCCGCACCGGGTTCTCACAGCCAGGAGCACTCCAGTCGTGCGTAATCGACTGTCAGAAGCCCTAAGTAAGTTTTTCAACTACATGGAAAATTACAACCATGCATCAAAAGTGTATAAATAGAAGGAAAAACATGCAGTAGTTATAATAAGAAAACATTCAATTGCAATAGGGTTTGACTCATAGGAAAACAGTGCCCAACAATGATAAACAGCCAAATAGGGGGAGACACCGGTTGGTTGATCCTCAAAAATGTAACCAATCATGTTTTAGCAGAAAATAATCCTAAGATAACAAGAATTTGAGGGATAATAAACAATAGAATCAAAATCCTAACCCCGGGATACCCAATACATGGTTATCCGATACTTTTTTAACCAAAACTCAAAGAACATCAACCTAGTGCATAAAACTCCTACCTCGATCGTCTAAGATCGATATACATGAACCTTGGCCCGTGAATTGGCCTAGAACGGAGTATATTTGCAAAAACATTGAAAATGTTCTACCTCATATAACTCACATGATATGAATAAATAGGAAAGGAGGCCAAAGAAGAACCAAGAACTCACCGCTACGATTCTTGTACAATCGACGGAGTTTGATTCGGACAACCAGTGACGGATCGGTGGCTCGGAGAAGAATCAGCCTCCTCGGACTCTCTAGATGAAATTAGGAGGAGAATAAGACATTTATGAGAATTAGGTGTGACCCTAGTCCGATTAATGAAATAAAAATAAAGTCCAAGGCGTGCACTTTTAAAGTACATGGCGTGTAGTGGGTTTTTCTGTACACTGCCAAAATCGGCCTCCATGTCACCCCTACACACCATGTGTGTGGAATGGACATGACCAGCACATGGCTTCGAGTGGGAAAATAGTACATGGCATGTGCTCAGAAAGTAAACAGCATGTACTCAGAAAGTACAGAACGTGTACTTAAAAAAATTCCATAAACACATTTTTTCTCTAAAACTCCAGAAAAAGGAAAAACATACCTGAAATGATGATCTGGGTTTTTATAATATCTAGAATAATTTCAAGAGATAAATCAATAGTATATTTTCCATATCTCCTTTTGATGAAATCTTGTTTTTTTTTGAAACACAATAGTGAATTTGATTTAAAACTATCCTATTAATAATTATATATATGACCATATATAAAAAATTACATATGGTTATGTGTATAAAATTATTAAGGGATAAGGTTCTTTAACCTTTGCAATGAGATATAAATATATAATGAATTCCATCATTGGGTGGTCACCACCCAGCAATAATTCATGGATAATTCCAACTCGATCCTTATTAATGATACCCCATGACACCACATAAAATGTACAAGGAAAACAATAGAGACTTGGATATATTTTATGGTTAAGGGAACTAATAGCCTCATATACCTCTTCCTATTATTTGATGACGCCAATAAAGTAATAGATAAAATATAACTCTATAATAGAAATGGAATAAAAAATATTTGAATGGCCCATTGGATATCTATCTTGAATGGAAGTGTAAGCCTTAATAGGATGAGATGTAAAGGTGGACACAACCATACATTCCACCCTATCTGGGTCATTATTAAAGGATCCATATTCTATGTAAATGTATGTAATTAAATAATGTTTATTCTATTTAATAAATGAGTGAGAAACCAATAAATTATGATCTCCCTCCTTAATCCACAAGGCACATGATAGTTCATGACATACTCTTTATTCCTTAAGGATAATTTCTAGAAATATTTTTTTAAATAATATTAATGAAATTCCCATCTTCACTACAATTATGAAGATTTCATTTATTTTTTCAATTTCATATTCCAAATACATTGGCTCCATGATCCAATAAGGGAAATTGTGGCTCCATATTTCTAAATATTATTTTATGCACCAGAGGTTATTTTAGAATCCAACACACAAATGATTCTACCGAGGATTGTTCTAGGTTGAAAATACCATATTGTGATAGCAGGGATACAGAGGCCAATGATTAGAGAAAAATAAATGATTATCTTCAACTCTTCTATAATTAATACTAATAAGGAATTTAGTATGATAAGATATGGCCAGAAAAATGGTTTTTCTTATATTTGTTTTTTGAATATTTTTAAAAAGAATTTTTATGTCAATTTTTTTGGTAATGTGTCTGAAAGGCAGTAGGGGGTCTATCACCATTCAGGTAAGCCGAAATGCGAAAGGCCCCATGCCGCAATTTCACCAAAATTATAATTTTTTAAATATTTTAAATATAGAACTTGTATATTTATTTTTTCATTATTTTCATTTTTTTGGGTTTTGTTTATATATATACAAAATTTAGCAGAATTTATTTACTATTTAATATCCAGGAGTACTGCCATTACATAATTATTGATTCTGACAAAATCCTCACCCATGGATCTATTTTATAAGAGGGCTTGCCATGGAAATCAGTCTGCATTTCCGATTTGAGATTCAGGTTCTCCATTTCCCACACAGAATTACTAATATATTAGTATTATAAATTTTATATTATTTAATTAGTACTATAAATTACTATTAAATAATATTATTCAACAAATGTTTAATTTTTAAACAGTTAATAATATATAATAGTTTTTAATTAATTAGAAATTAAATAATATATAATTAATAAAAAAATCTGAACAATAACTAAATTATATTGCTTAACTTTAAGATATATAATTATTAAAAATAATTATAAATTTATTAATTTTATATAATTAGTAATTAATTAATATTTAACTACCTATTAAATTAATTTGTTAATAATTATTTAGTTAATTAGATATATAATAACTAATTAATTAATAATTAGTTAATAAATAATTACTTATTTAATTCGTAATATTAATAATAATGATTAATTATTAATTATTAGTTATACAGTTAATCAGTTAGCAAGTAATATAATTATTAATTATATAATAATTAATTACGAAAATCATGATTAATTACATTGTAATTAATTAGTTATATAATCATTAATTATATAATTATTCATTATTAATTATTAATTATATAATAATTAATTTGTTTATTAATAGTATAATTCTTAATTATATAAGAATTAATTAGTAGTTTAGTTATTAATTTTATAATTATTAATTAGTTAATTACTATAATAAGTTTAAATAATATAATAATTAATTAGTTAATGTGTAATATAATTATTCATTATAATTATACATTAAAATTATTCATTATTCATTATTCATTATTAATTTTATAATAATATTTTATTTAATTAGTAATTTAAATATTAATTATATTATAATTATTTAGTTATGTAGTAATATAATTATTAATTATAATTATTTACTTATTAATTAAATAATAATTAAGTAATTATTAATTATATAATATTTGATTATATTATTATTAATATAATTGTTAATTATATAGTAATTATGTAGTTAATTAGTATTATATTAATTAGTTATAATTATTAATTATAAATAATATAATATTTTACTAGTTAATTAGAAATATCATTATTATGTATAGAATTATTAATTATTTATATTAATACTAATTATATAATTATTCATTTGTTAATAATTAATTAGATAATTAGTAATATAATTTGTATTTATATATTTATTGGTAATATAATTATTAGATGTATAATTAACCAAAATTATTTAGTAATTATCATGTTTATTATTTAATAATTATATATTAATTAATTTATAATTAATTTAAAATGAATATATATTAATAACAATTTCAAAACTGAATAGTTTTTTAATTGTATTATTATATAGTAAATAATATTACTAATTAATTGATTTAAAATTATTTATAATAATATTTTAGTAATTGTGTGCAGGTAACTGAGAATCAGAATACCACATTAGAATGGAAGAATGATTTCTACGACAAACCCTCTTATATAAGGCGGCCTTGGGAGAGGGTTTCTATCATAATCGAGATAGCTATAATGATAATATTGATGGATATTAAATTGAAGAGGAATTCTTGTGAAGTTATTTATTTTTTCATATATATATATATACAAAACAAAAAAAAAACAAAAAAAAAACTAAAATTAAAAATATAAATATAGTGTATTTAAATAGTAATTTTTTTTAAAAAAAAATTACTTAATAGAGGTAGGCCCCCTTCCTCCATTCACACACATTTTCAAAAAAAAATTACCTTCACATATTTAAAAACATCTAAAAATGAATAAAAACACACTTGAACGAAGTTAAACAATCTTGAAATCTGAAAGGAAAAAATAATACATTCATTTTAGAAAAGTATCGATCAAGCCTGTAACATGTGTGAAAAATCCCATTCTCATTATAGAAAAATATGTATTCATCAACCATAACCCCTATATCCAATAATCCATTACTGGATGCGAATAATGTAAGGTTATGTCCTTCCTTTCATGTGATGGACCCACTGTTTTTTCTCCAATGGGTCTAGAAACGTGTTAAATTCTCCAAAAATAGCCACGAAGAATATCATTCATTGAAGGATTGATGATCATTTTATATGGATTCCATTTCATTTATGTCATAATTTATTCACACAATGGAGATGAAGATAAAAAGGGCCCCATACTACACCTTCATGGAGATATATCAATAAACTAGAGGAAATCATTACATTTCATTGTTGTAAGATGATTGATTTAGTAAATTAAAAAAAATGCAACTAAATATGTATTATTAAGATGACTAGGTATCATGTTTAGTTTATTGGGGAATTTTTTCTATAATTAATAATATAAATAGTAGTTTTATGCTAACAAGAGTTATTCCCCATTCGAGTCAACATCAGTGACTCAATATTGTATTATATTTCCATGATTAGGATATTTCCATTTAGTGATCACTAAAAAATAAAATTTTAATACATGAATAATTTTTTTTTCATGACTGATTAAACAAATAGGTTTTCAACATTAAATTATATCAAATTTGATCAATATTAAATGTATTTTAGGTGGGCTTGATGAAATGTGAATTCGTAAATGATTGGACACTACATATCATCGATTTGAAGTTGAGATACATTTATAGAATATATTTCCTCTATTTTAGGTGTGAACATAACATTATTGAATCCCAAAAGAGGTTGAAATGTAATATAAATACACAAGATTTTAGTATTTAGAGTTTTTCACTATAGATGAATAATGACTCTTCAGAAGCTCAAAAAGCATATGGTGGAGAGTTTATAATGTTCCCAGACATTTAAGTGTTAAATTTAATAGGGTTTTAGCATTCTAGTTTGAAATTATATGAAAATTTTCAATGGAAATAAGTTGATGGATATCGTTAGGGGAAAATTAGAAAACCAAGTCACAACAGCAGTTTGTGTGATAAAGAAGGGTCCCACTATAAATCATCTGATGATCCAATGAGTCCACTGTAACATTATATGGAATTATTTGGAAATTTATTACCTATAATCCCATTTAGAATCTATTCTATGTCCATTGGACAACTCAAAAGCCAAATGAAGTCTATTACAGCCCTAGTGGAACCCCATACAAAAATATATTTTGGGGGATTAAATTTACTAAATGGATTTTCATAAAAATAATCCTCTCATCCATGGTAAGATTGTGCATCAACAAGAAGGATCCCCATTTACCTTGAAGTTCCCCTATCATATAAACATCAAACTACACTAAAATATATGTTTACTAATGTTTTACACCACGGTAATATAGTCTTTCAGAGGTTTCCCAACCCCGTCTCCAAATAATGTGTCTCTGATCTTTAAGAAATGGTTATAAATATAGATATAGATCATTTAGTGGTAGTTTTTTAATATCATTGAGATTCATTTAGTGTTAGTTTAATGTTCTACCAAACTATTTAGTGATGGTTTTTTTAAAACATTTTTTCTAATTTTTATTTTTGGTTTTTTAAAATAAATAAATAATTATTTGTTTATTTATATATTTATTCATGTCATTCTATTTATTTATTTTTTTAAACCATCCATGATATATGTCTGACATACATATGTCATTTGGTAATTCAACATATATATGTGTTGGGTGAGATTTGAACCTCTTACATCTGGATTATTTAACTGAAAGATTACAAGTCCCAGATGTTATTCATGTGCTGGGTAAAAAAATTGATATACATATACATAGATAATTACATATAAAAATGGTTACATAAATAATAAAAGTAAATAATAATATTAAAATATTTAAGTAATAAAAAACAAATAGTATAGAATAAATATTTGTGAGATATATACTAAACAATAAATAAATCATAAATTATAAACAATTGATTAATAGATAATAAATAATAAATAATAATAAATATATAACAAATTATAAATAATAAATTAAGAGATAATGCAATAATAAATAAACAATACTGAGAACTAAATACTAAATATGAATTATAAATTATTCAATATTATATAATAATTAATAAGAAGTAAATAATAAATAAATGAGTACTAATTAATAAAAAAATTTATGATATTAAACAGTAAATATTTAATAATGATTAATAATTATATATTTATGATTTATGATTTTAAGTAATCAATATATAGTAAATATTGAAATAAGAAATAAATAGTAAATTATATTTTAAAATTTAAATATTAACTAAATGATGAAAAAACAAAAATTTACTATTTAATTAATAATAAATAATAGGAGAATCTTCCATAAAAATATAATAAATTTATATTTATTAATTTGAAATTTATAATTAATGTGTATTTATTATAATTGAAATTTATCATAAAATATTAATAAATAATATGATCATATATTAATAATAAAGTTATAATAAAATATTAATTATTTATTAATTAATATAAAATCAATAATAATATAATAAATAATAATCTCAAAATTTAAAATAAGGAATATATATGAAAAAATTAGTTAATTAATAATATATCAATACATAATAATTATATAGTAAATAAATAAATAACATGTAACTAATATATAAGTTATCATACATCAAAAAGAAATTAATTTAAAAAATTAATATATTAATAAATAATAAATTATTGTGGAATAATGATTAATAATATATAATAAAATATAAATATGAAATTAATATTAATTAAATAAATGTTAATTAGACAAATAATTAATGATATATAAGAAATCAATATATAATAAATAAATAATAAATTAAAAAATAATTATTATGTATTTAATAAATATAATAAATATAATAAATGAATATATAATACATAATAAATGAAAAATGTTGGGTCAATAAGGTTTCATTATGACATTTCCATTCCATTATGTTTCTAAAATCACAAACCCATTTTTGTAATAAAAATTTTCTTTCTCAAAGGATTATTTTCTTATGGAAAAGTTTCTTTCTCTACGAAAATTTTTATCCTTACCATGATTTTTAATGTTCTACTTAATGTCTTCTCAAAAAAAATTTATCCATTTTTTAGTTAGTCAAAAATTCAGATCCTTATTTCAATTATTTGAATCCTATAGTTTCTTAAGCTTCTAAGTCATACTGTTTTTAGAATCTGAATTCTCTAAATTGCAGACTCCGAATTCTTTGAAATTTAGACTCTAAATTCTCTGAAATTCAGACTCTGAATTCTCTGAAAATATCACTCTGAATTCATAATAATTTAAACCTTGAAAAATATATAATTAAGATTCAAAATTCATAGAAAAACAAAATCTAAATATCCATATTTCTAGAATTAGATTGTTTATATATTTAGACTATAAATTCTATTTTCCATTAAACTCATGATTATCTAGATTTGGTTAAGATATTTATTTTTCCATACACATGATTTTGTAATGATAAAATGATGTTGAAAAATTTGTTTCTAACAAACTGTTGGTTGAGTAACACATGTACAGGTCCCTTTGATATTCAAGGAAAAATATTACTGTTAGAGGAGGGAGTAATTCATTGATGTCTTGCCTATAAATAAGAGATCATTTGAATGAAATCACTATAGATCATTCTGTTGATTGATGATCCTAGATATGACATGATTTGAAGTGATATCTCGATAGAGAATGACTCTCATTCCTTGTGCATTTTATGAACACCTTACTCAACTATGAACATGTTGTACATCTTGCTCTGTGTGACTTCGATTATTGTTGTGTACAATCGAGGGCCTCCGAGGGTAGGAAGACAGAGGTGCTGACTACCTTAAAGATTAATGGATTGCAGGGATAAAAACATAGACTCTGGTATTTTTATTTATGGATTACCTTTTCATGGGTAACAAATAATTTCATGAAATAATAAATCAAGGGAAATTTATCAAAGGTTATTGGATACCAAACTCATTGTGTTAAAAGATTTCCTAGATTTTTATTTATAGTTGTTTTATATTTTTATTCCACTTTATTTTGTTACAATAAAAGTATAACATCTATTTACTTTCTTATTATTGTACTTACATTGATAAATAATATTCTATACACATTATGGTAGAATATTTCTCTAACATAAACTCGCTTATGTTTTTTTATGATTAACTTGATTATATTTAGCTTTCTTATAATTGGACATTGGCCCCTCCAATTATCTCTAAAATTTAGAACCAAAGAGGCTTTTTGAATTTATCTTGTTTAAAATAATTAAACATAGTTTTCCTTAAGGTTAAAAGAAAATATTTTTTATTCATATAACTCATCCTACACCCCCCTCTTGTAATTGAGCATATATATAAACTATTATTATTCTACAATAAATTATAACTAATATATAATATATAATAAATATATATATTTACATATAAATTTATTTAAATATTTTTATAAATATCCTATTAAAAATATATATAAATATAAATTACATTATGAGAAATTACATAAATAAAAATAGTGAGACACGCGCAAAAAACCATCCAACATACTACATCTAAGAATATATACCATCATCGTATATATAAATAGAAATTAATGTATACAAATATATAAAAAGTAGATATTAATGTATAAGAAATTTATATTTAATTAAATTTATATAAATAATTATAAATTGTAATATCTTGGATTTGGATGAAACTAAACTGGTGTCTCATACATCGTTGGCCAAATTGCCTCAAGAAAATTTCACCAAACACAAGAGGTGGGTGACTAGCATCGAAGTCCTATGGTGTCATAGTGGGGAAAAAATTCCCTCATTGGAAGAGTGTAACATTGAAAAATCAATAAATATAGAATAGGAGAAATATTAGACAACATACAACTAATATTTACAGCTGAAGACTTATATGAAACCAAACATCATTCCATACAAAAGATGATGTTGCATGTTTTGTTCTAGGAAAAGACACAAAATTTGTACAATGTTTAAATCCACAATATATGTTTCAAAATCACAAACTAACAATAAAATATATGAAGCATCACAAGCTAAGCTCGGTTCCATGTTATACATCTCTTAAATAGAAAATCATTTACCAGTTGAAGGGTTATTTTCCTAATCAACACCTGCAATCATTTAATCAGTGTAGGCCCAAAAGCGTGACCCAAGCAAGGGGTGAGAAAAAATCACGGTAGGAAACCAACAAAGATCATTGCCGATATATTACTGAATATATATATATATATAACAGGCAGTGTAAAATCTTGAAAGTAGTAAATAATAGGTACTCAAAAGTAAACACAATGGAGATCTCAGAATGCAATGTAATCCAGTATGGGTGAAGACTAAATCCTTGTTTGTGCTCTGGCGTGGAAGACACATCATTAGTCATTTCATTTAATTATTCAATTTTTAACTGAGTCTTGTCCTGAAATCCTAAAGGGGAATTCCAATATCACTCATGGTGTCTTTACCCAAAGCCATATAACCATGGTATAACATAACACCAAACTGAATAAAAAAATCTATATAAGTATTTCAATCATCAATCAGGGTTGAAACCTAGTATATAATAATTTTAGAATGTGTTCTGTTTGAAACGTAGTACATTATCATTTCATCATGATTTAAGGAAAAGGCCAGTGAATAATCATTTTAGCATAAAAAACACATGTAACTTACACTATTACATGTTTGACAACATAAACTCATGTGGGAACTAAACATGCCACAATCCTTTAATGTAATCTTACCATTACTGTCATACCTATTATAACTCATATGGGTAACTCATTTCAGAAGCCTAACATGTGAATTAAACTATCACAAGGAATAACCATTTATTTTATCACATGGGGAAATCATTAAATTAACAAATCCCATTTTAAATAACACATAAAAGGAAATCAAAGTCATTCTCATAGGCATCCAAGGCTAAATGGCTAAATGATTGTCATCCAAGGGAAAACAAACCCACAGGGTGGTCCTAGATCAAGGTTAACAATATCAAACATGACATATAATCATTTAATCAATTAAAAAATCAATATTAGGTAACAACATAGGTCAATATTCAAGTAGTTGACACCCAAAAATGGGTGTGTGGAACTCCGATACATATAATCAACATGAAAATTTGTGAATGTCATGAGAACACCTACCTCGTACTCGTATGACTCCTATCGTCCAGTGTTGTGACTCAACCTAGAACCTAGTATATCAATAAAACGAGAATAAATTATCAACATTCAATAACTAGTTTGATAGTACATATCATGATGAATGAATCAAAATGAATCGATCACTCACCGAGGGTATTTCAACGGATCTGACAGAGTTCGAATTGGATGTCAGAGGATGAAACGAGAGGAAAATTCCCATATCGTTTTCTTGGGTTCACTTCTTGTTGATGGGGTCATTTCTATCCATATAGAAAAAACTACACTACTTCTCGACACAATCAAATAAATAAATGTACACAGGGTTTAATTTAGACTAAATGTTTTCTCCATGAAATTTCTGGCAAGCCATTACATGGACATGTATTGATATTACATGGCATGTGTACCTATATATACATAGAGTGTATGCACCAATCACATCATATAATAGGCATGCAGCCAATCCTTGACCTCTTTTCCACCATTTTGATTAGTATAAACTGAAAAGGGATTATCCGTAACTGCAAGGATGAACTGAGTTCATAAATACATCCCCCCTTAAAGAAATTCCTCCTTAAATTTCCCTTCCAACGGTGGTGAAGAAACATTAGAGAAAAACTCCAGAAATTCGGATTGAACGTTGGCCTCCCTCTCCTAGGTCTCTCCATGTACTTGGTCGTGATACCATATCACCCACTATAAATGAACTGATCATACATGGGGAAAATCTATGTTTTGGTCCAAATACAAATAGGATGATCCTCAAAATATGAATCTACCTTCAAATCAACATCCAATAGATGAAACACATAATATGGGTTTGGGTGATAGAAGTGTAGCTGAGATATGTGGAAGATGTCATGCATGGCCATGTAACTCTAGGTTAACTACAATCAATAGGATATCGGCCCGACCCTATCCAAAATCTCAAATGGCCCAACATACCTCGGTGTATGATTACCATGTATCCTAATTATCTTGTTCCCTAACCTCATTGTAACATGAAATAAAACAAGATCCCAAACCCCGAACTCCATCGTTTCTCTACATTGATTGGTGTATGACCTCCGATAAGATTTTGTAGTGGCCATTCACTTCTAAATCAACTGGAACTACTCATAAGTATTCATCCCAAGACACAGTCTCAATTAAGCTACCTCACCTACCTCTAACCAGAAAATGGGAGAGTGTCCTGGAATACCATATAAATATTTGTAACATGGCATTTGTATCATCTCATGATAACTATTTTTTAGGTGAATTCATTCAGTGGAATTTTTTTCTCCCAAGAGCCCCCAAAACCTAGGACGCATGCTCACAACATGTCCTCTATTACATGTATTGAAGGCCTTGAATATCCATTAGTCTTATGGTGGTATGTTGTGCCATGGTGAACCTATCTACCTAGTGTAATTTGAAAACTATACTAGAAACAAGACATGAAGTGGGCATCCTAACCAGAAATGAATGTGTGTGGGACCCCATATAGTTGTACCACCTATCAGATATATAGCTTTATGAGGTCATCAACACCAAAGGTCTCTTGATCAGTATAAAAATATTGGCATTCATAATCCTATCATCAACTACCAACATGGAATCATTTCCTCAAGGTGAACTCAGTAAACCCATCATGAAATCCATCATGACAACAACACAATTCCACTCCAGAATGGGTAAACGTTGTAAAATTATGGGTGAATGCTGATTCTCCACCTTGAATACTAATAAATGGAACATATCATGACATAACAAGTCACATCTACCTTCATACCTTTCCACCGTTACTAACAATGTAAATCCTGCTACATCTTGGTGACACCAGGATAAAATACGCAAACTAAAGCATAAAAACACCCATCAACTCCTCATGCATGTCTTTCAAAACCCATATGTGACCCTTCCATCGTAGAACCTCATCCTTGCCTATGTTTCAACTAGGAGGTGGATCCACTCCTGACATACACTTTCATATAACTATGCCTTAAAAATCTTATAGATACCACATCTTTACTATATCGAATATGTTATAGGTAATAGCTATGGATGTAGGAAAAGTATGTTCTAGACTATTGTGAACCTCCAAATGCATCTCATGGATCATGACCAGATGCTGACACTCGCTACTCACTTTCCTCAGTACTTTTATTTGAGCCCTCCTGCTCAATCCATTTGCTAATACATTGCGTATCCTCGATTTTTAGGGAAGCATGAAGTCAAAATACTAATGTTACTCCACCTACATTAGCATCCTTAGATTCAGATCATGATAAGTAAAAAATGTTCTTGACACTTTTGTGGTCCATGTACCCAACAAAACGCACTCCCAGTAAGTAATGTTTCCAATAGTGTAATTCATGAACAACCATGGATAACTAGAGATTGTGATTATGGTAATTCATCCCATGTGGATTAAATAGAAAATATCAATGTGCAAGGACATTATCCCCATAAATAAAAAATGATCTTATCCCAATACCTGATGTCTCACAGTACATATTGTAACTCCTTCCCAGCTCTAGAAAATCAGTATCGGTGCAAAATTCAATCTCTCTTTTAACTCTTGAAAGCCTATCTCGCAGGAATCTATCTATACATTCATCACCCCAATTTTAGTCAGGCTTGTCTGTAGTCCTGTGAAATGTGAGAATAATTATATCAAAATCCTATAATAACTAGCTAGACACAACAAAATTCATATTTAAAATACATTCGTGGGTATTTCCCAGGAAATTACTACTCTCACCATCTCTAGGACCACTAATACTCAAAACTATAACATTATGTGACCCATCATGTGAATCTAATCAAACAAAAATTGTCACATTTTGAGCATTGTATATAACCGATGCTCTCTCAGTGTATTCATAATGATATCAAGATGGTTGTCATGGGTGTATCGATTGTGAGAATACACCAATCATTCATCCATGAATACCACGACAAAATAATCCATGTATATAACACACGGATAATCAACTCCATGAAAACTGATGGCATGTTTGTGAGAATGAAATGCAACACCTGATATTCATATATCACACACCTAATATGAAAGGTTTTACAAAGTATGTAAATAGGTTGAACATGGCCCTAATTATATCCTATTCCCTATTCAATCTTCAAGAAAACACGATCTCCATGAACATGATGAAATAGGTAATCCATCTATGGGAAGGGATATTAGTTTTTAACTGTCAACAGGTTCATCTGATGATAGTCCACAGATAGACTAAGGGAACCATCTTCCATTATCACAAAAAGGACTGATGAACCCTCTTGGAGAAGTACTAGGTCTAATAAACTTAATTTCCTCCATGTCCCCTAGATTCTTCTTGATCTCCTATAATTATATCGTAGATATCCAATAATGAGGAATGGATACCATTTTAGCCCCTTTCACTAGATCAATAGTGAACTCAACCTCCCTCATAGGAGGTAAACATAAAAAATTTCATTGAAATAAATCCCCAAAATGATCGACCACTATAAGAAAAACTATATGTTTTGTCCACTCATCATAAAAATGAAAACATGCAATAGGTGTCTTCATCCTACATAAGCCATGACACTCGGGACCAGTATGGAATTCCTGGACATCCCACTCTCCCTTTTGTAAAAACAATCCACCCCTGGTGATGTGAAACATTCCCTATAACAATACAAATCAACATAGTCTTAAAAAGACACTAGCAGATCCAATCCGAGGATGAAATAAAAGCCTTTCATCTCTAATACATAGATATCCCAAAATAAGTGACCCCGACCAATATCAAGGGGCCACTCCTTTCATTTTCATACACCTACTGTTCTAATCCCTAATAGAGTGTCTAGTCTCATAACATCAATAGAAGTGAAAACACAGAGCCTGAGGCTCTTCACAATAGGTAATTATATGAAACAATATGAATCCCCTATATCTATAAGTGAAGATGATGAAATGGAGGTAATAGGAATTGTTCCTCTAACTGTTGAAGGTTTGGGATCCTTATCCCACAAGGTTTTCTGCATTTCAAAGGTATGGCATGTGCCACAACCCAATGACATAGCCTAGCATCACTGAGCTGGTCCAATCTATTGTATCTAAAAACCTAGATTTTGGCTACCTCGGCCCTGAACATTACCTTGCCCAGTGCAGCATGACATATTCTAGTTCCCTGACTGGTGAGAAACTATTGGGCAGGTGCTAGAATGTGGAGTATGTCCATATCCTATATCACTAGCTACATGGGGGGAAATTTCATTTATAATCATTTTATATGGCACATATTTCCACAACCTCGAAATTTAACTTGGTCAATCGTAAAATAAGGTTTCATGTTTCCATCTTATCCGCACTGGTAGCACCCCCACATGCTTACCTGATGAAATGTTCAAAATACAAGATTTTCCACGAGTAATCTCAAGACAACGCTTTATGATTTAGGTTCAGAGAGTACGAGATCATGATGCTGAGCCACCCTTGCTCAAACCACTGGATTCACACTGATTCCCGTCAGTAATCAATGACTGGTTCTCAATTGTAGGAATAATAGAAAGATGAATGATATTCATCTTTGATCAGATGTCATACTTGAGACCATCCTCGAATAACATATACATTGAAATATCGTCACCAATTAGAATAGGTGTTATGCCCTGGAGATCAGTAAAATGAGATGATTTATCCATAAAAATAGAGAAAATTGATCTATATTCTTGAGTTCCTAGGCTTTACTGTCCCTCAACATCACAATATAGAAATATTCATAGAAGACTCTCTGGAAGACTTGATAAGAAATATCTAAATGATTCCAAATCTATGTAGCCACATCCCACCATCTCTTAGTAGAATCACAAAAAAAATCAGTCGCGATCTTGACCCTCAACTCAGGAGGTGTATTTTGAGGATTAAATATAGATAACAAGGCCTCTATCGATGACGCTATAACCTACGTTCCCCCATCCCCAAATAACTATAGGGGCATGTTGCTACTGGAACACTCTAGACAGCTCATCCATAGAAGTGGCAGGCTGAGGTGCTCCCTGGAATTTATTTTTAAAGTCTGTAATGTTATCAAGGAACTGTGCCTCAACAGCTCCATTCATCGAAACCAATAGTTCATCCGCTGGAATGAATAGAGGATCCACCATTATCCCATAGCCTACCACCTATGGGGTATTCTCATCTCCACCCTCTTAATGTAGTACTAGAGGTTATTGTGGTGGAATTTCTCATTAATGTCCGTCACTTACACCTTATTATAAGATTATTCATCATGTAATGGAGTTTGGGAGCACACAAATAAAAAATATGAGAAAGGCCTCAAAATATCAATAAAGTAGGTTACATGACGTGTAAAACCTAAAAACATCGTGTCCCCTTCAACTCCCACATGGGAAATAATGTTCTCCTTCCTTTTTCATTCAAATATCCAAGGTATATGGCTTGTTGGACTAACACATGATGTGTACTCAAGTTTCCCATCCAACACTAGTACTTATAAATGGCAAGACTCATATGGGTTATACCTATGTAAAACTAAATGTGGTGTACCTAACACCAATGACATGTTCTCCTTAAAACCCAACATGTCCTGTTCCCTCTCACACAACCAGCCACATCGTCATCTACCATATGGCGTGTACTTAGAGTACACTATGTGTAATAAAAAATCATTTCCCCACAAATAGAAGAACACATGGCATCTGCTCATGAACCCACGCACTGTGATGACTGGGTTTCTAGATAGTAAGCCTATTAAAAATCCCCAAAACCCCAATTTTTGAAGTGTAAGGAAAAAGTGTACCAAATTATGACCCCTGGGGACCATAAAAACCATAATTAAAGAATGAGATCATATATTGCACATAACTACACAATTTCATTTCATAGATGAAACACGGTCCACGAAATTCTGATCCAAGAGGGACAATACTCCTCATGGTCAAAATTTTATTGTACATCCAATTCAACCATGACATGTAGCAATTCACCTTTAACAAATGTAGGCATATATATCATGGTACCCATCACAACATCATGCTCATCTAGCACAACATATATAACAAAAACATGTAATCTGTAATTCCCTTTAAATTGAATTTCAAGAATGCATGATATATGATTAGAAATAATTTTTATATGATTCATGAGATGGAATACCCACATCTCATTAAGTTGAAACTAATAAAACCACACTGATATCAATAAAAACATCACAATTACAATTGTGTCACCCAATAGTGAAATAGAATCAACTATAATATCTCAAAATCCAAAAAACACAATTCTAATGGAGGAAATTAGGATTTTCCAAATACATAGGGTTGCTACTCATAGGCATAGTTTGTTACCAAATTCCATTTACATCCTATCCCTATCTAATGGCCAAAAATAGTATTAAAAACTATAAAATAACATTCCTATAATACAACATTGTAACATCTCAGATCCAGATTCCACTGAACTGTTTCCCCGTAATCGGTTGGCCACATGGCCTGAAGTGCTTTTCCATGAATTCAAGAGGCTGGTTACTAGCAGCGAGGGCCATGGATGTGATATTGGGGAAGCAGTGCCCTCATTTGTAGAGTGAATCATAGTGCAATCAATCATTATAAAATAGTGGAAACAATAAACATCATACAACTTAAATTTATAGAAGATGACTAATATGAAACCAGACATCATTCTATAAAAAACATGATACAACAAGTAATGTTCGATGAAAATAGCCAAGACATGTACACCATAGAAATACATAATATATTTCGAAAAGAAAAAACGAACAAAGGAATATAATAAGAATCACATGCATTGGCTCAGTCCCATACTCTCATACCCTATATATAAAATCATGTACCTATAGAAGGCTGCTTTCCCAAATCAACACATGCAATCATATAATCTATTTGGGCCCAAAATCATGACCCAAATCGGGTGTGACACTAAATCCAAATAATAAACCACCCAATATATTTTATGATCTATTATTGATTATTTATATATAATAGGATGTGTAAAAAAGTGAAAGAAAGAAATATTACATACTCAAAAGTAAGCAAATTAGATATCCCAGATGAAAATGTACTCATGTATGGGTGAACACTAAAAACAATCATATTCATTGGAATGGAAGATGTGTCATTAGTCATTTCATTTCATAATTAAATTTAAAAATATTTCTTCTCCTGAAATAATAATGTGGATTTTAAGTATCACTCATGGTGTGTTTAATAAAAACAAGATAACAATTGTTTAACATAACACCAAACTTGATCAAAACAAGCTATATAAGCATTTTCGTAGTCAATCTATGTTGAAAACTAGTATATAAGCATTTCAGCATGTGTCTAGGTTAATCACTGGCCTATAATAATTTTATCTTGTATCGGGACTAAGCTCGGTGTATAATAAGATTATCTTAAAACAACACACGTAACATACACAATTATATGGTTAACAACATAAACTGTTGTGGGCATCAAACATGCCACAATCTTTTGATGTATACAAACCATTACAATACTTTTCAATTAACAAAAACATGGGTAACACATATAACAAGCCTAACATGTGAATTAATTTATCCCAAGGCATTACCATTTATTATTTTACATGGTAAATAATTTAATTAACCAATTACATTTTAAATAACCATTAAAAAAGAAATAAATGGCAATCCCATAGCCATCCTAGGCCATGTGGCAAAACTTTGGTCATCTTAAGAAAAAACACCCATGCTGTGGCCAGTAAACAGGGCTAACAATCTCCAACATGCCTTATAATAATTTAATCAATTACCCAATCAACATTAGATAACAACCTAGGTCTATATTAGTATTCGAAATACCCAAAAATGGAAAAGTGGCACTGTGGAAAAAATAATCATCTAAACAATTTGTGAAAGGCATGAGACCACCTACCATGTACTTTCACAACTCTCTTCATCTAGAATCGATCATTGATTTGACCTAGAATGGAGTAGATATACAAAACGATAATAAGATATCATCCTTTAATAACAAGGTCTAGAGGAGAAATAAAGAATGCAGGCTCATAAGGAATCAAGCACTCACCGAGGGGATTTCAATGGATCTAACGGTGTTCAAATCAGGCGTCAGATGACAAAACACGATGCAAATTCCCATTATGATTTCTAGGGCACACTGCTCATAAAAGGGTGGAGGGTTGTATCTGTCCATCTAGAAAAAAGAACATATGGTCCCAACTAAATAAAAAAAATAAAACATCATCTACTTGAGACTACATGCCATTTTTGGTACAATTTATTGAATGACCATTACATGTTCATGTACTAGGACTACATGGCTTATATTCATCCATGCTGAGTCTGTGACTATATGTGCATTGTGTGTAGGCCCCAATCACATCGTGTAACAGGCCTCCAACAAGCCCTTAACCACTCCCCAAATTTTCCGATTTATAAACTAAAAAGTGAGGATCCATACCTCAAATGAAGAAGTAGGCTCTTACATATAACACAATTATATAAGATAAATATATATAAACAAACTAATAAATTAAATTTTAAATTAATATAAAAATATATACACACATGAAAATATAATTATATATATATATATACCCACATTACATAAAAATATTTATATACATAACATGCATATGAATATTTATAAATGATTCTGAAAATATAAAAATATTAATATATATATATATAAATATATATTCTTTGATACAGTTGAATATATATTTAAATTAATACTAATATATATATATATATATTATATAAAATAACATTATGATATAGAAAAATATACAAATATTTCTATAAATAATATACAATAAATCATTGAAATTGGGAAAACACACAAAATACAACCCATAATAACAATATGAATGTATATCCTTGGAATATTTCCATAAATGAACAACAAAATATATCAAGAAAATTTTAAACAAAACTAAAATTACATGAAATATTTTGAAATAACGGAATGTGAACAAAAATATCATTTTTGGAACCCAATAAATAGAGTGACAATGTAACTCATACTTTTTAAGGATTATCATTATTTATATGACATGACTCGACATCTCATGAAGGCCAAGATGACACAAGGATAAAAATATTTTGTCGTTTGAATATGATGATCAATTTTTTAATTGTTTTAATACAATAATGATTATTTTATAGTAATTAGTAACAAATTATTATCTAGTTTAATTATATTTAATTTCATAAGATTCATTTTGGTTGATTGTAAAGATAAAACCGACATTCAGAGTAAAATTTATAGTCATTTTATACTAAATTCTGATATTCTTATTATCATCAAATTATTATAGGTTCCAAAAAATTACAGATTGAGTTTTATAAATAATTTTTAATTATTACATATTATTTAATAAGAATAATATATATAAAAACAAAATTATGATAAATAAAAAATAATATCTATTGTCTATAAATTATTAATAAATATAAATTATTTTAAAAACACCCATTAATATTAATTATGTTTTAAGAAACCACCACCAATTATCTAGTGTTTTCAAAAATAAATTAACACATATATTTATCATTAGTTTTCAAAAAACACCAACAAAAATAGAAAAAAAAAATTAAAAAAACATTTATCAGGGTTTTTATAATGACCCATACTTTACATACATTGTTATTACATCGGAATTGAAGCACAGTTATTACAACATATAACAAAACCAGTAAAGGACTGTATATGTATAGTGTCTTCAGAAATTGGGAAACATAAACAACTAGTTCATAAAGCATCTACCTTGCCTCCCATTAATATCATCATATCTAGAGTCCCTTTTTGGCATATCCTACATAATAACATTCTTCCTGACTTGGGGAAATAAAATATACAAAAGGGTGAGCTCAAATACTCAGTAAGGGTAAACAAAATAAATATCAATCACATCATATACATAAGAACATATCTTTTGGAAATCATAACCTGCAAAATAAATCATAATTTCATAACATGGGATAAATCATAGAAATGAAATGTAATCCCAATTATCATAACATAAAACATGAAACGTTGTGGCATACACACATAATCATATACAATCATTTCTTATTAGTCAAGACTCATTGCCAAGACTGTCTTAGTGGAAAAAGTCCATTTCTGAACCTAGTACACTCCTCGTTTCAGTCATGTTTCACTGAACCGGTTTAACCTGCCGTTCCAGCCATATCTATCTCATGAGATATAAAATCTTTATCCAATGCATTGTAGAGAGATATAGGTCCCACCCATCTCATAATGATACCATTCTTATGTGTGCCACAAAATCATAAATCATACATCATTGCATAACCCATGTAATAAAAATGGGATTATTAAACATCGTGACATCATAAAAAAATTCATATAAGATAAAGGAATTCATAAAAATAATTCCATCACAACATAATCAAATCAATGTAATAATAGGGATAGAAACAGAACCCTATATTATCTTAGATGGAAAATAATTTTGATAAAACACTTGAACTCCATTCTTGAGAAAAATATCATTTCTACTTCAACATAAATACTTTTCCATTCTTAACATGTCATAAAATTCTAAACTAATAAAATTTGATTAAAAATTATCTTGAAAACTTTTAAAGGAAGTTTCTTGGAAATAATTTTTTACAAATCAATTCATGTTGTATAAGTTAAAAAAAATATTCTCTTACTTTTGTCGGAAAAGTCAAAAAGTACCTCGTACGAAAAACGACAAAAGATTCATTTCATAACATTCACTAAAAACTCATATAAGGGTAAAATTGTATGTAAACAATTTTAGGTGGATGGAAATAAAATTACATATTTAGGAAACATGGATGTGGATGATAAAATACCTCCAGTAAATACCAATGTATAAACAATCTCGGATAAAAATTAGATTGTGATATTTCCCTTACCTTATCTCTGATTTTCTTCGTAAGTGTCCGAACCTCCTGTATAATGATTTAAATAATGTTATTGACTTATTCCAGAGTCATATTTATATTTATGATATCATATATGGTCATATTATTATCTTCTTAATAATAATATTTCATTAGTACTTGCTATTTGGGTGTTTATTACTTTTTCTTTTTATGCGTGTTTTGTCGAATAAATTATTATTTTTTCTTTTTAGGTTATTGATACCTAATTTACAGAATGGTATTAGTGTAACATATATTATATTCATTCATTCAATTCATTTATATAATCATTATGCAATGATGATCATGTAGAACGAGTCGCATCACATCGTGGAGACGATATTCCGTACGGACGCACGAGCGATGATATCGTTCCTATGATCGTGGAATTGTATTAGAGTGTATGTATAATATTTCAGAATCAATATCACTTCACAATAATCATATATATTAATTTTTTAAATCATTATACCCATCCAAGTAAGTTGTTGGTGGAAAATAGATTACACTACAGCGTGGAGACGGTATTCCGTACGTACGCACGCGCGGTGATTTCAATTTCTGTAGGATGGATATATGGTTAAATAGGGTTGTTTCATACATATAATAACATATCATTATATGAGTGATACTTATGTTATTAGTTGATAATTAAACAACTAAAGGAGATGAAGTGGAAGAATAAATAAAGATTAAAGAATCGGTAACGGACATTACCTCTTCTTTGAAGTGCTTCTTTGAGACCTCCTTTTAGGGCACTAAAATTGGTCTTTGAAGAATACCAGTACTTATAGGATGTCTCTAGAAAAGTGGGGAGGAGAAATTGGTAGGGTTTGGCCGATTTTGAAGGCTCAAAGTGGTGTGAGGAAGAGGGGGAGGAGGTGCCCTTTTTAGTGGAGGAGAGGGGCACCTTTGGAAAAACTAAAAATATTAATTTATTATAAAGTCATATTCGGATTTAAATATCTCCAAATTGATTTATTTCGAAGCTAAGGTGGGGATGGGTAGAAATAAATTCATCCAATAGAATTTGGGCAAGTTTAGGTTTTATTTTAACCTTATCAATTTGATTTAACTTTAAGTTAAATAATTTTACTCTTACCTTGTCTTCTTGTTTTCTTACACTATAAGGTTAATAAACATACTATAAATAGCCAAAAGAACCCCAAGTTGTTTATTATTAATATATATAACCTTATCTAAGTAATTTGTTCGATCATTAGATTTTTAGGAATAAGATAACAATTAATAATATTATATTTGTTCTAAAAACTATTTTATGTCAATTTTGACTATATTTTTTAATTGATGTTTGTGAAAATCATAACAGAATTATTAGTTATAAAAAAGTTAATTAAATCAATAATAACATATCTTATTAACATTTAAAATTAGTAGAATTCATTAAAAGTCTCAAATTACATTTATTTGGGTATTTATAACATCAATTATGTCAATATTTCATTAATAAGATAATTACTGCATCATCATTGTGTCATAAATAAATTAAATTATTTAAAGTCTAAAAATTACGAATAAAATACCATTATGTAGGAAATCTTTTTATATTTCTAATTAATATTTATAGTCGAATTTATCTTATGTATAACACTATATTAAATTTTATTTACTTATTAAAATTTGATTTTAACTATTTTAACCCTTCTTTAAATAAATTAATATTAAATGTCCTAATCTAATCCATGTGGGCCTAAATGGTCTTATTGTATTCCTAAGGTTGTTTTTGGTCGAATTAAACTTATCCAATATAATTAGGACATGTTTTACGGTAATAATAATATCATTTGTACCCTTAATTACCCTATTTACTTTTAACCGTGGTAAATAAAAGTAAAAAGTTACTATTCACCAAAAATTATTTTCATCTCATTGAACCACATTTTACATAATGACATCAATCATGTCTCTCAGGTTTTTAAAATCTAACTCATAGAAGTGGTAAAATTATGATTTATGAAAAATTCAGTTTTTTAAACAGCCACTTAGTGGTTTCACTATTCATAAGAAATTGAATGTTTTCAGAAAAATACCAAAATTTCACCACAGGCTAATTTCGATATTCTGAATCCAAAAATGAAGTCAATTTTGAATAATAAAATTTAAAAAATTTAAAAAATTGGTTATTACTATTCATAACGGCTTTTTTTAATAATATTTTAATAGCATCACGTTTTTTGGTGAAACTCGGTATTGAGTAGGACACAAGCTATCGAGGAAGGTCACAATTGTGTGTAAAACAAGTCAAGAATGTGTTAAGTGTAGTGAAAGATTTCTCTGATGATTTATATAACATAAAATTCTCGGGTGTTAAATTCTAACCCCCTTAAAATGAATTTCACCCTCGAAATTCATCACTTTGTAACAAACAGATGAGGATACTTCTCCCTCATCATATCCTCAAGCTCCCATGTATCTTCTTCTAATTGCTGTTTCCTACATAAATCTTTCAAAAATCGAGAGGTCTTGTTTCGTAGGAGTTTTTCACTACGATCCAGAATCTCTATCGGCTGTTATTCATAAGAAAGATCTTGCTCCAGTGGTACAACTTCTGAGCTGAGTAACTGTGAATGATCAGGTATGTACTTTCTTAGAAGAGATACATGGAACACATCATTAACATGAGAGAGATTTAGTGGAAGTGCCAATCGGTAAGCTACCTTCCCAACATGATCCAGTATTTCGAAAGGACCGATAAGTCTAGGGCTCAATTTCCCATTCTTTCCAAATCTCATGACCCTCTTCCAGGGAGATATTCGTAAGAACACTTTATCACCCACTTCAAACTCTAAGTCATTTCTTCGTATGTCGGCATAACATTTTTGTCGACTCTGAGATTCTCTTATGTGTTGTTGAATAGATCTGACCTTTTCTTCCACTTCATCAATTAGATAAGGTCCTAAAAGCTTCCTTTCACTAACTTCATCCCAGCAAGTTGGAGTCCTGCATTTCTATCCATTGAGAGATTCGTAAGGAGTGATTTGAATACTGGAGTGAAAGCTATTATGATAAGAAAATTCCACCAAAAGTAGGTGTTGATCCCAACCACCTTTGAAATCCATAGAGGAATCTCTCAACATATCTTCTAGGGTTTGAATTGTTCTCTCAGACTGACCTTCTGTCTGAGGATGATAAGCAGTGCTGAAACTCAACTCCATATCCAGAGTATGCTGAAGACTTTGCCAGAACATTGAGGTAAACCTCGGAACCAGATCAGATATAATAGAAATTTGTACTCCATGCAATCTTACCTCTTCCGTCACATATATCCTAGCATGCTGATCCAGAGAGAAATCCTCTCTAATAGCGATGAAGTGTGCAGACTTTGTAAGATGATCAACTATGACCCAGATAGCATTATTGCCATTGGATGGTTTAGGAAGTCTTGTGACAAACTCCATAGTGATGATTTCCCATTTCCATTAGGGTATGTGTAATGGTTGTAACATCCCCTTAGACATCTATCTCTCAGATTTAACTTGCTGACAAACCAAGCATCGAGAGACATATTCAGCAATATCTCTTTTCATGCAATCCCACCAGAAGTACTCTTTCAGGTCCCTATACATATTCATGCTTCCAGGATGAATAGAGAATGAAGAACTATGAGCCTCATCCAGCATCTCCTTCTTTAATTCGGGGATGGGAGGAACACAAACCTGATTCCTGAACATTATTATCCCATCACAATCAAGGTTGAATTCCGGAACATTTCTCACCTTCTTTTGTAACTCCAAATCTTCTTTCTGTGCCTCTTTAATCTTCACATGTATAGATGGTTGAACATTCATTTGAGAAAGATACGATTTTCCCCCATTCATTATAATTCCAAGATCCATCCTTTGTAAATCCATAAATATTGGATCTTTTGTGATCCTCATCATGGATAAACAGGCATGGTCTTGTCGACTTAATGCATATGCTACCTTGTTTGCTTTCCCAGGGTGGTAATGAATTGAGCATTCGTAATCCTTAATCAGCTCCAACCATCTTCTTTGGCGCATATTCAGCTCCTTTTGTGTGAAAATATACTTTAAACTATTATGATCAGTATAAATGTCACACCTTTCTCCATAAAGATAATTCCTCCAAATATTTAATGCGAATATTACTACAGCTAATTCCAAATCATGAGTTGGGTAATTTTGCTCATGTATTTTCAATTTTCGTGAGGCATAAGCTATCACCATATCATTTTTCATAAGAACACACCCCAATCCCTTCTGGGATGCATCACTGTTGATCACAAACCTTTCTCCACTACAAGGAAGTGTGAGCACAGGTGCACTGGATAACCTTCTTTTCAACTGCTTGAAATTATCTTCACATTCCTCCTTCCAAACAAACTTAAATCCTTTCTGAGTCAACAAGGTGATTGGATTAGATAATCATGAAAAATCATTCACAAAACGTCAATAATATCCAGCCAAACCAAGAAAACTTCGGATCTCTGTCACTGTTGTTGGTCTCAACCATCTTTCGATAACCTCTATTTTTGCTGGATCCATAGTTATCCCCTCTTTGAGATTATGTGACCCAAAAATGAAACTTTTTGAAGCCAAAATTCACACTTGGTAAATTTGGCATAATTTTTCTCTTTTCTCAAGGTCTTCAATATAATTTTCAAGTGATCTTCGTGTTCTTCCTTGCTCTTTGAATAGAAAAGAATATCATCTATAAAGACTACCACAAACTAATCAAGATAATCTCTAAAGACTCTATTCATAAGATCCATGAAGATAAGAGGGGTATTAGTAAGACCAAATGGAATCACTATAAATTTATAGGGTCCAATCCTTGTACGGAAAGACATCATTAGTATATCCTCCCCTTTGACCCTTAATTGAGATACCGTGAACGAAGATCAATCTTGGAAAAGTATTGAGCTCTGCGTATGTTTCGCACGGAATTCGGGGATGACCTCTTGGATGTGAGATTCAAACGTTCCGATCGGTTTCTAACAGGTTTGTTCGTAGAACCGGAAACATCCAATGATTCCACATCCATTTGGACCTACGTTCCAAAGGTAAGTGCTCATTAGCATGTGGACTGATGAGGCTTAGGAATTTGCATTGGTCGAGAGGATGGGAGGTCGGACTCATCACACCTTTTTTAGGGGAATTATTTTCTACTCCGGGACTCTCTGTATAGATTTAAGTTTTGTTCATGAATCCTTATTACATTACCAAGTATAAAATGAGCTTTCCTTTAGTTTTAACAATCAATGATTAAATATGCAAGAAATTTAGAGAATATTTTATATGTATTCGAGGTTCTTCATCAAGAGAGAATCATCTGTATCTATTTAGAGATTCTTGGTCAATGATATCCTTCAAAACATTTATATAAAAGTCTCTTGGTCATTATGATGACCATGCTGGTTTTAAAGCCACTCAGTGGGGCACTTGAAGTTTATTGTCATTCAGAAGGACATGGATTATTTCAAAGTTGGTATCGAACCCATAAATGGGCTACCTACGTATCCTTTGTTTTGGAAATGGAATCAGAACCCACGTAGTTTGAGTAATGTAGTATGACGTTTATGATTGATGGATCAAAGAAGAATGTCATAATTACTTTTACACTCTAAGATCACGTGAGTCATGCTCGGTGTGAGAAACAAGAGGTATTGGTAAAAATTAGATAATTGTGCCATGAAGGATGCTATCATAAAAAATTGCTTGGGGCTTATGTATGAATGACTGCCCAGATAAATAAAGGTTTAGGATTTACTTTTAGGAAGAAAATCCAGGAACCAGTTCCATAAAGGTATATGTGCTTTATGGAGATTTGAATACTCTTACTTGGGACTTATTCCTGAAAAGGAAACCCAAATTAGGAGAGGATTGATAATTGGGTTTTACTCCTGAGTAGGAATCCCATATCAAACGTAATTTAGGACTGGTTAAGAGAAATTAAGGGGCTTGGGGTTCACTCCTGAAGAGGATGGCCAATATCATGACTGGGGCTTACTCCTAAAAAGGAGGCCCAGGTTAAGGATTATGGTTTGGGGCTTAATCCTGAGGATGATGCCCAAAATTAGAGGGCTTGTGTCTTATTCCTAAGAAGGATGCCCATATTTGAGATTGGGGCTTACTCCTGAGGAGGATGCCCATGTTTCGGAACTATGTTTTGGGGCTTACTCCTAAGGAGGAAGCCCATATTAAAGGACTTATAACTGGGGATTGTTTCTTGAAAAGGAGACCCAGGTTTAAGGATTATCTCATCTTAAAGGATGTGGTTGAATGAAAGAACTCTCAATCTTTGGTGACATAAAGATGTATACATCACTATGTTTTAAGAGATATTCCACCGAATTCCTTTCAGATAAGGAAGCCAAATCAAGAAATCATGCCATAAATGGCTTTGAAGAGTTTCTTGAAGACTGGATCTTGAATAGGAAAGGTGAAATGGCTCAAGAGGGGTAAAATGGGCACGATGGGCACCCAGAAAGGTAGGGGCGCACAAGTCTTGAAAGGCAGGCAAGTCTTGCGTGGGCACGCAAGTCTTGCGTGGGCGCTCAAGTATTGGTCACGCAGGTATACCCTTGCATGAAACATGGTGCACTTGCGCGATTTTCAATCGGAATTTAAATACTTGAGCGACTCCATTTTAAACCCTTTAGAATCCCCTTGAGGTTCTTCCAGAAATGGGACGCGCAAATTATATTGAAGGAATAAGGCGGTGCGCAAGTATGACCAGTTCCCTTAAGGGCTGGCCATTCAGGTGCGCAAGTGTTGATGAGTTTCAAAACTTAGGCCTTCCTCCCTCTCTTTAGATCTTCCGTTCTAGGTAAGAAATTACCTTAGAAGTGTTCCGGATGTTTTGAGAAGAGACTTGGGCGTCAGGAGCTTCAATCCGAGTTTCTGGAAAAAAAAACCTCTCGAATGGGGGGCCCACAGGGTCTATTTATAGGCAAAAGAAGGCCCTGGGCGGTTACTGGGCGGTTACCACTTAGGTCGCGCAAGTCACTTGCACGACCAAGGGCGTCACACAAGTGGACTTGCGCGACAGTGATATAACTTGCGCGGTGCAGTTTCTGTTGATCCTTTGTTCATGCCTTTGTCAATTTTTGATATTTTCTTCATAGGATGAATCACTTTGAGCTCAGATATTCCCTTTTCCAATCTTTAGATTCTGTGACAAAAGGAGCGTCAACAAAAGTCCCCCCTCAGAGTTGGATCCGGAGAGAAATGAGGATTTGACTCTGAGGAAATCGAATCCATCCAAAGGAAAAGGGGGCGCGCAAGTCTTCAAGGAACAGAGGACGGCGCGCAAGTTTGCGTCGCGCAGGCCTTAAGCGCTCTAGGTACGGCACGCAGATAGGACTCCTGACCTATAAATACATGGCCTTTGGCCGTGTGTAGCATCTGATCACGATTTTCTCGAGCTCTCACCGCGCAGGTCACCTTGACCGCACAAGTTGCTCAGTTTTCTAGTGTTTTCCTTGATGCCGCGCTACTTTAAAGGTATTTGTACTTGCACGGTTTATACTTGCGCTTCAAAAACTAGTGCGGCACACGAATACTTGCGCGCCATGTTTAGACTTGCGCGACTTAGATTCCTTAGCCATTTTTCCAAATTTCTTCACAAATTTTACGAAACATAACCCCATTTAGAGTTAGTTTATTCATATTTTGTACAGATTCAATTGATCCTAAGGGAATTGGAATGGCTGATGAATTGTCTAGCAAGCGGATTGATGACATGATGAACATCATTGGCCATGATTACTATTATATATGAAATAGCACTCTCCCAGATTTGGCTATGTACTTGAAGAAATATCATCCTAATTTTCCACAGAGCATCCATCTGCCTCTGTGTGGTCATGGTCATCTGCAAGGATTCAATGTTCCAAATGCAAACAATTATACACCTGAGATGCAGTTTCACTGCTACTCCTCTATTTCGGTTATGCTGTGCATTAAGAGCAACAACAATGGTGTGAACTATCAAGTTCTTCCTCTATGCCATTTCCTTGAAGATATGAAAATGGAAAACCCATGGGCTGAAATGTTTTCCACTTCCAGTTAGTGGAGAGAAGACAAACATGTCATTAGAGAAATATCTGAAAAGAGTACTCTCTCCAAATGGCTCTTTACTTCCAATGCTCCATTCTCAAATCCATGTATCCATCTTAGAAGTCTCTTGGACAGAAACAGAGTCACTGTTTGATCAGCAGAAAATTTTCTCAAACCGCACTCAAGAACATCCTTTTACAATTGTTCCAAGAAGAGCTAATATCACTACATCTCTTATTGTATCCAATTTAATGAATGAATTCTAGGTGATTGCTGATGAAGCTCGGGATGCCGTAAATCAAATGAAGTGTTATGTTGAAAGGCTCCTGTAATTCTTGAAAAAAGTGAAGAGACTCCAGTCTATGGATGTTCTTCTAACTCTTGTGTTTCAATGAAATAAACTTTTGTCTTCAATCATTTGTAACTGCATTCTTTCATTACCTGCTTCAATTTTACTTTAGCCAATGGGCCTAGTAAGCATAGTTTGATTTTTACTAGGATTATTACAAATAATCCTACAAACTTTGAATCTCTTAATTGCTCAACATTACCTAAATCATACAAAAATGTATATTTAGTGAGCTGGAACTTGACTTTTATTCAGAGTTCCTTTGTCTTTTGTGGGCAGTTTAAAGTCATGCATGCCGGACATAAAGGGGCTAATGTTTAAGGTCGAAATAGATTTGACCGAAAATGGATTAGAATTGACACAATTCCTTGAAAGTTCATCTGAAAACATACTACCATACTCAATTATGAGGGAAAATATGTAAACAATGGATTAAGAATATTTGAATCTGAGGAATGATATGAAAAAGAGCTAAAAGGCATTAGAAGAAGTAGTTTCCAAGAATAAAGTTACTATTTTTTAACAAAACCCGTTAGGGGGTTGAAATATGCAGGGCCACCTAAGGGCATTGGCTGCATGGTTAAATAAATAGCATCTTTCGGCTGACAAGTCTGTTATGTGGACTGTTTATTCAGGGCCACCTATGGGCACGTGCTGCATAGTCAGGCAAAAGAACTCCCACAAATTTACATTCATAATGCTAAAAACCCAGTGAATGTTTATGGAGATTCAAATTTCCTAAAGTATAGAGTTTGTTGTATGGAAAGAGGTACTTGAATATGGAGAAGATATTTCCAGACAAGATTATCGAAGAACTGGATGAATATCACTCATACGAAGGTCTGATCCAAACGTAGGGAAAAAGAATAATCCATATACTTGAATACTTTCAGATCATGAAAAATTTTATGGGACAAATATGTTAAGGATGGCTATTTTTTTTGCGGGACCCTACATACTGTCATTTAAGACAAATAAGGACAAAAGAGGCATTCTTCCGAATAATTATGTTACCATCATTTAACAAAACCCGTTAGGGGGTTGAAATATGCAGGGCCACCTAAGGGCATTGGCTGCATGGTTAAATAAATAGCATCTTTCGGCTGACAAGTCTGTTATGTGGACTGTTTATGCAAAGCCACCTATGGGCACGTGTTGCATAGTCAGGAAAAAGAATTCTCAGAATTTTGACATTTTTGTGATTAGAAGTCATGAAAAGGGTTATGAAGATCTGAAAATATTTAAGGTTAGGATTATAACACATAAAGATGGGTATTTTCTAATGTATATAGAGATACATAGGTCAATGAAAACCATAATCATGTTGTGGTTGGGTCCTGAATTGAAATTTTGGACTTCACTACGTATCTCATAAGAATGAGAATCAAGCCATACGTTGTTCTTGAAATGCAGTTTAACGTCGTGCAGGATGAAAGTATGAGAAATTTTAGTTTAGGGTCATAGAATTCGGACCACAATAATGAATACACAATGTGTGTTTTTTATGAGGTCTTTTCAGCCAATGGACTGAAAGTGAAATTTGGGGTTAGGACCAAAAGACATGGGGCTAGATTTGAGGGATACTCGAACGTTCCTACGTATCCCATAAGGATGGGAATCAAGCCCACACAGTTCTAGAACTACCCTTTGTACAAATTTGGTTCGTACATGTGAAGGGTGAAAGGGGAAATTAATGCAATGATGGTTTAACCTAAGATAAAAAAATTTAGGCATTACCATGTATGCACATAGTCTTTTTGAAATGAAACATGATTGAAAAATAAAGGTCAATAATAGTTCTCTCTTAAGTGAGGATATCAAAGAATATTGTAGTTTGTTGTCGTACTGGACAAAAGTGTTGTATAGTTTAACGTCGTATAACAAGGACGAAAGTGAATCAATGTAAAAATATTGATTCTAGGGGCGGTTTCACAAATCAACATCATATGAGATGGTGGTGAACCGATGTGAAGAGATTGTTTTCGGGCTTGAACCCTGGGAGGTTGCCTACATACCCATCCTGGAGGGCAAGGATCAAAGTCCGTGTAGTTCAATTAAAGAATGAATTAATGATCAAGTTGTTCTTGGGGAAAACGATCTAATTAAAATGTTGTTGGGACTTACACATGGTTAGTGGCCCAAAGGGAGTGTTATGGTTGATGTTCGATCTAAGCTCACATGAGTCATACTCGGTGTGAGAAACAAGAGGTAACAACAACCTTAACGATGCACAGTTTAATGTCATGTAGGACATATCAAGGGACTATGCAGTTTAAAGTCTTGTAGTTAGGACTATTGGTGCTGCACAGTTTAGTGTCATGTAGCAGGGACAAAATATAGTTTAATGTCATGTAGGACATATTATGAATTTTCTGTACAGTTTAGCGTCATGTAGTTAGGAAGATGGGAATAATAGAGTTTAACGTCATATTGGACGAAAGGGGGACTGTGCAGTTTTAATGTCATGCAGTGAGGACAAAAGAGTGCATCATTTTAACGTCATGTTGGACGCATTGGGGATTTTTTCCACAGTTTTAATGTCATGTTGGACGGAAGTGTGAGTAGTTTAAGGTCATATGCATCGTCCGTGGATGGTGCAGTTTTAATGTCATGCTGGACCTTTGATGATTATATAGTTTAACGTCTTTCCGGACGTGAGGGACTTTTATACAGTTTAGCATCATGTAGTTAGGACGTCATAGTTTAACATCTTGCTGGACAAAAGGGATTTGAAAATAGTTTATGGTCATATACATGGACCAGGGATGATGCAGTTTAAGGTCATGCAGGACGGTTTAAGGATCTTTTTCACAGTTTAATGTCGTGTGGGACGAAGTTGTAGTTTAAAGTCATACTGGACCATTGCTATATAGTTTAACGCCATATAACAAGGACGAACTGGTGCTGCACAGTTTAGTGTCATGTTGTAGGGACATCTTCTTTTCTACAGTTTAATGTCATGTGGGACGAAAAAGGTACTTTCTTACAGTTTAACGTCATGTTGGACGAAGTTGCAGTTTAAGGTTGTATTGGACCATTGCTGTATAGTTTAACGTCATATAGATAGGACGAACTGGTGAACCAATATGAGGATATCAGTTCTAGCGACTTTTTACAGTTTATCGTCATGCTGGACGATGAAAGTGTCACACAGTTTCATGTCATGTTGCTAGGACATAATATAGTTTAATGTCATCTCGGACAAAATATAGTTTAATGTCATCTCGGACAAAATATGGAACTTTTGTATAGTTTAATGTCATGTAGATAGGACATAATACAGTTTTGTGTCATGTAGGACATAGTTGCAGTTTAAGGTCATACATGACCATTGCTGTATAAACCAATTGTAAGAGTCTTGGTTCTGGGGACCATAATTTGTGTTTATACAAAATATTTCTTCAGAAATATGGCATTGGTTGGAGTCGTGATGAGTTTTCCATCCATTGAGATTAATGAATAAGCTCCATTGGAGTAGACCTTATGTATTGAATAAGGTCCTTCCCATTTTGGTTCATGCTTGGGAGGCTTCTTTCCTGGTATCATTGGTGCTCTGAGAACCAATACCAATTCTCCCTGAATGAATGAACGAAGAAGAAATTTTTTGTTAAAAGCTCGTGCTATTCGATTCTGATAGATTTCCAAGTGGTGCAAAGTACACAATCTTTTCTCATCTATGTGTTCCAATTCATTCAACCGTTTTTGGGATTGCTCATCTGTAGATAACTGATCACAAATGGATATTCTGAGTGAGGTCAATTGAACTTCAATTGGAAAGACTGCTTCTGTTCCATATACCAATGAATATGGAGATGACCGCGTTGCATTGCGACTGGTAGTCTGATAATCCCATATAACATGAAAGAGTTTATCAGGCCATGACCTCTTATCTTTATCCACCTTCTTTTGCAGTATATTTGAATGAGTCTTGTTGAAGGCTTCTATCTTGCCATTAGCCGCCGCATGATACCGAGATGAATGGTTGGACTTAATGTTGTATTCTTGATACAATTTCTTCACCTCAGAAGAACAGAAATTGGTGCTGTTGTCCGTCAATATGGTATGAGGGACACCAAATCTAGTAATGATGTTAGACTTGATGAAGCTAACAATGCATTTAGAACTGACTTCTTTGAGTGGTACTGCCTCTGCCCATTTGGAAAAGAAATCAGTAGCAGTATGAATGTACTTAAACTGCTTGGCCGTAGCTGAAGGGTAAGGTCCCACCACATCCATTCCCCATGTGGAAAATGGCCACGAGTATTTAGTTGTATGAAGCAACTCTGGAGGTTGATGAATGAAGTTGGCATATACATTGCATGAATGACACTTCTTTGTGAAATTAACACAATCTTGTATCATTGAAGGCCAAAAGTATCCAAGCATTTGTATTTGATCAGACAGTCTATATCCAGACTGGTGGGCACCACAGACTCCTACATGCACTTCATTTATGACAGCCATTGTCTCTTCACCATCAATACATCTGAAGAGAACTCCATCAAAACCACGTTTGTAGAGAATTTTCTCGAGGTGGTTTGGGCTATCATAAAGAGTAAAATTGACCACACGTCACCAGATTTGTTCTTTCTCAGCTCTATCAGGTGGAAGTGTTCCATTTTGAAGGTATTACCTGATAGGTAACATCCATCCTGTAGTATGACCATACGGTTCAGGAATGGGACTAATTTCATTAATTTCCTCTGTTCTGACTTGAACATAAGGTGAAATTGCATGACGGTGGGCAATACAGATGGTTGTCTCATCCCGATTTGGATCTGCTAAAGCTGTGGCTATATTAGCCAGTGCATCAGCTTGAGCATTTTGTGATCTTGGGACATAAGAAAATGTCGGTTCTGAAGAGAATTCGGACATTAACTCTCTGACGTAATCATACAAAGGGATCAATTCTTCTTTTCTGATGGCATAATCCTCATTGAATTGTTTGATTACCAGGTCTGAATCACCTTTCACCTTTAAGTGATTCACTTGTGCTTGAAGCGCTAACTCCAAGCCTGTAATGAGAGCTTGGTATTCAGCTTCATTATTGGTACCACCTTCCCACAATAAAAAGGAATAAGGTAACACTACCTTATTTGGAGAAATGAGCAAAATTCCTAAACCAACTTTGTTGAATTTAGGATTTTCCATTTTCTTCCCTGTTGGACTTCTAGAAGCACCATAAAAATACATTTCCCATGATTGAGGATTCTCTTGAATAGAGAAAACTTCCTCATCAGGGAGTTTGATATTTGAATACGTGTCTTCCACTGAAAGATGTTCATCCAGGAAATTAGCCAGAGCTTGTCCCTTAATTGCCTTTTGAGACACATATTGAATGTCGAACTACTGTAGAATAACCGCCCACCTTGCCAGACGTCCAGTAAGCATTGGACGACTATGGATGAATTTGAGCGGATTATTGCGAGATACCAATTAGACCTCGTGATGTTGAAGGTAGTGTCTCAGTTTCTGAACTACAAAGTTTAATGCCAGGCAGCACTTCTCAATACTTGAATACCGGGTTTCTGCTTCAAGCATAGTTCTACTGAGATAGTAGAGACTATTTTCATTCCCAGCATCATTCTTTTGAGCGAGAAAGGCACCCAATGATTTCTCTAAAGCTATCACATAGAGGATAAGCGTTCTACCCTAAACAGGTGGCATGAGTACTGGTGGACTCAAGAGGTATTTCTTGAGAACATCAAATGCTTCTTGACATTCTTCAGTCAACTGGTAAGTGACTCCTTTCTTCAATAATTTGGTAAAGGATAAACTTTTTCATGCCAAATTGGCCATGAAACGCCGAATATAGGCTAAGTGTCCTTGAAGTCCTCTTAATTCTTTCAAATTCTGAGGAGGTGACATACCAAGGATTGATTTGGTCTTCTCAGGATCGACTTCAATACCACGATGGCGTACAATAAAGCCGAGGAATTTTCATGAGGTTACCCCAAAAGCACATTTTAAGGGGTTCATCTTCAAATTATGTTGTCGAAGCTTGTGGAATATGACATCCAAATCAGCCAAGTGATTATAACGTTGTTTGGATTTAACCACCAAATCATCCACATAGCATTCAACAAACTTCCCTAAAAAAGGTTTGAAGATACAATGCATGGCGCATTGATATGTTGCACCTGCATTCTTTAAACCAAAGGGCATTACCCGGTAACAAAACACACCTTGAGGAGCTCTGAAGGCTGTATATTCCTCATCTTCTGGGGCCATTTGGATCTGATTATATCCGGAATAGCTTTCCATGAAAGAAAGTACTTCATAGCCAGCCGTCGCATCAATTAAGAGTTCTGTAATCGGAACTGGGAAATCATCTTTAGGACAGTACCGATTAAGATCTCTGAAATCGATGCAAACCCTAATTTGTCCGTTCTTATTCTTTATAGGGACAATATTAGCCAACCACTTGGGATATTGAACATCTATGACGAAGTTAGCTTTGATCAGCTTATCCACTTTAGCTTCAATTTTGGAAGCATAGGTTGGGTGTGTTCTTCTCGCGGCTTACATAAAACCCTGATGTTCTTTTGGTAAACCCAAATGATGAGTAGCAACATCAGGATCAAGACCAGGCATTTCTGTATAATTCGAAGCAAAAATATCTTTATTTTTCTTTAGAAATGAAATATACATCTCATGCTCCTCAAGGGTCTTGGCCGCACTAATTAAAGTGGGGCGTGGATCTTTCTCTGTACCCAGATTTACTTCTCTGAGTTCATCCACAGTGGTACAGATACCCTCTTCAAATGCTGGAGGAGCATCTCTAAGATCTTCCTCCTCCTCTTCATCATGCGTTATTTCTTCCGTTTATACTTGCAAAGTAGATGAAAAAACGAAATTCTAATGATCATAAGAGATGTCAAAATTTTCACATTTTGAAGAAGAAGCTTCCATTTCCGACCCTATTGATGATAAAGGGTCTTCTTTGGGAAATAAAGAGGAGATGATGGATTGAGAATCGACATCATTATTCACCTCTGGTGTTGCTATAACTTCTTCTGGCCTGATTAGCTATGTATAGACTTCTTGGACTTCAGCAGATGAAATGATAACGTCACCACTTATGCTTTCATCACTACTTGGTAGGTTACCAATTTCTCCCATGTTGTCTGGCTCAATCACCGTAATTGACATTATGGAGCTTTCCATATGATTATTTTGATTTGGGCCTATTTTGTCAATTTGACTGATAGGTAACACATAATCTGTACTCACATGTGTAAATGGATTTATTGTAATTTTCTCCAAACCATATGGTGCATTAACTTTGGTAATTTCCTTCATTGTAGATTTTTCTCTTCCCTTCATGTGATAAAATTCTGCCTCAATGTATTGAGACTCACATTTCATGAACGAGGCCTTATCACCATACAATGTTCCAACTTGACAATCGAAACATTATTTGAGACATTGATGGTATGATAAAGGAATAGTTGCATGCTGATGTAGCCAAGGTCTTCCAAGCAAGATATTGAAAGCTGATTCTTGATCAACAATCAGGAAATCCGAATTGGATACAAGATCTCCAAACAGAGTTCTGAGTGTAACTTCTCCCAGTGGTTCTTGTTCATTATTATCATATCCTTGTAACATCATGGTAGAAAGAGATAAATCAGATTCCGTGAGGCCCAATCGACGAAGTGTTCGAATGGGCATGAGGTTGACTCCTGAACCATTGTCAATGAAAGCTCTTCGAATATCTACACCATTGACTTTGACAGATATATATAAAGGTTTTATGTGCCCATGCACAACATCATCTTCATCTTTATCAGTAAATGATATCACTTCATGGCATTCTGCAGGATTATTATCTATGTGATAGATTTCAGCTGCAGCAATTTCAGCTTCAAACTCATGAGGATTTGACAATGCTTTGATGAGTGCTTCTCGAAGATCTTTTGATAGATTCAAAGCATCCAAAATTGATAACATGGCAGGTACTTGGGCCAAGTGTTTCAATATATCATACTTTTGATCTAGAGGTCTGAATTTCCCAATAGGAATATGCGGTTTAGTAGGTACCTTGGAAGTAGATGCTTTAGAAGCTGATGCATCTTGTATTGAAGTTGGCAACATCCTTGGTTTTGGAAGATTAGACTGATTAGATCCATTTACTTGCTGAGATAAAGAAGTTTGAACCTTTAATCGGTCATCCAAAATAACTGTGCCAAAACTGAGTTGGCCATTGACAGAAGAACATTGTTGTTCTTTTTGAGCTCGCTGAAGAGCTCTACCACGAGTTTCTGCTGCATACACAGTGCTAGCAGGGGTAGAATTGGAGTAGTGGCTTCGGAAAGATCCACGTCTTCCCCTATATCCTGAACCTCTAGAACTTACTCGGATTCCCTTATTTGATTCAGGGAATTCAGGCCTATTAAGACTGGAATATGGATCTGTTAATTGAATCATATTAACAGAACCAAAGATTAACTATTCTTCTGATAAAGACTCTGCCTGGTTAGCCAGTTTAGGTTGTGCCGTTTGATGGGTCGGTGCCCGTGGCTTTGAAGTAGATGGCATGAAATCTGCCAGAGTAAAAGAAAATTTAGGCTTTGATACATACTCATCTTCTTCTGATTCCTCTTTCTTCTTTGAATTGCGCTGCCCTTCGGAGGATTTGTATTTTGATGGAGTCTTTACTGCAGCTTTTGTAGGAGACACAATTGGCTTCTTCAATTGTGTTCGCAAAATGGAATGGGTCCGATTGATTGCCTTTATGACTATCCAATCATCATATTTTTTCACAGTTTTGCTTTTTACTTCCTTCCACTCGCCTCCTTCCTCTAGATCTGTAGCGGTAATACACGCTACATGAGTAGAAGAACCCTTCAATTTGACTTGTCCCAAGTCGACCATATTTTGCAGGAGGTCTTTAAAGACAAAACACTCCTGGATGGGATGCCCCAACATTTGATGAAAGGGACAATAATTGGGACGGTCTTCATCTCCTTCCTTGTTTGGCCTCTTGGTCACTGGTAATTGAACCAAATTATTTTCCAGAGCTGAAATGAAGTAACCAGGAACTTGCTCACTTCGGAAAGAGTATGTTTTACTCTTCAAATCCTCTAATTGTTTTCGTCGTTGATCTTTTTTATCATTTGGACGAAACAACCTTTGTTGTTGGAGTTCAGGAGATGGAGCCCTTCGGGAAGATGACGGTTTTGAAGTAGATATAGGTACAGGTGCTTGTTTAAGCATAACTGTAGCAGTTTCCAATTTACCCATTCTCCTTCCTGGAACTGATGGAATTATACGAGATTTAACCTTATCCTGTATAAGGGAATCTTCAATCTATTGAGAGATTGAAGTAAGGTCTCAAAACCCTCCTGTGTATTTCACAGGGATCAATGGCATGCGTAATTCACCACGCAAATTTTCCACATAGATTGGCAACAGTTCCTCCTGAGGGAGTGCTAAACTCAGGGAATACGTTAATCCTTTCCAACGAGCAATGAAATCAGAGACTCTTTCATTCTCCCTTTGCTTGCAGTTCGTAAGATCGAAAACTGTCATTTTTGGCAATGTTGAGTTGAACTGAAGAAGGAATTTTTGACGAAGATCCTCCTATCCAATGATTGACCGGGATTGCAAGCTTGTATAGCAGAAAAAAGATGGTCCTTGCAAGGTTCGCACGAAGCATCTGAGTTTCACTGCTTCTTGCTGCTCTGGAGTTCCCATCATAGGATCACAACAAGACACGTAATGCGTGAAATGTTGTTCAGGGTCGCCTGATCCATTGAAAGTAGGGAAAACAGGGTTTCCAAAACTGGATGGAAGAGAAATTGAATCTAGCCATTCAGGGTAAACTTTCTTTTCAGGTTGAACTTGCGCCCGTTTCCCTTCCATAGTTTCTAACCGAGATGTTAATGACTCAATAGTAGTTATTAACTTTTGAGAAACATCAGGTTGAACTTGGTTTTGGGAAGGTGCAATGAATGGAGCTTTGACAGACGTAGTGGTTGGTGCTGCAACTGATGGTAGTGCTGCCAACCATTGTTGTGTTTGACCCGTAGGTTTAGAACTATGAGGGTGTACTGATAAAGGAGGATATTCTTGATCCATCTCAGTAGTTACAACAAATTTCTTCGGCTGTCGGACATCAGAATTCTTAAGAAGAAGACTACTCTGAAGTAGTTCTGCATTAAACCTTCTTAATTCTTTCATTTCTTCCTCCTGTTGTGCAAACCTTTGCTCTAATGAGAGTGATTGACCTCCTTCAGAGGAAGGGTGAGAATTAACCTGATTATTTCCTTTCCCTTTATTGGATCCATTTCGGAGAGGGGAAAGTGGGTTACTTGAAGGAATAACCAGATTTTGGGTAAGCCTTTGATTACGTGTGCACACACCTTCTTCATTTAGGTCAGTGTGCGCAACTTCTTGAGCAGGAACCTCTTCGTCTGATCCCTCTGATTGAGCCTCATCTGGTGAATCAGCAGCAACGACATTGATGACATTAATGGATGCATATTGCATGGAATCCTTTCTATCAGCATTTCTGTGATATTGTCTTTTTCCATGTCCATGATCAGAGATGTCATTCCGTTGACTTGATCCCTATGGAAGATCTTGGAGAACCGTCACTTGGAGAGAATCTCTTGATAGATTGACTCTTCGTTCCTCCTGAGGCTTATTCCCTAATCGAGAGAATACTAACTTTCTTTGAGGGAGGGATTGAGGATTTGAAAAATTCCCCAGTCCGGTGGACTGGGGATGTTCCTGCTGCTTCCGCTCAACTCCTCGAAACCCATTTGTTGACTCTGAGGGTTGGGTTAGAGAAGTCCCCAGTATGACAAGCTGGGTGTCTCTTGACATGCTATGTCTGAGATCTTCTTAAAATCATTCTTGATCTTGAGAATCTTAGTTCGGAAATTAGCTGGATGCATTAACCTGTATCCACTTTTATCACCTGGTTCGACAGACCATTGGATGATTTCCGAAACTTCTGTCATTTGATGACATGTTTTCTCCAGACCAGAGGCTTGTGCAATATTCTCTCCTGCTTGATGTAGGATTAATTCAACAACTTGTTCTCTATATACATGATTTTGGGAGGAACTAGTTGAAGCATGATCTTGAGAAAGCTTTTGATTATGAACAAAGACCATTGACTGTGGCCGGCCATGGGCAATAACATTGCATGAGACCATTTTCGGCGGGCTTTGCTGACTGGAAAGCACTGTGAAATGTAGTGCTCCGTGAACACCCCATCCTCTGATATGAACACCAAATGGAGCATTGTCAATTAACTGACGCAATTTTCTTAGTGCGCCAAGGCATGAACGTTGAAGGGTTCTCTGTTGCTTTTTAGCCTTCGGATATCAAGAGACTGATAGAGATTCCAAATCAATATGACGTTGTAGCCCTTCTATTATCTGAAGATGATTTTCATATTCATCATAAGATAATAATTTCTTCTTTAATTGACAAAGAGTTTTCCATATGTTGAGACGAATATCATGGATTCCATCATCCGTCAACATCTTTGGAATGTCATACTGGGAGTCAGCCAAAGGCCAAAACATGACTGGTACTTCACCTTTTGCCAGTTTTTTTGTCAAGTTCAGTATTTCCTCTTTATCATTAAATGAAGATTCTTCTACCTGTTTTGACCAGAGTTGGTGTTTCCTTGTTGATTCATCGGATTCAACAAGATTGGTAGAGAGATCATTAATCAAACTAGAAGATGCATGACTTAGTGGTGGTTCGGAGAATGACATACACCCTGGGCTATCTTCTGATTGAGAAATTATTTCACTTGTTAGCGATAAACCATCAGACATGACTGGTTTCACATTTTCAAGTGCCTCAAGATAAGAGGGCTTTCTCGGCACTACATTATCCACTGGAGTATTTTCCAGGCAATGTGAATCACTACTGCGGAAAGGACTTTCGCAGTGAAGTTCATCATCATAGGGAGGACCACCATAATGGGTTATAGTAAAAGATGAAATCTCTTGCTCCTTGGTCTTCTGACCACAAAGAGGGTTCATGGGGCTCTCATCTGAAGAAGAAACTTCAAGATTGACCGAACTTTCATGAAGCAAGCCTTCATGAGGAAGTGTCTGTTGAAGACCTTCAAAATTAATGTTCTGGTTATTGGGAACTGAGGGAGTAGAATCTTGAATTCCGACAGATAAATGTCTGAGGGCTTCAAGAACTACAGCATTGAGCAAGGCCTTGTTGCAGATTGGCCTTTGATCTCATGACTATGCTGGGAGGATCTTTTTCTTAGATGCCTTCTTACTCACTTTAGAAACCACTTGTTGACGAAAGTTGTTACACTGAGCAGGTGTATGTGCCTGATCAGGAAATATGGTCAGGTTAGGCTGATGATCTCCACTCAAATCTGGTGTATGTGCCTGACTTGGTTGTCCGTATGATATGGGGGAGTATGCCCCATAACACTCTTGGACTGGAACAGATGTGTGTGTCTGTTCCAGAGTGAATCCTTGATATGTCACTTCACTACTAAGGATAGATTTATGTGTCCTTCCCTGAGATGATGCTGAAGCTGTTATGATATCCTGGCAAGCATCCAGAATATGAGCAGGAATTTGCTTCTGCTCTTTCACCATTGACAAAATATGTTTGGTGACTTCAGCCGCCGGAACGGGGATATACGTCCATTCCAGGCTTGGAGTAGGTGTATGTGCCTGCTCCTGTCCTCCTTTTCCTGTCAATGAATCCTGACAGTACTCAAGTGTGGAGGAAGAGAGTTGAGTCTGCCTCATGTTTGTCATCGGGGCTTTCCGACCGTCTTCTCTGTGCGCTACCAAGCGAGACTGTTGGTAAGCTTGATTAGTATTAGCAGGTGTATGTGCCTGCTGATTACACTTCACCAAATGCGGTTGACGAGATCCATCATATGTAGTCAGACGAGTCTGGTGACTAATTGGTGATGTATAAGCAGGTGCATGTTCCTGCCTATGGTACTCCGCCGGAATTGCCTGGCGGGATTGGCTTGATGCTGCCAGATGAGTCTGCTGGACAGCGGAATTAAAACGGGCAGGTGTGTATGCCTGCTCGTTGTTCTCCACCAAGTTCGGTTGGTGGACTCCACCATATGTAGTCAGGCGAGCCTGCTGACTAACTGATGATGCATAAGCAGGTGTATGTTCCTGCCTATAGTACTCCGCTGGAATTGCCTGGCGAGATTGGCTTGATGCTGCCAGACGAGTCTGTTGGACAGCGGAATTAAAACGGAAAGGTAATTGTGCATGTTCATTATTTGCCACCAAGTTAGGTTGGTGGACTTCTTTGGAGATGGCAGGGATGACAACCTGCCCATTGTTAACGGGATTCCGTCTCTGGTGGTTCATCTTGCCTTCTCGGGTTCGAGGAACCTGAGCTGAATGCCTAGAGTCGGTACCCTCATCATGATGAGGGAGCACTACCTCACGAGTCTGGCGGCGATTGTTGATGGGAGCCCTCGAGAAGGACTCTTGTATTTTTGAATTAAGGCCCTGCGGGACCTACTCATTCACTTCCTCAGAGTAAGGGAGTGAATGGAAATTGCGTTCCGGGGATAACGACCCAAAACGGTTGGAGACGGTATTCAGCACCGCCTGCTTCTTGATTGATGGATGATGTTGTCCGGACGACCAGGTAGAGTTGTTAACTTGGAGGGATTGACGATTGGCCTCCATAGTTGGGATCGTACCGTTGCGACGGTACTCCTTAACCAGTGCATTAGAAACCCAGCGTTGAAGACGCTGAGTAGGAGATGTCATCCTCAGAGCAGACGACTTTCCAGCAAGAGTAAAAGCATTGGTTTTCACATCAGCAGACCTCACAGTAGAGGTGTTTACAGCAGTAGTATTCACAGGGGTGAATTTAAGAAAATCCATCTTGCAGAAGATCTTGAGAAATGAGTTCCTGTTCCATATAACAGACATAATCAAGATGAATCTGGCCACTGTATCTTTTGGATGAGCACATGTCAATGATTGATTTGTTGGCCCATGGGGCCTTACAAATAAAGAGAACATCACTTTAACTTGGTTAAGGATTCACGTCGGGTTCACCATTTTTCGTTTCGCACGGAATTCGGGGATGACCTCCTGCACGGGAGATTCAAACGTTCTGATCGGTTTCTAACGGGTTTGTTCGTAGAATCGGAAACATCCAATGATTCCACATCCGTTTGGACCTACTTTCCAAAGGTAGGTGCTCATTATCTTGTGGACTCATGAGGCTAAGGAATTTGCATTGGTCGAGAGGATGGGAGGTCGGACTCATCACACCTTTTTGAGGCGAATTATTGTCTACTCCGGGACTCTCTTTATAGATTTAAGTTATGTTCATGAATCCTTATTACATTACCAAGTATAAAATGAGCTTTCCTTTAGTTTTCACAATCGATGATTAAATATGCAAGAAATTTAGAGAATCTTTTATATGTATTCGAGGTTCTTCATCAATAGAGAATCATCTGTATCTATTTAGAGATTCTTGGTCAATGGTACCCTTCAAAACATTTATATAAATGTCTCTTAGTCATTATGATGACTAGGCTGGTTTTAAAGCCACTCATTGGGGCACTTGAAGTTTATTGTCATTCAGAAGGACAGAGATTATTTCAAAGTTGGGATCGAAACCATAAATGGGCAACCTACGTATCCTTTGTTTTGGAAAAGGAATCAGAACCCACGTAGTTCGAGTAATGGAGTATAACGTTTATGATTGATGGCTCAAAGAAGAATTTCATAATTACTTTTACACTCTAAGCTCACGTGAGTCATGCTCGGTGTGAGAAACAAGAGATATTGGTAAAAATTAGACAATTGTGCCATGAAAGATGAAATCATAAGAAATTGTTTGGGGCTTATGTATATATGACTTCCCAGATAGATGAAGGTTTAGGATTTACTTTTAGGAAGAAAATCCAGGAACAGGGTCCATAAAGGTATATGTGCTTTATGGAGATTTGAATACTCTAACATGGGACTTATTCCTGAAAAGGAAACCCAAATTAGGAGAGGATTGATAATTGGGTTTTACTCCTGAGGAGGAATCCCATATCAAACGTAATTTAGGACTGGTTAAGAGAAATTAAGGGGCTTGGGGTTCACTCCTGAAGAGGATGCCCAATATCATGACTGGGGCTTACTCCTAAAAAGGAGACCCAGGTTTAAGGTTTGGGGCTTAATCCTGAGGAGGATGCCCAAAATTAGAGGGCTTGGGGCTTATTCCTAAGAAGGATGCCCATATTTGAGATTGGAGCTTACTCCTGAGCAGGATGCCCATGTTTGGGAACTAAGGTTTGGGGCTTACTTCTGAGGAGGATGCCCAGATTAAAGGACTTATAACTGGGGATTGTTCCTGAAAAGGTGACCCAGGATTAAGGATTCTCTCATCTTAAAGGATGAGGTTGAATGAAAGAACTCTCAATCTTTGGTGACATAAAGATGTATACATCACTAGGTATTGAGAGATATTCCACTAAATTCCTTTCATATAAGGAAGTCCAATCAAGAAATCATGCCATAAATGGCTTTCAAGAGTATCTTGAAGACTGAATCTTGAATAGGAAAGGTGAAATGGCTCAAGAGGGGTAAAATGGGCAATATGGGCACCCAGAAAGGTAGGGGCGCGCAAGTCTTGAAAGGCACGCAAGTCTTGCGTGGGTGCACAAGTCTTGCGTGGGCGCTCAAGAATTGGTCGCGCAGGTATACCCTTGCGCGACACATGGTGCACTTGCGCGATTTTCAATCAGAATTGAAATACATGAGCGACTCCTTTTTAAACCCTTTAGAATCCCCTTGAGGTTCTTCTTGAAAATGGACGTGCAAATTCTATTGAAGGAATAAGGCGGCGCGCAAGTATGACCAGTTCCCTTAAGGGTTGTCCATTCAGGCGCGCAAGTGTTGATGAGTTTCAAAACTTAGGCCTTCCTCCCTCTCTTTAGATCTTCCGTTCTAGGTTATAAATTACCTTAGAAGTGTTCCGGAAGCTTTGAGAAGAGACTTGGGCGTCGGGAGCTTCAATCCGAGTTTCTGGAAAAAAACTCCTCTCGAATGGGGGGCCCACAGGGTCTATTTATAGTCAAAAGAAGGCCCTGGGCGGTTACCGGGTGGTTACCACTTAGGTCACGCAAGTCACTTGCGTGACCAAGGGCGTCGCGCAAGTGGACTTGCGCGACAGTGAGATAACTTGCGCGGTGTAGTTTTTCGTTGATCCTTTGTTCATGCCTTTGTCGATTTTTGATATTTTCTTCAAAGTTTGAATCACTTTGAGCTCAGATATTCCCTTTTCCAATCTTTATATTCTGTGACGAAAGGAGCGTCAACAGCGTAGTTAGTCAAATAAGTCATCCCCTTTGGCCTTAAGAGTTTGTTGATGTCGACCATCATCATCAACCCTTGGATTTTAGCATTGATTAGCATAATTCCCCATCTCCTTTCACTTGAAACATTGAAGTGTAGTAGGTTCATTATGTGTATCCATTACTTTAATTCCATCATTAGATATATTCTTCCCATCATTGCGGCATTCAAATGCCCTATGACCTTCCTTTCCACATTTGAAACATTTACTTGTCCCTTTAAGAAAACTTCCTCCATTTTTCATCCCACACTTTCAGCATAAGGGAAAGCTCATCTTCTTTTCAGTGTGCTCTTTAGATTTTCTTTTGAATTCCATTTTACTCTTCTTATCAAACCCATATGACTGTTGGGTTACTCCAATCTCCATCTCGACTTTGATAGCACATCGAACGATTTCCTTGTAGCTATTTAAGTCTCTTATGGCTAACGCCCTTCGAAGACTTGGTTTTACCCCACTAAAGAATCGATCAATCTTACTCTTAGGTTGGATAATAATAACAGAAGCGTACCTTTCAAGTCTTGTAAAATTTTCTTCATAGGTACCAAAAGATTCATCATCCGTTTGCTTCAGTTCTAGAAACTCTTCCTCCATCATTGTTTGGAGAATACGAGGGAAGTACTTATTGAAAAATAAGTTCTTGAACTCGTCCCATTCCATGGACTCAATTTCATCCTTTTGCCTCGTATTCTTAATAAGATTCCACCATTTATCAGCATCACCTTCCAAACAATACACTGCTAAGATGACTTTATCATATTCAGAACATTGAAGAACTGAAAATATCATTTCAGTTGTACTAATCCATTGTTCAGTAACTAGTGGATCAGTAGACCCACTAAATGAAGGTGGACACTACATCATGAAGGATTCAACAGAATGTAGCTCCTTCCATTGATCATTTGGATGTCCTGCATGATTCCTAGCTTCAGAAAGTTGTGTGAGCATGGCTACAAGATTTTTCATTCCTGCTCCCATAATGTTTGGTTGCTTAGGGGAACAATAATTGCATTGCCCGTTGCATTCCGCATTAACAAGATTCCTTCGGTTTCCATCCATTGACTAAAATCAAGAAGAATAGTGTGATCAACACTAATTATAATAGGAAAACCAAACAATCAAGAAAAAAAATTCACACTTAAGGTCTTATCCTAGGTTATTCATGGCCATTTCCTAAACACTAAGATTGTGTTCTCAAATGCTCTGTAAGGGTAAACAAAATAAATATCAATCACATCATATACATAAGAACATAACTTTTTGAAATATTAACTTGAAAAATAAATCATAATGTCATAACATGAGATAAATCATAAGAGTTAAATATTATCCCAATAGTCATAACATAAGACATGAAACTTTGTGGCATACACACATACTCATAGAGAATCATTTCTTATTAGTCAAGACTCATTACCAAGTCTATCTTAGTGGACAAAGTATATTTATGAACCAAGTTCACTCCTCATTTTAGTCCTGTTTCACTTAACCGTTTTAACCTTCCGTTCCAGCCATGTCTATCTCATGAGATATAAAATCTTTACCCAATTCATTGGAGAGATATATAGGTCCCACCCATCTGATAATGATACCATTCTTATATGTTCCAGAAAATCATAAATCATACATCATTTTATAAACCATGTAATAAAAATGGGATTCTTAAACATCATGACATCATAAAACAATTCATATAAGATAAAGGAATTCATAAAAATAATTCCATCACAACATAATCAAATCAATTTAATAATAGGGATAGAAACAGAACCCAATATTTTCTTAGATGGAAGGTAATTTTGATAAAATACATGAACTCCATTCTTGAGGAAAATATCCTTTATACTTCAACATAAACACTTTTCCTTTCTTAACATGCCATACAATTCTATTCTAAAAGATGTTGATTAAAAATAAACTTGAATACCTGTAATGGATGTGGATGATAAAATACCCCAATTAAATACCAAAGTATAAACAATTTCGGATAAAAATGAGATTGTGATATTTCCCTTACCTTAGGTCTGATTAGATTCATAAGTGTCTGAACCTCCTGTATAATGATTTAAATAATGTTATTGACTTATTCCATAATCATAATTATTTTTATGATATCATATATTGTCATATTCATAGTTTATTATTAGAAATAATTCATAACTACTTTTTATTCGGGTGTTTATTACTTTTTGTTCTTATGCGTTTTTTGTCGAATAAATTCTTATTTTTTCTTTTTAGGTTATAGATACCTCATTTAAAGAATTGTATTACTGTAATATATATAATATTAATTCATTCAATTCATTTATATAATCATTGTGCAATGAAGATCATGTAGAACGAGTCGCATCACATCGTGGAGACGGTATTCCGTACGTACACACGAGCGATGATATCGTTCCTATGATCGTGGAATTGTATTAGAGTGTAAGTATACTATTTCAGAATCAATATCACTTCACAATAATCATATATATTCATTAATTTCACCATTATACCCATCCAAGTAAGGTGGTGGTGGAAAATAGATTACACCACGGTGTGGAGACGGTATTCCGTACGTACGCACGCGCGGTGATTTCATTTTCCGTAGGATGGATAGATGGTTAAATAGGGTTTTTTCATACATATAATAACATATAAGTATATGATTGATTCTGATGTTATTACATTATAATGAAACAACTAAAGAAGAAGAAGTGGAAGAATAAATAAAGATGAAAGAATCGGTAACAGACATTACCTCTTCTTTGAAGTGCTTCTTTGAGACCTCCTTTTAGGGCACTAAAATTGGACTTTGAAGAAGACCAGGACTTCTAATATGTCTATAGGGAAGTAGAGAGGAGGGATTTGCAGGGTTTGGCTGTGCATGAAGGCTCAATGTGGTGTGAGGAAGAGGGGGAGGAGGTTCCCTTTTATAAGGGAGGAGAAGGGCACCTTTGGAAAAACTAAAAATATTAATTTATTATAAAGTCGTATTCGGTTTTAAATAGCTCCAAATTGATTTATTTAGAAGGTAAGGTTGGTATGGGTCTAAATTCATTCATAGAATAGAATTTGGAGCAGTTTAGATTTCTATTTTAACCTTATCAATTAGATTTAACTTTATGTTAAATAATTTTACTCTTACCTTGTCTTCTTGTTTTCTAACACTATAAGGTTAATAAACTTACTATAACAAGAAAAACGAACCCCAAGTAGTTTATTATTAATATAAATAACCTTTTATAAGTCATTTGTCCAAACATTAGATTTTTTGAAATAAAATAACAATTAATAATATACAATTTGTTTTAAAAACAGTTTTATGTCAATTTTGACACTATTTAGTAATAGATTTTTTTGAAAATCATATCAGAATGACTAGTTTGAAAAAAGTTAATTAAATAAATATTAACATATCATATTAACCTATAAAATTAGTGTAATTCATTAAAAAGTCCCAAATTACATTTATTTGGGTATTTATAACATTAATTATGTCAATATTTTATTAATAAGATAATTACTGCATCATCTTTGTGTCATAAATAATAATTATAAACTAATCATTGATAGAATGATTCATGCCCCTCCGGTAATCAACTCCCTATTAAGGATGGTATCCAAATATAATGGTTGAATAAATAAGAGAGAATATATATATTATTAGTCAAAGAAACCAAAATGATAGAGTAATGGGATTTCCATCTCCCAGCAGAGCCCAAAAAGAAGAGTATCCAACATTTCCAAAATTCGATCAATGATGCTCAATATCACACAAGTCTTATGTGATCAAACATGTATAAGGATCTAAATCACCAAAAATTTATACACTCCTCTTTGGGTTGAACTAACTTTCCCAAATATTTTTGGTCATGTCACAAAAACATGTACCCTTTGGGAAAGCATTCCTCTTTCTCGTTAGACCAAAAGATATGTCAACCCGCATCTTATCATTGTTCTTCATAGACAAGTGGGCAAAAAATTATAGATGAATACATGTTCCCCCATAAGTTATGGGTGTTCTCCACTACATTCACCAATAAAATCCAATGCCCGACCATTCAATAGGGTACCACTCAGGAAAGGTCATCAGGGAACTCCACTCCCCAGCTCTGCTAGAGGGTACCACCTAGAAAAGGTTATCAGGGAACACCACTTCCAAACCCTATTGTATGGGTACCAACCTGAATTTTTATAAACTCTACTCTACAGCCCTGCTAGATGGTAATTCCTAGAATTTTGATGTAATCCATTTTCCAATCTTATTTGAGGGTAACTTGTAAAGGTTATCATCAAACTCCACTGCCTTGTACTACTGAAGGCTAACACCTGGAACAGGTTCTAGACGAACTCCACTACCCATCCCAACTGGAGGGAAATGTTCAGAAATATGTGGTGATCCTTTACCATTTTTTTCCACCATCGGGGGTCACGTCAAAAATATTCATGATTCAAATAAATCACATCATATTTCAAAATAAAAAATGGTGGTTACCTTCATGTTTCACATGAAAAAAATGCTCGAGATAATCTATTCACTTGCCTTAATCGGACGCCTGGTGAAAAATTCACATTTCACCGCATTAGGCTCAAATGGTGCCACATGGTCCTGAGAATAGAATCTAAATTAAATAAAAGATATTGGTAATGAAATTTTAACATAATATTCATGGCCGCTGAATCACATATTATTCATTATTCTGACACCGTATGAGGGAGATATGTCCGATAAAAGATTCCATAATAATAATAATTTTATTATTATTGAGTTTTTTTGTTCACCTGAGGAATGAATCTAAAAAAAGGTTTCCAAAATTAGTCTTAATATGATCATATCAATTCATAGATCATGTTTCCATTTCTGGTCATTATAACTAATGCCTTGGATAAATTATATAACTGATATAAGAATAATTAACCAAGATTTAAATCTCATATGTCTTATCATCATCTAATATCTCATACCTTGTATCTTATATCTTATATCTTATATTTCACATATTTTATCTTATATATGATATAATGTATCTCATATCTTTTCTATTTTATCTTATATCTCAAATCTTGTATCTCATATGATGTATATTTTTTCATCAATCGGACATGAATTTTGGGGTCGGATGGGGCTCAATACCTTCCAACAAAGTCGAACTAGCAATGAAAGGATCCAACTGGTGATGAAAACAATTAATAATGGGGATCAATTTACAAGAATAAAGTTTTATATATTGAGGAAAAGTATTTTAACTAGTTGAGAAAGAATGGTGATCATTGGGTTAACAAAAACAATTGAAGACATATTAATTTCTATACATGGGCACATGAAAACACTGAAAAATGGGTGCATATCAAAGAAAAACATTCGATCTACTCAATAAATTAATCAATAAGGCATAAACCACCAAATTGACCTGTCTTGCCTCTTTTATGTATTGATCACTAATGAAGAACGTTTTCACCAACGACTGAAGACGATTGTTTCCTTTTTTCTTCTCATGATCTGATCTGATCTAACATTCTCACATCATTTGTTGTAATAAGGCAATGTAAAGGGAAAGAGAGAACATTATAGTGATTTCAGGGTTATAAGACCAACCCTATCAAAAAATCCATAATGATGTATTTATTGACTAATCTGTTTCATTGGAAAACAAACTAATTTATTATTTAATTAAATTAATTTTTCCTTTAAACACACCGCCAAAGAGATTGGGGTATAAATGAACTACATTTACTAACATTGATTTATGACAAGGGTAGACACCAACTTCCAGAACTAACCATGTTCTCATATTTCTAATTCGATCGACTAAATAATATTTTAACCATTTTACTTCATTAAAAATGTGTTCCCAATATCAAATATATTTAATATTCTTATAAAATCTATTCTAGAACCAGCATGCCATGAAATCACATATTATGTCAATGAGCAGCTATGAAATATATATATATATATATACTACAAAGATATGAATGGAAAAAAATTTGGTCTCTATAAGCTTATAATCATTGTATCTTTTTAAAAAATAAATTTATGTTTTTAATAAAAAATGGATTCCAATATTATATGTAAAAAATTTTGTTATGGAAAAATTAGATAAAAAAATAATTCTGATCGATAGGTATTGATGTGTTTACAGTGAAATTCCATGATATTAATACTAGCATGGATTTTGATGAAATTTCTTCAAAATATCAAAAAGAATTGGGCACTCATGCCAAATGAATCAATTCCAAGGGGGTTTATTATGTAACACAATATATAAGAACATAACTTGATTAAATTAATTACATAACATGTGTTCAAACCTTCTAAATATTTAATAAGGATGTTTAATAGATAGGGAATCTAATATAAATGTTACACTGAATAAATTTGAGGACATAAGAATCAACCCCAATGTCTCTTTTCATACATTATCTAATCAGGTGAGTGTTTTTGTGGAAGACAAGAATGGTTTTTGATAAATTTCCAATATTGTCAATATTTCTATTATCATCTTGAGAAGAAAACCATATCTATTTAAGCAGAATATATTGTTTATGGAGGATAAATATAAAAATGAAAATTCATTAGAAAAATTTAATTATATTCTTATCTTATTTAAAATTAATTTTTTTGATAATGATCATTTTGAAAATGGAAATTCTATAGTTGTTTTATTAAAGGATACAATTAATATCACAAATTAGTATTTTCAAAATGAAGATATAGTGCATACGAAAATGTAATTCCGTTCCCCAGTTCTACAAATAGGGAGATTAATTTTTAATAGGAAACATTCTCTAGTATTTTTTCATTCTTGAAATGTTGTAAATACTATATAAATGTATCCCAAGATAATTCAAGATAGTTATGAGGAAGATTATTTCATTCCTAGGAATAAATATCCAATCAATATTATAGGTATGAAAAATACTATGTGAATGTTTTTTAAAATGTGGAATATATATTCATAATAAAATATAAATTCTCATGTGTTTGAGGAATAAGAGGTTAATGAATTCATTAATGATGTAGAAAATTATTTGGTTGAAGTTTTGTGTATTGAGATATTATAAGAAGAAAATGGGAATTATTTGGAGATGTTGAATGAAGATTTTCACATCAGTTTAAAATATATATTTCCCATTAAGATATTGATGATTTAATATACAAACAAATAATTCCAATAGGGTGGTTCATAATTCAATACTATATAACAAACATAAGAAAGAAGATAAATATGAGATGAAGGATGAAATTTAAAAAAATAAATATGAAAATATATAAAATATACGTAATGTCCTAGAGTAAATATTCATTATTGAGGAAAAAATTGAGATAATTAATAATTTTACATCACTTGTTAAATATTTAGTCAAATTATTTAAAAAACATATGAAAAAATCAGTATATAATTAAAGGTATAATATCAATAGAAACACATGAAATTCAATTAAACATTGTGAAATAATTCCCCATATCCATCATAGATATTGAAAATTGAGTATCGAGGTCTAAAAATAAACAAATTATTATTGGGATAAGAAAACAAAAATTTATGATGGCATAATATTTATGGGGATTGATCACAATTAGAAATTAGTTGTGGTTGGATATAGAATAAAATCGCATACATCAATGTTTATGATGGTTTTGGGTATGAAAAAAAAATTTAAGATTACATGATTCCATGTAATAACCTTTTTTAGTAATGATATAAAGGAATACACCATGAATCAGGTGCTATTATTATGGAATGATGGGATAGTCTCAAAATGTTTTTTCCATAACAAAGTGGAAATTAAGTGAACAAAATATATAGAGGAATCCAAAAATAATTTAGTATTCTATGGATTATTTTGATAGTAAAAAAACATTGGGGGAAGGATTCAGACACATAGATAGATATTTCATTTCATCAATTGGGAGGAATTTTAAAAAATATTCCCAATGTTTTAGTAAACTATGTCTAATGGGATCAAAGATTGTAATAAGAATGAAAAATATATTTATAGCTTTATAATATATTTTTTTTTCAATTATACTATGAGGATGATAAATAATATTGGTCAATATCATGTATAATGTAAAATACATGGATCAGAATGCATATAGATGAGAAGGTAGTGGTTTTAGATATTTAAATTGATGAATTAGATCAAATTGGAATATGGATCACTGGTAATGGATATACCACCAATATGATTGGAAATAAAAATATGGTGATATGAATTATGTATGAAAATTATGGTGTTGAATGATGTGAAAATAATGAAGTCACGTTGATTTTTATCTCAGGAAAAATCTAGGATTGGTGGAAAAGATATGTTATTTTTATACTTCATGGTTGTTGAAGGTATCAGTCACAAAATTAAAATTTTCCATCAACATTATCAATCATAACAATATATATTGTATAAAAAAAGTTGTGATTTATCAAGGAAAAAAATACAGTATCTATCTTTCAGGGAATTAACTTCAAGGGGAATCTATAAATTATGAGTGGATAAAGAGATATATGTTTTTTATATATGGAAGAGTAAAATAGTTTGTGGAAGAAATATATTCCTCATCTATGATAAACATCCTTGGATGGCCTTATAAAATGTGATGCTACTCAATGTCTCCTAATGTTATTATGTGATCATACTCATATGCATGATTGTTTGAAAAAATTTACTGATTACTTGAATGATGTATAAGTACAATGATTACATGTTAGGAAGAGTTATTGACCTATTAGATATTGATGTGTGTGGACCTTTATCTTCTAATGAAATTTCTATGATTAAATATTATATATGTTTAACTAATTATTTAAAAAAATTGAAATGGGTTTCAATTATTGAAGATAATTCCATGGTGATCATTCACATAACAAATTATATAATGGATTTTTAAAGTATTATAGGTCATAAAATCAATATGTTCCAAATAGATTATCTAAAAGAGATCATAAAATTCTAAGTGGATTATTATCCAAAGAAACATGGGAATATTGACAAACTTGAATTATTAATAAGTCCATTGAAAATTGGTGTGGTTTAGTGGACAAAATGGATTATCAGAATCATAGATATAATGATACTTATTGAGAAACACCGTCTACATATTTTTTTGAAAGACTCAGTTTTTACATAAGTCAATATTTCTAATACAAAAACCTTGTTTCCAATGGAAGTGATGAATCCATTTGAGTTTTTTTATGCAAAGTATCTGAAATATAATTGTTTTGGAGTATCTGGAAGTATGTTTTTTTCTAAATAAAGATAACCACAAGATGTTTGAATCAAATGGGGGTGCTGGGATATTTATTAAAAACACAGGAAAAATAAAGGCAAATAATTTATTCAATAAGGGTTTGGGAATGGTTGTGGATACTAATGGTGTTTTTTGGTATAAAATGATTTGAATCATGAAAAAATCTATAAATAGTGTCTTGAGTATAGTGATTATGATATGTATATCTCATATGGAGCATATATACTTGGGAATGATTTAGATGAAGATTATGAAGATGGGAAGAATAATAATAGACATGTAAAAGCATAAAAACCAATGTTTTATACTATAATAAGTAGGAGAATGACATCATGGATTAGATAATACCTATATAGACAACGATGATGAAGAATATATAGAAATAATCTTTCTTATCAAAGGTATTTCAAAATTTAATAGATGAAAATTTTGATTTGGTGTTTAATGATATTATTAAAAATACCAAAATAAATCAGACATGGGAGATTGAATTGAGACAGACAAGAATGAATTTGATTTGAACCAAATTTTTTTTCCATAAAATCATAAATAAATATTAAATAATAAGTATAAAAAATTAATGATATGTATTAAAGGTATACTATCAAATATATGATATCAATGAGGATGAAACATTCATGCATGTTGCATGTTTGAAAATAATTTTATTATTATTGACCACAACAATTCAACAAAAATTCAATGTTTTCTATAATAATGTGAAATAATCATTTTTTATTGGGGTTCTTAAAAAATAATTAAATTTTGGAAATTCATATTTTTTTATCGTTCATGAATAAAAGAAAAAAGGTTTTTGATTGTGGAAGGGTCTATACGGTTTCAGATATATTCTCAGATCACGATAGTTACATCTTGATTATTATTTAAAGGAACTCAGATTCCTGTATAAAGGATTTTATTATAATCATTATTTCAATAGTGAGAGTAATCAAATAGTTATGGTGATTATTTGATTTAATTAAATATTTTCTGAGTATTGAATGATTTTATAGAGTTGGTGTCCTATGTCCAACTGATTATAATTTTATTAAAATTAAATTTGATGTATTGAATATTAATTTAATATCATATTACATATTGTTCATTTTTATTCATGAATTTTTTTAATAATATCGTAGTGTATTTATTACATTGATAAGGTCATATAATGTCCCCACTGTGATTAAAACCATGAAGTGATATAACAATATTGTACATATATATTTCTATGGTAGGATTAAATATTATGATGTGGAAATGAGTTTATACAACTTCAAGTGTGAGTAATCATGTGTGGATGAGGTTTCATTACATGATGTTTTCAATTGGTATCCCCAATTTGATATATTTTGATAACTGACCAATAAGTAGGAATTCATCATGTTTAGGTGTCAATTTATATTCATATCTATATGTTTGTGTAATGGTTTATATAAGGTAAGACTATCAATGGTGAATTTCAGGACTCACCCAATTAGATCCACTAAAAAAATTATCATACAAAATGATGGCATGAATTTGGGTACTTTGGTTGTGTCATGATTGAATTTTCATTAATTGATACGTTGATGAAGGATTTGTCTCATTCATCATTATTTGAGTAGATATCTTATCCCATTGATTGGAATTTAACTCCTTCCTAAATTGCATGCCCATGGTGTATCAACGTGTTTATTTCAGATAGACAAATTAAGATGTATCGAGCATAGAGGTTGATGACACTATCGTAAAACCATTATGGTTAGATATTATGGTAAAGAGAGTGTATTAAACTTTGAGATTTTTATGAATATTTTGTTATTACTATGTTAATTTCAATCTTTGGGTTTTATTGAATGATTTCTTGGCAGTGATCTCAGACATTAAGCAAGCTCACCTAATTCCAGTGATAAATAATCTTATAGGGTCATGCAATAAATGATTATTTATATATCAAATAAATAAAATTTGATATTATTTGAAGGAATAGAACTTATTTTCAAGTCTAGAGACTATTTCTATTAATGCTTCATTGATTTCATAAATTAATTAATTTTTTATTTATCATCTTGTTAATAAAAATTAATTTAATTTTTTATAGAATATTTAATAAATAATTATTCATCATTTTGTATCTTCAATATTTAATTATGAATGAAATATTTATTTGGATATTCAATAAACACTGAGGTGTTAAAATAGACGATAAAACAACCCATATTGTTTTAGGTTAACTTATTGTCATTCTATAAATAGATAGGTAAATTGATAACAAATATATAATGATATAAGTCGTATTTATAGAAATTATGGAATCTATGTTAATGTACTAGTAACATGACTATTGGAATAGTAATGCGACCATTAGGTATAGTAATAAGGACTTTAAATAAAAACCTCACATATGAATGTAAAAATAAAATTTTTATCACATTATATAAAATACAATATATTTATATCATTGATTATGAAAACAAATTTTTTAATAATGACAAATTAAATGATTATATTTTCATGAAACGTAAATGTGTATTTTCAATTTCATAATTAATATAATTATTTATGAGTGTTTTTTTCATAAAATTTATTCATAAATTTAAATTTTGTTTTATTTTAACTATAATATAATATTACGACACCATACTTAATTTTTCAATCTCTCATAAAATTGGATAAAATATTTAAATATGTAATTTTCAAATAAATTATGATTTAATATATAAATGAAATTTCCCATATTTTGAAAATTATTTTCCAAAAATTTATTTCATTTTTTATATTTACACATTGAAAACATGTTAAGGTAAATTTTTGGAATTTTTATAAAATAGATGAATTTTTGGTGAATAATGAAATATGGAAATTCATAGAATTTAGCATTATAAGATAAATTCATGAATGGTTGAGTCATTACTAATTTAATAAACCAATATTTAAAAATCACATGAACTTGTTACATCACATATTTATATGAATCAACACTATTGATAGTCTTGAGAAAAAAAAATTTAATAACTTAATAAACAACACAACTATCCTCTTCCAATAAATATCACCCCTAACTAACACTTCTCCTAAAACATTCAATGATATGTATAATATATAAATTCTTCCTGATTCAATTTTTAAAACTCTTCCTCCCTCCAATAACGTACTGTTTTCACCAAAATACAAAATCCACATGACCTAAGGAGGTTCTCAAAGATAAGATATTAAAGAGGAAACCCCCTCATTATTTCTGTTTTAAATTATTTCTTCCATTTTTTCCTTCAACATTATCCTAATCTACCACATCCAAAATGAAATTTTTACTCTAGAATCATATATATACTATAATTTAATTGTGTTAATGTAATATCAATCCTCAAAAATCTTATTATCTCCTCTAACTCTAAAAAATGAAAACATCATCTATGACTTGTTAATTCACCATATTAATGATCAATGATATTTCATTTTCTATTACCGCCTTCAAGTATGGTCATAAAACAATTATTATATTAAAAAATATTTTAATATTCATATTATAAATTTTTTTATTTTTTATAACAAACATATAGAATGAATAATTAAATTATATTAAACTACCTTGTGTTGGTCAGAAAACCATCCAAAAGAATACCAAAAATTTATCATTATTGTTTTTCATATTATTCATCCTTATATATGAAAAAATGATATATGGGGTCATTTAAAATTATGGAAAAATATTAATACCATTATTTTGACTTCTGGTGTCCTACTTAAATTTCAAAAGAGGTCCCGTAATTAATCCTAAGAGAACTGATCATAAATCCATGAAACGAATTCATCCGGAATAATGATTCTAATATATAAACACTTTTAAATTGCCATAAATGAACTTAATAAAATGTTAGTAATTGAAATAAACGAGTATAATGATCTGAAATAAGATATTAATGAGTATAATTGGATTATCTATCATATTAATTAAAAGTTGTGAACAAATTCAGATAAAAGTTAATGGAAATGCTTTGTAAAAATATACTTTTTATGTTTCAAATCATTTTATTAATGAAGTGTTTTTTACTTATACAAAATTATATAATTTTCCCACTTTCATGATAACTTATTGATTTTATGTTTTCTTTAAAATTTTCTAATATTATTTTCATATTAATTATTTACATTTTTATTTTTTTAGATTCTAAGAAATGACAAATGATTTAAAAATGGTAAAATTATTATCCTCAAGAATATATCATTTATGTAATATTTATGTTTTATGATCATGTTATCATTATTGGTAATTTTTATGATTATTGGTTGTATGGGGATAAAATAATTGTGGATGATATCATTGTATTTCTCTAATTCATTGGGTAATGTGACCGAGTTAATATGTTAGGATTCTACTATGATATTATAGGAATATACTTGATGGTTAATCAGAGTGTAACCATGATGGTTACTCCATCTGTATCCAGGAAAGCTACATTATATATTAGAGTGACATGAAAATGAGTCCACATGTTTCCTTTTAATAATTATTTATACCTTCTATGGTTTTATAGGAAACTAAATCTATCATATGGTAATATAAAGAGTTTATGACTAAATTATAAAATTTAAAACAATTTTATAATGTTTTATTTCATGGACTAATGATTTATGTCATCATTTTTTAGGTCCCATAATGACGTTTTTGTGCTCATCCAATGTTTTAAATTATTTCCTTGAGGTATATGTATAGGGTGAGTGAGATATGAATTCATGATTAAATCCATGTAATTTTTTAATTGAAAAAAATAAAATATTATTTTTAAGAGTCATACTGTGAAAAAAGATGATGTTGAGTTGAAGTGTCTTTTTTTTAATATGAAAGTTTCTATGTATAGGTTCATTACATGTTTCTCAAAGTCTATAAAAATAAAAGTTAAATGTGAATATATTAAAATAAATTATAGATCAATTAACTAAATTATAATATGTATGTGACTAGGTCCTAACATTTTGTATCAATGAAGTGTTTAATATCATTAGGATTGGGGTAATTTTAATAGAAAATCAATAAATGTTTTTTAATTTATAATTATAATGATATTATATATAATTTAATGATTACAATGATTCGTCATCTATGATATGTCTATTAATAAATTTTTTCTATAGGAGAAGCATGGAAGTTGATTTTGGAAGGCTCTGAAAAGATAATATCCTTCAGAATCAGTGACATGGAATGCTTGAAATTGGAACAGATCCATTTTTTAAGTTATATATCAGTTGTTGTGGGATTAAAATAGTGGTGGCATTTATTCTGGAGATCATCCAGGTCCACCCCAATGGAATACTCTACTATTGGAACATTTAATGAGGAAACACCCTTTATAATTTAGCATATCTACTGTAACAGTGGTTGCTAAATGGTGGAAAAAATACCTATAAATGATATCATATTTCATGGGGTCTTCAAACCATCAATGTATTGACTATTTATTTCTCTTTTTGATGGTGAATCTATCCAATGGTGGTTAATGGTAATTAAATTGAGAAATAATGAGTAGATTGATGATTTAGAGTGGGGTGAATTCGAGAATATTTTCCTTTAGAAATATTATCCTTTAATAACATGAAATAGGACATAAAATTAATACTTGTAATTGATACAAGTAGAGTATTAAATGGATAATTATTATGAAACTTTTCATCAATTTTCAAGGAATATTCCATATTTTATCTAGTATCCTTATCATAAATCAATCAATTTTATATAATTTTGAATCCAACATTTCAAATTTAATTGAATTCTCTTGGAATAAAAAATTATAAAAAAATTGTTCCATGTGTGGAGAAGGGGAAAGTTTTTTTTTTGGTGATCATGTGTTCTTTGATAACATTATGAAAGATAGTCTGAGGTGGAAGAAAAAAATTATGAATGATTTAATGACATTTTGTTGCAGAAAATAATGTTTTTAATTTTTGGTAATTATGGTAAAAAACATAGGTTACTATCTTTTAAATTCTAGTAAGTGTTTTTGATGTGATATTTTTAGGAATATGGCTTGTAATTAAAATGAAAAAGATCATGGTAGTGGTAAGAACATCTCAGATATGCAAATAGTAAATTTTTTCAATGTAATGAGATGGGACAATATACAAATGAGCATCCAAAGACAAATCAGTATGATTATAAGCATTTAGAATATAAGTAGAATGTTTGGTGAAATACATTAAAACAAATTCTGAAGATGTTAGTCCATAAAATGATGTTATATTAGGTATATTGTTTCATTTTTCATAGATTTCTAATTTACCATTGATACAAGGCTGAAAAATTCTTTTATTTCTTGGATTTTTTTTCCGATATTTTTGAAATTCCACCTTAAGAGATTAAAACAGAACATATGATAAATATAATTTGGGGGAATAGTAATATAAAAATTAATTAAATTTATTTTCTATCAATGTATGTCAATAGAATTAACTTGAAAACCGTGTTGCCTTTCCCATGGTAGAATTTAATAATAATCATTCTATAGATTGTATTTAAGTTTACCATAGAAATATTGATTGTAGAACTAAATAAGCTTAATTATAGAATTTGATTCAATTTATATATAATAATGAACCCATACTATTTATATCATATAAAGAATATGATAAATAATTAAATGATGGAAATGTATGTTATTTATTACAAATTTTATAAATCAATGGATTTGTTCATATTAATGATTTACCAGTGGTGAATGAGTATCCAGATGTTTTTTCTAAGGGCTTTACTTGTATTAGACATGATTAGAAAGTTGAGTTTACTATTGGTTTAGTGCATCATGCTAAATTTATTTCCTAACACCCTTATTAAATGGATCTATTACAACTTCAACAATTTAAAAAGTAGTTACATGAGTTTCTATATAATGGATTTATTCATACATACACATCACTTTGGGGTTCTTCATTTTTTAGATAAAAATATGGTTGGTTATATAGGTAATTTTATTGATTGTAGAGAATTTAACAAAATCACTATTAAGTATATGTATCTTTTTCCTCATATTGATGAATTATTAAATTAGGTTAAGGGATATCATTATTTTACATAGCTTGACATGAGATTTAGATTCCATCAGCTTAAGTTGAAGGAGGACGACAATATGAAAAAAGTATTTTATACTAAAAATGGAAATTATTAATTTTTTTATACGATTTTGTTTGATAAATTCCCATGTTTTATTTATGGACCTTATGAATAGAATCTTATGTGAATACTTTTATTGGTATTTTATTGTTCTATTTAATGATATTTTGGTTTTTTCAAAAAGATATGAGGATCCTGAAAAAAATATATAAATATTATTTTTCCAACACTTAAGGAAAGGATAATTTATAGACACATTATAGAATATGTTTTTTGGTAACAAAAGATTTATTTTCCTGGGAAGCATTTCAATAAGAATTATATAACAGATGATTATACCAAAAAAATAGTTGTTGATGAATTTCCAGGACCTATAAATCTTACTATAATTTACAGATTTCTTATATTTGATAGCTATTACCAATGGTTTGTTAATAAATATCACAATAATCTATATCACTATTTATATTAACATGTAAATGGGTTAATTTTTTAATGTATAAATATGTGATGTAATATTTAAATAACTGAAAAAATGATTTCAAAATGATTCTATTTTGGACCTACCTTCTAGAAATATAGTGTTTTTAATATATTATGATACTTCTTATATAGACGTGGTTGCATTCTAATATAGATCAATTAGGTAATTAATTATTCTTTATGACATCTAAAACATCATGAATTTAATCATCCCATGTGTAATTTAGAATTAGAAGTTGTTTTTTCCTATTAGGAATTGGGAGACATCATCTATATAGTCAAAATTTTGAAATATATACCGATCATAAATGTTTGATATATATATTTTTTTAAAAGAAATTGAACATGAGGGAAATAATATGGCTGTAACTGATTAAAGATTATGTGTAACACCTCGACCCCAGAAACCTAGAGCAACTACATTATTTTAATATATTTTCATGATACATGAAAATAATGTCCCAAAAGACTGACTAGTTTAGTAGACATGGAAGCAATAGATACATTCATATGTTTTACATGACATTATAAAATGAAAAACTACAAAAACATTGTCTCCATAGGCCACATTCATATCCCTTAGACTATCGTTGTAGCTCATTTATAATATACCTCTTCACATCCTAGGAAAAATAAAACATAGAAAGGGGTGATCTCATATTCTAAATAAGGATAAGAATATGGAGGAAACATTCATCAAACATAATATGGGAAAAAAATCAAATAATTCCATTTACTTATTCGCATGGAGATTCTACTAGTTGAATAATCACATACAATATCAATAGCCACTTTTATAATGATAGAATGCATAATGCCAGACTTCATAACCACATAGTCCATGCCTTGTGCCAAGACTACAAATAAGATTTTGTCCTGTCCTTGTGCCAATAAACTAGTTTGTCTCATGAGACCTACTGATGCACTGAAGAGCTATAGAGGGCTCCACCCGTCACATACTAAGTCCAATATAATCCTCATATGAAATGGTTGAAACAAAATATAAACATTCGTATTAAAACTATATAACAAAATGTCAATTCTTTATCCATAAACCATGAATGGTATAAAAAACACATCCACCATCAGGAATATCACAAAACCTTCAATATAATATTGAATATTTGTATCATAACAAATCAACTTCAAAAAGACTTAAAATCCATAAAAGGATATTGATATAAATGAAATCAAAAATATTTGAGAGAAATACTTCCTTTTATTTTTTAAATTAATTTAAAATTCACATAATTATAAAAGAAAACATTTTTTGATGATAATCTTTTAATATTTTAATGGATGCTTCGATGATGATATAACGATAGAAAGTAGCCTCCCAAATAGTATTAGTTAAAAAAGAATTCTTACCTTAATTTTTTCAAAAATCTCATAATGTATCATGTTTGGAGAATGAAATAATGATTCCTTTAAAAAACATATAAGGTCAAATAAGGGTATAAATGAATTTAACCGATTTTATAATAAATTGTAAAAAGAAAATGGAAATAAATTATTATGAAACACTGATGTGGATGATAAATAGGTCCCAGTAGATACTCACATATAAAACTAACTCAGATAATAAAGAGATTTTGAAATTAACCCTTACTTTGTACTTTATCATGGACAACTTTAGTTTAACATCCTATATAATAGTAAAATAAATTTTTATTAAATTATACAAGAACCATATACATAATTATGATATCATATATGACCTTTTAATATTGCTTTGTTAATGATATTTCAGTAGTATCATCGTTTCGGGTGTTAACTGATTCATTTTGCCCTATATGTTATGATACATAATTTATGATTGTTATGTATAGGATGTATCTTATTCATATACAAAATGATATCAAGTATTGAAAAATTATTTTTAATCATGAAATAAAATTTAGTCTTGAAAGGATACGATAGGGAATGAATCTTATCACGTTCGTGGAGACGGTAATTCATACGTACGCACGAGCGACAATATAATTCTTTAGATATTAAAATAGTATATAATTGGATGGTATATATTAAATAAATAATAATTATCATGTTATATTTATTATTTAAATCAGTTATACACATTATTATACAAATCCAAATGATTAAGTATTTTAATAACAAACATCACCACAACGTGGAGACGGTAAGCCGTATGTATGGACATATGGTGAATTTGTCACATATAGGATGGATAGAAAAACAAGTATGGTTGTACTATATTTATAATAAGATCAAAGTATATTGAAGATAATGGATATATTATTATATGATGGAAACAACAAAGAAATATGAAGTGAATGAAGAAAATAACATGAAAGAGGTTATGAAATATTTACCTCTTCTTCGGGTTCTTCATTTTGATTAAATAAAACGGGCTATATAAGATGGATTTATTACTAAATTAAGGACTCTAGGATGAATGGAGGACAATTTAGAGGATATTTGGGTAGGGTTTTACCAATCCAAATTGCTTTTAAGGTGTCAATTTGAGAGAAGTGGAAGTACCCTTTTATAAGAGGGGTGAGGGGCACATTAGGAAGGGATTGAAATATTATTTTATAATAAAATAATTTTCGGTTTATAATTGCTTTAAAATGATTTATTTCAAGGATATGGTGGGGATGTGCATAAATACTCTCAATAATTTGGATTTAGAGATGTTTGGGTCACTATATTAAACTGATATTTTAGATTTGACTCTTAGTTAAATAGCTCGAAATTTACAATGTCTCTCTGTATTTTTATATTATATAGTTAATAAACATACCATAAACATCCAAGATAACCATAATAGGTTCATTAATGATATATATAATATTATTTAGTAAATTTGGATAAACTTATATTTTTATTCATATTATATCAACCAACAATATATTATTTGTTTCTAAAACTCAATTATTTCAATTTTGACATTATTTAATAATTGATTTTTTGTTAATGTTATAAACGCATTATTACATTGAAAAAAATTCATTTAATCAACAATAAAATTACATATTAACCTATAAAATTCTTTTATGGAATCAAAAAGTTCAAATTATTTTTATTTTAATATTTATAATATCATTTATTTGATTCTTTCATTAATAAGGAAAATAAAACATCATTATTGTGTCATATATTAATATATATATATTATGTCTAAAAATTATAAATAAAATATCATGTTATAATAAATATTTTTGTCTTTATAATTAATATTTATAGTCGAATATATCAATTATATAACCTCGTATAATAATTGTTTTACTAAAAGATATTTTCTTTTCTTATTTTTCTCATTACAATAGATTATTTAATATAAAATGTCCTCATCACTCCCAAATTACTCCATGGGGTCATAAAATCTACCCAAATATGAATATTTTCAGAAATATATCATCCAATAGGAATAAGTCACATTTAAGGGTAATTTATTATTATTATTATATTATTTGTTTAGCCTTATTTACCGAATTTAACCATTAAGCGCGGTAAATAAAATATTTACCGATGTAATTATTCATAATGTATAAAAATAAAAGATACCAATTTACACAATTATTACTTCATGATTCCAAATATGGAATCCATTTGAAAAATTCAAAACACATAATTGGCATAAATTATTTTAAAATTAAGTCTCGTTATCAAAATAAAATACATGTTTTTAAGAAATAATAACTATAAAAATAATGACACTTATTTATGTCCAGTATAAATGATAAATTACATCCAATGACCAAAATTGTGTTAAATGGTAAATATATAATCTAATTATACATTAAAACCGCACAAAATTATAATTTACCTCTAAAAATTTTTTTGAATAAAAATGTTGTTTCTGATTAAAATTTATTATTTTTCACTATTCATAAAAAATATGAAAGTTATCAGAAGGTTGCCAAAAATTCATCCTATGATAATTTTTATTTTCTTATTCCAAAAAAGAAGTCCATTTTTAAAGCTAAAATTTAATAATTTTAAAAGTTGGGATTTACTATTCATAATGGCTACGTTGATTTGTCACAGTGTGTTAGAACCTTGATGTTGCGTACAATGCAAGCAATTGCACTATTCAAAGGGAAATGTACCGTGGAAGCATGGGGTGTTACATTTTCCCCTCCTTTAAATATTTTCGTCCTCAAAATTTATCGAATACTACCACATTAAAAGATTCAGGTGGTTCTTCATCATAAGTTCATCAGGTTCACATGTTGCCTCTTCCATCTTATGGTTTCTATATTGTACTTTTACCAGACGAGTTGTCCAATTTTTCAACAATTGTTCACTGGTATAAACACTCTGGATAGGATCTTTGCAATAATACATATCGATTTCTAGTTCTAATTCCTCATAGGTGAGTACATACGTTAGGTTAGGCATGTATTTTCTCATCAGTGATACGTCAAACACATCATATTCTTTATAAAGACTCGGAGGCATTTCAAAATGGAAAGATACATCCCCAATCCGTTCTAGAATTTTAATAGGTCCGATGTACCTGGGACTCAATTTATCCTTCTACTAAATCATGGCTCAGTTTATCTATGGTGCCTCGCTAGAAAAGAAAATGATGTGGGTTGCATGGGGGAAGATGGCTCGGCAGTTTGGGGATGGAGGAATCAATGTCAGGAGTATAGCGGAGGTAGTGTATGGGGTTGGTGCAAAGCTTGCAAGAGAAATTGTCGAGGAACGTACACATTGTGGGAGAATCATGGCTCAAAAATTTTCATCATGTGCGACTCGTCCTTTGTATGGAGCGTCGTCTATGTGGGTTGGTGTGTGTAATATCGTTCCAACCCTTCTTCCACATTCACAATGGATTATCTGGGAGGGCAGTGTCTTGTTATGGAAGTAGAACTAGTCGGGGAAGGTGCAAATGTATCCGGGGGTGCTCGGCTCATTTTATCACCTTCAGGGAGGATAGCTTGCACCCTCTGTTTTTCAGATCAATTCTGGATACCGCTCAACGTCTTGTTTTTGACTCTATTGTGCTCAATTCAGAGTAGGATGGATGCGTGTATACACCTTCATGTTCTGATAGGTTGAGTTCCAATGTTTTTCGCAGAAGAATCGGTTCTGATGGTCCTCAATTGAGCGGGAGCTGGAACCGAGTGGTCTGGAGGAAGAACATTCCAAAAAAGCTTAATTTCCGTACATGCTGGTTGTAGTATAATTCTAATCCATCTGATGATAACATCAAAAGGATGGGTATTAGTATGTTCTCTTGTTGCCATTGATGTGAGCGCAGGACGAAGGGGACCATGAACCATATTTTCTTTAAGGGTGATTGGGCCGTGAGGTGTGGAGCTTCTATGAACGGCATGTAGGTTTTTCCTCTCACAATATTAACTATGAGAGCTTCATGGTGCAATGGTTCCAAGGATGTTGTCCACGAGGAGGGATGTGGTGGCAAGAACAAGGTGTCTATTGTTGGAACTGGTTGGCATGGAGGGTATTGGAATGGAGGCATCTGTATTTCTTTGCTTGCAGTCCCTGCATGCTGAGGCTAGGAGGAATGATTCTAGGGTACACGAGAGCTGGATCCGTTAGTAGCCACTGGAGGAATGTTTTAAACTCAACACCGATGGGTCCTGCTTCACAGAGGTTATACGATGTTGTTGGGTCTTACGTGATCACAGTAGAAGGGCGGCCTTTGCTTTTTCGTCCTATTTTGGTAGCAGAAATTCAGTCCGGGCGGAGGCCCTTGCAGTGCTCACAGGGCTGTCCATGTGTAAGCAGAGGAATCTCAGCGTCGCTCAGATTAAAACTGATTCAAATATTGTTCAAAAGGACTTGATTGGGAGGGGAATCACTCCTTGGTACATCATCTATACTATCAGACAATGTAAGGCTCTCCTCTCGGATATAGTTATGGTCAATCATACATTGCGTGAAGGGAAAAAAGTGGCGGACTACGCGGCCTCCATTGCGCTCTCATATGATCTTGTGGTGTGTTTTTCAACTATCTCCCTTTTTAAACTGAAGGGGGTGAACCTGATTAGGAGTGATGATTTGGGACTACATTATTTCTAGCCTCCCTAGGTGCCAACCCCCTTATTTTATTTATTGATTGTATTTCTTTCATTAATTTTGGAATTGAAATCGTAATTTTGGATGGATGGACCTGAAATTATAAATCCTTCCTTCAGTTATCAGCATATCTCTTCTGCCTACCTTTACCTATATTGATGTGGGTTTGGATTAACTTTATCTTTTCCATTGTTTAAACAACAAGTATTGGTCCTACAAGTTTTATTTCACCAACATCATCCCAACAAGTTGGTGTTCAACATATCTTTTCATATAACGCTTCATATGGTGCTATCTAAATACATGAATGGAAGCTATTGATATAGTAAAATTATACCTGGGGTAAATATTGATCCCATAAACCTTGAAAGTCATGTTAGAAAGATCTCAACGTGTCTTCTGTGGTTTGAATTGTTCGTTCTGATTGTCCATCAGTTTTGGGGTGGAAGGAAATACTCAAACAAAGTTTAGTATCTATGGAATTTTGATGACTTTATTATAATCTTGATGTAAAACGGGGATCAAATAAGAATCAATCGATAGGCGGTACACCATGAAGTCTTACAACATCATTAATATATAGTCTTGCTACAAATTCAAGTGGTAAATCTTCTCTTATAAAAATAAATGTGCTGACTTGGTAAAATGATCAACAATGACCTAATCTGCATCATTCCTTCTAGGAGTCTCTGGTAGCCCCATTACAAAGTCCATTGTTATGTCATCCCATTTCCACATAGGTACGGAACAAGGATTCATGACTCCTCTAGTCTTTTTCCTTCCAAATTTCACTTATTGACAAACCATAGATTTTGACACAAAATTCCTAATCTCCATCTTCATATTTTTTCAACAGAAATGTTCCTTCAAATCTCTACACATCATAGTGCTACCATGGTGTATAGAGAAATTATAGCTATGAGCATCATCTAACAATTCCCTTTTTAGATCTTGTATATCTAGAACACAATGTCTCTTCCCAAATTTTAAAACCCTATCTTCATATATGAATTTTATCAATCTCCCATCATTCACACATGTAATTTCATTTTTAAACTCCTCATCATTAGCTTGAGAACATTTTTCCCTTTCTAATAAAATGATTTGACAACCATTTGAAAAATAACTGATGTTTCACCTTCCATGGTTATTACAATATCCATATTTACTAGATCCATTTATATAAGATACTTTTAAACTCTCATTTTTATCAAAACTCCATGATATTTTTTTCACAAAGCATCTACCACCTTAGTTTCCTTACCCCGGAGGTAATGTATTGTGTAATCATAATACTTGAGTAGTTCAATCCATCTCCCTTGCCTCATGTTGGGTTATTTCTGTGAGAAAATATACTTCAAACTCTTGTGATTAGTATATATCTCACATGTTTCACCAAAGATAGAATGTATCCATATCTTCAGAGAAAATATTTCAGCAACTAACTCACGATCATGAATAGGATAGTTTTTCTCATGAATATTTAGCAGTCGTGATGCATAGGCAATAACCCAATCATTCTGCATAAGGACACAACCATGTCCTTTCCTTAGAAAATCACTATAAATAACAAACCCATTATTACCTAATGTTAGTGTCAAGATAATAGTGTTGAATAATTTTCTCTTCAGTTCTTCAAAATATTCTTCACAATCTTCTGTTCAAAATGATGTAACCCCTTGACTTGTGAGCTTGGTTAATGGGTTATCCAATCGGGAAAATTATGTATAAAATGCTAACAATAAACTGCTAAACCAATAAAACTAAGTACCTCAGTTATACTCTTCAGAGTTCTACATTCAAGGATTTCTCTTGTCTAAGAAGGATCAATGGAGATTCCATCCTTAGAGTCAATATAGACAGGAAAATAAATCTCTCGAAGCCAAAATTCACACTTGCTAAACATCCCATACAATTCTTCTCATGTAAGGGTTTAAAGAATGATGCTCAAGTGATTTTCATGATATTCATACTTTTGTAGTATAGTAGGATATCATCAATAAATACCCCTACAAAGTCATCATGATATTCCTTGAGAAAATTATTCATTATATCCATGAAAACATAGGGTGCATTAGTCAGCCCAAAAGGAATTACTGTAAACATGTAATGCATGTATCTGGTTCGAAATTTTGTTTTCTAGAATTTTTTCCTTCTTCACAAACAACTGATGATATCCATATCGATGGTCAATATTTTAAAAATATTGAGCTCTAGGAAGTTGGTCGAATAAATCATCAATGAGAGGTAGGGGATACTTTTTCCTTATTTTTATAGCATTGATCTCCCATTAGTAAATGCACAACCACATACACACATATTTCTTCTAAAAAAGGATAGGGGCTCCCCATGGAGGAACACTAGGGAGAATATATTTCTTATTGGTCAATTCCTCTAGTTTTTTATTCCATTCCACTAATTCCATAGGGTAAATTATATAAGGTGTCTTTGATATGGGCCTTAAACTAGGAATTAAGTCAATGGAAAACTCAATTTCACTTTCTAGAGGGTGTCCAGGTAAATCCTCTATAAACTCATAAACATATTCTTTCACAATAAGTACGTCCTATATTTTAACATTCCATTCCTCACCCACAATTATTTCATTCTATTACTCCCCAAAAATTTAATTTAGTTGATCTATTGGAGATGAATCTAGATAAGAGTCAGATGGTGACATCTCTTCTCTAATGATAAGGTACACCTTATCATCATCGAAAATTGTAACCTCCTTCTTTTTGTAATAAAATTTCAAATATTGATCAAAAATCAAATCCACATCATGGATGATATCAAATTAAATCATTGGTATGACGATGAGATCAGCAGATAAATAATGATTATATTCCTTAATGGGAACTGGTTTACAAACCTTATTTGCAATGATACATCCCTTATGGGTTTTGACTGAAAACTACATTGTTATATAAAATTGGAAATATCTAATTTTTATAGAAAACTCAAATGATATGAAACAATGTGATGATCCAGAATCAAATAAAGAATTTTCTAAACATCAGGAAACCACTAAATTACCTGCCACCATGTCTTTTGGAGATTCAACCTTAGCAGTAGTGGTAGCATAAGCATGGCCATGATCCATTGTCCTTTTTTGAGGTATGTTTCATTGGAACTTATGACATTCATTTACATAATTCTCCATCTCCCTAAAATTGTAGCATTGAACATTGGTAGCTTCTTTCGTTCCCTTAAAATCCCGAGCTTGGTGGCCTTTATCTCCACAATTTTAACATACTTCCATTACCTTCTTGAAATATCCAGGGTGTTTCTTCCCACATTTAAAAAAAGATGGATGTTCAACTTTTTCCAACATTCCCTTATTTCCATTTCTAGATTATTCATCATATCTCTTCTTATATTACCTTCCTTTAATGTCGTATGCCTTAGATAATTTCATTTCTGTCTTGATATCACATGAGAGAATATCTTCGTATGTTGAAAAGGATTGTGAGACTAATTCTCGACAGATAAATGGTTTTAACCAATCAAAGAAACTATCATTCTTACTTCTTGTGTAATGTATATAATTTGTTTCATGCATTTCTAACCTTGTGAAGTTTGCCTCGTACTTTGTGACGTTCTCATCCTTTTTTTTCCTCAGACTCAGAAATTTTCTATCGATATCCACACAATGATCAGAAGAAAAATATTTTTCTAAGAAAATATTTTTAAACTCCCTCCATTCCATTTATGATACTTCTTCATATTCGTTTTTATTTTGAATCAATTACCACCACTGATCAGCATCTCCTATTAGTCGATAAACCACTATGACATCTTTTTCCCTTTAACTACTCTCCAATGCATGAAATATTTTCTCAAAGGAACATATCCATTTCTCATCTACAAATAGATTTGTAGTCGCACTGAATGTTGGTTGTTGTTGCTATGTGATGTGATCTAACATTGATATTCTGCGTTGGGGTCAGGGTTCTCCATACGTATGGTGTCCCGCCTTTTTATCACATAATCTTTCATTAAATTATACAAAAATGAGGATATTTAGGGGTAAGTGTCTTGGAAACTACGAACTTAATACATGAAAACAACATAAAACATTATTCTTAAATACTTTAAAGGTTTTTTAATTGTTCATCCTAAGTTCATTTCAACATCTCTTAACCTGGGAGCATACATCAATGGAAAGGGTGATGAGAAGGCCCAGTAAGGGAAACAAGAGACACATTTTACTTGTGAACATGATATACATCAATAAAGTCATGATAAGTAGATTTAAGGAATGAAAAAGACATCATGAGGCATGTCATAATGTAAGGAATATGATTCATAACATGAAGATGTGGCAGAAACATTTAACATATACAAACATGAACATATCACCAAGGTCCATCCCCAAGGTGTCATTTGAAATTACCAAGGTTATTCAACAAGGTATCGTTAAAATTGTAATCTCTAGTGGATACATCATTAGATAATGCATTAGAGTGATATCAGGGTACAGCCTTAAATTTTTATTTATTATCATGTGATCCATGTATATCATCATAAAAAAATTCATAAATAACCCATATAGCATAAAAGAAATGGGTTTCATTTCATAATCATAAACGTTTTAAAAAACAGCTTTTATGACATGATCATTATGTCATTTTAATCCCATGGAAAAGGAATGTGGGTTTTATGTATGTAAGTCCAGGAATTAAAATATAACATTATGGTATATATGATAATATCCCTTTAGAAGAAAGAGCTTTGAGAATTCATTTAATAAAATAAAAGAATTTCAGAAAAAGAGAGATACATTTTGAGACAAAAATTATGTAGCATAACGTCTATGTTACAGGGTTTTAGAAAACATTGAAAAGAGAGGGGACAAGTGTCAACCACTAATAAATAATTCATAATATAGTGTGGGAGCAGAATAAGATCGTGGTATGGGTATTTGAATGTAATAACACATGGAAAGAGAACATAGAAGAAAAGAGAAGACCAAATTCCTTTTACGAGAAATTCGGTAGCCTAATGGCGTCTCTTAAAAAATTCGAAAACAAATTGACGAAGGATGATAGAGTCTCTCATCATCTTGAAATAAAATGGAATGTAATTAGAACATATAAGAACATGGTAATGAAATTTGAAAGACATAGCATATGAAATGAAAAACATGGGAGGAAGACCAAAAATGAGATTTCTCTTATGAAAATTCAGCAGCATAACGGTGTCACTTAAAACATCAAAAAACGGATTGATGAGATAAAATTGGGTCTCTCATCACATGAAAAAAAACGATCAATATGATAGATATAGAGATCGTTCCAAATCATAATAAAAATGAACTTGAAAGACATGACATGAAAATATATCTTGAAAAAGAGAAGGGTGAATGAATCCCGTAATAATATGGCAGCCTAACTGCCCCACTTAAACATTATTAAAATGAATTTATGAGAGAAATAGGGGGTATCTCCTCATATGAAAATAAAAAGGACAATAGTATTAATTTAAAAGAACATCCCCAATATATTAACATGGAGAATAAATGAAATGACATAAAAGAGAGCACTTGGAAAGAAAGAGAGAGGTAGGATCCCATACCGTAAAATGTAACACTTAAAACTCGAAGGTCGGGACCTTGAGGACTTGATGCACCTTGGGAGGACTCATTGGGAGGTAATGAGACCAGATATTAGTTAGGGGAGAGTTGGGAGTGGAAAATAAATAAGGAAATGGTGGTTGTTTATAATGAATGTGAGGGGATAAGGCATTATTGTCCAAGGGACACCTCATCGGTGGTATTGGAAAAACCATGCCCTTTCCCATGGTATTGGCCCACGGTATTAGGCCACATGGGACCCGTCATACAATAATTCACCACCTTTGGTCGGAAAACCCTTAAAATATCTCATGAAATAATCATGATGCAGTCATGATGTCATTGAACATACAGAAACACTAAAACTGTAATTTTACAATTCACTGAAAATTCAACTATTTCAGAAAAATTCCAAAAATTCACCTTAACCTAATATAAATGATCTGAATTTAAAAATGAAATCCATCTTACAAAATTAATTTTCCAAAAAAAATTTATTTAATTTTTAAATAAAAACAACATTCACTATAAATTCATTTTTATCAGAAAAATCCCCAAAAATTACCGTAACATAATATCGATGATCTGAATTCAAAAATAATCTCCATATTATATAAAATAATTTTATAAATAATTTTAATTTAATATTTCATTAAAAAACATTATTCACCTGAAAAAACTAATACTTGACTACTAATTTCTAAAACAGCTATTTACCTATTTTATTGAATCACATTACTTAATCAATGTGTCTAAATTATATTAATACATTCATTAAGTGAGATTACTAATCCATTTGGTCACATTATTAATCCAAAGTGAAAAATTTCTATTCATAATTTACAATTCACCAGAAATTATGTTGATCTTATTAGACTCCAGATTCGTTACTGAACACATTTGAAAAATACCATTTTTTGAAAATCATTACAAATTATTAATTATTTAGGGTTCAAAAAAATATTTTAAAATGTCATTTTTTCAAAATTCAACACTAATATACCCCATTTTTTTTCCAGGACATTTGAAAATTTACAAATTTCACTATAAGAAGAAAGAGAATTTTATTTCCCTCAAAGGATTACACAAAGCAGTTAAAGTCTCCTTAAATATCCCCTTATAACCCCAGCATAGGAACTAAGTATAAGGTGTACTATGGTGAGAGAATCTGAGGGCGGCTCATCCAACATTGCATGAATAGTAATTTCTATCAGTTTGAAATTCTCACGAAGGAGATTCCATTCTAACTTCACATGATGGAGTTCAGCTTGTGTTTGGTCCGGAGAAAATCCTAGTGGTTCTACCTCCTTCCCATGTTATATTAGATGGGCTTTGATCGGCCCGAGACTACTGGATGAGGCCATCAAATCTTCTTTCTATATTAATTAACCAAGACCACTTGTATTTAGAGACAATAATCACAACATTTAGTTTCCAACGGTCATACTGACCAATGGTCATATAACAGTTGAAACCCAACGGTTTCATTTTAAATACACTCATGTTATTAAATGAAATAGTATTATTTATTATAAAATTAAATAACAAAAAAATTTATGAAACAAAATTTATTCAAAATATTTTGTCGTTGCATTCTTCCCCCCTTAAGAAATTGAATCCTCACAATTTTTTATAATTGGGCTTCGATACTTCATTAAAAGTCCCACATCGGAAAAAGAGTCAGTAAAACTACTACATTAAATGAAATAATGGGAAGTACAAAGGTCACTAGAGTTAACACATACTAGGATTCCATATATAAAAATATGGATATGGAAGGGAAAACAATGTTACAAGTTCTGATGGAGAGTGATAGAAAACATGATTAGGGGAATGTTAACCACCAGAAAATCACAAAATTTTGATGGGATAAATGGTACGTGATTTCCCAGTAAGAAATGTTAATGGGAAACATTTCTTTTTACATTCGTTTTCATAATTTTTAGGAATTAGTTTACTATATAGAATAAAAACACAAGGAAATATACTTACCATTAAGTACAGTTTCATCCTTTAATAAGTTTCTACCCAGACAAATCATTTCGCCAAAAAAAGGGCATTCAAAAACACTTGGCCTCATCAATAGCACAAGAATCATCTTCTGTAAAATCACATAATCCAAAAAAATATTAACTACCTATTTATTCTATTTTTAAACATTATCCAAAAGACAGAAAGGGTAAGATAAAACAACTCTTCAAAAGACAGAACCCCATATGAATGGAAAATACTTTTAATATTCAAAATTCCACGGTACTACCCAAAGTACATCATAGAAAATTCCATAAATAAATGTCATTAAAATTCCCCAAAATAATAAAAAAACTAAAATTGAAACCCAAATATACGAGGGATTTGATAACATTGTCTTCCATGATAAACTTTATCCTTCATCTCCAAACTACATCAACCACTCTTGGCGTCTTATAACAAAAGTAACTATCTTAATCTCATTTTCCACAATATAGGTTAATCATTTCCATAAATATACTAAATTACCATAAGTTCCCCATAAATTCATTGATTCTTCAACATATAAGTCAAAATTTACTTCTCAAAGAAAATACCATAGTAATCTATTTACCTTGATCATATCGAGTTCCCCAAATTAGTGAACGTATTCCAAAATAAAATTCATCTTTTAATCCCCTAATCATTTTTTAGAAGAACAACTTCACAACATCAACACATGATACATAACAATAGATGTTTTCGTTAATGATATAAAACCATCATAGTTAGTGACTCGATGTTCTTAGAAAAAATTAAATACATGCTCATAGAGCACTAACTAAAATTACAACATGACATAGACAGTTATTGGGAAGATGTTACATGTACTTCAGTCATCATGATCCATATCAGCATAGGAATTGAATTGTTCCCTTGTCCATGAAGATTGTTGATGCTAATCATGATTCTCATCCCTTCCAAGAGAGCATTTTCATGGACAATGTACAACTTATCCACATTTAAGACATCGAAATGTATAAGGTGCTTTATATTGAACCTTATCTTTATTTATCACATTACTCAATTTTTATAGCAATTGGATACTTTATTTCATATATTACCACACTTAAAACATCTCTTGGTTCTTTTGTGACATTTTCCTTGGTTCCTCTTCCCACACATTTTCTACAAAGGAAATTGGGTCTTCTTTCCCTTATCAACTTTATCGGATGAACATCCTTGAGCCTTTGTCATCCTCTTCCTTGATGAATTTTTGCATTCAACTAGGTACCAATTATTAATTGTGATTTTTGATAGCTGTTTTTGTAACACCCCAATTAAATAAACAGTATGACATTTTCACATTTATCCATATTTGTGAATTAAATATTATTATAACTTTTATAGGGGATGCTATGCTCGATGGCGTACCCAACATGCAACAACGATTTTCTTGGGAATCTTATGTTGCACTCTAATAATAAAATAATATTATGGTAGTTAATGTATAGCTGTTGTGATGGTGGGAATGAATAGAACTAACTAAAAAATTATTATATATGTTTTTCAAATATTTTTACTTTTTAAAAGACTTGATAGAGGATTAAAAATGTGAATGAATACAATTTTAAGCCTAAACATTCTAATATTCTTTAAAAGGTTGATTAACCACCTTTTGATGGAGAACCTCTTTTAAATCCAATTTTTGACAATTTTATGTGTTATATTGGACAAAATAAAATTCTTCTTTAGAATCGGGACATCAAAATTTACTTTGTTTAAATATTTGGTATTTTTCCAAAAAAGTTCAACATTTAATGAATAGTGTAAAATGTTGTATTTTAATTCAAAACCACTTTTTAATCTAATTTAATTATATGATTAGATTATCTTCATAATTAGTTTTAAAGTGAAATTAGAATATATTTTTACCATTTAATAAAATATTGGTCATTGGAATTAATTTCACTTTTAAATTTGACTTAAACTAGTGTCAATCTTTTGATATATATTGTTTCATAAAAACACGCTATTTGTTCTGACAACGAGAAGTAAATATTTAATTAATTTATTTAACTTATATGTAATGAATTTTGTAAAATATACATCATTTTTGACTTCAAAATATCAAATATAGCTTAGGGTAAATTTTTTGTAATTTTCTTAAAAACTTCAATTTTGATGAATAGTGAAACCACTAAGTGGTACTTATAAAAACCGATTTTCCGTTTAAATGAAACATTGCCGCCATTGTGTTTTTAATTTCAAAAAGCCGACATACATGGTTTTCAATAAGAAGTAAAATGTTGTTCAATGGGATTAAAATAATTTTTTGGTGAATAGTAACATATTATGTTTTTAATCACGATTAGAGGTATTATGTGTAGTTTAAGGTAAAAATAATGTCTCAATAATATGAAGTGAGCTTGACACATGTCCTACCCTCATTGGATGTGTCATGGCCGACCAAGACAATCCATGGGTCAACATGGGGACCCCATGGAGCTACTTTGGTTGGTAAATGACATAAATAACTTTTTATTTAATGTTAAAGTAAAAAATGACAAAAACATGAGATGTTTTACTAAAACAATTTTTACATTGGGTTATACAAGTCAGATTTTTGACTATAAATAGTCATTGGAAAGCTAATAAGATTTCTTATATCATAGTATTTTTATAATTTTCAGACATTAAATAAATTAAATTATTTATGACATCATGATGATGCAGCGATGACCTCATTATTTAATGATTTATATAAAATGGAATGATAATGTAAAAACTAAGACCTACACATGTACAAAACCTATGGGATGGGTGGATTTCGAACCCTTATCACCTTATCCTCAAAAAAATCAAAGTAGGACCATTAGATTCTCAGCCAACCCTTGCCCATTTTCTCTCTCCACCTCCCTCTCTAACTCTTAGAAGCCTCACTTTGGTCAGAAGTCTTCCCAAGGAAGCCTTTGAGCTCAAACCAAAGGGAGTTACCTGATTTTAAGATAATTTCTTCACTTGAGTACTTTTGTTTTATTTTTCTTCTCCACCACCATAAACAGTTTTTATTCCTTTCTTTTGTAACAACACCAGTATCTTCAATATACTAGAATGTTGTTATGTTAATTATTCAAGCTACACTTACACACACCTTCGTCAAATGGTTAAAGAACATACTGTTTCTGTGGATGGCGAATTACTGCCTCACGAAATGATGATTGTTCTATATTCTCTTAACACATTTCATGGTGGCCATTAAGATGTAAATATATTTATATATGATATATAATATGTTTATGTTTTCTTTAAGCTTCTATATTTTTAATTTATGACATACCTTTATGGCTTCCATTATGGGTATAAGCGATATCCTCATTTTAGGAAGTGCAGACTACCGCCCCCTCAAAATGATTTGATTCGTTAATACCATATATGTTACGTATAAAAAATATATTTAATGATATTATATATGATACCGTACTGGAATTAAAATACTATTATGTATCATTATATTTTAATTCCATTAAATATGAAATAGAAATGGAAGTAGCGTTCATGCGTACGTACGGCTTACTGTCTCCATGAATGTTGCATTTAATTTCTTAACTCTAAATGATATGTAATATTATAAATGAATGAATATACTGGATATATATGATATATATGATATCTACATAATTAATACAATTCTGGATATAATGGATATTTTACCACATGAACAACTTGTAATTATAAAGTGTTTATTTTGACTCAAGTACCAATGATCGTTAAAACGACCGTAATTATCTTAAATAATAACATAGTGTTCATGACATGGTAATAAGTGATATAAAATGAATAATGAACATGAAAGAGGTTCTTAAGGAATTATAAATTAACTAAAGTTTATTATTTAGGAGATTAAAGAACGATCGAGTCATGTCGGAGCTGAGGTAATGGAACCTACCCCTCTCATTCTTTTTAATTACCCTCTTTTATGTAATTCTTTTTAATCTCATCTTTCTTATTATTGGGATGTTATTTTATATTAATCTTACTGTACTATATATGTTCATAGGATTAGAGACCCCATTTTCTCTCATCAATCCATTTATTATGTTCTGAGTGGCGCTGTTAAGCTGGTGAATTTTCGTAAGAGATCCAACCCCTCTCTTTTTAAGTACTCTCCTTCATGTCACTTCTTTTAAGCTCCTATTTGTTATGTTGGGGGGGTGTTCTTTTATATTAATCTTGCTGTAAATTTTATTTTAATAAGATGAGAGACCCTATTTGATCTCATCAATCCATTTTTGGAAGTTCTAAGTGGCCCTGTTAGGCTATTGAGTTTTCATAAGGGATTTTTCATCTCACATTTAATTTCATGAGATTTATGCTACATTTTTTACCATTTCCTTTGAGTTTTGTATGTACTACAAATTATTATACTCTTTTGGTAATATAATTTCATTATTTACATCTTCATTTTATGACATTTCATCAATGGGGGGTATGTTTCGAAAGTTACCTTAGTCTGTAAAGGAACCTTTCACCCTCCTCTTCTTAAAAGACATATTTTTGTTGGGTATTTTAATTTACATATAGTTATGTTGTGATATGTTCTTATATATCCTTATTGATGTAAATTTTATGACTATGTATTGAGATACCGTTTTTATCTTTCATCAACTCTTTTTCTAAATTTTGAAGTGACGTCGTTAGGCTCTCAAATTTTTGCAAGGGAACTTCTTAACCCAATTTTGATTCATTGGGATAAACTTTTACACCTTGAATATGTCATTATATGATTATTTTTGAATGTCCTTGGATTTTTTACACATAATACCCACTTATATTTCTTGTATTCGTTTGTCACACATAACTATGTAACTGATTTATCCTTAATCCAAGGATATCGTCTTTGTGTGGGGCTTCTTCTCAATATCCTTACATTGAGGCATATTTTGTTTTATACACATCTTTCTTTTATACTGTGTATAAAACCCTTTGAGTTTTACGTTTATTCAAAAGGAATATTTTTTATACGAAGCGTTTACTAATAAAAAAAGGGAATGTTTTTGTCATACATATGCGGCGACAACGACTTCTCCACCGTCGTGAACATTATTTGACTTTCGGAATCCTCTACATGCGATAGCATCTTTTTAAAAGAAAAATTAATACCATGTTATAATTTTCTATTATATTGGTATTGAAAATGGTTTTCATAATGTTTCTATATCAATGTGATTGTATTGATATCTTGTTATTGAAAGGAGGAAATATTATGTTTCCTTATTGCATGTTTTATATGATAAGATTATGTTATGGTTCATGGGAAGTGTTATGAAGACGGGTGGTTCAGTAATAAACTAAGGGAGGGTGAGCCTGATATATCTCTCCAATGCATTGGGTAGCGTGAAGGAGTGAAACGTTAAGGTTTCTCCGAATAGATTTAGGGAATATACTGTGTTGGGTATTCCAAATGTAACTAAAAGGGTTACTCCCTACATAATAATGTTATGAATACCTAAAGTTACCTTTTATGTCTTATGATTTCTATGATTTATTCATGATTTGATGAGGTATGTTAAAGTTCTTATGTTTTATGGGTAATGTATGATTTCATTCTTATGTATATATGAACTCATGTTTCTTTTCTATATTTTTATAACCCTCACTGAGCTTTTTATGCTCATCCAATTTTTTTTTTGAAATGTTTTTCACAGGTCAAGGGAAAGGTACATGATATGATGATAATGCCAATGAAGTTTCAAGAAAGAATCCATGATATATTTTTAAATATGTTTCCGTTGATGGAAAAAAATGAATACTATATTTTATAAAATTACTTTGTTTAAATGTGGAATGTAATGCAAGATTTATGATCAAATTCTCTAAAACTCTAAACCTGAAAAGATCCTAAAGGTTTAATCTTGTAATAACTCAAGATTAAGTTAGGTTTATGGCTGGGGCCTTATAGTTGGTATCAATGGTCGGTTTAGATAACTTTAGAGGTTATGGTATTCTTTAAGCATAAGTGACATTACCAAAATGGTTAGGATTTCAGAAAGTGTCCAATTTTAGATAAAGTGAATGAGTAAGTATATTTTAGTGTTTATCTTCCTCAATAGTACATGATGGTTTTGTTGATATACTCACACTGAATTTTTGGGTTTTAGTAAATGGCTATATCTAGCAGGCACCAAAGTAACATTGGATGTGAAGGAAACTGTGATAGTTTTTTGAGGGAGCAACTGAATGATATGGGAGCTGAAATGAGACCTCTTTTGTTTATCATCAACCAACTATCTGGAGTCATGATTGACCACCTAAACCTTGGTGATTTCTCTAAGGCATCATATATGCGAGAAAAAAATCCCTACAGAACTACAGGTAACAATCATAAAGGTAAGTGTGTTCCAAAACCTATGTGTCAATTATGTGGAAAGAAACACCTAGGAAAATATTTCCAAGGGACAAAAATTTGATATAGATGTGAAAATGAAGGTCATAAAGCAATAAGCTGCTATGGAAAAAGGTTAGCATCCAGTTGACTTGAGGAAAAGTAATGAAGTTCTTTCTGAGGGATCAATTGAATGTTTTAAATGTGGTGTTCATGGTCATTATGAAAACACATGTCCTATGAAGAAGTTTCATGAATGGGATCACCAAGATCGTACAAATACTCATTTACCAATACCTAATGACATTACGATTGAGGATGAAGAAATTTAAAATGACCAATCAAAGTTATGGATTATTTCATAACTTTTGTTTTCCTATTTTGGAATCTTAGGATATGATTCATGATTTTGTATGTAGGAAATAAGTATTTCAGAATACGTTGGAAAGGAATGGTTAATGGATCATGAAGAATGTTGAATGAGTAAGAAGTAAACATATAAGGGCTTCAAGAGTTATGGTGAAATTATAAAGAGTATTAAGTCTCTTTTGATGATGGGGTTACATTAGAAGAATTTTTATACTATGTGTAACCCTGATGTTTAATATATGAAAATTTTATTCAAGGATTAGTTATCTGTTCTTTTTTAGACATAGTTATAAAGAACCAATTGCGTTTATATGATCCTTACTTTTGAGGTAATTATGGGTAACTATATGTTATGATGGAAGGGAAATGCATTAGATAAAATTGAGGTAAAATTATGTTATGATTATTTTTAATGATTTTATCTCTTTTTAGGTAATTATTTGAGAATTATATAGTTTGGAAAAAGGAAATCATGCAGACCGTGTGACAACCTGTCGTGTCGGACAAAGCTGCGGGAAATCGAACCCACAACCAAAGTGCACCTGGTATTTATCACCTACCACTGGACTACGTGAAGTCCCTGGGTCGTATGACTTATTCTTTTTAGTTAGGTGACTTTATGAATTATGAGTAAGTTGATTTTGGGTTATTTATGAAAATTATTAACCTATCATGGAGGATATGTTATTAGGTTAATTACATTTCAATACGAGACTTTAGGAGAAATAGATGTTGTCTGGAGATAAATGTTACGATTTAACATGGAAGACTATGTGACTAAATCCTTCAAATATTTGGGTTTCAATCTTAGTTTGGATTACTTTGATGAATTTTATGGACAAATTTTTTATCGAATGGTCCTCATTGAACTTTGGGTTTTGTTGGAAAAATTTTGGAGATTAAGAATAGTTTTCTTTTTATGAAGGGTTATCCTTTTCTGGATTATCTTATCTTGTACTAACCTTTTTGGTTTTGGTTTTGGTTAGAGTCTAAAGACATGGGATGTATATAATTCTTTTTTGTGTATTAGGTGATTCTCTTGAAATTGATTATAGTACCCTTAATGCGATAAATTCTTCCTAAATACTCATCTTTTGGAAAAAATTTGAGTTTGATTAAGGAATGTAGTAAAAGATGAATGTCTATATGACAAGTATGTATGTTTCATTATGATTTAGTTAAGCTCAAAAATAAATTTTTCAATGAAAAGTAACATAAAACAAAAATGTTTTCTGTTAACTTTTCCTACTAGGGAATTGAATACCGTTTAACCCATCACAGGTTTGTGAAGTTCTTATGGTTAACTTTCTCCTAGACATGTTTACTATCACTCTCCATCAGAACATGACCCCATGTTTTTTCCTCCATGCCCAAATATTCATACTTGAATCCTAGTATGGGTTCACTCGAGTGACCTTTGTACTTATCTTTCTTTATTTTAAAGTGATTGTTTTACTGACTCTTGTTCCGATGTGGGATTTTCAATGAAGTTTCCAAGCACAATTTTAAAATTGCGAGGACGCAATTCCCATAAGGGGGGAAGGATGTAACTACCTGGGTAAATAAAGAGTATGAAATTTTCACATCTATCCATATTTGTGAATAATATCTTAATATAACTTTAAAGGGGATGCTATGCTCGATGGCGTACCCAACACGCAACAACAAGTTTCTTGGGAATCTTACGTTGCACTCTAATAATAAAATAATATTATGGTAGTGAACGCCTAGATGTTGTGATGGCGTAATGAATAGAAATAACTAAAAAATGATTATATATGTTTGTCAAATATCTTTACTTTTTATAATAAATGTTAGAGGATTAAAAATGCAAATGAATCCAATTTTAAGCGTAAACATTCTAATATTATTTAAAAGGTCTATTAACCACTTTTTGATGGGGAACCTCTTTTAAGTCCACTTTTTGACAATTTTATGTGTTATATATGACAAAATAAAATTCTTCTTTAGAATCGGGAAATCAAAATTTACTTTGTGTAAATTTTTGGTATTTTTCCAAAAAAGTTCAATTTTTAATGAATAGTGAAAAATGTTGTATTTTAATTCAAAACCGCTTTTTAATCTAATTTATTTAATGAATAGATTATCTTTTGAATATATTTTAATGTTAAATTAGAATATATTTTTACCATTTAATAAAATATTGGTCATTGGATTTAATTTCACTTTGAAATCTGAATTAAACTAGTGTCAATCTTTTGATATATATTATTTCATAAAAACATGCTATTTTTTCTGAAAGTGGGAATTAATAATTAAATTAATTTATTTTACTTATATGTTATTAATTTTGTAAAATAGAAATCATTTTGGACTTAGGAATATCAAATATATCTTAGGGTGAATTTTTGGTCATTTTCTGAAAAACTTCAATTTTTGATGAATAGTGAAACCACTAAGTGGTACTTAAAAAAACTGATTTTCCGTTTAAATGAAATTTTTCCACCTTTGTGTTTAGAATTTCAAAACTCCGACATACATGGTTTTCATTAAGAAGTAAAAGGTTGTTCAATGGGATTAAAATAATTTTTTTTGTGAATACTAACTTATTAAGTTTTTATTCACGAATTGTGGTAATTAGTGTAGTTTAAGGTCAAAATAATGTTTCAATAATATTAGGTGAGCTTGACACATATCCTACCCTCATTGGATGTGTCATGGCCGACAAAGACAATCCATGGGTAAACTTGGGGACCCCATGGAGCCACTATGGCTGGGAAATGACATAAATAACTTTTTATTTAATGTTAAAGTAAAAAATGACACAAACATGAGAGGTTTTAATAAAATAATTTTTACATGGGGTTATACAAGTCTGATTTTTAACCATAAAAAGTCATTAGAAAGCTAAAAATATTTCCTACATCATAGTATTTTTTTAATTTTTAGACATTAAATAAATTATATTATTTATGACATCATGATGATGAAGCGATGACATCATTATTTAATGATTTAAATAAAATGGGAAGATAATGTAAAAACTAAGACCTACACATGTCCAAAACCTATTGGATGGGTGGATTTCAAACACTTATCACCTTATCCTGGAAAAGAATTAATTTGAGACCATTATAATCCGAAACTCATTTTAAAATAATGTAACATATCTTTACTTTCCAAGAGTGCCCCTCTTCTCCTCTTATACAAGGCCCCCACCTCTACCTCCTTACCCACACTTCCAAAGCCTTTGGATAGGCCAAAACCTGCCCATTGTGTCTCTACACATCCATCTCTAACTCTTATAAGCATCACTTTGTTCAGAAGTCTTCCCAAGGAAGCCTTTGAGCTCAAACCAAAGGGAGTTTCCAGATTTTATGGTAATGTCTTCACATGAGTCCTTTTGTTTTATTTTGCTTCTACACCGCCTAAAATGTTTTTATTCCTTTATTAAGTAACAAACCCAGTATCATAATTATACTAGGATGTTGTTATGTTAATTATTCGAGCTACACTTACACACACCTTCATCTAATGGTTAAAGAACATACTGTTTCTGTGGATGGAGAATTACTACCTCATGAAACGATGATTGTTCAATATTCTCTTAACACCTTTCATGTTGGCCATTATGATGTCACTATATTTATATATGATATATAATATATTTATGCTTTCCTTAAGCTTCTGTATTTTTAATTTATGACATACCTTTATGACTTCCATTTTGGGTATACGCGATATCTTCATTTTAGGAAGTGCGGACTACCGCCCCCTCAAAGTGATTTGATCGTTAATACCATATGTGGTACGTATAATGGATATATTTAATGATATTATATATGATACCATACTGTAATTAAACTACTATTATGTATCATTATGTTTTAATTCCATTAAATATGAAATAGAAATGGAAGTAGCATTCATACGTACGTACGGCTTACCGTCTCCATGAATGGGGCATTTCTTTTCTTAACTCTAAATGTTATGTAATATTATAAATGCATTAATATACTGGATATATATGATATATATGATACCTACATCATGAATAAAATTCTGGATATAATGGATATTTTACCACATTAACAACTTGTAATTATAAAGAATTTATTTTGACTCAAGTACCAATGATCGTTAAAATGACCGTTATTAGATTAAATAATATCATAGTGTTCATGACAAGGTAATAAGTGATATAAAAGGAATAATTAACTTGAAAATGGTTCTTAATGAATTAGAAATTAACTCAATTTTATTATTCAGGAGATTAAAGAATGATCGAGTCAAGTCAGACATGAGGTAAGGGAACCTACCCCTCTCTTTCTTTTTAAGTACCCTATTTTATGTCATTATTTTTAAGCTCATCTTTTTTATGATTGGGATGTTCTTTTATATTAATATTACTGAACTGTTTATGTTCATAGTATGAGAGACCCTATTTTCTCTCATCAATCCATTTTGGATGTTTTGAGTGGCGCTGTTAGGCTGCTGAATTTTCGTAAGAGATCCAACCCCTCTCTTTTTAAGTACTCTCCCTTATGTAACTTCTTTTAAGCTCATATTTGTAATTTTGGTGGATGTTATTTTATATTTATCTTGCTGTAAATTTTATTTTAATAAGATGAGAGACCCTATTTGATCTAATCAATCCATTATTGGATGTTCTAAGTGGAGCTGTTAGGCTGCCAAGTTTTCATAAGGGATTTTTTATCTCACTTTTATTTTCGTGAGATTTATTCAACATTTTCCACCATTTCCTTTGATTGTTTTATGTAATTCCCATTATTATACTCTTTGTGTAATATACTTTTATTATTTACATCTTCATTTTATGACCCTTCTTCCATGGGGTGTACGTTTCGAATGATACCCAGGTCGGTAAATGAACCTTTCACCCTCCTCTGCTTAAAATACTTATTTTTGTTGGGTCTTTTAATTTAAATATTTTTATGTTGGGATATGTTCTTATATATCCTTATTGATGTAAATTTTATGACCATGTGCTGAGATACCCGTTTTATCTCTCATCAACTCTTTTTCTGAATTTTGAAGTGACTCTGTTAGGCTATCAAATTTTTGCAAGGAACTTCTTAACCCAATTTTGATTCTTTGGGATAAACTTATACACCTTTAATATGTCATTCTATGATTATGTGTGAATGTACTTTGATTTTATTACACTTAATAGCCACTTATATTTTGTTTATTTGTTTGTGACCCATTATTTTGTAACTGATTTATCCTTAATCCAAGGATATCGTCTTTGTATGGGACTTCATCTCAATCTCCTTTCATTGAGTCATATTTTGTTTTATACACAACTTTCTTTTATACGATGTATAACCCCCTTTGACTTTTACGTTTAATCAAAAGGAATCTTTTTTCTATGAAGCATTTACTAAACGACAATAGGGAATTTTTTTGTCATACGTATGCGGCGACAACGACTTCTCCGCCGCCGTGACCATTATTTGAGTTTAGGCTTCCTCTACAAGCCATACCTTCTTTTTAAAAGAAAAAAAAATATCATGTTTTACTTTTATTTTATTTTGGTATTGAAAATGGTTTTCATAATGTTTCTATATCAATGTGTTGTATTGATATCTTGTTATTGAAAGGTGGAAATATTATGTTTCCTTTATGCATGTTTTATGTGATAAGATCATGTTATGGTTCTTGGGCATTGTTATGAAGACATGTGGTTCCGTGATAAAATAAGGGCGGGTGAGCCCGATATAGCTCTCCAATGCATTGGGTAATGCGAAGGAGTGAAACATTAAGGTTTCTCCGAAGAGATTAAGGGAATATACTGTGGTGGGTATTCCAAACGTAACCAATAGGTTTACTCCCTAAGTAAGAATGTTATGAATGCCTCAAGTTACCTTTTATGTCTTATGATTTCTATGATTTATTCCCGATTTGATGAGGTATGTTAATGTGCCTATGTTTTATGGGTAAAGTATGATTTCATTCTTAGGTATATATGAACTCGTGTTTCTTTTCCATATTTTTATAACCCTTACTGAGCTTTTTATGCTCATCCCAAGTTTTTTTTTTGAAATTTTTTTCACAGGTCAATGGATAGGTACATGATATGATGATAGTGTCAAGGATATGTCAATAAAGAACCCATGCTTTATTTTTAAATATGTTTCCATTGACGGAAAAAAATGAATACTATCTTTTATGTATCCACTTTGTTTAAATGTGGAATGAAATTCATGTTTTACGATCTAATTCTCTATAACTCTAAACTTGAAAAGATCCTCAATGTGTAATCTTATAATAACTCAATATTAAGTAAGGTTTAAGGCTGGGGCCTTATAGGTTTGGCATAATCAAAATATTCTCAACTTGATCTATCTTTGTCTCTGTCATATTAGTAGGGCAATCGTCACATTTCCTATCACATTGGTTATTGGGACATGTTCTTCTATTTACTGTCATTAACAATGAAAAGAAAGTATAATTCGGGGCCTTAAATACATAGCCAATAATTATGGAAAAAAAACATAAGCATATGAGGATTAACATGTAGAAGAAAAGTATATCCTAACTTGTGATCCCTTAGGATCCAACCTAGGTTATCCATGATCATATATTCTTATGTGAATCATTATTTTATTTTATCTTTATTCCATTAATGATGGTTTATACTAATCTTTTTAATTTACCAAAGCCTATCCCTCGGGAGTGTCGTAACCAAGAGTGCAGTAAGGCCCATTGTCGTGTACCCATTCTCGTTCGAGTCTAGCTCAATGTTGTGTTTTCGAGTTTTGCACCTATGAACATCTGTGCTAGATCCACCTCTTCCTTCTTGTATCTAGACAGGGATGTTTTTTCATTAGAAACCACTTACTCATTACTCAAAAAAATACTAGGAATATTTCTTATGTTTAAAATTTTTTATAGGGTTGTTCCTAATGTTTTCATATCCTAATTTCCGCGAATAACTAAACCATAATCTGATACCATGAATGGCATCCCGCCTTTTTATCACATAAACATTCATTCCATTACACTAAACTGAGGATATTTAAGGTTTAGTGTCTTGGAAACCGGGAACTTAATACATGAAAACAACGTAAAACATTATACTTAAACACTTGAGAGGATTCTTCGTTGTTCATACTATGTTCATTACAAAATCTTATAACCTGGGAGCATACATCAAAGGAATGGTTGATCAGAAGGCCCAGTAAGGGAATCAAGAGAAACATTTTACATATGAACTTTATATATATCAATAAAGTCATGATAAGTAGATTTAAGGAATGAGAAAGATATCATGAGGAATGTCATAATGGAAAGAACATGATTATTAAAATAAATATGTGGCTGAAACATTTAACTTAGACAATCATGAACATATCACCATGGTCCATCCCCAAGGTGTTAATTGAAATTACCAAGGTTATTCACCATGGTCTCATTAAAATTGTAATCTATAGTGGTTACATCATTACCCAATGCATTAGAGTGATATCAGGGCAGACGGTTAAATTTTTCATTATTATCATGTGATCCAAATATATCCGCATCAATCATTTCATAAATAACCCATATAGCATAAAAGAAATGGGTTTCATTTCATAATCATAATGTTTTAGAAAACTGCTTTTAAGACATGATCTTTATGTCATTTTAATCCCACTGAAAAGGAAAGTGGGTTTCATATATGTATGTCCTATAATTAAAATAGAAAAATTTGGTATATATGAGAATACCCATTTAGAAGAAAGAGATTTTTGTATTCACTTAATAAAATAAAATAATATGAGAAAAGGAGAGACATTTTAAGACGAAAATTCTGCAGCATAATGACTATGTTACAGGGTTTTAAAAAACATTGAAAAGAGAGGGGAAAATGGTTAAACACACATAAATAATTCATAATACAGTATGGGTATAGATTAAGATCATGGTATGGGTATTTGAATGGAATACCGCATGGAAAGGGATCATGGAAGAAAAGAGAAGATGTTATTCCTTTTATAGGAAATTCGATATCCTAAAGATGTCTCTTAAAAATGCAGAAAACAAATTGATGAGTGAAGAAAGGGTGACTCATCATTTTGAAATAAAATGAAATTTAATAAGAACATATATGAACATGGTAATGAAATTTTAATGACATACCATATTCAATGAAAAACGTGGGAGGAAGACAAAAAATAAGATTTCTCTTATGAAAGTTCAGTAGACTAACATTGTCACTAAAAACATCACACAATTAATTGTCGAGAAAAAATAGGGTCTCTCATAATATGAACATAAAAGATCAGAATGATAGATATAGTGATCACACCCCAACATAATAAAAAGATACTTGAAAGACATGACATTATAGAAGAACTTCAAAATGAGTAGGGTGAAAGAATCCATTAAAAATTCGACAACCTAATGGCGCCACATAAAAATTCTTAAAATTAATTGATGAGAGAAAGAGGGGGTCTCTCATAATATGAACATAAAAAGTATAGTAGGATGAATATAAAAGAACATACCCAATATCAGAACATGGAGCATAAAAGAAATGACACAAAAGGGACTACATGGAAAGAAAGAGAGAGGTAGGATCCCTTACCTTAAAATGTAACTTTTAAAACTCAATGGTCGGGATCTTGAGGGATTGCGGGCACCTTAGGAGGACTACTTGTGTGTTAATGAGACCAGATCTTTTTTGGGGGAGATTTGGGAGTGAAAAATAAAAAAGTAAAGGGTGGGTATTTATATGTAAAGTTAGGGGACAATGCAATAATGGCCAAGGGACACCTCATCGGTAGTATTGGCAAAACCATGGCCTTTCCATGGTATTTTCCCATGGTATTAGGCCACATGTGACCCCTCATACAACAATTCATCACCTTTGGTCAGATAACCCTTAAAATATCTCATCACATCATCATGATGCAATCATTATGTCATTAAACATACCGAAACCCTAAAACTGTAATTTTTCTATTCATGAAAATTACACTATTTCAGAAAAATTACAAATATACACATTAACATAATATTGATGCTATAATTTCAAAAATAAACTCAATTTTATAAAAATATTTTTATAAATATTTTTAATTTAATTTTTAAATTAAAACACTATTCACTGAAAAGTCGTTTTTTTCAGAAAAAATCCACAACAATTACCTTAACATAATATCGATGCTCAGAATTCATAAATAAAATCCATTTTATAAGAACAGTTTTCTCAATATTTTTTATTTAATTTTTAAATAAAAAAAACTATTCACCAGAAAAAACTAATACTTGACTAATAATTTCTAAAACAGCTATTTAACTATTTAATTGAATCTCATTACTTAATCAAGGTGTTTAAATTATATTAAGACTTTCATTAAGTGAGATTACTAATCAATTTGATCACATTACTAATCTTAAACACAAAATCACTATTTATAATTTATTATTCACCAAAAATTAAGTTGATCAATTTAGACTCCAAATTCATTACTAAACACTTTTGTAGAAGACCATTTTTCAAAAATCATTACACATCATTAATTATTTAGGGTTTACAAAAATATTTTAAAATAACCTTTTTTTCAAAATTCATCACTAATATACATCATACATTTACCATGACATTTGAAAATTTATTAACATCACTATAAGAAGAAACACAATTTTATTTATGTCATAGGATTACACAAAGCAGTTACAGTCTCTTTACATAGCCCCTTATAACCCCAGCATAAGACCAAAGTGTTAGGTGTGCTAAGGTGAGAGAATTTGAGGGTGGCTCGCCCAACATTTCACGAGTAGTAATTTCTATCAGTTTGAACATCTGGAGAAGGAAATTATGTTCTAGCATCACACGATGATGTTCGGCTTGGGTTTGGTCCCGAGAAAATCCCTGTGGAGATACCTCCTTCAAAAGTTCTTTTAGATGGGCTTCGATCAGCCCGTGACTACTGGATGAGGCCATCGAATCTTCTTTCAATATTAATTAACAAAGATCACTTGTATTTAGAGACAATGATCGCAACATTTAGTTCCCGACGGTTATACTGACCAATGGTCATATAACAGTTGAATCCCAATGGTATCATGTTAATTATACTAATTTTATTAAATGAAATAGTTTTGTTGACTATAAAATTAAATAACCAAAAAATTTACAGAACAAAATCTAGTCAGAATTCTAGGTCATTACAATATAGGTAAGGTTATTATTCATAACCTAAGTGAGTTTTCCTAGTATGGTGAATATATGATCAACACCAGTTGAATCACCAGCCCCACTATAATCATATTGAGTTGAAGGGAAATCCTTCCATGGATTATGTGCGTTGTTATGGTTTACATTTCTTCTACTAGGTTCCTTTTATAAAAAATATCGTAAATTAGATTAGTTTGTAAATAAAAATACATAATTCCATACATGTAAAAAACTTAACATAAATTGAACAGTTTATGGATATAATCCATAATCATTAAAAAAATTTCTTTGAGGAAGTATATACTCATAAATCAGTCATAATGGTTTTTAATGAAAATGATAATTATCCTAATAATATCCCATCGGAGTTTTGTAACCAGGAGTGAAGCAAGGCCTATTGTCATGCACCAGTTCTCGTTCGAGTCTAGCTCAAAGCAGTGTTTTTGGGTTTTACCCCTAGGTACATATGTGCCAGAGCCGCCTATACCTACTTATATCCTAATAGGAATGTATTTCATGGAAAACTCACAAAATATCTACATTACCAAAACTTTAAAAAATTATTCTATACTAATCCTGAAAGTCTATCTTAGGGTAATGTGCTCTAATCAGAGTTTATATAAATATAGTTTCCAAGGATTTTACTTAAAGTTTTCTGATACCAACTGTAACACTCCGACCCTAGAAAACCGGAGTCAGTGCATTATTTTAATAAATTAGCATGATACAAGGAATTCATGTCCTGAAATACCGATTAGTTTTGTATCCTTGGAAGAACTATATACATTAATACGTTTTACATTACACTATAAAATGAAAAACAATAAAAACATAGTCTCCATAGTCCACATTCATATCCATTATACAATTACTGCAGGTCCGTCATAATATACATCTTTTCATCCTGGGAAAAAATAAATCATAGAAAGTGGTGATATTACATTCTCATTAAGGATAAAAATATAGCAGAAACATTCCTAAATAAGCATAAACATTTAAGGAAATGTGTAAGACTAAAACAAAAGCCATTTAAAATAGAACTTCAGCATAATAAGGCCAAGATAAATCGAACAATTCCATCTACTAATTTTCATAGATATTCTAATCATCAAATAATTAAATGCAATTTCAACATCGGCTTTCATAATGATGGAATTCATAATGCCAGACTTCATAACCACATAGTCAATGCCTTGTGCCAAGACTACAAAAAATATTTTATCAAGGCCTTGTTCTAGGACACTAGTTTTTCTAATGAGAACTATCTATGCACCGAGGAGCAATAGCGGGCTCCACCCATCACTTAATATGTGCAATACATTCCTCATATGAAAAGCTTGAAACATAAAATAAAAATTCATATTAAAAATAGCATTAAATAAGTAAATACTTTATCTATAAAATATGAATGGTACAAATAACACATCTACAGTCAAATATATCACAAATAATTTAATACAATATGTAATATTTGTATCATAATAAATAAACTTCAACCAATATTAAAATCCATCAATGTATATTGACATAGATGAAATCAAAACTATTTGAGATAAATATATACATCTTTTTTTTGAAATAATTTGAAAGTCACATAACTAAAAAAGAAAATATTTATTTTGAATATATTCTTATAAGCATGTAAGGGAAGCTTCGATGATTTTATAATAGTGGAAAATATTTTCACCTGCCGTATAAGTTAAAAAAACATTCTTTCATTAATTTTGACAAAAAAGGTCATAAAGTACATTATTTGTAAAATGACAGAATGATTTAGTTAAAAAACATATAAGTTCAAATAATGGTAGAAATTACATTAACCCACATTTCTATTAAATATTAAAAATGTTTTGAAATACATTTTTTAGAAATACAGATGTGGATGATAAAGAGGTACCAGTAGATACTCACGTATAAAACAACCTAGGATAATAAAGAGATTGTGTAATTACCACTTACCTCATAAATTTCCATGGTAGATGGTAGGTTAACATCCTATATAATAGTTAAATCATTATTTAATAAATTATACAAGAACCATTTACATAATTATGATATCATATATGATCTTTTAATATTTATTTGTTAATGATATTTCAGTAGTATCATAACTTCGGGAGCTAACTGATTCATTTTCATTTTTATGTTTTGATACACAAGTCATTTTTTATGGATATGATGTATAATATTCATATACTGAATGATACCCTTTCATTAAACATTATTTTTAATCATAAAATGAAAATTAGTCTTGAATGAATAAGATAGGGAATGAATCTCATCACGTTCGTGGAGACGGTAATTCATACATACGCATAAGAGAAAATGCCAATATATTGTATTAAAATAGTATATAATTGGATGGTATATCATACATACAGAATAATAATCATGCTATATTTGTTACTTACATCAGTTATACTCATTATTATACCCATCTAAATGATGATGTGTTTGAATAACAAACATCACCACGGTGTGGAGATGCTAAGATGTACGTATGCACGTATGGGGACATTATCATTTATAGGATGGATAGAATAATGAATATGGTTGTACTATATTTATAATAACATCAATGTATATATAAGATACTGGAGTTATTATTTTATTAGGTAAATAACAATGAAATAGGAAGTGTAAGAAGAAAATAACTTGAAAGAGGTGATGAAATATTTACATGTTCTTCGTGTTCTTCCTTTTGATTTGATCAAAAGGGAAAAATAGGTTGAATTTAATACTAAATTAAGTCCTCTAGGATGAAGGTAGGACATTTTAGATAATATTTTGGTAGGGGTTGTCCGAGCCAAATGGATTTGATGGTGTCAATTTGAGGGAAGGGGAAGTTCCCTTTTAGAAGATGGGTGAGGGCACCTTAGGAAAAGATTGAAATATTATTTTATAATAAATTTATATTCGGTTTCTAACCACTCAAAATTAATTAATTTTGAAGATAAGGTAGTAATGGGTCTAAATAATCTCAAAAAATTATTTTTAGAGAGTCTTGGGTTACTATATTGACCTTATCTTTTATATTTAACTCTTAGTTAAATAGTTTGACATTTACCATGTCGCTCTATATTTTTATATTAAATGGTTAATAATCATACCATAAACTTCCAATAGAACCCCAATAGGTTAATTAATGATACATACAAAATATTGAGGCCCATTGGCCAAAAATTATATTTTTATGAATATTATATCAACCAATAATATAGTATTTGTTTAAAATACTAAATTACGTCAATTTTGACATTATGTAATAAATGATTTTTTGTTAAAGTCATAACAGCATTATTACTTAGAAAAAAAATCATTAAATAAACCTTAACATGTAACATTCACCTATAAAATTTGTGGATGTCATCAAACTGTTAAAATTTATTTTATTTTAATATTTATAATATCATTTATTTAATTTTTTCATTAATATACAAAAAACAACATCTTTATTGTGTCATATATATATATATATTATGTCTATAAAATATAAATAAAATATCATTATGTATGATATATTTTTATCTTTATAATTAATATTTATATTTTAATATATCAATTATATAACCTCATTTAAATTTTTTTTAATAAAGTATATTTTCTTTTGTTATTTTTTTCATTACATTATATTATTTAATATAAAATGTCGTTATCACTCCCAAGTGGCTCCATAGGGTCCCAAAATAGACCCAAATATTCCAATAGTCGGAACTGTATCAGAAAATAGAAATAAGACACATGTTAAGTTAATTTAGTATTATTATAATATTATTTTTTTACCCTTATTTACTGCATTTACCCTTGAACCAAGGTAAATAAAATATTTACCAATGTAATTATTCAAAATTCTTAAAAATTAAAGTTACCTATTTACACTATTTGGACTTCATGATTCCAAATAAGGAATCCATTTTTTCAAATTAAAATTCTAGAAGTTTTAGAAATTAATTTAAAATTAATTCCAGCTGTCAAAACAAAAAATGTGTTTTTATGAAATAATAACTATCAAAAGATTGACACTTTTTATATCCATTTTAAATATGAAATTTTTTTCCAATGACCAACATTGGTTAAAATGTTATAAATATAATCTAATTATACTTTAGAACCACTCAAAATTATAATCTACCACTATAAATTATTTGAATAAAAAAGTTTTTTTAAGTAATATTTAGTATTTTTCAGTATTCATCCAAAATATGAAGGTTATCATAAATGTTCCAAAATTCAACCCTAAATTAAAATAGATATTATTAATACAAAATTGAAGTCCATTTTTAAAGATTAAATTTATAAAATTTTAAAAAGTGGGTATTACTATTCATAATAGCTACTTTGATATGTCATAGTGTGTTAGAATCTCGAAGTTGTGTACAATGAAAGCTATTGCATTATTCAAAGGGAAATGTACTTTGTATGATTGGGGTGTTACATTATGATTGTAAACTAATTTACTATATGATAATGGAAATCAAATTGGTGGATGAATTGAGTAGGAAGTATCATTTGGTTTTCAACATGTTACATTTTCAACATAACCCCTTGGTTAATGATTTGGTTAATTTTCTCTTGGAAGATGATGGTGTAGTAAATTACTCTATTATGATTCATGTGGTAGTGCAATAATCTATATCATATAGTAATAATAAATTATATAATGAATAATGTTAGTTATTGTGATAGTATAATTTCTTAAAAAGTTTATTTTTATATAATTTTACTCTTATAATTATTGTGTTTTGATATTTGGGAAGAGATTATGTGTTCCTTGTGCTTCATAGTTGAAGAAGGAATTAAAACATGAAGCTCATAATTCCTTGATATTAGTTCATCCTAGAATAAATAAGATGTATATAGATCTTCTATAGTATTACTAGTGGGATGGAATGAAAATTGATATCACTAAATTTTCGATGATATGTTTGACTTATGAACAGGTAAAAGCTGAATGATAATTAATAAAGGGTATGCTTCACCTTCTTCTAGTTATACAGTGGAAATGGGAAAATATATCAATGGATTTCATTTTTGTATTACAAAAACATCTCACGCCAAAAAGTATGATTTTTTTTATTTTTTAGTAGATAACTAAATATACCAATTTTTTCTTATTTGAGATAAAATATATTTAGATCATCTTTCTTGATTTTTTCTTAATGTGATAAAAATGTTACATTGATTTACTCTCATAATTTTATTTGATCATGATCCTAGGGTAACAAATAACATTTGGAAAGGCCTTTAAAATTCATTGGTGACTGAATTAAATTTTATCACTTATTTTCAACCTCAATATGGTGTTCATTCAGAGAAAATAATTCAATCATTGGAAAATATTCATTTAGAATGTCCAATGGATTAATAGTGTTGTTGGGATCAGATCCATTCATTGGTTGATCTTTCTTATAATAAAATTATTTATATTGTATATAGATTTTACCTTTTGTATCATTATATGAAAATATTTGTCGAATTGCATCACATTGGGGTGAAATAGGTGAATAAAATTGGATAGGACCATAGTTGGTAGAGGAAACTGTACAGAAAGATTAGTTGATTCAAGGACCCATGAAGATATCTCAATACAAGGAGAAATGCTTTCTAGATAACCATAGGATGGATCTCTCTTTCATTATTGTTGATCATATATTTCACAATTTTTCTACATGGAAAATTATAGTGTGTTTTGGTAAGAGTGGAATGTAATTTAATGCTTCATTAGAGCTATGAAATCTTATAGAATGTTGAATCAGTTTCCAATTGAGTGGATTTTCCTCTGATTTTGTCGCAAGTTCAATTTTTTTTCATGTTTCAATATTAAAAATGTTTTTTTTCTGAATTCATCTCATGTTCTGAAATTTGACTTCATTGATTTAGAAGATATCCTTTCATTTCAGTAATATTATGTTCAGATTCATGATCGTATTGATAAACAATTGCAGAATAAGTCAATTCACCATGTGATTTTTTTATTACGAAATGACATGGTTCAAGAATCAACTTGGGAATCAAATAATCATTTAAGGGAAATGAATGATCACTTGTTTAATATATGAATAAAATTAAGATGATGCAAATTCTAAGGGTTGGGATGAATTTAACAACCGAGATACTTATAGAATAATTTGTTTTATTTTTGGAATTAAATATTGATATTCATTATAAAATTATAATGAAATAACTGTTATTTATATAAATAAAGGAATCTATAATAATGGAATATAACCATGAACATCAAAATAGTGTTGTGAGGATTAGCAATAACAATATTTTTATTACATTAAAAACAACTCCTATGAAATTATATAAAAAATTTATATCTCATTAGAGAAAATATAATGCATTTATATCATTGAATAATTAAATAAATGTTTTAACAATTATAAATTAAATGTAGGTATTTTTGTGAGACGTAAAAGTTTATTAAAAATGTAATTATTATTATAATTAATTTTAGAAACTATCTATATAAAATAGATTAATAAATTTATGTTATTTTTTGTATCTTAATTATTATATAATTTTATGATACCTTATTTATCTTTTCATAGTGTCATATAATCAGTTATAATACTAAAATCAATAATTATAAAATAAATGATGATTTTATTTAACGATTTAATTTCTCATATTAAAAAATGATTTTCGACAAACTGGATTATGATTTGTATACCTAAAAGATGAAATTTGGTCAGGGTGCATTTTTTGGGATATTTCTGAAATAGTTTAATTTTTTATGAATCCTAAAATACTATAATTTATGTTATTTAGCATTATAAAATATATACATAATCATTTTACTCATTTCATATGTAACAACCTATTAGTTTGAACTCAATTTCACTATTTACTATACCTATACAAAATAATGAACAATATTGAAATTCATGATACAAAATACTAAACAAATGAATAAAATAATCAATGCAACTCCTCTCCTCTCCCTATAAATACAACCCCTCACCAAATATTCTACTCACACATCCAAATCCATGTAGATTGTATAAATTATTCCTAATTACATTCCCATGAATATTCCCCATTTCATAAACGTATTGGTCTCACCAAAACACCAAAACCATGTGCCTTAAGGATGTTCTCAAGGATTTGATAATCAAGAAGTAAAATCCCCATACCTTCTTTTTTAAATCCCTTCTTTTATTATTTCCTTATTTCATATCATTATCTTTCATATCACAAGTGAAGAGATAAAATTATTATTATATATATATTAAATTTATTTTGTTAATGTAACATTCATACTCAATCCAATTTTCTTATATTCATATTCTACCAAATTAAAACAACGCATGTAACCTGTCGAATCACCACCTTGATGGACATAAATTTTTCATTTTCATTTACCACATACAAGGATGGCCATAAAAACATTATAATAGTTAAAAAATATTTCAATATCTATATCATAACTTTTTAATAGTTATTTAACTAATATATAGAAATATTAATTAATTAAAATGAATCTATTTTGTCATGATCAATAAAACCACCAAAAACAAACAAAGCATTTATCATTAATGATTTACCAAATTAATTATCCTCATATAAAAAATGAAAAATGGGATCATTTAATATTATATACAAATAATAATTCCATTTATATCCACTTTTTGAGTTTCTTTTCCTTTTCTTAGGATCTCCAAAAATTATACTCAATGGAGCTGACCATAGAGCCATAAAACGAGCACTCAGGTAATAGTAATTCTAATATTTACATCTTATAAAAATGATAATGGAATTAATGAAATTTTAATAAATAAAATATATATTCAAAATGTCTAAATTATTTATTTAATGAATCTAATTTTATTATTCTTGACACTAATTGAAAGTAGAGAATACTTTCAGACGTAAGGTATGTGGTATTATTTTTAAAAATCCCATTTTCAACATAGACAATTTGTTATTAAATAAATTAATTTTACTTATATAGATTAAGATTATTTTTTTACTTTCATTAACCCTTATTGATTTGATGTTTACTTTAAATTTTTACAAAATTATTTTCAAACAAAATGTTATCATTTATAAGTCTGTGGCTTCCTAAAAATGATAATATTTTTCAAAATGAAAATTTATTTTCCTCAAGAATGTTTCTTTTATTAACTATTTATCTGTTATAATTATGTTATTGTTCTTGTTAGTTTTTATGATTATGGGTGTTCATGTGATGAAACAATGGAGTTTTATCCCATTATGGGTCTCCATTTCATTTGGTATAGGAATAGAATTAACCTGTTAGGTTTCTCTTAAGAGATAGTGGGAATATACTGAAATAGTTATCCCAAGTGTAATCATGGTGGTTACTCCCTGTGTTATCAGGGGAGCTATAAAATATATAACAGTGATATAAAAATGATTCCATAATTAACCTTTTATTATTTAGGTATGGTTTCTATTATTTTATAAGAAACTTATGATTTCATATCTTATGCTAAAGAAAATATTTTTTAAATGTAAATGCTATATCATTTTGAAAATGTTTTTATTCATATACTAATTGTTTATTTATTGATTTTTTGTGCCTTAATGATATATTTATGATCATACCATTTTTAAAAATGTTTTTTGATATGGGTTTTTGATGGTTAAAAGAATATAATAATTCAGGTTTTATTTTAAAAAGAGGTTTATTTTGAAAAAAAAATAATATAATTGTCTACTTTTTAATATATGATTTTTATAAATAACGTTATCACTTAATTCTCAAAAACTATAAAACTAAATGTTCATTGGGAACGTATAAATTTGAATCATAGTTGAAATAACTATATTATGTAATCTTCATGGTTGTGTCCCTACATACCAAGAACCCATTCGATGATAAATTACTATTTATAGGCCAAGAAATATTATTTATCATTTTTGAAATATGGAAGACGTTGAAAAATATTAATTATATTATAAATTTTTCATAGGTATCATTAATGTTATTAATTTTTTTTAGTGCATGACATACAATTGAACAACCTTATATCTTAAACCCTGCCTATATAAATATAATTTTCTATCTATTGGTTACGTAATCAAAAATGTGATAATTGGTTCCCACAAAATATTATATTTCAACTCTTCTATATCTCTCCATATTAAGAATAACAACACAAGAGAGATTTATTCATGAGAAAATAACTAGTGATCAAGAATTACAAATTAAATACATTTCATTCTCCATGATAAAACCTAGATATAGGGTTATGCTACTCGAAATCATTGGAGAATGTGCATATTAACCAATTGAGGGATTCAACAATTGGATCCTCATAAGAATAGTGAGGGAAATCTAAATGGTTTTTTAGACGAGTGACATCAGCTATAAATAATGAATCATAATAAAAGGTAATTACTTTTCTATAATATAAATTAATTAAGAATAAACATAACAATTAGGATCCTCTATTGGAGTTGTGGGGAATTGATTTTAAAATTAATTTAAAATATCCCATTACCAATTGCACATGTCAACATAACCCAAAACATTCAAAAGGTATGAGAGGGGGCTTGTATAAATATATAACAATTTATTTAATTTTTTATCAATGTTAATTTGAGGTAATATTTTCATTTCATATTATTAATTATTCAATACGATATGAATTAACATACTTTGACATGTTAACAATTATTTGTTGACTGATTCAATTTAATATTGTAATAAGAAAATATGAATAATTAATAGATATTAGATCATGAAATTACAATTTTTTAGCTATTGATATGGGGTTACACGGTGAGTACTCTGATTTACACCACAGAGATGCTAGTACATTACACCTGGATGTACCGAGTGATACATGGCATGACACATACTTCCTAAATATGTTTATTTTACTGCACACTATATGTCGACTAGGATGGATTGGAACATAATTTATTGAATTATAGGTCATGTATAAAGGTACAAACCCTGTAGTATACACGGGATAGTAATATAAATCATTTTATTCATGTCTTAATTATTAATGGTTAAAATTGAATGAAAATAAAATCCTAATGAATGTTTTATATATAGGACATCTATATGTTGTACATGACGTGTTGTTCAAAAATTCGCATGTCATAAACAGATATAAAATACCCTGGAATGCATCCTGGTCACTTGGAAAATGGAATACATGATGTGAAGATAGTATATACTTTCTATATATTTCCGCCAAGATACATTAAACAAACTCATGTGTGTATACTAGAAGCATTGAAATTTAGATACATATCATATACCTTGACTGTATACATCTTGTAGTCTCCCATAAAAGTACAAACTTTATATTACATTATATTGAAATATTGTAGTATTAAAATATTATTTTATAGACTAGAACACTATTTTGTGTTTGATAATTTAACAATGGTTTAAAATCATTTTAAATGAAAAACTAATTTATTGTAATAAAAATGTCACTATTGGTTTTGAATTATTTTTTAAATGATTTCCAAATTTGATGGGTATCGCAAAATAATCTTGGATGGTCATTCACACTAAATTGAAATAAATAAATAAATAATAAATGAAAGTGTTTTATTAGTAAAAATAAAGAATGAATAATGAAATATATACCAGTCTATTGCATTTAAATTTTCATTGCATGTATAACTGAACCAGGTCATGACCAATACCTATTAAGGTTTTGGATGTTATTAAACATAATTTATTGAATAGGTTTTAAATTTTTTAATATTAATTTAAATAATGGAATGTGAATCAAACATCTATCCATTATTATATAGGACTTGAATTTCGAAGGATATTTATTTAATACCATTTAACCAATCATTTGGTTCCCCACACCTACATGTGATTAATAAAAAAAATGTAATTAATAGAGAATCAAAATGGGCATTGTATTCGTCCAAGATGAAACCATGATGATTCAATCTAAGTGATAAAAATGTGAACATCAGGAATTATATAACTCATTCCAATATTAGAAAATAGAATTATTCACCCAGGTTATAGTATGATTTAATATCTAATCTTTATTTAAAATATTACGTAATCTCATGATCAGGTAATATAAATTAATAATTTGTTTTTGTCTCATCATTATTTATTTCCTATATGAAAAACTACAGTTACATAAATAAATAAATTAATATGAAAAGATATAATTTAAATAAATTGATTATTCATTAATTTTTTACCCACCATGGTTAACTAAATATTTAAAATCGAATTAATATTAAAAAGGCATGTAAATGATAAAATAAGATTGAAATTATTCCTAATAAATTAAAATACATAAATTGAATATTATGCCAAACATGCCTTTTATTACATTATTATGAATGAAACAATTAGAACTGTGTTTTAACCATTCCATTTTGGGATAGTAAATTTTATAACAGGGGTTTAGAAAATTTATTTTGGTTGACATTAACATTTTACATCAAGGGGATTATCCATTTCTAGTCTTGGAGTAATTTTTAGGAAATTATTGTGGAAATTAAATTCATGCGTTTGGGATTGGGGACTCTAGTAAACCAATAATGGAGTTGAAATCCTACATTTGGAAAATGTGTTCCAATATAAATACCTAAAATAGCTTGGACATCCATTATTTGTGATATGTGGATGGAAATATGGATCCATTCTAAAATATTTTCCTAAAAACGATACATTCCATGTTTAATGTTGATGGTTATATGGACATGAAAAAATAAGTGAGATTTAACAATAACATTTAATTTATCATATATAAAATAATTTATAATCAAACATTGTTCTATAAAACCCTCTTTTAAATTTTCTTATAAATGGACTGCTCAACATCAACCATATCCCTTCAATATATATTGGAGAAATTATATCTCCAAAATGGATGTACCGTCCAGGAATGGTATAAACTCTATTGGGTTGTTTTGTACAATGAACGAAAAGTATACAAGCTAGAATCCCCACTTACTAATCATCCTACAAAGGAGGAGAGTGGTGAAATGAATATAGTCTGTGAGAAAAATATTAATGACATGTTCAATGTTTAATGTGTGATGCATTCATCCAAGCCTAGTGATCTCATGACATATCCTGATATAGGGTTGTGTATATCATACTCTAAAATCTTTGGGATCATATTATGAGAGAGATATAGACGAGAAGTTTGTTATTTCCATATCCATTTATTATATAAACCTCAAGGAAGTATCCCCACCTGGGCCTCACATAGTCAATCTTATTTGATACCTTAAGAACCTAGATGTTCTATGGTTTAAACTCACTAATGAACTGTGAAATGATCTCATGTGTTTGTCACTTACAAAAATAATATATAATTTTCCTATGAATATTAACATGAAAAACATTGAAAGGTTTCTACCAGATCTTATCATTATTCATCAATGAGTGCATAAGGTGACAATGTGTGAAAATCCTTCGAACTATTTTGTGAACAAGTGTAAAGGCCAAGAAATAACCACAAAACCTGAGGCTTATTCGCAACAACCTTAAAAAAGAATGATGATTATGGTTCTTGAATGGGAATAAAATGCCGTATGTTTCACATGTGTAAAGAAGTGATACTTGATAAAAACTACACCCATCCAAATTAAAAATGGGTATCTTCTGTAGCATCTATTATCATGTCAAATTTTTTTTTCTATAAGTTTTTTATTAAATATAACATCTGCATGTCCCATAATTATTCAAATACATGAACTATGATGATTTAAAATCATTTTCCTCAGTGAGGTGGAATGTGAGAATCTAATGGGGCTAAACATGTTTTTGTGGATACCATATACTTCCACATTGCATTTCTAAATAGAATAATGTTGGTTTTTTAATATTTCTTTTTATATTCCATCCATTACAAATAACAATACATATATATATATACTTTATAAAGAAATTTTTATATTTAAATTCATAAATATAATATTATTCTTTTATAAGTATATCATTTTGTATGGTAAGGAACATATGAATAATGATCTTTTGTGTTGGACTATAAAAATCAAGTAATAGAAATAAATAATGAAACAACCCCAAATGAATAATACCACAAAAATATTGGCATAACTATTTAGGCCATGTAAATGAATGAAAAATGACTACATTACATTAAGATGTATATTTAGATTATTTTGAAGTAAAATTAATTTTTTTATTCCATGCATGTTTACATGAAAAATGACCAAATAACTATTTAGTGGGAAAGGTGATGAGACTAATGATCTTATAGAATTAGTTTATAAAGATGTGTGTGCACATTTTCTTATTAATGGAGGGTGGTTACAGCAACATGGTAACATTATTAGGAAACTCTACGTGGAACATGCTGGAGAACATCTCAATGAAGTAATCATTGATTATTTATATGAGATTATGATTTTATCACAACTCACCCATCCTTATACAACTCAATGTAATTGTATATATGAATAGAGCAAACCAAATATTTTGGACATAGGGTTATCAATGATGAGTCATGGGAGTCTTCCATTTTCATTTTTGGGATATGAGTTAAAAATAGAAGAAAATAAACTAAACCTTGTACTAACTAAATTGATAAATGGTATTTTATAAGAAAATTTATGTTTGTGGGGATGAAAATAATTTTGAAGGCCTCTTCAGGTAAAAAAATGGTACCCCAAGACAAAATTTGTAACATAATAGGATACCACAAGGAAACAAGGCAATATTAATTATACAACCCCACATAAAAATGGTTATAGTGGAATGAAATTCCATTTTCATTGATAGGAAAAATTCTATAAAAGATACTCTTGGATTGGGATATTGTTTGATGATGTTAAGGATCAAAGAGCACAAGAGATTGTATGGGACAATATTCTACAAATCCCTAAGGAACAAGAAATGATTTTGGTTAAATAATTAATTCATAGTGGTACAAGAGAGTTTATAATAATATAATTTTGTGGTTTTATAGTAATGGAGTATAGAGGCTCGTTATTAGTTCATTGTGATGACCCTCTAACAAACATGGAAGAATTAAGTAGAACAGATGTCACTATGTGGCATAAAGAAAATATCTCTGAATTGGAATACATATACTTAATCATGTTTTGGATCATGGTATATCGTCATGTAGATGCAAATTCTATTCTTAGAAAATGGTTACTAAATAATATACATTACATGGAAGGAATATTCAGTACCTATAAGGCTTGAGTAGTTACGAAAATGATTAAACAACCTCATGGAATTCAGTACGATGAAAACATTCATTATTATCGATCAAAAAATACATCATAATTAAAATTTCTTTTATATCCATTCATTATTATGTGATTTTGAGAATGTCTTTAAAAACAAGCATGCTTAATGGGAACCTTAATGAAGAAGACATAATGAATAAACTTTAAGGGTTTGTGACTCTGAAGGATGGCAAAAAGGTATACAAGTCATAGATTTTTCTAAGGTGTGGGTGAATAAATTATTCTTTATAGAGGACATATGTGACAAAACATATTCTCTTGGGAACACGATATATCATGGTAGATATAATGGGATTCACTAACAAATACAATGTACATATATTGATAAGAAAATGATGAGATTTGGTATGAAACAATCCATGTGGTGATTATTGAAAATATCCCATGGAATTAATCATTCTAAAATAATGTTTCCACGATGTCAAGAGGGATGAAATAATGTGGCATGGATTTAATATGCATCAGTAATTGGGTCAGTCCATTGTTTTATTATATATAGTAGTATTGATGTTGCATATGCATTTAGTGTGGAAGGTTGATATCAAGTTGATTCAAGTGCCCTCTATTGGATGGAAATCAAAAATATCCTAATGTATCTATGATGTAAAAATGATATGTTCTTAGTCTATATTGGAGATAAGGTACTATTCAAAAAAGGATGTAAAGATGCTACATTCCAAAAAGATCAAGATGACATGAGGTTACAAATAGGAATCATCTTCACTCATAAGAGAGGTTTTTTGTGATAGAAGATCTCTAACAAGGCTATGGTAACAGATTCTATGGTGGTGTCAAAGTATATTGTGCCTTCTGAGGAAAATAAAGAAGAAAAATAGAGCTGAATTTTTATCCAAGAGATCAAACTAGTGCCTAATAATAAATATTCAATCACACAATATTTTTGTAATATATTAGTAATGGCTATCGTAGAGGATCCATGGTAGCATCATCTGATAATGAATATATATAAGAAGAATCAGATCCTTATGTATTTTTATGAGAAAGGTGGGGCTTTAATGTGTAGTTATTACATAGAAAATAACATGTCAAAAATATTGACTAAAAAATTATTGACCAAAAACAAGATTATCAAGTGAGCTATAATGGAAAAAAAATCTTAGAACATTGGATCTATTTCACTAAATAGTTTTTTAGAGTTGGGTTCCTATGAAAAACTGATATTAATTTGATTACATGTATAATAAATGTAATAAATATTAATCAAATATCTTATTTTATACTATTCATTCTTCTTAAGGAAATTAATGTAATAATGCCATGGAATTTTTTTCACATTGATAAGGTTATATCAATTTTCTTATATAGTGAGAACCTTTATGTTTTATAAAAATATTTTTAATATATAGTTCAACCATAAGAGAAAATAATATGATTGGACACATAGTATATAGATCACCGGGTCACTATACATATAAGTGGATTAGTCTTCTTATCATGAAGTTATATTTTCATAATCTCTATGATGAGATATTATGTGAACATACCCACCTTTATGAAATCTACATGTTCTATTTTGATTGTATATTTCTATATGTGTGTGTATTTTTAATGATCAATTGTGTTTAATATTATTAACGGTACATGTTGTGTCCCGCGCATATATATTTAATGAGAAAAACTACAACACCATATGTTTGAGAGAAATAGGTTACACTAGGTGTGTGATGATTGACATGGAATTACTTGATATGTAGAGGAATTGTTTTTCCCTTCCATCTTTATGAGAGTTAAATTTATTCTCTTTGATTATAATAAAACTATTTCATTAATTAAATGTACATGGTGTATCGATATGTTTATTTCATGTAGTTAAATTATTATTTATCAAGCATTTTGGTTAATGACACTATCATAAATCTGGATTTATGATATATTGATACACTGTGATTATATTACAATGTGTGCATCGATATGTGGTTGAAAATGGTGCCACATTTCTTTCATTATATTTGTTTCATTAACTTGTTTATAAGTATTAATCTTGGATATTTTTCAAATCCACCTAATTTAAATCCCATGGAATACCAATGGGTCGCAAAATAAGTTGTTTTTTGATGTTCATTAAATTATATTTTAATTTAATTAATGGAATGCATATTTTTATCAATGTCAAGGAATAATTGTATTCATGTTGTATTGGTCACAAAAATTAAATAACTATTTATTGTTCTCCAGGTGAATAAAAATATATTTATTTAATTTATTGAATATTAAATTGTTATTTTTTGACCAGTATATGAATAATATATTAATTTATTAATAAAATATTTATTTTTTATTCAATAAATACTAATTAGTTAAAATATTGGTAGACCACATCTTGTGATAAAAAATTATTTACAAGATAATAAATAATATTTATCATTCGGGAAGATGTCAATAGATAAAAAATATTTAATATATTATTATTTTGTGTCGCATAATTTATTAATTGATTTAATATTTTTTAAGGGTCAACATAAAATTTAAAAATATTCTAACTGAATCCCAACCACTATAAATATCATATTATGGAGATTTTTTTAGTACTTGAAGATGAAAAAAAATTCAAATAATTAATTATCTTTCGACTATATTATCTTTATCCCAAAAAACAATGAGATATCAAGAGAAATTTTACCATGATGTATTATGATGAAATCAAGAACAAGAGATTCAATACATTTGATTTCTCATGCTGGAAAACAAGGATCTAGTGGATTTTCTAATTTTCATTGAAGCAAGTTTGGATCTCCACTAGAGGGATTATACACATATGTCCTCACAATCACAATGAAGTCAATCTGAATAGGATTTTTTTGGGGATCAACATCAACTAAGAATAATTAAACATAAGATGACGTAATTTATTATTCCAATATAAATGATTTAATTATAATTATATAATGAAATATCAATTATTTTGGTTTATTTTAATGATAGTAAATAACTATTTAGTTATCCAATCACCCAGTATGAACATTCACTCTACGTGCAACCTTCATGAATCATAGTTTAAACAGTTGTTTAGAATTAATGATATATGAATTTGAAAAGTAAATTATTTGGTGTGATAAAATTATTCATTGGTTTACAAGTACCATATGGATGACATGAAACAATTCATTCATACCCAAAATATTTTATGGTGCCATTGATAATAAATGGAATTAAGAAATAACAATATATGACATCTATGGTTACTAATATTTATAATTTTTAAATGGTTGATGATGGAAAAGGGTCCAATATAATTTAATATTGAAATAACATTTGCACTGCATTGTAATAAACAACAAAATAACACTATATTATTATTTTAAAATACCAAGAGTAATAATGTCCATAAAATCACAAAACAATAAACTTACTTGTGGTGAAAAATAATAAGTCATTTCATCAATTGATTAGTGGGTTTAGTTTTACAAATAAAATGAACAATATCATCAACTATTATTCTGTTATATATATATATATATATGAATAGGTAGATAGTTTAACAGATTATCAAAATAAATATTATGTGGAAAATTTTAAGTTAGTTTCCATTGATTTTATTGAATATGAATGAAAATGAATTCATTTTTCCAATTCACTAATAATGAAGAATACATTACAACTACTCAAGTTTAAGTGATGTTATTATGGAAAAAGTAGCAGTGTGAAAATATGGAAGTTGAAGTGATGTATTTAATTGAAATACATTATAAAAAATCACATACAATAAATCATGGAAATTAAACATTACATTTTTCAAGGTCAAAGAATATTAAATTCTAATATCTCATTGTGAGAGATAAATGGGATCATGCAAATGAGAAACTAGATTATGTGATGACTAGACTATAGCTTGTAGAAATTATAATGAAGGAATTTCCTAAATAAGTGATTGAGTTGAAAAATTTAGATCTTGGTTTTCATGCAACTCCCCACACTTGAAATGTGAGTATTTGGGACTCCCTCTCCATGATTAATGTTTTCATTTCCCAATATTCCTATTTTTTTCTTTACTATGTTTCATAATCCAAAAGGGCGACATTTGGGTTATTGGAAATGGGGGAGAAATGTGATGATAATGATAAGGTAGAAGATGATACGGGGAGAAGTGATATACATGGAGGTTAAGAGACATGACCTTGATGGAGATGGTCTTTAAATTAATAATGATAGTGTATATGATATATGATTTTATGAGTTGAGACCTTGTCTATTGATGGTTATGAACATATCTTAATGGATTATTTTGTTTTCTCATTTGGTGTCGTGATGGTTTCCAAAAAAGGTTTGAGATGAAATTGATGTATCATGCATCATTTCATTTCACTCTTATTTCTCATTATAATATTGACTCAATTGGGCTCCAATTATATGGTATGGTAGTGATTTATCATTATTTGGGATTATATAAGGAATATGGGTTGACATGTATATGAATTGTCAAAGAGTTCAATCTTCAAATTTTGAAGTGTTGTTAATAAACCCAATGTGGAAAATTGTTTTAAAAACACTTCTAGATATTATTTTGGTTTATTGGGATATTTTACATGGTTTGACATTCTTTATAATGATCATTGTAAAATGAGAAGTAACGAGTTATTGAAAATTTCATAAACGTTAACATAATGTGAATATTTCTAAAAGGATCATGTGGATTTTAAATTTTACAGATGATAATGTCAATGTGTATATTTCCTAAGGGATCTCATGGAGTTTATTTTTTTTGTAGATGTGAAATTTTATCAATTTCAATTATGAGAGTTAGTAGATGTCATTAAATTGCATCATGTGATCCATATATGTATAATTGTATCTCTCATTGAGATCATGTGATGAACTTAATGAAATATAACGGTTTTAATGGTATTTGATAATGAGATCTTGTGATGCACTAGAGAATACCATATGATTTCCACAATATCATTCAATCGATATAAAAAATAATATGATCAATTTTATCCATGTATCACTCAGCATACATGTCAAGCCTCAATGAATCCATCCATGGATTCCATTATTTAGATACATGTATCACCCTTGTCTATATTAAGGTATAATCCATTAAGTCCATCAGTGGAATTATAAAGTGAATCCTTGAATCACCCATGAAATACAAGTGACAAGAAAAATGAGTTTTTTCCATTGAATTGTAATATGAACTCATCAATCACTCGTTGCTATCAATCATTTATCCAAATCAATTCATTTTATCAAAATCATTTATCATGTTAAGGATATACAAATATCATCCATTTACATCTCACCTCAAAAAGATACTAAGCCACTGGCCAACCTCAAAATTATTGTCCTTACAATTTTTCACATTATAATTTTCAATATAACATGTATCGAAATCATGAAAGGCTATCACATGGATTCAATATCATTTAACTCACATAGTAAAATCAATATAAAGGAAAATTATTTCTTATTCTGACAATTTCATGATATATCCATGCCTTAACTCACCTAGGAAATTAATTTTTATGTCAATTCAAGTGTTATCAAGATTTTACCAATCCAAGGTCCAAGGTTCATGTCCTTTATTCATTACCTTTTAATTAAATTCTTATATCAACCAATAAATCAATTAATTATAATTCAATTTTCCCAAATATACCAGTGGAAAAAAAGCTCACACCTCAAGGGAATCAAGGATTAAATGTATAAGCCATCTAAATTTACTTTATAGCCATCACAGCTAAAGGGGATATTCAGTCAACATTTTAACCATATACCAACCATGAAAACTCCTATCCAAATAAATATAACATTCCAAGAAGTTCTAGTGTTCATTTTCAAGTTAATGAGATTTCTAGAAATTGGTTGTGCAACACCCCTATATTTATAAACATCGTGAATTTCAGTTGATGGAACAAGACCACCTTCCTTAGGTCTTTCGCTGATAGATCATCCAACATTAACTTCTGATTTGACTCGGTTTGGGAGAAATCTGAATAATGCATGAATAAATTGAATTAGGGAATGTGATCCTAAATAAAAGTAGAGCAACTTATAACATGATAAATCAAGAATGATTATAATTAATTTATATAGTACTATTATGGATTTGATGACATAGATGTCCTTAGAATCTAATCTCAGTTCAAAGATTTAGTTCAATTCCTAGGTTAGTCCTGGTTTATATCTTTTTGAGGTGGATGGCCTGATGTTCAGAGGGTGATACACCAAATTAGGTTTAAATTATATTTTCAAATAATTTAAATTATAAAAATTCCCAACACATCCCAGGATTAATGGTTTATGATCGTATTTTAGTAAATAATGTTCCGATCATGCACGGGTTCTTATAGACCAAGGGGCAACCACACGGTTACCCTAGACAGTTTACTAACCATGTAGAAACATTGGGAAATTGATATATTAATATCTTTCTAAAATATGGACATACTTGAATGACCATAAAGTCTAGCCCACATGTTTTCCCTTTACCCTATGTCCACCTATTTTCACCCCAAACATGGGTTTTAGGATTTGGAATAACCCTAGACACCCCTGATCCCTCCATGACCTCAAAGGGCCCTAATATTAGGCCATATTTAAGAATTTATACCGATAATTGATGGTAAACAAGGAATCAATTCCTCAATGAATAAACATATTATTAAAATAAGTCATAATGATAATGGAGTTGGATGTTATCATTAATTTATATCCCCCATTAATTAAAATAAATATTAAATAATGTTGATATAGATGATAAAACAATTTCAATAAAACATTATAATATTTCATTGAATCCCAAAAAGAAATATTATTATTATTTTGATATATATATATATATATTTAAATGAAATGGTCACAAAATAATAGGATTATATATTTCACTATAAAACTAAGATTACATGGAGAGGAAGATTAATAATGAAAATATTCTTAAATTAAGGAAAATGAAAACATCAAGAAATCATTTTAAAAGATGATTATTTTCACACATTTCAAAAGAGACTTGATGGTGTTTGAAAACAACCCTAATAAAAAAGTTAATATAAGATTGATTTTTTAAAGAATATAATTATACTTAAAATATTATTTAACAAAATAATTATGTATAAGTAAATTTATAAAATAATTATGCATATAGTTATTGAAACGAATGATTCCGAACAAAAATAAATAGATATGGTCATATTTACTTACAAATTTCTTGTCAACTAAATTGTGAATCAATGGGAAAATAAATTGATATAATACATGTTAATCTAATGAATAACCATATTATAATAAAATAATTTTGTTTTGGAGAGAATAAAATTTAATTTCACAATATTCATATAAAAATATAGGTAATCTCGATTATACAACGGTATTGGTAATGAACCCCTTACATTTACCCCTATATTGTAAAAAAATATATTTAATCTCATAAAAAATTAAATTAAATTATCATATCCCCTTATTTTAGAAACTTATAGATATATATTTGTTTTATTATATTCAATTATAATATCTTGTTTCAAATATATTTTTTTAGTAAATGTTTATTTTCATTACTAGATGATAATAATGTTGAATATTGCACACAAGTTTCATAATGAAGATTTCCATAATAATTCATTGATACAATTTTCATAATTAATATATTATTAATGTTTTTCATGTACTAATATTCCATGTATTTATTCCTTCTCCAATTCCATTGATTGAAGGTATGTTTATGGTTCATGAGAATAGAATAAATTACAAACATTTTTTTAAAAATATATTTAATATAATGAGTCACAGAATCTTGATCATTAATTTTTTTTCAACAATAATAAAATAATTTAATAAGGAAAATTATTCATTAATATCAAATATTAATAGTATTAATGTTATAATACTAATTTATTATGAAAAAATGAACATACTGATGAATCATTCAAATTTATTTTTGAACCAACCTAAACATGTACTTGTTATACTAACGAATGTGTAAGAGTATAAATATATCTAAAATTAATATAATTTCATTTTATTAATAATATTATTTATATTATATAATTATTGTTCTTAATTATAATTATAATGAGTGAATATGAGATGGTAATTGAAAATTTTATAGATGAAGTTAGATACTTACTGAATGAATTTTCTACTTCTTGAGAGGGGTTCTTTTAGAATGAATGATTTTGGGATCCTTATTAGAACCAAATTCTACAAAATTTAAACTAAGAATATTTTAGATGTAAAATGAGTTTATACAATTATAAACTAAATTTTTTTGAATATTTTTGGAGGGGTTATAGTGGGTCCATTAATGAGTGAGTTTTCTGTTCAACTTCCATATATATTCATATTATTATTTATATAGATTAATTTTCTATAATAAAGTTGATAAGAAGAGGAAAATATTTAATATTAATCATTAATAAGTTCATATGAAAAATTTTTGATTCTTTTTTATGATAATTTAGTTCTTCATAACCATTATAAAAAAATACAATATTTTAACTTTACTTTAGTAACACAATTTTAACCTCATTATCTTCTTAATTTATCCAAAATTATTATTTTAATACTTAATTAAATTATAAATTATAATTTAATCTCATGATTCAATTTAATCTAATTCAATTTATAGATATGGTAAATTTTCATGTTAAATGAAAATGAAATATATATATAAATAAAATCTATTTCTATAGAGAAAAAAAAATACTAAAAATAATGCTTTACTCATGTTATTTCACATTTATTGTCAATTAAATGAGTTTTATTATGTTTTTATATTAATTGAAACACCACATATATTAATAATTTTAAATTTTTTATTTTAATTTATTAATATAAAAATACACTATACAAAAAAAATTATTATTAAAAAATATAAAATATTAACAATAAATATTTTTAAACACATAATATTAAAAATAATTATTTATATACTAATAATGTGTTGATATCAATCCATTGGTATTGAAAAAATTCATTTAATTATTTAAATGTGTGAAATAATAATTTGAGAATAATAATAATTATTATAATAATAAATATTTTATAAAAATATCATTCTATTAAAAAATATTCTAATTTAATATTACTTGCATCTATCATATTTATTATTTTTGAATTACATTTTTTTCAATTTGTTTTAAAACAATAAACACAATTAACATACCAATAGGATACGTGATTAGCTTAAGCCAATATATCCAATGACTAAGTATTTAATTACAATATATCCTATTAATATTTATGTGTATATATATATATATATTAATATTTAATTCAATAATATGGGTTTTCATGCATTACTAGAACAATTTATATACAATATTCCTCCTACATGGGTTGGATATTTATGAGGGAATTGGTAATTCTTAATTTTTTAACATTTTTCACTATTAAAATTTGAATTGTTATTAGTGTAAAGGCCCAGACCTCTCTGGTCCATTACTTTGTGACATGTTGGTGTTGGCGGTGTTCTGGGAGGTCAAGGGGACTTATCCCCAACACTTTGCAAATTTTCCAGTTCTGTGAATAGTGTTTCTAGTTTTATAAACAGTAACAGATCGGTCTCACCGATCGATCTGACAGATCTGTCTCACAGATCAGTTTCACAGATCGGTGTGACAGATCGGTGTGACTGATCGGTCTCACCGATCGGTCTCACAGATCGGTCTCACTGATCGGTGTGACAGATCGGTGTCACAGATCGGTGTCACAGATCGGTGTGACAGATCGGTCTCACTGATTAGTCTGACAGATCGGTCTCACAGATTGGTCTCACCGATCGGTCTGAGAGATCGGTCTCACAGATCAGTTTCACAGATCGGTGTGACAGATCAGTTTCACAGATCAGTGTGACAGATCGGTCTCAACGATCGGTCTCATAGATCAGTCTCACAGATCGGTCTCACCGATCGGTCTGACAGATCGGTTTTACAGATCGTTGTGACAGATCGGTTTCACAGATCGGTGTCACAGATCGGTTTCACAGATCGGTTTCACAGATCGGTGTGACAGATCAGTTTCACAGATCGGTTTCACAGATCCGTGTGACAGATCAGTTTCACAGATCGGTTTCACAGATCGGTTTCACAGATCGGTGTGACAGATCAGTTTCACAGATCGGTTTCATGTACAGTAACGGTGGGTGAACAGTGTTTCCAGACTCCTACAGTTTTGCCCTTTTGACGTTTCCTTTGACGTAAAATACATTTAAAGCCTTATTTTTTTAAGGTCTCTTAAGGCCGATTCAAATTCCATAAATCCTATATTAATTATTCCTAAGGTTTGTAATGTTTTACTTGGTCAAACCGCATGGGTTAATGCGATCCATTTATAATTGAGAATTAACCGGATCTTAAACTGTCACCACGTTAAATCTTAAAAAGGGACGAGATATCATTCTCCCTTGTTTATTCCCTTTGTTCTCAACTAAGAGGCTCTATAACCTTTCAATCCTTTCCGTAGGAGTTGCACAATCAATCTTTTCTCCTAAGATTGGTTTTGCTCTGTTTTGGATGCAACCATGCTATGTCGATCATTCTTCCACATAAGTTGTCGCGAGGGGAGGATCGTGACCCGCTGTGTGGATAAAGGACGTCAAGAACTCTTCGAGGTAGGTGATTCATGGCTTCTCTAATTGTATATGTGCAATCGTAGAATTAGCATGATTTATCTCTTTGGATCACAATGAAATTGACTTAATTAAATACTTGAACTGGATTAAAAGAATTGGTTGATCACATGCTGTTGCTTTATACCGTAATGACGGTTTGCCTCATGTTTTCCTAGATATAGTGATATCTATGTTTCTTTGATTTGTTGATCGTTCATGATATAAATTGATAGCGAATGTAAAGACGAAATTAATTGTTGATTAATTGGATAAAGATAAAGAGGCATGTAAATTAATCTGGTTATTGTCGTTGTTGTAGTTGTTCTAGTTTGAGGATAATCAAATTAGGGAAGTAAGCATGGTTGTTTAATTGTGATAGCTTTCTGATTAGGTATCCATGATTGGAACCTACGAATAACAAATCTGTTAATTTAATATTGATTAAAGAACAGATTATGTGGGAATTTCTAAAAGGGTTCTGAGTTACCCGCTTGCTTGTAAGGCTGAATGCCTTGTTGTTTGGAGCTCAGAGTGATCATTGTGTTTGAAGGCTGAATGCCTTGTTAAAGGGCCGAGAGCCCATTTTGTGATGTTTTTTTCCCTGCTTCTTGTGCATTGATGTGAGACTCGATGGTTGTTGTGATATGTGGAGGCATGGAGGCCTTGTGGTTGTGGCAGCGGATGAAGCCTAGTGTGGCGAGATGCATCGGTTTATGCATATGGGTGTCAGGGAGGACCCCAGGGGTGATGGAATGGGATGGATGTGGTTGCTGGTTGCTTGTGGTTTTCTTGAATGTTAATCTGCTTTTCTTTTCCCCACTGCTCAAGGCAGCTGGTCTTGCTACCATTCTTCCAAAGGAGGCGAAGATGCGCGGGGTATGCCACGTGCTTTCCTTGTTTAGCCTCTCGAGGGAGAATGGGTATATGCTCTTTCTATAGGCGGCAAAGACTCGACGGGTAGTATATCTACTCACCGTGTTGAGCCTCCTTTGTGTTTAGAAGCATAAGATGTTTTTCTAGAATGCCTGGGAATGTGGAAAATTAATTCTGTAAGTAATGTTTGATTAAATGGTGAAAATCCACGGGGATGGAGATGCTGGAATTTTAATATTGATGTGAATCCTAAAAATGAGCAGTTTTTGAATGTGATGCCAATTTAGTTTAATGTGGTAAATTGCACATGGTTAATTAAGTTTTAAAGAATTAATTAACGTACAGTGGAAGTAATAAAATGAAAATGGAGTAATCTAATAAAGCTCTTCAAATGGTTGTGTGCTTATAGGATACCTAGTCTTTGAAGTAGCAGCCTGGAGTCTGAGAGACGTTAGCTGCAGTTGTATCTAAGACTAGGTAATGCCCATAATGTGGATGTGAGATATATATATATATTCTGTACTTTTGTGTTTCTATACGCTACTCCACCCTGTCGGTAAGGGCAACTGACACCCCGGGGATTCTGAGCCCTGGGGGGTGTTTTCCCCAACATTCTGATGGGAGGTTGAATGGCTGACTACCACCTTTGGCCCCGCTCTCTTCTCTTGGTAGATCTTTGTGCTGGTAGGCACAGTGGTTAGTTTTACCCATATATGTGTGTAGAGGGTTGTGATGGATTGTGGTTATTTCCCACACATATATTCTGGATATAGTATACTATGGACTACTATAGGTGTAACGTGTATAGGCTATAATGGCTTGAGGATCCTTACTCGGAGTATGGGCTGTAATGGCTTGAGGCATTATACCCGACGTATGATACACGTTATGCGAGCTGTGGTAGCTCCCAGAAACTACCTGGTTACTTTGGTTGTGAGGACGGTGTGGTGCTTCGCCCAGGTGTCTGCGGGCAAGCCTTTGTGGTACACGAGGTGCAGATTGTGGAGCTTAGCCCAGGTGTCTGTGGGCAAGCCTTTGGAGAGAGATGCATAAGACGTATGTCGTTGGGGAAAAGCGGCAAACCAGTGGGGAAGTAGTAGCGGGGTACCCTTTATATTCTTTACTATATTGGATATTCTTGTATGCGTTACTTGGTGAGAGTAGCCATGGTGAGGTTAGGAACTTAGTATACTTGTTTAGATAACGAGTTAGTTTAACTTGTTGTTCACTGGGCTTTAGCATGCTTTCTTTACTTTTGCACGAGAGGCTTGGGGAGGATCCTACTCAGTATACTGTTATACTCACCCTATGTTTATATAAACTGTTTTTCAGGTCACTTGGAGCAGGTTGGAGATCAAGCTGGTTACTACTAGCTTGTGGTTGGAGGAGGAGATGTTCGGGCTTGTGGTCGCTGCCCTTTTACTTTCTTTTGGGTACTTTTAGTTTTCCCTTTCATTTGTAGTACTTTTGCATGACATTTCATATATGTACTTGGGTTTCTTTTATATTTCAGTTATGAGTCGGAGTTGGTTGGATTCTAATCTATCTCTCTCTTTTGCATGTGTTCTCGTAGAGGGTAATGCCTCCCATTTGTATGTTATTATACCCTCGGTGCTAGTCGCCAACCCGGGGCCTACTGGAGGCGGGACTCGGGGGTCATTATCTCCCTTTTCATATTGCCGGCCGAGGAAGGGTACACTTTGTGGGGAGGGGGTTGTGACAGAGTGGTATCAGAGGACTGGTTGAGGGATAGGATGGAGTTTGGAGTTAGGCACAGGTGAGGATGCATGGGATGGTAGGGCAACGGTGGCATTCATGTTTAGCAAGTGGGGTAAACACTGGAGACCAGAAGAGACATAGGCGTTAAGGGCCCCCTATGATCTGTTACATGGACCTTTAAGTTTACGATGGCTACTAAACAAAGTGATACTAGTTTCAGGGTAGAGACCCAAGAAAGGATCATGCATCATTATTCTTTGCGCTTGTGTTTGAATGGGTAGACGTTGGGATAGGTAACCTAAAAATTAATAAAACAAAACAATTAATTAATTAATGTTAAGTCTTCCATATTCCAGGCTTAGGAGCTCTAACGGTTGTTATTTTACATTTATGGCTCTAGGTCGACGTCCTCGTCAGGTTTGCGCAGAAGATGCCTAGCAGGATGCTCCAGCAGATCGCCGCCGGGTAGAGGATGACGACGATGACACTTGGAGGAAGACACTCCAAGAGTTCCAGCGCTAGAGTATACAGAAGTACGAGGGATCCGTTTCAGATGCATTCACAGAAGATTGTTTGGAGTAGGTCGAGATAGGCTTTAGTTCGATTCGTGATCGGAAGGAACACTGGGTGTCCTTGGTTGTGACGATGTTGCGTGGAGCAGCGAGACAGTGGTGGTTCCTGTTACTCGGGGATCGTGAGGAGTCAGCAATCTCATGGGAAAAGTTTCGAGATAGGATTAGAGTCGAGTTTCTTTCGTTGACTGTGAAGGCGTCTAGTCTCCAGGAGATTCATACCCTTCGACATGGGAGCTCCAATGTTCGGGAGTTTGGAATCTGTTTCAGGAACCTTCTACGATATGCTTCAGACCTGTTACCAGAGGATGAGGCCAGGGCGAGGCATTCTGAGGAGGCTTTGCATCCAGAGATCCAGCGCCAGGTCCCCCCATTTATGCTGAAGACATATCTAGAGGTGCTGTGGAGGGCAGGGGTTGTTGAGAGGACTTTGGCTAGGACCGGATCATCACGAGAGGGGAATCTTCATGATTCCTCACGAAGCAGAGCTATGGTCCGGGGTTCCCGGTTTTCAGGATAGAAGAGTTTCCATTCACCTGCAGGTAGGTCCCAGCCCTTTCCATCTCATTTCTCTGGAGGCAGCAACTCTCAGGCCTATGCCAAGGGATCAGGCGCTTGTTTTTCATGTGGTGGTCATGGTCATCAGCAGCGGGAGTGCCCGACCTTTCAGAGCAGTCATCGTGCACCATGCGCTCCACTCTAGGTTCCTCCGTTGAGGCAGTTCCAGCCGAGGCAGCAGCAGCAGGTTGCACCAGCTTTAGATCACCAGAGGGTAGATGGAGCAGGCAGAGGACAGCCCCATGACGCTCCCCATCCTCAGAGAGCAGAGCGCGGCCGTGGTGGTGGTCGTCATCAGGGTCAGAGAGACCATGGAGGTGGTCGTGGTCAGCTTCATGCTCTAGCGTTGCCAGCCCCAGGCGAGCCAGATGTCGTTCGAGGTACCCTTTGATTGTTTTCTACCTTGGTGTATGCCTTGATTGATTCAGGAGTGACACACTCCTTTATATCACCAACCCTTGTCCATGCTTTGGGATTTGAGGTAGAGAGCCTTCCAGTGCCCTTGGCGTTGACTACGCTAGTTGGAGGTCGAGCTGACTTGTTTGAAGTATGTAGAGACTGTGATCTAGTGTTGGGGCAGCATCGCTCTTGGGGAAATTTCCTATGATTGCGAATACAACCATATGATGTCATACATGGCATGGATTGGTTGTATTCGGTGCAGGCTGTTGTGGGTTGCTACAGGAAGAAGGTCATTTTCTTTGACGACGATGGAGAGGAAGTAGTGTTTGTTGGTGAGAGAGATCCTCGGATGAGTCATAGACGAGTTTCATCCTTATCATCCATGATGGCTGGGATGATGCCTAGTTCTTCAGAGGTTCAACAGTTGGCGTTTCCTAGGGTCGTAGAGGAGTACCATGACGTCTTTCCCGAAGAGGTTGTAGCATTACCCCCTCGACGAGAGATCGAGTTTGGGATCGAGCTACAGCCAGGAGAGTCTCCTATCTCAATGTCTCCATATAGGATGTCCCCTTATGAGTTACGAGAGCTACGTATTCAGCTCGAAGGTTTGTTGCAGTGTGGTTTTGTTCGGCCAAGTGTGTCACCGTGGGGTGCACCAGTCTTGTTCGTGAAAAAGGCTGATGGCAGTTTGCAGTTGTGCGTCGATTATCGTCGCTTAAACAAAGTGACAATAAAGAACCGCTATCCTCTCCTGCGGATTCATGACCAATTCGATCAACTAAAGGGTGAAAGTTGGTTCTCAAAGATCGACTTGTGGTCAGGATATCATCAGATGCGTGTAAAGGATGAGGATATCCCAAAGACTACTTTCCGCTGTCGACATGGGCATTATGAGTTTGTTGTAATTCCATTCAGCGTGACAAATGCTCCAGCTGTTTTCATGGGGTTGATGAATGATGTGTTCCATGAATTCTTGGACAAGTTTGTTGTGGTTTTCATCGACGACATCCTTGTGTACTCCACATCTGAAGAGGAGCATGTAGAGCATCTACGAGCCGTTTTGGGAGTTCTTCGCCAACATCGGTTGTTTGGGAAGTTGTCCAAGTGTGAGTTCTAGTCACGAGAAGTTCGTTTCTTGGGACATGTTGTGTCCCAAAATGGAGCAGTTGTGGATCCTTCGAAGATAGAAGCAGTGGTGTCTTGGCCAGCCCCCAAGACCATGTCGGAGGTGCGAAGTTTCCTTGGTATCGCAGGCTATTATATGAGGTTTGTGGATAATTTCTCCCAAGTTGCGACTCCTTTGACATCTTTGACCAGGAATTATCAAGATTTCATATGGACTAATCAGTGTCAGACAGCTTTCGAATATCTAAAGGAGAAGTTGGTAAGTGCTCCAGTGCTTTGTCTTCCAGCGGAGGGAGTCCAGTTTGATGTTTTCTGTGATGCTTCACATCTTGGGCTAGGATGTGTTCTCACGCAGCAGAGGTATATTGTTTCTTATGGGTCTCAGCAGTTGTGTCCCCATGAATGCAACTATGCCACCCATGATCTTGAGATGGCAGCCGTGGTGTTTGCGCTGACGTTGTGGAGACATTACCTCATTGGCGAGCACTTTGTGGTATTCACCGATCATAAGAGTTTGAGGTATTTTTTCTCCCAATGTGACTTGAACTTGAGGCAGCGTCGGTGGATGGAGTTCTTGTAGGAATATGACTTTGAAATATCGTATACACCTGGAAAAGGGAACGTTGTAGCTGATGCATTAAGCCTAAAGTCACGTAATGATGTTGTGCGTGAATCTAGTGATTCCTGGAGAGTGATGGAAGAGCTATCAGCTTTGCATCTTGATATGGGAGAAGTTGGGGGTAGAGGTTGTCTTTTCTAGATGACGGTGCAGTCATCCCTGATGTCGAAGGTGGAAGAGTCTCAGTTGGGTGATCCGGAAGTGGAAGTTTGGAGAGACAGAGTTGTTTGTGGAGAGGCCCCTGATGGTTGGTCGGAGGATGGACAACACTGAGTGTTGTATCATGGCAGGCTTTTTGTTCCCTTGGAGATGAGCGAGACCCTTCTCCGAGAGTTCCATAGATCGCCCTTAGCTGTACATCCTGGTGTGACAAAGATGTACCGGTCCTTGAGGAGTCAGTTTTGGTGTCCTGGGCTGAATCGTGCAGTGGTAGAGTTTGTGTCTCGATGTTTAGTCTGCCAGAAGGTGAAGGCCGAACACCGTGTTCCTGGTGGTCTTCTCCAACACTTAGATATTCCTCAGTGGAAGTGGGAGGATATCTCAACGAACATTGTTACAGGTTTACCTCGAGATCCAGGAGGACATGATGCTATATGGGTGGTAGTGGATCAATTAACTAAATCGACCCACTTCATAGCAATCAAGGAGTCGAGCATAGTGGAGGTTTTGTCGAGGCAGTATCTGGAGGAGGTGGTGAGTCTTCACGGAGTTCCTAAGACGAAAATTTCTGATCGAGATCCTCGTATTACTTCTAGGGTGTGGAGAGGTCTCCAGCATGCTTTTGGCTCTCAACTGTGCCTTAGCACTGCTTCTTATCCTCAAACGGATGGTCAGACAGAGCGAACCATCCAGACTCTTGAAGACATTTTGCGCTCTTGTGTTCTTGATTTTGGAGGTTCATGGGTGATGCACTTACCCTTGGTAGAGTTTTCTTACAATAATAGTTTTCACTCTACCATCGGTATGGCGCCGTTTGAAGCCTTGTATGGTCAGCCTGGCCATTCTCCGTTGTGCTGGACTGGGGTCGAAGAGTCAGCAATTCTGGGACCAGAACTAGTGCATAATACAACAGAGATGGATTAGGTGATTCGTGAGAGGATGAAGACAGCACAAGATCGTCATAAATCTTATGCTGATCAAAGAAGGAGACCCTTAGAGTTTAATGTTGGGGATCATGTGTTTTTAAAGGTGACTCCCCATCGTGGGCAGCGAAGGTTTGGTCGTGGGAGTAAGCTTTCTCCCCGTTATGTTGGGCCTTTCGAGGTGTTAGCTCGTGTTGGAGCTGTGGATTATCGAGTAGCACTTCCCCCTCAGATGAGTCGGATACATGATGTTTTCCATGTATCGCAGCTCCGTCGTTATCTTCATGATGAATCTCATGTTATCGATTAGGGAGAGATCGATATTAATGATAATGCAACCTTCGAGGAGCGACCCGTGGAGATACAAGACCGTAAGGAGAAGGTGTTGCGTGGGCGTTCTATTCCTTTAGTTCATGTCTTGTGGCGACATGGTGGCATGGAGGAGAGTACCTGGGAGCGTGAGTCACAGATACGTGCTCAGTACCCAGAGTTGTTTAATGTTTAACTCTTTTCATGTAATGACGTTTCCTTTATGGTTAGACCTTTCATGGTTTATTTATGTACCATTGATGTGATGTATGTTTGAATTGTTTGTATGGAGTGTTTGTTCCCATACTCTCGGATGTCGTAGTTTTGTTCCAGCTTTCGAACAAATCATGGTGGTTTTCCCCTGAGAGGTATCTTATGGGGTGGTTGTTCGGACCCCTCTTTTCTTATAGGTTGGTTTTTAATTCTCGAGGACGAGAATGTTTTGAGTGGTATCTAATGTAATGGCCCAGACCTCTCTGTTCCATTACTTTGTGAAATGTTGGTGTTGGAGGAGTTCTGGGAGGTCAAGGGGACTTATCCCCAACACTTTGCCAATTTTCCAGTTCTGTGAACAGTCTTTCCAGTTTTATGAACAGTAACAGATCGGTCTCACCGATCAGTCTGACAGATCAGTCTCACAGATCAGTTTCACAGATCGGTGTGACAAATCGGTATCACCGATCGGTCTGACAGATCGGTCTCACAGATCGGTCTCACCGATCGGTCTAACAGATCAGTCTCACAGATCAGTTTCACAGATTGGTGTGACAGATCGGTGTCACAGATCGGTGTGACAGATCGGTCTGACAGATCGGTCTCACCGATCGGTCTGACAGATCGGTCTCACAGATCAGTTTCACAGATCGGTGTGACAGATCAGTTTCACAGATCGGTGTGACAGATCGGTCTCACCGATCGGTCTGACAGATCGGTCTGACAGATCGGTCTCACCGACCGGTATGACAGATCGGTGTGACAGATCGGTTTCATAGATCGGTGTCACAGATCGGTTACACAGATCGGTTTCACAGATCAGTTTCATAGATCGGTTTCACAGATCGGTGTGACAGATCAGTTTCATATATCGGTTTCACAGTTCGGTGTGACAGATCAGTTTCACAGATCAGTTTCACAGATCGGTTTCATGTACAGTAACAGTGGGTGAACAGTGTTTCCAGACTCCTACATTTTTGCCCTTTTGACGTTTCCTTTGACGTAAAATACATTTAAAGCCTTGTTGTTTTAAGGGCTCTTAAGGCTGATTCAAATGACATATATCCTATATTAATTATTCTGAAGGATTGGAATGTTTTACTTGGTCAATCCGCGTGGGTTAATGCGATCTGTTTATAATGGAGAATTAACCGGATCTTAAACCGTCACCTCGTTAAATCTTAAAAAGGGACGAGATATCATTCTCCATTGTTCTTTCCCTTTGTTCTCAACTAAGAGGCGCTAGAACCTTTCAATCCATTCCGTAGGAGTTGCACAATCAATCTTTTCTCCTAGGATTGGTTATGCTCTGTTTTTGATGCAACCAAGCTGTGTCGATCATTCTTCCACATAAGTTGTCGCGAGGGGAGGATCGTGACCCGCTGTGTGGATAAAGGACGTCAAGAACTCTTCGATGTAGGGGATTCATGGCTTCTCTAATTTTATATGTGCAATCGTAGAATTAGCATGATTTATCTCTTTGGATCACAATGAAATAGACCTAATAAAATACTTGAACCAGATTAAAAGAATTGGTTGATCGCATGCTGTTGCTTTATATCGTAATGACGGTTTGCCTCATGTTTTCCTAGATATAGTGATATCTATGTTTCTTTGATTTGTTGATCGTTCATGATAGAAATTGATAACGAACGTAAAGCCGAAATTAATTGTTGATTAATTGGCTAAAGATAAAGAGGCATGTAAATTAATCTGGTTATTGTCATTGTTGTAGTTGTTCTAATTTGAGGATAATCAAATTAGAGAAGTAAGCATGGTTGTTTAATTGTGATAGCTTGCTGATTAGGTATCCATGATTGGAACCTACGAATAACAAATCTGTAAATTCAATATGGATTAAAGAACAGATTATGTGGAAATTTCTAAAAGGGTTCTGAGTTACCCGCTTGCTTGTAAGGTTGAATGCCTTGTGGTTTGGAGCTCTGAGTGATCATTGTGTTTGAAGGCTGAATGCCTTGTTAAAGGGCCGAGAGCCCATTTTGTGATGTTTGTTTTCCTGCTGCTTGTGCTTTGATGTGAGCCTGGATGGTTGTTGTGATATGTGGAGGCATTAAGGCCTTGTGGCTGTGGCAGCGGATGACGCCTAGTGTGGCGAGATGCATCTGTTTATGCATATGGGTGTCAGGGAGGACACCGGGGGTGATAGAATTGGATGGATGTGGTTGCTGGTTGCTTGTGGTTTTCTTGAATGTTAATCTGATTTTCTTTTCCCCACTGCTCAAGGAAGCTGGTCTTGCTACCATTCTTCCGAAGGAGGCGAAGATGCGCGGGGTATTCCACGTGCTTTCCGTGTTTATCCACTCGATGGGAGAATGGGTATATGCTCTTTCTATAGGCGGAAAAGACTCAATGGGTAGTATATCTACTCACCATGTTGAGCCTACTTTGTGTTTATAATCATAGGATGTTTTTCTAGAAAGCCTGGGAATGTGGAAAACTAATTCTGTAAGGAATGTTTGATTAAATGGTGAAAATCCACGGGGATGGAGATGCTGGAATTTTAATAGTGATGTGAATCCTAAAAAGGATCAGTTTTTGAATGTGATGCCAATTTAGTTTAATGTGGTAAATTGCACATGGTTAATTAATGTTTAAAGAATTAATTAACATACAGTGGAACTAATAAAATGAGAATGGAGTAATCTAATAAATCTCTTCAAATGGTTGTGTGCTTATAGGATACCTAGTCTTTGAAGTAGCAGTCTGGAGTCTGAGAGTCGTTAGCTGCAGTTGTATCTAAGACTAGGTAATGCCCATAGTGTGGATGTGAGATATATATATATATATTCTGTACTTTTGTGTTTCTATACGCTACTCCACCCTGTCGGTAAGGGAAACTGACACCTCGGGGATTCTGAGCCCTGGGTGGTGTTTTCCCCAACATTCTGATGGGAGGTTGAATGGCTGACTACCCCCTTTGGCCTCGCTCTCTTCTCTTGGTAGATCCTTGTGTTGGTAGGCACAGTGGTTAGTTTTACCCATATATGTTTGTAGAGGAGTGTGATGGCTTGTGGTTATTTCCCACACATATATTCTGGATATAGTATCCTATGGACTACTATAGGTGTAACGTGTATAGGCTATAATGGCTTGAGGATCCTTACTCGGAGTATGGGTTGTAATGGCTTGAGGCATTATACCCGACGGATGATACACGTTATGCGAGCTATGGTGGCTCCCGGAAACTACCTGGTTACTTTGGTTGTGAGGACGGTGTGGTGCTTCGCCCAGGTGTCTGTGAGCAAGCCTTTGTGGTGCACAAGGTGCAGATTGTGGAGCTTAGCTCAGGTGTCTGCGGGCAAGCCTTTGGAGAGAGATGCACAGGACGTATGACGTTGGGGCAAAGCGGCAAACCAGTGGGGAAGTAGTAGCGAGGTAACCTTGATATTCTTTACTATATTCCATATTCTTGTATGATTTACTTGGTGAGAGTAGCCATGGTGAGGTTGGGAACTTAGTATACCTGTTTAGATAATGAGTTAGTTTCACTTGTTGTTCACTGGGCTTTAGCATGCTTTCTTTACTTTTGAACGAGAGGCTTGGGGAGGATCCTACTGAGTATACTATTATACTCACCCTATGTATATATAAACTGTTTTTCAGGTCACTTGGAGCAGGTTGGAGATCAAACTGGTTACTACTAGCTTGCGGTTGGAGGAGGAGCTGTTCGGGCTTGTGGTCGCTGTCGTTTTACTTTCTTTTGGGTACTTTTAGTTTTCCCTTTCAGTTGTAGTACTTTTTCATGACATTTCATATTTGTACTTGGGTTTCTTTTATATTTCAGTTATGAGTCAGAGTTGGTTGGAGTCTATTCTATCTCTCTCTTTTGCATGTGTTCTCTTAGAGGGTAATGCCTCCCAATTGTGTGTTATTATACCCTCGGTGCTAGTCGCCAACCCGGGGCCTACTGGAGGCGGGACTCGGGGGTCATTATCTCCCTTTTCACATTGCCGGCCCAGGAGGGGTACACTTTGTGGGGAGGGGGTCGTGACAATTAGAATGGTGAGTGTTAGAGCTTCCCGATGTGAAGTTTTTCTATTTTAATCTAGGAGCTATATTTTCATTAGATTATTATTTTATTCATGATTCTTTCAAGTTGAATTTTTAAATTTTGAGCATATTTCCATTATCATGGTTATTTCATGTCTAGTGGAAAATGAGAAAGAAAATGTTATAAATAAGTTTTTCCAAGTGTTTTGGAACATAGTTGGAATAAGATTATATATGAACCATAATAAACATAACTTTTCATGATAATGGTGCCTTTTATGGTTTACACTGAATGTTTATACCATGGGATGATATTTGGATTGGATATTTCCTACTACATGTTCGGTCAGTAATTTAGAAAGCAATCTGTTCAAAAAAAATTACCTATTTTTTTCTATAAAAATTAGAGAAAATATTTAATCATATGGACTTTTGGTATCCCAATCTTCATCTTATACCACTCCTACATAGACTTAACGTTTCATTCCTCCTATTCTCCTGTTGATTATCATATTATTTGGGTAATGTTTAATCTGATTCCACAAAATTTAGGTGATTTAAAATTTCCTTCTTTCATCCATAACATTATTCACATATTGATTTTTGGGGATTGGATTAGGGTTCATGTGATGAATTCATAAAAACATGATGGAATTGTGATATATTATGGGGTATCCACAAGTATTGGTATGTATATATCATGAGATTATAGTTTAAATGTGACTCATTAATGGTATGTCATTCTGTTTATGGTTCTTGGTTTTTGAATAAATTGTATCAGATTCGCAATTTAACTAGGAATAATAATTAGTGATATCATGTTTATTAGGTCTATGAGTATGTCTAGACCTGACCAAACCCCTTTTCACAATGGTTTTTACAAGAATATGTGATTCGTTTAGTTTTTAGGAAATATGTCTATTTATATATAATTTAATATTTATAGTAAATAATTATAATTAAATTGAGTTATTATTTATAAAAAATTTAAAATTACTTATTTGGTATTAAAAATCGATAAATGTTATTTTTATTTACTCTCTACATTATATGATAATTGGCGATAGTTATTATGAAATAAAAATAAAAACTCTATATCATGATGTGACTTAGTTTATCCATATACATTTTTTTATTGGTATATTCTATGGATTATGTCAAATGTGATGTTTATTGTCTCCCCTGGGGGTGTTTGACATTCCTAAATTATGTATGATGTATATCATAAAGAATTTTTTTTTAAATAAAATTAATCTAAATAAAATGAATGCAGAATGTCCAAAATACACCATTAGACAACCTTTGATGCCTAAGTAGTCATTTTTTGAGGAATTTATTGAAAATAGGGTACACTAGATACACAAACCCAAAGGGGTGAGCATATAATGTATTTCATTATTAATATAGACCTTGATAACATTCCATTTTCCCATTATGTAGAGATTCATTATATGTTGGGATATTTAATCGGGTTATGTCCTTATCGACCCAAAGATTCTTTAAAGCCACAAATATTTGTGATTAGAGATTTAGAGAGTTATAATCCATTAATAAATTTCTCTTGTCTAGGTGGGTAGACCCCGGACCAATTTTTGATTGGTTGGGTTTGTGAACTGATTTAGAATGACATGGGATGTGATATCGGAGTTAGGGAAAATTCTCAGAGTGGAACATTTATAGAATATCCTAAGTGGTAAAAGATGATTAATTGTTATCATGATTATTTTGATGGTTGTTATTCCCTCCATATTTTGGTATTGTCCAGAGATATGAGATAAATATCAAAGAACCACAATATAATTTTTAATTTATATGGTAACATAGGGGACTATGATGGTTTATCTTATAATGGTTAACCATTTATAGGGTTAGTGCGAGTATCTATTCCTAACATATGTTGCATTGTTATAAACTGAAGGTTGATGTTTCCAATCATACTTTGAATGTAATGATTTTTTCAGATATCAATGGAGAGATCCACATAAATTATTTTGTATTGAATGGATAACTATGATATCATGTACGAATTATATTACCTGAAATGACTATTTATATTCTTGGTATACTCCCCAAGACATATTTTTTTGAGCCTCATTTATAAGTGATTCATAGAATACACTACAGGATCATGGAAATATTCCTCATTGAAAAGGAACATTGGATGTCACACTGTATTAGGATTTAATTCCAATATATGTTTTCAATGATATTACCGCGGATTCAATGGTTTCCAATATGTGATTCGAGTAATATTTCCATTGAATATGTCATTGGCCCTAAAATTGTGGGATTCAGAGTATACATCCTAGGATCTTATCGATGAACAAAACATTTATCTAATTATAAATATACTACCCTAGATTCTATGTTTATTCTTTTTGAGGAAAATATACTAATGATATTACATCATATCTCACTAATATTATTCATGTATATATTAATACCATGGTAACCGCTTATGAATACACAATTTTATCGATATTAATGGATTTAATAGGATTACACCAAGAAATCAGTTTGTACTCCTTCTACATATAGAATACGTAGGTTATTTACTTAGATTCAACAATTCATCATTATACTATTTTCTATAATGATTTCATTTGATAAGATATACTCCATCACTAACCGATGATTGTGTATTCTTCAATGTGTGCCAATTTAGAACAAAATAATTTGTGAGGGGTATTTATTTATGCTTCTCCACTATATTAAATTATTTATCTTAGAATATCAAATTTACAAACACAAAAATTAAGGTTATTAATAGACTAATATAATGATTCCCTATATATTTGTTCTAGCACTATGCTCATAAATTCATTCCATCTGGGTATCTAAGTTTCCTTCAATGATCATAGGTTTTTGAATGGAAAATTCCCAATGTTTACTAGTCGAACGATATAATTTGGATTGGAAATGTAGTTTATTAAGAGAAAGATCAAGTATGGTAGTGAAACTTTCATGTATTCTTATTATGTTATTTACTTTATATGTGTGGTTGGATCAAATTGTGATTAGGTAAAATTTTATTGCATGACCATGATTTTGTAAGACATCTTGCTTATGCATTAAAATTGCAATAAAATTTTCTATTTCATTAATAATTCATACATTGATCATTTATTATCTATATTTTGTATTAATATTTTTTTTCACTCCAATATGAGGTAATATAATCCCCATGGTAACATAGTATACCATCTCTATTAGTGGTAATCCCATCACAAAGGGGGGGGGGGGGGTATACCAGTATTTACAAGGAGACCGATAGTATGAGCAGTAATTGTGTTTCTTAGCTAGTGGAATGTTATGAAGTGTTGTTAGAATTTGCTTTCATTTACTTTCAGTTTTAGGATATATTAGTAATCTGATATAAGAATCTTTTTAGAAATTGGAATAGAAGATGAACCAGTGATTCATGAACACCATTGTACTAGGAATTATAAATTTAATTGGGTATTTGATGGTTCTTATTTATTTGTGTTGTTTTAGATGTTTGAATCCAACTATCATGATGAATTGGGTTTATTTATTAAGAATTTATTCATTTTTTTCTCCTGGATAATTAGTGAGAGATATTTTCACATGAAAATTATTTTTCACATAGGACTCAAATGAAAAATAGAATTATTTTTTATTTTGATACTTGTAAAACCATAGAGATAATCAATTTAATGTTTCTATAAGAACTAATAATCTATTATTGAACATATCATGTTAAAGGGGTTCTAATTATGTAGAAAAAAATTAATATGATGATAGCTCATATAGATTGTATAGAGCAATGTAACTTGATAATTGTTCTATAGTACCTCTTGTAAGCGATTTATAGAGACCCCTATTATGATTATACCAGAATTGGGTGACTAAGTGATAAATCCCTTTTTGGATGTTTATTTTGCGGGAATAGAACTGGGAGTGATTTAAATTATTTCATGTGTTAATAATAACATATAATGTGTTTTACCATATTGATTATATGTGGAAATCTATCTAACCATATCATAGGTTTATGGTATACTCAATATAGATCCTCATAAAAATTTGGATTTATACTACTGTATATTATTGTGGTCCTCAAGGGGTGGACATGTATTTATATTCTCAGTGATGTTTAGTCCCATATGGTTTGATGAAGTGGTATGTGAATCAAGATAAGGATTACTGATACACTAAAATGGGTATGATATATCATTTTTCTATTATAATATATGATATGAGATCATGGATGTACCCCATTAATTTTTCCCTATGTGTGGTGTGATTTATTTCCATGGTTAGAGAGTTGAGTCCTCTTAATATGTTTGTTGATATATTTTTGAATCGAGTTATATTGTCGAGCTGATTTAAGTGACAAGAAATTGTAGCATGAGAGTTGGGTAAGTCATGTCTTTATATTACCATTAGTGATAGAATTCATGTAAAGAATGTGTGGGTTATGTTATTAAGGAATGTGAAGTTGTAACTGGTAAAGAGTATAAGCATAGAGATTCCATAGTATTTTGTTATGTGTTTATATATGGTTCTTTTTATTCCGGATGGATTTTGGTTATAACTATCAATAGGATGACTCACCCTATTTAAATATGTAATAATTATTGTTTAGATTTTTTACTATGACATAATATAGTAAGATCCTTTATTAATAGAGAATTATAAAATGATTCTTTATTCTCTATGATTCCAATGGTGGAAGGTGATCGGGTGATTTTCATTGTGATTGATATTCCTGATGATTATTTCGAAAAAAAGTGACTGGAATATTTTTGAATGGTTATAATGAAATGATAAGGGTCATGGATGGTGATTTATATGTGAATGTCTATTCTATATGAAGTGAAACACATAGTATTGTATCTTCGATTAAAAGGTTGTATGGTATAAGAAGTAATGTCCTGTCCTAGGTTTCACATTTCAGTGCATCGAGTCAGTTAGTTATGTGACCTCAAGTGCACCTCCAATTATACCAAATACTACTGAGTTAGTTTCCACATTCACTGCCCATTTATCAAAAATTTCCATTATCTTTTATTACATAAATTTAAAAACTTCATCTCTCAACAATATTAATAATTCCCCAATTATCATCCATGCATAATTCATAATTTCAATTACATATTAAAACCCCATGCGATTCCATCATGTCTTTACAAAAAATAATCAATGGGTCCAACATGACCTATGAAGGGTTTCATAATATTATGGGAAATAAATTATTAATTTCAATTTAGAATAAAATTTCCCAATGTTTCATATGAAATTTCACAAATATATACACTCAAATATAAACAAGACTATGGTACTAGGTAATTATATCACATTTTTCATGATCATTGATTAATGTTTTCCAATGCAAAATCACTAATTTGATGTTGAATATTTAAAATTACATTTATATGGATGATACTGAACCAATAGGTAATACCATGATTCAATGTAATTTGGCCCATTAAAACATTCATCAAAACCATCACAAATAGTGGAAAAATCACCCCTCTTAACTAGGAAAGAGATATGGGAGAGAGAAAACCAAATGGGGGAAAATAACCTACCATCAACGATTTGGTCTATAATTTAGATACTCTATAATTATAGAATGGATTTATAGGATCCTTGTAATACTCCAGGGATCAAAGATGATGGAAGTAAGTCATTTAGGGAAGATCTTTGGTGTTTATGGGTTAAATTGGGGGGTTCAGGAATTTTAGTAAAATTTTAAGGTAGTTTAAAACATGTTCTCTTAGTTTCCTAGGAATATACATTAGTGTTTTCTAATTTTTCACCCAAAATGTGTGCCTCTACATAGGGGATTCATAGCTACTCCTCGGTGGGAACAAGGTATGTCACACTGCTCACTAATAATTATATCCCCCTCTATGTGAGGTTGCACGATTTTGGGGTGGAGGCCGCATGGTTTGGCTTACAATGATCGAACCATGTTCCACCTAATATGTCTTAAAAATTGGGTACACAGTTGCATGGGGCATAAAACATGGGTTTTCCTAACCATTTTCAACCATGAATATACCCTTGGGTTTCTATGTCTCACAGATTTCACAAAAAACAAACCCAAACAAAAACCCAACCAGGGTATAACTAAAAAAAATGAAAAGGAATACCTAAAAATAAGAATGGAGAATCTCTATAATGGTTGGTATCTTACAATATCCCACACCCTATAATATCACCTCCTCTATCTATACTCACAAGAATCACTAATATTCAATTGAAAAATAACTAGTCCCTTGAGGCAACATATTTGCTTCTCTCTCCCATGATTCCTACTAAACACAACCATATTTCTACAATAGTTATACTATCACCATGGTATTTCCCTATAATATTTTCCCACTATGATTCAAAACATGAATCAAATTCTCCGCAAAGGAAGAATCATCCCCAATATCAATATCATCATCATCGATCACATGATAAGGTCTAGTGTGGTGCCTCAAAAATGTGACACATGTAAAACATCATGCATAAAACTATTCTTTTTGTGGGATACACAATTAGAACTCCACCAGAACAATTCTCTCAAAAAATTCAATAGGTACAACAAACCTAGGCACTGAATTTAACTATCTATGAATCATACAGTGACCCAATATCAATGACACTTGATGGAATACCCTACCACCAACTATAAATTCAAGAGTTCGAAGATGTCGATTAGTATATGAATTCATTCAACTATGATATTTAACCATACATTTTAGATTCAACTAAACCTAATTGGATATATCCTTCGTGGGAATCAGTCACAAAAACTCAAAATCACCATCATCCATCTATCATAGTGGGGATGTTCATGAATTACTATAAAGTGAGTCATATGGCACCATTGTATTAGTTTCATTATAAGTGTTGTTATAGTGGAACTCAATATTCTCTATGTGATTCTCCTATGACCAAAAAAAGTCATGGATTATTTTCTATAACATATCCTATAATAGTTATATAGATCATTTGAAATACTCATCTATCTATGGGTGGAAGGCTATACTCATAAATACCTTGGAAACCAATTATTCCTCTAAGACATTATAGACCCCTGATGTAATTTGTGAATCATGAACTAAAATAATACTCCATGGTAACCCATATAAACAAAGTACTTCACAAATGTACCTTTCCCCAAAATAATTCACTATGAATGACTCCTTAAGTGGAATGAAATGGGATATAATCATCAATTGAAAAATAATCTCCCATGTAGCTTCATTAGAATGAGGAATCATTGGAAAACCTTCCAAGATGTCAATGGTAACGTCATCCCAATTCCATTCTAGAATGGGAAATGACTATAATAAACCACCAGGACATTGTTTCATGGACTTCACCTACATATAGGTGTATCATCATGTCACAAAACCTGCAATCTTCTCTTTCATTCCTAGCCACCAATACTATCTATATATGTTTTAAAACATTTTTTTCAATGGAGGAATCACCTACCACTTTAAGGCATGAAACTTACAAATAAACACCCCACGTATACTCGTAAGGACAACAAAATTATTCCATGCATTGATTATCTCATCCTCATCTATTGTCCAATATGAAAGTGACTCCCCACCATCAATGCATTCCCTCAAGGCCAAATACTCTAGGTACTCAAACAATATTTCCCTAATCAAGATCAGATATGTGGAATCATGATAAAAGGATAATAGGAAATATTATCATCTCCCATTAAAACAACTATTTGAATAATAGCATGGAAAGTCAACATCATCCACTCATAACTAGACTCTTGAAGTTCCTGGGTCTTTCTCATACTTATTAAAATGTCAGCAACATTGTATCCCATACAATGTGTCTATACTAGCTAAAAATAATAATATTTAATATAATAAAACTATCTCCACAATTAGAGATTGAAATCTCACTAGGAATAGATGTTAATTATAATTTTTTTTATCATTATACACAAAACAAATATTCACTCTACATGAAATTCATCCAAAACATAAAGTCATAAACCACTATATCAAACTAAATTTCATGCATAGTGTTCTTTTTTTATGTGTAATCAAGTGACATCACCGAGGTTAAACAACATGATCTCCCTACATCGACAATTTCATAATCCTGATCTCAAAAACATCAAAAAACACAATATACTCTTCACTCATCTTCAATGATATCAAAATTATTATGGTAGTCAAACTGTAATTGAACTCATGGAAAGAATTCTCACATGATCTAAACTATTCAGACATGAATCTTTTCTTGGTTCATTCATAAAGTGATGCTTCTATGAAAAAAAATTCTATGTCCAACCTGAAATAATAACCCTCCAACCCTATAAATCATCAGATATCAAAAATGTTTGGGACTTCCCAAGAAACCACTATCTGCATATTCACTTGATCCACTATCACACCTTTCACTAAGATGATGTTACCCATGAAATGCACTCAGATGATCCAAAATTCTATCATAGGATAACATGGCCTATACTCAATTATCTCTTATTGTAATTAGGATTATGCTAAGATGTTTGGTATGATTTTAATGAGTCGTCAATTACAAACATTTTTCATACAAAAAACAAATAAATATTGATCCATGTATAGTTTAAAAATTCAGATAATCAATTCCATAAATAGTGCATGATCATTTGTCATTCTGAATGACAAATAAAAGAAAATATATAGGCCACACCTATTTCGAAATATAGTTTGTGTTGTGTCATGAGGTCTCCATGTTGAATAATGATACCCTAGCCTCAAATAAATTTTGGATAAAAAACAATATCCACTCCATCAGTGAATGATATCATTGATTAACAAAAGGGGATATCAGTTCTTTATAGTGATCTAGTTTATCTTTTGGAAATAAACACTAAAAACAATGTCATGTTACACTTTTATCAAAAAAACCAGTGATCCTAAAAAAATGTTGTTATATGGACAAATACATTTTTCATCAACTCTTCTATATAGGTCAAATGTTATTTAATCTCCATTGGGGCCATTCTAATATGAGTAATTTACATTGGTTCATCATTAGGAATGAGCTGAATTATAAACCCAATTTCCCTCTCATGTAGAATTCCTGGGAAGTTTGTAGGATATACATCCTCCAACTGGTCCATTATGGGTGGAAATTTTTCATTATTTATGCACCCATAAATCATGAAGATACTTCTTACCTAGGAAGTTATCTCCCTTAATTGCTGATGAACTAGCCTAACATGGCCTTCATAGATATCCCACTCTCCATAATGAACATAATGACTACCCTATAGAAACATAATGGTCACTATCCTACGGAACAAATAGTTTTGGTATAAGTATGATATCAACCAGTCCATACGAAAAATCAAGTCAAAACATGGAATTTAATTTACTAGATGACCCTAATATAAATAATAATCCCTGAACTCCAGAGAAAAACACTTACATAAATAGATGTACCTCAACCATACTTCCAATAGTGTGTCGATTGTAATAGCCCCACTAAAAACTCCCCCATAAGACTCAAATTATTCATAGTTTGAACATTTAAAAATGAATAAGATGAACATGTATCATATAATGCACTAGAAATAATAGAATAAGCTAGAATAGTACCTCCAAATTTCAATGGACCAGACTCACTATCAACATCTACAGGTTGAACTACATACAATTTTCCTACTAATCTTACCGTTTCAATATGTTAATACCATGAGCTACACCAAATGGCTAATATAGACACTCTTTCCCAAATGTAAAACATCAATTTCCTCACCTATAAATTCTATAAGAACATAAAATGATCGACTGGTCTAGGGATAAAGACACCCTTTGAGTACTCTAACTCTTCATGGATCCTTGACAACCACTCATTGGTTGAGGGATTCAGTAATACCTCTGTAAGAGACCAATACTATTGTTGGATCATCACTCTATTGGTGGTTGGGGACACAAGTTATGAATGTTACCCATCATACAACACTAGTGGTAATATAATCTGTTATTTCCCTAAGTAAATGACACTTCTCCATGGAAACATTGTTTCCAATCTTCCAGGTTGGTGTTCTCAATGTGACTCTTCCTACTCCTAGAAGATGTACCTTGTCTTCATGTAGAAGAAATTTCCTTCATTCCATGAGTGGTCTCCTTTATCTTCCCCTCATATATGAGAGCCCAAAATAGAACTATAGAAAGCTTCTTCATATGAAATATGTTAACCTAGGACTTGATCTCTTATATAAGTCCATCCTTGAAACACTTCACCTTAGTATAATCATATCCAACCAAACATTGGAAAAATTGCCACAAATTAGTGATGATACAAACACAGTCCACCATAGATATACTCTATTGGGTAAGCCTCATAATCCCTACTAATCTCTCATGCTTCAGAATCTATGAAAAAAAGTGTTCCTAAAATAATCTCCTAAATTTTCTTCAATTCTATATCATCAAGATACACATCCCAATTTTTAATATCCTACCATCAATTTCCTAATTTTCGTAGCACATAAGTATACAACAAAACTATAATCTCTACAAGGGACTCTAAATGATTATGGATCATATGGATATACTCAATCTCTAACAAGGTTGCCTCAGGCCCACCTGGTTGGGTGAATTTCAGAGGGAGCTACAACTAAAACTCCCATTTCAAGTTGGATATATTACACACAACACACATTGGGTCTATTTCCATTAATTTAATATATCTAGCAACATTCTCATGGAACGTCTCTCTATCTCCTTAACCCAGAACTATTAGGGAATTTGGCTCTACTACTTGAGGCACTATTCCTACCATGTCATCTTATCTCATATCAATAAGTGTCATCCTATATAAATATTTAAATAATTTTAAAAAAATATATCTTATTTAAAACAACACATCATTAACCAATTTTATTGATGGTGATTCACATTAATCCTTAACAAGTCATCCCCCATATCCAATCGCACAGTCATAACCAAGGTGCTATCATCACCCTCAGGCACCCCTCATGTAATTCGTGGCTAACATTGAGTAAACCACTTACATATTTCATATATCTCATTATACACCCAATTCAAATTTCAATTAACACATTTAGAATAATTTTACATATTTTAATATATCATTATTATGCTTTTCATTTTATTGACACAATTAGAAAATATTTTTTTTTTAAAACTCACTCAAGAACTTCATTTCTATCCATGCTTAAATTATGAATGTCAAAAAAAATCCAGAGTTCCTAGAATTATGGATGAAAATATAAATAATTTCCCATATTGGTCCATGATTGATAACATAAAAAAATTAACCATAAAAAACATGTTCACCACTCTTGGTGAAATAACATTCAACTATAGTTAAAAAAATCATAGGAAAGAATCCCACCCTAGGTATTATCGATTTCCCCTTGCATGGGTTAGTTACTCTCATAAATGTGATCATGAAAAAGGAGTGAGACATCTTATCCTCATTTATAACTTTTCTAAATATTAATACTATTGAAAATAAAATAAAAACATCCCTAATACCACATTGTAAAATCTCAGTCTAGGTTCCATATATTAATGCTCTAAGATGGTTAGTTTTGGGTCCTCAGGTTCACCTCCCCATACATATGAGGCTACCAACTATGTGTGAGGGTCTAATATATATCATTGATAGACTATAAAATCTTTATGAAAGAATCACAATGGTGAAAATCAATAAAAATAGCTAAAAAATAATATATAATAACTAGAATAATACAATAATCAGTAGATCTCATCATCACATGATAATACCAAAATTTGAATAAATTTACATGAACCAAATAATAGTTATGAAATTCTATAATATTTGTAAAGTGTTAAATAAACACCCACTATAATGGAACACATAAAACATCAAATTAGGTTTTGAAAAAAATTACAGTTCCCTCATCCATGATTCATCCTATATCCCAACTCATCCATTTAACATATAGATCTTTCCCTTGTCTTGTCTTATACAAATGATGTCTATTTGGGCATTGAAAAATAATACATATTAGTGTGTCAGTACAACAGTGAAGTTTAACAACAATGATGTCTAAAAAAATGCAATCTATAATATTTTATGCACTTGTAAAAAGAAGAAATTACAAAATATAAATTAAATGGTTTTGATGTTATATAATTTTTCAATTAACAACAATTTTCCTTGTGTTGAGGATGAAAAATAAAAGAAAAATAATTTTTTAAACCAATTCATGAGTTTGAACCATACACCAATGGGATATCAAATTTCATTCTACCATGGGTTTTCATTAATCATTTATTTCCTATTCCCTTTTCATATAATGGGGGCCTAGAGAAGCAGTCTACTACCCCATGGGTATTTGAAGCAAAAGTAGATTTCCTAAAACATTGTGATCTCATGAAATATATATATAATGGGGTCCTAGATTTGAATTATAGCACCCTGTAGGTTTTTAGAGAAGTATTCAATTTACAAAAACTCAGTTAAAATTATCACATTACATTTTTCAACATTTATAGCCCATTTATTAACAATTTCCATAACACAGTTATCAAAAAAATCATAAATTTATTTCTTAGCAATTTTTAATATTCCTATGTTATCAATCATGAATAATTAATAATTTATCATTTTAATTAACTCATCACACCCCTCGAGATTCCATCAAGTGAGGTCAAAACATCCTCAATGGGTCCAACAAGACCTACGAATAGTTTAAAACTATTATAGGAAATAAATTATTAAATTCAATTTATAATGAAATTTTTCCAATATAAACTCAATTATAATCCAGACAATGGGATTCGAAAATTAGACCACCTACCTCAAGATCATTGACAAATGTTCACCAAACCAAAATCAACAATTTTATTTGTAACAATCTAAATAAAAATGGTGTGGATGATATAGTACCAATACCTAATTAAAATATCCAAAGCTATAGTATCCATTGAATCATAGATATAAACCATCATTGTCTGAGTTAAAATCAACCCTCTTAACTAGGAAACAGAGAGAAGTGACATAGGAAAAAAAGGAAAATAATTCACATACCAAAGAAGAGCCAACCCTTTTATAGGATCTCCAATTCTTTATGAAAGGGGATAGAGTAGACTTGTAATCCTCCCAGAATATTACAAGATTAATATAAATCATTTAGGTCTGATCTGAGGAAATTATTAGTTTCCACCGTGGGTTGTAGAATTTTTATAAAATTATTGAGGGGTTTAAAACCCATTCAAACGAGTAACTAGGAATAAGAACACGATTTCCCAAACCTTATTCCCAATCTATGCATCTTTACAAAGGGGTGCATGATAACTAATTAGTTTTCTCCAGGTTTGACAAAATGTGAACCAACCACGCAAAAAAACCCTCTATCAGAGGGTGAATAGTTTGGCGAAACCAGGAACCAACCGTGTGCTACCTCTTAGGTCTCCAATATAGGAATCATTGTTTCATAGAGAAAACACAATATTTTTTCCTAACCATTTGTAAAACATTAATAACATCATGGGATTCCATGATTCTCTTATTTCACCTAAAACAACCCAAACAACAAAATACGAACCACATCATGATTAAAAAAATGGTTATTAAGTTACAAAAAATGAGCATGATGAATCTCTAGAATGATCAACATCATATGTAAGAGCATAAAAAATTTGGTGTGGATGGTTCAAAGGTAGTATGTACTATTTACGTGAGGTATTTTTGAGTTATTAATCAATTATCCTCTATGTGTGTGATGAGGGAAATAGTTTTTATAGAAGGGTAGTGGGATTGTTTTTTTTTTGATATTTTGATGACAATCAATGGTGGTCCCTCTATGACATTTATTCCACCATAGATGGTGTGGTATTATGAGTTAACAATTTATACGGGAATGCTCTTGCAGAAGTGAAAATAGTGAGGTAGTGAAAAAAAAATTAGATTACAATAATGGAATAATATAATGTAATGCATATATTGTGGTGTGCTCGATTTTCCCTGGAGGGTGTGACCCAAATAACATATGTAAATTTGGAATATAATTCTTCTGATATGAGATTGATTAGTTATAGTAATTTAATGTTGGCTATCAGGTAAGAGTGGGAAGGTCATGTAAAACCCTTAAGTGTTGTAATGGATGGTGTGACAACCATAATTGTTTATACACTAGTAGGTGGGGTTGTGGGTATAATTAGACCCTTGTAGAGATGGTTATAAAATATTCATTATTATGGTTTATATATTGATATGTTTTTATCTAGTTTTTTATTGAATTAAATAAATTGTATTTTCTTATAATGTTGGATATAGTAAATCTATTTGAATCGGTTATGTGAATAATTTGATGTGATCTGATAATCAGTTAGATATAGATTGTTCCAATGATTGGGGTGAGATTATAAAGATTGTTTTTATGTTATATATCTGATGATGAAATTTCACAGATAGATAGAAATGTTTTTATTTGTAGGTTTTATTGAAATTATAGGGATTCCATTAGGAGTTATATCATCCTAATAATGTGGTGAGGCATTGAATCAGTTGTTTTGACTTAATGTTTTTATTAATGGTGAGGCATAGATGTTCAAATTATTGTTTTTATGTGGGATTTGGTTTTCTAAAATCCAAACCACATAGATCGTATCGATGAATCCTACAGATTCGGTTTTCATATGTAATTACAATGGTTTGAGAATCGCAACGTAGAATCCACCATTATGAATTGTGTATTATAGTGGGATGTTTTTAGGATTCTAGAGATAAATTGATTTATGAAACATTAGTGTTAGTAGATTGATAGGATTCATTGATAATCATCATTTTATCAATGATGATAATGAAAATGTGGAATATTTGTTTATTAATAGGGATCCTTAATCTTGTATTTTCATAGATTAATCATAGTTTTCATTCTTTAGTATAAAAATGAATTGGATATGAATTTTTAACCTAAATTTCTCATGATAATTGGTTATGTATATTTAGAGATTCTATGGGATAATAAGTTCCATGGTGGGGTGGGGGTTGATGATATTCTCTAATTACAATTGTTAATTCTACAGGGAATTTGAATTCATAAATTATAGAGAATGATTTTTTCATTTAATTATAAGTAATAATTTAATTATGATAGTTGTACAATATCATATATATGGTTTTATGCATGTATTAATTATTGAGAGGTGATTTTATTTCATTAGAGTGTGATTCTATCTCCATTTTGAATATTTGGAATTATGAATGAGTACTTATTTATGCACAGTTGTCAAAAACATATTGTAAACAATGTTTAAAAAATGTGCAAATCATTTCATCCTAGGTGTTAGTATAAAATTATATAGATTTAGTGAAAAAACATAGGCATTCATGATCATATTTATTTTCATGGTTGTCCTTGGTTTGGTAAAATTTATAAACATTCCTTGTGAGGTTTAGTGGATTGAAAATGGTTAACCACATGGTTATTGCACAAGTCAAATAACCATGTGACATAATCACGTGACATTCTAAATTTCTGTAACAGTGAGGAATGAAAATTATTTTCATCCATATTTAAGGTTTTCCCATTTTATTTGACCCACATGTGGGTGCAAAACGTGGGTCTCTCCCCTATTCTACTTTTGATTACACCTTCATTTTTTGTTTTCTGTGTGATTCAATAGTCTGAGTTAAGTTCATACTCACAATATTATTCCTTTCAATGTTATTCTTATTACCTATTTGATTTGGGATATTTGGTTTATAGGTCTTATGATTATTCAAACAGGTTTTGTTGGAATCATCCTGATTTATTGGTGTTTCAAATTTTATGGATATTGGTCATCTTAAGAGAATATATGAATGAAGTTTAATTAATCGTATAACCAAATGTTTTTTAACAAATTTTTCCTTAAATGAAATGGTAATCTTCATTTAAAATGGTATATAAATTGGTGATTGTATGTTCTCAGTTTTGGGAGTTAGTCAGGAGTGGTAAACACCACATTTTTTATTGTTTCAAGGATAAATTATACCTATGTTACTTATTATAACTTGATACTGTTTAAATTAAATATTAAATTAATTAATAATATTAAAATTAATCATTTGATATTTTTTATTAATGTAGTATCTCTAGAGTTAGTGACAAGATTGGAATATATCATGAAATAGTTATATGGGATCATTTAAAAAATTTATATCAAATAGAATAAGGTATGTAACCCAATGGATTTTCCATTTTGTATATTATTTGGCTCATGAAGCATGTGATATGTAGAATATCGTCAACAAGAAATTTAATTGTTTCAATTAAGAAAAATATATAATTAAATTGAATTATTTTATTTAAAATACTTTTATATCAAGAAGTTAATGTTGAATTGTCCCTAATGGACCATTATAAATTAACATATTTTCTAGTTTCCAATTTCAATGGCCTTTATTATAACTATACGCCATACATTACAAAAATAGAGAGGGGTGATAATATAAGTAATTTTTTTTTGTTTTTATAGACCTATATAGACGATATAACATGACGTTCCATAAAGACTCTGAGATATTTTATTTTAGAGTGTTGAAATTTTCCTTCCCCCAGTAAAATTTGAATGCACAAGTAGGTGTACCATCGGTAGATTGAAGATTGTTTGGTTGGGTGAACTATCCAATGATTCCTTTTGATATGAGTTGGGTGTTAAGTTAATATCCTATAGTTTCACCAGTGAATCTTCTCCCATGAGATCAAAGAGGTTGAAATGTTATCTTGATGAAACCGAGGGATACTGAAGAATCTATACAATTATCTTGGATTAGGAGATGAGAACAATTTCTAAGAACACTGGTAGGATTTCTAGATAATGATGTGTCATACATGACATTAATGGGTGGACTAGTTTTGTTTTAACCATTGACATTGTTAATTTTATTCTGAGTTTTCAAAATAAAATGTCATATTTGAATACGAAGTTCATCCATGTTAGACTCATAGTGATAGTGATAATTTTAAGAAATTTTATTGGAAGTGTTCACCGGCCTCGTGACATATGGAATGAATGACTCATTTATCATTTTTTATTTGGATTATGTCTGATTAATATTAGTATTCCAATGATACTTTCATGAATACATCCCATTAAGGCACATATATTTGGAATTCCTATAAATCTCCCCAGGATCAAATTGATGGGCCTCATTTGTACATTTTATAATTTGTAACCAATTATTCAATATTTATGCATACCAAAATTCCATATTATATTATATGTGATTTTTAAGTTTCTTATAGGGATTAGCTAGAATATTCTTTATGACTCATCCAGTAGGATTGACATTATGAGATCATTGGGACACTCTATTGGATATAGTGGACACATTATAAATGTATTGGATACCAAATATACTACCACATATCTTAAGATTATACAAGATTATGATGGGATGCATATGATATTTTATTAGATATTGAGTGTATGCCTTTGTTATATTTTTTTACTAGTATCAACTCCTTGGATTATACTTTTATAATATAAATGAAGGATTATATATGACTACCATTAAAAAATTGGATCATGTGAATGTTAATTATGGAATACCAAGGCTATTGCATAATATTAACTAGTTCAACCTGATATTATTCGCAATTATGATGTCATGTGATCTTAGAAACACTATCATGTGTTCAACCCTTTATAAATGATTGTGGGTTTCCAATTATAACCAGATGATTGTTGGTTTTCATTTATTTACCCTATTACATTTTATTTATTTATTCACCTAATCATTTTAAATGTGAATCTAATTAATTTATGGTAATGGTTTGGGATGATGTTTTTGGTTACCTATTAAGCATTAATTATATGATTCTCAGGAAACCATGGATCTTGTTAAAGTGAGAGGACTTCACAAATCATAGTTTTTGGTAGGGGAATAATCCTGGTGTTTCATGATATATATGATTCTAACTTGGATGGGATATAGATATTGGGATAATAAAGCTCGATTATATAAGTAGACACTCAATTCAATTATTATTTTTATTTAATTTTTATATTTCAAAGGTCTAGTGGGATTTATACTATTGTATGCTGACATGTCCATGAGTTTTTTTTGATGGTGTGATTACACATTAAATTTTTTATACGGTGTTGAGATTTATAGCTTCCAAGTAATATGATTACTTTTTAGGGATTTTATGGTTATTTTTTTATTATATTTCATTATGATATGTGGGTATAGAATCCCCATCACTGCACCCCATACCCACATTGGTATTTGGTAACATCTATATTAATTATAGAAGTGCTTGAGGTCTTTTTTGTAAAGATGGTCTGGGTACCAATATAGGGAAATGTATAGTAGATCATTTTAGTTAATATTATTTATTTACATCACTCGTAATGTGTCTATTGTGTTACTAATTATCTATCTTATTTCTGTAGTTTCAATTTGATGTAATATATTTGAAAAATACTATGAGGACTATGATTACACGTTCCTTGAAAAATCATTTACTAATAGTTTAATTCTTCTTATACATTTCAAAATCATTTTTATATTGAATTCTCAGACGTATTTATATTTTCCAGTGAATATAATATTTTATACCAATAAAATGTATCATCATTCAATTTTATTTCTATTTTTTATAAAGGGATATATTCCTTAATGTATTTAAATAATTTAAAACCTCATTTTTAAATAATCGGGATACTAAGGGCTATATATTTAATGCTATATGTGATTAAGGTAATTTATTCATATATTGGAAGGTAAATGAACTCTTATTTATTAAATGATGAATAATATCAGTTCCCATTGGACGTGACCAAGTTAGTTTTATACTCATACCCTACAAGTGATCATCTATGTTTATATTGTATGAAATATTGTGTTTTAGAAAAATTTATCCCTAATAAATTAAATATTAATCGTATTGATTATATTTTTCCATTATTTTTAGATTTTTACTTATGTATAATGTATATCATATTCAATATAGATATAAAATTAACAAATATTTTCTAATAAAAATTATTACAATATAAAATGAATTGAATTTTTTGGATAAAAGAGACGTATATGGAATATAACTGTGACATCCACTTGAGAAAATTTAATATAGTTCAATTAGAAACATTTTATTCTAAATTTATTCATTATTAATGTCTCTAAATAATATAAACAATTATGTGTATTAGAAAAAATTATAATATTTTAAATATGTGATACATTTGGAAGAATAATTATTTCAGTTTAACATAATGATATATGTATTTTTAGGTAATGGATGTATGTTTGTATCTATGTGTGTGTCTTTCTTTTGTTATTATCATTGGGAATATACAACCATTGGGAATATATAGTCATTTATTACATAGGTAAATTTTGTATTATTTGTTTAGGAACCCATTATATTATGATGTTTTTAGAGATATGATTTACATTTTATGACCAATTTGGTTCATGTAAATGGACCATTTAGTACTCATTATTCATTAAAAATAAATATGTTAATTTCACTTAAGTGAATAATATTTATTTAAAGGTTAAGTACATTTCATTAACATGAATTCTTATTTTGATATATCAAATGAATTGGTTAAATAATTATATATATTGTAATTGTACATTTTAAACTATATTATGAAAGTATATTTATATTTGTAATTATTTTTATTATCTATGAAATACTTATTTTTTTATGGAATAATTATATTGTTAATTCATATTATAGAGAATTTGTTTGTTATAAAATATTTCTTTATTTAAAATTTTTTTTATATTTATGTAGGTAATTTTTTTTATCAATGAGATATATTAATAAAATTAACTCAACAATTCTAATAATACAATGATAATTTTTCAAATTAAAATTTCCTAAAAATTATAAATAAAAAGTTATTACAATAATTAGTTAATGTTGTATAATAACTTCTTTTTTTAAAATAAATCATGAAAAAATATTATAAATGAAAAACTAACTTGAAATTATTTCTTAGGATATTAAAAAAATTTATTTAAAAAAAAATAGAAAAGTAAATTTAGTTTTCTGATCAGTAATACATTTTAAATTTACCTCATTTTAGAATTATTAAATTATGATGAAATTGAATTATAATACTTATTATATTACACGTGTCTAGAATTTAATGACCCACTATTGAATAATAGTGAACAAAATCTATAATTTGAATTTCAAAATTAATATTATAATAATCAATTATTATTATATAAAATAATGAATTTACAAATTAATGAATATTATATTTATAAAAATACTTATTCAATGACAACCCAATACTTAAAAAATAAAAGAAAAGTAAAATATTGCATCTAAAAATTGGTGCCTGATAGTATATATTGAAAACTATATTAATTGTATAGTTATATATAAAAATAATAATGACAATTCCGTAATTAATATTAAATGAATGAAATTCTAAAAATTATTTGATATCATTAGATTGAGATACAAATATTAACCCTAAAAATCTATATAAATAATATAATTATAAACATTTTTTATCTGTTAATAAATGATAAATCAGACATATCATATAACATTATTAGATGAAGAATATATGAACAATTTATTATTCCATTTTATGTTTTCTTTCCTACTCAAACAGTCATTACATGACCATTATAGAATGGGTATTTTTTAATATGTCACTCAGCCATATTTATATATAAAAGGTCCCCCTCTACCATAAAATTAATAACGCACCTCAACATAATTTTTATTTCCATAATCTACAAAAATATTTTAACCAACAGTAATTTAAAATATCTCATAGCCACTAGTCATAATAACACAACATTTGAACATTCATACAACGAATACCTTTGTGTGATAAATCGATCCATTCAAAATGGATGTGGTGTGTTTAAGAAACATATAAGACACATTATGTTTATTATTTTCATAATTTTACTAAATTAGGTTGTCTTAAAATAAATTCATTTGTATTATGTTTCATTATATATATATATATATATGAAATTATAATATTCTATTTTTTCATGAGATTTTGTGATTTACAATTTCATCTCGTATTATAATATTCATTTATCCACAATTTATGATATAAAAATTTTGAACCAAATAATGAGTTGTCATTTTATATAAGGCCCCAGCCTTAACCATTACTTAATCTTGAGATATTACAAGATTACACATCAGGGATCTTTTCAGGATTAGAGTTTTAGATAATTAGATCATAAAACTTGCATTACATTCCACATTTTAAACAAAGAGGTTACATAAAAGATAGTATTCATTTTTCCCATCAACAGAAAAATATTTAAAATAAAACATAGATTATTTTTGATACTTCCATGACACTATCATCATATCATGTACCTTTCCCTTGACCTGTGAAAAACATTTCAAAAAACATGGGATGAGAATAAAAATCTCAGTAAGTGTTATAAAAATATGGAAAGGAAACATGAGTTCATCTATACATAAGAATGAAATCATACATTACCCATAAAACATAGGCACTTTAACATACCTCATAAAATCATGAATAAATCATAGAAAACATAATACATAAAAGAAAGGTAAAACATGGTATTTATTTTTCTTTTAAAAAAGATGTATTTCTTGTAAAGGAAGCCGAAACTCAAATAATGGTCACGGTGGCAGAGAAGTCATTGTCACCACATACGTACGACAAAAACATTCCCTTTTTTCATTTAGTAAAACACTTCGTATAAAAAAGATTCCTTTTGGGTAAACGTAAAAGTCAAAGGGTTTTATACACTGTATAAAAGAATGTTTTGTATAAAATATGCCTTAATGAAAGGAGATTGAGACGGATTCCCTTACCTTGGGTCCGACATGACACGATCGCTCTTTAATCTCATGAATAATAAACTTCAGTTAATTTATACATGCATAAGAACATTTTTCAAGTTCATTATTCCTTTTATATCACTTATTACCATGTTATGAACATTATGTAATCATTTAAGTTAATAACGGTCGTTTTGACGATATTTGGTACTTGAGACAAAAGTGAACTTCTTATATTTACAATATCTTCACGTAGTCGAATATCAATTATCACATGAATGATATTCATGATGTAAATTCCATATAAAATATATATCTAGTATATACATGCATTTATAATATTACATAATCATTTAGAGGTATGAAATGAAATGCACTGTTAATGGAGACGGTAAGCCGTATGTACGCATGAACGCTACTTTCATTTATATTTAATATTTTATGGAATGGAATCATAATGATATAAAGATTTATTATAATTCCATTATAATATCATAAATAATATCATTAATTACATCCTTTATACGTCCCACATATGGCATTAACGAATCAAATCACTTTGAGGGGGTGGTAGTCCGCACTTCCTAAAATGACGATATCGCGTTTACCCATAATGGAAACCATAAAGGTATGCCATAAATGAAAAATACAGAATATTAAGTAAAACGTAAACATACAATATATAATATATAAATATAGTGACATGTTAATGGACAACTTTTAAGGTGTCATATGAGTGTTGAACAATCATTGTTCCGTGAGACCAAAATTCGTCGTCCACAGAAAGAGTATGTTCTTTAACCATTAGATGTAGGTGTGTGTAAGTGTAGCTCGAATACATCATATAACAACATCCTAGTATATTGAAGATACTGGATTTGTTACAAAAGAAATGAATAAAAAGATTTTATGGGGTTGGAGAAGAAAAATAAAACATAAGAACACAATAGAAGACACTACCATTAAATCGGGTAACTCTTTTTGATTTGAGCTCAAAGGATTCCTTCGGAAGACTTCTGCCCAAAGTGAGGCTTCTATGAGTTATAGAGGGATGTGGAGACACAAAATGGGAAGGTTCCGGCTGATCCAAAGGCTTGAGATGTGCGGGTAAGGTGGTAGAGGTGGGGGCCTTTTATAAGAGGAGAGGAGGGGCACTCTTGGAAAGTAAAGAAATGATACATTATTTTAAAATGAGTTTCATATTTAAACGGTCCCACATTGATATAATTCGAGGATAAGGTGATACGGTTTCGATATATACTTATCCAATAGGTTTTTGGAAAGTGTAGGTATTAGATTTTACATTATCTTTTCATTTTATTTAAATCGTTAAATAATGAGGTAATCGATGAATCATCATGATGTCAGAAATAATTTAATTTATTTAATGTATAAAAACAATAATATGAATACTATGATGTAGGAAATCGTTTTAGATTTACAATTACTATTTATATCCAAAACTCTGACTTGTATAACCCCATGTAAAAATTGTTTTATTAAAACAACTCATGTTTGTGACATTTTAATTTTAACATTAAATAAAAAGACATTAATGCCATTTTCCTACCAAAGTAGCTCCATGGGGTCCTCATGATGTCCCATGGATTGTCTTGGTCGTCCATGAAACATCCAATAAGGGTAGGACAAGTTTCTAGGTCATTTAATATTATTAAAACATTATTTTTACCTTAAATTACACTAATTACCTCTAATTGCGATTAAAAACATAAAAGTTACTATTCCCCCAAAAATTATTTTAAACCCATTGAACCATATTTTACTTCATAATGACAACCATGTATGAATGATGTTTTCTTTTCCTTATTGAGTTGAATTAAATTAATTAGATGACATAAATATATATACACATAACTCCAGAATCATTATTATGTCATATATTTCATTATTACTTATTATATATACTTATAATAATTCATGAATGGTTAGCGTGAGAATGAATCTCATCGCGTCGTGGAGACGGTAGTCCGTACGTACGCACGAGTGATGATATCGTTCTCATGATCGTGGAATTTTATTTGAGTGTATGTATGCTATTTATGAATCAATATCACTATAAAAAAATCATATATAGTTATTATGTACACCATTATACCCATCCAAGTAAGGTGGTGGTGGAAAATAGATTACACCACGGCGTGGAGACGGTATTCCGTGCGTACGCACGCATGGTGATTTCTTTTTCCGTAGGATGGATAGATGGTAAAATAGGGTTGTTTAATACTTATAATAACATATCAGTATATGAGTGATTCTGATGTTATTACTTCATAATGAAACAACTAAAGAAGAAGAAGTGGAAGAAAAAATAAAGATGAAAGAATCGGTAACGAACATTACCTCTTCTTTGAAGCGACCCTTTGAGTCTTCCTCCTAGGGCACTAAAATTGGTCTTTGAAGAAGACCAGGACATCTCGGATGTTGCTAGGGAAGTGGAGAATATAATTTGGCAGGTTTTGGCCGAGCTTCAAGGCTCAATGTGGTGTGAGGAAGAGAGGGAGGAGGTTCCCTTTTATAAGGGAGGAGAGGGGCACCTTTGGAATAAATAAAACTATTATTTTATTATAAAGTCAAATTCGGTTTTAAATAGCTCCAAATTGATTTATTTCTATGTTAAGGTGTGGATGGGTTGAAATCCTCTCATCCAAGAGAATTTAAACAAGATTATTTTCCTATTTTTACCTTATCATTTAGATTTGACATTAAGTAAAATAATTTTACTTTTACCGTGTCTTCTTGTGTTCTTATACTATAAGGTTAATAATCATACTATAAGCAGCCAAACGAACCCCAAGTTTTTTATTATATATATAACCTTATTTAACTCATTTGGCCGAACCTTAGATTTTTAGGAATAAAATAACAATTACTAATATAATATTTGTTTTAAAAACTAATTCTGTTAATTTTGACACTATTTAGTAATTGATTTTTGTGAAAATCATATCTGAATTATTAGTTTAAAATATGTTAATTAAATCAATACTAATATGTCATATTAACCTAGAAAATTAGTGTAATTCATAAAAAGCCTCAAATTACATTTCTTTTGGTGTTTAGAGCATCAATTATGTCAATATTTTATTAATAAGATAATTACTGCATCATCTTTGTGTCATAAATAAATTAAATTATTTAATGTCTAAAAATTACAAATAAAATACCATTATGTAGGAAATATTTTTAGCATTCTAATGAATATTTATAGTCGAATTTATCTTATGTATAACCCCATATTAAAAATTATTTACTTATTAAACTTTGATTTTAACTATTTTAACCCTTCTTTAAATAAATTAATAATAAATGTCCTAATCTAATAAAAGTGGGCATAAATGGTCATATTTTATTCCTATGGTTGTTTTTGGTCGAATTACACTTGTCCAATAGAATTAGGACATGTGTTACGGTAATAATAATATCATTCTTACCCTTAATTACCCTATTTACTTTTAACCGTGGTAAATAAAAGTAAAAAGTTACTATTCACCAAAAAATTACTTTATTCTCATTGAACCACATTTTACATAATGAAATCAACTTTGTCTCTCAGATTTTTGAAATTCCACTCACAGAAGAGGTAAAATTAATTTTTATGAAAAATTCAGTTTTTAACTACCACTTAGTGGTTTCACTATTCATCCAAAATTGAATGTTTTCAGAAAAATAACAAAATTTCACCCTAGGCTAATTTCGATATTCCAAATCCTAAAATGAAGTCCATTTTGAAAAATAAAAGTTATAAAATTTAAAAAAGTGGTTAGTACTATTCATAATGGCTAGTTTTAATAATATTTTAATAGTATATCATTGTTTAGTGAAACTCAATATTGCGTACGATGCAAGCTGTTGAGGAAGGTCATGATTTTGTGTAACGAAATCCAAGCAAGTGTTGTGTGTTGAAAAAGATTCCTTTGATGATTTATATAACATAAAAGTCTCAGGTGTTACATTCTTCCCCCCTTAAAATGAATTTCTCCCTCAAAATTCGTCGGGGTTATAAATGGTTTACTACTCGAAAGTTTGTTTAATAGAAACCCACATCATAAAAAGTAATACCCAAACATGGATTTAAAAACTAAAGTATGAAATGTAACGGTTAGACAAATTAACTCACCACTGGGTTTCCACATAGGGGAACATAGGTGAAAATATGGATATGGAAGGAAAATCTAACCATCATGTTCTGCTGGAGAGTAGTAGAGAACATGGCTATGATATAGCCAACAATTAGAAAGCCATAGATTTGCGATGATCTAAGGTACCATCTGATTCATCAGATATAAGGTCACTAGGACAAAATTTTGTGTTTTCAAGATCATTTCCCTAATGTTGGTGAATTAAGAAAAATAATTACATGATTTTGGTACAATTTCAGTCTTGTTCGTGAATTGAACAATTTCCCCTTCATACCTTAAAGAAATGAAGTTGAATTTGTTATTCGTGATGTGTTTGCAGATCATGTGATATAATGATGGGTCATTCCATCTGTTTCAAACAAAAGGTTAGGAAAAGTTATAAGTCCATCTTAGGGTTAGATTAATCGTTTATGGTTCCAAAAATGATCTTATACTTCATATATCATACCGCATAATAAAATAAAACTAGTTTCTACTAATCAGGGACTTCCTGAACTCCAGTGGTAGGCGATAAAGGCTAGTTACACTTTGGTTGTGGGTTCGATTCCCACAGCCATGTCCGACGTGATGGGTTGTCGCCCGTCCTGCAGGTTTTCCTTTTTCTAAAACTATATTACTATAACATCCCATAAATAATATCAAAAAAAAGTTATATCCTTAAACAATACTAACATATGTCCAACATAATCCATTCCAATCTTTAGTCTTATAAAAAATACTTTGGTCCATGCTCATAGTATAAAGAAAACGATTACGTGAAATGTCATCAACCAAGCATGTGAATACCATCATTTATCCCCCATATATCTTTTTGGTTACATTCCAATCATGTGAATACCTTAATCATGTATTCTCTTGAAAAATGAATACCCATTAAACCTTAGTAAAAACATGAATGATGTCAATGGTTAACTGATTCCACATACCAAAAACCCAAAATTCTATATACTCAAACCATGATATAACTATTTCCTTATAACAGTCATGAGCTCATTAATACTATCAAACATTTAATTTTCTCCTTATCCCTTCATTATGCGCTTATCATCTACATTCCATAAATATCCGAATAACCTTTCATGGATACTGGTACCATTAATCATACACTTTCAAAACTCATGGAAAGACAACAGTGTAACAATACTTAGATGTCTCTTTATTCCATAGTACCATGAGATTACTTATACAATATTACACATGATAAACATGTTTCCACTATATTCTTAAACCATTGACCGAGCTTCAACAATTCTTTCATCTCACATATCATTTGTAGTCTCTTCATCATCATCAACATAAATACTACCCATACGACCATACTGATTCTCTTCATGAGACTTTCCCTTAGTGAATTGGTTTGCATAATGCCCATACATTCCACATTTAAAACATTTAACCATTGTTGATGTCGTAACAATACCATTATCCTCATCCCTGTTGTTAACCGAACCTTTTCCTTTGCACTTACTGGCTTTGGGTCCTTATTTTCCACACCCAAAGCATCTTCCTATTCCTTTGAAACATTCTCCTTTATTCCTCTTCCCACATGATTTACATAGGGGAAATTAAACTTTCTTTCCTCTACAATCATCATGAAGCTCCATCTTTCTCTAATTAGCCGAGTGAGGAAACTTACTAAATTTTAATTTATTGATCATATTATGAGATTGCTGATTCGGCATAATAATTATGGTTGGTCTTCTAAATCCCATTTCATTTGGTTGCTCATGAAGAATATCATTCCATTGTCCATCATATCCTCCATTATCGTGAATCATCTTGTTTCCAACCATTTTCTAAAACCCAAAAAGAATAGTGTGAGAGGCAAAAATCATAATAAAGGGGGAGTAACTTCAATATATAACATCATTGGTTTAATCTAATATCGTTAATATAGTTCTAGGACTATATCCAATACATATACTTATCCTTAGGGACATCCCTAGACATACCTTAGAAATATCTCTAGGGATCTCACTAATGTTCTCGTATCCTAGTTTCCAAAGGTTGACTAAACCTCCCTCTAATACCTACTGTAGATACCCTAATATTGATGTACATATACATTACATTACTTTTGCGGAATACTTAGTACATAACAAAAACACACACACAAGGACCGTAATAGTTTAGTGTCTTTGGAAACCCGGAATATAATCTTCTAATCGTGGTGAAAGATCTTCAACATATCCCATAATGATCCTCTTTTTTTTAAACATAAATCCTTTCTTTACATCCTGTGGAAAAGATAACATAAAAGGCTGAGCTCAAATGCTCAGTAAGTGAAAACAAAAGAAATATCAATCACGTCATGTTATAAGAACATATCTTTTCGAAATCTTAACCTGCAAAAGAGATCATAATTTCATAACATGGGATAAATCATAGTAGTGAAATGTAATCCCAATAATCATAACTTAAAACATGAAACTTTGTGGCATACACACATAATCATAGAGAATCATTTCTTGATATCCATGACTCAATACCAAGACTATCTTAGTGGACAAAGTCCATTTCTGAACCGAGTTCACTCCTCATTTCAATCCTGTTTCACCGAACCGGTATAACATACCGTTCTAGTAATGTCTATCTCATGAGATATAAAATATTTACCCAATCCATTGGAGGTTGATATAGGTCCCACCCATCTCATAATGATACCATTCTTATGTGTGCCACAAAATCATAAACCATACATCATAGCATAACCCATGTAATAAAAATGGGAATCTTAAACACCGTGACATCATAAAACAATTCATATAAGATAAAGGAATTAAGAAACATAATTTCATCAGAACATAATAAAATCAAAGTAATAATTGGGATAGAAACAGAACCCTTTATTATCTTAGATGGAAAATAATTTTGATAAAACACTTGAACTCCATTCTTGAGGAAAATATCCTTTCTACTTCAAAAACATTCTTCCTTTCTTAACATGTCAAACAATTTTAATCTAAAAGAAGTTGATTAAAAATAATCTTGAAAACTTGAAAAGGAAGATTCTTGGAAATAACGTTTTAAAAATCCATTCATGCCGTATAAGTTAAAAAAACATTCTTCTCGTATTTTTTTCGGAAAAGTCAAAAAGTACCACGTATGAAAAACCACAAAAGATTCCATTTATATCTTTTACTAAAAACTCACCGAAGGGTAAAATTGGATTTAAAAAATTGTAGGTGGATGTAAATAATATTAAATATTGAGGAATCGAGGATGTGGATGATAAAATACACCCCAGTAAATACCAAAGTATAAACAATCTCAGATAAAAATGAGATTGTGATATTTCCCTTACCTTAGGTCCGATTTGCTTCTTAAGTGTCCAAACCTCCTGTATAATGATTTAAAAAATGTCATTGTCTTATTCCAGAATCATAATAATTTTTCTGATATCATATATGGTTCACTTATGGATTTATATTACCCGTTCTTTTGTAAATTCCATGTTAAAGAGCGTTTTGGGTAAAATTGTTTCCTTTTTCTTCCGTATTTTGACTTGTAATTATTCTTATGATTACTTATATCATGATTAATTAATTCCAGAATATAAAACATGATTTATATATAATATATATTCAGAATATATATATATATATATAATAGATCAGTAAATGGAAATAAATACACCATTCATGGAGATGGTAGATCGTACATACGCATGAACGTTGATTTCTTTTCCTTATTGAGTTGAATGTAATTAAGTAGATGACATACATATATATATACATAAATCCAGAATCATTATTATGTCATATATTTCATTATTACTTATTATATATACTTTATAATCATTCATGAATGGTTAACGTGGAGAATGAATCTCATCACGTTATGGAGACGGTAGTCCGTACGTACGCACGAGCGATTATATCATTCTCATGATCGTGGAATTGTATTGGAGTGTATTTATGCTATTTCAGAATCAATATCAATTTAAAATAATCATATATAGTTATTATGTTCACCATTATACCCACACATGTAAGGTGGTGGTGGAAAATAGATTACACCACGGCGTGGAGACGGTATTCCGTACGTACCCACGCACGGTGATTTCTTTTTCCGTAGGATGGATAGATGGTGAAATTGGTTTGTTTCATACTTATAATATCATAAAAGTATATGAGTGATACTTATGTTATTACTTCATAATAAAACAACTAAAGAAGAAGAAGTGGAAGAAGAAATAAAGATGAATGAATCGGTAACGAACATTACCTCTTCTTTGAAGCGCCTCTTTGAGTCTTCCTCTTAGGGCACTAAAATTTGTCATTGAGAAAGACCAGGACCTCTAGGATGTTTCTTGTGATGTGGATAAGAGAATTTGGTAGGGTTTGGATGAGCTTTAAGGATCATTGTGGTGTGAGGAAGAGATGGAGGAGGTGCCCTTTTATAAGGGATGAGAGGGGAACCTTTGGAATAACTAAAACTATTATTTTATTATAAAGACAAATTCGGTTTTAAATATATCCAAATTTATTTATTTCAAAGCTAAGGTGGGGATGGGTCGAAATCCTCTCATCCAATAGAATTTATAAAAGTTTAGGTTCCTATTTTAACCTTATAATTTAGATTTAACATTAAGTAAAATAATTTTACTTTTACTGTGTCTTCTTGTGTTCTTATACTATACGGTTAATAAACTTACTATAAGTAGCCAACCGAACCCCAAGTTTTTTATTATATATATAACCTTATCTAAGTCATTTGTCCGAACCTAATATTTTTAGGAATAAAATAACAATTACTAATATAATATTTGTTTTAAAAACTATTTTATGTAAATTTTGACACTATTTAGTAATTGATTTTTGTGAAAATCATAACAGAATGATTAGTTCAAAAAAAGTTAATTAAATCAATAAAAACATGTCATATTAACCTATAAAATTTGTGTAATTCATAATAAGTCTCAAATTACATATAATTTGGGTTTTATAACATCAATTATGTCAATATTTCATTAATAAGATAATTATTGCATCATCTTTGTGTCATAAATAAATTAAATTATTTAATGTCTAAAAATTACAAATAAAAAACCATTATGTAGGAAATCTTTTTTGATTTCTAATTAATATTTATAGTCGAATTTATCTTATTTATAACCTCATATTAAAATTGATTTACTTATTAAACTTTGATTTTTACTATTTTAACCCTTCTTTAAATAAATTAATAATAAATGTCCTAATCTAATCCAAGTGGGCCTAAATGGTCATATTTTATTCCTAAGGTTTCTTTTGGTTGAATTACATTTGTACAATAAAATTAGGATATGTGTTAGGGTAATAATAATATCATATTTACCCTTAATTACCCTATTTACTTTAAACCGCTGTAAATAAAAGTAAAAAAGTTACTATTCACCGAAAAATTATTTTCATCTCATTGAACCAAATTGTACTTACTAAAATCATCCGTGTCTCTCAGATTTTCGAAATTTCACTCACAGAAGCGGTAAAATTTTGTTTTATGTAAAATTCAGTTTTTAACTACCACATAGTGTTTTGACTATTCATCAAAAATTGAATGTTTTCAGAAAAATACCAAAATATCACCCTAGGCTAATTTCGATATTCCGAATCCAAAAAAAAAGTCCATTTTGAAAAATAATATTTATAATATTTCAAATAGTTGTTATTACTATTCATAATGGCTAGTTTTAAAAAAAATTTAATAGCATATCATTGTTTAGTGAAACTCGATATTGCGTACGACACAATCTATCGAGGAAGGACGTGATTTCGTGTAAAGAATGCCAAGCAAGTGTTGTGTGTAGAAAAAGATTCCTTTGATGATTTAGATAACATAAAATTCTCAGGTGTTACACGGGTCATTTAACTAAATAAGTTATTTATTCTCATCATTATTTATTTTCTATATGAAATACAACAGTTATATAAATTAATTAATTATTATGAAAAGATATAATTTAAATAAATTGATTATGCCTAAATGTTTTACCCACCATGGTTAATTAATTATTTAAAATCGAATTAATATTAACAAAGCATGTAAATGAAAAAATAAGATTGAAATTTTTCCTAATAAATTAAAATACATAAATTGAATATTATTCCAAACATGCCTTCTATTACATTATTATGAATGAAACAAATAGAACTATGTTTTAACCAATACATTGTGGGATTGTATATTTTATAATGTGGGTTTAAAAGATTTTTTTTTTTTTTTAATTTAACATTTTACATCATGAGGATTATCCCTTTCTAGACTTGGAGTAATTTTTAGGAAATTATTGAGGAAATGAAATTCATGCGTTTGGGATTGGGGACTCTAGTAAACCAATAATTGAGTTGAAATCCTACAGTTGGAAAATGTGTTCCAAAATAAATACCTAAAAATAGCTTGGACAACCATTATTTGTGATATGTGGATGGAAATATGGATCCTTTCCAAAATAGTTTCCTAGAAACGATACATAACATGTTTAATTTTGATCGTGTTTTGGACATGAAAAAATAAGGGATATTCAACAACAACATTTCTTTTATCATATATCAAATAATTTATAATAAAACATAGTTCTATAAAACCATCTTTTAAATTTTCTTATAAATGGACTGCTCATCATCCACCCTATCCGTTCAATATATATTGGAGAAATTATTTCTCCAAAATTGTTGTAACTTGCAAGAATGGTATATACTCCATCGGTTTTTTTGTACAACGAACGTAAAGTATACATGCAAGAATCCAAACTTACTAATCATCATTCTAAGGAGGTGAGTGATGAAATGAATATTGTCTGTGAGAAAAATATTAATGAAATGTTCAATTTTTAATGTGTGATGCATTCATCCATGCCTAGTGACCACATGATGTCTCCTGATATAGGGTTGTGTATATCATACGTGAGAATCTTTGGGTTCTATATTATGAGAGAGCTGTAGAGAAGCAGTTTAATATTTATATAGCCATTTTTTATATAAATCTCAAGGGAGTAGACCCACATGGGCCTCACATTGTCAATACTATTGGCTACATTAAGAACCTAGAGGTTCTATGGTTCTGACTCACTAATGAACTGTGAAATGATCTCATGTTTTCGTCACTTACCAAAATAATATATAATTTTTGTATGAATATTAACATGAAAAACATTGAGATGTTCTTTCCATTTCTTATCTATATTCATCAATGAGTGCATAAGGTGACAATGTGTGAAAATCCTTCAAACCATTTTGTGAACAAGTGTAATGGCCAAGAATGAACCACAATACCCGAGGTTTCTTCTCAACAACTATAAAAAGGACGATGATTATGGTTATTGAAAGGGAATAATATGTTGTTTGTTTCACATGTGTAAAGAAGTGATACTTGAAAAAAACTACACCCATCCAAATAAGAAATGGGAATCTTCAGTAACATCTATTATCCAGTCTAATTTTACTTTTTATAGAAGTTTTTTATTAAATATAACATGTGGTTGTCCCATAATTATTCAAATACGTGAACTATGATGATTCAAAATTATTGGCCTCAAGGAGGTAGGACTGTGAGAATCTAATGGGGATAAATATATTTTTTCAGCTACCATTGACTGCCCCATAACTTTTCTAAATAGAATAATATTTTTTTTAATAAATTTTTATATATTGCATCCATTAAAAAATACTTTACATAAATATCTATACTATATAAAGAAGTTTTTATATTTAAATTCATAAATAAAATATTATTCTTTTATAAATATATCATTTTGTATGGTAAGAAACATATTATTAATAGTCTTTTGTGTTGGACTATAAAAATCATGTAATAGAAATAAATAATGAAACTACCCCAAATGGATCATACCACAAAAAAATCGGCATAACAAGTTAGGTTATATAAATGATTGAAAAATGACTACATTACATCAAGATGGATATTTAGATTATTTTGAAGTCAAATTAATTTTTTTATTTCAACCGTGTTTCCATGAAAAATGACCAAATAACTATTTAGCGGGGAAGGTGAAACAACTAATTATATTATATAATTAGTTCATCAAGATGTGTGTGCAAATTTTCCTATTTATGGAGGGTGGTTACACATACCTGATTACAATTACTAATTATTTTAGAATATATGGATATGTATATTTAATGAGGAATAAGTCACATTCCTTTAAAAAACATAAGGAATACAAAAATTATGTTGAGAACCAACTTGGTAACATTACTAAGAAACTCTACATAGACCATGGTGGAGAACATCTCAATGAAGTAATCATTTATTATTCATAAGACTATATGATTGTATCACAACTCACCCATACTTATACAACTCAATGGAAATGTATATGTGAATAGAGAAATAAAAAATTGTTGGACAGGGGGTCATCAGTTATGAGTCATGCGGGTCTTCCATTTTAATTTTTTGGATACACGTTAAATATAGAATAAAATAAACTAAATTATGTACTAAATAAATTTATAAATGGTATTCTATAAAAATATTTGTGTGGAATAAAATCCATGTGATCAAATTTACATTTTTGGGGAATAAAATTATTTTAAAGGCCTCTTCAGGTAACAAAATTGTTCCCAAAGGCAAAATGTGTAACATAAAAGGATTCCACAAGGAAACAGGGAAATATTAATTATACAACCCCAAATAAAATTGGTTATAGTGGAATGAAATTCCATATTAATTTCTAAGAAAAAATATATATATGATACTATTGGAGCGGGCTAGTCTTTTATGATGCTAAGAATCAAAGAGCACAAGAGTTTGTATGGGACATGATTCTACAAATCCCCAAGGAACAAGAAACTATTTAGGTTAAATAAGTAATTCATAGTAGTACAAGAGACTTTAGAATAGTATAATTTTTTGGTTTTATATTAACCGAGTATATAAGCTCATTATTAGTTGATTATAATGACCTCTAAAAAAAGGAAGATGTAAGTGGAAGAGATGTCACTATGTGGCATGAAGAAAATAACTCGGAACATGATTCATTTTATACCTATTCATGTTTGGGATCATGGTATACCATCATGTAGATGTATATTCTATTCTTAGAAAATGGTTACTCAAGAAGAGACATTACATTGAAGTAAAATTCAGTACCTATAAGGTTTGACTAGTTATGAAAATGATTAAACGACCTCATGGAATTCAGTACGATGAAAGCATTCGTTATTATCGATGAAAAAATCCATCATAATTAAAATTTCTATTATATCCATTCATGATTATGAGATTTTGAGAATGGATTTAAAAAGAATCATCCTTAATGGGAACCTTCATGACGAAGACATAATGAACCAACATGAAGGGTTTATGACTCCGAAGGATGGAAAAAATGTATACAAGTCATAGGGTTTTCTAAGGTGTGGTCAAATAAATTCTTATTTATAGAGGACACATGTGACGATAAATAATCTCTTGGGATCAAGATATATCATTGTAGATATAATGGGATTCTCGAACTATGATAATGTACATATATTGATAAGAAAATAATGAGATTTGGTATGAAACAATCCATGTGGTGATTATGAAAATATCTCATGGAATGAATCATTCTAAAATAATATTTACACGATGTCATGAGGGATGACATAATGTGGCACAGATTTAATACGCATCAGTAAATGGTTCAGTCTATTGTTTCATTCTATATAGCAGTATTGATGTGGCATATGCATTTAGTGTGGAAGGTGTATATCAAGCTGATCGAGGTTCCCTCCATTGGATGGAACTCAAAAATATCCTAATGTATCTAAGGTGTAAAAAGGATTTGTTGTTATTATATATAAGAGATATGGAACTATTCAACAAATGATATAAATTTGATACATTTCAAAAATATCAAGATGACATGATGCCACAAATGGGAATCATCTTCAGCGTTAAGAGTGGATTTTTGAGCTAGAAGAGCTCTAATAAGTCTATGGTCACAGATTCTACGGTGGTGTCCAAGTATATTGTGCCTTCTGAGGAAAATAAATAAGAAATATAGATATGAATCTTTATCCAAGAGATCAAACTACCACCTAATAATAAAAATTTAATCACACAATATTTTTGTAATATTGTAGTAATGGATATCGCAAAGGATCCATGATAACATCATCTGATAATGAATATATATAAGAAGATTCATATCCTTATGTATTTTTATAAGAAAGTTGATGTTTCAATGAGTAGTTTTTACATAGAAAATAACATGTCAAAAACATTGACTAAAAAAATTATTGGCCAAAAACAAGATTATCATGTGAGCTCTAATGGACAAAGAATCTTGGAAAATTGGATCTATTTCACTAAATAGTTTGTTATAGTTGGGTTCCTATGAAAAACTGATATTACATTGAATACATGTATATTAAATGTAATAAATATTAATAAAATATCTTATTATAAACTATTCAATCTTCTTCATGAAAAGAGTTTAATAATACCATGGATTTTTTGTCACATTGATTTGGTGATATCAATTCTGTTATATAGTGAGAACCTTTATGTTTTATAAAAAAATTTGAATATATAGTTCAATCGTAAGAGAAAATAATATGATGGGACACATAGTATATAGATCACCAGGTCATTATACTTATAAGTGGATAATTCTTCTTATCATGAAGATCTCTCTTCGTAATATCTAGGATGAGATATTATTGGAACATTCCCACAATAATGAATTCTACATGTTCTATTTTTATTGTATATTTCTATATGTGTGTGTGTTTAATGATCCATTGTCTTTAAGATTATTAATGGATAATGTTATGCTCCGAACATATAAATTTAATGATAAACACTATCAGACCATATGTTTGAGAAAAATAGGTTACACTATGTGTGTGATGATTGACATGGAATTACTGGATATATAGTGGAATTATTTTCCCCTTCCATCTTTATGAGAGTTGATATTTCATCTCTTTGATTATAATATAATTGTTTCATGAATTAAATGTACATGGTTTATCAAAATGTTTATTTCATTTAGTTAACATATGAGTTATCAAGTATTTTGGTTAATGACGCTGCCATGAATCCTGATTTATGAGATATTGATACACTGTGATTATATAACACTTTGTGCATCCATATGTGGTTGAAAATGTTGTAATATTACATTCTTTATATTGGTTTCATTAACTTTTTTATAAATATTAATCTTGGATATTTTTCAAATCCACATAATTTAAATCACATGGAATACTAAAGGGTCGGAAAAAAAGTTGTTTTTTGATGTACAATAAATTATGTTTTAATTTAATTAATAGAATACATATTTTTATCAATGACAAGGAATAATTGTATTCATGTTGTATTGGTCACATAAATTAAATAACTATTTATTGTTCTCCAAGTGAATAAAAATATATTCATTTAATTTATTGAATATTAAATTGTTATTTTTTGACCGGTATATGAATAATATATTAATTTATTAATAAAATATTTATTTTTGTATTCAATAAATACCAAGGAGTTAAAATATTGGATGACCACATCTTGTGATACATAATTATTTACAAGATGATAAATATTATTTATCAGTCGTGAAAGATGTCACTAGATAAAAAATATTTATTATATTATTATTTTGTGTCACATAATTTATAAAAGGATTTAATATTTTTTAAGGGTCTGCATAAAATTTAAAAATATTCTAACTGAATCCCAACCTCTTTAAATATCCTATTATGGTGATTTTTTCAGCACTCAAAAAAGATAAAAAAATATTCTAATAATTAATTATCTTTCGACTATATTATCTCTATCCCCATCAACAATTAGATATCAAGAGATATTTTACCATGGTGTATTAACATGAAATAAAGAACAAGACATTCAAGTCATTTGATTTCCCATGATGGAAATCAAGGATCAAGTGGTTTTTCTAATTTTTCATTGAAACATGTTTGGATCGGTGTTGGAGGAATTATACACATATATCCTCACAATCACAATGAAGTCAATCTGAATAGGCTTTTTTTTGGGGATCAAGGTCAACTAAAAATAATTTAACATAAGAAGATATAATTTCTTATTACAATATAAATTATTTATCTATAATTATATAATGAAATTTCAATTATTTGGGTTTAGGTAAACGATAGTAAATAAACATTTAAGTATCCAATCACCCACCATGAACATCCACTCAACCTGGAACATTCATGAATCATAGTTCAAATAGTTGTTTAGAATTTAATATATATGAATTTGAAAAGTAAATTATTTGGTGGGATAAAATTATTTATTGGTTTAAAAGTACCAAAAGGATGACATGAAACAATTTATTCTTACCAAAAATATTTTTTGGTGTCGTTGAGAATAATTAGAATTAGAAAATAAAAATATATGACATCTGTGGTCACTAATTTTTTGAATTTTTAAAAGGTTGATGATGGAAAAGGGTCAAATATAATTTAATATTGAAATAACATTGGTACTGCATTTCAATAAAGAACAAAATGACCCAACATTATTATTTTAAAATACCAAGAGTCATAGTGTCCATAAAATCACAAATAAAAAACCATACTTGTGGTGAAAAATAATATGTCATTGCATCAATTGAATAGTGGGTTGAGTTTTACAATAAAATGAACAATATCATCAATTGTTATAGGGTTATATATATATATGAGTATTTGGATAGTTTAATAGATTATCAAAATAAATATTATGTGGTGAATTTTATGATAGTTTCCATTGAATTTAATTAATATGAATGAAAAATAATTCATTTTCTGATCACTACTATTGAAGAATACACTACAACTACTCAAGCTTACATTATGTTTTTATGGAGAAACTAGTAGTGTGAATATATGGTAGTTGAAGTGATGTATTTATTTCAAATACATTATAAAAATTCACATACAATAAATCATGTAAATTAACCATTTTATTTTTCAAGGTCAAAGCATATTGAATTCTAATATCACATTGTGAAAGATAAAGTGGATCATGCACATGGAAAACAATATTATGTGAAGACTAGACTATACCTTGTAGAAATTATAATGAAGGAATTTCCTAAATAAGTTTTTAGTGGAAAAATATAGATCTTGGTTTTCATGCGACTCCCAACACTTGAAATGTGAGTATTTGGGACCCCCTCTCCCTGAATAATGTTTTTATTTCCCTATATTCCTATTTTTTTTCTTTACTATGTTTCATACTCCAAAAGTGTGACATTTTGGTTTTTGAAAATGGGGGAGAAATGTGTTGATAGTGATAATGAAGAAGTTGATATGGAGAGCAGTGATATAAATGGAGTTTAAGAGACATGACCTTGATGGAGATAGTCATTCAATTAAGAATGATAATTAATATGAGACATGATTTCATGAGATGAGACCTCATCTATTTATGGTTATGAACACATCTTTATGGATTATTTTGTTTTCTCATTTGGTGTCATGATGGTTTCCAAAGAAAGGTTTGAGAATAAATTGATTTATCATGCAACATTTCATTTCACTCTTATTTCTCATTATAATATTGACTAAATTGGGCATCAATTATATTTTATGGTAGTGATTTATCATTATTTGGGGTTACATAAGGAATATGGGTTGACATGCATATGAATTGTCAACGATTTCAATCTTCAAATTTTGAAGTGTTGTTAACAAACCCAATGTGGAAAATTGTTTTATAAACACTGCTAGATAGTATTTTGTTTGATAGGGATATTATACATGGTTTGGAATTCTTTATAATGATCATTGTAAAATGAGAAGTAACTTGTTATTTATAATTTCCAAAAGGGTAACATAAAGTGAAAATTTCTAAATGGATCATGCAGATTTTGTATGTGCCAGATGATAATGTAAAAGTGTATATTTCCAAAGGGAACTCATGGTGTTTATTTTTTTGGTAGATGTGAAATTTTATCATTTTCAATTATGAGACTTGGTGGATGTCATGAAATTTAATCATGTGATCCATATAAATATAATTGTATCTCGTAATGAGATCATGTGACGCACTTGAAGAAATAGAATGGTTTTAAAGGTATTTTATAATGAGATCATGTGATGTACTTGAGAATACCATATGATTTTCACAATATTATTCAATTAATATAAAAAATAATATGAAAATATATAGGATGTAAGTGATTTAGATATTTACTATTTGCTTGAATTTCTATGATTGCATGATTATCATTGGAGATAATAATGGGATCATGTTATGGATTCCAAAATTTCAAGGGATTTCCTCATGGGTCCATTTTTAGAGTTGGAATAAATTTACAAATACCACTATATAATTTTCATTGGATCTTATAATGGGATCATATTAAATTTTAAAAGAAAAATTCACTCCTCAATGTTTGATGATCAATTTTATCCATGTATCACTCAGCATATAGGTTATGCCTCAATGACTTCACCCATGGATTCTATTATTTAGATACATGTATCACCCTTGTCTATATTAAGGTTTAATCCATTTAGTTCATCAGTGTCATTCTAAAGTGAATCCTTGAATCACCCATGAAAAACAAGTGACAATACAAATGAGTTTTCTCCATGGAATTGTAGTATGAACCCATGTATCACCCATGGATATCAATCATTTATCCAAATCAATTCATTTTCTCAAAATCATTTATCATGTTAAGGCTATACTAGATAATCCATTTACATATCACCTCAAAAGGATCCTAAGCCATTGGCCAACCTCAAAAGTATAGTCCTTACAGTTTTTCACATTATAATTTTCAATATAACATGCATCAAGATCATGAAAGGCTATTACACAGAGTCAATATAATTTTACTCACGTGGAAAAATCAATATAAAAAGGAAATTTATTGCTTATTCTGAAAATTTCATGATATATCCATGCCTTAACTCACATGTGAAATTCATTTTTAAGTCAATTCAAGTGTTATGAAAATATTACAAATCCAAGGTCCAAGTTTCCTGCCATTTTTTCATTCCCTTTTAATTAAATTCATATATCTACCAATAAATCAATTGATTATAGTTCAATTTTCCCAATTAACTGAGTGGAAAAAAAGCTCACGCCTCAAGGGAATCAATGGTTAAATGTATCAGCCATCAAAATTTCTATTATAGCCATCACACCCAAAGGGGACATTTATTAAACATTTTAACCATATACCAATCATGAAATCTCTTTTCCAAATAACTAGAACATTCCAAGATGTTTTAGTGTTCATTTTCAAGGTAATCATATTTCTAGAAATTGGGTTTGCAACACCCCTATATATATAAACAACTTGAATTTTAGTGGATGGAACCAGACCTCCTTCCTTAGGTCTTTCGTAGATAGATCAACCAACATTAACTTTTGATTTGACTCTATTTGGGATAAATCTGAATAATGCATGAATAACGAGAATTAGGGAATGTGATCCTATATAAAAATAGAGAAAGTGATGGCAAGATAAATCAATAATGTTTAAAAAGAATTTATATATTAATATTATGAATCTGATGACATAGATGTCCTTCGAATCCAATCTCAGTTCAAAGAGTTTGTTCAATTCCTATGTTAGTCCAGGTTTATAACTTTTCAAGGTGGGTGGTCTGATGTTTATAGGGTGCTACACCAAATTAGGTTTAAATTGGATTTTCAATTAATTTAAATTATAAAAATATCCGACACATACCATGATTAATGGTTTATGATCGTATTTTAGTAAATAATTTTTCTATCATGCACATGTTTCTATAGGCCAAGGGGCAACCTCATGGCTACTTCGGACAGTTTACTAACCATGTAGAAACCATAGGAAATGGATTTATTAATTAATTTCTAAAATATGGACCTACTTGCATGACTATAAAGTCTAGCCCACATGGTTTTCTCTTACCGTACGACCACCTATTTTCACCCCAAATGTGGGTTTGAGGCTTTGGAATAACCCTAGACACCCCCATTCCCTTAATGACATCAAAGGGGCACTAATATTAGGCCATAATTAAGAATTTACAGCGATAATTGATTGAAAACAAAGAATCAATTACTCAAAAAAATGTTATTAAAATAAGTCTTAATGACAATGTAGTTGGATGTTATCATTAATTTATATCCCCCATTAATCAAAATAAATAATAAATAATGTTGATATAGATGATAATACAAGTTCTATAAAACATTAGAAAATTTCAATGAAACCCTGAATGAAATATTATTTTATTTTGATATAATTTTTTTAAATGAAAATGTCACAAAATAATAGGATTATATATTTCACTGTAAAACTATGATTACATGGAGTGGAAGATGAATTATGAAAATATTTTTAAATTATGGTAAATGAAAACATCACGAAATCATTTTAAAAGAAGATTATTTTCACACATTTCAAAAGAGACTTAATGTTTTTAGAAAGCAACCATAATAAAAAAATAAATATAGGATATATTTTTTAAAGAATATAATTTAAATGGAATATTATTTAATAAAATAATTATTTATAAATAAATTTATAAAATAATTATTCATATGGTTATTGAAAAGAATGATTCCAAAAAAAATAAAATGATATGGTCAAATTTACTTAAAAATTTCCTTTAAATTGAATTGTTATTCAATGGGAAAATAAAATGATAGAATACTTGTTAAACCAATGAATAACCATATTATAATAAAATAATTTTGTTTTGGAGAGAATAAAATTTAATTTCAGAAGATTCATATTAAAATATAGCTAATCTCGATTTTAAAATGGGATTGGTAATGAACCCCTTACATTTACCACTAAATTTTAAACAATTATATTTAATATGCTATAAAATTGAAAAAAATTATCATTCCCCTTATATTAGGAACTTATTCAAATATATTTCCTTTTATTGTATTAAATTATAATATCTTGTTTCAAATATATTTTTATGTAAATATTTATTTTCATCACTAGATGTTAATAATGTTGAATATTGCACACATGTTTCATAATGAAGACTTCCATAATAATTCATTGATAATATTTTCCTAATTAATATATTACTAAATTTATTCTTGTCCTTATCTTCCATGGATTTATTCATTCCCAAATTCAATTGATTGAAGGTATGTTTATAGTTCATAGAGTCAATTACTAACATTTTTTTAAAATTATATTTAAAATAATGATTCATAGAATATTGATCATTAATTTTTTGTTTCAACAATAAAAAACAAAATTAATAAGGAACATTATTCATTAATATCAAATATTAATAGTATTAATAATATAATACTAATTTATTATGAAAAAAATGAGAGTATAGAAGAGTCATTCATATTGGTTTTTGAAACAACCTAAACATGTACTTGTTATACTAACGAATGTGTAAGAGTATAAATATATATAAAATTGATATAATTTAATTTTATTAGTAATTTTATTTATATTATATAAATATTTTTCTTAATAATAATTATATTGAGTGAATATGAGAAGGTAATTGAAAAGCTTATAGATGAAGATCGATACTTACACAATGAATTTTCTACTTCTTGAGAGGGGTTCCTTTAGAATGAATGATTTTGGAATCCTTATTAGAAACAATTTCTACAAAAATTATACTAAGAATTGTTTTGATGGAAAATGAGTTTATATTAATTTTAAAACAAAATTTTTTGAATATTTTTTGTGGGGTTATAGTGGGTCCATTAATGTGTGAGTTTTGTGTTAAACTTTCATATATATTCATATTATTATTTATATATATGAATTTTCTATAATAAAGTTGATAAAAAGAGGAAAATATTTAATATTAATCATTAATATGTTTATATGAACAATTTTGGATTCTTTTCATGATAATTAAGGTCTTTATAACCATTTTAAAAAAATTCCATATTTTAACATTACTATAGTAACACAATTTTAACCTCATTAACTTCTTATTTTATCCAAAATTATCATTTTACTAATTAATTAATTTATATATTATAATTTAATCTCATGATTCAATTTAATCTAATTCAATTTATAGATATCGTAATATTTTATGTTAAATGAAAATGTAATATATATAAAATTAAAACCTGTTTCTATAGAGAAAAAAATTCTAAAAATATTTTTTTTCTTAATGTTATTTCCAATTTATTATCAATTAATTGAGTTTTGTTATGTTTTTATCTTAATTGGAACAACACATATATTAATAATTTTAATTTCTTTATTTTAATTTTTTAATATAAAAATAAACTATACATAAAAAATTATTATTAGAAAATATAAAATATGAACAATAAATAATTTTAAACACGTAATATTAAAAATAATTATTTATATTCTAAGAATGTGTTTATATCAATATATTAGTATTAAAATAATTAATTTAATTATTTAAATGTGTGAAATAATAATTTGAGAATAATAGTAATTGTTATAATAATATATATTTTATAAAAATATCACTCTATAAAAATATATTTTAATTAAATATTACTTGTATCTTTCGTATTTATTATTTTTTAATTACATTTTTTCAATATGTTTTAAAACAATAAATACAATTAATATACCAATGGGATATGTGATTATCTTAAGTTAATATATCCAAGGACTAAATATTTAATTACCATATATCCTGTTAATATATATATGTATATATATATATATATATTAATATTTAATTCAATAATATGGGTTTTCATGCATTACTATAATAATTTATATACAATCCTTCTCTTACATGGGTTGGATATTTATGAGGGAATTGGAAATTCTTAATTTTTTAAGATGTGTCACTTTTATAATTTGCCTTGTGATTAGAATGGTGAGTGTTAGAGCATCCCGATGTGATGTTTCTTTCTTTGTATCTAGGAGCAAGTTTATCTTTAGATTCAAATGTTATTCGCGATTCTTTCAAGTTGAATTTTTAAATTTTGAACATATTTCCATTTGCATGGTTATTTCATGGCTAGTGGAAAATGAGAATGAAAGCATTATTAATAACTTTTTCCAAGTGTTTTGGAAGATAGTTGAAATAAGATTATATAGGTACCATAATAAACTTAAATTATCATGATAATGGTTCCTTTGATGGTTTACACAGAATTTTTATACCATGTATTGATATTTGGATTGGATATTTTCTACTACATGGTCTGTTAGCAATTTGGAAAGCAATCTGTTCAAAAAAAAATTACCTATTTTTTCCTATAAAAATGAGAGGCAGTATTTCATCATATGGATTTTTGGTACCCCTCTCTTCATCTTATACCACTCTTACATAGACCTAAAGGTTCACTCCCACTATTCTCTTATTGATTATCCTTTGATTTGGGTAATTTTTAATCTGATTCCACAACATTTAGGTGATTTAAAACATCCTTCTTTCTTTCACAACATTATTCAAATATTGATTTTTGGGGATTGGATTAGGGTTCATGTGATGGATTCGTAATATCATGATGTAATTGTGATATATTATGGGGTATCCACATGTATTGGTATGTATATATCATGATATTATATTTTAAATGTGATTCATTAATGGTATGTCACTCAGTTGATTTTTGTGGGGTTTTTAATAAATTATATCAGATTCTCAATTTAACTAAGAATAATAATTAGGGATATCAAGTTTCATAGGTCTATGAGCATGTCTAGACCTAACTGAACCCCTTTTCTCAAGGTGTTTACCAAAAGATTTTCTTCGTTGTGTTTTTAGAAAATATGTCTATTTATATAGAATTATATATTTATAGTAAATAATTATAATAAAATTAATTAATTAACTATAAAAAAAATTCAATTACTTATTTGATATTAAAAATCAATAAATGTTATTTTTATTTAGTGTCAACCTTATATGAGAATTGAAGATAGTTATTAAGAAATAAAAATAAAAACTCTATAGCATGATGTTACTTAGGTTATCCTTATACATTTTCTTATTGGTAGATTCTATGGATTATGTCACATGTGTTGTTTATTGTCTCCCCTGGGGGTGTTTGGCATTCCTAAATTATGTATGATGTCATTAAAAAGGAATTATTTTTTAAATAAAAATAATATAAAGAAAATGAATGTGGAATTTCCAATACACACCATTTTCCAACTTTGATACCTCAACAGTCATTTTTTTGAGGAATTGATTGAAAATAGGGTCCATTAAGTACATTAACCCAAAGGGGTGAGCCTATAATGTATTTCAATATTATTATAGACCTTAATAGCATTCCATTTTCCAATTATGTAGAGATTCATTATATATTGGGATATTTCACCAGGATATGTCCTTATAGATCCAAAGATGCATTAAAGCCACAAATATTGGTGATTTTATATTTAGAGAGTTTTAATCCATTAATAAAATTTTCTTATCTAGGTGGGTAGACCCCAGACCAATTTATGATTGGTTGGGTTGGTGAACTAATTTAGAATGACATGGGATGTGATATTGGAGTTAAGAAATGTTCTCAGAGTGGCCCTTTTACAGAATATCCTAAGAGGGAAAAGATTGTAAATTGTTATCATGATGATTTTGGTGGATGTAATTCCCTCCATGTTGTGAAATTGTCCAGAGAGATGAGAATTAAACCAAAGAATGATAGTATAATTTTTAATCTATATGGTAACCTAGGGGACTATGATGGTTTCCCTTATACTGGTTAACCATTTGTATGGTTAGTGTGTGTATCTTTTCCTAATATATGTTTTCATGTTAGAAACAAAAGGTTGATGTTTCCAATCATACGTAGAATGTGATGATTTGTTGAGATATAAATGGAGGTATTGACATTAATTTTTACTTATTGAATGGATAACTATGATATCATGTATGAATTATATTACCTGAAATGACTATTTATATTCCCGGTATACTCCCAAAGACATATTCCTTTGAGCCTCATTTATATGTGATTCCCATAATACAGTACAGGATCAAGGAAATATGCCTCATAGAAAAATACCATTGGATGTCACATTGGATTAGGATTTAATTCCAATATATTTTTCCGATGATATTACCACGTTTTCAATGGTTTCTTATATGTGATTCCAGTAATATTTCCTTTGAATAGGACATTGGCAATAAAATTGTGGGATTCAGAGAATACAACCTAGGATCTTATCGATGAACATAATATTTATCTAATTACCAACATACTACCCCAGATTCTATGTTTATTCTTATTGAGGAAAATATACTTATGATATTGCATCATATCTCACTAATATTATTCATTTATAAAGTAATATCATGGTAACCACTTAAGAATAAACATTTTGCTCGATATTAATGGATTTATTAGTATTACACAAAGAAATCAGTTCGTACTCCTTCTACATATAGAATACATAGGTTATTTACATAGATTCAACAATTGATCAAGATACTATTTTCCATAATGATTTCATTGATAAGACATAACCCATCACTAACTGATGATTTTGTATACTGCCATGTGTGCAAATTTAGAACAAAATAATGTGTGAGGGGTATTTATTTACGCTTCTCCACTATATTAACTTATTCATCTTAGCATATCAAATTTACATACACAAAAATAATGGTTATTAATAGACTAATATAATGATTCCCTATATATTTTTACTATCACTATGCATATAAATACTTTCCATCTTGGTATCTGAGTTTCCTTTATTGATCATATGTTTTCGAATGGAAAAGTCCCAATTTTTATTAGTCGAACGATATAATATGTATTGGAAATGTAGTTTATTAAGAGAAACATCAATTATGGCAGTGAAACATTAATGTATTCTTATTATATTATTTACATTATATGTGTGGTTTGATCAATTTGTGATTAGGTAAAATTTCATTGCAAGACCATGATTCTGTAAGACTTCTTGGTTATGCATTACAGTTGCTATAAAATTTTCACTTTCATTAATACATCATTCATTGTTCATTTATTATGTATATTTTTATTAATTGTTCATGTTGTTTCACTCCAATATGAGGTAATATAATCCCCACGGAAACACAGTATACCATCTTTATTAGTGGTAATCCCATCACTAAGGGGAGGTATACCAGTATTTACAAAGAGACAGCTGGTATGGGTAGAAATTGTATTTTTTATATGGTGGAATGTAATGAAGTGTTGTTAGAAATTTTTTTCATTTACTTACTATTTTAGTATATATTAGTAATTTGAGTTAGGAATCTTTTTAGAAATTGGAATAGAAGATGAACCAATGATTCATGAAAACCATTGTACTAGAAATTATAAATTAAATTTGGTATTTGATTGTTCTTATTTATTTGTTTCTTTTTAGATGTTTGAATACAACTATCATGATGAATTGGGTTTATATATTAAGAATATATTTATTTTTTTCACCTGGATCATTAGTGAGAGATATGTTCACTTGAAAATTATTTTTCACATAGGAGTCAAATGAAAATTAGAAGTATTTTTTATTTTGATACTAGTAAAACCATAGAGAAAAAAAATTTAATGTTTCAATAAGAACTAATAATCTATTTTTGAACATATCATGTTAATGGGATTCTAATTATGTAGAAAAAAAATTAATATGATGATAGCACATATAGATTGTATAGAGCAATAAAATTTGATAATTGTACTATAGTACCTCTTGTAAGTGATTTATTGAGACCCATATTATGATTTTACTAGAATTGGGAGCCTAAGTGATAAATCCCTTTTGGGAAATTCTTTCCCTGGAATAAAACATGGAGTGGTTTCAATTATTTCATGTGTTAATAATAACCTATAAAGTGTTTTCACATATTTATTCTTTGTGTAATTCTCTCTAACCTTATCATATGTTTATGGTATACTCAATATAGATCCTCATAAAAATTAGGATTTATAATACTATATATTATTGTGGTCCTCAAGGGGTAGACTTGTATTTATTTTCTCAGTAATGCTTAGTCTACTATGGTTTGATGAAGTGGTATGTGAATCATGATATGGTTTACTGATACCCTAAAATGGGTATTATATATCATTGGTTTCAATATAATATATGATATGAGTTCATGGAAGTACCCAATTAATTTTTTCCCTATTTGTGGTGTGATTTATTTTCTTGGTGGGAGAGGTGATTCCTCTTTATATTATTATTGATATATTGGTGAGTCGATTTCTATTGTTGAGATGATTCAAGTGACATGAAATGGTAGCATGAGAGTGGGGTTAGCCATGTGTTTATAACTCCATTAGTGATAGAATTCATACGAAGAAGTTTTGGGTTATGTTATTAGGGAATGTGAGGTGGTAATTGGTAAAGAGTATAAGCATGGAGATTCCATAGGATTTTGGGATGTGATTTATATATGGTTCATTTTTATTCAGGATGGGTTTTGGTTATAAGGGTCATTAGGATGATTCACCCTATTTAAATATGGAATAGTTATTGATTAGATTTAATATTATGACATAAGATAGTAATATCCATTATTAATAGAGCATTAGAAAATGATTCTTTATTCTATATGATTCCATGGATGGAAGGAGATCGGGTGATTTTCATTGTGATTAATACTCCTAATGATTATTTTGAAGAAAAGTCACTGGAATATTTTTGAATGGTTATAATGACATGATAAGGGTCATGGTTGGTGATTTATATGTGAATGTCTATTCTATATGTTGTGAAAATCATTGTATTGTAACTTGGATTCAATGGTTTGCTGTTACAAGAAGTAATGTCCTGTCCAAGGTTTCACATTTCAGTGCGTCGAGTTAGTTAGTTATGTGACCTCAAGTGCACCTCCAAGTATAGAAAATACTACTGAGTCAGTTTCCACATGCACAACCCATTAAAACAGAGATCCAAACACAGATCCAATGATATTGGACAAATAACTAATACCATGATTCAATGTAATTTTTCCCATTAAAACACATATCCAAACCATCTGAAAAGGAGGAAAAATCACCCCTCTTTATTAGGAAAGAGATATGGGATAGAGTGAAAACCAGAAGGGGAGGAAATATCCTACCAACAACTATTTGGCCTATAGTTTATATATTCTATAATTCTAGAATGGTTTTATAGGATCCTTGTAGTACTCTAGGGATCAATGATGATGGAAATAACTCATTTAGGGCAGAGCTTGGGTGATTAGGGGATAAATTGGGGGGGGGGGGGTTAGGAATTTTAGTAAAATTTTAAGGTGGTTTAAAACATGTGCTCCTAGTTTCCAAGGAATATAAATCAGTGTTTTCAAATGGTTCACCCTAAATGTCTGCCTCTACCTAGGGGGTTCATAACTACTCCTAGGTGGGAACAAGGTCTGTCATATTGTTCACCAATAATTCTAGCCCCCTCTATGTAAGGTTTCATGATTTAGGGGTGGAGGCCTCATGGTTTGGCTTACAATGATCCGACCATGTTCCACCTCCAATTTCTTAAAAATAGGGTACAAAGTTTCATGGGACATAAAACATGGGTTTTCATAACCATGTTCCAACCATGAATATCCCCTTGGGTTCCTATGTCTCTCAAATTTCACCCAAAACAACCCCAAACAAAAACCCAATGAGGGTCTAACTAAAAAAAGTTAAAACGAATACCTAAAAATAAGAATGGCGAATATCTATAATGGTTGGTATCTTATAATATCCCACAACCTATAATATCACCTCCTCTATCTATACTCACTATAATCACTAAGATTCATTTGAAAAATAACTATTCCCTTGAGACCACATATTTTCTTCTCTCTCCCATGATTCCTAATAAAAACTACTATATTTCTAAAATAATTAGACTATCACTATAGTCTTTCCCTATAATATTTTCTCACTATGATTCAAAACATGAATCTAATTATCACCAAAGGATGAATCGTCCCCAAGCTCAACATCATCATCATCGATCACATGATAAGGTTTAGTGTGGTGGGTCAAAAATGTGACACATCAAAAACATCATGCATAAAACTATTCTTTTTTGTGTTATAACCAATTAGAACTCCACCAGAACAATTCTCTCAAAAAACACAAAAGGTACAACAAACCTGGGCACAAAATTTACCTCTCTATGAATCATACAGTGACCCAATATCAGTAACACTTTATGGAATTCCATACCTCCCACTATAAATTCAAGAGGTCAATGATGTCGATTAGTATATGAATTCATTCAACTATGATCTTTAACCATACATTTCAGATTCAACTAAACCAAATCTGACATATCCTTCATGGGAATGAGTCACAAAAACTCAAACTCTCCCAATCCATCTAGCATAGAGGGGATGTTCATGAACTACTATAAAGTGAGTCATATGGCACCATCATATTAGTTTCATTATAAGTGTTGTTATTGTGGAACTCAATAAGATCTATGTGATTCTCCAATGACCCACAAAATTCAAAAAATATTGTCCATAACATATCCTGTAAAAGATATATAGACCATTTGAACTACTCATCTATCTATGGGTTGAAAACTATACACATAAATACATTGGCATCCAATTATTCCTCTAATACTTTATAGAAGCCTGATGTAAATTGTGAATCCTGAACTAATCTAATTCTCCATGGTAACACATATAATCAAAATACCTCCCAAATGTACCATTCCCCAAAATAATTCACTATGGATGACTGTATAATAGTAATGAAATCGAATATAATAATCAATTGTAAAACGATCTCCCATGTAGCTTCATTAGTTCGAGGACTCATTTGAAAAACTGTCAAGATGTCAATAATAAATTCAACCCAATTCCATTCTAGAATGTGAAATGACTATAATAAACCACCAAGTCATTGATTCACTTCACCTACATATAGGTGTATCATCGTGTCAAAAAACCTGCAATATTCTTTTTCATGCCTAGCCACCAATACTATATATATAGGGTTTAAAACATTTTAATCAAACTAGGAAGCACCTTCCACTTTGAGGCATGAAACTCACAAATAAACACCCCATGTATACTCATAAGGACAACAAAATAATTCCATTCATTGATTATCTCATCCTCATCTATTTTTCAATATGAAAGTGACTCCCCACCTTCAATGCATTCCTTCAAGGCCAAATACTCTAGGTCGTCATACAATATCTCCCTCATTCATATCAGATATGTGGAATCATCATATAAGGATTATAGTATAATATTATCATTTCCCTTTAAAACAACTATTTGAATCATATCTTGGAAATTCACCATCTTCCACTCATAACTAGACTATTGAAGTTCATGGGTCTTTCTCATACTTCTTAAAATATCAACAACATTGTTTCCCTAAAAAATTTTCTATACTAGTTCAAAATAATAATATTTAATAAAAATAAACTATATCCACTATTATAGATTGAAATCTAACTAAGAATAGATGTTAATTAATCTTATTTTATCAGTATACACAAAACAATATTCACTCTACCTGAAATTCAACCAAAACCTAAAGTCATAAACCACTATATCAATCTAAATTACATGCATAGTGTTATTTTTTAATGTGGAATCAAGTGACATGACCCATGTTAAACAACATGATCTCCCTACATCAACAATTATATAAATTTGATCTCTAAAACATCAAAAAACACAATATACTCCTCACTCATCGTCGGTGATATAAAATTTTTTATGGTATACAAACTCTAATTGAACTCATGTAATGAATAATCACATGATCTAAAATATTCAAACATGATCCCATTCGTGGTCCATTCTTAAGTTGATTCTTATATGAAATAAAAGTAAATGTCCAACCTGAAATAAAAACCCTCCAACCCTGTAAAAAATCAGATATCAAAAAAATTTGGATGTTACCAAGAAACCACTATCTGTACATTCACTAGGGCCACTAAAACACCTTTGACTAAGATGATGTGACCCATGAAATCTACTCGGATGATCCAAAAATCTAACATAGGATATCATGGCCTATACTCAATTCTATCTTACTGTAATTACGATGATGATAATATTTTTGGTATGATTTTTATGAGTCTTTAATTACAAATATATTTCATACAAAAAAATAATGATCCATGTATAGTTTAAAAATTCAGATCATCAAAGCCATAAATAGTACATGATCATTCGTCATCCTGAATGACAAAACAAAAAATATATTTCGTCCATGCCTAATTCTAAATATAGTTTGTGTTGTTTCCTGCGGTCTCAATCATGACTAATGATACCCTAACCTAAAATAATTTTTGGAGAAAAAAAATATCCACTCCATAAGTGAAAGATATCATTGATTTGCAAAAGGGGATATCAGTTCTTCATAGTGATCTAGTTTATCATTTGGTAATGAACACTAAAAACAATGTCAAGTCACCATTTTATCAAAAAAACTAGTGATCCCAGAGGAAATATTCTGATATGGATAAATACATTTTTCATCAACTCTCCCATATATGTCTAATGTTCTTTAATCTCCATTGGTGCCATTCTAAAATGAGTAATATACATTGGTTCATCTCTACAAATGAGCTAAATTCTAAACACAGTGTCCCTCTCATGTAGAATTCATGAGAATTCTTTAGGATATACATCCTCCAACAGTTCCATTAGGGGTGGAAATTTTTCATTATTTATGCACCAATCAATCATGAAGATATTTCTGACCTAGTAAGTTATCTCCCTTAATTGCTGATGAACTAGCCTAACATGGCCTTAATAGATATCCCACTCTCCATGATGAACATAATGATTACCCTATAGAAATATATAGGTCACTATCCTACGGAAAAAATAAATACAGTATTTGTATGATATCACCCAGTCCATATGAAAAATCAAGTCAGAACATGGAATTTCATTTACTAAATGACACTAATATAAAAAATAATCCATGAACTCCAGATAAAAACCCTTACATAAATATATTTCCCTCGACCATACTCCCAAAAGTGTGTCGATTGTAATATACCCAAAATAAAATCCCACATAAGACTCAAACTATTTATATTTTGAACATTTATAAATGAATAAGATGAACCTATATCAATTAATTTATTAGGAAGAACAGAAGAAGCAAGAATAGTACCTCTGAATTTCAATAGACCAGACTCACTATCAACATCGGTAGGTTGAACTACATGCAATTGTCCTACCGATCATCCTTTTTATATTTGTTAATACAATGAGATACACCATAACACTGATATAGACACTCTTTACCTAATGTAAAACATCCATTTACTCAACTATAAATTATATAAGAACATCAAATGATCGACTGGTCTGGGGATGAAGTCACCCTTCCAGTACGCTGCTCTTCATGGATCCTTGACAACCACTCATTGGTTGAGGGTTTCAGCAATAAATCTGTAAGAGTCCCATATTATTGTAGGATCATAACTCAATTTGTTGTTGGGGACAATCGTTAGGAATGGGACCCATAATACAACACTAGTTGTAATGTATTCCGTTATTTCTCTAAGTCAATGACTCTTCTCTGTGGAAACATTGTTTCCCATATCCCGGGCTGGTGTTCTCAATGTGACTCTTACTACTCCTAGAGGATTGACCATTCGTCAAGCAGATGAAGCCACCTTCATTCCATGAGACGTCTCATTTAGGTTCCCCTCTGATATGAGAGCCCAAAATAACACTACAGAAAGCTTCTTCATCTGAAATATGTTAACCTGGGACTTGATCCCGCATTTAAGTACATCGTAAAAAAACTCTTCACTGTAGTATAATCATATCCAACCAAAAGTAGGAAAAGTTTCCACAAATTAGTGATGACACTAACATATTCCAAAATAGATATACTACCTTACGTAAACCTCATAAACCCTATTAATCTTTGTTGCTTGAGAATCATTGAGAAAAAGTGTTCCTGAAATAATCTCCTGAAATTTCCTCAATTCCATATCTTAAAGATACACATCCCAATTTTCTATATCCTACCATCATATTCATAATATGCGTAGCATATAAGTATACAACATTACTCTAATCTCTACAAGGGTCTCAAAATGATTATGGATCATATAGATATACTCAATCCCTTATAGGGTTGCCTCAGGCCCTCCTGGTTGGGTGAATTTCAGAGGGTGCTACAACTAAAACTCCCATTTCAAGTTGGATATATTAAACACAACCTAAATTGTGTCTATTTCCATTAATTTCATATATCTAGTGACATTATCATAGAACTTCTCTCTATCTCCTTCACCCAGAACTATTAGGGAATTTGGCTCTACAACTTGAGGCACTATTCCTGCCATGTCATATTATCTCATATCAACAAGTGTCATCCTGGAAGAAGATTTCAATAATTCAAAAAAAAATATATTATTTAAAATAAAACATCATTAAAATTTTTTATTGATGGTGATTCACATTAATCATTAACAAGTCATCCCCCATATCAAATCGTACAGTCATAACCAAGGTGGTATCATCACCCTCAAGCACACCTCACCTAATTCGTGGCACACGTAGAGTAAAACACTTACATATTTCATATATCTCATTATACACCCAATAAAAATTTCAATTAACATATTGAGAATAATTTTACTTATTTTAATATATCATTTGAATGATTTTCTTTTTAATAACACAATTAAAAAAATAATTTTTTTTAAACAACTCACTCAAGAAAATCATTTTCAGCCATTCTTAAATTTTGCATGTCAAAATAAATCCAGAGTTCCTAGAATGATGAATGCATATATAATTAATTTCCCATATTGTTACATGTTTATAACATATAAAATTAACCTTATAAAACATGGTCACCACTCATTGTGAAATAACATTCATCTATAATTAAAAACATCATGGGAAACAATCCCACCAAAGGAATTATCGGTTTCCCCTTACATGTGATAGTTACTCTCATGAATGTGATCATGACCAAGCAGTGAGACATACTATACTCATTTCTAACTTTTCTAAATATTAATATTATTGAAAATAAAATAAAAAAAACCTTGATACCACATTGTAACATCTCAATCTGGGTTCCATATATCAGTGCTCTAAGATGGTTACTTTTGTGACCTCAGGGAAACCTCCCCATACATCTGAGGCTACTGACTATGAGTGAGGGACAAATATATATCATTTATAGACTATAAAATATTTATCAAAGAATCAAAATGGTGAAATTCAATCAAAACATCCAAAAATTAAAATATAATAACTAGAATAATACAATATTCAGTAGTGCACATCATCACATGATAATACCAAAATTTGAATAAATTTAAATGATCCAAATAATAGGTATGAGATTCTATAATATGTGTAAAGTGTTAAATACACACCCATGGTAATGGCACACTGACAACTTCTGAGTGGGTTTTGAAAATAATTGCAGTTCCCTCATCCATGATTCATCCTGTATACCAACTCATCCATCTAACATATAGATCTTTCCCTTGTCTTATTATCTACACATGTTGTCTATTTTGTTATTGAAAAGGAATCCTTAGAAGTGCTTCAGTATAATAGTGATTGTTAGCAACAATAATGTCTAAAAAAATCCAAACTATAATAGTTTATGCACATGTAAAAATAATAAAGTAAAAAATATAAATTAAATAGTTTTGACGTTATATAGTTTTTCAATTAACAACATTTTTCATTTGGTTCAGGATGAAAAATGGACCAATAATTATTTGTTAAACTAATTATTGAGTTTGAACCATGCACCAATGGGATATCACATTTATTTCTACCATGGGTTTTCATTAATAATTTATTTCCTATTCCCTTTTCAAATAATGGGGGCCTAGAGAAGCAGTCTAGTACCCCATGTGTATTTGAAGCAAAATCATTTTTTCTAAAATATTATGATTGCATGAAATATATATATATTGGGGTCCAAGAGTTGAATTATTGCACACTTTGGTTTTTTTTATAAGTATTTCATTTCAAAAAACTCTGTCAAAATTATCACATTTCATTGTTCAACATTCATAGCTCAACCATTTCCATAATTCAGTAATCAAAAAAAATTATTTCTCAACCATTTTCAAAATTACTATTTTATCAATTGTGAATAATTAATAATTCGTCATTTTAATTAACTCATCAAACCCCTCGAGATTCCATCAAGTGTGGTCAAAAAATCCTTAATGGGTCTAACAAGACCTACGAATGGTTTAAAAGTATTATAGGAAATCAATTATAAAATTCAATATCTAATGAAATTTCCCAATATAAACTCATTTATAATACAGAATATTGGATTTGGAATTTAGACCACCTACCTCATGATAATTGACAAATGTTCACCAAACCAAAATCAACAATTTTATTTTGAACAGTCTAAATCAAAATGGTGTGGATGATATAGGACCAATACCTAATGAAAATATCCAAAGTTATAGTATCCATTAAATAATAGATATAAACCATCTAAGTATGAGTTAAAATCAGCCCTTTTAACTAGGAAATAGATACAAGAGACATAGAAAAAAAATCGGAAATAAATCACATAACAACATAGAGACAACCCTTGTATAGGATCTCCAATTCTTAATGAAAGGGGATAGAGTAGACATGGAATCCTCCCAGAATATTACATGATTTATCTAAAACATTTAGGTCTGATCTGGGTAAATTATGGGTTCAAACCATGGGTTGTAGAATTTTTATAATATTATTGAGGGGTTTAAAACCCATTCAAACGACTAACTGGGAATAGGAACATGATTTTCCAAACTGTATAACCTATCAAGGCATCTTTACATAGGGGTGCATGATAACTCATTGGTTTTATCCAGGTTTGCAAAAATGTGAACCAACCATGAAAAAAACCCCTCTATCTGAGGGTGAACAGTTTGGTGAAACCAGGAACCAACCGTGTACTAACTCTTAGGTCTCCAATATAGGATTCACAGTTTATTAGAGAGAAAAAAATATTTTTTCCTAACCATTTGTAAAACATGAATAACCTCATGGGCTTCCAGGACTGTCTTATTTCACCAAAAAACATCCCAAAAAATAAAATCCCAACCACATAATGATTATTAAAATGGTAATTGATTTACAAAAAACTGAGCATGATGAATATCTAGAATGATCAAGATCATATGGTAGAGCATAAAAAATTTGGTTTGGATGGTTCTAAGGTAGTATGCACTATTTACGTGAGGTATTTGTGAGTTATTAATGAATGATCCTATATCTGTGAGATGAAGGAAATAGTTTTTATAGAAGGTTAGTGGGATTGTTTTTTTTTTGTTTTTTGATATTTTGATAAGAATCAGGGGCGGTCCCTCTATGATGATTATTCCACCATAGATGGTGTGGAATTATGAGTTAACAATTTGGATGGGAATGGTCTAGGAGAAGTGAAAAAAAGTGAGGTAGTGAAATATTATTAGATTACAATAATTGAATAATATAAGGTAATGCATATATTTGGGAGTGCACCATTGTCCATGGAGGGTGTAACCCAAATAACATATGGAAATTTGGAATATAATTCATCTGAGCTGATATTGATTAGTTATAGTAATGTGACATTTGCTATCAGGTATGTGTGGGAAGGTCATGTACAACCATTAAGTGTTGTAATGGATGGAGTGACAACCAAAATAGTTTGGACTCTTGTGGGTGGGGTTGTGGGTATAATTAGACCCTTGTAGAGATGGTTATAAAATCATATTTGTTATGGTTTATAGATTGATATGTTTTTATCTAGTTTTTTATTGAATTAAATAATTGGTATTTTAATATATTTTTGGATATAGTATATTTGTTCGAATCAGTTATTTGACTAATTTGATGTGATCTAATAATCAATTAGATCTAGATTGTTCCAATGATTGGGGTGAGATTGTAATGATTGTATTTATGTTATATATCTAATGATGAAATTTCACTGATAGATAGAAATGTTATTTTTTTGGGTTTTTTATAAAATTATAGAGATTCTATTCGGAGTTATATCATCCTAATAAAGTGGTGAGACAGTGAATCTGTTGTTTTGACTTCATGTTTTTATGAATGGTCAGGCATAGATGTTCTAATTATTGTTTTTATGTGGGATTTGGTGTTCTGAAATCCAAAGCACATAGATCATATCGATGAATCCTATGGATTGGGTTGTCGTAGGTAATTACAATGGTTTGGATAATCACATCTTAGAATCCACCATTATGAATTGGGTATTATAGTGGGATGTTTTGAGGATCTGGGAGATAAATTGATTTATGAAACATTAGTGTCACCGAATGGATATGATTTATTGAGAATCATCATTGTATCATTGATGATAATGAAAATTTGGAATATTTGTTTATGAATAGGGATACTCAATGTTGTATTATCGTAGATGAATCATAGTTTTCATTATATAGTATAAAAAATGAATTGGATATGAATTGGTAACCTAAATGGATCATGATAATTGGTTATGTATATTTAGAGATCCTCTGGGATAAGAAGTTCCAAGGTGGGGTGGGGGATGAAGACATTCTACGATTACAATTGTTAATTCTACAGGGAATTTGAATTCATGAATAATAGAGAATGATTTTTTCTTATAATTGGAATTGATAATTTATTTATGATAGTTGGATAATATCATAGATATGGTTTTATGTGTGTATTAAATCTTGACAGGTGATTTTGTTTCATTAGAGGGTGATTCGATCATCATTTTGAATTTTTGGAGTTATGAATGAGTACTTCATTATGCACAGTTGTCAAAAACATATTGGAAATGATGTTAAAAAAATGTGCAAATCAATTCATCCTAGGGGTTAGTAAAAAATTATATAGATTTTGTGAAAAAACATAGGCTTTCATGATCATAGGGACATTCATGGTTGTCACATGGTTTGGTAAAATGTATAAACATTACTTGTGAGGTATAGTGGATTGAAAATGGTTGACCACATGGTTATTGCACAAGTCAAATAACCATGTGACCTAATCATGTGACATTCTAAATTTCTGTAAAAATGAGGAATGAAAATTATTTTCATCCACATTTATGGTTTTCCCGTTTCATGTGACCCGCATGTGGGTGTAAAACATGGGTCTCTCCCCTATTATACTTTTGATTTCCCTTCATTTTGGTTTTTTGTGTGATTCAACAATTTTAGGTGAGTTCATACTCACATTCTTATTCCTTTAATTGTTACGCTTATTACCTATTTTATTTGAGGTATTTGGTTTATAGCTCTTATGATTATTCAAACAGGTTTTGTTGGAATCGTCTTGATTTATTGGTGATTCAAAATTTATCGATATTGGTCATCTTAACAGAATATATGCATGTAATTTCATTGATGGTATAACCAACTTTTTATTTTAATATATTTTTTTCTTAAATTAAATGGTAATATTCATTTAATATGGTGTATAAATTGGGGATTGAGCTTTCTCAGTTTTGGGAGTCAGTCGAGAGTGGTCAACACCATATTTATTATGGTTTCAAGGATAAATTATACCTATGTTACTTATTATAACTTGAGACTATTTAAATTAATTATTAAATTAATTAATAATTTTGAAATTAATTATTTGATATTTTGTCATAATGTAATATCTCTAGAGTTAGTGACAAGATTGGAATATATCATGAAAAAGATAAATGGGGCCATTAAAAAAATTAATATCACACAGAATAACGTAAGTATCCCAATGAATTTTCCATTTTGAATATTATTTGGCTCTTGAATCATGTGATATGACGACTATCTTCAACAGGAAATTGAATTTTTTCAATTAATAAAAATGTATAATTAAATTGATTTATTTTATTTAAAAAATTATTATATCAAGAAGTGAATGTTGAATGGTCCCTAATGGACCATTATAAATTAGCTGATTTTATATCATCCATTTTCAATGGCCTTTACTATAACTATAATCCATATAATACAAAAATATAGAGGGGTGAGAATATAAGTAATTTTATGGTTTTTATGGACCAATATAGACTATCGTAGTCCCCTTGTGTAGGGTTATATGAATAGTTAACATTATCATCCTATGTATTACACGGTATAACATGATGTTCCAAAAAGACTCTGAGAATTTTTATTTTAGAGTGTTGAAATTTTCCTTCGCCCAATAACATGTGAATACAAAAGTGGGTATACAATAGGTACATTGAAGATAGTTTGGTTGTGTGAACTATCCAAGGATTACTTGGGATATGAGTTTGGTGTTAAGTTAACATCCTATAGTTTCACTAATTGATATTCATCCATGAGATCAAAGAGGTTTGAAATGTGATCTTGATTAAACCGAGGGATACTAGAGAATCTATTTAATTATCTTGGATTAAGAGATGAGAATAATTTCTAAGAACACTGGTAGGATTTCTAGACTATTATGTGTCATACATGACATTAATGGGTGGACTTCTTTGGTTTTAACCATTGAGATTCTTATTTTCATTCTGAGTATTCAACATCAAATTTAATATTTGAATATGAAGTACATCCATGTTAGACTCATAGTGATAGTCATGGTTTTATGAAATTTTATTGGAAGTGTTCTCCTGCATCGTGACATGTTCAATAAATGACTCATATATCATTTTTTATTTGGATTATGTTTGATTAATATTAGGATTCCAATGATACTTTCATGAATCCATCCCATCAAGGAACATATATTTGGAATTCCTATAAATATCCCCATGATCCAAAGGATGGGCCTCATTTGTAGAATTTATCTTTTGTAACTAATGATTCAATATTTATCCATACCAAAATACCCTATTATATTATTTGTGATTTTTAAGTTTCTTATATGGAATAACTAGCATATACATTGTGACTCATCTTGTAGGATTGACATTATGAGATCATTGGGACACTCTGTTGGATAATGTGGACACATTATAAATGTATTGGATACCAAATATACTACTACATATCTTATGATTATACACGATTGTGTTGGGATGCATATGATATTTTCTAATATCTTGAGTGTATGCCTCAGTTATATTTTTTTTACTAGTATCAAATCCTAGGATTATACTTTTTTACTATAAATAAAAGATTATATATGAATACCTTTAAAAAATTGGATCATGTACATGTTAATTATGGAATACCAAGGCTATTACATAGTATTAACTTGTTGATACTGATACAATTTGGAATTATTATGTCATGTGATCATTGAAACACTATCATGTGTTAAACCCTTTATAAATGATTTTGGGATTCAAATTATAACCATATGATTGTTTGTTTTAATTTATTTACCCTATTACATTGTATTTATTTGTTAACCTAATCATTTTAAATGTGAATGCACTGCATTTATGGTATTGATTGAGGATGATGTTTTTGGTTACCTATTATGCTTTAATTTTGTGATTCTCAACAAACCATGGATCTTGTGAAAGTGATAGGACTTCACAAATCATAGTTTTTGGTAGGGGCATACTCCTGGTGTTTCATGATATAGAGGATTCAAACTTGGATTGGATATAGATATTGGGATAATAAAGCACGATTATATAAGTAGACACTCAATTCATTTATTTGTTTTATTTAATTATTATATTTCATAGGTCCAGTGGGATTTATTCTGTTGTATGCTGACATGTCCCTGAGTTTTTTTTATGGTGTGATTCTACATTAATTTTTTTATACGGAGTTGATATTTATAGCATCCATGTAATATGATTACTTTTTAGGGATTTTGTTTAGTTATTTTTTTACTATATTTCATTATGATGTGTCGGTATAGTCCCACCATCCCTGTACCCCATACCCACATTGGTATTTGGTAACCTCTATATTAATTATAGGTGTGCTTGAGGTCACTTTATTAAAGATGGTATGGGTACCAATAAAGGGAAATGTATAGTAGATCATTTTAGTTAATATTTTTTATTTACATCACTCATAATGTGTCTATTGTGTTACTAATTATCTATCTTATTTCTATAATTTCAATTTTATGTATGATATTTGAATAAGACTATGAGGAATATGATTACATGTTCCTTGAAATATCATTTACAAATAGTTTTATTCTTCTTATAAATTTCCTAATCATTTTTTATATTGAATTATCAAGATATATTAATATTTTCCAGCGAATATAATATTTTATATCAATAACATTTATCATCAATCATTTTATTTATATTTTTTTGAAGGGATATACTATTTAATATATTTAAATAATGTAATTTTTTTTTAAATTAATGGGGATATAAAGGGATATATATTTAATACTATATGTGATTAAGGTAATTTATTCACATATTGGAATGTGAATGAACTCTTATATATTAAATGACGAATAATATCATTTCCCATTGATCGTGACCAAGTAAATTTTATACTCACACCCTACAAGTGATCATCTATGTATATATTGTATAAAATATTATGTTTTATATAGAGTTATCCCTAAGAAATTAAATATTCATCGTATTGATTATATTTTTCCATTTGGTTTATATTTTTATATATGTATAATGTATATCATATTTAATATAGATATAAAATGAACAATTATTTTATAATAAAATAAATAAAATTTAAAATAAATTGATTCTTTTTGGAAAAAAGAGACGTATATGGAATATAACTATGATATCCACTTGAGAAAATTTAAAATAGTTCAATCAGAAACATTTTATTCTTAATTTATTATTTACTAATGACTCTAAATAATATAAACTATTATGTGTATTAGTAAAAAATATAATATATTAAATATGTGATACATTTGGAAGTATAATTATTTGAGTTTTACTTATTGATATATGTATTTTTATGTAATCGATGTATGTTTGTATCTATGTGTGTGTCTTTTTTATGGTTATTTTCATTTGTAATATACAACCATTGGGAATATATATTTATTTATTACATAGGTAAATTTTTTATTATTTGATTAGGAACCCATTATATTATGATGATTTTAGAGATAAGTTTTACACTATGTGACCAATTTGGTTCATGTAAATGGACCATTTAGTACTAATTATTCATTAAAAATAAATATGTTAATTTCACTTAAGTGAATATTATTTATTAAAAGTTTGAATACATTTCATTAACATGGATTCTTATTTTGATATATCAAATCAATTGGTTAAAAAATTATATTTATTATAATTGTACATTTTTAACTATATTATTAAATTATATTTATATTAGTAATTATTTTTATTATCTAAGAAATACTTATTAGATTTTGTGGAATAATTATATTTTTATTTCATATTATAGGGAATTTATTTGTTATAAAATATTTTTTTCTTTAACTTATTTTTTTATTTATTTAGTTAAATTTTTTATCAATGATATATTATAATAAAATTAAATCAACAATTCTAACAATCCCATGATAATTTTTCAAATTAAAATTTTTTAAAAATTATAAATAACAAGTTATTTATTTAATTACTGAATGTTGTATAATAACTACTTTTTTTAAAATAAATTATGAAAAATTATTATAAATGACAAAATAATTTAAAATTATTTCTTAGGATATTTAAAAACTTATTTTAAAAAAATAGAAAAGTTAATTTAGTATTCTGATCATTAATACATTTTAAATTTACATTATTTTAGAATTATTAATTTATGATGAACTTGAATTATAATACGTATTATATTACATGAGTCTAGAATTTTATGACCCAATATTGAATAATAGTGAACAAAATCTATAATTTAATATCGTAATACATATTATAATAATCAATTATGATTATATAAAACATTGAATTTACAATTTAATGAATTTTATATTTATAAAAATACTTATTCAATGACAACCCAATATTTACACTATATAAATAAAATTAAAATATTTTTGCTTAATATTTGTTCCTGATAGTATATATTGAAAACTAAATTTGTTGTATAGTCATATATGAAAATAATAATGAATATTACGTAATGAATATCAAATGAATGTAATTATAAAAATTCCATGATATCGTTAGATTGAGATAAAAATATTAACCCTAAAAATCTAATAAAAAATATAATTATAAAAATTATTTATATGTTAATAAATGATAATCCATACATATCATATGACATGATTAGATGGAGAATAAATGAACAATTTCTTATTTACTTTTATGTTTTCTTTCCTACTGAAACAGTCATTACATGACCATTATGGAATGGGTATTTTTGAATATGCCTCTCACCCATATTTATATATAAAAGGTCCCCCTATACCAAAAATTTAATAACGCACCTCACGATAATTTTTATTTCCATAATCTACAAAATTAATTTACCCAACAATATTTTAAAATATCTCATAGCCACTAGTCATTAGAACACAATAGTTGAAAATTTATACAATGAATACCGTTGTGTGATAAGTTGATCTATTAAAAATGGATATGGTGTATTTAAGAAACTTATAAGACATAGTATGGTTATTATTTTCATAATTTTACTAAATTAGGTTATCTTAAAATAAATTAATCGATATTATGTTTTAATATATATATATATATATATGAATTATAAAATTCTATTTTTTCATGAGATTTTATGATTTACAATCTCATCTCGTATTCTAATATTCATTTATCCACAATTTAGGAAATAAAAATTCTGATCCCAATAATGAGTAGTCACTTTATCTCTCTATTTATATGATATTTTATATATCATTTATTCCAATGTCTGCTTTTTATATCATTTGAAACTAATATAATAATTTCTATCTATACAAATAATTTATTTTAATTTATATAAATATATATCCTTAATTCAATACACAAAAATTATTTTTATTTCCATCTATTTGTATGGATTGGGTTTTTTCCTATATATAATAATTTAATAAGTTTTATTTATATTTCATAGAATATTTTAATTTCAATATATTTAATTTCATTACATTTCCATTTATACATTCATTAAAAAGAATGAATTTTACATTATGAACATTTCATGTAAAATTAAAATACCTAGAGATTTCCTATTTTGTTTTTTTAGAATTTATAATTTTATTTATTATAATTTTATTTTAATTTAATATGAATCAATTATAATTAATATACATTATTCATTATTTAAACATTACATTCATATGAAAACTATATTATTTGTATGTTTATTCACTGAAAATATGTTTCCTAAATTTATTATTGTTTTAAAATTGGATAAAATTTAGTGAATTGTTTGTTTAATTATTTTATATATTCCTCAATTCCATGGAATTATAATTTATCTATTTCATTCCCCTTTTATTTTCCTCTCTTTAGAAAATCCATATGTTTTATTCTATCTCATACTATTCTTTCTAAAATTCCTTATAATGTTGAAAAAATTACTTGATCAAAAAATTTGTATATTTATATTGTTGTGGAAATGAAATATCTATAAGAGGATAGGTAAAAAACTATATCTATAATTATTTAACAAAAAATATACATAAAAATTAATTCTTTAATAATAATCATCGGAATAATGAACATTCTAAATACATTAAACTCTAATACTCTTATTATATAGTGTTTATATTTTTTTAAATACATTTTATTATATGGGAAATACATTGATATAACCATATACCCCTCTACTGTATATAAAAAAGTTATTAAGATAGATTCATTTATTATTGATCCATGTATTGATATGTTTTCCTTATTAATTAATAAAAATGACATAAATAATAGAAAAATTATATGATGTGTGTGGAAAGAAAGTATATATCCCTTCAGTATATTGGTAGGGCTCACGTTACTTAAAAGACAGTGAAATGGGTGTGTCTTTAATTTTTATATATGTTTTAATGGAACAATTCAATAATATTATATTTCAAAAAATTTATGGAATGTAATATATGATTAATGTGAAGGGTGGAGATAAACTATATAGGGTTAAATAATTTGTGTATTGTAATTTATATTGTGATATTACTGTGTTATGAGACATAGGTGGTTTACCCAGTTCAGTTTTTAATGTGACATTTTTAGTTATCCAAATAAAATGTACTATTAGATATTGATGGTTAATATTGTTTAATATGGAAATGGATATTATTTCATAGAACATCACACTATATTATTATAAATCATGGGTTTTTATGCCCATAATTTTATAGGATGTGTGTAGTAATATGAGTCTCTTATGTTAGGACTGTTATGGGAGTCATTATTTACTTATACTTAATATATTAAACTCTTGTGTAATATTTTTATTTTATGGTTCATATTTACATTTCCATAATCAACATGATATTATTTTCTCATGTTTAAAATGTAAATCAGGACTATTTACTCGTGCATACTTATTCATTTTTTTGATAAATCTATGACTATATTATTAATGATCACCCATGTTTTTTAAATTTGTATCTCAAATGTTTAACCAAGATAGTCCATCTTGGCTCACTCTTTTCTTCTATTATCAACCATTCAAATTTAATAGAGATGAATATATATTATATATATGTGTGTGTGCGATGTAATAATATGTATTAAATTTTAGGGAAATATTTTACACAATATCATGTATCATTATAAAAATGAATATAATCTTAAAATACACTAAATAATAATGTTATTGGAGTGTATTTTAACCATTAGATATAATGTTAATATTTTAAAAATGATATATAATAAATTTATTTGATTTTTGGGTTATATCTTCATGATATTATTTGTTGACATATAGGTTGTGAATCAGAACGAATTATTGGTGTTTGAGTATGATAAGATTAGTGGTATTGTAGGTATAATACCAATATAAGGCCTCAAAATATTATATTAGAGACTAAAATATAATATTACACATCTTTTAATTTCAATCGTGTATATAATTTTCTAGATGAGGGAAATCAACTTGATATATTAACATTATAGAGAGGTAATGGATACATGTGATATTTCATGGTGATTTATTATTTGTAAGTCTATCATTATGTTGTGATTCCTTATATGTTCTCTAATATCATTTTTAAAAATTAATGTTTATTATGGTTATTTTTTAGTTATGATATTTTGTTTTTGTATCTCGATATTATGGATCAAAACAACTTTACTAACAAAAAACTGATTGAATGTTTTGAGGTTTTCCTATGGAGATTTGGAATTCCCTACATGGATCCTTGTGTGTGTGCCCATATTGGAGAAATTTCATGAATCATTGAATAAATATAATCTTGGGGATGAAAAAAAATTTATTAATAATATTTTCATTTTATTCAAAATCCATATTTTAAAAAGTTTAATAAATAAAAAAATTATTTTATTCCTATTTATAATTTTTACATTTTTCTTGAATTTTTTTAAAAAGATAATGATGTATGAAACATCTATATCAGAGATGAAACCAAAATAAATATCTTTTAAGGAAAACATTATTTTTTTACTAGAATAATATTTAGATAATGATGTTGGTGAGATGATTATTTTCCATTGTAGAAATTAATTCTTTTGAAAAATAATTTTTATAGGTAAAAACAATACCACATTTTAGTTCCATAAATGTTGAAAAATTAGTTTAAAATTTCAAATTTATGAAAAGGATTAGTATTAATTTTATTAAACAAACATATATCATACAAAATATAACAAAAAGAAATTTATTGGAATCTGATGTCATTTTTTTTGAATATATTCGCCAAATTAAATTTCATGAGAAATTATAATGAAAATTCTATTAAAACTAATTAAATGAAGGAATATAAATATCTATAAAATTTTGATGTTACATAGCTGACATATTCAAAACAAATATAATATATTTGGTTTTTCAATTAATCAAAATTAAAAAATAAGGCACTGTTGACTAACATGTTGAGTCAAAATTATGAAATTTTCTTTACATAAACAAACACATGATCTACAGTGTAAAAAGGAAACCAAAAATAAGAAATGTAATAATTTTTAAAAAAAATCAAAATACAAACCTAATAAAAATTTATGTAACAAATGGGTGGTTGAAATAAAAGGTCTTTATTAGAACTTTAAAACCAATATGACCATTGTACCATTACAAATAGTAATTTGAATATAATAATATTAACCACATCATTGAATTTTTAAAACAAAATCAGTAACATATTAAATATAAAATGATATAATATTTTATAATATTGTATAACAAATATTCAACATAATGAAATAATCATTTTCTTTTAATGGGAAAACATTTATGTATTATATACACATTAATAAATTATTATGATAAATATAATTTTTTATAAAAAATTCAATGTCATTAAATTGATCTACCCAATTCTATTTAAATATATTTTAAAAAATTATTCTGTTTTAATTAGTACATAATTTTTTAATTAAATAAATTTAAATATTCTGAAATAATAGTATTTTATTATATATAATGGATTAAATAAAATTGTAAATTTCTATTTTATATGGATATATTTAGATAAAATGGATTCTTTTTTAGTAATAAACAAATACAAATTAGCTAATGGTTATATTTTTTTATTTTTTAGGAACAAAAATAATTTTGTCAAAGGTGAAATATTAAAATGTAAGGTATTTTACATTATATGTAAAATAAAATAATTAATTTTATATTAAATTATGTATGAAACACATACATCATCCTCACATTCACCAAATATTATTTAGAGTCATTGGGATAAGTATTATCAGTAGTCACGATAAAAAACCATAACTTAATAGATATTTTATTCAAAAACAACCCTCTCCTCCCCTCATAAATACCACCCCACCTCTCCTCAAAACATATGTTCTATAAATCAATAATTACATATGAAAATAAATTTCCAACATCCATATTTATGTTTGGGAGTTTTTTTTAAACATAAAATACAATTTCATATTAATTGTTTGTGTATCAATTGAGGATATCCAATAGAATAGGGGACTATTTTTACAAATAAAATTTATTTTTTTATCTTATAAATGGTTGAACACTATTATATCCATCTTTATATGGTTACATAAGGATCATAATTGAATGTAAATTAAATTATGTTAATTTATTAACCATTTTTTACATTTATATTCTATATATTAAAAAATAAAATCACCCATATTATGGTCAATCCACTACCTCAATGGATGATGGATTTTCTTGTTCTCCAATGGTATTTTGGGTGGTTTTAATAATAATTTAATAGTTAATAATGATCTATATAATTATATACTATATTATTTAATATTATAAATGGATGAAAAATAATAAAAAAATATGATACTAATTAATATCATTATTGTGGGATAAACTTCTAAAATTTAGTAATAATTAAACAATAAGATTTATAGTCATTGAAGTTGAAATATGTTTTGAGAATATTTGGAATATATAAAATTTTAAATGTATTAAATTATAGGAAATATATATCAAATTAATTTAAAATTTAATGATACATTTGTATAAATTATCCACAACTATGAATAAACTATTGTTTCCATGGAACCATGAAACAAACATACTCTAGGTGATCAACATGGAGATGTTCTCTTAATAAAATTATTATAAATGAAAATATATGAATAATAATAAAATAATTATATATGGAAAGGGTTCATTATCAAAAAATGAATAAAATTAATTTCGTTATTCATGAGGATATATTCATGTACCAAGATAGTCAGAAACCGAGGAAAGGGAACTCACAACACACCCTCTTTTATTTTGAGTTTCGATTTAACTCTATTTAAAATTATTTATCTATATTTATATAATATGTGTTCATTTTATTCTAAATATTAATATATATATATATATACCTTGTTTATCATCCTTTTCATTAATGGGAATATAAAATTTAATCAATTTCTTTTATAACACTTTGATCTAAGGAAATCCAAATTAAAGGTGTATTTCTTATTACTTATTCAATTTAATGCTTCGCCACTTCAATCTAATTTTAATTTCATGATTTACTAAAATAATATCTATATTCCTAATAATCTGTTCTAGATTATTTCTAAATTTGTTGAAAATATTGTTTTCTTACCTTCTTAAATTATTACATATACATTTCCTTGGACAACTCTTAAGAAGTTCCTTTATATACCTACTTAACCAATCATTTCTTGTGAATTGTTCATTACTTAAAAATAATATTAAAGTCCTATTATTCATTATTGGAAGGTTTATTTCCACAAATCCTTACATTGTTATTCTTTTGGGAATCATTGTTATTTATTATTTTTTTGTCGTTTGAGACAAAACTATGTGACCCCTTTCATTATAATGAGTTTTTCTTATGCTTATGACTTATGCATTATTTCTTTATATGGAACACATATGAATTTAATTTTTTTTATTTAATTAGTGGGAAAATAATTATTAATCCATCTAATTCATAAGTAAATATTTTCACTTCATTCTATTTCAGGAATGGTAAGTGGGATATTATCCAAGAACACTATGCTAGATTATCTTATCAATGCCCCTTGATAGGTTCTTATAATGTCATATTTTATTTTTCTACATCATTATGATGAAATTATGTTACGATATCTTGAAAACTATTCCATTACACTATGTGATTTTTTATATACCCAATACTTTATGATACCATGTCATTCCTCGTGAACTATATGTTATACTTCATTATTTTGTTTGTTCCATTTATGGTTTTTATATCCTACAATTTTTCATCATGTATATCCCCTGAGTATCCAATATTGATAAGGTTATTGTGTTATAATAATTATTTAATTTTATTAGATACTATTTATTTTGTTTTGTAATTAGATTAAAAATTATTGACATCACCTTATATGTCACCATCCATATGCATTAAAACATTATTCTATTAATATCCCTTATTTATATATTTAACAATGAATCATCAACTACCTACCCACAAAAGGTATTTCATCATAATTAGAGGGAATAAATAATTGAAATAATCACTAATATCACATATCCATTTTGTAAGATAACTCAAATCACTCATGTTCCATCAAAATACTTACTAAAATTGTAGTAAATAGGCTCTATTTGTCTTTCATGTAAAAACATTGGATAATAGAAGAATAAATATATTTTAACCGAAATATAGTAATAAAATGATATTAAAATTAATTAGGTATTTATACAGATATGTTAAGAGTATAATAATAAATTAAATATTGAATTCAATAATAGGGGAATGAGAAAAATACCTAGAATAACCATTAATAACATAGTGTTCAATCACTATATAATTATACTAAATTAGAAAAAGAAGTTATTAAATATTTGGGTAGATCAACTCTCAATCAGATTTTTATGGAATCCATCCCCTCCCCTCAGGTAATTAACATCCAATTATGGTAGAGTATCCATACATTATTCAATCCCTTAAAAACATCATCAATTTAATAATCATATACTTCTTATAGTTCCTCAACTGATTCCAAAAAATCCAAATTATTCACAAATTTTAATTTTGAGGTCATGGTGAGTATTCTTTGCTTGTATTTTTAGAATTTATCTAGAATGAGTGTAAGGATCCTTCATAAAAACTATCTTATGAATTCTTATTCGTAAAATATATATATCCCATCATTATCTTTCATACACTATCAATAAAAATAAGGTTTTAAATGATCCAATTCTCTATATTTCCAGTAGAAATTATATCATTCAAGTGATATCCCCTCTACATATTGAATATTCTCATGTTTTATTCATATTAGACATTACTTATGATATGAATATCTTAAACAACTAGTGATTTTTCAATATTTTCCCTAGTATATACTTACACATAAGTTAAAATATGTGTGTGTTTGAAATTTTTTCCATCTAGTGTATGTATTGTATCATCCCATATCTCAATTTCTCTATGTTTGGATAAATATTGTTAATAAACATCTCCTTCACACCAGTATATATGGAAAAAATCAAAACAAAAATTATTTTTCTTTATTGTTCCCATAATGAATGTAATTCGATCCTCAGCATTGGTTTTGTAACCCATTTTATCACAACAATTTTTTCATGAGTTTATCATTTAAATTAGAGTCATAATTTGATTTTGTGATCTATTAATTTCAATATTTACTATAGATATTCAATAATGATTCTATTTCTTTAAAAAATCATTATCTTTTGGTTTTCCATGATCTCTATGTACTTAAACTACATAATGATGAAAACAAGAATGACTTATTCCATAACACCCACAACATGTAATAGTTATAAAATGTCTTCCATGGTCATCACCTAGTAAGGAAAAATTAGTTTTCATTAGGGAACTTTTGATAACCTAGTGTGAATTGTAGTTCATACTCAATAAATCAAATAATTAGATGGGTGAGTCACCAACATATTCTTTTAATCTCCAGCATACAAAAGAAACTAATTATAATGATCAAAACAAAGTCAATAATAAATCTATGTTATGGTTCTCAAAATAAAACTCACATATCTAGCTAGATTCCTCCATTTTTTAGCTGAAATCATTGGCATGCATTCAATGCTTATCTATCTACATGAAAAACATAATCATTTTGTATTCTTGATTCTATAATATAATTTTTTTATGAACATGATTTATTTCACACAAATAATATTTTATCACTCTATGAGACTCACATGTTTTTGTTTGTCTCAATAATCAGTGTTGATTGATATCAGTCTTCATTATCATCTATTGGTTTTTCAGGTCATCAATAGTTCTTTTCTTCGATCAGTATTCAATTTGACTCTATGCTTGAGCTCCCATCTCTTATCGTAGATATGATATTTTACTTTTATAATCTTAAACCGTCTTCCACTATTACTAATCTTGTATCTTCCTCATGATTATTTTATTATCATTTCATCATGGGTTTTGAGTTAGGTTGGTCGATGCTTCAATCCATAATCAATATATTATCATCATAATTTTATTTTTATTTGGTATGCTGGATGAGTTTACATGGTAGATATTCTACATGAATCAAGTGGCTTTTTGGGAGTTCATAATGAAAATATAGAAAAGGAAAAACATGGCTGACTAACCTGAGTATTATGGGGTTGTTTGAAACATTTTTGATGAAAATTCGGATATATATCTTTGGAGAATTTGGTATGTTTGGGTTGATCTTTTTGACCATGTGGATGTAGTGGTGGTCACTTTTGTTGTGCAGTGAAATGCATTAATGGTGGAAGGGTGCTATGAATCCAGGGTTTTCAGGTATAATCCTGAATTTTCTAATTTAGGTAGGTTGTGGGTGTTGTAGGTATGAGTAGAAATTTCTTATTAGTTCATTCAATTGATCAAACATGTGAGGTCATATTTCCATTCATGGGAATCGTAACATAAGATTTTATTTTTGGTAGTTCAATAAACCATATTCTTGAAAAATGATAACATCAGTGATTATCAATTTAGAGTGAAACTTCATGTTGTATTTAATCATTCAACTGTATAAAATATTAAATAATCTATTTCTTCTAGGAAATGTTCATATTTTAATATAATAATACTGAAAATGAAAAATCAATATTGAATTCCATTTATTAGTTAATTTATAAGAAATCATTTAAACTATTATTGGGATTTAATTAATTATTAAAAATAAAATATGTGAAATTTATATATCACATCCATATTTTTTCTTAAATAAAAAAAATCATTTAATGGATTACAATGCATTCAAAAATGTTTTAATGAATAAATGAAAAATATTAAAACTTATTATTTGATTAATTTCACAATATGGATTTTTCAAATAACCCATGAATAATTATTGAAAAAACAATTCACATATTATGTTTATTGAACATTAGATTTATAAATTTTAAAGCATAAAAAAATTGATTGACTGGGATTCAAATTAATTATTGTGTTAATTTCTATGAAAAGAAGTCAAAAAAATTTCAAAATGTTATTTACATCAATCAACCATGATTGAAATATTAAAAATCAGTCATCATAATTAATTCAGTTTATTTTAATAGATACTTATTCCTAGACATAAGTAAACAAGCCATTGAAGAATATATTTATAGATTCTTTGGTTTTCTAAATTACCATTCAAATTTTTTTATTTTTATTTAAGATCTAAAATCTATTTATTTTCATGTTCCTATTTATGGAGTAAAATATATAAATTTAACTGTAATTAACATGTTCAAATGTGGAACAAATTATTATCCATTTTTACAAGTTCCTCAAACTATAGTTTCAATATCCACTTCACTAATACAACTGAAAATGAATGTTCTATAATACATTTTCACCTTTTTCATCTTTGATCATTATTCTCATCACATGAATGTATCATTTTTTTCAACTATGATATTACTTATTTTTTAAATACAATATATTTAGAATGTAATTTGGAAATTTTTTATTTAATATATAAATCAATTTAATTTACCCATAAAACTAATGGATTACGTATCAATGTTTCATTAGGGGATTTGAATTTATGTTTTTCTCTATGTTCAATGTAATTATATAAATTTTTTTGAGATGTATCATTTAGGATTTATTCATCCTTAAATCCATGTTACCTTGAACAAATCACTACATTCCTATTTATACATCATATAATTGTAATTCCACATAACTCATTTCACAATAAAAATATTTCGGAGTTTTAAAAGCATATTTCCATGAGAAATTAGAAAAAATTCAATAAGAAAACATTTGTCACTCCTAACTTTAGAACCAATGAAATTATTCAATTTTATCATTGTATTTATCCTAGGAAATACATAAATGGAGATAATTGTTTCCTATGTAAAAACACACTAGAACTACAAAATTAAAAAGCAATGATATAATTTATAGGTATTGAAAATAAATGTGGAACATTTTTATTTATTTTATTCTATACAAAACCTCTCATAAACAAATGAAAACATAAAACGGAATTTACTTCCTAAGTTTCTTTTTCCATTCCACCACATATATCTCAAAAACAATAAAAATTTACATTATAAATATTTTTAGGATAAATGACATAAAATGTAATGAATCTATATTAGTGTGAAGGAAAGAAAAAAATTATTTATTATATTATAGAATGGATCTAATGAGTATTTTGGTCTCCTATATGCATTTCGTAGAAAAACATTCATATTAATTTTATAAATATTGACAACTGAACTTGAATGGTTACAATGATTCATTAATTTTGATATGAACAATAATAATATAGATATTATTACTTGGAATATTTCATCTCTTCCATTTAAAATGATTCTTACTAGAAATCATCATCATTTATATGGAGAATAACAACAATTGGTCTCTGATATCAATTATTCTTTTCAAAATAATCATTTCATGAAAACATATTGACATATACCAATGTATAATTTAATTATAATAATCTTAAATTCCATTTTCTTCATTATATATAATCAATATCTTTTTCTATTCATTATTTGTTCAAAATTTTAGGATCACTTACATCATGACCTAGTAATCCTTGTATTCCAAAAAAAGTTGACAAAATAATGTTCATTCTATAAATTGTAACATAATGTGACATTCCTAAAAGAAATATGGAGTTAGTTGATTATGTTCATAATGAGTCTTCTAGATTATTATTCATGTATTTTCTTGTGAGTTAAACTTTTTTATCAAAACTTCTCATAATTTGTATGTCAGAAACCTATAATTTCCCATTTTTTCATGTGGATAATGTTGTTGATTTCTTTTTATGAGCTCATTATTTCTTCAATATAGATTTCGTATTCATACTGTGGAATTGTGTACCTCGTTAGTATTATTTATTGGAATACTCTAAATCTATAAACAACATTTTTTTTGTAATCATTGAGAAAATTATATTCATTAATTATGGTTGGTTTATCATCAATCAACATTGAAATTTTATATAATATAAATATAATTTTATGAAATTCATATGATATATTAAATTAACTCGTAAATTTTAATCCATAAATGTGAAATAAGTCCCATAAAAGTGATGGTTTGGGGTATTTAATGTCTTTTATGAACCCTTCTACATAGTTAGATGACATTTGGGGATTGATTTATAGATTTTATGTGATCTTTATAGAAATTATGGAAAAAATAATAAAATTTAAAATTTAATCAAATTAGTTATATGAGGCCCCAAATAGAATCCACATCATGTTTACGAGAAAATGAATGAATAAATTTAAACTCTCCCACATGTATACATCTCCAAATAACTGATTTATAACAAATCAACCATAAGTATGGATCCCCCCAGATATAATTCATTTACTAATATTTCAATTTCGAATCTTCATTATATTTAAATAATCGGACTACCATTTATGTGACTAGAAAATTTTATAGATCAGTATGCTAAGTAATGTTTGTATTATTCTAGTGCTTCTTACTGGAGAAGGAATCACCCATGATTGTTGCAATTCTTGTTTCATATTCAGTAGTTTGAGGTAATATACCCATTTATTTAGCCCAATTATGTACATATCTCAACCTATTATTGTTATAATATATTATTTCCTGTAGAAAAAGATTTAATATTAATATCCCTATATTATCATCTTCTTTATTAATATAATTCATGTGGGTTTCTTTATCATAATATACAATTACTTTACTTCTTATCAATTAAGACAAAAATTATAATAATGAAATAATAATACAAATAAAATCATTTTATACCATTTTATAAATTATTGTGTCCATTTTGGGGTTTAATAAGTGTATGGAATCACATTTTTTTTCCCATCATCTTTCTAGGACAACAGAACTGTGATAGTTTTTCTTGAAGTATCTTATAGTATCTCAGAATGTTTATTTAAATTAGTGGAGTAGATTATGGTGGATCATATTTATATCTCTTTAATATTTTAAAAATATATCATATATGAATCATGAAATAGAAATATTAGTTTTCATTTTGATGAGGGTAATTAGGGGAAAATACATCTTCTTAAATTCAATAATAAACATTTTGTAAAATCATTATTGCTAAAAATGACTGGATATGTCTCAATGTAGTGTGTTATAGTCGGGTAGAAATCATATCAAATTTTTAATTGTCAAATTAAATCTCATCACATATGTTTTTTTTATCACATTTTTTTACTACATGAATACTAATTTATCAATATTAAAAATAATTATTATACATTTTCCTACAATTATTTTTACAAAAATAAGACATTCATCAAATCATTTTCTATAAATAGTAAAATCAGCTAGAAAATCCATTAAATATGTATAATTAAATTCAAAAAAATCTTTAAATTCCCCATTAAATTAAACCAATGTAATTATTATTACTAAATGAAATTCTTCAATTAGAGAACATAATGAAGGGTTTTGTGACTGTGCACTTTCCCTAGTCTTTAAGATCAATAAGAATCTAGAAATAAAAATTACAATTAACTAGTAAATAGAATTGACCTTTCTCTTTCATCCTTTCAAAATTTTTGTCTTCTAATAGAATGGGGAAGTAGTTCATTCCTGAACATGATCATGTTTTTTATAGTCAATAAAAAATTTCCATATATTATAAATAGTAGTTGATAATCTCAAATTGTTATAATTTTTTATAAATCTTTAACTAGTTTTCTTTATAACATTTTAAATTTTTCACACCAATCGGAATTCCAATATCTAGTTTATTTCTCTTCCTCCTATAATTCATTCAACATCCTTTTTGAAAACATCCAATAGTGACTTTTTGACCTTTATTTGGGGTTATCTAACATGTTTATATTAATTTTATATTCAAAATTATCTTTTTTGATATAGTAGAGATAATACCTAGAATTTTGTATGATTCCTGTCATGTTTCCCTAATTTTGTATTTGAAAATATCCATTTGTTGTTTCCCATGATATGGATAAGGATTTCCTGGGATTTTCACTAGTAGTTTTTTATTTTTTATTAAATAATTTTTTTCTATATTATATTGTGGCATCTTAAATTATAGTTTTGGGTGTACTATAATTATGTTTTCAACCCACTATTATGATTTTTAGTATCATATAATTATAATGAAGAAATATCAATGAGGATTTTGAGAATCAAATAAATATCTATTTTATTAAAATAAATTTTACCATTACAAAAAATTTTTTTCACTTCAATTATTTTCTAAAATAGATTCTTCATTGATGTTGGACATTTATGAAGATTCTATTAATCCAATTATGTTATCATACATTTCAATCTATTCATTCCAATAAAATGTAATCTCAAATAAATCAAATGACAACATCGTTTCTACCTAATGGGGATATTCCATTGTATAAAGAATATTAGAAATAATTGTTTATATCTAAAATAACGTGAATGTATCACATTATTGGAATATATTATTCATTTATAGTTCCTTGGTAAATTCCTTCCTATGATGATATGGGAGTGAACACTACCTCTTTCATCCTCCATGTCCTGAATATAAAAATTAAAATTAATCAAAAACTGTTGTACAATTAATTGAAAATTCTATATAACATCAACTAAATAGGTATTGATTTTTTTTAATTTGTATAAACAATGGATTTTTTCTCATCTATTTATTGTGAATAATAAATTTAATAAGTTTTTACATTAATCAATGATCCCAAGTCATATATTTCATTTTAAAAACTGAGATTTCTTATAGTTCAATGAATCCTAAATATTCCCAGATTTATGACTTTATTAAATATTTGTGGGGTAGAAATAGTTGAAAATTATTTGCATAAATTTATATTTTCATGTCCCTATAGTATACTCTACCAATTACATTCCTTTCAAACATATTTTATCCCATATGAATTTTTTGGTGGAAACTACCAAGGGAATGCTAATTTATACTATTTTTAATATCTATAAAATCACAGTTTATGGTGATAATTCAATGATTTTTGTGGATGTATTTAAACTATAAGGTTAGGGAGGTTACGTTTAATGGTGTAAATTCATAATTCAAATTAACTTATCCTTCATTAATGGGTGTGTCTCGATTTTTACACTTCGTAACACACTTTTTAAGGGAAATATTCATTATATTCTGTTGGATATAAACTTCACGAGGCATCTTGATATGGGATTAATAATTTATCCAATATAATTTCTACTCCATAGTGAAATGTTACTAGTATTCAATTTACTATTTTTATTTTACTTATTAGTAATATTATATTAAGATTAATTATTCATGTCATTGTTAGAAAACATGACATGAAATTATTCTCCTTGAAAACATTTATTGATACTTATTGAGTACATAATGTATAATTATGAATAGTATGAGATTATTTAAATTGTTTTATAATGTTTTTCAAAAATAGTTATTGACGTTTTACTTGTTGAAAACTTGAAAAAGGATGATAGTTTCCTCTATAGAACAGAGTTGGTTGAAAATATGGATGATGTTTTATGGGAATAGTTTTTTTGGGGTCCCATTTCATAGCACCATTTTTCGTTCTAGAAATAAATCCAGGAATACACTCTGGGATTTCTCATATGGAATTTCATATACAGTAACATAACATTATTTCACAAACCAGAAACAGTTAGTTTATTTATCTGATTAGTTACAAGTTTTGAATACATAAGGGTGTGTATTAGGTGTTTTCTATTGTTACATATCAATTCTTGGTATCAAATTTGAGAGGTTTATTAATAAATTTTATTTTCAAGTAATGGGGAGTTGGTACCATTTAACTCTGTCACTCCAATTTTTTGGATCATATTTTGAATTTTTTTTCATTTTAGGAGATCCAATCAATCATATAATTTACCTCACTACATAAATTCTAATTCTATTCATATCCAAATGATGAATTCTATAGGTCCATAACAATTTACATCAATTGATAGTAAAATTATACCAAGATAATGCAGTCTTCAAAAAATTGATTTTGGTATGATGTTTTGACGTTAATGAATCATGATTAGGACTCATAGAGCGTTTCTGCACTATCTTGATTGATTCTATAAATATTATTCTTTATCTAGTTACTATTACATATATACATTTAATTATATAGTAAAACATTTTATAAATCTCCAAAGATGGTGAGTTCTCTAGGATGGATGTTTTAGAAACACACCATAGCTAATCCCATAAGATATAAATGGAATTCCTTTTAAAAAAATTTGGGCCTCAATAACTCCTCTATGTCTAAACCCAATATATATTTCTCCAAGTGAAATCATGTTACTGTTGGGATATTATCATGAAAACCCATGTAATTTTGGTAATAAACTAATCATTCATGTTCTATCCTCATAATCCTATTAATTATTTCATTTTTGAATCTTTTCATCTAATTTATATTGGTTTCATAATGTTTTTTCACTATTTTTTATAATTGGGACATATTTTATAAATTTTTTCACTTACACTAGAAATCATGGAGGAATATGTGAATGGTGATGGGGAGTATTTTCTTAAATGGGCATTGAAAAATTATATGTCTTATTGTTATGTTTTTTTGGGTGTTGGGTCTATCGGATAGAGATCATATAATCTTTGATCAAACCCATTGAGGTTATATAAATTAGAATAAGTGATGTGCTAAATTTATTTATTTTTAAATACAACATAAACCCTGGTACCACCAATAATGGTTCTATGTTGTTTTAAATCCTGTTATAGGGCCAACATGAAAAACATTTTATGGAACAAAATATAATGAAGAAATACTGGGATTCTAGTTTTATCTAGATTTGAGTGTGTTATGTGAGTGTTGTATTGTTTTGTTTTAAAAGGTTGTAGTGTCAATATATGGTGTTAGTTTAATTATATTTGATTGATCAAGTTTTAGAATTATTTTAAAGAGTAGTATCATTACCATGTATATCCCCTTCTTTAATTGTTAAATCATTATTCAGTTGATCAACAATATTATCACTATAGTCGAAGGAAAAAAATCAACTAACTACCCTCCGAATGCAATTATGATTTATCAGAGTGATTTAATAAACATTTAAATCTATAATATCACCATGAAAATTGACCAAATAACTCAAATCAATTAGGTTTCATTGCACTTCTTATAATATCATTGGTAAATAATCTCCATGTGGACTGTGTATAGAAAATAGGGTGAATTTAAAAAATATTACTTGTTCATATAGTAAATAATAACATAATGTCAAAAGGATTTTAATAGTTCCATTAATATAAATATAATTGAATTATTATTTAAATATTGGATTCATATATAGTGTAAAAGTGAATCTTCATGGATCAGCCACTAGTGGATTATTGTATCATAACTGTATAATTAAATTAGAATCAAAATAATGGAGGATGTGAATTTAGTATCAGACCAAGCATAAATCAATTTGTTATTAAAGGAGGGCCTGGTCCTTAGTGCATATTTGACCATTTATAGTATAATTTTTTTCGGATCATTGTTCACATCAATGTTTCATCCACATGAGAAGTAATATCTTGTACATCTTAATTTGGTTACTCAATAACATCTAGAATATTACATTATTTTATTGTGAACCTCTAAAAAATACTTATTCCTTGTATGTGCAATATGTATCCATCATATATGTTTAGATCCATATAGTTTGTTATCATTAATATTAATCATGTAAAATGATTTTTATCCATAGTCTAGTTCATTTCTCTTCCTAGAAGAATCGATGGATAAGTACTATAATATTCTATGTTTCAAGTGGAATTTTTTTCTACAAGGAGATATCCCATATAATGATGATGATTCTCATAAAGGATCAATATTAGAATTTAATTTATGCATGTAAATCGAATAAACATTTTGGGGAATGTTCATTATTTTTCTCGGTCTGTACGTGGGACAGAGGTGAAATATGCTCTGGTATGAAAGAGAAGCTTTCTTTTGTCTGGATTATGGGTGTTCCATTTTTCATTACTCATTGGTTGAAAAATAAATTTCAATAGACCTCCCCATTGAACCTATAAATATATAATGCACCATAAATGAAAATTTTCTTTCTCGATGCCCCCTCATTAAGTAACACACTATCAAATTCTTCAGTTTCTTCTTAAAATTAGTTTTCATATTTTTCTTTTGATAAATACATTGATTCATTGAGGAAAATCCAATTATTTTGAGATCATCTAATTATTAGATTTTGTTATTTTATTCAACAATCTATCATTTTCTACAAAATATTAATTTCCATCATGTTATCATTCAATAAATATTATTTGATGACATACCTCTTCCTCAAAAGACAAAAATGGGATGAGGTATAAAAATTCATACCCAGTCATCACCAAATAGTTGAAATTATTTTTCAATAATGTAAAATATTAATAATTTGATGTTTTATGTATTATTACCTCAAAATTCCTTAATGTGAATAAATGTGGCCCCGAGAACTTATTTGAATCATCAACAAATACTCAAAAGATAACAAATGATAACTAATTTTTTTTTATCACCAATCTCGATTATTTTTTAATAATTTAGACTCACCTCCATGTATGATTATTTACTTCACTTTGTTTGAGTTCAATCTTTTAGTCTCCAAAAAAATATATGATCCCTATGTGAGCAACATGATTGTTCTATTATATCCTAGATTGGGGTTCAATGATAGAATGCATATTAAGTCTCTATTTGATTTTTTGATAATCAATAGTTATCTACTATGACCAACGTTCTGTTATATTATGAGATCATTATATCCTCACTAAATTTAGATATTATATTCATCCCTAATTATCCAAGAACCATTTTCAATATGATTAAATATTAATGATTCCTCATTATTTTTTATTTTTATTTCATTAGTGGATTCAATGTTATATTTTTGAAATTTATTTATTTTTTCTCATATTGATCCATGATGTAACATTATCATGCATGGATAGATTTCATTCCCTAAAATTTATTCTATATACCACAAATAGTAGGATTATATTGTATGTGGTAGATCTAGATAATAATGTTCACACTCTTCTATGTTGATTATGGTGTAGTTAGTTGATTATATATTGAAGATTAATAGGCACCATAGCTTGAGAATCTGTAGTGGATCCGGTTTATTTAGTTGAACATCCCAAAAATTTTTGTCACTTGTATAGGGATGTTACATAATATCCTAGGTGAAATGTGTGGTATCATCAAGGGGATTCATGTGGTTGCATAAATTTTTTAATGAGATAGGTTATGTGATGTGGTTGGTCAGGAAATTATTATTATACATGTTAGGTATGATGATCAAACATTATGGGGGCATGATATCTTCCATGTGAGCCATATATTAAGATTAAAATTGTAGTGGGTTCATCAATGGTGGACATGTATTATGGAATAATGAGTTACCATGAATTTTGAGTGAGGAATATTGGTGTGTTTACTCTTTCACCTAAACAAAATGAGGACAAGAATTGAGTTTATGAAATGTATAGATTTTCACATAAAAAAATAAAAAACAATAAGAATATAAATCTAATTATATTAATTTATTTATTTTGAGAATATTATTAAATACATTTATAGCATTAACCATTTCATAAATGAATCAAACATGTAAAAAAATCATAATCGAAGAAATTACACAATTAAATTCATAACATTCATCAAATGGACTTCACTAAATTCAAAATGTTTTTAAAATGATTATTCGTTTCAAAATCCTATTACTAGGTAAATTTTAAATTATTAATTATTATAATAAACAAAAAATAAATGAAAAAAAAAATACAAAATTTATACAACAGAAAAATTGACTTCTATATTAACATATATAATAAATATGTATGATTACCTAGGATTTATATTTATTATGGGGTGAATATCTATAAATAGTAGATAAAAAATTTGGAAAATATCTCTCACATAAATAACATATATTAAATAATATTAAAACACACATTCAGGTATACATGTAATTTATGTGTTACTACTTATATGTTCATATTTTACCTTCGATGTTCCTATTAATTGTTTTATTCTCATATGCAGTTTTCCTATAATTATGTGAATGGATTTAATAGGAGAAACTATATGAAAACTATTATAATGGTTAATAAAATAATTTCAAAACTTGATATAATATATAATGAGAGGGAAATTATAGAAACACATTATAGTATATATACAGAATGACTCAATATTTAAATAATAACATTAGTCACATGGAACGAACAAAATCTATGGATAGAGAATGTGATGTATTTTTTTAAAGCCTCACATTCATATTGGATCTTATGATCCTCTTGTAGAAGATATATGTTCTAATTACATTGATGATACATTTCATTTTAATCAATTATTAGATAAATATAATGTTAATTGTTTGTTAATCACATAGATGTCAATGTAAATTATTGGTGGAAAATGACCATGAATATGATATATAGTAATGTTATGAATCAATGGAGTGGGTTGAATTTATGAAAATATTTTTTAATATATATTCTCTATAAAATATCAATTTCAAAACAAGGAGGATAAATCAATAATTTATTAGGATGAAAAACAAATAATTATTTAAAGTTACACTGATAGCATTGTCGTTGAAAATAAAATTAACATATTTAGTGGTTGAATGTTATACCAATGAAACTAGTTACTTATTTTATACTTTGAATGATTTGATTAAATAATGTAATGTGACCTTAATGTTTACGCGAAGAATAATGATTGTGAATGGTATCATGGGGATGAAGATAAAAATAGATGAATACATTTTAATAATATATAATTTATTGATAAATATCAGATATAGAAGAAAATAAAATAAATATCTTTTTATATGGATGAGGAGAAAAAACTCAAGAACTACCTCAAGGTAATGAAGATATGTTCTAACTATGGAATGGATGGGAATCCAAATGTATAATCCAAAAAAAAAAATTTTAAAAAGAAGGGTTCCGTAAATATTATACATAGGGTCCAATAATATACCTATAATAAGCATTGAATATATTCATGTTAGTACACTAAGATAGGGTTAATCAATGATAAATGATGACCACAACTACTGTATCCAATAGAATAGGGGGATTATGTCATCCCTAATATTGTTGTAGATCTATAAATGAAGTGATTATTGGTACATATTTTATTTATTAAAAGATAAAAATGTTCAATTTGATTTAAATTTTATACATTTTTTATTAAATGAATGCTCAATAGAAATATTCAAAACCAACCTCAAGAGATAGAGGTCATGTTATCAATGAAAACACTATGTATTTGAATTAATTCATCTAAAGTGTATAAATCACCTCTAATAAATATGATTTTTTTTTATCAATGAATAATTATTGATGGGTGAGTTATTGAATCAATATCAATTTTATTTGATTGAAATTTTTCTTATAAATTTAAGGAATCATTTCTTATCCTTAGTAACATGTTAGATTTAAGTTCCACTAAAATAAAAATCTAAACCTCACCTTTTATATGAAAAAAATTAGTTTGAGATCAGAACATGGTATTTACGAGGTTAAGTAAAAATGGACAGTTCTTTAAATGGTATTTATCACCCATATAATGGATTCAATTACTAACTTATTTTAGTATTTAAAAAGAACATACATGAATATGTTTCACACCCAAGTAATCATTCCTCCATCTAGCCCTATATTTACTACCATCAATAAATTAGTCTAACATAGTGTTTTATACCCCCAAATTTTCCTAAATATATCTAATATCTTAATATCCTGTTACACCACTCAGGAATACGTCTTCTAAGTAACATGTAATTCCACTGAGTGAAAGGCTCAGTACTTATTCACTTTCAATCTAATGTATAAAGATACGTTTATAATTATCTTTATCTGTAATAATGTCGGTTCACCATCAACTGTGTATAGTCATTGAGATCTTTGAGTACACTCTTAAGATTATTTTATTCATAAAAAATCTTCATAGTCTGATAAACACATTCATATAATCAATATCCTCTTTTATAGAATGTAGACTTAATAAATCCTTAGAATTATAAACCTAATCAACATTGTCTGGTATTCCCTCAATCTAATGGGTCTTCATTCGATGGGTCTGTATCTGATGCTTCTCAACTCACTATGATTTAGACCATTATACTCTATTTGATGCACTACTATTCAATTTTCGTGAAAACATTATTCTCTATTTAATAATGTAATATTTATATAATTAATCTTATCAGTACATGTAGAAACTCTAACTAAAAAACTCACACACTTTTCATATTCATCTAATGATTCTTGTTATGAAGAAACATCAACTCAATCTAATAAAACTCAATCTAATATATAACATCATCAACAATGTAGAATCATTTGTTTTATTCTAGAGTCACAAATCCAATTGAAGTTTCTCTCCACTATGTTAATGAAATGTGTTTTACTCTCATACTATTTCAATCCATTTTTTAGTTCACTACTCAAAAGAAATGTATAGAAGCCTAAATTATTTTCCATCTCAAAAAATCCAAATTATATTTGTCCAAGACATTTTCAATTCAATGGATTGATCTACAAAATTATAGATTATTCCTAAACCATCTTACAAACTCATTGAATGCATCCTTATATAAAACTTCTTGTATCTACTTTGAGGAATGTATATGTAATTCCATAAGATTTTTAAGATAACAACAATATAATGAATAACTATGAATTATCAAAATTAAGGTCATTAACACAATAATGTATATTCATAACGAATCCACTTTCTGATTGAACTCCATTAGATTCATCTGATGATATACTCTTGTAACCTCTAAATGATGGGCATCACCTTAGTTCATCCAATTATATGTATAGGATTATTGGGAATGTCTTTATTTTATTGATAATTATTGTTCTAGGATGATGAAACATCATCCATTTCATCTCCCTACAAATATCTATCTGGTGTTTTATATGGATTCCTTTATCCTATTTCACTGACTAGATGTTCCACATAAATAAATTTCTATATCCATATGTTTAATGAAAATTCTTCATAAGGTTCCAACTCAACCCTTTAAACATGGACCTCAGTCTGAGAATAACTTCTCTGACTCCTATAGCCGATAAAAATATCATTGAATTCATTATCAAATCATTCGTCATACGGTCTCTCAAAACATATCATTTCTATAGTTTTATAATATATTACAGTAACATATACTATATATATCATCATATAATAAGATTGGGTCTTTCTATCCAATCCATTGTATAGCCCCAACATTGTAAATCCATTTACTTCCAAATCTGCAGAATACTACCACATTTCACATTATTCACTTTTCCTGAATCGTGATAAACATAAAGATGGATAGAACATGAATACTAGAATAAAATCATACCACATACTATTGAAACATTCTAATAATTAATAAGATTTATTTATTATGTAAATATTCCAAAACTCACTCACAAAATTTTCTATAAATTCATATTTTCGTATTAAAAAAAATGAATTCAAAGAAAAATTGTCATGAAAATATATCCATTAGTTTGTGTTTTTAATATCATTTTACAATAATAAATATCATAACATCCAATATGTGAGCTCAACACTTTTTTATCATGTGTTTTTTTTCATTTTCCACATCCCTCTATGTTACATATCCCTATATTGACAATAAAATAAAAATGGTAACATATATATCATTACGAATATTCTCATTTGCTGAAACAATCTTAATTACTATCTACTAGAGAAATTCAGTATCATATGAGTTTCTTTATATTGCATATTTTAATAAATTTATCAATGCCTATGTGGATGTACCCAATTTATAAAATAAGATTTTATAATAGCGGTGATGAATATTTTCTAGAACACTTCCTTCATGTAGTTAATTCCTCAAAATCCATTCATTAAAATATATCAAAGGAAGTATTTGTATGTTATCTTAAGAAAAACATGAACTAATATTAAAAATCATATTAAAATAGTTCATGTTTTAAAAAAACAATTCCACAATCTTCTCATCATTTTTATCATCTATAATTTTTTAAAATTATTATGATCATACCTTAGTTTCATATTTTATACCCCTATATGATAGAACTTCATTCATATTCATTGTGATAAAATTGTTCCATGATGAATTTCAAAACATGTTGTAAAACTAAAAAAAAAAACTCCGCCAGTTTTCTTATGATGTTTCCTTCAATTCCATATTATTCCTTACCAATATGAAACGATATAGTTAAAAAAGAGGAACCTTAGTGTTCATTAAAATCAGTGACCATACTAAGTGTTTAACCTCAGTATCAACTACTCATTATTATTATTATCTTTGATTGTATATATGATATAATAATTCTAATTAGTATAATATTCATTAGAACGATTCACCTTTTATTCTGATTTTGTAACATCTTATTTACCATGAGTGTGTATGATCATTTTCTTTCCTTGTTCATTTTCTAGTAATATAGTGATACAATTATTAGTTAATTTTCAATATTACTCCCACCACTTGTCTTTATCATGAATGATTAACATTTTCTCTATTGATAAAATTCATTCAATAATTTTCTTATATTATTGAAACATATTTATCCCCTTATAATAGTGAATCATAAACTATTAGTTCTATAAACATCTCCTTATATACTATATCATTCCAAATTTCATATACCAAAAAATTATTCTAATGTTCATCTAAATATAAATACAACCCATATTATAAATATGATACATTAGAATTAAATATTACTGAAAATTTTATCATTATTTTCATAAGAATAATATAAGATTCCACCATCAAACCAAATCCTCTAGTATTTGAGAATGTTCCATTAACTCTTGAAAAGTAATCATTAGTACACTATTCATTATCCTTAATAATATATTCAAACATATAGTCCCATATTTTTATCTTATCTTCCTCATCATTCTCATTTCATTCATACCTACTTCTCAACTTCTCTAAAAACAATTTATCCATTTCAAATTTCAAAATATTTATTCAAAAATTCTCCAAGAAAGCCATCAAAATGAAATTATGAGGATTTTGATTTACTACCAAATTTACTATAATGAAAAATATCATCTAAAAATCATTAATTGGAAGAAATAAAACTATTTAATCATCTCAAATGTCATGGTTGATAGATAAAATATAGTGTAATTCCATATTCTTATAACTATTTTAGTTCCTACATAAAATACATGAAAGCATCTATAGTTAAAAAAAAGTGTCCATCATTTGTAGATCATTGGGTCCTTTATATGTTAACCCCGTTTATATAAATTTATGATCATCAATTGAGGTGGATCATAGATATGTGTAAGGGACAATCAATGGTAAATTTTCATTTTAATGGAATGTTTATTAACTTGGTAATGAAACTTTTCCCATATTTTAAATCATATTTGATTTATTATCCACTAAAATATAAATATCACACTCAAATGTTTTAGGGAACAAATGTAATAAGAGATCAAAAAAAGATATTTACAAAGTTTAGTACAAATAAATACTCATTTCCTTGTTGGATATCCCCCCATCATCGATTCTTTTACTCACAATTTATTTTGGATTATAAACGAATATATATAAACTAGATCTACACCCCCATTAATCATTACTATAGATAACCCTAGTAATACCCCCCAATATATATTTATTCTACCATAGTTGGTTATACCCACAAATTTCCTAATCTTATCCACATTATAAATTGTTTATTAACCCCCCCCCCCAATCTACAAGGTTTTTTAGTATCTACTTATACACACATATATAATCTTCTTCGTTCTTCTTTGTTGATCCAATATAAAAATATATTCTTCTTTATATGATATTTCTCCACAACAATCTTAGATCTCCTTCACCTATGTATAATCTTCAAGATCATAAAAACACACATAATATTCTATTGGATTTGAAAATTCCTCCTAGTCATTGGAAGGTCAGGATATATAAAATAATAAATTTTCCAAAACAATTAAATAAAAAATATTTAGATCCAATCCTCTGATTGATCTATATCTATAATTAACTTTTTCGGATGGGTCTTGTTTTGGTGGGTATTTTTCCAATTATTCTCAACTCACTACACATTTTGCTAAAAAAATTTGTTTCATGACCGCTATCTGATTTTGTTGTTCTGTTACTTCTCTTACCAATAAAAAAATATCAATTCGGTGAACCTTCATCTACTAGGTACAAACTGTAATTGTAAATTGGAACATTGTTTCCAATTCATATAATTATTATCATCCCAATTCAACATTTTCCGAAACCATTAGAAATCATTCTGATAGAACTCTACTTCAACTAGTTAGGATCCTTGGACAGATTCACATGAATCCAATCCATATGAAAATATAATCATTTAGTGTTTTAATAGTGTTGTACTATTTTACAATTGAACAAATATGTTATCAGTGAACTTCCCATGTGAAAATTCAAGACCCCAATAATATTTTCCCACTCATCCAAATTTACTAATTTTATTATCCCTCTCATTTGAACTTATTTGGATTCCTCTTGTAAAAACCCAGGTTTTGGGACTCTGAGACTTTGAAAAATTTCTTGATGTCATTCCGAAGTAGGGCATTCAGATTCTGTTCAATTCTGAGACCCGGTGTGCCTAAAATTAATTATATAAAATTGTTATGTGTTTTTATATTACTCATGCATGTTTAACAAAATGAAGTGTGATATATCGTAGACGGTTGATCAGATTGGAAATCTGAGACCACGGTTGGGTCCGGAACACTGTGTTTACCCTAGGCACGACATAAAATAAGTTGGTGTGGGATGTTCGGACCCCTCTCTCATTAGCGGTGTGTTAAATTGATAAATTAAATTTAATTATTCATTTAATAGCTCAATACCCATTTAACTACTAAATTGTTACTCAGACAGGAAAACCGAGAGCACCGTTGAGTCCATAGCGTGTTTTTTACCCTAGGAGGGGTGTATAAGTTGTGGACATGGGCCTGCTGTGATAAATGTCTCCTTGGGGAAAAATTTTCATTTCTAAATGACCACTTAGTGATTTTTATCACTAGAATTATTTTTAAAAAACATTCTAGTGACATATCATAATTAAAATCCAAGGCTTCCGTTGAGTTCTAAATGGGACATTTTACCTAGTTGAGGTATAAAATGAGAGGGAACAGTGATTTCAGATTCTGCGCTAATTAGAAGTCCTATAAATAGAGTTAAGTGTTTAGGGTTAAAGGAAAACCCAAATTCACTCACTCTCTCTCTCTCCCTCTAAACACCCATGCTCTTTTTCTCTAGTTATTCTTTGGAATTCTTTACCGGATCGAGGAGAGATCTTCGCCAAAACATTGGCACATCGAAGGTGGAGCCTCACAGACTTATCATATACGACGCGCATCAAAATCGAGGTAGGATTCTTGTCGAATTTCCGCACTTTCATCAAATTATTGGAGTTTTGGCGATTTTTTCGATTTCAATTCTTAAATTCTAGAATTTGGGGCATTGGTCGAATGAACACGACTAACACCCGAGCCCTATTTAATTTATTGTTCTTGGTGTTCTTCGTCCCAATTTTCAGACATGCGCATACCTCAAGGGATTGATGACAAAGGGGCGGCGTTCTGATGATCAGGTCTCGGGGATCCCGAAACCATTGTCCGATAATTTTTTCGATCAGAAGAGTGGTTGGGGGGACAGGCCAAAGGTTTGCCTCCGACAAGAGGCGATGATCGAAGGTCGAGCCGGAGACGAAAATCGCGCAGAGGCCGGTAATGCTCTTGGGGGAGACGAGGCGTGTGGCGGCTGCGACATTGGATGCGGAGGCGACAGCGTGTTCGAGTGGAGGATTCAGATTCACCCAGTGTGGAGAGCTCAGCCGAGGTGGTAGCTGGGCGTGCGGGTTAATAGGAAGCTGAGGCTGGAGAGGGGTCGGCGGGTCCAGGTGGCGGGCGTAGCAGGTTTCACAGGAGAGAACCTGGGAAGTGCTGCATTGGGCGGCGTGGGACGGCGAAGCACGTCAGCATGCTACTAGGGTGCACCAGCCGGTCGCGGTCGAAGGAGGAGGCCCCCGAGGGGCTGACTTCGTTGGAGGAAACCGCAGACATAGAACCGCCTAATGCGGGTCTAGCTGGGTGACGCGATGCAGACCGGCCAACTGGGAGGTTTGATTGATGAACCAGACCCAAGGGGTGTCCGGTGTGGATGGAGCGAGCCGTGGACAGCGGGCCACAGTGGTTCGGGCCGACCGAGGTGAACCGGCACGATTGGGCCCCTTACAATCAAGAAGTCGTATCTCTTAAACGACGTGTCTCTTTGGTGCATCGTCTATGGATGTTGGTTCGTCGCTTCGAGATGTACTTTTTATGATGGGATTCAGGGTTTTTGGGTTCCATGCCTGAAGATGGGTGACCTGAATATTTAATTTAATAAATATGAATTGATTAGTAAAGATTACGAGAGACGTGGCATGTAAGATAGGCGTCCGTTTGACGTACCGTTAGAGGCGCGTTGGCCCCGAAACTAAGACGGTCCATCCAATGTCGGTTAGGATCCTTTGTGGGTTTGTTTCGTTGCTCGGTGGCATGAAGTGCTAAATGTAAGGAATTAATTAATTATTTAATTAGTTAATTGATTGTTGCGTCGGGCCTAACATCTGTTTGGGATGTCCGCATGACATGTCGTCAGCGTTAGCCTAACACCAATCCTCGTGCGGACTTTTTGAGATGCTATCTGAAGCGTTCGGTGTGGCGACAGGGGGCAAGCCCCACAGGGCCTAGTTCACACGCTTTACACTGAAACACCACCTTTTCACCCGACATCTATTTAGGGGGTTTGAGTACTCATTCCTAAGTGTTTTTATGAGGGTATTGCAATGGAGAAATTTTCCCGTCTAAATTCATGCCTGAGGTGTGGACCCCACAGGGCCCCTTTTGCATATAATGTAGTAGCTTGCATCTTTTGCATCAAGAGACAGTTTTAGGCGCCATCAGCTGCATTGTTACACTATCATTGAGATGAGGTTGACCAAGGTGGATTTAATCGATGAAGCTAGAGTTTAGGCATGGCCCCACATGCCCTCTATTGAGCTGTGTGCAGCATACTACACCTTCTTCACCAGACGTCCTTCTGAGGCGTTTGAGTAGTCGTTTCTGCGTGTTTTTTGAGAGCATCGTGATGGCACAATTCACCCGATGAGTATCAGAGTCAGGGTTTGGGGCCCACACATGCTAGCTAAAGTGAATAATACCATATTCACCGATTGACCATTTTAGGAAAGTAAATGGTCTATCTTTCATGTTTTTCCACGATGATTGCGATAGTGTGAACCGTTTCGGCATGCGAAGCCTCGTTTGAGATCTTATTAAATGTGGAAACATGAAATGGTGTTGGATGGAGGCCCCTTTAATGCACTATGAACCAACTTATGGTAGCAATGTTGGTAACACACTGAGATTTCAGTTGTAGTGATGAGTTATCATAACAATTTTGGGTCTACCCTCCAGCAAGGCTGGGGAGTGGGTTGCCTGTTGACTTCTTTCTGGTCTACCCTTCAGTAGGGCTGTGCAGTGGGTCTCTTGTCGACTTCTTAAGGTCGAACCTCTAGTAAGGCTGGGCAGTGGGTCACCTGTCGACTTTTTCTAGGTCTACCCTCAAACAGTGATGGGTAGTGGGTCAACTGTCGAGTTCTTAGGGTCTACCCTCCTGCAGGGTTGGGCAGTGGGTCGCCTATTGACTTATTACAAGTCTAACCTCCATGAGGGCTAGGCAGTGGGTCGTCTGTTGACTTCTTTGGATCTACGCTCTAATGGGGCTGAGAAGTGGGTCACCCGATGTGTTATCATGGTTTACCCTCTAGTTGGGCTAGGCAGTGGGTTACCCGTTGGCATTTCAGACCCAGTCCTTATCTATGAGGTTAGTTAGTGACTTTTTCTCTGTGACTACCTGATCGAGATCCAAGGTTTTACGGATCAGCGATGTGATAGCTTTGATGTGACCTTAGGACATACATGAACTAGGGGAACTTTTCCCACTGATCTGCGTCCTTGCGTCGTGAAATAAATGCCGTGAAGGCGAGTTGGTGCCACCCAAAGCAGATAGTATCACGGTGCGGTGATTGAGCCCCTTTGACATGTAACATCTAGGTTGACGTGCAGGACGTTAGGGATCAGTGTTGGATATCCTTTGAACTGTTGGGGACTCTTCTTTGGATGATCTTGAAGATAGAGTTCCCCTAACACACTCTTTTGTGTTTCTCGTTGAGCATATATATATACCCCTATTGTTGTTCCCACTCCATGTTTCCGATTAATCTACCTCTAGGAGGGTCAAAGGCACACGGGATTTTCCACATGATTTCTGTGTCTAGATCCTCTTGGTTGGATGAGTCTACTCTCCTACTTTAGGCAACGAAGACTTGATGAGTAGTTTGTCTTTTCACCTTCTATAGCTCCTTGCATCTGGATGAGTTTGATTCCTTTCTATTGTTGGGATGAGCTGCACCCTTTCTCTTTTTCACTCTTACACTGTTCTTTTCTCTGTATACTGCTCACCATTTTAGTTCCTCCCTTGTTGCTCCCTCGATCACTCAGGACATCCTACTGAGTATTTTTATACTCACTCATGCTTGGGCTTAGTCCGCAATTGGTGTGCCCTTGTAGACAACGGACAGGTCGGTCAAGACTATGGAGGATCCCAGAGGACACATGATTTGGTCCATATTCAGTAGTCATAGTAGAAATACAGGCGAGATACTCACTAGCTATTTAATTTCATTTTACCTGTTGTCGGGTTGTGGCACATTTTTGGTTGGGCACATGTTTTGCCGCTTTTACTGTTCAGTTTACATGTCAGTACTTTTCTGCACTCTACTTGTACTGGTTAGAGGACGATGCATGTATGTTGGTTTCCCTTTTTATAGCAGTGTTTTATCTTGCTTTCTTTTCCCTTAACTATTTTAATTGAGAGCTGCGTGTGTGAGTACAGTTTCTTAGACAAAGGCCTCCCCTAGTTTTTTGATCATTTGGTGCTAGTCACCATCCCCAAGTCTATGGACGTGGGCTTGGGGTAGTTGCGGCTTGAGCCCTGGTACGGGTCAGTTCGTGACAAAGTGGTATCAGAGGTGGCTCGTTCCTTGGGAAGTTGTTCGGACGTCCCTAAAAAAGAATTGGTCGGGATTTAGGGCCACAATATCGACAGGTCTCGAGATCGTCTCTCTAGCCACGGAGTCCAGTGATGGTGCGGTGACTGACTTATCTATTCATCAGGACCCTGATTATCCTCTTGTCAACTCGACACACTTAGACACTTGTTGCAGGTAATTTGGTTCATGCATCATATAGGATCGAGTCTTTGACAGTCCTTCTTGAGTCATCTCCCTATCATTGTTGATATATATATAAGCACATTTGATTGTGGTACTCCTTGATCAGAATCAAGATGTCCCCACAAGGATATCCATCCAGGATACTGACTCAGGTTTGTGACGATGATTCCGTTAGAAAAGAGGCCTCAGTTCAGGATCCAACATATGATTACCCTTTCTCCAGGAGGACAGGAAGTAGCACCTCCACCTGTGGAGGAGCAGATAGTACCGGCCGCAAGGACTGACGAAGACCGTAGGCTGGGCGTGCTACATGAGTTCTAGTGTAAGAGACCATTGAGGCTCCATTAAGAGCCATACCCTCAAATAGTGAAGGGTTATCTAGAGTCATTGGTTCACCTCTTCAGGATTTTTAGGACACTGACAGGTTGGATGGTGGCTTTGGCAGCCAACATGTTTCCACGGAGTGGGTGGGTGTTGGTCGAGTCTGGTGACTCAGTAACTTGACAAGTCTTCACATTCATGGGGAGACTTTCAGCTGTTCTTTCGTGAGGATTACTACCCCTCCCACTTATGCTTTTTGCAGTTTCGAGAGCTGCTGCATCATCAGCAGGGATTGATGGAAGTGGATGAGTACGGGACTGGGTTCACAGAAATTACTCAATAAAATTTTGACGTGGTCCATGATGGTAACTTCTGAGCATAAAAGTTTTAACAAGATCTATTGTACGGGAGATTCATTCTATCATAGTGCCCTTTGGCATCCTCACCCATCTCAGGGTGTTGGAGCATACAGTAGTGACAAAAAAATTTCTGGAAGTGGGATGTCGATTGGCAGGGACTCGATGCCGGATGTTTCCCCTAGATGAGACTTTGTCACTTGGTCGGGGACATCGTAGATCACCGAGATAGCCTAAGGAGGACTAGTGCTATGTTTGTGATGTGTGAGATCACATGGCGTGAGACTACTCGACCAAATGTGTTGAGTCTTCCAGATAGTTAGTAGATGCACCGCCACGACAGAGGCAGTGTCGTGATATGAGAACTCCTATGTGAGGATAGGGTGGTCCCCAGGTAGGTGGTGTTGGATGAAATTAGAAAGAAATGTGGTTGGCAGACAATGTTTCAAGGTCCTTCCTTCACCACTAGGCGGCCCATGTCTGGCTTAGGGAGGTGATGGACGGGGCCGTGGGTGGTTGTGTGCTGTGGTTGTTTACAATCTTGTAGCACATGAGATGATAAGAGGTACACTCTGTGTCTTTCCCTAATTTTCTTAGTAGAACATTATAGACACTGTGTGAGGTACTCTTTTGTCTAACTCCATGATCGAGGGGTTACCGAGGGTTATGTGAGGTGTCGGTGTAACCCTGTGTTGGTGCTGGTGGGGGTGGTTTTTTCCTTAAGAATTTCGAAAAACTATCATTCGGGAGAGCGCTTTGTGGTTTCCTCAGACAACCAGTTTCTACGGTGCATCCCCACACAGAGAGACTTGAACCGGAGACAACGGTGCTGGTTGGAGTTTCTACATGAGGGTACTGCTTGTCTGCAATTGATGAAGTCGACTCCATTGCTGGTGGAGCGTGTAAGAGAGTCTTGGTCGTGATGCACCGACTGGGAATCTTTTGTGACCAGATATCCTTGGGTGTTTCACCAGATTGGTATTCTGAAGGATGGAATCATGAGACCATGTTCCAAGAACAAAGTGTGATTTCGGTCACGTCGTGGAATGTAGAGGTTTGGCTTCGGAAGTCCCCTGAATTTCATCGGGCTGTTTGGGAATCGTGCAAGAGATGGTGAGGTTTCTTACCATCTTTCCCTATCCTCCCAATAGTAGCGGTGGGCGAACGATGCCTTCCACATTTCACAGCTGATGAGATGTGTGTGTATTACTATGCATGTCCTCGAGAGTAGCAGACCATATAAAGACCATCCCTTTGGATCGCGTGTTGTGTTAGCATGATGAGGTGAAAGTTTTCTTTGGCGCGGGAGAGCTAGGTGTGAGCTCTGTATCCTGATTTGTTTTTCCTAGTTTTTCTTTTCGGGGAAGAAAATATTGAAAGAGGAAATGATGTAAGAACCCAATATTTTGGACTCTGAGACTTTGAATTTTTTTTGATGTCATTCCAGAGCCAGGCATTCGGACGTCGTGCAATTCTGAGGCCTGGTGTACCCGAAATTAATTACATAAAAATGATAATATCTTTATATTACGCACACGTGTTTAACTAAAGGAATTGTGATATCTCTTAGACGGTTGATCAGATCAGAAATCAATGACCACGATTGGGTCTGGAACACGGTGTTTACCCTAGGTGCGTGATAAAATAAGTCAATGTGGGACTTCAGACCCCTCGCTCGTTAGCGGTGTGTTAAATGGATAAATTAAATTAAATTATTCATTTAATATCTCAAAACCCAAGTAACTCCTAAATGGTAACTCGGAATGGAACCCCAAGGACACCGTTGAATCTGGAGTGTGTCGTTTACCCTAGGTGGGGTGTAAAAGTTGTGGGTGTGGGCCTACTGTGAGAAATATCACCAAGGGGAAAAATGGTCATTTAAAAACGACAACATAGAGATTTTTATCATTGGAATTCTTTTAAAATATCATTCTAGTGAAGTCTACGAATTGAAATCTGAGACTTCCAGTGAGTTCAAAATGGGTTGTTTTACCTAGTTGAATTATAAAATGAGAGGGTGCGGTGAATTCGGATTCTACGCTAATTGGAATCCCTATAAATAGAGTTAAGTGTTTATGGTTAAGGGAAAACCCTAATTCTCTCTCTCTCTCTCTCTCTCTAAACACCCAATCACTATCTCTATATCCATTCTTCGTCGTTCTTCACCTTATCGAGGAGAGATCTTTACCAAAACCTCGACGGATTGAAGGTGGTGCCTCGCGGATGCATTTCCTACGACGCGCATCGAAATTGATGTAGGATTTGTGTTGAATTTCCTCACCTTCATAAATTTCTTGGATTTTTGTTGAATTTTTTGATTTAAATTCTTAAATTCTAGAATTGTTGGCGTTGGTTGAATGAACACGGCCAATGCCCGAGCCCCATTTAATTTCTCGTTCCTGGCGTACTTCGTCCTAATTTTCTGACGCGTGCAAACCTCAACCGATCGACGAGAGAGGGGTGGCGTTTTGAAGATCAGGTCTCGGGGATCCTTAAACCATTGTCGGATAATTTTTCCCATCACCGGAGTGGTTGGGGGGACCAGCCAATGGTTTGGCTCTAGCAAGAGATGACGACCGGAGGTCGAGCTGGAGCCGGCTGTCGCGCGGTAGCTGAGGAAACTTCGGGGGGGGGGGGAGCTGAGGCATACGGAAGTTGTAGCATTGGACGATGTGGCAGTGTTGTGGTGGATCATAGGATCCGGCATTAGTCGATACGGCGAGCGTAGCCGAGGCGGCAGCTGGGCGTGCATCTTAGCAGGAAGCTGAGGCGGGAGAGGGGTCGGTGGGTCCTGGAGGCGGGCATAGCATGTGTCGCAGGAGAGCACCGAGGCGGTGCTGCGTCGGGCGGCGCGGGATGGCGAAGCATGGTGACATGCCACTGGGGTGCGCCGACCTGTCGCGATCAAAGGAGGAGGCCCCCGAGGAGCTGACCTCGGGGGAGGAAACCTCAAACAAGGACCACCCTAATGCGGGTCCTGCTGGGCGACGCGATGAAGACCGGCCAACTGGTCGATCTGATTGAAGAACCGGACCTGAGAGGGGTCAGGTTTGGCTGGAATGAGCCACAGCCAGTGGGCCCTGGCGGTTCGGGCCTGACCCATGGCTGCGTCGCGGGCTGGCTGTTCGGACAAGGCCGGCCGGGGTGAACCGGCCCGGTTGGGCCCCTTACGATCAAGAGGTCGTATCTCTTAAACAACACATCTGTTTGACGTGCCATCTGCGACTGAGTGTCCGTCTATTCGAGATGGACATTTAAACATGGGTTTTGGGGTGTTTGGGTTCCATGATAGAAAATGGGTTACCAGAAACATTAATTTAATAAATATTAAATTATTCGTAATTTTTACGACGGACGTGGCTCGCAAGCCGGACATCTGTTTGACATGCCATCAAAGGCATGGTAGCCCCAGAGCTAAGACGATCTTTCCAATGACAGTTTGGAACCTTTACATGTTGGTTTCATTGCTCAGTGGCACGAAGCACTAAATGTAAGGAATTAATTAATTAATTAATTAATTAATTAATTATTTTGTCAGAACTAACTTCTTTTTGGGATATCTGATTAATGGGATGCCAGCAGCAGTGTGACCCCAATCCTCGTGCAGACTTTTTGAGATGTTCTCTAAAGCATTCGGTTTGGAGACATGGTGCAGGCCCCACAGGGCTTAGTTCGCATGCATTACGGTGAAACACCACTTTTTCACCCGAAATCCATTTAGGTTGTCTTAGTACTCATTTCTATGTGTTTTTACGAGGGGATAGGAAGGCAAAATCTACCTGCCTAAATTCGGGCTCAATGTGTGGGCCCAATAGGGCCCTGTTTGCATATAATGCAGGAAGTTACAGCTTCTGTATTTGGAGTCCATTTTAGGCATCATCACTGACGATGTGACACTGGCATCGAGACGAGGTTGACCAAGGTGGTTTCAGGCGATGAAGCCAGAGATGAGGCATGGGCCCCACAGGCCGTCTTTTGATATGTGTGCAGCGTACTACGCCTTCTTCACCAGACGCCAGTTCGAGGCATTTGAGTTGTCTTTTCCACATTTTTTTCTGAGAGAATCATGATGATGCAATTCATCCAACAAGTATCAGAGTCGGGGTGAATAGTTCCATATTCACTGGTAGACCGTTTCGGGAGAGTAAATAGTTTATCTCACTTTTTTTTCCATGAGGATTACAAGGGTGTGATCTATTAGGGCATGTGAAGCCTCGTTTTAGATCTTATTAAATGTGGAAACATGAAAGTGTGTTTGATGGAGGTCTCTTTGACACACTCTGAACCAACGCATGGTAGTGATGTTAGTAACACCCGTTGATATCAGTTGCAGTGATGAGTTATCAGACCAATTCTGGGTTTACCATCCATCAAGGCTGGGTAGTGGGTCACCTTTCGACTTCTTCCATGTCTACACTCCAGCAGGATTGGGTAGCGGGTTTCCTGTAGACATCATAGGGTCTACCCTCCAAAAATGCTGGGTAGTGGGTCGCATGTCGACTTCTTCTTGGTCTACCCTCTAGCTGGGCTAGGAAGTGGGTCGCCTATCAACATCTTATGGTCTACCCTCCAGAAGGGCTGGGCAGTGGGTCGCCTGGCGACTTCTTACAGGTCTACCCTCTATCAAGGCTGGGCAGTGGGTCGCTTGTCAACTTATTCTAGGTCTACCCTCCAGTAGGGCTGGGTAGTGGTTTTCTTATTGACTTCATAGGGTATACCCTCCAGTGGGGCTGGGAATTAGGTCACCCGATGTGTTATCAAGGATTACCCTCCAGTCGGGCTGGGCAGTGGATTACCCATTGGAATTTCAGACCCGATCCTTATCTATGAGTTTAGTCAATGACTTTTTCTTCATGACTACCAGAGCAGGATCCTTAGTTGTAAGGATATGAAATGTGACAGCTTTGACATGACCTTAGGACATACGAGAACAGGGGAACTTTTTCCACTGAGACGCATCCTTGCATCGCAACCTAATAGCCATGCAGGTGAGTCAGTTCCGCCCAAAGCGGATAATATCAAGGTGCAATGATTGAGCTCCTTTAACATGTAACTCTTAGGTTGATGTGCGGGACGTTTGGGTTAATTTTTGGATATCCTTTGAACTATTGGATACTCTTCTTGGGCTGGTCATTGAGATAGATATTCCCTTACACGCTATTTCGGATTTCTCGTTGAACATATATATATACCCCCTATTGTTGTTCCCAATATATGGGTTATGTTACTCTCCCTCTAAGAGGGGAGAAGACGTGCAGGGTATGCCACGTGATTTCTAGGTCTAGATCCTCTTGGTTGGACGAGTCTACTTTTATGCTATAGGCAGCAAAGACTCGACGATAAGTTCGTCTTCTCACTGTCACTAGCTCCTTACGTTTGGACGAATCTGCTTCCATTATCATGTTGGGTTGCACTTCACTCTCTCTATTTTTCCCTCTTACACTGTTCTTTTCTCTATCTATTGCTCACCATTTTAGTACCTCCCTTAGTGCTCCCTTGAGCTTTCAGGGCATCCAATTGAGTATTTTTATACTCACCCCTACTTGGTCTTTGTCTGCACTTTGTGTAACCTTATAGACGACAGGAAGGTCGGTCAAGACTCTGGAGGAGTGTAGAGGACACAGAGGCTTAGGCCACGTTTAGCGGTCGTAGTATACTTTCATTTGAGAGACTCGCTAGCTGTTTACTTTTGTTATACTTGTTGTCGGGTTGTGTCACCTTTCTGGTTGGGCGCATGTTTTTTCCCTATTACTGTTCATCTTACTTGTCAGTACTTTTCAACAATATACTTGTACTGGTTATAGGTAGATGCATGTGTGTTGGCTTCACTTTTTACAGTAATGTTGTATCTTGATTTCTCTTCTCTTCACTTTTTGTGTTGAGTCACGGCGTGTTTGCATACAGTTTTTTTTCAAAGGCATCCCCTAGTTTGTTGAGCCTTCCACACTACTCTCCATCCCCTAGTCTATGGTGGCGGGCTCGGGGTTGTTGCGGCTCGAGCCCTGGTACGGGTCGGGTTGTGACACCTCTACACCCGTACTACATATTCCCGATAAATTTAACAAAAAATTTCATATTAATCCATATATAAACATCCTTAATTTATTCTATTAGGAACATCATCAAACTTCCTTAACTACAAAAAGATGAAAACAGTTGAATGAACAACTTTTCATTTTCATTGTTAAATAAATTATAAATATTATATAAATATACATTGACATCCCCATATATTATATCCCCATAATATTTTTGGATTCAATACACATGAATCAATTTTCAAATGGAACAAATAATTGTTCATCTCATTATATATCCTTAATTACTAGGCATGTCTCAGTTGGATGGATCTTTTCAATGTCTAATAGATAGATCTTCACCCATTAAAACATCATAGTAATCTCTACACGTGTATCAAAACATGTTTCCTCTAACCAATACCATTAACAAGACATAATATTTTTGGATAAAAATGTAAAAATATAACTTCATAGACCACACAAATACACCTCAACCCTTTAAACTTAGACAAAATTTTGATAGTAGCTTGCATGAATCCTTCAACTAATTATATATCCCTTATCTCTTCTATATGATCATTCTCTATCTAGACTCTTGACTCTCATCCTTTATATAGAAAAATCATTGAACATTGAAACATGTACTATATAAATCAGTTTCTAATCACATTGGTTATGTATTTTTTATAAAATTTTAATCACTAAAAATTGGAAAACCATTGACATCTCCCATTATATACTTCTCGATCATCGAGCATCGTTCAATATGATTGAATCATGATATCATTCATGATACTGGGAACATTATGACTAATAAAACATAAGTTTACATATTTAGGAATCATTCCCACACTTCATAAATAATACTTCTTATACATCTCTAGCAACAAAATTTCCACAGATAATCTACAAACAAATATTTACATTTTGGAAAAAATTGAGACCAAAGACACTCTCTAAAGGAAATCATTTTTTGAAATAATATCCATTATAAACATTTTATACAACCATTAGTAAATTTTATTTCATAATGTCACTCTATTGGTCCTATTTATATTGATCCAATATCAACTATTGGGAGAGGAAAATTACATTCCATACAAAAAATAATCACATGATTTTATAAAAGTATAATGACGAATATCTTTTCGAAAATTCTTTTTAGGAATGGATATAATTTTATAATCATTAAGAACATATAACTGAAATAAGTTATATGCATGAAAGAATATTTCTTGAATGTAAGAATAATATAAGATAATATACTATTATATTCCAAAAATACATTTATTTTCATCCTCTTAATGGAGAATTTTTTTCTCAATTGAACATATACTTGATGCTCTACCAATCACACAACACACTATAATATAGCCCCTATTAAATAAGATGATATAAATAATATAAATAATGATAACTTAGAGAATAGTTTCATATGACCCTTTCCTTCAACATGGGATGCTCCTATCCTCTTTTTCAAGAATAATGATTTGACAATTAATTTATTCATTAACTATCATGATAATTAAGAGATCATGGTAATGATTTTATGTCCTCTACTATGTATTGATATGAAGTTTGGTCAACTATAGGGGGATCCTTACATATGTGATGTGTATATATAGTTTTTATGTAATCAGTTGTAATTAAAAAAGGATATTCCCATTACTACAACTATTTAATGGTATAGATACTATGTGTTCATAGTGAAATAATTCGAAATACTTAATACTTATAAAATTTTATTAGATATGGTGAATAGAGTATTTAGATATTATGTCAAAAAATTATGACTTTCATTATAATTGATATTATTATGTACATCAATAGAAAGGAAGAACATGAAAAGAGTTTCAGTTTAATCATTAACACATTAGGAAAAAATATTTTATATCAAAGATGATAATTAAGGTGAGTTTTTGATTAAGGTATTAACATCCATTTAGGGATATATCACATGAAATGGGATATACATAGATCCATCAGAGAAAAGTGTGATTATGGATTATCACATACCAAAAAATATAATGAAGATCTATATTTATATTTACCTAAAAATTTATACATATATATTACATCATGACTTGAAACATAACATTTTTATTAAAATAATAATCCCTATACAAGGAAATAAGTCACAGGGGTCTAAAGTAATGAAACCCCAAATCATCATCTATGAAAAACTTCAAACCTTCAGAAGGAAAAGACCCCAAAGATTAGAATTACGAAACATTGCTACTTGATGTTACCGTCGATGCCATAAATTCCACAACCATGTTACCCTCCCTCCATGTATGAGAGTTCTCCATGCATGCCCCTATTATAGCCTGACATTGCCTGACTATATAAATTATACCACATGGAACACTGCCTCTATTTTGCAGAGCATTGGACAACACCAAGGAATCATTTTCCACCGAAGAAACCTCCAAATCCCCGCACCCACACATCTAGAAACATGCTGCCATAGCCCGAGATTCTGACTGAAGTGCATCATCTCCCCCAAACGAATCAACAAACACTAAATAAACAGATCCATTATGGTCACAAACGACCCCCCTTCTTAGAATCTCCCCTCTAAGCATAAAACCATCAATATTAAGTTTCAGACCATGTGATGGTGGATGCCACCTCACCCACTGCCCCTGGCCATGAGGGTCGGCCTGCTAATCTGCACTGCTTCCAGCAGAAATGACGCACATGGAAGAAGCATTTTTGCAGTCCGAACACATCTGTAGCAGTTCCAGCACATTGTTTATCAACTTGAAGTGTATACTGACCTAGGAATCCAGGACTCTACCATGGTTATTTTTATTCCAGGACTGCCAAATGGTCCATCACCCAACAATGACTATGAGAAGCCTTGCATTACTTTCCTTACGTTGGTTTTCAGCTCCCCCAAACCAGGAATTAAGGAAGTACTCTAAGTTACCAACATATCGATTCCATCTAAAAGAATCTCCAATGGTCTTTTCGACCCCCTTGCCTATTCACATTCATAAAACTGATGTCCCACAGACTCTGTGCTCGGAGCCCTACAACAGCAGCACCGAGAAACTATTGGAATTCCCATCTGTTGGAGGATATCATCTATTGGTAGAGCCTTGTGTCGCACTCACCACATTAAAAAGATGAATTTGGAAGGGAACATTTTGTACCACAGAGTATCCTCCCACTGATCAAGGTTCACCACCTCCTTCATCACATTATTGAATCATTTGATGAAGAAATCACCCGATGAGGTACCTATGAAAATTAACTGATCATCATCATATTTGGGACTATAGAATTAAACACCTCCATTTGGGTCTCATCGTGGATGGACATGAGGAACCTCATTTTCCATGAATCTTCTTTAAATGTGATATATGTAGCTGGACAACCCAGGAACAACAGCCTCACGGCCCCCCAATCCTTTTTCCAGAAGTTAATGTTCCCCCTTCCGATAATCCATCGAGAGTGTTGTTGCAGAGTGTCCAGATGCGGTTGAACAATGATCCATTTCATTGAGGGGTGTTTTATCTGTCTAGTCCCATTAAGGATGTGTAGGTTCTTCATTGTTCATCCCCATAGTGTTTGGATTTCCAGAACCTCCCAAGCGAGACTGGTATGTAGTCTTTGGATGGTTGATGGAATGCTACGTAAATTAATTCCCCCTTTAGAAAGGGGTCTGGCCAACCATTTACTTGAATCCCAATGATGACGACCTTCCAGCTACCAATCCCAAATTAAGGACACCATTATTCTGTCCATGTTTGAAAGCATAGTTTTTAAAACCTACAATGTAGACAAAACATGCATCTTCGTGGAGACTAACAAACAGTTAACCAGGGTGATACGGCCTCCAAGGGATAAAAACATGTTTTTCTTGTTTTGAATACGTCTAGTAATTTTGTTAATGAGTTTATCAAAATTCCTCACCCTGATGAAAGATGGGCTGACTGGTGCTCCATGGTAATCCCTTGGGAAAACCCTTATTCATATTCAACCTAGCTCTTAGGTCCCGATACCTCCTCGGAGAGGCACTCCTCACTATGATGAAAATGATCTTGTCAGAATTCACCACATGTCTGATCCACTTGCAATATTACTTAGGAACCATCTTCACCCCATTCACTAATATTCTACTACAATTAATGAACCGGACTGTGTCATCGGTAAACATCATGTGTGAGATGCCCCTCATGGTATGCCTCCTCTGATAGGGAGGTATTAGCCCTGTGTGAATGCCACTGTTTATGTATTAGCAAAAAGCATTTTGAGCATCAATGAAGATACTGAGAGACAAATGATCCCCTTGACTGAGACCCCGACATGCCTTGAAGAAGCCAAATTGTATACCCATGAATGAGGTAGAGATCCACACTGAGTTGAAGTAGAGAAAGAGGATATCAATTGCCCAGCTGGAGAATCCCATGCACTTTAAAATTTTTAGGACAAAGAACCATTACATTCAATCATAGTCCTTCCTCATATCCAATTTGACCACAAGATTGAACCCAAAGGACTTGTTATTAATACCAATTATCATTTGTTGTTCCAAACCAATTGCACCCTGGATTGACCTACCTTTAATGAATCCATGCTGCTCAGGATTAATCCATGAATCCAAGTGAGTGGCCATTCTCCTATTGAGTATGCTGGCCATGATTTTGTATGATGAGTTACACATGATAATGGGACGGTATTGGTCAATGGATTGAGGATTAATCACTTTAATAATGAGAAATAATTTGGTTGCACATGAAATACGAGGAAGAAACCCCCCTAGAAGAAGTCCTGGATGGAACAAACAAGATCACCTTTAATAATGTCCCAATTGGACCTGTAAAAAACCCAGGAAAACCATCAGAACCCAGAGCACTGTCTGGGTTCAAGGACCAAACTCTTTCATTCACGTCTTCCTCAGCTGGAAGTCCCCTCATGCCCTCATTAATGACCCACAACACATTACTAGGAATACCCTAAAAAAATCCACCTCCCCCCTCGGGTATCCCTCTGCCATGTCCAGATTTGGACCAGCCATAGGAAGTTGTATATCAGCAGTTTCCAAAGCCCCAATTTCTTCATGGTCCGTAGAAAAAGTTCCATCACCCCTCTAAATGTTGGGCCTCTGAATTCTCCGATGCTTCTTAATGCCAGCATGAAAGTACCCTGAGTTTCGATCTCCCTCCCGAAGCCATCTCACCCGGGCACTTTCTCTTTCCAACCTTTCCTGTCTTATAAGAATATAAACAAAGGCGTCTTTATTAGCACTAAGTTCAGTAAAGGATGATTCATCCCATACTTGTTCTACTCTAGCTTCCAATCTGTCCACCTCATCACTGATTCCATCAATATTTTGGTCACGATCAGGAAAGGCTTTCCTCCATTCTCGAATCCTATTCTTGACCCGTCTGATCTTATTGAGAAAATATATAGAGAAGTATTATTGGATAATAATATAAAAAAAATATTATAGTAAGAAAATGGAAACACAATAAATGTGAAATGTATAAAAATTAGGAAATAAATTTAAATTAATGATAAATTAAAAGAAAATAATGTGAACATAATCCAATATTGTTTTAGGTTTATTTAATTATCCCATACATATTAACATATTAGAAAAATGAGAAACATGGTGTAATGGAGATCTATCACGGTGAAACTATCATTAAAATTCATGATTATGATTTCCAAATGAAATAAATTGTTCATAATTAATAGACAAAAGAATTACATATGGAATGAAAATGGGTTTCATAATTTGACCTCATAAAATAATCCATAGGTATTTCTTAATGAATTAATATATGAAATTCTTATAAGGATTTTATTACCCCAAAAAATGGAATGGAGAATAAGATATGGATATATGTTATAGAAATTTTTACATAATTTTGATGAAATTAAAAATAGAAAATTCTATTTATCATTTATGAATAGAAATACTTATAAAATCATTAAAAATTCATGAGGATAATATCCTTTTAATCATATAGTAAAATTGTAAAAATATAATTTTGACTGAAAATATTATAGTAAATATTTACAATGAATTTTTTTGGAAACATTTAATGTAAGATTCAATGTATTGAGTGATCATTATGGGGGAAAATTATGTTCATTTCGTATAAGTTAAATAACTTTCCTTTAATAATTTTCATGTAAAATTCCATAAATTACCTCATTCGGAAAATGAAAAAAAGTTTCATATTTAAAAATTCGAATAAAAACCATAAATTTGAAAAAATATTGACAATAAATTATTTGATAAAATGAAATGTATTATATAGTTTTTATGGAAAATATGGGTTTTTAAGAACAATATTCCCACGTGGATACAGAATCATAAATAATCCCAGGTAATGAAGTGATATTGAAATTGAACATTGCTGCTTTGGTAATAATTGAGTAATTACCCAAATGAAAGACATAACATCAAAGAAATATTAAATAATATTAATATAAATATGATAATGATATAACATTTCAATATTGAAGTACATATATCTTAAAAAATAAATTAGGTGAATAAAAATAAAATATTCCTCGATAAAAGTAAATTTAACCAAAATACCTTACCTTGAGTCTAACTCATCAAATACATTCATTATCGTCACAAATAGTAAACATGTATTAATTATAATATTTTTCTATAACCTTTTTCATGTTTTTTATTAATTTTATTTTAGCTATTACAATGATTTATTTAATTTAATTATCAGTAAATTTAATGTCACTATTTTTTATGATATTTTGATTTTCTGTCAAAAATAAATTCAATGGATTTCATTTATTAAATGTGGTAATTAATCCATAATTTTTAGAATAATAATAACGTCCTATTAATAATTTTAATATATCAATTATAAATTTGATGTAAATATTGAATGATAGTTATGAAAATGATATTGTGTTACAACCATGGAGATGGTAGTCTATACGTATGCATGGATAACATTACATTTCCATCAATCGTTATGGAGAGAAGTTAAGAATTACTTTTTCATTGAATAATTATAAATATATCAGAAATATAATATCATTTAATTAAATAGACATTTTTTAGAATCCATATTATATGGTAACGATTGAAGTATCACATCACTTTATAGATGCGGTATCCACATGTATGAACGAGAAATGTAATGATTTTATAATAAATTGAATTGTAAGTAAATATATGATATATTGATTTTTAAGAATAATTAATATGTTATTAATAACATATACGAATAATAAATCAATCATTATAACAATATGTGATAGGTGGTGATGGAAAATGAATTACATCAGTCCGTGAGGCGGTACTCCATCGTAAAATCAAAGAATGAATTCTATTATCATTTTTTGGAGGGTAGAGGGGGAAATTGTTTAATAAATTAGAAAAATAAAAAATTATGATAACCACCATTTTGTGGGTTTAATTCATGAATTACTTATGTCAGGTACCTATGTGAGAAAACTCCTTCAACTGTAGTCCACCTATTCTTTTAAATAAGACTATAGTGATCCTCATTTGACAGACATAAAAAATAGTAGAAGTCTCCAAGCTATGGTAATGATATCCCTTCACTATGGTCCTCAGTAATCCATCGGGTAGCTCTAAAAAACCCAATATAAGAGGAAATTAAGGGTTATATTGTGATCAACATCCCTCTAGGGTATGAAACACAATACATATGATTGAGGGCCCCCTCCCTCTACCTGATAATCACAATCATGGTGGTCCCTCCAAAAACTTGAGACCTGTGAAAGCCCTTTATAGGGACACCTGTGGAAAACCATGGGACCCAGAGTATTTTCTCATCCAATTTTTTTGCCCAGGTTGTATATTACCTAATGAAGCTCCAGTTTTTGTAGGCCTACCATATGTAAATAACTTCAAATTACTCACTTGTCACCGTGTGTAAAGAAACATCAACTCACAACACTAGAGCCACATGATAGAACATATAAGCCTTATTATAAGGGAATAGTGGTATGTCTGGTTTTCCATTGGATCCTTAATTTGAGTTGGACCAAGATGAATCCTCTTATTAAGCCTACAAACTATCATGGCCATGGTGGTATCCACAATAATGTGTTCCCCATTCGGTTTTTCATTTCATTGGTCAGATGTGTCTTGTACTGGTCCTACCAGATGGGTAGGGTCGTCAGGGTGCATGTAGTTATACATCCCATCATCTAGGAGGAACCAGGCTCTGGGGCTAGTTTAAGAGATCTTCTGGTCATGGATACAAGGGTTAGGAACATGTCCTTCCACAATCGTTTCTTGGACTATAGTGCTCTGGATCTTGGAGGGGAGGGGTATGATCAATATTTATGTTCCCTTTGATGGTTAATTACATATTATCCTCTTTTATATAGGACTAGGGGTGGGGAATACCTCATGGAGTTACCTCGTAGCCTTTTCTACTAGGTGGTTCCACAAAAGATGTTCATATGTGACTATCTTGTTTTCAAAAATGAGGGAGGATATGTAAACATATAATCCCACTCTTCTTCATTGGTCTCCCTCCCTCATCCACTAATGGATGAAGGGGATTGTTTGTTTTTTTGTATCTCCATCTTCCACTTATTTAAAAAAACAATTTTTTATTACTTTTTATTATTTTTTAGCTATGATAATGGTGTTTACAGGATCAGATTCTTTTCTCAGTATAGATTATTTATCCAAATCTTCAAATTTCCTTCCTTCAGAGTGTTTCCATGTGTGTGGGTCATAAAATCTATTTATACAACAAAAAATGGAATCTTATTATATCTTGTATGACTTGAAAGAATTATTTTGTCTTTAAAGGAACCATATTATCGATGAATATAGTCAAATGGTATGCTCCTAAGTTTATACTCCAACTAAACCTCCAAACCACCATGAGTTGAGACATTACATGTGATCTCACTCACCATTACATACTCCTATATGATTTAAATACCCATAGTCATTCCTGAATTCTCTAAAAGGTCCACATTCCAAATAATAAAATCCTTCATAGGACCTCTATAAGTGTGGTTCCTCACAACTGAATTTCATGGGCATTGATTCTTGTCCAAATGTGATATGTAGTAATCCTCCATGAGATCCAAAACCAACATTCCAAAATCTAACCTAAATATTTATAGGACACAAACCATTGGGATTATATCCAACATGGAAACTCATTTTTCTTCCAGGACACCTGGACCTCCTTGGTGTAATTCCCTCACAAAACATTGACTATGCACATTTCACACAGATGTCCTTTCTGCATGAAGTTAAACTGTATAGGTTAGTCATCGACATGAGACATTAAAAATAATGATGTGTCCCTTTATGTGTGATAAAACTATGTGATTTATGAATAATTTCACAAGAATACATATGAATACCATATTATGGTACTGATACCACCATCAAAACCACATACATCTCCCTAGATGATAGTGAACATCAGAGCACCTAACTATGTTGCTCAAAACTAGCAAAGTAGTAATAAATGAAAAAGAAAAATCAGATAAACTCACAAAAGTGTACAATTGAGGGAAAACCTAAATTACATATAGATATATTCATAGATTAAGAGACTTAGATACATATAGATTATAACTTCCATACATGTTAATCATTGATTGTAAATTCATGGGAAACTTATGTCACACTTGAGAAATAATGATGGTATCTAGAAAAAATTTTAAATCATTAAAAAATTCTCAATTTAGGGAATAATTACACCCAAAAGTGTGAAATTATAACACCCTGAGATGTTATGAGAAATATTTTTTTAATATCATTGATTTCTTGTGTTGTACGCTTCACTCAGATTAGCATGCGCTATACGCAAAACTGTATTAGCTTGTAGTATACGCAACACTCTTTTTTCCTTGCATTGCACACAATTTCAAGTTCTTTCGAATAAAAAAATTCTTTTTTCACAAAACCATGTATATATTTTTATCAATGTATAACTGAACTATAGTATACGCAACACCAATGTAATCTTGTCCTATATGCGACCCTAACTTGGCTTTCATTACACGCAACAATGACCTTCCTCGATAGCGTGTATTGTACGCCACACCGGGTTTCGCTAAGCAATGACATATTATTATAATATTATTATGAACTAGCTATTATGAAAAGTATTAACTAAATTTTGAATTTTATAACATTAACTTACACATATCCTAGAACATGGTATTAGAACAAAATATATTTTTCAGCTAAAATAAATATTCCTCAAAATATGAGGTTTTGCTGCCTTTTAATGGTGCACCCACATTAAATCTAATTTTGAAACGTTTATAAGTTCAATTAGAAAAAATAAAATTATTCATTTCAATATGGATATAAAAAATTACTTTGGATAATTTTTTTATATTTTTCTGTAAACATTCATATTTTGATGAATAGTACAAATATGCTAAATTTTAATTACAAACAACTTTTTTCATTGAAATAATTTATATGGTTAATATATATTATTGAATTTTTTTAATGTTTAAATAGAATATATTTTTACCATTTAATATAATGTATGTAATTAGAATTTATTTTACATTGAATTCATATGTAAAAAAACATTTCAATCTTTTGCTATGTTTTAACTTTTAAAACTCGTTTTCTCAACAATGGGATTAATTTTAAATTAATTACTGTAACTTATGTGTTTTGAAATTTGAAAAATGGATTCCATGTTTGAAATCAGTGGGTCTAAATTATGTTACTAGGTTACTTTTATATTTTTGATATTATGAATAGTAAATACGGTAATTTCAATTTACTATAGTTAAAGGTAAATCAGATAATTAATATAATATTATAAAAGTATCCTATCACCTGCCAAAATTATATTGGATGAATAAAAGTAGATACATATCACCTAAGAGTCAGAATAGATTCATTTCATTGATTTTTGACCATGAAAATGATATAATTATTATTAAAACCAATGAAAGTGACAACATGTCACTCTCTTATATCTTATATGTGTAATAATTTTAATTTTGTGACAAACACTATAAAACATCAAACTTGTATATTCTCTATAAATATAATAAAATTAACTACATTATATATTTTTAGGTATACTTTTTATTGATTATATAATTATCATTACTGATGACACAATAGTGATGTTGAAATTATTTTATTTATTGATATATCAAATAAATAGTTTTAAAAATATAAAAATAAATATTATATGAACTAATTAATGTTCTACAAGAATTTTATAGAAAAATATGACATGTTATGAATCTATTAAATCTTTTATTTCTAACATATCTTCTGTTTATATTTTATTTAAATTCAAATAAATGAAAAGTGTCAAAATTGACACTATTTTAATTTTTTAAAAATAACATATTATAAAATTGTTTAAAAATGAATAAAATAATTAAAAAAAATATAAATTGAAATTTATATGGTCTAAAATGTCATAAATTATCCTATTATAGAAAATTCACAACACATAAGTAATTAATTATAACAATTTAAAATTTGGATTATTATTACCACAAATAAAATTAAATTGATTAAATAAGGATAAATCAAGTTGATAATGTTTAAAATAAAAACCAACATGTCTAAATTTTATTGTATGATGATATTACAACCATATATCATCTAATCATAGAATTTGATTAATTTTTTATGTTTTTATGTGGGGTTTGAGAATATTATAAATTAATATTTTTGTGTTTTCCAAAAGTGCCCCTCTCCTCCCTTATAGAAGGTCACCTCCTCCCTCTACTCTTCAAATCATTTTGATTCTTCAATATCAGAAAAACCATAAAAATTAATCTTCTATACATCTCTATTTATATCATAGTGGTTCTGGTCTTCTCAAAATCCAAACTCTAGTGCCCTAAGAGAATGTTTAAAAGAGGCACGTCGGGGAAGAGGTAATCTCTTCTACCGATTCATTCAAGTTTCTTTCTTCTTATACTTCAACTTTTTTATTTATTTCATTATAAATAAATAATATACATATCAAAAATATACAGATATGTCATTATAAATATGAAACAACCCTTTTTCACCTTCAATCTATCCTACGGAAAATGAAATTATCGTGCATGCATACGTACGAAATACCGTCTCCACGCCATGGTGTAATCTTTTTTCCACCACCCCATTACATGGATGTGTATAATGGTGTAAATAATAACTATATATGATTATTATAACATAATAATGATTATGAGAAATTATATCATCCACTCCAATTCCATTCAAGATATCATCGCTCGTGTGTACCTACGGATTACCATCTCCACGACGCGATGAGATTCATTCTCCATTTTAAAAATTAAAGAATGATTATAATGTATATAAAAGAAATAATCATGAAATATATAACATAATAATGATACTTAATATATGTATATTTTATGTACATACTTCCATTCAATTCAACAATTAAATGAAAAAAACATTTATGTGTACGTATGGCCTACCGTCTCCAGGAACGGTGTATTTCATTTAATGTATCTATCTATTTAATATACATAATGAATATATAAGATATATAAATCATGTATTAAATTTTTGAATGAAGTAAATCATGATATAAGTAATAATAATATCATGAACAACAAGTCCAAAAACATAAGATAAATAAAACGAATATTACCCAAAACATTGCTTTAACATGGAATTGACAATTGAACAGGTAATATAAAGGCCTATATAGATCATATATGATATATTAAATATTATTGTGGTTATGTTACAAAATAATAATATGTTTAAACCGACTATACAGGTGTTTCAGACATATACAGAAGAAATTGGGCATAAGTTAAGGGATACTTATTCCAATCCCGTTTTAATCGAGATTGTTTATTCGTAACTATTTACTGGGGTTATATTTATCACCCATGTTTCCATAATGTGTTTACAATTTTACCATTTTTGATTAATGTAATTTTTACACCTTTTTTTACTTTGACCACATGATATGGACTGAATCATTATTTTTTTACCCTATGAGGTACTTTTTGACTTTTCTGGAAAAAGTACGAGGAGAATGTTTTTTTAACTTATACGACATGAATGTATTTTTATGGTATCATAATTCCTTATTTCCATGAATCTTCTTATGCAGGAATTCATGATTTTATTCAACAAAATTAATTTCTTTTAAATTGTCATGTCATTTGGAGAAAAGAAAATGCTTTTGAAGAAGAAAGGATATTTTCCTCAAGAACTGAGTTCAAATGTTTTATCAAAATTATTTTCAATCTATGATGATATAGGGTTATTTTATATAATGATTATTACATTGACCTGATTATTTTATGATGGAGTTATTTTTATGAAGTCCTTCTTATGGATTATGTTATGATGGCATGATGTTTAAGAATCCAATTTTTATTACATGTCTTATGATAGGATTTATGATTTATGATTTTGTGGCACACATAAGAATGGTTTCATTATGAGATTGGTGGGACCTATATCTCCCTCCAATGCATTGGGTAAATATTTATATCTCATGAGATAAACATGGATGGAACAACAAATAAATCTTTTTCAGTGATATAGGAATGGAACAACATGTAATCCTGGTTCAACAATGGACTTTCTCCACTATGATGGTCTTGGCAGTAATGTCTTGTCTACTATGGAAATCATATCATTTGTTTAATGGTTTTCCACAATTACATGTTTTATTCCCATGCCATTTTATAATTATTAATGTTCTGTTATGATATATTCCTTATGTACGACCATTGTTTTTGTCATTTCTCAAGATTTGGATGTTTTATGTTCATGTTTTTACGTTCAAGTGTTTTTGGAATGTTTTTATGTTCTTCATGTTTACCCTTACTGAGCATTTGATCTCACCCTTTTTATGTTTTCATTTCCCCAGGATATAAACAATTGTTTTAGGTAAGAAAACAAAAGGGGAATATCTTAAAGGGAGATGTTGAAGATCTTTCACCATGAATAGAAGATTATGTTCTTAGTTTCAAAAGACACTAAACTAACATGGTCTTTGGGAACCTTTTTGTATCATGTATTAATTGTTCTGCAAAAGTAATGTAATGTCTATATACGTCAACTTGGGTTTCTATAGAGATGATCTAGACCTCCAATCCTCTTAACTAATGTGAGCCTTTAATTGTTTTTTGAGCCTTTCCCAATAACCACCTACCAATATTAATTACGTTCAAATAAGGAAACCATATAGTGTTTCCATTTCCATGAATGAAACCTGTTGGAAGATGTTAAAAAATGATAAACCTAACATGAATGATTGTAAAACCAGGCATTCACACACAATCATCCATAATTAAATAATGGATCATTTTTGTTTGAAAAAATGGTGAAGAAGACATGAATCCTTAACCATGTTGATAATGCCACCCAACTGGTAGGCCCCTTTAGTTATCAATATGAAATAAGGACAAATAAGATAATAAATTTGACAAGATTTCATTTACTAAGATTCTACTTTTATTGGGTTTTCATTTTTTCCCCTACATTTTATGAACATGACAGAATATTTCCTTTCATGTCAAATGGATTCATAACAGTTCTTGCAGGCATGTGCATCAGAACTGCACAACCTGGGTCCTCAACCAAAAAGAGGACATAGTCACCTACCTATCATCTTCAATGCTGGATTTCACATCGGTAGGTCTGGGAGTACTGAAAAAAACAGCACCATCCCAACCCTAGAGTGTTCTTTATAGGCACCTTATTTCATGAAGCCCCACCAGTCGTACACTCAATGAAGATTGGTGGTTCAGAAGAAAGTATCACCAATTGCCATCTCAAATAATTTTAGGGGTTAATCGCTAGAAAGTAGCAATCATATCCTCCCTTATAATAAGTAGGTAGATCAAGAGTCCACATATAGTCCCACCTAGAATAAATATGGTCCCTTTTAAAGGGATCATGCTGGTAGTTGAAAATTTCAATGCTGCGTGGTACTAAACACTTATCATGATGAGGGTACCACCCTCAGGAGTCTGGACCAGGTCCTCCCAGCGTGTGAATGAAAAATCACCCACCAAGGGGAGTGAGCAGTAAATAGGGAAAAAATACACACTTCACTCCTCTTTAGGGATCCCATAGATAAAGTATTATTGAAAAAATTTAGGAAACACAAACAACTACTCACACCAATCAAGTATATTCTGAGACTCATCTATAAGAAATCCAAGAATCCAACCAACAAATTATAGTAATAATAAGTGAGATGGAAGAAACACCTTCTTTAACCTCGAATACCCACGAGTCAATTTCAGTAGAAAACTATCACGAACCACAAACACCATCCCACATAAATTAATACTTCTAAAAGATGTGTCTGGTATCATCCAAAGAAACCCACTAGTCAAATTTGTCAGAAAACCCCTTGCAGGTACACACACCATCCCAAATTTATCAAGCCTTCAAGTAGCATTCTCTGAAACAATGTGGTGAAATAAGAGAGAATTTCATATTGGTGTGGTGGGTGAAGACCAAAATATTTTTACCCACACCTATGTGTTTTCATTATCCACCATCCAGAAATGAAGGATTAGTTAATGAACACACCACTATTCTAGAAATAGAATGACAATATATCAATAATTTAGTCAATTAATTTACTAACAACATTATGACAATGGTTTAGGGGAAGATTCAAATTCCATCCAGTATCTTAAAATCCTTCTATGATATCATAAAAACAATTTCAAAGGAAGAGGTAAGGATACACAAATATGTCCCCATAATTAGGATGACTCATCATTATTATGGCTTGCATTATTTCCATATTCTTCTCGATATTTCTAACTCATATTATAATGAGAGTCTCAATATCCCTTTTCATGGCCAAAAGATCAATTAAAAACATAGTATTATGAATTATTTCAACTCTTATAATATTACTCCCCTAGTATATGATACTTTAATTCTCCTTATAGTCAGATGTCAATCAATAATAGTAGTCGTACTCATAATTTCAATCACTGTGAATGTTCTCTCCATACTAGAATTTCACTTCATTAAAAGTGTCCCCCCTTGGTTAAAATGATTAGAAATCCATAATTACATGAGTTAAATGAGAAAATGAGGCTTTTTATGACTGATCCTATGTCATTGAAAGTGAAATACTTTCTCATTTAGAAGAATTTCCATTGTGATGGTCAATCTTTGTTATACCATTATGTCACCCTCTATCTAATATTAAATATTATGTACCTAAAAATGTTAATGTTTATAATAAATATGTGGGTAAGAGTCCTATATGGCCATACCAGGTTGATGAATTTTTGGAAAAAGATGAAGAATACTAGTTGATCATGAGAAATGGGCTAGATAAATATGACATTATTGTCATTTGTTGGCCTTTAGCCACTCCTCATTACAACATTATAAATGATTTATTAGAATAATTTGTGCACAATATACGCCTCAATATATGGAACATTATTGGTCACTTAACATGAAATGTATTACCTTACTAACAATACCTAACTAATACCATGTTAATATAAGGGGTTCATCAAAAAATGTAATATGTTGCTCTACTAGGCACATTACATCTAATGTTGTGGAAAAACAAGAATCCATTTAGCTCCCACACCTCAGAGCATTAAAAGAATTGTTTTAACTAATCAAAGATAATCCATATGGTTTTCATATCAAAGGATGGGGTTAACACATATCATTACATTTCACCACACATACCAATAAGTAAATACTTACGATGCTGACCTCATGCAATGTCATAGACTTAAGATAGATTTAAAAATGGAATCTATTCTCGAAAGTAGTTATGATAAAAAATAGATCCCTAATAACTCTCAATATAGTTGTTCCATAAGAGAGAATATAATTGAAATTCTTTTGCATTATGAATATTAAAACATCAAGAAATACTTCTAATTAAGGGATTCTAATCATTAGATAGTGAAAATGTAACAACTGGGAAAAAAATGTTTTCATAAATTGGTGGTTTCGGTGAAAACAAAATAATTCTCCTAACCTTTGATTAGAAACAACTCGGTAAAATAATGAAGGGATCCATGAAAATATCAGTCATGAAAATCCAAGAGTAACGCCACCACCTAGATGATGGAGTTTTTTTAACACAACCATTAATGTCAGAAAAAAAAGATCTAAAGGTTAAGGAAATTGAGTGGAAAAAACGCCAACCTAGAAACCAAGGGTCTTATATACCTCAAAAAACTCCTTAGAGGAAGTCAGTCTTCACTAGATTTGGGGGATCACAATACAAAAAATCGTCGAAGTTCATCACAAAATATATTTTTTTAACGTCATTGGGAAAATATATGATTTTTTAATTTAGAGATTATATTTAGATTATTGTCAGTCAAATGGTTCAAAGAGAACCAATATAGAAAAATACAATACATTATGGTGGGATCAAATAATAAAATTCTTATATTGATACTTAATAAATTCCAGCAATTCATAATGCATAGTTGAATGTCAATAAAACCACCATTTTTGACACTATAGAACATGAGGCCAATGTAAAGGAGAATGATGTAGAGGATTCATTTCATAATGTTCTCCACACTGAAAAGGTTGAATGTGGTGTGTATAGTAGGAACTAGAGTCTTGATCTGTGATTGGGAATCCCCTCAAGCACCTTATTATTACCACATTATAGAGTATCCACCAATGAAAATGATAAATGTAATTTAATGCGTTAGACACCTCCATAAAATGTTAAACCCAATATAGTAGAAGAAGGATTTTCTAAAAAGTAATAAGAGATAAAATAATTGAACTTATTCATCATTGAACTACTCTGAACAACATTCCTACTAGACATGTTCTATAAATAGATCCTCAAACCACACTCCCAATAAGCATACCTCAACAAAGATGATTTTCACTCTAACCGAATTTGATCTATAATATCCAATTCACATAGGGTACTGAAATGCAATGTATTTAGATCCCATAATAGTATATTGGTAATTACCTCAAATGGGAACACAACTATAACATGGCCATATGCATACTTATAGACCTGCCCAAATACGATAACTACATCATGTAATGGGCAGGCCATCGTAACCAGCTCTACCTATTTTTGTTCATGTTAATAATTTTTCACAATTAGACAATCCTAAGGGGATCAACAAATCCATTGATTCACTAAAATCATTATTGGAAGCGATGAGGAATAATTGACTTGGTATAGAAGGAAAAAACCCTTACCCTGATTTGGATTATCTCCCTCCACCCCTTCCAAACATTATGAACCCTAAATTTCCAATATTAAATGAATTGGGGGACAAGAAATACTATTTGACAGATTTTTTTAACTACTGTGAACCCATGATGGGAACACCATCACAATAGGAAGTAGTGAAACTCAGGTTCTTAGTCGAAAAACTAAATGGTCCCACCTTTTATGGTACACCTTTTTTCCGGCTCGATAAACTATAGGATTGTATGATTTATTTGCGATGTTTCTCATCCAATACTTCTTGACACTACATAATAAAATACTCATTGACCTATCAATCTATATATTTTTGGGTAATGAGAGAGTATCATATTTCATTGTTTCATGAAAGTGGTTGATATAATCCCTTAGAGTATAACATCCTAAAAATGATTTATTGTCTATGTGTATAAGGAATCAACATGAAGAGTTTCACAAAACACTCATCCCTGTGAAATCTACATAAGGGTTTCCAGTACTTGTTAAAATTTCTCAGTTATTAGAAGACTCCGTCTCACGAACCATGTCTATATTCCGAGTAATTAAATGAGTTCATGGAAAGAAAAATTTGAAAGTAGAGGCTCTAATTGTTACAATAATGTGGTCTCATGCACCTTCTACTACACCAAAACCCATACCATATCTTGTGGCCCCCCTCTTAAGTGTCATCATCAATTCCCAACTCATCATGACAATTAAAGTGAGAAGAGGAAAAAATAGATTACATGTATAACGAATTTTATTCATTCCAAAATGACCACATCCCATGATACTTTATCTCAAAATAGGAGGATAACTTCATATATTTTTTGAATCCTAAAATTTCTAATCAGGATGAAATTGAAGATCTCTATTACTATATCCCCTTATAATAGAATTTGGTAAATAGTATCTAGGAATGGGTTTTTCAACAACTTCCCATAGAAGATTATGGAATTTGAGAAAGTGATGCCATGGAGTATATTTGAACATGTATAAGGTGTTTAAACTACTAATCTAGAGGAGAAGAATTAGTCAAAGGAATTTAACACCATGGGTGTTTATATGTTAAATGAGTTTATTGTAAAAAACACAATATAATGGAATCATGCTTTCCTCTGAGCATAGTAAAAAAGACATCTATGCCCCTCATCTGCTTCCACTATGACACAACCAACTCAATTAGAGCCACAATACATAGAAATATAGTATTATATGAAATGAAATGGATATTATATAGGGAATAAATTATAGGAATTTGAAACTAAACTATGGTTGATGATGGATTTTAGTCCACAGACATAGTTTCCACAGTCCTTAGAAAATGGGATCTGCCCCACCAAATGGTACAACAAGAGCCAATCCTCCAACTAGAGTCCTAGTATTAAGAGGAGTTGATCCTTGGTTAAATTAATAATATTCACTTAATGGATCCCTATTATAATGTTGACTATGAATGTGAACCTAAATTAGCTATATCATACTATGAAATTATAGTATGAGGATAAATGTGTCGTTGATATAGGGGCTGGCATAGTTGCACTAAAATCATTACACGATCCATGTCATTTCTTGAACCGCATATGTGGATAATACATGTAGAAGATCCCTTGTGAAATCTCAATGGGAGAATGAATTATCCCTCCATTGATTTTAGGGTTCTCCCAAGTGTAATTTTCCTAGAACAACTAGAGAGGAATCCATCACACATTCAAACATGACATGGGGGAAGATATAGTAAACATAGTTTTACAAGGACATAAGTTCCTTCAACTGATGTTATATTGGTTCACTAACCTACATAATGTATTTTAGTTCCTAAATTTCTAATAAAATATAATCCCTAAGAAGATCCACACAAACCATTATCCAAGAAGTATGAAATTTTAATGAAATTAACCATTGTGTCAGTTATGTTGTCAATCATCGATGCTTTGAATCTATCAAATGACATTTAAGAGGAACTTGTAGAGGCTTTATCAGTACCTTAATAATGTTAGGATGAATGTTTTGGTACAAAATTATATTATGCTGAGATAGATCCTACAGTATGCCTCATGATCATTTCTTTCACATAGTATGAAAAGATTTCACTATATAAGGACACATTACATGTTTGTATGTATCTTGAAGGATAAATTATGTTGATATTTGATGACCCTTCATGGAAAATGACATAGGATTCAGCCTAATTCCAGTCCAAATACATCATTAACTTAGTTACAATGAGTCCCACATTCCCCCAACACTCCAATGATCCCGTGTAATGTCAAGAGAGTAAAAAATGAATCTTCTCAATATCAAGCCTAGGACACATTTCATGGATCTCATATCTAAAACAGAATTCAAAGTCATTACAAAACATATGACCTCCAATGTTCTAATATAAATTAATTTGTTGCACCAACATATATATACTATCTCATCATACAACCAATGCCTCAAATACTGAATATATTATCAAATTGAGACATTTCATGGTGACAATTACTTAATTAAATCATGATATTAATTTTAAATTGATGCTGGATTCTAATAGAGGGAATGGAAACAACCCATGACTGATAGTGTTTCTCAAATAAATGCCCTAAATAGTTTATAGATGACCTCGTCTAATCACTTAAATAAGACTAGTACATTGTATGTGGTTACCATCAATCAGATGAAAGAGGTGGGTCCAAATTTAAGAACAGATTCAATGGTTTCCATGATGTCAGTCATCATAATTGAGCTAGGAAGTCCTAAATGAGACATTGAGCCTCCAAAATAAGAAAAAAGACCATATAAAAATGTAATTATTCCAACCCCTTAGATTAAATAATTCCTTACATCAACAAATAAAATATAAGTGTTTTATTGATACTAAGATAAGATTTATATTCCCATTATTTTTCCCTAGTCTAGCCTTAATAGCATAAAAAATTTCTCACATCATCAATCGGGTTGGAAGTAGATTTCATTCTTCTCGAAGGTCAAAATATTGATTACTACCATAACTCTGAAAAATTATCATCATCACATTCATCCACATAGAAAACCCCACAGGAGTAAGAGGAAAAAAAGGTGGAAGATAATGTGGAGAAATACCTTAGGGATGCCCCTCTATTATTAGAGGACGATGACTCAACAACAATTGGTGAACATGGAAAAATAAATCAAGGTACATAACAATCTCAATAAACAACTTTGATCAGTGAAGCTATCTCTTCTGAAAAAGAAGTTGTATATTAATCCTTACTGAAGAAACATAGAGACATGTTCAAAGGGAATTACATATAGATTCTAGGACATGAACCGAGGTGTCCACTCAACATGTTTTCCTTCCAGAATTTCAGTGGTGTTAAAAATAGGAATTCGGAAGGTCACAACTAACTTAAAGCTCTAAATTTTGGGTATAATGGAAAAGATTATCAATGATCACTTCATCCTAGAAGTTATGTATCCAAAATGGCTACCTAACATAGTCTTGGTAAATTAGAAGACTGGGAAAATTATGATCTCCATCAACTTCACATATCACAAACATAAATATCTAAAAGTTAACATCCATGTTCTAATCGAGATGTTATTGATTTATGAAATGGACATTAATCAAGCCCTCTTCTTTATGGATGAATATGATGGGTTTAAAAAATTTGGATGTCCCCATAAGATGAAATCCCCCCTATAGGTGAACCTAGGGAGTATTCAAATACCTGCTAATACCACTTGTCTTGAAAAATTTTGGTTCCACATACCAATGTTTCTAGAATTTATTATTTAAAACCTTCCTAAAAAAATATATCGATTCCTATGTTGACAATATGGTGGTTACAAAATGACATCATTCAGACCTCATGATAACATTGAGACCATTTTCAAGAATCTTTTATAGCATGGCATGAAGATGAACCCCTTGAAATTTGATTTCAGGGTAACCAAAAAAATGTTTCACAGAATCATTCTACATCATCATATAATAGATGTTGACCTCATGAATAAAAAGACAATCATATGTATTTCACAACATTGGAACCTAAATGAGTTTAGGGGTCTATGGGAACACCTTTCCTATGTAAGAAGGTTTATACTGAACCTTGTGGGAAACTAATTTTGCATCACCAGGATGATGATGATGGAAATCTCATATCAGCAGACCAATGAAAGTTAGGAAGAATTTGGTAGCCTCATGAAATATTATTTAACCACACCAGGGAAAATGTCTCCTGATGATGTGAAGCTAACTCATCTATTTTTTACATCCTTAGTGCGATCACTGTGTTATTTAATTGGAAGAAATAATGATGTTGGGAATAAAAAACTCCTTTACTAAATCATTCAAAATATGCTCAACACTGAGACTCATTATTCAGACATTAATAACAGCTTCTTAGAGTAAATATTCAAAGTTCATAAAATTTTGGCACTACATAGGGATACATGATCCCATTTGGACTCTCGTAATAGCTTGTTCAAATATATTATAAACCACACTAATTTGATAAGAAGATTGGAATAGTGGGTGGTAATCCTATAGTAGTTAGACATATTATTCATTCCTCAGAATGTGGTGAAAGGAAAATATTTGGAAGCTTTTACCACAGAACACCAATCTACAGAAGTAATCTCATTAAATATTCATTTCCTAGATGAGGAGATCATTTATGTTCTATACAACCCCCATACATGGGAAATAAATTTTGGTGGATCATATATATTTCCAATGGGGAAGAGAATACAAGACCCCTAGATCAACATAGTTGAGTTGGGATTTTGGTTTATCTATCCAACAAAGGTATGATTACCACACACCTTCATATTTTTAGAAGGATTGGAAAAATAATGAAGCAGAATATCAAACCCTCATTATAGGCATATAACAGGAAATCAAAATTTTTGTGGGCTACCTTGAGTTGAAAGTAGATAAAAAAATTGGAATAAGAAAAATAAAGAAATATATTATTCTATCATAAAACAAGTTCAAATTAAACTACTTGACTATGTATGATAGTTAATATTATAATTCCCCATAGATCGAATGTTGAAACTCATCCCACAATCATTGAATGCATTGATTCATGCATTTGAAAATGAAGATAAACATTGGTAGATCCAAACTGGGATGATATATTCATCTGCATTACGCAACACAAAGTGGTGTCACATATTTATTGTGTTAGTATGGAAGAGATCAATTAGGTTTCCCATGATCCAGAACCAGATAGCCCTATGACTAGTTGGATGATACCCATTATGGACTACAATAAAAATATTTTCATCTCATCGGATATATATAGAATAGAGAAAACCTGATGATGAGTGACCAAAAATATTCTTTGTTGTGAACAAACATTTCTTAGATACCCTCATAGGGGGTGGGGGTAAATTATGGAATAGATAATCATTTTAAAAAAACTCATATCCCACTAGATCATGTCCTATTTATTATATGGTTTACCTTATTTTCTATTAAGTGTTTCTGTTGATCTTGTTCTTTTCTTATTTATCTGAAGATGATTCCATAAAATTAAGGAAAGAGAGAATTCACAAGAACACACATAATTTTACTAGGTCCACCCTCACTGGGATACATATAAGGACCATAAAATGGAAATGCGACTATGTACTAAATACACGAAGTATCTCAACCAAAATAGAGGCTTGGGCTAGATAACTTCTATGATTATCCTCACTAAACTATCAATGTTTAAGGATATCTCACTGCATCCAAAGGTCCACACCCTCAAACTCTATTTTGATGGTGCACTACCTCTTGAAAGAATCAGATTATTTCTATTTATTTTTTCACTTCTATAGAAATGATTCTGACGTAGATTATGGAAATGTTGGCCCGTTCATTCGAAATAACTAATGCATCCCCAATTGTAGATAGATTCTATATTGAAGTTCCTTCAGGGACACTCCATAACTTATGTGAAAAACACTAAATGAAACACTTCAACTGTCTAGACACCTGGAAAACCCATCTCTTTACTATATAAATAGAAATTTACTCATCTTTGAAAATATGTTAATGATATTCCAAGTCATCCATTAAAAAGATTAAATGAAGGAATGACTAAACTCCTTCTGAATTATTTTTTAAATGGTGGAGATCCTCTTTATTTTTTATATCATTTAGAATTTATATTTAACAATGATACTACTCAAAGGGTAATTTATGAATATATTTCCTTTATCAAAACTCTAGTTCAACCCCCAAGAGTGTGTCCCACATGCATTACCCCTTACACGAGATCCTAGAATGAAACCCTTTTTCGGGTGTTGCATGAGATTCTAGGGAGATACTACTTTCAAGTTTTTCTCAAGATCCTAGTGAGAGGCACAATGTACTCTTTGCATGAGGCCCTGGTGTGAGACACCTTTCATTCTTTTCCTAATAACTAGGAGTGAGAGCCCTTTTATTCTTTTCACGAGATCCTAGTGAGAGAGGCCTTTTCACGCTTTGTTTGAGATCCTGATGTGAGGTCCCTCTAGATCTTTTCATGAGATCCCAATGAGATACCCCTTTCATTCATTTTTGGAGAACCTGGTGCATGATAGAAGCGTAAACCATATCAATCTTTGTGTTATACTTTGTTCAGATAATCTACAACACTTATGCAATGTCAATCGTGTATATTCTATCATGAAATCTATCTATGAACCACATTCGTGAGATCCCTACATGATATTCTTTCTCTGACATTTAATTAGATTATAAAATGACAGAAAAATTTTCATTGTATAAGGATGGGTTTAGTGGTATTTATAGGCATACATCCAGCACTATAAATACAAATATCATGGACAACAATCAATTTATCCACCACCGCATCATGTGTTCTACATGATTATACCAAGAGGTTGAAATTAAATCTTAATATTTTCGATGATGACTTCTCCGAGTGATTTGTGTGATCCATCGTGATATCCCAATTCAATCACAAGAGCTATTGAATAGACCAAATATAGTCACGAGCTTCTCAAGATTTCATGATGAGATCCATTAACAATCATGCATTTTCATCAAGTGCTTCACAAGATATCCATGTGATATAATTTCAGACATTCGAGATACATGATATTAGTTCAAACATATGTGCTCTACAAGATCATACATCTCTCTGTCGTGTGAGATAATACATTCTATGTTTTCATAAGATCAAAAAGTAAATCCTTACATGAAATCAAACATTCATGATTTTCATGAGATCAAAAAACTAACCCATGAGTGATATCAAACATTAGTATATTTTCTTGAGGTAAAATTTTTCACCATTACATGAGATCAGACATTCTCCCTTTACAAGGGATCAAATAGTTCTCCCTTTTGCAAGATAATGCATTCTCTATTTTCATGAGATCAAACAGTTTTCCATCGTGTGAGATAACACATCCACGATTTTCATGATATCAAACAATTATACCTTGTGCAATATCAGAAATCAATTCATTCACAAGATCAAACATCCATGATTTTCCTTTATACCCTCTTTGAAAATCGCCTTTTTCAAAATCCTCAAACCTAGTCTAGTATGCAAACAAATCAACCCAAAATCCCCATAATGAGTGATTTTTTTAAGTTACCCTATTTTGGTGTGCTCAAAACACTTCACATTTTGACCCCACAATAGTTCTTTATCCATCTTCTACCAAAACATAACTTCTTACAATTCTGATAGTGATCAGAGATTTACTCAACACATACTCTATACCCACAAAATACATGATTATTATGAGAAACAATAGAATATTGAAAATTTCATAAATGAAATACTTATTTTGAAATATATTGAAATACTTTTATAAGCAATATCATCTACCATGATATATAACCATTGATAAATCACCTTTGACAACATCATATTTAAAATTCCTCCTACTTCACCTATCTCCCCATCAGTTGATCCCCATGTCTTGATTAAATCATTTTCTTCCCTTTTGTAGCCAGAGTTTATCCCCCATTGTAAATGAAGTTTGAGGAAGATTTTTTATAGTCTAAAAAGGGTAAAGAAACCATATCCACAATTTAGGGAAAAAAATCATACCTTAGGGAGGGGGCCCACATAAACAATTTTTCAAGTACAGGGAGTCTACTAAACTCCAAGATCTAGGAAAAGCTACTCAAAAACCTATGTTCGTAAGTATTTCAACATTATTTATGTATCATGTAATTCATTAGGCACATACTACACCTTTAAAAGGTTTTTTACAGAGTTTTATTGATAAAGTGAATTTAGATTTCAATGTTCCTTGTCCATGAGTAATGGGATTTACTTTTTCTAAGATTTATATCAGTTTAATTATCATCATTAATTCCAATCATAAACATCACATCAATCTCTCCCATTGTGATATAATTCAAGAGAGTATTTATTTAATTATAAATTCAATCCCCCTTAGTCAATGATCTATGTTCATTTTATTTTTGGTAATCGATAATTTCGTGGGGTCTCAAATTAATTTTTTATCTACTAAAATCTTGATAAAGGGAAATTACTCTCCCCCATTGGTGGTTAAAATATTTTAAGCCTAAGAGACACTATATAATAAAATAAAAATTTACTAGTATGTGTTAACTAAATTAATTTTCTTATTTTACACCATTTATAAACATCATTCTGAAACTTTTATTCGTTTACCACATTGCATATCCAAATAAAAATTCCTTTGTAAACTTTCATACTATCAAATGGTTTTCTATAAGTGAAATTACCCCTTATAATTAAGTCATTGAAAGATCCTATAAGCCTAATGAGAGGGAAATTTTATTAGGAAATAAAATTTTAATACTATAAACATCAATATTTTCCAGGTCACATAATTACTTACATGGATTCATGTATCATGACTTTAGAAAATTCTTCAAATTTCACTCTCATCATATGATGTTCTATCTTTCTATTATAGCTTCTTAGTTTCCTAATGACATTCAATTGATACCAAAATATTATCAAAATATAGATAATCATGAAATACCTAAATGATGATACATTTTCTCTAATTAGGATTCTAATGGTTGGAAACCAACACATGAACATGGGAATGATATCAATTGTTGAAAACTCAATGTAAATTAGAATTCTTCCAGTCTCATGAGTTAAAATTTAAATATTTGTGAAATATAGTTTTTGTTTAACACCACTTGTTAAATATAATCCCATATGTGAATTTCATGAGTTAAAATTCTTCCAGTCTCATGTATCTCATTCAATTAATGTACCTATTCCCTTTCAACACACATAACACTAGGATCATATCTCCCCATATTCCTTTAATACTTATAGTATATGTAAGAAAAATTTAACAAATATGGATAGGGGTTCTTTTAGAATCAAATTAATAGGATTTTGGTCGATCCTAATAGATCAACCATTTCATACATTCATGCAAATCACTACACTATTTTTTTCTTGTTCTAACATCCCATCCAATATCAATGGTTCTATCTATATTACTAAACATTTTTTTCCAACATGATGATCCTTATTCTGATATTTAGATTTGGTATGGTTTTCGATTTTAAAAATTTGCGGTTTAAACCCTTTATTATAAATTTTTCTTCTTTGATGATCCCCGAATATTCCATTTTTCTTGAATCCTTACTTGATAATAAATCATTCCACTTGTCATAATCTCTCACTTCTTCTACATTGGAGAAATATTTCACATCCCTTTACACCTCTACATGGGGCATGGCATGTGAAATTTTTAATGAATTCTTTAATAGTTTTTGTTTTATCATTTAGTTAGTTCATGTCACCTTTTCATGTTGGGGATGGGTCTTCTGCTAAATTTATATTCTTCTTAATTACAACTAGAGAATCTCCTCCATTTTATTCAAAGATTATTAAAATTTGTCCTAAGAGGGATATTATGAGTGTAGTAGAAGAGGTGATTGATACACCATTAATTTGTATCCTTACGATTCCCTACAGGTTGTAGATCCATTTTTTAATATATCACATTGAATTACAATATATGATTTATCATTATAAACTATCAGTGATAAGAAACTCCTTCTAGGTTTCATTTTCATCCCTTATTTATTTTTCTTGCATTGTCTTCCAAAATTCGACTAATTAGAACATGTATTGAATCTTCCATTAAATAAAAGCCTCATTTCATCCATTCTAGGATGATTTTACTATGAATCCAGAGTTCTTATTCTATCATTGAGACCTATGGAATCATGACACATACTCATGGTGTGTCCCCATCTCACATAATAATAGCCCTTGATGACTACATTCATCTGACAAAATATTCTTTAACAATTTTCAAGAAGCTCATGTTTGTTCTCAGATTTATAAATATTTCTATCCTCACAGTATAAATATATTCCAAATCATCAAAACAAATATAATTAAATATGACCATGCATCTCACAAAAATAGCACATGATTTTATTACTACTTATAAATTCTGCTTTGGTATATTTCTAGTATTTGTAGGATTTTCCCAATTTTAGGAACTATTCATGGCTATATTCCTCTCATTCGTGGGAGGGGGTTCATCATATCTAATACCATATATTCTAAAACTGAATGGAATTTTTGGTGAGACAATCATTCTAGTTTTTTCAAATAGGTGGCATAATTGATTTAAATTTCAGTTTCTTGTATAGAAAGATATTCAAATAGTAAATAAAAATCACCCTTTAATTTGGGATTGCCTTTGAAATTAGATTCTACTACTTCATTATTGATTGATACTATTCCCACAATTATTGAATCATATTATTCCTTGATTTAATTTGAGAATTATATTTCCTTTTTATATTATTCCCTCTAGATGTATCATAATATAGTTCCAAAGAGATTGTATACACATGTCAGATTTCATCTTTATTTTATAATTCATATGAACAATAGAATCATTACAAAATTCATTATATTATTGTATCATTTGGTTCTCCTGAACTGGTAAAGATTGTTTTTAATCAAATAATCATTTATTGATTTAAAATTTGGAATCTTATCTGACTCTAGATTCAATCCAATTTAATCAAAATTAAGTTATTGTAGTTCCTCAGATAGGGAATCATTCATCACTATTAGGTCTATGGCCACATCAATAATAATATTACATAATCCTTTTAACTTTTTATATTCAATTTCCTCCCTTAGTATTTGGATATATTTAAATTTAATTTCTTCATTCAAATTCTTATCTAGATTCATTTTTTCATGAAAAACATCCAGTTTTTACCAACCAGTATTTTCTTCATCATTAGTAGTTTTAGCATCACTTGAAATATCGAGTTCTTCACTCATTCGTAATTTATCAATGACTTATCATATAATTTCTCTATCTTATTCATCCAAAAAATTCTTCAGTATATTTTTTGTATTCCTAAACTAAGTAACACTTTTTCCCTTGACACATAAAGACTAAGGAATTCCACATGACATCTTCTTCTACATTATATATCTTCCATTTTCCATTGAACACAACAATAAGAGAGACTAAAAATTAAATTCCAATTGTAAAGTAATCCTTTTCATAGAAAAAATATCCAAAAAGTAGACTATCCTCATGTACGAATTCATAAGACACAAAATCCCTTAGATTCCAATTGGGGGATTCGTATATGGATATTCAGTTCAAAATTAATCATTCCACACTGGATCATGAACTCTTTATTATATTGGAAAGTTCATTTTCACTTAAGTGTTTATGATGCTCTTATTTTTTTCTTCTTAATCTAATGTTGATGCATTGAAATTAATGAAATAGAATAAGAATAAAAATACTTGTATTTTTAGTTGGTACACCATTATAGTTATATATTCAATGAGAATAAAAAAATAATGTGTTGGTGTACCAAAAACACAAAGTCTCACTTATAAACTATACGCTAGAGCTAGATCACTTTGATGCCTATGATCACTTATTTTAAAGTATTTAGGGATATCTCACTTCTTCCCACACTCAAACACTCTTTCAATGTCTCACTACTAGAGGAATGGATCACATTATCCATCTTCATCTACTCACTATTCCAAACTATATTCATATATAGTTTATGGAAATATTTAACCCTTCATTAAAAATAATAAATTCATCCTCAATTGTAGGTAGATTCTTTATTTCTGTTCTGTTTTGGGAAGATACATCACTACTATGAAAGAATGTGGAGGGAACACTCCCACATTCCAAAAAACTATAATAGACTCATATTTACATTATAAATAAAAATTACAATTATTTGGGAAGATATTGAAGAGATTCCATGTTTTAATTTTACTATATTAAATGTACAAATGAATTAACTCCTTTAGAAATAATTTATAAATGTTTCAAATCCCTTATATTCGTCACTACATTTCAAATTTTGACATGATAATGGTATTTATCACAATTCATTGCTTGAACGTATCTCCTTGGAGAATAATTTAGTGTGATAACCCTATGTGAGGACCCAATGTGTAACCCCTTCTGTGGGATTCAGGTGTGATACTTTTTTTGTTCATAACCCAAGAATCTGGAGTGATGCACCTTTACTTCTTTGCATGAGATCCTAGTGTGAGACCCCTTTCTTATTTTTTGTGCGACCTTGGTCTGGGAATCCATTAACGCATTAAACGATAAACTATCTAGAGACCCCATTGGTGGATTGTGTGAGATAACGGTGTGAGACCCCATTCACGCTTTATGCAAGATCCTAGTGTGAGGCCTAGTTCATGTTTTTCTAATGATCATTGTGTTACACTGGTGCATAACCCATTTAGTTATTTTCATAAGACTTTTTTCATGTCATGCATGACAATTACATGATTTTTATCATGTATATTCATTAGTAAGATATCTTAACAAACCTCCTTCATTCGATGTCTTCGTGAGATTATTCTTTTCCTTTTTCTTGAGATAAGATAATGAGGCAAAACATCTTCAGTGTTTAAGGAAGGGTTAGGGTCTACTTATAGGCATTAATCCACCACTATAACTCCATAAATCGTGTACAACCATCCATTACACCACCATGAAATCACATGCTTCATGGGATCCTACTGTGTGATCAAATGTCAATCATGCAATTTTAAATGGTTTCTCCTTTGTGTTATTTGTGTGATCTATCATGAGATCTCAATAAATCATGAGCATTGTGGGAAACGCCATAATAAGATCTAAAGATAATCATGCGCTTTTTGTGATCCCTTCAAGAGATCCTTTTATAATCATGCTTTTTCATCATGATATTTGAAAGATCTCAATGCGATATTAGTTTAGAAACTAGAGCTCCATGAGATCAGTTAAATCATTAATGATCTATGATATTAACCAAATCTCCCTTCTGTGGGGTTTAAAATTCGTGATTTCTTTGAGATCAAATATTTATCCCTTGTTTGAGATCATACATGCATGGTTTTCATGAGTTCAAATATATATTCCTAGCACGAGTTCATATATTTTCTCTTTTATCTAGATCAAATAGTTCTCCCTTGAGTGAGATCAATCATTCAATCATTCTTCGATATAAAATAGCTTCCCCTGTTTGAGATCATATGTTCATGAATTTTGCAATATCAAACATTTCACACTTGCGTTAGTTCATAAATTTGCAGTTTTTATTAGATCAAAAAGCTTGTTGTTATTTGAGATCATACATTCATGCTTTTGTGGTATCAATCATCCATTATCTCACTTCTTTCCTTCATTCAAAACAATCCCTTGTAAACAACCTCAAAACATATCAATGAATGGAATCTACAAAAACACACCATCATGATGTAATTTTATCTAACATTATTTATGAGGAGGGAAATAATACTAAAGAACAATACAAATGAATAATTAAAGGAGTCCTCCTCAAATTCATTTACAGTGAATAGATTGTTGTAGTCATGAAAGAAGTACACATGAGATCATGTGTTGCCCACCATTCAGGGAGATGGATTTCCAATCATATCCAATGGGTCGGATACTTATACCCTTCAATGAAAAATATTGAACATATTTCACGAGTAATTTTCATTCCTACCATGTGCATGCATCATTCATCCATCAAAACTCAAATTTGATGCATACATCCATCTATTTATGGCCATTTCTTTGTATGTGGGTGGATATTTTTGGTCCATATCCTCCAGCTACAGCAAAGAAATTAAATTAAATCCAAACTTATATAATGTTATTCTCAAAATGGGCTGAGGAAGTACCCCTCAAATATGTTAGGTACAAAAAAATTGTTACCTTCATGAAATAAAAAAAATCAATACCAGTTTTGGTGTCCCACATATAATAATGATAGAAAACAGCATCAATTTCTTTTCTACAGAGTTGGAAAATCTATATCAGGAGTATAATATCAAATCCAACCATTCATGCCTCTATCATTTAGTGGATAATAGAATCATTGAGGACATCAACTAGACCCTATCAAACATACTGTAGAAGATAGTGAATAAAAATAAAAAGTATTTTCCTAAAAATCACATGCATGCCATCTGGGCCTACCAAACTACCACCTCTACAACCAAATAGCGACCTTATATTTTCTCATATATTGAACATAATCAGTCCTGACTATTGAGATCCAATTTTCACCACCCAACATTAAAATATATGATCAGCTGTCTATAAATGAAAAATCCCTAAAATGACTGGATTAATTGGAGTGACTGAATGAGAAATGTTTTCATACAATAAATCACATAGAGGTCCATCAAAATCAGATACCATTGGTTTTTAATACGAATTTATTCCTCCATTTTTTCTCCACAGAGAACTCGTTTTGGTCCTTAGACTATAATGATATGAGGGAATGTGCCTCCAAATTTTGAACCAAAGTGGAAGGGACCATAATCCATACAGAATTTCCACTATAATAGAGCTTATTCTCTGATATCAATGTATAAAGAGCTCATTACATCCCCTAAAAATGAGACTTTTCAGAAAAGGTACTTCTTGTGACAAAATAGCCATATGTATCCACTGCATGATGTTACACTACATATTCAGTATTTTTTTTATGAACATTCATTTCCCGACATGAAGTCCATGTACCAATATAATAAAAAACATGACACAAACATCCTTATTGTATGGAATTGAACTAAATAACATCATGGACTTCTATGAATGATCTTGAAGGGAACACTCTATGTTATGTGTGTTATGACTCAAAACTATAACGCATCATAGATCCAAGCTATAAGACCCTAAACTAAAAATCTCAACATCATATTAAAAAACATAAATATATAAGACACTATCCTTTTTATATGACATAAACAGCATAGTTTATGTACTTTTGCATGATATAATATTTTGTAACATTATGATCTGTTCATGGAAAAATAATAATCTTCAGTGTTTGTATCCCACAACACAATTATTCAAGAACTAAGTGTCTCATGGTTCTTATAATGACAAGATAATTAGTGAATCCCAGATCTCTAATCATGGGTACAACCATAGAAAAAGAATTACCCCTTTTTTGTAAAGGTCAAACCAACACATGGATCCTTTTGAGAACTACTCACAGCATGATTCTCACTATAATGAGATACATAATGATCAAATAATTCGTATCCCAGTCAAACCACAATAAAATGAAAATTCACTTATCCTTCATTTTTATCGCCTTTGTGTAGAGTATGAATCATTTTCCATTCCATGATTATCACACTGACCATAGCTCATGTGGGAGTTGAATTTTTATTAAAGGACTCTCGATATTATTAAGGCATATTAATTAAAATTGGGGTTAGTATGGTCCAGATCATTAAACCTTAATAAGAACACCATATTTCTTTTCCTTGTGAATTTGAACTATTTTGTTCCTTAAGAACGATTTATAGATTCATTCTCACTCCCTCTAGATATGTACTATAACCTATATCAAATATCGTAGTCCTTCCATAATACAAGATGTTTCCCCACTGACATTTTTGGTCCTATATCTTCATAATAGGATCTAATATGGGTTCTCAAAACATTCATGAGCACGTACTAAAAACATCCCTCTCATAAAACAATAATTCAATCAGTATGGGTAATCTCTTATAGAACTACATGTGGACTGATTCTCACTCTAATGAGATATGTAGTGATGCTTGGGTCTTATACAATGTCCCATCCACACCATTTCATTTTATATTAGAGTGATCCTTACCCTTATTACGTGGTGTAAAACTGTATGGTCGATGACCATGCCACATGACATTAAACAACATGGTTCCTCATAAAATACATGTGGATTGATTCTCATTACATTGAGATTTGTACTGTAGGATATACCAAATTTTATAGACCTATCCATATGTTAATTAGAAATTCTAACACTTATATATGAGTTATATCTATTAATGGGACTCTACACATCATGTCCAATTTCAATAATAAAGATTCCTTAATGTTTGTACATATCCTATCCACATTTTATACTCCTAATCTTGACCAATTTTAGATATTCATAATATTTTTATATTTATAGGAAATATATTGTCAAATTTTTGATTTGAACCTTGTGTAACTATTAAGTAACATTCACTTCCACAAAACTGGGTTTCCTCAGCGGCACACATTAACAGTGCTAATAAAAGTGATGATAAAGGGGTGACCTTTATCAGCACTATTAAAAGTGACCTTTTATCTGTTCTTTTTAGTGCTGATAAAGGCCCCCCTATATCAGTGCTTTCTTAGCACTGATAAAGGGGACCACTATATCAACGCTTTTTTTGTAGCACTAATAAAGTGGGGATTTTCAGTGCTTTTTACTAGAGGTGATAAATTTTATATTTCCAAAAAAATCAAGAAAAGAAATATATTTTTATATAAGAATATTTATATTGATATAAATATAATATATATTTTTTAAATATGTTTTAAAAAAGTATAAATAGAATACTACATTTATTATATTATAAATTTAGTGAAAATTGAATTAAATTATTTTTAACAATATTATTAATTAATAATTTTATAATTATCATCGATTAATTATAATTTAATATCAATTTTAAGACACACAAAAAAATTTTAATAAAAGGTCTCAAATAAGATGAAAATGTAACTCAAAATTCAAATGGACATAACCATTGATCCGGTTGTCTTTTTGAGCTCTACAGCATATGAAATTGAATCCTGCAATGAGATCGACACGCTAGTGGACTAAACAAAGCCTTTGTCAATTTTTTCGAGGCCAAATAAGGCCTATAAGGCCCCCAAAACTGAGTTTTTAGTCGGGATACCCCGATTTGTTAACATTCAAACAGTTGAAAATTCTGATCCGGATGTCTGTTAGGCTTGTATCACATATCATATTGAAAATTGTTTCATTTTCTTCGATTTTACCGGTTGTGGAGTTAAAAAAGGTTTCTCTATTATATGTTATGTTCTTTTTAACATTATATGGATTTTCAAATACACACATATATATGTATTTATTCGTATATATATTTGTATGTTTGTGTCTTTGTGTGTGTGTTGTATATATGTATGTATGTATTTATTTATTTATTTATTTATGAACACACATAAAAAACTATTATAAATTTATTTTAAACTAATCTTATAAATATATATTTATATACAAATAAATATATGAGTAAAAAATTATTACTACATATATATATATATATATATTAATATATGAATGAATATATATATACTGATATATGAATAAACATATACGTATTAATAATACTGAATATATTTATATTAATATGAATCTATATTAATATATGAAAAAATATAACTATATAAATATATTAATATACGACTAAATATAACTATATATATTTAAATAAATATAAATATAAAATAAAATATGAATAAATATATATATATTATTATATGAATAAATATATATGTATTAATATAACTAAATATATTTATATTAATATGTATCTATATTAATATACAAATAAATATAACTATATATATATATATATATATAAATAGATGTATCATGAAGTAGATAAAAAAAGAAATAGAGTAGTGTAAAAGGTGCAGGCACGCAAGGGGGAGGTCGTGGGTTCTAATCTAGGTGGGATCAAGGAGGGGTGCATGGGCAAGTGTAGGATGTGCATGCATGGGCAGCACGTGGGAGTGGGAGGGGGTGCCTAGCACTGATAGGGGGGACATGTGCTGTTAAAATCCCCCCCTGAAAAAAAATTATTATTAATTTATTATTTATTTATTTTTACTTTAATCAGCGCTTTTTTAAATTTCTGATAAGAGGGGTATTTATCAACGCTTTTTTTGAGCACTGATAAAAGGGTCCCCCATTTATCTTCGACTCGATTAATAGAACTTTTTTTAGCGATGTTAATAAACTTTTATAGGACTGATAAAATCCATTTTTGTAGTAGTGATTCCCTAGTTGGAATCGCAAAAGTGTCCCCCCAAAGGAGAATTTCATCAAGAATATTCCATTTTTTTACTATGATGTAATACTGCGAAGTTAAAATTTCCTAATTTCCACAAAAAAGGGGTTTTCCCAAATAGGACACACTCTTTCATGGAATAAGCCTCTTCATTATTCATATGCCTTGAAGTCATTATTATGGAACCCAAGATTCTACCACGGTCTATGTCCATTGATCAAGTTCTTGTTTAATGTCAATTATCTCAATCAGAGATAACCCAAGCACATGGTTTAAATCACCCTAGCGTCCAACGTATTCTCAAACAAGCTTGGTCCAGTGTGACTCATATTACCTGTTGTTTCTATAATTTCATGGTCCTAGTCATGTGACCCAATACTTCAAGAACTATATAATCCTCATAGCATGATTACAAAATGAATTATAAGTCTTGACTGAAAGAATCTTAACTCTATGTTTATTCCAAAACTAAGTATGGAATTATTCTCAGTCAAATGAGATACGTAGTGACACCCATACCATAAGATTTAATCCCATACTCAATATAAAAGCGCCTATTTTCCTATGTTTGGGTCAGGCCTATGTACGAAACCTTTTCCCCCATTCATGGGAAGTTTTGACCAGAAATGATCCTCTCTTATTTAGGTGCTTTAATTTTTGAAACAATAATCGATGCCTAGTGAAATAAAGTCCGCATAATCTTCTTCTAGACATCGATAATAGATTTTCAACATCTAGAGATCATATTTTTATGACTATGAAGGAATATGGCACAATTATATTGTCATAAGTCTCCCACCAAAAGGTCCGATCATCTAAAGGATTCCTCTTTTTATATAAGAAGTAATACACCCCAGTAAGATTTTTATGAGATTCCAACCAAAAGGGAATGTCATCCATACATACATTCATCCCATGAGAGACCTCCTCCATCATTATAAGGTTTAATGACATTATGTAGGAAACTAATTTATGGTCGTGATATGAGGTCATTTATTATAAATTGGATTCATATCACTTTATGGATCTAGTGTCCCCTAAATTACAGCTTACAACCTACCACCTTCAGCATGGAAATAATGGAACATTATTAGATAGATTTTCATGAAAGGGGGAATTATTAATAGTTAGGTTGGAGCTAAAAGAATGTAAATTGTATTCCCCAATTCCATTGGTGTATGAAATTAATCTACATTGATAAAGTTCCTCGCCAAAAGATGTCAATCAGAAAAAATACATCCTCACTATAATATGTTAAACATTAAAGTACAGTTACTGGTCAAATGGCGTTAAAGTTATAGTTTCTCTGATAAAATTCGAAGAGGGTTATTCCCACTTACATCGACCATTTAACAAAATGTGCCCTCATTTAAGGAATAAATATTTATGTATGAGATATTTACCATTCACAGAAAATCCCAATATATATTCTTTTTTCATTTGTGGTAACCTATCCTTCAGTAACCATCCATCATGGTCCTAAGAAATATGGATCTTCATAATCATTTTCACTATTGTTAGTATAATGTCATAATTCCAATGGATACCTTTTTTGTCTATGAAGTAATATTCCACAGTTTTTTTTCATAAACACAGCCAAAAAAATTATTTTCCATCTAGAAATCCATTCATCATCAAGAGTTCCCTCGTCTCTTCCAATATTCCTTAACAATATCATTTGGGAAACTAATTTTTGAACTTGGTCCACTGGTACCCCTCACATAATGGTCTTGTTTCATATTTAAGATTTGGGAATCATAAAATTATGACTCTAAATTACGACTTAGGTAACTGAAGAGTGTCATAACATTCTTGGCCAGCATTCCTTTTTTGGGTTCATCATTTCAAAAAACATGATCAATGATGTTCAACCTAAAACATAGGTCACATTTTTCGGACATAAAACACTTTATAATATCAACATAAAGAGCCAAAATACGCAATAGCTTGAGAACCAGAAATAGAATCCCTGAAAAAAAATGACCCCCAGCTCAATAGATGTGAACATATAATTATCTATGAAAAATTAAGTAATTAATGAAAAAGGGAGAAAGTTAATACAAATACCCCTAAATGGAGGCCTAAGAAAAAGACATTCCACTATCATGAAGTCTTAATCATATCATACATAGAAAAATAATTAGTTTGATGACACTAAACACACAATGTTTCTATGGTTTCCCATATTACCTTAAGAATAGTAAAACAATTAACTCTTGGTCCAATGACCTAGGACAAAAAATAGAGTTCTTCCTCACCCCAATGGTTTCTATTAAAATGTGATGAAATTCGTTTATATGAGTCATTTTCAGTGTTATAATAATGTTAAAATGAGTACATGAGTATAGATACATGTTATTGGAAATAAAATCCATTTAAAAATGGATCTAAAATTCCTAGGAACATCACATGATGGAGTCTCTCTACCAAACATTACAGGTGTTCTTTAACATAGGTCATGAGATGCTGAACTCTGGATCAATAATTCTTTATAGCCTATAAAAACTTATCTATTTTTATAGAAACAACATCATTAGCGAGAAACATCATTGCTTTCTATATAGCCACATAATCCTATCCTTCTACTGATACCCTCGTCAAGGAATGGTGGATTTGGATAATCTAATAATATATGTCAAGTAGTTCTTCTTGATGGTGAATTAGTTAGATATATTTCTTATATAGAAAATGTTGATACTCTTCCACCACATTAGCATGATTCTTCTCCTCCTATGACATAATTTCCCTAGGATCTTTAGATCAGACTATAAACTATGCCTCATCATAGTGGGACCTCCACTCCACTTCCCTTTTCCAAAATATTGGCATTAAAACAGGGTGGATCATTTTTTAATCGAACCCTACTTACCCCAAAATAGAAAACATGGTTGGAAATCAATGATGATGCGATGGAAAGTCATCAAGATGAATCACTAAGGCTATCTTCCCATTGTCACACTAAATGATATGGCATGTAGTGTGAAAATACTAATGTATTTCAATGTAAGAAAAAGAGAAACTCTTATAGTATGATATGTATTTTGATATTAGTGAACCCAATGAGTTACCTTAATATTTTCCCTCTTCTAAAGCATCATTTTTTCCTAGTATTGTTGACCAAAATGGAATATAATATCAACATCATGTTCATCCCCAAATGTTGGTGAAACTGAATAGTAGGAGACAAACCACATCAATATATAGAGCATAAAATACATTAATGGTTGTAATGAATCCAAAAAAGTAAATAAATATAACATATTATTTTATCAATTATTGGGAATAATGAATCACCAATTATCCCAACCTCAATACTAAAAATAAAAACCTCTTGAGATGTAATTTCCCCCTAATTTGATTAAGAAAATTAGATAAAGATCTCTCAAGAAACACCAACTTCTAGTTGTTAGTTTTCCATCAATTAACAATAGGAGTATGATGTTCATTGATTCAATGTTCCTGAATTTCAACGAAAATGGTTTCTATGAAAACGGTTATACATACAGCTTCCTATAAATGTCCCAAAGAACATCCAAAGTAAAATGAATAATATTTTTTTAACATATCATCATGCTTTAATACTTCATTAAAAAATGTTTCACGTCTCATAATATCCATATCAGTTTTGGTATCTAAGATACACAGTAGATAAAAATATTTGATGTACCATCAATTCTCTCTACTGACAAAAAAGAAGAAACAATATCTTTGAACCCCGCAGGTTTTGGATCGCACTTACACCTTCATCGGGCCTTAGGTGGTCTTTTTCAACCACTAGTATAGTGGATACATGATTGGTAATGGTTATTGAAGGATCCTACAGTGTTTGTGGAAGATCTGAGATATAACATGGAATAATTTCAGTGATGAACATGTAACACCTTATGATCAACACATGGCATTACCATGACCCTCTCTCCTCTATAAAATAATTGGTAAATGTGTTGGTGGATATCTTGGTACATCATCAATCCTAGGAATTGATTCATCTACATGATTTTGTGACTCCTCAATGATGTCCTCCTTGACCATTAAAGGAACAGTTCTAGACCCCTTAACAGATGAAATTGAAGAATATCCTTTAAATTAACGACATTTTTAAACAAGTATGTTATGTGAGTCATATGATTTAAATGAAACTGAAAAGACTAACTTTGGATCATACATTAGGACAACTTATCCAACCTATTATCTTGTTTCTTGAGATGGTGAGGGGCTCTTATTGGCTCTCTCAGTAATGGGAATTTGAGGTGATGGTCGATGAGACCCTCAATCCATTTCCACCACCATCATTCTATTACACAGGGATTGATCTATGGATTCTGATGACTCGTCCATTATTCCTATGGGAGTGCCCATAGGCCAATACATCTTCAAATAAATCTCATTTCCTGCTAATTATTTATCACCTACCGTAAACTACATTATATATCCCCTCAAAATTAATGATAGAGGCTGAAAGATAAAAATAAGATATGGTAAAAGAGAGAGATACCTCACTATGGTCAACATAGTCTTCCCGTTACTCTTCATATAGAACATAAATCCACTTAATAACAGCTCATTAAAACATGTCTAATAATCACATTGTATTCAGGATCTAATAATTAGTAGAATATAACAATATTTCTAGCTCTTGAGCATATTTTCCTACCTCAGAAAAATTGATGTCATGGATTAGATCATATGTTTGCAGGATATCCTCCAAATCATGGTTTTTACACTATCCCAGAGAAATATCCACATGTATCTAATATCATGATTTAAATCAAATAAATCATTGATTTCTATGGGCTTCACATATTCTGATGTTTATGCAGCTTGTTTTGAGGATGACCCAGCACCTCCTAACATAGAATTGTTTTAGGCCCCTTTTATCTCCTAAGATACTAGGTATCTGAATAACATATATCCTATAGACAATGACGATTGGGAAATCTTAGCATGATATATTGTGTTTTTTATATGTTGCCTACTCTGGGGCACTTTCATGATATTGACTTGAAGTCTTTAGAGCTTCATAATCATCACCAATTATTTAGAATTTCATGTCATGTTTTTCATGACCAGTAGTTATCATATCCATGACTATAGGAAGTTATTTTTTTAAATGACCATGGGGATATAATGAAATTCATGAAGTAGACTACCCATATTCCAGTATAATTGATGCACCTAATGGTTGTATCATGATTGGAATTTGGGACACCTCCATGGATGTTAGGAACTAGAATTTCCTAGACACCATTGGGTGTTTCTCAAGTAAAACATTTGTGTGGAGAAAGAAACATGATTGTTGTAGACATTTGGATTAGTGGGTAAATCTATTTTGATAATATTCATCATATATTATCATTTTTTTAATTTGGGATGTTAGTATGTTTCCTTTGAATTAAATCATGTTCTCCCTCGTATCATCATTATCTTTAACATTATAAGTGATCCTCCTAGTCAACGGATCATAATACAAGATTAAGTGAACTCTCCCAATATGTTCAAAATCCCCAATACATCATCGCTAAAAATTAGAGAAACCAACCTTTAGGGACTTGAACTCCACATAACATTGAGTAGGAGCTAAATTGTGATCCAACCCACCCCCATAACACATATAATGGCCCTAAAATTATGAATGGATAATTTATCATGTACTCATGTTGTAAAACCTAGTGGATATTCCCTAGTATATGGGAATCTAAACCGATGTGGCCCCCTTCTGCTAGATTATCAATTATAACACATTTCCATGATTTCCTACTACTGTTGGATTCATGGACTGATATCAAGTATATACATAGTCACATGGTAGGGAAACTATCCAAAAAGGTCACAAAAGAATCCTCAAACATAAACTTGTATCCCGAATGGTTATAATGGACATTCTATAATGTAGGATTGAATTTAAAAAGAGTTCTTTGACTTTATAAAATTGGAATCCTATGCGAAATGAAAATTATGACATTCTTCTTCTGGCTCTAGGAAGGCATTTATCTACGTTTCAAGGTGAGTATTTTCCCTTGGGTGAGGACATGACATGTTAACCATATTAGCCACAATAAATATCTCTTGGTCCAAATTAATAGTCCTTTGTGTATCATTCCACGATTCCCAAAGTGGAATAAATTAGTCATACATATCCCCAAGAATAGGGGATCTAAATAGTTTCTAGACATCCCATAAGCTAAATTTGACTACATCTTATGTCAGATTAAAATAATTTATCTAAGGGATCTTCTAGCTGATCTAGACATGGGGTTGTATAAGTTCATGTAAATATATATTTTTCCGACACAAATTGCATCGTAAATGATGAAATATTTTAGATAACTTGTGAATTTTGGATAGTTTTGGCTCACTCAGTATTCTCACATACATTCAAGCCATAGACCCCCTCTAGAGTTGAAATCCAAATCCTCCTTCCGACATTGTGACTAGTCTATATGGGAAGCTTGAAATTTTTACTCGTATCAATGATTTTTTGACTCTTAGGTTTGAGGATTCAGATTTTTTCTACAATGGATAAATTTTATGAAAAATTTAGTATGAACTATTTTATCCTTATGTATGCACCCTTAGAGGAGACTTTGGTGGTGGGAAAATTGTTTGTTCCATGAACAAATAATTTGGAATGTAAATTATAACCTTCGTAATGAGTGTGTCTCTCAGAAGTCTATGATTTACATTGTAAGATAGTTATTATGTTGATACTAATGTTAGTACTACGTTAAGTGGTTCACTTTCAAGAATGGAAAATTTAAAATGGTCATAGTAATATAACCCAATATATTTGATCATCAATGGGAAGCATGTAGTTTCTTGTCTGTGTAATTCCATCAAATCATCCATTTAATATCTTCAAGGTAACATCATGATTTTCAATAAAATAAATACCATGATTTGATGAAGTACATAAATTTTAGATAATGATGGCCCTCAAGAAAGTCCCTCGACTAGGTACCTCATGGAGGAACTTGACTAGGTGATTCCACATAGAACAATCACTCATGCTAGGGTACCATGTTCTTTCATGGAATAGATTGCTCAGAATACCTAAACAAATATCAAGTGCTACATGACTAATTGGATGATCTATGAAATGATAGAAAATTAATATGAATGAAGATGTAATGATTATCCAGAGGCTCAACTATATTTCAAGACATTGTTTGCCTATGCATTGAACCTACAGACTAGAAATACGCCTCAAACCTAGGGACCAGACCCATTACGTTTGCATGTGTTGGAAAACTATTTGAATGACCTATGAATCCTTTAGATTCTATTCCCCCCTTCCTCATGAGTATACCATATTCATCTTATCAGATCCAATCCTAAAGGTTTGGGTTCTTGGAAGTCTATTTTTTCACATGTGTTAAAATGATTATGAATATTACACCATGTGTTAGAGTGTTTAAGATCCCCAAGAATCATTATGTTAATTAGATTAAATCGGCCTATGCACACCTAGCCTATGAAACTTGAGGCTCACACAACCCCCACCCCCCTGTGCAACACTAAAGGGTCAGAAACAACTGTTTAGGGTACCTTCATGGATTACCTACAACAGGTATTTGTTTGGATAGACACATTAATATTAGGTCTCATGTTTTCCTATAAATAGAACCCTTGTGATCCACATTTGATAGACTGGAAAATCCAAAGAAGCCTTTAATATCTGTTTGTCAAGCTCCTTCAACTAGTTCCTCAATAATCCATCATCTAGATCGTCTAAAACATATATATAAAATAATTATGGGGTATAGTGGGATTAAATAACCAATAGGTTCTAAAAAAATATACTAATGTGATGGACCCCTCCCCCTAGCTGAAAACCACTAGCTGGAAGGTCCCTCCATAAACTCAATACATCAAATGACCCATCCATATACATCTGGGGAAACCCATGGTTCCTATAGAAATTTATTTCCCATGTGTTGTTTCTTATGTTGTCCACTGTATAAGGAAATATTAGATCATGCATTCTTACCATGTTTGAAACACATCCAGTACATCCTGGGTGACCCTGTCCATAGAACCTGATGCTCGCAAAACTTTATATGAATGAGATATATTCTAATAGACCTTCTGATACACCAATATAAAGGATCCTCTTACATTGGATCCCTTGACTTTTGAGGACTATGTTTAAGGATCCGTACATTCATGACCATAGTGAGAGACACACCAATGTGTCTCCCTTTTGATTATTCATTACATCATTCAGAAGTATCAAATATTTTTTCTTCCTGATGGGTAGGGTCCTTATGGAGATTTCATTTATGATTTTAATTGTTCATGGGGACCCAAATTCTTGGGGTAGTGTTAGGGATCTCTTGGTATCTGATACTATGGATAAGTCCATGTCGTTCCTTGGTAATCTATATATCTAGGTACCTCCAATCATAGGTGGGTAGGGGGAGGATCACTCCTAGACTTCCCATAAATGTTTAATGATGTATCCTACTATATTATTTGGACATAAGTGTTAGTATTCCTTCCAGGATTAATCCCCTACCCTTTATTACAAGGTAGTAACCAGGAAGGTGTTCAGATATAACGATCCTAGTTACCAAAATGGAAGAGGACACTGGAACATCAAAGCCCTTTTATCTTATCTTGTCACCCAACACCTTCCACAATCATTAGAAAGAGATTTTGTGTTTTGATAGATCTTAAGCTCTCTATCATTTATCATGTTTGATTAGGAAAAATTCATGCTTAGTGGTTCGCTATGATCATGGTGCATGCATGATCATATGCACGTTTTCATAGATAATATTTTATTGTATCATCCTCTCACCTCCCATTATAGGACCTCCTTATGAATTTATCATCAAGGCCATGTATACAACTAAAAATAACATCATCCTATATGGTGTAATCCTTGAAACCACTACTTAATATTTAAATTGTCCATATTATTCCGGAATAAAGTCAATGGGTAACCTCCACGGTGTATGTAACACCCGAGATTTTGATGAGTAATATTTTTTTTTATATCATCAAAGGAATCTTTCACTACACACTTACTTGGCTTACTTTACACGCAATCACGACCTTCCTCGATAGCTTACGTCGTACGCAATACCGAGTTTCACTAAACAATGATATGCTGTTAAAATATTATTAAAACTAGCCGTTATGAATAGTAATATCCACTTTTTGAAATTTTATTAATTTTATTTTTCAAAATGAACTTCATTTTTGGATTCAGAATACCAAAATTAGCCTAGGGTGAAATTTTGGTATTTTTCTGAAAACGTTCAATTTTTGATGAATAGTGAAACCACTAAGTGGTAGGTTAAAAACTGAATTTTGCATAAAACATAATTTTACCGCTTCTGTGAATGGAATTTCAAAAATCCGAAAGACACGGTTGATATCAGTAAGGAAAATGTGGTTCAATGAGATAAAAATATTTTTTTTTGGTGAATAGTAACTTTTTACTTTTTTAACCGCGGTTAATAGTAAATAGGGTAACTAAGGGTAAATATGATATTAATATTACCCTAACACATGTCATAATTCTTTTGGACAAGTTTATTTCGACCAAAAACAAACATAGGAATAAAATATGACCATTTAGGCCCACTTGGATTAGATTAGGACATTTATTATTAATTTATTTAAAGAAGGGTTAAAATAGTTAAAATCAATGTTTAATAAGTAAACCATTTTTAATATGGGGTTATAAATAAGATAAATTAGACTATAAATATTCATTAGAATGCTAAAAAGATTTCCTACATAATGGTATTTTATTTGTAATTTTTAGAGACTAAATAATTTAATTTATTTATGACACAATGATGATGCAGTAATTATATTATTAATACAATATTGACATAATTGATGTTATAAACACCAAAATAAATGTAATTTGGGACTTTTTATGAATTCCACTAATTTTCTAGGTTAATATGATATATTAGTGTTGATTTAATCAACTTGGTTCGAACATATAATTCTGTTATGACTTTCACAAAAATCATATATCAAATAGTGTCAAAATTGACACAAAATAGTTTTTAAATCAAATATTATATTATTAATTGTTATTTTATTACTAAAAATCTAAGGTTCGGCCAAATGACTTAGATAAGGATATATATATTAATAATAAACAATTTGGGGTTCGTTTGGCATGTTATAGTAAGTGTATTAACCATATAATGTAAGAAAACAAAAAGATATGGTAAAAGTTAAATTATTTAACTTAGAGTTAAATCTTATTGATAAGGTTAAAATAATACCCTAAACTTGTCCAAACCCTATTGGTTGATAGGATTTCGACCCATCCCCACTTTAGCTTCGAAATAAGACCCTTTGGAACCATTATAAACCGATTTTGACTTTAATATAAAATTATATTTTGAGATATTCCTAAGGTGCCCCTCTCCTCCCTTATAAAAGGGAACCTCCTCCCCCTCCTCCTCACCCCAAATTGAGCACTCAAGCTCGGCCAACCCCTGCCAAAATCCCTTCTCCACTTCCCTAGAATAATCCTAGAGGTTCTGGTCTTCTTAAAAGATCAATCTTAGTTCCTTAAGTGGAGAATTCAAAGAGGCGTTCCAAAGAAGAGGTAATATCCATTACCGATCTTTTCAATTTCGTTCTTTTTCAACTTCTTCTTCTTTAGTTGTTTCATGATAAAGTAATAACATCATTATTACTTAAATACTGATATGTTATTATAAATATGAAACAACCCTAATTCACATTCTATCCATCCTACGGAAAAATGAAATCACCGTGCGTGCGTACGTACGGAATACCGTCTCCACGCCGTGGTGTAATCTATTTTCCACCATCACCTTACAAGGATGGGTATAATGGTGTAATGAGTAACTATATATGATTATTATGAAGTAATATTGATACTGAAATAATATATATATACTCCAATACAATTCCACGATCATAGGAACGATATCATCACTCGTGCGTACGTACGGAATACCGTCTCCACGATGTGATGCGACTCGTTCTACATGATCTTCATTTCATAATGATTATATAAATGAATTGAATGGATGAATATGGTATATAATACACTAATACCATTCTGGAAATAAAGTATCTATAACCTAAATATAAGAATAAGAATTTATTCGACAAAACACGCATAAGAACAAAAAGTTATAAAGACCCGAGTAACAAGTAACAATGAAATATTACTAACAAGAATATAATAATATGACCATATATGATATCATATAAATATGTATGATTCTGGAATAAGTCAATAACATTATTTAAACCATTATAAAGGAGCTTCGGACACGAACAAAGAAAATCAGACCTAAGGTATGGGGAAATATCACAATCTCATTTTTATCCGAGATTGTTTATTCGTAAGTATTTACTGGGGTGTATTTTATCATCCACATCCATGTTCCCTCAATATGTAATATTGTTTTCATCCACTTAAAATAGTCTAAATCCAATTTTACCAATCGGTGTGTTTTTAGTAAAGAATATGAAAGGAATCTTTTGTCGTTTTTTTTCGTACGAGGTACTTTTTGACTTTTCCGACAAAAGTACGAAACAATGTTTTTTTAACTTATACGGCATGAATGGATTTTTGAAACATTATTTCAAAGAAGCATCCTTTACAAGTTTTCAAGTTTATTTTTAATCAACTTCTTTTATTTTAAAGTTGTATGACATGTTATGAAAGGAAAAATATTTTTGAAGAAGAAAGGATATTTTCCTCAAGAATGGAGTTCAAGTGTTTTATCAAAATTATTTTCCATCTAAGATAATAAATGGTTCTGTTTTTATCCCTATTATTACATTGATTTGATCATGTTGTGATGGAATTATTTTTATGAATTCCTTTATCTTTTATGAATTGATTTATGATGTCATGATGTTTCAAGAATCCCATTTTTGTTGCATGTGTTATGTGATGATGTATGTTTTATGATTGTGTGGAACACATAAGAAAGGATTAATTATAAGATGGGTGGGACCTATATCTCCCTCCAATGAATTGGGTAAAGATTTATATCTCATGAGATAGACATGGCTGGAATGGAAGGTTATTTCGGTTCAGTGATACAGGACTGAAACGAGGAGTGAACTCGGTTCAGAAATGGACTTTGTCCGCTAAGATAGTCTTGGCAATGAGTTATGACTAACAAGAAATGATTTTCCATGATTATGTGTGCATGCCACAAAGTATCAAGTTTTATGTTATGATTATGGGGATCTCATTTTCACTTCTATGATTTATTCCATGTTATGATATTATGATCTCTTTTGTCGGTTATGATTTTCAAAAAAGATATGATATGATTTCTATTTCCTTTATTTGCCCTTGCTGAGCATTTGAGATCACCCTTTTATGTTTTCTTTTCCCCAGGTCAGGAAGATGGATATTAAGTAGAATATGCTAAAAGGGACCCTAGATATGATGAAATAAATGGGAGACACTGTAGAAGATTTATGAACCAGTTGTTTTTGTTTCCCAGTTTCTAAAGACACTATACCTATACGGTCCTTTGTGGTTTTGTCATATGTTGTAATAAGTGTGCTTCAATTTTGAAGTATTAACAATGTATGTAAAGTATGGGTCGTTATAGTTGGTATCAGACGAAAGGTATAGTCAACCTTTGGAAACTAGGATGTGAAAGCCGAAGTAAGAACCCTAAGGATAAGTCTAAGCATAGAAGACAATCTTAGTGTTTTAGAAATGTCCATGAATAACCTAGGATAATACCTTAAGTATGAAAATTTTATTCTTTAATTATGTGGTTTTCCTATTATAATTAGTGTTGCTCACACTATTCTTCTTGGTTTTAGTCAATGGCTGGAACCCGAAGGAACCATGTTAATGCGGAATGTGATAGGCAATGCAATGATTGTCCCCCTGAGCAACCAAACGATATGGGAGCTGGAATGCAAAATCTTGTAGCCATGCTCACACAAATTTCTCAAGCTATGAATCACGCGGGATTTCCAAACGGGCAAAGGAGGGAGCAACATTCTGTTGAATCCTTCATGAGGCAGCGTCCACCTTCTTTCAGCGGGTCTACTGATCCATTAGTTTCTGAACAATGGATTAGTACTACTGAAAATATATTTTCAGTTCATCAATGTTCTGAACATGATAAAGTCATCCTAGCATTGTATCATTTGGAAGGAGATGCTGATCAATGGTGGAATCTTATTTAGAATACGAGGCAAAGGGATGAAATTGATTCTATGGAATGGGACGAGTTCAAGAACTTATTTTTCAATAAGTACTTCCCTCGTATTCTCCGAACAAAGATGGAGAATGAGTTTCTTGAACTGAAGCAAAGGGATGATGAATCTGTTGGTACCTATGAAGCAAATTTTACAAGACTTGCAAGGTACACTTCTGGTATTATTGTCCAAACTGAGAGTAAGATCGATCGATTCTTTAGTGGCTTAAAACCAAGTCTTCGAAGGGCATTAGCCATAAGGGACTTCAATAGCTACGAGGAAATTGTTCGATGTGCTCTCAAAGTCGAGATGGAGACTGGAGTAACCCATCAGTCACATGGGTTTGATAAGAAGAGGAATATGGAATTCTAAGGAAAATCTAATGAGCAAACTGAAAAGAAGATGAGCTTTCCCTTATGCTCAAAGTGTGGAAAGAAACATAGAGGGAGTTGTCTTAAAGGGACAAGTAAATGTTTTAAATGTGGAAAGGAAGGTCATCGGGCATTTGAATGCCGTGATAATGGGAAGAAGATGTCTAATGATTCAAACAAAGGAAGGGATACACAGAATGATCCTACTACACTTCAATGTTTCAAGTGCAAGGAGATGGGGCATTATGCCAATCAATGCCCAAATCCAAGGGTTGATGATGATGGTCGACGTCAAAAAAATCTTAAGGCTAAATACAAAGGAAATTCACATGCAATTTCTATCAGCGATGTGGAGTACGATAACGAAGTGGTGAAAGGTACACTTATCATCCACTCTAAAGTAGCAAATGTTTTATTTGATTCTGGACCCACCCACTCTTTTATTTCTAAAGAATTTTCTAAGGGTATCACCATATTACCTAAACAATTAGATGTTGAGTTATCTGTGACAACACCTAATGGCACAACAGTCGCATCAAAAGTTTATAATTCATCTCTGATCGAAGTTTGTGGGAAAGTGATTCCTGCAAATCTTGTGATCCTTCCTTTAGTGGAATTTGATGTGATTCTTGGCATGTATTGGCTTTCTCTACATGGATATCATATCAATTTCCAAAGAAGGGAAGTCACATTTCATTATTCCAGATCAATCTACGATCATCTATCAATCCAAGGATGAACATAACCTTCCAGTGGAAATTTCTTCCATCTTATGGGTATTGATTCCACTAAATGAAAGTTATTTATCTCAAATGGTTGGTGAGAAACTTACGATTAAGAATAAGCCCATCGTACGGGAGTTTGATGATGTCTTTCCGGAGGAATTACCAGGTCTTCCACCAAATCGTGAAGTTGAGTTTTCAATAGAACTCGTACCGGGCGCTTTGCCAATTTCAAAGACACCTTATAGAATGGCCCCAATTGAGTTGCAGGAATTGAAGAAGCAACTCCAAGAGAATCTTGATAAGGGATTCATATTCCCTAGTGCGTCACCTTGGGGAGCACATGTTCTATTTGTTAAGAAGAAAGATGGATCAATGAGACTTTGCATTGATTATCGAGAACGTAACAAGATCACTATCAAGAACAAATATCCTCTCCCATGCATTGATGACTTATTTTACCAACTACGCGGAGCTCAATACTTTTCCAAGATTGAACTTCGTTCAGTGTATCATCAATTAAGGGTCAAAAGGGAGGATATACCAAAGGCGGCTTTCCGTACAAGGTATAGACACTATGAATTTATAGTGATGCAATTTGGTCTTACTAATGCCCCTGCTATCTTCATGGATCTAATGAATAGAGTCTTTAGAGACTATCTTGATCAATTTGTGGTAGTCTTTATAGACGATATTCTTGTCTATTCAAAGAGCAAGGAAGAGCATGAAGATCACTTGAGAATTATATTAAAGACCCTGAGAAAGGAGAAGATTTATGCCAAATTTACCAAGTGTGAATTTTGGCTTCAAAAAGTTTCATTTCTGGGTCACATAATCTCAAAAGAGGGGATATCTGTGGATCCAGCAAAAACAGAGGTTATCGAAAGATGGTCGAGACCAACAACTGTAACTAAGATCTGAAGTTTTCTTGGTTTTGATGGATATTATCGACGTTTTGTTAATGAATTTTCACGATTATCCAATCCATTCACCAAGTTGACTCGAAAAGGAGTTAAGTTTGTTTGGACAGAGGAATGTGAAGAGAATTTCAAGGAGTTGAAAAGAAGGTTATCCAGTGCACCTGTGCTCACACTGCCTTGTAGTGGAGAAAGGTTTGTGATCTAAAATGATGCATCCAAGAAGGGATTGGGGTGTGTTCTTATGCAAAATGATATGGTGATAGCTTATGCCTCACGACAGTTGAAAATCCATGAGCAAAATTACCCAACACATGATTTGGAGTTGGCTGCGGTAATCTTTGCATTAAAGATTTGGAGGCATTACCTTTATGGTGAAAGGTGTGATATCTATACTGATCATAAAAGTTTAAAGTATATTTTCACACAAAAGGAGCTAAATATGCGTCAAAGAAGATGGTTGGAGCTGATTAAGGATTATGACTGCTCAATCCATTACCACCCTGGGAAAGCAAACAAGGTGGCAGATGCATTAAGTCGACAAGAACATGCTAGTTTATCCATGATGAGGATCACAAAAGATCCAATATTTATGGATTTACAAAGGATGGATCTTGGGATTATAATGGAAGGGGACAAATCTTATCTTTCTCAAATGAATGTTCAACCATCTATACATGTGAAGATTAAAGAGGTACAGAATGAAGATGTCGAGTTACAAAAGAAGGTGAGAAATGTTCCTGAATTCAACCTTGATTGTGATGGGATAATAATGTTCAGGAATCGGGTTTGTGTTCCTCCCATCCCCGAATTAAAGAAGGAGCTGCTCGATGAGGCTCATAGTTCTACATTCTCTATTCATCCTAGAAGCACGAAGATGTATAGGGTCCTGAAAGAGTACTTCTGGTGGGATGGCATGAAATGAGATGTTGCTGAATATGTCTTTCGATGCTTGGTTTGTCAACAAGTTAAAGCTAAGAGACAGAAGTCTAAAGGGATGTTACAACCATTACCCATACCCGAATGTAAATGGGAAAACATCACTATGGACTTTGTCACAGGACTTCCTAAAACATCCAAAGGCAATAATGCTATCTGGGTCATAGTTGATCCTCTTACAAAGTCTGCACACTTCATTGATATTAGAGAGGATTTCTCTCTAGATCAGCTTGCCAGGATATATGTAAAGGAAGTGGTAAGATTGCATGGAGTACCACTTTCTATTATATCTGATCGGGATCCGAGATTTACCTCGAAGTTCGGGCGAAGTCTTCAGCATACTCTGGATACAGAGTTGAGTTTCAGCACTACTTATCATCCTCAGACAGACGGTCAGTCTGAGAGAAAAATTCAAACCCTAGAAGATATGTTGAGAGCTTGCTCTATGGATTTCAAAGGAGGTTGGGATCAACACCTACCTTTGGTTGAATTTTCTTATAATAATAGCTTTCACTCCAGTATTCAGATGGCTCCTTATGAAGCTCTCTATGGAAAGAAATGCAAGACTCCAACTTGCTGGGATGAAGTTGGGGAAAGAAAGCTATTAGGACCTGATCTCGTTGATGAAATGGCAGAAAAGGTCAGATCTATTCAACAACACATAAGAGCAGCTCAGAGTCGACAGAAAAGCTATGCCGACAACCGATGAAAAGACCTAGAGTTTGAAGTGGGTGATAATGTTTCTTACGAATATCTCCCAGGAAGAGGGTTATGAGATTTGGAAAGAAGGGGAAGTGGATCCCTAGATATATCGGTCCTTTCGAAATACTGGATCGTGTTGGGAAGGTAGCTTACCGATTGGCGCTTCCACCGAATCTCTCTCAAATTCATGATGTGTTCCATGTATCTCTCCTGAGAAAGTACATACCAGATCCTTCACATGTACTCAGCTCAGAAGTTGTACCGCTGGAGGAAGATCTTTCTTATGAAGAACAACCGATAGAGATTTTGGATCGTAGCGAAAAAGTCCTACGAAACAAGACCACTCGCTTGGTGAAAGTTTTATGGAGGAACCACGAACTTGAAGAAGCTACATGGGAGCTTGAGGATATGATGAGGGAGAAGTATCCTCATCTGTTTGTTACAAAGTGACGAATTTCGAGGGCGAAATTCTTTTTAAGGGGGGTAGAATGTAACACCTGAGTTTTTTATGAGTAATATTTTTTTATCATCAAAGGAATCTTTCACTACACACTTACTTGGCTTACTTTAAACGCAATCACGACCTTCCTCGATAGCTTGCGTCGTACGCAATACCGAGTTTCACTAAACAATGATATGCTATTAAAATATTATTAAAACTAGCCGTTATGAATAGTAATAACCACTTTTTGAAATTTTATAAATTTTATTTTTCAAAATGAACTTCATTTTTGGATTCGGAATACCGAAATTAGCCTAGGGTGAAATTTTGGTATTTTTCTGAAAACTTTCAATTTTTGATGAATAGTGAAACCACTAAGTGGTAGGTTAAAAACTGAATTTTGCATAAAACATAATTTTACCGCTTCTGTGAATGGAATTTCAAAAATCCGACAGACACGGTTGATATCAGAAAGCAAAATGTGGTTCAATGAGATAAAAATATTTTTTTTGGTGAATAGTAACTTTTTAATTTTTTTACCGCGGTTAATAGTAAATAGGGTAACTAAGGGTAAATATGATATTAATATTACCCTAACACATGTCCTAATTCTATTGGACAAGTTTAATTCGACCAAAAACAAACATAGGAATAACATATGACCATTTAGGCCCACTTGGATTAGATTAGGACATTTATTATTAATTTATTTAAAGAAGGGTTAAAATAGTTAAAATCAATATTTAATAAGTAAATCATTTTTAATATGGGGTCATACATAAGATAAATTAGACTATAAATATTCATTAGAAAGCTAAAAATATTTCCTACATAATGGTATTTTATTTGTAATTTTTAGACACTAAATAATTTAATTTATTTATGACACAATGATGATGCAGTAAATATCTTATTAATAAAATATTTACATAATTGATGTTATAAACACCAAAATAAATGTAATTTGAGACTTTTTTCGAATTCCACTACTTTTCTAGGTTAATATTATATATTATTGTTGATTTAATCAACTTGGTTCGAACATATAATTCTGTTATGACTTTCGCAAAAATCATATATCAAATAGTGTCAAAATTGACACATAATAGTTTTTAAATCAAATATTATATTATTAATTGTTATTTTATTACTAAAAATCTAAGGTTCGGCCAAATGACTTAGATAAGGATATATATATTAATAATAAACAATTTGGGGTTCTTTTGGCATGTTATAGTAAGTGTATTAACCATATAATGTAAGAAAACAAAAAGACATGGTAAAAGTTAAATTATTTAACTTAGAGTTAAATCTAATTGATAAGGTTAAAATAATACCCTAAACTTGTCCAAATCTTATTGGATGATAGGATTTCGACCCATCCCCACTTTAGCTTCGAAATAAGACCCTTTGGAACCTTTATAAACCGATTTTGACTTTAATATAAAATAATATTTTGAGATATTCCTAAGGTGCCCCTCTCCTCCCTTATAAAAGGGAACCTCCTCCCCCTCCTCCTCACACCAAATTGAGCACTAAAGCTCGTCCAACCCCTGCCAAAATCCCTTCTCCACTTCCCTAGAATAATCCTAGAGCTTATGGTCTTCTTCAAAGATCAATCTTAGTTCCTTAAGTGGAGGATTCAAAGAGGCGTTCCAAAGAAGAGGTAATATCCATTAACGATCTTTTCAATTTCTTTCTTCTTCAACTTCTTCTTCATTGGTTGTTTCATGATAAAGTAATAACATCAGTATTACTTACATACTGATATGTTATTATAAATATGAAACAACCCTAATTCACCTTCTATCCATCCTACGGAAAAATGAAATCACCGCGCGTGCGTACGTACGGAATACCGTCTCCACGCCGTGGTGTAATCTATTTTCCACCATCACCTTACAAGGATGGGTATAATGGTGTAATGAGTAACTATATATGGTTATTATGAAGTAATATTGATACTGAAATAATTTATATATACTCCAATACAATTCCACGATCATAGGAACGATATCATCACTCGTGAGTACGTACGGAATACCGTCTCCACGATGTGATGCGACTCGTTCTACATGATCTTCATTTCATAATGATTATATAAATGAATTGAATGAATGAATATGTTATATAATACACTAATACCATTCTGGAAATGAACTATCTATAACCTAAAGATAAGAATAAGAATTTATTCGACAAAACACGCATAAGAACAAAAAGTTATAAAGACCCGAGTAACAAGTAACAATGAAATATTACTAACATAAAGCTAATAATATGACCATATATGATATCATATCAATATTTATGATTCTGTAATAAGTCAATAACATTATTTAAATCATTATACAGGAGCTTCGGACACGAACAAAGTAAATCGGACCTAAGGTAAGAGGGAAATATCACAATCTCATTTTTATCCGAGATTGTTTATTCTTAAGTATTTACTGGGGTGTATTTTATCATCCACATCCATGTTACCTCAATATGTAATATTGTTTTCATCCACTTAAAATAGTTTAAATCCAATTTTACCCTTCGGTGAGTTTTTAGTAAAGAATATTAAAGGAATCTTTTGTCGTTTTTTTTTCGTACGAGGTACTTTTTGACTTTTCTGACAAAAGTACGAAAGAATGTTTTTTTAACTTATACGGCATGAATGGATTTTTAAAACATTATTTCAAAGAAGCTTCCTTTAAAAGTTTTCAAGTTTATTTTTAATTAACTTCTTTTATTTTAAAGTTGTATGACATGTTATGAAAGGAAAAATGTTTTTGAAGAAGAAAGGATATTTTCCTCAAGAATGGAGATCAAGTGTTTTATCAAAATTATTTTCCATCTAAGATAATAAAGGGTTCTGTTTTTATCCCTATTATTACATTGATTTGATCATGTTGTGATGGAATTATTTTTATGAATTCCTTTATCTTTTATGAATTGATTTATGATGTAATGATGTTTCAAGAATCCCATTTTTGTTACATGTGTTATGCGATGATGTATGTTTTATGATTATGTGGCACACATAAGAAAGGATTCATTATAAGATGGGTGGGACCTATATCTCCATCCAATGCATTGGGTAAAGATTTATATCTCATGAGATAGACATGGCTGGAACGGAAGGTTATTTCGGTTCAGTGATACAAGACTGAAACGAGGAGTGAACTCTGTTCAGAAATGAACTTTGTCCGCTAAGATAGTCTTGGCAATGAGTCATGACTAACAAGAAATGATTTTCCATGATGATGTGTGCATGCCACAAAGTTTCAAGTTTTATGTTATGATTATGGGGATCTCATTTTCACTTCTATGATTTATTCCATGTTAATATATTATGATCTCTTTTGCAGGTTATGATTTTCAAAAAACATATGATATGATTTCTATTTCCTTTATTTGCCCTTGCTGAGCATTTTAGCTCACCCTTTTATGTTTTCTTTTCCCCAGGTCAGGAAGATGGATATTAAGTAGAATATGCTAAAAGGGACCCTAGATATGATGAAATAAATGGTAGACACTGTAGAAGATTTATGAACCAGTTGTTTATGTTTCCCAGTTTCTAAAGACACTATACCTATACGGTCCTTTGTGGTTTTGTCATATGTTGTAATAAGTGTGCTTCAATTTTGAAGTATTAACAATGTATGTAAAGTATGGGTCGTTATAGTGTATTACCCAACCATATAACAAAATCACCATGAGTCGAGACATTCATCATGGAACCACTCACTAGATAATACTACTATATGGTGTGATCCCCCAAAAACATTTCTCAATCCTCTCAACGAGACACATTACCTATTAGAAAATCCTTTATAGGGCCATTTTAAGTCTGGGTCCCCACAACTGAACTACATGGGCACATATTCCCATCATAATGGGGTATGAAGGAAGCTCTATGTGGTCCAACCATAACACACTACAATCAAACATAATTCTCTATTTCCCCCATTATTAGTTTAGTAATATCAATCATGCGAATCCCCAAACCATCCACATCACATGAACCACATTAGTTTATGTCCCTTACCAAACATTGACATGGAACCTTTCTCAAAGATTTCTTTACAATAAGACATTAAACTCCAAGGTTTGTTCCTTGTCTAATGACCAGAAAAAAAATTATGTATCCGGTTATGTGGCACCGAAATTAGTGGGTTATAATTTCTTCCACATGTATACATAAAAATATTGTCTTATAGGCATGATACGGGAATTCAAAATACTCATGTCACCCACTATGATGATAAACTGCAATCCAACCCCCTATGTGCCTCAATCCAATAATCGTAGTAATACATGAAAAAAGAGTTCTCTACCGATAGTAAAATATTACCATTGATGGAGATCCTTATTTCATAAAAATATATCATTCGATGAAGAACCTAAAATATAAATTGATTTTAAATTTCATACATGCTAAAAATTGATTTTTAATTCATTGTTGAACCATATCATACATGGAAATTAATGAATTATTCCTGAACACATCTCAATTATTTATGAGATTCCTCGATTTGGGAATATGTCCAACCAAAATGGTATGAGAACCTGACCGACCATCCTATCGAACAATGTGAGTCTACATTTATTTTTGGACCATTTCACAAAAACATATATCCTTGAAAATAGGTTGGAATCGGGGAAGCATTGGGTATTTCCGGATTTACAAACAAAACCAATTGGAAGCCTTTTGAAAATGATAAATCTAACATAAATCATTGTGCTACCATCAAACTACACACAATCCGCCATTGAGAAATGGATTTATGTCTTTGTTAAAATAATATTTTAATATATCACTACCATATAATATTCATCAATTAAAAGTTTTTATCACATTAAATATTTAAAATTATATTAATTTTTATATTTTTATTACCATTTATTTGATTTTTCTATTAATTTGATAATATTGTGATAGTGTTGTAAAATAATTTATAATAATTACATATTTATTAAAATATAATATTTAATTATGATGATAAATAAAAACATAAATTATTAAAATTAGTTTTTATAATAAATACTCTCCACTTTTTCCATAATTGAACAATATTACAATTTTAAAAAATAATATTGTAATTTTTGGATTTATATGCCATGTAATATTATAAACATGAGAATGTTGTCAAAATAGAATAAAAAGGGAATATATTCAACTTTGGGATGACTATGGATGATATATTCTCATAAAAAAAATGAAGGCTATAATTAATGTAATTTTATCCCCTTATCCTTTCAATTATAACAATATTTACCCAATTTATCATTGCCTATGGTAAAAAAATTATTATTATTATTTTTTATATTAAAAAAAGTTAAAATTGAATTATTTCCCGAATTTTTATCCCATTATTGAAAATGTGAATTCAATTTTTCATGAGTTAATTTTTATATGTTGGAGAATTATTTTCTAAATTAAACTAGAAAAATGTGATAAAAATGTTTCCCATAATGATACCATTAAATGTTTAAAAATGTTTTTACAAATAATTATATTGAAAATCTCATTCAAAAAATTTTTGAATATATTAAATGAAAATGAAAATATTAAATTTTAAATCAATTACATAATAAAATTTTATATTGCAAAAAAAATAATAAAAATTAATATTTTCAATAAAAACATGTATTTTGTACTATACATTGAAAAATAATTTCTATGAAAAAAATCTGATAAATTAATCAAACAAAAAAATTTATATTATTATTTATCAAATTATATCATTTTTATTAATTTGAGTTTCTATAACTTCTGGAAATTAATAATAATATTAATTATCAAAAGCATTAAATATTATTTTTGGAATAAAAGTTATTTTTTAGGATGAAAATGACTTAACAAAAGATTTAATGATTATTTATTTTTAATTTTTAAATAATTTTATATTATGAGTGAAAATTGTAATTATTTCATAAATTATTTTACCCTACTAGTAGCATCAAATTTAATGTCATGATTATAATGGTTAGGGTAAATAATAAAATTTAATAGTTTGTTTCTGCTCTGGTTTGTGTGTCGTATATTCCCTAAAACATATAGTTCTTATTTTAAATTCCCGGGGTGTTACATTACCCTTACATTAAATAAATTTCATCACCAATATTTTCTATTTAAATCTGTGAATCAATGGTTTTAAAATATGATGATACATTTTTTGAAAACACATATCATAAAAATGATCAATTTTGTATAAAAAAATAGGTAACTAGACATGTGATGGTAATCACAAAACTACATATATGAATAGGAGAAAATTAGTAGGAATTTAAAACATGGAAATATATTAAAGAACTATTTCCCAAATATTAATTGAGACTCATGGAGACTGTGATCCTAATAAAGTTAGTGACCACAAAACCATAAATTTATGATGGTTGAAATGACAATCAATTACTTTGAATTTATTATAATAGGATACATTTTTTATTTTGAGATTCTTTTCATTGAGTGGATGAATCTATTTACCATACTGACTAGGAACATGATCATATTTACATACATGAAAAGTCAAATTGCATCATTTAATATATTTTGTATATGATCACATCTTTTATCCAAACGATGAGCAATCAAGATGAATTTTTCGTGGACACATTACTAAAAAAAATTCTAACAAATCACATAACCCAAAAACGATTAAAATATATTTTTCCAAGCATTAAACATTAAAACCCCATAATGGTTTTCATGAATATCAAACAAGGATTATACCTTCATATGAATAAATACAGCATTAATCTACAAAATTCCCAGGTAATAACCAATGTTTAAATTAAATAATTAAATAAATTATTATCTATAACATTCCTCAAAATATTCTTGAAAATAATTGGAAGCCAATGATTATAATGATTTAGACATATATTCTTCTATGATAAACTTAATATTTATCTCTAATTTATAGTATTCATTCTTATAGTCTCCTTCCAAAAATGGAAATGTCAAAATAAAAAAATATTTTTGATTTGATAATCATATCCATAAATAAATATCCTTATATCCAATATATCATCAATAACCACAACATTAATGATTTTTTTTGTATAGACACAGAATTTACATGTAAGTTTTTATAATATATGGGAATTTTATGAGTCCGTAATAATTTACGGCACGTGATTCCGAGGCTTGGAGTGCCCGAAATGGATTTCTGATCTTTTCTTTGAGTACATTCATTAAACATGAGAGCGACTTTTTATATCTTTTGAACTGGTGCTCGGAATTGAAATCTAAGGGCATCGTTGAACTTGTAGCACCAGTATTCTCTTAAATAGACATTCAACTTGACGACAGTTGGTCAAGGTTGAACGCTAGTATTTGGGTTTTTCGTGGAAATAATAAAATAAAATACACACACATTTTATTTTATTTTTTGTAACCCCCCCCCCATGTGGGTGTTGGGAGGTGGGGTCTACTGGGAATAAACCTCCATGTGAAATTTGGATGTGAGGACCACAAGACCATAACCTCTCATGAGAGGTTATGTTGGTGGAGACCACTACACCTTAACCTCCCATGTGAGGTTATAGTGGTGGGGACCACTGGAGGCCTAACCTCTTGGACTCCCCTCTTAATGGGGGAGGAAAGCTTTCAACCCCTCATTGAAGTGGAGTAGCCTCTTCAATTAATCAACATTAATTAAACCAATGCACCACTTTAATTTTTCCAACCTAGTTAATTGGATTTTCCACTTTTTATTTTATGTAACAGGGTCGTTGGAATTTAGGTAGTTTCCTAATAAATGAAACATAAAAAATTCCATGATCGTTACATAACTTCTCGCCTCTCTTATATATATGGAGCTTGGGGGGACGATTTGGTATGTCTTCTCCAAGTGATGATGTGCTGTTAATGTGACGTGAAACCCAACACTTACAGGTTTACGCTCTCCAACGAAGAACGCTCTGCCAATGAAGAACGCTGACCTCCTTCGGGCTGCTTCCTCATAACTTCTTCCAACATGGGACGTCATCACCTATGACAAATCGACGTCCTTATTTTCCCAACGATGTCATCTTCCCCCTCATGGACTCCATCAATGGAAATCCTATGGTAGAGGTTTAATGCTATTTCATTGTCACTTCCCATTTTCTCCCCTTATTTTCCTTGTGTGGGATGGGAAGAAACATTGTTGAAGATTATGGTTTGAAGTTCATCATTTATTCCTTGTTCTATGTGAACTGTTTGCTACAACTCTAAATGCGGAGGGTACATGCCAAAATAACATGGACTAACCCATCCGCCGTTCTTCTTTGTGTTTTTTTTGGAATGAAGGAAGACGATGAAGGGGACGAAGGCAACGACATCACCCCTCACGGCCACCACTACACGCGCCACCCCCGCGTCGCTCAGGCCTCCCGGTTGAACCGACTGCACACCCCTGCCGAGCTGAGACACCCTGGGCTGAGCTAGCTCCACGCCCCGGCTTGCGTCTCCCACAGGCCAAGCCACGCCGGGCGCACTGCCCGCTAGTCACGCCACCTGCCGGCCGAACCGAACGCACCACCCGTCGGCTTCCTGAACCACATATGCCCCTCGCGGTGCCCTAGCTGAACCGGCCTTGCGCCCCGATCATACCAGCCTCACTGAGGCCCTTGGAGCTAACACGCCTGTGCCGTCCTCATGGCGCCCTCCGGGACGAGTCTTCGTCACGGTGCCCTGCGGACCTATCATCCCTCGTGGAGAACTCTGGGCCGAGCCGCCAACATGGTGCCCTCTAGGCCGAACCCCCCTCACGGCCAACTAGGATGGGCCCAGCATGTCGGGTCGACCCGAACTGGAGCGGCCCAGGCCGGGTTGGGAGGTGGCGACCCGAACATGGTCGGTCCAGGTCAGGGCGGACCAGGTCGGCCGATCGGGGCAGATCAGACCCATGCCCACTATGACCTATTTTACCTTCATTTGGTCGTAACATTGGCATTGGATGTCCATTTGATGTACCGTTACCGGAACTGGAAATCTTGGAGCATGATAGTCCCTATGAGTATACCCCACTAGATTTTTGGGTATAGTTGAGATATTATCATGTTGGATTGAGCACAAATCTAACTAGGCCCCTAAGACTAGAAGGAAAATAACTCACAGAACGGGCGTCTGTTTGATGCGCCGTCTGTTACGTTGAGACACATATGATGTGATGGGACATCGAGATACTTCTTCGCGGGACTTTGTAGTAGTTGGGGGTTTTAACTATGGCTTGGGAAGTAGTTTCTCCGAAGCGTGATACATACAGAACTCTGTGACTAGATGAGACTTGATGAATTTTGACCGTTTCGACTCAGAGTGACTCCTTTTTCCCAGTAGAGAGCACCATGGTTTTGCGGCAGAACAACAGTGGGGTGCGCCATGGTGTTGTGGCAGACTCACATTACTTGATAGAAAGAGTACCACAGCAGGCCTAGAGGGGGAGTTCCTTGGTGACACGGCGGACCCATGGTCGGGAGCACCATGGTGACACCACAGACCCACGGTACTCGACAGGAGGAGTACCTCAGCAGTCTAAAGATAGGGAGAAGGGCCTATGTGTGACGCCGCAGACCCACTGTACTCGATAGAGGATGATTTATCCATCATCATAGGTGTCAGACAATGTTATTGTGGTTGTAACTTGATAATACCCCTAAAATAAATTCCTGGTTGAGGATAGTCAGTTTCTCTGTGTTTTACTCATGATTAAGATGGGATACTTGATTACTTAGGTATATGTATTAGAATATACCTATGTGGGGTTATCTGTTGATTTATTACTTTTGGGTTTGTCCTTTATGGATTTTTGTGATACATTGAGGGTCTCGTGGTCCCTACGGAGTATTATTATACTAACCCCTACATGGGCTATGCCCGCACCTTATTGTGTTTGATGCAGATGACAGATAGTGGTACTGAGGTTGAGAGTACTATGACCGGACGGTACCCAGAGGTGGACCATATGGCTTGTCGATACACGGAGTAGACAGACTGATGTGGGGTACTGAGGTGGAAATCTGTACCAAAACATTAGGTATGAACCTCCGAGAATGGCCAAGTAACTGTTTTTTTCCCACAGTTGAACTTGTACTTTCATTTTCTTTTACATTCATGTTTGGCTTGTATTCTGGCCCCTTTTTTACGTATTGTACTCATTTGTTGGTTATACAATTTACTCATGTTCATATATTTCTACGTGTTTTTATAGGTTATATAGTAAATTCCTTCTCAGATTTATAGAATTATGCCTTTGGTGCTTGTCACCTACCCCTGGCCTATGGAAGGCGGGAATTGGGTAGTCACAGCATGGGCCCTGGGGGACAGGTCGTGAAAAATTGGTATCAACGGAGTCGGTTCTACCAAAAAACATATGATTCTGATATTTTCTATGAAGAAATAGTGCTAAGGGTAATTAGTGTGGTTTTCAGATCAAAGAGTCCAGTTTTAGTGCAGCAGCCGATGTATCCATACACAGGACCCTAACATCTGATTTCTGACATAGTGCACGAAAACATTGATTGTGTGTGTGTTTTCAAGAGTTTTCTTAGTGATTTCTTAAGTCGGCTCACCAGGTCTTCTCACTAGGTATAACATATTGACCGTGTCACATCTGTTTCGGGATCCCACCACGCAGACAGCCGGTTTCAATTCTGAGATTTGTTCGTATTGATAGGCCACCGATCGACGAGGCCTCGGTATAGGGTCCATTCCTAGTAGAGGCACCAACGATATCATTACCCATTGGGACAAAGATTCCACTAGCCCCAGCAGCAAAGAGTGGATGCCTCTTTAACATGTTGCACGAGTCACAACGCTAGAGGCCACGTAGGTTCAGGGAGGAGACATACCCACAGGCGACTGAGGATTGGCTGGAGGCTATAGTGAGAGTCTTCTGACTGGTAGGGACACCATCCGAACTCATGATGATACTTCCCGCCATCCTTCTAGAGGCAGCAATAAGCATATGATAGAGCATGATTCTCCAATTCCACGATGATGTGATTCTTGTAGAAAAAGACTTCAAGAGCCTGTTTCGGGCAGAGTTTGTCCTAGCAACACTTCATGTAGTGTGCATACAGGAGCTGCTTCGTTTACAGCAGGGTAGCATGATAGTTGATAAGTACTTATTGAGGTTCACCGATCTCTCACTCTACTCCACAGATATGGTATGGGACCCATTCCTGAGGGCTCAGACCTTCATGAAGGGGCTCAGGCATGTGTTCAGGGTCTCAGTTATCTCACTTAGCATCCAGGCGTATACTAGGGTGTTAGAGAGATCCCTCTTGGTGGAGAGTTTCCAGGTTGAGAAGTCACCAGCATGGAGAGCCACTACCAGTCATCACACTGCGGATTCATCTGCAGCTAACACAAGATAGACGTCACAAAGGTCCAAGGGGATATGACCTATCGGTGGATGGCCGCATGAATCAGTATCGGTTGTTCATGGGACCCGGGGCAGTGACAGACATACCATGAGGGGGCAGTGTTTCTCATGCAGGCAGCAAGGTCACATGGATCGTGATAGTCCAACCCACCATATGGATGATCATAAAATGGTCGATGGACCGCCCAGGCAGAGACAAAGATTTGATCAAGGCGGTCTGTAGGGAGTGGGGGGACGTGGAAGAGGAGCTGGTTGCACAACTGTAGGTGGGTGACGATTCGATTAGTTACTGCCACCACCACTAGGTGGTCCACCCTGACCACAGGGAGCAGGTGGAAATGGGTGTGATCTGCTCCAGGTAGCTGAGGACTATGTCCCTGGAACTCCGGAGATGATATGAGGTATGATCTGTTTCCATTCCACCTTAGTTGCAGTTCTTATAGACATAGGTTCCTATCATTATTTTATTGACACTACACTTGCTCAGAGCTCGGAGATTCCAAAGGAGACGTCAGTTAGATTTTTACGTCTAGAGACTCCTACAGGTTCTAATTCGATGATTACGCACTGGTTCTGGTAGTGTGAGTATACTCTAGGAGACGAGAGCATTGGCTGGGATCTCTTACTAGCAGTGTCGATGGATTACGACATCATCTTGGGTATGGACTAGTTATCTAAATTCCATGAGCAAATAGAATGTATTAGGAATAATGTGAGGTTTTTCGGAACTGATGGGACCAGGTATACCTTCATCGGTTAGAAGGGAACCATTGTAGCACAGGACGGACTTACCGGGAGGAGAGTGAAGCAAATCACTCATCATTTCGCTAGCCTTACCCTGGAGTGGGAGATGTGGAGGGTCCTAATTATCCTATATTTGTGGACCAGTACGAGGATTTTTTACATGATGATGTCACAGTTCTACCTCCTCACAGAGAGGTGGAATTTTACATTGAGTTGTACCCCGGGATGGGAACGATATCTACACCAGCATATCGAATGGCTCCCATGGAGCTTCATGAGCAGTGTGTACAATTGGAAGACTTTAAATGGATGAGATTCATCAGGCCCAGTGTTTCTCCATGGGCAGCCCTGATTTTATTTTCCAAGAAGGCGGTTGGGAGCTTGAGTCTTTACATTGACTACCGGTGCCCAAATCAGGTGAACGTGAAGAAAAATTACCCACTGCTGAGGATTGAAGACCTCTTTGATTAGCTGAAGTGATCATGTTGTTTTTAAAAGATAGACTTCAGTTCATTCTATCACCAGCTCAAAGTGTGAGATGAGGATGTGCAGAGAATAGATTTTAGATGTCAGTACAGACATTATGAGAGCTTGGTAATTCCTTTCAGCATGACCAACTCTCTAGAAATGTTAATGGGGCTCATGAACATGATCTTTTATCCTTACCTTGATCACTTTGTTGTAGTATTTATAGACGACATTCTGATCTATTCGACTACTGAGGAGGATCATGCCTTCAATTTACCGATAGTACTGGATAAACTACAAGAGAACCAGATTTATGGGAAGCTCTCAATGTGCCAATTCTAGATCCGAGAGGATCACTTTTTGGGACACGCCATATCGGAGTCAGAAGTTGCAGTAGATCTAGTAAAGATTGAGGTGGTTCTTGCTTGGGAGCCACCAAAAAGTGTGACGGAGATACAATGGTTCCTGGGTTTGGTTGGATATAACTAGAGTATTGTGCCATATTTTTCAAGAGTTGCAGCACCACTTTCAGCCTTGATGAGGAAGGGGTAACCCTTCATATGGTTAGATGGATGCTAGTAGAGATTTCAGGAGTTGAGGAAGAGGTTGAATAATGCCCCCAACTTGAGGCTTCCACATGAGGGCGTAGGGTATGTAGTTTACTACGACACATCAGGTACCGAACCTGGTTGTGTCATGATGTATAAGAGAGTATTTATTGGATATGGATCTCAACATCTGAGGCAGCACGAGCAGAACTACACTACCCATGGGCTTTAGTTAGCAGTAGGGGTCTTCGCCTTGAAGATGTGGTGACAATACTTGATGGGAGAGAATTTTATATTGTGCTCTCATCACATGAGTCTCAGGTATATATTCTCTCAGAAGGAATTGACCTTGAGATAGAGACGTTGGCTCGAGTGCCTCCAGGACTATGACTTTGAGATAATCTATAATCATGGGAAGGGGAATGTTGTAGCAGATGCACTCAGCAGGAGATCTGGTACACAGCTCCTAGGAGAGGCGATGGGGTAGGTGGCTACATTGTAGATATCATTTGCGGTTAGAGATGGATCATCCTTTCTACATACTCATACAGTCACTCCCCCACTTCTCCAGCAAGTCAGGGAGGGGTAACATGATGATGCTAAATGCAAGACACGACGTCCTCAGATATCCAAAGGACAAGCACCTGATGGGTTTTATGAAGGTGGGGAACACATCATCCTCTTCATAGGACGTACCATAGTACCAAGTTCACTTCACGATGAAGTGTTGAGGGGGTTCCACACATCCCCTCTAGTGGTACATATGGGAGTGGCAAAGATATACCATGACCTCCGAAGATAGCACTGGTGGCCGGGAAGGAAGAAAGCAGTAGCAGAGTTTGTCTCGTGATACCTCACTTTTTAGAATGTAATGGCAGAGCATCAGGTACCAGCAGGCTTGGTTCATCCTTTAGAGACACCAAAGTGGAAGTGGGATGGGATATCAATGGATTTCATGATTGGGCTTCAAGATACATCTAGAATTTATTATTCGATATGGGTGATCATCGACCGACTCGCCAAGTCGGCCTACTTCCTACTAATTAGAGAGTAGAGATCAGTAGAGAGCATGGGATTCCTCTATGTGCTGGAGATTGTGAGACTACATAGAGTACCCACAATGACCATTTCTGATCATGATGAACGATTTACATCCCGGCTATTGAAGGCATGACATGAGACTTTCAGGACGTAGCTTTGTTTGAGCATCACCTTCCATTCTTAGATAGATGGTTAGACAGAGCAGACCATTTAGATCCTCATGGACAAGATTCATGCTTGTTTCCTTGACTTTAGTCATAGATGGAAGGATCACATGCCTTTGGTGGAGTTTTCATACAAAAATATCTATCACTCCACCATTTGGATGGCACCTTTCGAGGGGTTGTATGAGCGACCTTGGAAATAAAACTTGTGCTGGATAGACCCATGGGAATCAACACTTGTGGGACCATAGATGATACAGGATACCATAGAGAAGGTGCAGATCATCCAGGAGCAGATGAAGACTCTACAGAGTAGGCATAATTCGTATACCGAAAGAAGGCTATGACCTCTGGAGTTTGAGGATGGTGACCATGTCTTTCTACGGTTCTCACCTTGATGAGGTTTGCAGATATTCGGACGAGGTGGAAGTTATCTCTGAGATTCATTGGACCCTTCCATGTCCTCATTAGAGTTGGCAAGGTGCCTTGTAGATTAGAGATTCCAACTCAGTTGCACCGAGTGCATAATGTCTTCCTCATATCCCAGCTGAAAAGATTCGTGTATGACCCTTCCCAGGTCATCGACCACAGAGAGTAGGATATCGACGATGGGGATACTATTAAGGAGGTTCCAGTTGAAATTGAGGATCGACAGGAGTGGGTCCATCATGGATGGTTGATACCTCTAGTACGCATTCACTGTCACCATGGAAACCTCCAAGAGAGCACATGGGAGAGGGTGGCTCAGATGCATGCTCAATACCCCCACTTGTTCCCTTAGTTTGAGATGTGGATTATGGGGACGTAGTGACCTGAGGTGGGGAAAATGTAATGAACTATAACTTCCATGTAATGTTTTTAAATATATGGGAATTTTACAAGTCTATTAATATTTACGGAATGTGATTCTGAGGCCCGGAGTTCCCGGAATTAATTTCTGAACTTATTTTCGGGTACGTTCAGTAAACGTGAGAGTGATTATCTATAACATTTGAACCGGTGTTTGAAATTAAAATCTAAGCACACTGTGAACTCGTAGAGCCAATATTCTCTTAAAGAGTGTTTCATCTTGACGGCTTTTGGTCGATGATGAAAGTTATTTTTTGGGTTTTTCATGGATATAATAAAATAAAATTAACACACTTTTTATTTTATTTTTTTGTAACCCCCCCCCCCATGTGGGTGTTGGGAGGTGGGGTCCACAAGGACAAAACCACCACATGGAAGTTAGAAGTGGGGACCATAAGACCTTAACCCCCCATGAGTGGTTATGGTGGTGGGGAACACTACACCTTAACCTCCCATGTGAGGTTGTTGTGGTTGGGACCACCTCAGTCCTAAGCTCTTGAAATCCCCTCTTAATGGGGGAGGAAACCTCTCAAACCATCATTAATGTGGACGATCCTCTTGAATTTCATCACATTAATTAATCCAAAGAACCACTTTAATTTTTCCAACCTAGTTAATTGGCTTGCCCCCATTTTATATTATGTAACAGCATCTTTAGAAATTTGGAAGGTTCCAAAAAAATAAACCATCATAAATTCCACGATCGATACATTCCTTCTCCCCACTCCTATATATATTGAGCATGGGAGGATGATTTGGTACGGCTTATCCAAGCGACGAAGCACTGTTAATGTTATTATATGCCCAACACATGGAGGTTTACGCTCTCCAACTAAGAATTTTACACCAATGAAGAACACCGACCTACTTCGGGCTTCTTCCTCGAAACATCTTCCGATGTGGGACGTCATCACCTATGAAGAATCAACATCAATATTTTCCCAATGACGTAATCTTATCCTTCATAGACTACATCGACAAACAAACCAAGTTAGGGGTTTAATGCTATTTTTATATCACTTCCCATGTTCTCCCCTTCTTTTACTTGTCAGGTTGGGATGAAACATTTTGGAAGATTATGGTTTGAAGTTCATCATTTATGCTTCATTCTATTTGAATTGTTTTCTACCACTTTTAATGCGGAGGGTGTGGGCCAAACTAACATGGCTTGACCCCTCCATCATTATTCTATCCGTTTTTCTTATGAATGAAGTAAGACTATGAATGCAATGAAGTAAACAGTGCCACCACCCGCGGCTGTCGCGACACGTGCTGCCCATGCATTACTCCAACATCTCGGCCAAAACGGCTACACACATATGCCATGCCGTGCCGCCCTGGGCCGAGCTGGCTCCATGCCTCGACTTGTGCCACATGCCTGTCGCGCCAACCACCGGTTGCGAAACCAGTCGGCCAAAACGGTCGTGCCGCTCACCGACGTCTCGAACCGCATGCGACCCACGTAGCACCCCAGCCACTTGCGCCCTTTGCAGTGCCCCAGCCGAGCCGACCTCGTCGCAGAACTCTGAGTTTCCCCATCCATGCCAGCCTCAAGGAACCCTCCATGACAAGTCGACCTTGCAGCGCCCTCCAGGACGAGCTACCCTCATGGCGCCCTCCGGTCGAGCCGCCCACATGGTTCCCTCCGGGGCAAAACGCCCTTGCGCCTGCTGGGCCGGGGCTACTGAGCCGGGCCAAACCTAACAGGCCAGGCCAGCCCGAACCAGGTCAGTCCGGGTCAGTCCGACCAGGTCGGACCGGACCCGGGCCCACTATGACCTATTTTACCTTCTTTATGCAATAAATATGGCACTAGAAGTCCATTTGTCAAACCGTCATCGGCGCTGGAAATCATTGAGTGTGATGGACCCTTTTAGTATAACCCACTAATGTTTTGGTTATAGTTGTGATATGGTCAGGTTGGATCGAGCATGAATCGAACCGGGCCCTCGAGACTAAAAGGCTAATTACTCAAAGACCGGGCGTTTGAGTGATGCGACGTCTGTTACGTTGACACCCCTATAACGTGACAAACCTTCGAGATACTTCTTCATGGGACTTCGTGGAAGTTGGGGTTTTGACATGTGGCATGGGAAGTTGTTTCCAGAAAGCTTGATATGTACGGAACCCTGTGACTGGCTGAGACTTGAAGATTGCAGACCGTTGGACTCGGAGTGACTCGACAAGCCCAGTAGGGAGCGCCATGTTGTCATGATAGACCTACAGTGGAGAGCTCCATGTTGTCACGGAAGACCCACAACACTCTATAGGAGGACTACCTCAGCAAGCCCAAAGGGGGAGTGCCTTGGAGAAGCGCCAGACCCATGGTGGGGGGCGCCTTGGTGATGCAATAGAGCCATAGTACTTGACAGGAGGAGTACCTCAATAGTATAATGTTATTGGGAATCACTTCTGTGTGACACGACATGCCCAATGTACTCAATAGAGGAAGATTTCTCCATAATCCGAGGTATTTGAAAATGTGATTGGTTTTGTTACTTGAAAATACCCCTAGAATAAAATCCTAATTGAGCTAAGTCAGTTTCTCTATGTTTTCCTAATGATTGAGATGGAATACATGATTACAATGGTACATGTATGGGCACATAACTAAGTGGGGTTATCTGCTTATTTAATAATTTATGGTTTATCCTTGGTGGATTTTTGTGAGACCTTGAGGGTCTTTGGGTCCCCACTGTGTGTAATTATACTCACCCCTTCACGGGCTATGCCCGCACATTGTTGTGTTGGATGTAGACGACAGACAACGCTGATGGAGGCTGAGAGTACCTGGAATTGACGGTACCCGGAGGTGGACCATAAGGATTGTTGGTTCATGGAGGAGATGGATGATTGTGGACATCTGAGGTGGCGATCTGTACTTACCCATCATGTAAGAACCTTGGATGACGGCCCAATAGCTGTTTTCCTTTTCATTAGTTTTACTTTTACTTTCAGTTTTTCCACATTACAGTCAGGATTTTATTCTAGCCCCTTTTTCTAACTTACTGTACTAAATTGTTGGTTCTATAGTTTACATGTGTTCATATCATGTTTTGTGTTCTAACAGGTTATAATGTAAATGCCTTCCTAGTTTTGGGAATTATGGCATTGGTGCTAGGTGCCAGCCCCTAGCCTATGGAAGGCAGGCTTTGGGTATTCAGAAAATGAGCCCCAGGGGACAGGTCATGATAAATTGTTATCAAAGGAGTCGGTTCAACCACAGAACATAGAACTCTAATATTTTCAAAGAATCAATAGTGTTAAGGGTAATGATTGTCTTTATTAGTTTGTTGAGTCCAGTGTTGGTGCTGTGGTCAATGTATCCCTAAACCAGGACCCTGAATTCTGATTTCTGACTCAGTTCACAAAAACACTAATTGCGTGTTTATTTTCAAGAGTTTTCTCTATGATTTCTTAAATAATCTCACCAGTTCCACTCACCAGGTATTACTTTTTGACCGTGTCACATCTGTTTCGGGATGCCTCCACACAAACAACAGGTTACAGTTCCGAGAGTTCTTCACACTATATCCCACCGAGTGATGAGGCCTCGGTGCAAGGCCCTTTCCATGTGGAGTAATCAGTGGTACCATTACCTGCTAGGCCACCACATCCACCAGCCCTAGAATTTGAGATTGCATGCCGCTTGAGTGTTTTTCATGAGTTCCAGTGCCAGAGGCCACCCAGGATAAGGGGAGAGATGGACCCACAAGAGGCTGAGGATTTGCTAGAGGTTGTTCTGAGTGTCTTATGACTGGTAAGGACAATAGCGAACCACATGGTGATCCTTGATGCTAACCTTCTATAGGAAGCAAAAAAGAAGATGGTGGAGCATGATGCTCCAATTCTATGACGATGTTTTGCTTCTCTGGGAAGACATCGATATCCTGTTTCGGGCAGAGTTTGTCCCAGCGACTCTTTATGTTGTGCGCATATATGAGCTGATTCGTTTGCATCATGGTATCATGACAGTAGCTCAGTACTCAGGGAGGTTCACTGACCTCTCACGCTACTCCATAGATATGGTACGCGACCCGTTACTTGGGGCCTAGACCTTTGAGTAGGGGCTCATGTGGGTGATCAGGGAATCAGTTATCTCACATAGTATACCGACATAGATGGGGGTGTTAGTGAGATCCATATTGGTGGAGAGCTTCTGTGCTGATCAGAAACCATAATTGAGACCCACTACTAGTCATCATGTAGGGGAGTCTTCTGTAGATGGTAGCATAAAGACATCACAGAGGTCCAAGATTACCAGACCTATGGGTGGATGACCTCATGACATCGGATTGGTTTTGCGGGGAACCTGAGGCAGTGACAGATCTGCCAGGAGCGGACAGTGTTTCTCATGATGTGGGCAGGGTCACATGGTTCGTGACTGTCTGACCCACCATATGAATTATCATTAGACAGTCGGAGTACCTCCCATGTAGATACAAAGATTTGATCGAGGTGGTACGAAAGGAGTTGGCAGACATGGCAGAGGATCTAGTCATGCAGCTGGCAGTGGGCGATGATTCTCTTTGTTACTACCACTACCACCAGGAGGGCCACCCTGACCACAGGGAGTGGGTTGATATGGCCGAGCATAGGTCCAGCCAGCTTGGGCCTATCACCATGGCGCTCTAGAGATGATATGAGCTACGATCTGTGTCGCTTACACCTTATCTGAGGTTCTTATAAACACAGGTGTCAGTCATTCATTTATTGCCACTTCCCTTGTTTTGAGCTTGGAGATTTTGATGGAGCCATTGGTCCGATCTATACGGCTACAGAATCCTATGAGAGTTGATTCGATGATTACACACTGGTGCCGATAATTCGAGTTTACTCTAGGAGGTGAGGGCTATAGTTGGGCTATCTTAGTAGCAGCCTCGAGGCCTTACGACATCATATTCGGTATGGACGGGTTATCTACAGTCCATGCTCAGATAGACTATATTTGGCACAAAGCGTGGTGTGTCTGCATGTATAGGACTCGGTTTATCTTAATCGGTGAGGAGGGAACCTTTATAGCACAGGATGTACTTATCGGAAAAGAGTGCAGCTGATCACTCATTAGTTGGCTAGACATACCCTCCAAGCGGTAAATATGGAGATTCCTAATAATCTTGTAGTGGTGGACCAGTATGAGGAAGTTTTCCTTGATGATGTCACATGTCTACCTCCTCAAAGATAGGTGGCCTTTTACATTGTCTTTTACCCTAGGATAGCACTGATATCTACATCGGCATATCAGATGGCTCCTGAGGAGCATTGTGAGCTGTGGGTACAGTTGGAAGACTTGTTGGGGAATGAATTCATCTAGCACAGTGTTTCTCCATGGGAAACCTTGATTTTATTATCCAAGAAGGTGTATAGGATCTAAGGGCTTTTCATTGACTACGGGTGCCTAAACCAGGTGACCGTGAAGAACAAATACCCACTCTCGGGGATTGACAACCTCTTTGATAAGCTAAATGGAGTAGTATGGTTCTCGAAGATAGACCATAGATCAGGTTATCACCAGATCAGAGTGTGTGATGAGGATGCGCAGATGATGGATTTCAAATGTCGGTACAAACATTATGAGTTCTTGGTTATGCCTTTCGACATAACCAAATCTCTAGTAGTGTTCATGTGGCTCATGAACATGATCTTTCAGTTGTACCTTGATCGCATTGTTGTAATCATTATTGAAAACATTCTGATCTATTCGACAACTGAGGAGGAGCATTCCTCTCATTTATAGGTAGTACTAGATACACATTGAGAGCTCCAGATTTATGGTATGCTCTCAATGTGCCAGTAATGGATCTGATAGGATTAATTTTTGGGACACGTCTTATCGTAGGAAGGAGTTGCAGTGGATCTAGTGAAGATTGAGGTGGTACTTTCGTGGGAGCCATCCATGAGTGTGATAGAGGAACGAAGTTTTCTTTTTTTGGCTATATACTACCAGAGGTTTGTTCCAGATTTTCCCATAGTTTCATAACCACTTTCAGCCTTGACGAAGAAGGGGAAACCATTCGTATGGTCGGAGAGATGCCAGTAAAGATTTCAGGAGCTAAGGCAGAGGATTAATAGTGTCCCCATCTAGAGGCTTCTAGAGGAGGGTGTAGCGTAAATAGTTTATTGTGTGATGCATCAGGGACTGGACTCAGTTGTGTCCTGATGTAGGAGTGAGCAGTAATCATATATTGATCTCTACAGCTGAGGAAGCATGAGCAGAACTACACTAAACCTGACCTATAGTTAGTAGCAGTGGTCTTCACCTTGAAGATATGGTGACATTACATTATGTACTAGTGCATTACAGTGTGGTATTATCACAAGAGTCGCAGGTATATCTTCTCTCAGAAGGACAAGATATTGAGACAACTACATTGGCTCAAGGTCATGTAGGACTATCAGTAAGAGATCTGGTATACAACTGCTATGAGAGGTGAAATAGCAGTGTGCCTCTTTGCATATATTCTTTGTGGATAGAGATGGATCAGCCTTTCTATAGTCACTTACAGTCACTCCCCCACTTCTTCAGTGAGTCAAGGAGGCGCACCATGAGGATTCTAACTAAGAGATTTGATGTGCTCAGATATCCACAGGACATGCATCAGATGGGTTTTCTAAAGGTGTGGAGCATGTCATCCTCTACAAAAGATGTACCATGTTACCAGTGTCACATCAAGAGGAAGTGTTGAGGGAGTTCCACACATCCCCGCTAGTGGTAAATCCAGGTGTGGCGAAGATATAACAGGACCTTCGACAACATCACTAGTGGCCGGGAAAAAATAAATCAGTAGTAGAGTTTCTATCACTATGCCACAATTTTCAGCAAATGAAGGAAGAGCATCAAGTACCACCAGGCTTGGATCAACCGTTAGAGGTTCCAGAGTGGAAGTGGGATGGGATATTAATGGATTTCATGATGGGTCTTCCACGTACATCCAGGAGTCATGATTCGATATGGCTGAACGTCTACCGACTAATCAAGTCAACCCACATCCTACCGATTAGAGAGCTGGGTTCAGTTGAGAGATTGGGATTCTTCTATGTAATAGGAGGTTGTGTGGATACATGGAGTACCCACTACAATCATTTCCGATCGTGATGCACGATCTACTTCTCTACTATAGAAGGGGTTAGACGATGATTTCCAGATGCAGCTTCGTTTGAGCACCACCTTCCATCCTCAGATGGATGGTCAGACTGAGCGGACCATTCATAACCTCAAGGACATGTTCCGATCTACTGTTCTCGACTTTAGTAGCAGCAGGGAGGATCACTTTCCTTTGGTGGAGTTTTCATACAACAACAGTTATCACTCCACCATTGGGATGGAACCATTCAAGGTGTTGTATGTGTGACCTTGCAAATCAGCCATGTGCTGGACTGTCCTAGGGGGGTCATCTCTAGTAGGACAATAGATGGTACAGGCTACGATAGAGAAGGTGCAGATCATCCAGGACTGGATGAAGACTGCACAAAGTAGGTAGAAGTCATATGCCGGCTGGAGACGGAGACATATGGAGTTTGAGGATGGAGACCATTCCTTTCTAGGGGTCTCACCTCGATGAGGTTTGTAGATATTTGGATGAGGCGCAAAGTTATCTCCAAGATTCATCGGACCCTTCTAGGTCCTCAGTAGTGTTATTGAGGTGGATTACTACTTTTCTCATCCACCTTAGTTGCACCGGATGCATGAATTCTTCCATGTATCCCAGCAGAGGAGATACGTCAATGACCACCCCCCCATGTCATCAACCACAGAGAGCTATATATCGATGATGGGGCTACATTTATGGAGGTTCTAGTTGAGATTGATGATTGATAGTAGTGGGTCCTTCGTGGATAGTGGAAACCTCTTGTGCGTGTTCATTAGTAGCATGTGAACCTCTAAGAGAGCACATGGGAGCAGGAGGGTCAGAATCATGCTCAGTACCCCCACTTTTCTATTAGATTGAGTTGTGTCTTACGGGGACATAGATCCCTGAGGTGGGGAGAATGTAAAGTCCAATAATTTCCATTTATTTATTTTTAAATATAAGGGAATTTAACGAGTCTGAGAAAATTGACATCACATGATTCTGAGGCTCGGAGTGCCTAGAATGAATTTCTAAACTTTTCTTTAGGTATGTTTAGTAAACGTCAGAGCGGGTTTTTATAACTTTAGAACTGGTACTCAGAATTGAAAAATGGGGGTACCGTTTAACTCACAGCGCTAGTATTCTCTAAAGAGACATTCAGCTGGATGATAGATGGTCGAGGGTGAAAGTCAGTTTTTTGGGTTTTTTCATGGAAATAATAAAATAAACACATGTTTTATTTTATTTTTGTTGTAACCCCCCCCCCCCACGTCGGTGTTGGGAGGTGGGTTCCATCAAGACTAAACCTCAACGTGGAAGTTGGAAGTGGGGACCACCAATCCTTAACCTCCCATGAGAGGTTATGGTGGTGGGGACCACCACACCATAACCTCCCATGTGAGGTAATGGTGGTGGGGACCACCTGAGGCCTATCCTCTTGAATTCCCCTCTTAATGGGAAAGGAAACCTCTCAATCCCTCATTATATTGGAGGAGCCTCTTTACTTCCTCCTACTTAATTAATCCAATACACAACTTTAATATTTCCAACCTAGTTAATTGGCTTTCCACCTTTTTAAATTAAGTAACTACGTCGTTGGAATTTAGGAAGGTTCTTAATAAATGAACCATCATAAATTCCATGAATGTTACATAACATCTCCCCAATATTATTTATATGGACCTTGGTAGGAGGATTTGCGATGGCTTCTCCAAGAAACAAAGAGTTGGTAATGTTATTCGACGCCCAACACTTGGAGGTTTATGCTCTCCAACGAAGAACTCTCTACCAACGAAGAACATCGACCTCCATCGGGTTTCTTCCTCGGGACATCTTTCCGCGTGGGACATCATCACATATGAAGAATTGACGTCAGTCTTTTCTCAACGACGTCATCTTCTCCCTCATGGACTCCGTCGATGAACAACCTGAGGTAGGGGTTTATTGCTATTTTTTATCACTTCCCTTGTTCTCCCCTTCTTTTCCTTGTGCGGGTTTGGAAGAAACATTGCGAAGGATTATGGTTTGATGTTCATTAATTATGATTCATTCTATGTGAAGTATATTATACCACTCTAAACGTGGAAGGTCAAGGACAAACTAACATGGACCAACCCCTACAAAATTATTCATTGTTTTGTTCTTCGGACTGAAGGAAGATGACAAAGGTGACGAAGGAAACGACGCCGCCACCCGTGGCCACCGCGACCCACACCGCCCCAGTGGCGCTCCAGCCTTTCTAATGAACCAGTCACACGCCCACACCACGTCACGCCACCCCGAGTCGAGCTGGCTCCGCACCCCGGCTCGCGCCACCCACCAGGTGAGCCACACTAGCCGGGCTGCCCATCGGTCGCGCCACCCACCGCCCGAACCAGTCGCGCCGCCCAATGGCCTCTCAAACCACCTGCGCCCCTCGTAGAGCCCCGACCTCCCGCAGCCCTTGTGCCGCTCCAGCCGAACCGGGCCCATGCCATGGTGGAACCAGCCTCGCTTTGGACCACCAAGTCATCCCGGCTACACCTGGCTCGCAGACCCCTCCAGTCCAAGCCACCGACGAGGTGCCTTATAGGCCGAACCATCCTTGTGGCCTGCTGGGTCGATCTAGGTCGACTCGAACCGGTTTATCCTAGGATGATTCAGTCCAAATGGGTCGAACTGGACCCAGGCCCACTATGATCTATTTTACCTTCATTCGAACATAACATTGGCACTAGACATCTGTTTGATGAACCATTCATGGTACTAGATATCATGGAATGTGACTGTCCCTTTGATTATACCCCACTAGAGTTGTGGGTTTAGTTGTTATACAGTCAAGTTGGATTGGTCACAAATCCAATCAGGCCCTCGGGACTAAAAAGCTAATAACTCATAGACCAGGAGTCCAATTGACACGTCGTCTTTTACTTTGAAAACCATATGACGTGACAGACCTTCAAGATACATATTCATGGGACTTCGTGGTAGTTAGGGTTTTGACATGTGTCTTTGGAAGCGGTTTCTCCAAACGTGATATGTACGGTACCCTACGACTGGATAAGAGTTGACGACTGCTAACCATTTCTACTCGGAGTTACTCGATAGGCCCAGTAGGGAGCGCCATGGTGTCGCCGTAGACCTATAGTGGGGAGTGACATGGTGTCATGGAAAAACCATGAAACTCAATGGGAGTTGTACCTCAGGAGGACAGAAGGGGGAGTGCTTTGGAGACACAGTAGACCCATGGTGGGGAGCGCCTTGGTGACGCAGCAGACCCACGATACTCGACCTGTGGATTACCTCAGAAGACTAAAGAGAGTGGGAAGTGCCTCTGTGTGATGTGGCAGGCCCACTGTACTCAATAGAGGAGCAGTTTTGTAGCAGCTGAGGTGTTTGACAATGTGATTCGGGTTGTTGCTTGATACTACCCCTAGATTAAAATCCTAGTTGAGTTTAGTCAGTTTCTCTATGTTTTCCTCATCATTGAGATGAATTACATGATTACATAGGTATATTTATGGGAATAGGGGGAAGATGGAGCTTCGGGGGGTTTGGTGGCACTATCGCCATGAGGTTCTGGTTCCGCATTAGGGTCTAGGATGCAGCTTCCCCACATTCTAGGTTCTATTCTCGTTGCTGGAGAATGTCTACCTTCATGGAATGTAGCTCTGCGATGTCCTAGAGGAAGCTTTTCTTGGTGTGATGTAATGGAAAAAAAATATGCGGTTGTGGATCTTGATGTACATTGTGACGCCCGCCTGTAAGGTGATGGTTTATCTATAATGGATCTGTTGATTGCATCAAAGGATTCTTCCAAGGTTTGCATTTTCAGATCTATGTTGGACACCTAGACAACCGGTGGTCCTCGCGTTGTTGGCATTTTGCGGGATTCTTCTGATCTGTCATTAGGGCCGAAGATAGTGAGTAATTTTTCATCTTATCAGGTGACTTCTGATCTGCTGATGGTGAAATCAAGGGATGTTTTGAAGGCCTCGAATGAAAGTGCAAATTTGAAGGTCCCCACTAGAGTAGTGGAAGAACTGTGACACCCCATTTTTCATCTTTCATTGACACTAGTTCTGGAAGGATTTTCCACAAAGGTTCATCAGCTCAGGTTGATGCTCATCCAGGTGATTTTGCTAAAAGGAATACAATTGGGAAGAGGTCTCTGATTGCTCGTCTTTTTTTACTGAAGGGTGAGATGTCCTTCAGGTTTGAGGATCTGGTAAGATGGATCTCATTTTTGTGGGGCTCCTCTGATTGGATATGTCTTTCTCTTGGTCATGGATTCATTCATTTCATTTTCCCTTTGAATGATTTTAAAATACATGCATGGAGCATTGGGTCTCCATCTATGAAACCTGTATGGCTTGACCTACAGGAATGGTCCCTGGATTTCAACGCCTTTTATGGAAGCAATTAATTTTCTCAGGTTTGGGTTCGTTTTCATTACCGTAATTGGGTCCTTTGGCACCCAAATATATTGCATGACATTAGAATGGAAATTAGGACTCCTATATGTCTCGATAAGGAAACTGAGGTTGTTAGGTTTGGACACATTGCCATAATGTTTGTGGGGATTGATCTGAGCTTGACTTTGATAGATACAGTAACTCTCTCGACTCCCTCGAATAATATCCATATCTATGTTGAATATGAATCGAAGTCCATTTTCTTTACCGAATATATGGCTGTTGGGCATTCATTGGAGTTTTGTCAAAGGAAGATTTCTTGTGAGAGATGTGGGATAAAAGGTCATCCAGCTGACCTCTACAGAAGGAAACCCCATAGAACGCATGTGGCTTTGTCAAATTTTCATGATCATGATGTGACTATTTTGAATGGAAAAGGCCCTATAGTGGATAATTCTCTGATGAGTGCCCCTCTACTACTCGGGTTTGATTTGTTAAATAGAATACATCCAATGAAGGTCGTTATATTTCTCCCATTGTAGTTGAGACTGGAGATAATGCTTTCGCCACTGTTGTTGGGTCTCCTACTTGAATTGACACTTCAAACCCTATTACGCTTGATTGTTCTAACACGTGATGGTACTGGTGTACCTGATCTTAGTTTAGATGATCAAATTCGGATTCCTGTTGATTGGTTTTATGAGATCCAGAATTTATTGAGCGCCTCTAGGATGGTTGGGAATTTGGGTAACATCTCTGACGTGGAAGCGATAAAATCAAATAGTAGAAGCCCTACCACATTTAAGGATGCACTCTTATCTGGAAAAGAGAAGACATTTGACACTCTTTATCCCTCAAAGATAAGGATGAGGAAAGAAAACTCTAACACACCTCGCACTATGTCTAACCAATCTTCTTCAAAGTTGTTGTGAATGATCAATTCAGATATTTTTATGATCCTCAACTAGGGTATGTCCTAATCTGAATTGGAAACATGTGATGATTATGATTATTAGAATGACATGTCTTATTATAACCAATAATTTGGTGCTCTACGGATGAGGGTAAGTTCCTTTTTTTGACCTTGATCATCTCCCTTGTACTTTTTCTATTATTATTAATAAATGATCAGAAGTTAAGCTTTTGGTTGGGGTTTCTGGTATATGTATGGGAATATACCTAAGTGTGGTTACCTGTTGATTTCTTACATTGTGGTTTATCCTTGGTGGAATTTGGTGAGACCTTAAGGGTCTTGGGGTCCCTAAAGAGTATCGTTATACTCACCCCTACACATGCTATGCCCACACCTTGTTCCGTTGGATGTAGACGATGGACTGCACTGACTAAGGCTGAGAGTACCAGGATTGGACGGTACGTAGAGGTGGACTATATGGCTTGTTGGTTCACAGAGAAGACTTAAGGAAATGAAGTGCTAAGGTGGAAATATGTACCTACCCATCATTGTAGGACCCCCAGAGGACCACCCAATAGCTGTTCTTCCTTTTCTTAAATTGTACATGTTCTTTCAGTTTATTGTACATTCTAGTTGGGCTTGTATTCTTGCCAATTTTTTACATACTGTATTCACTTGTTGGTTATACATTTTACTCGTGTTTATTTCTTATTGTGTGTTTTTAAAGGTTATAAAGCAATTCCATCCCAGTTTTAAGGAATTATGCCTTTAGTTCTAGTCACCCGCCCTGTCCTATAGAAGGCGTGCTAGGGGTAGTCACGGAACGGGCCCCCGGGGATGGGTTTTTACATTTTTTCTTTATAATAAATATCGTATTTTTTATTTTTTACAAAAAAATCCAAATATAAAAATTCTTTATAAATATTTTTCACTATTCCTATTTTGTATATATACATATACCTAATAAAACCTCTCCTTAATTATAATAAATCCCCTCAATATAAAATATATTTGATACAATAATATGCTTTACAAAATTAAAATAAAATTAATTTCCACAAAAATTATGAAAATACATCATACTAATGAAGAAATCATGTAGGTATGTTGTAGGAATATCACTCTAATCAGCCCTTCAATTGTGTCTTCATGCCCGGGGAACATTCCAAATGTTACAGGTTACATCTTACCATATGGGCTTTCCTTATTATAAAACTATATAATTTGTATAATGTACCAAATATATGGTGATTAACCTCTTAATTACATTAATATTTAAATAAAATGTTCTATTAAATGATATGTTCATCTATATGATATATTCCAGAAATGTACTAACTCTTTTTTTATAATAAATAATAAATCACTCTAGATAAAAATTACATTATACCTAATATTTATTTTTAACATTAAATTTATGTTTGAACAATATAAATTCATTATTTCCAAAATATCATTTTAAAAAACAAATATCAATCCATATAGTTGTATTCCCATAGATGTATCCAAAAATATCCCTACTCTTACTAAAATCACAACTCATAAAACATAAAAATTAGTATATTTGACATTAAAATTATGATTAACAATTGAAAGATCATCCCAATGAACTCTCGGTTTATCCCAACAAATATTAAAGGTTACTAGTCTCTCAATAATGTGTTTTCAACAAAGGCCACCATATCACTTAATTACATTTCTAGGTTATCCTTATCATTTTACATATGCAATCAAATAAAAAAAGAAAAACTTCTATTGAATAATTGGTAGATGTTTAATGATTTTTATATCTATAATGTCATTGATTTAATTCTTCTGTAGTATAATTATGAAATAAAAATACATATAAAATTCACCAATTTCTGTATAATATACTATTTTTTTGAAATGGATGAATCCATTTCTTTTGGTATTTGAATCGTATAATTCCTATACTCCCCACATTTCAATCATTGAACTACAAATGTTTCCATTAGATGTAATTTATTCCCTGAAATTGTAAACTTCATTTTCATTGAAACTTCGTTTATTTATTGCCTTACTTTCCACAAATATAATATTTTCCCATTACATAAATAAAATCTCCCATGTCTCTCCTTCCATATTTTTGACATGAATGAAATTTCCCCTGCTTTTCTCTATCTCATCCACTTCCCATGCTCTTATAAAACACAATCCTTGTTTACTTTTGTGAGTCTCATTGCTAGTTAAGGTGCATGTTGTTAGTTGTATATTATGATAACTGATTAGGTATATTCATAATATTTTTCACTCCACTCATTATTCAATTTTTTTATTATAATCATTATCGTTTCCATTACCTTCTACTTTGACACAGTTCTTTCTAGTTCTAAGCATTGAATGAAACAAAATAACATATTATTCTAAATAATTAATGAAAATTATCAAATGTCACTTATAGAATTTCCAAATAATGACACTTTGTTTTACACTATGGAAAAATGTGTTTAACCTAATCTCTCCATGGATCTATTATTGAAATCCTTCTTGATGGTTCATAATAAAAATTTGTTTTAACCAAATCATGATAACTGGGATTTCTAAACTACCTATTCAATATGGTTCCTTATCATGCACCAGGTAACCATGAATTAAAATCACAATGATACTTTTTAGTAGTTATTACCCATAGGTACCACTGTGTCATAGCCATATCCAATTACAATAACCACATAAGGATGATTTTTTTTGGTAAAAACCCATAATATCTATCTTCCTAAAACCAAGGGATATTATTAAATATTTTGGATTATCCCTATGGTTTTTGAAAAAAATTTCTAACTATAATATCTAATTATTAACTAATCACATATCTAATACGAATAAAAGATTAAAAGATGATTATAACTATATATTACATCATATTTGATGAATATGAACTAAAAAAATACAATACATAATATATTAATAATATTTTAGAGTCATCATAATGACGGGTATACAAACAAGTAGTTCAAAAATAAGATATAAATCATCTCAAACTTTTTAATTCATATATAAAACCATTAATAAAAATAAGAAAAATAAAATACACCTTCATATCTCAAGAAATGCGGTACATAATAAATAGTGATATCATATTCTCAGTATGGGAATAAAATTGATAGGAAGCATAACGTGTCGGTCAAAGGTATAACATTATCTCATAAATGGGAAGGATCACTGGAACAGAAAATAAAGAACTTTGTATCATTAAAAAATGGAGACATAGTCAATGTGGTCACAATACAAAACATGAAATAAATATAGCTAAAGTATTGAATCCAAGACAACATAGCAGAGAGTGTACCATAGTGGAATAGGTTTACACCATAATCCCATACATGATGACTCATGAGAGTAGAGATTTTCACAATGCACTTAAGCACTATCATTGTTGACCCATCATAAAAATTTTAAGATTATGTTTTCCAATAAAACAAAATAATAAATATGGAATAAAAATTAGAATTACCGATTGAAAGAAATTTTTTGACAACATTTCCTGATATAATAAGAAAATGAAATTACTTATGGAAGTCATATTAGAATTGATTATAAGTCTTGTATTAACCCATAATAGGAAAGGGGAATAATCTAGTTATTCATGTAAAATACATATATAAAAAATTATAATAAATTTAAAATATAAAAGGACTTTTTCATTGAAAAATATAATTATTTTTAAAAAGATTAAAAACATTCTTTAAGAATATACCCTTTTCACATTAAAATAATCTCATAAAAATTTAAAAAAAGGATAATATATATTATAGGAAACATTTCTTTGGAATTTATATTTGGAAACATATAATAGAATCTCACATTTATATTATGGTAACGAATTTGGTATATTCTGTTCATTCTATATTAGTTAAAAAACATTCATTTCATAATTTTGTTTGAAATGTAAAAAGAGTACATCATTTAGAAAATAAAAAGAAGATTTCTTTTTAATCAATAATTTTTAAAATCTATCCTAGTTAAAAATGACGTCTAAATAATTGATGAAAAGAAAAAAGTATTCTTTAAATTATATTATGGAAAATATGGATATGTAATAAAGGCATTCCCAAGGGCTAATTAAATTTAATCAATGTTAAATAATGATTTGATTGTGAAATCAGTTTTCAAATATTGGGTAACATTAGAGTCATAACTCCCATGACAGAAATGAATTCCAAGAAGAAATTAAATAATATGACTATAAATGGAATCGTTATATATCATATTAGGGGGTAATTATTTACACCATATAAATTGAATTTGGTGTAGAATATTAAAATATTATTCAATGAATTTCAATTGAGATGAAATCCCTTAACATGAGAGTAACGTGTCCCATACATTATTTATATTATTTAATAATATTTTTTTTCATTATATGACTTTTTGATAAAAATTTCTATCTTTATTATTTATTTTATTTTATTTATTACAATGGTATATAAAATTATTTAATTCATTAATTTCAGGTCATACATTTTCATGATATTTGGATTGTTTGTCCAAAATTACATCTGATGATTCTCTATGGTCAAATTGGCAATTTTGAAAAAATTCCGAAATTAATAATAATGAAATATTTATAATTTCAATATACTATTTATTCTTTTTAATTCAATAATAAAATATGGATTTTAAAAATTTTAACTATAATACAATACGGTACACTATAAGTACACATGAGTTATATTTCAATATTCATTGATCATTATTAAAATAAGGTAAGAAATATTATAACTTTAAGGAATGATAACTATTTCATTTATATCATATTATTTATTTAAATAAATATTATATTATATCAATGTGATGCCAAAATGAATGAAGAATAACATCCCTTCATAGAGTTGGGAATCAACACATACGTAGAAAATTTTGTGTAATGTTTCAATGAATAAAATTCTTAGAAAATATATGATATAAAAAATTATTAATATGATAAATATTTCATAAATATTTATTTTATCAATAACTCAATCATTATAATATTATATTAGATGTGGTGATAGAAAATGGGTTAAATCAGTCTGTGTGGTCTTAGAACTCTGTACTCATGAATAATGGATTTTATTTCTATTTGATGGATGTTAGAGAAGGATATGGGTTATGAAATAAAGATAAATAAAATTTTAATATAGAATAGAATTATAATTTTATTTCGTCATGTTTGTTACTTATTTTATGTAATTCAAGTAATAAATGAGGTGAAAAAATTTGGTTAGGTACTACACCTCATCTTTCGACAACCTACTTTTCATTTCACATTATGAACTCTATGGTGGGTATTCTACCCAAAACAAGGCCTCTGGAATATGGGTATGGGTTTTATTATGGTGTTTTAGTAGTGTTTTGGTGAACTATATTTTTCATGAATTGTAATTGAAATAGGAGAATATATTCCCTTTTTTATGAAACTGGAGGGAAAAATTAGAATTTCTTAAAGTATAAATATAATTTAAATTTTTTCTGTTAAAAATGGATCAATAGAATTTATCATATTTACTTTAGTATATTTTTATGTTATACTATTAATGGACTGATTTAATTTTATAATGCTCACACAAACTATTGGGAAAAGGAACGCACATTAGATATCTAAAATTATCCTCTATTTTAATAAAACAATAATTCTATAGATAATGCTTCTTCCTAATATTATATAGAGGAATTAATATTGTTTTAATATGATGAATTTAATCAATTCCAATTTATTTGATCAAATAGAGGACTCCACTTCCTGATATTCCCTTTTTAATTGAGTATACTATTGTATTTCTCTTAGAGTTTTATGGTATTCCTATTAGGTTATAAGATGAGTACTAAATTGAACTCATACCTGAATTATGATGATATTCATTAATCCTTTTACAATGTTCCCCATTTGACAAGAATAATTATGGAATAAATTGCCAGAACATTTTAACATGGGTTTCATACGACCATCTGCTTCACTATGGTGTGAACTGGTTCACTTTCTCCATAAGAAAGATGGTTTTATTTGTCTATGTATCGTCATCAAGAAGTAAACATGATAAAAAAAGAATAATTATCTACATCATCCTATAATTGAGTTATTTTACCTAGTTATGATGATCTAAGTACTTTCTAATAGTGGACCATGGGCTACGATATCATTATGTAAAGGTGAATAAAGATAATAATACAAACTCTTTTAATCATATAAAGAACATAATCTATGTATTTATAGTCGTTACATTTGGAATCAGGATTTCTCAAACAGTATTCATTGAAGTAATCGATAGATTGTTACGATATTACCTCGACACTTCTATCACCGAATTTATTTACTATATTCATATACACTCATATAGTATGAAGTAAATCAATGAATATTTGTGTATTGTGATTAATACATGATTATTTATAAAGTTATATGAAATGTATAGAAAATGTGCGATTTTGGATTGTAAAAATTGAATATTATCCATGTGGAAAGGATCTATTGAAATTATCAATAATGAAAAATGAAAATGATCTTATAATCTTATATATTCAATCATAGAAACGCGAGCCATAATAGAAGATACTTCATACATCTGTAATCAAATTATTTCTTATCCAGTCATAGTTGAAAATAATAACATATCTCATTAATATTAAATAGTGAAAAAATAATAATATAGATTCCACGATGAATAAAAAAACCAATAGGTTTGAGGTTGATGATGAGTGGGTCCTAAGACTTGGGAAGTGTTTATGTGGATGTTCTAGACTGGAGGTGAAGATAAAGCTATTGTGTGATTGTCTTATCTCATCATTATCCATCCATAGAAGAAAAATTATACAGTTTAGATATCCTATAGAGATATATTGGGGATACAATATAGATAGGTATGTTATGGAATATACATCATATGATCCTTGTTTGTTAGATCATAAAGGATGAGAGGAAAAATTCCAATGGAATTACGTAACCTATTCCAATCCTTGTATTGAAGTATGAAAACATCACAATGATCTTTTCAATGGTTATTCCTATTAATAAAATGATAAAATGATATATTGGTTGTGGTAGACCCTTTAATAATTAATTTTCACTTAGGTTTCATTATATATGACATATAGCTCACTAACCTTGTAATAATTTTCATTGGAGAAGTGGTGAGACTATATGGAACACCAGTATTCACAGTATCTGATCAAGATATATGGATCACCTAGAAGTTCAAGAAGACTGTTAAACAAGATCAAAAAAAATTGTTGAACTTTATTGTTGAATTTAATCCCCAAAATGATAGGAATTGTAAAAAAACATTCCAGGCACTTGAGGATTTGTTGATATATATATGGATATACATATATTTAGGTTGGTATAATCACTTTTCTTTAGTAGAGTTCACTTAAAAAAATAGTTCTCACTTTTGATATAAAATGTACACATATGAAGACATCTATTACAAGATTTGTAGACAAAATATGTTCTCAGATAAAGTTGATTCATGGAATTTACTTGGAGGAGAGATGGTGGATTATATGGTATAAATTGTCAATACTATTCATTAACACATCATAATGGATCAATGTATATAGAAGAGTTTTTTTTATATTCATCATGGATATTTTTTGACTAATATTTGAGATAATGTGTTTTTATAAATATGTAAATTGAATAGATTCATGAAAATAATGATTAATGGAAAGATAATTTTATGATTCATCTATCGCTATAAGATCATTGGTAACATTGGAGTTGTAGAATATTGACTAGCAGTCACACTGAATGTGACCAAAGTAAATCTTCTGTTTCGGGCATCCCTCCTTAGAAGTTACATACTAGAAAACTCACATGTAGTAAATCCAAATATGGTAAAAGTAGAGGATTATCTATTTCTTAAAGAACATTCAGTTATTATCTTGGATAGTAGAGACAATGTTATTCCAAAAATTACAACTCTCATTTTCCAATTAAATCAGAGAAACCATTTATATGATAAAGAAACATGGAAACCTAAAGAATCCATCTGTTATAAGTAACCTAAACATTATTCACCTTAGTATTTTTAATGAAATTTCAAGGGTAAAATTATAAATTTGAGATGAATTTAACATTCTGAGATTTCAAAATATATATTTTCCTTCAAATAAAACATTGCTTTATGTCTTTCTTAAAATCCTCTAAAATGACGGTCCTGATACATTAGAATGTTAGAATTATTTTTAAATTTGAGATTAAATTATATTATTTTAATATTATATATTAATAAAATTATAAAACAAAATTTAATATTTAATATTTCTATGAAAAATATTATTTTATTAGGATGAATTTCACTTTTTAACATTCATTATCAAAACTATACTAAATTGATTTTTTATGAATTATCCCTTATAAATAACATTATATCAATAATAACTAACATAGAATTTTCTTATTAATTTTTCAAAAATAATTTTTCATAATATATATTATTAAAAATTTATTGAATATAAATTTCATATAAAAAATTGTATGCCAATTTAGAGTAAAAATGTGGTATTTTTAAGAAAACTATTTTTCCGTAAAGCTATTTTTTAAGGCATAATATTTGTCCATTTATTTATTTGAAATATCCATTAATGAATAATTATTTTATACAAATTAATTTATTATATATCTATTTATATTAACATAAATCAATACAATGATGATTACTTGTCAAATATTTCATATAAAATCGTATTATCCTTGATAAATGCACTTAATGAAAAATGATTTTTTGATATGAATTGTTGGGTTGCTGTTAAATAAAATAATTCCAATTATATTAATTGTGTATTATAAAATGTATTAAATAATTTCAATCATCATAATTTATATTATTTTATAAGGTAAACTTATTTTTTTCGTAATTAATAGTAAAAACATAAATATAATTTTGCATAGTTAATGTAAAAAATCGATTTACTGAGGAGTTAATATGTACTCATAAGTTTTAAAATTAAATAAACTGGTAGTTAAATACCAATAGTAGGTTTTATTTCTACCTTATTATTGTTCACATATATTTTGATCCATTTTAGATTCATATTTCCAAAAATTTGACATATAATTGTTGAATCACGTTAAAACTTTACAAGTGTTCCAATGACCTCATTTATAAACGGGTATCCCCTCCACTCACTCCATCACAAATATACATCCATTTATATTGGAAAAATCTTTCAAATGTCATTCACAAAAGTCGTAATACATATTATAGTGTTGCTTTTATACAAAATTATCAACACTATGGTCCTCAACAAGATATTCATAGGTGGTCCATCTATGAAAATATAATTTCCATCAATAGGATTATTCATTTTGACTTATATTTTTACCTTATACTAATGAATGAAAATTAAAATATAATATAATAATAAAATAAAATATACTGATATTTTATTTTACTTATTGATTACTATTTATCCATATCATATTATATCACATTCAAACAAAAAAATTTATCGTTTGTAAGGCAAGCTACCACCTAGTTAACCGATGTCATTAAATTTCCATCATTGAATCCCATATAGGTTTATACTGATGGATCCAATTAATTTTTATGATACTTATCAAATTATATATATTCTTTAAAAATAACTTATCATGTAATTTTATATAATTTCACCATTAAATAAATGATATCATCACTCATGTGTATGTACGGCCCACCCTCTCTATGAAGTGATGTGATTCATTTTCCTCGTACAACTATACTTGAATGGTAATAAAATAACATCTAATTATTATATGTGATATTAATAATATTAATATTATTATTTGAATTATGGATCTATATGCTTTTTGTAATAAATTTACTTCCACAAAAACATATTCAAGAGAAAATGATGCACTTAACACCCCAAAAAATGGTAATAATGAAATATTATTAACAAACATGGTTTATGATATATAATATGATAATATATAATTTTATAAATACAAATATTGTTCTAGTATAAATAAATAACATTCTTAAATCCATTATACAAGATTTTATAGAATGTTCCACTACAGGAATGTGTGGGATAAGGTATTTTGTCTCATTTTCCAATATGATGACACATATTTGATATTATGAACCTATATAATTTTATATGGTTTAAATACTAACACATTGAATTATGTTATATAAATATCATTTAATTCATTATTATTAATTAATAAATTTTATAAAACACTTTCAATTGTTTACATATTGAATGTTATTGAAGAGTTAATATTTTTTAAATCTCAGTTATATTGAATTATTCTTATATTCATTGAAGGAATAATACAAACAATACATTATAAAATCCAAAAAAAAATTTTTCTATATATATTCAAGGATATTCCATATTTTATTCTATATTTTCCTCTCTTTGGTTATTAAATAATTAAAAAAATGTTTATGAAAATATAGATTTTACTTATCTTTTAATATGATACATTTTTTATCCATGTCTTGATTTTTATTACAATTTTTTAAAAAAACATAATTTTCAATAATTAAATGATTTATTAAATAAATTTTATGTTATCATATTTTTTTAAAATGATAGTAACATATCATTCTAACGTTACCACAAATGGATATTTTCAACATTATCTATAAAAAGTAAACATGAATGATGGTTTCAACATACACTTAGTTAATGAACATCCAATATGTTGTACACATATTATAATATCTATATTCTTCTACAAATAGTAAATGGTTCTTAATAAAATAACCTTTTAGGAAATCATATTTAAATATTTTACTCTAATTTTGTTCAGATAGTAGGATTTTATTAGTAAACATATATTAAAGATTAAATGATAGTGACCTCTCATCCCTTGATTAATTTTTTGGTTATTATATTTATCCCGAGACAATAACATTCTTATGATAAATTTCAATTATAAATAAAAATAACTTAAATATACATATTATTTTTATCAAGGATATGATTATTCCCTATACCATATACCAATTTTATATATGTTTATTTACATTAAAATAATTTATATTGATAACAAAAATATTTATAAATATGTATAATATTTGCATAATATATATATATTTTATGACATTTAGTATTCTTTTATAAATTAAATCAACCAATAAAAATATGAGGAACTTTTTGGACAGATAGTGATGGGTGGGTCCCAAAATTATATACCCCCTCGATGCATCGACATGTATGATATGAAAAATTATTCATCTATGTTACATTGGGTTTTACCCATATATTTAAACTTTATTTACAAATATCAACGATGTTATAGATATCATGACATTTTAGATCATGGAATAAAATTTTAATAATATCCTTTTTTGAGAATTCAATTATAATTATCCATGAGATTATTGAATAGATATTATGCCTATATTCAGTTTTTGATAGAGTAATTTATTAAATGGAACATGTTTTCATTTATTTACCTTTGCATATTTATTTTTCCCTATCTAATAATGATATCTTTTGTGTTACACAAAACATACTAAGAAATCAATCACACCATTTTTTATCAACCGAAGATATGAAGATGAATTCTGTTAATATGTTTTAGGGATGTCCAGAATTTTTTTTATGTATTAAATTATACTAAATAGATAAAATTGGATCCATATATGTATCGGGTTCTCAAATACTACTAAAAAATTTGAATGTTGGGATTAGATACCAACTATTTATTCCAATGTAATAAAGTAACCACTTCCTCTAGGATTCCCGAGTCAGTGTTGTTGTAGATGGTATCAGATGGATTTTTAGTAGAATACTTTGACGCTAGATTATAGAAACATATAATATGGAACCTAAACCTATAAAGGACTATTTTGATATGTAAAATAATGGAATAACCTCATAAATTTTGTTAATTTAGAGATTTTTTCATTTTTCCAAGAAATAACATCCATTTCTGGGTACAAAAAGATAATTTGGTTCAGGAATAGTTGTACCTAGTTATAAAAATTATAAACATAAAGCATTGACTATTCACCCGATCATCACAAGGTATACTAAAATGGTCGATGCTTCATAACTAGTGTGACACTATCATGGGATATTCTTTAGATAATTCACATTTTTATTACAAACCATTGCGAATGATATTAAAATATTCTTATGAATTAAATATTTTCAAAAGATACAAAATTTATGATTATGATATTAACAATTAATAAATTTTCTATTTTTCATTACTATTACACTAGAATTTTAATTATATTTTATGATTTCAAATTCATTATTTCATGATATAATCCATTATATAACGTTATTTAGAAAATGAAATTGGAAGAATAAAGGGTATAATCCCTATTGGCCAATGTATATATCTACCTACTATGAAATCCAATAAAAATTGAATTGTATTTGAGAATACCATTGATTTGTTAGGGTATCATAATCAGGTTAAAAAAGAGTAAACGTGATATAATATATTAACATTTTTCTATATTGTATAATTATTATTTTTTGGATTTCTTCATTTGACAGAATCCTTCACAACATAGTGGGACTGCCAATTCTATTTTAGTTGAGAAATGGATTGTTTCCTTTGAAGAGATATTTCTAGAATTAGGTTCCTATAAAATTGATAAGTTTATACTAGTATTATATTATTTTATGGGTGATTTTATTGATAAAAAATAATATATGAGAAGAATAAATATAACATGTGGAATGGATTGATTATAAATAATCATTCTTAGAAAAAGACTTTCCTTGGGTGTGATGAAATTAAATGAAGAAAAAGTTCATCAATATATAGAAAAAGGAATAAGAATGTATTATGGAGTATGAGGATACCATTACATGAAATTATAGGTATACTAATTATTAAATATGCAATTCATAATGCTTCATTTACTATTTCATTGATGGTATAATGAAAAGTCTTTAAAAGAAGTTTGTTTCTCAAACGTGTTCATCATATGATAAAATAGTTTTATGAATCATCAATGAAGATAATGGGTTTTATAGATCACATAAATTCATGGGGAATCATGATATGGAATTTTTGCCTCATTATCATGAAAAAGGTAATCCATCAAATATGAACAATAAAATGAATTAATTTCCAATAAGTGAAAATTGTGGGAAAATGAATCACAAAAAATGTTTAAATGGAATGGGATTCAGTAATAAATCCAGATATAGTGGTCATCATGATCCTAAATTTAAGGGAAATAAGTTTTCCACTTTTATATATATATTTAACTATAATTAAAGGGGTAAATTTTCAATCCAATTTCCTAATAATAATGGAAACTTATAACATTAGAGGACAAGTGGGGAAGCCCAAGCGTATGTGATCACTACGGTCGAGGATAAATTCCAAAATCATGTAGTGGTAGAAACTTCTATCGTATATTAATATTATGTTAATTATTAAAATGATTCTAGATCCTCAATGTACCTTATATATTCACTACTTACAATGAAATTCATATATTTCTATATCACATTTATAAGGTAGTTTTTCATCAAAACACTTAGTTAAAGTATCATTGCAACAATGATATGAAAATATGTTACCATAATGACCAATAAATTGTCCCTATTTTCAAACTTGATTATGTTATCTATAATTTACATTGAGATAATCTTTGGTATAGACTATATTTCAAAATGTGACATATAAATTTATTTAAACTAATGGAAATCATGACTCAAGATGATGATGTGGAATTCATTATCTTAAGAGTATAGACTTTATCATAAGTGTATTTACTAGATCGATCTATAGTAGTCCTAAAATGATATTATTTAAGAATTAGAGTATAGAAAATAGAAATATGGACAATTAAACATCAAATTAAGGGTTTACATAGTGGTCAAGAATAAATTGATGTATGTTTGGAGGAATTACCCAGACATCCACAAGAGTATGATGTTGAGATTTCACTTGATTTAGTCCATAATGTAAGACATATATCAAATAATTAAAATATATTAGACACTTTATATTAGTGTATTTAAGGATACAACTAGAGGAGTTTTCTACTGAGGTATTTTTTCTCTCTAGTGTTTCACAATAGGGATACACTGTTCTCTTCATCAAGGCGAATGATGGATCAATTAGGATATGTGTTTATTTAAGGTAAATAAATCAATTTATGTTATAGAAAAAGTTTATTCCACCTTGAATGGATGAATATATTGGCAACGTTGTGAGGTATATATTAATCAATGGCTTACCATAATTATGGATATCATCAATAACGAGTAAAGAAGGAATATATTCTAAATATAAAATTATGAAAGAGGTATGGTTATTATGAGTTTACAATACTCCATTTTGGATTATCTAATAAACACCCTGTTATTATGAATCTAATGAATAGATACATCAGGTAATATTTTTATAAAAAATATTTGTTGTTAATTGATATATATTTTTGTATTATAAAGCCATGAGGACCATGATAATCAAATTAGGATCATTCATGAAATATATTATATGGGAAATTTAGAAACTATGTTTTTTATATTTAGGAAATTTATTTTCTTTTCCACATTTTATGAAATGATTGATTGACACATAATCATATAAAGGAAAAGGCTATCAAATAATGGATGTTACCAATGAACATAACTAAGGTATGATTTTTTATTGGTCTAGTCGGATACTATCAATAATTCAAACATAATTTTTCTTAATTATCTAACATGTTAGCAATGTATATTTATAAAGTGGATATGTTCATTTAGAGAAAAAAATTAAATAAATGTTTTGAAAAATTGAATAGGGGATTGATCAATCCTTTGGTTTTGACTCTACCATCCATAAATGATATATTTGTGATATTTAGTGATGCAATGAAGAGGGTAATCAGTTGCGTCCTTACACTGAAAGAAAATGTTATTATAAAAGAATCAAGGAAGATAAACACTCATTAATATAACTTTCTAACTCATGATGTTGGGATACCATCTAAAATACATGCCTTGAAGATTATAGATATTATCTCTATGATTAAGGGTGTGAGATACAAAAAGTTAAAAATAGAATAATATATATATATATATATATATATATATTCACTGAAAGAAGATAAAATGAGGAAAATATTATGTCTTCAGATAGTAAATGATTATTATTGTCTAATAAAATACCAATCACATGTGGAAAATAATGTATCAAATTAATTGATTAGAAAAGATCAATGATTTATGGCCAAAATAAGGATTCACAAGGGACATATAGTTATGGATATATAAAATAAAGATATATTATTTCTTAGAAAATTTGATGCATCTCATCTTTTTCAAATAATTTAATAATACATATTTACTATAAATGATAAAATGTTTTCAATCTAATGATGATTGTTTTCAAAATAAAATTATAAATATGAATGATGGTAAATTGGGAGACTTTTTTGGTGAGGATGAAATTATGAAATTGAATAAATGATATGTGATCCATATATACATTATCTGAAAAATGGAATGATTGTTTGTTTCTCATGGATTGAATTTCTCTATATATCCTAATAACAACAAGATATATAGGGTTTTGACGAAACATGTTTTGTGGGATAACATAAAGTGGGAAATCATTAACTATGTGTTAAGATTCATAGTGTCACAACATGTTAAGGTGGGGAGACGAAATCCTAAAGAATTTATGAAACCTATTACTATTAATATGTGTAAATGGGATACCATTACTATTTATTTTTCATAATATTACATATGATAACTAGAAGGAATGATGTGATTTGGGTTATTATTGATCATCTTACGAAATCTTCATTTTTCTTTATCGTAAGGTTACATTAACATTAGAGTTCCTTGCAAGGATCTATATTATCGGTGTTTTAAAACTTCATGGTCTACATCCGTCAATTGTTTCTAATCATTAGCCATGTATTACATAAAAATTTTTGAAGATACTTTGGAATGATTTTTATATTGAGCTTCATTTGTGCACAGCTTACTCTGCTCAAATTAATGGAAAGTATAAAATGAATATTCAAAAAATAGAATCTATTTAGAGATAATTATCACAATCATATCTTGTTATAGGGGATCAATATATAAATTTTGGCCATATCCTCCCATAATAATTGTTTCCATTTGATAATTTTCATTGTGTTGTGTAAAGTATTATAAGAACAGAGATGTTGTACTCAAAATTTATTTGATAAAGTTAGTGAAAGGTGACATTTAAGCCTATATCATATTAAATAAACTACAAGAAAAGTAAATACTACTCAATCTAATATTAAAAAAGATCCAAAAAATTGTTTTATGCCTATAGCAGGAGATCATATTTTTAATTTCTACTAGGATTTCAAATCATCATCAAAGTATCTTTACAGTAGGGTGTTATAAGCTTCAGTACGAATGAAAAATTAAACCCTAGGAACATCAATCCTTTCAATATTCAATAAAGATATTCATATATATATTTCCAATTGGAAATCCACAAAATATCTAAAATATAAATAATGTTTTGAAAATATCACTGTTATGGTAGTACATGCCAAAACCAATGCATGTGATCACATAAGAAGTAAAATAATTTTAACCTAATATATCCAACTATGAAGAGAATACACAAATTAATGATACTAGATAAAATTTATTAATGAATCACTCTACATTACTGGTAAATTAACATTGTATAAATGATTAAATGGATGGTGAAATGTGGGATCATATGATTTTTTTGATGATGAACCAACTATATCAAATTATAAATTGATGTCCCTGTAAATATCAATGACTAAATTATTGTTTGACGAAATAATTTAACACTACAGGATAGATTATTGTATGTTAATATTATTTAATAATAAAAAAATAATATAATAAAAAATTTATTATTTCCTTGAAATAAATAATAATTTGAAATTATTAATATCTCTTTTGAATATAAATGTTCATAATAACCATTGGTTGAATTATTGAAGTTTTTCCCTTAGAAATTAGATATTATTAATAATAAAAAATATAGTATATAATGATTCATAATTTTATTTATCATAATATGTAATACTTTTTATAATTATAATTTTAAAAACTATAAAATTTATTTAAATAAATATATAATTTAGACACAAATGGTTAATTTTCTAAAAATAAGTTTTCTAGGAAATTATTTTCTTTTAAAAGGAATAAAGTCAATAAATTTTAATTAAAATACATTTTCATTACTAATAAAGTATTTTTAATGAGAATTATATATATATATATATATATATCGGTTTGTGTGTGTGTGTGTGAATTAAAACCCATATAATGATTATTATTAACCATATTATTTATATAGGATCATCTTTTCCTTGAAAAACTCATTTCTTGGAAAACTAAATTTTCCACATGAGTTATGGTTTTGTTTTTAAAATATAATCTTCCACTTTGTGAATATAATTTCAGAAAATGTATTCCTTATTTTTAATCTAGATATTAAAACTTTTATTAATTTATTAATTTTTTTTCTCAAAATGAATATTAAAGACAGTAAAAATTATTTACCATGGTTAAGGTAAAAACTGATTTTCCATGGCATAATCTGATATAATAAAAATTAAAATTACCTAATAACATTTTTAAACCCCATTAGATTAAATTATTTGGACCCCAAAAGTTTCCCATTATTATTTTACCCAATTAAGTGTCATGTTTCAATGAATTTCACCTGGAATTATTGAAAAAAAATGATAAATTATAAGTGTCCGAGCCACTTGAGTTATAAAAATGAATGTACTACCCCCACTAATTCACACATATCAGTACCATTATTTTGTAAATAAACTACCAAAATACCTACCCAAAATCCTTATACAAGACATATAATTTTTTCCCTTCCCATAATACCAATGCTAGTGTTCATAATATGATATCCAAATGAGAATCATCATAGAAAACATAATTGTCTTCACTATGATTTTTATTTTTTAAATATTATTTTACCAACATAAATTATTCTTAGAAATACCAATATAATTACCCCAATATATATCATAAATAATATTTTATATTGTGTATTTCATGATATTTATCTATGTACTCTTCCATTAATTTGGAAACAAAACCTTCTCTGTTCTATACGGTGGACTACTGCCTTATACACTGATTTCATTTGTTTTCCAAACTAAATCACATATATAGTCATAATAATGAGAATAATGGATATATTTGACATGTATGTATTGATATAGATTCTTTAAAATTAATATATCATCCAATTATTTACTATTTCACTATTAAGGAAGTGATATCATCAATTGTGTGTATGTATCGCCTACTATCTCTACAAATCAATTTGATTCATTTTACTTTCGGAAATACTCATGTTCTCTTTAAAGGGAATATAGTGAATAAATTTGAGAATTATTACATTAATACAATCAATTAAATAATTTACATATATCCTATTTATAGGAATCAAAACTTCCTCGAAAAAAATGAATTAAAAAATGAAGTAGGTAAACCCTAAATAGTAGTAACAATGAAATATTATTTGTGGACATGTTTTTAGATGATATTAGAGGATAATAATATATAAATATATTATTATTTTATAAATAAATTAAATTATTAAAACCATTATATTGTATGTTAAATACTATTCAACTAATGGGTAGCATGTTGTAAGAGATTTCACATAAATTTACATTCAGTAGATTTATATTTTATATTTTTCACCTATTTAATTTTATGAGGCATATATAATAGCCCATTTATGTATGTAGAATGAATATATATTTATTAATTATGATTAATTTTTATATATCTGATTAATATTTTGAGTGGTTACAATTGAAATGTTACAAAATGTGGTAAGAATTTATTTTCAAATCTCACTTATTTAGGATTTTTTATTTTTTTACTAAAGGAATTTTAAGAACTATCTTTCATAGACACCATATAACAAAAATATAAAAAAATTATATATATATATACCTATTTTCTATATTATATCCTAAATGTTCCTCATTTTGGTACTTGAATATATAGAAGAACTGTTTAAATGGAAAATGATTTTACTGCTCTTTCAATCAGAATCTTTTGTCACCCATGTGTAGATTATTTTAAAAAAAAGTATATAAGAAGTGATTTTTTAAATAAAATGAGTTATTAAGATAATTTTATGTTATAATTAAATATTATTTAATGTAATGAAAATATGATTTATATTTTTTTCATGAAATGGATGATTTCATTATTCATTAAAAAATGGTCAAAACAATGGTTTTTTGGATGTATATGGTGTTTGGATACATCCTATCCATAATAAACATTTTATGATACATAAATTATTCAATATTATTTCATGGTTTTTGTAGAAAAATAATTAGTTAAATATTAGTTTAGAATTTCACTAAAATTTAAATTATATTTCTAAATTTCATGATTTTATTACAAAACAATTGTTTTTAATGAACTGATTTCAACTGTTATCCCTTGATTAATTTTAGGGTTTTTAAAATTATCATGAAATAATCAGTTTCTTATGAAAAATTTTATAATATATCAAAATTATCATATATATCAATTATATTTCTGTCATGAATATGATTTATCCTAAATCATAGACTATTTTTTTATAAGGTTATTTACATTTAATGTTATATGATTATCTCAGGAAATATTGAAATCAATTTATTGTTTAACCTATATTTTTATTTTTTAATAAATAACATTTTTTATGAAATAAATCAATCATTCATTACATTTATAATTCTCTAGAAATGATGTGACAGGTGGGGCCCAAAATTATATTTCCCTTCGATGCACTGATATGTATCATGAGAAAAAACAGTTAGAAAAATTAAAGGGGATACTACCCATACCTTTATAATATTTTATTGTAAGGCCTTGATGGTACAGATACCACGTTTTTTGTGTTAATTCTATACAATATTAAAAATTACATTCATTGGGAAATTTATTATTTTTATCCATGAGATTATGAAAATGTTAAAATATATGATTAATTTTGTTCACAAGATATTGGTTAAATGGAATGTGTTTTGGTTGATTACCATTCCATATGAGTTAAGCATTTTCTAATCAAGAATGATTTCATATTATATAACCCCTCATAATCATTCATGATCACTATTATTTTTTTCCTTCCATATTATTTGAATATGATATCATTGAATGAGATTCAAGGATGATGATAATTTTCTTTTGTCATGTTTTATATTTTATTTACATTGTAATAAAGGTGTAATGTATGTATATAGTTCTTCAGGACAGCTAAATTTTTCATTCATTTAGGATTAGATGCCATATAAATTTGATAGTTTAATAAAGAAATCACTGGCTCTAGGTTTCTAGAGTTGGGGTTGTCCCATTAATTATTTTTTAGGGTTTTTACGATAATAGATGATATATCTATATATAAATATTAAAATCTATTAATTTAGAATATTTTTATTAAAAAAACTTAACATTAAAGAAGGTTATTTATAAATAATAGTATTGTGTATTTATATTTTTATTTTATATTTAAATATAAATATATAAATATTTGTAATGATAATTAGTTAAAATTATTATATCTTTTGAATATTTAAATTTAGATATTTACATAATATAATTTTTTTATTATTTCTTGAAAAATGTCAAATTTTATGTTGAAAATATTTTTAAATGACATTTATAATTTCCCTAAATTTAGTAATATATAAGAATTACTTATAATGTTATGAAACAACAAATGTGATTAAATATGAAATAATGGAAAATGGTTATTAATTTTATGATATTATTTGAAATCAAAAAACACATAGCCAACATTTTCAAAATAAATTTATAATGTAACATTAATAAAGAAAATTGTTTTACATATTTGATTTTTATTAATTATTATGTTTTTAAAAAAAATTGTTGATTAATATTAATTTCAATTAACATTGATTTTTTTATAATAAAATATGTACTATTATGAAAAGCATTTAGAATCAAGAATTTAATTTATACATAATTTTAATGTTTACAAATATTTATTTCTTAAAAAAATATATTTTATGTGTGATAAATTAAAAATAATATTTTTTATTAATAATAGACTTCATTTAGATGGATACCAAATTATGATTCAACATATAAAAATTGGAAAATAATTGTCTAATTATATTTTTATTGATAATATTATTTAAATGATTAATATATAAATAAGAGTAATAATGATATAAATTACTAATCTAATGTGACTAAAATTATTATATGTTTACATGACCTCTAGAAAATTTATAACCCCACATTTAGGTTTTAAAGTCATAATGACATTGCTCATAAACCATACCACACAAAAATCTCCTAGATTTAATGAACACACATTATTACCCCTTACATAAAAAACTTATCCATTGAAAGTGTCTATATAATCAATTATAAAATTAGTCAACTTCCATCCCCACCATGACTAGACTCTAATTGTAATTTCTCTTGAAATAAACAATTAATACCTATCCTAGAATTATGTTATACGAAATCAATCCTTTGTTCACCATAAGTTAGATTAACTTTTCTATTTTTAGAATGTCCTTCAAGGGAATTTATAATGTCTTCATGATAGAATCATGAGTTTCCTAATCATTAATTATTATTATTATTTATTATATAAATTTGAACTATATTATATATTATATTATTATAAAATAATTATTAATTCTATGATTTTATGTTATTTTACTATTTGGATAACATTTTCATGTCTTCCTCAAAAACCATTTGAAAAATATAACAATCATCATTTTTATGTCTGGACTACCACCTATATGCATTATGTGTCCTTTTATTTTAAAAAATTCAATGGATAGATCGTAATTTAATTTAAGGATTGATATAATATTTATATAATTATTATGATTAAAAAAATAAAAAATGTTTTTTTACCACCATCCCATTTTTTGGAAAGACAAATTGTTGAATTTTTATACATGAGAATTACCGCAAAAAATTATTGAGCCATTTCTTCCATTATTTCCTAATAAGGATGAAATTAAAAATTTACTTTATATTGAAGAAATAATATTTTATAATATTTTTATTCATGTGGTTGTGAATTTATTTTTAAGATAAACACAACCATGGAAAAAATTGTACCGACCCAACTCTTGTAACTAGGTGATGGTGTCTTCTTTATTACATTATCATGGATATTAAGGGAAAAATCATGATGTACCGATTAGTTTAGTATTTTTTGAGAACTTGATACAGACATTATACCCATTTTACTTAGGCATATAAAATACATATCATAGAAATGGAAACACTTTGAATCCTTGAACTCATTCCCAGAAATCATCTTCATATCTTGGGTAATGGAAAAAAAATAAAGATGATCTCAAATTATTAGAAAGGGTTTAGTATAGTGAAATATATCGTGAATAAATTATAATAATAAACATGAAATGATAAATAACTAAACACACATTCAATTGATAAAATAATATTAGAATAAAATACATCCATAGATAACATAATTTTAAAAATATCATGTATAATAGAAACTAAATTATTAATAAAGTAAATGAATAATTATTTGAATTTATGTATCATAAACATGGTTATACCACAAAGGCCTTTCAAAATATGGTTTGAAATCACTTGTTACAAAATCATCTTGTCTTTTCAAATAATTTTAAATTAATGGGTACTAAATAATCTCTTTTGGACTATTTAATGGTCTCTTTAGACCAACTGATGCCTTGAGAGGCTGTCTATAACTAGGACCCATTCATATCTTCAAGTAAAAATCATTCCTCAGATACATAATAATCTGCATAATTCATTAATAATTTATTTATCAACAAATATTCATAATGATAAATGAAAACAGATTTATCTATATTTCTGCTGTTAATCAAAAAATGAAAAAGTTAAGACTGTATATAAAAATGTTATACAGTTAAAGAAATATTGATATCCATGATATAATTAATATAGATAACCATGAATTGAAAAATTGTGATTCATGAATAAATAGTTATCCATGTTAAATTCATCAAATCAGAGTTATATACACCACATAAAATTAAATATGTACATATTAACAAACATGGATCACTGAAGTGAAAATCGAGAAGAAATCCCCTACAATGATAAAAATCATTAATTGATAATTAATCAATTAATATTATATATATATATTAAAATATAATAAAAATAAATATAATATAATATAATAAACATTTAGTATACATGAAATCTTATAATATTAAAGGAAACAATTAATTAATATAACACATTAAAAAGAAATTGAGTTATGAAGTTCATTACCTCTTGGTAATTTTAAATTCATGTCTGCATAGATGAAATATTTGAAAATGAGAAATATAATAAAATGAGTTATTATGGAATAATTATTGTGTATTTCAATGGAATTTATATATACCATATTTAATAAATTATGTGAATTACATTAAAATGTTCCTCAATGGAGGTAAATGGAGGCGAAGTACCATACCTAATGCATCAATTTGGACGAATGATACATAGAATCATATATAGTGGATTTATTATTGTTATTAACATATATTAGAACCATATTATATTTTATAATATCATATTATATCCTTTATAAAATAATATCACCCATTCCTTAATAATGAATCATTATATTTGTTATTTTTCATGTTAATTTCCTTGTTTTATCATTTGTGATTTTTCATGAATGTTTTGGTTCATGAGAAAATAATATAGCAACATAATATTCATAATAATAATCAAGAAATAATTATTATATTTTTAAATCAATTATACTTCTAAAACCTATAATTAATTATGGTAACAAAAAGCGACTTTGTTATAATCATTGAGATGGTAGAAAGTACGCATTCATGAGTAATGTTTCCATTTTCAATTATCATTATGAAAGAGAGATAAATAATATTTTTTATTATATAATAATAATAATATAATATATACAATATTATTTCATTATATAATCATAAATTTATCATACTCATGTTGTGCTTGTTGACATAGAGTCACATATCCTCGTGAAAGCGATATTGCACTTTTAAATAAAAGATTTTTTCATTATTATGTGGATAAAAAGATAATAATAAAATTATATATTTAATAATATATGAATGATAAATATATCATAAATATCATTATTGATACATTTATATCACATATACATATTAAATTTATCCTTATTAAATTACATATAAAGCATTAGTGAAAGTCAAATCACAGGGTGATAGTCTTCCGTACACAGGAGCACAATTATCGAATAACAGAATAAATGTAAAGTAAAAGAGTTATATATTATTTAATGAATACATAGGAAAAATTATTTAATAAATATAATATAAATACATTATAACCATCTTTATACCCAACCATGAGAGTTAGTAATAAAAAATTGAATTACATTGGTTCACGAGCTTGTAGTCCTCCACACAGATGAAGGATGATTTACAAACCCATTTGATGGATTTGGGGATAGTTGTCAGACATTACCATAATATAAAATGTATATATTAATATGTAATATACTGATTTTTTATATCATCATTGTTTAATAATATTTTGAGGAGATGAAGGAAGAAAAAAAAATAAAAATTCCCTTTGTATAATGTTTCCTCTAATTCGGGTAAACTCCTTATGAATGTTCCAAAAATGACCCTAGCTTGTATTTATGCCAAAAATAAGGATTATATAATGATTTTATGTATTTTGGGATGTTATTTTGTAATTTCAATGAAGAAAATAATATTTTTTCAATTTGTGAATAAAATATGAGAGGGGTGTCCCATTATAAGTTAGGTGAGTGTCATATTTTAAAATTTCTAAAATAAAAAGGTGTAAATACAATTTTTACATGAAAAAAGGTAAACAAATGCAGTATTATGTATAATTAAAAATGATAACATTTAATAATTTCCATAAATGATACTTTAAAAAAATAGGTCTTTTTACCCTTATCATTATAGTTTAACCCCCGAATAAATAAATATTTACCTTAACCACTGTAATTAATTATTATTGATTTCACTAAATATTTTGGTAAAAATTTATATTTAATTTTTCAGAAAAATATATATTATTATTATCCCAAATATGTAATGTATTTTTCTAAATTCTATTCACAAAATTGGGATATATTAATTTAATATTAATCTTCTAGAAGTGATGTGGAAGTGGGATTTCAAAAATAAATTGATCCCATGTTTAAAAAGTATTTAATTCAAACATAAAAATGAAAATGAACAAAATTAACTTAATTAGATTTATATATATATAATTGAGAAAAAATTACTATAAACCTTATTCAAAATATAATTTAACATTTTAAATAATTTAAAATAAAATGCAGTTTTGAATTAAAATTCATTATTATAACTATTCATTAAAAATTGAATCATTTTGAAAAAAATACTTTCCCTACGATAATAATGATATTTTTATTCAATAAATTAATATTATTTTTTCAAAAAAATATAAATTTGATAAAAATTAATATAAAATTATTTATGCAAAGAACAACTAACCTATCATTTATAAATAAATACGGTTTTGAAAAAAATATTATTTTTAATTTAAGTTATTCTTGTTTTATTTTTAATAAATAGATAACTATAATTTAAATAATATTTCTATTAGTATTAATATTCTCTAAATTAACTACTAGTTTATAATTTTATTATATATCAGTGTTCATTTATACCTACGGTTTTCTGTTACCCAAGCAACTAAATATATTAAATTTAATGAAATATATTTCATGAGTTGTTTTATGCATAGTGATGTTGTTGCATAACCCATTGAATACAATGATAGTACCATAGAATTTTGGGGTGTAAAATTAACCTCACCATTAATAAAATGTTCCCTCACAATTAATAAATGATCTCGATGTTCAACGGTTTTCCATTTGGAAATACCATTTTTGTTGAACTCAAATCGTCATAAGAGTTAATAAAACATCCTATCAATAAGAGTGAAGGGGAAGTGAAAAATGTCATATGGAATAATAAAATGATCATTTTTAAAAGTAATATATCATAGGTGGGAAATCATTAACATTTAAGAGTATAATTACGCACAAGAATTAATGAAGACTGATAATGTTTATTGATCACAAGAAAGAGGCTGATTGTGAGAAGGTTAAAAACTATAAAACCATAATCTAAATACGTGTGAACTTATCATTGATATCCTAAAAGATAATAATTTTAGAATAAATTTGTTGTTTCAAGATCATTTTACTAGATTTGAGGTGTTTTTTCACTATCTAAAAATATAAGGAAATATACTTAGTCGATATATTTATATTTCATAAGAACAATTTCACCACTTGGTTACACTTCCATCAATTTCCACATGATTTATTAATCTAAGAAATAATTATTAAAAAATTAATAATTTAACTCTGAAGCACTATAATTTAATTTTATTTGATTGTAAGATCCATAATATAATTATAATTTATTCCTTCAATATATAGTTATTAATATATAGACTACTTTAAATGTAATTCAATATGCATAAATCATCATATGTTGAAGTACTACATTAATCTCTAAAACCACATCGAAAGTTAAATTATTACCATTTCATAAATGTTTAACCTTATGTCCCATAAAAAAGATAAGATAAAAAATTTAAAAATTAGGTGACTCAATTTTAAAAAATTTATTATCATTAATCCCCCAAATAACATGATGTCACACATAATCATTACATAATAGACATGTGAATAAATTTATGCTGAATTATATCTAAATATGGTTATAAACAGAATTACAATAAAACCATATTGAAAACAATGATTCTTTATTATAACATAAATAATATATAGTTTATTGGATATGTAACATAAATATAGAAATTTTGTAATCTCCATAAATGATAGAACAAAGAAATTTGTCAGCAAATCCTTAATTAATTCTAAGGTAGTCAGTAATATCCAATTTACTTTATGCATACCAATCATCTTATTATCCCAAAATCATTATCTAAATATCAAGATCATATTGAGTTTCATATTTACCTTAATCATATGACTTACAATAATTTGATCTTGTGATAGAATAATTTGTATTATCCATAGATACTATACAAAATATGATTTCAAATCCTTAATGAAAATTTATTTAAGTACAATCCTTATAATTTTTCTAATTATAATAAGAAAATATCATTGATAAATTACAAAAAATCATAATTATTGTATAAAAAATATCATTAATCATTCTTCTTAACATGTGGTAATAGAATAAACATTACTATGATCAATTAAATAATTTTGAAATATATTCCCTTGATGTAGGGGAATTTTTTGTGTAGTTCCACATATCATTATATTTAAATAATTGATCATTGGAAATTTCATTTTTAACCATCAAATCAAGTGCATGGTGGCCTTTATCTCCAATCATGTATAAAATATACATTCCCTTCAAGAAAGAACCAATGTGTTTCTTTCCACAATTATCAAATTTGGTAAAATACTATATTCCCTTCTTCCCCTTACAATTTTTCATCTACCTCCATATCCTTCTCTTTATTCCATTATAAACCAACTATCATTAATAATTATTTTTCTATATTTCAATCACATAAAACTATATAATCATATGGAGAAGTGTATTAACATAATAGTTCCCTTTAGATACAAGGATTAATACATTCAAAAATGATCAATAGTGCACTTAATGATTCATATTTAATCCATAGAGTACCTGATTTCCATGTAATGGTAGCTTCATATTCCATAAAAAATACTTCTTACTTTTTATTTAAGATAAAAAACTTTATTTTCATCTTAGATTGTTTCTCATAGTGAATTTTTTTTTCGAACAATTTCATTTTAAAGTGTTTCATTCCCTTATTTCTAATTCATCAACTTCCAAAGTACTCTAGATCACTGACCACTAATGATAAAAATCTCCTTTGAGAAAATTAACTCTATGTGTTTCCTTTACTTTTTTACTACATAACTAGTCCATACATATATTTTGTAAAGTCACAATCCATTTGTCAACAAACATTGGACAAATATTCCCACTAAATGGTTGGTTCTTATGTTGAATGTATAAATCCATAATAAGAGAATCATGATGTGTAATAGGTTTATCCTTAAGGGAAAAGTTATTTTTTACAGGCTAATTAAGATTCCCTTATAGGCCTATAATTTTCCATGTTCCAAAATTAGTTGTATTGGATTCCTTAGCATATATATGTGTACATTTTCTAGGAGTATTGACAATATATTTACTTCGAGGTTATATTTATAAAAAATTACATATATTATATTATCTTATAAAATTTAAAATTTAAAATCAACATGTATAATTCTAAATAATGTGTTAAACATAACATAAATAAAAAACAATTATTCCTCAAAAATGTGGTTTCTTTGAGGATATGATTATTTTAAAATACTAACTAAATTGTGTGAAATGAGAATGTAAATAATCATAATTAGATCTCCTAGGAATGTCAAACAAGGTATGCAGTAAATCTTGTTGTCATGAATTGGGTGATGATATGATATATCTCAAAGCACCCTATTCAGATTTATTACCCATGTGTACCTCATTTATTCATTTATTTCCACTTTTTCTGTGCATAAAATTATGTATTTCTAGGAAATAAAAAAGAATATCCTCCTTAAAAATACATTATGATGTTATTCTCTACTTATCCAAAAATTCTATAATAGGGTAATCATCTATAAACAATGAATTCCTTAATCTATTTACCATGGATTATTCTAAACTTCCTATGCTACCATCTGTATTAACGTTAACTATAGTAACCTGAAGAGGGTGTCTTCTATATTACATTGGAGTATATATAAAAGGTGAAATAATGAAGGACCGGTCATTTTAGTAGTTTTATAGAACCAGATAGATACATGATACCCATTTTACATATCAATATAAAATGATATATATATAAGTGGAAAAAACATGGCATATATGAACTTATTCCCAAAATTATTCTTCATATGATGGGGAAAGGAAATAAAATAAAGGTTATATCAAATGCTGAAGAATGTTTTAATAAAGAAGATGAAATCATTAATAAGTATGAATAATCAATATGGAATTTAAAATTACTGAACAAACATTACATTAAAAAATAATCTAAGAGTTCAATTCATCCGTAGATATTTCCATTGATAAAATCTCATTGATAATAATAACTAAATTTTTAATGAATGAAATTATTAATTATTGGACTTCATGTCTCATTCAAATGATGTCACTATCGTCATGGCATTTACAAAATGGATTAAATCTAATATTTAAAAACATATTTCTTTTTTCAAATATGATTAAAATTACTGGGTATAAACTAATCTAGTTTTGCCAACATATTTTCCTCATGGGACCGACCGATTCATCGATGGACTATCCATAACTGGGTCCTACCTGTGTCTTCATATCCACAGAATTCCTCATAAATAAAATAAAATATTTAATTCATTAATAATATTCCTTATCATGAAATATCAACATTGATAAAATAACATAGATTTATCAATATTTTCCCATTTTATTAAATAACTTTAAAAGTAAACACTATATGTACCAATGGTATATAGTTTGAAAAATATTTATATCCTTGATACAAATAATATTGATAAAAATGACATAAAATATTAACCATAATAAAGAAATATATATTGATATTAAATTACTCCATGGGTAATTATATAAACCACATAAAAGTGAATTGGTTCATATTAACCAAAATGTCTCAATAAAATATTAATTTGGATGATATTCTTACAATGATACTAATGTTGAAGTAAGAATTAATCAATGAATAGATTATTTTTATCAAATTTAAATCCACATAAAAATGAGATTTATAAATTTTGATAATAACATTTGATTATATATATAATATTATAATATTCATGTCAATAAAGAAATAATATACCCAATCAAAGTAAATTGAGTTCTGAAATTATTTACAACTTGGTAATTTTCATGTTAAATACCCTTAGATGAAATAATTGAAATTGAAACATAAAATAAATTTAATTATTAATAAATAATTTTATTACATATCAAGTGTAAGTATAAACACAATATTTAAGAGATTAAGTGTATAACAATGCAATATTCCTCAGTGATGGGAAATTGAGACAAAGTCCCATACATCATGATTCCTTTTGGTGGAAAGTGATTTACCCTCTTATATTATGATTCTAAACATATTATTATAATATAAAATAACCATATTAATATTTATAATATCATATATAATCATTTTAAAATATATCATCACCATTTCATCACTAATATTTCTTTCTTTTCATAGTTTCGGTTGTTCATTGCCGAGATTTCTCATTCGTGATTTATTTTTTTAAGTACCAGTTCTTATGCATATTATATAGTTTCATACTATTGGTAATAATAATAATGAAATTATTAAAATATTATTTCATAAATTGTACTTATTAAACCCATCCTGAAATATGGTTATGAAAAATGGGTAGTGTTACAGTCGTTGAGATGGTTGGTCGTACGCATGCTTGGGTAATGATTCCATTTTTCAATAATAATTTGAAAAAAGAGGAAAGTGATATTCTTTTATTATATAATGATAATAATATAATAAATATCGAATTATATATTTTAATATTCATATATATATTATCTTTATGGTGTGCTGGTGAGAATACAGTCACATCCCTTCATGAAGAAAGTTGTCCACACTTTCATGAATGATGTTATCATCATTAAGTTTGTAAAATGGTAAGAAGGAAAATTATATATTTTAACCATTCAGAATGATAAATATTTCATTATTATTATTATTATTTAATTTATATCAATTACATTCATTATATTATTACTTCTTACATTCTATGTATGGCGTTAGTGAAAAGTGACTCACATCACTTCACAAGGTGGTACTTCGATGTACACATGAGCAACGTTATCATGTCCCGTATGGAATAGAAAGTAAAAAATTTATATATGATATAATAAATATAGATGTATAATAATTTTATAATTATAATTTTTATATTTTAAATCCATCATCATACTGAACCATGTGATGTAGAAATGGAAAAAATAATGACCAGCTTGCGTTAAGCGGCAGTCCACCATATACACGTATAATGATTTCATAACCCATTTGATGGAAGTGGGTATGTTTTTGGTAAATAATTTTAAATAAAAAAATTTAATTATATTTCAAATTATATGATTATTATATCTTCCTTATTCCATAATAAATGAAGGAGGTGGAGGAAGAAATAAAATAAAAACATAATTTGAATAATGATACAATTTATCTTGTAAACTCATTAGGTTTGCATCAAAATCCTTCCTAGGATTAATTTATGACTGAAATAGTCCTAAAAATGACGGTATGGAATTTGGGAAGGTATTTTTTGTGGTCATGTCCAATATAAAGTGTATTGTGGTGTGAATAATATATGACATGGGTGGTTTTTTATAGGTGAGGTGAGTGTGACAATTTTAATATTTTAATATAAAATGGTGTACACTAGTTTTTCTCATGTTAAAATGGTATAAACTATGTTATTAATCATGATAAGACATTATATTGTATTAATATATCCATAAAATATATTTTACACATGTTTTTTGGTCATATTAACCATTATCATTTTAGGGTAAATATCTGGTAAATGCAGTTTTACCTTAACCGTAGTGAATAATTTTTATTATTTTCGTTATTAATTTTTGTCAAACCTTTATTTTTAATTATTATAAAATATATATTTATTTTTAAAGATATGGACTATATTTTTTAAAATTCTATTCACATATGTAGAAGTATTTAAATTAATATTAATCCCAGAAACATGACAATAATGAAGGTTTTAATGTTAAAATGATCAAAACTATGAAATGTTTTTAGATTAAAATTAAACATGAATGTAATTAAAATGACTTAAAATGGATTTATAGATATATATTTATAAAATTTAACTTTAAATCCAAATCTTAACATTAATTAAAATTATAAATAATTAAAAATAAATGTCATTGCTCTCATTATAATTTAGTATTTTTAACTATTCATCAAAAAATGAAACATTTTAGAAAAAGAACAACCCCAGAGATAATTATGATATTATTATTTCAAAAAATAAATCTATTTTTGAAAATAAATTTTTTTATATATAGAAGAAATTAATTATAAATTGTGTTTGAAAAGTGTGAATAATCCTTTTCTAGAAAAAATGTTGCATTTTACAAAACATTTAATAAAAAAATCCAGATATAAACAAAAATTATGTCTATTTATTTAAAATGAGAATGTATTGGAGAGTGACGGAAAGGGTCAAAAAGACATAATTTCCCTCATCCACCAAAACCCGTCTACATATGATATTACAACATATTATTTCTATAATTAGAGTCATTTGAAGTCTCCCACTTATATTGAGACTTTTATTTATTGAAAATCTTGAGGATATCTGCATCAACCTTCCATAATTCCTTAGAAGATGATCTGGTAGACACAGTCCTTGGAAGATTATAATATTATTTTTTGTGGTCTCCTCTTTGAGGGAATAGAGGTGAATCCCTCACTATCATTCATATTTTCCTTTCCACTTAATATTACATCATTGTAAGAGGCATGACCAGAACTACCTGAATCCCTAGAATGGATACCTGCATTCCCTTATTCAGCCTAAAAAATGGTCCCCCATTTCTCTGATAATTCAGATAAATGAAAGAGATTTCAGATTATTTTATGAAACTCAACTTTTTGTTTTGTATCATTATTATTGAAAAAATCAACCTGAGAGGGCTTAGGGATAATCAATCCCAGAGACCATGTAGGTGTGTCCTCAATTGATGTATCCTTTTTATAAAATTAAAAATTGGTATTATAGGGGCCCCATCAATCTCTCTCCATAGTCACATCTACTAGCAGTCCTTTTCCTTTTAGTTGAGATTCCTAGGAATCAAAATTCCAAATAATCAACACATCAGTCATAGTTGAATATGGATATTTAATTGAAATAATGATCTTTAAAAATCATGGATCGGTCATCCTTGACATACTTCCACTGAGATTTGATGTATTTCCTCTCATCACACATTCCTCACATGAAACATTCTTATGATATTTCTCCAAAGAGTTCCCACCAACCATACATTTATTAGAAGAAATAGAATATTTATACTAAAAAACTATTTGGATGTTATCTGAAGGAGTATATGGGGTTCCCTTGTTAATCAAAGTAGAGCTAAGGACAATCTTATACAACATAGTGGAAAAGTGATAAAACTATATATCCTTAGTCTCCTTATAAATGAAAATAGGTGTCCTAATTTCCATGCCAATTTCACAGAAGTTCTTCGTATGTCAACAGAACTAATTAAGTCTATAATGATGAATCCGGATCTGAGAAAAAATCATTTCTACCATGTGATACATTAAATTCAAGATAGAATTTGTGTAACTGGAACCATCAAAGATTCAAAAACAGGGTCTCAATGCTCCACACTCGAGGATTCAAGTCATCTGAATGAAATATGCAATGAAAAAATATTTAACCAAGAGATACACACTTCATGTTTGAGAAACCCAACAAAATCATGATTATATAAATTAAATAATCAATACTAAATGGATTTTCACGCTTAGGAAGAACAATTCATGCAATAAAGGTCATTTTTCCTATTACCATTCTTTCAGTATATATTGTATGGTTGGGTTTAACATGAGCTGATGAACCCATGTGAAGAATTTTACTATTACAAGTGTCCTTAAGAAGAGAAAAAGGATACGCTCCATCCAGCATTGAAATTGAAATTGATTTCTTAATTGCATCAACTGAAGATTTATATCTATGGTACTGATCACCAAGAGACACCACTCGAGTTTTCCATATCGCATCCACAGTTCCAATCACTACTAAAATATTAGATTGTTTCCACAAATACCAAAACATAACAAAGAGTGAAAATATAGATCTCAACAACACATTTATAAAAAATTAGTTATCTATTAAATGATTATTATTTTATTTTCAATCCATAAATAACCATAATTTTAATAATTTAATTATTACTATTCATACCCACAAAATTAATAGCTTTTTCATAGCGGTATTCTATATCATAATTCATTTAGACATAGTGTTGTGTGTTCTATAAGCTATCATAATATATTAAAGACACAAAAATATAATTCATGGGTTGATTTGAGAACACTATTTCATGTTGAACATGATATAGAAGGTAATATTCTTATCATAGAATTTTAGGGTGTTAAAAATCATTGATATTTATATAAAAATCAACCAAACCACATCGAGTAACATAAAGGTCCTAAAATATTGAATAAATGAAATCTAATAAAAACAAATAGACTCTAATAAAATTATGATAGTTGAATAATTTTATTATTAAGTATCTTAAAGAAATAATTTTATTTACAAAGGATGCTTTGTATTAATTCAGAATTCATTCTAACATTAAATAAAGGGATCTTCAACAATCCACTCATAACATCCAAGTTACAAGCTCTCTTTAATCATAACCCTTTCACACGAATATCTTCTCAATTAATTTTTATGTTTTTTTAAAAATTTGCCTTAAAAATATTCATAATTTTTTATACGTTATATTACCTGTCTTATAAAATGTTTTAGGATCCCCTGAAATATATACTTTTAAGGAGAACCAACTTAAGGGGATTTTAAAATTCATATTTCATGTCAAACATAACCCCATTAAATTATTTTTAAGACAAGAATATAATTTAAAATTATTCCTTATTTAATTTTTAACCATATTGGTTTAATTATGCTTTTAATACTAAATTTCAATTCATTTCCCAAAAATAATGACTGTTATTTTTAAAAAACATCCCCAAAGTAGTTCATTTTTATGTTTACATCGTTAAACCTTATCATTATTTTTTCTACCATGGGAATCAGTGGTTAAGAAATATGTTCCTTAAATATTTGATTTTACAAATAAATTTTATTTCTTTTCTAATTATAATCCTTATGGTAAATATTTTAGATATTCTATAAGATAAGATCATGAAATCTAGATCTTTATCAAGGGTTTTTAACATGTTTATGACTTTGTATTGTTCATTTTTCCACTTGTTAAAAAAGTATTCTGATCATATTTATTTCATGGGTTGGACCATAATTATATTACCCTTCAATTCATTGGGTATTGATTCCCTCTCAGTAGACTTCGTGGTGCATGATAAGTCAGCATATCCATGTATAGAAGTGTGTAGTTTTCCATTACCACTATGTTATGTTAATTAGGTTGGGATCCATGAATTATACTTATGGTGTCATTTTAAATTTGTTCCCAAATTCATATGATTGGATCCTATTATTATATGATCATTTTAACTCAAATATATCATGTTATCATTTCTATATTCCATCATTCCATTCACAGGATCAGTCTCTTTATGATATAAGGTTATGCCTATCATTTTTTTCTCTTTTATCATGTTTCATCTCTTACTAATATATTTATACTTACAATTTAAAATTATAATTCCCCTAGTATTTCCTATGAATTATTAATCGTACCTTTGGGAGTAAGGATTATTCTATTGAGATTAAATATATATTATGATATTGCGATTTAAAATTTTATATTTATGTTTTTAATCATTGAATGACACTAGACCCTAGATGCAACACTTATATTTTATGTTCTCTATTATAAAAGTTATGAAATAATATTTTTTTACACTTTGGGTCATTATATAACATTTTTTTATTCACTCAAATCACACATGGCATTTCCATCCCATTGTTAGATAACATGATCCCTAATCATTCCGAAAATTTCTATCACAACACTGTCTATTTTTATCAAATATCATATTACTACTATATGAAGTGGAACCAAAATCTCCACTAAAGAAGCCACTATCATGCCCAAAAAATAAGGAATTAATCCTAATAACATTATCTTCTACTATGATGGAATCAGTAGTTTGGTCCTTATAGACTATATAAATGTATGGTAACAGGTGTACAACATAATATAAACATATTATGTGTTCCCTACTGGTTTAAAACACCACTAATCCTAGAAGTTGATTCTAGGTGTAGCAGATGTGAGAAATATTTAGAGATGTATTAATATATATTTTGATATTTCTATTCCCTAAACTAAGAGAAATGATCATGTACGAAAAATTTACAATTAATTTGTCCATTATTGGAAGAAACGAACAACTAGGCTTAGGATGTTTCTTTTTTGTAGATGTGGATTGTTTGAAACGAACCATTTATATTTAGTTCATCGCGGTTTTAGGATACATGGAAACAATCTCACAAGCGGCGATCTACATATTATCATTTTATCAATAAAAAATTCTAGTCAATCTTCTGGTGCTAATGTGGGAATCAATTTTCATTTATTATTTGTTTTTATTGTAAATCCTTTAGTCTTAAAGAAATATATATGTTTATTTGTCTTCATGAGAGGGAGAGAGAAGGAGGAGTCAAAAAATATTTCCTATTATGAAAAAATTATCTATTTCAATTACACAGATTGATTATTGGACACCATGAATAATACACAAAACCATTTATCTACATATTTAATGTTTTTGTTAATTTAATTATTTAATGTTATTCCATCCTCATAATAATATAATGAACTATAATAAAAACCATTCCACAAAATATTTATATGTTTTTATTATTTTTTGTTGTGCTCTAACATGCAGAAAAACAAAAATTATATAGCCATATTTTTATTAAATATATTTCACTAGAAACAGTTCTAGTAAATTCAAACTGATAAGGAATTTATTGAATACCAAAAGAAATATTTAATTTAAATATTTAAACCATCAATAAATATTTTTAGTTAATAAAACATGAATATAATTACCCCTCATACTTATGAATAATAATTATATAGTTAAGTAAATTCAAATATAATATAATTGAAATGATTATAAATAATTTGTGTGTGGACCTTTTGGATTAATTAACATTGTCATTAGGTGGGAATTCCTAATATCCATGATTTATATCATGAAATTTTTCACGAAACCCAATAGATAGAAATTAATATCTCAATGATGACAGACACATATGAAATCAAACTATGCAATATAGTCCTATTTTCACAATATATCATCAATAAGGTTTTACATCCATGACATCAACTTATATTCTTGATACATATTTTTTTAGATACCCGAAATAAACACATAATTACACCATGTACATGGAATTCATGGAAATATATTTTAATCAAATAAAAGGGACATAATAATCGCTTCTATATAGACAGAAGGGACAAATCCTTCATCTATTTATCAATTAATTAGATTTGAGTATTGGTCAATTGAACAAACCCTACATGCCAACCACATTTACTGTGATTGTTTTGGTCATTAAATAAATGTGCATGAGTTATGACATATATCAATTATAATATTAATGACTATAAAGCATTATAGAGGCTCACAGAAAGTAATATCTGATGACACCAAAACATATAGATTTCTTACTAGAAGGTCTATTTACATAATATGTCGTCATGGTGAATACAATGTGTGAATATCATGAGAATAATAATCATATGATTATGACTAATCATACATAATATTCTATGAAATATGGGACCCATCATAGTAAATTATCCCATAGTAAATCCATATTTATGAATATCATCATAACACTTCATTATTCTCTTCATAGAGGAGAATGACTGTGATTTAATCAATGTGACATAAAATTTAGAACATTTTTACATTGTATTCATTCCTAATAACAAAAAATATTAAATATCAAGGTTTCTAAATATTTAATAGATCATATATACATTTAATCTTGTTACAAAAGAATTGGCCCAATGTCGCCGCCCCTAAAAAATTACAACTTCCACTAAGGCCATATTCATATATAATTCAGTATTCTAGAACTCACCTGTGAATCATGTTTCTTATGATTCATGGATCAAGTCAAGGGGTTTACCTTTTTTTATTTTTTAAAAAATATTTCTCACAGAAACCTCAACTCTCTGAGAAAAATCCATCAATTGATGATAATTATGAAGTTTGTGATACTTCCACTGATGTGACCATGATGATTTTTGAGATCCATCACTAAAATATTATCAAAGTTTATTTTGAAAGGATATTTAGTACTTGGATTCACATAATGCTCTTAGAAAATGTTTTGCATCCATACATATTCATTAGCATCCACAAAATCTATAATTTTTTAGACTATATATTAGAATCTTTGAATACAACCTTATTTGAGATCTTCCAACTCATAGTAACTGTATTCAAATTGATGATGTAATATATTTTTGAGTTCAGGCCACCATTGACAGTTTGGAAACTATTACCTCCATAGCCCAAAGACCATAATTTTTTAAGGATAATCCCCCTTATAAGGGTTTAATGGGAACCGTTACATGACCCGTAAGCCCAAGACACAAGGCCCCACACGCCCCGAAGTCCAAATACATGACCCAATGTCCTAGAGGCATACTATGACCATTACATGTCCCATAGGCCTAACCCACTAAACATACCCTCCACAACTTCTACATCATCAATTACCTCAGCTCCCCAAATTGCATTACTGATTAGCTAGCATTTCTCCATGCAGAGTAGCACAGTGCCTCATCCCAATGGTGGTTTCCATACCCTCTCAATCTTCCAATCTGGCTAGCTCTACTCTGGTTACTACTAATATTTTTGGTATGATACTCTTCTAGGGCCTGCTCTGTGTGAACTTGGATAATACATGGACTTTGTTTCCTGATATCTCCAAGGACCAAAGGCCTTTGATAACTCGAACGTCCTAAGACCTGTAGGACCAAACCTGTGGCTCGAATGCCAAAATCATGTGAATAGTTCAAGTTTCTACAGTACCAAACTGTTCCTTCTACAGTACTACTACAGTACTACCTTAGATAATTATGGATAGTCATGAATTACAATAATTAGTTTTCACCAATATTATCATTATAACTTCCTACAACACTTAATTTGTAGCATACATCATTCCTTTTAAAATTCATAGAATACATGAATGACCCAATAATTGATTCTTACGAAATCCTTCCTATTCAATTCCAATACTCATGTTATTAGTTAATATTTTTGTAGAACATTAAAAGACATTTGAAACTAGTAACAATCCCCTGTTTTTTTATTCCATAATGATTATCTTCAGTATCTTTTCAATGTCTGTAATTTTACTTATCATGAGCTACCTCTTAGATGTATTATGTTGGATCTTGATCCCAAGAATATATAATTTTTTTCCCAAGATTTCATAGGAATTAATTTGTTCAACCATGCCTTAATAGACTATAATACAAGTATTTTTTATCCAATGAGTAACATTTTAACAATATATACTAATATGAAAATGATTGTACTCTCACTAAACTATTTATTAAAATAGGATCAAATTTATTCTTTATGCATCAAAATTATATTACGCATTAACCAAAATGAATGTTTCATGATCTAGATGATATTATTAATGTATAAATGGTTTGTGAAATTTTCACACCTAATTGGAATCCATGTAAGACCAAAAACCAATACATTGTCTCATATAAACATCTTCCTAAAGTTTTAAATTAGGGACGGATATTTTGATATATTTTCTGTAATCTCATATTCCTGGAAATATTTAATAATAATTATAAATATGATAGATTTCATCATTGTAACTAGTAAAATGTTTCATCATAGTTAATCCCTTAACACTACGTAACCCATTTGGAAACCATTCATTGTATATAGGTACTGAATTGTACTACTAATTATAGTTTCTTCCTGAATACCCTCTTAAAACCACTGGGGTTTATATAAAATAATAGATCTACTAAAATAATAAAAAATTTGGTATACGGAATCCATATCACTGTTCAGAGATTATTTCAACTTGAAGACTTATATGCCACTTATTAATTATTGTCTGTTATAGGATCATTTTTATCATCTAATATTGAGTCACCATAATCAGTGACAATAAAACTATACAATTCTCATTCTTTAAACTCTCTTATACTTCTATATGACAATTGTGACTCTTGGATAGTTTCTTCTTCCATGTGTAATTGTGTCATATTTTTTTGTGCCCACCCTTTTATTCCATATCCCTTAAATTCATACAAGTCTATATTCCTCCCACAATTTATTTAATATATTTTCTCCCCCTCATAGAATATAGACTATCTTACCACTATTTCCTTTTATTGAGTAGTAATTTAATTATTATTCCCTAATTTCTTATGGTATCCAATATATGTATACTTTTTTTATTTAGGTTGAATGTGTGTTACCTGAATTGGTTATAAAAATGATTCACTGACCATGTCATTTAAATTTGACAACATAGATTTTCATCCACTACAAAATTATTATGGAATAACATTTATAGATTAACATGTCTCTTGGTTTAGTGTTTATATTTATTTTTGTATTTCATATCTCCAAAAAGATAGTAGAAGACCCACATGACTCATCATTGCCTATAAGATGTCCAACAAAATGATTTTCCCTATTTTCTCATGAACTATTCCACTGTGGTGTTTAAAGAGGATTGAGTTTTGATAGGATCTCAATCCCTTGTATGTAATTAAATATGAATTTATTAATATATTATATAACATGGCATGTGAGGAGTTTCATAATATTCATTCGAAGAGGGTACTAAAATTTATTCTTGTATTAAAATAATATACCAAAAGAATCTGGCTTAAACAATATCAATTTGGTATATCCATATATACAAAAATCATCCGTAAATGTTATAAACTATGAGAACCCACACAATGCTTGAATAGTAAATGGATGACACACATATGTATGAACCAATTTAAAAAGTTATTCAACTATTTTATCTTACCCAATAAATTTAGATTTTTTTATTTTCCTTATAAATATTCATACCATTCATAAATTAGTTTCATTTTAATAGAATATAAATATCAATCTTACTCTAAAATAGTGATTTGTTTCTTCATTAGTTGACATATCCTATAACACCCCTAACCCACGCTTCTTAATTTAGTACTAATAATATGTATGGTATTTATTTTTAGTAATATAACTGAGAAAATACATAGTGCTTTATATAATATAGGACAATTTATGAGTCTAGGTTCTAGAAAATTAGGAAACACCATACATTTATCAGAGTTGAAGAAAAATACAACAATTTCCCATTATTCTAACATGTTCACTGACTCTAAAATTATTGATGTCAGATTTAGAACTTATATTATTCATATGAGAAAAATTTAAAAACATAATGAGCATTTCATTTCCCTGTAAAGAGTTTTAAAATAATTAAAATATATTTTACAAAAATGTTCATTGAAGATAACTATTGAGAAAATATTTTGAAAATATTTTGCTAGTACATTAAGAATACTATTGGAAATACTATTGGAATACTTTATTGTTATTACATAATCCTTAAAATATTATACTACCTTTAAAAGTAATTACAATACTAAATTTTTTAAATGTAATCAAGTGAATTTTAAAAAACAATACACAATATTTTTAATACAAAAACATTATGACAACTTGAAACATTTAATGCTATCTAGGTACTACCCATATGTTGATGGATGGGTTCACTTGCTAATTTTCTACTATATTTACAATTTTTGAGTGCCAAATTTTATGAAAATTATTTTTAATAATGCTATACATATATATACATTTTTTACTACGTTTTATAGATTAAAAATATTGATGACATATTCGTATATACTTGTAATTATTTTTTCATAGATAACTTAAATAAGAAAACAATTTATATTTCAAAGCTAATAGTGTTACCCACTTTTGGAAATCTCATAATCACATAGAATGTTAATGAAATAATTAGTAATATTATGTAAATAATGTTATTCATTAATCTCATAAAAACATATTAATAATTAGTTCCCTACAAGAAATAAGTTTTAACACAATCACAAACATGTAAAATTAATAAAAAATTATTCATGCATGATATGTCATGTATTACAGATTATGTACACATCTAATAATTGAATTACATGACTTTATATGTACCATGAATGCAGGATATGAAAGTTTTGATTATTTAAAAATATAAATAATAAACATAAAATGATATAATAACTTATTATTGAAGTCATCATTATTATTTAGGATAATTATTTTTATTTCAAAGACAATAATCCAATAACATTTAAAATAAGAAAAACTCATGTTTCTTTTTAAATAAAGTAATTTATAATTAATATTAAGGTTTATTTTAAAAATAAGAATGTATAATTAATTATAAAATCCATTTTTACATCTTATAGAATTTTTGAAAAGTCACATTCTCATAAATTTTAAAACAATACAAAATTAATTTTATAATCAAATGCGATTGTGAAAATAGAATTTTGAGTTATAAAAATTACATACCTTACTAAAATTTGAAAATAATATATTTAAAATCTGTAATGACATAATTTGACATAAACAAACATACGTTTGAATACAAGGGAAAATATTATTCTTATAATTTCATTGTAAACTAAATAATAGTCAAATCAGTATAATAAGAAACAAGAAATAATATTCTCTTACACATAATTTCTAAAATATTAAAATTTTGATGTAAATAACACTTTCCAAAATAATTTTAACATAATTAAAATTATAATAAAATACCATTTTCATGGTAGAATAATTAGAAATAATATTTTATTTATAATAATAACCCCTAAATGTATAGAGATCCAAAATCATAAAATATAATTAACATATCCCATACAATATAATGAAATCCATTATGATAATGAAAACAGAAATCAATGAAAAACATAGACAAAATAAATATTTTAAATCATTAAAAATAATTTATTATACCAATTATAGAAGAAGGATGAAATACTTAATCTCCTACCATTTTCAACTGATCGTCTCTTATTCTCACTACTGGAAAATGGGACTATACACACGGTTTTGGACAAAACCGTGGGTATATGACACCCATATACCCACGGTTTCCAAAAACTGTGGGTATAGGGTTAGTATAGGAACCTATACCCACATTTTTTCAAAACCGTGAGTATAGGTTATTTTTTATGACCTATACCCACAGTTTTACCAAAATCATGGGTATAGGGATTGTTATGGAGACCTATGCCCATGGTTTTGGAAAACAGTAGGGATATGGGATTTTATTAGAAGACCTATACCCACAGTTTTCCCAAACCGGGGTATAGATTTTCCTTGTTATGGTGGGGGGGGGGGGGGTGGAAATCCTGTGGGAGTGAATTTTGTTTTGGCGGGAGCAAGATTTCAAATTAATATAATTATATGGAGTGAAAATTTTAGTTAAATGATTTCGTTTGGTTAGCTGGTTCATCTCTATGTATCGTATAGGAAAAACTGGTGTTCGAATCTCGTTATCTTTTTTTTTCAGATATTTGAGTATTTTTAATATAAGTAAACAAACAGATAGAAATGTTAATAAAATTCGATTAGCCGAGTTGGTCACAAGTTACATAAGCCATTGCCGATACTGCGTGAGGTGCGGGTTCAAATCCTCCATGGCACGTTATTTGAACTTCTTTACTATAATTTGAAATCCCTAGAATATATTAATATATATTAGTAGATATATGCATATATTGCAAATATAAATTATAGGTATGATGGTCCCGTGGTGAGGCGCGGCAGTGTGGCTTTGGCTGGGTTACGGGTTCAAATTCCTGCAGTGCCCCATTTCTAATTTTTAAAACCCCACAGTTTGGAAACTATGGGGATTGGTGTGAGCCACGCTGGAGCAGCCTGGTCCTCCCTTTTAAAAGGCTATACCCACGGTTCTACTACACCATGGCTATAGAGTGCGACCCCTATCCCGACGCCACCCAGCCCCACGGTTCCCCAAACCATGGGTATAACCTATACACACGGTTTTGGGGGCTATACCCACGGTTTTGAACCATGGGTATAGGACGTTTTTCCAGTAGTATATCTCATAACTGAAAACACAGCACAAAACACATCGAAAAATGGAACTCTCACTTCCACCAGGACTACCTTTCCCACTCTATTTATACACCCAACAAGACACAATATGTAAAGGTTATATTTTTAGTTGAAAATAAAGTATAATTCTTGTATTATCTTGTCGTGAAAGCTGAGATGTGAAGAAGACACAAAAAAAATCTCAATCTGATTCACAAAAAAAAATTAGTAGAGATATCAATTTTCAATCCTGAAAACAATAGAAGAAATGAAAATTCAATGCATCAAAGAACTATTGGATAATGAATACTTGTATATGAACAAGATAAAAAAATTATGTTTGTTGTTTATTAAAACTCGTATTCAGAAAGAATAGTAAATATAGGTTAATATTACTCATTACCATTTTATATGTAAATGACTAAAATAAAATAGATTGAATATATCTCCAAAATCCTCGAAAAATTGGTTTAATAAATTTACTATATCCCAAACAAAGATGGAAAATGATGGAGAAGATATATAAAGGAAGAAAAATAATAAACATGCTAGCCAACAATCTGATTTCAAGGAGATTCTGATATCCAAAATATAATAAATAACACCTATTTGTGATTCGAGACTACGCAAATCATTTTCCCTCCAGATCCCATTTGGAAGCTCCTTCTCTCAAACCCTAGATCTATGTTCAGACTCCGTACAGATTTTTGAAGCCTCTCATATACCTCAACCATCTCAAATTTTATTCTTACTAAATACAAATCCTTCAATTGAGCTCAATATTTGCATATGCCTTAACATCATTTTCTTAGATTGAAATAAAATCTCATGGTTACCTCATCCTCGATTCCACGACTCAACTCAGATTCCCACGCTCCACTTGATTTATTATCCGCAATCACTTATCATAATTCCACCTCTTATTTTCATTTTTTAAAATTTAATTTCACAATGTATATATATATATTTAAATGAAAACGTATATAAAACTAAATATAAAAAAATTATTATAAAAAATAATATTTAAAATACACATATAATATTATACTAATATTTCACATACTAATTTTATTTTATTCATTTTGTTACATCTATTTATATATATATATATCTTATTTTGTTGTCAAATTTCATATAAATATAATTTAAATATAATTAATTTATATATATATACACAAATTATATTTAATATTATTAATTTTTTTATTAATTTATTAATTTTTTTTAAAACATGAATAGTCATAATTTAATAACAAAAAATACTAAATTTAACATTTAAATAATCGAAATAACTTTCTTGTTTCAAAATAGTATTAAAAATATTACATTCATTTTTTAAAAAGTTAATTATATAATAATAACCATATTTTTTTAAAAATTTATGATAAATAATTATGAAATATTTTATTTTGTATCAAATGATTTTGGAAAAAATAATATCATTTGTTAATTCTAATTTATAAATTTATAAAAATAATTAAATACTACTTATATCATAATTACTATTTTAATCCTTTCAAAATTTTTTAAATAATCATTATCATTGAAAATAATTTTAGATTCTAAAATAATTAATTATATTAAAACTAATTTTTTTAATTATATGTATTTGTTCCAAAATGACATTTATTATTATTATTATTGTTATTTGAAACATATATTATACAAAATAAAATATAGTAACTACATTTATATCAATATATTCTTTTTATTAAATCTCTGGATGTTACATTCCCCCCCCCCCCACCGCTAAACGAATAGCGCCCTCGAAATTCATTCATCACCCTCAAGAAAATTTTGAATTTACATCTTCAGAATTAAATGGATTGTAAGGGGATATAACTATATAAAGAAAATTTTACCACATATATTTTTATTTCCAAAAAGAAAACATCTACTCTCAAATTTTTTCTAGACTATTTTTTTTGATGCCAACTATAACTCCATGAACTCACGATTCTAAATTTAGTGAAAAAACATTTTGTTTATTTTTTTATAAAATATAACTGAAAAATAAATATTGTTGTATACAATAGAGGACCTTTTACAAGTCTAGTTTCTAGTAAATTAAACAACACCTTAAATTTATCATAGTTGAGAAAAAATGAAACTATATCCTACTATGCTGCCACATGTGCTGACTCCAAAAGCATTGATGTCACGTTTAAAAATTCTTTGATTCTTGTTAAACACATTATAAAAATTGGATTGAAATTAAATTTCGCATTAATGGGTATTAAAATCATTGAAATGTCTATTACAAAATCCTTTTTTGAAAGAAACTTATGAGAAATAACATTTAAAATCACTGGTTCATATCATTCTAATAAAATTAGAAATTCCTATTGAGAAAATTATTGAAATTAATTATGCTTCAAAATACTATACTACTATTGAATTTAATTACGTTCATAAATTGATTTTAATGTAACATTGTGATTTTTAGAAAACATTATGCATGCGTTTGAAAACAAAAACATTATGACAATGTGAAACAATGAATGCTATCTTGGGACTACCCACTTGCCAAAGGATGTGTTTTCTCCGCAACTCCCTACCATATTTATAACATTCAGGTGCCATATTTTTTAAAAATAGTTTTATGCTTGATTTATATACATATAATTTTTTCACTGGTTTTTCTACATTAAAAATATTTAAAACATAATCACATATACTTGTAAAAGGTTTTACACTAATATCAAAAATAAGAAAACACTTGATATTTTCAAGAAACTAAAGTTATCCACTTTTTGATATCTCATAATCAAATAGAATTTTAATGAAATAATTATAAATATTCTATAAACATTGTGATTCATTAAACTCCTAAAAACTATTTCAAAATTAGTGCCTAAAGAGAAATATATCTTAACTTTAACACTTACAAATACAATTAAGAAAAATTGAATCATGCATGATATGACATTTATTGAAGATTATAGACATATATTATAAATGAAATACAAGATTTTATATCTACCTGGAAATCATGATATGATAGTTCTAATTATTTAAAACTATAATTAATAAACATAAAATTACTAAATAAGTTATTTTTAAGTCACCATTCATATTTTGGATCATTGTTTTTATTTTCAATATAATTACAATATAAAATTTGAAATACATACAAATTAAGGTTTCTTTTGAAAATAGGCATGTATAATTAATTATAAAGGTTATTTTTAAAATAAAAATTTATAATTAATTATAAAATCCATTTCTAAAACTTGAATAATTTTTGAGAAACACACCCATGGCCAAAGAATTATAGAAAAATATTACTGTACTATCAAAATTAAAATTATAATCAAATACGATTATCAAAATATAATTTTTCGTTATTAAAGTAATATCCAATACTAAATTTTTGATATAAAAATTTCAAAATTATTAATGAAATAATATTACATAAACAAACAAATGTTTGAACAGAAGTCTTAATATTTATCTTATAAGTTATTTGTAAAATAAATATTATTTTCGATTAAATATTATAAATAGCATGAAATAGTATTCCCTAAAATATAATTTTCTCAATCATTGACTTTTTATGTAAACCCTACTTGGAAGAATAATTTAAAAAAAATTAAAATTATAATCAAATAAAATTTTCAAGATATAATAATGATAAGTAGATTTTGATTAAAAAAATAACCCTTAACAGTATAGAGAACCAAAATGTAAAAATAGAATTAACATATCTCTTAAAATATAATAAATTCCATTATGATAATGAAGAAATAAAATAAATAAATATGTAAACCAATTAAATATTTGAAATCATGAAAAATAATTTCCCTTACTAATTATGGTAGAAGGAGGAAATCCATCAACTCCTCCCATTTTCCACAGCTTGTCTGTCATACTCTCAGAACCGAAAAACACACCAAAAAGCATTGATAAATAGGGCACCCTCACTTTCTTATGGGCTATGTCTCCCTACTATATTTATACACTCAACATGGCATAATAATTGATTATTGAATTTATAGTTTCAAATAAATTTTATTTCTCACATCAGCTTTCCATGCAAGTTGAGATGAAAAGAAGACACAAAATAATATACCAATTCAATTCCAAAGAAAGCGTTGAGATATCAATTTTCAATCCAGAAGACAATAGCACAATGGATGATTTAGTGCATCAATGAACTGTTGGAGAATGAAAACATGTATATTAACATGATCAAAAATAATAATTTCTGTTTTATTAAAACTCTTATCTAGGAAGAATAGATATCATATCTTAATGTGAATCATAACCAATTTATATGAGAAAGATTAATATAAAAAATATTGAATATATCAACAAACAATTGTTTAAAAAATAGGTTGATATGATAAACATATCCCAAACTAAGATGAAAAATGATTGATAGGATGGGGAAAGGGAGAAAACAAATCAATAGGACATCCAAATAGACAATTTCAATGAAATTCTGATAGCAAAATTCCAGACATGAGTTTCAAGACCATGAAAATCATTTTTTCTCTAGATCTCATTCAGAACCTCTGTCTCTTGACCCCTATATCTGAGTTCGAACTCCTCGCATGAGTTCAAAGCATTCGATGTTTCTCAACTATCTTGATTTTGATTCTTCTGGAAGGAAAATCTATCATCTAAGCTTGATCTCAGCCTACCCCTTGATATCATTTTCTTTTATTGAAATCGATACCCATGGGTACCTCGTCCTTGATTCCATTAATCTATTTATCTCCTCTCTATTCGCTCGACCAATTATCTCATATCCCTTATCCTGATGACTCATTTTACTTTCACTTATTTTAATTTCATTTCAACTTATATATATGTATATAAACTAAATCATTTATAAAATTTAATATGAAAAATTTATTGAAAAAATAATATTTTAAATACGTATATAATATTATACTAATATTTCATTTACTAATTTTTTAAATAAGTTTTTTTATACCTTTATGTATATATATATCTTGTTTTATTTTCAAATTTCATATAAATATAATTTATCAATATTTAATTTTTTATATATATACATATTATATTTAATTTTATGATTTCATTTATTCAATTTTTTTAATACAATAATATTTATAATTTAATATCGAAAAATATTATATTTAATATCTATATAGTCAAAATAATTTTCAACATTCATAATAGAAATAATAAAAATACATGGATTTTCTTAATAAAGAAATTTTTTTAATAATCTATCTTTTTTTAATTAATATTTTCATTTCAAAAATTATCGAATAAAATTTTTTTTAAATAAACATTTATTAATACTAATTTATAAATTTATTAAAAAAATTAAACACTAATTGCATCATAATTTTTATTTCAAACCATTCTAAGTTTTTCATTTTAAATATTCATTATCATTATAAATATTTTTAGATTCTAAGATAAATATTAATTATATTAAAATATATATTTTTTAATTTCCTCTATTTATTCCAAAATAACTATTATTAATATTATTTTATTATTATTTGAAATATATCTTTTACAAAATAAAATCAAGTAAATAAGTTTATATGAAAGTATTTTTTTTATTAAAACTTTTGATGTTACATATCTACTGATGTTAGAGTTTGGTCATGTATGAGTGATGTGAAGTAACATCATTATCGACTTCCACTTCTTGCTTAATGTAATTTAGCACATAATGAAATTTATTTTAATTCACCTTAGCAGAAAAATTAAATATTCATATAATAAGAGTCATATATTATGACCTTTTAAAATGAATACATACGTATCATTTCTAGATATATAAATAATTTTTTGGTAGTTTTTAGAATAGAATAACAACCTTTCAAATAAAAGCTCATTGTAGTTGCAATGTGATGTGGTAGTCCTTAATGGCTACAATATCATGTTTAGCTTCATTTTTTGCTTATATATTTTCCTCACCTTGCTCAATATTTCTATATATACATTATTCTCATATTTGAGTACATTTTTCGTCACCAAAAGTAATATCTAATAAATAATTTTTAGAACATGATGAATTCCAATTTGAAAACATATGCCCCTGAAGTATAGAAATGATTAAATGATTTGTTTTTAGTTTTTATTCTAGTTTCCCTTCTTGTAAAATGTGAAAAAGACAAAATAATGTTCCCATGCATGGCCCATGGTCTTCAAATTCATTAAAGGGAATAAAGAAACTATGGGTTTGATTCTCTTTTCATGTCCTTTACGTTTGCTCACTATAAGGACAGAAAGATTTTCACACTTCGTATCACTTTTTAATTGGTAAATAAGAGTGACAATGTCTATAAGAGACTTCTCAAAGTTGTTCATATTAAATTTTACAAAAAAAGATCGATATTTTATTAGGAAATTATGTATGGATGATATGGGTGCCATGGTATTCATGAAAATGAATCCTAGAACATCTAGGATCTTAGTGTAGCCAACGAGCTTGACTATGTGAGGCCCAACAAGAGAACCATCTCCTTGAATTCTTTTAAATAAAACCATTGTCATTTCAAATATTATTTACTCATATCTCTCCTTTTAATGGCCACAAATATGATCCTGCATTACATACACATCCTTGTGTTCCTTAGACATCATGAGTTCAATAGAGAAAGATGAAATCATAAAACATTGAGTTTAAACAACATCACCCAATTTTTATAATAGACAAAGAACATTTCATTACTCGACTTCTTTTAATGAGGATTAAGAATTGATTAGTCTAGAAAATGTGATTTATATTCATGGAATAACACAACCTAAAGGAATATTGTGGGGTCCTGAAAAGTCGACAAAGGTAATTTTACCCAAATCCCCCAAAGAATTGGGGTAAAATAATCAAAGAGGAGACAAAAAAGGACTAGTTCGCAAACCGGTCCACAGAATCACAAAGTGGCCAGGAACTGCAAGGCACGCCCTCCATGAACCGGTCCATGGATGTACCACGTAGCACTCAGGCACCGTGAGGCAACCCCCTCTACCAACCACTGTCGTTCGCAAAATGGAGGCGGAGGGCCTCAGCGGTCCGAGGTAGGTAGGGCGCCAGTCTGGTTCACCGTCGCGAACCACCCCAACCGCGGACCGCTTCGACCGGCTCAAGCTGCACCCAGTGTCGTTCACATAATGGAGGCATAACCCTCCAAAGCCGCGGAGCACTCCCTGTGTTCGCCTCAAGAAGGAGGGGAGTGATCGATACACACCATGAATCGCAGATTGAATAAGTCATCTGTGAAAGAGGTATTTGGTTATGGTTCTCCACAAAAGGTTTCGCATAGACACAGTTACATTCCTCTCTCCACTCTATAAACGGAGACCAAGAGGGAATGAAGAAAGAAGGAAGGATAGAGGATCGAGGATCAGATCAGATTAGGAGTAAGGATAACGATTGAAGGAAGGGTTCGGATTTCGCAAGCAACGTAATTCCCACCCGTGAACCACAGCAAGTATAGGAATTAAAAAGGAATTGGGAAACTCATATTAATTTGGTGAACCTTGAACTTAAATAATAAAAATAATAACTGCAAACCATACACCATCCGTGGATGACTTCCCCATAGACCAGGGAGTTTAGGCCTTTTTCCCATCAGTCGTACCGCGTAGCACCCTCCTCTGCAGACGAAGCACCGACCGATGAGCCTCCAATCAGCGCCGCCCATGGCTGCCGCTGCCCACCTGGAACCCTCCGAGAACCACCCTGGTCATGGATTAATCCCGAAGCCGCTATCCACCCTGGTTGGAGGATTGAGTCGGATGTCGCGAACCATCCTGGTTTGCGGATTGAACCTGATGTTGCGAACCAGCATGGTTCGTGGGAGGCCCATCAGTCCGCGGACACCCTGGATCATGGACGTCTTCCCAGTCGCGTGGAACTTCACCACGTGAAGGGTGCCACAACCCATATATATCAGTGGCTACCCAAATACTTTAGGTCCTCTACGACTCCCTCATTGGCCTATTCATCGACCCCGAGCCAAGGCCTCCACTAGAGCCACGGGTTCCGTGTGTTGTAACATTCAGGCACTTCAACGCGCCATTTTGAGTTCACATACACATGTTAAACAGGGGAAAATGGGTTTCCCCGACCCTTGGGAGGATTCCCTAAGCATCCCTGGGTTCACATTCCCACGGTAATGCGGGGTCCGAGCCCGAGAGCCCCCTTTCTACCTCTACTCGTTGGGATGGGGGATCACACGCTTCGGCGGTGGGGCACTTCTCCACTCCCTAGAGAGGGGGAAGCATATCCATCCAAAGGTGACCATCCCCATGCACCTCAGTACTTCCCTGAGTATCTCCCCGGGGAATAAGAGAGGTGACAGGGATATGATCACCCCCCTTTCCCTCTCCCTCTGCTCTTTGTCACTGTGGGTGTCCATCATGGAGTAAGCCCCAACTTCATGGAATCTATCTTGGAGTATACCCCAACCTTGAGGGTTTACATCATGGAGTAATCCTTGCCCTTATCGGCCTTTTTAGAGTGTAATACCCAATTCATCACCTTTGGGGCCTCCTTAGAGTGAAAGACCCAATTCATTTCCATGGTCCGCCATCATGTGTAAGACACATTCCGCTTCTCACGGACGCACCTTTTGTGACGTGATCCTCTGGTCCAAACTGCCTCTTGTTTCTCACACCGAGCATGACTCACGTGGGCATATAGTAAGCATTGACCATGACATCCTCTTATGGGCCTCCTCAGAGTGTATTCGCCAATCCATCATTATAGGCTGCCCCCGAGCATAAGCCCCAAGCCCAAGTGAACTACGTGGACTTGGATCCCTTCCTCCAAGACAGGGTACGTAGGAAGCCTCCATGAGGTTCAATCCCAACACCCATAAAACCACTTGGTATCTCTTCACATCGGTTCCCCGAATCCTAAGTGATCTACGTGGACATTGATCCCTTCCCCCTAGACACGGTACGTAGGAAGCCTCCATGAGGTTCAAGCCCAATAGCCAGTCGATCCGATCATCTCCACATCGGTTCGCCACACCACTCCTAGTGCTGCCTCGATCGAGTTCTAACCCTTCGGGGTCATTAATACAATGAGGGACGGTATACCATGGGCATAAATGATTCTCAACCCCTGCATCTAGTTGACCGTTTCCCACCAGGGTTAAATCCGTGGATACTATGTTTGGGTATAAACCAAAGATTCACGAACATATTAATACATCTTAAATCTATAAGAGAGTCCCATAATAGGAAATATTTCCCCCCAAAAAAGTGTTCGATGAGACCAAATTCCCATCCTCTCGACTAATGTGAATTCTTAAGAGTCGCTGGTCAGACCATCAGGTGAACGCCTTCCATTGGAAGGCAGGTCCATCAATCATTGGATACAGAGTCGTTCGGTGTTTCGTGGCCAAATGACCAAGAACGAGAAAAAAAATGGTGCACCCGATGTGAATCATAAACCAAAAATTAAGGATTTAACTTAATCTCACCCAGTTCCCCCTTATGCTCTAAAGGAGGGAAAAGAAAGGTCGTTAATTAATCTTGGGATTATGGGATGCTTCTTTGACAGGTTTGCTGGTTGTATTTGCTAAAATGTTTCACATTCACTACTTTTAGATCTCCCATCAAACAAATGGCATCACAAAGGAACTCAAAATTGCATGCTTCCAATGACACAAGGACGAGACCTCCTAAAAAATAGACCCCGTCACCCACCCAGTGTCTTCAACACTGGGTTTCGGACATGCTGATCCAAGAGTACAACGTGAGTGGTACTCTCCCTATGGTGGAGGTGTCCATGCACACCCTCCAATTTGCCTAGATTTGTCAGTCTCTTGCCCAGAAACGACCGCAAAGGCAGATCCAGACAGCCCCTGTCATAGTCTCCAACCGTTTCGAGAGTCTATCCCCAGAACGGGACGACGCCTAGATACCTTATCTTAGGGAGGCGGATGAGGTCGACGTTGAGGACTTCATCCCTGTCGAATGGGGGTTCCGATCTAAGGCCCCCACCAAATGGTATCATCGCAATCATGTCGTGACCCAACATCCTTGCACCGAGGAGGATGTTTCCCCGAGGATTTAGGCCCATGCTCACCAAACTCTGGTACCTCGGACTGCCCGACAAAGGTGGCAGATGTACAATCGGGGAACAGTCATCAACCTGGTCCCTGAGGAGGAGCTTTGCTACTTAGCCACAGAGACATACAATGAACATGCACCTACACCTGTTCGCTCCTCACGAGCCCACCATCTAGGCATGACGGCATACCACGAGCCTGCGGGCATCCCCGCTGAGCTCCATCAAGACCGTCGCTCACATAGGATGGAACTCACAAGGTAGGCACCTCTCCCTACCCAGGGTCGTGAAGCCCACCATCTTGACACGGTGGTGACCCAGCACCTTCAGGACCAGCTCCTGGAACTTTCTTCAGAATCCTGCCATCTTGATATGTTGTCGATCAACAAATCCCACCACCCAGATGTGGCGGAAAATCATAGGCGGGCATGTCTCCCCGCCAACAAAGGCCACCGACTCAATACGGTGGGAAAACAATATATGCAATTCCTGCTCCCTTTGGATGCAAGTAAAGTCTGCAACCCTAATGGGGAGGAAAACAGAGAGACAACCCGGCGTATCCCGGTATAGGGGCATATTCGTTCACCTTCCCTAAAACAATAAAATTGTCAGTACCCACTGACCACTGGAGTCCTAGAGCCGGATATTACTACTATGATAACAGAATGGGCCTTCATACCCGTTCCAGCCAAATATGTCTCTCTACATATCCTGGAAATGATGGAGGAGCAGGTATCGATCCTATATCATATCTTGTAGGCTTGCTAGCATGTAATTTCATTGCTGGCAACAACAAGGACTCGTGCCCATGAGACAGTCTCCCCAATTGAGGTGACTCATCTAAGAGATGAGATAGCCGCCTCGGAGCAGATCTGCATCCCTGCTTCTGCCCAGGAGGGTCGCCGGCTATATTATGTGACGCAAGGGAAACCAGATCGAGCAACTTCACTCATTCCAATTGGGGGACACCCGTCCATCACGATGGATGCTCCAGAGCAGAAATATATCCCTGCTAAAAGTCTAGATGTTTGCCGGTGTATCACTGAAACGTCACGGGACCCAATTAGATAGGGAACCAAAGGTGAAGGCTATTGTCAACAGCATACAGTCCCCGATGCCCATAAAAGAGAGACCTGAATGCGCTAAAGGAACTTGGAAAATAAAGAGCGGGTTCATGACTCCACTCTGCTGGAAGATGGGGTTTCTGACGCCGCTATGCAAGCAACAAAGGCGTGAAACCCTTCCCACATGTTTCCATATTACAGGAGTGGAATTAGCAGTTTCGAAGGTCCTCCCCACAATGTCTCTACCAGCAGCTCTGATGGTCCTCCCCAGAGCACTCTTGGGGGCCTCCCACGTGGGCATATAACGATCAGTCACACGATCTCCTCTATTGATGCGAGTCACAGAAACCCTCCATGTGACTAGAATATTGAGCAGTAAGAAGGTCCTCCCCTTTCTGCGGTCCACCCTGAAGGTCCTCCCTGGGGTATACATTGCAATCAATCTCCATGCAGTGGGACCACGGATTGTGATGGAAGTCCTCACTATCATAATCTCAACTACGGAGGTCCTCCCCATAGTGATGTCTCATCATGAAAAGAAGGCCCTTCCCCTATCATGGCCATCCCCGAAGGTCCTCCCAAGGGGTTATGGTGCAACAGAACTCCACGCAGCCTGGAATCAGGTCACGGTGGTAGTACTCGCCACCCTGATAACGTAGGACCTCCCCGTAGAGACGTCGAGCAACGAGAAGGTCCTCCCAACGTTGCGGTACATTCTGGAGGCCCTCACCAGGATGAATCTAGTAGATATTCTCCCTGCAGTAAACGTAATGGTAGTCCTCACCATTGTCGGAGTTGTGATGGTAGTCCTCACCACCATAGCTTCCATTGCGAAAGTCCTCCCCGCAATGGCCCAAAGCGACAAGAAGTTCATCCCCTTGTCGCGAAGTGTCTTAAAGTTCCTCCCCAGGATGCGCGTCGAACGTCAAGCCATGATGGTCATCCTCACCATCATGGCAGTTTTTGCGAATGTCCTCCCTGTAACGATGTTATGTAGCCAGATGGTCCTCCCCTTTCCGCAACATGACTTGGAGGTCCTTCCCCAGTTGTGCACTGCAAAAGTCCTCTATGTAGTGAAGCATCAAGCAGTAATGGTAGTCCTCTCCATTACGGCCATCATTGCGAAGGTCCTCCCGGTGATGACATATTATATCGACAGGAAGTTCATCCTCCTACTGAGTCAATCACCGAAAATCCCTCATATGTCGAGGCACTCAGAAGGACGGGATCGAGCATGTCAAATTCCCAGCTTGTCGCTAACGACGCCCTTCTTCGATCAGGAGTCGTTCCAGGGATGCCTTCTTCTTCTGAACCACATCGAAATCGCCCCACAAGTTAATTTGATACATACCAGTCCCACTGCCTCCGACTACAGTGAGAGCCTTAGCTGGGCTGACCAGGTAGAGGAATCCTTGGCAGAGGAATATGCCGATATGCTTCACCTGAGGAAATGACGGGCCAAGAATGATATACCAGTCATGTTTTGTCCCACGACCACCTCTCAGTTCGACATACCCAGAGAATTGTTGGAAGAATGCATGCACGACATCTGCCATATTATATGGACGCCCCTCCGCCAGATGAAGTCAAGTTTGCTACCCTATGATGGGTATGTATACCACGTCAAGATGATAGGGGACCTCCATCGTCACATCGACCTGGAGGAACCTTCCTCGACACGACGACATCACCCCAAGAGGCGCAAAGGGAATATAGAGGCAGCCTTCCTCCGTGCACTGCACGAACTGCGCCGCCTCATCGGTAATGCTCTGACAAGAGTCCATATCAGGAAAGCCAACACACCTAACAGAGTTGAGCCTTGAGTAAATCCCAAAAGCATCAGGACCGGAATGAACGAGGCATTAAAAAACTCCTAAATCATGCCACCAAGAGCATATTGCAGGTCTCTCACCTAAGAGAGGCCAATAAATGATCTCTTCCTACATCCCCAGAAGAGACTGATCCACTGGTGAATTTGGCTCCAGATCTGGTTCACCAAAAGATGGGGGCACGTGAGATCAGGCAGGTTGCGATAGCCACAGCCACTGCCGCAATCCAGGGTCAACCCCAGCCTGCAGGGCTGGGGAAATTTTTAACAACAAATGCCCCTGTAAGACTAGTAATACAGGGAAGAGACTCAACGTCTAGGGAACGGAGCCAGCCCCAACCCACAGGGCTAGGGGCATTATTAGCCCCTCAATAACAATCACCCCCATGAGAATCAGTATACTCTTGTCTGGGGAGGACAATCATTAGGGGATGTTCCTATCCCATCCCGTCATTTGAATCATCATCCCCTTGGAGAGGAAGGCGCACTGTAAGGTTGCATCAAAGGACTCACTGTGTCACCCTTCCTAATGAAGTCCGAGGGAAATCCCCAGTCATGAAAGGGAGGGCCAACCGATGTCATGGGAGATCCTCTTCCTTTTTGGAAGAGGACGTCCCCTCCACCCCGCAGTATGCGTTCATCAATGCCATTGATGCTAACCACGTGGGTGACACCAGAGAAAATGCAAATTCGGATAGATTGGGAGACGACGGTTCCGGTCAGGCTGTGACTCACCATGAACCCCAAGGTGTTCACACCCAGAACCAGAGGGATGCTTTAAATATGGTCGCCCCTTCAGTTAACCTCCCTCATCCTACGCTATGAGCTTCTAGCAAGGATAAGTACAAAGGATCGGTTACCCTTAACTCATCCCATTCTCTCGAAAAAAATGAGCCACTCATGCTCAAAAAGAGGATTGATCGACAGGAAGAAGAGATTAAAGAGTTGAGGCAGCTTAACGCCGAGCTGTTCAAGAGGAACTGCCTTATTGAAATTGTGTCCTATGAAGAGCCACATCATGCACTCCAAGAAAGTTCACATCAAAGGCTAAGTATTCCCCTGCAAATGAAGCACGATCAGGGCTCCTGCCCAATGAGGTTCCTGGCCTATCCAGCTACCTGTATGTGGACCCAAAGGAATACCAGGATTTCCCACCACTTAGGAGGCATCCAGAGCAAGTACGCCCGACCCCTATGAGGGTACCTTGAATGGAATATGCACCCCTGGTGTCGGCCAATCCAGATCCTCAGGGAATTCCTCGGGCTACGCCTACCCCGGACTGGGCCCAACAATATTTAAACCAAGGACTCACCAATACCATCGAGGAATTAACAGCTCGATTAGAAGCGATGGATGGTCAACGCGCTCCAATACAGTCGGAGTGGAATCCCTACCCATACTGGGTGAACAATACACCACCTCCACCAAATTTTGGGATCCCTGTATTCCCCATCTTCAATGGATCAGGCTATCCCGAGAAGCATTTGACGAACTACACATCCTATTGCGACCCTATGATGGGGCTCTGGAATAACAAGAAGGAGTGAAACTCAGATTCTTTGTACGGACCTTGCAAGGATCCGCCTTCATCTGGTATACGAGTCTATAGGCCCAGTAGATATAGAGATGGAAGGACCTCCAGTAGCTATTCCGGTTCCACTACAGTTCAATGCTGCCTAAAACAACAGTCATCGATCTCATGAACTACAAACAAAGGAAGAATGAGAGGGTCTCAAATTTCATCGCCAAATGGAAATTCATGACCTATTCTATGAATAGTCTAATGCCTCAAGATGAGATTATAGCCATATGCATAGATAATCAAAGAGATGAGCTATGAACACCGCTCATACAAGTGGAGTGCACCACCGGCTTCCTCTATCTCTCAGCCATTGCCCAGAGAATTAAGGACTCCCTGCAGTGGACTAATTCAATGTCCCAAATAGCCTCACAGGCTTCGGTGAAGAGAGATCCTAGAGCTGAAGCGTCCGCTGTCACACTCAAGCTGTCCCCTGTACCCGCTCCACCGCTCAAGCCCCCACCAAATCATCAAGGGCCCCCTACATACCAGTGGCCACGCCGACATAAACGGGACGATCAACGATGAATGAAATAGAACCAGTTTGAGGTGCGAAGACAAATAGTATACTCGTTCTAAGATGACCAAGTTCATGGCTACTTCCTTGCCGCCATGAACTGCAACATGATTCGCCTCCTGGAGCTGAGGAGACATGAAGAAGTCGTCAGCGATGATATGCCAGATTATTTCCCCTACCACCGGATGTTATGGCACAATATCTGAGATTGCTTCATCTTCAACGATCTTCTGTAGTGGATGGTAGAGTCCGGACAAGTCGAGCTGGGACCAACCCTAGCACATGTGGCATGTATCTTTACCACCGACTCCGACAAATAGGAGGGGTGTGAGAAATTCACCAGCAAGCAGAGGGAGAAATTTGACAACAGGGTGACTTGGAAGACTATCCACTGAGCCTAGGGCATACTCCGAGCTCAACTACAGTAGCCTGTATTGCCAACAGCAGCCCATGGAGTCGCAAAGCCGACCACATCGCCCTCACGACCCTCCACAAGCCAGTCATTCAGACGGAGTCAAAGGAGGAAGCAGTCAAAAGAGGAGCAGTCCATGACAGGGTCAAATTTAGTCCCGACCCTATCGGATTTCATGCCCTTGAATTTGGCACCATGGGCACTGACCCACTAAACGACACCATTAGAGATAACCGACCAGGTTGACCTGTCAGAGGATGAAAATCCAATCTTTGGTTCTATTAACATCATCCATCTCATGGAATCATTACCTAACGAAGGTTATGATTATGAACCCATGTTTCCTGCATGAGGAGCTGGGAGGAGGAATAGCAGAGGCAGGGGATACCAGGGGTGGCGCAGCTGCGGCCGAAACCAACCCTACGGTTAGGCCCCAGCCCAGACCATCAATATTGCGGAAACACATGGAGGGCCCCTTTAGTGGACTCAGAAAGAGAGAGAATTCCCCTCCACATCCACAAGCAGCCACCCTGGCCATGTGGTTCTGTGATACCCACCAGAGGAGGAGCAAGTGTCTGGTCACCTAGTGCGTACAAACAGACAAGCCAGGTCAAGCCCTCAAAACGCGGGAACACCATCAACATCCATCCCCGCAGCTGGTCCCTCCTCGTCAAATGCTCTAGCTCCCAAAGCACCCACTATGACTCTCCCACCAACAGTGAAGTGTCAGTCATTTGAGCAAAAATAAGACATTCTTAAGTATCTGGCGTCAGTACCATTTAGGTTGTCAATCCTGAATTCCTTGAGTTTGTCATCCGACCTTAGGGAGGAACTTATCGATGCTTGGATAAGCCCCCAGGAATTCCATGTCGAGGTAGATGCCGCTGAGATTTACCTGATGGAGACTGTCCTGGATGAATGCAATGCAGTGATTTTTTTACTGATCAGGATGAAGATTCCATCATGCAAGGAAAAATCAGACCGTTATATGTGTCTGGCACACTGAATGGTGTTGAGATCTGAAAAGTATTTATAGACAATGGCTCTGGAGTTAAACTTCTTCCCCTTTGGACACTCGGTAAGTTGGGTTAAGGTGAGGATGACCTAATTCCCTCGGCCACATCCATGTTAGTTTATGACAAGAGTGAGGAGAAACTAATGGGACATATTACGGTAAAGACCCATTTTGGTGACCTAGTAGCCTACACAGAATTCTTGGTGGTCCGGAAGAGCACGACATTCAATGCCCTGCTAGGAAGGCCATGTCTCCATAAGCACATGGTCATTCCTTCATCCTACAACCAGTGTATCAAGTACTGAGTTGATGGAAAGAGAGGGATGTTTCACGCCGACAAGGCCCCTTTTAAGCTCTCTGAGTCACATTACATCGATGTCGGGTTCAATGAGAAAAAAAAAGAATCCATTAATTGACGACGTCGACTGGGTCCCCACTCCAAATTTCCCGGAAATGGTCCCTGATGACCCCCTCCAGAATCTTGTCCGAGATTATGTCCTGCCCATAAACCATGTTGAGAGTAGGAGTTCGAGTCCGGACATGCATTCGGATGTCCTCATGAATTCAACCACAATGGTCGAGCACGAAAATGGAGGAACATCTACCAATCCTCGATTTGGGGGCAAATACTCAAGCAGGGATTCCCATGATGCCTCTACCTCAACCCCTCGAAGGCTTAGACCAGAAACTCTCTCCTCATCAAATCAAGAAGATGAGGAATTAGGACAAGAAGAGGGGGAAGATCTCAGAGATGAACCTCTCACATTTGAGGAGGGTATGTCCACCATAGTGGACGAGCATAGGAAAATAAACATGGGTACCGAAGAAGACCCAAGTCCCACTCTCATTAGCGCGGCCATGTCTCCTGAGGAACATGAGGTATATACCTCCTTCCTAAGGCAACATCGGGATGTCTTTGCATGGAACTACATAGAAATGCCAGGTCTTGACCTCGAGGTAGCGACGCATCACTTGGGACTTCTAGAAGGCCACTAGGGATACAAACAGGACACTAGAAGGACACACCCCTCACACACTTCCAGGATAGTGGCTGAAGTCGATAAGCTCATTAAAGCAGTCTTCATCAGGGAAGTCCAGTACCCCGTTTGGTTGGCCAACATAGTCCCTATCAAAAAAAATAACGGGAAACTCTGCATCTACATTTACTTCAGAGACCTTAATAGGAATTGTCTGAAAGATGAGTTCCTGGTTCCAATCACAGAGATTTTAATTGATGCGATGGACGAGTATGAGGATCTATCCTTTATGGACGGCTATTCCGGATATAATCAAATCAGGATGGACTGAGAAGGCGAAGAATCCCCTTCCATCAGGCCCCCTGAAGGGTTATTTTGTTTCAGGGTCATGCCCTTTGGTCTCAGGAATGCTGGTGCCACGTATTAGTGTGCCATGCATCGGATCATTAAGTCGTTCCTGGGGAAATTAATTGAATGTTACTTGGATGACCACTGGTTAAGTCTAGACAGCGCTCAGATCACCTGTCAGACCTTGAGACCATCTTCAACAAGCTCTGATAACATAGCGTGATGATGAACCCCTTGAAATGCGCCTTTGGGGTTACCTTAGGGAAATTCCTTGGCTTCATCATATGCCATCGCGACATCGAAGTCGAACCTGAGAAGACGAAGGCTATCCTGAGCGTGACACCACCTCGAAATCTCACTGAGCTGAGGGGATTCCAAGGGCACCTAGCCTATATTAGGTGGTTCAAAGCCAATGGCAGGCAAATGTTTTCCATTCACCAGGTTGATGAAGAAGGGGGTCACATACCAATGGACGAATGACTGCCAAGAGGTGTTCAAAAATATGATGAAGTACCTCTTAAGCCTACCAGGGCTCATGCCCTCGGTAGAAGGAAGGCCTCTTATTCTATATGTGAAGGCCCTAGAATGGTCATTGGGAGCCTTCCTCGCAAAGAAGAACGATGTCGGCAGTGAAAACAGTCTCTATTACCTCAGTCGAACCATGATTGATGTTGAGACTCGATACTCAAATATCGAGAAGAGTTTTATGGCCTTGGTCTTCACAGTTCAAAAGCTGCGACATTATCTGCAGCATCATGAGGTCCATTTGATCTCACGGAGTATCCCGCTCAAGTACATCATAAATCGCCCGATGCTTACCGAATTCCTATACCGATGGGTGGTCATCCGACACTAGTTCAACATCCCGTTCGTGCCTCAAAAATCTATGAAGGTCCAGGCATTAGCAGGCTTTCTAGAAGAGCACCCTTCAACAGGGACCACTACACGGAACGTTGAACTACCTGATGAAGATATCTTCTCAGTTAAAGAGGAGTTCCCAACATGGGAAATGTACTTTGATGGCGCTTCCCGAAGCCCCACCAGGAAGAGGATGGTGGATCCCAGATTCAACAAAGTTGGTCTGGGGATAATACTCGTGTCCCCAGAAAAGACAGTTTTGCTGTATTCCTTCTTCTTGCTAGAGGGATGTACGAATACTGAAGTTGAATATCAAGCACTCATTGCAATCCTGGAGCTCGCACTCCTGGCACAAGTACAACACCTTAAGGTAAAAGGTTACTCTAAGATGGTCATCAAGCAAGTCAATGGTGACTATGCTATTAAAAAAAGAGGAGTTGGACCACTTGATTGACCATGTCTGAGAGTTAATGGCCAAGTTCTCCACAGAACCGACGTTGAATAATATTCCCCGGTCCATGAATGCTCATGCTGATGCATTAGCCAACAAAACCACAACCCTAGCCGACCCAGACCGGGATGAAACAGTCATCAGTATTGCTCACTGTTGATTGGTATTTCAATTTGTTTACGCTATGATGGAAGAGATCCACAATGTTAGTACTTTCCCGGAGCTGTATGCTCCCGCTACAGGCTGGATGATCCCCATCATGAACTACCATCAATGGGGACATCTTCCATCAGACAAGGATGAACGAGAGAAAATACAGACAAGGGCAATCAATTTTGTCCTATATGGTGGTGTAGGTCAGAAAGAGGTCCTCTACAAACGAAGCCTCGATGGAGTTCTCCTCAGATGAATTGACGGAGAAGAAACCATTTCCTTCATGATTGATGTACATGTAGGTGCATGTGGAGCACAACAACCAGGGACCAAGATTTCCCATCAAGTTTGAAGGCATGGGTACTACTGGCCCACAGTGGCATGAGATTGCGAGCATTTTACTGTGAAATTCCACTCATTCCAGATCCATGCCAACTTCATACACCAGCCCCTGGAGTTAATTCATCAAGATATGTACTCTTGGCTATTTGCTGTCTGGGCGATGGACGTCGTGTGACAATATCCTCCTGCCACAGCCAAACAGGTGAATTATTTCCTCACAGTGACCGAATTATTTTCCAAATGGGCGGAATCCATACCCTTCAAGAAATTCAGGGAAAGAAATATTTTCAGCTTTGTAAAGACTAAAATCATCACCAGATTTGGTGACCCTCACACCATACTAATGGACAACGGCACCAATTTATGCTCTGCTGAGTGGGAAAAGCTATACCACAAGTATGGTATCAAGGCTAACCACTCAACCTGCCACCATGCAGTGGCTAACGGATATATATAAGCTATCAAAAATACCCTATCCAACATACTGTAGAAAATGGTGGACAAAGACAAGAATTCATGGCTAGAAAAACTCTTACATGCATTGTGGGCTTATCGAACCACAATCTGCACCACTACTCGGTCTACCCCATACTCATTGGTATACGGAACAGAGGAGGTCCTTCCCATCGAACTCCATCTTCCCCCACTCAGCATTTCAATATGTGATCGAATATCCAATGATGAGCTGTCAAAAAAGTGGCTAGGTGAATTGGAATAGCTATATGAGAAGCGGTTGCACACTCTGCACCACCTGGAGGTATACCAAAAATGGATCGCATAGGCCGTCAACAAAAAGGTCCGCCTCAAGTCATTCTTGGAAGGAGAATTAGTGCTGGTCCTTTAGACCCCAATTATACGTAGCCAGAAGCCTCCAAAGGTTGATCCCAAGTGGGAGGGACCATATGTTGTGCACGTGGTCCACTCCAACAGAGAATACTTCCTGATCTCCATGGATGGGCAATTCACTAAAGCTCTTACCAATGCGAGATTCTTGAAGAATTATTTCTCATAGAGACTGAGAAGTATTTACGTCCTCACTCGATGAAGTGAAATTACATGGAGTACGTCCTCACCGCATGTTGTTAAATTGCATGGATGAAGAAAAAAAATGAGATATACACATCGTCCGAGCTGTATGAAAACAAAACTGCCAAGCACCTCGTCCTAACCACAAGACGTTAAACTGTACAGCCCCTGTCCTCACTACATGATGTTAAACTGTATAGAAAGTTTCAAAAATGCCCCTCATCCTTGCTGCATGTCGTTAAATTACACAGATTACCTCTTTCCATCCTCAACGCTTGACGTTAAACTGCACGACTCTCACAGAACTACGTACGGCTTGATTCTTTCCCTTGCAGGATACATAGCGAGGCTCAGATTCCCTATCCTAGCTGAGCCACCACAAAAAAATGCCATCTTCCCCTGTGTACGAACCATACCTGCATAGGGTGTATTGTCTTTCATAGAACTATGTATGGCTTGATTCCTACCCTTGCAGGATACGTAGAGTTATCGGGATTCCCTATCCTGGCCCAACCACATTAAAAAAGGCCATCTTCCCCTGTGTACGGATCAGACCTTTACAAGGTGTATTTTTCTTTCATAGTACTACATACGGCTTGATTCCTACCCTTGGAGGATACGTATCGACGCTAGGAATCCCTATCCTAGCCCATCCACCTCAAAAAAATGCCTTCTTCCCCTATGTACGGACCAGGCCTGCACAGGGTGTATCATCTTTTAGAGAACTATGTAAGGCCTGATTCCTACCCTCACGGGATATACAACGATTCCAGAATTCCACATACTAGCCCATCCACCTCAAAAATAAAAACATAAGTGCCCATTCCCCCGTGTTTGGACTAGACTTTCATGAGGTGTATTCACGTCCTCACCACATGACGTTAAACTGCATTGAGTTCATCCTTACCGCATGACGCTAAACTGCACGAATAACAAGAATTATGAATGCCCCTGCCCCGCGTATGGGATAGACCTACGCGGGGTGTACTCATTCCAGAAAACTATGTACATATTGATTCCTGCCCTTCAAAATTATGAATACCTCATTTCCCCCGTGTATAGACCAGACCTGCACGGGGTGTACTTCTCGTCCTTACCACACGATGTTAAACTGCACAGACAATGATGTTCAAAATACCCCTTCCCCCGTGTACGGACCAGACCTGCACTGGGTGTAAACTTGCATCCATACCGCATGACGTTAAACTGCACGGAAGTTGTTCTTACCGCATGATGTTAAACTGCAAGGAAGTTGTCCCCACCGCACAACGTTAAACTGAGCAGACCTATTTTTCATTCACGTCGGGTCACTGTCGTCCTTACCGCATAACGTTAAACTACATGGAAGTTGTCCTTACCGAATAACATTAAACTGCACGGATGATGTCCTTACCCCATGACATTAAACTGTATGGAATTTTTCCACACCTCATGATATTAATCTTCACATACCCCTTTTTATTTCACGTCGGGTCACTTTCTTCCTTACCGCATGACGTTAAACTGCATGGGGATTGTCCTAAACGATTGACGTTAAACTGCACAGACTACGTTGTGACCCACCCAGGACACATGGAGATACGCGATAGAGATTCTTCTTGCACATTTCGATACATCATTTCAATACATCAGACTCCACGACCATGATAATTATGGATCTTCATAACCACTCATGGCCATCGGAGGGCGAAAGTTATCAACCCATGGAAACCTTTCCATTACTGTTCATACCATTCACTCAACATCTCTGTATATTGATATCCCTTGGCCCGTATACCAAATGCAATATTTCCACAGGTGACACTCTTCCTAGATCTGTATGCTTGCTTGCCTCAGAGCCCCCATACCATACCACTTGATCCAGCTGTTTATGGAGAAGTGGTTTACAAGTTCATTCCCCTTTTCAGATCCAGATGCTACCAGGGTATCCTTATCTGGATAGACTATGTGTTTGTTAGTGGTTCACATAGCGACCTACATCAAAAAACATCAATCCAGGACTATGCTACTTTGACTCAACGAACAATTGTGGTGAAGATGTTTTCTGTATACCCGGACACCATTATCCCCACATTCTGAACTTTGTACTAGGAGAAATCACGAATCCTCTTAACCATTCATGGCCATCATAAGTGGAATGTTATCGACCTTGGGACACCTTTGTACGACTATGCATAACATGCCCTCAGCGGCTCTGCATAATGATAGCCTCTGGCTCGTCCATCAAAGGCAATATTTCTTCGGGCCGCACTCTTCCTATCTCTGTATGCCTACCGGCCTTAGATCCCCCACACCACACCTCATGATTTGGGAAAGCTCAAATTTTCAGTTTACGACCTTCAACCCTCGCCTTGTTCTAATTATATCAGGACATCTTGACCCAATTACCCTTCGAGATACTGCAATAATAGTCACCCAATGGTCCAAGCTCTATGACCGATAAACTAGGAGTACTTCATCCTCCCTGCATGATGTTAAACTGCTTGGAGTGAAGGAACACCCCTATGAGCATGATAAATTAGGACAGGGGGCTCTTTAAAACTCAACAAGCATCCAGGGACAGATATCCCTGACAAGTCCAGGCATTGCCTTGACAAATGATAGACTTCGTGGCCTGGATAATTGCGGATCCTCATAATCATTCATGGCCATCGGAGGTGAAAATCATCAACCTGTGGAAACCTTTGTACGACTATGAATACCATGCCCTCAGTGGCTCTGCATAATGATAGCCCCTGGCTTATCCATCGAAGGCAAAATTTCCTCATGCGACACTCTTCCTTGCTTCGTACTCTTACCGGCCTCAGAGCCCCATATCACCTTTCCTGATCCAAGAAGCCCAGGATCCATGTTTTACACCGTCAACCCCCCTTCCATGTATGGGGAATGTTGAGGTATTCAAACCCATTTATATTCTGATGAAGAGTAGCATTCACAATAATTCCCCTCATCTTCACCGCATGACGTTAAACTGCACGAAAACCTTTAACGGTATCCCTGTCTTTACCACATGACGTTAAAGTCCACGGAAGCCGTCCTCGCTGCATGAAGTTAAACTGCATTGCAACACTTAAAAAAAATGCCCCAGTCCTCACTGCATGATGTTAAACTGCACAGTATACTTTAAATAATTCCCCTCATCTTTACCACATGATGGTAAACTGCACGGAATATGTCCAAACCATATGATGATAAATTGCACGGTCAAACCCATCATGGGTTCAGTAAGGAACAGTGGCATTTCTCTGTCTTCCAGTGCACGGGTCAGAACTTCACAAACCACCTTCTCACACCAGAATGAGAATGAATTACTTCACCTATTCTCAGGAAGTTTTGTCTATATATTTCCACTATATTCTGGCACAATCTCATCATAAAACACACTCTGTACTCAGAAAGAAGTCGTACTCTCATAAGACACCCCTGGTGGTTCCAAATCTAAAACTTCCCTAAGGTTTATAGGATATCGGATGTGGATAGTCTATGACTTAAGGAAACCTTTGTATGACTATGCATACCATTCCCTCAACGGCTCTGAATATTGATCGCCCATGTCCAGTATATCAAAGGGATGTTTTCCGTAGGCAATGCTTCTCTCTATATGCCTCTTGGCCTCTGAGCCTCCATTTCAATCCTAGGATTCGGAAAGCCTCTAAGCTATAGATTAACAACCTCTTACTCAATCCTACCTGAATGTGGTAGAGCATCTTTGACGAGATTACTGAGAACCAGGAAAATTAGTTCCATTTCAGATGATGTCCCAACTGCATGACTTTAAACAGCGTCAAGCCTCAACCATCCCTCACGCTAGTTAAATGAGTAGGGAGGTGGTCTTGAAACTATGCTTATGATTAGTACAAATGTTCCCAAAACCCGTTCAGATGTCACACTCCCCTTCTAAGACACCCCTAGTGGTTTTCATTTCATCCCATGCCACCCATCGTGGTTTCCTTAAGCTGGACATCCATGAAGTCCCTTGGCCATCAAAAATGGAGAAGTCTTTCAATTAAGGACACCTTTGTAGGACTATGCATACCATTGCCTCAGTGGCTCTGCATATTGATTGCCCATGGACCGTCTACGAAAGGCATTTTTTCCTTAGGCATTGCTCTTCCTGCTTCTGTACACCGACACGGCTCCCATGCCTTGAGACATGCCATGCATGTCACATAAATTCAAACATGTTTCCCCCCACATGTGTCTGAAGGGTATTAAGATATATTTTAATCAGTTGAACCCTTGAGGCCCTCACCCCACCATATTTGGTCCAAGATTTTCGACCTAAAACATCAGTAATGATGGTTTTGTCGGCGGGACTTTGAACTACCCATAGAAGAAAGAGGCACAAAGTCTGTTAGGCCAAAAACCTGAAAAGCGAATCCTATGAAAAAGCCCGTTTATACATTCTGGTTCCATACCGAATGGTCCCAGGCAAAGTCAGGGCATTAAAAGAAGAAAAAGATGTAATTATTGTTGGTTTTTCCTATAAAACCCTAGCAATAGTCATACTATGCTCGGTGGATCCCATGGTCCAGGAAAAAGTTACACCGTTATTTATTTTTATTCCTAGACCCAGATTATCCTATGTTCAGAGACATAACCTATGCATCAATCATACCAGATAATATTCTATCACAAGAAAAGGTGAAAAAGGCATTATGGAGAAATGTTTATTTGTTTCATAAAAAACATGTAAGAAGGGCATCCATAATCTACATCCTCCTCTTCCGTGAAAGGTGATTACAGGAGATTTTTGGCAGATTCACAAAGTTGAATCAGGCCCCGGTGATAATCCTCCATATCCTGAGAGAGATTTTGCAGAAACACCATCTTAGCTTCTGCACCAGCCTAATATTCTTCTGCCTCCAAAGCCGCCTTTGAGCTTGCCCTCATTTCCTCCTCCATCGGCCACTCCCCTTCTCCAATCCGGGCTGAGATGTTGGCCTCATCCTACTGCAGCCACCGTATCTCATTTTTCAGTGCCTCCATGTGAGAATGATGCTCAATAACTTCTCTTTGAATCCTTGCAATGACCTCGACATGGACATGAGCCTATGTTGGGTAGAGCTGCCGAGTCTTAGAAATGTATGCTTCAGATTGGGTCGCGGAAAGGTGAGATTCAAAATCACCTAGCCTCTCCCGATCATCTACTACCTACTTGACTATGTCATAAAAACTATGATAGTCAAAGTCATCAAATCCCAGAAGCATAAACAAATTGTGTATCCTCTGTAATTTGGCCGGCATCTCAACCAAGGGAGTTTGAGAGACCAGTATCTAGATTTTCTCCCAAGCCCTTTGGAAAGTAGGTCGAAGGCTGGGGAGGACTTGTTGATTAGGCTCTGAATCCCTCCCAGATGAGGACACATATTCATGGATGAACGTCACCAATGAGGAACCCGAAGTGGCCTCACCCGCAAACTCTGGCACTGTGGCATCTTCGACCCCGACAGTTGTGGTCATAGGCACAGCCAGGTCTGACGACATCATTATCAGCACCAATGGTTGTGGTCCTGAAGCTGAGAGTTAATAAAACAGATGAGTACCCCTATTTAGAGAAGGGAAGAAAAATAATTTGGTAGTAGAAGAACGGGGAACTTTATCCTAATCAACGAGGCATTCGTATTCTTGAGCTCGACACTACCACGACAACCCCTCGAAGAGGATGCCACATCTTCGATAGGCAAGGGAATCTGAGGGGTCCCCATAGGGGTCCAGTCCCTAAGGCCATGGATATGGCCCGCAGTATCCAATGTCGTCCCCAATTGGTCACCTACGGAGAACATGCTCGAAGAAATCACTCCGCCGGTGGACAATATAATGGACCGCTCTGGGTTCCCTGCAACTGTATTAATGGCATACTCTTCTTCCACCATCATGGGATTCGTCGAGTCTGGGGTGGTTGGCTCCGTCAGATCTGGAGCCCTTTCAATGATCATGGTCTCCCCGTCGTCGTCTACAATTGAAAAAGTTATCTGATCAGCAAGGGTCTCGGATACCAGTGGTTCTTCCTCTGGCAAATCTATGACTGATAAAGGATGGTGTAAAGAGTTCCTATCGCCAGCCCCTCTGGTAGGGCTTGCCATCACGTTGCACCCAGGCATAGTTATGGGTGATTCCGCAGGTGGCAAGGATGTGGAAGGTAGAACCACTTGGGCAGCCACATCCAGATCCCCGAGTGGTCCTCCACCATACGTCAAAATGCTAACGATTGATGAAGTCAAAAAATGAATACTGGCGAAATAGAAAATGGGAAGTCATGATTACCTGACGTTCCCTGTTTGAGTTGTTCCGATAAATGAAATGTTGGTTACTGCCTATAAATCTCCCCAGGGGACAGTTCGCCCAGAATTTTGGATGGGACAGGAGGAGGAAAGACCCTAGCTGAATCTGCGATGGTCTCCTCCATTAGCTCAGCTGCGCCAGGGGATCCTTCCTTGATAAACCTTTTGGGTGAAAGCATAAGATCCCCCACCACGGTACCATGAGGCGTATACTCCATAGAAGGTATCACCCCCTGATATTCTTCATCAACCAGCATAAAAGGATGAATCCTTATAATCTCCACAATAAAGGGAGGAAGAAATCAGAATGGGCAAGTGGAGCAACCTCATCTTCAGGGTCGGACAATTCGTGAAGTCTAATCATCATAAACACACGAATGCTCCCAAATAGATGATTCTAGAGTGAATGAATGTGTGCATCCATCTCCTTTAATGAGGTGACTCTATCATCCAAATCCTCTTCCAACAGCAAGTGGGTTGGAGCGAAGATCTTCCTGATACCCTGATGTTTAAGAGGGCCTGCTTGAAGGAATTCCCAAACATCTTCATCCGAACCACTGACCCTCAAGACATAAAAAATCCTCCAAGCCTCCAGGAATGAGGCCATGGAATGAGTCACCGATTGGGGAGGAACAACCTGAATAGGTCGGGCAGTGGTAGATGCTCGTAGGGGTCACATTGGCTGCATTTGTATTCTGGATCTCGCCCCCGCCTTAGAACTCTCTGCGACTATTGGTGGGAGGGACCTCACAGGTAAAGATGGAAATTCCCTAGCCTCATCCTTGATGGGGAAATCATCAAGATCATCGTCCCTAGAAGAGTGGTCACTTCCCTCTACCTCCTCATCAGTCAACAGATGCAGCATTGCCTGGACTCGATGGGTTAATACCGCGTGACCCTCGGGCGCGTAAATATCGGATTCATGATCCCAGAGATATCGATTGACCTGATCTGGGTCCACATCATAAATAATATTAGCAGGGGCAGACATATAGCTTAGCGCATCAAAATATACTTATAATTCAAGAAGGTACTGCCACAGAGAATGAGGGTACTGGTTATGAAATTCTAACCGACTCTTAAATTCATTCCATTGACCCCAGGTCGTTGGAAAGGCAGCATCTGCAGGAATAACAACCCCCCTTCGGGTAGCCTTAAGGGAATGGGAGGATACACCTGAATCCATTAAAATCGTCCCCAGATGTACATGACTGGTCGGGGGATGAAGGATTTTTCCGAGCCAAGTTGGAGCGCCATCATCCATTCGCTTCATTTTTTCCTTTGGTGGTTTGGGACTTGAGATGGTGGGCACTAATATCCCTAGCTATCCATTTGGGTATGATTGTACCCAGGAGTAAGCATAATTCTTGGATAATAAAGGCATGGCATCCGCAAGAATGGGGGTCATAACCTCATAACCGGTATCCTCTTGGGTAAACATTAGACACCATTGCTTTCCCACCATCAAATGACAGTTCTCGCGGGCACCATTAAGTGCGGGGGTGCACTATTCTTGGAAGCACCCAAATTGATGCCCAAATCGGCAAGGCGTGTACCCCTCGCAGATCAGTTCCCCACCAATACGAGCTGCCAGAATACCCTCTCAGAGGGAGAGGAGGTACCCCCGCTTGCTAAACTCTTCTGTTATGGTGTTCGTAATTACTCCAGTCGGGGAAGAAATCAGATGAATGTTGAAATATTCATAATTCGAAATATGACTTGATAGAAAACACATGTTCTCAACCATCTATTGGAAATCCTTCTCTTTGGTCTCCCACTCTTCAGGCATATCCCCATTGGTTAGTTGTATGTGTGTCCAGAATTTGGTGCCTGGAATCTGAAGAGGGTTGATGAAGGTGTGGAAATTCATGATGTGTAGGCTTAACCATCCCCAAAGAATTTGGAAAGGGTCGGCCACTTGGTTTGGTCGAATCCCCTCAGTAATGTTACCAAGTAACCGGTAAATCCTAGCTAGTACAGGAACAGCTAGGTTGATAACGTTACCGGTAGCCAAGTGTGTCACAATGATAAAAGTAGTGACCTGCACGCCACTAACTTCATGTATTGGTAATAACCAGCCACTTAGGAACATGGCCAGAAAATCTTCTAGGAGGAGCAATCGATCGACATCCAGAATAAGCTCCCAGCACCAGCCATGAAAATCGCCTTGCTTCAAAGTCAGCCAATAGCTGCCCCCTTCTTATGGGACTCCATCATAGGGAAAGTCATAGGCCTACGTGGGCGAGCCGTAGATTAATCATATTTCTTCTTTCTCATAAAATTCATGACCCATTCATGGTATGGGATGAGTTGTTTTGTAGACGTATCCCTTGAGTGCTTCCGAGCCTAGTTAATGAGCTTCATCACTAGAGGAGGTCCTCTCTTCATCCTCCAACACTGAGGAAGGAGGCAGGAACTCGTCAGACATACTCCCAATGATGGGGACCCCCGAAATCTGAAAGACGTCCCACAAGGTAATGCCCACTCCCCATGGACCAGATGGAATGTGTTGGTGTCTGGGATCCAACCTCTCATAAGTTTCTTGGCGAGGGTGTGAGGATTGTGGGTAATGGTTTGGGAAACCCAGGCAGCTTCATACAAGCCCACTACTCGCAAATCTACCCCAAATGCTGCGCAGCTCTGACGAACCCAGAAGGGACACCCCCAATCTAATGACTTAAATGCTCCTCCCGCTCGGAGATCGCTAGTCACCGGCCAGCCATGCCGGTCGCTTACCATGGCACTGCGTGAAATACACCAATAGCAGTGGATTCTTCCTTCCTGTTGACGTGGTCCTCCTATCAGAGATACTGGAAGGTGATTCAACACAAATCCGATAATTTTACCCCTCAAGGAAGGCCTCCCTCCGGTAGGTATCTCGAACTGGGGAATAGTGGCCATAAATATCCATGCATCGGGATTGTTGTCACGGGAGGGTTTCAGAATCGAGGTATCATACAATAAACCGAACCCATTGGAAGGAAGGATGTTAGGAAAATGATATTCCTACTGGGATTTGGAGATCTGATTGGCAACGAAGTAAGACTGTTGGGAGTGGCGAACTCCATCTTGAAAAGAGTCAGTCATTTCCTTCAGGCGTTGATCATCAGTTGAGAGGGGCTCTACAGTAGGCCTCGGCACAGAAGGAGGGGGATACATTATTTTCTCCCTGTACAAATGAGTGAAATCAGTCTGGAATAAAAAATCTGGACATGAATAACCAAAATGAATGGTTAGGGAGCCTTTGTAATCAAATTTGCAAGGAGGCCATGGAAGATGGTTCACGACCAAGTTATTCTGTGAACCAGCCCTCCGCGAAATCAGTTCGCGAATCCCTGGCCTGGGGAGCATTTTCCAGGAATCTTCGAACCAAGATGCTCCGCGGAAATTCAATCTTGAGTTTATTCCGAAGGCTCGAATACTTTTTGGAGTTAAAAAGATATTTAGTTCATGTATCATTGAAATCGTGAAGCATGTTCCTCCGCAACCCATCATCAATTAATTTTTAATTAATTAAGAGTTGTGGTTCGTGTTTTGGAAGTCAGTTCGTGGGTGAAGTCGACCGCGAGGAAAAAAAATGGTTCACAGAAGTTGTAGCCGGTTCGCGGACGAGGCACTTCACAAAGGAGAAAACAAGTATAGGCGAAGGAGCTCTGGTTTCGCAAAGAATTCGGTAAAGGAAAAATGAGGGATCCTCGTATTTATAGGCATAATCCCCCACTGGGTCCACCTTTCTACCGTAATCTATCTCATTTTTAGGACCACATTCCATCAGAATGGCCTCCTCTTCATTCCGATCGGACCCCTTTCCGATGGAGGGCATTTTTTGGGTCCTGAAATATATGCAAAGGGGATTTAAAAAAAAATTCCCCATAGAATTGGGGAAAAATAATCAAAGAGGAGACACAAATGGACGGGTTTGCAAACTGGTCCACAGAAGCACAACGTTGCCAGGCACCGTGAGGCACCCCCTCCACGAACCGGTCCCTGGAAGTTCCAAGTAGCACCCAGGGACCTCGAGGCACCCCCTCCATGAAGCGTTGTCATTCGTGAAATGGAGGTGGAGGGCATCCGCAATCGCGAGTCAGGATTGGTGCCAGTCTGGTTCACCGTCACGAACCGCCCCAACAGCAGACATCGTCGAACGACTCAAGCCGCACCCACTGTCATTCGTGAATTGAGGTGGAATCGTCCACAACCACAGAGGAATCTGTGAGTTCGCCTCACGAAGGAGGGGAGCGATCGATACCCACCGCGAATCGCGGATTGACCAAGTCAGCTGTGAACCGGTTATTTGGTTATGGGCCTTTGAAAAAGGTCATTCATGGCCCCAGATACATTCCTTTCCCCAATCTATAAAAGGATAAAAAGGGGGTGCGAAAAAAGAAGGAAGGATCGAGGATCGAGGATCAGATCAGATTCAGATGAAGCATATCGATTGAATGAGGGCTTCAGATTTCACAAACATAGAAATTCCCACTGGCAAACCACAACAAGTATATGAATTAAAAAGGAATTTGAAAACTCATAATAATTTGGTGAATCACAAACCTAAATAATAAAAAGGAGAACCGCGAAACATACCCCCTCCGTGGATGAATTCCCTTCAGACCAGGGTGTTTATTCCTATTTTGCCAGATGTCATACCACGTAGCACCCTCCTCCGTGGACGAATCCCCGACCGACGAGCATCTGATCAGCACTGCCCTTGGCCTCCGCTTCCCACCAAGAACCCTTCACGAACCACCCTAGTTCGCGGATTGAGCCCGAAGCTGCGAACCATCCTAGTTCATGGATTGAACTTGAAGTCACGAACCACCTTGGTTCGCGGGATGCCCATCAGTCCGCAGACCACCCTGGTTCGCAGATGGCTTCCCCTACCGCGTGGCACTTCCCCAAACAAAGGGAACCATGACCCATATCTCTTTTTGGGTACAAAAATACTTCAGTGTTCTCATTTCCAGAGCCAGGTAAAATCCTTTCGATCCATCCAGGACCTCCGCGACTCCCTCATTGGCCTATTCATCGGCCACTAGCCATGGCCTCGACCAGAGCCACCAGATCTGCATGGTGTAACATTCAGGTGCATCAAGGTGCCATTTTGAGTTCACGTACCCATGGTAAACAGGGGAAAATGGGTTGACCATACCCTTGGGAGGATTCCTGAAGCATGCGTGGGTTCACATTCCCACGGTAATGCGGGGTCCAAGCCCGAGAGCCCCCATCCTGCCTCTACTCGCTAGAATGAGGGACTTCACGCTTCACGGTCGAGAACTTCTCCCCTCCCCATAGAGGGGGCGGCATATCCGTCGGAAGGTATCCATCCCCATGAACCTCGGTACATCCTCAGGTTTCTCTATTGGTAATAAGAGAGGTGACAGGGATAGGAGCACCCCCCCCCCCTTTCCCTCTCCCTTTGGGCTTTGTCACTGCGGGCGTCCATCTTTGAGTAAGCCCTGACCTTATGGGCGTCCATCTTGGAGTAAGCCCCTACCTTGCGAGAGTCCATCTTAGAGTAATCCCCGACCTTCTTGGCGTTCTCAGACTATAAGCCCCCCTTCATCACCTTCTAGCCCTCCTTAGAGTGTAAGCCCCAATTCATCACCATGGGCCGCCGTAATGCCTAAGCCCCATTCCGCTTCTCATGGACTCACCTTTCACGACGTGATCCTTTGTTCCCTCCAGCCTCTTGTTTCTCACACTGAGCATGACTCACGTGGTCTTAGAGTAAGCATCGACCATGAAATCATCCTATGGGCCTCCTCTGAGTGTAATCCCCAATCCATCATTCTGGGCTACCCTAGAGTTTAAGCCCCAATCCCAAGCGAACTATGTGGAATTTGATTGTTGGTTTTTAGACAGGGTACGTAAGAAGCCTCTATGAGGTTCAAGCCCAACACCCATCAGACCACCTGGTCTCTCTTCATTTCCGATTCTCGATACCAAAGCGAACTACGTGGACTTTGATCCCTTCCTCCTAGACAGGGTAAGTAGGAATCCTCCATGAGGATCAGTCCCAACAACCAGTCGATCTGATCATCTTCAAATCAGATCGCCATGCCACTCCTAGTGTTGCCTCGATCAAGTTCCAACCCTTCAGGGTCATTAATCCAACGATGGATGGTAAACCTCAGGCATAAATGATTCCAAACCCCTGTGTCCAGTTGACCATTGACCACCAGGGTTGAATCCATGGATACAATGTTTGGGTATATACCAAATATTTGTGAACATACAAATACGTCTTAAATCTACAAGAGAGCCCCGGAACATGAAATAATTCCCCCCCAAAAAGGGTGCGATGTGCTCGACTTCCCATCCTCTCAACCAATGTGAGTTCTTAAGAGTGGCTGGTCAGACCATCCAGTGAACGCCTGTCATTGGAATGTAGGTCCATCAATCATTGGAAACAGAAGCGTTGGGTGTTTCGTGGCTGAAAGACCAAGAACGAGACATATATAAACCACTATTAGATGATACAACTAGTGAGTGGGTTGTCTTTCTCAAATATTGATCATGATGTTAATGTTTATAATGATGATTACTTTTTTATTTTTAAATTAATTTGATTAATATTTTTAATTTTTATTGATTAGAAATTTTGTGGTATATAATAAATTGATTTATATGATTTAATCTCCCTCTATTTTACCATGTCCCAATATCCGTCATCATTATAAATAAAATGTATAGATTCATGGATATTATAGTTGAAAGGATACATATTCCCCTTCTAATAATACCAAAAAGGTTTGAACAAGAAAATTAATGGTATTTAGGTAGGTAAAACTTCTCCAACTATGGTCTAATAGCTCATTAATAATTTGGGTATATCACCCAAACAGGAAATTATGACATGAATTTATATAGCACATTCCGAAAAATTACACCAAGTTTGTCAAGGTAGTCTTCTCTTGATTCAAAATCATTATTTCGACCCAATAACATCATATGAACTGTCCTTCGAAAACTAATTGACCCAATATGGGTTTAAAAAACACATAGTTTTATGTATTTCTATTCATAATCAAATAATTGAAGGATAAGGGATAATTAGAATTTGGATGAGGGGTTTTAATAAATTATGTGTAAATTTTTTATTTGTTTATCATTTATATTTCATTTTAATAGTAAGTGGATGTTAATTAATTAATTAACAGTGTCGGATAAAAAAATTATGCATAATTAATTCATTTAATATATTTCACTACACATTAATAAATTAATTTATTTAATCATGGCCTTGAATCCATAAAATAAGTAATTGAATAGATATAAATAAATAACTACATATATTAATTATTCATTAGATTTATCTCATTTTTGTTTTCATGAACGTCATTAAATAATCCTTTTACCTGGGGAAAATAACTCATTTTTCGGTCTTGGAATAAGTAACATCGTTCCACCCATCATCCTATATAACAACAAGGTTGGCATCATTATGGTTCTGTCTTGAACTTCCTTTACACACCTACAGAAACACAATTAATTAAAAATATTAATAACTCACATTCTCATGAGGGAATCTAATGGATTCATTATAGGAGGGATACATAAACATATTTTGACATAAAAGTCCTACGTAATAATTAAGGGAGGGATGAATCATGGGGCATTAAAATTAACTTAATAATAAAATATTGAAAACACATATAATAAATAAATATAAAAACCCAACACACGCACATGTCTTGGTCAAGATCCTTTATAATCCTACACGAAACATTCTAATAAAATTAAATGCATAATATTTATTTCTTTATATCTTATTTATTATTAAGATGAAAACATTTTTATTAATTAACTAATTAATTCAATCATTCCCTTTCATCATAATGACAATCCAAATCCTTCTGGAGATAAATATTATATTGGTATTAATGGGAAATAAATGGAAGAACCCATAGATTCATATTTGATATAATAAATAAATTTATTATTTAAAATTCATTAAAACAATTATTAATATGTGAAGAACATAATGTTACAATCAAAACAATATGATTTTAATATTTTAATACGTAATTTAATTTAATTTATTTATATCATTTATTGATAGACTATATGGATTTTATTATCCATGTATACACTATGTTCTTTGGTTTCCTTGTATCCATGACACACACCCGAGGCTTCGATGTGTTGACTCGGCTAGAAAATAAGGCATTTACATCCCATATACACACCTTTTATCCATATAGAATGTTCCCAAGTTAATCACTTGGGTCATTAGAGTGTATCTAAGCTAATTACAAAGCACGTAAATACCACCTACACAACATGTCATCAAACTTATTTATAAACATTGCAGCTTACCAAATGACGTAGTGTGTTCTCATGCCTGATAAAATAAGACCAATTCAGTCTAACTACATGCCATATTTCCCTAATGACATTTTTTATATAAATAAGTTTATATCCCATATGTGGCAAATGATGATCTAGATTCATTAAACTGTAATGCCTTGACCTAAGAATCGAGGAGATATGTTATTACATTATTACATTGGCATGATTAGAATGAATCAAATCCTGAATGAACAAATAGTTTGGTACTTTTAGAAAAATAGATTACATAAATGATACCCATATTTCTTTGTGAAAATAAATTAAAGTATAACATGTGTAAAATCATAACATCCTTGAATCTCATTCGAATTAATCCTCTTTGTAACTTGGGGAAAGGAAACATAATAATGGTGACCTCAAATTCTCAATAAGGTTATTTAAAGTGAATGAAATAAGGAATCAGTAAGAATAAATCAACACAACATGTTAATTGACTTAGAACACTTTCCATTAAATAAAATTATTAGGTACAGTCAATATGGCAAGGTAAATCACAAAAAAAACATACCATTTAATCAATAAACTGGTAATGAAATGTTTCCATATATTTAATCACCTGAAAATATCATGGATAACAATAGTATTAGCTGAAATATATATGAAGTAAATTCTTTAATTAATAGACATCATGTGGGAGGAACATGAAAACCTAATCTGTCATGACCTTACAAAAAATGTTTAAAACTACATGTAGAAACCCATTTAGTTTTTCCAAATTATCTATATAGTGAGAATATCTTGATTAAACAAGGGGATCTAAAAATTCTGGGCTCCACCCTTTACTGTATGTCTAAAGCATTCCTCAAATCGAGTAATTGACTCAATTAATAAAAAACATGCCTTATAAAAAATAACCATATTGAATAAATAATACATATTTATTAATATTTTCTCAATGGATGATGAGTAAAAACAAGGGTTTTTGATGTTGATAAATTGAGATACCATTGAATGATCATTAAAACATTCTTGAAGAAAATAATCTTTAAACATTATAAAGTGTGCCATTAAATTTTGAAACATTTTAATCACAATACTAAAAAAGAATACCATTAAATGAAAATTATAATATCATTATAAAAATGACATTTTGTAAAAAACATTAATAATGGAGTTATATAAACCATTTAAAGAAACTATGTGCATAACGTTACAATATGTCTCAATGAAATGGAATTAAAACTAAATCCAATGAGTTTGACATTTCAGGTCTGTCATTATACTCATGAATAATATAAATATATTAATTATTTACTTTATTTAGATAATTTTTCAACTTTATTTTTACTTTTATTTAACTTATTAAAATTTTGTATACAACTACTTGGTCAATTATGTTTGTTTCGGGGGTTTTGACCAAATTTAGGTCATCTGTAAAAAACAACTTTGGTAGGTAATATATGGTAAAAGGAGTCATTATATATACATTCCAATAATAATAATCATGAAATAATTATAATATTTTAATATTAATTATACTTTTAAAACAAATTATGAGTGATGGTTATGAAAAATGAATCAACATTACAATCATGGAAATGGTATTTCATACGTACGCATGAGTAACACTCTCATTTTTTCAGTAGTCAATATTGAAAGATGGTAAGTAACATTATATAGTTAAAAAATTTAATTATATACTAAAAAAAATTGCATCTACTAATATATTATTATATATATAATTGTTTGACGTAAAATAAATCACATCATGTCGAGTAGGTGGTAGTTTTTACGTCCACGAATGGTGTTATTACTTTTCGTACGTGTGAAAAAGGTAATAAATAAATTATATATTATATAAACAAAAGGTAAATATTTTATTAATATCATATAAATTTCATTTATGTAACATATTTTTAATTAAAACCATCTTTAATACATTTCATGTATTTTTTGAACGTATCACATCACTTTGAGGAGCATGTAGTCCACACGTCCTCAAACAAAGAAACCATATTTACACCATACATAATGCATAAATGTTTTTATATATAAAAAAAAATAATAATTAATTCCTCAAAAATATCATATGATTCATATAGAAAAAATCTGTAAATCATAATCCTCATCGATAAAGGGTCGTAATGGAAAAATGAACGACATTCTTCCACTAGTCAGTTGTTCATAGTACATGAATAGTATGTTCATTACCCACTCGATTAAAGTAAGTCTATGCATAAGTTGAACTGTTAACATAAAAAAGTATGAATTTTAATAATAAATATTTTATTATATAATCATTAAATAATAATAAATAAATTTGTGGAGAAACAAATTAATGATAAATGGACATTGGAGAATGATTCCACTTTTCATGTAACTCCTTTTGGTTTTCATGAAAGGGATTCCAGGGTTGAATTTATATAAACGTTGAGGCTTCTTTTTTGAGGGGTGTATTTTGGGATAATTTTATTCTAGAGTTTGGATTAGCCAATGTGACATGAGAGGTGTGAGTAAGGTGAAGAATTAATGCCTTTTTATAATGGAGGGGGAGTGGAATTACTGTAAATATCAAAAGGAAATCAGTGTTGGGAGGGATCCCTTAAATCACATAAATCCAAAATGGAAAAATAATGGATGAAATTAAATTAATGGTTGAAAAACATATCTACCACAACAAAATAAGTGATTTTTCTAATTTTTCCCCTGTCTTTATTTTTCCTTAGATTTTTCTTTTTGGTTTTCCATTTTAGTAATTAGTTTTCCAACCTATGTAATTTAACAATAATGAAAATATTAATGTGAAATTTTTTATATAATATAGTCCCACAAAATTATAAATTTGATATCTAATTTAAAAAAAATATTCTATTAATTTATAGATATTAATTTTAGAACAAGAGCATGTAACGCACAAAAAAAAGGTTTTTACCTAGACAGTGCTAACAATATTTTACCTATATATGGGATAATATGTAAATTATAAAAGCTAAATCATTATATTAATGGACCATATTGGGTATTTATTGACACCTAAAATTAATTTTGAAGAAGATAATTTTTTTATTGATTTTAAATCATTTAATTAAATATCATTTATTATAAAATAACATTATCATCAATTTTGAAATTATTTATTTAATTTTAATTTAAATATATAAAAACATTTTTTTAATTAAAATATATTATGTTCATAGTTTGTTAACATGATTTATTAATTTAAAAAATTAATTTAACATAATATTTCATTAAATTTATTTTACTTCTAATTTTTGTAGCGTCATATTTTTTATATAATGATGAAATAAATTACCCACACATTAGCATTTGTAAAGAGTTTCTTGTAATTATATCTTCACTAAAAATTAAAGTTAAATTACTAATATAAAAATAATTTAATGTTTATAATAATGATTAAAAATGAAACTATGAATCTTCTTCAGTACCCTAAATAGTTAGAGGAATTAAAAGCAAAGAAGGTTCATTTTTTGTCTTTTTCATTACATAACATATTATATGGGTCACATTCACAGAAATGTATCATAATAACTTATATAATTAGAAAAAATAGGTTTAATTATCTAAATAGTTTTAAAAAATGGATTTTGGACATGTTTTTAGGCAATTTTGGCTATTATATTCAATGTTTAGCCCATTGTTAAACTAAATTTTACATTAATCACTATAATAAATCATAACTACATTCACTAATATTTGTTGTAAAAAACTATATTGATCTTATTATACTATAAATATTATTCTTATTTAAACATTTTATGTCCTTTTTTACAAGCTCAAATCATAGAAGTGGGAAAATTAAAATTAAACCTAATCCCACAGATGCAGCGAGAAAGAAGATTTTAAAAGTGAGAATGCACTAAAGTACATTAATTATTTATATCTAAATTAAATATAAAAATGATTCAACTGAATTAAATTAAATTAATAGATATATAATTGATCAGTTTTTACTTTTAATAAAATTTAAAATATATTTTATGATTGATAATTATTTTGAGGAGAAGGATTTTTTTAATAAAAATGCCACATTTATCCATGTTAATTCAAAAAGAAAACTTCTTAGAAAAATATAAAACATGTATCCTATGATAATTTTTAAATTATATATTAAAAAATGAAGTTCATTTGAAAAAAAGTATAAAGGATTGAAATTTTAGTTTTAAAAAAGGCGCTCCAATAAAAGATTGTATAACTCAGCCTTGAGTTTAACCAAGTTAAATATGTGTTGTGTGGAGTGTATACATAACATTTTGTTTCTAATAAATAGATCAATATAAAAAATAAAATTTATTCTAAAACGAAAATATTTTAAATAATTGTGATTTTATATTCTCCGCAACATAATTAAATTTTTTCCTCGAAATTTAAACATGATCTCGGTAATCAAGGGTTTGATATTTGAAAATACTACTGATGGAAAAACTGATATAAAAATGTGGTTGATAAAAAAAATTATTAATAAGATATAATTATATGTATCAAGGTCACATTGGATAAGATATAAGTAGGTTTATATAAAGGATAAAATTAGTGGAATGTTAATATATGGACTTATAGGAAAAGCTTAAATAATTATACGGGTGATTGAGTTCATTTTTCACCAAAAAAAGTCAATGAAAAATGGAATGTTAAGGTAGTAAAATCCATAAATCTAGGGTGATTTAAAATTCAACCAGTTCAACAAAAATTAAGGTAGTAGGATAAAAAAAATATATATCATTTTCCTAGAGTTGAGTAATTATTTCACACTATAAGAATATATGGAAATATAATTACTTTTTATGTTTCTATTTCATGAACAAAATATTATCATTTGGTTGTGTCTGGAAGTATTTATACTTTATTTATTCTCACATGTTGTAATAAGTCAATATATAAAACCACATCAAAAGTTCTATATAATAAATTTCATAAATAGATTTATTTTCCAAAATATTATAATACAAAACTTTTGAAATGAGGTCATTGAGTTTCCAAAATTAACTTATCATTAGCCTTTAATAAACCTGAGGAAGCTATAAATTGTCACATTACAAAAATTTTAATACCTTCATCATGAATTCTATTGAAATGTGGAAAAAAATGAATTACCATAAATTCGTATTGAACCCATGCACGATTCTTTATTACTTAGGTAAAATACAAGTTTTCCGATATGTTACAGAAATAAAAAAGTGTTGTAAACTCCATAAATAATGGAAGAAACCATTTTGTTAACAAATCATTAATCAGTTCCATTGTAGTCTCTAATATCCAGTATACATTATCTATATCAATCACATATTTATCCGAACCACTTTATTTCAAAATTAAGATTGTATTTAGTATTATATTTCCCTCAATCATGTGTTTTCAAAAAATGTTAAACTTTCCATTAAATCACTTTTCATGATTATCAATTCTGATCAACAAAAAAAATTAGATCCCTGATGAAAATTACTTCAATACAATCACTATGTATTTTATAATTCTCATGCCCAGTACCTTACTGATAAAATAATAAAATGAAATACATAATGAATCCAAATATGGTAATATAAATCATTATTCTTCATCTATGGTAGTATGGAAATCTCCATTGTGATCAATTTGCCTCTTTTAGGGTATATTCCTTTAACACTTGAGACATTGGTCTGAGTAGTTTAAAAACTCCTTACAGTTGAACCTTTGTACATTATGAACCTTTTTATTATCCATTAAATAACATGTATGATGTCCTTTCCTTCCACACTTATAGAAAACCCCAATTCCTTTTAAGAATTTACCGGGTTGATTATTTCTAGCATTATTATATGTGGGATTAAACTTATTTCCCTTATTCCCGTTATCCATATATTTTCAAACTACCATATAATTCTCTTACATCCCCCCAAATCCATAATACGTAGATAATTATTTATATTTCTCATTAGTGCATGATATTATTCCCTCATAATATGAGAATTCAATGGAAACTAATTCCCTATGATTTATTTTCATAGGACCAAAAATGATATGTGGCTTCTTACTCTTTAGATCATGTTCATCGATGAGGTTCACATTCCTACATCTAGTTTCCATTTATAAATGAATAAATTAAATAGTATAGATTGTATCATTCTAAAAAGTAAATTATATTCCCAAAAATAATGATATAATTAATCATAAATTTAAGAATTTATGCATATCTTAACCCATAATCATTAACCTAGTAACTCTGGGACATTATTCTCTATATATCCAAGTATATCATTGGTTTATGTTCCCAAATCTATCTTTTCTAAATCTAGTTTCCAATGTTTCTTCTAAACATCCTTTGATACTAATAGTAACGCCCTAAACCTTGAAGCCTTGAGCCCGGGCATTACATTATTATATTGGTATGATTACAATTAATGAAATCTGAGATGATTAAACAGTTTAGCTATTTTGGGAAAGCAGATTACAAACATGATACACATAATACATTGGTAAAAATCAAGTATAAAATAAGTAAAACTATGTGTCTATGAATGTTATTCAATAGATTACTCTTCATAACCATGGTAAAGGAAATATATTAAGGGTGAGCAGAAATTCTCAATGAGGCTATGTTGAGTCAATGAAATACTAAATAAATAAGAATAAATTAACATGGTATGGTAAATTACTGATAACACATTCCTTTAAAACAAACGGATAAGTCTTAATCATTATGGAAAGGTAAATAACGGAAACACATGTCATTTAATCAATAAATTGAAAATGAAATGAATCCATATGTTTTATCATTTGAAATCCACATGAATAATAATAATAATAACTAAAATATATATAAATTAAATGATTTATTATTGTACTATATGTCTTGGGATCAAGAAAGAATATACGATCAAAACCTTTCAAAAAATATTTTTAAACTTCATGTACAAACCTGTTTAATATTTTTTACTTATTTATATCAAGAGAACATGTTGATTCATCGATGGGATATATAAATCATGGGGCACACCGGTCACTACCTATCAAAGTAATTCCCAATATTGTATAACTAAATTAATTAATAAAAAATATGACTTCTAAAAAATATCCCTATATAATTAATAATATGGATTTATCAATACTTTCCGTATTTATGATTAGTATCAAAAAGGTTTTTTTACGTTGAGGAATGGAGATACCATTGACTAGTCAACAAAATTTTCATGAGGAAAATAATATCGAAACATTTCAATGTTTCCAATACCACATTGAAACATTTGAATCAAAATCCCCATGAATTAATAACATTAAATGAGACTTATAATTTCTTGAGAATAATTATATCCATGGAATAACATGTAGAATAGAAATATATACACGATTTAAATGAAAATTGGTGAATATCCTTACAATATGTCTCAATGAAATGAAATGTGACGAAATCCTTTGTCATGAGTCCGACTTGTCACGTGTGTCTTCATAATTAGGAATAATTAACTTATATTAATTATTTACATAATTTATGTCCTTTTCTGGATTATTATTAGCATTATTTCACTTACTAAAATTAATTATAAAATGAAATAAACAATTTAGTTTACATCAATTGTTTTCACCAAATTCAGTTCATGTCATAAAAATGACATTGGTAGGTCAACAATGGTCAAAGGGGTAATTACATAAACATATTATGAATAATAATAATGAAATAATTATCATATTTATGCATCAATTATAAATTTTAAACCAATAATGAATCATGGTAATTAAAAGGAACCAATATTATAATTATGTAGAGGGTAGATCCTTATGTACGCATGAGTAACATTCATATTTTTAATGATAATTATAAAAATAATTTAAGAAACATTATATTATTACAGAATGATAAATATATCATAAATACCACTTTTTATCATATATACTCATAGATATAATTTTGTTATGTAAAACGGATCATATCACGTCAAGGAGGCGGTAGTCCACACGTTAATGAATGATGTTGTCAGTTTTTGTGTGGGTGAAAAGGGGTACGAAGAAACTGATATATTATATTTAGAGAAATTTAATTATATAATAATTATTATATAGATGTCATTTTATCACATATTTTTATTTAAAACCTTCCTTATTAACTTCTAATTAATGTGTTAATGTATCACATCTCTTTGAGGAGGTGGTAGTCAAGACGTCCACAAATGAAGTTATCATATTTACCTCAAATAGAACACCAAAAATAATTTGTTATATAAATATTAATGAATTTTAAATACATAATAAATATATTATTTATCATATAGTAAAACAATTCCACCAAAATTCTCAACCATGAACATTTGTAAAGGAATAAACGAATGAAAATTATTCACGAGGAAGTAGTACATCATACATGAATGGTATGTTTGTTTCTCATTCGATAGAAGTGTTATTATATGTATGTAGATAACAAAACATGAAAAAGTTTCAGTATATTTAGGATACTTATTTTATTATATAATTGTATAAATTTAATAAAATATGTGGTGGGGAAAAAAATAAAACCAAAATTCACATTAAATAATGTTACCATTTTTTCGGGTAACTCCTCTTTGATTGCACCAACTGGATTTCATGGTTGTAATTTTGTCAGAAATAAGGATTCAGGATTAGGTGATGGGTTTTGGCATACTATTTTTCTGGAGTTTTTACGAGGAAAAGTGTATAGAGTGGTGTGAGGAAGGGGAAGATTGAATTCTTTTTTATAATGGAGGTGTACTCGCATTCTTTTAAAGACCAAAAGGTAATTACGATTTGGAAGTCTATTATACCTCACATGATTCAAAAATTAAAAAATAATGGATCAATGTGAATTAATGGTCTAAAACAATCCCCACAATACAAAAATATAATCATTTTTATAATTTTTTTCTATAGTTTTTAGGTTTCCTTATATTTTCCATTTGGTTTTTGTATTTAGATAAATAGTTTTGAAACCAATATAATGTCACCCTTAATTATAAATTAGTATGAGATTTATTAGAAAATATAGACTCAATTAATTATAAATAAGATATGATATTTTCAAAGAAAAAAATAGATGTGTTTTGAAAATTAATATTAAAATAAGTGCATTTAACGTGAGAAAACACTACTTGAACCAGAAACATGATAACAATGTTTTTACTATTTATGTGTCAATATATTAATTAGAAAAGGTCATTTAGTCCTTTCAGAGACCATATTTGTTATTTATTAACACATAAAAAATCAATTTATTGAATATAGTATTTTTATTAATTTAAAATATTTGAATAAAATATAATTTATTGTAAAAGAACATTATTGTCAATTTTCACATTATTTATTAATTTTTTGTTGGAAAATATCACAACATTATTGGAATAAATATATATTAATTTAATAGATTTGAAATATGATATATTTATAAATAATAACTATTTAACAAAATAATTCATTCAATTTAAATTATTTTTTATAGTTTTCATAGTAATTTATTTTATTAATTTCTTAATTAAATAATCCATGTTTTAGCATTTATTAAGCATTTAATAAAATTATATAATATCTAAATATTATTTTCAAATTACCTTGATAAAAAACACATTAAATTTTCAATGTGGTTTTTATAAACGAAACTATTTTTGTTATTCCATACTCTAAATCATTAAAGGAATTAAAATCATGGATGGTACATATTTTTTAATTTTTTTTAATGAACATATTATATAAGTCTATTTCATGAACATGTGTCCCAATAACTAAACAAATTCATACCAATAGACAATATTGTCAAAATAATGATAGAAATGGGATTTTGAACAAGTTTCAAAGTAATTTTTAGCCTTATTTTTAATGTTTAGTCCCTTGTTGTGCTTAATTATACTATAATTATTGTAATTAATTTTAATTTCATTTACTAATATTTTTGGAAAAAAACTAATTTTATATTATTAGACTATAAATATTAAATTGATTAAATATTTAATGTTAGTTTTTTTAAATTTATTTCACATAAAAGAAAAATTTTGTTTAAAGATAATCCCACATATCTAGTGAGAAAGAGGGTTTTTGAAGTGAAATTGCCCAAAATTTCACTAAGTCTTTGTTACTAAATTAAAAATACAAATTATACCAATTATATACAATTAATTAATAGATATATAATTGATATATTATGACTTTAAACAAATTTAATATATAATTTGATATTAGAAATTATTTAAGTGAAATTGTTGTTTTCTACTAAAATGTAGTAGTATTCACTATTCATCAAAAAATTATACATTTTAGGAGAAAAACCTATGATAATTTTGACTATCTAAAGTAAAAATTAATTTATTTTACAAATACGATTTATAAAAGCATCAAAATTTAGTTACAAAAAAATTATTCCCTTAAAAATCGGTAATACTGAGTTTTGCATGTAATGGAAACTAACTTAGTATTGTATGTAGCATAAACATAACAAGGTGTTTCATATTAAAAAATCAAGAAACAAAATAATATTTATTCCAAAAGGAAAATATTAAAAATTGATGGGTGTAACATAAACACTACATATAGATCATTTATAACATAAATAGTAAAGGTAGTTTGTATTATGGAGTTTGAAAATATATTATGACCACATAGATTTCCAAATTCACACCTCTAACCCATGTAGACTACACATCATGTAATCTAAAACATTACATGTAATCTCAAAATTATCGTCTAGGTTGTCCCATAAACATACGATGTAAACCATGATTTATTACTAAGTGTTATTCCAAATATCCCACGAAATTTCCATGTTCAATGAACTAGGTTACACAATATGTACTTCTATGTGAACAAGATGCAACCAATTACCACTCGCTATAATTGAAATTCTTAATGGAATATCTATAAATTTATCATTTTTTCATTTTCCATTAAAAAAATTAGACACCAGGGGAACATCATTAACATGTTGATAGCATGTTAATTATAATAGGATTAAAGAATAAATAATATGAAACAGAAATTCCTACATGGTTGTGTATTGATCAACAATCAAACAAATAATTATAAATTTAAATGCCACCCCACTAATACCACTTGATGGTTCGGGGTGAAACAGATGTATATGGTTGTGGGTGATATATTAAAATTTATTTTAATATATCTATTTCTGAAAAAAAAATGATCTTGCACATCAAATTTATAATTAATTTACTAAATATCATAAGAAAAAATACCTAAGATTATGAACTTTTTTCATTAATTATGCTGATAATTTGAAAACACCCATTCAAATTGACTTTATTACAATGAATGGATCGGAGGATGGAATCTCTATAATCGTGATCTGAAAGACATGCCAATCAATTTTTAGGTGCTAGCATGGAGAATCGATTGTCATGTATAAAATTTTTTGATCGAAGATCCTCTAGTCTTAAAGGATCAAAATTGTATTTATTTTTCTTTAGAGGTAGAGAGAAGGAGGAACTGAGAGATAATTCATTGGGTAAAACAAATCTCAATTTCTATTGCACTAATCAATTATTGCACATCCTATATAAAATGCATAACCACATAGAGAGAGAGCTAGTCTATGTTTTGGTATCATTTCCTTTTATTATGAGGCCTCTCCCCCAGACTGATTTGGGAAGTGCGGTTCGGGCATCTTCGTTGGGCTAGAGAACTCTGCCATCACCATAGTAGGCCATTTGGGATATGGCTGATTTAGAGGGATGGAAACATCGGGAGGGACCATTCTTGCATGGGATCACCGAGTGTCCCGTATAGGGATGGTGGTTGTTGGTTTTGCTTGAATGAGGTTGATCATGTTCCTTTCTGTTATTTGTTTGGGGTTGTTTGGGTCTTTTGCTGGACCCTATGGTTTCTCACTTTTCCCACAAAAGTGTTTTGTTTAATAAAAAATAATTTTCAAGTCAAGACATAGAGAGAGATCTAGGGATTAGGATTAAATAATTTTTTAATTCCTTGTCCGACCTTAAATAATATAATAACATTCAATAATCCTCATTTAATTAAATAATAACAATATAATAATTATTATTTTTCGGACAAAAACATGCACAATAAATAATATTATTTGACAAATTTATGATTTACTATTAGTGAATAAATATGGTCTTGGCCTATTTGATCTCCTCTATGATTTATTAAATTCCTAAATAAATATTTATTTTATTCAATAATAATTATTTATGACAAATAAAACATTAAGAAAATTATTGATTAGTCAAGGGAATAAAATTTTATCAATTAGTTAAATCCAAAAAGAATTTAACCAATATCATCATAAACAATTAGTTTCTGACCTTCTATAATTCATTCTCATTGAAATTATGCAGTATTTCATAAAGTCCTAGAATAAATTCATGAAATGGATAATGGAACCCAAGATAAAGATAATGTCACATTGATTAAAACCACATATGAATGCTCGTTATGTAGTATAATGCCTTTATCACAATATCTCATTAAGTAGGATTCACATCCAGGTCATCAACCTATATGATTGTTACATATTTCATTTTAAATTTGAAATAAACACATCATTTCAAAATGGACATGAAATGATTTCTAATTGATATATTCCATTTAAAGGGCCATCATATCATTTTTCATAAAGATAGAAGGAACAAATCCTTCTTATAATTATATGTTAATTACATGTGAATAGGGGTGAACCCAATATATCCAACTTCCCACTAACATATTAAAGGATTTTTTTGGTCAGTAAATTTAATTGGGTGATTCATGAAATTCACCATTGATAATCCTAGAGTAAAAGGACCACTACATACACATGTTGATAGGACTACATGATGAAAACAAAAAAAATAGAATTCCAATGAGTGCGTATTTTTTCATAATATCATATCATGAAAATTACCAAGTTTGGACATCATGAGAAGAATCCTCATACACTTATGAGTACTCAGAACTTTCATTCTATGTACTATGTATTCCATCAATGTACATTATCTAATTGGAAGAAATTATTAAAGAATATCATCATTGCACCTCATGGTTATCACAATAGTGGGGAACTTCTATGACCTTTTAAATGCGATGTATACTCTAAGACATTATTACATTATATTCATGATAAATAATGAAAAATATGTAATAATATGTCTTATTAATATTATATGAATCAAAGATACATGTAATCAAATTACAAACCGTTCTTCATAGAAATCCAACTCCAATACTTGACACTCAACACTCACCTAATACCTATGTCCCAGACTTTGATACATGTATGTTAATTAAAATCATAGTAAAAATAATATACGGCATGCCTAGGATAAATTAATTAAATTTCAAAAATGATGTATTTGGAAATACCAAGAATATATTTTCATTCGAATTTAATTAATTTAATCCTAGAATAATCATAGGAAATCAATTTTATGTCATGAAAATCTATATTGTTGTCCATAATGATTAAACTCACACACTCTTACTAATCCAAAAAATTTTAAATACTAAAAAAATTAGTAGTACAACATTGTCAAAAAACATCATGAAATTATATGATCAAACATAATAAAATAAATTCCAAAATTAAATCAACTTGATTTTCTACTATAGTAGTGTTTCCAATACACAATAATAGATTATTACTTCATTTTCATCCATTATATCTCTATTATTTCATGAAAATAATTATTATATCAAAAAAATATTTCTAATACAATCTACTGATGCCTCGAAACTGATGATCAAGTCTTTCTTATTGGTCTACATGGTCTCATTCAAACCTCCCCACACACTATGTTATTCTCACTTGGGGAGATGTCATGAACATTACACTAGAGAGATTATTCCTATGATTTATGATAAACATCATAGTGATAAAAAATAAGGATAATTAATAGTGACATACAATCGAATCAAATACTAATTGAAAAATATGTAATATCATCATAGAAAATATAAAGATTGAATATAATCACATGCACATAAAATAAAAATGGATATCTACATGTAGTGTATTAAAATTTATATAATGTACAAAAGATTAAAAAATAATAAGTGAGTAATTGTATAAATTCATCATAGAGTATGTCATGGAAAATCCATAATCCTCAATTAAAATCACCTTATAATCAACCTATCATCGGGCTTATTCTCTTGTTGACACCCTTATCTAAAAAGTATGAAGACACATTAATATGTCCATGTTGGGTGTGAGTAAAAACCATAAAGGAAACAACTATTAGAACCTTAAAAATTTGTCTTAGATGTATTATATTGTATTCATGAAAATATATAAAATTTGACATAAAAACTATAATTTAACTATATGTTAACTAAAATAAAAAAATCCTAATTGATACGTTCATCATCCCCATTGAAGAACGAAGTGTCTTTCAGAACCTCCGACAGAACCCAAAAAATTACTAATTCTTTCTAACTCAATAAATGAACAAGCATCAAACCCATGAACATTCCATTAACAATCATTGGAGGTTACAACCATATCTTAATCTAACTCCTCTCTCGATTATGTTGTTATTTTCTCAACTATTCCTTCTCTATCATGGCCTCCATACTCAATGGTGGTCACACCTTCTCCAAATCTATACATTCTATCAAGGTTGTTATTATTTACATTAATATTAATTATATCTCATGGAAGACCATAAATAATATATCATTATACAAATTATCACAAAATGTGGACCAAGTCTGACTTTTTTGACAACAACATGTCAATAAAGGTGACCCTAACACATCTCAAGACACAACTTATCACTGATATTAGCCGAAAATTACAAATATCCTAGAATGAAATAAGAAATAAATAATATAAATTACCAATACATGAAATAAGGCATGTAATCTAAACCACTGTACCAATTTTCACATCAACACTAAACTAAATCGAATGACATCTTTCAGGACCTAAATCACTTATGGAATTCATTTATCGTACCATGGAATGATCTAATATTACATAGATTCTATAAAATAATTTAATTACTCAAAATATAAGGGTTTAAAAACATCTATATAGACCTAAATAGTTACTATGAAACTAAATAAAGTTTTATCATAAGGCAATAAACACACAGTAATTTTAATTTTAAGGGGGGAAACATTATATAACTTCTATTACATGGTAGAGATATATTACCTCTGGAATTAAAGTGAATAATATATATGTTGTAATCCATGATACAAGTAAAATCCTCTGTAATCCTAATATAATCCCAAAAAACCCCCACATGTAGAGTTTTTTCCAAAAAACCAAAGAAATAGAGTAAAGAATATACATCTAGTATTTAAGTATACATAAACTCAATTAATCAAAACCTCTAAGATTAATGACACATCAGTTTGATAATAAATGATAGTAGAGGATATCAATTCACCCAAATAATCCCCTAATGTTCTCTAATTCATGTGATGGGAAGGGGAGATTAAGGGAATGGAATTAAAGTGTGAAATGTTAAATTTAAAAAGCAATGACATTTTTTTTAAAAATATGTCCTAGTGGCATGGTCATGACGTGATCTAGGGAACACAACATTATGCACATCCAAAACAAGAATATTTGTAGTGTCACACCCATGGGACATAACACCACTTCTCTAATATAGAGTAAATTTATCATTATCCTATTTATCAAATTGTAACCCCCAACAATTCTTTTGTGTGGTTCCCCCAATCATGGAATCACATTGAAGTGTCAAATAGTCAGGTTGGGACCACCTACACTTAGTTGTAATTCAACTACAAAGTATGTTTGTTTTATTAAAACGCACCATAATTTCACATCTAGCATTTAAAAATGAAAAATTATCATCAATATTAATTAGAATAAATATAAATTTTTAAAAATGCATCGTTACATTTTAAGATCATTACAATTAAAATTTTTATTATTTTTTAATGTTGTATTGTATAATACTCAAGCACTACATAATAAAAATAAAAAAAATTATGATATTAAGTTAGAACATAAAATTTTGAAAATCAATATAACTATTAAAATTTATAATACCAACGATTTATATGAAATATAAGAAAAAATAATGATAACAAGAAAATTTGGCTCACATTATTTACTAGAATAATTAGATTCATTGATGTATAGGAACAAAAGTGATGAAAATATATAATATATTAATAAATTTTGAAAAAAAATATTATAGATTTAATATAGATTTAAATAATGGTGAATGAATGAAATTTTTGTTATTGATATAATGTTGAAAACCTATATATTTGTTGGAAATATGACCGTCTGAAAAACTAACATGGTCGTATGAATTGTAACAGTATTATTTCAGTAGTAAAATAATATTAGGCTATATTATGAATTAAAAAATAAAGTGTAAAATATGATAACATAAATATTTAAAAAAAGAGATTATAACATTAAATTTTCCAATATATATATATTATTTTAAATAAAAAATAATGATAAATTGAATTTTTTAAATTATAATTCTTTAATAATTCTTTTAGAGGCACTATATTTTTATTTATAATAATGTATGATATAAGAAATCATAATTATTTATTATAGGATTTGAAATTATTTTATGACATAATTTTTTTATTCTTTAATAAATAAATATTTTATTTAAAAATTAAAATTCTAATAGAAATGAAACTTTTATGATAAAATAGATGCATTTTCTAAAATCATCATATTGAAATTAATTTGTACTGATATTTCTGTATTTTTAAGATAATATTAACTTTTTAATTAATAGTAAAATATAATTAAAGATTATTTTACTTTATAATTTAATTACATGATTAATTAAAAATATGATGATGTACGAAACCATTATCATTTACTTAAATGAAAAAAATCTATTTATAGTCACCCAAATCATCACTATTTATTTTCTTGATAATAAAAAATAATAAAATTGATATTTTATTCAAACAAATTATCTCTCTTCCACCTATAAATTCAACCTTCACAACCCCAACTCTCCTCATAGCATATCTTCCATAAAATTCAAAATAGTAAAAAAACAATTATCCATTTACCTATTACATTGGTTTATTTATTTATAAATGACAGTTCCCTAAACCGATGCAGTGTGTCAAATGAAAACATCAGAAGGAAGATATTAGTATCCCAACAATGATCAATTATACTTCTTTCCACTTAGAAAACTTTTAAATATATTCTATAATTATATGTTTCATTGGATTTGTATAATAATTATAAAAAAATTATATTCATTTTGTAATTATTATATGCATTAATATATTTTATTATAAAATAAACACATTGACCATATTATGGCCCATTCGCCAACTCCACAGATTACATATTTCATTTTACATTACCATAATAATGGAAAATAATATTAAATAATTTATACCTAAATATTAAAATAATAATTATATTCTATTTTATTTCATATTAAAGAATGGGTATATAAACATAAAAATAAAATAAAAATTATTATATTAATCATAATCGAGGAAAACCCCTAAAAGATCTTACAATTAATAAATAAAATTTATAAACTATAAACCATAATTTTTTATTAATAATAATTTAAATTAAAAAATATTAAAATTCATTAAATTAATAGAATTTCTCATCATGAGTAAAAAACTAATTCATCAGTAATATCTATAACTAATAATAAACTAATGGAACCCTATAACCATGATAAAAACATCTTCAATACATTAAATATGAACATAATACAATAATAAAATTATTATAAATGAATAAAAATTAAAAATTAAAAATAAAATATACTTGAATTTTTTTGAAGCATGTATTTAACCATAAAAAAATTTATTGGAGGTTTGACATGCATATGAAGTGAGTTAGGACCAAAGGTAGGGAAAATCTCAATCCACCCACTTCTCAATTGAGTAAGGGAATATCCCTCATCACCATGACTTATCTTAATTTTTATTACAATTTCATATTCTATATTTTCAATATATGATTCTTATTTATAACCCTAGATAAATATAATATTATTTACAATGAATATATAATTTTTTAATGTATTTTCTCTATATTTTTTTAATGAAAACTCGATTAAAGGGAACTTTTCTATTCTTTAATCAATTGTATAAAACACTAATTTAATGTCTTTTGACTTAAAAAATATCTGAAATAATATTATTTATTTCATTGTAAAATATTTTGGTTCATTTTTTGTAAATAAATAATTTTTCAAACATTCATTCAGACATAACAATGCTACTGTTTTGATTTTTATTATAATTTTTTTTATGTCTAGGTTTTTTTTAACTTTTCATGTTTTAAGAAATGTACTAGAAAATTTTAAATATAGGTTAATATAGCCCACTAAGTAGTATTGAAGCCTACAGTATGGACTCACTTCTATTGGGCCCTCATGTTATGGAGTGTGTTTTATAACATGTCGTGTATGTAGTTTCTATTAAGAGAATTGCCTCATTTTTTTGGGAGTAGGTCACTATAGTGTTTGGCTAGGGATATTATATAGTGGTAGGTCTAGAAATATTCTTCTTCCAATGATGTTGGAGGTTCTTTTGTGGAATCCTAAGGACCGATAATATTAAGCCTAACTAGTGGGGTTTATTCAGTCCCCATATTGGTGGTTATGATATAAAGGGAACCATGAATGGGAATTGTGCTACAGACTATGAGTCGCCCCATAAATGTATCCATTCCATTTGTATGTTTTTATGATTTTATGTATCTTCCCCTCTGATCCTTAAATTAATTTTTTCAACATATTTACACATATACCATGTCAATTGTAAAACATTTATATTTAATGAAATATTATTTGAACTAAATTTTATTTCTTCCATAGTGTGTGGAAGACACAACACAGATCTTTATGAAACCACAACCTTACTATATATACATGACTTTTATTATCGAGAAATTAAATTTTTTTTCATTGAATAAAATTAAAAAAAAATTGAAAATTATGTATAAATGTTTTATATTATTAAAATAAATTGGTGAATCTGTAATGTCCCGGGTTTTGGGGTCCATTACTTGGCGAAAATCCGATGTTCTGGTGTTCTGGGTGGTCTGGAAGGCCATCCCAGATTCTCGGTAAAGCCTAAGGAGACTACCAGTAGCATGGCCTAACGGTAGCTCACCTACCGGTAGCTCGACTACCGGTTGCTCGACATATTGGTAACTCGGCTACCGGTAGCTCGAGTCTACCTGTAGCTCTAGGCTATCAGTAGCTCGCCTCTACATGTTGCTCTCGGCTACCAGTATCTCGCCTATACATGTATCTCTCAGCTACCAGTAGCTAGAGTCTACTGGAAGCTCTCGGCTACCGGTAGCTCCAGTCTACCGGTACCTCTTGTCTACCAGTCGATCTCGCCTACCTTTTCCAGTAGCGCCCCTTTTTGCATGAATCTATTTTTAAACAGTGTTTTGACCCCTTTAAGCCTGTTTTAAAGCCCATTAATGATTATTAATTTAATTAAACCCTTCCTAAATGAAAATCTTTCATTTTGGTCATGCCTTAAACCTTTTCACATAAACGCCTCTAAGCATAAAGAGTCGGTTTTAACCGCCCCAAAGGGCGGGGACCCTTTAATGATGCGTGGTTGTCCATGCCGCGTGGTCAACCCACGACCCCACTCCATACACAGTTCAAGTTTTTCTCTCCGTATCTTAACCATCCCCTTGAGTACTGTATCTTAGTCTTTATAACCTAAAGGCTTTTCTTCTCCATAGGTTCCTTTTTCGATCACCATGCGCTCGAAGTTCCTTCCCTTCCCGATAATTATACCATGTTGTGATGTTTTCCTTCCGCGATCCGAAGAGTTCTTACTTCTACTCCTTTTTTCTGGTTTCCACCAAAGGACGTAATGTCGATCCTTGATCATCAAGGTAGGGGTTCACCTTCATCTATCCTTTATATGTATCTTGTGGGGTGGGTAGTCTACTATTTCTGTAGAATTGGATTAAAAAAAATTTAATGATGATAATAAACAGATTCTAAATAATGGATGGGAGGGATGTGCTCGATGATGCTCTATTTTTCTCCATTAATGATTATTGATTTCAGAATTGTGTGGGCTTTGGCCTACTAAAAATCATAGATGTTTGTGTTCTTTCTCTGTGCACTACTAAACCCTAATCTCTTGTGAGATTTAAATGGATTGTATTTTGGTTGTGAACGTTGTGTAATGGAAATTAGTTAATTATAAATATTCTAACAAATAAATTGGAGGCACCCAAATCAATCCTTTTCTATGTTAACCCCGAATAATGAAAAATGGAATTGGAATCATGGAGTGTGTTAAATCTTTTAAATCTGAAAATATGGGCATGGGCGTACTTTGTGTTTGTGGTAGTGGTTTGGTTTCTTTTCATTCACGAGCCGATTGCGGGGTGATGTGGGAGGGGATGTGATCCCCTGCTTTTAAAGATGTGATGGCTGTGTACTTGAGGTTGTGAGGATACTTTGCTTATATCACGAATTGGGGTGGAATCCTCTGTTGTTGAGAAATCACTGGTTTATGGTTTTGGAGATGTGGGGCTGCATCCAGAAGCCTGCTTTGGTTTCAGTACATTGAGGGATATCACTTATCCCTTTGTTGTTGTTGTGACTTTTCAAGAGAACCAGTTGTGAATGTTAAGTGGATGTTTGACTGTACTCTTCCCTTGGAATGTTCTTATGCTTGATAATTTCCCAAGTAGATGCATAAACACATTTAAAAATTATTATTACACATGAAAACAAGGATGGGATGAACGGGATTGGTTTTGTGTGAGTTGTGATGTGGACAAGGGTGATGTTGTGTTCTTTAGGTTGGCTGTAGAAAAACCTAGATTGGGTGAGTTCTTGTTACCTATATATATACTTGTAGTTTTATGTTTCTTGTCCGCTCCCCACCCATGTGGAGCACTTAGTGCCTAATACCCCCATTTCATGGGGGATAGTGTTTTTTCTAAAACTACTATGAGTGGATGGTTATTATCTCTTTTTCTACTCCCTTTACCAAATATCCCAAGACTCTATGGGCAGGCTGTGATGGCCTGAGATCCATTATTAGCCCATGAATCTTCGGGAAGAGAAGTTGTGGTGGTTGGCCCAGGTGTTTGCGGGTAGGTTGTTTCCCAAGTGTCTTCGGGATGAGGCCCAGCTGTCTTCGGGCATGACGGTTGCTGTTTCTGACCCAGGTGTTTGAGGGTGTGGTTGGGCAGTGGGACTACGGTGAGATTCTGACCCAGGAGTTTGCGGGTGTGGCTTGGTAGTGGGACTGTGCTGAGATTCTGACCCAGGTGTTTTTGGTTTGGCATGGTAGTGGGATTGCAGTGAGATTCTGACCGAGGTGTTTTAGGGTGTGGCATGGCAGTGAGACTGCGTTGAAAATGACTAGATTGGTTCGATGCGTAGTATGTCTTCAATAACCTGTGGGGAAGTGCTGCGGGGTACCCAAACATCAACGTGCTTTTACTATATTTTACTTTCTTTACGTTATTTGGTGTGTGTGACTGGTGAGTGGGATGGATGAACTCTTTGATTGTTTGTTTGTCAACTTATCACGGGACTTTAGTAAGCCCCCTACCCCACTTGTGCACCAGAGATTTAGGTTTTTCCTACTGATTATACTTGTATGCTCACCATACGTATATGTAACTGTTTTTAGGTTACCAGGAGGACTTCAGGGATCCTGATGGACCGTACTAGCTTGGACCTTTGGGATAGTTGAAGTTGTTTTTTTCTTTCATTGGTACATTACCATTGTAGTCACTTTGTACTTTGTGGTATTTACATTTGGAACATGTATATGAAAATTGATTGTTTTGGCTTTAATTGCTTTTTAGTTTTGGTGTTGTGTGATTTACTATCTTATCTCCTGATCTTTTTAAATGACAAAAGTGGTAATTCCTTCCATTTTGTGTGTGATTCTATACCCTTGGTTCTAGTAGCCACTCTCAGACCTTTTGAAGGCGGGTATCGGGGGTCACTATCTCTCCTTCAACATAAAGAAGGAAGTGCCTGGCAATCTGCTAACCCTTCCCTCCTTTTGGTGAATGCGGGTCATGATAGAATAGTATCAGAGTAATTTGTTGAGAGATAGGGTGGAGTCAAGAGTTAGGAATAGTATGGATTGCATGGGATGGTAGGAAAACAGTGTTGGGTGACCTTGGTGTGTGAATTAGGCCAGGGAAGACTGACTAGGAAATGGGATTTTAGGGGCCCCTTGATCCGATGCAAGGACTCTGGGCCTACCAAATAACCAAGTAAGGCCACGCTAATTGCAGGGTAGAGACCCTAGGAAAGTTACATGCATCATAATGACTTGTGTTATTGTGTTTCATGGGTCTTTTGTGAAATGAAATCAATAAAATGTTTAAGAATGTTTTTTTAAGAACAATATTCTGCACTACTTGGGTTTAGGCATCTTCGTTTACCTTGCAGCTATGGCACCTGGATGACGACCACGAGTGGTGTGAGTGATCGAGGCCTAGGAAGTCAACATGGTCGATCGGCAGAGGGTCGACCGTGAAGAGGAGTCTAATCAGTGGTAGAAGATGCTTCGAGCCATCCATCGACAGACCCTCGAGAAGTATGAGGGCATCACCTCCGACATGAAGATGGGGAGCTTATTAGAGGAGCTCATGATAGGTTTAGGCTAGATCCGGGCTCCGGTAATGTACTGGGTTCCTCTGACTATCAGACATATACGGGGATCAGCACGTCAGTGGTGGACACTCTACATGGGGGAGAGGAGAGAGACTGAGGTGGCTAGGGCTGATTTTGAGAAGGAGTTCCGGGCGGAATTCATCTCTTCTACAATGAAGGTGGAGAAGAGGCAGGAGCTACTCTCCCTCCAGCAAGAGAGTATGTCAGTGAGGGAGCTGGGGATCATGTTTCAGGACCTCCTCCTCTATGCTCGAGACCACTATCTAGATGAGATGTCCAGGGCGAGATGTTTAGAGGAGGTGCTTTGACCATCCCTCTAGTATGTGGTTACCCCCTTCATCTTGCCGACATACATGGAGGTCCAGAAGATGGCCGAAGTGTTGGATAGCATGCACACACTTGGAGGTGTGTTACGTGAGGGGATCCAGCTTGGGTCATTGAAGGCAAAGGCCATAAGCACCAGGCCTCCAGCATTAGGACCCTCTCAGTTTTGACCAGCAGGGAGTAGGCCACAGTAGTTCCAGTTTCTGTCCCCTAGTCCTTGACCTTTTTTTATCCTAGGACAGAGATGCTTCGTTTGAAGAAGCCATGGACATCCCCTGGATCAGTTCCCAGACCGAGTACAGTACGGCGGCGGTGGGCTGACCCAGCACCCACCTCAGTTGCAGCTTCCATCTAGGCCCTTTCAGCAGCAGCAGTTGGGGCTGCGAGCTCCCGCTCCTCTGAGGGAAGACGTTGTGGGAGGAGGTCGAACTCAGGGCACTCCTCAGGGACCTCGGCCAGGATGTGGTCAGGGAGGCGGCCGACATCCGAGGGGCAGATTATCTGGGCTTGGGCAGTTTCACACTGTGGAGGCTGCAGTTCCAACTGGACCAGAGGTCGTTCGAGGTACAATCAGTTTTCTTAGCACCCTTGCTTATGCCTTGTTCGATACCGGAGCTTCGCATTCCTTTTTTGCACCAAGTCTAGCCTGTGATTTGGGTCAAGATACCGAGAGACTTCAAGTGACCCTGGTGCTGAGCACACCATTTGGTGGTCAGATCGACGTGTTATAAGTTTTTCGAGGATGCAGACTGATAATAGGGCCACATCAGTCAGTCAGGGATCTCCTACCGTTGCAGATAAAGACATACGATGTCATCCTTGGCATCGACTGGCTATTCTCTCTGTGTGTCGTCATCGACTGCTTTTGAGGAAGGTTTGTGTATTCAGACTAGGGTGGCTGGCGTGTTACCTTCATCGGCGAGCGGAGCAGTCATAAGGGAAGAAGGTGAGAGGAACCCCTCCTCTCCTTGTTAGCTGAGCTGTTAGTAGAGTCAGTAGATGCTGCGATGGTGTAGGTACTAGAGATTTTCAATGAGTATGTGGATGTATTTCCTGAGGAGGTAATGACTCTACCCCCTCAATGTGATATCAAGTTTGGGATAGACTTGTAGCGTGGTGCTCGTCTGATTTCGATGGCTCCTTTCCGGATGGCACATTCGGAGCTACAAGAGCTACAGATTTAGTTTGACGATCTAATGAAGAGGGGATATGTTTGACCAAGTGTGTCACCGTGGGGTGCTCTAGTATTGTTCATGAAGAAGGCAGATGTTGGTCTCGGGTTGTACATAGACTACAGGAAGCTGAATTAGGTGAAAAACAAGAATCGCTACCTTCTTATGAGGATAGATGATCTCTTTGACCAAATGAAGGGGGATGGATGGTTCTAGAAGATCGAATTGTGGTCTGGGTACAACCAGTTGAGGTTAATGGAGGGCGACATCCTGAAGAAGACCTTTAGGTGCAGATATGGGAACTTCGAGTCTGTCGTCATTTCTTTCGTTGTTAAGAACGCCCGGACTGTGTTCATGGGGTTTTTGAACTCCATCTTCTCAGAGTACCTAGATCAGTTCGTATTTTTATTCATCGATGACATTCTAATCTATTCAAGATCAGAGGAGGAACACGCAGAGAACATAAGGACGGTTTTAGAGGTCCTACGATAACACCATCTCTATGGTATGTTGTCTAAATGCAAGTTTTGGACGCGAGAAGTGCACTTCCTCAGGCACATAGTGTCCGAATATTGGGTAGTGGTGGACCCATCAACAGTTGAGGCAGTTGTTTCTTAGGCAGCTCCCAAGAATGTGGTAGAGGTTCACAGTTTCATCGGGCTGACAGGTTACTGTCGGAGGTTCATACCTAACTTCTCTCGAGTTGCAGCCCCTTTGATAGCCTTGATCATGAAGGACCAGGCCTTCGTGTGGTGTGACCAGTTCCAGGTAGCTTTTGGCTACCTAAATTAGAAGCTGGTTAGTGCTCCAGTGCTCAGATTTCCAGAGATAGGGGTGTTGTTTGAAGTGTTTTGTGATGCTTCCGGCCTTGGGTCGGGATGTGTGATGATGCAGTAGTGAGGAGTGATCTCTTATGGTTCTAGGCAGTTATGTCCTCATAATGTAACTATTCCACCCACAATCTGAAGCTTGCAGCCGTAGTGTTTCCATTGAAGTTGTGGCAGCATTAACTCATCAGAGAAAGCTTTTTGGTCTTGTCATATCAAAGGAGCTTGTGTTATTTCTTTTCCCAATGAGATCTGAACTTGCGGCAGTGGAGATGGGTTGAGTTCATCCAATATTACGACTTTTATATCTCTTATACCGAGGGCATGGGAAATTTTGTGGCTGATACCATGATTAGGAAATCGTAGAAGGAAGTAGTTCGGGAATCTGGAGATTCCTGGAAGGCAATGGAGGAGTTGGGTGCCTTGCACCTGGATGCGAGGATGGAGAGCGGTAGAGGATTCCTGTATGAAATGATAGTGTAGTCTTCTCTTTTGCGGCAAGTGGAGGAGTCTCAGTGGTGAGACCCAGAGTGTCAAGTGATGCGTCACCTAGTTGACTACAGCAATACCCCATAAGGATGGATGGAGGATGGTTAGAACCGGATGCTTTTCTATTGAAATTTGTTTGTTCTAGAGGCAATGCATGGCCAGGTTCATAGTGAGTTCCAAAACTCACCTCTAGAGGTACAGCCAGGAGTTTCCAAGATATACTAGGTTCTGAAGAAACAGTTCTGGTGGCCCGGAGTTAAGAGAGCAGTGGTAGAGTTTTTGTCCAAGTGCCTAGTGTTCCAGCTGGTGAAGGCTGAACACTGAGCTCCAAGAAGCCTGCTACCGGCTCTAGATTTCCCCATGTGGAAGTGGGAGGACATCTCTATGGATTTTTTCATGGGACAACCCAATGATCAAAGGGGTACAATGTCATCTGGGTAGTATTGGACTGGTTGAAGAAATCGGCTCACATTATGGCGATTAAGGAGTCGAGTGCAGTGGATGCTTTGGCAGCAAGGTACATGGATGAGGTGGTGCAGTTTCATGGAGTTTCGAGGTCCATAGTCTCGGATAGGGATGCACGGTTTACCACACGATTCTGGAGGAGATTGCAGCATGCTTTTGGTACCCAACTATGTCTTAGCACTACTTTCTATCCTCAGATAGATGGACAGACAGAGTGCACCATCCAAACCATGGAGGATATTATGTGGTCTTGTGTTCTGGACTCATGAGTTTCATGGGTGCGGAACATGCCTCTGGTAGAGTTTTCATACAATTATAGCTATCACGCTACAATTGGTATGGCTCCGTTTGAAGCCTTGTATGGGAGGCCATGATGCTCACCCGTGTGCTGGACCGAAGTCAGAGAGGTGGGCATCCTTGGCCCAGAGGTGGTGCATGGCATGGAAAAGAAGGTTCTGTTTATATGGGAGAGAATAAAGGCGGCCCAGGACTGATAGAAGTCGTATGTCGATAGCAGGAGAAGGCCCCTGGAGTTTTAGGTAGGAGACCATGTGTTCTTGAAGGTCTCCCCTCGGTGTGGACAGTAAAGGTTTAAGAAGGAGAGTAAGATCTCCCCTAGGTTCATTGGACCTTTTGAGGTGTTGGGACGAGTTGGTGAGGTGGCATATCAGCTGGTATTGCTACCTCAGTTGGAGAATGCTCAAAAATTCTTTCACGTCTCCCAACTTCAACGATACCTACACGACGTCTCCCACATCATCGATTGGGGAGAGATGGATGTCGAAGATGATGCGTTCTTCCTAGAGTGACCAATCAGGATCGAGGATCGTAAAGAGAAAGTGCTTCATGTATGAACCATCCCTCAGTTCATCTGTTGTGGAGGCATGGTGGCCTTGAGTAGAGCACTTGGGAGAGGGACCCCAGTTATGCCTTCAGTATCTGGAGCTGTTTTGACCTCCTTATCGTTCATTCTGAGTTTTGTTTGAGATGTTTTACCTTGTTCTTTAATATATATGAAATTCTTGTTTTTCATGGATGATCTATTACCTGTCCTCTGTGTATGTGAGTGTCCGAATGTGTGTTGAAAGGAGAACCTGACTGCTAACCAAGATGCATTAATGTGGATGCGATTAAACTCCTGCTGGCGAGTCAGTGCCACCCAAAGTAGTTAATATCCTGACAAGTTGGAAGGGACTCCCTCACTCATTCATTGGAAAATGTGATCCTTGTGCTTGTTGTTGATGTTTGGGGGATGATTACCTTGGGAAAGTATTCTTCAATGTAGGGGGGTTCCTGTTCTAGATTTCGAACAACTCTGGCGTTTTCCCTGAGCATTATCTTTAGAGGGTAGTTGTTTGGACCCCTTTTTCTCCTTGGATGTTCATATATTCTCGGGGATGATAATAGTTCGAGGAGTATCTGATGTAATGGCCCGAGGATTTGGGGTCCATTAATTGACTAAAATCGGATGTTCGGGTGTTCTGGGTGGTCTAGAAGGCCATCCCAGCTTTTTGGTAATGCCTAGGGCCCCTACCGGTAACTCGACCTACTGGTAGCTTCCCTACTGGTAGCTCACCTATCAGTAGCTCTCCTACCGGTAGCTCAATTACCAGTAGCTCGGCCTACCGGTAACTCTCGTCTACCGGTAGCTCGCATCTACCAGTCGCTCGAATATAGCGGTAGCTCTCAGCTACCGGTAGTTCGCGTCTACTGGTCGCTCTCGACTACTGGTAGCTCGCGTCTACCGGTAGGTCTCGGCTATCGGTAGCTAGATTCTACCGGTAGCTCTTGGCTACCGGTTGCTCTTGCCTACCTTCTGTAGTACGACCCCTTTTTGCACGAATTGGGTTTTAAACTGTGTTTTGACCCCATTACATCTATTTTAAACCCCTTAATGATGATTAATTAAATTAAACCCTTCTTAAATGTATAATATTTCATTTTGGCTGGGCCTTAAATGTGTTCCCATAAATGACTCTAGGCTTAAAGAGTCATTTTTAACTGTCCCAAAGGGCAGGGACCCTTTAATGACGTATGGGTGTCCAGCCGCTTGGTCAACCCAAGACACCGCTACTTACACGGTTCGAGTTTTTCTCTCAGTATCTTAACCATTCCCCCGAGTGATGTATCTCAGTCATTTTAACCTAAAGGCTTTTCTTCTCCCTGGGAGTTTTCCTTCCGCGATCCAAGGAGTTCCTTTTTCTCCTCCTGTTTTTCCAATTTCCTCTCAAGGATGTAACGTTGATCCTTGATCTACTTGGTAGGTTTTCACCTTCATCTCTCCTTTCTGTATATCTTGTGGGGTTGTTAGTCTACCATTTCTATAGAATTTGATGAACCAATCTTTAACAATGATAATAAACGGATTTTAAAGAATGTAGGGGATGGGTGTGGTCAATGATGCTCTGTTTATCTCCTCTCATGATTATTGATTTCTAAATTGTGTGGGCTTACACCTACTGAAAATCATTATCGTTGGTGGTATTTCTCTTTTTACTAATAATCCATTATCTCTTGTGATGTTTAAATCGATTGTATTTTGGTTGTGAACGCTGTGTGAAGGAAGTTGGTTAATTACGTATATTCGTCCAAATAAATTGGATGCACCGGTATCAATCCTTTCCTATGATAGCCTCTAATAAAGAACAACAGAATTGGAATCATCGAGTGTGTTGAATCTTTTAAATATGAAAATATGGGCATGGGCGTACTTTGTGTTGGTGGTAGTGTTTTGGTTTCTTTTCATTCACTAGCTGATTTATGGGTGCTGTGGGAGGGGATGGGATCCCCTATTGTTATGGTTTTTCTGGTTGTGAACTTGAGGCCGTGAGGTTACATTACTTATATCACGAATTGGGGTGGAAACCTTTGTTGTTGAGAAATCATCGGTTTATGGTTTTGAAGATGTGGGGTTGTATCCTGAATCCATCTTTGGATCAGTACTTTGAAGGATCTCACTTATCCCTTTGTTGTTGTAGCGACTTTACAAGAGAACCGGGTGTGAATGTTAAGTTGATGTTTGACTGTACTCTTCCCTTGGCTTGTGCTTATGCTTGCTAGTTTCCCATATAGATGCAGAAACTTATTTAAACATTATTACTGAACATGAAAATAAGGATATGATGAACGGGTTTGGTTTGGTTTGAGTTGTGACAAGGACAAGGATGATGTTGTGTTCTTTAGGATGGCTGAAGAAAAACCTATATTGGGTGAGTGATTTTTACCTATACATATACTTGTAGTTTTGTGTTTCTTGTTCGTGACCCACCCAAGTTGAGCAGTTACTGCCGATCACCCCCATTTCATGGGGGAGGGTGTTTTTTCCAACACTCCTATGAGTGTCTGGTTGTTAGCTCCTTTTCTGCTCCCTTTACCGAATATCCCATGACTCTATGGGTAGGCTATGATGGAAGGAGGTCCATTATTAGCCCAAGAATCTTCGTGCAGGGTAGTTGTGGTGGTTGGCCCAGGTGTTTGCGGGCAGGTTGTTTCCCAAGTGTCTTCGGGATGAGGCACAGGTGTATTAGGGCGTGGTAGTTGTTGTTTCTGACCCAGGTGTTTGTGGGTGTGGTTTGGATGTGGGACTGCGGTGAGATTCTGAACCAGGTGTTTGCGGTTGTGGGTTTGAAGTGGGACTGTGGTGAGATTTTGACCCATGTGTTTGTGGGTGTGGCTTGGCAGTGGGACTACTGTGAGATTCTGACCCATGTGTTTGCGGGTGTGGCATGGCAGTGGGACTGCATTGAAAATGGTGGGATTGGTTCGATGCATAAAATATCTTCAATAACCAGGGGGAAGTGGTGCGGGGTACCCAAACATCGATGTTCTATTACTATACATTAATTGATTTATGTTATTCGGTGAGTGTGGCAGGTGAGTGGGATGGATTAACTCCTTGATAGTGTTGGTTGTCTGCTTCTCACGGGACTTTATTACCACCCCCCCACTTGTGCACGAGAGATTTAGGTTTTTCCTACTAAGTATACTTGTATTCTCACCCTACCTATATGAAACTGTTTTCAGGTTTCTAGGAGGACATCATGTTTCGTGTTGGATTGTACTAGCTTGGAACTTTTGGATAGTTGCAGTTTTTGTTTTCTTTCTTTGGTATTTAACATTTGTAATCACTTTATACTTTGGGGTATTTATATTTGGAACATGCATACGGGAACAATTTGTTTTGGGTTTACTTTATTTTCAGTTTTGGTGTTGTGGGATTTAACATCATATCACCCGATCTTATTAAAAGAAAAAAAGGGTAATGCCTTCTATATGGTGTGTGATTCTATACCCTTGGTGTTAGTCACCACTCTGGGACCTATTGAAGGCGGGTTTCAGGGGTCAGTATCTCTCCTCCATCTTAAGGAAGGAAGGGTCTGGCAATCTGCTGACCCTTCCCTCCTTTTGGTGAAGGTGGTTCGTGGCAGAATTAGTACCTTACTTTTCGTAAAGTTTTTATATACATTAGATATTCATTTCATTTCTAAAATATTGTTCATTTCATTCTTATGAACAGATAAGAAAATTAATTTCCATAATATTTATAAAAATTAATTGACAAAAATAACCTCCATTATTGAAGTAAAAATTTCATCAATTATCATATGGTCAATATTTTATAATTTTTTGAAATTATTCATTTCAAAATGAATAGAGAAAATACTATTTTTTTCAAAACATCAATTTCAGTTCAATCATCTATAATGTTAAATATTGATTAAAATAAACATTAGTAAAATTATATTTTTATTTTTTGAATTAAATTCACTATAATCAATTTTATTTTTATTATTGATACAAAAACCTTCATACACATACAATAATTTTTCTTTGGAAAACTGTTTTTCCTTCTCATCTGATACTTTTTTATCAATTAAATTTTCACACATCTGTGAATTGAATTTCAAAAAATCTATTCAATATTTCAAATAAAAATAATAAAAATAATTATATAATTTTAAATTATTTTTTTCAACAATTAATAGTTAATATATTTGATATTAATTACAATGATTATGGTTAATATTTGATTACTAAGGGTTAAACAAAAAATATAAGTGTATAAATGGACTAAAACATGTCGGCATCCATTTTATGTCCGTATTTCAACCTCATATCATATATGGTTATATAATGAACAATTTTTTAGAATTATGGAACGTGAAAAACATTGATATCACTTTTTATTTTTAAAATTTTCATTTCTATCCTCTCCCCCACTTATAAAAGTCCACTCCCTCACCTCTACTTTCCACACATCCAAAACATTTTGGTATGGGAAAGACCTATCCATATAACATCATTGCATAACATACCACATTCTTTTGGCATATTATTTATCAATATTTATATCAATGTATGCTTTAGATAAAATTATAAGGTGGTTAAAATGTGAATTATTATTTACCATTAATTTTTTACATCCTCTAAATAATTAAAACCTCATTCTTGTATACAAACACCCTACTTTCTCTATTAATGGTGTGATTAATTTTTCAAATTATGATTTTTATTGATGGTTGTAAATAAATTTATAATAAATATATATGATATATAAATCATTTTTAACATTCTATAGATTATGTAATAATGATAAAAGAAAACATACCCAACTACCGAACCCAAACATATTTGAAAAGGGAAGATGTTATTACCAATCACATTATTTTAATAATAAATTTTTTTATATGAATGAAAAAAGGTTATAAAAAATAGAAATTTATTATGACATAATTGATTATTTTTCTGTAATATATTTTTAATAAACCAGTATTGATCATACAATAGGTTCTGATGTGAATGAATAAATTGATGAATTTTGGAAAGAGGTACGTAGTCTGTCCTTTATTTCAGGATAAAATATTCTATATTAATCACAAATTTTAGTTGTGTTACATAAATACTAAAAACATGTTTTATTACATCATTAATTTAAATCTTTTATTACATTTAAATTTTCATTTTATTTTTTTCATTAATTGGTATTATGATTCAAATGTTACCAATGCACTAAAAGATTTTTTTCTCAAATTTTCATCTACGAGATACATGCCTTATTAATAACATATTAGTTCTATACAGTGTATATTATGACCATGAGTTTATTTTAAGATTTATTTAAATAAAAATATGTATATTTAAAAATAAATATTTTTTTTTCATTTATTGGGCTAATTATTCAAAGATACAAAATTGTTAATGAATTTACAGTTAAATCCTATTTTAAGTAGTAATGTATATGATTCAACTTCCATTGATGAGAATTATGTGATCAATTCCAGATAAACTAATTTTATTTTATTTCCCATTGTTTACACGTACAACATACATTTTTTACATTAATTTTCCTATATCTATGATAACAAGATAATAAAATAACATTTTCAACGAAAAGATACTTTATTTCTCTCTTTGGTTGATAAATATTTTTCTTCAATATCCATTTTTTAATTAAAATTATATCATGAAATGCTTTATAATATTATTTTTATATCCACATTTATCAATGATTGAAATTTTTAAAAATTCTTTAAATGGATTCCTATTTTTTGAATGATTCACTTTTTTTTACCAAAATGTTAAATGAATCTTTGTTTTAAGAAGTACAATAAGAATATTATTTTCCACCATCATAACCACTCAATTTTATAAGACATACACTATATTTTCTCAATTTTATTTTCAAATAAAATTATATTCATGTTATATTTTGAAAATTTACTTTTGAAAAACAATTTTCAATTTGAAGGGTTTATTTCCATAAAAAATGTTTTAGTGATCTCTTTAAAGAATTTATATTTATCAGTGGGGAAAACCATAAATTTTTCTTACGATTTACAAGGTATATGAAAATTATAAGATCCATATTATTTATTTGGATGGTTTATGATTATGATAAAAACATTTAGATTAAACTCATTCATTTTCCATAGTTTATACAATGATGAAATGATGATATTTTTATGAAACATGTTTCTTTCACATAGGTTATGATTTGATAAAATGTTTACAAAACCCATTTGTATTCATAAGTTCATATGTGATGAATGTTTTATAATATTATTGAAAAAAAATTTATGGATTTTATTAATTTATAGGGGTTACATTATAAACAATGATAGTTGTTATGTTAAAACCATGGATTGTGGATATGTTATAATAATGGTCAGTGGTTACATTATAATAAAGGATAAGAGGGACCTATATCTCCCTCCAATGAGTAGGGAAATTATTTATATTCTGTAAACCCAAATGGTAAGTTGTAGGTTATTCCATTCATGATAGATATAACATAAGAGGTTATCACAATCCCAAGATAGGGTATACTAGAGGTTATCCCAATCCCTAAGAGGATACAAGAGTGGTTTTCCAAAAGCTAACATGGTATTAATGTCTTGGTGTGTATGATTGAAATATTATTTTCTATTATTATGTGTATTCCATGAATATATGTATCATTCCAATGTTATTATTTCATTTATCATGTTCATTTATTTCGTTAGGATTCATGTTTTATGAACTAAAAATTCTTAATCCATGACCCATGATTATGATGTTTGATATGTTGGGTATTGTTTTAAAATGCTATTATCATGTCCCCAAACTGTAATTCTTTACTTATAAGATTATTGAATAATATCACACCTTATCACAACTATTTAACATCTAAAATAAAATTTTATTATGTTTCCTTCCCCACGTTATCAATATATGTTTTAATTATGGTTTATCTATTAATTATATTGAATGTGAAGATTGTTGTGGGTGATGTTAATGATCATTCCTTGTATAAGAAGATTGAGTTCATAGATTCTCGATAAAATAAAATATTATTTTACTCATGTGTTTGATTGTTATATTTATTAAATATTAATGATTAATAATGAAATAATTACATATCAAAAATCTTGGTCTCCACAGAATGTATAATAGGAAATGTTTATTTAAATTTTAAAAACTAGGTTGATTAATGATTATTGAGAAAGTGTTTGATAAAGAATAATATCCTATTTTACGGTAAAAAATGAGAGAGGTTTTCCAATAAGAACATATATTTATGGATATTAAAATTGGATATGTCTATAAAAAATATACCTATGGGTAATAACATAGAAGGGTGAGCATTTAAATATACATGACTGTAACCTGTTTTTCAAAAAAGGGCCTTTCTACCCAACTGGGTTTAAACTCCATAGGGATATTCTTAGGGTTAATCACATTTTCAGTAAGAAACTTCAAAACGAATTAGAATATATAATAACCATGAATTACCGATGTTAAACGTAATGGGTCTTTGTTTAAAATGACATTTTAGTGATTTTAATGTCCTATCAAAAATATTTCGTGACTATGTTTACTCATTTTAAGATTACAGTTTCTGACACTAAATTTTTTGGTATTAGTCAATTGATAAAACATAAATGAATAATTTTAATGATTAGTGTAATGGATAGTTAAATTGTTTTCTTCCTAGGAAAAAAATGTTGTGGGAGATTGAATGTAATATCATGATTTTATTATAAGACAAAATTCACATGTTATGAATTAAACTATACTTCCAAACACTAAAATTTGGGAAGAATTTTATATTTACCGATTCATATGGAAATTTCCACCTTTATTTAGTGGGTTTAATAATCAAATAGTTTCTAATAAATCATTTAATACAACATAAAAGATATTTTTTATTATCTAGCATTAAGAATGTGATAATTTTATTCTATATGATTATCATTTCAATAAAATTTTATCAGTTTAAAATCAAATTTCTCTAGATGTACTTATATCAAAATTTATATACAATAATAGAGAAGGAATTCCTTGATATTATGAAAAGGGAGGATGATTTCGTTGGTAATTATGCGGCGAATTTTACATGAATTTTGAGGTATGCTTCAAGATTAATCATTATCTTAGAATAAAACAATTTGCATACACTTTAGATGTATAAAACCAAGTTTGTAAATGGATTTAGCTATAAGATACATTATATCTATGAATAATTCATTCAATGTGCCATCATTGTGGAAAATAGAAATTTTAGATTTCCAAAATTCCCATTATTTTGATAATAAGATAATGGATGATAAAATAATAGATAAGGGAAACAGGAGAAATAATGATCTTACCTTGTTTTATAATTGTCAAAATAATCAAATTTGTTCTTATTTGAATATAATTAAGGATTTCTTCTTGTATTGGGAGAAATTATATCATCCATGTGACATAAATGGTATGAAAAAAAGCACAAATGTTCATTGTTTCAACATTAAGGATATGGGGAACTAGGTAAATGAATACCCAATGAATTAATGGAATAAATATCATTAAGATAAATGGGTTCAAGATCATTATTATTTTGTTACTATAGCCGAAGTGGAATGGTGAATTTTATATTTTAGATGGATTCAATAATTATGTAGAAGCATTTGATCGAAATTATTTTTGTTTTAAGAATATTGAATAATATTTGTATTGTTACTCAATAGTTTTACTTTATAGATTGGAACATATATATTGAATGATATAAATAATTAATGAAATTTATTTAATTATAAGTAGATATTTTATGGAAATTAATGATTGTGGGAAATATTACACTTAATATGTGTCTAATGATTATTTTTAGATAAGATAATTATAATATTGAGGCTGAAAATTTAAATCGTATATTATTTATGGACATAGAATTGTTTTGTGATTTGATGGAAATTTAATTTTTTTCATTGAATATGTCAATGGTTCATGTAGTCAGACTGAGATTAGTGGTGAATAAGTTGTGGCTTCATTTACTTAATCATTTTCTTTTTTAATCCTCTGTCACCTGTTAGGATGACTGGATCCTTTATGAAAAAAATGTAAAAATACATAGAAAACTATATTTTTAAATGATTTGGTAAAAAAACCTACTCCTTGAAATATTTCTTACTCCCCCTAATATTAATTATATAATGAATTAAAGGTTGATTAAACATGTTAATTATTTATTCCTCACAAAACAAACTTCTTATACCCCATGTTATAATAAACCATTAGCAGTGGTTAAACACCCAAACTATAGGCCTCATATTAATATGGGTTTAACCACTATAGGATGATATATGATCATCCTACATAAGTTCATTTACTTACACATTAATGTGTACTCTTTATATACCTTTGCACAGGTACTGGTATTTCTAAATAATTTCTTATCACCATAGTTTGATCAGTTTCCTTATTACAAAAATACTCAGGGAATTCATCCTTAAAATGAGGTTGGAATGCCCTCAATCCCTCACTATATTCACATAAGCTATGAAATATCAATTTATTCTCATATAATCTATTATTATATGAATAAATATATATTTATATACACAATTTTTTTTTAAATAGTCAGACCACAATATCAGAAATCATAATGCAAAAAATTGTTAATCAACATTATGTTTGAACGAGATACTCACCAATACACATGTTTGTGGCACATGAACCTTTTTGTTCCTTGATAAAATGAGTTATTGATTGGGAGAGACTCTTCTTAAAACTTGAATCCTAGAATAGTAAGATGTTCTCACTTTTGGGTCAAAAAATCTCATAGGCTTCCTTCTATTACTTATTCTCTCAGAACATCCCTCTATGTAAAACATTGTATATAAACAAATATGTATCATTACTGTTGATTAAATCACCATGGTTTCATTTTTCTTCAAATGAATTAACCAACAATATTTATCTATGTCTAACTATAAAAAAAATTGAAACCACTCATTTTTTTCACTACAATGTATATATCATCTAATTTTGATGTAATGGGTAGTAAAATATATATATCCACCCCCATAATATCAATTAAATGATCATTTAACATCCCATGTTGAAAATTTCTATATCTTGTAATAAAAAAGTCCCAATGATAACTACAATTTTAAGTGTAATAAAATCATCGTATAAAAGGCCTTGTCATTTAAATATCCAAAAACAACTAATATTCCCATTATTTTTAATGGGGTTCTCAAAATTTAATAACTTCTAAAGATATGAAAATCTTGTAGGGTGAAAAAAGCAAAAAATCCCATATAGAAATGTGAATTAATAACAAAACCCTTATGTATAAATCAACTACATGAAATCACTAAGTATAATGAATTGATACCTGGGTCTCTTCTCAAAACAAATACGTGAATTTATTCTGAATATTTCTACACGGTGTAAACACATATAAGAATGAATCATATATGTGATTCTCATATTTAAATGTATACATTACAAATAACTATGTGGATTATTCACTAAATAACAAATCATAAATATCATTTCATAATGGCCATATTAGTGTCAAAACCACGATAATCATCTTTTCTCAATGGTTCCTTGATATTGTTTGGTTATCATTAATTTTATATTATAATGTACATTCACACATGTGTAACTTTAGGAATATACCATTTAAATAATTTCTATTCATATAATACTAGAACATTCTTCCTCAAGATAAGCACCTTCATTAGGAATCTACATGGCACAAGATCCATCTATTTATGTATAAAATATGTTGAATATCATGTGAAATAGGTATCTCAAACTCACCTGGATAATATTATTTTATTATATCCTTGATAATGGGAATAAATATTTATGTATTATTATTTATTGATCATAATGGCTCAATAATGGTTGAAGAATTATGATCCATTGATCACTCATGTTAGGGATGTTAGATAAAATTGAACAAACAGATCTGGTGTCTTGGATTGATCCTATAATGCAGATATTCATATGTTTATATCTATTAACTATACATAAAACATTTAGTGACTTTGACAGCACACAATGATTCTATCTTTGGAAGGACATTTTCATTTATTATAACTACTATCATAAGTATTCTGTTGCACTATAAAAGGGGATTGGCACCCTACCATCAAATTCATACATGGCCTGTAATCTATCCCAAAAATCCAAACCATGATCCCCCACACTCAAACAGTTTCATTTTAATGTGGGTACATACAGAGCCCACCTGCATTAGGAATGTACAATGAATCACTCAAATCATAACATACACTATGTCTGGATATTATTGGTCTTAGTTAACACCATATCACTGGGTGAACATGGACTCCACAACTGGATCCCTAGTAGGTAAATATTTTTTCAAACATTATAATATAAAATATCTGTTCTATAAAACTCTAAACAAAAACAGCTAATCTAGAACTTAGTTTACATCATGAAAATTCGATCATTTCCTTGGAAAATATATTATTAATGTGTCTTCTTTGTCTTTACATAATTATTATTCTATCCATAAAATTCCATTGTGAACAGGCCACTAAAATTATAGAATTTCTAAATCCATCGTCACTTTTCAAACTCAAAAATGTCCATATTCAAAACTTATTGAAAAAAATAAACTTCCAAAAACAATTTAGGTTCTTTATTACGATTTGATAAATTTATTCCATTTTTGGATTGATAGAATATATTCAATAGAATGTGAACTTATTTTAGAAATAAGGATAATTTAAATCATTCTAGGCATGAATATTTTCAATATTTTTTCATTCTAAATCTAGTTATTAAAATGTTTCTGGAGAATTCAATATCTATGTATTCACATGTTTCATACGTTATATTAAAATATAATTTTTGGGGATTAATGTTAGGTTGATTTTGGGGGAATAGAGACATTATATATAATTTTTCTATAATCAATCCGTTTGGACATATTGTATAAGTGTTTTAGGGTTAAATATTTATGGAATGGATTATTTTGAATTGTTTTTTATTATTGGGAATTTAGAAATTAAGGTATATATCAGTGTTAGAAAACTTGTTCTAAAAATTTTGGTTATGATGATAAATCAATATAGATTTAATGAATTATAATTTTTATATAGATCTTATGATATATTAAAATTTGTATTTAGTGCTTCAAGAAAGAATAATTAATCATGAATTTTCATTTCTTTTTAAATGATATAAAGCTGAAATTGATAAACGTACCACAATGGATTAGATTATTTATATGAAATGTAAATACATCATGTAAGAATATTTTCTCATATTATTTTTCATGATAGTAAAATAATCACTAAACATTAGTAATATTATCTTGAGAAAAATATTATTTTCCTACAAACTTCATTTATAATGAAGAAATATTCGTTTTCAGCGCTAGTGAGTTTATAGTTTTGTGGTCATTATCCTTTTGTTTATCATTAACATTTATGTCATCAGTGATCACTATCACTAACCATAAATTTTTGGACACTAATTTTCTTATCCATGTCAATATTTACAGTTTTTTCTAATTGATACATATTTTGAAATCGATTTATGTGTTTTTTAAGGTAACCATTTTATTTCATATACAATATTTTAATCATACCATTTTACTAAATATTTTTATATTTTTTGTTTTCCAAAAAGGTATTATAAAATGATAAACCATTGGTTTTTAGAACATGATCACATTATGATGATGAAACACATTTAGGGGGGCGTATAATGTAAAGCCTCAATGTTTTATTAAAAAATTCAATAACTAAATTTAATGTCTTTAATTGGTTTTGTTACACCTAAAACTATGTTTTAACAAACCCTGATGTTATTATTCAAAGAATACTGTTATAAAATTTCTGTTAAATTTCGGGATATGAATAATAATACATATAGTTTTAAAATTATATATTATTTTTTAGAAAAAAATATAAATTTTAAATAAGAACAACATTTTTGTTAAAGACTTTATATATATTGAAAATTTATTTCTTCTAAAAAATGATTATCATTTATTTTTGCGAACATAAAATTAAAATATTATTTTTAATTTCAATAAATTATATTTAAATATTTAAACATAATTTTTTAAAATCATAATTTTAAAATTATCTAAGAGTTTATTTTTTAGATTTTTCTGAATGGAATAATTTTTTAATGATTAGTGCAAAATAGTGTTTTTTAAACAATATTTTCATTTAAATAATTTAAAATGTAAATATTAGGTTTAAAATAAATTAACTAAAATTATTTTATAATTTATATAATTTAATTCACTATAATCATTTTTATTTTTATTTTTGTCATAAAACCTTTTACGATTAAGGAAGCATTTCATTGGAATCATTTTTTTCATTTTGATTTTATGTTTTATTATAAATTAAATTATTCCAGATCTATAAAATGTTTTTTGAAAAATGGTTTATATATATAGAATATATATTATTATTATTATTATGAAATAATATCAAATTAATATTTTTTATAATGAATCATAAAAATAGTTATCAATTATTATTCTTCTTAATGATAAAATAGGTTTTCTAGGTGGTTAATCATAAATGATAAGGGTGGAAATGAAAAAATAAAATTGTATAAAACAAATTTTAATGAAATATTTAGAAAATATATCATATAATTCTAGATAATGATATATTATGGATCATTTTATCATGGTTGAAACTTGGGTATTAATTTTTATTTTAAATATTTCAATTGTGACTTCTCCACTAGATATATAATTCTACCCCTTCTTTTCTCCTCTTCTAACATTCAAAGCCTTCTATTTTAGAAAAATACCAATCCAAATACCCTCTTTAATTACCTCCCCATATTATACATTCCATGTTTTTATGAAAAAGAAAATATTTGAATGATTTTTGGATAATCATATATAGGAGGTCCATATATGATGTAAAATCCTTAACCGAGTGTTATTTTTTTAACTTACTCATCCTTAAAATCATAAAAAATAATTAATATTTAGTAACATAAGTATCTAATGTATAATAATATGTTATAATATAAAATACATAAAACTTTCCTTCGTCCTTACCAAAAAATGTTCATTGAAATGATCGATCATGTGTGCAACAGAATATCGCCTTGCGAACTGATGTGTTTTGTTTTTCATCAATGCCTTGCATGGAAGGATACAATTATGTATTAAATGTATAATTTTGATATTTTTAAGTTATTATTTCTTATTTAATATTTATATAGAATCTACCTTCTTACATTATAATTTATTGGAAAACGACAAATGTCACTTGTCCATACATGTGGACTACTACCTCCATGACGAAATGTGAATAATTTTTCATTTAAAATTTTCTAGAATTTTAATAAGGACTTACATTATTAACATATATGATTTATGTAATAAAATGGTAACACCCATATATTTCATAATTAAATACTATTCTCAATATTATTCATGATTCCATACATAAATCATAAACAAATGACAAAATATATTTGTTTAAATGTGATAGTTATCACCTTGACATTAGAATGGTGGAATAAATGAGATTGACTAAATTATTAAAATATAGTTTACAGTTGTTTATAAATCATATTAGTTAGATGAAAATTAATTTTAAATTAAAACAAATAAATAATTTAATATAATGAATATATTTGTTGTAAAATCCATAATTTTCAAAAGGATACTCTATGTTCCATAGTATTCATGATACGCCACATTGAGCTTAAATGGGAAACTAAAAAATATTTAAACGTTAACATGAAAACCTAGATGTTAGAATGGAGAGAATGAATAGTATTAAAAGAATTAAGAAAATATTGTTAAAATATGTGTATATAATTAATAAATTTGTGAATAATTAATTATAATGGCATGTAAAACCCTATTTAAAATAAAATTTACTTTCTTCCAAAAATCCATTTAAATATAAACAAGTATTTTTTTATTCCAATAAATTGATAATAAAATATTTTAAGATTATATTAATTAAATATATGTAAATATAATATATCTAATTTAATTTTTAACATTCATATTATTTTTTCTCTAGACATTAGAGAAGAAAAAATCCAATTTTATGAATAAAAGATGTATTTCTCAAAAAAAAGCATTTTTTCCACGTTTTCATGACACACTTGTTTTAAATATAGTTGTGCACAATTCTATAATTTAAATTTGAAAAAAAATATAGTTATTATTAGAAATAGTTTTTTTAAAATTTACATTGGTTTATTTTTGTCATTTTTTGATAATTTTCAACATTTGATTAATAGAAAAAATTAATGCATTTTAATTGAAAAATACTTTTTCATAAACATTATTTATAGTGTTATATATTATTTTTTAATGTTTTTAAATTTTAATTAGATCATTTTTTATCATTGAATAAATATTAGGTAATTTTATTCAATTTAATATTTAAATTGGATAAAAAAATTATGAGTTATGGAAGTTTCTACTTTAAAAACATGTTTCTCATTGTATCAACAAGAATAATTTTTAATTAATTTATAAAATTTATATATTTTGAATTTTGTAAAATGGGATCCATATTTTGAATCATAATTTCCAATTTTAGTAAATATATACCTTTTATTTTTTGTAAAATATGAATAGTATGCTAATTATTTTTTTTACCACGATTAAGGGAAATCTGATAATTAAGGCTTCAAATAATATTATAAATACCATAAAATTACCCTAATGGTTTCCCTAATTTTAATGTATGTGTATTTTCAACCCTTAGATATAAATTATCTTTTTAAATGACCACTTATGGCCATTTGAATGAGAATATAACTTTAATAATATTATATTCAAAGGAATGTGAGTTTTTCAATCATTCCTTTTTAACATGAGAAATATTTTTATATTAAGTGATATGAGGGATATATTTTACTATAAATTGTATTTCTAAATAATAATTGTTCTCATACATCATGGTAATTTGTATATTGTTTTTCGTTGTAAAATAATTACCATAATGGTGACATAATGATGATGTGCGAATTGTTTAATTAATGGAAAAAACAAATAAATGATATTAAATATATTAGAATAAATATAAGATAATATAATTAATTCCATAAAAAATTTATGGTTCACATTGAAATTTAATTAATGTTTTTATAGTTTTGGTTCACTGTTATCTTTTGTATTGATATTTTAAAAATTTCACAAAATGAATCGTTTCAAAATTAAAATTATTGATATTTTACAATAAGTAATATTCTATTAAATTATATAAAATTTTTAAAAATAGGAATTTTATAAAAATAATTTAGATAAGTCTAAATATTTCATAAATTACTCATATATTTGTTGTTTTATATTTTATTTTTATTATATTAACCCTCAAATTTTTAATTACATTATATTACAGTAAGATATAAAAATGTTATATAATAGTAAAATAAAAGGATATGGATTAAAAAGAATCAAAAATTATCTCATTTAAATTGGTGGAAGTTTATTAGACTCAAAATCATCATATCATGGAAGTAAAATAGTTGGGATCCATTTTGAATAGGAATTGAATTTATATTAATTTAATGTTTTGAATAATTCCTAGAGTTCCCCTCCCCTCTCTTATAAAAGGGCACTCATTATTCTCTATTCATCACACTTGATAATAAATATGTTTCTAAAAATTGTTGGGAAAATACCATCATAGAATCCAACCACACATTCTAGAGGCCGTTTAGTGGACATAACCCTTTTCTTAAAGGTGTAACGGTGTTAATGAATGGATATCATCCGATGGAGAGGTATCGTTGTAAATCATGTTTTTCTATTTTATTTCTTCCTCCATTTACTTCAAATATCATTAAAACGTTATTAAATTAAATATATAGCATTATCAATATAATAATATTTTATTATGTTAATATTATAACCTAAATCCATATCGACTTCCATCAAATGGTAAATGAATTAATCATTCATGTGTACGACAGAATACCACCACATGAACTGATATAATTCAGTTAAATATTCATATTTCTAGAGTATTTATAATGATGTATTTAAATACTAAATATGATATTAATGAAATATTAATCAATATTAAAATTTAATATAAAATTTAAATTCTTATCATTCCATTGACATGAAAATGATAATATTGTCCATGAGTTTGTTTGAACTATCACCTTCACGATGTGGTGTGATTCGATTTTCATCACCACATCAAAAGGTTGATATATATAAGTATATTTAAATTAATAATACAATATTATTAATATTATAATCATCATTTTAAGATAATATATTACTTACCATATTCAAATAATGATATTTGAAAATTTGAAACGTTACCCATGCGTACGTACGGCGTACCGTCTCCATGATTATAACAAAGTTCATTTTTCAAAACCATAATTCATTGTTTTATTTAAGAGTATAATTTATGTATAAAATCTATTATAATTTCATCAATATTATCCTGAAGCTAATGAAATAAATAATACTTTTTATATTGACATCATGCCATGTTCATTTTCAATTCATGTACCGAATATCAACAATATATCTGACATAAACATAAATAATTATGTAATTGTTATAACATGAGATAATGGTAATAATTTAAATAAAAGTAATAATAAAAATTAAAAGGTTATAAAGAAAGTAATTCATTTACATATTTTTTTATTCAGAAAAAATTCACATACGTGACGAATCAAACTCAGTGTAATGGACTCTTAAACTAGAAAATCGTTTTAAATGTTATGAAGATTTATTCTTCTAAATATCTATAATTCATGTACATATTTTCAAAATGGTTTTTATACATTTATTTATATGGACATTAATGTGTAAAAATGGTAATTTTTGTGTTTATTTCAAATATTCAATATGGTATGGTAAATATTGATTTAAAAATCTATTTTATAAATATTTTAAATGGGTTTTTAAAATGGATTGGTTATTCAATAACCTAAAATGTTTTCTTATGAACGTAAATGTAATTTTATTAGTGACATGTTTAAATTGCACACTTTTGTGTGTTATTACATTATAATGGTACCTAGATATTTTATGGGTGGTTAGGTGATAATCCAAAGATAAGTGTTTACATTATAACCTCTAATTCATTGAATATGGATGTCATCGATATAGTAATTCCATTAATGGATGTTGACTATACGGTTCTTCAATTAATAAGAGTGACATGTGTGGAAGTAGACTTCTTGGTTATTCCATTTTAGTTTAATTATTTGTGATGTTACCTACCTATGTTTTATATGATTTTTATGAGCTTTTTTGAAAATATATTGATTTTAAAAATAAATTTTAATGAAAATTTTGATATTATGATCTCCATTTTTGTGTAAAAATGAATATTTTTATGGAAATGTTTTACGGTTTTCTACTTGACTAATGGTTTCCTATTTTTTGAGTCCCTTACTAAGCTTTTTTAATCACATGTTTTAAATTTTTTTCATTCGGTTTATGGATATTTGGTTGAAGGATAATATCAAGGGATAAATTTTCATGATATATTAGTAGAAGAGATCATTCATTATTTTAATGATTTTTTTTTTATATAAGAAATGGATAATAAGTATAGGTTTCTAGTTGTAATGTATTGGTTCACTATATAAGAATTTTCAATAATTCTCTAAAAATCTAAAAATTATTTGGGAAAAGATAGTTATTTTTACTTTTTAAATAACTAAAAGATGTTATGTTTATGTTCAGGCCCTTATGGGTTTTATTAGAAAAGTATTTTTTTCCCAGAATAGTATTTTATCATAATATATTACATTAATCACTATAATTGAAATATATTAATTATTTTCATATTTTTTTAAATCAAATTAAATTATTTTAAAATAATACAATATGTTTTATAGACTTGATATAATAATAAATAAAAATTTAAGCATAAAAAGCTATATTTTATTTCAAAAATTCAATTTCGCAGCTTTTTATAGGCTCAAGTTATTTAAAACAAAAAATTTAAAATTTTTGAAATTTTATTTTAAAACATGAAAAATATTTTGAATTCATTATATAAAAATTATCTAAAAGTGAATGTTTGTTGTTTTTTATAAGTTTCATTTTTTGATGAATAGTGAAAAATTCATCATTTAATTTCCAAAATAACATTTCATATAAATAATTTATATAATTTAAATTGTATTTAAAGTATAATTAGTAAAATCATATATCAATAAAACCAATTCAGGTATTTGGAACCAATTTCAAATTTAAATTTTATGTTAAAACATTTAAATCTATTGAACATTTTTACAGTAAAAACAAGCTTTCTCTTGTCTTCTACATGACTAATTTTAAATTACACTTTTCCAATTATGTGAATTGAATTTGAAAAAATGAATTAAATATTTATAATAAGAAGTTAAATATTAATTATTATGTTCATTTTCATTTTTATTGATACTAAAGGTATTGTGGTAAAAAATGATTTACCACAGTATAGGTAAAAAAAGAAATAGATTAATGTTTAAATATAAAATCTTAAAATACTAAAAAAATAAAATATCTAATGTTAATATGATGAATTCCAAGTACCGACAAGAATTTAAAACATTAATTATTATATAAATTCATGGAAATTAATTCAACCTCAATTTTTTTGGATTTAATTATAAAACGATCATTATTTAAACAAATAAAACCACACCTCCTCAAGTATAAATATCACCCCTCACCACCCATTTCTCATCACAAGAATTTAATATCCTAAAATATATGAAAACCCCTATAATCATCACTATTACAACTTCAATGTGTTGATGGTATCAGCTAAATACCATTTCCATGTAAAATAACGTGTCCTTTAATGATTTGATTTTTAAAGGGGATTTTCTCAAAACACCTCCCCTAATTTAATTTCTTCTGCTACCTTCCCCTCAGCTCCATAATCGATAAAGTAATTATATTTCATGAATTATTAAAATACTATATTTTTTTCTAATGTATTATCTTATATTTATCCTTCCTTTTACCTTCTTTTATTTTAATGAAACGAAACTATTGTCCAAATTATTGTAGTTAACTGTCTTCATGGATAATAAATTTTCATTTTATATTACTTCATTCATGGATATCAATAAAATTTTCATTCAAGTTAAATAAGATTTAAATATTTATTTTATGTCCTATTTAATTTTCTGGAAAAAATATACAATCATAATATTATATAATATGAAAATAGTTCTTCGTCTTTTAAAAAACTAGCAAAAAAACTCACATTTATAAAAAAAATTATCAAATGATTCATAATATTACATGAAATAAAAATGAAAATGGGTCCATTGATATGTATATAATTTCATTAATACTATTTGAATCTACATCTATTTTTTTAATCCCAAATTAAAAGAACATCCATAATTTTACTAAAATGAACTAATCATGAATCCATGGAATAAATGCAATTGAAACCATGAAAATATTGGTATATTATTAATTAATGGATCATTATATGTTACAAAATAATAACATAAGGTATTATAAACATTAACATAGTTATTTAATAAGTTAATAAAATTATTTATATCATTATACAGGAGGTTAAATTATAAATAAATAATGGGAATTAAGAGGTAAGGTATTTCTTAAATAAATTTTCATTCATTAGGTTATAAAACAAATCTTATTCTTTAATTATTCCATGATTATAGGTAGAATAAAATGATGTTTTATTTATTTTTTCCCCAAATTTATTTATTTATATACTTTTTTTACAAATAATCACCCCATTGATTAATTCACACATCAATAATACAATCTTTGTATGGATTTCTTATCTTTATTTTACTTCCCTATGATATATGACTTAGTCACATCATATTTCTTGTGTGTGGTGTGTATACATCTCATTGATATATCATATAATTAATATTATTATATTTATGTTATTACATTTTTCATGTTATAATTATTACTTTTATGGTTCATATGATTCAACTGATTAAAAAGTGGTTAAGGAATTATTCCCCTAATTTACATTATTTGGGTTAAACGTATACATCCATTATTATGTAGTAAAAATATTACATATAAAGTTGCTTTTGAGTATAATATGTTTTATTTAAAGTTAATTTATATGGATTTATAGTGAACACACATATTTGATTTATTTGATTAATGTTATGACTTTTATAAGGGACTTTTTTTTAAAATAATATTCATTTTTAAGTTTCCCTTCATGCTCTCTTTTTCATCAAATTCTATATTATCTAAAATTGTTTCCAAAAATGTTTCAATACTCTACTATGAATATTTAAATTCATTTTACTGATGTTTAATATTTTATAATGTCTTTTGAAATGTATATTATGTCATTTTCTAAAAAAAGTTTTTTTTAGAAAATTTAGAGAAAACAAATTTGGAGGAATGATAATTTAACTTATACAGCAGCAGGATATTTCCCATCCATATTAATTACATAATGTGTTGAATATTAATTTACAATTTTAAACGTTATTATTCAATTAAAGTGTTCTATTTTATAATTGTGTTGTTTTTTAAACATATGTAATTTTCAATGTTTAAAAGGGTATTTTCCTAAATAATTATTTAGCGATATAATTTAAATTGTTTTCATATATGTAAGCATATTTTATTGAATCATATGCATCATTGATTTTGATCTATGATGTTACCATATTCTATATTTTATTAAATAATTATTGATTAGCTTATTCTGTTTGATTACCATTGATAAATTCACTTGGGTTATTCTTTAGGATCAAATTACAATACCCATTTAATTCTATAAGTAGTCCATATGATTATTTATTATGTTTTATTCATTTTTTGACACACATATGCATGAAAATGTTATAATTTTTGAACCCATAATGTACTTCAATGCATCAGTTAATGTCTTCGACTCATGAAACATAATGTATATTATTAGGTAGTAATCCTAATCCACTATGGACTCTGTCAACCTTGTAATATAATCTTGTAGTTATCCTTGGATTAATTTTATGTCATGTTTTATATTACTCACAAATTCATATTTTTCCATGATCATATAATTATATGTTCTATATGTTTTGATTCTATGTATTTACTCATTATACATGCTTATATTTTAAAATTTTATTCCTTCTATATCAAATTTTATGTGTTAATCCAGTGTTAATTTTTCTTACTGATCTTGTGAGATCATCCCATGTCTTGAAATGATCAAAAAATGATTTAAGGGATATTATAAGAAAGGAAGAGATAACTGATAAAATTGTAAAAATTTATCAACAATATAATTCTTGTTATATTTTTTAAGACTTTTTTTAAATGGATACTTTGTATAATTGTCCACTTATTTTGTAAGGTTTTACTATGTAATAGTTCGTGTTAAATACCAAGAACTCTAATAGAAAAATAATATTGGGAATGTATAAAACGGGATTATTTTATAAATTAAATATGATATTTAATGTTAAAGTTTTATTACATATTTTTGGTATGAAAGCATGATTTATATAGATTTAAAGGTTATGATATTATTTATTCATCAGTTACAAATCCCATATAACTACAATGGCTAGCATTGTAGTGAGAGTTATAGTTACAACGGATAAATTTAATGAGATTGTGGCAACATGATTAAGAATATATTAGTTCTTGTATTCCTTATAAGGTGGTATGTGTTTATATTATTGAAATGATCATGCTAACCTTTTTATTTTAAGTAATTGAATGAATACAGAAGGAAGCAAAGTAACAATGTGAAGTGCCCAGATTGTGTGAATCACTGAGTGGGAGAGGGGTGAATCAGTGGTCCTTTAAAACTTTTTACTAATTGATTCTTAATCAATTAAACATCTATGGCTTGTTAAGGCCTCGATCCACTCTTCATATGTCTCTCAACCTTTCCCGGATAATGCAGTAATGAAAAGGCACAGTACACAAGGATTTACAAGGTTCGGCACCAAAGGCCTACATCCTTTCCATGCTCTACCAGCATGGATTCTCCCATTATAACTTGTTAGAATTACAATGGTCGATACAGCTTCCCACCGTATCTCTCCTGAGTCCCACAGGATGGTCTTTATACTGCTTCACACAGTGTTACCAGAGTCCCACTGGCCTGCTCCAGAATCCCACTGAAGACTTCTTCTCCCTGAGTCCCACAGGGTCTTCTCTTGGCTCCTCGAGTCACACGAGTAGCTCTTCTTCACTTTAACTTCTTCAAGTAACTTCAGCTGTCTGGGATAAAGACTGCTGGCCTTGCTCTTCTCTTCTGATCACTTGTGGTTGATCAGGGCTTCTCGTCTAGCTCAGGCTTTATCTCCTTCTTCAGGATGACCTGGCTTCTCTCTCCAGCTACTGAATACTCAGGCAAATGATATCTTTAACTTTGGTCTGGTCCAGTCTCAGTTCAAAACAACTTCATGCACTGAATGCATGGCAACTCTGAATCTTCATGCACTGATTGCATGGCTTCTCAAAACCTTCTTCAAGAACTTTCAGTCTTGGTCAACACAGATGCACACAACCAGATTTGTCTTTGTTCACGTGTGCATGTGCATGCATGCATGCATGCACTCCTCCTTTCCTCTTCTTGGTGCAGTAGACCCACAAAGGGTGTAGTCACTTTAAGCACACACACACCTTCTTCCTCCTTCACACACTTTATCCAATTTGTTTACACACTTAGAGTGTGTTCTACTTTAGTGTGGGTCACTCCTTATTTTACTTCTAGGTGTTTACACTTTTAGTGCACACACTAGGTTCGGCCTTTTAGTTCTTTTGCACACACAAATGCCTATGGCCTTCTTACCTTCTTGTGCACACACCTAGGCTTCGGCCAACTTCTTGATCACTTTGCACACACACTTAATGAGTGTGGTCTTCTAACCACTTGGCACACACTTGGCCTTCCACTTTATCTTGCACACAAAAGGCACTATGCCTCGGGTCTTCTTGGTTTGCACACCTACTGCCCGTTGGGTGTTCTTCCTTCACTTTGCACACAAGCACAAGGCTCGACCTTCTTCTTCTATTCCACCTGAATGCCAAAGGAGGTGCGCAAGGGTCTGCTTGAGCCGCGGCCAACTCCTTCTCAAACAGCTGCACAAGGTACCAAGCCCTCGGGTCTTCTTCTCCACATGGCACACACACACTGCCGCGCAAGTGTCTTGAGCTGCGGGGTGCACAGGCACTCGGGTGTGCAGGATGCAATACCATGAGGCGCGCAAGCCACAAGGGTGAGGACACCTTGGGCGTGCAAGCTACTCCTGTCGCGCAAGTATGCGGGCAGGGAGAGCTCTTCCTGTCGCACAAATAATGCGCGCATGGGACCTTCGAAGCCTCGGGTGGCTCCGGAACCTTCAGCCATGCAAGTTCTTTGCGCGGGGCTTCTACTTCGCGAGGCACAAAGTCCTCTCACGGGACTCACGTTTCTCAAAGGATCAGCAATAAAATACCGAGAGCATGGGCTCTCCTTTTATAGGCAAAGAGTGCCTCGGCTCATCCGCGTGATATAACTCAAACTCCCGAGATCTTCGGATCATTAAAAATCTTTTCAAATCTTGATTTTTATTCTCGGTTTCACGTGGTCTTCCTTTTCTTTTCCTTCAACGTGCATGCGACTTAGAACGCATGCACAACCTCTTCTCTCCCAATCCATGCAAAGTCATAGACCATTCATAGCCTCGGCAGATTCTCTTGCCTCGGCCGCAACCGAAATCTTCCTTATATTGCATGCAGGCTCATTTTAAACCATGGACGAGTTCCATAGGGTCAGACGATCTCATTGGACCCTTCACCTTGATCAGAGGTGGCCGGGAACTCAAAAACGATGCTCGGAGAGCGCCTGGTTCGTTGGTGGCCGTGGGAATGCACGGGGAGGCCTCAGCCGAGCTCGGGGAAGAGGACGACTCGCCGGCCGTTGGATCGGGCGTTTGAAATACATCAGACGGCCTGGATCTGAAGATCTCGCGCGGGATCAGATGTGCGTCTTAGATCGTCTGCGCGATGAGTCGGACGGCCAGGATCAGATCCTGGGCGAAATTTTCCGTCCCACATCGAAACGGCCAGCGTTTTTCTCGCGCTTTATCACCCTAGCGCTGCCTCAACCCGTCAATTGAACTTCCAACCCTCTCGATGCCGCCCCGCGCCGAGTTCTCCCTGCGGGCGCGCTCTGCGCCCACACATGCCTCCTTCGGGCGCGCTCCTATCACCCACTATGCACCTCGGGCGCGCGGGTTTCACCACCGCGTGTCCTCGGGGGCTTACACACGGCCCCCTGCCGCCTTGTGCTTGCACCATGGGATCCCCCATGGGCATGGCGCCTTAGGCCCACAAGTGCCTTGGGGTTGAACCCGTGGGCTGGCCTTGGCTGGCCTATTTTTTGGCAAAGGACAGAATGAACACATTGTTAAAAAAACAAAGTATCCAATGAGTTTAAGCCATATCAAATACCAAATGCCAAGCCACTCCAAATTATTCTTCTCCATTTCTCCCATTTCTTCATTTCTTCTTCATAATAATTCTTCCAATCTCCTCAACATATATTCATTACTTAGGAGGGAAATTCTTGAAGGGTCTTCTTCATCAACTGAGCTCCTTAATCAAATAAATGCTTCAATGTTCTTCATTGATCCAATCAGAGATCAATTGGATCATCTTCACATTCACATGCACTAAGAGTTAGTACATGGACTTCTTTAACCCACTTCACCCACTTAGAAGTTGTGGATGGATCTCTTGCTTCTCCTCATGCATTGTCAATACAATACATGGTCTTCTAACATTGTTGTGACTTTGTATCATCAGGATACAAGTTCTATGAACATAAATATCAGATCAACAATCGTCAGATGTCCATGGAGAATGTTTCAACCACAATTTCCAATACCACTTAGTGAATCTCCTAAGTGACATGCATCTTAGTACCATGGCCATTCTCCTTCACCACCAACACCATCACAACCTTTTTCATTCACCTCTTGACAATTGTTGACATCCATTCATTCTAAGACAACAACATGTCTCATTGACAACAAATCTAACACAATGCACTTCAATCCCCCCCTTTGTATTTGTTGTCAATACACTTCTTCAGCACTTATGAATGGGTAAATATGTGTGCCAATATTTTCTCCCCCTTATTGGCAATCAAATGCAAAGGTGTGGTGTGGTTATCTTCCACAATATCTCTTCCTCCCTTTGAAAAGTATTTTCTTGAAAAACACTGAGAGAGGGATGATGTCACATGTTCTCTTTAGCAAAGAACCTTTAGTAAATCAACTCTAAGTCTACTTGGGCTAACCCGGTGTAGAAAAAAAGAGTGATATAACCAAGATTTTTCAATGCTGTCCACATTTCACTATACATGTGAGATCATGCTTCAGGGGTTTGAAATTTTTCAGATATAACAATGAATTGCTAAATCCTGTACATACATCACAAAACTCATTAGAAAGTTCAGGTGCAAAGATAAAGCTCCCCCTTTCATCTACTTTCTCAAGATGATATTAATTTCAGAACATCATCTTCTTCAGATTGGATCCCTCTCAAGGGGTGCACTCCATTCAATCCAAACCATCCTCCAGATGAGAATGATCATCATCTTCAATTCCCAGCAATGTTAGCACATGTATATACCAAGAGTATAAGTGAATAAGATGGAACCTCCTTGGTTCATCAATGTGAACAACAGGGTTGAGAAGATTCTCTCAACCGAGATGTCCCATTTTCACCAGTCTTCACACTTTCACATTTGATCATCATTGATGATTGTGCTGGTGTGGATCTCAAAACATCTTTATGTGAATCCTTCTTCTTCCCTTTTGCTTTAGTAATTGCCAGAGCTTCAACTTCAGCTCTTTTCAGATCTTTGGCAAGTTGCAACTGATTTGGCCATATGACTAGTAAGTCACTTGGAAGTGTGGCCTCAGTTCTGGATATTCCACATGGTTCCTTTGATTCTGTCAAGCTACCTCTCTTAGGCAACTTGTTTTCAATCAATCCCTTCTGCTTCTTTTGGATTGATTGTCTGTTTGAGTTTAGTTGGCTTCTATTGATTTCCATGGCTTGTTTGCAAAGATCCATGGTATGACCTTTCTTTCTACAGTAGAAGCATGTCTTCTTGGTGGTCCTACTGGATGACTCACCCTTCTTGGACTTAGACTCCAAGGTCTTCTCTTCCTTTTTCAAAATCTTCATGGGAGTATCTTCCACTTTCTTATGCTTGCTTTCCCAAGGATTCCATTTTATCCAGGTTCAGTGATCTTTTCTTCTTTTGAGCTCTGGATACAGTTGGATATTGACATGTATCTATTTGACCACTTTTGCACACATCCCAGATGTTGTCAAGCAATCCAAATCTATTTGCAGTAAACAGATGTCTCTGGACCTGTGGATGTTGCTTCCTTCCTTCTGGCTTGCTCCCCTTTGGCATGGGCTTCCTATGTGCTTTGGCATTCGGTGGATTGTACCAACAATCCTTTGCACAATGCCCATACTTGTTACAACACCAGCATTGTCCCACGAATCTTGACCTCTTCAGTCCTTCTGATTGTAGGGTACTTTTCTTGACTTGTTGTGCTGTTTCAGGAGAGCTTTCTTTGGTCATTGACTTCATCCATACTTGTTCAGAGTTATTCTTCCATCCTGCTCTTTTTGTGGAAACACAATTAGAAGCATCAATACAGGATGGGATGGATGGTACCTTCCTTTTAGAAGATGTTGCACTATAATTAGAGGATGTCTTTCTCTTAGAATCATCCTGCTCAATGCACACTTGTGTAACAACATTTCTTCTATCAGCTAACTGGGAGGATTCAGCTTTAGGTGATTGCAGATTTTTCAATATCACCTCCAGTTCTAAACACTTCATGTTGAGGGAGTTCTTCTCATCCTTAACTGTTCTTATCCTTCCTTCCCATTTCTCTTCCAGCTGTTTCATCTGGTCTTCATGCACCTGCTTCATTTCAAGCAATGAGTTGTCAAGCTCCTTCACCCTTTTGACTTTGTCTTCTAGTTGAGCATCTCTGACAACCATTGACACTTTGTGCCTCTTTTCCAGTGCATGGAAAACATCTTTGACTATTATCATAAAGAATTCTTTCTCAGAAAGGCTCCTTTGCAATTCTTCAGCAGTGTATTCATATCTTTCATTGCAAAGCGATACTGTTTCATCTTTGGCATTTACCAGCATTCTGAGAGTGTTGGTTATGCCAAACCTTTTTGCCAATTGATCTTCCATTGCATTGGCTTCTTCTTATAACTGTGATTTTTCTTCATGAAGATCATGGATGCCTGTAGCTATACACTTTGCCACTTCCATGGGAACTGTCTTCTGAATATATTTGAGTGCACTCTGAAGATCATTCATGGTTTCAACTTCATCACAGCTAGGACAGGCTTTCTTCATCTTCTTGGCATGTTTCTTCTTTCTATTTTTCTGAGTCTTGGCAGATATCTCCATTTGAGGCTGGTCTTTCATTTCCTCAACTCTGCACTCCATATAGACTCTTTGGATCTTTTAGAGGTAACCTCCACTCTGATACCAATTGAAGTGCCCAGATCAGTGTGAATCACTGAGAGGGGGAGGGGGTGAATCAGTGATCCTTTAAAACTTTTTACTAATTGATTCTTAATCAATTAAACCTCTATGGATTGTTAAGGCCTCGATCCACTCTTCTTATGTCTCTCAACCTTTCCCGGATAATGGAGTAATGAAAAGGCACAGGACACAAGGATTTACAAGGTTCGGCACCAAAGGCCTACATCCTTGCCATGCTCTCCCAGCATGGATTCTCCCATTATAACTTGTTAGAATTACAATGGTTGATACAGCTTCCCACCGTATCTCTCCTGAGTCCCACAGGAGGGTCTTTATACTTCTTCACACAGTGTTACCAGAGTCCCACTGGCCTGCTCCAGAATCCCACTGAAGACTTCTTCTCCCTGAGTCCCACAGGGTCTTCTCTTGGCTCCTCGAGTCACACGAGTAGCTCTTCTTCACTTTAACTTCTTCAAGTAACTACAGCAGTCTGGGATAAAGACTGCTGGCCTTGCTCTTCTCTTCTGATCACTTGTGGTTGATCAGGGCATCTCTTCTAGCTCAGGCTTTATCTCCTTCTTCAGGATGACCTGGCTTCTCTCTCCAGCTACTGAATACTCAGGCAAATGATATCTTTAACTTTGGTCTGGTCCAGTCTCAGTTCAAAACAACTTCATGCACTGAATGCATGGAAACTCTGAATCTGCATGCACTGATTGCATGGCTTCTCAAAACCTTCTTCAAGAACTTTTAGTCTTGGTCAACTCAGATGCACACAACCAGATTTGTCTTTGTTCACGTGTGCATGTGCATGCATGCATGCATGCACTCCTCCTTTCCTCTTCTTGGTGCAGTAGACCCACAAAGGGTGTAGTCACTTTAAGCACACACACACCTTCTTCCTCCTTCACACACTTTATCCAATTTGTTTACACACTTAGAGTGTTTTCTACTTTAGTGTGGGTCACTCCTTATTTTACTTCTAGGTGTTTAAACTTTTAGTGCACACACTAGGTTCGGCCTTTTAGTTCTTTTGCACACACAAATGCCTATGGCCTTCTTCCCTTCTTGTGAACACACCTAGGCTTCGGCCAACTTCTTGCTCACTTTGCACACACACTTAATGAGTGTGGTCTTCTAACCACTTGGCACACACTTGGCCTTCCACTTTATCTTGCACACAAAAGGCACTATGCCTCGGGTCTTCTTGCTTTGCACACCTACTGCCCGTAGGGTGGTCTTCCTTCACTTTGCACACAAGCACAAGGCTCGGCCTTCTTCTTCTATTCCACCTGAATGCCAAAGGAGGCGCGCAAGGGTCTTCTTGAGCCGCGGCCAACTCCTTCTCCAACAGCTTCACAAGGTACCAATCCCTCGGGTCTTCTTCTCCACTTGGCACACACACACTACCGCGCAAGTGTCTTGAGCTGCGGGGTGCACAGGAAATCGGGTGTGCAGGATGCAATACCACGAGGCGCCCAAGCCACAAGGGTGAGGACACCTTGGGCGCGCAAGCTACTCCTTCCGCGCAAGTATGCGGGCAGGGAGAGCTCTTCCTGTCGCACAAATAATGCGCGCAGGGGACCTTCGAAGCCTCGGGTGGCTCCGGAACCTTCAGCCGCGCAAGTTCTTTGCGCGGGGCTTCTACTTCGCGAGGCACAAAGTGCTCTCACGGGACTCACATTTCTCAAAGGATCCGCAAAAAAATACCGAGAGCATGGGCTCTCCTTTTATAGGCAAAGAGTGCCTCGACTCATCCGCGTGATATAACTCAAACTCCCAAGATCTTCGGATCATTTAAAATCTTTTCAAATCTTGATTTTTATTCTCAGTTTCACGCGGGCATCCTTTTCCTTTCCTTCAACGTGCATGCGACTTAGAACGCATGCACAGCCTCTTCTCTCCCAATCCATGCAAAGGCATAGACCATTCATAGCCTCGGCGGATTCTCTTGCCTCGGCCGCAACTGAAATCTTCCGTATATTGCATGCAGGCTCATTTTAAACCATGGACGAGTTCCATAGGGTCAGAAGATCTCATTGGACCCTTCAGCTTGATCAGAGGTGGCCGGGAACTCGAAAACGATGCTCGGAGAGCGCCTGGTTCGTTGGTGGCCGCGAGAATGCACGGGGAGGCCTCAGCCGAGCTCGGGGAAGAGGACGACTCGCCAGCCGTTGGATCAGGCGTTTGAAATACATCGGACGGCCTGGATCTGAAGATCTCGAGCGGGATCAGATGTGCGTCTTAGATCATCCGCGCGATGAGTCAGACGGCCAGGATCAGATCCTGGGCGAAATTTTCCATCCCACATCGAAACGGCCAGCGTTTTTCTCGCGCTTTATCACCCTAGCGCCACCTCAACCCAGAAATTGAACTTCCAACCCTCTCGGTGCCGCCCCGCGCCGAGTTCTCCCTGCGGGCGCGCTCTGCGCCCCCTCATGCCTCCTGCGGGCGCGCTCCTAGCGCCCACTATGCACCTCGGGCGCGCGGGTTTCACCACCGCGTGTCCTCGGGGGCTTACACACGGCCCCTTTCCGCCTTGTGCTTGCACCATGGGATCCCCCATGGGCGTGGCGCCTTTGGCCCACAAGTGCCTTGGGGTTGAACCCGTGGGCTGGCCTTGGCTGGCCTATTTTTTGGCAAAGGACAGAATGAACACTTTGTTAAAAAACAAAGTATCCAATGAGTTCAAGCCATATCAAATACCAAATGCCAAGCCACTCCAAATTATTCTTCTCCATTTCTCCCATTTCTTCATTTCTTCTTCATAAGAATTCATCCAATCTCCTCAACATATATTCATTACTTAGGAGGGAAATTCTTGAAGGGTCTTCTTCGTCAACCGAGCTCCTTAATCAAATAAATGATTCAATGTTATTCATTGATCCAATCAGATATCAATTGGATCATCTTCACATTCACATGCACTAAGAGTTAGTACTTGGACTTCTTTAACCCACTTCACCCACTTAGAAGTTGTGGATGGATCTCTTGCTTCTCCTCATGCATTGTCAATACAATAAATGGTCTTCTAACATTGTTGTGACTTTGTATCATCAGGATACAAGTTCTATGAACTTAAAGATCAGCTCAACAATCATCAGATGTCCATGTAGAATGTTTCAACCACAATTTCCAATACCACTTAGTGAATCTCTTAAGTGACATGCATCTTAGTACCATGGCCATTCTCCTTCACCACCAACACCATCACAACCTTTGTCATTCACCTCTTGACAATTCTTGACATCCATTCATTCTAAGACAACAACATGTCTCATTGACAACAAATGCAACACAATGCACTTCACAATGGATCTAAAGGAAAATTTAAGTGTTCTATTATAGGGAAAGAAATTGAAATAGAATATATAATGATAAGTCTTTTGGTTATTATAAACCATCTATCAAAAGTAATGATTAACCACTTGAACAATGGTATGTTTCCTAACAAAGAATATATGAGAAAAATAAATCCTAGTGGAATTTTAGTTCACAATGATCATAATGGAAATTATATTCACTGACCTATGTGTCAATATTTTTGAAATAAGAACATAATAAAATGAATTAAACTAATAGGAATATGTTTTTTATGTTGTAAAGTAGGTTGGAATGAAATAAATTTGAAGGATAAAAGGAAGTTTTTAGTTAACTCCAAGAAAGGGAATGATCATCTTCCCAAATTACCAATTTAATGTTTATAATGTGGGGAGTCTAGTCATTATGCTTATTGATTTCCTAGAAATATGTCACACTAATGGGATCTATAATATGATACATATAACAATTTATTAATTCCTAATTCTACTAAAATTTATGATGAGGAAACTATAAATGGAATATTAATGGTATGAATTATTTCTTAGCTCATGATTCAACATTGTGGAATCTTGAAACATGATACATATTATTTAAAATTGTATTATTGATTAATAAGATAGAATTTATTTTTATCGGATTATGAATAAAATAGAATAATTAATATTTATATATTTAAGGTATTCAAGAGTATTTATAGATTTAAGGATAATGAAATGTTTAAATTTATTAATACTCTTTTGATAATTGGAGTACTCTAGGATAATTTTATTAAGATTGAGTTATATGTCACAAATAATTTTATCATATAACAATGTTATTTGATAGAGGATTATATTTTCTTTTGGTGGATATAATTATTAATTTATGGATAACCATTAGTGTTTATATTGATGAATCAAGGATATATGTCATTTCATTGATTATAGGAATAAATTATAACTGGATAAGATAAAATGGTATGGTTAATGGTTTAAGAATGATGTTTAATGAAGTATGTGTTTATGAATTTAGTTTTTAAATTTATGATATAGTGGTATTTTACCAATATTATGGGAATCATGTAATGCCGATGGATTTTTCTATAGTATGTTTTGTTTTCATAAATCTAGGAACATATGTTAGATGGAATTGATACCTTTGAAATTACATAATAAATGTGATAATTATTATAGTACATGTACCCTGTAATATTCTAATATTAGAAATCTAATTTGAGGAAACATTTGTTTACGTGTGTTTGACATAATTTTAAAGTCCTTAGTTGTATTTTGGCTTTATATGATCTCTGAATTTGAGGTAACTATGGGTTCCTACTTATTGAGACGAACAAATGAAGGTATGAGATAACCTTTTAGGTTAAAATATTATTATGTTTGCTTTTTATGATGTTTCTGACATTTATAAAATTTTATAAGTATTATATTATTGTAGTTGTGGATAAAGGACATCATGTCGGATGGGTGACAACAAATCATGTCTAGCAAGGCCGTAGGAATCGATCCCACAACCAAGGGTCAACAATGGAGAAATTCCTACCACTAGCCTATATGATGTCCTGGTGAGTATGAAATTGTTTATATTTATTTAAACCATAAAAAAAAATAATGTTTATGTTAGTTTTGGCAACATGTATTTTATCATAGTTATAACCATGGGATTGGAATTTGATTTTGTTATTATGTAAACAATGTTATTTCAGAACATGTTATCTTTTTTAGAGACCATCTATTATTAATTTAAAAAGACTATTAAGGAATTTTAGTTCAGTATTGAATTATTAATTATCTCTTAGAGAATATAAGATTTAATTATGGATTTATGTTGATTTGGGAATAATTATATAATATTGGAAATTATGATATTTGGGTAAATAATTTTTGTAAACTATAAGAACGATATATATATATATGAAGAAAAATATTAAATTTTCCATGGAAACTAGGTGATTAAATCATTTTGATTTTTGGGTTTCAAATTTTAGACTTATCCTAGGCACACGCTTGTGGATTTGGTGTGTTAACTCAACCAAACTACATGGTGTATACATGATATCTACACACCGTGTATCTACTTTCTATATGCCTGGTTGGCTTGGTCAAAACACACTGTGTAATAAAAGAAGCATGTGTAATTAATTTCTTGGTGCATCTAGATACATTGTTCATGAGTATATGACGTGTTCTCTGACTGCATGCCATGTAACCCATTTTTACCATCCAATGATTTGGCTCATCCTGATGCCATCTTCATTAGTTCATCATTTTTTATTAAACATTTATGAAAATGAACCACTTAATAAACATTATTATTATGTCGATAACATTATAATTCAAATATGATTAAATAACTAATAGAGTGAAATGAAAATATGACCATAATTGTTCATAGATCAACAATAAAATTAATTATTATAAATTTAATATTGACCACTCTATGGACGGAAGGTCGTAGGTTTTTTTCTCTAGTATAAGTGTGATTTTGTTACAGTTGGTGTCTTAGTACCAAATATTTTTATTGTTATTAAATGTATACTAAATGTATTGAATATTAATAAAAAACATATTATATATTAACTTTTTTTGTAAAAAACTCTAATTTAATAATGTCCTAGATTATACGTCACATTGATAACTTCATAGAAGTTCCCCATTATTATGATTACATTTATGTAATATGATGATATACTCAAATAATTTTTTATGGTTGGAAAATATGCTATGATGGGACACATTATCCATATATTTTTAGGTTTCAATATTCATAAGAAGTTTAGGATTGTTCTTATTATGTTTTCACTTGGTAATCTCTAGGATAGTACATTACGAGAACAGACCCACTAATTGGTATTCTAGATGTTTTAGTGTCATCGGTTATTCATAACTATGAGAGAGTGTTTGATTTCCCTTAGACATTAAGATTTTTATTAATGCATGTTACGACTCATGTACTTGGATGTATTTCATAATACAAAACAATAATAGTTCATGGAGAAGTTGGATATGTTGGTCTCATCATGAGTGACATGTCATTAATAAATAATTCAAGGAATTATTTTTTCTCATCCACTTTATATAATCTCTCATCCATTTGATTGGAATAGAATAGTCACATTTAAATTCCCTATCCGTGGGGTAATGATGTGTTTATTATAGATAGGGAAAAAAGATATATCAAGCATATATATTTGTGTCGCATATGTGAAACCTACATGATGAGATATTGTGAAAAATCAATTATATTACACTATGTGTGTTTTTATGTGGTTGTTGATGTTGTTCCATTGAGTTTTTTTCTCTTGGGTTCTATGAACTATTTATAGATAGTAATATTTTACTTTAGTCAAGCCCTCCTAATTTGAATGGGATGTAATCCTAGATGGTCAGACAATATGTGTTTTCCATTTATCTTGATTACATTCTATTAGAGTTTAATTAATGTAAGAAATTTTATTCTCAAGACTGAGGAAAATCTTTATTCACATTATATTGATTGCATAAATTAAAGAAATTTTTATTCACCAAATGTGAATAAAATATTTATTTTATTTATTGATTACATAAATATATATTTATTTACTATATTTTGAATAAAATATTGATTTATGAATAAAAAAAATTATTTGGTTTCTTAAAAAATTTTAGAGGACTTTGAACAGACCAAGACTGTGTTTAGTAACAAATATTAAATAACAATACTGTTAATGTATATGTTTTACAGCACAAGTTGGAAGATGAAAAAATATATAATTTTTATAATGTTGTTTAGGTTTTATTAAAGGTTATAAAATTTATATAATGGTTGGTAAGTAGTTAAATAATATTTTAACTTAAATCCTAACACTATAAATAGGTGGATATGTATATTGTGTATAGTATCCAAATTTTGAGAATAGTTAATTTTTTCGAAATTGAATTCTATCACAACTCCTCCTTCTCTCTCCCTCTCAAGAATTTTATGTGGAAGATAGATTTCTTTAATACCAAAGAGTGAGTTATCTAGAAAGAACAACATAATATATTTAAATCGCCGCACAAGCACCCATAGATCGAGTGGTATTTCCTGATGATAATAGGAGCATGTCTGGATCATTGCTATAGGGATTATATCCTTAGATCCTCATAGAGAAATGAATATAATCTAAAAATTACTTTTAAGATGATCAATATTCAAAAAAAATGTTCCAAATCACATTTATTTATATCATAAAAAATTAAATAAATAAATTATAAATTTGACATGAAAGATTATCGCTCTTGGTTTTGGGAAACAATTATTAAAAGAAAATTTAATATATCACCTACTTTTGTACACTTCCTCTATGCCCAAAATAATCAGTATTCATAGTTTTGAATATTAATAAAATTTTTATCACATAATACTTGTTTTTTTATGTAACAAAATATTTTATAAGGTCAAAATAATAAATATCAAAATAAAAGCCCATAGTAGTTCTCCACTATAATGAGTACCCTAATGGTATAAGAAACCATTCTTATTTATTATTATATATCTAGATGATATAATTTGAGGGACTCAAATGATATAATATATCATGGGTGTATACTCATAGGACATTGATGAATCTTCTCAATGTGTACGCCCTTGGAAATATACACTATTGGATATTATGAGAACAAGAGCCGTTAGTTTGAAATACCCATTTATATGTGTCATTATATGTTCTAATTTTCAAACATTGATATTGACCAATAGACATTAATATTATTATTTATGAGTATTATAAGTCATTTAATTTGATGTATTGATAAAAATTATGATGACATATGTTCACTGTGAGGTAGGATACATTGGGTGTGTCATGGATAAGTTTGCATTAATGAATAACGTGAGAAATGATTTTTCCCTTCTATTCTTCAATGAATGTTGATATCTCATTCCCTTTGATGTAAATGATATTTCTTAAATTATTTCATGGCCATGGTTTTTTTATAGGCAAGTTTAATTTTTGGGAAGTCAAAAAAAGATAATTCATGAACAAACATTGATGGAACCATTATAGAACCTACCTGATTAGAGATATTACGTTAAAGTGATTATATTTCATAGTAAACTTTCGTTTGAGGTATTATGTAATTGATTCACTAACACCTTTCTCTGGGGGTTCCTTTACATGTTGATAAATGCTACCCATGGACTTTACGCTAGTTCACCCACTTCCACTGAGAAAGGGGACTAGAGGGTCACATACTAAATGTATCCAGAATCTTAGTTAAATAATATATTATTATTTATTATTTAAAAAGTTTAATAAACATTATTTATTCACCTTGTTTAGTAATTATTCAAATATTCTTGATCACATATATTCTATCCCAAGTCATTTGAGAGAGTTTCATGTGATCAGAATATTTAAAAATATATTTTTTATTTATTAATTAAAAAACATATATATTTATTATATAATAATTTAGTGATATTAATTTATTAAATAAATATTCATTATTCAATGCCTATTAAATATTGTGTAGGAATGATAGAGTGAATTGTTTTGTCTAGTGAGAAATAGTATACATTTAATATTTTTTGATTTAGTAATATTTTATTTAATTCACAAGATAAGCACATATTGAGGAAATAATAATAATTATTGTATTAATTTAATACATGGGTTTCATCATGGGATTAAATAAATTTTAAAAGTAACTTTTGAAAATATTCATTTATAAACTATAGTAGTATTTAAAAACAATTATATTATTCTCTTAGAGAGCCAATTCATTTTTTTTGTGAAAATTGACATTCAGAGAGAATCCTCTTATACCCTAGAGAGATATCACTCCAAGAACAATCCAATGAATGGAGTGTAATATTCATATAATATCTAATCTCAAGTATGTAGAGATAAAGGAGAACACATTTTAAGTGATTCTCATGGAAATCAAATGTGAATTACATAATTGATAGGATATGTTGTTCTAGAACCCAGAGATTCTTACTTCAATTTTAGAAGAATTATGGAACAGAAGTGGATCCCCACTAGAGGGAACCCGCTCTGGATTACTATAGTGAAATTATGGTAAAACATAGATATTTTTTAAATCATTCAATGAATTAAGTATCCACGTAAAGTAATTCATCAATTAATTAAATTATTTATAAATAATATTTTATTATCCTGAAGTTTGGTCTAGTGTTATATCAATTTTATGTTTTATTTGACTGAATTACATTGTTTACAGAATTCATCATTGTGTAAATCTCAGATTTATCATTGATAATTAAAAAATTCAATATTTGGAACGACCCATCACATGCTTCCACTAAGCCTAGAATCTTCGCTTCTAGGAGCATCAATGTTAATAACCCTTCAAAAGATCATTTTGAAAGCACTATGATGGATAAACTACAGAATGTGGAGTTTTTAAATCTTCAAATGATGTGGATTAATATAGTATTGATGTGGTTTTTCTTGTTGGGTTATGAATGGGGAATCCAATCCTTGGTATATGAGCTAAAAAACCCTGATGATGACCTAAAGCAGGTTCAACAAATCCATATTCTGTTTTTTAATAATGAAGGTGGGAAAAATATAATTTCTTGTGGTTTTTTTGAATATATGCCATCATAATTAACACCACCATCGATTTTAGGTTCCTTAAGATTCATTTACCCCCAGTGAAAGATGCATCAGTCAAGCCTACTTTGGGTTATCATTGGGGTTTTGAAACTCATGTACCATGGACATGATTCTCCTTCCTTCACCCACTAAATCCTCCTCATATTAACTCTTTTATTCCACATAATTAAATGTTTCCCATGAATGCTCTACAATATATGAATAAAGGTGATTTACATTGGAGTCATGGTGACGTTCTTCACATCTGGGATCCTGGATGTGCCTCTCATTTTCTTGATCTTCCCCATCATTTTCCTCACATTCATAGCCTTTAGAACTATCTTCAACAATATCTAGAATATTCTAATGGATGTTGTTTGACACGTTGTATCAATTTTACAACTCAACCAAGTTCCACCATGATGTATATAGAGATGCCAGAATCCAATGTGATCACTAATACTCTCCCATTTCATCCTATTTTTTACAGTGTTTATCATCTGATGCAAGAACATGTAATTTATAAAATAATTTTCTCTCCTGTTAGTGTTATTTTTAAATATTTTTTTTTCTAGTCAACATACTATGATCCATAATGTGACGAACATACATAATCTAAAGGATTTTAAAATTCAGAATATTTATATAGGAAAAATGTATGTCGAATATGTGTTTTTAATTAAAAGGTAAAAGACAAAGTTCCCTCACTTATTTAAAAAATGTTGCGTCAAATATAATAAAAAACTAATCAACAAAAAAAAAATTCAGGAACCTTTCATCTTCCCCTCAATATGGTGATGAAGATTGAATTTTTTTTATTTTTGTTTTATTAATTATATAAAAATAATGATGAAATTATTAATAATAAATCATGATCATCGTCATTGTTATTTATATTTGTTATTTTATTCAATTATGACATTATATTTTATAATAAAACATTTTTATGCTCAATATTATATATATATATATGAATCCCATGATAAAATCCTAGTGGAGGTGAATTTCCCAGTTACTATAGTCATTACTGTAGCAGGTACTGTAGGTGTTACTGTGGCTACAAAAATACTCATCTGATTTGGGCCTACATGAAAAATATTTGGGACCTCAAGAATTTGGGCCAACGTAGGGCTATGGGCCACTAGGCCTTAGGACCAAATGAGGCCATCAATGAAATGTAATTTGAGGCATACTATCTTCTAGACATGAAATAATGAACTCTGACAAAATGGAAGAAGAGTCTAGTAGAGGAATCATACAATGTGGAAACTACTAGAAAAAACCTAACTAAAATGGAAGAATGAGAGCGTATAAAAACCACCATCATTGCTAGGTATTTTGAGGTGGGGAACTAAGAACCATAAATGATGTATATATTGGGGAGGGGATATTCTAGTTTAGTTGGGTCGTTGGGCATTCAATTCATGTACTGGGTAGTATGCCTCTTAGCTTATGGATTATATAAAGGTCACCTATTGATGACAAGCATTTGGTTCTCTCCATCAAAAACAACCACTATTAATGGACTGTATAATCACTCAATGTTGTTCTGATATCAAAAAAACTCCCTTGATTATTGTGATATTAATTCATATATATTTCAAAAACCAATTCCATGATTCGAACTTCCTTTTTTAAACAACAGAAAATTATAATGGTCATGGAGAAAGATTACCATATTATGTCGAAGTAATAAGGGGAATAAATGTATACTTTCCATAAATAAAAGATCAATATACGTGAATGAATTGATTATAATATGGTAAAGTAGTGATACATGACATGAATGACCAAAACTACCTATGGATGTTCAACTTTGATTGATCAAATCAATAATCTAGGGAGACATTCTAATCATTTTCCAAATGAAAAAAAAATATTGTTGAGAGACTACAATCCCATAAGCTATGGAAACATTGAATATGATTCATAGGAATCACCATAAACTCTTACATTTTCTTTTTGTTTTTCATTACATGCTTTGTGTTAGGATATAATATATTTAAAAAAATATGTAAATGAACAATGGACACAATAATATTCTGACTTCGTCGTATGATCTCTATAAAAACAATATATATAAACTCTACATCATGTGAAGAGAGATCTTAAAAAAATCAATAATGTAGATGTTCTTTTTATCCTTATAATTTGGTCATCTTCCAATATAAAAAAGTTTTATCATCAATGAGGAAAGAAAATAACATTTATTAAAAATTATATTTCCACATAAACATAAAAAACAAGAAATTTCAATTACGCATTGGTCTATCATCTCAGCATCAATCATCGCACGATACTCTTACCATGTTTTTTGGGATAATTATTATGATATAAATAATATATAACATTACCTATAACTAAACATAATATATAACAAATATCTACACCATATTTTGAAAATTTAATCTTGTCATTGTTTTTGTGTGTGTGTCTATATATATATATATCTATGTGTGTGTGTGTGTAAATTCAATTTATTAACATTTTAATATAAAATATTATAATATAATTTAATTTTAATTTTGATATAATATAAAATAATATATAAATATAAATATATTTAAATAATATAACATAAATATAAAAAATGTTTAAATATATTCGAATTTTTTTATTAATATTTCAATATATAATTTCATATAATTTTATATACTATAGTTTTCTGAATATTAGTATAATTAATTTCTAAATAAATACTTATAATATTATTAATAGTAGATTTTATTGAATTTAAATAATTAAGATAATATAATTTACACTTACACAATAACCATTAAAATATAGTAAACTTATGTTATTTTAAATTTTATAAAACTACACATGTATATATAAAATATTTTTCATATTTCTGGTTTTGAAAATTTTAATTAATGATATTTTATTAATCATTATGTGGATAAAAAATTATTTACTCTTAATAAATTTTAATTTTTTTAAATTTTTTGTTGTAGAATACATTTTTTAAACCATTAGAAAAATTAATAATATATATTTATTTAAAAAAATTAATATGTTAATTAATATAACTTATATATTTAAAATAATAAATATTTTATAAAATATTTATGTAATTACATATGTGTATAGATTATTATTTCTAAATTTATATTACATTAAATATAATATATATTATATATATATAAAAATATTCAAATCAAATTACTCACAATTTAAATTAAAAATATATATATTTTAAATATATATATATATATCCCTAAATTTTAATTATAAAAACACCATATTTATGTTTCATAATTCATTCTCATTAAATTAAACCATACAAAAAAATTAACTTCAGAAAATAAATCATACAAAGGAAAATATTTTATACATCCATGTATCTATAAATTTAGTCACCCATTAATATTAAAAAAATGTCATACGAACAAAATAAAAAAAAATAGATAATTATAATTTTTAATAAATATTTTACCTTATTAGAACCGGGAAATATATGTTGAGAACAAAATCTTGCAGGGATTCGTAGAAAAATACAGAGTATCACATTCCAAAATGGTGGGGTTATTCTATTTATATATTTTCCTCTATAGGAGGCATGAACCCAGTTCATTCCTCCTTTGTAAAAAATTTGGAGGAAGCATGAATGGTGTTCACACTTCCTCTCCCGTATTGATGAATACCTAATGGGATTCATGATTCCATAGTTGTAGAGATAGAAATATGGGCCTTGTTCTTGCTTCTCAATAAAATATAGAAGTGTAAACATGGACTATTCTTCACTGATCATTTTTATATACATAAATCCATATCCCATAAAAATGATAGAGTTGTTTAAAGAAAACTCATATCACATGGTGAGAGGAGACAAATCATATTTTTGAAAATAGATATAGAGTATAAATATGTATTTAGCATTATATAAATCATATTTAGGAAAATATATTTTATTTATATCAATAAAAATATATTTATATATTAAAATGATTTTTTTTTATTTTATGATGATTTATTAAGGTCAACATTTATTAGCACAATGAAAAATGATGATAATGTGTTCTGTTATTTGTGCTAAAATATTGTTCATAATGTCTATGAAAAACACTTCAAGGGGGGGTAATTATCGATGCTAAAAAGCACTCATAAAATCCAGCATTTATCAGCACCTTTTGAGAACTCAAAAACACTTTGTTTATCCGAACATAAAATTAGTGGTGATAAAAGAATCACATTTATCAGTGTTTTTACTTTTTTTCACTCATAAAAGTTATCAATTGATGTTCATGAATATGTTGTAGTTGTGTAGGTTTGCTTCTTGAAATACAAGTTAGAAGTGATTGTAGACATTTTAAGGGAAATGCTATGGTGGTTAGAGTAACAGGATATAAGGGGAAGTGTGAGATATATGAAATGGTGGTAAGCATGTTAGAAGGGAACTGAATAAAAGAAAACATTGTTTTGTGGAATTTTAAATTGTAACAATTTTAAAAAAAATGCTAAATTTTTTATCTTTATTTATTTTTTAGAGGCTTTACAAAATCGTAGATAATTCATGATTGGGTTTTATTTAGTGGAAATTAATTCCACAACAGTTGAAACCCCCTCTAAATAATAAGTGATAGTTTTGAATGTTTTTTAAACATTATTTTAAATTTTTCTAAAAAAATTAAATTTATAATTATATATTTTTTATATTTTATTTATTATAATTATTATTATTGTTTTTTTGTTATTATTACTACTACTAATAATGTAATATTTACTAATTATTATTTATTATTCAAAAGGAATTTATTTTAAATTATATATAAAATTATAATAATTAAGAATGATCAATTGTTAATTATTTATTATTTTATAATAAAAAAATATTAAAATTAAAATTAAATTATTTTTGAATATTTATAAATGTATATATATGTTGTGTTGGTATATATATATAGATAATTATGTGTATATAATTATATATATTTATGCATATTTATATTTTATATATTTTCTTCTGTTTATATTTATTATGTGGGAATATATATATATATATCGTTGTGTGTGTGTCTGTATTTGTGTATTTGTATGTGGTGTTTTAATTATATTTCTTTTTATATTTCTATAGTACTATCTTTAGTTATATATATATATGTGTGTGTATTTATATATATTTATGTATATTTATGTATATTTATAAATTTAATATTTATGGATATTCATGTGGTTAATACACATTTATTAATTTTTATATGTATATATATATTTATATTATATTATGTGGATATATAACGTTATATGTATATATATATATATATATTTATTTATTTTCCTTTATTAAAATATGTATATACAACTTTATATTTATTTATTTTCATCTATTAATATTTTTATATTTTTATATGTTTTTATATATGTTAATATATATTTATATTAATTTGTATTAATTTATATTTATATTTATTTATATATATTATTTGAGTATAAATATATACACTATTATATTTATTTATATATATATTTTTTATTAAAATTTATTTATATTAATAGATATTTATATCTTTTTATATCTATTTGTGAATATATACATACATTAATATAAATATTATCAATACACATAGATATATATATTTGTAAATATATAAAAAATCATACATCTTAACAAAATAAAATAATAAAAAAATATTTTTTAATTAATATTTTGTAGTGGTTTAAATAGATGAAAAATAAAAACCCATTAAAAAAATCTAGGAAAATTATCCTAACACACATATATGTTGCACTATTAAAAATAATCACACATCATTTATCAGTGGTTTAAATCACCACTAAATGTTAAAAACCCATAGTTAGACATGTTCCTTATAGCGGGAATTTTAGGTACTACTAGAGATGCAAAGGACTAAGATATGATAAAAATTCCAAGAATGCATGACATTGTTTAAAGGATAAATTGAATGTTGATGGAAAGAACACCGAGCTTGCAACTACATTAAATATTTGACATTTTTTATTTTTTTATAAATTACATTTATTTTATAAATTTAGATATTATAGTATCCAGACATAATTATTTATTTAAATATACAATTTATATATATTTACAAATGTGTAAAATATATTTACATTAAAAAGTTTTACTTAATTTATATTTTTTACCTATTCCCATCAAAATTTACCCCAAAATATTTTCATAGAAGATTTTTTATTTTTTAATTTTTTTCATTCGCATAACATTTTTTCATTATTTTATGACTATTTATAGTGTATATTACATACACTAAAACACCTTTCAAGGATCCATTCATATTTCTGGATATAAATTTTCTAATATGAGTGTAACACAATCAAATTCCTATATAAATAGTACCACCAATACTCTTATTGAAATCACCTTATAGGCTCTATTGGGGATGGATCTAGGTAAACTGTTAATGATGTTGATGATAATGAATAGGATTAAGGTTTATAGTTGTTAGGTGGTATAATAATTGTGAAATATTATAGTATGTTTTCTTCATACTGGGGCTCGAGGTGGCATTGTTGGGAATTCTCACCCTCCCCTCAATCCTACTACTCTAGTCCATAGTGTTCCAAACCATCCACCTTTGATTAATGACATCAACATCTCCTCATCTCCCATATAAACATGACCTCATTGACATTCCCAACCCAAACTTCCTCCTCCCCTGCCCATTTTTCCGTTCCTCCTTCCTCGATCATGTGTGGTTGTGCAGAAAATCCCCTCTCGTAACCTCCTTTCAGTTACCTCTTTTATTTAGTTTTTAAATTAGTACATTTAATTTATTTTTAAAATATACTTATTGTGTAAGAATCTAGTTTTTAACACAACTTAAAATTATTTTATTGTTATTATAATTATTTATTTGGGACCTATTTTGGATGGATAATGAGTTTGTGAAGGTCTTGAGGGTGTTTTTCACTTGTTCAGATCACGAATCCCAGCTTTTTAGTAAAAAGGTATGGTGTATGGTTTGTAGTAAACCTTACTATAAGTCAACAAGATTAGAGAAAACCATGTGGGTGGCATGTTTTTAGATAGACCCTTACCACATGGTTTACCTAATAGTGTGAGTTCCCCTCTTACACAGATACTCGTGCATGGTTTTCTCATGGTTTTTCAAACCGTACAGACAAACCATGCATAGGCTTTTTATGGGTAATTTTTCCATTTTGCCCTGAAAGCTAAAATTAAGCATCATATTCCTCCCACATCTAAATTCCAGTGGGACTGACCTATTTTTATTTCCTTTTGGAGATCTTTGAAGGTATAAGATGAGGATTAGAATATCTTATTCCTCCAATATCTGGTTGAGCTTTTGTACATCACGTTGGATGCACAACGGTATGTACTCGAGTGCGTTTTAGCTTTTCTTCTATTATCTTTCTCCCGACCTAGTGGTCAAGGTGTGATATTTCTTTCCTTTCTCTCATATATACTCCATTCTAAGCCTTATTAGAGTCTAATATTAGAGGACGAGAGACTTATGACCCAAATTTAGAGGGTCTATAACTCATCCCTCAAGTTTGGTTATTTTGGAATTAACATGTGGGGCCCACCGATTTAATCTAGTGAAAATTATTGAATTTATATAAAAATTTTATATTTATTATAATTGTATGATTATGATATTTATATATATGTGATTAGTTGTTTGTGGTTACGCCCACAACACCAAACATACCATGTAAGATGATATTCCATAGTTTAGTTTTTAGTGTTATGAAACTTTTGAGCCATCGTTCGGACGTTATCATGCTTGAACAAACTAATGGTAGGACTACTATTCATAAATACAAGTTGAATCGTGTAATGGTGAATGTAATGTACCGTTTCACTATAGTATGTCTGCCCTAATGAAAGTGCTTTAAATTTATAATTAAATTTGAAAGGGAAATTGGAAATTATACTAAGTATATAACTTGAACAGGTTAAATGTGAATGATTAATATGTTTCATTTTTTTACACCCCCTTACCATGTTAATGGAAGGTAGAAGAATGACCCTTATTCATTTAATATTCCTTAAATGGATTTAATAAAGGTTCCATGCTACATGGACTTATAACACTAATGAATGGTATGGATTGAACCTAATTAACGTATTTATTAATTATGACTTGATTAAAAGTTTCATTCTAATTAAAATTATCACACTAATAAAAGGTAAGGCTGGATCTAAATTAAAAATTACATGACTCTATAATTAAACGGGATATTCCGGACTCATGAATGCATTGGATTCTTATTGCGGAATCCCATGAGCACTCGGGAAGCCCATCCAAATTCAAGGATACAACTTGCTTAGGTTGAGACCCACATATATTGTGATCCTTGTCTATTCGTGGATGTCATGTATTACATTGTAGGATCCCAAACATAATATCATAAGATTCCTTGAATACACTCCTTGGTTCTAGCATTGAAAAGTAGGTTCCATGGTTAAATCTTATAGGTCCTAGTCACTGCGTAGCCTCGTTTTACCAGGGATGATCACCTTGGATTCGATAGGAATATTATTATGGAATGACTTGGAATATGATCTTTGTATTACACTCTTACACTTAGCCAAGCTGTAGTTATAAATGAGTTAGAGAGACTTGATGTCTATGTTGCCTTGGTTATTACCTTGTAACCATCACTATTATTCACATGTGACTTATTTAGAAACATGTAACAATCAAATAATGAATTTCTTATAGGATCAAAAACCAATCAGGAGATAAACAAGGAACGTGGGAATGTTGTTAAATATTGCTGATTTACCGTGTATATGCATGAATTAACTCTATAATATTCCATTTTAGGGGCTGAATTTTATAGACACCATTCGTGGTGGCCCAGTGAGATTTATCTCACACACTCAACAGGTGTTTTTTAGTACTCGAGGAAGATTACAAGTATATTGATGCTAATAAAGGGAAGAATATGACTTCGAAAACATTATTGATAACAGTTTAGGAAGATGTTTTATATGAGATAACTGAGTCAAATATCGGTATTCATGGTATAGGCTTTTTATTTACCTTATGATTTTGTGAATCATGTTATGCCTAGTATTTTTTATCCATGTTTTCTAGTTATCTAGATACATGACAAAGAATCATCAATTGTTTTATGTATTCTAGTTGATGTAGTTATTGGTATCCTTATTTCTTTATTACTTCTATATGTTTTCAATATTTACTTATATTGCTTCTCCTACATACCTCTGTTTATGTTTATTCACTTTTACACACTCTAGTAATGTTGGAATAGTCTCCCCATGGAAAAAACCTAGGCCCTCACTACTAGTCGTCAGCCTTTGGTATTTGGGGAGAGGTTCTTGAGGTTATGTGGCCTACTGGGCTCAGGGCACCCATTAAGTGGAATCTTGGTACAAGATGTCCCAAAGTTGTATTAGAGGGTTTAATTTATTGTTTTAATATTTGGATACAATATATTGGAGATTATGAATGGATGGGACATTGTCATAAGTTGTGCTTGGGCGTTACAAACCCATATTCGTGGTAAAATCCATGTTACCCAAAATATAATTGTTGTTTGGTTTTTCTTATTACATTATACATTATTTCACAGTTGGGTGAAGAATATACTTTGTAGAGTTATTTATTATTAATATTATTTAGGATTTCATTCATTGATGGACCGATGATATGAGGGAAAGGATAATTTTTACATGCATCATTATAGGCACATAGAACATGCATGTCATGCATATTTCCAGGCCATATATGTGTATTTCACTACATTTCATTGGTTGATATTCCTTTGAGTGTTGAGTCATTTTGGGATAGTTATCTTATAATTGTATTACTCTTGGTTGCACTGTAGTGATTGGTTTTCCCATTCTTGAGGTGTATTGGCCCTCATGGGTTGGGAATAGTAGTTTACTGAGTTGATCCATTATGACAGAGATAAATGTTTTTCATTTAAAGTGATCAGGTTTATGGGAAGTGATTCACTTGGAATGTCTATCCATTATTTAGTGAATTATGAAATCTAAAATGAATTGGTTGTGCATCTTTATTCAACTTATCATGTTTATGAACGGTAAAGGAGTTAACCTGGTAATTATATGACAAATGAAATGATATTTATGCTTGATAACTTACCGATACATAGTTTTCTAAGTAGGTATTTTGGTTTTTATGCCTTCGGTACTGAGTTTTCTTCCATTAAACTTATTCTAGTTATAATATATTTATTCTTAAGAATATTATATTTAGTTTTCATGGAATTTGTAGACCAATACCACTGTAATTTCCTCGAATCACACGCTATGAGGGTGGCGACATCCATGCTCCATACATGGTGGGCCATGAGCTACTAGTCTTAATACCAGGAGTGAAACTGGAGGAACTACCTATTGTATCAGATCTGGGCACAAATTCCCATGTCTATGATAGTTTCCAACATTTGATCCATTCTATGCATAATGCTCTTTGTATTTCACCTACAATGGATGATCTGACTCGTGAGTTTTAGCAGTAGCATTCTTCAACCTTTTTAGGGGATGGAGGTCGACAAGCTGCTAAGTCTTTTCTATAATCCATCATATCTCTCATTGAACACTTGGAAATGCCTCTGGGGAGAGGGTCAAAATGCTATATACATGCTTTGAGACTCGGCCATGTATTGGTGGGATGTGATTACCCAGGATGGTAATCAACATGGCATGTTATGGGTTGATTTTCTGATGTCCTTCTATGTTCAATTCATTCCTCAAATGCTGATAGCTGATAGGTCCAGAGATTTCATGCAACTCGAGAAGGGTACATTTTCAATTATGGTAGTCTATTTCACAATGTTAGAGAACTTTTCACCAGTTCATGCATGTGATGAGCTTTTGTGTGCTAGACATTTCATGGATGGGCTCCAGCATGTCATATGTATGCATGTGAATTTATTATTCCTTCCTAACATTTCATAAAAATTCCATCAAGATCTTATGAAAAAGGGTGACATGAGGGATGAAAGTAGTATAAGGTATGAAGGACCAGTTCTATGGCAGGCCGATAGTTTTCTCAATGGTAGGAAGCATTCTCTAGAGGTTCCTTGTCAGGACAGTTATAACCATAGTTCCCTTTTTGATAAATCTTTTCTGTGTTTAACACATGTAGGTGATGGGGGATCCTAAAGACTCAATGTGATATAGACCCACTAGAAAATCAGGATTGCATCAGTATGGGGCAGATTCAATGTTATTGTAGGACATTTCCACTAGCTTCAAGTTGAAAATTATCTATGCCATATCGAGATTTAGTAGTGTGTTCTTTATCATTGCTCTAAGAAGGATGTTGGTATATCACCCACCGGACTGGCAAAGGAGGAGGTCATGGCTGTGGTAGCCAGACCCCTAATCACCAGTAGTTCTACCAGATAATTTTTGATTATGGTAGTCTAGCTCTTGAATTAGGTCATGGATCAAGCCAGTTGCTTGCATTATAGTTGATACCCGAGGATCTGGGTATGGGACTGACTACAGAACAAGGTACTATTATAGTGGTATCTACTATAGTATCTTCTTTATTTGATATTGGTGCTTTGAACTCTTTAATATCTATGTCTATCATTGAAAGTCTTGGACTAAAGATACAATATTACTGTAGATTAAAGACCATGGATACATTTTTATGGTTATAAATAGGGGTAATACGTTAGTGCGTGGACTATCCCCTTGAAATAGGTAGTTACCCTTTCTTATGTAATCTCTTTATTCTCAAGATGACAGGAATTAATGTCATTCACAAGATGGACTGGTTGGTTCACTATCAATTTTTTTAGGCTTCTCTCACCGCATGTTATCTTTTACATCACCAGAAGGTAGTAGATATATAAATAATGGTTAGTAGGATATCCAGTATGTAAGAGCTGGAGCAATTAATCAAGGGATAGGTAGAGTGACCACCAATATTTTCAATCTCTTCATATAGGATTAGGGCTTTTGTAACGATGATTTCCCTCCAGTGATGGATCATTCCAGGGATGTCATTCTTGATGAATTTTAAATATTACTTCCTGATAGAGAGGTAGATTTTATGATTGCTCTTCTTCCAGGAGATGCTCCAGTGTATATTCCTTTGTATCATATGGCACCTACAGAGGTTCAGGAACTCAAGTGGAAGTCAGACGATTTAAAGGACAAATGATTTATATGGACTTTTATATCCTCTGGGTCATTGCTCAGGATTTTCTCTAAGAAGGAAAATGAAACTTTACGTTTATGTGTAGATTATAGATGGTCGAACTATCTTATGGTCAAGAACCAGAAACCACTTCCTTGAATAGATTATATATTTGATTAGCTCTAAGGAGTAAAGGTCTTATCTAAAATCGGCCTTATATCAGGTTATCATCAAGAATGATTCATAACATCGTATATACCATTTATATAATTCTATTGTATGTAAGGTCTTTATGAGTACCTTGTTATGTCATTTGATCTTACAAACACTGCTGACATTTTGATGGATCTGATGAATAGTGTTTCCACCCCTATTTGGATTCTTTTTTCATGGTCATTGTGGTTTCCATCTTGGTGTATTCTCACACTCATTGAGATCATTCGAAACATCTTTAGATCATTCTGATTATAGTGATAGGGTATCATCAGTATGCCAATATAGCTATGCGCCACTTATGGAACAACAAATGTCACTTCTTGGTTCATATTATATCTTAATCAATAGTATATTTTGACCTATAAATATTTAGTGATGTAGTTTCTTGGGATCATCCCAATAATGTGGTCAATATAAAGAATTTCATGGGGATGGATGGATATTATAGGCATTTCATATAGGATTTTCCAACCATGATTCACCCTTTATTGGTAATACAAAGAAGGGTGTCAATTTCCTATGGTAACAAGTGTGTGATAAATCTTTTCTCGTGATGAAAGGTATTATTCATTCGAACCCTATTTTGACTCTGTTAGAGATAGGCATATGTTATAACATATTTTGTGATGCATCAAGAATCGAACTACGAGTAGTTCTGATACTTGAGGATAGACTTATTACATATAGATCTCACCAGTTGAAACCTAATGAGAGAAACTTCCAAATGCACAACCTCAAGGTATAAATAGTTGTCCATGCCTAACATTTCTTGAGATATAATCTATTAGGTGAGTGGTTTGTGCTATACACTAACCCCAAGAGCCGAAAATATATCATCTCATAGCATTACATGAACATCGAACATTAGTGATGGGTCAAATATCTACAATACTTTTATTTTGATCTCTTCATTACACTTGGAAAGGGAAATATGGTTATAGATTCACTGTGTTGGAAAACTCAAACACATGCTGTGTGAAAATATAGTGATGAATGAAAGTTAATGGCCCTTTTCATTGAGATGCTTATGGAGTTTCATGATAGTCATGAGCTGTCTAATATTTCATATTTCGTAGTTACCTATTCTCTTATTGAGGAGGTGAATAGTAGAAAATTTTTTGATCTTGAAGACTTGGTTCTCCATGAGATTATATTGGGAGATAACCCACCACCAAATTATTCTATGGGAAGAGATGACATAATGTGTATCAATGGAAGTTCTTGGGTTTCTATATATATGAGAGGGGAGTTTATGTGTGAGTCCCACACTTCTGAGTGGAAATTTCGTCTAAGATCTCTAAGATGTATCGAGATATGTGATTCTAGTATTGTTGGATGGTGATGAAGCATAAGACAGAAAGATTTATCATTAGGCGTTCCACCTATCAGTAAGTGATTATGAAACAGTAGGGACCTGCAGGCTTGTTAGAGCCACTTCTAGTCCTAGAATGGAAATGGGAAGATGTTTCCATTGACTTTTTTGTTGGGTTTCTTAGGTTTCCTATAGGTAGCGATTTCTTATGAGTTTTCATTGATAGACTTATAAAATTGACTCAGTTCGTACCTATTTCAGAGACTTTATTATTTAATGAGCTAGGAATTAAATATTTTTTGAGATTATATGACTACATGGGGTCCCATGTACTATCGTTTCAGAAAGGGATTCTCATTTCACATGATGGTCATGGAAGGGATTCATGAAGGCTATCAAAACATAGGTTCTTCTATGAATATATTTTACCCCTTATATCTATGTACAATCATAGAAATAAATATATTTTCTAGAGGATATGATCTGAGAATGTTTCCTTGATTACAGCAGATCATAGGAGAAGCATGTCTCTCCTATTGATTTCACCTATAATAGAATATTTGGGACAATAATTCAGATATATCCTTTTGTGGACTTATATGGTAAGCCATGTCATTCATCTTTGTGTCAGATAAAGGTTGGTAGGGAATCCATACTAGGTCCTCATCTCATTCAGGAGGATTTGGAGTAGGTTTAGCTGATCTGAAATCGTATGAATACAACCCAGTCTAGAAAAAAACATATTCCAATTTCCATCGAAAAACTCTTGATTTTGAGGTAAGGGATCATGTTTTCCTTTGGGAATCTCTTATGCTAGAGAATATAAGGATATGGAAGCAAGGTAAGTTTCTTCCTTATTACTTAGGTCCATTTGAGATCCTAGAGAGATTTGAGGTTGTAAACTATAAGTTGCTACTACCTTAGAGGTATTATTCTTTACACGACATCATCCATGTTTCAAAGAATCACATGTATCATAACGACCATATTATAAATTTGATCTTGAGGAAGTGGAGTTAGAGACTTATCCTACCTTTAAGGTGTATCTAATACGCATCATATGTTGGAAAATGAAGGTTCTCTGAGGTCAATATATACCTCTAGTACAGGTTCTATAAGAAGCATTGTCACATACAGGAAGCGACATGGGAGAAAAAGGCCATCAATCATGCTGAGTGGCCATAATTTTTCTTAAACAATGTTTCTACACCCATGGATGGTGAACTTGGGAATGAGTTATCTTACGGGGTGATGACTGTAGGTACTCATTTACTCACTCAGGTATAGATCCTTTAATTTTCTATCCAATTGATTATTTGGGAACTATATTGTATTCCTAATGAGTTAGTGAAGGTCTTGAGGGTTCACGAGGCATGTTCAAATCCCATAAACTATAATTTTGGGAAAACATGCCTGGTGCACGGTTTATAGTTAACTGTGCAGGTGGTATGTTTTTTCACAGAGCCTTTCCATAAGGTTGAAACATGGGTTACCTAACCATGAAACCTAACCATGCGAGTTCCCCTCTTCCCAAGTACCCATTAATTTTTTCCACACGGTTAGTCAAACCATGTGGAAAAACCATTCACAGTATTTTTTATGGGTAATTTTACCATTTGTTTCCAACTGATCTTATTAAGCCTCCTCTTCCTCCATAATCTAGATTCCTGTTTGATTTCCCTATTTTTCTTCCATTTTGGAGCTCTTGGAAGGCCTAAGATAGGGATTGTACAATTTCATTTGTTAGGTATCTGATATATCTTCTATTCACCATGTTGGATGCACAATGATATGTAATGAATTACTTTTTAGTCATTCTTCTCCTCTCTTAATCATGACCTAGTTATCGAGCTAGGAGATTTTTCCAATTCTTCTCACATCTACTCTATTCTTAGCCAAATCAGAGGCTGAAATCGGAATTGTAGAGTCATATGATACTAGGTTGGTTGTTATATAACTCTTCACTCATGTTTTATGATTTTGAAATTATCGTGTGGGGACCAAAAATTTCATCGGGTGAAAATTATTGAATTTATATCTCATAATTATAAAAATTAGAACAATATGATTATGATCTTTCTGTACATGTGATTAGTTGTTAGTTGTTACACACACAATGCCCAACATACCATATAGGATTATATTCCATAGTTTATTTTTTATTTTTTGATACGTTGATCCATCGTTCAGATGTGCCTGAGCATGACCACACTAATGGTTGTCATCCTTATCATAAATACATTTTGTATTGTGTAATGGTGAACGGAAAGTACCATGTCACTTTCACTTGACCCGCATATGGAACATTCATCAAATTTATAATTATATGTGAAAGGGAAATTGTAAAGTATACATAGTATATGACTTTACTAGTTAAATGTGAATGATTAACAGGTTTCATGTCCGTAGAAATCCTTACAATGATAAAGGAATGTTGAAGAATTAACCTTAATTATTATTATAACTAAAATGAAATTAATAAAGGATTCAAGCTACTTGTCCTTTTCAAACTAATGAAAGCCAAGGATTGAACCAAATATTGTGTATGGTAAATTATAACATGATTAAAAGGATTTATGCTACTTGACTTGATCACAATAATGAAAGTAAAGGCTTGAAAAAAATGAAATACTAAATGACTTCATAATTAAATAGGATTGGCCTAACTCGAGCTTGACTTGGATTCTTATCGTGGAATTCCATTAGAACTCATTAACCCAATTCCGATTCAAGGATATGGATTTCTTAGGTTGGGACCCACCTAAATCAAGATCCTTCTCTATTATTGGATTCCTGGTATGTCATTGTAGGATCCTTCATGTATTATTAAAGGATGCATTATATACACTCCTTGGAACCAACATTGACAAGTAGGTTCGATGGTTAAATCCCATTTGGCCCAGTCACTACATAGCCTTGTTTTATATTGGATGATCAGATTAGATTCAATTGGAATATTATTGTGGAATACCTTATATTATACTCCTTGGAGTAAATTCCTTCCCTTAGACAGACTATAGTTATTTCTAATTTTGATACCCATGTGGTCTACCTAGCCTTAGTAATAAACTTGGAAACTTCACTATCATTAACATGAGATTTATTTAGAATGTGGTGGAAATAAAATAATAAATTGGTTAAAGGATTTGACACCATCCATGTGTAGAAGTGAGTAATTTTGTATTTAGATACATTCTGTTACTTTACATTATATATGCATTCTTTCTCACTATTATATTATATTTCATGGTCCAAATGTTATAGACACCATTAGTGGTGTCCCACTAATATTTATTTCACACCCTCTCCAGGCACTGTTTGTTACCTGGGGAAGATTACATAAATGACGGTGTTGATAAAGAAAATCATTTATCTTCGAATAGTTGATTGATTTCAATTTATGATGGACATTGATAGTAGATGACTGAGTTAAATCTTGGGATGCATGGGATAGTATTTTGATTAAATTAAGGATTTTGTTGAATAGGTTATGTTTATTATCTTGTGTCCACACCTTCCATTTTTCTAGATACATGAAATATCATCATTTGTTGTTTTATCTTATTCTGGTTGATGTAGTTATTGTTATCTTTGTTTATTTGTTACTTTTGTATTTTTTTGTTTACTTATATTGATTATTCTACTTACCTATATTTATCTTTATCTGTTATGCTATGATTTGGTAATGAGGGCATAGTCTCCCCATGGACACACTCTAAGCCCTCACTTCTAGTCGACAGCCTCTGGTGTTTGGGGAGATAATCATGGGTCCATGTGGTCTACCAGGCTCGGGGAACCCATTAAGTGGCATCTAGGCCTAAGACCTCACAAATTGTTTTAAATTTCTAATTATTTATTATAATTTCAAGGAGACTATATATAATTTACAACATTTATTAGAAAATATTATATTCTTTAATTTTATAAAAACAAGTTTTCATTTATTTTTTATTTATTAAAAAAATAATATTTATAACTTATTAATCAAAAAAATTAAAAATTATGTGTTTTTAAATACTTAAACTGACCATACAAATTATTATTTTATTGCTATCTTTTTTTCTTTTAGATGATTGTTTTTCATATTTTGGAATTAGTTAATGAAAATTTAGTTTCATTTTTTTATTTTTCGTAAAAAAAATTATCATGAATTAAAATTATTATTTAATTTTGGTAGATAATGATGTAAAACATGAATTGAATATTAAAGCACCTTTTTCTTCTAAAATCAATGCACCTTTGTCTCTAGAAGGATCTTCATAGATATTTTCATTATTTCACATGAGATCATTCACTTCATTTATTGACTACTAAATATAATAAAAAAAATTGTTTTGAAAAATTGTTTTTTTTAAATATCAATATTTTATCAAACTTGAATAACAGAATAAGATATCAATTTTTTGCTTAGTCACCTTCATATTTTTATTTAAAAATCACTAATATAAGTTTGATACAGTGAAATTTGTACCACATTTCTTTCATAGTCACCTTCTTATACATAAAAATCAAATATGGATTGATTTTTAGGTTTTTCTTGGTAAACTACATCATCTGGGACGACCTTGAAAATAATGAGAACAAAAAAATTGTAGTGGTGGTGGTCATAAGTGCAACAACAATAACAACAACAATCATACTTATAATAAATTATTATCATTATTTAGTTTATATGTAATTATATATTTTTATGATGTTTTATAAATTGTGAGTGAAATAAATATTAATAAAATATATATATATATATATATATAAGGTTAATATAAATCATATAGATGTTATATAATTAACTATTATTTCATAATAGATATATATTTATAGATTATATAAATTATAATAAAATAAAAAAAAATGATCATGATCCTGATTTATTATTAATAATAACATTATTATTGATTTTATATTAATTTAATAACATAAATAGAAAAATAAATTCAATGCTCATCACTATTTTTATGGGAAGATCTAGTGTTCTTTGATTTTGTTATAGGATTTTTTTTTAACACAGAGTTGTTGTAATAACTAAGGGATGTATGCTTTCTCATCATTTCACTAAAAACATACTGTCTTACCATTTTTTATATATGAAAATAAGGATTTTACAATTCCTATCAATTATGGATGTCCATAAAATTATTGAAGAAAGTGGATAATTGTTCCCAAAAAACACAATTTAATAAAAGAACACAACAAAAAGAGATATTTTATTAAAAATAAATTGTACTTCTATTAGCGGACACACAAAATTGAAAATAATTAAATAATAAAGGTGCAGAGTTCCAATGATCACACGATATTCCTAAATCTCCATTCACATCTTATAGGCACTTGGTAGAGGTGGAACATTGATAAAAATTATTCTGAGGTGTCTATTAGTCGATGACTAATATTTTGGAAGATAATTATGTGGGGAAGGAGGGTGATGAGAATGTAATTGAATATTAGAAAGGTAATAGTCGCCACCATAAAATTTATATAAACAACCATAATGGATATGTTTCAGAGGGTGGGGTATTTAAAACCTCAAATGATTTGGAATTATAGATTTATTATGGAGAGGTTTTAGTTGGTGATGAATGGGGAATCCAATCCTTGGTATTTGTGCTATAGAACCCTAATGATAACCTGGACTAGGCATAGAAAATCCATATTCCATAGGGGAATAATGAATTTGGGGGAACATTTAATAAGTTGTGGTGTTGTGGAATGTATGAAACCATAGAGAACACCAACATTATTATAATTTTCCCCTAGTTTCATTGTTCCCTAGCGGAATATGGATTTTCTAATCATACATCATGTTATCTTTTTGGTTTTGTAGCTCATTTAACAAGGACATGTTTCCCCTTTCATCACTCACCAAAGCCTGCTCATCCTAACTCTCTTATTCCATATCATTTGAATTTTTCCATGAATTATCTATAATAGATCCATTGTGGTGGTTTACATCTGATTCATGGTGGTGTTCATCACACCATGGATCTTAGCGGAGCCTCGTGGATTTCTAATCTTCCCCTCCAATATTCACACACTCCTGGCCGTGAAAACTATCTTCCACAAGATCAAGAATCAACCAACGGATGTTGTGTGACGTGTTTTTATCAATTTTCCACCTCCACCCAGTTCCACTAGTATGAGTATGGAGTTGTCGGATTCCCATGTGATCACTGAACCTCTCTCCCTTATTTCGTTCAGTTATTTTTACTATGTGTTATGGCTAATAAAAACATAGATGATTTTTCATAAAAATTGATATCTTGATCATTTTCTATTTTATTTTTTTGATTTCCAGTTTTAAATCATTCATAAATAATGAGATGAACATCAATAATTAGTTAGATTTAAAATTTTAGTATTTACTTATATTAAGAATTTAAAACCAAATTTGTTTCTATGAAAATTTTCCAAACATAAATAAATCACTTATTAAAATACTCCAAGGCAAATAGAATGAAAAACCAAACTCAAAGATTTATGTAACCATATATATTCTCAAATATATGGTGATGATCATTGAAAATTTCAGTTCATTTCTATCTTATAAATTATATAATAATAATAAAGATAACATTATTAATAATAAGTCAGGATCATGATCATTGTTATTATTTATTGTTATTTTAATCTATTATGAAGTAACATTTACTAATATAAAATATATATGATAGATATTAATATTATTATATATATACATGAATCCCATAATCAAATCCTGATTTAGGTTAATTTCTGAGTTACTATAACAGTTATTCTAGTGGGTATTGTATAAGTTACTGTTGTTATGAAACTGTTCATCTCATTTGGGCCTACATGGTACATATTTGGGCTTTCAGGTCATCAGGTCCACTATATGCCTTTGTTCCACCAGGAATTCATGCCACATCATGCCTTCGAGTTAATAGATATCAGGGCATTGGGTCTTCCGTCCATGAGGCAATCTAGTATGACCACATGGGAGTGGAGCCTAGATGAGGAGTCAGAGAAAGTATAAACCACAAAATAACAGAAAACCAAATTGGAAGAATGATAGGGTTTGAGAACATCCATCGATTCTAGGTAATGTGAGGTGGGGAACTAAGCACCATCAATGAAGTATATGTTGTGGAGTGGTAGTTCTAGTGTAGTCAGGTCTTTTATCCTTCTAGTCATATATTATCCCTTGGGCCTCTAGGGCTATGTGTCATGTCAGGGTTCCTTCTTAATCCAATTAAAAAGTGGATTATCCAAAAAAACTCTAAGGCCATTGGAATTGGTTGACAACCACCACAATTTATAATACATGATAAAAATATTTAATTTTATATGTAACAGATAATTTCAATAAATTCATTCAAGTATTCTTGTCATTGTTATTTTTGTAAGAACCACCACCATTGATTTTTTTTATAATTATTTTTATTACCTTTAGAGAATCATTTAGTGCTAGTGTACTTGAAGTCCCTCAGGGGGGTTTTGGATATTAACCTCCCTAATATCTTTCTTAGACTCCATCTGTTCATGGGAAGTAGGGTATGATGGGGGCATCAGAAATGTGATTTTATTAATTAATAATTCGATGAGATGTTTTTACCTTATATGTTAATGGAAGTCCATATATTGTCCCTTTCATTGAAATAGAGTGGTCAGGTGAGATTTTATGAATATGGTATAATGATGAGTTTATTTCAAATAGCCACAAAAATACATATCAATAAAATATGTTGATAACATGGGTGTGTGACCTTATTAATGAGAAATTGTGATAAAGAGATTATATTAGGTATTTATTGTTTATATGTGTATATTGATATTGTGACATTGACTTATTTATCTTGGGATCCTTAACCCCTTGTTTGGAAAAAATATTGGACTTTATGAAAGCATATCTAATGCCAACTAGAAATAATCCTTGAGTATTACACACAATGTGTTTCTGTTACCTCAATTGAAATCACCTATTAATTAATTTTTGGAATAAATGTTATTATAAATAATTTGAAATTATTTTATTTTCAAATAATTATCACATAAATTAAAAGAATAAGGAAATTAATAAATTAAAAGGATATATAATACTTTTTTCTTTTTTTATTGAATGAATAAATATTTTATTTAGTTGAGTATTCAATAAATTATGAGGATTATTGAACCAATATTCTTTTTGGTGATAAATACTAATTTTCAAGCTAGTTAAATAGTATTTATCACTTCTCCAGTTATCACATGAGGTGGAATAAAAACAATATTTTTATTATAATACATGGGATGTAGTACGAGGTGGGTTTAACGGGTTTTTAAGGGAACATTTCCAATTAGTTAAATTTAGAACCCTAACTATTGGTTAATAAATAGAACCTTCGTTCATTTCAAGAGTGGTTAAAATTTATAATAATTGTGTATAAAGAATTAATCTCTAGAATCCACCTCTCCATTTTCACACCCTCTCAAGAATGAGTAGATCATGTGAATTTATTTAAGACCAAATTAACAAGAATCAATCAAGATGAACAACAGAAGATGATCAATCAACCATGCTAGAAACTGTTGATTAATTTATGATGTTTATATATCATAGTATAAGATGTGGATCACTGGTAGAGGTATTATACACATGGATCCTTCATGTGAAATGATGGATTATCAAATCAGGTTTCAGACCATTAACAATTAATATTAAAAATGACCTAAAAATTTGGAATTATTTCAACTAATTTAATTAAAATAATAATAAATTTTATTTGAAAACAATAATTTTTAATGAAATTTGTGTATTCTATAATATAATAACGATCCTCTTAATATGAAATTTTTAATGTTTGGATCATCCCATATAACTGCATCCACTGTCAAATGGTATCATAGTGGTAACATTTACATTTATAATTATTTATTTGATTATTGATGATTGGAATTAAATGTTAAATTCATTCATGTTTTAATTATTTATTAAACATTTATCAAATAATGTTGTTCAATTTCTCTATTTCTTAGTCATATTACCATGATCAGTGAATAATTAATGAAGATCATGAAAGATTAACCCATCAGGATGTTCCATGAATGCTAGCTGGATAATACAACACTAAATGGATTGTACTTCTTTTATACATATTTTATATATTTTTTCATTATAAAAGGATTCTCATATCGATTCTAGAAAATCATGTATTTATTGTATGTTGTGTATAATAAATACATCATGTGTTGACCATCACAGTTTTAACATGGCTTTACAGGAGTATAAACTATGTAGATTTACTACAGATGCACTCCACATGATTTTAAGGTTGAAACACATGGGTAAACAACATTGTCTAATTAATACACCCTGTATATTTCATACACAATGAATACTGACTGAAAAATATGTAAATCAAAGTACACATAGTTTACTTTATAAACTTTATGAGAAGTACACACAAAGACACTAGGTTTGTATTGAAGATATCCTATGAAGAGAATTATGTGCAAGGGGGGTGGATTGAACATGCCATGTACATTTCCTATTTATATAAAAATATTGAAATTTATTAATTTCTTCAATATTCTTTATCAAATTGAGTTTTGTGTGGAATTTTATTAGTAGAAAATTACATTCATTATGTTTTATATTATATTATATTCTTAATTTATTTTTCATGATATTTGAAACTCTGAATCATGTATAGTTATTTTATACTAAAAACTCAATGAATTAAAAATTAAAATCTATTTAAATTTCATTTGTTTCATCTGGCATTAAATTGGTTGTTCACTTCATGATATTATGACACATTCTATGTACATAATATGTTGTATGAGTGCATTGTTTACAATTAAAACTACAATGAATAGTTTGGGCAGGTTATGATTATATTTCTTCTTAGTACAATGTTGTATACTATTAAATTTAGTTTTAATTAAAATAAAATAATCGATTCTATTTAAAATCATAGTGGATGTGAATTTCTAGAAGATTAGATGAAATAAGATAAAATGACTTAATTTATTAATAAGACAGTTAATAATATTAATTTAAGGGATATTTTATCTTATTGATGAATAAAATAAAAGTAATACTAGATATTATTGGTAAATTCTTAATCGTTGTATGAGTTTGACCTATCATGATATTGACCTGAAATTTTTTGTGTTGGTTCTATTTAATTTAATTTTATTACATGTATTTCCATTAATCAGTATAAAATTAAATATGATGTCATGTGAGTAATCAATCCCTCTATTATAATGTATCTCTTGCATGTGAAATGTTTTTTTATGTATCTCCCCTTCACCAATCCTTTGGTTCACCTCACATATCTTGAAGTTATATAACATATATAATAAATGTATGTTTTGTATTCACATGGAGTCAGTTCAAGAAAGAGTTTAGGTGGAGAGGGATCAATATGGAAATAATACAAATCCAATATAAGATATGCATAGGTGTATAATTGATATGTTACTACTCATTCCAAGACTATTAGAAGGATTTTTTCACTAGGTTCATAGATTGATTTATTGATCTCTAAATAAATAAATCATTATATAACTCTCATGATCATTTCGTTTATTTTTTGTATTTTATTTTTTACATATACATTAATTATTTTATGGATTTTAGACCATGATAACATAAATAAATGAACTAATATACAATTATAGAATTTATATAAATGGGTTATACGTGTATGTTTTATCTAAACATTGTAAATTCTTAAAGAAAAGTCCACTTTATATTAACTAAACATGTGAAGGATACAAAAGGAAATTTTACCAATAATAAAACAAATCCCTCTATACATTATTATGTACTACTAAGACATATATTTAATGAATAATAATTAAAACAATAGAACTAATTTTTCGACCGACACTTTTTGGGACACTTACATTTTATCAAGACATTATTATTCATGTTTTGGGATGACATAAGTATTTTACATCTAGAGATTTCAACCTTTCTAGACATGAATTTCCACGATGGAAAGCGTTGCAGAAATACAATTTATTATTTCCGGATAGGAGAATCCAATCAATGGATCAAAGAGTTGCAATCCTGAGGGTGGAAATGAAATCAACACCAAAATAAATTCATGTAATTAATTTATCCCTTGATTTGGTTATGAGAACAGTAATATTGATATATTCTACTAGAATTTATGAGAAGGTAGACATTATAGGTCCAATGGTGAGGGTTTTTGGGAGTTGATTAAATATTGAGAGACTTAAGAAAATTAAATTCATTATGTCTCGTATATTTGTTTATCATGTCAAAAACTAATGATATTGTCTATTAATATTTTAGAATAATTGAATTTTTTTCGACCACATTATCCCTATGAAAAATTTCGTACCTTTCATATAAGTACTGAAATTCTGTGAATTGAAATATTATGTTCTATAGTCTTCACTGTTGATGCCTTAACGAAATAGTTGTGTGATGAGGAGTTCATTGTCTATGATAAGAACATGAGCGATGTGGTCTATATTTAGTGTTTCGTGATTTCATCAATGTCAAATGTTAACATGAATTTATATGAAGACATCTATTAATATATCATGCTCTAATATTTTTATGGACTATGTGAGAAGATTTAAAGGCATGAATAGTTTGCGATATCCAATGTTTTCTTCAGATAAAACATGGGGAAGGTACCCCAATTTGGCCTAATATAGTAATAATCATTATTGATATTGAGTTACAAGAGGTTCTAGGGATTACACTACCTAAATAAATTCAAACCAATTTCATTCATTCATAACTACCTTAGATATTCTCCATCTGTATTCTTAATTTTAATGTAAAATAATTTGAAAATTCACTCATTACTATTTTTACACTTATTTTCCATGTAGGAAGCCACATGACGCTAGAATGTCCTTCCTTCCTTACCGTAAATAAAAATAAAGGCTATGAGAAGAGATATAATTCTAAAGATTATTTATGAGACACTTACAATAACGGAATGATCAAGGGATAAACAATGGAACCAAGAGATATCTGTTTCATATGTGGGAAAAAGGGACAATGGGAGAAAATTGCACCCAGGACAAGAAGCATTGAGAAGATTTTGCTAAATTCACTATCAAGTGATATTTATCCATTTATACTAACTGGGTATTAGTTACATCATATGGTTCTCACATATGTATTTAAATATAGTAAACAATTATATTTCAGAGAATTGAATGAGGGTAGGTAGATCTATGAGTAGCCAAAGGAAGTCATACTTCCAGTTGTGTCTATTGGAAACTACCACCTCACATTACTAATGAGAATGATATTTGTTCTAAAAGGTTGTTATTATGTGTCACTAGTTTCCATAATCATTATTTTTACATCCAAAAATGATATAGGTGGGCTTATTTTTCTGTTTTTAAGTAAATATTATTTTTATATATGTAAATCATGTTTTATAATAAGTAATATTTTTATAATAGTATTTATGCATTCTGTTGAGAAATCAAAGTAATTGAAATCTATAATGAAACTAGTTCATATGAATCATACCACACACAACTATGGAGACACTAACTAGTTCATGTAAATAAAAATCTCAAGATAAAATTACAATGATATTACTAATTTGATTCTTTTGAACTAAACCAAATTTATGTATTTCATGCATGTTTACATGGAAAAATGACCAAAACCCCATTTAGTGGGAATGATTAAAATGGCTAGGAATATTAATTAATTAGTTTATATCAATGTGTGTGGACCATTTCCTATTGAATCTAGTGGTGGGTACTCAAACTCAATAAATTTTAATAATGATTATTGTAGATATTTAAATTTTCACTTAATCGGATATATGTTAGATTGTTTTGATAGACATAAATAATGTAAGAATGAAGTTGAGAACCATCATATTGATCATATTAATAATCTATTCCTAGACTATGGTGGCAGATGTATTAATCATGTCTTCATTGATTATTTATTTCACAACAAGAATTTTTGATAATTGTGACGGGACATTTGGGACAGATTATCATCATAAATGGATTTCTGGGATTGGTATCCATCGAAAATAGCCAGTCATGGTAGTAGGCATCGTAAATATAATTATTTCCTTTAGTAATTCAGAGAAACACTTTTTTCAACGAATATAAAATTCATCACCACGAAATCCTATAATATTAATTAGAACACGTTTGAAATTATTTGTCACAAATAACCTATTATGATGGATAAATCATTCATCGTGAATAACCTTTTTTTAAATATAAATAACTAAATAAAATATAAATAAAAAATAAAATGACATATATTTATAAATCATTAAAAATAATTAATATTCACATGAAATAAATTAATATTTTAAAATATAATATATATATCATTCCATATTACAAAAAAAGTCCTAAAATATTCATAATTCAACAATTAGAATTAGGTGTTAGAGGATCACTCAATGGAACATGGGGAGGAAACTACATACCAACACCATGCAAAATTCTCTCATATACTTCATCATCTCCTCTTCTCCCAGATGTTTCTACTCACACTCCTCCTCCCTCTGCTTCCGCATCTTCTGTATCATCTCATCCTGAGCACTCAACCTCTCTTCATAATGTTTTGTTGATGACGGTGTCAATGAAGACTCTCCATGTGTTCCCTTCACGCTCGGTTATTTCATTTCATAAGAACCATAATTACTCTTAGGTGTCAGTAGAGAACCAATACCAATCACTCATCCTTTCTCGACACCCTGTGAAGTTTCCTGTATCCAAAACTCATCATCGAAACCCAAATTATCATTGACATATTGTTCAGTCTCAGCTTGACTCTCCCATCAATGAGAAGTTGTATCATCATATTATTCATTTAAATATAATGAAAAATTATAATAACAAATTTTTTTTGTTATTGATGACATTGTTCAACAAAATCATTAACCACAATTCGGCGCTTTCATTCTCCTACAAATTTTCTTGTACGGGGATCAGTATACATCTTCTTATAAACATAAAACTACATAATAGATGGGTTAATAGTGGCTTTTATAATATAAAGTTGTGTTATAGTTAAAATAAAAATAAATTAATAAATAATATCACATATCAAATGAAGTATATGTATGACAAATTTATGGCTCCCGACCCTATGGGTGACCTCATGCATCCCCTGGATCTAACATCCAACTAATACTCTACTCCTAAAAGTCTCTCCTAGCAAGAAGCAGCACAACCCATCTCGTACCTGAGTTGATATATAATTGGCATGATGGGATATGGAAGACAGATCTAAGAAGGTAGAAAAGTCTTTATCCATAGGACACTTTTTGATGATGTGTATAAAATGATGAAAGTATTAACACATAGAAGTATACCATGCCTTTTGTATATGACTTCTCCCACTATAAAAAATTAGAGAAGATAGATTCATTAAGAAAATTAAAAAATATACTATTAACAAAATAAATTTTAAGAAATTATATATTATTTAATAAAATACAATCTAGTGTTCGAACATCTCGTCATCCATGGTGATGGGTACCAGGTCCCACGACACCCATGGTTCAGAAAAATGATTTCTTAGAATCCACCAGCCTAGTCAATTTATAAATTTGAAAAAATGTGGAAATTGAATCAAATATATAATCATAAAATTATTATAAAAATTAATACACTTAGTTAATATAAAATAAATTTATTAATAAATTAAACATACCTCTGTAAATGATGATAAAAAATCAACTGATACTGATCTCTCTAGAATAAGATCTATAGTGAGTAATCGAGCAAGATCATGCCTCCTCCTAGTTGGTGCACCTGACTAAGGGGGAAAAGATGAATTAGGATCATCATCAAGATGTCCGACATCTGTGAGAGAATGTAATAGATCATCATGAGGATCATCTCCAACAATCTCAAACTAATATTCTCACCAGTAATAGATTCTTAAAATAGATGTGAAATAAAAAAACTAAGGAATGTTAGAATAAAATAATGTTACCTTTATTATATTGTTAATACAAATATGAAATTTTAAAAACTAATAAATATTATAATATTATTATTACCTATAACTAAAGAACTAAATATAATACAACAATCAGCATCTCCATCCCCATTTTCATCGTCATCAATGTCTTCATCCTAATATTTATCATTGTCAAACTCCATATGAAATTTAGTTTCATCATCCATTAATACTACATCAATATTATCTATATCATCAACCCTTAACTAAGGGGTTTCATCATCGATATTAATATACCGTTAGGAAAGAGATATATTTTCATATGTTTCTTGAAAATTTTCAATAAGTTTCACATCCACAAAACCGTTTACATTTTCAATAAACTGATTTTCATGTGATTTCATTTTTGTCACACTCCACCAATCCTTAAAATCTCACTGAACATCATTTTAATTTTCATTGTAAACATGATTCTATAAATTTTCCTACATAAATGGTTCATTTGATGGAATAAAACTGTTATATTTAATGTCAATGACTTAATGTCAGGGATGAACATAGAACCCCTGATTAGTATCAGTCCAATGACAATTACACAATGTAACATAAATTGGTCCCAGATAACATAAATAAATTATTTCATCTAACTTACTAGAAAATTAAACATCACATTCCTTATGATAGTATCCATTAAAACTAACAACATTGTTCATTGATCTTTTTTAGTAACCATAAATGTGCGCATTGAATTGAAATCAATTAAACACATGCCCATTATAATATTTTACCAATTTTAATTGAGGGTTTTTTTTCACACATAATAAATTGTCAATTTTATTTTCATGTTGTGTTACCTATAAACAATAAAAATTATTAATAATAGATATCATTGAAAGTTTTATTTATTTTTCCATCGAAACAAACCATACATACCATTATTTTAAAAAAATATGAAATGTTTTATTGTCGACATTTATCAAGAGTAGCAGATGTAATTTATAGAAACTTATTTTTGATGTGGGCATATTATAGTCTAAAAAAGTTAATTTAAATAAAGAGTTATTTTATAAATATTAATGAAATAATAAAAAATATGTACAAATCGAACAAATCATGTCATTTTTTCACAATTAATAAAAATATAAGTGTGATCTCTGTGCATTTATTCATCTATAATCCATTTCTCATGATCACCACTAAAACCTAGATCTGGCTAACTGAAAACTGAAAAATGATGTTCTGTGACTTCATAAACATTTTTCTCATTGTGACCAATCTGAGTATGTTTCGAATAATATTCTGATTAAAAATAATAAGTGCATAAATTTCAATTTCTTTCTATAAGTATACTTATACAATTGACCCTTCAACTGATGCTTTGTTACATACATTATTCTTTAATTTGTTAATACATCTATAAAATGGATACAACCACCAGAATTATATGAACCCTCAATATTTATCTCGATATAAAAAATTAAATATTAAATGATGCATGGAATCAAATAAGCTTAGGGGAAATATTTTATCCAATTTACATATAATTAAAACAACATCTTTTTTCAAGAAACTCAATGAATATTAATCTGATGATTCCACACAAATATCTCAAAATTAAAATGATATTCCAATCAACACATCCTATATTAATGAATAAAAAATCACTCTAAGATAATAAGGCATCAATATTTTCAATTATGACACAACATTCATGAATACATAACCCAGTAATATGCTTATTTCTGATGCAACGAGATGAATTAGAAGCATAACCATCTAGTAACATAAAATATCTAATCCATTGATAGAATATTAAACGGTTTTCATTACTAAATGAGTAAGCTTATTATGGATTCATTAATTTCTGTGACCTTTCATCTTAAAATATTTCATGTTCAGAATGTCTGCAAGTATATGCAATATCTAACTATGCATTTATATTTTCTATGGTCTTACTAGGTGTGTCCAACATTGTATAAAACATGTTATCAAAAAAACTCTAATTAATATTCATTACATCTAAAATGTGATGAACCAAAAAATTAGACTAATATCAAAGGACCCAAAAATACTATGCTTTATACAATTATGATCTATCCCAAAACCATTTTTCATTTTCTCATTTATGGTGGGTCCAAAAGAAACAAGATGTCTTGTAGAGACAATATATTTTTCCTGATTACCTAAGAGCACTACCACAGGTGTGTCTATTTCAATTTGAACTTTTTTTAATTTATTTATGATTCTTTGTAAAGGGTTACCCCTAGGAATAAATCACCAATTATATTCAAAATAACTAACCTTTCTCCCATTAAAAATCATAAACACTTTGTTCTCAGTCATGCAGTACAGACTTGATTTTTGACCATGTCTGCTCTATCCAGATAGCATACCATACACAAATAAGTCATTAATCATCCATATTAATGTTACCATCAATATAAAATTATTATATTCAGTTATATCAAATGTATTCATATCGTTTTGCTATATATAAATTAACTCATCAATTAGTGGTTTCAAATAAATCTCAATATTCTTTTTTGGATTTCATATAATTAATAGTGTAAAATATATGTGTGGTTCCATCATCAACATCCATAGAGGAATGTAGTAAGGGATAATGAAAATAGGCCAACAATAATATTGAATACCGTAAGAACCAAATGGACAAAAAATCAATAGAAAGGACCAGTCGTATGCTATTAGTATCTACTGCAAGAGAAGGATTCGTCGGATCCAAATGTTTCCATGAGTCACCATCACATGGATGATTTTGGGTTTCTTTGATAGAAATATTTGATTTATGACATGTCATAAATCAAGATGTGTTGTTAGACATAAATAAACACTGTAAATGAGGTGTTATTGGAAAATATCTCAACAGTTTCATAGGAACTCTAGAATTTTCATATTGCGCCTCTTTATATCTTGATTCTCCACATGTTGGATAATTATCCAAATAATCATATTCACCATAATATAATATGAAATCATTTGAACATTCATGGATCTTCAGATAACATAGACCCAAATTATGAACCAACCTTTTATTTTCATATAAACTTACAGGTAATTTATTTCTGACAGGAAAAATGACTTATCCAAAGATAAAATCTGGTCGAAACAACTATTACACATTCCAAAATCTGATTTAATAGCCATAAATATTATAACAGCTTCATGATTTCTCATCTGGATTCTTGGATATATGGTCTACCCATCATATTGTAATAAATTTTAAAAATGTGAAGGTTCAGATTTGGGAGTTTAAATATCATTCTGAGTTTTTGTTTTAGGAATAGATGGACCAACTGCCTCATGTATTAAATTCAAAAATGAGGGATTTGGAACAAAAAATTATACTTTCTAATAAACACATTTCATCATGTTGATAAGAAAAAATATAATATTTATGAAAACCAGAATGAAATAGATGAAATACAACATTTTAAAATGTTTCAAATGTCTTAAGACCAAATTTCAAACATGGGTATTTAATTGTTCCATCAGAAATAAAATTTGAATTTGATGATGAAAATGATATAAAGTCTTCAAAAAATTTAACATATATATGATTTAAATCATATCCATTTGGATTTTTTCAGCTATTTATGCAATAATGATCATATAATACATACTGGTGTCTACTTCCTGAGTACATAGTCATAAAAAAATAACAAAATAAAGACCTATTATTAGAGATCATTTTTACTAATTGCAAATTATTATTATATTTCAATAGCTTGAAATATTCAATGGAATTTTATCTAAGAGAGACACTAGATTATCAATGGATTATGAGGGTTGTAGTGGCTCAGCATACCAAAAATAAGAATATTAATTATATTATAAAAGACACATGCTTTTTGTTGAAAATAATGGAATATCTCTCGAATATTATCTCATATGAGACACATGAAATTTTTTTAACACACACTATTTGTTAAATTTCTTTATATATTTTTAATATTTATTATTATGATTTTATAATCATCAGTAATATTAACAATTTATTAGTAATAATTACTCAATGATTGTTAAATAATATAAATTTTTTAAATTAATACATTATTTTTACGATTTAATATTTTGTACAAATTATTAATAAGTCTTATAATAATTGTATTTTTTTCAAAAATTATTAATGAAAATTATCCTATTTATTAATAAATATTTTTTAAGAAATTGTTCATATTTTTAATAAATTTCATTAAAGAAAATTGTTAAAGTTTTAAATATAAAAATTGTGATATATAATGTTTAGGTAAAATGTTTTATTTAAATTAATTTTCTCATCATTCATAGAATGCAATCAATTATATTTATTTCATTATATATATATATATATATGACACATAATGAAATCTATTTACATCAAATTATTTTTTACATGTTTTTTCAACGAAATTAACATATCAAATCTATATACATACACACATGCACACATACAAATTGTCGTATATTTCTTCATTTTTTTCAAATTAATAATAAAATTTTATAATTTATACTATTATTTAATAATTATTAATAAAATTAAGTGAATAATTATATATATATATATATTTTAAAATATTTATAAATTAATATCAATATAACAAAAAATTTGACAATTTTCGTTAAACCAATATACATATTACATTTATATATACATAAATATAAAAATACATATATAATTATTATATATTAATAATATTTACTAATTAATTATAAATTATTAAAAATACTTTAATGATTAATATTAATTATTTAAATATTTATTCATTTTATAATAATTCTTATATATATGTATATCACAATTTTGTAATTAATATAAATAAATAAATTATATTCTAACACATTTTTAAATAAATATGCATATCAAATATATATATATATATATATTAAACATTACATGTATTTTTTAAATATTTATATATACCTATTATGATGTTTATATATATATATATATATATTACAAGATTTCATAATCAAATATTTTTTTACGTGTTTTTTTTAAATATATAAATATATCAGATAAATATATACATACATAAATATATATATATATATTACGAACCTTAAAAATTATTTAAAACGTTTATATACATATGTATATATATATATATCATAAACATTACACATCTTTTAAACCATATATATATATATTATTATTTTAATATACGTATATGTTTGTGTGTATATATATATATTAAATACATTACATAACTTTATATATAAATATATATATATAATTACACATTTTTTAAAACGTTTATTGATGTAAACACATAATGTATTGTTTACATATATTTATATCAAAAAAAATTCTTAATTAATTAAAATGTATTGTTTATATGTATTTTTATTAAAAAAAATTATTAATTAATATAAATTTATAAATACATTTTGGAAACTTTTATAACAGATCTACATATCAAATATATATATATATATATATACAAATATACAAATAGACATACATATATGTATATATATATAAACACATACACAATATGAAAATTAAAAAAAGAAATCTTAATATATATATATATATACATAGAAATATATCAAAATTAACATAATACTCAAGAATTATTATATATATATATACAAAACACATATAAATATTAACAAAAAAATTAGTAGAATTACTAAAAATCAATTAATATAAATTATACGAAATAGAGCAAAATAAAAATAGAGATTAATACAATTAAATCCATCATAATTATCAAATAAATCCTAAAAATTATATAAATTTCTAACCTTAGGGTTTAACCAATCCAATATATTTTACATTGAAAAAAAAATCTGCAAAAAAAAAACCAAAATAAAATCAAAATAGAAATTAATACAATTTGGTCTGTCTTAAATATGAAATAATGAATTAATATGAGATAAATTACTAAACTAAGGGACGACCCCAATATATATAACCTTGAACCCAAATACGCTAAATTTTTTTATAGATAATATAATTGGATTCCATTCTTTAAATATATGAGATTAAATTAGCAGAAAACCATGAATAATGAAGCCACACGGAGGTGGGGAAAATCAGTCAGCTATAGGGTTTAGTGTGCGGCGTTCGGGAGAGGGAGGAGAAAGAGGTGGAAGAAAGAGAGGAGGGTTGTGTGGTAGTTAAAACATTGGGGTTTTTTGTGATGATATATTTTTTATAAAATTAATTTCATAAAAAATTTATTTTTCTGGAAGATTATTTACAACAAACACCAATTTCCCTCTCAAATAATCTCGAGCCTAGGGGAATTTGAAATGGATATTGTTATCTGTCACAAATTTCCATCATAATTAATTTTCATGTTGGGGTGGTCAGAAAGCGCACCAGAAATATTTTCAAAGTATTATTTATTCTGTCTCAATAAAAAATTATTTGTGATGGAATAAATAAGTAGTCGCAAAATGTAACCGAAAAGGAAGTAGTTGTGAAGGGTCACTTAGTCATCACAAATGACAAATAGTAAATGTATGAAATTCTACTACAGTATGATTTTTGAATTTAATCAAAACACAGACCTCATTATACACAATAATGGTATATTATATGTGAATAGAGGAACCACACCTTGATGGACATGGTGAGATCAATGATGATTTATGAAAGTCTTCTGTGATCCTTTAGGGGAGAAAAATTATAGAAATAAACACATATATTAATATAACTGCCAACTAAGGTGGAAAAAATATAATACATATTAACTTTGGTGTGGATGAAATTCCATGTTATCAAATTTACATGTGTGGAATTGTGAATCATTTTTAAGGACTCTTTAGGTAACAAACATTCACCTCAAGGATAAAAGTGTATCATTATAGGATAGCTCAAGTATAAAATGGATCTTACCTATATGTCCCCTCAAAAAATGGTAATTATGAAAAGTCACCCCATATTATTTGAGATGTAGAATAATTATAAAAGAGATTGTGGGAGCAAGAGAGGCTTTGAAGAAGTCTAGTCTTAAGGTAATCAAAAGTAGGCATAAAAATAGATTCCAAAAAGCCTCATGTATGAATATGTTTTAAAGACCTTCATACTACATAGGAATAATAGAGATGGTATAGAACAATAAAAAAATGGTTTTCTAGTCTCTGAGGATATATAATCACTAATTATTGATAATATAATCATTTTTTTAAGGAAGAAGTACCTGGAATTGATGATTCTAAGTGGAAACAGTAGTTGAATTTTGAAATGGATTCCATTACAAAAACTGAGTATTCATTTTGGTAGATCCTCTAATGGATGTAAATCTAGTTGGTTGTAAATTTTTAGTCCAAAATAAACTGAACATGGATGGATATTCCAGTATATATATGCCATGAGTAACTAAAAAAGGTATTAAATAGAATCAGGGCATAGATAATTGTTATTAGATTTTTAAATTGGATGTAAAAAACATTAATCATTAATAGAACCATCATGAAGATGTAAATATGATATTACCCAAAGCATTTGGGACTCCAAAGGATACCAACAAGGTAAAAAATTGAAAATATTCATTTATATATTAAAGTTAGCATCTTGATCATGGGAAATTATATTTTATAAATCCATAATGGAATTGGGTATAATAAACAATGAATGTGTGCATTGTTTCTATATGAAGTTTAGTGAGAGTATGGTTATTTTCATGGTATTTTATACTGATGATATACTAATTAATGTAGATAAAATATAGGTCTTACAGTCATTTAAATCTTGGTTAAATAAATGCTTCACCATAATGGAAATAGTGGGATAAATTTATATATTATTAGGATGAATAACCAAGATACTTCTTAGTATACATTAAATTATATATATTGATAAGATACTAAAGAGCTTTAATATGGAAAAATACAAGATGGGATTCATTATAATGTCACATGAGATTCATATTTCTAATAAAATTTTCATCACACGTAAGAGGAAATAATACTGATGAAAATAAGTCCATATGAATACTTGATTGGATCAGTCATTTTTGTTATGTTCTATATACTAGGCTTCATTTCACATAAACATTATGTGAAGTAGGAGGATATCAAAATGAAACAACTGACTGGTGGTGGATGAAAGTAAAGACAATCCTTATGTATTTGACATGAACTATTGATATATTCCTAGTCTATGGTTGAGTTAAAGAACACTATATCAAATGAAATGTAGATGAAAGTTTCCAAAGAGACTAAGATTGTCTAAAATCATAGTCGAGGAATATCTTCACCCTCAATGGAGGATATGTGATCTGGAAGAGCTCAGACTATGTTGTGTTCATAGATTCAATAGAAGATTCTGAATATATTGTGGATTATAAGGAGGATAAATATGCACAATGATTATTCAACTTTATACAAAAGAATGAATTGGTACCATGATGTGAACACCCTATCACACTCTACATTGATAATAATGTTGTTATGGATCATGTAAAGGAGTGACGATCACACCAATGGAAGAAGAACAAACGTAATAAGTATCAGATCATGATGCATTATTCTGATATAGTTGATGTTATAAAGTGTAGAATATTCATTGATGAAAACATGGTATATGGCTTGAATATATTGTTAAATCTACTGAAAAATGATCTCCATTTGACGTCTAGTGGATAGAAGGTTATTAGAAGTTGGATCTAGTCTTAGTGGGTTCTTGTTGGAGTTGGTATTTGTTAGTACCTATAAATTCCAAATTCAAGGTGAAGAAAATTCAAAAAAATGAGAAAAGGGTATAAATAAAAACCTAAATAACACTAAAGAAAGTTTCAAATGGATGCATCTGTGAAGAAAAAATCCCTTCACAGATTTCTACTCTACATGGAAATCCATAGTTTTTAAAATCATATAGGAACTAAAGAGTTCTCTGAAGGAGGTGGTATTTTATTTTTCCTTGAATGAATACTACCAGGGAACTATGTAGATCATGGGATTAGGTGGCATTACCAGTTCCCACAAATGACCCCTCCCCCCGCTGACAAAGTCATCTTCTAGTCATGGAATTATCCATGGAAATCCCAAAAAATAGGATCTTTGTCCCACTATTCTCCTCTATAAAACCCCAATAGGTGATCTGAGGAAGCTTGGTTTAAAAAATGGATGATTCGTGGAGAAATATATTGAGGGTGAAGTAAAAATCTATCCCGCACTAGAAGTACTTCGCAAAATCTATCTCATGAACTATATGCTGGTGGCCCTTTACAAAATCCATCCAGAAAACTGTGTGTGGAAGACGCTCCACAAATGGATTACATGCAATGGAAAAGTCATTAGTGAAAATAGGTGTTATTTTATGACCCTTAAATGGATAAAATTTCTAATGGACGAACCCATCATGGACACTCCAATGCATACAACATCCTTCCTGAAAGACCCTTTATAAGAAACACTTTGGAAATGAACACATTATGGCAAACCCTTTGATGATCCTCCTATGTGTACAACATCCTTCGTGGATGACCCTTTATAAAAAATATTTCATGGAAGCTCCCATAAATCTATCTCCTTTGTAGCCAGCTCATACAAAGTGATCCTTATATAGAAAACACTATTCACTCATTTGTATATACTATGGGGGATTTTCCCATATTACCCTACTCAGGATCACTATCATGTTGTTTTTCCTAGCCCTCCGAGATGATCCCTTATCTACCATCACTCACCCTCATGATAAACGGAGAGTCTCACCACTAACTTTTCATGCCAAGTCAACGACATTTTTGGTGTCACCCTTTTGACACCCAATCATATGTCTCATTGGCACCATGAGTCGACCTACTCCTCATGGAACTCCTAGAACCTCATCACCTACCTCCTATGTTAGGTTGATCATGAAATCAATGGAAAATTGCGATCAGAATGTTTCTTACATGCTTGGACACATCCTTTCTATTCATCAAACTCTATGTCTAAGGTGATTTTAGATATTCCTAAACCTCCGTGGCCATCTTAAATAGAAGTCAATTATCCTATGGACACCTTTTCTTGGTTATTAAAAATAATCACGGGTTGGATCTGCAAAATTTCCCACAAATAAAGGTCTATCAACCAAAGACAAATTCATTCTCATGAGTGGATTTTCCTACCTCTGTATGCCCTAGTGGATCTCATGTGCCACATCATTCCTCTTAATTAATGAATCCTTAGAATCATGGTTTACAATTTCCTTACCTCTCATGTTTGAGACATGTTAGAACATCACAACCCAATTATCCTCCAGTTAATGGTGGTTCATATAACATGTCGTCCAAACTCTATGACCTTAAACAAGGAGTTATCATCCTAACCACATGATATTAAATAGTATGGAACTCATCATGGACACATGATGTTAAAATTTATGGTATTACTCCCAACAACAAAACATTAAAGTTTGATTCCATAATCCATGATATATGATGTTAAACTGTAGTATACCCCAAAACCAATTTTAGGGATCTCCTCCTAAGGTAAGATCCTATCCTTTCTTGAGGGAGGCAGTTCTCTTGCTCATATCTACCTCTATTTCCTTTACATTCATCCCTTACTCACATTGGACTCACGTCGAATATAAATTTAATAGAGGGAACTGTCGTATCCATGGCATCTTCTACCACTAGAGAAGGAATGCTGACTGATTTTTTGAATCTTTTAGTTCCTCTTGTAAAAAACACCGATCATTACTCACATGGGATTATAGGTTAATGATGATCATATAATCCACACGATTCACACAACTAGTTTAACTATGATAAATTAGATTCCGAGTCTAATCGGGATACATAGAACACATGTATAAGTAATGAGCTCAAGGGGAATATACCACAAATGTTCACCCCAATCATAATATCCAACTCACTCGGTCTTCATTTAAAGTGTAATCCCCAACATCAAACCAAACAAGGCTTCTCACTTGATGTAAGACCTAAATCAAACCACCTTTATGTGAATTTTCCAGGCATAATCCCCAGCTTCTATAACTACATGGACATTGATTCCCAACTAACTGGGATATGTAGGAAACCTCCCATAAGTTCAGGCCAAAAACCTCCCCTATTCTATCTGTTACATAATTTTCACTTCAGTTCAATCTCATCCTCACTGCATGATGTTAAACATCATAGTCTTATGAACTACATAGTATTTGATTCCAAACTAACTTGGATACATTAGAAACCTCCTTATGGGCCAAACCCAACTATAAATTCCACCCTAATGTTCTTCGAGAACATCCTTGGTAGGGTCATGTTCACAAAGAAGGAGACATTTCTTTTGGGGCTCTCATCCCACCTTAGTATATGTATCATATAAAATCTTGATTGATAACCTTCTGCCAATACATCCTTACTTCATGAAGTTAGACTACATGGTCGGTTCCTCATCTCACAAATATAAAAGGTGATGTGTCTAGTTATTTGGGATTGTATGTCATGAAGCCTTATTCATCTCATGAGGATATGTATTAAACCTATATTATGTGTTAGATCTCAACATCGGAGCAATTTTTGCGTCCCATGGATGATGATAAACACTAGATCCCCTCATCGAATTGATTAAACCATCATTGTCTCAATGAATGCCCCGGGAATTTATGATTTTTCCACGAAAGGGTTACATTAATAAATATCCTCTGATATAGATAGAGGGTTTTCATTTATGGATAACCCTGGATACATATAGAAGATTCCAATACCATGTGTATTTACAATCGATCTTGTGAATTATGGGTAGTCCATGGACACGTTCTTGGGAATGAACCAAGTATTTATAAATATATTAACATGGATTAAATCAATACGAGAGTCCTAGAATAGTTAATAGCCCCCCTCCCAAGGATGTGACGAGGCAGAGTTCCCACCCTCTCTACCAATGTGTGTTCTCAGGTATCATTTTCCAAGATACCCAATGAGCCCCTTCCATTGAAAAGTAGGTCAATGAATCATTGATTGAGAGTTTTTATGTGTTTATGTCTCCATGAAAAACCATTTGGAGACTATATTAGTATATTTTATCTGATGTGGATTGATTTCCAAAAAAATCAACCCCTTACAATCAATTGTCGGGTGCAATGCCTTTGGTTTGAAACAATACATTAGAACAAAATCTTTGTACTTTGGATTAAATTTATATTAACAGAATTCCATATTAACAAAACAGCATATTATATATTGTTTATTTTTTTCATTAATTTTATTTCATAATATCCTAGAGTATCGTTCACATTAAAATGGGCATAACAGTTCCACTATATGATGTGAACCTTGAATTTTCATGGTGATATTCCTAATGATAGTTATATGGTGGGATTAAATATATGGTGGGGAATATAAAATTTTGATTTTCAAGTGAGATTACTCAAAATTAAATGAAACTTATACTCTTCATGTTCTCACTTGGAAATCTCTATGATGTTATATTATGAAAACATATCCACTAGTAGGAATTCCACACATTTTATGTGTCATAAGATATTCCTATCACTAAGTGTGCATAATGGTCTTTAGAATTTATGATTATTGTTAATTAATTTCATGACTCACAGACATATATTTACTGACCAAATCCATGAATCCATATATTCATCAAATGTAGTGTATCGTTCGTGATTCATTAATGACTTGTTATTAATGAACAAGTCATGGAATATTTTTTCCCTTCCATATTAATAAAAGTCAATTTCTCAAACATTTGACTGCAATAGAACTAATGAATTAAATTCAATGGTTATGGGGTAGTGAAGAATTTATTTTAGATAGTAAAATAAGGATTTATCAAGAATATACATTGATTACAGGGGTGTGCAACCAGCATGATGAGATATTATGATAATAGAATTATATTATAGAGAAAGTGCTTGTATGTGGTTGTAAATGTTACAATATTAACTTATTTCTCTTGTTTCCCATGAACCATTTTTGTAATGGAACCGCAAATATAAGGCCCCAGCCTTAAACCTTACATAATCTTGAGTTATTACAAGATTACACATTGAGGATCTTTTCAGGTTTAGAGTTTTAGAGAATTAGATCATGAAACTTGCATTACATTCCACATTTAAACAAAGTGGTTACATAAAAGACAGCATTCATTCCTTCCATCAGTGGAAACATATTTAAAATAAAACATGGATTCTTTCTTAACACATCCTTGACTCTATCATCTTATCATGTACCTTTCCCTTGACCTGAAAAACATTTCAAAAACTTGGGATGAGCATAAAAATCTTAGTAAGGGATATAAAAATATGGAAAGGAAACATGAGTTCATATATACATGAGAATGAAACCATACATTACCCATAAAACAATGGCACTTTAACATACCTCATCAAACCATGAATAAATCATAGAAAACATAAGACATAAAGGTAACTTGAGGCATTCATAACATTCTTACGTAGGGAGTAACACTCTTGGTCACGTTTGGAATACTCATCATAGTATATTCCCTAAATATCTTCGGAGAAACCTTAACGTTTCACTCCTTCACGTTACCCAATGCATTGGAGAGCTATATCGGGCTCACCCGCCCTTAGTTTATAACGGAACCACCCGTTCTTCATAACAATGCCCAAGAACCATAACATAATCGTATCACATAAAACATGAATAAAGGAAACATAACATTTGCACATTTCAATCACAATATAACAGTTTAAGATATTGAAATAATGAATCCATTAAAAACTATTTTCAAAACCATTTAAAACATTTAATAAAGAGATTTTTGAATCAAAGTGTCCCATACAACCTTGAAGCTTTAAAATTTTAAACCATTAATATCCATATAAATAAATCCTTAAAACCATTTTGAAAACATGGATATTAATAAGAACAAATAATTAAAACATTTAAAACGATATTTTGGTTAAAGGGGTTTTACCAAAATTAGAGACACTTGAATACAATAATTGAGGAATAACATTTAGTCAAAAATTTATAATATCATGAGAATAAATGGATTCATGATATAATACTCCAAAGGACAGTATATACACCATATAAGAGTGAATTGGTGCATAACAACAATGAACTCTCAATAGAAATGTCAAATGTGATGAAATCCCTTATAAAGAAGGTATCCTTAAATTAAGGACAAATCAATCTCAAAATTATGTGTGAAAAATATAAATACACCCAATATAAGTGGATATTAAGTGTAAAACAATAAAAGGCCATTCACACATATTCAATGGATGATATATTCAATGACTACATGTAGAACCCAAATAAATCGAAATTGGGTTAAAAAGTTCCCTTGACAGCTTAACGACGTCACATCAAAATGAGTTGACGAGAGATAAAAAGTGTATCTCATCACTTGGACATAAAATTTACATCAATAAGGATATATGAGAACATATCCCAACATAACAATATGTAAATTAAAAGACCCAACAGAATAAGTCTTTTAAAAAAAGGAGGGTGAAAGGTTCCCTTACCGACTTGGGTATCTTTCAAAACATACACCCCATGGAAGAAGGACAATAGATCATTTATGTAAATACTTATAAACGAAAGTATATTACACAAAGAGTAGAATAATGGGAAGTACATACACCACTCAATGGAATTTGTGGCAAATGTAGCATAAATATCATGGGAACAAAAGTGAGATGAAAAATCCCTTACGAAAACTCGGCAGCCTAACGGCGCCACATAAAACATCCAAAATGGATTGATGAGAGGAAATAGGGTCTCTCATCATATAAAAATAAAGTTTACAGAATGAGGAATACAAAAGAACATCCCCCAACATAACAAAAATTTTCTTAAAAGAAGTGACATAAAGGAGAGTACTTAAAAAGAAAGAGAGAGGTTAGATCTCTTACGAAAATTCGGCAGCCTAACGGCGCCACTCAATACTTCCAAAATGGATTTATGAGAGAGAATAGGGTCTCTAATCACATGAACATAAAAATTACAGTAAGTGTAATATAAAAGATCATCCCAATAACAAGAAAGATGAGCTTTAAAAGGAATGACATAAAAGTGTGTACTTAAAAAGAAAGAGAGGAGTAGGATCCCTTACCTCGGGTCCGACTTGACTTGATCGTTCTTTAATCTCCTGAATAATAAACTTGAGTTAATTTATACTTGATTAAGAACCTTTTTAAAGTTCATTATTCCTTTTAGAACACTTATTTCTATGTTATAAACATTATTTAATCATTTAAGTTAATCATGTTTATTTTGTCGATATTTGGTTCTTAAGTCGAAAGTGGACTTCTTACAATTACATGTTGTTCGTGTGGTAAATGGTTCTTCATATCCAGAATGAAATTACTGATTTGGATATCTTATATATCATATATATCCAGCATATACATGTATTTATAATATTACATAATCATTTAGAGGTAAGAAATGAAATGCACCGTTCATGGAGACGGTAATCCGTACGTACGCATGAACGCTACTTTCATTACTTTGTCATATTAATGGAATTTAAACTAAATGAGAGGTATGTATATTTTAATTCCAGAATTATGTTAATCATTTAGATGTATCATACATCATATATATCCATTATATATATTTACTTATAATAGTACATAATATTTTGAGATAAGAAATGCAATGTACCGTTCATGGAGACGGTAAGCCGTACGTACGCATGAACGCTACTTTCATTTCTATTTCATATTTAATGGAATTAAAACATAATGATACATACTAGTATTTTACTTCCAGTATGATATCATATATAATATCATTAAATATACCCTTTATACGTACCACATATGGTAATAACGAATCAAATCACTTTGAGGGGGCGGTAGTCCGCATTTCCTAAATTGAAGATATCGCGTATACCCATAATGGAATCCATAAAGGTAAGACACAAATAGAAAATACAGAAGCATAAGTAAAACATAAACATATTATATATCATATAAAAAAATAGTGACATCATAATGGCCACCTTTGAAGGTGTTAAATGAGTATTGAACAATCATCGTTTCGGGAGGCAGAATTTCGCCATCCACGGAAACCGTATGTTCTTTAACCATTTGATGTAGTTGTGTGATACTGTAGCATGAATAAATCTTATAACAACATCCTGGTATATTGAAGATACTGGTGTTGTTACAGGAGAAGTATATAAAAAGATTTTAGGGGGTTGGAGAAGCAAAATAAAACAATTGAACATGAGAGAAAGAATTACCTTTAAAAGTGTAACTCATTTGGATTTGAGTCTAAAGGCTTTCTTTCAAAGGATTCTGCACAAATGAAGTCCTCTAGGATGAGGAGAGGGATGTGGAGAGAGTAAATGGGCAGGGTTTGGCCGAGCCAAATGCTTGAGAAGTGTGTGAAATAAGGTGGAGGTGGGGGCCTTTTATAAGAGGAGAGGAGGGGCACTTTTGGAAAGCAAAGAAATATTAATTTATTTGAAAATGTGTTTCGGTTTTAAAAGGTCCCACATTGATAGAATTAGTGGATAAGGTGATAAGGCTTCGAAATCCACTCATTCAATTGGTTTTGGCCATGTTTAGGGTTTAGATTTTTCATTATCTTTCCATTTTATTTAAATCGCCAAATAATGATGTCATCGCTGCATCATTATTATGTCACAAATAATTTAATTTATTTAATGTTTAAAAATTATAGAAAAAATACTATGATATAGTAAATCTTGTTATCTTTCCAATTACTATTTATAATCAAAATTTTGAATTGTATAGCACCACTTAAAAATTGTTTTAGTAAAACAATTTATGTTAGTGTCATTTTCACTTTAACATTAAATAAAAAGTAATTTATGTTATTTCCCAACAAAAGTGGATCCATGGGGTCCCCAAGATAGTCCATGGCTTGTATTGGTCGGCCATGACTCACCCAATAGGTTTAGGACAAGTTTCATGGTGTTTTCACATTCTTATAATATCATTTTTACCTTAAACTACACTAATTACCACTAATCGTGATTAAAACTTAATAAGTTACTATTCACCAAAAAATTATTATAATCTCATTAAACCACATTTTACATACTAATGACAACCATGTATGTCGGATTTTTAAAATTCAATACACATTAGTGGTAAACTTTCATTTAACTGAAAAATCAGTTTGCTTGATTATTACTTAGTGGTTTCACTATTCATCAAAAATTGAAGTTTTTCAGAAAATTACCAAAAATTCACCCTAAGCTATATTTGATATTCTGAATTCAAAAATTAAGTCTATTTTACAAAATTCAAAACATATTAGTCACATTAATTAATTTAATAATTAACTCTCGCTGTCAGAGCAAATAGCGTGTTTTTATAAAACAATAAGTATCAAAAGATTGACACTAGTTTAAGTCTGATTTAAAAGTGAAATTAATTCCAACGACCACTATTTGATTTAATGGTAAAAATATTTTCTAATTTCACTTTAAAACCAATTCAAAATATTATCTAATCATATAAATGAATTATATTATAAAGAGGTTTTGAATTAAAACACAACATTTTACACTATTCATTAAAAAATGAACTTTATCGGAAGAATACCAAAAAATTACACAAAGTAAAATTTGATGTCCCGATTCTTAATAAGAGTTTTATTCAGTCCCAAAAGAATGTATAAGAGTGATCAAAACTATATTTAATGATGGTTCACTAACAAAAGGCGATAAGTGAACTTTTAGTGAAAACTAGGGCATATACGCCTAAAATTGAATTCATTCCGTATTTTTAAGCCTTTAGCTTTTATTGGATAAATGTAAAAACATTAAAAAACACATATAATCATATTTTAGTTATTTATATCGATTCCCGCCAATACAATGGCTACATGTTAACTACCATTTGAAATAATATTATTTTATTATTAGAGTGCAACGTAAGACTCCCAAGAAACGCGTTGTTGCGTGTTGGGTATGCCATCGATCATAGCGTCCCCTTTAAAGTCATATTAATATTTTGTTCACAAATATGGATAATTATGAAAATTTCTATTCTTTATTTACCTGGGGTGTTACATCCTTCCCCCCTTTTGGGAATTGCGTCCTCACAATTTTAAAATTGCGCTTGGAAATATCCTTGAAAGTCCCACATCGTAAGAAGAGTCGGTAAAACAATCACCTTAAAATAATGAAAGATAAGCACAGAGGTCACCCGAGTTAACCCATACTAGGATTCCAAGTATGAAAATATGGACATGGAGGAGAAAACACAGGGTCGTGTTCTTGAAGGAGAGTGATAGTAAACATGTTTAGGAGAAAGTTAACAATGAGAAAATCAGAAACTTGTGATGGGTTAAACGGTGTTGGGTTCCCCAGTAGGAAAAGTTAATAGACAACATTTTTGTTTTAAGTTACTTTTTATTGAGGAATTTTTTCATAATGAAGCATAATCACTTATCATATTGACTTTCAACTTTTATTAGATTCCTTACACAAACTCATATTTTCTCCAAAAGATGAGTATTTAGGAAGACTTCTTCTCATTAAGAGTACTATAATCAACTTCTAGAGAAACACCTAATTCTAAAAAGAGAACTATATACATCCCATTTCTTTAGTCTTAAACCAGAACCAAAACCAAAAAGGTTAGTAGAAGGTCAGATAATCCAAAAAAGGATAACCCTTTAAAAAGAAAATCTATGCTTAATCTCCAAAATTTGTCCAACAAAACCCAAAGTTCAACGAGGACCATCCGATAAACAATTTGTCCATAAAATCCTTCATAGTAAACCAAACTAAGATTGAAACCCAAATATTTGAAGGATTTAGTCACATATTCTTCCAAGTTAAATTGTAACATTTATCTCCAAACAACATTAGTTGCTCCTAAAGTCTCGTATTGAAAAGTAATTAACCTAATCACATATCCTCCATGATAGGTTAATCATTTTCATAAATAACCCAAAATCAACTTACTCTTAATTAATAAAATCATATAACTAGAAGGAATCGTTCAAACTAACCAGGGACATCACGTAGTCCAGTGGTAGGCGATAAATATCAGTCGCACTTTGGTTGTGGGTTCGATTCCCGCAGCTTTGTCCGACGCGACGGGATGTCACACGATCTGCGTGTTGTCCTTTTTCCAAAACTATATAATTCTTAAAACATTCCCCAAAATGAGGTAAAATTTTCAAGATTAATCATAACATATTTTAACCTCAAGTTTATCTCATGCCCTTGATTTTTCATAATAACCCATAATTACCTCAAAAGTAAGGATCATATAAACCCTAATGGTTACCATAATAATTATTACCTGAATTTCCACATCGAGTTGGCCATCTCGTACATGATGCATTAGAGAACACACCAAGGTTGAAGTGATTGATCATGACTCCTTGACAGTTGGTTTAGAACAACCACGAGTTTCCTCATTGAATACCCCATTTCTTCCAGTCTCTTAATCAGAGAACCACCACGGTTTCCTTCAAACCAATTGTCACTTTGGTGCCTGCTAGATCCAGCCATTTACTAAAAATAGAAATGTCAGTGTGAGTATATCAACAAAACCATCATGTACTAATGAGTAATATAAACACTATGATATACTTACTCATTCACTTTATCTAAAACTATGACTCTTTCTGGAATCCTAAACATTATGGTAATTTCACTTATGCTTAAAGAATACCCTAACCTCTAATGTTATCTAAACCGACCTCTGATACCAACTATAAGGCCCTAGCCTTAAACCTTACTTAATCTTGAGTTATTACAAGATTACACATTGAGGATCTTTTCAGGTTTAGAGTTTTAGAGAATTAGATCATGAAACTTGCATTACATTCCACATTTAAACAAAGTGGTTACATAAAAGACAGCATTCATTCTTTCCATCAATGTAAACATATTTAAAATAAAACATGGATTATTTCTTAACAAAAACTTGACTCTATCATCTTATCATGTACCTTTCCCTTGACCTGAAAAACATTTCAAAAACGTGGGATGAGCATAAAAAGCTCAGTAAGGGATATAAAAATATGGAAAGGAAACATGAGTTCATATATACATGAGAATGAAACCATACTTTACCCATAAAACAATGGCACTTTAACATACCTCATCAAACCATGAATAAACCATAGAAAACATAAGACATAAAGGTATCTTGAGGAATTCATAACATTCTTACGTAGGGAGTAACCCTCTTGGTTATGTTTGGAATAACCATCACAGTATATTCCCTAAATCTCTTCGGAGAAACCTTAACGTTTCACTCCTTCGCGTTACCCAATGCATTGGAGAGCTATATCGGGCTCACCCGCCCTTAGTTTATCACGGAACCACCCGTTCTTCATAACAATGCTCAAGAACCATAACATAATCGTATCACATAAAACATGAATAAAGGAAACATAACATTTGCACATTTCAATCACAATATAACAGTTTAAGATATTGAAATAATGAATCCATTAAAAACCATTTTCAAAACCATTTAAAACATTTAATAAAGAGATTTTTAATCAAAGTTTCCCATACCACCTTGAAGCTTAATGATTTTAAACCATTAATATCCATATAAATAAATCTTTAAAACCATTTTGAAAACATGGATATTAATAAGAACAAATAATTAAAACATTTAAAACGATATTTAGGTTAAAGGGGTTTTACCAAAATTAGAGACACTTGAATACAATAATTGAGGAATAAAATTTAGTAAAAAATTTATAATATCATGGGAATAAACGGATTCATGATATAATACTCCAAAGGACAGTATATACACCATATAAGAGTGAATTGGTGCATAACAACAATGAACTCTCAATAGAAATGTCAAATGTGATGAAATCCCTTATAAAGAAGGTATCCTTAAATTAAGGACAAATCAATCTCAAAATTATGTGTGAAAAATATAAATACACCCAATATAAGTGGATATTAAGTGTAAAACAATAAAAGGTCATTCACACATATTCAAAGGATGACATATTCAATGACTACATGTAGAACCCAAAGAAATCGAAATTGGGATAAAAAGTTCCCTTGACAGCCTAACGGCGTCACATCAAAATGAGTTGACGAGAGATAAAAAGTGCATCTCATCACTTGGACATAAAATTTACATCAATAAGGATATATGAGAACATATCCCAACATAACAATATGTAAATTAAAAGACCCAACAGAATAAGTCTTTTAAAAAAAGGAGGGTGAAAGGTTCCCTTACCGACTTGGGTATCTTTCAAAACATACACCCCATGGAAGAAGGACAATAGATCATTGATGTAAATACTTATAAACGAAATTATATTACACAAAGAGTATAAAAATGGGAATTACATACACCACTCAATGGAATTTGTGGCAACTGTAGCATAAATCTCACGGGAACAAAAGTGAGATGAAAAATCCCTTACGAAAACTCGGCAGCCTAACGGCACCACATGAAACATCCAAAATGGATTGATGAGAGGAAATAGGGTCTCTCATCATATCAAAATAATGTTTACAGAATGAGTAATACAAAAGAACATCCCCCAACATAACAAAAATTTTCTTAAAAGAAGTGACATAAAGGAGAGTACTTAAAAAGAAAGAGAGTGGTTAGATCTGTTACGAAAATTCGACAGCCTAACGGCGCCACTCAGTACTTCCAAAATGGATTTATGAGAGAGAATAGGGTCTCTCATCACATGAACATAAAAATTACAGTAAGTGTAATATAAAAGATCATCCCAATAACAAGAAAGATGAGCTTTAAAAGGAATGACATAAAAGTGTGTACTTAAAAAGAAAGAGAGGAGTAGGATCCCTTACCTCGGGTCCGACTTGACTCGATCGTTCTTTAATCTCCTGAATAAGAAACTTGAGTTAATTTATACTTGATTAAGAACCTTTTTAAAGTTCATTATTCCTTTTAGATCACTTATTTCTATGTTATAAACATTATTTAATCATTTAAGTTTATCATGTTTATTTTGTCGATATTTGGTTCTTAAGTCGAAAGTGGACTTCTTACAATTACATGTTGTTCGTGTGGTCAAAGGTTCTTCATATCCAGAATGAAATTACTGATTTGGATATCTTATATATCATATATATCCAGAATATACATGTATTTATAATATTAAATAATCATTTAGAGGTAAGAAATTAAATGCACCGTTCATGGAGACGGTAAGCCGTACGTACGAATGAACGCTACTTTCATTACTTTGTCATATTAATGGAATTAAAACTAAATGAGAGGTATGCATATTTTAATTCCAGAATTATGTTAATCATTTAGATGTATCTTAAATAATATATATACATTATATATATGTACTTATAATAGTACGTAATATTTTGAGATAAGAAATGAAATGTACCGTTCATAGAGACGGTTTGCCGTACGTACGCATGAACGCTACTTTCATTTCTATTTCATATTTAATTGAATTAAAACATAATGATACATAATAGTATTTTAATTCCAGTATGGTATCATATATAATATCATTAAATATACCCTTTATACGTACCACATATGGTAATAACGAATCAAATCACTTTGAGGGGGCGGTAGTCCGCACTTAATAAAATGAAGATATCGCGTATACCCATAATGGAATATATAAAGGTAAGACACAAATGGAAAATACAGAAGCATAAGTATAACATAAACATATTATATATCATTTAAAAAAAATAGTGACATCATAATGGCCACCTTTGAAGGTGTTAAATGAGTATTGAACAATCATCGTTTCGGGAGGCAGAATTTTGCCATCCACGGAAACCGTATGTTCTTTAACCATTTGATGTAGTTGTGTGATACTGTAGCATGAATAAATATTATAACAACATCCTATTATATTGAAGATACTGGTGTTGTTACAGGAGAAGTAAATAAAAAGAGTTTAGGGGGTTGGAGAAGCAAAATAATACAATTGAACATGAGAGAAAGAATTACCTTTAAAAGTGTAACTCCTTTGGATTTGAGTCTAAAGGCTTTTTTCAAAGGATTCTGCCCAAAGGGAGTCCTCTAGGATGAGGAGAGGGATGTGGAGAGAGTAAACGGGCAGGGTTTGGCCGAGCCAAAGGCTTGAGAAGTGTGTGAAATAAGGTGGAGGTGGGGGCCTTTTATAAGAGGAGAGGAGGGGCACTTTTGGAAAGCAAAGAAATATTAATTTATTTGAAAATGTGTTTCGGTTTTAAAAGGTCCCACACTGATAGAATTCGTGGATAAGGTGATAAGGCTTCGAAATCCACTCATCCAATTCGTTTTGGCCATGTGTAGGTTTTAGATGTTTCATTATCTTTCCATTTTATTTAAATCGCCAAATAATGATGTCATCGCTGCATCATTATTATGTCACAAATAATTTAATTTATATAATGTTTAAAAATTATAAAAAAAATATTATTATATAGGAAATCTTTTTATATTTCCAATTACAATTTATAATCAAAATTTGGACTTGTATAACACCACTTAAAAATTGTTTTAGTAATACAATTTATGTTAGTGTCATTTTCACTTTAACATTAAATAAAAAGTAATTTATGTTATTTCCCAACAACAGTGGATCCATGGGGTCCCCAAGTTAGGAAATGGCTTGTCATGGTCGGCCATGACTCACCCAATAGGTGTAGGACAAGTGTCATGGTGTTTTCACATTCTTATAATATCATTTTTACCTTAAACTACACTAATTACCACTAATCGCGATTAAAACTTAATAAGTTACTATTCACCAAAAAATAATTATAATCTCATTAAACCACATTTTACATACTAATGACAACCATGTATGTCGGATTTTCAAAATTCAATACACATTAGTGGTAAACTTTCATTTAACTGAAAAATCAGTTTGCTTGATTATCACTTAGTGGTTTCACTATTCATCAAAAATTGATGTTTTTCAGAAAATTACCAAAACTTCACCCTAAGCTATATTTGATATTCTGAATTCAAAAATGAAGTCTATTTTACAAAATTCAAAACATATAAGTCACATTAATTAATTTAATAATTAAATCCCGCTGTCAGAGCAAATAGCGTGTTTTTATAAAACAATAAGTATCAAAAGATTGACACTAGTTTAAGTCTGATTTAAAAGTGAAATTAATTCCAACGACCACTATTGGATTTAATGGTAAAACTATTTTCTAATTTCACTTTAAAACCAATTAAAAATATTATCTAATCATATAAATAAATTATATTATAAAGAGGTTTTGAATTAAAACACAACATTTTACACTATTCATTAAAAAATGAACTTTATCGAAAAAATACCAAAAAATTACACAAAGTAAAATTTGATATCCCGATTCTTAATAATAGTTTTATTTGGTCCCAAAAGAATGTATAAGAGTGATCAAAACTATATTTAATGATGGTTTACCAACAAAAGGCGATAAGTGAACTTTTAGTGAAAACAAGGGCATATACGCCTAAAATTGAATTCTTTCCGTATTTTTAAGCCTTTAGCTTTTATTGGATAAATGTAAAAACATTAAAAAACAAATATAATCATATTTTAGTTATTTATATCCATTCCCTCCAATACAATGGCTACATGTTAACTACCATTTGAAATAATATTATTTTATTATTAGAGTGCAACGTAAGACTCCCAAGAAACGCGTTGTTGCGTGTTGGGTATGCCATCGAGCATAGCATCCCCTTTAAAGTCATATTAATATTTTGTTCACAAATATGGATATTTATGAAAATTTCTATTCTTTATTTACCTGGGGTGTTACAGCAAACATTGGGAAAGACCACCTAATTCCAAAATAGAAATAATCCTATAATGTGACACACTATGTGTTCCCATTTTTCTTAATTAAATTCTATTCAAATTTAATTATCAAAAAACATGTTATTTACAAGAAAGATTAATAATTTTATTTCAGACTAAAACCCACATAAATTAAATAAATATTTATTCACACGTTAATTGTTATATTACACAAATAAATCATTTTCATATATTTTTTATTGAATAAATATTAAATCTATTCAAGATTTCAATAAAATCCAAGGTGGACTATAGGAACAATATTGTATCCAATGATAAATATTACATTTTTTCAGGTAAAATAATATTTTTCATTTTCTCATTATCTCATTATGTGGGATAAATATAATATTATTATTTTAGTACATGGAATAGGGTTAGAAATTAGTTTAACATTTTATTTTGGGAACATCTGTAATTAATGAAATTAAAAAACCTAACCCATCTTATATATATAGATCCATAATTCATTCTAATAAAGGATAACATTGACCATTGTTGTGCATATTATATTCACATATATAATTCTCATCTTAAAGATAATTTCTTCAAGATAAAAGAAATGTGCGGTGATCAAGAAGAAAAATGCAAGATGATAAATCGACCATGATAACACCTGATGATTCATCAATGTTATTTTAATATCGTAGGAGCATTTGTGGATCATTAATATAGGTACTCAACACTTATATCATAAAATCACAATGATAGATTACTGGAAAAACATTAATATGCTCAACATCTACTTGGAAGAAAGATCTTAAGAACGTGGTAAAATTTGTTTTGATTTAATTATATTAATTTTAAATTTAATTTGAATGTCTGATTAGGCATAGAATTCCTTATTATCAATATCCATTTGTAAAACAAAATTGGTCATGATGTTTACATCTTATACTATATAGGAATTATCCATCGAATATATCATTTTCTAAGTTAGGGCCAGCTTTGATAAGAACTTGTTCAATGCCTAGAACAATAAAAAAATTAGGCTATCTGTTTTTTAATGTAGGTATATCCATGTATCCCAGGAAATGAGGTGTTTTGATGTCCTAGACACATCACCAGAACAAGTTCATGATCATGAGATTTCTGGGTTTAGTCTAATGCTAACATCATTTGATATTAGAATTATCTAGTTAATAAACACATTTCAATACATTTGTGGATAATGGAATGATGTTCCATAGGTCATATTATTGTGAATAATAATTTATTTAGTCTAATATGGGGTTGAGTAAAACTATAGTATTAGTAATTCTCTATCTAGGGGTTAGCTATGTTGTATACAATGATGAATCATATATTGTTTTGGGAGCAGTGCTAATGTAAGGGTATCTAGTAGTGGCATATTGGTCAATATAGTTGTGACCCCATGAGTGGAACTATCATAATAATTACGTAGATCTATAATTCTTGTCCCATTATCTATAGCTATGAATAGGCTATCTCTTCAATAATATATCTGTAGTCTTCAATGACCACAACAGTCTCCGTTATAGCTTCACAACACAGGACCTAAACCCAAGGCAGAGGCACTATGATGATTTTCATCAATTGTTTAACTTCAAGAAGGCTTATAAATAGAGAAAGGTAACTTTATTCCATAATCTATTGTATGTATGATGCATGTACCATATGAGATTCATGATATGCCTTCATAATATTAGTTTCACTTGATGAGATTGATGTATGACTGGAGGATGGATGCTTTTGAGGATCATATTTTGAGGAATTGTGCTCCACTAGTGGTCACATATTCCTTGGAATACCATGTATATAATTGAAAAGATACTAACACTGAGTTTTCTATGATGTAGGAACAATTAGAAATTGGTGACTCGATATCGGTGTAGTCACTTGATAGAAAAAATGTCATATTTTTAAACAGGTTAGTAGAAGTATTTGATTCCATCAGAAATAATTTGATCAGTTAATTCCATAATTTCATATTGAAAGTATATCCTAGTGTTAAAATTGTTTACCATGATGATATGAGAGAGTTCTAGTGGCAAGGGTTGAGGAGGGTCAGTGCTAACTTTGTTTCTCGATGACTTACTTACTTGAGGGTAATGTACAACCACCAGAATCATTGTGGTTTTCTCAAGACACTTCTAGTTCCCATGTCAAAGTGGGAAGATGTCATAATTGAATCTTTTTTATGGGGTTACATAGGAACCCAATGATTCATTATTATCTCTGTATGATTTTCTATCTTTAGATGAAGGATTCAAATTTCATATTAATTTGAGATACCCACTTAGGGGATGAGTTTGTAAAAATGTTTATCTGTGACATCATAAGATCACATGGAGTTAACATTGTGAATTTTATCTGAAAAATTATCATGTTAAACATCCCTCTTTTGGTAGGGCCTTTATAAAGTGATATGGTCTCAGTTCAGTTTTAGTAAAATGTTCCAACCACTGATAGATGGAATGTTTGAGTTCAAGATTCACATACTAAAGTATATGCGACAAGATTTAATACCATACATTAATAGAATGTGGGATGATCACCTAGCCTGGTATAGTATTCTTATAATAATATTTTCTTGGATTCAATACATATGGAAACTTTGAAAGATATTTGTGGCTATCTATTTCATTCAACACTTTGCTAGAATGAGTCCGGTGATGTAGGTGTGGTGGGAACAATTTTTGTTAAGTGAATTATAATAGAGGGAAAATAATTCCGAAGAGGTTGATAATTTTTGAGAAGGCATAGATCATATGTCTACCATAGGAGGATGCCTTTGGATTTAACTATGGGAAATTAGGTTATGTTGAGTGTAACTCATAAATTAGTCATTTAACATCTAGTTATCCTTATGTTGTGTTTGAAAATTTGAGATCACAGAACAATTTGTGAAAATTAGGAAACATATAAATATTCCGTTACACTACAGAGGTAAGCATGATGTGTTCCAAGCATCTCAGCTTCATATCCATGTGACAAATCCTATGAATGTTACAAACTATGATGATGTTGAGTTGGATCTAGATGCATGTTATAAGGAGGTTTTGGTTCTGATTGTAGCTTAGTATGAGAAGGTTTGGGGGGGATGGTGCTACCATTCCGGATACTATGAAATCATGGACAGATCTAGGAGGAGGTCTAGAAACATGATTCATAGTTTTGAGATCAGTTTCCTATTTTATTCAGGATGTAATTCTACTGTCATTTCATGTGTATGATAATTAACTATAGGGGATATTATAATAGCCTTGTTTTTAATGTTCTAAAGCCCCCCTTTTAGTTTTATTTAATAATTTCATTTTTGGAAAATTAATAAATTTCAACGTTCTTTTTACCCATATATATGGACTGGGGTCTAGAAAATGGTAAAGTGATTATACTTATACAAAGGTTGTCTTTTTGTAGGTTCAAAAAGGTAACCATTATTTTTAAGGGTTACATGACGCTAAATATCCACCACATAAGGGTATGGTATTTATTCTTGGTGCTATGTAAATTAGACCTAAGTTTCCAAGGACTTCATAAGGGTAAACTATAGACTTCATAAGAGTATTTCATAATTTCTGAATGATTTATAAAGGTAACACTAAATTTATTTATGCTGCATAAGATTAAATGGAATTTTAATATTACTATCTAAGGGTATCCTTGCTTGTGCCTAGGGGTAACTCCTAATTTGTAAATGATGCATAAGGGTAAAGATAGAGATGCATAATGGGTGGGTGGGATTCAGTTTTTTCATAAGGGTAGAAATACATACCAAGATGTTTTGGAAAGAATCTTTATAAGTGTAAAACCATGTTACCATTATGAAGTTCTGTTTTTTTGGAAAAAACCTGTTTACCATATTTTTTTCATTTCTTATTCCCCTTAATGTGCCTATAAACCCCTTTTGAAAAATTTAAAAGCTATAAATACTATAGAATCTATTCCATTAAATAATTTAGGATTAAAAAATATTTTATAGATGAAATTAAACATTATTCATTCAAGATTGATTTTAATAAAAATATAAATAGTGAATTTAATTTGTGGTTATTAATGTTGCAGAACAATATATGGATTTTCTAAAATATCAACCCTCAATACCATCATATTTTGGAGACCCTCTTGATTAAGAGTAGAAAAAATTTCCTTTTTTACAAGATCTATATATTCCACTTCATGTGATTCTAGAGTTTCATCTAGTTTCTAGGTGTGGTAGATTTTTCTATCAATCATCATCTATTTGGATAAATATATTAAGTGAATAATTTCCAGGTTTCATTTTAGGGGATATTTCTAAATTAAACCTTCAGAATGAATCTTGAAATTGATAAGTAATTATTGAAATGATATTCACACATAATTATAAAATAATAATGATAACCAAATACCACATTATTAACTTGTATTATTCTATAGAGATATAGTATGATCAAAGGTAATTTTACAATTATTCTTTATGGAATGAATTTCTAATGCATACTTTTTCAGAACATTAGAATTTTATAAAATATCTAGGAGAGGAAAACTATTAGAGCATGTGGTGTTTTATTTTGTTTTAGAAAAAATTGGATGGATGTAGTCTTAGTAATCATTGGTGAGTGGTTGGAAGCTATTAATATATATATGATATTCGAGTAAGATCCCATAAATAACCTATATGTTCTCCATGACTTAATTTTATATATGATGTTAATTACCATTATGGCTCTCATATTCATTAGTTTCCATTGTAAGATTCTTAATTTAACATGGGTTATTCTCTCTAATGATGGTGATTTTTTGAGGGTGTGTGTGTTTCTCTATTACCCATATATGATCTTGGTTTCGTGAGATATGTAAGGGTATATTTTTTAAATGATTAGTGTGGATTCAAATGACGATTTTGATACCAATATATTTCTCATGATTTCATGCAATGTTTGTTTATCATGATATACCAGGTTTTTTATTATATTTCCTTAGATATTTGGTTATTGCTACAAGTGATAGGTGATCATCATGGTATGATTAACCCATATATGTGTATTTTTCATTATGTATGATGAGGATGAGGGTAGAGCCTGATATTTATATGGATCATACATAACTAAATGCTTGAGGATTTGTAGGAACATTTTAAAACTCGATGCCTTGTGGATTCCAAGTATCATGTAAACATAGGACTTATGGATTTTGATTTTCATTCCCACGTTATTCCTTGTATATTTTTAGTGGAATGAAAATAAAAATATGACTAGTTCATGATTGTATCAGATTAATCATGATAATTATATAATAATGAATCCAAACAAGGTTCTGTGGTGGGTTTATGGTGGCTTGGTTAGCACAAAACGAGTCAATACATGATTTTTATTATTATTTTTTCCTCCAAATTTATTATTATCATGGAATACAATTTTTATTCATGTGAAAACCAGTTAAGGAAACATTAGTGGTGTCCTAATGGGTTTTTTTCCCTGTACAAGAATCTCTAAATGCATGAAGCTCTCATATATAGCGACTTGAATATAGACAAGGTGTCCATGGATGATGGATGAGATGTGAAGTATAGATCAGGTGGTGGGCTAGGATGGACATTGGAGGAATCCATTTTTATCATTTATTTATTTAGTGACTACAAATTTATACACTAATTTGGATTTCTACTATGTGATCCGGTTTATTACCTATATAACATGTGTACCTTTTGATTAATTAGTTTCCTCTTGTTACTATGGTCATTATATTATTAATTATATTATTTTATTTATTAATTGTTCTATGAAATGACACAATGGGTATTGTCGCATATCAAATTGTCTTATACACTCATAGTTATTCGGAAGCCTCTCACATGTTGATAAGTAGACATGAGTTCATACAACACTTTCGTTCAATCATAGATTTTCAGAATAAGGCGTTACACTATTGAAAGTAAAAACATTACATCTTTGAATAAATGATTTTTTATATCAATAATTTTTTATTGAATGTTTTACTCAATGGAGATATGATTATGTATTGACAAAATAATTTATTAAAAATACTTTTCATGACCCCTCCTCTCTTAAGGTAATCATTTCGGTATGGAAATGGGAGACTATAGATAATTATGTATGGAAACCTACCTATAATAGGTAACATGTTGGAAACTATCAATAAGCGAATATCATACAAACAAATTATAGGCATACCCTTTAAGAAGAATGAGAAATGAGAGATAAAATATAAACACCCAACAACATCCTCTTTTAAAATAAAACAAAAGATCCAATGACATGCATGTAATTCCATATAAGATGAAAAACATCAAGAATACTACAAGTATAAAACGAAAAATCCATTTCATGCCTCAAATTCCAAATAGCTCGTAAAAACACCATGAGTTAGTATTACCAAACATAATCACTAACCGGATCATATGGACCAAAAAAATTGTTCACTAATAAAAAGGGTGATTATAAAAATTATAGATAATAGGATCCTCACTAATGAATTTAACGTATAATATAAGGAGATCATACTAAAGCCCAATGAATATGTAATGAATCTATATTATAACCAAATCATATTTGATAAGTTCTTAGCTTTGATATGGATATCTCAAAAAGTATCCCCTACATGTAATAAAATAATTTCCAATAGAATATAAATGTGGAGTTTCCCTATTACCACTTCCCCACTCTGGTATCATTATTTCCCATCATCAAACGACCTGATACATCTCTCCAAAAATAATCCAAATGTTTCAAACAAATTGTATAATAAACTGAAACTCAGGAATCTCACAATATTATATATATCACCACCAATAAGTAGTAAATGATTAGTTAATATGGAACCATTATAGCCCCTACAAAATATAAAATACCTCAATATGTTAAATCCCATACAAAATATACTTATAGTAATCCTTTAGATATTATATATTTAGATACATGTGTTGGAATATAACCAAAAAATATTACAGCCTTCTAAAAACATATATGGGAATGTAATCACTATGTATACAAGAAAAAAATAGTACTAGGTTATGAGAGAAGTGAATGAGGTGGTAGAAAGCCATATATTCTTCTCCAACCTGGATATTGGGGAAAATAACCTCCATAGTTCATATGGTGTTGGTCACCCATCGTATATGGTTGGGGAAGAATATGAAATAACAAAATATATAGAATATATATTTATAGCTCAAAAACCACATTCTGAACAACCACCTAGCCTTAACCTCAATTACAACTATCATTACTTAGACACTAGACTATCACCCAAAGATACTAGATATCATAAAATAACATAGTCATTTCAAGAGACTATAAATTGATATTTCTATTAAACATTAAAAAATAAAATTAATTACTATCTTCCTATTCTGAGTAAACATTTTAACTCCAAAACTCATAGGTTAATCATGATCTATTAATTCCATTCCATTATTCTAGTTGCTATAAGACTTTCCCTAAAAACCATGAAATATAAATAAACAGTGATTATCCAGTTGTATTAATTGGTGTGGAGTATAATTAATAAAAAATAAATATGGACATCATTAATTTAAATAAAATTCATATCAAGTAATAATGTAAATATTCAGTACAATAAAAATGGGAAATCGTTGTTTTTACTAACTATATTATTCTCAAGGCCATTCCTTTCACCATTATTGATATCAACATCAATCCAACCATCTTATCTTATAACTACCTCCACAAAATTGGGGACCCCTACCCATTTCTCAAAAAACAATAAACCACCCCAATATCACATCATGTTATTTAGTGAGGCTTTCATATATAGAAAACACACATAGAAGGAAGAAAAATCAAGCTGTTAACAAGGTATATAGGTCCTGAAACTAAGGAATCTAGGTTTCATAAGAAAACTAGCTTGCTCTATCGAAAATAAATATCTTTATCAAAAACAAATTATTAACATCTTGAATAAACAAAATCATTTATCATAGGTTACAAACACTTGAATCCTATGGCATTAACTATTAGTAAAAAATTATTTATATATTCCTCAAGCATATCTTCCATTTCCATAAAATATTAGGAGGAAATATTTCAATTAAACAAAAATCTTTTATTATTTTAACCATAGATAATTCCTATATTTATTCTCTTTATCTCAATTTCAAACATAAAAGAAAAATTGAACCATATAATAAAAAAATATGGAACACCATGTGGTTACTAGAACTAAAAAACAATCTATTCATTAATTCTATTTAAATTATAAAACAGTTTAATTCCACTATTACCCAATGAGATAAATGTTGATATATTTAACATTTCAATTAAACATGTAGAATCATTGAACACCATTCCTTTGGGTTTTCATCATTCTTTGAATGTGAAAAAAACATCATTGTAGATCATTTATCACATATATCCAACAAGGAACCAAAATTCAATAGGGTATCCTCACTTTGAATGTTCCACTAAACACATAAATTACTCCATGTGATCAATGGAGATCAACCATCATGGCATAGAAATGTACAACAGATGAAAATGAAACCAAATAGAGAATTATTGAGTTATTTACATTGAAATAACATTTGTATAAGTAATTGTTATCTATATTTATTGATTTGAATATTATCACATTATAACTCTTCATCTGTGTGATGTAGGATGTCATAATGTCCTACGAGTAGTTGTTACAGTTAATGGTCAGAGAAGTTCACTGTTATGATTTGATCCTAGAAGAACAATGGAAATATTATTAAATATGTTTTCTATAGATATATTTTATCATTTTATGGGACACAAATGATATATTATATTACTGGTGAAGAATCCTAGGACTTTGATACACATTCACAGGGTGTTCTCCCTCCGTAGTGTCTAGTATAAAAAAGTATGAGGACTTGAAAAACCACTAATAAATACACATTTGAATGTTTCATTGGATGTTTCAATATGTGAATTTTTTAATTTATAATAATAAATTAATATTCTTATTAATGAATATATTTAGTCATGTTCTACTATGTATTGATGAAAACTATGACATCATATTTTCATGGAATGGTAGGATAGATTGGGTGAATGAAGACTAATGTATCTGTAATGAATAACGTATAAAGGATTTTTCCACTATGTTCTTTAAATGAAGTTTATATCTCATTACCTTTGATGGAAATGATGCATTATAAATAAATCCAAAACCTTGGAGTTATCTGGGAAGGTTAATTTATATAATGTCAATGAGAGAGACATCAAGTATATAGGTTGATGACACATGCATGAAAACAACTTGATTAGAGATATCCTGATAAAGGGATTAAATTCCACAGTAAGAGTTACTTTGAGTTTTTATGTCATTTTGACATTGACTACATTATATATGGTTTCTTTGTGTGTTTCAAGACTCTAACATTGGACATTGTGTGACCCCACCTAATTTTAATGAGAAAGAATCATAGAGGGTCACACAATTATTGTATCTTAGTTAAATAATAATTGTATTAATTATTTTTCATATTAAATGAATATTATTATGACACATAGTTTAATAATTATTCATTTTTACATTTATCACATATATTCCATTGCTTGTTACTCAAATGAATATTCAATGAGCATATTATTTAATAAATATTAACTTTTTTAGTGAATATAATATTTTTTATTTTTTGGGGAAATAATGGTGTAATATTGGCTTATTAGATTAATAGTTATAATTTATTATCATATAAATATTTTTTATGAATTTTAGAAAATTATTCGTGGTCCAATGAAAAATAATATATAATAAATAATATTTGAATAAATTTGAAATAATTTCTCCAACAAATAATATTTAATTAATTGTATTGTTTTTATTATATCATGAAATAATATTATTATTATTATAGACATGGATTTCTAATATAATTAATGAAATAATAATGACACATGGAAAAATATTGTATTCTAACCCTAGTTCTATTTAAACCCAATTATAATATTTCAATCCTTACTGGTTTTTGTTTTGTTGTTGTGCATAACAAATAAAGTAAAATTATATGATGACCTAGAGAGAACCTATCCAATATTATTCATGAGAAAACATAGAGATATTCCTCTAAAAACATCTTTATTCTAAGGATATTAAGAAGAATCCATCTTGGAAACAATTCACAAGACCAACATTCTTGAATGACACAAGCATTGGGATCTACCACATGGGCACTCTGAAATTACAATGGTGGTGATCGAAGGTTCATTGTTCACATGTGGATCACCGCTAGAGGGACTATATACATTATTCCTACCATGAAACAATGATATGATATAGAAAAATTGTCATATTCATCAATGAATCAATAATTCATCATAAATAAACTCATAAACAACTTATATAAATTATAAATAATGATGTGATGATCCTGTGTCTCATTCCGGAGTTTTTATGTCAATAAATCTTCAATAAAATTACATATCTCTCAAAATTTTTCATCAATGTACATCACTAATTAATCACATATTATGATTAAGAACTAGGTCATGAGTTCCCTAAACCATTTCTATGGAAACTAAAATCATCAAATGGTATCAAAGAATTCAGACAATTATTTATAACTATTTAAATATCATCGATTTATTTAAACAATTACTATTAATTTTTAATTATGTTATAAATATTCTTTAATCCAAATCATGAGTTTTTCTATTATTCATATTCATTGTCACTAATACAATAAATAAACAGATTAATTTTGAATTAAAAATATTCAAAGAACACTTTTGGAGGTTTCAAGGTTTCTAGCCATATAGAACAAGGGTACACCACACATATCCCATTGGTACATGTAATGTTCCCATGTTTAATTAACCAATAAAACTCATAAATTAAATTTGAATTAATTTAGATCATTTTAATTTATTAATCGTGTAGTGAATTTATTACTCCACATAGTGACATATCTATCTTAGAACACGTTTAGACAAACAACATGATGTGTAACTAGAGTAAAAAATGTGTAGTCCTTTAATCAAATAGATATAATTTATTTTCATATAAATCATAAATGACTTGTAACTATATTACTCATAGGATGAATGGTGAGCATCCCATTTACATACCATGAAATCCATTAATTCTCATGGTGATCAGTAGGCCCAGTCCCTAAGAATGTGTCTTGGATAAACAGTAAAGATATATGCATGTCATGTAGCAGGAATGTACAAAATATGTATGTTAAATATTCATAAATAGTATAAAATTAATTTATTATATAATTTTACACTTTTCATCAAGTGTTATGTGTGACATTATTTCAACTCTTATATGCCAAGTGGTTTTTTATCTATATATATTAGATGTCTAATTATATTATGAATAATATTTGGATGTACATATCATGTATAATTTATAATATTTTGATTACTCCAAGAAAATTAAAATATTTCAAATAAATCTAAATAAAATGTGTTTCATGTTTCATTCTCATAACTCATACATTACAATAAATTACGTGATATATTTTTTATGTTACATGCCACTTGAGTAAGAGTTATATAAAATAAAATATATTTGGTAGTACATATGGGTACTCACCATGTTACCTCCATGGTGTATTTTATTTAAATAGTCAATTTTAAATAATTTTATTTAGTTTTTTCAAAAAAATATTATGGTTGATTATCTCAATAATATTTTGAATAGAATTAAGATAAAATAATCACTTCATTAAAGAACATAATTAACTGATTTTAGAGTGATTTATCTTAAATAAAAATGAGTAGGAATGATTTCAATTAATTTAGTATGTAATTAATTTCCAATATTTGGATGATAATGAGAATATATTGGACCATTGAATGTGATTGGTTTCTATTAAATTTATTTTTAAATCAAATTAATGGCTTACACATCATCACTCTTATTATTATTTAATTTAATTCATGCCCACAGTTTCCTTACCTAAACCCTCTTAGCTAATCCCTGGGTTCCACGCACCTGTGTGTGAGTAATATATTATGTAATGGATAGAGATCCCATGAGTGTTGAGGTTGTTAATTTTTGGAACTGATGCGAAACAAATCCCAAGATATATATGGGTGGACAGGTGGAAAGATGCAACATGAACCAAGACGTAGTTCAATGTTTTTTTCCAAATCTCGATGATTATTTTACCATCATATAGATAAAATAACTATTTAGATAATATCGTGAATATAAAACTCTTATTATTTAAATAATTTGAATTTTTGTGGTTATTTTTAGTATGGATGTTTTTTTATGATCACATGAATTAAATAATTAACAACCATTCAATTTCGTACAAAAATAAATATGATTATATAAAAAAATTTTGTAATACATTGTTAATAACTTATGTAAATCCACATAATACTAACATGAATGTAAAAAAGATAAAAAGTATGAAATATATGCATAATGATAAAAAACCATCAATTATATATATTATGTCAGTGTATCCTTACACTACTTAATTAATAATCAAACAACAATTCCATGTGCTTGACTTTGCAATGTTAGGGAGATTTTAGTTTTGGAGGGATTCTAACATCGGATTTTGGTTGATTTATCTTAGTTAATATCAAGAGTTTATTAAATAAGTAGTAATTATATGGAATGGTTGGGGAAATCTATCATTAGGGATTTCATGATTGTAGAGACTACTCAACAGATCAAATAATTACGAGTTAATGTAGTTGGAAATTTTATGCCAACTTAAAACCCTTAAAATAACATTTCTGGATAATATATGTGTTATGATAAGGGGAATATGGGTATTTTCCTCTATAATGTCAAAGAAATGGGAAATTATGTACCAATGGTGAGAGATATTAGGTTTCAATTAAATAAAGTTAGATTAATAAATTCAATATTTATTATCTAATTTTAACATATAAAGTACTAAAATTTATCCCATCTTATTTATGGAAATCATAATTTTCAATAATTCAAACACATTACGATGATCCATAAATGATAGGGATTACATTATCACTAATACTATTTTCCATGAATTGAACAGGTGATTACATGATGTTTTATTCCATGAAAGGAAATTATATGTTCTTGAAAACTCAATTCAAGAAGAACCTTGCCAAGAGGTATGTGTGGAAGATTTCTCTATTTATAAGAAACATTTTGATGTTGAAACATATATAGAATTATTAATTATATTTTCCACTTACAATGAGATTATAAAGAAATAAAAAGATATAGATTTGTAAAACAAGATGTCTCACCCACAGGATCTCTATTATGTGAATGAGAGACAATAGGTATTTGAGATCTCTAATTTAATGTTCACATGTGGGCTTAGAAATTATGTTCCATTTTGACTCCATTTGTAAGGGTCATTTGATACATAGAGCACTTAGATATCCTAGGAATGAAATTCCATGATAATCAATATAAAAATCTCATCCATTCATCACTACCTAAATCCTCCACTTATTTCATTATGGATTACAACATTTGAATTAGTGAGAAGAAAATTTTAGAACTTCTTACTCTAATTCTCCATGTAGAAAAATGGGTATTGAAAAATATATTGTCCTTATGGTGGATAATACAAGGAAGAACATTGAAAATATGACCACAAATAACTTCTAGTTTAAACCTCCCAAGCATTTTCCTTCCATGAGAATGACAATCAAGATTAAATAGGTAGAAAAATAAGCACTATGTTATGTATGAGGAATGCTACGACACTTAAAGAGTAGTAGTAAGTTTAAGATAAAGGTTTTTCATTATTGAGCGTAATATTTCTATGTCTACAAAAATTTTATTTGATATATATTGTTCTTCTCATATATATATCCAAATAAAAAAACAAATTAGATTCCAAATATTTTCTAGTGGAGAGGTGGATCTTCAAGTATATAATGAAGCATGAATTTTAACCTTCTCTATTGAAAACTATCATCGTATCTTACATAAAAAATGATTTTAGTTTCAAAGATTTGTTTTTTGGTTCCTATTTTTACTAAAAACATCATCTAGGTTACAATCCTTGACATGGATGGACTAATTTTAATATTTTGAACTAAAGAATTATTATTATATAATGTAAAACAAATTTTGTTTTGGAGAAACAAAATAATGGCATTTAGGACCTAATTTATGAAAAACATGTATTGGAAATTGATAATGAATCATGTTCACTCAACATATACAACACCAAGTTGGCGAATAACTATTTTTATCACATAAAAAGGAAACATATTAAAATTTTTTATTAAGGGATGTATATTGACTATTCCAAGGAATATTTTCTAAAAAGATGTCATTATTATTTTAAAGGATAAATGACCAAACCACCTTTTGATGGACTGGGTGGAAGGGTCAATGTGCTTCTTAGATTGGTATAAATTGGTGATATGTACATTTTCTAATTGAAGATACTTGTGGATAATATTTATTAATAACTTTTACTGATATATTGAATATATATATATATATATATATATGTATTTATGGTGATTTATAAGTATTTGGTCTATAATAAATTCAAATAATCAATGAATGATGTAGAGAATCAAATCCTCAAAAAGATAAAGAAGCATCAATCTAATCGAGGTGGTGTATAACTTAACCAAAATTATTTAAACATTCTATGAATATTTTAAATTATATAAAACTCTATATAAATTATAGACCATAGAGGAATGATGTTATTTATAGGTGTAACTTTAACTTGGTAAACATCATATGGTTGAGGAGAGTCATATAGAACATCTGTTATCTATTTTGGGATATGTGATAAAAAATATAGAAATATACTAAATCATGTAATAACTAAACTCAATAATAAATTACCCAACATGTTATGGATTGGAATGAAACTTGTTATACTAGATACACATCTATAGAGATATGAGACATTTTCAGGGCCATGAGTGGAAACAAACATGGCCCCCAATAATGAACTGTGTAATTATAAGTAAAACCACGAATCCCAAGGGATATTATAAATATTACTCATCCGGAAGGAATGTAATTACTGAGATACAAGATGTATTTAATTATAGGGATCCAATAATCAATAAGGATAATTGGAGAATGACTAAATTTTATGACGTTGATGCTTAAGATACAAAATATTGGGTACTGGGACAAATTCCATAGGTCCCGATGGAAATAGTTTTTCCTGAATTATAGGGTTTACTAGTCACCAAATATGGTGACTCGTTATAATTTTACAATAATGAAACTCTCTCCTGAAATGATGGAATTGAGTTCTTAGAAGCTACAAAATGGTAGGAATACATGAATTCTAAGATGGATTCTAAGTATCAGATCCATGTTTGGGTTCTAGTCAATCCCCAAGTTTATGTAGAGCCTTTTTGTTAAAAAAGGTATTTATGAGAAAACTAGTAATTGATGGTAATGTATGTACCTATAAAGAAATTATAGTTTCAAAAGGGATAAAATATCCTCAAGTAATTGACTATACTAAATCATTTTATTCAGTTTCAATTTTTAAATCCCTCAAAATTCAACTTTCTATTATAACATACCGGGGCTATAAAATTTGGAAGATTATTTCCCAACAACATTCTTTAATTGGATCCTTATGGAACATGAATATATGGAACAAATAGAGTATTTTGTTACACCTACTAATTCAAAAAAGTATTTCAAGTTATATAGATTCATTTATGGATTAAAATAAGCTTCATTTTCCGGAAATATTATTTTGATGAACCTGTATAATAATTTAGTTTCATTAAGAAAAAATAAATCACTTGAGCTAATTTTGGGAAACCGCTTCAATGTATTGGATGTCCATGAACCATTTCTCTTTCTATTTTTATTATAATTAGCTGATAAAAGTTATATCCATATCATAGTGGATAGTTTAGATTTAATATAAGGTAATGGAATCCATAGCCAATGAATGAAGAGAGGGAAAAGGAGAAACTGACACTCAAGTAGATGCATTATGGATAAGGAGAAAAATCAAATGGACACAGATACTATTCACATGTTCTCAAACTGATGGAAACAAGGATATCAATGAATGGTTTCAGTAAAGAAATATAGTCCATTAAAATTGTAAATATGAAGATCCTATATAATTCCAAAGATAATATGAAATATAAGGGTGAAGGGACCAAAGAGGAAGGTGGGGAAAATGTGGATGGTAAGCACTTGGATCTTTTTTTATATTCTTATGGAACAGTTATTTTAGAGTTAATCCATCTCATGGAAAAACAAGTTAGACAAGGACAAAATACTAAAAAGATTCTCATGGGTGGAATTTAATCAAGAATAAGTGGATTATATTAGTAAACAAGATAAAATCAAGGAACAAGGTTTTAATGAGGGGCAGATCAATGTAGAGGAGTACTTTCACAAATGAGACAAGATAGCTAGACACTTTGAAGATCTACTCAAAGATGAAATGAATGTGAAGGTGAATGTGAAATCATTTTTATGGAATCTTTAATATGTAATAGACTCCAAAAACATCATCCTTATTTTCAATGATTTTTTAATATCGTTCTATATTTAACTCACTTTTTATAACATTTTTGGTTTTTCACATTTCATAAAAAGTGTATTTTGGAATAAAAAATGTAAATTTAGTATTAGTAGAAATCTAATAGTAAATTAAGTACTAGTTAAATTTTCACTTCCACAAGAAATAAATAGGTAATAAAAACAACATTCTATAGATCAAGACCATTTTTATTTATCTATGAGGATTATTAGGATATGTAATGGTACATATGCTGTCCATATATAAATATATTTATAATATGATAATCTAAGAGGGGATTGGTTCTACTATAAAATGTTATAAATATTTCCTAGAAAATGTTTCCATAGAAAAAAAAGGAGAAATATAGAATGGTTAGTATCTCATACTCTTCTGAGATGGATCAATCTTATATGAAATGTTATATACAAGGACTGATGTTCCCTATTCATTGAGAATTTTAGACATATATCAATCTAACCCATGTGAACAACATTACTATACTATTATGGTTATCCTTGTGTATTTTAGAATAACTAAGGAAATATTCATATTATATTTATAACATGAGGATCCATTCATCGGGGTTTTACCCATACTAGATTTCAAACAAATTAGAATGATCAAAATGTTTGGTTAGGTTATGTCTTTAGTCTAAATGGATGAGTTATATGATTGAATATTTCCAAATAGATAGTTGTCATTGATTCTATAAAAGATAATTAATATATAGTGGCTAATGATACTTATAATGAATCCATTTGGATGCATAACATTTTATAGGATCATTATGTTTAACCTGATTGTAAATAAACTATCATATTATATTGTTATAATACTCCATTGGTGGATCCTATAAAAAAGACAAGAGCACACCAATGAAAAAAGAACATACTCCAAAAGTATCACCTCATGAGAAAATTTTCATTGAGGGTTGAGGTTATATTATGTAGAGTCTCTATATAAAACAATGTGGTGGAACCCTTAACTATAGCCTCATCTCATCATAAGAATGAGTATCAACTAAAATCTATCAAATTGATAGTTGTTGCAGTCATCAATAATGAAAGTGGGAGTCTACTGTAGTTGATTCCATATAACAAAATTATATGTAATTAATGGTCACCCATATTCATTTTTTTGAATATTAATAATCATTTTATCACATCATGATTGTTATTTTCTCTTTTCATAGTATGTGATAATATTTTGAGAGTATTTTTCACACTAAATGGTTATAGTTCTTCCCCTTGATGCTAAGATCTAAGATGTTCTAGGATAGAAATATTAAATATAAATTCATTAGATTGATGATATCAATTGACCATACAATATTGATATAGGATATCATGGGTGGAGACTCATAGGGACTTGAATCCCATTATCGTGGTGTTTTCCCATGGTAATTTCTAGTGTAGAATATTATGAGAACACAAACCGCTAGTTTTAAATCCATATTTCTATGTTTAATTTGATGTTCGTATATGAGGATGTTTGTACAAGTCCTTATATTTTAATAATATTATTATTAAGGAATATTACTAGTTTCATACTTTGATGTATTGATAAAATCTACGACAATATATGTTTGTGGCAAGATAGGATATTTTGGGTTCTACATGAGTAATATAGAATTAATAAATAACCTGAGAAATAATTATTCCCATATATTATTTAATGGATGTTTCTATCTCTATAACTTTTATGGAAAATATATACCACGAATAAATCCATGGCCATGGTGTTTTGTGCAACGGTTCATTTATGGAATGTCAAAGAAAGTGAAAACAAATATATTAGTTGATGATACCAATATGAAAATTTCAGAATTAGGTATATCAAGATAAGGAGATTATATTACACAATAAGTTTTTGAATGAGGTTGTATTTCATTGTGATATTATGAGGGCCTTGGTGCATTGCTATATTCTAACTTTAGATTTTGGGGATCCACGCCTAATTCCATATAGTAAGAAGGCTTACGGGTTACGCACTAAGTGTAACTAGAACCTTAATTACACAGTATTATTAATATTATTATACATATTGAAAATATATTTTTCCTATATATGATTTAATAATTTTTTTTTCATCTCATATATTCCATCTCCAATTATTCGAGTTAAAATTTTATGAGTAAAATATTTAATAAATATGTATTTTTTATTTACTGAATATAATTTTATTTTAGTTTCTTACAAAAAGTAGTGATATTTATTATTTAAATAAATAGTCATCATTCAAGCTAAGATAAATATTTTGGAGTAATTAAATAATGATTATAATGATTCAACGATAAATAATATTTATTGGATATTATTTGAAGAAATTCTAAACAATTTATTCATGAACTAATATTTAGATAATTCACTAGTATTTTGTGTGTTAAAAATTATTATTATTATTATTATAGACATTGGGCACTGTAGGGATTAAGGATATAATAAGGGAAAAAGTGAAATTGTTATTTTATAACCCCATCACTATATGAACAAAATTATAGTGTTCCTAACCCAATGGGTTGATATTTCTTTATTAATCTCTACAATGAATAAGGGTAATTTTCCCAAGCCAAAGTGAGAACCTCTCTAAGGATGATATCATGAATAGAGAGAGATCATATTCTACCAAACCTCATTAATCTATTGAGATCAAGAAGAATCCTTATTATAAGTGATTATCAAAATGATAATATATGAATGATGTATTACAAGTATAATAAACAATGTATAACCATAGATAACCCTCACCCTAGTATCCAAAAATGGATATCCATGAATAAAAAATGAACCCATGGAATAATCAAGCACATTCCCACACAAATGGAGCAACATACATCTCATAGAGATTGATAACCCACATAAGGGAAATGAAGAGCATCACATATTGGTAAAGAATTCACACAATGGGTAATAATATAAAGGTGAAATCTAGGGGAAACTTTCGCATTAACAATTTTAAACCCAAAGTGCTACCTGACCCATTAATAAAAATGGTTCCTGATATTAGGACTATTCATATTTCATAAAATTAATTTCCATAAGAAAATCTTTTGAAAATGATATAAATTAAACACTATTTAAGAAAATTTCATTCCCACTCTAATAAATGTGTTTTCTTGTTTTAAATACAAAATAATGAAAAAGAACACTTCCATCAATAAAATTTTAAAATAGAAATTAAAACATTTTAAAATTTTGGTAAACCACACGCAAACTGGAAATCACCATTTTAAATACATTAAATAACCCCCTTATAAATCACTTTGAGGTAAAAAATAACATTTAGTCAAAATCCACATTAAAAAACTGTTTTCACTAATTGAAAACCAAAACAAGATTGAAAACTGACACACATAATGAAAACCATTTTAGAACTCACATCATGCATTTTACAAATTCATGTCACATATAAATAATCCATTAAAAAAACGAATACATGGAATTACAAATAGAAACCATTTATTACAAACTCATAAAAGAATTAAACATCACAAAAGTATATCATATAATCATAATTTTAACAAAAATTAATTTAGAAATAAAAGGTTAACTTATAATTCCAAAATGAAACAAATTCCATATTGAATCCTACTATGAAGAAGAAAAAACCAAGTTGAAATGTTTCACCTTCATATATGACCACAAACATGGGGATATAAACATAATCTATAAACCTTAGACACTAAAACACTAATATTTTAGAAACATAGAACCCTAATATCATCCACAAGAGGTATAGGGTTCTTGGGGGGAATAAAATCAAAGATATGAGAGAGAGGTAAGGGAATAATAGTGAAAGAGAGGAAGAAAAACCCCAAATCCTCTTGTAAATCACTAGAGAAGTAAATGATCATATGATTAGGAGTTTGGTTCTCATACAAGGGATACCAAGAGTCATATAACATAAATACATGATTTTAGTGATGAAACTAATCTTAATTCAAAGAAGGTAAATGTTAAATTACAAAAAATTAAACACTTATGTAGTTCACATGATTTGTATACATGGTTTTTCAAACTATTCACCAACCATATATTTTCCTCTACCTTGGAAAGACACCCATCACATGTTGTAACCTGGGAACTCCATGGTTGGACAAACCATGCTCCAACCATTCAATTAGGCACTATCAATAACTATATCCACACTGCATTCTTTCAGTAAAATTAACAAAAATATTACATATATTGTGTGACACACCCCAGAAAAACTATGAAACTATAGAAACCCAAGCATATCATTTATGTATTTTAAATCATTTTAAATTAATATTCAGAATATTATAAATGTACATACTTAAGGACTATAACATCTTTGTGTCTATTGAAATTGGGAACACATTCTTCTAATTTGGGGAATGATCCTCAATATATATCGTAGTGATATTCCCCTTTATAAATCTTACTTAAAAACTTTCTTCATAACATAGGGATACAAAACATAAGAATGGTTAAGAATTTAATCATAATAAGGGTAAAATTAATGGAGATACGTAAGAAGAACATGGGCATAATTGTATGAGATCATGATCAGAAAATTTAAATATCATACCCTCCATATAAAATATCATAATAATGAGTCATGAAATAAATATTGGTAGTTCATAGGACATAAATCATAAGGTAATAGAGATATTAATCCATAAAATCATAACATTGGAATAAATCATGGAATCTTGGCATACAAATAAGCATAGAAAACCATATTTCAAGGCCACCTAAAAAGACCATCATAACATGTTAGTCTTTTGATAATCACACTTAATCCTTCATTGGTCTTGGGATGACCTCCCATGTACAGTCATGTTTCGATCTTGGGATTCCCTTCCATTTACCCTCTACTTATGGGCTTGGGATTCCCTCTCATGTACCATCTTCTTCCAAGCATGTGATTCCCTCCTCTATACCATCTTGTTACAGTCGTCTGTAGTCCTAATGTACACTCTCTTTTTATGGTCTTGGAATTCCATATTCTATACCCTCTTATTATGTGGTTTGGATTCCCTCATGTATACCCTCTTATTCTTCTCTTGGGATTCCCTCCCCATGTCTCATCTTTTAAATGTTTTTGGATTCCCTCCAATATATCCTCTTTTTATGGTATTTCTAATCCCTTCCATATAAACTATTTTTATAGTCTTCATATTACTTCCCATATACCCTCTTATTATAGGCTTGGGATTCCCTCTCATATACCCTCCTATTATGGGCTTGGGGTGAACTCTTTTATACACTCTTTTTATGGGATTGGGATACCCTCTTCGGTGCTCATTAATCTCATATAAAACTTAACATTACCCAATTAATTATATGAATATATATATATATATATTAACAAAATAAAATCATACATCCATATTCCAAAAAATAATAAAACAGTTACTATATCAGGACACCTAAAAAGTGACGGGTTTCACATATCATAACCCATTAAATAAAAAGGGTATTATAAACAATTCATCATATCATAATATATAGAAAAGAGATAGTATTAAAAATAATTTCATAATAAAATAAACCATGAAAATAATATATTTTCATAATATTTTTATTAGGTTATAACACATTGAATAGAAATGAATTTTATAAGAAACATTTCATCATAAATATAAACCATTCAAAGAATAAATAAGAATATTGACCTTGTATAATATCACAAATAACAAATAAAAAATATCAATGGATTTCATCATATATGGAAAATAATTTCGGAAGGATCATTTAAAACATTCCTTAATGAAAATATCATTTCAACTTCAAAAACACTTTTTAAAATAGAAAAAATTTTGAAATTTGTTTTCATTGAAATTAACCATTGAAATTTTAAAGTAATATTTGTATATCATTTTAAACCATTTTTTAAAATTGAAAATATTTTTTAAAATAATTTTATATTATAATTATCTTAAAATATAATTTATAAACATGTTTCAAAACAATATAATAATACATTTTTTTTGAAAATTAGATTTCTGACCGAAGAGAGAATTAAATTTGGATTTTCATAAAATGATGTTCTTAATTATATTTTGTAAGAGGGAGTAAAAAAATTGTGTTATTACATTAATATTTCATGAATAAAAATAGGATAAGTTAATTATTTATAGTTTTTGAGATATGGATCATAATATTACATCAATATAATAATAATCATAAACAATCAAGATAAACGAGGTGAATATATAAATAAACTCTTGTTACCATGACAACCTTGAATCCTTATAACCATAAAATAATAACATTGAATGAAGCCTATGATATCACTTAAATAAGTATATTTTTGATATAACATGTCATTCTTAATTATATAAACCGCATAAAATAATTTAGGTCTATAACATAACAAAGGTCTTAAAGAATGAAAATTGAGCCAAAATTACGTTACTGATTTGGTTACATTTGACCTGTAAACCACCAGAAAGATATATAATCATATTTATATGTAATAGCAATATATTTAATAATTATATTCATATAATACATTCATGGGTATTATACAAAATACATTAAAGAAAATATTTGTGAATATTGATTATGTCTCGAAGAAATAAAAGTTAGACTAAAAACCCCATTACATCGTGAGTAACATTTAAATAATGATCCCCATAAAAGAATAACATATATATAAACGTTTAATATTTTTAAATAAACAAAATTTATTATATATAATGTAATATTTCAATATATACACTACAAAAAAAGAAGCGAGTGGTGAATATGTCATGTATCTCACGGATATAAAATAATGTGACATAGAATTCCCTTACAACTTGAGAAACATTTGAATCGTGATATTTGTGAAATAATAATATAAAAAAACTTTAAATATAATTAAATTAATTATATTTATGATATAACATTTTTTAGAAAATTATATATACCACACATCAATAATAAGTGTTGAATATAGAATAAATCTCATAGAAATAAAATTTATACGACAAAATGCTTATCTCAAGTATTTACTTTCATCATAGACATTCAAAACCTCTTGTATAATTAATTTATATTGATTATAAATATATTAAAAACCCTTTTTCATATATATCATAATAAATATGGTTTTAGTATGACATTATATTACCCTTTGATTAACAATTTCATGTTAAAGATGTATTTTGGGTAATTATTGCTTTGTTTTTTATATATATTTGGACTTATTATTCTTGATCCTCTTATATAGATCATGATTTATTTATTTGAAGAATTTAAAATATGATATTAATATAATATATATATATTATATATAATTACTTATAATAATATATAAAAATATAAGTATGATATAAAATACATCGTTCCTGGAGACAGTAGGTCGTATGTAAGTATGAATGATATATTTATTTTCTTGTCATATTGAAACAAGGAAATTAAATGAAATATATTAATATATTATCATTACATTATAATTATTATTTCATATATATTACATAATTTTACTTAGCACATACTTAATACATTCTATTTAAAGTTTGAATGAATCACATCACGTTGAGGAGGTGGTAGACCACATGTCCACAAATGGGGTTATCATATTCCCTAAATATAGAAAGTATGAAGGTATGTGTTATATAATAATTTTTAGAAGGATAAGTATATAATAACTATCATATATATACCTTATAAAAATATTATGTACATCATTTTTCAAAAACATGAAAGGTGGTAATGGATGAACGAATGACACTAGTTCATGATGTTGCAATCTTCCATACACATAGATTATGATTTTGTATCCCATTTTGTGGATGTGTGTGTGATTTTAGGCCATAAAGATTGAATAAAAACATCAATGTATGTTTATGATACTGAGTTTTTTATATATGTTTTATATAATAATAATTTAATGGGTGGAGAAAGAGATAAAACAAAAGTTCTTATTGGAGAATGTAACATTTTATTTGGGAAACTCCTTTTGTTTTACACCAAATGGATTCATGGGATGGATTTATTCCCAAAGAGAGACATCTACGCTAAGATCAGGGGATTTGGGATAATATTTGGCAAAGTGTTTTGTGAGAAAAAGGTATTTAGTGTTGTGAAGAATTGAAGGGGTGAGTTCCCTTTTATAGTGGAGGAGGAATGTTATTATTTTCAATAAAAAGGAAAACATTATTGAGTGTTCTCCCTTACATCATCTGTAAGGACTTAAACTTTTAGGAATAAAATTCACCTTTTTGTTTTCACTAAATGTCATTTTGTTACAGAAAACACATTCAATTATTTTTTTTATTATATATAATTGTATTTAAATTATTTCTAAGTATCATTACCATTGATAATATAGTTTTTAAAACGTTATCACATTATGTGTATAAATATAAGGCTTTAACAAATCCATTTGACACAGAAAAAGGAAGAGATGGACTCAACAAGTAGGATTGTACCCTATGAATCCCATTTATTAGATTATCCAAGATATATATCATTTATATTATTTTTTCTAGACCAACCACAAGTCAAGATCAAGCAATATAGGACTGAGAAAAAACGTTTTACGGGAGATGTTCAAGATAAAAGAGATCACGACCCAAACAATGTTCGCCAAAGGGCCAAATGAAACCACCACTATCACACACTATACCCTTATGGAGAATGCTAGTATATTAAAGGGATATGTATCAAGACAATATAAATAGGAATATGTTTATTTTTTTTATTAAATAATGAATATATTTTCCTCCTATTATTGTTACTTTGTAAATGATTTTTAAAACACAAATAGTATATTTGGTTAAAATTAAAATTCAATTAATTAAAATATTTTTATAAATTAATGGATGTTTGAAATAAATAATATTCTAATAAAATATTATTACTAAATAACTATGATTAAATATAAATGATCATATAATTTTTATGATGTCAAATTTCATTTTTATTAGGGTTTGAAAACTAATATTGTCAAAACAATCGTCATTTTCAATAACGATCAAATTTTATTTAAAAAGAGAAAATTCACATATTTAGAAAATTATTTTGATAACTTGAAGATTATTTTTGTAATAAATTTTTCTAAATTATCAAATGATTAATTTTGAATAATTTTCAGAGATTGTCAAATTTTTAGGGAAAAAATAAATATCGTATAAATAATATTTGTGTTTTATGACATCACAATGAACCAAAAGTTATGTCTTAAGTAATATAAATGGTATAAAATACTAAATAAATGTTCTTAGTTTAAAATAATCTGTATTTACTTTTTGTTATTTTTTTAAATCCATTATGAATCCTCCAAGACTTATAATATATTTCAATATTTCAAATTCATTTCATTTAGAGTTTGACTCACATCCACATCACCAAGGGTAATATTTTAATATGTTTGGCCCTTGGATTTATAAAATAATTTTATCCACTCCATTTTTGAATAAACCATGTGAAAATACCATTGGATGGTTTGTAGTTTTTAAATATTTTATTATGTGGAGTTCAAAACCTAAATAATAAATAAATACCCCACTTATCCAATATAATCCCACAAAAGATACAATTTATCATCACTCAAATCCCTTATAGAACGTCCAAACTCTTCCATAATCTCCCTATAGTCTTCCTTTTGTGCCTCCAAGATCTCAAGATACCTCTCCCATTCCATTGGAGGCACACAGACATGTAAGGGTTCTTTCCTTTCCCCTCTTTCGTTATGATTCTTTTTTTGGTTATGCCTTATTTTTCAATTCTTTATGTTGGTACATGAATTTTCATGTCCATATTAATTTAAATTTCATTACTAAATGATTAGAGACCCCTTTTTCCATCATCAATTAATTTTATGAATTTTTATGTGACGTTTTTATACTGTGGAAATTGCACCGTGATTTTCCTTTCCAAAATAATTGTGTAGTGAATACCATACCCATTTTTTATCATGGGTATTCACCTCTATGAACATATAATTCTTTGAATGGTGAATTACATGTATTAATTACACACTCCTTGATTATTTAATAACTTATGATAGTGAATTAATCCATGTTGATTGATCTATGTATCACACTTATGCATGAGAATGAAATGAATGTGATGGGTGTGCTCGTATTTATATAAAACTCTAATGCATTTTGAAATGTTTCGTATCATGACACATCATGATGGAACATGGGATTCCTAATTCATTTATGGGGATTTTTTTACACCCTTATGTATTGTAATTTTATCCTTGACCTTTGGTTACGATTCAGTGTTTTATGTTGTTGTTGAATTTCTCATATTTTGATTAGCGTGCTATATCATGCCTTACTATTCATGTTCCTTTTATTCTCTATTGATACTCCAATTTTCTAACATGTATTTACTTCTTCAAGATATACATTTTTTATTTCCTTTTTGTCCTTTATAGCTTAATCCTTTCTTATGTATGTCCTCAGGTTAACCCCTGTAGTGTTAAGTAAAGGAACATTTTAATCATGTTAAATATGTTTTCTATAAGGAAGTTGTTTTTAATATTTTTATATGTTATATAATTTACCTAATTCCCAATGTCACTACACATATCAATCTTCTGTGTTTTATTAAATTTAATTTTATGTAATAAATCATGTATTAATTAATAGTAAAGATTTATGTTGTTATAGTTTATATCAAAGTACGATTTTAGTTATTCTGGTATTTGGGAAAGAAAATTGTTGCGAAATACATAGGGATAGTAATAAAGGTAAGAAAAATTTCATATATTTTCATTATTATAGACTAATTGGTTCATCAAAAAAATATATACCTTTCAAGATATTATAAGTAGATGTGGTTCTGAAACCTATGTACCTATGAGTAACAACTCCAATAAGATATTCCAAGCCTGACTCAGGGTAATTCGGTACACAACAATGGTCATTAATGTGCACCTTGTTTTACAATCCTGGGGGATATACATGGGTAAAATCAGAAGGTTATTATGGACCATAATTAAGGGAACTAAAAAATTCTCATAAGATTATATGTTAGGAAATAGATCATGAATAACATAGATTTAAGCCTATAATTTCATATATTAATTAAATAAATGTAATTTGTAAGTTACCCTTTTATTTTCCTTGGATTCCTCTTTATGTGTGTAATAATTTATAATAATCATCATTAATTTTCCCTTTATTATAGTTAATGGATTATAATAGGAGGAATCCATTTAACAATCGATTTGATGGTAAATTTGACGACTTCCCCGATTCCCAACCCGATGGGACCAGGAATTGAAAACTTTGTCACAATAATCACTCAACTAACACAAGTTATAAAAATAATTCTGGATCAAGAGTAGTGTCCAAACCCCACTAATGAATAACTTTCCACAATTGATAACTTCGAGCAATAAAGATATCCTACTTTTAATGTATCATCTGATTCCTTATTCGTGGAGAAATGGATCAACTCCATTGAAAATATTTTCTCTATCCTTCAACATTATAAATAAGAGATGGTCATTAGGGTTTTTTATCATATAACAGGTAAATCTAATCAGTGGTGGACACTGATCTGGAATATGAATCTAGAGGAATAGATCAAAGAAATGTAGTGTAAGGAACACCCAAAAAGATTTTTTAATTAATATTATCCCTACAACCTCCACATTAAAATAGATAGATATTTCCATTAACAAACAAAAAATATGATTAATCTATGGGGGAATACAAGTCTAACATCACAAGACATCCATGATACACCAATAGTTTTTTCATTACCCCCGAATTTATGGTTGACAACTTTTTTGGTGGGATAAATCCTATTATATGAAAAGCACTGGTGATTAGTTACTTTTATTGATATAATGAAATTGCCTGATGTTCCCTTAAATTTGAGAAAACACGCTTTTTGAGAGAAGGTTGGAAGCACATTATCCTAGCTCTCTCTCTCTCTCAATGCCTTTTCTAGATTTTCCTATAGATTCTGCTCGGAGAATTGGCATCAGATCCTCACTTCTTCTCGATTCTCGGCGATGGTGTGCTCTGAATGTGCTCTCTAGACTCAAGATGGCGGTGGCTCTTAGACTTTGGTTTCTTATACTTCCCTGAGAATTGTGGATTTTTTTTATGGGATGTTTTCTCCGTCTCTAGAGCATTCGGGCTGCGACGACTTTGGAGGTTACATGGTCTTCAGATCATACCGATCTGGAATGTATTGAAGATGATGACTCCATGGCGGTTGGGAACCCTTCTGGACATCAGTTTCAGATCAAGGATGATTTTCCAGATTTGGGGTTTCCATGGATGGGTCAGTGGGGTTGAGGGATTCAATGGCCCAGAAGGTTGTGTCAATGACCTGGGTTCGGCTCTCATCAATAGTTAGTCGTCTAATCTGGTTTTATACTTCATTGTTTGGTCTCTTCATTGATGGTTTTTTAATTTGGTATGTTATCTCTATCGTGGTGTCGATCATTTGATTATTTGGTGTGTTGGTGGTTCGTGAATTATGATTTCTACAGTTCATTATGTGCATACTTTTTCGGTTGTTATGGATTATTCTACTGGTGGACTGGTTTTCTTGTTGGGCTTGTCACCTGCTTAGGTGTTTGATTGAGTCTTAGTTTAAGATGGTTCTATATTTATCAATATTATTAGTGCTACTTTAAAAATTAGTGTGTGATGATGTGAGAGACGGGTTGTATGTTACTGCTTGTTTACGAGGTGTGGAAGGAGACATTGGTTGTCAGAAATGGTGGCATTGGATTCTTCATGCAGATGGGTCGGGATGTGATGATGTTGTTTTTTACAATTTTGGTTTTGGTGGCTATACATTGTTGGCGGTGGATATTCTTGGTGAGGAGGTTCTGGAGGATGGTGATGCTAGTGGTTTTGTGCTATTGATGGTTGAAATTATTGGCGAGGAAATGATGGATGATGGTAAAGCTATTACGGGATGGTTGCTTCTTGGCTAGGATGTGATGAATTTGATATTTTTTTATTTTATACTAAAGGTTCAATGCAGCTAGAAGTGGATATATTTGGGTAAGAGGTGCAGGAGGATGTGATTTGTGAATTTGGATTTTGGTTGTTGGTTTTCTATGAGCTACTAGATGCTACTTACTACTTGGATGGGAATTGATGAAGTTGTGGTTAAAGGTGTTGTTAGTGTCGTCATACTATTTCTTTCTATAGGATTTTTTTCTTTTGGTTCTTTGTTTTTTTGGGATGTTCAAGGATTTTGGGTGTGAGTTGATTGACTTCGCCCCTTGCTGGTCTACAGTGATTTCATTTTAAAAACCTATTGGGGGGTTAGGAATAGCTTGTCCCTACACCTTCCTTTCCCTTAAAGTTGAAATGGATATCAATGAATCTAATGGGTATCATGGGGATAATAAGAAAAAAATTGAAGTTTAATTATGGTTTTCCAATGGATAAATCCATCGATTCTAATATATTTCTGCATGCCACCTGTCAAAGTTGTATAAGGAAGCACCCTCTAAATTGAATAAGAAGAACATGGAAATTCTTTAGGTGCGGAAGATTGGGGAACCTGGCCAATGATTGCTGATATAAGAAATCTTCCAATTTGATATTGGAAAAGAATGATCTTGTCAACCCACAATGTGCTGTTCATTTCCTCATCTTCAAGGAACAAGAGAACTTTTTGAATGGGTACATTAAGAAAAGGGTTTTCAGAGGCAAGCAATAACCTCTATGGTAGTTAGGGTGATCTTTTTCAATCACTATAACTGAGGTGAATCCCAAAAATGAAGTGTTGATATGTATTCTAGTTATTAATTCATTAATAGTTAATGTACTTTTTTCTTTTTGTTCTATGAATTCCTCTATATCACAAAAGTTTAGTAGAATAATCCAAACACCACAACAAAACAAGGAAGTAGAGATGTTAGTGAAAATGGTGATTGGGGAAATTATTAAATATCATGTATATTACTTCTCCCATATCACAATTTGTGGACCAAATGTCCAAAAAAACCTTTTCATACTCTATTTGGTAGAATTTTATTTATTCCTTGGTATGGATTTTCTTTCCCTATATGGATCCAACACAAATTTCCATGGGAAGGAAATCACTCTTCATATGGCGAATCGACCTATGATCCTATAAAAGTTAAATAAGGATGATGGATATTCTATAGAACCATAATACCAAGCATGGTCATTACATCCCTATGATAAAGAGTATCTTGCACAAATTATTGAGTTTACGGAAAGTATCTTCCGTGACAACAAGCTTATTATGAGGGACTTTTTTGTTGTGTTTCTTGATGAATTTCCTAGTCTACCTCCAAGAGGAGAGGTTGAATTTTTAATCGATCTTATAACTTGGGAACATCCAATATCTAATAGTATGTATAGCATGTTTTTTGTGTAACATTATGAGATAAAAAAACAACTACAAGAGATTTCATATAAAGGAATTATAAGCCCAATTGCTTCACTAGGGGGTGCACTAATCTTCTTCATCAAGAAGAAATTTGTGTTAATTCACATTTTCATTGATTATACTAAGCTTAACAAGATCATGATAAATAAAAAAAGAATCATTTTCCATGAATTGATGACTGGTCCGATCAGCTACATGGAGAATAATACTTCTCCAAGGTGGAGTTGCGCTATGGATATTTCCAAGTTAGGTTGATGGGGGTATTTCTAAGACTGTGTTTAATAAAATGTATAGGCACTATGAGTTCATAATTATGCCATTCAGACTCGATATTTCTCCAGTAATCATCATTTACATAATGATTAGATTCATTAGATATTAACAAGAAAAATAGGTGGTACACTTTATATATTATATTCTAATATACCCCAAAACCCAGGATGAGCATGTGGAACTTCTAAGCATTATGCTAAAGTCCTTGCAAAAGGGGAAGGACTATGAAAATTACAGAAAATGTGATTTATGGTTGAATGAAGTCTCATTATTGTGTAATATCATCAAAATAAATGGGCTATATATGGATCCTATAAAAAATGAAATTTAATAATGACATAGGATAACATTTGTGATAGATATCCATAGCTTCCTTGGGTTAGCTGAATAATATCACTGAATTTTAAGAAATTTATCATGATAATCAAACCGTATTACAAATATAACTTGGAATTGTGTCAAGTTTACTTGGAATAATTATTGTGAAGAAAGATTCATGGAGTTGAAAATAATTCTTATAGGTGCCTCAGTTCTGACACTACCCACAAGTGGGAAACTTTTTGTAATTTTTAGTGATTCTTAAAAGAAGGTATTGGGATGTGTTTTGATGAAAAATTACAAATTCATTTCTTATGCCTCAAGGAATTAAAAAATTAATGACAAAAAATATCCTACACATGATCTGGATTATGAAGCTATTATCTTTGTACTGAAAATATGGAAGCATTATTTCCATGGGGAGAAGTGTGAGATATATACTGATCAGAAGTGTGTCAAATATATATTCTCATAGAAAGAGCTTAATATGTGCCAGTTAATATGATTAGATCTAATCACGGAATAAAACATCTCAATACTCTACCATCATGGTAAATCAAATAATGTTGAGGATTCTCTAATTAGAAAGGACCTAGCAATTCTTTCATTGTTGATAGTTGAAATGGATCCAATCTTCTGGGATTTTAAAAGGATTGAAATGAGAATCATTATGAAATGAACAACATCAATCCATTCGTAAATGATTACTCAACTATATCTTTTGGAAATTTTAGGGGATACTCAAAAAATTTATGTGGGAATTTATTGGATGGTGGAAACTATAAAGAATGCGAAATCCATAGATTTCAATGTTATTGAAGAATGAATTTTGATATTTGGGTCTAGACTATATATTCCAACAAATCATAAGTTAAAAAATAAATTATTGGATATGGAACATTGTTCGAATTTCTATATTCACCCTAGAAACAGAAATATGTATCGAGATCTCTGAGAGAACTATTAGTGGGACAACATGAAGAAGTAGATCACTGAATATATAAAAAAGTTCCTAATATTTTAGCAAATAAAGGATAAAAGGAATAAGTCTAAGGGGATCATGCAAACATTACCCATACCAACATGGAAATGGTAAAACATAACCATGCACATTTTCACCATACATTTGAAAAAATCCATAGTAAACTATGATATCTTGGTTATTGTGGATCGTATTACAAATTCTAAAAACTTAATTGAAATTTTAGAGGATTCCACACTACATAATCTGGCATATATATACATCAGATAATTAGTAAGTCGACTTAGAATACCACTATAAATTTTATTTGATTAAGAAACATGATTCACATCTAAATTCTAGAAAATTCTTCTTCATGATCTAAACATTGAACAATATTTTCATATATCATATCAACCTCAAACTGATATCCAATCTGAGCAGACTATTTATCCCTATAATACATGTTTTGAAAATTTTATATGGAAATTAAAGGTGGATGTAACCTATATATTCCTTTGGATGAGTTATATTAATACAAAAGAGTCAACTCAATCATCTGAATGGCTCCCAATGAAGCCCTTTATGGGATGAGTTGTTGAACACCAACATGTTAGGATTAAATTGGGGGAAAAATTATAGGCCTTGAAATGGTTGAGGAAATGGTAGAGAAGGTTAAAACCATTAAACATCACATCTAGTCTACTCAGACTCGAAAAAAGAACAATACTGAAAATCATCAATAAGAACTAGATTTTGGTGTTTGAGACATCGTATTACTCTGTATATCTCCATGCAATAAATTGATTATATTTTGGAAGAAGAGAAATGTTATTCCTAGGTACATCTCCATGTTTATGATCTTTGATTGCATCAGAGCATTGGCTTATCGACTAGCACTCCCACCAAACTTTTATCAAGTACATGATGTATTACATGTGACTCTATTGTGGAATTGTATACCAAAACGCAAAAATGTACTACATCCATATGTGGTGCCATTGGAGAATGATCATTCCTTTGAAGATCATCCGGTGATGATATTAGATTTTAGACAAAACGTTCTATTAAATAAAGCAATTCCATCATCAAAGTGTTATGGAGAAACCAAATTTTGAAGAAGAAACCTGGGAACTAGAGGATGTGATGATATTGAGTTACCCTCGCCTTTTTAGTGGGGGAAAATAATTATTTCAGTGGTGAAATTTATAAAGTGGTAAACATTGTAACAACGTGAATAGTTTGAATAAAATTCCCCCTTTTGTTTTAATTACATGCCTTATGGTTACAGAAAACACCTTCACTTATTTTGTTTTATCATATCCAATTGGATTTAAATAATAATTATGTATCATTTCCATAGATAATATAGAAATTTAATAGTTCTCACATTAGTAGTAAAAATTGTAGGGTTTTAACAAATCCATTTGACATGAACAATGGAACTGATGTCCTCAACCAGTAGGAGTGTACCCTATGAAGCCCATTTATGAGATCTTCTGAGAGAGATAGATTTCAAGGATTTATCCTAGAACAAGCCTAATCTATGAACAAATAACTAAATCATGATCAAAACCATTTTTTAGAGAAGTTCAATCTCATCAATATCACAGCCCAAACCATGTCCTCCAAATGGTCCCGTGAAAGCCAGATCATTGTACACTATATTTTTAGGGTGTATGCTTGGGTATTAAAGGGATATGTAACAAGACCCTTGAAATAGTAATATTTGCATTATTTTTTATAAAATAATGAATATATTTTAATCTTGTTCTTGTTACTTTGTAAATTATTTTTAAAGTAGAAATAGTATTTGTAGTTAATATTCTAATTAAATGATGAAATATATTTTTATGAATTAATGCATTTTTAAAATAAATAAAATTTTAACAAAATATTATTATTAAATAAATTATATTAAATATTAATGATCATATTATTTTCTGAATTCAAATGCATTTTTAGGGTTCAAAAACTGTTATTGTAATAAAAACACTTCATTCTCCAATAAGTCATGTATTAATGCATATTAAATAACTAGGTTGTTATATCACATGTCTCCAATAATGGTCCATTTTATATAAAAGGGAGTATATGGTCTAAAGTTTTATAGATAATTGTGTTCGGAAATGTTTATAGGTTATTTTGACCATTCATATAAATATTAGCCACTAAGTAAACTCTTTTTCACCTTAATTTATGTTATTAATTTTAAGTAAATTCATTAATATTTTTGGTAAAAAACTATGTTGAAATTATTATTCATCATAAATGATGTTTATTAAAAATATGGAATCAATTTTTAAAAGTTAAAATCACATAAAAGGAGGAAATTATATAAAAATTAATCTCAAAGATGTGACAGAAATTGTGTTTTTAAAGTAAAAATTTCAAAACATTGAAATGTTTTTATATCTGATTTCAATGTAAAATTGATTGTAATGACCTAAATTGGATTTTTTGATATATTATTTTAATATTTATACATTAAAATTAATTTAATATATAATATATCTATATAAATAAGTTATACCACAATTATGTTTTCAATTAAAATTTAGTGTTCATCACAATTCATGAAAAATCAAACTTCTCCGAAAAATTCCAGAAATTCACCCATAGTAAATTTTAATATTAATATTTCAAAAATGATATTAATTTTAAAAAAAAATAATTAAAAAAGTTTCAAGGAATTTATTTAAAATAGGTTCACCATTAAAAGGCGTTAAAATTACCTTTTAAAAGAATGTATCTTTTTTCATAATATTGTATTTATTGTTATGTTATACCTATAAAATCAATTAGATGATTAAAAAGGGGTTATTGAATATAAAATAAATTAATTTTATTAAAACCATTTGTCAAAAGTGTTTTGTTTAATTTTTTTATAACAAATTATATATGAACATAGACAAATAGTTTTCATAGAAAAGTTATTTTTTCATTTTCAAATAGTTCTTACATTAATTAATATCTAACTGATGACTAAATTATTCATTTTTATACATGAGTAATTCATATTTTTACGATTTAGTTATTATTATTCCTAGATTCCATTATAATGTCTAGGTGTTGACTATAATAATATTTTATTAATACTATTGATAGTATATTTTAGTTTGGTAAAACACGGCCTTTCATGTGACACAATCTATCGAAGGAACTCATTATTGTGTTTCACACATACCAAAACTAATGTTCTGTGAAACTCAATATAATCTAAGTTTTTTGTGTAGTGCGTTATTATGTTGTTGTTCCATGAAGTACAATCTAGACTTATTGAATTCTTATAATACAATCTATATTCAGTGTTCTTTGAAATAAAGAATATTGACAGGATTAAAATAATTTGAAAAATAAATTTCACAAAATCTCATGGTATTACATTATACCCCCCGTAAAATTAATTTCAACCTAAAAATTACTTTTTTATCAACATTTAAAAAATTAATGTCCCCTTAATAGAAATCCACATTCTAAAAAGGAGTATTAAACCATTCATTAAAAAGGGAATGTTGGAATCATAGTGGTTACCCAAAGTAACTAATAACTAGGTTTCCATATTGGATAAAATAGGTGGATAGTGAATACATTGACATGGGAGAGAAATCTAAATATCATGTTCTGATAAAGAGAGATAGATAATATTTTTAGGATAATGTTAATGATCAAAAATTCATAGACCAATGAGGACTAAAAATGTAATTGATATCATCAGGAATGATGATACTGAGTCAATTTTTTATTTCAAGACCCTTTTACTAAATTTTATTTGTTTTCACAAGGATATATACTAACATGATTCAATTCCATTTCATGAACAAAATCTCACTCTTCGGTTATGGTTGGAATAATTTCCATTTCATCTCATAATCTAACAATAGAATGTTAATTTGTTATCCTCAAAATATTAATGCATCATAAGATAGAAAGATAGATAGATAATTAATTATTTCTTTCATCAGATATCATAATAACAATAATTCTTAGAATGGGTTATTTAAAATTCATAAATACCCATATAGAGATATAATTCATTAATCTTTTAAACCTCCTCCAAAATCCTACTTAAAATATTCAATAAATGGTTAACCATGTAACCCTTTTGAAATATGTAAATTTAAAACAATTTAAATAAGGTCATAAAATTTATAAAAATCATCTTATCATTGATCCCAAGTATAAAGTTGCACTTGGTTTTTACTTACCAAAAATGTGAATACCTTCATCATGAATTCTTGTGGTAATAACCTAAACTACTATAAATCCTTATTGAAAACAAGAATGATTTCTTATTCAAAATTTTATTTGACATATTACTTTTATAATTTTTTATCTTCACTCATGATAACTTATACTACATTTTTAACAAATCCGCAATCATTTACATGACAATAAGTACTGTCTAGATTACTTTATCTATATCATTAAAATATTTATACAAGTTAAACACAATTTTATCAACATTTGGAACACATTTATGGGTTTTCTTCCCTTAATAAAAATATAACATTTAAATTAAATAACTTCTCTTGCTCATCAAGACCATTCAAAGTATTTTTTAAAATCCTAAATGAAAAATATATACATACTGATCCATATAACAAAATTCTTGAATTATAATACATATACACTTCAATCATCTAACATTATTTTTAAATCATTACTTACGCTCCACAATCTTACTCCTTAATACCCCTTTCCTTGAGAATAAAATATGAAAATTATAATTATGTTTCTTAACCGCATTTTGTATATCCTTATTACATTTAATAAAAAAAATATTGTTATAACATCCCATATATTTCACATGTCATTTGCGTTCTTATTGTCTTTACCTGTATAACCAATACTCGTACCACTATACAAATTATCCTCATGACATTTCTAGTTAGGGAATTTATTTTCATAATTTATATAATTTACATATATTAGAAATTAAATGTTTACCTAGTTACTTTTACTTATCACCATTGACTAAAACTAGAATGCATAGTTTCTTCATCACTTATCATAAAGGAAAACCACATAATCCTGAGAAATTACTTATAAGATGTCTAAATCATGTAACATTATTTTAAATATATGCAACTATATAATTATACTTACATACATCCATAAAAATATCCTTTTAATGATCCATATGCCTCTTATAACACCCTGAGTTTTTAAAAGACAAACATATGTTCGATAGTATATGGTATACGCAACACTGAACCCAAATATACATTTATTATTTAAATATAATAATTTTAACATAGACATTAATTTTTCAGGTATTAATTATATTAAATAATTTTGAAATATATATTAATATATCACCAAAAATATATTGGTAAATTATTATTAAATAAAAAATTAATTGTTTGTAATGTATTTTCAATCGTTATTTTATGTTTTTTTTATCAAAAATGATTTTTATTTATTTATATAAATATTATGACTTTTTTTATATAAAATTTAGAGAATTTATTTGACAAAAAATTAAATTTTTCATATCAATATATCAAAATTAACATATGGTGAAAATTTGGTATTTGTCATAAAATATAGATTTTCATCGAATGTTGAAAATGCCATATTTATGAAAAAATACCTTTATTTTATTAAGTTATGTAATATAGTAGTATAAATGTTATTTTAATTTTATTTATATGTTACATAATTATTCTTTAGTTATATTTTGTTAATTAAATTTAAATTAGCATTATAAAGTATTTTAATATATTTTTACGTTTAGGATTAATATGTATTTTTTGAAAACTATTTTAGAATGTATAATATTTCAACATTTTAATTAATTTAAATAAAATATTATGATTTATTTATTAAATTAAATTTTATATTATATATCTCTATTTATTAATTGAAATTCATTTAATGAATATAACTTGTTATATAGTTAATTTAAAATCATTTATTCCTCACAAAATGTAATTTTATTGAAAAATATATTTCCATCATGCTTGCAAGTTTTATATTAAATTAAATTTGTTCATATATCTGAATTTATTTTATTTAGTTGTATTATATATTTTCAGTCATTATAATTAATATTAGTTAATATGGTCAACATATTTTTTGAACAATATTATTAGTAATTTTGTGTAGATAGTAATTACCATAGTAAAATTAAAATAGGTTAATTAAGGGTGAAAAAAACAAAAAAGTCTAGAAAATCAGTATCACTAATAGTATGAACATTTAAATGTAATTTAAATTGGAGTTATTATTATATTTATTCTTTATTCCTTTTTACTTTATAAATTATTGAGTAATCATTTTGGTAAAATTGTATTTTTATATGATAAAACACAAATTGTATTTTTAGGTAATATACAATTTCAATTATTACATTCTTTTTGATGAATTAATTTATTTTTTAAATAAATTATATATTAATAAAATAATTTTATTAAATTATTCTTATCATATATTAATTATCATATAATATTTATGAGGTCAAATGTAATTTCTTTAAGGGTTCAAAAACTGTTATTGTCAAAACAGACAGATTATTAATCAATATCAATTCTTACATTATAAGTGAAAATTAAAATATTTAAAAACTTATTTATATAAAATTAATATAAAATTTGGAATCCATACGTTTAAATTATTTGTTGGTTTATTTTTCATTATTTTATGATACATTTTAATTTTTAGGAAAAAAGTAAATATCATATAAATATATGGTGTCTATTATGACATCATAATGACTGAAATATGATTTAATAAATTCTATAATGGGTATCCATGACCAAATATATTTTTATCATTGAAATAATTTTATTTTATTTTTATTTTTTTATTTTTACAATCATATCATGAATCCTCAAAAACCATTAATATATTTTAATGTTTTAAAATCATTTCTTTAATAGTATGACTCTCTTACACATCAGAAAACATGTTATTTTATTAGTTTGGACCATTATCCATAGAAAATAATTACATATTCTCCCATTTGGATGAAACCATGGGAAAAAACCATTGTATTATTTCATTGGTTATTTCAGTATATGATGTCAAAAACTTGTGTTTTAGAAATAATATATAAATCCCCACTCTTTTCATATTAAAAATCAACTGAGATATCATTTATATTCACCATGAATCCATGGATAAAATACTTACTATGATGTACCTTATAAAGTGTCCTCACATTGTGACACAAGCTCTAAATAAGCACCTCCCAAGAAATTGGAGTCACACTCCCTTGGTAAGGGTTCTTTTCTTTCTCACTTTTATTTACGTATATTATTTTTCTAATACCAATTCCAAAACCTAATGTTGGGACATTCTATTAAATATCTATATTACTTCCCCTATGATTCCAAAATGATTATACACCCCTTTAACTCTCAAAAATACCTTTAATGAACATTTATACACCCCCGTTAAACTGTTGAAATTTCAACACAATTTTTCATGCCATATAATTGTGTAGTGAATACCTATAAACTTTTCTTATCAAGGGTGATAACCTTCTTCAACTTATACTTATTTTATTAGGAACTTAAATGTATTTATTCCACAATAATTTATAAACTAATAAAATGTGATTATAAATTATTCAATGCTGCATGATCTATATGGCACACTTAATCATGAGAATCAAATGAATGTTATAGGTGCAGCTAGAATAATATATCACTCCAATGAATTTTGTAATGCTTTAATCTCATTAGACATTATTCAAGGTGTTAGGGAGTAAACAGACTCCATCATGGTAAATTTTCCAATATGATTTCAAGGAATTTATCCTCGACCCAAGTTTATGATGTGGTGTTTTAAGTTATTTCTACATTTCCCATGTTGCCTTTGTGTTATCATGTTATATAAAACCACATTGTTCATGTTTAAGATTATCACACATTTTAAGCCCCATTGATATTCCTATTTCTTAACATGTATTAATTTCATCATATTATGACATGTTTATAACCTTACTAGGCTTTATAGATCATTAATTTCTTATGTATGTCCTTAGGTTATACCATCTAGTTTTATTTTCGAGCATGTTAAGGATGTTTTCAATAAATACAATGTATTACCTATTTTAAGATGTCATGTAATGTACTTAATTCCAAATAACACCAGAGTTATTGATATTCTAAGTTCCACTAAGTGTCATATTATGTAATAAATCATGAATTTTTATGTAATAATGATATGGTTTTTTACAGTTATTATCAAAGTAAAAGATTATTTATTTTTAGGAATAGGCTTCTAAAACTCTAGGGAAAGACTTATGGATGAGACTATGTTCTAGAAAACATCTCTAAATTTTGTTAAGTAAAAAGTAATTATATTTTCTACTAAATACATCCATATCTGGATACTATAAGTTTATTTGCCTCTAGTACATATGTACATAGGGTTAAAAATAGAAAACACCATGTTGAGCTCAACTCAACATAGAACTAGTGCATGACAATGGTCCATGTTGCACACCTAGTTTGGCACTCCCATGAGATATGCTTTGGAAAACTCACAGGATCATTATAAACCATTATTAAAGTAAAAAAATTACCATAAGAATATATGTTAAGAAATAGATCGTGGATTACAAATATTGAATCCTAGAAATTTATTATTTACGAAAATACGTGTAATTTATATGTTATCCCAATAATGTTAATTAGATTCAAATTTCTATTTTTAATAGTTAAAAAATACTCATCCCTAATTTTACATTTATTATGCGAAGTGGCAGTCGAGATATTTAAAGGCATTTGAGTGTTGGTATGATCTTGGTTTTGAATTCTATTTCCATTTTTGGTGAGATGCCTTCAGTAGGATTCATTTCCTTCCATTATCCCTTTCCTGGCCCCAAGGCCCTCTTCTCCACTACAAATTGGATATGGAATGGAAGTTACTTAAATGTTTTCGGAGGTGGGATCTATGGGAAGTTTTTGCATCTTAGAAAATATTTTTCTCATGGTTTTCATGATGATTTGTGTGTTACTTATATAGTGGTGGATATTAATGAGGTTAGTTTGGTGATAGTTTTGACTTCTACATCTAGTAAGGTTTTTCTTTGGCTTAGTCTTTCCATGATATTGTTGTGACAAGTGTGGCATTCGGATGAGGACGATGACGGTGGTGTTAATCTAGTGATGTCTCCGCTGGTAGTTTAGTTTTGAGAATTGGCTAAATCAGATGATGATAGCATTATGTTTCATCTTTTGAGTATAGTGGAGATGATGAATCTTCTTTCGACAGTGATGTTAAGGACATATGCCGGTAGAATCTCACTGATGATTTGGTTTGATCGAAAAATGGGTGTGCCTTTAGGGCAGGGTGGTTGTCGTGATGGGAGTAAGAATCGAGGCAGATAGGTTAATTGAGATATCTTGTTTACTGATATGGGTGGTGATGACATTGAATTTGAAATTTGAAATTTAAAAGTTTCTTTGAAGGTGATATAGTGGTTTTTGGGCGGTATGACAGTTTTTGTTTCGAGGTGAAGCTGGATTTTGAAATTTGATGTTAGTATGTTGTATGTTGATAGTCTATGTGGTATTTGTGCGGTTCATTTCATGAGGTTTTTGTATGGTTACATCTTTTCCATAAATTGGATTCCTAAAAAATAAAAAAAGGATTTAGGAGATGTATGGAAGACTACAGCCTTGCAAATCAATGTGAAAATTATTTCACTAACATGTTACATGGAAGGTTATAAGGGTGAATATAATGAATATTTATGAAATATATGAAATAATTATTTTATTAATTAAATAATTATATTTCTATAAAAATAGTATATCATTTTTTATTACCTTTTCACAAACCGAAATCCCAATAACATTATTCAGGGACATGTGGACTTCCGGTTCCTTAAAGCGATTTGATTCTTATTTTTTAATCTTAAACTCAAAATAATTATATATATATAAGTATATATAATTAAATAAAATAGTATTTATGATAAAATTATCATTATGGAAAGATATATGTTACTTACTTTGTTTCTATAATGATCATTGAAAATGGGAATGTTATTTACGCATACATATGACACACCATCTCTATGATTGTAACATTGGTTAATTTTTCATAACTATATACCATGATTGGTTTTAAAGGAATAATTTATAAATAAATATTATGATTATATTAATATTTATATTCTATATATTTTTAAATAATAACCTCATTGTCCTTAGTTGACCTACCAAAGTTAGTTTTGACACATAAGCCAAATATAGTCAAAACATTTGAAATAAACTTAATTGAATAATTAGCTGTATATAAATATTAAATATGGGAAATTAATGTAATAATAAACATGAAAAATTTTCTCAATAAATTAAATAATTATAATAAGTCTATTGTTTGGGACGATAAATAACAACTGTGATGAATCAGACTCAATGTATGGGTCTTTTTCATCTCAATTTTATTTATGGGAGATATATTCCATATTAACCACTTATTTTGTTGTGGGGTGTATATAATTATAATTAATGTATTTTATTATTCTTATTCATACATTTATTTTGATTTACTTCTCCATATGTGGATCAATCATTCATGGGGTCCACGGTTTCAATGTTACCGTAGCGATAATAAATTTTTGTCACAATTTTACTTCTTTGAAACATTTGTTATGTTATACTCATATCTTATTTTATAAGGTTTATATATTTATCCTTTTAAATGTTATAAAATTAACCTTCTTATTATCATTAAATTCTATGTTTCAAATAATTTTATTCCTTCAAGGGCATTATGATTCAATGTTACCAAAGTGGTTAGAGTTTTTTTTATAATCTCGTCATTTTCCAGTATTGTGTATGGTTTAGTATACATCAAAGAAATATTATATTTCGAATAAATTATCTTCTCATATGGTTACTGATTATATTTTTTTTATGATAGTACAATTTTTCCACTCTTTGGTACATATAATAATCGATAAGTTTTTTAAAAAATTCTACATTGTTTATCTCTTCAGTCGGAAGTATGTTTTCTTCCAAAACCGTGTTTTCTAATATTACTTTAAAAAATGTTTTTACATTTTTAAAATTATATATTATTAATGTAATATTTTCCCAGTTTTTTCATAAAAAATTTCTTCAAAGGAATCTTCATGTAACATTCCAATCAACGATCTTTTTTATAATTGTTTTAGTGAAAAAATAATGTCCATTAAAACATTTACAACATGTATGAATTTACCCACCATCATAATCTTCATTTCATTGAGGATTCCTATATAAGTTTAGCAGGTTATTTTTAATGAATTTTTATTCTTAATTTTATGTAAATTATTAGTTTTTAGATGTTTGGTTTTCAAAGAAATTTATCTTCATAACTATTTATGATTTAAAAAGTTATTTCGAAAATCACAAGGATATTTTCCTCAAGATTGTTTTTAATTTTATTTTATTGGTATTTCAATTCATCAACATCATAAATTATTGTTTTTATTTATTTTCCATTATGGATATTTAATATTGATAATATCATCTACTAGATGGATTATTGTTTTATTAGAATAGATTATTATGGAACTTATTTACTTTCAATAGGTTAATCATGTCTCAATGAGATTATCATATAACCCATTTATTTTACATGGGATAATAATGATTCAAAATGATTGAAATAGAACTCATTTATTTTCTAGGGTTTAATCATTTTCTAAAAATAATAAATGTTATTACAATGTGTTATGTTGAAATAAATTCCCTATGTGCATTATTCATGTTAAGGTTTATGTACATTATAAATGATTTGTGTGCCAAGATTTCCTCAGGTTAGCCTGTTATAAATTATACAATGGGTGATACCGTATTATTCTCCTATAAATTGGTTATTTATTATGTTCTCTACATAATTATATTGTAAGTCATCCATATGGTTATCCCAATTACAAGGGTTATGTAGGGGTTCTATGAGATGATGTTTCAAGATACCAATTAGTATTATCTATTCATGTTATGGGTTTATAATATTTCTTATGATCAATATTTATATCACATGGATCGTGATTAATTATTCTGATTACTCTTTTATTTTCCATGTTTTCATATTTTATGATCCATATATTAATAGTAATGTGTTCTTTTATTATTCACACTTAAAATCTAATTATGTCTCCATAACCTTATATACTTCTTATACTCACTTTTGACATTCAATTTTCAATGATTATGTTTACCCTGACAAATATTTTTAGCTCACCCTTTTTATATTTCCTTTTCTAATAGGTTTTAAAGAATCATTTTAATGTAATTATGTCAAGAGGTTATTCCATATGGACGATGATGATGAATTAATGTGAAATAATAAATGCTTGATTAAAGCATAGAATGTTTATTTTATGACTTGGATATTGTTTATGTTGTAGTTTTCCTAATTATTTAAAGAACTAAACTTATAAGTATCTTAATAATGTAAGTGATCCACAATTTTATTTTTATGTTGTATGGTTTAGAAGTAATAATCTGGGTCATAATTATCAAAATCATAGCTATAAATATAAATTTCATGATTTCCAAATAGTATTTGGGAGTGTGGTCATGGAATATTATAGTTAGAATCAAATTTTGGTTTAGATAACTTTAGAGAAAAATAAGTATTAAAGTGAGGTTATCATAAAATTTATTGATACAGTTATAGGACTATATTCGTTATTATCATCCTAAGTTCAAAGTCTTACACACCCCATTGGGGTTTTAATTGATGAGATATTAAATTGAATACATACATTTTTTGGAGACATTTTATTGGGTTGGTGTATTTTTAAACCCTAGTGTCAACATGAAGTGTTATTTTGGGGGGAAATAATTATTAATCTTTAGAGAAAATAATGGACAACCAAACTGGTGGGTGAAAACCTATTGCATCCAGGAAGGCCAAAAGGATTAAATCCACAATCTAAGGGAGATAATAGATAACTGAATACCATAGGTCTACATGAAATCCTATTTATTATAACATTTTTAAAACTAAAGATTAAGTTTATTTTAGAATCTTATGGGATTTTATTTTTTGGATAATAGTTAACTTATCTTGGAAGAATATATGGTTAAATCCTTATAATTCTTGGGTTTTGAACTTATTCATGAAAAGTTTGATGAATTTTAATTATAGTTATTTATGGAATGATTTGGTTTGAACATTTTGTATTTCTATTAAATTTTGGAGATTAGTGTATAATATGATGGTTTATTCATTTTTGGAATTATATGACTATGTTATAACAATTTTGTTCTAAGTTAAATTTTAATGATAGGAGTAATAGCTTGTTATCCCATTTACATTTATGTGGTCTTTAATTTTTTTTATGATTAAATCATTAAAAATTGAAATTAAATACAATTAATTTGGGGGAAATAAGTGATTATAGTGTAATTTTATTAAAGGATGAAATTATATTAATCATTTAAGTGTATTTCAATATTCTCTTAGTCTAGATGGTAATACAATTTATTATCATGAGGAAAAACGATCATGAAACAAAAAATTTTCCTACTAAATTTATTTTTGATTAAAAGGTTGTATTTTATATCATCATAGATTGAGGGTATTTATTCGATTAACTTTCCATTCATCATTCACTTTTTTGTGATTAATGACCTCAACAAATCTCTATAATTCATTTTTGTTTTCCTCTACCCCCAGCTATGTTCTCTTATTTGGAAACCTCATAATATGTTATTCAGTATGAATTTTTTTCTTAAAAATATCTACTATAAGGTGATGTTTTAGTAATCATTTTTAAATGTGAGTTTTCAAATAAATTATTTTCAAATATCTATCCTTTGATTACTGAGATAATTTTTAAATTACGTGGATGAAATTTTTTAATGGATGGGGGAATATAACATGATGAGATTTTAAAATCCAAAAAAATATTTTATAAAAATAATTACATGAAACACTGAGTTTATCATTCATTACATGAAACACTTATTTTTTCTTTTATGACACCCAAACTTGAGATTTTTATGTTTGATAGCATATTCATCATGAAACGCTAATCTTAAACTACCAATAAAATATATTACCATCATAACCAATCCATTGGAATGGAGGGTATGAATAGGATTAACTGAATAATAAAAATATATTTTAAACAAGCATGAATAATGAATTATTTGGTGACTAATTAATTATAAATTAAATTAAATTCATTTTTAAAATTAAAGGAATTATTTTTCTGAAAAAATATTTAAATGTGTATAAGTGTGATTTAGACCAATAAAATTAAAAAAATCACTATTTTTTTATTATATTAATGAAATTTATATATTATATATTAAATACAATTTTTATAATTCTTATTATGGGTTTTATTGATATGAGATAAAAATAAATACAATTTTTCACTGAAAACTATATTTTTTTCGAAAAAGGATGTTTTGTCGCCTTTTTATGGTGCACATATTTTAAAAATAATTTTTTATTCATTTATAATTTTTATTCTAAAAAATAATTTTTAAAATTTAATATCAAAATTTAGTTTAGGATATATTTTGGTATTTTTCAGAAAATATTTATTTTTCATGGAACAATGAAAAATACTGATTTTTATAAAAATCCTTTTCTTTTTATTAAATTACATATTTTAACAGTCCCAATATATTTTTTATATGTTATAAAATAAACTAACTAATATTTAATAAAATTTTTTATTTTTATTGACATTTATATTGGTTTTTAATATAATTTTTTTTTTGGGTTTAATGACTGGTTTATCTGAAAACTGTTTTAAAATGAATAATGTGTCACCATTTAAATTAATTAAAATAATACCTAATAAGGGATTTTTTAATGAAATATATATAATATATATCATTAAATAAAAATTTATTTTCATATAATTATTAATATAAGTAAAATAGTTAATATAGAATCATCTTTTTCTAAAAAACACTTCTTAAAAGTCCATTGTCTCACCACGATTATGGAATTAATATTAAAATTAATTTTTCCACTTCTCTCAATTGAATTGCGAACAAATGAATCCATATTTGGAATAATAATTATTCGTTAATTAAAATAAGTTTAAATTATGTTTTTACCCATGTAATTAGTAAAAACAATTAAAAATAATCTCATCAATTAAGGTAAAAATTAAAATTACCATGTTACTAAACTTTAATCATAAGTAGAAATATGACCTATTAAATTGTCAAAAACTAATTTTATGTAAATATTTATACCTTATACCTTATTCTATATATTTTGATGCATTATTAGATCCTCCTTACATGGAAAAAAATATGGGTGTAATTTTCTCTTTAAAAAACTTACATGTTTTCCACTCACGTCTCTAATATACAGCCTCCACCTCTCCTCCTCTATTCACACCACTGAAGACCTATCGATCGTCCAATGAATAATGAAATAACATATCTAATTCCATCATCTTATCTTATAATTATTAAATTTTTAATAAATCCAATCAATTATGGCTTTTGGTTCAAACCAAAAAGATGTTACCTGAAGAAGAGATAATGTTCATCAACAATATTTTTTTTCTTCTCTACCCCCTTTAATTATTATTATAAAATGAATATATAATAACTAAATTATCATAAATATACAGAGATGAATTTATTTTAAGTTACAACCTAAAAACACAAAATATTTTTTAATATTAGTTTTGAAATTATCATTCTAATGTAAGGTGAACTAACATATCACAAAACGACATGATTCATTTTTCCATTACCACCACTAATTATCGTGAATAATGATGGACATAATATTAAAATATGGTATTTATGATATTTATAACATAGTTATACATCTGCAGTTATTATATCATATACACTCTTTTTACAATTCATAACATTGGGGATATGATAACGTCGCTCATGTGTATAGTGGACTAACGCCTCACGAAGCGATGTGAATAACTTTTAAAAAAATGTTACATGGATGGTCATAAGGGTATCTATAAGTAATGTGTATGATATAAATGATATAATTATATTACTATCAATATAATATATCATTTTATTTATCACTTTTTCACACACTAAAAAAGTGATTTCATTATTCATGGAATTGTGGACTACTGCCTCCTAAAAGTGATGTGCTTATTATTTTTTCATCACTAAATAAAAATAATGATATATATAATAATATGTAATTAAATAATATTGTATTTATCATATGATACTATATCTTCAAATATAAATTTTACTTATCTTCTTTCTATAATGATCATTGAAAAATTAGAATGTTACTCCTCCTTACTTAATGCCTACTATTTCCATGATTGTAACATTAGTTTTTTTTCATAACCATATTCCAAGATAATTTTTTAAATAATTATTTTATAAATATAATGATGATTATTTTTTATATGTTTAAATAATAACCTCATTGTACTTACTCGACCTACAAATTTTAGTTTTTGAAAAATTACTCGAATATGGTCTAAACATTCAACATAAACATAAATGATTAGGTAGTTGTATATAAATTTTTAATAATAGTAAAAAAAATAAATATTAAAATGAAAAACTTTCTCAATAAACTAAATAATTACCATATGTTTATTATTCACGATGATCAATAATAAGCATTACCAATCAGACTCAAGGTAAGGGGTTTTATTATCTCACTTTTATTTCTATAAGAGATATGCCATATTCACAACTTATTTTGTTGGGTAGTTTATATACATTCCATGTTTGTATTTTATGATTATAATAATTAAATTAATGTGTATATAAGTATCCATTATTTATTCCTCATTCGGGGTTTTACAGTTTCAATGTTACCAATGTTGTAATGTATTTTTGTTTCCATTTTTATTCTTTGATACATTTTTTGTGTTATACACATATATTCTTTTATAAAGTGTATATACTGCTACATTTCTATTTCATAAAATGAATATTTTTATTCTAATGATTTTATATTTTTAATATAATGTCATTACATCTATGGATTATGTTTTAATGTTCTAAATTGGTAAGAGCCTTTTTTTAAAACCTCATCCTTTATTAGGATTGTGAATGATTAAGTATTCATTATTGTAAATTTATAAATGTCATTGATTCATTTCTTCCCTTTTTATTAATGGTATTTTCATGTAATAGTACTATTTTCCCACTATTTGGTAATTATAAAAATTGATAATTGTTTTAACAAAATATTACTTTGTTTATCTCTTCGGTCAGAAATATGTTTTCTCCAAATACCATGATTTATAAAAATGTTTTCAAACATTTTTTAACCTTTTTAAATATATTTTTTTTAAAAAAAATTTACCAATTATTCTTTAATGATTTTTTTCATTGGAATATTCTTGTCACATTCCTATCAAGACACTTTTTTCAACTCTTAATAGTGTAAAATTAATGTTCATTAAAAATTTACAATATGTAATGATTTACCCACCATCATGAACATCTTTTCTTTGAAGATTACATTGAATGTTTACAAGGTTATTTCTGAAAAAAATTATTATTATTCTTGAAATTATTAGTTTTCAAAGATGTGGTATTTAATAAAAAATATTTTCAAAATTTTTATTGTTTAAAAAGTGAATTTAAAAATTAAAAGTTTATTTTAATTGAAAATGTTTTAATAATATTTTAAAGGTATTTCCATTCTTCAAAATAAACAAAACATGTTGTAACTTATCCTCTAATGGGGATATTTGGTACTTATAAAATCATATTTCTTTCTCTGGATGGATTATGTATTCTTTAAAGTGGTTTTTATGGACGTCATTTCATTTTCATGGGTTAATTAGGACATAAGGATATTTTCATGCAACCTATTTATTTTCCATTGGAACATCATGTTTCAATGATATTTTTATGGATACTATTTATTTTCCATGTTATACCCATGTTTTTACAAGAATAAATGATGTTTCACTAAGTAATTATGAAACAAATTCTCTATATTCTTTATTCATGTTTGGTTTATTGGATATTATAAATAATGGATGCACCAAGATATTGTCAGGTGAGTCCGTTATAGATTATATTATTAGTTATCATAGATGGAGTTCCAATACATTAGGTAATGATTATTTTTACCATTGAATTATATTGGAATTTTCTTTTGGTTATTCTAATTATAAGGGTTCTATGAGATGCTTTTCAAAGATACTAATATGTTTTTTTATTCATTCAATGGTTTATAATGATTCTTATAATCAATATTGATATCAAATGGCTGATGACTATTGATTTTAATGAATCATTCATTTTCCATGTTTTCAAATTTGATGATTCTCGTATTGATTTTGGGAGTTATTTTATGATTTTATCATACGCTGAGATTAAGTAGTCATGACCTTATACACTTCGTATGCTCAATGATGATATTCAATTATTAATTATTGTGTATACCCTTACTCATAATTTTAGCTCACCATTCTTATTTTTCATTTTCCTTTAGGTTATAAAGAAGGATTTTGAATGATTTATTTCAAGAAGTTATTGCATATGGAAAATTATGATGATTTAATCTGAAATAATAAAAGCTGGGTAAAATGGGAGAAATTTTCATTTAACTTCTTAGGTATTGTTTATATAGAAGATTCCACAATTCTATAAAACTATAAACCTATATGGTCCACCATAATTTAATTGATCCATGTTACCCTTTTGATGTATAAATGTTTGGATGGAAAAATTTGGTTAATAATGATCAACATCCTAGCTGTAAATGTAAATTTTATGATTTTAACATATGATCTAGGAGTTTGGGTCTTTGGTTGTTATACCTTTGTTTATTTTTCTATCAAATTAGTCTATTGGATCACTCATTAATTCCCTCCCTATTTAATTTCTCAACCATGGAAATTCTATTGGGATTTTTCAATCCCACCTAAAATCATGTTTTTTGTTGAATGTTTGTTTTTAGGATCCTCCCCACAATAATGTTTTTGTTTAATAAACATTCAATGTGTGAACCGTTGTTCTCCCTTTCCTTTTAAAAAATAAAATTCCCTTAACAATAATTTTGTATTTTCTTATATTCAAGGGTTTTTAATTGGAATGATTGGAATAGGGACTCATAGGTGTACATAAATTCTTATTTTTATTTACTATCTAATCAGGTCTAGTGGTTCTCATCACTCTATGCTGAAATAGTTTTTTATCTCTACTTGGATTCTTGGATGATTTTTGTGTGTCTAATTGAGCTCATTTTCAAAAAGGCTGATTGGAAAAAACATTTTTTTGGATACAATGGCATCTGAATGGATATAAATATGGAACTCAAAACATACTTGTGGGCCTCATAGATATAGAGATCTCAAGACCGATATTTACCACCCCAAATTAACATAATGTTATTAATGTTAATTTTAATTCATAATTAGCCTATAAAAATTATGTCGGTGTTGGTATGGTTGCATGAGACCATCGTGTCATGGTTAATGTAGTTTTACATAAATATTTCTTTACTAATTGAATCCATTTGGTTACTGAGGACCATGTAATTTTTTTATATTTATATGGGTTTATTTGGAAGTAATTCATTATAAAATATTATTTTGATATTCTTATTGATTATAATTTGAAGCAATATAAATGTTTTCATTTTTTTGATTAATTTATACGAAGATTCAAGATTTGATGTGGAAACTATCCACCAGCAACATTTCCTTTTTATGAAGAGAAATAAATTCAGTTGGTAATAATTTAAGATAATAAGGTTTCATATATCAATGGAGAAGATAATCTGTGTCTACAGATATTAATGTTCACTTGTAGATACCAAATATATAGCTCTTGATACACCTGAACCTAAATCCCTCCTCCATTGGCTTTATTTTTCAATAATAAACGACTCATGACCATCACCCTCATGGAAGAATAGTCACATTGTTTTGCCTTTGATTTTAGATTTGAATTAGTTTGTATGTTTTTCAAGTACACCAATATTTGAATCGGTTTGATGTGTATTGTAAAGGATATGATATGGTCTGTCGATTTCAATGTGGGTATCCATGATTCTATCAATTCCCTCTTTGTATGTGAATTATTATTTTACCATTGTTGAATTTGATAGTCTTGGAGAATGTAGATATACAGATTGTAGCTCAAGTGGTCATACTTAAATTAGACACTAAATTATCCTCTCCTACTATCATTTCTGTTTCTAATTATCCTTTCCCATTGCTTCACTTATTTTTCTTCTTGGGTAGCTTAGTAAGGTGGCCTACATATTTTTGAAGGGATTTGTGGTTGTTTCTTAAACTTTCACTGAAGATAATTATTAAGTTATTTTTATGCTTCATATAATTACTAATTAACATATGCTTATTTTTAGGATTTACATAATTTTATTACATAATTATCCACCACCTAAATGAATTATAAAATAACTAAAACAAAGACTTTATCATTGTTAAAAATCATTATTGTTCTTTAAACCATTAAAATTTGTCTACTTTTATCTATGCTAGTTTAGCACTAATAAAGGGTGTCCGTTATTAGAACTTATTTTTCTATTGAGGAGGGTTGTAATATTATAGTGAGTTATTAAATTTATAACACATTGTGTTATAAAATACACATGTATATGGAAAATTTATAACATTATTAAAATAATAATTACTTCATAAATACATGAAAAAATGTTGTAGTATAGAAATTTCAGTCATTTTTTTGTAAAATTAAATTCGGATATACTATCAAAAACATTCAAAAACATAAATGTATAATTTTCTTTAGCACCTGACCCCCTCTCAAAAAATCTTAATCATGGTATCATTTAAAAAAAACCACCCCAACTCAAGAAAAATAATCCACCTGTATAAAAAACAATTATTTTGCTCGAAATACAATAAAGAAATAAATTAAACATAAATATGAAACTATATATTAATAAAATTTTAATTTTAAATAAAACGACACACTTGAAGTCATACCAGTCAAAACATGCATCAGATTAAAGTGTGGTTTATTACTATAAGTCAAAAGATACTTATTGATCATTTTCCTAAAGTACCAAGAATATCTAAATGTTTTTTTATTTGTTTTGAGTATGTAACATGAATTTATTACTAAAATGTAAATTTAAACTAAAAACTAAATCTTTGATTCATAATGGTCACATAATATGTTAGTTTGACATGAAACGTATTCATATGTCTCACAAATGACTTACGAATTGTTTTCATAATGTATCATGGAAACATGTGAATGTTTTCTTGATTTTTATTTAAAGATACATGTTTTTAACTAAATTGTATATTTTAAACTAATAACAGATACTTCAGTCATACTGGGAACATCGTATATCAAATTGAGGTGTAGTTAATTTCTACAAGTTGAAAATGGAATATGGACTATTTTACTAATGTATTAACACAATCTGAATGTTAGTTTCTTGATATTGAGTATTTCACGTGTCTTTTTTACCAAAATGACAATTTTAAATAAAAATACACACATGGAGTCATACCGGTCACACTGTGGGTTGTATTGAGGTAAGTATAATTCATATATGTCACAAATGACTTATGGATAATTATCCAAAATAATCAAAAAAATATATTAATCTTTTTTCTTATATTTGAGTCTATCACATGTATTTTTAACTAAAATGTCAATTTAAACTAAAAACACACACTTTGAGTCATTCTGATAACATCATGTGTCATTTTTATGTGAGACTCATTCCTTCTTGTCAAAAATGACTTATGGGTTGTTTTCCAAATGTATCAATAAAATCAGATCATATATGATCCTTTTTCAGTGAGTGACACATGTTTTGAACTAAAATTTTAGTTTTAAATTGTTAACAAATACTTTGAGTCCTACAAGGAACAAATTGTAATAGATTAAGGTTTACTAGTTCCTACATTCAACAAATGAAATATTTATCATTTTCCAAAAGTGTAAAAATAATTTGAATATTTTTTTGTCATTTTTTCAATAATTAACGTGTGTTCTAAAATAAAATATCATTTTAAAATAAAAAGTCACATTTGCATTCACATCGGTCATATCATGTGTTATATTGAGGTGTGGTTAATTCCTACATTTCACAAATGACATAAGGATAATTTTCCAAAAATATCAATATAATATAAATTTCTTTACTTGGGTTTGAGTATGTTATGTATCTTTTTCACTAAAATATAATTTAAAAAAAATTCATTTTGAGTCATACATGTCACATAATGTGCCATTTTTATGTGAGGATAAATCCAAAATATCTAAAATTACTTAAAAATCATTGTCCTAAAGTACAAAGAAAATCCAAGAATGTCTTCTATGTTTTTGTTGGCTGAAACATGTTTTTAATTAAAATGTAAATTTAAAATACACAACAAACACTCTTAATTATATTGAGCTCATAGTGTATCAGATCAAGGTTCTGTTAATTGATACACATAAAAAATGACTTATGGATCATTATCCTTAAATATAAAAACAATCTGAAAGAGTTTACTTGGTTTTGAGCGTGTGACATGTGATTTCAACTAAAATGTCAATATTAAATAAAAAGACACACTTGGTGTCATACTAGACATGCCATGCATCAGATTGAGGTGAAACTGATTCATACACAAAAAAAATTACATACATATCGTTTTAATAAAGCAAAAAAACAATCCAAATATGTTTTATTGGTTTTGAGTTTGTCATAATTCTTTTTTTTCTAAAATGTCAACTTTAACTAAATACAAGTAATTTGAGTCATACAGGTCACATCATGTATTGGTTTGACATGATAATGATTCAAACATTATACAAATTTATTATAAATCATTATATTAATTTATCATGAAAATTCAAGCATGTATATTTTTTTAGTTAGTGAAACGTGGTTTGAACAATAACATAAATTTTAAATTAATAATATATACCATGATTCATACCGTCCAAATCGTGTATCGGATTGATATGTGGTTAATTCCTACAGATCAAAAATTACATATGGATCATTTTTATAATGTATAAAAAATCCGAATGTGTTTTCTTGGTTTTGAGTATGTGATGTGATTTTTTAACAAAATTGTTGATTTTAAATAAAAAGACTCACTTGGGGTCATACTAGTCGCATCATTCATTGGATTGAGGTGCATCTAATTTTTATATATATAAATTGACATAAGTATCATTTTACTAATGTATCCAAACAATTTGAATTAGTTTTGTCAATTTTAATATGTCATGTGTAATTTTTACTAAAATTTCAATTTAAATTGAAAACAAACACTTTGAGTCATATCTGTCATATAGTTTGTTGGATTTATGTGTGACAGATTATAACACATAAAAAATAAATTAATAATCATTTTCCTAAACTGTCTTGAAAATTCAAGCATGTTTCATTAATTTTGAATGAGTGAAACATGTTTTGAGCTAAAATCTTAATTTGAATTTAATTACATACACTTTGAGTCTTAACTAGAACACTATGTATTGGATTAATGCGTTGATGAATATTACACATCAAAAATGATATATGGATCATTTTCTTAAAGTATCAAAACAATATTCATTTATTTACTCAGTTTTGATTATGTGGCTATTGTTTTGAAAAAAATGTCAATTTTGAACTAAAAAGAATCATATTATGTAATACCAGACACAATGTGTGTCAAATTTAGGTGTGTTAGATTTTTGTTCATAAAAAATTTACTTATGGATATTTTTGATGAAGTATTAAATGAATATGATTATGTTTTATTGATTTCTAGTATGTGATGTGTGTTTCGAACTAAAATGTAAATTATAAACTAAAAAATGATACTTTGAGTCCTAAAATAAAAATTGTGTATTGGATTAAGGTGAAACTAATTGAGGATTGTTTGATTCCTACACCATTCATGTTAATGTAACTAATAGAACATTTTGGAAGTCGATGTTTTCCATCCAACAGTTGTAAAATCCATTGGTAGATTCATCCTTATGATTTATTTCGAGTTCCAGGTATTATAGAGTTTCCTATTTTATCTGGAAGGAACATAATATATCTTTTCATGATTTATTTAGATAATTGAAATTAAATTATGACTTACAAAAAGATTTGTGAAAGAACTAAAGATGTATTAAATAAAAATAATAAGGAAGTAAACATAAAAATAGTATATAAAATTATGAAAAAAACTAAATAATCAGAAGAAATTTACTTTTAATTATGTGTGTATACATTATTTATACATTTCAATATAACCATTAACTCATTTATAGATTTCAGTTCCAATCTCTCATGAACATGAGTATCTTCAAATATATAACTAGCTCTATAATACCAGGAACACCATGTATTGGATTAAGGTGTGGATAATTGCTACATGTCAAAAATTACTAATGAATCATTTTCCTAATGTTTTAAAATAATATGAATGTGTTTTCACTATTTCGATTATGTAATGAGTTATTTGAACTAAAATTTAAATTTAAACGAAAAAGATAAAATTCATGTCAAAATGGGAAAACTATGTATCAGATTGAAGTGTGGTTGATTTCTATACATCACACTGTGTATTTTGATTCTAAAATTCATTCATCAATAGAGCTTATCTAATAATATGTCTATTTTATAACCTAAAATGTTTAATTCATTATGTAATAAAAATAATTGTTCATCATCAGGAGTGCATCATCCTTATTGTGTGCTTGATCGTAGTACATGGGTGAAATATCTATTTTAAAGAATTTATTTCTTAATGATCTCTATAAAAATTAAAAAAAATATGTATCATATTAAAGTGATTAATAAATTATCTAAAAGTGTAAGATATATTATGAGATAATACTGTAAATATGTATAAGAAAATCACATCTTCTCTGTGTATGTATACATTCTGACATAAGGTATGTTTCCCATTCATTTCTAAACAAAACTATTTCCACTTCTAAATATGATGGTTGTAGAGAGTCATAGTAGTAATATAAAAATATAAATAAAAAATTTATTTGTAAAATTTTTAAATAAATGTTTAATTATCATCATAAATACCTTTTCATTGATGATAGTTTGTTGATGGTATACAATATCATTCATAAATTTACAATCATAATAACTGTAGTATTTGATCTTAGTTAATATCTGAAATATGAAAAAAATGTCAAATATAAGTAATTTTATTTATATAAAATTTTATATTCAAATATTATTATATATAAACTAACACATTTCCACATTTAGAAGTTTATAGGCTCCATATGATCTTGGAATGTCATAGTTCCCTGATTTTGAAGATATTTAAACACATACCTATTATAATATACTTATCATTAAAAAATAATATAAAATGTATACATTAAATTTTATATATGAAAATTTTCATGTAGTATATTAGAAATACATAAAAGTCATTATTTGTGGTTGTTTTGTTGGTTATCCTAATATTTAAAATAGAAAATAAACATTATAGTATCCCTATTTGTTTAAATGAGTAAAAAATTATTCTAAAAAATGAATAAGTAATTAAAGGAATGGAAATATTTTAGATGTTATTAAATTGAAGAGTTTAACACCTACAACATGGTTATTAATATGAGTTTTTCATATATATGTTTCATTTCAAAAATTGTGTCTAGTTTTTCACTGTTTCTTTATATTTATTTGCATCCAATGATAATTCTTATTTGGAAGTGATGTGAGGACTATTGAGTCAAATTTTTTATTCACATGGTTTTTCCTTAAAACAGTATTGATATATATTCCTGAAAAAATGAATATTTTTTAGACATAATTAACATAGTAGATTAGATATTGGAAAAACAAATCATGGAAACACACCTAATGTATATATTTACGATTGAGACTCCTAGCCATTCAGGCATAACTATTTTATTTACATAATCAATAGAAATATAGTTTGTAATGGTCACTCCATACATTTTTTCTTCAAAATCATTAATGTTTATATAATGAATTTCTAAAATTTTAGTTATAAAAACCTATAATGTTAGTAAATATAGAAGTTGAATAGGTAGGTTAAATGTACATTGTAATGATATTTTTGTTTGGTTGGTAGATCCTTTAGATCATTTTGATTCAACCTTAAATTTCACACCATTCTTTTTTTAGTCTGTAAAAACATCCATCAGTTCAATAGTTTTGTCATTAATTATTAAAGGTTTTTCATAAAAACTAAATTGAATAGGAATACCTACTTTTATATATGTATTTTTACGAGATCAAATGACCATGCTATAAAATTTACAATAGTAATATGAACTATATGAATATATGAATCATGAAGTGGAATATGTAGCTTGGTGATTGGATCATGAGCCATTTGAATCCCCATTCTCACATGATATATTATAAGTTGTTTGTTTTTTATAATATCTCCATGGATATTATACATGGATCCCTTCATAACATGGCGATGAATGGGTGTTGGTAGATATAAATATAAATCATTTTTACCCTATATAATATCTATAAAATAAATTTATTGGTGTCCGTTTAGATCATATTTCATAGAAATAATTATGAAAATATTTATTACCTCTTCTAAGATAGCCCACTGAGGGGTATTTTTCACCTCAATGATGTTTGGGTTGGGGCGATCTTCATGTAGTGGTGGTTTCTATATTGTTTCTTATCTTTGATTCTCTCCCACACCATTTTCTATCAATTAAAAATTCCAATTAAGTATTTCTTCCAAACTATATAATTATTCCATAATATATTCCATTTTAATTCTTTATCAACCTATTTGTTTATTTTCTCAATATATGTTTGGGTTGACACCCCAAAAAATGCACCTCTGATGTGGCCATATTATTCTGGCCACTTTAAAGAAAATGATGGTTGTTATTCATAAAGTAGAACTAATTGTGATTATTATATCTATGTTAGATAAAAATATAGTAAAATAGGTTATATTTATTATTTCATATTTATTTAAAGAAAAAAATAATTATTATTATCCCATAGTTACACATGATTGGTAATTTTTTTGTGTTTTTTATCTTTTAGTGTCCCATATTTATTTACCAATGGATTCTTCCATAGCACAAAATGTGATATGGAATTGGATATGGATTTAGATTCAGTAATCCACATATAAATATAAGAACATAAGTCTCACTACAAGAAAATAGGACTTTAACAGCGCTAGAAAAGCACAGACTAAATGAGTGAGGTTAAAATCCATGGTCTTTTATCTAGGCTGAAAAAGTACTAATAAATGAAATTTTTTTTAGTTCTTATAGAAGTTCTGTTAAATAAGAAATTTATTCACACTTATAAAATCACTGATAAAGGACCTCTTATCAGTGACTCTATGAGAACAGTTAAATTAGTCCTTTATCAATGCCTTTTAGAATTCTAATAAAGGGTCATACTATAGTGTCTTGTAATAGTTCACTGTAGAACCACTGTAATGTGTTGTAACAGCACATTGTAGCACCATAAACACACCAGATAACAATAAAAACAATTCCCATTATTGGATTAAAATGAACTAAAATTTGCAATAAAAAAACAATAAAAACACTATATTATATACATTTCAAACATTAGTTTATACCATTACCTAAATAAAAATTATTACATATATTCAAAAACATAAATGTTCATATATCTCGTAATCCTGACTTTACACATGCTAGTTTAAAACAAAACACCCCTAATCAAGAAAAGGAACACACTTTTATATGAAAATAATTATTATTTTAGTAATAATATAATGAAATAAATTAACATAATGTTTTAATTTTACTAAAATTGAAGTCAATTTTAAATAAAAGGATGTACTTGGAGTCATACCAATCAATCCATCCATAGTATTGTGGTTTTTCTGATTCCTACACATCTAAAATGACATGTGGATCATTTTCATTAAGTTTCAAAATAGTCTAAAAATGTTTTCTTGGTTTTGACTACTTTAGTTGTCTTTTTTACTAAAATTTATTTTTTACTAAAATGTTATTTTAAATTAAATAAATGCATTTTTGAATCATTATGATCACATATTGAATCAGTCGGATTTTAAATGGACTCATACACATCACAAATGAGTTACGAATCATTTTTCATAAATAATAAAGAAAATTCAAGTGTTTTTGATCAATTTTTCCGTGAGTGACACTTTTTGAACTAAAATATTAATTTTAAACTAATAACAGACACATTGAGTCATACGAGGAACATTGTATAACATATTTATGTTTATCTAATTAATACACATCACAATTGACTTATAGGACATTTTACTAAATTCTTTAAACAATTTTAATGGTTTTTATTGGTTTTGAGTAGGTCAATTTTCATTTTTACTAAAATATATGTTAATGTTAATTAAAAATATGTACTTTGAGTCATACCGGTCACACCATTTATTGGATTTATGTGAGATAGATTTATTGAAATCTTAAATCACTTAGGGAACATTTTCCTAATGTATCAAAACAATATGAATGTGTTTTTTCAGTTTTGAGTAGGTTAGTTTGTTTCATACTAAAATTGATTTCAATTTTAAATAAAGATGCACATATAGTCATATCGGTCACACCGTGCATTAGATTGAGGTGTCGTTGATTCCTAAAACTTCCAAATAACTTATGGATTTTTTCCCTAAAGTATAAAAACAATATGAATGTTTTTTCTTAGTTTTGAGTATATCACTTCTATTTCTTACTAAAATGTCATTTTATACTTGAAACACACACTTTGAATCATACAGTTCACATCATGTATCGATTTGATGTGAGACTTATTCCTACACAACAAAGATAATTTATGAAGAAATTACCAATAATATCATGAAAATATGAGCTTGTTTTCTCAGTTTTCAGTTATTTACACTTTTTAAATTCATATATTGATTTTAAACTGATAACGAACACATTCAGTCAGTTGTATTTTTTACTAAAATTAATTTCAAATTTAAATAGAAAGAATTACATGGAGCCATACCATTCACATCGTGTATCTAATTGGGGTGTGGTTTATTCCAACACATCCCAAAGTCTCAAAACAATCCTAACTATAAATGTTACCATGATTTCCATTAACTTTCATTGTCAAACATCCAACACTTCAGGATCAGTTTTGAACAAACAACATCAACCTGAAAAAAAGAAGCCACATGTATAAGAAAAAAATTATTATGAGTAATACAAAAATGAAATAAATTAAACATGAATATCAAGTAATAAATTAATTCTATGGACAATGATTTTACTATGAAAATATTAAGAATAACTTTTTTATTGAGCAGTGGAGGGATCTTGAAGTAAAGTGATAAATTTCAATACTACAGGGGTAAAAGTTTTTGAGGGAGAAGAATTCTGTGGATGTTTTCTACTAAAAGGCATAAAAGATGGAAAAACCACCCCAACTAGAAAAAAAGAATCCACCTATATAAGAAAACAATTATTATGTGAGTAATAAAAAAATAATTAAATTAAACATAAATATAAAACAATACATTAATTCTATAGATAATGATTTTAATGTGAGAACATCAATATTACCTCTGTAATTGAGCAGAGGTAGTGATGTTTCTATTCTTACAAAGTTAGTGGAGGGAACATGAAGGAATTTGATAAATTGAAACATTACAGGGTTGAAAGGTTTTGAGGTAGAAGATGTTTGTGGATGTTTTGGTGCATAAAAGCATGAGATATGGATAAACCACCACAAATTGAACAAAAGAATCCACCTGTATAAGAAAATATTTATTATGTGAGTAATACTAAAAATAAATAAATAAAACATATATATGAAACAATACATTAATTCTATAGACAGTGATTTTAATGTTCAAACATCAATATTACCTCTATAATTGAGAAGAGGAAGTTTTATTTCTCTTCATACAAAGGTAGTTGAGATAACTTGAAATAAAATGATAAATGAAACACTTCAGGGGTGAAAAGGTTTTTAGGGATAAGAATTATACTTATTTTTTGGTGTATAAAGGAATTAAAGATAAACATACCACCCCAACTCGAACAGAATAATCAACCTGCATAAGAAAAAAATTATTATGTGAGTAATACTACAAAATAAATAAATTAAAAATAAATATGAAATAATAAATTAATTCTATGGAAAATGATTTTACTATGAAAACATCAAGATTACCTCTGTGATTGTGCAGAGACAGCATTGTTGCACTTCTCGAAAAGGCATGAAATTTGGAAAAAAATATTCTAAAATAAAAAAAACTACAAATAATAATGAAAATTAAATCAACATTTCATTATATAATTTTTTGGTAAAATAGGGAAAATATATCATAATAAAACCTTTACATCATTCCAAAGGGATTCCTTCATTGTAGTTTGTTCTTCTGAGGGATTGGTAACATAATCATGTGTAGAATAAATTGTATATATGAGTACTCAAACATTTAATTTATATTATGTTAATATACTATGGAACATATAATATTGTACGTAAAAAAATAATATATTGAAAAAAACTTTAACATTCTCATTGAAATATCATTCTTTTATTAAGGTTTCTAGGATTTGGTTCCTCTATAGAGAATCCGAATCCTATATTTGTGGTCTCATATAATTTATAATACATTGTCTAGATTGGGAATAAAATTAACTAATTGTGATGGCCCAATGAAATGTTAATCCTTGATTGAATTTTCATTTGACTCAACTTTTCATTTAGTCACAAGCATGACAATTGACCAATTTCTTTTTGTTGGATCAGAGACATGAAATACTTGCACTTCTTGTGATCCCATTATTAATGACTTGTATTTTTTCCCTTCCACACTAAAATTCACCTTCATACATCCTATTTCATCAACTTTCACTCTATTGATTTTGTTAAACAATTTTCAATAGAAAATAATCACTTAAAATGATTTATAATCCAACTCATATATCAGTTTGATAATTCCAAAATATGAGATATTTTAAAAAATTGGATTTCTATCCTTGGAACCATATATGTGCATCACTTCATCCACAACTGTAACACCACTATTTTGCGTCGTACTGAAGACGTCATGTTCTTTTTTATAGAATGTATAACCATTGATTAAAAAACCAATGTAAGACATCACATTTTCATTTGGTCCTCTAGATAACCATTAAATTTTTTCTATAATTGAATTTGTATTTTTAGATAACTCATTAAAAAATTTATCTTTGAAACATCTTATAATCTATCTATTATTTAATTTGATGTCCATACTTCAGCCATTGATGGATTAAAATATATAAGAATTTATTTGTGGGATTCCATGTATAAATTAACATCATTACTATTATGTAATATGCAAAGGTTCACATGAACCTACTCTGTCAAGGTAATGGTAACAACATATCTTCCAAAAATCTCTTTACCTAGAAGGCATTCTCTATGAAGAGAATTTTGGAGAATGATGATTTCAACATATGATTGGTAATCAGTACTGAATTCAACATATTATTCAATAATATATCATTCTTCAATATAAAATTCTGGACAACTTTGATTCTTGACATACCCTTTCAAAAATATTTATATACCAATCAATGGGGTACATCCAACTATAATGGATAGGACTACATAGTTGAACCTCTCTAACCAAATGAACCATCAGGTAGACAATTATATCAAAGAATAATGGTGGGAAGAGCATATCTAATTCAAATAATGTGACCACAATCTCCTTATTCATGATGGGAAACATCACTAAGTCTACAGATTTACTGCATATGGATTTGAAAAAGAAGCAGAGTCTGGTTAGTTCATGTTAAAAATTTTGAGGAAAAATTAAACGGAAAACAACCTATATTAAATCTTGCATCGAACAATATAGTAGTGTGATTTTAGTCCTTGTAACTTCAAATTATTTATTTACATGAAATTCTTGATATTGGATGAATATGCTTATAGAACCTTTATACTAGTAAGGAAAATGAAATTTTGAAATTTTTCCTATATGGATAGAGTGTAAGATATTGTAGGAAGAAATTTCCACCTTTTACCCTTCACGGTGATAACTCATCCCCTATCCCCATTTTAATCTAGTCTAAACTATCCTTAATTCCATATTTCATTATTTTAGGAACATTTAGTAATGTATCAATAACACTATCAAAAACATTTATTTCAACATGCATGAAATCATGAAAATGTATGACATACAATCTATTCTAATATGGTAATTCAATGAAAGTTCATCTCTTCTTCCATCAAAATTTTTTATTGTTCTTTTAAAATGGTTTATTGAAAATATGGTCAGTATTTGTTACATTATTATACACTTGATTCCCCATTACTAGAGACAATGTTGTACATTTTTAGATATTCCGATTGAATATTATCATAAAGGATCGGAATTTTATCATTGAGGTAAAAATTTCAGATGTCCTAAAAACAAAGTCGTTGAGGAATGTTTCAACCAAACTGATAATGTACGTTTTTTAAAAATGGAAACCCCAATATTCCTTTAATACTATAGCCGGATAAATTTCCATAATCTGGGAAGTCACTTATCATTCCATACGAAGTGGTCCTTAATGTGAATTCCTTGCAACTATGAGCATTATACATTATAAAACTCGTACCCAACATCAGTTTCAGATCATCAATCAATGGAGCCAAATAGAAATCAATATTATTACAGGGTTTCATTGGTCCAGATATATGTAGAGACAACATAATGTATTTGAGCTTCAGGAATAACCATGGTGGAAGGTTATAATTTACCAACATTATGGAACATGTACTGCGAGTACTACTCTATACACGAAAAGAATTTATTCCAACTATATATAATGAAAGATGTATGTTTCTTGAATCATTTCCAAATTTAGGAAACTCGTAATAAATTTTCATCCACTGAAGAGAATCTACTGGATGACATAGCTTCCCATATTAAATTCTTGTATCTACATGCCATGATAATTGTCTTGTGGTTTCCTGATATTCATATTCTTAAAAACTATGGAATGTTAGGAAATCACCATTCTTATTTTGAAGTACTTTATTCATTTTTCTTGTATCGATTTGTGCGACACCTAGGGAATTAAATGAGTGATTCATGGTCCTTGAAAAATAATTTGAAATCATTTGGGAAAGCATGTATATTTATAGAGATCACACCCATTGAATGTAACATTAGTTTAGTGTCATATGTTCTTTATGGTATTTCATTTTCTTATAGTATCATATAATTAAAGAGACCAATTATTTTTGTAAATCTCGTGTCACTCCATCTGCTGCCATCATTCAAATTATATAACATCAATATAGCTGACAATATTGTGTATTTAATAAACCCAATATACAATGGTTTTATGTAAAATATATTTAACTCCTCAAACAAAATTAGACAATCATAAAGGTCATCTTCAATTTCTATTTTCATTTATTCAATGAGATCTCCATCATCATTTACAAAGGTATTCATATCAAATGATTCATAAAACTTAGTATCATCCTAATCGGTGTCCACATTCAGTTTTCCCCGTGTTTAGTCTAAAATTTATTGCTTTGATATATTCCATGACAAATCAAATTTTCTTCCAACTATTCCAGACTAATTTTTCATGAATAAAAACAATGTAAACACAAAAAAAAAAGATTTTAGAAGGGTCATATGCATGCTATATTGAAAACATGATGAACTCTTTAACTCTATCTTCATACTTGTTTTTTAAATGATTAGCATGCATCCATTTTCAATTCATATCCATCCTATTAGGTTCACAAAAGACTATTTTTGTAAAATATATAAATAAATACATGAAATATATTAATTATCAAAGGATCAAGTTATAGAAAATTTAATATGTAAGACTCAATAATTGATTATTTTAGAGAATTTCAGTGAGTTAAATAAAATGGGTAACTGGATTTATGAAATGAATAACTCAAGTATGGGAGGTGTTATCCAAAACCCTAATTTGTGAATTAATAATTATAAAATTTCCCTTACATTAAAATTTTTAAACATGCTTATAAATAGATATATATATATATATATATATATGTATATATATATATATATTCACCCAGTGCCTAGATCGGTTGGTAGCAGCTTTGAGGGGTTTCGATGAGGTCTCAGGTCCGAGTATCGATGAGTTTTTCCCTGTTGCCGTAGAGTAATATTTTCATTGTATTTATCCCCCCATGAAATGTTGTAATTATATATATATATATATATACATGTATGTATGTATATATATATCATTATAAAATAAACTTGAATTATATAAATCTATGTAACACAAACAGTAGAATATCACAACATAGTAAAATAAATACAACCCCATACTAATTTTGAAGTAATAAAATTTGGTGTTTGTTTATGATATTAAAAACAATTTATTTGAGGTAAACTTTACTATGTAATGATTATAATGAGGTTTTATTTAGTAATAAATCATTCTTATTATATAGGATAAAATATGGAATGTTTTTAACCCATGTGAGAGGACCGTGGTAATCTCTTTCTGAATGGAGACTCCAACCATTATAGCTATCTGAGTTCAATTGATGAGAAAAAATTATTTCATAAAAGGTTGAGTAATATTGTCATATAATTTTATGGAAACATAAATTTTATATGTGTTGAGAGACTTCCCTCATCTCAAAATCTAATGGGGATTGATATTTGAGAAAATTCAAAAGGGAAAATCATTAAAGGCATCCATAGAAGGGGTGAAATTTAGTCCAAGAATCATATGCAGTTGAAATACTTTTTTTGTACCCATGATACATTATTACACTCAAGGAGATCTTAACTTCATCACAATTTTATGACTTTACCATAATTACTATTGTGATTATTATAAAAAATAAATCGGATGTAGTGGAAATGTTCAATATTTCAATATGAAAAGTTTAGAATGAATTGGGGATATGAATAAATTATTTCATATCTAACAATGAGAATGAATTCAATAGAGGTGATTATATAAGATTTAAAAAAATGAATCTTTCAGAGAAACATACAGTACAGTTGTAGACAATGAAGAAAATTGATTCAAAACAACAATTTAAAAAGACCAAAATAGGATATCCAAATCAGTAGTCATTAAAAAATGGATCATAAACAAATCATTTTGTTTATAATCTAAAATAAAAATAGTATACAAGGACTATACCACAAATAACTCATGACATCATTGAATACAAAATAAAAAATGAAATGAAAAATACACAATGAAAATTGTAAGTCCTACCTCACTAGGATAACGAAAATATGCATCAGAAACCCTAACCGCAACTGACGATCATATGTATTACAATGTTCAAGAAACTAGAGGTAGTCGAGTGGTGTGATTCAAGCTTTTATTAACCAAGGATGAGCACCGGTAGTGGGTGGATTCTTAGAAAGCTTCTGATATCCCAATGGGTTCTTAATGGATTGGGTTTTTTAAATAGATCAGGACACTTTTAGCAGTGCTTAAAAATAAGCAATGATAAAGAGACCTTTTATCAGCGATTAAGTAATAAGTGTTGATAAAAGTAATATTTATCAGTCCTTTTTTATTGTAGATAAAGGTAGGTCATCAACACTAAAAAAGAACTGATAAAATCCATATCTATAAACTCTAAATTTTTATTTCTCATAAACATTCATTTTATCATCACATTTTTAGTGGTGATAAAGCCTCATCTTTATCAGCACAAAAAATGTTCATAAATTTCTACCTTTATCAGCATCTAATATTTATGCACAGATAAAGGATTTATAATTATAATTATAAATAAAAAAATTGTAAATATATATATATATACTTAATAAAATTATATATAAATATAAATATAGTATATATATTAATTTTTAAATATATTAATTTTAATTTTATAATTATCTATTTATAATTATTGAATTTTTTTTGGAAAATAATATTTATATCTAATTTTATGTCAATGCGTGCATATATGTTAAAAATGATTGAAATTGAATAAATAAAAAATAATTGCACTTTAATAATGTTGAAAAATTGATACGTTTTTTTGTGTACATTTTATATAAAAATACATTTTTTATGAATATGTGAAATCAATATAACACACATTTGATCTATGTTAAATTTAAAAATCAAGTGACACATTCAATTATATTTCCATTATACTATGAAATTAGTCATTATTTTTAATTAATATTATTTTTTAATTATAATCCATCGTTCACTAAATATATGACTATTTAATGTAAAACACATAAATATTTTGTAATATATAGATAACATTTATATACATTAGTATGTATCTATATATTTAAAATATAATTTTTTTTAACATTAATTATCATAATTTACTATGTCATAAAATGTTTAATGTTTAATAATGTATAATCAATTTATTCATTTTTCTCGATAATTATTTAATTAATAAAATTTGTAATATTTCTTTAATAAACTAATTTTTAATTTTTTTTTATTTATTTAATTTTTACATTTTATTTATTCGTAGACTTATCTGCACTAAAAATAAATCACTAATAAAGGATACAATTTATCAATACTATAAATAATGTACTGATAATAATTTTATTTATTAGTGATAAACAAATCACTAATAAAAAGTAAAATTTATTAGCTCTTTCTTTAGAACTGATAAAGATGCCATTTATCAGAGCTTTTTTTATAGCACTGATAAATACCAGTATTGTTAGATGCTGGTTTTTTAGTAGTGTATGTTTTTATTTTACGTCACATAAAATTATTACAATAGATTTAAAATACATACCATTTTTTCATATAAATCATACCCCATACTTTATTTACAAAATGTGTATATTAGTTTTTCTGTGCATTGGTTATTTTCAATACATAGTTTTTGTTTCATAAAATAATAATTTATAATCAAAGAGATTACTAAAATTATTTACAAACAATGTATTATATAAGTCACAATGTACCTATAAATTTGTATCCCCATGAAGACAAAAAAATACATACCACGTTGGTTGGTTTATCAGGTGTGCATACATATGTGGTGGGTGTAGGTTTTTTCCCATCTTATTTTTTGAGATGATACTTCATAAGAATGGTTCTGAAGCCTCTACGAAACCTTCAAACATGAATTATTAAAATTTTATTATGGATTCATCTACTATAAATGCACTGAGAATCGAATAATGAATATTAAATAAAATTTTCATTACATTTTTTTGTAAAAAAAATATATTATATCCTAATTTTACACTTATATCTTCCCAAATTAGTAACATAAGAATGAAAAAAAATTTGTCACACAACTATACATCAATCAACACACTCATTCAAGTGGTGATCCTAATGTAATTTATGAACATGGACCTATATGGGATAATATCCTAGCAGTGTTAATTCCTTCCAACCTCAAATTTGATGCCTTGGTTTCTTCCTTAATAATATTTTTGAACACCATCACGTTAAGATGCTCCCATTTTATCTAGGACATGGATTTTTAACCATCTACCTTTTTCTAAACATCTATATCATTTATATATTGTTCATCTATATTAGTGGAATCAATGTGTGTATAAGGTTGTTGTTCCTCTACATTGAGAGCATCAACATATTGATAAAACTATTGTTCATTAGGATTAGGGGAATCTGCATGTGTAGTGGTCCTTATCTATAGAAGTGGTTGAACATTAAATTTAGATAATATAAATGCAGTAGTGATTATATAATAATATGAGGTAATTCAATGTATATTACAATTAAAATATAATATGGTTATTGAACTCTCATTTTGTAAAGGTTGAAGGGACCCCTCTATCGAATATCCAAATCCACACATTATGGTATCCTCAAAAAAAGTTCCACATATATATTGGGACCACTTAAAAAATTTTGTGACTTCTTAATAAATTATTCACCCTCAGTTGAATTGACATCTGACCCTTCAGTGATTTTGGTCAATATTAAAATAATTGACCACTATCGGTTTATGGGATCTGGAACATAAAATACATATACTACGTGTGACTCCATTATAAAAAGTTATTCATTATAACATTACTTAATGAAATCCAAATTCTCAAATCCCATTTTAACTATTTTAAAGACACTCCTTTATCAACCCACATGCATTGAAAAAATGTACTTGTAATGTTTTATAATCCAACTCTCATATTTTATTGATGATGCCAAAGTATGACATATTCTCATAAGTTAGATTTATTTCTTTTGTACCAGATATATGAATCAATTCATCCATAGGTGAAGTTCCTCTATTTTGTATGGTACTGTGCACATTATATTCATTTGTTTAAAAAAGTAACCATTAATCACATAACCACCTTAGGATAATACATTAACACTTGCTCCTCTATCTATCAATTGAAGTCATTCTGAAAATGAATCTAGATTCTCAATTGACTCCATAAAAATATAGTCTTGAAACCATCCTATGAATTTTGTATTACATTTATTTGATATCTAAATTTCATCCTTTCATGGATTCAGATGCCTAAGAATAACTTTGTGGGTTTCAACATATGACGTAACTAAAAAATAGATATAAAATATTTAAAGGTGACCTTGTTACTAATTTTTAATAGTATCTATGACATAATCTATTATATAAATTATTTCACCCATAATCCACCTAGTTTGATGATATTTAGGTAGACCAATGCTTTCCACATTAGATAGGTAGTCAGTAAAAAATTCAACTGTTACTCCAACAACATATAACTTTACAATAAAAACATAAAACTAACATTGATTTTCCCCAACCCCTTTAAAATTTCCAATAACTGTCAATGGGGTACATAAATCAATAATGCATAGGGCCACATAGTTGAATCTCTCTTAGAAAGTAAAAAATCAATTGAAATATCATATCAAATAATTTCCATTGGAAGAATAACTCTATTTCACATAATATAATAGAAATATAAAATTCCATAGTTTTAAATTTCACTAAGTCTATTACTTTACTGCATATAGATTTTTAAAATGAATATATCATGGTTTACATATAAAGGACATTCTTGGGGAAAATTCATCATAAAGATACAATAATTAAATATTTCTACAAATCATGAAGTTTATGTGATTCTAGAACCATTATCATTAAATCAATCATTTACAGAATATTATATCTATTATAAATAACCCTATAGAACCTTTACATCATTCCAGAAGTTTCAAAATTGATATCTCTCTTCCCGGGAAAGAGTGTAAGAAGATGGCAGAAGAAATGTCAATTTTTTACTCTTCACTGGTACCAACTCTCACTATATCCCCATATTAATCATGTTTAGCTTATAATTAGTTCCACCCATTTTCTTTTCAGATTCATTAAGTAACATTCCTACGAGACTATCACATATCTTTTCTACCATATAGAAAACATCAATAAAGTGTCTGACGTACAAACAATTACATTATGGTAATTCAATAAAAATGGTCTCCTTTCCCATCCATTTTTATGGTTTTTTAAAAATAGTTTTCCAAAAGTAGTGTTCATATATTTTAATTTATCAAATATTTGATCACATATTTGTGGATATGGTGTTGTACCTAATTTTGAACTATCATCAAATAATGTCATCCCACATCAGAATTGATGTCGATGGAGTAGAAATCTATAATGTACATGAAACAAAGTATTCGATGAATGTTTCAAAGAAATTGGTTGTGTATTTTGTTCAAAAATTAGACACCCTTGATTTCCTTTTAATGTTATTTCTTGAAATTTTTCCAAAATACAGAAATAATTTAATCTTCTAGTACAACATTTAAGTCAATATGAAATCATAATTTCTGTAATAATCATACAAGGTAACACGTGAATTAAAAAATAATTTAAAATATTTGATTAATTGAGACAATTAAACATCAATATCATTAACCTATTGTTTTGGTCATAATATAAGAAGAGACAAAAAAATGTATTTTTGTTTTATGCATAACTATAGTGGAAAGTTATAATTTACCAACATAACCGGCCATCTATAGTAAGTTCCACTTTGAAAACTAAAAGGATTCACTTTATCTAAATATAACACAAGATAATGGATTACATGTTTGTTTCCATGTTTAGGATACTCATGATCAGTTCTATTCCATTGAGGAGAGACTAATTGGTGATGAAGTTTCCCATATTTATTTATTTTATCCGCATTCCATGTATATTACCTTATAGTCTCCTCACCTTTATATTTGATCTTAATCCTTGGAATGATTATAAATGACCACAAATATTATTTAGGACCAATTCATATTTCTTGTGTTGGGAATTTCCACACTTTTGTTATTTTTAAATTATTTTTGGTCATTAAGAAACAGTATATAGTCATTTTTACAATCATTTATTCTTTTAATGATCATACCTAATTAACATAGAATTTTTTTAGAATCATATGTTCAAGAAGGAATCTCATTGTCTTATTGGATCATATCAATGATTCGAGAAATAAATTTAGTAAAATTGGTCTCACCCCGTCCTTTTCAAAAATCAAAATTATATAGATTCAGTATGGATGACATTGCTATATTTTTAGCACAACCAAAAAACATTGGTGTCGTTGAAAAACTCATTATCTTCTGAAAAAATTATGGACCATCAAAAAATACCATCTTTTATTATCATTTCAATTTCCTTAATATGAACTTCATCATTATTCACACCTATAATAATATCCTAGATATGGACTTATTCATTTTTCACATGTAATCATATTAGATGATCTATAAAATAATGTGGTATCCCATTCAATAAATATATTCACTTTTCCACATGCTTTTTCCAATGTTTATAGATTCGATCAATTTTTTGATAGGTAATGTGTTCTTCCAATTCCCATGAACTTATTTCTCATGAATAACAATAACCAAACATCGAAAAAGGGTTTGGGAAGGTTTATATTGATTATCTTTTGAAAACATGATGAACTCTTTCACCCCATCCACAAACTATTATTTCATTTGATTTGTATCTATCCATTTTTTATTTATATTATTAAAATTTGAATAAATAATATTAATATTTAATAGAATTAATAAATACAAAAAGTATGGTATTATAACACATAAAATTTCATGCTTAGAATCATTTAAGCTACATTAATCCATTGTTCTATGAAAATAGGATTCAAATTATTTGTATTGGGATGATTTTGTAGTGGTGTAAATATTTTTATGGAACGAAAGTTGTGATATATAAAAGGTTGCAAAGAATCTAACTAAATTTTCAACTATTGAAAAACACAAATATATCATGGAGTATTAATTTGATGATATATAATTTGATTAAATAGATATAAAATACCCAAAGAATTAAGTGGTTGATTGAAATCAAAAGGAGCGAGAAGTTTGTGTTTATTCATTTATCCACTTGGTATGTGGTAGACCAAGTGGTGTTTCACTATCAAGATATTTAAGATTTATAGTTTATTTTTTTCAAATGATTAAAACATTTATAAGGACCAATGGTATGGTCTTGAGAACCCATCATTTTATTAAACTCTTGAATTTAATTCAAATAAACTAGAAATCTAGAGTACGGGATCCCATGTTCCATTCCAATTTTAAACAGTTCACATTTTATCGAATGGTCCTTTAAATAACCCTTTCTATGAAATTTGAATAATTATACACCACATGACACTTTATAAAATTAAATTTACTAACTCAAAGTAAATATTTTAAACCCATGAGGCATAAACAATAATCACTATCATCATAAAAAGGATCTAAACTATTAAATCACATTTTATAAAACATGTAAAGGAAGTTAAACGAGCCAAATAAGGAAATTTTATATGAAAGGGATACCAAATTTTTTATATTATTTTTGGAGAATCCCATTTTAATAATAATATTTAAAAACAAAGTTCAAGATACATACTTTGAGTTTATGAACCACCCTTTTTTCATACACATGTATGAATTTATAAATATACATAAAAATCTTCTCATTGTTCATATCCCCACAAAATTGTGTGAAAATATGAAATAATGTATTTATATATATATTATCGATTTTTGGTATCATTCCATTATTAATAAGAAATTCAAAAAAATTATTTCTCTTGGTAAAGAACTATATAAATCTATAATGTTTTTCATAAACTACAAAATCCATTGAGCCTGCATCAAACACCTTCAATAAACTTCAAGTACCATTAAATGATAAGGAATGAAGAAAAATATCAAGAAGATAAACCAGAATAAATTAATAATCATGTAGTTTAGTATGTTCATGTTCAAAATAGTGGAGGAGCAGATCATAGAAATCAAGTGTTTTAAAAGTTTAAATTGGTCCAAGAAGTTCAAGGGAGTGAAACGAAAATCCTTTAGTTCCATAAGATCTTGAATGGTTCATGGATATAGAACTCTGAAAGGGTTTTATTTAAATTTTTGACAATGGTTTTATTATTTTATTTTAAAAAATGTTTCTCAAAAGAGGTTTTATCAGTGCTAAAATAATAATCCTTGATAAAACCAATCTTTTTAGTGATAAGAAAGTGCTAATAAAGTACATCTTTATCAGCACTATGATTCAAACGCTGATAAAGTTATGTTTTATCAGTGTACTTTTAGCGCTGATAAAGACATGATTTTAATAATAAAATTAACGTAATTAAAAAAATTAATTGCATATAATTATAAATAAACATAAATATACATAATTATAAATAAATATAAATGTACATAATTATAAATAAATTTTTAAATAATTTATTATATATTTAAAGAATTATAAATATGTATTTATAAATATAATTATAAATAAATATAATTAAAATAAATAATCATTTATATAATGAATAATATATTAAAACAATTATACATTTGTATTTATAAATATAATTATTGATATATAATTCTAATTATAATTGTATATAATTATAGTTATATGTATTTTTATGTAATTGTAAATATATATATATATAATTATATATATTTATGAAATTATATATACTTATATAATTATATATATTTAAATAAATATATATATTTATATAATTATATATATATATATATATATGTATATATTAATATTTAAATATATATATTTATAAATACAATATATATATTTATTAGTAACATATATCTGGAACGGTGTGAACTGTGGATTAAAATCCATGGTCCTAAAAAAATTATTTCTAAAAAGGGAAAATACACATGCAAAGAGAACTGCGGTAGAAAAGATAAAAAATTTCTCAAAAAACTCCACTTAAAATAAAATAACATTAAAAAATAGCTTTCTTTTATGTCTATATATGCTTCCTCATGAGCTACCTTGACCTCTTGGATACTTTCCTCTCTTCAACTATTTGGGATCTTTTCATGTTTAATCATGATTATCGATGCCCAATGAGTCATCTTCCTCATTATAATGTTCAATACCTCTATTGGAATAATTTTTAAAAATAAAAGAAAATACTTCTTCATTTGGGGTTTTATCCATATGATTAAAATTGATCCATTCCTTGATAGTCTCAATAACCAATGATTTCCCACCAAAATATTCATGAACATTTCAAAATTCCTCAAGGAAAACAACCCTACTATTAGAATGGTTTGAAATATAAAGAGAAGTAAATATAAATAACTAGGGATAGATTCTATTAGACTACTTTCAAATTCCTGAGTTGTCACCTTCCATACCAGTATACCTCCAGTAATTTGTGAACCTGTAGTATCATCAATGCCATCTTTTTTATCCTTGCATGCTCCCTTTCCTGACTCTAAAATATTTTCCTGATCAAAACTCAGCCTAGATGATTCTATCTATAATTGCGCAATATCCCCAATAATATCTACTCAAACTACATCTTTTCATGCCAATGCATGCAAGGTCTTACCCATCTTTAAGGAAGAACTAGATTTCCTATATGAGACTACTTGAAAACCATCCTCATCAACTATGATTTTCCTGAACCTAGAGGAGGGTACCTGATTTTACAATGCAGAAGGTCAAAATATTTCTAACTTCTGCATAAATATTCTTTCACTAGTTGTGACCATACACTACTCCAGAGAATCTCCCCATTAACATCCATCTAGGAATTAATTTTTTATCATCATGATAGTATCCCTGTTAATGGGAATAGCCTACACCATATCCTCAAATCATAAAATCATTCAAGGTCGCCTCTTCATCTATTATCATTTCCGTGTATTGAGAAAATTTTCCATGCTCCTACATTATAGCATCAGAGCTAGCCAATCCCATGAAAGATACATTAAGAGTCTTCTTATCCATTCTATATTAAGAATTCACATTCATATATGAAAAATAAGTCTGTTTCCACCTTCTATGTATCACTTCATCCAATGACTATATGAACCAGATTTAGTTGGTGTATCCATAAGTCAATATTCCACTCAGGTTGTATGAGTTGGAATTTTTCAAGCTAACTTCCACTTGTTCTCTTTAGAATAACAATGATCAGACTTCCTACATGCATCCTAGTGATCCACCTTCTTGTAACTGAAGCCACACAAAATCTATGTATTAATTATCATTTATATATTGGATGGATTTATAGAAAAAATATTGGGTGATACTATCATATTTTATCTATTTCTGTGGCTTTGTCCATTTTTATGGGATACCCCACAGTGGACATGATTTCAAAGAGAATGCCTAGATTACACAAAATCAAGTTCAGACCTAGAATTTTAATGCATACCAGAACATGGGTGCTCTAGAGGTTAAAAGGGTTAAAGCGATAATCCTATTCCTAAATGAGAATCATACCTAGTTTTAATATATATATATATATATAATTATAAATATGATAAATTTATTTATTATTTAAATATATTAATTATATTTTTATAATTATGTATATATATTTACAATATTATAAATACTTTTTTTCAAAATTATATAAAAATATAATTTTAAAATTATCTATTAAGAATACAAAATTTTTTAAAAATTTATTTAAATAGTTTAATTATATAAATTTAAAACATTCTATAAATGTTAAAACATAATAAAAATGAATAAATATTATTTATATAAATTAGAATCATATTTAAAGAGTTATTCATACACATTTACACATGTTATATATATTTAAACATCCCATGTACATGTTCACATATGCATACACATACATATATTTGTATATGCACAATATCTATATATACTCATACACAAAACACACACACACACACAACATAATTCATAAACATATATGCACATAGAAATTAACTAATATTAATATATAATAAAATATCAAATATTAACAATACATCTCTAATACACCTCAAAATTGAAACTTAAAAAGGATAAATGCTACTACCCATGTCAACAAGTTTCATTATTCTTTCCATCAACCTAGGTGATTTGAACTATGTAGTTAAACGTGGATGGCCTAGATTAGTGATTGTGATGGGTGACCATTTGTGATGTTTTCCATGGTTCTTGTGAGTAAGAAAAAAATTGGAAAAACATGTGTTCTGAATAGAATTAAACCAAGGTATTACATGAGACCCATGAGGTTAGATAACTATGTTAATGTCCTTGGAAAGCAAAGGTCATGATGTAATTAGTTATATTTATATAATAATTTAAATAATTAAAAAATATATATTAACATATCGTATTTATATTAGTTAGATATAAGGACTTTGAAATTAAAGTATATAAATAAACATTAATATTAAAAAATTATTATGATAATTAGAAATATATTTATAAAAAAATTATTAAATGATTAAGAAGAGCGCAGATAAATATGAAACTTTATAATTTATAAAAAAATAGCTAATACTTGATATATGTAATGACTAAATTATTATAATTGTCTTGAGGATACAATAAATATTTACTTGTCTTAAGAGACATCCCGAAGATTCCAATGTAGGGAAATAAATTCTAAATGGTTTCAAAAAAAAGGGGGGATGATTTACCCTTTATGTAACAAACCACTAACCAAGAAACCATAACCAAACTACCACTATATGATGCATGAGAAAAACAAGACAACTCAACCATCATTTTTCTAACAAAACTATACTAAAGAATGCTACAGTAGAAGGAATGTAACTATTAAATTAAATAGTGGAATATAACCAAAAGAAACTCCAACAAAACTATAAGACTCCATTCTACATAATATTCATGATCCAACATCCCCAACCAGACCATGTTTCATGAGGTGGTGCTAAATATGTTTGATACTTTACCTTTTCCCATGTCTTGGAAGATACCTTCTGCAAAAGCACCAAAGTGCCAAAGAAAGGGGGAGTATAAAACTCAATAGGTTTTCCCCAATGAATTCCCTACTAACACCAATAGGATAGAAAAATTAGAATCATTTATATAAAACCCTTTATAAAAAACCATTTTACAAAATATTTTATAACTAAATTTAATCAACTTCAAAAAACCATTTATAACCAAAAGTAAACAAATACCGTTTTCAACCAATTTTTCCAAAAAGTCAAAATTCCAACAAAAATTACCAAACATTGCATTAAAAACCATTTCTCAATATCATTTTGGCATAACCATCCCATGATTTACAACACACACACACCCATGCATGCTTCGTTTGACAGTTCCATACTCATGGGCGGTATCTTGTCCAATCACCTTGTGTCCCAATGACACATGCCCCTGATATAGGGTCACGAACCTTATACCCTAATGGTTAACGTAACTTATTCATAGGAACACCACACATGAACTCATACAAAATCGAATGTATTCCAAAACCATTCCAAATTACTAATTCAAACTATTTCAATAAAACTCTACTTTTATTGAAAACCAAAGTATAAAGCAATTTCAAACAACCATTTCAATTCAATAACATATTCCATTTTCGTGAAAACATCTAATCACATCCATGTTCCACAATTCCAGAAAACCCCCATTTTAAAATCCATATTATAAAACCAAGAACAAAATCACTTTATTCAAAACACCCAATTCTCCAATTTTCTACAACCATCACAAAAGAGGGTTTCTAGGATCTATAAAGTATGAAATTCAAAATGAAATCCACACAATGATATTAATTTTAAATGATTCTATTCATTTATAATAATAGGAGTTAATATTCAGCCACCTACCTCAATTATTTTTATGAAAACTGAAAGCAGATGAAGAACGCTCACGCAACCGGGTCGATTCAACATGAAAAAACCTTAGGTCTCTGATTCTATCAACAAAAATACTTAATATAAACATATTTGGAATCCAAAATCATAGATCTACCCATAACAGTCATAGATATGAGAATCTGAGATGATAAGAGATGTATCTCTAAATAGATATGCAAAAACGTGATAAGAACGGTGAAGAATGATGACATACCTCAAGAATCCAGCATCGAATCACCAAGGGAAGCCTTTGAATTTCCCCTGGATTTATGGGAGAACCTTCATTGACCTTTGGAGAAGAAAAATCCCATGTTAGACCCATCTTGGGGGAAAATGAGTGGATTAAAAGCAAGGATGGCCTAGATCCACTTTTTTTTATCTTGTTTTAACTCCACACAAGGTTTGTTTGCATAGTTAGAAGAACTGTTCGCTAACTATATGTTAGCTACTACCTCAAGAACAACCTCACATAGCCTCCTCACAGTGTATCTCTAACCGTGTTCACACAATTACAAAGCTCTCTACCTCAAACCTGCTACGGTGCACGACTTCTCCTAGGATCTCCGCACAGTTTGGATAAATCATGCATAGCCCATGCGCCTCTCCTTTATCACCCCTAAAACATATTGAAAGTTCACAAAAATCTCCTACCCTTTACCCATAACCTTTATTGTAATGTACCAACCGGGATCACTGCAAGAACGGTGGATGGACCAGTAGGTCACATAACCTCAAACGCATCTCCCCAAAATCCAGAGGTTGTCGACTAGCAGTGAGGGCCCATTTGGTGTCCATGGGGGAGACTTTTCCCTCATATGTAACAGATAATATCACAGCAGAAGTAAACAGCAACAAATAATAAGTACCAGAAGCATGTGAATAAATAAACTGCAATAGAAGCATTGTAAATAATCTAACTGAATAATATAAACCAAGTGCGTAAACTCACAAAAGAGTGCCATTCCATGATATGAGTCTAAACTGAAGTACGGAATATAGAACTCAAACACACATTCAACTAAAAGAAAAGACACAAGAATAAAATGCATCACGAACAAGGCATGATCCTCTCCCCAGTATCCATCCTATGCAGTAATGAATAGTCAATCATTGGAAGCAGCATGCCTCCCCATGTAAATTTCTGTGAGCATGTAATCTACTCGGGTTTCGATGATGCCCGAGCAGGGTGTGAGATAAAATCCTAGTAGGTCGGCACCCACGGTGTCTAAACCTTTCCATTTTGTGTAAAAATAAAAATTCAATGTGTCATTACATAACCATTTCAAATAAATTAGTTGTAGTGTAATGAAAAAAAAAATTCGGCCCAGGTCCCAAACGGCACCCGTGCCTGGAAACCTGCATCAGCTTAAGCTGATAGTCTAAATGGGTACCTGTCACCAGAAACACAGGAACATGCATATATGTACATATATATATAACCCATAAATCATGTTAAAACCATGAAAAAGTACTCCCCAAGCTTTTGCTTTAACTTGGGGTTCAAGTCCAGTGTCAAACAGGAACACTTCCACATATCAGAAGAAATATCTTAATTCTCAAGAGACCCAATTAGAAATAACATAAACCTTAAGAGCATCAATATTTAAGTTTCAAGTTGAGAGTTAGGGTCTGAGCCCATCCTGAAGGTATCGCTATGGAAGATCCCTCAATTTATCAAATGCCACCAAGCCCTTCCAAAGAAATTTTTCGAAAGACCAAGTATTGCACGAGGAAAGGATTTACATTGAGTATTTCCTGATCACTCAAAAAGGGGTTGAGTGTCATCTGAGACTGGCTTAGCCACATTTCCTATGGATCCGTCGTGATGGGCCCATTTGGAACTGGCATCACTCAAAAGTATTAGAAAGTTTGGGGAAGTCTCGGTCTGGAATAGACAACGAAATTTCCCTCGTCACATAAAGGTAACCCATCAGGAATGGTGGATCTAAGCATGGCCCTTAATACGGCACCCACCTCCTTTCCCCTCCCTGAATTTAATTAATGTTTTCAGAGTAGCAGATATGACATAATTATCATGTAAATTCACATCTTTAAAACTAACCAGATACACCCATTCATCACAAGGCATAAATTTAATAGTAAAACACAAAAAATTGTAAGGAAATATACATATCAGATCAGCATCACTGGATAATGAATATTGAAATACTAAATATTTAAGCAAAACAATTTCTAATGATCCAACAATTGAACTTCATGTTCAAGAAACTATTTATTTAATTTAATTACAATGAAAACTTGCTTCGCAACACATGAAATTAATAAAACAATAAACTAAGCTAATGGATGAATACACTGATCATGTCAGCACACCCAATGGGGTGTCCGAATTTGTTGAAATAATTCAAACAACTATTCATTTAATTTAAAAACAAAAAAATTGGGTTGCGTAATACCCTCCTTTAATTAAATTAGTAACCCGGATAACGGAAAAATACACCGACAATGTTAGCACACCTAAAGGTGTGTCCGATCTTGTTTCAACCATTCAAAAAAAATTATTTAATATGATTAAGGATACAACAATTAAACAGAACCATTAATGTAATTAAAATGGGTTAAATTGCACAAATCTGGTAGGCACCGACTAATGGCACAATGGTGAGTTTTTTATAAATCACAATAAGATAGAGGTAAAGAGAGTAGTAGACCTACCTTTAAGTCTTAGATGACTCTATGATCCGTTGTAGACTTTAATTTGACCTAAAAAGTATGAAAATGAAGGATTTTAGAAAACGACCAAAATAGGGTAAAAATCCACTGTGATGTACTGCACGCAGAATACACAACAAAATTGTACTATTCCACATGTTCAATTTTATACTTTCCCTAAGGTTTACTGAGTTCCTGATGGAGGATGAATCAGATGTCATATAGAGGATATGCTGCCTTCTGAAGGTGCTACCTGTTGGTGCAACGGGAATGAGGGGTGTGACGTGATGAGTGGGAGAGGGAGAGAGGAGATGGAAAAAATGAAAGAGAGAAAAGAAAGAAAAATAATAGAAAAGAAAAATAAGAGAAAAATAAAAGATAAGGAAAAAAATAATTAATTAAAAAAGATCAAATAAAACAAAATAATTGAAAAGAAAATAATAAAAATAATTAAAAATGGGAATCCCCTGTTTTAATTATTTTAATTTTTCCCGTAACCCCCTCTTTATTTTATTTTAGAATTTCTTTATATGCTTTCTTTCTTTATTTTAAATCTTCTTTAAATATCTTATTAATCTTTTCCAATCCTTAATTAATTATTTAACACCTGCACACCATGCCAAAGCGCAACGTGACATTTTTCATGAAACATCTGTATTTATTTAAATTAAATAAAAAGCTGCCCAGGACCCGTAGCGAGGTCTGCAGGCGCGCACCCTAGGTCATTTAATTAATTAAACTGTAAACAAGTAAAAAAGTTCAGCACGTAATTAATGTTGGTACATTACATCCTCCCCTCCTTACGACAACTCGTCCCCGAGTTGCCCTTCCAAGTGTAGTGGAACGTCTCTAGAGAAGTGTTCTGGCCACTGTTCATGTACATCCATCTCTCGCTCCCATGTCTCATCCTAAAAGCATCTGTGTTGACACAGCACACAGACCAGCGAGACTGACATTCCTCAGAGTACTTACATACTATGGTTGACGATATGAATCAGATTCTCCACAAAGGATGCATCAGCGTCAAGCTCGATGTCGTCATGGTCAAAATAATGATATGGGTCTGGATGATATTTTCATAGCTGAGATACATGGAAAATGTCATGCATGGCACGATACCTCAGAGGTAGTAGTAACTGATAGGCTACCAGCCCAGCTCTCTCCAATATCTCGAACAGCCTGATGTATCTCGGTGATAACATCCCCAGTCTTCTGATCCTCCGGTGACCCAACCTCGGAGAGACATGCAGAAAGACTGATGTCCCACCTCTAACTATAGTGGTCTGAGTCGACGATCGGTATAAGAATTTTTCACATATTGAGCTATACTTATATGCTTCTGAATCAGCTGAACATGCTCAGAATTCTCTTGAATGAGATGAGGACCTAACAGAGCTGCCTCAACTGTTTCAATCCAGCATAAAGGCGGATGGAACGGTCTACCCTAGAGAGCCTCATTCAGAGCCATTTTTATTATCGCCTGGAATCTGTTATTATAGGTAATGTCAACACGAGATACAGGCTTTTCGGAGGAACCTCCAAATTCCAGGATACAAGCCTATAACAGATCCTATAAGACTCATATATCTCTCTCGAATTGCCCATCGGTCTTGGGGTGATATGTAGTACTCAGAAGTAACAGTGATCCCAGTTCCTTTTTCAACCCTTGCTAGAAGCATGAAGTAAAACAGGAATCCCTATCTGAGACAATAGTATGAGGTACACGATGATGTAGCACATTTTCCCAGATATACAACCTTCCCAAATCATAAATCATAAAGGTCTCTTGGATAGGCATGAAATGCACAACCTTTGTCAACCTATCGACAACCACCCATACTGCATCGCTGCTTAGAGGAGATCTTGGTAAACATGTAACAAAATCCATACTGATGTCATTCTATTTCCATTCAAAAATGGATAGAGGCTATAGGAGTCCAGAAGGTCATTGGTGCTCTGCCTTCACCTGTTGGCAGGTGGAGCATCGAGTGATGAAACCTGCTATCAGCTTTTTCATACCAGGCCACCAATATTGTCGAAATTTCTCTATACATTTTGGTTAGCCCAGGATGAACTGCCAAAATAGATGCGTGAGATTCCTTCATTATCTCATCTAATATACCTGAGGTTACCCATACACGACCACGTTAAAGGAGAGTTTCACTACCATCAATAACCCAACCAGGCGATGGGTTTTCTTCTGTAACACATTCCCTAAAAACGAGACCCTTAGTGTCAATCAAATGTTTCATGTGGACTTTTTCTAGAAGAGAGGATTTCATTGTAATAGCTTCTAGAACTGGTTGTCCACTATACTCCTGAACCACCATATGCATCTCTGAAAACAAAGTCATCATCGGCCACTCACTTCTGGATACCTGTACGAAATGATTCAATGTCTTGCGACATAAACTGTCTTCCACAACATTTACCGTCCTAGGGGTATGATCATGCTCAAAATTGAACAACTACAAGTATTCGACCCACCTGTGTTTCCTTATGTTCAAGTCTAATTGAGTGGAGATATATTTCAAGATTTCATGATATGTGTAAACAAAAAATTTCTCACCCAACAAATAATGTCTCCAAAAATGTAGATCACGAACCACAACTACCAACTCAAGGATGTGTGTAGGATATTTTTGCTTGTGAGGTCTGAACTAGTGGGATCCATGAGCTATGACTCGATCACCCTACATTAAAATTGCATCCGGTCCAATTCCTAAAGCATCACAATATATTGTATATCTCATACCAGGATCAGGCAGAATCAGTATTGGGGATCAGGATAGTATTCCTATTAAATCCCAAAAGAAATTTTCACAAGCCTTTGACTAGATGAACTACACACCATTCTTAGTTAGGGCCATAAGAGGTGCTGCTAAGCGAGAGAAATCCTGGATGAATCATATGTAATAGCCAGTTATTCCCAAGAAACTCCGGATGTCAAAGTCACTCTAGGGATGCTCCCATGAAAGGACGGTGCTCACCTTTTTTGGGTCAACCAATACCCCTGGATGAGATATAATATGACCTAAGAAGTTCACTTTATCAACCCAGAAGAAGAATTTACTAATCTTAGCATATAGATGGTGCTCTCTCAGTGTACTCACCATGATATCACGATGGGTTGCATAGTCATTTCTAGAACGTGAATACACTAAGATGTTGTCTACAAAGACTATCACAAAGATATCATGATACAAATGAAAACCCCGATTCATCAGGGCCATGAATACGGTCAACGCATTCGTGAGGCTGAATGACATAACCAGATACTTGTACAAGCCATACCTACTTTAGATAGTTGTTATTGGTATGTCAGATGTCCACAAACACACCTGGTGATATCCCGACCATAGATTAATCATGGAGAAAATCGTTGATCCTCAGACTTGGTCAATGAGATCATCTATATAATCCAATGGATATCTATTCATTACCATGAGCTATTTGAGTCTACAATAATCCACGCACAACCTTAGTGTATCTTCTTCCTTCTTAGCAAAAAGGATAGGTGAACCCCACGGGGATGTTCTTGGTTTGATGAAACCCTTATTTTCAAGGTCTTCAATCTTCTGTTTGAGTTCATGTAGCTCTGTTGGCGCCATCCTATACAGAGGAATAGACAATGGTGTCGAACCTGGCATGAGCTCAATAGTGAACTCCATGTCTCTCAAAAGAAGTAAGCCATAGAAATCATTAGGGAAGATTCCACATAAATGATCCACCAATGCAAGGAATTCAACTCGTTTTGTTCCCTAATTGCTCATGAACATACTTGCCAACTGAGCGGTCACTCTACCCAACCCTTCATATTTATGCTTTTCTCGGTCGTCTTGGAGATCCCATTCTACTTTGTGAAGATATGTGTCTCTCTTAAGGGATGTCAAGGACACCGGACGATGATAGCAGTCCACTTGGGCATGGTAAGATGAAATCCAGTTGATACCGAGAATGACTTCTATGCCACACATATTGAGGATATAGAAATTCCAAACAAAACGGTACCCGCCTATCTCGAGAGGGCACTCTTGGCACTGTTGTATTCCCTCTGTCCTGACCCCAAGTGGAGTGTCGATAGACATGATACCGCAATGGTACTCAATTGGAAAACCCATACTTTCAACAAAAGCAGTTGATATAAAGGAGTGTGATGTGCCGTTATCAAAAAGTGCATAAACTAAGGTATAGGCTACTAGAATAGTACCTCTCACTGTAGATAGTCTTACACTCTGCTCCTCGGGTGATTATTGAATGGCAGACATGGGACCTGAGCCCCGACGCTAATATGATGCCTGGTTGTCCTGAGAAGGTCCACTCTGCTGACACTGATAGTCTGGAACATGATTTCCTCGACCATGACCTCCACCATTTCTTAGGTTTGGTCATCCAGTGGAGAAAAGAAATTCTAACCTACTATGGAGTGATAGATCCCATACCTAAAGTAGGAATATGTGAGGATCCTCTACCACTGAAAGATGAGGAGAAGAAATGGAAGAAACACTGAAGGTGACTCATCCTGCCGCAAGCTCGGCACTCCTTTAGATCTTTGGTGAACTGCGGCTTCTTGAGACCATCCCTACCGCACTGATAACAAGTGACAGAGCAATCAAGATGTGTAGTTTGGCAAGGTTTTCCCCCACATGCACTTTCAAAACAGTGATTCCTGCTTCCAGAAGATCCATTACCCTGTCTCGGAACTAAACTTCCATACCCCACTAGTTTAGCTTCTCGGACATTTCGCTCTGATATTAGAGCTTGGTTCACGATCTCCGTAACAGTGGTCAAATGGAAGGAATTCACCTATGAGAGGATAATATACTCAATTTCAACCTCTAAATTCCTTGCAGTAGTCTGCGTGTTTCCAGTCAGAGATGGGTCAAAACGTTGACGATCCATGAAATGAGTATAATACTCTAACACATTCATAGAGCCCTGCTGAATATGTAGGAACTTCCACACATGATCATCTCACAGAGTTTGCGGAAAAAAGTGATTGTAGAAGGCTGTTTAGAAATCATCCCAAGCCATGTCAATGTCCTTCTCATCCTGAGAATAATGTCCCACCAGATTTTGGTGGCGTCACAAAGCATTTAGACTGCATGATTGACCCTTTGATCTGGAGGTGTCTCATGGTGGTCGATGATAGATCGTACAGCTTCTATCCATGATTCTACAGCATGAGGGATGCCAATCCCCGAGAAGGTGCGAGGGTGCTGCTGCAGAATGTCTTGCATAAGGTCTGCCATGGACGGGGCAGGTCTGGGAATATTCTGAACTAACTGCATAAACCTGAGGAGACTATCCCTGAACTGAGCGTAAGGGTCCCTCAGAAGATCGACAGGAGGTAGTGCCATAGGAGGCTCTACGAGATGAACCACTGGTGGATCAGGAACCACCATCTCAGGAATGCACACATTTTCACTCTCCTGAGGCACATCAAGAAGACATCATAGTGTCATTTGTCTACAACAGTCAAACCCACCCTTAGACAAGGAGTAAAAAAGGTGAGAAAACAAGTAGGTTGAAAAAGAGGTTAGGTACACAGCCTGCCTCTGAGCACTAAACAATAGACAACCCACCTCAAGAGCTGGGTTTCGATATAGAAGATACAACCTAAAAGGATTATTAAATAGTTCTATATCCCACTCCTAGGTTGATACAGGATAACATATAACAGACTAAAACAACCATATATTTAATAAACCAACAATTCAAAATTTTACCACTAGGTATAACATCACTCAAATGAAATAGGAAAATTCATGTTGAAAGTAGATATGGAATTGAAATAATCATGGTATTTAAATCATATAGTTCTTATCATGATGCATGGGATGTTTTTCCTTTGTATCATCAGGATGAAATGGTAAACCCATTATTTCTTTAATACCAACAAAATAACAACACAATACAAGTGCGTCACCCAAGGTGAAATCAAATCAACAGTAACAGTCATAATCAATAACTGCAATACCAGCCTAGGAATTTGAGTTTTCCCTTTTACATGGGTTAGCTACGTCCAAGCACAGGGTACATTCCAAATACATATATCCTAGTCTCCTATCTAACCAAAACAGTAAGGAAAATGAATAACCACCCTTTGATACCACTTTGTAACGTCCTGAACCAGCTGACCTCTAGGACGGTGGTCAGAATGGTAGGTCAAATAACCTAAAGCGCATCTCCCCAAATGCCATAGGATGCATAATAGCAGTGAGGGACCTTTTTGTGTATGTGGGGGAGATTGTGCCCTCATAGGTAACAGATAATATCACAGTGGATGTAAACAACAACAAATAATAAGTAAAAGAATCATGTGAATAAATAAGATGCAGTGGAAGCAATGTGAATAATCCAACTGAATATTAAAAACCATGTGCGGAAACTCACAAAATAGTGTCATGCCATCATATGAGTCTAATATGATGTATGGAAAACCGAACTCAAACACACAGTCAAATAAAAGAAAATACACAAACAACGCGAGCAAGACCTGATCCTCTGCCCTAGTCTCCATCCTAAGTAGTAATTAATAGTCAAGCATCAAAAGCAGCATGCTTACCCGTGTCAAAACCTATGATCATGTAATCTACTCGGGTGACGACAACACCCGAGTAGGGTGTCAGATAAAATCCTAGTAGGGAAGCACCCACGGTGTCTAATCATTTCCATTTCGTGAAAAAATAAAAATACAGTGTTCCACTACATAACTATTTCAAATAAATTCATTGCAGTGCAATTAAATAAATAAGTCTTCCAGCATCCCAAATGGCACCCGTGCGTAGTCACCTGCTTCAGCCTAATCTGTTAGTCTAAAATGGATCCTGTCAACAGAAATGCACAAACACACATATATATATATATAACCCATAATGCATGGTAAAACTAGGAAAAATTTATACCACAAGCTTGTGCTTCAACTTGGGGTTCAAGTCCAGTGACAACCAGGCACACTTCCTCATATCAGGGGAAAGATCTCAATTCTCAAGAGACTCAATTAGTAATAACATAAACCTTAAGTTCATCATTATTTAATGTTCAAGTTGAGATTTGAAGTCTGAGCCTGTCCTGAATGTATCGCTATGGAACATCTATCAATTTACCCATTTCCACTGAGCCCGTCCAAGGAAATCTTTCTAAAGACCATTTATCGCTCAAGGCATGGATTTACCCTGAGTCCGTATCGATCTTTCAAAAAGGGGTCGATTGTCATTTGAGGCTGGCATAGCCACATTTCCAATGGATTCGTCCTGACGGGCCCTATAGGAACCAGTATCACTCAAAAGTATTAGAAAGTATAGGGAAGTCTCGGTCTGTTAAAGACAACGACACCGCCCCTGACACATAGAGGTAACCCATCATGAATGAAAGATCTAAGTGTGGTCCTTAATATAGGACCATCCTCATTTCCCCATCCTAAATTTAATTATTGTTTTCACAGTAGAAGATATGACGTAATCAGTATATAAAGTCATAGCTTAAAAACCAATCAGATACACCTGTGCATCACAAGGCATAAATTTAATAGTACAACACAACAAATTGAATGGAAATATACATATCATAACAACCTTAGTGGATAATGCATATTTAATTAATAAACAGTTCATCAAAATAAGTGCCAATGATCCAACAATTGAATTTCATGTTCAAGCAACAATTTATTTATTTTAAATACAATTAAAATTTTCTTCGCAACACGTGCAATTAATAAAACAATAAACTCAGATAATGGCAGAATACACTGATCATGTCGGTATTCACAATAGGGTGTCCAGCTTTGTTGCAATAAATCAAACAACTATTCATTTAATTTAAAAACAATATAAAGGGGTCTGCACAATACCCACAGTTAATTAAATTAATAACCTGGCTAACAGAAAAATACACTGACTATGTCGACACACCCAAAGGTGTGTCAAATATTATTGCATTCATTAAAACAAATTAATTTAATATCATTAAGGCTACAAAAATTAAACAGAACAATTAAAGTAATTAAAATGGGTAAAATTGCACAAAGCCGGTAGGCACCGACTAATGGTACAATGGTGCGTTTTTTATAAATTGTAACAAAATGGAGGGAAAGTGAGTGAACTTCCTACCTTGTAGATTTATATTACTCTAAGATCCATGTTAGAATTTTATTTGACCTAAAATGGATGAAAATGAAGGATTTTAGAAAAAACAAAAAACAGGGTAAAAACCTTCCACGACGAACTGTGCACATAATACTCAACGGAATTGAATGATTAAGCTTGCTCAATGATAGCATATCCCTAAGTTTTACTATGAACCATACGACGAAGGAATACGATGTCGGATGGAGGAGAAATGGCCTTCCAAAGGGGTTGTTTGTTAGAGCGACATGAATGAGGGGATCGGTCTTATGAGTGGGAGAGGGAGATAGGAGAGGAAAAAAAAGAAAAGAGAGAAGAAAAATAATGAAAACAAAAGAAAAATAAGAGAATAATAATAGATAAGGAAAAAAGGAAATAAAAGAAATGATAAAATAAAACGAAATAATGGAAAGGAAAATAATGAAAATAATTAAAAATCGGAATCCCCCATTTTAATTATTTTCATTTTCCAGTAACCCCCTCTTTATTTTATTTCAGAATTTCATTTTATCCTTTCTTGATTTCTTTTAAATATTCTTTAAATATCTTATTACTCTTTTCCAATCCTTAATTAATTTTTTAAAACCCGAACACAGTGCCAAAGCACGACGTGGAAATTTTTATGAAATGTCTGCAATTATTTAAATTAAATAAAAAGATGCCCGAGACCCGCAGTGAGGTTCCCAGGCATGCGCCCCAGGTCGATTAATTAATTAGACTGAAAAAAATAAAAAACGGTTTGTACCAGATTAAGGCTGGGATGTTACATTTATATACATAAAACATAAAGAAAGGGTTACTTAGCAGTAACATGGGGTTATAAATTCTCCCCACCATTGGCCTTTTTGTCCCAAGATAGTAAAAAACCAACACTGGATTGAATGATTTCCAGCCATTTTTATTTCATTTCCTTCCCACATTCCCAAGTTTCTTCTTAAATCTAACCATATTTCCATAAGAAATTACTAGACTGATACTTTTTCTATGCAATAATTTCTCTTTCCTATCCATAATCGGCACTGAGATATGTACCAACGAAACATTCAACTCTAGGTTAATGTGATCCCATCTGGTTATAGGGTCAGGATCAAACTGATAACTTTTAAGGTGAGATACATGGAACACATTATGCACCAAACTGAATAGTAGTGGAAATGAAAACATATATTCCACCTCCCCCACCCATTTTAGTATATCGAAAGGTCTTATGTATTGGGGGATAACTTTCCCAACGTTACAAAATGAATATGTCCATGCCTTGTATAAATCCACAAAAACACATGATCACTCACTGAAAATGAAAACAATCTTTGACAATGACCTGCATACGATTTTTGATGACTCTGAGTCATATCCATCAATTTCTTGATCAACTGAATATTCTATATTATTTCTTGTACAATGCTTAGACCAACTAGAAAAGTCTATCATGTTTCCATCCAACAATGTGGAGAATGGAATGGATGCCCATACCATGCTTCAAGTGGTTCCATATGTATTGATTCCTGATAAATATTATTATATGAGAAATCCACTAGGTGTATATGCTCTTCCCATGAGCCACCAAAATATATTACACAATCCCACAACATCTTTTCCAACATCTGTATCTTCTGTTCAGATTAGTCGTCTATCTGAGGATGATATGCCATACTCATAGTCAACTAGGTCTTAATGGATTTTTTATGTATTTATAGAAAAAAGATATAAACATCAGATATTTGTTTGAGACTATCGAAACGGTTAAGCCATGTCTCTTTACCACTTCTTGGATATATATTTTGGATAGAACCTCCATCATATGATTTTCACAAATATGGATGAAATGGGATGACATGGTATGTTGATACACTATCACCCATATAGAATCAGGTTTCAGGACCATTTTTGGTAGACCTCTAACAAAATCCGTCAATATTTTCTCCCATTTTCACACTAGGATAGGTAAAAACTACAACATAATTTCTAGTCACTAATGCTCTACATTAAATTTCTAATAAGTTAAGAACTTTGAAATGAACTCATATATTTTTCTTTTTATATAGAACCACCAAAACATCACCTTTAATACATTATACAACTTTTGTATTCCAAAATGTACATCCATTCTCACATTGTGGTAAGAATGAAGAAGTTGTTCCTGGCAAGACATAGATACAACCATATGATCTCTGAACCAGAACATTGAACTCCCATCAGGTTTCTATCCCTCAATGGTACCCCCACCATTGAGTTTTGAACCCATAACGAAGCATTATAAATTAGACAACTATGAATATTTAACCATATTTACCAAATTAGGATCCATAGAAACTAAAAATAAAACTTCAAAATCACCTCGGTCTTCACATTCTACATGCATGTTGGCTAGGACTGACCTTAACAGCCACGCATCTGAAGATTCTTTCCTCAGTTGTGTAAATGGATTTATACTTAATGCATCAGTCATCAAATTACCTTTTACAAGTGTATAAATCAAGTTGAATTAAAACATTTGTAGATACTCCATCCAACTCTTTTTCCATATATTAAAATTTTGTTGTGAAATAATGTGTTTCAAGCTCTTATGATCCATAAACACATTAAATTTCTCACCAATTAATGATGCAAAGTCTTTAAGGCAAGGACAAAAACAACTAACTCCATATCATGTGTTGGGTAATTATTATCATGCACTCTCAACTTTCATGAACAAAAAGAAACTTCATGGTCTCCTTTTATGAGAACACATCCCGACTCAGATCCATAAGCATCACAGTACACCACATACCCTTTTCCTAATTCTAGAAAAACAAATATAGGTGCTGATGTAAGATGTGATTTTTTCCCCATAAAATAGTTCTGGCATTCTTGAGCTTATTATAATGGAATGTTATTCTTTTTCAACGTTGTCATAGGTGAAGCTATTCATGAGAAATCATCAAAAAAAATCAGTAATAACCAATGAGACCAAGAAATATTCTTATCTCAAAGTAATTTTTCATGGGATTCCAGCATATAATAGATTATATCTTTTTAGGAGCCACAAAAATACCTTTTTCATAAACTACATGGCCAAGAAAGCATACCTCTTGTATCCAAAAATACCACTCTGATCGTTTGGAATACAAACAATGATCTCACAATATTTCCAACACTATTTTCAAGCTTTTCTCATGATCATCCTATGTTCTTGAATACACCAGTATGTCATCCAAAAATTCCATAAGAAGAGAATTTAGATATCTATGAAATATTTGATTCATCAATTTCATAAACACTACTTGTGCATTTGTAAGACCAAAAGGCTTGGCTACATATTTTTAGTATCCATATCTACTACTGAAAGTTTTCTTCAGAATATCTTTCGTCAGAACTCACAATTGGTGATATCTTAATTTCAAGTCAATTTAGAGAACCAGTGGGCTCCCCTGAATTGATCAAACAGGTCATCAATTCATGGAAGTGTCTATCTATTCATTATAATCGCTTTCTTAATCATACGATAATCAACGAATAGTTGAAGATTTCCATCTTATTTCTTCATGAACAAGACCGGTGTTTCCCAAGTAAATGTACTCAGTCAAATGAAAACTTTTCTTTTGAGATCTTCTCAATGTTCTTTAAATTCCCTTAATTCTATTGGTGCTATCCTATAAGAGGGTAGGAAAATATAACTTGTTCCCTAAAGGAGATCAATCATAAACTCCACTCCCTTATATGTGGTAAACTCGAGAATTTATTGGGAAATACATCTGCAAATCTATCCAAGAATTCCAAAAAATTATTTTCCATGATCTCTTCCATAGATTTCAAGGTCAATGACACCAACTAGACTGATATCATTACCACTACTGGTGTCAAAAACCCTTTTCAACTATCTTTATAACCCCTTTCCCTTTGAATAGATACTTGACGTTGTCCGTAGTTGTGAAACTAACCATTATTATATAATAGTCGATGCGTGCCTTGAACATTTTCAACTAATCCATACCCAGGATTATATAAAATACATCAATTTATAACACTGATAAATCCCACTTCATCTTATCTCTATCAATAGTTATAGAACATGCTCTACACAGGAAGGCTCTACATTATCTTTCCCTGAGTGGTGTTTTAAGTTTTCACATGGAGGGAACCATCTCAACTTTTAAACATAGAGAGTCAACTACATGTGAATAAATGAAAGAATATGATGCACCCGTATAAAATAACACTTTCAAAAGGGTATAATTCAATAGAATCATACCTTTCACAACATATGGTTTAGCCTGATCATCTACCATCATCTACGTAGCTTCGTAAAACTACTTCATTGCTACACTTTTCCCGTTGTTCCCTAGTTGATATTTCCCTTACTGAAGAGTTGTGGTATTCCTAGAATCACCATGGTTATCTCTGATCTGATGATGAGTCTGATTCTGCTGGCCTCGTCATATTGAAGCCTATGATTCCTGTGACACATGATAAGTGTCCCAAGCACCTGACCTCAGACCACTATGAAAATTGTATTGAATATTACCCATATGCAAGTAGTTATGGAATGCTATAGTTTGTGTCATACACTCTAAATTCATGTGGTCAAACGAACCACATTTTAAACAACACTCTTTCCACTTAGGTCATGGAGGAAGTTTCATTGATCTAACTGTCTAATTATGATTCTCGCTTCTACCTTTGAAATAGATGACCTTCTTCATGTTGCTCCCAGAATTCATGTTCCAACCATTTCCCATAGGTATCATCATACTTCTGCCTCCCATAGTTCCTAAGATATCTCATTCATCCCATATATCTTTGTTCACCATCTCTATATAATCAATAATACAGAGCACCATAGTCTTCAATCAAATCTCCTACCATGGCCCATATTTAAAGATGTTTCCCTTTAGGAATTCATTGGCCTCATCCTCTGGTGAAAACAGCACTAAATACATGAATTTATCCATGTACTCTATGGAAGAGAGATTTTCTTTATTCAGGCTGAATAAATCCATCATTTTTTTGATATTGAACGTAGGAGGGTAGAATTTTTTATTGAAAAATTCTTAAAAATCCTTCCAAAATAGGCCTTCATCCCCTTTGGCATGCAGAAGTAGTTCCCACCATGGGCATGCAAGATCCTTGAGCATATACGTGGCTAGATTAACCTTGAAGTTCGCAGGTGTACCAATGAAATTGAATATATTATTTATACTGTTCAACCACACCTCCACATTTTCGGTTTCAGAATCACCCTAAAAGATGGGTGGATTCTGTTTCATGAACTGGATGGAATGATCCACCTTCTATAGGTCATTCCTATACTTCCCCATTTCCATAATTTGGAATTTCTAAACAATACTCCGAACCAACTCTAAGTTTTCATGTGTCTTAGGTGTAACCACATTCTCCACAGTATCTTCCAGTTTTTTTCTGCAACACCTACCAGGTTTCATTTTCTAAACAACAAATAAACTATGTAAGCCTCACTCTCTAGAAACTAATGGTATATCATATAAACTTTGATGACATCAACTATCACAAAATTTATTTCCAAAATCAACCATTTTTTAAAACTTGCAACTTTATTTTCAAAAATCAATATACTTTAAAATTAAAACAATCACACTCTTTTCAAAGAATCTTATTTGAAAACAATCACATACTTTTCAAAAACCGGCAGTTTCACAGAAAACATAAATCATTACTTTAAAATGAAATATGAAATCCTAATAAGAATTCATTCCTCTAATTCATGTTATTGTCATCTCATGGATAAACTCATGAAAATGGTATTCCATAATCCTGAAAGTGTCTCCAAAACACTTATATACCAATCTCCCTGGTAACTTGAAGTTCAGCATAAATGGTTTTTCTACTTACATTTATGCTCTACATTTCATGTTCCGACAATCCTACTCCTTTCTAAGATCAGAACCCAAGGATCAGATGAGAATGAATTCAACTCAGTGACCATGAAACTAAAGACCACTTGTTAGGAAAGTACCAAACAAGATGATGCAATTTTTAATGACCCAATTATTCTCATTGGATTGAGTATAAAATGAATAATTACATGGCCTTATGTAACATCTCCAAAATTTCAAAGAATGGAAATAAATGTGGAAGGGTTTCAAATAAAAGTGGGGGATAATTTACCCTTTAATTAATAAACCACTATCCATGAAACCATAACCAAACAAACATTATATGTTGAATGAGAAAAACCAAAAAACTCAACCATGATATTTATAACAAAACCATACTAAATTATGATACAGTAGACGACAAGTAACTATTAAAGTAAATAGTATAATATAACCACAAGAAACTCCTATAAAACCACAAGACTTCGTTCTCCAAAATCTCTATGATCCAACATCACCAAACAGCCAATGTATTATGTGGTGGTGCTGAATACGTGTGATACTTTACCTTTTCCCATGTCACAAATGACAGCATATGTAAAATCACAGGATTTCAAAAGAGGGGGTGATTTTAAAACTCAGTATGTTTTCCCCAATGAATTACCTACTCTTCCAATATGATAAAAAATTTATCATCATTTATATAAAACCATTTATATAAAACCATTCTACAAAAATGTTTATAACTAAATATAAAAATGTTCTGAAAACCACTTACATCCAAAAGTAAAAAAATTACTATTTTCAAAAAAAAATCTAGTAATTCACATGTACTAAGAAATCAAAAAACATAGAATTAAAACCATTTCTCAATATCATTTTGGCATACCCATCCCATGTTTTACAATACACACACCCATTCATGCTTCATTTGACAGTTCCATAATCATGAGTTGTCTCTCGTCTATTCACCTTGTGTCCCAATGACACAGACCCCCAATCTAGAGTCATGAACCTTGTACCGTGATGGTACATGTCCCTTATTTAGGGGCACGTTGAACATGAACTCACACAAAACCCAATGTATTCCCAAACCATTCCAAATTACCAATTCAAACTATTTCAATAAAACAATACTTTTATTGAAAACCAAATAACAAACCAATTTCAAACAACCATTTCGTTTCAATAAAACATTCTATTTTATTGAAAACATCTAATCAAATACATTTCCCAAAATTCCAGAAAACCTCTATTTTAAAATTCATATTTTATAACCGTGAACAAAATATTTTTACTCAAAACACCCAATTTTACAGATTTCTAGAACCATCACCAAAGAGGTTTTATAGCAATCATAAATCAGTCATTTATCAATAAAATCTACACAAAGATATCTAATTGAAGCCATACAGTTCAATTCTACTAAGAGGAATTGAGATTGAATCCACCTACCACAATGGTATTTACAAAAACTGAAAGCGGGTGAAGAACGCTCACACAACCAGGTCGGTTAACCATGAACCCACCTTAGATAACTTCTCCTATCAACAACAAGACCAAATATCAACATATCTGGAATCCGAAATCTTATATCTACCCATAATGGGTTTAGATCTTAGAATCTGAGTATAGAGGAGAAGTATATCTAAGTAGATCTATGGAAACATGATCAGAACAATGAAGAACAATGACATGCCTTAAGATTCCGAATTAAAATCACCAACGAAAGCCTTCAGATTTTTTATTTTTCAATGGGAGAACCTTATTTGGCATTAGTAGAATCAAAATCCTATGTTAGCACTATTTTGGGGAAAACCGTGTGGATTAAAAAGCATGTCTGACCTAGATCCACTTTTTTAGGATCTTTTTTTAACCTCGCACACGGTTAGTTCGAACAGTTAGAAAAAATGTGTGATAAACATGTGTTAGATACTACCTTAAGGACATCCTCTCATGTCCCCATTTCATGTTATCCCTAACCGTGAACACACAGTGTCGAAGCTTTCTACCTCAAACCTACTATTGTGCACAGTTTCTCCTAGGATCTTTGTATGGTTTGGACGAACCGTGCGCATCCCGTACGCCTCTACTTTAGCCCCCAAAAAATATTTAATGTTCACAAAAATATCACACCCTTCACCCATAACCATTATATACATAAAAAGTAATGAAATGTTCAGTTTCCAAAAACTGACGACACTAAAATACACATTTATCAACGCTAATGAAAGTTTCCATTATTAGTGTTTTTAACTAGAACTGATAAAGGTTACCCTTTTATCAGGTATTTATATCTATAAAAAATAAAACATAGTTTAATATTTCACTTTATATCTCTCATTTTTAGGTCCTTATAAGTTTATCTATACAATGACACACAACAATGTCTACTTGTTTTGTCATTTCAGTTTTTGTTTTGATTACTTCCTTGTGTGTCCAATGTGAGTATACTTTTTTATTAGGAAAATAATCAAATTTCATAGAAGTTTTAATAACTTTATCCTTTTATTATTAATATTCTATAATTATTTAAAAGATAGTTTTTATATATTTACACACAAATATTTTTATACGCACACACATACATATATACATATATTTACACTCAAAATTATGATGATTTTTTACATATTAAAGTTTATAATCATGTTATAGATACATTATGTTTAATTTTTTTTGTACAAAATGAACATTTTTTAACCTAGTAGGATGGATTTGAATTGGAAATAGAAGGATTCAAATTCTATAATAAAGGATTATGATAATAGAGTTAAATAGTTCATCAATTTTGCAATATAGTAGGTATATGACTCTTCTCAAATCCTTTGTTTCTGTTTATGTTGGTTTTATTCTAAAATAATTCATCCAAAATAGTTGGAACAACATTTGATTTATAACAGAATATATTGAATCTATAAATGTTTGACTAAATATGGGGAAAACTAAATGTACATATTGATTGGGTTGATATTGTGGTTGATGGATAATTTGATATGGCTACTCAATTTTAATGATCAATGAGTTCATATGGAAGAATTAAAATTTGATATTAAATATGGACTTCATTAATTTCTAGAGATGTTCAAGATGTTAAATATTTGTGTATAGTGACGATTATTTACCAATTTTATAAAATATTCAACATTTCCAACTATGTTCAATCTATCTAATTTAAAAGATGGTAGTTGATTAATAAATAAATATTTATAGAACTTATTTGTCTCTTAAATGACATTATACCAAAGGAAATTGAGCTTCATTATTGAAAATATAATTCTAAAATAATTCTATACTCAGTGGGTATAATATAATAAAATACATGTTTGTCCATGTGATTTAATATTTTTTCAAAAGGACCATGAATCCCTCTGAAAATTGATTAAGTGTGTTATGGCTCGATACAAAAAGGATGAATCAAATACTTTGAAATTTGTATCATACATTCCTATAATTATATGTTTTATAAGACTATATGGATATTCGGAACCCAATAGGATATAGACTTAGTATGAAGATATAATAATTTCAGATGGGAAACTATGTTACCTCGATGAATATCTTTAGTATAAGAAAATTTATTTTAAGTATCCGTAATTTTGTAAATGATTTGGTAAACCTCTATCTTAAATTATCTATAGATGTAATGAATCATTTTTTCATCAAAGTAGAACTCAAAAAAAATGGACAGTTATGTTGGTTTATTATTAATTTTCACAATATTTATATGTGAATTGAAAATACAATTTGTTTTATTTTATTATATCTACATCAAAACAACCCTATAATGTTATTGATGTCTATTTGGATCTATTAATAAAAGATATAAAATTTATGTGGGATATAGGGGTTACATTTTATTATTCTCATAGAATTAGAGAGTTCACATTGAGATCTAAGTTGTATGAGATGATAAACTAAATTCATTATTAAATAAATTTTTCAATAAATAACATTAAAAGAATATTTGGAAGTCAAATATGTGAAGAAAGTATGCACGTGATTAGGATGGATCATTCCTTGAGGACTATTTTTTAAGACATTACAAAATTTTACCCTGATTTATTAAATAAAATTATTATATGTCATCAATCGATGAAAATAAAGATGAAATTACAACACCATCTCTACTAATAGGTGATCAAAATTTCAATAAAGTTAAAGATATTGATAATTTTTTTTATAAACCCATCCTGTAAAACTTTACAAAATTTAGATGGAAAATGTGACCGGTTTTCATTAAATTACTGCACCGGAATTATTTGTAATTAATTCATTTTGTTCATTTAATGCATATGGAAAAATGAAAATGATAGTATTATTTAAATGTTACTAAAAGTAATAGACAAAATAAATATTTTATTAAACATAGTTTGGATATGATTAACATCCGAATAAAGGAATATTTTGAACCATTTATGGTGAAAGAAGAACATTTATTCCTCTAATATCTTACAATCTATCTGTCTTAGAGGTATATCAATTTTTTAACTTTCTTAATGATCTAAAGGTTCTATAATGGTATTCATAAAATATCATTAATATAATACCAATGAATAATTAGAAGTTAAATAGTATTCAATAACATTATTATCATGTTTAGATGCTAGATATAATGCATGCAGCTTTATGTTTCATTCTGCCTAAAACTTTATGATATACAATAATAAGAGTTTCCCCCTTTTTAAAATCAATATTCAGTAATGTTATAAACTCGGAGAAGTTTCCAATCATGAATTTTGAAATTGTAGTCATATAATGTGGATTAATGATGTTCTTCACACCTTCATTCATTTATATAATGGTCCACTTGATGGTTCACTCTATTATATGGACTGAACTATGTGGGCATATACATAATAGATGGTTATACCACATTGAATAGTACATAGAGATTTTGAAAGGGTGCATCAATAATTGATGTCGTCCAGAAAATTGTGTTGGGAAGAGATATATTATTGAAGAATCTAATGAATTTTGTATCAATTACCTCTCAGATATAGATATCATTGGTCTCTAAAAATCTAATTGTAGTTGATGCCTTGTAAGAGAAGGTATTTTTATAAGAGATGTTGTTTCAGTTACCATTACAGATAATGATCAATATCACCTTTACATTTTATATAATAGTGTAGAGTTTGTTGCATACATTGATGACCATAATGTTATTATTAATCATTTGAATCCTTTATTGGCTGAATGATGGATATCAAAGACAGATAACCTATTTTTTATAGGATGGTTTTATGTTTATATTTATAATGATTTATTTATGAATCCAGATTCAATTTCCTAATGACTTTTATGGATAGCCATAGGACCAAATGTAAATTTATAATCTTATAATAGTTAAATAATTAATCAATATAAGTTCTATATTAAGGAATAAGATAAACATGATATGATGAAAAATAATAGATTTATTCTTTTGTCAGAAGCAATGCACATATCTGGTTTTGAAGAAAAATATCCAATTTATGTTAATATGTCATAATTTGGCATCATAAAAAAAAATATAAAAGTTTTATTATACAACATTTCAAGTGATGATTTTCCATTGTAAATGGGTTTAAAATAGGAGTGTAGTTAAAATAAATGAATTCGTGGAGGTGGATTTCAGTATGTAAGGGAAAAGGCTGAACCATTAATTATGGAATCATTGGAGGTTCTTGTATGTTTTGTCCCAGATCTTATAAATAGAAATTGGTCAGTTATTCTATTGGGGACTATTAAAACATAATTTTTAGAATAATATCCGATTATATATGATCATTTCATTAGGAAATCACAATAATTTCATGGAGGACACTATATAGATAGTGTATTGTACATTATAGCAAACCATGAGGAGGGGATTTGGGTACTAAAAATGAGAGGCGGATATCTTCATCCATTAAATAAAATAAGGGTGTTTATTGAATAAGTTAATTTTTTTTAATATATTATTCTTTTACATATAATAATATGTGTTTTCTACTATATTTAACAATTAAAATTATATTTTTAGCTAAACAAGTAGAGAATGACCACTACACACTCTAATGTTACCATCTCCTAGAAAAAATACACTATCATTTCTTAAATGAAGAAATTTATAGGGTATCAACATCACGTGGATAAAACAACAAGAGCAGTGTAGGATCACCATGTTATCTAATTTTATTAAGGAAATTAGAAAAAGTGTAAAATGTGATGTTGGATGGAAACAATGTGGCCAACCTGTTGACACCAATAAGTAAGTGTTAATTAGTAAAATTTAGGTCACAAATCTAATGCATGTGTTGATTAATATAAATACATGGAATTATGTCATACATGTATTAAAGATAATCATTTTGGAATATATTAGTTTAATGTTATGATATAATTTTTTTATTTTACTGAAAAATTACCTAATGGGTCATTTATTTATATTTCCTTATTAAATAAAAATTTCCTTTATTTTAGATTATTTAAATAATAAATTTGTATCAAGGGTTTCAATAAAAGATCATGGATCTTTTCAGAAACATTTGATAAAGCATCATATTATGGATATTTAGTGGAAAGTAAACCCCTACACACTAATTATGTATGAAAACATTATAATCCACGAAACATGGAAATATTCTATGTGTCACCTTGATGAGGAATCATTTTAGGTTTTATTTAATTAATAATATTATATTTTAAATCATTTATTTTATTAACTTTTATTACTAAAAGTTAATTAATGAAACAAAACAGGGTGTTAATAATAAGTACCATGCATCAAATTCAATGTTCACCCACCATAATTCATGATGGGGTATGTTTCAATTTATAAATAAAGGTATGTGTTTTGAATCTACATTAAGTGTTTTATGTTTTATGAAATAACATATGTTCTTTTTTTATATGAAGAATTATGAATTAGAATCCAAAGAAATTTTCATCCAACATCATGTGCTATCAAAGTAGTCTTGTACAAATAAAGAGGGAAAACTAGTAGATGAAAACACACAATCAGTATGGGAATCATGTTTATGTACAAAATAATATAAATTTCTTATGATATGAAGTATATTATTTTTTTATCTATTTTTTTAGACCAATATACGTGAGAAGATCAAATAGAACCAATAGTTAAACAATTATTAATACATAAATCGAAACATGAAACCACTAGCTTTTAGGTTATACATTTACCTCAACCACCTACCTTAGATGAGATAATCAATTTATTTCACAACACATTTGGCTATATGATAATAAAAAAATATAGGTAAATTTATTTTACTATAATTCTATAGGGTAAAATTTTAGGTGATTTATATCTATCAGCTCCCACCAATCACCATGGTGTGATGGGTAAGGTTTGAAATATCCAATGAGTCATTCCACACATAAAAAGATCACTAAATAACACATGGTAGTGTCTATTGAAGTATCTCATGATTCAAGGGCCATGCTTTGTATTCCTTTTAAGGATCTAGATGTCAATATAGTCTATGGTTCTCTTCGATCATTCATATCATAGTATTTTAATTTTATAATGATACATGGGGATAATGATGATGGTAATTTATAATTTTTTCTAATTAAAACCCATTATTATTTGATTAAAAAAACTAAAACTTTTTATAGTATTATAGATCGATAATATGAAGGGGAAATAGAAGGTTACCTCAAGAGAATCTAGTATATCAACCAATAAATAAAAATAACCTTTAATGAAAACCATCGCCAAACCAATTCCACTAACACATTTTTTTACATTAAATTTTCATGTGGATACAACATGAAGATAAGGAAATGTATCCTACATTTAATATGAAGAATAAATATAAGGCCCCGACCATAAACATTACCCGTCATATGGTTTATTATGTAACCACCCATAAAATGTCCAAGTACCATCATTACACATAAAATATTGAAAATATAAACATTTCAATAACAACATTTCATTTGTAATAACAATAAGTAATTCCAAGATATTGAATTAATCATTCCATTTTCAAAAATCATTTAAAAGATATTTTTGAATCAAAGTGTCTCATACCACTTTGAATCTTTTAATGGAATTATAATTTTAAAACAGTAATGTCCATATAAATAAAAACAGAAAACCATTTTGAAAACATGGACCTTAATGATAAAGATTTAGAATAATGAATATTTAAAACATTTAAAACGATATTTTTGTTAAAGAGTTTTTAACAAAATGAGAGACTCTTGAATACAAAGAATTGGGGAATAAAATTTAATCCGAACTTTATAATATCATGAGAATAAATGGATTCATGATATAATATACCAAAGGATAGTATAAACACCATATAAGAGTGAATTGGTTCATACAAACAATGAAGTCTCAAATGAAATGTAAATTGAGATAAAATACATTATAATGATGGTATCCTTAAATTAAGGATAAATTTATCACATAATTATGTGTGAGAAATATAAATACACCCAATATAAATGGATATTAAGTGTGAAACAATTAGAGTTCATTCACACATAATCTTAGAAAAACAAAACCAATGACATAGATATTTAACTCAATGAAATGAGATTTAGTTATGATTCACCATACAAGTTCGTAAGAATTTATCAATGAGATGATTATGTGTATAAATAGTATATCCACACAAAGATTTGTGGAAATTACCACGTAGAGATTCCACACATAATCATGGCATAATAAAATCAATAAGTATGGGTTTAACCCATAGAATTGAAAATGGGTTAAAAAGTTCCCTTACAGAAATCCAACAGCCTAACAGTGTCACTTTAAAATTCAGAAAATGAGTTGATGAAAGAGAAAATGGTATCTCATCACTTGGACATAAAATTTATATAAATAAGGATATATAAGAACATATCCCAACATAATAGTATGTGAATTAAAAGACATAACTAAAGAAGTCTTTTAAAAAGAGGAGGGTGAAAGGTCCCCATACCGAGTTGGGTATCTTTTGAAACGTACACCCCATGGAAGAAGGGTCATACAATGAAGATGTAAATACCAATAAATGAAATTATACTACACAAAGTGTATAATAATTGGTAGTACATAAACAACTCATAGGAATTAGTGGAAAACATAGCATAAATGTCACATGAATAAAAGTGAGATGAAAAATCCCTTACAAAAACTTAGCAGCCAAACGGCGCCACTTAAACATCCAAAAATGGATTTATGATATCAAATACGGTCTCTCATAATATGAAAATAAAAATTACAGTATGAGAAATATATAAGAACATCCCCAAACATATTAAAGGTGATCATAAAATAAATGACATAAAAGAGAATTCTTAAAAATAAAGAGAGAGGTTATATCCCTTTCCTCGGGTCTGACTTGAATCGATCATTCTTTAACGTCATGAATAATAAACATGATTTAATTTTTAATTGCTTAAGAAACATTACCATGTTCATTATTAATTTTATATCACTTATTACCATGTTATAAACTTTATGTAATCATTTATGTTAATAATGTTTTTTTGTCGATATTTGGTTCTTAAGTCGAAAGTGGATTTCTTACAATTACATGTTTTCGTGTGGTCAAAGGTTCATTATATCCAGAATGATATTCATGATTTGGATATCATATATATCCAGAATAAACATGTATTTATAATATTACATAATCATTTAGAGGTAAGAAATGAAATGCACCGTTCATGGAGACGGTAAGCCGTACGTATGAATGAACGCTACTTTCATTTCAATATCATATTAATGGAATTAAATATAAAGGAGAGATATGTATATTTTATTTCCAGAATTATATTAATCATTTAGATGTAACATAAAACATATATATCCATTATATATATGTACTTATAATAGTACATTACATTTTGGATTTGAAATGAAATGCACCGTTCATGGAGATGGTAAGTCCTACGTACGCATGAACGCTACTTTCATTTCTATCTCATACATTAATGGAAAGAAAATAATAATGATATAAAGGTATATTATAATTGCAGTATAACATCGTATATAATAACTTTAAATCCATCCTTTATATGTCCCACATATGGCATTAATGAATCAAATCAAATTGAGGGGGTAGTAGTCCGCACTTCCTAAAATGAAATTATCATGTTTACCCACAATGGAACCATAAAGGTATGCCAAAAATGAAAAATACAGAAGCTTAAGTAAAAAAATAAAAACATCATATATCATATATAAATATATTGTCATCTTAATGACCACCTTTTAAGGTGTTATATGAGTGTTGAACAATCATCGTTTCGTGAGGCAGAAATTCGCCATCCACAGAAACAGTATGTTCTTTAACCATTAGATGAAGGTGTGTGTAAGTTTATCTTGAATCCTTCTTATAACAACATCCTAGTATATTTAGGATACTGGTTTTATTACAAAATAAATTAATAAAAAGATTTTAGGGGGTTGGATAATCAAAATAAAACATAAGAACACAAGAGAAGATACTACCTTTAAAACGGGTAACTCTTATTGATTTGAGCTCAAAGACTTCCTTGGGAAGATATCTGTCCAATGTGAGACTTCTAGGAGTAAGATATGGATATTTAGAGACAATATGGGTTTGTTTTGTCCAATCCAAAGGCTTGAGAGGTTTTGGTAAGGAGGAAGAGGTCGGGCCCTTTTATAAGAGGAGAGGAGGGGCACTTTTGGAAAGTTATAAAAGGTTACTTTATTATAAATTGTGTTTCGGTTTTTAAAGGACCCATAAAGAAATATATTTCGATTCTAAGGAGATAATGTTTCTAAATACAGCAATCCTATAGGTTTTTGACAAGTGTAGGACTTAGATTTTACATTGTCTTTTTATTTTATTTAAATCATTAAATAATGAGGTAATCACTACATCATCATGATGTCATAAATAACTTAATTTATTTAATGTATAAAAATTATAAAAAAGTACAATGATGTAGGAAATATTTTTAGATTTCTAATTACTATTTATAGTAAAAAATATGACTTGTATAACCCCATGTAATAATTGTTTTAGTAAAACAACTCATGTTTGTGACATTTTTATTTTAACTTTAAATAAAAAGTTATTTATGTCATTTTCCTACAAAAGTGGCTTGATGGGGTCCCCATGTTGACCCATTGATTTTCTTTGTCGGCCATGACACATCCAATAATGGTAGGACATGTGTCAAGTTCATTTAATATTACTAAAACATTATTTTTACCTTAAATTACAATAATTACCTCTAATCGCGATTAAGAACATAAAAGTTACTATTCACCAAAAAATTATTTTATTCCCATTGAACCACATTTTACTTCTTAATGAAAACCACGTATGTCGGATTTTTGAAATTCAACACACAAAGGTGGTAAATTTTCATTTAAATGAAAAAAATCAGTTTTTTAAGTACCACTTAGTAGTTTCACTATTCATCAAAAATTGAAATTTTTCAGAAAAATACCAAAACATCACCTTAAATTATATTTGATATTCCGAATTAAAAAATTATGTCAATTTTAAAAAATTCAAAACATATAATTTTCATTAATTAATTTAATAATTAATTCCTGCTGTCAAAACAAATAACGTGTTTTTATGAAACAAAATGTTTCAAAAGATTAACACTAGTTTAAATACAATTTCAAAGTGAAATTAATTCCAAAGACCACTATTGGATTAAATGGTATAAATATATTCTAATTTCACTTTAAAAACATTTCATAAGATAATGTAATCATATAAAAAAATTAGATTAAAAAGTGGTTTTGAATTAAAATATAACATTTTTCTCTATTCATTAAAAAATGAACTTTATCGGAAATGTACCAAAAATTTACACAAACTAAACATTGATGTCCTGATTTTAAAGAAGATTTTTTTTGGTCCAATGTAATATATAAGAGTGACCAAAACTATATTTAAACATGGTTCTCCATCAAAAGGCGATAGTTCTACTTTTTAGTGAAAATTAGAGTATATATGCCCAAAATTGAATTCTTTTATTATTTTAATCCTTTATCATTTATTGGATAAATATAAAGACATTTAAAAAACATATATAATAATATTTTAGTTATTTATATTCATTCCCTCCAATACAATGGCTACTTGCTAACTACCATTTAAAATAATATTATTTTATTATTAGTGTGGAACGTAAGATTTCAAAGGAAATTTTTGTCGCGTATTGGGTACGCCATCGAGCATAGCATTCCCTTTAAAGTAATGTTAATATATTATTCAAAAATATGGAAAAATATAAAAATTTCAAATACTTTATTTACCTGGGATGTTACATCTTTCCCCCCTTGTGGAAATTGCGTCCTCACAATTTTAAAATTGGGCTCGGAAACATCCTTGAAAGTCCCACATCTTAAAAGGAATAAATTGAACTATCACTTTAGAAGAAAGAAAAGGAAGTACAAAGGTCACTCGAGTTAATCCATACTAGAATTACATGTATGAAAACATGGATATGGATGAAAAAAAACAAAGGGTCGTGTTCTGAGGGAGAGTGATAGTAAACATGCCTAGGAGAAAGTGAACAATAAGAAAATCACAAACTTGTGATGGGTTAAACGGTATTCAATTCCCCAGTAAGAAAAGATATCATACAACATTTTAGTTTTACATTTCATTTAATTGAGGAATTTATTTTTGAGATTATCTAAATCATAAGGAACCATACTTTCTTGCCTTGTTGACTTTCAACTTGTACTTGATTTCAAACACGAACTCATATTTTCTCCAAAAGACGAGTATTTAGGATGACTTGTTTTCATTAAGAGAGCTGTAATTAAATCCTTGAGAATCACCTAATCCACAAAAGAGAACTATATATTTACCATGTCATTAGAGAAAGACCAAAACCAAAATTTTTAGTATGAGATCAAATAATCCACAAAAGTATAATCCTTTATAAAAAGAAAATCTATTCTTAATCTCCAAAATTTTTCCAAAAATACCAAATGATCAACGAAGACCATTCTATAGACAATTGTCCATAAAATTCTTCAATGTAAACCAAACTAAGGTTGAAACACAAATATTTGAAGGATTTAATCCCATAGTTTTCAAAGATAAATCATAACATTTATCTCCAAACAACATCAGTTTCTCTTAAAGTCTCGTATTGAAAAGTAATTAAACTAATCACATATCCTCCATGATAGGTTAATAAATTTCCATAGATAGACCAAAATCAACTAACTCTTAATTCATAAAATCATCCAACTAAAAAGAATTTGTAAAACTATCCAGGGACTTCACGTAGTCCAGTGGTAGGGGATAAATACCCATTGCACTTTGGTTGTGGGTTCAATTCCTGCAGCTTTGTCCGATGCGACGGGTTGTCACACGGTATGCGTGTTGTCCTTTTTCCAAAACAACATAATTCTTAAAACATTCCCCAAAAAGAGATAAAATCTTAAAAAATAATCATAACATATTCTGTCATCAATATTACCTCATGACTTTCACTTTCCATCATATCATAGAGTAACCCATAATTACCTAAAAAGTAAGGATCATATAAACCCTAATGGTTACCATTATAATTATTACCTGAACTACCACATCGATTGGTCATCTCGTACATGATGCATTACAGAACACACCAAGGTTTAGGTGGTTGATCATGACTCCTTGATAATCGATTTAAAAAAACCATGAGTTTTCTCATTGAATCTCCCATTTCATCCAGTCTCTTAATCAGAGAACCACCACAGTTTGCTTCAAACCTATTGTCAATTTGGTGCATGCTAGATCAATCAAATAACTAAAAACAGAAATGTTAGTGTTAGTATATCAACAAAAACATCATGTACTAATGAGGAAGATAAACACTAAGACATAATTTCTCATTCACATTATCTAAAATAAGGACTCTTTCTCAAATCCTAACCATTATGGTAATGTCATTTATCTTTAGAGAATACCCTAACCTCTAAAGTTATATAAACTGACCTCTGATACCAACTATAAGGCCCCGACCATAAACATTACTTATTATTGAATTAAATGAATAATTCACATAGAAGATCTTTTCTGGTATAGAGTTTTATGGAATTAGTACTTAACTATTACATCTCAAAAGATTTCAAAGTAGACACATCTATTATGTTTACATAAAATAAAAACTCTTAAAAAGAAACTTGTCTAGTTCCATGTTTTAAATAGCATGACGTTTCTTTGTTCCCATCCTTGACCCTATTCCACATTATGTCCTGTGAAAAACATTTCAAAAAAAGAACATTGGGTGAGAATAAAGAGCTCAGTAAGGGATACAGAAATAAGGAAAACTGTTAGATTTTCAAAACAACAAGTAAACCATGAGTACATTACCAAAGCAATACTTTTCACATTTATGAAGTTGTTAAAACTCTTTACTGAATAAAAGACCATTACTTACCCTTTTGTAACCAAAATATTACCATAAAACCACATATAAAGAACACATAACACATAAAGGTATCATGGGATATAAACATACTTAAGTGGAATAACCATAAGGTCGACTTCCACACATATCACTTAATGGAATAGCCATAGAGTCGACTTCCATACCCAATCCATGGGAGGTTATAACGTAACCACCCATATTGGTATTCATGGCACCACCCGTCATATGGTTTATCATGAAACCACCCATAAAATTTCCAAGTACAATCATTACACATAAAATATTGAAAATATAAACATTTCGAAACAACATTTCATTTGCAATCACAATAAGTAATTCCAAGATATTGAATTAATCAATCCATTTTAAAAAATCATTTAAAATAGATTTTGAATCAAAGTGTCCCATACCACTTTGAAGCTTTTAATGGAATTATAATTTTCAAAAATTAATTTCCATATAAATAAATACTGAAAACCATTTTGAAAACATGGACATTAAAGATAAATATTTAAAATAATGAATCATTAAAACATTTAAAGCGATATTTTTGTTAAAGATTTGATAACAAAATGAGAGACTCTTGAATACAAATAATTGTGGAAGAATATTTAATCTGAACATTATAATATCATGAGAATAAAGGGATTCATGATATAATATGCCAAAGGACATTATACACATCATATAAGAGTGAATTGGTTCATAACAACAATGAATTCTCAATGGAAATCTTAATTGAGATAAAATACATTATAAAGATGTTATCATCAAATTAAGGATAAATATATCACATAATTATGTGTGAGAAATAAAAATACACCCAATATAAGTGGATATTAAGTGTGAAACAATCATAGGTCATTCACACATAATCTTGGTAAAACAAAACCAAGGACATAGATATTTTACTCAATGAAATGATATTGAGTTATGATTTACCATACAAGTTTGTAAGAATTTATCAATGAGATTATTATGTGTAGAAATAGTATATCCACACAATGTATTGTCTAAATTAAAACATAGATATTCCACACATAATCTTGGCATAATAAAATCAAGAAGTATAGGTTTAGCCCAATGAATTGAAAGTGGGATAAGAAGTTACCTTACAGAAATACGACAGCCTAACGGTGTCAATTTAGAATTCAGAAAATGAGTTGATGTGAGAGAAAATGGCATCTCATCACTTGGAAAAAAAATTACATAAATATGGATATATAAGAACATATCCCAATATAATCGTAAGTAATTAAAAATCATAACTAAATAAGTATTTTAAAAGGAGGAGGTTGATAGGTCCCCTTACCGAGTTGGGTAACTTTCGAAACGTACACCCCATGGAAGAAGGGTCATACAATGAAGATGTAAATACCCATAAATTAAATTATACTACTCAACGTGTATAAAATGGATGTACATACACAACTCAATGGAAATAGTGTCATACATATCATAAATGTCATGGGAATAAAAGTGAGATGAAAAATCCCTTATGAAAACTCGGCAGCCTAACGGCGCCACTTAAACTTCAAAAAATGGATTTATGATATCAAATAGGGTCTCTCATAATATGAAAATAAAAATTACAGTATGAGTAATATAAAAGAACATCCCCAAATATAATAAAGACGATCTTAAAATAAATGACATAATAGAGAGTACTTAAAAAGAAAGAGAGAGGTTGGATCCGTTACCTCGGGTCTGACTTGACACGATCGTTCTTTAACGTCCTGAATAATAAACTTGAGGTAATTTATAATTTCTTAAGAACCTTTTTAAAGTTAATTATTACTTTTATATCACTTATTACAATGTTATAAACATTATTTAATAATTTAATTTAACAATTCTTGTTTTGTCGATATTTGGTTCTTATGTTGAAAGTGGACTTCTTACAATTACATGTTGTTCGTATAGTTAAAGGTTCATTATATCCTGAATGATATTCGTGATTTGTATATCATATATATCATATATATCCAGAATAAACATGTATTTTTAATATTACATAATCATTTAGAGGTATGAAATGAAATGCACCGTTCATGAAGACGGTAATCCGTACGTATGCATGAATGCTACTTTCATTTCTATGTCATATTAATGGAATTAAAACTAAATGAGAGATATGTATATATTAATTCCAGAATTATATTAATCAATTAGATGTAAAAATCCATAAATGAAATTATACTACACAAAGTGTATAAAATGGACAGTACATACACCACTCAAAGGAAATAGTGGAAAATGTATTATAAATGTCACAGGAATAAAAGTGAGATGAGAATTCCCTTACGAATACTAGGAAGCCTCACGACGCCACTTAAACTTCCAAAAATGGATTTATGAGATAAAATAGGGTCTCTCATAATAAGAACATAAAAATTACAGTATGAGTAATATAAAATAACATCCCCAAACATAATAATGATGATCTTAAAAGAAATGACATAAAAGAGAGTACTTAAAATGAAAGAGAGAGGTTGGATCCCTTACCTCGGGTCTGACTTGACTCGATCGTTCTTTAACGTCCTAAATAATAAAATTGAGTTAATTTATAATTTCTTAAGAACCTTTTTCTAGTTCATTATTACTTTTATATCACTTATTACCATGTTATAAACAATATTTAATCATTTAAGTTAATAATGTTTGTTTTGTCGATATTTGGTTCTTAAGTTGAAAGTGGACTTCTTACAATTACATGTTGTTCATGTGTTCAAAGGTTCATTATATACAGAATGATATTCATGATTTAGATATCATATATATCATATATAACCAGAATATACATGTATTGATAGTATTACCTAATCATTTATAGGTAAGAAATGAAATGCACCGTTCTTGGAGACGGTAAGCCGTACATACGCATGAACGCTACATTCATTTCTATGTCAAATTAATGGAATTAAAACTTAATGATAGATATGTATATTTTAATTCCAGAATAATATTAATAATTTAGATGTAACATACATCATATATATCTATTATATATATGTACTTATAATAGTACATTACATTTGGGGATAAGAAATGAAATGCACCGTTCATGGAGAGGGTAAGCCGTATGTACGCATGAACGCTAATTTCATTTCTATATCATACATTAATGAAAAGAAAATAATAATGATATAAAGGTATATTATAATTCTAGTATAACATAATATATAATAACTTTAAATCCATCCTTTATACGTCCCACATATGGCATTAACGAATCAAATCACTTCGAGGGGCGGTAGTCCGCACTTACTAAATTGAAATTCTCGTGTTTACCCACAATGGAAACCAAAAAGTTATGCCAAAAATGAAAAATAAATAAGCTGAAATAAAACATAAACATATTATAGATCATATATAAATATAGTTTCATCTTAATGTCCACCTTTGAAGGTGTTATATGAGTGTTGAACAATCATCGTTTCGTGAGGCAGAAATTTGCCTTCCACAGAAATAGTATGATCTTTAACCATTAGATGAAGGTGTGTGTAAGTGAAGCTCTAATAATTCTTATAAAAACACCCTAATATATTTAGGATACTGGTGTTGTTACAAAATAAATGAATAAATAGAGTTTAGGGGGTTGTAGAAGCAAAATAAAACATAAGAACCCAAGAGAAGACACTACCTTTAAAACGGGTAACTATTTTTGGTTTGAGCTCAAAGGCTTCCATGAGAAGACTAATGCCCAACATGATACTTCTAGGTGTAATATAGAGATGTGGAGAGACAAAATGTGCAGGTTTTGGCCGAGCCAATGGCTTGAGAGGTGTTGGTAAGGAGGTAGATGTGGGGGCCTTTTATAAGAGGAGAGGAGGGGCACATTTGGAACGTTATAAAAGGTTACTTTATTATAAAATGATTTTCGGTTTTTAAAGGTCCCACGAGGATATATATCGATTATAAGGTGATACGGTTTCAAAATCCACCCATAAAATTGGTTTTTGACAAGTTTAGGTCTTATATTTTACATTATCTTTTTATTTTATTTAAATCGTTAAATAATGAGGTAATCGCTACATCATCAGGATGTCATAAATAATTTAATTTAATTAATTTATAAAAATTAAAAAAATTACTATGATGTAGGAAATCATTTTATCTTTCCAATTAATATTTATAGTCAAAATTCTGACTTATATAACCCCAGGTCAAAATTGTTTTAGTAAAAACACTAATGTTTGTGACATTTTTATTTTTACTTTAAATAAAAAGTTATTTATGTCATTTTCATACCCATGTGGCACCATGGGGTCCCCAAGTTGAGCCATGTGTTGTCTTGGTCGGAAATGACACATCCAATATGGGTAGTAAATGTGTCAAGTTCATTTCATATTATTAAAACATTATTTTTACCTTAAATTACACTAATTACCTCTAACCGCGATTAAGAACATAAAAGTTACTATTCCACAAAAAAATAATTTTAATCCCATTGAACAACATTTGACTTCTTAATGACAACCATTTATGTCAGATTTTTTAAAATTCAAAACACAAAGGTGGTAAAATTTCATTTGAACGAAAAAATCAGTTTTTAAAGTACCACTTAGTAGTTTCACTATTCATAAAAAATTTATGTTTTTTAGAAAAATACGAAAACTTCACCCTAAGCTATATTTGATATTAAAAATTCAAAAATTATTTCTATTTTACAAAATTCAAAAAATATAAGTTGCATTAATAAATCTAATAATTAATTCCCGCTGTCAAAAAAATAGCGTGTTTTTATAAAACAAAATGTATCAAAAGATTGACACTAGTTTAAGTCCAATTTCAAAGTGAAATTAATTCCAATGACCACTATTATATTAAATGGTAAAAATATATTCTAATTTCACTTTAAAACCAATTCAAAAGATAATCTAATCATGTAAAAAATTTAGATTAAAAAGTGGTTTTGAATTAAAATACAACATTTTTCTATATTCATTAAAAAATGAACTTTATCGAAAAAGTAACAAAAATTTACAAAAAGTAAACGTTGATGTCTTCATTCTAAAGAAGAGTTTTATTTGGTCAAATATAATGTATAAGAGTGACCAAAATTATATTTAAAGACGGTTCGCCATCAAAAGGTGATAGTTCGACCTTATAGTGAAAATTAGAGTATATATGCCTAAAATTGAATTCTTTTATTATTTTAAGCATTTATCTTTTATTGGATAAATATAAAGACATTTAAAAATCATATATAATCATATTTTAGTTATTTCTATTCATTCCCGCCAATACAATGGCTACGTGCTAATTACAATTTAAAATAATATTATTTTATTATTAGAGTGCAACGTAAGATTTCAAAGGAAATCATTGTCGCGTTTTGGGTACTCCATCGAGCATAGCATTCCATTTAAAGTAATGTTAATATTTTATTCACAAATATGGATAAATATAAAAAGTTCATATTCTGTATTTACCTGGGATGTTACAATTAATATATGTTGAGACAATTATAAACATAATTTATCTCAATAGTATAAATGAAATTGTAAATTATTAATGGTTGGGTGTCTAGGTTTTGAATGCATACGTGAGGAACATTTTTATAATTTAATTTTATAAAACATGGTACACTATATTCATTATAGTTAATAACTTTTAATATTTTCTATAGGACTATATATTACTGCCCAATATAGGAAAAATATTAGGAATTGAAATTTTTAATCTAAAATCCTACAAGAATTTCTATTCTATAATTTAATTTCTAAATAGAATAAATTGAAATAAAAAAACATTGCATGAAATATGAAAATAAAAAAAAAATAGATGGAATACTCTTCTTGATTCATAATATTCAAGGGTAAAACACTACAATATAATCATTTGATATATATTATTTTTTTTCATTATTAATTTATATATTTTTAGGAAACACATGAGTTTCATCATATTCAATTTAGTTAACAAGAATTTTTTTATTGAAAGCATGAATTTACAAAATATCAACCACACATAACGTCTATTGTGAATTTTTAATGCATTTCCATCAATATTTTTTAAATTAACATTAAATTTTACTTTTTCTTTTCACTTTTAAGGATAATTTTTTTTGAGGGGGAAATCTATTAATATATGATAAATCATGGCATGATGTTAGTGAATGAAAAAAAGAATCATATTATTTCTTCAAATAGTGATGGATTAAGGTATATGTAATAATATTTTTTTACTATCAAAACATATTTCAAAATAATTTAGTTATTTTTTCAATTTTTCTGCAGTGTTTGAAATAAAATAATGGAAAATATTATGCATATTATGTTTTTGAATTTATGAAAGATATTTCATACCATCAACACACTAGTATCCTCGAATATGTATTTACAAAGGTAATTAAAATTTCATATAAAATATTTGTTAATAATATTTTTTTCTATATTTAATTAATATTATTATTTCCAAAAAACTATATAGTCAAATGAATAAATATATTTTATTAGATATTCCTGGGTAGAGTACGTGGTTTCAAAATGTTACTTTACATCAAGTTGAGGTGATTAACTATTAAATTCTTAAAAAATAATAGATCATTATAAGTTTACTAAGAATAAATATGGGGTATGATGTGGTTGTTATGAATCAATGTGTTAATATTCAATATAAAAGAGTCATTTTAGTTCAAAACGCACATCAAATTATAAAAACTAATATAGTGAGTTCATATTCATTATAATCATTAATAAAATGGTCTATAATTTATTTTAGATTTGTAGGAATCCACCGTATGTCAAAATAATACATTATGTGGCTGGTATGAATAAAATTATGTGTTTTAAAATTATAAAAATTGTAATTATACTCTAAAACATGTGCCATATATCCAAAAACAAGAAAAAGATATCATAATCTCTTGATATTTTAGGAAAATTATCCATATTTCATTATTGATATAGGATTTGGCCACATATTAATCTAATACACAATGTGAGTGTTAGGTGTCTAAGTGCATGTTTTTACATTAAATATGTTTCATTTTATTCATAAAAGTATCACATATCCAAAAACTGAGAAAGTGTGGACAGATTATCTCATTACATTAGGAAAATAATCCATTATTAATTTTTTATTTGTACAAATTGACTGCATATCAATCAAACGCACGATGTGGCTAGTATAACTCGAATTGTTTGAATTCGGTATAAAAGTGTTCTTTTATTGTAAAATTTGATTCATATAGACAAAACCCAAAATATGATCTCAAATTGTGATGATACTTTTGGATAAATATCCATAATATATTTCTGATATGTAATAATTGATCGAACATTAATTTTACACATGACGTGTTCGATATGATTCAAATAGTCTGTTTTCACTTTTAAAGTGTCATTTTACACTAAAACTCACATCATATATAAATGACTATGTAAATGGACAGGTGTTTTATTTTTTACTTTTGGAAAATAATCCATAATTCCTTTATAGTGTATAATAACTGACCGCACATCAATCTGACACATGATGTGGCTGGTATGACATAATGTTTGTGTTTTCAAAAAAAATGTTTCATTTTAGTCTAAAACTTACATCACATATCCAAAACCATGAAAACAAGTGCTTGTTTTATTTAATGTTTAGTAAAATGTTAAAAATTCAATTTTGGTGTGTAGGGATGAACCACATTCCAATTTGACACACAAAGTGGACGGAATGACTCAATGTGTGTGTTTTCAATATAAAAGTGTCATTTTAGTTTAAATATGTGTTAAATATTTTTAAAAAATAAAATAAACTTATATTTTCCTAAAAAAACTAAAATGATCCATATTTTCTTTTTTATGTTTAGTAATTAATCGCATGTCATTCTGAAACACGATCTGGTCGGTATGACTTTGGGTGCACATTTTCACATTAAAAAAGTTTCATTTTACTCTAAAACATGTGTCACATACCCAAAACTAAGAAAATTAGATCATATTTTCATGATACATTATAAAAATAATCTTCACTTCATTTGTGATATTTAGTAATCTACTTAACATTAATTCAACACACGATATTCCCAGTAGGACTGTAAGTGCACATTCATAAAAAAAATGACATTTTAGTCTAAAACACATTTCAGATAGTGAGAACCAATAAAACATGCTCTTATTGTTTTGATAATTTTTTAAAATATTCCGTAATTCATTTTTTATCTATAGTAATTAACCACACATCAATCTGACACATGATGTGGCTCAGAGCCAATGTATGTATCTTCACATGATAAAAGGGTCATTTTCCTCTAAAATGTGGGTCACATATCCATAACTAAGATCATGGTATTTTATTGTCTTTATATTGTAGAAATATTATACTTAATTAACTATTTTTTTGTAGGAATATTCCTTATGTTAATCAGATACATGATGTGTCTAATATGACAACAAGTGTGTGTTCACAATAAAAAATTTCATTTTAGTCTAAAATCTAATTTAGATATCCAAAACAATGAAAACAAGCTCAAATTTTCATAATTATTTAGAAAAAAATATATATCTTATTTATAATTTTTATTAATCTTCCACACATTTTTTCAACACACATTGTGGCCAGTATGACTCAATGTTCTTCTTTCACATTTAAAAGTGTCATTTTCCTTTAAAACATATGTCATGGAGCCAAAAGCAAACAGATGATCTTAGATTGTATTTATACATTAGGAAAATTATTGATAATTCGTTTATATTTGAAGTAATCTACTACACATCAATTATATAAATGATGTGGCTAGTATGACTTCTCATGTGTGTTAATAATAAAATCATTTTAGTCTAAAATATTATTCAGATCGATAAAACCAAGAAAATTATATTTTATTTTTCATGATAAATTTGGAAATTTATCCTTAATTAATTTTTAACATTTAGTAATTAATATCACATTAATATTTAACACTATGTATCTTGTATGGCTGCATTAAAAAATTGTCATTTTACTCTAAAAAACATGTTGTATTTCCAAAAATCAAGAAAAAGATTGCAGTTTATCATGATAATTTAGGAAAATGACCCATAAATGATTTTTAATTTGTATTAATCTAACAAATTTATTGATGAAACATGATGTGACTTATATAAAACAAGGTCTGTGTTCACAATAACAAATGTCATTATTCTATAAAACATGATTCACGTAGCCAAAACTAATAAAATGTGCTCAGATTATCTTGATACATTATGAGAATGACCCTTAATTCATTTTGATGTGTTGGAATAATATATAGCTAAATATGATACACAATGTGGGTAGTGTGACTCAAAGTTAATGTTTTCATATTAAATGTTCATTTTACTCCAAAACATGCTTCACATAGACAAAACCGATCAAACGATCTTGGATTGTCTTGATGCATTATGGAAATAGTCCACAATTAATTTTTGACATGTAAGAATCAACCTTACATGAATTCGAAAAACTATGTTCCTGGTAGGACTCAAAGTGTGTGTTAACTATACAAATATCCTTTTAGACTAAAATGTGATTAACATAACCATAATCAAGAATCTGAGATCATATTGTCTCGATACTTTAGTAAAAAAACGATAATATATTTTTTGACATGTAGGAATTGACTGCGCATCATCCCAACACACAATGTGGCTGGTATGACTCAAATAATGTGTTTTATCATTAAAAGTGTGATATTACTCTAAAACACTCATCAAATACCCAAAGAAAGAAAAATAATTGTGGATTATCTTGATACTTTTGGTCCACAATCCACAATTCATTTGTGATGTATAAAAATCAAAATCATTTTAATTTGACACATGGTATCATCGGTATGACTCCATCTATTTGTTTACGATAAAAATGTCATTTTAGTCTAAAAATATATTCACATGGCCAAAATTGAGGAAAATATATCGAATTTTCTTTATATAAGATTGATTATGTCAACCCCAAAAGAAGAAAACATAAGGAAACAAAATGTTGTAAACTTGCAAGTCTAGGGACTTGACCCCATGACCATCTCCTCACTTCACAAACCCTTTCCACCCCACCACCAATGGTGGGGATTTAATTATCTTTATACTTTAGGAAAACAATAAATAATTATTCTTTTACATATAAAAACTTACTTCAAATCAATTCAACACATATTATTTCTAGTATTAATTAAATTTCATGTTCTAACATTAAAAAACTATCATTTTACTATAACACACATGTCATGTAGAAAAAACTACGTAAATAGGCTTGTACTAGCTTGGTACATTAAAAAAATATTTTCTGAATTTCTGATGTGTATAAATCAATCAAATGTCAATCTGATACGATGTGGCTGATAAGACTCAAAATGCGTGTTTTCAATATTCAATTGGCATGTTAGTCTAAAACATGGATCACATAGCCAATACCAATAAAAGGATCTCATATTATCTTGATAATTTTGAAAATAAATAAATAGATAATTTTTTATGTGTAGGAACAAACCAAATTTCAATATGACTCATGATGTGGCTGGTAGGACTCAAAAGTTCTTGTTTTCTTATTAAAAAATAGTCATTTTAGTTTTAAATATGTTTTACCAAACAAAAAATAAGAAAAAGAGATTTAATTGTCTTGATACCATAGTAAAATGATCAATGATTCATTTTGGACATGAAGGAATCAACCACACATTAATTTTACACATGATGTGGTTTTTGTGACTCAAAGTGTGTGTTTTTACATTAAAGGTTACATTTTACTCTAATACACATGTCATATAGCCAAAATTGAGTAAACTAGCTCATATTTTCTTAAAGCATCATGTAAATGATACATTTTTTTGACATGTAGGAATCGACTAAACATAAATTAGAGACATGTTGTGCCTAATATGACTCAAATCACATGTTTTCAATATAAAAGTGTCATTTTAGTCAAAAACATGTATTATATAAAAAACCATGAAAACGATCTATGGTTATCTTGACTATTTAGGACAATGATACATAATTCATATTTGACATATAGTAATCGACCAAAAATGAATTCAATAAATGATGTTGCATGTATGACTCCAAGTACCTGTGTTCAATAAAGAAGTTTCATTTTAGTATAAAATGGACATCACATTCTGAAAACCAATAAAACAATCTTAATTTGATTTCAAATATCAGGACAATGATCTATATTTGAAAAAAGGAGCCTCATGAAGCATGAATATAGATCCACATCAGAAGGTGTGAACCACGTTCATGTTTGGTTTGCAATCTGAAATAACAAATAACATAATTAATGTAATTAATTATGTCAATAACGAAAAATAAAAAGAAAATAATTAATATAACAAAATAATAACAATACAATTAATACATTAATTTATAATTAATATATTAATTCTAAAATTAATAAATTAATTATATAAAAATTAGAAAAAATTTAATTAATAAGAAAATAAATAACAAAAAATATCATTAATATATTAGGTAATCAAGAAAATATAATTTATATATATTATTTATTAATAATTTAATAAATAATTTATAATATTATTATTAATTAATAATATAATTAATAATTTATAATATAATTAATAATATAATCATTATTGTTATAATTAACACCATCACTGATAATATCATTAATATATTATATAATTAACAATATAATTTATCATGTGTAGATTATATAACATTAAAAATAATATTTTGTAGTATTTTAATTATCCTTACTAAAATAAACATTGTTTTTATTTTTGGAAATGACTTTTTTAGAGAGGATAATCATTGGAAAAAGAATGAAGCGTGATTTATTTTTTTTATATTTGGTTGTTCTTTTTTGACAAATTTTAAATATCACATCAATGTAAATATTTTGTATGAAAACATTTAAATGTAAAATTTTAATTGGAATGATGAAACAATGTTAATTTATATTCCAATTTTGTTTAAATGTAATATTTATGTTGTTTTTTCTATGCTTTCTAATATATTCTTTTTTAGGGATATTATTGTGATTCATCCATACAACAGTCTATATGGCCTTTATCAGTGCTGAACAAAGCCCTGATAAATAATATTTATCAATAATAAATATAATTCTAATAAATGCCTCTTTTATCAGATAAAAAATAAAGCTATGATAAAGGAAATATTTTTCTTATGTGAATAGATTATCATCACTTTTAGCACTACCAATATCTATTTCTAGAAGAAAACATTGTCCTTCTTATAGTATTATAAAGAGGATTTTGTGGAGGATGATATGGAGATAAATTTTGATCTATGGTTCATATATCAATATCTATAATAAGTATATCGATATATATAATATGTTTCAAATTTCCTTGAATCTCACCCTTCCAATCATTCACTTCACCCAATTTTTTTCAAACATTCTTTGTCCTTATTTCTCAAATGGCTGATTCTACCGAAGATGATTCCCATCACCCAAAAAATCCCACATGGAAAATGATTCACAAATTTTTTTTTATTTACTCATTAGTTATCAATTATAAAATAAATGATAATGTATATATAATAGAATTTATTAGTATCACATTTGAAAAAATTTATAACAAAACATTGACAATTATTATCATTTATATTAAAAATGGTAAATCCATGAGTGTTTTTTCTCTTCCATGAGAGCCCTCTTTCAGGGGATTTCCTAGTTTCACCCTCCTCATGGTGACCTATTTCATTGATTTTTTATTTTTTTCCATCTATTTTTTTTCTACAGTTTTATCTGATTTATCTTGTGGAATATAAGCATAGTTCTTTCATCTCACCACCATCGTTCATCAACCATACATATATTTGATTGGGTTTATCATATCTTCTTCACTTGGTTCAGATCTATTTTGTTGGGATAGTTTCTCCATCTACTTCATCGAGCCAGTGGATTCATAGGTTTTATATTTGTTTTGTCCGATTATAGTTGGATTGGGATCTTTTTCGAGTTTTGATCATATTTTTTATTCAATATATTTTTCATATGTTTTTCATTTGATTAGGATCATCCTCTAATTATAATTGTATTGGAATATTTTTCAAATTGGCATCTTAATCTAATAGATTAATATTTTTCATTAGATATGTTTTATCCAATCATCGATGTATTAAGATTTCCATCGGGTTTATATTAGCTTCATCAGAACGGGATTTTTATCATTTGGGTGAATTCATATAGATTCATTGAGTTTAGATATTTTATATCAGATGGGTGGCTTTATCAAATTAGTGGGTTTTAATTTTTTGGGTATTTGGATTACTGGATTCATATAATTTTTTGGTTTTACATCTTATATTTTATCAAGACATTATAGTTTTTGTGATGCAATGGATCTCTTGTAATACAACTGTCGTACTATCACTAATCCATGCACAATTAGTTTACTACTTTTTGTGCAAAAAATAATTCTCATATGTGGATTTACAGTCTAGAAATAAAATTTAAATAAGGTGCATGGTTGGTGTTCTCACGATGTTTGTTCCTTGATGTAGTTTACCAGTTGGAGATAAGGTCTCACAAGTTTTTATTTATTCTTCAGAAAGATGAGTTGGTTGTTAAAATTAATAAATACTCTAAAAATTATATTTCCACTTCTATTTAGTAGGAGGGTAATATGTAATGATTCTTTATGGGCTTCTATGGAAAAAAATCAAATTGATAAATAACAAATTTGGTAAATACTAATGATTATGTGAGATGACATCTATGAACCATTATTAGTTGGGTGGAAATCAATGAAATTATTATCCAAAGTGAAAATGAAGGGGTTATTTTAAGACACCATTTATTATAACAAGATTCAAAGAAGTTTTAATGCCTATGGTGTTTTATAATTTGGGTTTCAAATAAAATCTATTCACTTTGTATTATGTAAATTCGAAAATCGCTAAGATATTTTAATGGCATTATAGATTTATTGGTTATTATCTCTAGTTATATTTTTTTTCTTTGTTTTAGATCTCCTATATTTCCAAAAGTTCTTTGGAAAACGTTTCTATTTTCCTCACCATGAACTGAGGTGGGTTTAATTTTTGAAATAAATTTTTTTTCTTGTGTTAAATAATGTGAATGAAGGTGTATGATCGTGATGGTATAGTCTATTCATTGTAGAATTCTTATAACATTGATTACTATTATAAAATTTTAAAGGTGGATTTTGGTCTTATGTTATTAAGTAAATAAAAATTTCATAATTTATTTTTGAGATTGACCATATTGAGAAGACTTCCAAGGTCTGTTATTATCTCCCTATGGTTACTTTTATGATATCATGGATTTGGTCTCTGGAAAAAACAATACAAAAAAATCATAAAAATAAAGATAATTTTTAGTTCATCTTTGTGGGGGAATAACATAGTAATTAAGGATAAAAGAATAAATTATATTTCAATAAGAATGATTCATAAATATGAAGTAATAACTTTATTTGGAAATTAGATAATCTTAAAGGAAGAATAAATAGCTTAGAGAGTTAAATCTAGGATATAATTTTGATATTATCTCAAGATCTATACTCTTGTGGGAATATTTTATTTTTGCTGGGGTTTCCTCATATATCTCCCTAGTTTTTACCTACTATATGAATACTGATCATACATAGGACATCATTGATGAGTAATTTAGCACTAATCATTCTCAAATACATGACACTAAGGCCCCTAGTCTGGTTGCATTTCATGCACTTTTCTTCAATAAGCTTAGCATATTATGGGAACTGATATCACAAAACTCACGAAAGAACAATGTCAATATAAGACTTTCTTTTATTTATCTAAAGAATACATGATGACCCTATTTCTCAATGTGAAAAAAACTTCCATATTTTTAAAATTCAGGCTTCTTAGTATTTGAAATGTGATGTATAAAATTTTATAAAAAATTATGGTCAATAATTGTATATGTTTTTTTACTACAATTATTTTTAAAAATAAATGTTCAATTTTTTCCAAGTGAATAAAATAAGATAATTCCATAGTTTCCCATGATATTTTTTACTTAATGAAGTCCACATCTCTATAAAAGATGTGTTATGGACTAGAAATTAAACATTTATATGGATTACGTTAGATTTAAATGAACATTTTTTTTAATTAGCATGATGGGATTAGTAACCAATGGGTGGATTTCATTATGAATTGTGTTCCATTGGTTTCCTTTATGATCATCGTTAATGGAAATCTTACTAAAATATCTATTCATTCACATAGAATTCTACAGTTATATCCTCTTTCCTTTTACATTTTTATCATTATGATTGATGTTTTCTAAAATCTTATCATAGGTCAGTCAAATAATAAACTAATTCATGCTTCAAAATGACTTCTATGCATACCCCTTATATCCCATTTACTATTTCCAATTGAAAAAAATTATTTTCTAGTGAAATATTGGAGGAACTTCATTACATTTTGAATAATTAGTCCATATGTAAATTTTTTTTGGTCCATTCAATTAACTTATCTATATCTGAGATCTCTTTTAGTAGAGGTGTGTGATTTTCTAGGAAAGGTGATCTATAAGGCACTTATTTTACTAAAGTGGTGGATAAACACCAAAAATTACATTTTCATCCTATGGTTTTTGGAAGATCAAATAAATATGTATTATCTTATATTGATGATATAATTGATATAAAAATTTAGATATGGTCTAGTAGGGGAGTTTCTAAAAAATGGAAAGAGATTTTTGTAAAGGCGGTTTCCCAATCTATCCCTAATTATTTTTGTTTTTTAAAAAATCCTGGTATTCTTATTCATTTGTTACATTTGTGATTAGTATCCTTTTGGTGGGGATATCATGATGGAAAAAACAAATTAAACTTTCTATCATGGGATATGTTATGTGTACCGAAGGCTTATGGGGGATTGGGATTCATGAAATAGAGCTCCTTTAATGATGATTTTCTTACTAAGTAGGGTTGAAATATTTTACAAAACCCTAATTCCACGAGTGTACATATTATATAAGTTAAGACATATCCTTATTCCAATTTTTTGAATTCATTCTTGGGGCCAGTTATAGGTTTTTTTATAGAAATTTATGAGGCTCACATTGTCTTTTGAATAATAATCTGAATTAAATAATTGGTCATGGTGATCAGGTTAATATTTTATGTGACTGTTTGATTTTTTATAACTATAACATAAGGGAAACATCACAAGATATTCTAGGATTGGATAATGTTGTGGATGGAGATATTTTTTAATGATAATTATTAATTGATTGTGTTTGGATAAGGTTGCATACCAGTTGAATGATAGGGACCATGATATTATTTTGTGTATTTTTATAGAAGGACAAGGATCAAATCATTTTTTCTAAAGTATGGATATCATTGGTATTTATTCTATAAAATAAGGCTATGTTTTTTTTCATAACTTCCCTACTTTTGTAGCTCAACCCTAAAAGTGCCTTTGGGTGTTTTTAGTCACGCCAAAAATTTGTGTTTTTTGTGGTATATTTGTTTTGGTATCCTCCCCACAAGGGATTTGTGGTTAAATCGATGTTCAATGAGTGACCCATTGTTCAACTTTTCTTATATGGAATCGAATCATCTTAACATGAAATTTTGAATTGTCCTAGATCTAGGGGTATTGAATTGGAATGTTATTCAAGATAATTCACTAGTGGTCATTAATTCATCTTCTGATTTACCATCTAATCTAAGCTAGTGGTCCTCCTCACTCAATATTGAGGTGTTTTTTGACTTCTTCTCAGTTTCATTTATTATTTGGGTTCATAAAAATTAGATAATTTTCATATATCCTGATTATCGAAGCCATTTTTAAGAATATCTAGGAGGTGGGTTATAAATTTTGGAAGGTGTATGTGGGTATTGTTTGAACTCACATTAAATATAATTTTTGGTTTATTTCTATTAATCATACATTAATTCATTCATATATATTTAATGTTATTATAAATTCCATTTTATAACATGATTATATAATCATAGGTTCCAGTTTCATTTATATGCTATAAAGAAATATTTTATCTTTATAAATTATACATTAATATATTTTTATTGATGAGATTTAGGTCATAATCACCGTTTAATTATCAATTCAATATCATAATAAAATCATTCTGAAAAAATTATATCGACATAGTATCAAATATCATGTTTCATTTTTGAATTTATTGTTGCTAAATATGTCAGTTAGTTTCATCATTCTTTTTTTTAAATCCCTTTTCTATTTTTCCTTTTTTATCTCAGACATAATTTAAGTTTATTGTGAATTTTTTTTATCTTGTTTTCTTCCTAAAATATACTTTCTATAAATAGGAAAAAATTGGTAATAATTACACAATTCATGGAGGAATTGAGGTAGGATGTCAAATATACATGGTAGACTACACACTTTGGAATAATATATTGATTCTTAGAATCCATGTTTTTTAGAATCCAAAATGTGTGTGCATACTGAGGTAGCCAATTATTTACTCTCTGTGAATTTTAGTTTCGATTATAGACAACAAAAAGTTGATTTCCATTTCGTTTTTTCATTTATAATTTGAATAACAAAAATCATTAACCATATTTTTTCAATTATAATTTCCCAATATAATTCATCATTTTATTTCATTTTTTAGTAAAAATAATTATTCAAAAACATTCATATGCTATCAAAATTGTTCCAAAACCCAAGGTCATAAATAATTAAATAATTTTTTTATAAAAAGAATATTTTAAGAGAAAAAAAATATTTATAAAAAAATATTTTATTTTTCAAATTGTTATAAGAAATTTCACATTTCATTTTTAATATTAAATTAATAAAAATCTAAAAAAAATTGTTATTTTTTGTCATTGAGATTATAAAATTAATATCTAAAACCTCTCAAATATTTTGGATAATTTAAAAAATAAAATTATTAATAACCAAAACATGTTTTAGTATATCCGCTCGGTAATTTTATTTCAGGTTTTTTGGTTAAGTATTCAATTAAATGCCTATTTTCCAAACCCTACTAATAACTAGAAGATATTTAAATTGGATTGTAATTTTATCACACATTTATTTATTTATATGTCGGGAAAAAAAGAATTAAAATGAATAAATTTTAAAAATAAATTATAAATGATCATTTATTGAAATATTCAATGAATTATTTGTTAATATTATTAACACATCATCAACAAATTTAAAAATATCAATCACATCAAGTTCAATTATAGTTTAGACCATGTTGGTTCCATTCCCTGGCCTCCTTAACTTACCTACTATATTCTTACATTCCTTCGGCAGTTTCATTTATTTTAAGGCTGTGTTCAAAATCATTAGTTGTATCATAGAATTATACAATCTTCTGATCTCAATCTCGTATTCCTTATGGTGTGAGAAATATCATCTCATAGTAGGATCCGCAAGTTGGGAATGATGACTTTGTGGGATTGTCAAATTGTCAGTACGTCTTCCCAAGATAACATACATATAAAGACCTAGATTTTCCATGTAAATTTTTATTAATTATATATAATTTTTATGAGTCTACAAAAATTGATGGCTCATAATTCCAGGGCCTGGAGTGCCCAGAAATAATTTATAAACATTTTTTAAGGTACATTCATTAAACATGTGAGATTAGTTTTCTAAATTTTGAACCATTTCTCAGATTAAAAATCTGAGGGCTCCATTGATTATACAACACCGGGATTCTCTTAAGGGAAAATTTACTTCAACCGCAGTAGGTTTGGATAATAGTTTTTTTTGGGACTTTTTAAAAGAAATCAAATAATATAACATTATTATTTTATTTTCATTCTATTCCTCCAATATAAAAATGGTAAGGTGGGACCAGAAGTGTGTCATGCCATTAAATGGATTTCCTTTTCATTCCTATGTAATGGTATCATTGTAGAAATTGGGAAGCTTTATAATTAATGAGCTCTCATTAATTACCAACACCGTTAGACACCCTCCCCCTCTCCTAATTATATGGAGCATGGGGGGAGGTACTGGCACAACTTCACCAAGAAATGAAGTGCTGATGGAGTGATGCAACACCAAACCATTGGAAGATGGAGTCGGTTCCGATGAGTGGAGGTGATCGACACCAAAACCCCCAACAAGGATCGATGATCAAGTGACATAGTTGGCGGTTTTTGCGGGAATGGAGAACACCAACGGAATTACTCAACCAATGGAATTCGTCCATCATTCACATGTAGGTATTTTGATTCATGTTTAATTCATGTGAATTTATTCAACTATTTTATCCTCCCTCTTGATAACAAGATAACATAGAGGGCATGGACCTAAATAACCTTGCTCGGACCCTCTAATACTTTGCTACATCTTTATGTTCTTTGTTGAATACCATCAGCACGATGACACCGGCCAGTTATGAGGAGGCATTTCACCGATGCATGCCGCAAAAGGAGGCTGCAGCACAAAGCCACAGAGGTCATCAGAAAGGATGGCACCAACCAACCGTGGAGGAGGTGTGGCGCGTCGTTGTCTGCCGTCGGTGATAAAGGGGTCACGGCTTGTCAACCAAGGTGGTCGGAGGAGGCAGTTCGCACGATGGACATCGGCATAAAGGGATGCAGTGCAACCAGGGCATCGGCGACGAGAAGAATCCATGGCCGAAGCCGCAGTGGAGGAGGCTAAACCCACACCTCTGTCAGGTTCCGCGACAACCGGGCGACGCCCACGTGGCACCACCGTTTCATAAGTTGAACGGCCTCTCAGTTGTTTGGGATACTGGGGGCATAACCACCCCCCCTTCCATCATGGGAGACAGTGGTCTGCCCTCCTGTTGACCATGATTCACGCGAACGGTCCTCCTGCCCAGCAGGTCGGGCTGTGCCTCACCGTGGGCCGGGTCACCCCCTTACGGGTTAGGTCGCCCCACTTTGGTCTGTGCCACCCTATCGCTGGCAAGGCCACCCCCTCATGGGCCGGGAAACCCCCCCCCCCCTGCTGGATGGGGTGGACCTCAGCTCAGACTAGGTCGGGCCAGTTCGGTTTGTCCGGGTTGGACAGGACCCGGACCCAACTAGAACCAAAAATACTTAAAGGGGAATATGTAGAGAACTGGATGTCAGTTTGATGAACCGTTTATGGGTCTAGGACCCTTTGAGTGATATGGTCATTTTGGTATTATCCACTTGAGTTTTGGAAATAGTTGGAGTATGGCTGGGTTGGATTGGACATGAATCCAACCAGGACCTCGAAGCTAAAACACTTATAACTCATAGACTGGGCATCTGATTGATGCACCGTCTGTCACGTTGGAACCCTCAAAACATGGAGGTCCTTTGGGTTACTCCTGTGTGGATCTTAGGGGCAGTCTATGTATGACTGATATCTCAAGGTAAGATTCTATGGAACTCGAGCGCACTGAGTGCGAGGAATCATGTGACAGTCTGTAACGTGATGAAATAACATCAGATCCTGTATGGGTCAGTGATCCGTAGTCCTGTGTGGGTCAGAGCATACTGATACTATGTGGTTCAAATCCTGTGTGGGTCAGCACTCAGTGATCCTGTATGGGTCAGCGCATACCGATCATGTGTGGGTCAGATCCTGTGTGGGTCAGCGGGGTTTAGTTACCTATCAATCATGTGTGGGTTAGAAGCAGTGATACTTAATAGAATAAGATGATATATCCTTAAAAATAATCATATGTACTTCTATACATTAGTTATACCAGATTGTGAGATGATTCATTTCTACCTTCGTGGTGTTACCTGTGTGGTACTTCTACCTTGGTGGTGTTACATGTGTTTTACTTCTACCGTCCTGGTGTTAACTATGTGGTACATCTACCTTCGTGGTGTTACTTGTGTGGCACTTACACCTTCTTGGTTTTGTCTTTGTGGTGTTACATGTGTGGTACTTCTACCTTCATAGTGTTACCATTGTGGTATTCTTTCCTCAGTTATGATATGAGTATTCCTTGATAACATAGGTATATATATGGGAATATACCTAATTAGAGTTGATATCTATTGCTTCATGCATTGACATTGAGATAATTCTTATGGATTATCCTTTATTGAATTCTATGATACCTACAGGGGTCTCGGGGTCCCTACTGAGTATCGTTATACTCACCCCTTCATGGGATATGTCCACACTTTTTTGTGTCATGTGCAGATGACGTAAAGCGTTGATCAATGCTGAGGGATCTAGGAATGGATGGTGGTTGGAGGTGGACCATTTGGTGTGACGTGATGCAAGGAATTCTAATCATGAGATCTACTTACCCTTTAGGTAGGATCCATGGTGGACGGTCCAGGACTTTCTATTCCCTTTTCAGTTGTTTTGTACTTTTTAGTTGTGCTTGTACTTTTCCAGTTGGGCTTGTATTATGGCCCCCATTACTTACAACACTCTTTTACTACAATAGTTACTTAATGGTTTCATCTTGTTCCATTCCACTCTGTGTGTTTATACAGGTTTAAAGGCAATTCCTTCCCATTATAGGGATACACCTTTCTTTTGCAAGTCGCCAGCCACTATCCTATGGAATACGGGCATCGGGTAGGCACGACATGGGTCCCGGGGAGGGGTCGTGACAATTTAGTATCAGAGGAGTTGGTTATACCAATGAACTAGTACTCTGATCTTTTCTATGTGGAAATATTTTTATATTTTATGAGTGTGGGTTTCAGTTTGTGGAATCCAGTTTTGGTGCGGCAGCTGGCGTATCCATACACCAGGACCCTGAAGTCTTATTTTGGACTTAGTGCACCAAAACACTGATTGTGTTTGCTTTGAAAAAATTTATGTTTGACCTCTTTAGTCAGCTCAACAGGTATAAATTATTGATCATAGAACACTTTTTATCTTTCAGGATTCCACCACATAGATATCGAACCACGATTCCCAAGAGAGTATGTGATGATGGACCACCAAGTGATGAGGCCCCGGTGCAAGGCCCTATTACCATGTTAGAACCTTCGGGTGGTGTACCAGTAGCACCACCACCCATTGGACAGTCGTTTCCATCAGCCCCACCAGTAGAGGGTGCACGCCGACTGAGCATGTTGCACAAGTTCAAGTGACAGAGGCCTCCGAGGTTCCGAGGTGAGATGGACCTGCATGCAGTTGAGGACTGGCTAGAGGTGGTAGTGCGAGTTTTCCACTTAGTGGGGACACCATTTGACCTTATGGTGATCCTAGTAGTAAGTCTCTTTCAGGCAGCCATAGAGAGATGGTGGAGCTTAAGGTTCTAGAAACATGAATATTTGACCCTCATCTGGGCAAACATCGATATCCTTTTCAGGGAAAAGTTCATCCCAACGACCTTATGCTCTATGTGTATACAAGAGCTGCCACACTTACAGTATGGTAGCATGACTGTGGCCTAGTACATGGTGAGGTTCACTGATCTCTCCCTCTACTCCACTGACATGGTATGGGAACCTTTCTTCAGGGCCCAGACCATTGAGCAGGGTCTCTTACTGGAGATCTGAGCATCAATGATATCACTCACCATTCTGACACAGGCTGGGGTGCTAGAGTGAGCACTATTGGTGGAGATATTCCTAGTTGAGAAGGCACCAATAGTGATAGATACCCCTAGACATCAGGTGGAACAGTCATATACAGAAGGCATTAGACTGATGATGTAGGGGCCCAAGTGGGCCAGGCCTTTTGGTGGATGACCTCAGGGAACAGGGTCGGTGGTGTGGGAATCATGGGAAATAGGAGGATTGTTGAGGAGAAGATAGTGCTACAAGTGCAGTGGGAGGGTCACATAGCTCGTGATTTCCCGACCCATCGTACATACTACTAGAAGATAGTTGAGGGACCATCGAGGTCGACGAAGAGGATTGATCGGGGAGGTCCACAGGAAATAAGCGGACGTGGGTGAGGATATGGTCGTGTAGGAGGTGGTGGGCAGTTATTCGAGGATTTACCGCCACCACCTCTAGGTGGTCCACCCCGACCACTGGGATCAGGTGGATAGGGACGAGCTTAGCTCTAGCCAGTTGAGGCCTACAACCACAGTGATCTGGAGATTATTAGAGGTTCTATCTGTGTCTAATCCACCTTATCTACAATAATTATAAACATAGGTTTTGGTCTTTTTTTTTATTGAAATAGCCCTTGTTCGGAGTTTGGAGATTCCGATAGAGCCGTTGGCTCGATCCTTATGGCTAGAGACTCCTACGTGAGAGGATTCATCGATTACACACTAGATTCAGTAGTGTGAGCTTACACTAAGAGGTGATAGCTTCGACTAGTATCTTCTAGTATTGGTGTCGAGGCCTTACGACGTCATCTTGGGTATGGACTAGTTATCTATAGTCCATGCTCATATTGACTGTTTTAGGAACAAAGTGTGGTGTGTTCGCACATATGGAACATGGTATTCCTTCACCGGCGAGATGGGAACCTTTGCAACATAGGATAGACTTACCCAGAGGAGGGTGCAGCTGATCAAACACCAGTTGTCTATACTTACCCTCAGGGTAGTTGATGTTGAGATTCCAAGCTATCCTTTCGTGGTGGACCAGTATTCCGATGACTTTCATGATGATATTAGGACTACCTCTCATAGAGAGGTACACTTTTACTTCAACATGTACCCCAGGAAGGCACTAATATCTACACTAGCATATCATATGTCTCCTGTAGAGCTTCATGAGTTATGGGTATAGTTGGAGGACTTGTAGGGAAATTGGTTCATAAGGCCCAGCATTTCCCCATGGGAAGCCCTAATTTTGTTCACCATGAAGGCGGATGGGATATTGAGACTATGTTTGGACTATTGACACCTAAATCAGGTGACCGTGAAGAACAAGTATCCACTTACAAGGATAGGTGATCTTTTCGAACAATTGAAGGGAACTTGTTGTTTTTCTAAGAAATAACTCAAATCAGGATATCATCATCTCAGAGTGTGAGATGATGAAGTGTAGAATACATCCTTAAGATGTTAGTATAGCTAATATGAGTTCATGGTTATGCCATTCAGCGTGACCAATGCTCCATCAGTGTTCATAGGACTCATGAATATGATATTTTATCCATACCACGATCTCTTTGTGGTGGTGTTCATCGATGACATCTTGATATACTCAATGACAGAAGAAGAGCGTGCATATCATCTACAAATAGTTATGGATACACTCCGAGAGCACCGGATTTATTGTAAGCTCTCAAAGTTTCAGTTATGGATACAAGAGGTCCACTTTCTGGGACACATTATCTCAGATGTTGTATTTGATGTAGATCCAACGAAAATAGAGGTTGTACATTCTTGGGAGCCATCCAAGAGTAGGACCGAGGTGCGGAGTCTTCTGGGGTTGGTTGGATACTACCAGTAAATCGTTCCTGAATTTTCTAGAGTTTTGGAACCCTTTTCAGCATTGAAAAAGAAGGGATATCCCTTTGTATGGACAGATATAATCCAGTGGAGTTTCCAGGAGCTAAGGCAGAGACTAACGAGTACCCAATATTGAGGCTACTAGAATAGGGCATTGGGTATGTAGTCTACTACGATACATCCGGAACTAGACGTGGGTGTGTCCTGTTGCAGAAACAAGTAGTGATCGCCTATGGCTTATGAAATATAATACATTATGAGTAGAACTACACTACCTATGACATGGAGTTAGTAGCTTTGGTATCCCCCATGAAGATGTGGCGACATTAATTGATGGGAGAATGTTTTACAGTCAACTCTGATCAAAAGAGTATTAGGTATATCCTCTCTTAGAAGGACCTAAACCTGAGATAGTTATGATGGCTATAGTTCCTCCAGTACCATGACTTTGAGATATTATATACTCCAAGGAAGGGGAACATGGTGGAGGATTCACTCAGTAGGAGTTCTTCTCTATTGTTGTTAATTGAGGCAGCGAAGCAGCTGGCCACCTTGCAGATATCCTTCGTGGATAGAGAATGAGAAGCTTACCTCCTGTCTCTGACAGTCACTCCCCCACTCCTTCAGCAAGTCGTGGAGGCACAGGTTGGGGACTTTGATTGCGAGGCTCGGCGTGCTCAGATATCCTCAATAAATACACTTGATGGATTTTTTGAAGGTGGGGAGCACGCCATTCAGTTTAGAGGATGTATCGTGGTACTAGTGGTACTATAGAATGAGGTGTTGAGGGGGTTCCATACATCCCCTTTGACAGTACATCCTGGTGTAGCGAAGATGTATCAGGACCTCCGACATCAGCGCTAGTGGCCAGGGATGAAGGAAGTAGTGGCAGAGCTTTTTTCACGATGCCTTACTTGTCATCAAGTGTAGGTTGAGCATCAGGTTCCAACAAGCTTATCACAGCCACTATAGGTGACAGAATGTAAGTGGGATGGGATCTCCATGGACTTTATGATAGGTATTACACGTATGTTTAGGGGAACTGATTCCATATGGGTGATCGTTCCTTGACTCACCATGTCATCCCACTTCCTACCCATCCAGAAGCAGGGATCAGTAGAAGGATTAGGGTGCCTCTACATAAAGAAGAATGTGCGACTTCATGGGGTGCCATCAATGATCATCTCTGACTGTGATGCATGTTTTACTTCCATGTTTTAGAAGGCGTTGTTGGAGGGTTTTGGGACTCAACTACATTTGAGCACCACCTTTTATCCCCATACGGATGGCCAGATAGAGCGGACCATACAGACACTAGAGGACATGCATCGTGCTTGCATACTAGATTTTGGACATTGTTGGGAGGATCAAATTCCCATGGTGGAGTTTACATACAACAATAGTTATCACTCCACCATCTGTGTGGAAACATTATATACCCTATACGGTAGACCATGAAGATCACCACTATGCAGGACAGACCCTAGGGAGTCAGCACGTATGGGTCTAGAGCAAGTACGGGCTACCACTGAGAAGGTATACATCATCAAGGATTGGATGAAGACTGCATAGAGTAGGCATAAGTTATTTGTTGAAAGGAGATAGAGTCCTTTGGAGTTCCCAGATGAGGAATATGTATTCTTACGAGTGTATCCTCTATGGGGACAATAGAGATTTTTATGGGATGACAAGTTATCATAGAGGTTTATCTGACCATTTCTGATACTTCGGAGGATAGGCGAGGAGGCGTACTGCTTGGAACATCCACCACAGTTTCAGAGGGTGCATGCCATCTTCCACGTACCCCCTAAGAGGAGATACGTGCATGACCCATCTTACATCATCGACCACAGAGAGGTGGACTTTGATGATGGGGTGACGTTCACGGCGGTTTTAGAGAAGATTGAGGATCTACAGGAGCAGGTCCTTTGTGGGTGGTCGATACCTCTGGTGCATGTACGCTGGCAGCACGGGAAGCACCAAGAGATCACTTCAGAGCGGGAGGCTCATATTTGTGCTCAGTACCCCCATTTTTTTCTTAGTCTATATTGTGGATTTTGGGGTCAAAAATCACTAATTTGGGGAGAATTTAAAGAACCCTTTTCCCATGATATTTAATTTTAATTATATTGAATTATTACGAGTCTGCAAAAATTTATGGTGCATGATTCTGAGGCCCGGAGTGCCTGGAATGAATTTATGAGATTTTTTTAAGGTACATTCATTAAATGAGAGAGTGGAGTTTTATAACTTTTGAAATGTTGCTCGGATTAAAAATTTATAGTCACTGTTGAATCTGCAGCACTGGGATTCGATTAAGGGAGACTTTACTTTGACCACAGTAGGTCTGGAGAAAAACATATGTATCAGAATATTTTGAAAGAAATAAAATAAAATAACATTATTATTTTATTTTCATTATATTCCTCCAATATACAAACATAATGGTGGGACCAGCGATGTTTCATTCCATTAAATGGATTAACCATTCATTCATATGTAACAGTATTGTTGGAGAAATTGGGAAGCTTCCTAATTAATGAGATCTCATTAGTTACCAACACAGTTAGACACCCTACCCATATCCTATTTATATGGAGCTTGGGGGGAGGTACCGGCACAGCTTCTCCAAGAATCTAAGTGTTGAAAGTATGTCGTGACACAAAACCCTTGGAAGACAGAGAATGTTCCGGCGAGTGGAGGTGATCGACATCGAAACCCCGAACAAGGATCGACAATCAAGTGATATCGTTGGAGAATATTGCGGGAACGATGAACACCAACCAGCTTCCTCAACTGTGGGAATTCCTCCATTACTCACAAGTATGGGTTTTGATTCATGTTTAATTCAAGTGAATTTGTTCAAATCCTTTAGCCTCCCACTTCATTACAAGCTAATGCAGAGGGCGTGTGCCTAATGAACCCGGCCCGATCCCTATACTACTTTTCTACACCCTTGAATTCTCCATGGAATACCTCCATCATGACGTCACTGACTAGTTACGAGGAGGAAGTGTGTCGACACACGCCATAAGAGAAGGCCGCGACACAATGTCGTGACAGTCATCAGAATAGTTGGCATTGGTCATCTACAGAGGAGGTGTGGCATGACATCGCGCACCGCCAGTGAGCAAGGTGTCGCAGCTCATCAGTAGTGGCGGTCAGACGAAGTGGTCGGCACGATTGTCGGCCAAGGAAGGGGAGGTGGAGCGAACAGCAAGCTGCTGGTGAGCAGAAGCTGCGGTCGAAGCCGCGGTGGTGGAGGCCGATCCCGTGCCTCTGGAGGGTTCCACAGTGACCGGGTGGCAACCACATAGTGCCACCATTTCAGAATCCGAACGGCCTCTGAACTATTCAGGATACCATGGGGAAACCCTCCCCCCTTTTCCAGCTCAGTGGACCGTGGGCTTCCCTCCGGTGGGTTGCGCTTCCCGCGGCCGGGATGCTTGCCCAGTTGGCCAGGCTTCCTGCCCAGTGGATCAGGATGCCTACTCAGTGGGCAAGGTCGTGCCCCACCATGGTTCGGGCTGTGCCACTCCAAAGGACGGTCCGCGCCACACGGTGGGCCGAGACAACCCCTTTCGGGTCGGGCCGCCCCACCACAGGTTGGTTCACCCTATCACGGGTCGGGCTGCCCCCTCATGGTTTGTGTCGACCCCACCCTTGTAGGTCGGGCCATACCTCTTCCTATACTGGGTAGGATTGGGTCGGTCCGATCGGGTCGGACTGAGCCCAGGCTCAACAAGACCGAAAAACACTTAAAGGCCATATCTTGAGAATCAAACTTCTGTTTGAAGAACCATCTATGGATCTAGGAACCTTGGATCAAGATGGTCAATTTGGTATACTCCACTTGAGTTTTTGATATAGTTGGAGTACGACCGGGTTGGATCAGACCCGAATCCATCCGGGTCCTTGGAGCTAAAATGATTATAACTCACAGACTGGGCATCTGATTGACACACCGTTTGTTGCATTGGAACCCTTCGGAAATGACGGTCCTTTTAGTTACTCCTTTTTCGGGCTTATTGGAGGTCGAGGTACGAGTGATATCTTGAGGTAAAATTCTACAGAACTCGAGTGTATCGGGTGTGAGAAATCCTATGGTAGGATGTAACATGAAGAAAGAACATTTGATCCTGTGTGGTTCAGTGCACATCTATCCTGTGTGTGTCAGTGCATACTGATCCTATGTGGGTTAGATCCTGTGTGGGTTATCACTCAGAGATCCTATGTGGGTCAGCACAAACCGATCCTATGTGGGTCAGCCGGGGTTTGTTACCTATAGATATTGTGTGGGTTAGATCCTGTATGGATCAATAGGGGATAGTTACCTATAAATCATGTGTGGGTCAGAAGTAGTGCTACTTAAGAGAATTAGATGATCTAGCCTTACGACTAATCAAATGTACTTATCTACTTAAGTTATACCTGATTGTGATCTGAGTCACTTCTACCCTCGTGGTGTTACCTGGGTGGTACTACTACCTTCGTGGTGTTACCTGTGTTGTACTTGTATCTTCATAGTGTTACTTGTGTGGTACTTCTACCATTGTGGTGTTACCTGTGTGTTACTTCAACCTTCATGGTGTTACCTTCATGGCACTTCTACCTTAGTGGTGTTGTCTTCGTGGTGTTACTTGTGTTGTACTTCAATATTCGTGGTGTTACCTTTGTGGTATTTTTTTTCTCAGGTATGATATGAGTATGTATTGATAACTTAGGTATATTATGAGAATATACCTAATTAGATTTGATTTATATTGCTTCTTTCTTTGATATTTAGGTCTTTCTTGTGTCTTATCCTTTCTGGAATTCTATCAGACTTACGGGGGTCTCAAGGTCCCTACTAAGTATCGATATACTCACCCCTACACATGATACACCCGTACCTTGTTTTGTTTTGTGTAGATGATGTACAGCATTGATCGTAGCTAAGGGAGCCAGGACTGGATGGTGCTCAGAGGTGGACCATTTGGTGTGATGTGACGCATGGGACTACTTATCGTGAGTTGTACCTACCCTTCAGGTATGATCTGTGATGGATGGTCTAGGAGTTTATTTTCAATTTTTAGTTGTTTTTTACTTTTTATTTGTACATGTAATTTTCCAGTTGGGCTTGTATTCCATCCCCCTTTACAGACATCAATCATTTACTACCATAGTTACTTCTTGGTTGCATCTTGTTGTGTTCTACTCTGTGTTTTTGTATAGGTTTAAAGGCAATGCCTTTCCATTAAAAGGATGCATCTTTTCAGTGCTATTTTCTAGCCCCTAACCTATGAAAGGCAGGCTTAGCGGAAGTCACAACATGGGCCCGAGGGATGGGTAATGAAAATCTAGCAGTGATGAAAATCACTATTTTGGTGTGATGAAAAACTCCCCAAGAGATGAAAAAAACTATCCACAGTGATGGTGTGACTCCCCCATGACCAATCATTCTATGACAGTAAACTTCCATTGATCGAAAGGATGACTCATTGTGATGCTGAAATCCCCTACAGGTGTTGTGGAATATTGTATACAATCTCTTTTGGAAATGGATATCCCTTTGAATCTTCCTTATCCACCACAATTTAGACTCTATCTTCTCAGGTGGCACCCCAGTCTAGTAGCTCCATGATATCACATTATAGAAAAAAATTAAAAATATACCTCTAATGTAATGACCATGAGAATTTTTCTATCATTTTAATATATATATTTATATAATAATGTATTTATATTTTATTGTTTTTATATTAAATAGATATATAAAAATACATAGTGAATTAATTAGACTCTTATGATCTTGGTTCAGTACTACGAGTTACGATCAAACAATCTTGTTTTGATCTATGCACTATGAAAAAACAAAGAGTAAACATAAGTTTTTCTTTCACCCATGGTGGTTTAAACTGACGTTGTTTTGTTTATCAGTGGATATATAAAAAATAATGTGTAACATTATGATACCTTAATTGGGTAAGTTTTTTCCTCTCTCAAAGTTCCCTTTTAGTTTAAGTCTGTATAAATGCTTTTCTGGATTTTCTACAGGCTGCAGAACAGGTACACATCATGTAACTAAGGTACACATCATGTACTAGATACAGTGTATAATTCTTGATAGGGTATATCATGTTTTGAACAAGTACATGTTGTGAATGGTGGGTACATATTTTTTATGGTTTAAATTTTATTTTATAACCTGAGGTGATGGTTTTTTTTGGCATAATGTTTCCAGCATTGAATATGCGTCGTGACCCTTGGGTACACATCGTGACTTAACCTGTGTCCATGTTAAATTCATGTGTTTTGCTATTTTGGTCCAGTTCTCTTATAGTCTTTTCATCTATCTTATACCTAGACTCTTCATAGGAAATTTTTAGGGGCGCCTTTCATTTTAGATCGATATGATCATATTTGGATCTTCATCGTGTCTGTGGTGCATCTCTTTGAGTAAGTTTTATTTCTGATTCTTTTTTATTGTTGATCATGATAGAACCCTAGATTTGAAGTATCAGATCTGTTGATCTAATTTGGATGTTTATTCTTTTATTCTTCTAGATCTATTGTGAGATCTTATTTCGAAGTCCATTTAATTCATTGGTCACAGTGCAGCGGTAATTCTTCCTCATGGTTAGTGGGTTTCCTATTTTCCACTGAGGTATTCTGTTTAGATTTGGATCAATCCTAAGATGTGGGGATTTTAGTCTGGGGACTACGTAGGTGCTGTTGGGTTTCGTTGATCTTTGATTCTGTTGTGGGCATGTGCAACTTGAAATTTGAGGTAAGTGGTTCCCTCTCCAGCCTTTATTGATGAACCTGATTGTTTTGATTTATAAATTGTTTTGTATATTGAAATTGGAATGATTTTTTTTGTGTGTGTTGAAATGTGTTTTTAATGAAAAATGGTTTTTCCCTGGTTATTCATAAATGGAGAGAAAATGGGTATTTTCAAAGCATTCAAATGGAATTGGTAAAATGGATTTGAAATGGTTTTAAATGAATTGAAATTGGTTTGTGAAATTAAGAACATGGTTTACCTTGGGTACATGGGTGGAAGGTTTAGGTTGAGGTCATCATCCATTTTTTTTATCAAGGGGGGTTTTCTTCGATATTTACTCTCTTTCATAAGCCTATTGTTCTAGGGGGATGATAGTGACATTTTGGGGGGTTTACTCATGGGGTATTCCTATGATTCCTAGGTCTATGTTCTAAGACCATTTTTTGTGCACTTAATTATTATGGTATGAGAATTTTTTGTCCTGTTCCTATAGTATTTCAGGTTTTTGTGATAACTTTTCTTCTGATTTATATTTCTTGGCTCTCTGAGTTAGCCTTCATATGCATGTTTATGCTTGTGGAAAGTGATATGGAAAATTTGGATTTGAATCTGATATACCTACTTTTGTTTAGAACTATGGAAAATGGGTAATATTTACCATGTTTTTATAATACTTATTTACTTCTTATCATGCCATGATTTGTTTTAAAATGGTCATATGAGGTTTTTTTATACAGTGACCGGTTATAGAACACCTGGGTGGGATCCTACTGAACCTATTAGTTCACACCTTGCTCTCCTCTTTATTGGTGTGTAGACCTCCATTTGTCTTCTAGTGTGGGGAAAAGCAAGGCACTATAGTGAGGCGACTAGGTTCATGTTACTTTGTTGGGTAGCTGGTGGTGAGATGGTGGGCGTTTTTCAATTACCTCATTTGGAGTAGCTATTTGGTTTTTAGTCCTTTGTTTTTGGACTCATCTTAACATTGTTTTTACTTCTGTAGTTTCTTTCCATTTTTTCCCTACAGTTGTATAATATATATTGTTATTCTTCCAATATTTCATTGTTTCGATAAATATGTATGCCATGTCGTTTTCTAGGTTTGAAAAAATCGCTACATTAGTTTTTTCGTTCGATGCTCATGTGCTTGTCACTAGCCCTTGGGGATCGAGAATTACCTTTAGTAATGTGACAGATAGGGTTGGGTGCTGGGTTTGACGGAAACCTGGGTCAATTCATTATAGTTTGGTATCAGAGAAGGGTTGTCCTCAAGAGTCTTTTTATTCAGAACTCTCTTAGATTGAAGATAGGATTTTCAGGACTTCAGAGGTATGTTGTGATATGTTAATGGCCTGCTCTTGTCATAAAAAGACTCAAGTAACCATGAGATGATGGGTTTTGTGTCTCTAGTATTGGTTTTTGTTTTAAAAATATCTGTTTTTTCTAATGGTTTTTCTAATTTGGACTTATATTTCTTCTGTTGTATGATCATTTTTATGTTTTGGTGCGCATAAGAATACCTTTGAGACGTCTTCCATAGGATCCCCATGAAGGTGAATCTGATGCATCTCAAGGAAATCAACCTATATATCAGAACCACATTAGGATGATCATATGGTAAGTTTATACCATTGATGAGGATTTACCACGAGTTCAAAACATAGTGGTTGAGGTGCAACGAGGTGCTGGATGAGAGAGAGATCAATTGTGGGAGTTCATGCGTGAGAATCCATCTTCCTTCAAAGGAACGACTAAACCTCAAGAGGCCTAGCATTGGATGTACATGAACGATCAAATATTCAACTATCTGGACACACATGAGAATATTAGGGTAAAGTGTGCAGCAATCAGAATAAAGGGATTCAGTTAGAATTGGTTGGATTCTATTGTCCAGGCAGATAGACATGTGGTCTTGGATTGGAAGGGTTTCAAAACCTTGTTCTTTCAGCAGTTTTTTCATAGTCTCTATTGTTGTAATAGTCACTTGATTTCCTTTCATTGAAGCAAGGAGAGAATTTTCAGTCATTTTACTCCTACTCGTTTGATGACCTTGTCTGTTTTACTTTAGATGTGGTAAAGAATGACCAGCTAACGGCTCATGAATATTTGTAGGGTCTGTGACCGGATATCAGATCACAAGTGTTCATCTTGATTATTTCTACCTATGTAGAGAATGTAGATAGAGAAATTATGGAAATATGAATATAGGAGGAAAGGTCATATTTTCCACATCTTCTCTTCTAACTGGTGATATCATTGGTGGCATGTATGGGAAGAAAAGGAAGTGGTGGGGTTGTCCCAAAAGTGGTGGAGGTGGGTCTCAGTAGCGATCCTCCTCTGCATTGTCCATTGTAGCTGGCAGTGTGCCTCTGACTTTCTATTAGTGTGGTAAGGGAAGGAAAGATAGAAATTATTATCCTATGACCATGAATACGTTTATTAGTTGTGGATGAGTATGTCATCTACATTGTTTCTGTTGGGCTATGAATAAGCCTCGTTATGGATAGGGTTATCTAGCTTCAAAGGCTATTGTGGTGTAGTTAAAAGCTTCAAAGACTATAGGTATCCATCCACAGGCCTCAAGAGTGATGTATTTACACACAGTAGATGAGTGGCCAATGGAATTTGATGCATTTCTAAAAATAGTGAGAGGTACGCTTCATATTTCATCATCAGTATTAATTGATTTGTCTGATACTAGTTTCTCACACTCGTTTATATATGCACACTTTTTTGATGCACTTAAACTTCCAACAGAACTTATGCCCCTTACAATGGAGTTAGTGACACCTCTTAGTATGATTAAAGAGAAAGGGTTTTTGTGTCCTTCTTGTTCATTAACAATATCTGATACAAAGTTTGTCTAGGAATTACTGGTTCTTCATTTGGATCTGTTTGATGTCATCATCGGTAAGGATTGGCTTGTCACTCATTGATCTAGATTTATTGTTATCGTCGGCATGTTCCATTTATTGTTGTTGATGGGAGATCTCATGTGTTTCAGTGAGAGTGGACCCAAGGTCTTGTTGTGTTAGACCATTCCTCAAAATTCATAGGATTTTGTTGGTGGTTATTGCGTTTGATTCCAATGAAGTTTCTTATGTTGATGACCTTCTTGTTGTTGTTTGAGATTATCCGGATGTTTTCCCAGATGATTCCTCTAGTATTCCCCTAGATAGAGAGGTATAGTTTATGACTTACTTAGTTTCGGGTACCCAACTGATGTCAATGCCTTCTTACCTCATGGCACCAGAAGAGCTAAAAGAGATCAAGATTCAGTTGGATGACATGTTCGAAAAAGGTTTAGTTCTCCATACTATTTCACCTTGGGAAGAAACATTGATCTTTTCTAAGAAAGTAGATGGTTTTCTTAGTTTATGTGTCGACTATCGAAAGTTAAACTATGTAACAGTTACGAAAAAATATCATTTTCCTTGTGTGGATGATTTGTTTGATCATTTAAAATGGCAAGGTGGGTTTCAATGATTGGTCCTTGTTTGGGTTATCTTCATCTCAGATTTCAAGAATAAGATATACCTATGATGGCCTTAATGAGCAGGTATGTCCATTATGAATATCTTGTGATGCCTTTTGTTCTGACTAATTATCATTTAGTTTTTATGGATTTGTTGAATCAGATATTCCATCAATATCTTGAAACTTTTATTTTAGTGTTCGTGGATGATATTCTTGTTTATTCAAGATATGAGCATGAGTATGAGAACCATCTGAGTTTGGTTCTGGAAGTTCTGAGGAGTCGACATTTTTATGGAAAACATTCAAAATTTAGTTTCTAGATTCAAGAAGTGGAGTTATTGAGGCACATAATTTCTAAGCACAACTTCTCGGTTGATCCAGAAATGGTAAAGGTTGTTTCTTCATAAAAGGAACCACATAATGTATTTGAGATACGAATCTTCCGTGGTATTGCTGGATACTACTGACTGTTTGTCAAGGACTTCTCTAAGATTGGTTCACCTTTGACTACACTTACCAGGAATGTGGTGAAATTCACCTAGGATGCAAAGTGTCAGTATTCTTTTGATGAACAGAAATGACATCGAATATCGACTCTTATTCTCATCTTACCTAAGCCCAGTAAAAGGTATGTGGTGTTTTGTGATGCGTCTAGTGTTGGTTTGGGATGAGTGATAATACAAGATGATCATGTTGTAGATTACAGCTCTCGTCACCTCCAACCGCATGAGAAGAACTACCCCACCCACTACACCAAAATTTGTATTTAGTGGCGGTTTTGGAAAATTGCCGCTATATCGTGTGTTGGGAAATAATTAGCGGATGATTTATAAAAACGTCGTAGAATGATTTAGCTGTGGTTTTCTAGTGACAGTTTAAACCGTTGCTAAATTGTTTTTATTTTTTTAATATTTTTAATTATATTTATTTTATTTATTTTATTTATTATATATATATATATATTATTTTCATAATTTATTTATTTACTATGCTCTTGCCCATCTCCATGTACATGTCCATGTCCATATACATGCTAATTCCATATATATAGAAATGCTGCGTTGGGTGAGATTTGAACCCCTTACATCTTGCTTATTCTCCAAAGACTTTACCACTCCACCAGGCTCGTCATTTGATTAATAAATCGAATTTAATATATATATATATATATATATTGGAAAAATAAATAATATATAATTAATAGATATACAGTAAATAATTATTAATTATTAATTATTAATCAATAATGATTAATCAATAATCACAAATTAATAATTACTAATTACTAATTATTAATTACTAATTACTAATTACCAATTACTAATTACTAATTACTAATTAAAAATTACTAATTAATAAATAGAATATATATGAATAATAAATACAGATATATATGACATAAAAATAAATGGTAAATAAAAATAGTAAATAATAAATAGTAAATAGTAAATAGTAAATAGTAAATAGTAACTTGTAAATAATAAATTCTAAATAATAAATATATAATATATAATATATATATTATATAATACATAATACATAATATGTAATATATATTACATAATATATATTGTATAATAAATAATGTATATTATATATTATATAATTCAAAATATATATTATATAATATATAATACATAATATATAATACATAACACATAATATATAATATATAATATATAATATAAAATATATATGAAATATAATATATAATATATATGAAACATAATATATAATATATAATATATAATATATAATACATAATATATAATATATAAAATATAAAATATAAAATATTATATATAATATATAATACTTAATAGATAATTTATAATATATAATATACAGTACATAATACATAATACATAATATATAATATATAATATAAATATATAACATATAACATATAATATATATGTATAAATAATAAATTAATAAAAATATAATTTAATATATGATAAATAAGTAACAACTTAATAAATAATATATAAATAAATAATAAATAATTAAGTAATTAATAATTAATAATTAATAATTTATAATAAATATTAACTAATCATTAATAATTGATCATTAATAATTAATATTTAATATTTAATATATTTTAATTTATAAATAATTAATAATAAATAAATATTGAATATTGAATAAATAAATAATAAATGAATAATAATCTAATAATAAATTCATATTTTTTAAACTAAAAATGAATTAATTAATAATATATAATATATAATAAAGTATAAAGAATAACGAATAAATATATAAATAAATAAAAAATTAATTAATAATTAATAATAACTAACAATTAATCATTCATAATTAATATTTAATAATTAATAATTTATCATTATTAATTAATATTTAATATTTAGTATTCAATATTTAATATTTAATAAATAATTAATCACTAATAAATAAATAATAAATAATTAATAATTAATAATTTATTAATAAATAATAAATGATTAATAAACTAATAATAATTAATTAATAAATAAATTAAAAATAAATTAATAATTAATGTCTACATAATAACTAAATAATAAATCAATAAATAAATATATATAAAATATTGAATAAATAAATAAATTTATCAATAAGTAAATTGATAAATAAATAAATATTTATTAATAAATAATAAATAAATAAAAATTAATTAATAAATATTAAATAAATAAATAAATATCAAGTAAATAAATAAATAAATATAAATAATTAATTAATTATATAAATCCTCAAACGTTAAGAACCTCTGAAAACCCTAAAAACACCTAAATGACCATAAATTCTTATCAGAGACTCCTTTTTCTATGACAAAACCATCCAAATCAAAGATCATGAAATGATATTTGATATGATATGTGGTATTTGCCGAACAGACTCCTAGAACAAAGGTTATAACCATTTGAATTTTTAAGAATTTGGGGTCTACAACTAAAACCCATATTTCGGAGTTCTATTGGGCCTTTCTGGTGAAATAAGAAGGGGTACAATAATCAAAGAGATTATAACAAACCTATATAGCATAGATCTCTTAGAAGTATTCGATTTGATATGTGGTAGATCCCAAACGGACACCCGGAATAAAAGTTATGACCGTTTGAAGTTCGAGTTCGATTTTAAACTTTTGAAATTTGAATATATTTTTTCACTTTGATTATCACATGATTAAAATCTCAATTGGGTTTATCTCATTTCATAACCTTTGATTTGACTGGTTGTGCAGCTAAAATGGACTCTCATATCATAAGTTACGTTCATTTGATGTCGGAGTCTATTTTTCAACTTATTGAAGATTTATTTTCAGTTTCAAAATATTATTAACTATTAATTTTAAATATTTACTAATTGACACATTATAAATAATTAAAATTATTAATAATATACTATATTCTTTTGTAAATAATAATTATATAATAATAATAACAAATAAATAAATATTTTTTTAAATAAATTCTTCGATTTTGTAACGTTTTTGAAAAAACCACCGCTAAAAAAATTTAAAATTTTTTTTCAAGAAATTTTAAAACATTTATAAAAAATATTTTAAAAAAATTTAGTGGTTGTTTTTTAAACCACCACTAATATTTTTATCAAAAAAAAAATTAGCGATGGTTTTGAAAACTGGGGTGAAAAAAACCGCAGCTAAAACAGTGTTTTCATGTAGTGACTCGTGATTTAGAGCTTTTTGCGGTTATGCATGTGCATAAATATTGGAGGCACCATATCTTTTGGGAGAATTCCATGGTCTTCTTCAATCATACGAGTCTTAGCTATATATTTTCTCAAAAATACTTGAATCTTAGGCAGTGGTGATGGGTAGAATACCTTCAGACAATTGAATTCAGTATCACCTACACATCGGGGAAATGAAATATTGTTGTAGTCTCTCTTCATAGGAAGGTATCTTCATATTCTATTTTGGAATCGAAGCAGAAGTGGAATGTTATGGTTTTTTCAATTAGTTTCACATGGATTCTCAGTAGGATGTATCATGTATGGTTATGACCAGTTCTCTATTGGCATCATCTCGCATGGAGTCTATTTTGCAAAGTCCACAGCAGGATGCTAAGTTTCAGAAGACTCAGAAAATACTTTAGGGTTCGGAGGCCATTTATGGTTGGTCTCTTTCTTCAGATGGCATGATTAACTTTAGGAAGAACGCTTTCATCCCAGAACCTATGATAAGATCATTCTTGTTTGATTGTCATAACTCTTCATTGTTTGTTCATCCAAGCTCTATGAAGATGTATTATGAAATGAGAAGAAGATTTTGGTGGTCGTGTATGAAGCATGACATTGTAGATTATGTGTCCCATTGTGACCCCTGCCAATGGATAAAGTTAGAGCACTTGAAACCTTCTAGTATACTTCATCCTCTTTTGGTGCTGGTATGGAAATGTGATGAGGTATCCATGGATTTTAATTGTTGGGTTTCCATGGACACCCAATGGGAAAATTTATATCTCGGTGGTTGTTGATCGGTTAACAAAGTCTGCTCATTTCATTCCGATCAAATACACCACTAAAGTTGAAGATCTGGGTATGTTGTATATACAGAAGATTGTGATGTTACATGGGATTCCTTTTGTCATTGTTTCATATAGGGATCATAGGATTACCTCAAGGTTCTAGAGAAGTCGTTAGGAGGTAGTGGGAACTCGGATCAAGTTGAGCACAACTTACCATACACATAAAGATGGTCATACAGAGCGTGTAATTCAGATCTTAGAATATATGATTTGTACCTGTGTCTTGGATTTCAATGGATCATGGGATAGCCATCTAGGACTAGTTGAGTTTGTTTACAACAAAATTTATCAGTATTCGATAAAAATGGATACCTTCGAGGCATTGTATGATCACCCATGAAAATCACCTCTTTATTGGGCCGACATGGTGAATTAGCTTTGGTTGGACCAAGTTTGGTTTAGGAGACGCCTTTAAAGATTTATGACAAATGACAATGTCTATTTACTTCCCAGAGTCGACCGAAATCGTATACAGATTAGCAGTAGTGTCAATTGGATTTTTCCACTAGTGATTGGGTTTTCTTGAAATTTTTCCTCATTTAGGTCACCGTCAGCTTGGGAAATAAGGAATGATGACTCCGAGATATGTTGGGCCACTTGAGATCACTGAAAGTGTTGGAAATGTTTCTTATCAGTTAGCTTATTCGATTCAGTTGACATGCATTCATGATATTTTCCACATATATCGTCTCATGAATTATCACCCTGGTCCTACTCATGTTTTAAGTTGGGAAAAATTTATTTATATCTAGATTAATCTATTTTTGAGAAACCGGTTGAGATCGTGGACCCTCAGATGAAATTATTTCATGGGAAATCAATTCTATTGGTCAAAGTTCTATGGAAACAAGGATAAAATTCTCATGGGACTTGGGAATGAAAGTTATATATGAGGGATTAGTGGCCACATCTTTTTCTAGGGATTGCATCTTCTATGTGACTTAATGGGGATGAAAATTCATTATTATAGGGAGTTAATAACATCATGTTACCTTGATCTGGTATGTTTTCCCCTATCTAATTTCCCCTTTGGTTCAAGTCCTCAAAAGTGGTTTTTTCAATTTTCTGCAGGTTGTAGAACAGGTACACATCATGTACATGAGGTACACGTCCTATACAAGATGTTGTGTACAAGTCACGATAGTGGATATCACATTGTGAATAGGTAAAAATTGTGAATGGCGGTTATACATCATGTAGGGTATAAATGTCAGTTTTTAACCCGTGGTGACAGGTATTTCGACGAATCTTATCCTGTGTGGACAATATGTTGTGACCCTTGGGTGTGTGTTGTGACTTGGAACAAACATAGGATAAAGTCAAATGTTCACCTATTTTGGATCAATTCTCTCATCTAATTTTCATCGCTCTCGACCCTAGATTATTCCTAGGTGATTTTCAGAGGTGCCTCTCTTTCCATATTGATCAGATTGGCTTTGGATCGTCATTGAACCTGTTGTTCATCTCTCTGGGTAAGTGTTATTTCCTATTTATTATTACAGTTGATCGCGATATCACCCTATATTTTCAGTACCAGATCCATTGATATATGTTGGATGTTTATTATTTTCTTCTTATAGATGTTTTGTGAGATATTTTTATAAAGGCCTTTTCCTTCATTGGTCATGGTGTTGTGAGCATTATCCTCGAGGTATGTGGGTTCCCTCTCTTCCAGTGACCTCTTATGTTTAGATTTGGATCAATACTAAGATGTTTTTATTTTATTCTAGGTATTTCATTTACATTTTTGGGTTTTGTTTATCTTGTATTCTGTTGCGGGGATGTGTGGCATGAACTTTGAGGTAAGTGGTTCCATCTCTATCCTATGATAATGAACCTGATTTTTTTCGTTATAAACTATTTTTTATATTGAAATTGGCATGATTTTTTTGTGTTGGTTTAAAATAGTTTTTAATGAAAAATGGTTTTTCCCTAGTTATTCATAAATTGAGGAAAATGTGTATTCTCAAAGCATTGAAATGGAATTTGTGAAATGATTTTGAAATGTTTTTTAAAACATTGAAACTGTTTTGTGAATTTGAGAACATATGTTACATTGGGTACTTAGGTGGATGGTTTAGCATAAGGCCACTGTCCATTATTTTGTGATTTTCAAGGGGGTTTCTCTTTTTTATTTCCTCTTTTTATTATGATTGTTGTTCTAGGGGAGTGATAGTGTCATTTTCATGGGTTTACTCATGGGTTATTCCTCTACATCCTAGTCCTGTATTCTAGGATCAGTTTCTGTGCACTTGATTATTATGGTATGAGTAGAATGTGGCCTGGTCTTGTAGTTTTCCATGGTGTTGTGATACCTATTCTTCTGTTTTGTATTTCTTGTCTTTCTAATTTATCCTTGATATGCAAGTTCATGCTTGTGGAAAGTGATGTGGAAAAATATGCTTTGAAACTAATATACCTGCTTTTGTTTAGAAGTATGGAAAAAGGGAATGGTTTTCATGTTTTCTATAAAATTTATTTACTACTTATCATGCCATGTTTTATTTTAAAATGAGCATAAAATATTTTTTTTATAGAGACTGGTTATGGAACACCTGGGTGGGATCCTACCGAGCTTATTAGCACACAACCTGTACACCTCTTCAGTGGTGTGTAGACCCTTTTTTGTCTTCCAATGTAGGTAAAGGCAAGGCACCACAGGTAGGTCGTGAGGTTGGTGTCAGTTAGTTGTGTAGATAGTGTTGAGATAGTGGGATTTTTTCCATGCCATCGTTTAGAGTAGCTATTTCGTTTTTAGTCCTTTTTTGTTGGACTCATCTTGGAGTTTATAGAACCTTTTGAAGTTGTTTGTTTCCAGTATTTTCCCTATAGTTTTGGAATATATATTGTTAGTCTTCTACTATATATTTCTTGCTATATATATATATATTCCATGTGGTTATTCATGTTTGGAGAAATAATTCCCTCAGTTTTGTCATTCGATGCCCAGGTGCTTCTCGCCAGCCCGTAAGGATTGGGAACACCCTTCGGGTATGTGACGGATCAGGTCGGGTGTCAGGGTTGAGGGAAACATGGGTCGGTTTGTTACATCATGTATTTCATGGCCAAATATTTTTTAGTGGAAATTTTTATATTTTACCAGTAGTTTTTATATCTGTAAATTTTTGGGTACTTAGTAGAATTTTTTTAAAATAAGTAAAAAGTATGAAATAATATATGAGGGATTCACATAAATATGGCAAAAATAATTATAGGTATTTTTTTAAAATCCATTACCAATAATTGAAGCTAAATAGAAAAAACAAATTCTGTTTATATGTGGTTATAAGAAACAACCGCTAAACATGTTATAAAATTATTCAATTTTTTAGAATTTTATAATAAAAAATAAATTTATATAAAAAATTCATTCATAAAATAAACTAATCAATAAAATAATAATTAACTCATCATAAATACACAATCACACCTGAACAATCATACGTCCACAATCATTTATATACAAGAAACGATAAACCCATAACCTCGCTAATAATTTTATACATATAAAATATATCTATCAACCACTACGTACCCATGGAAAATACATCTATCGCATGACATCTGATACATCTATATACCTCCATATCCATGACCATAATATGATAAATTTAACACATCATGTCAACAACTAAAAAAAATAGAAATCATAATTGAAAATAATAAATGAGAATTATAGTATAATCATTGATAAACTTTAACCATACCATAGAAACTAATTATTCAGTACCCTTAATTTCTGGTAAGTAACCATTTCCTTATGTTTTATGTATATAAAGTAATGGGTGAAGGATTGGAGATTTTGGTTAACAATCAATTAGTTTTTAGGGATAAAGTGGATGTGTACAGGTTATGCATGGTTTATACAATCTGTACAGAAATCCTATAAGAAACCATTAATAGTAGTATGTTTGAGGTGGTAGATTTAGAATGGTATTTGTATGGTTAGAGATACCATGAAAGGAGGCCATATGATTTTGTTCTTAAGGTAGTTTCAAATGAACGGATGGTGCATGGTTTTATATAACCGTGTGAACTAACTGTGCATGGGGTTAAAACAAGATCCTTAAAAACTACATCTAGGTCATCAATTCTTTTGATCCACTTGTTTTTTCCCCAAAACGGATCTAACAAGGGATTTTGATTATTCTGAGGCAAAATAAGGTTCTCCCATCAATACAGAGGCCATCCAAAGGCTTTTTTTGGTGATCCAAATCCAGATTCTTGAGGTATGTGATTGTTCTTCTCCGATCTTGTGACATTTTTCTAGATATACTTAGATATACTTCTCCTCTATTCTCATATTCTCATATCTATGCCTTCTATGGGTACATATAAGATTATGGATTCCAAATATGGTGATATTTGTTCTTGATCATTATAGGAGAAGAGATATAAGGAGGTTTCATGGATTTCTTACTCGATTATGTGAGCATTCTTCATCCATTCGCGGTTTTCATCAAAACCTTCAAGGTAAGTGGATTCACTCCAAACTCCACTAAGTAGAACCAATTTGCATACTTTTAAATTAGTTTTGTTATGATGAATTGATCATGAATTTTCAATTTATTAATTTTTTTAAACCCTTTTTTTTTTGTTTGGTAAATTGTGGAAATCTGTAAAATTGTGTGTTTTGAATAAAATTCTTTTGTTCTTGGTTTTAACATATGGAATTAAAAATGGGGGTTTTCTAGAATAATGACACATGGATTTGATTAATTTTTTCAATAAAATGGATTGTTTTTTTGAAATGAAATGGTTTTTTTGAAATTGTTTTCATCTAAAGTTTCCAATAAAAGTTTAGTTTTGTTGAAATGGTTTGAATTGGTTTATTTGAATGGTTTTTACAAATATGGATCATGTGAGTTCATGTTCGATGCTCCCATGAATATGTGACATGTACCATTGGAGTACAATGTACGTGATGCTAGATCGGGGGCATGAGTCATTGGGACATAAGTTGATTGGACAAGAGACCTCTAATGACTGTGGAACTGTCAAATATATCATGTATTGGTGTGTGTGTCGAGAACCATGGAATGGGTATGCCAAAATTATATTGAGAAATGGGTTTTAAAAGCCTTGTTCGGTTGTTTTTATAGAAATGTGACTTTCTAGAAAATTGTTTGAAATATCACTTGTTTATTCTTGGTTATAAAGGGTTTTGAAAGTTCTTTATATTTTTTCATAAACAATTTTGAGAAATTGTTTTATATAAACTATTTTATATAATTTTTTATAACCTTTTAATCTTATTGGAATGAGTAGGGAAGTCATTTGGGAAAACCTAATGATTTTTATACTCACCCCTGCTTTGGAACATTGGTTCTTTTGAAGATGCTATCTTCTGAGACATGGGAAAAGGTAAAGTATCAGATGTATTTAGCACCAACTCATTATACTTTCATTTTTTGGCGATGTTGGAGTATAGATCTTGAGGAGCATGGATTATTGTGGTTTTCTTGGAGTTTCTTATGGTTTTATTTTTCTTTTTCATTTGATAGTTTCTTTGTCCTATGTTATGGTACACTTTGGTATGGTTTTCTTAAAAAGATAATGGTTGAGTTGTCCTGTTTTTACCATGAATCGTGTTTGGTTATGGTTGCTTGGTTAGTGGTTGACTTCTTAAATGGAAAATAATCCCCCGCCTTTATTTGAAACCCTTTGGCATTTTTTATTGCCTTTGGCATCTTAGGGATGCCGCCTAAGGCCTAGTAATGGTTTATTGTATTCTCAATCCATTGAGAATAAGAGAGCCATTACAAATAACCATCATGAATTCCTTCTGAAGAATGTCATAGGTCAGAATGGTGAAACTCATACCTAATTCTGGCATCTATCACGAATAATAAAAAAAGAATATTTAATAAAATAAATACAAAAGAGAATATATTAAGAATATATTCTAAATTTCTTCTCATAAAAATATTTAATTTTCTAATCAAATAGAATAATTTTAAACATAAAAAAAATTATATATCATGAATGACACTTTCATAACATAAAAATACTTATTTAAGATGTGATTCAAGATTTGAAACAGAAAGGGAATAAATATATAACAATCTAACAAATTTTTATATCGATATGTGATGTTCATGAAATTGCTCAAAAATACAATTTTGAAGAAAATAATACTAAAAATTTTCTTTTATTTTAAAAAGAATGCAACGTTGGATATCTCATGATTTCACCTCAATATGAGGTCCTTTTCTATGGTTTTGACTATTTCACTCATGTTTCTGTATTTTAAAACACTAAAAATGCATTTACAAAAATGTTTGGAAAACAATAACTCAGATTGATGTAGAGTTGGTTCCTACATTTTAATAATCAATATATAGTCATTTTTTTATGATTTTACAAACATAAAATGTTGTTTACTTGGTTTTGACCCATGAAACAAGTTTATAAAATCATTTTTATATTTTGAAATAACTTATTGAGTCATTTCAAGAACACATCATGTCAAATGGTTGTGTTTTATACTCGTACAAGCCAAAAAAAAATCATCCATGGTTTCCCATGATTTCTTGTCAGTATAATCTCGTATTCTATGGTTTTGTCCATTACACACATGTGTTGGTGTTTTAAAACACTAAAAACATGTTTATGGGAATCCCATACAACCAGTAACCTGTATCAATGTGGTGTTAGTTCCTATATTTAGAAAAAAAATTACAGTCATTTTTATATCATTTTAATCCCATATTAAGATGTTAGATTTGTTTTGACCCCATGTCACATGTTTTTAAAGGATTTAGTATCTTTCAAAATAGCTTATTGAGTCATTCCAAGAACACCACACATCAGATGGATGTTTTTTATACAAATACACATAAAAAATATTTCAAAAATTGTTTTCTATTGATTTATATCAATATGATTTCTTTTTATATGTTTTTGATTATTACACCCATGTTTTTGTGTTTTAAAACACATGAAACATGTTTACAGATATCCCAATTAAACTATAACCCAAATAAATATGGAATCAATTCCTATATTTAAAAAATCAATATATAGTCATTGTCTTATGATTCTATGGCAATATTACATTGTTTCCTTATTTAGTACTATCTTGGTTCTAATTTTAAAGGCATTGGTGTGTTTCAAAACTTCTTATTGAGTCATTTTGTGCCCAAATAACATTAAATGTATTTGTTTTCTTCTCATACAACTCACAAATATTTCAAACATCATTTTACCATGAATTAAATTTAATATGAGGTCGTTCTCTATGGTTTTGACCATTACACACATATTTTAGTGTTTTAAAACACTAAAAACGTGTTTACATGCATCCCAACCAACCTGTGTCTTGGATTGAAATGATGTTAGATTCAAAATTTTAAAAACAATTTATGGTTGTCTATCTATGATTTTTGATCCATCCAACTCTATTTTTATGGTTTTAAACCCCAAACACATGTTTTTAAAGGCTTTAGTATCATTTAAAAATGCATATGGAGTCATTTTAAGCACCTCACATGTTAGACAGACATTTATCTACTTTTACAATTCAAAAAAAAATGGTGGTTCCACATGATTTCATGCCAATCTGATGTCATTTTATATGGTTTTTATCATTACATGAATGTTTTAGTGTTCTAAAACACAAACAATGAATTCACATGCATCTATAGTATAATGTTACTCATATTGAGATTGATTCAATTCCTACATATCAAAATCAATCCATGTTCATTATTCTATTATATCTTGTTTATTCGAAATTTTTTACTTGATTTTGACACCCTAATTCATGTTTATAAAGGCATTGGTATGTTTTAAAACAACTTATTATGTCATTCAAAGAACACAGCAAGTCATGTAGATGTGTTTACTTGTCTTATGCATCAAATATAATTTAAAGGTGGGTTTCCGATGATTTAACTAAAACATGAGTATGTTTGATACGGTTTTGACCGTTACAAAAATGTTTTAGTGTTTTGAAACACTAAAATATGTTTATATAAATCATAGAAAAATTGTATCTCAGATTTATGTGTTGTCATTTTACACATTTATGGTAATTGTCTATGATATCATGGCTCTATAACATTTTTTCCTTAGTTTTGACCCCCAGACACATGTTTTTAAAGAGATAGAATCTTATAAAACTACTTATTGAGTCATTCCATTAATAATAGACATCAGATGGATGTTTTTTCTACTAATTCACATTAAAAAAAAGTTAGCATTGGTTTTTCCATTCTTAATGTCAAACTATGTTCATTTTCTATGGTTTTGACCATTACAACCATTTTTTATTGTTTTAAAATAATAAAAATGAGTTTATAGGGTTCTTGACCAACCCATAACTCAGATTTAGATATATTTAGTCCCTGAATTTCAAAAATAAACATATGTTATTTTCTTATGATTTAACATCCTTCTTGCACTATTTTTTTTGGTATTGACACCCTAACACATGGTTTTTAAAGGCATTAGTATGTTTTAAAACTACTTATTAATTCATTTTGACGACACCACATGAATTATGGGAGTGTTTTCTACTCTTATGTTTTATAAATAGTTAAATGGTGTTTTCCTCATGATTTTAAATCAATATGAGGTTGTTTTCTATAGTTTTGACCATTACAAAAAAATCATAGTGTTTTAATACACTAAAAACACATTTATAGGAATTCCAACTAAACTGTTACATATATTGATATGGAGTCAGTTTCCATATTTTAAAAATAAATCTAAATGAATATTCCTATGATTTCATAGTCATATGACACCATTTTATTTATTTTGACCCTCTTACACATGTTTTTAATGGCAGTGGTATCTTTTAAAACTGCTTATTGAGTCATTCTGAGTAGACCACAAGTCATATGGATATGTTTTCATCTCAATAACATCATAAAAAATTAGTAGTAGTTTTCTCATGGTTTTACACTAGACAGAGTTATTTTTCTATTTATTTGACAATTACATGCACTTTTTATAGTTTTAAAACCCTAAAAATGTATTTATAGAAATCTTGTGAAAACGATATCTTGGATTGACATGAATTTAGTTCCTACAATTCAAAAGACAATCTATGTTAACATTACTATGATTTTAAATCCAACTGAAATCATTTTATATATTTTATCCCCACCACCCATACACAAGATTCTAAATCCTTTGGTATCATTTAGAATTGCTTGTTGAGTCATTTCAAGAACACTTCACGTCAGATAAAAAGCTGATATGGTTTTGATAAAGATACATCTAAATATTTAATTTTATTCATAGAATCCCTAAATTTATAAATATTTTTTACTTTATTGCCCTTCCTAGATTAATTTAAAGGGACATTCATTAAGATGAAAACTAAAATAAATAATATTTGAATGTTTTGGACTACTGAATGTGTTCTTTGTAATTTTATTAATGATATATAGAGTTTAGAATTTACCTTATCAAGATGAACTATAAATATAGTAATTTCTATAGGGTAAATTCATATCATCCTCTGAAATATAGAAATTTAATAACTTCACATTTTTTACCACAACTGATCTTGTGTGTTCTTATAAGTATCACATTCTTGCACTTTTTCATTTACCCTTTTAATTTCTCTTTCTACTTCCCAATTAGTGACACTTATCAATCCCCCGCTAGGGGTAGAAATAAATTTTGATTATTCCATAATAATGGTAGGTGATTGAGTAGGCCTGGAACCTATCCCTTGTACTTGAATGGGATGTTACTTCCCTAAAACAATTTTAACTATATCGTTTTGGGAAACTGATGATGATTGTGAAGTTATCACATCCAAGGATTCTTGAATTCTAACCTATTAATATAATAATATTAACTATGATTTTCTAAAGTTATCAAAACATCATAATATTATCTATTTAAAAAATTTCATTACTAATTTATATTATTTCATTAATATCGAAACATAATAATGAGAAATAAATTATAAAAACAAACAAGGATGACACGTAATTAATTAGGTCTAATTACCTGGATAAAAGGGATCTAATAGTGTTAACTGGAAACATTTGATCCAGGTAGCTGACCTTATTTAACTAGGATTAATACTTGTTTATTGGTATATTTTTTTCATTATCATTTTCTATAGTAATGAAATAAAATTAAATAACAATGAAATATACATTCAAAAATGTCTTTATTAGGTTCATTCACAAAATATTCATCAGATTTTCAATGAACATTAAGACACTTATTTATCTAACTAGTAAATTGACTTAATTCAATATCCTTTATAAGAAATATAAAATTTAGATAAAAACATTAACTTATAATAAAAAATATGAATAATAATACACAAAATACAACCATGATTTTTCTTTTTCATGAAATAGCTCTATAACCCCGTAATATGAGGAATGACTTGTTTCTCATGATTCAAAGTGTTTTTTAGATAATCCCTAATAAATATACCACTAAAGAAAATTATAATGATTTTTTAATTATGTTACTAAGCTACTATAAAATATGAAATTATAACCTGAGATGCATCTTTGTTAATATAAACAAAAATCTACCATTGTTCATGAGAAACACCTTCAGAAACATTCTCATACAATTTTCAAGATCTCATAGACATGTCATTAAACTCATTTCATAATCTCTATTTAAGATCTATCCATTCCTTATGTGAAGGATTCATAAGAACATATATTCCATGGAGAATGTACTTGTTTCATTCTAATAAAGGGTTTTCATTATGTTTAATATTGCTTCATGAAAGGATGTGAATTTTTTGAAAGACTATGAGATTCTGAAATTTTTTATGTTTCATAAAAAAGAGGAAGGTTTCATAAAAATGATGCAATGGTTGCCTGAAATTGTTTTTTTTCATACAAAAATTTATTGAAACTTATTACATAACTTTAAAAAAGAGATATTCCTTGAAGACTGCATTAACAAGGAAGGAGAATTTTCTTCATGTGTGATGTTCAAAAATAGTTTTGGAAAGAGAAGAGTAATGATCAATGGGAGCTATTCAATAAATAAACTATTAGATAGTGATGTCTTTTAATAGACTCTGATCATAAAATCATACCCACCTAAATTATTGATCAAAGGGAAAGGACAAAGGGAGTGACCCTTGGGTGGTAGTGAGCCAAACCCTAAATCTTGTAGTGATTTTAGAAAAGAGTGACCACAAAATAACATTATATCCACAATATCAGTGATGATTAGTATATTTTTTCGCATTTACACAATTAAAATGTGTGATTTTGGATGTATCTTGGTGTGGTTAAACCAAGTACAATTCTTGTATATTTTTTGATTTCTATCTTTTTTTATCTATGATTACAATTAGTGTTTTTATATTTAGAAATCATCATTATTATTGGAATATGGATTTTATAAGAACTCTAGTTAATAGTATCATCATTTAATAGTTTATCCACCATATGTTTATGTGAAGTGGTTTATATTGGGTGCATCTTGAATTAAATGTTATTGATGAATAAGTTGAGTAAGGATTTATCCCCTCCATATTAATGGAATTATATATATCTACCATTTGATTGAAATATGACTATCGTATTAAAATATATTCCATTATTTAAGAATATGTATATTTCTGATAGTCAAGGAAATATGTATCAATAATATGTGGTGATGGCATTGGTGTGAAAGCTACTTGATGATATATTGTGAGAAAGGGAAAATATTATAGTGTAAGAGTACATATGTGGTTGTATATGTTGAAAAATTAACTTCATTCTATTGGGTTCCTTGACCAGTTTCTATACAATAATCATAGACTTTAGAAAATACTACCTAATTTTATTGTGAAATAAGCCTAAATGGTTCCACACTAATTTTTTCCGTTGATCTCAATTGACTTCTATTTGAATTAAATTTTTGGAATAAATATTACTCTTAAGATTTAGGGAAATTTTTTTTCTAGATTGCAGATCACATAAATTAAATAAATATTTATTATCTATGTAATTTTTAAATTACATGGATATATAATTTTTATTTATTAATTTATTGTGTGAATAAATATTTAATTCATTCAATAATTCATAAATTTTTTAGGATGAATTGCATACCGAGATTGTGTATGATGATAAATATTAATCTTTAAGATGATAAAATAAAATTTATCATTTTTTTTAGTTAGCACATGTCATTAAATAAATATAATATTATTATTTTAATACTTGTAATAGAGTTAGAAATGAGTCTATAATTAAATTATGGGATGTTGTTAAATTAATTAAATTAAATCCCTAACACTATGTCTGTAAATAAAATGTTAATGCATTCTAATAGTTTTTAGAATCTAAAATCATTATGCACTATGGATTTATCTCTATAATCATCCTCTTCTTTCCCACATCCTCTCATAAATGAACAGATCATGAGGGTTTCTTTTAGACCAATGAAATAAGAACTGATAAATATGAACAATGTTGGATAATCAATTGACTGTGCTAGAAACTATTGATTTATTGTTATTATTATGGGATCATAGGAATATCTGAGGATCACCTCTATAGGGATTCTAAACTTAGAATCTATATGAAGAGTGAAAAAGTACTTAAAATACATTCAAACAATCAACATTCACTATGAAAAAATAACTCAAGAATGAGATATTATTTAATTATATTTAAAAATATTAATTATAAATTTATAGTGAAAAGGGTCTCCACATAGTTCAGACATTCCTTATTTTCAATATCTGATTATAGTTTTTTTGTCATGATTTTTAAATATTTTACTATATGTGAATGATCCATAAAATCTAACATTTTTTGAGTTTGGATTATCTTTGATATGTACATCTACTACACTCGGAACCATAAATATTATTAGGTAGTTTTTTGTCTTAGGTAGGTATATCCATGGATCTAGATAAAGTGGAGTTAGTGATTTCCTGGACACATCCCAGGAAAATATTTTAGATTAGGAGATTTCTAGGTACAGTCATATGAAACCATCATTTCATCCATGGCTTGTATTGTATATCAGCACCTATGACTACATTGCTGGAGAAGGGGGTGAAGATACAATGGTCATATTATTGTGAAATTTTTTTTAACACTAATAAAATGTTTACTATAACTTGAGAATTGATATTTTCCATGACATGGATTGGATATGTTGTATATTGTGATGCACTAGACATCGATCATTGAGAAGTAATGGTATAGAGAAATCTGAGAACATCTTATCGGTCACACCTATTGTGACCCCATGAGTAGAGCCACCGTACTCATGAATTGGATTTGGAATCATTGTTACAATCTATGTAGTTTTGGAGAAAAAATCTATTAGATAAGTGATTTGTAGTCAACATTGACCAATAAAGACTCCATTATATCATCACACAGTGGGACATGAACCTCTTGAAGATGAAATGGGTATATTATCTTCAAACGTTTGACATAATGATGGATTATGCACCGATGAAAGGTAGATTCATTTTTAATAATATAAATCATAAGATGTATATAGATCATGAGTTTCATTATTTTTCGTTAGATGAGTAGTGGCACTTGATGAGCATGGTGGATGACTAGAGGATGTATGATTTTGAGGAAAATCTATTGGTGATTTGTATAACACGAGTGCTAACATCTTGATGGGTATACTAGGTAAATTATAGATAGGATATGGACCCTGAGATTCTATGATTTGAGAAAATCTAGGATGTGGTGACTCGATACCTGGGTGGTTTTTTGATTGAATAAATGAATTCTTTGTACATGGGAGAGTAGTAATCTATGATTTCATTAGAGATTATTTCATGAGGGGAGTTCATTCCTCTATATAGGTAGTACATATTAGTGTGAAAACAATGTACCATTACCTCAGGAGACAATTATGGTGGGTAGAGATAAAGCGGGGCATAAGTGGATTTGTTTCCCAATTCCATACCTTATAAATGGTGAAGACAAAACACCAGAATCCTGGTGGTTTGGTCTAGCCACTTCTAGTGCCCATGTGGAAAGGGGAATACATCATAATAGAATTTTATATGGAGTTACTTATGAAATCTAATGAATCACTCTATCATCTAGGATATTTATGATCATCTGAAGAAGTTTTTTCATTTCATATCAATCTAAATGTCTCACTCAAAGGATGAGGTGGGAATGTTGAATATCCATGAGATCATATTTTACATGGAGTTCCCTTGATAATTTTATCTGACAGAAACAAAAATTTCATGTCTCACTTTTGGCATGGAATCCAGAAGGTCATAAAGACATAGTTATGGTTGAGTATACATTCCATCCTCAGATTGATAGGGAGTTTGAGTAGAAGATTCACATAATAGAGGACATGCATTAATATTTCACTCCAGACTTCAGTGGAATGTAGGATGAGCATATATCCTAGTAATGTTCTCTTACAATAATATCTTTAAGTCTTGAATACTGATGAAAACATGTGATGCTCATTATGGTATTCCATATCAATCAGCTATTTTTTGTTACGAGTCATGTGAGGTATAAGTTGTGAGGACCATTTTGGTATATGAGACCTTTGATGGAGTGTAGATAATTTAGATGAGGTTGATCAGTTCATAGAAGGAATGTATCATATGAAAACTATAGGAGAAGACCATTGTCGTTCTCTTTAATATATCATTTTTCATAACAGTAACTCCTTAGTTAATATGTCGATGTCTAGCTAGCCCCATGTTATGTTGGACCCTTTGATATCACAGAGTGGGTTGGGAGAGTGGTGTTCCTTTTAGATCTTCCTTTACTCTAATGAGGTATTGAAAATGTGTTTCAAGCATCTTAGCTCTGTTGTAATGTGATAAATCCTATTAATTTTATATACATTGAGGATGTTTATTTGGATCCAGATTATTCTTATGAATAGTGCTAGATACGAATTATAGAGCAGTATGAAAAGGTTTTTTTTCGGGGAAGTTGGTTCCACATGTCCAGATCCTATGATAGCATGGACGAATCTAAGAGAAGATGTTCACACATGATTCATATGTTTGATCTTAATTTCAAATTTTTTTTAAGAAATACCTCTATAGATAATTCTCATGGATGAGAAGTCATTATTGGAGATGAATTATAATATCCTCAGTTTTTAAATGTTCGAAATACCCATATTTGATTTATATTCTAAGTAATGTTTTATTGAAAACTAATACTTTTCATCTATGATCTTACACTTATGTATATAATAATGAATACATAAAGTTAAAAGGCTTCCCCCTATAAATATTATGGCCTTTTTATGTTACATAAATATAACCCTTATTTTTCAAGGGTTACGTAAGGGTAAATAACTGCTACGTAATTGTTGGGTGTTTCTTCTGGGTGCTTTATAAAGGTGTGATAATATATTTAAAGGTATCATAAGGATAAAATATGATCTTTTTAAGAGTATTTATAAATTTATAAATGATTCATAATGTTGACTCCCTAGATCTATATGTTTCATAAGGGTAAGAGGAATATTCATTTCATTACATAAGTGTAGCCATGCTTATGCCTTAGGGTAACTCCTAATTTCAAAAGGCTACATAAGGATAAATATGGAGCTTTATATGGGTGGTATGAAATTTTTTCATTGCATAAGGGTAAACCTACTTACCCATACATTATTTCAAGGATCTTTATAAGGGTAAAACCATGTTACCCTTAGGATGTTCCCTTTTTGGGAAATAATATTTTTAATATAATTCGTCATTTATTCTTCCCTAGAAAGTTCCTGTAACCCATTTTGATGAATTTAAAATCATTAAATAATGGGGAAACTATTTTATGGACTCATTAAGTATTTAAATAACTTCTAATGTTGAAATATAACTCTATGAAATCAAGATCTATTTTAAATGCTAATTAAATAGTGAATTTAATCTTTTGTTCTTACTGTTGCAAACTAGTGTGTTGTTTTCCATGTTGAAAATATATAAACCCTTTCATTCATTATATTTTGTAGTACCTCTTGAGTTTAAGAATCTGAAATTTATATTATGGAAGATCTATAAATTCCACTTCATTTTATTTTATAACATCTTCTAGTTTCAAATATTTGATCCCTTGATACCATTATATTTTGGATACCCTCTTGAGTCAGGTTTCACATGCTTCCACAATCTCGGTCACCCCTAACCATTTATGCCAAAACCATAAACCATCCTTTCCTCATATCATGTTATATAGAAACAATATCATATAGAGAAAAAAACAAGGAGTAATGAAAACAACAAGAAGTTAACAAGGCATATTGGCCCTATAACAAAGGAATCAAGCCTTTATAAGAAAGATGAATCACTCAACTCCAAACATATATCTATATCAACTAACCAATTTATTACAATCTAATGTTGACTACTTCATTTTTCATATTTTGAAACTATATTAATTCTAAGTAATAAACTATCAATAGATAAATATTATTTAAATAATGAATGATTTTAATTAAACATTGAACTTTTATTATTTTAGTCATTAATCATTTCTATCATTATGTTCATTATCCAATATCCAAAAATAAAATACATGGTAACACATATCATAAAAAACACTTCAAAAAATCATGCCAGGAAAAAGTCTTGGTTATGAGAAGGGAAATATGCATCCATTCTAGTAGAATATTTAAGAAATAGGATGTTTGGAAAATAATGGTGAGTGCTGTTGGGTTTCATTAAAATTTTGAGAGATTACTAAATTTAATTTTTAAAATATAATTTTATTATATAAAGTATTAAAATTACACTCATCATAATTATATACATGATAATTAACATGAATTTAAACATATAATTGTGATCGAAACTTGATAGGTATTATATTCTCACTCGGACTAATTTACAAGAATGGGAAAGGTGTTTACATGTTATTATATGCCATGAAAGTAAATTATATATGATGTAAACCACAATTACTAAATTGAATGGAAAAGAGGGATGTGAGGAAGAGTTTTATATCTATGAGAAACATTAGGATGATTACACTTATGTTTAATGTTTAGTGCAATATTCCATTTCAAATGAGTTTTTAAAGCAATATAAGGATATCGATGCATATAAAATGATGTCTCACCATTGTGATCTCTATTAAGAGAAGGTGAGACAAGTGGGATATGATATTTATAATTCCCTATTCATGTGATATCTAGTAGATTCAACACTAGTTGGTCCTCGTGTAGTATAGATGATTGGATACATATAATGATTAGACATCTGGGAAATTAAATTACATGATGATTTGTTCACAGATCTCATCAATTATCCCACTACATAAATCATTCAAAAGTTTCATTATAGATTACAACAAGATCAGTACGAGAGGTCTCTTTCGAGACTTATTATTATCAATCTCCAATTAGAAAAGGAAATGGGGAATGAAAAATATGTAGTCCTTATGGAGAATAAGGAAAGTAAGAATAATGAAAATGGGACCAAAAATCACTCCAAGTATAATCCTACCAAGAACCATCCTTATAAGAGGAAGATAATAAAAATAATAGACAATTAAATAGAGGTGGTATGTTTTTCATGTGGAAAGCTGGTCCACTAGAAGATGAACTACTACCATAGGACAGGGGAAGTTAAAGGTGCATTCATTATCCAGTTTAATATTTATACATCAACACATTGGTAATTAGATACATCATATGGTGCACATATATGTAAATATATGAAAAAACAAAGTATATTACAAAATATTTATAGAGGAGTGGTAGATCATTGAGTATCCAATGGTACATAAATTCCACCCTTGTACTAGTTCCAACCCTAGAATTGCTGACTCTCTTACCCCAGTCCAGCACAACAGATAATAGAATGGTCATCCATACAAGGCTTCATATGGTTCCATACCGATAATGGAGTGGAAACTATTGTTGTAAGAAAACTCCACCAAGGGTAAGTGCCTCATCCAAAAACATCCAAAATAAAAGACAATATTCAACATGTCTTCAAGAGTGTGGATGGTCTGTTGTATCGGACCATCTGTCTATGGATGAAAAGAAGTGCTAAGGAATAGGTAAGAACCAAAAGCATGATGGATACCTATCCACACTCTATAGGTAAAATTAGGATCTCGATCAGAAATGATCATCCTCGGGACTCCATGGAGTCTCACCACCTCCTCTAGAAATTGGCTCGAAAAAACATCCACTGAGCTCAACTAATTGATTTCTATGAAGTAGGATGATTTTGTCAAATGATCCACTACCACCCATATAGAATCATGGACTCCCTGAGCTTGAGGTAACCCAGTAACAAATTCCATTGATATGTCCTCCCACTTTCACTGAGGAGAATCTAAAGTCTAGAAAAAACCATTGTGGACACGATTCTCGGCCTACACCTTCTTATAGACCAAGCATCGAGACACAATCTCTGCAACTGCATGCCTCAGCCCAGGCCACCAAAACTGACTCCTCAAGGCTCAATACATCTTTTTCACACCAGGATACAATGCTAAAGGAGAACTATGAATCTCTCTAAGAACCATATCACGCATCACCAAAGGAACAAAATTCCTTCCCTGATAGAACACCTGGTGTTTTCATCCTAAAACCAACTAGTAGGGGCCTCACCATAAACAACTCTGTCTCACCAGACCTCCAACTCTAGATCCCTCAACTGGGAATCTTCCACCTGCTGCTCCAGAGATGACTACATTATCATCTGGAAAATAAACCCTTTACCCCCCAACATCTCCCATATTGATATGTAGAGATAAAAGTTATTCCATCAGTATATAGGAATCTCCAGATTCATACATTTCATCATTACAAGACTTCCTACTCAACGCATCAGCTATAAAATTTCCCTATCTAGGTGTATATGATATTTTTAAGTCATATTCCTATAAGAACTTCATCCACCAATGTGGTCGCAATTTCAAGTTACATTAGGAGAAAACATTCCTCAGTATCTTATGATTAGTGAAACCACAAAGATCTTTCTAATGAGTCAGTGTATCCACAACATTGGAGAAAACACCATTGTCACCAACTCAAGATCATTGGTGAAATAGATACTCTGATAGGGACAGAATTTCTAGGACCCATATGAAATAATTGATCTCTACTGCATCAGAACATAGCCTAACCATAAATGGTAAGAATCACAGAAAACATCAAACTGAACTCCCTTTTGTGGGAAGACAAAGAACCATAGCACTGAACAACATCTCCTTTAGAAACTTGAAAGTTTCCTAAAATCGATCAGTCCACAGGAATTCATGATCCTTACTATTCAATGCTGTCAGAGGAGTTGTAACCCAAGATAAATCGGATACGAACCTCCTATAGTAGCCTACGAGATGAAGAAAAATTCTAACCTCTACCTCTGTCTTGGGGGCAGCCCAAGACGCGAATGCTTCTATCATTGATGGATCACATATACCCCCTTCTGGGATGCCACATGCCCCATGAAACAAGCTTCTCAGGCCTAAAACTCACATTTTGACAGCTTCCCAAATGGATTTTGTTGACGAAGAACTCCCAAAACGGCGTGCAGATGCTCTGCATGCTCCTCCGCAGACGTGAAGTACACAAGGATGTCATCTATGAAAATCCCCATGAACTTATCTAGGAAATCAAAAAACACAGCTTTCATCAATCCCATTAACATAACTAGAGAATTCATCACATCGAACGTCATTAAAATGAACTCGTAATTCCCATAATGATGACGGAAAGTAATCTTCAGGATATCCTCATCCTTCATACATATCTAATGATATCCTGGATACAAGTCAATATTTGAGAACCAACATTCACCATTTAGTTGATCGAATAAATCATCAATCCATGGAAGATGATAGTTATTCTTCATTGTCGCTTTGTTTAAGTGATGATAATCGATACACAACCACAAAATACCATCATCCTTCTTTACGAACAGAACTAGTGCGCCCCACGGTGACACACTCAGCCAAAAGAACTACACTGTAACAGAATATCGAGCTGTATACATAGATTTTGTAACTCGTAAGGGGTTATACTATATGGATTCATAGATATAGAAGATTATATTTCATGTAGCTCAATCCGAAAACCGATCTCTCATCGAGGGGTTAATGTTAAAATCTATTCTAGAAAGACATCAGTGTACTCTTCTATGACCCTAGTAAATGCCAACTACTGAACCTCTAAAGAACTTTGCAACAACTCAGCCATCAAGGATTACAAGGATGGAACATGTCTCTGACCCACTAGAGGGTCTCACACACCAACAAACACTACTAGCTCTCCAACAGCATCAATGAACACCACCTACCTCTAGAAGCAATCTCATATAGCCTGCACTAAATACAACCAATCCATGTTGAGGATGACATTGTATGGTTGTTTCCTTAAACATAGGAAATCTCCCCAAGAGTGTTATTTCCCCATAACTAGATCACAATCTCTACATACATCAAATAAGTCGACTCGACATCCAACAGGCATATTCAATGCGAAGGGCACTAGAAGCCTCTCTACCCCAAGTCCCAATGAATGGAAAGGGCAGGTTATATGAAGGAGTGCATCACTCCTAAATCAAACAAGGCATACACCCATGTAGAAAATAATAAAAGGGTACCTTGAATGACCTATAGCTTTCCTAGCACTGGAAACGCTAAAGAATGAAGTTCACCACGAGCTCCTCCATAACCTCTCTAACCCTGATGAAAAACACCACCACAACCATTATCTGCTCTCTGAGGATGGGGAGAGTCATGGGGTTATACTATACCTAACCCATGTAATCTCTGTTGATCCAAAGGTGGTGCAACTTGCTACTACTTCCTTGGATAGAACTGCCTCAACAGAAGAGCATAGAGAGAAACACCTTGTTCACAATGACTTCTCTAAAAGGTCTTCCACACTCGTTGTTGATGACCTCGACCTCTACAAGAAAAATAAGCACCTTATCTCTTAGAATAGGCCTAAGAGCCATCACCCCTAGGGAAACGAGATACTAAGGGCTGATATCTACGCTTAGCCGAACAGAAACTCGTCTACCCTATAAACCAGTAACCCCAGACCACTGTTATGATTCATGAGGAATCATGACGACTCCCCTCTTGTGATGATCCAATTCTGGACAACAACCTCTCTATGACAACATCCCTCTCCAGCACCTCACGATATGCCTTCAGTATAAATGGGGTACCCTAGCGCTGGATCTTTCGATGCAAAGACTTCGTGAAATGCCTCGGCCTGGCCTCCTCATCTGGAAACAGGTCCAAATAATATCATAAAAGGTTCCCAAAATTGATTCCAAACTCTCGCACACTAGAGCTCCCCTATTGAAGGGTATGTAGATCCTAGAGGCTGGATGCCTTTGTGGTCAATGAAAGAAACATGACTCTAAACATGTCTTAGAAATCCTCTCATGAGATCGCCGACTCCTTGAGATCCTCGAGAAATATGAAATACTATTTCCGTACATACTCACATAACATCATCACAACCTAAGACACCATGTTACCCTTCCGAGAATCGTTCAAATTGAAGGATATGTCAACCTACTCCAACCAGTCTTCCATGACTGCATATGAAATAGAGCCCTCATACTTCTATAGACTCTAGCACTACAACTCATAGAGTGTCCTCCACCAAGTGTCATCATCGTCAAACTCTACCCTACAACGATCTACTAGCGCATCCTACAAGACATCTTCTGCATAAACCTGACGAGGACGTCAACTTGGAGCCTTACCTGCAAAATAACAATAGTTAGAACTCCTAAACCAGGAATATGGAAGACTCAAAATTAATAAATTTATTTTTTTCTTTTATTAATTTTTGGTTACCGTATCCCATGGTCTACCCATTCAATAATATGCATAAAGAAGAATTATGCATGATCCATTCCTAGGTCTCAACCTTGCAACCAATATCACCACATTTAGTAGCGACTATAAAATTACAGGTCTATGCATCAGATCATAGGGGGCCATAAATTCCTCTGTCTCAGCTAATTTATAGTGTTTACATCGCTTTCTAAACATGACTGAAAACATTCCCCTACCAACCCATGCATCCTCACTTGTGTCTAAAACCAATCTCCATCAAATCCCTCAACCAGACCTCCAATACCACTCTGTTATGACCCCCTCGCCATATGCTGTGCCCCTCCTGGGCCGGTAATGTGATAAGGGAGATAGTGACCCCCATGTCCCGTCTCAAGTAGGCCTTGGGTTGGCGACTAGTACTAAGGGTATAGTAAACACCCAAATGGGTGGCATTACCCTCTAAGAGAAAACATGAAAAAGAGAGAGATAAGACAGACACCAACCAAATCCATCTAAAACTACAATATAAATTAAAACCTAAGTACACATATATAATTTTATCAAAAACTACTATAATTGAATTAAAAAACTGCAAGTAGTAAAGGAAAGTAAAAAATGGAAGCGACCACAAAGCCCGAATAACTCCTATAACCCCAAGCTAGTAGTAACTATCCGGATCTCCAACCTACTCCAAGTGACCTAAAAAAAGTTTATATATATGTAGGGTGAGTATAACAGTATACTCAGTAGGAACCTCACTAGATCCTCTCATGAAAAATTAAAGAGAGCATGCTAAAGCATAGTGAACAACAAGTGAAACTAACTAATCGCCTAAACTTGTATACTCTGTTCCCAACCTCTCCATTGATACTCTCAAAAATTATCGCATACAAGAGTATATAATATAATAAATAATATCATGGGTACCATCCTACTACTTCCCCACTGGTTTGATTCTTTTCCCCCACATCGCACATCCTAAGAAACTCTCTCTAAAAAGGCTTCCCCTCGGACACCTGGGAGAAGCACCACAACATGAAACTTGTGCAGCACAACCACAACGTCCATGTAAATAAAGTAACCAGGAAGATTTTGGGATCCACCACATCTCGCATAATATTTATCATACATTGGGCATTATACCTCAAGCCATTACATCCCATACACCGAGTAAGGATCCTCAAGCAATCACATCCTATACATGTTAAACCTATTGTAGTCCATAGGATAATATATCTAGAATATATGTGTGTGTGAATAACCAAAAGCCATTATATACCTCTACACACATATATAAGGAAAACTAACTGTTGTGCCTATCGTCACAAGTAAATACCATGAGACGAGGTCGGGGATAAAGGGGTACTCATCAATCCATCCTCCAACTAGAATGTTGGGGAACACCCCCCCCCCATGGCTCAGAATCCTCAGGGTGTCAGTTTCCCTAACTAATGTGGTGGAGTAGTGTATAGAAATACTAAAAGTAAATAATATACTATAGCTCAAAACCACACAATGGGAATAACCTAGTCTTAGACTCAACTACAGATAATGTATCTCATACTCTCAGATGCCACTTCTATGACTAGGTATCCTATAAGCACACAACCATTTAAAGTGATTTATTATATTAATCCACTCCCTTTATATCAGTTTCACATTACGTTAATTAATTATTTAACCATTAATTAACCATTATAATTTCCACATTACATTTAATTAGAATTCTAACAAAGATCCACATTTCCTTTAAATTGCACCCTCAGCATTGCATCCCACAAAGCTCTAACCTCATAGGTTAACATCATTTATTCAATGATTTATTAATAGTATTATTACTCTTCCATAATCTCGGTCATTATATAAAAACATTTTAAGATACTAAACACAAGGGGGTCAACCTGGTGAGTAGATGAAATACCCGCCAAGTCTTTTCCACCTATAGTAGGAGTGTTGACCCATCCTCCCTCGAGAAGCTAAACACATAAAAAATGTGGCATACCCCACACATCTTCTCCTCTTTTGGAATGAGGGTAAGCAAGAACAGCTGCCTTGAGAAATGGGGAATGTAATGTATATAAAAAACTAAAATGATTTATAAAAAAACCAATCATTCACATCCATCATGTTTCATCATCTATAGGGTCCTTTGTGACACCCACATGCATAAACTGATGTATCTCATCACTCTAGTTGTCAACTGCTACCCCAACCAAAGGGAATCCCTACCCCCACATCTCATGAAATCCATCTAGGATCATAACACATCACAAGAATCAGGAAAAAACATCATATCAACTGCGATCTTGGACCTTAAATAAGGCATCTAGCCTTCACACGCAATGAGCTCTCGAGTCTCCAAAGCAGAAGGCACTCAACCTTAAAAAAATAGGGTAACTCAGAACCCTACAAGGAATTCTCATTTATAATACAACTAGTTCATTAATACATCTTGAATTAACTAATTAATTATTAGTAGGTTCCAACTATGGGTAACCTAAACAACAAGCTATCATAGCTATCACAAATAATTAAACATTCTTATTGCATTAATTTGATTAAAATAAAATTATAATAACAACAACCAGATTCATTTACATGCCTATTAATCTTTGAAAAATAATTACAATTAATTCCAGTTTATGTTATTTACCAATTTACATCAAGAGCGACATGCTAAACAAAGAAAGTATAGATATCACGCAATCTAGCAAAACAACATGCAATAACATACAATTAATACCAATTTATTTATTCAGTTTAAATATTTGTTATGTCAATTCTACTGTGATCCAATTGGATGAATCATGATAAGGCTACAATTTCATGTAAAATAATAAATAAGAAACTAATCCCCTACGTTAAGAGGTGCTTGAGGTTCTTTATAGGAGAATGATCCACACAATGGATCATGATCGCCTCCCACTATGACAACTGCATCCATCCAAGGATGTTGTGGCATGACTGCACCAACCGACACCCAAGAAAACTCCATTAAGAACATAGAGACCACATGCCATAACATTGAAAGGATAAACCAGATAAGACGGATATAATAAAACATAATAACAAAGGTATATCACACCTTCTATCGATGAAGGATTGACACATGCTACATGTACCAAAATAGTGGGTGCGCATGCAGTGGGAATAAATTTCAAGGGGAAACGATCCAAGGATTAAGGGTCAATCACACCACTCCTATGAGAAAATTGAAATGTTTGAGCATCTCACACCAGGGAAAAAGAAGGTATAACAATGGAGGAATATATCTCTTTCTTTTATATGATTTAACGGAGCAGTGGTTTAAGATATGGTGGATTTTCCAATAAAATCGGATCACATTAATCCATGTGGAATGACCATGTAAGGGAATCCTGAGCCTTATGAAAATTAATATAGGAGTTATGGACATTGAATCGGCCTTAAATCCCTTAAAACAAGGCCTTGAATGCATTTTTCGTTGATGAAAATGCTAATTGAGAAAAACTATAAGAAGTTGAAAACATTGTACACCTACCGAGGTTTGGAAACATTGTACACCTACTGATGCTCAGAATCACTATACACCTACCGACACCTGGATGCATTGTACACCTACCGATTCTTTGAAACACTAGACACCTACCGACACCTAAAAACACTGCACACCTATAGACGTTATGAAACATTTTACACCTACCGACACCTGGAAATATAGTACACCAACCTCCGTCTAGAAATATTGTACACCTACTGATTTATGGAAACACTATACAGCTACTAATAACTAGAAACATTGTACACCTACTGACATCTGTAAACACTATACACCTGCCGACAAATGGAAACACTGTACACCTACCGATGTTTTGAAACACTATACACCTATCGATGTTTGGAAAAACATTACACCTACCGACATTTCGAAACATTTTTTACCTACCCATTCATGGAAACACTGTACACCTACCAATGTTTGGAAACATTGTACACATACCAATTCCTAGAAACATTGTACAACTACCGAAATCTGGAAACACTATACTCCTACCGACAGCTGGAAACACTGTACACAAAACATGAAATACTATTCACAAACTAGAAATTTATAAATGTGTTGGAGATAATACACCTTCCCCTCCCAAAATACCTCAAATACAAAATTTAAGCAAAGGAATGGATTGGAGAGGTATATTCCTTTACAACTGATGCTTACATGGGGCATGGATCACTACCATGTCGTTGGGTTAAGAAGGTCTACTAGTTCCTCATTCTGACAGTTTGATGCATGTTTTAGTTCACATTGGTTTTGGTTGGTGTAAGTGCACTTTTGAAGAAAAAAATGGTTTTTTAATGAAAATTATTTATATTGAGTGGTTTCAAATTGGTAATGTGGATTATAATATTAATTAGGGTTTTAAAAGGAGAAATATATCTTTTTAGTGATTTTGAAATTTGTTAAATGGGATTTAAAGGAAATTGGTTTTGTTTAAAACGTTGGTGTTCACTTGGATTTGATGACTAAAAGGGATATTTGACCCTTGGTACACTCTATGCAAGGATACATGTGTGGATGGTTTTTACAGAAAGTGTGTGAGAGTACTTTTTTACGGATAATTTAAGTGGAATTGGAAGAAGACATATGTGACAGTTCATAAGATGCCATGGGTTTGTGTTTGAGATTAAAGGCTTGGTATTGTTTTTATAAAGTGATCTTGAAAAAGTAAATAACATTACATAATGAATTTGGTTTAAAAAATGCGTCTTGGTATTTGAAAAGATGCTTTGAAAGAAGGCCGTTTAAAATTTAAAATGAAAATGAGATTTTGAAAAGGGAATTTATTATTATGCTTTATATGTTTGGATTATTAGCCTTTTGTTTTGTATTGAGATATTCTATTTTATTATATTACAGATTATTGTTTGGTTTGATTTTTTATTTCTCATGTTTTTGAAAAAATTATGTCGAGAAAGGTCCACAAAGTCTCTATGGAGTCACACCCAAGTTTTGGTTATTCCAAAATATTGAAAGTCCTTCACGGTGGTCGAGGTCCGATAGAGGCTGTGGAGTAGCTTCAGAGGACAAGCGTGCATTCAAGGTATTATGAACTCCTGAAGCTATCAGAGTGCATGTTGTTTTGGGTCTATTCTAAGTTCTATCCCTTGACGAATGAGATTTTTTCACCCCACCGTCAATGCAAGTTGGGATGACTTGGGATGTCTTTAAATATTTCTACATATGATGGTTCATACCTGAAGGGTTGAAGATGAAAAAAAGTTAAGAGCTCATGCATATTCAATAAGGACAATGGACGGTAAATTCCTACATTGACCATTACAAGGAGTTGTCTTCCTTTTATCTGGACGTGGTGTCATAGGATCTGATGAAGACTTCTCTTTTCCTTGGGGGACTTTGCCCAGAGAACAAGGAGAGGGTCCTTATTTCTAAGGACCATTGTTTTGAGAATATCATACATGAAGCGTTTCTAGTGGAGTGGGTTTCCAGAGTGCAGGCGGTTGGCAATAAGGTACTTCCTGAGATACATAAAGGTTCCCCATCTGGAAAGAAGCGCATGTTGGAGGAACATGTCCCTATGGAATCTCCTTTGTTGGTTCTGACTTCTAGTTCACCAGACCGCTTTTTGGTGTACCATCTGTACAGTCGATCCAGTCATTCAAAGCCATCTTGTTGAATCCCTCCAAAGACCAGTTGTTTTTGTGATTGTTTGGGTTTTTTGGATAATTTTTGCAGAAAGCATCTCCTAAAGAATACATTATGATTGGAGTATGGTAGTGCCTGATTATGAGTTAGGAGATGATTTGTCCATCGAAACCCCCAACCACACGTCTGGGGGTGAAGATCACGCATAGTAAAGATTTTTTGGGGGTCGGATGCCTCATTCTATGTTTTGTGTTCCGCATTGGGATTGTATCATTTAAAGTCTTCTTGATTTTTTTTCTATTGTAGAATTTTTTTCCATCATTGTAAATTCATCATTTATTTGGAATATTATGGAATATGTGCTATATTGTAATCCAAATAGTTGTTCCTATTTGAATGTGTCTTTTTGAAGTTTTTTTTTCTCCTTTGAGTGTGTCTAAACCTTATATAGGTGGGTTTTCGGTTGGGAGTTCCTGTGTTGTGCACCCTCCCCGGGTAGTGTCTTTTGGGTTTTAATTTTCATGCTAGTAGAATCCTTGTGGTGGGGAGAAACCTCCCGCATTCTCCACTTGTTTTAGGATATGGTTTCTTCTAGATTGGTCTGGTGTGACTTGGGGAATAATGTACCCTAAAATTCCATTCTTCATCTTGTTGTTTTTAGGCATGGACTCAATTTTTGACAAAATTTTAGCTTACTTACATTATTAGGGAAGAAAGTTTTTATGGTACGGATAATTTTCACAGCCCGACCTTTAAAATTAATTTATTATATTATTGCATAGCATTTTATTTTCTCATTGAGGTTCGGGTTGAGTGATAGTTTAAAATTTATTGATGTTTGATGACTGTGGTGGGTTTTGGATTGGTGCACGAGAACCACATGGTTAGCGGTAGGCATGCAATTGGCCAAGATGATTGTGCGGTTGCCTGATATTTAAAATAAATAAATTTTATGAAAATAAAATTAATATAATGTTTTAATAATATTATTATTATTATTATTATTGTTTAAAAACTGAAATAAATTTAATTATTATCATTATTATTATTGTTATGTTATTATTATTATTATTATTACTGTTATTATTATTATTGTTATTATTATTATTATTTAGAGTATTACTTTTTTTCTTTTATATCTTTTTTTAACCTAGACTATCACCCCCATTTATCCTACCCTTACCTCGTGACACTGACTCCCTCCCTCCCATGTGCTTCCTCCTCCCTGGCGACGTTTAGCGGAAGAACCTTCTATCTGGCGCACCCTCTTCCAGTGACGTCGGACCCCCTAATCTCTCCCTCTCACATAGCCACTCTACTCATGAGTGACCACCCCAACCAACTCCCCTCTGGTGCGCGACCTCCCCAGCCAACTCCCCTCCAGCATGAAACTGCCCCGGCTATAACACCCCAAGCTTCTATGGTACACTTTTCTTTGAAAAATACAGTAGCGTGTGTTGTACGCAACTTCGAGTTCTAACACACACCACAACCAATCAAACATGTCATTATGAATAGTAATACCCAATTTTTGAAATTTTATAAATCTTATCATTCAAAATGGACTTCATATTTGGATGTGGAATATCGAAATTAGCCTAGGGTGAACTTTTGGTATTTTTCTGAAAACATTCAATTTTAGATGAATACTGAAAAAACACTTAGTTATAATAAAAAAACGAATTTTTATTTAAATAATTATTTATTTTATTTATATTTAATTAAGGACAAAATAGATACATAATACCTATATATGTTCAATGTAATTCACTGGAGTTAGTTTAGAATAATTTTAGATATATAAAAATTTTATTGAACTTTTCACCGTCTTTTACCTACATCCTAAGAGAATTTAGAAATTGACATGAAACTTAATTTTAATGCTTATATGAGTGGATTTTAGAAAATACAAGACACACGGTTAATATTAAGGAGTAAAATATGGTTCAATAAGATAAAAATAATTTTTGGTAAATAGTAACATTTTTTCTTTTATTTACCACAGTTAAATGTAAATAGGGTAATTAAGGGTAAAAATGATATTAATATTACCATGAAACATTTCCTAATTCTATTGGACAAATGTATCTCGACCAAAAAAAACCTTAGGAATAAAATATTATCATTTAGGTCCACATGGATTAGATTAGGAAATTTATTATTATTTAATTCAAAGAAGAGTTAAAAGAGTTAAAAACAAAGTTTAATTACTAAACAAATTTTAATATGGGGTTATACATAAGATAAATTATATTATAAATATTCATTAAAAGGATAAATATATTTAATGCATAATTATATTTTATTTATAATTTTTAGACATTAAATAATTAAATTTATTAATGACACAATAGTGATGGTGTAATTACCTTATTAATAAAAGATTAAAATAATTGATATTATAAATACCTAAATAAATATAATTTGAGTCTTATTATGAATTAAAATAAATTTTTAGGTTTATATGACCTATTATTATGGATTTAATTAAATCTTTTCGAAGTAATAATTCTATTATGATTTTCCCAAAAATCCATTTCCAAATATTGTCAAAATTGACATAAAAGAGTTTTTAAAACAAATATTATATTATTAACTGATATTCTATTCCTAAAAATCTAAGGATCATACAAGAGACTTATATAATGATATGTGTATCATTATTGAGCCACTTGGGGTTCGCTTGGAGGTATATAGTAATATTATTATCCGTATAATATAAAAATACAAAGTGACATGGTAATTGTCAAACTTATTAACTAAGAGTTAAAACTAAAAGATATGTTTAATATAATGTCCCAAACATGTCTGAAATCTATTTATTGATAGGATTTAGACCCATCACCACCATATACATTGAAAATTCTACTTTTTAGCCATTAGAAACCGAATATGAATTTATTATAATTTAATACATTATGTATTTTCTAAAGAGCCCCTCCTCCCCCTTATAAAAAGACCTAACTACTATCCAATTCTTCACACATTCAATGACTTTTGGTTCATCCAAACCCCTCCCAAATACTCAATCAACTACCCTAACTTCATCCTATAGACATTATATTGATCATAAATCCATCCTAATGAGCCCTTTTCTTCAAATCAAAAGGAAGAACCCGAAGAAGAAGTAACGATTTCACCACCCTCTTTCAATTTCCTATCTTCTTCCACTTACTCTTTGTTTATTCTTTACATTATAAAATAATAACCCTAGTATCTTATATATACTATGATGTAATTATAAATATGTTACAACCGTATTAATTATTCTACCGATCCATTGAATGACAAGTCACCATACATGTGTACGTTCGACTTACCGTCTCCATGTCGTGGTGTAGTTGTTATTCAATATATTATTATTTTTATGGGTATAATAATGAGTATAACATATTTAAATAGTAAATATAATATTATAATGATTATTTATATAAGATATACCATCCAATTATATATTATTCTAATATCAAAAGAATGATATTGTCGCTTGTGCGTACGTACGAAATACCGTCTCCACGAACACGATGAGATTTATTCCCCATCGTATCCATTCAAGACTAATTTTCATTAGATGATTAAAAATAATGTTTAAAGATTTAATATCATTTTGAATAGTAATAAGATACAACCTATCCATAACAAACACTACTTACGTAACAATGAATATAATGGAAAACGAATCAGTTAAACACCTGAAACGACGATAATACTAAGATATTATTAATAAAGTAATGTAAAAAGAGCATATGTGATATCATATTAATGTATATGATTCTTGTATAATTTAATACCAATTATTTCATCATTATAAATATGTTTAACCTACCCACAACCATGTAAAATTACAAGGTAAGGGTCTATTTCACAATCTCTTCATTATCCGAGGTTGTTTATACGTAATTATCTACTAGGACCTCTTTATCATCCACATCCATGTTTCTTAAAAATATATTTCAAAACATTCTTACTATTTTACAGAATATTTTTGAAAGTCATTTATATACATATTTTACTTTTTATAAGAATGTTATAAAGGAATCTTTCTGTCATTTTCCAAATATGGTCCTTTTTAACCTTTTCGACAAAATTCTGGTAAGAATGTCTTTTTTATAACTTATATGATGGGAGTGGATTTTTTCTGCCATTATAAAATCTTCAAAGCTTCCCTTACAAGATTATAAGGATATTTTCAATTAAATGATTGATTTTATAATTATGTTACTTTTAAATGATTTCAAAAAAAGAGATATTTCTCTCAAATAATTTTGATTTCATCTATGTCAACATCCTTTGATGGATTTTAAGCTTATTTGATGTTGAGTTATTTTGATACAAAACTTCCATATTGTATTGAAGGTTTTCTGATATTTTTGACTGTGGCTGTGTTATTTTAACTACCATTCATGGTTTATGGAAGAATTATTGACATTTCGTATGTTAGTTTTAAAATGAATATTTATGTTATGTTTAAACCTGTTCATATGAGGAATGTATTAGACTTAATTAGTGACAGGTGGATCCCTCTATAGCTTCATGATGCATCCGTTGGTCATTTGAGACAAACTAGTGTCATAGAATGATGCCTTGACAAAATCATATTTGTAGTCTTGGCACGAGGCCTTGACTACGTGGTTATGATAGTCTGGCATTATGCATTCCCTCATTATGAAAGTGGTTATTGACATTGCATGTGATTATTAGACTAGTAGAATATCCATATGAATAATTAAATTGAATTATTTCATATTATCTTTTCCATGTTATGATGAAGTTCATGTTTAAAAGGCATTTGTTTTAGTTATATATTTCCATAAATGTTTATGATTATTTATGAATGTTTCTACTATATTGTTATCCTTACTGAGCATCTAAGCTCACCCCTTTCTATTTATATTTTTCCCAGTATGTGAAGAAGTATTTTATGAATTGCTTATAGGGATAGAATGAGGGGTTATGAGTGTGGACTTTGGAGACTATGTTGTTGTAATTTTCATTTTATGATGTAATGTAAACTTTATGAATGTATCTAGTGACTCCAAGGCTACTAAACTAATCAGTATTTAGAGATTTTATCTTTTGTGATCATTCCAATGTTATGTAATAATGCACCGACTCTGGGTATCTGGGGTCGGGGCATTACAGATAGTATCAGAGGATGTTTAGTACAAAACATGGAATCTATATTTAGATAAACTCTGATTAGATCACATAGACCTAAGATGAAATTTGAGGATTAGTATGGAATAACTTCTTTGAATTTGGGTATTGTAGAGATTTTGTGAGTTTTCTGAGCAATACATCCATGTTTGGATACAAGCAGGTAGATGCAGTTCTGGAACAAATGTACCTAGGGGTAAAACATGAAAACACCGCTTTGAGCTAGACTCAAACAAAAACTGGGGCACGACAACTGGTCTTTCTGCAATCTTGGTTACGACACTCCCAGGGGATATGCTTATGACAATTCTTATTTTCATTACAAACCATTATGAAGGGTTTATGAGTATATACTTCCTCAATGAATTTTTTTATGATTATGGATTATATCCATAAATAGTTCAATTTATGTTAAGTTTTGTACATTTATGGAATTATGTATTTTGATTCATAAATTGATTTAGTTTATTCCATTGTTTATAAATAGTGCCTTATGGAAGGATCAGAAACTGTATCAATGCATGAACTCCATGTAGGGATTTCCCTTCTGCTCAAGATAATTATAGTGCTGTTGGTGATGAAATTGGTGCCGATCAGCAAATCACCATACTGGGATGACTCACTAAGTTTATGAATAATAACCTTACCCAGATAGAGCACCCAAATCCACAGTGTGGATGATCAATGTTAGATCACTTCATGATGCAACAACCATAAACATTCAATGGGAGTACAAATCCATTTGTAGCTGAGTAATGGATAATTTATTTAGAGAAAACATCCCACGCCTTGGGGAGTAGCGAAAGGGAAAAGGTTGTCATGGTAGTTTACCACCACACTGGAGATGCTGATCAATGGTGGTCATTGAATAAAAACACGAAGGAAGATAATGATATTTCAAATATGGAATTGGTGGAGTTTAAAGAGATTTTCCTAGAAAAGTACTTCCCTCGGGACCATCGAGCAGATATGGAAAGGCAATTTCTGAGTCTGAGAAAAAATGAGGATTAGAATGTCTCAAAGTATGATTCTAACATTACAAGGTTAGCAAGGCATGCGGCAGATTATATACGTAACCCATGAAGTAAGATTGATCATTTCTTTGATTGGTTAAAACCATTTATTCATCGAGCATTAGTCTCTCAATCCTTCTCATCGTACAAAGATATTGTCTCATGTGCCATCAAGATAGAAAAGGAATTCTCTAAGTCTTATGACATTAAAGCAAAGCTAGAGAAGAAGAGAATTATGGAGCAAGATAATGATAAATGGAAAAGGGGATAGAAGGATTTTCCATCATGTGATAATTGCGGGAACAAACACCCCGGTACTTTCCATAAAGGAATGGGAGTTTGTTACAAATGTGGAGAAAAAGGTCACTGGGCTTGGGATTGCAAAGGAAATAAAGAGGCTGTCAATGTTAAATTCTATAATTGTAGAGAAATGGGGCATTATACAAATGAATTCCCTAAGCGTTAGGAAAACATACCTCAGAAAACGTCAAGTGATCAAGGACAAGCTTATGTTTTTACTATAGTTTAAGTGGAATAATTAATATATTTATGTTTTTGGACTCAAGGATTATATTCTGGTTAAAAGATAAATGTGATATATAAAATGAATGTACTATAGTACTTTTTTTTCATTAAGGTGTTAATATGTCTAAGGTGTTCATATTTTTATTATGTGACAACAAGAGAAACATTACATTGTTTGAAGAATCAGATGTTACAATTGATTTTGAAATTTAGATACCTCTTACAGAGAGCCTGGACATAGGTACTTTTGATAACTATAATGTTTGGAATAGATTAAAATTAACTTTGGATAATATTTTTTAAGGTTAAAAAATTTCTTATGATTATTTTTGGAATATTACAATACTATAGTTTTAGGAAAAGGACAACCTGCAGGTCGGGAGATAACCCATCACGTCAGACAAAGCTGCAGGAATCGAACCTCCAACCATAGTGCGACATGACTTTATTATCTACCACTAGCCTATAATAAGTCCCTGGTTATTATAAAAAAAATTCTTCATTTTAACGGTATGTGTTAATATTTGGACCCTTATACGATTAGGATAAATAAAATATTTTTGAGTTCTATTATCTTTTGGAGTGAAATATGAGTTTGTTGTAGAAATTAGTTGAAGGATCAAACTCTATTTGTCAAGTCTATATATATATATATATATTTCTCTCATTCTATGATGAAATTAATTCTTAAACTTTAGATAAGGGATAATAAAACCAAAAATGTGTTATCCTAATACCTTATGTTTTGTTGAACTGATGATATTTTAAATCATCATAGATTGATGGCTTTGAGGCCCTCAATTTTACACATGTTTTTGATTGATAACATCAATAAATCCCTATAAATATTTACGTTTTTCCTCTAATTACGTTTCTATAATTTCCACCAATGTTCTCCTATTTGAAACACTAATTAGGTGGTGAAATTCTCAATTCCCTTTCCCTCTTATTAAAACTATATTTTATTAACCCAATTTTTGATGTGGGTTTTCTACGAAGGTATTTTCTATTTTCAACCTTTTATTTTCTAAGAACAATTTCAAATTGTGAGGACACAATTATTTTAACGATGGGAGAATGTAACTCCCCATGTTTCTGCGGCACGCTTCTCGTTGAATAATACAGTAGTGTGTGTTGTACACAACTTCGAGTTCTAACACACACCACAACCAATCAAACTAGCCATTATGAATAGTAATACCAACTTTATGAAATTTTATAAATTTTATCGTTCAAAATGGACTTCATATTTGGATTCGGAATATAAAATTTACCTTATGGTTTATTTTTGGTATTTTTCTGAAAACTTTAAATTTTTGATGAATAGTGAGAAAACACTGAGTTATAGTTTAAAAATGAATTTTTATTTAAATAATTATTTTTTTATTTAATTTGAATTATGGTCAAAATAGATACATAATACCTATATAGGTTCAATTTAATTCATTGGAGTTAGTTTAGAAAAGGATTATTTAACTTTTCACTGACTTTTAACCACCTCCTGGGAGAATTTAGAAATTCACGTAAAACATAATTTTACCACTTCTGTGAGTGGAATTTCGAAAATCCAAGAGACAGAGTTAATATAATAGAGAAAAATGTGGTTCAATAAGATAAAAATAATATTTGGTGAATGGTAACTTTTTACTTTTATTTACCACGGTTAAAATTAAATAGGGTAATTAAGGGTAAAAATGATATTAATATTACCCTGACACATGTTATAATTATATTGGGCAAGTGTATCTCAACCAAAAACAACATTAGGAATATAATATTATCATTTAGGTCCAGTTGGACTAGATTAGGACATTTATTATTATTTAATTCAAAGAAGAGTCAAAAGAGTTAAAATCAAAGTTTAATTACTAAAACATTTTTAATATAAGGTTATACATAAAATAAATTCGATTATAAATATTCATTAGAAATATAAAATGCTTTCATATATAAGGATATTTTATCTATAATTTTTAGTCATTAAATAATTTAATTTATGTATGACACAATGGTGATGCAGTAATTACCTTTATAATGAAATATTAAAATAATTGATATTATAAATACCTAACTAAATATAATTTGACACTTTTTATTAATTAAACTAATTTTTGAGGTTAACATAACATTTTAGGATTTATTTAATTAACTTTTTTCAAGTAATAATTCTATTATGATTTTCATAAATATTAATTTCCAAATAGTGTCAAAATTGACATAAAATAGTTTTTAATACAAATATTACATTATTAGTTGATATTCTATTACTAAAAATCTACGGTTTAGAAAACAGACTTATTTAATGATAGGTGTATCATTAATGAGTTAAAACTAAAAATAAATCAACTAAGAGTTAAAACTAATTAACTAAGAGTTAAAACTAAAATATAAGGTTAATATAACGACCCAAACCTGTGTAAAATCTATTGGATAAAAATATTTCTACCCATATCCACCTTAGAATTTGAAAAATCCACATTGGAGCCATTATAAACCGAATATTAATTTATTATAAATTAATACTTTATGTTTTTCCTAAAGGTCCCCTCCTCACCCTTATAAAACGACCCAACTTATAAAAAATTCTTCACACCTTCAAAGACTTTTGGATTGGCCAAACCCTACCAAAATACTATATCAAATTCCCTCACTTAATCCTAGAGATCTTAGTTTTATTCAAAAGCCATCCTAAGGAGCCCTTTTGATCAATTCAAAAGGAAGAACCAGAAGAAGAGGTAACAATTTCACTACCCACATTAAATTTCATTCTTCCATTTCCTCTTTGTGTATTGTTTCCATTCTAAAAAAACAACTCCATAATCTTCTATATACTGTGATTTTATTAAAAATATTGTACAACCATATTCAGTATTCTACCTATCCTTTGAATGACATGTCACCATACGTGCGTACGTACGGCTTACCGTCTCCACGTCGTGGTGTAGTTGTTATTCAATATATTATTATTTTCATGGGTATAATAATGAGTAAAACAAATGTAAATAATGAATATAACATGATAATGATTCTGTATATAAGATATACCATCCAATTATATACGATTCTAATATCAAAGGAATGATATTGTCACTCATGCATACGTATAGAATATCGCCTCCACGGACACGATGAGATTCATTCCCCATCATATCCATTCAAGACTAATTTTCATTAGATGATTAAAAATAATGTTTGAATACTTAATATCATTCTGGATATAAATAAGATACAACCTATCCATAAGAAACATGGATTACTTAACAAAGCATATAAAGGAAAACAAATCAGTTAAACACCCAAAACGATGATAATACTAAGATATTATTAATAAAGAAATGTTAAAATATCATATGTTATATCATATTAATTTATATGATTCTTGTATAATTTAATAAAAATTATTTAACCATTATACTGGAGGTTAACCTACCCACAACCAAGGAAAAGTACATGGTAGGGGTTTATTTCACAATCTCTTCATTATCTGAGGTTTTTATACGTAATTATCTACTGAGACCTCTTTATCATCTATATCCCTGTTTCATAAAAATGTATTTCAAAACATTCTTAATATTTTACATAATATGAATTAAAGTCATTTATACCTTTTTTTGACTTTTTATAAGAATTTTATAAAGTAATCATTCTGCCATTTTCCAAACAAGGTCCTTTTTATCCTTTTTGACAAAATTAAGGTGAGAATGTCTTTTGTTAACTTATACGGCGGGTGAGGCTATTTCCCGCCATTATAAAATATTCAAATCCTCCCTTAAAAGATTATAAGGATATTGTCAAATTAAATGTTTGATTTTATAATTTTGTGACTTTTAAATGATTTCAAATAAAGAGATATTTCTGTCAAATAGTTTGGATTTCATCTATGTCAACATCCTTTGATGGATTTTAAGCATATTTGAATTTGAGTTATTATGATACAAAAAATCCATATTTTATTGAAGATTTTGTGATATGTTTGACTGTGGATGTGTTATTTTTATACCATTCATTGTTTATTGAGAAATTATTGACATTTCGTATGCTAGTTTTAATATGAATGTTTATGTTATGTTTAAACATGTTCATATAAGGAATGCATTGGACTTAACAAGTGACGGGTGGAGCCCGCTATAGCTCCTTGATGCATCGGTAGGTCTCATTAGACAAACAAGTGTCTTGGTATGAGGCCTTGACAAAATCTTATTTTTAGTCTACGCACGAGGAGTTGGCTACGTGGTTATGATAGTCTGGCATTATGCATTCCATCATTATGAATGTGGTTATTGATATTGCATGTGATTATTCGGCTAGTATAATATCTATGTGATTAAGTAAATGGAATTATTTCACTTTATATTTTCCATATTATGCTGAAGTTCATGTTTAAAAGGCTTTTATTTTAGTTATACATTGCCTTAAATGTTTATGCTTATTTATGAAAGTTTCCACAACATTGTTATCCTTACTGAGCATCTAAGCTCACCCATTTCTATGTTTTATTATTCCTTGGATGCGAAAAGTATTTTATGAATGAAATGTAGGGATATTATGAGGGGTTATGAGGGTGTACTTTAGTTACTATGTTGTTGTAGTTTTCATTTTATGATGTAATGTAAACTTTATGAATGTATCTAGTGATTCCAAGGCTAATTTACTAATAGGTCTTTCGAGATTTGATCTTTTGTGATCATGCCAATGTTTTGTAATAATGCACTAAATCTGGGTAACTGGGGTTGGGGCGTTACACCGGCCACCTCCTCTCCAGCATGTGGCTTCCCCCCAGTGAGTCCCCTTTCAAGATTTCTATCGATTTTTTTGGGTGCATAGGGTTCGGTCAAATCATAATGGTTGGGTTTAATTCTTTGGATTGATTTATTCTTGGTCTAGGGTGTGTAAATCGTACATCATGCTTAGTTATACCTTTATGGTTTCATCGCAATCACACACCATTGAGGTAGATGAATTCACATATTTGTTTTCCAAAGCATTACATTATTACTTGAATTATTTCAATTAATTTTTTAAACATGTTTTGTATCTCATTAATTCATTTGCTTAAATTATTATGGTGATTTGTTGATGATTTAATTTACTAAAAATATGTTTTTAGGTGATTCATAGTTTATTCCTATATATGTCTATGCTAAATGTGTTTTATTAGGTGCAAAATCTTATTTTTATAATTTTTAAAATATGATTAACTCTATTGTGAGGTTTATAGTTGATTTGTTATTCTGTTTTTGTTTTGGTTGAATTTGTTAAAAATAGGTTTTTGGGTGATTTATTGCTTCTTCCTATGTGAGGGTTTGATTCAGTTTTTTAGGAATCTTCCATTTTTAGGGTTGTGTGGAGGTTGTCATGGGACCCATTGGTTAGGGTTTCGGGACCCACTTCTGAAGGCAAAGAGTTTTGGGACAATTTGCTTCACCACCGTCATTTTTGGGGAGTTGTGATCGGTTTCGAAGGCGCACACTCATATTCTCAGGTATGGATATATATAAATATATATCGTATTTTTGCTTGTTCCCCTGTGGAGTTGGGAACACATGCATCAATTTAAGGATATATATATATATATATATATATATATGGAAGTGAGTGCATGTGATCAGCTTGTTATTTGAGTTTGAAAGCTTTGTCTTGGAAATTCATTGAGGTGGGTTTTTCCCATGCACTTGAAATTTAAATTTAAGAACCATCAGTTTCTTGTTTTTCACACCTTCATTAATTTATAAATATTGATATATTATCCTAGGTTTAATCATTTCGTGTGAAAAGTATTATTTTATTCTTTGATTTATGATAAATATAATTATGGTGTTAAAAAACGCACACCTTCTGTTCGATCAAATGACTGGTTGGATTTTGTGAGTAACTTGTGGTATAAAGTGCTTGATATGGATTTTTAAACGTGTTATTATTATATAAAATCATGTATTGGGTGCCTTGTATGGGTTTCATAAAGTAATGGGTATCAGGTTTTAGGTGGTTTGATATGCGTTGCTGATGAATGGCACGTTTGGCATTTTTTGTAATAATTGGTGATTTTTAAAAGTGTAATGGAAATGTTTTAAGGAAAAGTTTTAAATGGTTTTCGAATGGAAAATGGTGTTTTTAGACATCTTTTTGAAAGTTGGATTGTATGTTTGATAAATGTTTGTTTTCTAAAATTCTTAAAAGCCCATTTGGAAACATTATAAAATTGTCAAAATATTTAGTATGAAAACCACTATTGGATGTTTCTCATTCATTGTTTATTTATAATGGATGGGATTTCCTTATTGTGGAATCCTCATGATCCCTTATCAGGGTTCCTTTGTGGGAACACTTTGTGCTCTAATTGTTTTAAGGCATGAAATTAGAACTTGTGGAGTCTTGGGGTGATGCATGTTGTGAAAAATTATTATTATATATATTTGTGATTAGATGCTTTGTTGGTATCAGTTTTCCTACCCCCGTTATATACATTATACATGGGAACCTGGCATATTGAGATAATTATTTGAGAACATTTTCCGAACTTGTAGTTCATGTACTGACCAATGGACCATAGTAGGTGGATATATTTGTTTTTATTTATATAGTATTGGTCCCCTCAGTCAGTCATGAGTTAGGGTGGTTGGGTGTTCTGGTGTTTTTTATTTCATCGTGTGTGGCATGCTACTAAGGATGGGGTCTCATGTATTGGTATGTTTTGGACTATTCTTGATCTCCCGGGTTCACCTATGTCAATTAGCTCTTAGTTTCTTATAGTGATGAATGTGGTACTTGTAGGTATATTTTTATTTCCCATGTTATGTGAATATTATAGTGCCTGCTTGTGTAGTTTCTATATGGAAGTGACGTGTCAGTTTCAAAAATCTTGTGAAAAATGTTTTAAAGTAAATGTGTTTTATAATCTTTCATGCTATAAAAAATGAAAAGCATCACAACCATATATAAAATATTAATGGAACACTATAATAATGAACTTGGTTTTGTAAATGGTTATGGGAAACGATTTGTACTATGATTTTGAATAGACCTGTAGAAAATCATATTTTATATATTGTAGTTTAAACTTGAAAATTGATGTATATTTTATTTTAAAGTAAGTGACTTGGGAATAAATTATTGTACTAGCCTACTGAGTTTTAATAAAAAAATATGTAGTTTAATATTTGTTTTTAGATTTGGGTGCAACATCTTGCTTGGATTCAGTCGCAGGAGTGCGACGTTGGTTTGAGGTTGGTGGGGACCCGCAGGGTCACATTGAGTTATGTGAATTTTTATTTTCTTTTTGATGATAGTTTTTCTTTTTATATTTCAGTTTATATTTATTTATTTATCTTTTATTTATGGAAATAATCGTTCCTACCTATTTGATTATGATGATCGACACTATTTTTCTGCCCCTGGGGATCGAGATCGCCCTTCAGGCCATGTCACGGGCTGACTCGGGTGATCAGTTCAGGGTCATCCTGGGTTGGTTCATGACAACCAATTTCAAGGATGATCATAAGATAATTATTATGTTTAAAAAATAATGCAATATGTATATTATAAGTTTTTTAATGTTCTATAACTAATTTGTACACATAACATCAAATAATACAAAGCTAGTTCATGACGGTTGGAAATACCACCAAAATATACTAAATATTTAAAATTAATATTTTATCAAATGAATCATCATCACACCTTATAAACAAATGATATATGAGTCAATTTAAACTTCTGTAATTTCATTAATACCAAAAAAATCACTTTTGCAGAATTATTCACATTTGACATGAACATCAATAATTATAGAAAACTAAACCGGCCATGAGTCCTTGAAAATCAAAACTCCTAAAAAAAATTGAACTCTATAACTCATCAAAATCAGCATAAATGATCTTTAAAAAATTATAATTAATAAAATAGTTCTATGTGAGGTTTTGAATTATTTAATTAATGAATCTAATTTCATTCTAGAGGATTTTAATTTCATGTTAAAAATGCATTCCCACTTAACGGAAGGGGTTTCTCAAAACCAACTCCCATTCTTTTGGTTAGTCCTATTCCATGAAAAAATTCAGTGTGGATATTATTTTAATGAACCTTAAAAAAGATTCATTTTTATTATCTTTTTTGTGGATATACATGATTAAAATATGATTTTATGACAAATGAAAATTTTTTCAAAAAGAAATATTCTTTCAAAAACATGTCATCACCCTTCTTGAGTTATTTATTCTTCGATAAAAAATGACAATTATTATACCAAATATGTTATTTTACCTTTTACAATTGGTAAAACCATGTTTAATTATGAAATCATGATTGATGAAATCCTTATGAAACCCATTTCTTTACATTGGTTACATCACGACATTGATTGATATACACTCTATGTGGCATGCATGATTATGTAAATGTTATGATGTGACAGGTGGGAATGGAATTATAAAGGCCTCCAATTGCATTGGGTAATGTGATCTATTTCATGTTATTATGTTTAATTTTCATGAAAATGATGTGAGATTTATTCAATAATTATTATGTTAAGAATATGCACATATGTTATGCATAAACATGATGTTATCTTTGTTCATAACTATGTGTCGTGTTTAACCCCAATGGTAATGATGTTTCATTTTTATGTGTTGCAACATTACATCCCTTAATAAAATGTATCCCTCATGGTGTTGATAATCACATCATGCTTATGTTATGATCATGATTATTATTATTCTCACTGATCTTATACTAATTTATGGACTTTATTCTTCCTCTTAATAGGATTTTAAATCACCCCTTTCTTTTATGTTTATCCTCAAGTGACTATATGTACTAAGGATAACATGAGATTTATATGGATAGAGAATAAGTTTTTAAAAAAATTATTTTTTATATGTAAAAGTTATGTATGAGCCTAATTTTTCCAATATAGTAAACCATATGATCCTAGTTTTGTATCACTATTATATAGTTTATATTAAAATTATGTAATAGTTATAAAACAAAATGTAGTTTCTCTATAAGATATGAGTACCCCGGTGTACTTTCTTCATCTTGGTTCAAAGGTATCTTGCTTAGGTGATCACATGGATTTAGAAATTGTCTTTGATTCTCTATTATAGTAGTTAGAAATCAAATATCAAAGTATTGATAGGCTCTTGTTGGGTGTATGGATTATCTATAGGGATATGGAATTGGTTCCTTTGAGAAACTATATTCGATGTCGATCGAAACAAGATTCTAATTAAAATTGGAAGCTGTGTGATTTTTATTTAATTTTTTAATTTTAATTATTCATTCTTAATTAAATTGCACATAATAGTTGGATGAATATAGAATATGGTATAACATATTTGATGTTTCAAGATAAATATGGACCCAGAAACATTAAAATACCATTTTCCATGCTTCTACAATCCTCATGTATCCTTTATACATAATCCCTTCAGGGGATCCATCCCAAAACCCATTGGGTGATTGGAGGATTGGAACATACAAACTTATATGTTGGCCACAATTATTTTCATAATATAATGTGGAACATGATTTTTCAACAAAATATACTAGTTCCAAACAACGACCGCCCAATTAGGGTTCCACTTCAATGATAATCCACCAGATCCAAAAATATTGCACCACCATTTTAGCAGTATTTTCTCTAAGTTTTCACTAATGTTGTTATTTATAGTATTTTATATTAGCATCATTTATGAGAAACTACTACTAAATTGATTGCATAAACCTATTAGAATTTTCATTATGGATGCATTGATATGATTTAAAATTTATTGCGGTTTTATCATCTTCATATTTTATTATAAAAAAATATTTGAACATCTTTAAAAAAATATATTTTTTAAAAAAAAATTACAATATTATCTGTGGTTAGAACCCTCCATTAATATTTTTTAAAATATATTGAGGCACTATAAATCATATAATTTTTATTTAAAAATCATTTGAGAAAATTAAAAGGAATTGATGCCATTTTCACAGGGGAAAGGTGTGAATAATCTTGTACTCTTTTAGTAAATGATCTTATTCAACATTGTAGATAAACAAAATCATTTATTCAATAAGGAAAATATTATCCATGCATTCCTCCACCACAGATCGTGTTAAATCCTCATCAATTGATCCTAGCCACCATCACATACATGGCATATGATCTCTTCACCTTTAACATGAACATATTCCTCATGCATGTAGACACTCGATTGACTATTGTTATTCATATTAATGTAATATCCTATAGTTATAAAGAAAACATTTGATTTGTTGATGCTTGTAAGATGAACCATCATTATTAATGGCACTTCATATATGAAGGTGAATCATACACTAATACAACACTGTGAAAGGGATGCCCACGCTATTAAATAATCATGTATATTGAGTGGTTCCCTTTATCAAGTGCTAAAAAAGAACTGATAAAGTGGTTGTTCTATCATTTCATTTCAAAATTGCTAAAAACGGTGGTTTTTTCAATGCTAAAAAATAGCTGACAAACCTACCACCTTTATCTATGCATTTTTAGTGCTAATAAAGGTAATTTATTTTAATTCTTCTATCTAGTGATGGTAATAGTTCCCATTATTGGTGTGTGTTTTAGCACTGATAAAAGGTGATCTTCTAGAATGAAATATTAAAAATAATATTTAAATCAGAAATATATTTATATTAATATATATATATATATGATTTGATTAAATATGATTTATAAAATACTAAATATGTATTTACACTTAATATGTAATATATTTTGTAAAATTGGTTTATAATTTATTAAAAATTAGTATTGATTAAAAAAATTGACAAATTAACACTAATAGATATTTAATAACATTATTTTATATTAATGTCATTTTATTTTTTAGTTTTACATATATATCAACTAATAAATATTTAATTGTTGATTCAAAAAAACCATTAAATATGTATCCACACTTAATATGTCATATATTAATTTCACACGCAAATATATATAGATATATATATATATATATAATTAATTCAATTTTATAGAAACACATACATAAAAAATAATAAACTTTTAACATTTATGTTTTAGATTTATATTTATTAATATTTAAAAATTAATATATTATGTTTTTAATTTATTCATTTTATTCATTTTTTATATTTTTATATAATTTTTAATTTTTTAAATATATATATATATATATTAAATTATTTATTCTTCTTATTATTTATTTCATTAATACTTTCTTACCTTTTTTAATTTATTCAATTTTAATTTTTATTTAACCAATATTGTTCCTAATTTTATTCATCTTTAATATTTATTTGTCCATTTTTATTTATTAGAATTTATTGGTTTTAGAAAAACTTTTATTTTCATAGCTAAAATATTTTTTAATTTTTCATTTTAATATATATTCATTTTAAAAAAAATGGATATAATTTATAACAATTTTTTATTTTTTATTATTTTTTTCAATATTTTAATTTACTTAAATTTCAATCATTTCTTAAATTAAATATCATTAATATATTTTATTTTTTAATATATATATATATATATATAATTTCATATTGATATATATATATATATATATATCAATATATAATATTTTGTTAAATATGAATTATGTAATAAAATATATTTAAGCACACTTAAAAAGTCATATATTAAGAAAAAACCTGCTATATAAAATAATTAAAAATTAATATTAATTTGACACGTTGACTAATTAGTATCAATAGATGTTTCATAACATATTATATATAAATTTTTTTTCAATTAGACGTATATCAAAATTGTGTTATATATAAACATTAATTTCAGACAAATATATATGTAATTAATGAAATTCTATATATAAATAGACACACACATAATATTTCACTAATTTATTCAATTTTTAATATTAATTTTAAATTTTAATTATTAACCTAATATATAATAAATATTCTGTTGTTAATCGGTAAACATTATTCATTTTTTATGTTTTTTTTAATATGTACTATTTATTTATTTTTAATTTATTTTATAATTTATTCATTTTTAATTTTATTTATTTTTAACCAAATGAGTAGGGTATAATGCCCATTTTTTAAAAATCCAAATAGAAAAGTGGAAAATGATTGCATAAAAAATCACAGTTTCCCTAATCAAAATAACATGAAACAAAAAGTCACAAAACAAAATTTTTCATAAACTTAGCCTCATAAAAGATGTTTTCATTATTTGAAGCATCGACCCCATTAATTCAACCACATCTATGGCCTTAGAACATAGGATTCCTACACCACCACCAAGACTTTGAACATTTCCACGCACCATTGGAGCAACTTGAATCATCATAATCATTCTCTATATCATGAATTACTTTTTCTGTCTCCTTGGAGTTCTCTTCATGAGTGAATTTTCAATCAACCTCCTTTGAGGAATTATGATATAATTTGATATGGTCAATGGTTTTACACGGGATGACCTATTATCCTTGACTGAGCTTAAATAATTATATCCTTACTGCTTTGAGGCAATATTACTAAAAAGATCTGAAAATTCATCTGGGGAGTCTAAGTTGTGCTCCTTTCAACCCGATGTTCCCAGCAAAGCACTATTAAAATTTTGAGTGTCATCCATCATCAATTTTTCTTTCTTCTTACTTGCTTCCAAAATCCTATCCTATTACTCTAGTTACTAATAAACATCATTCTAGACATCCAATTCCATAGAATCTCAGTCATTCTCATCCTTTTCCTAAGGAAATTAGTCATCATCATTGTTTCCATATGCCTTTTTAAATTTTAAAGCTTGCCCAGATAAAAATTTTTGTTCTGTAAAATCCTTACTAGTTTGTAGGTTTTTACATCCACCATCCATGGTATCAGCCCGATGTAACCCTTTTTCTATAGGTTGAGATTGAGAACAATAACATACCTCACATACCACCTATTACTAGGCCTATTAGAGTGGTAAATACATCCTATATCATGCATCAGATTTAGTTGGACCCCTTTTATCTAACACATCAAGATTATCATTAATAGAAATATTATACTTCTATAACCATTCCTTCTCATCAGTAGATTTCCCATGAGATCACTCATGCACTTTTTGAGGATGTTTCCCATCAGTAACAAACATATTGTCTTATTCCCCTACCACAACATCAACTTGATAAAATCCCTTCCCTATAACCACGACATTAATAGTATTTGGATTTCCTTCCGAGTCTTTAACCCTCTTATTATCCCTTCTACATTTATTTTCATGATTCACTGAAAAAGAACATAAAGGGCCAACTGCATCCTTAGTGCATTTATCATTATTGTGTCCAATGAACTATAATTTCACAAAAAATGGTTGTTTTCTTTTATATTCAATCTATATTGTTAAAACATTATCTAAAGTGGAGAGTACCAACTCATTGACCAGAATTGAGGGATGATCAACTTCCATGAGGAGATGAGAATATTACCCAAATTGAGCTGATTCTATAGTCATATCCTTTGTTATAGGAAACTTAATCCTTGAATAAATATAAAACCTAATCTGTGGGGACATAAAATCTAATTCAAACCAATTATTTTAATCCAAATTTGAGATCTTGTGTTTATAATATTGAAGGGATGGAACTAGTAATCTCATTCCTAAATAATGAGCATACCTAGATTCATGGAAATGAAACCATGTTACTAAGGTCATCTCTTTAATTATTTTAATGGAAATATAATATTGAAGAAGCCAGTACCAGTCAGTATACAAGTGAAATTTGAAAAATCCCATGCCACTGATAGTCTTCTAGTAAGATCATATGTCAGCCATGACTGACTGCCAATATGAAAAGTAATTGAAATAATGATAAAAAAATTAAAAGATAAAAACTTCCAAGAATAGAATCCAAATTTTTCATGACCCCATTCCCCATATTAAACCCCTCAAAGGCATTCAATGAAAAAATTTAGATGTTTACTCAATGATTCCCACCTCCAATAGGCCACGTGTTTTTGACTAGCATGGATGGTATAATAAACATACATATGGGAGGCATTATCCTCTAAGATAACATACAGATGTAAGAGTTAAGATAAATACACCAATAAAACCTACTCAGACATATATATATATATATATATATATATCAATTTCATACATTCAATTACATACAATACTATAACAACTAAAATGAAAACAACAAGTAAAAAAAAGGTAAAGACGGAAGTGACTATAGAGCCCAAACAGCTTCTTTCAAAGCACAAACTAGTAATACCCATCCCCATCTACAACCTTCTCCGGTTCACCTAAAATATAGTCTATATTTATATAGGGTGATCATAAGAATATATTAGTAAGGATCCTCCACGGATCCTCTAATGAAAAATTTAAATAAATCATACTAAATAATTATTATTAATAGTGAAACTAACTTGTCACCAAAATAGATATACTAAGTTCCATGCCTCATTGTTGAAAAATATAACTAAGTGTCACTTACAAGAGATCATATAATATAATAATGAAACAAATTGGATACCCTGCTACCACTTCCCTTCTATTTTTCCCCTCTTCCCCAACATCACACGTCCAGATCCATCTCCTTCCAAAATAATCTATCCCAAATACACCTAGGAAAGGAATCATAACATGCACCTCATGAATCATATAATAACATCATCCCATTTCACATCACTATATATAGTAACCAAGTAGTTTCTAAGAGCCACCACATCACAAATGACATATATTATACATTAGGAATTATACCTCAATCCATTATATCACATACAGTGAGTAAGGTACCATAATCCATCACATCATATAAATATAATACCAATAATTATCCTTGGATACTATTAAATGTTAAATCATTTTTATAAATAACCACAATCCATCACATCCCTCTACACAAAAATATGGTAAAACTAACAATCATACATAATAGAACATGTAACAACCAATGGAAGTGATTTGGGGTTGAGGGGGTGGTTAGACATCCATACTCCCACTAGGATTTTGCGGAAAACACATTCCCAAAATCCATTCAGTTTTAGTCACCCTAACTACCATGGGTGGGGTTGTATATGCAATCATATAAAATACATGATATAATATATCTCATTTCCACACAATGGGAATAAATTTGTCTTAGACTCAACTACAGATAATTTTACTCATACTCTCGACTGCCACTGCTAATACCCGACATCCTTTAAGAACAAAATAAATTTAAAGATATAATATAATTAATTCATTACTTTTTATCATTTCCATATGTTAAATTAACCATTATAATTATTACACATTACATTAAATTGCATTAATCATCATAGTGATGTCCATTCTCTCCAAGAATAACCTAATCTTAGTCCACGGTTCCTCAAGATTAACATCTTTTTATCAATTTTATTCAAACAACACCAACCCCATGGGTTAAGAAGTATTTATTCATTATTAAAATCATTATATAAAACATGTACTAAAGTAAAACCATCCTAAGATACCACCAGGAGAAAAATTGTAACCAAGAACATCCACATGCCTCAAGAAGTAGGGAAAGGAATTAAGATCAAGCAACAAATGGACCATTGACCATTAAAAATATTCAAAAGTGAACAACCCAGTCCGTAGAACAACATCAATAGGTAAACCTAGCATCAAACCATTCTATCATCTATGTTTACATTCCTTAAAACCACATGAATATCACAATTCATCTCTCCATAAAATGAATCAACTTATGCCACATCATTTGGGACTCCCCACCCCACATCACATAATCTATCTCAGGCTTAGCCATCCCCGGATCAGCCATCCTAGGCTCATATCACATCTTGCCTCACCACCTCATATCACATTTCATTATGAAGATCACATCTCGATATCATCACAATATAATCAAGAAATAATGAAGCATAAAAAACATGGAGATCTAGACCTAAAAAAGGCATCCCTCCCTTAAACATAAAAAATCAATCATGACCCTATACTCAAAGCACTCATCCTTCTCAAGAAAAAAGGAAAATCTGGACCTTGTAATTAACTTTATCAAAATAATAGATTATATTCCTTCATGGATTAACAAATTTATTATTCGTAGGTTAAAACTATGATAAAACTATGTAATAAATTTATAACAATCTAATAAATTAATTAAAATTTTAAATTTAACATGTTTCCTAGAAATAATCCCTGTTTCAAAAAACTTGAGGAATTATAATAAATTAAAATTAAATAAAATAATTTCATTAAAAAGATTTAATATGCTTCACATTCTTTATAAAATTTCATCAACACATGTAATTGCATATTAAATTAAACATGCATACTCAAATCAACTTGATCAATATCAAATTATAACAAAAACCAGATTCATTAAACACACCTCTTCATTCTCTATCAAAATAATTATCAATTAATTATGCCTTTAAAATATTTACCATTTTCCATCCAGATTAATATGATAATCCATATCATATCAAAAAATTCGAACAAGCATAGAATATATATCACACTACATATCAAAATAAGAGGCAAACTGTAATTAAAGTAGAAATAAAAAGACAAATGATCACAATCCAATTCCATGTAAATCTAGATCAATATTTATGTGTATAATATAGTTTCAACCTAAGGGGATAAACTATGACAATTACATGATTGCATGGATATAAATAGGAGAAGTAATAAATCACTTTCCTCAAAGGAGTCAATGTTCTTCACATACAAATAGACCAATGTCACAGATCCCGATAACCTCTCCAACAAGATGATTCATCCCTCTAAGGATGTTGTTCCACAACCACACCAACAAAAAACCATGAAATACCCATTAGAATAATGGAGAGAGACCACCATCACATGGAATGATGAATTTGGAGAAACAATATCAATGAACTATAAGAGAATAGATATAAAGTTACTTGGATCACCACAGATCGAAGACCGAAGGCCAAGAATATATTTCCATAAACGGAATACCAATAATACTATAGGGAGATCCACTTTCCATATAGGGTGTATAATAAAATTGTAGGGTTTGGAAAATATCAGAGTCACTATTTCCATTAAAGGAGAACTTTACATCACATTTTCATGACATAAAACCCTTTCTCATCATATAAATGTTGGTATTTATTTTTAAACAAAAAATGTTTCCCCTAAAACAATTAAACCCTAAAATATTTCACATAATGAGGAACCCCATGAACTATCCTCACTCAATCTGTGAATCAAAAAGTCACAATTTCAAATACTAACACATTTTGAATTCCATATCCTTCTAGATTTTAGCAGCTAAAAACCTACAGACATGCTCTAAGCTTCCTCTGAGTATTTTAGTAGTTGGAAACATGAAAATTTTTAGACTAAATAGATTTGTACCCTTACATTATATACCACTTAAAATATTATCATACTCAAGAATCCAAAATCAATCCTAGATAGAAAATGAAAATGGGGTTGACCAAACAACCACAACACGAGATACCTCTCAAGGATCTCTCCATCACAACATCTTAACAACATCACTAAGTGGAAACAACTAAAAAACTATACAACAACAACCAGCTCCTAAACACTCCCGTAGGGTAAATAACTCTTAAACAATAAAAAGGATACCAGTAAGAAAAAATGTGTGAACCATCTCACTAACCGAAAATGTCAACATCCCCAAAAAAAAGTTACAATAGAATACCAAAACATCAAAAATCATGGGGCACTGAGTGCACATATATGACTTACATTCTAATGCACTACTTTGTAATTTAATGTAATTCAATAATACACAAACCAAAGGAATGAAACACAAATTAAACACCTTATCCTAGGAGTCATGGATCATTCTATTCCTCTACTTAAAGTTCACATCAACATCAACATCAATCTCACCACATTCCATGACATGAGAGTTATCATGAGATAACGATAGAGTTGTGACATTTGAAAAATATTATGTATTCTTCACATATGTGGGGGACGTTCTATTTGATATTCCATGTCTCCAACATAGTCTAACTCCTCTAAAGGATTAAAAAAATAGGGAGAAATATTACACCCATGACCGAACCATTTCTTCCCACAATGAGGATTCACCTCTAGGGACACATATCTCCAACATTGAACTCTAGAGGCCTCCTCCTATGATCGACATAGGATTTGTAATGATTTTATGTTTCCTTAAACCTCTTGAAATTACATGTAGAATATCTATTATACTCTGTGCTAATTCTAGACTGATAATTATTGCCTCTCCAATCATAGTCCATCATAATAGATAACAACAAGGTTGGTCCTACAAAGAGTGACATGGCTCCATTCAAATTGTTGAGTGGATACTATTATTAGAGTAAAAATCGACCACGGGAAGGGGTCTCATCCTTGAACCTCCAAAATCTAGGATATAAAAGTGAATCATTTCTTAAAGAGTCTAGATGTTGTGCCCTATTAGACAATCCATCTGTGGATGCAAATAAATTTTAAGGAATAACTAATATCCAAAATAATTTTTGAGATATCTTCATATAAAAGTTCTGAAATGAGGATCCTAGTCATAGATGATCATCCTTGGGATTTGGTGGAGTCACACTACCACATCCAGATACTACCTTGAAAAAAACTCTATTGATATTAACTCCCTGTTTGCTATAATGTGGGATGATTTTATCAAATGATCCACTATCACCCATATAGTATCACAGCCACCCTAAAATCATGGTAATCTCATAATGAATTCCATCAAGATATCCTCCAACATCCATTTTGGTACAACCAATGGATGTAGAAAACCATTGGGAACATTGCTTTCATAATTCACCTTCTGGCAGACAAAACATCAATAAAAAAACTCTACAACTGCATGCTTCAACCCTAGCCACCAAAACTATCCTCTCAAATATTATTTCATCATTTTCATATCGGGATGTACCACTGAATGTGATCTATATGACTCATAGTAGCACATATCAAGCATCACCGATGGAATGAAAATCCCCCCTTAGAAAAACACCTTCTGATTCCCATCTTTAGACCTACCATCAGGGGAATCTCCAAAAAAATGACCCATTCCCTCTAGACCTCCACCTCAAAATCCTCAATCTGGACTCCTCTACAACCTAAAAAAATATTATTGTACCATTATCTGTAAAATAAATCCTCTAACTCTAACCTCTCCCATATCTAGATTCAACTCTGACAGTTTATCCATTAATCTCGTGGAATCTCTAGATTTTCACACAATATCACTAATTAACTTCCTACTCAGTGTGTCAGCTGCAAAATTTCCATTTTCGGGAATATAAAAATTCTCAAAATCATAATCCTATAATAATTCCATACATTGATGATAATGTAAGTTCATGTTATGTTGGGAGAAAAAATTGTGCTCTTATAGTGAGTAAAAACTAAAAAATTCCCTCTGATGAGGTAATGTCACTATAACATCAAAGAAAACACAACATCCACCATCTAAAGATAATGGGTGGCATATTTACCCTTGTGGATAAGTAAAAGTTGATACCTATAAGAATCAACTGATCTATGCTACATCATAACATAAACTAATCTAAGAAGTGAAGCGTTATAAAAAACCTCAAATTGTAGAACATGTGTAGGATAACAAAGGACTATAGAATTGACCAACTTCTCCTTCATGTAATCCAAATCTTCCTGACAATGGTTATTCCATATGAATGTCTAATTATTATGGGTCATGGATGTTAGAGGAGTCACAAACTAAGATAAATTGGATATGAAACTCCAATTATTGCTAAAAATACCAATGAAACTTTGCACCTATGTCACTATCCTATTGGATGAGCAAGAAACAACCCCCTCTATCTTTAAAGGATCTATAGATACTCCCTACTGGAACACAACATGAACCGTGAAATAGACTTCACAAGGATAGTTCTCAAACTTAGACAACTTCCTAAGAAATCTTTCATCATGAATTACTCCCATAACGGCACACATATAATCTATATGCTCCTCCTCACATTTTGATTACACAATGATGTCATTGATGAAAACCACAACCAACATATCTAGTAACTCTCTGAATAATACTTTCACCAACCCAATTAACATGACTACATTATTTTTCACACCTAATGGAATCACTATGAACTCATAATGCTGATGAAAACATCAAAATTTAGTCTTGTAAATATACTCATCATTCACTCACATTTGATGATATCATAATCTCAAATAAATTTTCAAGAATCAACTTTCTCCCTTATTCTAATTGAATTAATCATTAATCTATGGAAGAGGATGGTCATTCTTCAATATCACTTGGTTCAAGTTATGATAATCTATACAAAGTAACAAAATACCATCATCATTCTTCGTGAACAAAATTGGTGCACCCAAAACTAACACACTCATCCAAAAAATCTCACGGCAATAGATCATTGAGTTGTACTCCCATATCTCACAACATAGAAATCGCTATCCTATATGGAGGCATCAAGATACGGAGAATTATTTTTTGTAGCTAGATCCAAAACTTAGTCCCCCATAAAGTTGTTAATGATACCAATTCATATGGAAATACATCATGGTACTCTTTTACAACCTTATAAAACACTGACTGTTGAACCCCTAATGAACTCAACATCATATCGGCCATTGAAGATGATAAGAACACAGTGTTTCAAGGACCTGTCTGAGGGTATCTCCCACCAAAAAACATATCTAACTCTCCATCATCTCATATAACACAACCTTCCTCTTGAAGTGATCCATGATATCATACACTAAATACATACAATCTATGATGAGGATAATTTCATATGGGTGTGACCATAAACAAAGGACGTCTCTCCATGAGAGGTTCTCCCCAACAGTAGATCGTATTCTCTGCATACTTTATAAAAGTCAGTTTGACCCTCAAATGGTATATTCAATGCCCTGGGAACTTGATGTATCTCAACCTCATCTCCCAAATCATTGATGGCGTTAGGTGATATAATGGAGTGAATCACTCTTGAATCACACAAAGCATGAACTCATTTAGAAAACAAGCAAAGGGTACCTCTAAAGATGACTACATTGCCTAGTGTTAGAAAAACTAAATCTTAAATCTTAACATGACCTGCTCCATGACCTCATAGACTCAGCTGATGAACACTTCCACGCCCACACTCTACTCACTAAGGATGAGGAGCCTCTCTGAGCTATAATTTATTTACCCCATATCCACTATGTTGTTCCCAAAATAGAAAACCCTACTACATCTCTCTTAACTCACACTTCCTCATCAAAGGAACATAATGTTGAACACTTTGACCATGTGGACTTATCAAAAAGGTTGTTCACTCAAACTAATAATGACCGCAAACTCCAAAATAAATAAAAAATAATTTTATATATTTTCTTAGGTATGAGATTTGTCTCCCCTGAAAAAAATGAGATATTGAGGGATGGGACCAAGCCCCAGATGATTGAAAACCCTTACTTCCAAATAATCAAGAACCTCAGACCATAGCTTTGCTTCATGTGGAATCCTATTGACTCCCCTCCCATGACAATTTGGTTCGGTCCAGTGTCCTCTCAATAGCCTCAACTATCACCAGGAGCTCATGATATGTCTTCAACAAAAATGGGGTGACCTATAGTTGTATCTATAGAAGAAAATCCTCCTTATAATGTCTCTCCATGGTATCTTCATCAACTAAAATTTATGAAGCATATCTCAAAGGGGTCGGGAATTGGATCTCAAACTCTCATAATATGGAAATCCCCGGTCACAGGGTAAGAAAGTCTTAGAGACTGAACATATACATAGTCAAAGAATGGAACTCTTCTTAGAACTGGTCTCAAGACTTCTACTATGTGACTGTTGAATCCTCCTAATCTCCATTGAATAATAATCACTACTTCATCACTACTCTACACAGTATCTTAATAGCCAACAATAAATAGTTCTCCTTCTGAGAACAAATCTGAATGAAAGCTATATCAACCTCCTTTAACCAATCATTGATGTATGAATCTGAAACAGATCCCTCATACTTCAATAGAATCTGGTAATAAAATTCTCATAGTGTCCTCCTCCAACCATTATCATCATTGACCTCCACTCTATGTTGATCTTCTGACATATCCTATTGAACATCTTCTTTATGAACATAACAATGACGATGTCCTAGAGACACACCTACAAAAGGGACAAACCCTTAGAGATCCTAAACCTGAAACATGTAATTATTAACATTAATTCATTAATTATTTTATATTCATGTTATGTTTACAACATATGTCAAGGTTTACACATTTCAAACATTGTCACAATGAATAATGATGCGTGATCGTTTCCTAGGTCTCAACCATGAAACTTGTATCACATAATTTAGTAGGTTCATTAAACATAAAGGTCCATGCATAAAATCATATGAGGCCCTAAATACCTCTTTCTAAGATGGTCTCTTGTGTTAAAATTTCATACTAATCATATCTGACACCATTAACCTACAAACCCATGTAACCTCATCTACACATAACTCCAAATTTTGCAATATCACTCAACCTGAACCTCTGATATTGCACTATCATGACCCCCTTCCCGGAAATTGTACCCCTATTGTTTCAGAAATGATAGAAGGGATATGGTGACTACTTGAGTCCAACCTCTAGTAGGCCCTGGGATGGTGACTATCATCAAGTGTATAATAAAAATACATATGGGAGGCATTACCTCTAACAAAACATGTGAAAGAGAGAGATAATATAGAGAAACCAATAAAAACCAAATAAAATATATATTTATATATATATAAGTAGATCTGAGTTCAAAAATATAATTATGTACGGTACTTTAAAAACTAAAAGGAAAAATACAAGTACCAAAAAAGGAAAATGCGGTAGTAATCACAATGCCTAAATGGCTCGAACAAAACCACAAGCTAGTAATATCCTTCCTGATCTCCAACCATATATGATTTGACTAAAAATAGTTTATATATATGTAGGGTTAATATAATAGTATTCTCAGAAAGATCCTACCCGGAGCCTGTTGTTCATAAGATAAAGAATGAATGCTATAGAATAGTGAACAATAATGAAACTAACTCATCACATAATAATGTATATTATGTTCCCTACCTCACCAAGGATAACTCTCACTAAGTATCACATACAATAGATCATATAATATAATAAAGAAACATAAAGGGTACCCTACTACCACTTCCCCTATTGGTTTCCCACACTTCCCCAGTGTCACATATCCTGAGCCATCTCTCTCCAAAATAAATCAGCCCAAGGAATCCCAGGTAGGGAATCACAAAATGCACCTCATGCATCATGTCACCAAATCATCTCATATCACACAACTATATATACTGACCATGTTGTTTTTAGGATCCACCAAAACCCATATGAAATGTATTATACATCGAGTATTATTCCTCAAGACATTACAACCAACACATTATGTAAAGCACCACAAGTCATCACATCCTATACAAGAAAAACCTATGATAATCCTTTTGATATTATAAATTGTGATACATGTGTGAAAAATATCAAAAAGCCATCACATCCCTATACACACATATATGGGGAAAATCAATACCTTTCCTACAAGTGAAAGTAACTATCAATATAATAGATATGGGAAAAGTTGGTCATTGGTCATCCATCCTCCCATTAGGATGTTGTGGAAAACAACCTTCTAGAGTCCACATGGTGTTAGTCTCTGTAAAAAACATGGGTGGGGTAGCATATGAAATAACAAATATACACGATATAATATAGGTCATAACCACAATATGGGAATAACCTAGTCTTAGACTCAACTACAACTAACTTCTCTCGGAATCCGGGCTACCACTGCTAAGAACATATATCCTATAAGTAGAAAACTATTTTAAAGTTATATATTAATTACTTATTTACTATTTATCATTTCCTTCCATTATTTAATATATTATCCATTAAATTTACTATTAACATTCTTCCATATCACATTACATTAATCATCATAGTGAAGCCCGTGACCTCCAAGCATAATCCAAACAGATTCCATGGTACCTCAAGATTAACCTCTTATTAGAATTTTCATTTCTGTAACACCAATCCCATGGGTTATGAATTATTTTTTCATTATTATCATTATTCTATAAAATAGGTACATGAAAAAACCCATACTAATAAACCATCAATAGGAAACATAAGACTGATCATATTTAGCTACCTCATGCAGTGGGGAATGAAATGTAAATAAAATAAGAAACCTGACAATAATCAATTAATCATATTCAAAAGTGTGCATCCCAGCTCTCGGCATCACATGAATGGGTAAGCCTAGATTCAACCCATACCATCATCTATGGTTACATCCCTAACAGCCACATGCATATCGTTTTGCATCTCTCCATCATAGGTGTCAACTTCCACCAAATCATTTGGACCTCCCCTCCCCACATCACATAACCATCATAGGCTCATCCTTCAAAGGATTATATAAAATTCAGGCCTCCCCTACTCATATCATATTACATAGAAAAGTTCACATTCAGGGAACATCACAAAATAAATAGAAAACAAACAAGTACATATAATAGGGAAATCTATGCCCTATAACAAGGCTTCCAAACATTACACATAAAAAATCTCTCACGACTCCACACTCAAGGCACTCAACCTTCCCAAGTAGATGAGAAACTCAGGACCTAGAAAATAACTTTATTAAATAATTAGTTTTTATTCCATATTTAATCAAGTGATTCATTATTCATAGGTTCAAATATGGGAAACCTAATGCATTAGTCTATAAGAAGATACTAATAAAATAAACAATTAAATAAAACATGTTTCCCACCATTCATTCTAGTTTAAAAAAACATTTGGAATTAAAATTCATTAACATGAATTTAATTCTTTTCATCGAAAAAAATTAACATTATTATCATTATTTATCAAATTCCATCACAATATAGAATTATATATTAAATTAAACACACATACTTGCATCAATTTGATCATTATAAAATTTCAACAAAGACCATATTCATTAAATATGAATCTTTATTCTCCATCCAATTAATTATCAAATAATTCTAGATTTATATTCTATACCATTTTACATCATTAAAAACTTGTTAATAAATATTATAACCAAAAATTCTAACAATAATTACATAAATAGAACAATATATAGAAAAATAATAGTCAAAACATTATCACATTAAAAATAAACAACAAACAATTGAAATCCAAATCATTAATGATCTGATTAAATGTTTATGAGGTTAATTAAATTGGCCACCACAGGCATTAGAAACAAGTAAAGGTAAGAAAATAAGGATCCAATCCCTTACATGATTCATGATTAAGTGGTTTTTAGACCCCTTTTCATTAATCTAAACATGACCTTCCTCCTTGATAAAATCATATTTCATGAACTAAAATCTTTCTTAATGAAGATTCACTCACTCGAAGTTGTAGAATCATTCAAAGCCACTTTCAATGGAATATTCCATGTTAAATAACCCACCATTAGAAGATGAATATCGATTTTATAAGGAAAATAAATACCTGAAGAAAATATCTATCTGTCACCGCCATGATCATCTAATTAAGAATTCACGAACCACATCTTTCACACCCATATTATTTATTTATTTATTATTATTATTCTTATTATTATTATTATTTATTCATTTTAAATTCTTATTTATTTAATATTTTTTAATTTTATACATTTTTAAAATTTATTTCTACATGTTTATTCAATTCAATTAAATTTTTTTAATATGGTTTTAATTTATATAATTAACATGTATTTATTTTCATTTTAACAAATTTTCATTTTTATATTTTTTTAATAATATATATAATTAATAACTCTTATTATTTTTTTATATTTTCCCAATCTAGTAAATTAATAATAATTACATTTCAATCATATTTATCATTCATTCATTTAATATTTTTTAATATTTTTTATTCATAAAAATGTTAATTACTTTTTACTTTTTTATAATTTAGTCGTTTTTAATATTTTTTCATTTCATAATTTTTTTAATTTATTCATATTTAATATTTATTTATACATATTAATTCACTGAAATTTAATGTTTTTGATATTTTTGTAATGTGAATAATTAATATGTATTTATTTTCATTTTAATATATATTAACTTTGATTTTGGCTAATAATTTAAATAATTAATTAAACATGTTTATTTTATTTCTATTTTTGTGGTCGATTCATTTTTTATTATTAAATTACACCCATATTAACATTAATGAATTTAATATTGTTTATTCATTGATAAAGATAATATTTTTTAACTATTTTTTATAATTTAATCATTTCTAAAATACATTTGTTTAATAATTTTTTAATTTATTTTAAATTTTTTTATAATCTCTTAAAAAAAGTACTGCTAAAGTATAGCCTTATCAGAGCTAAAATAAAAACCATTGATAAAACCTATATTTATCAGCGTAAATAAAGACTGGTTCGATCAATACTTTTTTATTTTAATAATGATAAATCATATCTAATCAGCGCTTGTTGGAAATCACTAATAAAACCCCCTCTTGACTTTAAAGGTAAACCCTAACACATAACTTCATTATATCATGTTGTTCAAGCTCTCACGAGACTCAACCTATACCGATGCTCCCCCTAAAACTTCTTGAATGAGTTGACCCTCCCCAAACCGAAGGTATGTGAATATTTTTATTCCTTTTTATTTAATCTTTTTTTCTTTCAAAAAATTTAGTTCATCTTCCTCCTATAGTTGATCTATGAAACCTTATGTTAATCCCCTAATTAAAAATTGTATTCAATGTCTATTGAGAAATTATTTTCCTATATCAAAGATATTTTCACTTGGATCTCTATAGTATCCAAAAAAAATTTGGTGATTGCCTAGTTTTGATGCAACTAATTCCTTCATGGTTCATTGTTTTGACATGATTTCCAAGGGCTTATGATACTCATGTTTTTGTTTTTTATATTTTTCAAGCCTGGTAGTGTATATTTCAGGTTTTTCTTCACAAATTTCATCCTTAAAACAACTCAAAATAAGTGTGTGGGTTTTCTGGAATTTTATTTTTGATAGAAAACAAATTGTATTTTAGTTATAAATTGAAACTAATAAGATGGATTTATAAAATATTAAATTTAAATATGAAATATATTGAGATTCAAGGTAACCTCATAACAAATATTCCAAATTGATAGTGGTAATTTTAACTCTAAGTCCAAAAAAATAATTTTTTCATAAGAATTTAATATAGTTATATATGTTTTCTCTCAAGAATTCTCTAATTGAGTTCATTTTCATGTAAAATAATATTTTATTCCAAAATATTATAATTGGATTTATTAAAATAATTTTATAATTAAATTCATAATGGTTTTTCTTTTTGGAAAATGACTGTGAAAAAGTGGGGTTTGAAGAATGAAAAACAATTGAAAGAGTGATAGATGATGAAAGTGGGAGAATTCATTTTTAAGGAATTTAATAACTAGATTTAGAGTAGTGACCTTAAAAATGATCCATATATGAGTTTCCCCTTTTCAACTGTCAAAAAAATTTCTATCAATAATTAAATTCTGTTATTTATTCCATAATTATAAAGGAATCACATATATGATTAAAATTGAATAAATTATATAATATATTCGTCACAAGAATAATATTTCTTTCAGTAAGATTGATTAGGTAATAAATTATCATTAATGTGAATAGTTAAATGGAATTATAATAGTTATCACAACCATAATTGAGTGTTGAAAAATTTAAATAGTGTAAAAATAATTGAAAACACTCTTATTATGATTTGAATTATTAGAATATCATTCAACATGAAATTACATTTTAATCAAACATATTCAAATAACTAAATAGAATAAAAAACATCAAATAAATTGTTTGAGAAAAAAGAAAAAACAAAAACAATTTTTCAACTAAATATAAACATTCCCAATAAATTATGTAATTATGTAAAATATTGATGAATATTTTACACGAGCTCTCTGAAGATTAGGTCACCATAGGTTTTTTCAGACATTGAAACAGAACAAATTCTATCTTTTTTCATTGTAATTTTAGTTTTCAATGCTTCCTTGTGTGTCCAATATGAGTATAAATTTTTTCATAGTAAAATAATCAAATTTCATTAAAGTGTCAATAACTTTATTTTTTTCTCTTGAATAATATAGACTTATTTAAAATAAGGATTATATATTTACACACAAATTTATTTAGACATATAAATATACATAAATATATATTTCCACTAAATTTAATATGCTTTTTTACTTATTAATGTATATATACATTATATGGAAAACTTATTTGTATTTTTTTGTTTTTTTGTATAAAATTATTATTTTTTACCTAGTAGGATGAATATGAATTGAAAATGTATGGATTCTAATTGTATGATAAAAGGGAATGATTATGGATTTATAGAGTTCATCATGTTTTCTATAGACCATGCATAAGGACCTTCTCCAATCCATTTTTTGTGTTTATATTGTTTTTATTATATATGAATTCTCTTATAAGAGTTGAAAGAAAATTTTATTTGTCCTAGAATAGATCGACTATATAAATGATTGATTAAACATGGGAAAACATAATTTATATACTAAATGGTATGATATTGTAATTGATGAATCATTTGAAATGGATTCAAGTGTTAATTCTGAATGAGTTCATATGGATGAAATAATAATTAGAATTGAATATAGTCTTCATGATTTTCAAAAAAAATCAATAAGTTAAATAACTATGTATTTTAACACTTTTATACTATTTTTATGATATATATATCATTTTCAGTTGTATTGAATCCATATAATTTGAAATCTGGGAGAGGGTGGAGGGACACCAGCTTTACAAGACTACATAGTCTCCTTAATGATGTGCTACAAGAATAAAATGATCTTCCTTATCAAAAATATAACACTATATAATTATATCTTCAATGTGTATGATCTCTGAAAAAATACATGTTTCTCTAAGTGATTTTATATTATTTATGAAGGACTATATACCACATAAAAAATGTATTAAATGTGGCACAACATGATACAAGAAAGATGAATCAAGAACTTTGAAATTTGTATGTTTTTTATTATCATTTTATGGTCTGGATGAATATATGGATGTTTGGAAAACACTATAAAATTGTAATGGTATTAATATATTAGTGTTGATGATAGGAAACTACATTACCTAAAAGATTCTCCTTAGTGGGAAAATCATTTTAAGTATCCTAAATTTATAAATGAGTTGAGACACCTCTATATTGCATTATCTACAGATATAATGAATATTTTTGGAGTAACAAGTAGTACTCATAGTACATGACTACTTATGTTGGTAAATTATAACTTCAAATCGTGGATATACATGAAGTTCATATATTTAATGTTTTATTTGATTATATATAAGCCAAAACAACCCAATACTGAAATAGATGTCAATTTGGATCCATTGATAGAGGATTTGAAATTGATGTGGGTTATAGGTGTTACATTTTATTATGCTCATAGAACTGACGAATTGTAATTGAGATCCATGATGTATTAGATGATAAATAAATTTCCTGGTTATGGAAATTTATGGGGCTATATCATTAATGGAATGTTTGAATATCCCATTTCTGAAGATGTTATACACTTATTTAGGATGAAACATTGCTCAAGGACTATTTTTTAGGATATTTTAAATTTATACCCTTACTACATAAAGACAAATCATGGATGAAATTATTATATGGAAATACCAAACAAAGTACACCACTATATCCACTAATGGGAGATGAATAGATTGTGAAAGTAATATATATTTAAAATCTTTTTGAAAAATATTTTTTTGAAAAAACATATGAAATTCGGATAAAACATTGATCAGTTTTCTTTGAATTTATTTATTAGAATTATTTGTATGTTAGAAATTTTATTGATTTAATGCATGCATAAAAAAATTCATGGGATAGTGTTATTATAATGAAACTCAATGTACAAGAAAAAATTAGTGGCATTAACGGTGGGTTGGATATGATTAACATGGGGATGGTGGAATATTTGGAAATGGTGAAGGGTGAATGATTATGTTTTCTTCCTCCAATAGATCACACATTTTCCATGAAAGATAAATATTAGTTTTATGAATTTCTGAATGATGTAAAGGTTCTATAGGGGTATTCATCAAATATCTAAAATATCGTGTAAATGAAAATTTTGAATTTAAATGGAATAAAATGACATGATTATCATGTTTTGATGTTAGATATAATGTATATATATTTAAGTTGCATTGTTCCTAAAAATGAATGGCATACATTAACTATAATTTCATATTTTTCAAATCCATGGGAAGTAAAGACCCAATAATGTTTCTAATCATGAATAGGAAAATATTAGTCTTTTTATGAGAATTCAAGATGTTCTTCCCAAATTATTTATTTGATATAATGGTCCACTTGATGGTTCACTAAGTTATTTATATTCACCTATTTGGTCATTCACATTACATATATATGTACCCACATTTAACGGTCTATTTAGATTCTGAAAGAGTATATCAAGAGTCATATTCATCCAGATGATTATATTGCGGAGAAATATATTATTGAATAAGAAGATGAATATTGTACAAATTACCTATCAGATGTTTATAGCATTGGTCTCTCAAAATATTGTCATAGTTAAAGCCTTTTTGGAGAAGGGATTTCTGGAATAGATGTTGTTATAATTTCACTTATAGAATATGAAAAATATCACCTTTATATTTTACATAATAGTGTAGAGTTTGTTCCATACATTAAATCAGAAAAAGTAATATGTAGACATTTGAATCCATTAAGGGATTAGATATGTATATTAAATAAAAATAATAAATAGTTTATTTGATGGTTTTGTAATTATATTTATATAGATTTATCTGCGAATTCATGTTTAATATCTTAACATCATTAAAGGAAATCCATAAGACCAAGTGTAAATTTATTATCTTATAATAGTTATGTAATTAATGGATATAAATTTTATACAAAGGTATTAGATCAACTAGTACCCTTGCATAAAGTCCAAGGTCTCCACTAATAGTATGTTGATCAATATTAAGAGGGGTGCCAATTCCAGAGGCTAGTTCATTTAGAATTTTTGGATGCTAGTAAATCCATGGAAATCCATGGATCATAGTCCAAACCTCACCAAGGGAGTGCTTTTGCAAAAGGATTGAAATTGTCCTCCCAATATGAGAGCTAGAAGAACCCTGGTCTGAGGTTGAGGTTTCCAGCCCTCCATACCCTGTCAAAGTATTCTTTCTTCTCTAGGATGACTTGGAAGTATCCATTACCAATTGAGATTAGTCTCCATTTTGTAGTATTCCAGCAATGATAAATTATCCCTTTTAGGTCCGCATATTCCCATGGCTTCACTCATTTTTCATAAGAGACACGACCTAATACCGAGAACTTGCAAAGCTCTCGTCTTTGCATAAGGGCATCTGGATTTGTGATAACAATGATGGATCCATCCCATGATCTCTTCAGCAATGGCGGCTTATTACCAGTAGCATTTGAGGGGATGTCAACAGCCTCGACAAAAGAAAGGGATTTTCGGGGATTGATGGAAGAAACATAACATATTTCAGATACATTCTGCAGATGCATAAAATATATTTCCCAATCTGGGTTAAAAGACTCCATTTCGATCCAGATCTTAGAAGAAGCCAGCTTCATCGTCACCGGTATGAAAGTAGGAACCTTCCACGGTTTCCATCCTCAAGTGATTTATTAATATCTAAAACCAAGGGGTTTGTGGCTATTTTTTGATCTCTCAATGTAGATATTTTTTTGTTTAACTCTATGATTAAAACACTAAGTCATTAATATATATTTATTATTAAGATTTATTCCATTTTATTAAATAATTTACCACTATATAAATGGATGTAAAAGTGAAAAACAAATCCATTATCAGCACTAAAAATTGTTATTGATCTATGTTTATTTAAAAGTAGTCCACTTTTATCAATGTTAGTTTAGCACTAATAAAGGGTGTCTTTTTTCAGCGCTTCATGTAGTGCTGATAAATATTGTACTGTTTTAGTGTGTTATTGAAATTACCAAACACTACAACATCAAATAAACCATTAAATGGAAAATTCATAATTTAATTGAAAAAAAATTACATGGCAAATTCAAGAACACCCATTATATTATAGAAATTTCAAACATTGTTTTGGACAATTAATTTAGCAATTATTAATAAAAAATAAAAAAAATTCAACGTTTCATTGTCTTTAGCACCCGACAACTTCTAAAAAAACCCAATCTTGGTATCATTTTCTAAAAAATCACTGAAACTTGAGCAAAAGAATCCACATGTATAAAAAATTAATTCGGATGTTAGTAATATTAGAATGAGATGTATTAAATAAAAATATGAAATAATACATTAATAAAATGTCAGTTATAAATAAAGTAAACACTTGAAGTCATACCAGGATCATTGTGTAATTGTAGTGCGATTGATTCCTATATATTAAAATTGACATATGGATTGTTTTCCTAAATTTTAAAAACTATCTGAATTCATTTTCTCAAGTGTGAGTATATTACATTATTTTTTTTCCGCTAAAAATCTAATTTAAAATAAAATACAGAATTAGAATCATTGTGGTCAAGTTGCATGTCTAATTGACTTGTGACTGATTCCTACACGTGACAAACAAAAATATGAATTGTTTTACAAATGAATCAAGATAAATCGAGTGATTTTTCATTGTTTTTAGTGAGTGATACATGATTTGAACTAAAATGAAAATTTTAAACTGATAACAAACACTTTGAGTCGTAATGGGCAGAAAATATATCAAATTTCAATGTGACTAATTTGTAAATATAAAAAATGAAATATGGACCATTTTCCTTAAGTATCAAAATAACCTAAGTGCATTTTATTTTTTTTGTGCTTGTCATGTGTCTTTTGAACCAATATGTAAATTTTAAATATAGAGACACACTTAGAGTCATACTTTTCAAATTGTACATTGGATTTAGGTGAGACTAATTCATACATATAAAAAATGATATGTGGATCATTTATATAATGTATAAATATAATTTGAATATTTCTTATCAGTTTTTACCTTGTCATGTTTCTTTTTTAATAAAATGTCAATTTAAACTGAAAACACACACATTGAGTCATACCTATCACATCATGCGTCAGTCTGATTTTAGACTACTTCCTATATATCAAAAATAGAATTTTGAATCATTTTACTAATGCATCAAGACAGTCTGAGCGTGTTTTCTTAGTTTATAGTGAGTAGAACATGTTTTGAAATAAAAATTCAATTTTAAACGGATAACGAGATCTTTGATTCGTTTTGATACACAATTTATCGAATTGAGCTGGGGATAATTCATATACGTTACAAATGACTTATAATTAATTTTACTAAAATATAAAAACAATCTAAATACATTATCATCATTTTTGAGAATTTGAGGTTTGTTTTGAACTAAAATAACAATTTTAAATAAAAAGGAACACGTGGAGTCATTCCAGTCACATCGTGCATCAAATTGAGGTTCGATTGACTCGAACACATCATAAATGGCTTCATGATAATTTTTCAAAGGTATCATGATAATCTGAATTGGTTTTCATGGTTTTAAGTATGTCTTGTCACATTTTTACTAAAATGACATTTTACACTTAAAACATGGACTTTGATTAATACTGGTCACATCGTGTGTCAGTTTGATGTGAAATTTATTCATACACATCAAAATTGAATTAAGAATCATTTTCCTAAGGTATTAGGGAAATAAGCGAATGTTTTCTCGGTTTTTACTGGGTGACACAAATTTTGAACTAAAATGTTAATTTTAAACAGATAACGAACACTTGAGTCATACCGAGAAGACCATGTATCATATTGAGATGAGACTGATTCATACATGTGAAAAATTATTGATAGATCATTTTTCTAAAGTATCAAAACCATCATAATGATTTTACATAGTTTTGAGTATGTGACATGTGTTTTGCACAAAAATGTAAATATTAAATGAAGACATAGTTAGAGTCATACCGGTCACACCATCCATCAGATTGATTTGAATTTGATTCATAGAAATAAAAATGACATAAGGATCATTATCATAATATATCAAAATAATTTTAGTGTGTTTTATCAGTTTTGAGTATTTCTTGTGTCTTTTTTTCTAAAATTTCATCTTAAACTAAAAACACACACTTCAAGTCATACCAGTTACATTGTATGTCAATTTTATATGAGACTAATTCCTACAAGTAAAAAAAATTTCTTATGAATCATTTTAATAAATTATCAAGACAATCTGAGCAATTTTTTAGGTTTTTAGCTAGTGATACATGTTTTGAATTAAAATATGAATTTTAAACTGATAATTGCTATTTTGAGTTAATCGGGCACACTGTGTATCATATTGAGGTGTGGATAATTCCTACATATCAAAAATCACATACGGATCATTTCATTAAAGTATCAATATTCTGATAGAGTTTTTTCAAATTTGATTATTTGATGTGTGTTTTAAACTAAATATCAATTTTTTAAAAAAAATGCCATACATAGACTAATTCTGGTCACAATACACATTATATTGAGGTGAATATGATTTGTACACATCACAAATTACTTCACATTTATCTTCCTAATGTATAAAAAAATATTTGAATACGATTTCCTAGTTTTGAGTATTCCACGTATTTTTTCACTAAAATAATAATTTAAGCTGAAAACATGCACATTTAGTCATGTCAGTCATGTCGTTTTTCAGTTTTATGTGTGATTGATTCATACACATCAAAAATGAATTTTAAATCATTTTCCTAAACTATCCAAATAATTAAATAATTCATGTTTAGTTTTCAGTGAGTGACACATATTTGACATAAAATCCCAATTTTAAATTCATAACCAACACATTGAGTTATATCAGGGACATCATGTGTTGGATTGAGGTGTGGATGATTTTCACACATCAAAAATGATTTATGGATGATTTTCTAAAAGTATTAAAACAATATCAATTTTGACTATGTGACTTTTCTTTTGAACTAAAATGTCAAATTTAAAATGAAAACCTAAAATTTTAGTAATATCGAGAATGAAGTGTATTATATTGAGGTGTGGTGGATTTATATATATAAAAAATGACTTATGGATCATTGCACTAAAGTATCAAAATATTTTTAATGTGTTTTCTTGATATTTAGTATGTGATGTGGGTTTTGAACTAAAATTTTAATTATGAACTAAAAAATTACAATTTGTGACATACTGATAACATTATGTATCCGATTGAGGTTCATCTAATTTAGGTGTGGATAATTAATACATCATTCAAGACAATGTTTGGGATAGATCATTTAAAAAGTAATAATTTTCCATTCAACTTTTACAAAATCACTTATTAGATGCATCCTTATGATTCATGTCAGGTTATAGGAATCAAGGGGTTTCCTTTGTCATCTAAAAGGAAAATGTTCTCTCTTATCTTTTTTATAGATATATGAATGAAAATAATGAATTCCCAAAATATCTATTAAAAATCTAAATAACAGTCAAATAAAAATGATAGTGAACTTAACTTAAAAATATTAAATGAAATGTTGAAAAAACTAACTAAAGAAGTAGAAGGAGTTCACCATTTCATGATGTGTGTATACATTATTGACTCATTTCCCTATAACCATTATCTATGTTGCAACATCAATGTACCATCTCTCATGATAACAAGAAGCTTCGAACATTTTACTAACTCTATCATATCAGGTGGACCTGGTATTGGATTGTCGTGCGGCTAATTTCTACATCTCACAAATGAATCTTGAATCTTTTTCCTAAATTATCAAAATAATATGAATTTTTTTACATGGTTTTGAGTATGTAACTTGTTTTTTTGAAATAAAATGACAATGTTAAATGAAACAAATAAACTTTGAGTCATAATTGACATACCTGGTATAGGATCGAGGTGTGGTTGATTCCTATACATCACACCACGTATTTTTATTATAAAATACATTCATCATTTAGGGTTATCTAATAATATTTTTGTTTTATTACCTAGAATGTTGAATGAATTACAGAATAAAATGTCAAGTGTGTTTCCATGAGTGAAACATCCTTACTGAGTTAATGATCATAGTATATGGGTGAATCATTCTTGTTGACGAAGTCATTTCTTAATAATTTCTATATTTTTTTTAAAAAATTAATCTTTCGATAAAAATGTTAATGGGAATAACTAAAAAGTGGATAAAATGATGAGAAAACTCAGTCAATAAATATTAAGAAGTCTTCTCTTTATGATTTCTATATATCTCCTTACACTAGGTATGATTCCCATTTGTATCTAAACAAATCCATTTCATCTTTTGAATGTGAGGACTTTCGAGAGTCTTAGTAGTACTTGAAAAATATAAATATACAATGGACTGATAAATATTTTAAATGAAATTGTAATTATCAATGGAAATACATTTTCTGGGATTCCATTTTATTGATGGTATATGATATCTTTCATAAATTTGAAAACATAATAACCATAATCCTTATCATTATATTGTTTCCAACACTGTAGAAACATTGAGAAAAACATGTAATTTTTTTATATATGTTTTTATAGTGAAATCATATTATATAAATACAAATACTTATCCACTTGTAAAATTATATATGGTCATTGGGCCTAAGGAATCATCCCATGCCATGATTTTGATGACATTTAATCACCATCATATTATAAATTTTTTTAATAAAAATATAATATTAAATGTATGACTTGATGTTTATTTGTAAAATGATTCATGTAGTGTATTGTAAATTTTTAAATGTCATCACATTTGGTCAGTTTTTTGGGTATCTATGCATTGAATATAAAAAATAAATATTTGGACTATGAATATTTTTTTCAATGAGTTACCAAAGTTTCCTAAAAAACAAAATTGAATAAGTAATAATAGGAATGATAATATATTTCAAATAATTAAATTATACATTATTATTTCTGCATCATAGGTATTAATAAGATTTTTCCATCTATAAGTTATCTTTCAAAACTTTTGTATAGTTTTTCCACTATTACTTCATATTTCTTTAGTTCCACTTACAATTATTGTGTGGAAGTGATATGAGTAATAATGAGTATTAATTTCTATTCATAGGGTATTCACTTCAAATAGTATTGATATATGCAACTGTAAAAAATTATGATTAGTATTTATTCATAATTAACATAGCTGATTAGTTATTTCCAAAAAAATCAAGAAAACACACATCATGTAAACATTTACAACTAACACTCCTATCCATTCATGATTGAGGATTTCATTTACATTAATAATATAAATATAGTATATAATAGGCTCTCTGTACATATGTTCTTGAAACAAATTATGACCATATCACCACTTACTAATGTTATATCTACATGAAACTTCTATGTCAGTAAATATGAATGTTTAATAGATTGTTTAAAGGTATAATGTGACGGTCTTTTTGATTAGTTGGTTGATTCTATAGATCATTTTCCTTTGGCCTTCCATTTCATCCCCTTTGATTTCTCTATTTGTAATAACATTCATCGACCCATGACATTTTTCATTAATTGCTAATCATTTTTCAAAAAAAATTCAAAGAAATACCTCATTTTAAAAATTTATTTTTACAAGATAAAATATCCATGCTATGTGTGAACACATAGTAATCTTGACCATATGAATATTTGAATCATCATGTGGAATAGGTATCTCAACACTCGGCTTGTGAGCTATGTGAATCCCCACTCTAAAATAACCTATTCGAAGTATTTTTTTTGTAGATTATCACCATGAATGTAGTACATGGTACCCCTCACAACAAGGTGATGAGTGATTGCTGATATATATAAATCAAAACAATTTTAACCCAATATAATATCAGTATAGGATACAAATTAGTGTCTCTATGGGTCATATTTCATAGAAACAATTATGAAAGTATTGATTACCGCTTCAAAGATATCTCTTTAGGGGGAATGGCTTTCCTCAAATATGGTGTGGGTTGGAGGGGATATTCACGTAGTGGTTGTTCCTATGTTGTTTCTTCACTTTTATTTTTTCCCATAATATTTTTAACAACTCAGATAGACAATTCGATTTTTCTTTAAGAGAAGAAAAAATGCCTTTATACCTTCTATTTTCTTTTTTTATCTCCTATTCATTTCTTTTCGCAAAACATGTTCAGGATGACACCAAAAAACCCACACCTCTAATGCATCCATACCGTTCTTGCCACTTCAAGTCCACTGATAGTAGATGTTCATCGGGTACAAAAGATGACGATTCTTATGTATAATTTTGATATAATAGATAGTAAAATAAGTAAAATTTTTATTTAATATCGATTTAAATAAAATAAAATATTAATTATGTCGTACAAATACATGATTCCCACACTTTTTGTGTGTTTTCATCTATTAGTATTTTTATTTTTTTTGACACACCTCCATCTATAGTATATGATGTGGAATTGAAGTGGCTTTGGATTTTGATTCATCAATTTGAATATAAAAAATGGAATACAATTATATTATTTTATCTTTTCATATAAAAGTATTACATTTGAGTTAAAATACATACCATTTATTTTAACTAAAGCATTCCCAATCCTTGCTTTATGGTGGGGGTATGCTGGTTTTTCTACACATTGTTTATTTTCAGCACTTAATTATTGTTTCATAAATAAAAAATTCACAATCAAAGTGATTAAAACATGTATTTTCATACAATGTATTATACTCTTCACGATGTACCTAAACAGATTACTCGACATGATGACTAATAAACTCATCCCATGTTAGCTATTTTATCAGGTGTGCATAATATAATGGTGCCTACTAGTTTATTTTCTCTTCAACATCTTTGGGATGAATCGTCATTAGAATTTTTGAAATACTGTATTATACTTTCAAGTAAGAATTAAAACATATTTCATTCAAGATTCATCTACTATAAATGAACTCTGCAATTGATAATGAAGAGTAAATCTGTGTTTCATTATTTGGTTAATTTGTAAAAGAACGAATGTATATCAGAACATTAACCTAATCTCTTCCCAAATTAGTTCCATATGCGATGGAAAAATATTGTTACCTTAATCAACATCAATCGACACACACATTCGAGTGGTGATCCCAATGAAACTACTAAAAATTTCCATGTTGGGGCTAACGGCCTGGCTACGAGCATTCTATCATTCCTTGAATTTGATGAAATTGTTTATCCCCTTAATAATTATTTCTAACACCATCATGCTATGAAACTCTTATTTTTTATGGGGCACAATTTATTCATCAGCTACAATTTCCTTGTCTTTAAAATCCTTGATATTTTTTCCCACTATATTAGTAGCACCATCTTGTGTAGAAGGTTTTTGTTCCTCTACATTGGGAGAATCATCATGTTGGTAAACAAGTTATTCTTCAGGATTAGGATAATCAGCACGTGGAGAATTCTTTATCTGTATATGTGGTTCAACATTTTATTTAAATTATGTAAATGCAGTAGTGAATAGATAATAATATGAGTTTACAAAATTTATATTAAAAAATATAACATGATTATTGTAATGTCTTTTATTAAATTTTAATGGATTTGACCCATCTATCTTGTATCCAAATCCCCTCATTGTGGTCTCCTCTAACAAAAAATACCATGTCTACTTTGAGACTACTATGATATGATTCTGACACCCCAATGAAAGGTTTATCTTCAGTTGAATTTACATATGAACCTTAAGTGGATCTGGTCAATAAAATAATAATTAAACACTTTTAGTTTTCAGGTTCTAGAATATAAAATACTTGTAATGCCTTTGATTCCATTATAAATGGTACATATTTAAAACCATCCTTTCCAAAATTCACTTTCATGAATCCAAATTCATCTATTTTAAATGTAATCCTATTATCAACCCACTTGCATTGAAAAATTGAATCCTACAAAGTGGTATAATCCAACTACAATATTTTGTTAATGATACCAAATATGAAATATTCTTATAAATTATTTTTTCTATGCTTAGTACCATATAAATGAATTGATTGAGACACAAGTGTAACTCCACTATTTTAAATGTAAATGAATTAACATTATTACTTTGAATAGAACATTTAACCATTAATAACATAACCATTATAGGATAATACATGAACACTTGGTCCTCTCGATAGCCATCACTAGTGGAACAAATGTTTAACACGTCAGTATTTTTCACGTCGGTTCTATATAACTGACGTGAAAAGCTGTAAAAATTGATTAATCACATCAGTTATTGTATAACCGACATGATAAATTGATAAGAATCCATTTTTTATATCAGTTATCAAATAACCGATGTAAAAAATACTAAGATTAGCTTTATCCCGTCAGTTATTTTATAGCCTCCCTGAAAATAAAATCTGGTCTCTTTATCACATCAGTTATAAAAGAACAACATGATAAAGGAAATCTCAGCCATTTATCATGTTAGTTATCAAAAGAACCGATGTGATAAAACAACATTTGTCACATCGGTTATAAAATAACCGACGTTATAAACTATTTTATACGCCGATTATTAAATAAACGACTTTATAAACATAAAAAAATGATTATCATGTTAGTTATAAAATAACTGATGTGACAATCCTTTTAAATGAATTATTGCACCCCATATTCAGTTATTCTATTTTCTTCGATCTGGAAACCTGTGACTCGTCTCTCCCGTGTGGAAAACCTAGAAAGGATTCTTCAAAGTCGTGGCCTCTAGCCTCGTTTTTCCAACAACATTCATCATCTTTATTGTCACCATATCTATCAGGCTGACTCGCAAAACTCAAGTAAGATTCACATGGCTCAGTTTGAGTTTTTATTTTTCGCGATTCCCTAAACTAATTATTTGAGATTTTATTATTCTATCTTTGTTCTTTCTATCATGGTAAGTTTCATAGTGTTCATTTATATCGTGCTAAATTATTTTCTGGTAAAAGAAACCATGAAAGTGATATCATGAAACTTTATGCTTTTTTTGTGTTCTATCATGTGTGTGCGCGCATACATGGGGTGTCTATGGGGGTGGGGGGGATGTCTAGAGGGGTGGGGGATGTCCATGGGGTGGGGGGTTGTCTAGGGGGGGTGGGTGCCCATGGGGTGTCAATGAGGGAGGGGGTGGTTTCTAGGGGGTGTAGGGGCTGTCCAAGGGGGTTGGGGTGTCCAAGGGGGTAGGGGGTGTCCAGGGGGTGAGGGGACTATCCAAGGGGCTAGGGATGTCCTGGGGGGTCTAGGTGTGAGTGGGATGTCCAAGGGGGTAGGGGGTGTCCAGGGGGTGGGGGTGTCCAGGGGGTGGTGGGTGGGCGACTGTCTAGAGGGGTGGGCATGTCAAAGGGGGTGGGGTGGTGTCTAGGTGGTGTGGGGGTTGTACAAGGGGGTTGTGGTGTCCAGGGGGTCCAGGCGGGTGAGGGGGTTGTCCACGGGGGTAGGGATGTCCAGGGGGTGTGGGGTGTCTAGTGGGGTGAGTGGGCTATCCAAGGGGGTAAGGAGTGTCCAGGGGGTGGGGGGTGTCTCCGGGGGTGGAGGCTGTCTAGAGGGGTGGAGGGCTGCCCAGGGGGTGGGGGCTATCCAGAGGGGTGGGGGTGCCTATGGGGTGTCAAAGGAGGTCGGGGTGGTGTTTGGGGGGGGGATGCCCATGGGGTTTGGTGTGTCCAAGGGGGTGGGGGTGTCTAGGTGGTGAGGGGGCTGTCCAAGGGGGTAGGGGTGTCCAGGGGGTGGGGGGATGCTGTCCAGGGGGGCGAGTGGGATGTCCAAGGGGGTAGGGGGTGTCCAGGGGGTGGTGGATGTCTAGGGGTAGGGGCTGTCTAGGCGGTGGGGGTGTCCAGGGGGTGTCAAAGGGGATGGGGGTGGTGTAGTGGCTATCTAACGGGGTTGGGGTGTCCAAGGGGGTGGGGGTGTCTAGGGGTGAGGGCGCTGTCCAAGGTGGTAGGGGTGTCCACGGGGTGGGGGTGTCCAGGGGGTGAGTGGTTTGTCCAAGGGGTCGGGGGTGTCCAGGGGGTGGGTGGGGGTGTCTAGGGGGGGTCAAGGGAGCTGTCTAGAGGGGTGGGGGCTGTCCATATGGTGGGGGGATGACTAGAGTGGTGGGGGTGTTGTTTAGGGGGTGGGGGGAGGGGTTGTGCATGGGGGTGGTGGTGTCTAGGGTGTGTCCAAGGGGGTGGGGGTGGTGTCCAATTGGGTAGGGGGTTGGACAACCCCCTCAACCCCTGGACACCACTCCCCCACCCCTAGACACCCCACCCCCATGGACATCCTCCACCCCTTGGATAGGCCCCCACCCAACTAGACACTCCCACCCCCTAGATACCCTAGATAGCCCATACACCCATGGACAATGCCAACCCCCTTGGACAACACCCCCCCCCCCGGACACCCCCCAACCCCCTTGGACACAGTCATGATATATATATATCCCAACGGTTTCTTTGAAACTGTTGGAATAATCTATCAATAGGTAGTCTATACCAACGGTTCCTGTAGAATCGTTGGTATAGGGCTATTGCAATGACCATCATGCCAACGGTGTATGAAAATGTTGGGGTATTCTATCCCAATGGTTTTAGGGGTTATCCCAATGGTTTCAAATCATTGGAATCTGTGTAATTTTTAGTAGTGAATGTATACATATATTAGTATTTATACTTCATATTTCTTTTTTTACGGAAGGGTGAATTTGTTATCTAGTTTCAGTAGGATGTATTCTTTGTGTACCTTAAGAATAAAGGATCCAAGATTAATTTAAAACTGTTATATCTAACAATATTTTCTTTTTAAAATGATTTTCATGCTTATATTTTTTTCAAATACAAATATATTTTTTTTTCAATTTTTTTTTTACATTTAATTATGATATTTTTCATATAAATATATATTTGTCTTATCTTAAGAAGATGTATAATTTTGATATTTTTATTGGTTAGTAATGAGTCGACATTAGATTATGACACATTGAATGAGTAATGAATGCAAGGATGGTGTTGATGCTTGTTGGAATTTTCTAAACAAAATGTTCCAAGTAGTGACATTTTTTTCTGTCCAAGCCTAAAATATTTGAATATGAAGAAGTTGAAAAGTAGAGAGATCAAATATCATCTGATTTTTCATGGTTTTAATCCATGTTACAACCCTTGGATTTAGCATGGTGAAACTGGATAAAATGTCAGATCTATTGATGATGATGATTCTATAGATGGTATCTTTTATGGATGTGAAGAAATTATTTGTGATATTGCAATAGAAAATATTGAGATAGAACGGACAGTTTCATGTCTATATGGTGATGATGAAAAACCATTGTTTCATGAATGTATGAATGTTATAGTTTTGTTGGTAGTGTTAATTTTGATTAACTTGAAGGCAATGCATTGATGGAGTGATAGAAGTTTTACAGAGATTCTACAATTGATGAAAGACATTCTTCCAAAAGATAATGATCTTACAGATTCACATTATAAGGACAGGAAAATATTATGCCCGATGGGATAGGGATAAAAGATAATACATGCTTATCTGAATGACTATATGATATATATGAAGGAATATGAATTTCTATCAGAGTGTCAAAAATATGGGACATCACTGTATAAGTTAAAAGGAAAATCACAAGATGATGTATATATTACAATGATCCCTTCAAAGGTATTTTGGTATCATCCTATAATACATCGTTTGAAACATTTATTTGCTAATTCAAATGATGCAAAAAAGGATAAGATGGCATGCTGATGGGTGGATATGTGATGGAAAATTACATTATCCAATATTTTTTCCACAATGTAAGAAAATTGATGAGTAGTATCCTACATTTGGAAATGAAATTAGAAATATCATACTAGGGTTGTGCACAAATGGAATGAATCCATAACGAACCCTCAATAGCACACATAGTTCATGGACTGTTTTATTGGTAAATTACAACCTCTCTCCTGATGTTTGTATGAATCACAAATATGTCATGTTGAGTATAATGATATCTGGTCAGAAGCAACCCAAAAATGATATTGATGTTTTCTTGTCACCGTTGATTGATGATTGGAAAAATTTATGTGAGGATGGTATTATAGTGTATAATCATTATAAAATGGAATATTTTCAACAATATGCAGTGCATATGTTCACTATAAATGACTTACCAACATATGGAAATTTTTCTGGATATAGTGTGTGGGGGGGGCATAAAACATGTCCAATTTGGGAACAATAGATATCATATTGTCAATTGTATCATGGGAGGAAAATAGTGTACATGGGTCATCAAAAGTGTTTGCATGTGGATCACTGTTATAGAAGAATAAAAAAGGCATTAAATGGGTCACAAAAATTTCATATTTATACAAAACCTTTGTACCGTAATGTGTATTTGAGAGGAATGAAAACCTTGATGTGACATTGGTAAAGACACAGAAATCTGGTAATGATAGACATATTTGGAAGAAAAGGTCAATATTTTTGGAGCCACCATATTAGAGATATCATGAAGTTAAACATAATATTGATGTCATGCATGTGGAGATAAATATATATGACAATATTATTGGAACATTGTTAGATATTAAAAGAAATAAAAAATATAGGTTGAATGAAAGATTAGACATACTATTAATGAGAATAAATTTAGAGTTAGCTCCCACTTTTAATGGAAGAAGAACATTTCTTCCCCCGGATTGTCATACATTATCCAAGAGGGAGAAAATTAGCTTTTATCAGTGTCTACAAGATATCAAAGTGCCTCAAGGTCATTCTTCAAATGTAAAAATTTTTATCTCATTGAAGGATTTGATGATGATAGGTATAAAATCTCATGACTGTTACGACATGATGAAACAACTTCTACCAGTTTCACTGCATGTAATATTGCCCATCTGTGTCAGAAAGACTATAATGAAGTTGTGTTATTTTTTCAATTCAATTTGTAATAAGCTGATTAATGTGAATGCAATGAACATTTTGGAAAAGAATGCAATTTCTATACTTTGTCAATTAGAAATGTATTTTACTCCATATTTTTTTGATATAATTGTGAATTTAATGAGTCATATGGTTTGAGAAATAATGCTTTGTGGACCTCTATATCTTCATTGGATGTATCCTTTTGAAAGGTATATGAAAATATTGAAGGGGTATGTTAATAATCCATATCGACCTGAAGCCTCCATTATTGAAAAGTTTATTTCTGAGGAGGTTTCAGAGTTTTGTATGAGCCACTTGGCTACAGAGGAGCACATAGGTTTTTTCCCATCTCGCCATGAACAAGTTAATAAAGAGGTAATGTGGATTCATGGCTTAAAAGTAAAATCGTTGTCCACTGAATAGATGAAGATTTTAGAATTATACATCTTGAATAATATAACTAATGCTTAACCATATATCACATTGCATATTAATGAGTCGAAACAATGTCATCCAAAGAAGAAAGAAATATGTATTTTTAATGATCACAACAAAACATTTTTGCCATGGATTAAAAAGACCTTGCTTTGTAGATCATATATATCAGAGACATTAGGATGTATAGTCGGTGGTCCATGTTTAAATGTGATAACATGGTCCAGTTATTAAATAAATGTCTATACATTTTATATGAAAGATCAGGTTAATAAAGGTGCAGTTCATAATAGTGGTTTATTTGTGTTTACAGAAGAAATGAAATTTTTGAGTTCTAAAGACAAAAACCCAATTTCTACATCAAGTGTGTATTATAGAGTTAATGAAGAAATATGGGTGGTCTATTACATTAAAATTATTTTTCTTATTTTTAACTATAAATGGTTTATCAGTGACAACAATGTCAGTCACGATGAATTTGGAATGACAGTTGTTAATATGGATAGATTGGAAGACACAATTGATTCTTTTATAATGTCAACACATGAAAAACAGATTTTCTTTGTAGTTTATCAATCATATATGGAGTGCTATGTTGTTTTACAAGGGAAAAAACAATATGTTGGTGAGGATCAACTTGATGAAGATGCTGATTTTTGTGAGATACCTACTTCTATGGAATGATTAGCAAAACATAATGATGAGCATGTTTAAGACATGGTTTGTCCCATATGGAATGATAATGATGAAGGAATTTGGGAAAACAATCCATTTGTACATTCCTAATATTATTGGTAACATATGTTTTTTTCATGTTTACATTTATTATTCACATAAAATATTTGATATTGTAATTTTTTTTATTAAAATTCATATTAAAAAAATAACTAGAATTATTTGTTTATTTTAATTTTTTTAGTGTAGTTTAAAATGTTTTCTATAGTTTTCCATTGTTTACCATAGTTTAACTTTACGTAATTTATATATTTATCGATTTTGTTGAATGGAAATTTCACTACCATGTTTACCATGTTTACCGTCTTTACCATTATTTAACATGTCTAAAATATTAACCATGTTAACTGTTACGTAACTTAGTTCATTTTTCCATTTTCTGTTTACATTAGTATTAAAATATTTGAATATGTATATTTCTGAACTAATGTTTGTTTTTATTGATTTGATGGATAATGACAGATCAGTCATTTGATCAACCACATGTTTCTGGAGATGAGCATAATGATCATACCTCTGGGAAGGAACACTCACATGCTCCTCTTAATGTTCCCCAATCTTCCTCATGTGCTCCCATAATGACAAAGAGTTCAATAGTTGGTAAACGTGGGTGAACACGTTTACCAAAATTATCACTTGCCCGTATACAGGACCAGAGGATACTTATTGAGTTTGATGAGAATGATATTCCTAGAGGTCTAAATGAAAAATATTATAAGAGTTTTGTATCAACTCAGGATAAGAGAAAAGTAATCAATTTTTATGATGATTACATATGTATGGAAAAGGAAATAATATCTTAGTTGTGGGAGACAATTTTGGTAAGTTCTTTTGATATTGTGTGCCTATTATTTAAAATTTTCTAGTATAATTTGTTTTACCTCTTATTTATTAGATGACATTTGATATTCATGAAACTGGAGGAGTCAGGAAGAAATGCTTATCAATGGCTGCTAGGAGATGGAGGGATTTCAAATCAACCATCAAATCTGATTTCATTTTTGGTCATTGGAGTAATGACAATCCATGCCATATATATCCTTTCATAGATGCAGACACATGGAGACATTTTGATTATTGTAAAAGAAAAGATTCATTTTTGGTAAGGTTAAAGTAATGTTTTATAGGCTTACTTATATAAATGATCTTATTAATTTTTTATTAAGGATTTCTTATTCATAATTTACAGAAAACAAGGAAATATCTTCAGAATATCCAATATAAAAATGTATACCCTCATAGTTTATCTCAGGGAGGGTTTACATTATTCGAAGAACAAATGATGGCAGAAAAATTACAAAAACTAAGAGATGAGTCTTCAAGATCTGGGGAGGTTGGCCCTCTATCCCCTCCATCTAGACATGAAAAATGGAAGACATCTCAGATTGGGAAAAAGGGGAAATATCTTTCGAACGATTTGAGAATCATAGATGAGAGGATTGTAAGATATTTATTTTATTTATTTAAGTTAACTATATTATTCATATAATTTGAATCATTAAAGAAACGTTCAATTAATTAATACAGGATTCTCTTGAGGAAAAGAGGTCACATAGATTATTTACAGCTGTTGGGAGGCAATATATTTTATCTAATGCATTGGGAAAGCCTGAACATCCTTGTCATGTACAAGGATATCCGACAGATGTTTTGGTAAGAAAAGTGTTTCCACATTCATCTACATCTTCTATTGAGGGTATTTGTAAATAAAATATAATAATTGGAGGATGAATTTCATAATATTAATGCGACGATATAGGATAAAATCCGAGTGTTGGTACATTCTATGTTTGCAGACATTCAAAGACAATTTCAGAATGCAGATCTCACTCCTCCACCTCCCCCTACAGACCCCATTATGTATCCTCCACCTCCATCAGTAGCACCCACTCCCCCACCTCAACCTGTGAATCCCATTTCTTATCATACATATCCACCGTAGCTTCCTACTTATTGCGAGTTGAATGTTGATGATCTTCAAAATCATATAGTTGCATATGGGTTGGTATATTGTATAGGAGATATTGTTCATCATCAACAGTTAGAGGTAGAGCATCATAGGGTCATTGTACATGAGGGTGGGGGTCAGTCCAGTGGGGCGGTGACTAGGGTGTCCATGAGGGTGGGGGGCAGTCTAGGGGTGGGGGTTCTAAGGTTGTGGGAGGGCAGTCCAGGGGCTGTCCAGGGGTGTGGGTGGGTTTTTAGGGTTGTGGGAGGGATATCTAGAGGTGTGTGTGAGTGTGTGTGTGGATGGGGGGGGGTGTATAGGGTTTCCATGGTGGTGGGGAGTGTCTAGAAGGGTGGGAGGGATGTCAAGTGGGTGGGGGGATTTCCAGGAGGGTGAGGGGGTGTCCAGGGGTGTGGGCGGGCTATTTAGTGGGGTGGGGTGGGTTGGGGTGTGGGGGGGTCTAGGGGTGTGGGAGGGCTGTACAGGAGGTGGGGGAGGTCTGTCCAGTGGGGTGGGGTTTTTTGTCTATTTTTATTATGTTTCAGGTATTCTTTTAGCTGGGTATAATTGTGGGGTGTGTCTTGGGGTGGAGGGGGGTGTCCAGGAGGGTGGGGGGGGGGGGCAGTCCAGGGGTGTGTGTGTGTGTTGGGGGGGGGGGGGGGGTGTTTAGTGGGGTGGGGGGTTTCTAGGGGTGTGGGGGAGGGGATGTCCAGTGGGGTGGGGGGGGGGGGGTTGGCCTATTTTTTTCTATTTTAGGTATTATTTTGGATGGGCATAGTTGTCGTTGAATGGTTTAATTAAAAAAAAATTGTTTTTTAGTCGGTTATTTTATAACCGATGTAAAAAATGCATCTGGATTGGTTTTAATGTCGGTTATTTGAAAACCAACGTAACATATGCATGGGAATTGTTTTTACTCCAGTGATTTCATAACTAATGTAATTAATGGAATGTAATATTTTTTTACGTCAGTTATTTTATAACCAACATAGTAGATATGTTTTCACATTGGTTATTATTTTACCGACGTGGATAAATGATTGGTCGACATCTTTATCACGTCGGTTATGAAAATAACCGACGTGATAAATACTTCAGAGTCATGATTTAGGAAGTCAGTTATTATATAACTGATGTGATAAAGTATATAAAACTTTTGTTTTTAAATAACCGACTTATTAAATCATGACTCAAAAGCATTTTCCCCATTGGTTTTTGAGTAACTGACATGAAAAATGCTTCAGTTTTGTGTTTTTAAGGTCTGTTTTAAAATAACCGACATAAAAAACAATATTTATAACATCTTCTATAATAACATTGACCAAAAACCGATGTAAAAACTAAAAAATAACCGCTGTAAAATACTTTCTCTTCACTAGTGCATCAAAGTCATTTTTCAATTGAATTTGGATTTTTAGTTGGCTCCTTAAAAGTATAGTCATGAAACCATCATATTAACTATTTATTAGATGTATTTCATATCCTTATTTCATCCCTTGATAGATTCAAATGACTAAGAAGCACTTTGTGGGTTTCAAAATATTTCACAACCTAAAAACTGCCATGAAAAACATATAGGTGGGCATTTTCCTATTCTATAATAGTAATTGTGAAAATATTTATTGTAGAAATTCCTTCACCCATAAGCCACCTGGTGTGAATAAATTTTGACAGGACAAAGATTTCGATATTTTATAGGCATTCAGTAGAGAATTCAATGACATCCATAACAATATATCACTCCACAATACAACCTTATGGCTAACTTTGATTATTGAAATACCATTTCAAAATATTCATATACAATTCAACGGGTCACATCCATCTATAATCTATAAGACATCATAGTCAAATCTCTCTTTCTAAGTGAACCATCATATAAAATAATTTCAGTAGGAATAATATATTTAATTAAAATAATATGACCTCAATTTCATTTTCCATATTGGGAAATTTTTCTTGTTCTAAAATAATGTTGCATGTAGCTTTGAAAAGGAAATAGGGAATGGTTAATGTACGATGATCTTTTTTGGAAAAAATTTAGCATAATTCTACAAGCATTAGATCATGCATCAAAACATGAATGTAATGTGATTTCTGAACCTTTTAATTTAAATATGTCATTGAAAATATATTCATTATATTTTATGAATACCTATCTTGAACATTCACACCATTCATGATGTTTTAAAAATGATATATCTCTTACTTTTAAAGAGTGTAATCAGCCAGAAGAATACGGGTTTATTTTTTCAATCTTCTTTGGCACCAACTCTCCTTATATTTCAATGTAAATCATGTCAAACCTGGTCTTAATTCCTTCCTTTCATTTCTTGGGTGCCTATAGTGATGTTCCAATGACACTATCAAATAAATTATTATATACATGAAAAATATCAAGAAAATTCCAGACATGAAAACAATTCCAGTATGGTAATTAATTAAAAATAGATATCATTTTCCAAATAGATGATTAAGTATTTTTAAAATGATTTACCCAAAACAGTGTCTATATCTTTTACTTTATAAAGTAGTTAATCACCTGTTAGTTGATATGGTGTTGTACCTTCTTCTGAAATCCCTTAGAATGATGTTGTCTATGATCAGTACTTATGTTTATAGGGTAAAATTCTATGATATCCTAAAACACAGTCTCTGATGAATTTTGTAACATAATTGACTGTGTACCCTATTCAAAAATGGTACATGATTTAGTTTCTTTAATTATATATCATAAAAATAAACATAAGTAATAATGTTATTTTTAATCCCATACAATGTGTCACTTAATTTGAAATATTCATTTCTATATATATCTTAAAATGTAACACTTGCATCCAAAAAAAAATTAAAATATTTGATTAATGTATCCAGATAAAAATTATATAATTACCTGGTTGTTTTGGTCCTGATATAAGTAGGTACAAAATAATGTATTTTCATTTTATTCATAACCATGGTGGAAGGTAATAATTTACCAATATAACATGAAATGTATTGTGAGTTATGCTTTGAAAAACAAAAGGAATCACTCCATCTATAGATAGTTTAAGGTGATTGTTTTGTAGCTTATTTCCAAATTCAGGATACTCATAATCAATTATATTCAATGGAATTGAGTCTGATGGGTGATAAAGTTTCCAATATTTATTTCTTCAATCGGCGTGCCCTTTAAATTTCAATGATTTCTTATCACTTCCATATATTCTCCTAAACCTCATGTTCATCATCATATATAATTTTTTACTAAGCAATTTTGAGGAATAAGTGGGAAACCATAAAGTACAAAAACACCAAGCAATCTCATAAGAAAAGGCTGAATCTCTAAATTGTAATTTTAGTCTATTAGATCACATACCTATGAGAAAACTCCATTGAGGACCTGTGTCCCACCCGTCCGGTCTGACATTGAAGAGGTATTCAAAATATATTTTCATCTTGTCCCAAGATTGAATGAGCTCCTCCACTGATATCTTCTTTCTATAAAATCCACAATCCAAGATACCACATTGTTTATTGATCCAAGATTCCATCTCAGAGGTTAGAGTAAACTTTATGCTCCTCTCAACCAATATCTCAAAGTCCTCTTGAAAAGAATCAACATATATATACTTATCTATGAATTATTCATTACCATTAACTGTATTTTCCCACTCCTCACATTCCATTAGTTCTATTCCAACCTGGAGGCTAGCATTATCTGCAGATTCATTTTCTTCAGGATCCAGATGCTTATCAAATTTTTTTTCTTTACTAAGAGGGAGATTTACAGAGATTTTGGACAGCTTCATCAGTGCCTTGCTCTTGCTTGAGGATCTAGTAATAGGAGGGTTTGGAAGATCTGAATAGTCTTTCCAACAACGCGGCCTCTGGGTGAACTTAATAAAACCTCCAGGGTCAATGATAGAGATTTTACCTTTCCTTGAGGAGGATCTAAGGTAGTACCCCGCCATATTATCTTCCTTGGACTTGGCCGGGAAATCCGAGGAGGACTGAAAATTTTCATGTGATCTCTCCACTTAATGGCCATCCCCATAAGCTTGGCACTATATTTCTCCTAACACAACAAACCGATTTTGGCGGTTAGAGGTCATTCCTCCATACTTCACCTTCTATGAATAAGATTGTTACACCTTTAGGACCTGCACTAATTTTTTTGAACCTCCTTTCTACTCGAAACAGCGGCCCATATACTGAAATTGAGAGATTGGATCCTCCAATACTGGACCTAGTGGATCCTTACCTATGGGAAAATCATTGACAATCTCCTTAACCACTGAAACTTCTTTTGATATACTAGACGATGCTGGTTGCATGACCTATTCTGCATCACAATGATCCACTGTAACCAAAGACTCCAGAGGGCCAGCAGCACCCAGGTCACGTTTTAATTTGTCAAATATGTCTGAGACTTTGGGCTCAGGCAGTGTGGACTTCGAAGGATTCTGGACAGCCTGAAACCCATGGCACGGAAGCACTGAATCATAGGAGACCTGTTTATGCCAAGTCAGATTTCTCTCTTCAATTGCCCTAGAATTATATATATTTAGAGGGAAACCTTGATAAGAGGATACCCCCCGGCTATTTTTATTCCACCATCACCCTAATCCATCCACCCAGTGGGTCCTTTACTACCCCGCCGACATGAATAACCCAGATGCCCCAGGTGAGAACACTTCGAGCAGAATGACTTCCAAGACTCAAACACTACAGGTTGTTTCCATTGGAATTCCTCGCCTACTAAGATCCAGACCCATTCAACAGGGGGTTTTGAAATTTCAACATCAACACAAATTTGGGGGGTGACATGGTGAAAAACAGAGCTGGTTCTTGAGTCCGAGCAGAGATACTGACTGACTAAATTACTAAGAATTCAGATTATAGAGGGGTTATGAAAAGGGAGATGGAGCTCAGGAAAGCTTACCCACAAAGTAGATGACGGAGAATCCATCTTCAAATAGAGGTCGAATTACCATTTAACTAGTTGGAAGCGGAGGTCATTGCAGTAATGAGGAACTCTTGACCATGCAGAGATCGGATCTTCCTGGGATGAAAATCAGATCATAATGTGGCGCTTATCAAGCAGACCAATAGTCACCCATTCACGAAAATCGCATGATTCAAAGATAAAACAGTCTAAGGAGTCCACTGATGGCTGTCAAGAGATGAAACAAGCAACCATATATTGATTAAAAATATATGAAGCTTCCGTAAACTCTAAAATTGATAGCGCGACCTGAGGGAAACCATCTCGGAGTTCCGTAACATTGGGGAAAAGCGCCACACCAGGGAACATCGGTAAGAAATCTGGGTTGGAGAGTGGGGTAAAAGGAAATGTGTGCTCTAATGCTGAAGGACGGTCCCTACCTGTTGACGGGGGAGGGGCTTCGGTGGCGGCCATTGCTACCTAGGGCATCGGAAAAGAGCAGAAGCCTAAGTCGATCGTCAATTCATTTATGCACCTAAACCTCAGAATGATTAGAAAGTACCACACTACTTTGGTATGACCATATTTATATTTTTTGAATTAATAATCCCCACACTTTAAGAAATTTTATGCTTTTTTAGGTCCTTGAGGAAGAATATACATTTGTACATGAATGTATTTTTCATATATTATACCATTTGAATGTAATATTCATTTAGTTTCATATGTTTTGAAATGAATAATATTATCTCATGAGACTATATAATTCAAGAGATCAATTAGTTTAGTAAAACTTGTGTCCCTCTATCGATTTCCAACTATTAAATTATATATCTTTAATATGGATGATAATGATGTATATTAATTATTACTAACAGACAATGGATTATTTTAACAACTCATTAATATTTCAAACAATTTTGGGAAATCATGAAGTTCATCATCAACTTTCATTATAATTTCCTCAATACGATCTTCAACATTATTCAGAATTATAATCATTTCCTCGATACGTTTTTCTTAATATTTTATACTTTTAATAATATCAGTTTATCCATAAAATGTATTGTTACACCAATTACTACCTACATTCACTTGTTCCATACGTTTAGTCCAACATTTATAACTTCGATATATTCTAGGAAAGATCAACTCTTACTCAAACTCCTCAAGACTAATTAGTCTAGAATAACAACAAAATAATCATTGGAAAAGGATTTAGGAAGGGTCATATGCATTATCTTTTTCAAATTTTATGAACTCTTTCAACTGATCCTCATACTCTTTGCTCATACAATTTTTATCCATCCATTTTTTCGTTAATGTTCATCATATTTAATTGAGTAATATTAATAATTTAAAAAGTAAATAAATACACAAAATGAATAATCTTAGAAACCTTAAAAATCCATTCTTAGAGAATCATTTATACTTCATGAATCCACTATTAAATTATAAAAATAGTCAAATGATGAATATTGAGATTGTTCTATAGTGGTGGAAATAATTTGAAGAATGAAATGTGTGATATATTTATATATATAATGTTACAATGAATATAATTATATTTTCATCTATAGAAAATGACAAAGATATCAATTAGGATTAGTTAGATGGTATGTCATATGATTAAATAGATAGACAATATCTATAAAAGAAGGGAGTGATTGAAATAAAAAAGAGGGGGTAGTTGGTGATTATTCATTTATTCACATGGTATGTGCTGGTCTAGGTGGTGTTTATGTGAAAATATGCTTAGGAGACAAATATGAACATTTTTTAGATGATGAAAATTTCGATAGTGCCCAATCACATGGTCTTAAGAACCCAATGTTTGAAGAATCTCTTGAGTTTAAATAAAATGAACTAGAAGTATTTATCTGGTGTTCTCATATTCGATTCCCATTTTCGATAGTTCACATTTTATCAAATGGACCATTCAACAACCCATGATAAGAAATTAAATTCATTAAACACCACATGCCACTTTGGAACATTACATTTCTTAAATCAAAGTAAACAAAACATAAACCCAAGAGGCATAAAAACCCATCACTATCCTTATTGAAAGGATTAAACAATTAATTCACCGTTAATAAAACATGGAATTAATTTAAAACAAAAAAACATGGGATTTATAATTTGAAAATAATTTTAAAATTTTAAAATAACATTTCGAGCATCCCATTTTTTATAAAAACACTTAAAAACAACATTCAAGATTTAGATTTTGAGTTCTCGAACCAGCCTTTGTCCTTATACATGTATGCATTTTTAAATACAGATAACACTCATCCCATTGTGTATATTCATATAAAATTGTGTGAATATATGAAATAATGTATCTATATTTATATCAATCTATTCTTTATTTTAAGCCTTCATTAACAAGAAATGGAAAAAACATTTCTTCTTCATCTTGATAAATCACTATATAAATCAAAAATAATTTTCATAAATTAATAAATCTTTTGAGATTACATCATTAAATATTTAATAAATACAACTACCAGTAATTGTTAGAGAATGAAGAACAATATCAAGAAGATAAACTACTATTAAATACTTGACTTGTAGTGTAAAAGGTTGGTGTTAAAAAATAGTGGAGATGAGCATTGAAATGCTCATTGTGTTGGATTGATTTTGTTAGCTACATTGGTGTTGGGGAAATGAAATATCTTCTATAAACATACTTATACTTCATTGGTGGTAAAAATAAAACTTCCATCCAACGGTTAAACCCTTTAAAAAATAAAAAACACAAAAGAAATGTTTGAGGGGGAGAGATAGATCACACGTCACATACCTTGGGTTTTTATAGTGTCAATTCATCTGAGATGTTTGAGGGAAGAAGATGATAAAGATACATTTCTATGATAGCTTCAATGATGTGATGATGGAGAACTTTGTTAGGGTTTTATTTAAATGATTGGTAAGGTTTTTATCAGTGATTTTAAAAAAGCACTCATAAAGAGTGGATTTATCAGTGCTAAAATAGAATCTGATAAATCCTATCATTATCAACACTATGAAAGTGTTGATAAAATACATATTTATCTATGCTAAGATTCAAGTGCTGATAATGATATATTTTATCAGTGTTTTTTAGCGCACCTAAAGAACAAATTTTTATAATATAATTAATATATTTAATAATTTTAATTGTATATAATTATAAATAAATATAAATAAATATTTATATAAATTTAAATAAATTTAAATAATTTTAAATATGGATTTATACATATAATTATAAATATATATAAATATATATAAATATAATAAAATAGTTTTTTATATAATTAAAAAAATATTAAAAGAATTGTAAATATGTTTTTATAAACCCAATTATATATATATATATAATTATAAATAAATATATTTATAAAGAAATATATTTATAAATATATATATTTTATTATAAATATATTTATAAAATTATATATATTGGTGTAATTATATATAATTATATAATTATATATATTTATGTAACTATATATATTAATATTATTATATATATTTTTTAATATATAAATATATATAATTATAAATATAATAAATGTATTTATTATCTAAATATATTTACTACAATTTTATAATTATTTAAATATATATATATATATATATATTTAAACTTATAATTCTAAATAATTATATTTAGAAATACTTTTATATAATTTTAAATATATTTATATAATTATATATATATTTATATAATTATATGTATTTATAAAATTACATATATATTTATTGATATATAAATATATAAAATTATAATTATAATAAATATATATAACATTAAAATATATTTATAATAATTTAATTATAATTTAATTTTTTTAATTATTTGTATATAATTATAAATAAATATATATATATATATAATTTTATATATTTATTTAATTATATATATTTATATAATTATATACATTCTTATACCTTTATATGGTTATTAATATATAAAAATATATAATAAATCTATGTATTATTTAAAAATATATATGATAATTTTATAATCATTTAAATAATATATATATATATATAATTATAATTATAAATAAATACATCTATAAATATTTGTTTATAATTATATATATATATTTATATAATTATATATATTTTATATGTTATATATTTTTATATATTGAGATTAAAGTGGTTGCGATGGTGCGAGAGCGGTGCATTTGGTGATTTTATGGCAATTAGGACTTTGATGCGCGAGGTCCCCTCTATCAGATTGTTATTTCAATCGATATGGTCCTTTAAAGTCGGTTGATTGGATGTGGGAGTCAACTTTTATTTTGGATGCCTCTACACCTACAATGGTGATTGTAATTTTAATGGAGCATGTTTCTCGAGAAGAAGGTACTCACAAATCCTTTTATGAAAAGGTGAGGATTAACTGGATCTTCACGGATTCAAGAAGTGCGACCTCCAATAATGACAAGAAAAAAGTATCCTTGGAAATTGTTGAAGCAAATCATAAGTTGATTGTGGATATTATTTCGGAATGCAAGCATTCAATTCTAGCGAGGCTGACATCTCAGGGCATGGAAAATCCCTGGATGATTTTGGAGTTAAATAATTAGCCTTTTCCATTATAGGTCTTTAGGAGAAGGAAGATCATCTCAATAGGTAAAATATTTTATCATATTGTTTTTTCTACTGATGATCTCAAATATTGATCATGGGGATTAGGATTCACATCCCTTAGACCTATAATTATGAGGATCCAAGATTAGGATTCCTTTTTCAATATGTCCATGATGAAGAATTATATCACTCAGACTTGGATTCGGGTTCATGGTTTTACCTAGTTTTTCAGTAATCCTCAACTTCTGTGGGACATTACTTCTGTAATAGGGGTCCAAATTAAATTCTATAGAGGGACTGATATTTCTATCTTTGAGTACATTTCTAGAGTGTTAGTGGAAATTGATCTACAATCAAATCTTACTGATTCTATTATTTTTCTTACTATTGATAGAATATTAGAACTCTCAATATAGTATTAAAAGAAACCATAATTTTGTAAGAAGTGTTAAAATATTGTCCATTTGGAATCTGAATGTTGAAGTAACCATAACTCTATCAATTGTAAAAAAAAATTATTCCATTGAAAATGGTAAATTTAAAATTCCTCTTCTTGGAGACCTGAATGATGGAGGAAGCAAGATGCATGTTGGAATAGGTGATAACATGAATGTTTAGGGTAAATACCAACATGTTTCAAATCAAGTGGATCATTCCAATATGGTTGGTGGAGATATCTCACTGGTGAAGATCCCTATGTATACCTATGTTCTTATTATCTAGAGCTTCCATGAAGGTCTGAAGGATGAACATGGTGTATAGGGATCTAAGGAGAGTATAACACATGAGGTTGTTAACCATGATCTTGACCTAAATAATCAGATAAAGGTCATATACATGACACAATGGTCATCTAGTGATTATAATATCAATTTAGTAGACTTATAAGAAGATGTGTTCTTGATATCTGGAGGAAGAAAATGAAATAAATATTTTGATATAGTGGGTTCACCAACTGTTCAACCAAAGAAGAAGAGGATGATCCCTTTGAAGGAGTCTATGTAGGCTATACCTCATGTATTTATGGTTCTTGGTAAATTTCTTATTACTCCGCCCTTGGATAGATCTTTTCAAAATCATAGTGCTGATACTGATTAAAATAAATCATATGTGGATGTAGTTATAACCCCTTTGAAAAATAAAGGGGGTCATGTCTTTGGGACTATTTTTTCTAGGTATGGCTTGGATGAGGGTCTTTACACTCCTACAATGGTGGTTTTAGTTTCTGGATAGGGAAGAGGATAAAAACTTATTGGTGAATCTGGTTGTTTGGTTCTTTAACAGACATTGTTAATGTTGTAACCTCAAATAATAATAGAGCTTTGTATTTATGATGAAAACGTTTTTCGAAAGGATGATAATATAATTATTGGGAAGGATGACTAGATTTCACCTTGTGCTCATTTTATAGTGGATTATTCTTTTGAAATGAGGCATGATAGTGAAACTGAAGCTAGTGAAGATAAAATAGAGATAATGGATTTCAAGATGGTAATTTGTAGTTTCTCAAGTAGTTTAAGAGAGGAATACATCTCAGAGGTTGGGGTGGCATCTGAGGAAGGGATGGTAGATGAATGATCTCAGTTGAAAATGTATAATGGTCTTACCCTTCTCAATTTTATAATCTTATGTGTAACACCCCAAGTTTTTAAAAATAAATTGAAATTATTGAAACACTGAGACTCTATATAATGAAACTTTTTCTTAAGGAGATATTTTTAAACTACCCATTAAACATAATTTTTCTACTTCAATGATTTGAATTTCGGAAAATAGATATTACCGTTGCAATCAGTATGTTATTTGGAGTCTGATAGAACCAACATGATTATTGGTGAATAGTAACATACCCTTATGAATATTAATATGAATAGTAATATGACCCTTATGAATTGTAAACCATATTATTATTTTATTTTCTTAGAGTTATAAGATAATGAGATCTTGATTAATTTTTCAAGGTGATATAAAATGAGTTATACTTTTAAAATTTTTATTTTAATTAAAAATTAAATTAAATTTATTTTGAAAAAATGGAGTTTGTTTTTGAATTTTACACGTTGAAAAATTGTTAGGGTGTTTTTTTGGGATTTTTCTAAGACGATTGAATTTTCAGTGAATATTAAAAATATAGTTTTAAGTTTTTTAGCGTGTTTAATAATATCCTAATAATGTAATAATGATGTAATTATTTTGGACGACTGTTGAGGATTAAATTATGATATGAGGTGTCCCAAGTGGCCAATACCATGAAAAAAACCATGGTAAATTCCATTTTTTTTTCAAATACCACTAATGAGGTGTTAATTGAAATTAATTAAAAACTCACCCACTTTTACTATAAATTCCACCCTCTCCCCCTCTTTAGATCACACCTCTAATGATTTGAGAATTTTATAAGTTCTAACCAATCCCATTCACAAAGCTCTTCCCCATGTCCATGACCTGTTGGTCTCACCAAAAGGCCAAAACCAAAGGCCTTAAGGAGGATCTCAAGGAGAAGAGATGAAGCGATAAATATACTCTTTCATTTTCTTGTGTTTCATTTTAAAATTCATTTATTTTATTTTACTCTATTCACCTCCCCTTATCCAAGAGACCTTAAATATTAATTATTGTATATTTTATGGATTTTTATCATGTTTTTGGAAAAATTCATCATCATTCTTTCTCTCATATTCCTCTTATTCTAAAATAAAAACATTGTCTGTGATGTGTTGATTTACCAACATCATGAACGATGTGTCTTCAAATTCCATTAGTTCCATCAAATATGGTTGTAAATATATTTTAATGGTTGAAAAATATTTTAAAGAGTATTTTATGACCTCTATTATGTTCTATAATCAACTTATATGTATAATATTAATGGTATATGATGAAACTAGTTCATGATTATCGAAGAACCGCCAAAATGATGTAATTAAATATCACTAATTATTCATACTCATAACATATGAAAAAAACAATTTATGGAATAATTTAATATTATATATACATATTAAAAACTTTTCTTTCAACTTATAGAGTTTATCTTCCATTTCACAATAAAATTCTTTACGAACCGACCATAGAAATCATGTAAATGAAAGCGCCTGAAACAATGGAAATTATAAACTTTTATTAATAAATAGGTCAAATGATGATATAAAATGATCATAAAACGTGTTATAAAAATAAATATGTTTCTATAAAATATTAATAAAACCATTTTAACAGTTATACAGGATTTTTAAACAATTTTGAAGTAATAAGAACCCGAGGTAAGAGAATTCTTATCCCAATTTCCATTCTTTAGGTTAACCTTCTACTTCATTAATTATTTTCTACTAAGATTATTTGTGTAATTAATTTCATTTATATTATTATTTATTATATGGAATAACATTTTATACACATATTCCTTTCTAACTTTTAATTTTCACATCAATTATATGGTATTTGTAAAGAACCTCCCTTTTAAAAATACTATTTTAAAATTTTATTTTTTCAAAATTCAAAAGCAATGTTTTTATGAAATTATTCATGTTTTTTGATTGTGTTATGGTTCTTGGGAATTTTTTATGATGAATTATGTGGCCTATATCTCCCTACAATTCATTGGGTATGCGTAAGCTGGAGGTCGGCCATATGGTTTCTCCAATTGTAACTGTGATGAGTACACCATAAGGAAGTCGTGAGGGTTACATTATAAGGTAGTCATGAGGGTTACAAATCATAAGGTAGACATGAGGGTTACAATATAAGAAATTAATGACCTAATATACCTTTATGGTTTTATATATGTTCTTTAATGTTTTATATAAATCCATGTTTCACAAAGTAAGTATATATGGGTGAGACACATGTCTTTGTGAAAATTATTTCATATGATTATAAGTATTCAAGGACTAATGGGTTCTTTCCTTATTTTTATATCCCATATAGAGAATTTTATGATCATCCCATATTTTTAAATGTTTTCACGGGTTATAAGGATGTGTAATTGAAATAATAAAGTCATGTTAAATGCTATGAAGATTTTTTAAAGAGATCATGTTGTTGTTTTGTGCTAAAAATTTTATGTTTTCAAAGAAATGGATACAGTATTAATGGTAACCACATTGTATGTTTATGATATGATATGTATGAGTTATGTACTAAATTTCTAAAAATCTAAACCAAAAATATATTAGGTAATGTAAAGAAGTTAAATCTAGTATAAATAGCTAGATTATGTAATGTTTAAAGCCGAGTCCTTATAGTTGGTATCAAATCACGGTTTAGAAAACTCTAGGAGTTAGTATGATGTTAAAAGAATACCATAAATTATTTTTACATTATGTTTAGTTGAAGTGGTAAAATATTTTTATATTACCATGTTTCTTTATCTAATATTTGTCTATTCAGAATGGTTTTCTGTAAAAGAAACATGGAAGATGAAGTTGGAAGGAACTGAGAGGATGATATATTTCTAAATCCGCAACTACGAATGGTGGGAATTGGAACCGAGTAGTTTTTGATAGTAATGGGTCAGATGACATAGATAATAAATGGTGGTGACATTCATAAAAGAGAAAACTAGAGCTACCACAATGAAGTGGAACATTTTATGAGTCAACACCCTCCTGCCTTTAGTGGATCTTCTGACCCAATAGCAGTTGAAGGGTGGATAAAATCCTTTGAAAACATATTCAATGTTATGTGATATTAGTATAATCAAAAGTCTAGTCTTTCCATTTATCATTTTTAAGGAGAAACTGATCAGTGGTGGTCAATAGTCAAAAATATCATGGATAAAGAGGATATTGATGCCTTGGTGTGGATGAATTTAAAAGTCTTTTCCTTGAACAATATTTTACTAATGTTGTTCGATAAAGAATTGAGATTAAATTCCTTTAATTGAAGATAAATGAGGAATATTAAGTGGAAATGTGTGAAGTGAAACTCACCTGACCGATGAGGTATGCTCCAAATATTATTCTGGATCTTGATAGTAAAATCAATCACTTTTACTCAGGATTGATGCCAAGACACCGAAGGGCATTGGACTCCTAAAAAATAAAAAGTTGTGAGAATCTTATCTGATGTGCTAGGAGGATATAAATAGATTCTTCTGATATCCATGTGTACTTTTAGAACAAAGAGAAGAATAAGAATAGATGGAAAGTGGTGCGTAATAATCAATCAATGATATATGATGGTAAGAAATTTTAATTTCATGTTTGTGAAAGGTGTGGTAAAAAGAACCCTAGGGGAATGCCTTAATTTAAATAGGAAGTGTTTTCAATGTGGTTAGTATGGAAACATAGACTGAGATTATAATGAAAATTATCTTAAGATAAATTCTTGATAAGAAAACAACAATGTGTTTGAAATGTGGGTAGATGGGTCATTATGTAAATTTATTCCCAAAGAATGATTCGAGTGATGGTAAGTAGCCAAACTATAAGCATAAATGTGTAGTGATATCCTTTGCAACCATGTCAGCAGATGTCGGGCCATCCAATGAAGTGGTATCAGGTACTTTGTTTATTTTCTCATATTTTTCTAAATCCTTATTTGATAAAGGGTTACACATTCCATAACTTCTGAGAACTTTTCTGGTAAATTTGAAATTTCACCTCAATAAATGATACCATAACTTATTATTTAAAAACATGTGGGAATGTTACAACAAAAACAAATTTTAACAATCTTCTTATTGTTATATATGGAAAAACATTACAAGAAAACCTTGTTGTTTTTCCCTTATTAGAGATTTATTTCATTCTAGTTGTGGATTGGATTTTAATTTATCATGCTAAGATTAATTATAGAGATAAAGAAGTTGTTTTTTAGAATGTGTTTTAGTTTTTATACAAGAACTATCCCTTATAATCGATATCATACCAGGAAGTTGAGAAACTTTTGAATGATTAAAATGAAATTTATCTTTCTCATATTGTTGAAAATGAGATTCAGATTAAAGATATTACATAATTAAATTAATACCTTGATGTTTTTACTAATGAGTTTCCCAGTGTTATACCTAAATGGGAATTTGAATTCATAATTGAATTAGTTTCTGGTGCTAATCCAATTTTAAACCCCCCTTATCAAATGTCTCAATGGAACTTCTTGAATTGAAATATTAGTTACAAGAGTTGATTAATAAAGGATTAATTCATCCTAGAACATCACTATGTGGAGCTCCAGTTTTGTTTGTTAAAAAGAAATATGGTTCATTTATACTTTCCATTCATTATAGAGATATGAATAAAATTATTTTTAATACCATGTATCCTTTATCAAACATTGATGACTTCTTTGATCAGATCTAGAGAGCTCATTAATTTACCAAGATTGACTTGAGATCTGGGTACCATCATATGAAGGTGAAGGAGGATGACATTCCAAAAAAAAAAATTCATATAAGATATGGTCATTATGATTTTTTTTATACTTTTTGGGTTAAATAATGAACCTGTTGTATTCATTGATCTTATGAAAAGAATATTTCCTGAGTTCTTGGATAAGTGTGGTTGTGTTTATAGATAACATTATGTTATATTCTAGATGTAAAGTGGATCATGAAAAACATATAAGGGTTGTTTTTCAAACCATAAAAGAAAATAAAATGTATGGAAAATTCAAAATGTGTGAATTTTGGTTACAACCAATTTCATTCCTTGGTCACATTGTTTCTAAAGATAGAATAATTGTTGATCCCACTAAAACAAAAGTTGTTGATGAGTGTCCAAGACCCGTAAATATAACTATGATTCATAGTTTTCATGGTTTGGAAGGCTATTATTAGAGGTTTATTGAAAAGTTTTCATGGTTATCTACACCACTAACTATGTTAACATGAAAAGGAGTTAAATTCATATGAAAAAAGATAGTGATGATTGTTTTGAATAATTGAAATGAAGATTATTTAATACTCAAGTTCTTACCCTACCTTCTAGAAATAGAATATTTTTCATCTACAACGTTGTTTCATTAAAGGGACTTGGTTGTGTTCTGATACAGAATGATTAGGTAATTGTTAATGCTTAAAGAAAGCTAAAACCTGATGAGTTAAATTACCCCACACATGATTCAGAATTAGCAATTGTGGTTTTCGATTTAAAAATTTAGAGGCATCATTTATACAGAGCCGAATGTTAAATTTACACTAACCAAAAAAGTTTGAAGTATATATTTACTCAAAAGGAATTAAAAATGTGGCAGATAATATGGATTTAATTGATAAAATATTATAATTGCATAATAAATTACCATATTGGAAAAGCAACAAAAGTGGCAGATAACTTGAGTAAAAAACATCATGCATCATTAAGTATGTTATGGATGGAACACGACCCTTTGATTAATGATTTGATGGTTTTTGAATTTGAATTTATTGGTGCAGAAAATTACTCTATTTTGTTTCAGGTTTTAGTGTAGTCATATTTTTCAAACAGAATTATTCAAGAAAGTAAGGAATATGAGGAGTTAAAGAGAAAGTTATAAATAGTTAAAATGGGTATGTTTCCAGAATTTAACATTGATAAAGATTGTGTTTCCCAGCTGAAGAATAAATTTTTGTGTGAAGCTTATATTTCTCTATTTTCATTTCATCCTGATAGAATAAAGATGTATAGAGACATTTAGGAGTATTATTGGTGGGATATAATTAAAGGAGATATTTTAGATTTTACCATGAAATGTTTGACATGTCAACAGGTTAAATAAGAGTGAAAGTTACCGAAGGGGATAATTCATCCATTACTGGTGCCCGATTGGAAATGGGAAAATATATCCATGTACTTAATTTTGGGACTACCAAAGTCTTCTTGAGGTAACTATAAAATTTGCGTTATTATTGATCGACAGAATAAATCTGATCATTTCATTCATATTCGAGATACTATGCCATTGGATCAGCTTTTTCAACTGTACCTCAAATAGATTGTTAGGTTACATGGAATTCCTCTTTCTATTGTATCTGACCATAATCACAGGTTAACTTATAACTTTTGGAAAGGCCTTCAAAAGTCATTGGGAACAGAAATAAATTTTAGTATATCTTTTCATCCTCAATATGATGGGAAATCAGAATGGACATTTTAGACTTTGGAGGATATGCTTCAAGATTGTTCAATGGATTACCAGGGAAGTTGGGATAAATATATTTATATAGTTGAATTATTCATTTCAAAAAATGGTTTTTGTTTTTTTATGGGATTTTTCAGATATAATTGAATTTTCAATGATTAATAAATATATTGTTTTATGTTTTCATTGTGATTAATGACATCATAATGATTTAACAATGATTTAATCTTTCTAGTTTACTGTTGAGGATTAAAATATGATTTGAGGTATCCCCAGTGGCCAAAACCCTGAAACAAAACCATGGTAAAGCCCGTGGTTTTTCAAATACCACTAATGAGGTGTCCTTTTAAATTAATTAAAAACTCCCTCATTTTCACTATAAATTCCACCCTTACCCCCTCTTCCCATCACATCTCTCAAGCATTGATAATTGTCTATGTTCTACCCAATCCCTAACCAAGGCTCTTCCCCATGTCCAAGACCTCCTGGTCTCACCAAAAGGCCAAAACCAAAGGTCTTATGGAGGATCTCAAGGAGAAGAGATCAAGAGTTAAAGATCCTCTTTAATTTTCATGTGTATTATTTTCAATTTCTTTATTTTATAATACTATATTCCCCTTCATTATCACAAAGGCATGAAATGTATAGTATTATATATTTTCTGTATTTTTATCATGTTTATGGAAAATTTCATCACCATTCTTCCTCCCCACTTCCTCTTATTCTAAAAATAAAAACACCATATGTGATGTGTTGATTTACCAACATTATGGATGATGTGTCATCAATTTCATTTAATTACTTCATATATGGTTGTAAAACTAGTTTAATGGTTGAAAAAAATCATAAAATATATTTTATAACCTCTCTTATGTTCTGTAATTAACTTATATGTATAATATTAATGGTATATGATGAACTTAGTTCATGATTATCGAAGAACTGCCTAAATGATCTAAATGAATATCAATAATTATTTATCTAATGATTCATCCTCATAAAATATTAATAAAATAATTTATAGAATAATGTAATATTATGGAAACATATTAACACCATTTATTTCTAATTTTGGTGTTTCTCTATTCGACAAGAAATTCCTTTATTAATCGACCACAAAAATCTTGTAAAAGAACACACCAGAAAAAATGGAAATAACAAAATACTATTAATAAATGGGTTGAATGATATTATAAAATGATCATAAAATGTGTTATAAAAATTAATATATTTTTTTAAAATATTAATAACACCCTTTTAAGAATTATAAAATAGGTTTAAACATGTTTTAAGTAATAAGAACGAGAGGTAAGGGAATTCTTAACCCAATTTCCATTTTTTAGGTTAACCTTCTACTTCATTAATTATGTGCTACTGAGATTATTTGAGTAATTAATTTCGTTTATATTATGATTTATTATGTGTCCTAATAGTCTATAAACATATTTCTTTCAATCTATTAATGCTCACATCAATTATATTGTATTTGTATAAGACTTTATTTTACAAATTCTCTTTTAAAATTTTATTTTTTCAAAATTCAAATGCAATGTTTTTATGAAACTATTCATGTTTAATGATTATGTTTTGGTTCATGGGAAATACTTATGATGATGTTTGGAAGATATATATCCCCCTAATTCATTGGGTTTTTTTTAATTTGGAGGTCAGATGTATGGTTACTCCAAATGTAACTACGATGGTTACACTATAAGGTTCTCGTAAGGGTTACATTGTATGGTAGCTGTGATGGTTAAAAATCATAAGGTAGACACAGGAGTTACAATATAAGTATATAATTCACCAATATACATTTATGGTTTAATAACTGTTATCTATTTTTTATGGATATCTCATGCTTCAAAAAGTAATTATATATGGGTGAGAAGTATGTCTTTGTGAAAATGATTTAATATGAATATAAGTATTCATGGAATAATGGTTACTTTCCTTCTTTTTATTTACATTACTAATATTTTTATGCTCATCCCATGTTTTTAAATGTTTTTCATAGGTTATATGGTTATGTAAGAGAAAGAATGAATTCAATTTAAATGTTATGAAGATTGTTCAAAGAGATCATGTTGTTGTTTTGTGTTAAAAATTTTATGTTTTAGATGAAATGGACATTGTTTTAATGGTACTCAATCAGTATACAAGTGGGTTGATATGTATTTGTTATGTACTAACTTTCTAAAACTCTAAACCAAAAAGATCATAGGAAATTTAATGAAGTTAAATCTATTTGAAATATCTAGATTAGGTAATGTTTAAGGTCGGGTCCTTATATTATGAAATATTCTTATGACACTTTATGGAAGGCCACCGTCAATGATTATGAAGCTATATGGATAAAAAATTTCAAGGCTCCTTCGGAAGACTATGAGGATGCGAGGTATCCCTAGGGCCTTATATAAGAGATGAAAAATTGGGTTGATTTACAACATGATGTTATTTTGGAAAAAATGGAACTAGATATTTTTTGGATATAAGGATTATCTTATAGTCCCTAAATTTTTTTCAAAAAAATTTAAGATGGTTACCGACATAATCTTGGGATTTATTTTCAAGATCTTTAATGGAAATTTACGAGCAAAACCACTTCAAAGGACTCCTTATATTTTCATTTGGTAATAAACTTGTTCCACCTCAGTGGGTCATGTCATGGAGGAAGGGATAACATCCAATGAATAGATATCGATATCCCCAAAATTTGTGATCCGGATGGAGAAAAAGGAATTTATTTCTTATTTTATAATTTTCTCTCTTGTGGGATTTTCATGCTTTGTTTTTCCTCACTTTCCTCTCTCTCTATTGTACTTTATCTTTTCTTTAATGCATTCTCTGTGTATTGATTGGCATGCCAACTTGTAGTCAAACCTATTATATATATATATATATAATTATATAGATTTTTATAATTACATATATATATATAATTATAAATATATTTTCTAAAATTATATAATCATTTATAATATATTTATTTTGTAATTATTATAATTATAAATAAATAAATTAATAAATACTTGTATTTCTTGTAAATAAATAAATAAATAAATATAACTATATATATATATATAATTATATATATAAATATATTAATATTAAAATATATATCATTGTAAATATTATTAATATATTTTTTATAATTTCATTATTATTTAAATGTATATATATATTTATAATCTTATAGATACATTTTTTAAAAAATTATAGATATTTATAATTTTATAACGAACTATTCTGAGTACAAAATTATTAAAAAATTCATTTACATAGATTAATTATATAAATTTAAAACATATTTTAAATGATAAAACTTAATAAACAAAAAAGAATAAATATTATTCATATAAATTAGAAACATATTGATTATATTATTCATATTAATGTAATCATTTTATATATATATATATGTACATCACATGTACATTTACACATATACATACACATAGATACATCTATATACATACAAATTTATATATACACATACAAAAAAAAACACACACAAACACAACATAAAATATACATGCATATACACATAGAAATTAACTGATATTAATATATAATCATATATCACATATTAACAGTATATCTATAACAACCCTAGAACGTGAGACATAAACAATCTAAATGTTACTACCCATATCAACAAGGTGCACCATTATTTTTAGAATCATACTTGATAAGAAATCCATAGTCAATTGTTCTTGTCCTAGAGTACGGATCGGGATGGGTAACCTTTGGGGATGTTTCCTTGGGTGTGTGTGAGTGTAGAAAAAACACAATGGAAAAAATGTGATGGCTTGTGGGGATAGTAAGTATTATGATAAGCGAACCAGGTCTATAATAGCCTTTAGTGTTCTTAGAAGGCAACCATGGTATTATAGAAGACACATCAGGTCACATGACTAGGATAATGTCCTGGGGAAGGTCGGGTCATGATAACATAATTTATAATTATATAAATATTTAAATTATTAAAACATATATATTAGTATATCATATTTATATTAATTATACACATTCATTATGTAATTAAAGTATATAAATAAACATTAATTATCGAGTATAAACATAATAATTAAATATATAATAATAATAAAAACTTTATTGAAAGTTTTTAACAATGCTAAGAATAGATAAATAATGATGCAACTTTATTAGTGCTAAAAAATGTGCTGATAAAGGATACACAATTATTAGTGCTTATAAAAGTCACTTTATAATATCTTTTGGCTATAACTATTAATGGTTTCCCTTTTACCAATTATTTATGTCTACAACATATAAAAAATAATTTAACATGTCACTCAAAATCCCTGAAGTTTAGGCCACCATATGTTTATCCACACATGGATTCACAAAAATTTCTATTTATGGTTTTATTCAAACTTTTATTTTCATTTCTTTATTTTTTGTCCAAAGTCTGTCTGCATTTTTTCCTAGTAAAATAATCATATTTCATATAACTGTCAATAAATATCTCATTTTATTTTGAAGATTTTGTACTTCATTAAAACATAGGCCTTATATATTTACACAAAAATATTTTGAGAAATACACATTACATAATTGTATATTTACACTTAGATTCTGATGCATTGTTTATATATCAATGTTAGTATAAATTACATGGATACCAAATATGTATTTGTTTTACAAAATGAATGTTGTTTAACATTGTAGGATGGATAAGAATAAAAAATAGATGGATTATAGTTATATGATAAGGGAGTATAAGGATGGAGTTATTGAGTTAATATAGTTTGCAATAGAGCATGCATATATCCCCTCTCAAATCCTTTGTTCACATTTACGTTGTTTTTATTCTAGAAGAATTCATCCAGAAGAGTTGGAAGAACAATTTTTCATCATAGAATAATTGAAAAATATAAATCCTAGACTAAACATTGGGGGGTGAAATGTACATACTGACTAGGATGATACTACGATTGATGGATCATTTTTTATAGATACTAGTGTTAGTGATGAATGATTTCGTATGGAGGAAAAATGTTAATTAAATATATATTTCATGATTTTACAAACTTGTTTGACATGTTAATTATCTTCTCAAAGTGACCAATGTATACTGGTTGTATGAAATATACATCTTTTTCTGTTATGTTGATGCTATATAATTTGGAATATGATAGTGGATGGAGAGACATGATATTAACAGAAAAATTTCGTTTCCTGTATGAAATACTACCGAAATTAAATGAGATTCCTTATCAAAAATATAATTATCAAATAATTCTTTGTTCCATGGGTATGGTATCTGAAAAATACAACTTTTCAAAAGTGATTTTATATTATTTATCTAGGACAATGAATCACTTTTAAAATATCTTAAGAGTGTCATGGATCGATACAAGAAAGATAAATCATGTCATTTGATATTTTATGGTACATTGCTATCATTCTATGGTTCAGAAGTCTACTAGGATGTCAGAAAATCCCTAGACAATTAACATGGTACGTAGATACAAAATTGAAGTTGAGAAACTGCATTAACATTCAAAATATCCTCAGTGGAAGAAGATTGATTATAAGTATGAGGAATTTAGAAATGGTCTATGAAACCTCTATCATTAATAATCTAAATATGGAATGAATCTTTTTGGAGTATAATGTAGTACTCATAGTACATGGATAATTATTTTGGTAAATTATAAATTTTCATTAGGGTTATTCATGATGTTCAAGTACTTCATATTATATTTAATTATATATAAAAAAACAATATGTTAATGATATTTATATCGATTTAGATATATTGATCAAAGATATAAAATTGATGTTGGATACAAGTGTTACATTATACGATGCTTGCAGAATTGAAGAGTTCACATTGAGATCCATGTAGTATGGGATGATTAAAGAATTTATTTCTTATGATTATTTTGAGTCTATAGCATTAAAGTAATTCTTGGATATCCCATTTGTGAAGAATTTATACACTCTGTTAGGTTGAATCATTCCTAGAGGAATGTGTTTTTAAGACATCAAAAATTTTTACACTATTTTCTTAAATAGAAATATTCGATGAAATAATTTTATGGAATTACATAAATAAGTACAACCCCATATCCACTAATGGATGATGAATAGTTTTAGAATGTAAAATATATTAACAATATTTTTTGTAAACCCTTTTTAAGATACCTTACAAAACAATTTGAAAAAATGATCAGTTTTCCTTGAATTATTGAACTATAATTATTTGTATGTCATAAATATTCTTGATTTCATGCATCTTGGAAAAAATTCATGTGATAGTATTATTAGCATGTTACTAAATGTAATAGAAAAAAATATGGAATTATGAATAGGTTTTATATGATTGAAATAGGAAAAAAGTAAGACATTTCATATATGAAGGGTTTAATATGATCTTTTCATCTTCCTATAGCTTACACACTCCTTGAAAGAGAGATATTAGTTTTTTAAATTTATGAATGATGTATATGTTCTTGATGGGTATTCATCAAATATCAGGAATATAATATCAATTATTAATTTGAAGTTAAATGGTCTAAAATCACATTATTATCATGTTTCGATGCTATATATAGTGCATGTAGCTTTAGGTTTAATTATTCCTAAAAATGTATGATATACATTAATAATAATTTTATTCTTTTTCAAATCCATATTTAGTAATGTTATATACCTGGTGATGTTTCCAATATTAAATGAGGAAATTTTAGTCATATTATTTAAATTTGAGATGTACTTTACACATTTACTATTTGATATAATGGTCCACATCATGGATCAATTAATTAGATAGATTCAATTATGTGGCTATATAAATTACATATCGATGTACCCGATTGAATGGTATATAGAGGTTTTGAAAGTTTACATCAAGAATATATGTTATATAGAAGGTTTTATTGAGGATCTATATATTTTTGAAGAAGTTGTTAAACTTTTAACCAATTAAAAATAAGTGGTTGACATCATTGGTCTCTCAAAAACCTAATCATAGTGGACACCTTATAGAAGATAGAATTTTTGGAAGATATGTTGTTACGATTACCATTATAGAGTGGGAGAAATATCACCTTTACATGTTACTTAATAGTGCGGTGGTTGTTCCACAAATTTAATCCCATAAAGTAATTATCAAACATTATAATCCTTTAAGGGATAAAATATGGATATCAAATAAAAAATAATTAATTGATTATAGGATGATTTTGAGATTATATTTATAGAGAGTTATCTACAAATCTGGAATCAATTGTTGAATGATTTTGAGGGTTAACAAGTGGACAAAATGTAAATGTATTATATTAAAAATTTTATTTATTTAATGTTTATATTTTCTATAAAAAATATTCAAATGAACATATTATGATGAAAAATATTATATTTATTCTTGTAGTATAGGTGATGATCATATTTAGTTACAGGTATAGATATCTAATTTATGTGAATATGTCATAATATGGAATCATTGAACAAATATACAAGATGGACTATGAAACATTTCATATGATGTTATTCAATAGAATTTTTTTACGATAGAAGTGTTGTTAAATTTACTGAATGGAACTTTTTGAGGTGAATTTAAATATGGAAGGGAATAAGTATGAACTATTAATAATGGGATAATAGTTGGTGCATGTATTTTATGTACCAGATCCTATAAATAGTAATTGGTCAATTGATTTATTGGGGAATAATACAATAACAAGGTCATAAGAAAATGCAATTAAGGATGAAACTTTCATTCCAAAATAACAACCATTTTATGGAGATCCCAATGTAGATAGTGTTTGTACGTTATATGGAATCACAAAAGGGGATTTGGATACTCAATAGAGGATCCAAATATCATTAACATTTAATGAAAGTGTTGAGTTCAATGAACATGTTAACGTTTTATTTAATATACTTTTATTTTACTCATATTATTTTGTTTTGTTAACTAAATTTACATAATCTAAATTATATGTAAAACTACTCATGTCGATAATGGCCTATCCACACACTAATGTTTCCAATCCTGAGAAAAAACTCACTATCATTGCTTAAACTGAGAAATTTATAAGGGATCAACATCATGAGGTAAAAAAACAAGAGTAGTGTAGCACCACCATTTTAAATAAAGTTATAGGTAATAAGAAAAGGTGTAAAATTTGTGGAAGGATGGAATCAATGTGGCCAAACAGTTTAACCCAACAAGTCAATGTTAATTAGTAACATTGGGGTCATAACTCAAATGAATGTGTTGACTAATATAAATACATTTAACACTTCATTAAGGAAAATAACTTGGTAATATATATGGGAAATTTTATAATTTTATTTCTCTATTTTAATGAAAAAATTTATCAAATGAAACTTTTTTATACTTTAAATTATTACATACAATGTTCCTTTATTTTAAATTATTTCCATAATAAACTTCTATTAATGGTTTATAGAAAGTCTCATAGATCCTTTCATATATTTTTAATAAAGCAGTATCTCTAGGATGTTATGGTTAATGTAAACACCTTCCCATTAATAATGTATTTACACATTATAAACAATGAAAAATGGAAATATTTCATTTGTCACCGTGATGAGGAATCATTTTGGGCGTAATGTATTTTATAATACTATATTTGAAATTATTTATTTTATTCACATTGATTCAAAATTTTAACTTATGAAGAAACAATAAATTTTTGAGTATAATTAGCATTCATCAAAACCAATGTACCCTTACTATAAAAAAGGATGTGGTATCCATAATCTTTAAAAAAAATTATGTATTTTGAATATAAATTAAATTTTTTATGTTATATGAAACAAAATATGTTCCTTTAATTATATACATATTTATTAATCCTAATCCAAGGAAACTTTCATCCCACATCATGTGATATAGAAAGATGATACTGTAAATAAAGAGGGAAAACTAGTAGATGAAAACACATAAGCAGTATGGGAATCGAGAATAATTATGATATAATAGTAATTTGTTACGATTTAAAATTTTATTATACAAAAATATCTATTTATGTTCATATATTTATACAATTTTTACTCAATAATCATCTTATACTGTACCTAACGAAAAACTTCTTTCAGTTTCATTGAAGCAGCCATGGAAATATGTAATGTTAGAGGTGCAGGTTTTGAGGTGTCACCTCAAGAATATTTTGAGAAGAAAAGACACAAGGAAGAACATAAGAAATAATTAAAGGATTTTAGGCATAAATAAATGATTTAAAATTTATTGTTTTATGCTCTAGTTTGGTAGACTAGTATATATTAAAGGATCAAATAGAACCAATAGTTAATCAATGATTTTTACTTGAAGAGCCACATAACCCCACTAACTTTGAGTCTATTCATTCACCTCAACAACCAACCATACATAAGGTTACAAATTTAACACATAAAAATATTCTCTAAATGAGAATAAAAAACTACATATAAATTTTTATCACATTAATTATGCTGGGTAAAATTGTACGTGTTTTATATCCATCAGAACCCTCCCATTACCTTTGTATAAGGTGTAAGTTGTAAAATATCCAATGAGACGTTACACATAATAAACAACTCCAAAAATATCATATGGGATTGGGGATTGAAGTAGATCATGGTTTTAGGGCCATATTATACATTCTTCTTGATGGCCAGGATGTCAACATGGCGCATGATGATATTGGAACTTTTATAGCTTAGTCTAATAATCTTATAATGATACATAGAGATAAATTGGTGAATCTTTCAATATTTTTTTCTAAATTAAAAATCAGTAATTGGTGAGGAAAAAGGTCTAAAATGATGTATGTTATTATATATAAAGAATGGAAAATAGAAGGTCACATCAAGACAATCCAATTAGTCTAATGATAAATCAAAATAACCTTTTGATAGAACCATCACCCCACCCATTATACTGCCACATTTCGTAACATTACTTGCTCATATGGATACAACATTCAAATATAAAAATTTTTCCTACATTGAAAATGGAGAAGCGATATTTAGTGATACCATTATATATGCAATTGGTCTCAATAGTATAATGAAAATTTCAATCCTGAATGGTTGGGCAGCTTGGTTTTTAAAGCATACATGAGGCACATTTTCATATTTTTTATTTTCAAAAAATTATCTACTATGTTTCTTACAGTTAATTACTATTAATATTTTTTAAAGGATTGTATATTACAGCACTATATAAGGAATTCCCTATAAATAGAAATTTTGAATCACATATCCTACTATAATATATATTCTAGAATTTAATTTAGAAATGGAATTAATTGAATAAAAAATTAAACTATGCATAATGTTTGAAAATAAAATAGTAGATGAAAAAATACTCTTGATTCCTACAATGCAGTGTTAAAACTATATAATCTATTCATATTAAATATTTTTTTATATTTTTCATTACTTATTAGTTTTTGTTTTTTAGGAAGCAATAGATCCTCATTACATTCAATCTGGATACCCTGAATGTCTATATTTTGGATTAAATCATGTATTTTCAACAAATCGAACACATCTGATGTACGTTGTGAATTTTTAATGCACTAAAATTAAAATATTACAAATAAAAATCAAATTAATCATTTTTGTTTCTTTTTTAATGACTATTTTTTATTATAGGGAGATCTAAAAATATTTTCTAAATCATGGTATGGGGTAGGTGATTGACCAGAATAACGCTATGTATTTTTTTAAAGAGAGATAGTTTAAGATATATATAGTAAGTTTTTTAAATATAAAAACATATTTAAAAATGATTTAATTATTTTTTTAGTTTTTGAAACAAAGTTATGTCAATGATTTTTCATATTATGTTTTTTAATTTAGGAAAGATATCATATACCATCAACAAACTAGCATCCACGAATAAGTACTTATGAATTTAATTAAAATTTCATTTCAAATATTTTTTAATCATCTATTTATATATATTTTTTGATTAATACCATGATCACTAACAATATAAATACTCAAATTAATAAATATATTTTTTTATAGATGAGTGTACATAGTACATGGTCTCAGAATGTTTCTTATAATCATGTTAAGGTGATTACATATTATGTTTTTATTTTTTTCTATTTCCCATAGATTATTCTGATTTTATCATAAATCAATCTGACACATTATGGGGATGGAATGACTCAATGTGATTATTTTCAATATTAAAGAGACATTTTAGTTCAAAATGAACATCACATTATAAGAACCCAGCTGATGAACTCATATTTCTCTCAAAAATTAAAAAATAGTCCATAATTCATTTGATATGTGTAACAATCTACTGTATGTAAATATGATACATGACTTGTTCAATATGAATCAAAGTGCATATTTTCACATTAAAATAGTGTAATTTTACTCTAAAGCATATGTGACATAGACTAAAATAAGAAAAATGTATTATATCTGCTTTATACTTTAGAAAAATTATCAATAATTCATTTTTGATATAAAAATTAGCCACATGTCAATCTAAAAAACAATATGTCCGATAGGATTCCAAATGCATGTTTTATGATTAAAAATGTGTCATTTTATTCTTAAAAATTGTCATATTTTCACAACTAAGAAAATAATCTCATATTATCTCAATAATTTAGGAAAACTATCCATAATTCATTTTTAGGTATTGAAATCGATCGTACGTCAATCTAAAACCTGACATGGATAGTAGGAAACAATGTTTTTATTTTAAATTTAAATGTGTCATTTTAGTCTAAATCATAATTTACATAGAAAAGAAGAAGAAAACAAGGTCACATTTTCATTATAACCATAATTAATTTGTGACATGTAATAATTGACTGCACATCAATCAGATACATGATGTGGCCAGTATGAATCAATGTGTACGCTTTCACATTTAAAAATGCATTTTACATTGAAATATGTATCATAAAGACATAAACAATTAAAATAAAATTTAATTTCATGATACTTCTGGAAAACCATCCATAAGTCATTTATGATGTGTATGAATTTAATGCACATCAATATAACACAAGATGTGTGTGTTATGACTTGATGTGTATCTTTTCAATATAAATGTGTCATTTTAGTCAAGAACATGTGTCACATAGCCAACGATATAAAAAAGATCCGTGACTTCCATGAACCATTATTACATTGATACATATGTCAATTATTATGTGTATGGATATACCGCATGTCAATCTGACATATAATGTGGCTGATATTGCTAAAAGTGCATGTTTCCATTATAAAATTATCATTTTAGTTTAACACACAGTTCACATTATTAAAACTGAGAAAAAGATATTGGATTATTTTCAAACATCCGAAAAATGATACCTAATTTATTTTTTATGTGCAGTAATCAACCACATGTCATTCTGATACAAAATGTGGCTAGTATAACTCTAGGTGCACATTTTCACATTAAAAAATTTTCATTTAATCTGAAACATGTGTCACATATCCAAAATAGAGAAAAAGAGACCGAATTATGTTAATACTTTAGGAAAATAATCTATAATTAATTTATATATATTATTAATTATGAATTTAATTAATATTTCATAATATATTTATAAATTATTAGTATAATTAATAATTTAAATTATAATTAAAAATATAATCATTAATTATATAATTAACAGTATAACTGATAATATCATTAATATATTTACTAATTAACAATGTAATTTATCATATATGGATTATATAACATTAAAATTATATGTTTTTTACTTGTTTCTAATTTAGTTACTTAAAAAACATCAGATTTATTGTACGGAAACACATTTTTATAGACGATAATCATTTGAAAAATCCTTCTACAAGAGTTTTGTTTTTTATATTGGTTTGAAGTTTTTTACTAATTATAAATATCACATAAATGTAAATATTTTTTATAAAAATATTTTAAAGTTAATTTTGAATTGAAATGATGATGAAATGTATAATTTATATTCTAATTTTTTTAATTGAAATATTTATGTTTGTTTTTATATACTCGCTAATATTTTCTTTTCTATTAGGGCTGATAAAGTGTTATAGCCTTGTAGCAACTGGTGTGGTCATTATTAGTGCAGAAACAATATCTGATAAATAATTATTAACAATTCTTAATAAATCATTTATAAAGTCATCCTTTATCATTTCTTAAATAAAGAACTGATAAAGTATGCATACTATTTTCAGCTTTTTATCAGCACTAACAATATCTATTTCTGGCACTGACATTGGCCATACCGTAATAGTGAAAAGAGGATGGTGGGGATGATGATTGGGAGTTCCATTGTGATCAAATGAATATATATAAATATCTACAATCAGTATATCTATATATGTAATATGTGTCATATTTCATTGAATATCACCCTCTCCAATCATTAACTTCATCCATTTTTTGTGTGCCTTCTTTGTCCTTATTTCTCATATGGATGATTCTGGCCTAGATGATTCCCATAACCAAAAAAAACCCTCATAGATATGATTAACAAAAATATTATATTTAGTTACTCAATAGTTAAATTTTTTAAAATATCTTATAATGTATATATAATTGTATATATTAGGATCACTTTAAAAAAATTGAGAAAAAAACTATTGTAATATCCTGAAATTTTTAATGACAAAAAACCCTCTTTTATATTAATTTATGTTTATTTTTATGTGAAAAATGTATATTTTCAATAAAAATAACTTCATTAATGTTTTAAAGGCTTTCTGTAAGTGTAAAATCCCAATTGACACTTTATAATATTCTATTGAATATTTTTGGAGTTAGATGCTTAGATAACACAAGTTTATGATGACCAAAGTGCCTCATCATAAATGGAATAAATATATATAATATATTATATTATAGGAATGTGATTTTATTATAAAATAAATTAATATCTCCCAAACATTGCATTTTATGAGGAATCACAGACCACCGTTAGGTCCAATATGGGGAGTTTACCTTAGGCATGGCATAAAAGTTTTACGCATCAGGAATTTGGTATCGTCACCAACATGTATAACTTATTTAATATTTTTATTTATATATTTCTGAAAATATATGAATATCTCACAAATGGTGTGTCGTATGAGAAATATTATACCACAATTAAGTATGAGATGTGTTGTTTACCTTAGGAGTGATATAACCTTCGTGAACATTGGGTGTTTTGTCAGATCACATGTAAGTTTAATTTATTAATATAATTATTAGATTAGTTTTTATAAAATAATTGAATATCTCCCAAATGGAGAATAATATAAGAAACTCAAGACCGTTGTTAGGTCTGAGATATATGGTTTACCCAAGACAACACACAACATTTTCACACATTGGTCATTTGGCCAGATCAATCATTAAGATAATTTATTTAATATTTTTTTATTAATTAAAATGAATAAAATAAACAAATTCTGTTAATATTCCCCATTTAACTCTATGCACCATTTTTTACGCACGATTTAATTCAAAACTGTTGATTTTTACTCATTTTTTATTGTTCCAGTCACCAATGCATTAATGGGGTGAATTAAAACCCTCCACCATTAATTTTTAGTTGAATGGTGGTTTAAATTTGGGTTTAAATTTTCAAGTGGATGAACTATACATAGTTTCATTTTCTAAATACCTAAACTATTCGGTAGTGGTTATTCTATGATTCTCTCAAATCAATGGACCCAAATATCACCATATGAGTGGTTATTTAAGGTATCTTCATCCTCTTTAATCCTCTCCAATGGAGGCAACCCTTCATTTGTTTCGTCTGGGTCTGTCACCTAGAAGGTGAGTTTCTTTTGTTATGGTTTTATATTCATTTTTCCCCTTTTCCCTTACTCTAATATTATGGGAAAAAATGAAATATATATTTATTTTTAATACTAAATCATAAAATCCAAGTATTTGAAAAAGATAATCTGCATGAGTATCAAAAGATAAAATATTGAAATATTAAATAATAACTTTTTAAAAATATTATCATAAATTATATATCAAGGGATAATTGAATTGAATTATCAAATGATAATTGCATGAAATAATAAGATATAAATGTAAAGAATTATCAAGTATTATTATGTTGAAATTATCAAAATATTAAATATTGAATTATCAATTCATAATTTATGAAAAATTAATCATGGAATAATTATCAATGTATAATTATTCTAGATTTTTTAAAGGATAATTTTTAAAAATAAATTGTCATATAATAATTATGAAATGATAGTGTGTAAATAAAAACTATGAGTATATAATTATAAAAATTATCCACGGATAATTATCAGGTAGTAATATTATTATAAAGGTATAATATTATTAAAGGGTAACTATAAAATTGGAAAGGATATTTTTTTAAAGAATGATAATAATCAATACCACATGCGTTCTCAATATATTATAGAGAAATAAGTTATGAAAAGTGGTTTTTTTAATTATTCATATGAAGAATATTTTAAGAGAATGCATTGGCCTGAAATGTTAATTTAGAAATTTACATGGAGAGGGAAATTGTTATTATAGGAGATATATTATTTCATTTTAAAATAAAATAGCTAATTTTGGGTCTAGGGACCCTTGATATTCCTAAATTGTTAACATGTAGAAAAATATGATAATAAGGCTTGAAATAATTTTTTCTTGACTATTGAAGTTTATGCACCAACTATCGAACCACATTGGGCGGTTTATATTTGTTTTTGACATAAAACAAATTGAGGTAGGAAGATTCCTTCCCTTTTAGGCCCTTGTTTATGAATATATCGATAATGATTATTTATGTTGGATTTTCATTACACTATGATTATTTCCATGAGTGATATTTTTATAGCTTGTTTCCATGTTGTATTTGTTCACATGATGTTATATTGATACTATATACTAATGATGATGTGTTATACCTTCATTGTATGTTTACTGTGTGATATACATTACCATCTCATTGGAGGTTGTGATGGTACTTTTAAATATGTGGACTGTTGTGTGGCATACTTCCTTTGGTGGGGGAGTGTGTGCATTTCCTATGATGATGACGAAAATGGACCTGAGAATAGATTATGAAGCATGATGACCAAGAGTATTGACCCAACATATCACATTAGGGTCATGATAGTCTAGTGGCTAGACCTGAGGGACGTGATGGTTTGATGGAATGACCTAAGGTATCGCTGGAACATGATGGTTTGCGAGTGTGACATGTTACATGAGTCCAGATTTTAAACCATGAGCTAGTCTGTTACTTGATTCCTTACCATTAGTGAGAGATGGATTCCAAGTGTATCATTGGTAAATTCTCTTACTGAAACTCATTTATGGATTCTATACACCATTAGCTGGTCTAATTTTTGATGGATTCTGAGCACCATGCATTGCTTCATGATTTCTGAGACATTCCATGTTTATATTTTCGGAAAGGATCCGAAGCAAGTACGACCATGGGTTTGGTGGCTGCTTGGTCAGTGCACTACCACTCAATTTTCAATTGTTTGTTTATGCTTCCTGTATTTATTATTATTATGGAATACACTTTTTATACTTGATCACATTAGGTAAGGACACAATGGTGGTGTCTTAATGAGTCTTGTACACGCACTCTACTTGGGAATTTAGTGGATATTATAGATTTTATGAGAGACTCGAAAAAGTTAAGGGGACCTGTGGTAGATGGTTGTGTAGTGTAGAATGGATTTCGAAGCTCTGATACCAAGATATTTTTTAAGAAATATTTATTTTAAATAATACTAATTCTTCAATAGCTAGCGTTGCAAGCAACTATGAGTTTAAACGAACCATGAGACACTATTAGTATAACCATTCCATTAAATTGGAGAGAATAAATATGAATAATTAATTTATTATATACATATAATCCTCCAACTCAATATGAATTTATTGGTATGTTCATAGAATATAATAACAAAATTTTGGTAAAATTACATTATTATTAAAAAATATGTTATCTAAAAAAATGAGTTTTTATGCTTTTAATGAATGCATATTATTTTTTCAAAAATTGAGAAAATATATTTCAAAAAATTAATTTCATTTTTTAACTCATAATGTCAAAAAAAATTGTCAAAAAAATTATTTCTTAAGGAATAGTGAAAATACATAGTTTTATGGAAAATTATATTTTCATTCATAGTATTTATAAGTTAATTTTTTTTATTAATTTTCAATTTTAATTAGTTAGTATTAATTTAAATAACTCAATTATAGGGTTTTGAAATGATTTTTTAAATGAATTTATTATAAAAATATTTTATGTTTTAAAAGGGTATTTTTCTAAAAAACTATTTTAATTTAATATAACCGGTTTTATTTAAAATTTAATTCTAAAAATTCTGTATTATGAATTTTTTGAAATTGGTAAAAAATCGATATTTTGAAGGTCCAAATTAATTTAATTGGTCCCCTTTATTTTTGTCCATTTTGAATAGTAACCATGGTAAAGTTTTTACCATTGTAAAGGGTAAATTAATTGAAAAATATAATGATAAAAACTATAAAATGACTCTAACACATGAAAAAATATTAATGGATGACGATAATTCTACCATTAACACATAATGCTATAATTTTTTTTAATGGAATCTATTCCATAAAATAACTCATATGATATTTAAATCAAAGAAAGTCACAAAATGTCACATTATTCATCATAAATATCCTTTATGTGTCTACATTGGAAAAAGGTATGTTATAGAAGAATATAAATGTAAATTTTTAACTTAATAAAGTTATTTTCATTATATAATTTTATGACTTTTTGGGCTACTTAGTCAAGATTATGATATTTACAATATATTATTTAATAAAAATTTAAAGATTTTCTATTCATGTTTTAAATACTATATCATTTTTAATATAGAGTTACCCATAAGATATAATTGAAAATAAATAATCTTCTGAAATATAGAATATTTATCTTCTTCATGGTATTTTATTTTTAATTTTTAGTGAATAAATATGTATATCAAATAATTACACAATACTGATGTCGTAATTATTTTATTAATGGAAATATAATATTAATATTACTAAAAATATTGAAATAGATTTAATTTTAGATAATTATTGTGAGAAAGGAATTTTATAGATAAACTTGACCTATTAAGGATATAATAATTTTTTTCAAAGTTAACATGTTAACTTGATATTTTTAAAAGTCCTAGTAATGAGTAGTGTCAAAATTGACACTAATGATATTTCATCAAAATTACATGATATAAAATTATTTAAAAAACATAAAAAATATTTAAAATAAAAAATAATTATAATATGGTCGAACACCTTATAAATTGTTCATTTATTTTATAATTTATATCACATACGTAAAAAATTACAACCATTTAATATTGAAAAAGATGTTACCTTTGATAAAATTAAAATCAATTAAATAAGCGTTAATCAAAATGATAATGTTTAAAAAAATATTAGAACCTCTCTAAAATATATTGGTTGATGAGATTAAATACTTATCTCATATTATATTTGAATAAATTGTCTTTTGGATTTATTTGTATTGATATAGAATTTTTTATAAATTAATATCTTGGGAAAATTCTAAAAGTACCCTCAACCTCAATTATAAAAGGGAACCTCCTCCCTCACTTCTTCACCTAAAATTGATCCTTCAGGACTGACTATACACTTAAAATTTAAATTATAAACTTATATAGTAAGATTTCACAGGTTTTGGTCTTCTCATAAGACCAACCCTACTATCCCTAGGAAGAGATTTAAAGGAAGTTCACCGAAGAAGAGGTAATCATCTTTAACGACTCTTTCAAGATTAGTTTTCTTCTACTACCTCTTCATGTGTTGTTTCCATTAAAAATTAATAAATCCATAATAATATATATTATGAGATTTTATTATGATTATGGAACAACATTATTCCACCTTTTATCCATCCTATTAAAACAAAAGATCCTCACATGCATACGTACAACTTACCGTCTCCACATCGCGGTGTAATATATTTTTCATCACCACTTTATTTGGATGGGTATAATGATAGAAATAATATATATATATATATATATAAACACACACATATATATTATAATTATAAAATTATATTGATTTAGGGGATAAAATATTAATATACCATCCACTTCGTTACCATTTCACCGTTAAGGAAATGATATTGTCGTTCAGGTGAATGTTTGGAATACCATCTCCATGACACAATGTGATTCATTTTTCATAGATGAATGATTATATAAATATATATAATGAATAAATATGATATATATTACCTTCATATCATCATAGAGATCATGAAAATATATCCTATAAACATGAACTAGGACTTATACGACAAATCAAGCTTAGGAAAATGAAGAGGTTACCACCTGAAAGAATTGTAAAAATGACATATTTTTAACAAACCAATGATATGATTAAATAATAGGATTATATATGATTTCATAAAAATGTATATGTTCCTAGTATAAATTAATAAAATTATTTAAACCATTGCATAAGAGGTTGAAATACACATGAAGGAAATCAAAACTATGGTATGGGTTACTTCCAAAATTAAATTATTATTCTGGAATGTTTATATATAAGTATCTAAAGGAGAATATTTAGGTCCCATGTCCATGTTTCTTAAAAAAATTCCATTTTTTTACTATTATTCTGATTTTTTTAAATTCTATTTTAACCATTTTTGTATTTTTACTAAGAATTTTGAAAGGAATTCTTTTTTCGTTTCCCAAATGAGGTGCTTTCAGGGTTTTCCATGAAGAGTACAAAAGGAATATTTTTTAACTTATACGACAGAAATTTTTTTTATACCTTCAAGAAAAATTAATGAATTGAATCTTACCTTACAATATTAAAATTTTATTTTCAAATAAAATTTTGCCTTTTAAAATTTCAAGGTATTTTAAGAAAACAAAATGTTTTCAATGAATAAAGGATATTTTACTCTAGAATTATTTTCAAGTGATCTCTCAAAATTATTTTCTAACTAAAATAACATTCATTGATGGTATATATTTTTTACTGGGGATATTTTTAGGGATACGGTCCATATTAAACTTAAGATTGATTTATGGTAATGATGGAATGATATTTATGATACCCATTTATTTTCCATGGGTTATATTATGATTGAATGATATTTATGTAACCCATTTCATTCCATGGGTTATAATATGATGAATGATTTATGATCTTGTGGAACACAAGTGTATGGATTTCATTATGTGATGGGTGAGACCTATATGTCCCTCGAACTCATTGTGTGAATGTTTATATCTGATTATATATACATGACTGGAACTGGAAAGGAAACTAGATCAATAATACATGGCTAGAATGAGGTGTGAACGTGGTTCACTAAGGGGATTTTACCACTAATATGGACTTGGCAGTGAGCCTTCACTAATATAAAAATGATTTTATTTTATTTTATACGTGGTGGTATATTTATGATGATTGAGCTCAATGTCCTGAGTTTTCTAAAAAAAATTCTATAGGTACATATCAAAGATGAGAATTTGATAGAGGGGGAGAATTTTAATATCCTTCATTTTTAAATATAATAAAAACCCTAATTTATTTTAATTTATGTTAATTTTCATGTGAAAAAAGTAATTTTTCAAATAAAATCACTTGGTAAATTTTTTAAGGGTTTTGGTAAGGGTGAAATACTATTTAACATCATGTAATATTCTATAGAATATTTTTGGAGTTAGGTACTAAGATAGGATGGGATTATGAGGTTCGTAGAGCCTCAATGAAAATGGAATATTCTTTTAAAATTTATTATATTACACACACATGATTTATTTCAAAAATAAATCAATATATAACAAATGGTGCATAATATGAGAAATTAGAGAAAAATGTTAGAATCAAGATAGGGTTTTTATGCTAGGGGTGATATAACATTTCTTCACATCGGGCGTTTGGTAACATCAAACATGAGGATAATTTATTAAATATTTTTATTTATATATTTCAAAAAATAATTGAATTTATACCAAATAATGCATTGTATGAGAAATATAATATCACTGCTAGGTTTGAGATTATGGTTTTCCCTATTTGGGACATAACTTTTGAACGTATTAGGTGTTTGGTTGGATCAAAAGATTAGTTAATTTATTAACAATTTTATTATTTTATTTTTATGAAAATAATTTAATATCTCTTAAATGTGTTTTGTATGAGAAATAAAAGAACATAGATAGGTCAAGGATATGGGTTTTTCCCTCAACAGAACATAAATTTTTCTTACATGAGTCCTTCTATTGGATCAATCATTAAGTAAAGTTATTTAATATTTTTTATTATTAATTTAATTGTTAAATAAAACAATTAATGTTCTTCTTCCCCATAAAATACCATACACCATTTTTGACACACAGTTTAATAAAAAAAATTTATTTTCACTTTTTTTTACTATTCAAGTCACCAATGAATTAATGGGGAGAATAAAAACCATCCTCCATCAATTTTCAATTCAAATTATGGATTTAATTTTGGATTTAATATTCAGGTGGGTAAACAATATGCAGCATGAGGTTTTAAATCCCAGAACCATTTGGTTATGGTAATTGGATGGTTCGGTCAAATATGAGGACCCAGATCTCTCCATCCACATTGTTAGTGAAAGTATATTCCTTCAATGTGATCTTCATCTCCAGTGTTGGTGAACTTTTTTACATGGGGTCTCTATATGCTGCCTAGAAGGTGAGTTTTTTTATTTTCTTCCCCCCCATTTTTCCTTACTCTCGTACTATGAGAAAAAAGAGAAAAGAAATTCAATTTTAATACTAAATGTTAAAATAATATTCATTGAAAATGATAATATGTACGATTATCTAAAGATAAAATATATAATTATCAAACTATAATTTATGAAAAAGATTATCATGAAATAAATTTGAAGGGATAAATTAATTGAATTATCATATAGTAATTTCACGAAATTATCAATGATAATTAAAAATAATTATCATTTGATGACTATGTCTAAATTATTAATAGATAAAAAATTGAATTATTAAATGATAATCATTGAAAAAATTATAATGGAATAATTATCATGGGAAAATTATTTGAGAATTAATAAAGGATAATTTATGAAAATAAATTCTCAAATAATAATTATGAATGGATAATTTATAATGAAAAATTATTAGTATCTAATTATAAAAATATCAAAGGTTAATTATAAAGGAATTATCATACGATAAAGGTATAAAATAATCAAATGATAATAATATAAAGGTTAATATTTGGTATTTTTAATGAATGATTATATGTAATACCACACGTGTTCCCAAAATAATTTATAGACATAAATTATTTATTATGGGTTTTAATTGTTCTTTAGGATAATATCGAGAGTACATGTGTTGGCCTAACACGATAATCTTGTAGTTATTAAGGTTCAAGAAAGTATTTATCATATAAGATATTTATTTCCATTTGAAATAAAATTGTTAATTTTTGTTCTATAAATACCTGACCAACCTTGAGTGTTGAAATTTTTGAAACAATAATAAAAATGCTTGCAAGGAGGTTTTCTTGATTTTTGATGTTTCCAAACTACCTATCGAACCACACTGGGATGTTTATATTTTCTATTAACATTGATGAATTTTAGGTATGATGTTACTAAACTTATTGGGGCCACGCTTATGCATGTTTCCATAATTGTTATTTATTTTTTCCTTTCATTATACTTTTATTCATTCTATTAGTGATATTTTTGTATCGTGTTTCCATGTTTGATGTATTCACATATTGTTATTTTGCTACTATATACTCATGATAATGTGAGTAACCAGCCTTGTATGTTTACTATATGATACACATTACCATTTCCTTGGAGGCAGTGTTGGTACTTAATATAGGTGGAATTTCATGTGGTTTATATGACTTGGTGGGGGAGTGTGTGCGTATTGCGATGATGATGATTATGGACTTTAGGATGGAGTACAGTTCATGAAAGATTGGTGGTTGGAATCCAGGTAGCATTTTAGGAGAATAATGGTATGTCGGAATAACATGATGGAATTGAAATCCTGGTAGCCTAACCTGAGGAATCACAATAATGTGATGGATTGTCAGCATGAACCATGACATGAATTAGGATTTAGAGCTATGATCTGGTCTATGACTTGATGACTTGCTATTGGTGATAGATAGATTCTGAGTGTATTACCAGTCCATTCACTTACTGACACTCAAATATAGATTCTGAGCACCATGATCTCATCAATTTTGTGATGGATTCTTATAACTATGTGTTGGTACATTCTCTTTGATATATTCTATGATTATTTTTTCAGGCTAGGAGACAAAGTAGGTATGAAAAAGGGTTTAGCAGTTGGTTAGTTAGCATACTAGAACTCAGTTGTGGATTATGTGTTTATTCCTCCCTCATTTATTATTATTATGTCATTCAATTGTTATACTTCATTAGATTAGGTGAGGATTCATTGGTGGCGTCCTAGTGAGTCTGGTACGAACACCCTACTCAATCATTTTGATGTGCTTATATATTTAATGAAACACCTAGTGAAGGGAAAGGACCTTGTGGTAGATAGTGGTGCAGTATAGCATGGAGATGGTGGGGGATGAGATCTGGTGGATCCTCAATATTTCTTTTATTTGTAATACATACTCTTGACAAGCTTACTACAATGGGAGATAGTTATTTATATTATATATGTCATCTTTAGTATTCCACATTTACTATAATTATTAATTAATTCTCCCATTATTATTTTTTATTATCCTGATCAATGAAATGATATAGTTGGTATATTCTACCACTATCATACATAGACCCTTGCTATTAGTCGCCACCCTCTTGTGTACCGGGAGGCATATATGAATTCATGTTTCATTGTTTCTTAAACCCATAGGTTTGGGTCAGTATGTTATAAATACAACGTTTAATATCATTTATATAAAAAATGGTAAGTCCATGAGTTTTTATCTCTATCATTAGAGTCATAATCTAGGGGTTTTCTGGGTTTCAGCCACCTCTTGGTAATCTGTTTCTCTTTTCTATTGTTTATCTTCAATGTATTTGGATTTGGATTAATTTTCAATTTCTCTGGCTTCATTTTATGGGAGAAATGAATTTTTATTTTGGATCATCACCATGGATCATCAATCATAAATATGTTTCCTTAGGTTAATTAAATATGCATCAGTGGACTCAGATCTACTCCTTTCCATAAGATTATTTATATACTTCATCAGGTCAGAGGATTCATCAGGTTCTGATTTCTTTTAATAAATCATAATTTTATTGGTATCTCTATTATGTATTGATCATATTTTTTATTCCAAATATTTTTCATATGATTGTCATCAGATTGGAATCATTGTCTAATTATAGTAGGATATGGATCCTTGTTTGATATTTTTATCTGTTACATCAAATATGTTTCGTCCGATCATAGTCTGATTGGGATATTTATAGAGTTTTGTTCAAATTAATCTAATTGGGATATTTTTCATTTCGATTGTTCCTTCTACACTCATTGATTTTATATTTTCTTTTTCAGAATGTTGGATTTATTGGATTGGTGGGTTTGGATTCTTCAGCGACTTCATATCACATGCTTCATCTAATTTTTTGGAACAACCACTTATTTTTTTATCAAGTAGTGATAGAAAGTTTAAACTAATGAATCTCTTTTGTTGGAACTCTCACTACCTCACCAAGCCATTCACAATTAGTTCACTACTTTTGTGCTCAAAATTCTACTGAGATGTGGTTTTCCAGTCTAAAACAATGTTTAAAAGAAGGGACATGGTTGGTGTGGCCTCTATGTTTGGTTTTCAATGTAGTATTCTAGTTGGGACATAGAGTCTTGTAAGTTTCATATGAATTATTTAGAAATATGATATATTTTATAAAATTAAAAACTACTTCCATATACATACCACCTCTTCCATTCAATAGGATGATAATTGTTTAATTTTTTCTCATGGGATTCTATGGATAAAACATTAATATTGATAAATATAAATTTTAGGGACTGTTTTGGTTTGTGAGAAATGAAATATAGGGCCCATTATTAGATGGTCGATATCAATGAATTCCTCCTATATAGAGAAAATGAAGGGTTTCTTTTTGTCCTCCATCTATTCCGGAATATTTCAAAGAAGTTTGAGGCTTATGGGGTTCCCTAATTTGGTATTCAAATAAAAAATATTCACATGTTTTTAGGGAAATTTGAATAGAACCAAGATATTCAAATGAATTTATATATTTATTAGGTCTTATAATAGGATAAATATTTTTCATTTATTTCAGGTAACTCATATTTTCACTGTTTTTTTAATAAACTATCTTATTTTTCGAACCATTAACTAAGGTGGGATGCTTGTTTAAAATAAATGATTTTCAAGTTTTAAATCTTGTGGACAAAGGAGGAGTACTGTGAAGGCATGGTTAGGTCTACCTGGAATTCTTATAATGATGATTACTATTCTAAAATTGGAAAGGAGGATGTTTTTATTAAAAAAAATTAACTATAAATTTTAAAATTTTGAGTTTGAGATTGAAAATTTTCTGAAATATATGAATGTGTGTCATAATCTCCCTATACTTACTTTTATGTTCATAAGTATTTTGACTATTGAACATGAATTAGAAACACATCATAAAAATAAATATGGTTTAGTGTTCATGAGGGTGAGGGAATTACACATTGATGAATGAGATTTGAAAAATTAATATTTCTATAAGATGGTTTTATAAAGATGATGGAAGGAATTTATTTTGAATTTGGCGAGGTTTGAAGGAGGAATCACTAGATTGGAGATTAATGTATATGATATTATTTTGAGATTATTTAATGATATTTACTAATATAGGGTATCAATTTTTCTATTAAGGTTTCCTACTTTTTCTCTATATTTGTGACATATTCTATGAATAATGATCTTACAAAGGACATTATAGACAAGTGGCCAAATTAGATCTTTTGCATATACATTCCACTAAGGCCTCCAAACCGATTGTATTTTTTTCCTTTTATTCATGTAGTTTGCAATATTTTAGGGCCTGATATCACAAAAAACATGAAAAAATTATGGAAAGATATTTAATTACTCAATTAAATTAATGAAACCATGATCACCCTAATTCTAAATGTAAAAAAATCATTGTAGTGTTTCAAATTTGAAGACTATTATTATTTTCAATGTGACAAATATGATTTCATAATAAATTATGGTTAATCATCTTAGATGTCTGTTGGCTTCCATTATTTTTGAGAAAAAAATTTATTTGTGCACAAATGGATCATATTGAATAATGCCATAGTTTCCCATGATATTTTCATCTCAATGAATACCATATATCTTTTAAAGTGGAGTGATGACCAAAATTTGGACATGTTTAAAGAATAAGATCATGTAGATCATACATTTTTTGTACTTATTTCTTAGAAGGATGGAATTTTATAAGCAATGTGTGGATGTAATTATGAAGTGTGTTTCCTTGGTTTCATTTAATATCAGGGTTAATGGAACTCTTACATAATTATTTATTCTTTATCACATGCTTTATTTGGGAGATTATCTTTCACTATTCCTATTTATCATTGTGGGTAATTTTTACTCTATTCGTATCATTGGTCAGGAAAAGAATAAACATATTCATAGTGGAAAATTATATTGAAACTTCACTTATCTCCAATTTACTATTTGAAAATGAAAACATATTATTTTCTTGAGCCTCTCATAGGAACATCATTCCATAAAAAATATTTTATCCACGTATGTAATAGCTTCAGGCCATTATGATTACTTATATAAATATGAGATCTTCTTTAGCATATTTATATGTGCTTCCATGAAATATTATCTATATAGTGCTTCTATCATCCATCTATTGGATAACAAAATACCTTATACTTCCTAACATTTTTGTAAGATCAAATAAATAGGAATTCTCATATATTGTTTCATTAGGTTAATTAAATATGTATCAGTGGACTCAGATCTACTTCTTTCGACTAGATTATTTATCTACTTCATCAGGTCGGTGGATTCATCAGGTTCTGATTTCTTTTATTAAATCATAATTTTATTGGGATGTCTATTATATATTGATAATATTTTTTTTCCAAAAATTTTTCATATGATTGTCATCATAATGGAATCATTATCTAATTATAGTAGGATTGGGATCTTTTTTTGATATCATTATCTGTTATATCTAATATGTTTCATCCGATCATAGTCAAATTGGGATATTTATAGTGTTTAGTTCAACTTAATATAATTGGGATATTTTTCATCTCGATTATTTCTTCTAGGCACATTGATTTTATATTTTCTTTTTCAGAATGTTCGCTTTATTGGATTGGTGAGTTTGGATTCTTCAGCGACTTCATATCACATGCTTCATCTAATTTTTTGGAACTATCACTTAATGTTTATCAAGTAGTGATAGCTAGTGTATACTAATGAATCTATTTTTTTGGAACTCTCACAACCTTAGAAATCCATTCACAATTAGTTCACTACTTTTGTGCTCAAAATACTGTGGAGATGTGGTTTTACTGTCTAAAACAATGTTTAAAAGAAGGGACATTGTTGGTGTGGCCTCTATGTTTGGTTCTCAATGTGGATTTCTAGTTGGGACATAGAGTCTTGTAAGTTTCTTATGCATTATTTAAAAAGATGAGATAGTTTTTAAAATAAAAAACTACTGCCATAGACATACCACCTCTTCCATTCAATAGGACGGGAATTGTATAATGGTTTCTCATGGGATTCTATAGAATATAAAAACAAAATTGATAAATAAAAATTTTTGGGACTGCTGTTGTAACAGCCCGAGATTTTATGAAAAATATTCTTTTTAATGTCTTGTGTTATACTCTACACCAAAAGGATCTTTCACAATACACTTCTCTGACCTGGCTTGAATTACACGCAATCGCAACCTTCCTCGATAGCGTGTGTTGTACGCAACACCGAGTTTCACTAAACAACGATATGCTATTAAGATATTATTAAAACTAGCCGTTATGAATAGTAATAACCACTTTTTGAAATTTAGTAAATTTTATTTTTCAAAATGGAATTCATTTTTGGATTCGGAATATCGAAATTAGCTTAAGGTGAAATTTTGGTGATTTTCGGATAACTTTCATATTTTGATGAATAGTGAAAATTACTAAATTTTAGTTAAAAACAACTTTTTCAATCGAAATAATTAATAGTGATAAATTATTAATTTCAGTGGTTCTAAAGTATATTTAGAATATATTTTTACAATTTAATACAATGTTGGTCATTGGATGTAATTTCACATTTGAACTAGACATAAACAAGTGTCAATCTTTTGATAGATATTGTTTCTTAAAAAAACGCTATTTGTTTTAACAGCGGGATTTAATTATAAAATTAATAAATGCAACTTCTATGTTATGAATTTGGTAAAATAGATTTCATTTTTGAATTCGGAATATAAAATATATCTTAGGATGAAATTTTGGCATTGTTCTGAAAAACATCAATTTTTGATGAATAGTGAAACTACTAAGTGGTAGGTTAAAAACTGAATTTTGCATAAAACTTAATTTTACCGCTTCTGTGAATGGAATTTCGAAAATCCGACAGACACGGTTGATATCAGTAAGTAAAATGTAGTTCAATGGGATAAAAATAATTTTTTGGTGAATAGTAACTTTTTACTTTTTTTACCGCGGTTAATAGTAAATAGGGTAACTAAGGGTAAATATGATATTAATATTACCCTAACACATGTCCTAATTCTATTGGATAAGTGTAATTCGACCAAAAACAACCTTATGAATAAAATATGACCATTTAGGCCCACTTGGATTAGATTAGGAAATTTATTATTATTTAATTCAAAGAAGAGTTAAAAGAGACAAAATCAAAGTTTATTTACTAAAACATTTTTAATATAGGGTTATACATAATATAAATTCGATTGTAAATATTCATTAGAAAGATAAAAATATTTCCTACATAATGGTATTTTATTTGTAATTTTCAGACTTTAAATAAATTAATTTATTTATGACACAACGATGATGCAGTAATTACCCTTTTAAGGAAATATTAACATAATTGATGTTATAAATGCTCAAATGAATGTAATTTGAGACTTTTTATGAATTACACTAATTTTATAGGTCACTATGATATATTAGTGTTGATTTAATCAACATGGTTCGAACATATAATTCTGTTATGACTTTCACAAAAATCATATATCAAATAGTGTCAAAATTGACACAAAATAGTTTTTAAATCAAATATTATATTATTAATTGTTATTTTATTCCTAAAAATCTAAGGTTCGGCCAAATGACTTAGATAAGGATATATATTTTAATAATAAACAATTTGGGGTTCGTTTGGCATGTTATAGTAACTATATTAACCATATAGTGAAAGAAAACAAAAAGACACGGTAAAAGTAAAATTATTTAACTTAGAGTTAAATCTAATTGATAAGGTTAAAATAATACCCTAAACTTGTCTAAATCTTATTGGTTGATAGGATTTCGACCCATCCCCACTTTAGCTTCGAAATAAGACCCTTTGGAACCATTATAAACCGATTTTGACTTTAATATAAAATAATATTTGGAGATATTCCTAAGGTGCCCCTCTCCTCCCCTATAAAAGGACACCTCCTCCCCCTCCTCCTCACACCAATTTGAGCACTCAAGCTCGGCCAAACCCTGCCAAAATCTCTTCTCCACTTCCCTAGAAACATCCTAGAGGTTCTGGTCTTCCTCAAAGACCAATTCTAGTGCCCTAAGAGGAGGTCTCAAAGAGGCGCTTCAAAGAAGAGGTAATTACCGTTACCAATTCTTTCCTCTTTATTTCTTCTTCCACTTCTTCTTCTTAGGTTGTTTCATTATGAAGTAATAACATCAGTATCACTAATATACTGATATGTTATTATAATTATGAAACAACCCTAATTCACCTTCTATCCATCCTACGGAAAAATGAAATCACTGCGCGTGCGTACGTACGGAATACCGTCTCCACGCCGTGGTGTAATCTATTTTCCACCATCACCTTACAAGGATGGTTATAATGGTGTAAAGAATAACTATACATAGTTATTACAACATCATATTGATTCTTATATATTGTATAATCCACTCCAATTCAATTCAATATTTATAGAAATGATATCATCGCTCGTGCGTACGTACGGACTACCGTCTCCACGACGCGATGAGATTCATTCTCCATGTTAACCATTTAAGAATGATTATAGTGTATATATATAAGAAATAATAATGAAATATATGACATTATAAAATCTACTGGATTTATGTATATATATACATATGTATGTCATCTACTTACTTCCATTTCAAGACAATAAGGAAAGGAAAACAACGTTCATGCGTACGTACGGACTACCGTCTCCATGAACGGTGTTTTTCATTTTATTTATCTACCTATTATATATATATATATATACTGAATATATATGATATATAAATCATATTTTATATTCTGGAAGTAAGTAAATCATGATATAAGTAATAATGATGTCAAGAACAACAAGTCAAAACACCTACGATAAATGAAACGATTTTACCCAAAACGCTTCTTTAACATGGAATTTATAAATGAACGGGTAATATAATGTCATAAGTGAACCATATATGATATCATAACAATGAATATGATTCTGTAATAAGTCAATAACATGATTTAAATCATTATACAGGAGGTTCGGACACTTACAAAGCAAGTCAGACCTAAGGTAAGGGAAATATCACAATCTCATTTTTATCCGAGATTGTTTATTCGTAAGTATTTACTGGGGTGTATTTTATCATCCACATCCATGTTTCATCAATATGTAATATTACTTCCATCCACCTACAATTTTTTAAATCCATTTTTACCCTTCGGTGAGTTTTTAGTAATATGTATGAAAGAAATCTTTTGTCGTTTTTCGTACGAGGTACTTTTTGACTTTTCCGACAAAAGTACGAAGAATGTTTTTTTTAACTTAAATGGCACGAACGGATTTTTACGGTTTTATAAAGCCTTATTTTCATGAAGCTTCCTCCAAAAGATTTCATGACTATTTTTAATAAAATCTCTTTCTTTTAAAATTGCATGATGTTTTGTGAAAAGAAATTGATTTTGAAGAAGAAAGGATATTTTCCTCAAGAATTCATTTCAAGTGTTTTATCAAAATTATTTTCCATCTAAGATAATAAAGGGTTCTGTTTCTATCCATATTTTTATATTGATTTGACTATGTTGTGATGGAACTATGTTTATGAATTCCTTTATCTTATATGAATGGTTTTATGATGTTATGTTGTTTAAGAATCCCATTTTTATTACATGGGTTATGAAATGATTTATGATTTATGATTATGTGGCACACATAAGAAAGGATTCATTAAGAGATGGGTGGGACCTATATCTCCCTCCAATGCATTGGGTAAAGATTTCATATCTCATGAGATAGACATGGCTGGAATGGTAGGTTATACCGGTTCAGTGAAACAGGACTGAAACGAGGTTGACTCGATTCAGAAAGGGACTTTGTCCACTAAGATATTCTTGGAATTTAGTCTTGACTAACAAGAAATGATTCTCTATGATTATGTGTGTATGCCACAAAGTTTCATGTTTTATGTTATTATTATTGGGATTACATTTCACTTCTATGATTTATCCCATGTTATGATATTATGAGTTTTTTTGCAGGTTAAGATTTCCAAAAGCTATGTTCTTATATATATGATGTGATTGATATTTCTTTTGTTTACCCTTACTGAGCATTTGAGCTCACCCTTTTATGTTTTCTTTTCCCCAGGATATAAAGAAAGGTTTTAGGTAAAAAAAAAGGGATGACCTTTATGGGAGATATTGAAGAACTTTCACCACGATTAGAAGATTACGTTCCGAGTTTCCAAAGACACTAAACTATTACGATCCTTTAGTGTGTGTTTTTGTTATGTACTAAGTATTCCGCAAATGTAATGTAATGTCAATGTACGTCAAGATACGGGTCTCTACAGTTGGTATCAGAGGAAAGGTTTAGTCAACCTTTGGAAACTAGGATGCGAAAACGTTAGTGAATCCCTAGAGATATTTCTAAGGTATGTCTAGGGATGTCCCTAAGGTTAAGTATACGTATAGGTTATAGTACTAGAATTACGCTAACGATCATAGAATTAAACCTAAGATGTTAGATATTGAAGGTACTTCCCCTCTATTATGTTGTTTTCCCTAGCATGATTTTTGCCTCTCACACTATTTTTTTTGGGTTTTAGAAAATGGCTGGAAACAAGATGATTCATGATAATGGAGGATATGATGGACAATGGAATGATATTATTCATAATGAAATGGGATTTGGAAGTCCAAACATCATTATTATGCCGAATCAGAAATCTCACAATATGATCAATAAAGTAAAATTTGTTAAGTTTCCTGACTCGACTAATAAGAGAACGATGGAGTTCCATGATGATCATAGAGGAAAGAAAGTTCAATTTCCCCTATGTAAATCATGTGGGAAGAGGCATCAAGGAGAATGTTTCAAGGGAACTGGAAGATGCTTTGGGTGTGGAAAGAAGGACACAAAGCAAGTAAGTGCAAAGGAAAAGGGTCGGTTAACACCATGGATGAGGATAATGGTATTGCTACGACATCAAAAATGGTTAAGTGTTTTAAATGTGGAATGTATGGGCATTATGCAAACAAATGCCCTAAGGGAAAGACTCATGAAGAGAATCAGTATGGTCATATGGGTAGTATTTATGTGGATGATGATGAAGAGACTACAAATGATATGTGAGATGAAAGAATTTTTGAAGCTCGGTCAATGGTTTGAGAATGTAGTGGAATGATTACATGTTTATCATGTGTAATTTTGGAATAAAGAGACATCTATGGATTGTTACACTGCTGTCTTTCCTTGTGTTTTGAAAGTGTATGATTAATGTTACCAGTATCCATGAAAGGTTATTCATATATTTTTGGAATGTAGATGATATGCGCATAATGAAGGGATAAGGAGAAAATTAAATGTTTGATAGTATTCATGAGCTCATGATTGATATAAGGACTAAGTGATATCATGGTTTGAGTATATAGAATTTTGAGGATTTCGGTATGTGAAAAGTGTTAACTTTTAACTGCATTCAAGTTTTCACTAAGGTTCAATGGGTATTCAAGAGAGTACAAGATTAAGGTCTTTGAATGTTTGGAATGTGACCGACAAGACATATCTTATGATATATGGGGATCAACGATAGTATTAAATCTCTGGTAATCGTTTTCACTATGTTATGAGAATGGACTGCAGTATTATGGATAGGCCTAAAGATTGGAATGGATTATGTTGGACATAAGTTAGTATTGTTTAAGGATAGAAGTTTTTTCGATATTATGGGATGTTATAGTAATATAGTTTTATAAAAAGGACAACCTGCAGGACGGGCGACAACCCATCGCTTCGGACAAGGCTGTGGGAATCGAACCCACAACCGAAGTGCGACTGGCCTTTATCGCCTACCACTGGCCTACAGAAAGTCCCTGTTTAGTAGAAACTAGTTTTATTATATTAAGCAGTATGATATATGAAGTATAAGTCCACTTTAGTAACCATATGTGATTAATCTCACTATAGATCGACTTATGTATATAATTTTTGCTAACCTTTTGTTTGAGACAGATGGAATGACCCGTCATTCTATCACATGATCTGCTAACACTTCACGAATAACAAATTCAACTTCATTTATTTAAGAGATGAAGTGGAAATTGTTAAAGGCATGAACAATAGTGAGATTGTACCAAAATAAAGTAAGTATTTATTCTAATTCAAATTCTTTAACTTTAGGGAAATGATCTTGAAAACCAAAAATGTTGTCCTAGTGCCCTTATATCTGATTAATCAGATGGTACCTTAGATCGTCACAAATTTATGGATTTGTGATTGTTGGCTTTTCCATAGCCATCTTCTCTACCACTCTCCATCAGAACATGATGGTTAGATTTCTCTTCCATATCCATATTTTCACCTATGTGGAAACCCAGTGATTAGTTTATTTGGGTAATCGTTACATTTCATACTCTAGTTTTTAAAGACAAGTTTTGGTATTCCTTTTTACGATGTGGGTTTCTATTAAAGAAACTTTCGAATAGTAAACCATTTATAACCCCGACGAATTTCGAGGGCGAAATTCATTTTAAGGGGGGTAGAATGTAACAGCCCGAGATTTTATGAAAAATATTCTTTTTAATGTCTTGTGTTATACTCTACACCAAAAGTATCTTTCACAATACACTTCTCTGACCTGGCTTAAATTACACGCAATCGCAACCTTCCTCGATAGCGTGTGTTGTACGCAACACCGAGTTTCACTAAACAACGATATGCTATTAAGATATTATTAAAACTAGCCGTTATGAATAGTAATAACCACTTTTTGAAATTTAGTAAATTTTATTTTTCAAAATGGAATTAATTTTTGGATTCGGAATATCGAAATTAGCTTAAGGTGAAATTTTGGTGATTTTCGGATAACTTTCATATTTTGATGAATAGTGAAAATTACTAAATTTTAGTTAAAAACAACTTTTTCAATCGAAATAATTAAGAGTGATAAATTATTAATTTGAGTGGTTCTAAAGTATATTTAGAATATATTTTTACAATTTAATACAATGTTGGTCATTGGATGTAATTTCACATTTAAACTAGACATAAACAAGTGTCAATCTTTTGATAGATATTGTTTCTTAAAAAAACGCTATTTGTTTTAACAGCGGGATTTAATTATAAAATTAATTAATGCAACTTCTATGTTATGAATTTGGTAAAATAGATTTCATTTTTGAATTCGGAATATAAAATATAGCTTAGGATGAAATTTTGGCATTGTTCTGAAAAACATCAATTTTTGATGAATAGTGAAACTACTAAGTGGTAGGTTAAAAACTGAATTTTGCATAAAACATAATTTTACCGCTTCTGGGAATGGAATTTCGAAAATCCGACAGACACGGTTGATATCAGTAAGTAAAATGTAGTTCAATGAGATAAAAATAATTTTTTGGTGAATAGTAACTTTTTACTTTTTTTACCGCGGTTAATAGTAAATAGGGTAACTAAGGGTAAATATGATATTAATATTACCCTAACACATGTCCTAATTCTATTGGATAAGTGTAATTCAACCAAAAACAACCTTATGAATAAAATATGACCATTTAGGCCCACTTGGATTAGATTAGGACATTTATTATTATTTAATTCAAAGAAGAGTTAAAAGAGACAAAATCAAAGTTTATTTACTAAAACATTTTTAATATAGGGTTATACATAATATAAATTCGATTGTAAATATTAATTAGAAAGATTAAAAGATTTCCTACATAATGGTATTTTATTTGTAATTTTCAGACTTTAAATAAATTAATTTATTTATGACACAACGATGATACAGTAATTACCCTTTTAAGGAAATATTAACATAATTGATGTTATAAATGCTCAAATGAATGTAATTTGAGACTTTTTATGAATTAAACTAATTTTCTAGGTCACTATGATATATTAGTGTTGATTTAATCAACATGGTTCGAACATATAATTCTGTTATGACTTTCACAAAAATCATATATCAAATAGTGTCAAAATTGACACAAAATAGTTTTTAAATCAAATATTATATTATTAATTGTTATTTTATTCCTAAAAATCTAAGGTTCGGCCAAATGACTTAGATAAGGATATATATTTTAATAATAAACAATTTGGGGTTCGTTTGGCATGTTATAGTAACTATATTAACCATATAGTGAAAGAAAACAAAAAGACACGGTAAAAGTAAAATTATTTAACTTAGAGTTAAATCTAATTGATAAGGTTAAAATAATACCCTAAACTTGTCTAAATCTTATTGGTTGATAGGATTTCGACCCATCCCCACTTTAGCTTCGAAATAAGACCCATTGTAACCATTATAAACCGATTTTGACTTTAATATAAAATAATATTTTGAGATATTCCTAAGGTGCCCCTCTCCTCCCCTATAAAAGGACACCTCCTCCCCCTCCTCCTCACACCAATTTGAGCACTCAAGCTCGGCCAAACCCTGCCAAAATCTCTTCTCCACTTCCCTAGCAACATCCTAGAGGTTCTGGTCTTCCTCAAAGACCAATTCTAGTGCCCTAAGAGGAGGTCTCAAAGAGGCGCTTCAAAGAAGAGGTAATTACCGTTACCAATTCTTTCCTCTTTATTTCTTCTTCCACTTCTTCTTCTTAGGTTGTTTCATTATGAAGTAATAACATCAGTATCACTAATATACTGATATGTTATTATAATTATGAAACAACCCTAATTCACCTTCTATCCATCCTACGGAAAAATGAAATCACCGCGCGTGCGTACGTACGGAATACCGTCTCCACGCCGATGTGTAATCTATTTTCCACCATCACCTTACAAGGATGGGTATAATGGTGTAAAGAATAACTATACATAGTTATTACAACATCATATTGATTCTGATATATTGTATAATCCACTCCAATTCAATTCAATATTTATAGAAATGATATCATCGCTCGTGCGTACGTACGGACTACCGTCTCCACGACGCGATGAGATTCATTCTCCATGTTAACCATTTAAGAATGATTATAATGTATATATATAAGAAATAATAATGAAATATATGACATTATAAAAGCTACTGGATTTATGTATATATATACATATGTATGTCATCTACTTACTTCCATTTCAAGACAATAAGGAAAGGAAAACAACGTTCATGCGTACGTACGGACTACCGTCTCCATGAACGGTGTTTTTCATTTTATTTATCTACCTATTATATATATATATATACTGAATATATATGATATATAAATCATATTTTATATTCTGGAAGTAAGTAAATCATGATATAAGTAATAATGATGTCAAGAACAACAAGTCAAAACACCTACGATAAATGAAACGATTTTACCCAAAACGCTTCTTTAACATGGAATTTATAAAAGAACGGGTAATATAATGTCATAAGTGAACCATATATGATATCATAACAATGAATATGATTCTGTAATAAGTAAATAACATGATTTAAATCATTATACAGGAGGTTCGGACACTTACAAAGCAAGTCGGACCTAAGGTAAGGGAAATATCACAATCTCATTTTTATCCGAGATTGTTTATTCGTAAGTATTTACTGGGGTGTATTTTATCATCCACATCCATGTTTCATCAATATGTAATATTACTTCCATCCACCTACAATTGTTTAAATCCATTTTTACCCTTCGGTGAGTTTTTAGTAATATGTATGAAAGAAATCTTTTGTCGTTTTTCGTACGAGGTACTTTTTGACTTTTCCGACAAAAGTACGAAGAATGTTTTTTTTAACTGAAATGGCATGAACGGATTTTTACGGTTTTATAAAGCCTTATTTTCATGAAGCTTCCTCCAAAAGATTTCATGACTATTTTTAATAAAATCTCTTTCTTTTAAAATTGCATGATGTTTTGTGAAAAGAAATTGATTTTGAAGAAGAAAGGATATTTTCCTCAAGAATTCATTTCAAGTGTTTTATCAAAATTATTTTCCATCTAAGATAATAAAGGGTTCTGTTTCTATCCATATTTTTACATTGATTTGACTATGTTGTGATGGAACTATGTTTATGAATTCCTTTATCTTATATCAATGGTTTTATGATGTTATGTTGTTTAAGAATCCCATTTTTATTACATGGGTTATGAAATGATGTATGATTTATGATTATGTGGCACACATAAGAAAGGATTCATTAAGAGATGGGTGGGACCTATATCTCCCTCCAATGCATTGGGTAATGATTTCATATCTCATGAGATAGACATGGCTGGAATGGTAGGTTATACCGGTTCAGTGAAACCGGACTGAAACGAGGTTGACTCGATTCAGAAAGGGACTTTGTCCACTAAGATATTCTTGGCATTTAGTCTTGACTAACAAGAAATGATTCTCTATGATTATGTGTGTATGCCACAAAGTTTCATGTTTTATGTTATTATTATTGGGATTACATTTCACTTCTTTGATTTATCCCATGTTATGATATTATGAGTTTTTTTGCAGGTTAAGATTTCCAAAAGCTATGTTCTTATATATATGATGTGATTGATATTTCTTTTGTTTACCCTTACTGAGCATTTGAGCTCACCCTTTTATGTTTTCTTTTCCCCAGGATATAAAGAAAGGTTTTAGGTAAAAAAAAAGGGATGACCTTTATGGGAGATATTGAAGAACTTTCACCACGATTAGAAGATTACGTTCCGAGTTTCCAAAGACACTAAACTATTACGATCCTTTAGTGTGTGTTTTTGTTATGTACTAAGTATTCCGCAAATGTAATGTAATGTCAATGTACGTCAAGATACGGGTCTCTATAGTTGGTATCAGAGGAAAGGTTTAGTCAACCTTTGGAAACTAGGATGCGAAAACGTTAGTGAATCCCTAGAGATATTTCTATGGTATGTCTAGGGATGTCCCTAAGGTTAAGTATACGTATAGGTTATAGTACTATAATTACGCTAACGATCATAGAATTAAACCTAAGATGTTAGATATTGAAGGTACTTCCCCTCTATTATGTTGTTTTCCCTAGCATGATTTTTGCCTCTCACACTATTTTTTTTGGGTTTTAGAAAATGGCTGGAAACAAGATGATTCATGATAATGGAGGATATGATGGACAATGGAATGATATTATTCATAATGAAATGGGATTTGGAAGTCCAAACATCATTATTATGCCGAATCAGAAATCTCACAATATGATCAATAAAGTAAAATTTGTTAAGTTTTCTGACTCGACTAATAAGAGAACGATGGAGTTCCATGATGATCATAGAGGAAAGAAAGTTCAATTTCCCCTATGTAAATCATGTGGGAAGAGGCATCAAGGAGAATGTTTCAAGGGAACTGGAAGATGCTTTGGGTGTGGAAAGAAGGACACAAAGCAAGTAAGTGCAAAGGAAAAGGGTCGGTTAACACCATGGATGAGGATAATGGTATTGCTACGACATCAAAAATGGTTAAGTGTTTTAAATGTGGAATGTATGGGCATTATGCAAACAAATGCCCTAAGGGAAAGACTCATGAAGAGAATCAGTATGGTCATATGGGTAGTATTTATGTGGATGATGATGAAGAGACTACAAATGATATGTGAGATGAAAGAATTTTTGAAGCTCGGTCAATGGTTTGAGAATGTAGTGGAATGATTACATGTTTATCATGTGTAATTTTGGAATAAAGAGACATCTATGGATTGTTACACTGCTGTCTTTCCTTGTGTTTTGAAAGTGTATGATTAATGTTACCAGTATCCATGAAAGGTTATTCATATATTTTTGGAATGTAGATGATATGCGCATAATGAAGGGATAAGGAGAAAATTAAATGTTTGATAGTATTCATGAGCTCATGATTGATATAAGGACTAAGTGATATCATGGTTTGAGTATATAGAATTTTGAGGATTTCGGTATGTGAAAAGTGTTAACTTTTAACTGCATTCAAGTTTTCACTAAGGTTCAATGGGTATTCAAGAGAGTACAAGATTAAGGTCTTTGAATGTTTGGAATGTGACCAACAAGACATATCTTATGATATATGGGGATCAACGACAGTATTAAATTTCTGGTAATCGTTTTCACTATGTTATGAGAATGGACTGCAGTATTATGGATAGGCCTAAAGATTGGAATGGATTATGTTGGACATAAGTTAGTATTGTTTAAGGATAGAAGTTTTTTCGATATTATGGGATGTTATAGTAATATAGTTTTATAAAAAGGACAACCTGCAGGACGGGCGACAACCCATCGCTTCGGACAAGGCTGTGGGAATCGAACCCACAACCGAAGTGCGACTGGCCTTTATCGCCTACCACTGGCCTACAGAAAGTCCCTGTTTAATAGAAACTAGTTTTATTATATTAAGCAGTATGATATATGAAGTATAAGTCCACTTTAGGAACCATATGTGATTAATCTCACTATAGATCGACTTATGTATATAATTTTTGCTAACCTTTTGTTTGAGACAGATGGAATGACTCGTCATTCTATCACATGATCTGCTAACACTTCACGAATAACAAATTCAACTTCATTTATTTAAGAGATGAAGTGGAAATTGTTAAAGGCATGAACAATAGTGAGATTGTACCAAAATAAAGTAAGTATTTATTCTAATTCAAATTCTTTAACTTTAGGGAAATGATCTTGAAAACCAAAAATGTTGTCCTAGTGCCCTTATATCTGATTAATCAGATGGTACCTTAGTTCGTCACAAATTTATGGATTTGTGATTGTTGGCTTTTCCATAGCCATGTTCTCTACCACTCTCCATCAGAACATGATGGTTAGATTTCTCTTCCATATCCATATTTTCACCTATGTGGAAACCCAGTGGTTAGTTTATTTGGGTAATCGTTACATTTCATACTCTAGTTTTTAAAGACAAGTTTTGGTATTCCTTTTTACGATGTGGGTTTCTATTAAAGAAACTTTCGAATAGTAAACCATTTATAACCCCGACGAATTTCGAGGGCGAAATTCATTTTAAGGGGGGTAGAATGTAACAGCCCGAGATTTTATGAAAAATATTCTTTTTAATGTCTTGTGTTATACTCTACACCAAAAGGATCTTTCACAATACACTTCTCTGACCTGGCTTAAATTACACGCAATCGCAACCTTCCTCGATAGCGTGTGTTGTACGCAACACCGAGTTTCACAAAACAACGATATGCTATTAAGATATTATTAAAACTAGCCGTTATGAATAGTAATAACCACTTTTTGAAATTTAGTAAATTTTATTTTTCAAAATGGAATTCATTTTTGGATTCGGAATATCGAAATTAGCTTAAGGTGAAATTTTGGTGATTTTCGGATAACTTTCATATTTTGATGAATAGTGAAAATTACTAAATTTTAGTTAAAAACAACTTTTTCAATCGAAATAATTAAGAGTGATAAATTATTAATTTGAGTGGTTCTAAAGTATATTTAGAATATATTTTTACAATTTAATACAATGTTGGTCATTGGATGTAATTTCACATTTAAACTAGACATAAACAAGAGTCAATCTTTTGATAGATATTGTTTCTTAAAAAAACGCTATTTGTTTTAACAGCGGGATTTAATTATAAAATTAATTAATGCAACTTCTATGTTATGAATTTGGTAAAATAGATTTCATTTTTGAATTCGGAATATAAAATATAGCTTAGGATGAAATTTTGGCATTGTTCTGAAAAACATCAATTTTTGATGAATAGTGAAACTACTAAGTGGTAGGTTAAAAACTGAATTTTGCATAAAACATAATTTTACCGCTTCTGTGAATGGAATTTCGAAAATCCGACAGACACGGTTGATATCAGTAAGTAAAATGTAGTTCAATGAGATAAAAATAATTTTTTGGTGAATAGTAACTTTTTACTTTTTTTACCGCGGTTAATAGTAAATAGGGTAACTAAGGGTAAATATGATATTAATATTACCCTAACACATGTCCTAATTCTATTGGATAAGTGTAATTCGACCAAAAACAACCTTATGAATAAAATATGACCATTTAGGCCCACTTGGATTAGATTAGGACATTTATTATTATTTAATTCAAAGAAGAGTTAAAAGAGACAAAATCAAAGTTTATTTACTAAAACATTTTTAATATAGGGTTATACATAATATAAATTCGATTGTAAATATTCATTAGAAAGATAAAAAGATTTCCTACATAATGGTATTTTATTTGTAATTTTCAGACTTTAAATAAATTAATTTATTTATGACACAACGATGATGCAGTAATTACCCTTTTAAGGAAATATTAACATAATTGATGTTATAAATGCTCAAATGAATGTAATTTGAGACTTTTTATGAATTACACTAATTTTCTAGGTCACTATGATATATTAGTGTTGATTTAATCAACTTGGTTCGAACATATAATTCTGTTATGACTTTCACAAAAATCATATATCAAATAGTGTCAAAATTGACACAAAATAGTTTTTAAATCAAATATTATATTATTAATTGTTATTTTATTCCTAAAAATCTAAGGTTCGGCCAAATTACTTAGATAAGGATATATATTTTAATAATAAACAATTTGGGGTTCTTTTGGCATGTTATAGTAACTATATTAACCATATAGTGAAAGAAAACAAAAAGACACGGTAAAAGTAAAATTATTTAACTTAGAGTTAAATCTAATTGATAAGGTTAAAATAATACCCTAAACTTGTCTAAATCTTATTGGTTGATAGGATTTCGACCCATCCCCACTTTAGCTTCGAAATAAGACCCTTTGGAACCATTATAAACCGATTTTGACTTTAATATAAAATAATATTTTGAGATATTCCTAAGGTGCCCCTCTCCTCCCCTATAAAAGGACACCTCCTCCCCCTCCTCCTCACACCAATTTGAGCACTCAAGCTCGGCCAAACCCTGCCAAAATCTCTTCTCCACTTCCCTAGCAACATCCTAGAGGTTCTGGTCTTCCTCAAAGACCAATTCTAGTGCCCTAAGAGGAGGTCTCAAAGAGGCGCTTCAAAGAAGAGGTAATTACCTTTACCAATTCTTTCCTCTTTATTTCTTCTTCCACTTCTTCTTCTTAGGTTGTTTCATTATGAAGTAATAACATCAGTATCACTAATATACTGATATGTTATTATAATTATGAAACAACCCTAATTCACCTTCTATCCATCCTACGGAAAAATGAAATCACCGCGCGTGCGTACGTACGGAATACCGTCTCCACGCCGTGGTGTAATCTATTTTCCACCATCACCTTACAAGGATGGGTATAATGGTGTAAAGAATAACTATACATAGTTATTACAACATCATATTGATTCTGATATATTTTATAATCCACTCCAATTCAATTCAATATTTATAGAAATGATATCATCGCTCGTGCGTACGTACGGACTACCGTCTCCACGACGCGATGAGATTCATTCTCCATGTTAACCATTTAAGAATGATTATAATGTATATATATAAGAAATAATAATGAAATATATGACATTATAAAAGCTACTGGATTTATGTATATATATACATATGTATGTCATCTACTTACTTCCATTTCAAGACAATAAGGAAAGGAAAACAACGTTCATGCGTACGTACGGACTACCGTCTCCATGAACGGTGTTTTTCATTTTATTTATCTACCTATTATATATATATATATATATACTGAATATATATGATATATAAATCATATTTTATATTCTGGAAGTAATTAAATCATGATATAAGTAATAATGATGTCAAGAACAACAAGTCAAAACACCTACGATAAATGAAACGATTTTACCCAAAACGCTTCTTTAACATGGAATTTATAAAAGAACGGGTAATATAATGTCATAAGTGAACCAGATATGATATCATAACAATTAATATGATTCTGTAATAAGTCAATAACATGATTTAAATCATTATACAGGAGGTTCGGACACTTACAAAGCAAGTCGGACCTAAGGTAAGGGAAATATCACAATCTCATTTTTATCCGAGATTGTTTATTCGTAAGTATTTACTGGGGTGTATTTTATCATCCACATCCATGTTTCATCAATATGTAATATTACTTCCATCCACCTACAATTGTTTAAATCCATTTTTACCCTTCGGTGAGTTTTTAGTAATATGTATGAAAGAAATCTTTTGTCGTTTTTCGTACGAGGTACTTTTTGACTTTTCCGACAAAAGTACGAAGAATGTTTTTTTTAACTTAAATGGCACGAACGGATTTTTACGGTTTTATAAAGCCTTATTTTCATGAAGCTTCCTCCAAAAGATTTCATGACTATTTTTAATAAAATCTCTTTCTTTTAAAATTGCATGATGTTTTGTGAAAAGAAATTGATTTTGAAGAAGAAAGGATATTTTCCTCAAGAATTCATTTCAAGTGTTTTATCAAAATTATTTTCCATCTAAGATAATAAAGGGTTCTGTTTCTATCCATATTTTTACATTGATTTGACTATGTTGTGATGGAACTATTTTTATGAATTCCTTTATCTTATATGAATGGTTTTATGATGTTATGTTGTTTAAGAATCCCATTTTTATTACATGGGTTATGAAATGATGTATGATTTATGATTATGTGGCACACATAAGAAAGGATTCATTAAGAGATGGGTGGGACCTATATCTCCCTCCAATGCATTGGGTAAAGATTTCATATCTCATGAGATAGACATGGCTGGAATGGTAGGTTATACCGGTTCAGTGAAACAGGACTGAAACGAGGTTGACTCGATTCAGAAAGGGACTTTGTCCACTAAGATAGTCTTGGCATTTAGTCTTGACTAACAAGAAATGATTCTCTATGATTATGTGTGTATGCCACAATGTTTCATGTTTTATGTTATGATTATTGGGATTACATTTCACTTCTATGATTTATCCCATGTTATGATATTATGAGTTTTTTTGCAGGTTAAGATTTCCAAAAGCTATGTTCTTATATATATGATGTGATTGATATTTCTTTTGTTTACCCTTACTGAGCATTTGAGCTCACCCTTTTATGTTTTCTTTTCCCCAGGATATAAAGAAAGGTTTTAGGTAAAAAAAAAGGGATGACCATTATGGGAGATATTGAAGAACTTTCACCACGATTAGAAGATTACGTTCCGAGTTTCCAAAGACACTAAACTATTACGATCCTTTAGTGTGTGTTTTTGTTATATACTAAGTATTCCGCAAATGTAATGTAATATCAATGTACGTCAAGATACGGGTCTCTACAGCTGTGGTTTGTGGGAAATGAAATCTAGGGCTCATTATTAGATGGTCGATATCAATGAATTCCTCCTATAAATAGAAATGGAAGGTTTCTTTTTTCCCACCATCTATTCTAGATGATTTCCAAAAATTTTGAGGTCTATGGGGTTCCCTAATTTGGGATTCAAATAAAATATATTCACATGTTATTAGGGAAATTTGAATTGAACCATGATATTTAATTAATTGATATATTTATTGGGTCGTATCAATGGATAAATATTTTTCATTTATTTCAGGCCTCTCATATTTTCACTGTTTCTTCAATAAACTATCTTATTTTTTTCTCCATGAATTGAGGTGGGACGCATGTTCAAAATAAATTATTTTTTCAAGTTTTAAATATCGTGGACAAAGGAGGAGGATTGTGATGGCATGGTTAGGTCATCATGGAATTATTATAATGATGATTACTGTTCTAAAATTTTAAAGGTGGATGTTGGTATTATGAAAATAAATCATCTCTAAATTTTAAAATTTGGAGTTTGATATTGAATATATTGAGAAATATATAAATGTGTTTCATAATCTCCCTACATTTACTTTTATGATCATATGTATTTTTTCTATTGAACATGAATTAGAAACACATCATAAAAATAAATATGGTTTAGTGTTCATGAGGGTGAGGGAATTAAACATTAATGAATTAGATCTGAATAATTTATATTTCTTTAAGATGGTTTCAGAAAGATGATGGAAGGAATTTATTTTCGATTTGGAGAGGTTTGAAGGAGGAATCACTAGATGGGAGAGTAAATTATATGATATTATTTAGAGATTATTTAATGATATGTACAACTATGGGGTATCACTTTTTCTAATAAGGTTTCCTACTATTTTTCTATAGTTGTGACATATTCTATGAATAATGATCTTAAAAGGACATTACAGACAATGACGCCAAATCAGATCTTTTGCAAATACATTCCACTAAGGCCTCCAAACCGATTGTAATTTTTTCCTTTTATTTAAGTATTTTCGCATATTGTTGGGCCTGATATCACAAAACACATGAAAGAATTATAGAAAGGTAATAAATTACTCAATTAAATTAATGAAATCGTGATCACCTTAATTCTAAAAGTAAAAAAAATCTTACTAGTGTTTCAGAATTAAAGACTATTATTATTTTCAATGTGACTTATATGATTTTATATAAAAAATTGGTTAGTCTTCATAGATGTTTGTCTGCTTCCATTATTTTTGAAAAAAATGTTTATTTGTGCCTAAATGGATCATACTGAATAATGCCATAGTTTCCTTGGATATTTTCAACTCAATGTATACCATATATCTTTTAATGTGGAGTGATGGCCTAAATTTGGACATGTTTAAAGCATATGATCAAGTAGATCATACATTTTTTTGTACTTCTTTTAGATGGATGGAATTTTAGGTTTATATCCTTCTATTTCCCCTTACCCTATTATGAAATGCTATCTCCATGTTCCTAATGGACTTTTATTTGGTTTTTGCCGGTGTGGTGGTGTCTCTGCTTCCTCGGGTTCATGCAGTCCTCCAAGAGAGGTGATCATGATTTGTTTTGTTGGTCTAATCAAAGATCATCTGAAATGTCTTGAGGTAAGGGATTAGTTTCAACTCTTTTCTTTTAGGTGAAACTGTATAGTTAGCATGTTTTATCCCACTAGATCACAATGTAATTGATTTTTTAAATATTTGAACTAGAAAAATATATTGATATCGATCATATGTTATTTCCCTTTGTTTTGATAGATAGTGTGATATCTATGCTTGTTTTGTTTAGCATTTTGTTCTTGATGAAAATTATTAAATAACATAAAGCCAAAATTAATTGATAATTGTTTTGATACAGATAAATAGGCATGTAAATGAATTTGTTTCTTATAATTGTAATTTCTAGTTAATCAAATTGGTGCAATAAGCATGTATAATTATTTTTGATAGCTTAATGTTTAGGTTTCCTATAGTTTGAACATGTGAAAAATAAATTGGTTAATTCAAGATGGATTAATGAACTAGTTGTTTGATAGAGGATAATTCCTTGTAGGGTTCTGAGTTACCCTCGTGCTTGTTTAAGGGCCAAGATCCCAATTGATATTATGTTTTTTTGTTGCTGCTTGTGTTGTGATGCGATCTTGGATGGCTGTTGTGATATGTGGGGGCATGTAGGCTTATTGGTTTTGGTAGCAGTTGGTGCCTAGTGTGCTGAGATGCATTGGTTTATGCATGGGGGTGTCGTGGAGGACACCGGGGATGATGACACGAGTTGGATGTGAATGTCTGGATTCATGCTGAATCATATTGGTTTTTTATTTTCTTTACTTTCCCCACTGCTCAAGGCAGCTGGTCTTTCTTACCCTTATTCAAAAAGGGGTGAAGACACGCAAGGTATGCCACATGATTTATGCATTAATCTTCTCAAGGAAGGATGGGTCTAAGCTCTTACTTTAGGCCGAAAAGACTCAACGGGTAGTTCATCTACTCACCATGTTGATCCCCCTTGTGTTTATTAGCATAGAATGTTTTTCTAGAATTCATGGGAATATGTTAAATTAATAATATCAATAAATAATTGAATAAATGATGTTAAACCATGGGGTTGGAGCTTGTTAGGACACAATGATGAGGACATCAGACTTTGGGTGTGATGTCAATGAAATATAATGTGAAATTGTTAATGGTTGATTAATGATTAAAGAATTAATTAATGTAAAGTGAAACTGATAAAAAGAGAATGAAGTAATGTAATAAAGATTTTTAAATGGTTGTGTTCTTATAGGATACTTAGTCTTAAAAGTGGAAATCTAGAGTCTAAGAGAAATTAGTTGATGTTGAGTCAAAGAATATGTTGTGCTCGTTGTGTGGTTTTGTTCTATAGTATATTCTATACTTTTTTTGTTTCTATACACTACTCCACCTCGTCAATTAGGGACACTGACACCCCATGGATTCTGATCCCTAGGGGTTGTTTTTTCCAACATTCCCATGGGAGGTTGGATGGCTGACTACCCCCTTTGGCCCCTCTCTCATCTCTTGGTAGTTACCTGTGCTGGTAGGCACAGTGGGTAGTTTCCTTCATATATGTTTGTATAGGGATGTAATGGCTTTTAGTTATGCACACACATATATTATGGATATACTTTCCTATAGACAACTATAGGTGTAACATGTATAGGCTATGATGGCTTGAGGATCCTTACTCAGTGTATGGGATATAATGGCTTGAGGTTTAATACCCGACGTATGATACACATTATGCGAGCTATGATGGCTACCGAAAACTACCCAATTACTTTTCTTGCATGGACGTGGTGGTTTTCTTGCATGAGGTGCATGTTGTAGTGCTTCGACCAGGTGTCTGCGGGTAGGCCCTTTTGGAGAGAGATTCTTAGGACATGCGACATTGAGGGAAAGTAGAAAACCAGTGGAGAAGTAACAGTAGGGTACCCTTTATATTCATTATGATATTATAAACTCTTGAATGAAATACTTGGTGAGAGTAGCCATGGTGAGGCTGGGAACATAGTATACCTATTTAGGTTATGAGTTAGTTTCACATGTTGTTCACTGTTCTTTATCAAGATTTCTTTACTTTTGCACGATATGCTTCCTGAAGGATCCTACAGAGTATACTATTATACTCACCCTATGTATATATAATCTATATTCAGGTCACCTGGATTAGGTTGGAGATCAATATGGTTTCAAATAGATTTTGGTTACAGGAGTTGTTCGGGCTTATGGTTGCTGTTGTTTTTTACTTTCCTTTGGTACTTTTAGTTTTTCCCTTTTAGTTGTATTTGTTTTGCATGACATTACATATGTGTACATGAGATTTATTTTATAATGTTTTTTGAGTTGGAGTTTGTTGGTTTATGTCTTATCTCTCTCTTTCTCAATTGTTCTCTTAGTGGGTAATACCACCCATTTGTTTGTTTATTGTATTCATTGGTGCTAGTCACCAACCTGGGGCCCACTGGAGGTGAGAATCAGGGGACACTATCTCCCTTCTCATATTGTCAACCCAGGAGGGGTACACTTTGTGGGGAGGGGGTCATGATAGAGTGGTATCAAAGGTATGTTTGAGGGATATGATGAAGTTTGGTGTTAGACACAGGTGATGTTTCATGAGTTGGTAAGGAAACAATGCCAGTCATGTTTAGAAAGTGATGTAAACACTGGAGACCAGCTAATACATAGGCATTTAGGCCCCCCTATGATCTGATGTACGGACCTTTAAGTTTACAATGTCTACTAAACAAGGTGATACTAGTTTCATGTTAGAGACCTAGGAAAGTATCATGAATCATTATTCTTTGTTCTAGTGTTTTAGTGGGAAGACCATGGGAGACCTTAAACTAAATTTAATAAAATAAAACAATTAATTAATTAATGTTGAGTCTCCCATATTAAAGGTTTAGGATATGTAACTATTTGTTTTGTAGGTATTGTTCCAGGACGACGTCCTTGTCAGGATCACATAGAAGATGTTCAGCAGGCTATGCCAGAAGATCAACGTCAAGTAGAGTTCGACGACAATGACACTTTGGAGGAGGAAAATCTGAGAGTTTTAGTGACAAAGTCTACAGAAGTACGGGGGATCCATTTTAGATGCAATCATGGAGGACTGGTTGAAGGAGGTCAAGATAGGATTTAGTTTGATCCATGCTCGGAAGGATCACCAGGTGTCCTTGGTTACGAAGATTCTACGTGGAGTAATGAGGAAGTGGTGGTTCTTGTTCCTTGGCTATTGAGAGGAGTCGGCGATCTAGTGGGAGGAGTTCTGAGATATGTTTAGAGTCGAGTTTATTTCTTCTACCATAAAGGCGTCTAGTCTCCAAGAGCTTCTTACACTTCAATAGGGGAGCTCATGTGTGTGATAGTTTGTAATCCATTTCAATAACCTTTTACGATATGCTTCGGACCTATTTAAAAATGAGGAGGCCAGGGCAAGGCATTTCGAGGAGGCTTTGCATCTAGTGAACCAGCACTAGGTCAACCCATTTAGGTTGAAGGCATACCTTGATGTGCTAGAAAGGGAAGAGGTTGTCAAGAGGAAATTGACCAGAACCAGATCATCATAAGAGGGGAGTCTTCATGATTCCTCACGAAGCAGAGATGTGGTCCGGCGTTCCTGGTTTTCACGGGAGAAGAATTTATGTTTAGCTGGGGGTAGGTCCCGGCCCTCAGCATCACGTTTCTCTGGGGGAAGCATCTCTTAGGTCTATGCCAATGGATCAAGTGCTTGTATTTATTATGGTGTTTGAGGTCATCAGCAAGGAGAGTGCCCAAATCTTCAGAGTAGTCATCCTACACAAGGTGTTCCACTCAAGGTTCCTCCGTTGAGGTTTTTCCAGCCGAGGTAGTGGCATCAGGTTTCACTAGCTTCAGATCAGCGGAGGGTAGATGGGGCAGGCATAGGACCACACCATGATTCTCCCCGACCTCCGAGAGCAAAGCACGACCGTGTTGGTGGTCGTAATCTGGGTCAGAGAGGTCATGGAGGAGGTTGTGGTCAGCTTCATGCTTTAGCGATGCCAGCTCTAGGTGAGCCAGACATCGTTCGAAGCACCCTTTTCATGCTTTATACCTTAATGTATGCCTCTTTTGATATATTAGAGACACACACCTTCATTTCACCTACCCTTGTCTATGATTTGGTACTTGACGTAGAGAGGCTTCCAGTTCCCTTGGCACTGACAATGCCAGTTGGAGGTCGAGCTGAATTGTCTGAAGTATGTAAAGACTATGATCTAGTGTTGGGGTAGCACCGCTCTTGGAGAGATTTCATATGATTATGAATAAAACCATATGATGTCATCATTGGCATGGATTAGTTGTATTTGGTGTAGGCTATCATGGATTTTTCAGGAGGCAGGTTGTGTTCTTCGATGTGGATGGAGAACCAGTGGTGTTCGTTTGAGAGCGCTATATGGTTTTCACCGATCATAAGAGTTTGAGGTATGTTTTCTCCTAGGGTTAGTTGAACTTTCAATAGCATCGGTGGATGGGGTTCTTACAGGAATAAAAATTCAAAATAACGTATACACCTAGAAAGGGGAATGTTGTAGCTAATGTGTTGAGTCAGAAGTCACATAGTGATGCAGTGCATAAATCAGAGGATTCTTGGAGAGTTATGGAATAACTATTAGTATTACATCTCAATATGGGAGAAGCTGGGGGTAGAGGTTGTCTTTTTCATATGATAGTGTATTCATCTATGGTGCAGTAGGTGGAAGAGTCCTACTTGGGGGATTTTGATGTAGAGGTCAGGAGAGACCGATATGTTTGTGGCGAGGTCTTTGATGGTTGGTCTGAGGATGAACAACATCGAGTTTTGTATCATGGAAGGATATTTTTTCCTTTTACAATATGTGAGACAGTTCTCAGAGAGTTCCGTAGTTCACCATTAGAGGTGTATCCTAGCGTGAAAAAGATGTACCGAGCCATGAGGAGTCAGTTTTGGGGGACATGGATAAAGAGTGCAGTTTTGGAGTTTGAGTCTTGATGTTTGGTCTTCTAGAAGGTGAAGTCTGAACACTATTTTCATGGTGGTCTGCTCCAGCCATTAGATGTCCTCAGTGGAAGTGAAAGGACATATCAATGGACTTTGTTACTGGTTTACCTCAAGCTCTAGGAGGACATGATGCTATTTGGGTGGTAGTGGTTCGTTTAACAAAATCGGCCCACTTCATAGCGATCAAGGAGTCGAGATCAGAAGAAGTTTTGTCATAGCAGTATTTGGAGGATGTGTTGAGACTCCACGGAGTCGTGAGAACGATCATTTATGATCGAGATCCTCATTTTACCTACAGAGTGTGGAGAGGTCTCCATCACTCTTTCAGTTCTCAGATATTCCTTTTCACTGCTTCTCATCCTCAAACGGATGGTTAGACAGAGCAAACCATCCAGAATCATGAATAAATGTTATGCTATTGTGTTTGTGATTTTGGAGGATCATGGATGAGGCACATACCCTTGGTAGAGTCTTCTTAAAACAATTGTTTTCACTCCTCCATCGGTATGAAGCCATTTGAAGCCAAGTGTAGACTACCTTACCATTCTCCCTTAGGCTTTACTGGGGTTGGAGATTCAGAATCTCTCAGACAAGAAATAGTGCAGAATACAACGGAGATGGTTCAGGTGATTCCCGAGAGGATGAAGAAAACCCAAGATCATCAGAAATCATATGCCAATCAAAGGAGGATACCCTTAGAGTTTTATGTTGGGGATCATGTATTTCTTAATGTGACTACCCATCGTGGGAAGAGAAGGTTTGGTCATGGAAGTAAGCTTTTTCACCAGGTTTTTGTGCCATTCAAGGTGTTAGACAGTGTTGGAGCTATGGCATATCGAGTATCACACCCCCCACAGATGAGCCGAATACATGATGTTTTACATGTATCATAGATCCATTGTTATCTTCATGACAATTCGCACATCATTGATTGGGGGAGATCGATGTTGATGATGATGCGACCTTCGAGGAGCGGCCTGTGGAGATCCAAGACTGAAAAGAGAAGGTTATTCATGTGAATTATATCCCCTTGGTTCATGTCTTGGGACGACACGGGGGCATGAATGAGAGTACTTGAGAACGTGAGTCAAAGATACATGCTTAGAACCTAGAGTAATTTTATTTTTAGATATTTTCATGTAACGACATTCGCTTTGTGTTCGTAGACCATTCATGTTTATGAGATGGATTTCTTTGGTTTATTCTTGTGGATTTCTCTCTTTTGAGAGGTATCTCGATGGTGGTTGATCAGAATTATTTTATGATTCCTTCTAAGTTGGTTTTGAATTCTTGGGGAAGATAATGTTTTGAGAGGTATCTAATGAAATGGCACAGACATCTCTATTCCATTCCCTTGCTGGAATCTGGTGGTTGAGAAGTTATGGGAGGTCAAGGAGACTCATCCCCAACACTTTACCAAATTTCCTGTTCGATGAATAGTGTTTCTAGTTTTATGAATAGTGTCACGGTGTCACAGAAACGGTGAGTCTACAATGTCACGGTATTATAGAAACAGTGATTCTACAATGTTTCTAGACCAGTGAGTCTATAGTGTTTACAAAATGGTGAGTCTACAGTGTTTCCAGACTGGTGAGTCTATAGTGTCATGGTGTCACATAAACGGTGAGTCTACAGTGTAACAGTGTCACATAAATGGTGAGTCTATAGTGTTTCCAGACCAGTGAGTCTACAGTATTTCCAGAATAGTGAGTCTACAATGTTTCCAGACCGATGAATCTATAGTGTCACGGTGTTATAGAAACGGTGAGTCTACAGAGTCACGGTGTCCCAGAAATAGGGATTCTATAGTGATTCTTGACCTGTGTGTCTAAAATGTCACAGTGTCACAAGAAACAGTGAGTCTATAGTGTTTCTAGACCGGTGAGTCTATTGTGTCACGATTTTCATAGAAACGGTGAGTCTATAGTGTTTCCAAACTGGTAATTCTACAGTGTTTCCAGAACAGTGAGTCTATAGTGTTTCCGGACTGGTGAGTCTACAGTGTTTCTAGAATGGTTTCATATTTCCATTTCCAAATTTCCAAATTTTTCCAGTTTTATAGATTTAACATTTTCTTTGACGTTAAATGAATTTAAATCCTTGTTTTAAGGGTTTTAATGCCAATTCAAATCCCATAACACTTATATTAATTTTCCTAAGGCTTGGGATACTTTTACTTGGTCAAACTACATGGTTTAATGTGATCCACATTTAATGGAAAATCTTGTATATCTTAAACCGATACTCTATTATATCATCCAAAGGGATGAGATATCTTCCTCCCTTATTCTTCCTCCTTATTCTTGTGAGTGAGATGCTCAAACCATTCATTCCTTTCTATTGGAGTTGTGCTATAAATCTTTCCCCCTTGGATTGGTTCCCCTTTAATTTTTTTTGCTGCAATTGCACCCTCTATTTTTGGTGCAACAAAGCAACATCAATCAATCTTCGATATAAGTTATGATCTATCATAATTATTTTGGGTACATATCCTTCTGTTTCTTCTGGACCTTTTATTGAATTCTATCTCCATGTTCCTAATGGACTTTTATTCGGTGTATGCCAGTGTGGTGGTGTCTTTACAACCTCGGGTGGATGTAGGCCTCCAATAGATGTGATCATGGTATGATTTTATTAGTCTGTTAAAAGAGAATTAGAAACCTTTTTAGGTTGGGGATTCATTGCTTCTATTTTATTTTACATGAAACTACATAGTTAGAATGTTTAACTCACTGAATTACAATGTAATTGATATATTAAATATTTTAACTAGATAAATAAATTGACATCGATCATATGTTATTGCCCCTTGTTTTTCTAGATAGTCTGAAATCTAAGGTTTCTTTGTTTAGATTTTCATTCATGATGAAAATTGGTAAAGAACAAGCTGGAATTAATTGATAATTTTTTGGATAACGATGAATAGGAATGTAAATGAATCTAGTTTTTCTTGTTGTAATTTGATATTAATCTAATTGGTGCAGTAAGCATGTTTAATTATTTGTGATAGATTACTGTTTATGTTTTCTGTTGTTGGAACATGTGAATAATAAATCTGTCAATTCAATATGGATGAAATAACTGGGTTCTTAATAAAGAATAATTCTTTTTAGGGTTCTGAGTTACCCTCTTGATTGTTTAAGGTCCCAGATTCCAACTAATATGATGTTTGTTTTTATACTTCTTGTGTTGTGATGTGAGCTTGGATAACTATTGTGATATGTGGTGGCATCGAGGCCTATTGGTTGTTGGAGTATTTAAATCCTATAGTGGAGAGATGCATCGTTTTATGTATGTGGGTGTTAGGGAGGACACTGGGGATGATGAAACGGGTTCGATGTGAATGTTTGGATGATTGATAATTCTTATTGGTTTTTTATCTATATTACATTCCCCACTTATCATGGCAGCTAGTCTTTCTTACCATTCTCTTTAAAGTGGCGAAGACGCATGGGGTATGCCATGTGCTTTACACATTTACCTTCTCAAGGAAGGATGGGTCTACACTCTTACTTTAGGCGAAAAAGACTCAACAGGTAGTTCATCTACTCACCGTTTGAAGACCCCTTGTGTTTAGTATCATAGAATGTTTTTATAAAATTCCTGAGAATATGGAAAAGTAATTCTTTAAATAATGAAGTGAATAAATGATGTTAAACCATGGGGTCATAGCCTGCTGGGATGCAATGCTGAGGAAAACGGAATTTGGTTGTGATGCTAATGAAATATAATGTGTAATTTTTAATGGTTGATAAATGTTTAAAGAATTAATTAACGTAAATTGAAACTGATAATAAGATAATGAAGTAATGTAATAAATATATTTAAATATTTTTATTCTTATTGGATACCTAGTCTTAGAATTAGTAGTTGGGAGTCCAAGATATATTAGCTGCAGTTGAGTCTAAGACTAGGTTATGCCTATAGTGTTGTTGTGAACTATAGTATATTATGTACCTTTTTGTCTTTCTATATTCTACTCCACCCCTTCATTTAGGGAAACTAACACCCCAGTGATTTTGAGTCATAGGGGGTGTTTTCCCCAACATTCTAGTGGGAGGATAGATGGATGACTACCCCCTTTGGCCCCGCTCTCTAATCTTGGTAGTTACTTGTGCTGGTAGTAACAATGGTTAGTTTTACCTATATATGAGTGTAGAGGGATGTAAGGGCTTGTGGTTATTCACACTCATATATTATGGATATAGTTTCCTATGGACTACTATAGGTGTAACATGTAAAAGATATGATGTCTTGAGGATCCTTACTCGGTGCATGGGCTATAATGGCTTGAGGTTTCATACCTGATGTATGATACACATTATGCGAGCTATGGTAGATCCCGAAAACTACTTGGTTATATTCTTGCTTGGATGTGGTGGTTTTTTTGCACGAGGTTCATGTTGTAGTGCTTCGACCAGGTGTCTACGCGCAAGAATTTTTGGAGAGAGATGCTTAGGACGTGCAACGTTGGGGAAAAGTGGAAAACCATTGGGTAAATATTCGTGGAATACCCTTGATATTATTTTTGATATCATATAATCTTGAATGCAATACTTGGTGAGAGTATCCATGGTGAGGTTGGGAACTTAGTATACCTATTTAGGTGATGAGTTAGTTTCACTTGTTGTTCACCATGCTTTAGCATACTTTATTTACTTTTTCATGAGAGGATCCAGGGAGGATCCTACGGAGTATAATGTTATACCTAGCCTATGTTCATATAAACTGTTTTTCAGGTCACTTTGAGTAGGTTAGAGATCAAGCTAGTTTCTACCAGCATGGTGTTGCAGGAGCTGTTAGGGATTGTGGCTGCTGTTGTTTTTTACTTTCCTTTGGTAGTTGCAGTTTTCCCCTTTCAGTTGTAGTTGTTTTTCATGAAAATGGATCTGTGTACTTGGTATTTTATTTATACTCTTGTCTGAGTTTGGATTTGGTTGGTTTCTGTCTTCTCTCTCTCTTTCGCATGTGTTCTCTTAGAGGGAAATTCCTTCCATTTTTTTGTTTACTATACCCTCTGTGCTTGTCGCCAACCCGGGGCCTACTAGAGGCGGGACTCGAGGGTCATTATCTCCCTTTTCACATTATCGGCCTAGGAGGAGTACACATTGTGGGGAGGGGGTCATGAAATTAAACTACTATATAATTGGATTTTATCAACACTATAAATTAGCCTTTTCAGTGCTAAAAAATAAATGAAGTTCAAAGTACTAATAAAAATGGGCCAACTTTTGCGGTGCTAAAAAAGTTCTGAAAAAGGAACCCTTTATCGGTTCAAAACATAGCACTAATAAAGAAACCATTTTTTCATTTCTTTTTCTATCTTTGATAAAGAAATAATTTTATTAGTGGTTATTTTAGTTTTAATAAGGGGATTATTTATCATCCTTTTTTTAGCATAGAAAAACATAAATAAAATAAAATTTTAATTCTATCAGTGATCAAACCCCCCTTTTATCAAGGTTCAAGAACCCCTTTTATCAGTGGTCAAGACCCCAAGATCATCCTATTATTCTCATGTTATTTACACCCATTACCCCTTTTATCAGTGCTTGATACCCCTTTATCTTAAATCCTGCCAACCCTTTCTCAACCACACACACCTAGATTCAATCCTGGCACCCACCCCTTCAATGAAAAGGCCCTTATAACTACTCTATATTTTTTTCATCATTATTTTTTGAAATACGTGTATATATATATTTACATTTTTTTATTTATGTATTTGTTTGAAAGAACAATTTATATATATATCTCTTTTTATTATTATATATAATTATATAATTGTTTTGAATACACTTATAATATATGTTTATATATATATATACATTTATATTTTATATATTTAAATAAAATTGTAGATTTCAATATAATTTTTTATAATGTATTTATAAAATGCATACATATTGATAATAAATTATTCCTTTTGTGTATATATATATATATATTTTTGTGTGCGTGTGCATGTGTGTGATTGCATATTTGTATTGGTGTGTGTGTCCATATGTGTGTATGTGTTTCCACATATATGATTGTATATTTATTTTAATTTATATCCATTGCAATGTATAAAGATACATATATATATTGATACCTTAACATTCACACTGAATAATGGAGTAAAATATTTTACTTTACAAAATTTGATATATTTATATATGTGTCTGTATATTTTCAATATATATACGTGTATTAATATATATATACATACATAAAAATATTAAATTTTATGCACAAATATATATCTATTTTAAAATTACTTGACACACATATCGTAGGGTGTGAAAAAGATACAATTAATTTCTAAGTGTACCAAAGTGGATGACAAGGGTTTTCTCACTTGATGATATCCATAGTTGATCAATCTCTAGTTCCTAGTTCACTAATTGTCTTTTTTATGTTTTTTATATATTATGAAAAATACAAGTAAAATATGGGGGAAGCAGAATACAATGAAAATCTAAAACTAACATGAAATTTCCATTAAATAATAGAATGAATGATGTTAAAAGAGGAAGGAAATTTTATTGAGAGATTCGTCCATAGAGAACATTCATAATCTCATTTTCTTTCCACTGAATAAACACATTCCATCATATGAATAAACACATTATTCTACCACATTTTGGAATGTTTGGTGAAAATAAAATTTTCACCACACATCAGAAATCCACCTCCTTAATTGAGGGAGAATGGGTGTTGAATAAGATGTTAATCTTTATATGAATTTATTCAGGATTACACTAACTACAAATCATTATCTGATTATCCTATTAAAAATATAAATCATTTACTTGGGGTCAACACCGGATTACCTCCCCAAGATATTCATTTTTACACTTAATCATAATCATGAGTATAATATTTCACAGTGAAGAATATGAGATAGAGAGAGAGATAAGTAATGGAGGAACACTTTATTTGAATATTCATATGAGGCTTCTTGAGAAATAATTAAAATTAAAAACTACAGTAGAAAAGAAAAAAATAGCTGCATCCTATTTTCATAGCGACAATGTTGATCAAACTTCATCTGCATGGAACTATTTTATTTATATCCATCAAACCCTACATAATTTGGTCATATAATAAAAAAATCTCTTCTTCAATTTTCCTAAATTTTTTATCTTTTAATTTGTACGATGTTTACCCATTTAATTCCATGAAAAGAACTCCATTAAATTATTCCTCAATTATACATGAGAAAAATTACACAACATTGACTTTCAAATATATCTTTATCTTCAACCATGTCCATATTTTGATTTAATTGGACTACATCCTTATTTTTCATAAAATTCATTTTCCTATGTGGTATTTGACTCATCACTATCTTTAGATCACATGTGTATGTATTGAGGTGTCCCAACCTAATATTTTCTCTATTTGTAAACCAGCTCACATGTGAAAGTAATGATGTTCATGAACTAACTTTTTTCCTCTGATGGGGATTCAACATGACATATCAATCCATTTTAGTTGAGGATTTGAACTTGGGAATCCAATTTTTCTATGGGGTGAGGCATTCATGTTTCTAAATATTTTTCCACTAATGTCCTTAGTGTTCCTCAACACTAATGATGTGTAACCCATGTGTTTTATTCCCAAATCATGTATGCACAACATGACTAAAATATCATAGAGGGACTATCCATTTATCATTTGTTCTCCTCCTTGATCATAAATTCATTTCATCGATGGGATATCAATATGGGGTTCAATCTATTTTGATCTAATATTATTTATACATGGTTGTTTTAGTGGTAGTTTCTAGTATCATTATTAGCTGGTCTTCAGAGTGGTCTGATCAATCCACATTGATGAAGTGTATGGAATTCTAGAGGACGTTGTTGTGATTCACTTATCACAAAGGGGGTGAATAGAAGGATAAAAACAATATTTATTTAAGAAAGAAAAAATGTTATAAAAGACCCTACACACACCTCCATTTCTTTTACATGGATCTCCCTCAGCTATCTCACTAGATTATATAGAGCTATATTGGAAAGAAAAAATGATCCTGGAAGGATCCCCAGAATCTCATTTTATAGGAATGTTAGGTTGTGTCTCATTTGACATAAGTCCCTCCAACTCCCCACAAATACGCACCCACCATTAACCCTAGATACCTACACATTAAACATGTACAACAACCAATATTGATGAAACCACGGGGATGGTGGGGCTGGTGCACTAGGTATGTACCATGGGTTTTTGGAAAAATCCATCAACTCTCCACCTCAAGATACGATATGATAGAGAATATACAAATTTATAGCTTCTCCTATAAAACCACCTTTGGAAACATATCAACTAGGTTCTTATTCATGTGGATCTTCATTAGTCTCTATAGTTATTGATCCATCACATCATGTATCCAATCATAGTGAATGTCAATGTACATTTTTTGGGAATAGTACATGGAGTTATTTCTCATGTACAAAGTACTTTGACTATGAGAATGAAATCTGTACTCCTTATGGATGAATCTGAGCTCTTATAGAATGTGCATTAGCCACATAATCTCTTTTGTATCTTCCAAAGTAGCAATTTACTATTATTATATAACGAATAAAGAGACACACTTATTCAACATTTAATTCCATGATTCATCTTCTCCTATAAATGCAAATATGTTTCCTGATATAGAATTTTGCCTATCATGATATCTAGACATACCTATATCTATATATCCCCCCAAAATAGTGCCATATCCCATTTTGAAAAATAGTTCCATAAAGTAACATTAAGATACCATAGAATCCATTTTACTGAATCCCAGTGCTCCATTACAATATTGCAGAAAAATGGGATTATAATCAATACTATATAGGATATGTCTAGTCTCATACTCACTGTATCAAACATCAATATTCTAACCACTAATGAGTATGGTATCCTCTCCATCACCTTAATTTCTTCCATGGATGATGGATATGAACACTTTTTCAAATTCAAATGCCTAGGAAGTGAAATTATTACTATTTTAGATTCTCTTTATTGAAATGTTTTGGAAGAATTACAACATAATACTCTTGATATATACATAACAACCTCCTCATTTTTCATGAATTTGCTTCATTGAAAAAATAATTTGAGCTTCTCCCAAATCCTTTATACCAAATGACATGTATAACTCTTTATTTAACTGCTTGATATTTACTAAATTCTTACCAATGATCAACATGTCGTCAAAATAATGTATAAGAGTGAAAAATTTACCATCCAGAAATCATTGGAAGTAAACACTTTAGTCCTCCTATGACATATTCTAGCCATGACTATCCATAAATGAGTCAAATTTCTTGAACCTCTACATGAGATATTTTTTCATTCCATACAAGATCATATTCAATTAACAGATGATGTTCTATTATCCTAAAACCTCAATACCTTCAAGATACATCATATAGATCTCTTAGAAGAATTCACCATGAAGAAAAGATGTCTTCACATCCATCTCTTCAAGATCAAGGTCCAAGATAGCCACTATTCCGAAAATGATTGGGATTGAAGCCATATTCACCGTGGGTGAAAAGATCTTGTCAAAGTCAACTCATTTCATCTGAAGAAATCACCCGATTACAAATAATTATTTATTCTTGACCTATTTTATTCTAACATCCTTCTTCATCATGGACATAATTTTTTTTATTAGTTCTTTCTTACCTTTTTTTAGTTCCACCAAATCATATGTTTGGTTATTCATTAAATAATCCTTTTCATACACCTTTGAAAGATGACGCTAGAGTTTTTAAATATGATACATGAATTCCTAGAAATCTTATGGACCCCCTCATCAGTCACGAATAGGTACTCTGAATTTCAATATTCTTATAATGAAATCCTTCCCCATGAAGATCTTAAATAATGTTAAATTTTAGGTTCGGGAAGCATAAAATCACCTAGATCCTATGATGGTATTTCAAATTCTTGTGGTTTGGATTGAGTATCCCCATAATCAATATTCTCATCCATTTCATCTTCATACACTACTAATAATTCTTCTTGAACCTCCTCCTGTTCAGTATAATGTGGTACTGGTATAGGTGTTGGATTATGAATTGATTCCTCAACACTTTACCTTCAATACAATATAGGATTTTGAATATCTCTGATCATTTGTTTCTTATGGAACATGACATATCTTTATATAATCACCTTATTCTCCTTTGGGTCCCAAACCAAACTTCTCATCTCTATAATCGATGAATATTCATGGATAAGATCTCTTTTATAGCTTCTAATCGTGATCCTTGGATACATGTGCAAATTAAAAACATCCAAATACATGTAAATGAGAGTAAGAGGGATACTTAAAAAATATCTATTCTATGGAATCGTAAAATTTAGTGGGACCAATAGTGTTCTACTAATTAGTTAAAATGTAACTTCTATAGATTTTACCCATAATGGATTAGGTATTTTAACCAAACACATCATGCTTTTAAAAATCTATATGCTAGTTCTGTTCAACCCTTCCATAACATTGTTGTGTTGTGGGGTGTGTGGCACCATCCTTTAATTTAGGATACCAGAACTCTTCTAGTAGGCCTCAAATACACTATATGTGTACTCTATACTATTTTATAAATTAAGACACTTTCCTTTGAGTTTCATGCTCCACCATAGCCTAGAACATATAAAAGTTGTCCAGTGCTTGATCTATCATCCATAAGAATAACACCCACACCCTTAGAGACGAATCATCAATAATGGATAGGAAATATTTGTTACATCCCAATGAATCCACCTCTATGGGTCTGAATTCATCATAGTGCACCAAATCCATCAACTCTGATCTCCTTGATAAAGCAACATTGAATGATACACTATACAACTTCCCATACATATAGGATTTTCAATGATAAAGTGATGAATCCTTGTCAAAACATATGTACTTCTTCTTCATCAGAGTAGATAACCCTGTCTCATTCATGTTTCAAAGTATCATATGCTACATATTGTATGACATCTCTACTTATACTATGAATTGGATTTATGAACACATATTAAAATGTGTTTTGTACAATGTACCATATATGTTCCCTCAAGAGAGGATGATGGATCCTTTTATCCTCTTCCATGTTCCAATGCTGATGATGTTTCCATATCATTGTTGGTCAATGTATAATCTTAATAAAAGTTTCACCTGATGTCTTGGAACATGTTTAACATCTTTTAGGGTGATTGTCTATCCAATGTTTATCTTTACATGGATATCACCCATGCAAAAAATCTCTGCTAAACTGGTATTCTCAATAATGACTGCACTAAAGTCACTATTTTGATAATTTATGAAATAATCATGATTCAGAGTGATATGTTATGATTATATTGTTTAGACCAACAATTTTTTTTCTTGGATAGATTTTTAAAATAATATATCTTCTGAATATTTGGAGTAATACACAACTTTTCCAGTGACACCCACATGTGAGTCTTCATTTCTTCCTTGTTGGTTACTACTTTAGCTTTTCTTCATATAGCTGCATTACATAGTTCTTCTTCATGTGTTTCTCCATGAAACAATGGTAACATTTTTACATTGGCCTCCTTCCATCTGTGGACCTTCCTCAGCTCTTTCTTTAATATCTATTTTATTCCCCTCAAACCCCTTCTCGGCGTCTCCCTCTATTCTCTAGGACGAGATATATCATCTAGTTGCAACACACATCCTTACATTAGGCATCCTCATTAAATAATAAATACTTTCTATTTCAATAGTAAATATTATTCCAGGAATAGAGTTTATGAGTGAGATGATATGAATATATCAACTATAGGGAAGTGTTCATAGTAGGTGGTTCACAAAATATTCTCAGTCAGATTCTTACCTACAACCACCAAATTATTAAATAGGATTTGGAACTTTCTAGTGTGTTCAGCTATAGAGTTTTATATTTTTTATTGAATATTCATCAACAACATTAACAATAGGGTCATTTTTAGAGTTTCCATTGATATGTATGTACTTTCCAACTTCATCCAAAATGCATATGTGTAAGAATCTATAGCAATAGGGTGGTAGACACTATGATTGGTCCATTGGTACATTTTACTAATCGTATTCTCATTTAGCTTATTCCACTATGCTTCCTTGATGGCATTAGGGTTTAGTTTCTTATTCTAAATGGATTTAAATTGATCTTTATAATTATGTAGATATTCCATTCAAGAGTTCCAAATGGATTAGTTCGAATAATCCAACATGATCATCAATACAGTGGATGGTCCCTCCATTGAATTTCATTTTAAAATAAAATTAATGATTTTTGTGGAAATATTGAGTCTATCGTTGCTTTGGGGATGGTTTAAAATGATGGAATATACTTTTGGTTTTTCAAAACTGGACATCGATTGATCAAGATATTTCCAAATCAATGTCAATAGCTGAGATCAATCGATGACATGGTGTAGATGTGTTGGGGTGAAGTTGATGCTGGAAACTCTTTTGAAATGTTGTTGACAGATAAATAGAACCATTTTATTCAGAAAGGGGGATATTGTAGTACCCAAAATTCCACTAATTATATGGACCACCTTTTATCCCTATTTTATACATTGTTTGTGTCATTGGAATCTTCTCAACACAAGCATTCATAATATAACCTAAAAACATGATTCCAAGAGACTTGAATTATATATTCACTATAAAATATCCACTACTCACTACCATTTCAAAAAAAAATGGATCTGTTGAGACTTCTTTTGATTAATTGATCATTAAGAGAGATGAATTTATGGAGGAAAAAAATTATTATTTCAGCAAGAAGAAACATTACAAAAGACCCCTCCCACACCTCCCTTTATTTCTCATGGAGCTCTCTTGGCTATCTCATCAGATACAATGGTGATCTCTTGGCTTTAATTAATTATCCTAGAGGGCTCTATAGGCCCAAATATTCTAGGCATGGTAGGATGTTTCATGTTTTACACAACACCAACCAATCCCCCACAAATCCCCACCTACCTACATCCATGGAATCCTGCATATTTAACATGTGCAATGACAAATATTAAAGAAACCAAGGCACTGGTGGGGTTGGTTCACCATCTACCTACTATGGAAGCTAGAAACACTCTATCAGATCATGAGATGCAGTGATGATTCATGGATTCCTTAATCTTTACTTGTGGTGGTTAGGGTGATGGTGGTTTTATAAAGGTTACACGATAACATATATATATGTGGAATTAGGAGAGAATAGTCACAACTGGCGGTAGAAGGTTATAATGATGAATATCGGTAGAGAATCCATTGGTAAAGGTAAATGGATACTGGAAAAAACATAGGTGTCTAATGGTAGCAGGAATCAATAATTTCTAGTGTTATCAAGGAGTGATGATGAGACCCAAGTGATATATTGTAATTGTGGGAAGGGTAGATAGTCGTAGGTGATGGTGGAATAATATGGTATGGCCTACTATAGTAGACAACAACAGCACACCCCTAGATATAGGAAGATCTATAATACATTGTGCTAGGATAAAAACCATATTTAAGAAAATAAATATATTGTTTCAATAGATTTTTATCATTATATAAGTATTATTTATGTAAATATTATATATATATATATAAATAAAAATATATTTATATTTAATAATGTGATTTTTAATAATTTATATTTTTATTAAGGACATATTTTATCAGTGTAAAGACAAACAATGATGAAAGAGTACATTATCAGAGATAAAAAACATTGATGAAGGCTTAGAAAAAAACATATAAATGGGGTGTTCATCAATGCTAAAAATTCTCTGCTAAAATCTAGTATTTATTAGTGCTTTTGTAGTGCACAAAAGACCCCATATATTAGTGATTTTAGTTAATAATGATAAATTAACTACTTTATCAGTATGTTTCTTTTAGAATTGATAAAATTTATTATTCAATGCAGATGAATATGGTTTAGTGGGGTGGGAATACTTCTTGAAACATATGTTTTAATTGCTTTCAGTTTTGGTTTAGGTAAAGGGTATCGTGGTGAGAGAAAAAAGTTAAAATATGAAGTGTCTGAGATCAAAAATGGGGGTAAAAAAATTGGACAGACACTTCAAAAAATGGGTTTTTGTGGCATTTTATTTTGTGGCAGTTTTCAAAAACTTTTCTATTTTTTAGTTTTTATGTATTTATCTAATTTTTTTGAAAATCATCATTAATAAACAGTGTTTTTTATTTAGTTGTGGTTTATTTCACCATTATGTAAATTCCCTCTATATAATAAGTGGTGGGTTTTTTTTATATGTATTTCATTATTTTTTTGAATTTTTTTTATAAATTAAAATTATATATTTTTAATCTTTTATTTATTATCATAATAATAATTATTATTTATATTATTATTAATGATATTATTTTTATTCTTTTTATTATTATGCATTATGAATTATTTACTATTATTTATTATTTAATAAGTATTTATTATTATTTATTTAAAAAATAAAAAATTAATAATGACTAATTAATAATTAATATTTTTTATAATGTATTAATTTCTAATTATTAGTTAATAATTATTAATTTTAAATTATTTTTAATTATATTTATTTATATTTTTCTATATTTTTATTTATTTGTATATGTTATGTGGGTATACATATAGATATTTATATGTATATAAATATAAATATTTGTGCATATTTATGTATTATATATTATATGTTATATATCATATATCATATATCATATATCATATATAATATATATTTATATATTTATATATATCATGTGGGAATGTATATATAAATATATTCATTTTTTTTGTGTTTGTAGTTCAGCTCTCTCCCACTGTTGAGATCTTTATCCTAGGTTTTCCTATGGCTTGTGCTTTACTAGGTTTTCCTAGGTTGGGTAATTTTGTTGTGGCATCATTTCTTCTAGTATTTCATCTTTTTTTCCTTCTCATCGGCATTTATCTGATTCGTTTCATCATATTCATCGAGCTTCATTGGTCTTTATGACATGAATCCGTTTCAACACGTTTTTTTATATATGGTTTTTTTATCGAAAAGGGATATGGTAAGAAATATTTTAAAAAATGGGTCACACGATGCGTGAACCCCATTCATGCATCATTGGTGCGGAAAGATGTGTGAATGGGGTTCACACATCCTAAACAGAAGTGATAAAAGATGTGTGAACCCTATTCATGCATCTTTAGTGCAGCTTAAGATGCATGAATGAGGTTCACACATACTTCAAAGATGGGATTAAAGTTGTGTGTACCCCATTCATGCATCTCACCTAGGTAAATATATAAAAGGGGTCTCCCCCACCAAAATTAATTCTTCTTTTCTGCATTTTGCTGGGAAGCCCTGCATAATTTCTTCCTCAACAAATTTTTTTCTTGTTTTATGAATTTAAAATTTATATTTAAAATTTATATTATTTAATTGTGTTTATTTATTTCATTTGTATGATTTATTTATTTGATTTCTGATATGTAGAAATCATTGTTTGTGTGTATGGTTTATTTATTTCATATGTATTGATGTTTAAATCAGTGTCTTTGTATGATTTAATTTTTGAATGATGTGTATGTTGTATGAATTTGTATTGAATGTTTCAGAAATTTAATTATGTTATGTCTAAAATGTTGTATGAATTAATATTTAATTTTTATAAAAATTAAATATGATATAAAATTTTTTCATTTTTAAGTAATATTAATATATATTATCATATTTTATACATTAGTTATATAATTTATGAATAATATATTAGTTATGTGTATCATATTTAAATTTATTAAAAAATATATAGAATTGTTTAAATGGTATAAAAACTGTTTTGTATAGATAATAATTTTAAATTATATTAGTTATAATTTATTTTATTAAATATAAAAGAGATGTAGATATTTAATATGTATTTCATCTAGTAATAGATGTAATAATTATACAGAAGAACATGTTAAGTTATGTGATGACTGATCTTAAGATGATCGACCAATGCATAATTGAAATTGCATGTCTTATTTTGTGAATGTGGATATTTAATTTGTATTTAATGCATTTATTTTTCCATATTTATGAAATGTGAGTCATCTATGATTAATTATTTAAGGGCCTGTGTGTCTGCTTAAAAAAATTTATGTATTTCATAATCTTAGACCCCCTCACATTCATGTGAGTAAATTTGTAATTAAAATGAAATCAGCAAGAGGCATCCCCGAAGAGGTGTCCCCGAAGAGGTTTCTATGAAGTGGAATTTGAGAAAAAGAATTCGACATGAGGGATTAATATTTGAAAGTAGACTAATGGTTGATGAAATATTTGATAATAGAGACTCCCAAAGTCGACCCATAGGTTTTGGTTAGTTTATCAAATAATGATAAACTAATCGTAAGTCTCAAGGTCAAGCCATGGTTATTTATTCATAAGTAATTAAAATATATAAGGTTATATTAAATTTGGTTTTTAAATAATACAACCATCACTATTCTTCAATAGTGTTAATTCAAAACATAAAAAAGTCTCCCGATAAAGTCAATTATTCAAAACCAATTTAAATAATGTAAAATATTTATGTAGTATATAATATTTTATTAATTATTTTTTATAGGTTTTAATGTATGCCTAAATATATTCCAACAATGAGACTATTTATATATAGTAGGTATTTAGCTATAGTGTGGCACCTATCAGAGTGGCAAATCTTCATGGTTGTATGACATTGGATGTAGTTCGCCAAAAGATTTATAATCGGTTAAAACTGAGGGTTAATCAATCAATTTCTTCAATAACATATCGACATATACAACATCCTGAATGTTTCTATCCCACTGAGTACCCATTGGTCTATGATGATGATTGGATGGATGCATCTTACTTATATAGATAGCAGTATGCTAATAGTTTGATGGAGTTGTATGTGGTGATTTCTGATATAGATGTGGGGCAACCGACTACTACAGAATCAGGTTTTGTGATCTCTATAGAAGTCGGTCCTTCACATCAGTCCTTCTCATTTCCTCATTCTCATATGACTCTAGTAATATTAGAAAATTATAAAGAATATTATCACAATTTGGAAGAAAATGTAGATGACATCCCTTTGTGTGCTGATATAGTGAATGAAAATTTGTCTAAGGAAGATGTATCTAGGGAGCCATTAAGATATGATGTGGGTGTGGTTATTGTTGGGAATGAACCTTATGAGGTTCCTTTGAGAGATGTGGGTGAGGGTGTTGTGGGGAATGAACCTTATGTGGTTCCTTTGTGAGATAGGCTTCCATGACATCCACCAGTTAGTGGTAATCATCCTTCAATATTGAGTTCTTTAGTTGAAGGAAAGTCTCGTGAACAACATTTTGATTGGGAAGTCATTACACCGGTTACTGAATTCCCTATAATTATAGGAAATAGGTATGCATCAAATGATAACACCATCTATGTCGGGAATGATTTTGAAAGTAGACTAGCCATGAAAAATGTGATAAAGAAATACCACATTTAGTGAAATTTCACAGTTGTGGTGGATGATTCAATGAAGAAAAAATGTCTCATTAGTTGTGAAAAATTCGATCTAGAATATAAATTTATATTAAGGTAAATATTTCATAAATTTTTTGAATATTGGAGGATAACCAAATTAAAAGGGCCACACACTTGTGTGCATCCAATATTGTTGTAGGATCACTCTTCCCTTGATTCAAAGTTTATATCAAATGTTATTTGTGAGATGGTATGAACATGTTACAATGTTCCCATTTCCCTTGTTCAAGAATGAATTCAATAGTTGTATAACTATAAGATATCATACACCAAAGAATGGAATGAAAAACAGAATGTAATTGTAAAAGTGTATGGTGATTGGGATGAATCTTATGCTATGATGCCATAGATTATAGAATTAATGTCTCTAAATAATCATATTGTTTATCAGTTTTTCATTGTTTAGTATGTATCCCCCAATCACTGATATGATCGATCAAAGGTGAATTTCAATAGGCTTTTTGGGAATTTAGGCCATGCATTTCTGCATTTCTCTATTGTTAAACATTTATTCAGGTTGATTGAAATTTTATCTATCGCCAGAATATATGAGTTCTACTCATTTCTACCACACATGATGGTAATCTTGATCCTCTGCCACTTTCTTTTACTGCTGTTGAAAAGGATAATTAGGAATGATGGAGCTGGTTTTTAGAATGTGTACGTGTTCATGTCCCAAAAAATCAGGGTGTGTGTATGATGTCTGATCTCCATTGAGTGATTATAGAGGTCGTGGATAGATATGGGGTTTCAGGGACTGAGCATAATGATTATCATCATTATTTAATTAGATATATTACAAGTAATTTGCATAATTATTTCATAGATGAGGCCATAAAGAAGGTGATGATCAAGTTGGGTCTGTTTTTGTAAACTTAGTTTTTTTAACAAAATATAATATACATTTTAATACATTATTCTCTTATGGTTTCAGTATATGAGCCCCAACAAGAAAGGTTTGATTGATGCCTTGAATATATTCAAAATGCTAATGAAGATGTGTAGTAATATATGATTCATATTTCGAAGAATAAATGGTCATTAGCATATGATGGTGGCATAAGATATGGCCATATGATCACTAATATACTGGAGAGCTTAAATGGGATCCTCATGGGTGTGCGCAAACTCCAGATCACAGGGTTAGTGCAAGAGACATTTTATAGATGATTTCAATACTTTTTTGATCGATACCAAAAGGCCTATCAGAGGATGGAAAACCGAATGCTTTTTACTCAGTATTTCTAAAGTGATATTGATTAGGTACTGAATGAGGCATCAAGATAGACTATTCTAGAACTTGACAGATAAAAAATGATCTTTTAGGTATGATAGTTCTATGACCAGGCTATATGCACTATTGGTCGAGTGTTTGTGGTGATTTTAGATAATAGGTATTGTGATTGAGGTACCTTTTAGGCATTTAGATATCCATCTGCACATGTTATAGCATCTTGTGATTTGATAAATATATCATGGGAGCCATATTTTGACCCAGTGTATCACATGATCACTTTAGTTAACTGTTATAGTGTAGCTTGGATGCATGTTTGTCACATTCATTCTATCTTATTGCCTGCTAATCAGCTGACCATTGTCCCTAATATTTACAGGTTTCATAATTTGTTTTTGTTTTCATTTATTATTTTTTCAATGACAATCATTTGTTAAATTATTGGATTTATACTACTAGTTTGCGGCCCCGAGGAAGACCAAATTGAACTCAAATCAGAAATAAAATGGATTGGCCTTCGTAATGAGGAGGGATAATACGATGCAATATTTTTCATGCAGAAGGACATTTTCATAAGATAAGTCCCCAATTGGAAGGATAGAGATCCACATCACATCATCCATGATCGAGCCTGTGTATTGTATCATGAATATGTATATATTTTTTTTGTATATGGAAATTTCGTTATTGAATCTTGTTTTTCTTACATCCTCCATTTTTCACATGTTTCAATTTTGGTTTGCCTTGTTTTTGGATTATATAATAAAGAATTTTGTGATACTAAAACTATTAATGAAATAAACATAGAATAAAAATGATTATATCATGCTTCCACAAGTAACAAAGACAATAATCTACACACAAAAAATCAAGTATAAATCTAAATTATTAACACAATCATTTTTCATTTTCTTGTTGTAGATTTTTTGAAATAAAATTTTAATGTTTTTTGTTGAATTAACTATAAAACAATTAATGATGATATCATTTATGCAGATGGTAGGTTTTCTTGTTGCTCACATCCCAGGCTACTCATGTATCACAGTTGATTTTAGAGGGATGTAATGTGCCTTCATTGAGTGTATGAAAATATCACCATTTCCATCGTGCTGAACCATCTCCCACTATCATCCCTCATCATTTTCATGTTGGATTCTATGGCACAGCGATGTGAAACTTCACCTTTCTCGATCATCTGCTCATTACTGCGCTGGTCTATATATATGGGCTAGATTCAGATACATTCCATTTTATAGAGGGGGAGATTACTATTACCCTACAAGATGTGGCCATTATGTTGGGGCTCCCCATCGATGGTGCGACTCTGATAGGCTGAGTTGGAGAAAATTTTCCCGAGCTTGTTCATATACTATTGGTCATAGAGGTCCCTGATGGCGGTAGGAACATAGTCTATGAAAGATAATGCAAGAATTGTTTAGACTAGTACTTCACACATTTAGCAGAGGATGCTGATGAGATCACCATGATGTGATTTTTATGTTCATATATTTTTAGGATGATCTGTGGCACACTTTTTATTGATCACTCCACTACTTTTGTACATATGATGTATTTAGCTTTATTGGATTATTTGGACACGGTAGGCCAGTATTACTGAGGTTCTTCTTGTCTAGAATATACATATAAAGAACTATGCATCTTATGTCGCATCAGTAAGATGAAGATCATGGGATTCATGGTTCTTCTATAGATGTGGGTATGGAATCACATCCCTCATTTAGCTCTACATGCTCATGAACCATTCCCAGCTGATATTGTAGTAGAGGATCCGTGTGGATGTTGGAATGTTATTTATTCCATATACTATCTAACTTAATTGTATAACATACTATTATGACATGTAAATATAACAATGTTATCTACTGGTGGAGCTAGGCATATTGACATTCAGATTCCCCCAGACATGATGTCCATGCCTACAAACTTATGTTGGACAGAATTCAACAACATGATGAAAGTGATTGTTATTTATATTGTTAAATATTTATTGTTTAGTATACATGTATTCATTTATTAGTTAATTTTTTTTAATTCAGATTATATGGATTCCATATACACATGTTGTTATCCAGTGTCTTCCATTGTACTATACACCGATGCTTGCTTTCTGCTCCTACAGGGTTCCATTGATTCATTTTCATACAGTCGAGTTTCATCAAACTGATAGTGTTATGAGGCAGTGCAAATTCTTTTAGACTATTTATGACCCACCCAGTCATTTAGATTCAATGCATTCCCAGAATATGTTACGGAAGAGAGATTTTTATTGTAGGAGATACCATTCCAGATATATTGATTTATGGGACAGACAACCGGAGTCCCAATTGTGAGGGGTAAGGATAGTATGTTTTCATTTGGTGGATCATATGTATTACACATCTTGGTACTATGGTCCCTAGTATAATTTCTGAAATGACATAGATGAGTCTTTCCTGAGTTGTAATACATTATTCCTTCCACCATTCAATATATTTTTTATCCATATAACATAACAATGAAATTTGTTTTCGTCGGATGCTCATATCTATCATCTACTTCACATGTCTGATCTAGTAGAGAGTATTATATTTGACCCAACATATTTTCACATCCTTGTGACATAGTTGCTTCCTTCGATGGACAAGATTTATCATGGAATTTTCATTGATCCACCACATGCCGAGGAGGCTTCAAAGCGTGTTGAGTCTCATATAGATGTACCAGGGGGTGATGACCCTTTTATGGATCTATCTATTCCATAGGAGGAGTTTGTTCATATTGATTAGTCAGATGCTTCTATTCCACATGAGGGTGTTCATTATTATCAGTCATATGCTCCTCTAACTTCTTAGGCTCAGCCACAGGTAGATACATATATTGACTAGGTTGAGCTATATTCTTTATTATAGACATCTGTAGCACAATGAACATCTTCTTTCCGTATTGGTTAGAGTTCCCTCCAACCTCCACTATCCTTATATGCAGGACATGGTACAGATGGTGATATTGTACATCCATCGCCTATCACATAAGTGGATGTGGAGGGGGCTGATGATGATGATGTACAATGTATGCCAGAGTGCAGACATAGATGGAAACGATATCGACACGTCTAGTATATGCCTGGCTATGGGACAGAGTAGCATCTACACCAGAGTCATGTAATAGGTTGATTATTGATTTACGATACATTTTGTACAAGAATTAATATTATCATTTACAGAGTTCTACTAGTTTTTTTAATAAGTGTCATACTTCAATCAAATTATCATCCAAAATTAGTAATTTCTATTTGATATTCATTAATAAATATTATTAATCTTAATGAAAACATCTGTGAACATCATGAACTCTTGAAAAATATTATTGATCTTAATTATTTGAATCTAAACATCATTGAACATGTTTATTTGTTTAAAAAAATTAAATTGAATGAAGAAAAATTTCACTTAATAATGGATAATTGTGAAGGGGATATGATTATGATTGAAGATCAGAAAACCACAATATGTGATGTATGTAATTATAAGTTCATTTGGTTAATTTTGAGAAGATACATATTCAGACTTAATAAAAGGACACAGGATCTATTGGTACACAATATTCACTAGAAGATCTTATTGTTAAAATACCTCCACCATGTGATAAAATTATAGAAATTATGAAAATGATTTCATATTCTTCTAGAATAAGAAACAATCCTTAAGAGAGTTAATAATTTGATATCATATCCGGAAATAAGTTTGATGAATATCATCATTGGTGAAGTTATATATGTTTTCAAAACTGATGTTTATGAGTGTTTCCCTTGTGGGGGAGGTAAATGAAGAAATAGAAAACTACTACTATAATTATTATATCAATTAGAATCAAACCTAATTACTATGGAATGTTTAGGAAGATCATTTTATTGAATGATTAATGTCTTTCTAAATCTCGCTTACTTTGTTAACAAAAAAATATACTAAATAGAAAGGGGTTGTAATTTAATTAATCACTGACAAAATAAAAACATGCCTCTAGTAAATTGTATTATCTATTATTTTCTATCAATCCATGAATTACGAAAACATAATCAGATTTAATGATTTATAGTAATTGTATTCCATCCCAAAATTATGTTATGATATTCTGGATGTATAGGTGGTTGTTCCCTCCACTAATGGATGATTTTAATATTAAAATAAAAGACCCGAGTGTTACTATCATAGAATTTTTTTTACTGCAAATGGATCAACATTCCACATCTATAGGGATTCCATTTATACATTTTAATTCAATAAATTCAAATAAAATCTATATTGGGAGCCCACAAGACATGATACCCTTACATTCAAACTTTATTATTATTTCTGTATGGGAAAGCCTTTGGAAATCACATTTTGGTAAAATTTTGTTTGGAAGCATTGGATTACTCCTTCCAAGTACACTATTATCTGTAGGTCATTCTTTTATAGGCTCCCCTAAAATTAATGTCTCATGAATACTTACATGTTCCTCTTCATAAGGTATAATTTTTGTAAAGATGGAGAAGATTACATTTATTTAATATTTATTAATAATTAATAAATATTTATATATATTCATTAGAATTTAATTAATATTTATTAATATTTCATTAATATTATTGGTTATTTATTTAATATTTATTAATATTTGTTTATTATTGATGAATTATTTTATTTAAACTAGCTTTAGGATGAGTAAACAGGGTTCACACGTCCATTACAAACTTTATACAATATGTGTGAACCCCGTTCATGCATCCTAGCAAGGGCAGATGCGTGAACAAGGTTCAAAAATATTTAATCACATATGCGTAGAATGCATGAACCACATCCATGCATTTTTTTACACCAAAGATGGTGAATTAAGTTCACACATCTTGAGACCCATTTTTAAAAATATTTCTTACCTCATCCCTTTTTGATAAAAAACCCCATATATAAAAAAACCTGTTTGTCTAATATCAAATACAATAAGTGTACCGATGGCGATAAGACTCTGATGATGTTACAACATTAAAGGTTTTATCTATAAGACCATTGTTCCGAATACCATTCCATGTGTGTCTTTTTCTATTCATGGATCTATGGAGACATTCTTTCTCAACAGTTGGAAAAACCTATCGTTGATGGAAATGGTGAAAGCAATGATAGTAGAAAAGAAAGAAGAGGGATCAAATCCACTACATTTTATTTCACTTATCTGATTCGAAAAATTTATCATCAGTCAACACATTAACCTAATTCACTAAATAACACATTGAAAAATATTTTTCTCTTAGATGAATGTGTTGTGATAAGGGACATAGGTAAACGCCTTATGATATTTGAATTCCTCAATAATAAGGATCAACATAACGTTCTTAATAGGAGAACATGGTTTTTTATAATCATCTCATCATATATAAAGAGTTTATAGATGTGGATAATCACCAAAACATTAGCTTCTCCAAATCTTCATTTTGGACTTGAAACATAGGAATTACCTTATTGGGATGATCGGACCATGTCATGCATGGATTAGGAAAAAATTGAAAAATTCACAGAGTGGGACCACTCAGGTCCCATTCACTAGGGTTCAGTGTAAATTCTCAAGGCATAAATCTATAATGGAAAATCTCTCATGAGAGTGATTTTTCTATCTATGTAAGAATCTAGTGTATTGATTTCCATCGATCATGAAAAACTCGAAACATTCTGTTTTTTTGTGGTTTCCTTGGGAATGTAGATAAATAATATATGTTGATCTGGAAAAATGGTGATGCAAACATCATATTTCATTATGGTCAATTGGATGTGGGAAAAGAAAAAAAATATTATCTCTCATTCCATAATTTTAGAAACAAAATGATAGAGACAAACTCTTTAAGGATTTAAATGATAAATCCCAATATGAAAAAAAATTAGCTTATCAGGGTGGGACCACCTGGCTTTCCTAAAGATTAAGGATACCATCCTCATTTGAATGTAATGAATCATCTTACTCCAAGATAATCTTTTTATGACTTCGAAATCACTCTGGAATCATGTGTTTAACCACCATAGGGTATATATGTCCCCCCTCTACCCATAAGTACCTCTTATGATGGAAAAAATAAAACCACATACCCTAGTCTCAAAAACATTTACTCAGGTCCCCCAAATCAAAACCTCCCCACACTAGAGGATGAGCCTGCACTTCCCTCTTCTTCAAGTGATATCCCAAATACATCATAACTAGCTATTTAAAAAAATTGAAAATGTGGATAAAGAGCATGATAGGGGATCATACTAATAACTTGTGAACAACCAAAAAATTGTCGATCTAAATGAAGTATAGAAGGAACTTCGACTAATGATATGTACTTGAAGATATGGATGGTGGATGAGGATATAAAATTTATCAAATTTATAGATATGGGGGATGAATTTTACCACCCTTGGCTATCATAATGTTTATTCTATACTATAGCTTCTTTAGGCATGAAAACCCACATTCATTTCAAATGTATCTGCACCATTTCACAAAAGTTCACCATGATAAGGTTTTCATATACACAAACATATTAAAAATAAAGGATATGATTAGAAATTAAATAATTTGGATTCAATAGATACTTTACAGTTCCTTACCAAGGGTACTCAGGTGCGTTGTGTCTCCTTTAGAGGGAGGGATTTGATGTGAGGATAAAATACTTCTCATCAAATCATGTTTCTTCTTCCATCTATTTATTTGAATCCCATCCTTGGATATTTGTGGGATTTTATGGATTTCTTATACAGATGGATAAGTGGAAGTCTTGGAGACTTCTTGAAACCCTATATGATAGTTTATTAAGACGTATACTATTTGGAAGAGACGTCAACAATATCATGTTCCAAAATTAATAACATGGCACCCCCAATAAATCCTATGCCTCAATGATTTATTTTTATTATGAATTCTTGATGGTGGGTTATTCTAATGATTGACATGTAAGAAACCCTTTTACATGGTCCAAAATGAATTTAGAGAACACTCGCATTGCAGAACATCTAGAAATATAAATGAGATTGAACGACTGTATAAACCTATTCAGGTTATTGTTAGTCTCTCATCCAGCACAAACATCATTAGATCACAACCCTATCATCACTAAAACCTCACAAGAAAATTACAAAAGAAATCATATGAGACCTTTTAGATTTGAATGCTTCTAGACAAAAGATATAGAATGTGAAGGTGTGATCTAGTCATGCTGAAAATATGGGGACCATGATACGGGTAGAAACTAACACCATGTTTCATCTGAGATGAAGGCCTAGAGAGACCTAAACTAGGAGAAAACATAGATTCCCTATAACTTGATTTAATGGAACTTGAAGGATCTTCTCTCTTGACCCCATTATAAGGATAATAAATCTAGAATTAAATTTATCAATGTGGAGTGAGATAATTCTCTTATTATCAAGATAATATTGTTGGTATTGTGTACTCACAAATACCACATTAAGTAAAGAGAAACTAACAAAAAATATTTTTATTGGAAGACCTTTGTGAGGTGTCACGTGAATTCCATCTCCATCCTTTAGTTGGATGACATCAATGTTGTTTATACTGAAGAGGTAATTCCGAAAAAAAATCAATGTTTTTCTAGACCCATTACACTATAAGGGACTCCTCCATCTATGGAATTGTTTTGTCTTGTATCAAACCAATTATTATAGAGGATAAAAGTCGTCATTTAAGTAAATGTATCTTTGATGATGAAATATTAATGTCTATAAAGAAAATTCATTCTATGAAAGCACTAGAGATGGATGGACTCAAGACTATCATCTTTAAAAAATATTGAAACATTTTCAGGCCTGATATTTTAGACCTTATGAAAGGAATTTGGACGGGTAAAATTAATCTATGTGATCTCAATGAAACCTTCATCACCTACTTCTCAAATAACAAAAACCACTCCATGCATCAAACATAAGTCCAATTAGAATATGAAATGTCACCTATAGGATATTCTAAATGATTTTAGTCAATCACCAATGCAAGTGTTAACCTTCAATTATTTTTGAGAAACTAAGTTCCTTAATCCCCAAAAAACTCATCAGAGATAACACTATTGTGTCCCATGAGGTGATTCATTTTATGAAAACATGAACTATTTCAAAAATATGGATTATGGTGCAGAATTATGATATTTTCGATGCTTATCATTGATTGGAATGTGCCTTTCTTTAGTTTTTCATGAATAAAATGGATTTTTTTTCTCTAAGTTGATTGAGATTATTATGAACTGAGTCTTATATGTAACCATCATATTAAAAAGTAATGGTGTATTTTCTCATGGACTCACTCTCTCCATGTATCACTAAATGAGATATCCTCATTCCCATTTTCTAATTATATTAGTGGCTGGTGTGTTCTCAAATATTATTTCAGTGTTTCAGTCATCAAAATATATACATGGGGAAAAAGTGTGTCGTTGTGGCCCACTTATTTCTCATTTTTTTTACATATTACAACCTCCATTTCTCAATATCCAATAACGATGAATTCATATATATTTTCCATATGATTTGATTCTATGAGATGGTGTTAGGGTAGGTGGATAACCTTGCTAAATCTAAAATTTCATTTATTTTAGATTTCCATTTAAATATGAAGGTTGATCTCAGCCATGTTTTGTGTATCTAGGTGGTCAAAAAAAATAATAAATACATTGGGATCCCCATGATTATTTGATGATAAGAAAAAGACATCTTTTCAATAATCATTGATAAAAATGAAAAAAAATCCAGGACTGGACTCCTAAGAGAATTTATAAAGTAGAGAAGGAAAATCATTCCAATGTAGTGGTTCAGTTCATTCCAAGCTATATCATGTACCATTTCAATATCCATGTATTTATTATCAACTAAATTCACTCCCACATATCCAAATTTGTGTGAGGTGACAATAATTGAAAAACAATTCACTGGATGGCATGGAACAAGATTTGCTTCCGCAAAGAGAGTGGGGGAAAGGGATTTATGGACCTCGGCCTCTTTAATGATGGCCTTCTAGGCAAACAATGTTGGCACCTTTTGAAGTACCTAGATTGACTTTTTGTGTGGATTATCCATGATATCTACTTTCACCACTTAGACTTTTTAAGAGAATCACTATGCCCCCGCCCCATATTCCTATGTTGAATAATATGGGGTGCACATTACTTGATTTTTGATGATATATGGAGGAGGATTGAGGATGGTACCAAAGTCAAAATCTGGATGGAATCTTGGTTGACATACAAAGATGGTCTGGTTATGACCTCTACGATAGTCCCTAGTTCTAAAGATGAAATTGTTTTATCCCTCTTTAGTGAAACAAGTGATGGATGGTGCAAGGAAAACCTTGAATCCTAGTTTAGTGAGAGAGATAGAAAGATAATTTTGAGCATGACATATGATGGATACATGGTTGGAATGTATTTTATAGAGAAAATACAGTTCATCATGTTATTATCTAAATTATAGATATAAAATGGAACTTGATGCTCAGACAACAGAGGGTGATATGCTTTGGATGAATGCTTAGTGCATAGAATTCCCTCATACGGTCCACCAATTATAGTGGGAAATCTATAGAGGTATTCTTCCATCAAAGGGAATTATTTATTCCTCCAATGAATCTGATGATAATCATCACCCTTTGTGAATATTAGATATGAAAACCCATTATGCATGCTATCGTTTGATGTTTTGGGGATATGGAAATTTGGAATACAGAGGATCCTTTCTTAACCATCTTATCATTCAGGCACCTGATCTTTCATCGCTACTGATTTTATGGTCACCGTCCCTTCCATATGAGACACCATCTTTATTATTAACCATTTCATGGATCATTCGAGTTAGAATGAATGAACCCATTTTTTATCACATATCACAACCTTATGACTTCTAGTTCGAATGAGTTGAGTCTTGTTTGAAAAAATGGATCCATCGCAATATGTAGGAATAAAACAAAATCACTCTCCCATCATCTCCCACCAGGACCCACTCCCCTCCCAGAGATGTCAATATCTACTCGGATGCATCTCTTTTTAGAAATGGGCTTATTGGGATTAAAATGATGGTATATGATCATTACAGATGGATATTTTCTAGAAATAAGAGTTCATCCACACTCATTTGGATCCTCTAATGGAAAAATCTGAATCCATTCTTGTCGGTATGAACGTGAATATTGAGAGAGGTTGGAATACCATCCCGATTTAATCACATTACCTCACAATCATCCACACAATACATGGAAAGGAAAGCATATTCTAGTCCATTGGATTTATGAACTTGAAAATTTAGTCTCTCACCCACCTCTTCTCAGAATTATCTTTCTCCTATATGAGAAGTGTATGGAATTGTTCAAGTCACCTTTTGGTGATATGTGGTCTCTCTAGAAAGGCCCCTGTCTACTATAATGATTTTCCATCATGGATTATCTCCCTTTTGGCCTCTAATAGTCATTCTTAATATATCCTCCATTGTTTTTCAATATATATATATATACATATAAATATTTTTGTGTGTGTATTTATGTCTCTCTTTAAGGGTTTTATATATGTTTATTTTTATTCTTATATATAAATATAATTAATTATATATTCTTTCTTGTATTTATAAATATTTATGTATATTTATTTATAGTTTTATATATTTATAGATATTTATTGTATTTATATAAATTTATTTATATTTATTTATATTTATTGATATTTATTAGTATTTATATTCATTTATATTTATATATATTTATATATATATTGTGGATATATAGAATTATATGTATCTATATATATTTAGATGTAATTATTTGTCATTAATAATAATATAATACATATGTACTTATATATATTAATGTTATTCTATTTATATTTTCATATTATTATAGATAATTATATATATATATTTATATTGATATATATTGATATATATTTATATTATTTTAGTTTATATTTACATATATAAATTATGTGGAAATATATATACTATTATATTTAATAATATATATAGATATATATATTATATATTTATAAAAATTTATTTATCTTAATATATATGTATAGATATTTATATTTATTTATGAATATTAATATATATTAATATATATTATGTTGATATATATTTAGAAATAATTATTTGTAAATATGGAATAAATAATAAATTTTTAAAAAACGGTCAATAAATATTTGGCGGTGATTTAAACCACTGGTAAATAAAAAAATATTAAAAAACCATTTACAAAAATATTCCCAACCCATAAATACATGTCTCTACTAAAAATCTTCAAACACCATTTATTGATTTTTTAAATTGCCACTAAATGCTAAAAAATTTCCTTTAAACCCGTTCATTCTTATAGTGGTAATTTTGGGTGCTACTTGAGACATAAATGACTATGATATGAAAAATCAATTCATGGAATGTATGAAATGGTTGATAGGATGAATCAAATTTTGATGGAAAGAACACATATCATTGAACTACATTAACTATATAACTTATTTTTTTATAAATTCAATATATATTATTATTTCAATTATCCTAATATCTAATCATATTTTTTTATTTAATTATCCCTATATATATATATTTACACATGTATACAATATATTAATTTAAAATTTTTTCATTCGTTATATTTTTTACCCACTCTCATCAATATTTTTCCCCACGTTTTTTCCATAGAATCTTTTTTTATTTTTCATTCATTTGCATCAATTTTTTCTGCATTATTTTATGTCTATTCAATGTGTATTTTCAATACAATAAAACTCTATACAAGGAATCAATCATATTTATGATTTTACATTTTTTATTATGAGTGTATCACCCCTAAACACCACAATAAATAGCACCACCAACACTCTGACTGAAACCACCATTAAGGCTCCATTAGGACAGAGAAAGGTAAAAATACATTTTTTCAAATTTATAAAATTTCATTATAAAATATATTATATTATATAAATATTGTAAATTTAATTAAAATATTTTATCATTTAATTTTCTAAAAACATTTTTGGATTTTTTTTAAAATTATAAAATAATAAAATTAATGAATTATTAATCAAAAAATTGAAAATAGGAAGTATTTTTAAATACTAAACCCAACATTAAATATTATTATTTATTTGATATTTTTTTTCTTTTAGATAATTGTGTTTAGAATTTATGATTTAGTTGATGAAAATTTACTATTATATTTCTATTTTTATGTATTAAATTTTTTATTTAAATTTATTGTTTTATTTTTCTAGATAATGATGCACAACATGAATTGAATATTAACATGAATAAAATAAATTATTTTTTATATATGTTTTTACATTTACAAAATATGATTTATTTATCAAATGGAGAAAGGGTAAAAATATATCATTCATTTGGATAAGGAACCTTCATGTTTTTCATTTCAAATATTCAATATATACATGGAACAACATAATTGGGACGACGTTAATTTTATAGTCACAGACATATACATAAAAATTGTTAAAGGGAAACATTTTTAATGTTTTCCCTGGGAAACTATATATTTACGGCCATCCCTGACAATAATTATAAAAATAATAGTAGTAGTGGTGGTGGTGGTGGTAACAAGAATGAGAGGCATTACCCTTAAGGAGAACATGGGGAAGATAGATATAAGATTGATACACCTATAAAAACCTACTTATATATATATACATCCAATGTGAATACATTCAATTTCATAATGTACTATAAGAATCAAAAGGAAAACTACAAGAACCAAAAAGGTAGTGACAATGGCGACCACAAAGCCTAAATAAATCCTGGAAAACCCTGAGCTAGTAATATCAAGATCGATATGCATCCTGATATAGTGGACCTGAAAAATAGTTTATATATATGGGTGTGAGAATAAGAGTATATTTATTAAGATACTCCCCAAATCCTCTCATGGAAAATAAACTAAAATAATGATAAAGAGCAGTGAAGAATAGTTAAACTAATCTTTGACTGAATATGTATAATTTTTCCCCACTTCACCATGGATAAATTCTACAAATGATCACATTTAAGGGAGAATATAATATTATAATTAAATATAAAGTGTACCATACTACAACATCCCCACTAGTTCTTCACTCTTCCCTAATGTAACTCATCCTGATCCATCTCTCTAAAAAATAAGATATCTCGATAATACCTTGTAAAGGCATCACAAAATGCACCTCATGCATCACATCAACACAAAATACTATATAATATAAGAATTTATTGTAATGATGTAGTTTTAGAGAGCCACCACAACCCATAAGACATGTATCATACGTCATGTATTATACCACAATCCATTACAACACATTCTCAAAGTATGGTACCACAAGTCATCATAGCCTATACACATCATACCTATAAAAATCTTTTGGATACTATATACAATAATACATGTTTTTGAAATAACCAAAATCCATCACAACCATCTACAAACATACATTTGTAATCTAAATATAGTGAATACCAACACTAGTAAATACCAATATATTAGTGGAGGGATAAAGGGTGTAGTTATCCATCCATACTCCCATATGGAAGTTGGGGAAAACACCCTTCCACAGTCCACTGGGTGTTAGTAACCCTAACCAGCATGGTTGTGGTATCATATAATATCCGAAAATATACATGATATAATATATATCACAACCTCAGTATAGGAATATCCTAGTATTAGATGTGACTACATATAATGATGCTTGTACTCCCAACTACCACCACTAAGACCAAATATCCTATAAAACACAATAATTTTAATGAGCGAAAATAATTAATTCTTTCTATTTTATAATTTACTTATGTTAATTAATATGTTAGACATCAAATTAAACATTTACATTATTCTAATGTAAATTAAATTAATAATTATATTGAAGTCCATTACCTCTAAGATTAATCCAAATTAAGTCCAACGTTTCTCAATATTAACAACTGTTTTTTTATTTTAGTTTCAAAAACCCAAACCCCAAGGGTTAATAATTATTTATTCATTATTATAATTATTCAATAACCAAGAAACATTAGGGAAACAATCATAATCTACCAAAAAGAGGAAACATGAAACTATGAAAATATAGTGACCTTAAGTAGTGGGTAAAGGAATAAAGATAAAACAAGAAATCCGACCATCATCCATTAAATTGATTCAGAAGTGAGAAAACTGGATTTATTATCACAGCAACAGGTAAGCACATATTCAACCCATTCCATCATCTATGGATTTATTCCCAACACCCACATGTATATTCTAATGTATCTCTCTATCACAAGCATCAAATTATACCAAATCATCTGGTCCTAACCACCCCAAATCACATCAGCCATCCCAAGATCATCCATATTAGATTTATATAAAAAATTTTCCTCCCTGATGGATATACCATCAGGGCCTCCCCAACCCATATCACAACGAATAGCGAAGCTCACATATGGATTACATTTCAAAAATATTAGGAAACAAAAAAGCATTTGCAAAAGCAAAATATAGTCCCCAAAACAAGGCATCCATCCATTACACATAAATAAGATATCATAGATATATACATAAGGAACTCATGATTATCATGTAGATGGGAGACTCATGTGATAACCATGTCCCGGTGAAAGCACAACCACCCTGCCTTAACATGGCTGTCGGGTCCTGGCCCACCAGGTACCACCAGTTGCCCCATAGACACATGGGGCCCACCCGAGGGTCCACCCACATGCCTGAACGAGTTATCTGACTAATAAAAGTCCCCACATTCCAACACTTGTCCTTTACAGTGTGCTTTTTCCTCACTCAGACACACCCTGGGAAACATCTCAGAAGGTTACCCATCATTATCACTACTCCAGGCCAATCACACTTAATTTTGGAGTTCTAATCAGACAGGCTCCCGAAAAGGAAGTTGCACCTTTTTAACATGAGTCATATCATTTAGTCATTTAACCCTTTATCATTTGGGGATGTTACAATCACCCCCCCCCCCCCTTAGAGCAGAACGTCCTTGTTGTGGGCCCTATATCTCAACCCAGGCAGCTCACCACACATATGGTTGGGTTCCTCCTCTGATACAAAATGTGAAAACTGTGTCCCGGTGACAGCACAACCACCCCGCCTTAACATGTCCATCAGTTCCTGGCCCACCAGGTACCCCCAGATGCCACATAGACATATGGGGCCCACTCCAGGGTCCACCCACATGCCTGAATGGGTTATCTGACTAATAACAGTCCCCATAGGCCAACACATGTCCTTTCCAGTGTGCTTTGTCCTCACTCACTCACACCATGGGAATCTTTCCAGAAGGTCACCCATCCAAATCACTACTCCAGGCCATGCACATTTAACTATGGAGTTCTAATCAGATAGGCTCCCAAAAAGGAAGTTGCACCTTGTTGACATGAGTCATATAATTTAGTCATTTAACCCTTTATCATTTGGGGATATTACAACTTAGGTCGAAGAAATTATCTTTATCAGACAACCATTTTCTATTCCATATTGAATTAACCAATTCTATATTAATAGCTTCCAACTATGGGAAACCTAAGACATCATGCTATATCATGATACAAATAAATTAATAAATTATTATAAACATGTTTCCCAGCTTGGATTCCAGTTTCAATAGACTTGTGTAGTTGAAATTCATTAACATGAATTTAATTATTTCCATAAGAAATAGTTGAAATGTTTCACAATCATTATAAAATTACATCAACACATGGAATTAAATATTCAAATTAACATGTATAGTCACAATAATTTTATCAACATAAAATTTCAACAAACACTTGATTTAATAAACAAGCATCTTTATTATCAATCCAATTAATTATCAATTAATTCAGATTTATGTTATTTTCCATTTTCCATCAAGAAAAAAATTCTAATCCATATGATAACTAAACATGATAATAATAATATCATTGATATAATATTATATATAAAAATAAGTGAAAACCATTACCATGCTAGAAAGAAAAGACAAATGATTTTAATCTAATTATTTAATAATTTGGTTTAATATTAATTTGGATAATTCTATTTCCAACCAAGGTGATAAACCAAAATAACATTATGATTATGATTAAATAAATAGCAGAATAAAAAAATTACCCACCTCAATGGAATCAATGTTCTTCATAGGAGAACAGACCAATGCCATTAATTCTTTTCACCTATCCTTTAAGAAGTTTCATTCCTCCAAGGAATTTTTACCATAACCACACCAAAAAAACAACCAAGAAAACATGATTCAATCAATTAAGAAAGAACACAATTGAATGAAAAGAAGAAGAAGGAGAAATAAAATTGAATAACTATGAGAGAAGAGGTTGAATATACCTTATAATGACCTCAACCGTTATAAATAAAATTTACCCTTGTGTTTTAATTAAATATCTTATGAAGTATTTTTTTTCTAAAATGACGATGCCTTGGTCAAAAGGCCAAAGAAATAAAATATATAATGATAAAAACAATATTACAAAATTCTGAAAGAGGGAAACTTATTAGATTGTTTTTCATAAAGTTGGATGTGATCTGATGGGAGGTCATCCATCCATGCAACATCACTAATAAATCCTTTATTAGAAAGTCCATCCACCACCATGTTCTCCTCACGATAATCATGGTTGATTATTTTGTTGATCTCAGTATGTTTTTGGAGGCACGAAATCCATCTAGTTGTGAGGGACCACACTAGGTGAACCACCCCATATCGAAGGGCTTGCACGACAATAGTGAAGTCTATTTTGATCCATGTGTTATTCCATACTTTTTATTATTGAGATCGATGACAATAATGAAGTTAAATATACCTGATTCTAAGGAGGAGGCAAGACCACACAAACCATAACAACATCCTAATATATTCCTATTTTGATTCCAACACACTACACCATAGGTCATGGGGCTTGGGTGGCCTTTTGAGGAACCATCGACATTTAGTTTGATCCAGCCAGGGAGAGGGGGTTTCTAGAAGACTTCCATCATACCTTTAATCTATTTTAATCTTCATTTGATTGTAATCAAACAAATAACAATAAGATCCTTGACGATGTTGTGGAAGGTACATGTTTTCATCATTCTAGATTTCTTGATAACAATGATGATATTCATCGAAGATGCATGAAGAGTGAAGGTATTATTGTTTTCAATGATATAATTTTTCTCATAACAGATGACTTGAATTAGTTCAGTAATAGAAGAAATATAAAGTTGTTCTATTTGAGGAGAGGCATCCATAACAGTGAGTCTTTGAAGGTGCATCTGAATGGAGTCCAAACATATCCACCTAAGATAAAAAATTTCAAATATGTATTTACATAAATCAGAAGTATTAGAATAAGATAAGAACATGTGTTCAAAATCCTCTTAGTGTTGATTACACATATGAAATTTAGAACAAATTAGTATACAAAAAAAATTAAAGACAACAATTAGTGGGTACTCTATTGTGGGATATTCTCCAGACCAAAGTGAATCTAGATGGTCTAACCCATTTGTTTTTAATGTTTTTTAACCAAGAAAAATCATGTATTTCATTAAAAAAAATTTGATTATAGTAAAGATTATAGTTTACAACACCATAATTAGCAGGTTACCAAACAAAAAAAATCATCAGTGTTGACAAAAGGGTAGTTGGTAATAATAGTATTGATCTCATTAGAAATGTACATATCTGAAGAGTATAAGTAATCATTTATGGAGATATTAATATTAGTAGATATGTGTGTGGAATCAATCTTAAATGGAAGGGGGTAACCATTCTAGTTATCCAACCAAATATTCAAAGAAGATAATTTATTAACAGTCCATCTAGGGTGAGAGATAATTGTAGAAAAATATTTCTAGATGGAAGGACAGATAGAAGAGTCCATGTGCAACATCTTAAATTTTATATTCTTGTTGAAATCTTCAACTCTAAGTAAAATATAGGTCATATAATTTTTGTTTAAAAGGGTGAACTTGAGTTTAGCTTGGAGAGATTAATTAAAAAGGGAAAGGTTCTTAGTATTGAGGCCACCATTATCAAGGGGTCTACAAAATTTATTCATAAGAATATGGACATGTTTCCTCTCATGAGTACTGCCACTCCAATTTTTTTATTTTAATATTACGTTTATTATTATTTTTGTGGTCCATTTATAAAATATCAAGGATTAAAACATTTTATAAACAATTGTGTATTTGATAAGAAAAATCCTTCTTTCCATCGATAAAGATTTTCCTTTCTAGGAAGAGAGTTGGTTATCAATTTGATCAAAAATATTGGAGAAGTAAGTGATTTTAGGATTTACCAATAACATATGAATTTCAAGGTACATTAAGGGTAGGGATACTTCATTTATATCAAGGAAAATTGTAATACTGGCCTTTCTAGTTATAGGAAATCATTTTTCAAATAAGATTGAATATTTTATCTAGTTTAAGTATTGTCCAGACACAAATTCATAGTGAGAAAGGGAATATTTGAGAATTTAGATTTTTTTGTCCCCCTGAATGAATAAAATTATATCATCGACATACATGAGGTGAGAGAGAAAAATCGGGTTTCTAGAGGCGATGATGGGCTTCATTTTACCTTGGTTAACCAAATTGGAAATGATTCTACTAAGTTAGTCCTCATAAATAATAAAAAGTATGGTAGAGAGAGGGTCCCCCTATCTGATGCCTTTAGGAAACTTTAAATATCCGTTCATAACTCCATTAATTAAAATAGAGATGTGAGTAGAACCAAAAAGTTTTTTAGTTATGTTAACAAAAATTTCACTAAAATCATTGAAAAAATTGAAAATAAAACTCTAGTCCATGGTGTTAAATGAATTCCCAATGTCTAGATTTATTGAAATTATTCCCCCTATATTAGTCTATTTTAATAATTTTTTACTTTTAGTGGCATGGTAAATGCAGTCTTGCATGTTTCTTCCTTTGAGGAATCCAAATTGGTTCCATGAGATGTTTTTTAATAATATGAGAAAATATATTATCTAAAAGTTTATTGATGATTTTATAAATAGTGTTAATGAGAGAAATGCGTCTGAAGAGATGAATTTTTGAAGCATTATCTACTTTGGGAATAAGAGAAAAGAATAGAGCATTAATCCTACAAGGAAGGCATCCATTAGAAATAAGGATTCAATCTATTTAGAAACATCATATTGAACAGTATCCCAATAGTGTTGAATAAAGAACCATTGAAACCATTCGGACCTGGGGTACTATCATTTATTAATCTAAAGATAGCGTCCTTTAAATCATGGTCCATAGGAATTATAATCAGTAGAAATTTTTCATTTTCTCCCACTATACAAGGAATTATATCCAGATTTATATCTTTATTAAGATTAGGAATATTAATGATATGTCAAAAATAGGAGACAACGTGATTAAACAAACCTTCCCCATTATCAATGACACTATCTCCATCATTTAAGAAGGTAAGGGGCATATATTATTTCCTATTTCTTTACAAAGAATTACAGAATTTGGTGTTTTTCTCACCATTTGTGATCAAATTAATTTTGAAGGTATGCTTTATTTGATTGTATTTTAAGGTAAGATGATATTTTAACTTAGTGTAAAGATCAATTTCCTGTTGAGTGTCATGAGAAATTTTCTTTCTCATAGAGTCAACCTGAATTTGATTGAGATTGTTTTATAGGGAAGAAATTTCATTATTAGTTTTCTTGACTCTTTTTTTTCACCATAAATTTAGTTTTTTCTTTCGGGGATTTAGTTTCATAATATAGAAAAAATTATCATTGTTATAGTTCATAGAGTTATAAGTTTCATTAAAAATATTATCATATTCAATTACATAGGTCTAGGCATTGTTAAATATAAAGAGAACTATAGTCACGAATACTCTAGTATTGAGGCTAACTAAAATAGTGCGATGATCTGAGTTAAGTCTACGCTGGGTGATGCTGGAAATAACATCCCACTTATCTAGGGCTTGGATGTTTGTGAAGAGTCAATAATTTTTTCTAGACAAGACCATATTATGATTTATATGATACCAAGTATATTTGTCTCCTAAAAGATTTATCTCGAAGATATTGTTGTCCCTAATACTATATTTAAATTCATTAGAAGAGATGGTAGTGTAAGAATGTCCCATTTTTTTAGTAGGTCCAAGAATATAATTGAAGTCCCCAGTAATGATCCAAGGATATTGTATATTGTTATTTAATAAATAAATGTATTCCATATATATCTCATATCTTGGTATCTATTGTTATCATAAATAAAGGTTTAGAATATATGTAAGTTTAGAAAAGTCAGATCACAAGTGAGAGCTTGAGTGTCAATATTATAAACATGCACCTTACTTAATGAAGAGTGATCAAATATCGAAATAGAATCAAATTAACTATTTTTAGAATTAGCACCAATAAAATAGTAATTAAATTTATCTATGATAGTGAAGATGGAGGAAATATTAACTTTAGGCTCAAGGATAACATTTTTTTTGTATTATGTGTGAATAAAAAACTTTTTAAAGTAGTAATGGTACTAGAGTTAGTAATACCATGATAGTTTTAATATATAATATTCAATTTAAATTGTTCTTGGGTATGATCCCCCATTTCCTTTTACCTATGGAGTTATTATTCCTTGTGTATTTCCTATGAGGTTTAACAAACGTCTCCTTTCTCTTTGGTTAGTCCTTATCCTGTTTCATGGGAATTCTAGGTGTAAAAATGTTGTCTTGTTTACCTAATTTGTCTTATATCTTATCATTTTATTCATCAACATTAAGTATCAATACCATTGAAAATATAGACATTTAATGGTGATCATATGATTAGTATAAATATAGGTTTTTATCAAATCCAATTGGCATGGAAAAAGGAAGTGATGGACTTTACTAGTATGATATTACCCAATACATCCCATTTATTAAAGATTAAAAGGGAGATAGAATCATTGTAGGTTTACCTACACTAAGACGAATATGATATCCAACAATATAATCATGGGTGAAACCATTTTTGGGAGATGTTCACGATCATTATGATCATGACACAAACCATGTACACTGAACCACCCCATGAAAGTATCACCATCACATACCTTACCATTGTGTCATTTTCATAAGGGATATACATCAATACACTAGTTATATGACTATGTACACTATTCTATATAGAATAATGAATATAATTTCTTCCTATTATTTTAACATTATGAATAATGTTTATTTTGATAAAATAAATCACAAATAATATTTTAGGGTAATATTCAAATTCAATTAAGGAATTTATTTTGATGAAATGATGGATTTTTGAAATAAATAATATTTTAATAAAATATTTGTTTAAAATATTTTTTATTAAATAGAAATGATCATATATTTTGGATGATGTCAAATGTAATATTTATAAGGGTTCGATAATTGTTTTTGTCATAAATCCCAACATTTATCTATATATATTGATTCATATTATAAAAGAGAAAATTTACATATTTATACAATTATTTTTATAAAATTAATATTCATTTTTAATAAAAATATTGGAATTATCCAGTGGTTATGTTTTCAAAATTTTATAAGCCCGCCGATTTTTTGGGTAAAAAATTAAATATCGTATAAATATAATTTGTGTATTATAACATAACAATTACCCAAAAGGGATGTAATAAATGCAATAAAAAGAATAAAAGGACAAATATATGATTTATTCATAAAATAATATTATTTTAAGTTAATTTTTTAATTTTATGTAGCCATTATGAATCCACCAAAACCAATTATCTATTTCAAGGTTTTAAAATCATTTCTTTAAAACTGTGACTCACCACCACATAAGTAAGGGAATTATTTTATTATTTTCATCCATTGGACTTATGAAATAATTAATAAGAATCCCATTTATAATAAAAAATGGGAAAAAACCATGTTAAGGTTTGATTTTTGGGTTATTTTGTTATATATATTCCAAACCCTGTGTTTGGGAAATATTATAGAAATACGTACTCATTTCACATATAAACCCACCCATGATCCCATTTATATTCAATAAAAATACTTTTAACACATCATTAATCTTCCCTCCCCTCTCTAAATTTCTCCAATGGTTCCCCCAAATCTCTCTAGAGGCTCCTCCCATGATTTTGGAGTCACACACTCAAGTAATGGATTTATCTCTTCTCATTTCTATTCAAGATCCTCTTTTATGGATTGATTCTTAGTTTCAATTTTAGGTTGTTTCAGTATGTTTTACTACAATCCCCTTACTTTAATTTTGGTATCCATGTGATTAGATACCACTTTCACTCCCATTAAACACTACCATGAAAATTTATGTAAGGGATCCTCACCTTATATTTTTTATTCATGTTTCTGTATTATCTTATTCCTTTTATTTCCAATTATATATATTGGGATATGTATTTCCATATCCCTATAAATTCTTATATTATTTACAAATAATGATATACCCATTTCTCTCTCATCAAACCATTTTATGAATTCTTATCTGACGTTGTTATGCTACCGAAATTTCACTTTGATTTTCCATGCCAAAACAGTTGGGTAGTGAATACTATACCCATTTTCTATCAAATGATTTAAACTTTATATACATATACTTCATTGAATTCAGAATTAAATTTATTTATTCGAAAAACCATGATATTGGAATAAAAATATTTATGATTGAATCCATTTTGTGTGACCAATGTGGTAGCCTTATGTATGAAAATGAAATGAATGTGGCAGGTGCACCAAGAATTATATACCACTCCAATGCATTGGTTAATGTTTAGTATAACCAGATGTAATATTGGGGCTGGGAGTTAACTTGATTCATTTATGGGACATTTTCCATCATGATGTCTTGATAGTTTTTCTAGACCTATATTTATGATCTAGTGTTTCAAGTCATTTCTATATTTACCATGTTGCTTTTATGTTATCGTGATATATCATTTATTATTGTTCATGATTATGATTCTCACCAATTTTCCCCCTTTGATATTCACATTACATAAAGTGTATTATTTTCTTCATTTTATTCTATGTTTCTTCCCTTACTGATCCTTATAGCTCACACCTTTCTTATATATGTCCCCTGGTTATCCCATGCATTTTTAAGTATGATCATGTTAAGAAGTTTTCAATAATGATGTTGTATTGATGTTTTTTGTTATTCTGTAATGTACCTAATTTCCAAATATTCTATACGTGTCGATATTCCAAGTTGTATGAAGTAAAATATTATGTAATAAATCATATATTCATGTGAAATAAAAATAAGGGTTGTTATAGTTGGGATCAATGGAATTTTTTAGTTATTTTTCGGATTGTGATTAAAAAACTATAGAAAAAACCATAGGGATAAGACAATGTATACTAATTATCCCTAATTTTTTTAAGTATACATTAAGTGTTTTATCAAGAAAATACATCCATATATCGATAATACAAGTGGGTGTAGTGCTCGAATAGATGTACCTAGGGGTAGTAACGAATAACAATGTGCATCGGGATTGACTCGACGTAACCTGGTACATAAAAACATGCCTTACTTTGAACTTTGATTGATACTATTAGAGTATTTCCTTTTTTAAATTCATAATATCATTATGAACCATTATTAATGGAACATAAATTCCAATAAGAGTATATTTTAGGAAATAGATCATGGATAACATTTATTGAAGCCTAGAAATTCATATATTGAGGAAACAAATGATCACATTTAAGGGAGAATATAATATTATAATTAAATATAAAGTGTACCATACTACAACTTCCCCACTAGTTCTTCACTCTTCCCTAATGTAACTCATCCTGATCCATCTCTCTAAAAAATAAGATATCTCGATAATACCTTGTAAAGGCATCACAAAATGCACCTCATGCATCACATCAACACAAAATACTATATAATATAAGAATTTATTGTAATGATGTAGTTTTAGAGAGCCACCACAACCCATAAGACATGTATCATACGTCATGTATTATACCACAATCCATTACAACACATTCTCAAAGTATGGTACCACAAGTCATCATAGCCTATACACATCATACCTATAAAAATCCTTTGGATACTATATACAATAATACATGTTTTTGAAATAACCAAAATCCATCACAACCATCTACAAACATACATTTGTAATCTAAATATAGTGAATACCAACACTAGTAAATACCAATATATTAGTGGAGGGATAAAGGGTGTAGTTATCCATCCATACTCCCATATGGAAGTTGGGGAAAACACCCTTCCACAATCCACTGGGTGTTAGTAACCCTAACCAGCATGGTTGTGGTATCATATAATATCAGAAAATATACATGATATAATATATATCACAACATCAGTATAGGAATATCCTAGTATTAGATGTTACTACATCTAATGATGCTTGTACTCCCAACTACCACCACTAAGACCAAATATCATATAAAACACAATAATTTTAATGAGCGAAAATAATTAATTCTTTCTATTTTATAATTTACTTATGTTAATTAATATGTTAGACATCAAATTAAACATTTACATTATTCTAATGTAAATTAAATTAATAATTATATTGAAGTCCATTACCTCTAAGATTAATCCAAATTAAGTCCAACGTTTCTCAATATTAACAACTGTTTTTTTATTTTAGTTTCAAAAACCCAAACCCCAAGGGTTAATAATTATTTATTCATTATTATCATTATTCAATAACCAAGAAACATTAGGGAAACAATCATAATCTACCAAAAAGAGGAAACATGAAACTATGAAAATATAGTGACCTTAAGTAGTGGGTAAAGGAATAAAGATAAAACAAGAAATCCGACCATCATCCATTAAATTGATTCAGAAGTGAGAAAACTGGATTTATTATCACAGCAACAGGTAAGCACATATTCAACCCATTCCATCATCTATGGATTTATTCCCAACACCCACATGCATATTCTAATGTATCTCTCTATCACAAGCATCAAATTATACCAAATCATCTGGTCCTAACCACCCCAAATCACATCAGCCATCCCAAGATCATCCATATTAGATTTATATAAAAAATTTTCCTCCCTGATGGATATACCATCAGGGCCTCCCCAACCCATATCACAACGAATAGCGAAGCTCACATATGGATTATATTTCAAAAATATTAGGAAACAAAAAAGCATTTGCAAAAGCAAAATATAGTCCCCAAAACAAGGCATCCATCCATTACACATAAATAAGATATCATAGATATATACATAAGGAAATCATGATTATCATGTAGATGGGAGACTCATGTGATAACCATGTCCCGGTGAAAGCACAACCACCCTGCCTTAACATGGCTGTCGGGTCCTGGCCCACCAGGTACCACCAGTTGCCCCATAGACACATGGGGCCCACCCGAGGGTCCACCCACATGCCTGAACGAGTTATCTGACTAATAAAAGTCCCCACATTCCAACACTTGTCCTTTACAGTGTGCTTTTTCCTCACTCAGACACACCCTGGGAAACATCTCAGAAGGTTACCCATCATTATCACTACTCCAGGCCAATCACACTTAATTTTGGAGTTCTAATCAGACAGGCTCCCGAAAAGGAAGTTGCACCTTTTTAACATGAGTCATATCATTTAGTCATTTAACCCTTTATCATTTGGGGATGTTACAATCACCCCCCCCCCCCCTTAGAGCACAACGCCCTTGTTGTGGGCCCTATATCTCAACCCAGGCAGCTCACCACACATATGGTTGGGTTCCTCCTCTGATACAAAATGTGAAAACTGTGTCCCGGTGACAGCACAACCACCCCGCCTTAACATGTCCATCGGTTCCTGGCCCACCAGGTACCCCCAGATGCCACATAGACATATGGGGCCCACTCCAGGGTCCACCCACATGCCTGAATGGGTTATCTGACTAATAACAGTCCCCATAGGCCAACACATGTCCTTTCCAGTGTGCTTTGTCCTCACTCACTCACACCATGGGAAACTTTCCAGAAGGTCACCCATCCAAATCACTACTCCAGGCCATGCACATTTAACTATGGAGTTCTAATCAGATAGGCTCCCAAAAAGGAAGTTGCACCTTGTTGACATGAGTCATATAATTTAGTCATTTAACCCTTTATCATTTGGGGATATTACAACTTAGGTCGAAGAAATTATCTTTATCAGACAACCATTTTCTATTCCATATTGAATTAACCAATTCTATATTAATAGCTTCCAACTATGGGAAACCTAAGACATCATGCTATATCATGATACAAATAAATTAATAAATTATTATAAACATGTTTCCCAGCATGGATTCCAGTTTCAATAGACTTGTGTAGTTGAAATTCATTAACATGAATTTAATTATTTCCATAAGAAATAGTTGAAATGTTTCACAATCATTATAAAATTACATCAACACATGGAATTAAATATTCAAATTAACATGTATAGTCACAATAATTTTATCAACATAAAATTTCAACAAACACTTGATTTAATAAACAAGCATCTTTATTATCTATCCAATTAATTATCAATTAATTCAGATTTATGTTATTTTCCATTTTCCATCAAGAAAAAAATTCTAATCCATATGATAACTAAACATGATAATAATAATATCATTGATATAATATTATATATAAAAATAAGTGAAAACCATTACCATGCTAGAAAGAAAAGACAAATGATTTTAATCTAATTATTTAATAATTTGGTTTAATATTAATTTGGATAATTCTATTTCCAACCAAGGTGATAAACCAAAATAACATTATGATTATGATTAAATAAATAGCAGAATAAAAAAATTACCCACCTCAATGGAATCAATGTTCTTCATAGGAGAACAGACCAATGCCATTAATTCTTTTCACCTCTCCTTTAAGAAGTTTCATTCCTCCAAGGAATTTTTACCATAACCACACCAAAAAAACAACCAAGAAAACATGATTCAATCAATTAAGAAAGAACACAATTGAATGAAAAGAAGAAGAAGGAGAAATAAAATTGAATAACTATGAGAGAAGAGGTTGAATATACCTTATAATGACCTGAACCGTTATAAATAAAATTTACCCTTGTGTTTTAATTAAATATCTTATGAAGTATTTTTTTTCTAAAATGACGATGCCTTGGTCAAAAGGCCAAAGAAATAAAATATATAATGATAAAAACAATATTACAAAATTCTGAAAGAGGGAAACTTATTAGATTGTTTTTCATAAAGTTGGATGTGATCTGATGGGAGGTCATCCATCCATACAACATCACTAATAAATCCTTTATTAGAAAGTCCATCCACCACCATGTTCTCCTCACGATAATCATGGTTGATTATTTTGTTGATCTCAGTATGTTTTTGGAGGCACGAAATCCATCTAGTTGTGAGGGACCACACTAGGTGAACCACCCCATATCGAAGGGCTTGCACGACAATAGTGAAGTCTATTTTGATCCATGTGTTATTCCATACTTTTTATTATTGAGATCGATGACAATAATGAAGTTAAATATACCTGATTCTAAGGAGGAGGCAAGACCACACAAACCATAACAACATCCTAATATATTCCTATTTTGATTCCAACACACTACACCATAGGTCATGGGGCTTGGGTAGCCTTTTGAGGAACCATCGACATTTAGTTTGATCCAGCCAGGGAGAGGGGGTTTCTAGAAGACTTCCATCATACCTTTAATCTATTTTAATCTTCATTTGATTGTAATCAAACAAATAACAATAAGATCCTTGACGATGTTGTGGAAGGTACATGTTTTCATCATTCTAGATTTCTTGATAACAATGATGATATTCATCGAAGATGCATGAAGAGTGAAGGTATTATTGTTTTCAATGATATAATTTTTCTCATAAAAGATGACTTGAATTAGTTCAGTAATAGAAGAAATATAAAGTTGTTCTATTTGAGTAGAGGCATCCATAACAGTGAATCTTTGAAGGTGCATCTGAATGGAGTCCAAACATATCCACCTAAGATAAAAAATTTCAAATATGTATTTACATAAATCAGAAGTATTAGAATAAGATAAGAACATGTGTTCAAAATCCTCTTAGTGTTGATTACACATATGAAATTTAGAACAAATTAGTATACAAAAAAAATTAAAGACAACAATTAGTGGGTACTCTATTGTGGGATATTCTCCAGACCAAAGTGAATCTAGATGGTCTAACCCATTTGTTTTTAATGTTTTTTAACCAAGAAAAATCATGTATTTCATTAAAAAAAATTTGATTATAGTAAAGATTATAGTTTACAACACCATAATTAGCAGGTTACCAAACAAAAAAAATCATCAGTGTTGACAAAAGGGTAGTTGGTAATAATAGTATTGATCTCATTAGAAATGTACATATCTGAAGAGTATAAGTAATCATTTATGGAGATATTAATATTAGTAGATATGTGTGTGGAATCAATCTTAAATGGAAGGGGGTAACCATTCTAGTTATCCAACCAAATATTCAAAGAAGATAATTTATTAACAGTCCATCTAGGGTGAGAGATAATTGTAGAAAAATATTTCTAGATGGAAGGACAGATAGAAGAGTCCATGTGCAACATCTTAAATTTTATATTCTTGTTGAAATCTTCAACTCTAAGTAAAATATAGGTCATAGAATTTTTGTTTAAAAGGGTGCACTTGAGTTTAGCTTGGAGAGATTAATTAAAAAGGGAAAGGTTCTTAGTATTGAGGCCACCATTATCAAGGGGTCTACAAAATTTATTCATAAGAATATGGACATGTTTCCTCTCATGAGTACTGCCACTCCAATTTTTTTATTTTAATATTACGTTTATTATTATTTTTGTAGTCCATTTATAAAATATCAAGGATTAAAACATTTTATAAACAATTGTGTATTTGATAAGAAAAATCCTTCTTTCCATCGATAAAGATTTTCCTTTCTAGGAAGAGAGTTGGTTATCAATTTGATCAAAAATATTGGAGAAGTAAGTGATTTTAGGATTTACCAATAACATATGAATTTCAAGGTACATTAAGGGTAGGGATACTTCATTTATATCAAGGAAAATTGTAATACTGGCCTTTCTAGTTATAGGAAATCATTTTTCAAATAAGATTGAATATTTTATCTAGTTTAAGTATTGTCCAGACACAAATTCATAGTGAGAAAGGGAATATTTGAGAATTTAGATTTTTTTGTCCCCCTGAATGAATAAAATTATATCATCGACATACATGAGGTGAGAGAGAAAAATCGGGTTTCTAGAGGCGATGATGGGCTTCATTTTACCTTGGTTAACCAAATTGGAAATGATTCTACTAAGTTAGTCCTCATAAATAATAAAAATTATGGTAGAGAGAGGGTCCCCCTATCTGATGCCTTTAGGAAACTTTAAATATCCCTTCATAACTCCATTAATTAAAATAGAGATGTGAGTAGAACCAAAAAGTTTTTTAATTATGTTAACAAAAATTTCACTAAAATCATTGAAAAAATTGAAAATAAAACTCTAGACCATGGTGTTAAATGAATTCACAATGTCTAGATTTATTGAAATTATTCCCCCTATATTAGTCTATTTTAATAATTTTTTACTTTTAGTGGCATGGTAAATGCAGTCTTGCATGTTTCTTCCTTTGAGGAATCCAAATTGGTTCCATGAGATGTTTTTTAATAATATGAGAAAATATATTATCTAAAAGTTTATTGATGATTTTATAAATAGTGTTAATGAGAGAAATGCGTCTGAAGAGATGAATTTTTGAAGCATTATCTACTTTGGGAATAAGAGAAAGGAATAGAGCATTAATCCTACAAGGAAGGCATCCATTAGAAATAAGGATTCAATCTATTTAGAAACATCATATTGAACAGTATCCCAATAGTGTTGAATAAAGAACCATTGAAACCATTCGGACCTGGGGTACTATCATTTATTAAACTAAAGATAGCGTCCTTTAAATCATGGTCTATAGGAATTATAATCAGTAGAAATTTTTCATTTTCTCCCACTATACAAGGAATTATATCCAGATTTATATCTTTATTAAGATTAGGAATATTAATGATATGTCAAAAATAGGAGACAACGTGATTAAACAAACCTTCCCTATTATCAATGACACTATCTCCATCATTTAAGAAGGTAAGGGGCATATATTATTTCCTATTTCTTTACAAAGAATTACAGAATTTGGTGTTTTTCTCACCATTTGTGATCAAATTAATTTTGAAGGTATGCTTTATTTGATTGTATTTTAAGGTAAGATGATATTTTAACTTAGTGTAAAGATCAATTTCCTGTTGAGTGTCATGAGAAATTTTCTTTCTCATAGATTCAACCTGAATTTGATTGAGATTGTTTTATAGGGAAGAAATTTCATTATTAGTTTTCTTGACTCTTTTTTTTCACCATAAATTTAGTTTTTTCTTTCGGGGATTTAGTTTCATAATATAGAAAAAATTATCATTGTTATAGTTCATAGAGTTATAAGTTTCATTAAAAATATTATCATATTCAATCACATAGGTCTAGGCATTGTTAAATATAAAGAGAACTATAGTCACGAATACTCTAGTATTGAGGCTAACTAAAATAGTGCGATGATCTGAGTTAAGTCTACGCTGGGTGATGCTGGAAATAACATCCCACTTATCTAGGGCTTGGATGTTTGTGAAGAGTCAATAATTTTTTCTAGACAAGACCATATTATGATTTATATGATACCAAGTATATTTGTCTCCTAAAAGATTTATCTCGAAGATATTGTTGTCCCTAATACTATATTTAAATTCATTAGAAGAGATGGTAGTGTAAGAATGTCCCATTTTTTTAGTAGGTCCAAGAATATAATTGAAGTCCCCAGTAATGATCCAAGGATATTGTATATTGTTATTTAATAAATAAATGTATTCCATATATATCTCATATCTTGGTATCTATTGTTATCATAAATAAAGGTTTAGAATATATGTAAGTTTAGAAAAGTCAGATCACAAGTGAGAGCTTGAGTGTCAATATTATAAACATGCACCTTACTTAATGAAGAGTGATCAAATATCGAAATAGAATCAAATTAACTATTTTTAGAATTAGCACCAATAAAATAGTAATTAAATTTATCTATGATAGTGAAGATGGAGGAAATATTAACTTTAGGCTCAAGGATAACATTTTTTTTGTATTATGTGTGAATAAAAAACTTTTTAAAGTAGTAATGGTACTAGAGTTAGTAATACCATGATAGTTTTAATATATAATATTCAATTTAAATTGTGCTTGGGTATGATCCCCCATTTCCTTTTACCTATGGAGTTATTATTCCTTGTGTATTTCCTATGAGGTTTAACAAACGTCTCCTTTCTCTTTGGTTAGTCCTTATCCTGTTTCATGGGAATTCTAGGTGTAAAAATGTTGTCTTGTTTACCTAATTTGTCTTATATCTTATCATTTTATTCATCAACATTAAGTATCAATACCATTGAAAATATAGACATTTAATGGTGATCATATGATTAGTATAAATATAGGTTTTTATCAAATCCAATTGGCATGGAAAAAGGAAGTGATGGACTTTACTAGTATGATATTACCCAATACATCCCATTTATTAAAGATTAAAAGGGAGATAGAATCATTGTAGGTTTACCTACACTAAGACGAATATGATATCCAACAATATAATCATGGGTGAAACCATTTTTGGGAGAAGTTTACGATCATTATGATCATGACACAAACCATGTACACTGAACCACCCCATGAAAGTATCACCATCGCATACCTTACCATTGTGTCATTTTCATAAGGGATATACATCAATACACTAGTTATATGACTATGTACATTATTCTATATAGAATAATGAATATAATTTCTTCCTATTATTTTAACATTATGAATAATGTTTATTTTGATAAAATAAAACACAAATAATATTTTAGGGTAATATTCAAATTCAATTAAGGAATTTATTTTGATGAAATGATGGATTTTTGAAATAAATAATATTTTAATAAAATATTTGTTTAAAATATTTTTTATTAAATAGAAATTATCATATATTTTGGATGATGTCAAATGTAATATTTATAAGTGTTCGATAATTGTTTTTGTCATAAATCCCAACATTTATCTATATATATTGATTCATATTATAAAAGAGAAAATTTACATATTTATACAATTATTTTTATAAAATTAATATTCATTTTTAATAAAAATATTGAAATTATCCAGTGGTTATGTTTTCAAAATTTTATAAGCCCGCCGATTTTTTGGGTAAAAAATTAAATATCGTATAAATATAATTTGTGTATTATAACATAACAATTACCCAAAAGGGATGTAATAAATGCAATAAAAAGAATAAACGGACAAATATATGATTTATTCATAAAATAATATTATTTTAAGTTAATTTTTTAATTTTATGTAGCCATTATGAATCCACCAAAACCAATTATCTATTTCAAGGTTTTAAAATCATTTCTTTAAAACTGTGACTCACCACCACATAAGTAAGGGAATTATTTTATTATTTTCATCCATTGGACTTATGAAATAATTAATAAGAATCCCATTTAGAATAAAAAATGGGAAAAACCATGTTAAGGTTTGATTTTTGGGTTATTTTGTTATATATATTCCAAACCCTGTGTTTGGGAAATATTATAGAAATACGTACTCATTTCACATATAAACCCACCCATGATCCCATTTATATTCAATAAAAATACTTTTAACACATCATTAATCTTCCCTCCCCTCTCTAAATTTCTCCAATGGTTCCCCCAAATCTCTCTAGAGGCTCCTCCCATGATTTTGGAGTCACACACTCAAGTAATGGATTTATCTCTTCTCATTTCTATTCAAGATCCTCTTTTATGGATTGATTCTTAGTTTCAATTTTAGGTTGTTTCAGTATGTTTTACTACAATCCCCTTACTTTAATTTTGGTATCCATGTGATTAGATACCACTTTCACTCCCATTAAACACTACCATGAAAATTTATGTAAGGGATCCTCACCTTATATTTTTTATTCATGTTTCTGTATTATCTTATTCCTTTTATTTCCAATTATATATATTGGGATATGTATTTCCATATCCCTATAAATTCTTATATTATTTACAAATAATGATATACCCATTTCTCTCTCATCAAACCATTTTATGAATTCTTATCTGACGTTGTTATGCTACCGAAATTTCACTTTGATTTTCCATGCCAAAACAGTTGGGTAGTGAATACTATACCCATTTTCTATCAAATGATTTAAACTTTATATACATATACTTCATTGAATTCAGAATTAAATTTATTTATTCGAAAAACCATGATATTGGAATAAAAATATTTATGATTGAATCCATTTTGTGTGACCAATGTGGTAGCCTTATGTATGAAAATGAAATGAATGTGGCAGGTGCACCAAGAATTATATACCACTCCAATGCATTGGTTAATGTTTAGTATAACCAGATGTAATATTGGGGCTGGGAGTTAACTTGATTCATTTATGGGACATTTTCCATCATGATGTCTTGATAGTTTTTCAAGACCTATATTTATGATCTAGTGTTTCAAGTCATTTCTATATTTACCATGTTGCTTTTATGTTATCGTGATATATCATTTATTATTGTTCATGATTATGATTCTCACCAATTTTCCCCCTTTGATATTCACATTACATAAAGTGTATTATTTTCTTCATTTTATTCTATGTTTCTTCCCTTACTGATCCTTATAGCTCACACCTTTCTTATATATGTCCCCTGGTTATCCCATGCATTTTTAAGTATGATCATGTTAAGAAGTTTTCAATAATGATGTTGTATTGATGTTTTTTGTTATTCTATAATGTACCTAATTTCCAAATATTCTATACGTGTCGATATTCCAAGTTGTATGAAGTAAAATATTATGTAATAAATCATATATTCATGTGAAATAAAAATAAGGGTTGTTATAGTTGGGATCAATGGAATTTTTTAGTTATTTTTCGGATTGTGATTAAAAAACTATAGAAAAAACCATAGGGATAAGACAATGTATACTAATTATCCCTAATTTTTTTAAGTATACATTAAGTGTTTTATCAAGAAAATACATCCATATATCGATAATACAAGTGGGTGTAGTGCTCGAATAGATGTACCTAGGGGTAGTAACGAATAACAATGTGCATCGGGCTTGACTCGACGTAACCTGGTACATAAAAACATGCCTTACTTTGAACTTTGATTGATACTATTAGAGTATTTCCTTTTTTAAATTCATAATATCATTATGAACCATTATTAATGGAACATAAATTCCAATAAGAGAATATTTTAGGAAATAGATCATGGATAACATTTATTGAAGCCTAGAAATTCATATATTGAGGAAACAAATGTAAATTTTAAGTTATCCATTTAATGTCATTAGTTCCACCATTTATTTGTTTAATAGTTTAAAAATAATAATCCCTAATTTTCTCTTTATTATAGACAATGTTTGGAAATAGGAGGAATTGGGTAAACAATCCATGTGACATTCAATTTGATGACTTACCCAATGAGATACCCAACACGATGGAAGCAGGAATAGAAAACATTGTGATGATACTCTCTCAACAAATTCATTTTTTTAATAGTAACCTAGATCAATAGGATCCCAATAATCCCCCTATGAATGAAAATTCTGTAATTGAGATCATCACTCGACAAAGGCCTCCGACATTCAGTGGATCGTCTGATCCTTTAATCGCGGAATAATGGAAAAAATCCATTGATAAGATTTTATATATCCATTAATGTTTTAAACAAGAGAAGGTTCTACTATATGTTTATCTTATTGGGGGAAAATTTGATTAGTGGTTTATATTTATCAAGAATATGAATCTTTAAGAAGAGATCCATGCGATGGGGTGGAAGGAGTTCCAATTTTTTTCGATAAATACTTTCCTCAACCTCTCTGTTTGAAAATGGAAAGGTATTTCCTTTTTAGTAAGAAACATAGTGATTATTATATCATGGTGTATAAGGAAAACATCACAATAATTTCATGATACACATCCATATTTATCGTTACACCCTAAAATCAAGTTTGACTGCTTCTTTGGTGGGAGAAAATCTAGTCTATGAAAATCCCCAACGACATGAGACTTTGATACCAATGAGGAAATTGTTCAATTTACCCTCAATATTGAAATGGTGATCGGATAATCTCAAGGGTATCATAGGTATAAGAATTATAAAGTGGATTCTAATTTTTGTCATCCGATAATGGTGCAAAGAAATTTCATCAGCGCACATTTCAGTGGTGCTAAAAGAAGAACCACAGAAATTGCCTGAGGGGGATAAAGAAATGATTTAGGTTAAGGAAGGAAATAAACTTAGAAAACGATCTTTGAAAGGAGAAAAAACTAATGTGATGGAGGAAGGAAATGTTTCGGTCAATCCTTAGTGCATTTATCATTGCTAAAAAATCAAGTAACTATGTCACATTAGAAATCAATGGACTAAGAAAATGGTTTTTTGAGACAACCAATAACCTCCAATGAAGCATGGGCATGATTTTTCCATACCAAATAGTGAGTTTGATCCAAATAATGAAGTGGTGATAAGTATGCTATTTTTTCATTCATGAACAAATAAAATAAATTTTTATTATAGTTGTACATATTCCATCATATCATAATATTTTAGTAAAACTATTCTAATACCACCACAAAGAGTAGAAGTAGAGTTGTAAGTGAAAACAGAAAAAGGAGAAATTATTTCATCCCAAGTATATAAATAATTCCCTATCAAAATTTGTGGTCAGAACTTCCTAGAAAACTATTTCATACTCCCTTTGGTGTAATTTGATGAAATTCTAGGAATATATTGGATTTACCTATATAGATCCAACATAAATTTCTATGTGAAGGAAATCAATCTCTATATTACGAATCGAACCCTCATTCTGAACAAGTGAAAGGAGGATGAATCTTATTTAGCAACAAAATCTCAATAATGAATATTATTTAAATATGATAAATAAAATCTATATAATATTATTGAGTCTATGCAATGATCCATCCTAGAAGGCATGCCTACTTTGAGGTAATACAGTAATGTGTTTCCCAAGGAATTTCATGGTCATCATCATAGTCGATAGGTTGAATTTTCAATAGAGATTATACAAAGTGAATTTATATTATTGAGTACTATGTATTTAATTGATTTTTTTGGATCACTAAGAGATAAATAAATTACTATAAGAGAATCAATATAAAGGGATCATACACCCAAGTTCTACAAAATGGGGGTGAACCAGTCCTCTTTGTCAAGAAGAATGATGGGTAAATGAACCTTTTTATTGAATATTGTGAGATTAAAAATTTCATATAAAGAACTTGTATCCTCTTCCACAGATTGATTAATTTTTCAATAAGCTATGTGGAGCACAATTCTTCACCAAGGTGGATCTACAGTCAGGATATTACCAGGTTAGGGTGAAGAAGGAGGATATACACAAGACTGATTTTCATACAAGGTATGAACAATATTAGTTCATAGTAACTCTATTAAAACTCACTAATTCTTGAGAAATATTCATTGACTTGATGAATAATGTATTTATAGATTATCTTGACCAATTTTTGGTAGTATTTATAGATGTTATTCTAATATACTCTAAAATAAAGGAGGAGTATAAGGAGTATATGAGCACTGTGATAAAAACCATACTAAAGGAGAATAACTATTACACATATAGAAAATGTGTGTTGTATTTGAAGGAAGTCTCATTCTTGGGGAATATCATGACATGTAATGGGATATCGATGGACCTTTAAAAAACAGAAGCATTTGAAGGATGACATAGTCCAATATCTTTGAGAGTTATCAATATATTCCTTGTATTATCTAGGTATTATAGTTGATTTTTGAGAAATTTATCAGGATTATAAACCCTCTAAAAAATATAACTCGGAAGGGAGTAACATTTTCTTGGAATGATATTTGTGAAGAGATATTAAAGGAGGAGAAAAGGAGGATAAAATGAGCCTTATCACTTCTTCTATGCTCACACTACCAATGAGTGGATACGTTTTTGTTATATTCAGAGATGATTTGAAGAAAGGGATTGGGATGTGTGTTAATTAATAATGAAAAATTCATATTCTATGCTTCAAGGTAGTTGACATTTCATGAACCAAACTACCCAACACATGATCTAGACTTTGCTAAAGTGATATTCAATTTGAAAATATGGGAGTATTTTCTCTTTTAGGAGAAGTGTGAAATATATATGGATCAAAAAAGCCTCAATTATATATTCACATAGAAAGAGATGAATATGTTCCAATAAATATGGTTACAACTGAATAAGGACTATGACTAATCAACTCACTACAAAATTGGGAAATCAAATAAAGTGGAATACACTCTATGTTTAAAGTATCCTACAATTCTATCATTGATGATAATTGAGAGGGTTCTGATTTTCATAGATTTGGAAAGGATACAAATGGGAATCATAAATGAAGGAAAATCATAAATATATTCACAAATGATTTCTCAACCATACATTCTAGTGATGAGAAATTATTCTAAAATAAATGATGTGAGAATTCAGAAGAAAGTTTAAGCTATAAGGAAATGGAAATCATTTATTTTCAATGTTAATTTAGAGAGAGTTACGGGATTTCATTCAAGACATTGTGTACCATCATATCCTTAGTTAATGAAGGATATGTTGGATGGTGCACATAAAGCAACCTTCTCCATCCACCTAGGAAGCACAAAGATGTATCACGATCTTTGATAGCACTATTGGTGGGAAAATATGAAGAAGGAAACCAATTAATATACATGAAGATGTCTTGTATGTTATTAAGTGAAAGTGGAAAGGAAAAAATATAAGGATATGATGGAACCATTACCAATATCTATATGGAAATGGAAAAAAATAACTATATACATTGTCCCTTGTCTTTAAAATACATCAATAGGAATAAAAATATTTGGGTTGTAGTGGATAATATTACAAAGACTAATCAATTCATTTGGATTTGTGAGGATTTCTCACTAGTTTAACTTGCATGAATATATATCAGAGAAGTAGTGAGGCTGCATAGAGTTATACTATCAATTGTATCTGAATATTATCATAGATCCACCTCTATGTTATGGAAATGCATCTAACATGCTCTAAAAAATGAGCTGAACATTAGCACACCTTATCATCCACAAACTGATGGACAATCTAAGAGGACTATCAAGACAATTGAAGACATGTGTAGCATAATCAATTGACTCCAATGGATGACAGGATGAACATATTCCTCTGGTTAAGTTATCCTATAAAAATTATTTCCACTCGAGCATCCAAATTTCTATCTATGAAGTCCAATATGGGAAGAGGTACAAGACACCTCCATGATGGGATGATGTTGGGGAATGAAAACTTCTATATCATGAAATGGTTGAGGAAATGGTAAAAAACATTAAGACAATTCAGTAGAACATCAAAGATGCTTAGAGTCGATATATGAGCTATACTGGAATCATTGAAGATACCTAGAGTTTGATATTAGAGGCATGGTATTCCTCCACATATCGCCATGGATGAATTTGACGAGATTTGGGAAGAATGGAAATCATAGTCCATGATACATCAGCACCTTTGACATCCTTGAATGCATTATAGTGGTTGCCTAAAAAATTATATCCCCACCTTAACTATCTCAATTACATGATGTATTCCATGTATCCCTCTTAAAAATGTACATACCAAACCACTCACACGTACTCAATCCAGAGGTGGTATCATTGGAAAGTGATCATTCCAATGAAGATTATCCATTAAATATCTTAGATCGTAGAGACAAAGATCTACAAAATAAGACAATGCACCTGGGAAAAGTGATGTGGAGAATCCACAAGTTTGAAGATCCAACATGGGAACCGTAGGAGGTGATGAGACATAGATATTTTCATATGTTTAAGTGTGGGAAATGAAAATTTTGAGGGAAAAATTTCTTAATTGGGTAATATTGTAAGGATCCAAACTGTTACAAATAAAATTTAACATTATGTTTTAATTAAATTTCTTATTATGTAATTTGGTTATAGAAATAAAATGCACTTATTTGGTTTATTATATCCTATCATATTGAAATGACCATTAAGAATCATTACCATTGATAATATATTCTTTGAATAGTGATCACATGATTAGTATAAATATAGGGTTTCAAAAAATCCAATTGACATAGAAAAAGGAAGTAATGGCCTCAACTAGTATGATCATAATGTATGAATCCCATTTATCATAGCTTATAAGTGAGATTAAATCCATGATATTTTACCTACACTAATCCCAAGCAGATATTAATCATTAGTGGAATCATTTATTGGATAATTTAATACTCATCGAGACCATGTCTCAAACCATTTACACTGAACCACCCCATAAAAGTCACGTTGTCGCGCACCTTACCCTCAAGGTGTTATTTAGTGTATTAAAGGGGTATGTCTTAAGACCCTTGAGATATTATTATTCACATTATTTTTTATATAATAATAAATATATTTTAATCCTATTATTTTTACTATATAATTTTTTTTTGATATAATAAAACACAAATAGTATTTTTTGGTAATATTCAAATTCTATTGAAGAATTTATTTTGATGAATTAATGTATTTTTGAAATAAATAATATTTTAATAAAAAATTATTATTAAATATATTTAATTAAAGAAAAATAATCATATAATTTTTATGAAGAAAATTTAATTTTTATAAGGTTTCAAAAACTGTTATTTTCAAAAAATACTCAATTTCTCAATAAATGACAATTACAATTTTTAAAATTAAAAATTATAGTATTTATAAAATTAGTTTGCTAAAATAAAAATTATTTTTAGAATCAAAATATCCAAATTTTCATATGGTGAATTTTTCATAATTTTCTGAGAGTCAAATTTTCATGTACAAAATTAAATAGTGTATAAATATACATTTTGTATTATGAAAACATAATGACCCAAAATGATGTAATAAATAAAATAATAGGTATCCATAAAAAATATATGTTTTATATTTAAAATAATTAGATTTTATATTTATTTTATTAATGTTATAAATCCATTATGAATCCTCCAAAACCCTTAATATATTTTAATATCTTAATGTCATTAATTTAAGAGTATGACTCACCTCCATATAAACAAAAAAATATTTTATAAAGTTCAAACATTGGCCTTATAAAATAATTAAAACCATTCCCATTACGAAGAAAAAATTTTAAAAACCATGGGAAGGATTTCTGTTTAAGTTAATTCATTATATAGAGTCCAAAACCTAACTTTGAGAAATATTAAATAAATTCCCATTCATTTCCTATATAATGCCATCCAAGATCCCATTTATCTTCACTAAAAATCCTGGGATCATGTAATTAATCTTCCATAATCTCCCTAAAGTCCTCTAATGGTTCCCACAATGACCTCAATAAGATGTTCCAAATCATTCTGAGTCAAACACTCAAGTAAGGGGTTTCTCTCTTCTTATTTCCATTCAAGAACCTCATTTATGTTATGCTTATTAGTTTAAATTTGAGATTTTTTGTAATATTATCCTAAAATATAATTAATTTCCATTTGATATATATGTGATTAGATACCCCTTTAATTCTCATTAAACCCTTCCATGAACCTTTATATACACACATTACCATGTCGAAATTAAGTAAGGGATCCTCACCTTCTCTTCTTTATTAAAGTTTCCTTATTATATTATGAATTTCATTTCAAATTAAACATATCGGTAAATGTATTTCCATGTCACTATTAATTTATATATTATGTATAAATTATTAGATACCCATTTATCTCTCTTAAACATATTTTATTAGTTTTTAAGTGACACTGTTATGCTGTGGAAATTTCAACGCGATTTTCTATGACAAAATATTTGTATAGAGAATACCATACCCATTTTATATCAAGGGAGTTAAACATTATAAAATTATAATTATTTTACATTGATCATACATGTATTTATTCCACAATCCTTAATCATGGAATAAAATATTATGATAATTGATTCCATGTTGTATGATGTTTTTGGAACACATATGCTTGAGAATGAAATTAATGTGATAGGTGCGCCTGGAATTATATATCGCTCCAATACATTGGGTAATGTTTAGCCTCATTATAAATAATTATGGTAATGGTAGTGAACCTAATTACTTTATGGGACATTTTATATAATGATGTATTGAAATATTTCCTTAACCTTTGTTTATTATGTTGTGTTTTAAGTTGTTACCACATTTCCCATGTTGCATTTATGATATCATGTTATATCAAGTATTATTATTCAGCTTTATGATTATAACCCCTATTAATCTTAATTGATATGACTATTTTCTATCATTTATTAATTTATTTATGTTATTCCATATTTATTCACTTATTCTTTATAGCTCACCGATTTCTTATGTATGTCCCCAATTTATCCCATTCATTTTAAAATAAAATCATGTTAAGGAAGTTTTCAATAATGATGATGTATTTCACATTTTAAGATGTTATGTAACGATCATAATTACCTAATAAACTATACTTATTTATATTATTGGTTTAATTAAGTGAAATATTATATAATAAATCATTTATTAATTGAAATAAAGAGAAGTGTTGTTATATACCTCAGATCACCATAGATGAAAGAAGGATGAACAAGAACCAATCCCCGTCAAAGTGATTCCAAAACAACTAGTTGGAGAGATATTGTATTCTTGGGGTTTTGAAGAAATGTGTAGAGTTTGAGAAAAACATGAGGCATTATAGCTTATAATGGCACAATACAATGTTCATTTTCACAGTGTGAAACACTTTCACATTGTAAACATTATAGGATATAAGTTTCACTGAAAAATGAATATCCTCAAAACATTTAACCCTAAAATAATTCACATCAGGGGGAACTCTATAAAATATCCTCACACAATGCATGAATCATACAATAATGATCCGAAACAGATTCCCATCATGAATTTTCCATGATTCCAAATTTTATCATATGAACACCTCCCCGAATTCCCTTGGACTCCTTAAAGAACCACATGCTTTAGAAACACCCAAAGGGTCAGACTAGATAGAATCATGCCCTTAAATTACGTACCTATAAAAACATTCCTTTCCTCAATAATCCAAAACCCAAACCATAGAGAAAATGAATATGGGGGTTATCTGAACAGCCTCCCACAAAGATGCCTCTTAATAGTCTCACAATCATAGGAGATCAACCACTTCACTTAGAGGAAAAAAGAATAAAACCACACAACAACAATAGCATGACCCTAAACAATCTCCTAGGAGAGATACTTATCAAATGAGAACATGGTTACCAACAAGAAATATGGGGGAACCCTATTATAAACCATAAATTTAAACATCCACAAAAGAAACATCTTTACAAGAGAAGAGCTGAAAAAACTTACTGTATTGAGTGTGCATATTCAAATCACATTCCCAGGTACTCTCATTCATGCCACTGTGATTCCATGATAAATGATACAAGTGAATATAATTCCTTGAAAATAACATCTCTTAGATGTTTTGGATCTACAAAGGCTACTCCTCAATGGTTACATCATTATAAATATCAATTTCTACCTTTTCGATGACATTAGAGTCATAATGATGATAATTATAGAGATATCACATGTGAAAAACATCAGTTGTTCTTATCATCTATGGGTGAAGTTCTATATAATATTACATGAATCGAACATTGTCCAACACATTGAAAGGCCCATAAAAACTAGACGAAAACTTACTCCCCTAGAGAAAGATTCACTTCCCATGGTGAGGAGTAACCTTCAGGAACACTTGATCTCCAAAATTGAACTCCAGAAGCCTACTCCTATGATTGGTATGTTATTTTTGATAATCATGTTCTACCATTATCCTCTCATTAATTACCTATACCACCTCTATAATATTATATACTAGTTCCAGACCAAAAATTTCTACCTCTCAAACATCAGTCGTGGAAAATATAGGAAAAACATTTGGGCCATATAATATTTTAAATGGTTCCATACCAATGCTATAGTGGAAACTATTATTGTATGAAAACTTCAACAAGGTCACATACCTCATCCAAGAACATACAAAATCATGTAAAAAAGAGTACAACATGACTTTATGAGTCTTTATGTTCTTCTCTATATGCCAATCCATTTTCATATAAAATTTATTTCTAAGGAAGAACATTGTGAAAAAAATATGCTGGAAACATCTCCGCATTATTGAGGTAAAATGAGGATCTAGATTAGATATTATCCTCCTTGGGACTCTTGGGAGTCACACCACCTCCATAAGATACTTCAACAATAAAACCAAAACTGAGACCAACTTTATAGTCACTATAAAGAAGGATTATTTCATAGAATGATCCACTCTCACCCATATAGAATCATAGAATTCCATAGATCAAGATAAAGTAATAAATTATTTAATCTAGTTATCCTCCAACATCCACTAGGGAACATACAATGTCTAGAAAAAACCACTAGGAACACATTTTTTAAACATCGCCTTCTGGTAGATTAAAAATTGAGAAACAAAATCTATACACCCATGCTTCAAACCATGCCAAAAAATGACCTCCCTAGGATAAGTACATCTTTTTCACAACAGGATATACCATCAAAGTATATCTATGGAACTCAGTGAGAACCACTTCACACATCAACAATTGAATGAAATACTTATCTATAATAACAACTAATTTTGTATATCCTTAAACCAATCAACAAGAGAACCACAAAAAATAACTCAGTCCCCCTAGACCTCCACCTCAGAATGCCCTAGCTGGGACTTATCCACATATTTCACTAAGTCAATTGAAACATAAAATTAAAAAGAAAACTTCTGCCTCCACCCTCTCCCATATCTTGATCCATTACTGAAAGCTATCCTATCACTGTCTAGGAATCTAAAAATTCACATATTAGAACACTATGTAACTTCTTTATCAGGGAATTATTTATAAAAATTTTATTTCTTGAAATATAAAAAATATACATGTCATAATTATATATGAATTCCATCCATTGACTCTGATGCAATTCCAGTCACATTAAGAGAATACATACCTTCTGATCTTATGGTCAGTAAAAGTTAGAAAACTCTCACCGATGAGGTAATTTCATAAAAAATTCAAACAAAACACAAGTTATTCAAACTCATTAAAATAGGTTTTATGGTTACATTCTTGGGATGTAACTGTTGAGACACATAAGAAGAAACTAGCCTTTTCTACATCAAAAGACATCCCAATCCAAGATGTGAAGCATCACAAAAAATCATCAAACTGAACTCTTTCTAAAGAAAAAAAATGACCGGAGCAGTAAACCATTTATCCATAAAGTAATATAAATAAACTTGAAAAAGGTTTTCCCATAAGAATATATAATCCTCTCAGGTCATGTTAGTCATAGGAGTCATAGTGTATGATATATCTACTATGAACCACCTGTAATAGCCTAAAAGACCAAGGAAACTCTACAACTATGAAACTTTATTGGTGTATATCCATGAAACAACCAAGAATAACTTAAAATGATCCAATAATAACCCCTAATGGTATACAATGTTCCCAAGGAAACATAATTAATAATCATAGAACTCATAATTTAGCATCATCATGAACAACTACTCGTGAGAAAGAACTCCAAAATGGAATGATGATTCTTTTCATGCTCCTCCTCAAACATGGTGTGCACAAGGATGTCATCGATGATGACCACAATAAACATATACAAGAACTCTATAAACATAATGTTCACCAACCCCATGAACATAGATGGATCATTCATTACACCTAACTACATGACAAAAAAATCAAAATTCCGATGAAGATAATGAATGGATGTCTTCTAGTTATCCTCATCCTTCACCCACATATGATAATAACCTCACCACAAATTTGATTTCATGAACCCACTATCTCTATTTAGTAGATTGAATAAATCATCAATCTATGGAAGATGATGGTGTTTCCTCATTTTCACTTGGCTCAAATTATGATAATTGATACAAAGAAACTAAATGATAAAAAAATATTCACAAACAAAACTGGTGCACCCCAAGGCGACACACTCAGCCAAATAAAACCACTATGAAACTGGTCATCAATACATACTTGTATCTCACACAACTGATAAGGTCCCACCCTAAATGGAGACATTGGTAGAGGAGTCATGTCTAGTTGTAGCTTGATCCCAATCTTGATCTCCCATCATGGTGGTAACTCTACAACCTCTTCTTGAAATATATAAGGATACTCTTCAAAAACCCTACAAAACACCAATTGTTGAATCTCCAATAATCCCATCATCATCTCAACCATCAAATATGATAAGAACAGGACATGCCTATAATGCATCCAAGGGTATTGATGACCAAAAAATACTAATTTTTCTCCATCAACATCATAGTACACAACCTTGATCCTGAAGATATCCATGATAGCATACAATAAATAGAAAAAATCTTTGACAAGTATGATGTAATATGATTATATATATAAAAATATTAATTATCCCCAATAACTATGCTTTCCCAACACTAGATCATAGTACCTACATAATTTATACAATCCACATCGACATAAAACCAGAATAGTAAAAACCAAGGGAACTATAATTCTCTCTTCCTCGAGTCCCAAAGCATCGATGAAGGTAGATGATATAATGGTGTTCATAACTCTCGAATAAAATAATGCATGAAACCATGTAGAAAACAATCATAGGGTGCCTTAAAAAATATCTGGCTTTCCTGGCACTGCAAACACTAAAGCATGAAGCTGACCATCACCTTCCCCACAACCCCTTTGACAAAGATGACGACCAGATCAATCGCCATAATATTCCCTATAAGGAAAAGGATCAAATCAATGTTTTACACTTAATTCCACATCTATTCTTTTATTAAAACAAATTGAAATACCTTACTACTACAATCTTAGTTTAAACTATCACAAAAAAGAAACATGAAGTAGAATACCTGCCACAAGATAAATGCCCAGAATGGTTGGGTACTATGGCGATTGATGACCTCAGAAACCACAAAAGAAGCATTCATATTATCCATTGGAATATGTATAATAGACTCTTACCTATGATAAAAAAGATGATAATTTTCGGGACCTACATCCATCTAATCTAATACTCTTCTATCCATATAACTGGGAATCGTGAACTATAGTGTTTCTTTATGAGGAATCCTACTAACTCTAATCTCATGATGATCTAGTTTAGTACAATGTGTGATAAATAACCTCATATCTATAAAGTAACTCAAAATAGTCCTTCATCATAAATAGGGTGACCTGAAAATAAATATATAGTACAAAATCCTCCTTGAAATTTCTGCCCCTATCTTCCAGATATGGAAATGGTTCAGAAGCATATTGCAAAATGGTTCTGTAACAAATCCAAAAATATCACATGTTGTAACTACCTTATCAAATGGTAATTAACTCTTGAAGAATGGATACATTTTTTGTTGAAAAAATAAAATCTAAATTTAAAAAGTTTTAAAACTTCTCCCATGATACTATCGACTCCTCAAAATCTATACGAAACATGAACCACCACAACCTCACTACTATATGCTTCATCCTCATAGTTGAAGAAACAAAATGCTCTTTCAAATAATAGATAAAACTAAAAGTAATATCAACCTCCTCTAACTAGTAATCTATGACTAAATCTGAAATGGATCCCTAATACATTTTTAGAATCTAGTGCAAAAACTCTTGGAGTGCCATCCTCCAAGTATCATAATTATCAACCTCAACACTACAGTGATCTTCTGGCACATTCGACTAAACATCTCCATCACAAACTGAATGTTGAAAATGACACGGATCCATGCCAATAAAAGGAAAAACCCATTAGATCTATTAAACATGGAACCTGGAATTATTAACATTAAATAATTATTTTTTTATCTTTTTAACGTTCCAAACTATAACGAGGTCTACAAATCTAAAAAATTGGATCAGTGAAGAATTATTCATTATCCTTTTCCGGTCTCTACCCACATACATGTATTAATTTTTTTAGTAGGTTTAGTAAACATAAATATATGAGCATCATATCACAGGAGGCTCTAAATAACCATCTCTCATCTGGTCTCTCATGTTTAAATCTCATACTAAACTTAGTTAACACTATTTCCTTACTAACCCATGTAACCTCACTTGCACCTAACTCCCAAATCCATCCTATCCCTAAAAATGATCCACTGATACCACTCATTCATGACCCCATCCCCCAAAATTTTACCCCTCCTTGGACGTCAATGACAAAAGGGAGATGGGGACTTCATGGGTCCCACCTCAAGGTGGCCCCAATTTAGTGACTACCACTAAGTGTATAATAGACATACATATGGGTGGAATTACCCTCTAAGAGAACATGGAGATGAAAGATATAAGATATATACACTAATAAATACAACTCAAGAAAATAAATATAAGTAAATACCAGTTGAAAACATTAAATTTCATATATTACTATATTAATTGGAAGGAAAACTAAAAGTACCAAAAATTTAAATACGATAGAAACCATTAATACTTAACAGCTATTGAGAATCAATGATCTAGTAAAATCCTTCCCAATCTCTAATATTCTCTAGTTGACCTAAAAAATAGTTTATATATACGTGGGATGAGCATAGAAGTATACTTAGTAAGATCCTCTATGTATATTATCATGAGAAATAAAAATAAATTTTGCTGAATCATAATTACCAACAGTGAAACTAACTCATCACCTATGAAAGTATAATAAGAACCCATCCTCTCCATGGATAACTCTCAATATGTATCACCTAAAATAGAGCATATCATATAATAAATAAACATATTGGGTACTTCACTACCAATTCCCCACTTGTTTTACACTCTTCCCCAACATCGTAGGTCCTATTCCATCTCTCTACAAAATAATTCATTCAAAAGACACCTAGGAAAGGCATCACAACAATCACATCATGTATCACATCATCACATCATCACATCATATCATATAAAAAATGTATATATATTAAATGAGTAGTTTACGTTATCCACCATAACCTGTATGATAATGTATCATACATTGGGTATTTTACCGCAAGCCATTATATCTCATACACCGTGTAAGGTAGCACAAGCCATCACTAACTATACAATTCATACCTATAAGAATATTTTGGATACTAATCTCTTAAAACATGTGTCTGAAATAACCACAATCCATTATATCCCTCTACACCTATATAGGGAGAAACTAACCATCGTGCATACGAGCACAAGTAACTACCAAGAGATGAGGGAGGGGCTTGAGGTGGTAGTCCTCCGTCCAACATCCCACCAGGATATTAGGGAAAACACCCTCCTATAGTCCTTTGGGTGAAAGTATCCCAAAAAAACATGGGAGGGGTATCATGTGAAATCAAAAAATATGAATGATATGACATATCAGACAACAAAACTATGAGAATAACTTTGTTTGAGACTCAACTACTGCTAATGATGCTCAGACTCCCGACTGTCATGACTAAGACCAAATATCATCTAATCACAAAAGAATTATAAAGATATATAATAATTACTTATTTAATTTTTATAATATACTTTTTCTAATTAATTTATTATCCATTAAATTGGACATTAAAATTATTCCACATTACATTACATTAATCATCAGATAAAAATCTATGGCCTCTAGGCATAATCAAAACTGATTCCATGGTTTCTCAAGATTAACAACATTTATGTTTTTTCATTACAACAAAACCAACCCCAGGGGTTAAGAATTATTTATTAATTATTATCATCAATACATAAAATATATAATCTAGAAAAACCATCCTATGATACCACCAAGAGGGAAAATGTAACTGAAAAAATCCAACTACCTATTGAAGTGTTGAATGGAATGCAGATAAAACAAGCCACGCAACCATCGACCATTAAATATATTCAGAAGTGAGCATCCCAGCTCCCAGAATTACATCAATGGGTAATCCTACCTTCAACCCATTGAATCATCTCAGTTTCCATACCCAAAACACACATTTATAACTCCATATATCTTTTTATAGCAGGCGTCAAATAATGAAAAATCATTTGGGGCTACCTATCGTACATCACATCAGTCATCCCGAGATCATCAATCATATATCATATCACATATTTTCCTCTCCTCCCATTATCACATTTCATAACAATGATTAAATATGGTTGACATGAAAATATTAGTATAAAACAAACATGAATAGAAAAACGGTCAATGTATTCCCTCAAAAAAGACATATATTCTTCATACACAAATGATCTCTTATGACCCCATACTCAATGAACTCGTCCATATAAGAAGATGAAAAACTCAGGCCCTAGAAATTATCATTGTCAAACAACTTGATCTTATTCCGTAATAATTAACCAATTAATTTTTTATAGATTCCAAATATGGTAAAACTATGTCATCATGTTATAAAACTCAATTGAATTAATTAGAAAATTATTTTTAACATGTTTACAAGCATGCATTACAATTTCAATAAACTTATTGAATTAATATTCATTAAAATTCATTTAATTATTATCATTAAAAAACATTAACAAGATTCATATTATTTATCATATTATGTCAATGCATGGAATTACACATATAACTAAACATTTATACTCACATAAATTTCATCATCATAAAATTTATATAAACATTGGGCTCATTAAACATGCCTCTTTATTCTCTATGTAATTAATTATTGATTAATCCCACCTTTATATTCTTTATAGTTTTCCATAAATAACAATTAAATACATAGAATAACTGTACATTCTAATAATAATATCATAGATAGAACACTATCTATAAAAATAAGAGTTAAACTGTTATCATGGCATAAAGAAATTAAAAATGATCAAGACAAAATTATTTATTAATCAAGGTAAATTTTTATTAGGTTAATACCATTACAACCCGAGGGGATAAACCATGAAAAAATTAAAATTTCACACAAATAAATAGGAGAAGCAATAAATCCCACACCTTAAAGGATCCAAAATTATTCACACGAGAACAGACCGTTGTCATAGATCAAGATCAACTCTCCCATGAGAAGTTTCATCCACCAAAGGACACCATTCCAAAACCTCACAAATAAAAATCTAGAAAAAAATTATTATAATAATGGAGAGAGGCCAAAATCACATATAAAGAAGAAGTAGGGGAGACCAGATCGATGAACCATGAGTGAAGAGGTAAAACATACATTAGTTCACCAAATATCAGAAACAGGAAACCAAGAATTGATCCCCATAAAAGGGATTATAGGAAACCCAGAGGGAGAGTTCCTAGCTCCCTAGGGTATGGAAGAGAAGTGAATGGATTTAGATAATCTTAAAGAATTGCAACATTTAATGTTTCATTGAATAGTGAATTTCCATAGCATGAAACCCAACAATTTCATTTAAATTTTAGGATTTATGTTTTATCGGAAAACATGTCACCTCAAACCATTAAACCTATAAATTATTCATTTCATGAGGCAACCCACAAACCAGACCCACACAAGACATAAATAAAAAATTCACGATGTTAAACACTTAAACTTCATGATTTCTTTATGCACCAAATTTTAGCTCTTGAACACCTACATACTTTCTCTAGGCCACCTCTGAGCACCAAGGGCTTTAGAAACGCACAAATGTCAGACAAGACATATCTTACCCCTTACATTATTTGTGACTAAGTGGGACATATACCCATTTTTAAAAATTTTAATAGGACCATAATCCTATAAAGAAGAAAAATTCCATTGGTTAATAAATTTCATAACCCAAAATCCTATACATGAAGTTGAAGAATCATTAATAGCCACTTTCGAACGAACCTGAAATGCTAAATTACCCCCTGTCAGAATATCAAGAATGATTTCATGAGGAAAAGCCACACCTGAAAAGAATACCTAGAATTCAGTGCCATAATTTTCTAAAGAGGATGTCTTGAACCCCACCCCCCTTTCCATAAAAAAAATTATTTTTAATATAATTATAATTTATTCATTTTAATTTTTTTTTCATTTATTATTTTTGTAATTATATACATTTTTAATATTTATTTATACATATTTCTTCAATACCATTAAATGTTTTTAAAATATGTTTAATTTATTTAATTAATATGTATTAATTTTCATTTTAATAAATTTTTGATAATAATATTTTTAGTATTCTATATAATTAATAACACATATTCATCTTTTCATATTTTTTCTATCGACTATTTTTTAATAATTAAATTTCACTATTTTTTAACATTAATTAATTTAATATTATTTAATATTATTTATTCACTAATAATATTAAATATTTTTTACTTATTTATATTTTATTCTGTTTTAATATTTATCTATTTAATAATTTTTTAATTTATTCATTTTTGATATTTATTTATAAATATTAAATAATTAAAATTTAATATTTTTAATAATATTTTCATGTAAAATTCTATATATAATTATTTTCATTTTAATATATATTCAATGTTATGTTTCTAAATAATTTATATAAGTAATAAAACTTATTCAATTTATAAATATTTTTTAGGTCTGTTCATTTTTTTAGACTGAATGGCTGGAAGGACTTCTTTTTAATTTTATTATTGATAATCCCACTATTAAGGGTGTAAGGGGAACCCGTACATGGCCCGTAGGCCCAAGGCCCAAGGCCCGACATGACCCGCAATACATGACCCAAAGGCCAAGAGGAATACCATACCCATTACATGACCCGTAGGCCCAACCCAATAGAACTGCCCCTCCCAAGCGTCTGCGTCATTAATCACTTTAGCTCCCCACCTTGCATTGCTGACCGGCTAGCATTACATCGTACAACGCTGCATGGTGCCTGGCCCCGATGGCGGTTGCAATACCCTCTAATTCTAACAATCCAGTTAGCTCTGCGTCTTGTGACTGCTACTGTTGCTCTGATCCTATTCTAGGGTCTTCTCTGTGTGATTTGGGCTACTATATGGTCTTTGTGGCCCAAAGGCCGTGTGGCCCGAAGGCCTTTGATGACCCGAAGACCCTGTGAGACCTGAGGCCCAAACTGGTGGCCCGAAGGTCCAAATTAGGGGAATAGTTCCCGCTACTACAGTACCAAACGGTACCTGAAACATTACCTAACAGTACCTGCTATAGTACCTACTATAGTACTGCTACAGTACTGCTACAGTACCCCCAGAAATTCTCCTCCACCCAGTTTTGAACCTGGGACTCTTGGATTCCAAGCAGAGAGCCCTTACCACTTGGTTACGGGCTTGTTGGCTATGTCTGTTCATTTTAAATAATAAAATTTCACCCATATAAACGTTGTTGTATTTAATAGTATTTATTCATTACCAAGTAGAATTATTTTTTACCATTTTTTATGATTTATTCACTTATAATATATATTTGGTTAATAATTTTGTAATTTATTTTCAATAGTTTTAATCAACACTAAAACTGATAATAAAATGTTGTTTTATCAGAGCTAAAACAAAAAAACAATGATAAAACCTATGTGTATTAGTGGTTACTTATTGGAGCTAATTAAAATAGTTTTTATCAACACTTTTTTTTATCATTTAAAAAACCTATCATTTTCAGTGCTTGTTGGAAATCACTTACAAAAAGTTATCTAGTCCTTCCAAATCAACCTTTATAGAACCTCACTCAATTGATCCATTCAACCTCTCATAGGGAATCTACCTATACCTCTACTCCCTCTAAAACATATCATTTGAATCGAACCTCTGAAAACCAAATGTATGTGATTCTCTCCACTCATTTTTAGTAAATTAGTTTTTTCATTTATTAGTTTGTACTATTTCTGTAAATAATCACTAGAAACCTATTTGAATCCCCCCATTGAATAATAGTTTTCAATGTTTATTGAGAAGATTTTTTCCATGATCCAATGGATATTCACTTTTGATCTATAGGGTTTCATAAGAAATTTTGGTGATTATCCAAGTTTGATGCAACTAATTCCTTCATTTTTGTTTGTTCAACAATGATTCCCAAGGGGTGAGATACTCAATTTCTGGTGTTTTTAATTTTTCATGTCTGTAAGTTGATGTTTCAGGTTTTCATCACAAATTTATTCCTTAAAATACATTATTTAAATCATATAATCTCACTATACCATATTATTTGATACTATTATGAAACTTCATATTAATGTCATGGTTAACCTACTCTAAAACATTATTTAGGTTTATTAGAATGTTATTTTAGAAATATAAAAAATTATTTTAAATCATAAATTGAAAGTAAAAAAGATGAATTATAAAAAATATTTGAATTGAAATTTATAAAATGGTGAACTTCTTTTGTTACCGATGACTAATATTCTAATTTAATAGCATAAATTTTATCATTATGACACAATAAAATATTTTTTTCCTTAAGAATGATTATAGTTTTCAATGTTGTGTATCAAGGATGTATCTAAATTAGTTCATTTTCATGTAAAATATTAATTGAATGAAAATTTATATAATTAGATTTTTTGGATGTAGACTTATAATGTAAGTGAAAATGGTTATTTATAATATGAGGGTGAGAAATATGGGTTTTGAAGAATGAAAAACAATTAAAAGAGTGATATATGACTGAATGGGGGAGAATTCATTTTTGTAAAAAATGTAAGAACTAGATTTTGAGTAGTGAACTTAAACATGTTCAAGCTAAGATGATCCTCTTTTCAATTTTCCAAAAAAAGCCATTCTAATAATTTAATTCTAGTAATTAATATTTAATTACAAACAAAGAAAAAAAATGGTTAAAATCGAAGGGATTATATACCATAATCACCATAAGAATTATATTTCATTCAATAATATTTATTAGGTAATAAATCAACATCATTGAGAAGAGTTAAATTGATTACTATTTTTCTTAAATCCTCAATTTATTGTTGAGAAATTTAAAAATACTGTAAATAATTGAATCCATTTGTATTCAATGTGGAATTATTATAATAGAATTTACAATGAAAATAAGTTAACTAAAGATATTCAAAAAAAATAAATTAAAGATAAATAATCAGTTAAATGGTTTTATAAGAAAGAAAAGAAAAATTGTTCACCTAAATATCAACATTACAAAAATAATGAATATGAATTTACATAAAAGATAATTTAATATTTCACTCGATCTCTCCCAAGTTATGGACACTAGAATTTTATCCATACATGGTCACATAATAATTTCAATGTTTTTTATCATTGAAACCTATGTTTTCATTAATTAATTTTATGTCCAATGTGAATATGAATTTTTTCATTGGAAAATAATAAAACATCATAGAATTTTCAACAACATTGCCTTTTTTTTAAATATTATGCACTTATTTAAAAAATAAAATTTATATATTTACACACAAATGTGTTTAGAAACATGAATATTCACAATTATATATTTACAATCAAATTTTGATACATTATTTACATATTAATGTGTATATAAAATATATGGATACCTTATGTGTATTTATTTATTTTTTTGTATATAATTAATTTTTATAATCTTAATAATATGGATATGAATAGAAAATTGTTGAATTATAATTATATAATAAATGAGTATCCATCCATCCAACGGCCCGAAGGCCTTCAAATTTTTATTATAATTCTGTAATAAATGAGTATGAGTATAGATTTAATGAGTTTATCATGTTTTCAATACAGAATTAATATGACCATTATAAAATCATTTGTTTGTGTTTACACTATTGTTATTCAAGTCGGATTATTTTAGAGGAGTTAGAAGAAAATTTAATTTATCACAAAATAAAACAAAACTATAAATTTTGGACTAAAAATGAGAAAAAACTAAATGTACATACAAATTGGGATGATACTTTAATTTATGGATCATTTGGTATGGATACTAGTGTTAATTATGAATGAGTTTAGATAGATGAAATATTAAAATAAATTGAAGATAGAATTCATAAAAGTCCAAACATGTTCAATATTTTAAATAGTTGTTCAAAATTATTATTGTATAATGGTTATATGATATATACAACTATTCTAGTTTTATTGGAGTTATACAATTTGAATGTTGGAAATGAATGGAGAGACACTAGTTTTATAGAACAACATGGTCTCATGAATGATATCCTTCCAAAATAAAATGAGATTTATTATAAAACATTTATACATAAAATAATTCTATATTCAATGTATATGATCTCTGAAAAAATACAATATTTTCTAGGCGATTGGATATTATTTCACCGGGACCATGAATCACACAAAAAAGTCCATATTTTTTATGTGGATCAATAAAAGAATGATAAAACAAATCTTTTAAAATATGTATGGTAGTTCATATCATTCTAAGGTTTAGTTGACTATATTTGTGTTATGGAAAAAATATACAATTGACATGGTATGCATATATAGGAATCAAAGAAGGTAAACTAATTTACATATAAGACTCTCCCATGTGGAAAATATTGATTATAAGTATCCTAAATAAGGAAATGAGACGAGAAATCTCAATATTTCACAATTTATAGATTGAATGAACACTTTTAGTATAAAATTTTTTACTCATAGTACATTTCATGTTATTTTTTTAAATTATAACTTCTCACCATGTTTATGGATGAAGAAAATATACTTTCTTTTTATTTTCTTATATCTAGAACAAAATAAACTGGTAATGATATTGATGTATATAAGGATCCATTGATCAATGATATGAAAATGATGTGGGATAATAGTGTGCTAAATTTTATGTTTCTCATAGATTTGAGGAGTTCACATTGTGATCCATTTTGTATGGGATGATAAATTAATTTCCTTATTATATAAATTATTTGGGATATATAATTAATGTAATGTTAGGATGTCCCATTTGTGAAGAAGGTATACACTTTCTTAGGATTAAAGAATCCTAAATGACTCTATTTTTTGGAAATAATTTTTTTACCTAACTACATAAATACCAATAATGGAAGACATCATTCTATAGAAATATAGAAAAATGTAAAACACTATATCCCCTAATCGGTGATTAATAGTTTAGGGATGTAAAATATTTTGACACTATTTTAGTAAATCTTTTTCAAGAAACCTTATGTAACTCGGCTAGAAAAAGTGATCAGTTTTATTTGAAATACTATACTGGAATTATATATATGTCATAAATTTTCATTGATTCCATGAAATTAGAGAAAAAATAATGTGATATTGTAATTAGCATGTTACTAAATTTACATGAAAAAAATGGCATTAATACTAGGTTCGATATGATTGACATGGGAATAAATGAAGATTTGGAATCGATGAAGGGTGAAACATGAAGTTTTCTTACTCCGACAGATAAAAATAATATATTCAAGAGATATATCTATGTTGTAGCTTTATGAATGTTATAAAGTATTAAGAGGGGTATTCATAAAATGTAAATAATATCATTTTAATGACTAAATTGAAGTAAAATGGTCTAAAATAAAATTATTGTCATGTCTTGATGATTGATATAATTACTATGGCATTAAATTTCATTATTCCAAAAAATATGACATACACTACCCATAATTTATTTCATTTTCAAACATATATGCAGTAATGTCATATACCTGGAAAAGTTTCCAATCATGAATAAAAAAATTGTAATCATATTATGTGAATTTGAGATATTCATCCTACCTTCATTAGTTGATATAATGGTCTACATGATTGATTTCTTGGATATATATATATTCAGTTATGTTTCATGTACATTATAGATGTATTTACCCCATTGAATGATATATAGATATTTTTAAAGGGTTGGTTAAGAATCAAAGTTGGTAAGAAGGTTATGTTCCAGAGAAATTTATTTTCCATGTAGATATTAAATGTTATACAAATTACCTAAAAAATGTTCATAGAATTCGTCTTTTAAAATCAGGACATGGTGTATGCCTTATTGGTAAAGTGATTTCTAGATGTTATATTGTTACAATTACCATTATATATTGTGAGAAAGGTCACATTTACATTATACATAATATTGTTGAGGTTGTTCAATACATTAAAACCCACAAATTAATTCATTATCATATTAATCCATTAAGGGATCAAATATGGATATCAAATAAAAATATTCAATAGTTTATATAATGTTTTCAAGATTATATTTTTTAATAGTTATCTTTATATCAAATTAAATTTCGGTAAAACATTGACAACTACTAAAATATTGGGTGTAAATTTATTATCTTACAATATTTATGTAATTAAGGGTTATACATTCTATACAAATGAATAAGATAAATACACTACAATGAAAAATAATAGTGTTTTTATTATTAATAATTAATGTAGATATTCATATCTAAGGATAGAAATCCAATTTCGGTGAATATGTCATACTTTGGAATCATCTAAAAAATATACGACTTTGATTATTAAATATTTAATGTGATGATTTTCCATTGAAAATGGTTTTACAATTAGAGTGTAGTTAAGGGCAATGTGTTGAGATTGGTGGAGGTAAATTTCAGCATAGATGGGTATAAGGAATATCAATTTATAATGGAATCCTAGGTAGTGAATTAATTTTATGACCTAGATCCTATAAAAAGAAATTTACTCGGGACCAATACAACAAAAGGATGAGTTTAAAATCCAATCGGGAATGAACCGTTAATTAGATGATCAAAATTATTTCATAGATGTCATAATATAGATAGTGTCATTTATATTAAATGGATCCACAAGGAGGAGATTTTTATACTTAATAGAGTATCCAAAACTAATGAAAATTTGAAGGAAAAATGTGATTTCAATTAATAGGTTAATGTGTATTTAAATATACTACCATTTTACTCATTATATTATGTTCTCTCTGCTAAATTTACATAATTTAAATTAAATGTTTAACTACTCATGTAGATAATGACCTCTCCACAAGTTTATTTTACCAATCCTATGGAAGAAAACAATATCTTTTTTTAATTATACAATTTCTAGGGGATCAACATCAAATTGATAAAATAGAATGATTAGTGTATCATCACCATATTACATAAATTTATTAAGGTAATGGGAATATGTGTAAAATTTGAGTTTGTATGGAATCGATGTAGCCAATATGTTGACCCTAACAAGTAAATGTTCATTAGAAATAGTGGGGTCACAACATGAATTCATGTACCAATTAATATAAACATGTGGTACAATGTTATTCATTCAATAAGAAAAATAATTTTTGAATACATTAGGGTAATATTATGATATAATTTCTCCATTTTAATAAAAAAATTATCTATTGAAAAATTTAATTAATTTTCATTATTCTATAAGGATTTCATTTATTTTAGATGATTTTAATAAAGAATTTGTGTTAATAGTTGAAAGAAAATATCATAATTCCTTTCCAAAACTTTTGATTAAGTGGAATCTCAGGGATGATAAGGGGAAAGTGACACCCTACCCCCCAACTTTGTACAAAAACATTATAAACCAGGAAATATGGAAATATTTCATTAGTCACCATGAAGAGGAATAATTTCTATTTTATTAAAATTGATCGCATTTTATTTGACTTTATTTACTATAACCACTTTGATTCAGAATTTATTAATTTTTGAAAAAATAAAGGAGTTCTGAAAATGATTTTAATACATCAAAACCAATTTACACTTATTGTAATGAAATGATTGATACACATCCATAGAAAAAAGTTATGTATTTGAAATATACATTTATTTTTTTAATAAAACAATAGATGTTACTATTTTTCAATGTAGATTGATGTATCAGAATCCAAATAAATTTCTATCCCACATCATGTACTATTTAAGAAGTCGGGTATAAGTAAATAATAAAAAATAGTATCTTAAACACAAAATAAGTATGAGAATAATGTAAATGTTTTTAATAATAGTAATTTTTTGTTCTATGTAATAGTATTATATAAAAATTTCTACCTTTTCCTTTTTTAATAGGGTTATGACCTATGAATTGTCACTAACTATGCCTGAAGAAAAACTAATTTTAGTATAAATCAAGCATCCATGAAAATATAACATGATAGAGGTGCGGGTTTTGAGATGTAACCTCGAGCATATTTTGGGAAGAAAATACTCAATGTGCTATATATTGAATGGTTAAATGCTTGTTGACTTAAATATATGAATTAAAATGTATTACTGTCTAGTGTATTTTTTGAGGCTAGTATATGTGAAAGGATTAAAGTGAACTAATATTTAAACAACGATCCAAACATTAGGAACCACATGAACCCACTATAATTGAGGTAAGTCATTTAACTAATCAACCTACCTTACTCATGGTAATAAATTTATGCCATAACACATCCAAATAAATGTGAATGAAAAAACTATAGATTAGTTTTAATTTTTATAATTTTATTAATGAAAGTGAATGTGTTATATATCTATCATCACCCACTCATTACCATGGGGCGAGGGTTATGGTGTAAAATATTGAAAGAGGAATTCCAAAAAATAAAAAAAAATCAAAAAATATAACATGGGAGTAGGGATTAAGGCAGCTCTTGACCTGAGGGTTGGGTTGATTGTTCCTCATGATGATCTGGATGTCAACATGGTCAATGATATTGTTGGAACATTAATATCATTATGCTTTATTCTTATAATGATACATTGATATAATGAGTTGTTTCCTTTATATTTTTTTCAAATGAATGAGATATAATAGTTGATGAAAAATGGTCTAAAATGAGTTATGGTATTACATGTGGATAAAATGAATGGCAAACAGAACGCCTCATCAATATAATCTAGTGAATAACCTAATAAAACAAAAGAACCTTTCCACATTACCATCACCCTACCTATTCCACAACCACATTTATTAACATTACATGTACATGTTGATACATCATTAAAATATGGAAATACATCCTAACTTGAAGATGAAGAAGAAATATTTGGTGAGGCGATTATAAAATAATTTTGACATGAGAAAATAAATGAAATTGTGAATTTAAAATGGTTGGTAGTGTCATTTTTGAATGAATACATAGCAAAAGTTTTCATAATTTTCCTCAAAAAAATGATTTACGATGTTTGTTAATGTTTTTAACTCTTTTTATTTTCTTTAGGAGTATATATTACATCACTATAAAGAGAAATATTTAAGAAGAAAAATTTGTAATCACGAATCCAAATATAATTTCTACAGTATAAGATCATTTTGAAAGGGAATAAATTAAAATAAATAAAATGAAATATACATGTCGTTTAAAATAAAAATAATAGAAAACCTAATCCTCTTAATTTCTATAATTCAGTGGTAAAAATATGCAATCTAATCATATAAAATATTCTTTTTTATATAGTTATTAGTTATTTTATTCTCTTTTGGGAAGCACTAGTTTCTCATTAAATTGAATTTAGATACCAAAAATGTTTGTTTTTTGGATCTAATGTGTGTATTTACCACAAATAAAACAGCCATGATGTAAACTGTGAATTTCTAATGCATTGCAATAATAATTCTATAGATAAACATCAAAATATAACTTATAGTTTGTGTTTTCATGAGAATATATTTTATAATAAAGAGATATATAAAATCATCTAAATCATGGTATGAGGGTACTGAATGAATATAAGAAGGCTATATAGTTCATCAAATGGATGTAGATTGAGGCATATATACTATGATTTTTAACTATCAAGACATATTTTAAAATAATTTTCATATTTTGGTTAATGCTTCTTTAGTGTTTGATCCAAATGACAATAATTACTGTTCATAAATGTTTTTTAATTTATAAATGATATTATATACCATCATCAAAATAGAATCCTAGAATATGAATATATAAAGGTGATAATAATTTCATTTAAAATATTTTATAATCATCTATTTTTTAAATTTTCTCAATACTACCAGGAATATTGAAAATATATATACTCAAAAGAATAAATATATTTTTTAGAGATGATTGGATAGAGTGTGTAGTGTCATAATGCTTTGTCAAATCAAGTTGATGTGATCACCTATTATGTTTGTAATTTTTTATTCTACATATATTATTATGAGTCTGTCACATGTCAATCTGACAGAAAATGTATCCGCTATGACTCAATGTGTGTATTTTCAATATAAAAGTGTAATTTTAGTCCAAAATTAACCACACCTTATAAAAACTAATAATATTGTCTCCAAATATTTTTTTTCAAAGTACAGAAATAATTTTATATGTATATGAATCCACCCCTTGTTAATGTAATACACGATGTTGTTGGTATGACTCAAATCATGATTTTCCACATTAAAAAGTGTAATTTTACTCTAATGAACATTTCACAAAGAAAAACCAAGAAAAATAGATTATATTATCTTGATAATTTATGAAAATTATCCATAATTTATTTTTAATATAGGAATTGAACACATGTCAATCTAAAACATGATGTGACCGGTTGGCATTTAAGTTCTTTTTTCCACATTAAAAAAGTGTCATTTTACTCTAAAAAAAGTGTTACATATTCAAAAATAATAAAAAACATCATTTTATATAGATAATTTGGAAATAAACTATTATTCATTTTTGATGTCTAGGAATTGACCGCATGTCAATATGACACACGACATGGAAAATATGACTCAAAGTGATTGTTCTCAATATAAATGTATCATTTTAGTATAAAACATGATTCACATAGCCAATACTAAGTAAATGATATTGTATTATCTTGATAATTTTGGATAACTATCCATAATTCCTTTATGGTATATAAGAATTTACCTCACATCAATATGATACATGATGGGGTTGATATGACTCAATGTGCATGTTTTCACTTTTAACGTGTTATGTTACTCATAAACACTCCTCACAAAGAAAACATTGAGTAAAAAAGATTTAATTTTCTTGATAGTTTTGTAAAATGATCAATAATTCATTTATAATGTTGAGTAATTTTCCACACATCAATCTGACACGCGATACGGAAAATATTACTTAATTTTTGGTTCTAAATATAAAAGTGTCATTTTAGCCTAAAAAATGTTTAGTATAGAAAAAAATATGAATCCCTGCTATGATTGACTTGAATAATTATTAATGAAATAAATAATTCATTTTTTTCATGTTGGTATTGTCCTCATGTCAATCTGACACACAATGTATCTGATATGAATCGAAGTGTGTGCATTCAATATAAAAGGGTAGTTTTAGTTTAAAACACTCTTCACATTTTCAAAACTGAGATAATGTGCATTTTTTTTTTGATAACATTAGAAAAATGATCCATAATTTATTTTTTATGTGTATGTATTGACCTCATGTCATTATTACACTTGATATTGCTGATACGACTCAAGGTTCAAGTTTTCATATTAAAAAAGTGTCATTTTACACTAAAGCACGCATCACATAGGAAAAATGTGAAAATTAGATCTGATTACCATGATACTCAAGGAAAATAATACTTAAAATATTTGATATTTTTTGAATCTACCTCACATTAACTTGACACACAATGTTCTTAGTAAGACTTCAAGTGAATGTTCAAAAAAATGTTATTTTAGTCTAAAACACAATTCATATAGCCAAAAATGAATAAAACGAGTTCAAATTATCTTTAAACATTATAAAATAAATCTGTAACTACTTTTTAATGTTTGGGAATTAAATACACATAAATTTGATATATGATGTGGTTGGTAAGAATCAATATTTATTTTTTCACATGAAAAAGTATCAATTTCCTCTAAAACACATTTCATGTAGTCAAAACTAATAAAATGAGTTTGGATTATCTTGATACATTAGTAAAGCAATACATATTTAATTTTTTATTTATATTAATTATACACATGGAAATATGACACATGATGTGTTCATTATTACTTCAAATGCATGTTCATAATTAAAAATGTCATTTTAGTCTAACACCCTATTCCGATAGCTAAAAATGAGAAAAAATATTTGATTATCTTAATAATTTATCATAAATATCCATAATTCATTTATAATGTGTAGGAATATTATACACAATAGTTGGACATATATTGTCGCTGATGTGAAGCAAAGTGTGTGTTATCACATTAAAAAGTGACATTTTCCTCTAAATCATTTTTCATATAGAAAAAACAAAGTAGACAAGAATAAATTTTATTGATACATTCTAAAAAATGAGCTGTAATTAATTATTTATGTGTGAGAATCTACTACACATAATTTAAACACACGATGTGTCTTGTATGACTCCAAATTCATGTTTTCACATTAAATAATGACATTTTCCTCTACAACATGTGTCACATAGTCAAAGCTCAACAAACGAGCTCAGATTATCTTGATGATTTTGGAAAGTGATCAATAATTCATTTATATCATATATTAATTAACCTTAATTTAATTTTACACATTATTTGGCTAGTATAGTTACATTTAAAAGGTCTCTTTTTACTTAAAACATATATTTCATAGAAAAAATAGATCAAATGTGTTTTGTTTTTCTTGATAATTTAGAAAAATGATGCACACATTATTTTTTATGTAAAGGAATTTTACAAAATATCTAGTTGAAACATTATATTTTAATAACCATTTTGATGTTTTCATCATAATCTTGTATTTTTTTGATATCTACCTTTTTTTAAAGTATTTTTTTGTAATCATATGGGAATTGAAAAAAGAGGAGTGTTGTGTAGTTTTGGAAGAAAAGTTGATTGGTATTGAAAAGTTGTTTACTAATGAAATTTTTTCTTCTAATGAAAATTTGATTGTTAAAGAAAATTTTTATACTAAATAAATGTTGTTTTTGGATGAAAATTTGTTTTTTAAATAAATGATGTTTTGTGATGAAAAGTTGATTGCTGAATAAAAGTAGTTTAATGAAGAGTGTTTTTTAAAAAAACTCTTTATGAAGAAAAAAAATTTCTAAATAATATTTGTTGATATAAAAATTTATTTTATTGAGAAATATTGTTTGTGGAAGAAATGTTTTTTTTCTGAAGATTGTTTTGTGAAGAAAAGCTGTTTTCTGATGAATATTATTTCTCTAGATGACGAAAAATTTTCTTGCTAAGGATGAATAAAATTTGTTATGTCAAATTTTTTTGAAATTTAGAAATATATGAACATTACAAAACAATGTTAGATTATTCTTTTCTATACTTTAAAGTTACTAAAATTAATAAAAAATTAATTATATGATATAGAGTTATTAGGAGAATAGATAAATTCAAATTTTCTAGTGCTTCCAAAAATTAAAGTTTTCTGGGAGCACGATGATAATTTATATGTGACTAAGAAGTGCTATCAGTTGATGAATTTCTATTAGACATAGAATCTCTATCATGATAATAATTTCTATTGGACTGAGAAGTTCTATCATACTGAATGTTCTATAAGACTAATAAATTCTATTAGACTAATAAGTTATATCTTTCTATGATGTTCTATCAGACTAGGAAGTTCTATCATACTAATATGATCAATCATACTAAATAGTTATATTATAATGAGAATGTAGAATAAATATAAAGGTTAATAATATGTGATCAAATTGCAACTTGATAGTGTTTGAAGGGTCTTTATGTCATTTGAATTTAAAACCATGTTGTTAACCCTTTTGAAATTTTCATAAACAATCAGATAAAGAAATAATATTTGTTTTTTTTAATTTGATCAAGAGAATCAGAATAATGAACAATGTTCTAAATTTGAAATTTCTTAACATTAAATTTTTAGACATAGCATTTAATGATTTTTAATTGTTAGTTGAATTTATTTCTAGTGGACCATAAAAACGAAGAGTTATCTGGATCACTATTTCCATGATGATGTATTATAAATTCAAGAAGTGTTCTGATGTATTTGAAATTTTCTAAAAAAATCAATAAGAGTTGATAATAGTTGAAGTGGTCAATGATGAAGTTCAAATACGAGTGAAATTCAGTGTTTTTGATTTTTTGGCAGTTGTAAAAACAATTCAGTTTCCTACCTTTACTATTACATGGCCAGCTATAAATAGATGTATAAGGTATCCAGATACTGGACATACTTTAGCCATGAAAAAAGCATAATATCTACACAATGGGTTTTATAGGTGAGTTTTCCAACCAATTTTGTTTCAAGTTGAAGAAGATTTTATATAAAGATTATTCTTATAAGGCTATCAAACTATGAAATGTTTAGATTACTGAACTTAGATATTTGTACTAATGGAATCAATTTTGTTTTTAAAATAAGTTATTTGAGATGCGAAGATTAATAATAGGTGAATGAGACATAGTTCCATCAGACTCATCATTACTAGAGTGATTTTATAGATGAATCATCACGGGGAATACAACTTATTTATTTCATTTCTTATGGAACATTTTTTTAATAAGAACTTTTAAACTTACAAGAGTTTGTATAATCATTCCTATCATGATATAGAAGGTTTCTAATGAGATTTGACACAAGTTTTATGAACTTCTTCTTAATGGTTAATTTATATACTACCATGAGAGTGTCTATGGAATGGATTTTGGTTATCACATTATAGATGAAACTTTTTAATCATGTGTTCCATGTTTAATTTCATATTTTCATGCATGGGGTTTTCTAAAAGTAGATAAGGTATAAATCAAACAAGTTTTATGGGTTATTTTTCCTAATGTTTGAAATTTTTTTAAAAAAACCACTGATTCGACCCCCTCTCAATTATTATTCAATCCTTCTTAAATTCAATTTGTATCAAATCCTATAATCCCATGATGAATCCTAATCATGGATAATCACAATTTTATTTTTAGTAGATAAATTATAAAATTAGATGGAAAAACTTTTCAGGGTGAGAAAAATAGGATGATTAAATATCTCTTATCTCTTGGATTGTAAGTTATTTATGCTATTATATTTTCATTTCTACCCACTAATAAATATTCTCTTATTACTTTTCATGATAAGAGAAATATTGTTTTTTATGAAAAAACTATAAATTCTAATCTTATGTCTTGATCAAATAATTTTTACACGAAGATTATGGGTCTCAAAACATCAAAGAGTATGTGGAAAAAGCTCAAATTTATTTTCAAAGGGAATACTAAATTGAAGGAAGAAAAGATACCAATCTAGAACAACATGTTTGATGATATAAGAATGAGAGATGAAGAAACTATTGATTAGTACTTTACTAGATTAAATGAATTTTTTTGTAACATCAGATGTTTTAGAGATGTCATGGAATATTTTACAATTATGAATATACTCATGATAGGTTTTTTAGAAATTTTTGATTCTAAAGTTTCTTCTTTAGAATATAAAGATGATTTATCTCATAATGAACAGCATAACATTATTGTTTCTCATTAAATGAGAAATCCACCAGTGTTCAAAAAGACGATTAAAGATAAAATGGATTTTGAATATATGAGAAAGATGAGAATTCAAGATGTTTAATATGATGATCCTTATGATTAAAAATATAACGAGGATGATGAATTAAATAAAAAAATCATTTCTCTCATCACAATGAACAATTTTAGAGGAAGAGGAATTTACATAGGAAGTCTTCCTCTAAATTGTTTTTTGTGTGTGGTAGAATTGGGAAATTTGATATAAATTCACCAAGAAGAATATGGGATAATATAGATACATTTATATTAAAAAAACATGATGGAATAAGTGGTAAAAAATTATAAATAAGAAAATTCATCCAAAAAATATCAGAATAAGTTCCCTATAAATAAAATATGTATACCGAGTAATAAATCAAAATCCAAAAAAACTAAAAAAAATTCTTCATATGATGAAGGATCATAAAATCTAAAACCAATCATATCATATGTTGAGAAAAGAAAATACTACCCAGATAATGAAGAAAGACGAGGTGAAGAATATTATATAGAGTATTAGTTTAGATTAGAACTTGTTGTATGTGATTAAAAAAATATCCCTCAAAAAAGACATCAAAATGATAAATAATTATAGTGTAATTTTTTTAAGGTAGAAAATCTGTTGTCATGCAGAATGAGGAATATATCCAGGAGATCTTGAGTAATAAGCTAAGAATTCCTAAATTGGGAAATATAATTGAAGAACATTGAAAGAAGTCATAAAAAAGTAAGATAAAGTAAACAAGTATGAATCTAAAATTCTTGAGCCGAAAATTACTTTCAGAATGTCGAATTAAAACAACACAAAATATTTGAAAGTAAAATATAAGAATTAAAAATTTACTGAGAAATATAAAGTCATAAATAAAAATAAATCTTCTCTCACTAAATTAAATAGTTCATATGTTTTTTATAAATTTTTTGGTTTTAGAAATGGTTCTGGAATGATTAGTGTGAGAAGGGTTCTGTTAAATCAATCATATTACCAAACGATTAAAATTACCCCCATAATAATGTTTCCACATTAAAAAAATATGTTAGAGAAGAAATTATTTATCAACATCAACAATGTTTCTACAACGAAAGGTCATATATAAACAAAAAACCAATATTTGATGTGTTTTTTTGTTTTTCTGGAATTTATGGGCAAACAACTTACACCTATTGATATGACATGTCTATTCCAAGTAATAGGTCTGAAAAGAGTGGAAGAAATGGTGGGATTAGATTGAGTGACCTTACTAAAACATGGAATGGTGAAAAAGTGAAATCTCAAGATGTAATAAAAATTCCAACAAAAACAAATTTGATTGTATAGAATATATTTTTGAAATATGTGACAAGGTTAGCCATCATTCCAACTAAATAATGAAAACTCTTCTATGGATTAATTATTATGCTATAAAAGAAAAGGAATATATAAAAAATAATATTGTGTAATGATTTTTTTTATAGAGATAGAAGTTATATAATGTAAAATTAACAAACAATTGATTCTTGATAGTGGATGTTAACAAAAAATTAAAGATGAATTGAAAATGTTAAAATATGTTGTAAATTGTGATAGAGGAGTTGTTACCTTAAAAAATGAGATTTGCGTAAAAATAAAAGGAATTTGAATGGCTTAGATTGAATAAGAAAAGTATAAATTTAATGAAGTTCTATTTATTAGTGGGATAAACCATAACAATGTGATAATGAAAAAGAAGTGATTTTAAAAAAATATTCTTATATCATCATAAGTGTGGAATGAGGATAATTTTTTATGATAATATAAAGTACTAGTGAATATATCATTCAAATAATAGAACATTTCTGCTCCTATTACTTACGTACTTATGATGTAAACATGTTATGGCAAAATAGACTTGGTTATATAGGATAGAAAACTATGATCAGACATTCAAATGTTGATGATGTTATAAATTTTTCTGAATTTAAAATGAGAGAAGAATATGTTTGAATAACATTTATGATATGGGAAAAAATAATTTCATAGACAAGATAATATTCAGTCTATGAGGCCTCTCAAACTTATCCATTTTGATTTATGTAGTCAAATGAGAAATCAATCAACAAAAGTATATTATTATTTTATCACATTTATTTATTATTTCACTAAGATAACCAATATCATGTTTATGAATCATATGTCACAGAATATTTAAATGTTCATATTTTTCCAAAAATATGTTGAAAGAGAAATGGGAGTTTATATAAAGAAAATGAGAAAATATAACGGTACTAAATTCACATGCATTTATTTTGAATCTTATCTTAGGAAGTTTGGAATAAATCATTAGTATAGTTCTCCATACACCCCAAAAAAATGTTGTCGCATAATAGAAGAATATAAGATTCATGTAAATGGGAAGAATCATGTCATAATAATAAAAACATTCTAAGTTCAACTATAGAGAGGATTTTAGTTCTATTGTACCTGTTCAAAATAGAATTTTGTTGAGGTCACAATAAAAAAGGACTTCCAACAAAATTTGGTATAACAATAAACGTTCATTTAAGTACTTTAAATATTTTGGATGTCAATTTTTACTAAAAAAATCCCAATCATGGAAAATTTAATGATAAAGATGAAGAAGTAATATTCATAAGATATTCACCCGATAGAATAATTTATAAATGTTTGGAAAAATAATTTTAAATTTTTTATGGATTCTTATGATTTCAAAGTTATCAAAAACCTGAATTAATTAAAAAAAATTTAAAAATGTCAAGGAAGAAAAACTAATGATTTCAAATGAAAGTGGAATTAAGTAAAATCCAAATTTTTTAGATTTATAAGAATCACATGATATAGAAATTGAAGCTAAAATATAAACAGTTCAATTTATTGGTTTATAGAAACATTTTTAATCTTAAAAGAGTATTATGAATTAGAAAGATATTTTTTAGATATAAATAATATTGATATTATAAAATTAGGAATAAATAATTTCATAAGTTAAACCATAATTAGTTTTAGGTTAATTGGGACACAATGAATGTGTTGATGCAATGAATGATGAGTAGGATTATTTTGAGAAAAGAAACACTTGTGAACTTGTTCCACATTTAAAAAATAAAAAGGTTATTATAAAAAAATGGGTGTTAAGAAAGAATTTAAATAAATGTAGATATGTTTCAATAATTAAAAAAAATTATTTTTTGAAATGGCCATGCACAGAAAGAATGTGTTGGTTTTAGAGAAAACTTTTCCCTAGTTACATGATTTGAAACTGTTAGAATGTTTCTAAAAGTTGTAGTGAATTGAAATTAGAAACTTTATCAGATGGATAAAAATTCAACATTTCAAAATGGTGATATTAAAGAAGAATTTTACTTTTAAAAACCTTGTGGGTTTCTACTTGATAATTATGGAATTATTGTTTTTAAATTGAAGAAATTATTTAATGTGTTAAAAAAATCACTATGATCTTGGTACTCAAAACATGAAAATTATTTGTGAATGTTGAATTTTTATAAAAGAAATGTTAATAGAAACATATATTTGAAAGATGTTAACTCTAACACCGTTATTTTAATTATTTATGTAGATGATATAATTTTTTCTATGCATTAATAAAAATATTGTAAATGATTTTTTGATTACATGAAGATTAATTTACAAATTTTAACGGGAGAATTAAATGATTTCAAGGGTTTAAAAGTTTATAAAAAATATAAACAAAATATCCTATATCAATAAAAGTATTCAGGGTAATTGTTAAAAAAAACAGATACTATATAATCCAAAGAATATTCAAATCCCATTTTAGTGATCAAGAAGTTGAGTAAAGATTAAACTAGAAAATGTGTGACTCATAAGGAGTTTCTAAAGATTATAGGAAGTTGGATTTATTTCATAGCATCAGGACATGATATTTTTTTATCTAAATTTTTATTTCATACAACATAGTCATTTTAAAGAGTCTTATATGTTGGATCCAAAGATAATTTTAATATATGTTAAATGAAAATCATTACATGGGATTGTATAAAAAATATGTTTTGAAATGTACTTTCAGGGATATAGTGATGATGATTGGACTGGGGTTTCCAATGATATAAAAATAACTTTGGGAGGAATAATTTACATGGGATAATGTTTTGTGAGTTTGTATAGTATGAAAAAGAGTTCAATAACAATGAGTTTAGAGGAATCAGAATATGATTCCGGTATACTAGAGTTTACTCAAATGTTGTGGATGAAGGTTTAGTTAGAATATTTGAAAATTCATGTTTTCAAACCATTAATGATAATTTATGATAAAAAGAGTTCAAATGGACTTTCTACAGACCCTATACAACATTCAAGATCAATATATATTGATATCATGTTTCCCTTTATGAAATATAATTTTACTAGTGGAGATATTATATTAGAATTTGTTTGAATGAAATAAAAAATTGATGAAAACTTCCAAAATGAAATTTAAAATGATATATTTGTGGAATTGAGGTTTAAGATTCTTGTTCATCCTTCACCAACGTCTTCGTAAACATATTAAGAAAGACTCTCACTATTATTTTTATTATTTTGATAAGGGGGAGATATTAACAACATTAATCAACTAGTGTGGTATAAGGAAAAATTTATATTAATATGGAAATTAATTTGCATGTCTCTAGGGTAAAGAACTCTGAAAAAATAATTACTTAATACAGCACTGTGGTATAAGGACAGTCACTTTTCAGAAAGGTTTTTTTTTAATATTTGAAAATTTTGAGATATTTCTAAAATGGGTTTTGAAAAATTTTAACTAATGAAAACTAATGAGTTTTAAAATTTATTATCAAATGTTGTCACCAAATCCAAAAGGTGCATTAAAGATACTTTTTGATGTTTTTTATTTATTAAAGAATAAATTTTATCGAATGTGTGTTTTTGTAATCCGATGAAAATTAAAAAAGGAAGCATACCGTGTAGTTTTATAGAAATTTTGTTTGTTGAAGAATATTTGATTACATGAGAAAAGATGTTTTCAAAAGAAAAATTGTTTTGAAAAGAAATTTATTTTCTAAAAAAAGTTTTTTTCTGAATAAATGTTTTTTTATGAGGATATTATGTTGGATGGATAAATTTTTTTGCAGATGAAAAGTTCATTACTGAAGAATTTTTTTTTTTGAAGAATATTTTTTAATGAAGAAAAATAGTTTTTTAAAGAGCATTTTTGTACTGAATAATTTTTTTTCTAAATAATTGTGGTTTTTTAGAATAATTGTTGTTTTCTAAGGAAATTTGTTTTTCTAAATAATTGTTTTTCAGAATAAAATTTAATTACATAAGAAAAGTCATATGCTAAAATGATGAAAATATTATTTTCTAATGATGAAAAAACATTGTTGTATGACAATGTTTTTCAATTTTGAAAGATAAGAACCTTCCAAATCTAAGTTAAATGATTATTTTTTTATTAAATTTAAAAAAATTACGTAGAATCCATGCTATGAGCATAAGTTTGATAGAGAAAATTAAAGCGTAAAGTTTCTAGAGTTTCCTAAAATTGATGTTTTCTGAATGCACCATCAGAAGTTCAATTGGATTGAGATATTCTATCAGAATGATAATTTCTATCCGATTGAGATGATTTATGAGATTTAATAAGTTCAATTAGACTGAGAAGTTTTATCAGGCTAAGAAGTTATATCAGATTTAGAATTTCTATCATACTGAGAAGTTCTATCATACATAGAAGATCTATATTATTGATAATTTCTATCAGACTGAGAATTTTTATTAAAATGATAATTTATGTCATACTGAAAAGTTATATCATATTTATAATATCTATTAGTCTAATATGTTCTATCAGGATAAGAGGTTATATTAGATTGAGAAAGAGGAATAATGATAAAGTTTCAAAAGACTTGGTGGAATTGATACTTGATAGTGGATGAAGGTTTCTAATGACTTTTGATGTTGAAACCATTTTATAAACCTTTTTCATATTTTCTTAGAGAATCAGAGAAAGAAATTATATTTTTTTTTTTAAATTCTGTCAGGAGAACTAAAATGATAAATAGAGTTCTAAATTGATATGTTCTAGACATGTAATTTATGGACAGAGAAGTTAAAAATTGTGAATTTCAAGTTGAATGTATTTCAAGTGGGTCAAATAGAAAATAAGTGTTTTCATGATCATAATTTTTATGATTATGCATTTTAAATTCTATAAAAGTTGTGAAGAATCAAGAAGATTCGATAATACATGAGAATATTTGAGAAGATTTGGGGTGGTCAAATATGAAGTTAAAATGTGAGTGAAATTCAGAGTTTTTTAATTTTGATGTGTGGAAAAAATGTTTATTTTTTTTTCTTTATTATTTATACACAAACTATAAATAGAGTTGGAAAGTACATGTGATGAGGACATATTTTATCCATGTGAAAAGCTGAATCTGTGAAAAATTGGTATCATAAGTGAGTTTTACAACCAATGTTTTTTTTGAGATGAAGATGATTTTCCAGATAGTTTTTTATGATTAGGAAATCTGACTAAGTTAAGTTCAGATTACTAGACTGGTATAATCATACCAAGGGAATCATTTTGGGTTTTTTAGAAGTTTATTGAGAAGTATATATTCATAGCATCATACTAAGGTCCCTCGAACACACCTTCACCGTACTAAGTTTCTGAATGAATACCCCAGGTGCAGAATGTTTCTTTATTTAATTTTTGATGTGGTTAAAATTTTTGTGAGAAAAAACATGTAAACTAATGAGAGTTGGTATAATATTTCCTATCATGAGGTAGTATATTTCTAAATGGAGGTTTGAAAATTTGTATTCACATCTTCATAATAGTGTATTACCATAAACTCATAGATGTGGCTATAAAAATGATGTAAGTTATCATAATGAGGTTGATCCATAGAAATAAAGTGTCCAGTGTTCAATTTCCTATTTAAATTTATTTTCGTTTCCTAAATATTAATAATTAAGATCTCTAAGAGGTTCTTGGGTTTAAGTATACTAAAGTATATTATTTGAAAAGGGAAACAATTTATTCAACCCCCCTTATTAGTTTATCTTCAATCCTTTGTATCTCAAATGTTCATGGTATAACCCAAAGTGTGAGTTGACATTAAAAAATTTCATTTTACTCTAAAACATGATTCCCATAGCCCAAAAAATAAAAGAGATTGGAATTTCAATATACATTATGATAAAGATACATAATTTATTTTTGATATGTTGGAATAGACCACTGGTCAATCTTGTCATAACCCATCTCATTGGGTCCCACCTGGCCGACTGATAGTTGAGTAAAAACTACCCCAACCACACCTCCATAGGCCAAGGGAACACAAAAAGCACTAAAGTCTAACTAATATGAGAGGACCTTTCCTAATGTTCATGTACACATACACCTAACTCCCACCATGAATTAATATAGAGTAATAATAATAATCAATGTAACATATAAAGAATAAATAATGTATGTAAAACATCTTGGCAACACAGTTGTATGAAAACATAAACTAAAATGTATAGGGTAAAAAATACATGCCCCACCAAAAATTTTCCCTTACTAAAGAATATCTTGAAAAGTAAAATACTGAGAGAGAATATATATAAATCACCATTCTCTGACCACTGTACATGGTCAAATGCACCGAGATATCCCTACGCTTCTTAGTAGTCACTGCTGACCAGTCCATCGTCTACATAAGACATGAAATGTGTGGTAAAATAGCATGCAGGTGTGAGTATATACATACACAGTAGAACACCCCAAAAACATGAAGGGGACAAATAAGAGATGTGATAGGAATAGATAACTCCACCCATAGAGAAAACCACAACACACATGTATACATATATGCTCATAAAATAATCCCATAAATAGAGAAAGGAGATATACATATTAAATAAAATCCTATAATGATAATTTTTCCAACATTTCAAAGGAAAAACCATTGATGCCAAACATACCACATGGCTATTCAAAGTAGTCATGTGGGTGACATGTGCCCTAGTGCATTAGGAGAGAACTGTCTCAGTAGATATAGAACCCATACCTGAGTGTGATATGGGAGTGGAACCTCTATATAAAAACAAAATTCATGGAGGACCATCACCCAGATTCCATAAGGTATTACCAAGTCCTTATCAATACAACAAGAATTAAGGACAGGTTCCCTAAATCCACAGGGCAGTACCATCTCTGTGGACAGAGGACCTATACACCCTAATTCCAGAGTGGAGTACAACCTATGTATCAAAAAATAAATCATTGAGGACCCTTCTCCATAATTCGATAGAGGAGTACCATCATTTTGGATAAATGACCTACACCTTGATAAAATTGGGGAATACCACCTCTATATTTTTGCACTGATCTTGGAGGACCTTATCCTTGGTTTGATAGTGTAATGTCATCTCTCCATATATAAAATGAGTATAGAGGGAAAATACCCAAATGCGATAGGGGACTTCTATCTCAGTAGATATAGGACATTAACTTTAGTACCAAGAGGGTGTACCATCTCTATTTGGACCTTATGACTCACCTTCTTGATCAGTTCAATAATTGATTGTCACCAAGATAAGTGTCACAAAAAAAACATCCTACATCATATCTCAAAAGGAACCTGGAGTTCCACCATCATGTTCAATTTAAAAAAACACTAAGTATAGCTTCTCATGGGAAAATATACATGTCCAATTGAAGTATATATGAGAGGTATAAGTTTCCTCAAAAACAGGTTTACTACGTGTAAAGGACCCACATGGTATGTAGCCCTGATATACTTGTTGGTAATGTACTTTATATCACCTGGATCACTTGATATGTACTAATACGTAGAGTGAAAGGGAACTACATAGCATGTATCAAGCACCTGGGTCCATATTGTGTTCTTCTATCTATGCCTGTGTCCTTTGAACCGTGTCTATGTACATTGGTCGTGTGTGTCAACACTACACAAGTGCCTATACATGGAGTACATTTTCCAATGTCTAGGTCCATGTAATCCTGATTTACATAGAGAGTCTCTATCACTATGTCACATGGAATGTAGGGGTCCCACATGGCATGTGATATTTAACTCACCCAAAAATCCCTATCTATCAGAGCTGGGTCACTACATGACATGTTTTCATCAGACTACATTATGTGTAGTAGGTTTTTTCGTATAATCATAGAATAGGTAATGCATCTTCCAAATCTAATTATTCTACTACAAATCATAATATTTTACCAACAACAATCAGTGGATACTATGTTTGGCCAATGATTCTGGCCCTCTAGTGTCTAGGAATTTGATCTCTTTCCATTTTCAGAATACCTCCTCGTGTCGTTGTCAATTTTGGAACCTCCAATTACCTTTTATAATTCTCGATCCATGATAGAATCACTCAAATCCTTAAAACCATCACAATCCACCCTCAAATATCCAATCCGTTCAACACATGTGAATCAACCATGAACACAAGGGTATGATCGCCCTCGATCCTGCTCGGCAATGTCGAACTATTGACCTCGTAGGACAATGATGAAGATCATAAATAATGACGGTGGAAAAGAAAATAATAAAAGTTGATGAAATCATTGTCCATTTTATTTATATTGGGTTTAACCAGGGCAAAAAATATATCAAAATAGGGATAAGTAGAGTAAATAATTGAAATATAATACATGGTCTCATGCAAAGGATTAAATCAAACACAGATAACAAAATTGAATTGATAATGATAAAAATTTTTAATCATAATTGAATAGATCCACAAATGGAAAGTCTTACATAGATATTGGATCATTTTATGGTGATGAACATAGCTTCCAATGATGATGATGATTCATTTTGTTCATTGTGCTTCTATTTTCCTTCGTATGACCACCAGTCATTGTCTAATCTCAGTTCGCCAATAAATAATGTGGAATTATCCCCACAAAGATCCCATGGTTATATAGAGAAATATATATATATGATATAAAATTTTATTTAAAGAGGGAAAATATTTAGGTTATTTAAAAAATTAATTAAATACATAAATTAATTATTACACCAAACATAACCTCTAATGGCCTCTTTATCTGAATCTCCCATATCGACAAACTTTAGGATGCATCTAGGGTAAATATCATGCTCCGTATTCAGCCATGGTTTCAAATTTTCTATTTTAGTCCCTATTTAAGTGTTACCCCATTTTCTAGAGGAACTATTCTCATTAGATATAAAATATATTTAGTATCTATATAAAATTAATTCTGGGCACACCGGGCCTCAAAATTTTATTCCCTATCCTTTCATGGTTCTGAAAATATTCCTTAATATTTTTTAAATTTTTAAAAGGAAAATATATGGTCTGTAAATTATTCCATCCTTCAATAATTTCAACCTAAAAAACAAAAAACTAAGAAAAAAGGTGTGGATATTGAGCCCTCATCTGGCTCTCCTGCTTCCAAGATCTCACCTAAATGCTCATATGCTACCACAACACACAATCCAAATTAATTGTCAATCCACAAATATTCATATCATATTTATCCATTAGCCACACTTATTTCTCCAATAAGGTGGATCCATTATTGATTTCCTACACCCCCTAGTTAATCATGTTCACAGGATCGTGCACGTATCTCCTCATCCGCGACACAATGAAGAATTTATGTACCTTCTACAAATGTGGGGGTAAAGTGATGTTGTATGAAACCTAACCAACCCTCTATAATATATATAAATTCCTGATGAACCTTAGGGATATCTTTCCTCCCTAGAAAAATCTCTAAAACACTTTCCATGGAAAAATTTTATAAAAACATGGTCTCCTATCTCGAACTCTACGGGACAACAATTTGATATGCATATGATTCATATCTTATCTTTTATGTACTCATACGTTTATGGATAACATGGACCATATCCATCATCTATTTCACCATATCTGTCCCAAAAAGAGATGAATCACCAATCTCAGTCCATCAAAAGTGTGACATGTAGGGTCTCCCATAGACGGACTTGAATGGATCCATGGTGTTGATAGAATGGTAAATTTTATTATAAGAAAACTCTATAATGTGTAAGAGATCCCCCAAGAGTCCTCCAAAGTCTAACACACAATCAATTAATATATCCTCTAGAATCTGGATAGTGTGCTTTGCCATTCCATCAGTCTAGGAGTGAATGCATGTACTTATCCACATCTGGGTTATGAATACCTACTATAGGTCTATCCATAATCATGTCATATACTATGTATCATGGTCAGAGTCAATCATCTAGGGAACCCAATTAATGTGGATGATCTACCTAATGTGCATCAGCCCCAAAATATCTCATGAACTCTACTCCTAGATATCAAGGATTTATGATGACTTTGTAATTTAGTAAACTATCACCCAGATGGAATTATGGACTCTTACTATGCATGGAATCCCTGTCACAAAATCCATAGATATTTCACCCAATTTCCACTCTTGGATCTCAAGATACTAAAAAAAACTTTCTGAAACCTGGTTTTCAACCTTCACCTACTGACATTTGAGGCACCGAGAGATTAACTTGTCCATGCTCCAACACATTCAAACCCACAAAAACTATTGATGATGTTCTATGTATGTCATCCCTACACCAAAATTTTTAACTAAAGGAGATGTGTCAAACATTATAAATACCTCCTCCCAAATCATAACTGGGATCATTTTACATCTCTACAAAAGGATGACTGGATTCCAGCCTTTAGAAAATCAATCTGGTGAATCTATAATTGATATCTAGTCACATTGGACCTCATAATCAATGTCTCCCAACTTATCCTCCCACACACACTAGAGAAGAATCGGGGACAACACCATCGATTGATGAAAATATACACCCTCCTCCTCAACCAGGGTCTACTATAATGAAGCTATATCATCAAAATCCTCCTCCACTAAGCACACCCAGGATTTATTACTATGGGAATCTTCCATCTTTTTTACCTTTCTAGGTGTATATACTATCTCAAAGTCATAGTCCTTGAAGAACTCCAACCATCGCCTTTGTATTAGCTTCAGGTGTCTCTACATGAAGACATAACTGAGTCTCTAATAGTCTAAATAAACAACAATGTGCTCTCCCAGAAGATAGTTCCTCCACATCCTCAGAGTGAAGACTACCACTACTAAATTTAGGTCACAAATCACATAGTTCTTCTCATTTGTCTCAACAAAATTGACCAATATGTGATAACTTCTAACCTCTCTATCAATATGTAGTCGATCACAAATTTAGGGGAATAACTATATGATAATTACTATATGACCTCCTTTGGTAGTCTCAAACTTGGATTACTAATCAACCTCTACCTTAACTCCTCAACGAATCTCAGTAAAATATCAGCCAAGGTAAATGGATATATTTTCACATTAGGGCAGTCAATCCGGATGTAATCCTAGAGAATCCTTCCATCAACCTACTATAGTACCCTTACAAGCCATGAAAAATTGATACCCCTGAAATAGTCTTAGATGGATCCCAATAAATATCTACATCAATATTACCTGGGTGAATAACTAATCCATGATAATATTTGACATGCCTTAGAAAGTGAACCTCAAAGATTAAAAACTAGAACTTCGAAAGCATACAATAATGTTAGGGATCCAGAAAAAGTATAGGACCATCCTCATGTGCTCTTCATGGACCACCACTAATGCAGAGTATATTAATATTATCAATATGGAAAAATAAACATCTGTCTAAGTATGGATGAAAAATATGGTTCATAAAATACATAAACACAGTAGGGGAAGACATCACATTGTATGTAATTACCTAGAAATCATAGTTTTTGTACTAATATTTGAATGATAACATTATAATATCATCCTTGAAAACTCAAAATAAGTGGTAGATAGACCTAATATTGATATTTCAGAAACATATAATGCCTCAAAATTGATCAAATATAAGGTAAATACTTGGTTAGGTGTACATTTTCATTATTTTGTCCTAGTTCATGAGATAAAAATCTACACAAATAAATAATCTCACACATATATTATTCATAAACAACCCCAGAGCTTCCAAGGCAGACACACATGGTCTGATAAAAACCATTCTCTTGAATGTACTCCAACTGTCCCCTCATCTCATGGAGGATGGTATGGGCTATCCGTTTTTTAACTAAAGACATTTGAGTGGTTCCAGACTGAAATTTGATACAAAACAAAATATATCACCTTAAAGGTAGTAATATAACATACTTGTGGAATACTATAGTTTAATCCTCAATTAAATAAGGAAACTAGATATTTAAAGAGCCCGCAACACCAAGGAATAAAATCTCCATATAATTTATTAGAGATTGTATCTTCTTACTCAAAATCCCACTCTCTTCTATGAGATCTCTCTCATCCACAAAGAAAAGTATTGTTCCCATAGTATGAAGGCATCTGATTAATCTATAGTGACATTAATTCTATGATTAGACTAGGGAAAACTAGTCCATTACCAATATGACATCATAAATAATCATCCTAAAATATAAGTAGTCCCACAAGAAACTATCTCCACCAATAAATAGATCGCACTAGCAGTAGATAAATGATATTGAAGAATCATTCCCTTTAGAATCCTTAGGTTAAAGCATCTGAGACATAGTCTTAACTGAGATCTCAATATATTTCACAAGGATTAATGATATGGAGGAATAAATCACACCTGTGTATAGTAGTATTTAATCAAGTGTACAATAAAAAATATCATACCTCTTATCAACTCATGAGATCCAAGTTTATATTCCTCCATAACCTATAACTTCCCATGGCCCGAAATGCTAACTCCTTGATCCTGAAATCGAATGCTTAGCGGTGGTGGTGGAAGGATCTCATAACATCATCCAATATATATAGATCCTTGAGTAGCTGGCATTGTGTCTGATAATGATCATGGGTATGATTTATGTACTTTAACTCTTATTTCCTTCAATCCACTACAGAAGACTCTTCCCTAGGATGCATATTGATGGATCCCACTTCATGGTGGCCCTTATATAGGAATATATCCATCACCAGCTCCCACTCTAGAACTCCATCATATGTTGGATGGAAAGGGGTACCCCACTAGTGGGGATGTCTTTTTTGATTCTATACTCAATCTTCCACACCCATAATTATCCATCTTGAATAATACCAATGGAGTACCATTTAAGTTTAGTGAAACTCATATAATACTCAGAAACTATCATCCCACCATACTGTAGCTCTAGAATCTTCTCTATGTCTGAACTAATTGCAATAACGAGGGATAGTAATCCTCATGAAACAACTACTGGAATTCAATCCATGAGAGTTTCAACTAATCATGTGTTTGTGGGACTAATATCCACTAGAAACCAATTTCTCCAAAGAAAATGATGGCTTCAAGTATAACCATATGATCAGTTATGGTCTACAAATGTATAAAAAGTTAGATAACCGACTACAGAAAATCCTCTACTTCCTAGGGATCTAACTTACCATATCACCTCAAAAAACTCAATTAAAAGAACATATAGAGTGTTCTATCTATATATTCATCATCATCATGCTCTTCTAGTATAATTTTATCCTTGATAGATAGTGATGTTTCTACATAACTATGAGGGAGAAAGATCTCCTGATATGGCCCCAAAAAATGAGGCCTCATCACTCATAAAATAATCATCATTATCCTAAATTATTAACCTAGATGGTTTTATTCGTATAGGTATAATGAAAATTTAATCAATATGTACTATGATCTAATGTGAATACATATGGGGATCTGACTCAAGAAGTAATTTCAATAGACTCAATCCTATATGATTTATGTACCAATGTTCCATGCAACAAATTTCATGGTATCCCATGTGGATTAGTTGGTATTTAGATTCTTGGTGAATGGATATGCTAGTTACTCCACCAATACTGTGTTCCTTAGACTAAAAGAGGCACTTGATACACTTTTACACCATTCCCAAAAGATCCAACAAAATCCTCATAAGGGGCTCACTCCAAACACCATCCCAAGAAATGAAATACTTTAATAACAATCTATCATGACCAAACCCACCTGGGCCCACCTGGCTAGTAGAGATCCATACAATAACTACCCTAATCCCTCCCTTATAGGATAGGGTCTTACAACCAGCATTGAAATGCATATCTAATATAGGAGTCATTTTCCTAATGTACCAATATCAATGAAACCAACCATCTCCATGAAAAATTAAATAAGAATAATCATAAAATATGAATAATTCCAAGAATAATCCATGCATGTAAAACCTAAAGGGAATAAAAGAATACAGAAACATAATCATACAAGTAAAGGGTGAAAATTCACTCCTAAACATCAATATGTCCCGACCTGACAATAACTATAAATGTAAAATTTTGGGAGATCCCAACTCCAAATTTTCAAGCTCCAACCATCATATGTTATCAAATTTAATTGGGTATTATTATAATTATGAGTAATAGACACCGAACTGTCTGTTATAATTGTATGACATGACATGTGTTAGAAAATTCAATGTATTGGAGAGTATATACATACCTAGTTGGACTCCTTGAGAAATGTAACAGGGAGAAATATTGGATATGATAGGAATAGATAGCTCAACCCATAGAAAGAAAACCCAATACACATGTGCATATATCTGTTCATAAAATAATTCTAGATGAGTGATAAATGCGATATACATCTCACATCTCATACTTGGATGATAAATCATCCAACAGTTCTAGGGATCCATCATCAATTCTAAAAATCTTGCAACTTTTTTCGAAGAAGTCATGTAAAGGACCCACACATTGCTGCATCTGGGGAGTACCGTCTCCACGTATAGAGGACACAATCCGTGGTGTGATATGGGGTGCCACATAAGTATCAACACTACCAGAATGGAGGATTCATAGCCTAATTCTCTAAGGGAGAACCATATTTTTATAAATATGATTATCATGTAGGACCTACTCCCTAATACAACAGGGGAGTACCATCTCTGTGGATAGAGGGAGCATGGAATGATGTGACAGGGGAGTACCACATTTATATCTATACATTAATCATGTTGGACCCACACATTGATTCCATAGGGGGTACTATCTCTATGGATAGAGAACTCACACCCTAATGCGATAGGAGAGTACCACCACTATATATATACTCTACATATAGAGGCATGAACCCTAGTCCAATAGGGGTGTACCATATGTACATATTTCCATCATGTATGAAAGAATAATTCCATTATGAAATAGGGGAGTACCGACTCCATGGATATAGGTCACACACCTGGGTTCCCCATGGGAGTAACACATATATCTGGACTCTCAGATGATCATACCTAATCACAACCATCATTGAGTGTTTCTTAAATAAGTGTATCACTCATAAAATTATGCATCATATATCAAATGATACTAATAATTACACCATCACATAATATAAGGTAAATAACTATGTATAGGTTATTCTCATTCCAAAATCTATGTCCAATGAAAGGATATATGAAAGGTATAAGATTTGATAAAAGGAGGTACGCAGTGTGTAAGGGACCCACATGGTTTGTGGTCCGACTTTTCTTCTTGGAAATGTCGATCCGAACACATGTATCTCTATAAATTTAGTACTAATAGGTGTGTAAGGGTATTACACAACAATTATCAACCACACAGGACCAAGCCCTGTTCCCATATCTGTGATTGTGTCCATCAAACCATTTATGTGTAAACTAGTCCTGTTTGTGTACACTATCCATGTGCTTATACATGGAATGTCTCTTGCATGTGTCTGTGTCCTTTTAATCTCAATGTACATGAAGTTTTGAATCCTCTAGGTCACATGGCATATGGGAACCCCACACAATGTGTGATATTTAACTCACACAAAAATACCATCTACCGTAGATGGGTCAGTACACTACGTGTGATCATTAGACTACATGTTATGCAGTCATTTTTTATAGAATCTATTGATCTATCACATTTATTCCCAATCCTCTAGTACCGCCAAAAATCACACAATTTTACTACCTTAAATCTATTATAATCCTCTCCAGTGAATGATTCTCTCCCTTTGGTGGCCAGAAACTAGGTCTCGTTCTATTCGTAGGAAGCCTCTTCATGCTATTATTTCTTAGTGAACCTCCCATTTCCTCATAGAATTACTAATCTTGGGTGGAATCAACCAAATCCCACAAAACATCATGATTCATCATCTAATTATTACTTTTTTCATCGTACGTGAATATTCTGTGAATTCGGGGGTTCAATCGTGCCTGATCACAACCGATAATTTTTACTCGGGGACCCGCGAGCTAATAGAAAAGATCATGAAGGGTGATTGGGGAAAACCACATTGACAAATGTGTAAAAATAGTTTTCCAAGAATAATCTGAAAATGAATTTATATTAGGGATAACTTGGTTTAGAAGCATGCCACAATAGGGATAAATTTAATAAATAATAGAAATATGATACATTAGATCATGTAATGGATTGAATCAAACACGTATAAAAGAAATAGAATTGATCAAGCTCAATATTTTAATCCTGAGGGAACAAATAAAAAATTTGTGATTCCTATATCTTGTTTGATAGTGAATAACACAACTTACAATCATTAATTTATTATTTTGCATTCATTGTGCTTCAATTTTCCATGATTTGATCACCGATCATCGTCTGATCTCTATTCAAAAATGAGTAATATAAAATTATCCTATCAACGACCTAAAGGTTCTATTAATTAGATTAAATATATTCAATAATTTCATATTAATATAGGTAAAACATTTTTTTTCCTTTGATGAAATAATTAGATAAATTTATTAAATAATCCATTGAACGTACATTCCAGAGGATGATTTATCAAAATGTCTTCCACTAACGAGATTTAGGATGGACTTGGGGTAAATCCCACTATTCGAATTCAATTATGGTCTCATATTTTAAAAATGAGTCTTTATTTAAGAGATACAAAATTTTTATTAAAAACATGTCTACACATGATATAAAATATATTTAATATTTTTATAAAAGTAATTTTGGGCTCATAGGGCCTTAGAATTGTGTACTATATTATAACCTAACTCCAATAATATTCCTTGATATATTTCAATGCCTTGTAATGAAAAATAGTGTCTATGAAAATATAAAAAACTATGTGGATGTAAAACTATCCGTGTTTTATTTGTGATGTATAGAAATTGATCACATATCTATATGATGTACGGTGTGGTAGGTGAGACTCAATGTGACTATTTTCAATATATAAGTGTTATTTTAATCTAAAACATGGTTATCATATCCCAAACCTACAAAATGAGATAATTATATCTTGATAATTTTGGAAAGAAATCCATAATTCATTTTTGACATGTTGTAATCGACCACATGTCAATCTAGCACATGATGCGTCTGGTGGGACTCAAAGTGCTTATTTTCACCTAAAAAGTGCCATTTTAGTCTAAAACATAACTCATATTCTCAAAACTAAGAGAAATATCTTGAATTTTATTAACACCTTAGAAACACCATCAATATTTAATTTTTGACAAATAGGAATCGAACGCATGTCGTTCTAACATGCAATGTGGTCTGTATGACTCAAAGTGTGTCATTTTCACATTAAAAATATTATTTTGATCTAAAAAACACAACAAGAAGTCAAAATTGATTAAAAAATCATAGAATGTGTTGATGTATTATTGAAATTATCTATAATTCTATTATGACATGTAGGAATCAACTAAAATCAATCTTATAAATGATGTTCCCTATATGACTCAAAGTGTGTGTTTTCAAAATTAAAGTGCACTTTTAGTCAAGAACACATGTAAAATATCCAAAAATAGGAAAAAAAGCACTGGTTATTTTGAATCTTTTGGAAAGAGATATTTAATTCATTTGTGTCATATAGGAATTGACCACATAGGGCTTTGACAAATGTTGTTTCCTGTATGACTCAAAGTGAATGTTTTCAATATAAAAGTTTTTTTAGTTTAAAATGTTCTTAAAATTATCAAAACTAATCAAATAAGATTGGTTTTTTATAGTATTAAGAAAATGATCCATATTTGAAAAAATGAGTATCATGTCGTATGAATAGAGACCCCCATCAGAAAGTGTGAACCATGATCATGTTTTGGGTACAAGTTGTAATAACTAATAAAATAATTAATGTGATTAATTATTAGCAACTGAAAAAAAGTAACTAATTAATATGATTTAAAATAATAGTACAATTAACAATATAATTATTAATTAATAATGTTATTAAATAATTTGGTATTAATGATATAATTATTAATAAAAAATTAATTAATTAAGATAGTTAGTAACTGATAATATCATTAATATATTAAATAATTAAAAATATAATTAATATATAATAATAATTAACATTTTAATTAATAATTGGAAATATAATTATTAATTAATATTTTAATTAATAATTAAAAATATAAATATAAATATAAATAATTAATTTTATAATTATGGTATAACTGATAATATCAATAATACATTTAGTAATTATCATTATAAATTATCATATGTGGATTATATAACATTAAAATTACTATTTTATTTTCTTTTTTATGTAGTTTTACTGAAATAAAAAATGGATTTATTATAGGTACAAACTTTTGTAGAATGTTTTATCATTGGAAAAAGCATGCTATTAGAGTTTTGTTTTTTTATATTGGGTTGTAATTTTTTTATCTAATTGTAAATATCGCATCAATGAAAATATTTTGTATGAATGATTTTAAATGAAAATTTTTTATTTTAATGATGGTTTAATGTAATATTTGTATTCTAATTGTGTATAATTTTAATATTTATGTTTATTATTTTATTCATAATCTCTACATTTCTATTAGGGATGCAACAACATTTTAGCTTTGCAACATCTGTTATGTATTTTATCATCAATGAAAAAAGTACTAATAATTAACCTTTATCAATGAAAAATAATGAACTGATAAAGGCCTCCTTTATCAGTGCTAAAATAAAGATCTCACAATAGTTTCACTCTTTTTTGAGAAATTATATTTTCAACAATTTTATCGCTGACACTTGTTATTTCTATCATTTAATTTTCCCTTATTGTAGTAGTGAAATGATTATGGCTAGGAGTATTATGGGAAGTGAAATTTTAATCAACTTCACACATATCAATATCTATAATTAGTGTGTATATATATATATATATTATTTTTCATATTTCCTTCCATCTCACCAACTCTAATCATTCTCCTCACCCTAATTCTATCATGACTTATTTTTCCTTATTTCTCACATGGATGATTCTACCCAAGATGATTCCTATTACCCAACAAATCCCTCACCTAAAATGATTAAGAAAAAAATATCTTTATTTGAAAATTAATCATCCTTTTAGGAAAAATGAATATATATATATAATATTATGTATTAGTATCACTTTTAAAAAAATTTATTCCAAAACTATTACATTTATTGTTATTTATTTTTAAAATGAAAAATCCATGAGAGTTTTTTCCTCCATAATGAGAGTCCTCTTACAAGGGTTTTCCTGGATTCATCAACCTCTTGTTTATCCTTTTTTGGTTATTTTTTAGTATCCTTCTATATGGATTCTATTTTTTCATCAATTTATTCATCTTTATATTTGGTAATAAAATATTTGTTATTTTGGCTCATCACCATGGTTTATTGAATGTAAATATGTTTCTTTGGGTTCATTAGATCTAATTCTCTGGGTGTAGATCTTCTTCATCAGTACATTTTCTTCTTCAACATTGTCAAGTTAATGGATTCATTGGTTTCAAATTTTCTCTGTCCGATAATATTTGTATTTGAATCCATGTCATGTGTTGATAATATATTTTCTTCTATATCATTTTCACATGTTCATCATCTAATGGAGATCTTCATACAATTTTATTAGTATTGGGTACTTTTTGGTTTGATATCTTCATTTGATAGATTTATCTATTTTTTAAAATCTATTTCCACTGATCATAGTCAAATTAGAATCTTCATCAGGTTTAGTTCATCTTCATCATATTGTGACCTTTTTTATCATGTTGATTTCTTTTAGATTGATCAAATTTTTATCTTAATTATTAGATTAGTGGCTTCATCAGATCAGTGGTCTTGTTTTCATATGGGTATTCAAATTACAATCTTCAAATATTTTTTAGCTCTTCCACTTAAAATTTATCATGATGTCCCAACCTAGATGAAGTAATAAATCTCTTGTGTTGTTACTATTTTGGCCTCTCCAATTCGTGTAAAAGTAGTTCACTATTTTTTTTGAGCTCAAAATAGTGCATGGATGTTGTTTTATAGTATTAAATAATGTTGGATATATTGGAAATGGTTGATATGTAGTCTATGTTATCTCTTTAACATTGTTTTTCAGTTGGGAGACAAAGTTTTGCATGTGTCTTATGATTTCATTCGAAATATGAGATGTTTTTTTTAAATCACTAATTACTCTCAAAATCATATTACTACTTATATTTAGTTTGAGGGAATTTCATAATGGTTAATCCTGGGATTATAAGGATGGACCAATTTGGGAATTGCTGGGTTGTGTGAGAAATGACATATATGACATTTATTGTTTGGGGGGTATTAAAGAATTCCTTTTCAAGAGTGAAAACGAAGGTGTGATCTTAGGCCTCCATCTATTATGTTAGAGTTCCATGAATTTTAGACGGTTATGGGGTTGTCTAATTTTTTAGTAGAAGGAAATCTATTCAATTTGTTTCATGGAAGGTTGAACAGTACTTGGATATCTGAGGGACTTGATATATTTATTGGGTATTATTAATGGGTTGATGTTTTCCTTCAGTTTATGTCTCTCATAATTATCATATTTCATTATAAAAATTCCCTATTTTTCTCATCATGAACTGATGTGGGACATATATTCAAAATTAATGTTTTTTAGGATTGAAATCATGTTGATGGAGGAATACTATGAAGGAATGGCCATGTCATCATCGAATTATTGTAATGATAATTAATTTTCTAAAATTGGTAAGGTGGATATTCGTCTTAAGAAATAAAAAATATCTAAATATCATAATTATATTTTCGATATTAAAAATATATATATGAGTCTAAATGTTTTTCATTTTATCCTTACATTGATTTTTATGATATCGCTAATTATGTATCTTGAAAATGAGTTAGGAAAAAACCTTAGAAATAAAGTGAGTTTCTAGTTCACATGTGTGAGGAAATCATATATTAATGAAAGAGACCATAATAATTTATATTTATATAAAATGGATTAAGAAAGATGAATGAAGAACTTTATTTCAAAATTTTAAAGTCTTGAAGGTGGAATCACTAGCTTAGAATGTGAAATATTAGATATTATTTTCTGATTCTTTCATGTTTTTCACTATTATTGGGGATCTTTTATTCCAACTAAGTATTCCACCTATATCTGTGAATTTGTTACATTTTTTATGAGTATTTATCAGACAATGTACATAATTAATTATGAGGTTACCTCATCCATTTCTAAAATACATGACACTATGGCCCACGTCCTAGTTGGACTTCATTCCCTTTTCCTCAAGAATTTTGTCTTATTATGGGGATAGATATCACCAAAAATCATGAAAGAAATATTGAAAGATAAGTATTGCCTCGATTCAATTAATGAAACAGTGACCAACCTAATTCTCCAAGTGAAATATACTTCCAAAGTTTCAAAATTCATTCCTATTATTCTATTCAATTTAACTTATAGGATTTTATTTAAATTTATGGTCAACTAGCTTAGAAGTTTTTTCTATACATTATTTATGAAAATCAATGTTCATTTATTCCCATATATCTTATATTGGGTAATACCATAGTTTCCCATGATATTTTCCACTAAATGAAACCCCTCTATCTCTAAAAGTTGTGTGAAGGCCTCAAAATTGTACAAGAATAAAGCATACGATAGATTGCAATAATCCTTTTTTCATTTTTTACTTCACAAGATGATATTTTGTAACTAATGGGTGCACCCATTTTACAATGTATTTCCTTGGTTTCATTCAATATTTGGGTTAATGGAAATCTTCCCCAAATATTTATTGCTTCATAAACGATTCATGAAGGAGATCCTCATTCCCATTACCTATTTATACTTTTGGAATAAGCTTTCACTATTCTTATCATAGGTCTAGAAAATATTAAAATAATTCGTTGTGATAAAGTTTATCAACACTACCCCCCTTGCCTCCATTTTTTTTTCAGATGAAAACCAATTATTTTTTGAGCCACATATGAGGAACATCATTCTATAATAATTTATTTTTGATATATGAAACATCTTAAATACAATTTATTAACATATATAAATTATAGATCTCTATTATTATAGGTGTTCGTCTTTCAAGGAAAGAGGAAATCCCACTGGGCGACACGTGATAAGTTGTGTTTACTAAATACTTGTGGGGTTTTGGAATTTATGAAATTGAGATAATTTAATAATGGTTTTCTTTATAATTAGGGTTGGGTCCTTTTAAAAAACCATATTTTCTTCCATTACTAGATTATTTTTACTATGTATTATCTTTATTATAGTATTTTGAATTCTTACTTGGGACTAATGCCTAGTGATTTTTGAGATGTTTATGAGGCTAACATTGGATTTAGAGTAAGGTTATCTATTATTGAATTGATGATGGATATAGGGTTAATATATTGAGTGACCCATGGATTTTTTATCACTACAGATTAAGGGAGATATCTAAAACTATTCAAGGATTGGATAATTCAAATGTTAGAGATATTTTTAATGATAATTGGGATGGATGTTGTTTAGATAAGATTTCTTCCTGGCTTAATGATAGAGAATGTGATATTATTTTCATGAGTCCTTTTATGGTAGGAGCTGCATCATACCATTTTTTTGGATTAAGGAGATATTTTGTTCTTATTGTTCAAATCAGGCTATATGATCACTCTTAACTACCCTACCTCTTTGTATCCTCAATAGTAGTTGATCCTTTAGGATTTCCAGTCCCTCCAAAAAGTAGTTTTTTTATGGTGGTTTGTTTTGGGATCCTCTCCACAAGATAGTTTATATTCAATATACTTTCTATGAGAGAACCTTTTTCCTTCCTTTTCTCATACAAAAAATAACCCCCTTAACAAGTGATTTTGAATTTTCATTGATATATGGTTGTTTAATTAGAATTTTTGATAGGATAAGTCCAAGGTGGTCATTGGTTCTTCTTTTGATTTAATATCTAATCTATTCTAGTGGGTATCCTCACTCCCTATTATATGGTTTGTGATCTATGCACTGTTTCTTGGATGATTTTTTTGTCGATATGGGATCCTTTTCAAAAATATTGATGACTAAACTACTTCTAAGTTTCACAAGCATCTTAATGTCTATAAACATGGAAATAAAAACATGTTTATGGACCTAGTAGTGATAAAGATATCAGGATAGGTATTTACCTCCCCCTCTTCACCCCATATACATGATTTTCTTGATTTTAATGTTAATTCATTGCTGTAAAGAAACAATTATGTGTATATTGGTCTAGTTTTACAAGACCATCATGTCTTGGTTACTAAAACCCTCTATAAACCTTTTTTTTCTAATTTAATCCATTTGGATGCTGAGTATCATGATATTCTGCTGGGTTTAAAGTTTTCATCTAATAATAGAGGGAAGGAATCCATTCTCAAATCTTATTTCTAGGATGTTGTTGATTCTTTTTTGAAATAGAATGAATGTTTTTAGTTGTTTGGATAAATTTTCAAGTTTATTTGAGCTATAGTGGATCACTTCTCCACCTACATCTTTTACATTGTTTGAATAGAATGGAATTGGGTTCGTCATAAATTAAATTAAGAAGGTTATTTTTATCAGTGGAAAAGAAAACCAATGTTTGAAAAAATTATTAATCACCTAGATCCACAGTATCTATAGATATCAACAACCTCAAATGTCATCCCCTCATCGAAACACTTGATTTTTAAGAATAAACAACTCCTGACACTCTTATTCATGGAAGGAGCATTATGATGTTCTGTATTTTATTTTTGATTTGCGTTATATTGGATGTTTTTCGAGTAAACCTAGATTAGAATATATTTAGTAAGTATTATGAATGATAGGATTATTTTCATCAATTTCATTGTGGGAATTATAGATTCTATCTATGTACTCAACTTCTTTAGTTAATTATTTTTTTACTATTATTGAATTCTATTATCTTTGAGCATATTGGGAGATGTATTGCATCATGAGTAGTCCTACATAAATTTTACATTGAATTATATTCTCCTGATAGAATTTTTGTTTCTGTATCTCTTTTAATGTAGCTTCACATATTCATCTTTATAGGTATCTCGAAGTGGTAGATTACAAATTTTGGATGGGTATTGTGGCTGTTGTTTGAAATTTCACTGTAGATAATTTGTGGGTTCTTTATATGCTTCATAAAATATTTCATTTTTATATGTTTATTTTTAGGATTTAAATATTTTTAATACATATTTAACCACTAAAGAACATGATTTAAAATGTACTATAAAAATCCTTTATCAGTGCTAAAAAATAATTGTTGATTTAGGCACTGTGAAAAGTGATCCAATTTTATTAATGCTATTTAAAAATGATAAAGGGTGTCCTCTATCATCTCTTCATTTAGAACTGATATAGTTATGATGACTGTAGTGTGCTATTGAAATTACGAAACACTATAGTTGGAAATATAGTTGTACATGGAAAATTCATAATTTAATTGAAAATAAAATTACACCACAGTTATAAGAAAAAATATTTTATACTTTATTAATTTAAAAAATTGTTTTCTACATTTACATTAGCATGTAAAATAACAAACTTTCAAAAGAATCAATGTCCCATTGTCTTTTTAATGTTACCCCTCTCAAAGAAACTATATCATGGTATCATTTTCCAAAGAAAACACCCCAAATCTTGAAAAATAATCTACCCGTATAATAAATTAATTCTTATTATTGAAATACCAAAAATATTTAAATGAAACAAAAATATGAAATAATGCATTAATAAAAATTCAATTTTAAAAAAAGTACAAACATAGAGTCATACTAGTCACAAACTTTGTCAGGTTAAGGTGTAGGTAATTCCTACACATAAAAATAAATTCAGGATCCTTGTAAAAATGAATCATAAGTATCCAAAAAGATTTTCCTTGGTTTTGAGTATGTCACATGTCTTTTTTTTTCAAAAAATTCAATTTAAAATATAAACACACACATTGTTTCTTAACAGTCACATAATATGTTAGTTTTACATGAGGCCAATTCCTACATGTCAAAAATGAATTATGAATCATTTTTATAATGTATCAAAACAATCAAAGCTTGTTTTCAATATTTTCAGTGAGGGATTCACATTTTGAACTATATTGTTATTTATAAATTGATTATAGACACATGAGTGATATAATGAACACCATAAATTAGATTGAGATGAGACTAATTCCAACATGTCAAAAAAGTCATCTGGACAATTTTCCCAATGTATCAAAACATTCCTATTTTTTTTGTTTTGAGTATTTCATGTATCTTTTGAAATAAAATTTCAATTTTAAATAAAAAGTCACAATTGGAGTAATAATGGTTATAATCTATATTGTATTTTGGTGAAGATATTTCACACTTTTCATAAATGACTTATGGATAATATTCCTAATGTATCTAATAATTTTGAATTTTATTTCTCATGTTTGAGTATGTCAGGTGTTTATTTTACAAAAAAGTCAATCTAAACTGAAAACACACACTTTGAGTCATATCGGTAACATAATTTGTTATTATGATGGGAAACTAATTTATACACATAAAAATGAATTATGAATAAATTTCCTAATGTATCAATGCAATTTTAGTGTTTATGTTCTGTTTTCAATGAGTGCCACACATTTTTGATCTAAAATTTTGATTTTAAACTGATAAAGGACACTTTTAGTCATACTCTAAACAAAATGTATCATATTGATGTGTGGATAAATACTACACATAAAAAATTATTTATGGATCATTAGCCTAGTTTATAAGAATGATCAGAATAATTTCTCTCTATTTTGAGTATTTGGAGTGTCTTTTGATCTAATATATCAATATTTAATAAAATGACACAATTGGATTCATATCGGTTAGACCATGCATCTGATTGAGGTTTGGCTAATTATTACACATTAAAAATGTCATATGTATCATTATCCTAAGGAGTTTAGAAAATATATATTTTTTCACTGCATTGAGTATGCCATATGTCTTCTTCACTAAAATGACATTTTAAACTGAATACATGTACTTTGAGTCATAATTGTCACATCATGTGTTAATTAGACATGATATTGATTCCTACACAACAAAAATGACATGTGAAACGTTTTACTATAGTACCAAGACAATATTTAAATTTTTTAAATGTTTTCAATTAGTGACGTAGTTTTGAAGAAAAAATGACAATTTTAATGAGATGGCAACCACTATGATTCAAACAGATCACACTGTGTGTTTCATTGAGGTTAAGTTGATTATTACAGATAAAAAATGACTTAAAATTGTTTTCATAATTTATAAAAACAATAATAATGTGTTTACACATTTTGAAGTGTGTGATGTGTGTTATGAACTTAAATGTAAATTTTAAATAAAAAGGAACACATGGAGTCATATTGTACACACTATGCATTGGATTAATGTTTAGATAATTCTTAGAAATCAAAAAATAACATAAGGGCTATTTTCCTATAGTATAAATACAATCTGAATGTGATTTCTTAGTTTTTAGAATTTAATAATTACTTTTTAATAAAATTTCATCTTAAACATAAAAAACATCTTTGTGTCGTATAGGTGACATCATGTTCGAGATTGTAGTGATATTGTATCCAACAAGTCACAAATTTATTATGAGTCACTATAGTAAAGTATCAAGATAACAAAACCATGTTTTCTTGGTTTTTAGTCAGTGAAATATGTTTTGAACTAGAATAAAAATTCTTAAAAGATAACGGACACTTTCAATCATACTAAGAACATAATTTATTGGATTTAGGTGAGTGAGATTCTTATACATCAAAAATTAATTTTCTATCATTTTCCCTAAGAATCAAAATATTACAAATGTGTTTTATTAATTTTTTGTATGTGATATGTGTTTTCAATTAGAATACCACTTTTAAATAAATAGACATACTTACAATCATACTGGTCACACTGCACAACTAATTGAGGCTTGTCTGATTCCTAAAATTTCACTTTGTTTTGAGAATTTCACATTTATATTTTACTAAAATTCTAATTTAAAATAAAAAATACTCTTCGATTCATACTAGTCGCATCATTTTTCAGTTTGATGTGTTACTGATTACAACCCATCAAAAATGACTTATGAATATTTTTCCTAAACTATCTACAAAATAAAAGGGTGTTTTTTTAGTATTCAGTGAGTAAAATACATTTTAAACTAAAATTTCAATTTTAAAATCATTACATAAACTTTTAGTCATACCAGGAACACTATGTATCAGATTGAGGTGTGTTAACTACTACACATAAAAAATGGTTTACGCATCAATTACCTAAATTTTCAAAACAATATTAATATTTTTTTCTCAATTTTAAGAATGCTACTTGTTTTTTGAACCAAATTATAAATTTTAAATTGAAAAAAAACATTGAGTCATAATACATAAAACATGTATCATATTGAGATTCAGTTGATTTATACACATCCTAAATGACTTATTAATACCTATTATAACTTATCAAAAGAATATGAATATTGTTTGGTTAATTTTGAGTATGTGATGTGTGTTTTGAAAAAAATGTAAATTATAATCAAAAAAGAATATAATTTGAGTCATACCGAGAACACTGTATTTCACACTGATGTGCTGCAGATTAAGGTGTGGCTGATTCCTACACCATTCAAGAAAATATTCATGAAAAATATTTGGGGAAGACATAATTTTCCATTCAAATATTTAAAAATTAATAGGTATATGCATACTTACAATTCACTTCATGTTTTCTATAGTATGGGGTTTATTATCCAATATAAAAGGAATGCATTCTCCCTTTTCTAAATTTTTGTAGATAATTGAAAGAAAAGTATGAATTCCAAAGAAATATATTAAAAAACAAGATATGTATTAGAGAAAAAAGATATAAAAATTAACATAGAAATGATATATTAAATGATAAAAACAACAACTAAATAGGTAGTAGGAATTCACCTTTTCATGATATTTTTATAAATTCTCAACCCATTTCTCTATAACCATTATCTTAGTTTCAACCTAATATTATAATCTCTCATGGGCACGAGAATCTATGAACATGATATTATCCCTATCATTATTGGAACACTGTGTATTGGATTTAGGTTCAACTAATTCATGTATGTCACAAATTTAATATGAATCTCTTTTAAAATTTATCAAAAAAATATGAATTTTTTTGCTCTCTTTTTATTATTTAATTTCTGTTTTGAAATAAAATGTCAAATTTAAACAAAAAATATAAAATTTGAGTCATACTAGGAATACCTTGTATTGAATTGATTCGTGGTTGATTCATACACATCAAAACATGTTTTTTATTTTGATGTGAATTCAACAGTTTGGGTTATCTAATAATATTGTTTCTTGATAACCTAGAATGTTGAATGAATTGTAGAATAAAATGAAAAGTGCATCAGCATGATTGAATCATCCTCACTGAGTGCATTATCCTAGTACATGGGTGAATCATACTTGTTGAAAAATTAATTTCTTCATGACCTCTATAAAAATTAAAATAAATATTTATCAGATAAAAATTTTAATGTAATTAAATGGAAAAGGAATAAAAAATAAAGGGAAATTCACTAAAAAGTATAAGTAAGTAACCTCTTCATGATGTATATATACATTATGACATTAGGTATGCTTACTATTCATTTCTAAAAATAACAATGTACTATTTTAAATATGTGGGATGTCGAGAGACCAGGTAGTAATTTAAAAATATAAATAAAAAAAGGATTAATAAATATTTGATATTAAATTTTAATTATCATAATAAAGACCTTTTATGTGATGTTATTTTTTTAATGACATACAATATCATTTAGAAATCTACAAAAATAATAACCAAAATCTTTGTCATTTATTTGTTTTGGAAACATTAGAATCATTGATAAGAATTAATTTTTTTTGATATGTGTTTGGATATTGAAATACTATTATATATACACTAATAATCATCCACGTATAGAAGTATATAGGTTCCTTGTTCTCATACACTATCCTTGGGCCATAATTTTGAATATATTTAAACACTGCCCCATTAAAATATGTAAATTCATTAAAATATAATAAAAAATAAATAATTTGAATTTTATTTGTAAAAAGATTCTTTTAGTTTATTAAAAATTGAAATTCATCATCATATGTTGTAAGTGTTTTGGGTATTCATACATTGAATCCATATAATATATATTTGGAGTATCCATATGGATTTTAATGAGTAACCAATAATTCCTAAAAACAAAAATGATTAACTAGTGAATGGAATGAAAATATATTTGATATGATTAAAATGTATAGTTTTACCCCTATGTCATGGGTATTAGTAGGATTCTTTCATATGTAATTTTCATTCAAACATTGAAGCCATTTTTCCACTATTTCTTCATATTGATTAAGTTTAAATAATAATTGTTATATAGAAGTGATGTGAGGAATACTGAGTCAAAATATCTATTAACTGGGTTTTACCTTCAAATAGAATTGATATATATTCTTGGAAAATATACAAATATTATTGAGTAATAATTTACATAAAGAATCAAATATTGGATAAACAATAATAAAAACTCAATTCCTATATACATTTACAACCATGAATCCTATCCATTCATGATTTAGGATATCATTTACATTCTCAATATCAAGATAGTGTGTAATTTAATCAATAAAAATACATTCAGGAAATTAAATTATGGTTATATCACCACTTGCTATCATTGTATCGGCATAAACATTTAATGTTAGTAAATGAGGAAAGTTTAATGGGATGGATAATTGAACATTGTGATTATATTTTTGATTTGTAGGTTGACCCTTTAGACTGTTTTGATTTTACCTTCCATTTCACCACTTACCATTGTCAGTTTATAATAATATTAATTGGTTAAAAATCTTTTTCATTAATTGTTAAAGGGTTTTCATAAAAAAAATCTAATGGAATACCTCCTTATATATATATTTTTTACAATATCAAATAACCAATCTATGAATGTTCAAATAGCAAGCCTGACGATATGAATATCTGCAACATCTAGTGGAACAAGATGCTCGGCACTTGGCTCATGAGTTATGTGAATCCCCTACCTCACATGACCTATTGGAAGATGTTTGTTTTTTAAGATATCTCCATGGATATTGTACATAATTCCCCTTTCAACAAATAAATGGGTGGGTGTTGATAAATACAAATCAAAATCAATTTAACCAAATAGAATATCATTTAAAAAAATGTATCAATGTCAATCTCATTTAATTTCACATAAAAATTTATGAAAACATTGATGTCCTATTTTATGATGATACTTCATATGAATTGTTCAAAATACACTATGATCATTTCTATAGAGAATTAATAAAATTTTAATTCGAGAGTCGTCTACTATAAATGTACTCTATAATGGATAATGATGAGTGAATTAACATTTCATTATTTTTTTTGTAAAATAATGTAATTAAATCATAATGTTACACTATTCCCTTCCCAGAATATTACAATAAGTCTGGGCACAACATTAAGACACAAATATACATCAATTGTTACACACAATCAAGTGGTAAGCCCAATTTTACTACTGAACATGGCCTTTTTGGAGTTAGTAGCATATCCTCCTGAATTCAATCCAACCTTGAATTTGATAACTTTTTTTCTCAACTTGATAATTTATTATAACATCATTACACTTGATGCCCTTAATTTTTCTCAGAAATAGGTTGTTCACTATATAACATTTTCCTATATTCAACATCATTCATATGTTGTTCTACAGGATTTGTAGAACTGCCATGTGCTGATGGTTTTTGTTCCTCTATGTTGGGAGCATCATCATATTGATAAACCTGTTATTCATTTGTATTAGGAGATTATGAATGAGTAGAAGTAACTATATATAGAATTAGTTTAAAATTAAATTAAATTATGTAAATAGAGCATACAATTGATAAAAATGTGAGGTAATCAAATGTATATTACAAAAAAATAACGAGATTATTAAACTCTATTTTTTAAAGGCTTAAGGGACCCCTCTATCATGTATCAAAATCCCATAATTGTGTTATCCTTATAAATATAAAAACACAAATACATTTGGAAATATGTGAAATTATTGTGACATACTAATAAAATATTTGTCCGTAAATGATTTGACATCTGAATCTTTAGTGAGTTTGGTCAATAATAGAATAATTGACCAAATTCGATTTGCTGGATATAAAGCATAAAATAATTTTATATCATATGATATCATTATAAATAGATCATATATATAACCTTAAATATTTAAATCAACATTCATGAATCCCAATTCGTCTATTTTTATAGAACTCCTGTTATCAACCAACTTGTATTGAGAAATATGCACTTAGAATGTTGTATAATTCCACTCCTATATTTATTTAATGATTTCAATGTATGAAACTTTACATATATTAGATTTCTTTCCTTAGTACTGTATACATGTATTTCTTGATCCAGAAGTGTAATTACACTATTTTTAATGGTATTTCATTCATCATGTTCATTTTTATAGAAAATTTTACCATCAATTACATAACCATTATAAGATAATACATGCACACATGGTTCTCATTCTAGAAATTGGTGTTCTTATATATTTGAATCTATATTTTTAGTTGAATATATAAAAAATATTTTCTTCAATACATCGTATAAAATGAGTATTATGTGTATTTGATATCCATTTTCATATATTGACGAATTCAAAAGCCCACAAATTTATTTACAGGGTTCAAAATATGATGCAACATCAAAACTATTATAAAAAACATAAAGACAAGATTACTCCCACTCCATAATAGTAATTTTTATAGCATAGATTCTTGAAATTATTTAGCTAAAATACTACCTGGTGTTATGACATCCTAGTGGTCTAATTATTTCCACATTTAATAGGTAGATAAAATAGAATTCAACTACTTCCTCAACAAAATATCACTCCACAATACAACTTTCTAGCTAACATAGATTTTTAATTTACATTTTAAAAATATTAATATACCATTAAATGGGTTATATTGACCTATAATGTATAGGTCCACATATTAAAAATTCAATTACTATGTGAACCATCATATTAATTAATATTAGTGGGAAGAACATATCTAATTCACACAATATGATAGTAATTTATTTTAACATAATTAGTAATTTCCCCAGGTCAATAAAATTGCTACATATATATTTGAAAAATAAATAGTTCGTGATTAATTTTAAAAATACATTCATGGGAGAAACAATAATGTAAATCAATATGAATTATATATTAGATCAAAAAATAATAAGGTCATGTGATTTCAAACCATGTGACATTAAATAATTAAATAACATGATATTATTTATATTTTATAAAGAACCCTATAGAACCCTCACATCATTCAATATTATTAAAAACTAATATATCTATTCCCTAAAAAAGTGTTTAAACATTGAAAATGGATTTTTAAAGGGTTATATGTATTGTATTTTTAAAACATGATGAAATATTTCACTCCATCCTCATACTCTTTTCTCATATGATTTTCATCTGTCCATTTTTAATTCATATTCATCCTATTTGATTCATTAATATTATCATTTAATAAAATAAATAAATATTAAATATTTATGAGCTTAAAACCCATTAATGTTAATTTTTATAGATATATTTAAACAACATAAATCTGTTGTTATAATATAATATGATTCAAATTATTCCTATTGGGATAGTTTTATAGTATTGTACATCATTAAAAAAATTAATGTGTTATATGTATAATGTTTTAATTAATATAGTTAAATTTTTATCTTTTAAAAACACAGTGATCTAAAATAGGATTAATTCCAAGATATATCATATGATTAAATTGAAATACAAGATCCAGAAAAAGAAGAGAGTGATTAGAGTCTACAAGAGGGAGGAGTTGGTTTTTATTCATTTATTCACTTGTTATGTGGGCTTCCGGGTGGTGTTATAGGGATAATATACTTAGGATCTGAATTTTATCTTTTTTCAGGTGATGAATACATTGATAGGGCCTAAAATCATGGTCTTGAGAACCAAATATTTTGAGAAAAAAATAAATTTAAATGAAATGACCAATAAGTCTAGATCAACAGTTTTATTGTTCCATTCGCATTCTAGACAGTACACATTTTATTAATTGGATCTTTCAACAACCCATGACAATAACTTCAATTCCTTTAGCAGAACATTCCACATTAAATCATTATATTTATTAGATCAATGAAAAAATTTTAAACTCAAGAGGAATAAATACAATAACTATAATCATAAACAAGATTTAATAAAATGAGAATTCTTATATAAGACATGGAATTAATGTAAAACAAGACAACCAATGCATTTTTATTTTAAATAACATCCAATATTTTAAAATACAATTTTGAGAATACCATTTTAAATAATAATATTTATAAATCAAGTTCAAGAAATATAATTTTATTTCCTTAACCACCCTATGTCCCTACACATTTATGAGTTTATAAATATAGACACCACTCATACCATTGTGCATATTCATAAAATAATTGTGTGAATATATGAAAAAATGTACTTATATTTATTTCTATAGTGGCTTACACAAACTCTGGGCCCATGAGTGACGAATTTATTGGATCAGTCAATCAACATGGTGACCTTCATGGTCTCACATAAAAGGCCTCGAGTTGGGCCATACCAATGTTGTAATTGTAGTTATTGTTGTATGAAAACACCACCAAGGATAATTGATTCTCCTAATTATATCCTAAATCCAAAATGAAAGTCTGCATTATGTAATCCATGAACTGAATGATCTGCTCATTCTGGACATTATTCTAGGGGTGAATCTCCATGCTCAAATGAAATTGTGTCCCAAAGGACTCTTGAAATCATCTCCATAATCGTGATATGAGCAAGCATCACAGTTTGAAATGATAGTTGAGGGAATTCCATGGACCAAACAATCTCTTGGATATACAATTGTCCCATCCTCTAGACGAAGCTCTTCTATCAAATTACTAGGAACTATAATGACTTAGTGATTTGGTATATGATCTCCCAAATAGCATCATTTACCATGTAAAAACATGGTAACCCCTTCTCAAATTCTATTGGTATCCCATCCCACTTCCACTCTAGAACCTCAAGGGGTGGATATAAACGCACTAGAACCTAGTGCATAGCCTTCAATTTTTAATAATTAAGGTATTAAGAGAGAAACTATACAACACAACACTTCTTGTATGGCTAAAAAAATCGATGTCTGAGGTCCTAGTTCATCTTTAACTTATGTGGACGTACTACTAAAGACAATTCGTGAAACTACTGTATTAAATTCCCCTATAACTTCAATGTTACCATCAATATTCATATGGAAGTGATAACATTATCCCCTAAGTTAAAATATCCATCAAAAGTATGTCTTGTGGATATATAAGTATGTAATGTCTCACAATCAGTGTCTCCCTTTTTACCTTCCCTAATACACTGTAAAAGTAGTGGGGGTAACAACCAATGCCTAAAGATATTAACCATAATTCTTGTCCACTAAAGAAAATTTCAAGGAGGCTAAGTGCTCTGATGCCTCATCAAAAAACAGAGAACCAGATATCCTATTGATAGAATCATCCATCATGTTCCCCTTCCCAGGAATATAGAAAATCATGAAGTAAAAATTCTTGAGTAACTCTACACATATGCACTATATCAAGTTAACATCCTTATAAGAGAAGATATAATTGATACTATTGTGGTCATAGTGGAAAATAAATGTAACATCGCAAGTGAGTAATGAATAATAGATATTTTTTTATCTATGTCTATTAATGAATTAGATAGTGTTTTAGAGGCTTAAAATGAGAATAAATCCAATCTTAAGCATGGAATACACTAATATTTTTAAAAGATTGTTTTACTGCCATTTGATGGTAAACCATTTTTAAATCTATATTATGAAAATTTTATAAGCTATTTTTGTCAAAATAAACTTATTCCTTATGATTGGGACATCAAAATTTACTTTGTGTGAATTTTTTGTATTTTTCTGACAATGTTCATTTTTTTATGAATTGTGAAAAATACTGCATTTTACATCAAAACAGCTTTTTTATCTAATTTATTTATATGATTATATTATCTTTTGAATTGGTTTTAATGTTAAATTATAATATATTTTTACCATTTTATCCAATAGTGGTCATTGGAATTAATTTCAATTTGAAATTGGACTTTAACTGGTGGCAATCTTTTGATACTTATTGTTTCATAAAAACGCGCTATTTGTCATGACAGCAGGAATTAATTATTAAATTAATTAATTTAACTTATATAATTTGAATTTTTTAAAATAGAATTTATATTTTAATTCAGAATATCAAATATATCTTAGGGTGAAGTTTTGGTATCTTTCTGAAAAACTTCAATTTTTGATGAATAGTGAAACCACTAAGTGGTTGTTAAAGAAACTGATTTTTCGTTTAAATGAAACTTTTCCACCTTTGTTTTTTGAATTTCTAAAATTTGACATACATGGTTGTAATTAAGAAGTAAAATGTGGTTCAATGAGATTAAAATAATTTTTTGGTGAATAGTAACTTTTATGTGTTTAATCGCGATTAGATGTAATTAGTGTAGTTTATGGTAAGAATAATGTTTTAATAAAATTAAATGACCTATAAACATGTCCTACCCTCATTGGATGTGTCATGGCCGACCAAGAAAATCCATGGGTCAACTTCGGGACCCCATGGAGCCACTTTGGTGGGAAAATGACATAAATATATTTTTATTTAATGTTAAAGTAAAAATGACACAAACATGAGATGTTTTACTAAAACAAATTTTACATGGGGTTATAAAAGTCATATTTTTTATTATAAATAGTAATTGGAAATAGAAAAAGATTTCCTACATCATAGTGTTTTTTTATACTTTTTAGACAATAAATTAATTAAATTATTTATGACATAATAATGATGCAGCGATGACCTCATTATTTGACGATTTAAATAAAATTGAAGGATAATGTAATATATAAAACCTACATAGGACCAAAACCTATTGGATAGGTGGATTTAGAACCCTTATTACCTTACCCTAGAAATATATCAATTTAGGACCTTTTGAATCCGAAACTCTTTTTAAAATAAAGTAACGTATCTTTACATTCCTAGAGTGCCCCTCCTCTCCTCTTATAAAAGGCCCCCACCTCTACCTCCTTACCCACACTTCCAAAGCCTTTGGCTAGGCAAACACCTGCTCATTTTGTCTCTCCACATCCCTCTATTACTCCTTGAAGCCTCACTTTGGGCATAAGTCTTACCAAGGAAGCCTTTGAGCTCAAACCAAAGGGAGTTACCCGATTTTAAGGTAATGTCTTCACTTGAGTCCTTATGTTTTATTTTTCTTCTCCAACCTCCTAAACTCTATTTATTCATTTATTTTGTAACAACTCCAGTATATTAAATATACTAGGCAGTTTTTATAAGAATGATTCATGCTACACTTACAAACACCTACATCTAATGGTTAATGAAGATATTGTTTCCCTGGATGATGAATTTATGCCTCCCGAAACGATGATTGTTCAAAATTCCTTTAACACCTTCAAAGGTGGACATTAAGATGTCACTATATTTATATATGATATATAATATGTTTATGTTTTCCTTAAGATTCTGTATTTTTCATTTTGGGCATACCTTTACAGTTTCTATTATGGGTAATCACGATATCTTCATTTAAGGAAGTGCGAACTACCGCCCCCTCAAAGTGATTTGATTCGTTAAATACCAAATGTGGGACGTATAAAGGATGGAACTATGATATTATATATGATATTATACTTGAATTATAATATACCTCTATATCATTATGACTCCATTCTATAAAATACAAAATAGAAATTAAAGTAGCGTTCATGCGTATGTACGGCTTACCGTCTCCATGAACGGTGCATTTCATTTCTTACCTCTAAATGATTATGTAATATTATAAATGCATGCATGTACTGGATATATATGACATATATAATATCTATATGATAAATACCATTCTGGATATAATGGATACATGAACAACTTGTAATTATAAAGGGCTTATTTTTTACTCAAGTACCAATGATCGTTAAAACGACCGTTGTTAACTTAAATAATTACATAGTTTTCATGACATGGGAATAAGTGATATAAAAGGAATGATGAACTTGAAAAAGGTTCTTGAACAAGTAGAAATTAACTCAAGTTTATTATTCAGGAGATCAGACCCGAGGTATGGGACTTCGTCTCAATCTCCTTTCATTGAGGCATATTTTATTTTATACACAACTTTCTTTTATACGGTGTATAAACCCCTTTGACTTTTACGTTTATCCAAAAGGAATATTTTTTATACGAAGCGTTTTACAAAACGACAAAAGGGAATGTTTTTTGTCGTACGTATGCGGTGACAACGACTTCTCCACCGTCGTGACCAATATTTGAGTTTCGGCTTCCTCAACAAGTCATGCCTTCTGTTTAAAAGAAAAATAAATACCATGTTTTACTTTTCTTTTATTTTGGTATTGGAAATGGTTTTCATAATGTTTTTATATCAATGTGTTGTATTGAAATCTTGTGATAGAAAGGTGGCAATGTTATGTTTCCATTATGCATGTTTTATATGATACAATTATGTTGTGGTTCTTGGGCATTATTATGAAGACGGGTGGTTCCATGATAAACTAAGGGCGGGTGAGCCCGATATAGCTCTCCAATGCATTGGGTAATGCGAAGGAGTGAAACGTTAAGGTTTCTCTGAAGAGATTTATGGAATATAATGTGATGGGTATTCCAAACGTAACCAAGAGGGTTACTCCCTACATAAGAATGTTATGAATGCCTCAAGTTACCTTTATGTCTTATGATTTCTATGATTTATTCATGATTTTATGAGGCATGTTAAAGTGCCCATTTTTTATGGGAAAAGTATGATTTCATTCTTATGTATATATGAACTCTTGATTCCTTTCCATATTTTTATAACCCTTACTGAGCTTTTTATGCTCATCCCATAATTTTGAAATGTTTTACCAGGTCAAGGGAAAGGTACATGATATGATGATAGTGTTAAGGAAGTGTCAAGAAATAATCCATGTTTTATTTTAAATATGTTTCCATTGATGGGAATGACGAATACTATCTTTATGTAACCACTTTGTTCATATGTGGAATGTAATGCACGTTTTATGATCTAAATCTCTAAAACTCTAATCCCGAAAAGATCCCATATGTGTAATCTTGTAATAATTCAAGATTAAGTAAGGTTTAAGGTTGGGGCCTTATAGTTGGTATCAAAGGTCGGTGTAGACAACTTTAGGAGTTATAATTATATTAAATGATTATCCAAAAATATATTTTTTTGAAATGATATAGCATTTGAGGATTACCATGTTGCATCATCTGAGACATGTTTGTTAAGAATGGTTTTTCAAATAGGAAACAGAACAACTTTTCTGGGAAGGCATGCAGGGGGAAATGACCTTTCAAATCTGTATCCTGAGTTGGTCAGAATCAGAACTAAATAGTTTGTTGCAGTGATGGCTCAGTTGAATCAGGTGAAAAATGTTGGTTGTTTTCATTGATGATATTGTGGTGTTTTCTAAAATTAAAGAAAAGAATGAAAGACATTTAAGGGTTATCTTTCAAACCTTAAAAGAAAAGAAACTGTATGGAAATTTCAGAAAGTGTGAGTTTTGGTTGCAAAAAAATTATTTCCTTGGTCATATTGTTTCTAAAGATGGAATAACTGTTGATCCTGCAAAAACAAAGTTGTGGAAAAATGGCCAAAACCCACAAATATAACCGAGATTCGTAGATTCCTTTGTTTGGTAGGCTATTACCAAAGGTTTGTTAGAAATTTTTCACGGTTATCTAGTCCAATGGCTAAGCTAACTCGGAAGGGTGATAAGTCTATCTGTACAAAAGAATGTGATGATTGTTTTCAGGAATTGATAAGAACATTGGTGAATTCTCCTGTTTTAGCACTACCTTCTAGGAATGGTGAGTTTGTTATATACAGTGATGCTTCATTGAAAGGACTTGTTTGCGTCCAAATGCAGAATGATCAGGTAATTTCTTATGCTTCACTTCAGTTGAAAACTCATGAGGTAAATTACCCTACACATGATTTGGAATTAGCTGCTGTTGTTTTTTCTTTAAAAATTTGGAGGTATCATTTGTATGGAGTAAAGTGTGAAATATATACTGATCACAAAAGTTTAAAGTATATATTCAATTAGAAAGAGTTAAACATGAGACAGAGGAGGTGGCTGGAATTAATCATGGATTATGATTGTACAATTCATTACCATCCGGGAAAAGAAAATGACATGGCTGATGCTTTGAGTCGAAAAAGTATCGCTTCACTAGCAATGTTGCATTTGGAACGTGATCCTTTGGTTAAGGATTTAATGAACTTTGGCATAGAAGTTGTTGGTGCAGGAAGTTCTTCTGTTTTGTTTCAGGTATCAGTGAGATCACATCTATCATATAGAATCAAGCAAGCACAGAAGCAAGATAGTGAGTTGCAGAAAAAGGTAGAGCTGGTTCAGAAAGGTATGTTGCCTGAATTCAACATTGATTATGATTGTGTTTTGACATTTGGGAAGATATTGTGTGTGCCTTGTGGTTCAAATTTGAAGAGAGAGTTGTTATGTGAAGCATATAGTTCTCCGTTTTTTAGTTAATCCTGGCAGTACTAAGATGTATAGAGATCTTCGGGAGTATTACTGGTGGGATGGAATGAAAAGAGATATTGCTGATTTTACTGTGAGGTGTTTGAAATGTCAGCAGGTTAAAGTAGAGCAGCAGTTACCGAAAGTGATGCTTCAGCCTCTACCAGTTCTAGAGTGGAAATGGGAGAATATATCCATGGACTTTGTTGTGAGATTACTGAAGACATCTTGAGGTAATAATGCAATTTGGGTTATTGTTGATCTCTTGACAAAATCTGCTCATTTCCTTCCTATTCGAGATACTTTATCTCTAGATCAACTTTCTCATTTGTATCTTAAAGATATAGTCAGGTTACATGGAGTTCCCCTCCCCATTGTATCTGATCATGATCCCAGGTTTACTTCTAACTTTTGGAAAGGCCTTCAGAAGTCGTTGGGTACTGAATTAAATTTTAGTACAACATTTCATCCTCAATCAGATGGGCAGTCAGAACGAACAATTTAGACCATGGAGGATATGCTACAAGATTTTTCAATGGATTATCAGGGATGTTGGGACCAACATCTTTCTTTGGTTGAATTTTCATATAATAACAGTTTTCATTCGAGTATATAGATGTAACCATTTTAGGCGTTATACGGGAAGCAGTGTCGAACTCCAACTTTCTGGGATGAAGTGGGTGAAAGGAAATTAATGGGTCCAGATTTGGTAGAAGAGATGGCAGAAAAAGTTCATCTGATTCAGAAGCACATGAGAACAACTCAGAGTTGGTAGAAGAGTTATGCAAATAACAGGAGGAAGGATCTATCTTTTGAGGTAGGTGATCATGTTTTTCTCAAGGTTTCTCCTTAGAAATGTGTGATGAGATTTGGTAAGAAAGGAAAGCTGAGTCCAAGGTTTATTGGACCATATGAAATTCTGGAGAGTGTTGGATCAGTTTCTTACCGAGTGGCTTTACCTCCGAGTTTATCTCAGGTAGACAATGTTTTTCATGTTTTGATGCTGAGAATGTATATGCCAGATCCATCTCATGTTTTGAGTCCAGAGGTAGTTCAGATGGAAGAGAACATATCTTATGAGGAACAACCGGTCCGGATTCATGACCACAGGGAGAAAGTGTTATGAAATAAGGTGATTAATCAGGTAAAGGGTTTGATGAAAAACCACATGATTGAAGAGGCAATATGGGAATCTGAAATTGCAATGAGGGATAAGTACTCTCATTCATTCAATAAGTAAATAAATTGTGGGGATGAAATTTTCTAAAGGGGGGAAGGATGTAACATCCCAAATGAGTAATGATTAATAGATATTTTTATATCTATGTCTATTAATGAATTAGATAGTGTTTTAGAGGCTTAAAATGAGAAGAAATCCAATCTTAAGCATGGAATACACTAATATTTTTAAAAGATTGTTTTACTGCCATTTGATGGAAAACCATTTTTAATCTATCTTATGAAACTTTTATAAGCTATGTTTGTCAAAATAAACTTATCCTTTATGATTGGGACATTAGAATTTACTTTGGGTGAATTTTTTTGATTTTTCTGACAATGTTCATTTTTTATGAATAGTGAAAAATACTGCATTTTACATCAAAACTGATTTTTAATCTAATTTATTTATATGATTAGATTATCTTTTCAATTTGTTTTAAAGTGAAATTATAATATATTTTTACGATTTAATCCAATAGTGTTCATTGGAATTAATTTCACTTTGAAATTGGACTTAAACTGGTATCAATCTTTTGATACTTATTGTTTCATAAAAACACGCTATTTGTCATGACAGCAGGAATTAATTATTAAATTAATTAATGTAACTTATATGATTTGAATTTTGTAAAATATACTTCATATTTATATTCAGAATATCAAATATATCTTAGGGTGAGGTTTTGGTATCTTTCTGAAAAACTTCAATTTTTGATGAATAGTGAAACCACTGAGTGGTAGTTAAAGAAACTGATGTTTCGTTTAAATGAAACATTGCCATATTTGTGTTTTGAATTTCAAAAATCCGACATACATGGTTGTAATTAAGATGTAAAATGTGGTTCAAGGAGATTAAAATAATTTTTTGGTGAAAATAACTTTTATGTGTTTAATCGCAATTAGAGGTAATTAGTGTAGTTTATGGTAAGAATGATGTTTTAATAAAATTAAATGACATAGACAAATGTCCTACCCTCATTGGATGTGTCATGGACGACCAAGACAATCCACGGGTCAACTTGGGGACCCCATGGAGCCACTTTGGTTGAAAAATGACATAAATATCTTTTTATTTAATGTTAAAGTAAAAATGACACAAACATGAGATGTTTTACTAAAACAATATTTACATGGGGTTATAAAATCCATATTTTTTATTATAAATATTCATTGGAAATATAATAAGATTTAATACATCATAGTATTTTTTTTTAATTTTTAGACAATAAATTAATTAAATTATATATGACATAATAATGATGCAGCGATGACCTCATTATTTGACGATTTAAATAAAATTGAAAGATAATGTAATATCTAAAACCTACACATGTACAAAACCTATTGGATGGGTGGATTTCGAACCCTTATCACCTTAACCTAGAATTATATCAATGTGGGACCTTTTTAATCCAAAATGCTTTTTAAAATAATGTAACTTATCTTTACTTTCAAAGAGTGCCCCTCCTCTTCTCTTATAAAAGGCCCCCACCACTACCTCCTTACCCACACATCCAAAGCCTTTGGCTCGACCAACCCCTGATCATTTTGTCTCTCCACTTCCCTCTCTTACTCCTTGAAGCCTCACTTTGGGCAGAAGTCTTCCCAAGGACGCCTTTGAGCGCAAACCAAAGGGAGTTACCCGATTTTATGGTAATGTGTTCACTTGAGTCCTTTTGTTTTATTTTGCTTCTCCAACCGCATAAACTCTTTTTATTTATTTATTTTGTAACAACTCCAGTATATTAAATATACTAGGATGTTTTTATAAGATGTATTCAATCTACACTTACACAAACCTATATCTAATGGTTAATGAACATACTGTTTCCGTGGATGGTGAATTTATGCCTCCCGAAATGATGATTGTTGAACATTCCTTTAACACCTTAAAAGGTGGACATTAAGATGTCACTATATTTATATATGATATATAATATGTTTATGTTTTACTTAAGCTTCTGTATTTTTCATTTTGGGCATACCTTTATGGTTTCCATTATGGGTAGTCACGATATCTTCATTTAAGGAAGTGCAGCCTACCGCCCCCTCAAAGTGATTTGATTCATTAAATACCATATGTGGGACGTATAAAGGATGAAACTATGATATTTTATATGATATTATACTGGAATTATAATATACCTTTATATCATTATGATTCCATTCTATAAAATTCAAAATATAAATGAATGTAGCGTTCATGCGTACGTACGGCTTACCGTCTCCATGAACGGTGCATTTCATTTCTTACCTCTAAATAATTATGTAATATTATAAATTCATGCATGTACCGGATATATATGACATATATAATATATACATCATAAATAAAATTTTGGATATAATGGATGCATGAACAACTTTTAATTATAAAGGGCTTATTTTTGACTCCAGTACCAATGATCGTTAAAATGACTGTTATTAACTTAAATAATTACATAGTGTTCATGACATGGAAATAAGTGATATAAAAGGAATAATTAACTTGAAAAAGGTTCTTAAACAAGTATAAATTTACTCAAGTTTATTATTCAGGAGATTAAAGAACGATCGAGTCAAGTCGGACCTGAGGTATGGGACTTCGTCTCAATCTCCTTTCATTGAGGGATATTTTATTTTATACACAACTTTCTTTTATACGGTGTATAAACCCCTTTGACTTTTAAGTTAATCCAAAAGGAATCTTTTTTATACGAAGCGTTTTACAAAACGATAAAAGGGAATGTTTTTGTCGTACGTATGTGGCGACAATGACTTCTCCACCGCTGTGACCATTATTTGAGTTTCGGCTTCCTCTACAAGCCATACCTTCTTTTTAAAAGAAAAATAAATACCATATTTTACTTTTCTTTTATTTTTGTATTGTAATGGTTTTCAAAATGTTTTTATATCAATGTGTTGTATTGATATCATTTGATTGAAAGGTGGGAATGTTATTTTTCCTTTATGAATGTTTTATGTAATATAATTATGTTGAGGTTCTTGGGCATTATTATGAAGACGGGTGGTTCTGTGATAAACTAAGGGCGGGTGAGCTTGATATAGCTCTCCAATGCATTGGGTAACGCGATGAAGTGAAACGTTAAGGTTTCTCTGAAGATATTTATGGAATATACTATGATGGGTATTCCAAACGTAACCAAGAGGGTTACTCCCTACGTAAGAATGTTATGAATTCCTCAAGTTACCTTTATGTCTTATGATTTCTATGATTTATTCATGATTTTATGAGGTATGTTAAAGTACCCATGTTTTATGGGTAATGAATGATTTCATTCTTATGTATATATGAACTCATGATTCCTTTCCATATTTTTATAACCCTTACTGAGCTTTTTATGCTCATCCCAAGTTTTTGAAATGTTTTATCAGGTCAATGGAAAGGTACATGATATGATGATAGTGTCAAGGAAGTGTCAAGAAATAATCCATGTTTTATTTTAAATATGTTTCCATTGATGGGAATGAAGAATACTATCTTTATGTAACCACTTTGTTTATATGTGGAATGTAATGCATGTTTTATGATCTAATTCTCTAAAAATCTAAACCCGAAAAGATCCTCAATGTGTAGTCTTGTAATAATTCAAGATTAAGTAAGGTTTAAGGCTGGGGCCTTATAATAAACCTATCATTCACAAGGTAATGTTGCCACATATTTAGTTCTATGACTACTGATGATATCTCAGGATCATGGGTCATGTAGTTATTCTCATGTAGTCTCAACTAACGTGAACCATAGGAAATCACCAGCTACCTCTACATCAGAACACAATGAATCCTAGTCAATGATTCATCATTGAACACTACATTCTCTACACCCTCCTCTTGACATATCAATATGGGAGTTCTTTTCAACCACTACCTCAACTCCTAAAAATACTTTAGGCACCTTTCTATCCATAAAAATGGCTACCCATTTTAGGTCAAATTTATCAAGTGCTATATAACTGTAGAGAAATTGGGTATAATCCAATGATAGTACCCATATATCCCATGGAAATTATACACCTAAAAAACACTCTTGGGTGGATCCCATGATGGAACTGCCTCAACCTTCACTGGGAACACTACCACTCTTATCTCTATGATGATGTGTCCCAGAAAGTGGACCTACTAAATCCAAAAATTCCACTACTATAGATTTCAAAAAAGTGTGTTCTATCATAGATTCCCCTTGACCATCTTCAAGTCTCCATCATGATCCCCCATGGATGCTGAGTACACTAGTATATCATCAATAAATACACTTAAAAACCAGTCTATAATAGGCTAAAAGATCCATCTCATGTGTCCCATGAACAATACTGGGGTGTTATCCATCCTTAAGAGAATAACAATGTACTAATAGTGATAGTAGAGACATATGAATGTCATCATTGGTATATAATCATACCTTACTCATATATGGTGATAGACTTATCTGAAGTCAATCTTTTAGAATCTTCATTAAACTATAATCTCGTTAAATTGGTCATCAATCCCAGGTGGTGGATACTTATTCATAATGATATCCTGGTTCAAGCACATGTTATCTACAAAATACCTCAAGATCATTTCCTCTTTATTAGAGAACTACACTAGGTCTGCCAAAGGGGAGACATTGGGTCCCAATAATCCCTTATCTTGTAATTCCACCAATTGAAAAATTAGCTAATGAAGATCTGTGAAATCATTCAAATATGACAATGCATATATCAAGGTTGTATCATGGTGTATTTCAATGATGAATTCAATCTCTCATTAGAGAGCTAATCTTGGAACGTACTCATGGAAGATTTCATCAAATTCCACCTTCACCATAAGGAATTGGTATCCCATAAAATCCACTTCTCCAAGACTCATTCTAGAAAATTGGTAAGTAATCCACTGCACTCTCCTATGCTTGATCCTGTACTTCTCTTAAATGGATTTCTTTTTCATCCACAATGGAAAAACTCACCACATCACTACAATAACACCACATCCCCCACAACAAAATAGTCAATATAAGTATGAACTATGAATAGACAATCCATACATAAGATGAAATCATAAGGCCTCATCGCTACGACAAAGAGATACAAAAAATAGATCTAACCTCTAAGTGTCTGTTCACACTATCAATTGAAGTGTGAAATCACTAGGAAACAACATGTCAGAGTCTCAAAGTTTATTGGTTGCGATAATGGATAAAAAAGAATCTCTAGGTCTAGAACCCGATAAGTGGAAAGAAATGAATGACTCACAATTGTGTCTATCAATACTACAATATAGGAATAAAGGATATAGATCATACCTAAAATCTTCCATGGAGCCTTAGGTTCTTAGGAATCTATATCTTGGAACTTTCCTTATCCTTGACCACCAGCTCCCTGATCATAGAGTAGACAACATGGGGGTCGTGGTGGTAATAGTTCAAGCCTCTAACCGCTACTAATGGATATATTGGACCCTCTTCTACATCCTACACCCTATAAACCACCATGGTCCTTCCTCTATCTCTTCCTTGGCAGTCCCACAACCATCTCCTGATCAACATTAATATGGGTTAGATAATACCATGGAAGATGTCCCTGACAATAGTGGGAGAACAATCCCCTCTCCCTCGGCTGAGTTGAGTGATCATGATATACTTTCACCTATGAACCTCAATTTTTGGATCATATAATGAAGAAAATAAAAGGCATGAATCCCTACAACTGTCATCATATACCTTCCGCTAAGACATCATGTCATAGGTGTACAATACTTTCACCTACTGTAAGCTCCTACTCCCCATAAAGAAATCCACCACAAAGGCTCTCTTATGAACTCCCACATAGATGGTATTGTAGAGGGATTACACTAAATATTTGATATCTTAGAATATTCCCTACTAAGTGTTCTATACTCTAAATAATATAACTCACACCATCTCCATGAAGTATCTAGAGAGATTTGTATACCTATCTAAAAATATAACATAGTCATAGTTCCCTATTATAGATGCAAATGCTCCTGGATGCCTACTAATCACAACGTGTCTAGATAAAACTCCTCCCTAGAGAGACGCTCAAATTCTAACTATGAGAGTGTTTTCTCATTATGTGACTAAGTTACTAAACTCCACCATCTCCAAGAAGGTCCTTAAATAATATTTGTTGCAATTAACACCAATTGATCAAAAGGTGTCTTCATAAGTAAGAAAACTCGAGTGACTACCTCTAGCCATTCCTTAACCACCATGTGGTTTGGATCACCCCAAAACATGCGAGGTATCTTACTATACAACTCAAGCAAAACACTCAACCTACATGCATCCTCTATTGGAAATACCAACACTAGTTTCTGCTCAATAGGTGGTGGTATATTTACTAAATGGCACATAGGTAATATCTATATTACAAGATTATGTAATGAAGCCTCATCACTGAGCTGATAATCCTTGAAATATTGTATTGGAATCTTGGTTGGCTAGTGTCAATGAGTAATCCTGAAATAAACTAGAAGTTCCATGATAAAAGAGCATATCATCTGAGATAGCTCAAGAAGGTAATGTAAACCCCAAACCATTTATATATGTTCCATGATCAAATTTTTCCCCTGAAACCAATGAATACATGTTCAGAGTCGAAAGGTGGGTGATTAGATTCTTAGTGTATAGATACATCGACCACCTCACCAACACTAAAGTCCATATTTTGAAAGTAAAAATCAAAACACTTAACACTATTTCCCCTTTCCAAACTCACAAACTGTGGTGCTAAGGTATAATTGAGTATGCTCTGATACCACTCTTTCATGACATGACCCAATGGGAACCAAACTATGACTATCTTGAGCTCACCTCCAATAGGATAGGGGCTAGTGACCACTTTTGAGTTGGAATATAAACACATAGGAGGCTTATCCTGATGTACATGTAAACACATAAGAATATCCAATCCCATACAATGTTAAAATAAAATCAACTAACACAAATGAATGAATACTTATCTAATCCCAAAATTAGAGTAAAATTGTAAAATTCTGAAAATGATAAAGAGTACAAATACAAGCCCAAACAAAAACTACAGAGAGACCAACCTTCTACAATGGAGAGGGATACTGGTAGTTTAAACCACTCAAAAAACACCTCATTCTATCGATCTCAATCTATTTCCCACTAGCTCATTATCATCCTAGGACACAATAAAATGGTTTTCATATGCATAAGACATTAAGTTTGAGGGAAGATCCCATTCTTGGGTGAGTATAATAGTACCTAATAAGTAATACATGAAATACCTTTTCATGAAGCATCAAGAATAGTTAAATCATAAAAAATATATATAAATTAATCCATAAAGAACCCAAACATACTCAGGAAGGGCACCATACTTCCAGGATGTCACCAATAAACTACAATCCATATGATTCTTCACAAATCTATGATCATTCTAGAATAATCCACTTCACAAGGAATTCCATTATCAAAGACACTCATCCAAGAGGCCATTATCATTTCACCCTACCCAAGAAAGGTTGCTGGTCTTTAAAGACATGATACTATGATAGAGAATTACACCTAGGACCATGAGGTGACTCCACAATCCCAATATGCCTCAATACACTATGTAGGGGATCGTAATAAAATGATACCAAAATTCCAACTGAAATAACCTTCTAGATGGAGTATTAATTCCCTACTCAATGAGGGTACATAAATTATGAAAATCCAACCTATGGAATAAAATGATAGAGGACCAAACTCTTGTCTCATGGAGGGAAATCACAAATTCTATCTGAGACTCATCCTCTATAAGGGATCACAATACAATGATGGGGATGTAATGCGACACTTTTCCCTCTAGGGGGGGATAGACCAAGGGAACACACTCAACTAATAATATTCAAAACTGAAGAAATGAAGGGGTACAAAAACCCTTGAAGGGGGTGCCTGGTTTGTACTAGAGTTACAAAGCATGTATAACCACTAATATCTATATGTTGTTCTACCTTACAAGGTTTATAAATCTCAATATACACCCCATAATATAATAGAACACATCATGTGGTGATAGCCACGAACCTTACCCATGTCATCTTCTCATGACCGTGTACACTTGATCAGGTCCATGTATTCGAGTCGTGTCCATGTACTTAAGCCTTCCCATTCACATGAAACATCTAAATTACATGGTGAGCCACATATCATGAGTATCAATGACTATGATAGAGTCACAAGGTTTATGATATTTAAGTCTCTGTGGAATCCTTAATGTCATATCCAAGGGGTCCCTCTCAATGTGTAATTATAGATGACACACCCTTTAACTTATGATTTTTTTATCCAACTAGTTTCCTCCTCCACACCATCCTACACACTTCCACCACCACCTACTTTTCAAGACATCATAGATATAAGGTATGTTACTAGTTTTGATGATGGGGATCAGGATTTTGGGCTTTGAATCTGCTTGGAAAATTTCCATACGCGTCATCTGTAGCCACACCATTGAATCTGGGATGAATGGGAATCACCAATCCATTCTAATCCTCCTATGATTTTCCTCTATCATCTTTGAAACTTGATCTCACTCTAGATCATAAACCATACCCATGATATAGATATCTTTTTGTGAAGAATGGTCGTGCAATGGTCATATACCTGGTAATCATACACCGACGATCCAACGAAAATTTCCAAAATTAAAATGTGAAGAAATATGGGGAGGGGATCTATAAGACACAAGATGTGAGAAACAATTCTCAGCCTTTTTTGTTTTAAATCGACCAATTTTTTATATTTATCGGATAAAAGAGATAGAAATAATAAAAAAACAATTTAGTGTACTATAAATAGATCATATTTTGATGCATGAATCAATTTTTGTTCTTGAAATTGATTAATGTTCGACACTAGATAAATTACAGGATGAAAGTCACAAATAAATAATCCTACATGGATTTTGGATCAATCACTAATGAATAATAGTTTTGTGTTGCTGTTGTCGATGAGGTCCATGAACTGTGATGGCACAATGATCCTCGATCTGGTCTCGTTTGCTGAGATCTCTTCCAACATTATCCCCAACAGCTCCTCTCTAATTAATGTGTTATGTGTCTAAACCTACATTTTGGCCATAATAGCATGTAACTAGGAGACCCTTATGAGTCAAATTATTAATTTATGAATTAAATAAATATAATTAATGTTATTTATTTATTCACCCATGAAGTTACTTAGGATCAACAACCGCTGTCAACATAGAATATGTCAGGACTAGGGTAAAACCAACACTATGAACTAATTGGTGACCTTGGATTTATGATCAAAAATGAGTTCAAGAGTAAACCAACATTTTCATAAAAACTACATGAAAGTGATTTAAATATATTTAATATTTTTCAAAAATTAATCTTGGGAACACCAAACCTCAAAATCTCATGTTGTCTCAATGCCTGAATCTGACAATAATACATACAATATTCTAAAGAAATAAATTGGAAAATGAGAGTATTTACATCTATATAATTACAAATATATTTATTAATATATAAATATATATATTTATATATATATATATATTTATTATAATTATATATATATATATTTATAATTATAATTATAAACAAATATGTTTTTGAGAATTGGTATATAATTGTAAATATATTTATATTATTATATATACATATAATTATATATATTTATATAATTATATATATTTATATAATTATATATATTTATATAATTATAAATAAATTTATTAATATATTAATATATATAATTATAATTATAATTCTTATATTTATTATTTGAATACATTTATTATAATTGTATAATTATTTTAATATATAGATTTTTTTTTGAAAATTTAGGGACAATGTCCTTTTACTAAATAATAATAAAATAGAAAGAACAAGAGAAGGGATCATACATATCAATACTTAATCAATAAAATTTTCATAGACCCAGTTTTCCCCTAGTATCATCACCAATTGTACATTCCTCATCATGCATAGTATTCCAATTAGTTCCCCCACACCCACCTCCTAAACCTCTAAGATGACAACCTCTTCTCAATGTTTTCACATATTTCCATAGCCCATCACTATTTCTCAAAGATAGATCTCACAAAATCTTCTTATGATTCCTATGTATTGGATGTTTCATTTATTATGAGGTTCTGATCCTCATCTAGATGATTTTCTTTATTAGAGAGTACTTCTAGGTCTATACGGCCGACCTGATCTTGTTCTTCTAGATCTTCAATAAGAAAATCAAGCTCTTCAAAATGATTATGAGTAATAAACTATTCTTTTATAGTTTTGTGTATTTTTTGATCAAAATTTTCCAAAATCACCACATTCATTAGGGGCGATCTCATTGCATTTGGAAAAGAAGAGTCAGAACCATTTCTTGGGAGAGGAGCATTACTCTCCTCCACTTTTGTGTAATCCAATGGTCAAGTATGCATATCCAAATCTGAAATCCGAAGCTCTGAGAAATCAATAGATAATTGGGTAGAAGGGGACGGATTTATAGAATAATTTTCCAACACAACCAACCCATTTATATTTTTAGACTTCATTCAAGTATCTTCATTAAATATTTATTTACCTTTCCAAGACCTTGATGAAACCATTTACTCCTGCATTAATTGATGGTTGACCAACTCTTATAAAACAACTTCATGAATGGATGGGTCATCAATTTTCTCCTCAACACCTTCACCACTAAATTCCAATCCAAAAAAATCACTGATATAATTCTCATGAAATGACACAAAAGGGGTTGACATTATATTACATATAGACTCCTTCCAAGTAGTAATAATAGTACCATCTTTAACCCTCTTCATTGTAATAGTGATTGTCTTCTCATCCTGTGAGAAATTAATCTCTAATTTATTATCTTGTACACCTGAATAATCATTGGAAGGAGAAGTATTCCCCATGAAATATCCAAAATACATCTTCCCCCACTTAAAGTGATCTTGATCAGAAATTCCTTAATTGGGAGACCCTCCATGATAGTGGTTTGTACCCCACTCTACCATTGATCCTTATTTCTAAATTCGTCTATACCTGTATAGTAATCCATAGCACATGGAGAAGGATACCATTTAATCTGTTTGGATACTCTTTAACCAGTTCTATTATCCCAACATGCCTTCAAAATAGTGATTTTATCTTAAATAAAACCCATTATATAAATAATTTTTCTATTCTTATTCCTACACACAAAATCATAATGACCATTTTATGACTAAAAGAAAAACATCATGGCCCTTAAATAAGATTCCATAGAATGATCTATAATATTTCACTCAAAATAGAATGTCTGACCTTCTCATATACAATATAAAATTCATCTCATAATAATTAGTTGACAGAAAATTATTTGAAGTAACAGTCATGCTAAGGTCCACCTCTATAATGACTCTTAACACATATCCAAAAAGAGACCCCTCGATCTCCTTGTCAATTTTAATAGGAAACAAAATTGAAGAGAGAATATCAAAAATGATGTTCGGGTTCCAAAGAAAACAATTATGTCCAAATATCTTGAAACAGAAATGAGAAAAAATATTTTTTGACTTTAAATGGTCAATTATCGAAACTCCATTCATATATGATGTGTGATATGTGTTTTAGTGAGACAATTCTGAATCCTCGTTCTTTCCATTTCAGTTCAATTATCGGGAAAATAATATAAAAGTATCCCCTCCCTAATGGGATGGATTTACAATTTGAAAAACACCTAATTGAAGATATCCATCAAATTAGATCTGGGGTTATCCAAACAAGGTCTTTCATTGATACAAAAACCATTGATATAATGAAATTTTTACCCAAGTCATAGTGACACACATTCACTTCATTTCATGTGAAAACATGCAAAAAATTTCACTTTTTCATAAATCTACAAATTTAGAACCATAATGTGAGGATATGTTCCTATGATTTAGGTTTTTAGCATTGCTCATAGGCTAAATCAAAATGCATCACATCTTGTTCCTCATGTTACCAATATGGATCAACCATGGATTTGAAACCCAAAACCATCACTGTAGAGACCAAAAGCTTGACATACACAGACATTACATTACTTGTGCGGAATACTTAATACATAACAAAAACAGACGCCCAATGAACGTTTTAGTTTAGTGTCTTTGGAATATCGGAACATTGTCTTCTAATCCTGGTGAAAGATCTTCAACACCTCCCATAAAGATTTTCCCCTTTTGTTTTTTAACCTAAAACCTTTATTTATATCCGAGGGAAAAGAAATTATAGAAAGGGTGGGATGAAATGCTCAGTAAGGGTAAACATAGTGAACATAAATCAAAGCATAAACATTTTTATGTAAAAACATTAACATGACATAAATATAATCAGTACATAAGGCATAGATCATAAAATTACATTAATCATGAAAAAATAGCATGGGAATAAAATATGTAATTGTGGAAATCCATAAATCAAAATATATGATTTCTATAGTAGCCAAGGCATTGCTTCCAAGACCATCATAGTTGACAAAGTCCATTACTGAATGGGGTTTACATGCCGTTCCTTCCTTGTATTACTGAACCAGATTTACAATCCGTTCCATCCATGTCTATCCCATGAGATATAAATCTTTACCCAATGAATTGGTGGGAGATATAGGTCCCACCCATCTCATAATGAAATCATTCTTTCGGGTGCCACAAAATAATCATTCATCATAACCCAACGAATAACATGGGTTTCACAAACATCATCCCATCATAACATAATCCATATAAAAAAATGGATACCATTTCATCATAAACAAAATAAACCCACGTAAATAAAAGAGAAATTATAATTGAAACCTGAACATATTAAAGAATGTCATCTTATATGGAAAATTGTCTTGATAAAACACTTGAAATGAATTCTTGAGGAAAATATCCTTTCTTCCTAAAAATCATTTTTTTCTCAAAATGCCATGAAAAAAGAGAAGATTTTTTTTTGAAAATAATCATCAATTATTTTAAAAGAAGATTCATGGAAATAAGGTGTTATGAGACTGTAAAAATCCATTTATGCCGTATAAGTTAAAAAAACATTCTCCTTGTACTTTTATCACAAATGTCAAAAAGTACATCATATGGTAAACAAACAAAAGATTCCTTCCATACCATGTGGTAAAAGTAACTAATGGGTAAAAAGGTATTTAGACATACATGAAAAGAATAGTAAACATTTTATGAAAAGATTTTTAGAATACATAGATGTGGATGATAAATATAACCCCAGTAAATACTTACGAATAAACAATCTCAGATAAGAACGATATTTGAATAATTATCCCTTACCTTATGTCTAATTTATTTTATATGTATCTAACACTCCTATATAGTGGGTTTAAACATATTATTAACTTATAACATAACCATAATAATATTTATGATATCATATATTATTCTCTTACAACTTTATATTAACTGTTCATTTTTAAATTCCATGTTAATGCATCATTTTGGGTAAAATCATTTCATTTATCACACATTTTTTGACTTGTAATTATTTATATGATTACATAGATAATGATTAATTAAATCAAAAATTTCAAACATGATTTATATAGAATATATATTCAGAATATAAATATATATATATATATATATATAATTGATCGATAAATAGAACGAAATAAATCGTTCATGGAGATGGTACTCCGTACGTACACATGAATGCTATTTTCGTATCCTTATTAAATCGAATGGATTTATGTAAATAAAATATACATAAATAGAATCATTATTATGTAATATATATCATTATTATTCATTATATATACTTTATAATCATTCTTGAATGGTTAATATGGAGAATGAATGTCATTGTGCCGTGGAGATGGTAATCCGTACGTACGCACGAGCCATGATATTGTTCCCATAATTATTGAATGGAATTGGAGTGGATGATATAATATCTCATAATCAGTATGATGTTATAATAATCATATATAGTTATTATTTACACCATTATACCCATCCAAGTAAGGAGGTGGTGGAAAATATATTACACCACGGTGTGGAGGCGATATTCAGTATGTACGCACGCACGGTGATTTCGTTTTCCGTAGAATGGATAGAAAGTGAAATAATACTTTTTGATATTTATAATAACATATCAGTATATGAGTGATACTTATTTTATTAATTTATTTGGGAACAACAAAATACAAGGAAGTAGAAGAAGAAATAAATTTGAAAGAATTGGTAAAGGATATTACCTCTTCTTCGATGTGCCTCTTCTAAACCTCATCTTAGGGAACTAAAGATGGCCATTGAAGAAGAACAAGACCTGTAGTATGTTTCAAATGAAGTGGAGAAGAGAACTTTTTAGGGTTTGGCAATGCATTAAGGCACAAAATGGTGTGAGGAGGAGGTTCCCTTTTATAAGGGAGGAGAGGGGTACCTTTGGAAACATAAGAAATATTAATATATAATAAATTCAAACCCCACATAAAAACCTATAAAAATGACTCAAATAGAATATTAGATGAGGTAGGGTTGTAATCTCATCAACCAAAATGTTATAGACATGTTGGTGATATATTTTAAACATTTTCAACTTGATTTATCCTTATTTTATCTATTAAATTTTATTTATGGTAATAATATTCTAAATTTTAAATCGTTATAAATAATTACATATGTATTGTGAATTGTACTTAATATGATATGTTACGACAGTTTAGACAATATAAATTTCAATTTATAATTTTCAAATATTTTGTGTTATTTTTATTCAATTTTATAATATGTTATTTTTATAAAATAAAAATTGTGTCAATTTTGACACTATTCAATTAAATTTAAATAAAATCAACAGAGAATATATATTCGATCAAAAATATTTAGTAGATTCCTAACATGTCATATTAATCTATAAAATTAATGGAGCACATTAAATATTTCATATATTATTTATTTTAATATTTTAAAAACCATTTATTTGATATTTCTCTTAATAAAATCATTTTAACATTATTATTGTATCGTCATTAATGATAATTATTTAATCCCTTAAAATTCTAAATAAATTCACATGACGTATATTATATTATTATATATCTATAGACTATTCATGTTCTACGTTTTATGAAGTTTATCACAAAATTTAAATTAATACACTTATCAGATTTAAGAGAGTGACATGTTGTCACTTTATTTGGTTTTATTAATAATTTTTTCATTTTCATGGTCAAAGTCCATAAAATTAATATATTCCTACCCTTAGGTGATATGGGTTGTCTTTAATTAATCCAATAGTGTTTTGAATGGTGTTAGGGTAATTTTATAATATTATATTTACCCTTAATTACCTGATTTACCTTTAACTATGTTAAATAAAATTTTACCATAGTTACTATTCATAATGCCAAAAAAATAAAATGTAACCTATTAACATAATTTGTATCCACTGATTGCAAATATTTAATCCATTTTTCAAAATTCAATACATAGAAGTTGCATAAATAAAATTAAAATAAATCTCGTTGTCGAAAGAAAACAAGTTTTTGTTTAAAACATTGCAAAAGATTGAATTGATCTAACCTACGAATTCAATGTAAAATCAATGATAATGACATAAATTATATTAAATGGTAAAAATAATCTATTTATACTTTTATAACATTCAATATTATAATTTAACAACCATAATTTTTGTGATGAAAAAAGTTGTTTTTAATTAAAACTAGTACTCCGCCCGTACGATGCACAGAACTATAAAATAATTCTTATTATTAACTATAGATTAATATTTATAAAAAATAATAATTTATATAAATATTGAATATATTTGAAAAGAAACTGACAAGACAGAATAAGTAATAAAAGATACATAAATTGAGGAACAAAATCTAGATACTGAGCAACCATCTGTATAATACTAAAGGAACAAACGGTGAAACAGAATGAAAATTAATAAATAATATATTCAAAATATAAATTTATTCATAGAATCAATGTATGAAAATCTAATTTGAAGATACATTAAATAGGTCAACAGTGAAACAAAATCATGATAAGATAACATCAGTACAATTTAACATTTGACATAGGATTAGGGAATGTAATTTAAAAAAGAAAAGAAAACATCAATAATGTTTCAGTAGTAGATACATGTTTGAAAACATAAACAGGAACCATAATTTTCAACCACCGTGGGTGTGCAGATCAGATTTCAGTTCATGTCATCAAAATGTGCAGTCAAAATCCTCCCAGTACCACCATGAATCATTGATGTAGAGTAGCAGTTTGTCATATTTGTTGACTGTTATATTGATCCCTGCAACCTTTAATTATAAATTAATGTGAGTAAATCAGCCATACTACTATGAAAAATAACTAGTTAATCCAGTGAAGTCCTAAAAATGAATTCATAATCAGATGGCTTATTTGTTTATAATATTCAACTATAAAAAAACTATAGAAAAATTCAACGAAAACAATAAAATAAAATGAAAATGAAACGTCACTATAAATTGAAGTTAATAATAGAAATTGGTGACAGGGCAGACTATTAGAAAACAGTCATGAATTTTTTGAAAAACTGAAAACTGTTCCAGGAGAAAAAATATAATCCACACCTGATATTTTGGGAATTACCTGTCAAAGTATAATACACAGCGAAGGCCATACATTTACTCCCTCCCCTGCCCAGCCTGTACATTTACTCCCTTCCCTGCCCACCCCCTCCCTTCTTCCCCCTCCCGTTCGCCCCCACCCTGCCCAGCATGAACCCCCACCAAATACCATCATTTCCTGGTACCCCCTACCCAGCTTCCCCACCCATTCCCCCCTTTCCAGCCCCTTCCCCCAGAACCCCCCCATTTTCAGCCCCCTCCCCCAGCAATCCACCCCTTTCTAGCCCCTTCCCTGATAACCCCCCTGGCCAACCTCTTCCCCCACAATCCACAACTGCTATTTGGGGCATTTCCTGTCATTGTGTAATCCACACCTAAAGCCATAAATTTACTCCCTCCCCTGCCCAGCCCGTACAAGTACTCCGTCCCCTACCCAGCCCCTCCCTTCCACCCCCACCATGCCCATCATGAACCCCCCCCCCCCAATCTCCATCATGTGCTGGTACCCCCCCAACCCAGCTTCCCCCTACCCAGCACCTTCCCCCACCAGTCCCCCCTGCCCAGCCCCTTCCCCCAGCACTCCCCCCCATTCCAGCACTTTCACCCAGCAATCCCCCTTTCCATCCCCTTGCCCTACAAATCCCCCCCTTTCCAGCCCCTTCCCCCATAACCCCCCTAGCCAACCTATTCCCCCACCAGTCCCTTCCCCCCTTCCCTCATCTTCCCCTCCCCTACACTCATCTCCTCTGCACCCAGCCCATATCCTTCCCCACCAGTCCCCCCTTCCCAGCCCCATTTTCTTAGCACTTCCCCCTCCCCTTTCCAGCCCATTCCCCCAGAAATCCCCCGCTTTCCAGCCCCTTCCCCCCAGCAATCCCCCCCTTTCCAGCCCCTTCCCACATAACCCCTAGACAACCTCTTCCCCCATAATCCTCACCTGCTATTTTGGGCATTACCTTTCAATGTATAATTCACACCTGCTGCTATACATTTACTCTCTCCCTTTCCCGGCCTATACAATTACACACTCCCCATCCCAGCCACTCCCCTCTACCCCCTCCATTCTGCCCCCACCCTGACCAGCATTAACCCCCCCCAATTATCATAATGTCTTGGTACCCCCTACCCAGCTTCCCCCTTCCCATCACCTTCCCCCACCATTCCCCCCTTCCCAGCCCCTTCCCCATCCATGCCCTTCCCCCATGCCCTCATCTTCCCATCCCCTCCCCTCATCTCATCTGCAACCAGCCCAGATCCTCCCCCACCAGTCCCCCCTGGCCAGCCCCTTTTTCCCAGCACTTCCCCCTTCCCCTTTCCAGCCCCTTCCCCCAGCAACCCCCCTTTCTAGTCCCTTCCCCCATAACCCTCCTGGCCAACCTCTTCCCCCACCAAGCCCTTCCCCCCTAACATCATCTTCCCCTCCCCCACCCTCATCTCCTCTACAACCAGCCCAGATCCTCCACTCCCCTCCCCACAATCCATAATCTCCTCCCAACCTTTCCTTCCCCCTTGTCCTCCAACCACCTACTCCCCCTACCCACCTCCTTGTCTTCCCTCTATAAGAAGCATGTCTTCTCATCCCTTCCCAACAGTTTACCCAGCCACCTCCTCCTCCCTCCTACCCAGTCCCTTCCTCAGAAGCCCCCTCCCCCTGCCCAGATCTCCCCCTCCCCCCACCAGCTCTTCCATCATGGACCTGCAATTCTTTGCCACTATGGAATATCACTTCATCAAGTATAGATACTCTTTTGAAAGTAACAGATTTAAACTATTTATCCCATATGTATTTCTATGAAAAACATAATCTAAATTATTTATTAGGAATCATAAATATATACAGTAATTTAATACAACTATAGAAGTAAGTTGTGCAGCACAGACTACCCAATCATGTGTTGTGTAATTTAATCCATATTAACCATCCAATGAGCCACTAAAAATGTAATGATTAACATTACATAAGCATGTAATTTGAATACATTCATGGAGCTCCATGAAATTCACCCCCACCTAATGTTTTTGTTAAACCTGCACAGAAAAGTTAAAATTATGTTATCCGAAAATTAATGGATCACTGAACATCTTTAAGTATTAATGATAAAAAAACACTACATAGGGCCTACCCCCTGCCCAGAACCAACCCCACCAGGTCTATCCCCCCTTCCAACATGTCCTCAATCCTGCCTGTCACCACCGCCACTTATTCCTAGCCCCTCCCCTCCCCTCCCCCCCTGCCCGACCCCTTCCCTCCAGTCCCACCTTAGCAGCCTCTTCTGCCACCCCATCCCAGCACATCCCCCTTCCAACTCATCCTCCCTCCTTCCAAGCAGCAACCCCACCAGGGCACTCCTACCTGCCCAGCCCCTTTCCCACAAGCCCCCACCAAGCCCAACCTCCCTACCCTGCCCCTTCTCCTACCAACACTGAAATACGTCAACTAACGGTTGATATGTAATATATAAAGAATAAACTATGTAAGAAGACAGAAAATAAATAATAAGATACAATCACCTAATATCGTATTACATTTCATATCTGTAGAACACATCAGTCATTCTTTTCTGTTTTGTCCTTAAATTTATCCTTCATTCGAATTCCCAAATTTTTTTCCTGACTTGTTCTGCCAACACATTCAGGAGGGATATGATGCGATTGCTCAATATCATCTTCATTCAGAAAATCAGTCAGTAGGTTTTTCTGCATAATGAACATAGTTGAAAGAAGCATCAGATCTAGGAGCAATTACAATGTAGGATGAAAATAAAGGCTTGTAAAACAATTAAAAGGGAGAAAATATATATATACCTAAATACTTGACGACCCCGTAGACGATGTTTCATATGTATAGCCAGCCTTTGCACTGAGTCGAAATGATTCAACATTCTGATGTTGAATATAAGGAAAACAAATTCACATTCACACTGAAGGATCAATTAGGAAATAATGAAATAAAACTGTTAATATTTAATAAAGAATGTAACGAAAAAAAAAATCATGAAATGAAGATAGAACGCCTTTTTCGCAGATCTTGATTTGTATTGGTTGAAACTTATGTATTGACATTGATATATGTTTTGAAGATCCGAACGTATTCATAGGCCTAGATGATATATTTTTGTAGTAAAGGATGGAAGCTTTATAATCATCTGTTTTATATGTTTTTAGTGCATAAAAAAATATATAGTGGATTCAATAGTGAAAACAAATGACATGACCTCATATATTGGACGGAAGGGAGGTTAACTCCACGATTTTAGGAAAATGTACATGCATTTATTTCCAATTCAAGTTTCTGTGTTCACATGCATTGATAAGAAAAAAATTAGAAAACCGTCAAATATAACTACTTATACTTTTTCATGTAGAATTTTTTTCCCATTAAATGAGGATAATACACCTTTTTCACAGATCTTTATTTAAATAGGTTGAAGCAAAGGCATTGACATTAATATATGTTTTGATGTTCCGAACGTATTCAAATGCTTGGATGAAATGTTTTGGTAGTCAAAGATGAAAAAATTATAATAATCTATTTCATATGTTTTTAGTGCATAAAAAACAATACACGGTGGATTCCATAGAGAAAAAAATACATTCTTTCATATATAGGACGAAAGGGAGGGAGGTTAACTCCACAATTTTAGGAAAAACTACCTGCATTCATATAGTGTGTAAATGAATATAAAAAATAATGGACGAAAGGGGGGGGGGGGTTAATTCCGCAATTTTAGGAAAACACACATGTTGCGGAGATCTGGACATGCATGCAATCTTAATAATTTCTTTATTGCATAAAAAACAATATAAAGTGGAGTCAATAGTGATAAAAATAACACGAATTCATATGTTGGATAGAAGGGAGGATAAATTCACGATTTTAGGACAAATTACCGGACTTCATATCCAATTCTTGTTTCTCTATTCACACGCACTGAGAATACAATTAGAAAAAAATAAAATAAAACTTTAAATATTTAATCATGAATATAAAGAAAAAAATTCACTAAATGAGGATAGAAAACCTTCTTCACAGATCTTGATTTATATAAGTTGAAACTAAGGCATTGACATTGAAGATGAAAAATCAAAACCATGCTTGTTGAAAAAAACAATAGAAATTGAACATTTCTGCATAGACAAAAACAACCAAAACATCTCAAAACATCCCACTGAATACAAATTCATGTGTTGTCATATAAAACTCAAGATGAACATGATTATTGAATTGATACCTTCATATATTAATACATAATTTTCGATGCAAACCCAACTCCGGAAATCAAAATAAATCCACACATCAGAATCCATAAAAAGAAAACAATACCATTACTTTTATATAAGTGAGCCTGCAATGAGACACTAATCCAATTAAAAATTGATGATATGTTTCTAGTCCTTTCCATTGGCGCACCTACACTAATTCTATAGTTGGAAGTGTTTTCTAGGTCAAAGCAGCTTCCTCATCTGGAATCGATCTCTGCACATCACTAAAAATTTTCATTAGACTCATAGCTCATAACTTTTAAACATGAAAACACATTCAATGAACATGACATTAACATAAATATTCACAAGAATATGATTCAAAAATAGTAGATGTAACCAAAAAAATGGATCATAAAAAACCAGTGAAATAAATTAAGTCAATAATGTTAAATCCTTTACGGTGCAAGAAAAGAATAATAAAAACCTGGTTAAGATCCTACAAATTCTCAAAAAAAATGAAATAGATGCATGTATCTAGAACCACTTAGACAAAATCACTAAAAAAGAAGATTCATACTGGCTAGTGGTTTACTTCAGAGGAATGATTGGGTTTAGGGACATCAGAAAAGATTGAAAAATTAAACATTGAAACCTTTGATGAGAGGCGTGAGGGAATTGGAACGTACCTGTATCCCACAATAACATACATGTAGCCAAAGGATTGGTAGATGATGATAAAGAAATACAAGATTGAAATGGAGGTCTTCTGTCACAAGGTAAAATAGGATGAAGAGAGGCACGAAGCTAAGGGGATGAACAGAGGAATGAAATTCCATAAAATTTTAATAAAATCAAAGAAACCCTACCTGATGGATATGTAGAGAAAGAGGGTGACCGAGGAGGAACAGGCGACGACGAATCAGGCATAGGCCAAGGAGGGTTAAAGAAGGCGGATGGATTCGCTGAAAGCTTAGGGATGGAACATGACTGATATCCGAATTTGAGGTAATGTAGTCATCGATAGAGGGGGAGTTGCAGAAGACGGATGGAATCCCTGATCACCAATGGAGGGGACGCGACTGTTCTTCGAATGCGAGGGAACATAGACAGTGATAGAGCAAGATGTGAGGTAGGGTAGTTTCGGTCGAGGATGGATTCTGCGGGCGGAGTATTAGAAGTTGTTCGAGGGTCTCTAGGCAGTGGAGGGAGGAGACCTGAGGTATTTTGGCAGAACGGTGATGCACGAGAGAAACCCTAAACAGGAGGGCGGGTATGCGGTATCACACGGAGGAATGCGATTTCAGTCGCGGGAGGGACAAAATGGAATGGAGGTTCGATTAATTGGAGGCTATGTGGAGAACTAGGGGGTGACAAGTAGGCAAGGAGGAAGCCTAGTTTTGTATAGATATTAGATTTAGCGTGTTTTTACTATTCATTAAAATATGAAAGTTGTCAGAATAATTTGAAAAATTTATCCAAAGTAAATTTTTATATCCTAATTTCAAATAAAACATTATTTTGTTAAGTATAATTTATAAACATGTAAAAAACTAAATTTAATATGGGTTCTCCATCCAAAGGCATCAAAACTACATTTTTTTTAAAAATACTTATTTTACGCGAAAAATTTATTTTTTTCTCATACCATGTTCTAGAAAATGTGTAAGATGAATAATAAAGTTAAAAAATTAAAAAAGTAGTTAATACTATTCATAATGGAATGTTCATAATAATATTATAAAAATATATCATTGTTTAGTAAAACTCGGTATTGCATACTACACACGCTATCAAGGAAGGTCACGATTGCGTGCAATGCAAGCCAAGTCATAGCTGCATGTAGTGCAAGCTCTTTTTTGTGTTTCATATTACATAATCAAAACATATTTCATTTATACATTAAACAAAATATATAATTAATGTTGCGTAGAATAATTTCAACAAAATGAACTTGAAATTGTGTGTTACACGAGCCAAAAATATTATTGCCTATACTGCAAGATAACACGGTGTTTTTAATGATAAAAACAACTTGAAATAGAGAAATTATTCATTAATTTTCAATAACTTCAATGATTAAGTGGTCATCATTTTCCATGATAAATTTGTCATAAAAAATTAACATTCTAGCACAAAAATGAGGGTGGGGGGGAGAGGATCAGGTGACAATACAATATCATGCCAAAAAGAGAAAAATGAGAAAGATGATGAAAATTACTAACTAACCTCGGAATATACCCATCCCTCCATGCCTAGATTCTGCAGTGTCAACACTGTAATAAAATAGAATGTGGGAAGGAAAGATAAAACATGGTGGGTGTCATTGGTAGGTTTCTTCTTGAACATAGAGTTCCTCTATAGGGAACTCCAAAAGGTCTTCGTGGAAGTGCTTAATTCACTGCCCTTTGATAGTGAATGTTTGTTTCATTTCTTCATATTGTACCTAAAGAAATATATATGGATAAACATTAGTCAAAGTTAATGGGCCAAAACAATGGGAATGAAGATTACCTGGATGCAATTTCATCCTTGAATTTTAGATGATGACCTTCTAACCAGTGTGGAATGGACGATGAAGGATGAGACAGTCATGGGTAGCCTTGGTTCGGTTCTTATAAATCTAGGAGTTCTCATATAAATCTATTCTCATTTATTATAGCTCCTAAAACTGTAACTACCATTGAGAACATGCACTAGAAAGATTATAATTACATTGTTTTAGGATCAGTAGGATCATTTCTCAGTCTCAATTGCATGGTGAGAACTCTTTCCAAACACTATTTGATATATTGACATGCCAAAGGAAGTTTTGAAAGTAGTACGAAAGACCATAATGAATCATCGAGTCCAAAATCCAATCTTTTCAATTAGGTTAAACCTTTTTTTCTAGAATCTATTTTACCTCCCAATTTGACAACTCAACTTGACCATTAGTTTATGGGTGACATGCCGTAAACACTCGATGCCCAACCCCATACTGACGCAAAAATTGATTTCATTGTTTGGTTAAATAAATGAGAACCCTTATCTCTAAACCTATAAAAAATTTGAGTTCTAAAAAATTATATAACTGTATTTGAATCATCAGTCCCTATGTCTCATGCCTCTACCAATTTTGAAATATAATCCATTACTAGAATAATTTAAAGGTTCCCATATTAATTGGGAAATGATCCCATAAAGTTAATGACCCAAACAGCAAAAATTTCATGGAAGAGTAATAGTTGTTGTACAATTTCATTTCTTTTAGAGACATTCCCCATTCTTTGACTGTGAGGAAAAGATTTAAATAAATAATGGTCATCATGAAAATGTGTTGGCCAATAGAGTCCAGAATCAAGGACCTTGTGAGGAATCCATTGGGTTCTAATGTTTCCTCCACAAGTAAGAGTGTGACATAAACTAAGGACAAACTGCAACTCACTATCGGGAAAAGAAAATATGAGGACTTGATCACTACATGTGTGCCAAAGGTAGGGTCATCATAAATTTACCAATGAGAATAATTTTTTAGATGGAATAATTGTTTTTTATTAAAATCAATAGGAATGAAATATTCTACTAAATAATTTTCAATTTCGGCATACTATGGAATAACATCTTTCACTCGGTACAATTCTTCATCTAGAAACATGAAATTTGTGGGAATATAGGGGGTTGAGTCAATTTCCAAGATGGATAGATCATACTGATATGGTTAGCCACCATGTTCTCTACTTTTTTTTATCTCTAATTTCAAAATTGAATTCCTAAAGGAGGGGAATCCAGTGAATGAGACATGGGTTGGCTTCAAATTTCATAAGGAGATACCGGAGGGCTACATGGTATGAGAACATGATGACTTTGGACCCTGAATTATATGAACTGAATTTATCTAAGGAAAACACAATGTAAATATATTCATTTTTAGTTGTGGTTTAGTTTTCTTTGGTAGGTTCCAGTTTACATGAGGAATAGTCAATGATATGTGGAGCTCGATCGACCCTTTGTGATAAGACTACACCAATTGCATAGTTGGAGGCATCACACATGATCTCAAATGGTATTTCCATCTGAGGTGGTTGGATTACTGGGGGTGATGTGATACTCCATTTTAATTTGTTAAAATATTCCTCACATTTTTTATCAAAAGAAAATTCCCTTTCTTTTAGGAGAAATTGGGAGAGGGGGAGTGAAATTTTATTAAAGTCATGAATGAAACAATGATAAAATCCAATATAACCTAGGAAAGACAACATATCTCATTCATTTTTAGGGAATGGTTGGGAGGAAATGACATGTCCCAAAAATATACCTTGTCACACCATGAAATGTAATTTCTCATAATTTAATATAAGATTCATTTCAATACAACGATGTAGGGCTGAACCAAGACTACTCAAACCGTCATAAAAAAGAAGAACCATAAATATTGAAATCATCCATGAATACTTCAATGCAATTATATAATAATTCTGAAAATATACAAACCATTCATTGCAAGAAAGTATTCGGAGCATTTCAAAGACCAAATGGCATCTTTCTATATGCAAATGTGTCAAAGGGGCAAGTGAAGGTTTTCTTTTCCTGATACTTAAGAGAAATATGGATATTAAGGTATCCATAATACCCATTAAGGAAACAGTAATGGGAATTCCCAAATAAAATCTTTATAATTTGGTCAATGAATGATAATGGACAATGGTCCTTCATAATGTGTTGGTTGAATCGATGATAATATATACATACGCACTAACTATTCTATACATGTGTTGGAACCAATTCATTGTTTTTATTTTTTCTTACTATAAGATCATTTTTTTATGAACCACTAGTACTGGACTGACCCATTGGCTATCAGAGATGGGATAAATTAATCTAGAAACCAATAATTTTGTTACTTCCTTTTTAACAACATTTAGGAGGTTTGGGTTCTATCGATGTTGTGACTTCCTCACTGGTTTAGCATCATCATTTATCAATATATGATGTTTGAAAATTTATGGGATAATACCAAGAATTTCCACAAGTGTCCATCCCAAAGATTGATTATACTCCATCAAAAGTTCAAGCAGTAACAATTCATACTCAGGAGAGAGTGAACTAGAAATGATGACAGGAAACATGTTTCCATTATCAAGATATGAATATTTTAAATATTAAGGAAATTATTTTGTTCTAATTAAGGGAGATTGTGGATTAATGGGAGTCTTGTGAAAGTTAGAGGTCACTAATATAATTTAACTACTTAATGGTGTCATCCTAATATGAGGAATATGATTTTACAAGATTAGTAGTATCATCGATGGTCATTGGATCCTTAGGGTTCAAGAAATTATCAATTAACAAACATGCATGGAATTTTTCTAGGCCACTACAAAAATAAATGCATGATTCATTTCCTAGAATTTTAATCAATGAATAAAACTCATAAATGGGATAAGGAAAATGAAAATAATATTTTTCCAGTGAATGGAGTACGTTTATAGAGTTAATAAAGAGAGAGGAATGTTCTTCTGAGGGGTGCTTTATGGCATCATGGTTATTTAAGTTGACATTGTCACCACCAAAATCCATATATAGTGTACCATTGTGGAAATTAATTATGGTTTTGGAAGTTTTCAAGAAAGGTCTCCCCAATATAAATGGGGTATGTCCATTCATACTTTCATCTTTAATTTTTAGCACATAAAAATAAGCAAGAAAATTTAAAATTTTCACCCTCACAAGAACAACCTCTAACACACCATAGGGGTGTGCTATACTATGATTTTATAATTGAAAAAAAAATCATGTGGGCTTTTGTTACCCAGCCATAAATGAATAGTAAATGGAGTGAGTAATCACATTTATAGAAGCCCCCAAATCAACAGTATCATTGGAAAACGAATACTCCCCTATGGTGCATGTAATTGAGAATGTTCCTAGATCATTGAATTTTGTGGGAAGTGATGGATCTATCAATACTGAGAAGTTCCTCCCCAATATCACATTTCCATTACCTCGATGTCTCTTTTAGTGTGTTCACATCACTTTAAAAAACATGGAATATCTTGGAATTTTATTCACGACATCAATCAAGGGGATGTTAACCTGCACTATTTTGAAATATTCCAATATTTTTTTATCATGTTTAGTTTCCTTTTGATTTTTTGGTTGGGTGGAACTTTAGTGAAACTGAAGATGAATGGTTGGGATAGGTGACTCCTCGATAGACACACTCTTTCCAATGGAAGGACTTCTCTTAGGGTAAGAATTTTATTGTATTGAACCATTTTAATTAGTTGAGATGGTAGTTTCTTCAGGAGGGTATGAATCTAATGGAGGATTCATTTGGGTTTTATGTTGTTTCCAACTAAAAAGGGAAATTTCACTAATGTTTACCATACCCTTAATGTTAACTAATGGTTGAGAGGGTAGTTTACCTAACCCATGACTTTGAATTTCCCCCATAGAGTTAGAGAGTTGGTCTAATTGGGTTTTAGGTCTTGTATGGATTCCAGGGTGGATTGTTGGAATTGGAGATTGTTGGGAGCCACTTGTTTCATCATATCTTCTAGGCTAGTCTCGAGTTCTGAAGGGGATGGTTGTAAAGGCCTTTGTGGTGGTTGGGTATTTTTTGGTGGTGGTGGTGGATGACTATTATGCCCTGGTTGGTTCCATTGTTATTGAGGTTGGTTTGAAAACCCATAGTCCTGTAGGATTTGTGGTCTTTCTACCCAGGGTTGGATGGATAGTATGGTTCTTGCCTAAAGGGTTGGTTATATGAGTATCCTAGAAATATTGGATCAAAACTCTCATAAGTCACTTTTAGTTGGAGGAATTAGTCAGAATAATGGGTGTTAGAAGAATATATTCCATAGTGGATGGTAGGAGGAAATTGAGATTTCCCTTGGGAAAGAGAACGTTGTCGAAGAAGGTTGCTTACCCCTTTAAAATTTGTTTCCACCTTCTTCTCTAATTCAATATATTACAGCTCATAGAATCCTTGAATGGGTATATTGGATCTTGATACAAATTGGTGAGTGTTCTAAGCCTTGTTCTCAGTTAGGATTCTTACAGAAATTGTGGTCCTATAATCTAGTGCACCACCTGTAGTAGCATTAATCATATTTTGATCAATAAGAATTTAGCCTTCATAAAAAATACTAAATAAAAATTTGATCACGTATTTTGTGGTGTGGGAAACTTGAAAAAAACATTTTAAAGTGTTCCCAATATAAATTTAATGTTTCCCCTTGTGATTTTCTTATACCAAAAATTTCTTTCCTTATAGTTTCAATTAAATAGGTTAGGAAATATTTTTCTAGAAAAAGATGTTTCATGTCTGCCTAGCCTTTAATTGGTGAATTATCATAGTAAAGCCAGTCTTATGAAGTGTCTTCTAATGAAAAAGGAAATTCCCTTTTCATTGCTTATTCTTCATCTACATTTGAAAATTTTATTGTATATCAGATACCATTAAATTATTTTAAGTACTTATGAGTATATTCTCCCATGATTCAATATAATCACAGTAATAAGGGAATTAAACTGGATTTTAGTTCAAAATCGGGATCCTCGGCTTGTATTTGATTGTATGTGGGTTCGATATCCACATCAAGGTGGAAAACAGTTTTTATAAAATGAAATGATGTACTTATCAAGGAGTGTCTATAGGTTTAGAGTATGCATTTTTAATAAAAAGTAATAAAAGTGGGGGGGGGGGGTTGAAAACAATTTTTAATAAATAACTTGATTTAAAGAGTTTAATAGTTGATAAATAAAGTTGGTTTATTAGAATTATGTGATAAGTACATCATTTCATGTTCAATACACATATTGGATAGTTCATTGTTATGAAAATTTTATATGGTTTAATGTAATCCATTGGTTAATGGTTGTCATGATCTCAACTTCCCTCTTGCCTATTAGAACGTTGCTGAAAGAATCAACCCTTTACAAAACAATCAAGTTGTCAAGGGTTGTTTATAAAACATATAAAATTGTATACAGATTCAAACTAAAATATTAAGTATGTGTGAGAGAAAAAATATTCTTGACTTTTCCAATAAGAACAACCCAAGATTCACACATGAAATCTAAACCCAATCTGTGTTGAAATAAAAAGTGTTTCACTTAATTATAACAAAATAAATATATATAGAGGAGAAGAACATCCAAATTAAACATAATTGAAATATTGAACTCAAAAATTATTTAAAAATAGTTGAATAAAATGTCCCATAACTCCCTCCCATGTATGTGTAGCTCCCTTGAAATGATCATCCACCGTTTAGCACGATATTGTGATTAGGAGGAGGATCAGGTGGAACTTCACCTTCGTCCATGACACCCATTTGAAGATGGGGTCCTTTAAAAATTAATGTATGAGGTGATGAATTATTTTGGTTTCCAAAATACCTGATCATTACCTTTGGAATGAACCTTCATATGAGTATCCCAAGGTTCCATTTTATAGGAAAAGTGGCAGGTAGTTTTGGGAACACATATTTCTTAAAACCACTAGGACCATGGTTTTAGATGGGTAGATGAATTTATCCCATTTTGGGAAAAATGGAAATTTGTTTCCCCATATATTGAATATATCCAATGAAATTATTTCTTCATTTGGACATATAAAGCTTGAGATATAGACATATCACATCACACCACATTTGACATCGTGCAGATTTGGTGTGATCGTGAAATCCGTCCGAATAGCCAAATAGATAGACGAATGAGACTTGAGGTTATTCATATGAAATGTATCCAATTTAATTGAGAAACTATTCTAAAGTTATATCAACATTGAGATTCATAGTTCAGTAGTATTGTGCAATTGAGTCCACTGGTGTGCTTGGATCCTCTTTAGTTTGGCCCATTTTCATGAACATCGTCATAGGCCCTCCAAATCACCTCCACCTTCAATGAAATTATCTAAAAATGTAACATTTACCATTTTAAAAGTTATAAAAACAAATCAATTGAATCAAACAAAAAATGAAATTTGTTTTTATTTTTATAATTTTTAATACAAAATTATTGTAGCACAATGGTGTAAGGGTGAAAATGAAATAGTGAATCATGGTGTGATCAGGATGTTCGACATCATATGAATCAAACCGTATCTCTAAGCTCTCATTTTCATATTTCACATAGGGAAAATAATATAAAAGAACCCATGACACAATGAGACGCACATCCAATTTGAGATACTCCAGATCTCTAAATATCTCACAACAGACTCCTTAATTTTCCACAAAATTGAACACCATTATGATAGAATACAGGAAACAATGGAGTGTTTATATGGTTTAATGTAATCCTTTGGTTAATGGTTGTCATGATCTCAACTTCCCTCTTGCCTATTAGAACGTTGCTGAAAGAATCAACCCTTTACAAAACAATCATGTTGTCAAGGGTTGTTTAGAAAACATATAAAATTGTATACAGATTCATACTAAAATATTAATTATGTGTGAGAGAAAAAATATTCTTGTCTTTTCCAATCAGAACAACCCAAGATTCCCACATGAAATCTAAACCCAATCTGTGTTGAAATAAAAAGTGTTTCACTTAATTATAACAATATAAATATATTTAGAGGAGAAGAACATCCAAATTAAACATAATTGAAATATTTAACTCAAGAATTATATAAAAATAGTTGAATAAAAAGTTCCCTAACTCCCTCCCATGTATGTGTAGCTCCCTTGAAATGATCGTCCACCATTTAGCACGATATTGTGAGTAGGAGGAGGATCAGGTGGAATTTCACCTTCATCCATGACACCCATATGAAGATAGGGTCATTTAAAAATTAATGTATGAGGTGATGAATTATTTTGGTTTCCAAAATACCTGATCATTAACTTTTGAATGAACCTTCAAATTAGTATCCCAAGGTTCCATTTTATACGAAAAGTGGAAGGTAGTTTTGGGACCACATATTTCTTATAACCATTAGGACCATGGTTTTAGATGGGTAGATGAATTTATCCCATTTTGGGAAAATTGGAAAATTGTTTCCCTATATATTGAATATATCCAATGAAACTGTATCTTCATTTGGACATACAAAGCTTGAGATATGGACATATCACAACACACCACATTTGACATCGTAAAGATTCGTTGTGATCGAGAAATCCGTCCGAATTGCCAATTAGATAGACGAATGAGACTTGGGTTTCTTCATATGAAATGTATCCAATTTAATTGAGAAACTATCCTAAAGTTATATCATCATTGAGATTCACAGTTCAGTAGTAGTGTGCAATTGAGCCCACTGGTGTGCTTGGATCCTCTTTAGTTTGGCCCATTTTCATGAACATCGTCATAGGCCCTCAAAATCACCTCCACCTTCAATGAAATTATCTAAAAATGTAACATTAACCATTTTAAAAGTGATAAAAACAAATCAATTGAATAAAACAAAAAGTGAAATTTGTTTTTATTTTTATAATTTTTAATACAAAATTATTTTAACACAATGTTGTAAGGGTGAAAATGAAATGGTGAATCGTGGTGTGATCAGGATGTTCGGCATCTTATGAATCAAACCGTATCGCCAAGCTCTCATTTTCATATTTCACATAGGGAAAATAATATAAAAGAACCCATGACATAATGATACGCACATCCAATTTGAGATACTCAAGATCTCTAAATATCTCACAACAGACTCCTTAATTTTCCACAAAATTGAACACCTTTATGATAGAATACGGGAAACAATGGAGTGTTTATCAATTTCATGATATTTCAAAATAGAATCTAGATCATCCCTATCATGAATGAAATTTCCTTTGCATCGAAAGCCTCCAAAGAAAAATCCTTTGAAGAGAGTGAAAGACCTATGATGGGCATTATTAGCGACCGATGTTGCCACATCAGACCTTCCAAAACCAAGTTTTTAGTTCTCCAATCTGGCAGCAACCACCCTAAGGGAGTTGAAATGATCTTTAGTGAGGAGAGATTCAGCCAGAGCATAGTGATCCACGACCGACATGAGAAGAAACCCTAATCACCTAAATCTCCATGGAATCGCCCGTGGAAGGATCTCCCGAGCATAGACCCCTTCCTCATTTATTTATAATTATAAATAAATATATTTATAAATATTTGTATATAATTGTTAATATAGTTATAGAACTATATATATTTATATAATTATTTATATTTATTAATATATAAATATATATATTAAATATATATATTATTTAAATATATGTATTAAAATTTTATAATTATTTAATTATATATATATATAATTATAATTATAAATAAAAACATTTATATATATTTGTATATAATAATAACAATATTTATATAAATTTATATAGTTGTATAGTTGTATATATTTATATATTTTTATATATTTATAGAATTATATATATATATATAATTATAAATATAATACATATAATTTTTATTTAAATATATTTATTGTAATTTTATAATTATTTATATTTTAATAAATATAATTATAAATAAATACATTTATAATTATTTTAAGATAATTGTAAATGTATTTATAAATTTAAATAATTATATATAATTATATATTTATATATATTTAAACAATTATATATAATTATATATATTTATATATTTATATAATGTTATTTATTTATTTATTAATATATAAATATTTAAACTATAAATATAAAAAAATATTTATTATAATTTTATAACAATTTAACTATATATATATTTATAATATTATAAGTACTTTTTTACAAAATTATATATAATTATAATTTTATAATAAACTATTCAAATTATGAAATTATTTATGAATTAATTTAAATAGATTAATTATATAAATTTCAAACATATTTTGAATTTTAAATCTTAATAAACAAAAAACAAAAAACATATTATTCATTTAAATTACACGCATATTGAAATTATTATTCATATATATGTACTGAAATGACCAAAAAATTTATCAATGCAATTTCCATTATTATAATTATTCAATATAGTAGAAATCATAACATCACATAGAGTTCCCAATAAAAACATTATTATCATAAAGAAATAATGAAATAAGTTGTATTTATAGAAATTAAGGAACCTATACTAATGGAATAGAAACATGACCGTTGGAATTGTAATGCGACCATTTTGAATAGTAATCTGGAAAATAGAATAGTGACATCCTCTAGTAAAGTATAAATTAAATTTAGGTATCTTATAAATGAAAATATAATATAGTTATATCATGGACTAAGTAAATAAATGTTTTAAAAATGATAAATTTAGTATTGGTATTTTTGGGAAACATAAATGTTTATTTAAAATTCTATATTTTATAAAATGATTTAAAAGAAAATATATTTTTTGTAAAACCGATTCATAAATTAAATATTTTTCTTATGATTATTAGATAATTTTATGTGATAATGATTAATTCTTCAAACTGACATAAAATCAGTTATAATTTTAGAATCAATATTTTTCAAATATATGATGAATATAATTTAAAATTAAATTTCTCATATTTTTTAAACTATTTTCAGAAAATAGAGTCAATTTTTGAAATGTAAACATCAAAAAAATTTCAAGGTGAATTGTTGGGATTTTTCTAAAATAGTTGAATTTTTTACGAATATTGAAATATGATAATTTATAGTATTTATAATTATATGTAAATAAAAAATGAGTTATGGTTGAGTCATAGATGATTTTAATGGTAATTATCTTGAACTCACATGATCTATTTACTGTTCTTAGTCATAATAATTAAAACTATTGATATTCATGATCCAAAATAATAAAAAAATGAATAAAATAATAAAAAACACCCCTCTTCTCCCACTATAAATACCATCCCGCACAACCTCTTCAATTCACACCTTATAAGCCTTAGATATTGCTTATATAAAACCCAATTACTCTCCCAAAACTCTTCTCCACTTTCTAGTCTTCCCGGTCTCACAAAAATGCCACTTTCAAGTGCCTTATGGAGGTTCTCAAAGAGATGGCACTCAAGAAGTAGAACCCTCCCTCTTCCTCTTTTAATTTTGTTTATTTTCTTATCCTTACCTCTCCTCCCCTATACAAAGTAACATGATAAATCCAATATAATATATATATATATATATTCTAATATTATTATTTTAATGGGTTATCCATCATAAAATCCCATATCATCTGTTTCTTTTATCATAAAAATGAAAACATTGTCTGTGATGCGTTGACTGACCACCTTCAATGATAACTATTTTCATTCTCTATTACCACCATTATGGTAAGTTGTGAAATTATTATAATCATTAAAGATATTTATAAACATATATTGCTTTTTTATGTTTTAGAAATAATATATATGCATAACATTAAAAAATGAAACAAAACTAGTTCATAATGATCGGAAATTCGCCCAAACCAACTAAAAATCACCATTAACATTTTTTCTAATGAATTATTATAATATCTGGAAAAATGACATATGGGAAATTTAAAAATCTTTAAATGCATTAGTATCATATAATTCGACTTCTAGAGTTTTTCTTCTCTTTGGAAATAACTCATGTAATTAAACTCAAGGGAATCGATCATAAAATCATGAAACAAACACTCTCAAAAAGAGAGTATTAAAAACACTATGTCGATGAAATATACATAAATAAACCTAATAATATTACAATAAGTTAAATAAATGTATAAAATGATATTAATTAATTAATTAATTAATGTATTTAATTTTATTATCTACGAAATTAATTACAAGTATAGAACACTTATAGGCATAAGGTAAATGATTTTCTAAGAACCTCCATTTTCCCTTAAGGTTACACTTTATCTCTATTTAACCCAATTTAATTATTAATTATTCCTGTATACTTCTTACATATTCTTTCTCTATTTTCAAAAAATAAGTATCTAGATCCATTCATTTATATATTATAGGGAAATATATGTTTTGTAAGGTTCACCTTTCAATTCCTTCTAATAAACAAGCCTGATTAAAGGGAACTTCTCAATATCATAAACATTTTCATGTACACATGATAATTAGTTTTAATCCACCATTATTTTTCTAAAATAACTATTTTCACCACGAAAATATATTTAATTTCATTTATGGTTTTATACAAACAATTATTCTATTTCCCTTTTAAAAGACTCTTAAATACTATTCCCTAAACCACACTTGTGTGGATCATTTATAATATTTCTTAAATAATTTTTTTATATTTTTTCACTTCATTTAGTAATCATTTACCTTTATATATGACTATTTTATCCAATTAATTTAAATGTATTACTTAAATCCATTATTTCGGGGACACCACTATGATACATCCATTGGTTATGCCTTATGAAATGTTTTTGATAAACATTTCATTCCATGGGTAACCATTATGTTTATTCATTCAGACTAATTCATCATGTGGAAAACATATGAATGAACATTTTATGATGGGTGCACTCAAATTTCACTCTAATTCATTGGGTAATTTTTAGTCTCATGAGATATCATGTTGGGAGAGGGAGTAAACCCAATTCCTTTGTTGCACATTCTCCACCATGTGATATAGTATTGATAGATAGCCTTGACTCATGTGTATATAATGTCCTATGTTACATCCACATTCCTATGTTTATATTATTATATGATCCCATGTTATATATTTTATTATTTCATATGATTATTCTTGTTTAATGCCTTTATATGTCAACATGTTACACAATCTAACCCATGTGCTATGCTTTATTGTTATGTTTATTCCCTTACTAGGTTTTTACCTCACCCCTTTTGTATATGTATTTCCTATGTTATCATATGTAAATGTAATATATCATAGGAAGTTATGAATCATTATGAATGATTAATATAAATATATATTATTATATTTCAATATTATTAGATTTATGTAACTAATATTTCTAATAAACTAGACTTTATGATATTTGGTTTTTATTTAATGGTTAATTATGCATAAAATCATATAATAATATGTGAAAAATGCAAGGACCATTATAGTGTGTACCATATCATAGTCTTGTTATTTTTTGGATATTATAACTAAAAGGTTTTATTAATAAACATAGGGATAATTCCGTCACCATGGATAACAGAGATTGAAACATAAGGAATCACAAGATAGGATATAATTTCTATTTTATGTTTATTCTCCAATTTTCATTGTTTCCGTTTTATATGCTTATTTTCTAATTATTCAATCCCCAAAATTGTACTTACTTTTTATGTTAATGGTTGGAAATAAGAGAACTCATACCAATAGTTAATGTTACAATTTCCCTAATGAAATGAAAACTTTTATGGGAATGGGATCTCAAAACATAATGAAATTACTTTCATAATTGTCTCAAGTTATAAATAGTAACATGAATCTTTTGGAATTATCTTCTTATCATAAAAATATAAATTTGTGTTTGAATACATTATGTGAGAAGGCATCCCATATTTACTATATCTTTTATCCCATAACCAAAAAAAATGGACTAAACCATGGATAAGATATTTGTTGTCCTTCAATTATATAGAGAATATAAATTCATAATGGAGGTCTGTCATTTTGATGGGGAAGCTAAATAGTTGTGTAAACTGATAAAAAACATGAATTATAAGGACGAAATTGATTCCATGGAATGGTAAGATTTTAACAAATTATATTTCAATAATTAATTTCCTCAAAATAATCATTATAAGATGGAGAGGGATTTCCTTGGGATGAGTCAAAAGGAAGATGAGTGCATCAAGGTGTTTGAGGAAAACTCTACAAGGCATTCAAAATACACCTCTGGATTTTTCATGAACATTTAATGAAAGGAGGATCACTTCTTTAGAGGACTAAAGATGAGTCTATGAAAATCATTGGCAATTCAATACTTCTATATCTATGAGAAGATTGTATGTTGTTCCATATAGGTTGAAATGGAGATCAGGGACTCTCTATGGTCTCGTGGACTTGAAGATAAAACTCATAAAATTAAGTTGAGTATGGGTGGATCAATAGAAAACCCCCATGATGAAAATAAAACCCAACATCCCACATGTAAAAAGTGTTGGAAGAATAATCCTAGGAATAGTATAAAGGGAACCAAGACATGATTAACATGTGAAAGAATAGGGAATTTGGCTAATAATTATCGAAAGGATAGGAAGAATACTCTAAAATTAGAAGAAGTAAGAAAGTTTTACATCAACACTCATCCTTTAGTGATGCGTTTAAACTACAAGTCACATGAGAATTATGAGAGTCAATGCCCTTAGACAACGGTTGGCGGTGGCAGTCAAGAACAACCTACAAGGAAGAAAGGAAGGGTATATGATATAATTACTACCACGGTGGAGCCCGATAATGATGTGTTTATAGGTACATTAGTTATTTATGAAAGAAAAGGAGACATACTATTTGATTTTGGTTCTATAATTCTTTCATATCTTATAGGTTTAGTAGACCTATTCAAACACCACCTCAAAATATGAAGGTTGAGTTATCTTTGAGAACATAAAATTGAGAAATTATTTCATGAAATGTATATAACTCTTCCTAGGTTAATTTTTATTGACTGTTTTGCAGATAAAATCGTGTATTACTTCCTTTTCTGTAGTTTTATTCTATATTGGGCATGTATAGACCATCTTTATATAAAATGATCATCAACTGTTAGGAAAGGGATATTACTCTTTACATCTTGAGACATCCTCCAAATCTGTACAAGTTTAAGTAGGAGGATGAATCTCTTTTATAATAATAATATAAAATTTTGATATTATTTCCTTGTGATAAATAATATCTATCTCAAATGATTAAGATAAAAGAGAGAATCATGATCGATGAAATTCCCACTACGAGGGGCTAAACAGATGTGTTCCCCAAAGTATTGAATGGTCTTTATCCCGACTGAGAGGTTGAGTTTTGATTTGAACATATTCTTATATATCAACCTATATAGAAAAAAATCTTATAGAATATATATCATTTATTTGGACGAACTGAAGAGGCAGTTACAAGATAATATAGAAAAGGATTTCATACACTCGAGTGCTTCACCATGGGGTGTGCCAATCATATTTTTCATGAAGAATGATGGATCATTGTTCCTCTCCATATTACTATGTTCTAAATAAATGCATGATAAAGAAGACGTATCCCCTTCCATCGATAGATGACTTGTTCTATAAAATATGTGGGTCTATGTATTTCTATATGTTGGACCTTATTTTGGGATATCACCAATTAATAGTGAACAAGACATTCCCAAGGTTGACTTTAAAACAAGTTATAGACACTATGAGTTTATAGTGATGACCTTATAACTCACTAATGCTCCAACAATATTCTTCTACATAATGAATACAGTCTTTAGATATTACTTTAAATAAATTTGTAGTCTTTATTGATGTTATTCAGGTATAATCCAAGGGTATGGAGGAATGCAAGGAGCATTTGAATAGTATGATAATGAAATTTAAAAGGGACAAACTATATAAAATTTAATTTTAATGTTAGTTTTGGATGGATGAAGTATCATTCCTGGGACATGTTATCACCAAAAAAGAATATATGTAGACCCTTCCAAGATAAAGGCAATTGAATAGTTGACCAATCCAACATCTGTATCATAGATCGGTAGTTTCCTTGGTCTAGATAGGTATTAATTAAAATTTATGAAGAAATTATCACAATTGGAAAATCCACTAACCAAGATGACTCAGAAGGGTGTAAAGTTTTTCTGGACCAGTGTATATGAAGATTTCTTCAAGGAGTTAAGAAAGAGGTTTATCAATGATCTAGTACACACACATCCAGCAGATGGGGAACTCTTTTTAATATAAAATTATGGTTCAAATAAGGGATTAGACTATGTAATACTGAATATGATAACGTTATAGCCTACACCGCAAGGTGGTCAAATTTTCTTCTAAAAAACTATCCCATAAATGATCTGGAGTTTGTGGTTGTGATCTTAGCATTGAATGTTTGGTGGAATTATCTCTATAGGGAGAAGTTTGAGATATAAACTGATCATAAGAGCCTAAAATATATATTCATATAGAAAGCGAATAATATGCACCAACAAATATGGTAATATCACATCATGTATTATGACTTATCAATCCACTATCATCCTAGTAATGAAAATAAAGTGGTGGATCCTCTATGTAGGAATGGTCATGCTAATTTATCAATGATGATAATTTACAAGGAACCAATATTCTTAGACATTCATAGGATATATATGAAAATAATTTATAAAGGAACACCATCAATCCATTATCAAATGATTTCTCAACTATCACTTACATAGAAAATAACGGATTCTCAAAGAAATGATGAGGAATTAAAAAAATGGTTGAAGCTATAAAAAATGAGAAATAATCGGAGTTCAAAATTGATGGGGAAGGAGTTATAATATTTGGGTCACGAATATTTGTATCATCCAATCGGGAGATAGAGAAAGAGCTTCTCAAAGATGCACATAACTCAACCTTCACTATTCAATCAGGGAGCATAAATATGTATCGAGATATATGGAATAATTATTGGTAGAAAAATATGTATAATGATTTGAGATAATATAAATCAAAGTGATTAGTAAGTCAGAAAGTGAATCCTAAAAGGAAAAATTCTATATGGATAATGCAACCATTTCCCAAGAAAATGGGAAAAAATCACCATGGACATTGTCATTGGAATTCTAAAGACAACCATAGGTAATAATTCTAGATGGTCCATTATTGATCATCTTATAAAACATCTCACTTTATTTTAATTTAATAGGTATTCCCACTCGATCAACTTATAGTGATATATATAAAATAATTTGTATGTCTACATGTATTACACCTATAGATTATATTTGATTCAAATATGAGATTTAGTTTTCTGTTTTGGAAAATTCTCTAAAATTATCTAAACACTGAGTTTATCTTCAGTATTGATTATCATCCTCAAACAAATGAAAAATCTAAGTGGACTACTCATAAAGTATAAGACATGTTGATATCATGTTCTATTGACATCAAGGGATGATTGGACTAACACCTTCCTCTAGTTATGTTCTCTTACAAAAATATTATCTACACAAGAATCAATATGGATTCATATAAATCCCTTTATGGGAAGAGATATAGAACACTGAACTACTAGGATTAAATCATTGAATGAAAACTAATGAGACATGAAATAGTTGAAGAAATGCTATAAAAAGTTAAAAACATTCAACAATATATCAAGGCTACCCAAAGATTCCAGAAGTGATATACATTCAATCATATATGAAACCATGATTTTTTGGTTGAATACCTGGTATCCCTATGAATATCTCCAAAGTGCAGGATCATTATATTTGCGAAGAAAGGAAAGCTATGTCTCAGGTACTTTGGGACCTTCGATATTCTTGATTGTTTCGAAGTTGTGGATTATCAACTAGAACTTCCAAAAAACATGTCTTAAGCACATGATGTATTCTATGTATCCCTCTTGAGCATGTAATAAATAGACCTATCACATGTACATATTTCAGAGGTGGTATAGTTGGAAAATGATAGCTCTTTTGTGGAGGAGCAAGCAAGGACCTTGGATTGTAGAGATAATTTTCTACACAACTAGACTTCTAACCTATTCAATGTAATATGGCATAACCATAAGTATAAAGAGGCAATATGGTAACTAGTGGAAGTGATAAGGTAGAATCACCCTCAATTGTTTTCACCATAGTATGTAAAATGAAATTTTAATGGTGAAATTTCATAATTGATGAAGAATTTAACAACCCAATATTTTATAAATGGAATTTCCCTTGTCAAAATTATTTTATATAGTATAAATCCCATACATCATATAGATAACCTAATAAAAAAAGTATTCTCATAAATTAAGAATGAAATAAGTGGTATTTATAAAAATTAATGAACATGTACCAATGGAATAATAACTCAACTATTGGAATAGTAATGTGACTATTATAAATAGTAATCTGTCCCAAAAAATTTAACATCACCTATGAAATTATAAATAAAATTTAGGTATATTATGAATGAAATTTATTATATATTTGTATCTTAGAGTATGTAAATACAATTTTTAAAAATGAAAAATTTATTATTGGTATTTTTATGAAACATAAATGTTTATTTAAATTTTCTAATTAATATAATGATTTAAAAGATTTTTTTCTTAATATATATTCATAAATTAATATTTTTTTCTTATGATTATAAGATTATTTTATGAGGCCTTAATTAATGTTTCTATGTGTTATAATATTAGTTATAATTTTTAAATCGGTATTTTTCAAATAAATAATGATTTTTATTAATACCTAAATTAATCTCATTTAAAAAATTATTTTCATAAAATATATATAATCTTTTAAATCTACATGCAAAAAATTATTGGGGTAATTTTTTAGTATTTTTCTAAAATAATTGACTTTTTGGCGAAAAATGAAATACAATAATTTACATTAAATAACATTATAAGTAAATAATTGAATTTTTGATTCATGGGTGAGTCATGAATGATGTAAGTGGCTATTATATCAAAATCAAATGTTATATATTCTTTTCATATTAATAATAATAATCTCTATTGATACTATTGATCCAAAATAATAAACAAATGAATACAATAATAAGAAACACCCCCTCCCCTCCCACTAAAAATACCACCTATTATCCTCACACCTTATATTCCATAGATCATGATTATATTTTATCTAATTCCTCTCCAAAATCTATTTCCCATGTTTTGGTATTTTTGGTCTCACCAACAGACTGTTTCCAATTTTTTTAAGTAGGTTCTCAAGGAGACGACATTCAAGAGGTAAAACCCTCCCTCTCCATCATTTAATTTCTATTATTTTATTATCCTTCCATCACATCCCCTAATCAAACTAACATCATAAGTAAAATATCATATATATACATTAATTTTAATAGGTTAGTGGTTTATCCATTAAAAAATATCTTCTCTTCTATTTTTATCTTAAAAACTAAAACATCATTTGTGATGTGATAATTCACCACATTCATGGATGATGATTTTTCATTTTATGTTATCTTATTAATGGACAGTTTTAAAACTTTTATAGTGGATAAAAAATATTTTTAAAAGTATATTATAACTTTTTTAGGTTTTGGAACAAATTTATATACATAACATTAAATAATGATACAAAACTATTTCGTGATAATTGTAAATTATCCAAAAATAAACGAACAATCATCATTATCATTTTATCTAATGATTAGTTATCATATAAAAAACTATATATGATTCCATTTAGAATATTTAATGTGAATTAATAAAATATAATTCAACTTATAGAGTTTTTCATCCATTTGACAACAACTATCACAATTTAACTGAAGGGTACCAATCATAAGATCATTAAACAAACACTCCCAAAATGAAAAAAATTAAACACTCTATGTAAATGAAATAGCCATAAATGAACCAATAAAAATATAATAAATTAAATACATGTATAAAAGCTTATTAATGACGTAATTATTGAATTTAATTTTGTTATATAGGATAATAAGTACAAGTGTTGAACACTTTAAGACATATGGTAAGGGATTCTCTCTGAACATCCATTTTTCCCCCAGGTTAACCTTTCTGTATGTTTCCACAATGTAATTATTAATTATTCATATAAACTACTTAAATATTCTATTTATATGTTCCAAAAATATGTCATTAGATCCATTCATCCTTATTTGATTGGGAAATTCATTTTTTATAGGGTTCCTTTTCAATTTCTCCTGATAGGCATGCTCGATTAACGGGAACTTCCCAATTTCTTACCCATTTTCAAGTACACTCCATAATTAGTTTTAATCATCCAATATTTTTCCAAAATAAATATTTTTCACAATTAATAATTTTCTTTATTAATTTTTTGTTTGATAAAAATTATTATCCCTTTCTCTTTTAAATGACTCTTAAATCTTTTTCCCTAAACCACACTTATGTGGCTCATTTCTAAAGTCTATTAAACACTCATTTTATAAATTTTCACTTCAATTAGACATAATATATCATTATATATGTAGTACCCACGGTTTTTGGTATGTAATACTTTATTTATTATTTTAATGGTTATAATGTTTTGGGTGACAAATGGGAGAGTCGAGAGAGCTTGGAATGAAATTTTGAGGCAAAAGGTGAAGTCGCACAGGCAGCACATGGCTTGTATAACCGTGCGGAAAACCATGCATGGTAGTATTTTAAGGTAGTAGATTCCACACAGTTGGCACATGTTTAGGATAGACCGTGCGATGAGGCCATGCGGGAGGGGTGGCTGAACCAGTAGCTAACGCACGATTTTTCAAACTGTGCGAACTAACCATGCATGCACTTAAATGAGATCCTTAAATTTTGGATCTCACCCATTTTGCCTCTAAGTGTCTCATTTAAGCTCCTAATCAGCACTAACTTGGGATTTTGGTTCTCCTAAGGTCAATTAGGGTTCTCCTATAGTTCCATAGTCGATCTGAAGGCTTTTCTTGGCGAATCAAATCCAGATTCTTGAGGTATGTGATCGTTCTTCTTAGTTCTTGATAAATTTTGTAGATCTACTTAGATCTACTTATCCTCTTCTCTCGGTTTCTTAGATATACACATGTTATGTGTAGACCTAAGTGTGTGGATGCCAAATATTATGATATTTGATCTTGGTTTTGTTAGGAGAAGAGAATTAAGGAGGGTTCTTGGAGAATCGACCTAGTTTTATTGAGCATTCATTGAATATTGTGGTTTTCATCAAATACTTTGAGGTAGGAGCCCTCAATCTCTACTCTTATAGTTATAATCTGTTGGCTTATATTCAAATTAGTTTATTTGATTGAAATTTATTGTGAAAAGAATGGAATAAATCTTCTCTAGTGATGATTTATGATTTTTATGAAATTAGGAAACCTTGGTGAATTATTGTGAAAAGTGAATTGGCTTCTAGAATTTAAAATGATGATTTTATGTTATTGATTTACTAGAGTTGTAATGGTTTTGTGAAAAAATTGGTTTTCAATAGAAAGGGTGTTTTATTGAAATGGTTTGGTGTTGAGATGACATTGATGGAATTGGTTTTCAATAAAAAGGGGGTTTTATTGAAATGACTGAAAATAGAAATGTATTAGAATTTAAATGGTTTTGAAGGAAATGGTTTTAAATAGAAATGTGTTTTTATTAAAAGGATTGTTTTGGCATGATTTTTGGGAACATTTGGCGTGTTTTCATGTTGAATTGTACGAGCCTTGGTTGAAATATGACCTTGTGCTCGGTGCCAAACGTTTAATGGCACATGGTAACTATATGTACGAGGCTTGGTTAAAATATGACATTGTTCTTAGTTCCAAATGTGTAATGGAACATGGGAAACAATAACCATATGATGAACTGTTATATTGAATAGAGTCCTTTCATGATTATAGAACTGTCATAACGTTGCATGCATGGTTGATTTCATAGGTTTGTGAAATTCCTAGGTATGCCAAAATGGGATGTTTGTGAAATGGTTCAAATGATTGTTTGGTTATTTTTCTGAAAAAATAACATTTTGTAAAATTGGTTTCAATTTAACTTGGATTATTTTGAGTAAGAATTGTTTTGGAAACTTGTTTATATTTATTTATAAACTACATTTGAGAAATTGTTTTATATAAATTGTTTTTAAATAAATGGTTCTAACTCTTCTATCATAGTGTTGTGAGTTAAGAAGTCATTGGAGAAAACCTATTGAGGTTTATATTCACCACTGATTTGAAAATTTTGTGCATTTGCAGTTGTTGTATTCCAAGATACGGGTAAAGATAAGGCATCTCATTACTAGTGGTTCATGGTGATGCTTGAGAGATGTGGTGGTGCTTGGAGCATTGAGCTCGTTGTGGAGATGTGGAGTGTGTCTTGGTTTTTTTGGGTCTTCTTCTGGTCTTCCACTTTGTACTCTGTTATTGTGTTGGTTTTATTGGTTTTTGGAATAGTGTAGTCCCCTTTTTGGTAATACATGAGTTGGTTGTTTTAATTACATGCATCATATAATGGTTTTTTGTGGATGTTTTGGTTTATTTTCTTAAAGGGTAAATCATTCCCCAATTGTATTTGAAACCCTTTTGCATTTATTTCCAGCCTTTCGAATCTTTCGGTTGTCACATAAGTTCCTTGAACTGACTCGTTGTACTCTCAAGACAATGAGAATTGGTGGGTCAATACAAATGGTATCAGCTTGTTCGGTCATAGCCTAACAAGTGGTCATCGATGTTCTTGGTCTTGGAGTTAAAATTTCTTCTTGTCTATTCCTTGAGTAGAAATATTAGATAGAATTAGGATTGTCGGAACATGAAATGTATAGCATAAAAACACATAGCTAACCCGTTTATGCTGAACATCAAGTTACCAGGGTGTTGGGTACATAAATGTTTTGGATACACTTCTAGAATCTTGGAAATCTCACTGTCATGGGTTTAACCAATGAGATGAGAATGACATGCATTGTAGAGGAATGAATTCCCACTAGGATTTCATATCTCATTGTGAGAAATTAGTAGGGATTTTTTGCAAGGTGGGAATTTTTGAAAAAATGAAGAAATTATTTTCAAGTGAATGATTTTGAAAACAGAGTATTTAGTGTATTTTGAAAATGGGTTGATTTTCAAAAAGCATGTTGAATGTTTTCAAAAATGGTTGAACATGGTAAAATTTTGTTTTGAAAACTATGGTGTGATAGTTGATTTGTTAGAATTTGAAATGCTAAGACATCAGTTTCAATTGAGTGATATTAAAAGATTTTGTTGTTAGTTTAGAAAATGTCTCTCGGTAGGCGTCGTCAAAACCAACCCGAGGAAGCTGTGGGGAATGTGGTTTCTCCGGAACCACGGGTGAACTAGGAGCTGGATCAGAGTATTTTATAAGCTTTTTAAGCTATGGATACGGGGAACTAGAGGAATGAACCAAGGCATGTGGATCATACCATCCAGTTCATGAAGCAGAATCCACCGAACATTCGGGGTGACACTGAACCCAAAAAGGTGGAGGTGTGGCTAAGTAGGATGAATCATATTTTCGATTTAATCGGTACACTAGATAAGATAAAGGTCAACCAGGTGACATATGTGCTGAAGGATCTTGCACGTCAGTGGTTGGATTTAGCAGTGTAGGCTATGTTGGATAAATGACATCCTTGATAGGATTTGGAAGAATTGTTTAACAAAAAATTCTATCCTTAGACGTTCCAGATCCACAAAACGATGGACTTCTTCAGCCTGAGTCAAGAAAATTTCTATGTCATATAGTATGTGGCTAAATTCATGCATTTAGTCCATTTTGCACTAGAGGTTGCGGCGAGTGCATCTTTGAAGGCATGGATCGTCGAATTGGGGATATGGCAGGAGATTCAATCGAAGATTGCAGTGATCTGTATTACTAATTATACATAGATGGTGAATAGAGAGACTGTAGATGAACATGATATCTTGGGATCAATAAGAGGAGGAATGATGATACCTATGAGAAACAGTGGGAACTCAACCACTGGGAACAAGAGGAAAAGGGACACCTATTTCAACGGTGCAAGTGGAAATCAGAACTAGATGGCGGGATCTATGAACCTTCCTCCACGACCCCAATGCAAAGCAGGTTGCTTTCAATGTGGTTCGGTTGACCACCTAAAGTGAGAGTGTACGGCCCAACATAGAGCATTTCAAAATTGAAAGAAAATGGGGCATCTATAGCTCTATTATAGGAATTATCCGAGGTTGGGTGCACGTGACACTAACTAGGCGTCAAAAACATCATATGCATTGACAGGACGAGGACAGAAGAGCCAGTCTCATCAGTATAACAGAGCTAGCCATGGTGATTCTCGAATTACAATGAATCCTTAACCCGGGAAATCTCAGTAAGTCAACAGGGAGAACAATGCAGCAACGAAGCAATTGTATGGAGTTGAGAAGATGATGGTAGATGATCAAGCTAGACCATCTACGGTGAGAGGAACGATTCTTTTGATAATTAACCTTGAAAAAGTTCTCTTCGATACTGGTGCATCGAATTATTTCATTTCTTCTCATGCTATTGACTTGCTTAGTTTAAAACTTTAAATGATGCCTTCTATTTTGAAACTAAAAACTCCTCTAGGTAAAAGAGAATTTCAAGCCTTTGTGTGTATAGCATGTGCTATAACTGTTGATGGAGCTGAGTTGAAATGTGAATTCTGGATGTTGGATATAGATGTTTATGATATAATCCTGTGTATGGATTAGTTGACAATGTTTAAGGATCAAATAGGCTGTTATAGGAGGGCATTTAGTTTCATGACGGAGGACTACATAGGGCATCTCTTTAGAGGAGAGACGAATGTAAAGAAGAGTGCAAAGAGCTCGTTAGCACCAATGGTGGGAGTGATCTCTTACCAGTTGGAAGTTTTAAAATTGGCATCAATGGAAGAGATTGAGGAAAACATTTTTCTAGGTGTTGTGGATCAATTTCCATATTTCTTTCCCAAAAACATCTCAGGGATACCACCTCTAAGGGATGTAGAGTTTACGATTCATCTCTTTATAGGGTCCAGTCCTATTTCCGTTCCATCATATAGGATGACACCAACAGAGTTACAGGGATTGAATGTGCAGTTTGAGGAGCTGAAAAGCATGGGTTTCATTCATCCACGTACATATCCAGGGGAGTACCCTTTTTTTCGTGAAAAAGGGAGATAGAACTCTTTGGTTGTGTGTTGATTATCGTAATCTTAACCATGTTATGATAAAGAAGGGATATCCACTTCCACACATTGATGATATATTCTATCAATTAAGGGAAGCTCAGTGGTTCTCCAAGATTGACTTGCTATTAGGATATCACCAATTGTGATTTGGGAAAGGGGATATTCCGAATACAACATTTCGAAGTAGATATGGCCACTACAATTATGTAGTCATGCCTTTTAGTCTAACAATTGCACTAGTGGTTTTCATGGATATGATGAATCAGATATTTCAATGATATCTGGATTCTTTTGTTGTGGTGTTTGTGGACGATATCTTGGTGTATTCAGTGACAAGGGTTGAGCAAGAGGTGAACCTAGAAACAATGTTACAAATCATGAGAGATCATCGTTTATATGCCAAATTATCAAATTGTGATATTTGGATATAGGAAGTATGTTTCCTTGGCCATGTCATTTCTATGAAAGGAATTTATGTTGATCCTGAAAATATAGAAGCTGTTCTCTCATGGCAACCACCGTTGAATGTGTTCAATATATGAAGCTTTTTTGGTCTAGCTGGTTACTACCAACACATTTTTCATGATTTCCCATGACTAGCTTCACCAATGATAGCTCTGACAAATAATAATTCTCCATTACAATGGACAGAAGAATGTTAGAAGTCTTTCTAGGAAATGAAAGTTTTCCGTACATCAGAACCTATCTTGGTCCTACCAGAATCAGGGCATGGATATGCGGTGTATTACAATGCTTTAGGATTAGGTTTGGGTTGTGTTCTCATTCAAAGAGATCATGTGGTTTTATATGATTCAAGGTAGTTTAGGGTACATGATAAGAATTACCCAACACATGATTTGGAGTTAGGTGTAGTCATCCATGCTTTGAAAACATGGAGACATTATCTCTTTGGTGATAAATTTACTCTGTTTACAGATCATAAATGTTTGAAACACATTTTCTCATAGTGAGATTTGAATCTGAGGCAAAGGAGATGGATGGTGTATCTCCAAATGTTTGACATTGACTTGATGTACATACCAGTAAATGGAAATTCAATGGCGGATTCATTGAGTAGAAATTCATATGCTCAGTTGGCGAAAGAAGTTGCAGATGAGTGGAAGTTGATGTCGGTCTTAGCTGACATGCATGTGGAATGTTAAAATCATGGTGATGTTGTAGTTTTCTTTTCATCTACGCATGTCCCTGATCTAGTAAAAATGATCAAAGAGGCACAAAAATCGGATGCAGAATGTCGAGTTGTATGTTTAAAACTCAATGGTGGGGAGACCATTGTGAGATGGAACCTTAGTGGGAGTTCAGTTTTGTGTTTCATAGATCAGATGGTTGTACATATGGTTTTTCATGAACAAATCCTCCATGATTACCACCATTCAAGATGGGTTATACATCTGGGTACACAGAAGATGTATAAGGCATTGAAGGTGTAGATTTTGGGGAGCGGCTTGAAAAGAAAGGTGGCTGAGTTTGTCTCACGGTGCTTAACTTGTCAGCAGGTTAAAGCATACCATCAGATACGAGATGGTATGTTATAGAATTTACCTATCCCAATGTGTAAATGGGATCAAATATCAATGGATTTTGTTATAGGTCTTCCAAAAACATCCCGGAAACTCAATGCCATTTGGGTGATAGTGGATCATCTAACCAAGTCGGCCCATTTCATCCCTATTTGTGAGACTCATACGGTGGAAGATCTTTAAGACATCTATAACCAAGAAGTGTTAAAGATGCATGGTGTACCAGTGTCTATAGTCTCGAATAGAGATTCGATATTCACATCTCGTTTTTGGAAATCATTACAGAAAGCCATGGAAACTCAGTTGACTATGAGCACAGTGTATCATCCTCAGATGGATGGGAAATCTGAGCAGATGATAAAAATGTTGGAAGACATGTTGTGGGCTTGTGTAATAGATTTTGGTGGCTCATGGGAGGATCATATACCCTTAGTGGAGTTCTCATAACATAACATCTATCAAGCCTCGAAACACATGGCTCTGTTTGAAGCATTGTATGGGTGTCCTTGTCGTTCTCCACTATTCTTTGTGGAAACTAGTGAATCATCACTAGTTGGGCCGAACCATGTCCATGAAGGAACATTGAAGATTCAGTTGATTAGAAATAGGATGGTGACGGCTCAGAGTCATCAGAAATCATATGCAGATCACCATCGAAGACCGTTGTAGTTCGTTGTGGGTGATCATGTCTTCTTGAGGATCTCTCCAAGGCTTGGACATTGTAATTTCGAGAAGTAGGGAAAGTTATCTCTTAGATACATTGTCCCTTTTGAGATACTGGAATGAGTTGGAGAGGTGGTTTATCGGTTGGCATTACCACCATGGTTTATTTTGGTGCATAATGTGTTCTCTATATCTCAGTTGAAAAAGTATCAACCTGATATTGACCATGTGATCAGATGGGATCACGTTGACCTTTAGTCAGATGCTTCGTTGATACATGTCCCGGTACGTATTGTGGATAGGCAATAGAAAGTCTTGCGTGGAAAAACCATCTCTCTAGTGTGAGTTTTATGGCAGTATGGTCAGATTCAGGAAGAGACATGGGAATGTGAAAAGGAAATGAAAGAGCAGTGGCCGAAACTCTTTGAGTTGGCTAAAAGTTTTCTAATTTTTAAAGACGGAAAGTCCAATGGTGGGGATAATGTAGTACCAATGATTTCTGGTATGTGACACTTTCAATATTCTTTTAATTTTTATACAGTTATGGGTGATGAATAGGAGATTTGTGAGAGATTGGAATGATGTTCTGAGGCAAAAGGGGAAGTCGCACGGGTGACGCACGACTTGTATAACCGTGCGACCAAACCATGTGTGGTAGAATTTTAAGGTAGTAGCTTCCGCATAGTTGGCACACTGTTAGGAGAGACAGTGTGATGAGGTCATGTGAGAGGGGTGGCTAAGGTAGTAGTTAACGCATTGTTTGTCAAACCGTGCAAACTAACCGTGTAGGCACTTAAATAAGATCCTTAAATTGTGGATCTCGCTCATTTTTTTCTCTAAGTGTTTCATTTAATCTCCTAAGAGGCCCTAACTGGGGATTTGGGTTCTCCTAAGGTCAATGAGGGTTCTCCCAACATTCTAGAGGCGATCTGAAGGCTTCTCTTGGTGAATCGATGTCGGATTCATCAGGTTTGTGATTTTTATTCTTCATTCGTGATCGATTTCTTAAATCTACATAAATCTACTTCTCCTCTTCTCTCGGTTTATTTGATCTACACCCTTTATGAGTATTAATAAGTGTGTGGATGACAAATATGATGAGATTTGGATGTGGTTTTTTTAGGAGAATAGATCTAATGAGTGTTCTTGGAGAATCAACCCGATTTTCTTGAGCGGTCATTGACCATTGTGGATTTCATCAAACCCTTTGAGGTAAAAGGCTTCACTCTAGACTACACTTGTCATAATTGGTTTCATTACATTCATATTAGTTTATTAGTTTGAAATTTATTGTGAAAATAATGGAATAAATCTTCTTTAGTGATGATTTATGGTTTTGATGAAATTGGGAAACCTTGGTGCATTTTTATGCTAAGTGATTCGGCTTCTGGAATTTAAAATGATGATTTTAAATTATTGATTTGATAGAGTTTTAATGGTTTGGTGAAAATGGGATTTCAAAAGAAATGGTATTTTAATGAAATGTTTTGGTGTTGAAATGACTTCTATGGAATTGGTTTTCAATAAAAATTGAGTTTTATTGAAATGTTTTGTAATGGAAATGGATTGGAATTTAAATGGTTTTGAAGGAAATAGTTATAAATAAAAAAGGTATTTTTATTGAAAGGATTGTTTTGGAATAATTTTGGGAACATGTGGTGTGTGTTCATGTTGAATTGTACAAGGCTTGGTAGAAATATGACCTTGTGCTCGGTGCCAAATGTTTAATGGCACATAGTAACTATATGTACGAGGCTTGGTTGAAATATGACCATGTGCTCGATGCAAAAAATGTAATGGAACATGGGAAACAATTACCTAGCGACGACTTGGTAGATCGACAAGATACCACTCATGAGTATGGAACTGTCATAATGTCGCTTGAATGGTTGATTTCACAGGTTTTTGAAATTGTTTGGTATGCCAAAATAGGATGTTTGTGAAATGTTTCGAAATCTTGTTTGGATTTATTTCTGGAAAAATAACTTGTTGGAAAATTGGTTTCAATTGCACTTGGATGATTTTGAGTATGAATGGTTTTGTAAACCTTTTTATATTTAGTTATAAACTGACTTTGAGAAATTGTTTTATATAAATTGTTTTTATATAAATGTTACTAACTCTTCTATCCTAGTGGCATGAGTAGAGATGTTATTAGGGAAAACCTATTGAGTTTTATACTCACCCCTGCTTTGGAACTTTGGTGCATTTGCAGATGTTTTATTCTGAGACACGGGTAATGGTAAGGCATCTCATTACTAGAGGTTCATGGTGACACTTGGGAGATGTGGTGGTGCTTGGATCATGGAGCTCGGTGTGGAGTCGTGGAGTGTGTCTTGGTTTGTTTTGGGTCTTATGTTGGTCTTCTGCTTGGTACTCTAATATTGTGTTGGTTGTATTGGCATGTGGAATAGTGTAATTCCCTTTTTGGTAATACATGATTTTGTTGTTTTAATAACATGCTTCATATAGTGGGTGTTAGTGGTTGTTTTTATTTATTTTCATAAAGGTTAAATCATCCCCCAATTTTATTTGAAACCCTTCAGCATTTATTTCCAGCCTTTGGCATCTTGGGGATGTCTCTCAAGGTCTAGTAATGACTCGATGTAGTCTCAAGCTAATGAGAATAGGTGGGTCATTATAATATATGCCTATTTTATCTTATTAATGTCCTCGTATGATTTAACTCCATTCTTTCATGGAAACCATTATGATATGCTCATTGGTTATGCCTTATGAAATTATAATGATACCATTTTCATTCCATGGACAACTCTTTTGTTTATTACTTATGTTGGATTATTTATATGGAACAAATATAAATGAACATGTTATTAAAGGTGCACATAGATATCCCTCTAATGAATTAGGTCAATTTTAGTCTCATGAGACATCTTATTTGGATAGGGAGTAAACCAGATTCCTTTATGGTACTTTGTCCACAATGTGATATCGTCTTGGCAGTTAGCCTTGACAAATGTTTATGTCATGTTCTATGATTCTTCCACATTCCTATGTGTAACACCCCAGGTAAATAAAAAATATGAAATTTTCATATTTATCCATATTTGTGAATAATGTATTAATATGACTTTAAAAGGGGACTCTATGCTCGATGGCGTACCCAACACGCAACAACGAGTTTCTTGGGAATCATACGTTGCACTCTAATAATAAAATAATATTATTTTAAATGGTAGTTAAAATGTAGCCGTTGTATTGGTGGGAATGGATAGAAATAACTAAAATATGATTATATATGTTTTTAAATGTTTTTACATTTATCAAATAAAAGATAAATGCTTAAAATATGGAAAGAATTCAATTTTAGGCGTATATGACCTAGTTTTCACTAAAGGTTCACTTATCGCCTTTTGATGGAGAACCATCATTAAATATAATTTTTTTTCACTCTTATTCTTTCTATTTGACCAAATAAAACTCTTCTTAAAAATCGGGACATCAAAATTTACTTTGTTTAAATTTTCGGTATCTTTCCGATAAAGTTCATTTTTTAATGAATAGTGTGAAATGTTGTATTTTAATTCAAAAAATCCTTTTAATCTAATTTATTTATATGGATAGATTATATTTTGAATTTTTTTAAAGTGAAATAAGAATATATTTATACCATTAAATCCAATAGTGTTTGTTGGAATTAATTTTACTTTGAAATCAGACTTAAACTAGTGTCAATCTTTTGATACTTATTGTTTCATAAAAACACGCTATTTGCTCTGACAGTGGGAATTAATTATTAAATTAATTAATGTTACATATATGTTTTAAATTTTTTAAAATAGGCTTCATTTTTGAATTCGTAATATCAAATATATCTTAGGGTGAATTTTTTGTATTTTTCTGAAAAACTTCAATTTTTGATGAATAGTGAAACCACTAAGTGGTACTTATAAAAATTGATTTTTCCATTTAAATGTAATTTTTCCATCTTTGTGTTGTGAATTTCAAAAATCCAACATACATGGTAGTCATTAAGAAGTAAAATGTGCTTCAATGGGATGAAAATAATTTTTTGGTGAATAGTAACTTATTAAGTTTTTAATCGCGATTAGAGGTAATTAGTGTAGTTTATGGTAAGAATAATGTTTTAATAAACTGAAATGAACTAGACACATGTCCTAACCTCATTTGATGTGTCATGGAAGACCAAGAAAATCAATGTGTCAACTTGGGGACCCCATGGAGCCACTTTGGTTGGAAAATGACATAAATATCCTTTTATTTAATGTTAATGTAAAAATGACACAAACATGAGATGTTTTAATAAAACAATTTTTACATGGAGTTATACAAGTCAAATGTTTTTACTATAAATATTAATTGGAAATCTAAAAGGATTACCTAAATCATAGTATTTATTTATAATTTTTAGACATTAAATAAATAAAATTACTTATGACATCATGATGATGCAACAATGACCTCATTATTTAATGATTTAAATATAATTGAAAGATAATGTAATATCTAAGACCTACACATGTAAAAAACCTATTTTATGAGTGTATTTTGAAACCTTATCACCTTATCCTCGAAATAAATCAATTTGGGACCTTTAAAATCTGAAACTCTTTTGAAAATAAAGTAACATTTTGTAACTTTACAATAGTGCCCCTCCTCTCCTCTTATAAAAGGCCCACAACTCTACCTCCTTAACCACACTCCCAAAGCCTTTGTCTCAGCCAACCCCTGCCCATTTTGTCTCTCCACTTCCCTCTCTTACTTCTTGAAGCCTCACTTTGGGCAGAAGTCTTCCCAAGGAAGCCATTGAGCTCAAACCAAAGGGAGTTACCCGATTTTAAGGTAATGTCTTCCCTTGAGTCCTTTTGTTTTATTTTGCTTATCCAACCCCCTAAACTCTTTTTATTCATTTCATTTGTAACAACTATAGTATCTTCACTATACTATGATGTTTTTATAAGAAGGATTCAAGCTACACTTACACACACCTACATCTAACGGTTAAAGAACAAACTATTTCTGTGGATGGGGAATTTTTTCCTCCCAAAACGATGATTGTTAAACAATATTTTAACACCTTAAAAGGTGGAAATTAAGATGACACTATATTTATATATGATATATATTATGTTTATGTTTTCATTAAGCTTCTGTATTTTTCATTTATGGCATACCTTTATGGCTTCCATTATGGGTCTACGCGATATCTTCATTTAAGGAAGTGCGGACTACCACCCCCTCAAAGTGATTTGATTCGTTAATACCATATGTGGTACGTATAAAGGATATATTTAATAATATTATATATGATAACATACTGGAATTAAAATACTATTATGTATCATTATGTTTTAATTCCATTAAAAATGAAATAGAAATGGAAGTAGCATTCATGCGTACGTACGACTTACCGTCTCCATGAACGGTACATTTCATTTCTTATCACAAAATGTTATGTAATATTATAAGTACATATATATAATGGATATATATGTAATATATTACATCAAAATTATGTATATCATTTTTGAATTATAACATATATATATATCTCTCTCATTTTGTTTTAATTTCATTAATATGACAAAAAATGAAAGTAGTGTTCATGCGTACGTTCGGCCTACCGTCTCCATGAATGGTGCTTTTTGTTTTTTATCTCCAAATGATATGGAATAGTATGAAATGAATATTTACTGGATATATATGATATTTTAATCATTAATACTATTCTGGAAATTATTTACTTATAACTACATGGGCAATCTTTTTTCAAACAAGTTCATTTTTGACTCATGTACCAAACATCGGCAAAAACGTCTGATATGAACTAACATTATTAAACAATTATTATAACATTATAATATGTGATATGAACTGAATAATAATATCTAAAGGAGGTACTTAGGCAATTATTATTTGACCAATGTTTGTTATTCATCAATATAATGAAACAAACAAGACAAGTTGGACTTGAGGTAAGGGATCCTACTCCTCTCTTTCTTTTAAAGTACACTCTTTTATGTCATTCCTTTTAAAGCTCATCTTTCATGTTATTGGGATGTTCTTTTATATTAATATTACTGTAATTTTTATGTTCATGTGATCAGAGAGCCCATTCCCTCTCATCAATACATTTTAGAAGTTTTGAGTGGCGCCGTTAGGCTGCCGAATTTTCGTAAGAGATCTAACCTCTCTCTTTATTTTTAAGTACTCTCCTTTATGTCACGTCTTTTAAGATCCTATTTGTTATGTTGGGGGATGTTCATTCATATTACTCTTTCTATAAACTTTATGTTAATATGATGAGATACCCTATTTGATCTCATCAATCCATTTTTGTAAGTTTTATGTGGCACCGTTAGGCTTCCGAGTTTTCGTAAGGGATTTTTCATCTCACTTTTATTCCTAGGAGATTTATACTACATTTTCCACAATTTCCTTTGAGTGGTGTATGTACTGCCCATTATTTTACTCATTGTGTAATTTACATTCTTTTATGTGTATTTACATCAATGTTGCATTGTCCTTTTTTCACAAGGTGTATGTTTCCAAAGATACCCATGTCGGTAAGGGAACCTTTCACCCTCCTCTTTTTAAAAGACTTCTTTTGTTGGGTCTTTTAATTTACATATTTTTATGTTGGTATATGTTCTCATATATCCTTATTGATGTAAATTTTATGTCTATGTGTTGAGATACCCTTTTTTATCTCTCATCAACTCATTTTGATGTGATGCTGTTAGGCTGTCAAGAGAACTTCTTAACCCTATTTCGATTTCTTTGGGTTCAACATGTAGTTATTGAGTATGTCATCCTTTGAATATAAGTGAATGACCTTTGATTATTTTACACTTAATATCCCCTTATATTTGGTGTATTCGTTTGTCACACATAATTATGTAATTGATTTATCCTTAAACAATGGATATCGTCTTTGTATGGGACTTCGTCACAATCTCCTTTAATTGAGGCATATTTTATTTTATAGACAACTTTCTTTTATACAGTGTATAAACCCCTTTGTCTTTTACTTTTATCCAAAAGGAATCATTTTTATACGAAGCGTTTTACTAAACCACAAAAGGGAATGTTTTGTCGTATGTATGCGGCGACAACGACTTCTCCGCCGCCGTGACCATTATTTGAGTTTCAGCTTCCTCTACAAGCCATACCTTATTTTTAAAAGAAAAATAAATACCATGTTTTACATTTCTTTTATTTTGGTATTGAAAATGGTTTTCATAATGTTTTTATTATATCAATTTGTTGTATTTGATATCTTGTGATTGAAAGGTGTAAATGTTATGTTTCCTTTATGCATGTTTTATGTGATATGATTATGTTGAGGTTATTGGGAATTTTTATGAAGTCGTGTGGTTCCATGATAAACTAAGGGCGGGTGAGCCCGATATAGATCTACAATGCATTAGGTAATGCAACGGAGTGAAACGTTAAGGTTTCTCCGAAGAGATTTATGGAATATACTGTGATAGGTATTCCGAACGTAACCAAGAGGGTTACTCCCTACGTAAGAATGTTATGAATGCCTCAAGTTACCTTTATGTCTTTGATTTCTATGATTTATTCATAATTTGATGACGTATGTTAAAGTGCCTATGTTTTATGGGTAAAGTATGATTTCATTCATATGTAAATATGAACTCATGTTTCCTTTCCATATTTTTATAACCCTTACTGAGATTTTTATTCTCATCCCATGTTTTTGAAATGTTTTTCATAGGTCAAGGGAATGGTACATGATGTGATGATAGTGTCAAGGATGTGTCAAGAAAGAATCCATGTTTTAGTTTAAATATGTTTCCATTGATGTGAAGAATGAATACTGTATTTTATGTAACCACTTTGTTAAAATGTGAAATGTAATGCAATTTTCATGATCTAACTCTCTAAAACTCTAAACCTGAAACGATATTCAATGTGGAATCTTGTAATAACTAAAAATTAAGTAAGGATTAAGGCTGTGGCCTTATATTTGGTATAAGAGGGTGGTTTAGATAACTTTAGAGGTTAGGGTATTCTTTAAGCATAAGTGCCATTACCATAATGGTTAGGATTTCAAAAAGAGTCCTAGTTTTAGATAAAGTGAATGAGTAAGTGTATCTTAGTGTTTACCTTCCTCATTAGTACATGATGGTTTTGTTGATATACTCACAGTGAAATTTCTGTTTTTAGTGAATGGATGGATCTAGCAGGCACCAAAGAGACAACATGTTTGAAGGAAACTGTGGTGGTTCTATGATTAAGATACTAGATAAAATGAGTTATTCAATGAGGAAACTTGTGGTTGTTTTAAACCAACTATCAAGGAGTCATGATCAACCACTTAAACCTTGGTATGATCTTTAATGCATCATGTACGATATGACCAATCGATTTGGAAGTTCAGTTAATAATTATAAAGGTATCAATTAGAGTTTATATGATCCTTAATTTTGAGGTAATTATGGGTTACTATATGTTATGATGGAATTGAAAGGATGAGATAAAATTGAGGTTAAATTATGTTATAGTTATTTTGATGATTTTATATCTTTTTGGGGAATTATTTGAGAATTATATAGTTTTGGATAAAGGACAACACACAGACCATGTGACTACCCTTCGCGTCGGACAATGCTATGGGAATCGAACCAACAACCAAAGTGTGACTGGTATTTATCGCCTACCACTGGACTACGTGAAGTCCCTGATTAGTTTGACTGATTCCTTTTAGTTATATGATTTTATGAATTAAGAGTATGTTGATTTTGGGTTATTTATGAAAATGATTAACCTATCATGGAGGATATGTGATTAGGATAATTACTTTTCAATACGAGACTTTAGGAGAAACTAATGTTGTTTGGAGATAAATGTTACGATTTAACTTGGAAGACTATGTGACTAAATCCTTCAAATATTTGGGTTTTAATATTAGATTGGTTTAATTTGAAGAATTTTATGGACAAATTGGTTATCGAATGGTCCTCGTTGAACTTCGGGTTTTGTTGGACAAATTTAGGAGATTAAGCATAGATTTTATTTTTAAAGGGTTATCCTTTTATGGATTATCTGACCTTGTACAAACCTTTTTGGTTTTGGTTTTGGTTAAAGCCTAAAGACATGGGAAGTATATAGTTCTCTTTTGTGGATTAGGTGATCCTCTAGAAGTTGATTATAGTACTCTTAATGTGAACAATTCTTCCTAAATACTCGACTTTTGGAAAAAAATATGAGTTTGATTATGGAATATAGTAAAAGATGAAAGTCAACCTGATAAGTGATTATGATTCCTTATGAATAAATTCCTCAATAAAAAGTAACTTAAAACAAAAATGTTGTCTATTAACTTTTCCTACTGGGGAATCGAATACTGTTTAACCCATCACAAGTTTGTGATTTTCTTATGGTTAACTTTCTCCAAGACATGTTTACTATCACTCTACCTCAATAACATGACCCTTTTCTTTTTCTTCCATGTCCATGTTTTTCTACATATGGGTTAACTCGGGTGACATATGTACTTATCTTCCATTATTTTAAAGTGATTGTTTTACCGACTCTTGTTCCGATGTGGGACTTTCAAGGAGGTTTCCAAGATCAATTTTAAAAATTACGAGGACGTAATTCCCAAAAGGGGGGAAGGATGTAACACCCCAGGTAAATAAAGAATATGAAATTTTCATATTTATCCATTTTTGTGAATAAAGTATTAATATGACTTTAAAAGGGGACGGTATGCTCAATGGCGTACCCAACATGCAACAACGAGTTTCTTGGGAATCTTATGTTGCACTCTAATAATAAAATAATATTATTTTAAATGGAAGTTAACATGTAGCCATTGTATTGGCGAGAATGGATAGAAATAACTAAAATATGATTATATATGTTTTTAAATGTTTTTAAATTTATCCAATAAAACATAAAGGCTTAAAATACGGAAAGAATTCAATTTTAGGTGTATGTGCCCTAGTTTTCACTAAAGGTTCACTTATCACCTTTTGATAGAGAACCATCATTTAATATAGTTTTTTTCACTCTTATACTTTATATTGGACCAAATAAAACTCTTCTTAAGAATCAGGACATCAAAATTTACTTTGTGTAAATTTTTGGTATCTTTCCGATAAAGTACATTTTTTAATGAATAGTGTAAAATGTTGTATTTTAATTCAAAACAACTTATTAATCTAATTTATTTATATGGTTATATTATCTTTTGAATTTTTTTTAAAGTGAAATGAGAATATATTTTTACCATTAAATCCAATAGTGGTCATTGGAATTAATTTCACTTTGAAATCAGACTTAAACGAGTGTCAATCTTTTGATACTTATTGTTTCATAAAAACACGTTATTTGCTCTGACAGCGTGAATTAATTATTAAATTAATTAACATCACTTATATATTTTGAATTTTGTAAAATAGACTTCATTTTTGAATTAGAAATATCAAATATAGCTTAGGGTAAATTTTTGGGATTTTTCTGAAAAACTTCAATTTTTTATGAATAATGAAACCACTAAGTGGTACTTATAAAAACTGATTTTTCTGTTTAATGAAATTTTTCTATCTTTGTGTTTTTAATTTTAAAAATCCAACATATATGGTTGTCATTAAGAAGTAAAATGTTGTTAAATTCGATAAAAATAATTTTCTGTTGAATATTAACTTATTAAGTTTTTAATCGTGATTAGAGGTAATTAGTGTAGTTTATGGTAAGAATAATGTTTTAATAAAATTAAATGAACTATACACATGACCTAACCTCATTGGATGATTCATCTCTGACCAATACATTCCATGGGTCAACTTGGGGACCCCATAGAGCCACTTTTGTTGGAAAATGACATAAATATCTTTTTATTTAATTTTAAAGTAAAAATGACAAAAACATGAAATGTTTTACGAAAACAATTTTTACATGGGGTTATACAAGTCATATTTCTGACTATAAATAGTAATTGGAAAGATAAAATGATTTCCTACATCATAGTATTTTTTTATATTTTTTAGACATTAAATAAATTAAATTATTTATGACATCATGATGATGCAGCGATGACCTCATTATTTAACGATTTAAATATAATTGAATGATAATGTAATATCTACGACCTACACATGTACAAAACCTATTGGATGAGTGTATTTGGAACCCTTATCACCTTGTCCTCGATATAAATCAATTTGGGACATTTAAAATTCGAAAATCTTTTGAAAATAAAGTAACATTTTGTGACTTTACAAGAGTGCACATCCTCTCCTCTTATAAAAGGCCCCCAACTCTACCTCCTTACCCACACTCCCAATGCCTTTGGCTCGGCCAACCCCTGCGCATTATATCTCTCCACTTCGCACTCTTAATTCTTGAAGCCTAACTTTGGGAGGAAGTCTTCCCAAGGAATCCATTGAGCTCAAACCAAAGGGAGTTACCCGATTTTAAGGTAATGCCTTCCCTTGAGTCCTTTTGTTTTATTTTGCTTATCCAACCCCCTAAACTCTTTTTATTAATTTCTTTTGTAACAAATATAGTATCTTAAATATACTAGGATGTTTTTATAAGAAGGATTCGAGCTACACTTACACACACCTACATCTAATGATTAATGAACATACTGTTTCTGTGGATGGAAAATTTCTGCCTCCCGAAACGATGATTGTTCAACATTCTTTTAACAACTTAAAAGGTTGCCATTAGAATGAAACTATATTTATATATGATATATAATATGTTTAGGTTTTCTTTAATCTTATTTATTTTTCATTTATGGCATACCTTTATGGCTTCCATTATGGGTATACGCGATATCTTCATTTAAGGAAGTGCGGACTACCGCCCCCTCAAAGTGATTTGATTCATTAATACAATGTGTGGTACGTATAAAGGATATATTTAATAATATTATATATGACACCATACTGGAATTAAAATACTATTTTGTATCATTATGATTTAATTCCATTAAATATGAAATAGAAATGGAAGTAGCGTTCATGCGTACGTACGACTTACCGTCTCCATGAACGGTACATTTCATTTCTTATCTCAAAATGTTATGCAATATTATAAGTACATATATATAATAGATATATATGTAATATATTACATCAAAATTATGGATATCATTCTGGAATTATAACATATATATATGTCTATCATTTTGTTTTAATTCCATTAATATGACAAAAAATGAAAGTAGCGTTCATGCGTACGTACGACCTACGTCTCCATGAACGGTGCTTTTTGTTTTTTATCTCCAAATGATATGGAATAGTATGAAATGAATATTTACTGGATATATATGATATTTTAATCATTAATACTATTCTGGAAATTATTTACTTATAACTACATGGGAAATCTTTTTTCAAACAAGTTCATTTTTGACCCATGTACCAAACATCGGCAAAAACGTCTGATATGAACTAACATTATTAAAAAATTATTATAACATAATAATATGTGATATGAACTGAATAATGATCTCTAAAAGAGTTACTTAGAAAATTATTATTTGACCAAAGTATATTATTCAGGAATATAAAAAAACGAACAAGACAAGTTGGACTTGAGGTAAGGGATCCTACTCCTCTCTTTCTTTTAAAGTACACTCTTTTATGCCATTCCTTTTAAAGCTCATCATTCTTGTTATTGGGATATTCTTTTATATTAATATTACTGTAATTATTATGTTCATTTGATGAGAGAGCCTATTCCCACTCATCAATCCATTTTGGATGTTTTGAGTGGCGCCGTTAGGCTGCCGAATTTTCATAAGAGATCTAACATCTCTCTTTCTTTTTAACCACTCACCTTTATGTCACTTCTTTTAAGATCTTATTTGTTATGTTGGGGGATGGTCTTTCATATTCCTATTTCTATAAACATTATGTTAATATGATGAGATACCCTATTTGATCTCATCAATCCATTTTTGTATGTTTTATGTGGCGCCATTAGGCTGCCGAGTTTTCATAAGGGATTTTTCATCTCACTTTTATTCCTGTGAGATTTATGCTAAATTTCCCACAATTTCCTTTGAGTGATCTATGTACTTCCAATTATTTTACTCATTATGTAATATACATTCTTTTATGAGTATTTACATCAATGTTGTATTGTCCTTCTTTCACAAGGTGTATGTTTCGAAAGATACCCATGTTGGTAAGGGAACCTTCCACCCTCCTCATTTTAAAAGACTTATTTTGTTGGGTATTTTAATTTACATATTGTTATGTTGGGATATGTGCTCATATATCATTATTGATGTAAATTTTATGTCTATGTTATGAGATACCCTTTTTTATCTCTCATCAACTCATTTTGATGTGACGTCGTTAGGCTGTCAAGGGAACTTCTTAACCCAATTTCGATTTCTTTGGGTTGAACATGTAGATATTGAGTATGTCATCCTTTGAATATATGTGAATGACCTTTGATTATTTTACAATATCCACTTATATTTGGTGTATTCGTTTGTCACACATAATTGTTTAATTGATTTATCCTTAAACCAAGTATATCGTCTTTGTATGGGACTTCGTCTTAATCTCCTTTCATTGAGGCATATTTTATTTTATACATAAATTTCTTTTATACAGTGTATAAACCCCTTTGTCCTTTATGTTTATCCAAAAGGAATCATTTTTATATGAAGAATTTTACTAAACGAGAAAATGGAATGTTTTGTCCTATGTATGCGGCGACAACGACTTCTCCGCCGCCATGACCATTATTTGAGTTTCGGTTTCCTCTACAAGACATACCTTATTTTTAAAAGAAAAATAAATACCATGTTTTACATATCTTTTATTTTGGTATTGAAAATGGTTTTCATAATGTTTTTATTATATCAATTTGTTTTATTTGATATCTTGTGATTGAAAGGTGGAAATGTTATGTTTCCTTTATGCATGTTATATGTGATACGATTATGTTGAGGTTCGTGGGCATTATTATGAAGACGGGTGGTTCCGTGATAAACTAAGGGCGAGTGAGCCCGATATAGCTCTCCAATGCATTTGGTAACACGAAGGAGTGAAACGTTAAGGTTTCTTCGAAGAGATTTAGGGAATATATTGTGATGGGTATTCCAAACGTAACCAAGAGGGTTACTCCCTACGTAAGAATGTTATGAATGCCTCAAGTTTCCTTTATGTCTTATGATTTCTATGATTTATTCATGATTTGATGACGTATGTTAAAGTGCCTATGTTTTATGGGTAAAGTATGATTTCATTCTTATGTATATATGAACTAATGTTTCCTTTCCATATTTTTATAACCCTTAATGAGCTTTTTATGCTCATCCCATGTTTTTGAAATGTTTTTCATAGGACAAGAGAAAAGTACATGATGTGATGATAGTGTCAAAGATGTGTCAAGATAGAATCCACGTTTTATTTTATATATGTTTCAGTAGATTGGAATAATGAATACTATCTTTTATGTAACCACTTTGTTAAAATGTGAAATGTAATGCAAGATTCATGATCTAATTCTCTAAAACTCTAAACCTGAAAAGATCCTCAATGTGTAATCTTGTAATAACTCAAGAGTATGTAAGGTTTAAGGTTGGGGCCTTATACTATGTTTCCATGAATATGTGATCTCAGGTCCTATATTTTATTATTCAATATGATTATTCATGTTTCATGACATTATATATCATCAGTTTATGCCTTCTAACCCATATTCTATGCTTTATTCATATGTTTATTCCCTTATTGGGAATTTTAGCTCATACCTTTTGTCTATGTATTCCCCAATTTATCCTATGCATATGTAATATCTCAAATGAAGTTAGGATCTTATTATGTATGATTAATATAATGATGTTTTATTCTATTTACATGTTTTCCATTTTATGTACCTAATTTTCCAAAGAGGCTAGACTTTATAATCCTTGGTTTGTATTTTATGCTTAATTATGCTTAAATAAAGTAATAATATGTTTACAAGGCAGGGGTCATTATAGGTACACATATTCTATAAATATATATTTGTACACCCCACATACATATGAATATATACATAGCAATACATACATATGTACATGTACAAAATTAGTATAAACACATACACAAAAAATACACACACAACATACTAAATAAAAACATATAAACATATAGTTTATCTAATATAATATATCATAACATATCACATACTAACAATTCAACTGTAACACCCTTGAAACATGATACTTAAAATGGATAAATGTTACTACCCATGTTAATTAGGTGCACTTTTATTTTTAGGATCCTATATGACTAGAAATATATAGTTAAGCACGATTGACCTAGAGCAGTGATCATGATGGGTGGAATACTATGATGTTTCCTAGGGTTTTTTTGAGTGAGGGAAAACACAATGGAAGGACATGTTTTGACTTGTGGGGATTGTCATTATTATGATAAGAAGTCCCACTAGGTAACATCTTGTAGTGTGATTAGAAGTAAACCAAGGTATTATTGGAGAACCAAGAGGACATATGATTTAGTTAATGGAATCAAGAAGGTAGTGTTTTGACAACATAATTTATATATTATTTTATTTGGAGAGGTAATTATACAAGAATTTAAAATATATTTTAATCATATTTTTTTTTCCTATATTTTCATAGTAATACTAGGATTTATAACAATATACATACTCAAAAGAAGAAATGTATTTGTTTAGAGATGAGTGGGAAGAGTATGTAGTGTCATTATGGTTCCTGACATCAAGTTGAAGTGATTACCTATTATGTCTATTTTTTTATTTCTCATAGATCATTATGAGTCTACTGAAGGTCAATATGGCCCATGATGTGGCTGTTATGAATCAATGGTTATGTTTCAATTAGAAATGGTCATTATTGTTCAAAAAATATATCAACTTTTAAAAAATAATAAAATCAGTGAATTTTGTGTTCAAACATTATAAAAATAATCCTTAATTCATTTGATATGTATAGTAATTGAATGCATGTAAATCTAATACATGATGTGGCTGTTATGACTCAAAGTGCTTGTTATCACTTTAAAAACTATAATTTTACTCTAAAACTCACATCACATGAACAAAAAAAGAAAAATATATTATATTCCAATAATAATTTATGAAATTTATCGATAATTCATTTTTGAAATAGGAATTTACCAAAATTTAATCCCATACACAATGTGACTGGTATGAGTTTAAGTGCTTGTTTTTACATTAAAAATATTCCATTTTACTATAAAATGCATTACATATAAAAAAAGATAAATAAGCCAATATTATCTCAACACTTTGGAAAAAAAATATATAATTCATTTTTTATGTTTAGGAATTGACCACATGTCAATCTGATACATGACATGGCTATTAGTACTCAAAGTGTTTGTTTTAAATATTGAAGTGTCATTTTATTCTAAAACATGATTCACATAGGAAAAACAAAGTAAATTAGATCGTATTATTATGACACTTTAGGATAACTAACCATAATAATATTATAACATGTTAAAATTGAAAACAAATAAATTTGACACGTGATGTGGTCAGTAAGACTCCTATTGTGTGTTTTCACATTTAAAGTGTCAATTTACACTAAAACAAGCATAACATAGAAAAAAATGTAAAATATATTTTATTTTATTCATAAATTAGTAAAAATATCCTTTATTTGATTATTATGTTGAGTAATTGACCATATCTCAATCTGACACACAATGCGGCTAGTATGACTTAAAGTATGTGTCTTTAAAATAAATGTGTCGTTTTAGTCTAAAAAATCATCACATAGATTAAAACAGTAAAACAAGACATGAATTCCAATAACCTTTATTAAAATTTATAATAAATAAAATTTAGTGTATAGGGATAAACTGTATCTGAATCTAACACACGATGTGGCCATTATGACTCAAAGTCCATGTTTTCAACATAAAAGTGTCATTTATGTTTAGCATTTTTGTCACATTTTCAAAACCAATAGAATGAGATTATTTTTTTATCAAATATTATGAAAATGATCCTATTTTTTATGTGAGATAATTGACCTCACATCATTCTGACATAAAATGTGGCTAGTATGACTCTAGGTGTACATTTTTACATTAAAAATTTTCATTTTACTCTAAAACACTTGTCACATATCCTAAAATGAGAAAATGTGATCATATCGTGTTTATAATTTAGAACAATAATCCAAAAATTATTTTTTATGTATATTTATCTACCTTACATTAATTCAAAGCATTAAGTTCCTTATAGGACTCCAAGTTCATGCTCACAAAAAAAATGTCATTACATACTAAAATTCTATTTAGATTTCCAAAAGACAAAAACAATCATTTATTTTTATGATAATTTAGTAAAATGATTCATAATTCATTTTTGATCTGTTGGAATTGATTATAAATCAATCTGAATCAAAAAATTTGCATGTATGACTCGAAAAGAATGTTTTCACATGAAATAGTATCATTTTCTTCAAAAATTATGGTCACATGTCCAAAACTAAGAAGATAATCATGGATTTTATTTACCCTCTAGAAAAAAGATATATACATAATCTTTTATGCATATGAATCATCTATATTTCAATCTCACATATGATGCATCCGATATGACTTCAAGTGTATGTTAACAACAAAAAATATCATTTCAGCCAAAAACCAAATTTAGATATCCAATACTAAGAAAAAGATCTCTAGTATTCTTAATAATTAAGTTAAATAATCCATTATTCATTTATAATGTGAAATAATATATGACACATTATTCTGACACACATTTTTTCCAGTATGACTCATAGTACGTTCTTCACATTAAAACATGGATCTTCCTCTAAAACATGTCTCAGGCACCCAAAACCAAGTAGACGATCAAATATTCTCTTAATACATTTTGAAAATGATCCATAATTATTTTTTTATGTGTAAAAGTGTATTAATCGTAAATTTGAAACAATATGTGGCCATTAAGACTCCAAATGCGTTTTCACAATAAAAAATGTCATTTTTTGTCAAAAAACTATCCAGATAGAAAATAATAATACAATTAGCTCATATTTTCTTGATAAATTTGTAAAATGGTCCATAATTCATTTATAACATGTACTAATTAACCTCAAATTAATATTAATTTCGATGTAGCTTGTATGGCTACATTAAATAATGTCATTTTACTCTAAAACACGTGCCACATTGCCCAAAATTGAGAAAAAGAGCTCAATTTTCATCATAATTTATGAAAATGATACATAGTTAATTTTCAATGTGTATTAATATAAATAATTTCATATTGAATGATTATTTTCCTAGTATAATAGAAATTACATGTTTATAATAAAAATGAAATTTTACTAAAAAACACGATTCACATAGCTAAAACGATGAAAAAAAGCTTAGATTATCATGAGACTTTATGAGAATGATCCATAATTAATGTTTTTTGTCATGAATATAATACAGGTAAATCCAACACATGATGTGAATGGTATGACTGAGAGTGGATTTTTTCACATTAAATGTTTCATTTTACTCCAAAATAGGATTCACATAGAGAAAACTGATCAAACAAGCTATGATTATCTTGATACTTTTGGAAAAAATCCATAATTCATTTTTGACATGTAGGAGTTATCCTTATATGAATTCAGCATACGATGATACCAGTAAGACCCAAATCTATGATCACAAAAAAAATGTCATTTTTGTCTAAAATTAAATTCAGATAGTAAAAATCGAGAAAATGGTCTCATATTGTATTAATAAATTTGGAAAAAATACTTAATTTATTTTTTATATGTATGAATTTTCAGCCCATCATCCCAACACAAGATATTTCCAGTATGTATAAAAGTGAATGTTTTATCATTAAAACTGTGATTTTACTATGAAATACATGTCATATTTCCAAACCTAAGAAAATGAGCTCATATTTTCATGATACATTAGTTTAGTAATACACCTTTCATTTTTGATGTATAGGAATCATCAATAGGTTAATTTGACACACGATGTCATTAGTTGGATTCCATGTTCACGTTTAAATGTCATTTTAGTCAAAAAATCTATTCATATAGCAAACAATTATGAAAAAATCTTTAATTTTTGTTATATAAGATTGATTATATCCACCACTAAAAAACACAACAAAAGGAAACAAAATACAATAAACTTGTAGATATCAATAATTGAACCTACAAGTTTCTCCTCACCCCCTCCCCTCCCCCCAAATCCTTACCACTCCACCACCAATGGCAAGGCATGAATTGTATATATACTTTCGAAAAACAATAAAAAAATATTTTTTGACTTGTAGGAAATTACTGCACATCAATTAGACACATGATCTAGCCGGTATGGCCCAAATTGTGCATTTTCACATTAAAAAAATATCTTTTTACTATAAAACATGTGTGCCATATAAAAAACATATAAAATGAGCATGTATTATCTTAATGCATAAGAAAAATTATCCATAATTCATTTGTGATATTTAGAAATCAATCGAATGTCAATCCAATATACTATGTGTCCGTAAGACTAAAAGTGCTTATTTTCAATATAAAAGGTTCATTTTAGTCTAAAACATGATTCACATATCCAAAACAAAGAAAAAAATATCATATTATCTTTGATAACTTAAAAACTATTTTATAATTCATTTTTGATATGTAGGAATCAACCACATTCCAATCTGACCCATGATATGTCTGGCTGGACTCAAAGTGCTTGTTTTCACATTAAGAATGTATTATTTCATTCTAAAATGTGATTTAGGTAGCCAAAAATGATGAAACAAGCATTAATTGTCTTTGTACATTGGTATAATGATCCATAATTCATTTTTGATATGTGTGAATGTAATTCATGTCAGCCTAATACATTATGTGGTCAGTATGACTAAATGTGTGTATTTTCACATTAAATGTGCCATTTTACTCTAAAACACACATTATATAGCTAATATTTATAAAACACCCACATATTATATAAAAAAATTTGGGAAATGATCCATAATTCTTTTATGGCGTGTATGAATTGGATGGACTTCAATCTAAGACACCATGTACCAGATATGAATCAAAGTGTGTGTTTCAATATAAAAGTGTCATCTTAGTCTAAAACACATGTCACATATCCAAAACCTATAAAATTATCTCTATTTATTTTGAATCTTTAGAAAAAAAGATACATAATTCATTTATGGCATATAGGAATAGAGCACACATGAATTTAGCAAATGATGTTTCCTGTATGATTCAAAGTGAATTTTTTCAATATAAAAGTGTAATTTTAGTTTTAATAGAACCTCATATTCTCGATTTCAAGAAAATTTTTTTTTTCTCAAATTATTATAAAATGATCCAAATTTAAAAAAAGGAGTCTCGGGATGCATGAATAGAGACCTCTATCAAATGGTTTGAACCACATTCACATATGGTGTGAAAGATGTACTAAATAATTACATAATTATATTAATTAATTATAATAATAACTGACAATAAAAAATAACTTATTAATATAATAAATATATAATAATACAATTAATAATACAATAAATAATAAATAATTTAATTAGAATATTAGTAATGAATGATATAATTATTTAGAACAATTTGAGTCATTAAGATAATTAATACCACATAATATCCTTAATACATTCAGTAATGTAAAACACAATTTATTTAGATTACTAATTAATAATGTAATTAATAATTCATAATATAATTAAAAATTAATAGTATAATTAATAATAAATAATAAAATTAAGAATATATTCACTATTAATATAATTAAAAGTATAACTTAATATATTATTAATATATTTAGTAATTAACAACATAATTTCTCATATATGAATTACATTACATTAAAATTAATATTTTTTATTTTTTTAAGTCCTATTAAAAAAACATTGATTTTATTGTTGGGAAACACATTAGTAGATATGTTATACATTTGGAAAATCGTTCTATAGAGTTTTGTTTTTGTATATTGGGTTTGAATTTTTTTAAATAATTGTAAATATCATATAAATGTAAATATTTTCAATGAAAACTTTTAAATGTAAATTTGTTATTGAAATGAAGGGAAAATGGGATATTTATATTCCAATTTTGTTTAATTTTAATATTTAACATGTTTTTTTATTATTTATAAACCCTTTTTTTTCTGTTAGGGTTGTTGTAGCACTTCAGCCTTACCACAATTTATATAGCCTTTTTCAGTGCTGAAAAAGGAACAGATAAATAACCTTTATCAGGGAAAAATAAAACACTGATAATTTCATCATTTATCAGTGTTAAAATGAATAACTGATAAATACCTCATGCTTTCTTAGTGACTATATTGTTAAAAAATTTAAAAGTATCAATAATGATTTCTAGCACTGATATTCTCCTTATTGTATTAGTGTGTGGAAGACGGCGAGGAGGATGATAAGAGGAGACATTGGAAAAAATATTCATATATATATATAATCATTATATCTATATATATAATAGGTTTCACATTTCATTGAATAACAAACTCTCTAATATTTCACTTCACATGGATTCTATCATTCCTTCTTTATAATTATTTCTCACATGGATCATTTTACCAAAGATGATTTCCATAACCTAAAAAATCCCTCATAGAAATTTTTTAAAAACCAAAATTATCCTTATTTACTCATTAGTTAGCATTTTCAAATAAATGATAAGGTATATATACTAGTATATATTAGTATCACTTTTAAAAAAATTGATAACAAAACTATGATATTTAGTATCCTTTATATGAAAAATTACAAATACATCAGCGTTATTTTTCTCTACCATGATATTCCTCTACCAGGGGTTTCCTTGGTTTTTTTCCACCTCTTGTTGATCTATTTCTTTTTTTTTCTTTCCATTTCATTGGATTATGTTATTCAATAATTTCTTCAGATTTATCTAGTAGAAGAAAAGCATTGTTCATTTGAATCATCACCATGGTTCATTGACCATAAATTTTTTTATTTAGTTTTATTATTTATGGTTCACTAGGTTCAAATATTCTTCTTCAGTCTAGTTACATCATCTAATTTTTTAGGTCAATGGATTCATTGGGTTCCGATTTTTTCGTCCGATCATAGTTTTAATGAGATCTTTGTCAATTTTCAATCGTTTTTTGTATGATCATAATTATATTTTGATCTTCATCTAATATTAGTAGGATTGGGATATTTGTTATATTGGTATCTTTTTCTAACAACTTTATCTATTTCTATTGATATGTTTCATTTTATCATAGTCATATTGGGATATTCATTGAGATCCATTTAAATTCATCGGATTGGTATCTTTATCATCTTTGTGGTTTATTCTTGATTTTTCTAGTTTATATTATCTATGATAGATCATTAGCTTCATCATATTAGTGGGTTTTGATTCATTAGGGTATTAAAATCTTTTTCTTCATCTAGTTTTTAGATATGCCTCTTTTGGATTATCAAGAAGTACTAGCCTGCATGAAACAATGAATCTCTGGTGTTCGAAATTTCACAATCTCACAAATCCATGAACAATTTGTTAATTATTTATTGTGCTTAAAATATATCTAGGATGTGGTTTTCCACTATGTAACAATGTTGTAAATAAGAAACATTGTTGGTGTGGTCACTACGTTAGGTCTGCAATATATTTTTTCCATTGGGATATTGGGTCATGAATGTTTCTTATAATTTCTATACAGAGATGGGATATTGTTTAAAATTAAAAATTACTCTAAAAGGCATATTGTCACTTCCATTAAATAGGAGGGAATTGTTGTTTGGTTCATTATGGGTGTCTCTTGATGGAGTAATCATATTGATAATTTTTTTTGGAGGTGCTGAGGATTGAGATAAATTACTTCTATTAACATTTATTAGTTGGAGGGGGAATTAATGAAATATTTTTCATGTGATAAATGGAATGGGGTTTATTTATACCTCCATTTATTATGGTATATTTCTGGGAATTGTTTATCCCTATGGGGTTTTATGATTTCAGCTTCAAATATAATCTATTCACATGGTATCCAGACAAGTTGAAGAGAACCAAGATATATGAATGACTTGATAGATTTATGGGGTCTTACTAGTAGTTAGATCTTCTACCTATTAATAAGATATCTCATCATTCCCTTATATATTCTAAAACATTTACTATTGTTCTCACTATGAACTGAAGTGGGAATCATGTTCAAAATATATTATATTTAGGTTTGAAAGCCTGTGAAAAAAGGAGTAAAACTGTAAAGGTATGGTCATGTCATCATGGAATTCTAAAAACATCGATTACTTTTATAAAGTTAAAAAGGTGGTTTCTAGTCTTAAAAAATGAAATAACACTAAATTTAATAATTATTATTTTTGGGATTGACTGTATTGAGAAGACTCTAAAGTCATTTCATTCTCTCTGTACTTTAACATTAATGATCTCACAAATTTTGTCACTTGAAAAGCATGAGAAAAGGATCTTATAAATAAAGAGAGATTTTGTTTCATGCATGAGACGTTACCACACATTAACTAAGGATAATAGAATAAAATATATTTATATAAAAAGGCTTTAGAATGATTAAGGGTAAACTTTATTTAAAAATTTTATAGTTTTTAAGGAGGAATAACTAGCTGGTAGAGTTATATCTAGGAATTAATTTTGAGATTCCCTAATGTTCTGTACTCTTATAGGAGATCTTTTATTTTTACAGAGGACACCTCCTGTATCTTCCATGTTGTGACATATTCTATAAATAGTAGTCTTACAAAGAAATTGATTAATTTGGAGGTCAGTATGTCTCTTCCTCAAATACATGCCTTGAAGGCCCCAAACTGGTTGGATTTCATTCCTTTTTATTCAATAACTTTTTGAAAATGTGGGTCTTGATATAAAACAACTCACCAAATAACTATGAAAATGTAAGGATTCTTCATTTCAATTAATAAAACCATATTCACCATAATTCCAAAAGTGAAAAACTATCAATAGTTTCAGAAATCAGTAAAATTAGTCTTTTCAATGTGACTTATAATATTTTATTGAAAATTATGTTATATCAACTTAGTAGTTTGTTACCTTCCATTAAAACTAAAAATGAATCCCCATTTTTTACAAAATGGCTCATATTGGATAATTCCATAGATTCCCATGATAATATTCACTCAATGATGACCCTCTATCTCTAAAATATGATTGATGGCTTGAAAATTGTACATGACTAAAGCATATGATAAAGCTGAATGGACCTTTTTTGAATTTTATTCTTAGTAGTATGTGATTTTGTAACTAATGGGTGGATTTCATTATGCATTGTGTTTCTTTGATTTATTTCAAGACCAAGGTTAATGGAAGTCTTACCTGAATCATTATTCCCTCGTATGGGCTTATTGAATGATATTTTTATTCATTATACATGTTAATCCTTCTAAATTTTTTTTTCTCTAATCTTATCACAAGCTCTGCAATGAATAAATTGATTCACGGTTCAAAAGAATTTGGACGATGTCCCTATATACCATTTAATAATTTCATATAAAAAAATATTATTTTCTAAATCCTAATTATAGGAACATAGTTCCATCATCGAAATTTTGTCCTTATATGAAACATCTTCGAGCCATCTAGTTAAATTATCTAAATCAAAGATCTACTTTAGCAGAGGCATATGTCCTTCAAGGAAAGATGATCTACATGGAACATATTTCATCCAAGTAGTGGATAAACCCCAAAAATACAATAGCCTTTATATAGTTTTTGGATGATCAACGATATATTTATTCATTTCTATTATTGATAGAATTAAAAAAAATCAGATATGGTCTATCGTGGGAGTTTCTAAATAAGGGAGAGAGATTTATTTCATGGATGTTCCTAAATTCGTCACCACTTATGTCAGGCCTATTTTTCATCTCCTAGGTTATCTTACTGATTATATAAATTTGTGAGTAGTAGAATTTTTTTGGGTAGATCATGATGGAAAAAAGAAATCACACCATGTGGTATGGGATAAGATATATGGGAAAAGACATGTGGGGGTTTGGGATTTATGAAATTGAAATCCATTAATGATTATTTTCTTTCTAAGTATGGTTGGAAACTTTTACTAACCCAAATTCCTAATGTTTAGATATTATTTTTTCTAAGTATTATCCTTATTCATATTTTTTTAATGCTTTCTTGGTGACTATGCATAGTTAATTTTTCAAAAATTTTATGGGGATCACATTGTATTTTAAATGAGGTCTCTATTTTAAAATTAGTATTGGTTAGAGGTTTAATATTTAGTGTTACCATAGGATTTTTTATTAATAAAATTTAATTAAGTCATCACTAGATGTTCCCAAATTGGATAAATATAAGGATCATGGGATTTTTTAATGATTATTGGGATATATTATGTTTTGATAAGGTTTCTTCCTAACTCGATGATAGGAACCATGATATTATTCTAAGTATTATTATTGTGGTATAAGAGGGATAATATAATTTATTATAGAGTATGGAGTCCTATGGTTGTTATTCTGTCTAATTAGGATATAGGTTCTCTCTTTCCATCCTTCCCTCTTTAGCATCTCAACCCTAAATGTTTATTTTGGAGATTTATATCCTGTCTAAAATTAGGTTTTTTGTTGAAGATTTTTTTGGGATCCTACCAGAAACAGAGTTTCTATTCAATTGAATTTTGATTTTTGGAACTTTGTTCTCCCTTTTTTCCTATGAAATAAAATCCCCTTAACATGATATTTTGAATTATCCTAGAGATAATGGTGTTTAATTGGATGGTTTTTTAGGAGAATCCCCAAGTGGTCATTGATTATTATTTTGGTTTACCAGGGAATCTAGTATAGTGGGTCTTTTCACTCAAAAAGTAAATATTTTTTGACCTCTTATATGTTACATGGATGATTTTGAATCATCAAAATGGGATAATTTTTAAATAGGTTAATTGAAAAAACTAGTTTTTTAGACGATCTTGGTGGAAGATTAAAAAATTTGGAATGGGTCTGTGGTAGTTTTTTGATCTATCATTGAAAAAAATTGGTTATTTTTATACCTCATAGATGAATTCATTGATATGTGTTCATTATTTTTTTTATATCATTTCGTGACATATTTATATAGTCATAGGATCCGGTTTCATTAAGTTTTTATGTGGAATTATTTTAGCTTTTAACATGATTCATTTCCATATGTTTATTGATGTGATTTATCTCATAATCACCACAAAATTATCTATGCATTATCATAAAAATATGGTTTTGAAGCAATTATATCGACAGAGCTGATAGAATCACATTTCACCTTTGACATTATTATCGATGAACATATTATCTAGGATTATCTTTCTATATAAAAAATTATGCCTTTTATGTTTTCCCTTTTTAATCTCAAACATAATTTTAGTTTATTGTGCATGTTTCTTTTCATCTTGTTTGTTTTCTAAAATGTAATTCCAATTCCAAGGATATATGTGGAATACTTACACAATGCATAGATGAATTGAATGAGGTAGAACTATTAAAATACAAGTGGTTAGAGACAGTTTATTTTCTATGGTTCTAATAACCTCTATGAAATAAATCATATTAAAATAAATTAAAATATATCAAAGGTTTTATTAAACTGATTCTGTATTTTTAACAATTAGGGGTGGTATTATTCCAAATGCTGCTACATATTTTAATAAACCCATATTTTCATCCCCCATCCGTTAGTCACCTCGATCCACCACTCCCCCTCACCTCTATGACCTCTGACCACACACCACACACCCTGACCTCCCCCTCCCATCCGTAGTGACCCCCACCTCTCTTTCTCTCCTCAGTGGTGTCCCTTATCCCCAACACAAAACCCCCACTTCATGATCCCCTCGGCTACACCCCCCACTACACAGAAAACTGGATAGCAACCCATGAACCTGACCCCCACATCATGCTCCCCTTATTGGAGACCCTCAACTCTATCCCCTTAGTAGAGACCCCCACCTCTCGCACCCCAAGATGGAGAACACCTATGTCGACCCCCCAGACACACACACACACTCAAACATGAAGACAGTCACCTCCCACTCCCCTTGATAACGGCCATGACCCCCTCCCCTGCCTATGATGGCCCCTTACTCCAATCCCCTATTATTGAATAACGTCACCCTAACCCCCCCCCCATTTTCTATTACTTTTGTGAACCTAAACACCTGGATGATGAATATCATGACCTCGACCCCCCAATATGGGGCCCTTTATGAACCTGACCCTCCCTACTATGACCCCAACCCTGCTATTGGTGACCACCGTGATCGTGACCCCCCTTACAGCTAATTTCATGACCACAATCCCCCCTTCCATAAACTGTGGTGACCCTTATCCCCTTACTATAAATGTCATGATGCTAACTCCCCCTACTCCTTAATGGAAACCCCCAAAGGATTAACTTACGATTGTTATTGTGAATACGCCCCTACATATTTAATTGTATGATTGATTGAATTTATCAAAGAGTATTAATTAAATTATATAATGTTCCATTTAATTGAGTTTTTTTATATTTTTAATGTTGTTATTAATCATCTTGTTTTTGAATTTTAGTTAGGTCGAATCAATACTCTACCCAAGTTAATGAAATAGTTGGGTGATGTTTAATTTTTGTTGTACCTATTTTAGTAAACATGTATATCTTTATATTTTAATGTATATGGAGAATAAAATCCAATACATATGGATACAATTTTGATGAAATTACCTCAAAACACACCTCGGTATGATAGGTATTTTGAATATATTTTAGATTGTGAAATTGTAAACCAATTAGTGGATGATAGAATAAAATTTTGGTGTCCTAATTGTAAATTCAAGCTATGGTTGAATATAAAAAAAAGTATATGAGAATTTGAGATTAAAAAATTTTCCTAGTTGATATGTAAATTCAATTATTTCATGGTGAATCAAATGCTATAGAAATTAAAAATTATGAAAATATTATTAGGAAAAAAAGTGACCCCGATTAGGATAATTTAGTTCAAAATTTGTTAATTCATACATTAGTTTTATATAATAAAATGTCAAAGATTTTAATATATCAATATAACATTAATTTTATCTTCAGTAGGTTAATCATTATTAGAACATCAATGAAAAATGTTCTTTATGAAGAAGTTGAAGACAGACAACATGAACTGTATTAATGGTCTTTCATTGATTAGAAGTCTCCATTTCTACTTGTGTTGTTTCATATCAAGTGTCTCTTTAGAATTAATATCAATGAAATTTACATGATTTTAGAGTTACTTCATGATTAATTTAGTGAATCTAAGATCCCTGAATAAATTTATGAGTTGAAGAAGTCATCATCAAACTTGGACATGATTATACAAAGATACATGCATGCCCTAATGATTTCAGGATTTACTGGGTAGAATAAACTGATAAAGAAGAATGAATAATATTTCAAGTAGATGGAAGTCATTGAACAAAAATTAGGGTATGAATCAATGAAACACCTAGAAGAAATATATGAATAAAACTCTGGAAAGGTTATTTCAATACTTTCCTATGAAGCTATGTTATAAAATATTATTCATGACATCTAAAGTTACACACGACATGAAGTGGCATGATCAGGATAATAAAAATGGATTGATGAGACATCCAAAAGATTCAACATCATATAATTTGTTTGATTCATTATACCCATATATTTATTCATATATTAGGAATGTAAAATTTATATTGGCTTATGATGGTTTTAACCATTTATGTACTTTAATTCCTAATTATATAAATTTTAACTTGTTTTTATCCCCTATATTCTTCTCTATGGATGCGTATAATGAAGAATTAATGTATTATTTTGATGATTATTTCAATAAATAAAATTCATGTAAATTACCTTATTTCATACTTTAAACCACTAATGAAATAATTTTGAGAATTATGGGATGATTTCATGGAGACATATGATGCTTCAAGGTTAAAACTATTCAAAACTCATGCTTCTTAAATGTAGCAAATTAGAGACTTTTTTTGGAATAGTAAATTTATCTCGTTGAAGAACTCATACTTGTTTTTCTTGTCCAGTTTGTAATTTCAATTTTGAACCTCGACAATTACCTTATAAAAATGGTGTTTTATTTGTCCTAATCAATTTCATGATACTTATAATAAAGTCACAATTAATAAGACATGATTCTGTGGATATATTGAATTGATAAATCCACGAAAGGTGATATGTGGTCTAGAAATTGTGGAAAAATTAATGAATATCACTGATTAATTTAGAAAATGACATCATTTTAAGGAAGGGGAAAAGGGTATGTGGAATAATATCTGAAGTATCTAGAAAACAACAATGTAATAAAAAGAGTATATTTTTTAAACTTCCATAATGGGGTTTTATATGATATTTCATAATATTTATGCAATTCATATTGAAAATAACATTTGTTGTAATGTAATTTTTATAGTTCTCATTGAGAAGGGTAAATAAAAGGATATGCATAATTCTCATAAATATTTGGAATCAATTAATATAAATCATGTATTGTTTGAAAATGATAATGGAAAGTATACTTCAGCTATTTTTCTAGTGAAAAATCATGAGAAAGACATATTCCTTCAAACATTAAATAATTTAAAGGTTCTATATGAATATTCAAGTAGAATATCATGGTGTTTCATAAAAAATTAAAAGTCACATGGATTGAAAAATCATGACACACATATTCTAATGGAGAACTTGTTGCTTTTAGAATTGTGTAACATGTTACTTGAAAAGGTAACTCTTGTTATAGTAGCTTTTTTACCCTTTTCAGAGTACATTGTGAAAAACTCTAAATTTATATGATCTTGATAAACATGAGGAAATAATTTTTTGAAAATTTTTCATTTGGAAATGTTATTTCCTCCTTCATTCATTACAATCATGATTCATTTAACTATTCATTTGGTTTAAGACGCTATACATGGTAGACCAATACAATATCTATGAATGTAACCAATTGAAGGGTACGTTGAAATTATTTTTATTTTCATCAGCGTATTTTATTTTATCAAAACGTTTTTAATTTTTTTAAATGTTTCTAATTGTTTACATAAGGTACTTTAGTCATTTGGAATCATATTTATGTAATAAAGCTCAACCAGAAGGCTCTATTGATGGAGGTTACATAGCCAAGGAGTACATGACCTTTTTTATTGGTATTTGGATGGTATTGAGAATAGATTCAATAATTTTGGAATTTTTGGTGACATGTCAACTAATTCCTGTTATAGAAGCCAGTCATCAATATCTCCAACTATTAGATAACCAAATAGAAGGAAGTAAAAATTTTCACTGATTAAATTGGAGTTTCTACAAGAAAATAGATATTTGATACTCTATAGTGTTATTTGTGATCTATTTATTGAATAATTTTGATTTTAAATAAATAGGAAACTAATGGGTCAATCTAAAAATGAGAAGGGATAAACACAACCTGTTAATGAAGAGATTGTCAAATGGGTCAACCATCGGGTACAAATATACTCATATTCATATTATGTACATGTATTTATTTTTTCACTGTTAAATATAAAACCTAATATATTTTATTCAATGTAATTAATAATGAGAATCAATATCAATTATCAAATGGTTTGAAGTTTTTGGATCGAGGTCCTCTAAGGAAGGCTTAGATATTTAATGCCTACAAAATTCATGGCTTCGTTTTTTTTACAATTCTTCATTAATAAGAAATAAAAAACAAAATAGTAGAGTATTTACACTTATATTGGTGCGATACAATGTATGTTTTCATGGTATACCTATAATGGTTAGTATTTAGTAGTCTTATTCAAATCTAAGTTGGTAGACATTGATAGGGGTATAATGAAAGGTTTATTACATTTTACTTCAATCAAATTATTTCACATGATGCTTACTAATGAGATTGTAGGACATGATACATTTATCTTGGATTCACAAGAGAAGAAGTTTTATCAGGTGGATGATGGAGGACAGAAAGGATGGAGTGTTTTTGTATAAATATTTGAAGATACATATTTGATATGTGTGCTGACGATCAATTGCTACTTTGTGATAGTGAACCTCATTAACCACAAAACATTGAACAGTTTTTTTTTCTGACTATATTAATACAATAGACCTTTAAAGAGAAAATAAAACTGAAGGAATCGTCACAATGGATATTGATAACAACTAAAAAATGATGATGATGATAATTAAAGGTATAAAATGGTAATGAAATTATACTACAATTTCTCACAGATAAGTATTTCAAATATATATACATTGATTTATTTTATCATTATTTTTAAAAATCATAAAATTTATTATTATTTTTTACATTTAATGTATTTGAAACATTTGAATTACTCCAAAAATGAGAAAAAAAATCTGAATCCTATCCAATCATCATCTCAAAGAATGCTCCCACTACAATCAACTTTTGTGGATTTGAGTGACTCCATTATACCCGATACTACTAGAGACCCAGATGTTTCGTTAGATGTCATTGGTATCCTACCACCTAATTCACATGAAGTGATGACGTAGTTGGTCACACATCCATCTAGGGGATATATACGAGTTGCCATTACTGGTATGTATGTCATTGTAAAAAAATTATATTTTATTAATTTTATAATTCATTTTTCAAAAAAGCAAAGAAAATCATATAAGGGATATGAATATGAACACAGAATATGTATGGTACCTGAAAGAAATCAAGATTTTCATTCCATTTTATGAGTTTGGGGTGACTACTAGTGACACTATCAAAATCTATTGTAAAATTCTTGGGCATCTTACTTACAAGGTAGTGAGGTTTCACACTAATTATAAAGATTGAAGTCGTATTCCTATAGCATGGAAAATTATGGTTTTTGATAATCAAGTAAAGGTAATATGAATTTAATATTACTTGATAATTAAAGGATATAAGAAAAATTGTGTAATATACTTATAAAGAGTTATTTTTTTATTTCTAGATATTTGTTCATTTTATTTTACTTGGATCTGTTTCATGCCCATGAACTTTGAAAATATTATGTAAGAAGTGGGAATATATTAAATGGAAATTATGGAATGAGATTAATGGCACATCTATGAACTCACAAAAAATGTATGAAAAGTGGGAAAAGACATTCATCATGAGAAATTGAAGCACTTTGTGGATATTAATAGGGACACATCTCATGAGGTAATTCCAAATTTTACAGTATCTTAATAACATAAACCCAGTAAAATTGGAAATTTTATTAATGTTTCTATTTTTTAGATATTATCTAAAAAATATTGTGAATCATAAGAATCATGTCATTCCTCACATAGTTGGGTCCCTGAGTTTTTTGAGAAAAAGAACAATTTTGCTTTTTATATTATTCATTATTAATTATATCATTTTATTATAAGTAAAGGTTTTTTGTAACATGTTTCTATATTTTTATAAATACTAACTAATTAGGTCACTTTATTGTCCGAACAATGTTGTGTTTTAATGTGTATACAAAAACTGAAGGAATTTTTGTAAATGACCCTACCAAATATATTAGAGCAAGTATATTTCATTATACTTCCATGTTATTTTATTACAATTATAAATTATAAAGAAAATATATATTAGAACAAATAAGAAGAATTAAACCCAATTAAATATAGCTTGCCACATGGATTTAATGATGATAGTTTGATGTCATGTGATACTTCTACCTAGCACCAATTGATTGGGTTTATTAATTGTTTATTTTTATAATTTATTTTTCAATATTTTGTCATTATAATATTGAAATAATAATAAATTGTAATGAAAAATGTATTAATTAAATAATCTTAGGATGTTAAAATATTTAAGAAAAATCATTGTTAGTATTTTTGTATTAACACGTTAAAATTCAACAATTATGGGATGTGAACCCTTCATAACAATCTCCAGTTTCCTAAAACGAAGCATTTTCAATCTTTTTTGTGTAGGTTTATCTAGGATGTGTATGAGGGATGGGTTCTGGGCCTACAAAATATGATTTCATTGGTAGGGAATCATCCTTCGTTACTACTATACCTGATAGGGGTTTGAGTAGTACCATTGATTGGGAATTACAAAGAGAAATTGAAATATTAAAATAAAATTTAAATAAAAATACTATTATAGGAAAACACATGATCATCGATGTAAAATAATGGAAAATTATTTAGTTTCTATATTTTACGAATGGATAGAATGATCCCAGTAGACATTTATTGGCTTATATCTCATCAAACCGAGGTAAATTCTAACTTCTATTGATCATTCAATCATTTTAAAAGAACACATACAACATCCATAAATAAAACCAAAATGAACCTTTTATATAGAAATCAAAAAATTTGAGTCAAAATGACCATATAATGTGTCATATCCACATGTGGTTGACTTCTACACATCAAAAATTAATTATAGATCATTATCCATATGTTTCAAAACAATCTAAGCTCATTCATTCAGTTTTGACTCATTAAATAGCTTTTAAAGATATTAATGCCTTTAAAAATGTGTTTTGGGGTGTCAAAACTAGGAAAATGACATTATATTTCCCTGAAATTAGAGGACAAAACCATATGTTAAATTATAAAATGTAATAGGTGACAGCATTTCATTCAGAGTTATGGTTTTTCTAGGGAGAACATAAATGTTTTTTCAGTGTTCTAAAACACTAAAACGTGAATTTATGGTAAAAACCATATAATAAGACCTCATATTGATGTGAAATCATGGAAACTCTACCATTGAGTTATTTTTTGATGTGTGTTCCTAGATAATATGTTAACCAGACATGTGGTGTTGTCAGAATTACTCAGTGATCACTTTTTAAAGGTAAAAATGTTTGAAAAAACATATGAATTGGGGAAAGTCGTAGAAACTGACATCAGATATCCCTAAAATAAGAAGAAAATAATTGTATATAGAATTTTGAAATGTAGGAATTGATGACACCTCATTCAGTGTTACGATTTACTTAAGATGACACTAAATGTGTTATTAATGTGGAATCATGGTAAACACCTTTTAGTTATTTTTGACATGTATGCACAAACAACAAGTCAATATTACATGCACTGTGGTAAGAATGACTCAATAAACAAATTTTAAAGATACAAAATTCTTAAAAACATGTTTCAGGGGATCAAAAATAGGAAAACTATATCTGATTTCACTAAAATAAGACAATATGAACAAATATTTATTTTAAAAATATAGGAATAGACAAAACATCATTCTAAGTTACATATTTCCCGGTGTGGCTGTAAAAGTGTTTTTACTGTTTTAAAACACTAAAACATGAATGTAATGGTAAAACCATATAAAATGACCTCATATCGATGTGAAATCATAGTACAAAAAATGTTGTGTTTTTTCTGATTTGTATTTGTAGACTACACATCAATATGACATGCATTATGGTTGAAATGACTCGTTAAACATTTTTTTAATGCTACAAAAAACATTAAACACTTGTGTCAAAGGGGTAAAAACTAGGAAAAAATGTCATATTTCCCTTAAATTAGAGGAAAACGACCAGAAATATATTTTTCAAATATATTAACTAAAGACACATCATTTGGAGTTATGATTTTCCCGGGATGGCTGTAAATGTGTTTTTAGTGTTTTTAAACTGTAAAATATTCATGTAACTATCAAAACCTTAACAAATGACATATAATTAACGTGAAATTCATGGGATAAACACAGTTGAATAATTATTTATGTGTATTCATAGACAACACGTCAATATTACATGTGATGTGGTCAATATGACAGTAAAAAAACTTTTTAAATGAACCACAGCCTTTAAAAAACATGACTTTGGGGGTGAATAACAAGAAAATGACATAAGATTGACCTAGAATCATAATAAATTGAATATATATTTAATTATGAAATATAGATAGTGAGAATAAATCATTCTGAGTTATAGTTTTCCCAGGATGATTGTAAACACATTTTTAGTGTTTCAAAACACTAAAATGTGCATGTAATAGTGAAAACCATAGAAAACAACCTAAAATTGATAGTAAATCATGGTAAACCCACTGTTGAGTTATTTTATATGTGTACGCATCCACAACATGTCTATTAGATGTGTGTTTTGGTCAGAATGTCTTGGTAAATACTTTTTAAAGGTACCAAACCATTTAAAAACATGTGTGAGGGAGTCAAAACATAGAAAACAATGTCAGGTTTCCCTAAAATCAGATGAAAATGAATGTATATTTATTTTTAATATATAGTAACTTAAGTAATATCATTTTGATTTATAGTTTTCTCAGGATGCTAGAAAATACGTTTTAGTGTTTTATAACACAAAAATGAGTATGTAACTGTCAAACCCCTTGAAAACGATCTCAAATTGACTTGAAATTATGTTATAACAACTATTTTGTTATTTTTTACATTTAATAAAATACCACCCATCATTCCAATTTGTTGTGTGGCCGTAAAGACTCAATAAAAAAATTTTAAAGGCAGGGATCCATTACAAACATATCTCATGGGGGGGGGGGGTAAAAACCAGCAAATTGATGTCTAGTTACCATAAAATTATAGGATAAAGATCATAGATTGATTTTTAAGATATTGGAACTGATGAAATTTTATTCTGAGTTACATTTTTTTAGGATGGCCATAAACACATTTTTAGTGTTTTAAAATAGTAAAACATTCATGTAATAATCAAAACCATAGAAAACGACCTTGGATTGATTTGAAATCATAGAAAACCCACCATTTTTTTATTTTATATGTGTATTATTGAGAAACATTTAAATCTATCATTTGGTGCGGTTGGAATGACTCAGTAAAAATTTTTAAAAGGTACCCAAACCTTTTAAAATATGTCTTGGGGGGTCCAAGCCAGGGAAAAAAAGTTTGAGTTACATGAAATCACATGAAAATGAACATATATTTAATTTTGAAATTTTTTAACTAACGACATACCATTTCAAGTTATAGTTTTCTCGAGACGGTATTAAACACATTTTTAGTGTTTTAAAACACTAAAACATTCATGTAATGGTCCAAACTATGGAGAACAACATCATATTTACGTGAAATCATAGTAAAACCACCTTTTTGTTAATTTTTATGTGTATGGAAAAAGAAAATATTTCAATCTAATAAGCATTGCGGTAATAATCACTCAATAATTATTTTAAAGGTACCAAAGCCTTTAAAAAAATGTGTGAGGGGGTCAAAAATTGGAAAACTATGTCAGATTACACTAAAATCAGATGAAATCAACCATAGATTGAATTGTAAAATTTAGTAACTAATAGTATGTCATTGCAAGTTATGGATTTCCCAAGGATGACTACATACATGTTTTTAGTGTTTTAAAATTCTAAAACATGCATGTAATGATTAAAGCTATAGAAAAGGACCTCAGATTGACATGAAATCATGGGACATCAACAATTGTGTTTTTTTATTTGTACACATAGACAACAAATCAATATGATCTGTAGTGTTGTTGGAATTACTCAATAAACACTTTTTAAAGGTACCACATCCTTTAAAAATATGTGTTGGGGGGTGAAAACCTATAAAATGAAGTCATATTTCCCTAGAATAAATGGATAATGACTGAAGGTTTATTTGTGAGATATTTGAACCAAAGACACATCATTCCAAGTTACGATGTTCCTGATATTTTTGTAAACATGTTTTAGTGTTTTAAGACACGAAAACATTCATTTAATTTTCAAAACCATAGAAAATGACTAGATTTTTGTGAAATAATGGGACAACCACTGTTGAGATATTTTTGATGGGAACACATAGACTAGACATAAATCCAACTTGCAGTGTGGTCGAAATGAATCGATAAACCATTTTAAAAGGTACCAACGTATTTAAAAACACGTTTATAGGGGTCAAAACTTGGAAAATGATGTTGTATTTCCCTAATGATAGAAGAAAACTATGGTATATTTTTTTATAAAATCTAGTATCCGACAGCATAACATTCCGATTAACGGTTTTCATGGGATTGTAATAAACGTGTTTTTAGTGTTTTAAAACACAAAACGTTCGTGTAACTACAAAAATCATAGTGCTAGAGCTCATATTTACATGAAATCATTAAAAACCCATATTTGAGATATTTTTGATGTGTACGTGATGACTGCATCTCAACATGACATGTGGTGTGGTTATAATGAATCCGTATACACTTTTTAAATGTAGTAAAGCCTTTAAAAACACGTGTCGGAGGGAAAAATATGAAAATGATATCAGGTAGCCCTTAAATACGAGGATAGTGATCATAGATTTATTTTTGAAATATAGGGATCGATGGCATTCAATTCTGAGTTATAGTTTTCATGGGATGGGTGTAAATGCATTTTTAATATTTCAAAATGTGAAAACATTTGTGTAATAGTAAAAACCAAATAAAAAGACCCTAGATTGATGTGAAATATTTATAAAATCACCATTGTGTTATTTTTCGAATATATGACATATTTTTATATCATTTTCATCAAAATTTATTTATTATGTAAATTCCAATCACAATGCACGCTGATTTAGAAATTAATTAGAATGTTTACTTATCCCATTTTAGTTTCAAGAGTTGAATCATATCTTAAATAATTATGTTTATTTTTTTAATATTTTTTCATGTTATATTCCTTTTTATGCTAAAAAATCATCTCTTTGAGTAAAAAAATAACAAATTTTTTGTGAAAAATTTTGAATATATTATTTGTCTTTTCTCTTTCTTGTTTCATTTGTTAAATGTTATGCTTTTCATTTTTGGTGAAAAATTAAAACAGTAGGTAGGAGGTTGACCATTCTAATCCATTTCAGTTTTCTGAAGATATAGATGATGGTTCTTAGTTTCTATTTTATATTTACATTTTTTCAATTATTCTAGAGTAATTCTGATTTATTATGTTTAATTTTAATTTTTTATTCTTTTGTTATAGTTGATGAGATGATGTGGTTGGTTTCTAATGATATTATGATGTGGAGGTAGATGGGTGTATTGGAGGTCATGACATGGATGTATATTGGGAATGAGTTATTTTTAGGCTCATTTTATATATATATATTGCTGACTGAGGTATGGGTTGACTGATGTATGGGTTGATTGAGGTATCTATTGAGTAAGGTTATACTAACTGTGGATGTTTGTACATATGGTTGGGGATATATGACACATATATTATGGGTTTATTATATAATTATGTTTTAGTTTATTTAATTTAATTTCATTATATTTATAAATTTGAAAAGATATTTTAAAAATGAAATTGTAATTGTAATATTTAGTGGCAATTTTGGGTAACAGCTACAAAGTAAACCAATTCATGTTTTTTAGGAACTGATAAGGGTAACTACCATGAAACATATGTGCCTATAATATTTTTAGAGGTGTTTAGTTTCATGCAATAAATTTTTTTTGGATATGTTTTTTTTAAACAGTGCACCGCTAAATAAAACTAAAATTCCACTAAATTCTCCAAAAAGAGAACATATCAAATCCACCGTGAAATCAAATGAACCTTTTCTAAATGAATCGGAATGATGAAATAGATGATGATTTTGATAAACACAACTATATTAATATCTGGTATTTTAAACCGCATCCAGTTCAATAAAAAATGGCCACAAATTCCGTTTATTTTGGTAGTGTAGTCGAATATACAATGTAGACTATACACTATTGAATAACGAGTTTTGTGTGTGTTTTTTGAATATTTTTTTTCCAATTAATCCTTTTTTTTGAATAACTTATAGTAAACACAAAATGGCCCCTTCTTCCTTTCAGTTAGGTGAAAAGGCATTGGGGAATCTCCATCCTTTAAGAGGGAAAATATTTTTAATATATTTGTATGAATATTTAGAAATATATATGTTTATATATTATGATATATATATTTTTTCTTTTAATTTATATATAATTATTTCTATATTATATAAAATTACAAATGTTATATTTTTATGAAATAAATTTTTTGACGTGTAAATTAGCTTTTATTTATTATATTTATGATTTTTTTATTTCAATTATGATTTATATATTGGGTCATTTTATCAAATATATCTTAGAATTTAATTATATTTTATAAGTTATATGCATTAAAAGTCACCTAAAGAAACATAATAATGTTAAAGGTTGGTGTCATTGATGGTTTATAACATATGAAATATAAATACAATCTAAATGATATTTGACACACTTGCTAAACATATGAAAAATAATTCAAAATAACAAGCATTTCTTAAAAACAATTGATTAAAAGTAATTTTAGTACATAATATATTGTTTTTTTAGACAATTATAATTTTATTTATAATATTTTTTTACATACCATTCATTTTTAATTATTTATTATATTTATGAAATTCATTTTATTTTCAACATTTTTTTAGATTCTTAGGGTATGTTATAAGATATGTTTAGATTATTCTTATAGTTTATATTTTATAAGCTCTTAAAGTTTACAAATTGAAATTTAATGTGTTTTTATATGTTTCAAGTAGTTGACTTTGAATGCTTATAAAATATAAACTGTAAAAAAATATAAATTAGAATTGATATAGTGGCTAAACATTTAAAAATGGTTAATAGTAAAATGAATTTCATCATTTTAATATACTGAAAACATATATATATATATATATATGAACAAGTACAGTCAAGCTCTGTGGTGAGGTCTCATCCGAAATTTTAGTGTGTGGATGGGATGTCTCTAATGAGATCGTCAACCTCTTCACTAGGGTGGAGTATGATGGCCTAGAGATAGTTGATCCTCGGGAACTGGAACCTGGACTATTGAATGGTCTACCTATGTCTCAACGGGAGTAGGTGTAAATTGTATATCAGCATTCACACTCGATGATTCTCCCACAAGGTGACTAGATGAACCTTTCATTATCACCTGGGGTAGCCATACATGCTATGAATAATTTGGCATTAAATCTTGAGGCTTGGGAAATGCCCCTTGATTGATGTTTAGAAAATATAAACCTGGAGAAAACTATGGATATCATACCAATAAATATACATCCCATGTTTCATATTAAACTTCCCCAATTGGATAAGTATAGATTGTTAGAGGCATGACCTCTGTCTATAGAAAATGTGTGGCCTCACATGAACCAAGATGCTATCTACGTCATCTTCTTTATGGATACATTGAATCAAAATCTTTTAGAGGAGGTTCCTGGGTAGGGACCTCCACTCCCTGGTTCGGAAATTTGTCTCCATGGGGTGGAGGATCGAAGATATTATCGCAAACCACATGACAAGATAACATCAGTCCCTCGCTGTAGCATGGATCACTACCAGGAAAGAAACCTCCTCATCCCCTCGATCAGACATGTGGATAATCAATTTTACTTGATTTTGTTGTAATGATATTCAAAATAAATTATAATGTAGTATAATAAAAAAACTATTGAAAATTTATTAACGTACTATATCTTGAGACCCAGTGTTAGTTTGAGTAATATATAACATAAACTTCATTCTATACCATAGATCATACCCGACCTGTTGTGAAAGATGGAATCACATCATATGTAAACCCTTTATATCGAGCAATTCTCGTCTTCCCTAGAGATCAAGATACGAGGCATGTTATTGGTGATAGTAGACATCCTTTTTCCCTGTTAGTTTCACAGAATGAAGCTCACATGACTTTCTTGGTGGAAATGGAATGCGCTAAGCACAACCAAACTAGAGCATGACTCTGTCAGGTTGCTTCCACTAAATTATATGAAAGTGAATGAGTGGAACTACTTCCATAGAATCATGAAGTCCCGAACTGTAGTATATAAGAAACTAGTTCAATAATTCCTGGTATGGATTCCATGAAATACAAAATGGCATTTGAAATTTTTAAAAAACATTTCTTACTAAAAACCAAAAATTATGATATTATAAAATTTTCTAGTTAATGAATTATTGTATATACATACCTCATTGAGTAGGATATTGTATAACATGAGACGATATACACCCAAATAGTGTTTGATAGTTCCAAATAAGTGGTGTGGATGACTCCACCTATCAAATAAAACATTAAAAGTGATAAATAATAAGAAATTAAATCAAATAACTCCCACTAGAAGCAAAAACCAATTTAGATGAGTGATCATACCAGAGTCTATGAAGAGCATCATGACACACATCTATAGCTAGATGATGACCAATTATAATAAGGTATATGGAGGGGATGAGGTCCCATTCAAACATTTTATGAAGGATGATTCATCCCCCAAGATCTATACGATCTGGGCGGTATGCAGTGCATAATGCTTTGTAAGTGCAATCCAAGTATGTAGATCATCAGTTATATGTCCCAATCTGATAAAAATACTCTATTATCCGTAGATACATCATGTTCGCATGCATACCTATGTGATATGCACAATTTTACTTCCAATGATCTGTATGATATAGGTATGGGTATGATGCATGACAGTATACTAGTCAATGTCATTTGGTAAATGTGAAAAGTGCATCTCAAGCCACCTATTAGATATCAACCGTCCATCTATCACAATATCCTCAGCCAAAATAAAAATTCCTAAAATTCCCTATATAAACTCAGGTTTTTCTGCATGAGTGGATCCATTAACTACATACCACTAGATAGGATGGCCAAGAAAGACTGCGACATCCTTGAGGGTGATGGTCATGTCTACCATAGGTAGGTGGAATGTCTGTGTCTCCAATCTCCACCTATCTAGGAGGAATGAAAGCTATTGATTATCAACAAATTTGAAATTAGATATGATAATTTTGTAGAATCTAACACAGTTTTGGTATGGTATAATAGTAGCAGGAGGTAGTATTTGACGACGATGTTGTGGTCGGCAGACCTTGATCCATCAAAATAGATGAAACTATATCAAGGAATGGAAAACATGCCTACCCTACTTAGTGAGTAATATAGTATCCTCCATATTTATTTAAAAAATGAAAATAAGCCTCAAGTTTAATATGTAAATATTACATTATGGTCAAAAAATGTTATGATAGGTCGAATGCAAGACATGGCATGTTTTTCCCATTGATTTATGATTTTTTTACAAAAGTAAAATTGAATGTCTTTATATTTCTAAAATAATATATCTAAATTGTTTATAGGTATGATTTTAACTAGGAATGGGTGTTTTGTAAGACGTGGTTTTATATATTTATATATATAATTTTTTTGACTTTGTTATCTTAATGTTTATTAGAAAATGGTACGCTTTGTAATTTATGTTTTATTTCTCACATGATGGTATGTTTTACGATTATTTCCTCACATGATTGTATTATTGTTTAGCCATGTAAAGTAAGATTATTATTTCATGTCACCTTACATGTACATTTTTTATTATATTTATTATGAATATAAAAGGATGATTATTATTTTATAGAAAAAGTATTAAAAATGATAGAATATTTTTCAAAATGAAGAATCTTTTATTAATACCATATAATTAACAATATGAGAAAATCATATTGTTGACAATGCATCATTGTTACCGAGAGTGTGAAGTCAATCCAAAAATATTAGGGAATTGTTTTAAATTATGACCTTCTTGATGCCATATTCTTCATCTCCATCTTTTCCCTTGTTCTTGAGGTTATCCCATATTATTTGGCATCCTTCTAGACTTCATTTTCCCTCAGTGACACAAAATTTTTATGTCATGTATCAATATATTCTAGTCTTCAGGATTTTGGAAATATCAAAACTACCCAATTTGAGTCCATCATATAGTATAATAGTTACTATTTATGTCCATTTGGTACACTAGATCAATATATTCTTCCTATGATATTTCCACATAGGAAAATGTGGTGATGGAGTGTGAACATAGAAACTGTGATTCCTCAATGCTTCCACATTTAAATTTCCTCTCTTTTAGTAATACCACCATTTTTTCACCACTCTTACATGTGATGGGGTCTAAAGACTCTTGAAATTTAAATTGAGAGTCTTCGTGGTGGAAAAGGAACACTCATCAACCAAAATCTTTTTTATTTTTGTTTTAAATCTATTTCTGAATGTTTATTCCATACCTGAGCTCCTACAAAATCTCATATGAGGGAAGGTTGTTTATATTAATGACATACTTTAACAATAATAAAATTTCTCCCAAACTATTTAATTTATAGGTATCATGTTAATACCATTAAAGACCCCATTGATGAACTCCACAATGTTTTTGTTCATGTGTACTTACCTTTCCACCCATCCATATACGAATTTCCATTTTTATTTTGGAATCCTCATCATATAATCAAACAAATCTTGATTAGACTTGAAGATTTATTCAAAATGTTGTTTAAACTATCATTGAATTAGATCATATGATATTTTGATGATGTCATATTTTTCAAAAATTTATTTTGTCTTTATATTGAAAAAGTAAAAACTAACAAAGACATTGCATACCAAGCCTCGTGATTTCCTTCTTCATAGGTTCATTATGGAATTTTTTTCATAGTTTGGTAGAAATGTGTCTGATGCAATACCAATGATGTGCATTTGGGGGTATCCATGTATTATGATCCACATTTACAGCCTCATTGAACGCCTGATATCGATCATATATCAAACAAAAACCCTGAAAAAGGCGGAAACATTTGGTGATACATTCCAAAAACTAGCTCCCTAATTCATATTTTTCCTCATATAAAATGGATACTAAAAGTGGAATAGATGTTTGGTTTCTATCTTGGGACTCAAAAAACAAAAATACTCCATGATAGTTTCGGTATAGAGACTTTCTATCAATCTGTATAAACTATTTTTGGAATGAAATTCAAAAACACAAGGGTGGAATGCCAAGAAAAACTGATGAAATTGAACATGAGATGGATCAATTCAGTTATCTTGAGACACATGTTCATTCTTATGATGATGGAATACAACTTTTTCATCTCAGTATGGTTAGAAATTTTGGAAAAACCCGAGATGAGTTATACCAATCACCATATACCTTCATAATTGCCTTCTGTTTTCATGTACATGCCTTGTTATAGGAAATCTTATAACCAAAATTTTTATATATCCTCTCATTCAAAATGGATATAGGAACATATTCGCATTTCCTAATCATCTCAATATCAATAGATAACAAAAATTTTGTATCCAATGAAATATGATCTTGTTTCATCTTTCGTTGAACACATGTATGGGATGCCTTAATCATTGAAATTATCCAACCTCCAAATGAAATGTTTAGAATCTCCATCAAGTGGAATCTATAATCATACCCATATTTATCACATATTATGCTTTATTTTTATATATTGATTCCATAAAAAAGTATATGAATTTCCTCTCTATATGAAATCTTTTTAGTGTGTATTTTACTTCATATTTACTTGTAAAATATCTTCCAATATATAATATTTTTTAGAACACTAAATGTATCCACTATGATTCCAAGAAACAAAGATTCATGTGTGATAACATAGCATTCAGATTTAGGAAAATGTTTCATTACTTCCGAGCACAATGAAAAGAGTGTTGGAAGATTTATTATTGGTCGAGGCTATTGTATAACTAATTTATTTCTAAAAACTTCATCCGCAACATCTCATGCTCCCTACTCATAAGAATTTTTGTCTTCATATATTCCATCATTAAAAAATTCATCATTGATGGTCGGATTTACATGTATATCTAGATGATCATCTACGCTATCCTCTTCTGCAACATAGAGAGGAGGCTCAATTTCTAGGGACACACCATCTTCAACCACTCTTGTAAGTCTATGTATTTATACAAATTTAAATTCTTGTTGTAGAGTAATAACACAAACATTTAACTCCATAATGAAACCATTTGACCATTGGGAAAATGAATTAATTTCTTATAACCACTGCGCATTAGCAACAAATGGACAAGCTAGATGCCATAGTGTGTCGATAATTGAAAATTTACATATCTAATTGACATGATCTTTTGATCGGGTACCAGATTTAATAAAACAAAAATTTTATCTTGATGTTCACTTACGGCTACAAAATCAGATGTTATAAAATTTTTTTGGATGCATACTGTATGAATCTCCCTGATTGGTTTGAATAAAATACCCATAATAGTAGAGACAAACAAACATGAATCTTTGTGCCAATTGTTTTCATTATGATTATGATAGTGTAAATAATATTGACAATGAGGATAGAACATATAATATTTATAATACTAATGTTTTACAATGTCTTCTTATAACCTAAAATATGATACTAATGATTCATTATATAAAATTTTATTGGAAAATAAATCATGAAATATTTTGGAAACTAAAGTAAAAAGAGAGGAAAACATAAAATTAGTTTATAAATCCATGATAAAAATTAAATTATGATCATATAAATTGAAATATAATAGAAACAATGAAAATAACACATCAATGATTCATAAAATAAAAAACCCTTGATATTTTTCAATATAATAGTGTTTGGATGAGATGATCCTATCTTTAGAAGTGAAGTAAAATCCAGATTTCATTTCAAGTGGTATTTTAATAACATCTTCCAAAGGGATTCAATTATGTATTGAATTTTAAAAAACAGTTGACCTTCTATTGAATTTATCTCTACATGGGTAGTCCTATCATTAGAATGCTGAATTGTTTTGAAAATTCATAAGTTAAATACATCTCTTTGGATGATTTTATTGATATACCACTTCAAAGTAATATGGATTTTACTTTACTTCTAAAGACAGTCTCATCTCATCCAAACTCTGTGTTTTTGAAAAATTTCCATGTATTGTTTTGTCTGATGTCATGAAATTATGTGCTATTTAATGGGTTTGATCTTGTACATTTCACATTATATGATCATAATTTTTATTTTATCTTCTATAGATAAGATTATTTGATGTTATCTCTAATTTGTTACATTGTATTCCAAAAAATTCTTTAAATTCTATTGAAAATGAGGGTTGACCATTTAATCTTTATGATACTAAAATTTTACAACATATTCTTATATCCTAAATTATGGTATTGATGTTTCATAGAAAATAATTTAGTCTTCTTAAAGAGATTTAATTATTTTATAATGAAAATATGAATCATATAATAAATATCCCCTAGGGGTGTCAAAACAAGTGTTTAATAATAGTCATTATCGAGAACTAGTTCCCGATAATGTCTAGCTCAATGCGATGTTTTTGGGTTTTACACCTAGATACATCTATACCAGATCCAAATCCAAATGTAGTATATAATAATATATTTAATTTCTTAGATAACCGTAATCTATTTATGATACTAGGATTTTATAACATTTTATTATATCCTAAAATATGGAACTAATGTTTCGTACTAAAATTTTTAACTTTCCTAAATTTGTGTTCAATGGTTCATAAAGAGAATGGGATTCATCTAAAATAAATCCATAAATATTAAAAAAAAGTCGTCAAATAAGGGATGAATCATCTAAATCATGATAGTAACAAATCATGTGGGAAGTTAAGTCACTTTATCATCCAATTTATCATCCTTTGTAACAGCCCGAGATTTTATGAAAAATATTCTTTTTTATTTCACTAATGTCTTGTGTTGTACGCTAAACCAAAAGGAGATTTCACAACACGCATCCTTGACTTGCCTTGCATTACACGCAATCGCAACCTTCCTCGATAGCGTGTGTAGTACGCAATACTGAGTTTCACGAAACAACGATATGCTATTAAAATATTATTTAAAACTAGCAGTTATGAATAGTAATAACCACTTTTTGAAATTTTTTAAATCTTAATGGACTTCATTTTTGGATTCGGAGTATCGAATTTAGCCTAAGGTGAAATTTTGGTACTTTTCGGATAACTTTCATATTCTGATGAATAGTGAAAATTACTAAATTATAATTAAAAACAACTTTTTTAATCAAAATAATTAATAGTGATAAATTATTAATTTGAGTTGTTTTAAAGTATATTTAGAATATATTTTTACAATTTAATACAATGTTGGTCATTGGATGTAATTTCACATTTAAACCAGACATAAACAAGTGTCAATCTTTTGATAGATATTGTTTCTTAAAAACACGCTATTTGTTTTAACAGCGGGATTTAATTATAAAATTAATTAATGCAACTTCTATGTTATGAACATGGTAAAATAGACTTCATTTTTGAATTCGGAATATGAAATAAAGCTTAGGATGAAATTTTGGCATTGTTCTGAAAAACATCAATTTTTGATGAATAGTGAAACTACTAAGTGGTAGGTTAAAAACTGAATTTTGCATAAAACTTAATTTTACCGCTTCTGTGAATGGAATTTCGAAAATCCGACAGACACGGTTGATATCAGTAAGTAAAATGTAGTTCAATGAGATAAAAATAATTTTTTGGTGAATAGTAACTTTTTACTTTTTTTTACCGCGGTTAATAGTAAATAGGGTAACTAAGGGTAAATATGATATTACTATTACCCTAACACATTTCCTAATTCTATTGGATAAGTTTAATTCGACCAAAAACAACCTTATGAATAAAATATGACCATTTAGGCCCACTTGGATTAGATTAGGACATTTATTATTAATTTATTTAAAGAAGGGTTAAAATAGTTAAAATTAAAGTTTAATAAGTAAATCATTTTTAATATGGGGTTATACATAAGATAAATTCGATTGTAAATATTCATTAGAAAGATAAAAAGATTTCCTACATGATGGTATTTTATTTGTAATTTGTAGACATCAAATAATTTAATTTATTAATGACACAAAGATGATGCAGTAATTATCTTATTAATGAAATATTGACATAATTGATAATATAAATACCAAAATAAATGTAATTTAAGACTTTTTATGAATTCCACTAATTTTATAGGTTACTATGATATATTAGTGTTGATTTAATCAACTTGGTTCGAACATATAATTCTGTTATGACTTTTACAAAAATCATATATCAAATAGTGTCAAAATTGACACAAAACAGTTTTTAAATCAAATATTATATTATTAATTGTTATTTTATTCCTAAAAATCTAAGGTTCGGCCAAATGACTTAGATAAGGATATATATATTAATAATAAACAATTTGGGGTTCGTTTGGCATGTTATAGTAAGTGTATTAACCATATAGTGAAAGAAAACAAAAAGACACGGTAAAAGTTAAATTAATTAACTTAGAGTTAAATCTAATTGATAAGGTTAAAATAATACCCTAAACTTGTCTAAATCTTATTGGTTGATAGGATTTCGACCCTTCCCCACTTTATCTTCGAAATAAGACCCTTTGGAACCATTATAAACCGATTTTGACTTTAATATAAAATAATATTTTGAGATATTCCTAAGGTGCCCCTCTCCTCCCCTATAAAAGGACACCTCCTCCCCCTCCTCCTCACACCAATTTGAGCACTCAAGCTCGGACAACCCCTGCCAAAATCTCTTCTCCACTTCCCTAGAAATATCCTAGATGTTCTGGTCTTCCTCAAAGACCAATTTTAGTGCCTTAAGAGGAGGTCTCAAAGAGGCACTTCAAAGAAGAGGTAATTACCGTTACCAATTCTTTCATCTTTATTTCTTCTTCCACTTCTTCTTCTTAGGTTGTTTCATTATGAAGTAATAACATCAGTATCACTCATATAATGATATGTTATTATAAGTATGAAACAACCCTATTTCACCATCTATCCATCCTATGGAAAAAGAAATCACCGCGCGTGCGTACGTACGGAATACCGTCTCCACGCCGTGGTGTAATCTATTTTCCACCACCACCTTACATGGATGGGTATAATGGTGTAAAGAATAACTATACATAGTTATTACAACATCATATTGATTCTGATATATTGTATATCCACTCCAATTCAGTTCAATATTTATGGAAATGATATCATCGCTCGTGCGTACGTACGGACTACCGTCTCCACGACGCGATGAGATTCATTCTCCATGTTAACCATTTAAGAATGATTATAAAGTATATATAAGAAATAATAATGAAATATATGACATTATAAAGCTACTGGATTTATGTATATATATATATATGTATGTCATCTACTTACTTCCATTTCAAGACAATAAGGAAAGTAAAACAACGTTCATGCGTACATACGGACTACCGTCTCCATGAACGATGTTTTTCATTTTATTTATCTATCTATTATATATATATATATACTGAATATATATATGATATATAAATCATATTTTATATTCTGGAAGTAAGTAAATCATGATATAAGTAATAATGATGTCAAGAACAACAAGTCAAAACACCTAAGATAAATGAAACGATTTTACCCAAAACGCTTCTTTAACATGGAATTTACAAAAGAACGGGTAATATAATGTCATAAGTGAACCATATATGATATCATAACAATGAATATGATTCTGGAATAAGTCAATAACATTATTTAAACCATTATACAGGAGCTTCGGACACGAACAAAGCAAATCGGACCTAAGGTAAGGGAAATATCACAATCTCATTTTTTATCCGAGATTGTTTATTCGAAAGTAATTACTGGGGTGTATTTTATCATCCACATCCATGTTTCCTCAATATGTAATATTGTTTCCATCCACTTAAAATAGTTTAAATCCAATTTTACCCTTCGGTGAGTTTTTAGTAAAGAATATGAAAGGAATCTTTTATCGTTTTTTCGTACGAGGTACTTTTTGACTTTTCCGACAAAAGTACGAAGAATGTTTTTTTTAACTTATACGGCATGAATGGATTTTTAAAACATTATTTCCAAGAAGCGTCCTTTAAAAGTTTTCAAGTTTATTTTTAATCAAATTCTTTATTTTAAAGTTGTATGACATGTTATGAAAGGAAAAATGTTTTTGAAGAAGAAAGGATATTTTCCTCAAGAATGGAGTTCAAGTGTTTTATCAAAATTATTTTCCATCTAAGATAATAAAGGGTTCTGATTTTATCCCTATTATTACATTGATTTGATCATGTTGTATTGGAATTATTTTTATGAATTCCTTTATGTTATATGAATTTATTTATGATGTCATGATGTTTCAAGAATCCCATTTTTGTTACATGTGTTATGTGATGATGTATGTTTTATGATTATGTGGCACACATAAGAAAGGATTCATTATAAGATGGGTGGGACCTATATCTCCCTCCAATGCATTGGGTAAAGATTTCATATCTCATGAGATAGACATGGCTGGAATGGTAGATTATACCGGTTCAGTGAAACAGGACTGAAACGAGGGTGACTCGATTCAGAAAGGGACTTTGTCCACTAAGATAGTCTTGGCATTGAGTCTTGACTAATAAGAAATGATTCTCTATGATTATGTGTGTATGCCACAAAGTTTCATGTTTTAAGTTATGATTATTGGGATTACATTTCACTTCTATGATTTATCCCATGTTATGATATTATGAGCTTTTTTGCAGGTTAAGATTTCAAAAGCTATGTTCTTATATATATGATGTGATTGATATTTCTTTTGTTTACCCTTACTGGGCATTTGAGCTCACCCTTTTATGTTTTCTTTTCCCCAGGATATAAAGAAAGTTTTTGGGTAAAAAAAGGGATGACCTTTATGGGAGATATTGAAGAACTTTCACCACAATTAGAAGATTACGTTCCGAGTTTCCAAAGACACTAAACTATTACGATCCTTTAGTGTGTGTTTTTGTTATGTACTAAGTATTCCGCAAATGTAATGTAATGTCAATGTACGTCAAGCTTCGAGTATCTACAGTTGGTATCAGAGGAAAGGTTTAGTCAACCTTTGGAAACTAGGATGCGAAAACGTTAGTGAGATCCCTAGAGATATTTCTAAGGTATGTCTAGGGATGTCCCTAGGGATAAGTATACATATAGGTTATAGTAATAGAATTACGCTAACGATCATAGAATTAAACCTAAGATGTTGGATATTGAAGGTACTCCCCCTTTATTATGTTGTTTGCCTCTCACACTATTCTTTTTGGGTTTTAGACGATGACTGGAACCTGAAGGAACCGTGTTGATCAATGCAATGGACAATGCAATGATTGCCCTCCTGAACAAACAAATTTTATGGGAGATGGAGTGCAAAATCTTATTGCAATACTTACACAAGCTATGAATCATTCTGGACTTCGAAATGAGCAGAGAAGGGAACAATATTCTATTGAGTCCTTCATGAGGCAACGTCCACCTTCTTTCAGTGGGTCTTCTGATCCACTTGTGGCTGAACAATGGATCAGTACTACTGAAAAGATATTTTCAGTTCTTCAATGTTCTGAACATGATAAAGTCATCTTAGCAGTATATCGTTTGGAAGGTGAAGCTGATCAATGGTGGAATCTTATCAAGAATACGAGGCCAAGAGATTAAATTGAGTCCATGGAATGGGACGAGTTCAAGAACTTGTTTTTCAGTAAGTACTTCCCTCGTATTCTTCGAACAATGATGGAGAAAGAGTTTCTTGAACTGAAGCAAAGGGACGATGAATCTGTTGGTACCTATGAAGAAAATTTTACAAGACTTGCAAGGTATGCTTCTGGTATTATCATCCAACCTGAAAGTAAAGTTGATCGATTTTTAAGTGGCTTAAAACCAAGTCTTCGAAGGGCATTAGCTATAAGAGACTTCAGTAGCTATGAAGAAATTGTGCGTTGTGCTATCAAGGTAGAAATGGAAGTTGGTGTTACATATCCATCTCATGGTTTTGACAAGAAACGAAAGATGGAGTTCAAGGATAAATCTCAGAATAATGGTGAAAAGAAGATGAATGTTTCCTTATGCACAAAGTGTGGAAAGAAGCATGGTGGAGATTGTCTTAAAGGGACTAGAAAATGTTTTAAGTGTGGAAAAGAAGGTCATCGAGCAGCTGAGTGTCGAAGTAATGGAAAAAGGGTTTCTAATGATGTGAATAAAGCAAACACTGCAGAGAACGCACCACCAACACTTCAATGCTTCAAGTGCAAGGAAATGGGGCATTATGCTAATAATTGCCCTAATCCAAGGGTTAGTGATGATCGACATGAGCAACCGCTTAAGGCAAAGGACAAAGGGAAGTCACATGCGATCACCATTGGCGATGTTGAATATGATAACGATGTGGTGGAATGATTAAGTGTTTATGTAATGGGATTCCAAAATAATGTTGTATCATGGATTATTGGAATATTTATGTATTGGTCTAATGTGGTATTCAAAGTGATTGAGATATTACGCGCATAATGAAGGGAAAACGAGAAAACAAAATGTTTAACAGTATTCATGAGCTCATGATTGATATAAGGACTAAGTGATATCATGGTTTGAGTATATAGAATTTTGAGGATTTTGGTATGTGGAAAGTGTTAACTTTTAACTGCATTCAAGTTTTCACTAAGGTTCAATGGGTATTCAAGAGAATACATGATTAAGGACCTTGAATGTTTGGAATGTGACCAACAAAACATATCTTATGATATATGGGGTTCAACGATGGTATTAAATCTCTGGTAATCGTTTTCACTATGAGAGTGGACTCCAGTATTATGGATAAGCCTAAAGATTGGAATGGATTATTGTTTGTTTTTCGATATTATCGATGGGATGTTATAGTAATATAGTTTTAGAAAAAAAAAACCTGCAGGACGGGCGACAGCCCATCGCTTCGGACAAGGCTGTGGGAATCGAACCCACAACCGAAGTGCGACTGGCCTTTATCGCCTACCACTGGCCTACAGGAAGTCCCCGTTTAGTAGAAACTAGTTTTATTTTATTAAGCGGTATGATATATGAAGTATAAGTTCATTTTTGGAACCATATACGATTAATCTCACTATAAGATGGACTTATAACTTTTGCTAACCCTTTGTTTGAAATAGATGGAATGACCCATCCTTCTATCACATGATCTGCTAACACTTCACGAATAACAAATTCAACTTCAGAGATGAAGTGGAAATTGTTAAAGGCGCGAACAACAGTGAGATTGTACCAAAATAAAGTAAGTATTTATTCTAATTCAAATTCTTTAACTTTAGGGAAATGATCTTGGAAACCAAAAATGTTGTCCTAGTTCTCTTATACCTGATGAATCAGATGGTACCCTAGATCGTCACAAATTTATGGATTTGTGATTACTGGCTTTTCCATAGCCATGTTCTCTTCCACTCTCCATCAGAACATGATGGTTAGATTTCTCTTCCATATCCATATTTTCACCTATGTGGAATCCCAGTGATTAGTTTATTTGGGTAATCGTTACATTTCATACTTTAGTTTTTAAAGCCAAGTTTTGGTATTCCTTTTTACGATGTGGGTTTCTATTAAAGAAACTTTCGAATAGTAAACCATTTATAACCCCGACGAATTTCGAGGGCGAAATTCATTTTAAGGGGGGTAGAATGTAACAGCCCGAGATTTTATGAAAAATATTCTTTTTTATTTCACTAATGTCTTGTGTTGTACGCTAAACCAAAAGGAGATTTCACAACACGCATCCTTGACTTGCCTTGCATTACACGCAATCGCAACCTTCCTCGATAGCGTGTGTAGTACGCAATACTGAGTTTCACGAAACAACGATATGCTATTAAAATATTATTTAAAACTAGCAGTTATGAATAGTAATAACCACTTTTTGAAATTTTTTAAATCTTAATGGACTTCATTTTTGGATTTGGAGTAACGAATTTAGCCTAAGGTGAAATTTTGGTACTTTTCGGATAACTTTCATATTCTGATGAATAGTGAAAATTACTAAATTATAATTAAAAACAACTTTTTTAATCAAAATAATTAATAGTGATAAATTATTAATTTGAGTTGTTTTAAAGTATATTTAGAATATATTTTTACAATTTAATACAATGTTGGTCATTGGATGTAATTTCACATTTAAACCAGACATAAACAAGTGTCAATCTTTTGATAGATATTGTTTCTTAAAAAGACGCTATTTGTTTTAACAGCGGGATTTAATTATAAAATTAATTAATGCAACTTCTATGTTATGAATTTGGTAAAATAGACTTCATTTTTGAATTCGGAATATGAAATAAAGCTTAGGATGAAATTTTGGCATTGTTCTGAAAAACATCAATTTTTGATGAATAGTGAAACTACTAAGTGGTAGGTTAAAACTGAATTTTGCATAAAACATAATTTTACCGCTTCTGTGAATGGAATTTCGAAAATCCGACAGACACGGTTGATATCAGTAAGTAAAATGTAGTTCAATGAGATAAAAATAATTTTTTGGTGAATAGTAACTTTTTACTTTTTTTTACCGCGGTTAATAGTAAATAGGATAACTAAGGGTAAATATGATATTACTATTACCCTAACACATATCCTAATTCTATTGGATAAGTTTAATTCGACCAAAAACAACCTTATGAATAAAATATGACCATTTAGGCCCACTTGGATTAGATTAGGACATTTATTATTAATTTATTTAAAGAAGGGTTAAAATAGTTAAAATTAAAGTTTAATAAGTAAATCATTTTTAATATGGGGTTATACATAAGATAAATTCGATTGTAAATATTCATTAGAAAGCTAAAAAGATTTCCTACATGATGGTAGTTTATTTGTAATTTTTAGACATCAAATAATTTAATTTATTAATGACACAAAGATGATGCAGTAATTATCTTATTAATGAAATATTGTCATAATTGATAATATAAATACCAAAATAAATGTAATTTAAGACTTTTTATGAATTCCACTAATTTTATAGGTTACTATGATATATTAGTGTTGATTTAATCAACTTGGTTCGAACATATAATTCTGTTATGACTTTTACAAAAATCATATATCAAATAGTGTCAAAATTGACACAAAATAGTTTTTAAATCAAATATTATATTATTAATTGTTATTTTATTCCTAAAAATCTAAGGTTAGGCAAAATGACTTAGATAAGGATATATATATTAATAATAAACAATTTGGGGTTCGTTTGGCATGTTATAGTAAGTGTATTAACCATATAGTGAAAGAAAACAAAAAGACACGGTAAAAGTTAAATTAATTAACTTAGAGTTAAATCTAATTGATAAGGTTAAAATAATACCCTAAACTTGTCTAAATCTTATTGGTTGATAGGATTTCGACCCTTCCCCACTTTATCTTCGAAATAAGACCCTTTGGAACCATTATAAACTGATTTTGACTTTAATATAAAATAATATTTTGAGATATTCCTAAGGTGCCCCTCTCCTCCCCTATAAAAGGACACCTCCTCCCCCTCCTCCTCACACCAATTTGAGCAATCAAGCTCGGCCAACCCCTGCCAAAATCTCTTCTCCACTTCCCTAGAAATATTCTAGAGGTTCTGGTCTTCCTCAAAGACCAATTTTAGTGCCTTAAGAGGAGGTCTCAAAGAGGCACTTCAAAGAAGAGGTAATTACCGTTACCAATTCTTTCATCTTTATTTCTTCTTCCACTTCTTCTTCTTAGGTTGTTTCATTATTAAGTAATAACATCAGTATCACTCATATACTGATATGTTATTATAAGTATGAAACAACCCTATTTCACCATCTATCCATCCTACGGAAAAAGAAATCACCGCGCGTGCGTACGTACGGAATACCGTCTCCACGCCGTGGTGTAATCTATTTTCCACCACCACCTTACATGGATGGGTATAATGGTGTAAAGAATAACTATACATAGTTATTACAACATCATATTGATTCTGAAATATTGTATATCCACTCCAATTCAGTTCAATATTTATGGAAATGATATCATCGCTCGTGCGTACGTACGGACTACCGTCTCCACGACGCGATGAGATTCATTCTCCATGTTAACCATTTAAGAATGATTATAAAGTATATATAAGAAATAATAATGAAATATATGACATTATAAAGCTACTGGATTTATGTATATATATATATATATGTATGTCATCTACTTACTTCCATTTCAAGACAATAAGGAAAGTAAAACAACGTTCATGCGTACGTACGGACTACCGTCTCCATGAACGGTGTTTTTCATTTTATTTATCTATCTATTATATATATATATATATATACTGAATATATATATGATATATAAATCATATTTTATATTCTGGAAGTAAGTAAATCATGATATAAGTAATAATGATGTCAAGAACAACAAGTCAAAACACCTAAGATAAATGAAACGATTTTACCCAAAACGCTTCTTTAACATGGAATTTACAAAAGAACGGGTAATATAATGTCATCAGTGAACCATATATGATATCATAACAATGAATATGATTCTGGAATAAGTCAATAACATTATTTAAACCATTATACAGGAGCTTCGGACATGAACAAAGCAAATCGGACCTAAGGTAAGGGAAATATCACAATCTCATTTTTTATCCGAGATTGTTTATTCGTAAGTAATTACTGGGGTGTATTTTATCATCCACATCCATGTTTCCTCAATATGTAATATTGTTTCCATCCACTTACAATATTTTAAATCCAATTTTACCCTTCGGTGAGTTTTTAGTAAAGAATATGAAAGGAATCTTTTATCGTTTTTTCGTACGAGGTACTTTTTGACTTTTCCGACAAAAGTACGAAGAATGTTTTTTTTAACTTATACGGCATGAATGGATTTTTAAAACATTATTTCCAAGAAGCTTCCTTTAAAAGTTTTCAAGTTTATTTTTAATCAAATTCTTTATTTTAAAGTTGTATGACATGTTATGAAAGGAAAAATGTTTTTGAAGAAGAAAGGATATTTTCCTCAAGAATGGAGTTCAAGTGTTTTATCAAAATTATTTTCCATCTAAGATAATAAAGGGTTCTGATTTTATCCCTATTATTACATTGATTTGATCATGTTGTATTGGAATTATTTTTATGAATTCCTTTATGTTATATTAATTTATTTATGATGTCATGATGTTTCAAGAATCCCATTTTTGTTAGATGTGTTATGTGATGATGTATGTTTTATGATTATGTGGCACACATAAGAAAGGATTCATTATAAGATGGGTGGGACCTATATCTCCCTCCAATGCATTGGGTAAAGATTTCATATCTCATGAGATAGACATGGCTGGAATGGTAGGTTATACCGGTTCAGTGAAACAGGACTGAAACGAGGGTGACTCGATTCAGAAAGGGACTTTGTCCACTAAGATAGTCTTGGCATTGAGTCTTGACTAATAAGAAATGATTCTCTATGATTATGTGTGTATGCCACAATGTTTCATGTTTTAAGTTATGATTATTGGGATTACATTTCACTTCTATGATTTATCCCATGTTATGATATTATGAGCTTTTTTGCAGGTTAAGATTTCCAAAAGCTATGTTCTTATATATATGATGTGATTGATATTTCTTTTGTTTACCCTTACTGAGCATTTGAGCTCACCCTTTTATGTTTTATTTTCCCCAGGATATAAAGAAAGGTTTTAGGTAAAAAAATGGATGACCTTTATGGGAGATATTGAAGAACTTTCACCACGATTAGAAGATTACGTTCCGAGTTTCCAAAGACACTAAACTATTACGATCCTTTAGTGTGTGTTTTTGTTATGTACTAAGTATTCCGCAAATGTAATGTAATGTCAATGTACGTCAAGCTTCGGGTCTCTACATCCTTCATACTATTTTATTCTATCTTCATCCCAAATTAATCATTAGTTTGTCGTTATTTAATCATTCCTCAATCATTCCTTCATCATTCATTATTCATTAGTTAATCATTAATTAATAAATAATTAATCAATACTTAATAATTTGTTAATCATTACATAATCATTATTTATTCATTATTTTATAATTCCTTAATCATTCCTTAATAAATATTTAATAATTAATTAATCATTTTTAATAGTTATCTAATCATACCTTAATCATTATTTAATCCTTACTTAATCATTAGTTAATCATTTATTAATCATTATTTAATAATTAGTTAATCACTCATTTATCATTCCTTAATCATTCCATAATCATTAGTTAATCATTAGTTAATCATTAGTTAATCATTATTTAATCATTAGTTAATCATTAGTTAATCATTAGTTAATAATTACTTAATAAATTGTTAATCATTAGTTAATAAGTAGTTAATCATCCTTTAATGATTCCTTAATCAATCCATAATCATCCCATAACTTTTTTATCATTACTTAATCATTATTTAATCATTAGTTAATGCTTAATTAATCCTTACATAATCATTAAATAATCATTAGTTTACCATTACTCAAAAATTAATTATTCATTACTTAACAATTACAACGTCATTAGTTAATCATTATTTAAACATTCTATAATCATTAATTAATCATTAGATAATCATTATTTATTTTTTTACTAATAATTAGTTTAAAATTACATAATATATAATTAATTATTCATTAAGAATTAGATAATCATATGATATTCATTAGTAAGTTATTATTTGTTAATCATTATATGTAATCATTCTTTAGTCATAATTTATTCATTAGTTAATCTATATTTAATCATTACTAATTGTAACTATTATTTCAAACCTATATATAACTAACTAAACAACTAAATAAACAATGTATTAAGAACTAACTAAAAACTAATCTGCTAAATTAATAAATAACTTTAAATTAATTAATTAATATACATCTAAATAATGATTCAAACAAAACTTTACATTTATTTATGGTCATCAAAACCACCACACACTAAGATGGATTATTTTAGCTAGAGGGTGTGGAATTTAGATAGAGGAGGTAATTTTGAAGTGATGGGGGGTGTAATTTTTTTGTGACTTAAGGGAAAGCCAATAGAGAGTGCCACCTTTCACCTTCAGGTTAGGTGAACATCGGCCAACCCATGGTTGCCATTCGCTTTATTTTAGGTGAAATTCCACAGAACCCCATCCTCCTTTTCCATGTCATCGATCCGTGTCGATGATAGGAAAAGGCGAAACACCCCCTCCAACAATTAAATAAATTAGGAATCTAGAAAGGTCCCTTCTTCCTTTCCTACAGACAAATAAAATTAAAAAATTAACCTAGAAATTTTGAAAAAAAAATCATAAAACGCATAACAAAACCTTGTGAAAAAACACATAGATTCTTTTAGTACATATTTTGAAGAATAAAAAAGGTATGTGCCTATTCAGGTGACCATTTTTTAGTAGGTTAATTTTGGTCATGGTTATAGACAGAATAAAAAATTAATAACCATTTGGGTTTTAAATTTTCATTTTAATTAAAAAATTAAATAACTTTTTTTCTTATTTTTTCATTATGGTTATAAAATTTCCTTAACCATTTCATTTTTAATTTCGTTTTTCAGTTAAAACCATTATGAAAAAATTCATATACTATCCACATAGGTCTAAACCCCTTGATCATAAATAAATAATTTAAATTTATAAATAAAAATTATTTTAAAACAGATATATATATATATATATATATATTAATATTTGTTTTTGGGGGTTATAATAAATTTAACATGTCATTTTGAATATTAAATAAATTAAAATTTAAAAAATATATAAATTTGGTTATTTCACATTTTTTGGTTATTAAAATTATTATCCAAAACTAGTATAATATATTCATTAATTAAACCAAAAAATTATTTCTAACTAAATCCTATTTTAGTATAACCATTTAGTTATTTTATTTTAGGTTCGTGGTTCCTCATTCTATTAACCACTTATTTTTTCACCCCAAAATTTAACTATCTATTATTTGTAGTGGATTTCGATTTTAACACTAATTTATATATTTTTCTCAGCAAAATGAGGCATGGGGTGAATATTTAAAATTTTCTTATATATGTTATTTTTTTCAAAATATACAGTGTATGGTTTTTTAAATATTCTCAACACATCATCCAGAAATTTTAAGGTATTAATCACATCATGTTCATTTTTAGTTTGGACCATGTTGGATCCATTATCAGACCTCTATAATTTACTTTCTATATTATTGCATTCATTTAATAGTTTCTTATATTTAATGGTTATGGTCAAATTTGTGAGTTGGATCATATGATCATACAATTATATGATCTCAATCTCCTCCACCCTATCTCATGAGTAGTATTTCTACCTTGTAAGACCACCGATTTGGGCATGCTGACCCCGGGGGATTCTTGAATTATTCGTGCGGCTTCCCAAGCGAGATTCCAACAACAGTGAAATTCACACTTTTAGTATGATATAAAAAAAATACACCATTGATGAAAAAATATCATCTGTGATGGCATGAATCCCCCATGACCAAACCTTTTGTAACGATGAACTCATGACGATGGCATGAATGACTACTCATGACGATGAACTCCCCTATAAGTTATGGATTATATCAAGGAAAATATCTTTTCGTAATGGCTCTCCTCATGAATCTTCTTTAGTTATCACACTTTACGACGTGTCTTCTCATATGGATACCCTATCTATAAGCTCCATGATATAACATGTTTGAATAAAAATAAATAATAATATATCTCTAATGTAATGACCATAAGGCCTTTCCAATCATTTTAAGAAATATATACAATAATATTTGTATCTTTTAATGTTTTTATATTAGATAGATGTATAAAATATTCATAGTAAATTAAGTATACTCTTACAATATCGATCTTATCCTATGAGTTACAATCCCACCCTCTTATTCTAATCCTAGAAGAATGAAAAAACAAGGATGTTAGGGGAAATATTGATGTCGATTTCCCTACTCAATGACCATGATACACTAAGTTGATTTCTATGGTTACAAAGTAATTTATAGAAATCATTTTACCATAGAAAAATGAGTTTATATGTTAGGGTGAATTTTCATTATTAGAACAAAAAAATAATGTAATAAAGAACACAAAGATGTAACATGCTTCAGATCCTTGGGATCATACGTGCACAGCGAGAACACCACTAGGAGATATGTTCTTATTATCAAAAAATACATAAGAAAAATAAAGACACTATACAAGAAAGAAAATGTTTAGAGAAACTGTTTGAAGAGGATGGCCATACTAAACTAGGTGTTGGGGATAAATCTAGTCACGTGGAGTTATCATATTCTACTCCTAGGAATACTCACACACACACACCTAACATTAAAAGGATAAAATGATAAATTGAAAATAGAAATAATTAAATTTCTTACATAGCCAGATTTCTTTACCAACATCTGGTTATGATGATGCTGTCAAATCATAAGCAGCCATGTTTTTATCTATGATCATCCACACCAAGTTCCAACTGAAGACTCCCCCAAATATCCACCAGACGAGACTTACAATTTTAGAAGATCATAACATTGAACAATATTGGGAAAAAGGATTGGTAGTCGGCACCTCATTTTTTGAGCTTCACCAATATCTACAGAAAAATTGTTGGTTTTCTTTTCTCTACAGATCTCTTAGATACCCTCTCTGATTGAATGGAATGTGGAAAAAAATGTACCCTATAGATTAAGATGATAAACATAGTAATTTCACATTAGAGGGTGTCAAGCGGCATTCATAGAACAATCAGATAAAGGACGCATGGAAGACATAGATACAAGGAGGTTCGAATAACAATGGGTGGCATCTAGAGATGAAACTTAGGAGAGGTATGTTTGAGGGGAGGTAAAAACACAGATCAATAATGTGTTGAAGAAATACAGCTACGGGCCATCAAAACCATTTGGCCGAATGAAAAAATGATACAATTTTATCCTTCTAATAAGAAGAACTGAATTAAAAATATACCACAAGATAAATAAATATGAATTTAAAAAGCCACATAAGAAAAATCCATGATACTCATAAACATAAAACAAGAATCATAATAATTAAAATGTCATTTGAATTGAAAAATATCAAAATCAAGAATAGAATATTTATCAAATCTCCACTATTCTATTTAAATGGTTCATGTTCTAGATGGTGTGCCTGAAATTACTACTATTGAAATATGACATGGTTCATAATATTTAAAAAATGATTAAATTTAGAAAGGGGAATACTATTATTCAAACTGTCTATTATATTATTCTCTTTGTGTATCTTATTGACAAACATAGTCACAGATTCTATAATATCCCTAAAAAAATTATGTCTAATGTCTATATTATTTGATCTACTATGTAAAACATAGTTTTAGACAAATGTAAAGCATAATGACTATAATAGTGTACAATAATAGTTTAATCATTTGAATTTTATTATTCTATTTTTTTGTTAATTAAATTTTTTTATTTAATATGTGATTTTGTATAGTTGGTTACATGGATGATAGTTGTTAGCCACCCAAGTGACATCATACATTCTTCCCCAAACCCATAATCACTGTAATTAGGGGTTTTTTGTGCATCAATTCACCCAATGTATGAGAAATCATCTTTGAAGATGAAGGGATAAAGGGTGATCCCTGAATCAATTGAGGATGTGAGATAATCCATGATCTCTGGTTATCAACTAAGGTGAGGTGGCTATCAATGGTGAATTGTGATAGCATGGTTGGTTTCCTTAGTGCCATGAAATGGTGATGGAACAATGGTTGTATAAACGGTTCCAAATGTGTACTTGTAGTAGGGTTCGAGTATGATTCTTTCTCAATCTCGGTTTCACGGATCTTCCATGCATGGTTCTTCACATCTAGGGTGAGCAGCTACAATGGTAGAATCGTCCGATATTAAACCGATAGGTAAGAGAATCCAATTCACTCTATATTTGAACAACAGTTCCCGCAAGTGTGAGGTTCTTGGATTACTAAAGGAGAATAACAAGAAGTGTGGAGAGAGTTCAAAATAGAGTTCCTTTGATTCATATTTCTATGAGAGGAAAGAGAGAGTCCATGTAGATTTTTCCTTGCTTGTGGTGGATGGAGAATCTATCCTGAAATCCCACTGTAGTAGTGTGTGATGGGTGAACATTATGATAACACTAGATCTTGAAATGGATACTTGGATGTCGGTGATTTTGTGTAGCATCGGATTCAGACAGAGGACACAACATGGTATGTAGCATTGTTCATGTATATTGTTTCTTGTTCTTGATCTCAGAGGTTGACTGACTAGGTAACTAAGTCGTATTGTGATGATGTTGTGGATAGTCGAACATGAAGAACTCGATAGTGATGATATTAGTGCTTTTTAAGAAATTTTATCCATGACAAAGGTTAAACTGATACTCAGTAGGGGGGGGGGGTTGGTTATATTATTGTTTTTTTGTTAGATTTGTTTTTCTTATTTATTCATTGAGTCATTAATATCTATTTTTTGTGTGCTGTTGTAGTCCTTATCTCCTTATACTCCTCTTTATTGTTGCATAGTGAAAGCCTTGATGATTTTCACCCATGCACGTAGGCCAATTAGGTGAATCATGTTACGTCTTTGTGTCGTTTTACTTCAATACAAATTTTATTTTATCGACCTAGTTAATGTTGAACACTGATTATTGAATTTAATTGAAATATAGTTTTGGATTTCTTTGATGAGGTTGATTTTTTTAGTAGTGCTCTACTCTCATTTGATCTTTACATGGGGATATGGTTTTTTTCTAAATCATGTCCCTGTATTAGCCACTGTATGTGATGTAGTCACTGTAAAATTATCATTTGTTAGTTTTATATAGTTGGAGTTCATTTATATTAATATTTTCCTTATTTATTATTTTCATTTTTATGAAACTGGAACGATAAGAATCTTGTTTGATTCCATAATATGAGATTGTAAGCCATTTTTATATTCAATGGATCATGGATAGTCAAATGGGGACTTCATTACATAGCATAACCCCCCAGAAAGTGGCATCATAGATCGATTGGAAATAATATTGTATCGTAAAATTGTAGAATCAACTATTTGTTTCATTAAATTATTTTTAAGTGAATTTTAATTTACAACATGGTTTGATTTTTTTGTTCAACATTGGACGTTTAATTTTATTGATGTAATTTTTTAATATATTTGATTTTTTTCCTTATTATATACTTATTTTTTGATTCCCTAGTAGAGACCACATGAAGCATGGAGTTTTCTATTTTTTGTTTCAGATTCTTGGGTATGAGGGGTTAGTGAGAGGATGGACTAAGTGCGAGTGTATCAGCTATCAGTGAGGCATGTGGTAGGTTCAATCATCTATTTGTTTGGTCTAATAATTATTCCTTTTTCCATAGGAGAGTGAGCTGGTAATTAGCATGAGTTTTTTTCTTATAGATTATGTCCTAGATAGTGCGGGTGTCTCTCAGTATAGGCCTATTGCGAGTGTTGATTGTGTCTAGGCAGTTTTTAGAGTGAAAGTGTCATGTGTATAGGTTTAGTAATGATCATGTTTCATGGAGGTTCTTTCGAGATCACTTTATTGATGTTAGGTGGTTCCTATATATCGTTAGGAATCTATACTAGGATGAGAATTCGTATTCATTAGATGGATTCCATTGGATCACTGATGTTCTCACGGGTTTAGAGATTTCTCTTCGGACTCTTGGAGTTGCATGGTATTTGTAGTGGTACCTTGTTTTTGAGGAATTTTTCTTGTTGGCTAGGTTATAGGGAGTGTCTTTCCTTTAGGTGAAGAGTAGTCTAAATATGTGATAAGTTAAGGTGGAGATTGGTCTTGCTTTTGTTATTCTATATTTCTCCATGTTTATTTTGTTGTTTCTATTTTCATTAGTGAACTAGTTTACTAAATTACATTCTCTATGAGTTTTCTGAGTTTTTTTAGGGTGGTTACTTCTGTGTTTTCTTATTATGTGCAGATACAGGTTAGCAATCTGAGAATTCATCATTATAGTTATATCATAGGTTTGATAAGGTAACTACATGTATGCTCTCTATTTATGTTTGGAGTTATTTAATTTTGATTATGTTTAGAAGTAGTTTAGAATCCAGTTAATTTTGGTGGTGTGTTTCACGTTGATGCACGATGGGGAAATATTTGGGTCATACCCTATAGTTGAATTCATGTTTAGTATTTGATTCTAGAATTAATGTTTTAGGTGGTGCAGATTCATCATGTGGTTAGATTTTTATTTTCATGGTGGAGATCTGTAACATTTTCATATATTAAATATATTCATGCATTTTAATTTAGAAGTTGGAGATTTGTAAATTTTTATATTCATTTATTTTGTTAATTAAAATATTAATTTATTTAATATGTGATTTTTGTGAATTGGTCACATAAATAGTGATTCTGAACCACCCAGGTGATATCAGTCGTCCTCCCCCCCTCTCACTAAAATTAGTGTTTTTAAGCACTACTTCACCAAAAGTATAAGAAATCATCTTTTCAGGATGTGGAAGAAAGGGGGATCACTGATTTGAATGAGGAGGCTAGAGAATCCACGATCTCTTGTCATAACCTGATGTGAGGTGGCTGTCATTGGGGACATACCGTAGCATGGTTTTTTCCCTTGGTGGTGTACAATGGTGAAAGAATCACAGTGGTATCAATGGTGAAAAATATGTCTTGAATGCAGGGTTCAAATATCCTTATTTCTTTAGCTCAATTGGAAATATCTTGGATGCTTGGTTGTTGGCATCTAAGGTGAGAAAATACAATGTTAGCAGTTTCTGATCTTAAAACAATAGTTCAGATAATCTGGTTCACTCCAGATATGGAAAACAACGCAACAAGGATGAGTTTCCCGGTTTAACAAAGGGGGAGAGAAACAATGTGTAGAGGGGTCTTTATAGTATTCCATATTCTCTCTTTTCTATGATAATAAAATTAGATGCTTTGGCTATGCTTCCTTGCTCATTGATGTGAGAAAACAATCCCCTATATCCCTTTGATGCAGTGTGAAAAGGATAAATGTCATGAGACCACTAGTCCATTAACTCAATGGTGTGTGGTCTGTGATTCGTAGTAGTATAAGACATGGATAGGGTCAGTGGATCAGATAGCGCCACACTGTGTGGGAAAACGTTCTTGTTCTTGAGCAAGAAGGGTGACCAAATAGGTATTGAAGCTATAAAATAATGAACATTCGTATAGTCAAACCTTAAGAACTCAACATCAATGATATTTGTGCCATGCAAGGAGATTCTTCCATGAAAAAGGTGAAACCGATCCTCTATAAGGTGGTATCGGTTCTATTATAGTTTTTATAATCTTTATTGTTCTTGTTTATTCATGAAGCCTTTAATGTATTCTTTTTTGTTTGTGTACTACTGCATTCCTCATCTCCTTGTACTCATATTTATTCTTGCATAGTGAAAGACTTGATGATTCTCCCTCATGCACATAAGACAATTGGACAAAAGCACATTACATCACTATATCCTTTTACTAGTTTCCACATTTTATTTTCTCTACCTGGTTAATGTTAACCATTGGTTAATGAATTTAATTCAAATCTAGTTTTCGATTTCTTTCATGATGTTGAAATTTTTCATGACTAATTCTCTTCTATAATTTTATTTCTTCATGGTGTGGTGGTTTTTTTGCACGTTTTGTCCATATATTAATCACTTTAAGTGATGGAGTTACTCCACAATTATCATTTTTTAATTCCATATAATTGTAGTTCATTCATACGAATACTTTCTCTATTTATTAGTTTTATCTTTATGGAACTAGAAAGATAGGAATTATATTTGACTCCATATTTTGAGTTTACAATCCATTTTTATACCCAATGCATCCTAGATAGTCGAATGGGGACTTCCTTGTGCAACGTATCCCCCGAAAAAATCATATAAGGAAAACCCATTAAAAAATAACTTCTATGAAAATAGCTTCCATACTGTATTTGGTCATGTATATGTACTCTGCCTATGTGGTGGAGAGAGAAACTACTAATTTCATGTTACATTTTCAAGAAATTGGACCCACATAATCAAGGAAAACAAAAAACAGTAATTGATTTATGAGGGTCTATATTAGCATCATAGTCAGAGTCTATATATCCTACAATTTCAACATCATAACGATCATTTTTACCAAAACTACTACATAACTAATAGACAATAAGAGATACCTGAGAATCAATTTTAGATCATGCCAATGTTCATTCCTCTATTTTCCCATAAAACTTCTTAAGTTACACACAAAAAAATAAATATCCACTCTTGTACAAACAATTCGTACATAAGGCTCTGAACAAAAATAGAATAAGGGATCTTTCTCATAAAATCAATCTAAGATTCACTAACAGGGGATTGGATTTTGGATGATTTATTTTTTTTACCTAGAGGTATTCCAACTAATTAAATGTGATCAAATAAATATCATTTAAAACCATTTTTACAAATTCATGAGGATATATAAAAAAACTCTTTCCTTTCTATTCACAATTATTTCCATTCCAAGGATATCTTTTTTTATTTCACAAATCCATCATTTCGAAGGCAGAAGTTAATTGGGTTTTAATATAGAAATTTTATTTCATATTCTTAAAATAACTATATTATTATTAACATAAAAATGTAATTAAATATTTTAATTATTAATATGATTTTATGTAATAAATGCATCAAATTTTATTTTATTGAAACCATTTTCAATCATAAAAGTAACATAACATCTGTACCATTGTCCAGAGGATTGCTTCAAACCATAGAAATAATTTTTTCAATTGTTAGACTTGATTGAATTTAGTATTATTCGAAAAATCATCAAGAGGTCACATATAAATGGTTTCATCCAATTAACAATGAAAAAATAAGTTTTAACATCTATATATTCTATATGGAAATCATATGTATTAGAAGAATAATGTAAAACATGAATAGATGAAAGTTTAACAACAAGGGAAAATATCTCACCATAGTCTACTCCCTCACACTGGAGATACCCCATAATTCTAAGAAGGATTAAAATTTTATTTTTAATTTCCCTATTATTGTAATTATTCTTATAGAAGATCCATCTCCATCCTATAAACTTTTCATTTTGAGGTTTAGTTACAGTAGTAAATATTTTATTCTTCTAATGGGAATTCATTTATTCGTTCATAGTAGCCAGCCACTGGAAAAATTATTTTTATTTTAAAAATTTCTTAAAGGTTTTAGGTTCATCGTTTTACATGTCTTGAGAAAAACTAAAGGCTTATGTATCCATGACAACATAGATGAACTGAGCAGGGGGTCTGATAACCCTTCTCTCTTAGTTTCAGGTTATTTTGAATCCTCTAAGGTATTTTGCCTCTACTTTGGTTTCTAAATTAGTGTTATATTCCCATTCACCCTCAAGTTGTGTGGGTTGATAAAACAGTGTAGGTTTAGGTTCTAAAGTATCCTAAGAGTTAAGACCAACATCAACACCAAATTGTTTTGGTATATTGGTTTTATCAGTATCAACAGTCTTCTCTTTGAGAAGATATGACTCTCTAAACACAACATCTTGACTGATAAATTTTTTTTATAATTGATGTTGTCTAACAACAAATTATACACCATAACACCAACTAGATAACCAAAAAAGACACACTTGACAAACCTAGGTTCGATATAATCATTGTTAGAATATTCATAAGATATAGATCCAAAAAACCTATGGTGATAATGACTATGAAGTTTTCCTATCTAGATTTTCCTCTGTTTTAAAGGCATTAGCTAAGGGTGGACATCTATTAATTAGGAATATGACTATGGTAATAGACTCAACATAAAAGGAATTGGGAATGGAGAAATAGGAAAGCATACACCCAACCCTCTCGAGGATGGTCCTATTCATTCTCACGGCCAACCCATTTTTTTGAGGGGTTTCCAAAAGAGTATTATATCTATATACACCCTCATAGATATATAATTCAACTAATTTAGGGGATATATAATCCAAAACATTATTAGTTCTAATAGATTTTATCTTATTACCAAATTTATTTGTAATACTTTCCATTCAATTCATAAATTATTGAAATGTATCAAATATGTGTTTTGGTAAGTATATCAAAACATTCTAGGAGTAGTAATATGTAAATGTCACAAAGTAATAGCCTCCACTATGATAGTCAGCCCTAGAGAGCCCCAAAATTTTAGATTGTAAACACTATATATGGTTTTTAGATTTATAGGATGACTTATTGAAACTAACCCATTTAGATTTAGAATACACACAATCCTCACATAAACGAAGACTACTAGGGGTTACAATAGTTGACACACCTTTTTATATTTTCATCTAATCCTTTGGGATGAATGTGACCTAGAGTTATATTTCAAAATGTAGTATTATAAAATTCTTATGTGATTCCTGCCTTATAACACATATAACCCATTATTGAGGTTTCCTTTCATAACTACAGGAGACCCACTAGTGATTCTAAGACAACTAGAACCAAAATTGATGGTGTAACTCTTATGGTCTATAACTCTTAAGGAAACAAGGTTTCTTTTATACTCAGGTACCTAACTAACCTCTTCAAGAGTTTTAGCCATCCCTTTTTGATGTTGAAAATAAAAAAACCTATAACAATAAAGTTGAAGATATTTTTATTCCTTATATAGACACTACATGATTGAAATTCACTCAATTTAGTGAAGGAATCCTAATTGACACATTTGTAATGAGAATACTATGTCTAGGATCCATTCCTCATAGGTAATAGACTCATTAACATTCAACACACTTGTTGTGTTAAAGAATTTTTCAATTAACAATTAATGGTAACTATTATTTTTATTATAGACATTCTTTCTATTAGGATAGTTACATTTCATTTGACCAAGATGTTTGTAGTGAAAACAATTGAAAATTATAGTATTATATTCTCTATTCCTAGATATATACCTATACATTCTAGAAATAATCATTCATTCCCACATATATATTTTATTACATCTTCCTCTTACATTTGATCGATATTCTAAATTTTTAACAATTAGTTTCTTTTAGATTTTTTTGGATAAAAAAAGACTAATCATCAAAAACAGTTAAATAGTATTTATAATACATCATTGAATCTTGTAAAAACGTATATGATTCATTTAATGAAGTAAATATAATTATTGTTTGATCCTCATCCACTATTTCATCGTCTATGTTGGATTGGTCTAACTGAATTCTATTAAAAAAATCATGTGTGATGGGACTGTAGTTCCAGGAAAAAGTTTAAAGGTATAAAATCTCATTTTTTTATAAAACATTACAACTAAATACTTAGTAATATATATGGATTCTAACATGGACCAAATACCAAAGGTAGATGACTTAGAATATTCTTCCTTAAGAACCTTTTCCCATAAAGGAAACAAAATGAGGCTATGGGTTTTAAAAATAAATTCATTAGAAATATCAGAAAAAAACAACATCAGTCTGTCTATCAGGGGACTTAGTGGTCACCTTTTTCATTGGATCACAGAGATCATAAATTAATTCATTATGGCATAATAAATAATTTAACTTAATTATTCATATATTAAATTTTTTTTCATAATCCAACTTCTTTACTTCAATATTTCTAACCCGTTATAAATGATTCACAAAGGCTCTTTTAATGATTTTAAGGGGTAACATGGATGTTGTTTTCCCTACTCAACAGCCATGATCCACTGAGGTGTTTTATATGGTTACAAAGTGATTTACAGAAATGATTTTCTTAAAGAAAAATGAGTTTTCATATTACAGTGAGTGATCAGGATTAGAACACAGAAAGTAGATAAGAAATAAAACACCTATGTAACGTGCTTAATATCATTGGAATCCTACATGTATAGAGAGAACACCACCAGAAGAGATGTTTATATTAGAAAAACCAAAACAATATAGTTTTTGATGATATATAAGAATGAATAGTACTATAGATACTATCTGAGGGGAATGAAATTCCTAGCCAACTGGCGGTGATAAAATCTGTCACATGGAGTTAATGCCATCCACTCCAAGATGGACTGATACACACATATGAAATTAAAAGGATACCACATTGGATCAAAAAAAGAATGAAATGAATCACTTATAAAGCCATATTTCTTTACCGAAATCTTTTTATGATTAAAAATTTTGACCATCAACAACCTTGTAATGTTCTATGATCTCCAAGGACAATTTACTACAAATAGTTTATCATACAAGATGTCTTATTTTAATATATGAGAACACCAAAAAATGGGGAAACTAGAGTGGAAGTTGGCACCTTAGCCTCTGGGATTCTCTATGATCTCAAGATACCTTATGCTTTTAAATTCTCTTCAGAGCGCTTATATAACTTCTACAAATGAAAAGAATAAGCCAAACTAGACTCACCTATGGTGGAGTTAAGCAACGTAGTAATTATGTGTCAGAGGGTGTCAGGTGGCTTTCACAAAACCATTGGATGAATAATGCATGGAAACAACAGATGAACAAGGAGAATCAAATAACCACAGGTGGTAACTAGTGATGACCTAAGGGAGAACCATATTAGAGGAGAGGTAAAAAATAGATCGACACCATGAAAAAGACACAAATTCAGGGGCCATAATTGTTGTTTGATCAAAAGTACCAACAATTCAGCTTTATAACTATATAAGGAAACCCAAATGTACAGTGTAAAACAAGATAAATAAATATGAATTTAAAACTCACATAAGAAAAATCAATGTAAACCATGGAGGTAAAGTAAAAATAATAAGAATGAAAATGAAATTTTAATATCAAAATATCAAAATCATTCTTAGAATGTTGATCAAATGACTTTTTGGTGGCTTTTTTTTATACTCATGATGGTTTAAACCACTTCTATGTTTTTTACTGGTGGTTACATAAATTGTCACTTTTTTCACTATCAAAAACCATTTAGTTGTGATTTTATAGTTTAGATATAGTTTTTATATGAGTATTTGTGTGGTAATAACCAAGACATCTTTATTCAATTGGTGGTTGTTTTTTAAAAATTGAAAAATCGGAAAATAAGATATGTGGAAGTAAAATTACCAGCATTACAGAACAGTGTAGTGGTTTTTTTAATGGCAGTTCCTAAACACCACCACTAAATAGAGAAAATATATTGTTATTTATGATGGTTATTATAAAATTGATTTAAAAATGATAAAAAATTTATTATTTTGTGAATATAATTTAGTAAATATATAAATATATATAAAAAACTGAATCATATAATAAACTAAACAGTAAGTTCATAACAAAATCATCATACATACACAATCATACATACACAATATTACACACACACACACAGATATATATATAGATATATATATATATATAACCAATAGTGGACCAATAAACTTAGTATTCAATTTATACATATAAAATATGTCAATCAACCACTAGTAACCCATGGATAATACATGAATCCAAAAACCTCCACTACATCAATCTACCTTCATACACATGACCATCATATGAAAATCTGACTAGATCATGTCAAAAATTTGAACAAAAAGAGAATAAATATCAGAACCAAACATATTAAATAGGAAATATAGAAGAATCATTTGTAATACTTAACCATACCATAGAAACTAAGACAGACTTCTGAAGAATATAGTAGATTAGAATTTTCAGACTCTCTCCTCTTTCTAGTATCTTTCACCTACAATACTAATATAATATTAAATAAATGAAATATGAAAGAGAACTTACACAGTATATATCCATAATTCTTCACATAACAATTTTTATCTTTCTGTTCAAATAGAAAAAAATTAAACAAAAAACAAATAATATATCATCCATAAAATTTTGAAAATAATAAATTACATATTCAAGATATGATTCAATATTTGGAAATGAAAAGGGTTAATTATATAAAAATCTATTCAATTTTTAAACCAACTTACAATGTGCTCGAAATTACTAAACAATCAAATTTTAAAGACAATTATATGAAAGAATTTCCTATATTTAAAAAATTACTCAACTATGGAGGTATCATGATAACCCATAAATATAATGATTTTTCAATAGTTTGGAATATTACACTCATGTTTTGGTGTTTTTAAAAAATAAAAATATTTTTACGAGTATACTAAAAAAACTATAAGTCATACTAAGTTAGAGTCAATTCCTACATTTCAAATATAAATCATCAATCATTATCTTATTATTTAACTATAATAATATATTGGTTCCTTGGTTTTGACTCACTGACACGAGTTTTTAAAATCATTAGTCTCTTTAAAAACAAATTATTGATTCATTACAAGCACACCACACATCATATAGATGTTTTGTCTTCTCATACATTCCAAAAATAATTCAGCGGTGGTTGTTGAATGATTTAACAATAATCCAAGACATTTTTCTATGGTTTCAACCATTACACACATGTTTTAGTGTTTTAAAATAGGGAATATGTGTTTATGGGAATCCTAGAAAAACTATAACATATATTGACGTGGATTTAGTTACTACATATCAAAAATCAATCTATGGAAATTTCCCTATGATTTCATAGCCATCTGATATTATTACCATCACTACTATAAATTTACCTCTACCACGGTTTAAAACCATTGGTATAGGCTATACCAATGGATTCAAAAATAGTGGACAGTTAAGGAATGAATACAGTCCTATACCCATAGTTATTAGACCATTGGGATAATAAATTTTAATGGAAATATATAAACTTGTGGTTTGAACCAAAATTTGGTATAAGTCCTTATTAAAAAAAACTCCATCGTGATTCAATCCAAGCAACTTCTGCCTATAAATGAAAAAAATTTGCCATTATCCTATATCACATTTTATGCTCTTATATATATATTTATGTATAAAAATTTATTTATTATAAATTATTTATTATAATTGTTATTATTATGTAATAATATAGGGACACCCTATACCCGTGAAACCATGCGTATAGGGTTTCCTATGGATTTTTTTCTCCAATGCATTCTATTGAGATGGTTTATAGAAACCATGTGTATAGGGGTAATCTAGACCCTGGGTTTCTTTAAACTATGTTTGTAGGTTGTTGCTTTGGAATTTTTTTCCCCATGAAACCTATACCCACAGTTTTGTGAGAACTATGGCTACAGGTTCTTCCTAAAATAATATCCCCCCATGGATGTAGGGGTGACCTATACAATGATATTTTTCCAAAATCATGGTTATAGGGTCATTTTCCAGTAGTGCATGATTTTAACCACTAGAAAATGCTTTTAAATGCTTCGGTATCTTTTAAAACTTATTATTGAGTCTTTTAGAGAACACCCTTTTTCAAATGGATTTTTTATCCTTTTACAAATAAAATATTCAAAAATGGTTTTATTATGATTTTACACTAATCTAAGGTCGTTTTATATTTTTTTGACCATTACACCCATTTTTTGTGGCTTAAAATGCTAAAAACATGTTTACAGATATCCCAATATAACTATAACTTATATTGACATAGATTCAATTAATATATTCCAAAAATCAATCTACGGTAATTTTCAAAAAATTTAATGGCCATATAATGACATTTCCTAGGTTTAGAACCTATGGAACATGTTTATTAAGTCCTTGGTAACTTTTAAAACTACTTATTGAGTCATTCTGAGCACAACTCAATTTAGATGGATGTGTTTTATTCTTGTAAAAGTTATAAATAATTAAATTGTGATTTTATAATGATTTTATATTAATTTGTGGTGATTTATATGGAATTGACTATTACATATTTTAGTGTTTTAAAACACTATAAAACACGTTGACGGGCATCCCAACCAAACTGTAACTCAGATTAATAGGAAATCCATTCCTACATTTTAAAAATCTATATATGGTTGTTTTCTATGATTTCAAACCATATAATACCATTTATATGGGTTTTACCCCTCACATATGTTTTTAATGGATTTTTTATCTTTTACAAATTCGTGTTGAGTGATTTTACGGACACCACATGTCATAAGGACATGTTATCTACTTTTAAAAGTCAAAAATAATTCAATGATCAATGTCCCATTATTTTAGGATAATAAAAAGTTATTATCTATGGTTTTGACTGTTACACACTCATTTTAGTGTTTTGAAACACTAAAAATCAATCAATGGTATTATTATTAAGAATTTACATCCATCTAGAATGCTTTCATTGGCTTTGAACCATTGATTGATGTTTTTAAAGGATTTTGGATCTTTCAAAACTACTTATAGAGTTGATCCGAGCACACTGCATGTCAGATATATATTTTTTCTACTATTACAAATCCAAAATAATTTAATGGTGTATTTTTTATTATTATGGTTTAATTTGAGGATTTTTTTCTATTTTTTAATTGTTACACAAATGATTTAGTGTTTTAAAATAAGAAAAACATGTTTAAAAGAAACATAAAAAACAAAAACTCAGATTGATGTGGATTCCATTTCTAAATTTTAAAAATGAATCAATTGTGGTTTTTCTATTATTTCATGGACATCCAATATCGTTTCCTATGTTTTCACCATATGGATCATGATTTTAAAGGCTATGGTAACTTTTAAACCTTATAATTGAGTTATTATGGGAAAACATCAAATCAGATGGATGTGTTTTTCCCTTACAAGTCAAAAATAATACAATGGTGTTTTCCCATGATTTCATGTTAATATGTGGTCATTTTATACGGTTTTGAACATTACCCCCATGTTTTGGAGTTTTAAACTATTGAAAACATAATTGTAGAATCCTCACCAACCTATTATTTGGATTTCCATGGAGTTAGTCCCAAAATTTCAAAAATTAATATAAGGTAATTTTACTATGATTAAATGTACATATTACATCATTTCATTTGATTTGACCCAATAGAACATGTTTTTTAGAGTCTTTGGAATCTTTTAATACTGACTATTAAGTTATTCTAGGAAAAAAAATTCATATGTACATCTTTTATATATTGAAAAGGTAAAAATAATTCTGCGAAGTTTTTACCATGTTTCACATCAATTCAAGGTCTTTATCTATGGATTTTACCATTAGACACGTGTTTTAATGTATGAAAACACTAAAAACTTGTTTATGGGTATACCAGCCAAACCATAACTCATATTGATGTGGTTTTAGTTACCACATTTAAAAATTAAATATAATGGAATGTTCATATTATTTCATAATCATATAACGCTTTTTTCTTGTCTTTGACCCTCTAACGCATGTTTTTAAAGGTTTTGGTATCACTTAAAATTCTTTGTTGAGTCATTTTGAGAACACTACATGTCAGATGCATGTGTTTTCTCCTATTACATGTCATAAATAATTCAATATTAGTTATACCATTAATTAAAATCAATTATAGATATTTTTTTATGGTTTTAACCATTACACGTGTTTTTTGATGTTTTGAAACACTAAAAATGCATTTATGAGCATCCCAAGAAAACCTTAACACAGATTGGTGTGGTTACATTTACTAAATTTTAAAAATAAATATATTTTCTTTGTTATAATATTAAATAGTAATCCAATGTTGTTTCCTGTATTTTGGCCCTCAACATATGTTTTTAATGGATTTGGTATCTTTTAAAACTGTTTATTGAGTCATTACGAGAACACCGTACGTTGAATGGAAAAACTTATATGGTTTCAATCAGGGTAATTTTAAATATTTTATTTTATTCAATGAATCCTTCAGTTAATAGATATTTTTGACATCAGTACCCAAAAAAGATTATTTTTTGGGTATGGTCTTTGAGATGGGAATTGGAATAAAGAATCTTTTAGTGTTGTTGGATATTGTATGTTTTCTTTGTAAATGTGTTAATGATCTATGTAGTTTAGAATTTACCTGGGAAGGATGTGATATAGGACTATAAATTTCCTGAGGGGTCGTGCCTGTCATCCTCTAAAAAATAGAAAGCAAATAATTTTCTATTACCAACTTCCACTGATCTTATTCTTTCTAATAACATTCATGTTCTTTCACTTTTCCTTTTAATATTAAAATTTTTATTTGTACATTCCAATCAGTAGCACTATTGAAACCCCCAATAGGGGTAGCAATAAATTATGAACAAACCCTACCAAATACAACTAATAGAGAAGGCCCATAACCCATTCTCAATACATTCTTGATATTCTCCTTCCCAAAAATGATTTCAATTACATTGTTATAGGAAACAGATGATGATTGTGAAGGGTTCACAACATATGCATAATATATTTTAACATATTAATAAAATAAAATTTACTATCATTTTTTAAAATTATATAAAATTCATAATATTATCTAATTTATAAAATTTCATAACTATTTAATGTTATTTCATGACTATGAAAACTTAATAATGAAAAATAAAATATACCAATAATAAATCCTTAATAAAAATTAATTGAGGATAACTAAATGGATCAGAAGTTGCTAATAGAGGAAATTAACACTATTTGAACCATGTATTCAACCCCATTTAACTAGGCTTAGGTCTTATTTGTTGTTATATTTTTTATCATTTTTACTAAAAAGTACCGGTAATGGATTTGGGAACCCATCCCCATGGATATACATTTTATTGAATAAATGAATAGTATATGAGTAAAATGGAGGAAATATTCATGTGTGACACCACTACACCATGAAAAAAAATATTGGGAATACATACAAATTAAGAACATGTAATAGAGATAATATCATCTTATATCAGCACTGATGCAGAGATCCACCCAGATTATCTGGGTGATTCCCTCTTATCCATTGCGTAATCTTATTCAGGTTTGGTTCATAATCCACTGATGTATCCTCCATTATGGGTAAGGGAAAAACCGCTTAAAAACATATAAAGGGTCCTATTTGGAATGAAAATCCTGTACAACCTCATTCAAATGTGAATCATTATCCTGGGCACATTAATGTTATGGGTCCTTCACCAATCAGGTTATCATCATTGAGGACTCCATAACATCTCATCTGAGACCAAGTAATATGAGGAATGACTTGTTTCTCACGATTTACAATATTTTATAAAAGTTCTAGAAAAAATAGAAACACTGATAAATATTATAATGTTACTGTGTTTATGTTATTATGATACAATAAAATATAAGATAACATTATGAGATGCATCTCTGTTAATATCAATAAAAATCATCCACTGTTCCTGAGAAACACCTTCAGGAACTTTCTCATACATTTTTCAAGATCTCAGAGATTCTTCATTAACTCATTTCATAATTTTCATTTAAAATATCTTCATTAAATGCATAAAGGATTCATAAAAACACATGTTTCATTAATAAATAAATAGTTTCAATCAGACAAAGTAGTTTTGTGAAGGTTTGGAATTATTCAAGAAAGATTTCCAGTTTCATGAATGACTATGAGTTTCATGAGAGTGTGTCGTTTTTCAGAAAAGAGTAATGTTAAATAAAAGTTTTAAAATGGATTCAAGAATGAATTAAGACTTATGATAGAAAAAGTGGTTGGCACATATTAGAGACCCTACCAGAGGAGATATTATTTGAGGACTAGTTCAATAAGGAAGGTGAAGTTGTGTTATTGGTGATGTTCTCAACCATTTTTTAAAAGATACGAGTGAAGATCAATGGGAGCTAATTAGTGAATAAACTATCATACATGGAATTTGTTTATTTTCCTATGATCCAAAAATAATACACACATGAATTAGTGATAAAGGGATAGGGAAATGGTAGTAACCCTAAGGTGGAAATGAGACAAACCCAAAATATTGTATAGTTGGTGAGCCGAGCATGGAGTGACCAAAGATAAAATATTATATCCACAGGACTGGTGATTATTAGTATATTTTAGCACATTTACACAATTTTTGGGTTTTCTCATTAGACGTAGGCTAGTGTGTGTAAAACAATTAAAATTCATGTGTATTTTGTTATTTCATGTCTTATATTCTATAGGATGATAATTAGTGCATGTAGATTTTAGTGACCATCAAACTTATTTGAATAATTATATTATAAGAACTCTAGTTATTAGGATCATCACCTAATAAGAGAATACAAAAGTGACAGTATTAACATGTGAGTTCAAGATTGGTTAGGACATTGATAGTTTCATAGGAATGTAGTGAAACACGAATAAGTGTCATGTATGAATTCACCCCCCACTACCTAAGGGAATCTATCATTAAATTAATCTTTTGGTCCAACACATTTATTAATAATAATATTAATTCTTAAGGACTATTACACATGCTTGTATTCAGAAATATCCGATGACACATAAATTTGTGTAATTCTTACTAGAAGACTGGTTCTCATAATCTCCCATATTGGATACTACTAAGTATGAACATAATGAGATAAATTATTATATTACATTGAGTACTAAGAATTTATTTACAATATATTAAGTTCGCCATCACTGAATTTCATATAACCATATTACAATGTTTTAATAATAACATCATAGCATTTCGTGGTTCACATCATAGCGGGGAACATCGATTCACTTTTAATGCAGTATATACTCTAGAACATAATTAAATTAATTTCATGCTGAACAATTATTGATATTTAATAAGATATCTCAATTAATATTCCCATATTTGATTATAAATTAAATAGAAATCACAAAAAAAAATAGTTATATAACACCAAAACTAACAAGAACTTCTCTTTCTTCCACATCTATTTCATGAAAAACACCGAGTAAGAACATTCTGACCAAACATCATTGTCAAAACCTATCTTTTATATAGCTTATCTTTTTGGTAAATTGAATTCCATTCTCTCTCTCTGAAAGACTATTCATTTTATTTCTTCACCATCTGACAGCCTCATACTCACACCAATTCATCTGGTATCCTATATCTAATACCACTTCATATGATAGATTATTTATCAAGTAGACTCAATCTAGTAAAACATTATATGATATCCTATTAATGATATATCTTCATCCATTTATAATATGTCTGGTGCTTCAATAAAATATCACTATAATGTTAATATTTTGTAGATCACATCTTCAACAATTTACATGGTAGAGATAGTATTAGAAACTTCTTCTCTGTGAACCTTATAGCCTTTATATAGGTATCATATATATGAAACTCAATGGAGGAACACGAACATCAAATCAAAATTACTACTCAATAAATGAATATCCGTATGAAAAAATTATTCATTTAACTGCCATAAAACATTAATAAAGATTGGGATCATCCAAATTTATCAATAATTTAGTCAAAAAATAGCCTCAATCATTCATCAAACATCATAGAATCTTGGAAAGAATCATGATCATCCTTTCATGATTAATGGAAAATTTAACATCCAAATCAGAATCACCATTAATAATTTCACTACAAACACTATATAAAGACCCTTAATCCTTTATACAAAACTACTATGTATGACATCCTATATCTTAAAATGTTCTATTTGAAACAACAATGTAGGAACTTGTTCGTCTTGTATTGCTCTATATGTTTCCATTATCCGATGAATGAGAATTACACTTCCAGATGAACATAGCTCAAAAATCTATTTCTAATAGTTTTTACAAGAACCCTCTAACATATGAAATTTTAAATGTTCATCTGGAGGACTCAAAACCTTTTCTATACCCCATGAACTTACTATGAAACCTATGTTTGATCTCTCCATTCTCATTCTTCATTAGGTGACCTTTTTCTAGAAAACTAAAATGTTCGGTGAAAATAAAAACGTTACACTGCATGAGGAGCCCACAATAATTCACCATCAAGTGGAATCTATCTATATTCCATCAACATAATTAGTTATTCTAGAAAAATTATATCTGATAAAACAATGAAATCATTCGAATAAACATTTGGTTGCAAACCTATGTCTGATATTCTATGTTCGGTCTACAACATATGACCACCACAGTCTGTTAATCATAGATTTCATTTTAGAGTATAATTAAATTGGAAACATTATAAATAATACTAAATATTTTCAAGTTATATATATTGATCTCAAAATATGACAAATATTAGTAGTCCTTTATTTTTCAAATATAAGACAAATCCATGTGGTCGCAATATGAGTAATGTGCACTACTAAAGAATTGTATTTTATGAGTGCTAGAAATTATCATTATCAAAGATAAAAATAAATTAAAGATAAAATCACTAATAAATGGACACCTTTTGTAGATATAAAAATGTGACGAAAAAGGATCCATTTATCAATGGTAAAAAATAACTGATAATGGAACTTGTTTATTAGTGATTTTTCTAGCATTGATATAGGAATTCTTTTATTAGTGTTTTTTTATATTGATAAAGGGTTCATTTATCATCCCATCTTTATAATGAAAAAAAAACAAAATAATTTTTTTCTTCTTTCAGTTCTAAAAACCACTTTTAATAGGGATTGAGCCCCCTTTTATCAATGTTCAATCCCCCAAAGATCAGCCTCCAATTGATGTATGATTTCCACCTATTTCCCTTTGTACCAGTGCTTGATCCCCCATTTATCTCCACTCCTCCCAACCCCAACTAACCCACACGAGCATAGATTTTATCTTTGCACCCACTTCTTCAGAGTGAAGGCCCTTATAACTAACCCATCTTATTTTTCATATATATTTTATGATATATCTATATATTTTTTATATATTTTTACATATTTTTTATTTATATATATATTTTTTAAAAAAATTATTTATATATTTCTTTTTATTGTTGTATATAATTATTTAACTATTTTAAAATATGTATATAAAACTAGTTTATATATTTACATACATATTAATTTATTTACTTATATATATATATATATTTACATATATATATATATATATATATATATTTAAATTTATAGATATTTATATATTTGAATATAATTTTAGACTTCAATATAATTTTTTTATAATGTATTAATAAAATGAATATTTTTTGAAAATAAATTTATAATTGCGTGTTTATATATTTATTTATATTTACTTATTTATTTATATGTGTCTGTGCATGTGTGTTCTTGTGTATTTTTATAGGTTTGTGTGTGTGTGTTTGTGTTTCCACATATGTGATGTATATTTATTTTAATAAATATTTCATTCAATTTTTAAAGATACATATATATATATAGACATATTAACTATCATAATTAACAATAGTTTAAATTATTTTACTTACCAAATATTTATATTATTATAAATACTTCTGTATATTATTTAATATATATACTTGATTTAATATATATATATATATATTATTTCATTACATATATTAAATTATATACATAAAAATATATCACTTTTTTGACACACATACTGTAGGGAGTGTAGAAAGCTGTAATTATTTTCCAAATGCATCACAATGGCGAACTAGTGTTGTCTCACTTGAGTGGATTCAATATCAAGCAATCATTGATGCATAATTCACTTTTTTCTTGTCTATTTTTTTCTTATTTTATGAAGAAAAGTTAATCATGGGGGGAAAGAGAATACAATGAAAATGTAAATATAACATTAAAATTTCATGAAAAATAGAATGAATGGTGTTCGAGTATAAAGGAAATACCTTGGAGAGATTCATCAATAAAGAACATTCATTATCCTACTACAAACTCCATCAAATGTGTAAACATCTTCTTCTTAACTAGTTGTAAATGTATAATGCAGTCTATAATCTCCAAGCACATCATACATCCACCTCCTCAAACGAGGGAGAGTGAGTTTGGAATAAGAAGTTAATATTTAGATGACTGTAGTGAGGATTACTCCATCCACAATTCATACTCAGATTATACTAAAGAGAATTTAAATCATATACTTTCACTACTACAAAATAGTCCATTAATATTGTTGGCCTTTATCTGTGCTTGAAAAAAATCGATGACAAAGGTGACCATTATAAGTTCTAAAAAAGCATTGATAAAGGGTACCTTTTATCAGCAATAACAAGGAATTGACAAATGGTATCTTTTATCAGCAATTTTTCTATAGTTCTCATAAACGGTACACTTTATCATTACTTTTTTTGGTTGATAAAGGTCCAAAAAACATGAAATAAATAAACAAATAAAGAAATATTATCAATTATATTAATTAAATAATTATTGATGAAAATTAATAAATTGAATATACATATATATAAATTTAAAAAATTAATAAAAAGTATTTGTTGTATTTGTAGATATGTAAAATGAAGAAAATGAAATAAAAAATAAAAAATAAAAAAGTAAATTAATATAAAGATTAAACAATTTATTAATTATTAATTATTGATAAAAATGAAGAAATTGATTATACATTTATATATATAAATTATATATATTAATAAATCATTGATATTATATATATATATATAATGAATGAATTGTAGTAAATTAAAAAAACTAAAAGTCAACAAACTAAAAAATTATTAAAAAATTTATTAATGAACAATTTATTAATAAAAATGAATAAGTATATTATATATATATATATATTTATTATAAATTATAATAAATAATATGAAATAAAAATAAATATATAGAAAATGAATGAAATGTTATAATTAAAAACATATTAACTACTTATTCATTTTGTGGTATTTGATTTTTCAATTTAACATATATCAAATGTGTGTTACATTGATTTCATATACATGTACATAATTAAAGCATTTTTATATACAATGCACACACATAAATGTTTATGCAATTAATGAAATCTTATATAGAAATGCATACACCTAATATATATGTAATTTGATTAATTTTTAGAATACTTAGTATTTCATTGTAACATGACATATTCAATATATTGTGTTTTTAATGAGTATATTTTATTTATTTAATTTTAATATCATTATAGTTAGGTATTATTTATCCACTTTCAATATTTTTCATTTTTTATTGTATTTTTTGAATTTAATAAATGTCTAGTATATATATATACTATGTTTTGTTAATTTCAATATGTATTCATATTTAATTCAATATATATATCAATAGTTTTTTAATAATTTATATTTTTTTAATAAAACTTATCCATATTTTCAATATTTTTAATTTGTACTTATTTTTAATTATTCAATATCACTCATTATTAAAATACATTTACTTTAGATTATATATTCAATAATAATCTTAAAAATATATCGGTAAATAAATATATTTATAAATGTATATTTTCTATATTTATAAATTTATAATGATTATAAATAAATAAATATTATTTTAAAAAAATGTAAAATATAATCATAAATAAATAATTATATATATTTAAATAAGTAGAAAATTATAATCAATTTATTTAAATAATGAATATACTATATTGATTTTGATATTGATATTTATAATTAATATAATATTATATAATATATATATATAAGTTGAGGTTGAAGCCTCAGTTTTTTCAGGAAAAGTGGCTACATTTCCAAGAAAAGAAGGCAACATAAAATGGAGGGATGTACTCAGTGAGACACAAACTCAAGACCTCGCCTAAGACTCATAAGGGCAGCTGCACTGAGCTGCACCATGGTGGCTATATATATATATGAAATTATATATATATATAAGTAGATTTTTTAAAAAGTAATATTCATATATTTATAAATAATTTATTATATATTTGAATAATTATAAATTAAAACAAATAAATTTATCTAATGAATATATTTATATTTATATATTTAAATAATTAATATATTTATATTTATATATATTTATTAAATATATATATATAATTATATAAATTTATATAATGGTACAAATATATATATATATATATATATAATAACATTATAATAAATATTTTCATATAATGAATATATTTACCATATTTATATTTATATATATATATTTTAAATATATATATAATTATAGAAATATATAGAATGATGTAAATAAATTTATAACTATAAATAAATAATTATAAATAAATAATTAAAAATATATTTTGAAATTTATATTTACTATATTTATAATATTACATATTTATAATTATAAATAAAAATATATAATATATTTATGAATGTATTAATGTAACTATAAATAAATAATAATTATTATAATTATAAATATTTTATCAATGCTAAAGTTTTAGTGCGGATAAAGGTTCATTTTATCCCCGCTAAAAAAGTGCTACTATAGATGCTTTTTATCAGCATTTATCAATTTAACATTGATAAAAGGGCTCTTTATCATTAAATTTTTTGGAAGGTCTAATAATAGTATCCCCTTTATATTTAAAATAACACTAACCATGAATCATTCATTCATGATTCTTAGGGTCTCATAGATGTCCCCTATATCGAGCTATACAACATAATGTTTTCTCAAACAAATCAAGGCTAGAATATAAGGTATGTGGTTATCTCTTTTTCCTCTCTCGTTGTTTGATTTTTTTAGGTTTAATAGTTTTTGTTTTTGTGATGTTATTAACCATGAAGAACCCTATATCTCATCTCTCTCTCTCTCGCATACCTATACCTACACAAGGACACCTCTAGTATTTAAACTCATTCCATCTTTATGTGAGGCCATTGTGAACTGCATATCCATACGATATTGCAACTAATGGTGATTTTCTTGATGATTGCATTATATTATTTCTTATTACCTTTTAAATAGTCCGAATTGTCACTGTTTGTATCTTTTTTCCACAGTATAACATTCACATGATGATGGAGAAATGTTTAAGGCAATATGAATAATTATGAATATATATGTTTCTGTTGACCAAATAATCTTCATAATATTTCATAGAATGATAGGTTTATATTTTCTCTTAATTAATATTTTATTATTAGTGTCACATAGTTCTTGCATCATGAAATGATTTAATTTTATGGTGGTTCATGTATATTTTCTATCATTTGATTATTATTTGTTATTCATGCACAATATGAATATAAATATATATATAATTTCACATGATAAATATATTATTCAATAATGAGATGATGATATATCACATTAAATAATTATTAAACATATTAAGTTAAACTTATGGGAAATTTAAGAAAATTTAGTGATTCTTAGTACTATTATATTATATTTATGATTTCGGTAAATTTTACCATAAATAAACGGATAAATTCAAGTTGATTAAATGGGAAAGTGTTTTTTGTGTTCTCAATGTGGTTGGTGGTTTGTCTTGATTAAGAGTGAATTATATTTTTTATGGAGGTCATTAAACCTTTGTAATATGAGTAATAATGGTGTGTTGTTTGATATTGTTCTTTGATTATGATTGTGGATTAAGAATTCATAATCACAGTCGATGCTATAAGGGAGCATGGGTTTGATAAATATATTTGTGTAAATAAGTAATCATTTTGGTACGATAGATATATAAAACAATACAATTCATGTATAAAAGTCAATTTTTTCATGCATCTTGCATGAAGATTATTAATGTCTTGATCAAAGACATAATACTTCAATACATCAGTATTACCAACCTGCACTATAAAGACTAAATCTTAATGTACATGGAAATTACATTTATTTTTTTGGAATACTTAATATATTTCACAAATATATTCCCAAAGACCAAATTAGTTTAGTGCCTTTGAAAACATGGGACATAATCTTCCGACTTGGTGAAAGATCCTCAACATCCCCCATAAATATCTTTCCCTTTTGTTTTCCTAACTAAAACATCTCTCTATATCCTGTTGAAAAGAAAACATAAAAAGGGTGAGGTCAAATTATCCATAAGGGTACACTTGGAGAACAAAAAACAAACCATAAACATAAAAATGTAAAAAAATGAACATAAAGATTATATATCAAAATCATAAATCTTGAAATAAATCTTTGTAGTATGTAAGGCATCGATCATAAAAGAACATTAACCATGATAAAATATAATTTCATAAAATATGTAATTGTGGACAAAAAATAATCACATAATATGATTTACAAAGTAGCCAATGCATTTCTTCCGAGAACATCTCAGTAGACAAAGTCCATTACTGAACCAAGTTTACTTACCCTTCCATCCATGTATTATTGAACCATTTTTACTCTCCATTATAGACTTATATTATTAAACCATATTTTCATTCCATTCCATTAATGTATATATCATGAGATATAAATCTTTACCTAATGTATTGGTGGTAGTTATACATCCCACCAATATCATAATGAAATCATTCTTACATGTGCCACAAAAACAAAAATCATTCATCACAACATAACCTGAGAAATAAAATGGGTTTATTTAACATCATTCCATCATAAAATAATCCATATAAAATATCATTCCATCATTAACACTATAAAATAGCACTAATAATAGGTATATAAACATAACCCTTTGTCATCTAATATGTAAAATAATTTTGATAAAGTAGTTGAACTTAATTTTTGAGGAAAATATCCTTTCTTTCTCAAAAATGTTTTCTTGTTTCAAAATTCCACGCAATTTAAAAAGAAATGAATTTAGTTGAAATTAAAATTAAAAATTTTTAGAGTAATATTCATGGAAATAAGGTGTCATTAAACCATAAAAATCTATTCATTAAATATATGTAAATAAATATTCTCCTTATACTTTTGCATGAAAAGTCAAAAAGTACCTCAAATTGAATAAAGACAACAGATTCCTTTCATAAAATTTAATAAATATTCACCATAGGGTAAAATTAACTTTAAAAATGGTATAAGAATATAAACAATATTACATAATTAGTAAACATGGATGTGGATGATAAATATACCCTAGTAATTAGTTATGTATGAACAATCTCGGATAAAAATGGAGATTGCAAAATTATCCCTTACCTTAGGTCCGATAAGCTTTTTATGTATCTGAAACTACTATATAATTGGTTTAAACATATTCATAACATGTAATAGAACCATAATAATATTTATTATAAAATATATGATTCACTTATTACATTTTCATTTATTAATTCCATTCTAAATTAATGTTTTGGGTAATAATCGTTTTATTTATCGTATATGTTTTGACTTGTTATTCTTGATCTTATTAGTTATATAATGATTTAATTCCTGAATTTGAAACATAATATATATATATATATATATATATATATTAGGTAATTAAATATATATAATAGATAGATACATGAAAGGGGATACACCGTTCATGGAGTAGGTAGGTCGTACGTACACATGAACGTTATTTCTGTTCCCTTATTGAATTGAATGGAGGAAAGAAAATGATATATATATATATTTATACATACATAGTTATATTATAATTATTATGTCATATATTTCATTAATATTTATTATATATACTTTATAATCATTATTTAAAGGTTAATGTGGGGAATTAATCTCATCACGTCGTGGAGACGTTAGGCCGTACATACGCACGAATGATGATATCATTCACTTGATGTAAAAATGGTATAGAATTGGATGGTATATTAATTATAAAGAATAATTATAATGTTATTATTCTTATTTAAATCCATTATACTCATCATTATAATAATCTAAATTACGTATTGTAGAATAAAAAATTACACCATGGCGTGGAGACGGTAAGCCGTATGTACGCACACATGGTGATACTGTTATTCGTATGATGGAAAAAATGAGGTATATAGTTGTAAAATAATTATAATAACATCTCATAATGTATAAGATAATGGATTCCTTACTTTAGTATGATAAAAATATAATAATAGGAAGTATAAGTAAAAAAGAATTTTGAAGGAGGTGATAAAACAATTACATCTTTTTCGAGTATCTCCTATTGATTTGCACAAAAGATCTCCCTAGGATGGGTTTATGCCCAATGTGTATCCTCTTGGAGGAAGGAAGTGATTTTGGGTGCTTATTTTAGAATATTTTTGACGATTCAAAGGGCTTTAATGGTGGGACTATGTGGGTAGTGGTGGTGGCCTTCTTTAAGAGGGGGGAAGCGCACTTTAGGAAAGTCTTGAAAAAATACTTTCTTATAAATTAATTTTCGGTTTATAAGGGTCCCAAAATCATTTATTTTTATGATAGTATGGGTATGGGTCCAAATTTTCTCAAAAAATAAAAGTTATACATGTATGTATTTTATTTTAAACCTTCTCATTTCGATTTATCCTTATTTAATCTATTTTATTTTATATGTGGTAATAATATTCTAAATATTAAATAGTTATAAATATTTTCTTATTTATTGTAAATTGTCCATAATTGTATAATTCATGAAATTTAAACCATAAATTTTTCACTATGTAGTTTTTAAATATTTATTTGATTTTTAAATAATTTAATAATATATTATTTTTATAAAATATAATTTGCATCAATTTTGACACTATTCATTTATTTGACATTAAATAAAATCCATAGAGAAGATAAATTCAAAAAAAAATATTTAATACACTCATAAAATGTCATAGTAACCTATAATTTTTTTGAGAACATTAATTAGATCATATGATATTAATTTTAATATTTTTAAAACCATTAATTTGTTATTACTATCAAGAAAATAGTTTCTACATCACTATTGTGATATCATTATTGGTAATTATTTAGTCTCTAAAAATTATAAATAAATTAACATGGTGTATATAATTTCATTACAATTCTAGATAATATTTATGATCTAAATTTTAAAAATTTTATCACTATACTAAAATTATTACACTCATAAGATACAAGAGAGTGACATGTTGTCAATTTCTTTTGTTTTAAATGTAATTACACCACTTTCATGGAAAAACATCTTTTAAGTGAATCAATTCCAACCCTTAGGTGATATTTTTCAATATAAATTAATAAAATTGTATTTTGAAAGGTGTTAGGGAAATTTTGTTATCTTTATCATATTATTTGTTACCCTGATTTACCTGATTTAACTTTAACTGTGATAAATATTAATTATCGTAGTTACTATTCATAATATTCGATAAAATGTAAAACATTAACATAATTTGGTCCCACTGATTTTAAATATGGAATCCATTTTTCAAAATTAAAAACACAGAAGATTCGATAATTAATTTAAAATTAATTCCTCTTGTTAAAACTAGAAAGTGGGTTTTTAATAAGTAAAAACTATCAAAATATTGACATGTGTTTCTATCAAATTTAAATGTGAAATTACTTCCAATGGCAAAAATTTTATTAAATGATAAAAATAAAATCTTATTAAAATTTAAATCTAATTAAAAAAATAATCTAACTCTATAAATAAATTATATGAAAAGGCAGTTTTGAATTAAAATGCTGTATTTTCACTATTAATTAAAATATGAATTTTATCAAAAAAATCCAACAATTCAAAAAAAGTAAATTTTTATATCCTTATTAAAAATAAGATCTTTATTTTCTAAAATAAAATATATTGAAGTGTAAAAAACTATATTTCAAATCAGTGAACTATTAAATGGTTGAAAAGCTGTATTTTTTGAATAAGACTTCTTTTATCAAAAAAGTTTAATGTGTTCATATATATTAGTATAGAAAATACATAATATGAATGTTAATATTATATAAAATTAAACATTTGGTTATTACTATTCATAAAGTCTAGTTTATATCCCATTAAATAATAATATTTTAATATTATATCATTGTTTAGTGAAACTCGGTACTGCGTATAACACATGCTATCGAGAAATGATAGGTCATTCCATCTATCTAAACAAAAATGTTAGCACAGGTAATAAAATATGTATAAGTGCACCTATATTGAGACAATACATTAATCTAACAAAATTCAATGGGAATATAAATTATACTGACCATAATTGGATAAAAAACAATCCTTCCAATAATTGAAAATATAAATCTTTAAAAAGGGGTGGACTGAATCGACATAACAATTATCTCCCATATCTCATAAGGTAGTTCTTTTTTGTCACATTCCAAACATGGTAATACCATAATTATCTATTCTATTGAAACATGCTAATAACATGAATTAATGTAGAGCCTTAGTGAAAACATGATTTCTGTCAAAGATAACTCTTTCCATACACAAAAAATACCAAAAATTCTATATACTCAAACTATGATATCACATTGTCCTTATATCAATCACGAGGTCATTAATACTATCAAACATCTCATTATCTTCTTATCCCTGAATTATGTGCATATCATGTGCATTCTAAAAACATTTCCATCACCTTTCTTGGTTACCGGTACCATATACATATGGAAAACCACAAGGGATAATTACATAGATATTCCAATATTCCATAATACCAAAAAAGAGATTCTACAACACTATTTTGGATTCCCATGAACACTTTACCATTCCCCCACTTCATTGTCATACTCAACATCGATAATAGTGAGCGCATGTTATTTTCCTTTTTATTTTCCCTTAAGAGGTTGTTGATGTCGATAATCATCCATAACCCTTGGGTGAGGGCATCAGTTAGCATAATGACCCATTTCCTTTCACTTGTAGCATTGAAGTGTGTGTGGTGCGTTCTCTGTAGTCTTTCCTCTATTCATATCATTAGAAACCTTTTCCTATTACATCAGCACTCAACTTCTCTATGAACTTATTTTCAGCAAATAAAACATTTTATAGTCACTTTAATAAAAACTCCACCATGATTATTTCCACACATTGAGCATAATAAAACATTCATCTTCATTTCACCAATGTTTTTAGATTTTCTCTCAAACTCCATCTTCTGTTTCTTATCAAAACCATGAGATTTATATGTAAAACCAATTTTATTTTCTACCTTGATATCACAACTCATAATATATTCATGTATAATAAATTAACATATTTATAATTCCCTTCTAAGACTTGGTTTTATGCCACTAAAGAATTGATCAACTTTGTTTTCGGGTTGGATGATAAACCAAAAGCATACTTTTAAATTCATATAAAATTTTCCTCGTATGTACCAATGTATTAATTATAGTTTTTCTAAAGCTCAAGGAACTAATTTTCTATATTTTTTCAAAGAACACGAGAGATGTAAATATTGAAAAATATGTTCTCAAACTCATCCCATTCTATGGATTCAATTTTATCTTACAGCCTTGTAATATTGATTAGATTCTAATAATGGTCTTCTTCACCTTCTAAATGATGAATGGAAAAAATGAATTTTTCATGTTACAAAAATCGATGGATGGAAAATGTGTTTTCAATGGTACAAATCCATTGTTTAGAAATAAGTGTTTCAGAATACCCACTAAAAGAAGGTGGGCGTTGCCTCATGAAGGAGTCAAAAAAAATTTGTTCCCTTATCTGCTCATTTTGAAGTCCAGAATGTTTCATAGCTTATGTAATTATAGAAATAATATTTTTAATTACATCTCCCATAACATTTGGTTTCTCAAGAGGACAATAATTGCATTTCCCTATTCATTTATCATTACCGTGGTTACTTCTAGTTCTATACATTGTCTGTAACCCATAAATAATAGTGTGGGATGAAAAAATAATACTTGGAAAACAACATAATCAAGGGGGAGTACTTTCAATCTATAAATTATAAGGATTAATCCTAGGTTATTTTTGATCATTACCATAATTCTATGACTATAACCTTAATTTAAACTTACCATTATGAAAATCCCTATACATTCATTAGAAATACCTCTAGGGATCTCACTATGGCTTTTGCATCCTAGTTTCCAAACATTGACTAAACCTTCACTTTGATACCAACAATAGCGACCCAAGCTTGACTTAAATGGAAATTAAATTTCTTTTTCAGAATACATAATACGTTACAAAAATAGATTCCTAGACACCATATTATTTATGTGCCTTTTGAAACTTGGGACATAATATTCTAACATGGTGAAAGTTCCTCAACATCTCCAATAAAGATCTTCCCCTTTTGTTTTCCTACCTAAAACCAGTCATTATATTTTGGGGAAAAGAAAAAATATAAATGGTGAGAAAAAATTCATATTAAGGGTAAAAATGGATATAAAAAAAACTATAAACATTAGAATGTAAAAACATGAACCTAATTTTTAATTATCAAAATATAGAGTCATGAAATAAATCTTGGTAGTATGTAAGGAATAGATCATAAAGGAACATTAACCATAATAAAATATAATTAGAATAAAATATGGAAATTTGGCCAAAAAATAAGCACATAATATGATTTATATAGTATCCATGTAATTTATTCCATGACCATCATAGTGGATAAAGTCCATTATTAAGCCGGGTTTACTTGTTGTTTCTACCATGTATTACTGAACCATATTTACTTTCCATTCCAACCCTGTATTACTGAACCAGATTTACATTCTAATCCAGTCATTTCTCTCATGTGAGGTATAAATATTTACCCAATTAATTTGAGGGTGATATAGGTAACACCCATCTCATATAGAAATCAATATTACACGTTCCAGAAAAACACAAATCATTCATCACAGAATAAGCCAAGAAATAAAATGGTTTTCTTAAACATTATTCCATCTTAACACAATACATATAAAATATAATTCCATCATTAAAACTATAAATTCATAGTAATAATAGTGATATAAATGTATCCTTATGTAATCTTATATGGAAAATAATTTTAATAAAACACTTGAACTTAATTCCTGAGGAAATCTTCCTTTCTTTTTCAAAAATGTTTTCTTATCTAAAAGTGGGACGCAATTTTAAAATAAATTAATTCAGTTTGAAATAAATTTTTTATTTTTTAGATAAATATTCACATAAATAAGGTTTCATGAAACTGAAAAAATCCATTCATTCAGTATAAGTTAAAAAAACATTCTCCTTGTACTTTTTCAAAAAAAGTCAAAAAGTACTTGAAATTGAATAACAACAAAAGATTTTTTTTATACAATTTATAAAAATTCACCACAGAGAAAAAATTAACATTAAAAAATGGTATAATAATAGAAATAATATTACATAATTAGGAAACATGGATTTTGATGATAAATATTCCCCAATTATTAGTTATGTACAAACAATCTTGGATAAAAAATGAGATTGCAAAATTATCCCTTACATTAGGTCTGATATGTTTCGTATGTATCTAAAACATCTGTATAATGGCTTTGAATATATTATTAACAAGTAATAGGACTATAATAATATTTATGATATCATATATTATTCACTTATTACTCATTTATTTATCAATTCAATGCTGAAGTAATGTTTTGGGTAATAATAATTTTATTTATCGTACGTGTTTTGGCTTGTTATTATTGATCTTATTACTTAGATCATGAATTAAATAATTAAATAATGTAAAAAATATATATATATATATATATATATTTAGTATATAAAAATATATAATAGATAGGTAAATGAAATGGAATACACCATTCATGTAGATGGTATGTAGTACGTACGCTTGAACGTCGTTTTCATTTCCGCATTAAATTGAATGGAAGCAAGTAAATGACATATATAAATACATAAGTATAATATCATTATTATGTCATATATTTCATACTTATTTATTATATATATTTTATAATCATTCTTGAATGGTTAATGTGTAGAATGAATCTCATTGCATCATAGAGACTATAGGTCATACGCATACACGAGCAACGATATCAATCAATTGAAGCTTAAATGGTATGAAATTGGATGGTATATTAATTATAAATAATAATTATCATGTTATATTCAGTATTTATATCCATTATAATTATCATTATAACAATTCAAATTAACAATTGTTGAATAAAAAATTACACCACAGTGTGGAGACAGTAAGACGTACATATGCACAAATGGTGATATTTTTTTCGTAGGATAGATAAAAGGAGGTATAAGATTTTCCCATATTTATAATAATATATAATCATATATAAGATACTTTATTTATTATTTTATTATTAGAACAACAGAATACGAATAAGTAGAAGAAGAAAAGGATTTTGAATGAGGTGATAAAACAATTACCTATTTTTCGAGTATCTCATTATGAGTTTCACAAAAGATCTTCCTAAGATGGATTTCCTTCCAATGTATGGACTCTATGAAGAAGGTATGGATGTTGGGAGATTATTTGAGAAGATTATGGATGATCACATGGGGATTAAAGGTGTGGATAGGTGGGTAGAGGTGGTGGCAATTTATAAGAGGGATGAGGGGCACTTTAGGAAAGTTCTGAAATATTAATTTATTATTAATTTATTTTCAGTTTATAATGGTACCAAACTAATTTATTTATAAGATAATATGAGTATGGGTTTAAATAGATGAAAAAAATAAAATTTAGACATGTTTTGATTTTATTTTAACCCTTATAATTTTGATTTATCCTTATTTAATCTATTTAATTTTATTTATTGTAATAGTATTATCAATATTAAATGTTAATAAATATTTACTTATTAGTTTTCAATTGTCAGTAATTGGATAATTTATGAAAATTTCAGACCATAAAATTTCCACTTTGAATTTTTTGAATATTTTCTTAATTTTAAAATAATTTAATACTATTATATTTTTTAAAAACATAATTAGTGTCCATTTTGACACTATTCATTTATTTGAAATTAAATGAAATCCAAATAGAATATAAATTCAAAATAAAATATTTAATAAAATAATAACATGTCATAGTAATCTAGATAATTCATGTATCCAATAAATTAGTTCATATGATATTTATTTTTATATTTTAATACCATATATTTGAGGTTTTTATAAATAAAATAGTTTCTACATCACTATTGTGTCATCATTAATGGTAATTATTTAGTCTTTAAAAATAAAAAAAATCACATGATGTTTTTAATTTCATTAGATTTTTGGATACTATTTATGTTCTATGTTTTATGAACATTATCACTATATTAAAATTATTATACTTAAAATATATAAGAGAGTGTCATGTTGTCACTTTCTTTGGTTTTAATTATAATTACATCAATTTCATAGAAAAAATTCCATTAAATGAACCAATTATGACCCTTAGGTAATATTGGTCGATAATAAATCATCCAATTAAATTTTTTTAGGTGTTAGGGTAATTTTTTTTTTATCATATTGTTTGTCACCCTAATTTACCTGATTTACCTTTAACTATGGTAAATAAAAATTACCATTGTTACTATTCATAATATTCACAAAAAAAGTTAAACTGTTAACATAATTTGGACCCACATATTCAAAAAAAGGATTTAATTTTTCAAAATTCAAAACACAGAAGTTTATCTAGTAAATTTAAAATTAATTTCCATTGTTAAAACCAGAAAGCGGGTTTTTAGAAAGTCAATACTATCAAAAGATTGACATGTGTTTATGTCAAATTTAAATATTAAATTACATACATTAATCAAAATTTTATTAAATGATAAAAATATAATACAATTACACTTTAAAACCAATTAAAAATATAATTTAAGTATATAAATAAATAAAATGAAAAGGCAGTTTTGAATTAAAAAGTCAGTAATTTTCACTATTCATTTAAATAAGAATTTTATCATAAAAATAAAAAAATTAAACCAAAGTAAATTTTCTTTTCCTGATTCCAAATAGTAATTTTATTTTTTAAAAAAGAATATATAAGTGTTAAAAACTAGATTTAGTATTTATGCACCAACCAAAGGTTGCAAAACTACATTTTTTTATTAATACTTCTTTTATCCAAAAAATTTGAATTTTTTTTATATAATGTTATAACAAATATATAATATGAATGTTAATGTTATATAAAATTAAAAACATGGTTAATACTATTCATAATGGCTATTTTATATCCCAAAATAATAATAATATTTTAATAATATCTCGTCATTTAGTGAAACTGGGTATTGCATACAACGCTAGCTATCGAGGAAGGTTGTTCTTGCATGTAACGCAAGACAAGTCAGTGTATCATGTAGTAATAGATTCCAATGGTGTTACATATAACACAATCCAAACATAGTTCTTTTATACATTGAACAAAATCTATACTTAGTGCTGCGTGGAATGAATTCTATCAAATGAACATGAAATTATGTGTAACACAAGCCAAATATAGTGTTACATATATGACAAGATAATACGTTGTTTCGTATAGAACAAACTAATATTGGTGTACCATACAAAAAAATACACCAAAGAAATTAAAAATAATCTATCTCATAAAATATCCGGGTGTTACATTCAATACCTTTATTTAACCAATCCCCTTATTATTGATTACCTTCTTTATTTTCTTTATAGATTGGACTCCCTCTTTCAAACTAGACTTACTCCCATCATTATGGTTACACTGTTCCTTGATGAAATAACTCCCTCTCATATTGTATTTATTAATCTACATCAAATCCACTTCCACAGTTTTGAATACCGAAAATCCCAACCCATTCTTCAAAATTTTTCATCCCTTCATCCACATCATTTACTACTTCCATAGAACACCAATACTAACAAATGTTTTTATCTCCTCTAAAACATACACAAAATAAATCCATCAAAAGTGACGTTAAATAATTTTTTTTAATAATTAATATAAAAACAATAATAAATAAACATTTATCATATGTGTTATAAGGATTTCATAGTAAGAGTTTCAAAACATAGCCAGGTTTAATTTAAAAAAAATTACATATATTCCAAAAAGATCTCAAGACATTTAAAATATAGTAGAAAACATATTATATAGAAGGTTAATATAAAACAAATAAAATATAGAAGGTAATGATAATTATATTTACCAATCTTTGAATTATTACTATATATTTAAATGACATGTTTAAACTTTTTTATCGGGCATTGATTTCTGTCAAAAGAGGTTTTGTAATAAAAAATGCTTTGTTTTGACTTTTAATAATGTTTTAAGGAATTTTTCACTCTAATTGGCATATTTGGAAGAAATGAATGTTGAATACATTTTCTTCAGTTTTATTTTTCTCCAAATATTCAATTGTAGTGAATAAGGTTTCCATAAAGGCTAATATAATATTTTATTTAGGATATGTTTAGGGATAAAATATAGGGATTGAGAAAAATGAATAGATTAGAGAACAACCCATTTTATAGATTAAGGGAGTTATAAATTATTTGAATTTGGTTTTGAATTTTTATTTATTTATTTTTGAAAATTAATATGACAGAAGCCATAATTTAAATTTCATTTAGGTTATTTTTGAATAAGAGTTGGTTTAGAGTATACATTGGATAAACATATTTTTTTATAAATAAAAATTCCTAGGTTTTATATGAGGGGTAGGTACGGTATGTTAAATTGTGAGTTACTATAGACATGTTAGTGATTCATTGAGGGACATAGTTATAGTGATGGGACAATTTTTTGTTGTTTGTTCATTTTTGTAGGTTTTAAAAAGTAATGTCTAACTAATTTATTATAGCACCCATTGTGTTATTCTTTCTAAACTGAACCAATTATGTTAAGACTTCCCCATATTTCAAATTCGCATCCTATAAAAAATGTATATGTTATACCCATTACATGATTTGGATAAAATAATTACACGTTATGGTTATCCACGGGGGATAGTCTTTGATGCTAGGGGTCTATGGTCGAATCTCATGGTACCTATGATGTGGATATTTATAGTGGGAGATAATTAAAATTTTCTCCCCAATAATTCAAATGTTAACCTCTTATTAGTGAAATGTTTTGAATGTGACAAAGTAATAATTATATAATATTATTTTGGGATTAATATATATCATTGGTAATATATTAATCTAGTACATTTAATTATCATGGTGTCTTGGATAGGCCATAATTAATTGACTTAGATGTGTACTTTTAGTGTTACTACTTTGAAAATATACTCAAATATATGTGTTGTATATTTTAGTGGACTTGTTAATATTTAATTGTTTATTTTTATAATCACACCCAACACATGAACCTTAGTGGATATAGGGGTCCTATATTTGAAATACAAGGGAGGGAAGAGGACAAGTAACATAGATTAGAGTTGGTGCAAATGAGTTGGGATGAGTTGATGTTCTCATGGTACTGTCGGGGTATTTTTATCATTTTGAGATGATATTTTAAATTTTAAATTAATATTTTGAAATTTAATTTTTTTTAGGTATGCGACTATCATCCTCACCGATTTCATCTCCAGAACACTTATTATTTCATTTTCTCTTAAGACTCATCCCTAATATTTTCTATGTTGTTTGAACTACTATGAGTAGTAGTCCTCCAAAATGAAAACCAGTACCCTCTATGGGATGAAAAATTCATAGGGTAGTTGAAACAACACATGTGAATGTACAGATGATATGGATGATGATTTTTAATAAACAATGTAAAATAATAACTATTTGAGAGAAGAAGCTGATTGGGAAGATCATTTTCTATAACTTCCACCTTTGGATAATTTCATAGGATAACACATATAATAGTAGAGTAATTCATTTCTTAAAATAAATTACTCATTTCCTTCAAAATGGATGCATGCAAATCATTTGAAAAAAATTATTAAGATGGATTTAAAAATTTCTTCATGTTTGTAATAAATCATGCATGAAACCCTTCCCAATTCCTTTTTTATGTTAAGATTGTTGTTATTCAAGAAAAATTAAATGTTTGGCTACTCATGCATACAATATCTTCAGCACATGTTGATGTTACCAATCCTGAGGATGTATGAATTGTTAATGATGAAACTATAGGATTATAGGGGATCAACAACCATGTATTTTTATTTCATTCCCAAGGGGCCTATGTTACATGTAATGGGTTTCAGGCCCACTTGGCCTATGATCTATGTACTAAATGGATAAAATTTTATGAGTGGGATATCCCATTAGTGGGTGGTATGGCCTAACTTTCTGACCTATGTGTATGGTGTTTGTGTGTTTAAATATAATTGTACCCCAATGAACCAAATATATATATCATGTAAATAAGTCAACGTATAAAATTTGAGGTTTATTGGATTCAATTCGTCCAACCTATTGACCCCAATAAGTCAATGTTCATTAGTTATCGTGTCCTCATAATGAGGATGAATGTAATGATTGATATTGATTCATGGTGAAACGTCCAACTTGTGATGAGTAAAATACTTTAGAAATATATAACGGTCAGGTTACAATATACTTCCTCAATATTTACAAAAAATTATATAATAAAATTTTGATTTAATTTTTATTATTCCTTATATAGTTCATTTATTTTTTTATATTTTCATAATAAATTTGTCTTAACGAATGCTAAAAAGTATAATAGAGTCTTCTGAACTCTTCTTATGATGTTACATATTTGCGATATTGAGGTGAATGTAATGCCCCACCCACATTGTAATGTGGGAAACATAGACCACTTTCGTTAATCATTATAATGAGAAATAATTTCAGGTGAATTGCAGTAGATAATATATTATTTTAAATTATTTACTTTATCCATATTTATTCAGAAATAATAATTTATAAAATAGAAAAAGTGTTCTGAATATAAAGAACATGCGTCAAAACCAATGTACCCCTATTGCAAAGTAAGTATGGGACATGTTTCATTAGAGAATAAATTATTATATATTTTAAATAAAATATAAAATTTTAATTATGTGTTCGGAAAAAAATATTCTCCTATGTTAATATTCATATTTATGAATAAAAATACGATTTCACTTCCATCCCACATCATTTTCTATGGATGGAGTCTCATGTAAATAAGGATGGTAAACAAGTTGATGAAAATACAAAAACAGTATGGGAAACATGTATATAGTTGACATAATTTTAATTTTTTTATGATTTATAACAATTATACATAAAAATATATATCTATTTTCATATTTTTTATATGGTTTATACAAAAGAATTGACATTAACCATACTAGATAAAAATCTAAATTCAGTAGATTCCAAGAAGACATAACAATATGGTAACGTTAGAGGATTAGGTCTTGGAGTCTCTCCTTGAACATATTTTATGATGAAATAACCATATGATGATACATATAATATGGTGAGATGAATGTAGAATCAAATAGACTCACAATAAGATATTATTGTTTTTTCTAGTTTGGTAGACCAATGTGTGAAAAATGATCAAAGAGAAAAGGCGGTGGAATAAATATCTACACATGAACCGAACGATCTAATTAACATTGAAGATAGTCATTCCTCCTAACTGCATACCTTACCCAAGATAATTAATTTTTTCATTACTCTTCTTCATAAATTTGAATCAAACAACTTTTGATATCTTTATATTAATAAAATTATATAGGAATATTTATATTTTATCTGTATCTATAGACACTCAAACACTTCCTTATTGTGATAGGTATAATCTATAATATTCCGAGAGTCAAGATACACCATATGTTACTTTGAAAAGATTAGATGGGAGTTGGGATTGAGTTTGATTAGGATATGACAACTTGGTTTTCTTTTACACTTAATGATCCAAATATTACATTAGTTAATGATGCAATTGGAGATTTCATAGAGTGGTCATATAATATTATAAAGACACATGAGGTATGTATTTAGAAAAAAATTTCATATAAAAAACATGTTACAATTTATGATAATAGGTCTAAATTAGGGTATGATATTACTAATTTTGTAAAGTGGTGATGAAATGGGTGGTCGGATCCATAAAATATTTTGAATCGAGCAAGAAAAAAAATGACATTACAAGAGTAGCTTCTCCCCACATGTTCGAGAGAAACATTTTTTATGATCACAACATCATGTAGATACCAAATTTAATTATTAAAATATTTTATATATTCTATATGATAAATAAAAATATGGATCTTCTATGATAGACGTAATTGGTATCGATATTATAAATGATATTTTCAAGAATGAATTGGTAGGAAACTCAATTTTGAATACATACATAAGGTACATTTTCATAATACGTTTATCAAAATATTGAGCTAATATTATTATTAATGTTAATAACTATTCATATGTTCTATATGAATTTTTACTAAAACTATATAAAGGGGAAATCATGGGAAGAAGAATTGGATTCATTAATCATTGTATCATTTATATAGAAATAATTATATTAGTAAAATTTTCGCACTAGAAATGGAGATTACCTTGTTTGTTTAAGGTTCAAAACATTCCAATCGGTTTCTAACAGGTTTATTCATAAAACTGGAAACATCCAATGATTCTATATCCATTTGAACCAACATTCCAAAGGTAAGTTCTCATTAGTAGTGGACCGGTGAAGCTTTAGAATTTTCATTGGTCGAGAGGATGGGAGGTCATGCTCATCACACCTTTTTGAGAAGAATTATTACCTACTCCGGGACCCTCTTATAGATTTAAGTTATGTTCATGAATCATTATTAAATCACGAATCATGAAAATGAGTTTTTCTTTAGATTTGGAAATCAATGATTGATATGTATGGGATTTAGAGAATCATTTATATTAATTTGAGGTTCTTCATCGATGGAGAATCATCCGTTTGTATTGGAAATTATTAGTCCATGGTATCCTTCAATACATTATACAGAAATCTCTTGGTCATTATGATGACCATATTAGTTTTAAAGCCACTCAGTGGGGAACTTCATGTTTATTATCATTCAGAAGGACATGGTTTATTTCAAAGTTGAGATCATACGCACAGATGGGCTACCTACATATCCTTAATAAGAAGGAATCAAAACCCACGTAGTTCAGGAATTAAGATATAGTTTAACATCATATGGGGTGGATGAGAATTAATTGGTGATGGGATGGAACCTTAGGAAGGATTCCTACGTAATCTAATTTTAAGGTAGAGATCAAAGTCTACATAGTTCGGTAGAAGAAGTGTGGAACTTATGTATGATTAATGTCCCATAAAGATGTGTCATGGTTACTTTTAAACTCTAAGCTCACGTGAGTCATGCTCATAGTGAGAAACAAGAGGTATTAGTAAACCTGACATTTGTTCCATGAAATATATGGTTATAAGGAATGATATGGGGATTATTTATGTATGATTTCCCATGAATATGAAGACTAAGACTTACTTCAGGAAAGAAGTATTGGAATAGGGTCCATAAAAGTTTTTGTGATTTATGGAGATTTGGATACTCTAACTTTTGCCTACTCCTAAGGAGGATCCCTAGATTAGGGGAGGAATTGGGGCTTACTCTTGAGGAAGATGCCCTTTAACAAGGTCCATAAAGGTCATTTTGATTTATGGAGACATAGAGCATTGGGATTAATCTTAAGTAGGATGCCCAAAATTAAAGGGACTTGGGGCTTACTCCTAAGGAGGATGCCCAAAATTAAAGGATACTTGAACTTATGATTGGGGCTTACTCCTAAGAAGGATGCCTGGATAAAAGAATAGGGTACTTGGGGCTTACTCCTAAGGAGGATTCCAAGAATTAAGGGAGTTTTGATTGGGTATCTCTCCTGAGGAGGATACCCAGATCAAAGATTCTCTCATCTTAAGGGATGAAGTTTAATTAATGGAACCTCTAACCATAGTGATATAATGTTATATAAATCATAATGTTTTGCAAGATGATCCACAAAAATCCTTTCAGATAAAGAATCCAACAAAGAAAACATGCCATAAGTAGCTTTGAAGAGGGTTTTGAATGGTAAATCTTGAAGAGGAATGGTTTATTTGAAGAAAAGAGGTGGATAGGCAGGAGGGGCACTCAAAAAGAGGCAGGGGTGCAAGTTCTGGTTGGGCGCGCAAGTCCTGGTCGTGCAAGTATACTTGCACGACATGGGAGCACTAGCGAAATGATTAACCTTTAGAGTAATACTTGGGAGACTTTGAACTAAATCCCTTAGTATCATCTATAGAGGCTTCTAGAAGGGTGGTTCGCAAGTTCTGTTGAAGGGATATGGCGTCATAAAGGTATGTCCATTTCTTTTAAGGGTTGGAAACATAGGCATGCACATGTTAGTGAATTCAAACACTTAGTCCTTATTCTTCCTCATTAGAGCTTCCATTCGAGGTAAAGAATTACCATAGAAGTGTTCGGAGGACATGAAGAAAAGACTTGGGCGACCAGAGTTCTGTATATGAATTCTGGAAAATCCATCCTCAAAATGGGGGCCCACAGGGGATATTTATCGGCCACTTGAGGTTTTGGCTAAAAAACCCTTTGGGCGCACAAGTGACCTGCGGGCCTTATGTCTGGCGCACAAGTGACATGCGCGCCCAAGGCTAGCACACAGGTATACTTATGGGCCTTAATTATTTTGCAAAAATCATGATTTTCTTCCCTTTTTTGGCTTGAGGTACTTCCTTTAGTTAATATTTGGACTCTGTGATGGAACAGAGCATCAACAAAAGTCCCCCCCCCCCAGAGTTGGATCTGAAAAAGGAAAAAGGGTTTAACTCTAAGGAAAAGGAGAAACCAAGGTCTAGCGGCATGTAGGTATGATGCGTGCATGTTCTGGCACACAGGGTGTGGCATGCAAGTTTCTAGATTTCCTATAAATATGGGCGTCATTCCTTTGAAACTCACCTAACTTTTTCATACCTGAACTCTCACCACACAAGTGCTTTCTTATCACACAAGTGTTGCTGTCCACAGTCGATCGCTTATAATAAATTGTGTTGCACTTCTTCAGTAATATTTTGACTTCACGCCCATACTTTCGTGGCCATACTTGTGCGATATGAATTGTGTAGCATGACTTGAGCGTCCATACTTGCACGCCTTAATTCCTAACCCACTTTTTGATTTCTTCACAATTTTTATGAGAAAAAACTTACTTAAAAGTTAATTATTCGATCTTTGTGTAGATTCAATGTCTCCTAGAATAATTGGATCAGCTTATGGTTTTGCCAACAAGAGAATAGATGACATGGTGAACATCGTTGTCCATGACTATTATGATATCTGTGACAACACTCTCTCAAATTTTTCTAAGTACTTGATGAAATATCATGCTGATTTCCCGCACAGTGTCTACTTACCTTTGTATGGCCATGTACATCTACAAGGAGACAATGTTCTATATGCAAATAACTATATGCCCGAGATGCACCTACATTGATACCCCTCTATTTCAGTTATGTTGTTCATTAAGAGCATCAACAATGGTGTGAACTTTCAAATTTTTCCTCCATGCCATTTCCTTGAATATATGAAAATGGAAAACCCATGGGCTGATATGTTTTATGTTGTCGGTTGGTGGAGACAAGACTATTAGGACATTAGAACTATATCTGAAAAGAGTACTCTCTCTAAATGGATCTTTACTTCCAATTCACTATTCTCAAATCCATGTATCCATCTTCCATGTCTCTTGGACAAAAACAGAGTCACTCATTGATCAGTAAAATTTTTTCTCAAACTGCACTCAAGAACATTCTTTTACAATTGTTCCAAGAAAAGTTGGTATCACTACGTCTCTTATTGTATCCAGTTGAATTAATGAATTCCAGGTGGATGCTGATGAATCTTGGGATGTTGTGAAGAGGATGAAGAGTTATGTTGAACGCCTCTTGTAATTCTTGAAAAAAGAGAATAGAATCCAGTCTATGGATGTCCTTTTAACGCTTGTGAATCAATGAAAAACACTTTCATATTAAATCATTTGTTCCTGCATTCTCTTTCTACCTGCATTAAATTTATACCTATGCCAATGGGCATAGTAAGCATAGTTTGATTTTTTTCTAGGTTGATACAAAAAACCCTATAAACTTTGCATCTTTTGTCGCTCAATATTACCTAAATCATTCAAAATGTATATTTAGTAAGATGATACTTGACTTTTTTTTAGCGTTCCTTTTTCTTTTGTGATCAATTTAAAGTAATGCACGTCGGACATAAAAAAACTAGTGTTTAATGTCCAATATCTTTGACCAAATGGATTAAAATTTGACTCAATTCATTGATATTTTTTTTTGAAACATATTACCACATTCAGGTATGGAGGGAGAAAATGTAAATTGTGCCTTAATAAATATTGAATTTGTGGAATGAAATGGGAAAAGTGCTAAAAGCATTAGAAAAAGTATTTCCTAAGAATGAAGTTACCACTAGTTGACAAACCCTTTAGGGGGTTGAATTATGTAGGGCCGCTTAAGGGCATTGGCTACAAAGTAAAATTATAGCATATATTGACTAATAGGTCTATTATGTAGACTTGTTTATGCAAGGCTGCCTAAGGGCATGTGCTGCATAGTCAGGAAAAAAGAACTCTCACAAATTTACTTTTCTATTGTTAAATCCAGTGGAATTTTATGGAGATTCAATTTTTCCAACGAACAGAGTCTGCTATATAGAGATAGGTACTTGAATATGTAGAGGATATTCCCAATCAATATTATCAAATAATTGGATAAATGTCACTCCTGTGATGGTTTGACCCAAACGTAGGGAAGAGAAATATACACCATAGTCTTGAATACTTTCAGGTAATTAAAAAGAGTATGTGACAAATATGTTGAGGATGGATATTTTTGTGGATCCATACACATTGTCGTTAAGACCAATAAGGACAAAAGTGGATTTCTCCCCAAGAATGATGTTACCACTATTTGGAAAACCCGTTAGGGGGTTTGAATTATACAGGTCCACCTAAGGACATTGGATGCATTGGAAAATAATAGCATCTTTTGGCTGACAGTTCCGTTATGTAGACATGTTTATGCAAGGCCTCCTAAGGGCACATGCTGTATTGTCAGGCAAAAGAATTCATGGGTATCAGACAATTTGAGACCAGAAGTCAGAAAAATGGGTAATGGATATCTTTAAATATTTAAGGATTGTAGTATGACACATGAAAATGAGTATTGTCCAATGCATGATGGATATACATATACTAATGCTGACAATAATCATGTTGTGGCTGGGACATGAATTGAGACACTGGACTTCACTACATATATCTTTAGGATGAGAATCAAGCCTTACACAGTTCATGAAATGTAGTTTAACATCATGTGGGATGAAAGCATTAGAGATCTTAGTTTATGGTCATAGAGTTTGGACCATAATGAGGGAGACACATTGCGTATTTGTTATAAACCTGATGTGAATAATGACCAAGGTTTTCATACCACATTCATGTGCTGACAAGGGGAATTTTCAGCCAAGGGACTGAAAGTGGAATTTGGGGTTATGACCAAAAGTCTAGTGTATGGGTTCTAGGGATGATCGAACGTTCCTATGTATCCCATAAAGATGGGAATCAAGCCGCATGTAGTTCTTGAAATACCCTCTATACAGATTTGGTTCGTACATGTGAAGGGTGAAAGGGGACTTTAGTGCGATGATGGTTGGACCCAAGATTAATGGTTCAGGCATTGCCATGTATGCATGTAGTCTTTGGAATATAAAATGATTGAGTATCAATGTCAATAATGATTCTCTCTTAGGTGAGGGTGTCATAGAATGTTGTAGTTTATTGTCGAACAAGACAAAAGTGAAAATAGTTTAAGGTCATATGCATGGACCGGTACTGCACAGTTTACCGTCATGTAGCTAGGATATATGGCTATGCATTTTAATGTCTGGCAGTGAGGATAATGGGGGAATGTATAGTTTAATGTCATATAGCAAGGACGATGGTGAACCAATATAAAGATATTGGTTATGGGATTTTCACGGATCAACATCGTATGAGACGGAGGTGATCCGACATGAAAATATTTGTTTTGGGCTTGAACCTTAGGAGGTTTCCTACACAACTAGCCTAGAAGGCAAGGATCAAATTCCATGTAGTTCAATTGAAGAATGAATATAGAGATCAGGGTGTACTTGAAGACAACAACTCAAAGATGGTGTTGGGACTTATGCATGGTTAGTGCCCTAGAGAGGATGTTATGGTTGAAGCTTACTCTAAGCTCACGTGAGTCATGCTCAGTGTGAGAAACAAGAGGTGGTAACAACCCTAATGATGTACAGTTTAACGTCATGTAGGATGAGGGGTGATGTACAGTTTAGTGTCATTTAGTAAGAATAAATTATAGTTTAACGTCATGTGGGATGAATTAGGGACCTTTATAGTTTAACGTCATATGGGATGTTGAACAGTTTAACATCATGTAGGATGTAATTGAGGATTTTTTTCTTCAGTTTAACATCATGTAGGATGGACATATAGTTTAAAATCATGTAAGATGTAAAAGGGGATTTTTTTACAGTTTAATGCCATGCAATATGATCATACTGTTTAACGTCATGTAGGACGAAGGGGACACAGGTTAATGTCATGTTAGATGATAGAAGGAACTATGCAGTTTAAAGTCTTGTAGTGAGGACTATGGGGTGCATTGCAGTTTAACCTCTTGTTGCTCGGACGAACAATTTAACATCATGTTGGACAATGTGGGGCTATGCAGTTTAAAGTATTTGAATAAGGACAAAAAGGGACTATGTAGTTTAAAGTCTTGCAGAAAGGAAAAAAATGGACTATGCTGTTTAAAGTCTTACAGTGAGGAATAATAGAGACTATGCATTTTAATGTCTTACAGTGAGGAATAAATGGGACTATGCAGTTTAAAGTCCTGTAGTGAGTACTAAAATGGACTATGCAGTTTAATGTCATGCAGTGAGGAATAAAAGGGACAATGCAGTTTAATGTCTTATAGTGAGGACTAAAAGGGACTATTTGTGTTACAGAAAACACTTATTCAAGAATATGACATTGGTTGGAGTCGTGATGAGTTCTCCATCCATTTAGATTAGAGAATAAGCTCCATTGGAGTAGACCTTATGTATTGAGTAAGGTCCCTCCCACTTTGACTCAAGCTTTGGAGGTTTCTTTCCTGGTATCATTTGATTATGAGGACCAATACCAATTCTCCTTGAATGAATTAATGAAAACGAACTTTTTTATTTAAAGCATGTGTTATTCAATTTTTTTAGACTTCCAAGTGGTGCAAGGTGCACAATCCTTTTTCATCTAATCGTTCTCATTCATCCAATGGCTTTTGTGACTTTTTATCTATAGATGACTGATCACAAATGTCCACTCTGAGCGAAGGTAATTTAACCTCAATGGGAAATAATTTTTTTATTCCATATACCAATGAGCATGGAGTTGACCGTGTAGTAGTGCGGGTGGTTGTCTGATAAGCCCATAAATCATGAAAAAGTTTATCATGCCAAGATTTTTTATCTTTATCCACCATCTTTTATATTATGATTGAAAGAGTCTTATTGAAGGCCTCTATTTGGCCATTGGCCACTGAATGATACCAATATGAGTGGTTGGATTTGATGTTGTATTCTTGATACAACTTTCTCATCTCGGATGAACAAAAGTTGGTTCCATTGTCTATCAATATGGTATGAGGGACACTAAATCTGGTAATGATGTTTGACTTTACGAAGCTAAAAATGCCTTTATAACTAACTTCTTTGGGAGGTATTACATCTTCCCATTTGAAAAAGAAGTCAATAGTAGTAAGAATATACTTAAACTGCTTGGATGTAGATCGAGGATAAGGTCATACTACCTCCATTCCCCATGTGGAAAATGGATATGATTATTTAGTTGTATGAAGCAAATCTGGGGGTTGATGAATGAAATTGGTATATACTTGGCACGAATGAAACTTCTTAGTTAAATCAACACAATCTTGTATCAATGAAGGCCAGGAGTATCCAAGCCTTCGAATTTGATTAGATTGTCTATTTCAAGAATAGTGGGCACCACAAACAATTGCATGTACTTCATTCATGACAGCCATTGTCTCTTCACCATCAATACATCTGAATATAATTCCCCCAAAACCTCACTTATAGAGAGTTTTTTGGTGATCTGGGCTATCATAAAGAGTAAAATTGACCACACGTCTCCGGACTTGTTCTCTCACGGCGCTATCTGGTGGGAGTGTTCCATTTTAAAGGTATTCCATGATAGGTGTTATCCATCCTATAGTATGACCATATGGTTCAGAAATGGGACCAATTTCATTGATTTCTTCTGTTATGATTTGTACATAAGGTGAAATTGTTGGACGGTGGGAATGATTGATGACTGTTTCGTCCCAGTTTGGATCTTCTAGGTCTATGGCTACATTATCCAGTGCATCAGTTTGGGAATTTTTTTATCGTGAGACATAAGAAAATGTCGGTTCCGAAGGAGATTCCACCATTAACTTTCTGACGTAATCATAAAAATGGATTAACTCTCCTTTTCTAATGGAATAATCCCCATTTATTTGTTTGATTACCAAATATAAATCACCTTTTACCCTCAAGTGATTCACCAGTGCCTGAAGTGAAAATTCCAAGCCTGTGATTAGAGCTTGATATTCTGCTTCATTATTTGTACAGCCTTCCGTAAATAAAAATGAATAAGGTAGCACTGCTTTTTCTGGGAAAATAATCACAATTCCCAACCCGACTTTGTTGAATTTAGGACCTTCCATTTTCTTCCCTGTTGGACTTCAAGAAGCACCATAAAAGTACATTTCCCACGTTTATGGATCATCTTGAATAGAGAAGACTTACTCATCAGGAAGTTAAATATCTAATGATGTATCTTCTACTGAAGGTTGTTCAACAAGGAAATCAGCTAGAGAATGGCCGTTTATTGCCTTTTCAGACACATACTGGATATCAAACTGCTACAAAATAATGTCTTACCGTGCTAGACGTCCTGTAATCATTGGAAAAATAAGGATAAATTTAAGCGGGTAATTGCGAGATTCCAATTGGACCTCATTATGTTGCAGGTGGTGTCTCAATTTCTGAACTGCAAATATTAATGCTCAGAAACACATTTCAATTCTTGAATATTGAGTTTTTGCCTCATGCATAGTCCTACTAAGGTAGTAAAGGCTGTTTTAATTCCCAGCATCATTCTTTTGGGTAAGGAAGGCACCCAATGATCTCTCTAAAGCTATCGCATAAAGGATAAGTGGTCTTCCTTCAATATGTGGCATTAATACTAGTGGACTCAATAGATATTTAATGATAATATCATATGCCTTTTGAAAATCTTTGTTCCATTCGTATGTGACTCCCTTATTCATTAATTTGGTGAAGGGTCAACACTTTCCTACCAGATTGGAAATAAAATGCCAAATATAGGCCAAGTGTCCTTGAATTACTCTTAATTCATTCAAATTTTGCGGATGTCACATACCAAGGATTGATTTTGTCGTCTCAAGATCAACTTCGATTCCACGATGGCGTACAACAAAGCCGATAAATTCTCTTGAGGTTACCCTGAAAGCACATTTCAAGGGGTTCATCATCAAATTTTGTTGTCAAAGTTTGTGGAATATGATTTCCACATCGGCCAAGTGATCAGAACGTTGTCTGGATTTAACCACCAAATAATCCACATAACATTCAACAAATTTACCTAAAAAGGGTTTGACGATATGGTGCATGGAATGTTGATACGTTGAACCTGCATTTCTTAGGCCAAAGGGCATTACCCGATAGTAAACCACACCTTAAGGGGAGAAGAAATCTCTAGAATCCTCATCCATTGGGGCCATTCATATTTGATTATATCCAGAGTAGCCATCCATGATGGAAATAAATTCATAGCTGGCTGTTTCATCAATTAAGAGTTCTACGATCAGAACTGGAAAATCATCCTTGGGACAATGCTGATTAAGAACGTGAAAGTAAATAAAAACTCTAATTTTTCTATTATTCATTTTCACATGGACAATATTATCCTACCATTTGGGATATTTATCTTCTCTAACAAATTTATCCTTGATATGATTATCCACTTCAGCTTTAATTTTGGAGGCATAAGTTGGGTGTGTTTTTCTTGCGGCTTTCTTGAATCCTCGATGTTCTTCGGGAAAACCCAAACGATGAGTAGGAAAATCAGGATCAAGCCCTATAATTTCTATATAATTCCATGAAAATACATCTCGATTTTGATTTAGAAATGAAATATACATTTCTTTCTCTTTAAGAGTCATGGCCACACTAGTTAAAGTGGGATGTAGATCTTCTTTTGTACCCATATTTATTTCTTTGAGTTCATCCACAGTGGTAGAGATACCCACATCAACTATTGGAGGAGCATCTCTCATATCTTCCACTTCTTCTTCAATATGTGTTACTTCATCTTTTTCTACGTGCATAGTAGATGACAAAGCAGAATTTCCATGACCAGGGGAGAAGTTAAAATTTGAACATTTTGAAGAAGAGACAACCATTTCTGGCCTTATTGATGATGAAGGGTATTCCTTGTGTAATAAAGAGGAGATGATGGATTGATAATCAACATAATTCTTCACTTTGGACATTGCTATAACTTCTTCTGTCCTGGTTGATGAAGTATAGAATTTCTGTATTTTTAGTGGATGAAATAAAGATATCTCTATTTAAGCTTTCATCACTACTTGGAGAATCAACAATTTCTCCCATGCTGTCTGGCTCAATTTACGTAATTGACATTATGGAACTTTCCATAAGAGTTTTGGGATTTGGGTCTATACCTTCAATTTGACTGACAGGAAAAACATAATCTATACTCACATGTGTGAATGGGTTTACTGGAATCTTTTCCAAACCATATAGAGCATTAATTTTGGTAACCTCCTTTGTCATGGATTTCTCCTTTCTCTCCATGTGATCGAATCCCACCTTAATGTATTGAGATTCACATGTTTGGAATGAGGCTTTATCACCATACAGTGTCCCAATTTGGCCATTGAAACAATATTAGAGACATTGATGGTATGATGAAGGTATGACCGCATGTGGATGTAGCCAAGGTCTTCTATGATAAATGTTGAATGTTGTGTCATGAAGAACAACCATGAAATCTGAATTGGACACAAGGTCTGAAAACTGAGTCCTGGGTGTAATCCTGCCCATAGGTTCTTGTTAATTTTTATCATATCCTTGAATCATCAAATTAGAAGGAGATAAATCAGATTTGGTGAGGCCCAATCAAACAATTGTACGAATAGGGATGAGTTTGAATTCGGAGCCATTATAAATGAAAGATAGTCGGATGTCTATATCATTGACTTTACAGATAAATAAAAATGTATGATATGTCCATGTACAACATCATCTTCATCTTCATCTCTAATAGATATCACTGCATGGAATTCTCTAGGATCATTCTCTATATGGTAGACCTCAGCCGCAACAATTTATGTTTCGAATTCTTGAGGACATGATAAATCCTCAATAAGCGCTTCCTGAAGATCTTTTGAAAGATTTAAGGCTTCTATAATTTATAAATTGTCCGGTACATGGGCCAATTGTTTCAAGACATCATTCATTTGATCCAAATGTCTGCATTTACCAACAAGAAATTGTGGTTTTGTAGGTGCCTTAGATGTTGATTCTTTGGAAGTAGATGCATCTCGTATCGGGGTAGGAGTTGTAAATACTCATGGCATTGGTAGATTAGACTGACTAGGGGTATGTATTTTCTGTGATGAAGAATGTGTAACCTCTAACCGATCCTCCAAAATAATAATTCCAACACTTAATCTACCATGTGTGGAAGAACATTCTTGTTCTTGTTGAGCCCGCTAAAGGGCTTTTCCACGAGTTTCTGCTGCATATACAGTTCTAGAAGGGGTAGGATTGAAATAGTGGCTTCTGTAATATCCATGTCTTCCCCTTTATCATATACCTTTGTCTCTTCCTTTAATTCCTCTATTTGATATAGGGAACTCAGGTTCATCATGATCAAAATTGTGGATGGAATACAGATCCATTAAGTGACCCTTGTTAACGGAACCAAAGATCAACTCATCATATGATGAAGATTCTGCCTGATTAAACAGTTCAGGTTGTGCCGTTTGGTGGGATGGTGCCTGTGCATTTGAAGAATCTGGCATAAAATCTACCAGAGTCAATGATAATTTAGAATTTGACACGAACTCATCTTCTTCTGACTGCTCTTATTTCTTCATATTATACCGCTTATTTGAATATTTTCCTTCTAATAAAGGGATTGTTGCTGAGGCATTTATAGCATCAGACACAATTGGTTGATTCAATTGTGTTCATAAAATTTAATGAGTTTGGTTCATCATTTTTTTGACCATCCAATAATCATATTTTTGCGCATTTTTACTTTTGAATTCATGTCACTCGCCTTATTCCTCTAGATCAGTAGTAGTAACACATGCTGCCTGGGCTAAAGAACCTTTCAGTTTTACCTATCTAGAGTCCACACTTTTTTTTCAAGAGGTATTTTAATACAAAACACTACTGAATGGGATGCCCCAACATTTTGTGAAATGGGCAATAGTTGGAGAGGTCTTCATCTCCTTTTTTGTTTAGCATTTTGAGCCTTGGAAACTGAACCAGATTGTTTTCCAGAGCTGAGATGAAGTAGCCAGGTACTTTTTCTTTCTGGAAAGAATAAAATCTGTTCTTTAAATCTTCAAACTATATTTTTCTTTGATCTCTTTGATCATCTTGACGAGGCGACCATTGTTTTTGACGCTCAGGAGGTGGATCCCTTCGATATGATATAGGTTTTGAGGTGGAAGAAGGTACTAGTGCTTTTTTATGTGTAACTGTAGTAGTCTCTTCTTTCCCCATTCTCCTTCCAAGAACTGATTGAATTACACGAGTTTTAAACATAGTCTTTGTAAGGGAGTGTAACGACCCAAAGTTTCATTAATGTAAATCCCTCTTGATCTAATAAAATGTCTATATATGTAAAATGTTTATATAAAATCTCAACTTCATTAGTTTTATGTTATGAATTATGATTGTTACTTTTATAGCCATTGAACAGTGATCACATGATTAGTATAAATTTAAGGCTTTAACAAACCCAATTTACTCAAACAAAAGAAACGATGGACTCATCTAGTAGAATTGTTCCATATGAAGCCCATTTGTTGGAGCTTTGAAAAGAGGTGGCATCCTTGGGCTTCGATCGTGACCAATCCCATGCTGAGCTTCATCATGTCACGCTCGAACAGGACCATCTACAGGAAAAGTGGAAGTTGATAGAGATTACAACATGAGTGATGTTATCCAAGCCATCCCAAGAGTCTGTCAACATTGCACACGTTAACCATAGGTCTTATGTGGATATTTTAAGGAGTTATGTATCAAATCGCTAGTACTATGTTCATATACATTATTTTGTATATAATAATGACTATACTTTCTTGTCATCATTGATACATTGTAAATAGTTTTTAACGTACAAATAGTGTTTTTAGTTATTAATTAATTAAGAATTATATTTTATTAAATTAATGGATTTTTGAATTAAATAATATTTTAATAATATATTATAATTATTATAAAATTGATTTTTATTAAATATAAATGATCTTATAATTTTATGAATGCAATTGTAATTTTTATACAGGTTAGAAAGCCATTTTTTGTCAAAACCCGTGAATTTTCGATAAATGTCGGTTTTTATTTTAAAAGTGAATATTAACATATTTAGAAAATTATTTGGATAAAATTAATTTTAGTTCTGGAATCAGGATGTCAAAATTATCTAACAATGAATTTTTTATAATTTTATAAGACAGTCAAATTTTTGCGTAAAAATAAAATATTGTTTAAATATATAATGTGTTTTATGACATCATAATGACCCAATAGTGATGTAATAAAATACAATAAGCATTATGTTCGACCAATATATGTTTTACCATTAAAATAATGTGATTTTGGGTTTGTTTGACTTATTTTACAAAGCATTAATGGACCCTTCAAGACTTATTAAACATGTTGTCTTTCTAAATTATTGTCCATGGGAGTGTGACTCAACTCCACGTAAGCAACCCCGTTATTTTAAAAAGTTCTGAATTTGAAATTATAAAATATTTTTTTCCTCTCCCCTTTTCCAAAAACAATGAGCTGATTTTCGGTTTGGATTAGTTTAATGTAAGGGGTCCCAAATCTAAACAATAAAGAATTCACTCACCATTCCTATATAAACCCACCCAAGATCCCACTTCCTCCTCACTCAAAGCCTTTTTAGTTCATCCAACCTATACCCTACTGTCTCTATAATCCTCCCAAGGTTCCCCAAGCTCCAAATAAGCCTCTCTCAAGCCTCTCTCAATCCTTTTGAAGCACACTTCCAAGTAAGGGTTTTTCTTCCTTTCACTTTTTTGTCCAATTTTATTAATATTGTTATTCCCATTTAATTTCAATTACAAATGTTGGGGTATGTTTTAACACCTCCAACATATTGACCTCTTATTGTTTGAATGATGAGATACCCCTTTCTCTCTGATTAAGTGCCTCCCATGTACACCTGTTACAATGCCAAAATTCTGAAATGGACTTCTCTCTTATCATTTACATTCAAGCAATACTTTAGTATCATGAATCTAAATTCTTTTAAATTTGTTGGGACATGTTTCTATATGACCACCTGTACAATCCATTTCAGGTAAATATGATGAGACACCCATTTCTCTCTCATAAACCATTTTTATGAATTCTTATGTCACGCCGTTACGCTGCTGAAATTGCACCAATTTTCTAAGCGAATGCCATGGTGTAGTTAATACCATGCCCATTTCTCCATAAAGGGTATTCAACTTTATACACATTTACATATTGATTATAACGTTTCATTAATGAATTCCACATTACTTTATCGTGGGATAAATGATTGTGTTTTATGAATCCATATTTAATGATCCATGTGGCACACTTATGAATGAAATGTTTAAGAAGGGTGTGCCCGTATAGTGCTCCAATGCATTGGGTAAAGTATAGTATTATGAAACATCATGTCCAATGGTTGTTGACACATGCTAATTCAAGTGCATGGATGGTTTAATCATGCTTCATGTGCAATGAGTATTTACTCATGCTCCATATGCAATGAGCCTTGGCTCATTGTAATTCCATCTTAAGTGTTGTTGCCACATTTCCATGTTATGATTATCATGATTTATCATGCCTTTATGTTCATGTTTTTATTATGATCTATTGATATGCCTATTATCTAACATGTATTGTATTCCTCATGTATTCCATATTTATTCCCTTATTGGGCTTTATAGATCACCCCTTTTCTTATGCATGTCCTCAGGTTATCCCTTGCAATGCTAAGTATGAGGGAATGTAGTGGTCATGTAAAGGATGTCTTCAATAAAGATGTTGTATTTCATGTTGTAAGTTGTTATGTAATGATCCTAAGCCCCAAAGAAACTAGGCCTCTCAATCATCAATGTTTTATCATGTGATTACTTTATGTTATAGATCATGTCTAAGTTTGTAATAAAATCAGGGTTGTTATAGTTGGCATCAGAGGATAGGTTTAGTTATTTTTGGGATTAGGATTATAAAACCCTAGTAAATCCATAAAGACAAGACTAAGTATAATAAAAACATCCTTAAGTTTTTGTAAGTTTTGATTAAGTGGTTTATCAAACAAATACATTCATGTCTGGATATGAGTAGGTATAGATGGATCTGGCACAGATGTATCCTAGGGGTAAAACCCGAAAACACCTCTTTGAGCGAGACTCGAACAGGAACTAGTGCACAACAACGGGCCATGCTGCCCTCTTGGTTACGACACTCTTGAGGGATATGTTTTGATAAATTCACAAGCTTAGAATGAACCCTTATTAAGGGAATTAAAAATTTTCCCCTAAGAATGTATGTTAGAAAATAGATCATGAAATGCCTAGAATGAGGCCTATAGAATCATGAGTTAAGTAAATAAATGTTTATTTATAAGTCATAAAAATTTGTCTTTGGATTACCATTTATGATTTACCCCCTAACTTTCCTTTAATTCTAGCCAATGGCTGGTAATAGGAGGACTAGGGTTAACAACCGATGTGAAGATTAGTGTGATGACTATACTAATGAGATATCTAATCCAATGGGAGCGGGAATCGTGAACTTTGTCATGCTTCTCTCTCAGGTAACTGAAGCGTTGAATAGAAACATGTTTCAAGAGGAACATCAAAACCCCCCTAAGAAGGAACAAGTCGCTATCGAGAGCTTCATGAGACAAAGGCCTCCAACTTTTAATGGATCATCCGATCCCACGATCACTGAACAATGGATCAACTCTATTGAAATGATCTTCTTCATACTTAAATGTTCTAAAAAAGAGAATGTTCTCCTAGATGATTATTTTATGGAGGGTGAAGCTGATCAATGGTGGACGTTGATCAAAAATACAAAGCCTGAGGAGGAGATGAAGGTGTTGGAATGGAAGAATTTATGGAAGATGTTTTTCGATAAATATTTTCCGTGCAACCTCCGGATTAAGATGGAAAGGGTCTTCTTTCCCTCAAGAAAAAAGAAGAATAATCTATTGGAGTATACGAGGAAAACATCACAAGTCTTGCACTATATGAATCCGGCTTTGTCGTTACTCCCGAATGCAAGGTTGAGCACTTCATTAGTGGGATAAAGCCTAGCCTGTGGAAAGAATTAGTGATCCGTGACTTCGAAAACTATGAAGAAATTGTCTGATATGACCTCAAAGTAGAAATGGAGATCAGGGAATCATAGGTGTATCATGGGGAAAAGAAGCGTAAGGTAGAATTCCATGCTGGCGGTCTGATGGATAAATACAATAGTGCTAAGAAGATCCAGCACCCCACTTGCCAAAAGTGCAGAACAATTTACAATGGAAATTACCTCAAGGGGATGAGGAAATGCCTTAAGTGTGGAAGAGAAGGGCACATATCTGTTAACTGTCGGCAAGAAAGACCCACGTCTGTGACATAGGAGAGGAACGCTCCATTCAAACCTGAACACATTGTTCATTTCTACAAATGAAAATAACTAGGGAATTTTTCAAATAGGTGCCCTAATCCAAGGGTTTTAGGAGGCAACCAACAACCTCCAAGGCATGATGGAAGATCTTTTTCCATCACTTCTGCCAAAGTGAACCCCGACAATGAAGTGCTGGCAGGTACGCTAGTTATTCATTCAAGAATAGAGAATGTACTTTTTGATTTAGGTTCTAGACATTCTTTTATATCTCGAAATTTTAGTAGAACAATCCCAGCACCACCACAAATCATTGAAGTGAAGATGTTGGTGAGTACGGAAAATGGGGAAATCATTGCATCCCATGAATATAACTCATCCCCTGTCATAATATGTGGATTGAATTTCCCGGTGAACCTCTTCATACTCTCTCTGGTGGAATTTTATTCAATTCATGGCATGGATTGGATTTCCTTATATAGAGCCAACAAAAATTGCAGGGAGAGGGAAATCAATCTCCATATGGAGAATCGACCCTCGATTCTTTACATGTGTAAGGTGAATCTACTTTAGCTCCATAATCTCAAGCATGGATATTAATGCCCTATGAGCACACCTATCTGGCTCAGATGACTGAGTCGAAGGAAGAATCCATCCTTGAATAAATTCCTATTGTGAGGGAATTCGTTGAAGTGTTTCCCAAGGAATTAACTGGTTTTCCTCATAGAAGAGATGTTAAATTCTTAATTGAACTAATTCCAGGGGCGCTACCAATATCCAAGACTCCATATAGAATGGCTGTCGTGGAGCTTGAAGAGCTGACGAAACAACTACAGAAGAATCTAGATAAATGGTTTATACGACCATGTTCTTCACCATGGGGTGCACCAGTCCTCTTCATCAAGATGTAAGATGGGTCAATGTGCCTTTGCATTGATTATCATGAGCTCAAAAAAATCACAATAAAGAACAAGTATCCTCTCCCACGAATTAATGACTTGTTCGATCAGCTGTGTGGAGCACAATACTTCTCCAAGGTGGAATTGCGGTCAGTATATTATTAAGTAAGGTGATGAAGGAATATATCCACAAGACTGGTTTTCGCACAAGATACGGGCACTATGAATTCATATTAATTCCTTTGAGACTCACTAATGATCCAGCAGTCATCATGAAATCGATGAATAGAGTCTTTAGAGATTACCTAGACAAATTTGTGTTAGTCTTTATTGATGATATTCTAATATACTCCAAAACCAAGGAGGGTCATGAGGAGAATTTAAGAACTGTACTATAGACTTTGTGCAAAGAGAAGCTTTATGAAAAGTACATCAAGTGTGAGTTCTAGTTGAAGGAGGTCTCATTCTTGGGCCATATCATCACAAGCAATGGGATATCTATGGATCCATACAAAATAGATCTAATTGATGGATGGTCGAGGCCAACATCAGTAACGGATATCTGTATCTTCTTGGGGTTAGATGGATATTATCGACGATTTGTGAGAAATTTATCACGATTGTCCAAACCTCTTACCAAGATGACTCGAATGGGAGTAATGTTTTCTTTGAGTGATGAATGCGAAGAAATCTTAAAAGAGTTGAAAATAAGGCTTATCACTGCACTCGTGCTCACTTTACCCACAACTGGGGAACTTTTTTTGGTATTCAGTGATGCTTCAGAGAAGGGCTTAGGCTATGTGCTGAGTCAAAATGATAAAGTGATATCCTATGCATCAAGGCAGTTTAAAACCCATGAGCAAAACTATCCAACACATGATCTGGAGTTGGTGGCTGTGATCTTTGTCTTGAAAATTTGGCAGCATTATCTCTATTGGGAGAAATGTGAGATATATACTGAAAACAAGATTCCTAAATATATATTAACATAGAAATAGAATAATATGCACTAGACAAGATGGATAGAGCTTATCAAGGATTATGACTGTTCAATCCATTACCACCCTGGGAAAGCGAACAAGGTGGCAGAAGCCGTATGTAGAAAGGACCCAGCGATTCTGTCACTGATTAGAATTGAAAAGGATCCAATATTCATAGACATGATGAAGATGGACAAAGGAATAATTAAGAAGGTAACATCATCAATCCTTTCACAAATTATTTCTCAACTGTCTATTTTGGAAAGGATATAGGATGCTCAAAAGGATGATGTAATAATTCAGGAAAAAGTGGAAGCTATCGAAAAAGGGAAATCCTTAGAGTTTAATGTTAATGAATAAGGAATTGTGAAATTTGGGAAAAGGCTATGTGTTCCATCAAGTCCAGAGCTGAAGAAGGAACTTTTGGATGATGCACATAGTTCAAATTTCTCTATTCACCCTGGGAGCACAACGATGTATTGAGATCTCCGAGAAAATTGTTTGTGGGATAATATGAAGAAGGAGATCCTTGTATGTACATCAAAGTTCCTGGTGTGCCAAAAAAGTGAAGGCAGAGTGGTAGAATTCTAATGGTATGATGCAACCATTGCACATACCAAAATGGAAAGGGGAGAACATCACCATGGACTTTGTCACTGGACATCCGAGGACATCCAACGGCAACAATGCAATCTGGATTTTTGTGTATCGTCATACAAAGACTGCACACTTCATTGCTATTCAGAAAGATTTCTCATTGTATAAACTGGCACAGATATATATCAGGGAAGTGGTAAGGTTGCATGGAGTACCACTATCTATTATTTCTGACCGACATCCAAGATTCACCTCTATGTTTTGGAAGAGTCTTCAACATGCTCTGGATACTGAACAAAACTTCAGTACGGTCTATCATCCTCAAACTGATTTCCAATCCGAGCAGACTATCCAAACACTTTAGGACATCTTGAGAAAATGCTCAATGGACTTTAAAGGATGATGGGATCAACATATTCCACTGATTGAATTCTTCTACAACAACAGCTTCCACTCAAGCATCCAAATGGCACCATATGAAGTCCTTTATGGGAAAAGGTGTATAACACCGACATGTTGCAATGAGGACGGTGAACATAAGCTGGTTGGACAAGAAATGGTCGAAAAAAATGGTGGAGAAGGTGTACACCATTCAGCAGTAAATCAAGACAGCCTAGAGTCGACATAAGAGTTATGAAGATAACCGTTAATGAGACATTGAGTTTGGAGTTGGAGACATAGTTTTCCTATGCATAACTCTGTGGAAGAAGGTCATGAGGTTTGGAAATAAAGGTACGTTAAGTCCAAGGTACATCGGCCCCTTCTAGATTCTTGATCGTTTCGGGGTTGTGGCCTATCAACTAGATCATCCACCAACCCTGGCCAAAGTACAGGATGTATTTCATGTATTCCTCTTAAGGAAGTACATACCGGACCATTCATATGTACTCTCTTATAATGTGGTTCAGTTTGAGGATAATCTTTCTTATGAGGAGCAACCAGTGAAGATATTAGATCGTAGAGAAAAAGATCTATGAAATAACACAATTCCCCTCATCAAGGTGTTGTGGCGAAACCACAAGTTAGAAGAAGAAACATGGGAATCAAAGAAAATGATGAATCTGAGTTACCCATATTTGTTTTAGTGTGGGAAAAGGAAATTTCGAGGGTGAAATTTTTTAAGGGGGGAATTTTGAAATGACCCAAAGTTTCATTAATAGAAATCCCTCTTGATCTAATTAAATGTCTCTTTATTTAAAATTTTTATATAACATGTCAACTTCTTAGGTTTTATGTTAAAAATTAGAACCGTTACTTTTATAGCTGTTGAACAGTGATCAAGTGATTAGTATAAATATATGTCTTTAACAAACACAATTTACTCAGACCAAAGAAGTGATGGCCTCATCCAGTAGAATTTCTCCATACGAAGCCCATTTTTCGGAGCTCAGAAAAGCGGTGGAATCATTGGTCTTTGCTCTTGACCAAGCCCAAGCTGAGCTTCATCATTTCAATCTAAAACTTGACCGTATACGGGAAAAGTCGAAGATGATAGGGATTACCACTCAAGCGATGTTATCCGAGCCACCCCAAGAGTTTGTCACCATTGCACACTTTACCCTTAGGACTTAAGTGGCTGTTTTAATGGGTTACATAACAAATTTCTAGTACGAAGTTGATGTACATTATTTTTGTATATAATAATGAATATACTTTCTTGTCATCATTGATACATTGTAAAAAGTCTTTAAAGTACAAATAGTGTTTTTAGTTATTATTTAATTAAGTATTATATTTTATTAAATTAATGGATTTTTTAATTAAATAATATTTTAATAAAATATTATTATTATTAAATTATTTTTTATTAAATATAAATTATATTATAATTTTATGAATGCAATTGTAATTTTTATTATGGTTTGAAAGCCATTTTTGTCAAAACCCTTGAATTTTTTATAAATGTCGATTTTTATTTTAAAAGTAAAAATTAAAATATTTAGGAAATTATTTAGATAAAATAAATTTTATTTCTGGAATGAGGACGTCGAAATTGTACAATGGTGAATTTTTCATAATTTTCTGAGACAATCAAATTTTTGGGTAAAAATTAAATAACGTTTAAATATTTAATTTGTTTTCTGACATAATAATGACCCCATAGTTATTTAATAAAATACTATAAGCATTATGTTCGGCCAATATTTGTTTTAATATTAATATAATTTGATTTTGGGTTTGTTTGACTTATCTTACAAAGCATTAATGGACACCTCAAGACTTATGAAACATCTTGTCCTTTTAAATTATTTTACATGGGAGTATGACTCAACGCCACATAAGCAACCCCATTATTTTAATAAGTTTGGACTTTGGCCTTATAAAATATTTTTTTCCTCTCCCATTTTCCAAAAACAATGAGCTTATTTGTGGTTTGGATTAGTTTAATGTAAGGGGTCCCAAACCAAAATAATAAAGAATTCACTCACCTTTCCTATATAAACCCACCCATGCTCCCACTTCCTCCTTACTCAAAGCTTTTTTAGATCATCCAACCTCTACTCTACTCTCTCTAGAATCCTCCAATGGCGCCCCAATCTCCCAATAAGCCTCTCTCAAGCCTCTCTCAAGCCTCTCTCAAGCCATTGGAAGCACACTTCCATGTAAGGGGTTTTCTTCCTTTCACTTTTTTGTCAAATTTTCTAAATATTGTTATTCCCTTTTAATTTCAATTATAAATGTTGGGGTATGGGTTTTCACCTCCCCCATACTTCCCTATTACTGTTTAAATTAAGGGAGAGCCCTTTATCTCTCATTAAATGCCTCCCATGTACAATCGTTACTATGCCAAAATTCTGAAAGGGACTTCTCTCTCCTCATATACATTCATGCAATACTTTTGTATCATGAATCTAAATTATTATATATTTGTTGGGAAATGTTTCTATATGACCCTCCTTACTTTCCATGTCATGTAAATATGGAGAGAAACCCATTTCTCTCTCATCAACCATTTTTATGAATTCTTATGTCACGCCGTTACGCCGCCGAAATTACACTGATTTTCTTAGACAATGCCATTGTTTAGTGAATATCATGACCATTTACCCATCAAGGGTATTCACCATTATCTACATTTACATATTTATTATAAATTTTCATGTATTAATTCCAAATTACTTTATCATGTAATAAATGATTATGTTTTATGAATCCATATTTTATGATCCATGTGGCACACTTATGCATGAAATGTTTAAGAAGGGTGCGCCCTTATAGTGCTCCAATGCATTGGGTAAAGTATAGTATCCTAATACATAATGTGCAATGGGTGTTGGATCATGTTAATTCAGGTGCAACGAGTGTTTACTCATGCTTCATGTGTATTGAGGATTTACTCATGATCCGTGTGCAATGAGCCTTGGCTCATGCTAATTCCATGTTAAGTGTTGTTGCAACATTTCCATGTTATTATTATCAAGATTTATCATGCCTTTATGTTCATGTTTCTATAAAGTTCTATTGATATGCCTATTGACTAACATTTATTTTACTCTTCATTTATTCCATGTTTATTCTCTTACTGGAATTTATAGCTCACTGCTTTTCTTATGAATGTCCTCAGGTTATCACATGCAATGCTACGTACGAGGGAATTTAGTTGTCATGTAAAGGAATTTTTAAATAAAGATGTTGTATTTCATGTTTTAAGTTGTTATGTAATGATCCTAAGACCCAATGATACTAGACCTCTCGATCTTCCATGTGGTATCAAGTGAACAGTTTATGTAATAAATCATGTTTATGTTTTTAATAAAATCAGGGTTGTCATAGAGAGCCTTCGATATGTTGAGCGATTGAAGTAAGGTCTCAAAACCCTCCTCTATATTTCATAGGGATAAAATGTGTGAGTAATATATCATGTATATTTTCAACAAATATTGGCAACAATTCTTCTTGAGGGAGTGTTAAGCTTAAGGAATATGTTAATCCCTTCCAACGATCAATGAAATCTGAAACTCTTTCATTTTCTTGTTCTTACAATTGGTAAGATAAAAAACTGTCACCTTTTTTAAGGTTGAACTAAGTTGATGAAGGAACCTTTGACAGAGATCTTCCCACCCAGTAATTGACTGAGATTGTAAACTTGTATACTAGAAAAAAGTAGTCCCTTGTAATGACTGCAAAAAACACCATAGCTTAACTGCTTCTTGTTGTTGAGGAGTTCCCATCATAGGATCACAATGAGAAACATAATGTTTTAATTGTTGTTATGGATCTCCCAAACCATTAAAAATTGGGAATGTGGTATTCGAAAAATTTTATGGGGGAGAAATTTCATCAACCCATTCAGGGTAAGATTTCTTTTCCAGTTGAACCGGTGCACGTCGTCCTTCCATAGATTCCAACCGAGCTGTTAATGACTCTATGGTAGTCATTAATTTTTTAGAATCATCTGTTTGAGATTGGACTTGAGTAGGTGAAATAACTTGAGTTTGGATGGGGGTGGTGACCAATACTACCACTGATGGTAGTATTACCAGTTGCTGTCGAGCATGACCCATAGGATTAGACCTGTGAGGGTTTACTTATAAAGGAGGATATTCTTGATCCATCATAGTAGCTGCAACAAATTCCCTTGATAGACTAACTCCATCATGCTTTGGAGGAAGACTACCTTGAAGTAGTTCTGCATTTAACCTCCTTAACTCCATCATTTCTTCTTCCTGCTGTGCAAACCTTTCCTCTAATGTGAGTGATTGGCATTCTCTAGAAGTAGGGTGGGGTGTAACCTGACTTTTAAAATTTTCCTTGGTATGTGCCATTTTGAAGTATGGAAGGGCATTACCCGAAGGAATATCTTGCCTCTGGGAAGCCCTTTGGCTTCTGGTATACACACCTTATTCATTGATTTCTGTGTGTACAACCTCTTGAACATGAACTTCTTCATCTAATCCTTCTGAGTGAACATCATGTTTTCGGGGATCAATGACAATGACATTGATGACCTTTATCGATGCATAACACATTGCATCCCTTCTATCAGCATTTCTATGATACAGTCTTCTTCCATGTCCTTGATGATACACTGTCTTTTTTTGGATGACCCCTGATGAACATCTTTGTTAAATGTAATTTGATGGGAATTTCATGATAATTCTAATCTGATTTCATCTTGTGGATTCTTCCCTAATCGATAGAAGACTGACCTATACTGAGTAAGAGATTAAGAATTTGAGAAATTCCCCAGTCCGGTGGACTGGGGTTATTCCTATATTTCTTGCTCAACTCCTCAAATCCTATCTGTTGATCCCAAGGGTTGGATTAAAATAGTCCACAGTCTGGTAAACTAAGGTGTCTCTTGAGCCGTTACATCAGAAACATTCTTAAAAGCCCTCCAGATTTTGTGGACATTATACCGAAAATTATCAGGATGTATCAACCTATATCAACTCAAATCACCTGTCTCAAATGACCTTTGGATTATTTCTAACACTTCTATCACCTGGTGACGTGCATGCTCTAATTGTGAAGCCTGTTAAATATTCTCATTTTCATGATGCAAGAGTAATTCGAAAACTTGTTCCTTGTATGCCTAACAGTGGGAAGAACTAGTTGAGGTATGTTCTTGAGAAATCATTTGATTACAAAAAAACTAGTTGGATTTGAGCTTCAATGGGAAATAACATTGCAAGAGACCACATTTGGCAGGCAATGTTGACTAGAGAGTTCTGTGAAATGAAATGCTCCTTGAACACCCCATCCCCTGATATAAATACCAGATGGGGCAGTGGTAATTAACTGGTGCAACATTTTTAACATTTCAAGGCATGAGCCCCGACGGGCTCTCTACTTCTTTTCAACCGTTGGATGTCGGAAAACTGAGAGGGATGTCAAATCAATTTGGCATTTCAACCCTTCTATTATCTTGACATGATTTTCATATTCATCATAAGATAATATTTTCTCCTTTAAATGAAAATGATTTTTCCATATGTTGAGACGAATATCTTAAATACAATCTTCTATCAATGTTTCTAGAATATCATACTGAGAGTAAGCCAAAGGCCAAAACATGACTGGTATTTCACCTTCCGCCAGTTGTTTTCTCATATTCAGTACTTCCTCTTTTTCATTTGATGAAGATTCTTCTATATTATTGGACCAAAGCGGGTGATTCTTGGTTGCTTCATTATATTCAAAAAGATTGGTATAAATTTCATTTGTCAAATTAGAAGATGAATGACCCATGGGTGGTTCGAAGAATGACCTACACCCCGGGCTATCTTTTGATTGAGAAAGTATTTCACCTAATAACGGTAAGGCATCAGACATGACTGGATTCACATTTTCAAGTGCCTCAAGATAAGATGGATTTCTCATTACTGCTTTGTACATCGATGAATTTTCCAGGAAATGTGAATTACTACTATGGAGAGGAATTTCGCAGCTAAATTCATCATCATGGGGAGGACCACCATGGTGGGTTACAACAAAAGATGAAACATCTTGCTTATGGGTCTTCTGGCCACACAGAGGGTTATTATGGATCTCATCTGAGTATGAAACTTAAAGATCGACCATATTTTTATGAAGCAAGACTTTATGTGGAAGTTTTTGATGAAGAACATCAGAATTATTGTCCCCACTATTGGGAAATGAGAGAGTAAAATCTTGATTTGCAACAGACAATATTCTGAGGGCTTGAAGGACTCCAGCATCGAGCAAAGCCCTATTGCAGATTGGATCTTGATTTTCTCGACTACTCCGGATGAGTATTTTTCTTAGACAACTTCTTACTGAATTTGGAAACCACTTTTTGACGAAAGTGGTTATTGTGGGCAGGTGTATGTGATTGCTCAAGAGAAACAGTATGGCTAGGCTGATAGTTCTCATTTGAATTGGGTGTATGTACCCGACTTGATTGTCCATATGACATAGGGGAGCATGCCCCACGACCCACCTGGACTGAAATAGAGGTGCCTATCTACTCCAGAGCGACATATTGATGAGTCACACCACTTATAGGTTTAGATTTATGATTCATTCTCTGTGATGCTGATAAAGTTGAGATAATATCCTGACAAGCATCCAGGATATGAGAAGGTATTATCTTCCACTCCTTCACCATTGTCAGAATATGCTTGGTGAATTCAGCTACCGGAATAGTAATATATGTCCATTCCGGGTTTGGAGTAGGTTTATGTGCCTACTCCTGTACTCCTTTTCATGTCAACGAATATTGGCAGTACTTATGCATAGGGGTATAGAGTTGAGTCTTCCTTAGATTTTTCATCGGAGCTTTCCGATTGACTTCTCCGGGTACTACCAAACGAGACTGTTGGTAGGATTGATAAACATTGATAGGTGTTTGTGTATAATGTGTATCCTCCATCAAGTATGGTTGATGGGATTCCTTCAATACTAGCAGACGAGACTGCTAACAGAATTGGTGATTGTAAACAGGTGTATGTTCTTGCTTACTAGTTGCCACCATATTAGATTGGAGAGCTTATTCGGATACAGTCAGACGAGCCTGCTGACTGGATGCTGATTTATAAACAAGTGCATGTTCCTACCTATAATACTCTACCAAAATTGAATGGTGTGATTGATGTGTTACTACCAAATGAGTTTGCTAGGCAACATGATTAAAACGGATGGGTGTGTGTGCTTGCTCGTTGCTTGCCACCAAGTTAGGTTGGTGGACCTGTCCGAAGGGGGAAGAGGTAAGAACCTGCTCCCTATTGTCAAGTTGTTTCCTCTGGTGGTTTTTCTTTCTTTCCCGGGTTCAAAGAACCAGAGCCAAATTCTTGGAGATGACACCCTCATCATGTTGAGGGCGCACTACCACACGGGTCTGGCGGCGATTTTTGGATGGAGTCCTTAGGAAGGACTCTGAAATCCTTGAATGGAGGCCCAGAGTGACCTCCTAATCAACCTCCCTGTAGTATGGGAGGGACTTGTTGTTGTGTTCCGGGGATAACAACCCGAAATGATTGAAGATGGTGGTTGGCACCACCTGCTCCTTGATCACTAGTCATCATTTTCCGGACGACCGGTGTGAGTTGTTCACTTGGAGGGCTTGTCGAGCAGCCTCCAGAGTCGGGATGGAACCATGTGGAAGGTATTCCCTCACCAATGCATTTGATACCCAGCATTGCAGACGCTGAGTGGGTGATGTCGTCCTCAGAGCGGACGAGGATCCAACAGGAGTAGCGGTTGAGGCATTCACATGTGTGAATTTTAAAGAATCCATTTCGTACTGCTATGAGATCTCAAAAAAGGGTTTCTGTTTGATATAGAAGACATAATCAAGATAAGTTCAGCCCGACTACATCTTTTTCATGATCATATAGGAAATTGATTAATTTATTGGACATCACATTGAGTTAAATAAGTGATTAATAAATAAGTAAAACATCATTTTAACTTGTTTAAGGATTCTTGTCAAGTTCACCATTTTTTGTTTCGCTCTAGAAATGTGAATGAACATGCTTGTTTACGGTTCAAACTTTCCAATTGATTTCTAACAGGTTTATTCGTAGTACCAAAAACATCAAATTTTTCTATATCCATTTGGACCTACATTCCAAAGGTAAGTTCTCATTAGTTGTGGACTGATGAGGCTTATGAATTCTCATTAGTCGAGAGGATGGGATGTCAGGCTCATCACACCTTTTTTAGGGGAATTATTTCTCACTCCAGGACTCTCATATAGATTTAAGTTATCTTCATGAATCCTTATTAATTCACCAAGTATGAAAACGAGTTTTCCTTTATATTTATCAATCAATGATTGATATCTATGAGATTTAGATAATCCTTTATATGTATTTGACGTTCTTCATCGATGGAGAATCATCAATGTGTATTTGAGATTCTTAGTCAATGGTATTCTTCAATACATTTTATAGAAATCTCTTGGTTATTGATGACCATAGTGGTTTTAAATCAACTCAATTGGGCACATGAAGTTTATTTTCATTCAAAAGGACATGGATTATTTCAAGGTTGGGATTGTACCCGCAGAAGGGCTACCTACTTATCCTTGTTAAGAAGGAATCAGAACCCACATAGTTTGGGAATTAAGATATAGTTTAATGTCATATGGGACAGATGAGAATTAATGGTTGATGAGCTCGAACCTTATGAAGGCTTCCTACATACTATACTTTTAAGGTAGAGATCAATGTCCACATAGTTCAGGAGAGGAACTATGGGGATTATGTATGATTAATGGCCCATAAATATGTGTCGTGGTTACTTTTACACTCTACGATCATGTGAGTTATGCTCGGTGTGAGAAACAAGAGGTATCAGTAAACCTGATGATTATTCCATGAATGATGCGGTCACAAGGAATGATATGGGGATTATGTCAGTATGATTTCCCATGAAGATAAAGACTACGAATTACATCCTGAAAGAAGCCTAGGAACAAGGTCCATAACGGTATTTGTGCTTTATGGAGATTTGGATACTCTAACATGGGGCTTACTCTTAAGGAGGATGCCCATATTATGGGAGGACATTTGGATTACTCCTGAGGATGATTCCCATTAACAGGGTCCATAAAGGTATTTGTGCTTTATGGAAACTTAGATCTTGGGGCTCACTCTTAAAGAGGACACCCATAATTAAAGACTTTGGGCTTACTACTAAGGAGGATGCCCATAATTAAAGGAGACATGAACTTATGATTGGGGATTACTCCTAAAGAGGATTCCCAAATCAATGAAGAGGAGAGTTGGGGCTTACTCTTAAGGGGGATTGCCAGAATTAAGGAACTTATGATTGGGGTTTACTTCTGATAAGGAAGCCCAAATGAAAAGTAATTAAGGTTGGGGATTACTCTTAATGAGAATTCCCAATTAAAGGTAACCTATCACCTGGGGACTAATCCTAAGAAGGAGGCCCAAAGTTAAATGAAATTATGATTGGGACATAATCCTGAGAAGGAGTCCCAATGAATTCCTCTCAAAAAGCCAACAAAAGAACCATTCCATAAATGGATTTGAAGAATGTTTTAAAGGATAAATATTGAAGAGTAAAGGTGAATTTGAAGAAAAGAGGTGGATAAGATGGATGGGCACTCAAAAATAGTTAGGGACGCAATTTTGGGTTGGTTTCACACGTCTTGGTCGTGCATGTATACTTACGCGACATGCCTGCACATGGGCGACAGTTAACATGTAGGGTAATACTTGGGCGACTTTGAACTAAAGCCCTTAGTATCATCCCTAGAGGCTTCCAGAAGGGTGGCACACATGTTCTGTTGAAGGGATAAGGTGGCGCGCAAGTATGGCCATTTATATTAAGGTTTGGGAACATATGAGTGAAATTGTTGATGAATTCAAACACATAGACCTTATTATTCCTCATTAGAGCCTCCATTCTAGGTAAATAATTACCTTAGAAGTGTTCTGAAGACCTGGAGAAAAGGCTTGGGTGACCAGAGCTCTGTATCTGAATTCTGGAAAAACCGTCCTTGAAATGGGTGTCCCACATGAGCTATTTATAGACCACATGAGTTTGGGAGAAAAACCACTTTGTGCGCGCATGTGAACTGCACACCCATGACTGGCATGCAAGTGACTTGCACACCGAAGGCTAGCATGCAGGCATACTTGCACTCCTTAATGCATTTCAAATTTTGTTTGAGGTTCTTCCTTCACTTTTTTCCTTGAGGTACTTCCCTTAGTCAACATTTGGGCCCTATGACGAAAAGGAGTGTCAATATTAAATAACGAAACTGAGAAGGAAAGAGATGAGTTACTCGAGGTGTTTGATAAAAAACATCAGAAACTGAATTTTTTTATTCCTACAATGGAGATCTAAAATCTACACTCTAATCACAAAAAATATATTCGTAATTTTTTATTTCTTATTTGTTTTTATTTTTAGGAAGAAATGTATGTTGATCATAGTCTATCTGGATACCTCAAATATTAATTTTTTATATCCAATGAATGGATATCCATCCAACTGACCACATGTGATTTGTATTGTGATTTTGTAATATGTTGCTATAAACATTTTATAGATAAACATTGAAATATATGTTTTAGTCTATGTTTTAACAATAATAATTTTATGATAGGGTGGTCACAAAGTATAGGATAAATCATGGCATGAAGTCATTGTATGAAGAGACAAATCCTATGGATTACTAAAAATTAAAAAAACATAGGGTATATATAGAAATATTTAACTATCATAACATTTCAAAATAATTTATTTATTTTGGAAAATGTTTAATCAGTGTCTAAAGCGATATAATGATATTGATTGTCGATATAATGTTTTCACATTAATGAGATCGACAACAAAAGAATGAAAATACCATCATTACCCAAATTTTAATTTCCAAAGGTAATTACAATTTCATTAAATATATTTCATAATAATGTTATTGTCTTAATTTTCTCAATACTATCAAGATTGCTGACAACCTCAATACTCAAAAGAATAAATAAATGTTTTAGAGATGAGTGGTAAGCATACATATTGGAAAAATGTATGTCGTTAATAAATTTTGGGGACTACCAATGATGTTTGAGATCTAGTATGAGTTATAAAATTAGAAATATATTGTTGGGGTGTGAAAAATTAATGTCATAATTATTATATATTTTTTTTGAAATATTTCTCATGGAGAAGTATAATTGATGAAATGAATTTATTTACAAACACTGACCTCCAAACAATAAAATTGTTGGGAAATGAAGAAGGTGTGGGTGGAGGAATAAGAGGAGGTGGAGGTGGAGGCCGAGGCAGACGTGGAGGAGGAGTCAGAGTTAGAGACTGAGGTGTAGGAGGAGGCGGAGTTGGAGACTAAGGCAGAGACCTAGGACAAGGAGGAGATGAAGCGATTTACTAAAAACAATAAAATTAATGGTTAAAAGAGTAGAATAAGTATTATACCAATATTGTTTTTGATAAAAAGGGTTTAAAAGAGCAACAAAACACTTTTAAATTAAGATAACATCCATTATACAAGTGTTTCCGGTGTCTTTTCCAAAAAAAAATTTCATCACTTGTTTAAGTGCTTTTACATAGGAATTTATGTGGTGGAATTTTTTTTTGAAAAAAACAAACCAAATTTATTTTTTCAAATTTATTATCATAAGATACAATTTATTTTAGAAAATATTATTTAATATAAAATATTATTAATGTGTGAAAAAACCCATCACCAAGAACAAGCAGAACAAGAACAAAAAAGTGGTGAAATTTTTTTCCCATAAATTATCTACATTGAAAAAAAAGGTGTTAGCTGTGGAGAAAATTTTCACTTGAGAGTCATGAAACACCAATCCCATCATAAAATAGGTATGTAACACAACCTAAATGTTTGAGTAAATATGTGTTTAATCAACCATCAAATCCAGTAGCTGTTTGAGATAACAATTGTAGGACAAACAGCATTGAGAGAGTGTGGTCATAGAGGAGGGTTGGTGTTAATGGAAACATCAAATCAAATGAAAAAAACCTCCTTATGAATAAATCTCTAAAAATGAAAACCCATGTCAAATGAAATCCTAAAGAACCGAAAAGGAAAATGAAAACCACTTTGAAAATGAAGCTTCTAGCTTGATCCAAAAGCACTTAAAAATCAAGAAATACAAAATTTAATTGAACTAATCATGAACATTTCATAAAATAAAAATAAATTGGTTTATATTTGGTCGGAAGTGTACTTATTTGGTATATTCAATCGTCAATTAGATACATGATATAATATTATAAATTCTTCTTAAATCCATACAAGTAAAATGAATCATAAATAATTTTTGATATATAAGAATAAATATCATGTCAAACCCACACACGATAGATCAAGTATTACTAAAAGTGTCTGTTTCAATTTTAAAATGACATTTTATTAAAAACCAAATATGGAATGCTCAAAACAATGAAACAGAATTTTGATTTTTTTAATAATTTTGGAAAGCGAATCATATTTCATAAAGGACATGTATGAATCAGCCACACTTCAATATGAATCATGGTGTGATCAATAGGACTCCAATTGAATCTTTTTATTCAAAATTTACATTAATTTTTGTAAATAAGTCAACTACCATGCTCAAAACTATGAAAAAACATTTTTATTATTTTGTTAATGTATGAAAATGATACATTAGTCACCTGTGATGTGTATGAATTAGCCACAACTCAATATGATACACGATGTTCCCGTTATGACACAAAGTGTCTCTTATTAGTATAAAATTATCATTTTAATACCAAAAAGTGTCAATCATATAAAAATGAGGAAACTCACTTGAATTGTCTTGATAATTTGGGAAAATGTTCATAATAAATTTTTGATGTGCTTGAATCTGATTCATGTCAAACCCACACATGATGAAACTAGTATGACTCAAAGTGTGTGTTTCCAGTTTAAATGAAATTTTAGTAAAAGAAAAAGGTGGCGTACTCAGAACCAAGGAAACCCATTCATTTTATTTTAATACATTATTAAAATGATACATAATTCATTTGGGATGTTTATGAATCATCTGCACCTCTATCTAATGTGTGGCATGAACGGTATGATTCTTTCTGTGTGTTTTTATTAGGAATTGACATTAATTTTAGTATAAAAGACCACTAACATTCTAAAAACCAAGAAAACACATTTATATTGTTTCGGTTCTTTAGAAAAATAATCCATAAGTCATTTTTTGATATGTAGTAATCAGCCTCACCTCAATATGATACATGATGCACCTTGTATGACTCATAGTATCTGTTTTCAGTTTAAAATTAACATTTTAATACAAAAAATATCAGACACTGAAAACTGAGAAAACTCACTTGTATTTTCTTGATAATTTATTGAAATGTTTCATAACTCATCTGGGACATTTATGAATATGACTCATATAGAAACCACACATGATGAAACCTATATGACTCAAATTGAAAGTTTCTATTTTAAAATGAAATTTTCGTAAAAAACATAAGTGGAGTACTCAAAACTGATGAAAAACATTAAGATTGTTTTGATACATTAGAAAATGATCCATAAGTCATATGGGATGAGTTGTAATTATCTTCACCTCTATACGATGTACATTGTAACTGGTATGACTCCAAGTGTGTGTTTTCAGTATATAAGTGTCATTTAGTTTAAAACGTGCATCACATCGCCAAAACCATGAAAATGAGCGTATAATGTTTTCTCATCATTTTATATGCTTTTACAAAATTAATTTCCTTATCTTTTCTATCATATACTTATGTATTTAATTTTCATATAGATAATTCAAGAAGAAAAAGAAATGGCATGTGATGTGAAAAAATAAATTGCAACATAATCTGATACACAATGTTACAGGTATGACTCAATGTTTAGTTTAATGTTAACAATTTCAATTTAATTTATTTCTTTATATTATCACTGGAATGAGAATTTATTTCATATATAAGTGCATTATTTTTCTTATGTAAGGGTGGAAAATTATTTAATATAGGTGCATTATTTTTCTCTTTAAATGTATTTTTTTCTTGTATTTGTGTTGGAAATTTTACTTCATTTATCTCATATATTTCTATATACATTTTCTAAAAATTTAAGTTATTTATGGTGATGTAGTGTACTATTATAGGAAATTACAACATTCTTTGTTTCTGGGGATCCAGTGCTTTGTGACATAAAACTAAAGTATTCCCATTTATTAACACTAAAAAATGCACTGATAAAGGAATCATTTATCAATGCTAAATAAAGAAAACATTAAAAGTTATCAAGTATTAGTTCTTATTAAAGAGTTGATAAAATAGGTCCTATTAATTATTTTTTTAGTGATAATAATGAACCACTTTATTAATGATTTTATATCACTCATAGAAACCTTGGGCTTTTAACCATTCTGTGCTAGTCAAAACATTTTTAGCACTGATAAAGCTAACTCTAGAACTGTTAAAACCCTCTTTTGTAGAAGGGATGAGTTCAAAACCATATTTCTCTCTAGGATATTTCTTAGTACAATGAATCATAATCCAAAGAATATGAGATCATAATGTAGAATATAAGAGAGAGAAATAATATTGGAATGCTATATTTGAATATGCATATGAGATTTGATGAGAAAGGATTAAAACTAAAAACTATAATAAAAAATAAAAAATAGCTACTTCATTATTTCTTAGTGATGTTATTGATCCAACTTTATCTATATGGAACCACTATATTTATAGGTATGAAAACCTCCACGATCTAGTCTTAGAATCACAAAATCTCCTCTACAAATTCCAATTCATTCTTTCAATTTAAATTTTGTCAAATATTACCCATTTAACTACATCAAAAGATCTCTATTAAGTAATCATTTAATTATTCATTAGATAAATAACATGGATTAGACATTTAAAAAATTCCTTATCTTCACCCATGGCTGTATCATGATTTAATTTGTCTTTATCCTACTTTTTACATAAATTCCATTTCCCATGTGTCATTTTACTCATCAATATCCTCAGATCACATGTTCATGGAATGAGTTGTCCCAACTTATGATTTAATATTCTTGTAAACCCTAGCTATCATGTGAAAGTTATGAGGTTACCCAACCTAACTTTTTCATCCTTTGGGGATTCAAAATGTCATACAAAGACATTTCGTTGTGTTTATTAAGAATGGGAATCCAATATCGACCACAGGGTGATGAATGAATGTTTTGAATTATTCATCCACTAATGGAATTAGTATGCTTCAATACATGTTAAATTCAACCCATGTGCTTTCTTCTTGATTAATGTATGTACAAAATGATCACAAACACACCAAGGGATTGTTCATTTCTCATTTGATCTACTCCTCGTTCATGCATTCATGTCATCAGTGGGATATCAACATGGGGTTCAGTCTATTTCAATATCATATCATTTATCCATGGTGGTTTCAGTGGTGGGTTCTAATATAATCATTATCTAGCCTTCATAGTTCCTGTATCAAGCCCCTTCGATGGATTGTATATAGTTTTGTAGTATTAAGATATCCAATGATGGTTTTTGAATTCTTAGAACAATCTAAGTGGTGGATAAGGTGATGGTGGTGTTTAAAATGTTCCATGGTAGTAGATATATACTTAGTAGTTGGAGATAATGTTTCCAACTAGTTTTATAAGGAAAATAAATCAAAAATTATTAAATTTAATTATTTAAATTTAATTTATTTCATGTAAAATTTATGAGAATCAGTACTCACACACACATATATACCATTTTGTAGGTATATACATATGAATACTCATTTATATGTTAAAAAAATTGAGTAAATTTTTATTTTATTAAAAATTGATAAATAGTTTTTTTATATATTATTTATGTATATAAAAATATATTATATATATATATATTTAAATATTAATTAAAATAATTAAAATTTTATATCTAATTATATAAAACAAAATTTCATATGTATATACATATATATAAATGAAATGTAGGAATTATATTAAAATACTTTTCAAATAAACCTTACAAAGGTTGGTAAGAAAAGAAACAAACTAGAAAAAGGGATCCTGACCACCCAACAAAGTGTTAAGAAAATGTGCAATGTGATAACCCTCATTCAGAATAGAGGAAAACATAGAATATTATTTCATATACCCCATCAGCTAGATTATTTCCACAATAGAAACAAAAAATCGAAGAGCCAATTCACCTCGATCAAAAACAATAATGGTAATTTAAAAATCAGATTTTATCCACAATATATATGTATATATTAAATCATAATTATCCATAAAAACTGAAAAATGATAATATATGAAGAACTTAATATCTATATTAAACTAATCATATGGAAAATTTTAAGTATCAATAGAAAAATGTAAAGAATAGCCAATAAAATAAAGATAAACATCTATTGAATTTTGAAAAATTTTTGTATACCAAAGACTAACTTACTTTTGAAGGCCTTATAGGCCTTTTTGAACTAAGAAAATACACCAATGGGGGTTCCCCTAAGTCTTGATAATGTATATCGGTTTGATATATTTCATTCGATATCTCTTGGAGACAAAACAAATACCTGGATCAAAAGATATAGCTTTTTGATGTTCAGTTCATGGCTTCAACTTATCTTATGATATTAATTAATTCATTAATTTTTTATGTCTGCAAATTGTTATAAAATAACCATAACATAATAATATTATAAAAATTAAAAATGAACATTAATATTCAAATATTTTTTAAACCATTTTCTATAAATATGTTATGTATTAATTGTATATACATAATTAATATTATATAAATCATATTTAGGAAAATGTAATTTATATATGTCAAAATATATATATTTATATTAATATGTGATTTTCAATATTTTTTATGAAGGTCACCTTTTATCAGTGTAAAAAACGTTTGTAAAGGGGGCCTTTATTAGTGTTCTAAAAAATGTGGTGATAATGGCTAAGAAAAGAACTTATAAAGGTTCTCTTTAAAAACATTAGAAAAGAACTGAAAAAATTCAACCTCTATCATTACTTTTTTTGTGCTTATAAAGACCTTGTTTATTAGAACTAAGAAAATCCTTGACAAAGGATAATAAAAACAGTAATAAAGGGGATCTTTATTAACGTTAAAAAAAGAGGTGAAAGAATCCATCCTTTTTCATCGCTTTTTTATCACTTATGAAGACTCCCTTTATCAGCAATTTTTTAGTGTTGATAAAATTATCCCCTTTATAATTGATTTTCTTTTATAACTAATAAAATGTAGCAGTCTCTATGCCTGAATATGTTGTTGTGTTTTGAGTATAATTCCTCAAAAACAAGTTAGAAGTTCTTATATTTTATATTTATGCAAAATCTATGGTAGAAAAGGGAAAAATATATAGGGTGAAGTGTCTATGATAAAAATGGTGGTGTGTACACTAGAAGGGCACTACAATAAAAACGGTGTTTATAAGCATCTTATTTAGTGGTGGTTTTCAAAACCAATTCTATTTTTTAAAATTTAGTGGATGTTTTTTAAAACCATCACTAATTAAAGAAGGGTTTTTAGTAGTAGTTCATTTCATGATGGTTTAAAACCCCATTGAATAACAATTGGAAGTTTTTAATCCTCTTTTAAATTTTTTATATATTTTTTAAAATGTATTTAATATCTTAATTTATAATTATGTACTGTTTATTTATTATTATTATTATTATTATTATTATTATTATTATTATTATTATTATTATTATTGTTATTTTTTTATTTTAATTTTTATTATTCATTATGCATTATTTATTAATTTATTTATTATTTAATAAGTAAATATTATTATTTATTTTAATTTTTAAATAATTAAGAATGATTAATTATTAGTTTTAATTATTAATTATTTTCTAATTATTAATTATCAACGTTTAATATTAAATATATTTTAAATAAATTTATTTATATATTCTATATTTATATATATTTATATATGTTTTATTGGTAACGTTTGGAATCACCTTTTTCATCTCCCAATTCCACCCAAGGTGGAATACTTATTCTGGCATGTGTTCTAGTGAATCCTTCCAACAAATGATTTTATATGCTACCTCTATGAAATGAAGGAGTTTTATTTTCCATTCTGTTAGTCAACTATGGAATCTCCACCACATTCCATCTTGTACTTCTCTGGGATAAGAACGTTTGGCATGATTTGGGTTCTATTTTGTACCTTTCTTTGGATTCAACACATGATCTAGTGATGATTTTGAATATTGGGCTTTCAACTCTTGTAGTAGAGAGGATGTCCCAGCTATGTATGATTTAGTGGCTGATATGGGTCTAAAGGAATGAATTGATCTTCAACCAGGTTGATAAATATTAATTTTTTTGGGTTGAGAGGGCAACCATTTGGAAAGATACCTAGAGACAATATGATTTTCATGGTCACTCCCAATGTGATCTTCTTGCACCTTGATACTTGAGTCTTCCTTGTCTAGGATAATTGAAGGTTAATGTGGATGTAATATTCAATGTACATGGCTCTTTCGGTGTTGGAATTATCACTCTTGACTCTCTTTTCTCAATTGTTGTAGCTTAAAATATGGCCTTTATTTTAGATTGGTCTCCATCAGTGGTGGATTCCCATGCCATTATTGCAGTCCTGGATTTTGATTCTGAGAGAGGTTGGAGTTATTTAATTTTATAATAATACCACAATCACATCATCAAAGTAATAACTTCTTCAGATTTCCGCCACCAACCATTTGTTCTACTTGTCAAGAAGATATTCTGGCTTCACACCTGCTATCCAACATGTTCTTTATCCTTCATAAAATGGGAAGGGAATATGAATGCACATCTTTTTGAAAACCATGGACATTTTGGAGATTCTCTAAGATGGTTGGTTGATTTACCTTATTGGCCTCTAAAACACGTGTCACATGATCTTGATCTATTGATTAATTTATTTTCTTCCGTAAAAAAATAAATAATCTGCGTAAATACATAGAAATATATATCATTATGTGTGTGCATTTATGTATATTTACATTTGAATACATACATATATATTTATATATTTATATAATTATCTTTAATTATATATATATGTGTGTGTGTGTGTTTATATATATTTATGCATGTTTATTTAAAATTATATTTTTTCTGGATTTTTAATATATTTATATATATTTATATATTTTTTTATATTCGTATATATTATGTGGATATTTAAAACTATATATATATATATATGTCTTTATATATATTTATTTTAATATCGTTTTATTTTTATATATTTATGTATAATTTTATGTATTTATATATATTGATATATATATATATAAATTATTTTTCATTTGTATATATTCATATATATTATATGGGTGTGTGTTTGTGTTTATATATATACATTTATAATTAGTAATATATATATATATATATATTATTTGTGATAATTTATTTATGTTAATATATACTTATAGATATTTTTATGAATTTGTTAATATTTATTTATATTAATATATATTATCTGAAAATTTCTATATATATAGCAATATTTTTATTTTAAATTATATAAAAAATAATAAATAAAAAATTCAAAAACCGTCAATAAATATTTAGCAGTGGTTTAAACCACCAATAAATAAAAAAACCACTATGAAAATATTCCCAACACATAAATGTGTGATGCTATTAGAAAGTGTCACACATCATTTATCAGTGGTTTAAAACACCACTCAATGCTCTAAATATCACCATTAAACCTTCTAATTTTTATAGTGGGAATTTAGAGTAATATATCCTAGAATGCATGAAATGGTGGAAAGGATTGATCAAATGTTTTTAAAAAGAACATGGAACTTCCAACAGTGTTAACTATATTTTTTTTATTTTTTATAAATTCCATTTATTTTTTAATTACAATTATTTTAATATATATGAATATTTATTTATTCAATTTTCATTATATATAAAAATTTATAAAGTCATTAAAAAAAAGTATATATAATAAGTTAGTAAATGTTAAGTCTTAATATATATATATATTTAACACATAAAATCATTAATAAATTAAAAATATTAATAAAAATGGTAATGATCATTATTTATTATTAATAATATCATTATTATTATTATTATTATTAATTTAAAAAAAATACTAACAAATTAAATTCTTATCACTATTTTTAGGGGAAGATCAAGGGTTCCTTTATTGTATATACATTGGCCTTCAATTCTATTTTTTATAGGAGTTGTTGCAATAAGTAAGGGCATTATGTTTTTCAACTTTTCACAAAAAACATATTAGTTTAACATTTTTTTAATATAAAAATTATGAATTTCAAAATCTTACATATTAAAGATGTTCATCACATTATTGATTAAAGTGTCTTTGTGTGACCAAATAATTGATTAAAAAATAACACAACTAGAAGAAATAATTTTCTTAAAAATAAATCAATCTTGCATTAACTGTCACACATAATAAAAAAAACAATTAATAATGGGATAGAGTGTAAGTGATCACATAGGAAACCAATATATTTATTCATATCTAGGAAACACTGGGTGAATGTGGAACATTGATATAACTCTTTCTATTATGGATTTTATTCAATTATTAATCTTTTGAGATATGTGTTTTAGGAATATGAGGGTTATGAGAATTATAGGGAAGATAAAAAAGAAAAGTGGCACAACTAGAAGCCCTAGTGTAAATAACACCACTATAACTCTGACATAATCCACCTTAATTGATAAATTTTAGACTGTGTAGCATGGAAGAACTTTAATGATGTGGAATAACAGAGTTAGGATGAGGATATTTCAATGGGTGATGAAAGAAAAAACCTATCCTTGGTACATGAGATACCTAAGCCTTATGATAACATGGAACATGCTCAGTAGATCCATCATACAGTAGGAAAAAAGAAGTTAGGATAATGTATATTTTTTTGTGGTGGTTTGGAATGTATTCCACCATATCTGAAACCCCCATAGATAATATGTTCTCTTACACTCATTTTTCACTAGTAGAAGACAGACTTGTTGAGCCTAATTTAGGTTATCATTTGGGTTCTATATCTAATGTTCCCAAGATAAATTTCCCCTTTCATCACACACCAGAACCGCCTCATCCTAACTCTATAATTCCACATCATTTTATTTTTCCATTGCATTTTCTACCAAAAACCATTATGATGGTTTAGATCAGAGTCATGGTGGTTTTGATCACACCCGGGCTCCTGGATGCACCAATCAGTTTCCTGGTCTTCCCTACCACTCTCCTCAGCATAATGTAACTAAAAACTATCTTCCACAAGATAAACTATCAACCAATGGATAATTTGGGATAATCTATATCAATATTAAACCTCCTCCTAGATCTTCCAATATGTTGATGAACATACTGAATACTTGTGTGATCACTGGAACTATCTCAATTCTTCTTTTATTGTTTTTTTGATGTGTGTGTTCGCCAATGAAAGTGCAGTTTTTTTAAAAAACTATCCCTCCTAATGGTGTTCTCTTTTAGTTTTTTTTTCTTGGATACATTTAAACATTCATCAATAATGTTATCATCATCAATAATTGGTAGTATTTTAAAATTTAGTATTTTTCATATAAAGAAAATTTTAAACTACTACGTTTGTAGTGAAAATGTGAAAAACAAAATTCCCTAACTTATTGTAGAAACTATAAGTAAAATAGAATAAAATACTAACCTAAAACAAAAAAAATTGAACCATAAATCTTCCACTCAAAATAGTGAAGAGAATTGAATTTATTAGTTTGATTATGTTTTATAAATTATATAATAATAATAATGATGATATTATTATTAATAAATCGCGATCATCACCTTGGTTATTAATTTTTCTGTTCTTTTGATATAGATCTTAACATAATAAATATATTTAAATTATGATGTAAAGATTAATTACATAACATATATCTTATTCATATTAAAACTATTAAATATAAACAAGAATCCCTTGATCAAATTCTATCATAGGTGGATTTCTGAGTTACTGTTGTAGTTATTATAGTGATCACTATAGTAGTTACTATAGTTACAAATCTATTCATCCGATTCGGGTCTACATTTCACAGATATGGGACATCGTCCCTTTGAGCCACCAAAGTCCTTCGGGCCACTTGGCCTTTTCCCCAAATCAAGCCTTCAGGACAATGGATTTCAGGGCATAGGGTCATCGAGAAATGAAGAACTCAGGTCAGTCCACATAGGAGTAGATTCTAGAAGAGTAATCATAAAAAGTAACAACCACCATAATGGAGCTAAATAGACTAGATGATAGATAGGGTATGAAAACCACCATTGGTACCAGGTAAATTGAGGTGGGGAACTATGCACTATCAATGAAGTAGATGCTGCGGAGCGGCAGTTATAGTGTAGTTGAGTCTTTGGGCCTTCAGTGCATGTACTTTGCCTTGTGGCTCTGGTCCTATGTGTCTTTCAAGGGTTCCCTGTCTAACCAGTTAAAAAGGTATTATCAAAATAAATAAATTAATCAATCACTGACCTTTGGATGGGGTTGACCACCACCATAATTTATAAAACAAGATAAAAATTTATAATTATTTATATAATAGCTAATGTTATGAATTTTCTAAAAGTATTTTTGTTATTTTTTTCTTCTTGCTACCTCCATAACAACCATTACTATTAGTTACGTTATATTTATTCTTAGTAATGTGCCTCTATGGAATGACTCAGTGGTAGTGGCCCTACAGTTTACTCAGGAGGTTTTATATTTTAGTCTCCCTAATATTGTTCTTTCACTCTATATGTTCATTATAAGTAGGGTACATTGTCTGCATTATAAATGAAATGTTATTAGTGAATAAGTCAAGGAATTATTTTCCCACATATATCAATGGAGTTAAATATCATGGACATTTTATTTAAATAAAATGATCATGTTAAATCCAAGGAAATGGTATAATAATGATTTTATTTCAATATAGCCAAAGAAATATGGATCAGACATATAAGTTGATGACATGGGTGTACAACCTTCTTGATTAGATATTGTGACAAAGGGATTATGTTACATAGTGAGTGATCATATGTGGCAGTCGATGTCATGACATTAACTTCTTTCTCTTGGGTTCCTTGACACATATATAGATAGTAATCAGAGACTTTATGCTATCCCATCTAATTATAATAATAAATAATCCTAGATGGTCACACACTGTATTTATTTTTTGATCTCAATCAAATTCCCTTAGAATTTAATTATTGGAATTCATATTATTCTCAAGACAAAGGAGTAATTTGATTCGATTTTAATGACCACATAAATTAAATAAATATATATTCAAAAGGTAATTATTAAATTGCAAGGAAATTTTATATTTATGTATTTATTTGTAGAATAAAATAATAATTGATTTATTTTTGAATTCAATAAATTATAAGGAGGATTAGTGGTCCAATATTGTTTTCTTGATAAATATTAACTTGCATGCTTGTAAAATATTATTTATCATTGCACTAAGTAGAACATTAAATAGAATAAATGAATATTATTATTTTAATACATGACATGGCATCAGATATGGGTTTAAAATTTTATTAACAGATCTTTTCTAATAAATTAAATTACATACTGTAACTGTAGGTTAATAAATAAACCCCTGATGCATTTTAAGATAGGTTAAAATTGAAAATTATTATCCTTAATGAATTTCTTTCTAGAATCATCCTCTTACTTCTCACATATACACATGAAAAAAATATCATGAGAATTTAAATATGATCATAGAAATTGGATTAGATCAATATTAATAACACAATATAATCAATTAACTACACTGGAACCAAACGATTCAACGGTTTCATTCAAAGACTAATGTATATGTATGGATCACCATTAGAGGGATTCTAAAATTGGACCCTATAAGTGCAATTATGGATTAATAAAACATGTTTCAAATGTTTAACATGTACTATGAAGAATGATCTATATAATAAGGTATTATTTATTTTTACTTAATAAAATTATTTATATATATAATGTGAAAATTTTCACCTCTTAGTTTTCACATCCTTTTTCTATCAATATTCAATTGGAAAAATGTTATTGGTTATGATGTTTATGTATTTTAAAATATCTTAATGATTCATTGAATACAAAATATTCTATATTGGGATCATAATATATAAAACTTTCTACTTTGGATAGAACTATCAAGTGGTATCATAGGGGTCACTTTTGAAATTATAATTATTTATTTTATTGTCGATCATTGTGCATTTAAAAGTTAAAATTAATTTCTTTTTTAAATTCATTATCAAACTTTTATCTAAATATCTTATTCCATTGGTTTTTTCATACTCTTATTACTATGATCGTCAAATAATCAATAAGATCACTTATAAACCAACCATATGGAGGTGCCATAAATTTTGGATGGATATTACAACACTCCATTGTGTTTACTCCTTTGTTACACGCTGTGTATCTTTGTTCATTGCACAAGGAGGACCATGTGTGTTCTGGATCATCATGTAATTAGTATATACTGTATGAAATAAGAGAACAACATGTTAACTAGCCAGAGTGGCACACAAATTTTTCAAAGTACACAAAATGTTGATTGACTACACATCCCTTATTACATGTGTTTTGATGGTGGATAAAAAGGAGTCAAACCAACTCATGTAATTAAAACATTGTGTGATTTTAATATATAATACTCATAGAATGAAATCCATATAATTCTAACTATTCACCATACACTTCATAAATGTCAGGAAAAAGTACGCACCAAGTCCCAAGGTTTGTATTACAGATATTCAATGTAGAGAAGTGTACATGATGTGGCTAGATTGAACACACCGTGTACTTTACCTTTTTATATAGATGAAACAATCATAATTATTTACTATATTAAACCTCATATACCTATGTTCCATGTGGAATTAAATTATAAGTCCACGCCATTCGGAAGGTTTTATATTATATTAAATGATAAATTAATTCTACATAATATGCGAAACTATGAATCATATATAGATACTGTATACTAAAGAATAAACACATAAAATTTTATAGGATAATCGATATTTATATGTTTCATTTGAAATTATATTAGTAGGAAAAGAAATGATATTATGATACATTAAATCTACATAATATGTCTTATGAGTGTATTTTTTATAATTAAAACCATACAGAGTAGTTTTGGAAGGTACTCAATGAGTTTCTTCTGAGTAAACAATTATGTAATATTTTATTGATTTTTAAATAAAATAAAATAATTTATTAGAAAAATAAAGTGGATGAAAAAATTTAGAATATTGGATGAAATATGAAAAAATTAATTAATTGATGAAGAAGGAAATTAATTGGATTAACTTGAGAATGTTTTTATCTTATTAATGAATGAATTAAAATGAGTGTCAACTAGTTTCTTTAAATGTCTAATCATTTTATGTGTATGTATGATCATTATAATGACCGTAATTATTTTCTTTGGGTTTAATTTAATTTAATTTTATTATATGGTTTTGAAATTATTTATTATTTAATTATATATGATGCCCTTTGAGTCATCCTTCCCTTTTTTTATTAAGTAGGACTTGGGGGTGTAAGGTTGTTTTATTTAATTTCTCTTAACCATTCATTTTCCCCCCACCAATGTGTGTGTTATAAAATATATATATAGTTTTTTAAGGTTCATGCAGTTATTTCAAGATGGATTTGAGGTATAAGAGGTTTAAAACTGAAATGAGAAGAAACCAACATGAGATATACATAGGTGAACATGTGGGATACAACAACTCATGAAAATACTGGATCAAAGAGTTTATCACTAGGTCCATAGATTGAATTATTGTTCTCTCAGTAAATCAATAACTAGATTAAAATCATGATCATTTAATTTATTTATTTATTTATTTTTAACTTATCAATGATTTATTTTATGGATTCAAGAACAAAATCAAAAAAATAAATGAAATAATATATTAATATAGAATTAAAATGAATGGGTTATGCATATTTTTTTATCAAAACATTTTTATAGCTAAAACCCCGAACTTTATGTTAAAAAGTCATGTAATGTTTAAAATAAGAAAATTTTACCCATAATAAATAAAATCCTTCAACTTAATATTAATACAGGATACACAATGAATTACTTGAGTAGGAATGAATACCATATAACAAAGTGTTTGACCAAACAATTTTGGGACTCTTATTTTTATCATGATTTGTTATGAATGATTTTGCTTTAAATAAAATTTTTATATCAATAGGATTCACTATTTCTTTACTTAATGTGTCTTGGAGGAAAACATCAAGGAATCCTCAGTTATGAGTATAAAGATTATGGATTCTAATAAACTGATCAAGGTGATGCAATCCCATAGTTCGAAAATAAATTCCCACATAAACGCCCTTGTGTAATTGAAAGAGTCCATGAATGGGTTATGAGAAGAAGCATATGGATATTTTCAACTAGAATTTCTATGAAACAAGAAATTTAGAGTCAAACTGTGATGGTTAATGGGAGTTGATAAAATAGTGGGAGACATCATAAAATTAAATTCATTGTGTATAATATTTTTTTTTTGAAATTTTTGAGGGTCAAAACAAATTTATTGAGCATAAAAAAGAATACCAATATTGGGAATTTTGAAAAGAGGGATCCAATAAAATTAGAGGAAAAGTGATTAAGAGAAAAATGACCCACTTGTTTGAAAGGGAACAAATTTCAAAGGGGAATAAAACATTGAGGAAAGCATAAAAACCTCATTACCCCCCCCCCTCAAAAGATAGTGAAAAAATGATACCATTTAATGAGGATGTGTCTCCCCCTATCAAAATTTCCACCATTCTTGACAAATACAACATGGAAATGATCCCCTCCAACCCACCATGAAATTTGGAGGAGAGCCGAATGAAAGGTTCTACCACACATTTCTCTCTTTTGAGCAACCCACCCGACAAAGAATGCAGCGAAATTACATAAATGTCAACCAGATGTAACAATATATATTTTTGAATAGACTATAAAATTTTTTAATATAATGGTTCCTATATTTCCATCAAGAAATGATGGAAAATTCCAAAATGATGGGTGTTAGCACACCCATTTCTCTTTTGAGGTCTCCCACCTAGCGACAAATACAAAATTACGAACCACATTCCAAATGAATCAAAGAAGATACATGTTCTCATAAAATATTTTCACCCCAATAAACATATTGTTGTAAAAGTAGGTCAGAAAAAAATAGAACCACACTAGAAACAAAATCCCATAACAAAATAATGGAAAATCTGGAACCTTGAACATCATTTTAAATTGGAAACTCCTGCTGTCTAGAATTCCAACATTGATGGAAGAAAATATAAATCCATATTTTCACCCAAATACATTAGATTTTGGAAAAAGTAGTAAGTACCTTATAAACTAGCTAACACACCACATGTAACCCCCCCCCCCAATTCGTAGCATTTCCGATGAACATCAACATCAACTCTACTGAACATGAATGTAATCCAATCATAAAGAGCCACCCCAAAGTTTCACACAACGAATCAATCATTAATGAGATCCTAATGATGGTATGCAACCTATGAGCATCATCACTAGTAGAAAACTATAATGACCTCCTCAATATACCTGCCACACAACCAGTAATATGAAGATTGACTATCAATATGCTACCTTCTAAAATGATGAAAAATATAAACTATATATAAACCACATAAAAAGTATGGGAGAATATCTAATGAAGATATTACAATAGATACACAACTCTAACTGAAACCATAGAGATGTGTTGTCACAAAACAATGAAGCTGAGAGAAGTGAAAAAACTAGAGATGAGCTATAAAAAAGGTTAATGGAATGATCAAACTAGGGAAGCTAAGGAAAATACTTTAGGGAAGGAAGAGAGACAAGAAAGAGTCATGGATTAAATGATAAGTGAATAAACACTATGAGGGAAGACTCTATTAGGAGATAACATATGGGGAGAACAGATCCATCTCCTCTCATTTAAATTTAATCAATTGAATTGCCAATAATATTCTCTTTTACTATTTTATAATAATGTAAATTTCATCAACTACATTTTTCTTTATTATAATTTTTTTAAAAATCAGTATCTTTGCTCGAAGAAATATAGAGGAAGGGTTCATATGATTATAAACAGTGTTGTTTCATGAACAAAAATATTACGTGCTAGAATCCTCACTGAATAATCCACCTACTAAGGAGGTTGGTGATGAGAATCTCATTTTCTATGATAAAAAAACTAATCAGTGTATCCAATATTCAATGTTTCATGCTTTAATCGAAGTCAAATGAACTATTGAATTCACATGAATAAATGGATTCTTACCGTATGTTTAAATATATCTGTGGACTATATTAGGACAATGAAAGATAAAAAAATTAGGATATCCATTGCACTTTTTTAGAGAAAACATGGTTAAGGTACACTAGTTGGGCCTCATGTAGTGAAAATCATAATATTGTCTATATTAAGCACCTAGAGGTCCTGGGGTTTAAACTACATGAAGAACTACACCAAGATTTCATTTATTCCTCAATATCATAGTGCTTATCCATCGTTATTATTAATTTCAATATGAAACACATTGAAAAGTATCTCTTAGATATTTTTATACTATATATCCATGATGATAAGAATATTGAGCATGAAAATCCTTCCATTTTTATATTGAATAAATGGAATAGCTAGTTGAATAGTTATTTGTCCAACAATTCATTAAAACGTCATTCTAAGAAGATAAGGATCAATGGATAAATAAGAGAACAAGATACTATCAGTTTTTTAGGTGGAAATATGGCCCACTGAAAGAAAAATTATACCCCAAACAATAATAAAGGGGAATATTATAATGCATTTGTTAACAAGTGAATATTTTCCATTTTGGGTAATTGGGTTTTAGATGCAACATATAAATTATGTGTGTGCATTTATGAATATTTACATTTGAATACATACATATATATTTATATATTTATATAATTATCTTTAATTATATATATGTGTGTGTGTGTGTGTTTATATATATTTATGCATATTTATTTACAATTATATTTTTTCTGGATTTTTAATATATTTATATATTTTTTTTATATTTTTTTATATTCGTATATATTATGTGGATAATTAAAACTATATATATATATATATATGTCTTTATATATATTTAATTTAATATCGTTTTATTTTTATATATTTATGTATAATTTTATGTATTTATATATATTGATATATATATATATATAAATTATTTTTCATTTGTATATATTCATATATATTATATGGGTGTGTGTTTGTGTTTATATATATACATTTATAATTAGTAATATATATATATATATATTATTTGTGATAATTTATTTATGTTAATATATACTTATAGATATTTTTATGAATTTGTTAATATTTATTTATATTAATATATATTATCTGAAAATTTCTATATATATAGCAATATTTTTATTTTAAATTATATAAAAAATAATAAATAAAAAATTCAAAAACCGTCAATAAATATTTAGCAGTGGTTTAAACCACCAATAAATAAAAAAACCACTATGAAAATATTCCCAACACATAAATGTGTGATGCTATTAGAAAGTGTCACACATCATTTATCAGTGGTTTAAAACACCACTCAATGCTCTAAATATCACCATTAAACCTTCTATTTTTTATAGTGGGAATTTAGAGTAATATATCCTAGAATTCATGAAATGGTGGAAAGGATTAATCAAATGTTTTTTAAAAGAACATGGAACTTCCAACAGTGTTAACTATATATTTTTTATTTTTTATAAATTCCATTTATTTTTTAATTACAATTATTTTAATATATATGAATATTTATTTATTTAATTTTCATTATATATAAAAATTTATAAAGTCATTAAAAAAAGTATATATAATAAGTTAGTAAATGTTAAGTCTTAATAGATATATATATTTAACACATAAAATCATTAATAAATTAAAAATATTAATAAAAATGGTAATGAGCATTATTTATTATTAATAATATCATTATTATTATTATTATTATTAATTTAAAAAAATACTAACAAATTAAATTCTTATCACTATTTTTAGGGGAAGATCAAGGGTTCCTTTATTGTATATACATTGGCCTTCAATTCTATTTTTTATAGGAGTTGTTGCAATAAGTAAGGGCATTATGTTTTTCAACTTTTCACAAAATACATATTAGTTTAACACTTTTTTAATATAAAAATTATGAATTTCAAAATCTTACATATTAAAGATGTTCATCACATTATTGATTAAAGTGTCTTTGTGTGACCAAATAATTTATTAAAAAATAACACAACTAGAAGAAATAATTTTCTTAAAAATAAATCAAGCTTGCATTAACTCTCACACATAATAAAAAAAACAATTAATAATGGGATAGAGTGTAAGTGATCACATAGGAAACCAATATATTTATTCACATCTAGGAAACACTGGGTGAATGTGGAACATTGATATATCTCTTTCTATTGTGGCTTTTATTCAATTATTAATCTTTTGAGATATGTGTTTTAGGAATATGAGGGTTATGAGAATGATAGGGAAGATAAAAAAGAAAAGTGGCACAACTAGAAGCCCTAGTGTAAATAACACCACTATAACTCTGACATAATCCACCTTAATTGATAAATTTTAGACTGTGTAGCATGGAAGAACTTTAATGATGTGGAATAACAGAGTTAGGATGAGGATATTTCAATGGGTGATGAAAGAAAAAACCTATCCTCGGTACATGAGATACCTAAGCCTTATGATAACATGGAACATGCTCAGTAGATCCATCATACAGTAGGAAAAAAGAAGTTAGGATAATGTATATTTTTTTGTGGTGTTTTGGAATGTATTCCACCATATCTGAAACCCCCATAGATAATATGTTCTCTTACACTCATTTTTCACTAGTAGAAGACAGACTTGTTGAGCCTAATTTAGGTTATCATTTGGGTTCTATATCTAATGTTCCCAAGATAAATTTCCCCTTTCATCACACACCAGAACCGCCTCATCCTAACTCTATAATTCCACATCATTTTATTTTTCCATTGCATTTTCTACCAAAAACCATTATGATGGTTTAGATCAGAGTCATGGTGGTTTTCATCACACCCGGGCTCCTGGATGCACCAATCAGTTTCCTGGTCTTCCCTACCACTCTCCTTAGCATAATGTAACTAAAAACTATCTTCCACAAGATAAACTATCAACCAATGGCTAATTTGGGATAATCTATATCAATATTAAACCTCCTCCTAGATCTTCCAATATGTTGATGAACATACCGAATACTTGTGTGATCACTGGAACTATCTCAATTTTTCTTTTATTGTTTTTTTGATGTGTGTGTTCGCCAATGAAAGTGCAGTTTTTTTAAAAAACTATCCCTCCTAATGGTGTTCTCTTTTAGTTTTTTTTTCTTGGATACATTGAAACATTCATCAATAATGTTATCAACATCCATAATTGGTAGTATTTTAAAATTTAGTATTTTTCATAAAGAAAATTTTAAACTACTACGTTTGTAGTGAAAATGTGAAAAACAAAATTCCCTAACTTATTGTAGAAACTATAAGTAAAATAGAATAAAATACTAACCTAAAACAAAAAAAATTGAACCATAAATCTTCCACTCAAAATAGTGAAGAGAATTGAATTTATTAGTTTGATTATGTTTTATAAATTATATAATAATAATAATGATGATATTATTATTAATAAATCGCGATCATCACCTTGGTTATTAATTTTGTTGTTCTTTTGATATAGATATTAACATAATAAATATATTTAAATTATGATGTAAAGATTAATTACATAACATATATCTTATTCATATTAAAACTATTAAATATAAACAAGAATCCCTTGATCAAATTCTATCATAGGTGGATTTCTGAGTTACAGTTGTAGTTATTATAGTGATCACTATAGTAGTTACTATAGTTACAAATCTATTCATCCGATTCGGGTCTACATTTCACAGATATGGGACATCGTCCCTTTGAGCCACCAAACTCCTTCGGGCCACTTGGCCTTTTCCCCAAATCAAGCCTTCAGGACAATGGATTTCAGGGCATAGGGTCATCGAGAAATGAAGAACTCAGGTTAGTCCACATAGGAGTAGATTCTAGAAGAGTAATCATAAAAAGTAACAACCACCATAATGGAGCTAAATAGACTAGATGATAGATAGGGTATGAAAACCACCATTGGTACCAGGTAAATTGAGGTGGGGAACTATGCACTATCAATGAAGTAGATGCTGCGAAGCGGCAGTTATAGTGTAGTTGAGTCTTTGGGCCTTCAGTGCATGTACTTTGCCTTGTGGCTCTGGTCCTATGTGTCTTTCAAGGGTTCCCTGTCTAACCAGTTAAAAAGGTATTATCAAAATAAATAAATAAATCAATCACTGACCTTTGGATGGGGTTGACCACCACCATAATATATAAAACAAGATAAAAATTTATAATTATTTATATAATAGCTAATGTTATGAATTTTCTAAAAGTATTTTTGTTATTTTTTTCTTCTTGCTACCTCCATAACAACCATTACTATTAGTTACGTTATATTTATTCTTAGTAATGTGCCTCTATGGAATGACTCAGTGGTAGTGGCCCTACAGTTTACTCAGGAGGTTTTATATTTTAGTCTCCCTAATATTGTTCTTTCACTCTATATGTTCATTATAAGTAGGGTACATTGTCTGCATTATAAATGAAATGTTATTAGTGAATAAGTCAAGGAATTATTTTCCCACATATATCAATGGAGTTAAATATCATGGACATTTTATTTAAATAAAATGATCATGTTAAATCCAAGGAAATGGTATAATAATGATTTTATTTCAATATAGCCAAAGAAATATGGATCAGACATATAAGTTGATGACATGGGTGTACAACCTTCTTGATTAGATATTGTGACAAAGGGATTATGTTACATAGTGAGTGATCATATGTGGCAGTCGATGTCATGTCATTAACTTCTTTCTCTTGGGTTCCTTGACACATATCTAGATAGTAATCAGAGACTTTATGCTATCCCATCTAATTATAATAATAAATAATCCTAGATGGTCACACACTGTATTTATTTTTTGATCTCAATCAAATTCCCTTAGAATTTAATTATTGTAATTCATATTATTCTCAAGACAAAGGAGTAATTTGATTCGATTTTAATGACCACATAAATTAAATAAATATATATTCAAAAGGTAATTATTAAATTACAAGGGAATTTTATATTTATTTATTTATTTGTAGAATAAAATAATAGTTGATTTATTTTTGAATTCAATAAATTATAAGGAGGATTAGTGGTCCAATATTGTTTTCTTGATAAATATTAACTTGCATGCTTGTAAAATATTATTTATCATTGCACTAAGTAGAACATTAAATAGAATAAATGAATATTATTATTTTAATACATGACATGGCATCAGATATGGGTTTAAAATTTTATTAACAGATCTTTTCTAATAAATTAAATTACATACTGTAACTGTAGGTTAATAAATAAACCCCTGATGCATTTTAAGATAGGTTAAAATTGAAAATTATTATCCTTAATGAATTTCTTTCTAGAATCATCCTCTTACTTCTCACATATACACATGAAAAAAATATCATGAGAATTTAAATATGATCATAGAAATTGGATTAGATCAATATTAATAACACAATATAATCAATTGACTACACTGGAACCAAACGATTCAACGGTTTCGTTCAAAGACTAATGTATATGTATGGATCACCATTAGAGGGATTCTAAAATTGGACCCTATAAGTGCAATTATGGATTAATAAAACGTGTTTCAAATGTTTAACATGTACTATGAAGAATGATCTATATAATAAGGTATTATTTATTTTTACTTAATAAAATTATTTATATATATAATGTGAAAATTTTCACCTCTTATTTTTCACATCCTTTTTCTATCAATATTCAATTGGAAAAATGTTATTGGTTATGATGTTTATGTATTTTAAAATATCTTAATGATTCATTGAATACAAAATATTCTATATTGGGATCATAATATATAAAACTTTCTACTTTGGCTAGAACTATCAAGTGGTATCATAGGGGTCACTTTTGAAATTATAATTATTTATTTTATTGTCGATCATTGTGCATTTAAAAGTTAAAATTAATTTCTTTTTTAAATTCATTATCAAACTTTTATCTAAATATCTTATTCCATTGGTTTTTTCATACTCTTATTACTATGATCGTCAAATAATCAATAAGATCACTTATAAACCAACCATATGGAGGTGCCATAAATTTTGGATGGATATTACAACACTCCATTGTGTTTACTCCTTTGTTACACGCTGTGTATCTTTGTTCATTGCACAAGGAGGACCATGTGTGTTCTGGATCATCATGTAATTAGTATATACTGTATGAAATAAGAGAACAACATGTTAACTAGCCAGAGTGGCACACAAATTTTTCAAAGTACACAAAATGTTGATTGACTACACATCCCTTATTACATGTGTTTTGATGGTGGATAAAAAGGAGTCAAACCAACTCATGTAATTAAATCATTGTGTGATTTTAATATATAATACACATAGAATGAAATCCATATAATTCTAACTATTCACCATACACTTCATAAATGTCAGGAAAAAGTACGCACCAAGTCCCAAGGTTTGCATTACAGATATTCGATGTAGAGAAGTGTACATGATGTGGCTAGATTGAACACACCGTGTACTTTACCTTTTTATATAGAAGAAACAATCATACTTATTTACTATATTAAACCTCATATACCTATGTTCCATGTGGAATTAAATTATAAGTCCACACCATTCGGAAGGTTTTATATTATATTAAATGATAAATTAATTCTACATAATATGCGAAACTATGAATCATATATAGATACTGTATACTAAAGAATAAACACATAAAATTTTATAGGATAATCGATATTTATATGTTTCATTTGGAATTATATTAGTAGGAAAAGAAATGATATTATGATACATTCAATCTACATAATATGTCTTATGAGTGTATTTTTTATAATTAAATCCATACAGAGTAGTTTTGGAAGGTACTCAATGAGTTTCTTCTGAGTAAACAATTATGTAATATTTTATTGATTTTTAAATAAAATAAAATAATTTATTAGAAAAATAAAGTGGATGAAAAAATTTAGAATATTGGATGAAATATGAAAAAATTAATTAATTGATTAAGAAGGAAATTAATTGGATTAACTTGAGAATGTTTTTATCTTATTAATGAATGAATTAAAATGAGTGTCAACTAGTTTCTTTAAATGTCTAATCATTTTATGTGTATGTATGATCATTATAATGACCGTAATTATTTTCTTTGGGTTTAATTTAATTTTATTTTATTATATGGTTTTGAAATTATTTATTATTTAATTATATATGATGCCCTTTGAGTCATCCTTCCCTTTTTTATTAAGTAGGACTTGAGGGGTGTAAGGTTGTTTTATTTAATTTCTCTTAACCATTCATTTTCCCCTCACCAATGTGTGTGTTATAAAATATATATATAGTTTTTTAAGGTTCATGCAGTTATTTCAAGATGGATTTGAGGTATAAGAGGTTTAAAACTGAAATGAGAAGAAACCAACATGAGATATACATAGGTGAACATGTGGGATACAACAACTCATGAAAATACTGGATCAAAGAGTTTATCACTAGGTCCATAGATTGATTTATTGTTCTCTCAGTAAATCAATAACTAGATTAAGATCATGATCATTTAATTTATTTATTTATTTATTTTTAACTTATCAATGATTTATTTTATGGATTCAAGACCAAAATCAAAAAAATAAATGAAATAATATATTAATATAGAATTAAAATGAATGGGTTATGCATTTTTTTTTATCAAAACATTTTTATAGCTAAAACCCCGCACTTTATGTTAAAAAGTCATGTAATGTTTAAAATAAGAACATTTTACCCATAATAAATAAAATCCTTCAACTTAATATTAATACAGGATACACATTGAATTACTTGAGTAGGAATGAATACCATATAACAAAGTGTTTGACCAAACAATTTTGGGACTCTTATTTTTATCATGATTTTTTATGAATGATTTTGCTTTAAATAAAATTTTTATATCAATAGGATTCACTATTTCTTTACTTAATGTGTCTTGGAGGAAAACATCAAGGAATCCTCAGTTATGAGTATAAAGATTATGGATTCTAATAAACTGATCAAGGTGATGCAATCCCATAGTTCGAAAATAAATTCCCACATAAACGCCCTTGTGTAATTGAAAGAGTCCATGAATGGGTTATGAGAAGAAGCATATGGATATTTTCAACTAGAATTTCTATGAAACAAGAAATTTAGAGTCAAACTGTGATGGTTAATGGGAGTTGATAAAATAGTGGGAGACATCATAAAATTAAATTCATTGTGTATAATTTTTTTTTTGAAATTTTTGAGGGTCAAAACAAATTTATTGAGCATAAAAAAGAATACCAATATTGGGAATTTTGAAAAGAGGGATCCAATAAAATTAGAGGAAAAGTGATTAAGAGAAAAATGACCCACTTGTTTGAAGGGAACAAATTTCAAAGGGGAATAAAACATTGAGGAAAGCATAAAAACCTCATTACCCCCCCCCCCCCTCAAAAGATAGTGAAAAAATGATACCATTTAATGAGGATGTGTCTCCCCCTATCAAAATTTCCACCATTCTTGACAAATACAACATGGAAATGATCCCCTCCAACCCACCATGAAATTTGGAGGAGATCCGAATGAAAGGTTCTACCACACATTTTTCTCTTTTGAGCAACCCACCTGACAAAGAATGCAGCGAAATTACATAAATGTCAACCAGATGTAACAATATATATTTTTGAATAGACTATAAAAAATTTTAATATAATGGTTCCTATATTTCCATCAAGAAATGATGGAAAATTCCTAAATGATGGGTGTTAGCACACCCATTTCTCTTTTGAGGTCTCCCACCTAGCGACAAATACAAAATTACGAACCACATTCCAAATGAATCAAAGAAGATACATGTTCTTATAAAATATTTTCACCCCAATAAACATATTGTTGTAAAAGTAGGTCAGAAAAAAATAGAACCACACTAGAAACAAAATCCCGTAACAAAATAATGGAAAATCTGGAACCTTGAACATCATTTTAAATTGGAAACTGCTGCTGTCTAGAATTCCAACATTGATGGAAGAAAATATAAATCCATATTTTCACCCAAATACATTAGATTGTGGAAAAAGTAGTAAGTACCTTATAAACTAGCTAACACACCACATGTAACCCCCCCACCAATTCGTAGCATTTCCGATGAACATCAACATCAACTCTACTGAACATGAATGTAATCCAATCATAAAGAGCCACCCCAAAGTTTAACACAACGAATCAATCATTAATGAGATCCTAATGATGGTATGCAACTTATGAGCATCATCACTAGTAGAAAACTATAATGACCTCCTCAATATACCTGCCACACAACCAGTCATATGAAGATTGACTATCAATATGCTACCTTCTAAAATGATGAAAAATATAAACTATATATAAACCACATAAAAAGTATGGGAGAATATCTAATGAAGATATTACAATAAATACACAACTCTATCTGAAACCATAGAGATGTGTTGTCACAAAACAATGAAGCTGAGAGAAGTGAAAAAACTAGAGATGAGCTATAAAAAAGGTTAATGGAATGATCAAACTAGGGAAGCTAAGGAAAATACTTTAGGGAAGGAAGAGAGACCAGAAAGAGTCGTGGATTAAATTATAAGTGAAGAAACACTATGAGGGAAGACTCTATTAGGAGATAACATATGCGGAGAACAGATCCATCTCCTCTCATTTAAATTTAATCAATTGAATTGGCAATAATATTCTCTTTTAATATTTTATAATAATGTAAATTTCATCAACTAAATTTTTCTTTATTATAATTTTTTAAAAAATTCAGTATCTTTGCTCGAAGAAATATGGAGGAAGGGTTCATATGATTATAAACAGTGTTGTTTCATGAACAAAAATATTACGTGCTAGAATCCTCACTGAATAATCCACCTACTAAGGAGGTTGGTGATGAGAATCTCATTTTCAATGATAAAAAAACTAATCAGTGTATCCAATATTCAATGTTTCATGCTTTAATCGAAGTCAAATGAACTATTGAATTCACATGAATAAATGGATTCTTACCGTATGTTTAAATATATCTGTGGACTATATTAGGACAATGAAAGATAAAAAAATTAGGATATCCATTGCACTTTTTTTGAGAAAACATGGTTAAGGTACACTAGTTGGGCCTCATGTAGTGAAAATCATAATATTGTCTATATTAAGCACCTAGAGGTCCTGGGGTTTAAACTACATGAAGAACTACACCAAGATTTCATTTATTCCACAATATCATAGTGCTTATCCATCGTTATTATTAATTTCAATATGAAACACATTGAAAAGTATCTCTTAGATATTTTTATACTATATATCCATGATGATAAGAATATTGAGCATGAAAATACTTCCATTTTTATATTGAATAAATGGAATAGCTAGTTGAATAGTTATTTGTCCAACAATTCATTAAAACGTCATTCTAAGAAGATAAGGATCAATGGATAAATAAGAGAACAAGATACTATCAGTTTTTTAGGTGGAAATATGGCCCACTGAAAGAAAAATTATACCCCAAACAATAATAAAGGGGAATATTATAATGCATTTGTTAACAAGTGAATATTTTCCATTTTGGGTAATTGGGTTTTAGATGCAACATGTAGTTATCAAATTTGTATTTAAATATAGGAAAAAATTATATTATAAAGGATTAACTTAGGGGAGGTAGAAATATTTATCACCAATTAATCTTGACTTACAGTTGTGGCTATTGGAGACTTACACATCACATAACATATGGGAATTATCTTTATTCTAGAAGGTTGTTATTATGTGTCTTTAGTTTCTAGAATGATTATTTTTTTATCTAAACATGATTTATATGGATTTATTTTTATGTTTTAAATAAAATATAGTTTACTTTATAAATAAATTATGTTTTATAGTGAATAATATTTAAATAATGATTTTTATGTGTGGAATTATGTAAAACAGGTAATGTAAATCAATAGTGAAACTAGTTTAGATGACTCACAACACAATCGAATATGGAATCACTGACGGGGTCATGTATATTGAAGGTGAATGATCAAATTACACCAAGATGTATATTTTTATTCTATTGAAATAAAATGACTTGATGTATATCAGACACGTTTAAAAGGAACAATGAATAAATTCCAATTTAGGGGAAAATGTAAATTGGACAAGGGGATTTTTTAATTAGTTCACAGTAATGTGTGTGGATCACATTTTGTTGAAGAAATGATTGGATAATCATACTGATTAACTTTAACTGATGATTTTAGTATATTTGGATATTTATACTTAATGAGGTATAATTCAGATTCTTTTGGAATATTTAAAGAAATGAAGTTGATAACCAACCTGGTAAAAAGATTAAGAAACTAATCTCAGAATGTAGATGAGGATATATCACAAAACATATCACTAATTATTATCAGGAGTATTGGATTATATCCCTACTAACTCCACCTTCTACACTATAATGGGATAGTTTTATTGAATCGAAGAACCACACCATAATTGACATGCGATATCAATAATGAGCTTTGAGAATATTACCTTATCCTTTTGGGGATACACATTATAGAAAGAAACACATATAAAAAACCAAGGGACAACTAAATTGAAAAATGATATTACATTAGAACATTGGTGTGGAAAGAAGTCCATGATGTCAAATTTACATTTCTGATCTTATGAATCATTTCTAATGCGTCATTAAGTAACAAACATGCACATAGAATAAAATTGTGTACCATTATAGAATAGGTCATGAAAAAAATGGATGTTAACTATACTACCCCATATAAAAATGCAATTATGTAAAGATACTCCATATTCCTTAAGACGCAAAACAACTCTAAAAGTGATAGTGGGAACAAAATAGAATTTTATCGAGTACATGATCAAGGTAAACAAGAGTTGATATAAGAATAGATTCCAAAAATCCTTATAGATGAAGATATTCTAGAGATTAATATTCAATAGGAGTAAGATCAAGGTTATAGAAAAATAATGATATGGGTTTCTATCCATCAAGGATGGTGACTTTCCATTATTTGATAATAATTATCCAGTAACCTAAAATAAATTACAAAGTTGAATAGATGATTATATGTGGAAAGTAGAGATGAATTTATAAATGGATTTCATATACTGAAACTATGTATACATTTGTTATATCCACTCATGGAGGTAAATACTATTGATTTTAAATTTTTATTAATGAATAAACTAAACATGTATGTAAATATCAATATATATATATATCAGTAATAGTTACATAAGGGTTAAAATATAGCTAATGAATAATCTATGATGAATTTTTTTTAAAGTTTTATATAGTATAATATATCAAAAATATACTTTATATTGTGGATTAACTTGATTATGATAATTTGAAAATGGATTCCAATACATAGCTCCTTAAGAGAGAATTCAGGGAGATGCCTTTATAATACAACCCAAAATGATTGGGACTCAGAAGGATACAATCAATGTATAAAATTGTGAAGATAAATTTATTTATTAATGTAAGAATGAAAGACATGGAAAATTATATTTTATAAATCCATAATGGAATTTGGTTTCATAAATACTGAACATGACCCTTGAATCTATAATATGTTTAGTGGGAGTGATGTTGTATTTTTAATATATTATGTTGATAAAATACTACTTATTTTAAATTTAATACAATTATTTCATTCTATTAATGCATTTTTTGAAACATAGTTATCCTTGAAGGACATAGGTAAAGTAACATATATTCTTTGGATCAGGATCCATTAGAATGATTGGACTAATTAAAATTGCATATATTGATAAGATACTGAAGAGATTTATTAATAAAAATTACAAGAAGGGATTTTTATAGTATCACATGATATTCATCTTTCCAAGAAATTGTGTTCTCATACAAAATATGAAAAAATAAGGATGGGAAGGATTCTAAATAAATCATTTATTGGGTTTTTCATGTATGTTATGTTATATACTATGCTAGATGTCGCCTATATATACTATATGGTGGGTAGATATCGAGCTAAAAAAATTGAACAACATTTTATGGAAGTCAAGACTATAATTATTTATTTTAGATAAACTAAGAATTTTCTTCTAGTCTCTGGAGAAGGTAAGGAACTAGTTATTAGATGATATGCATATGCTAGTTTCAAAACAATTCATAATGGTCTAAAATTACATTTTCGATATAACATCACCCTCAATGGAGGCTATGTTAGCTGGAATATCTTATGCAAAGTTTTTGTTTCTTATTATATTGAATATTTTTAATATATTGTGGCTTATGAGGTAGTTAAAGAGAATGTTTTGATATGAAAAATCAAACAAGGGTATTATGTCGTAACTAGAAGGAAACATTGTATCACACTTCATTGTGATAAGACTGTAGTGATGGATCATACAAAGGAGTGAATCTCCCAATAGTAGACAATGAAAAAACATTAGAAGTATCATATCATTATGGATTTTTCTCATATAGGTTAATTTGTAATGGGTAGAGTCTCTATGTAAGACAACATGGAGGGCACCTTGACCGTAGTCTTAACTTAGTATAAAAATGATCGTTACATGAAGTAAAGTCTTTGGAAGGTCATCAGAAGTTAGATCTTGTCCAAGTGGGAGTCTGTTGGTGTGGGTGTTTTGGAACCAACTATATATACTTTGGATTACATGAATATTTATAGAAGTTAATATTAATTAAAAATATTGTTATATAATGTTCATTGTTATGTGATACTATAATAGAATAATATCATAGATTTTTGTTTATATTGCAAATGGAATAGAAGTTCCCCACTATGATGTGAACAGTGAAATTAAAATAAAGTATTACTAAAATCAGTTTTATTGTTAGTTAAAATATATGATAGGGAATATATTATGTTTATTTGTAGGTACAAGTACTCATTAGTATATGATACTTCAACTCTTGAAGTTCTCAGTTTTTAGTCTCCATGATTGAATATTATGAGAATATATCTACCTATAGTAATTCCACACATTTTATGTGTCATCATATATTATTTTCTTCGAGTGTGTGTAATGGTCTTTATAATTTATGATTATTATTAATTCATGTCATGACTCTCACATTTAAATTTACTGACCAAATCCTTAACACCATATGTTCCTGTTATGTAGTGTACATTGGGTGCATAAAAAATGACATGATATTAATGAAAAATTTGATGAAGGATTCATCCCTTCAAAATTAATGGATGTTGATATCTCGAACGTATGATTGATATAACTTTATCGTATTGAATTAAATGTCCATGGTGATACAATGAGTTTATTTTAGATAGTCATAGAAAGATTTATCACAAATATACATTGATGACACATGTGAGAAACATGATTGAAGATATATTGTAAAAAAGGATTATATTATTGGGATTGTGTTCATATATGGTTTTCAACATTACGACATTAACATATTTTTTTGGGTTCCAAGACCCATTACTTGAAAATAATCATGGAAATTAGGCAATCCCACCTAATTACATTGAGAAACAGGCATAGAGAGTCACACATTATGTGTTTCGATTGAACTCAATTAAATTCAGTATGAATATAATTATTGGAATAAATATTATTCTCAGGAACAAGGATAAATATTATTTAGGATTACAAATCACATATATTAAAAAAATATTTATTCAAAATGTATTTTTAGAATTAAAAGGTTATAAAATATATATTTATTAATATATTGAATGAATAAATACTTAATTTATTCAAGTATTCAATTAATAAATCATAGAACTAGTCCACCATGATTGTGTCTAAAAATAAATATCAATTTGTAATCTAGTAAAACAATATTTATCATTGTGGTAGTTGGAACATGTTGTTGAATAAATAAAATATTTTTATTTAAATACATGGCATGGGGTCATAAATGAGTTTAATATTTTATTTTTAAAGTCATGCAGTTATATAAATTAAAATCCCTTACCCAAGGTCTATAAATAGAATGCTAATGGATTATAAGAGAGGATAAAATTTACAATCTTTGCGCACAAAATATTTATCCCTAGAATCATCCTCTCCCTTATCACATCGTCTCAACATTAATATGATCAAGAGAATTTATTTAGGACTAATGAAAATTGAACCAGTCAAGATGAAAAATGAAAGATAATCATTTAACTATTCTTAGAACCGATGATTCTTCATTTTTGATTGGAGTTCATAGGAGTTGGTGTGGATAACTTCTAGAGAGATTATAAACTTGGATCCTACAAGGGAAATGATGGATTAACAAAAATGATTTCCTAGGGTAAGCATATAATGTGAAGAATTCTCTCAATAAATATGTATTATTTCATCCAATTTAATTTAATTAATATATATTTAATTTTAGAAATATGTCCTTTTACTTCCAGAAATCCTTATTTTCATTACTCAATTATAAGACTATATACAAATGATTCGTCAAATCTAACATTTTTTGATTTGGGACTAGCTTTGATAAAATCATATACTACTCCTAGAACAATCAAAATTATTAGGAGGTATGTTGTCTGAGGTAGTTATATCCATGGATCTAAATAATATATAGGTAGTGATGCTACGAACATGTCCCATGAACACATTTGAGATCCAGATATTCTATGTTAATCCGAATGCTACCATCATTTTATCCATTACTTTTTTCATCTATCAAAACCTATGACTACACTGATAGAAAAGTGTATGGGGTTAAAGTTATCAAATTAAAATGAAGAGTCATTTTATGACCCCAATAGAGGTTCGAATACAACTAAATTATTGATACATATGGGGCCATGGGTTTGGTATATTATATACTACGATGCATCATACATTAGTCTGGGAGTGGTGCTAATAGAGAGGTAGAATGTAGTGGCTTATGTGTCACACTTATCGCGGCCGCATGAGTGGAAATGACCTATTGAATGCATAGAGATGAATATTTTGGTCATTAATCTATAGTTTGGAGAAACCTTCTCATCAATAAGTTATATTTAGCCTGTACTGAAAACAAGATCCTCTACTATATCATCAAACAATGGGACCAGAATCTTAGAAGAGGCATTGGGTAGTATATCATAATAAGTTTGAATTCAAGATGGATTATTCATTAGGGACATGTAAATTCAATTCGAATTCTATTTGTAGTGATATGAAGGTACCTCATGAGCTTCATGATTGGCCATTAAAGGAACAATAACACTTTATGAGCTTGTTTAATGACTAGAGGGTGGATGCTTCTGAGGATTATATATCGGTTAATTATGCTACACTATTGGTCACATCGTCCTTGGTGGATGAGGTAAATAATGTGCATGATACTTTCCATGATTGTTTTATGTTTTTGGATATAATAGAAAGTAATGTCTTGATATCTAGGTGGTCATTTGATTGAAACAATGTGATCTTTGTACATGGGAGAGTAGTATACCCTATTTCCATTAGAGAGTTTTTGATGAGGGACATTAATAACTCTAGATGGGTATACATCTGGGTGTGAAAATGATGTACCGTGACCTTAGTATATATTTCAGGTTGCTTGGGATGAATAGGTACTTCATTGGCTTTGTTTCTCGGTGCCTTACCTTATATAGGGCAAGGGATGAGCACCATCATCCATGTGGTTTTCTCTAGCCAATAACAATGCTCATATAGAAGTTGGAGGATTTCACGATAGACTTTTTAATAGGGTTAATTAGGACCCTGATGATTTTTTATGTTTTCTTAGATATTATTGAATAGATTACAAAGGTTTCCAATTTCATGTAAATCTGAAAGGCTCAATTAGTGGATGACCTGGGAAAATTGTATATCTGTGAGAACATAAACTTATATAGATTTCATTGATAATTGTATCTGACAGAGACACATGTTTCACATATAACTATTAGTTGGGAATATTAATGTCCCTATTGACATTTTTTAGATTGATTAAAACACTCCATCCTCAAAAAAAATAGGAAAATTGATTGGAATATTCACATATAAGAGAATACACATCAAGCTTGCATAGTAGACTTTGGTGGAATGTGGGATGAGAATTTATCCTGGTATAGTTCTATAACAATAATATTTTATAGGATTCAATAAAAATCAAAAATATTGATGATATATATAGGTGTCCATGTTTTTCACCTCTTTATAGCACAAGGATGGCGAGGTAAAAGTTTTTGGGACCGTTTTGTTATAAGATACATTCGATAGAGTGCAGCTAATTCAGAAGAGGTTTATCATCTTATAGAAGGCATAAATTATATACTTACTATAGGAAGAGGCCTTTCATGATAACTATGGGAGATCAGGTTTTCTTAAAAAAAACTTCTCAGTTAATCCACTAATGACTAGATAAAATCTTGTTATGTTTGACCCTTTGATATCAAAGTGTTGGTTAGGATATTGGTGTACCACCTATATCCTCTATAAAACTACCAATGTTTGGATGATCTATTTCATGAATATCAACTCCATTGGTATCTAATCAATCCTATGCATGATATATAATATGATTATATTGAGTTTTAAATAGATTCATTTTATGGGGATTTTATGGTGTTGATTATAGATCATTACAAAAAGATTATTTGAGGGGAAGATGGTGCAATTTGTCCAGATCTAATTATAGTAGGGATAGATCCAGGAGTACAAATGAAATTGTGAGTCATAGTTTTAAGCCCAGGGTAATTATTTTTTCATTAAATACTTCTAGATAAACTAATATAGGATGTGAATTCATTGGAGGGGGTGAATTGTAATTTATATAGTTTTTAAATGTTCTAAAAAACACGTTTTGGATTTATTTTATAATATATATTTGTGTAAAATTAAAAATTTTAATCTTTTTTACCCTTATGTATGGACTTGGGAATAATTAAAGTTAAAAGGATTATACCTATAAACAGGTGGTATTTTGGGTGTTATGTAAACATAACTATTATTTTTCAATAGTTAGGAAAGGGTAAAAAACTGATGTGTAAGGGTAGGGTGTTTCTTCCTTGTGCTGCATAATGGTAACCCTATGATTCCAAAATTTACAAAAGGGTAAATTATGTTTTTCCTAATATTATTTAGGAATTTATAAATTATGAATAAAGGTAACACCCTAGTCATATACATTTTATATGGGTATGAGGAATTTTCATTTTTCTGCATAAGGGTTTCCTTGCCTATGCCTAAGTGTAGCTCCTAATTTATCAAGGCTGCATAAGGGTATTGAATGATATATATAAGTGTGGTTTGAAATTAATTCAATCTATAATGGTAAGCCTTCTTAACCATATATTATGTCCTTGATCTATATAAGGGTAAAACCATGTTACAATTATAGTTCCCTTTTTGGGAAAACATATTTTTACCATCTGTCCTCGTTTATTCTTCACCAACACATGCTTGTAACCACTTTTAATGAATTTAAAATCTTGAAATATTTTAAAATATATTAAATTTACTTATATAGGATTAAAAATATTTTATAGAACAAATAAAACACTCTTCATTCAAGATCAATTTTTAATAAAAACAAAATTATGAATTAAATTAGTGGATTTTAATGTCGTAGAGTTGTACAAGGTTCACCATGTTGGAAATATTTGAAACCTTTGTACCATTATATATTGGGGACCATCTTGAGTCTAAGAAGCCCAAAAGTCATTTATGAATGATATGTAAATTCAACTTCATGGGATTCTAGAGACTCTTCTAGTTTCAAGGTGTGAGAGAGTTCCCTTACCCTCTTCTACTATTCGGTGAACCATATTAACTGAATAATTACCACATGTCCATCCATAATTTTTTTTGAATTAAACCCTGATATTTTTTTTGTAAATTGATAAATATTTATTGAAATGATAATAAACCAGAATTATTAAAGAGTGATAATAATGAAATACAACATTATTATATTAGATTATTCTAGAAATATTGATTATTGTCACACGTGGTTCTACAATTAATCACTGAGGGTGAAATTGCTAGGAAAAGTGTTGGAATAATTATATAACATTGAAAAATATCTACTAGAAATAAAAATTTATATAATAACGTGTTTTATATATTTTTGGATGTAAAATAGTTGTAATTATTCTATGGAATCCTTGTTGAGTGGTTGGAATCAACTAATAAATAGACAATATTTGGTTGATGATCCCTTGAAAAATATTTATTTTCTTCATGAATCCCATTGAGGTAGGATTTTCCTTAGAATTTGAGGACCTCATTTTAACATGTTTAAATGGAATTACTCTTTTCTTAAAATGGGGTTTACACCACATTGATGGTGATTTCTTATGGGTGTGTATGTTTCCTTATTACGCGTATATGATTCTAGTTTAATGAGATTTTTAGGGTATCTTTTTTCATGCCAAATGTGGACTCACATTATATTATTGATGCTACAATATTTTTTCATGGTTACATGCTATGTTATTTTACTATATACCTTGTTATATATTATATTTCCATGGAGGTTTGGTTCTTGGTACACATGAAAGGAGAACATTATGGCATGATTACCCCTTTGAGTTATAGTGTGCAAGATGTGTGACAATGAAGATGATGGAGAATGATAGCCTTATGGATTAGACATAACATGATTCCTTGGGAATTTGGAGGAACATTATGAAACTGAATGACTTGTTTATTTTGAGTAGTGTTTCACATAAATTCTTTATGAATTATGGGTGGTATTCCCAATTGATTCATTACGGATTATAAGTGGCATTTATACAACCTTATAGATAGTTTTTTATAATTTATTATGACTCTTGATCATCATTGAAGGGTGGATCCAATGAAGGTTTGGTGGGGAATTTGTGATGGATTTTTTTAGCACACAACCCCTAAGTAAGTGATAGTTTTTTATAATTCCTTCATTTACATTTATTATTATTGTGGAATACACCTATTGTACTTGTGAACACATATAAAGGACTTTTTAGTTGTGTGATATTAAGTTTTCTAACCCACACCCTACACAAAAATCTCAATATGCATGGAAAACATGTTTTATGTGGTTTTGAATTAGAAAGGGGGCCCATGTATAATTAATGAGTAGTGGAGCATGGATCTGGTGGCATAATAGGATGAACTCTAGAGGGTTCCACAAAATTTCATTTATTTATTTACCTTCTTCAATTTTATACTCTAATTTGGCTTACTTCTATGGGACCATGTTTTTTTCCTATAAGACATGTGTACCTTTTGATTAATTGGTTTATACTTGTCACTATGATCATTATATTATTTGTTATATTATTTAAATTATTACTTATGCAATTCCCAGATAATATAGGTATAGTCAATCAATAGATGGCATCAGACCCTCATTTCCCGTCGAAAGCCTCTTGTATATGGGATGGTGCACATGGTGTCATGTCACACTTTGGTTAGGACACGATGGATTAGGGAAAGGCATTAAACTAGTGAAGTTAACTACATGTCTTATTTGAATATATTAATTTTACAATCGATAATTTTAAATTGAATCATTTCATTAAATAATAAAATATTATAGATAGAAAAAGTTATTTTTGAAAGAATACAAGCCCCAACCCCCACCCTTCTAGTGGTATCCCTATTAGGATGACAATGATAGAATAGAGATATTGATGTTTGAATCCTACCTCCAATAGGAAATGGGCTGGAAAATAACACTGAGCATATATCATACACTCAAATGAAAGGAACTACCATCTATGAATAGTGAGTAATGATAGATAAGATACAAAAAACCATTAAAGTATTCTTATAAAATAAATCAAAAATCCAAATACATGAATGTAATTTCATACAAGCTGGACAACTATAAGAAAACTACATGTTCAGAAGAAAAATCCCTAGTAGTGTCCTTGAATCCCAAAAATACATTGAATAACTCAATGGGATAGTAATTTCAAGACTGATCAATAAAAATTCCATGCAGACCAAAAAAATATTTTTCTTATACATAGGGTGATCATATCATGTATAAATAGTAGGATCCTCCAATGATCCTATCATGTAAAAGATAAAGAAAGAATAATTAAGCTTAGTGAATAATTAATTAAACTAACCTTTCAACTAATCAGTATTTTTAAGTACTTATCCTCTCCAGGGATCTCTCACTATGTATCACATACAAGTAATAATATAACATCTAATTGCATTTAAAAGTGAAGGTATCCCACTACAACTTCCACAGTTTACTATTTCTCTACCCTAAAATCACACGTCATGATCCATCGCTCAAACAATAATCCACGTGCATCAAACACAACTACATAATAACCCTAACCTCACATGTCTCATAATATCATCAACATCACCCCCCCCTATATTATAACTATGTTGTTTACTGGGAGAGAATACAGATCATACACCATGTACTATAGATAAAGACATTAAAACTAGTACGCATTATACCTACAATAATCCATATCATACTATATCTAGATATACATATTTTTGAAATATTCACAAGCTATTTTATCCATTTATACACATATATGGGAATTCAACCATTGTGAATAACAGAATATAATACTAAAAAGTAAAGTTATCATAGAAAGTGGGTGTAGTTAGACATATATTCTTTCCAACCTGATTATTAGTTAAAACACCCTCAATAGTTCATAGGGTGTATGTCACCCAACCGACATGGGTGGGGTAGCGTATGAAATAACAAAATATATATAACTTATATATATATAGATCAAAAACTGTATTATAAACAACTATATAGCCTTAATCTTGACTACAACTATCATCACATTGACACCTGACTTGCACTGGGCAAGACTATATATCCAATAAGTGCCTAATCATTTCAATAGGCTCTAAATTAATCATTCCATTAAAAATTTCAAATTTACATTAACTACTGGCTATTTAATCTAAGTCATCCATAAACCTCCCAACCTCAAATATTAAGAATTTATTATTAATTACATTTCATAATTCAAGGTACTCTAGTTCTTTTCATAAGAACCACAAAAGTTTCATAATGCTTTCAAATCTAGTTTCATTATGTAGTTGGGAAAATAATTCAAAAATACATGGCCATTTAGTATTTAAATAAAATTTATATAAAGAAATAATCCCATGTTTTTGCACATAAAAAAAAGAAATATAACCTTTAACTTTCTCCATTATCCATGATGTCATCCGTGAAACCACTATGAATATTAGCATCCTTCCTACCATTTCTAGCACCAAATGCTTCTAAAAATCTATGAAACCATACCCATTTCTCTCCAATTAATCAACCATCCTATTCCACATCATGTTAAATATTGACACTCAAATATGGTAAAAACACACAAGGATGAGAGAAGATAACAAGTAGTTAACAAGGCATCTAGTCCTTAAAACAATGGGATCTCAGCTTCATAAGTAAAAGGGCTTGTTAAAATATAAAAAAATATCTTAATCAAAAAAAAAATTACCAACTTTAATTAACTAATCGATTAATCATAGGTTATAACTATATGAAACCTATGGTATTTACTATCAATAAGTAAAAATTATTTAAATGTTCTTCAAACATAGCTTCTATTTCCATCAATTATAAGGAATAACGGTTTCAATTGAGCACAACTCATTTATTAATTTATTCAATAATAATTTCCATATTTATGGTCTTTATCAAATTTCAAAATAGAAAAGTCATGATAAACCATAGAATAAAAAAATAGGGCACATCATGAGGTCATTAAAACCCAAAAAATATTTATTTAATTATGTTTTAATCATAATTATGGTAAATTACTCTATTACCCAATGAGATAAATCATGAAAACTTTACAATTTCACATAAACATGGGGAATCAATGAATCCCAAACATCAAGGATTTATAAATTTTTCAAATGAGAACAGAACCAATATATAGATATGTAATCACATATCTCTTTAAGGAACCTAAATTCCATATAGGATCCTCACTATGAAGGTTCCACCAAAAACCAAAAAACTCCATGATATTGAAGGGGATCAACTATTTTAGAATGGAAATATTGAACAGGTGAAAAAAACAAATGAGGAATGTTATAGTTGGTTCCCATCATCAACCTCTTGTATACTTTATGGTTAACTAGATCACTTTTTTTATCATTAAAAACCCTTTCATTAAAAAATTTACTGTTTGTCAATGTTATATATTGTGTGATAATGTCCTAAGAGTAGATGTTAGACTAAAAGGTCTAAGTAGTTTCCTTCATTGATAAGATCCCATAAGTTTTAGGAATATTTTAAAATATATTTTCTTTAGCCGGATTATTTCATTTGATGGGACACAAATTATATTGGCTATTAGTTGTAGAGGCTCATAGGACATTGGTATACTTTCTCATGGTGATTTACCATGGTAATTTCTTGTACATGAGATTATACGAATATTACTCATGAGTAGGAAATTCACATTTATATGTGTCATTGGATATTCCTAATTGTGGATGTGTGTATTGATCCATATTCATTAAGATTATTATTATTTAAAATTATTAGTCATGTACTATGATGTATTGATGAAAATAATGGTAACGCATGTCCACAGTGAGGTGGGATACATTGGATGCATCATGAGTAATGTTCCATTAATGAAAAATGTGATAATGATTTTATCCCTTACATTATTTAATATAAGTTTATATATCATCCCATTTGATAGAAGTGTCCTAGTCAAAAAAAATACATGGCCTTGAAGTTATATGGGAGGGTTCATTTCGAAAAGAAAAATAAAGAGACGTCGAATACATGGGTAGGTGACACTAGAATAAAAATTGATTTATTAGAGATATCATAATAAAGAGATTATATCACATTGTAAGAGTTCGTATGAGGTTTTATTTCATTGTGACATTAACTTCTTTCTCTATGAGTTTCTTGGTGTGTTTCTAGATGTTTCCCTTAGACTTTGGGTGACCCAACTTAATATCAATAAGAATGATAAATAGAGGGTCACACACTACGTGTATCCTTGTTTAATAATAATATTATTCATTATTTAACATAATAAATTAATATTATTCCCATAATTGGTTAAATAAATTTTAACTTTTCAGTTTATTGCATATATTCTATCACTAGAAATTCAATAGAATATTCTATAAGAAGAGTAATTAATAATTTTTTATTTTTTATTTATTGAATATAATATTTTCTTTATTGTAAAACAATGGAGTGATATTATTTATTAAACAAATAATAATTATTCAAGGCTACCTAAATATTGAGTAGGAAAGATAAACCAAGTTTATTGGTCCGATGAAAGATAAGATATTTTAAATATTATTTGAATAAATTACAAATAATTTATTCATGAAGTAATATTTAATTAATTTTCTATTTTTTAAAATATTTAGAAAAAATAAAAATATTATTTTTAGTATAGACATGTGGATTCATGTTGATTAAAGAAATAATAAGGGTGCATAAGAAATTATTATTTTTTAACCCTAGAAAAATTTAAACCCAATTATATTAATTCCAATCCTATGGGTTTCTATTTTATTGTTTTTGTGAACAATTACCCAAGGATAATTCAATCAATACATAGAGAGAACGTCCCCAATAATGTTTATGATAATGGAGAGAGTTCATCCTCTACAAAACCTCTTAATTATTTTGATATCAAGAAGAATTATTCTTTGAAGAAATCCACATGATGATCGAAGATGAATGACCTATGTTTTAGGATCTACAACAAAATCACTCAAAAAGTACAAAAATTATGCAAGAATATTTGTGTTTCATTTGTGAATTTCCAATATAGGATATAAATACATGATTCGTAACATAAAACGAAGATACAATTTACATACATTTTATGATTCATCAATGAAGAATGAATTAATCAGAAGGAAATTTTGTAACTAATTAAATTAATTATAAATCATTATGTGATGATCCATTATTTGGATTTAAAATTTTCATATTAGTTAATAATTTATATAATTACATTCGTTAAAATATTCTTCATTAATGTACACATTATATTAATAATTGATTACAAGTGAAATATTAGTTGGGCATGCCCTTTCAATACTAATTATGCACCCAAAATAATAATGTGGTATAAAAGGGATTACATAATGATTTATAATTATTTAAATGTCATTTATTAATTTATAATGTTACTATTATTTTTCAATTGTGCTTTAATTTTTCTCTAGACTAAATCCTGAGATATTTCCTTCTTCCATTTCATTTTGATAAATATAATAAATAAATATAATAATAAGGAATGAAAACCATTCGATGAACTCATTCGGAGGTGAAAAGGATTCCATATGGATATAACTATTATAAAAATATTGAATCCTATTGTTACACACTATGTACCAATGTTTAATGCATCAAGACAAATCAAAAATTAAGTTGGAATTAATTCAGAACATGTGAACGTATTAAATGAGACTTGAATTTTAAACTCTGAATATTGAATGGTCTTTCTTGGTGAATAGAAATCTGAACTACATCGTGTGTAATTAGAGTACATGATGTGTAGTTCATCTGTCAAAGGTAAATAACGTATTTTATTACATGAACTACATGACTTGTAGTTGTGTAACTGAAAGACCACTTGGTTTGTATCCCATGTACATGTCATGCAATCCATTAATTTACATTGTAGTAACATGAGTTCCATGTGTCTTTCAATCAACTTTTATATGGTGATGTGATGGTTTAAATATATATATATATATATATATATATATTAGATGTCCAATTATATTACACATAATATTTGGAACTTCATATCATGTATAATTCACAATACAATGATTGCTCTATATGTATTAAAATATAAAGAACAATGTAAGCAACATTTGTGTCATTTTTTATTCACATGACTCATACTTACATAAAGTTAATCGATAATATGTGTATGATATATGGCACATGATTAAGTAGTATATAAAAATAACACATGTTGGGTAGTTTGGATTGGTACTCACTGTGTTGTCTCTAAGGTAAATGTTTTGTAAACAGTTATGAGGACCTCCCGAATTTTTGGATGAGATATAAGTTAAAATATTAATTTAATTATTGAATATAATTAATTAATTATATCAGGATTTATCTTAAATAAGAACTATTAGGAATGATATCAATTTATTATATGTTTAATTCATTACATGTATATGGATGATCATGAGAATAACCAAACATTATTATATGATTTCTTTCCTTTTTTATTATTAAATTAAATTTATGGATTTTTCATCATTTATCCACTCTTTATGTAATGGATTATGTTCTCATGGTTTCCTTTCATGTAAACTCGTTCACTAATCCTTTGGTTTCCATTACCTTTTTGTGAGTAAAAAATTATGTAATAGATAGAGCACCTAAGATAGTGGAGGTGTTTCATCATTGGATTTGAGGAAAAAAAATCCATGATATAAGGGTGGACATGTGGAAACATACAACATAAACTAAGCCATGGTTCAAGGTGTTTTCCCATAGGCTGATGATCTATTTGTCATTCACTAGATAAACAAAACATTATGAAAATATCATGATTATAAAACCCATATTATTTAAATTTAGTCATTTTCCATAGATAATTTCATTATGGATGTGTTTTCTCAACTAGATGGATTAATGAATTGAAAAGAAAGTAAGTTAGAACTAAAACAAATTAGATTTTTAATAAACATTAACTAATAAATTGTTAATCACTTAAGTAAATCAACTTAATATTAACAAGAATTTGATAAAGATAAAAAATTATGATATTTAACTATAAAGCTAAAAAATACCATAGTTATATATAGTAATACCGTGTATCCTTCAACTAAATAAAATAGGTTTGAATAGTAGTTCATCATTTTTGACTGAAAAAATTTCAGGTGATTTCAATTATGAAGTAATTATAAATTCCGTGTTGGGTCGACATAACATAGTTCAAAGAAAGAGTTGATTACTAAATTCATACTCACATGCATGGGTTGAGGAAATCTAAATTTTTCGGTTTCAGGATTGGGAAGTCTACTAAATAGATTAAGAAATTGTGAGTTAATTTAGTTGGAATTTTTATGCCTATGTAAAACCCATAAAAATTTAAAGGCCTTGTTATGTGTTATGAGAAGGGGAATATAGGTCAATTTCATTTGAATGTATAAGAAATGGGATGTTCCAAAACCAATGGTGGGGGGTATTGGGCTTTAATAAAATAGTGGCAGATTAATAAATATATTATTTATAATCTAATTTTGTCATATAATGTAATATAATTAATATAATATTAATTATATAATTTATAATAACATGAATTAAAACATATTAATATAAACAATACATGAATGGAAATACATTCACACTAATTTTTTCAACAATGGAAATATTTATGACATGTTATTCTATGCCAGGAAAGGAAATTTTATATTCATAAAAACCAAATTCCTGAAGTGCATGTCTAAGAAGTATGTGAGGAAGAGTTTTATCCCTGTGAGAAATACATGGATGATGCCACATATACCCATATGTTTCATTATATCTTCAATTTTCAATATTATTCTAAAGAAATATAAAGATATGAATGTGTATAACATGATATACCACTTTTATGATCTCTATGAAGAGAAGGAAATACAATAGATATATGAGATCTATAATGCACTATATATGTGAAATATTAGAAAGTTTATGCTAGTTGGGCCTTATATAGCGATGTTTATTGGATACATAGTTCACTTAGAGATCTTGGGCATTAAATACCGTGAATCCTTGTGAAAATATCTCATCCATTACTGACATCCTAAATCATTCACCTATTTCATTATGGATTACAACTTCAATAGTTGAGAGAAGAATCTTTTAGAACAATATACTATGGTTTTCCATGATGGAAAGGACATGAGTCATGAAAAATATACATTCGTTATGTTTAATAAGAAAGGTAAGAAGTGTGAAAATGGGCCCAAAACTCACTTAAAATCTAAACCTCCCAAGAACTATCCATCAAAGAAGTAGATGACCAAAAGGTTGGAGAACAAAAATAAAGATGTATGATTTTCATAATTTAATTTGGGCCACTAGAATAGGAACCACAACCCTGAGAAAGTGGACTCCATTAGTGTGATCAATATTGAGTGTATTATTCCTACATATAAACATTGGGTATTATATAGAGCATGTGGTGATCATATATATGTCCAAATGAATAAACCAAGTAGATTCCAAAAGATTTCTATATGATAGGTGGATCTTCGAGCAACCAAAGGAGCATAACTTTCAACAATTTCAACAGGATAATACAACCTTCCATTTAAAAATGAAATGTTTTTGGTTTTATATATATCATATTTGTCTCTATTTTTTACTAAAAAAATCACCAATTACTCATTCCTTGACATGTATGGATTAATTATCAAATTTGGAAATAAAACATTGGCATTTACAAAAAAAGTTTTTTCAACGGTTGGGATAAACTAAATAATGGTATTTATGTATTAAATTTTGTAAACCAATTATTGGAAATTGATAACAAATTATAATTTCATAACTCATTAAACACCCTATTATTGAATCACTATCGTGATCATGCAAACAAGAAGAATCTGAAAATTTTCTATATAGATAGATATTTTGACACTTTTTAGGTAGGAACACTTCAACGATACTATGGTTACTTTCAAATAGAAATGACCAAACAGCCATTTGGATAATAGGGTGATAGGGCCACTGATATTTTAGGATTTGTACACATTGATGTGTGTGGACATTTTCTATTGGAATATTGAGGTTGATATTATTATTTTGGAACATTTACTAATTTATTGAATATATATATATATATATATCTACTAGACGAGGTATAAATATAAGGTCTTTGAGAAATATAAGTAATTTGAGAGTTATGTAGTGAATCAACTCAATTAAAAGATAATGGAGATTCATTCTGATCATAGTGGAGAATAACTTAACCAAGAGATTATCTACATTCTATAGATGTGTTGGATTCCAACTAATTATATCCACTTTATACCACTCAATGGAATGATGTTAGTGAAATGGGGATCCATAAATTTCTATACATGTGAAGGCTGATGATTCATCATACAGATAATTCATTGTCTTTTTAGGGATATGTAATATAAAGTATGCTATACACACTAAATTGAGTTCCAACTAAACTGAAAAATATAATTTTCATCGAGTTATAAAGTTTAAATAATCTTGTTATATCAAATTCACATGTATGAGGATGTGAGGAATTATTTAATTCTATATTAGGAAACAAACTATAACCTCAAGGAATGACTTGTGTATTTATAAGATATCACAAGAAAACTAAGGGATATTATCTCTATAAAACATCAATAATTAAAGTGACTATCATAAGGAAATATAATTTTTTTGGGGGGATCCCACCCTCAATAAGTATAATTATATAATGATTGAGTTTGATGAATTTAATGATCAATATATAATAGAGTTGGTAAATAACAAAATTCCATAGGTCCACATTGAAAACGTCGGTCTAGAATGATAGGGTTTACTAGTAATCAAAGATGGTGAATAATTATTAATTGATAATAATTATCTTCTATCCTAAAATGAGGTCGTAGAGAGCCTAGAAGCTATAAAATAAAATGAATCTATGAATTTTAAGATGGTTTCTATGTATCAAAATCATATTTGGGCTAAGGTCAATACACCAATTGATATAAATCCTATTCGTTAAAAATAAGTATACAAGAGGATAATAGAAGTGGAAGGTAATGTAAGTACTTATAAAGAAAGAGTAGTTTCTAAATTGTTTAAAAAAATTCATTGAATTAAATATGATTAAACATTATTTACAATTTCCATGTTTAAATCTATTAGAATTTTACTTTCTATTACAGCTTACCCTGACTATGAAATTTGGTAGGTGAATATCAAAAAAATAATCCTTAATGGGAACCTTATGGAAGATGTCTATATAAAAAAACTAGAAGGGTTTGTGGCTCAAAATATTTCTAAAAAGGATTCCATGTTATAGATATTCATTTACATATTTATTTAAGAAAATAGGTCATGGAATATTCATTTTGATGAAGCTATAAAATATGTTGGTTACATTATCAAAATATGTGAGCCTTGTGTTTATAATAAGCTTATTAGAAGTGCAGTCATTATCTTAGTAGAAAATGTATATGAAATACTTCCCATTGTAAATTATAAACCAGTATTATAGTTAGTGAAAGAATAATTAATTATGTGCTTCACCATGAAAGACTAAGGTGATGTTTCCAACATTATTTGGATAAAGATAGTTTGTGATAGATCCAATAGGCTTCTTGGAATAATTATAGTTACATAATTGGACTAGATACTGAATAAATATATAATTATACAATCCAATAGGGGACTAGTTAGAGTGTCACATTGTATATATATTTTACAAAAAAATATTTCCTTAGACACAATAGGAGAACTAGAGAACAAGTAGGATCTCATACAATTATGCGATAGTGCCATTCATTCATACCATATTATATACTAGGAATGATGTTTCCAAGGCCTTACTAATTGTAAGAATATATTAATCTAGACTAGTTGAACAAAATTAATGTGTTTTTATGGCTGTCCATAAGTATCTGTGAAGAACTAAGGATATGTTCCTGGTATATTGAGGAGACGTGGAGCTAGTCATCAAAGTTTATTGTCATATATTTAAAATAGATCATAATGATTTTATATTATAGTAAGGCTATTTTTTTATGTATTAATAGAGGATCTGTGAGAATAAATATTTAAAAAGAGCATGTTATCATTGATTCTACAACATATTTTTATTATATAGAGTATTTTGATGCAGCTAAAGAATCCATTTGTATATGAAAATTGACAAACCAATATAAAATTCTCATTTATATGTGTCATCGAATGTTCCTCTATAAGGATGTGAGTATTGATCATTATAATTTAATAATATTATTATTAATGATTATTACTTCTTGTATACATTTATTCATTGATGAAATCCATGATAACATATTTTTGCTGTGAGGTAGGATACATTAGGTGCATCACGAGTAATATTGAATTTACAAATAACACAATAAAGGAATTTTTTTCCTTCTATTATTTAATGGTGGTTGATATATTAGGACCATTGATGAAATTTAGATAGCTTGAATAAATATATAATCATGGTGTTATGTGGGAATGTTCATTTATGGAATGTAAAATAAAGAGAATCGAGTACATAGGTTGATGATATAAACATGAAACATGCTTGATTATAAATATAAGTATAAAGGGATTATATTACATAGTAATTGTATGTATGAAGTTTTATATCATTGCGACATTATGGGAGCCTTGGTGCGGTGCTAGATGTAGTCAATGGATTTTGGGTGGCCCCACCAAATTCTAAATAGAAATAGTCATAGAAGGCCAGACACTAAGTGCATCTAGAACCTCAATTAAATAATAATATTATTTATTATTTAACATGTTGAATAAATATTATTCCCATATATGGTTTAAAAATAATTTTTATTATTCTTGATTTCATATATTTCATCACTAGTTATTCAAGGAATATTTTGTTTGCAAAATATTTAATAAATTTTTAATTTTTATTTAAGGAATATAATATTTTTTAATTTATTGGAATATAAAGTATTTATATTTATGTATTAAATAAATAATCATTATTCATGGCCTAATAAATATTGTAAAGGATTGACATATCTATTTAAATATCTAGTGTAAACTAATATATATTAAATATTATTTTAATAATTTTTAAATAATTTATTCAAAAAAATATATTTAGTCAGTTTTTTGATTTTTCATGAGTTAAAAAATATTATTATTATTATTATTATAGACACGGGGCTCCCTAGGGATTAATGTTATTATGAGGGGAAAACAAAAATTATTATTTTATAAAACATCCACTATTTAAATCAAATTATATTATTCCTAACCCAATGATTTGTTTTTTTTATTTTTGTTTCTAGCGACTCAAGGTTTATTATCTCAATCGTTAGAGAGAATCTCTTAGATAAACTCTCTACAACAGAGGGAGATCCTCTTCCACCAACCCAATTAATTATAATGATATTATGAAAAATCCATCTTGGAAGTGATTCTTATAGTGATCAATGATGAATGACAGAATGGGGGTTTGGCTTAGTGGTAAGCACCCCTTAACTCTACATGAAAAATGGGGGTCTAAACCCATTGGGTGCAGGTACTGTAGCAGTACTGTAGCAGTGGCGGAACTGTAGCAGCGGTGGGCACTATAGCGGCGGAAGGGCACTGTAGCGGTGACAGAGTACTGTAGCAGTGGCGGGTACTGTGGAGTACTGTAGAAGCGCGGGTACAGTATCATTACTATTCATTGAATGGGCTTTGGCCCAAAAATGGGCCTACGGGTCATGTAATGTGCTAAATGTCCAATGGGGATTTGGGCTATGTAATGGGTCTCCCTCTACCATGTTAAAGAGGTCTTTTCTTGGCTTTAATAATAAATGAGGCTTCGGGCCCATCGTTAAAAAAAAAGGATGAATGACCCAAGCATTAGGATATACCATGTTATAATTCAAAGATTGTTATGATGTTGTTCAGAGGTTTGTGGTTCATTTTTGGATCACTATTAGAGAGATTCTAAACTTGCTTCCTATGACATGATGAAGTTATGATGTAGATTAAGTTTAAGATTCATCATTGATAAAATAATCCTTTACAAGTTAATTCTATTACAACATATATTATTTTTACATCATTATGTGATGATTCTGTATTTGGTTATGGTGTTCCCAAGTGAATTATTCTTTGATTTAGTTCACCGGGTCACAAAGTTATTCATTGATGTAAATATCAGATAAATAATAAATTATGACTAAAATCTGAGTTTTTTCTTCCCTCTTAGAGCATATGTTGTACCCAGAATTTTTAGATAAGAAACCCAAATAAAGGGAGAAACTCACCTCGAATCACCATGGATTGAACATGTGAATTCGAGGAGTAATCCCAAATGAAATGTATTAAAAACACCTATAAATAGATCTTCCATCCACCTATACATCATAAGGATCCGAAGGGTTATAATAATTTTTTTCATGCAAATGGATTTAGAGACATTTTTCTATATAGTCTGACATGATGCGAATGATTCATTCACATCGTGAATGGATCAAGTTTAAGAACTAATGGCAAACACCTCACCCAAATAAAAAACATGGGATTAACTCAAATAATTAACTATATGTTATTGACATAAATTTTAAGGGATATATTAAATAAATCTGACCCCTTATCTATTCATATCATGAACAAAATGTCCATTTCATTAATTACTTCCTGGGAACCACCCTTATTCAATCCATAAATTAGCATTCATGCCACAAACTACTCACTCATATTGTGAACCATAGTTAACCTCAATAATTCATCCATCTAAATTTCATCTCCCCAAATAAATAAAACCTTCTCAATGCTTCTTATAAGAACCATAGGCTTTAGAAACATCTAATTTATTAAACTAAAAAGATATCAAACCTTATAGGTAATTTTTTTCTTTCAATGGAAATGATGGGGTTGACTTATTATCCATTGAACATAGCCACATCAACATATATAATACATGATATGTAAAAATTTGGTAGGAACATCTTCCTCATGTATGTATACACATGATGGATCGTCATTCTTCATGTTAATATCACCTCCTCTATTTATGAAGATGTTTTCTAGGATGTTGATGGTTCGTATATGTTGTTGAATGTTGTAGTGATACAATATTAGCTTCTAAAAAACATGTTTATTTAGTGCTAACATTTATCAATGTTAAAAATATTAGTCATAATAACAGTTCATTTATTGGTTCTCACTAATGGTACTGCAAAAGTGCACATTTATCATCACTGAAAAAATCACACCCTTTATCCTGGATTTTTTTAAGAGTTAATAATATCATCCAATTTATCACCACTACTAGAATATGTACATTTTGAAACTTATAAAATAATTTTCTTAATGAATTTAGTGACCGTCAAGTGGTCTCTTTTAGTCGTCAAAAATTCTTCATTGCTAAGGCCGCTTCATGACCAATTTTGGCTGTATCTAAATGTACCAATATAAAATATGTGTATTTCAATGTGGGTACTGATCAATAGATGGTTGACGAAATGAGGTAAACTAAGGGTTATGTGGATGGTTCCCTAGAACATCCTATGTGGGACATGGTTGATGTGTGGTGTCCAAAGTGATGTGAGATATGTCTTGGGCGGTCGAGGCAAAATTAATAAACATTGAGGGTTATACTAGAGGGTGTCGTTTAGTTATTTATGGTGGGTTAGGTTTGGCCCTACCATATTGGTGGCGCTTAGGGGTGACAGGGGCAACATAGGTGGAGATGAGGGGTGGAAATGACATATTTTATTGGGAAAGCCTTAAAGAGGAAAATAAAGGTGGGGAGAATACCATCTAATTTTCTCATAGTATTGACGACCAACATTGGTGGTTTATAATAAAAACACTATCAACAACTAATGGATGATTTCAATGTGCTCCATGTCCCATGAGAATAAAATACTATATTTTAGTGTTTATTTAGCCCTTATAAAGGGAGACATATATTAATACTTTTCTTAGTGCTGATAAAGGCATTTCCTGTACAAAACACAATTATATTATTAAATATAATATTTAAATTTTCAAATTCAAATATATTTATTATAATATAATATATTATCTTAAATATTAGTTATATAATAACAAATATTTATTTGAACTTATTATAAAATATAATTAGTGAAAATGGTTTATAAAATAAATAAAAAAAATATTAATTAAGAAAATTTGAATTATTATTGAGTAATATATATTCAATAAGAATTTGTTGATATGAAAAAATAATTAATTATTTATTATCTTATGATAAGATGAAAAAAATGTAAGAACATCAAATTTATATAACATTTTGTCTAGGAATCAATTTTGACTCTAAAAGATGTCAAATAAAGTCCTGTGAAAAGGTCAATGACTTTTTGACCTAAAGGGAACACAATCACCATTTTTGTGTTAAAAGAGAGATTAAAGGCCACAATATTTTTATTGGGATACCCCAATTTTTAACATTTGATGGAATTTCCACATCATTTAATTGGATCAACTCAACATTTCTTGATGGAGATAGAATTATTCCCTTGATATGCAATCATGTGAATATTATGCAGTTGAAATTTTACAATTTTTATATTATAATGTTATCTTCCAATAGAAAAATATAATTATTTTCATATATTGGCATAAAGAAGTTTTTCAATAAATAAATATTAAACATATTTACTTCTAAAATATATTTCTAAATATATAAACCTTATGGAAATAAATATTAATTATCATTTTTATTTCAAATAAAAAATTATCCATTTTTTATACATTATAAAAAGTTATAAATATATATATACTTATAAAATATATATATATATAGTTTTTAAATATAAATATGTGTGTGTGTGTGTCTTAATTAATAAACATGTACATATTTATTTATATATAAATGGTATCTTGCACGTATATTTTATATATACATACATATATTCTTAAATATGTTCAGTATAAAAAAACTATTTTGTATTTAAATACATTATATACATTATATATATAATTTATAATTTCATAAATTATTTTATAGTTATTTATAATTATATATTTATTTATAATTACATATATATATATATATTATAACATATATTGATATGAATCTTATAGATTAATATATAAATATATAAATATATATGTGTGTGTACTATGTATATGTGCATGTTTGTGGATATGTGTGAAATATAAATATAAGTATAAATATAAACATAAATATAAATATTAGTGCATGTGTGTGAAATATAAAAATTTGTATGTGTTTCTGACTATGTGAAAATATATGTCTCTATGTATGGGTATAAGCGTGTCAATATTGTGTGTTTGGGAATCATATAAACGTATTTATCTAAATACTACATTAAATATATAATATAAATATATATAAATGTATATAAACATACATATGTTAAATTTATTTAAAAACCATATATATAATAGTAAGCAATATATTTACAATAATATTTCTTTTTCTTAATACAATGTAAAAATTTTAAATGCTGATTTACAATTTTATGAAAATATTTATAAATATATTTTTGACATTTAAAAATAATTGTAAATGGAATTAAAAAATAATAATATAATAATAATAATTAATATGTAAATAAAAAAATTATGTTTATATATTAAAAAAAATGGATCGAACCATGGATTCAGAAACACAAAACTATGAACTTGGATTTTTTTAAAATGGCACAAAAAAAGTATATGGAGTTGAATGTTAAAACAAAAAATATTCCCTATAAAAAACCATTAATACATATATAAATAAATAGATAATTAGTAAAATATAGATAAAATCATCTTTTTATAGTTGAAAATATGTTTGGCTTGAATGATTGGTTTGGGGTTTGAATTTATGTGTGGGTGTGGGAGAATAGGGAAAAAATAACCGATAAGGTTAGGTGGCATGGGAAAAGGGATAATGTTTTGAAAAAGAATTAATAAATTGTTGGATATGTATTTTTAATGGGGTGATACCCTCAAATAGTTCTGATAATGAGGGGTTGAGGGACATGTTCTTATAATAGAAGAATTATTTTATTTTATTTTAGATTTTTATCATCGGTGGTAAAGGAAGCCATATTGATGCTCAAAAAACTTCTAATAAAATTAGCGCTTATCAGAGGTAAATAATTGATGACAATTTATAATTTTATAATCTTTTTAATTCAATTCAAATAATTTAAAAAATATACCATATTTTATTAGTTCATAGATCATAAACATTTTTTATCACTTTTAATAGAAATTTCTAGTTCTTTAAAAAGAATGATACATAGATTTTATAGAGAATTTGATACTAAGGTCGGAGTTGAAGAGGATGATGAGAAAGACTGCCTCAAAAACAATTTTATTTAGTGGGGGTTTATTTTTCATTGGTAGTGGTTTATACCCCCTGAAATTGTCACTACTAGAGAATTTGCTGATATAATTACTCCATTTCTAGGTCTTCCATGATCCGCACATTATTAAAAAGTTGGATACCTGGGAACAATAAGAAAAGTAATTTTTGATTACCTAATAATACACAGATAGAGTCATTAATGATGAATGCATTAAATAATTGTGTTGACACATCTGAGTTCACTATTTACATCAAAATGACATTAGATTATTTTTCATACTAATAAGTTATTGTAGTTACCAACTATAATGAGAACCTCAACATACTATGTTATTATTCATTATCCTTTATCCTAAGGTATAGATACATCATAATGATTGGAAACATATTTTTTGTGAATATCATGTGCTACATGTTCATAAGCATTAAGACATCTTCTAATTATGTTATCACCCAGTGATATCTAGTAGAGGATATCATGAGAACTAACCTACCAACATAAAAAACATGTTTCTAGATGTTTCCCTTAGACTTTGGGTGACCCAACTTAATATCAATAAGAATGATAAATAGAGGGTCACACACTATGTGTATCCTTGTTAAATAATCATATTATTCATTATTTAACATATTAAATGAATATTATTCCCATAATTGGTTAAATAAATTTTAACTTTTCAGTTTATTGCATATATTCTATCACTAGAAATTCAATATAATATTCTATAAGACGAGTAATTCATAAATTTTTATTTTTTATTTATTGAATATAGTATTTTCTTTATTGTAAAACAATGGAGTTATATTATTTATTAAACAAATAATAATTATTCAAGGCTACCTAAATATTGAGTAGGAAAGATAAACCAAGTTTATTGGTCCGATGACAGATAAGATATTTTAAATATTATTTGAATAAATTACAAATAATTTATTCATGAAGTAATATTTAATTAATTTTCTATTTTTTAAAATATTTAGAAAAAATAAAAATATTATTATTAGTATAGACTTGTGGATTCATGTTGATTAAAGAAATAATAAGGGTTCATAAGAAATTATTATTTTTTAACCATAGAAAAATTTAAACCCAATTATATTAATTCCAACCCTATGGGTTTCTATTTTATTGTTGTTGTGAACAATTACCCAAGGATAATTCAATCAATACATAGAGAGAACCTCCCCAAAAATGTTTATGATAATGGAGAGAGTTCATCCTTTACAAAACCACTTAATTATTTTGATATCAAGAAGAATTATTCTTTGAAGCAATCCACATGATGATCAAAGATGAATGACCTAAGTTTTAGGATCGACCACAAAATCACTCAAAAAGTAAAAAAATTATGCATGAATATTTGTGTTTCATTTGTGGATTTCCAATATAGGATATAAATACATGATTCGTAACATAAAATGAAGATACCATTTACATAAATTTTATGATTCATCAATGAAGAAAGAATTAATCAGAAGGAAATTTTGTAACTAATTAAATTAATTATAAATCATTATGTGATGATCCATTATTTGGATTTATAATTTTCATATTAGTTAATAATTTATATAATTACATTCGTTAAAATATTCTTCATTAATGTAAACATTATATTAATAATTGATTACAAGTGAAATATGAGTTGGGCATGCCCTTTCAATACTAACGATGCACCCAAAATAATAATGTGGTATAAAAGGGATTACATAATGATTTATAATTCTTTAAATTTCATTTTTTAATTTATAATGTTACTATTATTTTTCAATTGTGCTTTAATTTTTCTCTAGACTAAATCCTGAGATATTTCCTTCTTCCATTTCATTTTCATAATTATAATAAATATATATAATAATAAGGAATGAAAACCATTCGATGAACTCATTCGGAGGTGAAAAGGATTCCATAAGGATATAACTATTATAAATATATTGAATCCTACTGTTACACACTATGTACCAATGTTTAATGCATCAAGACAAATCAAAAATTATGTTGGAATTAATTCAGAACATGTGAACTTATTAAATGAGACTTGAATTTTATACTCTGAATATTGAATGGTCTTTCTTGGTGCATAGAAATCTGAACTACATCGTGTGTAATTAGAGTACATGATGTGTAGTTCATTTTTCAAAGGTAAATAACTTATTTTATTACATGAACTACATGACTTGTAGTTGTGTAACTCAAAGACCACTTGGTTTGTATCCCATGTACATGTCATGCAATCCATTAATTTCCATGGTAGTAACATGAGTTCCATGTGACTTTCAATCAACTTTTATATGTCATGTGATGGTTTAAATATATATATATATATATATATATTAAATGTCCAATTATATTATACACAATATTTGGAACTTCATATCATGTAAATTTCACAATACAATGATTGCTCTATATGTATTAAAATATAAAAAACAATGTAAGCAACATTTGTGTCATTTTTTATTTAGATGACTCATACTTACATAAAGTTAATTGATAATATGTGTATGATATATGCCACATGATTAAGTAGTATATAAAAATAACACATGTTGGGTAGTTAGGATTGGTACTCACTGTGTTGTCTCCAAGGTAAATGTTTTGTAAACAGTTATGAGGACCTCCCGAATTTTTGGATGAGATGTAAGTTAAAATATAAATTTAATTATTGAATATAATTAATTAATTATATCAGGATTTATCTTAAATAAGAACTATTAGGAATGATATCAATTTATTATATGTTTAATTCATTACATGTATATGGATGATCATGAGAATAACTAAACATTATTATATGATTTCTTTCCCTTTTTATTATTAAATTAAATTTATGGATTATTCATCATTTATCCACTATTTATGTAATGGATTATGTTCTCATGGTTTCCTTTCATGTAAACTCGTTCACTAATCATTTGGTTTCCATTACCTTTGTGTGAGTAAAAAATTATGTAATAGATAGAGCACCTAAGATAGTGGAGGTGTTTCATCATTGGAGTTGAGGAAAAAAATCCATGATATACGGGTGGACATGTGGAAGCATACAACAGAAACTAAGCCATGGTTCAAGGTGTTTTCCCCTAAGCTGATGATCTATTTGTCATTCACTAGATAAACAAAACATTATGAAAATATCATGATTATAAAACCCATATTATTTAAATTTAGTCATTTTCCATAGATAATTTCATTATGGATGTTTTTTCTAAATTAGATGGATTAATGAATTGAAAAGAAAGTAAGTTAGAACTAAAATAAATTAGATTTTTAATAAACATTATCTAATAAATTGTTAATCACTTAATTAAATCCACTTAATATTAACAATAATTTGATAAATATAAAAAATTATGATATTTAACTATAAAGGTAAAAAATACCATAGTTATATATAGTAATATCGTGTATCCTTCCACTAAATAAGATAGGTTTGAATAGTATTTCAACATTTTTGACTGAAAAAATTTCAGGTTATTTCAATTATGAAGTAATTATAAATTCTGTGTTGGGTCTACATAACATAGTTCAAAGAAAGAGTTGATTACTAAATTCATACTCACATTCATGGGTTGAGGAAATCTAAATATTTCGGTTTCAGGATTGGGAAGCCTACTGAATAGATTAAGAAATTGTGAGTTAATTTAGTTGGAATTTTTAGGCCTATGTAAAACCCATAAAAATTTTAAGGCCTTGTTATGTGTTATGAGAAGGGGAATATAGGTCAATTTTATTTGAATGTATAAGAAATGGGATGTTCCAAAACCAATGGTGGGGGGTATTGGGCTTTATTAAAATAGTGGCAGATTAATAAATATATTATTTATAATCTAATTTTCTCATATAATGTAATATAATTAATATAATATTAATTATATGATTTCTAATAACATGAATTAAAACATATTAATATAAACAATACATGAATGGAAATACATTCTCACTAATTTTTTCAACATTGGAAATATTTATGACATGTTATTCAATGCCAGGAAAGGAAATTTTATGTTCATAAAAACCAAATTCTTGATGTGCATGTCTAAGAAGTATGTGAGGAAGAGTTTTATCCCTATGATAAATACATGGATGATGCCCCATATACCCATATGTTTCATTATATCTTCAATTTTCAATATTATTCTAATGAAATATAAAGATATGAATGTGTATAACATGATATACCACTTTTATGATCTCTATCAAGAGAAGGAAATACAGTAGATATATGAGATCTCTAATGCACTATACATGTGAATGATTTGAAAGTTTATGCTAGTTGGGCCTTATGTAGCGATTTTATTGGATACATAGTTCACTTAGAGATCTTGGGCATTAAATACCGTGAATCCTTGTGAAAATATCTCATCCATTCCTGACATCCTAAATCATTCACCTATTTCATTATGGATTACAACTTCAATAGTGGAGAGAATAATCCTTTAGAACAATATACTATGATTTTCCATGATGTAAATGACATTAGTCATGAAAAATATACATTCGTTATGTTTAATAAGAAAGGTAAGAAGTGTGAAAATGGGCCCAAAACTCACATAAAATCTAAACCTCCCAAGAACTATCCATCAAAGAAGTAGATGACCAAAAGGTTGGAGAACAAAAATAAAGATGTATGATTTTCATAATTCAATTTGGGCCACTAGAATAGGAACCACAACCATGAGAAAGGGGACTCCATTGGTGTGATCAATATTGAGTGCATTATTCCTCCATATAAACATTGGGTATTATATAGAGCATGTGGTGATCATATATATGTCCAAATGAATAAACCAAGTAGATTCCAAAAGATTTCTAGATGATAGGTGGATCTTTGAGCAACCAAAGGAGCATAACATTCAACAATTTCAACAGGATAATACAACCTTCCATTTAAAATTGAAATGTTTTTGGTTTTATATATATCATATTTGTCTCTATTTTTTACTAAAAAAGTCACCAATTACTCATTCCTTGACATGTATGGATTAATTATCAAATTTGGAAATAAAACTTTGTCATTTACAAAAAAAGTTTTTTCAACGGTTGGGATAAACTAAATAATGGTATTTATGTATTAAATTTTGAAAACCAATTATTGAAAATTGATAACAAATTATAATTTCATAACTCATTAAACACCCTATTATTGAATCACTATCGTGATCATGCAAACAAGAAGAATCTGAAAATTTTCTGTATAGATAGATATTTTGACACTTTTTAGGTAGGAACACTTCAACGATACTATGGTTACTTTCAAATAGAAATGACCAAACATCCATTTGGATAATAGTGTGATAGGGCCACTGATATTTTAGTATTTGTACACATTTATGTGTGTGGACATTTTCTGTTGGAATATAGAGGTTGATATTATTATTTTGGAACATTTACTAATTTATTGAATATATATATATATGTCTACTAGATGAGGTATGAATATAAGGTCTTTGAGAAATATAAGTAATTTGAGAGTTATGTAGTGAATCAACTCAATTAAAAGATAATGGAGATTCATTCTGATCATAGTGGAGAATAACTTAACCAAGAGATTATCAACATTCTATAGATGTGTTGGATTCCAACTAATTATATCCACTTTATACCACTCAATGGAATGATGTTAGTGAAATGGGGATCCATAAATTTCTATACAAGTGAAGGCTGATGATTCATCATACAGATAATTCATTGTCTTTTTCGGGATATGTAATACAAAGTATGCTATACACACTAAATTGAGTTCCAACTAAAATGAAAAATATAATTTTCATCGAGTTATAAAGTATAAATAATCCTGTTATATCAAATTCACATGTATGAGGATGTGAGGAATTATTTAATTCTATATTAGGAAACAAACTATAACCTCATGGAATGACTTGTGTATTTATAAGATATCACAAGAAAACTAAGGGATATTATCTCTATAAAACATCAATAATTAAAGTGACTATCATAAGGAAATATAATTTTTTTGGGGGGATCCCACCCTAAATAAGTATAATTATATAATGATTGAGTTTGATGAATTTAATGATCAATATATGCTAGAGTTGGTAAATAACAAAATTCCATAGGTCCACATTGAAAACGTTGGTCTAGAATGATATGGTTTACTAGTAATCAAAGATGGTGAATAATTATTAATTGATAATAATTATCTTCTATCCTAAAATGAGGTCGTAGAGAGCTTAGATGCTATAAAATAGAATGAATCTATGAATTTTAAGATGGTTTCTATGTATCAAAATCATATTTGGGCTCAGGTCAATACACCAATTGATATAAATCTTATTCGTTAAAAATAAGTATACAAGAGGATAATAGAAGTGGAAGGTAATGTAAGTACTTATAAAGAAAGGGTAGTTTCTAAAGTGTTTAAACAAATTCATTGAATTAAATATGATTAAACCTTATTTACAATTTCTATGTTTAAATCTATTAGAATTTTACTTTCTATTACAGCTTACCCTGACTATGAAATTTGGTAGGTGAATATCAAAAAATTAATCCTTAATGGGAACCTTATGGAAGATGTCTATATATAAAAACTAGAAGGGTTTGTGGCTCAAAATATTTCTAAAACTGTTTCCATGTTGTAGACATTCATTTACATATTTATTTAAGAATATGGGTCATGGAATATTCATTTTGATGAAGCTATAAAATATGTTGGTTACATTATCAAAATATGTGAGCCTTGTGTTTATAATAAGTTTATTAGAAGAGCAGTCATTATCTTAGTAGAAAATGTCTATGAAATACTTCCCATTGTAAATTATAAACCAGTATTATAGTTAGTGAAAGAATAATTAATTATGTGCTTCAACATGAAAGACTAAGGTGATGTTTCCAACATTATTTGGATAAAGATCGTTTGTGATAGATCCAATAGGCTTATTGGAATAATTACAGGTACATAATTGGACTAGATACTGAATAAATATATAATGATACAATCCAATAGAGGACTAGTTAGAGTGTCACATTGTATATATATTTCACAAAAAAAATATTTCCTTAGACACAATAGGAGAACAAGAGAATAAGTAGGATCTCATACAATTATGCGATAGTGCCATTCATTCATACCATATTATATACTAGGAATGATGTTTTCTATGCCTTACTAATTGTAAGAATATATTAATCTAGACTAGTTGAACAAAATTAATGTGTTTTTATGGCTGTCCATAAGTATCTGTGAAGAACTAAGGATATGTTCCTGGTATATTGAGGAGACGTGGTGCTAGTCATCAAAGTTTATAGTCATATATTTAAAATAGATCATAATGATTTTATATTATAGTAAGGCTATTTTTTTATGTATTAATAGAGGATATGTGAGAATAAATATTTAAAAAGAGGATGTTATCATTGATTCTACAACAGATTTTTATTATATAGAGTATTTTGATGCAGCTAAAGAATCCATTTGTATATGAAAATTTACAAACCAATAAAAAATTCTCATGTATATGTGTCATCGGATGTTCCTATATAAGGATGTGTGTATTGATCATTATAATTTAATAATATTATTATTAATTATTATTACTTCTTGCATACATTTATTCATTGATGAAATCCATGATAACATATTTTTGTTGTGAGGTAGGATACATTAGGTGCATCACGAGTAATATTGAATTTACAAATAACATGAGAAATGAATTTTTTTCCTTCTATTATTTAATGGTGGTTGATATATTAGGACCATTGATGAAATTTAGAGAGCTTGAATAAATATATAATCATGGTTTTATGTGGGAATGTTCATTTATGGAATGTAAAAGAAAGAGAATTGAGTACATAGGTTGATGATATAAACATGAAACATGGTTGATTATAAATATAAGGATAAAGGGATTATATTACATAGTAATTGTATGTATGAAGTTTTATGTCATTGCGACATTATGGGAGCCTTGGTGCAGTGCTAGATGATGTCAATGGATTTTGGGTGGCCCCACCTAATTCTAAATAGAAATAGTCATAGAAGGCCAGACACTAAGTGCATCTAGAACCTCAATTAAATAATAATATTATTTATTATTTAACATGTTGAATAAATATTATTCCCATATATGGTTTAAAAATCATTTTTATTATTCTTGATTTCATATATTTCATCACTAGTAATTAAAGGAATATTTTGTTAGAAAAATATTTAATAAATTTTTATTTTTTATTTAAGGAATATAATATTTTTAATTTATTGGAATATAAAGTATTTATATTTATATATTAAATAAATAATCATTATTCATGTCCTAATAAATATTGTGAAGGATTGACATATCTATTTAAATATCTAGTGAAAAATAATATATATTAAATATTATTTTAATAATTTTTAAATAATTTATTCAAACAAATATATTTAGTCAGTTTTTTGATTTTTCATGAGTTAAAAAATATTATAATTATTATTATTATAGACACGGGGCTCCCTAGGGATTAATGTTATTATGAGGGGAAAATAAAAATTATTATTTTATAAAACTTCTACAATTTAAATCAAATTATATAATTCCTAACCCAATGAGTTGTTTTTTTTTATTTTTGTGTCTAGCGACTCAAGGTTTATTATCTCAATCGTTAGAGAGAATCTCTTAGATAAACTCTCTACAATAGAGGGAGATCCTCTTCCACCAACCCAATTAATTATAATGATATTATGAAAAATCCATCTTGGAAGTGATTCTTATAGTGATCAAGGATGAATGACAGAATGGGGGTTTGGCATAGTGGTAAGCACCCCTTAATTCTATATGAAAAAGGGGGTCCAAACCCATTGTGTGCAGGTACTGTAGCAGTACTGTAGCAGTGGCGGAACTGTAGCAGCGGTGGGCACTATAGCGGCGGAAGGGCACTGTAGCGGTGACACAGTACTGTAGCAGTGGCGGGTACTGTGGAGTACTGTAGAAGCGCGGGTGTTGTAGCATTACTATTCATTGAATGGGCTTTGGGCCCAAAAATGGTCCTACGGGTCATGTAATGTGCTAAATGTCCAGTAGGGATTTGGGCTATGTAATGGGTCTCCCTCTACCATGTTGAAGAGGTCTTTTCATGGCTTTAATAATAAATGAGGCTTCGGGCCCAATGTTTAAGAAAAAGGATGAATGACACAAGCATTAGGATATACCATGTTATAATTCAACGATTGATATGACGTTGTTCAGAGGTTTGTGGTTCATTTTTGGATCACTATTAGAGGGATTCTAAACTTGCTTCCTATGACATAATGAAGTTATGATGTAGATTAAGTTTAAGATTCATCATTGATAAAATAATCCTTTACAAGTTAATTCTATAACAACATATATTAGTTTTACATCATTACGTGATGATTCTGTATTTGGTTATGGTGTTCCCAAGTGAATTATTCTTTGATTTAATTCTACGGGTCACAAAGTTATTCTCTGATGTAAATATCAGATAAATAATAAATTATGACTAAAATCTGAGTTTTTTCTTCCCTCATAGAGCATATGTTGTACCCAGAATTTTTAGAGAAGAAACCCAAATAAAGGGAGAAACTCACCTCGAATCACCATGGATTGAACATGTGAATTTGAGGAGTAATCCCAAATGAAATGTATTAAAAACACCTTTAAAGAGATCTTCCATCCACCTATACATAATAAGTATCTGAAGGGTTATAATAATTTTTTCATGCAAATGGATTTAGAGACATTTTTCTATATAGTCTGACATGATGCGAATGATTCATTCACATCTTGAATGGATCATGTTTAAGAACCAATGACAAACACCTCACCCAAATAAAAAACATGGGATTAACTCACATAATTAACTATATGTTATTGACATAAATTTTAAGGGATATATTAAATAAATATGACCCCTTATCTATTCATATCATGAACAAAATGTCCATTTCATTAATTACATCATGGGAACCACCCTTATTCAATCCATAAATTAGCATTCAGGCCACAAACTACTCACTCATATTGTGAACCATAGTTAACCTCAATAATTCATCCATATAAATTTCATCTCCCCAAATAAATAAAACCTTCTCAATGCTTCTTATAAGAACCATAGGCTTTAGAAACATCTAATTTATTAAACTAAAAAGATCTCAAACCTTATATGTAATGTTTTTTCTATCAATGGAAGTGATGGGGTTGACTTATTATCCATCGAACATAGCCACATCAACATATATAATACAAGATATGTAAAACTTTGGTAGGGACATCTTCCACATGTATGTATACACATGAAGGATCGTCATTCTTCATGTTAATATCACCACCTCTAATTATGAAGATGTTTTCTAGGATGTTGATGGTTCCTATATGTTGTTGAATGTTGTAGTGATACAATATTAACTTCTAAAAAACATGTTTATTTAGTGCCAACATTTATCAATGTTAAAAATATTAGTGATAATAACAGTTCATTTATTGGTTCTCACTAATGGTACTGCAAAAGTGCACATTTATCATCACTGAAAAAATCACACCCTTTATCCTGGATTTTTTAAGAGTTTATAATATCATCCAATTTATCACCACTACTAGAATAAGTACATTTTGAAACTTATAAAATAATTTTTTAAATGAATTTAGTGACCATCCAGTGGTCTCTTTTAGTCGTCAAAAATTTCTCATTGCTAAGGCCTCTTCATGACCAATTTTGGCTGTATCTAAATGTACCAATATAAAATATGTGTATTTCAATGTGGGTACTGATCAATAGATGGTTGACGAAATGAGGTAAACTAAGGGTTATGTGGATGGTTCCCTAGAACATCCTATGTGGGACATGGTTGATGTGTGGTGTCCAAAGTGATGCGAGATATGTCTAGGGCGGTCAAGGAATAATTAATAAACTTTGAGGGTTATATTGGAGGGTGTCGTTTAGTTATTTATGGTGGGTTAGGTTTGGCCCTACCATATTGGTGGCGCTTAGGGGTGACAGGGGGAACATAGGTGGAGATGAGGGGTGGCAATGACATATTTTATTGGGAAAGCCTTAAAGAGGACAACAAAGGTGGGGAGAATACGATCTAATTTTCTCATAGTATTGACGACCAACATTGGTGGTTGATAATAAAAACACTATCAACAACTAATGGATGATGTAAATGTGCTCCATGTCCCATTAGAATAAAATCCTATATTTTAGTGTTTATTTGGCCCTTATAAAGGGAGACATATATTAATATTTTCTTAGTGCTGATAAAGGCATTTCCTATACAAAACACAATTATATTATTAAATATAATAGTTAAATTTTCAAATTCAAATATATTTATTAAAATATAATATATTATCTTAAATATTAGTTATATAATAACAAATATTTATTTGAACTTATTATAAAATATAATTAGTGAAAATAGTTTATAAAATAAATAAGAAAAATATTAATTAAGAAAATTTGAATTATTATTGAGTAATATATATTCAATAAGAATTTGTTGATATGAAAAAATAATTAATTAATTATTATCTTATGATAAGATGAAAAAAATGTAAGAACATCAAATTTCTATAACATTTTGTCTAGGAATCAATTTTTTCTCTAAAAGATGTCAAATTAAGTCCTGTGAAAAGGTCAATGACTTTTGGACCTAAAGGGAACACAATCACCATTTTTGTGTTAAAAGAGATATTAAAGGCCACAATTTTTTTATTGGGATACCCCAATTTTTAACATTTGATGGAATTTCCACATCATTTAATTGGATCAACTCAACATTTCTCGATGGAGATAGAATTATTCCCTTGATATGCAATCATCTGAATATTATGCTGTTGAAATTTTACAATTTTTATATTATAATGTTATTTTCCAATAGAAAAATATAATTATTTTCATATATTGGCATAAAGAAGTTTTTCAATAAATAAATATTAAACATATTTACTTATAAAATATTTTTCTAAATATATAAACCATATGTAAATAAATATTTATTATTTTTTTTATTTCAAATAAAAAATTATCCATTTTTTATACATTATAGAATGTTATAAATATATATATATTTATAAAATATATATATATATATATATAGTTTTTAAATATAAATATGTGTGTGTGTGTGTCTTAATTAATAAACATGTACATATTTATTTATATATAAATGGTATCTTGCACGTATATTTTATATATACATACATATATTCTTAAATATGTTCAGTACAAAAAAAATATTTTGTATTTAAATACATTATATACATTATATATATAATTTATAATTTCATAAATTATTTTATAGTTATTTATAATTATATATTTATTTATAATTACATATATATATATATTATGACATATATTGATATGAATCTTATAGATTAATATATAAATATATAAATATATATGTGTGTGTACTATGTATATGTGCATGTTTGTGGATATGTGTGAAATATAAATATAAGTATAAATATAAACATAAATATAAATATTAGTGCATGTGTGTGAAATATAAAAATTTGTATGTGTTTCTGACTATGTGAAAATATATGTCTTTATGTATGGGTATAAGCGTGTCAATATTGTGTGTCTGGGAATCATATAAATGTATTTATCTAAATACTACATTAAATATATAATATAAATATATATAAATGTATATAAACATACATAAGTTAAATTTATTTAAAAACCATATATATAATAGTATGCAATATATTTACAATAATATTTCATTTTCTAAATACAATGTGAAAAATTTAAATGCTGATTTACAATTTTATGAAAATATTTATAAATATATTTTTAACATTTAAAAATAATTGTAAATGGTATTAAAATATAATAATATAATAATAATAATTAATATGTAAATAAAAAAATTATGTTTATATATTAATAAAAATGGATCGAACCATGGATTCAGAAACCCAAAACTATGAACTTGGATTTTTTATTAAGTGGCACAGAAAACGTATATAGAGTTGAATGTTAAAACAAAAAATATTCCCTAAAAAAACCATTAATACATATATAAATAAATAGATAATTAGTAAAATATAGATAAAATCATCTTTTTATAGTTGAAAATATGTTTGGCTTGAATTTGGGGTTTGAATTTATGTGTGGGTGTGGCAGAATAGGGAAAAAATAACCGATAAGGGTAGGTGGCATGGGAAAAGGGATAATGTTTTGAAAAATAATTAATAAATTGTGGGATCTGTATTTTTAATGGGGTGGTACCCTCAAATAGTATTGATAATGAGGGGTTGAGGGACATGTTCTTATAATAGAAGAATTATTTTATTTTATTTTAGATTTTTATCATCGGTGGTAAAGGAAGCCATATTGATGCTCAAAAAACTTCTAATAAAATTAGCGCTTATCAGGGGTAAATAATTGAGGACAAATTATAATTTTATCATCTTTTTAATTCAATTCAAATAATTGAAAAAATATCCCATATTTTATTAGTTCATAGATCATTAACATTTTTTATCACTTTTAATAGAAATTTATAGTTCATTAAAAGAATGATACATAGATTTTATAGAGAATTTGATACTAAGGTCAGAGTTGAAGAGGATGATGAGAAGGACTGCCTCAAAAAAAGTTTTATTTAGTGGGGGTTTATTTTTCATTGGTAGTGGTTTATACCCCCTAAAATTGTCACTACTAGAGAATTTGCTGATATAATTACTCCATTTCTAGGTCTTCCATGATCAGCACATTATTAAAAAGTTGGATACATGGGAACAATAAGAAAAGTAATTTTTGATTACCTAATAATACACAGATAGAGTCATTCATGATGAATGTATTAAATAATTGTGTTGACACATCTGAGTTCACAATTTACATCGAAATGTCATTAGATTATTTTTCATACTAATAAGTTATTGTAGTTACCAACTATAATGAGAACCTGAACATACTATGTTATTATTCATTATCCTTTATCCTAAGGTCTAGATACATCATAATGATTGGAAACATTTTTTTTGTGAATATCATGTGCTACATGTTCATAAGAATTAAGACATCTTCTAATTATGTTATCACCCAGTGATATCTAGTAGAGGATATCATGAGAACTAACCTACCAACATAAAAACCATGTTTCTAGATGTTTCCATTAGACTTTGGGTGACCCAACTTAATATCAATAAGAATGATAAATAGAGGGTCACACACAATGTGTATCCTTGTTTAATAATAATATTATTCATTATTTAACATATTAAATGAATATTATTCCCATAATTGGTTAAATAAATTTTAACTTTTCAGTTTATTGCATGTATTCAATCACAATAAATTCAATAGAATATTCTATAAGAAGAGTAATTAATAAATTTTTATTTTTTATTTATTGAATATAATATTTTCTTTATTGTAAAACAATAGAGTGATATTATTTATTAAACAAATAATAATTATTCAAGGCTACCTAAATATTGAGTAGGAAAGATAAACCAAGTTTATTGGTCCGATGACAGATAAGATATTTTAAATATTATTTGAATAAATTACAAATAATTTATTCATGAAGTAATATTTAATTAATTTTCTATTTTTTAAAATATTTAGAAAAAATAAAAATATTATTATTAGTATAGACATGTGGATTCATGTTGATTAAAGAAATAATAAGGGTGCATAAGAAATTATTATTTTTTAACCCTATAAAAATTTAATACCAATTATATTAATTCCAACCCTATGGGTATCTATTTTATTGTTTTTGTGAACAATTACCCAAGGATAATTCAATCAATACATAGAGAGAACCTCCCCAATAATGTTTATGATAATGGAGAGAGTTCATCCTCTACAAAACCTCTTAATTATTTTGATATCAAGAAGAATTCTTCTTTGAAGCAATCCACATGATGATCAAAGATGAATGACCTAAGTTTTAGGATCTTCCACAAAATCACTCAAAAAGTACAAAAATTATGCATGAATATATGTGTTTCATGTGTGGATTTCCAATATAGGATATAAATACATGACTCGTAACATAAAATGAAGATACCATTTACATACATTTTATGATTCATCAATGAAGAAAGAATTAATCAGAAGGTAATTTTGTAACTAATTAAATTAATTATAAATCATTATGTGATGATCCATTATTTGGTTTTAAAATTTTCATATTAGTTAATAATTTATATAATTACATTCGTTAAAATATTCTTAATTAATGTACACATTATATTAATAATTGATTACAAGTGAAATATGAGTTGGGCATGCCCTTTCAATACTAACGATGCACCCAAAATAATAATGTGGTATAAAAGGGATTACATAATGATTTATAATTCTTTAAATGTCATTTATTAATTTATAATGTTACTATTATTTTTCAATTTTGATTTAATTTTTCTCTAGACTAAATCCTGAGATATTTCCTTCTTCCATTTCATTTTCATAAATATAATAAATAAACATAATAATAAGGAATGAAAACCATTCGATGAAGTCATTCGGAGGTGAAAAGGATTCCATATGGATATAACTATTATAAACATATTGTATCCTATTGTTACACACTATGTACCAATGTTTTATGCATCATGAAAAATCAAAAATTAAGTTGGAATTAATTCAGAACATGTGAACATATTAAATGAGACTTGAATTTTATACAGTGAATATTGAATGGTCTTTCTTAGTGCATAGAAATCTGAACTACATCGTGTGTAATTAGAGTACATGACGTGTAGTTCATTTGTCAAAGGTAAATAACGTATTTTATTACATGAACTACATGACTTGTAGTTGTGTAACTGAAATACCACTTGGTTTGTATCCCATGTACATGTCATGCAATCCATTAATTTCTATGGTAGTAACATGAGTTCCATGTGTCTTTCAATCAACTTTTATATGTCATGTGATGGCTTAAATATATATATATATATATATTAAATGTCCAATTATATTATACATAATATTTGGAACTTCATATCATGTAAAATTCACAATACAATGATTCCTCTATATGTATTAAATTATAAAAAACAATGTAAGCAACATTTGTGTCATTTTTTATTCACATGACTCATACTTACATAAAGTTAATTGATAATATGTGTATGATATATGCCACATGATTAAGTAGTATATAAAAATAACACATGTTGGGTAGTTAGGATTGCTACTCACTGTGTTTTCTCCAAGGTAAATGTTTTGTAAACAGTTATGAGGACCTCCCGAATTTTTGGATGAGATATAAGTTAAAATATTAATTTAATTATTGAATATAATTAATTAATTATATCAGGATTTATCTTAAATAAGAACTATTAGGAATGATATCAATTTATTATATGTTTAATTCATTACATGTATATGGATGATCATGAGAATAACCAAACATTATTATATGATTTCTTTCCTTTTTTATTATTAAATTAAATTTATGGATTATTCATCATTTATCCACTCTTTATGTAATGGATTATGTTCTCATGGTTTCCTTTCATGTAAACTCGTTCACTAATCCTTTGGTTTCCATTATCTTTGTGTGAGTAAAAAATTATGTAATAGATAGGGCACCTAAGATAGTGGAGGTGTTTCATCATTGGAGTTGAGGAAAAAAATCCATGATATTCGGGTGGACATGTGGAAACATACAACCGAAACTAAGCCATGGTTCAAGGTGTTTTCCCCTAGGCTGATGATCTATTTGTCATTCACTAGATAAACAATAAATTATGAAAATATCATGATTATAAAACCCATATTATTTAAATTTTGTCATTTTCCATAGATAATTTCATTATGGATGTTTTTTCTCAATTTGATGGATTAATGAATTGAAAAGAAAGTATGTTAGAACTAAAATAAATTAGATTTTTAATAAACATTATCTAATAAATTGTTAATCACTAAAGTAAATCCAATTAATATTAACAAGAATTTGATAAAGATAAAAAATTATGATATTTAACTATAAAGGTAAAAAATACCATAGTTATATATAGTCATACCGTGTATCCTTCCACTAAATAAGATAGGTTTGAATAGTAGTTCAACATTTTTGACTGAAAAAATTTCAGGTGATTTCAATTATGAAGTAATTATAAATTCCGTGTTGGGTCGACATAACATAGTTAAAAGAAAGAGTTGATTACTAAATTCATACTCACATACATGGGTTGAGGAAATCTAAATTTTTCGGTTTCAGGATTGGGAAGTCTACTAAATAGATTAAGAAATTGTGAGTTAATTTAGTTGGAATTTTTATGCCTATGTAAAACCCATAAAAATTTTAAGGCCTTGTTATGTGTTATGAGAAGGGGAATATAGGTCAATTTAATTTGAATGTATAAGAAATGGGATGTTCCAAAACCAATGGTGGGGGGTATTGGGCTTTAATAAAATAGTGGCAGATTAATAAATATATTATTTATAATCTAATTTTGTCATATAATGTAATATAATTAATATAATATTAATTATATAATTTATAATAACATGAATTAAAACATATTAATATAAACAATACATGAATGGAAATACATTATCACTAATTTTTTCAGTAATGGAAATATTTTTTACATGTTATTCTATGCCAGGAAAGGAAATTTTATGTTCATAAAAACCAAATTCCTGAAGTGCATGTCTAAGAAGTATGTGAGGAAGAGTTTTATCCCTATGAGAAATACATGGATGATGCCACATATACCCATATGTTTCATTATATCTTAAATTTTCAATATTATTCTAAAGAAATATAATGATATGAATGTGTATAACAAGATATACCACTTTTATGATCTCTATCAAGAGAAGGAAATACAATAGATATATGAGATCTCTAATGCACTATACATATGAAAGATTAGAAAGTTTATGCTAGTTGGGCCTTATGTAGCGATGTTTATTGGATACATAGTTCACTTAGAGATCTTGGGCATTAAATACCATGATTCCTTGTGAAAATATCTCATCCATTCGTAACATCCTAAATAATTCACCTATTTCATTATGGATTACAACTTCAATAGTGGAGAGAAGAATCCTTTAGAACAATATACTATGATTTTCCATGATGTAAAGGACATGAGTCATGAAAAATATACATTCGTTATGTTGAATAAGAAAAGTAAGAAGTGTGAAAATGGGCCAGAAACACACATAAAATCTAAACCTCCCAAGAACTATCCATCAAAGAAGTATATGACCAAAAGGTTGGAGAACAAAAATAAAGATGTATGATTTTCATAATTCAATTTGGGCCACTAGAATAGGAACCACAACCATGAGAAAGGGGACTCCATTAGTGTGATCAATATTGAGTGTATTATTCCTACATATAAACATTGGGTATTATATAGAGCATGTGGTGATCATATATATGTCCAAATGAATAAACCAAGTAGATTCCAAAAGATTTCTAGATGATAGGTGGATCTTTGAGCAACCAAAGGAGCATAACATTCAACAATTTCAATAGGATAATACAACCTTCCATTTAAAATTGAAATGTTTTTGGTTTTATATATATCATATTTGTCTCTATTTTTTACTAAACAAATCACCAATTACTCATTCCTTGACATGTATGGATTAATTATCAAATTTGGAAATAAAACTTTGTCATTTTAAAAAAAAAAATTCAACGGTTGGGATAAACTAAATAATGGTATTTATGTATTAAATTTTGAAAACCAATTATTGGAAATTGATAAAAAATTATAATTTCATAACTCATTAAACACCCTATTATTGAATCACTATCGTGATCATGCAAACAAGAAGAATCTGAAAATTTTCTATATAGATAGATATTTTGACACATTTTAGGTAGGAACACTTCAACGATACTATAGTTACTTTCAAATAGAAATGACCAAACAGCCATTTGGATAATAGGGTGATAGGGCCAATGATATTTTAGGATTTGTACACATTGATGTGTGTGGACATTTTCTGTTGGAATATAGAGGTTGATATTTTTATTTTGGAACATTTACTAATTTATTGAATATATATATATGTATATGTCTACTAGATGAGGTATAAATATAAGGTCTTTGAAAAATATAAGTAATTTGAGAGTTATGTAATGAATCAACTCAATTAAAAGATAATGGAGATTCATTCTGATCATAGTAGAGAATAACTTAACCAATATATTATCAACATTCTATAGATGTGTTGGATTCCAACTAATTATATCCACTTTATACCACTAAATGGAATGATGTTAGTGAAATGGGGATCCATAAATTTCTATACATGTGAAGGCTGATGATTCATCATACAGATAATTCATTGTCTTTTTAGGGATATGTAATACAAAGTATGCTATACACACTAAATTGAGTTCCAACTAAACTGAAAAATATAATTTTCATCGAGTTATAAAGCTTAAATAATCTTGTTATATCAAATTTACATGTATGAGGATGTGAGGAATTATTTATTTCTATATTAGGAAACAAAATATAACCTCAGGGAATGACTTTTGTATTTATAAGATAACACAAGAAAACTAAGGGATAGTATCTCTATAAAACATCAATAATTAAAGTGACTATCATAAGGAAATATAATTTTTTTGGTGGGATCCCACCCTCAATAAGTATAATTATATAATCATTGAGTTTGATGAATTTAATGATCAATATATGCTAGAGTTGGTAAATAACAAAATTCCATAGGTCCACATTGAAAACGTTGGTCTAGAATGATATGGTTTACTAGTAATCAAAGATGGTGAATAATTATTAATTGATAATAATTATATTCTATCCTAAAATGAGGTCGTGGAGAGCTTAGAAGCTATAAATAGAATGAATCTATGAATTTTAATATGGTTTCTATGTATAAAAATCATATTTGGGCTCAGGTCAATACACCAACTGATATAAATCCTATTCGTTAATAATAAGTATACAAGAGGATAATAGAAGTGGAAGGTAATGTAAGTACTTATAAAGAAAGGGTAGTTTCTAAAGTGTTTAAAAAAATTCATTGAATTAAATATGATTAAACCTTATTTACAATTTCCATGTTTAAATCTATTAGAATTTTACTTTCTATTACAGCTTACCCTGACTATGAAATTTGGTAGGTGAATATCAAAAAAATAATCCATAATGGGAACCTTATGGAAGATGTCTATATAAAAAAACTAGAAGGGTTTCTGGCTCAAAATATTTCTAAAAATGTTTCCATGTTGTAGAGATTCATTTACATATTTATTTAAGAAAATAGGTCATGGAATATTCATTTTTATGAAGCTATAAAATATTTTGGTTACATTATCAAAATATGTGAGCCTTGTGTTTATAATAAGTTTATTAGAAGTGCAGTCATTATCTTAGTAGAAAATGTATATGAAATACTTCCCATTGTAAATTATAAAGCAGTATTATAGTTAGTGAAAGAATAATTAATTATGTGCTTCACCATGAAAGACTAAGGTGATGTTTCCAACATTATTTGGATAAAGATCGTTTGTGATAGATCCAATAGGCTTCTTGGAATAATTATAGGTACATAATTGGAATAGATACTGAATAAATATATAATGATACAATCCAATAGAGGACTAGTTAGAGTGTCACATTGTATATATATTTCACAAAAAAATATTTCCTTAGACACAATAGGAGAACTAGAGAATAAGTAGGATCTCATACAATTATGCGACAATGTCATTCATTCATACCATATTATATACTAGGAATGATGTTTCCTAGGCCTTGCTAATTGTAAGAATATATTAATCTAGACCAGTTGAACAAAATTAATGTGTTTTTATGGCTGTCCATAAGTCTCTGTGAAGAACTAATGATATGTTCCCGGTATATTGAGGATACGTGGAGCTAGTCATCAAAGTTTATAGTCATATATTTAAAATAGATCATAATGATTTTATATTATAGTAAGGCTATTTTTTTATGTATTAATAGAGGATCTGTGAGAATAAATATTTAAAAAGAGCATGTTATCATTGATTCTACAACATATTTTTATTATATAGAGTATTTTGATGCAGCTAAAGAATCCATTTGTATATGAAAATAGACAAACCGATATAAAATTCTCATTTATATGTGTCATCGGATGTTCCTATATAAGGATGTGTGTATTGATCATTATAATTTAATAATATTATTATTAGTGATTATTACTTCTTGCATACTTTTATTCATTGATGAAATCCATGATAACATATTTTTGTTGTGAGGTAGGATACATTAGGTGCATCATGAGTAATATTGAATTTACAAATAACACGAGAACGGAATTTTTTTCCTTCTATTATTTAATGGTGGTTGATATATTAGGACCATTGATGAAATTTAGATAGCTTGAATAAATATATAATCATGGTGTTATGTGGGAATTTTCATTTATGGAATGTAAAAGAATGAGAATCGAGTACATAGGTTGATGATATCAACATGAAACATGCTTGATTATAAATATAAGGATAAAGGGATTATATTACATAGTAATTGTATGTATGAAGTTTTATGTCATTGCGACATTATGGGAGCCTTGGTGTGGTGCTAGATGATGTTATTGGATTTTGGGTGGCCCCACCTAATTCTAAATAGAAATAGTCATTGGAGGCCAGACACTAAGTGCATCTAGAACCTCAATTAAATAATAATATTATTTATTATTTAACATGTTGAATAAATATTATTTCCATATATGGTTTAAAAATCATTTTTATTATTCTTTATTTCATATATTTCATCACTAGTTATTCAAGGAATATTTTGTTAGCAAAATATTTAATAAATTTTTATTTTTTATTTAAGGAATATAATATTTTCTAATTTATTGGAATATAAAGTATTTATATTTATGTATTAAATAAATAATCATTATTCATGGCCTAATAAATATTGTGAAGGATTGACATATCTATTTAAATATCTAGTGAAAAATAATATATATTAAATATTATTTTATTAATTTTTAAAAAATTTATTCAAAAAAATATATTTAGTCAGTTTTTTGATTTTTCATGAGTTAAAAAATATTATTATTATTATTATTATAGACACGGGGCTCCCTAGGGATTAATGTCATTATGAGGGGAAAACAAAAATTATTATTTTATAAAACTTCCACTATTTAAATCAAATTATATTATTCCCAACCCAATGAGTTGTTTTTTTTATATTTCTGTCTAGCGACTCAAGGTTTATTATCTCAATCATTAGAGAGAATATCCTAGATAAACTCTCTAGAATAGAGGGAGACCCTCTTCCACCAACCCAATTAATTATAATGATATTATGAAAAATCCATCTTGGAAGTGATTCTTATAGTGATCAAGGATGAATGACAAAATGGGGGTTTGGCTTAGTGGTAAGCACCCCTTAATTCTACATGAAAAATGGGGGTCTAAACCCATTGGGTGCAGGTACTGTAGCAGTACTGTAGCAGTGGTGGAACTATAGTAGTGGTGGGCACTATAGCGGCGGAAGGGCACTGTAGCGGTGACATAGTACTGTAGTAGTGGCGGGTACTATGGAGTACTGTAGAAGCACGTGTACTGTTGCATTACTATTCATTGAATGGGCTTTGGGCCCAAAAATGGGCCTACGGGTCATGTAATGTGCTAAATGTCTAGTGGGGATTTGGGATATGTAATGGGTCTCCCTCTACCATGTTAAAGAGGTCTTTTCTTGGCTTTAATAATAAATGAGGCTTCGGGCCCAACGTTTAAAAAAAAGGATGAATGACACAAGCATTAGGATATACCATGTTATAATTCAAAGACTGTTATGATGTTGTTAAGAGGTTTGTGGTTCATTTGTGGATCACTATTAGAGGGATTCTAAACTTGCTTCCTATGCCATAATGAAGTTATGATGTAGATTAAGTTTAAGATTCATCAATGATAAAATAATCCTTTACAAGTTAATTCTATAACAACATATATTAGTTTTACATCATTATGTGATGATTCTGTATTTGGTTATGGTGTTCCCAAGTGAATTATTCTTTGATTTAATTCTACGGGTCACAAAGTTATTCTTTGATGTAAATATCAGATAAATAATAAATTATGACTAAAATCTGAGTTTTTTCTTCCCTCTTAGAGCATATGTTTTACCCAGAATTTTTAGAGAGGAAACCCAAATAAAGGGAGAAACTCACCTCAAATCACCATGGATTGAACATGTGAATTCGAGGAGTAATCCCAAATAAAATGTATTAAAAACACCTTTAAAGAGATCTTCTATCCACCTATACATCATAAGGATATGAAGGGTTATAATAATTTTATTCATGCAAATGGATTTAGAGACATTCTTCTATATAGTCTGACATGATGCGAATGATTCATTCACATCGTGAATGGATCAAGTTTAAGAGCCAATGACAAACACCTCACCCAAATAAAAAACATGGGATTAACTCGCATAATTAACTATATGTTATTGACATAAATTTTAAGGTATATATTAAATAAATCTGACCCCTTATCTATTCATATCATGAACAAAATGTCCATTTCATTAATTACATCATGGGAACCACCCTTATTCAATCCCTAAATTAGCATTCAGGCCACAAACTACTCACTCATATTGTGAACCATAGTTAACCTCAATAATTCATCCATCTAAATTTCATCTCCCCAAATAAATAAAACCTTCTCAATGCTTCTTATAAGAACCATAGGCTTTAGAAACATCTAATTTATTAAACTAAAAAGATCTCAAACCTTATAGGTAATGTTTTTTCTTTCAATGGAAATGATGGGGTTGACTTATTATCCATTGAACATATCAACATCAACATATATAATACATGATATGTAAAACTTTGTTAGGAACATCTTCCTCATGTATGTATACACATGATGGATCATCATTCTTCATGTTAATATCACCACCTCTATTTATGAAGATGTTTTCTAGGATGTTGATGGTTCCTATATGTTGTTTAATGTTGTAGTGATACAATATTAACTTCTAAAAAACATGTTTATTTAGTGCTAACATTTATCAATGTTAAAAATATTAGTGATAATAACAGTTCATTTATTGGTTCTCACTAATGGTTCTGCAAAAGTGCACATTTATCATCACTAAAAAAATCACACCCTTTATCCTGGATTTTTTTAAGAGTTAATAATATCATCCAATTTATCACCACTACTAGAATAAGTACATTTTGAAACATATAAAATAATTTTCTAAATGAATTTAGTGATCGTCCAGTGGTCTCTTTTAGTCGTCAAAAATTTCTCATTGCGAAGGCCTCTTCATGACCAATTATGGCTGTATCTAAATGTACCAATATAAAATATGTGTATTTCAATGTGGGTATTGATCAATAGATGGTTGACGAAATTAGGTAAACTAAGGGTTATGTGGATGGTTCCCTAGAACATCCTATGTGGGACATGGTTGATGTGTGGTGTCCAAAGTGATGCGAGATATGTCTAGGGTGGTCGAGGCATAATTAATAAACTTTGAGGGTTATATTGGAGGGTGTCGTTTAGTTATTTATGGTGGGTTAGGTTTGGCCCTACCATATTGGTGGCGCTTAGGGGTGACAGGGGAAACATAGGTGGAGATGAGGGGTGGCAATGACATATTTTATTGGGAAAGCCTTAAAGAGGACAACAAAGGTGGGGAGAATACCATCTAATTTTCTCATAGTATTGACGACCAAGATTGGTGGTTGATAATAAAAACACTATCAACAACTAATGGATGATGTCAATGTGCTCCATGTCCCATGAGAATAAAATCCTATATTTTAGTGTTTATTTATCCCTTATAAAGGGAGACATATATTAATACTTTTCTTAGTGCTGATAATGGCATTTCCTGTACAAAACACAATAATATTATTAAATATAATATTTAAATTTTCAAATTCAAATATATTTATTAAAATATAATATATTATCTTAAATATTAGTTATATAATAACAAATATTTATTTGAAATTATTATAAAATATAATTAGTGAAAATGGTTTATAAAATAAAAAAATATTAATTAAGAAAATTTGAATTATTATTGAGTAATATATATTCAATAAGAATTTGTTGATATGAAAAAATAATTAATTAATTATTATCTTATGATAAGATGAAAAAAATGTAAGAACATCAAATTTCTATAACATTCTGTCTAGGAATCAATTTTGACTTTAAAAGATGTCAAATTAAGTCCTGTGAAAAGGTTAATGACTTTTGGACCTAAAGGGAACACAATCACCATTTTTGTGTTAAAAGAGAGATTAAAGGCCACAATTTTTTTATTGGGATACCCCAATTTTTAACATTTGATGGAATTTCCACATCATTTAATTAGATCAACTCAACATTTCTCGATGGAGATAGAATTATTCCCTTGATATGCAATCATGTGAATATTATGCTGTTGAAATTTTACAATTTTCATATTATAATGTAATTTTCCAATAAAAAAATATAATTATTTTCATATATTGGCATAAAGAAGTTTTTCAATAAATAAATATTAAACATATTTACTTATAAAATATATTTCTAAATATATAAACCATATGGAAATAAATATTTATTATCTTTTTTATTTCAAATAAAAAATTATCCAGTTTTTATACATTATAAAAAGTTATAAATATATATATACTTATAAAATATATATATATATATAGTTTTTAAATATAAATATGTGTGTGTGTGTGTCTTAAATAATAAACATGTACATATTTATTTATATATAAATGGTATCTTGCACGTATATTTTATATATACATACATATATTCTTAAATATGTTTAGTATAAAAAAACTATTTTGTATTTAAATACATTATATACATTATATATATAATTTATAATTTCATAAATTATTTTATAGTTATTTATAATTATATATTTATTTATAATTATAGATATATATATATATATATTATAACATATATTGATATGAATCTTATAGATTAATATATAAATATATAAATATATATGTGTGTGTACTATGTATATGTGCATGTTTGTGGATATGTGTGAAATATAAATATAAGTATAAATATAATCATAAATATAAATATTAGTGCATGTGTGTGAAATAGAAAAATTTGTATGTGTTTCTGACTATGTGAAAATATCTGTCTTTATGTATGGGTATAAGCGTGTCAATATTTTGTGTCTGGGAATCATATAAATGTATTTATATAAATACTACATTAAATATATAATATAAATATATATAAATGTATATAAACATACATAAGTTAAATTTCTTTAAAAACCATATATATAATAGTATGGAATATATTTACAATAATATTTCATTTTCTAAATACAATGTAAAAAATTTAAATGCTGATTTACAATTTTATGAAAATATTTGTAAATATATTTTTAACATTTAAAAATAATTGTAAATGGTATTAAAAAATAATATAATAATAATAATAATTAATATGTAAATAAAAAAATTATGTTTATATATTAATAAAAATTTATTGAACCATGGATTCAGAAACCCAAAACTATGAACTTGGATTTTTTTTAAAATGGCACAAAAAAAAGTATATGGAGTTGAATGTTAAAACAAAAAATATTCCCTATAAAAAACCATTAATACATATATAAATAAATAGATAATTAGTAAAATATAGATAAAATCATCTTTGTATAGTTGAAAATATGTTTGGCTTGAATGAATTGGTTTGGGGTTTGAATTTATGTGTGGGTGTGGCAGAATAAGGAAAAAATAACCGATAAGGGTAGGTGGCATGGGAAAAGGGATAATGTTTTAAAAAAGAATTAATAAATTGTGGGATCTGTATTTTTAATGGGGTGGTACCCTCAAATAGTACTGATAATGAGGGGTTGAGGGACATGTTCATATAATAGAAGAATTATTTTATTTTATTTTAGATTTTTATCATCGGTGGTAAAGAAAGCCATATTGATGCTCAAAAAACTTCTAATAAAATTAGTGCTTATCAGGGGTAAAAATTGATGACAAATTATAATTTTATCATCTTTTTAATTCAATTCAAATAATTGAAAAAATATCCAATATTTTATTAGTTCATAGATCATTAACATTTTTTATCACTTTTAATAGAAATTTCGAGTTCTATAAAAATAATGATACATAGATTTTATAGAGAATTTGATACTAAGGTCGGAGTTGAAGAGGATGATGAGAATGACTGCCTCAAAAAAAGTTTTATTTAGTGGGGGTTTATTTTTCATTGGTAGTGGTTTATACCCCTTAAAATTGTCACTACTAGAGAATTTGCTGATATAATTACTCCATTTCTAGGTCATCCATGATCAGCACATTATTAAAAAGTTGGATACATGGGAACAATATGAAAAGAAATTTTTTATTACCTAATAATACACAGATAGAGTCATTCATGATGAATGCATCAAATAATTGTGTTGACACATCTGAGTTCACTATTTACATCGAAATGTCATTAGATTATTTTTCATACTAATAAGTTATTGTAGTTTCCAACTATAATGAGAACCTCAACATACTATGTTATTATTCATTATCCTTTATCCTAAGGTCTAGATACATCATAATGATTGGAAACATATTTTTTGTGAATATCATGTGCTACATGTTCATAAGCATTAAGACATCTTCTAATTATGTTATCACCCAGTGATATCTAGTAGAGGATATCATGAGAACTAACCTACCAACAGAAAACCCATGTTTTTTTGGGTATTATTGGTAGTTATTATTAGCGAAAATGTGTATTGGTCTCTCAAATTGAGAACATTATTAGAGTTCATTATTTGATTATGTACTTTTTATAGAATAGTTTATCTTATTATATGTAAATAGGATTTTAGGACTTGATTGTTCCATCCACGAGGTTTAGTGTAACAACCCGAAATTTTGAATTAATCTTTTTTCCTAATTTTATGTGTTATTTTATTTTATTTTAATACTCAAAAAAATGTTTTATTTGATAACATGTGTATAATTAATATAAGACTATTGGGTTTTTACTGTTATATAACCATTGGTCAATATGACTATTGTAAACTAAATGTTTCGATTATTGTCTCTAAATACAAATAATCTTGGATAATTATTATAGAAATAATATTCGATGGCCTCACCAAGTAGTCTTGGACCGATCGAAGCCTATCTAAAAGAACTTGGGAAGGAGGTTGCACCACTGGGCTTTTCTCTAGACAAAACCCAAGACAAACTTCATCGTGTAAAGATAGAACAAAATTTCCTTTGTGAGAAGTTCAAACTGATAGAAATTACTGCTCGTGCGATGTTGGCCAAGCCTCCCTCGGATTCTCTCAACTTAGTGCACATTACACTTAGGTCCTATGCTGGTGTGATAAGGGGCTATTTAAGGATACTGTAACTCCCTTGTGTACTCCCTTGTTTTAAATAAAAACATGGGATTTCTTCTTATGTTGAAGTTTAGGAATTTTCAAATGGCCGGATAAATATAGTATGCATATATTTGATGAATTTTAGAAAAAGGATATTTTAAAAATGTTTATGTAAACCTTAAAGAATTAAAAATGTGTACTGATATTCAAAAAATGGTCTTTTACAATTATGTCCTGTAAGAAATTTTGAGTTTAATAAGATCAACTGGATTTTTGATGAATAGTAAATTATGAATAGTGATTTTATGATTAGGATTAGTAATGTGTCCAAATGGATTAGTAATCTCACTTATATAAAGTATTAATATAATCTAGGCACCTTGATTATGTAATGTGATTCAATAAAATGGTTAAATAATGGTTTCATAAATTATTATTCAAGTTTTAGTTTTTTCTGGTGAATATTTTTTTTAATTAAAAAATAAATTAAAAATATTTAGAATATTATTCTTATAAAATGGATTTCATTTTTGAACTCAAAGCATCGATATTATGTTAAGGTAATTTTTGGGGATTTTTCTAAAAAAATTGAATTTTTTGTGAATAGTGTATTTATTTAAAAAATAAATTAGAAATATATAGAAAATTACTTTTATAAAATGGAGTTCATTTTTGAAATCATAGCATTAATATTTAGTTAAGGTGAAATTTTGGGATTTTTCTGAGAAAGTTAAATTTTCAGTGAATAGTTAAAATACAGTTTTAGGGTTTTATTATGTTTAATGACATTGTAACTGTGTCATGATGATGTCATGAGATATTTTATGGGTTGGCCGACCAAAGGTGATGAATTATTATATGGGGGGCCCCATGTGGCCTAACTCCAAGTGAAATACCATGGGAGAGCCCAAGCTTTTGATAAAACCACTTGTGAGGTGTCCCTTGGCCATTAATGCCTTGTCCCCTCACTTTACCTATAAATACCAAGCCATCTTCTCCTCCATTTTGACCTCCCCACTCTCCCCCAACTATGTTCTGGTCTAATTACTTCCCAAGGTGTCCTCTCAAGGTGCCCTCAAGCCCTCAAGGTCCCAACCTTTGATTTTTAAGAGTTACATTTTAAGGTAAGGGATCTGACCCCTCTCTTTCTTTTCAAGTGATCTCTTTTATGTAATTTCTTTTATCCTCCATGTTCTTATGTTGGACGAGGTTGTTTTATATTACCCTTACTGACCTTTTCATTTTCAAATGATGAGATATCCCCTCTTACTCTCATTATTTCGTTTTATGAATTTTTAAGTGGCGCTGTTTGGCTGCCGAAATTTTTGTAACGGATTCCTTCTCCCTTCTCATTTTAAAAGATCTATTTTCATGTAAAGTCTTTCATGTTACTTTTTATTATGTTGGGGTATGATCTCTATATCTATCATACTGAACTTTTATTTTAATATGATGAGATACCCTATTTGATCTAATCAATTCATTTTTGTTGATGTTTAAGTGACGCCTTTAAGCTGGTGATTTTTTAAGGGATTCTTTCACCCATCTTGTTTTTCAAAGTTCTACTTTCATGTAAAGACTTTCAAGATACTTTTTATTATGTTGTGGTATGATCTCTATATCTATCATACATAAATTTTATTTTAATATGATGAGATACCCTATTTGATCTCATCAATTCATTTTTGTTGAAGTTTAAATGACGCCGTTAGGCTACTGAATTTTTAAGGGATTCTATCACCCTTCTCATTTTTCAAATTTCTACATTCATGTCAAGTCTTTCAAATTCCTTTTTTTATTTTAGTGTATGATCTCTATATTTATAATAATTATTTTTTGTTATCATTTTATGAGAGACCCCATTTGATCTCTTAAATTCAGAATTTTGATGTTTTAAGTGGCGTCGTTAGGCTGCCGAATTTTTAAGTGGTTCTTTCACCTTTCTCCATTTTCAAAGTTCTAATTCCATGTCAAGTCTTGCATGTTCCTCTTTATTATGTTGGGGTATGATATCTATATCTATCCTACTGATATTTTATGTTCATATGATGAGAGTCCCTATTTTATCTCATCAATTCATTTTTGGTTGAAGTTTATGTGACGTCGTTAGGCTGCCGAATTTTCATAAGAGAAATCTTATTTTTGTCTTCATTTCATGTTCTTTATTTCATAGGGTATATTTTAAAATTTCATTACCATGTTCTTAAATCCCTTATATTATATCCCTCTACTATTTTATGCGTCATTTTTTAATTTTTGACTCATGTCCCCTCTTTTTTCAAGGTTTTCTAATACCCTGTAACGTTGCCGTTATGCTGCAGAAATTTCATCTCAAAATGCATCTCTCTTTTTCTCAAAATTATTTTATGTTCTTATGTGAAGACTCAAAGCTCATATTTCTACAGGGTTATTAACATATATATCAAAATTTTCTATTTTAAATTGTGGGATTTACAAACATGAGATCCGCTTTCCCATTCTGTGGGTTTAAAGTGACCTAAAGATCATGTCTTTAAAGCATTTTTTAAAATTTAATGATTATGAAATGAAACCCATTTATTTTATGCTATATTGGTTGTTTATGAAATTATTTATGATCATATATGTGTCTCACATGATAATAAAAGAAAAATTTAAGGTTGCGCCCTGATATCACTCCCATGCATTGGGTAAAGACTTAATCTCTTGAGATGACCATTTAGACTGATACCTTGGTAACTAACTTTGGTTATTTTTAATGAAACATTGGGGATGGACCTTGGTGAAAATAAATGATTGTAAATATTAAATGTTTTATACACATCCTCAAGTTATGAAAAATGTTATTTTTATTATGATATATCTCATGATTTCTCTCTCATGCTTTAAAGTTCTTTTCATGACCTTATTTAAGTATCTCACATTCAAATGTAAAATGTTTGTCTTGTTTCCCTTACTGGGCCTTCTACTCACCCTTTCTTTTGATGTATGTCCCCGGGTTATGAGATGCAGTAATAAACCTAGGATGAACATGAGGAGAAGCCTTTCAAGTGTTTATTCTGAATATTTTATGTTTTCATGTTTTATGTTCCTGGTTTCTAAGACACTAAACCTTAAAGATCATCGGTTTTGTAAAATGTAATGAATGTTTATGTGATAAAAAGGTGGGATACTATATTTCGGTCATGTCCATGATCGACCAATATTTAATATATTAATATATTAAATACTATTTGATTATATTATATTATTTATTGAACATATTAATTCAGTGTATTAACAAGTAAAAAAGTTAAAATAAAATATATATTTTTCAAATGAATATTTTTATTCAAGGGTCTTTAAGTATTTAATGGAGGAAGTAAGTAATTTTAATGACTCGAGTTTTATCATGTAAAATATATTTTATGTTATAAGAATGTGATAAAAGTAAAATGAAATTTATGAAATAATTATTATCTTAGTTACTATTTTTAAGGAAATATTTTTAATGTTTATGTTACCCTGGAGCCTAGATATAATTTCTAAGATGTTCTATATAATTATGTAAGTCCTGATATTCCCAGATGCATACATCAAATATAAAATATAAGATGTTCCATATCAATTAAATAATTTGAAATTATTCAAATGAGTACTATATCAAAATCCCCTCAATCAATAACCAACCAGGAAATTGAATGTGTCCTGGTATCTACCCTAGTAATTATTCACGTGTGAAGATCCTATCCATATAACTCTATACAAACTCATGAAACATCTACTGTCATGAAATCAAGTTAAAACCAAATTTCGTATAACTTGACCACATGAGACTCAATGAAATGATAAACCCCAAATGGATAATTCCCTTAGCATAACTAGTGATCCAATAGTTGTGTGTGAACCAACTTCCATAATTGACTAGATCTCCCCCTTAGTACCTGGGTTCCGAAGACCAAAAAGGAGGATAAGCATAAGAATATGCATTCATTGTCTAACACACAAGGCATAACCATATCTAACCCTCACCCCTAAAATCAAACAATGAATAGAACCATGTTAAAAAATATCCTAAGGTATAATTAAGCACATTACCATATAGGGTGATCCATAATCATCTTATATAGATCAATAACCCACATAAGGGAAATGATATGCATCACATTGTGATAAATAACACAGAAAAGGGGTAATAAAATCTATGGGAAATCAATGGGTAACTTTCAAAATTATCATTTTAAAACCAAGGTATAAACTGAGAAATTAACAACAAAATTTATCTCAGGATTCTATTCCCATTCAAATTTCTTATAATTATGATCCAATCACTCTTTTGAAAATGATGGAAATCAGAAACCATTTAAAAAATTTCAAATAAAACCTCCCCCATGGTTATTATTTGAAATTAAAAATATGGTCAAATACCTTTATTTCCATCAATAACATTTCAAAAGATCAATTTAGTCATTTTGATAAGGGAAAAATGGAACTCACGCACACACTTCATATAACCATTTTTAAGACACAAATAACCTCTTTATAAATCACTTTGAGTTCAAAACCTCACATTAAGTCAAAACCCACATAAAAATATAGTTTTTAATAATTTAATACCAAAACCAGATGAACATCCATCACACATCCTGAACACCATTTCAAAAATCCACTTTGGATTTTCACAATATCATACCACATCTAAATAATCAATTCAAATATGAAATCATGTAATTTCATAGATAAACCATTTATTCCACGATCAAACACAAATAAATGATTTTTAATAGACCAAAATTTTATAACATATAATCATAATTTCAAAATAAATATTTAGAAAGAACAATCACACTTTAAATTCTGAAATGAAACAATTCCAAAAGAAAATGGCTAGTTGGAAGAAGAAAAAAAATTGGAAACACATTTTCTTCATCAATGGGCGCACTCATGGAGATTAAAATAATATCTAAAAACCCAAAATACCAAAAATCCAACATTATAGAAAAAAATAACCCTAAAATCATCCACAAGATTTATAGGGATCATTAGGGAAACTAAATTCAATAGAGGAGAGAGAGGTACTGGGTGGACATGTAAAGAGAGGATGAAATTTATCATGACCTATTAGAAATAAACAAAGAGAAGGCAATGATCAAAGTTGGATGATGTTGGAGCTCCTCCAAGGGATCCCAATAGTCATTCGACATGAGTAAGGGTGAAGTGGGAAAACTCCACACATAATTCTGGAAATGTTGTTGAGACATGTAATCGTATTCAAGCATTGGCGACTACAGAGGGTTCTAATGGGGAGGTGTGATACTCAATTAAAGAAGATAAATATTTACAACTTATTTCAGTTGATGTAGTGAAGGAAATGAATGTTGGCCATGATTTTGAGGGAATACTGCACTTCTTGGTCATGGTTGACTGTAACAGCCAGTCTGCAGCCCCGGCGGTTGTTGATAGTTCCCATGATGTTATTGCTGGACATTGGGGGGATTTCTCGGACAGTGAAAAAGAAAATGGAATGGTCAGACCATCTTATAGTGAGGTCCTAAAGTATGGATATGGGATGTCTGCAAAGGATGTGTTGGTCACAACAAGCCAAAGGCCGAGGAATGACTACTCTAATTTTTTGAAGCCACTCTCTACTCAGTCCTCCTTAAAGCAATATTCGAAAGAGGTGATCTCGTTGGAGAAACTGAACCTCAAAAGAAAGTATGCCAAAAAAATTTAGCACTATGAAATCTCGTAATGGGATTCAGCTACTGTGGAGGAAGTCTATCATGTGGGTGGTAATGGGTTTGATATGTATGACATGTAATCGGTTTTTTTCCTTGTGGTGTGTGCTTTCTCTACTTTTATTTTATTTTAATAAATAGTCAGGGGTCCACCTCTGACTGACTTTTTGGGTATATTGGAAACTCCAAGTCTAGACACCCCTTCCATAGATCACTTTGGGAACAAAATGGTTTTGAAAAAATTTCTCTAATAATGATATTAGGGACTTTCATAAACTTTATACACACTGTAATTTTATCGTAATGTTTACTAAATTATGTGAAAGTCATGTTCTACACAATAACCCCACTAGGGAACCCTCCTGGTTTCTCCTAGGGGATCACTCATTTTGGGCTTAACCTTATATAACCCATGTTTAAAATCGATGTGTAGTTAAATATTAACTGAGGAGGCTCCTCCCGATAGGATGTTGCATGATTTCCCTCAAACTATTCACCTAAACTATCCACAAAAGGAAACCTTAGATAATTTACATGTTCCAAGAGAAAACCACATGGAATCTCAATCTAATCCTCAAACACATAAAATAACAAAAATTACAACACAATGACATATTGGGTGTCAAAAAATCCCCAACATTCAACTTTATACCCCCATAAATTTCAAATTCAAAATGAAAGGCAATAGAAAATAGAAAATTCCAAGAAGACTTGACAAAAAGAACTAGTCAACACTATTTAAACTCAAAACCAACAACCATGATCCTCAAAAATCATGAAACTAATCAACTAAAAGGTTACCCAACATATAAAATCATAAATAAAATAGGATCATCAAACAAGTTGTCCTATGAATCATGATTAACCTATCATGATATCCCCAAAATTTAGAATTCCTCTCACATAGTGACACCTAATAATAACTACTAATAAATGATTCTATAGAAAACTGAGTACCCATGGGAGAAAATCACTCTAAAACCAGAAGAACATACAAACAAAAAGAAGGAAAATAATCCATAAATATCCTCAAAAGAATGATATGGGATATCATGTAGGGTCATGATACACAGGGAAAACGTATGATCAACAATAGGATCACTCTCACATGGTGTATCCCAAAATTACATAATCTAAACACCAGTTACAATAGTAACTCAACTATTATAAAAACACCATAGTTACCCAATCCGGAAGTTAATAATAGTATTATATTCAAATGATGATAACCTCAATGTCTCAATACAAAAATGGGTGCAACTAACTACTCTCAATAATGGTTCATCCAAATAATGAGGCTCAATAAAACAACATCCACAAAAATCTATAGAATGTGAGTCAAACTAATTAAGAAATTCTAATTGCACCCTCAAAGGAGGGAGTGGGATAATATTCCACAAATAAAAATATAATTCCATAAAAATACATTCAAATTTTTTTATAGAAACATTTCCAAAGAAGAACTATCCATATGATTCTGAATTAAATAAAAACAATCTCCAAAACTAAGATCAAAACTATCAAAGGAATGATAAAAAACAAAAAACCCATCATCAAAGTATTAAACCCAATACCACTCCTAAAAATGTATATTAAAAAAATTAAGATGATGAACCAAACAACCCAAATAGAGGAAATCCACATCAGAATTAAGAAAATATAGATTATCATTCCATAGAGACCCACAATTGAAGAAAATGAGAGATATCCTATTCTAAATGGAAGGAAACATTCCTTTCTGCTCCATCTCAAACTTCTTATGCTCCTTACTTTTTGGGTTATACATTCTCTTATTTTATAGAAATTAGGTATCATCCACCACTGGCTTCCTAGACTGGTTAGTTTCCATTCAAATGGTCTTATTAAAACCTCTTGTATTGATTTAAGGCCCAATATTAGTATAACAAAACCAATATATGGGTGAAGGAACCAATGAAGGAACTAAATTTTTAGAAATCCCTAATGAACATCATTAGGGAAAAAACCAAAATTATAGAAGTGATTGGAGTAATCCCCCATTGATCCGTCATCCTAATAAAGACCCATGAGAATATACAATTTCTCTCTTTTCACAGGATTATGATAGAACCACTAGAAAAATTCGATCCTGAAAAAATCTCAAGGCATACCTTCATGCAATTGGGGAGGTACCACCAACTTCCCTAAAACTCAATTGAAACCAACAATCAAGCTATTGATAGCTCTCACCCATAAAGATAAAGGAGATATAAGATAAATGAGGATCATCTCAATATCAACCAACCTACTTAGTGCATCCACTTACACCTAATCACCACTGAAATATGTCATAGGATGATTCAATATGTCCAAGATGGGGTCAAGATAAAGGAAGGTTCCATGTCCATCACTCCACTAGGAATCATATAGGCACTTGAACTAGAAAGAACTTTTTAACCATTTAGGGATAATATAATATAAAATAAATAAAAGACATCAATTTTCACCTCAAAAAAAGAAAACAATTCCACAAAAAGTTTGGAATCAAAGAAAAAAATCCCATAAAAAAGGAAAAATCATTCAAACTAAAACCACATTTTTTTGAAACCACCATTTTCACCAAGGAATTTTGGAATCATCTTCCATTAATGTATCAATGTAATACCAATACGACCCAAATTTCAAAACGAAATGACCTTAGTGGAACATAAAGACATTTCCCTAACAAGGTTCGTTACACAAAATTGCTTTCAAAATCCCACTTCTCTCAAAAAAAATTCACAAAAGAATGCTCATTAAAATTCTTTTCTATTTTTCAAAACACATAAAAAATTTCTGATAAAAAATATCGTTTTGATATCAAATTTATTTAAAATCCACATTTTGAAATCAATTACTTTCAACAATACCCATGGAAGAATGTTTGAAACATCCAATTTTCAAAATACCATAATAAAAAATAGCACATTATAAAAAAAATTAATAGAATTAAGGGAATTATCCTTATCAATTTATTCATAGAAAACAATTTTTTACAATAGTAAATTTATAAAACCTTTCATTTTTATAAAATAGGTTTAAAACTAAGTGCACTAAATGAAATAAATAACCCTTCAATTAAGGTTCAAAAAAATTGACTTCAAAACTGTATCAAAACACTCATAAATCCACCTACTCTAAGTGAAAATAACTTTAAGAGAAGTATAGAATAAGGAGGAGTCCAAAAAATAAACCATGGATGAAACGGTCACATGCATGTTTTTTACACACGAATTATGAAACTCTTCTCCAACCATGAAACCACACTCTGTAAAAGAGGGAGACCCAACCGCAAGGGAACTACATGATTTACGAAGATATTCATGATAAGTGTGAATCATAGATGTACCTCCATTTCCCTTATGTATCCAAGGAATTTCCCCTACCCCAATTTCACCTACATACATAAATGGGATCAAAACAACATCAACTCAAATCAAAATCCTTGGCAACAACTACAAAAATTGAATTCTTAATTAAATTCTTAAACATCCCCTAGTAGCTTGAGTCTTGGGATGAGTATTGTATGGCATGAATCTCCAAACCCTTACCTCTTAGTCTACAAATTTTTTTGCATCCTTTATACTTGGGAAAACCTAAACGACAAGGGAAACTAAATAAGAATAGGATCCTATTAATGGAATCCAAAATCATTCTACAATACCATTTTATAATAAACTAAACTTGTATTCCCTCCGAACAAGAACCCAACCAAAACTTCCAAAAGTGATAAAGGGTTTTCCTAATTTTAACAAGCTAGTAATATTTCTCAAGGATAATATAAATTCTTTTTGGAATTATTTTTACCAAAATAGAAATAAAAGATAGTTGAATAATTAAAGAGATAAAATCAAGATGCATTCCAAAGAGGATATAACCTACTAAAATGATCCAACCCATTTCCTTATATATAAACACAAACACTATCAATAAATTTGAGGATAAAATAATGAATAATAGATAAAAAACCAACAAAAATAAAATATCTACAAACTATATCAAGTAGATCCCCAAACCATCTCCATGAAACCACTGATTTCTCTCTACCACACAACTCTCCCCACATTGACCATAAATAATAAAGAATGGATCCAATTAGGAACATGGATCCTAAAATATATATCCATGAGGTAAAAATACAAGTATGTTAGCACAACCAACCAAATACATACAATATTTTTCATTCATAATTGTTAGTTTCAAAAATAAGCTAGATATTGAATTTTTTCATATATAACTTTTATAGAAAAAAAAAATCCATAATTATATTTCAAAACATTTTTCATTTTACTTAGAAACTAAAAACAATGATGTCAAAACATTACCACTAGACTATGATATTTTAATTCCATAAAACCCTTTACGTTATAAAAAACTCATTTTTTATTTAATGGAAGGCGGTAACATTAAAAAACCTAACATTTTGATCCCAAATGAAAAACAAAACACCCATTTTCAATTACACGTTATGAACAAAACAAGTTTCTTTAATTGAAAAATCGGATTTCCAAACATCATTGAAAAATATGATTTCTAACGGAAATGACCCAACACATAGACATTTTATGAAAAAATAACAAAAATAACCATACATGACCCAAGTCATATCTCAAATATAAACAAGAAGAGGATAAATATAAACGAAATTAGGTGTAATGATTCAAATGATCAATAGATAAAACTAACATCAATAAATAACCAACCAGGAAGTTGGATATTTCATGGGATATACCCTAAGTGTTTTTAGAATGAAAAGCACGAAGACATAAAAGTGTATACAAACCCTTAAATCATCTACCATCATGAACTGATTATTAATACATTTGACATTCAACTAGACCACAAAATTTCCATTGAAATGAAGAACACATCCTAACCATTATTCCAAGAATGAATGAAGGTCAGTAGTGGCATGTGAATCATAAATCATAATAGACTAGATCACCCAGTTAGTAACCGGGCCCCTATGACCAATAAGTAAGTGAATCATAATAATATTCAAGCCATGTATAAAAATCAAGTAATATGCATCGATAAACCTCAACCCAAACACCCAATATGGAAAAATACCATATAAAAAATGTACCTGTAATATAATAATGATCAATCGTACATAAGGGGAGAAACTAGATTCTCATAGAAATTGATAACCCACCCAAAGGAAATGACAAGCACTATATGGTGATAAAGGAACCACACAAGGGGTAATCAATTAAATGAGATATCAGGGGGTACCTTTCAAATTTCCCTTTTCAAAACCAAAGTTCCAACTGGTCCTTTAACACCAAAACATGAATTTGGTTTATAAGGCCATTAAAATTTCATAAATTGAATTTACAAAAACTCTTTGGAAAATTATGGAAATCACACACCATTTAATTATTTTTCAAAAACACCATACCAGATGGGTCTTATTCTATTAAATACAAACCATTGTCCAAGACCTTAATTTCTAGTAAAGAAATTTCAAAAAGAGCCATTATGGCATTTTCATAAGAGGTAAACCACAAAATCATTTCAAATCACTATTTAAAATCCATTAAAGTACCCCTTTATAAATCAGTTTGAGGCCAACACCTTACTTTAATCCAAAACACATCAAAAAATAATGTTTTAAATCATTTAAAAAGAAAATAAGATCAATTTCAAATTCACTTTTCCAAAAAAAAATTAAAAACCTCTCAAGAATTTCAATTTTTTATCACATCTAAATATTCAATTTCAAACCAGAAAACTGGAATTTTAGAGATAAATCAAATATATGAAGATAAATACACAATGAAATTGAATTTAAACATCATAAGGGTATCAAATACAATCATAAATTCAATAAATTGGCATTTAGAAAGAAGAATAACACTTTTAATTACAAAATAATAAAATTTCATAGAAACACATACTTGGAAGATGAAAAAAAGTATACTGAAACAATCCTCCTCCAATATAGGGAACACACATTGGAATATATGCTTTATATAAAATTCTCATAAAACAAAATAAAAACAATATTAAATCTATATGAAACCCTAAAATTTTCCAAAATAGGCCGAAGGTTCATAGAGGAAACCAATTCTAAGAGAGGAGAGAGATGAAATGGAAGAAGAGGGAAAGTGATAATGAAATTGCAAAAAAATAGAAATCACCAAGGAGAAGGTTGGCATCAATTACGGAGGAGGTTGGATCTCCACTAAGGGCTCTCAAGAGTTAGCCTCAATAAATTGGGTTGAGGGGGGGAAAAGGAAAATTCAAAAAAATTAAACACTTTGGAAGGCTTCATAGTTTTGAAAACCATTTCCCAACCATGTGATGGACAATACCTAGGCTAGAAACTTTTTTCCTGGTTCACCCTAAGAAATTCCTGGCTTTGAAAAATATTCCATAGTAGTACCATTTGGTATTATAAAAAATCAGATCCACATCACATGCTTGCCACATGGTTTTACAAACAGTGTACAACTCATGTGACACACACCAGAAACACCAAGGAACCGGTATGATTTCTCATTGGGTATCACATGTTTTGTTCTTACTCACGTTTAGCCCTTGGGGACTAGACATACATTGTTCAAAATAAAATGAGGAGGTTTCCCATAAGTATATTCCATATGGTTTCTCTCTAACCATTAACCTTAACAATTCATAGAAGGAAACATATGATAATTTCCATGTTCTAATAAAAATCCACATAGAACTCAAAAAAAACCTCAACCTCATGAAATAATACAAAAAATAACACAATGACATGCAGGGTGACAAAATATACCCACCATGCTACTTTCTTCCCCCAACAGGTCCACAATCAAAAATAAGGATAAGTGAAAATGTAAGATCCCATGAGGACCTAACCGAATGAACTACTCAACAATATTTATCCTCAAAACCAAAAAATAATATCATAAAGTTGATAAAAATAATCTTCTAAAAGGAGATTAGTAATATCCAAGAAAAACTGAAACAAGAACATGTTTAGTATAAATTTCTACATTCAATAATTTCTGATATTGGTTGTGAAAATAAAACAACACTTTCTGAAATTCAATTTTTTAAAAAATTTATACATTCAAATTTTTTATAATTTTTTTTGTAAATAATATATTTACTTTATTTAAAGACCTTTTTTATTTAAGAATGTATTTATAATTGTATGATACATGATTTATAATTAGGTGATAAAATCATTCTATTAAAAATATTGAATATTCTAATTAGATGATAGAAACATTATGATAAGATGATTACAATATTTGAAAAACAAATTTTACTCTACTAGAAAGAAAAAATCATTTTATTGTGATTATTTTATCAATGTTACCTTCATACACAATTTGTACTAATCTTCCAAATGAAAAGGAGTTTTTCTAAATATGTTTCAACCAATTCCAATTAACCTAGAATATTACAATTTGATATTTTCCTATAAAAAGTTGTTAATTTTTTTGAGAAGGAAGGTGATACTTTTTGAACTCAACCCTTATAAATTTTACTGACTAATAACATCTTGTTACATGATCTTTGAAAATAATTAGAGAGCTTTCATTCTATGGAATCAGAGTGAGTATTGTAAATTACGTATAAAAACTGATTATTTAGTCATTATTTCTAATATTGTTCGATTTATATATTTTAGGGATAATAAGATAGATATTAATTTGATTTATTTATAAATTTTTATTTTGACTAGGGAATCATATCTCTTCTGATCATAGTGTCAAAGGATTCCTTTCATAAGGAAGAAATACATTATAGTTTTTTTAAAACTATAGATACCAAATATTTGGGTTATAGACCTTTTTAATACTAAAAATTAAATCATGGACCATTCTTTTATAAATTTATAAACATATTTCATTCCAAAATTTATATTTTTTTACTTTATAATTTTTAAGAGTGTTATTTTCTTTGTGATAATATATAATAATAGTTTTACTTTTTAATAAACTTTTCTTATACGTATTATTTTATAAAATGTATCAGAAATATGTTCATACGATTACATATTTTTTACTATCAAACACATTTATTATAAGATAATCAGATGTGAGGTAAAATTAAAATGTCAGTTTTATTATTAGAATCTAAAATTCACCCCAATATTGTTCTCATGCATTACTCTATGATTATATAGAACATCAATAATGAATTCCTTCGAATCATAGGATACCTATGTAACACCCCAAAAGCCTAGATCTGGTGTATTATTTTAATACATTGTCATAATTATAAGGAATAAAATCCTAAAGGACATATCAGTTTAAAAATAATTGAAAATAGATTACATACGTGAACCTTATATTAAGATTCAAACATAAAATACCACAAATAGAATATTTTGAGAATGTGATTATTCTACTAGTAAAACCCATCATATAAAAATTCTTGGATTCCAGAGGAAAATAAATAATAAGAAATATGTGATCTTATATACTCAGTAAGGGTATGAATACAAGAGAAGCTATCATAAATAAATATAAACAATAATTTAAGGAGAATAAATATCAACACATGTGATTAAATCATTATCCTTAGAATAATATGTAAGGTATAAAATCTGATAAAATAATTATATATAATTAATCACATGAGAAAGATATATAACCATGGATATTATACTGGTTGAATAATCACATGGAATATAATTATCTAATCTCATAATGTGAAAATGCATAATGTCGAAAATATGCACTATCAAGATCTACCATCAAGATATCTACTATCACGATCCATCTTCAAGAGTGTTTAAATATGTGGGTAGAAACCTATCTGAATTGTGTCAATATATATCCTCCTAACAATTTAAAACATCTTGGAAACAAACACGAAGGGGTTTTCACTAACGGATTTCAGATCATGAGACATACCTATGAATCTAGTGGCTATAGTGAGGCCCATCCTTCACTTACTAAGTCCAACGAAATTCATCATATGAAATCATAAACAACATAAACATTCATATTGAAAATATGGCAAATGAAATGGGAATAGCTTTACCATAAACCATGAAAGGTATCAAAATAGAACATCCCTAGTCAAACTGATCATAAAACCTTCAATATAATATGGAATATTATAATGTAATAGATCAACCTCAATCAAACATAAAATTAAAGAATGATTTTGACATAGATGAAAATACTCTAATAAAATCATTTTAAATTTTTTGAGAAAAATACCGTTTTTCTTTGAAATCATTTATTTTAAAATCTGTGAATTTATAAGAGAAAAAAATTGATTTTAGAATCAATTTGTCCCATACCACATTTTTTTTAAATTTAATAATTAACATTTTAGAATATTTATTTCCTTATAAATAAATCTGTAAAACCCATTTTTAAAACATGGACATAAATTCAAAATATTTAGAAGAATAAATATGAGAAACTTGTAAAATTTTGTTATAGTTAAATATTAAAATACATAAATCACTAAAATATTGATTTTGAAAACATTTTTGAGAAACATGGACATGCATCATAAGTATGGACCCGTAAATACTTATGTATAAAAATTCTTGGATAACAATGAGATTGCGAAATTAACCCTTACCAACGGTCTAATTCCCTCTACACGTGTATGAAAATACTTTATAGTTATTTTAAACATATTATTTACTTTTAACATAATCAAAATAATATTTAAGTTATAATAAATGATTCATTTATGACTTTATATTACCTCTTTATCAACAATTCCATGTTAATGCAAAGTTTTAGGTAATAACTGCTTTGTTCATCATAGGTGTTTTGACTATTTATTATTGATACTATTACTTAGATCATGATTTAATTAATTCTAAAATGTAAAAAATGATATATATCTAATATATATTTTGTATATATATATAATATAGATATGTGAAATTTAATACACCGTTCATGGAGATGATAAGCCATACGAACGCATGAAATTTTTTTTCTGTTTTCATATCATGATGAATAGGAGAAGGAAAATAAAGTATATATGTATACATATATTATTCCATTAAAATTATTAGGAAATATACTTCATATTTATTAATTATATATATTTTTATAATCATTCTTGAATGGTGAATGTGAAAGATGAATATCATCGCGTCGTGGAAATAGTAGGTTGTATGTACGCACGAGCAATGATATCATTTTCTTATTGGTAAAGGGTGATGAATTAGATTGTATATTAATAATAAAAAAACTCTATATCCTATTTATTATTTATATATATTATACCCATCATTATACCCATTCAAATAAAGTGGTGATGCAAAGAAATTACACCATAGCATGGTGATGGAGGGCCATACGTACACACACATGGTGATATTGTTTTTCATAAGGAAACAACATAGTAATAGGAAGTAAATGAAGAAAATAACTTAAATTAAAGGGTAAAACAATTACCTCTTCTTCGGTGGACTTCCTTTGGTTCTCCTCTTAGGGAAACTAGGGTTGGTATTTTATGAATACTGAGAAATAAAAACATTACTAATGATTTTTTGAGGATAAATGGGTAGGGTTTGGTTGAGCTATAAGGCTCAGTGCGCTATGAGTAAATTAGGGACTAAGTTCCCTTTTATAATTGAGGTGAGGGGCACTTTTGGAAATCCAAAAAATATTAATATAAAATAATCCTATTCTAGATAAAAATATATAAAATGGGCCATAAATGAAAAGTAGAATACATTTTAGACAATATCCTATACTATTATAATTATTTATCATTTTTTTTATTTTTAAATAATTTAACAATAAATTAATTCAATAAGATATAATTATTATCAAATTTAATATTATTTATTTAATTTGGTATCCAATACATTAATAAAAAGTTGAAAAATATAATGTAATGATTTAATACACAAATAATATATCATATAGATCTAGGAAATTATTTATAAACATTAAATCAGTAAAATATTTTGAAATTAATATTCTTTATATCAATTATATTGTTTTTATGTTAATTAAATAAATACTCTTTTAGAATCTAAGAAGCATTTATGGTAATTTTTTAATTTTTAAAAATTAAAAATAAAATTTAATAAGTAAATTAGTTTCATTATGATGAAAATAGACATTTAGATATTTCCATATCTATATTATCCCAACCTTTTCTAGAGTCAATCTTAGGTATGTTTTCAAGTAATTTTGATGTTTTTAAGTACCTTTGAGTTGGTATAGTGACTTGGGGTGCGTTTGTGTGAAATTTTATGGAAAACTAAATTAAAGTGGGTTGTGCACGGTTTTCGCACAGTTTGACAAATCATGTGACCAAACTGTACACACCATGTAAAACTGGAAAGAAAGGTCTGCACAGTTTGCTCATGGTTTTGGAAAACCGTGCGACCAAACCATGCCAACAATGTAGACCTAGATAGAACGTTCCACATGGTTTGCGCACGGTTTTCCTAACTGTGCGCCTATGTCTAGCAAAACTATGCGAGCAGTTTCTAATTCCGAAAATCATTTCTAAAACCATCCAATCCCCCGAGACATCCATATTTATGACCTTGGCTCGGGCTTGACACATTCTTGGTGTTTACAAATCCTCCCGGAGATATTCCAAGGCAATCTAAACATCTTTTTTCTATATTGAAGGCTTGTATTGAAGATTTTCTCTCCTCCCAGTAAGTGTATTTCATCCCATTCCATCTTCCCTTTAAACCTCTATCTTTCCTTGATCTTTTCATGGGATATTTCCATCGTTTCCATGGATCTAACCCTATGAGTTGAGGAATAGATCTAGGATTATGGATCTAGATCTAGTTTATCATGATCTTGATACCATTGATCTTAATTTTGGTTTTTAAGGATTTAGATCCAGTACTTGATCGACGAAGTTTTGCCGCTAGGATTTTGGGTTTTCTCATTGGGTTAACTTCTGTCCATAAATCGAGGTAGGTGGTTTAAAATCCTATCCCACAGTCTCTTATTGTTATGCGTATGCAGTTGTATAAATGTCGTGGCATAAATAATTAATTTATGGTTTGGTTATGCGGTTCATTGTGAATTGTGGATCTAGTTAAACAAGGGTGAGAGTTATGATGGAAGGATAAGGTTGATTAAACTTTTGTATAATGTTATATTTATGAATTGGATATTTCTTTTGATAAAGGGTTGTGGGACACGGACTGACGCTCCAAATATCCACAGGGGTTCTAGACATGGCGTTCTAGAACCATTAACATGCATGAATTTATTATTTTATAATACAAGAAATGACGCTATAAATAACCATAGTGTTGTGAGATAGGTACTGACGCTCCAAATACTCATATGTGTGCTAGACATGACGTTCTACACTCTTTCATTTATTTTGAACTATGGTTCCTTTTGACTATTATTTAACTTCATATTGTGACATAATGATTATGAATTGAACAGGGAAAATGGCTTAGGCTCTAACACGGGCCGAAGTAGGTATTGTGTGTTCGGTTTCTTGCGAACCTGGGTGTTTATGTTATTAAATAATGGTTAATTGAAAAAATTCAAATTATTTCCTCAATTTCCATAATTTATTATTAATTCAACAGTATACATTGGTTTTGACTGGATTGTTTTTGACACTGTTGGTGGTGACCTACTGAGTCGTACTCACACCTTACTTGGGATGCCTGATCGGTACCTTGATAGACTTTGTTGTTGCAGGATATGTCAAGGGAAAGATCCCTAGTCAGATTGTTGAGTTGGGGATGGACCATGGTTGAGGGAGCCGAACATGATTCGGGACCCGTTGTGAATCGTTGTGACTTTACTTTTAGTTTCATTGTGGGCACTTGGCACTTTTAATGTCATAGCATGTTTTTACTTTCAGTTGAATATTGTATTTCCTGTTTTGGTTATACTAGTAACATTAGCGTTGTTATATTTATATGTGTTTCTTATATTGGTTGGTAAATTCTACTGGTATTTTATTCTGATAACAGAGGATATATTCTCTTCAATAAAGACTTACCAGACCCTCGCTACTAGTCAACACCCTCTGGCATATGGGGAGCCGTGCTTGAGGGCATGTGGCCAACCGGCTCGGGGCACCGTTCAATGGCTCTTGGGTTAGGATGTTACAAAGTGGTATCAGAGGAGTTTTTCATTCTTATTATTTTTGTCGTACTATTTGGGGAAGGTAAATAGAAGATTAGGGAAATTCGGGGCTTTATAATGAGCTCGTGCATGGGAGTTGTAGACCCATGTATGGGGGAAAACTCAAGTACTCAGGGAGAGATAGTTGTTATTTCCATTTGTCATTATTGTTGAATAATATTTCACCTTTGGTGATGCACCTGTTGTGTGTTGTGATTATTATTTCTGGAATTTAATGAGTATTGATTCGTGGCCCATAATGGCATGAGTGTTCATCTGCATGCATCATTCTAAACACTTAGGATTATTTTTTGACATGCATCATTTTAGGCATGCATGGGAAACGGATTATCGGTAGGTTGTTGAACTTAAACTATTTCTTTTCATTGATTGTAAAATTGAAATAAAAATGGTGTATAAGCTTGGAATTGAAATAAATAACTATGAAGTGATATAAATAATTTGGTTCTGTGTGATTGAGGTAACATCGTGAATTGTTACCCTAATCTGTGGGATTGGCCTTGTAGAAATATTCCTCCATGACGCTTGTTGAGAGGAAGAATGTATGATATAGTTAAGAATGGTCCTCCAATAGTAGAACCTGAATCACCAATAGTACAAGTTGAGCAAGCAGGAGAACAGTTCCGAGAGAAATTCACCCGTTTTATGCAAATGATGGAAAGAGACCCAGGGTGGGTTGTGAAAAGTATGTATGGTCTCATGAGGGAGTTTATGTTGCAGAGTCCACTGACTTTTACTAGAGAGGGTGGTCCAAAGAAAGTTGAGTTCTGGATTGAATCTATCCAGACTATACTAGACCACTTATAGACACATGTTGACAAGAAATTCAAGATAGAAGATTACATGTTTCGCGGTCAAGAAAAACATTTTTGGGACATCCAGAATCGAGATGGGAAGCTAGAATCTATGGAGTGGAAGGAATTTTAGGAGAATTTATTTGAGCACTTTTATACAGAGATGCTCAGGCAGTAGAAAGCAGCTGAGTTAATGAGGCTAACTCAAGGGAATATATCTGTGATGGACTCTGCAAGATGCTTTTTAGACTTAAAATGTTTTGCTCCAGCATTGGCAGTAGACGAGGAAACATCAAGAAGATGATTTCAGGACGAACATAAATGTGAAATTACGTCTTGATTGAATATTTTCAAGCTGAAGAAGTTTCAAGAAGTGGTTAACCAGGATCTCATCTCTAAGGGGGTCTTGAAGGAAGCTTCCAGTGGCGAAAAAATGGTTTTTACTAGACAATCAGTAGGTTTGAAATTTGGTTGAATGAAATGATGTTATGAGAGTGTCAGCCAAGGAGGTGGAAAGCAGAGTAACCAGATAGAGGGAATGGTTATGCAGGACCTTACCTGAGTGTTTTTTCCACCAGTGTGGAATGCCCGGACACTATCGTAATTAATGTCCCCGACACCCTGTTGAATGATGATCCTGTGGTAGGATGGGACATCTCCAGAGGTTCTGCAGGAACACAAGGAAGTCAGGTAGTGATGGGATAGCTAAACAGAGTCAAAGTGTGGTAAGAGGATCTTCTACACCTTTTCATTCCCAATGATGGAGTTCTGCAGGCCGAGGTGGTAAAGGTAATGAACATAGATCTTTTGGGCAGCAACACCCATATTAGAAGAGTGGTAAAATCCAGGGGAGTTAGATGGCACCATAGGGAAGAGGAGTAGCACAGTTATATGAAGTACAACCTAAACTTGTGGACAACGAGGCTGGACCATCGACAGTGAGAGGTACTATTCTTGTGGCATCTAATTTTTCTAGTTCCTTATTTGATAATGGTGCCACTCATTCATTTATATCTACAAAACTTGTTAATGGTTTGAGTTTGGCGGTGTAGTTTGTGAGTGGGGTTATGAAGATAGATACACCTTTGAGTATATAGTCTAAATACATACGTATGTGAAATAAATGCTCTCTTTAGATCGGGTAGTACCGTTTTCTATGGTATCTCTATATCCATGACATGGAATGTTTCAATCTAATTATGTGTATAGACTTATTAGTCACATACCGATACCACATTGATTGATGTCATCGGAGGGTAAAATTTATGTCACATAAGGGAGACCATTACATTCACTTTGGTTAGTGGGATATTCAGGCAGGCTGATCAAGACCAATTAATCAGTAACTGGGAGATCTTATAACCAAAGTTGCTAGTCTTTTACTAGGTGATGATGGTGTTAGGAAATATTTCCGTACACCATAGGTTGTTTTGTTTCAGGATTTCTTTTCAGAAGACTTCAAAGGGCTGCCACCTAAGAGGGATATTGAATTTACTATTGATCTCATGCCAGTAGTTGAGCCAGTATCTATCCCACCATATATAATAGCATCGATAGAGATTCAATAACTCAAAGGTTAGTTTGTATACTTGAAAGATAAAAGATTTATCCATCCAAGTACGTCTCTGTGGGGATCGCCTTTAATGTTTACAAGGAAGCCTAATGGGAGTTTACGTTTCAGTATAGAAGGGGATAGCTGGGTTTGTGTCATGATGCTTCAGCTGACAGTAGGTAAAGGTAGAGCATCAATGACCTGGAGGTTTACTGCAACCTTTTTCTATTCTAGAATGGAAGTGGGATGATGTTACCATGGACTTTGTGATATGTCTTCCAAAAACACTTAGGAAGAATGGTGTTATTTTGGTCATTGTGCATCGACTGAAAAATGTAGCACATTTCATTTTTATAAGGGAAACATTTACAGTTGATATGTTGGGAGAGCTGTATTTACAGAAAATAGTTTGACTGCACGGGGTGCCACGGTCTATAGTTTTGGATCACGATTCACCTTTTACTTCGCGCTTCTAGAAGTGTTTTCAAAAGGGACTTGGTACGCAGGATTTATTGAGTATGGCCTTCCATCCGCAAACATATGGACAGTCAGAACGTACTATACAGGTGCATGAGGATATGTTGAGAGCATGTGTACTTGAATTCAGTGGTTCATTGGAGAAGAACCTAGCATTAGTGCAGTTTTATTATAACAATAGTTACCAAGAAACTGTATAGATGGCTCCATATAAGGATCTTTATGGTAGGCCATGTAGATCACTGATATGCTGGATGGAAGTGGGTGAGTCAGAGTTGTTGGGATAGAATCTCGCACATGAGATGATAGAGATGGTTCAATTGATTCACAAATGAATGGATATGGCTCAAAGTAGGTAGAAGTCCAATCCTAATAGAAGGAGGAGACCCATAGAGTTTCCATTCAGTGATCATGTATTCCTTCGGGGGTTTCCTAGGTTGGGTCATCACAGGATACGAAGTCAGGGAAAGTTAGCACCCAAATTTTTGGACCTTTTGAGATCGTGAAGAGAATTGGGCCAGTAGCATACCAATTGGCTCTTCTAGTGAAATATAGTGCTATGAATGATGTTTTCCATGTATCAAAACTACGACAGTATCACCCCAACCCTTCTCATGTGATTAATATGTATGATGTTGAGCATGAGATAGATGCATCCTTGGAGGAGCATCTGATACGTGTGTTGGATCACAGTGAGAATGTGTTGAGTGGAAAAAAATTACTGATAGTTTGTGTCTTATGGAAACATAGACGTGTGTAGGAAGAGACATGGTAAATGAAGGCAGATATGTGGGCTCATTGGGCCGATCTTTTTATCTTAGAATCTCAGAGAAGTTCGAGAGTGCAGCTCGAGGATGAGTTGTTATGAGGTGGATATATTGTAAGATCCCGGACTTTTCTAGAGTCAATATAAGGCACTTTTTCGGGTAATTTTGATGTTTTTATGTACCTTTGAGTTAGTATAGTGAATTTATGTGAGTTTGGGTGAGCTTTTAAGGAAATATAATGTACATTATGTTGTGCATGGTTTTTTCACGATTTGACAAACCATGTGACCAAACTGTGCACACCAGGAAAAACTGGATAGAAAGGTCCACATGGTTTGTGCACAGTTTTGGAAACCCGTGTGACCAAACTGTGCCTACCATGCAGACCAAGACAGAAGGATCTGCATGGTTTGTGACGGTTTTTCTAACCATGCACCTTTATCGAGGGAAACAATGCGAGTGGTTTCCAATTTCGAAAATCCTTTTTAAAACCAACTAAACCTACGAGACTTTCATATTTCCAACCCTAGATAGGGATTGACACATTCTAGGTATTTCCAAAGCTTCCCAGAGAGATTTCCAGGCAATCTGAACATCTTTATTTGATATTGATGGCTCGGATTGAAGATCCATTCTCTTCCTTGTAAATGGATTTCATCCTGTTGCATCTTCTATTTATTCCTCTATCTTTCCTTGATCTTTTCATGGGAGATTTCCATCATTTCCATGGATATAAACATATGAGTTGTGGTATAGATCTAGAATTATGGATCAAGAACTAGTTCTTCAAGATCTTGATACCTTTGATCTTAATTTTGGTTTTAAGGATTTAGATCTAGAACTTAACCGAAGACGTTGTGCCACTCGGATTTTGGGGTTTCTCGTTGGGATATGTTCTGTCAATAAATCGAGGTAGGTGTTCTAAAATCCAATCCCACAGTCTCATATTTTTATGCGTATGAATTTGTACAAATGTCATGGCGTAAATAATTAATTGGTGGTTTGGTTATTAGGATCCTTGTGAATTGTGGATCTAGTTAAACAAGGGTGAGAGTTGTGATGGAAGGATATGGTTGATTAAACTTTTCAATATTGTTGTATATGTGATTTGGATATTTGATTTGATAAAGGGTTGTGGGACACAGACTGATGCTACTAATACCCACAGGGGTTCTAGACATGGCCTTACAGTACCAATTACATGAATGAAGTTATTATTTTATGGGATAAGGACTCACGCTCCAAATACCCATATGGCTGTGAGACAGGGACTGACGCTCCAAATACTCACATGTGTGCTAGACATGACGTTCTACCATATTTCATTTATTTGGTACTATGGTTACTTTTGACTATTATGTAACTTGATATTGTGACTTAATGATTATGATTTGAGCAAGGAAAATTGTTTAGGATCTGACACAAATCGAAGCACGTATTGTGTTTTGGGGTTTCTCAGGAACCCAGGTGTTTAGGTTATTAAATAAAGGTTAATTGGATAAATGAAATTTGTTTCCTCAATTCCCTTTCTTTATTATTAATGAATATGCATACACCGCTTTTGATTGGATTGTTTTTCACAGTGTTGGTGGTGAACTACTGAGTCGTACTCACACCATACTCGAGATGCCTGATCGGTACCCGAATACACTTTGTTGTTGTAGGAAAGGACAAGGGTAAGAGCCCTGGTCAGATTGCTGAGTTGGGGATGGAGCTTGGTTGAGGGAGACAGACATGGTTCGGGACCCGTTGGGAGTCGTTGTGTCTTTACATTCAGTTTCATTTTGGACACTTGGAACTTGCATTGTCATACTATGTTTTACCTTTCAGTTGAGTATTGTATTTCCTGTTTTGGTTATACTAGTAACATTTGTGTTGTTGTATTTATATCTGTTTCTTCTATTTCATGGTAAATTACACTCGTATTTTATTCTATTAACAGAGGGTATAGTCACCCCAAGACTGACTTTCTAGACCGTCACTGCTAGTCGGCACCCTCTGGCGTACGGGGAGTCGCGCCTGAGGGCATGTGGCCAACCGGCTCAGGGCACTGTTCAATGGCTCCTGGTTCGGGACGTTACAATATCTATATTTTCTCCCCATGTGGACACATAAATGTAATTAAAAACAAAGATAGCGATATTTTGTAACTATATTGATTTAAATAATAAATAATTTATTTTGAGGGAAATGATTCCATTAATAAACTCAAAACAATAATAATGTGATAAGGATTTAATATAATTCATCCTATAATTTTATTACAAGTTCATATTTTTTTTAGTCCTTATAGTTTTTAACCCTTATTCAACCCCTTTAACTATTACCATGATATCATATAATATATCATATAATTAATACATTTTTTGGACAATAGAATTACTATAAAATTATAAATAACCACTAAATGAGTCAATGATGATATTATTTGACTTATAAACAATAATTTGGACGAAATTTAGATTTTATGAATTTTTTCATTTAATAATATATTATTTATTTTATAATATCTTAAATGTGAATTTGAATACTATTCATTATTTTATCTTATTCTAAAATAAAACCAATAAGATAAATTCGAACCAATACATCTAAGACAATAATAACATTTCCAATTCATCAATAAAAATATTGTTTGACATTAAATCACCCAAATTATATTGATATAATTATCATTATTATAACTTATTTGATTCTTCAATTATTTAAGCAATTATTACGTTATCATTGTGTCACTATTTAAGTGAATTGTTTTATCCTTAAAAATTCTAAAAAAATAATAAATATATAAATAATCATTTTATCTTTCAAATGAATATTTTTAATATAATGTTTCTCTTTTTTACCCTATAATAAAAAATATATAGTTATATAAAATTTGGGTATGACATTTTTAATTTATCTTTAATTAAAATATTATAAATGTCATAATCATACCCAAGTGGAATAAAAAGGTTATAATTTTTTAATAAATTTGGTTTTAGTTGAATCCCAGTCATCCATTAATATTATGACAAGTGGTAGGGTAAATTATAATAATACAATAATAATTTTTTACCTTTAATTACCTGATTTACCCTTAACCGTGCTAAATAAAATACAAAAGTAACTATTCAAAAAAATTATTTTTATCCTATTAGAAGAAAAAATTCATACATATTAAGACATTTTATTCCCATTTTTTTAAAAATCAATTCACATAAGTGGAAAAATTAAGTTTAACACTTATCCCACGGACCTGGTGAGAAAGTGAGTTAAAGTAAAAATGTTGGAATGTTTTATAACTTTTTATATCCAATTTTAATATAAAAATATTTAAATGAACTCATATATATTAATATATGTATAAATGATATATTTTTACTTGTAAAAAATATTAATATTTTATTTAACATTAAAAATAAAATGGTAGTTTTTAATTATAATGATGTATTTTTCACAATTCATCAAAACCTGAAACTTCATTGAAAAATAACAAAAATTAACCCTAAGATAATTTTTATATTTAAAATTAAAATAATAATTTTATTTTATTAGATAAATTATATATAAGTGTCAAAATATGGATTTAAAATAGGTTATCTTGATCTTGCATGTAACACAAGCTTACTTTGTGTGGTGTGTAGCATAGGCATAAATCGGTGTGAAAGAATTCTAAAAATAATATTATAGAAGGAAAATATTGTAAATTATTGGGGCTCTACACTCTTCCCTCCTTCAATAATTTTCATCCTCAAAATATTTAAATTTGGATACGGTAACTGAGGTTTTACTATTCAATATTTCTTTATTAAAATCCCTCATCAAAACAAGGGCTGATAAAACCTAAACATAAAAATATATAAGGGAATTACTAAAATCATAATAGATAAAAAAAATATAAGGGTTCTATATCGGAAAACATTTTCATGGAATACAAATTTGACCATCAAGTTCATATGGATAATAATAGAGAATATGATGAGGAAGAATTTAATAATCACAGAGCAATATCTCTATGATGATCTAAGGAAGCATTTGATTAATTAGGAATGAAGGTACATGAAAAATTGTTTGTTACAAAATAATTTTCCTAATGTTGATGGATTATTTTACTATTCAGTTAATTATTGGTTAAAATAAACTTACTTGATTTATTTCTATGTCGTATGCATAATCAAATCCATTGGTTGCACTTTGATCTATTTTCCCTTCATTTAATAAACCTGGAGATGGATATTGAAGATTAATTTTTTTGACTGAAGCAATTTTAATGATTCCTATGGTCTACATGAGATTCTTTCATCCTATAAATTTTTTCTAAAGAAAAAATGGTTAGCACAATGTATCATATAAATCATACTTTAACTCTAAACAATAATATACAATGTTCTATCGAATTAATTCCTACAATAAGAATCAGAAAAAAAAATCTATCTAAATTAAGAGTCCAAAAATTCATAATGGAGTTCATGAAATTTCCAAAACCAAATTATGACCAAATTTTTCTCAGACAAAATAATGTACCTATTATTCTCACATACCATTATCACCATAAACACCATTATTAAATAATTCATGGATCCAAATCTTGGATAAATATGTATTGTGCAGTACAATCATTATATATCTCATATATTTATTAACTATATCCCCCTTGATGAAATAACTCTTGAATCCAAATACACATAAAATTTAATCAATCTTCTTCATTCTTAAAGAATTAGCTATGCATCATCATCTTATTCCCTAACACCTTATTCATTTCATTTTCCTTTTGTAGTCTCTTCCTAATTAATATTACAATCATTTTGTTTTATAACTTTTTTTATTCTAACCATTGACCAAAACTCAATGCACAGAGTAAGAAACACAAATGATTGTGATATAGTGATGAAGATTCATTTATATGATCTCTAAATTATGGAAAATTCATCTAAATTTGTAATTCCATAGGATTAACCTAGGTTATCCATTACCAAATCTAAAGTATGATATCCTATACTTATAATTATACTCAAAGTCATTCATATATTTAGGGTTTCTAGTCTTTGATTTATAAATTTATATTCCAAGGTTGCTGCTAAAATTCCATTGATACCAACTGCAGTTCCCCGACCCCAAAATCCTAGAGTTAGTGCATTATTTTAATATATAGGCATGGTTATAAGGAATAAAATCTCGATGGACTGATTAGTTTAGCATTCCTAGAAAATAGATTATATACATGAGCCTTACATTACAGTTTAAACATAAAGTATATAAAATATAATCCTTTAAGAATTTAATTATTCTACTAGTTAAACCCTGCATATAAAACGTATTGGAATCCAGAGAGAAATAATACATTAGAAAGGGGTAATACCATATGCTGAATAATTGAAATCATACAATAGAAGCTGTCATAAATAAACATAAATAATAATTCATGGTGAATAACTACCAGAACATTTAATTAAATCATAATCTTGAGAATAAAATGATAGGAATAGAACTTGAACAAATATTTACATATAAATAATCACATGATAAATATACCTAACCATATATATTATACTAGTCGAATAATCAATTGGAATATTAATAACTAATCTCTTAATGAGGGAATTCACAGTGCTGGATGTCTGCACTATCAAGATATATCTTCAAGATAGCTGCTATTAAGATCTATAATCATGGAAATTTATGTCTGTTGGTAGAAACCCATCTAATTTTTGTCAAGATAAATCTTTTGGAAAATTTTAATCTACATTTAAAAAATTTGTAGGGTTTTTCCGCAATTGATTTCATCTCATGAGACCTATCGATCCATCAAGGGATATAGAAGGCCCCTCTAATAAATTACTAACTCCAATGTATTCCTCATATGAGAACATAAACAACATAATCATTCATATTTAAATAATAACATACAAAATGTGAATACATTTACCATAAACCATGAATGGTATAAAAATAGAATATATAATATCAAAAAGATAATAAACCCTTCAATAAAATAACATATATTGTACCAAAATAGATCAACCTCAATCAAACATAATATTCATTAAAGGATGTTGACATAGATGATAATACTATAATAGAATCTTTTGAAATATCTTGACAAAAATACCCTTCTTTTAAATCATTCGTTTTAAAACCATGCATTTATGAAAGAAAAAAATAGATTATGAATCCACGTATCCCAAACCACATTGAAACATTTTATATATATTCAAAAATAAATATTTTAAAATATTCATTTCCTTATAAATAAATCCATACTTTCCATTTTGAAAACATGGAAATGAATCTGAAAGATTTAGAAGAAAAATATTAGAAAAATATAAAATGGTGTTGTAGTTAAATTTTCCCTTGAAGAAAATCATAAAATACTTCTTCTGAATTCTTTTTTTTGAAACACGGAAATTGATGATAAATATTTCCCAGTAAATACATCGGTATAAAAAATCTTGGATAATAATGAGATTGTTTAATTGGCCATTATCTTAGTTCTGATTCCATCCATAGATGTATGAAATTCTTATATAGTGGTTTTAAAAATATTATTAAATTATATTATAATTATTATAGTATTTATTATATCATAAATGATTCATTTATGACTTAATATTAACCATTTATTAAATAATTATAAGTTAAAGAAATGTTTCGGGTAATAAATGCTTTGTTTATCATACATTTTTTAACATGTTATTCAATTTCCTATTATTTAGATCATGATTTAATTACATCCATAATGAAAAAAAATTATTTATACATAATATATATTTTGTATATAAATATATATATAATATAGGTATATTAAGTGGAATACACTATTCATAGAGATGATAAGTCGTACATACACATGAATGTTATTTATGTTTACTTATCATACCTAATGGAGGAAGGTAAAGGATATATATATATATTTTATAATATTTTATAATTATTATGTAATTTATTTCATATTTATTGATTATAAATTTTTGTATAATCAATCTTGAATTGTTAATGTGTAAGATGAATCTCATAGCATCATGGAGGCGATATGTTGTACATATGCATGGGTAATGATATAATTCCCTTATTGTTAAAAGGATGAGGAATTAGATGGTATATTGACTATAAATAATCAATATAATTTCATATTTATTATTTATATATTTTATATCCATCGTTATACTCATCCAAATAAAGTGGAAATGAAAATAATTTACACCACTTCATGGAGATGATAAGTCCTACATATGCACACATAGTGATATTGTTTTTCAATAAATTTCTCTTGAAGTATCATTTGTCACAAAACCTTAAGTTATATCATCTCAATAGAACTCCTATATAGTATCTTCATGGTATCACTTGTTTGAATTATAATATTTAAAATTAAATCTCCAATGTAATGAATAAGAGTCTTTGTCCATGATTTTAAAAAATATAATAATATTTCTATCTTTTATTATTTTTATATTATATATCTGTATAAAATATAAAAAATGTATTAAATAGACTCTTAAAATCTCAATCCAATCCTAAAATTCATGATGCAACCCCTTGTCTTAATCATGAACTCTGAAGAAAATAGAATTTAGTCATGGTTTTTTTTCTACTCATGACAGTTTAAACCATCACTACATTATTTATATGCAGTTAATTAAATAATTCAATATTTCACAGTAATAAATAATTTAGAAGAAATTTTAATATATTAGTGGAGGTTTTTATATGTGTTATTTTTTTTGTAATTAGGATAAGTTCTTTAGTAAATATGTGACATTTTTTCCAAAATAAAAAAAAGAGAAATTAGCATGTGGTTAATTAACTTAAGCACTACTATAATACTTAACTGATGTTTTTTAGTGGTGGTTCCAAAAAACCATTTCTAAATAGAAAAAATAAATTCTATTTTAGGTATTTTATCTGAAACCTTGGCTAAATCAGTTAAAAATTTATTTTATTAATTGATTTTTTTTTATAAAAATAGAAAATTCTTATTAAAAACACAACCATAAAATAAACTTGACCATAATTTCATAATAAAATCATCATACATAGACAATCATACATACACAACCATACATCCACAGTCATATGTATACAACCAATAGTTAACCCATAACCTCAGTAATCAATATATACATATAAAATATGTCCATCATCCACTAGCAACTCATGGCTAATATGCCCATCCCATGACCTCTATTGCATCCATTTACCTCCATAGCCATGACCATCATATGAAAAACTGACCACATCATGTTATTTACTTGAAAAAAAGGAATATAGAAATTATAACTAAATATAATAAAATAGAATTGTAGTAGAATCATTGATAATATATAACCACACAATAGAAACTATGAACCATCACAACAACCATCTAGAGATTTCTTGGATATTAATGGTCAACCCACTGCCTACTACTAGAAATTTTCACATAAAATAAAAATAGAACATTTAAAAAATGAAATAAAAAATTAATAGACACAAAATTTATAAATAATTATTCGTATAATAGTTGTTATTTTTTTAATCAAAGAAAATAAATATAAACATAACAAATAATATGTAATCCCTAACACTATGAAAACCTAAAAATACCTATTTAATATATGATTCAACATTTATAAATGAAAAGGACTAATTATATAACAATATAATAAATTTTAAAACATACTTATGATGTTCCTGAAATTACATAAAATCATATCTTTTAGAATTTTATATGGAAAATTTTATTATATTTAAATGATAATTTATCGGTATTTTTCTCAAGATTTCACAAAAATTCGTGGTCTTTTTCATTGGTTCTGACCATAACACAGATGTTTTAGTGATTTAAAACACTAAAAATACATTATTGTCATCTCAAGAAAATCATAGCTAGGATTGAAGTGGTTTTTGTTCATACAGTTCAAAAAAACATAAATGATCACTGACCTATGATTTTAGGGCCATATGATGTTATTTCCTAAGTATTTACCCCATAACACATGTTTTTAAAAGCTTGGATATCTTTTTAAACAATATATAGATTCATTTCAAGAACACCGCACTTAGAATTTATGTGTTTTCTACTCATACAGGACAAAAATATTTATTTAGTGGTTTTCCCATGATTTCATATCAATCCAAGCTTTTTTTCTATGGTTTAGACTGTTACAAAAATTTGTTAGTGTTTTAATTTACTAAAAACACTTTGTATGGGAATCCTAGACAAACCATAACTCAGATTGAAGTGGTGTTAGTTCCTAGATTTTACATATCAATATATAGTCATTTACCAATGATTTCATGTCTATATGATTTCATTATCTAGGTTTTCACTCCATGGAACATGTTTTCAAAGGATTTAGTGTCTTCTAGAAATACTTATTGAGTCATTCTGAGAACACTACACATCGGATGAACATTCTGTATACTATTACCTGTCAAAAATAATTAAATAGTGTTTGAAAAATCATTTTACATCAATATGTGTCGGTTTTCTATGTTTTTGACTATTACACCAATGTTTATGTTTTTTAGAACAGGAAAAATGCGTTTTGGGGAATCTCGACCACACCATAACTCAGAATAACTTGGAATTGAATCCAAAATTTAAAAAAACAACTTATGGTCATTTTCCAAGATTTGATGACCGTCTACATTTTTTCCTTTCTTTATACCCTCTCACAAAAGTTTTTGAATGCTTTTGAATCTTTTAAAAAGGTTTATTGAACATTATACAACCCATGTGTATGATTTATGTGTTTTATACTTATAAAAGTAAACAATAATTCAAAAAAGGTTTTCCTATGATTTAATTCAAATATGAGGTCATTTTCTATATTTTTTACCATTAAAATAATGTTTTAGTGTTGTAAAACACTAAAAATGTGTTTCTAGGCATTGTAGAGAATACTTATCTTAGATTGAAATTACATAAGTTTTAATAATTTACAAATCAATATAACTTTGTTTTTTTTGATTTTATGGCTATAAAATTTTATTTATAGGGTATTTTTCCCCAAACACATCTTTTAAAAGAATTATTATATTTTTAATATGATTATCAATTCATTTTGATCACACTGCATGATGGACAAACATGTATTCTACTCATACACATAAAAAATAATTCTTTGGCGGTTTCCCCATGATTTCATTCTAATATGATATCTTTTTCTTTGGTTTTGAATGTTACATGCATATTTTTGTGTTTTAAAACACTAAAAACATATTTACAAGAATCCTAAACAAATAGTAACTTGAATTGACATGTTGTTTGTTCCTACATTAAAAAAATCAATCCATGGTAGTTTTCCTATTATTTCATGGCTATCTAACCCCTTTCTTTAATTTTTGACTCCCGAACACATGTTTTTAAAGGAATTGGTATATTTTAAAACTATTTATTGAGGAATTCTGAGAACCTTACATTAATGATGGATGTGTTTTCTAATATAACACATCAAAAATAATACAATGGTGGTTTTACCATGATTTTAAATCTATCTGAGAATGTTTTTTATGCTTTTGACCATTACATTCACCTTTTAGTGCTTAAAAAGAATAAAAAACATTTATATGATACCTAGAAAAACCATAACTCATATTTAATTTTCTTCAGTTCATCCATTTTAAATATCAATTTTTAGTTATTGTCCTAAAGTTTTTTATCCAACATTTTTCTGTAGTTTGAACCACTCGATCAAATTTTTATAGGTTTTTGTAGCTTTTAAAACTTCTAATTGTGTCATTCCAAGAACACCATACATATGATGGTTGTGTTGTTAGATATTATACATCAAATGGAAGTAAATGGTGTTTTACAATGATTTTATGTTAATATGATGTCATTTTGAATGGTTTTGACCATTACTAATGAATTTTATTTTTTAAAACATTAAAAATACATTTATTGGCATCCCAAATGACCTGTAAATCATATTGACATTGATTCAATACATAAATTTGAAAAATAAATATATGATCATTTTTCTATGATTTATTGCCATCAAATATTTTTTCCATGTTTTTACCCACCAATACATGATTTTATTGGCTTTGGTATATTTTAAAAGTTCTTATTGAGTCATTCTAAGCACACTGCATGTTTAAGGGACATGTTTCTAGCACGTACATGATAAAAATAATTAAATAGTGTTTTCCCATGATTTGAAATTAATATAAAGTTTCTTATATGGTTTTTATAGTTATACACATGTTTTAGTGTTTTAAATTGCTAAAAACACATTAATGGGCACTTCCCACTTTTCACAAATCAATATAAAACCTTATTTATGATTTAATGGTCATATCACACTGTTCTCAGGGATTTTACCCCCTTATACATGTTTATAATGGTTTTTAGAAATTTTAAAATTGCTTATTGAGTCATTCCAACCACATCGCATGTAAGATGTGCATGTTGTCTATTATTAAATTTCAAAATTAATTAATAGGTATTTTTACTATGATTTTACAGTAATATGAGATCTTTTTATTTTGTTTTGACCACTACACAAAATATTTTGTGTTTTAAACATGAAAAACACATTTATAGGCATCATGGGAAAACCGTAAAATGTATTTATCTGGTTTCAGTTCCAATATTTCACAAATAAATATACAATCCTTTTAATATGGATTCCTATTAATATGACACCATTTCCTATATTTTTAACCCATAACACATGTTTTTAATGTCTTTGGTATACTTTAAAATAGTCTAATGAGTCATTATGTGAAGACCACACATCAGATGGAAAACTCATAAGGTTTATAACAATATACTTCTAAATATTTTATTTTATTCCTGGAATCCTTTAATTTAAAAATATTTTTGACTTCACCCCCATCAAGATATTATTTAGGGGGAAATCATGGAGATGATAACTGAAATAAATAAGCTTTGAGTGATGTGGTCATTGTACGTGTTCATTGAAAATATGTTAATGATCTATGGTGTTTAGAATTTTTCTCAACATGATTGGCAATAATACTTGAAATTACCTTGGTAATTAAGCCTTTCATCCTCTTAAATATAGAAACCAATGAATTTTCTATTTCCTACAACCACTAATCTAGAGTTTTCCTTTACTATTCATATTCTTATGTTTTTCTTTTAGCATTGAAATTTCCCTTTGTACTTCCCAATCAATGACACGACTCAAAAACCCAATGGTTGTTATAGTAAATGATGATGATTCCCTAAAAGAGACATCAGATGGAGTAGGACAAGAACCTATCCTCCTTAAATTATAAGGATGCACCTTCCATAAAATCAATTTCAACATCATCGTTCTACAAAACTTATGATGATTGAAAAGGGTCCACATGACCTCCATATTTAATGTTCACCTATTAATATAATAATATCAACTATGAATTTTTTAATTTTCTTAAGATCATTATATTATCTATTTAAAATAATGTTATTACTATTTATTGATATTTAATTACAATAAAATCATAATAATTAAAAAATAGTAATCCTTAAACTAAATTAATTAGGGCCAACTAGATGGATCAAATGGCGCCAATAGAGGTATGTAACAACATTTGATCCATGTGAATGAAACCATATAAATAGATTTAAGGATTGTTTTTCGTTATAATTTTCATCCATTATTATAATTTTATAGTAATAAAATAATATTAAATAATAAATAAAATAACTTTCCCCAATGTCTCTGTTAGGATCATTAACAAAACTATTTTTGGGTTTTCTATGAACATTAAGCCACTTCTCAGTCCAAAAAAATCAAGTTATCTACCTCATTAAGAATTATAAAAAAATATATACAAGTTAGAAAAACAAATTGACTAATAACAAAATGATATAAATATTAATAGATAATATACCACTATGATTATTCTTAGTCTAGAAAAACTTTTAGTCATAGCATTATGAAGAAGGGAAATTTTCTCAGGATTCACAATTTATTTTTATAATTCCTAAAAAATAAAAACATTAATTAAAATTATAATGTTGGTTTTTTATCTTATTAAGATTCTATAAAATATGAAATTTCTTCATGATATTTATATATATTAATATCTACAAATATCTTCCACTATTAATCAGAAATACCTTTTGGAACATTGTCATTAATTTTTTTAGAGATTAGAGATATTTCATTAAAATTACGTCAAAATCTACATTACATATCTCTATAATTATTATGTGATGGATTCATAAGAACATTAGTTCATGAATAAAGTACATAAAACAATCTATCCAATGGGTTTCAAGAATGTTTATAAAACATCAACAAAATGTTTTGAGCATCCTGATAGACTATGAGTATCATGAAATAGTGATGTTTCACGAACAAAAGATGAATTTTTATAAATGTGGGGTAATGGTTTCATGAAATCATTATGTTTTGTGATTTAATAAATGATTGGCTCTTATGTAGAGAATTTCCATGGATATATTCCTTAAATTTTAGTTCAACAAGGAAGGTGATGTTTATTTATTGGTGATTTTCACAACTAGTTTGAGAAAGAGTAGAGTGAAGATAAATTGTTATTAATCATTTCATGAAATATCTGAATGTAAAGTCATGTATTGGAATGTGAACCAAAAATTATTCCCACCAAAATCAGTGATCAATGGGACGATACAAAGGGTGTGAACCTTGGGTGGTAGTGAACAAAACCTTAAATCATATAAAAGAATGTATCTTAGAATGGATCTACCTTATTAAAAGCATTATATACACAAGAATAGTGAATATTACTCTATTCTGGCACATCAACACGAAAATAGTTTGTTCTCTATGGAAATAGCCCAGTGTAGGTGAACCGAGATAAATTATTGTGTCTTTGGGTCTTGCTTGTCTTATATTCTGATGAACATTAATAAATTAATGTGTATTAAGATTTTATAGATATTATCTAAAAAAGGATATGATATGTGCTCTAGTTATTTGTATCATCACTTAAGAGGAAAACATATGAGTGACCCTACAAACAAGTGACATCAAGATCAGTTAGTGATATTTTCACAATTACGTTGGGAAACATAAATGAGTTGCATACCTTGATTCACCGCTATTTAATCACTCACTAAAGTCCCATATGGGTCAAAACATGAATTGTTATCAATATTAAATTATAAGGACCATTTAACTTGCCTGCAGACATAAATATTTGATGACACATAAACATATTGACTTATAACTATCTTTTCTATTCTCATAATCTCCCATCTCAAAGACTACTTAGTAAGAACATCATGAGATAAAGTCACATATGACTATGAGTACTCAAACTTTATGGTCAATATAATATGTTACCCATCATAAAATTTCATCCAACTATATAACAAAGTTTTAATAATATCATTTTGTAATTTCATGGTTCCCATCATAATGGGGAATTGTATTCCAATTTAATACAACATATAATCTAGAACATTATTACCTTAAATTAATGTAGAACTATTAATGATATTTAATAAGATATTTAAATTAATATTCACTTACTTGATTTAAAATTTAATATAAAGAAAATAATTAGTTATATAACACCGACTACAACAAAAACTCCTTTTTTAATCATATATTTATTAAACAACACTAAGTAGGAAATTTCTAACTAAAATTATTTCTCTAAACCTATATTTAAGATAGTTTATCTGGATAATAACCTCTTTATGATACCCTATTTTTATGATAGATTCTTTATCTGATAGCTTCAAAAAAGTATCATCTTTTTGGTATCCTCTATCTGATACCACTTCTTCCGATAGGCTCTTTGTTTGGTATCCTTATTCTAGTAATAATTTATACAGTATAAACGTTCTCAACCACTTCATCTATTTCTATAATGTATTATGCTTCAATAAAATATCACCCTTAATGTATTATTTTGATAACTCAAATATTCAATAATTAACAAGCAAGAAAAAAATTGACAATCAACTTCATAGTGCACCTGCTCCCTTTTATATAGGTAGCATATGTCTAAAATTCAAGGAAGGAAACTAAAATTCATACTCAAAATTATTACACAAAATTTTAATATTCCTATGAAATAAATTATTTATTTTTAACGAATAAAACTTCCAAAAATACTTGGGTCAACAAAAATCATCAAGATTTTCCTTAAATATTAGCTTTAATCATTCTTCAGACATCCTAGAATCTTAGAATGGATAATGATCTTCCTTTCATTATTATTGTGTCCATGAACCTCAATCTCAATGTCGTCACTAATATTTTCTTTGAAAACACTTTGTAAAGACCCATAAACCATTATCTTGAACACTTTTGTAGGACCTATTCTAAATGGTAATGATTCGTTCAATAAAATATTGTAGGAAATTCACCATATTATAATGCACTATATTTTTATTTTATTCGATGACTTTGAGATACTATAACAAATGTACATAGATCATAATTCTAATTCTAATTCATTTTCATGGATCCCACTATCTGATGAAATTTAAAATTTCCATCTAATGGAATCACATACTTTTCTCTTCATCATGAACACACTCTAGAAGCAATGTCTGACCACTCTGTTTTCATTCTTCATTTGGTAAATTTTTTCTAAAAATATCAATATTTTAAAGAACATAAAAAATTTCCTTTATTTGAGGAACCCACAACCGTTCTTCGCCAGGTGGAAAATATATAGATTACAACCCCTAATTTATTTTTTCTAGAAATACTCTATCTGATGAAACAATGAATTAATTTTGAACCAATATTTGGTTTCATCCCTTTATAATATTTTTAGTTTGATCTACATCATATGGCCAATATAATTTTTTAAACTTATATTTCTAAATATTTTATACATAATTTGAAAATGTTATAAAGAATAGTCAACATTTTTAATGGATTTATATGTTAACAAAAAATACAACACTATTTAATCTTACTTTATTGATTAAATATATGAAAAAAAACTATTCATGTCAATATAAGGAAAGTACACTACAAAATAATTGTATTTTCTCAGCACTAGAAATTATATTTATAAATTCTAGAAAGGAATTGAAGCTCAAATTGTTGATAAATGCTGGTCACCTTTAGAATGTACTAAGAAAGAACTGATAAAGGAACTGCTTATCTGTGCTAAAAAAAGTGTTGATAAAGGAAACCTTTTATCAGTTATTTTTATAGAATTTATAATTATTATAACTTTTATTAGTAGTGATAAAGTATTCATTTATCATCCTTTTTATCACTGAAAAAATTAAATAAAATTAATTTTTTTTTCTTTCTATTCTGAGACCCCCCCTTTTATTAGGGCTTGAGCCCTCGTTTTATCAATAGTCAATCCCATAACCTCATCCTCCTATTAAAGTGACATTTCCTCCCATTGACCCGTTTATTAGTGCCCAATCCCCCTTTATCAAAACTATTCCCAACACTTGATCATCCATACACACCTATATTCAATCTTAGCACCCACTTATTCAAAGAGGAGGCCCTTATAACTTCTCCAAAAAAATTATTTTCTATTTAATGATATATATATTTATATATATATATATTAGATTATTTATTTATATATATTTTTTAAATAAAAATTTATTTATATATTTCTTTTTATTATTATATTCAATTATATTATTCTTTTTTTACCTTTATAAAATATGTTTATATATTTAAATATATATTCATATATTTACATATATATACTTATATTTACATATATTTTAATTTTTTATTCATTTTATATTTACATATAATTGTAGATTTCAATAAAAATATTATAAAGTATTTATAAAATTCATATTTATTGAAAATATATATATGTTGGTGTGTGTATGTGTGTGTCTATATTTATTTGTTTGTTAATTTGTGTGAACATGTGTGATATTGTATTTGATTAGGAGTGTGTGTGTGTCCACATATTTGATTGTATATTAATTCCAATATATATTTGGTGAAATGTATAATGATACATACATATATAGACACAACAAAAATCACACTTCACACTAGACTATATTATTTTACTTTCTAAATATTGATATATTTATATATATAAATGTATATTTTACATTATATATACTTGTTTTAAAATATATATTAATATTAATATTTTTTTACATATATTAATGTATATACATAAATTTATATCTTTTTAATTGTTACTTGACACACCAATCATAGGGTGTGAAGATAACATCAATTATTTTCCATTTACACTAAAGTGGTTGACTATGGTTTTCTCCCTTGAAGATCTTCATAGTTGATCACTAACTGATTCCTAGATCAATTATTTTATTTTTTCTTTATTTTTTTATGAATTTTCTTTAGATGGAGGATGAAGTATGAAATGATAATATAAACATATTTTACTAATTTAATGAAAAATAGAAAGAATAATGTCCAAGAAAAAATTCTCCTAAGAGATTTATCTATATAGAACCTTGATCATATTATTTTATTACTACATTGTCACTCCCGAGCTTCAAAATACCCAGATCTAGTGTCATACAGAGGATTGAATTTGGTTCGGGATTTGAGAAACCAGCTACTTCTGAAATGTTTCTTTTGCTAAAATATTTTACGCAAAAAATTTATTTCAAAAACATAGGGCGATCATATGAATGATTATTAAGGGGTTTAAAAATTAAATACTATACCCAAAATAACTTTTGAAAACATTCTTTAAACCATTTTATAAAACAATATTATAAAATAAAAGCTATAACACATGTAACATGTCATAGTAAAAGTGCCTAATTAAAAACATGCAAACAAAATTACAAAGATACACGATTCGAATATAGGCATGATGAATAAATGAAATTCTAAACATGTATGACATAAGAACATGTAAACAAAAATAATATAGCTAATAGTAATGAATAATCATAGTTGCGCATAATGGTAATAAGCTCAATTTCATACACTGAATTGAATGACTGCATATGTCATGCCATAAGCATTTACATTTCTGATACTCATAGGTACTGGATCTTAACCATAGATATTATACTAGTCAAATATCCATTTGGTTAATTAAATTATCATAATAATTAAAGCCTCAGCTAAAAATCCATAATCTCTTTAACCAAATATCCTTATAGTAGAATATTTTTCTGGTTAATTAAATTACAAAATCTTAATGAGGAAAGTGCCTATGTCGGACTGTGTCAAGGACTCATCCAGGACGTCTAATGATTAAGGCCTCGGCCAAAATCCATAATTCATAAATGGGAAATTCCACGGCTAATTCTGCTTCTAGTTGTCCCATGAGACCTACCGATGCATTGAGGGGTTTTAATGGGACCCACCTGCCACATACTACATCCAATGCATTACTCATATCTCTAAACCAATGTGCGTATACCACCTTGATTTATCAAATCACTTATCATTTCAAGTAAACATATTACTTGGTTTCTCATTTCACATTATTCAAAGTGTCCCATACAACTTCTAATAATTAAATGCTTATTTCATAAATTATCATGAATAATAAATTTTTTGGTTATCGAATAAAATAATAACTTTAGAACTCTTCCATATTAAAAAACAATTAATTATTTAAAATACATATTCATATTTTATGCCCAATTAATGCATAGAAAAATGGAATTTCAAATGGACTAAATCATAATATGCCATTTACTATTCATACAACATTTTCTCCATGACATGCATAAACTAGTATACAATCTTTGCGCATGTGATATTGATTTAACACACAGCAGTAATGAATGAACGAGGTTACCCCATAAAATGATAGTCCCTGAAATTTTTTTGACTAATTATTTAATGAAATTTTTTTCTGGATGCATAATATATAAAAAGGTAAACCCAACATTCCGTGTGGGGTGTTAATTTCACATTTCCTCATACATTTGTTATAAATAAGATTTTGTTTAACACATTAGATATTAAAACATGAAATTATGAGACTCAACCATAACCTTTATCATTTAATATTAATAGTGGAGATAAACTCATACATGTTAATATGATGTTTCAAGCCTCCAATATTTATACTCATGAACTAAGAACATCAAAAGAAATCCATTTAAAATATCTACCCATAGGGTTTCATGTTGGGTAAAACATTCATTCAATGGGGTGTTATTAAGAATTAGTGTTTAGTTGAAGCCAAAAATATTTGAAAACACATGTTTTGTATCTTCCTCGCAAACCTTGGAACTTTATAAATTCAATTGGGGATCAAATATGGCATATATAAACACGTACCCACATACCCGATTATACATTATGAGTATACATAAGGGGATCATACCATGCTTATTTAACACTTGCAAGACTATCAAAAATATTAACTAAAAGTATACTGATGAAATCCATAAACCAGCATATTATAACTACATATTTAAGAGCATACATGACCAAGTATGAAAATTTACGTACAAAAAATGATTCCATGGATTTCAAAGTTCTTCAATAATTTTGAAACTCAATCTTATAAATCTTTCATCTGGAATATGATGTTTATGCAAATATGAGGCTGTGTATATTATACACATATATTTCCATATAAATATATATATATATATATAAATGATTATGTATTTAAGGAATAAAATAAATTTTCATGGGGTGTCCATACTTAGGTTCTGTTAATACCCTGTAACTCAAGATCTTGCAACTCTTAAAGAAAGAATTAACCTCAAACCATAAGATGATGAATATTTATATTATAGGTGTATATATATACACACACAACATGAATCCCAACAAGCAATTCAAAGATTAATCCCCTACCTTATCATGAGGAGGAAGAGGAGGAGGATCTCAAGAAGGCACTAGAAATCTCGGAGGACACTTGCTGGGGTATGCTAGATGCTGAGAGTGAAGTACCGTGAGGTTTGGAATTCCTCGGGTGTGTTTTTTTATAACCCATACTAAATAATTTAATGAAAGTGTATGTAATATGAGGCCCAAGTGGACATAAAAAAACTAATAGTTAGCTTCTGTGGAATCCGCGTGAAGGAGGGAGACTAGTGGCTATCACGGGAGAAGAAAAATGGAAAAATATAGGGTGTTGGGTTACTGGATCAGGGCACACAGCAGGGAAGAATACGACGCTATGGGTAGAAAATGGGAGGAATTTTGATGGCCAGGATTAGATCTGTCTTGGATTCAAGGATTGAGATGATTTTGTGGTTTATAAATGTAATGGACGGCTCAGATTAAATTCAAGTCTGATCGGATGACACGAGATCGATGTGCATTTAAAAATATCGAACAACCACAATTAGATCACGATAGATTGAATGGACCAAAAAACCTGTGGGTGCTCTACCATCACTGAAGGTTGAACGCGGGATCGTGATCAACAACCCAGATCACATGCAATTTGATCCAATGGCTCAGATCCCGTTTTTCCCAAAAAAATGCAACCTACATCGAAACATTGGGATTTTTGCACCTCCTTTATAATCCTCCAATTCCGGTCCATGGTTCAGAAATCACACATCAAACACATAAGGGGCCTTACACATGGGCTCCCGCTTCCCCCACAGGCCTCAGCCTACCCATGCCCAATGCAGACTTGCTTCTGTGCTGCATGCACTCATGCACTCCTACTCCCCCATGCTTCTGTGCGCCCCTCAAGAGACCTATGCCCGAGCTCAGGCTGGCTCAATCTTGGGTTGAGGACTAGGATCAACCACCTAGTGCGAGATGCTACCCTTGGGCCAGCCTTAAAGGGATGTCCCTAGCAGGCCTAATTTTTTACAAAAGCTAACCTAAATAAATATATGAATTCTTAAGGGTAAATAATACTATATATAAATTTATCATTTCAAACATGACCATTATTTTAGTTTAAGAAATATTAATGAACACCTAATTATACCTTGTCTAATAGTATCTCTTGAAATATTTATAAAAATAAAAGCTTTAACATAAATCATTATATCCTCATAAAATCTATTGTAATAAGGTTATAGTAGTCAAAAATAATTTAACAAAAAAATATAGTTTAATAAATAGAAATTCAACATTTTTCAAAAACACTGAATGAAAATCTTTACAATAAATTTGAATTAATTGAAACATGTTTTGAATTACTTATTACATTTCAAAAACACCAATGTATAATTCAAAACATTTCACTATTCCCTTCTAAAGTTCATGGTTAGGAGTAGTTTAATAATTTTTTTATTTATAACCTAATTATGTGGAGAACTAAAATATACTCAGATGTTTTCAATTAATTATTTGACATGGATAATGAATATATTTATAGTCGTTAGGATTCCATGGTCACCCATGGAAACAATTAAATTAGTTTGGAATGAAACCAAGCCTTAGGGTGCCATAAAACTTAAAAGGTGGAAAATGGTTCTTGTCATACCCTTGGTTATTAGTGTGGCCATAATGGATTTTCCCATTCATATGTTTATTATGACAGATACTAAGGACCCCTATTATCTTCTTGGGGTTCTCGTTGTTTTGGGTGGTCTCCCTGTAATCTTGATGGGGTTTTTAAAAAGTATCTTTTGTTAGCTTGATTCCCCTTTTAATCGCGGTTTATTATAAAAACTGTGGTGTTCCTATTTGAATAAAGAGCCTTACGTACATTTTGTGGGTTTAATTCCATTACATAACAAATTAAATTAAAATCATATTATTAATTTTCTATAAGAAAAATTTTATGTTCAATTAATAGACAACATAAAATATTAAAATTACCGTTATAAGAAACACATGTTTTTGCGGTGTTACATTATTCCCTCCTTTGATGAATTGCATCCTCACAATTCATTTCAAAACCACAAAATATACCTCTATGTTATTATTACCACATCCACCATCATAGAGGATCTTCAGGTGAGATCAGCAAAAAACCCAAATTGATGCTCAACTCCTCTAGTTATCTGACCTTGAAACACCTCGAACAGAAGGGGTTCAACTCCTTCATCGAAAACTAAGGCTTTTAGAGGGAGGCTCAAATGGTATAAATTTTGGAAATGTCTGAATGAACCAACACATGAGGAACTCTCCAAACAATGTATCGAATCAGAACATATAAGTCATAGACATTGTCGTAGAGGCTAAAACTGGGGAGTTGGTACATGTAGGATACATAATGGGTTCCCTACAAAGCATCATCTGGAAAACATAAGCTGGCCATGTAGTTACAGCCTAGGGTGAATCATAGGAAAATCCCTTCGTGATATTTTTCTCTTCGCCTATACTTCGCCACTTGTGTCATGGATATGAGGTAGTAAGTAGAAGCCTTCCCTTGATTGGTGAGGAGAATGTCCTGACTATTTTCCACTTCATATAATTGTTTTCACGTTTTTGGATGTTTGTGAGAGGTAGGTAGTCCTATTCATAGGTTTTGATCGCAATAATCTCTAGTACCTCAATAGGAAGAGATAACACGTGGGTTTGTCCTTCCATTTGAAAATATATTGTAAAAGTTCACTTAGTGATACTCATTCAAAAGTATAACATTTGAATGGATAAAAAAAAGAAGAGACAAAAAGTTATATTCTAATATAACCATTGGTAAAAATATTAAAATAGGGCTAATGGGTTCCCTAGCTCTGTATTACACAAATCCCCAAAACTAATTTGAATCTATCAATCTCCCTGAACCATATGAAACCCGAGAAACCTGGTTCGATATCGTGGGTGTACATGTATTGTCTCCAGAGTCTGACATGTGGGCTGTAAAAATGAGAGACGTTTGTATGTACTTTTTGTCTATACATATAATGGGAGGCTTCATATTCAAGAATGTTAAAGTTTGTTACCTGGACAATATGTCCATAAGACAGGACTCGACACATATATTCCAGGCGGAGGTCTCTCACTACTGTAACATCTTGGAAGTCTATGAGGGACGGTAATCCTTCCACTATAGTGAAGCATCTAAAAATTCCCTTGTAGTATTTTCCCCGTCGTGTGTAGGATGGAAACAGGGCTTGCATCATAAAGATGTAATCCCGACCCTCTTTTCGGTGGAGTTGAAGTACTTGGGGAGAATTGGATATGTCATAGAGATTTTTCCATAACATACGGATATGAGTATAGTTTATATAATTTTTATGGCTGGATATTGATATTATGGTTTCTAGGGCCCCATTGGGAAGAGACAAGAGATTAATACCTTCATTTTCCATCTGAAAATTAAGAAAAAATCATTCTTAGTATTTCATAAGTATGTTTTTTATTGTTCAGATCTGGTTTTCCAGAGTTATCTAAACTGAATCCTCTGATACCAACTATCATGCCCTAGTTCCCAAATACCCAGAGTCAATGCCATATAGAGGATCGAATTAGGTTTGGGATCTGAGAAACTAGCTACTTCTGGAATGTTTCTTCTACTAGAATTTTTTTCCTGAAAAGTTTATTTCAAAAAAATAGGGTGATCATATGAATGCTCGGTAAGGGGTTTAAAAATAACATATTATACCAAAATTAACTTTTGAAAAAATTCTTTAAATCATTTCAAAAAACAATCTTCTTAAAGAAAATATATAACACATATAACATGCCATGGTAAAAGTGCTTAATTAGAACATGCAAGTAGAATTACAAGGATACACGATTTGAATATAGGCTTGGTGGATAAAAGAAATTCTAAACATTTATGACATAAAAATATGTAAGCCCAAATTAAACATCTAAGATTAATGAATAATCAAAGTTGAAAAAAAGGTAATAACTTCAATTTCATATACGGAATTCACTGAGTGCATATGTCATGCAATAAGCATTTACTTTTTTGATACTCATAAGTACTGGCTCTTAAACACGAATATTCTACTAGTCAAATATCAATTTGGTTAATTAAATTTTCATAATAATTAAGGCCTCATCCAAAAATCCATAATCTCTTTAACCGAATATCCTACTAATCGAATATTTTTCTGGTTAATTATATTAGATATTCATTATGAGGAAAGTGCATAAGTCTGGCTGTGTCAAGGCCTCAGTCGGGATGTCTAATGATTAAGCCCTCGGCCAAAATTCATAATTCATAAATGGGAAAGTCCTTGGACAATTCCTCTTCTAGTAATTTCATGAGACATACCGATTCATCGAAGGGCTGTAGCAGGCCCCACCCGCCACATACTACATCCAATGCATTCCTCATATCTCTAAATCAAAATTCACATACCACTTTGATTTATTAAATCACTTATCATATAAAGTACACATATTACATGGTTTATAATTTCACATTATTCAATGTGTCCCATAACACTTTTAATAATTAAATTCCTATTTCATAAATTATCATGAATAATAAATTGTTTGGTTATCTCATAAAATAATAACTTTACAAATCTTCCATAGTAATAAACTTTTAATGCATTAAAATACATATTCATCTTTCATTCCCAATTCATGAACAGATAAATGGAATTGGAAATGGACTAAATCATAATATTCCAGTTACTATTCAGACAACATTTTCTCCATGACATTCACAAACTAGTATACAATCTTTGCACATGTGATATTGATTTAAAACACACCAGTAATGAATGAAACATGTTACTACATAAAATAATAGTCCCTGAAACAATTTTGACCAATTCCTTAATGAAATTTTCTTCTGGGTGCATAATAAATAAAAAGGTAAACCCAAAATTCCATGTGGGGGGTTAATGTCACATTTCCTCATATATTTATTATAAATAATCTTTTGATTAACACATTAGATATTAAAACTTGAAAGTATGAGACTCAACCATAAACTTTATCATTTAATATAAATAATGTAGAGTAACTCATACATGTGAATATGTAGTTGCAAGACACCAATATTTATACTCATGAACTAAGAACATCGAAGGAAAAGAATTTAAAATAACTAAACTTAGGGTTTCATGTTGTGTAAAAAAATTCAACGGGGTGTTCTTAATATGTAGGGTTTAGTCAATGCCAAAATTATTTGAAAACACATGTTTTGTATCTTCCTCACGAACCATGGAACTTTATAAATTGAATTGGGGATCAAAGATGGAATATATACACACGTACCCACATACTAGATTATATATTATTAGTATACGTAAGGGGCTCATACCATGCTTATTTAACACTTGCAAAACTATCAACAATATGAACTAAAACTATACTAATAAAATGCTTAAAACTGCATATTTTAACTACATATTTAAGAGCATATATGACCAAGTATGAAAATTTCCTTATCAAAAATGATTCCATGGATTTCATAGTTCTTCAATAATTTTGAAACTCAAACTTAGAAAACTTTCATCATGTATATAATTTTTATGAAATTATGAGGCTGTGTATATTATACTTATATATTTCTATATAGGTATGTATATATATAACTGATTATGTATTTAAGGTATAAAATAAATTTGCAATGGGGTGTCCATAATTTGGGTCTATTAATACCCAGTAACTCAAGATCCTGCAACTCTTATTGGATTATTTAAACCTCAAACAATAATATGATGTTTTTTTACAAGTGTGTATATATATATACACACACAATATAAAACCCAACAAGAATGACAAAGATTAATCCCCTACCTTATCTTGAGGAGGGAGATGAGGAGGAGCTCGAAAAGGCACTGGAAATCCCGGAGGAGACTTGCTGGGGTTTGCTGGAAGCAGAGAGTGAAGGACTGATTGGATTGGGATGCCTCGGGTGTGTTTTGTTTATAACCCATAATAAATAATTTAATGAAAGTGTATGGAATCTGAGGCCCAAGTGGCATTAAAAAACTAGTAGTAAGCTATTGTGGAATTCGCATGAAGGAGGGAGACCAGTGGCTGTCACGGGAGAAGAAAATAGTGAAATATAGGTTGTGGGGATACTAGTTTAGGGCACGCCATGGGGAAGAATACAACACTACCAGTAGAAAACAGGGAGGAATTTCGATGGACAGGATCAGATCTATATTGGATTAAAGGTATGAGATGTGTCCATGGTTTATAAAGGTAATGGATGGCTCAGATTAAATCCGCGTCTAATCAGACAACAGGAGATTAATGCGGCGTTTTAAAAACATTGAACTGCCATGATTAGATCGTGCCAGATCGAACGGACCACAAAAACCCGGTGGTGCTTCGAGGTCACTGAATGTCAAACATGGGATCAGGATCAACAACCAAGATCACAAGCAATGTGATCTAATGATCCAGATCCTGTTTCTCCTGAAAAAAATTGTCCCACATCGAAATGGTGGGATGTTTTCACCTATTTTATAAGCCTCAGCCTCCGATCCATGGTTCCGAAATCACACAACACACACTCAGGGGGCCTTACACATGGGCTCCCACTTCCCCAGTAGGCCTCGTCCTACCCATGCCCACCATAGCCTTCCGCCCATGTTGCGTGCACTCATGCGCTTCTGCTCTCCCATGCTCTTGTACGCCCCTCGGGAGACCTATGCCCGAGCTCAGGCTGGTCCAGGCTTGGGATGAGGGTTAGGCTCAACCACATAGAATGAGCTGTCTCCCTTGGCCCAGCAATAAAGGTATGGCGCTAGCAGGCCCATTTTTTTATAAAAACACAACTAAATAAAGATATTAAGTCTTAAGAGTAAATAATACTAAATAGAAATTTCTCCTTTAAAACACAACCTTTATTTATGTTTAAGAAAAATTAATCAACACCTAATAGTACCTTGCCTAATAATATCTCTAGAAATATTTATAAACACAAAATCTTTAACATAAATCGGTATATCATCATAAAATCTGTTGTAATAATGTTATTGTTATCAAAACTAAGTTAATAAAAAAATATAGTTTAATTAAAATAAATTAATCATAGTTCGAAAACGCTGAATGAAAATATTTATAACACATTTGAATTAATTGAAACATGTTTTGAATTCCTTATTACATTTTAAAAACAGCAATGTATAATTAAAAATATTTCACTATGCAATTTTAAAATTCATGGTTAGGTTTAGTTTTATAATTTTTCAATTTATAACCTAATTATTTTGAGAACTAAAATATACTCATATGTTTTCTGTTAATTATCTGACATGGCCAACGGCTATATTTATAGTCTTTAGAATTCCATGGTCACCCAGGGAAACAATCAAATTAGTGTTGTATAAAACCAAGCCTTAGGGTACCATAGAACTCAAAATGAGGAAAATGGTTCTTGTCACACCCTTGGCGCTTTGCATGATTGTAGTGGATTTGGCTCCTCTTATGTTCGTTATTATGGATACTAAGGACCCATATTATCTTCTCAGGGTTCCTATTGTTTTGGGAGGTCTCCCTGTAATCTTGATAGGTTTTTTAGTAAGTATCTTTGGTTACCTTTACTCCACTTTTAATCTCAGTTTATTATAAACACTATTGTGTTCCTATTTGAATAAATATCCTTACGTCCATTTTGTGTGTTTTATTCCATTGCATAACAAAATAAATTATGATTGTATTATTAAATTTCCATAAGAAACAAGTATTGTTAGATTAATAGACAACATAAAATATAAAAATTATTATTATATGAAACACAAGTTTTGGGGGTGTTACTTTATTAACACACTCCAAAAAATGTTTGGAAACCTTCTTCTACCCTAGTTGTGAATTTAAAGTTCACTCAACAATATCTGTTCACATCATACATCTACCTGCTTAATCGATTAAAAATTGGTGTCAAATAAATAGTTAATATATAGATGACCACAGTGAGGATTACAACCACCAAAAATCTTCCTCGTATTATCCTAAAGGAAATATAAATTATATACTTTGGTTCAACACCAGATTACTCCACCAGGATAGTCCTCATTCCACATAATCGTAATTTTTTCTATGCGATTTTATAGTGGAATATAGTATAGAGAGAGGTAGATGAATAATGCAGGACAACATTATTTGAATATGCATATGATGTTTCATGAGAAATAATTATTACTAAAAATGATAGTAAAAAATAAAACAATATGTGGATGATAATTTATTATTGAAGTTGTTGATCCAAATTCATCGGCATGGATCCACCGTATTTATAGGCATAAAACCCTCTATGATCTTCTATTTAAATATCTAAATATCCTCTTCAAATTCCCCAAAAAAAATTCTTTCATCTTTTTTCAATGTTTCCTATTTTAATTACATGTAAATATCTCTATTAAATGGTCCTTTAATTATCCATGAGATATATTACATGGATTTGACTTTCCCATGTTTCCTTATCTTCACTAATGTCCATGTTGAGATTTAGTTCGACTTCATCATCCCCATCATAAATATTCCATTTCGAATGTGGAATTTGAACCACGAGTATCCTTAGATCGCATGTGAATGTAATGATGTGTCATAACCCAATCATTACTATTTTTAAACCCTATAACCCATGTGAATGTGATGTGGTGATATGACCTAAATTGTTCCTCAGATAGAGCTTCAACACATCATAGCAGCTCATTTAAGTGGGTGATTTGATCTTCAGAATCCAATTTCAACCACTGTGAAATACATGAATGTTTCTAGTTATTCTTCTACTGATGGACTCAGTATTCCTCAACAATATTTCAGTGAAACCCATGTGTTTTCCTCCCAATGAACATTTTTACAAAACAATCATATCCGCAAAGATGAATTGGTCATTTCTCATTTGATATCCTCTTTTTTAATAATTTTTTGTTCTCTGTGGTATATCAACATGGGGTTTATGATGTTTAAAACTCACCTTATTTATCCATGGTTTTTTTTGTGGTGGTTTCCAGTATCATCATTATCCAGCCTTAATAGTGTCCATATTGATCCCCACTAATGTAGAGTATAGGTTTTTAGAGGATCATGCTGTCAATCCATACTCACATAGATAGATAGATGGGGTGGAGAAAATAACCATTATTTTAGAAAGAAAAAAATGTTAAAAACGTTCCCTACCATAACTCCCATTCTTTCACTTAGAGATCTCCTAGATCTCTCACCAGTTACAATGTAACTATCTACAATTGAATTGATGATCCTATAAGCCTCACCAAAATCTCATTTTATAGGCATGGTAGCAGGTATCTTGTTTAAACCAACTCACATTTATCCATCACTAATACATACCTACATTAAACTATGGAAGCCTGCACAGTCAACATATGGAGTAGCCATTATTTTAGTAGCCAAGGGGATGGTAGGTTTGGTGCACCAGAAATGTACCATGGTATATAGAAAAACTACATCAATTATCTCATATCAATTTAACTCTGATAGAATTTCATAAAATTTCATTCTTCTCTGAGAAAACACATTTTTAACATATCTATCGATTTATCCTTTGTGTGGATCTTTACACATATCACCAACTACCGATCCATCACCTCATTCCTCTAGTGATAGAAAATTATTATGTTCATTGTCCAGTAATGGTACGCAGGGTTCATGATCAAGTCCAAAACACTTAGATTAATTTATTAAACCATGTACCCCTTCTGTATAAATTTGTGATCATTGAGAATGTGATTTGGCCACAAAAAAATCTTCTGAAGTAAAAAAGTGTACTCTACTTATATTGTGGATAAATAAATACATTTTTTCAACCAATAATTCCATGATATAGCTCCTCCTAAATCATTATATTTGTATTCTCATAAATACTTATAAATATCAAGATATCCTACCATACCTTCATCTATATAACCCTCCAAGAGAGGGTTATCTTACTCATTAAACAAACATATCCGTGAATTAAAATTAAGATAACTTGGTATCCATTTGATGGAATCCGTATGATTCCTTCCATGATTTGAGGGAAATAATCTTATGATCACCAATGAATGGAAAATGTCTTGTATCATATGTACCATAGCATACATCAATCTTTTAACTCTTGAAGAGTATGATATCATCTCCAGCACCTCTATTTATTCCATGGATGAAAGATATGAACTCTTTTTCAAATTCAACAGGTTATGAAGAATAATGAAAACATGTTTAGACATTCCCATGTCATAACATTATCGAACATTTTTAACATACACCTCCTAGGATATCCATGAAATACACCACTTTCATTAATTGATGATCTACATCCCCAAAATCTTTTGAGATTCTCTAAAATCCCTCATATCAAATGATATGGATAACTCCTTCTTCAAATGGATGATATTTTATACATTATTCCCAATGATAAAAATTCCACCAACATAAAGGATAAGAGACAAAAATTTACCATTGAAAAATATATATAAGTTAACAACTTGTTATACATGTGTCCACTTCTATCCATTACACACCATAAATGAGTCAATATTCTTATACAACTATCTAGGATCTTATTACAGTTTGTACAAGTTATTATTCAATTTTTTATGAGGTTTTCTTGTCTAGAGACCCCAAAACCTTATGGATTCATCATATGGATCTCCATGGAGAGATAACTATGAATAAAAAATATCTTTACATCCATCTATTGAAGCTCCATGACCATGATATCCACCTGTCTGAAAATGGCTCAGATTGAATTAATATTCACCATGGGTGAAAACATATCACCAAATTCAACAACATTTTTCTAAATTATTCCCTTTAATAAAAATAAAACATGGATCTTGGCCTCCTTTTTCATACTTCTTCATCCAGAACACCCATTTTTTCATTTATTACATTTTACCTTTGGATAGTCCCACAAAATCATGTGTTAGGTTCTTCATCCAAGACTCCATCTCAGTAACTATTTCATAAACCCAATTGAATTTTTTAGGATGACACACTAATTATTGGTATACTTATATCTCCCATGCATCATCTAGAAATGGGTACTTGGAATCTTAATATTTCCTCGTGAACACATACAAACCTATGAAATGTTAAGGTTTGGAGACATAACATCACCTAGCTCATTTAATGGTTCTATAAATTCTTGTAAAGAGGATTGAGTCTCACTATATTTATATAATTATAACCCAGCTCTAGGTCTTCTGTTGATAAGACATATTTAACCTTTTCCTATTTAGTGAAAAGTGGTGCTGGTATTGGTGTTAGATCCAGAATTTATTCCTTTAAACTTTCCCTTCGAGACATTCTTGGATTTTGAATTTTCTTGATCATCTAGTTATATGGGAACTTGAAATCTATTCTTATGATCACCTTATTCTACTATTGGTCTCAAATATTTTATATAAACTCCACTTATCCATAACAGATTAATATTCATAGAGTATATTTCCTATCTATATTATTTCCGACCTCTTTTGATACATGTGAAAATTCCAAAAAGTACACATAAATGAGAGTAATAGTGATATTTACTAAACCATATCGTCATTGGAATCTAAAAATTCTAGAAGGCCGATGGTGATATTTTGATGAGGTATCTTTCAACATGAATAACATATTCCTAGAATTGATTAAGAAGCTAAGACAAACTCATCATACTTCTAACCTTCATTATGATGTTTCTATTTATCCTTTCAAAAAAAATGTTTTTTTGTGGGGTTGTGTGGGACCGTCCTTTCATGTCAAATTCCCTAACTCTTATAATAGGTTAAAACATACATAGATGTGTATGTTCTTCAATTATCATAATGAAGACATTTCACCTTCTTTATAGTTTCATACATCACTATAGCATGGAACATCATAAAGTAGTCATGTACTTGGTCCTTATCCTGTAAGAAGAACACCCAGAGCCTTTGATATTTCTCATCAATAAAGAATAGTAAATATTTGTTACCTCCCAACGATTAAACATCCATGGTTTTTAATAAATTACTGTTCACCAAATATAGCAACTATTATATCCTTGAAAATGAAATTTTGAGCGAGACTCTATGTTTCATCCAATACAATTAGTATAATTGATGATCAGGTTATGAATCCTTATCAACAATGATTTAATTCTTCTTCATCAAGGTAGTTTACCTTCTTCAGTCATATGAAAAGTATCCTATGCCATATATTGTATGATTTCCTTCCTTCAACCATGTTGGGGGTTTATTCACATATGTTCAAATGAGTTTTTTAAAAAAAAAACTGCATATGTGTCCTCGGGTGATGATGATGGATCATTTTTTCATCGTCCATGATTCATTAAAAAAGATGTTTTCATATCCTTGTTGATCAATGGTTATTTCTGATAACAGGTTGAGCCATAGGCTTAGAACATGTTGAGCATCCTTTAGGTTGATTGTGTATCTAATGTTCATCCTGACTTAGATATCACACATACCAATAACCCCCAGTGAACAGATATTTCCTTATTTACTACACCAAAGTCACTAGTTTGATAAGTCAAGAAATAATCATGATGAAGAGTGATGTGGTGCAATGTTACAGTGTCAACCACTCATTATGTGTCTTGGATTGATGTGTGAAAGAATTTATATTATTCATATTTGGAAGTAATATCAATTTCTCTAGTGAAACTCACACGATTTTATTTATTTATTCTTTTTTGGATGTTGATTTTTCCTTTTATTGTAGCATCATTCAGCATGTATTCTTTATGTGGTCTTCCATGGTAAAATGGTATAATTTTTATGTTATCCTCCTTCCATATGAGGACCTTACTCTACTCTATCTTTGGCCTTACTTTATACCCATCTACCACATCTTGTTGACTCCCTAACTTATCCAGGATGTGAGACTATGTATGGTTATAACTCAAATTGTTCATTCAAGGCTCCAAATTGAAGATGGAATCTTGTACCAATATAAAGGAATTATTGGATTTGTGCACCAGTTTTCTAATTTTGAAGAAAAACATATCCCAGCTATCGAAAAGTAAGAATAGTTGGTGGTTCACCTGATATTCATTAGTCACAGTCTTTGTTTTATCCACTGATTGATTCACTAAGATCTGGAACTCTCTAGTGTATTCAGATATAGTGTTTACACTTTGTAATCAAATAATCATCATCCTCTTTAACATGTGGATCCTTTTATAAGAGTTCATTGATAGGTATATATATTCCAACTTCATGAAATGTTCTTAGATGCAAGTATCTTAAGATTCATTATTATAGACATTGTGATCAATCTATTGGCATATTTTTCTGATTACATTATTATTAAGATTCCTCCATTCTTCTTCATAAGTGGAATCGATGTTGACTCCCCTATTCTCAATGTGATAAAAAATATCCTTATATTTTAAAAGATATTACATTAAAGTCATCAAGATGTATTAGTTTGAGGATGTCAATATCACCATACTTCTTATGTAACGCCCCAACCCCAGCTACCCAGAGTCGGTGCATTACTTCGTAACATTGGCATGATCACAAAAGATCAAGTCTCGAAAGACCGATTAGTTTAGTAGCCTTGGAAACACTACATACATTCATAAATGTTACATTACATCATAAATTGAAATACTACAACAACAAAGTCTACATAGTCCACACTCATATCCTCTTCGGACTATCCCTACAGGTCATTCATAAAATACTTCTTCACATCCTGGAAAATATTAAAACATTGAAAGGGGTGAGCTCAGATGCTCAGTAAGGATTACAATATTGCGGAAGCTTTCATAAATAAACATAAACATTAAAGGAAATGTATAACTAAAACAAAATCCTTTTAAACTAGATATTAAACATGATATGGAAAAAGTAAAATGAGATAATGCCATTTACTTATTCACATGGATATTCTACTGGTCGAATAATCACACGAAATATCAATAAACACTTTCATAATGATGGAATGCATAATGCCAGACTATCATAACCACGTATCCAAAGCCTCGTGCCAAAACCACAAATAAGATTTTGTCAAGGCCTTGTGCCAAGACAATAGTTTGTCTCATGAGACCTACCGATGCATCGAGGAGCTATAACGGGCTCCACCCGTCACTTATTAAGTCCAATTCATTCCTCATATGAACAGGTTTAAACATATCATAAACCATAACATAATCATATCACATAAAACATTCATAAAGGAAACATAAAATTTCCACATTTCAATCAAAAGATATCAATACAAAACATTGATATAACAAAAACACTTTCAAAACCATTTCAATACCAAAATTAAAGAAAATTAAAACTTTGTATTTATTTTTCATTTTAAAAAAATGTTATGGATTGTAGAGGAAGCCGAAACTCAAATAATAGTCATAGTGGCAGAGAATTCGTTGTCACCGCATATGTAAGAAAAAACATTCCTTTTGTTGTTTAGTAATAACTCTTCGTATAAATAGATTACTTTTGAATAAAAGTAAAAGTCAAAGGGGTTTATACACAGTATAAATGAATGTTTTGTATAAAACCAAATATGCTTCAATGAAAGGAGATTGAGACGAAGACCTTACCAATATCATTTTATTAAATAAAATAGATCTATTATGTGTATTAAATATATGTACACATAAAGAACGTACAAATACATGATAGGACATAATAATATCATAATATAATTTGAAAGTAGGAGATTAACCCAAAGAATGGGAATTGGGTTAAGAAATTCCCTTACCTCACGTCCGACTTGACTCGATCGTTCTTTAATCTCATGAATAATAAACTAGAGTTAATTTATATTTTATTAAGAACAATTTCTTGTTCATTATTCCTTTTATATCACTTATTACTATGTTATGAACATTATATAATTATTTATGTTAATAATAGTCGTTTTTCCGATCATTGGTACTTGAGTCAAAAATATACTTCTTATAATTACAAATTGTTCATGTGGTGAAATATCCATTATATCCAGAATTATATTTAGGATGTAGATATCATATCTAACATATATATCCAGTATATGCATTCATTTATAACATTACATAACAAATAGGGGTAAGAAATGAAATGCACTGTTCATGGAGACGGTAAGCCGTACGTACGCATGAACGCTACTTTCATTTCTATTTCATATTTTAATGGAATGAAACATAATGATATAAAGGTATAATATAATTCCAGTATAATATAATATATAATACAATTTACTCCATCCTTTATACATCCCACATATGGTATTTACGATTCAAATCACTTTGAGGGGGTGGTAGTCTGCACTTCCTAAATTTAAAATATCGTGTTTACCCATAATGGAACCCATAAAGGTATTCCATAAATGAAAAATACAGAAGATAAAGTAAAACATAAACATATTATATATCATATATAAATATAGAGACATCTTAATTTCCACCTTTTAAGGTGTTATATGAGTGTTGAACAATCAACGTTTCGTGAGGCAGTATTTCGCCAACCACAAGAATAGTATGTTCTTTAACCACTAGACGAAGGTGTGTATAAGTGTAAATAAAATAATTATCATAACAACATCCTAGTATATTTTAGATACTGGTGTTGTTATAAACTAAATGAATAAAAAGAGTTTAAGGGGTTGGAGAAGCAAAATAAAACAAAACAACATTTGAGAAGACATTACCTTAAAATTGGGTAACTCTTTTTTGATTTGATACAAGGGCTTATTTGGGAAGAATGATGCCCAAATTGTGGCTTCTAGGAGTAAGGTAGGGAATTTTGGAGAGTATTTGGGCAGAGTTTGGCTGAGCCAAATGGCTTGAATGTGTGAATAAGGTGGTAGTGGTGGAGACCTTTTATAAGAGGAGATGAGGGTCACTCATGGAAAGATTGAAATGTTACATTATTATGAAATTCTTTTTCGGATTATAAAGGTCTCACACTTATATATTTCTAGGATAAGGTGATAATGGTCTGAAATATAATCATCCAATAGGTTTTGGACAAGTCTAAGCCTTAGATTTTACAATATCTTTTCATTTTATTTAAATCTTTAATTAATGAGGTAATCGCTGCATCATCATGGTGTCATAAATAATTTAATTTATTTAATGTCTAAAGATTATAAAAAAATATAATGATGTAGGAATTATTTTTATATTTCTAATTAATATTTATAGTAAAAAATATGACCTGTATAACCCCATTTAAATATTGGTTTAGTAAAACAACTCTTGTTTGTGACATTTTTATTTTAACATTAAATAAAAAGTTATTTATGTCATTTTCCTACCAAAGTGGCTCCATGGGGTCCCCAAGTTGACCCATGGATTGTCTTGGTCGGAAATGACTCATCCAATTGGGTTAGGACAAGTTTAAAGGTATTTTAAGTTTTTTATAATATCATTTTTACCTTAAATTTCACTAATTACCTTTAATCGCGATTAATTAAACTTAAAAGTTACTATTAACCAAAAAATTATTTTAATCCCATTGAACCACATTTTACATCCTAATGACAACCATATATGTCATATTTTTGAAAAACAAATCACAAAGGTGGTAATGTTTCATTTAAACGAAAAATCAGTTTTTTAACTACCACTTAGTGGTTTCATTATTCATCAAAAATTGAAGTTTTTCAGAACAATGCCAAAATTTCCCCCTAAGATATAATTGATATTCCAAATTAAAAAATGATGTCTATTTTAAAAAATTCCAAACATATAAGTTTCATTAAGTAATATCATAATTAATTCCCTCTGTCACAACAAATAACGTGTTTTAAAGAAACAATATATATCAAAAGATTGAAAATTGTTTATGTCCAATTTCAAAGTGAAATTAATTCTAATGACCACCATTGGATAAAATGGTAAAAATATATTCTAATTATACATTAAAAAGCAATCAATATTATAATTTATCACTATTAATTATTTTGATTAATAAAGTTGTTTTTAAGTAATTTTTACTATTTAAAACAAATTGGAAGTTCTCATAAAAATACAATAAATTTAACATAGGCTAATTTTGATATTACGAATCCAAAAATGAAGTCCATTTTGAAATATAAAATGTATATAATTTCAAAAAGTAGGTATTACTATTCATAATGGCTATTTTGATTGGTTGCGGTGTGTTAGAATCTAGAACTTGCATACAATGAAAGCTATTGCATTATTGAAAGAGAAGTGTATTGTGAAAGCTCGGGGTGTTACATCTTATGAATGGTTCTTCTATTAAATTTTATTTTTGTAAAAACATAGAGATAAATTTGAAAAAATTGAGGGTACCTTTGAGTTTGAAATGGTTTAAAATGGTGGAATCGACTAATGGATACTCTAAATTTGACACAAAATGATAAATATATGAACAATTTAGTGTTAATAGATATAAAAAAATGATGATGTGGTGCTGATGTGGCACAGTAGAACAACCACCAGAATCTTTTTGGAAATTTTGTTGTCACTATAACTATACAATCATCTCCAACAAGGGAGTACTATATCCCTCAAACAATAACATAGTATAGGAAGCTATTTTTTCTCCCTTTTTCGACATCATCTACAATGTTGGAATCATATCAACAAAAACATATAGAATATTACATCCAAAGTTGATTTTGGAAAAGAAAATTTTTTTGGTCCATAGAATGATCTCCACTACTCATCACCATTTCACCCCAAATGGCTCAAAAGCCACTATTTTTGTTTCAATGATCACGAAGAGAGATGAATAGAGGGGGAAATCTTATATTTTAGACAAAATAGACATTAGAAAGACCCCTCCCACAACTCCCTTTCCTTCACTTGAATCTCTCTTGATTCTCTCATCTGGTACAATGTATCTCTATTGGTATGAATTTGTGATCCTATAAGGCTCTGGATACCCTCCTTTTATAGGTATTGTAGGAGCATTCATATTTCAAAAAAACTCCCACCAATACCCCACCAATCCCCACATACCTTCAACTATGGAGGACTATTGATTCAACATGTGCATCAAAATGTATTGACGTAACAAAGGGGCTGGTGGGGTTGGCTCACCAGCCACCTACCAGGTCAGTTGGGAAAACCCCACCATATCTTAAGCTCTAGTGAAGATTATTTGATTCCTCAAACATTCTTGGTGGTGGTGAAGGTGACGGTAGTAGGAGAAAGTTTCCACAATAGAAGATATATACTTGGATGTAGGGTCTAGGGGTAGAAATTGGAGGTATGAGGTGACAATCGGAGATGTTGGTAGCGACTCCAATAGTAGTAGGAAACAGACACAAGTGGTAACAGAGGCATAAAATCCTAGCGGGAATCGAATGTGGCAATTTTATCAAGGAGTGGTGTACCCAAAGTGGTAGCATGTGATGGTGGGAGGAATTGATGGTCACAGGTGATGGTGGAACATGCTGGTATGACCTAGTTGTTGCATGTGATATCATGAAATCCCTAGACATAGAAAGACTGATATCACATCGAAAAAGGTGATAAAACATATTTTAGAAAACATATATTAAGTGTATACATATTTATTATTATATAAATCATATTTAGGAAAATGTATTTTATATATATAAATAAATAATGATTTTTATATTAAAATGTGATTTTTAATCATTTAAATTTTTTATGAAGGTCCACTTTTATTAATGTAATGAAAAATATTGATAAATGTAACCATTATCAATGCTAAAAATCACTGATAAAGTCCATGAAAACACTTATAAAGGGGGCCTTTATCATTGCTAAAAAACTGATAATAAAAGTGTCACAAACCAACACAACTCAACCAAAAAACGGTCACATGAACTGATCTGTGGCATGGTCCAATGTGCATTCCTTATCCCCATGGGATGGAAAGTAGTTTCAAGCATCGATAGAATACAGAATGGGACTATTTCACCAAAATGATAAAAAATAAACTAGATAGTGGAAAGATGAATAAAATAGTTCAATATAAATAAAATGTAACTGAAGATCTTTTATACAAAACAAAAAATATATAAAAAAAAATACTCAAAAAGATAAACTAAACCAAATGACCACATGATCCCCATGTGACCCTATGGGTCACTCCCTAATATAATGATCAACCATCACCCAAGGCGATCGATCATAAGCTGAAACCTAAACAAAAGGATAAAAATAGAAAATTACTATAGGATTGAGTATTGAATCATAGTAGTCTACCTCAATATTATTTTCCAAATTAAATTCCTTTAATATAAAATAAATGTCAAATTGAAGCTTGAAATATAATATATAAAAGTATTATTTTCTTCACATTTTACTTAAAAACAAACCATGACCCATTTCCTTACTTCTTTTCAAAATCAGGTTCATTACCAATTGTGAAGCATTAAAATTTTCATGGGGAATGTGATGCTTACATTTTCAACCAGCAAATAGGGGATGAAATCATTTTATTTTAAAAAAATATCCCAAACACTTTTTAAGCTAACTCATCACTTTCCATGAAAAAACACTACACAATAAGGCACCATGATGATCATATAACTTGGTAAATGGAAACAAGAATACATGTATCTCAATCATCACTATAAGAAACTAAGTGATAATAGAAATTTTTGAACCTAGGATATCGTGAATAATCTATAACCTATTATTACCTAATACCCCATCCCTAATAACATGCCACATATGAAGAAATCAATAATTTCATAAACACTCGACCACCCTAGGATATCTTGAATAATCCAGAACATACTAATACATGATACCCCACCGCTGATGGAATGCCAAACTTGATGAAATCAAAAATTCCCTAAACACCCATCCACCTTAACTCCAGGAAGACTGAGGGGACCACTCCCATAGAAATAAACCCAAATATATCCACCTACTATGGGCCACCAACTAGTGCATAATCTAGCTAATGCATCAATTTTTCTAAGAAAATTATCTCAATATTCCAGATTCCCATATCTCATGTATATAAAGGGGGTTAACTAATCAATGCTAGCCGATCATCCAATCACAAGAGTATATATTAATAATCTAACAACAGGCCTCACCTCGAGCAACCCAAGTATCGATCTCAGGAAATAAAATAAATAGAACACAAGGAGTCTCAAATGAGGAACATTGATCATGGATCATGGGGATTCGACAGTTTGTACATACCATCCATTAAATGTATCCAAGGCATGAGAAATATCTATAGGAGGTTTTAATGATAAACACTGTCATCATTTTCAAAATCCTTCCAAACGGGCCTTTAATCATTCCACAAAACCCAAATTTATCAATGGTAAAAAAATCCACATTTCACATAGGGGTGTAAACACATCATTTTCCACATCAAATCATTTATAAACTCATGTTAATCCATTTACATTACACTTTGAAAACAGTCCATTTCTTAGAAAAGCCCCAAACAAGCCATTTATTAGAAATGCATATCAAAACAACATAAAACCAAATAACCATTCCATTATAAAACCACAAATCTCCTGGGAAACCCATAAAAGGCATCCAAGACATCATTTCATATAAAACCAAAACATTTACAATTCTATACCATGATTTTTCTGTCATAAATCACCCACAAAAGCCAACTGGGAATTTAATCAAACACCTGGTGAGATGTATTTTCCAAATTAATTCTAGTCATAACAACACAAGGCTTAAAACACCATTTGTACTCCAAATAAATTTAGCTAAGTATCATACATCAATACATATAAATTAAATTATGTGATAAAATAATGAAAATAATGATTCTTAAAATAAAAAGGCCAGTTCATGGGGAAACTTAACTAGGATCCATGATGCAATGGAAACACACACCCAAAATCACTCCATGAGGATTCCAAAACCCTTGATCTATGAAGAGAATCCCTTAATGAGAATAACCCCTGACATATTGAATGGGGAATAACCCTAGGTCAAAATGATCATGGGAGAAGATAAAACCAAAAAGGAAAGATAGGATAATGAAGATAGAGATGAGAGGAGGGGTTTACCTTGAGAGATCAGACCAAACCCTTGAAGATATCAACTTGGAATCACCCTAGAAGGTGGTGGAAGGATTGAGGAAGAGAGGATATCCCTCCTATGGATGAACAAGATATATGGAGGAGGAAGAGATGGTTTTGGTTTAAAATTCAAAAAGGATTAAACACAGAAAAATATAAATATTAAAAACTAGTCATGCCGCACAGTTAGGCCACATAGTTTAAAAAATCATGTAGTAACCATGTGATAGACAATGCCAATGGATGAAACCACTGAATGATTACCTAATAATTTACTGCATAGTTTCTGAAACCATGAGGAAGCTAATAGGTAGGTTCTGTAACCTACCACACGATTTCCTCGACTAGTCACACTATTGGCCCTAACTGTGCGCCAACTGTGTGCTAGGGTCTTCCTAGGCCAAACATCCATGATTCCTCCGATATCTATAAAACAAACCATGGGTCAACAAATGTGGTAAAGACTAGGAAAATAAAAACATCAAAACATAACCCCCTTCACACTGATGGAATGACTAGGAAAATGAACAATTCAAAACACAAACCCTATCACACTTGAGACACGAGGAAAAGACCAGGTTTCCAATCAAACCAGGACATAATCCAAAAACTGAAAAACCTAGGTGTGACAATTCTTCCCACCCTTAATGCTTTCTACCATAGGAAAACCCCAAAAAATTCTAGTTAATTGTTCAGTGGATAAGGATTCCACATAAACATGATCCCACATCTTAATTCAATTCCATTTCACCCACAATTAACAGAACTCAAACCCATTCCCCATAACAAAACAACATCCCACAACTACCTTATGAGAACCAAGGAAGGATCAAGCCACTACATCCACAACCAATCCAAAAACTAGACCATTGGGAATTCTCCCATGAATCCCAATTCTCACCAAAACCATGGAGGAAACTGAATAATAGATAGCTTTAAAATAATCCACTTTAACCAAATCAATCCGAAATCAAACTAGAAATAAATTACTAGTAATGATGAGGCCTGAACGGACTACCCACCATTAGAAATTAACTAGAACCCAATGAAATCTTAAGAGAAAACTCAATGAAACCCACAGTGGGTCTCCCCTTCATTAAGAACCAACTAAGAATGACCAAATGAAAAATCAACTTGAAACAAAAGTAGGCCTTTCCCACAGAATCTAACCAAACTCTTCCACCAAAACCTTCCCAAGCCAAGAATTACACATGTTAATAAGAACAGATAAATATAATTTAAACTACCCACTCCCAAATGAAGGGTATAAGAACAGATCCAAAATTTCTTACATGGACCAAAAACACCCACCATAGGTGGAGGGGAGGGAATGGGACCAATGACTGGACTGCTAAAACCACAGTCGAAAACCACCATCCACTCTTCACTTATGGATGGATAAAATCCAATACCACACCCAATTCACATGGGTAGTCCACACAAGAACACTAACAAGAAACTCTCATCCAAGAAGGTATAACCATAAACACTGCATGAGGGGGAAGTCCACCATTCTCTTTACGATAAGTGGAAATTCATCATGGCAAGAAACAACAATAAAAAAACTAGAATGGCCTCACTGTAATGGAAGAGTCATGAACTAGGCCAAACCCTTTAAACACCTAGTATTTCTGAATACGCGCCGGATACACACTATGACCTATGGATGGAGCTCTTATGTATACAGCATATACTACCACAAATTCAGGAGATGTTAATCCCTAATAGGAACCCCTTCTTCTAATTCCACGTTAATCAACCTAATACTCCTAGGAAGAAACAAGCGATTATGATACACCATGAAACTCAATTTCTCCAATAGCACACTATTACCCAAACAAGGACTTAAGGATACACATCACCATTCTCTATCATTGTGAACGGGGAGTAGAATGAACATCAAATACAACAAAACACACCAAACATCACTGACCCCCATTGTCGTAACTAGTAGAATTATCATAATAGGAAAACATTTAGGATTGAGCCCCAAAAACTCTCTTTTCCAAAAAATGGGATATGTAATCCTTCAAATATGTGTATTTAGCTTTTGAAACTTTAAAAAATCCTTAGGATGATAAACTAGAAATATTTCCAATGATGAACCATCTGTAGCTGTACCACAACATCCATCACATCTATATGGGGTCCAACGCAAGGAAACAAGGAAACTATGGGCTCTATCAAAACCATCTCATTAACCCAAAATGTCACATAGAACAAGCTCCAACTCAAAGGGATGTTGGCTCAAAGACTTCAAAAAAAGATATCTAAAATTCCTTTAAGACCCCACTTCAAGATAGAGCTACCAAAAAAATCTCAACACATGATACAACAAGAGTATCACTTCTAGATGACAAGGATGATCATACCAAATAAAAATCACCACTAAGACATAAAAAACACGCAACATAATAATTGTATTACAAAAAACCCTACAATTTGTAGCTTAAAAACCTTTTGGAAAATAAAGCAACTAGGTGGATTTTTCAAACTCACCAATGTTGTTTCATCGTTTCGCACTCACATGGGTATTTCTGTGCAAACCAAAGCATCCATCCACCCTAACATTCTGGTGTTCATCCACATTTCAAAAAATTGTCACACATGTGAGCAACAATGAGAACACTAATGGCTAAAACAAACAACCGCATCTACCCAAAAAATTCAGTCAACCCATTTCTAAAATCATAAAGCATCAAAAGGATCACTAACCTCCAAGTTAAAAATTCATTTTTCATATTCCACACAGCAAACCATTTTATCATACATGCAAATGAAATCCCACATATTCCAATCAAAAATTTATTTTTTTCATTCAAATCATTTACTAAAAAAATCTCAAAATCCCATTTCAACAATGCCATTTAATTTAATCCAATTACAATTTCATTAGAAATAACTTTCAATTCAATCAATCAATTTTAGACAACCATTTTGCATTTAATAAATCACCAAAACCTATTTTCGTAGCCCACTATCCACAAATATCAAAATTTATTTTCAATTACACAAAACCTTTTTATAAAAACACCAACCATTAATAACCAATTTCCAAAACCAATTTATCTGATTCCAACAAATTTCCAAAACCCTCCTTAAAAAAATCCATGCCTTCCAAAAAATTTATTTAAACAAACCATATGTTTAGAATAAAGAAACCCAACCCCATTATAGGATTTTTGGAATATAACAAAAAATTTCATACAAAAAACCAACATTCTAAAACTTCTAGGAAAGTAAATTATGAAAATCCATTTTCCACTTCTAAAAATCAAACCATTCCATTAAAACCTATTTCCATAATTCTCGCACAAGGATTTTCAAACAATTTTTTAGAACTCAAGAAGATTCAAGGAGACATTTAAGAGGGAACTAGTGTCAGTGGGTGACTTGACCATATGGATGTTGGCCATATGCCAATCAAACCACTAACATAGAGAGACTTCTAGGACCATGACCCAGGATTCACATGGCTTTCCAGGCCCTGTGAGCTCATGGATACCATTGGCCCAACTCCCTTATCTTATCCTAGTCATCAAACAATCCATAAAGACCCAAGAAAATAACAATACCAGAATTCCCATTGAAACAAGAGGATCAGAAGAAGAATGATTTTTTGAAACTCTTCTCGAAACTACCTCTCAAGTCCTAACAATCCTACTGCATATACCTTGACATCCCCAAATATCAAAGGGATTTATAAAAAGAAAAGTTCTCTAAGAGACAACCTAGCTTCGATTCCATTTTTTCACAATCCATCATAGGTCAACTGTGATCCAGTCACTGGATCAAATCTGTGGCATGACCTGAAGGGCGTTCTTAATCCCCCTGTGTTGGAAACTAGTGATGGAAATCAACAGAGTACACAAGGGAATGATTTTTCCCAATAGATAAAAAAGAAACAAATAGTGGAAATTTGAATTCAATAGTTCATTATAAATAAAACTAGACTGAAAATATTTTATAAAAAACATAAAAATACTACCAAACTAATAAACTAGATCAACAGAACCAAAATGCCACATGATCCCCATGTGACCCCGCGAGTCACTCTCTAACACAATGAAAAACTGTTTCCAAAGGAGATCAAACTCCAATTTATTCCTGCACCAAAGGATAAAACAATACATAACCATAGGTGTGGGTATTAAAACTTAGTAGGCTAACTCGATATTCTATTCACAATGTACTTCCTTTAAAATAAAATAAACATGAACATCGAGCTTGAAATACATTATATAAAATTTAGATTTTATACACATTTTACATTAAAAAACTACGACCCATTTCCATTCTTCATTTCAAAACTAGGTTTATTTCCAATATTGAAACATTAACATTTTCAAGGGAAAATTGATGCGTACATTTTCAACTTGTCCAAAAGTCGATAAAAAACTTTTAATTAAAAATAGTTTTAATAAAACCTTTCTAATCCAGAACATCAATTTACATGAAAAAAATTACACAAGAAGGCAACATGATGATCATATATCAAGGGAAATAGAAAGAAGCATACAAATATCTCGATCATCACTATAAGAAACTAGGTGCTAATAAACTTGGGTGGACCTAGGAGATCGTGAATAATATAGAACATACAAAGACATGGGACCCCATTCTTAGTAGCATGTCACACATGATAAATTCAACAACACCCAAGACGCTCGACCACCCTCTCTCAGGACAGATCAAGGGGCCCAATTCCATAGTAATAAACCCAAATATATCCACCCACTATGGGCCACTTGCTAGTGCATAATCTACCCTGTGTATCCATTATTCAGAGAAAATTATCGCATTATTCTATGTTCCCATGTATCATTTATATAAAGGGTTGAACCAACTAATGCCAACTGAGCATCCCTTCAAAAGTATATATATTAAAAATCCAACAACATGCCTCACCCCGAGCCACCCTAAGGACTGATCTTATCCATAGAATAAATAGAACGCAAAGAGTCCCAACTGAAAAACTATGATTATGGATCACAATGATTCCATAGTGAAGCCATCACTTCCATTATACATATATATGGAAAGAGAAACATCTATAGGAGTTTTTCCGAATAAATACTTTCATCATTTTTACAAACATACTAAATGGGGCTTTAACCATTCCACAAAACCAACATTTACTAATGGTACACAAATAAACTTTTTAAAAAGGGGGTAAAAAACCATTTTCTATATAAAAACATCTATAAACTCCTTTAAAACTTTTATATTACTCTTTTAAAACAACCCATTGATTACAAAACCACCAAACATACCATTCATCAACAACAAATATCAAAACACCTTAAAAAATTATACCCATTCCATTTCAAAACCCAAAATCACTTGGTAAACACATAAAAGGAACCCCAAACGTCATTTCATATAAAAAACACATTTAAAAAAATCCAAACCATGTATTTTATACCAAAAAATCACCAAAAAAATCCAACTTGTAATTTAAGAAAACCCTTAGTGTGCGCTATTTACCAAAACAATTAAAATCATAAAAAAATACTTAAACACCATTTGAACACAAAAAAAATAAACCAAGGAACATAAATCAATATTTTTAAATTAATGAAGGTGTGAGAATCATGAAACAAATGTTTCATAAATTAAAAAGGAAATTAAATGGAAAACCCTACCTCAAATCCATGGCGCAATGACAATGCATGCCTGAAATCACTCAACAAGGGTTCCAAAACCCTAGATATATGAAGAGAAACACTTAATGAGAAACCCACCACCATAATAGAAGTGAAAAAACCCTAGGTCAGCATGACCAAGGGGGAAGGAAAAAATATGATAGAAAAAGAGGGGAAGGAAGAGGAAGATGAGGGGAGGGGTTTAACTTGAGATATCTGACCAAACCCTCGAATATTTACCCTTAAATTCTCTCTATAAGGGGAGTCTTGAGGAAGAGGGGAGAACCCTATTAGGGTAAAATGAGTTGCATGGGGGAGGAAGGGAGGGTTTTAATTTAAAATCCCAAATGGGATAAACTTGGAAAACCCTAAAAATTACAAATTGGTGAAGTCACATAGTTAGGCTCCACAATTTCACAAACCATGTGGTAAACATGTGATATCCACATCTTTTTGGTGAAACACCTACATGATTACCTAGGAATCAACCACACATTTTTTTGTATGAGACACACGGTTGGCACTAGTCATTCGCCAATAGTCCACCAAAGTCTTCCATGTCTAAATTCCATGTTTCTTCTAAAAAAATCAAACAAACCATGAATCAACATAAGTGGGAAATACTAGATAAAGAAACACTTCAAAAATTAATCCCCATCACAATCAGGACCTGAGGAATAGACCGGGATTCCTATCGAACATGGACATAATCCAAAACATAAAAAACTGGGTGTGGCAAAAATTTAGGCTTTATCAGCATTTTTGTAGCACTAATAAAAACCCCATTTATCAGTGCTTTTTTAGTGTTGATAAAATTACACCCTTTATCAGTTTTATTCTTTTAAAACTGATAAAAGGTAGTGGTTAATGTGCATGAATATGTTGTGGGATGTGGGTATACTTCCTGGAACACAAGTTAGAAGTGATTAAAGATTTTTCATGGAAAATATATGGTGGTGAGGGAAACAAGATATAAGATGAAGTTACTGAGGTCAGAATGCTGTTATGAATGATGGAAGGAGACTAAAACAAATAGTGTTTAGAAAAATTTTATTTATCGGTCGTTTTAAAAACCATTTTTATTTTTAATTTTTATTTATTTGGAAGCAGTTTTATAAAATACTGCTAATTCATGATTTTTTTTATTTAGTGGTGGTTCATTTCACAATGGTTTAAACCACCTACTAAATATTATGTTTCTGTTTTAATTTTTTTTAAAGTATCTTTTTTACAAATGTATTTAATTTTTTAATTTATAATTACATATTGCTTATTGTTTATTATTAATATTATTATTGTTGTTGTTGTTATTATTTTTATTATTGTTGTTGTTTTTTTATTATTATTTATATTAATATAAATTTTGAAGTATTAATTATTTAATAAGTATTTATTATTATTATTTTTCATTTTAAATAATTAAGAATGGTTGATCAATATTTTTTATTTTTTATTTACTTTATAAATATTAATTAAGAATTCTAATTTTTTTTAATTATAATTATTTATATTTATATATATCATTGTGTGTGTGGGTGTGGGTGTGTGGGTGTGTGTGTTATAGCGGTATATATAAATAATTATATGTATATAAAGAGATATATTTATCCATATTTATATATTATATATTTATATATATTTATATATATATTATGTGGTAATATATATATGTGTGTGTGTATGTGTATGTATTTAAGTATCATTATATGGGTGTGTATATATGTTTATTTTTATTTTTATATATAATTATCTTTAATTATATTTATGTGTGTGTATTTATATATATTTAGGTATATTTATTTATAATAATATATGTTATGGATATTTTATATTTATATATATTTATATATATTTATATATATTTATATATATTTATATTTATGTCTATATTTGTATCATTTTGTATTTATATTTATTTATTTATATATTATATGGGTATATATAATGTTAAATTTAATAATATGTATTAAATATATATTATATATATTTAAGTAAATTTATATATGTTAATTTATATTTATAGATATTTATATCCATTTAATAATAGTTATATACGTTAATATATATTCTGTAAATATATGTAGAAATATATTTATTTTTAAATATATAATAAATAATATATTTAAAAAATAAAAAATCGTCACAATATATTTTGAGGTGATTTAAGACATTGATAAATAAAAATTCATTGCAAAAAATAGCTATGAAAATATTACCAAAATGAAAATAAATAATGCTATTACAAAGCACCACACATAATTTATTGGTGGCTTAAATCACTACTAAATACTTTAAAACCCATTTCTAATATTGTTCTTTCTTGTAATGGTAATTTCATGTACTACTGGATTCATAAAAGACAACAATATGTAGAAAAACATCATGGAATGCATGACAACGTTGAATAGATGAATCAAATGTTTTGGAAAGAACATTTAGCTTGAAACTGCATTTAATATATAACATTTTTATTATTTTTTATAAATTGCATTTATTTTATAATTTTAGTTATTCTAATATCTAAATATATTTATTTATTTAATTAAGCCTTTTATTTTTTTTACAAATGTAAATTAATTTTTTTTTCAAAAAATTGTATATTTCTATTTTTTACTATTATCATCAAAGTTGTACCCAAAAAAAACATGTAAACATTTTTCTTTTTCCCTTTTTAATTTTTATCATTAAAATCCCATTAAATACTTTGTTTTATGTATTTTTAGGTAATTATTAAATAGATGAAAACCTGACACAAGGATCCATTCATATTTATGGTTTTATGATTTTTAATGTGACTATAACACCCCCAAATTCCAATATAAATAGAATATCCAAAACTATTCAGTAATATAAATGAGGACACTTCATCTTCCTTTTAGTTTCATGTTCCACCATAGTGTGGAACATCATCAATTAGTTTGATATGTTATCCTTCATCTCCATGAAGAAAAATCATTCCCTTAGAGATGCATCATTATTTAAGGATATGAAATAGTTGTTACCACCCAAGGAATCGACCTCCAAAGGTTAACATACATTTGAGTAAACCAAATCTAGATACTCCAATCTCAATGAATAAATAGTATTGATTGAGACTCTATTATACTTCCCATACAAGTAGTATTTTTAAGGGTAAAGTGATGCATCGATGTAAACACTGACATACTTCTTATTCATCAGAGTAGATTACCCACATTCACTCACGTGGATGAGTATCCTATGAAACATATTGTATAAAATCTCTCCTTACATTATGTTGAGGATTTATGCACATATCTTTATATGAGTTTTGTACAAAATATCATGTATGTGTCCTCAAGTGATGATGACGGATCATGTTATCATCTTCCATGATCCTTTATTGAAGATGTTGTCATTGACTTGTTGGGAAAATGCTATTTCTGATAATAGGTTCATACAATAGCTTAGAACATGTCAAACAACCTTCATTTTGATTTTGTATCTAAAGTTCATTTTCACATAGATATCACCCATTCAAAAAATCTCCACCGAACTGGAATTCGCCATCTTTACTACAAAAAAGTCACTACTTTGATATGTCAAGGTATACAAAATATTTTGAGTGATGTGGTATGATGATGTAGTATTGACCACCCATTTTATGTCTTGTTGTTATGTGTTAAACAAACAATCTTATTCATCTTTTTAGCAATGTAAAAATTTCTTGAGGACACTCGCTTGTGTGTCATCATCTAATAATTTATTGTTAGTAATTTGACCATTTTCTTGTAGAAAATTTCAAAAGTTATTCTTCATATATCCCTCTATGCAAAAATTGTAGAATTTTTGTATTGTCCTCCATCCATCTATTTCAATTCCTCTTCCCATTCATAGGACTCTATTTCATGTCTGTTGACCTCCTCCATGTTGTCTCCCTCACCTTTCTAGGAAGAGAGAATGAATATGGGTGTAAATCACGTCCTTATTTTAGGAATCCTCAATTAACATTTCATTGTTTAACATTTCAGTGCTAATTTTTCCTCCAGGAATCATGTATCTGAGTGAGGAGACAAGAAAATCACAGCTATAGGGAAGATTTTATAGTAGTTTTTTCTCCAGATCATCATTGGATAGAGTCTTTAATAAATCCAATAATCGATTCACCAATCTACAAAACTTATAGTGTTTTTGGCGAGTTAGTTTCTCCTTTTTAATGGAATATTCATCATCTATTTTTACAATATGATCTTGTTCTGAGTGTACATTTACTTGAACTTATTTTCCAACTTCATACAAAGTCCATACATGCTAGTATATTAAGAAACATGGTGGTTGATATTGTGATAGATCCATTAGTGGATTTGACTAGTTGTCTTCTTATTTAGCTTCATACAGTCTAAAAACTAGGTGGAATTTGGGCTAACACTATTATTTTTATTGGGGTCAAAAACATACTTATCATCAAGGATATCATTTATTTGGGACTTCCAAATAGTCTAGTTCAAATAAGTCAACATGACAACATCTCCCATGGATAGTCCATCTATTGAATTTTAATTTTTTCAAAATTAGTGAAAAAATTAAACAAATCAATTGTATTGTTTCTTTTGAAACAATAAAAAATTTTGGAATAGACTCTTGGATCATTTAAATAAGACAATTATTGATAATGATATGACAAAATAAGTGTCAAAAACTAAGATTGACTGATAATGTGGTGCTGATGAAGTGTTCCGATTAAGCTAGTGAATTCTCACTAGAAATGTACCCAATACTAGAACAATACCATCTTCCCCAGAATGGGGGTATTATAGGACCCCATCATTGATCAAACCATGACCAAGACTAAGGATCTAATTTTTTTTTCTATTTTCAATTTTTTTCACTGTTGGAATCGCCATAACCAATACATTCAGAATCTACCTTCACAACATGATTTTGAGAAACATAAATATTTTAGTCACTAAAGAATATCTACTACTCACCATTATTTCACATAAAATGGTTATGATACCCATTTTGGTGTTTCACTAGTCATGAAGAGAAATGAATGGATGAAGAAAAGAAGCCTCCACTTTAGCAATAAAAAATGTTAGAAATAACCCTCCCACACCTTGTATGATGCGACATATTCTCTAAAGCATACTTCCATTAAAGTAATTAGGAAATCCCTTAAATTGGAATCAAAAAAATAAAGAAGGGATACATGAACATAATTAAATCTCCTCAGTGCATAATATATGTATAAATTAAGGAGTGTTATCATTATATTATTTCTCACATTTAATTACAAGTCCTTGAATTTCATTTGAGTCATCAGGTTCTTAAGAAATGACTCGTTGATATTTGGGGTTTCGATGGTTGGAATCTAACCTCACTAGGGCTGTTAATTTTTTACACTGTATTCCTAAACATAGCTATGAAGTCAAGAGAATGAGGGTTAGTGCTTGTGAATTTTAAGCTCATGTACTTTTATATTCATGATTGGGATCCGGACTTAAATCCCTTCCCAGAAATGAATTCACTAAAACATATTAGGGTTTGGATTCATGGACTTATGTAGTTTCATTGGAACTCATGGATTTTAAAGGAATTTTCTGTAGAAATAGCAGTTCTGATTATTATTTATAGGGAAAAAGTGAAAGATATTTCCATATTTTCTAACTAATTTTGGAGTTTGATATCACTTCCAATTTCATAAAAAATTGTCTTTTTCTCTACTGATGAATACATGTTTTATTTATCCATTTAATTTGAAAGCATCAATGATTTTATCAAGGGTTTCCATAATATTGGGCATGACTTTGAAAACTTTAGAACAAGGCTTGGCTATAGTGCATGTGGGATGAAGGGGAAAATGAAAAATAAATAAAGGGGATTCTCTATGAAATACTCCACTCCAAAATTAGGGAAGGACAAGGATATAATTCTCCAAATACATACTCAGGTTGACGAGTGAGATTTATATATGGAGGGTGGTTCCCATCTCTTAAAACAAGGCATGACTAGACAAGTGTAGGAGTAAGGATACATGAATGATCTCAACATCATTGAAAAGGGGGATGATCACCTTTTTCATGAACTTGACTCAAATTAATTAAAACTAATATTTCAAAAGGAAAAAAAATGAGGCTCCTCATATAGATCTTGCTCGTGATGGTGAGTCTTGTTTTTATAATGCTATAGAGGATCTGGATAGTCTTCATTTGAGATCATTCACTAGGAAAGGGATGAAATAGAATGAGCTAAACTCAAGTGTAAAACTCAAGAAACCTACATTGAGGAAGACCATAAAGAGTATTCATGCTAACCCTTCTATTGACTATTCCTCAAGGATGCTTGGTAGTACAAATTTTTCTTCAGAGGGTGATGCACCTAAGGAAGTTAAAGCCACTGATAAATCAAAAAAGGATAAATAATTAATTGTAGTTGATGATATTACTTATATGTGGATTTTATTGTAAAATAATTTCATTTTTGAGGCATTTGACAGGGTTTCTTCTACCAATATCAAGTGTAAGGCTGATTCGACTTCAACTATCTCAAATATTTTCACTTTGGAGAAACAAGTTACTATATAGGGGTATATTCACCCCATAATTGGGAAGCTAATCATCTGGTCCTCCATGAGGAGACCTCATACTATGAGCACATCCATGATGAGGTTCTATACATGGATGCACTAGTTTAACCACTGGTGTATGGATCCATGCAATATGCTCGCAGTGTTGGACAAAGTGGTGCCCCTTGTAGTTTTGAACATAGAAGTGCTAGCATGACCACACAAACTCATTATGTGAGAAAATTTCAAATCCATACATCTTATTCTATTCATGTGTCTTGTTTTAAGCCCTATGAAACACTTGTTGGTGATTTTAATGCTCTTACCCAGTTGGAAAACTCTTAATTTGATACCTTTAAGAGTCTAATGCAAGAATCCTGCAAGAATAAGACATCAGTTACCATCTGTATTAAATTTATAGTGCTTTACTCAGCTAATAATGATACTTTAGAGTTAGGTATTATAGAAACTCATGTAGCAGAAAATGATAGCATTGGGGGATGTAAAATAATAGGCCGAAGTCTAATTATAGGATCTTGTCATCAGGATATGGAATTGGAAAATTGGTGTTTTTCCCATGATGAGGAACCTGAACCATGGAAGAGAGTGAATACATGGAAACAAAGAAGACATTTTTGTTGATGACCACCTCATAGGAGGGTCTGGAATGGACTGAGACTTCACATATTGTTTATTTCCATGAATTTTGGTTCCCTTATTTGGGTTCTTTTTTTTTGGATTCAATGTATAGCCTTTTCTTAGTATTATATTTTCACTTTATTTGTTTTTAATAAAATGGATTTGGCCTTTGTGATTTTTATCTTGAATATTCTTAAAAATACCCTCCCATACCTTCTTTTCTTTCACATATATCTCTCTTGGATATCTCACTAGATAAAATAGAGTTATATTTTTCTTGAATTGGTCATCCTGGAAGGCTCCCCATACCATCATTGTTTATGTATTGTAGGAGGTGTCAAGTTTGACAAAACTACCACACCCCCCCCCCCACTAAACTACACTAACCTTCAACCATGGAACTATGCACATTCGACATGTTCAATTGCCAAAATTGAAGCATCTGAGTGGTAGGTGAGGTTGATACACCATTAATATACCATGGTAGATGGAATAACTTCATCATATCACAAGATATAGTGATTATTCATGGATTCCTCAATATTTATAGGTGATGGTCATGGTGACAGTAGTGGTATAAAGGTACCATAGTAGCAGATATATACTTGGAAGTATGAGATAAAAATTTCAACTGGAGGTAGAAGGCGATAGTAGAAGGTATCGATAGAAAATCCATTGATTGGGGAAACAAATAATATAGGTTATAAAGGAGTGAAATGGTAGAGGGAATCAGTAGTGGATAGTGTTTTTAAGGAGCGGTGATGCACCCCGAGTGATAACATGAAATGGTGGGAGTGATTGATAGTCACAGGTAATGCTGGAACATGGTGGCATGACTTTGTTATTGTTGGTGACAATAATGCACCGATGGACATAACAAGATCGATACCACACTGTGGAAGGAGGCTAATCATTTGTATTAAAAGAAATATTAACTGTAAAAACATATTATGTATGATATAAATCATATTTAGGAAAATATATTTATATATCAACAAAAATATATTTATATATTAAAATGATACTTTTAAAATTTTCTATTTTTTATGAAGGTTTCCTTTTATCAACGAAAAGAAAAAAGGAGATAAAGGGGTCCCTTATCAGTGATAAAAAATCATGGATAAAGGCTAAGAAAAATACTTTTATAGGGGGTATATATCAATGAAAAAAAGAACTAATAAACTCCAGAAATTATGATTGATTTTGTAGAACTCATAGAGACCACATTTTAAAGTGCTTTTAATTAGTGATGTTAAAATTACACCCTTATTCAGTTCTTTTCCTATATCACTAATAAAATGTACCACATAAGGTGCCCGAATATGATGTAGTGGTGTGAGTATACATCCTAAAACTAAAGATATAGGTGTTTATAGTTCTTGCTCATGAAATAGCTATGGTGGTGAGAGAAACAGTATATAAGGTGATGTTTCTATGATCAGAAATGGTGGTGAGCATGCGAGATGGACACATAAAACAAATGTGTTTTGTGGCATTTTATTTAGCAGTGGTATTCAAAACCAATGCTAATTTTTTATTTTTTTATATATTTAAATGTGGTTTTATAAAATCTTCACTAATTCATGATGGGTCTTTTATTTTGTTTTGGTTCATTTCAGAATGATTTAATGAATTTTTAAATAAAAATTTGATGTTTCTAATTTTTTAATTTTTTTTAATATTTTATATTTTTATATTTATAATTATATATTGGTTATTTCTTATATATTATTATTATTATTCTTATTCTTCTTATTATTCATTATGTACAATTTATTAATTATTAATTTTTATTATTTAATATGTATTTATTATTATTAATTCAATATTTTAAATAATGAAAAATGAATTTTTTTAATTTTTTTATAATTTACTTCTATTTTTTAATTATTATTTTTTATTGTTAATTTTATAAAATTTATTTATTTATATTTTTATATATTTATATATGTTCTGCCGATTTATATATAGATAATAATATGTATGTAAATATATATATGTATGCTTATTTATATATTATATATTTGGATATATTTATATATATTATGTTGTAATACACACACACACAGACACATATATATATATATATATATTGTATGTATTTATGTATCATTATTTGGGTTTTTTTGTAAATTTATTTTTATTTTAATATATAATTATCTTTAATTATATATGTGTGTGTGTGTTTATCTATATATATGTATTATTTTGAAAAATTATATATATTTATTTATATATATACATATTCATATTTAATTATATTTATAAATATTTATATATATTATGGGGATATATAATGATATATGAATCTATATATATTTATGTATATTTCTTTTTCTTTTTTAATTATAATATATATATATCGTAATATATATATTTGGAAATCTATTTATATTTTTATATTTTTATAAAAAAATTTATGTATTTATTTATATTAATATATATAGATATATTTATATTATTTTTTATTTATATTAATTAATATATATTATGTCGGAATATATATACTGCTATATTTAATAATATAAATATTTATATATTATTTATGAAAATTTATTTATGTTAATATATAGGTATAGATATTTATATCTATTTATGAAAATTTATATCAATGAATATGTATTATGTCAATATATTTTTAGACAAATTTATTTTCAAATATATAATAAATAATAAATTTAAATCAATAAAAAAATAAAAAATCATCGTCAAATATTTAGGGATTGTTTTAATAGTTTATAAATAAAACAATTTTTCAAAAACACCATTTGAAAAATATTTTCAACATGTAAATACATGACTCTATTAGAAGTTTTCTTGCATCATTTATTAGTGGTTTAATTCACCACTAAATTCTGAAAAACTATCATTAAACCCCTTCTTTCTCTTAGAGGAAATTTTGGGAACTACTAGAGATTTAATGCACAAATATGTGAATAATTAGTTTTTGGAATGCTTGACATGGTAGAAATGATGAATCAGAAATTGATGTAAAGGACATGGAGCTTGAAACTGCATTTACTATATCGTGATTTTTATTATTTTTTGTAAATTCAAAATATTTTATTAATTTAATTATCCTAATATCTAAACATATTTATTTATTTAATTATCTATTTTATAAATATTTATGAATGTATACTATATATTTATTTTAAACCTTTTTTCAATCGTTATATTTTTTTACCTATTCCCATTAATGTTTTCCCCCAAATTTTATTATATAAACGTTATTACATTTTCTTTTTTTTCATTTTGTTTCATTCACATAAATTTTTTTCATTGTTTTATGTCTTTTTATTGTGTATATTATGTCCACTTAAAATGGATTCATATTTGAGGTTTTATGTTTTTTAATATGATTTTAACACCCCCAAAAGCCACTATAAATAGAACCACCAACAATCTTACTGAAACTGCCTTCAAGGATCTATTGGGAAGGAGCCTTATAACTACGAATGACGTGAAAAAAGGAGGAGGATAAAGGATCATAGCAGAAGGGTGGGAGAAAAAATAGGGAACTTTGTGGCCTTTTTTTGTTCATTAACCTTATCTAGAGGAAGATATTTTTCAATTAATGTGATTTATATTGGAGTCATGGTGGTGTTGTTCACATTGGGGATCTTGGTATTGCCTCTCAACATTCAGATCTTCTTCTCCATTCTCGTCACTCTCCTGTCCTAGAAAATCATCTTCCACAATATAAGGTGTACACTAATGGGCATCATGGGACATGCTGTATCAATTTTACACCTCCACCTAATGTCTTCAGAATGCACACAGCGACACCAACTTCCCAAGTGATCACTAAAACTCTCTCCCTTGATTCTTTGTTTTTTACTGTGTTGTCAGCCGATGAAAGAAATGTTTATTTTTAATAAAATGATGACTCATGGCGGTGTTCATTTTTAATCATTTGTTTTCTGGGCACACTTAGTCTCTTTCATCAATAATGTGATGAACATCCATAATCAGTAGGATTTTAAAATTCAATATATTCATATATAAAAAATATTAAACCATCATGTTTTTAATCAAGATATGTAAAAAATAAATAACTCACTTATTACAACAAATCCAAGTCAAATAGAACAAAAAAAACCTACAAGAAAACAAAGAAACCATTTATCTTCCCCTCAAAATGGTTATTATCATTAAAATTTTTAGTTTATTTAGGTTTTATAAATTATATAATATTAATAACAATGATATTATTAACAATAAATATTGATCTTCATTATTGTTTTTCTGTTTTTCTTTGTTATAGATATTATGTATAAGAAATATATATTTATTATGATGTAACATTTATCGATATTACTTATATATGATTGATATTAAAGTAATTATATATATATACATGAAGCATATTATTGTATTGAGGTGTAGGTGGATTTCAATGTTTCTATAGTAGTTACTACATGGGAAACTATTATAATTATTGTAGCTACAAAAATCTTTATTAGATTTGGTACTAGAGGACAAATATGTTAGCACTTATGTCACTGGGACATCGGGCCACTAGGCCTTCAGTTCACATTAGATCTTCGACCAATTTCTTTTTGTTTATATGGTCTTCAATACATGAAGCAATTAAGATAGACCACATGGGAGAAGACCCTATTATAGGAATCAGAGAAAGTAATAACCACCAAAGTAGATAGAATCATATTGGAATAATGAAAGGGTATGAAAACTACTATTGGTACTAGAAATGGGAGGTGGGGAACAAAGGGACATCAATGAAGTAGATTCTTGGGAGGGGTAGTTCTAGTTTAGTCTAGTATTTGGGCCTTTGGGTCATGTACTGGACCTTGTGGCATTGGGCCTGTTGGTTATACAAGGGTTCCCTATCGACCTAGATTAAAATGAGAATATCCAAAAAAACTAAATAAAAATAAATATGTCTTTTAGTCAATGTTGACCCCAAAATAATTTTTAAAACATGACTAACATTTATAATTATTGTTGTTGTTGTTACCACCACCACCACCATTACTATTATATTTTTTATAATTATTGTATATGTTGTTCGTCTAGGGAATGACATTGTGGTAACATCCCTATAGAGACTCATAAAGGATTCAAATTTGAGTCTCGATATGCTCTTTATTACACGTAATATGTTCATAGGAAGCATTGTATGTTTGGTGGATTAGAAAAGACATGTTATTAATGAATAATTCAAGGAAAGGTTTTTCCATTATATATTAATGGAAGTTAATACCTTTTCCCTTTAATTGAAATAAAATTTTCACATTAAATTCCATTTTCATGGTGTAATAATGTGTTTATTTAAAATATTCAAAGAAATATGCATCAACCAAATAGGATGATTGTAACGCCCCGACCCTAGTTACCCAGAGTCAGTGCATTATTACATAACATTGGCATGATCACAAGAAAGATCAAATCTCGAAAGACCGATTGGTTTAGTAGCCTTGGAAATACTAGATATATTCATAAGTTTTACATTACATCATAAAATGAAAAACTACTACAACAACATAATTTCTCCATAATCCACACTCATATCCCCACATAATATCCCTGTAGGTCATTCATAATTTACTTCTTCACTTCCTGGAAAAAGGGGTGAGCTCAAATGCCCAGTAAGTATAACAATATAGTGGAAACTTTCATAAATAAGAATAAACATTTAAGGAAATGTATAACTAAAACAAAAGCCTTTCAAACATGAACTTTCAACATGGTATGGCATAAATAAAATTAAATAATGCCATTTACTTATTCACATGGATATTCTACTAATTGAATAATCACATGCAAAAATCAATAACCAATTTCATAATGATGGAATGCATAATGCCAGACTATCATAACCACATAGCCAAGGCCTCGTGCCAAGACTACAAATAAGATTTTGTCAAGGCCTTGTGCCAAGACACTAGTTGGTCTCATGAGACATACCGATGCATCGAGGAGCTATAGCGGGCTCCACCCGTCACATATTAAGTCCAATGCATTCCCATATGAAAAGGTTTAAACATAACACAAACATTCGTATTAAAACTAGCATATGAAATGTCAATAATTTCATCATAAACTATGAATGGTATAAAAATAGTACATCCACAGTCAAACATATCACAAAACCTTCAATACATTATAGAAGTTTTGTATCATAATAAATCAACTTCAAATAAGCGTAAAATCCATCAAAGGATGTTGACATAGATGAAATCAAAACACTTTTTAGAGAAATATCTCTTTCTATTTTGAAATCATTTAAGAGCCATATAAAATAAAACATTTTCTTAGAAAACATTCTTATAAGCTTGTAAGTAAAGCTTTTAAGATTTTATAACGGCGGAAAATAACCGCACCCGCCGTATAAGTTAAAAAAACATTCTTACCTTAATTCAGTCGAAAAGGTTAAAAAGGACCTTGTTTTGAAAAAGACGGAAAGATTCCTCTTATAAGAAGTCAAACAAGGGTATAAATGACTTTAACCCATGTTCTTGTAAATAATAAAAAATGTTTTCAAATACATTTTTAAGAAACATGGACGTGGATGATAAAGAGATCCCAGTAGATTATTACGTATAAACAACCTCGGATAATGAAGAGATTGTGAAATAACCCTTACCTTCTACTTTTCCTTGGTTGGGTTAGGTTAACCTCCTGTATAATGGTGAAATAATTGTTAATAAATTATACAAGAATCATATACATTAATATGATATCATATATGATCTTTTAATATTGATTTGATAATAATATCTTAGTATTATCATTGTTTCGGGTGTGAACTTACTTGTTTTCTTTTATACGTTTTGTTATGTAAGCCATGTTTGTAATGGATAGGTTGTATATTATTCATATCCAGAATGATATCAAGTCCTTAAACATCATTTTTAAATCATCAAATGATAATTATACTTGAATGGATACGATGGAGAATGAATCTCATCGCGTTCGTGGAGACGGTAGTCCGTACGTACGCACGAGCGACAATATCATTCTTTTGATATTAAAATAATATATAAATGGATGGTATATCATATATACAGAATAATTAACATGTTATATTTATTATTTACATGAGTTACACATTATTATTATACTCATCCAAATAATATTATATTGAATAACAATTACACCACGACGTCGAGACGGTAAGCCGTACGTACGCACGTATGGTGACATGTTATTAAAAGGGTGGATAGAATACTGAATATGGTTGTACCATATTTATAATAACATCACAGTATATATATGATACTGGATTTATTATTTTATAATGGTAACAACAATGGAAGAAGAAGTGGAAGAAGAAATGAACTTGGAAAAGGGTGGTGAAATCATTACCTCTTCTTCGGGTTCTTCCTTTTGATTTGATCAAAATGGCTCCTTAAGTTGGCTTTCTGATCCAAATAAGGCCCCTAGGTTGTTTTGAGGGAAGTTGGGAGAGTATTTGGGTAGAGTTTGGCCGAACCAAAAGGCTTTGAAGGTGTGAATAAATGAGAAGGAGGAGTGCCCTTTTATAAGAGGGGTGAGGGGCATCTTAGGAAAAGATAGAAATATTAATTTATAATAAATTCATATTCGGTTTCTAATGGCTCCAAAGTTTACTATTCAAAGTTTAAGGTGGTTATGGGTCTAAACCAACTCAACCAATAGAATTTAGACAGGTTTGGGTACTTATATTAACCTTATCTTTAAGTATTAACTCTAAGTTAATTAGTTTCACAATTACAATGTCTCTTTGTATTTTTCTATAATATGGTTAATAAAATTACTATATACATCCAAGCGACCCCATGTGGTCCATTAAGGATGAACCTATCATGATATAAGTCTCTTGGCCGAACCTTAGATTTTTAGGAATTTAATATCATTTAATAATATTATATGTGTTTTAAGAACTCTTTTATGTCAATTTTGATACTATTCAATAGATGATTTTTGTGTGACTCATAACAGATTGATTACTTCGAAAAAAGTCAATTAAATCAATCCTAATATATCGTAGTATCCTAGAAAATTAGTTTAATTCATTAAAAATTTCATATTATATTTATTTGGGTATTTATTATATCAATTATTTTAATTTTTCACTATTTTAGTAATTACTTCATCATCATTGTGTCATTAATAAAATAAATTATTTAATGTCTAAAAATTATAAATAAAATATCATTATGTAGGAAATCGTTTTGTCTTTCTAATGAATATTTATAATCTAAGATCCATCATATATAACCTTATGTAATAATTGTTGTTCTAAAAGATATATGCTTGTGTCATTTTTTGTATTCATTTAACTTAATTAAAATAAAGTGTCCCTATCACCTACAAGTGGCACCATGGGGTCCCCAAATCGACCCAAAGATGGCTATGGTAGAACATGTATCAACCAATAAGGCTAGGACACGTTTTAGGGTAATTTAGTATTATTATAATATTATTTTTTAACCCATATTTACCAGATTTACCCTTAACCATGGTAAATAAAATATCTACCACAGTAATTATTCAAAATGTCTAAAAATAAAAGTTACCTATTTACACAATTTGGACATCCTGATTCCAAATATGGAATCCATTATTCTAAATTCAAAACACAGAAGTGGCAGAAATTAATCTAAAATTAATTCCCGCTGTCAAAACAAAAAGCGTGTTTTTAAGAGATAATAACTATCAAAAGATTGAGACTTGTTTATGTTCGGTTTAATTGTAAAATTATGTCCAATGACCAACATTATATTAAATGGTAAAAATATATTCTAAATATACTTTAAAACCACTCAAATTCACAATTTATCACTATTAATTATTTTGATTAAAAAAGTTGTTTTTAATTAAAATTTAGTAATTTTCACTATTAATCAAAATATGAAAGTTATCCGAAAAGTACCAAAATTTTACCTTAGGATAAATTAGATATTCCGAATCCAAAAATGAAGTCCATTTTGAAATATAACATATATATAATTTCAAAAATTAGGTATTACTATTCATAACGGCTAGTTTGATCGGTTGTGGTGTGTGTTAAAACTCGAAGTTGCGTACAACACATTCTACTGTATTATTCAAAGGAAAGCATACCGTGTAAGCTTGGGGTGTTTCATTTTAAATTTTTTGATGTCCCCATTTAGTCAAAAAGTTTAAAATATTGTATTTGAAAAGGGTTCACTATTAAAAGTTGATAAAAGTGCAATACTGAAAAAGAATTTGTTCTTGAATTATATCTAAGAAACTCATAATATGGATTCTAAAATTATAAGGATTATATAATGTTTAAAATTTAGATAATACTATTCATAACCTCTTTTGAATGGCTTTTGTTTGTAAGTCATGGTGTGATTGAACTCGGTGTTGCGTGTAGTGCAAGTTATTGAATTATTTTGAAGAAATAACACACTATGATATCTTGGGGTGTTACATTCTCCCCTCCTTCAATAAATTGCGTCCTCGCAATTTGAAATTGTTCTTCGAAAATAAAAGGTTGAAAATAGAGAATATATTTGTGGGAAAACCCACATCGGAAATTGGGTTACTAATATTTAGTTTTAATATGAGGAAAAGAGAAATGAAAGGGTCACCACCAAATTATGATCTCGATTAGGAGAACATTGGTGGAAATTAGAGACATATAATTGGAGGAAAAATGTAAATATTTATAGGTAGTGATTGAGGTCATAAATCACAAACAAGTATAAAATTGAGGTCCTTAAACTCATCAATCTATGATGATTTGAAGTACCATCGGTTCAACAAAATATAGGGTATTGGGATAACACATTTTTGATGTTTCAAAATATCTTAGTTGAAATCTCACGTCGAAAAATGAATTAATGAGGCCTCTATTTAAAATAAAGAGTGGAATGTATGAAGATTAACGAAAATAAAACATACTAGGGTTCCATGTTGGAAAATATGGATATGGAAGAGAAATCTAACCATCAATTATCTGATGGAGAGTGGTAGAGAACATGGTTATGAAAAGGCCAACAATCCCAATGCCATAAATTAGTGATGATTTAAGGTACCATCTAGGACAACATTTTTGTTCTAAGTTTGTTTTATTAATGTTGAGGAATTTATTTATGAGATTGGCTAAGATCATAAGGAGATATTCATACTTTATAATTAGAGTTTTATCCATTAATAAATTTCTACCACAAACTCATCTTTCACTCTAAAAGATAATAGAATGTAATTTTATTTTTTCTATTTATACAATTCATACAGGGTTCCAAAATAAATTAATTTATAATTAATCTACCAGACCTTTAAAAAAAACTACATCATTTAATCTAGGACATCTCGTGGGCCAGTGGTAGGTGATACACCCTTGTCGCCATTCGGTTGCGGGTTCAAGTCTCGCAGCCTTGCCGGACGCGACGGGTTGCTGCCCGACCTCCGGGTTGTCCTTTTATGGTAATGCAAAATAATCCAAACTAGAACTATCCAAAATACTTCTGTTCAAACTCACAGTCCAACATTTATAAGGAAGGTAAACATAATATAGATCCTTTTTACCCCGTAATAGCATATGAATACCTTTATCTTGTATTCTTTTAATACACTGAAACATCCTGAATTACCATATTCCTTATTGATTACATTCATGCTCCCTTATTCCATATAGAATGCTGGATATACTTCATCAATCCAAAAATGTTTTAAACCCCAAAAAATGATGGAATATACAAATCATTAATCAGTTTCAAGGTAGTCAAGAATATCCAATATAATTTATCCAAATCAATCATGTATTATTCTAAAATCACTAACATAGTATCAGAACCATATTATGGTTTATCTTTCTCTCAACCATATATTTTCCAAAAATTTATCCTGCTATTGAGTCACTTTTCTTTGTTCCACACAATCTCAAGTCCTTAATGAAATAGCACTGCAGTACAATCCTTATATTATTATAACAAGTACATTGTTGATACAACGTTCAATTGACATAATCAACATAAGAACTCTAATCATTCATCTTCATATGTGGTAGTATAATAACTTGATTGTTATCCAATAACATCATTTGCGGCATAGTCTGATGAATTCTACATAGGTTCGCGTAGTGTCCAAACTCCATGCAAATGAAGCATTGTACATTTGAAACCATTTTCTTACCCTTGCAGTCACATACTTTGTGCCCTTTTCCTCCACACTTATAACAAACTCCCATTCCTTTCAGGCAAGTTCCAGGGTGTTTCTTTCCACAGTTACCACATATGGGAAAATTCTTCTTTTCCCTCTTCCCTTTATCCATCTTTCTCTCTTCCATCATTTTCATCTCTTGCTTCCCTTCAAATCCATAGGACTCAGTAAAATCTTTACTTATCTTATCAACACATGATATTATTTCTTCATATGATGATAATACATGGGAGACTATTTCTCTTCTAAATTCTGGCTTAAGACCATGAAAGATATGATCCTTCTTTCTCTTTGGATCATGTTCATTGCTGGAGTTCTCATTCCTTCTACTGGGCGCCATTTCTAAACAATGGCATACACTAGATTAGTTTATGAATAACAATACCTAATCCCAAACTTTTAAGACACATAACATAGATTAAATAGTATATGGATATAATCCATAGTCATAAAAAATTTCTCCTTTGAGGAAGTAAATCCGCATAAACCCTTCATAATGGTTTGTAAATAAAATGAGAATTATCCTAAGCATATCCCCCGGGAGTGTCGTAACCAAGAGTGCAGCATGGCCCGTTGTCGTGCACCAGTTCCCGTTCGAGTCTAGCTCAAAGCGGTGTTTTTGGGTTTTACCCCTAGGTACATCTGTGCTAGAGCCGCCTCTACCTGCTCGTATCCAGACAGGGATGTATTGCTCGGAAAACTCACAAAATCTCTACAATACCAAAATTCTAGGAAGTTCTTCTACACTAATCCTCAAAGTTCATCTTAGGTCTACGTGCTCTAATCAGAGTTTATCTAAATCTAGCTTCCCAGGTTTGTACTAAACTTCCTCTGATACCAACTGTAACGCCCCGACCCTAGTTACCCAGAGTCGGTGCATTATTACATAACATTGGAATGATCACAAGAAATATCAAATCTCGAAAGACCGATTGGTTTAGTAGCCTTGGAAACACTATATATATTCATAAGTTTTACATTACATCATAAAATAAAAAACTATTACAACAACATAATGTCTCCATAATCCACACTCATATCCCCACATAATATCCCTGCAGGTCATTCATAATTTACTTCTTCACTTCCTGGAAAAATGGGTGAGCTCAAATGCCCAGTAAGGATAACAATATAGCGGAAACTTTCATAAATAAGAATAAACATTTAAGGCAATGTATAACTAAAAAAAAGCCTTTCAAACATGAACTTTCAACATGGTATGTCGTAAATAAAATGATATAATGCCATTTACTTATTCACAAGGATATTCTACTAATCGAATAATCACATGCAAAAATCAATAACCAACTTCATAATGTTGGAATGCATAATGCCAGACTATCATAACCACATAGTCAAGGCCTCGTGCCAAGACTACAAATAAGATTTTGTCAAGGCCTTGTGCCAAGACACTAGTTTGTCTAATGAGACCTACCGATGCATCGAGGAGCTATAGCGGGCTCCACCCGTCACATATTGAGTCCAATGCATTCCCATATGAAAAGGTTTAAACATAACACAAACATTCGTATTAAAACTATCATACGAAATGTCAATAATTTCACCATAAACTATGAATGGTATAAAAATAGTACAGCCACAGTCAAACATATCACAAAACCTTCAATACATTATAGAAGTTTTGTATCATAATAAATCAACTTCAAATAAGCGTAAAATCCATCAAAGGATGTTGACATAGATGAAATCAAAACACTTTTTAGAGAAATATCACTTTCTATTTTGAAATCATTTAAGAGCCATATAAAATAAAACATTTTCTTAGAAAATATTCTTATAAGCTTGTAAGGAAAGCTTTGAAGATTTTATAACGTCGGAAAATAACCGCACCCACCGTATAAGTTAAAAAACATTCTTACCTTAATTCTGTCGAAAAGGTTAAAAAGGACCTTGTTTTGAAAACGACGGAAAGATTCCTCTTATAAGAAGTCAAAAAAGGGTATAAATTACTTTAACCCATGTTCATGTAAATAATAAAAAATGTTTTGAAATAAATTTTTAAGAAACAAGGATGTGGATGATAAAGAGATCCCAGTAGATTATTACGTATAAACAACCTCGGATAATGAAGAGATTGTGAAATAACCCTTACCTGGTACTTTTCCTTGGATGGGGTAGGTTAACCTCCTTTATAATGGTGAAATAATTGTTATTAAATTATACAAGAATCATATACATTAATATGATATCATATATGATCTTTTAATATTGATTTGATAATAATATCTTAGTATTATCGTTGTTTCAGGTGTGAACTTACTTGTTTTCTTTTATATGTTTTGTTATGTAAGCCCTGTTTGTAATGGATAGGTTGTATATTATTCATATACAGAATGATATCAAGTCCTTAAACATCATTTTTAAATCATCAAATGATAATTATACTTGAATGGATACGATGGAGAATGAATCTCATCGCATTCGTGGAGATGGTAGTCCGTACGTACGCACGAGCGACAATATCATTCTTTTGATATTAAAATAATATATAAATGGATGGTATATCATATATACAGAATCATTAACATGTTATATTTATTATTTACATGAGTTACACATCATTATTATACCCATCCAAATAATATTATATTGAATTTCAATTACACTACGACGTGGAGACGGTAAGCCGTACGTACGCACTTATGGTGACATGTTATTAAAAGGGTGGATAGAATACTGAATTTGGTTGTACCATATTTATAATAACATCACATTATATATATGATACTGGAGTTATTATTTTTGAATGGTAACAACAAAGGAAGTAGAAGTGGAAGAAGAAATGAACTTGGAAAAGGGTGGTGAAATCATTACCTCTTCTTCGGGTTCTTCATTTTGATTTGATCAAAATGGCTCTGTAGGTTGGCTTTATGATCAAAATAAGGCCTCTAGGTTGTAGTGAGGGATGTTGGGAGAGTATTTTGGCAGAGTTTGTCTGAACCAAAAGGCTTTTAAGGTGTGAATAAATGAGAAGGAGGAGTGCCCTTTTATAAGAGGGGTTAGGGGTACCTTTGGAAAAGCTAGAAATATTAATTTATAATAAATTCATATTCAGTTTCTAATGGCTCCAAAGTCGACTATTCAATGGTTAAGGTGGTTATGGGTCGAAAACTACTCAACCAATCGAATTTAGACAGGTTTGGGTACTAATATTAACCTTATCTTTAAGTATTAACTCTAAGTTAATTAGTTTCACTTTTACAATGTCTCTTTGTATTTTTATATAATATGGTTAATAAACATACTATATACATCCAAGCGACCCCCAAGAGGTCCATTAATGACTAACCTATAATTATATAAGTCTCTTGGCCGAACCTTAGATTTTTAGGAATTTAATATCATTTAATAATATTATATGTGTTTTAAGAACTCTTTTATGTCAATTTTGATACTATTCAATAGTTGATTTTTGTGAGACTCATAACAGATTGATTACTTCGAACCAAGTCACTTAAATCAATTATAATATATCATAGTATCCTATAAAATTAGTTTAATTCATTAAAAATGTCATATTATATTTATTTGGGTATTTATCATATCTATTATTTTAATTTTTCAATATTTTAGTAATTACTGCATCATCATTGTGTCATAAATAAAATAAATTATTTAATGTCTCAAAATTATAAATAAAATATCAATATGTAGGAAATCTTTTTATATTTCTAATGAATATTTATAATCTAAAATCCAACATATATAACCTTATGTAACAATTGTTTTTCTAAAAGATATATGCTTCTGTCATTTTTGTATTCATTTAACTAAATTAAAATAAAGTGTCCCTATCACCTAAAAGTGGCACCATGGGGTCCCCAAATCGACCCAAATATTCCTATGGTCGAACATGTATGAACCAATAAGGATAGGACACGTTTTAGGGTAATTTAGTATTATTATAATATTATTTTTTAACCCCTATTTACCAGATTTACCCTTAACCATGGTAAATAAAATATTTACCACAGTAATTATTCAAAATTTCTAAAAATAAAAGTTACCTATTTACAAAATTTGGACATCCTGATTACAAATATGGATTCCATTTTTCTAAATTCAAAACACAGAAGTGGCAGAAATTAATTTAAAATTAATTCCCACTGTCAAACCAAAAAGCGTGTTTTTAAGAGATAATAACTATCAAAAGATTGAGACTTGTTTATGTTCGGTTTAATTGTAAAATTGTGTCCAATGACCTACATTATATTAAATGGTAAAAATATATTCTAAATATACTTTAAAACCACTCAAATTCACAATTTATCACTATAAATTATTTTTATTAAAAAAGTTGTTTTTAATTAAAATTTAGTAATTTTCACTATTCATCAAAATATGAAAGTTATCCGAAAAGTACCAAAATTTCACCTTAGGCTAAATTCGATATTCCGAATCCAAAAATGAAGTCCATTTTGAAATATAACATATATATAATTTCAAAAATTAGGTATTACTATTCATAACGGCTAGTTTGATCGGTTGTGGTGTGTGTTAAAACTCGAAGTTGCGTACAACACATGCTACTGTATTATTCAAAGGAAAGCATACCGTGGAAGCTTGGGATGTTTCATTTTAAATTTTTTTATGTCCCCATTTAGTCAAAAAGTTTAAAATATTGTATTTAATAAGGGTTCACTATTAAAAGTTGATAAAAGTGAAATACTGAAAATGAATTTGTTCTTGCATTATATCTAAGAAACTCATAATATGGATTCTAAAATTATAAATATTATATAAAGTTTAAAATTTAGATAATACTATTCGTAACCTCTTTTGAATGGCTTTTTTTTGTAATTCATGGTGTGATTGAACTCGGTGTTGCGTGTATTGAAAGTTATTGAATTATTTTGAAGAAATAACACACTATGAAATCTTGGGTTGTTATAATGATTTCATTGGTTTGGAACCTTCTTGGTGAGATACATTGATAAAATGATTATGTTACATAGTGAGTGATCATGTGTTGTTATCAATGTTACAACATTAATGACTTTGTAATAGGTTCTTTGACCCTTTTATATATAGTAATCTTAGACTTTAGTTAATCAATACTAATCCTACATGAAATAATCCTAGAGGGTCACACAATATATATATTTTTTAACATGAATTGAATCTAATTAAAATTTATTTATCGAAATTAATATTACTCTCAAGATAATGAAATAATATTATTTGGGATTAATGATCACATAAATTATGTATATATTTATTTTAACGGTAATTGATAAATTAAAAAGATATATAATATTTATTAATTTAGTTATTTAATGGTTAAATTTATGATTTATTTGGGTATTTAATAAATGTTAATTAGGCCTAGAATATTAAGATTGTGTTTCATAATAAATATTAATTTTCAATCTGGTAAAGTAATATATATCTTTTCTCTAATCATCTCACACAATGGAATAAAAATAATATTATTATTTTTATAGATAGCATGGGGTCATAAAAGTGTTAAATATTTTGTAAAGGGAAATTTTCAAAATAATTTAATTATAAATGCTAACAATAGTTCAATAAATAAACCCCCAATTCATTTTATGTAATCAATAATTGATAATAATTGGGAATAATGTATTGTACTCTAGAATCCCCCTCTTCTATATCACATCCTATATATAATGCTATGATCATTAGAATTTCTTCAACACCAAATAAATGTGAAATGATCAAATGAATTATGAAAGATGATCAGTTGACTACATTGGCACCCGATGAGTCATCACTGTAGTTCAGAGATCATAAGAGCACGTGTGGATCACCACAAGAAGGATTCTACACTGGGATCCTATAATCTTAATGATGGATTATAGATAACGGTTTCAAATGATTATCATCTATAGTGAATAATGATTTCAATAATGAGGTATTAGTTCTTCCTGTTTAATAAAATTATTTACAAATTTAATGTGAAAAGTTATCCTCTGGTTTCTAAAGTCCATTTTTTTAAATATTTGATAGAAAAATTTTCATTGGTCAGGACATTTACATCTTGTACAATATGAAAATGATCCATTGAATCTGACATTTACTGAATTGGGATCATCCTAGATAAGTGCTTCCACTACACCTGGAACCATCAAGTGGTATCAGAGAGGTAATGTTTAAATTTTTTATTATTTATTTGATTATTGATCATTTCACATTTAAAAGTTAAAAATCATTTAATGTTTTAATTATTTCTTGAACCACTGTCAAAATATATTCATTCTTTTCATTGTTTTACACTCATATTACCATGATCAGTGAATAATAAACAAATATCACATATGATGAACCTATCCCGAGGTTCTATGAATTCTGGATGGATAATACATCACTATATGGTGGGTTCTTCTTTACTACACATTTTTTATCCATGTTTATTACAAAAAGACACCCACACGGATTTTGGATCATCATGTAATTATTATATGTTGTATAAAATAAAAGAATGGTGTGTTGAGCATCTATGGTTTCACACAGCTTTTATGGAGTACACACCCTGTATATTGACTATACATCATGTACACATTTATTTTCAGTATTGAAATCATGGGGTTAAACTGTGTCACGTAATTAATACACCATTTCTATTTAATACATTATGTGTATATAATGATAGCCATGTTACTCAAAATAAACAATACATACTTCATAAATCTCTGTGAGAAGTACACGTTGAGTCTCTAAGTATATAATGGGGACATCCAATGAAGAGAAGTACAAGTGATGTTGATGTATTGAAAATGATGTATACTTTTCCTGTTTATGGGGAAATATTAAATTTAATTAAATAGAACATTAAAATGCATTGACCGTAGTTCCATGTGGATTTAATCACAAAATTATTTAGGTTTTATATTATATTAAATTCTTAATTAATTCTTCATAATATTAAAAACTATAAATCATGTATGGTTACTATTGTTATCTTCATTTCTGCTTGGGCATGTGTGTCCGTCCATGGAGATGCATTACCTATTTGTTTCCACTCTTTCCATATTTCCAATGGCGGGAATCATTCATCTCGTATTCAGGGATGTTTTTTGCTTGATCAAAATGGGATGATGGGATGTCGGTCTCTCCTTACATGGGTTCCTCCTCAGAATTTGTCACTTAGTTCAGGTCTCCCTAAAAGATTATGAAATTATTCATTAAACCCGGTGCTATATCATTGTGGACGTCAGTTAATTACACTGCTTCTGTCAGGACATTCCATGGTGTCCAATCAGAGTAGAAACCTTCTGTCAGGGGAGTAGTCACGTTGGGAATTTCTAGCGTGTCTAGGCATGGAAACACTGATATACTTAGATTTTATTCCCTTTATAGTAGTTCTTCTTGAGGGAACGGATGCCTGAGGCATCCCACATTGAATACAGGTAATTTAATACCATAGGCATGTATCTGAGGTTTTCCTCAGCTTTCCATGTTTAACATGTGGTATGACACCAGTTTAACATCAAGAAGGTATGGATTAGACTAATTAGAACACTAATGGGAGTGGATCAGATGGGTACATCCCAAGGAGGGATCACCTGGTAGGTTTATGAGATGAGTGGCTCAAGACTCTCAATAAGGACGGATCCAAGTATGATTGTGTCCTAAAAAAGGGGACATCAAGGTTTACAGATGATTGGGATTGACCCTCATGGATGCCTCCTACGCAACCTATATATAAGAAACAGATCAAAACCCTCGTAGTTTTAGGGGGGAATAATGGGATCACGGTGTACACAATGGACAGAAACCCGAAGACATGTTTGGTCTTATGCGTGGTTAGCGGCCCAGGTGTTACAAAGGAGAAATAAAATTAATGGGGCATACACATGGTTAGCTTTTTGGAAATATGGAATGATTTAACCAGGATGTGAAAGCCTTGGTGGAATCTAGATGGATAATGTATGGAGTGTCGATGGATGGAATTTTTAGGGATGGAACCGAGGACCAGTGTGAAGGGGATTATATTGGGATTGAACCTTGAATAGTTTTCCTGCATATACTTGTGGCAGGGAGTCAATGTCCATGTAGTTGTGTAATGGGGCGATGATCCACCTGAGGAGGCCGCATGAGATATTGGACACATGGATGGGACATAAAGGATGTAGAACCACAAGGTTGCGGCATGAACTTCTTGAAACAAAGAGGCAAAAGTGGGAGACTATGTTTTGACATGAATGATGGGATTGAACCTCAGGGAGGCTTCCTACATATCCCCATGGTAGGGAATAAAAGTCCATATAGTTGAGGATGGTGGAAGTAATTTGGGGGTACACAAAGGACAGTGACCTAGAGACATTCTTGAGATTACACGTGGTTATAAACCCATCTCAAGAGGGGCTCTCTTGGTTAGAGGAGCATGGATTGATTGTTGGGCTTACAAATGGTTAGCTACTTGGGAACTAGTTCGGAACCACTAGATGGTGGACCCAGTATGTGGGTCCCAACAAAGTGGACACTGATGTTTACCAGTACTTGGGGTTGATCTTTAGGGAGGCTTCCTACATATCCTGTTTAGGATACATGGATCAAAACCCACAGAGTTCGAATGAAAACAATATAATTTGATGTGGGATCAAAGGGGAATACAGTTTATTATCATGTGGGACTAGGGAGAACCAATGTGAAGATGGTCGGGAAAGATTTGCGATGGGATTGAACCTTTGGGAGGCTTCCTACATATGTTTTCCCGAAAGGTAAAATATTAAATTCCATGTAGTTTGGATATAAAGGAAATGGGGCTTACACTAAGGCAGCCCAAAGATGATTTCATGGCATATGCTTACTCCAGATCACATGAGTCATGCTCAGTGTGGGAAACAAGAGGTAACAAAGACCTGACGATTTAATCACAAAAGGTGTGTCTGTGAGGAATGGAATGGGGCTTATATGTGGTTCGAGGCCCAGGGAAATAGATATAGGGAATTACTTCGAGAGGGGGGGGCATAATGGGAAAGGAGGGTGCCCAAATATACAAGGAGTATATGGTCATCAAACCTGATTCATCCCATCAGAGGGTGTCATGGTGTACATGGAGACATCCGAAGGTGTGAAAGGAGACAAATCTCAGAAGGAGAGGGGAGTGAGAAGGCACTAGTTCCCATCCCCATTTCGGTCCTCTCGGGGCTTGTCTCTTATACAGTGATCACAATTTAACATGTTTTGTTGTAGATGGGGGTGCTTGGTAGTTTGAAATCCTACAACTCAAATTGTAAGGATTCATTCCTCACCCCTAGGATATACATAAATGGTTCACTATAATCCTTGGTGAAGGGAAAAAACCATAAATGGAATATGAATATAGTTTTTTGTAGTGACCCATTGAGGGGATCACATTATCATGGATATTCGAAGAAGCAATAGCCATTATCATGCCTATGTGAAGAAGCATGAGGAAAAGTAATTCAACCTGAGGAACCACTTGAGGGACCTTGAAATAACTTTGTATGAGCCTGGAAGGACATATGGAAGAGGGTTGTGAAAATAAGGAGGCCATAGAAAGAGGTTCCTTGTGATGAAAATGGCCTTAGAAAAGAAAATTATCTTCGTGGAGGAAAGGGCCTTCGCGAAGGGAAGGATGTCCTTGATGGGAAGAGTCTTCATGAAGGGTAGTGCCTTCATGATGGGAAGGGTCTTAGTGAAGGTAAGTGTCTACGTGAAGGTAAAGGTCTTCAAAAGGGGAAGAATTTTAGTGAAGGGAAGGGAATTTACAAAGGGAATCCTTCAATCGAGCAGAGATTCACTTTAGAGAAACCCACTTTATTTGGAGAGTACCTCGCGAAGGCTCTATGATTCGTGAAGTCTCAAGCACCCCATAGGGGCTCTATCCTTTGTGATGGTCATATGCCTTCGAAAAGGGAATCCCCACCATAGGTGGAGGCTAGGAAGAATATGAGGCATGGTTTGCAGATCCCAAGTACATATGGAAATCAATCTGTTGGTTTATCAATGTTCTTTGTGAAATGAAAGATCATAAGTTGAAACGGGGGAGTAACAATGGTTTGAGAGGGGGTGGGATCCCTCTATTTATAGGAAATGAAGGTCAACGAGGTTCAAAGAACTCATCATGGAGAGGAGTTTTCCTAAAGGCACTATGGGATCCATCGGAATGCATCAGCCTCACATAGGGTTTGGGACACCCTAGAGAGGATCACCGAAGCGACCGTCGCGGAGCGGGCTGCGGAGACCATTGACTCTATGTAGAGGATGCGATCCTTCAGAATGAATCAACCTTGTAGAGGGTCTATGACACCATGGAGATGATCGTGGGGACATTCCTCAAGAAGGTAGGCTAACCTTTTGTAGGTCTTCACAAAGGAGCCCTTTAGGATGGTTTTTGGAGGGATTTACAGACCGTCTGAGTGTTGATTGACTCTACATCATCGATGTGTTCACTCCCTAAGCAGGATGTATTTTGGTGCCAAAAAACACCCCCTCTGAATTATATCCAAAATAAAAGGGGGAAATATTCTGAGGGTAAAACACCGAAGATACTAGGTAGACTAAACATATCGCAGATCACAAATCTATGTTGCAGAGGTGACTGTGAAGTCACATAGTAGAGGCAATCATGAAGCTGGATCATGGAACGACCCTCACAGAGAGGCAATGCTCAATGCGAGAGAGGGTCACTGTGAAGAGACTCTATGGTTATACATCAATATGGAAACAACCATACCTATAAATAGGGGCCAGCAGTTGTTTGTCATCATCTAGATCTTCAAAAATGAGTTTGTAGGTGCTCTATCTTCTTGAAACGATCCTATCAGTGAATTCATATCTGGGAATCAGAGTTCTTTGGTCTAGTGCTTTGTTAAATATTTTAGAAAACTACTAAATCATGATATGTTACTTCCTTTAAGATGTAGGCCAAAGTCCAAGATACTTCCGGGAGGGTAGGTGCTTTGCAACTGTCTTTGTGAACGGTCTTCACGAACAGTCTTTGTGAATTATTTTTGTGGTCAACCGTCGTGCCCCGACCAGAATAATTATCCATGTCTTCATTTTAATGGATTCTCAAGAGGTTGCACGAGAATCTCATACCGATGATACTTTGAGGGATGCCATGGAATACAACATCAAAATAGGAGAGTACATACGGAGCACTTCTGATCACCAATTGTTGAAGGGGTGGCTAATAGAGGTGCATAAGGAATACCTGCTTTGTAAGTGCCTTCCATTGTATTGCTTTGGTTTGTGGGGTGATGTCTCTATCCTAGACACCAGTAAAGACAAGACAACCTACTAGTTTAGGAGAAACCCAGAGCAATACCAATGGTACAGGGCTGCAAATGGACACACTGGGAATGATCACACCCCAATCACAACACATTTCCTTTACAATCATGTCAAAAACATAGATGACTAGGCATTAGTGAAGGATATGTCTATACCTCTATACAATAGAATTATCAAGGTCTGGCTCAATAATAAAGACAAGCGGTGGATCAAAACTAGGATCTGTGCCATGGTAGAAACGTCCGTGATGAGTGGGCCTGGGCCTACTGGGCAATTTCATCTTACGAAGTATTTGAGAATGTGCTGAGGTGGGTAGGACTGTATGAAGCGGCCTAGGCCTCCCAATTCAGTGTCTCTCAATCGAAGAAGTTTATACCAGAATTGCTAAGCCGGTGGTTTCTGGATACTCTCACTTTATACCAACATCATGGGGAGGTTGGTGTCAGCCTCTGCGACCTTCAACAAATTTATGGGATCCCAATTTTTGGAGGAATGTATGACGAGTTCCTCCTTGCCATGAACGTTTGGGAGGGTAAGGATCAGATGACTCCTTTGGAGATGGTATTGTTGAGTCTAGTACCATTTATAGATGAGGATAAGTGGAATACTCAAGACTTCCACTTAATGCACAGAGGTTCATGGAGGGATAACACCAAGGGTGTCAGAATTCCACTTGAATATGATGGAGTGGAAAACAATACGAATCACAATATCGATATTTATGGGATAATGGGGATCGAATTATGATTCAAGGTAACTGTTAACAGTTTTATAAACATCGTATCCATTTTATGTTACCTAAAATGGGAACAAAAAAATTGGGTCCACCACTGACCAAATTTGATACACGAAACCTATCTAAAATTGTCATTCAAAATATTCTGGGTATTTGGCCCAAGTTAGTAAGAAATCTGTAAGTCTGAGAATCCAGACCATACAGGGGTCCTTTCGAATGTGAAAGTTGACAGAAACCCAAATAAAGGGAGACTTTATTCATAGGTATAGATGAAATCATGTCCATGTGGAATACAACACTCTAAGACCTAAGACATAGTGAATATGATCACATTGGTGAGGAATGAAAAGGGTTTAGTGTTCCAGTTAAGGGGGGATGACTTGAGGAGGTATGTGGAGGAAAAAGGAAAATATTTATCGATGGACCTGGGGATATACCCAAAGACAAATGTATGGGAGTTCCTATATCCGACAAGGGTGAGAATCAAGAAACATTTAGTTCTTTGATGGTGTACAGTTTAACATCATGCGGTAAATATGTGAGGGAACATTGAAGGGAGACCCCAGAAGGAAATTACATGGCATGGATATTATAAACCAATCATGAATGAGGTCCAAAGAAGTCCACCCTACACCACATGCTTCCAATAGAATTTGGTCTAAGGGGAAAGAATGAAGATTGGATTTGAGGTACCTAGGGAGGGACCTGAGGATGAAATTCCCAAGCATTCTTACGTATCCCTTAAGGATGGGAATAAAGCCACATGTAGTTCTTGAAGTACCATGCAGTTTAATGTAAGGTAGTAAGGATGTGGAAAAATAGGTATGTTAAGGAAGAATGTGTATGGCTAAAAAAATAACTCGATGTGAATGAGGACATATGTCCACATATGCCACACCATTCACAATTCCAAGAAAGAACTCAGGACAAAGGGGCGAGAGAAAGAATAGATGAACCTAGGCTAGACCTTAAGATGAAATTTCTGGATGTTCCTACATATCCCATAATGATGGGAATCAAGCCAAACATAGTTCAAAAATATTTATGGTATGATAGAAATTCTAGGGGTAATACTACGGTGTAGGTCTGGCCCAGGAACCAAAAGAAGTGGTATTTGATGGATCTTTTTTTTATTTAGTGTCAGTGTTTTTTGGAGATGAAAACCTAGGATTGATAATCAGGGCATTTGCACAGAAATCAAGCCAATGTAAGTATACAAAAATAGCATGGTGAATGGCCAATTCCAAACATGATGTCTTCTCAAGTGAAGACACCACAATGAGGTTCCATTTTTTGGTGTGTAGCTAGGATGATAATGTCAAAGTTTAAGGCCATATGATAGGACCACCCCTTTCACACTAACATTGTGTGGAAAAGATTACATATTTTATAGTCATGTTGGATGAGGCATCATAGTTTAACATCATATGGTTTGGATACAGATGGAAGAACGGGGTTCTAAAGGTAATTCACATGGCATGATAAAGCATACTTGATGTGAATGAGGACATAATTCCACACCACACTAGGTACAATCCCAGGGGTAGAGCATTAGGCCAAGGGGACATAAAAGACCAAGGCATCTGAGGCTAGACCCAATGAAAAAATATCTATGTGTTCCTACATATCCCATAAAGATGAGAATCAAGACACACAATGTTCTTGAAATTCCATTCATTTTAATGTCATGCGGTAAGGATGATAAAGAAAAGTGTATGGAGAGATATCTCTCAAGAGGTATGTGGAATGGTTATTAAAAATATGATGTTAATGAGGACATAAATCCACACCACATAAAATACCCCCTGAAGAACATAGGCCAAGGGGCCATAAGGAATATAATGTTTCTAAGAACCAGGGTTGGACCCGAGGACGAAATGTCTGGGCATTCCTATGTATCTCATGAAGATATGAATCATGCCACAAATTATTTTGAAATTCCATGAAGTTTAACATCATACTGTAAGGATGAAGAAAGGAGGCGCATACCAGGGGGATGTGTGTGGCGTGGAAGAAATTTCCTGACATGAATGAGGACATAAGAATCTCTACCAAACCACACAATCCTAAGAGAGTGCTTGGTCCAAGAGACCGGAATGGTCGAGGAACCTGAGGCAGGGCTATGGAAGAAATTTCTAGGCGTCATTATGTATCCCATAATGATGGAAATCAAGCCATACATTGTTATGAATTGACATTTAGTTTAACATCATGCGGTAAGAAAGTAAAAGATATTAGTTTAAAGTCATAGAGCCTGGATTGTAGATTCCTAGTTTAATATTGTGTGTGTGGGATAGAAGGCAAGAAAAAGGTAAATCATCATGCCCATCACCTGGGAGATCATGTGGATGACAATATCAATTAAGTATAACTATTAAACATGTTCTCCACATAGTATTTATCTCATGTGGCTTGGAATGGGAACAACAAATGAGGATCGACCGCTCACCATATTCACACTGTAGGACTTGGGTCAAATTGATGTAAAAGATCCTCCCATAAAACATCCCAAGATGGTTAGTGAACCAAAGTGGAATGATACTAGACCATTAAGGGGGTCCTTTTGGATGTTAAAGAGGATGGAGACCTAAATTATGGGATGCATGAAGCATGGTGGTAACCATGCTGTTTAATGACTTGTGATGAGGACAAGTGAGATCTTAATTTATTATTGTAGAGCTCGGGTCATTTATAGTTTAACATCATGCAGAACGATGATGAGTAGTTTAACGTCTACCCAGATGAATATTCCTTTATGTGAAGTACTTATTGAGGAATTTTTCATTTGCGGGAGGATTAATATTCTCACAATCTATAGTGTTAAGAGAGTGCTCACCATTGGGGCAAACCTTGTGTATGATATAAGGCACCTTCCATTTGGGCTTCAGCTTCAGTGGCTTCCTATTGAGTATCATTAATGTTCCCAGGGCCAGTAATGTTTCACCTTGTAAGAATGAGCGGAGGAGAAATGTTTTATTAATATATATGGATTTATTATTTTGATGCCTCTCCAGATTGTCCAAGGCATGAAGCCTATTCTCATAAAGCACATATAGTTCAGCCAGACGAATTTCAACTAATTTTTTTTGTCCTTGATGATCATAGAAGGTTTTTCATAGTGAGGGTAACTAAAACTAGATGGGAAGGACTGCCTCGGTTCCATACACAAGGGAAAACAGAGTCACCAGGGTGGAATTACAAGTCATAATTCAGTAAACCCAAAGAGTTTTGGGTAGTTTTTCTGGAAAACTCTTCTTGTTTTGGCATACCATCATTTGTATGATTTTAGAAAGGGTTTGGATTAATTCCATGATTAGACCATTTTCTTGAACATGATTTAGAGAGGTATGATTAGAACTAATGTTTTACTTGCCGTATAATATCTTTAGTTTGGCTGCACAGAAGTTGGTGGTGTTATCGGTGAGGATGGCATGCGGGAATCTGAATCTGTGGATGATATTGTAGCTCATGAACTCTATGACAGAATGATAATTGAATTCTTTGAGTATAATTTCCTCTTCGCACTTGGAAAATAAATCCTTAGCGGTCAGTATGAACCTACACTAGTAAACTATCATCGGTGGATATGGTCCCATGACATCAAGTCCACAGACTGCAAATGGCCAAGAGTACATGGTAGTATGGAGTGTCTCTAATGGAAAACTTTATATAGTCACGAATCATGGTGGGAAAAAATATCCCAGTATCTAAATCTGATGAGAGAGTTGCATCCCTGTATGATGATCCAATCAAGAACCAGCATCAAATTCTTACATAAAATGAGAATTATCATATCCTTAAATGTAGCTAATGATAATCCCATCAATCCCACATATATAGGCGATCTCTATAATACTGGGACCACTTTGGATGGTGAACTGCACTATGCATAGTCGAATTTTCTCATGTTTGGAACAGCCTATCAGGAGAGTACTATGCTAGATATACTCGATAAAGAGAGTCGTCTAGTTGGGGGTATGCTCCAATATTTCAAAACAGGTAACTAGAGGTCCCGATGTGGAGGCATCAGTGGTAAGGTGGGTTACCTATTGGATATCATCATCGTTCAGAGTGACGGGAGCGATGACTCTTTGATGCACCACATGGATAATCAAATAATTCTGCTCAGGCTCTGTAAGAAATGTATTAAGTTCGGCCAAGGCATTGGATTAACCATTCTATGATCGAGGGACATGAGTAACTTATGGCTGAGAGAGTAATTGGTCCATTAGCTAGTGAGTATGCTCTTAGGGAGGTATGAGCTCTAGCTTCCAGAAAACATAGTCACAGTTGACCGTCTTGATGACCATATTGGAGTCCCATTTCACATATACGTGGGGAACATCAATCTTGAGGGACATATCATGACCAGTGATGAGAGCCTGGTTCTCTACCTATTTGTTGGTATAACCTTCTAACAACATGATCAAATAAGGCATGACATCATATGCAGGTGTGATGATGGTGATTCCTATGACTAATCTATTGATTTTGGGATCTTTCAGTCTCCTACATGTAGTGATTTGATAAGTTCCACAAAATTGCATATTCCAACAAGAAATGGATTGATCCCATGAGATGATTTAATCATCTGGAAAGTAACGATTTAGAGATAGCATTGTGTGGGCTGGATGGATGGCAATAAAATCTACCAATGGTTGTCCCTTGATAGCCTTATGGAGAAAAAATTGATGTTGAACTAATTAAGGATCACTAACGACCGATCTAGAAGGCCTATCAATATGGGGCATTTTATAATATACCTTAAAGGATCCACTTGGGACAACTGATTTATCTTATGGTGCTACAAGTGATGTCACAATTTCTGCTATGCGAACACCAGCTCAAGGAAGATCTTCTCGATAGAGGAATATTTGTTCATCGTATCAAGGAGCATGAATTTGAGATAGTATAAACTATTCTATGGTCCTTCATTATTATTCTAAGTGAGAAGGGTGTTGAGGGACCCATCCAGAGTGGTCACATAGAGGACCATCAGCTTTTCAGAATTAGTTGGCATCAAAATCAGAGACTATAGTAGGTACTGATTGATTTCCTCAAAATTAGTTTGACACTCCTCAACCCACTGATAATCCAAACCATTCTTAATGAGCTAGGAAAAGTGATTACCCTTTATTGATAGATTTTCCATGATTTGGAATATGTAGTCTAAATATTCTTGAGAGCCTTGGATCTCCCGAATGTTTGTTAGAGGATAAATATGATTGATGTATTTTATCTTTTCCTAATCGATCTCAATGCCCATTTATCTGACAACGAAGATGGGAAAATTTATGAAGGGAACCCAAAGGTAAACTTCAAGGGGCTCATCTTCATATGTTGGGAACAGAGGAAGATGAACAATTTCTAACGATATATGACATGGTCTTGACACTGGTGAGATAAAACCACCAGATCATCCACTTAGAATCCCTCCAATGTCCTGAGAATCATCTAAAATATGAGGTATATGGCACGATGATAGGTGGAACCCACATTTTTTAGACTGAAAGACATTACCAGATAACAGAATGTACCTTACGGTGCAAATAATTTTGTATACTCTTCATCATAATGGGCCATTCATATTTAATTAAATCTATAATACACATTAATTAAATAAAGATCCTAGAACCAAATGACAACATCGATCAACTGTTATATCACAGGAAGGGGAAAATCATCCTTTAGATAGTTACCGTTGATATCCTAGAAGTTAATGTATACTATGATCTATCTTCTCTTATACCTAAAGGGAAAAATCTTAGCTAACCACCTAGGGTACTAGTTCTTCTTGATGATGTTTTCTTTGATGAGATTATTCACATTGGCCTCAACAATGGCACCGTGGGAAGAGTTCATCTTTTTGCAATGATGTTTGAATCCATGATGATTAGCTAGGAGAACGAAATATTGGATGGTGAACTGAGGATCTATCCACATAATCTCATCATAAGTCCAGGTTAATACATCACAATGATACCTTAGTAAATCCACATATTTTTGTTTCTCTTCTGCTGGCATAGCAGCGCTGATCAATGTTAGTTTTGGATCCGTCTCGATACTGAGGTTCACCTTTATCAATTAATCAACCATGTTAGAGATTCCATCTTCGAATTCATGAGGGGGTATCCCAAATACTCTTATTCATCCATGGTGTGAGGATCGTTGGCAAGAGGTAACTACTTCGAGTCGACAGATCCTAATGGGACGCTAGTGCCAGCCGGAGCGGCGGTGGAAACGTCATTAGGGAAATCATGCACTACTGAAACCATAGTGATGAATGTTACTGACCCAATCCAATATATACTTCGACCCAAGAGGCCAAATTTGATAATATCAAATTATTAGTGGTGTGTTGACTTGAGCCAGTTTATCCCAACTGGGAAAAATGAGAAAGTATGACATATTACTATTGCCATGGGGTGAATATCATGATACCTTATAAGAGTAGGGGGATCTAGGGTAACCTGAGCCTGATTTGTTTTGGAATATGAGGTGATCTTCTATAATTCCTTATGATTGGAAATGCACTACCCCCCATCCCGGAGACAACAAAACCTTTCCCCATGTCTGTGGTTGTGGCCTCCAATATGTGAATAAGTAAAATGTAGGAGTTATCTAAGTTTGTCCACGGGTCGATCGCAGCAGTAGCATGTTCAACCTTGTTATCCTGATTCTTCTTATCCTGGCTATTGTAATAGTCAGAATCCAAGTAGCGGGATTCATAATAGTCAAAGGGAGATTCATCAATTTGGATTACACCTACTTGACCATTAAGGGAGTACGTAAGGCATTGGCGATATAAAGAAGGGAACCCAGTATGTAGGTGGGTCCATGGTATACCCATAAACACATTTTAGCCATTGTATTATGATACAATGATGAATTTGGTTTTTGAAACTTGGCCATTGAACTGGGTCTTCAGAAATATCTTTCCAACTAGTGTTTGTTCCGTCCCATCATAACATTTAATTTTCATGTTAGAGGGACTTAGATCTATTTTAGACAATACCATTTTGCAGAGTGTCTGAGTCAGGATAAGTTTAATCTCCATGCCTATGTCAATGTAATAGTGGTGGACGTCCACACTATTGAACTGGCCAGTGATGTATAGTGGGAATATGTTCCCCTTTATAGGAGAACATTCTTCTTTTCCAAATAAAGAGATGCTGGATGGAAATTCTTCATGCTCGGTTGTCTCACCATGGAAGTCTTATACATCTAGTACTTTTTTCTCAAACTATAGGGGGATTTTTAATGCTTTTATGAGGGCTTCATGCATATCCACTAATAGGCGGAGAGTCTAAACGAACGAGAGCCTCGTAGGAATGCCTGAAAGATTATTTTGGACATCACATTTCCATGTTAGGTGTACAATTCTACTGAAATGAGGTTTCTCTATAGTCAGATGTAAGACAGGTGATGCTGGTTGATCCGGTAGATTTAGGATGGTGTAGGGAATGTACCACTACTCACTAGTCGAACCATGTAGAGTGGATACGGGCTAACGAACAGATGATTGAGGACCTTTCACATCGAAACATGGCTGATCATAGCAAGGTCATGGGGGATCTGTCTAATCAAGGAGTAAAAATGTCAGTGGAGGAAGATATGATGAAACAAGATAAGAAGGCTACATGTGCTGAGCTCTATGCTGGGACTGCTATTTTGTCTTTGTGGCATGAGTAGCTTGGCTGGAAACACAAGACAATGCATTCTATAAAATTAACTACCAATGGCGTCATTGACCCTAGTGTCAACTAGGGATGTTTCCAGGTTCCGTACAACACTCTTCATCATCAGGAACCATGTTAGGGTTTACCACCTCGATAGTATTGACTGAGGCGTACCCCTGGTCATCACATGAAGAATCCTCCATCATTAGAAACATTATAACGGAAATAACCACCTCTAGGTTCATGAAATCACTGAGATTATGGGATAGAATTTTCATAGGAGGAGGGATTTGCCTTCCCTTTTTTCATCCATGATTTCTCCCCTTAGAGGACTAAGGATGAGATGTTGATGAAGAGGCAATAGTCGATGGTATTGTAGCGACTCCTGAAGGCTCAGACTGATTTAAACATGCATGAATAATGTCATGGGTACGGGTGACTACATTGAGATCCATCTGATAGTCATACTTTTGATATCCACATTTATAAACCAGTTTCTATTCACCCTCAATGTAACTATCAGGCTTTATAAACACAAGGTCCACTTATATCGAGGATGGACCCAACCTGAAAATATTGTTATCGACCTGGTCTTGGAGGCAGAATTTAATCACATTTATCTTCTTGAGGGTGTTCCCAAGGAACCAGTGATATGGGCAGTAATTCGGGCAATCAGTGAGATCTGCCTCTTCGGGCCTCTTGCATTATGGAAACTGCAGGATTACTTGGTCCAAAGCACTTCAGAAATAACCTGGAACCTGAGCGACGTTGAATGAGTAGGTCCGATTCCTTTGATCCAGAAAAGGATATCTGGGAGTCTGGACGTGAAGAGGGGATGGAGGAGTATGTCGAGGAGGTGGAACCTGATCATCTCGTATAAGTGGCGGTGGCATGTTATCCGAGGTTCCTGTCGATTTTGAGGTAGGTGTTGCTGAGCCGGAGGCTGTGCCTTAGGTGGTTGGCCTCGGTGAAGTTATGAAGGTGGATTTTTAAATAACAATTAAATCTAAATGGGCACCTCTATTTGTGCTATAGATATGTTCTTAGCCTTAGCATCTTTTCTTGTAGAAGATACAGAAGGTAATGAATGTTTCAATTTGTCTTACTACAAGGCTTCCTCTAAATGTTGAGCTTTTTCAGAGAAATCTCAGAACCCGTCTGGGAAGTTCTAAGTGATGAGGGAAGGGACTAGTTCGATCTTCACATTCCCCATGAACATCGTTAGTAGATACTTCAAGTTTAGTGGCATATCAAGGGAATATGTGAGGCCCTTACACTTGGAAACAAAGTCTGTGACACGTTCATCAGGCCTTTTCTTGCACATGAAGTGGTCGAAAATACTTTTCTTCTGGGTCGTGGAACTGAACTGGTTGATAATCATTAAACGAAGATCCTCCCAACTAGCTATTGACCTAATGGGTAACTAGATGTACTAGACAAATGCAGGGCCATCTAGTGTCCGTACGAAACACCTGAGCATGGTGGCTTTCAGCTGCACTGGAGTTCCCTGCATGGCTCCACACCTTGAAATGAAGTGGTACTGATACTATAGTGGATCCTATGTCCCATTAAAAGGGGATAAGGTAGGATTTTACAGACCCGGGGGTGCTGTCATATTGTCCACCCATACAGGATATGGATTACCATTAGTCGGGATTGCCGCCTCTTGAGTTTTAGGGCCTTGAGATGAGAAATAAGTGTTTCCATCAGACCATCTGGATGAGTAATCCAATATTTATGAGGGGCCCTAACCTACAACATATTGGAAGGTTATTCAATATGGTAAGTGGTCCTAGTGTCTCAGGGGGCTACTAGAATAATTACCTCATGAGATGGGAGAATGACATGTCGAGTGGTCGGTGGGACCTGTGGAGAGGGTGGAGGAACCTAAGCCGGGTCTTGAGGAAGGTTTTCAGGAAATTACGATAGATTGGGTGATTCATATCCTAGTATCCATCCATAAACAATTGCCTCTATTGTGTCTATATGGGATGGGTGATCGAGTTAACTAGGAGTCAACTCACTTAGAGAATGTTGTACCTACCCCTGTCCCAGTTGCCCTGATCGAGTACTACCACAATCTGGCCTCAGTTCCGCAACGTGCTCGATGAGGAGGTCATCAGCCTTATTTTTATGTTCAGAAAGATGTTGAGGCAGAACAACCTTTTTAGGGTCATATTTCTTATTTCACACTGATCCAAATGGGTTGGAGGGTTTGACAGTCCCCATTTTCTCTTTGACTTTGTCGAATTCTCGACCTAGAGGCATGACTTAGAAATGTGGGGAGGAAAAGAAGATTATTTTGTTGGTGATAATTGAATCGTAAAAGATTTTTCGAATTTTTTACTACCCGAGTGGGTTGTTCCTATTCTCCAAGATTTGTGCCAGCGCCCCCTTCTAGGTATATATCAAGAAAAACCATGTTCACTATGATGGTGCCCAAAGGAATATCCTCAATATCACCAGGTGAACAAGGATAGAATAGGATATGACTGAAATGTAGGGAAACAAACTACCCCCATCCATAGATATGGACATGTGGGTATGCCTCATTGATAGTTTTGAAGAGCATAATGAAGCTCTGTATGCATTATTGTTTGAGGGTCTCCTGATAACCAGGAATCATAGGGTGCTAAGAAATAGGAATTGTGGCCAACTCGACCAGGCCGCATTACTAAACAATTTCATCATAGTGTTCTGAGATCTTAGAGTAAGAAAATTGATGATGATGGAGATGAAAATGTATAATCCCAATGGTTTGGAAGAGGCACATAACCTCATCCTGGGTAAGGTACTACAGAATTTTGAATTTTTCAGCTGTAATTGGATTGATAATCTATAGGAAATGGTCCGCTGTGAGAATTTATGACAAACTTTTTAGGTTAGACTCAGGATATAACCCTTTATTGGACCTCTATTTAATTTCATATGGTTGTGAGGCTGGCAATGGCACTGAATTAGACTGTTGTGATGGTAGACTGGTTGGTGTAGAGTACGATGCACAAGATGACAATATGTCACATCATGGGCGGTCTTCCGAAGAATTCACTAATTGCACCACCACATCCCTGTAAGATAAATTGATGAACTCTATTTCCCAGGCCAGAGATGTAGTCATTGGTGGTGGGTAACACTTTTTTCTACCACTATTGGTACCCACAACAACTATTTATGATCTATTGTTGAGGTGCAGAATGATCATGTTGATGATAAGAAGGATTTAATGGCCAAGCCCTAGAAAGGGGCCAAATATTCCTTCTCCTCTATGTATCTTTTGAGGGATGAAGGAATCTAGTGGACCTCAATTTTTGGAAGGATGAGGCTGATAGGCCATGTTCCTATGCCACCCCCCAACACAGAAGGTAGGGGTGAAGGTTCTATCATCAAATCTCACTCCGATTCAGAATCTGAGAAGCAGGTGTCTTTGATTGTGGTTTGAGGATTCTCGGGAATCTTCTTATGGTGGTGGAGACCCGCCCTCCTACCTTAGGATGGGTATTCTAGGAAGGGTAAATAATTGAACTATGGAGGACCTATACCAGGTTTGGTTCTAAATCGGGGAGGATCTCCACTTAGACAAACCACGGTGTGGGGAGAACCTAGGAAAATATCAAATGGAACACGTGGAGGAGCTCCTTGATTAAGGGTGTTATAGTGGGGAGGGACACTACTGAAGTGAGAAATCACATGGTAAAGAACTCCATGGTGGTCCTCCGAAGTGCGGGGAGTACCTTCTAATAGACCGGCTTTGGTATCTGTGGTACAAAGAGGGCCTTTTCTATGACTATAGTATATATGGGAAAGACTTTCATGATGACCGTCGATAATGTGGTGAGGGAATCCATTGGAGTCAGTGAGAAAATAGGGAGGACCCCCATTTTGTTAGGTTCCATGAAAAGGATAATCCTCACATTGATGACCTAGAAAGAAAGGAAAATTTTCATACCTAGGACCAGGATAACAGGGAGAACCCTCGTGTGAAGTGTCGATGAAGTAGGGATGGCCTCTGCTGAAGTTGATGATTGTGGAATGGTGTGGACCTCCTTATTGGATGCGGGAGTAGGAATGACCTCCACTCTCTCTGATGATGATAAGGGGAGGACCTCCGTATTGGATATCATCATCATGGATTAACCCATGATGGCTACTCATTTCACCAGTGACAAGGAGGTCAACTCACCCTGCTTGTGATGTGGTTGGTTCTTGACTCCGGACTGGGCCTGGAAGCATCCCTACTCTGGCATAGGGACGTTCCACTACTCTAGGGAAAAAACGTTTCCTGATATCACGTACCAGTGGTGGATCCATCCAAGATATCTGTGAAATATGATGCCCCATGGTGGGAATCTTCCTATGCTTTCACCAAACATTGACGTTAGGTCAGCCGAATTAGAGCCGGTTATACAGGGGTATTGACCACTTTCTCCTCAGTCGGTGGGGATGAATGATGATTTTGTTGTCACTGGGAGGGATCCCTCATCGATGGATCCCTGGATGAAGTCCTAGCTATGTGGACATGGACATCCGCTACATTTTCTGCAAAAGCGAGGGAGTCATATGAGAACTTTGGGGATAGGCTCCCGAAGCTGTTGATGGTCAGAGTGGGATTCCAAAAAATTAACTAATCTAAAATTTGGTGAGTTTCATGACAATAACACTATTTTTTCAGGACTTGGCACTAGATATATGGATCTATATACATGATTATATATTTATGTTTCAAACACTACAAATCTACATTTTGAGGATAATTTTCACGTCAGTTTTACCATTTCTATTTTCGAAGCATTCATCGGGGCACACATATCCATTCATGGGGAATCGTTGGATATTTAATTCAATGCATTCCCACTTTCCAATAGAGACTGTAATGCATTTCTTATTCAAGGATGTTTTATCCTTATTCAAAACAGGTTGATGGGATATCAGTCTCTCCTTCTGTGGGTTCCTCTCTAGAATTCGTAACATAGTTCGAGTCTCCATTAAATATTAAGAAATTGTTTGTGAAACACTTTCTAGTGTCATATATTTGTAGAAATTGGTTAATTACACTACTTATGTCAGAACATTCCATGGGTTCATGTTAGAGTAGAAACCTTTGGTTAGGGGAGTAGTCACGTTGGGCATCATTCACTTGTTTGGGCACTGAAACACTGGTACACATATATTTTCTTCACCTTATGATAGGTCTTATCGAGGGAACAATATCCCATGGAATCCCACATCCATTTTGGGGAATTTTATTCCATATGAACGTCTTTGAGGAATTCTATGGCTTCCCATGATTAACATGGGGACTGCTACATGTTTAAAATCTGGTGGAGAGGGATCAGAACACTGATGGGAGTGGATCAGATCAGTTTATCCTTAGGAGGGATCACCAAGTAGGTTTATGAGATGGGTACATCAAGATACCCAATGAGGACGAATATGAGGATGGTTGGGTCCCAACAAAGGGGACGCAAAGTTTTACCATTGATTGGGATTCAACCCCGTGGAGGCCTCCTATGTACCTTGTATAAAAGATAGAGATAAAAAACCCAAGTAGTTTGAGGGGGTGAATCATGGGATCAGGGAGTACACAATGGACATAATCCTAAATACATGGTGGAGATTACACACTGTTAGTGGATTGAGTGCTATAAAGGAGAAATGAAACGAATGGGGCATACACATGGTTAGCTGCCCGGATGGATGGAGTGATTTATTAGGGATGTGGCTACCAATGTTGAATTAGGATGGATGCTGTATGGATTGTCAAAGGATGGAATGAGTGTGGATGGAATTGAGGACCAGTGCGAAGGTGATGGTGTTGGGCTTCATCCTTGAATAGGTTTCCTACATATCCATGTGGTGGGGAATCAAGGTTCACATAGTTCTGGAATGAGATGATGAGCAACATGAATAGGTGGCTCGTGATAATGGACGCATGGATGGGAAACAATGGTTGTAAAGCCACTGGGTTGGGGTATGACCTTCCTGAAACACAAAGGGTAAAGGGAGAGACCAGGATGGGACATGAGTGATGGGATTGAGCCTTAATGTGGCTTCCAAAATATCCCAATGGTAGGGAATCAATGTCCATGTAGTTTAGTATTGTAACATCCCGACCCAGCTTACCATCAAATCGATGGCCGGACTGATAGGTCACATGGCCTCAAGCGCGTCTCCCCGTATGCCAGAGGATTCCGACTAACAACGAGGGTCTTGTGAGGTGATATTGGGGAGACTATACCCTCGTATCAGAGTAAAACAACGGTATTATCAGAGTTAATATTATTCAATAGCAGAACCAGTAACCAATTCGAAGGCATAAGTAAAAGATAGGTAATAACGATTTTATAAAAGGTGGAAAACGTCAATTTACAATGCATACATGTACAGATGATGTTACATTTATTAAAGAAGGAATCAATACAACTGCTTTACAACAAAAAAAATAAAGGACAGTACATCCGGACGACAATCCCCTGAGCATCCCAAGCTCCCACTTGGTCCTTTGCTCCTAACTCCACAGGTACAAACAACACAACACAGAACCTAGGTCCTGCAAGCAAGAAGGTCTACTCGGGTACCCCAGTGCAATGGTGGCCCAAGTATGGTGTGAGATATAAATCTCTGTAGGCTGACACCACTGGTGTCAAACCAAATCTAGATAGTGCATAATCATTAAATTGTGTGCAGGTATGGATAAATAAATAGGCATAATTACATAAGTAAACAACACCCATCCAGGTTCCCAAGGGACACCTGACGGTTATACCAGCTTCGGCTCGTTGTAGGTAATGTAGCCTGATCATGTCACCGTGTATATATATATATATAAGCATTTAGATCATAGATGGGGTGGGGTAAAAATTCCTCCCATCCATTATTTTTAATTATCAGCCACGAGGTAAGAATGCCTCTCACCCCTATAAGTCAACTGGCAAGGGGTAAGAATGCCTCCCTTCCATCACATTCATTCAACCAGCATGGGGTATAACTGCCTCCCATCTATCACATTGATAACACTAGCATGGGGTATAACTACCTCCCATCCAAACATGTAGATCATCACAAGAAGACAACTGGAAAGGGGTAAAAATTCCTCCCCTCCATACACGTATAGATATCATATCTGGCATGGGGTAATATGCCTCCTACCCATACTCAGAATAAGCTGGCATGGGGTATGCATGCCTCCCATCCACAAACATACACAAAAGATGGTATGGGGTATAACTTCCTCCCAATAATAAACTTACACATTAGCCATCATTTTTATATCACATTGTATAAGGGGGTACTTCTTATGAATTTGAAGTAAATATATCAAAATCACAATCATCCATAATCATCCAAGGTAGATGGCATGGGGTTTTAATGCCTCCCATCCATAAACGTACACAAACATTATCATCATTATAGAATAATTCATAAGGTAGTACCTCTTATGCATTTCCAATAGAAGTACCACATTCATAATCTACACAAGGCATAATCCTACTCGTGACACTGACATGAGGCAGTACATCTCATGTAGTACACTTACCAAACCCTTGATTATAGCTAAGAAATACTCATAGTCATAAGTGTGCTAAAGGGATAACATCTTAAGTAAAACCATTTAACACAACCCAGCCCACTAAACCATGTCATGTTATTTGGCACACGTTCCCTATTAAGAGTCATATGATACAATTTTCCAAAATAAGGAAAATTGGTCGAAGGGTTCCATAATGAAGGTTATTCCATTAAATCGCCAAAACTTGGAAGGTCCATTTATGGCACAAGAATCATCACCATTTCACCTACGTCATTCTAACCATTCCGTTTAGCTTAACCAAACCACTCAACTTATTATGGAAGGGTAATTCCATTCAAGGGGTTCAAGTTCACAGTGAGGTGTTGTGGAAACATAGCATTTAACCACTTGGGCAAATGAAACAAAGAAGAAACAAGAATCCAAAAATTCCATTAAATAATTATCACAAAGGCAAGGTAATGAAATAAAGCATATACGTCTACTTCCTTCTTTTTATCTTGAAGAAAACACACCTCTGATCGAGGGGTTTTATTATTAAATCATGTGTTAGTTAGCAAGCAACCATTTTTATCTCATTCCTGAAATTCACACTATTTTCACAGAATAATCTATTATAGACTAACTTTCATAACTAAAGTACTGAAGAAATGCAATATTAAACTCTTTAAATGATTCTCTTTAAATTAAAAATTCAAGGAGGGGGACCCTACCTCAAGGTGGATCCATCCGTCCACTCTGGCTCTTGGCTCTTTCTAATTAAGAGCCGCTACTGCTCCCCCACTGAGCATATGAACCTTAAAATGCATAAAGACACTAATTTGGGTTATGTGAAACCCACAATAACAATAAACCTTTACCGGAAACCCAAGACGGCAACTGAAAACGCCCGAATTTGCTCTGCCTTCGGCAGCGGTTGCCAGACCTCACCTCAAGGGACTCTAAGAGATCTTTCTCACCAACCTAGAACCAAAAGAAAACTGAAATTAGGATCTCCCCAGACCCTATAGTGTTTGGGCGCACGTCACAGGGTGATGATTAGTTCACAAATAAGCCAGAGGAAGGGAGGAGAAGAAAGTGGGGATTTTACCATGGAGATTCAACGAAGAAACCGGTATAAATTGGCCGGAGATCGAAGCTTAAGGAGGGAGCCAAGGGGGGTGTCGCGCACGACTCAAAGGGAGAGGATTGATGTGTGCCTTGGGGGTTCTTCTGAGTGAGGGTGATTGAGAGTGTTTTTATGTTTTTCTTTTATTTTATTTTAAAATTAAACAATTTCTTTCAACAGACTAGCATGCACGGTTTGATCCACACAGTTTTCCAAACTGCATGCAAACTATGCGGCACCCTCTGCCTAAGGGAGATCCCTCGCATTGGCTAGGTGCACAGTATGGGAAACTGTGTGCAGCCCATGCACAATCCACTTACCCCTTAAATAATTTCGAATGGTTTGGGCTGAACAGTTTGGTCAACCCATGCACAAACCATGTGCCCTCTACAGCTCATTAAAAACTTGGGTCTGGTGCCTCCGAAACCTCTCAGGCCACCCGAGAAACATAATGGGCCTTTGACTGCGTCCAAAATAATTAAAAGAAAGGGTTCCAACCATCTTAACCTTGTTTCTATGCCCGGTCTTCAAAATTACTAGTTCGGTAAATGAAATGTTCAAATTCCTTTGAGTTTTAGTCCAGTTCAAAACGCGGGTGATTACAACCTTCCCACCTTAGAACTTCTCATCCCCCAGAAGCCTTCGGAAACAACGTACACACCACCCAACCTACAAGGGTCATGAAACTTCGTTCAAATGATCACATTGCATTCCTAAATGCCCAACGCAGCTTAAGCATCCATTAAACCATACGGCGCTTATGCCACCAAATCACGAGACAAAACTCTTTTTTCGAATGAAACACCATGATGGCTCTTCCCGAGCCCATCTACCCAAAGACATGAGCTCGTCATCATCTCACCAAGCATCCAGCCATAGGTACTTCCCACCTGATATTTTTAACGTCAAGCAACCAACCCCAAACTATGGTCTGAACCACCATTGGAATTGACATTCAAAGCACGTCCCAAGAATTCCCACGATGCTCTTAATGTGATATAAAACAGATCAAATGGTCAATTCCCCATCGACCACAAAGGCCATGTCGAGCCGGTTGATCATATTAGGCACCAGCTGACACAAATCACACTCGCCTCTACCTAACAACCTACCGGAGAATGGTATGTCACCAACCGCAGACATTAAACAAGAATACTGAGTCAATCCATCTCTAGATGAGTATTTACAAAAACGCTTGGCCTAATGAGATGAAATATTTCAAACATGCCCAAAATGCCTTTCTCCAAGGCACATTACGTCTAGTACAAACATGTCCACTAAAGCCTACAACCAAATTCCAATGACGTTTCCAATATCAAACCATACAAGAATCCACGCATCACGCGTGCAACACCGAAAAAGAACCATCCAAGCAAGCCCAACGGCTTCAAAGCTTTAGTGCAGATAAGACCAATGCTCTCTTAGTGCATCTAGAACGAAGACAAGATAGGGGACATGCTCGTCGCTAAATAGAATACAATAAGAGGTTTGAATGGATTCCAGTTAATCATACCAGACTACTGGAAGGAAGAATAGTCAAACCTCAACTGCTCGACTTCATGGAGGGAACTCGGCTTCACCTGCTGACACATCCACGTGCTTTAAACTTGCATGCCTCACATGAGTTCAAACACGATCAACCCATTTCTGGAAGGCATTCCAAGAACTGCCTCTTCTACTTGGAAAGTAACATTTACCAGATTTGACACAACATTTTCCAAACCATAAGAGTGTAATAGTCATAGAATGGAAAGAAGATTAGCCACTCAACAACAAGCTAGATCAAAACACCCTTAACTGTATGTGTGTCACTCACATATGTCAAGGAATACAAGAAAACCAAACCACTGAGACTAGCGTGTCAAAACACCCAAGACCTTAGAAAACCTTATCTCGAACATTGGGATGAATTGATTCTTTAACGCCGGGACACTCTACTAAGGAGATGACCCAAAGCCGCAACGAAAGTTAAAAACCCAATGACCACCCATCTGAACAAGGGTGTCATTATAAAAACAAGAGTCCAGCAAGGGATAATGGAACCTGAATGACACCCCACGTCCAAAATCCCAAAGTACAAGAAAGAAATTAAAATGCTAAGGGTGCTACCAACAACGAGAGACCCCATTACAAAGATCAAACATCGATCGTAACAACGGGTCACGCGAAACAACGTCGCTAGGCTCAAAATCCCAACATTAAGCCACCGCTAAAGAAAATAACTCCTATGGAACACCTACTATCCCGTTCCAAGGCAACTTGACGATAATTGCAAAACTACCCCCTTACACTAGGGGTTTCAACACACCCCCACAGGTTCTATTACCAAGCCGTTATCATTTTACTCCATTTAAACTCTAACCATTTCTAAGTTTCAAAAACACATCAAGCAAACAAGAATGTTTCACAAAAATAAAACATCCTTTTAAAAACATTAATCATTCATAGACATCCCGTATTTATCAAACAAAAGTGAAAAACAGAACCATTTAAAAAAAGGGTGACCTACTAGTGTCTCATTATATCCTTCCCGGATTCTTCCAGAAACAACCCCAAAGCAATTACTCAACTTAATTTAAAATTAAAAACACCCCAACTGGATTATCTCATACAACACTTTCCAACTAACCTACTGGGGTCCAGTTTCACAATTAACATATTAGCCAAACCCCCTTAAATTTCGAAAACCAGACTACATTTTACATTTAATCATTTCGCAATACAACATGCCTCTACATTTAATATGGCCTTCTATTTCCCAATTCATGAGCTCCCATAGACTTCATGAATTGAAAATTAACTCCACTTTTTTATCGAAAGCAGATTCCAACCCAAAAATTAACATGCTCACAAACAACGGTCCATGTATATGGGTGGCCATCTACCAACCTATAAAGCGGCCATACACTTTATAAATTGGAATGTGGCTTCCCTTTTTAATCAAAATCAATTTACATTATCCCTTTTAGAGTTAGAAACCTTTTTCCAAGAGTTCTATTACACATGTTACCTTTTCCCATCAATAAGGCAACCATACACCTTACAACTGAAAATTGGCTCCCGTCATAATCTCAAAGAATAGATATCACTCATTCCATCAATTACATATATAAAACAAAGTGTGTCACTATAAGCAGCTAACATCGAGGCATGTTATAACAAAGACGCACAACACATAAGCAAGACAGGAAGCAATGCATATTATAACCAAAACATGGTATTTAAATAGGCATGATAATAAATGTAAGGCATGGCATTCAATCAAGGCACACAATTAGAATCAACAAGAAACCTAAAATGAAACTACATGGCATGGAACTATGCATGGCATGTTAATCCTTATGTTCCTAATATGATGCATGCAATGAATCCCCCTTTCCTTATCAAGTCAAGGGTAAAATTCTAGAAAATTTATAAACCATAAGTAGTAGAAAATAAAATAGTAACTCAAGGTGAAATCATATCAACTATAATAGAAAAAAACATGAACAACAATTCCCAGTCCTGGCCACTTGGTCATTTCCCGTACGTGGGGTGATCAGTGCCATGCACAACTATTAGCCAAGCCCCAACACTTTCCTAATATACTATCTAAAAACCCAAAATAGTTAGTCAAAAAGAAAATAAACACCTCTGATACAACTTTGTAATGTCCCGGCCCAGCTTACCATCGAACCAATGGCCAGACCGGTTGGTCACATGGCCTCAAGTGTGTCTCCCCGTATGCTAGAGGTTGCCGACTAGTAGTGTGGGTCTCGGGAGGTGATAGTGGGGAGACTATACCCTCATATCAGAGTAACACATCAGTATTATCAGAGTAAATAGTAGTCAATAGAGGAATAAATAACCAATTGGAAGACAGATGTAAAATACAGGTAATAACCATTTTATAAAAGGTTACAATGCATGCATGTATAGATGATGTTACAATTATTAAAGCAGGAATCAATACATCATGCTTTACAAGCGATAAAAAATGTATGGATAGTAAATCCCGATGGAAATCCCTTGAGCATCCCAAGATCCCGCTTGGTCCTTTGCTCCTAACTCCTCAGGTACAAACAGCACAACACACAACCTAGGTCCTGCAAGCAAGAAGTTCTACTCGGGTACCCCAGTGCAATGGCGGCCCATGTATGGTTTGAGATATAAATATCAGTAGGCCAGCACCACCAGTGTTAAATCCAATCCAGACAGTGTATAATCAGTAAACAGTGAGCAAGTATGGAGAAATAAATATGTTTAATTATATAAGTAAACAACACCTGTCCAGGTTCCCAAGGGACACCTAACGGTTATACCAGCTTCGGCTTGTTGCTGGTAATGTAACCCGATCATGTCAATATATATATATATAGGCATTTAGATCATAGATGGGTGGGGTAAGAGTGAATCGCACCCATTATTCGTGATTAGCGGGAATGAGGTAAGAATGCCTCTCATCCCTATAAGTCAACTGGCAAGCGGTAAGAATGCCTCCCTTCCATCACATTCATTAAACCGGCATGGGGTATAAAAACCTCCCATCTGTAATATTCATAACACTGGCATGGGGTATAACTACCTCCCATACAAACACGTAAATCATCACAAGAAGTAAACTGGGAAAGGGTAAGAATTCCTCCCTTCCATACATGTATAGAGATCACATCTGCCATGGGGTAACATGCTTCCCACCCATAGTCAGAATAAGCTGGCATTGGGTATGCATGCCTCCCATCCACAAACATTCACAAAAGATGGTATGGGGTATAACTGCCTCCCAATAATAAACATACACATTCGCCATCGGTTTTATATCACAAATCATAAGGCAGTACTTCTTATGTATTTCATGTAAACATATCAAAATCAAAATAATCCATAATTATTAAAAGTAGATGGCATGGGGTATGAATGCCTCCCATCCATAAACATACTCAAACATTATCATCATTATACTATAATACATAAGGCATTACCTCTTATGTATTTCAAATAGAAGTACCACATTCATAATCTACACAAGGCATAATCCTACTCGTGACTCCGACATGAGGAAGTACCTCTCATGTAGTTCACTTACCCAACCCTTGATTATAGATAAGGGATACTCACATTCATAAGTGTACATAAGGAATAACATCTTAAAAAAATCCATTTAACACAAACCATCCCACTAAGACATGTCATGTTCTTTGGCACACGTTCCCTATTCAGATTCATCTGATCCAATTTTCAAAAACATGGAAAATTGATCGAAGGGTTCCAGTATGAATGATATTCCGTTAAATCTCCAAAACCTGGAAGGTCCATTTATGGCTTAAAAATAATCAGCATTTCACCTATGTCATTCTAACCATTCCGTTTAGCTTAACCAAACCACTCAACTTATTATGGCATGGAAATTACATTCAAGGTGTTCAAGTGCACAATGAAGTGTTGTGGAAACATAACATTTACCACTTGGGAAAATGCAACAAAGAAGAAACAAGAAGCCAAACATGTCATTCAGTAATTATCACAAAGGGAAGGAAAAATAAGGCAAGTATAAATTTCTACCTCCTACTTTTTATCTTGAAGATAGTGCACCTCTGATCGAGGGGTTTTATTATTAAATCATGAGTTAGTTAGAAGGCAACTATTTTTATCTCATTCCGGAAATTCACACTATTTTCACAAAAGAATTTATTCAAGACTAACTTACATAATTAATTTACTGAAACAATTTAATATTAAACTCTTTAAATGATTCGGTTTAAATTAAAAATGAAAGGTGAGGGACCTACCAAAAGGTGGATCCATCCGTCCACTATGGCTCTTGGCGCTTTCTAACTAAGAGCTGCTGCTGCTCCCCCACTGAGCATATGAACCTTAAAATGCATAATGACACAAATTTGCAATATTTAAAACCAACCATAACAATAAACCCTTACCAATAACCCATTCCAGCAACCAAAACTTCCCGAATCTGATCTACATTGAGTGGTGGTTGCCAGAACTCACCTCAAGGGACCCCAAGTGAACTTTCGCACCAACCTAGAACCAAAAGAAAACTGAAATTCGGATCACCCCAAACCCTAGGTTGTTCAGAAAAACCTCACTGAGCACCGATTAGGTCTCAAAGAATCTAGAGGAAGGGAGTAGAAGAAAGATGGGGGGCATCCCATGGAGATTCGATGAAGAAACTGGTAGAAATCTGTCGGAGATCGAAGCGCAAGGAGGGAGCCAAGCGGGGTGTTGCGCGCATCTCAAAGTGAGAGGAGGTAGGTGCGCCATGGGGGATCTACTGAGTGATGGTGAGTGGGAGTGTTTTTATTTTTTTCATTTATTTTATTTTAAAATTAAACAATTTCTTTAAACAGACCGGCCCACATGGTTTGATCAGCACAGTTTTCCAAACCCTGCGGAAACCGTGCGACACCCTCTGCCTAAGGGAGATTCTTCCCAAGGGCTAGGCACACAGTTTGGGAAATAGTGTCCATCCCGTGTTCAATCCTCTACCCCCTTAAATAAGTCCGCATGGTTTGGGCTGCACAGTTTTTTCGTCCCATGTGCAAACCATGCCCCCTCTGTAGCTCTTAAAAAACTTGGTTCTGGCACCTCTGAAACCTCTTGGGCCACCCGAAAAACATAACGGGCCTTATACATTTTCCAAAAGAATTAAAAGGAAGGGTTCCAACCTTTGGAACCTTGTTCCAAATCCCGGTATTCAAAATGACCGGTTCAGTAAACAAAAAGTTCAAATTCCTTCGAGTTTTAGTCCGGTTCAAAATGCGGGTCATTACAAGTATGATGCATAGAATTGTGGTGCAAACAAAGGACAACAACCCAGGGACATATTGGGCTTACCTATTTCTAATATCCCATCTAAATAGGGGAAATATTTTTTTTGAGGGGTATGGATTGATTATGGGCCATACATAGGGTTAGCTATCCGAGAACTAGGTTGACACCACTAAAGGGTTGTCCAAGGATGTGGGTCCCATCAAAGGGGACACTGAAGATTACCAGTGCCTGGGGTTGAAGATCAGGGAGTCTTCCTATGTATTCTCTCTAGGAGAAAAGGATCAAAACCCACATAGTTCAAATTTATACAATTTAATGTCATGCGGGGTTAGAGGGGCATGCATTTTATCATTATGTGGGAAGAGGGTGAACAAACATGAAGATGGTTGGGACAGATGAGTGACAGGCTTGAACCTGGGGGAGTCTTCCTACTTACATTTCTTGGAAAGGGAAAAGATCAAAGTCCACATAGTTCAGATATAAAGGGAATGTTTCTTACACTATGTATTCCCAAAGAGGATTTCATTGTTGACGCTTACACTAAACCCACGTGAGTCCTGCTCGGTTTGAGAAACAAGAGGCAACAAAAATCGATGATCGCATCTTTAAAGGTTCATCTGCAAGGAATGGAATGGGGATTATGTGTGGTCAGTAGCCTAGGGAGATGGAGATTAGGAATTGCTCTACGAGGGAGGCCCAATGAGAATGTAGTGTGTCCAAACAAATGAGGAGGATATGGTTATAGTACCTTTATTATCCCTTGAGAGGGTGTCAGGGCTTACATGGAGATTTCTCGAGGTGAACATGGTGAAAACGATTAGAGGGATAGGGGAGTGAGAAGTGGTTGGTGCCCATACCCTTTGTGGTCATCTTGAGGCTTGTCGCTTTTGTAGTAATCACAATTTAATGTCATGTTTCATGTATGTGGGTTCTTTGAAGATTAACATCATACATCTCACATATAGAGGATTCATTACTCACCCCTAAGACTTACATAATGTTGAGTCAATAATGTTTTCCTTATGAATTTTCCATTCCTTCTTGTTTTGAAAATCACAAACACCTTATCTTTAAGAAAATCTTTTTATTCTATGCTTTTCTTTTATAAGGAAAATTTTCTTCTCTATGGAAATTTATCCTTACCATATTTTCATTGTCCATATTTTAACTAAGTGTAAAATTCGGATTTATATTTATAATCTTGTAATCCTATAATATTTAGATATGAAGAATTCGGTTTTAGGATCCGAATTCTGGATGCGAACTGTAATGAAGTTCCACTCCGAATTATGGATGTGAACTGTAATGATGTTCCACTCCGAATTCTGGATGTGATCTGTAATGAAGTTCCACTCTGAATTCTGGATATGAAATCTCATGATGTTCCATTCCAAATTATGGATATGAACTCTCATGAAGTTCCATTCTGAATTATGGATATGAACTCTCATGTAGTTTGAATCTGAATTGTGATTACAAACATATCTATGTTCTATCTCCGAGATCACTGAATACAGCCTCAGAACTCTTATGTGTTCTGACTCTGAAATCTCATGAACTCTGACTCTGAACTTTGAAATTTCTGGTTCTGAATTCTGAATGAAACCAAACTCCGAATTTCCATGAAATCCAGACTCTAGATTTCTACAGAATTCGTGTTCTGAATTCCTACAAAACGGAATCCAAATATCATTCTATTATAGACTCCGAATTTTTATTTGTTTATACTCCAAATTTCAGTTTTCCCATTGCTTACACTCGTTTCATTATAAAACGATGTTGTGCATTTAGTTACAAATGTTTTGTTATAAAACGATTTCTTCCATTATGTTTCTATCTAACCATTGGTTAATTAGCACATATATAGGTCCCTATAAAATTTAAGGAAAATGTGACCATTGGAGGAGGGAACCGACCGTTGGAGCTTCACCTATATATAGAAGCTCATTTGAAAAGAAGCAAACAACTTTGACACACAACTTGACATCGGTGCTTACATTCTGTTGAAGTGATTTCTAGAGAGAGAGACTCTTATCAACTCTCAAGCTTCGTGTAGAATGTTTGAATAGCTTGTTAAAACTTTGCATAGTGCAGACTTTCTTTTTGCGACTCCGAATGTTGGTTATTACATTTGAGGGCATCCGGGGATAGGAAGACAGAGTTTCCAACACCTTGAAGTTGAGGGCTTCCTTACTGAGGAAGAAAGAGGTTCCAACTACCTTGATGTTGAGGGTTTTTGGTGATTGCATGACAGAGACTCCGATCTTTGTATCGAGGGCTTACCCGGTTGTGGGTAAGACATACTTTCTTGAAAGTATAAATCAAGGGACTTTATCCAAGGTTGTTGGATACCCTTCTCTTTGGGTTAAAAGATTCATATCTTGTTACTTGTTTTTGTTACATGTTTTTCCGCTGCATTTTGAATTGTAAGTAAAATATAACCTTCTTATATTTCCTTACACTTTTACTCTGATTCATTTAGATTATATACGCTTTAAGGTAGAATCTCATATTGTAATATTTCATTACATTTCAGTTTTCCAGAATCATATTTCCGGAACCATCTTTTCGGAATCATATTTCCGGAACTGATTTTTCGGAATCACATTCCAGATTGAAGCAAGTGTATAGAACTAGATGTATATAACTTCAAACCTTGTTCGAATTCTCCAATTTGTGTTAGAGGTGTTGTGAATTTTTTTAGTTTAACTTTGTTAAAGGAAAACATAGTTATTTGTAACCAACATTAATAGTTCCAAAAGAATTTTTAAAGAGTATAATTCACACCCCCTCTTGTATATTGAGCATCTAAATCATTATTTCGATCCTACAATTGGTATCAGAGAAGGTATCTGAATTACTTGTACTCAAATTTAAGTTTTTCGTTCTCAACTTTTCATTGTTCTATATTTAACATACTTAGGAATATATTATTTCATTCCGAACATTTGTTATTAACAAGCTTGTGTGGAAATAAATATTTCTTAAAGATGGCAGGAATGAATATTGGTTCAATTGAGAACCTGAGTCCTACAAGACCACCAGTTTTTGATGGTAATTATTATGAGTATTGGAGAGATCAAATGAAGACATTCGTTATCAATACTGGAGTAGAAAATTTAATTATGCTTACTGGAGGTTACAAAAATTTTTATAAGGAATTATGTGGTTTCACAAACCAAGAGAAGCCTGATTATGTACTAAACTATAAACTATGCAATACTTTGCCATGTTCAATGACTAGGAATATATATAGAAAAATTTCTTCTTGTGATGCAGCTAACTGTATCTGGAAGAAACTTGAAGTTACACACTTTGGTAATTCTAATGTGATTGCGACTAGAAGAGATATGGTGAGAACTGAGTATCGTGGTTTCAATTTTCCTTATGGAGAACCCATATGCAAAGTGAAAAAAATATTCATGACAATCGTGAATAGTATACAATCTATGGGTGAGAAATGTCTGGACGATGATGCTATTGTTGACAAGATCATTGATATTATGCCCAATGAGTGGGAATCATAGAGAACTGCTATTGATGAGAATATGAAGGTTTCTTAGATTACTCTTTATGGATTGTTTGGAACTCTTCTTCAACATGGGACAAGAATGAAGAGAGATGCTGACAACATAAAAAGGAAGAATAGAAATGGTACTGTTTCTTTTAGTAGTACATCAAATCATATGAAAGATAAGACTCCTGAGATAGTTACTAGATCGATGTCTAAGAAATTTGTTATCCAATCGGAATCTAGTGAGAGTGAAGTTTCAGAGAATGAGATTGCTAATCTTGCTCGAAAGATGAACAAGATAGCTGGTTAGAGAAATTTCCAATCCAAGTATAAGAAAAAGGAAAAGAAAGATAGGAAAGATGGAGAAGTTGCTTATTATTAATTCAAGAGAGCTGGACACATCAGACCTAATTGTATTTTTCTCAAGAAGAATGAAATGAAAAAGAGGAATTATTAAAGGAACAAAAATAAGTATTACAAATCCAAAGCTATGAATGTTCTGAAAGCTACTAATACCTGTAGTGCTAGTGGTGGTGACTCTTCAGATGAGTCTTCTGATTATGAATCTTCAAGAAAAAAGAATATTGGTCTTATATCCGGGCGACCAGTTAACAATCATTGATTTATGGATAAGGTACACAATTCTGAAACATTGACCAATGTTTCTTTAAATTCTAATGATAGTAAATATTATAACTCTCTGATTAAGAATCCTTTTCTGATGAAGAAAATACTTTACCTACCTATGAAGAAGTTTCTAGGTTTGCATAACTCCTTGATATTGAGAATTCAAAACTCAACAAAAAAACGTGATAAGGAAAATTCTATGAATATTATTATTAATAAAGAAATATTAGATCTTTCTAAATATCTTCATAAGAAAAATTCTGATTTCGAAAACATTTCAAAAAATCGTGAGGAAGTAGATTTTGAGAAGAATAAACTTTCTAAAGATCAAGAAAAAGTAATTTCTAAGAAAAATGTCTTAGAGCCTAGGACTAGTTTTAAATCTAATGACTTCGAAGATAAAAACATGGTTATAAAACTCATGTCTGAAATATTTTCCTTAAAGAAGTATTTGAAAAACATTACCATATGTAATGAAAATTTTGATAAGATGTATTCACAAATATGTCCTTTAAGATAAAAATCCGGATTTTGTTATACCCATGCAAAACCAACTTTTAGCAACAAATATTTTGTTCCCCAAAGTGCCTCATTTTGTACCAAATGTCAATGTGGTGGTCACTGGGCAAAAAAATTTTCTTTAAACAAAACCCAATAATTATGTTTCTATAAGGCATATTTTTCTAAGAACATGTGGGTACCCAAAATTTTGTTATCTGGAAATCTCGGATCCAAACAAGTTTGGATTCATAAGATCTATTTATTTTCTTATTTTCAAGATGATAAAAAAAGTACCAAGAACAATACATGGTACATGGATAGTGGTTGATCCCGATATATGACTGGTAACAAAAACTACATTGAAAAAATTATCAAGGCGAAAGGAGGGAAAGTAACTTTCGGAGATAATGCTCAGAGATAAATTGTTTTTATAGGTAATATTTTTCATCTTTGTAAAACATTGATTTCAAATGTTTTGTTTGTCAAGGGTATTAAGCACAACCTCATTATTATATGTCAATTATGTGATGAAGGATACCTTGTGAATTTTAGGAATGATAAGTTCTTAGTACACAATTCCAAGGAAGAATTTATTCTTTCTACCCATAAGAAAGAAAATGTTTACACACTAAACAAAGAAGACCTTAGGATCCAAGACTTACCTTGCCTTTGTGAAATGGAAGATCATTCTTGGTTATGGAATAGATGACTAGGTCACTGTAACCTTAGAAACTTATGTAAAATCTCTAAGATGAAATTAGATAAGGATCTACCAGAGCTTAGATTTGATTCTTCTAAAGTTTGTAATCCTTTTCAATAAGGAAAGAAACATAAATCTAGTTTTAAATCAGTTGGTGATGTCCCAAAAACTAATGTGTTACAGTTGGTGCACATGGATATTTTAGGTCCAACACAAACTGGAAGAATTAGAGGCAAATAATATGTGTTTGTTCTAGTTTATGATTACACTAGATTTACATGTGTCAATTTTATAGCATAGAATTCTGAAGCTTTTTTTATTTCAAAACATTTAGAGCTCTAGTTTAAAATTAGAAAAATATGCCATTAAAAACTATTCATAGTGTTCATGGAGGAGAATTTCAAAATTCTGATTTTGAACGTTTTCGTAGTAGAAAAGGTATCGCTAACAACTTTATAGCACCTAGAACTCCTCAACAAAATTGTGTAGTTGAAAGAAGAAATATAATTATTCAAGAGATAACTATAACCATGTTGACTGAATATTCTATAGCTAGACATTTTTGGGCTAAAGCTGTAAGTACTACCTGTTATACTATAAATCGAGTTTTGATTAGACCTTTTCTTAATAAAACTCCTTATGAGTTATGGAATGGTAGAAAACCTAGACATTCCCACTTCAAGGTTTTTGGCTGAAAGGTATTAATCTTGAAAACTAAAGATAACTTACACAAATTCGCAAAAAAATATGATGAAGAAATTTTCTTCGGATACTTCACAACTTCAAAGGCATATAGAGTTTTCAATAAAAAAACTTGTACTGTTAAAGAAATAGTACATGTTAAATTCGAAGAAACTGATCCATTTGTTTTTAAACAACTTCATCCTACATCTTCAGATATTTTTTTAAAAACTGATTATCATCCTTTTATAGAAAATCCTTCTGATAAGGAAAATGTTCAAGAAGATACTTCTGAAACATTTACCCCAGAAGCTTTCCTACCCTATGTTGATGAACATGTTTTACAAAACCCAAATCAGTCATTTCTTAAGAATCATCCTAGTGATAGTATCATTGGTGATGTGAATGAACATGTATGTAATAGAAGTTACTTAAGGAATGAAGTATAACATCTAGCATTTCATTCCCAATTAGAACTAAAAATCACTGATGAAGCTTTAGGTGATGATGATTGGATAAAATCCATGCAAGATGAACTAAATGAATTCAAAAGGAATAATGTCTGGACCTTGGTTGAAAGACCTAAGGAAAATTATGTTATTGGAGTAAAATGGGTCTTCAGAAATAAGTGTAATTAAAATGGAGTCATTGTTAGAAATAAAGATACACTAGTTGCTAAAGGCTATAATCAGCAAGAGGGAATAGACTATGAAGAAACCTATGATCCAGTAGCTAGACATGAATCTATTCGTATCTTAGATGCCTTTGCGGCATTCTTCAATTTCAAACATTTTCAAATGGGCGTGAAATGTGCTTTTCATAACGGTTATGTTCAAGAAGAATTTTTTGTTGAACAACCTCCTAGATTTGAATTCAAAAAACATCCTGATCGTGTTTTTAGACATACCAAATCTTTGTTTGGCTTTAAAAAAGCACCACATGCTTGGTAGGATAGACATTCAAGATTTTTTATTCAAAATAACTATGTTAAAGGAAAATGGGGATCCAAATCTTTTTATAAATAAAGATAAGAAAAATGTTTTGATTGTTCAAATTTATGTTAATGAAATTATATTTTGTTCAACTCAGCAATCATTAAATGGTTCATTTGAAAATCTAATGAAATCTGAGTTTGAAATGAGTATGATGGGTGAGTTAACATTTTATCTACGTTTTCAAATTTCTCAAAAACCAGAAGGAACATATATATCTCAACATAAGTATATTAAATATCTTCTTAAAAACTATGGATATGACAACACTAATAGTATTAATACTCCCATTGGTACCTCAAACACACTTGATCATGATGATGCTGGGAAACCCGTAGATCAAACATATTTCATAGGTATGATAGGAAGCCTACTGTACTTGACAGCTAGTCGTCCAGACTTAATGTTTTCAGTATGCTTATGGGCCAGATATCAATCCAACCCTAAGGAATCACATTTAAAGGCATTGAAAAGAATCTTTCACTACTTAAAGGGAACCATGGATCTAGGACTATTTTATACTTATGGAAATGATTTTATCTTAAAAAGTTTTTCAGATGCTGACTTTGGTGGTTGTAGAATAGATAGAAAATTACATCTTGAACTTGTCATTTCCTAGGAGATTCGTTAGTTTCTTGGTCATTCAAGAAGAAACACTCAGTAAGAATTTCCACTACTAAAGCTGAATATGTAGCAGCAGGAAGTTGTTGTGCTCAAGTATTGTGAATGAACACACACTCAGAGACTATGGATTGAGTTTTACTAAGACTCAAATTTTTTGTGATAACAAAAGTGCCATCGCCCTTCGTAAAAACCCTTCACATCTCTCCTGTGCGAAGCACATAGATATTAGGCATCACTTTCTTAGAGATCACACACTTAAAGGAGATATCATTTTTCAGTTTATCGGGATGCAAGATCAACTTGCTGATATTTTCACAAAATCTTTACCTTCTTATATATTTTAATACATTAAACAGAAGTTAGAAATGATAACCATAATGTAATCTTTCTTCATTAACTTCTTGTTAAACCATTCTCCTTACAGTAATAAAATCATTTTCATAGGGGGAGTACATTTTATTTTTAGTATAATCAATATTTTTGTAGTAATTTTTTTAAACTTTCGCAACCAAAATGTTTTATAATGATCTTTTTGAAAAAAAAATTTAAATGAAATTTTTTAAAAAAAAATTCTTAAAAGAAATTTTCATACTTGAAATTTTCGTAATGGAAATTTTCATACTCAAAATTTTCAAACTGGAATTTTCATAATGAAATTTTCATACTAGAACATTCGTAATTTAAATTTTCATACAGGAACTTTTGTAATGAAATTTTCATACTGGAACATTTGTAATGAAATTTTCGAACTGGAAATTTCGTAATGAAATTTTCATACTAAAATTTTCGTAATAAAATTTCATAATGATAGTTTTTGTAATGAAATTTTCATAATGAGAATTTTCGTAATGAGAATTTTCATAATGGGAATTTCCGTACTCATCGTTTTTCAATAAGTTTTTCGTAATGAGTTTTTAGTAATGAGATTTTCTTAATATGTTTTTCATAATAAGTTTTTCATAGTGATTTTTTCATAGTCAAATTTTCTTCAAGAAGAATATCAACTATTACGAATAATCCTCCAAGCTGATCTGAAAGGTATGACATCCTTACATGAGTTTTCGTAATCGTTTTTAGTTACTGGAAGTTTTTTTCCTTATAAAATTTCTCGGATTCGTTTTCTCTTAAATCTGAATTTTTTTTTAAATCTCAAAATATTGGATTCATGTTTTTCATGCAAGTATGATTTCAACCGTCAGATCATACCAGAGAAGTTTTCAACCATTAGATTATTTTTGGAATTTCAATGGTCACTTCTATCGCCTATATAAAGGGGACCCCCATGGTTGTCCCACATCAATATCCAGGCTCTCACATCATGAAGCTTTGCCTCTGTTCTTAAAGGCCATTCCGAATGTCTGTAGAAGCAACTTCCCAAGATATGTCTACCAAAAATCCAATTTCAATATGGCAAGTGTACAGAGAATGGTTGGTCCATCTGAACTTTTACAAGTACGATTCCATCATCTCTAAGAATATCAAGTTGAATGGTTGGGTAGATTTTTGTGTATCTAAGCCCGGTGATCATGATGTAGTCTATACAGAGTTTCTTGTATAATTTTATGAAACAACAAGCTTCTTTGAGGAAGAGGGATGAGAAAAGTTTTCTTTTTAGTCTTATTAGAAGACATACAAAATTACTTACACGAAGGCAGTAAGCATGGTAGGGCTAGAATATGATAGAGAAGCTGAGTTCTGCTCACATCAGCTTCCAGATGTTCAGGGATGTTTTGTTAGGGTGAAGTACTTGGAGTGTCTTGGGCTTCATAATCAAAAGACAGTTAAGATTTCTCATCTTTCCTCTAATAATCGCATTCTTCAGTTATGGTTACAAGGCTTCATGGTTCCAAGAAAGGGTGACAATGATAATTTTAAGAAAAGTGATATATATTTCTTAGACTACTTGGTGAATCTAAGAAAAAATAAATCTAATAAGGCATATTCTTTTGAGGATAAATAGTATTAAGGAAGGAAATTTGAGAGCTCAAATCATCATGTATCCTACCTTACTATCAAAGATGATAGGATGGTGTCTGGATTCTTTCAAGGTTTCTTGTACGTCTAAGCCTCAGAATTGCAAGGTTATGTTTGTTAGTGGTGATACCTTGAAATTGATTAATATGGCTTATTCCTAGGAAACATGAGAGTTTTACAATATTCCAGCGGAAGAGGCTGAAGTTAATTCAGAAATTATAGAGATGAGTGAACCAGTGAAGTAGGTTTCTAAGAAGAGGAAATTGTAATAAGTAGTGGTTGAAGTCAAGAATACAAAAGCTAAGGAAACCAAATCCACACCTCCCAAGCCAAAAAAACAAAAAAACCTATTCAGATTAGGTGGCTAATAAATGGAGAGAAGATATGTTGAAGAGGAAGGAAGGGGATCCACAGTTCGTATTAGACCCTGCTAAGGCAAAGTCCTTAAGATAAAAAGTTGCGGTTGAGTTAGAAAATCAAGAAAAAGATAAAAAGATGAAGAAGAGGATGTATGAAGCTAAAGTCATATAATATTTTTTGATGCTTAAAAAAGTAACTTCAGAGAGGATTTCGGTTTTGGAATCCTTTTATGTTCAACCATTACCAGAGACTCCTGGGAAGAAGTATTTTTCTTCATAAAAATCTAAAGGGAAAGAAGTTGTTGAAGAAGTAGAGAAAGTATCTTGTGAAGAAGAAGTGGATGAAATTGTTGAGGAAGTAGAAGAAGAAGAGGAAGTAAAAGAAGAAAGTGGTGATCTTGATGACCTGATTAAACAAGTGGAAGATTATCAAGAGAAGGCAAGCCTTACAGAAAAACTACCACTCCTAACCTCTGAGGCCAAGACCTCAAAGTCTATCACTCCGGGAAAGGGAGTTGAGAAAAATTGTAGAAGAGATGATTTCGAGGAAGAATAATATTAAAATGAATTGTCTGAAGAAGAATCGTTTGAGAAGAATTTTCTTGAATAAGGAGAAGAGAAGGATAAAATAGATGAAGACAAGATTGTTCAATTATCAGAGAGTGAGGAAGAATCTTTAGATGATCAACCCATTCCAAAAATTGATAAGGGGAAGCAAGTGCTCATTGATATGCCAACAAGATATATCATTAGGAAAAAGGAGGTTGGTGGTTCTTCTAGAAGAATGTTTGTGAAGATTGAAGAATAGAAATCTACATGTAAATTTTTTGATTCCGAATCGTCAGAAAATGGTCATGATTTTGTTGTCGAGTCTTTGAAATTGTTGGTGAAAACCATTCCGATTTTTGCCACAATAGACTCAAGGTGTCAAATTCTTCAACATAGTCTAAATCAGAAATAAGAATCGTTATCCATGATGATGGATAAGTGTGTGAAGATAGAGGCTGACCAGAGAAATTTTGTTATCAATTATGATGTCCATAGAAAATCTTGCAGCAAAATAACTCTTTGGTCAAAGAAGGTGGATGATGACTTGGCAGAATTTTGAAATATCCAGAATGAGGAAAAATATGCTTTTGATACATAGGATGAAAAGATAATGAATCTTCAGGACAAGATAATTTTTTAGAAAAATTCTCAGAATCATCTAGTGATGTACTTGAATCATAAGGTTAGTTCTCTTGTTCAGAATTTTAAATGGGATAGAGATCTCCGGATTGAGCTCCAAGAAAAGCTTTTAAAGCAAGATGAGTTAGTGAAGGTACATGAAGAGGCCATGAAGGCTCAGGAAGAAATCTTGAAAGCTCAACAAGAAAGAATCACAGTTTTGGAGAAGCAAGCTAAGGAGGATCATAAAGATCTGAAGAAGCTAAAAAATCTATTGAAGAAGTTAATTCCAAAGGATAAGGAAGACAAATGAACTCAATCCGATCTTTTGTTTCATTTGATTTTCCTTGTAAATTTTTTTCCAACTTTAATGAAATCTCAAGTTGTTTGTATCTGGTGTTATTATGTACTAATGTTTTAGGTACTTTATTTTTTTTTCATTCCCACAAATCATTTTGAAAATCACAAAGGGGGAGAAGGAAAAATAACTACTCCTAAGGGGGAGAAGGAAAATTTCTAAACTAAGAAGAACTATCCTTAAGTAAGTGGGAGTTCTCATTAAGATTTCTGCATTCTAATAAAACCTCCATTCTGGAAATCTAGAATATGATCCTTAGAGTTTCAAAGCCTAAGGGGGAGTTAGTCATATTCATCATTATCCATAAAAAAATGGAGATAAGATTTATTTTCAATGTCCAGAAATTTATTCCAAGTCATTATATTCTTTTTCGTAAGGATGTTTATGCTTTCAAAAAAGGGAGAGATTGTTTAGTCAATAAGGTTTTCCTTGTGACTTTTTCATTCCTTCTTGTTTTGAAAATCACAAACACCTTATCTTTAAGTAAATCTTTCTATTCTATGCTTTGCTTTTATAAGGAAAATTTTCTTGACTAAGGAAATTTATCCTTACCATATTTTCATTTTTTATATTTTAACTAATTGTAAAATTCGGATTCATATTTATAATCTTGGAATCCAATAATATTTAGATATGAAGCATTCTGTTTTTGGATCCGAATTTTTGATGCGAACTATAATTAAGTTCCACTCCGAATAATAAATGTGAACTGTAATGAAGTCCCACTCCGAATTCTGGATGTGAACTGTAATGAAGTTCCACTTTGAATTCTGGATGTGAACTGTAATGAAATTACACTCCAAATTTTGGATACGAACTCTCATGAAGTTCCATTCCAAATTATGGATATTAACTATAATAAAGTTCCATTCCAAATTATGGATACGAAATCTCATTTAGTTTGACTTGGAATTCAAATTACTTACTTATCAAAGTTCTAACTCTGAGACCATTGAATGCAGACTCCGAACTCTTATGAGTTCTGAACCCAAATTCTCATGAACTCTAACTCCGAACGTTGAATGTTCTGGTTCCGAATTCTGAATGAAACCAGACTCCGAATTTCCTTGAAATTCATACTCTGGATTTCTACAGAATTCAGGTTCTGAATTCCTACAAAACAGAATCTGAATATCCTTCTATTATATACTCCGAATTTTTATTTGCTTACAATCCAAATTTCAGTTTTCCTTATGCTTACACTCGTTTCATTATAAAATGATGTTGTTCTTTCAGTTACACATGTTTTGTTATAAAATGAAGTCATCCATTTTTTTCTAATTAACCATTGGTTGAGTGACACATATACAGGTCCCTTGAAAATTTAAGAAAAATATAACCATTGGAGGAGTGACCGACCATTGGTTCTTCGCCTATAAATATAATCTCATTTGAAAAGAAGCAAACAACATTGACACAAAACATTATCATCGGTGCTTACATGCTATTGAAGCGGTTTCTAGAGAGATAGACTATTATCAGCTTTCACGCTTCATGCAGAATGTTTCAACAGCTTGTTCAAACTTTTCATAGTGCAGACTTGCTTCGTGCAACTCTGAATATTGGTGATTACATTTGGGGGATTTCGGGGATAGGAAGAGAGAGGTTCCAACACCTTGAAGTTGAGGGCTTCCTTACTAAGGAAGACAGAGGTTCCAACTACCTTGATGTTGGGGGATTGCGGGGATAGCAAGATAGCGAATCCGATCTTCATATCGAGTGCTTACCTGGATGTGGGTAAGACAGACTTTCTTGAATGTATAAATCAAGGGACCTTTATCCCAGGTTGTTGGATACACTTCTCTTTGGGTTAAAAGATTCATATCTTGTTACTTGTTTTTGATACAATTTTTTCCGTTGCGTTTTGTATTGTAAGGAAAATATAACCTTATTTTATTTCCTTACACTTTACTATGATTCTTGTAGATTCTATACACATTAAGGTAGAATCGGATATTGTAAACTTTCATTATGTTTCAGTTTTCTGAAATCATATTTCCGGATCCATCTTTTTAGAATCATATTTCTGGAACTGATTTTTTGGAATCACTTTCCAGATTTAAGCAAGTGTATAGAACTAGATGTCTATAACTTCATACCTTGTTCCAATTCTCCTATTGGTGTTGTAAGTGTTGTGATTTTTCTTATTTTATCTTTGTTAAACGAATAATTAGTTATTCATAACAAACTTTAACGGTTCCAAAATAATTTTTAAAATGTAAAATTCACCCCCTCTTGTAAATTGAGAATCTACATCATTATTTCGATCCTACACATAACTAGTGCACATTAACCCAAAGGTGAAGGGATGGCATCAAAAATGATGTTTGAAGATGGGGTTGTGGATTGATCCATTGAGTTGAACATGTTAGTGTTGATATGAGAAGAAGCAACATCCTTTAGCGTGCCTATGGGAAGAACAATGATTCAAAGCAATGAAACATGAGGCAACACTCTAGGGACCTTGAAGTAACATCATATAATTCTGAAGTGTAGTATGGGAGAGGGTTGTGCAAAGTAGGAGAACTTGGAAAGAGGTTAGTTGCGAAGTGAATGGATTTAGAAATTAAAAGGATACTAACAAAGTAAAGGGCCTTTGTGAATGGAAGGATATTCGTGAAGGGAAGAGTCTTCGCGAAGCGTAGTGCCTTCACGAAGGGAAGGGTCTTCACAAAAGGTAGTGTCTTCATGAAGGGAAGGGTCTTTTCAAAGAGAAGCATATTTGTGAAAGGAAGGTATTCACCAAGGGAAGCCTTTGATGGAGAAGAGCTTCATTTTAGAAAATCCCCCTTTGATTAGAGAGTATTTCAAGAAGGATATGCCGTTCACAAAATCTCGATCACCCAAAAGGGGATTCCTCATTTTTGAAGGTCATAAGGCTTCATAAAGTGAATCCTCACCATAGGTGGAGAATGTGAAGAACACGAGGCATGGTTTGTAGAAGATAAGTACCTTTTGGTGATACATCTATTGGATCGGTGATGTTCTTGGCAAAATGAAAGCATGAAAGATGAAAGGATGAAGTAATAGTGGTTTGATAGGGGGTGAGCCCTCTATTTATAGGAAACAAAGGTCGTCGAGGGTCGTAGAACTCACTGTGGAGAAGAATGACACCGCAAAAAGGAGGGATATGTCAGAATGCATCGTCCTCGCATAGCATTCATGACTACATAGAGAGGATTTACATAGTGGTCGTTGCGAAACAGGCTGCAGAGATTGATGAAGTTGCAAGGAGGACGCACTCCATCAGAATGTGTCAGCCTCACAGGGGGTTCGTGACATCGTAGAGACGTTCGTGGTGGCCATATTCATGGTGGTGGGCCAACCTTGTGGAGGTATTTGTGAATGAGCCCTTGGGGATGGTTTAGGAGGGATTTATGGCCCTTTTGAGTTCTGATTCACTCTGTAGTGTCGATGAGTTTTCTCCCTAAGCGGGATGAATTTCAGTGCCAACAACTATATACTAAATACTCAATTCATTAGATTTATAAGCTATGTAATTTCCTGGGGTTTCATCTAGCGTTAAATTATAAGTACACACCATTAAATTAGGACACATTCCATGTATATAATATGTCATTTGAGTTAATTTTTTTATATTTAAAACCATATTGGATAGTTTTCACAGGTATTCCCCAGGTTTCTTTCAAATACAAAATTGTGTACGATTTTATTGAGTTTTAAATAAAGTGACATAATTTTTTTATTTAATGTAATATTAGATGATAATTTCAGGATTATTAAATGAAATCAGATAAAATGAATTAAATGATTAACAAGAAAAATAATTAGGTTATTTTAAGGGAGTTTTGTTCTTATTGATTAAGGAATTTAATTGACTGGTAGATAGTTTCATTAAATTCGTAATCATTGAATGGGTGTAACCAACCATGATCATGACCATAAATATGTATATGTTGGTTTAATTTAATTTAATTTTATTATATGGGTTTTGATTAATTTTATTATATCAAATATGATGTCTGGTGAGTCATCCCTCTATAAGAACTCAGGTTTTCATATGAGGTACATATCCTTTTATTTTTGTTTAAATGATTTTTATGGCCTTAATTATGTACCCCTTGTGATCACTGGTGTTTTCTAGGTGTCCAAGGATTTTTCAGAGCCAAAAAACACATTTTGGGCTGAAAATGGCCTGGAACATGTTTGCGCATGGCCTGTGCACAGTTACGGTAACCATGAGAGGGGTGGAAGTAGCTTACGAAAGGTTCAAGAATCCATGCGGTAGAGACTGTATGACCATGTGATATATCTAAAAAGTTTTAGGGTTTTTACAGAATGTTTTCAAGTGGTTAACACATAGTTTTCTAGACCATGTGGAGTAACTGTGCAACGTGCCTCTTGTAGGTACTGAGCTTCGCATGGATACTGCATGGTTTGCGAAACCATGCGGGTAAACTGTGCAAGCAAGCTATGTGAGTTTTTTTTAATTTTAATTTAAATTCAAAAATCCATTCTAAAACAATTTTATGTTTCTATTCAATGCACCACAAACCTCATTACATGGAGCTCTCATTAGGCACCAATGGTAGGATTTGAGCCAGATTATCCGTATGACCTCCGATTTGAGTGCAGTTTATCTCATCGGATCCGCAACGGTAAGACCTAAATTATTTTTTAGATGTTCTTGATTCATTAAAAAAATGATTGTGCTATTTTATTTTTGTCTCATATTACCTAATATTCTATTCTTTATCCCTTATTCATATCTCTCCTAAACATGGACTAATCAGGACTTGATATTGGATGCTCTCTCTACTACCGAGTAGAGGTAGGTGGTCTATACTTTCTTTTGACTTTTCTGGGGATTATTGGGAGGTGGGCCATTTCACTGGCCATTCGACATTATGGTGAGGCCCCAATTTTTAGAGAGATACTCTTGGTAGGCTTAGTCAGACCTAGTAAGGATTCCCTTAGGTTCTGTTTAGGTGTGTTGTCACATATTGCTCGATTCGAGGTCACTCGATGGGTGATAATTATGGAATTAACAATTTTATGTTGGTTTAAATGACCCAAGAGGTGTTCTCTTGTGTTTTACAAGTTAATGAAATCCCATAAATTCCTTAATTATATTTAATATCTTTTTGGAGATTTATTTCCTCTTCGTTTAGTGATATCTGGTTATTTCATGCTTATCTTGTGTTAACCAGTATTGTTAAATGGATGATATGGGTGGGTATAACTATATGAATTGACTAATGGAATGTTAAATCGATAATATGGGTTTGTATACCTATATAAATGATTAATGACATGTTAAATTGATAAAAAGGGATGGTATGCCCATATGATTTGTAAATGGTAAATTGGATTGCATGAGTGGGTACAATTATGGCTTGTGGTTGGTTATGTAAATAGGTATATTCAAATGGTTTTGAAATGTTTAAATCAAATGTATTAATTGAATAGTTTGATAGATTCCATGAACTTCTCTCTATGGATCTGGAATGTGGTAGTGGGTGCCTTGAATTGACTCTACCCCTTGAGTGATGATTCTGTGGGATGCCTCGAGCCTTGCTACCTCATGGATCCTTCTTTCTTGGACTCACACAGGACAAGTTGGTACACATGCTCCTAGGACTCTAACAAGTGAACAGACTGAGTTTTCACTGGGATGCCTATGGGACTTTCTGTGGATGTCTTGGAAGAGCTCCTTGGATAGGGACTTTCTTGGTCCAGATTTATTTCATGGATGCTCTAGTACATGAAACCTTGGATCTCGACCTTGTAGTCTACACTTCACTATATTGTGTGGCCATGGATTTTTTCCTAAATTCTCTATATAGCATGGTTGTCGATTAATTGATATGGATGTATCTAGGATGTGTTCATGTGGATTTTTTACATTCATATAGATTCCTTGTTTGGATGTAACTCTGTTGAAGGTAGACTTAAGGGTTTTTTGGTTTTACATATGGAAGTAGACTTATGCCATGTGAATACACACTTACTTTACTACTTTATTTACACATTCTAGCACTTGAATATTGTTGTTAAAACTCTATAGACAATGGGTGATTTCCTACAAGGATGTTTATATCACACATTATTTGGTCCACCACAGGGACCCAAATGGATTATATGGTTGTAGGTTTTGATAGGGGTATGATCCCTAGTAGAGGTTGTTGGATGTGGCTTTGGATCTGGGGAGCATAGTACCAAGCTAAGGCTTTCGATGCTACAAGCACTTTTTGGTATTTGGTTATTTTTGGGATACTTGTACTGTATTTTATTTAGATGTAAAACATTGGATTCTTACTAGATACATATATCATCTACATCATTTTGTATGTGAGACACTTCTGGTTATTAATATTTATTCCTATCTTACATTACCGGTTTACTTCAGTTGACTGCTTTTTATTTTGCTTATGCTATTTTTTATGCTTTACTTCTATTATGATACTCTTGAAATGAGGGCATAATCTCCCCACTGACTCTCATAGGACCTCACTTCTAGTTGGTAGCCTCTGGAATTTAGGGAGTTTCACTTCTGTCCTTGTGACCAACCGATCTTGGGGAACCATTGGGTGGAATCTGGGTTATGGCTGTTACAAAGTGGTATCAGATCTCTTTTATATTTTCACTTACTGTTTGGAGACATTAGATAGGGATATAAAAAAATGGAATTTGGTAATAAACTGTTCCCGGTAGTAGCTACCCTGCATACAAGGAAAATCCAAATTTCCTCAAATGGATTTAAATTTTTTTATAGATTTTGACTATTACATTTACATTGATTTCACCATTGGGTGACACACATGATTTATTCTATTACTATTGATTCAATTGTGGGTTCTATTTTATTTGAAAGCTAATGAGATGTAGGTATTCCATCTCAAGCATCATATAAAAACTAGTTAGAAATCACATGCCCTGAATTTTTCCATTCCATCTAAGATGAATTAGTCATTACATGCTACTATGATAGTTTATGTGATAGTTGTGCCTACGGTTATGTTAGTTTGGTTGTAGTAGATAAAGGAGTGACATCATCTTTAAATACAAAAGGATTATAAACCCTTATGGATTGGTAAATGTTGCAATAATAGAATGAAAGTGAAAGAATGAATTTAATATGTATGGATTATATGGGCATAAAATTTTTATTCATGAGGTGTTATGGACCCTTAGAAATCAGAATTTGGTGGACCACGAGTTATATCATTTGAACAAATTATTATTAAATGAAATTAATGAAATGGAAAATAGAGACCTGACCAAGACCTAGATTTTGAGTGGAAAAGATGCATAGTTTCTAGTGGTATGATGTATATTCTTCATATAGTTCTAGCATTAGGATCTGGCTATGGGTTTTTGGATTGGTTTCTCGGAGGGTTTTGATCTTTCCTATCACATTATGCAGTATGCCTTGATATTTATCTTTTCTAAAGTTTGTGTTTGGAATTATAGAGGCATTCCACCATGAAAACCTTTAGAGGTAAGATGAGAAGGAGGCTATGAACATCACTTGGAGATGGTGGTCCACAGGCTGCCAGTTGATCCTCCTTTAGTGCCAGATGCAGCACTTGAGGTTGTTCCTTACACAGGTGCTGAGGCACAGTTCCGAAAAGGCTTATTTTGGTATATGTATACCTTCTATTGAGAACCTTAGCATCCCATTTTTATGGATGAGTTCACACGAGTGTTCTAACAGCAGAAACCTCCCACATTGTTTAGGCATGGAGAACCACATGCCACATAGTTGTGGCCAGAGATCATGTTAGCAATTTTTGAGCATCTAGAGATACCTTCAAAGGGGTGGGTAAAGCTCATGAATTACATTCTAGGTGTAGTGGTGTAGAAATGGTGATATTTCTTGATCCAGGTTGATGGGTTGCATGATATGTGTTGGACTGATTTCCATGCCTGATTCTACGATTACTTTTACCCTGTGACTCTACGAGTAGAACAGTCTAGTGAGTTAATGCATTCGGAGTAGGGCACAATTATGTATATGGAACACTCAAAACGATTTACACAGCTGCAATATTTTTCACTAATGTGTCTTATAGATTAGCTATTGAAAGTGAGACACATTGAGGAAGGTCTCAGACGTGCTATCAGATCTCAGTTCAACATGTACAATATGACTACTATTACTGATATTTTGAATCAGGCGCTAATTATAGAGTGGAACCTGAGGGAGTTTAGGGTAATAAAAAGGGTGGGTGGTGTTTCTCATCCTAGTGGATCTATGACTTTAGGTAGGAAGTGTTGTTTTGATCCCTCCCATGATTCTAGTGCTATCCTGGCTTTGGGTGCATGCATCTTTGTGTATTTCCATAAGTGTAGTAGGTGAGGACACATGAAAAATCCGTGTGATCACAACCAAGTCATGTACTGAGCTTGCGACATGACGGGCCATATGTTGAAGTTTTGTAGGACCTTCACTCCAAATATGAGTGGCAGGAGGTCATCTCTAACATTAGGTTCAGGAGTAGGTTCTTCAGCTCCACATCAGGCTCGGAGCTGGAGCAATGCAGTTTAGTTAAGTAAAAGTAGTGGTGGTCATGGCCATGATAGCAAGATACCGGGTTCCTATATACAAATCATAGGGATGTGGTACAATGAAGGATAATGTAGTACAACAAACCCAATATGAGAAGGATCCCATAACTTATACAGTGAGAGGTATGATCTTAGTATCTTCTACTGTTGCATCTGTTCTTTTCGATACAGGTGCATCACCTAGTTTCATATCTTCACCAGTGGTTAAAATCCTCAAGATGTTTTTTTTCTTTCTGAGAGAGTTATGACAGAAGATACCCCTTTAGGAGTCAGAAGGGGTGATGTGAGCTAGTTTATGGAGTGTCCCCTTGAGGTTTGAGGGTGTCACTTCAGTTGGGATCTTTATTTCCTTGAGATGATAGGGTTTGACATAATTCCCAGGATGGAATGGCTAGTAGTGTATCAAGCATAAAGTGACTTCTATCACCAATGTGTGACTTTTACATCAAAATAGGGTTATGTGTTTACCCAAAAGGGTGAATGGGATATCAATGTTATCCGAGCTAGACCAGGTCATCATGGGTTGGGTGGGATAACAGTCTAGATTACTAGTTTTTTTGGATGAACAAGGAGTGAGTCACAGGTACTTCAATCCAGTTGTTTAGCACTTTAGGGATGTCTTTCTTGATGAATTTCCTGGTTTACCTCCTAAAAGAGAGATGGAGTTCTATATCGATATAGTGATAGGAGATTCATCAGTATCCATTTCTCTTTATAGGATGTCTATGATGGAGTTTCAGGAGCTCAATAGGTAGCTAGAGGATTTTGAGGCGAAGAGGTTTATCAAACCGAATACTTCTTCATGGGTTTCACCAATCCTTTTTATGAAAAAGACTGATGGTACCCTTGTTCTATGTGTAGAATAACATAAAGTAAACTAGTTGACAACTAAAAATCAATATCCCTTGTCATCAATAGATGATATTCTTGGTTATCTTAAAGGAGATAGAGTATTATCAAAAATATACTTGAGGTTATGATATCATCAGGTGCGTCTTCACCATACATACATACCTCATACAAACTTTTTTAGTAGGTATGGTCTATATGAGTATCTTTTTATGTCATTCTATCACATGAAGGTGCCAAATGGTTTCATGGCATTGATGAAATGAGTGTTCCATCCTTACATGAATTATTTTGTGGTGAATTTCATGGATGATATAATGGTGTGTTGTCACAATCAAAGAGACCTTGAAAACCATATTGAGATCATTTTGAATACACCTAGAGAGAATCAATTATATGATAATCTCACAAAGTAAATTTTTTGGATGGATTACATTCACTTCCTATGTCCCATTATCTCAGAAACAAGAGTATCAATATATATAGAGAAGGTGGGACTAGGAACAGACCAATAATGATTTTTATATATGAATTTTCTTGGGATAGCTGGTTACTACAAGAATTTCATACAGCACTTCTCATGCTTACCATTGTTGTTGATGGTCTTGACTAAGAAGGGTTTGAAGATCATTTGGTTAGATTCCTTCGATATATCCTTTGAGGTGCTGAATAGAAGGTTGACATCATCACCAATTCTGATACTACAAGAGTGGGTCAAGAGTTACATGGTGTACTATGATGATTCAAGTATTGGGAAAGAGGATGTGTTGATGAAGGGGGATTGAGTCATGGTGTATGGGTCTCAGAAGCTGAGTTATTATTAGAGGAATTACTGTACAAATTATTTTGAGTTAGCTATAGTTGTTCATGCATTACACTATGGGAGACACTATTTATTAGGAGAACATTTATTGGTCTACACAAACCATAAAATCCTCAAGTAAATATTCACATAGTGTGATCTGAATCTGAGGTAGTGAAGGTGGGTGGAGTACCTAATTTCCTTTTAATTTGAGCTTACCTATACACCTGGTAGAGGAATTTCAATGGCCAATGTACTGAGCATGAGGACTCAGATATAGGTGGTGCAACTGGATAGTAGTGAGTGGAAGCATATAGATTTATTCTTGTAGATTCATCTAGAGGTTCACGATATATAGGTACGGACTTGTCTATCATCGTTATCTGTGACCTCTACCCTGCATGATAGAGTTAGGATGAGGCAGCTATCAGATTCATAAGGCCTAGTTCTATGGAAGTGTGTGGCAGGTGAGGATCCTCCTCTTGGTTGGATGGTCGGTGATGATGATATTCTTCATATCCATGGAAACGTTTGGGTTATAGTGTATATGCATGAGGAGTTGATGGAGGAGTTTCATGGTTCTTCATGCACAGTACATACCAGTGTCACCAAAATGTACCATGAAAAATGTCGTCAGTATTGGTGGCTAAGTACGACAAGAGAGGTAGCTAGTTTTTTTACAAAGTTTTCCACCTGTTAGAAGGTGAAAGCATAACATCCACAACCAATTAGGATTTTAAAAAACAAACCTATATTATAGTTGAAATGGGATGATGTGGTGATGGGTTTTGTGACTGGTTTACCGAGGTCGACTTGAGGTAACGATGTTGTGTGGGTTATTGTTTATAGGCATACGAGGGTTGATCACTTTTTTCCAATCAAGGGTACCTTCATTGGTGATGATCTTGGAAGGTTATATAACTGAGAGGGTTACATCTTCATGGGTTCTTGTGAACTATTTTTCAGATAGGGATGACCACTTTATTTCTCGTTTCAGGAAGAGTTTTCCAAGGGAAATGGGTACAGAGGTTATTTTGAGCATAACATACCACTCTCAACCCAATGGCCAGTTAGAGTGTTTGATACATGTGATAGAGGACACACTGTGAGCATACGTCCTTGATTTCGGGGTGTCTTGCGAAAGGCACATTACCCTGGTGAAGTTCAATTACAATAATATTTATCTGGTGACTATACATATGGCACCTTACGACGCTCTATAAGGTAGGTCATGTATCTCCCCCTATGCTAGTTAGAGGTAGGTGAGGTATCTTTACTAGGATTGTTTCTCCTGAAGCAGACTTATGTGAAGGTCCAGATGATTTAGAAGAGGATGGCTACAACACAGTCTCGTAAAATATCTTATGCCAATCACCATAGATAGCCTCTAGAGTTTGAGGTTGTGGATCTTGTTTCCTTGAATGTTTCACCGAGGTTGGGACATATGTGGATCATGAGATAATGTATGTTTTCAGCACAATATGTCAAGATATTCGAGATTCTGGAGAGATTTGGGTTGGTTGCCTATAAATTTTAGTTACATCAGAGGTATCAATCCATACACGACATCTTCCACGTATCTTATCTGCACCATTATCATTCGGAACCATCTCATGTTTTTAGCCCGAGGAGGTTGAGCTTCTATTTGATTCATCCTTTGAGGATCATCTGATACATATCATCGATAGGAGAAAAAATGTTCTCTGATGAAGGTTAGTTCCTCTAGTATGGGTGTCATGGTATCATGATTGTTTATAGGGTGAGACATGTGAGCGAGAGGCCATCATACTTTCTCAGTGGCTAGAGTTCTTCTTAGATAAATCTTGACCACCCTTCAAAGTGAAATTTGGGTAAAAATTTCTATAAGGGAGAAAGATTGTAAGAACTCTAGTTTTTTATGAGGTAAAAAACCTTTTTCATTTAGGTTTATATTCTTTTTATGGCCTTAATTGTGTTCCCCTTCTGATCATGGGTGTCTTGGAGGTGTCCATGGATTTTTAGGAGTCTAAAACCATGTTTTGGGTTAAAAATGGTCAGGTTCATGGTTTGTGCATGGCCTGTGCATGGTTAAGATAACCATATGAGGGGAGGATGTAGCTTCCTCATAGTTGGAGAAACCATGTGGTATAGGTCGCTTGGTCGTGTGAGGAGTCTGAAAAGTTACAGGTTTTTTATAGATTGTTTTCACATGGTTAAAGCATAGTAATCCAGACCGTGCGGAGTAATGAGGTGAAGTTCCCCTTTGAGGTAGTGAGCTGTTCTTGGTTACCGCACAGTTTGTGAAACCGTGTTGTTAAAACATGTGATCCTTATGTTTGAGTTTTTAAAAAATTAATATAAAGTCAAAAAACATTTCTAAACCAATTTTTGGTTTCTCTTCAACACACAACAAACCCCCTCCTGTGGAGTTCTCCTCAAGATCCTAGGATAGTATTTGAGTCAGATCGTCTATTCGACCTTCGATTCAAATGCGGTCTGTCTCTTCAGATCAACAACAGTATGCCTTCAATTAATTTTTATCCATTCTTAATTCTTCAGAACAATGACAGAACTATTTGATTTTAGGATCATATTCCATAATATTCCATTCTTCATACTTTATTTAAATTTTTCCTTAACTAGGACGAATTAGGACTTGATACTGGACAATATCTCTACTACCGAGACATGGTAGGTGTTCTATAATTTCTTTTGACTTTTCTGGTGCTTTTCAGGTGTTCATCATTCTCTCCAGTAGTCATAGTTTCTGGTAAGGCCCCATTTTTGAGTGAGATACTCTTTGTAGGCTTATTAAAACCTATTTAGGATGTTCTTAGGTTCCTTTTATGTTTGCTGGCACCTGTTGATCGATTTTAGGTCACATGAGGGGTGAACCTTAAGAAATTAACATGTTTATGCGAGTTTGAACCACTTAATGGGTCTGTTCATATTCTTTCCTAGTTAGAGGAAGCATATAAACACCTTAATGGTTTTTAATATCTTTTTAAAAGATGTAATGCCCAATTTTTAAGTGATATCTGATTATGACATTCTTATTTTGTGTTAATTTTCGTTGTTAAGTGGATGATATGGGTGGATATACCCATATGAATTGATTAGTGTCATGTTAAATGGATAATATAGGTCGGTATACCAATATAAATGATTAATGTAATGTTAAATGGATAATATGGGAGGGTAGGACCATAATATTTTTAAATAGTAAATTGGATAGCATGAGTGGTTATACTCTTGGATTCTGCTTTGTTTTGTGAATGGGTATATTCACATGGTTTAGAATTGTTTAAATTGAATAGATTGATTGAATGGTTTGAAAGATTCCATGGACTGCTCTCTATGGATATGTAAGATGGTAGTGGACACCTTGGGTTGACTCTACCCCTTGAGTCTTGATTTCGTGGGGTGCCTCAGGCCTTGCTACCCCATGGATCCAACTTTCTTAGAATCACATAGGACGTCTCGATACACATGATCTTTGGACACCAACCAGTGATTAGACTAATTTTCCACCAGGATTACCATGGGACCCAATGTGAATGCCTTAACTGAGCTCCTTAGATCCGACCCTTCATGGTCTAGATTTTTTTCATGGATTTCCTAGCACGTGACATCTTGGATCCGACAATTATTTTATACACTTCACTATACTGTGTGGATATGTGATTTTACTAACATCATTATATAGTGTGTCTATGGATTACTTGATATGGATAGATGTATGGTGTGGCTTTCTGAATTTTTTACATGCTTATATATTCTTTTTTAAGAGCTAACTATGTTGAATGTATCCTTAAGGGTTGTTTTGTTTTACTTATGGAAGTAGACATATTCCATGGAAATACACAATTAATTTAGTTTTTCGTTGACACTTGTTAGAACTTTTGGAATTTTGATACAACATTATACTCCCTTGGTGGTTGCCAAAGGGAATTTTTACGTCACACCTTGTTCGAGCCTCCTTGGGGGACAAAACAAATTATATGGTAGTAGTTGATGATTGGGGAAAGATCCCAAGAATAGGTTGTTGATTGTGGCTTTAGAGAAGAGGAGAATATTACCATATTGAGGCTTGTGATGCAATATGATCTTTTATCCATTTTTTTCTTTTTGGGATACATGTATATTATAGAATTTACATGTGCTACTTTTGATGCTTTCTAGAATCATGTATCATCTCCATCATTTTTTATGTGAGACACTTTTGGTTATTAATATATATTCATGCATTTCATTCTTATTTTACTTTAGTTGATTGCTATTTATTTCTCTTCTGCTTTTTTTTATGTTTGTATTCCACTATGATACTCTGGTAATGAGGGAATAGTTTCCCCACAGACTCACCTTGGCCCTCGGTTCTTGTTGGATGCCTATGAAATTTGGGGAGATTCCCTTAAGACCTTATGACCAACTGGGATTGGTGGTCCATTGGGTGGAATCTAGGTCCAGGATGTCACACCCTCCCTCTTTTATTAGGTAAAACATGTGTGTCCATGGTTGTCAGATATAATTACCCTTAACCAATCCTTTGGATCCCCTTACCTATTTATGAGTTAAAAACATATATAATAAATATTTTTTCTAAAGGAACATGGGTTTAGTTCAATATGGAGTTGAGCAAGAGGAGGCTCTAGATGGAACCTAGATGAATCCAACATGATATTTACATAGTTGGATTGGTGGGATACAGTAACTCATGAAAAAATAGCACATGGAGTGTATCACTATGTTCATATATTGATTTATTTTCTACTAAATAAAAAATTAATGACCTAAAGAATGTGATCATTTCAATTATTTATTTATTTTATTTCTGATTTATGCATGAATTAGTTTATAGATGAGATTCCACAATCACGTAAATAAATGAACTTTTATACAAATATTGAATTAAAAATGGGTTATGGGTAAATATTTTATCGAAATTTGGTTAATACATAATGAAAAATACAATTTATATTAACAATAAATGTGGAGGATAAAACAATAAAGTTTTAAACTTAATAAAATAATATTCCAACATTATATTAAACCAGTCTAATCCTTCCATTAGTTGAATATGAATGAAAACCATATAACCAAGTGTTTGACCATCCCTTGTTGGGACACATAATTTTATAACTGAATTATTCTGAACTTTTAAGGTTGAAATAACCATTTTACATCAAGAGGATTCACCCTTTATTAATTAGAAGTGGCTTGGAGGAATCTTTCAAAGAAATCCCAGTTATGATTTTTGGATTGGGGAATCCACTCAACGGATCAAGTAGCTCTAAGTACAATGTTGAAAGGACCTACCTACCTGAATAATTTTGAGCAATTGAATAATCCCATAATTGGGTTATGAGATGGGTCATATGGGAATTTTCTAATAGAATTAATGAGAAACAGAACATTTTGAGTCTAATGCTGAGGTTGTTGAGTGTTGGAAAAATATTGGAGGACTTAATAAAATTAAATTCCTTATGTCTCATATAAATTTTAATAACATAAATTACTAATAATCATAGCGTTTTTTATTTTATAATAATTTCAATATTATCAACCACATTATCCATATTATCAATTTCAAAGAAATACTACCTCTTTACTAGAAGAAACATATAGGAAGAGTTTAGATAACTATAGGAAGTGTTGTTCCATGAATGGAAATATTATGTGGTAGAATCCTCACTGCCTAATCAATATACTAAAGAGGTGGGAGATGGTGAGTTTTTTGTATATTATAAACACATAAGATATGTTTTTAATATTTAGTGTTTCATTCTTTAATCCACCTAAAATGAATTCGTGAATTTACATAAGGACATGGATTCTTATTGAATACTCCATCATGAATTTATAATATATCAGTAGAGAGAAATATAAGAATGTTTTGTGATATCCAATGTGATTTTTCAAGGAAAAGTCTATTAAGGTTAACTAGATGGGCCTCACATAGTCAAACTCATTAGCCATATTGAGTGTTTAGATGATCTAGGTTTTAAAAAGCTGATGAAATGGGAACCAATTTAATTACATCATCACTCCATTAGAGATTATCTAGCATTATTATTAATTTCAATATGAAAAAAATTAAAAAAATACTCTCCTAGATATTTTTTAACTACTTTACCAAGATTAAAAACTCATGAAGCATGAAAATACTTTATTCCTTATGGAGAATAAAAAGATATCCTTAGAGAATATATCTATGTAGAAATATTCTTTTCAATTCCCTTTTAAGATGAGAAACATCATGGGATAGACAAGGGTACAAGATGTTATCTATTTATCATATGGATAGATGGGAAACTAGAAGAATCAATTCACTCAATAAAATAAGAATGGGGAAGCTTCTAGTGAAATCATTATAATGTTAAATTTATCCATTTTAATTAATTAGGCATTAGATATAGATTATGGTTTTGACATTGTATTTAAACATAAGAACGAATTAGTTTGTTGAATATTGACCAAGGGGAGGTATATTTATGAGTATAAAATGAATATAGACTAGTTTTTTTGGTTATTAGAGACTACCAACTCCCATTTTCGATGGGAATAATATTTTATCTAAAATGTTGTTATTACATGCCTTTAGATTCTAGATACATTATTTTTGTAACAAAACTTAATAGAGATGGATTTATTTTCATGTTTTGGAGAATTTTTTTATTATTCTATAAATAAATCATGTTTTATAGTAAGGATTGTTTAAATAATGGGTTTTTTGAGTTGGATTACACAATCCAATTAATTGAAATTGATAATGAATCTAGTTTTCATGAATCATACAACACCCAACTATGGAATCAATAATTAGATCATGTAAATAAAAATCACATGATCAAATTGCACTATGATTGATATTTGGTTTCTTTGGAACAAAAAAATTATTCTATATGTCATGCATGTTTACAAGAAAAAATGACCAAATCCCCATTTAAAATAAAATGTGAAGGGGACAAGGATATTCTTGAATTAGTTTATACCCATGTTTGTACAACGTTTCTAATTGAAGTAAGGGGTGGGTTCTAATACTGAATAACTTTTACTGATGATTTTAGTAGGTATGGATATTTACACTTAATAATATTTAAGTTAGATTATTTTGATATATTTAAATAATTAAGAATTAATTTTATAACCAACATGGAAATAATATTAATAACATATGCTCAGACTATGGTATATTATATCTTAATCAATTATTTATTGACTGTTTACAAGTGTTTGGGACAGAATCCCAAATCACTCTTCCTTATACACCACAATGGAATAGTGTAAGTTAAAGGAGGAACCACACCCTACTGAACATGGTTAGATCATTGATGAGTTATGTGAGTCTTTCATTACCCTTTTTGGATACACATTATAGAAAGAAGCACATATACTAATATGAGTTTCAACTCAAGAGATAAATGAAATTACATATGAACATTTTTTTTAGAAGCTTCATGTTGTCTAATTTACATGTGTGGAATTTTGAATCAATTTTTATGGCCTATTTAGGTAAAAACAGTATCCTTGATTAAAAAAGTGTACCTCTATGATATTTCTTTAGGAAGAAAAGGATATTACCAATAGAAACCCTCAAAAAAATAAAAAATATTGAAATACACTGCATATTACTTGATATGGAAAACAACTCTTTAAGAGAGACTGGGAACGAGATAGACATTGATAAATTGAAGGAATAATATAAAATAGAGTTGGAATAATAATAATATAATCTAAAAATCCATATAGAGGAAGATGTTCAAGAGACACATGTATTACATTGGAGTAGGAGGATGGTTATAGAACATGAATGACATGGTTTTCTAGTCACCAATGATAGAGACTTGTTATTAGTTGACAATAATGTTCTAATAATTTATAAGAAATAATTAAGGGTCATAGATATTTCTAAGTGTAATGAAGAGATAAATTTTCAAATGGATCCCATATACCAAATCATAGTCTACATTTTTGTAGATCCTCTAATAGAATAAAATAACATTAGTTTTTAATGGTTATTCAAGAATAAACATCACATGTATGTACCTCTTAATATATATATGACATGGATAGTTTCATCAAGGTTCAAAAAACATCAATTCATAGATTACGATAAAACCATCTCACCATTTCTTATACTGAAAACTTTCAGAATTATAATTTCCATTTTAAATTACCATGATTATTAATTTTTTAAAATGTATGTCAAAAAATCCTTCATTAAATGAACCATTGGGGAGATGTTTATATGACACAACCTAAAGGTTTTGGGACTACAAATAATTATAATAAGGTATAAAATTAGAAAAGGTACATTTATGGATAAATATAAGAATAATGGTCATGGAGGATTCTATTTTATAAATCCACAAGGTAATTTGGTTTTATAATGAATGAATATAATCCTTTTTTCATTTAGAAGATTATTTGGATTTTTTATATGTTTTTAATATTTTATGTCTATGAAATAATTCTTATTCGATGCAGAGTAAATGTTTTATAGTCTGTTAATGCTAGGTTAAAAAAATGATTCTCTATGAAGGAAATAGGTTAAGAACCATATATTCATAGGATCAAGATCTAGGAGACTAGTGGGTATATCTAAAAGTATATATATTGACATGATACTGAATATATTCAATAAGGAATAATTTAATAAGTGATTGTTTCTAGTGTCACGTGATATTTATCATTCCAATAAAATGTTTTCTAAGATTCAAGGGGAAATAATAAGGATGGTCTAGATTCTATAGGAATAATATATTAGGATTGTGATGTTTTTAATGTTATATAATATTCTAGATATCACCTACACCCTATTTGTGGTAGGAAGATATCAATTTGAAATAGGTGACAATAGTTTGATGGAATTCAACAATGTCCTCATGTATTTGAGATGAACTAAGGATATGTTTCTGATCTATGGATGAGCTATGTAACATGATACCTAGAGATATAAATATTCAAGTTTATAAATAGATTAATATTGTCTAGAATCACACTCTGGATATATTCTCATCCTTTGTTCAAGTGTTGTGAGCTGGAAGAGCTCAATAATATATATGGTCAATGATTCTATAGCAGATTATGATTTTATTAAAAAATTTAAATAATCTAAATAAGTTGTTTGAATGTGAATCTTCATCTAATAGTTTGGCATGTAACTTTATTTTAAACACTCTATCATATTGTTTTACGATAATAATATAATGTTGGATCTTACCAAGGAGCGAACATCACATTAGCAGACACATAACATATTTCATAAATATCATATCTTTTGGGATTATTCTCAAATAAGTGTACCTGTAATGAGAAGAGTATCCAAGGAAGAAAAAATGTTAGACCCCTTTACTAGGTTCTTAACTCAGTCAAAATATGATCTTCATGTGAGTTTTAGTGGATATAAATTCATTAGAAGTTGGATCTAGTCTAAGAGGAAACCTGTTGGAGATGGTGTTTTAGAACCTGCTATATGTACATTAAATTACATATATATTTGAATAAGTGAATACTAATTAAACATATAATTATAAATTTTTCATTGTTTTGGATTACCTTAATGTAGTAATATCCTAGATTATCTATCACATTTGAAAGTGCAGAGCAGTTCCCCTCTATTATGTGACACATGAAATTCAATGATGATATTATTAAACCTAGTTCTTTGGTTGGATAAAATTTATTAGGGGGAATATATTATTTTGTATTTTAGTGAGAGTAATATTAATTAAATGTGGCTTTAACACTTTAATTTATCACTTTTCAATCTCAAAGACAGTAGATTATGAGAACAGATCCGTTAGTAGGAAATCTGCATGTTTTATGTGTCATTAAATATTCCTATATGTATGTTTTTATATTGATCTTGATACAATTTCATTATTACTAACGAATTTCATTTATCACACAATTATATTTACTGAGAAGAACTATGACACGATCTATTTTTGGGATTTGTGTATGTTGGGTGTGTCACAAATGACATTTTATTAATGGACATATGGAGGGAGGATTTCTCCCTTATATATTAACGGAAGTGGATATTTCATCCCTTATATTATAATCAATCTATCACATTAAATTACATGAACAGGGTGTAATGAAAATACTATTTCATATGGGCAATGAAAGATGTTCCAAAGAGATTCATATATGACATGGTTGTGTAACATACTTAATGAGATATTTTGATAAATGGTTTTAATTAGAGGGTGAGCACTCATATGTGGTTTTTGACATTGCATCATTAATATCGTTATATTGTATTCCTTGACCATTTTCTAGATAGTAATCTTGGACTTTAGAAAAAACCTCCTAATTTCAATGATACAGAATCCTAGATGGTAATAGAATAAATGTTTCCATTGATATTAATTATATTCTATTTGAATTTTATAATTGGAATAATTAGTATTCTCAATACTGAGGAATAACTTCGTTTGCGATTAATTATCACATAATTTAAATAAATATGTATTTCAAATGTAATTTTCAAATCAAACAGATTTATAATATCAATTTCATTCATTATTTAATGAATAAATAGTTAATTTATTCAGGTATTAAATAAATGTCAAGGTGGACTAGTAGACCAAGATTATTTCTGATGATAATTATTAGTCTATAAATTGGTAAAATGATATTTATCATTTTCCTAGTTAGTGAATTCCATGGAATACATATAATATTACTATTCTAATTTCTGAAATGGTATTAAAAAGGTTTATTAATTTATCAGGGGAAGTTGTTCAATGAATTAAATTAAAACCCTAACTCTAGGGCTATAAATGGAAGTCTAATTCATTCTAACAGATGTTGAAATCAATAATCATTGCCCACAACAAATTTATTTCTATAATCTTCTTCTTCCTTATAATATCCACTCATGAATGAAAAGATCCAGGGAATTTATTCGAGGCTAATGAAACATGAAATGATTAATACAATCAATTAAATAAAATAAATCAATCATCCTATCACTAGATGATTCATCAAAAAATTTTAAAGATAATATGAGAGTGTTTTGATCACTTCCAGAGGTCTTCTACACTGGGATCCTATAATCACAATGATGGATTACCAAAAAAATAGTTCAGACGATCAGTATATAATATGAAGAAGGATATAAAGAATGAGGTATTAAATCTATTGGTTTAATTAATTTAATTATAGAATTGTTGTGAAAAAATATCCTCTTAGTTGCATCATTCATTATTATCAATATTTGATTGTAAAAAAATTGGTCATTTTATATGCATCTTCTAATATATGCGAATGATCCAAGGAATCTAATATTTTTTAGTATGGATCAGCTTTCATAAGAACTTCTAATACACACAGAACCACCAAAATTATAAGGGAGTGTGTTTTCTGAGGAATTTGTATCTATGTATCCAGAGAAATTGGAGGTTTCAATTTCCTAGACATGTCCCCAAAACATGTTCAAGATTTGGATATTTTTGGGTTTAGTGAGATGCTTCTATCATTTTATCCAATAATTCTTTCATCTATCAGTATCAATGACTACACTAATGGATAATAAAGTCATATTATAGTGTACATATTAGGTTGTAGAGGTTTTTATTTATCCCAATAAGATGTTGACTATAACACTTGTATTGATACATCCTTATATAGTGCTAGCTATGTAGTGTATAATAATGTATTAAACATTAGTATGGGAGTGGAGATGATGCAGAGGGAGCATAAAGTGGATTATGTGTCATGCCAGTTATGTCTCCATGAGAAACAATTCCCTACTCATGACCTGGACTTTGAATCCTTTGTCCTTGTTCCATACTATTAGAGACACTATCTCTTCTATAATATATTCTTAGTGTACAATAACCATAAATTCCTCTTTTATATCATCAAATAGTGGGATAAAAACCTAAGGAAGAGGAACCGGGTAGAGTATCTTCAATAGTTTGACTTCATGATTTCATATTCATAAGGAAAGGTAAGATCATTTTGGTTTCTCTTAGCTATAAGATGAATGTTCCTCAGGAGATTTATGAACAACATTCAGTGGAGTATTGAAAATTTATGTTATTGTTAGATTATTATAGGATGGATGTTTCTAACGATCATATATCAATGAATTGTGATCCAATAGTGGTCATATTTCCTGTATTGTACTAGGTGAATGTTGGATATAATACTGATCCATATTGTTCTATGATGCATGAATAACTAGCTAGTGGTGACCTGATACTCAGGTGGTCATTTGATAGAAAAAATGTGATCATTGTACTTAGGAGAGTAGCAGTACTTACTTCAATAATATAAGAGTTGATGATGGACTTCCATACCTCTATATGGGTAGAACATCTTGGTGTAAAAATGATGAATCATGACCTCTGGATACAGTTTTAGTGGCTAGGGATGAATAAGGACATCAATGTCTTAGTTTCATAATATTTTACATGTTATGGGGTTATGTTTGAGCCCCAATAACATGGTGGATTACTACATACACATTAAATACCCATGTGGAGGATGGAGGAAGTCATGATGGACTTTCATATATGATTACAAAATACCTTGATATGTCATGGTTCTATCTAGGAGATTTTTTATCAGCTTATTAATGAATCTCATTTTATATCAATTTGAGATGATTTCTTATTATATGATATAGGAAATCTATATATCCATGAAATCATATTCTAAAATGGAGTTCCCTTCAGAATTTTATCTAATAGAGACAAAAATTTCCCATATATCTTTTGTAAGGTGATGTAGAAGGTCCTATAGACTTATTTTAGGTTCAGTACATTTTTCTATCCTCAAATAGATGGATGGTTTGAGTGTAATACATGCACACTAGAGGATATGATTCAATATTGCATACCAATAATCACAAAAATTGTATAATGAGAATGCATACTAGTATATTTCTCAAAAAATAATAATTTCTAGACATCAATATAGATGGAAACATTGGAATATATTTATGTGAAGCCATGTAATTAACTTATTTATTGTTATGAGGATCGTGAGATAGCATTTGTGTGGACCATTTTAGTATATGAGACCTATAAAAGACTAAAACTAGATCAAAATAGGTTGATCAACTCAGAGAAATTGTAGATCATATGTCGACCATAGGATGGTACCTTTTGATTTTTTATGTGATCAACATTTATTGAGAGTAACTCATCAGTTAGTCTATTCATTTCTATCTGGCCTCATGTTATGTTGGAACTTTTTGGAACACAAAGCGGTTTGGGATAGTGGCATGTAGTCTGGATATTCCTTCACACTACCAAGGTAAGCTTGATTTTTATCAAGAATATCAGCTTCATATGTATGTTAATGATACAATGCATGTTGTAGACTACAAGGATACTGATTTGGAGATAGATTCATATTATGAGGATCATAAAGTGTGGATTATAGACCCATTCAAGAATATTTTTTCTGGGGGAAGATGGTTCTACTTGTCTAGATACTGTGATATCATACACAGATCCAAGATGATATTTGGTAATGCGAGTCATTTGTTTGAGCTCGGTGTCCTGATTAGTTCAAGAAATATTTCTAGAGAAAGTTCTTGTGTATCAGAAGTATTTGGAGGGGTATAATAGTAATATAATTAATTTTTAAATCTTCTATAAACCCCCTTTTTATTTTATTTTTAAAAATTATTTTTGGGAAATTTAATAATTGTAAAAAAACACCCTTATGTATGGACTACATCCTACATAATGTTAAAAGTATTCTACCAATACATAGGAGGGATTTTGGGTGTTATATAGTGGTAACAATTATTTTTAAAGGGTTATATGGGGGTAAATATCCACTTCATAAGGGTAGGGTGTATCCTCTAGATGTTGTGTAAAGGTAGAATAATTATTCCAAAGATTACATATGGGTGACCTATGTTCTTTGTAAGAGTATTTCAGAACATACAAATGATGAAAAATGGTATCTCCCTGACTACATATGTTGTGTATGGGTAAGAGAAAATTTCATTTCACTCTATAAGGGTATCCTTGTTTTTGACTTGGGGTAACTCATAATTTATAAGGGTTGTGTAATGGTAAAGCTAGAGCTACAAATATTGGTATGAAATTCAGTCTCTATGTAAGTGTCAAAATCCAAACACACACATGATTTCTATGATCTTTGTATGGGTAAAAACATGTTACCATTATGAGGTTCCCTTTTTAAGAAAAAAATATTTTACCCTATTTTCTCATTTTTGCTTCCCTTCCAAGTTCCTATAACCCATTTTGATCAATTTAAAATCATTAAAAATTAGGGAATAAATTTCATTTAATTTTTTAGGATTAAATAACCTTTTATTTATGAAATTAAAAAGGCTATATTCAATACTGATTTTTATGAAAAATTATAAGGTTAATTTAATTTCTAGTTCTTAATTTTGTGGACTTATACAATGTTATCTTTATTGAAAATATCTGAATCCTTACTTCCAGCATATTTTACAGGCTATCTTGAGTCTAACCAGCCAATAGTTTTTTTACAAAAGATTTGTAAACTCATTTTCGTGTGATTTTATAACTTTTTTTAGTTTCCAGTTGTGGCAGAGTTCTCTCCCCCTATTCAAAAAGTTCAAGTAGGGTTTTAATAGAATTATTTCTTGGTATATTTTCATTAAAAATTTATGAATTAAACCCACCTAAACATTCTAAAAATTGATAAATAGTTATTAAAATGATTATAACAATGAATTATCAAATAATAATTATCACAAAATACCACATTCTTATTAGAGATTATGCTAGAGATATAATGATTCATCACACATGGTTTTACAATTATTTTCTACAGAATTGTTATCACATGTGTTGGAATGATATGATAATTTTTGAAATTATCTAGGATAGAGAAACTATTTTATGCATGTAGTGTTTTATTTATTTTAGGAAATAAAAAAGTTGTACTTAGTCCTAGGATTCCTTGGGGAGTGGTTGGAACTGAATTATACATGGGTGATATTCATGTGATGATCTCTTGAGAAAACCATGATGTTCTTTATGAAAAAATTTGGGGTAGTAATTTCAATACCATTTAAGGCCCAAGTATTAAACAATTTTCCTGATATGATTATTATGTTGACATGGGTTGTGCTATCCATTGATGGTGATTTCATGTGGGTGTGTTCATTTCTCTATTACCCATATATGATCCTTGTTTCATGAGATTTCCTAGGGTATCTTTTTTCCTTTATTGATGTGGATTAACATGATGTTTATGATGCTATTATATTTCCATTAATTCCATTATATGTTTGTTTATCATGATATGACTTTTTATATATTATCATTCTATGGAGGTTTGGTTCTTGGTACACATCACAGGTGATCATTATAGTATTATTACCCCTTAGAGGTGGAGTGCACTTGATGTCCGACAATTACGATGTGGGAGCATTATATCCTTGTGGCTGAGGTGTAACTCAATGAATTGAGGATTATAAAGAACATGATGAAACTAAATTTGGTGTTGATTATGAGTAGCTTATAAACTCGACACCTTATGGATTCCAGGAAGCATACCAAATTGTTTCATTGTCTATTCTATGTTTCATACTAACAATCTTATCCCTAGTTTTTTATCATTTCTGATTACTCTTGATCATCTTTCTATCATGAAATTGATGTAGGTTCATGAATGGTTTTGGTGGCTTGGATAGAACACAACCACTTAGTACATGATATTTTTTTATTATTAATGACTTCAAACTTATTATTATCATGAAGTACTATTATTTTACTTATTTTCCCCTATTAAGTACACGCTAGTTGTTTCCTATTGGGTTTTGTTACTCACACCCCACATGGGAATCCTAATGAATAGGCGTAATTCATATTTAGGGACCTGAATATGGTTAGGGGAACATCAGTTGATGGATGAGAAGTGGAGAAAGGTTCTGTTAAGCGACTTGGATGGACTCAGAAGGACTCCACAATTTTTCATTTATTTATTTACCTGCTACACTTTTACATTCTAGTTTGGATTTCCACTATGGGATCTTACTTATTAACCATATTACATGTTCACCATTTTATTTTTTAATTTATTCTTTTTATTAATATCATTATTTCAAATATTATATTATTTTAATTATTATTTGTACTCTGAAATGATACTGAGGGTATTGTGTCCCCATGGATGGGGGTAGACCCTCACAGAAACTCGGTGGGGTCAATATGGGGAGGCATGCATGAGGTCACATAGAATATTGGTTTGGACCTAGTGGTTTTATCAAAGGCATTAATCTTTTTTAAGTCAAAAATTTTCTTCTTTGAATAAATGATTTTGTATATTAATAATTTTTAATATAATCATTTATTTGAAGAAAACAATCTTATGGATAGAAAGCATCATTTATTCAAAGAAGACATGTCATGAAACCTACCCTCCAAATTTATCCCTCATGGGTCAAAAATGATATAAGAGAGATAATGAGGTCTACAACCTACCTCCAATAGGCCACTGGTTGGAAACGATCACCAATAGTATATCATACGAACAAATAGGAGGCATTACGCTCTATAAAGAATTATGAATGAGAGATAAGGTAGTAACAATAAACAATATCATATTATAAAATAAAAAATAGGATCCAAATAAATTATTGTAATCTAATACTAGATGAACAAATATATTAAAATTTCATGTATCAAAAGGAAAATCCCTAAAAGTGGCCTCAAATCCCAAATAACTCCAGATAAACTACATGAGTTAGTAGTGTATCCCCTGATCACTAAAAAGATCTTACAGACCTGAAAAATAATTTTCATATAGTAGGCTGTTCATAACATCTATACATTGTAGGATCCTCTCCAAAGCCTCTTATAAAAATAATAAAGAGAGAATATTGAAGCCTAGTGAATATGTAATAAAATGGACCTGTCACTTAATAATTTTTTCTATGTTCTTACCCTCACCATGGATATGTAGCCATGTATAACACACATGTAATAATATAATATCCAACAAAATATAAAAGTTAAGTTACCCCACTATAGCTTCTACAATAGTTTATCGCTCTTCCCCAACATCACACATCTCGATCCATCTCTCATAAAATAATCCACATGAATCTAATACAACTATATAATTACACAAACCTCATGCATATAAAAATATCATGAACATAACCACCCATATATAGTAACAAATTAGTTTACTAGGAGCCACTAAAACCTATACACCATGTACTATATGTCAATATATTACAGCTCATACATATTATAACTATAGTAATCCATAGGATACTATATCTATATATATATATTTGTGTGAGAATTACTGCAATCCATTATATCTATTTATATAAATATATGGTAAATTAACAAATATCTATAACCACACATAGTAATACTTGGTGAGGAGAGTGAAGAAAGAGGGGGTAGTCATCCATATGTACATTTCCAACCTCAATATTAAGAAAGACACCCTCCAGAGTTCACAAGGTGTTATTCACCCAACTAACATGAGTGTGGTTGCATATGAAATATTTATATATATATATATATATAATCAAACTTCAAAAAACTATATAGACATAAACTCGAATGTAGTTATCGTCACCTAGACACCTTAATTTCACTATAAAGGAATAGATATCTTATCGGCACACAATCTTTTTATGAGAATCTAAATTAATATTTCCAATCTACTTTTCAAATTTACATTAATTACTATATATTTATTCTATTTTACACATCAAACATCCTACCTAACATGTTAATAATTTTTAATTAATTCAATTTCTTTATTCATGGTAATCTAGTAATTTTCTTAATAAATCATAAATAATGCAAAAACCACTCACATAATATTTTATAAAGAAGTGGGAAAATAATTCAAAGACAATAATACTAGACATCTAGAATATATCGATAATTTATATCATGTAATCATCCCAAATTTCAGGACAAAAAACCATGGGAAATATCATCTATTACTCACTCTATTAGTCTTGGATCCATACCCATCCCCACAATGATTTTCACCATCCATCCCACCATCTTAGGTGACCACTTATTTCACAATCCTAGGAACCCCTACCTATTTATTACCAAACCATCAACCATCAAAGACTCACATAATGTTACATAGAAATACTCGCATATATTGAAAACACATAATGGATCATGAAAATAACCACCATATTACATTATATATAGGCCCTAGAACAAAGGAATCCATCCTTCATAAGAAAATCGGATCACTCAGCCCCAAAATATATCTTTATCAAAGAACCAATTTATGGCCATCTTGAAATAACTGATTCATTTATCACATTTCACAACCACAATCTACATATGTTATTAACTATCAATATCAAAATATTATTTGAACATTATATAAAAATAACTTCCATTTCTATAAATTATAATGAAGAAAAATTTCAATTAATCATGCCCCTTTTATTATTTTAGTCATTAATCATTTCCTTTATTTTGTTCTTTATCCAGTTTTGAAACATAAAAAACATGAAAAGACATATAGTAAATAAAATATAGCACACCATGCGGTCTCTAAAACCAAGACCCAATTATTTCTATATTTTTGTTTTAATATTCATGAAGGATAAATCATTTTTTACCCAATCAGATACAACATCATAAATTCACAATTTCACATAAACATGTAGAATCAAAAAATCCCATAACTCGATGCTTTCAACATTCATCAAATTATAATGAAATGACATTGTAGATATATGATCACTTCTATACCATTAGAGACCTAAATACCCTATGGGTTCATCATTGGTAATGTTACACCAAACCCAAAAAGAGCTCCGTGAGATCTAAGGATATCAACCATCAAATCATGGAATGGTAGAACACATGAAACAAAACCAAATATATAATATTATTGTCGGTTCCCTTGAAAAATATTCTAAATACTTTATTTTTACCTATATTTTTTTTTGAATATTAATAAACATTTTACCATATCATAATTATTCTTCTGTGTGATATAGTATGTGATAATGTCTTAAGAGTAGTTTTCGCACAGAAATTTCGGAGTCGTTACCTACTTTGATGAGATCCCATGAGCACAAATAAAATATTCTTAAATATATTTTCTATAGTAAAATTAAATAATATTGTGAGGAAAATTTATACAGAATATTAGTGGTGGAGACTCATAGGAATTAGATGCACTTTCTCATGGTGTTTGGATTTGGTAATTTCCAGTACATTATATTATGAGAACATGACCTGTCAGTTGGAAATCCATATGTATATCTTCAATTAGATGGGAATATATTTGTATGTGTGTATTGGTACATATAAATTAATATTATTATTAATGATTACTATTAGTCATTTACATTTATGTATTGATTAAAACTGCGATGACATATATTTTCAGCATGGTACGATACGTTGTGTGTGTCATGACTAAAATTTCATTAATGAATAACATGAGAAAGTATTTGACCCTTATGTTCTTAAATGTAAACTGATATCATAGGACCTATTATATAAATGACATATTCAAAATAAGTCCATGGCAGTTGAGTTTTGTGGGTAGGTTCATTTCTAAAAACTCAAATAAAGAGACATTTAGTACATTGGTTGATGACACAAAAATGAAACCTTCTTGATTAGAGATATCATAATAAAGGGATTATATTATGAAACATGTATTCGTATGATTTTTATATCTTTGTGACATTAAAAAAATATCTGGCTTTCTTGGTGTGTTTATAGACGTTAACCTTGGACATTGAGTGATGCTGCCTAACCGCACTGCGAAATAGGAATAGATTGTAATACACATTGTTTATCTTGTTTAAATATTTTTTTTATTTAACATGTTTAATGAATATTATTGTCTTAATTATTTTCATAATTATTAATTTTTTTATTTATCTCATATATTCCATCACTAGTTATTCTGAAAATTATTATTTGAGTGGAATATTTAATAAATATTTATTTTTTATTTGTTGAAAATAATATTTGTTTATTTACAATATATTAGTATATTAATATATATTTATTAAATAAACATTCATTATTCAAGGCTTGGTAAATATTTTACAGGCATGATGGGTTGAGTTTAATGGTTTGATGAGAAATAATATATATATATATAATGTGCTATTTCAATTCATTTTAAAAAATTTAATCAAGGAATAATATATAATTAATTCAATAATTTTGAAAAGATAGATAAATAATAACCATATTATTATTTTATATATGGGGTTCCTTGATGATTAATAAATTAATATGGGTGCATGTTCAATTAATATTTTCTAACCTTAGTAATATTTAAACCCAATTATATTATTTCCAACCTTAAGGGTTGCCATTTTTTGTTGCTATGCAAAACGAGTCAAGGAGAATTATATAAATCCCTAGATAGAAACACTCCAAGAATTTTATTGAGTAAGAAGATAAATATCCCTCCACTAACCCTCTTTATTCTACTAAGATAGAAAAGAATATTTCGTAGAAGATATTTACCCAACAATCAGTGATGAATGACACAAGCGTTAGGAACTACTGCACTATAACTGGAAACATCCCATTAAAACTATAGAAGGTTTGTGGTTCACATATAGATCATCTCTATAGGAAATATATACTTGATTAATAATAATAAAATAACATATTCCAAAGAGAAATTCTTAGATTCTTCAATAAATAATGAATTCATCGCAATAAAATTCATTAACTGCTTAAATTAATTTTAAATAATTATGTGTTGATCCTATGATTGGTTTCTACATTTTCATGTCAATTAAAATTTATATAATTCCATTTGTCACAAAATTATTCTTCAAATTACATATTTTATTAATCATCATCTATGACTAAATAAGGAGATAGGCATGCCCTCCGAACACTTTCGTTGCTCCAGAAATCTTCAAGTGGTATTAGAGGGGTCACATAATTATTTATAATTATTTAAATATCATTTATTGATTTATTCATTTATTTTTATTTTTTAAATTAATATTTTATTGTTATTTAATCCAAATCATGATATATTCATTTATAATTCTTCATTGTAACAAATATAATTAATAAAAAGATTATTTATTAATGAAAGACAATAAAAGAACTCATCCAGAGGATCCATGGATTTTATCTTGATATAACAAGATTCCATGACATTAACCCCATTGGTATACATCGTGTACCCATGTTTAATGAACTAAGAAAACTCCTAAATTATATTATAATTAATTCAGAGCACATGAATTTATTAAATGTGATTTGTATATTATAATCCACATGTTGACCAGTCCATCTTGGCATGTGGTTGGATATACTGTATGGTGTGAAACTATATTAAAAATTTGTAGTTTGTTAGTAAAAGATAGACCCATTATTTTATTAAAATACCTACATTTTTGGTATCTATGTACCACATAGTCTAAAGAGTGTGAATCTAATGTACACATTGTGTACTTCACTAATTTCAAAGGAAAGACTACACACTCATTCCCTAAGCATGTGTCATGGATATATAGTGAAGATCTATACATGACTTCTTGCAGGCTAGTACACACCACGTATATTAATTGTTTGGGAAAAATTTAGAATTAATTTATTATATAATTTACATCCTATCAACATGTATTCTATGTGTCATTCAGTCAAATCTTTCATTCCATGTGTTGGTTTCTATAAATATATAATATATAGTTATATTTTGTATAATATTTGGACATATATATCATTTATGAGTCATAATATAAAGATTACTCAATGTGAATTAAAACATAAAAAATAATTTAAATGACATGTGTTTCATGATTCATTCACTTGAATCTTAAATTCCATGAAATTATATGACATGATTTGTATACCACATGCCACATGAGTAAAAATTATATTAAATAACTCATTTTTGTTAGTTTATATGGTTAATCAATGTGTTTCTTCTAAATAACATGTCTTTATCAAAGTGTATTTTAAATTAATTTATTTAATTTTTTAAAAAAATTACAGATATGAATCCCAAGAATTTTTGTATGTAATTAAGTTAAAATAGTCAATTATTTAAGGAATATAATTAATTTCTTGGATTTTTATTTATCTTAACTAAGAATTACTTAGAATGAATCATATTTTTAAATGAGTAATTAGTTTCATCAATTTGGATGATCCTGACCACTGACCAGACCTAAGCATTTGATTGTTTTCCTTCAAATTTATTATTAAATTAAATTCATGCCTTACGAATCATCCCTCTTATCATTATGTAAGATCCCATATTCCCACTGTTTCCTTTAAATAAACCCTAATAACTAATACTTTGGTTCCCCTCACCTGTTTGTGAGTAAAATCATATGTAATTGCCAGATATCCCTAAATAGTGGAGGTGGTTTATGTTTTGAACTGATGTTAAATGAATCAAAGATATACAAGGGTGGATAGTGAGATAGCTACAACACGAACCAAGCCCTAGTTCAAGGTGGTTTCCCCATAGTTTTATTATTATTTTATCATTTTCTAGATAAAATAACCATTAGGAAAACATCATTGTCATACCACTCTTATTATTTTATTTATGTCACGTTTCATGGTTAATTTAATTATGGCTGTTTTTTGTGATCACATTAATTAATTAATTAACAAGAATACAAGCTTGAAATAAAATAAATTATTTTGCTCAATAAAATTATATAAGACATGGTTAATAACTTAATTAAATCATATTAATATTAAGAGTAATTTAAAAATATAAAAATTTGGAAAATTATGAAAAGAGATAAAAAATAGATCATTTATATACAATATTTTAGTGTATCCTTCCACAACTTTTGTTAGAGTCAAAAAATAGTTCAAAGAGCTAGAAAGGCCCAAGTCAGGGTGCTTTAAATTATTGGGTAGTTATAACTTCTATTTTTGGTCGACATATCATTTCTCACTTCATGATTTTATTACCAAAGAAGTATAAAGATGTAAGAATTAAGGAAATATAAATTTTAGGATGTCAGGATTGGGAATTATAGTCAATAGATCAAGGATTTGTGAGTTAATGTAATATGAAATTATATGCCTAATTAAATCCCTTCAGAATCATTTTTAGGAAAAATTATGGGTTACGATAATTGTAATATGGGTATTTTCTAATATAAATTCTTAGAAAATGGATTTTTTAAAACCAATGGTGAGGTATGTTGGGTTTTGATAAAATAATGGGATATTAAAAAATTAAATAAATATCAACCAATTTTATCATATAAAGTACTGGAATGAAACACATATTTATTATAGAAACTATAAATACTATTAATTAAAATGTATTACTATGATCCATTCTCACAAGCACTAATTTCCATGAATCGAAAAGGTTCTTACATGTTGTTATATGACATGAAGGAAAATTATACATGCTTGAAAACCCAATTCATCAAGTGCCTAGCCAAGAGAGATGTGAGAATATTTTTATCTCTAGGAGAACGTTTTTATGATGAAAAATATGTCCAATGTTTCATGTTATCTTCAATTTCAAATGATATTCTAAATCATTATGAGGATATTGATACATATAATAGGATTTCTCACCTTATTGATCTCTATCAATGGAATTCAATGAAAGTGAGATATGAGATCTCTAATGTGCACTGTTCACAAGAAATCATAGAGATTAATTTCTAGTTGTGATACATGCAGTCAAGATGATTGGATATATTGAGTTATTAGAAAATTTGAAAATTAAATTCCATGACGATTTGTGCACAAAAATCATCCTTTCCTCACTTCCTAAATCATTGACCAGTTTCATTATGGATTAAAACATGAGTATTGGTGAGAAGAATATTTCATAAAACCTTACTCTCATTTTCCAAGTTGACAAGGACATGGGTCATTAATATTATGCAGTCCTTACGGTGAATAATAAAATGATGAACAATGTAAATGGGTCCAAAACTCAATCCAAGTATAAACCTCCTCAGAACCACTCTTACAAGAAGTAATCAAAAGGATGGAGAAGAAAAATGAGGTGGAATGTTTTTCATATGTCTAGTTGGGACACTGGAAGAGGAACTAAACCCTGTAGATAGTGGAAGTAAAAGGTTTTTTTCAATCATGTTTAAAATATCTTAATATACACATTTGGTATTAGATATATCTTGTGGTGATCATATTTTTATCAAAATATAAGAACCAAGTAGATTACAAAATATTTCTTGAGAAGATTTGGATATTCATGTAGATAATGTGGAATTGATTTCATCCTTGTCTATAGAATAATACCACTTTTTTTCCAGCTAAAATGATTTTGGTTTTACAGAAATATTATTTTGTGACATTTTTCACTAGAAATATCGTATATATTTCCTTAAATATCAGGGATGTAAAAAAATTTAAATTTGGAAATAAACAATGAATATTTTATAAAAAAATAATTTGTACTGTGTAGCATGACTAAATAATTGAATTTAGGTATTAAATTATGAAATCCAAGTATTGGAAATTAATAATGAATCGTGTTCACAGGACACATATAACAACAAGTTTTGGTATGAGCATATTAATGATGTAAACAAGAAGTTTCTAAAAAATATCTATCAAGATATATATATTAAGTATTTTGAGCTAAAACCACTTAGAATATTGCATTCTTATTTTCATAGAAAAATGGCCAAACCACCATTTGGAGGATAGGTTAAAAGGTCCATTGATATTTTAGGACTAGTACACATTTATGTGGGTGGACCTTTTGTAGTGGAAGCTAGAGGTGGATATTCTTACTTTCATAACATTTATTGATGTATTGAAAATATATCTCTATGTCTACATAATGATGAATAGTTATGAGGCCTCTACTTAATTAAATGTATTCAATAATGAAGTAGAGAATTAGCATGGTATGAAGATAAAGAATATTATATCTAATGAAGTATTTTAATAACCAAGCCAATAGTTTATAAACTTTTTATTTTTGTTAGGGATTATATCCAACACACTCCACCTTATACACATCGGTGGAATGATTTTCGTGAAAGGTGTAATTGTACCTTGCAAGACATGATGAAGCCGACGAGGAGTCATCCAGGTATCCCATTATCCTTTTTGTGGAAATTTATCAAATAACATGGGATAAAAAATAAACCAAGTAATTTATAAAGTGGAAAATAGAATTACCATTTAGTTATGGAGTGAAAATAAATTTTTTACATCACATACATGTATACGGGGATTTGAGACATTTTATACGGCCATTTTTTGAAACAAACTAGAACACCAAGCAATGAATTGTGTATTTATAAGATATCCTATGGAAACCAAGGTATATAATCTATATAAAACCTCAGGAATGAAGGATACATTCATGATACAATCCATCGTTCATTGAGGGATCCCATCCTCAAGAAGAATAATTAGAGCAGGATTGACATTAAGGAATTTGATGCTCAATATACATGATAGTTGGTATAGGAACAAATTCCATAGGTCTCCTTGGAAGAATATTTTCTAGAAAGATATGGTTTACAAGAAAATAAATATGGTAACTCATTATTACTTGAAGATAATGAACCTCTCTCCTAAAATGAGGTAGTTGAGTGATCAGAAGACACATAATGGCAGGAAAACATTAATTTGGAGATGGATTATAGGTTGTAAAACCATGTTTGGGTTCTCGTTGATCTGTAATAGGATTTAAAGTATATTGGGTGAACATATGTATTCAAGATAAATCTATAAGGGGATGTTTAATTATGTACCTATAAATAAAGTCTAGTTTATAATGGGTTTAAAGAGTGTCAAGAAATTGACTTTGATGATACCTTTTCTTCAATTTACATGTTTAAATCCATTAGAATTATTCAGGCCACTGTATCATACCATGACTATGAAATTTTTTAGATGAATGTCAATATAGAATTCCATAGTGTGAACCTTTAGAAAGATTTCTACATGAGAAAACTATAAGGGTTTGTGAATAAAACTAATTCAAAAAAGATTTTCAATTTGTAGATATTCATTTATGTATAGAATCAAGAATCCAGATCATGGAATATTTATTCCAAAGAAATTGTAAACGAATGTGGCTTCATTAAGTAAAATGTTTGTCTTTTTGTACATGATTTTGAGTGTTATTTTGTTCATTAAACTAGTAGAATATGTTTTTGACATATTACTAATTTGAAATGACATACCAATATTACACTCAGTTAAATACATGTTATATATGGGCTTCTCTCTAATAGACTAGGGGGAGGTATCCATCTTTCTAGTGATCATGATCATTTTTTATCGATCTTATATAATTATTGGTTTTTTTAAAGGTATATACATTTACTAGATATTGAATAATTATTTATGGAAAAATACAAGAGGTGATTGGCTTTAGTGTCACAGGTTATACATAAATCTCAAAAAATGTGTCTGTATACATAAGTTGGGAAACAGGGAACGATTTTGATCTAATGTATTTATGTGCTAGGGTAAATCATGCATGCCATTTATGTAATAAGATTTATGATGCATGTTCCTTGATCATTATAGGTATATATCAGGTTGATCTAGGTGAACAAAATTAGTGTGTTATTATGGATATCTGTAAGTATCTAATTATAAATAAATACATGCTCTCAGTATATTGATGAGAAAAGAATAGAGTAATTAGAGTGTGTGATCATGATAGATTTCAAACAAATTGTTATGATCTAATGCTTCAATCAGGATATCTATACAGTATTAATGGAGGTTCTGCGAGCAAGATGATTTCAAAATATCTAGATGTCATTGATTCTACAAAAGATTTTGAATATATAGAGGGTTCTCATTCATCCAAATAACCAATTTTGATAAGAAAATTTTCAAGTATATTGGGGTGGTACCAAATAGTAAATAATATACCATATTATATTGTGATAATACTCGAGCAATGGATCTTATAATTTATCCAAGGTAACACAAATGATAAAATCACAAACTCTATAATTATCACCTCTTTAGAGAATATTCATAAAGGTGTGATGTTTAAGTATGAATAGTTTCCTTGTAATAAAACATGGTGTATGACTTAAATAAATCCTTATCTTATTAGAAGAATTATTTTCATATGAGAGCTATAATGTTGATGGTTGTTAATAGTTATCTATAGAGTAAGTGTAATTATATTAGTGTATGTTACCTAGAACCAACTATTGTGTACTTTCTAGTTATATGTGTTCATTTACTTTTTGTATATTAATAAACCTTGTATCACATTATGTTTTTTCTTCTGTAGGAGAAAATATTTTATAATTCCCTTAGAGTAATTATCACACTGAAAGGTTATAGTAGTTCCCTTCAATTATGAGATCCTAGAAGTACCACAGTATGATTTTTAAATATATGTTCTATAGTTAAATGTTATCATTCTGACTAAAAAATATGATATAGGATATAGGGATTTGATATGTGACATACATGAAATATTTTAAAGGTATTTTTCATTTAATTTACATCTTTTCTTTGTTTTGGGGGTTTCCCTAGTTTTTACGGATGAATAGATGAGTATTCATGAATTGGGCCAAACCGTTAGACCAATTCTAGATTGAAATATAACTTTTATATCTTTTATAAATTTTTCATTTTTCAACATTTTTCATCTATTCAAATTACTACATGGACTCCCCTAACCTAGTAACACCACCAAGTCAATTTGGAGATTTTATATATCCTTACCCAAGGTTTATTTGAGTTTTTATCTAAGGGGTTTGGACTGCCCAAAATCTCAATTCCTATTTTAGAAATGAATTTTGATTATGTTTTAACATATTCATGTTTTGGGCTTTTTCGGTGATTCCAATTCTCTCCCAAGACCAAATAAACCAGTCGGGCTTCTGAACTCTCTCCCTACTCTTTGGAGCTATGGTTAATCGCGATTTGGTATCAAACTTCATAGGCTTCCTCAAATCGCTGATATTTGAATAGGTAAAGTATTTCTTTCATAACCCTCTCAATTATCAATATTTTCCCTCCATTCCAGCTCCTAATTTACATAATAAATATTGTTTGAACGAACCCTGAATTTTGGCTATTTTAAATTTCAGAAACTAGTGTTTTGGAGTGATTACCTCAAGATACTTCAAGTAAATGAGTCCTTTTCTTTCCTCTTTCAAATTACTTATGGTTTAATTCATTGTTCATAGGGTTTATTTTCTTATCATTTAGTTTCCAAGTGTCCAAAAACTAGGTTTTTGATCCTAGGGTTTATCTTTGAGATTTCTTGGCCAATTATTATGGTGTTAGGTTTGATCTAGGTCTCTCTTGGTGATGCGGGGGTGCGATTTGATTTTCTCACGAAGATTCAAGGGTTTTTATTAATTTGGTAGGTGATTCCATCATGTGCACAATTTTTTTGAATTATCTTTCTATGTTCATGTTATATTAATGTCTATTTCACTTGAATGTTTCTGTAAAAAAAATTTAGTGGCATTTATAATGAAAATAAATTTTAAGTTCTATTTTTTGGTGAAATTGGGGTTTTTTCATTCAAATATATTATTGGTTCATTTTGGGATGACCTATAATTACTTAGTTTATTTTATTGAAATTTATTAGGAATGGAAATCATGTTTTGAATGTTTATTCTTTTTCGTTGTTGCTTTGAATGTTTTTTTAAATGGTGTTTGAGAAACTAATGGGCTTTAAGTGCCATGTTTCTGTGAAAATGGTGGTTTTTAAAAGATATAACTTTGTGGTTCACATTGGGCAGCCCCATAACTGAATTTTTGGTTTCATTAAAGGGTATTGAACTGAAATTTTGTTTTTATGACTTACAAGTGTTCACATAGTGTGAAATGTGGATATTTTAAAGAGCTTTGGGTGCAAAAAAATGTGGTGTTTTGAGAGGTTGTGTTATTGAAAATCAAAATATTTTATTGTGTGTTTTAAATGGTATAAAATGTGGGTAGATAATGTACTATTTGTTTGTCAACAGTGGTGATATTTTATACGCAAAAGTATGTGTGTTGTTTTGTGAAATTGTTTGAGAAAAAAAGGGGAAGCCCGGGTACCTAGGTGGGGCAGATTTGTTCTAGTACGGCTACTGGATCGGATGGGTTTTGTCCCTGTTTCACTAAGCATTTGGATAGAGACAACTCTAACTAAACTTTTTGGATGATGAATTAGGACCACTAGGTTATTTTTATGTTCCCTAATAGTCACTCATGCATGAGAATTGATTTTTCTAAGGTTACTTTACACCGAGGTACGAGGTACATAGGGCCCGAGACAACCTAGTGCTTAGGGGTGTTCCCGGTTTTGTTGCTCATTGGATTTGTGGTATTTACCCATATACTATTGTGTGATTGGAAGTACATTACAGTAGATAACACTTTTATTTTAATTTTTTAACATTTTGAAATTCTCATATAAAAAACCGTTTTCATTTGAAAGTTTCATTTCTTGGAATTTTAACATTGTTTCACATTGTGTATTAAATTGCTGGTTTTGTTCATATTGTATTGCATTCTCTTTGGAATTATCTTGTGGAATCCTATTGTGCTTAGGATAACACCCTAATTACACCCCTTAGGTATAATTATACCTTCTTATGCTTCACTTAGGTAAAGGGAAGGCTAAGGGTGTGTTCAGGTTGTTAGTCCCCATCGCCTAGGCGGAGTTGTGGAGAAGGCTTGAGGGTGATGACCCCCTTGTCATGTGAAGTACATGGGGATGTATTGCTGATGTCATTATTTGTATTTGGACCACTTTTAGTGTCTTTAAACCAATGTATTCAGATATGGTTATGTTAAGAACTGTTTAGCATGAAAATTTCAGATTCCTATTTTTGATTGTTTTTTTAGGTTTTATGCTTTCATACTCACGTAAATCATTCCCAAACCAGATTTTTTCGATACCCAGGCACTTGTTCCAGCCCGTGGGGATAGGGAACTCCCTTTGGGCCTTTCCATGGGCTGAGTTTGGTTCCATTAATGGTGGTGACCAGATCCAGTTCGTGACAAAATGGTATCAAATGAGGTTAAAGTTTTTGGCTTATATTTCTATTTTGGGATGAGTTAGGATAGACTGGAGCTATGGCTATCAGGGATCAGGGTTTTGGTTGTGACTAGGGTGTTAGTACTGCACCACTAATGGCAGACCTTGATTCACCATGAGATGTTGGAATTTACAGATTGACTTCACTCCCAGGTGAGACGTGTGGGATGTATACCACATGTGGACCTCAGGCTGATGTGGAGTAGTTGTTTCTATTATTACTAGAATGTGTTCAGTTCATTTATATTTGATTTATTTGACTAAAAGTTTCATAATTATGGTATTGACTATTTTTTTGTGACTGTTGCATTTTGTAGCAACATGACTCCCCGGAAAGCTCCCATGCACCCACAAGAGGAAGCTGGAGAGAGTTCTCCCACACTGATTGATCAGAGGCTCGTGGAGGATGTGGTTTGGGCTATCCAAGCTTTGGGATAAGGACTAGATCCTACTCCTATTTATGAAAGGGAAGAAGAGACATATCCTAGAATAGATAAAGCACAAGAGTTTCTGAAAAACAATCCTCCTACCTTCCGATGTAGCTCAGAACCCCAAGAAGAAGAAGAATGGATCGAGAAGATCGAGTGTATGTATGAGTTCCTGGAAACACCCGAGGATCTCAGGGTGATGTGTGCCTCATTTATGTTAGAGGGTCCCAACCGTATGTGGTATGAGTCAGTACTTCAGGCTGGGAAGAATGAGAAGATGCGCTGGGAAAATTTCAAGGATGTCTTTAATGAACAGTACTTCCCTCAGGTGTTGGCTTATGCTAGGTCTAAAGCGTTCATGGAACTTGTTCAGGGGAATCTATATATGATGGAGTATTCCAACTGTTTCACTGAGTTGGTCCGGTATGCTCCAGAAATTGTCTCTAATGAGCAGGAGAAGGCCCAGAGGCTTGAGAAAGGATTGCGACCAGAGATATACTCCAAGGTGTTCTTGTTCAAGATGAGGACCTATGCTGAGGTTGTTGATCGGGAATGCATGGTGGAGATTGAAATGAAAGGTAGGGCTGGATTCTATGGTTCAGTATTAGAAGTGGGTAGTGCAAGCTCCTCAGAGAAGAAAAGGAAGCGGGAGGATCATTTAAAGAAAAGAGGGGGTAGTTCAGGACATTCTTCCAGGCAGTTTTTTTCTGCGGCAACTGATGCAAGATCGGTCGTGTGCCACCAATGTGGGAAGCCCGAGCATATCCGACCAGGATGTCCACATCCTCCGAAGCCTTATTACCAGTGAGGAGTTATGGGGCATTTGCAGTGCTTATGCAGTGTGTCTCATCCATTCCCAAGTGGGGTAGGGTTAGTGGCTTCAAGAGGAGTGTTAGCACTATCCGAGCCATCGAGGACTGGGGGATCTCGATTTGAGGGTCGTGGTGGAAGGGATGGATCATCATCTGGGCAGAGCCAGTTCAGGGAACAGCCACATACTAGCGGTTATCCTCAAGCAGATACTAGAAATCTCCTTGCAGTGGATCCGGCACCAGTAGGATCAGAGGCGGGACTGTCGACAGTTCGAGGTACCATTCTGATCGCATCTTCTATAGCTACTGACCTTTTTGATATTGGTGCCTCTGTTTCATTGATTTTTCCCATTTTGTGGACATTCTGAATTTCCCAACTGATTTTATGTCTTTCGCGATGGAGTTGGTGACACCGCTAGGAAAGAAGAAGGAGCAGGGCCTCATGTGCCCCTCGTGTGTGCTTTCCATGTCCGGGGTTGAGATGGAGTGAGAAATCTTGGTTCTAGATATCAAACAGTTTAACATAATACTTGGTATGGATTGGCTAGTACACTTCCATGCACACGTCGATTGCTACAGGCAGCGTGTGAGTTTCACGACACCTGATGGGAGTCATCATATTTTTCGTGGAGAATGGGATCCTTGGCCAGGTCACGCAGGGCCTCCACTCCTAGAGTTGGGAATTGTTATCTTCCAGTTATCTTCACTCATGCTAGAGTATGGTCTTTTCCTTGAAGGTGCACTACCAAATGTAGTTATTGAGTTTCGAGAGGTATTCCTGAATGATTTTTCAGGTTTCCCCCCGAAGCGGGATGTGGAGTTTTTGATTGATCTGGCACCGGGAACATAGCCGATATCTCTTCCCTCTTATCGCATGGCCCCCAAAAAGATGAGGGAATTAAAGATATAGCTAGACGACTAATAATCCAAAGGATTCATTCACCAGAGTGCCTCTCCCTGGGCTTCTCCTGTGTTGTTTTCAAAAAAGGCTGATGGATCCCTCCGGTTGTGCATTGACTACCAAAAGCTGAATAAGGTAACAATTAAAAACAAATACACTTTTCCCATAATAGATGACTTTTTTGATCATTTTAAGTGGGAAATGTGGTTCTCAAAGATAGACCTACGTTAAGGGTATCATCAACTCAAGGTGAAAGGGTCAGATATCCCAAAGATAGAATTTCGAAGCAGGTATGGCCACTTTGAGTATTTGGTCATGCCTTTCGGATAGACCAATGCTCCAACAGTCTTTATGAAACTTATGAATAGGGTGATCCATCAGTATCTTGATTCCTTTGTTGTGGTGTTCGTGGATGATATTCTGGTATACTCTAGCTCTGAGGAGGAACACGAACATCACTTGAGGATCATTTTGGGTACATTATAAGATCACTTCCTCTATAAAAAGTTGTCAATGTGCACTTTCTGGATCCGGGAGGTGAAATTTCTGGGGAATGTGATCTCAGAGCATGGATTTTCAGTGGACCCTAAGAAAATTAGTGTGGTCTTTTTGTGGGAGCAACCAAAGTATGTGTTCGAGATCCAGAGTTTTCTTGTCTTGGCTGGTTATTAAAGGAAATTCGTTCGAGATTTCTCTTGGATTAGTTCACTGATGATCACCCTCATCGAGAATGGGGTGAAGTTTGTATGGGTTCTAGAATATCAGGCATCGTTCGAGGAGCTGAAGAGGTGGCTGACTACCGCCCCTGTGCTGATTTTTCCAGAGGTTGGAAAGGGATATGTGGTATTTTGTGATGCTTTAGGTATGGGTCTTGGGTGCGTGCTTCTGTAGGATGATCATGTGGTCGCGTTTGGCTCTTACCAACATTGACCACAAGAAATGAACTACCCGACCCATGACTTGGAGTTGGCAGCGGTGATGCATGCTTTGAAGACATGGCGTCACTACCTCTTTGGGGGGAAGTTTTTGGTCTACCCTGATAACAAAATCTTGGCTTATATCTTCTCGCAGAAGGACCTCAACTTGACGTAGCGTCGCTGGATTGAGTACATGCAGGGGTTTGACAATGACATTTTCTATACACCAGGAAAGGGTAATGTAGTGGCTGGCACCTTGAGCAGAAGGGTTCCAATGCAGGCTTTTAGGAAGTCTAGCGATGAGTGGACATTGATGGGGCTCTTTTCTCAGATGCATGTGGAGACCAGGGAACATAGTGGAGGGGCATTCTTGGAAAGTTTCTAGTTGACTCCTTCCCTATTGGAGTTGATTCAGAAGGAATAGCCTTGTGATGAGCTTCGTCAGTGGTTGAAGCTGTTTCTTCATGGGGGGAGATGACCTATGATTGATCGTCGTCTCCTGAGGGAATTTTGTGCTTCAAGGGCCGTTCAATAGTGCCATTATCTCTATGGAAGATGGTGATGTAGGATAGCCACCAGTCTTAGTGGTTGGTCTATTCGGGTGCCACTAAGATGTATTATGATGTCTGTCAGTAGTTTTGGTGGCTTGGTATGAGATGGGATATAGCAGACATTGTTTCGAGATGCTACACATGCCAGCAGGTGAAGGCATAGCACCCGATGCCTTCAAGTTTGATCCGACCACTACCCATTCCTACCTGGAAGTGGGATGAGTTCTCCAAGGACTTCATTGTTGGATTACCTTGTATACCTTAGGGTAATAATTCTATTCGGGTGGTGATTGATCGTCTGATGAAATCATCCCACTTCATTCAGATAAAAGATACAACTAATGTGGATGAGTTGGGACATTTGTATCTTCAGGAAGTGGTGAGACTCCATGGTGTGCCATCATCTGTTGTCTCAGATAGAGACCCCCGCTTCACTTCTCAATTTTGGGAAGGCCTTCTGAAGGCCTTGGGGTCTCAGATTAAGATGAGCATGACATTCCTCTCTCAGAAGAATGGTCAGACAGAATGGGCGAATCAGATTTTGGAGCACATGCTTCGTGAATGTGTCCTTGAATTTGGAGGTTCTTGGGATAGCCATTCGAGATTGGTTTAGATTTCATATTACAATAGTTACCAATCCTTGATTCGAATGGCCCCTTTTGATGCGCTCTATGGTCGGCCATGTCGGTCCCCCCTGTGTTGGAATGAGGTCGGAGAGACTTCACTGTTGGGGCCAAGCCTTGTGCAGGAGACTTCTAAGAAGGGAAAGTTGATCAGGCAGCGCTTATTGACAACTCAGAGTCGTCATAAATCTTATGATGACAGGAGGAGTCGAGACCAATCGTTTTCTGTGGGTGACATGGTATTCTTAAAAGTGGCCCCTCGTCTGGGCCATCGTCGATTGGGGAAGCAAGATAAGCTGATGCCACCATATGTCAGTCAAATTGAGATCATATAGAGTATTAGAATGGTGGCATATAGGTTGGCCTGGCCTTCTCAATTTATTTTTATCCATGACGTCTTCCACGCCTCTCAGTTGAAGAAATACAACCAGGATCCATCACATGTGTTGATTTGGGATGAACTGGAGATAGAGAGTGACTAGTCTGTTGTTGAGAGGCCAGTGATAATAGTGGACTCCCAAGAGAAGATACTTTGAGGTTAGTATATTCCTTTAGTCCGGGTTCTATGGCAGCATGGGAATTATACACATGAGACATGGGAGAGAAATTCATGGTTCAAGGAAGAGTACCCATTCTTGTTTTCCAACCAAGCTTCATGTTGACCTTCTGGGGTGGAAATTTTTTAATGGTGGGGAGAATATTCACATACATTACATATTTTATAGGTGTTTTTCATTTAATTTACATCCTTGCTTTGTTTTGGGGGTTTTTCTAGGTTTTATGGAGGAATAGATGAGTATTCATGAATTGGTCCAAACCATTAGCCCAATTCCGAATTGAAAAATAAATTTTTTATCTTTTATAGCATTTTCATTTTTCAACATTTATAATCCAATAAAATTCCTACATGGCCTACTCAAACCTAGTAACACCGCCAAGCCAATTTGGAGCTTTTAGAAATCCATAACCAAGGTTTATTTGGGTTTTTATCTAAGGGGTTGGGCCTACCCGAAAGCCCAATTCCCGTTTTACAAATGACTTGTTATTATGTTATAACATATTCAATTTTTGGTCTTGTTCGGTGATTCCAAGTCTCACCCAAGACCAATTAACCCAGCCACACTTCTGAACTCTCTGCCCCCTCTTGGGAGCTATGGGTAATCTCGATTTAGTGCCGAACTTCATAGGCTTCTTCATATCGCCCAGATTTGAAGAGGTAATGTATTTCTTTCATAACTCTCTCAATTATCAATATTTTTCCTCCATTACTGCTCCTAATGTACCTAATAAATATTTTTAGAATGAAACCTGAATTTTGGATGTTTTAAATTTCAGCTACCGGTGTTTTTTAGTGATTACCTCAAGATACTTCAAGTAAATTAGTCATTTTCTTTCCTCTTTCAAATTACATAGGGTTTCATTCATTGTTATTAGGGTTTCGTTGCTTATAATTTAGTATCCTAGTGTCCAGAGACTAGGTTTTTGATCTTAGGGTTTAACATTGGGATTTCTTGGCCAATTCTTGTGGTATTAGGTTTGATCTAGGTCCCTCTTAGTGCGGCGGGGGTGCGATTTGATTTTCACGCGAAGATTCAAGGGTTTTGTTACTTTAGTAGGTGATTACATTGTGTGTGCAATTTTTTTGAATTATCATGAAGTTTTAATGGTACTTTCATTTCTATTTCACTTGAGTGTTTTTGTAAAAATTGTTTTAATTTCATTTATAATCCAAATGAATTTAAAGTTCCAATTTTTTGTGAAATTGGGGGTTTTTCATTCAAATCTTTTATTGGTTTATTTTGGGCTGACCTATTATTACTTAGTATATTTTATTGAACTTTATTAGAACTGAAAATCATGTTTTTAATGTTTATTATTTTTTCTGTTTCTGCAAAAGTTTGTTTAAATGGTGTTTGAGAAGCAACTGGGCTTTATGTGCCATTTTTGTGTGAAAATTGTGGTTTTTAAAAGATATTACTTCTTGGTTCACATTGGGCTGCCCCATAACAGAATTGTTGGTTTCATTAAAGGGTATTAAACTGAAATTTTGTTTTTATTACTTAAAAGTGTTCACATAGTGTGCAATGTGGATATTTTAAAGATATTTTGGTGCAAAACAATGTGATGTTTTCAGAGGTTGTTTTATTGAAAATCAAAAAAAATTTATTCTGTGTTTTAAATGGTATAAAATGTGTATAGCGACTGTACTATTTGTAAAGACCCTATGCTTGACTTAAATGGACATTACATTACTTTTTCGGAATACTTAATACATAAGAAAAATAGACACACAAGGACAATAATAGATTAGTGTCTTCGGAAACTCGGAATAAAATCATCTAATCGTGGTGAAAGATCTTCAACATCTCCCAATAAAGATCTTCATTTTTTTTCTTACCTAAAACAATTCTTTATATCCTGGGGAAACGAAAACATAAAATGGGTGAGCTCAAATTCCCAGTAAGGGTAAACATAGAGAACATAAAACAATCCATAAACATTTGAATGCAAAAACTTGAACATAAAATATAAACCTCAAAATCTTGAACAAAGACATGAATAATGGAGGTACGTATGGAATATATCATAAAGAAACCTTAAGAATTATAAAATAGCATGGGAATAAAACTTGTAATTGTGGAAACCATTAATCACATGATATGATTTTTATATTAGCCAAGGCATTGCTGCCAAGACCATCGTAGTGGACAAAGTCCCTTTCTGAATCGAGTTCACTCCTCGTTCCAGTCCTGTATTACTAATCCGGTTTAACTTGTCATTCCAGTCATGTCTATCTCATGAGAAATAAATATTTCCCCAATTCATTGGAGGGTGATATAGGTCCCACCCATCTCATAATGTAATCATTCTTACTTGTGCCACAAAATAAACATGCATCATTCATAATAACCCAACGAATAAAATGGGTTTCATAAACATCATCCCATCATCACATAATCCATATAAAATAAATGGACATCATATCATAATAAGAAAATTGTATCCATGTAAATCATAGAGAAGAGATACTTGAAAAATACACATATGAAATAATGTTATCTTAGATGAAAAATGGTTTTGATAAAATACTTGAAATGAATTCTTGAGGAAAATATCCTTTCTTCTTCGAAATCAATTTCTTTTCATGAAATGTCATGAAATTTTAATAGAAAGTGATTTTTTTGATAATATTCATGAAATATTTTGGAGGAAGATTCATGAAAATAAGTCTTTATAAAACTGAAAAAATCTGTTCGTGTCGTATACGTTAAAAAACATTCTTCTTGTACTTTTGTCAGAATATTCAAAAAGTACCTCGTATGGTAAACAAAAGAAATATTCCTTTCATACGATGTGGTAAAAGTAAGAAAAGGGTAAAAATGTCTTTAAACATACATGGAAGGAAATTAAACATTTCATTAATACATTTTTAGAACATATGGGCATGGATAATAAACATAACCCCCAGTAAATACTTACGAATAAACAATCTCAGATAAGAATGAGATTGGAATAATTATCCCTTACCTTAGGTCCGATATGCTTCATACGTATCCGAACCTCCTGTATAATGATTTAAATAATGTCATTGACTTATTACAGAATCATATTCATTGTTATTATATCATATATGGTTCACTTATGACTTTATATTACCCGTTCTTTTATAAATTCCATGTTAAAGATCATTTTTGGGTAAAATCGTTTCTTTTGTCATCCCTGTTTTGACTTGTAATTATTAATATGATTACATAGATCATGATTACTTAATTACAGAATATAAAACATGATTTATTTATAATATATATTCAGAGTATACAAATATATAATAGATCAATAAATGGAATGAAATACACCGTTCATGGAGACGGTAGGTCGTACGTACACATGAACGCTGTTTTATTTTCCTTATTGAGTTGAATGGAATTAATTAGATGACATAAATTTATATATACATAAATCTAGTAGCTTCATAATTTCATATATTTCATTATTATTACTTATATATACTTTATAATCATTCATTAATGGTTAACATGGAGAAATAATCTCATCGCGCCGTGGAGACGGTAGTCCGTACGTACGCACGAGCGATGATATCATTCCCATGATCGTGGAATTATATTGAAGTGTATGTATAATATTTCAGAATCAATATAACTTAACAATAATAATATATAGTCATTATTTACACCATTATACCCATCCAAGTAAGGTGGTGGTGGAAAATAGATTACACCATGGCGTGGAGACGGTATTCCGTACATACGCACGCGCGGTGATTTCATTTTCCGTAGGATGGATAGAAGGTGAAGTGGGGTTGTTTAATACATATAATAAAATATCCGTATTTTAGTGATACTGATGTTATTACTTTATAATGAAACAACTAAAGAATAAGAATTGGATGAAGAAATAAAGATGAAAGAATCGGTAACAGACATTACCTCTTCTTTGAAGCACTCTTTGAGACCTCTTTTTAGGGAACTAAAATTTGTCTTTGAATAAGACCAGGACATCTAGGATGTTTCTAAGGAAGTTTAAAAGAGAATTTCGCAGGGGTTGGCCGAGCTTGAAGGCTCACAGTGGTGTGAGGAAGAGAGGGAGGAGGTGCCCTTTTATAAGGGAGGAGAGGGGCTCTTTTGAAGAATCTAAATATATTATTTTATTATAAAGCCAACATCGGTTATAAATTGCTCCAAATTGATTTATTTATAATCTAAGGTGGGTATGGGTCGAAATACTCTCATCCAATAGAATTTAAAAAAGTTTAGGTTCCTATTTTATCCTCATCATTTATATTTAACTTTTAGTTTGATAATTAGACTTTTACCGTGTCTTTTTGTGTTCTTACACTATAAGGTTAATAAACATACTATAACAAGCCAAAAGTACCCCAAGTTGTTTATTATTAATATATATAGCCTTATTGAAGTCATTTGGCCGAACCTTAGATTTTTAGGGATAAAATAACAATTAATAATATAATATTTTTTTAAAAAACGTTTTTATGTCAATTTTGACACTATTTTGTAATTGATTTTTGTGAAAATTATAACAGAATGATTAGTTCGAAAAAAGTTAATTAAATCAATAATAACATGTAAAATTATCCTAGAAAATTATGTTAACTCATAAAAAGTCTCAAATTATACTTATTTAGGTATTTATAATATCAATTATTCTAATTTTTCACTATTATGTTAATTAATGCATCATCATTGTTTCACAAATAAATTAAATTATATAATTTCTAAAAATTATAAATAAAATATCATTATGTAGGAAACCTTATTAGATTTCTAATGAATATTTACAATCAAATTTATCTTTTGTATAACTTTGTATTAAAAAAATTTTAGTAAATAAACTTTAATTTTAACTCTTTTAACTCTTCTTTGAATTAAATAATAATAAATGTCCTAATCTAATCCATGTGGGCCTAAATGGTCATATATTATTTATAAGGTTGTTTTTGGTCGAATTAAACTTATACAATAGAATTAGGACATGTGTTAGGGTAATAATAATATCATTTTTACCCTTAATTACCCTATTTACTTTATACCGTTGTAAAAAAGTAAAAAGTTTCTATTCATCAAAAATTATTTTCATTTCATTGAACCACATTTTACTTACTGACATCAACCGTGTCTCTAGGATTTTTAAAATTCCACTCATAGAAAAGGTAAAATTAAGTTTTATGAAAAAATCAGTTTTTTTAACTACCACTTAGTACTTACACTATTCATCAAAAATTGATGTTTTTCAGAACAATGCCAAAATTTCACCCTAAGCTATAATTGATATTCTGAATTCAAAAATTATGCCTATTTTAAGAAATTCCAAACATATAAGTTGCATTAATTAATTTTATAATTAATTCCCAATGTCACAACAAATAGCGTGTTTTAAAAAAACAATATATATCCAAAGATTGACAATTGTTTATGTCCAATTTCAGAGTAAAATTAATTCTAACGACCACCATTGGATAAAATGGTAAAAATATATTATAATTATACTTTAAAATAACTCAATAGTATAATTTATCACTATAAATTATTTTGATTAAAAAAGTTGTTTTTAAGTATTTTTTTACTATTCATAAAAATTGGAAGTTCTCAGAAAAATACCAAAAAATTCAACTCTGGATAATTTTGATATTCCTAATTCAAAAATGAAGTCCATTTTCAAAAATAAAATTTCAAAAAGTGGGTATAACTATTCATAACGGCTAGATGTATTAATATTTGAATAGAATAACATTGTTTAGCGAAACTCTGTATTGCGTACAACACACGCTATCATGGAAGGTCGCACTTGCGTGTAATGCAAGCCAAGTCAGGGATGCGTGTTGTGCAAGCTCCTATTGATGTAGTGTATAACACAAGAAATTAATGAAATTAAAAAGAATATTTTTAATTAAATCTTGGGGTGTTACATTCTACCCCCCTTAAAATGAATTTCGCCCTCAAAATTCATCGGGGTTATAAATGGTTTACTACTCGAAAGTTTCTTTAATTGAAACCCACATCGTAAAAAGGAATACCAAAACTTATCTTTAAGAACTAAAGTATGAAACATAATGGTTACCCAAATAAACTAATCACTGGATTTCCACGTAGGATAACATAGGTGAAAATATGGATATAGAAGAATAATATAACCAACATGTTCTGATAGAGAGTGGTAGAGAACATGTCTATGAAAAAGCCAACAACAAAAAAGCCATAAATTTGTGATGATCTAGGGTACCATCTGATTCATCCTATATAAGATCACTAGGACATCATTTTTGGTTTTCAATATCATTTCCCTAATGTTAAAAATTTTGAATTAGAAGAAATACTTACGTGATTTTGGTACAATTTCATTGTTGTTCGTGCTTTGAACAATTTCCACTTCATCTCTTAAAGAAATGAAGTTGAATTTGTTATTCTTGAAGTGTTAACAGATCATGTGATAGAATGGTGGGTCACTCCATCTGTTTCAAACTAAATGTTAGAAAAAGATATCAAATATACATAAGTCCATCTATGGTGTTGTTAATCATATACGATACCAAAAATGAACTTATACTTCATATATCATACCTCTTAATAAACTAAAACTAGTTTCTACTAACTAGGGACTTCATGTAGGTCAGTGGTAGGCGGTAAAGGCCAGTCGCACTTCGGTTGTGGGTTCAATTCCCGCAACCTTGTCCGACGCGATGGGTTGTCTCCCATCCTATAGGTTTTCCTTTTTCTAAAAAAATACCATTATAACAAAAAGTTCTATCCTTAAACAATACTATCCATTCCAATCTTTAGGCTTATCCAAAATACATGTGTCCAATCTGATAGTATAAAGAAAACAATTACTTGAAATGTCATCAACCAAGCATGTGAATACCATCATTTATCGTTTATATATCTTACTGGTCACATTCCAATCATGTCAATACCTTAATAATGTATTCTTATGAAAAATGAATACCCATTAAACCATAGTGAAAACATGAATGCTGTCAAAAGTGAACTCTATCCACGTACCAAAATCCAAAAATTCTATATACTCAATCGATGATATAACCTTCTCCTTATATCATTCATGAGCTCAAGAATACTATCAAACATTTAATTTTTTCTTATCCCTTCATTATGCGCATATCATATATTTTCTAAAAATATCTGAATATCCTTTCCTGGTTACTGGTATCATTCATCATACACATTCAAAACATAAGAAAATACAACTGTGTAACAATGCATAGATGTATCTTTATTCCATAGTATCATGAGATTACTTATACAACATTACACTTGATAAACTTGTAATCATTCCACTACCTTCATAAACCATTGACCGAGATTCAACAATTCTTTCATCTCACATCTCATTTTTATTCTCTTCACCATCATCAACATAAATACTACCCATACGACCATACTGATTCTCTTTATGAGACTTTCCCTTAAGGCATTGGTTTGCATAATGCCCGTACATTCCTCATTTAAAACTTTTAACCATTGTTGATGTCTTAGCAATACCATTATCCTCATCCATGGTGTTAACTGAACCTTTTCCTTTGCACTTACTGGCTTTTTTTCCTTCTTTTCCTCACCCAAATAATCATCCAGTTCCTTCGAAACAATCTCCCCAATGCCTCTTCCCACATGATTTACATGAGGGAAATTGAACTTTCTTTCCTCTACGATTATAATGAAACTCCATCTTTCTCTTATTATCTGATTCGGGAAACTTACCAAAGTGGAGATTATTGATCATATTATGAGATTTCTAATTAGGAATAATAACAATGTTTGGACTTCCAAATCCCATTTCATTTGGATTCTCACGAAGAATATCATTCCATTGTCTGTCATATCCTCCATTATCATGAATCTTCTTGTTTCCAGCCATTTTCTAAAACCCGAAAAGAATAGTGTGAGAGGAAAAAATCATGCTAAGGAAAAAAACACAGCAAAGGGGGAGTAACCTCAATATCTAACATCTTAGGTTAAATTTCTAAGATCGTTACCGTAGTTCTAGGATTATATCCTATACGTATACTTATCCTTAGGGACATCCCTAGACATACCTTAGGAATATATCTAGAGATCTCACTAACATTTTTGCATCCTAGTTTCCAAAGGTTGAATAAACCATTCCTCTAATACCAACTGCAGAAACCCTAAGCATGACGTACAGGGACATTACATTACTTTTTTGGAATACTTAATACGTAAGAAAAACAGACACACAAGGACCGTAATAGTTTAGTGTCTTTGGAAACTCGGAATAAAATCTTCTAATCGTGGTGAAAGATCTTCAACATCTCCCAATAAAGATCTTCCTTTTTTTCTTACCTAAAACCTTTCTTTATATCCTAGGGAAAATAAAACATAAAAGGGGTGAGCTCAAATTCCCAGTAAGGGTAAACATAGAGAACATAAAACAATCCATAAACATTTGAATGCAAAAACTTGAACATAAAATCTAAATATCAAAATCTTGAACAAAGACATGAATCTTGGAAGTACGTAAGGCATATATCATAAAGAAACATTAAGAATGATAAAATATCATGTGAATAAAACATGAAATTGTGGCAACCATTAATCACATGATATGATTTCCATATTAGCCAAGGCATTGCTGCCAAGACCATCTTAGTGGACAAAGTCCCTTTCTAAATCGAGTTCACTCCTCATTCCAGTCCTGTATTACTGAACCGTTTTAACTTTCCATTCCAGCCATGTCTATCTCATGAGATATAAATTGTTACCCAATGCATTGGAGAGAGATATAGGTCCCACCCATCTCATAATGAAATCATTCTTACTTGTGCCACAAAATAAACATATGTCATTCATAATAACCCAACGAATAAAATGTGTTTCATAAACATCATCCCATCATCACATAATCCATATAAAATAAATGGACATCATATCATAATAAGAAAATTGAAACCATTTAAATAATAGAGACATGATACTTGAAACATAAACAAATGAAATAATGTTATCTTAGATGAAAAATGGTTTTGATAAAACACTTGAAATGAATTCTTGAAGAAAATATCCTTTCTTCTTCAAAATCAATTTCTTTTCATGAAACGTCATGCAATTTTAAAAGTAAGAGATTTTGTGGAAAATATTCATGATATTTTTTGGAGGAAGCTTCATGAAAATAAGGCTTTATAAAACCATAAAAATATATTTGTGCCGTATATGTTAAAAAACATTCTTCTTGTACTTTTGTCGGAAAATTCAAAAAGTACCTCATATGGTAAACAAAAGAAAGATTCCTTCCATATGATGTGGTAAAAGTAAGAAAATGGTAAAAATTTCTTTAAACATACATGGAAGGAATGTAAACATTTAATGAAAACATTTTGATAAAATATGGGCATGGATAATAAACATAACCCCCAGTAAATACTTACGAATAAACAATCTCAGATAAGAATGAGATTGGAATAATTATCCCTTACCTTCGGTCTAATATGCTTCGTACGTATCCAAACCTCCTGTATAATGATTTAAATAATGTCATTGACTTATTAAATAATTATATTCATTGTTATTATATCATATATGGTTCACTTATGACTTTATATTACCCGTTCTTTTTTAAATTCATGTTAAAGATAAATTTTGGGTAAAATAGTTTTTTTGTCGTCCATGTTTTGAAATGTAATTATTAATATTATTACTTAGATCATGATTAATTAATTAAAGAATATAAAACATGATTTATATATAATATATATTCATAGTATACAAATATATAATAGATCGATAAATGGAAAGAAATACATCGTTCATGGAGACGGTAGGCCGTAGGTACGCATGAACGCTGTTTTCGTTTCCTTATTGAGTTGAATGGAATTAAGTAGATGAAATAAATTTATATATACATAAATCATGTAGCTTCATAATGTCACATATTTCATTATTATTACTTATATATACTTTATAATCATTCTTTAATGGTTAACATGGAGAAAGAATCTCATCGCGTCGTTGAGACGGTAGTCCGTACGTACGCACGAGCGATCATATCATTCCCCTGATTGTGGAATTGTATTGAAGTGTATGTATAATATTTTAGAATCAATATCACATTAAAATAATCATATATAGTCATTATTTACACCAATATACCCATCCAAGTAAGGTGGTGGTGGAAAATAGATTACACCACGACGTGGAGACGATATTCTGTAAGTACGCATGCGCGGTGATTTCGTTCTCCGTAGGATGGATAGAAGGTGAAATAGGGTTTTTTCATACATATAATAAAATATCAGTATATTAGTGATACTGATGTTATTACTTCATAATGAAACAACTAAAGAAGAAGATTTGGAAGAAGAAATAAAGATGAAAGAATCGGTAACAGACATTACCTCTTCTTTGAAGCGCCTCTTTGAGACCTCCTTTTAGGGAACTAAAATTTTTCTTTGAAGAATACCAGGACCTCTAGGATGTTTATGGGGAAGTGGAGAAGAGAATTTGGCAGGTGTGTCCGAGCTTGAAGGCTCAAAGTGGTGTGAGGAAGAGAGGGAGGAGGTTCCCTTTTATAAGGGAGGAGAGGGGCTCTTTTGGAAAAACTAAAAATATTATTTTATTATAAAGCCAAATTCGGTTATAAATAGCTCCAAATTGATTTATTTAGAAGCTAAGGTGGGGATGGATAGAAATAATCTCATCAAATAGAATTTAGACAAGTTTAGGTTCCTATTTTAGCCTTATCATTTATATTTAACTTTAAGTTAGATAATTTGACTTTTACCGTGTCTTTTTGTGTTCTTGCACTATAAGGTTAATAAACATACTATAACAAGCCACACTAACCCCAAGTTGTTTATTATTAATATATATAGCCTTATCTAAGTCATTTGGACGAACCATAGATTTTTAGGGATAAAATAACAATTAATAATATAATATTTGTTTTAAAAACTATTTTATGTCAATTTTGACAGTATTTTGTAATTGATTTTTGTGAAACTCATAACAGAATGATTAGTTAGAAAACGGTTAATTAAATCAATAATAACATGTCATATTATCCTAGAAAATTATTTTAACTCATAAAAAGTCTCAAATTATACTTATTTAGGTATTTATAATATCAATTATTCTAATTTTTCACTATTATGGTAATTACTGCATCATCATTATTTCATAAATAAATTAAATTATTTAAGGTATAAAAATTATAAATAAAATATCATTATCTATTAAATCTTATTATCTTTCTAATTAATATTTACAATCGAATTTATCTTATCAATTACTCTATATTAAAATTGTTTTAGTAAATAAACTTTGATTTTAACTCTTTTACCTCTTCATTGAATTAAATAATAATAAATGTCCTAATCTAATCCAAGTGGGCCTAAATGGTCATATTCTATTTATAAGGTTTTTTTTGGTCGAATTAAACTTATCCAATAGAATTCGGACATGTGTTAGGGTAATAATAATATCATTGTTTCCCTTAATTACCCTATTTACTTTTAACTGTGGTAAAAAAGTAAAAAGTTATTATTCACCAAAAATTATTTTCATCTCATTGAACCACATTTTACATACTGACATCAACCGTGTCTCTCAGATTTTTTAAATTCCACTCACAGAAGCTGTATCATTACGTTTTATGAAAAATTCAGTTTTTATAACTACCACTTAGTAGTTTCACTATTCATCAAAAATTGAAGTTTTTCAGAACAATGCCAAAATTTTAACCTAAGCTATAATTGATATTCCTAATTCAAAAATGATGTCTATTTTACAAAATTCCAAACATATAAGTTGCATTAATTAAATTTATAATTAATTCCCGATGTCACAACAAATAGCGTGTTTTTAAGAAACAATATATATCAAAAGATTGGAAATTGTTTATGTCCAATTTCAAAGTAAAATTAATTCTAACCACCACCATTGGATAAAATAGTAAAAATATATTATAATTATACCTTAAAACCACTAAATAGTATAATTTATCACTATAAATTATTTTGATTAAAAAGTTGTTTTTAATTATTTTTTTACTATTCATAAAAATTGGAATTTCTCAGAAAAATACCAAAAATTCAACTTAGGATAATTTTGATATTGCGAATTCAAAAATGAAGTCCATTTTCAAAAATAAAATTTAAAAAAGTGGTATTACTATTCATAACAGCTAGTTGTAATAATATTTGAATAGCATAACATTGTTTAGAGAAACTATGTATTGCGTACAACACACGCTATCATGGAAGGTCACACTTGCGTGTAATGCAAGCCTAGTCAGGGATGCGTGTTCTGGAAGCTCCTTTTGGTGTAGCATATAACACAAGACATTAATGAAATTAAAAAGAATAATTTTCATAAAATATTGGGGTGTTACACTATTTGTTTGTGACTAGTGGTAATATTTTATATGCAAAAGTATGTGTGTTGTTTGCTGAAATTATTTGAGCACAAAAGGGGAATCCCCAGTAGCTAGGTAGGGCAGATTTGTACTAGTACGACTAGTGGATCAGATGGGGTTTGTCCATGTTTCAGTTAGAATTTGGATAACGATAACACTAACTAAACTATGTGGAAGATGATTGGGGACTACTAGGTTATGGGTATGTTCCCTACTAGTGGCTCGTTCATGAGAATGGATTTTTCTATGGTTACTTTACACCGAGGTACGAGGTACATAGGGCCCGAGAAAACCTAGTGCTTTGGGGTGTTCCCAGTTTTGTTGCTCATTGGATTTGTGGTATTTACCCATATACTAGGGTGTTTTTGGATTTTAATTATAGTAGCTAACACTTTTATTTTAGTGTGTTAACATTATGAAATTCTCATATTTAAAACTGTTTTCATTTCAATGTTTTATTTCTTGGAATGTTAACACTGTTTCACCTTGTGTGTTAAATTGATTGTTTTGTTCACATAGGATTGCATGCTCTTTGGAATCATCTGGTGTTATCCTATTGGGCTTAGGCTCACACCCTACTCACACCCCTTGGGTGTAAGTAGACCTTCTTATGCTTGACTTAGGTAAATAGAAGGCTAAGGGTGATGGATGTTCAGGTTGTTAGTCCACATCGTCGAGGCGGAGATGTAGAGAAGGCTTGAGGGTGATGACCCCCTTGTCATGTGGAGTCCATGGGAATGTGTTTCTTTTGTCTTTATTTGAATTTGGACCACTTCTAGTGTCTTTAAACAAATGTATTCAGATCTTGTTTTCTTACGAATTGTTTAGCAGGAAAATTTCAGATTCCAATTATTGATAGTTTTTTTATGTTTTAGGCTTTCATACTCGGGTAAATCGTTCCCAAACCAGATTTTTTTGATACCCGGGCACTTGTGCCAGCACGTGGGGATAGTGAACGCCCTTCGGGCCTTTCCATGTGCCAGTTTTGGTGCCGTTAATTGTGGTGACCATATCCGGTTCATGACAGGATACTCATAGGAACTTGAAACACTTTCTCATGTTTTTCCCTTAGTAACATTCAGTGTATAATATTATTAGAACTTGACCTGCCATATGGAAATCCAAATTTATGTGTAATTGGATGTTCATATCGGAGGATGTGTGTATTTGTCCTTAAAATTTAATAATAATATTATTAATGGAAATTAGAAGTCATGTACAATGATTTATTGATGAAAACATTGTTGACATGTGTTTGTGGTGAGGTAGGATACCTTGGGTGCATCATGAGTTATATTGAATTAATAAATAACATGAGAAATGCTTTTTACCTTCTATTATTTAAAAGAATAGGATATTTCTTGACCATTGATGGTATTTAGTTTTCCTGAAAAAATCCATATCCATGGTTTTATATGGGTAGGATAATTTATGGAAAGTTAATGAATGATACATCAGGTATAAAGGTTGATAATACCATCATGAAACATGATTTATTAGTGGTATCATGATAAGGGGATTATTTTACATAGTAAGTGTCTGTATGGGGTCCTAGGTCATTATGACATTATGAGTGCCTTTTAATTTTTCTAAATGATAGCGTTGGATTTTTTGGAGAACCTACCTAACGCCACGTAGAAAGAGGCCTGGAGGGTCACACACTAGGTGTATCTATAATCTCAGTTAAATAATATTATTATTTTTTATTTAACAAGTTGAATAAATATTATTGGCATACATGGTTTAATATTTTTTTAATGATTTCATATATTCTATCAATATTTATTAAAGAGAATATTTTTTGAGAATAATATGAAATAAAAATTTATTTTTTATTTAGTTAATATAAAATTAATTTGTTAATTGAAAAATAAAGTAGTGATATTTATTTATTAAGTAATTTTACAATATTCAAGACCCAATAAATATTTTAGAGGAATGACATACAAATTTTAATTTTATATTGATAAATAACATATATTGAATATTATTTGAATGAATTTTAAACAATTTATTCAAGAAATAACATTTAGATAATTTTGTAGTTTTGCACAAGTTAAAAATTAATAGTGATTTTTTATTATAGGTATGGGTCTCCACAATGTTTAATGATATATTAAGTGAATAATTGAAATTATATTTTTATAACTCTTGATCTAATTATGAAAAATTATATTATTCTGAACTAAAAGGGCTTCTATTTTTTGTACACAACCACTCAAGGTTAATTCTCTCACGCCCTATAGAGAACCTCTCCAAGAACACTCTCTAGAAAGGAGAGTGATCCCCCTAAAATATCTTTCTTTATTCTAATTAGAAAATGAATAATCCCTTTTGGAATCAATTATTGTGGTGATCAAGGATGAACAACACAATTGTTAGGATCTACCATGCGGGCACTCATAGATTCCAATGATGATGCTTATAGGTTTTTAGTTCACATTTGGATCACAACTAAAGGGGATATACACTTCATTCATGAGACGTAATGAAGGTATGGAATATATAAATTTTATCATTAATCATAAATAAAATAATTCATTTCAATAACACTCATTGAATACATATATTAATAATAAGTCACTATGTGATGATTCTACATTTTTTTCTAGAATTCTCATATCAATTAATTTTTTATTGAATTACATTGGTCACAATGCTCTTCATAAATATAAATCTCATATAAATTGTTATATATGAATATAATATGAGTTAGTAATTCCATATTTTAGCTTCATATTCATCAAGAACCTTAAGAGAAGAATCCACAAGAAAGAGTGAAAATCACCTCAGATCATCAGGGATCAAACATGGGAATTCTTTGTTAAATCCCAAATGAAAGGGATTAGAAACACCTTGAAATATATCCTCTAGATACCTAGAGTTCAAGAAGATCCAAAGAGTAATGAGAAAATTATAGCATGGATTAATCTTTATAATTAGTCTTCTAGAAGAACTTCCATGACATGAATGATTTATCCACATCATGAATGGACTGAGTTTTATACTTGCTAATAAACACATCACCTATATCAAAAAATAGGGATTAAATAAAATAGTGAACTAAATGTTCAAATTTTGAATTCTATGGGATTTATTTACTCATTTTGGACCCCCATTTATTCACATTATGAACACAAGTTTTAGTTCATGAATTTCTCCCTAATAACTACCCTTACTCAATCTTCAAATCACCATTCTAGCCTCAAACTACATACTCACATTTTGAACCACAGTTGATGTCAATAATTCCTCCCCCTTCCATATAATATCTCCAAAACTCCATCGAACCTAATCAATGCTTCCACCATGCAGCTCAAGCTTCTAAATAATTTAATGGAATGAGAAAGAAATATATGGCCCTTATAGGAAAATTGGTTCCAAAACTGGAATGGATGGGGGACAACTCCTTTTTCTTTTGATCCAAGCCACCTTGTCATGCACAAAAAAAATTTTATCTTCAGATTTAGAAGGAATATCCACCTCATCAGTGTGAACACATGATAGACCATCATTATTAAGGTTAATATCGAATGCTATGGTTATAAATATGGTATCTGGGATGCTGATGGTTCCTACATGGAGGTTCATGATGTAATGATACATCATTAACTACTAAATAATCAGGCTTATTTACTGATACCCTTTATCTATGCTAAAAATTAACGATAAAAGTGATGCATTTATTAGCGCTGGTTAAAAGCATAGATAAATAGTACATTTCCCATCATTGATAAACACACAAAATTTATCAATGATTTTTAAGAATTATTAAATTCTACCCAATTATCACCACTACCAAAATAATTTCAATTAGTGATCTCTAAAATCATTTGAATAAAGACTTTAGCAACCATATAGTGATCGATTTTTGTGGTCGCAATTGCCTTGTTGCTAAATCCTCTTCACAACCACTTTTAGCGGTCTATAAATGTAACCATCAAAAATATGTGTATCTCAATTTGGGGAACAATCATGGTATTATTGGGGGTGTGAGGGACACTGGGGGTGGTGGGGAAGGGCCCCCATACCTTGCCCTATTGGATATGGTTTATGCATGGCGGCCAGAGGGATGTGAGATATGTAGGGTCGGTCAAGGCATAGTGGATATACATTGGGGATTAGAATGGTGGGAGTCCATGAGTTTTTTAGGGTAATATAGGTTTTTCTAGGCCATATAGGGGATGTTGGGGATTATAGGGATAATGGAGGGGGTGATGAGGGGTTGGTGACAAATTATTATAGTGGTAAAACCCTATAGAAGATGATAGAGTTGGGAAAAATCCCATCTAAATTTTTCACAACATCAACAGATTCCATTAGAGGTTGCTAATACAACCTATAGTAACCACCAATGGAAGCTCTTCATGGTGTCTCGGTCCCATAAACATAAAAGAAAATATTTCCATGCATTTTAACCCTTATAAAGACAGGCCATTTTCAGTGACATTCTTAGTGTTGATAAAGGAATTCCCTTCACAAAAAAATTGTTATATTATTAAATATAATATATTAATTTATAAATATAAATATATTAAAAAAATAAAATATATTTTATTAATATGAATTATATAGTACTAAATAGGTATTTAAACATAATATATAATATATGTAGTGAAAATGGTTTATCAAATTATTAAAAAATAATTTCAATGAAAACTATCAAAATTAATATTGAGAAGTATATATTTAATAAAAATTTGGTGATATGAAATATTAATAAATCTATAAATATCTTAAGATGAATTAAAAATCTAATTTAAACTTCAAACAATCATAACTTTGGTTCTGGGTGTGAGTTTAGACTCAATGAGATTTGAAATTCAAGCCTAAGAAAAGGACTACATCTTCTAAACACACGGGGAACTCAGTCACTATTTTTAGAGGTTAAAAATGACCTAATATCAATCCCAAATTAGGATTTTTATTTGGATACCCCAAATTTTGAACATTTGATGTAATTTCACCATTGTTTAATAAGGTCTTCTTATGTTTTTTCAGTGGAGATGGAATTTATTCCCTGGTCTTATAATCCTATCAATATTATGGTGTTGATATTTTACCATTTTCATACTGTAATTTTATTTAAAAATTAACAAATATATATATTTATAATTTCTTATATTCAAATATTTATATAAAAAAAATTAGCTGTATAAATAAATATTTAAACATATTTACATATAGAATATACTCATAAATATATAAAAAACATGGAAATAAACATTTATTATTCATTTAAATCAAAAAAAAATATCCATTTTATTTACATTACACAAATTTATTAATATGTATATATACTTATATATATATATATTATTTTTATAAATAAATATATCTATGTATTTGTTTGTGTCGGAAATAATAAATATATATATTTCTTTATTTATATATTCTAATATGTGGAAATAAATTTAATATATATTTACACATATATATATACAGAAAAGGTAACTTGTATATATATTATATATATATATATTCTTGATTCTATTATATATGATACAACTATATTTATTTTAATAATATATATATTAAATCAATTATAATTTCCTATATTCTTGTATAGTTATTTATAATTATAAATAATTTATAATTACACACATATATTATAAAATTAAATGATAATAATTGTACAGATTAATATATACATATATAAATATATTTGTGTGTATTATGTGTGTGTGTGAACATGTGAAATTTGTATATAAATATTTGAGCATGTGTGTGAAATATAAATATTTGTATGCATGTGTGTCTATTTGTAAATATGTGTGTGTGTGTGTGTGTGTGTGTGTTAATGAGTGTGTGAATCTTGCTTTTGTTCGAATCACCTAAATTTATTTATATAAATACATCAATAAATATATAAAATAAATATTCATAAATGTATATAAACATACATATGATAAATTTATTAAAACCATTGTAGAGATATTGTATATAATAATATTTACAATAAACATTAAATTTACAAATAAACTATAACAAACTTATATGCTAATGTAAAATTATATGTAAATATATGTAAATATATTTATAAATATTTAAAATGTTTATTAAATGAATTTAGATATAATAATATAAAAATATATAAATAATGAATAAATATATTAGTAAAAAAATTATATATATATATATACAAATTTCTATGGTCTGAACCATGGATTCAAAAACCAAAACCTATGGGCTTGGGAAATTCAAAAACAACACAAGAATAGAAACATGAGTATAAGGAGATGCAAGTTTAAACAAAAAAGTGTCCATGAAAATACAAAATCAACATATATACATAAATTGAAAATTCAAAAAATATAGGGGAAATCTAGATGGTGTAATTGAAAATGTTTTTGGATAAAATGAAGAGGTATGGGGTTTGAACCTAGGTGAGAACATGGAATAACAAGGGGAAACCCATGTATGGTTGGGTGGGATGTGATAAGGGAAAAAGTGTTGAAAATGAATTGATAAAGGGTGTTTGGTGTGCTCATAATGGGGAGGGGTGATCCAAATAGCACTAATAAAGGGGGGGTGAACGTGGTTCATAATGGAAGAATTGTTTTGTTTTATTTTTCTGTTTTAGAAGCACTAATAAAGGCACCCTTATGGATGCTCAAAAAATTGGTTATAAAGGTTTCCCTTATCAATGCTCAGAAAGAGATGATAAATTATACTTCTTTCAATTTTATTAGTGATTCTCATAGCATTGGAAAAAGCTCTATAATTTTATCAGTTATTACAGTATAAAAACCTTTTTAGCTCTGTTAAGAGAAATATCTAATGGTTTTTAAAGCATGGTATGTAGTTGTGATTTGGATATGATTCTTAGGAATGAATTTAGAGTGATTAAAAGAATTACTATCACTAAAAAAGTTGTATTTAGAGGGGGGTTTCATTGGTAGTGGTTATAAACCCCTTTAATTTTCACTACTAGAAATTGGAATGATCCAATTAGTTGAACCTTAGCTCTTCCAGGCCCAACACATTTTTATAAAAGTTGGTTCCCCCGAACCATCATGAAGATCTATTTTCAATTAATAAATCATTTATATAGATATTAATTCATGATGAATTCTTACCATGATTGTGTTGATGCTTCTGTATCCACTATTTACATGGTAATATTTTTAGATAATTTATTATACCAATAGGTTATATAAGTTCCAAACTATATTGAAAACCTCAATATACAATGTAATTAATCATTAAAATACATCCTATTGTCTAGATAAATAATAATAAATGTACACATATGGTGTATAACTATCAGGTTATGAGGATCATAATCACTAAGACGTTTTCTCATTAGTTTTTCACATGATGATCTCAGGTAGAAGAGATCATGAGGACTGACCTCTTAATAAAAAACCACTTATTTTGGGTGTTATTTGTAGTTCATATTAGTTGAAAATTGTAGTGGTATTTTGAATTGAGATCACTATTAGGGTATATTATTTGATTAGGTACTTTCATGAAAAATGAAAACCAAGACATTTTTGTATTGTAGAGGTTTTTTAAGTTGGGTGCCACATTGGTGGTATGACATTGATTGAATTATCGAGATATTTTTTATCACTTCAAAATGGATGAGACATCTTGGACGTAGTATACAAGGATTGTATCACCTTTTTTAAATCCATGCACATAGTGATTAAAAGTTTTTCCATACATTAAGGTCAATGAACAATAAATTAAGAATGGATTATGAAATTAAGTGTGTGTTATATTTTTTGAGATATTTCTAGATAAAAATAATATGTTACACATTGATTATTCAGAGTAGGTTATCATTTTTAAAAATATAAAATATCAACATAGGGAAATTTGTGGGTTCCTAGACACCTCTCACTACCAATGAATAGTACTCACTGCTATCAGGGTAAATATATAGAGGTTGACACACTAATTGTATTCCAGATTCTGACCTATTATATGTGAATGGGATTTTGGCCATGGTGGGCCCATCAACATGGTTTAGGATATGTCTGAAATTAACCAATCACTGATAAACAAATAAATTCAATATTACCTGAGTTTAGAATAATATGTTTTGAATTTATTTGCTGATTGTATTCGTAATTATTTAATTTATTATAAAATACATATTTTCTTAAATGAATATTGTTATTCATGGTTCTTTACGTATTTAATGGCCGAATTGAGTCGAGATAAGGACCTTAGTTTTATCATGTAACATATAGTTGATTTTACAAGACTTTGATAAATTTAAATGATATTTTATGATCCAATTATTAAGTGAGTTACTCTCATTAAGTGTTTATTTTGAATTTTTTTTATACTTAGGGGCCTAGGTGCAATTTTTGAGAATTTAAACCTACTTATTTAATTCTTAATAATCAAAAAGGAGTATATGAAATATAATCTATAAGAGGTTCCATATAAATGAATGTAGGGGAAATTATAAAAATGAGTAATAAATCAATCTTCCATTAATCAATAACCAACCAAGAAATCATATGCATCATTGACTCTACCCTAGTAATTCTTAATGCATGAATAAATGATCCATATAAGAGTATAAAAACTCAAAAAATAGCTACCTGAATGATCTAAACCTCAAAACACAAGTAATAAAACTATCCCACATAAAATTCATTACAATGAAAACCCCCTCCTAGACCTTTTCCCTAGAACCACTGAGTGCCACTGGCACCATGTGAAAAAACTACCATATTATACTAGATCTCCCACTTAATACCCAAGTTCCCATGACCAAAAAGGAAGTGATTTGTAAGAACATTCTTATGAAGTCTATCTCATATGGTCTAATAATAGACAACCCTCACCCCGAAGAGCCAACAATGAATTTCTCCATAAAATAATTATACTAATTGAATAATTAAGCACATTCCCACACAAGGGGAGTAAAAAGAATCTCATACTGATCGATATACTATACAAGAGAAATGAAAATAAACACATAATGATAAAGAACCAACCCAATGGGTAATCAAATCAATGGTAAATCAAGGTACACCTTTCACAATATCTATTATAAAACCAAAGTGCCAACTAATCCATGAACAAAAAACATGTCCAGAGATGCTAATTCATTTCAAACATCTTAAAATGGATTTACAAACACTATTTTAAAAATGATGGAAATTATACACCATTTAAAACATTTCAAAGCCTCCATCCCACATAGGTATTCCACTTTTAAATACAACACAAGGTCAAAGACCTTTATTTATGTCAAACACATGTCAAAAAAACAATTAAGTCATTTTTCATAAAATTTAAACTACTCAAAAACATCGAATAACCATTTTTATTCCAAGCTACAAGAAAAATGAAATAGTTTTTAGAAAATAAAAATGGGATCACATAAAATCATAATTTCAGTTAAAATAATTTATAAAACATACTTGGGAGAAGATAAAATCAAAGTGAAATGTGTCTCCTTCATTGATGAGCACACCCGTGAGGATAGAAACAACATCTAAATACCATATACACTAAAAACCCCACATTATAGAAACCTATAACCCTTTAAACATTCAAAAGAGGTATAGGGTTAATGGGGAAACCAAATACAAGAGTAGAGTCCAAGGTAATGAAATTCGAGGGTAAGAAAGGAATAAATTCCACAAGACCTCTTTGAAATCAGAAAATACAAGGCTTGGAACAATGGTGGATGAGGTTGGAGTTCCTCTAAAGGACCGCAAGAGTAATTTGACATGAAAAAGGGATAAGATGGGTGAAAACCATTTTATTTTATAGTGGAAAATGGACAATTCTCCAAAATTAAATACCCTAGCAGTCTTAATGATTGGGTTTCATGGTTTTTCAAATCATGAACCCACATTATGTTGGCCACTACCTAGCCGAGACACCCATCACATGTTTCTCCCTAAGAACTACATGGGTGGATAATCCATGCTCCATCCATTACCTTAATAACAATCAAAAACTATATCAACACTGCATTCTTACCATACAATTTACCAAATCATTCACAAGTCTTGTTCCACACCCTAAATACACCACGTAACTCATATGGTTTCTCCCAGTGGATCACACAATTTGTACATAACTATGGATAGGAAATTATGAAAAGATGTTCATAGTTAAAAATGAACTGATGAGGCTCATCATGAATGGTGTAAATATGGTTTCCCTCTAACTATGAAATTTAACCATGCATAGTACAAAAACTCTTATAATTTCCATATTCCAAGTCAAAAAACACACATAAATTGACAACAAACCTCAAACTTATAAAATAATGAAAATCTAACAACATAGTGACATATGGGTGCAACAAAAACTCAACCACACCACGTCCATCCCCCATAAGCTCTGTAATAAAAAATAATGGAAATATTAAATGGAAGATCCCAAGAGGGCCTGACCAAAAGTACCATTAAACATGGTTTAACCTCAAAACCAACCACCAATATCCTCAAAAACTGTGAATGTAATCAACCACAATGTTACCCAACATCTATAAGAACAAGTTAAATAATAACATCAAACAAGAATACCTAAAAAGTATATGATTCTGAAAACAAAAAGAAAAGGATCAAAAACCAAGCCCAAAACCATCAAAGGAATGTTACCAAAACAATTAACCCCTCCTCAATGTATTAAACCCAAGACCTCTACAGACAACCGTTTTACAAAATTTTTATTGATTACCCAAACAACCGCAATGGAGGAAACCACTAAAAGATTAATACTAGAGGGATTATCATGACCTTATTACCACATTGGAAAAATCATATATGTATCCTATTCCAAATATAAGGAATAGTTTCTTATAGATATGTCCCATACTACTTCCTCTCCTTACATTTTAGTACATACTTATGCCTATTCAATATAACTAATAAATAAACCTCCACTAGATACCTATTCTATTTAGTTTCCATTGAAATGGAATCATTGAAAACCTATTTAAAAGATACCAGACCAAATATAAGTATAGCTGAACCATGATCTAGGTGAATGTAACCTTATAATAAATGAACATTATTAGAATTGTTGATGACCATCTTTATAAAAAATATGACCAACTAAAAAAATTGTTTGATATAATCCCTCACTGATCAGTAACCCTAATAATGACCCAAAAGATCATGATATTTCTCCCCTTTTAGAACATTGGGATGAATCAATGGAAAACTCAATCTTGAATATCTCACAAGATATATATTCATGTAGTTGTGGGGATACCATTGACTCCCACCAAATTCGATTGAATCCTATAAGAAAACTATCAATGGATCTCACCCATGAACCTCTAACTATTCTAAGAGAATTATGGATCACCTTAATCCCTTTCAACCACCTCACTGCTTCCACTAAACCTTGATCACCATTACAGGTAGATATTGATTTAAGAAGTCCTAGATGGTGTTTGATCATAATGAAGGTTCCACATCGACAACTCCACTAAGAGTCTCTATAGGAATCAGAACTTGATAAAAATATTAAGAAATTCTACGAGAAAACAATAAATAATACATGAACATCATCAATTCATGACTAAAACAAAAACCTAACAATTCCACCATAAGATAGTAATTAGGGGAAAAAACCTCTCAAACATGGCACAAACATTCATAACAAAATAAATATTATTTTGAAGCTACTATTTTCACCATGGAATTTTAAAATCATATTCCACCAATGTGTCACTCAAGTAAAAATCCAACACAACATTCAAAACAAACGAAACATAGTAAAATGCACACAAATTTCCCAAATAAGGTAGGTTACATAAAACTCCTTTCAAAATCCCAATTCTTTAAAAAACAAGTATCCAATAATTCCCATTAAAAATATTTTTCATTTTTCATAACACCTTGCAAATTGTGTTCTAAAAAAATAACTCTTTTGATTTCAAAAAACTTTAAAATCATTTTTTAAATATATTTCATTCAGGAATACCCAAGGATACATGTCTGAAACATTCCATTTTTGAAATACCAAATGAAAAAAATCACTTTATAATACATTTCATAATACTAAATGAATTAACAATACACAATTACTCATAAAATCATGGTTTTAAAATTAAAATTTCACAAACCCATTAATTTTAAAAAAAATAGAATTTAAAACAAAATGCACACAAAGAACCACACAAACAATGAATAAGTTCCCCAAAAATTACATCCAAAATGGGAATCAAAATCCCCATAAATACCCTAATATAATTGAAAATCACTTTATTATAGGTTTTGAATAGAGGGAAGTCCAAAAAACTCCACTAGGGAAGAAACATTTAAGTGCATGGTTTGGATACAAGAGTGTATGGCTCCCCACTCTCATGTCGCTTCATGTGATCTCGTCTCCTCTCCTCCTTCACCATCCCTATAGGGTTTCGTGGTTCCTTTCAGTGACGATTGAACTTCTCACTTTTCCTGGTTCTTCTTTCTCTTCTCAGTCTTTTTATTATCCTTCACTCTTCTATCCTAGAGGTTCTGTTGTTGGGGACACCATATTTCTCTCATCAGCCCCCTTTATTCCTTACACATATGAATCAGACCTCCATATTGGGTTTGGGTGTAGGTTCTTCAGGCAGCGTGGGTCGGCATCAGTGGTGGAATTATATGTCTTCCTTCTCCTCTAATCGTAATGGCCATCCCATCATGCTTGACCCCATGTTGGTCAAGCTCGATGTGGGTTCTGGGTCAGGTTGGGATGGTGCTAGATTAGAGATATCAATAACCTCATTCTTGTTCTTCATATGTATTGGATTCGTTTCCTCCTAAGAATTGTTCTTTCCTCTTATTCTGAAATGATATTTTTGGTGTTGGTCATCGTTTTTATGGGATCCTTCTTGGTGATGGGCTTAACCCTTCAGGGATGTCGTAATATTGTTATCTCTATCCTGGTTTCATTCCACATATATAATCTCAAGGATGTTCAAGTGCAGTGGTTCTCCAGATCTTTGGGATGGGGTGATCGAGCATCTACCATTTTCCAGGAGGTGTGATCTTCGATTTATATTTTAGTTTGATGAAAATCTTGATGGATTGTGCATTCTGAAAATGTTGTTTGTTCACTATTTTGGGGGGTTTTGGAGATTTGTGGTGGTGGAGATTTCTTTGGTGAATGGGTGTGGTGATAAATCACTGATGATAATGGTGGTGATGGATTTCAACAAAATTTTGTATCATCTTTTTTGGGTAGTTCTGATGTTCTTTGGGGATATGTATTGGTGGTTTGAGGTGAGGATGATGGACTCCAATGGTCTGCTTCTCTAGCCACTGGTGAGGCAATTGAAAATAATGACGATGGTGATAGGATGTATAGGATGATAATGGGTCTCATGGTGATGACTAGATACATAATGTGACATGGTCTATTGTGGGTTCTCTTGGCTTGAGGTCTCCTCAGGTTTTGTGTCTTTTGATCTTCCTTACCAACTCTTTGAATTTGGATCTCACACATGGTTTTGTTTTGGGTACCAGTTAAAACTCAACCAAAAAGAGGCTATTATAAAAATATAAAAGATAATTTTTAGTCATGGATTAGCTACATGGATTGGTAAGTCATTCTGCAAATAGGGAAAATAGTACTTAAAATAGGCAGACCCAAACACAAGGTAACCGAATAATTTCTTAAGCTAGTAATGTTAACTGTGCTAATCAAGTTCTATAACATTACATCCCAAAACCAAGTAATGACCCTCAATATCACTTACATACATAAATTTTATAAAAATAACATCAATTTACATCAAAATACATTGAAAAATCTAAAAAACATGAATTATTAATTCAGAACATAATGTTTTACTAGAAAAGTAATGCTCGAGATAAGAAAGAGCTAGCTAGACTCTCCCCGCCATTACCTAAAAAAGATCAAAAAATATAATCTCCTATATACTAGGACATTCCCAAATAATAATGGGAAATAAAGAATTATAGGCTCCAACTAATGTTAACCCAAAACCCACTCAGATAAAAGTTTGTAACGAACTAAACCTGGATTCCACCCGTGCAAGGACCCAACCCGACCTTCATTGAGTCCCAAAGGGAATTATAGATCCCCACATGTAGGAAACTAGTACCTAGACATAATAATAATACCTTTTGGAAGGGTTTTTCAAAACTGGAGATGAAATACATTGGAATAAATAAAGAGCTAAAATAAGAAAGCATTTCAAACATGTCAAAACCCACTAAATTGATACAAACCATTTGAATAAATATAAAAACAAACACAATCCATAAATTAGAGAACAAAAAAAATTAATAATAGATACAAAACCAATGAAAAATAATAGAACTTCAAATAAACTCTGGCAGTTCAGGATACCATATCCATGCAACCACCGATTTCTCACCACCACCAAACTCACCCCACATTGGAAAAAACAATAATGAACATATGCAACTAGGAACCTGGAACCTAAAATATATAGCAATTAGATAATTATTCTAATATTTTACCAATAACTACCAAATATATACATTATGTTTCTGAAGGAAACTCATAAAAGCTGGTTTAAAAATTAACAGGAAAGTAAAATTATTCATATATAACTGTTATGGAAACCAAAACAGTTCTATAATTATATTTCAATCAATTTATCCTTATTTTCCAAAACTAAGTACAATTCCTTAAAAATTCCCACCATCCTAAGATATTTCAATTACACACACCCTATTTTATTTGTAAACAGTAACTCATTTTTTACTTAATATTCAATTTGTACATTAAAACATCTAACTGGATGATTCTATATCAAAAATAAATCTATTTGGAAATCAAATTTAAGAACCTCACAAGTATCATTGATTTCAAAATAGGTTTTCCTGACATCATTTGAACAATCATTTTTTTAAATAAAAGGACTCAACACACACATAATTCAAGCACCATTTCTAGAAAAAGGCATATATCTAATACAAATTTGAAGAGGTTAATTATCAATGAAATTTAGTTAATTGATACAAATGTGAACTAGACTTAACTACCATAAATTAATAACCAACCATGAAATTTAATGTTTCATGGGATCTTCCCTAGGGAATACTAACATGAGAATCACCTATCCATATATGAGTTTACCAACCCATGAACTAGTTGATGACATGCACTAATGATTAAACTATAAGTCATCCAACTTTCCCAAAAAATTATCACTGAAATCAAAAAATCCACCAAGCCATTTTTTCTGGAATGAATGGAGATCCACTAGCGGTATGTGAACCATATAGTGTAATTGATTTGATCACCAACATAGTACAAAGGTCCCAATGAAAAAAATATTTGTGAGGTATAAGAACATGAAAGAAAAGTCTAAAACAAAAATATAAAAATTGATAACCCTCACCGTTGACTCCTGACAATGAATATCCCTATATAAAAAATGCACAAAAAACATAATCAAGGACATTCACGCAGAAGGGGAGAAACAAAAATATCATTGAGATTGATAACCCACACAAGGAAAATAAAAACCATCACATGATGATAAGGAACCAACATAAGCGTTAATTAAATGAAGTAGAAATCAAGGGGTTCCATTCACATTGCCCATTTTAAAACCAATGTTACAACCGGGAATATAACACGAAAAAATGGTTTGGGATTTCAATACCTTTCACAATTCATAAAATGAAATTCCAAACACTCTTTGGAAAAGGATTGGAATAAAAACCCATTAAAAATATTCAAATACACTCTCCCACATGGTTCTCTTCTTCGAAATACAAAACAATTTCCAAGACCTTATTTTCCATAAAAAAACATTTCAAAATATTAATTAAATCATTTTTCATGAGGCTTAAATGACACAAACTTATAAAATCACCATTTGAAATCCATTACAGGACCCAATTATAATTCAATTTGTCTTAAACACCACACTTTAAGTCAAAACCAAATTTAAAATATAGTTTTTTCTCATTGAAAAACAAAACTGCATAAATTTCCAATACACATAATGAAAACAAAATTCAAAAATCCCATCTGTCATTTAAAGAAATCATAACAAATCTAAATAATCCATTCAAAACATAAAAACATGTAATTTAAATGATAACCCACTTCTTACAGCATTGAAACATGATGAAAAGGTTCTTAAAACACCATATAGGCATCAAATATATTCATACATTCAATAAAAAGGATTTTAGAAATTACATGAATGCTTTTAATTCTATAATGGTATTTCAAAAAAACACACACTTGGAAGAATAAAAAAGTATGTATAAATATGTATCCTTAAATAGGGAGAATGACCATGGGAATAGAAATGGTGTATACAAAACCCAGACACCAAATATGACAACATTAGATCCACCATAACCCTAAAATTTTACACAATTTGTCTATGGTTTAGGGGGGAAACGAAATATAAGAGAGTAGAGAGATATAATGGATAAAGAGGGAAAGAGTGGATGAAATTCCACAAAATCACTTAGAAATCTCTAAAGAGAAGGAAATGATCAATGGTGTAGTAGCTCTGAGATCTTACAAGGGATCTTAAGAGTCATCTGATGTGAATGGGGGAGAATAGAGGAAAATTTGAAATTCATAAAAATTATAAACTTTGGAAGGATTCAAGATTCTCCAAGATATGCACCCACCATGTTTTGGACACTTACTATGATAGACACCCCTCATATGGTTCACCCAGGGCACCACATGACAAGAAAAATTATGCTTCAACATTTCTATTTGGTTCTATAAAAAACCAAAGCAACACCACACAATTGCTGCACAGTTTTCCAAACCATGTGAATGTCATGTTCCATACACTAGACATGCCAAGAAACCCACATGGTTTCTCCTAGGGGATGGAATGGTTTTGAATTAACCATTTATATCTAGTGATGACAATCCATGCATAGTTAAAAATGAAATGCGGATGATCCTCTCAAAGGGTGGCCACATGGTTTCTATATAACCATGCACCTCAACCATGCATAGAATAAAATATATAAAAATTTATAAGTTCCAAGACAAAACTCCATGGAAAATAAACCAAAAACCTCATCCTCAAAAAATAATAGAAAACAAACAACGTAGTAAAATGGGTGGTGTGACAAACTCCCCATCATTTCAAATTCTTCCTCCAAAAAGTCCATAATATAAAATTAGGGAAGGAGAGAAGAGTAGATCCCAATAGTACCAAACTAAAATAACCAATCAACACAATTTAACCTCAAAACCAACAACCAAGATCCAAAAAACTAATCTAAATTATCTACCATAAGGTTACACAACATCTCCAAGAATAACTAAAAAAATAACATGTTTAGTTTAAAGTTATACATTAGAAACATTCAAATATTTATTTTGAAAATCACTACACATATTCTTAAATACCATTTTATACATACTTTATACATTCCCATTATTTTAGAATGTTCTTTTAGAAAACATATATTTACCAAACAAATAGGCCTTTTTTTATTCATAAAAATATTTATAATTTGATGATAAAAACATTCTATTTTGATGATGAAAAAATTATAATCAGTTGATTGAAACATTATAGTTGGATGATAAAAATATTAAAATTGGTTATTTACAATATTTATAAAAAGATGAATTATGATTACTCTACCAAAAAGATAGCTTTACAAAATTGTGATTATTTATATCAAACTGACAATTAGATGATGTTTGTAGTAAAAATACAATTGAATGAGGAGTTTTCCTGAAGTTATTTCAACAAACTTCGAGAATCACAAAATATCATCGTTAAATATATTCCTGAAAAAATAGTTTCATTTGACTATAAGGAACTGGATAATTTTTGAACTAAACCCTTATTATTTTTAATGATATGTAACATCTTTTTATATATGCATTGTATATTTTTAGAGAATTTTTGTTATATGAAATTTGAGTGAGGAATGTAAATTATTTACGAAATTTTTAATTTTTAATCATTGTGTATTATATAGATCAATTGTGGGATTCTGGGGATAGGAAGATAGAGCTTAATATAATCTTCTGATCTACTGTTCTTGTGGCTATGGAAATAGATTTCTTATAATCTTAGTATTGAGGGATTCCTTAATTAGTGAAAAAAGACCTAGGAGATTGGTTAAAAGTGTGGATACCTCATGTCTGGGTAATATAATTCCTTAATGATAAAGTTTGATCTTCGGATCCTTATTTTATGACATTATATAGTTAATTATTTAAAACTTTATAAAATTTTACTTTAATTTTTTACAAGTTTTATTTATGTTGGGACATTATATAAGGATAGTTCAACTTTTTAATAAACTTTTATTATAACTGAAATTTAATAAAATGTATCAAATGTATGTTCATATGATTATATATTTGTGAATATCAAACACTTTTATCATCAAATAACTAGAAGAGAGGTAAATGTTAATTTTTTTTTATTTTTTTATAGAAACAAAACTCACCCCCCATCTTGTATCCATTTCATTACTCATAAAATCCAAAAACAATTCACAAATGGAGTCCTATGAAGCATAAGAGACCTAAAATGGTCTCCCCACCCTTTAAAAGTCCTCTAAAATGGTGTATCAAAGGAATAAATACCATGAAATCCACTCTTGAACAACTGAGATACCACTGGAGAAACTCACTCTCAAACCAAATGCACTTACAGACCAATGGATGGAAAATAGCCCAAATAAACTAAAAATAATTACATGAGATCTCACATTAGGTCATGATAAGCATAGATAACCTTGGTTAATGAAATGGATCACCTACAGATGGTGCATACTGAAATGGAATAATCGTATCCCCGGTTAGTATACAAACTCAACTAGTAAAAAAACACCCTAGTTTCCCAATCATGCACTCAAGTGTTTTATCATGTCCAAACAATGGGCACCGTAAAGGATCAACACAAGAACATAAACAACCCCTTACTCACAAGAAAGGTTCTACTAAAAAAATCTCAATAAAATGATACCCACAACCGACCACTAAGAGTGAGGAATCCTGGAGAACAACCTCAAAATCCATCCACATGGGAGGGAGTTAGAGATAATTACACAAAATATTAAAAGAATTACATGAAATAAAATTAAAACCCATATATAAGAAACATCTCCAAAGGGACACAAGATTAAAAGTATAATATCCAAAGCTCTAAAACAATGATCAAACCCATTAATGGAATTGTCCCAAAAGAAATAGGTCATCCTAAAAGGCTTGATCATTATACCACATAAAAACCATATTATAAAATCCATAAAGATGAACCAAATGACTATAATGGAGGAAAACCCTTGGAAACATAATACATAAGGGATTATAATGCTTCAGGTCTCCATACAAAAAATACATGATAGATCTTATCATCCCATGAGAAGGATCCATTGATTCTAATTCGGGATCATCCTACATTTTTTCCTTGCCTTTTGGTCATCCTTACACCCATTATATTGAACTATGGTATTACCCTTTAATGGATACCTAGAATGGTTATATTACATTTAAATAGCATCATTCCCAACCTCCTGAAATTATTTTAGAACTAATGAAATTATAGTTAATCCAAGATCTGGATGACAGTCATCTCAAAATAAATTACCTTTATAGAAATCATTGATGAACATATTTTGAGAAAATATGATCAAATTTAAAAAGTTATCATCATACTCCCTCAAATATCATACACCCAAATGAAGACCTAGGAGTTCATCCTTTTAATCCCCTTTCACAACCGTGTGAACGAACCACTTTAAAAATTACTTCCTAAAAATCCCCCAACATATAACTTTAAAAAAATGGGGAGATACCAATAACTCTAACCAAACTAAATTAAAACAGACAAGTGTGATGCTAATGGATCACACCGACAAATATTCAAGAATTACAAGAAAATTGTGGATTATATCAATCTCTTCTAACAACCTCACCACTTCCAGTTTCCCTGATCACCAATTAGAAATGACGATGGTGAGTTAAGAAGTCCAATATAGGGTCTGAGATCATGGATGTTTCCACATCAACCACTCAACATGGATTCTGGGTAGGTATAAGAACTTGGGAGACCGTTATACCCATTCATTGGGATACAAATAACTAATACATAAACAAAATAAATTCTTCCCTCAAACAAAACCCAATCAATTCCAACAGAAGGTAGAAATCCAATGTAAAATAATAAATTGTCTAACGAGGCATATGTTTGCACACTAAAAGAACATTTATTTTGAAACTACCATTTTCCGCAAGGAATTTTCAAATATCCATCCACCATGGTATATCAAAAAAAACCATTCAAGAATAACATTAAAAACAAAACAACCTTATTAGAAAACACACACACATTTAACCAACAAGTAAAGCTAAAAAAATCTTTAAAATCCCATTTCATTTAAATACTAATCATAAAAATAATGTTAATTAAAATTATTTTTAATTTTCTAAAACACGTTCCACTTGATTTCCAAAAAAAATCCAATTTTTACTATCAAAAGATTTTTTGATCCCTTTTCTGAATCTATTGATTTTCCTAATACCGTAACAAGTAAGTCTGAAAAATCCCATCTTCAAAATACCATAAGAAAAATATTAACTTTATAAAAAATTTCTTAAAAAATTCGATAATTCACTATTCTCATTAATTCATAAACCCAATATTTGAAAATAAATATTTATCAAAAACCTTGCCTTTTCAAAATATTGTCTTAAAAACAAGAGGACTGAAAGAACCACATGACCCTTCAAACTAGTATCACAAAATTCAAAACCCAAAAGGGCATCAAAATAGTCTCCAATCCACCACCTACAAGTGGAAATTAATAGAGGAGAATTTAGGATTTCTGAGGAGACTAAAAAACTCAAATGGGGAAGAAGGGTAATTTTCAAGGTTTGGCCACATGGATTGGGATATTATGCTCCAATAGTTAAAAAAACTCTTTTAAAGAGTAATAACTAACTAAACAGGAACCAAACAGTTTCCTAATATTTGTATACTAACAATAAAACTCAGGTGGTCCTATATTTCCACCACAAAACAACGGAATGACCCAAAATATTACTTATATAGTCAATTTGGATTAAAGAAACATCAATTCATGTCGAAATCCATCATAATGAATAAAAAAACTCTAATTCTCAATTCAAAACCGAAACATCCCATTGAAGCATAAGGCTAGAGATGATCAAGTGCTAGTTAGACTCTCCCTACCCTTACCACTCAAGATTTGAAATCCTTAGTACCCTCACTACTAGGAAATCCTAAAATAAAAAGTGAAATTCCAGAGTAATATGATCTTACTAAAGGAAACCCGAAATTAAATCTAATAACATTTGGTAATAAACCCATCTAGGTTGTCATATGACCTCGAACCCGCCTTAGAACACCCCATGTCCCAAAGGGAATTCTTGACCACAATGAGAAGACCCACACCTAAACACCACAATGCTCGGAGGGAATTATTGACCCAAATGATCCAATCCATTTTAATAAAAACAAACACAAACACTATCTATAAAAAATTGTATACAATAAATAATAACATATAAAAAACCAACAAAAAAATGAAACAATTATAAAATTACTCAATATGAGAACAAGACCTTCTCTATTCCACCACTGATTGCTCATTACCACCCAACTCACCTCACGTCAGCTATAAAGAATGACGAATATATCCAACATGGAACATGGAACCTAAAATATATATACTTGATCTAAAAATATCTATTGGTCACTATAAACCACCGAATATATGAAATATATTTCATAAGTAAATTCATATATGTTAATTTGAAAGTATAATTTAATGTGTACTCTTTCACATATAACTTTTAGGGAAATCAAAAAAATCTATAATTCCATTTTGAAACATTTCACCTTGTTTAAAAAAACAATATAAAATTCAATGAAAACATTCCCATATGACTAAGATATTTTGAATCCACACACCCATTACCATTTTTCAAAAATACCACTCATTTATTTATTTTTAAATAAAATATAGTCAATTAAAAACATCTAATAGGTTGTGGAATTATCAAAAATAAAATTCCTATTTTGAAATATACTTTAAGAAGCCCAAAATAGTCATTAATTTCAATACAGGTTTTCGAAACATCTTATAAAACTCAATTTTTTCAAAGGAAATGGCCTAACACGCACATGGGACATGCATACTATAACAACCGTACTCTTTATTTCACAATTAAATATAATTTATTAAATAAAACATTCGATTGATACAACATGGAATATCGAGAGTTCTAGTGTCTTTGGGGCTTGGGAACATTACATAAAAGCTTAAAACATGAAAATACAACATCTTTATTGAAAAATTCCTTTACATGACCACTACATTACCTCGTACTTTGCATTGCATGGAATAACCTGAGGAAATACAACTGAAAATGGTGAGATATAAATCTTGTTAATGGATTAAAGAAGTCATAATAAGAATAATACAATACATGTTAGGCATTTGGCATATAAATGGATCATAAAAATAACATGAACATAAAGGCATGACAAAGTATGACTATCATAACATGGAAATGTGGAAATGACATTTAACAAGATATTATAAAGAGTCAAGGATCCACGCACATGGATAATGAGTAAACCCTCATTTCACTTGAAATATCATGATAATGACCTTTACCCAATTCATTGGAGCACTATCAGGGAGAACCCTTCTTAATCATCTCATTACATGCATAAGTGTGCCACATGGATCAAATTACATGGATTCATTAAACATAATCGTATATTAAATGATAAATTAATGTGGAATTAATACATGAAACTATATAATCAAATATTAAATGTTCTTAAAGATGAATACCCTTGATATATAAATAGGAATGGTATCCACTACACAATGACTTTGTCTTGGAAAATCGCGGTGCAATTTCTGCAGCATAACAGCATGACCTAAGAATTCATGAAAATGGTTCATGAGAGAGAAATGGGTATCTCATCATATGTATATAAAATGGATAGTGATGGGGTCATATAGATACATTTTCCAACATATTTAATGGAATTTTGATGCATAATATAAAATAATTGCTTGAATGTTAATGGGAAGAGAGGAATTCCTTACTGAATTTCTACATGGTAACAGCTGTACATGAGAGGAATCGATGAGATATATAGTGGTGTGTCATCATTTAAAAAATAAGGTGGGAAGTATGGTGGAGTTTTGAAATCATACCCTAAGATTTTTAATTGAAATGGAAATTGTATAACAACATAATGAATTTATGACAGAAATGAGAAAGGAAGAAATCCCTTACATGGAAGTGTGATCCCAAAGGCATGGAAGAGGCTTGAGATAGGCTTTTTGGGAGCATGGGGCACCATGGTAAGATTAAAGAGAGATGAAATCAGAGGTTGGACAACTAAAAATTATTTAAGTGATGAGTCAGTGGGATATTGGGTGGGTTTATATAGGAATAGGGATGGAATTATTTATTATTTAGGTTTTGGACCCTACACATTAAACTAATCAAAACCACAAACAATTTCATGGTTTTTGACCATGTATTTTTCCAAACGGGGGTGGAAAACATTATTTTATAAGTCTAATGTCCTATCTTCTTATTATATTAGGCATGTATATTTGGAGGTGAGTGACACTCTTAAGGAAAACAATTTAAAAAGATAAAATGTATTATAAGTCATGGAGGGTCCACTAAGGCTTTGTAAAATAAATCAAACAAACAAAAAATCACAATATTTTAATTTTAAAACATATGTTTTCTAAATATAACATTTGTATTATTTTATTACATCACTATTGGGTCATTATGATGTCATAAAACACATTATATAATTAAACGGTATTTAATTTTTACCCAAAAATTCGACTGTCTCTGATTATTATGAAAAATTCACTATTGGATAATTTAGATAACCTGATACCAAAAAAAATATTAATTTTATCTAAATAATTTTATAAATATGTGAATTTTTACTTTTAAAATAAAAACCTCGATATATCGAAAATTCATGGGTTTTGATAAAAATGAATTTTAATCCTTAATAAAAATCCCAATTTCATTCTTGTAAAATATATGATCATTTTTATTAAAAAAAGTAATTTGGTGATAATATTATTTTATTAAAATATTATTTAAATCAAAAAATCCAATAATTCATCAAAATAGATTTCCTAATTGAATATTAACTAAAAAAATACTATTTATGCATTAAAAACTATTTAAAACGTAACAATAATAAAAAATGAATATATTTTATTTATTCTATACAAAAATAATTCACATAATCATAGTGATAGGTATTTTTAGGCAACCCATTAAAATATCCTTATAATACATAAGGGTAATGTGCACAATGGTGACAGACTCCTAGGGTGGTTCAGATAACATCGCTCCGGTGGTAATATCTATCAACATCCACTTCTCCTGTAGTCAGTTCTATTCAAGCTTAACATGTTGAATCTCAGCTAAGGCTTGGTCCAGATCAAAGCCCAATGATTCTACATCCTTTATGAGCTCCATCAAATGGGCTTCATATGGAGAAATTCTACTATATGAGGTCATTAATACCTTTACCAATGTAAATTGGATTTGTTAAAGCCGTATATTTATACTAATCATGTGATCACTATTCAATAGATATATTAGCAATTTTCAAAAATCATAAAGTATTTTAAAATCCAAAAACAAAAAACGAAGGAATTGCATATGTTTTTTATATCTATAATAATACATTTAATTAGATTAAGAGGAATTTTCATTAATGAAAGTCTTGGTCGTTACAATATTACCCCTTAATGATATTTAACCCTTGAAATTTTCTTTTCCCATACTAAAAGAGATGAGGGTAACTATGATTTATCACTTCATACAATTCCCACATTATCCAATGGTACCACCTCTAGATTGAGAAAATGTGATGGGTCAGGTATGTACATCCTTTTGAGTGACAGATGGAATACATTTTGTACTTGACAAAGGTTCTGTGGGAGTGTCAGTCGATAGGCCACTTCTCCAATACGATCAAGGATCTAAAAATGGTCGATGTACCTTGGACGAAGCTTTCCCTTATTCTCAAATCTCATAATTCTCTTCCATGGTGTTATGTGGAGGAATACCATGTCTCCAAAATCAAACTCTAGGTCTCTTCGATGATTATCAGCATAGCTCTTTTGTCAACTCTGAGAAGCTTTAATATGTTGTTGGATGGTCTTAAACTTCTCCACTATTTTTTCAATCATATCTGGACCTCAGATTTTTCTCTCCCCAACTTCATCCAAACATGCTACTCTTCTACACCTCTTCCCATAAAGTGCACCATAAGGATCCATTTGGATGATTGAGTGGAAACAATTGTTATAATAGAACTAAACCAGAAGAAGATGTTGATCCCATCCTCATTTGAATTCCATTAAGCATGCTCTCAACATGTCATATAGTGTTTGGATAGTCAACTCATATTGGCCATCAGTTTAAGGATGACAATCCATACTAAAGTTCATCTCCGTATTTAGAGAATGTTGAATACTCTTCCAAAACATAGAGGTGAACCTTGGATTTCGATCAGATACAATATATAGTGTTACTCCATGCACCCTTACCACATCTCTAATGTATATTCATGCCAGTTGGTCAAATGAGAAATCCTCCTGTATTTCAATGAAGTGTGCAGTCTTTGTAACAAAATCCACAACAACCCAAATAGAATTGTTTCGTTTGGATTTCTTTTGATGTCTGGTGAAAAAGTACATGGTGATGTTCTCCCTTTTCCATGCTGGTATGGGTAATGGTTGCATCATCCCCTTAGACGTATATATCTCATCCTTCACTTGATGACTCTCCATGAACATTGATGTATACTCAGAAATCTATTTCTACATGTTATCCAACCAATAATTCTCTTGATGATATTGATATATCTTTTGGTTTCCTAGGTGAATGGAGAAATTAAAACTATGTGCATCATCTAAAAGTTCTTTCTTTAACTATGGATTTTATGGAACACATAGTATGTACCATAATCTAACAGTTCCTTCTTCATTAACATTTAACTCAATGGATTTCTCTTTTTTGATAGTTTCCACATTCTTCTAAATTCCCACATCATCCTTTTGAACATCCTTTAACCTTTCAAAAAGAGACAGTTGAGACATGATTTGTGGAAGCATTGATAATATTCCATTCTTTATGATTCCCATGTCCATTTTCATAAAATCTATGAATATTAGATCCTTTTCAATTATCATCAATGACAGAATCGCTAGGCCCTTTCTACTTAGAGGATCTGACACCTTACTCACTTTCCCAAGGTGGTAATTGATTAAGAAATCATAGTCTTTGATCATCTCTAACCATCTTCATTGGAAAATATTCAACTCTTTTTTTGTGAATATATAATAGAGGCTTTTTTCATCCTTATATATCCCACACCTCTCCCCAACGAGTTCATTTCGCAAAATATTTAATGTGAAGATCACCGTAGCCAACTCCAGATCATGTGTTTGATAGTTATACTCATGAACATCCAATTTACTTGAAGCATAGGAAATCAATTTCTCATTTTTCAACAACACACAGACCATGACCTCCTTCAAAGCATCACTAAATACCAAAAATATTATGCCACTTTTGTTTAATGTGAGAACAGGAACAGTGATGAGCTTCCTTATCAACTCTTTGATGCTCTATTTGCATTCATCACTCCCAGAAAACATGACTCCCTTATAATTTAGCTTGGTAAGAGGGTTTGACAATCATGAGAAATTTCTCACAAAATCGACTATAATATCTAGATAATCCCAAGAAGCTACAGATATCTGTCACTGATGCTAGTCTCGGTCATCCCACTATTGTAGTTTTCTTGGAGGCATCCATAGACATCCCATTGGTTGTGATGATATGACCCAAGAATGAGACCCTCGTCAACCAGAACTCACACTTTCTTTACTTTTCATATAGCATGTCCTTTCTCAAGGTCTCTATTATAGTGCTTAGATGGTCCTCATTCTCCTCCTTGGTTTTTTAGTATATTACAGAATCGTCTATAAGAACTACCACAAATTTGTCTTGATAGTATTTAAATACTCCATTCATAAAGTCCATGATGATTTATAGAGCATTAGTGACTCCTAAAGGCATTACTATGAATTCATAGTGCCCATATCTTGTACAAAAATCCATCTTGGGGATATCTTCCTTCTTCACCATTACCTGAAAATATCCCAACTGAAGATCTACCTTGGATAAGTATTGTGCTCCACATAGAAGATCTAACAAGTCATCAATTCAGGGAAAAGGATACTTGTTCATTATCATGATTTTAATGAGCTCATGATAATCGATGTAAAGGCGCGTTGAACCATACTTCTTCTTAATGAATAGGACTGGTGCGCCCCAAGGTGAAGCACTTGGGCATATAAACTGTTTGTCAATATTCTCCTGCAGTTGATTCTTCAGCTCCTTAGGCTCCAAAAAAACCATTATATATAGAGTCTTGGATATTGGCAATGCCCTAGGTGTAAGATCAGTTGATATTTCAACATCTCTTATCGGAGGAAGACCAAGTAATTTCATGGGAAACACATCAACAAAATCCCTCACAAAGGGCATGTATTCAAGGATGGTTGATTCCATGGACTCAATCATCTAAGAAAGATACATGTACTGATGGGTTAGTAATATCCATGCTTGAGATTGTGGAGATAAATAAGATTCATCCACCACCTAGAACTTTTACAGAATAAGGTGTCGATTCTCCATATGGAGAGTTATTGCTCTCTCACGAAAATTTATGTTGGACATATATATGGAAATCAGATTCGTTCATAGAATTATATCAAATTCCACTAAAGGGAGTATGATGTGATTCACCGGGATGTTAGGTCCACAAATTATGATATGGGAGGATTCATATTCATGGAATGTAATGATTACCCCATTTTTCGTACTCACCGACAACTTTAATTCCATGTTTTGTGGTGGTGTTGGGATTATTCTACAAAACTTTTGGGATATAAAAGAATGCGTGGAACTATAATCAAAAAGTATATTCACAATTATTGAATGAATAACTAGATTACCTGTCACCAATTCATTGTCAGGGTTCAATTTTATAGTAGCGATGGAAAAACCTCGCTCTTGCTACCTGGGAGGTGGTGGATGCCTCTGAAAGCACTTGGCTTAGGGAACTGGTTTGAAAAGTGACCTGGTACTTTTTAGTTTAAGTAATGAACAACACATTTAGGCTTGAATGGAGCGTTCCTCTCCTCTATCATAGCTGTGGGTTTTTCTTGTCAACAATTAATAGCCAGGTTCCCTTATCTTCCACATCTAAAGCATTTCCTCACCCCCTTCAGGAAATTTCCAAGGTTCTTCTTTCTGCACCATTGGAAAGTGGGGTGCTATATTTTCTTAGCACCATTGGATTTATCCATCGGACCACCAGAATTAATGTCCACCTTAAGCTTATTATCCCCATGATACCCCTAAAATTCTGCGATATCCATTTCGACTTTGAGGTAACATCAGACAATTTCCTCATAGATCTTGAAGTCACGTATTGTGAGGGATTTCTTTAGGCTAGGTTTTAGCCTACCAAAGAAGCAGTAAACCTTTAATTCAAGTGTAACAACAAAGCCACAGGTATATCATGAAAGTCTTGTAATGTATTCCTCTTATGCTCTGATGGATTCATTGTCTCTTTTCTTGAGGTCAAGGAAGTCCCTTTCCATCTTAATTCGGAGGGTGCAAGGAAAATATTTATCCAAAAACATTTTCCTAAAATTCATCCATTCGAATACCTCAATATCCTCCCAAGATTCGTATTTTTGATCAATTTACACCATTGATCTGCTTCACCCTTCATACGATAAGCATCTGAAAGCACATTCTCATGTTCAGAACATTGAAGGATGGATAAGGTCTTCTCAATGGAGCTGATCCATTGTTCTGAGATTGAGGGATCAGATGATCCATTAAAATTATGGGTCCATTGTCTCATGAAGCTATTGATTTTGACTTGTTATTTATTATGGGGATTTGAATATTCTTCTAGATCCATGATTCTATTCAATACTTGAGTTAGCTGAAAGAGAATTGTGACAATGTTTGTGATTCCTGCTCCCATCGGATTGAGCATCTCATTAGAACAATCATCGCATTGATCTTTACATCAGTTGTTAGCCTGATTACTACTATTACTAACCAACGACTATAATAAAAGGAAATTTGGAGGTAACACAAAAAGTGTAATCCAAATATAATAAAGGATGACTTATAAATTACTTTTATTTCCTTAACTTATTAATTTATAGGCTTCATTCTATGTTATCCACGATCTACTTACCAAAATATATTTATAGGGACCATTTTTATTCCCTTAATAATGGTTCATACTACTCTTATGAATTTACCAAATCATATCACCTAGGAATGTCGTAACCAAGAGTGCATCAAGGCCCTTCTTCAGGCACCAATTCCCATTTGAGTCTATCTTGAAGCGGTGTTTTCAGATTTTACCCCTACATACATCTATGCCAGAGCCACCTCAACCTGCTCGTATCCTGACACATATGTATTTTTTTGATAAAACACTTACTCATTACTCACCAAAATTTAGGGATGTTTTTATTATACATATTCTTATCCCTAATGCTTTCACTAGGGTTTTCTAATGCTAATCCCAAAAATAACTAAACATTTCCTATGATACCAATTATAACAACCATACTCTATATTTCACACTTAAACATAATTTATTACATAAAATATTCACTTGATACAACATGGAAGATCGATATTTCTAGTGTATTTGGGGCTTAGGAACATTATATAACTACTTAAAATATAAAAATACAACATATTTATAGAAAATTTCATTTACATGACCACTACATTCCTTCATACTCAGCGTTGAATGAGATAACCTAAGGAAATACATGTGAAAAGAGTGATATATAAATCCTATTAAGGGAGTAAAAAAGGAATACCATGTAGAATACAACACATGTTATACATTAGTCATAGAAATAGATCATAAGAGAAACATGAACATAAAGGCATTATAAAGAATGACTATCATAACATGGAAATGTGGAAACAACATTTAACATGATATTATAAAGAGACAAGGTTCCTTGCACATAGAGTATGAGTAAACCCTCATTGAACAAGAATTATAATGATTAACCCCACATTTCACTAAACGTATCATGATATTAACCTCCACCCAATGCATTGGATTGCTATCAAGGTGCACCCTTCGTAATCATTTCATTACATACATAAGTGAGCCACATGGATCATTTAACATGGATTCATTAAACATCATAATATATTCCAAAATATAGGAATTTAGAATTAATATATAAAACTCTATAGTCAAACAGTAAATCTTCATAATGGTGAATACCCTTGGTAGAGAAATGAGCATGGAATTCACTACACAATGACTTTGGCTTGGAAATTTGCGGTATAATTTTAGCAGTATAACGACGTGATATGAGAATTCAAAAAAAATGTTTGATGAGAGATAAAGGGCTATCTCATCATATTTACATAAAATGAATTGTAAGGGGGTAATATAGATACATTTTCCAACATATGTAATGGAATTTGGATGCTTAATATAAAATAATTTCTTGAATGTATATTAGAAGAGAGGAATTCATTATGGAATTTTGGCATAGTAACATGTGTACATAGGAGGCATTGATGAGAGAGAAAGGGGGCCTCATAATTTCAAACACAAAGAGGAAATATTGGGGGATGTTCTAAATCATAACTCAAAATTTTCAATTTAAAATAAAATTGTATAACAACATAATGAAATTTGGACAAAAATGAGAAAGGAAGATATCCCTTACTTGGAAGTGTGATCCCAATGGCTTGGGAGAGGCTTGAGAGAGGCTTCATGTGAGATTAGGGAACCGTGGGAAGATTATATAGATATGAGGGAGGAGGTTGAAAAAACTCCAAAGTCTTTGAGTGAAGAGGAAGTAGGAGCTTGGGTGGGTTTATATAGGAAAAGAGAGGGAATTATTTATTATTTAGGTTTTGGACCCTACACATTATACTAATCAAAACCAAAAACCATACCATTGTTTTTTCCCAACATTTTTTTCGAAAGGGGTGTGTAAAAAATTATTTTATATGTCCAATTTCCTATCTATATAAAATATTAGGCTTGATTATGTGGAGGTGAGTCGCACACTCACTGAAAACAATTTAAAAAGATAAAATGATTTATAAGTTTTGGAGGGTCCACTAAGGCTTTGTAAAATTATTAAAAAAACCCAAAATCACATTATTTTAATTTTAAAAAATATATTGGCCGAACCTCCCATTATTAGTATTTTATTACAACACTATTGGGTCATTATTATGTGATAAAACAAATTATATAATTAAATGATATTCAATTTTTACACAAAAATTCGACTGTCTCCAAAAATTATGAAAAATTTACAGTTGGATAATTTTGAAATCCTGATTTGAAAAATAATATTTATTTTATCTAAATAATTTTCTAAATATGTGAATTTTTACTTTTAAAATAAAAAACCTACATTTATTGAAAATTCATGGGTTTTGACAAAACCCGCTTTCAAAACTTAATAAAAATCACAATTTCATTCATGAAAAATATATGATCATTTATATTTAATAAAAAGTAATTTAGTGATAATAATATTTTATTAATATATTATTTAATTCAGAAAACCATTAATTCATAAAAATAGGTTTCTTAATTCAATATTAACTAAAACAATAGTGTTTCTGCTTTAAAAATTATTTACAACGTAACAATAATAAAAAAATGAATGTCTATTATTTATTCTATACAAAAATAATTCAAATAATCATAGTGAAAGGGATTTTTTACACAACCCCGTAAAATAGCCACATAAGACCTAAGGGTAAGGTACGTGATGGTGACAGACTCTTGGGGTGGCTCAGATAACATCGCTCGGGTGGTAATCTCTATCAACATCCACTTCTCCCATAGGTGGTTCCGTTCAAGCTTAACATGTTGATGATATAGTTGGTATTGGTCAAGAGGGAAGTCCATTGATGCTACATACTTTCCTAGATCCAACAAATGGGCTTCAAACAGAGAAATTCTAGTGGATGAGGCCATCACTACCTTTGTCTAAGTAAATTGAATTTGTTAAAGCCCTATATTTATACTAATCATTTGATCACTGTTCAATGGCTATATTATAAATGGTCACAATTCATAAAGGTATTTTAAAATCCAAAAACATAAAACCATGGAAGTGAATATGATTTGTTTAATTAGATCAAGAGTAATTTTCATTAATGAATGTTTGGGTGATTACACAAAACAAAACAGGAACCAATGACAACACAAGGAATTTATCAAATACAAACAAGAATGGGTTATATATCAATGAATATAGACAAAATGATACAAATGATAACTATGTAAAACTCCCCCAACCAATAAACAACCATGAAATTGAATCTGTCATGAGAACTATAATATGGATTCCTAAAATGTGAGTCACAAAAACACATTAGAGTATACAAACTCGCAAACCAGATACAGGTGTGTACAGAAGATCAAACTCCAATTCGTTCAATTGGGCCAGACAAGCCTCATTATGATTAATAACCCCTTCTAGACCTTGTGACTAGCACAAATTGAGGGCCACTAGTGGCATGTGAGCCAATAAGAATAAAATATGACATATACTACTTTGTATCAGGGTTACCATGACCAAAAAGGATGCAAGGTGTAACAACATGAAAGCCAAGTATAACCCACAAGTCATAACCACAACCAACCATTACCCCTAACACACAACAATGAATATACCTATATAATAAAATCCAGTATAGAATAATCAAACACTCTCCTACATATGGGGATCCATAAGCATTTTATAGTGAATAATAACCCTCATAAGGGAAATGAAAACAATCACAGGGTGACAAAGAACCCACAAAAGAGCTAATAAATTAAGGGGAAATCAATGTGTCCCTTTCCCAATATCAATTTTAAAACCAAAGTTCCAATCGGGCCTTGAACACTAAAAAATGAATCAAGATTACAATACTATTAAAATATCAAAAAATGACATTCCAAACACTCTAAGAAAAATTATATAAATAAAACACCCTTTATAAACATTAAAAATCCACCCTCCTACATGTGTATTCTTATTTAAAATACAAAATAAGGTTTAAGACCATCATTTTTATCAAAAATGTTTCAAAAGATCCATCAATACATATTTTATAAGGGATAACCCGCATACACATTACAAATTACCATTTTAAATCGATTAAATAACCCCTTTATAAATCAGTTTGTGGTTAAAAACTCACATTGAGTCAAAATACACTTTAAAATAATATTTTTAGTCATTAAAAACCAAAACAAGGTTAACATCCCACACACATATTGAATTTGTTTCAAAAATTCCCTATGGAATTTCAAAAAAAGCATTGTACATCTAAATATTCAATTTTAAACATGTAAACAAGTAATATCAAAGAGAAAACATTTATTCCAAGATCAAAACATAATGAAATGGTTTTTGAAACATAATATGAGTATCAGATATAATCATTCAATCAACAAAAATTCATTTAGATATAAAAATCACAATTTGAATCAAAAAATGAAATAATTTCCCAGATAATCCTACATGGAACAAGAGAAATACAAGTCAAAATGTGTCTCCTTTATTGAAAAGCACACCTATGGGAATAAAATTTGCATGTAAAACCCCTATAAACAAAAAAACCAATTTTAGATTGATCATGAACCCTAAAATAATCCACAATAGGTCTAGGGTTCATTGGGGAAACCAAATCCAAGAGACTAGAAATAAGGAATGGAAGAATATGGTAATATAAGAAGAAATACCTCAAAAATCATAGAAATATCCGAAGATAAGGAAATGATCAATAGTTGAGAAGGTTGAATCTCCATGTGATCCTAGGAGTCAGATGTCATGAATTGAGAAGAATAGGGATGAAACCCCTCTTAATTAGATTAGGGGTAAATAAGAAATTCCCAAAAACTAGACATCTAAAAGGGATATAGGGTTTGGCCACATAGTTGCCCAAAATATTTTCCATATGTGTGGTGGACAATACCTAGATCATACACCCCTTGCATTTTTCACCATGGTAAACACATGGTTATACAAACCATGATCTAACCGAGAAATTTTATACTAACAAAAACAATATCCACACTGCACACTTTCCATAAAATTTTTTAAACCATGCTCAAATTGTGCACTACACCCCAGAAACACCAAGGATACCACATGATTTCTCATTGTGGACTAAATAGTATGGACTTAACTGTGTATAACCCATGATTACATGTTATGAATAGTTTAAAATTAAATGATGTGGATCCTTATGAGGGGGGGTTGAACAGTTTCTATCTAACCATGTACTTTAACTATGCAAAAAAGAAAACCTCTACTGATTCCCATATTTTATGCCAAAATCCCATGGAGACTCAAACTGGATCCCACCCTCATAAAAATACAAAAATAATAATAAAATGATACTGGCGGTTTCAAAAACACTCCACCATGCACTTTCTACCCCCAAAAAGCCCATAGTCAAAAAATAAGTAAACAATAAAAGAGGAGACCCCAAGAATTCCTAACCAAAAGAACCACTCGACATGGTTTAATATCAAAACCAACAACCATGATCCTTTAAAATGGCCAAGCCTACTAACAATAGGGTTACCCAACGTATCCATGAACAACACAAACAAGACCCTAAAACAAAAAGTCCTAAAAATAAAGAGATACCTAACATGGTCTCACTACCAATTATAATTCCTCTAATATGGTGTAACTAATGAATGACTACCAATAAATGAATCCTTGGAAAATTGAGAAACCATAAGAGAAACTCACTGTCAAAATAAAATTACTTCCAACCCCATAGAAGGATATGAAACCCTAAACATCTTCAAAATAACAACATAAGCTCTCATATTGGGTTACAAGACACATGGATAACATATGGTAAGGAACTGAATCACCCACACATGGTGCATCCAAAAATTTCATAGAAAAAAACACTAATTATTATACCAAGTCAACTGGAAGAACGAACATTATAGTGATCCTATTGTTCACTCAAGACCTTTATTGGATAAAACTAATGATCACCTAAATGGTTCAACACAATAACGGGAAAACCCCACTACTCTTCAAAACGTTTCACCCAAAATGAAAGGTTCAATCAAACGGAACCCACTACTAACCATAAAAAAGAAATGAAACCTATAAAATAACGTCACAAGAACACACAATTGAGGGAAGGTGGATCATTCCACAAATGAAACTAAAAATTACATAAAACTACATTCATCCCCATATATATGAAATATCCACAAAGATGAACCATCCACAAGAGTCTAGGAATAAAATCAAAAGATACAAAACTAAGATCACAAGCATCAATAAAAAGGTCCCAAAATAAAAAAAACCCATCCTCAAAAGAATAATCCTGAGACATCTTTCAAGACCCCATTTTTCAAAACATATAATGATAAACCAATGAAAAAATAGAGTAAAAACCTGAGATACATATGATAAGATGGATTATTATGACCCATATTCCCACATTAGAAGAACACAAGAGATCACCTATTCCAATGAGAAGTGCACTTTTCATCAATATCTGGATCACCCTACTTATACTCCTTACATTATGGGTTATCATTAAACCAATTGGATTGAACTAAGGCATTAACTACCATTAGATACTTATACTGGTCAGCTTATATTAGAACAGTCTCATTTAAACCCACCTAAAAAGATGTTAGAACTGATATTGGTATAGTTGATCCATGATCTGGTTGATGGAAACCATATAAGAAATGATCTTTATTAGAATCAATGATGGCTCTCTTTAGAGAAATGTTAGACAACTTATAAAAAATTGATCAACATACTCCCTCACCCATTAGTCACCCTAATGAAGACCCATGACCTCAAGCATTTTATCACATTTAAAATTTTCCAGAAAGGATGACTAGAAAAATACCAACTTGAAAATATCCAAATACATACCTTAACATAGTTGTAGAGGTATTATTGGATCTCACCAAACTTGATATATGCTGATAAGAAAGATCATGATGAAACTCTCCAACAAATCTCCAAGAATTCTAAGAGAATTGAGGATCACCTAAATATCATACAAGAAACTCACCACTTCAACAAAGCCATGATCACAAATTAAAGAATCCCAATATTGATTCAATAATTATAATATGGGTTTTGAGATCTAAGAAGGTTCCATTTCTACCACTCCAATTGGATTCTAGGTCGATACAATATCTAGAGAATCCTTTTTGACCATTCTTAGAGATAATAATAACAAATAAATGAACAACATTAATTCAATCCCCAAACAAGCACACACAACTACTTAATGTACGGTGTAATGGAATTTATATAAGACAGAAAAATCAAAAATCATACATTAAACAAATTCATTCAGGAAAGAATATATATTTATCATGTCAACGGTTAATCCCAGCTTCATCTCATTCCATCGTCTCCAATTTCATCCCCAACACCCACATGCATATCATGTTGTATCTCTCCTTCAAAAGAATCAACTACTACAACATCATCTAAGCCTCCCTACCCGCATCCCATTATCCATCTTATGCTCATCAATCCTAGGATCATATCACATCACATAGTGAAGCTCACATCCAAATCACATTATAAGACATAAAGGAAAAGCTCATAGTAAATGGGGGAAATATAGTACCAAACAAAGGTATCTATCCATCACACATAAATGTGATCTCATGGTTCCAAACACTGGTAATTAATCCTTCCTATTAAAATATCCAACTTGGGGCCTAAAAATTTTCTCTAATACCCAGCCATTTCTAATTCTATTTTGAATTGATTGATTCATTATTCTTAGGATACAACTATGGTCTACCTAAACCATCAAAGCTATAACAATCTATTAAAAGATTACCAATCTTCTACCAATAAAACTACTCTAAAAAACATAAAAAAGTATCATTCTAATTTAACATGACTTTTTTATTTTACATCAACAAACATTAACTTTATTTTCATTCTTTATAAAATTCCATTTACAATGTAAATAACATAGTCAATTAAACATGTGTATAACATCAATTTAATTATTATCAAATTAAAAATAACATCTAATTTCAAAAAACATCCCATAAGACACTACATTTTATCCAAACCATAATTATTAGTGGAACTAGAAATCTTTACTTGGGCCACTATGTCATAGCCTACCACCTTATGCTATAACCACTACCTTATGGTTCATCCTCCATCTCAACACCAAAGTACCTCTCTCAGTATAATTTTTCCATCAGGAAACATCTCCTATACTCTTCAAACTCTTTGGATCTCCTCAAGACACACTCCCTACAATAATTATTACAATGTAATGGGCTATAATGTTTACACCATTACATATAATATTGTAAAAAACATTTCATGAGGATAGTCTATGAGAATAATAAGTCTATAGACTTCAAAAAATGTATAAGTATTAGGGTATATATAATAATATTTCACATTCAAAACATATATTAAAAAAATTAATTATTTTTCTAAATGTTTCTATAGTATTTGAAACAAACTAATTTCAAATATTGTGGTTATTTCATTTAAAAACTATTGAAAGATATTTCATTCAATAAACAATGTTCCATCCCTGAATATGTATTTATAATGGAAATTAAAATTTCATTAAAAATATTTTGTTAATAATTTTTTTCTTTTAATTTTTACAATACTAACGGGACTATTGATATTCCTAATATTAAAAATAACATATAGAATTTATTAGAAATGAATAGTCATAATACATGGTGTTGTAATTTTTAAATAATTCATTAATATGTGATCTCTTATAAGATATTTTCTTAATCCTTTCATCATTTAATCAAAGAATATATTTAATTTCCTTTTCATTTTTATTTTATACATATTACATTAATTTTTATAGATATGATGTAGAAATAAAATTATCGATAATTGTTTTTCCTTCACCATTTTGTTCTCTATTAATATCACAAAATGATCTGGGAAAAAACAATTATTGACCAAGTATTAAACAAGGATGATTCACTAAAATAATATTATTTATATTAATTGAGGTAGTAGTTCCTTATTTGGTCTGTTTACATTCTATAGTATATGTTTTTAGTTAACAAAGTATTCAAAGTTTCTATTTCCAATTTAAATTGACATTTTAGTAATAATTATATGTGACAAACCCAAAACCAAGAAAACCCATTCATATTGATTTGAAACTTTAGTGTAATGATTCATAATTCATTTGTGACTTGTAAGAATTAGTCTCAATTAAATCTGTCACATAGTGTGACTAGAAAGACTTGAAATGTGTGTTCTCAATTTAAAATTTACATTTTAGTTAAAAACATTTCCATCTCTCTAAAAACCGAACAAACCAACTCCTACATTTTAGATACTTTATGATAATTATCCATAATTCATTTGTGACATGTATGAATTAGCTTCCTGATAATTCAAGAAATCATGTGACCGATATGAATCAAACTATTTTTTTCAGTTTAAAAATGTAATTTTAGTTAAAAATGCCTTTCACTAATTTAAAACATATAAAAAATTCCCTGATTTTCTTAATACATTAATAAAATGATCTATAAGTCGTTTTTAACGTGTAGGAATTAACAAACCTTTAATATGACACACGATCTGTTAAATATGACTTAATGTACTTCAGATGAAAAATATATTTCATCCATCAATTAATGGATAACTAAAAAATGTATCAGCTCCTCCTTATATTCATATAAATATTTTATATATTATTTCCCATCTATTCATAGAAGGAATTAAATTGGGGGAATCAATCAACAATCTGATCTGAAGAGTATACAGTCCTTGGCATACTAATTTTGACTAGTTCATATCCAAATCCATTTTGCCTATTCGATGCATTTCATAGGATATTTTTGGAATTCATTCTTTACCATAAAGTATCAACAACAAGCCAGATTAGAGAGAATATGTTCCTTTCAGATGGAATAGGAAACCACATGCTTCCCTAAATGTGTAGAAAATCATAAGTATTCTTCTAAAAAATATAATATCATGATTATTTTCATTAATTCAATTTTCAAAGAGATATTCATCTAAAATATATGATTGCATATAATTGTGAAATTAAATCCAATACTTATATAAGGTAGCCATATTCAGGATCAAATAGATGAATTTGACAAGGGAAAGTATAGCCATTGTTCTTCTTCAAGAATTTTTTTTTTGAATAATTGTAGTAATTTTCTAAGATAACCTATATTATTGAATGCATTGAAAAAAAGAGACAATGGTTGGTTGTAAGAAGGTTTATTTAAAGTGAATATTTAAAATGATCAATTTCTAGCTGATAATTTTGATCAAATACAGCTTCCACTATAAGAAACAAGATTTCATATTTTTATAAATAAATATCGGGTCCATAGTAATTATAAATACTAAAATATATGTGATTTATTTTTTAATCGATGCTCCAAACATGATCAAACATCCCTGAAGCCTTAATGGATTTTTCACCTTGGGAAGTTTTCAACTGTTATCGTTTTTTATAATATTGGTGAAATCATCAGTGGAATCCATCTTGGATCTTAAAATTTTATTAAAATAAATTATTCTAAATAAATTTTCCTTCATTAATGAAGTGGAATCTTCCATTTTTGAAATACATTTATCAATATACAATCTTGCTTCTCCAAATTCAAACCAAACTATAATTTTATATAGCACCTTATTGTATTTAAGTGTTTGACTATCATATAATCCCTCATATATTAAAATAATATCAATAATAATATATCCATATTAAAAAATATTTCCTATATTGTGGGGAATTTTCGAATGTTTGATATAGAGGCTTGTAGTTAGGGATTTTTCTCAATGAATCATTCAACCAGTTTCCAACCATTACACATGATAGAAAAATGTTAATAATTTTAATATTCATATTCTTATAAATCCATCACAAATGAACATATAACATCACTAGTTTTAATAATTAAAGCTTACGTTATAAGAGTATATGATACGCCACATCGAGTTGAAATGAACAATGAAATATTGTTATTTAAATGTAACTATTTAAACATAGTCGTTAGAATGAAATGAATGAAAAATATTAAATAAATTATAAAAATATGGTTTAAAATTTTATATAAAAATAAATATTTGGATAATATTTAATTATAAATGAATGTAAAACATTTTAAATTTAAAGGTAATGCTTTTCTATGAAGACTATTTAAATGTACATGTGTGTGTTTTATTCCATTGTGTTAATAAATAACTCTTTTTGCATTATATTAATGGAATATATATATAATAATTTAATTTAATTTAATTTTTTACATTTATTTTATATATTTTCTATACATTATATAATAAAAATTATAATTTTTCAAATAAAGGAGGTATTTTTTTAAAAAGACAGGTTTGTCTCCTTTTCACGGAGACTCCATTTTAAATATATTTTTTAAAACATTTATATAGTATATTTGAAAAAAACTTCATATTTGGATGTGGATCAAAAAAATTAATATTGATATGTTTTTGGAAATTTTCTGATAAATTCTTTATTTTAAGGAATAGTGAAAAATACTTCATTTTAGTTCAAAATAATTTTTTCATAAAATTTATTTACATAGTTATATTATATTTTTACCTGGTTTTAGAGTGTAATTATATTAATTATTTATCATATAATCCAATTTATCTCACTAGAATCAAACTTATATTGAAATTGGATATAAAAACTATGTGAACTTTTCAATGTTTTACTTTAAAACCCTATTTTCTTGATCTGTAGATGGGATTGATTTTAAATTATTTATAACCACTTTTATGAATTGAATTTTCAAAAAAAATACAATCTTTTTATTAGTATGACAATTATAATCTTATAGTGTCGACATAATTTTTAGTGAATTGTTACTTTATTATTTTATTTACCACAGTTAAGGATAAACTGCTATTTGAAGGAATAATTTATTTTATAATAATATAAAATTACCCTAATATTTTTCCTAATTTCATTGGATTATTGGGATTATACCCAAATCAATATTATGCCTAAATTATAACCTTTTTCAGCCACTTGGGTTAGAATATGACATTTATTATATTTTATTTAAGGATAAGTTAAAAATGACATACTCATATTTTTAATGAGTAAATTATTTTTAATATAGGGTTTTATAGAAAATAAATTAGATTATAAATAGTAATTTTAAATATAAAATATTTATATACATATTTATAAGTTATTTATAATTTTTATACATTAAATAATAAAATTTAATTGTTATTCAATGAAGATGTAGCAATTGATTTACTAAAGGAAGAATTAAATAAATTATATTAATAATATTAAAATAAATATAATTTGAAATATTCTATGAAATAAAAGAATCGTATGTATGAATTTGTTATGTATGTGATGAGTTAAAGTAGTTTTTCAATGGAATCAAATTTTAATGATTTTTTTATAATGTCAAGTAAAGAATAGTGTCAAAATTGATATAATTCATATCTTAAAATATAAAACATTTTATTAAATGATATAAAAGTTATAAAAATATAATATAAGACAAAAAATATAGATAAGTCTATAAATGACATTAATTAATCATTCATTAGTTGTTTTTCATGTCATGGTAATTAGTTTAGAATTCAATGTTTATACTACTTGATAAAACAGTAAGAATTGAAAATGTTAAATAAGGGTTAAAAAAAGATAGAGTTCAAAATAAAATCAATACATGTATAAAAATTATTGATTGAGAGTTTTTAGAACCATAATCCTCTAATATTCTAACTAATATTATTTTCAATAATTTGAAGTTAAAAATTAAATTATATTAATTTAATAGTTTAAGGGTTTCCAAGGGTTCCCCTCCCCTATCTTATAAAAGGCACCCATTCATCTCTATTAATCTCACCTAAAATCCATATGTTTCAGAAAATTTCTACCTAAAACCATTCCAAGAATCCCTCCCCACATTCTTCAAACCATAGTTTAGTCATAACACCCTCCATAATGTTGTCAATGTGTTATGAAAGGTGATCATCTAGAGGAAAGGTAATGTTCTTATTTATGTATTTCTATTTTATTTCTTCTTAAACTTTTTTCAAATATTATTCATATATCATTAAATAATAACTCCAATATAATAAATATACTATGATTTTATTATGTTAATATCATCACCCATACTCATCTCCACTTCCATTAAATGGGAAAATAATTAATCGTTCATTCGTACGTGTGAAATATCACCTCCACGAACCGATGTAATTTGTATTCCATAACTGTATATAAAGACTAGTTATAATGATAGAATCAATGTTAATATATGATATTAATGAAATATTAATCATTATAAAATAATAATATATCATTTATGTTCTTATTTTCCATACACATAAAAATGTTAATGTCGTTCGTGCATATGGTTGAACTATCACCTCTACGAAGCGATGTGATTCATTTTTAATCACCACAACACTTGTATGATATATATATATATGTATATTTATATGATTAAAATTGTTTTAATTATGTTATGATGAATGTTTAAAAGTAAAATAATAGATACTTTATTTTTATACTGATCATTGAAAAATGTTACTCATGTGCACGTACGACCTACCGTCCCCATGGTAATAACATTTTTCATTTTTTGTAACCTTGAATTATGGTTTGACATAAAAATATAATTTATGTATAAAAATTATAATAATTTAACTATTATTATTCTGTATATTATGGACTTATGACCACATGGACTATTGACATCATACCAAGTTTATTTTCGACTCAAGTACAAAATATCTACAAAACATTTGACTTGAACTTAAATAATTATATATTTGTTATAAAATAGTAATAAGTGGTATAAAATGAATAATAAACCTGAAAAAGGGTATGAAGAAATTATAATTTAACCTAATTTTATTATTTAGGAAGATAAAGAACATATGTGGTGAATAGGACTCCAGGTATGGGTCTTCATCTCAATCTCCTTTAATTGAGGCATATTTTAATATTATACACCACCATCTTTTATAAGGTGTATAATCAAACCCTTTGAATTTTAATTTTCATTAAAAGGTTATAAAGATGAATTTTTAAATATTAATAATTCAAATTTATTTACAAAACAAAAAAAGTACGTTTTTTAATGTATACAATGACACCGAATTCTTTGCCGCCATAACCGTTGTTTGGTATTTTTCTTCCTATATAAGGATTAATGTTTTTAAAAGGAAAATAAATATATTATTTTGTTTTTTTGGGTATTTTTTATAGAAAATTATCTTAAAAATGGATTGAATATTTCAATATATTGAAATTATTTCTTGTGATTTCAAATGAAATTTTATGATTGAAATGTTGATAATTACAATCTATTATGTGTTATGTTTATATAATGAAACTTTGACATTTTTTATGGTTAAATTGTAAACAGAAAATGGTTTTTTCTATGATAAACGAAGAATAGGTGGTTATATTATATCCTCCAATTCATTGGGTATAAAATCCAAACATATGGTTATTCCATTTGTAAGAGTGATATGTATGGAAGTCAACCGAATGGTTATTCTATTTAAGTATGACTATATCCAAAGTTACCTTTATATGTTATTTATGGTTTCTATGGGTTTTATGTAAATATATTGATTAAAAAAAGGCTATGAATGAGATAATATTCAAAGGATATTAATTAATACTTTTTAAGGTTCAAATGTATTGCTTTTTGATAAATTATTCGTGGTTTACATGTTTTCATATGATTAATTGTTTTCCTTATTTTTGGATCCCATTCTAGCCTTCTTATTCTCATACCATGTTTAAAAATGTTTTCAATAAGATTTAAGTGGAAATAAATTCAAAGATGGGATTGATGGAAATGTTGCGATGATTGATGATGAAAAGATACCATGTTTCATTTTTTAAAAGTTTGTGTTTTATAGAAATTGATGGATTGTGAGAAAATGTATACATCATAACATTTGATTTTTTTATATATGAATTATGGAATAATTATATAAATGTATAAACCTGAAAATATTTACCGTGTGAATTAAAGTAAAATTCTTGACTTAACCCAAGATTATGTAATTTTTAAGGTTGGGTGTTTATAGTTTATATCAAAGGAAAGGTTTAGATAACCTTAAAGGTTGGGATAATATCACGGTGTAGGCTAAATATTCTATATAACCAAGAGTGTTTTTATAATATGTCAATTTTTGGAGGATTATGGTATATTAGGTGGATTGGATAAAAACCAAAACAACTGAGATATAAGGAGGTTGAAAAATTAGAGTATTATAAAAAAATTATTTTATCTTTACCATATAGAGGATTATTCTTTTAATAATTCATTTTATGTTAATGTCATGATTATCTATAGATTATTAAGGATCATTTCTCAATATTTAAGGAAATATATCTTACACAACCTTCTTATCCCTCCCCGATGATTTGATCACCTCTAATGTCGCAAAATCTTCTTCGAATGATTTTGACAGCATCAGGAGTATTCATGTCACCTCTAATATATTCGTTGAGTTATCCAAAACCTACTAATTTATTTAAAAAAATTATTGTTCATGGAATATTTTTCAAATGATTTCAAGATATAAACATTTCTAAGTCTTTAGTGAGGTGAAATACCAAAAGTGGTGTGAATGTGTACTTTTTGAAAGCAGGACAACATATTGAAAGAGAAAAGGAACATCAATATGATCGTAAAATTGGGATTCAAGGTGTGAATTATCTTCTTATCCATAAAGTATGAAATGTGTTCTGCTTGATATTTATAAATCATGAGGATATAATCCATATATATTATTTTTTGGAATGAAGTATTAATGTATAAGGCAGCATTGCATAGTTAATGGATTATGAATAATGTTGAAATATTAATATGTCTATTTAAACAGGATTTAATTGTTATGGTATACTTAAAGATTTGGAAATGTTTAAAAGTATTAATATAATTTTGATAATGGGAGTTCCTTTGAATATTTTTTTATTTATGTAATATGTAACATTGATGTTTTTATGTGAAACTATTATTTGAGGAAGAAATATATTTTTTGGATGTAATTATAAGTAATGTATAACCTTTGGGGTTCATATGATCTTTTTTATAGGAAAATAAGGATTATTTCATTTTGGGATGAAAATTGAAAGGTATTATATAACCATTGTGGTTAAAAAATGTTATGGTTATCATTTAGGATATTATCATATCTTGATAATGTTATAATAATGATTTAGTTTTATAAAAAGGATAAATCACAGGATGGGTGACAACTTATTACATCCACCAAGGCCACATGAATTAAACCCAAAACTGAAGGGTGAGAGGGGTGAAACTCCTACCACTGGTCTACTTGAAGTCTCAGGTTAATAGGGATCTTTTTTTAGTTAAACTATTTTATGGATTAAGAATAAGTATTTTTTTTGGAATATATATTTTATTCAATAAATAACTTTGGGATTAGAAAATGAATTGGTGATTAATTGATTAATGTCATTTTTCAAGTCATTTTATATTTTTTGAATCCTATATTATCAAGGAAAATAGAATGCTATGGAATTTTATTGGAAGAATAAGGGTTGAATTCTATTTTGGAGGAATCTATAATTTACTTAGGGTGATACAATTTATTTATGTAAATGGTTAGAATACATTGAATATTACTAGGAAAATTACTTTTTTATGATAGACTTCAAGAGTAACTAATTTCAATATGATATTAAAATTTAAATATTATCTTGAAAGATTAACGGATTAAATACATCTTATTTTTTTGGATTCAATTATATCTTGGATTAATTTGAATAATTTTAAGGACAATTATTTATCAAATGGCCTATGTTGACATTTGGGTATTACTTTTGAATTTTGGAGATTAAAAGAATATTTTTCCATTATAAAATTGTTTATTATTTTAGAGGAATTATCTTATCTTACCCTAATAATTTTGGTTTTGGATAACATTTAAAGACTGGGGGAATATATTTTTAATATTTTTTTTATTTTTTTTGATTTTCTAGAAGTTGATTTTATTTCTTCTAACATTAGAAATTAATCTAAAATAGTAATCATTTTGGAAAAACGTGAGTTTGTGGAGAAATTGATTAATGGATGAATCTCTACATTTCAAGTGAGTATAAAAACTTATGTTCATAGTCAATAATGTAAATGAAATCTAAAACACTAGGGAAAATTTCTTGAAACCCAAAATGTTATCCTAGTACCTTTTTTCTAATGAATAAATTGGTCCATTAGATCATCACATATTTGTAGATTTTTAATTGTTAAGATTTTCTTGACCATGACATGATGGTATGTTTTCTCTTCCATATCCATGTTTCCTTCATGGAACCCTAGTATTTTTCATCTCAGGTAATCTTCTTACTTACCATTATTTCTTTTCAAGTGGTAGTTTTATTAATCATTTTTCAAATGTGGGATTGTAATAATGGTTTTTCGAAATTTATACCTTAGTTACCAACTACAATAATCAAATTTTTAAGACATAATTTCCAAAAGGGAGGGAATGTAACATCTCAAATTTTAATAATGAAACATTATGTTCTATAGAATATATGATAAGAAACATCGATCTTAAATGAACAACTAACTATTGTTAATTAAATGTTAGCATTTTAACCTACCTGTTTTAATGGAAGGAATGAACAATATTAGTTGAATTATCAAAGTATAGTTTCCACATGTATATATAATCAATTATTTGGTGAACAATTAGTTATAAATTAATGTAAAACATTTTAAAATAAAATTAATTTTTTCAGAAAAACTATTTAATGGTGCACAAGTGTTTTTTATACCTATAAGTTAATAAATTACTCATTCTGGATTATATTAAGGGAAAATATATATATATAATATTTAATTAAACGTTTTAAATTTATCATATTTATTTTCTAGAAATTATATAAGAAAAAATCGTGTATTACGAATAAAAGTGGTATTTTTTTTTTTAAAAAAAGGCAGTTTTGTCACCATTTGATGGAGTCCCCATTTTAAATTTATATTTCACACTATTATTTGTTTTATTTTACAAAATGAACTTCTTATTTGGAAATGGGGAATCAAAATTTAACTTGGACATATTTTTGGTAATTTTCTAATAAATTTCATATTTTAATGAATTGTAAAAAATACTACATATTAGTTCAAAAATACTTTTTCATCTTATTTATTTTATTTTTTAGAACATAATTTTAATTGGTTTTAAATTTTAATCAGATTAATTTTTTATTATTTAATCTAATTTTGGTAATTTGAATAAATTTTACATTGAAATTGGATATAAAAACTATGTGTGCAATTGAATGTTTTACTTTAAAAAACTATTTTCTTGATCCAACGACGAGAATAATTTTAAATTAATCATAGCCACATATGTGAATTTAATTTTCAAAAAATGTACATACACCATTGTTATAAGTGTGAATAATGTGATCTAATAGGATCAACTTAATTTTTGTTGAATTATAACTTTAGTATTTTATTTACCATGATTAAGGGTAAATTGGGTAATTAAAGGTAAAAATAATATTATAATATTATAAAATTACCCTAACACTTGTCATGATTTCATTAGATGAGTGGGTCTAAACTAAAATCAACATTATTCTGAAATTATTAAAAAAAAATCCACTTGGGTAAAAACATGACATTTATAATATTTTATTTAATGATAAGTTAAAAATGGCATACTCATATTTTTAATAAGTAAATTATTTTTAATATAGGGTGATATAGAAGATAAATTAGACTATAATTAGTAATTTGAAAGATAAAATTGTTATATAACTCTTTATAATTTATTTACATTTTTTAGAAATTAAATAATAAAATTTAATTATGACACAATGATGATTCAATAACAGATTTATTAAATAAAGAATAAAATAAATGATATTAATAATATTAAAATAAATGTAATTTACTCTATTTTGTGCCATAAATGGATTTCATAGATTAACGTTTCCTTTTTGGGATGATTTGATGTTGTTTTTTTATGGAATCATTTTTTTATGATTTTCTTTAAAGTCATGTTATGAATAGTGTCAATATTAACTAAATTCATATATTGAAATATAAAATATTTAATTAAATGATATAAAATTTTTAAAAATATAATATTAAGCCAAAAAGGTGATTTAATTTTAGAAATTTCATTAATAACTCATTCATTGTTCATTTCTCATATTATGGTTATTCTTTTAAACTTCAAATTGTAAATTACATTATAAAACACTAAGAATTACAAAGGTTTATTAAGGGTTAAAAAAAGATAAGTTTTAAAATAAAACAAATACATGTATAAAAATTATTCTTTGATATTATTTCTACCCATAATCAAATTATATTCTAACTAATAGGATTTGGAGTCATTTGGATTTAACGATTAATTTATATTAATTTAATATTTTAAGAGTTTCCAAGGGTGCCCTTACCCTCTCTTATAAAAAGGCACTACTTTCACTCAATCAATTACATTTAAAACCCTTTTTGTTAGGCCAATACAAACCTAAACCATTTACTAGAATCTCTCCCTAAATTATTAAAGCCTTATTTTAGGTAGAACACCCTTATTAAAGGTGTTCAGGTGTTAAGAAAGGGGATCATCGGATGGAATGGTAATGATTTTATTTAAGTATATATAATTTATTTCTTCTTTCACTTTTTTAAAATATAATTCATAAATTATGAAATAATAAATAAATTATCCTGAATATAATTAGATATTATTATGTTAATATCATCACCTAAATCCATCTTCACTTCCATTGAAGTGCCCAGATCAGTGTGATCACTGAGAGGGGGAGGGGGTGAATCAGTGATCCTTTAAAACTTTTTACTAATTGATTCCTTATCAATTAAACCTCTATGGATGGTTAAAGCCTCGATCCACTCTTCTTGTATCTCTCAACCTTTCCCGGATAATGCAGTAATGAAAAGGCACAGGACACAAGGATTTACAAGGTTCGGCACCAAAGGCCTACATCCTAGCCATGCTCTCCCAGCATGGATTCTCCCATTATAACTTGTTAGAATTACAATGGTCGATACAGCTTCCCACCGTATCTCTCCTGAGTCCCACAAGAGGGTCTTTATACTGCGTCCCACAGTGTTACCAGAGTCCCACTGGCCTGCTCCAGAATCCCACTAGAGACTTCCTCCACCCTGAGTCTCACAGGGGTCTTCTCCTGGCTGCTCGAGTCACACGAGTAGCTCTTCTCTTCTTTAAGGTCTTCAAGTAACTTCAGCAGCCTGGGATAAAGGCTGCTGGCCTTGCTCTTCTCTTCTGATCACTTGTGGTTGATCAGGGCTTCTTGTCTTGCTCAGGCTTTATCACCTTCTTCTAAGGATGACCTGGCCTCTCTCTTCAAGAATCTTCAACAGCCTCTAAAAAGGTCTGTTGGTCTTGCTCAGTAACTTCTGATCACTTCTGTTGATCAGGCTCTTCTCAAATACTGAAAACTCAGACAAACAATATCTTTCACTTCAGTCTGGCTCAGTCTCAACTCAAAACAACTTCATGCACTGAGTGCATGGCAGCTCTTCTTCCTCATGCACTGACTGCATGGCCTTCTCAAATTCTTCAAGAACCTCCTGGTCTTGGACAACTCAAATGCACACCACTGATTTGTCTCGGTTCACGTGTGCACGTGCGTGCATGTAAGCATGCACTCCTCCTTTCCTCTTCTTGGTGCAGTAGACCCACAAAGGGTGTAGTATTTTTAAGCACACACATTCTTTGAACTTCACACAATTAATTCAATTTTCTTACACACATAAATGTGTGTTATACTCTAGTGTGAGAGTCTCCTTCTTCTTCTCCTTCTTAGTGTGTGCACACCACTTAGGCACACACTAAGGTTCAGCCTTCGCTTGTTTTGCACACACAACTTGTTCCATGTTTTGCACACACTTAAGCTTGGCCTTTCACTTCTTCTTGCACACACACAAAGTATTCTTTGTTCTTCAAAGTGTGCACCCCACAAGGGATACGGCCTACTTCACTTGCACACACAAAGTGTGTTGGTCTTCACTCACACAAAATGTGCCCTCGGCCTTCTTGTTCACTTTGCACCCACAAACGCCTAAGATGTTGTCTTCTTTGTTTGCACAAGGCTACGGCCTTTCCTTCCCTTCTTGCACACACACCTGAATGTGTCCTTCTCCACTTATGCACACACACTGCCCACAGGGGTCTTCTTCAAGAATGGGCCGCGCATGTGTCAAGGGTGCAAGGGGTAGCCGTGGGTCACGTTTGCACACACACAAAAAGTAGTGTGGTCTTCACATGCCACGCGCAAGTCCTCAAGGTGCACAAGGGTCGCGCAAACACCTCCTGCCGTGCAAGTCCGCGGGCAGAGAAGGATGCAACCACGGGCGCTCAAGGATGCGTCCACGGGTCTTCCTGTCACGCAAGGAAGGCGCACAGGGGACTCCCTTCCTTCTTTCGTGCAAGGAGTGCACAAAAGGAACTTAGCCGCGCAAGTATGCGCGGGGCTTCGGCTTCGCGAGGCACAAGGTGCACTCACAGGACTCTGGATCTTCAACAGAGTTTCAGCAAGCTTTTTGAGAGCCTCGGATGCTCCTTTTATAGGAAAGAGATGCCTCACATGATCCGCATGATTCCAACTTAAATTCCCGAAGATTTCGGATCTTTGAAATCTTTAAACGAGCCGCAAATCACAATTTTTATTTTCTGTTTCACGCGAGATCACTTATGTTTCGGCCTTCTTCACGTGCATGCATTTTAACGTGTGCATGGCCTCTTTAATACTTGTCCATGCATAGCACGAACACAAGAAGCCTCGGCAACTCCGTTTGCCTCGGCTGAAGCCCAAAATCCTTCATTCGTTGCATGCAGAGTCATTTTAATGCATGGACATGTTCGGTGTGGCCAGATGAATCGGATGGACGTTTTAGATCCTTCAGTGGTGGCCGGGAACTCGAAAACCGGCCTCGGGTAGCCTCTGGTTCATCGGCGGCTTCGCGGGTGCCTCGGCCGAGCTCGAGGTAGAGTATAACTCTCCGGCCGTTGGATGCGGTGATCAAAAACCTTCGACGGTTTGGATCAGATCGGGGGCGCGGCGGATTAGATGAGTGGCGCCGATCGTCCGCGAGATCAGATGAGCGGCTGGGATTCGCTCCGCGGAAATTTTTCCGCGTCCCACATCGAAACGGGGTGCGGTTTTGCCGCGGCTTATCAACCTGGCGTTGCCCGCCTCTCAGCAATTGGACTTCCCCCTCCACGGTGTCGCCCCGCACCGTGTTCTCTCTGCGGGCGCGCTCTGCGCCCACTCTGCTCCCTGCGGGCGCGCCACTGGCGCCCACTATGCATCCTCGAGCGCGCTCCTCGCGCTCACGCTGCGCGGGCTTCATCACCGCGTGGCCTCGGGGCTTATACACGGCCCCGACCTCTCTTGGGTTGGCCCCATGGGATCCCCTTGGGCGTGGTGACCTAGTCCCACATGTGCCTTGGGTTGAACCCTTAAGGCTGGCCCTTGGTGGCTAATTTTTTGCAAGTATAGAACAAGTCCTTTGTTAAAAACAAAGTAACCAAGTTCAAATGCCAAATGCCACAACTCTTCATCTTCTCCCAAGCCATTCTTCTTCTTCTCCATTTTTATTCTTCGTCTTAAGAATTCCTCCATTCATCCTCAACATTTATTTATCACTTACGAATGGAAATTCTTGAAGGTTATTCATCAACTGAGCTCCTGAATCACAGAAAATCTCCAATGAGCTTCATTGATCTAATCAGAGATCAATTGGATCTTCTACAAATTCACATGCACTAAGTGTTAGTGCATGGACTTCATTAACCCACTTCATCCACTTAGAAGTTGTGGATGGATCTCATTCACTTCCTCATGCATTGTATTAACAATGCGTGGCCTTCTAGAGCTTGTTGTAACATTGTATCTAGTTGATACAAGTTCTTGGAACTTAAAGAACAGTTCAACAATCGTCAGATATACATGGAGAATGTTTCAACCACAATTTCCAATACCACTTAGTGAATCTCCTAAGTGACATGCATCTTAGTACCATGGCCATTCGCCTTCACCACCAACACCATCACAACCTTTGGCATTCATATCTTGACAATTCTTGACATCCATTCATTCTAAGACAATAACATGTCTCATTGACAACAAATGCAACACAGTGCACTTCAATCTCCCCCTTTGTATTTGTTGTCAATACACTCCTTTAGCACATATGAATGGGTCAATATGTGTGCCAATATTTTCTCCCCCTTATTGGTAATCAAATGCAAAGGTGTGGTGTGGTACTCTTCCATAATATCTCTTCCTCCCTTCGAATAGCATCTTCTTGAAAAACACTAGGAGAGGGATGATGTCACATGTTCTTCTTTAGCAAAGAACCTTTAGTTGATCAACTCTAAGTCTACTTGGGCTAACCCGGTGTAGAAAACAAGAGTGATATAACCAAGGAACTCAATGCTGTCCAACATTCACAATACATGTGAGATCATGCTTAGGGGTTGAATTTTTTCAGATATTCAATGAATTGTTGAATCCTGCACATACTTCACAAAACACATTAGAATGTTCAGGTGCAAAGATAAAGCTCCCCCTTTTATCTACTTTCTCAAGAAGATATTAATTTCAGAACATCATCTTCTCCAGATTGGCTCCCCCTCAAGGGGTGCACTCCATTCTGTCCAAACCATCCTCCAGTTGAGAATGATCATCATCTTCAATTCCCTGCAATGTCAGCACATGTAAATACCAATAGTATAAGGGAATAAGATGGAACCTCCTTGGTTCATCAATGTGAACAACAAGGTTGAGAAGATTATCTCAACCGAGATGTCCCATTTTCACCATTCTTCACACTTGCACATCTGATCTTCAATGATGATTGTGCTGGTGTGGTTCTCAAAACATCTTCATGTGAAACCTTCTTCTTCCCTTTTGCTTTAGCAATTTCCAGAGCTTCATCTTCAAATTTTTGCAGTTCTCTGGCAAGTTGCAACTGATGTGGCCATATGACAAGTAAATCATTTGGATGAGTGGCCCCAGTTCTGGAAGTTCCACATGGTTCCTTAGATGCTGTCAAGCTACCATTCTTAGGCAACTTGTTTTCAATCAATCCCTTCTTCTTCTGGATTGATTGTCTTTTGGAGTTCAGTCTGCTTCTATTGAATTCCATGGCTTGTTTGCAAAGATCCATGGTATGACCTTTCTTCCCGCAGTAGAAGCATATTTTCTTGGTGGTCCTACTGGATGACTCAACCTTCTTGGACTTAGACTCCAAGGTCTTCTCTTCATTTTTTACAATCTTCTTGGGAGCATCTTCAATTTTCTTCTTGCTTCCCAAGGTTTCTCTCTGAGCCAGGTTTTGTGATCTTCTCTTCTCTTTAGCACTGGATACAGTTGGAGATTGACATGTATCTCTTTGACCACTTTTTCAAACATCCCAGATGTTGTCAAGTAATCCAAATCTGTTAGCAGTAAACAGATGTCTCTGGACCTGTGGATGTTACTTCTTTTCTTCTGGCTTGCTCCCCCTAGGCATGGGCTTCCTTTGTGCTTTGACATTCATTGGATTGTACCAACAATACTTTGCACAATGCCCATACTTATTACAACACCAACATTGACCCACAAATCTTGACCTCTTGTGTACTTCTGATTGCTGTGTACTTTTCATGACAAGTTGTGTTGTTTCAGGAGAGCTCTTCTTCTTCATTTTCTTCATCCATACTTGTTTGGAATTATTTTTCCATCCTGCACTTTTTGTGGAAACACAATTAGAAGCATTAGTACAAGATGGTATGGATGGTACTATCTTTCTAGAAGATGTTGCACTTTTATAAGAGGATGTCTTTCTCTTAGAATCATCCTGCTCAAAGCATACTTGAGTAGCAACATGTCTTCTTCCAGCTGACTGGGAGGATTCAGCTTTAGGTGATTGCAGATGTGTCAATATCACCTCCAGTTCTAAACACTTCATGTTGAGGGAGTTCTTCTCATCCTCAATTGTTCTTAGCCTTCCTTCCCATTTCTCTTCCATCTGTTTTATTTGGTCTTCATGCACCTGCTTCATTTCAAGCAATGAGTTGTCAAGCTCCTTCACCCTTTTGACTTTGTCTTCTAGTTGAGCATCTCTGACAACCATTGACACTTTGTGCCTCTTTTCCAGTGCATGGACAACATCTTTGACTATTATCATAAAGAATTATTTCTCAGAAAGGCTTCTTTGCAATTCTTCAGTAGTGTCTTGATATCTTTCATTGCAAAGAGATACTGTTTCATCTTTAGCCTTCACCAGCTTTCTGAGAGTGTTGGTTATGCCAACCCTTTTTGCCAATTGGACTTCCAGAGAATTGGCTTCATCTTCTAGCTGTAATTTTTCTTCTTGAAGATCAAGGACGCCTATAGCTATACACATTTCCACTTCCTTGGGGACTGTCTTCTGAAGATATTTGATTGCATTTAGAATATCATTGTTTCTTCCATCTTCATCACAGCTAGAGAAGGCTTCATCAGAAGAATGATAAAAGGAATTGTCATCTGATGTGACTTTCACATTTCGTTCCATAGAAGGAGTTTCTCTGATTGCAGCAACCTTCTTCTTCATCTTCTTGGCCTGTTTCTTCTTTCTATTTTTCTGAGTCTTGGCAGATATCTCCATTTGAGGCTGGTCACTCATTTCCTCAAATCTGCACTTAGTAAAGACTCCCTTGGATCTTTTAGAGGTAACCTCGCTCTGATACCAATTGAAGTTCCCAGATCAGTGTGATCACTGAGAGGGGGAGGGGGTGAATCAGTGTTCCTTTAAAACTTTTTACTAATTGATTCTTTATCAATTAAACCTCTATGGCTGGTTAAAGCCTCGATCCACTCTTCTTGTATCTCTCAACCTTTCCCGGATAATGCAGTAATGAAAAGGCACATGACACAAGGATTTACAAGGTTCGGCACCAAAGGCCTACATCCTTGCCATGATCTCCTAGCATGGATTCTCCCATTATAACTTGTTATAATTACAATGGTCGATACAGCTTCCCACCGTATCTCTCCTGAGTCCCACAGGAGGGTCTTTATACTGCGTCCCACAGTGTTACCAGAGTCCCACTGGCCTGCTCCAGAATCCCACTGGAGACTTCCTCCACCCTGAGTCTCACAGGGGTCTTCTCCTGGATGCTCGAGTCGCACGAGTAGCTCTTCTCCTCTTTAAGGTCTTCAAGTAACTTCAGCAGCCTGGGATAAAGGCCGCTGGCCTTGCTCTTCTCTTCTGATCACTTGTGGTTGATCAGGGCTTCTCGTCTTGCTCAGGCTTTATCACCTTCTTCTAAGGATGACCTGGCTTCTCTCTTCAAGAATCTTCAACAGCCGCGGAAATGGTCTGTTGGTCTTGCTCAGAAACTTCTGATCACTTCTGTTGATCAGGCTCTTCTCAAATACTGAAAACTCAGACAAACAATATCTTTCACTTCAGTCTGGCTCAGTCTCAACTCAAAACAACTTCATGCACTGAGTGCATGGCAGCTCTTCTTCCTCATGCACTGACTGCATGGCCTTCTCAAATTCTTCAAGAACCTCCTGGTCTTGGACAACTGAAATACACACCACTGATTTGTCTCGGTTCACGTGTGCACGTGCATGCATGTAAGCATGCACTCCTCCTTTCCTCTTCTTGGTGCAGTAGACCCACAAAGGGTGTAGTCTTTTTAAGCACACACCTTCTTTGAACTTCACACAATTAATTCAATTTGCTTACACACATAAATGTGTGTTATACTCTAGTGTGAGAGTCTCCTTCTTCTTCTCCTTCTTAGTGTGTACACACCACTTAGGCACACACTAAGGTTCAGCCTTCGCTTGTTTTGCACACACAACTTGTTCCACGTTTTGCACACACTTAAGCTTGGCCTTTCACTTCTTCTTGCACACACACAAAGTATTCTTTCTTCTTCAAAGTGTGCACCCCACAAGGGATACAGCCTACTTCACATTCACACACAAAGTGTGTTGGTCTTCACTCACACAAAATGTGCCCTCAGCCTTCTTGTTCACTTTGCACCCACAAACTCCTAAGATGTGGTCTTCTTTGTTTGCACAAGGCTACGGCCTTTCCTTCCCTTCTTGCACACACACCCGAATGTGTCCTTCTCCACTTATGCACACACACTGCCCATGTGTGTCTTCTTCAAGCATGGGTCGCACATGTGTCAAGGGTGCAAGGGGTAGCCGTGGGTCGCGTTTTCACACACACACAAAGTAGTGTGGTCTTCACATGCCGCGCGCAAGTCCTCAAGGTGCACAAGGGTCGCGCAAACACCTCCTGCCGCGCAAGTCTGCGGGCAGAGAAGGATGCAACCACGGGCGCGCAAGGATGCGGCCACGGGTCTTCCTGTCACTCAAGGAAGGCGCACAGGGGACTCCCTTCCTTCTTTCGTGCAAGGAGTGCACAAAAGGAACTTAGCCGCGCAAGTATGCGCGGGGCTTCGGCTTCGCGAGGCACAAGGTGCACTCACGGGACTCCGGATCTTCAACAGAGTTTCAGCAAGCTTTTTGAGAGCCTCGGATGCTCCTTTTATAGGCAAGAGATGCCTCACATGATCCGCGTGATTCCAACTTAAATTCCCAAAGATTTCGGATCTTTTAAATCTTTAAACGAGCCGCAAATCCCATTTTTTATTTTCTGTTTCACGCGAGATCACTTATGTTTTGGCCTTCTTCACGTGCATGCATTTTAACGTGTGCATGGCCTCTTTAATACTTGTCCATGCATAACACGAACACAAGAAGCCTCGGAAACTCCGTTTGCCTCATCTGAAGCCCAAAATCCTCCATTCGTTGCATGCAGAGTCATTTTAATGCATGGACATGTTCGGTGTGGCCAGATGAATCGGATGGACGTTTTAGATCCTTCAGAGGTGGCCGGGAACTCGAAAACCGGCCTCAGGTAGCCTCTGGTTCATCGGCGGCTTTGAGGGTGCCTCAGCCGAGCTCGAGGTAGAGGATAACTCTCCGGCCGTTGGATGCGGTGATAAAAAACCTTCGACGGTTTGGATCAGATCGGGGGTGCGGCGGATTAGATGAGCGGCGCCGATCGTCCGCGAGATCAGATGAGCGGCTGGGATTCGCTCCGCGGAAATTTTTCCGCGTCCCACATCGAAACGGGGCATGGTTTTTCCACGGCTTATCAACCTGGCGCTGCCCGCCTCTCAGCAATTGGACTTCCCCCTCCACGGTGCCGCCCGACACCGTGTTCTCTCTGCGGGCGCGCTCTGCGCCCACTCTTCTCCCTGCGGACGTGCCACTGGCGCCCACTATGCATCCTCGAGCGCGCTCCTCACGCTCACGCTGCGCGGGCTTCATCACCGCGTGGCCTCGGGGCTTATACATGGCCCCGGCCTCTCTTGGGCTGGCCCCATGGGATCCCCTTGGGCGTGGTGACCTAGTCCCACATGTGCCTTGGGTTGAACCCTTAAGGATGGCCCTTGGTGGCTAATTTTTTGCAAGTATAGAACAAGTCCTTTGTTAAAAACAAAGTAACCAAGTTCAAATGCCAAATGCCACAACTCTTCATCTTCTCCCAAGCCATTCTTCTTCTTCTCCATTTTTCTTCTTCTTCTTAAGAATTCCTCCATTCATCCTCAACATTTATTTATCACTTACGAATGGAAATTCTTGAAGGTTCTTCATCAACTGAGCTCCTGAATCACAGAAAATCTCCAATGAGCTTCATTGATCTAATCAGAGATCAATTGGATCTTCTACAAATTCACATGCACTAAGTGTTAGTGCATGGACTTCATTAATCCACTTCATCCACTTAGAAGTTGTGGATGGATCTCATTCACTTCCGCATGCATTGTCTTAACAATGCATGGCCTTCTAGAGCTTGTTGTGACATTGTATCCAGTTGATACAAGTTCTTGGAACTTAAAGAACAGTTCAACAATCGTCAGATATACATGGAGAATGTTTCAACCACAATTTCCAATACCACATAGTGAATCTCCTAAGTGACATGCATCTTAGTACCATGGCCATTCTCCTTCACCACCAACACCATCACAACCTTTGGCATTCACATCTTGACAATTCTTTACATCCATTCATTCTAAGACAACAACATGTCTCATTGACAACAAATGCAACTCAGTGCACTTCATCCATTAAATGGGAAAAGGGTCAATTTGTTCGTGCATATGTGTGAACTCTCACCTCCACAAACCGATATAATTCATTTTCCATAACCGTCTCTCAATACTAGTTATTATAATGTAATTAATTTTAGTAGTTTATATTAATTGCATATGTATCATTTTAATAGAATAATATATCATTTATTTTCTTACATTCCAAGCACATAAAAATGATAATTGCATTCATGCATACTTGTGAACTATCACCAATACAAAGCGATGTGATTCGTTTTTAATAACCAAATTCCTGTATGATATATATAAGTATATTTAAATTATTAATGTGATATTAATTTTTTTATTATCATTATCTAAATATTAAATTATACTTACCTTGTTTCCATAAGAATCAATGAAAAATGGAAAATGTTATTCATGCGTATGTACGACCTACCGTATCCATGAAATAACATTGTTCATTTTTTATAATTGTACTTAATGTTTTGACTAAAAAGTATAATTTATGTTTAAAAATGATATTAATTTCATGAATATTATTATGGAGGTGTTGTACTTATTACCACATAGACTATTGACATCATACAAAGTTCATTTTTGACTCATGTACCGAATATCAAAAAAACATCCAATATGAACTTAAATAATTATTCAATTGTTATAACATGGTAATAAGTGATATAAAATGAATAATAATCATGAAAAAGGATATAAATAAATTATATATTAACCTATGATTATTTTTTAGGGATATAAAGAGCATACATGGTGAATTGGACTCAAGGTATGGGACTTCGTCTTAATCTATTTTAATTGAGGGATATTTTAATGTTATACACCACCTTATTTTATAAGGTGTATAATCAAACCCTTTAACATATAATTTTTATTAAAATGTTATGAAAAAGAATATTATAATAAAAATAATTTTACATTATTTATAAAATGACAAAATGAATGTTTTATAATGTATACGGTAAAAACGACTTCTCTATCGCCATAACTGTTATTTGATATTTGGATTCCTCTAGAAGCCTTAATGTTTTAAAAAAGAAATAAAATACCTTAATATTTTTTTTGGTATTTCAGTATTGGAAATGATTTTAAAAATGGATTTTCTATTTAAATATCTTTAAATGATATCTTGTTATTTCAAATGAAATTTTATGAGTGAAATGTTGATAATTGCAATCTATTATGTGTTATGTTTATAAACGTATACATAGAAATTTGATGGGTGGTAACATGATAAACCAAATATGGGTGGTTCTGTGATAAAACAAGGATGGATGGTTATTTTGTAACCTCCAATGCATTGGTTATGGAATTCAATTGTATGGTTATTACATTTATAAGAGTGATATGTATGGAAGCTGACCAAATGGTTATTTCATTTAAGTATGATTATTTTCCAAGCAACCTTTATATGTTTTATATTCTTTATATGGGTTTTATGGTAATATATTTATTATAAAAAATGTAATCAATGATATTTTATTCAAATAAAAATTATTTACTACTTATTGAGGTTTAAATGTATTAATTTATGATAGAGTATTAATGGTTTACATGTCTTCACAAGACTGATAGTTTTCCTTATTTATGTATCCCTTACGGAGATTTTCATTCCCATACCATTTTTTAAATTTCTTTTCATAGATTTTAATGGGAAATAGTTTCAAGGATTGGATCAATTGAAAATTTTGATGATTGAAGATAAAAAGAAACCATGATTCATTTTTTTAAAACATATTGTTTTATGATAAAATGGATAGGGAGTACAAGTGTCTAAATTGTTATATTTGAGTTGTTATGTATGAATTATGGATTAATTCTATAAATATCTGAACTATGAAAGATCCTCGATGTGAATTAAAGTAAAATTATTAACTTGAATTAAAATTATTTAAAGATTATAGCTGGTTAATTATAGAACCAATGCATTTTTTTCATAATTTGGGAAGAAAATGTGATAATTATAACATCAAGGAGAGTGATATTGAGAATATCATATACACCAACATACTTTTTAAGGATATATATTATATCTCCTTGAAAAGAGTTCATTCATCCAAAATTAACTATCTACTGGTAATCATCTCCAATAAGAACTTATTCATATTTCTCCCATGGACTAACATCAAAGAATTATTATTATTTTATTACATTACTAGGAAGAAAAACCATAATACATTTAATATATTCATTATCATGAACATTATTTATATGCATTTTTCTAAAAAAAACTACTAAACAAGCGTTCGGTCATAAATGTATTCTACTAATAATGATACGAGAATTGAGAATATCAATCAGAAAGTTTTGGATCATTATTCTATGGATTTCCAATAATAATATCATCATACATGAAGATATTATGATAAGAAACTATCAATAATAGTTATGGCCTCCTATGTTTTCACGGGTAAATAAAACTATTTTTATACATAATTCAATTCATTGTTCCATTATATCATCCAAGTGATAAAGGAATGGTATTGATTCAGGAATAATCTAATTTAACCCACTTCTATTTTAGTTTTAATTGCGATTAAAAATGAAACATTGAAATTGATATCTGAATACATTTTCATGGGTATTATTCCCATGTGATTATTCTAATATTTTAAACTCAAATTCACTCCATGAATGAATATAATCTCTAAATAAACATTTTTTGACAAACCACGTATATATTTTGAACTCTAAATGAATTTAACACACCACTCCCTATCAAAATATTGAATGTTGAGATAATTAAGAACGACATAAAACTAATTTTAATCAAACAAAGATGGTAATATTTCATCTCCATGTGTCAAAATATTGTGCATACAGATCTATTTTTTTGGGAATCACTAAGGATATTCTAAAAATGAGGCCTAAACCTTTGTACTTTAAAAGGATTTAAAAATAGTAATCTCTGTCTGACATTCATGTAATGAGATGTTCTCTTTGTAGTAATTCGTTAATATTCTCTATAAAAATATTCAACATTATATTGGAAGATATATTTATATGTAATAACATAAAAATATTAGGTAGGTAAAATGTGGGTATAATTGCAATATCAAAAACCAATGATTTAAGGAAATGATAAATGTTGTGGGAAAATAGCCAAGAATCCCTTTGTTCAACATTCTATCAAATATAATTGTTTCCCTTGATAATATCAAAATGAAATAAACATTGATGGCGAAGGAAAAATTTATTATCATTCCTTTTAGAATATATTAATTGAGACAAGGTTGTTTTTCTCCAATTTAGAGTCACTCATCAAAGGGAAAAGAATGATATCTTGACCACTCCTCCACCCCAATTCTATTTTCATCATAATTTTCAGGCTTGTGGTGAAACAAATGCATCTATATGTAATATTTTAATTCACTATAGAAAAAACATTTAGTTTGTCTTAATTCTTTATAACAATTATCCATAATTCATTTCTGATAAATAAGAATAAATTACCCATCATTCTGTTACTTGATGTTCCCAATACGACACAAAGTGTATATTTTTAGTTTAAAATTGACATTTTAGTTCAAAACACATGTAACATAATCAAAACTGATAAAACACATTCAAATTGTTTTGATAATTTTTAAAAATGATCCTATGTCATTTTTGATGTGTATGATCCAGCTGCACATCAATCTGACACATGGTGTGATTGGTATGAATCGAAGTGTGTGTTTTTTAAACTGACATTTTAGTTCAAAACACACACCACATAATAAAAACTAATAAAACTCATTTATATTATTTTGATACTTTTGTAAAATAATATTTATATCATTTTTGTGGGGTAGGAATCATCTTCACCTCAATCTGACACATTTTGTGTCCAGTATGACTCAAACTACGTGTTTTTAGTTAAAAAATTTAAATTTTAGATAAAAACATGTGTTAGTAACTGAAAACTTATAAAGCACTAGTATATTTTCATGATACTTTATTAATATTAACCTTAAGTAATTTTTTAAGTGTAAGAATCAACTTCACATCATTCCAACACACAGTGTGATAAGTATGAATCGAAGTTGTTTTTTGATTTAAAATTGACATCTTAGTTGAAAACCCACACCATATACTCAAAACCATGAAAACATAATCATATTATTTTGAAATATTAGGACTATGATCAATATGTCATTTGATAAAATCAGGATTTATTGACACATCAATATGATATATGGTGTGACTAATATGTCTTAAAGGTTGTGTTTTCAGTTTAAAATGAAATTTTAGTTAAAAACATATTTCACTCACTATTACACTAGAAAACATACTTGGACTATCCATATACTATTTCTTAATGATCCTTAATTAATTTTTATGTGTTTTAATAAACCACACATCAATATAAGACAAGGTATGACTGGTATGAATCCAAGCATTTATTTTTACTTAAAATTGACATTTTAGTTCAAAACAAGTACCAAATACTGAAAAATGATAAAACACATTCATATTATTTTGATACTTTAGGAAAATTACCCATAAGTCATTTGTGACCAATATGAATCATCTACACCACAATTTGATACACAATGTGGCCGGTATGATTACAGTTAAGCGAGATTGTATTCATATTTGTGGGGAGATATGAATAGAGACCAGGTGGTGAGGACCCTCTTTAGGGGAACTAATTAAAGGGATAAGAAAGGGAGATTGTCCACTCCTCAAGCCTAATTTCCTTTTCATCTTTTTTTTGTTGATGATGTAATGTTTTTGACTTCATATATTATATTTTAACTCACTATATAAAATACAATAAAATTGTTTTGATACATTATTACAAAGGTCAATAACTCATTTTTAATGTGTATGAATAAATCAAACCTCAATATAATACAGAGTGGTCCCCTATATAACTCAAAGTGTATATTTTTAATTTAATATTGATATATTAGTTCACAACACATGTGATGTACTCAAAAATAATTGAACACATTTATATTGTTTTCATACATTAGTAAAAATACCATTAAGTCATTTTTGATGAGTTGGAATCAATATCACATCATTATGACACATAGTGTACGATACATCTGAAGCCCAATCTGACACATGGTTTTACTAATATGGCTCAATGTTCATGTTTTCAATTTAGAAATGGCATTTTATATAAAAATGTGTTTCACTAACTAAAAACCTATAATACACATTTATAATATCTTTATACTTTATGAAAATGATCATTACATAATTTTTGAAGAGTAGGAATCAACTACATGTCAATCCAACACATTGTGTGATTGGTATGACTCAAAGTGAGTATTTTTATAGAAAATTGACATTTTTATTCAAAACACATTCCACATACTCAAAACCAAGAAACCACAATCTTATTTTTTGATACTATAGGAAAATGATGCATAAGTCATTTTTGAATTGTAGGAAGTAGCCACACCTCAATCTGATACATGGTGTGACTAATATGACTTAATTTGATGTCTAAAGTTTTAAAAAATACATTTTAGTTAAAAAAATTCACTCATTGAAAACCTAGAAAACACACTTGGATTATCATGATACTATAAGATAATGATCCTTATGTCATTTTAATGCGTATGAATCAATCACAAGTTAATCTGACACACGGTGTGATTGATATAACATGAAGTGTTTGTTTTTAAATAAAATTTAAATTTTAGTTCAAAAAACATTCCACATAATCAAAAATGAGAAAATGAATTTTAATTATTTTGATAATTTTGGACAATGATCCATAAGCCATTTTTGACATTTATGAATAATCTTCATCACATTTTGATACATAGTGTGACCGGTATGAATCAAAGTAAGAGAGTTTTAATCATCTCTATGGGAATATATGAATAGAGGCTCGGTGGTGTGTCACATATTTATAGGAACTTATCGAATGGAAAAGAAAGAAATATTAAACACTCATCACCGAATTCTCTTTTATTATTTATTTTGAGTCTTGAAATGAAAATTATACCTCCATATGTAATATATGAATTAACTATAGAAAACATATTAACGATCTTTTGATACTATATTAAAATGATCCATATGTTATTTTTAATGTGTAGGGATAAACATCACCTCAATCTAATACAGTGTGTACCTGAAATGACTCAAAGTGTATGTTATTTGTTTAAAATTGGCATTTTAGGTCAAATCATATGTGACATACTCAAAACTTATAAAATACATTCACATGTTTTTGATACATTATTAAAATGATCCTTAAATCATTTTTTATGTACAGGAATCAACCCCACATCAATTTGATACATGATTTGATAGGTATAACCCGAAATGTGTGTTCCTATGTAAAATTGAAATTTTAGTGCAAAACACTTGCCACATACTAAAATCTTAGAAAACACATTCATATTATTTTAATACATTATTAAAAGTATTCATAAGTCACTTTTGACATGTAAGAATTATCAAAACCTCAATATCAAACATGGTGTGACTGGTATGAATCAAAGTGAGTGTTTTCAGTTTAAAAATGAAATTTTATATAAAAACATGTTTCACTAATTGAAAACCAATAAAATGTGATTGAATTTTAATTGTAATTAATAAAAATGTTCCCTCGGTCCTTTCTGAATTATAAGAATCAAAAACATGTTAATCTGACACATAGTGTGAACATTATGACTCGAACGGTGTATTTTAATTTAAAATTGACATTTTACTTCAAAAACCAAGGCACATACTCAAAACCAATAAAACAAATTCATATTCTTTTTTATAATTTAAGATAAATATTCATATGTCATTTTTCACTTGTAGGAATCAAATACAGCTCAATATGATATATATTGTGAAAAGTATGACTCAAAGTGCGTATTGTTAGTTTAAAAATGACATTTCAGTTAAAAATATGTGTAACTCACTAAAAAACTAAAAAACACAGTGGGATTATCTTGATCCTATAGGGTAATGATCCTAATGTTATTTTGACATTTAGTAATAAAACACACAATAATCCAACACATGATGTGATTGGTATGACTTGAAGTGTTTGTTTTTATTTAAAATTGATATTTTAGTTTAAAAAACATGCCACATAAATGAAAATGAGAAAACCCTTTCATATTATTTTGATACTTTTAGACAACAATCCATAAGTTTTTTGTGACATATAAGAATAATATTACCTAATATCGGATACATGTTTTGATAATTATGAATCAATGTGTGTGTTTTTAGTTTCTAAATGACATTTTAGTTAAAAAAAATTATCACTCATAGAAAAGATAGAAAATATTCTAAGATTTTCATGATACTTTAGAAAAATGTTTATGATATAATTTTTAAAGTGCAAGAATAAATATAATGTCAATCCAATAAATCATGTGATAGGTATGAATCGATGTTTTTGTTTTATTTAAAATTGAAATTTTGGTTCAAAACACATGCCGAAAACTCATCACAAGAAAATTCATTCACTTAATTTTCATAGTTTAGTACAGTGATCCATAAGACATTTTTGATGTGGAAGAATCAATATGACCATCAATATGATACATGGTGTCCCTAGTATGATGTGAAGTGTATGCTTTAAATTTAAAATTGACATTTTAGTTCAAAACACAAGTTATATACTCAAAAATGAGCAAACACATTTAGATTGTTTTAATAATTTAAGAAAATGGTGAATATTCAATTTTTGATCTTTAGTAATTATCCTCACCACAATATGATACATGGTACCTCTGGTATAACTCTATGTATATGTGTTTTTATTAATATTGACATTTTTGTTAAAAACACACTTCACATACAAAAAACCAAACAAAAAATTTCTTAATGTTTTGATACTCTAGGGAAATGATCAATAAGTCATTTTTGTTGTGTAGGAAATAACAACAACTTGATCTAATGCACTGCATGACCAATAATACTTATAATGTGTTGTTTAAATTTAAAATTTTTATTTAACAAATTTATTACTTCATATTTACATTTCAATTTTTATATGGTATTACTAACATAAGGATTTTTTTCATATACAAGTAAACTCTTTTTTTAACCTGGGGTGACTTTTTCGGAAACTAATAGCATGATAAGGATATTTTGAAAGGGTTTTTAGGGACAAAGACAATGGAACAATTATGTTTTTTAATGTTTTTCATAAATTGTATTTTATAATGTAATTTTTCAAACATATATTTGAAATTTTTATACTATGGTGTGTATTTTTCTTTTATTTGGGATATAATTATATTTCAAATAAATTATGTTTTTTCTGCTGCTATGTGTCATAATTTTAGCAGAAAACTATTGTAGTATGTATTCCATCCTCACATTTCCTTACAGTGACATAATTTCACTTTATTTGCACTAAAAATTCACTGATAAAGTGTTCACTTTATCAATGCTAAACTAGCGCTGATAAAGGACTCTCTTTATCAATATTTTTCAGTGCAGAGAAAAGGGACCACCATTTATCACGCCTTGAACATCAGTGATTTTTTAGCAATTATAAAAGGGGGATCAATAGTAGTGTATCTATTGTTACATACACTAATATATGTTTATAAGTAATTATATTGATATATATTATATTGGGGTACATATATCTATCTCTCTCTCTGTGTGTGTATATATTTATATATATTTATTACTATATATATATGTGGATGTGTTTATATATAATTATATTCAGTTATATATAAATGTATGTATTCATATGTATATTTATATATTTGTATATTTATATGCATTTATATAAATAATTATATTCAATTATATATAAATTTATGTATTTAAAAATATTTTGCTTAACTAATATATAATAATATATGGATGGAGTCGCACTCTCTAGGAACTCTCTATCTCTCTCTCTCTCAGAACTCAAGGAGACCACAAGGGATTCCTCCTAAAACCCCTTATGGTGACATATCAGTGCTCACAAATGCTGATTCTTTGTTCTCGTTTATCTAATTTTGATGGTATAGATTCCCCCATGTACATGTCCTTGGTTTTCATGGTCACTGTTGGTTTTTATGATTGGATTTATTTTGGTATTGGATGTGTTTCTTCTCTTGTTATTTCTTTATGCTTCACGCAACTAGCGGCGTAGGTAATGCACCATCTCCTTCTGCACTTTCCACCTAATAGACCATGGTTGAACCCATATCTGGTCCAACATGGTGGTTCATTAGAATTCAAGGGATATGAAGGGGCTGCGATAGTGACCTACCACTATCTCTATGTTGTCTCCATCCCGACATCAGTATTTTTGTTTCTTCCTCACATGGTCATATCTACTTACAGTAAAAAAATGGAATTAGTGGTGGTTATTTTTTGAAATGGTAGTGGTTAAAATCTCCTCTTTTTAATATAATGGAAGTTACCAAAACCTCCACATATTTCATGGTCTGTAGTCATTTGGAGGTAGTATCTTAAATTTCATGGTGGTTTTGGTATGTCTCGTTATTGGAGCATTTAACAGCGGTTGATTTTATATTTTGTGGTGTTTCTTTAAAAAAAATATCCAATGGGAAATAAATAAAATGACATTTTCAAACACTAAATATATTATTGATATATTTTTAGTATATTTTAGGCGTAACCGATGCTAAACATATTATAATTAATGTACGTAGAAGCGGTTACTAAAACTGCCTCTGAATAATTTTTGTTGTAAAATTTTTATTAAAAAACTCTAAATATAAAAAAATGTGATATAATAATATAAAACATAAATGTATGATAAATACATTATACATACATCATATATCTAGAGTCAGATATACAAGTAATCATATTAATCATAACCTTAGTCTAATTCAACCCATACACCAGTCAACCAATAGCTCAGTTATCAATATGTACATATAAAATATGTACAACAACACCCATTCCCAATATACTTCCACAACATGACATCCAATGCATCTTTCTACCTCCACATCATCTCACTAACTGAAAAAGACCATGTAATCTCATCAACTATTACAAAAAACAAAATAAAAATTAAAACTATACATAATAAATTAGAATTACAGTATAATAATTGATAAAATTTTAACATACTATGGAAACTAAGAACCCTCATGACTACCTTTTGAAGAATTTAAAAGATCATAATTTCCATCCCCATGCCTACTTTCGATATCTATCACCTCCAATAAAAACCATAACCTTTAAGATAAATAAATACGAAATAGAAAAGACAATGAATATATTGAGAATGTTCAACAAAAAATGTGTTATTTAGTTAATCAAACATAATAAATTTTAACATAAAAAAAATATAATTCCAAATACTATAAAAATATAAACTTACCTATTTATAATATGATTCAACACTTTAAACTAAAAAGGGATGTTTAAATACTCTAATTATTTTTTGAATTGACTTGGGGTGTGCACGAAATTAACTTAAATTTTTTTAAAGACTTTGATACCACCACACGTCCTATATTTCAATAATAACTCAGTGGTGGTTTCCCATGATTCCTTGTTAATATGAAGTCATTTTATACGGTTTTGACCATTCCATGCAGATTTTAGTGTTTTCAAACACAAAAAACGTGTTTACAGTCATCTTGCAGAAATAATATTTCAGAATGATGTGTCATTAGTTCCTATATTTTGAAATTAAATCTATTTTATTTTCCTCATATTTTAGGAAAATACAACATTGTTTTCAAATATTTTACCCCCTAAAAAATGTTTTTAAATGCTTTTGTACCATTAAGAAGTGTTTACCAAGTCATTTCAACCATACTTCATGTCAGATTCATGTGTTGTCAACATATAAAGAATAAAAATTACTCTTCGGTAATTTTCCCATGATTTTACATCAGTATGAAGTCGTTTTATATGGGTTTGACCATTCTATGCATGTTTAAGTTTTTTAAAACACTAAAAATGTGTTTAAAACCATCGCGAGAAAAATTTTAATCGGAATGATGTGTTTTCAGTTATGATGTTTCACAATTTAATCTATTGTCATTTTTAATTGATTTTAGGGCAATCTGACATCGTTTTTCTTGTTTTAACCCCCCACCACATGTTTTTAAAGGTTTTGTATCATTAAGAAGTGTTTACTAAACCATTCTAACCACATTGCAAATCATATTGATGTGTTTTCATTAACAACATGTGAAAAATAAATCAAAAATGGTTAACCATGATTCCACATCAATATGAGGTATTTTTACATTATTCACCATTCAACGCATGTTTTAGTGTTTTAAAACACTAAAAACACATTTATGGCCATCTTTGGAAAACTGTAATTCTGAATAATATTCCATTAGTTCCAGTATTTCACATTTCAAAATAAATTTCTTTTCCTATGATTTTAGGGTAATGAGACATCGTTTTCTTTATTTTAACCCCACCAAAAAAATTAATGATTGCGTACCTTTAAAAAGTGTTTACCGAGTTAATCAGACCACAACGCACATCAAATTTATATTTTGTCTTATTCTACATGTAAAAAATAACTCATTGGTATTTTTCCCATGATTATATATCAATATTTGTTTGTTTTATATGGTTTTAACTCTTGCATACATGTTTTACTGTTTTAAAACATTAAAAATGCATTTATAGCCATCGTAGTGAAACGATATTTTGGAATAATGTGTCACCAATTCCTATATTTTACATTTCAATCAATGGTCATTTTCCTCTAATTTTTGAGAAATATGATTTTGTTTTTCTGATTTTTTCCCCTGAAACATGTTTTTAAAGGCTTTTGTAACTTTAAGCAGTGTTTATTGAGTCAGTATAACCACACATCACATTATATTGACGTTATTTCTATACGTAAACATAAAAATATCTCATATATGGGTTTCCCCAAATTCCTTGTTAATCTGAGATTTTTTTCTATGGTTTCACCACCCCATGCACATTTTAGTGATTTAAATCACTAAATATGTGCTTATAGCCATATTGGGAAAACTGAAATTCATAATTATGTTCTATTGGATCATACTTTTAGAATTATAATGTAAGGTCATTTTCCTTTAATTTCAAGTCAATTTTACATTGTTTTCATATTTTAACCCTCTTAAACATGTTTTTAGAGACTTTTGAACCTTTAAAATTGTTTATTGATTCATTATTACAACACCACACTTTGAATGGATGTTTTTTCTATGTGTACACATCAAAAATAAGTAATTTTTGGTTTTCCATGGTTCTATGAATATATGATTTCATTTTCTATGGTTTCCACTATTCCACAAAAGTTTCATTGTTTTAAAATCCTAAAAACTCTTTTATGGACATCTTGGGAAAATCATAATTTGGAATGATGTGTCATCAGTTCCTACATCTCAAATTTCAATATACTGTCATTTTCCTCTAATTTCATGGTAATATAACATCGTTTTCCTAGTTTTGACCCCACGACACATGTTTTTAAAGTCTTTTATACCATTAAGAAGTTTTTACCAAATTATTATAAGCACATCACACTTCTGATTGATGTGTTTTAATTATATATTTGTTGAAAATTAATAATTGTTATTTTTTCCATGATCTGCATCAATGTGAGGTTATTTTCTTTAGTTTTCACTGTTTCACATATGTTTTAGTATTTAAAAACCCAAAAAACTCTTTTAAAGTCATCCTAGGAATACTGTAATTCATAATGATATATCATTAATTCCTAAATTTCAAATTTAAATATATGGTCATTGTATATTTATTTCAGGGAAATATGACATCATTTTCCTAGTTTTAACCCCCGACACATATTTTTAAAGGCTTTTGTACCTTTAAGAAGTATTTATCGAATCATTGTGCCCTCACATCATGCCTTATTGAAATTTTGCCTATGAAAAAACATCCAAAATTACTCATCGGCGGTTATCCCATGATTCCATGTTAATATCAATTCATTTTATGTTTTTTTCACCATTCAATGCTTGTTTTAATGTTTTAAAACCATAAAAACTTATTTATAATCATCCCAATAAAATAATAACTTAGAATGACATGCTATCTGTTTCTACACTCACAATTCAATCTAAAGTTATGGAACTCTATTTTTAGGGAAATTTGACATCTTTTCCTATGTTTTGACCCCTTGAAACATATTTTTAATTGTTATTATACCTTTAATAAGTGTTTAGCAAGTCAAAACATAGATTACAAGCTTTTATTGTTTTCAAACATATAGATAATGATATATAATTAATTTTTATCATATAGGGAAAACCACACATCAATCCAATATAATGTTTGGATGGTATGACTTGAAATGTGTGTTTTCAATACAAAATTTTCAATTTTGTTTTATTCATGTATGATTTATGTGTTCATTGAAAATTTGTTAATTATTTTTTGAATTTATAATTTACTTTGGTCGGATTAGGTACATGTTTTGAAATTTCCTTATGGATCATGCTAGTAATTCACTAAAATATAGAAACTAAATAATTTTCCATAGTCAATCACCATTGATCCTATGTTTTCCTATAATAGTCTTGTTCTTTCACTTTTCCTTTTAATCTTGTAATATCCCTTTGTGATTCCCAAAAAACAGCACTACTCAGACCCCCCACTGTGTGTAGTAGTAACAGATTACACCATGCCGTCAAATAATAGAAAAATGAGTAGGCCTGAAACCTATCCCCCATACACATCCAGAATGATACATCCTTAAAACTTTTCCAACTGCATCATAATATAAAACTGATTACGATTATGAATGGTTCACCTCCCAAACTTCTTGAATTTTCAACTATTAATACAAAAATATTAACAATGATTTTTAAAAGAATTTAAACTTCATAATATTATAAAATGAATAAATTTTTCAATACTATATATTGTTATTTCGATGATATAAAAACATAATAATGAAAATTATATTATAACAATAGACAACACTTAAACCTAATTAATTGTTGTAAGATAGATGTGGAAAACATCACAAAATTTTCATCACTTTATATATGTAGGTCGCCCCATTTAATTGTGTTTATGAATTTTTTTATAATATATTTTTCATTATTATACTTTTATAGTAATGAAATAATATGAAATGGATATGAAAATTAATTACTCCAACATCTTTGGTATGGTCATTTACAAAACTATCAGTAGGTTTCCTCTGAACTTTAAACAACATCTCTATTAGGCCAACAGAGTGCCCTAATTCATTAGCCTTTATAAAAAAAATATAAACCTCTTAGAAAAACCCTTGAGTAATAATAAAATGATATAAATAATAATAAATAAAATACAAGCCAAAAAAGTTCTTTTTCTTTAAAAACATTGAGACCCAACAGTGTGAGGAAGGACTTTCTTCTCACAAGTCATAGTATTTTTTAGATAATTCTTAAAAAATTGAAATGTTAATAAAAAATAGAAATTTATTTTTTAATGTTATATAGATACTATCAAATATTAAATTGCCTCATGAGATTTATCTATGTTTATATCTACAATGTTTTTCTATTTCACATGAGAAATGGCTTCTAACACATTCTCATACATCTGTCATGAGCTTGTAGAAGTGTCATTAAACTCATTCCATAATCTCTTTTTAAAATCTCTCCATTTCTTGGCCAAAATTTTCAATTTCCATGGAAATGAAATACAGTCAAGGACATAAAAATAAAACCACATCAAGATGTAAAAAACATAACACTTTATAAGTATATTACAAAATTTTACGCATGCCTTTTAAATTAGTTAACAAGTAATATTAAAATATTTTAACATTTTCTTTAGTATTAAAGACATCATTTTTTTCCAAGTTGTATAAATATGCCCCCAATATTTATAATTAATGTCAAAGCTCACTATCTTACAAGAATTATATCCAATAATATGCTTATAGATTCCAATATCGTCACTAGTAGGCACACTGAACTCATAAAATTGAATAATAATCTTGGAGTCTTTTAGGTCGCATACATCAACTGTGTTCATATTTTTATCCCTTATAAGGTTGTAATTATCTATTTGAAAAAATTATGAAATGGTTAATAAAATATATTCTTTTATTGAAAAATTAAATACATACCAGTAACCATAACTCGTAAATATCCCCTAGATAGAGGGATGAACAACTACTCCATCACTGGATGTGATCCAAGAAATGTGCTACCAATGGAATATATGGAAATAGATATCCCTCTAGTAGTCTTTGGTATAATAGAATTACTAGGATCCATAATAGATAAATTAAGTGGTGCATGAATGAAGATCATCTAGGATCTTGAATTTTTTTTTATCGAAATTCATCTAATTAAAATGGTTAAGGTATATTAAATTTATAAAAAATTAAAAACAAGAATATTTTTTCCCAAAAAGAAAACTATAACAACGTATATATGTACAAAAGACTTATCAATGAGAAATTGTAATATATTTTCATTACCAATTTACATATTCAATTATCTTCATATTCATTGCTATAAACCTCTATTGTGATAAGTTATTCATTTTCTCCCTCTATTGCATGTTCTACTATTTCGATATTTTCAAGAAAAAATGGTTAATTTTTTTGTAATTGATGAGGTTCACAGTCACAAAGAATCTATTGATCTTCATCACCCATATCATATAAGTCTCTCTCCCTTAATTTTACAAAGAAATTGTATCCATCTTGTATTTCATCAACCAAAAAATAAAACATCTTTTCTTATGAAGCTAAGAAAAATGGATCATGCCCAACATGCTCACTAGTATGTATAAAGCGAAAGAAGTTGATAGAAATAAAATGTTACAAATATTTCATTATACTCCTATCAATATCAGACAACATTCATTTTAATACTACAATCGAAAACTAGTCTTGATAGTTTAATTTAGTTTTATCATTCAGTTTCTCATAGTATCACACCAATGTAAGTGTAAATACAACGCTATTATAACTTTTCATGTCTTATTCATGATAAATTATATAAAATCTAAATCCATGAATATGATAGGAATCTAATCACTTATCCTTTATTAGAGGACCTCAAGATATAATTAAATCATTTTATATTTTATTTTGATTCTCAACATTCATTATCTAGAATAAAATATATAAGGTGTTACTTTTAACATGTAAAAAATAACTACATGTTAATAATAAGAATATTATTATGTACTTTCCCAAAGTGTGAACCATTGGTCAATCTTCTTATTAATATATTTTGTTAATTCCAACTCATTTCAATATCGACTCCTTAGTCACCTCTTTGTTTAGATTTGAAATTATTCAATAAATGTATTTGTAATAAAACTATTGATAGCACATATCTATGTGCTTATAGAAACTCTAATTCTATCATTGTGAAATTATACCCCTTTCTAATTGTTCATTATATACTTGGAAATATCGATGAATAATTTTCATAACAAGATTTAGTGTAGATGTCATCATTGTGTCTATCATAATTGAATCAAGTCTAAATTTCATCCAAATACCTAGAATAGAAGATCAAGAACCCTTTGACTATGTAACCTTCAGCAATAGAGCCTTCTTTTTTTGAGATTGATTTCTCACATATGATTTCAAATAACCAATGTACATGATCAAATAAAACATATTAAAAAAAATAAAATTATTTGACAAAATCTAATTGACCAATGAAAATAATTAAAATTTTAATGTACCTCTCAATTGGATACATTCATTGGTAGTGTACCGGTCACCCATGATTAGCTTGTTCAACCAAATGAATAGTCAAATGAATCCTGAATATTAATAATGATGGGATAAATAACATCTCTAAATGATAGTGTCAAAAAAATCTTTCTTGATGTTTATCAAGATCTTATGGATTTAGAATTTTCCCACAAAGCTCTCTGAAAAAGGTACAAGACTAAACTGGAACCACAATAATTTTTTTTCAGGTAATGTATTATATAATTCCAATATCAATAAATACCCCATCAAAATATAAGATTTGTGACTTTTCAATCCAAGTATCATTTAATGTTTTATGTCAATGCACAATGATATGTTACATGAATATCCATCTGGAACTTTTACATTAATAAATTTTTGAAGGAATGCATCTTTCTCATGATTTTTTATAGTAACAATAACTTAATGATACTTTACATTTTAATTTTATCATAAACCATGCACCAAATCTATTTACTCCAAATCCTTAAAAGCATTAAGGAGATCCTTAAATTTATACAACTCATTAGGAAGTGTAAAAATTACATTCTCATTTAAGTTCTTATTGATATGCATTACATCAAGATTATGACATATCAAATTATACTCCCAATAATGAATTTTGAAAAATATAATCTTTTTCATCTGTTGTTGTGTCCCAGCAACTTTAGATATTTTACCTCCACCCTTTTCCCCCTTCTTTAAACAGATGAAATTTTACAAATACTTCATTGGAATTCCTTAATTTTCGCAGGATTTCTGAATCAGATTAGACCATTGGTGAATTTCTCATTTCAATATCTCCATAGAATCATGCCTTGATAAACCTAAATTAATGAGAAGTATCAAAAAAATTGATGATGATACCTAAAACACCATTTTATTCTATGAGTTAATCATTGCAGTTAAAAATCAAAATTTCAAACTAGACAAGCCAAATCAGTATGACTGTTTCAACCAGATAAATTTCTTTGTCTATTAAACTCATAAATTATTCAAACTAAAGAAGGACGCATTTTTAATAGTTAACTCCTTTAATAATCATATGTTTCTCCACCATCATCCAATAATTCTCTCAATTATTTGATTAGTGGATGAAGGTATATGTCAATTTCATTTCCAATAACAATATTTCTAAGAAAAGTCATCGAAATAATTAAATAATTCTTCTTCATATACATCAATGGAGGTAGATTATAGGTGATCAAAACAACTGGCCAAATGTTGTAATTAGTACTTAAGTACCAAAAGCATTGAAACTATTAGAATTAAATAGAAAATATACTTTTCTAGGATCAAAAAAACATGGATATATCGAATCAAACATATTCAATGATGTTGAATCTCTGGGATGTATCATAAATCCCTCATTACTATCCAAAGAAAGCCACTTCATGTTGTATGAAGTCATGGATGAGATTAAAAATCTTTGGTAGTGTGGTTTCATAGGGAAGTAATGAAATAGCTTTTTAGGAGTTTTATTTTTATATTTCAACATGGGTGTGCATTGATTTGTACTCTCATTGTTTTTTATTGACTTACATATGCTTATATGAAATCTCATTCATTCTTCTTTATCAGACTCTTCTCCCCAGAAAAACATATAATAATTTTGTCATGCATTTATATTTGTATTATAATGTCCATGTTTGTTAATGAATTTATTCATCTCCAATAATGATGCAGGGATCATAGATTCAATAAATGAATCATGAAGAAACTGTAAAATCATATAAATTTCATTGTCATTAATTCTACAGAGACCCTTAATATGATACAAATTAAGTATAAAAGGTATATTTGAATACATGTGACACTATTTAGACAATTATTATTATTTATCATCAACTAATTCAAAATACTCATTTTTTGGTCACTGATGATCTATGAAATATTATACATCTCATGATTAACTGAAGATTCCATTGATCTATTAAAATCATGTACATTTTATTCTTCAAAACCAAATGAATCATTTTAAAATTTCTGAACTAAATTCTCTTTTGTCGTGCCACTTTGTGTTTTATTGATATTATTTTCATTGTTTTTACATTCCATAACATATGATTCACCATGACAAATCCAACATTTACCCATAGGTATTGGATTTTCATTGTTCTAATTGTAAATTTAGATATAAAGATAAAAATAGTAAATCAAACAAGTACAATAAAAATTAAATATCACCCAACTTCATCATTGACCATAGTATGGTCTTGATTCTCCATAACACAAATTCAGCATAAATATGATTCAATTCATCATTAAAAGATCTATAAATTATCTATTTTTCATATTATCAATTTTTATTTTACATTGGTAAAAAATTATTTTCTGTATAACTAGCTTATTATTTTATAATTATGAAAATAAATATTTTTTGTATCACAAAAAAAGGACTCAGCATTGTGATAAATTTTGCCATAGTCTCTTTTATTCTATCTTGAAAATTATTATATTCATCAATTATTAAATATATTCAGGTTAAATGTAAATTCATTTAAAAATAAAGGATAAAACACAAGTTATCAACAAGATGATCAACATTCCATTGATAAAAATAAAGTGGTGGTTTAATGTAACTGCCACTATATTATAATTTTTTAAATATACCATATATATTTAGTATAAATCATTAAAATTACTACTAAAAACCCATCACTAAGACCTTTATCCTTGTTTTGTGATAGATTTGGTTCATGAAAATATTTATATATTTTAGGTAACTTTGTGTGTTAGACACAATCCCCTCTTATAACATTTTTATAATCATAAATATAGGTCTTCTATAATATTTAATAAAACATCCACTAATTTAATTAAATTAATAAACACTCTCTAAATTAATTCATGATAAAATTAAAAATAGTTCAGTAGCAGTACTATTCACAGAATGGGCTTTGGGCCAAAAAAATGGGCCTACGGGCCATGTAATGGGCTAAATGACCACAGGGCAATTGGGCTATGTAATGGGTCTCCCTCTACCCAGCTAAAAGAGGTATTTACTATTCTTTAATAATAAATGAGTCTTCGGACCCAACCTTTAAAAAAAATCTCCTCTTAAATAATTATAAATATCTAAAAATACTTCTAAACATTGATATTAATCCATTCTATTCATTATAACACCTTGGACCAATAAAATTCATAAAAACCCCATAACAATTCTTGATATTAACAAACACTCACAACATTGATATTAATAAAAAAAATAGTATTTGGGGAAAACAATAAAAACATTAAACTAAATATTTGCAACACCTCATAAATAATTTATAGAAACAAAATAAATTATTTCAATACAAAATTAAATTTCATCAAAAACCTTATATGTAAAATTATTTTAAATAATTTTATCACTGCATTTGTATGGAAACCACACAATTTATGACATTACATACAAAGAAAAATCACCAAATTACTCTCAATATTTCATCCTCATTAAAAAATTATTCTTCAAAGAAAAAATAATTAAACTAATGAAATCAATCATGGTTGTGGATCTAAACCAGTTATATTAAACCACTGACTAGAGATATTGAATCCAAACAAACATATTGTTCTTCCACTTATAGAAACCAATAAACGTACATAGTGGGTATTTAAGAATTCTAATAATAAAATACCTCCATTTAACATGAATGAAAATAGTATACCATAGTGATTAAAACCCAAAATTATTGAAAAAAATGATTAATAACAAATGATGATATATACGAATTAAAAGGGGTATAAACTGGTCATTATGGATGATGATGGATAGTGGTGGGTGAGAGTCAATCAGGTGAGGGGGGAGAGGGGGTGAGGGTGAGTGGGTGAGGGGGGAGGGGTGGTGATAAGGGAAGTGAGGGATGGAGAGTGGGTAGTGAGAAGCTGGGGATGTTAGGGGAGAAAAAACAGATCAGGGAAGGGGTGGAATAAGCTTAATGGGATAGGAGTGTGGGATCGATGGGGATCAGGTGGCTCAAAGAGATGGGGAGATAGGATGAAATTATGGTTTATTAAAAAATCTAGTGGTGATTTTTTTAATACTACCTCTAATAATTGAAATAAAAAATATATAGCGATTGTTTAATGAAACCATACCTAGATTAAAATATTCATTTTAAATAATTTTTATTTAGGGATGGTTCTTAAAACCACCCCTATGGCCATTTTTCCTTCTTTTTTATTTATTTTTTTATAGTTCTCCTTCCATTCCATCACTGCTCTGCTTGCCTATCCCACAACCCAATACCCCATCTTGGTCAGGCATGTTGGTGTTTACTGATGATTAGGTGGTCCTTGATTGGTATGGTAGACATAGGCTCTTGCATCTGTGTTTTATAGTTGGAGGATTTTGTTGCTTCACTAGCATCTTTGTCAATTTTTGCAGAAGTAGTGTTTCATCAAATTCCATCATTTTAAAATTTGAAATCTGAATCGTTGGTTTCAATGGATGGTTTTTGGTTGTGTAAAATTTATAATACTATATGACATCAGATTATGAGATCTGATAGTATTTTTATTAAATTTGGAATAATTGATAATTAAATAAATAAATATTCAGACATGTAAATTAAATAATTGGAATTGCATGTACCTGAATTGATGTCATAACTCTGACACTTATATCTCTGCTAGTTTCTTTGATATTTTATTTTAGTTCACTTAGATAGTTTTAGTAAAATTTAAGTAGTCTTTTTAAAAATAGTTCTCTAGTTCATGGATGTTTTAGTTGTTAATAATTTTTACAACACATTGGATAAACATTCTTATTATAGGATATTATTAGTGTCTTCTCACATTGTCTATAGGGTTCATCCCAACTAGTAACAACCAAGAATCTTATCCATGATATTTCCCTACTTCTGTTTATTTTATATATTATAAATCACATAAAACCACATAGATAACACAATACAATCTTTATAAATTAATAATTAATTAAATATGAGGTATTTTAAGAAGTTAAGGAACCTATACTGAAGAAAAAGTGACATGACCTTTGGAATAGTTATATGATCATTATGAATTGTAAACCGGCCAAATGAATGTTATCCTCATCCATGTATGTATAAGTAAAATTTCTGCATATCAAAAGTGAAAATTTTATATAATTATATCATAATAAAAGTAAATGAATATTTTAAAAATTCTAAATTAAGTTTCAGTGTTTTTTGAAACGTAAATATTTAATTAAAATTTTATAAAAAATAAAATTATTTAAAATAAATTTATTTTTTGATAATTTATTCATAAATATAGATTTTTCTTTTTTATGATTTTAGTATAATTTTATGAGACTATATTGGTTTTTTCAAAGTTTTATAAAATAATTTTTAAATTTAATTTCGTTATATTTTTCGTAAAAAAACATTTATTTAAAAATTAAATATCATGTATTTAGAAACATATATTTACAAAATAGATTCTATTTATTAATTATACACATGGAAAAATTGTACTAATTAATTTTTGGTATTTTTCTAAAATACTTGAATTTTTGTTGATGATTAAAATAAGGTAAATTACTAAATAAATACATTATAAGGTAAATACATTATTCCTTGAATCATGGATGATATAAGTACCATAATCTATAACTTCCATTAATTATATTAATATATTTGATGATAATTCTCAAACTATTCATAGTCTTGAGCCCAAATAATAATCAAATGATTAAAACATTCAAAAATCTCTCGTCTCATGCACTATAAATACCACCCCCACACCCTCTTCTTCTCACACCTATTATCCATTAATCATGTCAAAATTCTACCCAAATAATATTCCCTAGTATCTATCCCACGTTTAATAGCTCTTGGTATTACCAAACGACCAAAAAAATCCCCATAAGGAGGTTCTCATGGAGGAGTGTTCAAGAGGTAAAATCCTATTCCTTTTCCTTTTAATCTATTTTCAAGTAATTTTAATTTATTATTCTCTCCTAAACTCCTCTATAAAAATTATCTTGATAAATACCATATCTTAAATATAATATAATTATATCATTTTATTGGGATATCTTTTCTCAAACTACGTTCTCTCTATCTTTTATTAAACAAAACCATCGTCTGTGTAGTGCTGATTTACAACATTCGCGGACAACAAATTTACATTCCTCAATTTTACCTTCAAGGATGGTAATAAAATCATTTTATGGTAAAAATATACTATAATATATGTATTAAAACCTATTGAATTTTCTAACCATTATATTTATGTAATATTAATTCATATGACAAAACCAGTACGTAATAATCTAAATACCGCCAAAATTATTTAAATGATTATCACTAATGTTTTATCAAATGAATCATCATCATACAATATATAAAAATGGATTATATAACCATTTAATATTATTTATGTTCATTGAAATCATATTTATTCAATTCTATAGAATTATACCCATTCCTCATGAATTTCCATAACCATATACAATATTAAAATTGTAAAAACCGAGGAATCAAATCGTCTCAAGCTATAAAATTATGTCTTATAACTCATCAAAAAGGCCATAAATGAACTTAATAAAATTATAGTAAATAAAATATGTATATATAGTGTTATAAATTAATAAATTAATCTATATAATTTTATTATCTAGTATTTTAGGTTCAAGTCAAGAACATATTCATACACAAGTTAAGGGTTTTCTTCCTGATCCTCCATTTCCATTCAGGTTATTCTTTTTTTCTCATTACACCAATGTAATTCATCATAATTTTTATATAATTATTATGAATTTTATATATATGTTCCAAAATCATATATCTTGATCATTTTATCATTCTTTAGTGGGATATTAAATTTTTTACAAGGTTCCCTTCTCATTTTTTCATGACACGCAAGCCCGATTAAAGGGAACATCTTGATTTCATGCCCATTTTCAAGTATCATCCATAATCTGTTTTAATACACCACTATTTTAATAAATAACTAATATTTCCAAGAAAACTATATTTATTAATTATTGGTTTTATACATATGATTATGAAAAATAAAAATGGTTTTTTCAAAGGCACTCTTTATTACAAACTGAAAGGGATATTTCTCTCAAGATTTACTCAAAGTCCTTATTATAGTATATTCAACTATTTCAAAACCTATGTTGAATTTTATAATTTATTGGGATTGATATCTAATTTTTATCATATAAATTATTTTATTATATGGTTTATTATAAGTACCTGGTCTTATAACATTACATAATCTTGAATTAATCAAATAATTCACAGTGAGGATCTTTTCAGGTTTAGAGTTTTAAAGAATTAGGCCATAACTGTTAGATTACATCTAAAAAATTACAAAGTATAAAATTATACTCAATTTCCATTTTTTCATAAAATAAAAACTCTTACCAAAAGAGTCATGTCTAGTTCTATGTTTTAGACAGCATGACTTTTCCTTGATCCCATCCTTCACCCTATTCATCATTAAGTCCTCTAAAAAAATTTCAAAACATGGTATGAGAATAAAAATCTCATTAAGGGTAATAAAATATGAAAGAAAAAATTAATCCATTGAGACATAAGATTTTTTACATACCTCATGAAATCATAAGATTTTTTAATAAAACAAAGAAATCACTAATCAAAAAGGTAACTTGTGGCATCCATAACATAATTACATTTTATCTTTCATAGATACATAGAGAGTAACATTTGTAATACCCATCACAGTATATTCCCTAAATATATTTGGAGAAAAATTAATGTTTACCATCGTTATGTTACCCAATGCATTGTAGAGCTATCTCGGGCTCCCCCACCCTAGCGTTATCACAGAACCACCTGTATGCGTAAATAATTCCGAAGAACCACAACATAATCATAACACATAACACAAGCATAAATGAAAAATAACATTTCCACATTTCAATAACAATATATAATTTAAAATTATTGACATAATAAATCAATTATAAAAACCATTTTCAATACCAAAATAAGTAAAAAGAGTATATGGCATTTATTTTCCTTTTTAAAAAACACTACAACTTGTTAAGGAAGACAAAGATCAAATAATACTCGTGGTGTTAGAAAGTTTGTTGTCACCACGAATATGAAGAAAACAAACATTCCTTTGTGTTGTTTAGTAAAATTATTCATATAAAAAATAATCCATTTCAATGAAATAAAATTTCAAATGTGTTTGTACACCATATAAAAGAATGTCATGTATATGTCGAAATATGACTTAATGAAAGGAGATTGAGACGAAGTCCCTTACAAACACTATTTTGTAAATAAAATTGATTGATTATGTGTATTCACTATAAGTACACATAAATTAATTATATATAAAAGATAAGATATCAAAATTTAAATCTCACATAATCATATAATGACATAATGATGAAGTATAAGTTCAACCACAAGAATAGAAATTAGTTTATGAAGTTCCCTTAACTCATGTCTGAATTGTCTCTTTCGTTATTTAATTTCCTGAATAATAAAGTTAACTTAATTTATAATTTATTAAAAACATTTTTCAGGATTATTATTCCTTTTATATAACCCATTAACTTGATATAATAATTAGTTAATTATTGAGTTCATATCGGACATTTTGTCGATCTTCAGAACATGAGTTAAAAATTAACATGTTATAATTATGAATTGTCCATGCAGCAAAAATTCCATTATCTACAGAATGAATTAATGATTTAGATATCATATATATCCAGTAAATATATCTATTTATAATAGTACATAACCTTTGGAGATAATAAATGAAATGCACCATTCATGGATATGGTAAGCCATACGTATGCATGAACGCTACTTTCATTTCTATCTCAAATTTTAATGGATTGAAAACATAATTATACAAAGTAATATTATAATTATAGTATAATATATATGTTATATATGTTACATAAGTTCATAAATTCTATCCTTTATATGTTCCATGTATGGCATGAACGAGTCATATCACTTTGAGGGGGCGGTAGTCCTCACTTCCTCAAATGAAATTATCGCATTTACCAATTATGGAAACCATAATGTTATTCTGTAAATGAAAAATACAGAAGTAGAGAATTAATATAAATATAATATATATCATATATAAATACAGTTCTTTAATAATGGCCACCATGAGAGGCGCTAGGATATAATTGAACAATCATCGTTTCATGAGGCAGTAGTTCACCTTCCACAAAAATAGTATATTATTTTCCCATTAGATGGAGGTGTGTGTATGTTTAGTTCGAATAATTCTCATAAAAACATCCTTGTATATTTTTTATACACATGTTGTTATAAAATAGAGGAATAGAAATACTTTAGGTGGTTGGAGAAGTAAAATAAAAGAAAAGAACCTAAGAGGAGATGTTGACTTTAAATCGGGTAACTCCCTTTGGTTTGAACCAAATATATTACTTAATGTGATTTATTCCTAATGTAAGGCTTCTAGGATGAAGAGAGGAATCTAAAGATATTATTTTAGTAGATTTTGGATTGTCCAAAGGGCTTGATATGTATGAGTAATGGGTTATAAGTGATGGGTGTTTTTAAGGGGGGAGGGGCTCATTAGGAATGTTTGAAAATATTATATTATTATATAAAGGTTTTCAGTTTCTAGAGGTCCAAAAATCCTTAAAGTAAAAGATAATATGTCTATTGTTCGAAATAAAGTCATTCAATAACAATTGGAAAGGTTTTGGATGTTGTTTTAATTTTTATAATCATATTTATTTAAATCATTCATTAATGAGGTAAACACTACATCATCATTGTGTCATAAATAATTATATATATTTGATGTATAAAAATTATAAATAAAATACCATGATGTAGGAAATATTTTTATCTTTAAAATAAATATTTATAGTCAAATATTTCAATAATATAACCCACATTAATTTTTTTGTCAAAACAAAACATTTTTATGATTTTTGTAGTTTTTACTTTAAATAAAAAGTTTTTAATGTCATTATCTTTCCCAAACAGCATTCAAAGGCCAAAAATCTCACCCAAGGATTTTATTGGTTAGACGTGACACATAAAATAAGGTTAGGACAATTATTAAGTTAATTTTATATTATTATATTATTATTTTTACCTAGAACTACACTATTTACCTTTAACCGCGGTAAATAAAAATCAAAAGTTACTATTCACCAAAAATTATTTTAATCCCATTGAATCAAATTTTACTTATTGATGAAAACCATGTTTGTAGGATTTTTGAAATTCAATTCATAGAAGAGGTAAAATTATATTTAAGTTAAAAAGTCGGTTTTTAACAACTAAGTAGTATTTTTCACTATTTATAAATATTTGAATGTTTTCAGAAAAAATACCAAAAATTTATCCTAAGATATATATGATATTATAAATTCAAAAATGATTTATATTTTACCAAATTAAAAATTTATAATTTTCATTAATTAATTTAAAATTAATTCTCATAGTCAAAACATAATCATGTTTTTAAGAAACAATAACTATCAAAAGATTGACACTTTTTTATGTCCAATTTCAAAGTGAAATTAATTACAATGACCAAAATTGGATTAAATGGTAATAATATTATCTAATTACACTTTAAAAACAATTTAAAAGATAATATAACTATACAAATAAATTAGATTAAAATGTGGTTTTTAATTAAAATACATCATTTTTCACTATTCATTATAAAAACTATCCGAAAAATACCAAATTTTCATCCAAAGTAAATTTTGAGGTCCCTATTCTAAATAATAATATAACATTATCAAAATAGAACATATTAAAGAAGAAAAACTAGATTTAAAAGTGGTTGGCCATCAAAAGGCGGTAAAACAACCTTTTAAAAAAATATTAGGCTATTTATGATTAAAATCAGATTCTTTCTTATTATAAGCCTCTAAAATTTATTGGATAAATGTAAAAACATTTAGCAAACATGTGTAATCATATTGTAGTCATTTTGGTTCATTCCCTCTAATACAATAGCATGGCCTTAACTACCTTTTAAGATAATATTATATAATTATTATTTTCAGTATGACTTAGCATTGTGTGCAACATGAGATTTTCAGAGAAACAAAATGTTGCATATCAGGTATGCCATCGAACATAGATTCCCCTTTTAAGTAAAATTTACATTTAATTCACAAATATTAATCAATATGAAAATTAATTATTCTTTATTTACTTGGGATATTACATCCTTCCCCCTTTTGGGAATTTTATACCCTTAATTCTATTCACTTATCAAATATGTGGGGGTATTTATCCCTAATTGAATTTTTAGATTCTAATTTTGCCTCTTCAACCATCTTGTTTTTATACAAAACCATTAACTGATTAATTACCTTATTCCACAACAATTTCTTTCTTCGGTCAAGAATCCGGACTGGTTGTTCTTCATAAGAAATATTTTCTTCCAACTAAACTACCTCTTGACTTAAAACATGAGATGGATTTGGAATATACATTTTCAACATTTAAACATGAAAAACATTGTCTAACTTGGATAAAATTGGAGGTAAATCCACTCTGTATGCAACTGAACTCACCTTCTCTAGGATTTCCAAAGGTCCAATGAGCCTCAAAATCAAATTTTTCTTATTGAAAAAATAAATCACTCTTTTCTAGGGAGAAACATTGAGATAGACATGGTCACCTACCTCGAAAGAAAGATCCTTCCTCTGGTTATCTGCATAACTTTTCATCATGCTCTAAGTTGTTCTCATGTGCTTTTGAATCAACTGATGTTTTTCTACCATCTATTCAACCAATTCTGGTCCCATAAGTTTCCTTTCACCTACTTCATCCCAAAAAGATGGAGTTCAAAACCACTTTCCATATAATGCCTCAAAATGAGCCATCTGTATACTGGAATGGAAACTGTTATTATAGGAAAATTCAACCAAAGAAATATTTTGGTCCCAACTTCCCTGGTAATCCATTGGAGAATCACGTAGCATATCTTCCAAAGTCTTTATTATTCATTATGACTGTCCATCTGATTGAGGATGAAAATCTAAACTAAAATTTAATTTAGTACCGAAAGACTTATGATGGCCTTTTCGAAAGTTAGATGTAAACCTTGGATCACGATCATATACAGTGGAGAGAAGAAATCGATGAAACCTAGCTATATATCTAGCAATTAAGGGAGAAATTTGATCTAGATATATAGTATATAGAATAGAAAGGAAATGGGATGATTTATTCAATCGATCAACAATAACCCAGATTGAATTGTTACTTCGAGATGTCTTTGGAAATCCCATAATGAAGTATGTGGATATATTTTACCATTTTCACTCTAGAACTGGAAAAGGCTGAAGCATCCCTTTCGATAACTATCACCCTTCATTAACATGTTTCCAATTCAAACACTTAATAGTAAAGTCAATAATATCTATTTTCATTCCATCGCACCAGTAATAGTCCCTAATATCTCTATACATCTTAGTACTTCCAGGATGAACAGAAAAAGGAAAACTATGAGCTTCACATAATAACTCATTCTTCAACTGTGAATCACAAGGCACACATAATCTCTTCCCAAACATCAAAATACAATCATTTTCAATGTTAAAATCAGTCAAATTACCCTTCTGAACCAACTCTACCTTTTTCTGCAACTCACTGTCTTCCTTCTGCACTTGCTAAATTCTGTCTGATAGAGATGATTTCACTAATAGCTAAAACAAAATAGAGTAATTTTCTACACCAACAACTACTAATCCAAAATTCATAAAATCAAAAACCAAAGGATCTCATTCCAAATGTAGCATGCTTAAGGTATCATTACTCTTTCGACCCAAAGCATTAGCCACTTTATTTTCCTTTTCCATGCTAATGGATCATGAAATCATAATCCTTCATTAATTCTAACAATCTCCTCTATATCATGTTTAATTCTTTCTGTGTGAATATATACTACAATGTTTTGTGGTAAATATATATTTCACACAATAATCCATACAAATGATACCTCCAAATTTTTGAAGCAAAAACAAGAGGATCTAATTCCAAATGATGTGTAGGGTAATTTAACTGTGAGGATACAACTAAAGTGAAGAATAATCAATTACCAGATCATTCTGCATTAGTACACAACCAAGTCCTTTCAACGAAGCATCACTATAGATAACAAATTCACCATCTCTGGAAGGAAGCTCTAAAACTGGAGCATTCACCAATCATATTTTCAATTCCTGAAAACAATCATCACATTTCTTTTTCCAGATGAACATAATTCCTTTTTGAGTTAACATAGTCAGTAGACTAGATAATTGTGAAAAATTTTCAATAAACCTTCGGTAATAACCTGCTAAACAAATAAAACTAAAGATCTCGGTTATATTTGTGGGTCGTGGCATTCGTCAAAAACTTTTGTTTAAGAAGGATCAATAGTTATTCCATTTTTTGAAATAATGTGACCACAGAATGAAATTTGTTGTATCCAAAACTCACACCTGCTAAAGTTCCCATACAGTTTCATTTCTTTTATGGTTTACAAGAGAACCCTTAAATGACTTTCATGATCCTCTATAATTTTATAATATACCAAAATATCATCAATAAGAACAACCAAAAACATATCACCTGAGTCAACTGATCCATCACTACAAAAACTATTAAATTCTAATTCTGAACATCATAGGATGTTGATTTGGAAGTTCATTTCCCTCGGTATGTCTTCCCAGTATAGCTACACTATTTCCAATATGAACAACCATTCTACACATAGAAATATCTTAGGTGAAGCAACATGGTAATCTGTAAATGCTATACCATTTCAATATTAACAGAAATTAATTTTTGGACATTAATTTAACAATATCCTAACTCCTAAAGCTATATAAACCGACCTCTGATACCCTCTATAAGGACCTGGCCTTATAACATTACATAATCATTAATTAAATAAATAATTCACATTGAGGATCTTTTCAGGTTTAGAGTTTTAGAGAATTAGACCATAACAATTACATTACATCTCAAAAATTACAAAGTATACACTTCTACTCAGTTTCTATTTTTTTATAAAATAAAAACTCTTAAAAAAAGTGTCATGTCTAGTTCCATTTTTTAGACATCATGACTTTTACTTGATCCCATCCTTGACCCCATTCATTATTATGTCCTGTGAAAAACATTTAAAAACTTGGTTTGAGCATAAAAAAGATCAGTAAGGTTATATAATTAGAAAGAAAACATTAGTCCATCAATACATAAGATTATTAACATACCTCATGAAATTAGAATATTTATGAATAACACATAGAAATCATAAATCAAAAAGGTAACTTGTGGAATCCATAACATAATTATGTTTTAGCTTTCACAGCTATGTATGGAGTTACATTTGGAATACCCATCAGAGTATATTGCTTAAATCTATTATGAGAAACATTAATGTTTACCTATATCATGTTACCCAATTCATTATAGAGCTATCTCGGGCTCACTCACCATATGTTTATCACGAAACAACCCGTATATGAAAATAATTCCCAATAACCATAAAATAATCATAACACATAACACAACCATAATGGAAAGATAATATTTCCATATTTCAATCACAATATATCATTTCAATATATTGACATAATCAATACATTATCAAAACCATTTTCAATACCAAAATATGTAAAAAGATTATATGGTATTTATTTTCCTTTTAAAAAAACACTACGGCTTGTTAAGGAAGACAAAGATCAAATAATACTCATGGTGGAATAAAGGTCATTGTCACCACGTATGTTAAAAAAATAAACATTCCTTTTTGTCGTTTAACAAACTGATTCATATAAAAAAGATTCCCTATGAATTAAATGATAATTCAAAGGTGTTTATACACCATATAATAGAAATTCGTGTATAAATCAAAATATGCCTCAATGAAAGGAGATTGAGATGAAGTCCCTTACAAATACTATTTTTTAAATAAAATTGATCGATTATGTGTATTTTCTATAACTACACATAAAGGAAGTATAAATACAAGATAAGATATCAAAATTTATATCTCACATAATCATAGGACAACATAATCAAGAAGTATAAGTTTAACCCAAAGAATGGAAATTGTGCTAAGAAGTTCCCTTAACTCATGTCCGACTTGACCTGATCATTCTTTAATTTCCGGAATAATAAACTTACGTTAATTAATACATGATTAAGAAACTTTTTATTGTTTATTATTTCGTTTATATCACCTATTACCCTGATTTAACAAGTAGTTAATTATTTGATCTCATATCGAACATTTTGTCGTTGTTCGGAACATGAGTTAGAAATGAACATGTTAGAATTATGAATTTTCCATGAGGTCAAAATTACATTATCTAAAGAATGATATTCATGATTTAGATATCATATATATCATATATATCTAGTGTAAATATATATTTATAATAGTACATAACATTTGGAGATAAGAAATGAAATTCACCATTCATGGAGATGGTAAGACGTACGTACGCATTAACATTACTTTCATTTCTATTTCATATTTTAATGGAATTAAAACATAATGAGACATAGTTATATTATAATTAAAGTATAATATATATTTTATATATGTTACATAATTTCAAAAATTCTATCCTTTATAAATTCCACATATGGCATGAAAAAGTCATATCACTTTGAGGGGGCGGTTGTCTGCACTTCCTCAAATGAAATTATCATGTTTACTCATTATGGAAACCATAATGTTACAATATAAATGAAAAATACAGAGGAATATAAATAATATAAATATAATATATATCAAATATAAATACAGTTCCATCATAATGGCCATCATGAGAGGTGGTAGGAGATAATTGAACAATCATCGTTTCGTGAGGCAGTAGTTCTCCGTCCACAGAAACTGTATGTTCTCTTCCCATTAAATGGAGGTATGTGTATGTTTAGTTTGAATACATATTGTAAAAACATCCTAGTATATTTATTATAATTTTTTATATAAAATAAATGTATAAAAATACTTTAGGGGGTTTTAGAATCAAAATAAAAGTTAATAACTTAAGAGGAAACGTTACCTTTAATCGGGTAACTCCCTTTGGTTTGAACCAAATGGATTACTTGAAGTGTTTTATGCCTAAGGTAAGGCTTCTAGGATGAAGTTAGGGATATTTGGAGCTTATTGGAGTAGATTTTGGGTTATAAAAATGGCTTGATAAGTGTGAGTAATGGGTTATAAGTGAGGGATTTTTATAAGGGGTGGCTCTTTGGGAATGTTTGAAAATATTATTTTATTATACAATGATTTTCAGTTTTTAAAGTTCAAAAACTAATTAAATTAGAAGATAATATGACTCATTTTTGAAATAAAAACATCCAATAATAAATGTACATGTTTTAGATATTTCTTTAATATTTATAATCATATTTATTTAAATCATTCATTAATGACGTAAACACTACATCATCATTATGTCATAATTAATTTTATTTATTTGATGTCTAAAAATTATAAATAAAATACAATGATGTTTGAAATATTTCTATTTTTAAAATGAATATATATACTAAATTATATCATTTATATAACCTCATATTAAAATTGTTTTAGCAAAACAATACTTGTTTATGATATTTTAATTTTTACTTTAAATAAAAAGTTATTATTATCATTATCTTATCCAAATGGATTTCAAAGGACAAAAATCTTACCCAAGGATTATATTAGTTGTCTATGACTCATACAATAAGTTTAGGACAAATGTTAAGGTAATTTTATATTTTTACAGTATAATTTTTACCTTGAATTACCCTATTTACCTTTAACCACTATAAATAAAAATCAAAAGTTACTATTCACCAAAAATTATTTTCATCCCATTTAACATCATTTTACTTATTGATGAAAACCATGTATGTCAGATTTTTTAAATTCAATTCATAGATGAAGTAAAATTTCATTTAAATTCAAATGTCGATTTTTAACTACAAAGTAGTGTTTTTCACTATTCATCAAAAATTGAACATTTTCAGAAAAATACCAAAGATTCATCCTAATCTATATTTGATATTCTTAATTAAAAAATGATTTCTATTTTACCCAAATCAAAAAATATAAGTTCCATTAATTAATTTAAAATTAATTCCCATTGTCAAAACAAAAAACATGTTTTTTAGAAATAATAACTAACAAAAGATTGACACTTATTTATGTCCAATTTTAAAGTGAAATTACATACAATTACCAAAATTAGATTAAATGGTAAAAATATAATCTAATTAAACTTTAATACCAATTAAAATTAAAATCTAACCATACAAATAAATTAGATTAAAGGGTTGTTTTGAATTAAAATATAGCATTTTCACTATTCATTAAAAAAATGAACATTATCATAAAAATACCAAAATTTCATACAAAGTAAATTTTGATGTCCCAATTCTAAATTATAATTTTATTTTATCAAATAGAACATTTAAAAGTTACAATAACTAGATTTAAAAATGGTTCTCCATCAATAAGCGGTAAAATGACCTTTTAAAAAATATTTGGGTATTTATGCATAATATCATATTCACTCTTATTTTAAGCCTCTAAAATTTACTGTATAAATGTAAAAACATTTAACAAACATGTGTAATCATATTGTAGTTAGTTTTTTTCATTCCCTACAATATAACGACTGGGTGTTAAATACCATTTAAAATAATATTATATTATTATTTGTTTCAGTATTACTCAGCATTGTGTGCAAAATGAGATTTTTAGAGAAACCCAATGTTGAGTATATGGTTGGACATCGAACATAGAATCTGCTTTTAAGTAAAATTAACATTATATTCAAAAAAATTAATAAATATGAAAATTTATTATTCGTTATTTACTTGGGATGATAAATTTATGATCAGTTTGACTGTTGATGTGAAATCCTGATTTTATTTACCATACTGCTCAGAATGGTTATTGATGATGTTTATATATTGTGGAATGTTATCTAAAATTCATAGGTATATGTTGTTTATGTTTAACCCCATTAATATGAGTAATGTATTGGAAATGGTAATTGATTAGAGGGGCCTGATATATCCCCTCGATGTATCGGTAGGTCTCAGGAGACAAAAATATATATGGGCTTGGATGAGGCCTTTCCCATTTTCAGATATGGTTTTCGTCAATCCCTTAATATTTTCCACATCTATTGTTTGGTTCCCCAATAGTATTTGTCATATTTCAAGCATTAAACCTTCCCTCATTATGATATTAGTAACTGATAAACTATGTGATTATTCAACAAGTATGATATCAATGGTTAAGTTTCATTATCTTATGATCATTTATATGGATTTATTTATTAATTTTTCATTCATTCTATATTGTGTTGAATCTTATTTCTAAGATCATTTGTTTTTAGTTATTCACCATGAATAAAATTTATGTTTATGTTATACTCCATTGTATCTCCTACCATTACTGGGAATATTATCTCACCACATTCTTATGTTTTATTTTTTCCAGGTTGTGAAGAATTGTATTATTAATGTCCTGTAGGGATAATATAGGAGTTTTGGATTTTTTCAAAGGAATTTCTATATTTTATTTCATTTAATTTTGTATTGTTTAACTTATATATGTATATTTGATTCAAATATACTAAATTATTTGGTCATTCAGGATGTGTCTTCCTTATTTATATGCCAATGTAATGAAATAAGGTACATGATCCATGAAACTGGGGTTGAGGTCTCTAGTTGGTATCAAAGTAAGTTTAGTAGAAAACATGGAAACTAGATTTATAAAATGTTGGTTTGAAAACAAAAACCTAGGATATAATTTGAGCATAAGCATACAAGAACATATAAGAATTTTGGTAAGGAAAATATTATGTGAGTATTCCTAGAAATACATCCCTTCTGGATACTACAAGTGGACATAGTCCAAGAACAAATGTACATATGGGTAACAACTCTGAAAAGGTGTCTTGGGCTTGAATCGAGGTAACCTACTACCTAGCAATTGGGATTACAGTACACCTAATTTGACACTCCAAGGGATATGATTATGATAATTCACATTCAATTTAAAATACATTATGAGTATATAAAAGTAAATTTTTCCTCAAAGAAATGATGTTTATGATTAAGAGATTATCTATGCATAGGAATTAAATTTTGTTAAGTATTTTTTTTGTGGAGATTATAAATTATGATTCATAACCTAATCTAGTGTATGACATTATTCTGAAATAGAACATAGTGTAAGGAATGTAAATTGTATCTTTTAACATATCCCATGACTGTATTTCCCTTTTATGTAAGATAATGATATTTCTATTAGAGATACGCCTGGTGCTGAGAAACTTATAGATATACTGGGATAGCTGACTCAAGTTATGAACAATAACTATACCCAGATGCAGAATCATGATCCAAAAACTAGAGGAACAATTATAGACCACTTATGTGAAAAAATCCTCCATCATTCAATGGAACTACTAAACCATTAGTAGCAGTGTAGTGGATATGTTCCTTAGATAATATATTTCTCACTTTGGGATGTAACGAAAGGGAGAAGCTTATCATGTATGTTTATCATCTATCAGGAGATTCATATTGATGGTGGTCATTAATTTAAAACACAATGGAGGTGTAAGAAATTAAAAATATGGAATTGAGGTATTTTAAGGAAATTTTCCTTGAAAAATATTTTCCTCGTGAATAGAAAAGAGACATGGAAAGGTAATTCTTCATTCTGAAACAATAATATGATAAAAATGTTTCAAATTATGAATCTAAATTTATAAGGTTGGGAAGTCATGTTGTAGACTACATACATAATTCATGGATCATGATTTATTGATTATTTGATGGTTTAAAATCACTCCTCCAAAGGGCAATAGTCCTTAATAATTTCTCATCATATGAAGATATAGTCTCATGTTCTATCAAGATAGAGAATGAATTCAATGTATCTTATTTCATTAAGGGAAAACAAGAGAATAATATGGTGTCCTAGGATAAAATGGTTAAAGGGAATAATAAAAATAATAATTTTCCTACATGAGATACTTATGGAAGAAAAAACCCCCATGACTGCTTAAATGGAAAAAGAGTTTGGTAAAAGTGTGGATAAGAGGCCATCATGCTAGTGATTGAAAGGGAAATAAATAAGCTATGAATATTCAATACTAGAATTGTAGGGAGATGGGACACTATGCTAATGATTTTCCAAATAATCAAGGAAACATGACTTAGAAAACAACAATAGAAAAAATCCAAGCTTAAGTGAACACAACTGTTGAGGATGAAATTCCTAATGATGTGGTGGAAGGTACATTAAACGGTTACACAAACATATCCAATTATTTATCTTCTTATGGATCATCACAATATTTTATATCTTAAAATATTTCCAATAAAATTATGAATTATCATTTTTATTTAATAAAGGATTTTTCATTCAAAAATCTTAAGGGAAGTATCATTCCAACAAAGACATGTCATTTAGTCCCCTTTATGTCACATAAACGTCCTTTAGTTATTGATCTTGCCATAATAACTATTATTGAATTTGATATAATCCTCATCTTGGATTGGATTTAAAATTATGTTGAGAAAATATATTGCAATAATAATTATGTTATAATTTTTGAGAATGATGTAGAATACCCTATCTTTAGAGTAGAAACATCATAATCTCATTTTTATCTAGATCCACCCATAGTAGCTCTATTGAATGATATTTGTGTGGAGGTTGAGAATTCCATAACTATAGGCGAGGGGTGAAATATTCAAATTGAGGATATACCTATTATGCAAGAATATATTGATGTATTTCCAAAGGATTTACATGGAAATCCTCCAATGTGGGTAGTTGAGTTCTCTATTGATTTAATTCCTATTTCAAGACAAATATCAAAGACTCCATATAGAAATATCATTGTGTAATTAGTATAAATGAATTAATAACTAGTGGAATTGGGTGATAAAGGATTTATTCTCCCTAGAGTTTCTTAATGGGGATCCAATGTTCTCTTTCTCAAGAAGAAATATGGATCTATGTAACTGTGCATTGACTATAGGGAGATCAATTCTATTACAATAAAGAACATGCATGCCCTATATTATTTTGATGATTTATTTGATCAAATTCATGGAGACCAATAATTTTAAAAGATTTTCCTTAGATTCATATATCATCAATTGCATGGGAGGAAGGAATATATTCTAATGACATCATTTTGTCCCAAGTATGGACATTGAGAGTTTATAATAATTCCATTTGGACTGACTAATGCACCCTATGTTTTCATGGATCTAATGAAAAGAGTTTTCAAGGAATATCTTGATAACTATTTTGTGGTATTTATTAATGATATCATGATATACTCAACAAGTAATGAAGACAATGATAATAACTTGAGGATTTTTCTGAAGACTCTTAAAAGAAATTAATTATATGGGTAGTTTATCAAGTGTAAACTTTGGCTGTAATCAATTTACTTTCTTTCAATATTGTCTCTAAGGATGGAATCTCTGTTGATCCTATAATGATAAATGTTGTTCAAGAATCGACTACACTAACAAACATAACTGGGTAACTAGTTTTATTTGTATAATAGTTTATTATCGATGCTTCATTTAGAACATCACATGATTAGCCATCCCATTAACCAAGCTTACTCGTAAAGGGGTTATGTTTGTATAGACAAAAGAATAAGAAGAATGTTTTGAATAATTGAAGAGGATATTAGTGAATTCCCTATTCCTGACTCCACCATCGGGCAATGTTGGATTTTTTATTTATAGTGATACATCAAAGAAAGGAATTGGTTTTGTCCTTATAAATAATGATACAGTTATTGCCTATGCATCAAGGTAGTTAATAATTAATGAACATAACTATCAAACTCACGATCTTGAGTTAGAAGTGTTAATCTTTTATCAAAAGATATGGAGACACTATCTTTATGGATAAATATGTGAGGTATATATAGATAACAAGAGCTTGAAATATATCATCTCACAGAATGAAATCAACATGAGGAAAATGTTATGGCTCAAGAAACTTAATGATTATGATTTTTCAATACACTATAACCTTGGAATGGAAAATAAGGTAGCTTATGAATTGATCATGAAATATCATGGGGTTCTAAATAAAATGTGGATTTTTATGGACCCCGTGTACATGGATCTTGTAAATATGGTTATGGGAATTATCAGGGAAGGTAAAATGTAATTACTTTTTCAATTGGTTTCAATACCATATTTATTGGAAAGGATTAAATGTTCTTTGTATGATGATGATACTATTCAAAATAAAATTAAAGGTGTTAATGATGAGACGTTGGCTGACTTCGTGTTGGAGGATGGAATTCTGAAATTTTGGAAGAGTGTTTTTTTGTTCTCTCTATAGTTGAGATAAAAATGGTGTTATTGTATGATGCCCATAGTTTAAATTTCACTACACACCCTGATACCACTAAGATGTATAGTGATTTGATGGTGTATTTATGGTAGGATAACTTGACGAGGAAATTACTGATTATGTATCAAGGTGTTTAGTTTTTCAATAGGTGAAGTATGAAAGGAAACATCCTAGAGGATTATTGAAACCTATTCATATTATTAAATGGAAATGGGTTGAAATAACTATTGTTTTTTCACTGAATTACCAAAATATAGAATAAAGAATGATGAAATATGGGTAATTATTGATCGATATACAAATTCTGCACATTTCCTCGCTATAAGGGATGGTTTTCCACTAAAATGCCTTGCACGAATCTATATAAATGAAGTTGTAAGAATTAATGGATCACCAATTTTAATAGTTCTTGATTTTGATCCATTAATTAAATAGGAATTATATAAATCCATTCAGAATGATTTGGATTTTGAACTTCGTTTGAGTATTTCTTATCACCATCAAACTAACAGCCAATCAGAAAGAAAGATCAAAACATTGGAAGAAATGTCGAGATAATATAAACTAGAATTTCAAGGTATGAGGAATAAATACATACCTCTGTTGGAGTTTTCCTAAAATAATCGTTTCTATTTAGGTATTCGAATGGAACCAAATGAAGCATTGAATTGAACGAGATGTCGTACACCAACATGTTGGGATGAAGTTTGTGAAAAGAAGCTTGTGGGCCAAGAACTTGTGGAGGAAACAATAGAGAAGGTAAATACTATTCAAAACCATATCAAAGAATTTAAAAATAGAAAAGATAAATGTTTATAATCGAAGTATGGATTTATAATTTCAAGTGGGAGATCATGTTTTCTTGAAAGTATCCCCTTGGATGGGTTTTATAAGATTTTTGAAGAAATGGAAACTAATCCTTATGTACACTTGATATTTTGAAATTCTAGAGAGAATTTGAGTTGTGGATTATCATTTGGAAATTCCACCTAGACTTTCTAAAGTACACAATGTGTTATGCATCTCTTTCTTAAGGATGAATGTTCTAGACCCAACACATGTACTCACTTCTGAAGGGATAGAATTAGAACCTAACTTATTGTACTATAAAGAGCCTATTTATATTCTAGACACTAAAGAATAGGTGTTGAGAAATTTTATGACTTAGGTGGTAAATGTACTATTGATGAATCATAAAATTTAAGAGGTTATGTGTGAACCTAAGGAACTCATGATGAATAACTACCCAATTCTTTTTATGAGGTGACAATCTAGAAATTTCGAGGATGAGATTTTTGTATGAGGGGAGAATGTAATGACCTAGAATTATATAATTGAGATTTCCCTTATGATTTTTATTTTATATATTATAAATCACATAAAACCACGTAGAGATCACAATAAAATCATTATAAATGAATAATTAATGAAATTTTATGTATTTGTAGAAGCTAAGGAACCTATACTGATGAAAAAGTAACATGACCCTAGGAATAGTGATATGACCATTATGAATGGTAAACTAGAAAAATAAATAGTAACCTGACCCATGTATGTATGAATAAAATGTATGAATCTCATAACTGAATGTATGATAAAATTATAGCATAGTATAATTAAATGAATATTTCAAAAATTATTAATTTTACAGTATAAATATATTATAAGCTAAATACAATATTTATTAAGTCATGGATTATTTAAGAACACTAATAAAAAGATTAAATTAATTATTTTAATATATTTTATAGTAATTCTCAAATAATTCATATTCTAGAGCCAAAATAATAATCAAATGATGAAAATATTCAAAAATAACCCCACTGCTCCACTATAAATACCACCCCTCACCCCCTCTTCTCCTCACACCTATATGGTAAGAATATTGTAGAAATTATACCCCAAATACTCTTCCCTAGTTAGTCCCCCATGTCTTTGAGATATTGTTCATACCAAAATACCAAAACCATTCCTATTAAAGAAGTTCTCAAGGAGGATTATTCAAGAGGTAAAATCCACTTCCTTTTCCTTTAAATTTGTTTTCAAATTATTTTCATTTACTATTATCTCCTCACCTCTTATGTTCAAATTATCATTGTAAATCCACTATAATCTATATACTGGAATGATATAAAGTTAATTTAGAGTCCTTCATCTTACTCCTTTCCCTCCCTCTTTTATTTTTAAAATTAAATCAATATCTGTGAAGTTCTAATTTTACTACCTTCATGGATGATGGATTTTTATTCTCTAATTTATCCCTCAAGGATGGTAATGAAATTATTTTCATGTCAAAACCAGACTATAATATATGTATTAAAACATATATAATATTATATAACCAGTATATTTAAATAATACTAATTCATATGACAAAACTAGTTCATAATAATCGAAATAGCGCCAAAATAATCTAATTGATTATCACCCATCTTTTATCTAATGACTCATCCTCATACCATATAATCATTTAATATTATGTATTTTAATTAATATTATATAAATTGAATTATGGATAATTATATCCATTCCCCATGATATTCCACACCCATATATAAGTATACTGATCGTGAAAACACGGGAAATGAACACTCTCGAGTGATAAAATTATATCTTATAACTCAAAAAGGCAATAAATGAAATTGACATAAAATAAATAAAATAAATTTTGATATTCTTCTGAATTAATTAATTAATGTATTTAATTTGAAAATCCAGGATGTTAGGTTCATGTAAAGAACACATTCGGACATAAGGAAAGGGTTTTCTTCCCAAACCTCCATTTTTATTCGAGTTTTTCTTTCTTTCTCTATACACCAATGTAATATGTCATAATTTTTTTAATAATTAATCTAAATTAAATTTATATTTTTCAAAATCATATATATATATATATCCTTTAATCATTCTTTGGTAGGATAAAAATGTTTTTACATGGTTCCCTTCTCGTTTCTTCTTGATATACAATCCCCAATTAAAGGGAACGACTCGATTTCTTACGCATTTTCAATGTAAAATCCATATTCTTCTTTAATACACCATTATATTTATAAAATCATTTATTTTTAGAAGAAAAAATATATTTGTTCATTATTATTTTTAAACAAACAATTATGAAAAATAAAATTTATTTTTCCAAAATAACTCTTCTTTGTAAAGTTAAAGGGATATTTACCTCAAGATTACCTCAAAGACCTTATTAAAGTATTTCAGGATATTTAAACATATCTATTGAATTTTACAATTTTTTTGATTTATATCTTAATATTATAATGTATTATATTTTATTAAATGTTTTGTGACACTTTGACTGTGGATGTTCTATCTTGATTCCATTCACTATACTACTCAGAATGGTTATTGATTATGTTTAATGGTTGTGGAAAGTTACTTAAATTTCATGTGTATACGTTTTGTATGTATAACCCCATTCTTAATAGGAATGAATTGGACTTATTAATTTATGGTTTTGTAATTCTATATCCTCCCTATGCATTAATATATCTCATGATACAAAACAAATGTTGACTTAGATAAGGCCTTACCCATTTTCAAATATGGTTTTGACTGAGGCCTTAATCATTTTTAGAAGTGTTGGTCGAGGCCTCAAATGCATTTTTCAGATTTTTTGGAATTATGAATTCCCTCATCGTGATATTATTAATTAAAAACGCATTTTATTATATGACTTGTGGAATATCTATAGCTATGTTGTATTCTACTATAATCATTTATATGGATTTTTTTATTTAGTTTTTATTCATACCATATTAATCTCATGTTTGTTTTTAAAGGCATGTGGTTTTAGTTATTCACCATGCATAATGTTTCTGTTTACGATAGATTTTTTTAATATATTTCTCATACTAATCCTATGATCTCACACCTATCTTATGTTTTATTTTTCCTAGGATGTGAAGAAGTATATGATAAATGACCTGTAGGGATAATCTAGTAGTTTTGGATGTTTCCAAAGGAAATTATATATTGTATTTCCTTTCATGTTGTAATGTTGAAATTATGTATTTTTTTTTTGATATCTACTAATCTATTAGGTCATTCATGATGTATCATCCTTGTTTATATTTCTATGTAATTAAATAAGGCACCGGATCCAAGAAATTGTGGTGGAGGTCTTTACATTGCCCGCTGGTTCTACATTAGTTTGTAGGTCAATAAATTAATACACTTTCATGCCTTATAATGTCAATGAAAAAGATATTGATTTCCCAAAACTCTTTTCATATATACATAATTTAATTTATTAGATCCAAATGTATAATTCCTCTATCAGTGATCAACATGTCCTCCTTTGATATCCAAATAATGTTGATTGATTTTCAAAAGCTAGTACAATGAATCTATCATATTACAGTGTTCATATTTATTATTTTAATGAATTCTTTAGTCATGAATAATTAGACTTATATTCTTGTTATTTAGATGATGGAGGAGGAAGGAGTATCTCTAGAGCATTCATTTAGTCGTGAGAGAGAGCTCTAGATTTTGTTATGCAAAATGATACTCAATTTCAATCAACCAACATACAATAAATATAATCATCTATTTATAGTGATAGAGTTAGGGTTAGATATTATTTATTTTCAAAATGACCCTTAAATAATATAATTAACATTATATGAGCTTTTCCCATTTAATAATAATATTATTATTATTATTTTCTCATAGGATTCACTAACTAAAAAATTATCAATAATATTTTAGCATATTGTAAATTATTATGTATCACCGAACACAATCTTGGTCTTATAGTAATACCCAGTATTAATACATAAATATTATATATCCTTATAATAATTTATTACCTTATGAATAAATATTTATTTAAATTATAAAATCAATCAATATTAATTAAAATTATTCCTCATACATGAGAATAATATTTATTCTAATAATTAAATTCATTTATAATTTAATTGAGATCAATGGAAGAAATTATTTTCTAAAAATATAGCATTCATTATCATGGTCATGTGTTGGGTGACAATAAAATTACAAGATTATTATCTAGTAAAGAGTCAAGGAACCCATGAGAAACAAGTTTATGTCATGACATCAACAATCATATACGAGCACTTATTGTTTAATATAATCACTTTTTCATTATATCTCATTAAGTAGGTTACATAACCATGTGATAAACCTATATTCTTGGTAAGTCAATATTTAACTATATATAATAAACTCATTATTACACCGTGACTATGGAATATAATGTGTTAGTTATATTTCAATGAAATTGTTTAGATATAAGCTTCTGTGAATATGTAATGGATGAATCCTTCCTTGAAAAATTAATAAATAGCATTCCATTCATGAAAAATCAATCATACCCAACATTTATATAAACATTTTTCATCATGTCTTATGGAAATAAATCTATGTCTATGAGTCATGACATGTGTTGGACACAAAATGAAAATAGGTGTTTCTATGTTTTTTCTGTTGGATTTATTGGGAAGCCTATCAATGTCAACCCTGATGAGTTGTTGTATTTGATGTGGTGTTTCCATTAACATGGTGTGGTGAAGAATAGTAGATTATCAATTCACAATTTATATAGTTTCCTGATATAGTGATGTTTCATATAGAGGCAAACTAGTTGAATTCAGGAACCAATTTCTTATCCTAGAATGTCGATCATGATAATAGTGAGAGACAGTTTGAAGATATCAAATAAATAGGAGCACCCAGATTGGGATTCATTATGTATAGGTCAGTAGTGGGGTTCCAATTTGATTTTGACTAATTATGTTAAGAAATATTCAATTTAATGTTATGGAATACTTTTATGTTTTACAAAATGTTGTGTGTAAAAGGTTTCACCATTTCACAGTGTTTACCGAATTTTTATATTCTAAAATATATAGGGTGCGAAATGTTTTTCAAAAAATGAGGATTTTAATGAAATATAAATTTTTAGTTCTACCATATAATAACAATGAGAATTAATGAAATTCAAGAATATTTAGTGTGTTTAAAAATAATTGGTGATCATTAATTATTGGTAATTTGATGGTGAATGTTTTCAAAAAGATGATAATTTTCACGACTGCAACCATTTCCTGAATAGTTTCGTAAAGTAAATGAGTTTCACGAAAAGACTAAAGGGTTTCATAAAATAGCAGTGATGTGTGAGAAATTAAAAACACATTTTATTATATGACTAGTGGAATATCTATTGCTATGTTGTATTCTACTATAATCATTTATATGGATTTTTTTATTTAGTATTTATTCCTACCATATTAATCTCATGTTTGTTTTTAAAGGCATGTGGTTTCAGTTATTCACCATGCATAATGTTTCTGTTTTTGATAGATTTTTTTTAATATATTTCTCATACTAATACTATGATCTCACACCTATCTTATGTTTTATTTTTCCTAGGATGTGAAGAAGTATATGATAAATGACCTGTAGGGATAATCTAGTAGTTGTGGATGTTTCCAAAGGAAATTATATATTGTATTTCCTTTCATGTTTTAATGTTGAACTTATGTATTAATTTGTTTTGATATCTACTAATCTATTAGGTAATTCATGATGTATCATCCTTGTTTATATTTCTATGTAATGAAATAAGGCACCAGATCCAAGAAACTGTGGTGGAGGTCTTTACACTGCCCGCTGGTTCTACATTAGTTTGTAGGTCAATAAATTAATACATTTTCATGCCTTATAATGTCAATAAAAAAGATATTGGTTTCCCAAAACTCTTTCCATATAAACATAATTTAATTTATTAGATCCAACTGTATAATTCCTCTATCAGTGATCAACATGTCCTCCTTTGATATCCAAATAATGTTGATTGATTTTCGGGAGCTAGTACAATGAATCTATCATATACATGTTTTGAACTAAAATGACAATTTTAAACTGATAATGATCACATTAAGACAAACCACTCACATTGTGAATCAGATTGATATGAGGGTGATTCCTATATATAGAAAATGACTCATGGAACATTTACCTAAATTATCAAAATATTCAAAATGGGTTTTCTGTATTTTCAGTATGTCACTTGTTCCTTTTTTCCAAAATTAATGTCAATTTAAAATAAAAAAGAACCGCCTGGGGTCATGCTGATCACACCATGTATCAGATTAAGGTGAGACTAATTCTTACACATCCCAAATGACTCGTGTATCACTAGAAAAATGAATCAAAACAATCTGAATGTGTTTTCTTAGTTTTCATAAGCTTACATGTTCCATTTGCTAAAATTAATGTCAATTTTAAATTAAAAGATGCACATAGAGTCATATCGGCCACACTGTGAATTTGATTGAGGTGATACTAATTCCTAAACATCTCAAATGACTCATGTATCATTTTTTTAAAGTATCAAAATAATCTAAATGAGTTTTATTTTGGTTTTGTGTAGGTTAGTTTTCCTTTTTACTAAAATTGATGTAAATTTTAAACAAAAAAATTGTACATGGAGTCATACCGGTTACATCAAGCCTCCGATTGAGGTGTGGATGATTCCTAAAAGTTAAAAATGACTCATGGGTCATTTCATTAAAGTATCAAAAAATACGAATGTTTTTTCATGGTATTTAGTATCAAACATGTTCTTTTTTACTAAAATTGGTGTAAATTTTAAATAAAAAATACACACTTGCAGTCATACCGATCACATAATGCCTATGATTGAGGTGAGTCTTTTTCTTATACTTACAAAATGACTCATGGATCATTTAACCAATGTATCAAAAAAATATTAATGTGTTTGTTCATGTTTTATCATGTCACATTTTTGTACTAAAATTGATGTCGATTTTAAATAAGAAGATGCACTTTGAGACATACCAGTCACACTGTGTGTCAAGTTGAGGTGTGGATAATTGTTACATGTCTCCAACGACTCATGGTTTTTTTCATAATGTATCAAAACAATATGAATAGGATTTCATGGTTTTTAGTATGTCACATATATATCTTTTTTTCTAAAATATAATTTTAAAATAGAAACACATGCTTTGACTCATACCAGTGAAATCAGGTATAAGATTAACATGAGACTATTCCCTACAAATCACAAATGATTTATAAATTATTTTCCTAAATTATCAAACAAAATCTGAAAAAAAAATTCATAGTTTTCAGTGAGTGACACATTTTGAAGTAAAATGTCAATCTTAAACTAATAACATACTCTTTGAGTCATACCAGTCACATTGTGTGTTGGATTGAAGAAAGGCTAATTCCTACACCTCCTAAATAACTTATAGATCATTTTATTAAATTATAAAAACAATATGAATGTGTTTGTTCAGTTTTGATAATGTCATCTCTCTATTTTACAAAAAATAATTTCAATTTTAAATAAAAAAGATGCACCTTGAGTCATACCGGTCACACCCTGTGTCAGATTTAGGTTCCTATGATTCCTAAATATCCAAAAGTTTAAAAAAAATATCTATTAATGTTTCCATAATTACCAGTTTCATTCATTGTCGAACTTTTGATACCACGTATTGATTTGAGAAAGGTTTTTCGTCTAGTAACATCGAATCAATATGTAGTATTACCAGTTAAACAAAAAACAATGGAAATCATAGTAATATTGGAATAAAGGAAATTTTTATATCTTCCCAAATGACTGGTGAAAACAAACAAATAATTATTAGATAAGGATGATAGAGAAAATAACTTATAAATATTATATAAAATGACGAAAATAATAATTTAATAAGTCATAGGAATTAAAATTTTCATGATGGTTGTATACATTCTTAACTAATAAATTCCAAATGAATCCACATGTATAAGAAAATCATTCTTATGTGAGTAATACTAAAAATAAATAAATTATAAATAAATATGAAACAATTCATTACTTCTATAGAAGTCACATCTTCATTTTATTTGTATACATTCATCCATTAGGTATACTACACATTCATTTTTTAAAAATATATATCCTATTTTGAATATGAGTCTATTAGACAGTCAGACTAATTCTTGAAAAATATAAATACACAAAGTATTATAAAATTTTTAAATTAAATAGTAATTATCTTTGAAAATAACTTTTCATGGATTCTAGTTTCTTGATGGAATATGATCTCTCTTATAAATTTACAAACATAATAACCACGATCCTTTCCATTTGTTTCTTTTAGACACTTCATAAACAGTGATTAAAATTAGTAATTTGTTTCGATATGTGTTTTGATAGTGAAATATTATTGTATTTACGCTGTTAATTTTCTATTTGTTAAAATTGTTAGGATCATTGTGCTTAGCCACTGTCAAAATTTCTTGATTTTCACGATACTGAGTCACCACCCTATCATAACAAAATCCTTATTATTATATAATCTATATTATAACATGATGTTTAGTTCTAAAATGTTATATGTAAATTATTACTTATTGAAAAATGTAATCATTTGTCATCTGTATGTTGGGTATCCATGTAGTGAATCCAGGAAATAAATCATTAGAGTATCCAAATTGACAACAGTGAGCATCAATTATTGCCTAAAAAAATGGAATAATTATTGGAATAAATAAAATTATATTTTTGATATGATTAAATTATATATGTTTATGCCTATACTTTTGGTATTAAGAAGATTCTTTTTCCCATATGATATCTTTCAAATTATTTGACCAGGTTTTCCACAATTTCAACCACTTTTAGGCTTATATTGTTTTTGTTTTGTAGAGGTTGTGTGAAGACGAAGGAATCCAAAAAATATTCATCTGTAATTCCCTTAAATTTGTTTTCATATATACACATGTAAAATTATGAAATCCATTTATTCATAATTAACATTTTATATCATCTTTTGGAAAAACAAATCATAAAAACATACCTAATGTTTACATTTACAATTTAGGCTCCTTGCTATTCATAGTTGACGATTTAATTTAGATTCTCAACACAAATGTAGTACTGACATTCCTCTCCCTACATATTATCGTCAAAATTAAATATGTCTCTAAAACCATTTTCTAACTTTGTATCCACACATGTAAACATATCAGATGATCCATAAAATGTTGTGTTATCCCATCCACAGGCTGCATTTTGTTTTTCTACAAGTTTATTCAAACATTTATAACTATAATCTATTTCATAATAGATCAAGTGTTCTAATAACTACTATAGACTAATATTTATTGATTTTCAATAATATAAACATGAAAATTGGATTTTAGAAGGGTTATATGCAATATCTTTTTCAAACTTGATGAAATAATTCACTCCAACTTCATAATTTTTGTCATATGATTGGAATAAATCAATTTTTTATTCATATCATTCCTATTTTATTATTAAATACTAATATTTATCAAAATAAATACACAAAATATGTTCAACTAGGGTAATCATCCAAACATATATCCCTCTTAGAAGATACAAAGGAAATGAAACAGACTAGAACAAAGCAGAACCTATAAAATATAGGTGTGATCTAAAAGTTAATTAGGTTACTGAAACCTATGAAATATGAGAGATAATATTTTTATTATACCCATAAAATCTAGTTTAAAATACATTATAAAAATAAACATTTTTTCACAGTTTTACTAAATAAGTAGTAATCCATAAAAGTGTGTTAAACTCGTTTTATAGGATTTTCATTAAATGAAAACAATCTTAGAAAAAAATTCCTTATCTAATAAAACCCATTTTAACTTTTCACATTTGAAAACAATTTTCAAATTAATTATTAAATTTTTTTTAAAAACATCAAAATCACCTTTTCCAATATTCATTCTTTAAAAAATTATTCACAATCCCATTTAAAAGTTTATAAAAAGAAAACCACACAAATAAGAACAAAAGCACACAACCAAGCACCTTTATGTAAAGTTTCACAACATATGGAAAAGTAGAAGGTTGGTGATATCCCTATAACTCCTTTATCCATAGGATCAATAAAGATAATTTTCCTCAGATAACGTCACCCATGGGATCATATAGAATTATTCTACTTGGATAAGGGAATCATATTCCTTTGATTCTAACCATCTTAGTGTAGCCAAGAAATTCTTCCCCAATCATCCCACTATCACACTAGGGTTGTCCCTAACAAATATAACATAGTATCTACTTAAGACTCCCATTATGAGTCAAATGGATGTGATAATAGTCAACAAACTGCATGCATCAATTGAAAATCATTTAAAATATCTTAGGCCTCACCTCCCACCCTTATAAAGTGCATCTTCATATACATAAAACCTAAACAACATATACAATTCATCGATAATAAATATACCCACATGGGATCACAAGATAAAATGATGATAGTAGAATAATAGAGGATTAAGAGGGTATCACCCCTTATATGGAAACTCATTTTTCATAAAATTTCAGACAGTCATTCTCTTTTAAAAACATGCTTGGAATTCCAATCCATTTTTCATTTATAAAATTAATCTCAATATACTATTGGGATCAATTTTATCAAAACACATTTGAAACTCAATTGGAAATTCCCAAAAACCTTTAAATTTCTATTGAAATATATTTAAAGACACAATAAGTTTCAAAATCCATTCCACATGGTAAAACATGCCCTTTTGAACTAATCCATATCATTTGGAAATATTAGAATCTTTAATCACCCCAAAATATTGATATAAAAATTAACCAAGGCTAAAGGGAGTGGTTTTAAATATATATCACAGGGGTTAACTCACTGATTTAAAGATAAAATAACATTTTCTGAACTTTTTAACACATTAAAATCATCCAAACTCTTAGTCTAAATTCTAATTAAAAAAATATTTTTTTAAAAACATCAAGTGACTGAATACAACTAATTTTAAAATCAAAATAATACATTAAACCATTCATTTTATATTAATTAAATATTGAAATATTTTATCAATTCATGGAATTTCACGGATGACTTTAAATTTAAGCAAACGCCCTATGAAAATGATGTAAAAACGTTATATTAAAAAATGATTAATTTCTTTAAAATATTTTTATCTTCCACTCTTGATTTTCTTATTAAATTTAATTTATTTCACAAATAGAAACATTATTTTTATATAATTTAATTAATTTTTTTATTACATATATCAAAATTATATGAATATTATTTTGGGTATTTTTTTTTCTAAAATCATTGGTTTTTAGATTATTAGGGAAAAATATAGTTTTTTCTGAAATGATGAATTTCATTACATTTTCATTATATAAAAAATAACGAAATTTTTAAAAAATTGATCAAATATTTATTTAATAAATAAATATTGAAATTTCAAATATATTGTCTAAAATTTATAAAACATATGTTTTACCTTATAAAACAAAAATATTATTTAAATAATAATAATAACTATTCTCTATTTTATATTTTAATTAATTATTTTAATGGTAAAATTATATTTTGACTTGTTTTTAAAGCTACACATATTTTTTTATAATAAACCAATTTATTTTATGAAAATTTTTAAAATTCTTAACTATCTCTTACACATAACATTTATGTTTGAAAACACACTTTTCCTCAAATATGTTATTAGGTGTTACGTGCGATTATTTTAAATTTAATGTTTCCCAACGTTAAAAATTTTATTTGATAAAATGATTTTAAAATTTTAAATTAGTAAGTTCACATTAGGTAAAAAGATCAATTTTAATTTTTTTCAGAAAAATTTATTTCTTTGGATGAAAACTAATTACCTATGTAAAAGTAAAAAATGGTAATATTTTATTTATTAAGAGGGAGTGACACACAAAATGATAAAAACATATTTCCAAATGGATTTTTGTAGTGTGTAAATACCAAACCTCGCTTACCCTCCTTTTTTTACATTTTATATCCTTTAAACCTTGAATAGTAGTATTACATTATTGATAATGTAACATATGATTCAAAACATGGAGTGAAACATGGTAACAATCAAGATTCTATAATTCAATGGAAAACACAAGGGGTAACCTATCAGAAATCAATAGAAAATGGTCTATAAATTCAAATATAGGATAAATGGAGCTCAAAAAATTATTCAAATGCCCTAGACACAATGAAATTAGAAAAATAGGGTCAATATTTACCTTTGGGTTCAGCGAAAAAGGAGAAACAATTGTAGGTCGGTGAGGGTATGGTAGGGAGTAACGGTGGTGAGAGTGGTGGTGGTGAGAGAACCATTGAGATAAATGGTGGAGAGAGAGGGGTGGTGGTGATAGAGGCAGGTAGATCAGCAATGGTGCGAAGAGGAGGGTAGAGCGGTGATGCCGAGAAGGGTGGATAGAGTGGCTTTAGTGAGAGCGATGGTGCAGCAGATGAAGGGTTCCAAAAAATCTTAATGTTGTGATAGGGAGAAGCCGGTTGATGGGGTTTCTTTATAAAATCGAGTAGCGCTTTTATCAACGCAACTTAAAAAGCACTGATAAAGTTTTGTTTTATCAGCACTATAATAAAAAGTGCTAATAAAATGAACCTTTATACATTCTTTTTTATCACTGATAAATATATAATGTTAATAATTTATTTATATTATTATTTATATTTATAAAATTATATATATAATAAATATATTTATTTATTTATTTCTAATTATAACTATAAATAAATATTAATTTTTATATATCTATATATGTAATAAATATATATTTATAATTATATATATTTAAAAAAATATAAAAATTAAAAATAAATATTTATTTAAATATAATTATAAAATTATAATAAATATTATTATATTATTTATAATTATATATAAAAAATATATATAACAAATATATTTATTCTATATAATTAAAAATGAATATAATTATTAACATATAATACAGATATTTATTATAGTTTAACAATTAGTCAAATAAATATATATATTTATATATAATTATAAAATTATAATAAATATATTTATTAAATATAATATTATATGCAATAAATATATATAATTAATATACGTGAAAAGGTCTGACAGTTGGTTGGAAGGCCAACCCACACCCACCAAATTTATTATAAAAAGAGTAAAGTGCAGAGAAAGAAGAGTGGGACACAACAACGTTAGAAACAACCACTAACAAGGAAGAATAAGTGGTCAACTCTTACCACTCCCTCCAGATCCCAAATTCTTGGGATATTGACCACTTTTCCTTGGGTATCACCCTCTCCACCCTGACTTAGCCCATTGGGGTTGAAAAAGCTCATCACTCAATAATGAATTTGAGGAGTCCTCGAGAATAATATTTCTTATGTATTTCCATGAAAGACCATGAATGTCAAGCCTCCAATTATTCAGGTATCCATATTCAATGTTCATTGATAAAAAATTGGAACTGTCAAATAATCCCTATATCCAAAAACCTATTGATCCATTTTTTCTAAGGTAGATTCAAGGTGTAAGCGAAACCATTTTTCAATTTCATCTCTAAGGTCATGTGGATACCCCTCGCCCTTATAATCCACTAGAGGATCCATGAAAATTTTTCCCCTTGTATCCTCACAATCCATGAGTGAGGCCTTTCTAATATAATAATAAGTATATTTTAATGGCTTATAAAATTGAGATGGATAAGACCAATTCACATTTTTATTCGATATTGTCCACATATCCCCCATTTATAGATTTATAACAACCTTCTTATCAACCATGATATCAAAAGATCTTACCATTTCAATTTTTGGAGGTTGTAACACTAGAAAATCGTATTGATCATTAACAGCCTAAGAGGCTATATGATTAGAAGATATATTAATACCCTACAGAGTCGGCTGATCATCACTATCTTTAGCCTTTATCTGTGTCTCAACATTGGTAGACTTCTTGATATCATCCTCACTGGTACCAGCAATAGTGACATCCACCCCCGCACAAACCTGAACAAAATTTACCTCAATATAAAGCTGATTTACTACATTTTTAGTTGAATTAGAATACCTAGGCATTCTAGGAACGACCATTCTATTTCCCTTATCATCCACAACATTCTGGCATTGGTCCAGATTCAAGTCCTCCTTATCAACCATCGGTCCCAAAGATAGTGGAGACTGAGTCAAAGCCACCAAATCCTCCCTTTAGTCACCTTCTATTCTAGGAAAGGCACCAAAACCTCTAGATACCATCCTCATATCTGGAAGAACTATATGTAGATGAAAATAAATCATACCACCACCCTAATTAACAATATAAACCACATTAGTAAAATAAGATGCATTTTTAAGCACACTAGTATTTGAAGGATCGGTGCTCCCAATCCGCTTCATAAGTCTAAAAATTTTGGTTGGAAGAGGAGAAACACCCTCTACTCAATCCTTCCTTGATTCACTCTTCCTCCCATCAGTGTGCTTAGCTACATCAAGAACATGTATTCTATTGCAATTCAATGCCTATTGCGCAAATGTTTCACAATTATTGCCTCGCAAACCTCTGCAGCAGCTTTCTCTAAAATGCCCAATACAAAAGCAACTAAAGAAAAACCCAAATTCATTCTTATAAGTATAAATAAATATTTTTATATAATTATAAATATATATATATATATAATTATAATAGATATATCTAATTTTATAATTATTTAAATATATATATTAATTATAATTATAATTATAAATATATATTAAAAAAGTGTTTACATATAATTAAACAATTATATTGTAAATATAATTAATATTTTTTTTAATATATTTATTGTAATTATATAAGTATTTGTGAGAACATTATAGATTCATGGCTGTAACATGAATGAATCATATAGCTAAAACCTAATATATATAGATCATTTACATCACATATATGGTAAATATTAATTATAATAATAGTGTTATGTATAAATTATCATTAATGACCAATACATAACATATGTATGCCTCAATTATACTCACTCATCAATATATTTACTGGCCAATTTCATTGGAGACACATACTTAATATAAATATATATATATTTAATTATATTTATAATTATAAATACATATATTTAAAAATTATTTATATATTATTATAAACATATAATTATAAATATATAATTATAAATATAATAAATATATTTATTATTTAATAAAATTTATCATAATTTTATAATTATTTAAATATATATTTATTTAATTATAATTTTATAAATACTTTTTTTAGCATTATATGTATATTTGAATTATTAAAAAAAATATTGATTATAAACATGAATTTTTTATTAAATATATTTAAATAGACATTATTTTTTATTATATATATATAATAATTTTACAAAAATTAATAATATCTTTTACTGAAAGTTTTTATTAGTGATAAGAATGGAACTGATAAATCTAACCTTTATCAATACTTTTTTAAGCCCCGATAAAGGTGTAACTTTTATAAATTCTTTTCTATTAGCACTGTTAAAATTCAATGTTTCCTTATTTCCAATCGGTGGTAGTATCAGTTTTATTATTACTTGACACACCGATTATAGGGTGTGAAAAAATATAAAATTATATTCCAAGTGCAGCATAGTTGCAGACTAGGGTTGTCTCACTTGAGGAACATCATAGTTAATCACTCAGTGATTCCTAGTTTACTTATTTCATTCTTTATGTTTTTATTATTTTATGTAAAAAGTAAAATATGGGGAATGAAGAATAAAATGGAAAAAATGAACATAACATGGATATTCCATGATAAATAGAATGGATGATGTTATATAATAAATGAAATTATTTTTAGAGATTCATCCATGGAGAACCCCATTATCTTGTTTTATATCAACTTAATGAACACACTCCATCATATGTGTGAACACCTTCTTCTACCCCAGTTGTGAATGTATAGTGAATTCAACCATCACCATGATAATCATACATCAACATCCTTAATCAAAGGAGAATGGGTGTAGAATTAGAAGTAATTCTTTAGATGACCTCATTGTGGATTACACTCCCACCACAAATCATCATCGGATTATATGAAAGAAAATATCAATCATATGACCTATTTTAAAACTTGAATTACTCCCCCTATATATTACTGAGGACAAATAATCCTAATCAAGAGTATATGAGTTCACTAGTAGAGAATAGAAGAGATATGGGGGAGAGAAAATAATGGAGGAAGGCTTTATTTGAATATGAATATGAGGTTTCTTGAGAAATAAGTACAACTTAAAACTATATAAGAAAAGAAAACAATAGGTGCATCATAATTTATTATAGAAATCTTAGATCCCCCATTTGGTGCATAAAACCACTGTATTTATAAGCATCAAACCCTCCATGATCTAGTATTCGAATCTCAAAATATTCTCTTCAGATTCCTAAACTTTTTTGTCTTTTAATTTGTTCAATGATTCCACTTTTAATTGAATGAAAAATCTCCTTTAAATGATTCTTAAATTATCCATGATAGACATAACACTAATTTGACTTGTCCATAATTCCTTATCTTCACCCACAACTATATCAATATTTAATTTTAATTTATCCACCTTTTAAGATAAATTCTTTTTCCCATGTGGTATTTAACTAATCATTATCCTTTTTCCTGAAATCATGTCATCCATGGTATATCAACACAAGGTTCAAGTTGTTTCAATCTCATATTATTTTTTCATGGTGGTTTCAGTGGTGGTTTCTTGAATCATTGTTATCTGTCCTTCACAGTGACCGTACGAATCCCCTAGGATAGAGAGTATGAAGTTTTATAGGATCATGAGCTCCAATGATGATTCATAGATTCCTATATCTTTTTTAGGTGGTGTTCAGGGTGATGGTGGTTGTAGATAGGTTCTATGGTATCCGATATATACTTGGAAGTAGAAGAGAATGGACACTCATGTTGATAGAAAGCGAGAGTGGTGACTATCGGCAGTGACTCTAATGGTTGTGGGAAGTGGAGACTCATGGTAATAGACACATGCAATGGTAGTCAAGATATATAGTGTATGGATATATGAAGGAGTGGTGAGGAACCCCAGGTGGTAGCGTGTGACAGTTGGATGGATTGATGTTTATAGGTGATGGTGCAACATGATATTCTAACCTAGATATAGTTGACTACAACCACGTACCAAAGGATATATCATGAATGATATCACACAGTGGTAGGATACAATGTTAGGAGGTGACAGTGGCAGTCGGCAGGGGCAGAGCTTGACGGTAGCACATAGTTATCATCCACAGGTTTCTTCACTATAGCATGACAATGGTGATGGCCTCCATTTCCCTCGACCATGTTATCTTCTGTTGGGATTCATCACATTTATTATGCATAGGGAATAAATTAATGGAGAAATTTTTCTCAACATTAATAAAGTAGTTATTCTCAATATTATTGGAAATTTAATTTTTAATATTAATGGATAGAATAATTTAATGTCAATTGTATTAATTAGAAATATGGACATTGTTTCTATATAAGAGGATTCAGGAAAATATGTTGGAAGGTGTTCCAGGTTTATGTAGTCTTCAAGAGAGAACCAAGAAGGGTATGAGGGGTGTGCCAGTCTATCCATCCCAGAAGTGTAGTTCTACATAAAAAAATTGTCATAGTGAAGTTATGGTTTTACCCAGTGGTGTTCATATCTGCAACTAATGAAACCCTCATGGTCTGGTTAGCTTTCATTTGTTTTGGTATTTTATCTGATCCTGGTGCTTTTCCATCAACAACATGTATTCAGATAGTGAACACTTTCTTTACCCGATCAGGTCTTTTTTGGGTTTCTTTATCCAGTTGTGTTTTTCATTTTAGGCCACTTTCAAACTGCATATATCATTCCACCTTTGATCTGCTATTTTAACTGAGAATTACTTTCTACATCCTTCTCATCTATAGAGTCTCTAATTTGAAATTTTGATTATCATTGGATCCTACTTTCTAAAATATGTCCCATGGTTTTTCCCTTTTGGTTTTTCCTTGTTAAATTTTTTCATGTAAACATTTATTTACTATAAATTTTATTTGGTTGATGCGTATATGTTTTTTGGGAATGATCTTTATTTTATACTTCACATTTTATTTGTTTTTTGCGCATTCTTCATTTTATCATCTTTCCCAGCATCTGGTATCAAAGGGATTAATTTTAGTTTTAAATTGTAGAATATGGTGGTAGGAATATAGATTAGTAGATTATCAAGGACTTGAATGACGTTACTAGAAGACAGTGGTGATTACATATGTGTCTCTAGGATATCAAAAGTCTGATGTTCATAAAGGACTCAAGAGGCATGTTCCATTGTTGGTGATAGCCAGAGCTTGGTTGTAGGCAGCTAAAGCTCTAGATAAATTGGTGATTAGAATTATAGGGGAGCCCGATATTGCTGAATCTACTCTTTTTCAACATGGTGGTGTAGATTCAGTTACGAATAAGACATTAGTATTTTAATTTCATTTGCATGGGGAGTTGATTTTTTTTAAAAAAAGTGAAAAAGTGAGTCTTCATTTTTTCATCAATGATGATGTTTGGTATGATAGCAACCATTTCTCTTCCGAATTATATTTTTGGATGTTATCCCTTCATTGACGTGCTGAAGGGAGAGATTGTTGGGATTTAACACATTTATTGTAGAGAGTGAATAAAATTAATGGTGAAATTTTTCTCAACATTAATAATGGAGTTTCTCTAAACATTAATTGAGATTTTATTTTGAATATTAATGGATAGAATAATTAAATTTTTACTTCATTAATTGGAGATATAGACTTGGTGTCTATATAAGAGGATGCAGGAACATATTTGGGAAGGTGTTTTGACTTGATTTAGTTAGAAAGAATGAACTGGGAAGGGTTTAATACGTGCAATAGTCTCTCCATACAAGAAGTTTGGATCTCCATGAAATATTTTTTGTAGTGAAGTTTTGGTTTTACCCATTTGTTTTTAGCAACCGATGAAAATCTTCTGGTCTAAATAGAATTCATCTATGATGGTGTTTGATCTGATCCTAGTGATTTTTCATCTGTATCTTTTATTTAGAAAGTGAACATATTCTTTACCTGGTCAGATCTTATTTGGGTTTTTTATCAGTTTGTGTTCTTTATTTTAGTCCTCCTTTAGACTTCATCTTTATTTCCACCACTGATACACTATTTTATATGAGTATTATTTTTTAGATAATTATCATCTTTAGAAGTATCTGCTTTTTACTTTTGAGTATTATTGGATACTTCTTTTTGGAATAGGTTTCATGGTTTTCCCTTTTTGGTTTTCCATGTTGAAATTTCTAGTGTCAACATTTATTTAGTGCAAAAAAATTGTTTTTTGTGCATCCTCTTTTATTTGTAGGTAAATAAATTTATTTCTGCTACATGTCCACTTTTTTATTTTTTGCATGTCTGTCATATTACATCTTTCTGAATATCTTCTTCATCATATCATGCACATCAGGAGTCATATCAAGATTTAAATGTCTACCAAGGTGGATTTTGTTATTTAATTCTTTCTCGAGAATCGGATGCTATGGTGGAATCTAGTGATTGGTTGTTGTAGTCTAGCGATGTGGAGTAGGGTAGTGACGTGGCAGAAATGTCTGAGGTGGGGAGATTACATAGTAAAATTGAAGTACCATTTTGGAAAGTGTTAATTGAACCCACGATAATAACATCCCACATAATTTATTTGCCTTAGAGGATGCTTCCTTATTATGTTTGATGTGTTTCCATCTTTTCATAACTCCATAGTATCAGCGGATTTGATCCCAAAACACTTTACACACACTAACATGTCATGCCTACAATTTCTGTTTAGTTATAGCTTTCAAATGTATAAACATATATATATATATAAGCATTAAAATTTAAAATTTAATTTTAATACTTTTTTCATGTAAAATATATGATCATTCATACTAACACACATAAATACACTTTTAAACATTTAGTAAACAAAATAAAACATTCAAATTAATCATTCTTATCTCTTTTTATCCATATTAACTCTTCAACAGTAAATTACCCACATTTGGGAAAATTAATAAAAAATAATTAAAATTTATTATTTAATTTTAATAATTTTCATGAAAATATATATGAGAATTCGTACTCAAACACATATATACATTTTTGTAGGTATTTATATTTTCATACATTTTTATATAGAAAATAAAGTACATATATTTTTATTTTAAATTAAATGTATAATTATTTTTTATTTATATATGACTTTAATATTTAAAAAGTTATTATATATATATAAGATTAAATATTTACATTTTTGGTAAATATATCATATGTACTCACACACATATATTCATTTTTATAGGTATAGGCATATTCATCCATTTTTATATGGTTAATATAGGAAAATATTGGAAAATTATTATTTTAAATAAAATTGATAATTAAATGTTATTTACATATGATTTATATATTTAAAAAATAATTTTATATATAAATATTGTTAGATATATATTTATACAATTCAATTTTTACATATAATTATATACAAATATTATATATGTGTGTGTCTGTGTGTGTTTATATATATATATATATATATTGAAAGTAAAGGTATGACTTATATTAAAATTTTATCCAAGGTGACATTACACAACTTTGGATGAAAAGATGCAAACCTATAAAAGGGTTCCTGACCACCCCAGAAAGACGTATGAAAATGGGTAATGTGATTACCTTTTAGCCAGTGTGTGGGTTGCGTGTGTGTATGTTTGAATGTAATTATTCCCCCGAGCATATAATATAATATAATAAAAGAAAAAATCACAACGTGATATCTAACATTCCATCAGCCCGATGTTGTCCACAATAGATCCAAAAACATGAAGATCCCCTTTACCTTGATCCAAATATTTAACAATAATTTTGAAATTAGATGTTTCACACAATATATATGTATATATTTAATTATAAACAACCATAAAATATGAAAAATTTTAATATTTTAACTCTATAATATATATATCAAAATAATCATTGGTAATAAATTAACCCATAAATGAAAAAGGATAATAAGGAATTCTTAAATAAAGCAAAAATTCCATGAAATGTTGAAAAATATGGGTATCCCATCTAACAATATAGTATTAGAGGCCTTTAGTTCCTTTTTTACTGAGAAAAAAATTATGGGGTTCCCCTTAGTTTTGAAAATGTAGATCTCCGTGCAAGATGTATTTTGATATATCAAAGAGCCTAAACGGGCACCTGGATCACAATTTATGTCCATTTAAAGTTCCATACAAGTTTTCAACTTATCAACAGATATTAATTAAATAATTAATTTTTTATATCACCAAATTGTAAATAAATAATAATAAATTAATTCTACATTACTAATTAATAATTATTACTTAAAATACACCTATTAGGAACTGCCAAAAGTGGTCGCTAATAGTCTTTACAGACCACCATTGGTGGTTACAGTTGGCCCGACAGTGAACGCCTTTAATGACCGCCAATGGTGGCCGCTATAGCTCATCTACTGCGTGGCCATTTGGTGGCCTATATTGGATGGAATACTGATACATACAGGAACTTCCTTTAGTTTTCCCTATAGGAATGGAAAATTTGATCATTAGGAGACCTCTAGAAGTTATAGTTGTATAAACAAAAAAACAATAACTATTAGCTAATTCCATAGGTGGATGTTAAGATGGAAATCTTTTTACAAAAAATAATGTATCACAACACAAATAGAAGAAATATTACAAACAAACAAAAATTGGGTCTAAGCAGTTAAAACACCAAAAAAAACAATTATCCTCAAAAACAATAAATGAGAAACATAATTCTTCACATATCTAGTAATCCAAATAGCTCCAATCCTTTCCAATCATCTATCTTAGCAAACCTACAATAAGATACAAAACAAAAAACTAAAAAAAGTGGTAATATTTTTTCATTTTGTGTATATATAGAAAATAATAAAAATAATTTATATTTTATTACATACAGAAGTGAGTCAAAATCAATCATCAAATATCATTTTACAGCACTTATTATTAAACAATGAATTACAAAAGTAAATCAAGTTACCATATACCAATCAATATGATCAATTTAGGTATTAGATCCATGTACCAATTCTAATTATAAATTATAAACGACTTAAATATAATTTTCATAAGATTTCTTGTCAATCAGTGCTCATTTGGTTGTTTTTTACCCTTGCACACATGATTTTCTCATCATTACAATAATGATAATAATTTTGAAAATGAACTTTTAATTTTACCGATCAATCCGTGCATCAGATTGACGTGTGATTGATTTCAATAGACCAAAAATTCTTTTAGGATTTTTTCCTACCTTTTCACCTCAATTAGATTTCATTTTCATGTTTTGTCCCTTTCAGGGGAGATGTGTCATTTTAATAACACTAAGAAATGTTACGTTTTATTTTTAATCAAACCGAGCGACACAAGAATCTGATTGATGTGGCATTGATTCCTACATATCCAAAATGTACTGATGTTTGTTCTCCCATGATATTGTTAAAACAAAAGTGTATTAGGTTGGTATTTAAATCCTTTACTTGACTTATTAGTTAACTCCTAATCTTAGGGGAAAATGCCACGTTTATCATACCGATTATTTAATGTATGGGATCATTGTACCAATTCTTCCTGTAGAATATAAATGTCTTAAATATTCTTTTACTAAAATTTCATGTCAATCGGTGCATTTTTGGTTGCTTTTGACCCCTACACACATGATTTGATTATTATTACGATAATGATAATAGATGTCAAAATAAACATTAAATTGTACCAATCAATCGGTAAATCGGATTGACACACGGTTGATTTAAATAGAACAAAAATGATATGGGGATTATTCTACTTACTTTTCATGTGAATTAAAAGTATTTTTATCATTTTTAATCCTTGATTGGAGATGTTTAATTTTAATAACACTAAATTTTACTTATTATTTTTAATCATACTATGTGACACGAGCATCTGATTGATCGAGTGTTGATTCCTACATATCCAAAATACCCCAATGATTTATCTCCCATTATTTCACGACAACCCAGTCACATTACATTGTTATTGATATCATCTATATGATTTATAATTTAACTCCAAATTTGAGGGGCAAACACCACTTTTGATCACACTAATAAATTCAGGTATCTGATCCACATACTGATTCTTCTTGAAGAACATAATTGTCTTAAATATCCTTGTCATAATATTTCATGTTAATCAGGTCTTGTTTGTGTGGTTTTGACCCCTACACGCATGACTCTATCATTATTACAACAATGATAATAGATATAAAAATGAACATTTAATTGTACCAATGAATCCACACATCGAATTGATGTGCAGTTGATTTCAATAGACCTAAAAAAATTAAGGAATGTTCTCTTACCTTTTCACGTCAATCAGATGAAATTTGTATGTTTTGATTGAATTTGACCATTGGTGGTTTCTCTAAGGCCTTTGAAATCAATGCAAGGAGATAATAATTCCTGAATTAATGGTTACAAGAATTGGAATTCACCTGAGATAGACCAACATCAATATCTATTAGAGTGAATTTTACTTGATTTTAATATCAACTTAATAGTAGACACCAACTAGTATTGTAACATGTACATTTTTAAATATATGGGCCAAAAGGAAACCAACGGAATAGATTAGTTCATTTTGAGAATAACCTTCCATCTATAAATGTTAAATGATCTTTAATCTACCATTTCCTAGTAATTCACATCTGTTAATTGATATTCCGTTGCTGGAAATTCCCCCCCCCCTCCCCCTGTAGTTTCCCCTCCCACATGGACAATGCCCCCTCCCACTAAATAGTGCCCCCTCCCCCTGAAATTTACCCCTTTCACATCCCTCCCTCCTCCCCACCTGAATCCCCCATCCCCTTCCCTTGGGATAGTCCACCCTCCCCCTCCCCACTTGAATCCCCCCTACAGCCCCCACTCCCACCCTCCACCCCCCACTCACCCTAGACAGTCCCCCCCCCCACCCCACCTGACCACAAAACATCTATTTCCATTTACAATAGGTTATGAAGAAAAATTACAGTAAAATGGAATTTCAATGAAATTAATAATAAGAATAATAAATGGATGGGAGAGGATGGATATGAGGAAGAAGTATATCTCTTATAAAGGCCACTTCCGTAGGGGCCTCCTGAGACCTCCCAAAGACCATCACATGTAGAAGGTACCAGGATTGGATAAATTCAAAATTAATTAATTCATTTCCAACCTACTAGATTTCCTTATTTAATTTCCACAGCCAACTACCCGACCATCCCAACTAGCACAAAATCAAATAAAACATAAATTAAAAAACATCCCCTAACTTTTAACAATTTTCCCACATGCCTAATATTAATGGGAAACCAAAACAACTATCATATCTCCCCCACACCACCCATCAAAACCTTCATTTTCCCAAAGGTTGACTTCCAAAAACACACAACAACTTTATCACTAGAATAAAAACCTCCTCTCCCCTTTGAAGACAAAGTATTACTTGGTAATACATGGGAAACAATAGAAAACCAATATATTTTTATAGAGTTTTGAATATAATTCCAATGAAAATTATGTTCTCTATGATATTCGACTGTTACTTTGGGATATTTCCATATATATAAATTCATTACATTGAATATGAGTAATAAACTCCAAACCTACTTGTAATCCACTCATCTTCAGCTTCCCAGAAACAGTAGCACCTTAACTATCACCATTACCTATTATCCTAGAAGCCAATATATATTCATCTATTTATAAACTATGTTATGAAATAAGTAATTTCATCACACGAGTACAATTGGGATTCTTTGAAACCTCATCTGGCCTCGTTATATACACAACATCGACTTTACCACCTGTGTTGCGGGATCACTCATTGCTTTCACCTCACCATACACTTTTGGAAACCATGATACCTTTACTAGGAAATCATACTCATATTTATATTATTCACAACTGATTCTAGGAAAAGTGAATTTATTTCCCTCATTTCCATGAATAACTTATGAAACTAGTGTAAATTACATATAAATAGGATTTTATTTAAATAAGGAATAAGATGGGTTTTTATTACTTCTTCTTGAGTTATTTTCATATATCCTTTGGTGTAGTGGGACCACACACCAACATCTCTTCCCACTCCTCCCATATGGGTTCCAAGAAAGTTATTGATTCCTAATAGAAAGATTCTATATTTTTATTACCTCAGTATCTAGGGCATGAGCTACTAATCCAGAAAAGAATTTAAACTCCTCAGGAACATTATGCGTGTATCTTAAATTATATTCTTCAAAAAAATTAGAAACACATGGTATTTTGTCCTCCTCCAAAGTAAACTTCACAACACTACTATTAGGAGGAATGAATTATTTTTTCTTCTCATAGTATGTAAGAGGAAAAATGACACTCTACATTCCTTGGAAATCTAGTGTTTCCATCATTGACCTCACTACTACTCCAGTAAAAAGATTCCAAGATAAACCAGGAACAATTTTTTCCTCCTTATCATCAACATGTGACTTACATACAATATCCTCCTAAAATGTAGAAAATTGAATATATATTTTTGACTATTACTATTGAAATTTCTTTAACTCACATAGTACTCATCGAATACTGGAAATCACATTTTCCAAAGTCAAAGGTTACTCATATATTTTATTTCATGGTTTTATAATTTATCTTCATAATCCTTAAAAAATTTCTTGAAAACTTTTTCAATAATATTGTACATTTTTTCGATTATTTTTGGGTCCCCACTCCCCACACTCCCCCCTAAACATACCCCCACCTCCCAATTCCTTGATTGTATCACATTTTTATCTACTATGTGAATTTTGAAACAACAATGATTCATGGTCACTAATGAGTCTCAAGATCACATGATACATCTCTAATAACTCAAATCACATAACCACTAGAAGTCAAAATAAATCTCATAGAAGTAAATTAATCGTTTAATAACCCCCAATACATGAGAAGTAAATTATGAATAACTGATTATTATCACTTTTTTTCTCATCTTTATAATTGTCATTATAGTTGTTTTTAAAAAAAATGAGTCAATAAATTTGAATGAGAAACTAGAAAAATAAAATAAACACACCTCTTGAATATGAGACATCATGCAGGGCCATGGCTGCTACCTCTATCTGTTGTGGTAGGGTCCTAAAACAAATAAAAATTATGATGATTTTAATAATGAAAATAATATAAAATAAATAAATAAATTTAGTATAAACCTACATCATATGATAACCTTCACCATCCCCTAGACACACATATTCCTACTGTGTTCGAAGCTCAATGATAAGTTGTGCATTTACCTCCTCAGAAGCATGAAATCGTGAATCAAAATATTTCAGTTGTTGTGTCATCCTAGAAAAAACAACACCCCCAACCTCAATGCATGAAACTATACAATGAGGAATCCATGTTCGATAGGTCAAACATTACCCATTCACGTCATGACCAATAATGTGATGGAATATATCATCCCCTCTCATAGCAGGAAATCACTGGTCCTCTGGCTTCTATGCTAATTCAACATCAAATTGATCCTGTGTAATTTTTAAATATATATATGTGTGTGTGTGTGTTTATATACAGATGCATGTGAATATTGGTAATGTTAATAATAAATTATTATTAGTGTTACAACCTCTAGTTCATTTTCATCACAAGTCCTCATCGACATTAACATTTTATCAGTTGGTGGGCCTTTCTCCCATAATTGTATACCAATAAAATATAGAAATAAAACAAAAAACCATATTTAAAAATAAATTAAAAAATTAATAATATATACAACATGTTGGACCTGAGATGTGTTATGATTCCTGAGCCTTTGAGGTGGTCCCTATAGTGCTCGATTCTCAGAATTACATGCTGACACCTCATTCATTCAATTAATTCAAATTTCAAAAAAAACTAAAATATCACGCATTCTTTAAACTATATATACCAAAATAAATAGTCCAACCGCAACAGCCTCAATAGAACAATACGAAACTAGCTCGTTCCACTGAGACAGGAGAACACCTCTTTGGAATATTTCTAGAATGTTTGGGGCACCCACATTTGGTACCCAGTTCTCCCTCTTGACTCTTCCTATATGATATTTCCAAATATTATGACATTTTTTCATATTCACTGGCCAAAACTCATCATGTCACACTTTTATATTATTTTATTTTAGAAAACAAAATCACACATATTCGTATTTTTTTAAAACATGGGGAAGAAAGTAAAATGGTTCTCTTACCTAAACTTCCCTCCATAGCTGATCTAATGTATCGTGAGGTTCAGAATCCCAATAATGAGTGGTCATTGAAAATTAGTGTGGGTCACATATGATATGAGCTAGATGATGAATAAATGTACGGGCAGTCACTCCAAGAGGATGAAATCTCTCGTCAAATAATAATTCTAAGATTGTGTCAGAATTCCAAGATGAAATGACATGTCCAGTACCTCATATATGAGAGGAAGAAGTGGTCAAGTTTGATCCTATTGAAAAAAAAATTATACATAATTAGACATATGTTAATATATATGTATATATATTTATAATTTCATTAAACAAAGAAACACAATTACATTCATACATACCTCAACCCTGAGACGTAGATGGCTTTACTGAATGATGTGGATCCAGTGTCTATCCCCATGATATGCATGCAGTCATAGAAAACATTAGTAAGGAAACTATTCATTGACTATTAAAGTTATTATCTATATAGAACAATAGAAACAACACAAATAAAATATAACCAAATGAATGTGTCCCAATCATATCAAATCACACCATTTCATATTCATATATGGGTTATCCTGCACCTAATGAAATAATAAAAAGAAGATTAGTGTGACATAATATTTTTTTAATAAATTATTTATAAAATATTCTATTGAAAATTATCCAACCATATTGATTGATTTTGTAATATTGATTGAAGAAACCATGGTTAAAAACATAAAAAAAAGATTAAACAGTTCATAAAAGGATAAAAAATCTAAAATAATGCTTTAAACTGAAGAGAGGGAAAACAAATATACCTTTCATTAAACTTGAATGTAAATCGTTTCTCGTACAGCAGATGTTATAACCTAATAAATATCTTCTTCATGTTGGACTATGGTGTGTTGATCAAGCTATTGTGAAATAAAGGCAGCAGTCTCAGGTACATCTTGTTCAAATAAAAACACTCCTCACAGGGAAATTTTCACATCAACTTGCCCACTTGGATTTGATGGAATGGTAATGAAGAAAACTTGTTCAGATTTTGATTTCCAAATGAAAGGTTCATTACCAACTCATTCATTTCAGTATAACATACTATTAAAATTCACTAATGTAATCTAATATCAATCGAATTTACTTCCACACACTAGAACAACCCAATCACACATTAATAAATTGTATTTAAACTCATTGGCATATAAAACATCAATGATGTCTATCAATTTAATATAATAATAACCAAAATCAACGGTTGGATAACAGATTCCATTGTTTTTTTTTTCTCATTTTCATCAATATCATTAATGCGAAATCAAAATCCATTTACATTTAGAGCTTTATAATGACGAGACATTATAGATGGACCCTCAGCTAGTAGGTTAAATTATTCAATTGGTATGGGGTAACCTAAATCCATTAGGTTATAAACCTACATAATTCATATAATTCAATAATGATTTTTTGCTGAATTATATTATTTTTACACTTCACTCAAAATGAATGTCAATTTATACATACAAAATCCTTGAAATAATAATAAAATAAAGCATAATGAGATTTTTCTATTTGATACTCAGCCGCACGTGACATCTCTTCTTTTAGATCATTAATGTGTCTCTTTTAAATGATAATTTGATTTTTAGATGATCAAATTTATATATGAAAACAAAACATGTAACATTTGAATAATAAAATTGATAAGACACTTACTGCATTAATGGTGAAACTAATGGGTATGGAACAAGATATATCGATGAGATTGTATCCACTCGATGTTATCCATATCAAATATGGTTACTTATCAAAATGGAGCATCATGGATCTAATAGGTAATATCTATTTTTTCAACATCCATAATACATTCTTCACAAAAACGGATACATTCATCCATAAAATAATCATTGGTTGTTGATTCTTCTAGAAGAGCTATGTTGCATATAAATCATTTCAATGTATTCTGATACTGCTCAATAAGATACATCCACGTAAATTTAACTAGAACAGTATCTATTACTTCATCAACCAAGTGCAATATCAAGTGATCCAAAACATCAAAAAATGAGGGGGTAAATAGTTTCCCAATGTCACAAAGCGTAAGTACAATTCTTCCTTGAAAAATTTTTAAATCACTCATTAGTTGATTTCTTAAACAAAAATTTCTAAAAAAAATCACTCTTCTCAATCAATGGTTGAAAAAAATTGGGGGATAAGAAATCACAACTTTCTATTGGAATCAACTGATGAAGTAGAATGGGATTATCATGACTTTTCAACCCTTGCAATGTCATGTTCCTCAGATTCACACACTTTGAAATATTATAAGAGTAACCATTAGAAACATTGAGTATCATCAAAATTGAAACAAATGTCTCTTTCTCTTTTTTAGTAATCATATACTATGCAGCATGCATATATTAATTGTTTCCCTTAGCCAACTATAAATGAAAGTGTTTCCTTAAACCAATTTTTTTAAATCACGACATGCATTAATATGGTCCATTGATTTTCCACTAACATCTAAAATGTTTAACAATATATTATCAAAAATATTATTCTCAATGTGAATGAAATCCAAATTTATGGCATAGCAGGTTACTTTTCCAATAGGGTAGATTGTAAAAAATAATTTTCTTTATTCTAATTGTGACTGTGCAGTCTACCCGCACATCAAAAATTAGGTAATTCATGAGCCACCAAATCCTGAAATTCATATACTGTGTGGATGTTTTCTTCCTCAATCTGTGATAATATTTCTACTCCTGACATTATATTTGGTGCTGGGATGAGCACTCCAGAACCATCAAATGTCACTCTATCCATTCTAAACTTGTGCTGAGTGGGGAGAAAGCATCAGTGACCCATGTATTATCGTTTATTGTAATGGTTAATCCATATAGAAGTTTTTACTTTTATTGCAACAAGGTCAATAAAATTCCCCTTTCTTACTCTAGTCTAATTAATTTGCATATGTCTGGAAGTCATTGATTGTCCAAAATAAAGCAAAATTACAGTTTGAAAATTTCATTCATTTCAAAGTCATAATTCATCACACCATTGCCCCAAAATGCATTAAAATCATCAATCAATGGCTAAAGGTAAACATACATTTTATCCCCCAAACATCTAGGTCAATCAATAAGAGTGGAATGTAATATAAACTATTGTTTCACACAAATATTTGGAGGAATATTATACAGAACCAAATCCATGGGCCATATGCTATGAGTTTCACCAATCATAGACTTGAATGGAATGAAACGATCTTCTGCCAACAACAATCAGACATTACGACTATCTTTAGCAATTTTGGCACGTCTCTGATAAAAATCCAACCATGTATAGGAGTCTATAGGGTGGGTTAGCATATCACGTTCCTAATTTCTTTCCACATTCCATCTCATTAAATTAGAATCTTTAGATGACATAAAAAATCTTTTCAACCTCGGATTTAGGGGAATGTAACAAATTTTCTTTATAGAAATCAGTTTTTCCTATTTTGCAATATGACTTTGATGAGTCTGATTTCCCCTATTATCATTCCACCTTGAAGTTCCACAGACTGTACAATTATCCAAATGGATAGTTTCCTTTCATAATAAAATATATTTGTTTACACCAGCATTTTTGGTCTCATATGTAAAGCAAAAGTTCTCTATCAACTTACGAGAATTGTAATATGATTCAAGAATCATATCATCAATAGGAATTACCTTTTTCAATAACACGAACATCATATCGAACGATGTGTCTAACAACAAATTCAAAGTTTTCAAATGAAACAACTCCATAATAAATGGAAATTTGTTGTAAGCAGCGCATCCAAAATATAATTTCGTTTTTGCATCATCACGTATTTCCTAAAACCTCCTTAAATCATGATCTACACCAGAGCATAGATTTATCTCACTAGTCCCAACATTCTTAATGTCAATGCCTTCAGGATTTAACCCACGTACCATTTTAGTAATCATTTCATGAATTGGATCATTCATCCTTGCATAAATATCCAAATTAATTGCATCTATTTTTTGAAAATGAATATATCCTTACCCATGACGTGACCGAATATTATAATTTTTCAGAAATCCATTCAAGAATAGGTGCTCCCTCATGGTATCTCATATGAATTGATATCTTTTTTCACATTTTCTACATGGAAAAATAATATAGTCACTTTAAAAATCCTAGTGTGAACTCAATAAACTGCATAATGCCCTCGAAATATTCTCTAGACGTTTGATTTAATTGATCAATCCAACTATTATGCATATTAATATCTATATAACAAGTTGTTACATTTACACAAGACTTCATATTACAGGAATTTTTCATATCACACAATATATTTAAAATAAAGACTGACTAATTTCTTGTAAACCATTTAAAAAATAAACAATTTATATCTTTAAATAAAAAACAATAGAATATATATATATTATAAAACAATTTATATATTTAATCATGATATAGACATTTATAAACACATTATTCCAACCAACCAATGAAAATGACCAGTTTATATATATAAGCATGAGATATGAATTTATGAATCGAGGGTTTATATAGAAAATATCCTTGAAAATATATCTTTGAAACTAAAAAACACATAAAAATGAACAATTTATATATTTAAGCATGAGATACACATTTATGGACTGATGGTTCATATTGAAAATCTCCTTGAAAATATTTCGATCAAGCCAATCAATCAAAATGAAATCATTATTAAAAAAATTACTAGGTATAGAGAAAGAGATTTATATTATAAGAAATACTTTAAAACATAAAATGATAATTTTGAAAGATAACAATCCAAATACCTAAAATAGGATATACTAAATATATATTGGGTTTATTTGTATAAAAAATATCAGAGTTTTATGCCTAATAACAAGTGAGATATTTGGTGGGTGATTATTTGATTTTTCCATACATATTGATTTTAAAATATTCTCTATGTATAATTTTTAAATAGATTGACATGTGTAGATTTAATAATTTTAATGATTGTGGTGTTCTGCGTGATTGGGTGAGGCAGTGGGGAGAAAGTATGGGCAGTGTGCCTCATTGGGTTGGTTTTCGCAACATGTGATGCATGAGTAGTGGGATCTGGGGTGAGGGAGGTGAAAGAAGAGGTGGGATCTAGAGGTGGAGATGATATTCGAGGCGGGAGCGGTGCAGGTGTGGCACAGTCACGATGAGGGAGAGGATGGGCGGTGAAGGAGTGAGCTGAGGGAGAGGAATTGGTGGTGTAGGTATTGATGAAGGAGGAAGTGTGCGAGGGAGGGGGATCCAGATCTGGAGGAGAGAGTGTACATGTGCCGTGAGGGAGAGGACGAGTGGTAGAGGATGAGCATTGTAGGATTAGAGAGGATGGGTGATAGAGGACGGGTGGCGGAGGACTAGAGAGGAGGGGCGGAGGAGGATGGGAGAATACATGAGAGGAAAAAATAGAATGGGTGGTGGAGGATGGTAGAGGAAGAGAGGTGGAGGATGAGCAGTAGAGTATGGGCGGTGGGAGAGGATGGATCGTGGCTGACGAGAGAGGATGGGTAGCGACCTCCAAAGGCATTCACCCATTCTACAAGTCGCTAAAGACCAAATTTGTACTAGTGTTACATATCATGGTTGTGGTGGATATTAATTAGTATTTAAGACCACAAAAATTATTCAACAAGTATTGAAAAAATAAGACCAATCTTACGATGAATGGTAGGGGAATGTGGTATGAATGTTGAACAATTATTGGAAAATAAAAAGGATTCAATGGATGGTCATTGATAGTTACTGTTACTAACATTTTTAATTTGACATCAAAAACTAAACAAAACAAAACAACAAAAAAATACAAGAATTAAATATCAATTGAAAGATAATTTCATATGGTAATGGTTTTTTCATGAGATAAATCATTTATAGTGAACAATTATATGTGAGGGAGACAACGAGTGTGGATTTGGGTAGGAATATGATGTAGAGTGATGATGTGTGAATGAGGGTGAGGATAAGGTGACAGGAAGATCGATATGTGATGATAAGGGAAGGTGATTAAGTGAAAGTGTGAATTGGTGACTGGGAGAAGAATAAATTAAAAGGGTGATGAAATAAATTCACCAATTAAGTTGAGATGGTTTTTTGATAGGATGATGCTTTGACTGTGTAATCATGGTGTACGAGGATGAAGAGTAGGCTACAATATTGGGGGGAGGGAGAGACATGATTAGATTCTTGGGAGATAGTTACAGATGGGTTTAATATTGGGATATGTTGGTTTAAAAACAATTAAAATTAAATATACTACGATAATAGGTCACCAATACCTACAATTTGAGATCATAAATGGAAGTTTGGAATTCCCTAATCCAAATTTTATCATATTTCTACTAGTACACTTTTTTACTGGATGAACTGGAATCCATTATAATCATGAGCATGTAACCATGAGCATGTATAATGTAATTAAATATTGTTATGGTGTATAAAAGGAATGACCATAGAATATGTAATTTTTTTGTGAAGTCATGAAATAAAATTTTGAGAGTATGGTACCACCAAGTATTATTATAAAACTTCTAAGAGAAAATATTTGGCAATTCTGTAATATATAATAAAAACTAGAGTCAAAAAGAGATAAAAGATAAAACAAGAGAAACATAGAGCTATGTGATGGGGAACAACATGTTGATATGAAGTCTTTACTCTTATTTTTCAATTAATTCTGATTATTATTTAATCATGGTGAGTGTAACTTTACATTCCTTATCTAGTTTAACAAAAAATAGTTCTATTAATTAATGTGGGTTTATCAATAAATGAATATAGAATTATTTATCATATTTTTTTAGAAAAAATTGATTTATTTAACCCCGCACAGTTGATCCTTCGCGAAATGTGATGAAAATTATGGTTAAAATCCATTCAAGGTACTAATAAGACAAACTTGTTACCATAGTATTAATGATTATTGAGGGACATATTGAGACATATGATTTATTGTATATAATTAATTAATTTCTAAAATTTCTAATGGTATTAAACCTTATAGATACAAACATTTTGTAGGACGAAGATATAAATTTGTGTCATTATGCATAGCAACGTGTCATAGGTAGTGTTTCTTGAGAAGAGGATACAACGTGAAGGGTTTTCCTACATCACCGGTATGTAAGAAGGAAAATAAGATATAGGGAAAGGATAAGGGTTTCAGTGTATGATTTGGCTACGTCATGAAGGTGATTAATTTGAAAGAACAAAGGGAAGGGTTATGAAGGGTGGATATCATACTTGTGTGTATGATACACCATAGCCAAGCATGGATTATTACACCTGAGATGGAGGTTGTTCTACAGTGATATATCTATACCATAGGGTTTTATTCTAGGAAAAATTTTAAAAGATCGATATCTTCAGGTTATACATATGTTACATGCGATCTTTAGTGGAATACTTAAAGAAAATTAATGTAGGTCCTTTATTAGACATAGGGGTATAAAATACTCCAAAAAACAAGGATAATAGTCCATGATGGAATTAACAGATTCAAAAAGAATATCTTTTTGAATGTTTAAAGAAGAGGAAGACTCATCCAACACCCTTTCTTATTATGAATAATGATATATTTTTAAATGGAGCAAGGCAACATGGATAATAAGGAATTTTTTATCCATTAATATCATAACACTAAGATTTTGATATGCTATAATAAAAACATATAATGAAACTATTACTATAGATGGACAAATGCTAAATCACAAAAATGAAACAAAACATAATAACCTACATGAACATGTGGTACATGAAAAAAAACATCAAATATCATACTTGGACTATAAACCTAGAGACTAATATAATGCCTCCCAATACATCATCAAATATAAATTGTGATCAAATTGGTCAAAATCAAATTTTAGTGGAAGTTACCAGAATCAATTTGTTATTGAAGTGTCAATTTGTGATGGAAGTGACCAATTTGAAAACCCTATAACTAAAATTATGGATTACCTGATAGCATAAAAAATCTAGAACCAATTTGGGATTGAAGTGACAATTTGTGGCAATGTCCCATGAATGAGAAGAGGGAGCTGGGTGAGGGAGGTGGAGACAGAGTAGAGGAGGGGAGTTAGGGAGGGAGAGGGAGCCAGAGCCTGCGGCGAGGGAGAGGACTGGGTAAGAGATGAGCCGGAGGTAGAGGAGGGTGTTATGAGCGAAATGATGGGTGGTAGAGGTAAGCCAGAGGCGGAGGCGGGTGCGGTGACGGAGCGGACGGGTGATGTAGACGGTGCGGTGAAGGCACTGGGGTGTGGGAGGTGATAGACGTGTCATAGGGTTTCTCGAGGGAGAGCATGAGGGAACACAGGGGGGAGGAAGGTCTGAAATTGTATTAAGTCCGAAGACCACCATTGGTGTTCACCCATTCCAAGGGACTCTAAATCCCAAAATTATAGTAATGAATTAAAATCAGTTTTTAATTCATTTAAATCCATTTTCACACAAATATATTACTTAGTTTAAATACATATATATTATTATATAAATAATATTTGAAAAGAATATATTTTATATATAACAATAAAAATATATTTATATGTTCAAGATACTTTTGATAATTTATATTTTTTATGATGGAAACCTTTTAATTATCAACATAAATAAAATCACTCAAAAAGGGATCTTTATCAACACCAAAAAATCACTCATAAAGGGTAAGAATAAAATTTATAAATAAGGTCATTATCAACATAAAAAAAGATATGATAAAATCCAACCATTATGAGCTCTTTTGTAGTGATAATAAAGACCCCATTTGTCAGTGCTTTTATCTGATAAAAGTGCCCTATTTATCATTGATTTTATTTCAGCACTAATAAAAGGTAGTAGTACTATAGATAGAACTATTCAGGTGGAGAGCTGATATTACGATGGGGAAGATGGGGAGGAGCAGTTCCAATTATAGTCTGCAAATTTCCTAAGACCTATGGGTCATGTAATCCCTAAGTCGACTGGCCTTGTAAGGGTCCTCCCTCATCCCTTAAAAGGGGGGTTATCAAAAATAATTAAATAGAAGGCCTTTGGCCCATTCAGGCTATTCAAGAAATAAAAATGGTGGTGATAGAAAAAATATCTAATGTTACATTTCTGATATCAGAAACAGTGGTGAGTATGTTGCAAAGACACTGCAAAAAATAATGTTGAGTTTTATTTTATTTAGCGGCGGCATTCAAAACCAATGCTAAATTTTTAAAATTTTATATATTTAGCAGTAATTTTAGAAAACTGTAACTAATTCATGATGGTTTTTTATTTATTGGTAGTTCATTTTTCAATGGTTTTAATCCCCCTCAAAATAATAAGTTGATGTTTTAAATTTTTTTAATTTTTTTTAAATGTTCTAAATTTTTAAATTTGTAATTATATATTGTATATTATTTATTTATTATTGTTGTTGTTTTTTGTTGTTATGCATTATGTAATATTTATTATATATTATTATTTTTTATTTAGTAAGTATTCATTATTATTTATTGAAAACCTTAAATAATTAATAATGGTTAATTAAAATTTATAGTTATTTTTTATCTATTAATTATTACTTATTAATTTATTATACATGCGTTGACATAGGTGGTAGTGAAGTATTCATGATGTGGGTAGGCAGTGAGGTCCTTTAGGACATAAAAATGAAGGCGCCTTTGATCCATGAAATGTTGGTCAAAAGACCTTTAATAAATGAATAAATTGGGATGAATGTTTCAGTTATCCCTTTGGGGGATATGACCTGCCATTCTGTGATGTGTGTGTGGCATGTGTGTGTGTTTGTTTGAATGTAATTGTACCATCGAACACCTTATATATATACATATATATATATATCTTTATGTGTGTGTATTTATGTATCTTTATATGGTTATATATATTATTATATTTAATTATATATATGTGTGTGTATTTATAAATAGTTGTTAATATTTATTTATAATTATATATATATTTATGGATATTCATTTTATTTACATATATTTATTTATATTTATATGTATATATATATATTATTTTTGAAAATTTATTTATGTAAATATATATGTATAGATACTTATATCTATTTATGAATATTTATATACATTAATATATATTATGTTGATATATATAGTCCTATATTTATTTTTAAATATATAAAAAATAGTAATTTTTAAAAATAAGAATAATATAATAGTCACAAAATATTTAGCAGTGGATTATACTATCAAAAAGTAAATAACCATTGCAAAAAAAACACTTCATAAATATTCTCAACACAAATTAGAAAAACTACCATTAATATTTTAGATATTTTTGGTAGTGATAAATTTGAGTACTACTGTAGACACAGAGAACTATAATTAAAAAAACTGTTCATGAAATACATGTCATAGTTAAATGGTTTAATTGAATGTTGATGGAAAGAACATGGAGAATCCATTGAAATTAATTATATATAAATTTTTTTTTATTATTTTTATAAAATCAATTTATTTTATAATTTTAATTATCCTAATATATAAAAATATTTTTTTAAATTTTTTTATCCCATTTGAATATAATTATAAATATATACTATATATTCTTTTAAAACATTTTTCAATCTTTACATATATTACCTAATCCCATCTATGTTTTTTCCTAATTTTTTTAATGCAAAATTTATTCTTTGTTTCTTAACTTATATTTGTTTCATTCAGGTCAATTTTTTTCATTGTTTTATGGATTTTAAGGTGTATATTAAATGCAGTGAAATTCCATCCAAGAGGCCATTAATATTTATGGTTTTATGTTTATTTAATATGAGGGTAACAAACCCAAACACAACTATAAATAGCACCACCAACAATCTGTCTCAATTAACCTTCATGGCTCTGTTTCGAAAGAATTTTTTAAACTGCGAAGGATGTGGAAGAAAATGAATAGGGGGAAGGATCATAGCAGTGGGGTGGGAGACTACAGGGGATATTATTTATCTGTGGGGAGTTAATGAGATTTCCCAGAAGGAACATATATTTCCAACCCCACTACCAAGAATATGATATAGGAAAACTTCATGTATCCTCCTCTACAAAAGATCCACTATTGAGTAATTGTGTCTGCATCTACTATAGAAACCCATTCTTTCCACCCCCTATCGTACCTCCTCTATTATGTATTTTATTTCTGGTTTAGGTAGGCATAATCCTGTTAAGAATCTCCTCATCTCCAGTAGTGACATGGCCTCATGGGCCTACCCAACCTAGCCTTCCTCCTCCCTCACCCATTAATCATTGCCTCCCTCCCCGATATCATGGGGTTGTGAAGACCATATCCTGTTTTTCCATTCCTAAAGTACATTGTTTCATTTAGTATTTAATATTATTTTAGTTCATTTAGTTTTTAAAAAAAATATTGTTTTAAATTTCTAAAATTTTAATATAAAATCTATTAGATTATATAAATTTTACAATTTTTTTAGAAAATTTATTATTCTTTAATATTGTAAATATATTATTGAAATTATTTTAACATTATTATTAAAATTAATGAATCATTAATCTAAAAATGAAAATTGGAATTGTTTTTCAAAAATAAACATGGATTTAAAATTTATAATTTTATTCCCATATTTTTTTATTTTAGATAATTGTGTTTATAATTTTTCATTTAGTTGATGAACTTTTTGTTTTATTTTTATAATTATATTTATTAAATGTTTTTTTATTTCTATTTATTGTTTTATTTTACTAGATAATAATGAACAACATGAATTGGATATTAAATTTAATAAAAACAATTAGTTGTAAGACGTGTTTTTTATTCCAAAATATGATTATTTTATCAAACTGAGATAGAGGAATAAGATATCATTCAAGTGGTTTAGGCACCTTTATATTTTTCTTTAATAATAAAAAATATATGCCTGATACAAGATAATTGGGACAACATTTCATTAATAGTGAATAACTTATACTTGTAAAATGTAAAATAGAAACATTTTTTTGGTTTATCTTGGGAAACATGTCTTTAGGACCAGACCAAAAAATAATTACATTTAAAATAATAATAGTATTTCTTGTGATGGTAACAAAAAAAACAAAAATAATACTTGTAGTAAATTCTTGATTCCTTAATTTGTTTGGGGAAAGGGGATACATTACAAAGATAAGTAAGAAACATACAATTCAAAGATGTACTTAGAGAGACTCAAACTCAAGGCCTTTCTGAGACCCATAGGGTGAAATTATGAGTGCAATAATTATTCATTAAAATTATAGATATTGATATATATAATGTTAATATCAAACTTATATATATTATATGGCTTCTCCTCACTTGGTGTCTACCTTTGAGCCCCTGGTTTCACCTCTCTCCCTTCGGATTTCTCTCCCTCATTGGTGGTACCCAACCTTTCTCCTCCTCCTTCTCTACGGCTTCGTCTCTCTTAAGGTTCTCTTCTCTACATCTAACTCTTTGATTCTCATTCACTGGGTGTCTTCTCTCAGTTTCTCCTCTATTCAGTTTACCTTCTCTATAGGTGTGTTCTCTCTAGTCCTATGGGGTTTTTCATTTTATTTCATGCCACTCCTCCTCTACCACATAGGCCCAATGATACCAACCCTATCTAGGTTATAATCACTACTTTCCATAATTATTTTGGTATTTTTGTGGTGGGAATAGAGTTTTAGTAATTTTACTCTTAGTGAAATAATCTGTTGCTTTTTCATATCTTTGGGATCTATTTAGGTTTTCAATCATGGATTTTTATTAGGGTTTCAATCTTGCTCGTTAACTCTTCATGTGTTTTGTTAGTTCATTTTATGGTTTCTTTTAGGTCTTGGATTTGTGCTCTGTCAAGGAGTTAGTCCGCCCATTTCTATACTCTATCACAAGGTCTCCACTTCTCTCTCTAAGGTGGATTGTGTGGTGGTCTCCACTGTTAAGAAATATATAACTAATGTTCCATGTTAGACCAACACATGCATTAATTTTATTCTTAATGTCTAAGGACCATTACACTTTCTTATAGACAACAATAACCAATAACTCATAAACATGTAGAATTACTACTGATTTATCTGTTCTTATAATATCTCATCCTTGAGACTAATTAGTGAAAAAATCCATGAGATGAAGTATTATATTCGAACAAGTACTCATACATGGTTTTTAACATACTCTATTCCCCATAATTGAATTTTATACGACCATATAAAAATGTTTTAAGAATATTGTCGTGGAATTTCAGGGTTCTCATCATACCATGGAACTGTTATTCCATTTTAATGTGACAGATACTCTAGACCATTATTACATTAATGTCATGTATAATTATTTATGATATGTATTAATATATTCAAATTAATATTCACTTCTTTTATTATACATGTAATATAAATAAAACAATAGTTATATATCCCCAACTCCAACATCAAGTCCTTATACATCCTTATCCAATTCTTTCAGGACACTGAGTAAGAACATTCTAATTAAACATATTTTTTAGAACCTATCTTCATAATATAATCTTGGTCTTGTAACCTCAATTCAGAACCCTATTTATGATACACTATTTTTCTGATAGCTTCTTCTTCTTATATCCTCAGTCCAGTACCAATTTTTTGGTGTCCTCTATTTGATACCACTTTTTTTGATATGTTCTTCTTTTATTAGCCTCAGTCTAGAAACACTTCAGATTGTATCCTTTTTCCGATACCACTTCATCCAATTCGTTAATATCTGATTCTTTGATAAAATATCTCTCTCGTTGAATTATTTGGACACATCACATCTTTAATTATTAACATATATGAATCAGCTTGAGAAACTTCTTCACATTTCACTAGTTCCCCTTTATATAGGCATCATATGTATAAAAATCAAGGATAAAACATGAACATTAAACTCAAAATTCCTAATAAAACATTGAATATCCCTCTCAAAACATTATTCCTTTAACTTCATTAAAACTTCCAAAAATATTGGAGTTAACCAACATTATCATGAATTTCCTTAAATCATTTCTTCAATCATTCTTTAAACATATGGGAATATTTGAAAGAATCATGATCTACATTTCATAATTATTTAGTCATTGAACATCCACATTAGCATCATCACTAATAATTTCTTTACAAACACTTTTTAAAGACCCCTAAACCTTCATCCAAAACATCATTAAAAGACCTCCAATATTTGGTAATGTTGCACTTGATAGAAAATTTTAGGAACTTCACTATCTTAAAATACTCTTTATGTTTCCTTTATCCAATGACTTTGAGTTTTTCTATCTGATGGACATAGCGAAGAAACCTATTGTTAGTTATTTTTCATGGAACGCTCTGTCTAATGACATCTCAAATTCTTATCTAGCAGACTCATGACCTTTTCTATTTCTGATGTCACACTTACTCCCATTGGCTTGAGAGGGAGGTGAGGTGTTACTATGCCATAAGAGACACACCCAAGATGCCGAAGGCTAGAATTAAATGATGAAGGGTTTCAATACATGTGCGGGAAGATTTACCCTTTAAGAATAAACAACTAACCCAATAATCAAAACCAAACAACCACTATATGATGGATGATTACAAATGAATACAACTTTGATAATTCATTTATCAAAATCATATGACAACCAAATACCATAGCGGAAGACAGCACAATAAAAGTAAATAGTGGAAGAAAAACTAACAAAAAATACAAGATAACCACAAACTCTATGCTCTACAAGATCTATGCTCCAACATCGTCAAATAGTCAAAGTACCATGAAGTTCTACTAAAGACGTGAGATAATTTACATTTTCCCATATACTGATAGATGAAATCTGTAAAAGCACCAAATTTCCAAAGTAGGGTTGAGTACTAAAAATTAGTAGGTTTTCCCCCAATTACATCCTTACTCAATCCAATTGGATAAAAAACTTAGAAAAATTTATATAAAATATTTTATTTATAATAATTTATAAAATAGTAGATAGATAAACATAAAGAAGTACCATATCAACTAATTTTCTAACCAAATTCATTTTTCAAGGAACGTAACCAAACAATACGTTAAGACCAATTCACAAGTTCTATTTGGTATAAGCATTCCAGTTCTCATCCACACCACCAACCATGAATGCATCATTTTGATAGTTCCATACTCATGAGTGGTTTCTTGACAATCTATCAAGTCATCACAAGATAATTGTATTCCAAGTTCCATTACACCTTTGGCACTGAGAAGAAGGTGATATTTTAACAAATCTGTATAAATGAAATATTAACACACACCAAGTATTCCCAAAAACCCCATGCGAAAACCAATTAAATAAAAAACCACTTTTATTAAAAACCATTTTCTAACAAGCCATTTCAAAATCAATAAAATATATATTTTAAAATCACCATTTTAAAATCAAGAAACCAAATCACATTTCACATAAATTCCCCAAAAATTCATAATTCCACCAAAAACCAAAAATCATCACTAAATGGGATTTATATCATTGTTACACCTAGATTTCACAATCAATATCATTCAAATAAATCAATTTGAAACTACTATAATAAATTCCAGCTATAGGAGTTGATAGTGAATCCACCTACCTCCAGAGTTTTCGGAAAAATGATAAAAGACAAGAAAGAAATCATAAAAACTGGTTGAATCTCCACAAAACCACCTTATATCTCTTCCTCGATTAAGAAACAAGCCAAATATAATCATTTTTAGTATATTTAACCTCAAATATACCCATATCAGGTGTAGATTCATAAAACAAAGAGTAAGGGAGAAGTCGATCTATGAAAATGCATTAAGAACGATGAAGAACAAAGCCTTACAGTGAGAAATCGGCTTTAAATCACCAAGGGTTGGCTTCCGATCGATTAAAAACACTTGGTAGAGGTTCTTCAACCATTGAGAGACCAAAATACAGAGTTAGGGTTGTAATGGGGAAAACAAGTAGTTTAAATGGTAAAATGAGTGAGATACACTTTTTAAGGATCTAATTTTGACCCATGCACGGTTTAGTCTCATGGTTAGATAAACCATGCGATAGTGGTTCTCCAGATTCATTCTTAATAAATACATCACATGGTTGGATAGAATGATTTATAGACCATGCACTGATCGTTCCAAATCTCATTGTCCAACATTTTCACCACACTTCATAGTTTATACTAGGCTCACACAGAGTATGGAGAATCTGTGCATAGCTTTTTCACCTCACTGTCCCCCCTATCTCACTATGTATTGTTTCCACTAAGTTTTGCATGGTTTTCAAAAACCATGCACTTCCCATGAAGCTGTATAAAATCCTCAAAAATTAAAACCAGGCTCTCTAAAATCTCCCAAACTTTACCCTTATACTTTATATACATAAAAATAATAAGGAACTTGTTAAATATCAGAAACAAAGGGTGCTACATTATCCCCAACAATGGTATATCCGTCCTCAAAAATTTTATAACAATCATTTTCTTGAAAGAGTAATGGCCATTTTTCTTTCATTTCTTTCCTGCACTCCCAATTCTATTCGTGAATTTGACCATGTTTCCACAAAACCCATACTAATCCGATGATTTGTCCATGAAAAACATTATCTTTCATATCCACAATATTCATTTGGATATGTACCAATGAATCATCTTCATCAAGGTCAATGTAATCCCAACTTATCACTTGGTCTAGATCAGTCTGATACTTTTTCAATTAATATATAGGGAATTCATCATGCATTGAACTAAATCATGGTTGTAATGCTAGATAATATTCCACCTCTCCAACCCATTAAAATATCTCAAAAGGGCTTATTTTTTGACGATATAACTTAACCTTCTTCCCAAAATGATGATGTCCAAGCCTTGAAAATATCCTCAATTAAACATGATCACTCACTACGAATGACAACAGTCTTCAACAATGAAACACATAAGATTTCTAATGACTTTGATCTGTCTCCATCCCCTTTCAAATCACCTAAATCTTATCTGTTTTTTCTTGGACATGGACCAGACCAACAAGTGATGTCTAAAATATTTCCACCCATCATACTATATAATAATAAGGATTCCCACACACCACTTCAAAATGAGGCATATGCATCGAGGCCTGATGTCTATTGTTATTTGAAAACTCCACCAAAGAAAAATTCTCTTCCCATGAGCCCCCAAAATCCATGAAATAAGCCTAAAGCATGTATTCTAATGTTTTTATCACTTATTCAGACATATGTTCCATTAGAGGGTGATACTCCATTCTCATAGTCAATTGAGTCCCAAGGGATTTCTGTAAAAATTTCCAAAAATGAGACGTGGCCCACAAATCTCTATTTGACACAGTCGATACTAGTATGCCATGTGTCTTTACCACTTATTGGATATAGATTTTGGAATTATCCTCCACCACATGTGTTTCACAAATAGGTATGAAAAGGGTCACCTTTTTTATCCAATACACTTTCATTCGTATGGATTTGGTTTTCTAAACCATTCTTGGGAGACCTGTTACAGAATCCATCATTATCTTCTCCCATTTCCACAATTTAATAGGTAACTATTTCATCATACCTTCTAGTCTCTAATGTTATAGATTATCTTTATAACAAATTAAGTATCCTATGAAAAATAAGCTTCTTTCCTTTTCATGTTGAACCACCAAAGAAAAGCCTTCAATGCCTGGTACATCTTCTATTTTCTAGGATGGAAATCTCATCTCAAATGGTGGTAAGAATAAATAATTCATTCCTGGTAAGCCATTGGTGCAACCTTATAATTCCTAAACAATAATCCTAAGCTCTCACCTACCCTCTAGCCCTCAATGGTATCCCTACCATTGAGTTTTGAACTCATTTACACACAGTCTGTTCAGATGTTTGTGCCTCTTTTACCATATTTACCAAATTAGGAACAAAGGTAACTAAAAATAAAACTAAAAAATAACCTTGATGTTAAAATTCCACATGAATGTAGTAATGGACCAACATCACCTACCACTCATTTGAAGAAACTTTTTCCGACCAATCATATGACATTGTACTTGATGCATCTTCCACTGAATTTCCTTTTCCTAGTGTATACATCAAGTTAATGTCAAACATTTTGACCTACTACATCCATCTTGTTTTCCTCATATTTAAATCATGTTGTGAGTAAATATGTTTCAACCTCTTATGATCCATGAGCATAGTATATTTATCACTAAAGATATAATGATTTCATGTCTTCAATGCATTGAAAAGTATAGTTAACTCCAAATGGTGTTTTGGGTAATTATTCTCATGCACACTCAACTACCTTGATCCATAAGAGACAAAATTTTCTCCTTTCATGAGAAAACATCCCAACCCATATCCTAAAGTGTCATAATATACCATGTACCATTATCCTAATTTTTGAAAAATCAATATAGGTTCTAATGTAAGGATAATTTTTATCTCAAGAAAAGACTTCTAGAATTCCTCATCAATTGAAAGGTAAAATTCTTCTTTTACAAATATTTAGTATGAAAATATTGTTGTGAAAAGTCATGCATGAATTTTTTGTGCAAACTAGCTATACCAAGGAAGATCTATATTTCATGGACATTCTTTGGTGGTTTCAAAGATATATGAGCTTCTATATTTTATGAATCTACTAAAACACATTTTTTTTTCAGAAATTACATGGCCAACAAAAGTGTACCTACTGTATCAATAAATTGAACTTCGATAATTTGGCATACAAATATAGGTCTCTCAATATTTCAAATATTATTTCCATGTTTTTCTCATGTAGATCCGTTATCCTTGAATACACCAATATGTCATCCACAAACACCAAAACAAAATAATCCATATAAATCTGAAATATCAGATTCATCAATTCCATAAAGACCACTGGTTCATTTGTAATACCAAAAGGCATTTCCGCATATTCATTATTTCTATATATACTTATAAAATATATTTTCATATTATCCCCTGTCCACACTCACAATTGGTGATATCATGATCACATTTCAACTATTGAGATCCATTGATCTCCCCTCAATTGGTCAAATATATCATCAATGTGTGGAAGTGCATATCTATTATTTATCATAAAATGGTTATGATTTTGATAATCCATGCATATGTGAAGAGTTCCATCTACTTTAATTTTGAACAGGCTAGGTGATGCTCATGGTGATTTGTTTGGCCCAATGAAACCCTTTATTTACATTTCTTCCAATTGCGCTTTCAACTCCCTTAACTATGTTGATGACGCCCAAAAAGACATAAGTGAGATATGACTAGTTCTCAGGAGGGGATCAACTGTGAACTCCATTTCCATTAATAGTAGTATCCTAAATAAAAATTTTGGAAATACATTAGGAAACTAGTCCACAACTACAGGAAAACGTTTATCCTCAATCTCTTCCATTGATGATAAAGTCAATGTCGCCATGTAGTAAGAGATCATTACCACTACCGGTGCCAACAAGATCGTTTCCACTATCTTTACAACCCTTCATACTCTGAAGGGATCATCGGTTCCATCCTCAATCATGAAACTGAATTTTCATCTATAACATTTGATGTGAGCCTCGAACATTGTCAACCAATACAAACCTAGGATTAAATCATAGCCATCCATCTCCAAAACTAAGAAGTCCCATTTCAACTCAACTCCATCAACAGGTATAAAATATTCTCTATACATAAAGTCCTGACATCCTCTTTGACCAAGAGGACAATGAAGATTTATTATAGAAGGAATCATCACAACTTTTAAACTTAGATAATCAACATCATAAAGAGCATTGAAGTAATTTAATTCTCTAGCAACAAACAACACTTCCAGAAGGGTAAAATTTAAAATAACCATACCTCACACTGTAGATAGTCTACTCTAATCATATATAATCACCTACTCAACTACATATAATTTATTTTTCACTTCACTTTGTTCATTGCTACCTTAATGAGATTTCCCTTATAGAAGGGTCATGGTATTCCTTGAATCACCATAGATATCTTTTATTTGCGGATGAGTTTTACTTTTCTACCCTAGCCATGTTGAAGAATATAATTCATGTGATACTTGAGAGGTTTCAAGAGCACCTTACCTTAGAGTACTATGACAATAACACTTAATATGTCTCGTATTGTTAAGATTATGGAATTATCTTGGTGGTGATGTGCACTCTCACTTCTTGTAGTTAAAAGAACAACATTGTTAACACCCTTCTTGGCTCTTTAGTTGTGGCAGAAGGTTTACTGATATTTCTGTCTGATTCTGATTCACACTCCCACCTTGAATGTAGGTGTCCCTCTTCTTCTTGTTCCCAGCATTATAGTTACCAATAGTTCTTGTGGGTATCAACATACTCCATCCTCCCATGGATCTTGAGATGTCCCTTTCATCCACCATCACACTATTAAACATCTTTGTATAGTATGTATTACAGACCATGACAATCTTTAATTGAATCACCTACCTTATCTCCGATTGAAAGATTAATGCCTTTAAGTTCATACTAGAAACAACATCAGCTGAAAAACACACTAAATTCATGATTTTAGTTGTATACTCTATGATAGATATATTTTCCTACTTTAGGATTAAGAAGTCCATAATTATCTAGATCTTTAACATGTTAGGATAGATTAATTAATAAAAAAATCTTCAAAATCCTCCGAACTAAGACCTTGATCAACTTTAGCCTCCACTACAAATTCCCCCCACTAGCGTGCCAGATCCTTAAGAATATACATAACCAGCTTGACTTTTAGTTCTTGTGGTGTGCTGATGAAATCAAAGATATGATTTATCTTTTTCATACATTCCTCTACCCTTTTCAGATCAGAATCTCCAAATATGATAGTTAGATTCTATTTCTAGAACTTGACATTATGATCCACTTGACTTGTCTCATCCATATGGTTACCTATGTCCATAGCCTAGAATGTTTAAACGTGACTTTAAAACAGCTATTGGTTCACCTTTTTATCAGGTGAAACCATATTCTCCACATCTTCTTCCAGTTGGTTTCTATGATGCCGACCAGGTTCCAATTTCTGTTATAAAAAAACATCATAAGTCTCACTCTCTAGGAACTGAAGGATTAAAATTTCATATTCTATCATATCAACTATCACCACATTTCATTCCAAATAATTTGTTTCCAAATGTAACCATTTTTAATAATCATTACTTGTTTTTGAAAATAAATACATTTTTAAAATAACACAACCATGCTTGTTTTCAAAATCACTCATTTGGAATCACTTTCAAAATTTTAAAAAAATCAACACTTTTAAAAAAAATCATAAATCAATACTCAAATTGAAATATGTAATCCTAGTGGGAATTCATTCCTCAAATTCATTTCAGGCATGTCTCATCGTCTAAACCCATGATAATGAGATTCCCAAATCCTATAAGTGTCTCCAAAACACTTATGTAACCAACTCCCTAGTATCTTTTAGTTCGTATAAAAAGGTTTGCTACATCTTTTTATGCTCAAAATTTCATGTCTCTAAAAGCCTACTCCTTTCTAAGATCCAAACCCATGGAATAACCTAGAATTAATTCAACTCAAAAACCAAGAAAGCTGATTACTAGTAGTTCTATAAGGAAAGGAACAAGCTTATAACATTTATTTCAAATGTTCTTTAGACTGAAAAAATTCATACCTTTTGTAATGTCCCTCTAACTCCCATTATCTTCAGAGGGAGATGAGGTATTAGTAGACCTTAAGTGACATCCCCAAGATTCCAAAGGCTGGAAATAAATGTTGAAGGGTTTCAATACATGTGTGGGATGATTTACCCATTAATAATAAAATAACTAACCAAAAAATCGAAAACAAACAACCACTATATGATGCATGATAACAAAGAATGAAAAATCCAACAATTCATTCATAAAAATCATGAGACAACAAAATACCATAGAAGAAGAATACAAAATCAAATTAAATAGCATAAGAAAAACTAACAAAACTCCAAGAAACCCACAAACTCCATGCTTCACAATGTCCATTCTGCAACTTCATCAAATATCCCAAGTACCATGAAGTAGTGCAAAATATTATTGAAACTTTACATTTTATCATGTCTCAATAGATAACTTCTGAAAATTAACCAGTGTTCCAAAGAAATGGTGAGTAAAAAAACTCAGTAGGTTTTCCCCCAATGACTTCTATACTCATGCCACTAGGATAGAAGAGTTAGAAACATTTATATAAAATAGTTTATATAAAAAAATTCAAAAATAGTTGATAACTAAATATAAACAAGAACCATATCAATCGGTTTTCCAACCAAATCCATTTTCCAAAGAGAGTAACCAAACAATATGTTAACACCATTTCAAAAGTTTCATTTGGCATAACCATTCCAATTCTCAATCCACACCCCAACCCATGAATGCATCATTATAATAGTTCCATAATCATGAGAGGTTTCTCATCAATATACTAATTCATCACAATTTAATTATATCCCATGTTCCATTAAACCTTTGGAACTGGGAACAAGGTTATATTTTAACCAATCCTCATAAATTCGATATAAATACGCACACCAAGAATGCCTAAATTCTATTCCAAACCCATTTCAATAAAGCACCCCATTTATTGAAAATTATTTTTCAAACAAGCCATTTAAAAAATCCATAAAAGACATACTTTAAAATAACCATTTTAAAATCAAGAAAACAAATCACTTTTCACAATAATTCACCAATATTCCAAAATTTCACTAAAACCCCTAAATCATAACTAAAGAGGATTATGCACTATGTTGAATCTTGGAGATCCTTAAGAACACATAATCAAAGCCTTGTAGAGATCCTTAAGAACACATGATCCCTCACTATGAACAAAAATTTTCTTCAGTAATGATCTACATATGATTTATGATGACTTTGAGCTATCTCCATCCTCTTTCTGATCATCTAAATCTTATACATTGTTTCATGGACAAGGCTTGGCCTAAATAGTTAAGTCTCACTTATTTCCACTAATAATAGTGGAGAATGATAATTATTCCCATAGAATACATAAAAAGAACAAAAATTTATTGAGGTTTGATAGCTGTCGTTATATGAAAACTCCACCAAGGGCACATGCACTTCCCACGATCTACTAAAATAAATTATGCAATCCCACATCATGTCGTCAAACATTTTTTTCATTCGTTCAGACTTGCTGTCAGTCTAAGGATGATACACCATACTCATAGTTAACTGAGTCTCAAGGGAATTATATATGTATTTCCAAATATGATATGTGAACCTCATATCTCTATCTAACAAAATCAAAATGGATATGTCATGTATCCTTACCACTTCTCGGATATAGATTTTGGAAACATCCTCTACCATATGAGTTTTACAAATAGGTATGAAATGGGATAAATTTGTGAACCTATCCAGTGTTAACTATATGGAATCATGTTTTCAAAACGTTCTTTTGAGACCTGTTACAGAATCCATCACTACCTATTCCAATTCCCACACTGTATTATGTAAAGACTGCAATATACTTACGGGTCACCGATGTTCTTCCTTAACTTGCTAACAAGGTAAGGATCTTGAAAAAAACATATCCAGTTTCCTTTTAATTACTATCCATAAAAATTGTGACTTAAATTCCTTATACATCTTCTATATTCTAGGATGTACAATGTATCTCAAATGGTGTTAAGAATGAAGAATGTTTTCATAAAAATCCATAGGTACAACCATCTAATTTCTGAATCACAACCCCAAGGTCTCATCAAGCCTCCATCTCTCAATGGTCACCCCACGATTGAGTTTTGAACTCATTTCCACACATTCAACATTGGTTGTTTGTTCCTCTCTTACAATCTTCACCATGTCACGAACAAGACTAACTAAAAATAAAATGGTAATATCACCTCGGTCTTCACATTCCACACGCATGTCAGCTTGGATTAACATCATCTGCCACTCATCGAAATATTATTTTTTCAACTGAGGATATAATATTCAACTTAATGCATCTTCCATCGAATGCCTTTTCCCAATTTATACGCCAATTTAAAATAAAAAATTTAGAGATACTTCATCCATTATATTTTCCTTAGATTTAAATCCTTTTGTGAAATAATATGTTTTATGATCCTTGAACATGGAAAATTTATCACCAAATAGATAAAGACACCATGTCTTCAAAGCCTATACAAATAATTCTAAATCCAAATCATGTGTTGGGTAATTCTTCTTGTGCACTCTCAACATCCATGAGACATAAGAATCAAAATTGTCTCCTTGCATGGTAACACATCCCAACCCAGATCTGGAAGCATCACAATACACCATGTACCGATGTACCAATTCTGAAAAAACCAAGATAAGTTATGGTGTAAGGAAACCCATTTTATCAAATAATATACTTCTAGAATACCTCAATCTATTGAATTTGAAAATTATTCTTTGTAAAATATATCATAGGCAAATCTAGTCGTGAAAATTCATGCATGCAACATCAGTAATAACCAGCAAGACCATGGAATCTTTGTATTTCAAATACATTCCTCAGTGGTTTCCAAGAGATAACAATTTCTACCTTCTTTAGATCAACTAAAACACATTTTCCAAAAATTACATGGAAAATAAATTGTGCCTCTTGTATCCAAAAATTAATATTTTATAAATTGGAATATAAAAAATGGTCTCTCAAGATTTATAACACTATCACCAAGTTTTTATCATGTCGATCCCATATCCTTGAATACAACAATATTTCATCCACAAACACCACAAAAAATGAATCCAGATATCTCTAAAATATGATATTCATTATTTTAATAAATACCAAAGATGTATTTGTAATACTAAAAGGAATTACCACATATTAATAATGGCCATATCTACTTTTGAAAACTATTTTCAAAATAACCTCCTTCTACACTCTGAATAGGTGATATCTTTATCACAGTTAAATTTTATAAAACCATTGAGCTCCCCTAAATTCATGAAATTGATCATCAATGTGTTGAAGTTTATATCTACTCATTATCATAACTTGGATAAGAAAATAATATTCCACTCATAGCTGAAGAGTTATATCTAATTTATTTATGAACAAGACCATTTCTGCCCATGATGATGTGCTTGTTTGAATGAAACCCTTGCTTTCTTGTTCTTCCAACTACAAATTCTACTCCATTATATCTATTGGTGCCATCCTACAAGACAGAAGTGAGATAGGGCTGGTTCCCGTGAGGAGATCAAACATAAACTCCACTTCCCTTACTGGTGGTAACCCAAAGAAACCTTTAGGAAACACATCCCGAAATCGGTCCACGACTTCTAGAAAACTTATATCATCAATCTCTTCCATAGTTTCCAAATTCAACACCGCCAACTAGTAATATATTGTTCCCATACCTGTGAAAACAAGACCATTTCTTCTGTCATTACAACCCCTTCCCCTATAAAGAGATTCCCAACACCATCCTCAATCGCAAAACTAACTATTCTATTATGACAATCGGTGTGAGCCTTGAACATTTTCAACCAATCCATATCCAGGATTACATCATGTACATCCATATCCAATACCGAGAAGTACCATTTCAGATCAACTCCATCAATAGATATGGAGCTTTCCCTACAAACAATGTTCGGCATTCCCTTGGACAAAGAAGAGTTTTAATTTTTATCAATGAAGGCATAATCTACAATTTTAAAATGAAAAAATAAACAGCACGATATGTAATGAAGAAATTTGATACCCTAGTATCAAAAAACACTTGTATAAGGGAAGAATTCAAAATAATCATACCTATAAATGTATATTTATCAGCCTAATCTACCACAATCACGTGCTCAGATCCATATAATTTATTCATCACTGCACTTCGTTCCATTTTTCCTTTCTAAGATTTCTCTTGCTAAGGAGTCATGGTATTCCTACAATCACCTACGATATCTCTACTCTGCTGATTATTTTTATTTTTCTTCCCTCGCCATGTTGAATCATATGATGCATGTTATACGTAATAAGTATCTCAATCACCTAACCTCGGAGCACTGTGCTAATAGCCCTTATGATTTGCCATATTGTTATAATCATGGAATTATCTTGGTGGTGTTGTACACTATCGCTTCATGTTCTCAATGGAACCATTTTCAAGGCATCCATCTTGGATCTTTGTCTGTGGAGGAAGGTTTGTTGATCCTGCAGTTTGATTTTGATTAATGTTTACACCATGGAAGTAGGTGTCCCTCCTCTACTTATTCTCTGTATTAGATTTACCCCCAGTTTCCATGGGTATCAATATGCTTCCTCTTGCAATAGATCATAAGATGTGTCTTTCAATCACCATCACTCTATTGACCATCTATGTATAGTCAGTAATTCAGATCATGGAAATCATTGAGTGAATCTCTTGACTTTTCCCCAATTCAAATATATGTGCCTTTAAGGCTATACTAGTAGAAACATTAGGTGATAACCATACTAAATTAATTAATTTATCTTCATAATCTATGACAAAGATATTTTTATACTTCAGGATAAATAATTCTTTTATTCTATGGATATTGAAATTGAAAGGATAAAATTGTTTGTTAAAATATTCTTCAAAATCCTTCCAAATAAGGCCTTGATCCACTTTATCCTACACCACTAGTTCCCACCACTAGTGTGAAACATCCTTGAGAATATATGTCACCACCTTGACTTTTTTCTATGTTGGTGTGCGGATGAAATCAATGATACGATTCATCATGTTCAACTATTATTTTACTCTTTTTTTTAGAATCACCCGAAAAGATGGGTGGATTCTATTTCTAGAATTGGATGGAATGATCCAGTTTTCTTGGATCATCCCTATGGCTCCTTATGTCCACATCCTAAAATGCTTGGACGATACTCTGAACTAGTTGTTGGTTAACCTGTTGTTCAAGTGAAACCACATTCTTCACAGCTTCTTCCCATTGGTTTCTATGATGTATACCAGTTGCCAATTTCTATTAGAAAAACAAATTCTATAAGTCTCAATATCTATAAACTAAAGGCTTAGCATATCAGATTTTATAATAACAAACATCAAAACATTTCTTTCCAAATCATTCATTTCCATGTGCAACCATTTTTTTTAAATCATTACATGTTTACGAAAATCAAACCATTTTTAAAATAACACAACCACTATTTTTTCAAAATCTTTCATTTGGAAAAACATTCACAATTTTTCAAAAATAAATAATTTTGAAAAAGTATTGGTAGAAATTCATTCCTATAATTAATTTCATTCTTATATAATTTGATAAACCCATGTTAATTAGTTTCTAAAATCTTATAACTATCTCCAAAACAATTGTGTACCCAAATACCTGGTAAATTGAAGTTCTTCATAAAAAGGTTAGCTACATATTTTTATTCTCTATATTTCACATCCTAGAAAACCTTCTCCTTTCTAATATCCCAACCTAAGGAATAGACAAGAATGAATTAAACTCCAAAACCAAGAAAACTAATGAATATTAGTTCCACAATGAAAGGAACAAGCTGGTACTATTTATTTCATACAGTCTTTTGGGCCGAACAAAATTGATACCATTTGTATGGTCCCTCTTACTCCCCCTATATTGAGAGGGAGGTGAGGTGGTAAAAGGCCTTAAGAGAAATCCCCAAGACACTAAATTCTAGAAATATATGCCAAAGGGTTTCAATAAATTTATAGGATGATTTATCCATTAAGAATTAAAAAACTAACCAAACAATCGAAACCAAAAAAAACTATATGTTTTGATGATAACAAAGAAAGGTAAATTCAACAATTTATTTATGAAAATCATTTTACAAACAAATACCACTAAAGAATACTAAAAAATCAAAGTAAATAGCAGGATAAAAACTAAGAAAGCACCAAGAAACCCACAAACTCTATGCTTCACAAGATCTATGATCCAACTTCATCAAACAGACCAAGTACCATAAAGTAGTGCTAAAGACGTGAGATACATTACTTTTTACCATGTCCTGATATATGACACCTACAAAATCACCAAAGTTCCAAAGCATGTTTAAGTACTAGAACTCATTATTTTTTCCCCCAATGACTTTTCTACTCACGCAACTTGGATAGAAGAGTTGGAAACATTTATATAAAATAATTTATAAAATAATTGATAGCTAAATATACACATGTATCATATCAAATAGTTTTCCAACCAAATATATTTTCAAAGAGAGTAACCAAACAATACTTTAATACCATTTCGCAACTTACATTTGGGATAACCAATCCATTTCTCAATCCACACCACCAACCATGCATGCATCATTATGACAGTTCCATACTCATGAGTGGTTTCTCACTGATCCACAAAGTCTTCACTATGTAATTATATCATATGTTCCATTACTCCTTTGGCACCGAGCACAAGGTCATATTTCAACCAAGCCTCGTAAATGCAATATGAACAGACACACCATGTATTCCCCAAAACCCCTTTCCAAAAAATTTTTAATAAATCACCCCTTTTATTGAAAACCATTTTCAAAAAATCCATTTAAAAAATCTTGAAAATCTATATTTTAAAATCACCATTTTAAAATCAAGAAACCAAATCTCTTTGAACAATAATTTACCAAAATTCCACAATTCCACCAAAAATCATAAATCTTCACTATAAAGGATTTATATCATGTTTACACCCAGATTCCACTATCAATTTCATTCTAATAAATCAATTTAAAACTACTCTAATAAATTCTAGAAAGTGAAGTCGAGACTTAATCCACCTACCTTGATAATTTTGGGAAAATGATAAATGGCATGGAAATGTCACAAAACCGGGTTGAATATCCATGAACCCACATTAGATATATTCCCCTATCAATAACCCAAGAAAATTAAATCATATTTGTCATCCACAACCATAGATCTACCCATAATGGGTGTAGATCTACGAAAATAAGGGGAAGGGTGAATTATATCTAATAAAATGCATAAAAAATGATGAATAATGAATCCTTCCTATGACAAATCATAATCAAACCGCTGAGGGTAAGATTCAGATCGATTCCAAATCACTTGGGAGTTTTTATCCATCCATTAAGTGATCAAAATCCCGAGATAAGGACACAAATGGGGTAATGTCAGTGGGTTAAAGGTTAAAAATATTTAGATATACCTTTTAAGGATCTAAATTTGACCCGCACATGGTTTAGTCTCACTATTAGATAAATCATGTTTTAACCATGATCATGCTTCTTTCTTAAGAAATACCTTGAACGGTTGGATAGCATGGCTTAAAAACTGTGTGTTTACCTTGCCAAAGATCTATATCCAATATTTTCAGCACACTACATAGTTTCTACTAGGAATCTATATGATGTGGAAAAACCATGTGCAGGCCATGTCCCTCCAATTTGTCCACTCTTTCACTGTGAACGGTTTTATACAAGGGTTTCATAGTTTTTACAAATCGTGCACCACCCATACACCTATATGAAACCCCTAAAAACGCTCAAAAAACTCTCCAAACTCTCCAAAACATTACCCTTATTATTTATATACATATAAATAGAAAGAAAGGGTTATATACTAAAAACTAGTGGTGCTGCACTATTTCTAGTTAACTCACTCTGAAACCTTTTTATGGTCCTTCTATTCTCATTCATCATATTGTGATCTCTGGCTGAAAAACTCAAATATTTACTAAACATAAACAATTACCTCTGCCTAAGGAACCCTAAACTGTTATTCATAATATGGAATATATCTAGAGTACATCACCTAATTTAGTTTTTCTTGAAAAATTATATTTAATAAAATAATGAATTCATTTGAACAAACATTTAGTTCTATCCTCAATTTGATCTTCTCAATTTGATCTACTTCATCATACCACCATATTTTGTATATCCTAGATTTATCTATCTGGAAAACTTATTTTAGACACTTTTTAAAATTTAGTATACATTTTCAACTGATTTATGTTTAAAAAAAATATAACACAAAGCAATCTTCCTTCATTGTTCAAATTTAAGAAAAACCCTATTTTCCTTAATATGTGTAAAGTTCACTACATTAGAATTTTATTTTATCAATGCTTGAAATTATATTTATCAATGCTAAAAAATAATTTAATTTCATAGTGTTGATAAAAAGGGTCACCTTTATCTATGCTAAAAAGTACCAATAAAAGTGCACATTGTATATGCTAAACAATGCACTGATAAAGGAACACTTTTATCAGTGATTTTCTAGTGTTGATAAAGGAATCCTTTTATCATCACTTTTTTTAGTGTTAATAAAGTGTTTATTTATCAACCCTTTTGTTATTACTATAAAATAATATTTTCATATTTCAATGCTCAAACACCCTTTTTATCGGCTCTCGAGCCCCCATTTTCAATGTTTACACCCCAATATCTGCCTCTTATTCATTTGTGATTTTCACCCATTCCCCCTTTTATCAGTTCATAAGACCCCATTTATCTACACTCCTCCCAATCCCTAATTATCCACACATACCTAGATTTAATCCTGAGATCCACTCCTTCAATACGAAGGCCATTATAACTGCTCCATATTTTTTTCATCTGTATTTTATGATATATCTATTCATTTATATATATATATTTACATATTTGTTTATATTTGTTTGAAAAAAACTATTTATTTAAATTTTTTTACTATTATATAAAATTATATTATTTTGTTTAAATACATTTATAAAATAGGTTTATATATTTACATGTATATCAATATATTTACATATATAAATATATATATTAATTATATTCAAAATTATATTTATATTTTCTATATTTTTATATATTTACATCTAAATGTATATTTCAATATATTTTTTTTTAATGTATTTATAAAATGCATATTTCCTGAAAATACATTAATGTTTGTGAGTGTGTATACATATGTGTGTGTGTGTGTGTGTGTGTGTGTGTTTATTCATGTGTATTTGTGTAGGTATGTGTGTGTGCGTGTCTACATATATGATTGTACATTTATTTTAATATATATTTGGTGAAATATATATATATATATATATATATAGACACCCCAACTATCACAGTTGGAACTAGAATAAATTATTTTAATAGTCATACATTGATATATAATTATATATATGTATGTATCTTTTGTAATATATATACTTTTATATATATATATATATTTATTTATATTTATTTATTTATTTACTTATATTAATGTATATACATAAATATATATCTATTTTATTATTACTTGACACAACTATTGGAGGGTATTAATAAATCTACAATTATATTCTAAGTGTGGCACAGTGGTGACTGGGGTTGTCTCATTTGAGGATCTTCGGTGTCGATTACTCACTGAATCCTAGTTCACTTATTATCTTTATTTTTTTATTTTATGAAAAAAAGTAAAATATGGGGGAAGTATAACATAATGAAAAACTAAAAATAACATGTAGACATCATGCAAAACCAAATGAATGATGTCAGAAAAGAAAGGTAATTCTTCGAAGAGATTCTTCCATGGAGAACCTTCATTGTCTTAATTTATATCTACTTAATGAACAAACTCCACCAAATGTGTGAGTACCTTCTTCTTGCCCAAGTTTGAATGTTTAGTGAATTCAATAATCTCTATGAAAATCATACATCCACATCCTAAATTGAAGTAGAATGTGTGTAGAAGAATAAGTGAATCTTTAGATGATTGCATTATGGATTACATTCCCATTGAAAAACAGCCTTGTATTGTCCAAAAGTAAATATAAATAATAGACTTGACTTCCACACTAAATTACTCACTAGATATATTCCTCATGCCACTTAATCATTATCATGATTATAATAGTTCACAGAGGAGAATAGAAGAGAGAGATGGTGGGAGAGAAAATAATGGGTGAACACTTTATTTGAATACGCACATGAGGTTTCATGAGAATGAATTAAAAATAAAAAATATAATTGTAAAGAAAACAATAGGTGAATCTTAATTTATTATTGAATTTTTATATCCCTCATTATGTTCATGGTACCACTGTATTTTTAATCCTAAATCCCTCCTTGATCTGGTCGTCGAATATCAAAATATCCTCTTCCATTCACAAACTTTTTTTCTCTTTGAATTTGGTTAATGTTTCCTCATTTAATTTCATGAAATTATGTCCTTTAAATGATCGTTAATTTATCCATCATATAGATAACATTGCATTGACTTTACCATATTTATTTATCTTCACCCACGACTATATGTAGATTTAATTTGACTTCATCCTTCTTTTAAGAATAATTCAATTACCCATGTGGAATTGGATTCATCATTATACATGGACCTTATGTTCATATATTGATCTTTCTTGACACATGATTTACTCAGTCATTAAACACTAGATCACATGTGCAGGGGATGAGGTTCCCTAACCAAACATGTTCCTCTACTAGGGCTTCAACATGAGACAACATTCCATTTAAATGTGTTCTTCGATCAAGGGCTTCCAAAGTAGACCACATTATGAGGCAAGAATAATTCTAATTATTTTTCCATTGATAGAATCAGTATGAATCAATATGGTTGGAGTTCCACCCATGTATTCTCTTCTTAATGAATGTATGTAAGACACTATCACAACCTCACAGAGGGATTGGTTGTTTATAATTGGATCTCCTCGTTCGGTCTTGCATGTCGTCTATGGGATTCAAAATGGGATTCAACCTATTTCAATCTCATATCATTTATCCATGGTTTTTTCAGTGGTGGTTTCTAATATCATCATTATCTAGCCTTCACAGTGGCTGGATCAAGCCCATTTGATGGAGATTATGGCATTTTAGAGGATCATGAGCTCTAATGACGATTCATGGAATCCTATACGTTTATAGGTGGTGTTCAAAGTAATGGTGGTGGAAGAAAGGTTCTGAAATATCAGATATATACTTGGAATTATGAGATAATTGTCACACCTAGTGGTAGAAGGCATTAGTGTATGTTTTCGGTAGTGAATCTAACATTACTGGGCAGTGGAGAATCATGGTAATAGAGGCATGAATTTGTAACAAGAATCAATAGTGAATGGATTTATCAAGGAGTGTTGTGGAACCCCAAGATGTTGCATGTGATGTTAAGAGGGATCGATGGTCACAAGTGATGGTGTAACTATAACAACCCAATCATAACATAAATTAACAATAAATCACTTTTGCAGAATACTTAAAACATTATACAAACAAAAGACCAAAGAACATATTAGTTTAGTGGCTTTGGAATAATGGAAACATAAACACTGGTATATAAGTGAGCTACATTATCTAGAAATAGGTTCTAAATGACTGTCACATTTATTTGAAAATCATACTTAGTAAAAATCTTTGTAACTTGGGGAAGTAAACATAAAAAGTGTTGAGATTAGATGCTATGTAAGGGTAATCAAGGGATACATTGAAGCATAAAAATGAGAATATAGGTATGAGAACATGATCATAACATTAGAAGATCATACCCTACATATCAAAGATCATAAATATGAATCATGGAACAAAGCATGATAGTTCATAACACATGAATCATAAGGAAATAAAGAACATGAGCCATGATATCATAACATAGTAATAAAACATGGAATTTTGGAAAACATGTAAGTATATAATATGTTTTCCATAGTATCCATAGAATTGCTTCCAAGACCACCTTAGTGTAAAAATTATTTTATGGAACTGAGTTCTCTCCTTATTCCAACCATGTATAACTGAACCGAGTTAACTCCTCATTCCATCCTAGTAATAATAATCCGAGTTCACTCCTCTTTCCATCCATTTTTATATCATGAGATATAAATCATTACCTAATGAATTGGATTGAGATATAGGTCCCACCCATCTCATAATGAAATCATACATACATGTTCTACAAAATAATAAACAATCATATAATAACCCACGAAATGAAATAGGTATCATGAAAATGAAATCATATCATAACATATGGAAAAAGGTTTTCATAATAATTTCATCATAAACATAACCTATGAAAAGAAATTAGTTTAAAAAGAATATAACTTATGACAGAGAAATAGGTTTCATAAACATCATTCCATCAAAACCTAATTCATTCATAGAAATAATATTAATTGTATCATTGAATTATTTTCCCATAAAGTAATGATTAACACCAACATATTTCATATTATATGGGAAATAATTTTGGATGATCATTTTAGAACATTTCATGAGCAAAATGTCCTTTCACATTTGAAAAATTATTCTTAAAATGTTAAACCTTTTGAAAATAATTTTCATGAAAATAAACTTGAACATTTAGAAAGGAATCATTAAAAACATTTTTAAATCCTTTTTCCTTGGAAAACTTTTATAGGGTCTTGAAAACCTTTTGAAAAAAAGTTTTTCCATAAAAATATATAGAAGAAACATGAAAACCTTATAAAAACAACTTTCATTGATAAATACATTGAAAACTTTTAATGAAATCCTTAAAATGATTTGCAAATAATTTCTTTGAATGTATCTCTCAAAAACATTTTCTTATAAATTAACCTTTTACGTATGAAAAGGAAACTTCAATGAAATAACAATGGGTAAATCAATAAATGCCATATGTGGTAAAAATAATATTCCTTTTTTATGGTAAAAGGTTAGAAAAATTAATTGTTCAGAAAGTGACAAGTAAATTCCTTTGAAAACATTGGTTAAAGAAATAAAGGGTAAAAATTAATTTTAATGACTAAGATAGATTATTATAATATTTTTGGAATCCATTTTTTGAAATTATGGTTTTGAGAGAATACAGATTTCTGATTTAAGAGAGAGGTATTGTCATATTTTATTAAAAACATTTTCTTAATTATTTTAAGTACCAAAGAGTGGAAAATGGTACTAATACATGAAGACCTCAAGACTAACTATATGAGAATAAAATTCATGAGTGTTCTTGAAATATGGATTATAATAATTCATCAACAATAATGTGATCATAAACAATCTTAATAAATAGTGATATTGTTTCAATAAACTCTTACCACATTGTAAATTTGAATCATAATCCCTATATAAGAAATTTAAATTACATGGAGCACAAAATATCATGATAATAATAAGATTCATGAAATTACATTTCAAAGGTTGTTTATACACCTCATATAAAATCATGGCATGTGTCTCAATGAAGTAAAATTGAGAAAAAATTAATTTATAGATTTGATAACATTTAAAACTCCAACCCTATTAAAAAAGATCAAAAAATGGTTATGTAAATATCGATATATTTAATTATAATATGAATATAATACATTTATATGTATTATATACACTACAGAAAATAATTTAGTGATTAATAAGGCATGTATCTCATGGAAATAATAAGTGAGATGAAATTCACTTACCTTTTGACTTGAATCTCATCAATATCACTCAAACCTTCTATATAGTAAATATAAATTTATTAAAAAAAATTCAAAGAACCATATTATTAATTTTAATACCATATATGTTTTTATTGTAGATTTATATTACCTTCTTGTTAACTATTCTATGTTAAGGTTTTACTTTGTGTAATATCTACTTTGTTTTTCACATGTGTCTTAATTTGTAATATCATTGGTCCGTATATTTATATCATGATTTCTAGATTGTGAACAATGATTTAAATATATTTTATTTTTACTTTATGTATATTATAATAATCTTTATAATACAGAAGTATGAAATAGAATACACCGTTCATTGAGAGAGTAAGTCATACAAACACAAGAATGATATTTTTGTTTAATTGTCATGTTGAAATAAAGAAATTAAAAGACATATATATATATATATATGTATATTTATATATATAATTATTATTAAATTAGATTTATTATATCATATATATCATATATATTCACTAAATATTCTCTAAATACATTCCATTTGTTTATCAATGAATCACATCGCTTGGAGGGGGCGGTAGTCCGCACTTCCTCAAATAACATTATCGTATTAACAAAAAATGGAATTTATAAAGTTATGTTTTGTAAAATAATTAAAAAATATTAAAGAAATAATATATAATATATATTATATATTATATATAGATTCTTTCCATCATAATTTCCACCATGAGAGGTGGTAATGGAAAAATGAACAATCGTCGTTTAGTGAGGAGGTAGATCACCATACATGTAAACAGTATGATTGTTACCCATTATATGTAAGCGTTTTTACGTTTATGTATAATACATATCATAGAACCATAAAAGTATATTAAGTATACTATTTTTTTATACAATCATGGAATAAGAAGTTCTGAGGGAGTGGAGAAAGAAAAATAAAAATAAAAGAGTTTGAGAGATGGTGTTACCCCTTAATCTGGTAACTCCTTTTGGTTTTGCAACAAAGGGAATCCTTTGAAGGATTTCTGAACAAATGAGGCATTAGGGAGGAATTGAGTATTTTTTAGGAACTATTTTTTAAGATTTAAGTCTAGCCAAACCGGCTTGAGAGGTTTGGGGATGTTGGAGGAGAGGAGGCATTTTATAATAGAGGAGTGGCACTCTTGTAATATTTTGGAAAATGGATACCCCACCCATTATTTTTTTAATGAAATAGGATCCAATAATGGTTTAAATTATATAATATGATGTGTAGGGTCAGAATATTTATATCCAATGGATCTTGTAAAAGTTTTTATATCGTTTTGAGTATTAAATTTAAGGTTTAGTCTTTAGTTAATCATAATTTTACCTTAATTGATGTTTTTAATTTTAATTACATTCACTAATATTTTCAGGTAGAAAACTACGTTGAAATTATTAGAAATTATAAAAAAATATTCCAAATATGGAATCCATTTTACCAAATTCCAAACACATAAGTGGTGGAAATTAATTTAAATTGAATCCCGCAGTCAGGTCGACAATGCGGGTTTTTAAAGTAAAAATGTTCAAAGGTATGATATGTTTTTATGTTCAATTTGAAAACTAAATTGATTAAAATTAACTAAATTGGATTGATTGATAATAATATTATATAATTAAAATTTTAAACAAATTCAAAATATTATTTAACCTTATAAATAAATTATATGAAAAAACAATTCTGACTTAAAATCTATTATTTTCAACAATTCAATAAAAAATGAAACCTTATAGAAAAATACCAGAAATGTATCCTATCCTAATTTTTATTATTAACTTTAAATATGAAGTTTATTTTGAAATATTAAATCAATAGTGGTTCCAAAATTTGGATTTATAATTGGTTCTCCATTAAAAGGCGGTAAAACTACCTTAGTAAAAATATTGGGTTTTATGTGTTAAATTGGTTTTATTCTTATCTTATTCTTATAAAATCTATTGGATGGTTATCAAAATGTTTTCTTGGACATATAACATATATATTAAATTATAATTACTTACTAATTTAAAATAATTTAATTTATTAGGATTAAAATAACTTTGTGAGCATAATAATAATTTTTTATAAAATTACCCCATTTATATTGAATTGGTTCTTATATTTATTTATAAATAATATGTAACTAATTAATTCATTTTATATTTTTTTAAACTCCTATATTTATATAATTTATTTAAAAATATTCAAAAAATCTAATCTAATGATTAGGTTGTATATTATTATATTTTTTTAAAATATATTATTGTTCTGTAACACTCTATCTAGTGTGTTATGAAAGCCATCGAAGAAATTTATTATTGCATTTAAGAAAGCTAAGCCCGGTGTTCCCTAAATAGAGAGCTAAAATTTATGTTTTTTGTAGTGTATGTAATCTAAAAATAGTGATTTAATATATTATGAACTATTTTCATTGTTGTGTGACATGATAAATATAAAAAATAAAAAAATAAATTGAAAAAAATCACAAAATCTTGTGGTGTTACATTCGACCCCCCATAAAATGAATTTAACCCTCAAAATTCATCTAGTTTATTATTTTTTTCATACCTGAATGTTTCCTTCATATAAACCCACACCGTAAAAATGAATACAAAATTTTTTTTAAAAAAAAGGAATGTTGGAAACATAACGGTTACCCAAAGTAACATATAACTGGGTTTCCACATGGGATAACATAGGTGGAAAGTGAAAACAGTGACATGGTAGGGAAGTATAACCATCATCATTTGATAGACAGTAGTATAGAACAAGGTTAAGAGAAATTTATAATCACAAAGTTGAAAGTCTATGATGAACTAAGGGACAATTTGATACATTGAAAATGGAGGCACTAGGATAACATTTTTTATTATATTTAAAACTTTGAGTAAGTATTTTATTGACCAAGTATATACGGAAAAAATTCCTTATTTGGTTGTGATTTTATCAATTTGTAATAAATCCATTAGCTCAAGGTATAAATGTATATAAATTAACTTTGATGCATAAATACACTTTTTGTGAATCTTAAGGACCCTAAAAGAATGAAAAGTATAACTATTTTTCTTTCCGAAATCAATATTACTTAATCTATAAACATAAAAAAGTAACACTACATATTAATCCTTAATATTTATTCACTAAAAATAATAATACAATAACCAAAACATCGCATTGACCTATAGTAAGCATGAAACCCTTATCATCCTTTATTAATGGGTTCAAGACCCATGACCTATACATGATGCAATTTTCAAAAACCACACTAATATAATTCATAAGATAAGTTGGATAGACATCCTTGAAATAATATTAATCACTAAATAGAATTTCAACTAGGGTTATCAATATAACCTTAATTCCTAAATAGTTGATTTGAATTTTAATATAAATTTGTCATGAATAGATAACCTTATAACCCTTCATAAAGATAAAAGTCTAAAAAAACATAAATAAGGTCATGAAATTATCTTAACATTGGTCACCCATGTATCATAAAATATCTCTTGGTTGTCACATTCTTAACATTTGAATACCCTCATCATATATTCTATTGAAACATGGTAATGACCTGAATTACCATAAATACATTTGGAAAACATGAATGCATCTTTATTCCAAAGGTTACTGGATATATTCCATAAATCCGAGAAGTTTAAAAATTCAACCATGATGACATAGATTGCTTTTTCATCCAATCAATAATCAGATCAAAGGTAATTATTACCATCCAATTCAATTAATTATATCAAACGTTTCTGTTATCCAAAAATAATTATCTTAACATTCGGAATAGATTAAGGGTTATCTCTCACTTAATCTTGTGATTCCCATTAATATCACCTTATAATTAAATAAATTTTCTTATTCATTATAACTATTCAACATATTCTTTAAAATCCTTACTGAAAAACATAAACTAAATAGTCCTTATATAATTCACCATTCATAATTCTTGGATCCAAATAAAAAATACTTCAATCCTTCCTCTTTAGTGGTTGGAATAGAATAGGTCCTTCTTTGGTTTAGAAGTAGATTCTTATGTATGGAAATTGATTTGGGTAATTCATGTGTTCTCCAGAGATGATGCATTGAAATCTATGACAAATTTTCACTCTATGACCCTTTTTTCACAGAGATAGCATATTCTCTTCCATTTGAGGTATTCCTCAAGATTATTATTCCCTTATTCTTGACATTTAGGAATCCAAATATTCTTTCCTCTATTCCCCTTATAATTTGAACATTTATAGAATTCAATCTTTCTATTATGAAATGTGTTAGAAATTTCACCGAAGTTCACATTGTTAACCATATATCACAATAGTTGTTTTGGTATAATCACTATATGATTCTATCTGGTCATTATCCAATATCATTACTCATAAATGCCATATTTTCCATCAGACACAATTTAACCTAGTTCTTTCTAGTTTCCTCTATTAACTAATACTAGAAATCATGGGGTGAGAAACCCATATCATAGATGAAAACCACATAATCTTGATAAATTAGTTATAATATGTCTAAATCAGGACACATAACTTTTATTCAATGACACATTAGCATTACACTAGGTCATTCATAGTCATATTTTATTCAAATCCTTCGTAATGATTTGTGAAGATTTTTTGAATTTCTAGAAAATATACCATGGGAGTGTCAATATATATGTGCAGCAGGGCCCGTTTTCATATACTGGATTACCCAGAGTCATTCCCAAAACATCTTGTCAGATTAGTTACTCCTATGTACATATATTCCAGAGACACATCCACTTGTAGTATCTAGATAGGTATTTATCTCATGGAAACCAATCACCCTATCCTTTACCAAAATTCTATGTCGTTTTCCTATTCTTTTCCTTATCCTTAGACTTATCTTATACATCTCTTTAGGGTTATCACTCAGGTTTTCTCATCCTTATTTCCAATGTATAACTAAACCTTCTCCTTGATAACAACAATAACAACCAAATCCTGATATAAATTAATATTAAATCACTTTTTGGAATACTTCAAACATTATACAAATAGATGTCTAAAGAACATATTAGGTTAGTAAATTTGGATACATGGAAACATAAAAGGATGTTTATAAGTGAGATACATTATCTCCCACTAGGTTCTTCATGGCTATCACCCTTCTTTGAAAAATCATACGTAAAAAAATCATTATACCAATGAAATGAAAAATAATATGGGGTGAGATCATATGATAAATAAGGGTAAACAAGGTAGACATCTAATCCTAAACATGAGCATAGGTTTATGAGAACATGATCATAAAATTAGATGATCATACCTTGCCTATCAAAGATCATGAACATAAATTGTGGCATAATGATTGATAGTTCATAATACATGAATCATAAAGAAATAAAGAACATTATCCAATAAATCATAACATAGGAATAAAACATTGAGTTTTTCTAAACACATAAGCATATAATATGATTTACACAGTATCCAAGGCATCACTTCCAAGACCGTAGTAGTCGAAAAAATCATTTATTAAATTGGGTTCACCCCCCCCCCCAATCATGCCTTGTATTACTAAGCCAGTTTCACTCATGAAATTAAATGGCTATCATAAACATGTAATCATATCATTACATATGAAAAAATATATAAGTTTCATAATTATTTCATCATAAACATAACCCATAAAAACAAGAGGGTTTCAAAAAAAATGTAACCCATGAAAGAGAAATAGGTTTCATAAACATTATTCCATCAAAACATAATATATTCATAGAAATAATATGAATGGTAACATTTAATATTTTCCCAATAAGGGCATGATTTAGACCAACAGATGTTATCTTGGATGGGAAGTAATTTTTAAGTATCATTTAAAAACATATCTTGAGGAAAATATCCTTTCTAATTTGAAAAATTCTTCTTAAAATATTAATCATTTTCAGAATAATTTTCATGAAAATAAATATTAAAACATATAAAGGAAACATTAAAAACCTTTTTGAAAGACTTTATTCCTTTTAAAATTTGTTGAGTATCTTTAAAACCATTTGTCTTTAAAAACATATAGAATAATCATGAAAAGATTTTGAAACCCACATTCCTTGAAAAATACATTTTAAATAAATAATTCTTTAAACTAATTTTAAAACCATTTATCTTAAATAAATATTATTATAAATTAACCTTTTACTCATGCAAAAAAAACATCTATTAAATGGCGATGGGTAAATATTAACATGTCATACGATGTAAAAAAGAATATTCCTTCTGCACTATAAAAGGTTCTAAAAATGAATTGTTTGGAATGTGATAATAATATTACATTGAAAGCATTGGTAAATGAAAAAATGGGTAACAATTCTTTTAATTATCAAATTATATGTGTATAATATTCTTTTAATTCCTTTTTAGAAATCATGGTTTTGGAAGAATACAGATTTCTTACCAAAGAGAGAGGTAAGGACATATTTTCGTAAAAAATTATTAATTATCTTATTTACCAAAGTTTGTAAAATTGTACTAATACCTGATGACATAATGACCAACCAGCAATGAATAAAATTCATAAATTTCTTGAAATATGGATCATAATATTTCATCAATAAATACGTGATCATAAACCATCTTGATAAATAGTGAGATTGTTTTAATAAACTCTTACCACATAGTTACATTGAATCATACTCCCCAATGTAGGAAAATGAAATTTCATGGAGTGTAAAATATCATGAAAATAATGACATTCATGGTATAATATTTCAAGGGCAATTTATACACCTCACATAAAATCATGGCATGTGTCTCAAAGAATGAAAATTGAGGAAACAATAATTTGCCGATTTGGTAAATTTTGAAACTCAACTCCCATGATAGAAAGATCATAAAATTTTTATGTAAATACTCATAAATTTATGTATAATATGCATATAGTACTTTCATTTTCGTTATATACACCACAAAAAATAAGTGAGTGATGAGTAAGGAATGTATCTCAGGGAAATAAATAGTGAGATGAAATTACCATACCTTGTATCATGACTCTCGTCATGCTCATTAAAACATCCTCTATAATAAATATAAATTTATTATTCATATATGAATGAACCATATTATTAATTTTAATACCATATATGGTTTGATTATGGCTTTATATTACCCTCTTGTTCGCAATTCTAGGTTACGGTTTCACATCGGTTAATATCTGCTTTGTCTTCCAAATGTGTTGTAATTTGTTATGTTATTCTATATTATATTTATATCATTATTTAAATAATTTAAAATATAATATAAATATATTTAATTTTAATTACATTTTTATTATAATAATCCATATAATAAAGAAGTTTGAAACATAATAGACCATTCATTGAGAAAACAATCTATATGTATGCGTGAATGCTATTTCGATTTAATTGTCATGTTGAATGAAATAATGTAAAATACTATTGGTCGGAGTGGATACTCAAGAGGGGGGGTAAATTGAGTTCCAATTAAAATTTTTGTTAAAATATTGTCTATTTAAAATCCCCCAATTTATAAAACAAGTTAAACTGTAGTGAATCTATACAGATTGTAAATGTTAACCTAGTTTCTCAAAGATTGATTAGGTCTCAGTTAGTTTAATCAGAAGATCAAAATAACTTTTGAAACTAACCTACTAATTTACAATAATTGTAAACACTTTCTAATTTAACTATCAAAGTAGATTTCAAAAAGTATTGTATTTTAAAGTAATAGCAGCGGAATAAATAAGATATATGTAATGTATACTTTAAACATAAGCTAAAGATGCACAGCAAATATAACAAGAGGTTCAGTCTCAAGCCGAGACTTAATCCTCTCAAATTTATATAAAATTTTATCCACACCCCGGATCAGGGTTAAAAATAGTTTAAAAAACTGTCCAAGCCACGCAGGGACCTATACCACTGTTCTTCGTGGGAAACAAAACAAAGACCAGGCCACTCAAGGACCTCTTCCACAGTTGACGTGGGTAAACAGGAGATAAGAGATTTGGATAAAGGATTTTAATATCCTCCAGTTCAGTGTAGGAGATAGTGTGTGTATAAGAAATACTGAGTACACCAAACTGCTCGAAAGTTACTAAATAAATCACTTAGAGAGAGTAGATAAGATTTTAGAAAGCTCTAGTGATTATCAATGCAGCTCTGGACTCATTGGATTCAGCAGGAATGCTTCTGAGTCCTTCTCTGGTTTTTCTGTTGAAAAACAGAGTGTCGTAGTTCAGCTTGTATTCTGCAGGAGTGAGAATGATCTCTTGATTTGTTGTGTGTTCCTCAGTGGTGTTGGATTGCATTCATGGGAGTTCTTTGTAAGTATTTCAATCTCTTTCTTGTTCAGTATTGTTCATCTTGTTCAACACAGTGCACGTTATTCTCATTGTATATTCACACTTGCATGCCTCGTCACTTTTCTGTTCTTGTCTCTTCGTACTGCATCTCAAACATCCTTATATTCCACGAGTTCTAGTAGTAGAAATGATTCCCTTTTCATAGGTACGAGATATGGTTTCCTGACATGCAAAAAACAATCATTAAATAACATTAATTGCATTAAAAACATCAAATATGACCATTGGTATTATTTAAATAATATTGAAAAAAAGATAAGACACGGTGTCATGGTGATTATGTAAATGGTGTCTTCTCCCCGGTATGAGCTTCACGGTACGGTCTTCACTGTTTGACCTTCACAGTTTGATCTTCACGGTTTGATCTTCATGGTTTGATCTTCACAGTTTGATCTTCACGGTTTGATCTTCATGGTTTGATCTTCACAGTTTGAGCTTCACCGTTTGAGCTTCACGGTTTGATAGCTCACGGTGTCTGGGTCATGGTGAGTCCTTCACGGTGTCTTGGCCACAGTGAGTCCTTCACGGTGTTTGGGTCACGGTGAGTCCTTCACGGTGTCTAGGTCATGGTTATTCCTTCACAGTTTCTGGGTCACGGTGAGTCCTTCATGGTGTCTGGGTCATGGTGAGTCCTTCACGGTGAGTCCATACTTAGACAGATTTATGTATTTGGACTTAAAAATTAATATGCAAAATATGGATTAAGGTTAATCATTAGAGAGTAAGAGAACTTGAATCATAAATATAAAGGCTTGATAATATATGTGAGATTTGTTATCATGCATAAGACTTGTAAATAATAAAGAGAGTAATTATCATCCATAAAAATTGTTATCATTAAAACATTATGTGTAGTTATTAATGATATTTAAGAGAATTAGCAAGATGTGCAATGAAGATTGAGATTAATAAATAGTAATAGGATTTTTTATTATTAAAACATGATTAACACATGAGGAGTCCAATAATCTCCCCCTTTTTGATGATCACAAATCAGATATAGTCAGATTATAAATGAAATGTAACATAAAAGAAACTACCATATTAGAATAGAAAAAATCATTATAGAACAGACATTATTGGTTTTCTCCCATTTTGATATTTTTATTTCTCCCCATTTTATATATCTCCCCCTTTTGGGATTATCATAAATTATAGAAAATGTAATGGAACACTGCATTTTGCATTAAAAAAAGGGTTCATAATACAATAAAAACAGGAAACAACAAATGACATCCCATCAAAAAGAAAACATTCCTCAGACTCTTTAGGGATCCACCTTGTATTTTCTTTTAGCAGCAACAGGAGCTGGTGCTGAAGTAGAGGAAGGCATAGATGTGGTAGACAAAGATGGTAAGGGTAGACCATCAAACACAGATGTAGCCAAGGTAGGAGTAGAAGAAGATCTAAGCTGGGGTTGGTCAAGAATGACTGGCCGAATCTGAGAAAGAGCTTGGCTAACTGTCATGGCAGTTGAGGCTAATGAGGGTAGACCAGGTCTAAGGGGTGCAGCAGCTAGAGCAACTATAGCAGTACTCTCCACATGAAGATACGGGTTCCAAAGATTGATGAAATCAGTAATGATTTCACCACCGTACTGCATAGCCTTTTCAAATTCATACTTATTCTCTAGAAATCATTCCAACAATCTGGTGAACTCTGTAAGTTTCTGAATTTGAGCTTTAAAATCTTGAGTCACTAGATGGATTCTCAAATTTTCCACAAGATATCTGAAGCGATCTATCATATCACATTTAGAGAAAATATGTGAGAGATACAGATCTATTTTATTGGTGATCTCTTGTTGAGCATCATTGGATATCTTAGAATGAATTCTAACCAAGTCCAATGCTCTATCACTGTTCTTAACCACTTCTGTCAAATAAGATAGATCCAAGCCACTGAAGGCATTCTGAAGTTATTCCTTTATTATGGATCTCAACAAAGAATCATCCAAAGAAGGTGTGGATGTCTGACCAGAAGCAGGTGAAGCCTTGACAACTTCAGTTAGAACTCTGAGATGTTTCAAAACTTTTTGCAGGCATCCAGTGTATTTATCTGTAAGCTTATTCAGATTCTCCACAAGCTCTCTCATGCGTTCCATCATTTTGGTGTGTCTTTTTCAAATATTTTTATAAAAATATATTAGATATGGATGAACATGAGACACAATTTCCCTAGTAAGGAGGGAATCAGAAGACTCAGGAGAAGCAGCAACAGGTGCAGGGGCAAGAGTAGGGTCAGTCACGGATCTCAAAGATAACTCATTTTGCAGACATGCTACCATATTTTTCAGATTTGCAACATCATCACTTAGCAGCTTATTCTCTACTCTGAATTCTTGAATTTCTAGGAACATCCTTGGTTGAATATGCAAGATAATAATCTCAAAGAGAATTGATGCATATTCTTGAATTAACTGAGTTATTGGACAAGGTTGAGTAGAGACAATTTTATCAACTCCATCTAACAAAGTCTCTCCAAAAACATTCAGATCATCCATAGTCACAAAGGAGTGATGCTCAGAAAAGAGTGCAGGTAAAGGTAGAGATTCAGGTTCTAGTTGAGGTTCAGAATCATCTTCTGACTCAGATTCTGATTCGGATTGAGGTTGGGGCTCTGGTTTTGGTTCTGGATGATCTATAGAATTTAGTTGAAACATATAAGAAATGTCCATTCTAGTTGTAGTCACTTGTTGTGACTCATTCACATCATAAAATCATGGGAACTCATACCGAGAGTACATAGATAGAGTGACAGAAGGTTGAGAAGCTTCAGCAGATCTATCTTCCACAGTATCAAGGTTTTGAGGTTCCTCCCCCTCAACTTGTGCTTCCCTTCCAGATTCTTGAGGTTCAAAAATATGGAAAAGATCAACAGGATAATCCCGAATCTCTTCAGAAAAATCTTTCCTTGACAGCTGAAATACAATTTACATCCTCTCTTCAGCAGAGGGAATATACCCAGGAACTAATTCCTCCACTGGTTGAGCATCCTGACTTGCTTCTTTCTCAACAGAAAGATTATCTTCAACAAAATCTGCCTCCACGGTTGCCTGCTGTTCTGAATCAGGAAAAACCAATTTTTTTGCAGCATTAGGATGAGCTTATTCCTCATAATGAACAACTGAAGGATCCATAGTCCTTTCCTTTTCAACAACAACCTCCTCTCCTTAAGGTATTTCAGCAGGGATAACACCAGCGACAACATCCCTTTCCTCTTCAACCGGAACTGTTTCCATTGGAGATAGTATCGGTTCTTCTCTAGGTGGTAATTCAGCTGTTACTTCTTCTTGTTTGTATTCTTCTTCTTCTTCTTCTTCTTCTTCTTAATACTCAACCACTTCATCTAGTTTGAAACCAGGATCATATATATTTTTAGGCCTTCTTGGATAGTCAATAGGATTAAACTTTTTAAATACATGATCATTATCCTCAACCCACTGCTTCTTCTAGGGGTTCTAGCTAATCTTTATCCCTCTGATGATAGGCATGGATAGGCAGAAATCCAAGTCCTCTTACATTTCTTTATTCGGTCCAAAAATCCCTTTGGAAACTAACATAGCTAAAATCATCCTTGAGTAAAACAAGGAGGTGGATTTTTAAGTGATGTTGATCAGCTCACAGATATGGTTGATAACATACTTACACAGGTTGATCTTATGGCCATTCGTCAACAAGTGGATCAGGAACACATCATAATACTTCATCACAGAAAAATCTCATTTTCTTGGACTAATCAAATTTTGAACAAACTTGAACAGAAGTCTAGTCTCCCCATCTAATTCAGCAGCAATGTCCCTTCGATTGGTGCCATTCGGAGTTAGACTTTAAAAATCATTCTGTAGGTCAAATATGTCGATTGTTGGAGGAGGGTATCTCTGATAATCTTCACAAACTCTTTCATGTGGAATTATCAGGCATGCAGCCCATAGCATTGAAGTGAAAGAGCACTTATGACCATCGATCCAGCTGGTCACCATAAAGCTTTCTCCAAACTCAAAAGAGAACTTCACATACTGATAAAATTGAGAATGCATCCTCAGGTAAATAGGTCTATTCTGTCTAGTGAACCATTCAAGCCATCCATGTTCTCATAAAATCTTCAAAACTAAAGATCTTCTCGATAGAAACCATTCAGGGAAAACTTATTTTTCAGGTACAACTGTATGACTTACCAGTTTTGGGTTTAGAGGTCCTTCGGGAGCTATCCTCGGTATCCTCTTTTGTTTCTTAGAGTGGCGGATCTCAGACGAGGGTGAAGATGGATGCTTCATCCTTGGCATTCACTGAAGGTTCGGGCAAGAGGGAAGATAAGGTTCAAGAGAGAGTTCGGGTAAGGAATCGAATGAAACCCTTAAGTTTTATCATTTGGGAATGTCAAACGTCATAAAAACAAAAACGCTGGAAATCAAATAACGGTGAAATAAAAATTACGATACGGGTTAAAATATTAATAAAAATAATTTTCACGGTGAGGCCGTGAGTAGGCATTACGGTGAGATAGGAAACTGGTTATCATAGTGAGATAGTTTGTAGTCGTCACGGTGAGACAGTGACCATCCAGTATAGTCACGGTGAGACCGTGAGCTAATAGATCAAGAGCATAAAACAGTAACTTAGAAATAGTAAAGTAAGATACAGTAAAGCATTAAACATAAAGATCAGTAATATATCTATTTATGAATAATCATACCAAGATTATGTATGAGGTAGTCTAATATCTCATAATTTAATGGTTTAGTGAATATATCAGCAAGTTGATATTCAGTACCAATGAATTCCAAAGTGATATCGCCTATTTGATAATGATCCCTCAAAAAGTGATGTCTTACATCAATATGTTTTTTCCTTGAATGAGAAACAGGATTCTTAGAAATATTAATAGCATTTGAGTTGTCACAATTTATTGAGACATGTCTGAATTGATATCCATAGTATAGAAATGTGTGTTTCATCCACAAAATTTGTGCACAATAACTTCCAGCAGCTACATATTCATCTTCTGCAGTTGATAATGAAACAAAATTTTGTTTCTTACTACACCATGATACTAGTGACTTTCATAAAAGATGACATGTTCCAGAGGTGATTTTTCTATCTAACTTACATCCATCAAAATCAGCATCAGAATAACTAACCAATTCAAATGATTTTCCTTTGGGATAGAACAGTCCTAAATTTGGAGTATGCTTGAGGTATTTGAAAATTCTCTTCACAGCATTTAAATGTGACTCTTTAGGGTTTTCTTGAAAACGATCACACATACACACACTACACATAATATCAGGACGACTAGCAGTAAGGGAGAGTACACTTCCAATCATTCCTCTATAAGTGGTTTGATCAACAAATTTACCATTTTCATCAAGATCCATCTTACAAGTGGTACACATGGGAGTGTCACTACTTTTTGTGCTATCAAATCCAAAACGTTTTAAAATATCTCTAGTATATTTACTTTGAGTTAGAATAATTCCATCATCATTTTTAATGATTTGAAAACCAAGAAAGAATTTAAGTTCACCCATTAAACTCATTTCAAATTTATTTCTCATCATTTTAGAAAAATCAGCACATAATGTAGTTTTTTAATATCAAAAAATAATATCATCTACATAGATTTGTACAACTAAAACATCATTATCAATTTGTTTTATAAACAGATCAGGATAAGCTATTCCTTTTATAAAACCATTAAAAATTAGAAAAGAACTTAATCTATCATACCAAACTCTTGGAGCTTGCTTTAAACCATATAATTCTTTTGGTAGATTGAAAATATGATTTGTAAAATAAGGGTTTGAAAATCCAGGTGGTTGTTCAACAAAAACATCCTCAACAATATATCCATCTATGAATGCAATCTTGACATCCAATTGATATAGTTTGAAATTTAGATGTGCAGCATAAGCAATTAAAATCCTAATAGCTTCTAATCTGGCCACTGGAGCAAAATTCTCCTCATAGTCAATACCTTATTCTTGAAAATAGCCTTGTGCAACTAGCCTAGAATTATTTCTAACTATGTTTCCAGATTCATCTACTTTATTTCTAAACACCCATTTAGTGCCTATTGTGAAAGTGTCCTTAGGTCATTCAACAAGATTCAAAACATTATTCCTTTCAAATTGAGTGAGTTCTTCTTGCATAAAAATTACCCACAATTCATCATTAATAGCAATTTAAATGGTTTTAGGTTCAAGCTGTGACAAGAAGGATTGATGTTCAACCTGATTTCTAAGAGAAGATTTATTCTATGTCCCTCTATCAAGATTTCCTACAATAGCATCTAAAGGAAGATTCTTTAGAATTGTAGTTGATCTAGTAAAGGTAGGACTAGAAACTTTAGGTTCATCAATAGGTTGGGAATCAACAGAAGCAGGTTCTAGAAAATCTCCAGAACTGGTTGTCTGTATAGCAGGTTCATTTGATTTTTCATGAAGGTCTATAATAGATAAATCTTCTTCCGGATTTTCAATAGAGGTTTTAGGCTCATGTGGATCAGTTTCATCAAACATGATGTGAACAGATTCTTCCACACACTTAGTTCTTTTATTAAAAACTCTATATGCTTTACTAGAAATATAGTAACCTAAGAAAATTCCTTCATCACTCTTGGATGCAAACTTATCAAGATTATCTTTTGTATTGAGAATAAAAACTTTGCATCCAAAAACTCTAAAGTAAATAACTTTAGGTTTTCTATTATTCCACAACTCATAAGGGGTATTCTTAAGAATAGGTCTAATTAAGACTCTATTAATAATATAACAAGCTGTATTCACAGCTTCAGCCCAAAAGTAAATAGGCAGGTCATACTCATTTAGCATGGTTGTGAAAATTCCATGCAGGATTCTATTCCTCCTTTCTATTACACCATTCTGCTAAGGTGTCCAAGGGGCCTAAAATTTATGACTATATCCATTTTGTGAGCAAGAGGATTCAAATTCATGATTTTCAAACTCACGACCATGGTCACTTATTAGAGTTTTAATCTTAAGACCACTAATATTTTCTCCAGATTTGGAGTATTTAACAAAGTAAGAACAAGCTTCACTTTTCTCAGCTATGAAGTATACCCAAGTATATCTAGAAAAGTCATCTACTAGGAAATAGACATAGTTCTTACCATTTAAGATAGAAACACTATATGTTCCTAACAAATCCATGTGAACCAACTCGAGAGGTTGAGAAGTTGAAAATTATTTCATTGATTTAAAAAAAACTTTATGTTGCTTTCACTTTTGACAGGGATTACAAACTTTGTCATTTGGAAACACAATTTTGGGTAGGTCTCTCACTATGTTCATCCTAGTTAGCTTTCTAAGTGAGTGTATATTGCATTTAACTAATATTCTATGCCATAACCAAGACTCTTTATGAAAAGAATTTAATAAAGTAACATTTTGCATGGCTAAAGAATATAAATCAACAGCATAAACGTTTTCATTTCCCAAAGCAGAAAATACTAAAGCATTTTTAGAATTAAAAACATTTCAAGAATAATTTTCTAATTTAACATTAAAACCATCACCAAATAACTGAGAAATACTTAACAAATTATATTTATTTTCATCAACAAATAAAACTTTGGAAATTAATACTGATTCAGTGTTTCCAATCTGGCCTAAGCTGATGATTTTCCCTTAAGAATTATCACCAAAGGTGACAAAATCTCCATCAATTCTGACTAGGATTTTAAAGCATGAGAAGTCTCATGACATATGTCTTGAACATCCACTATCCAAGTACCAAGTCTTTCTACAAGAGATCCTTAAGCAGGTTCCATACAAAATAGATTTAGATAGGAAATGATTTTGGTACCCATATCTTCTTGGGTCCAGACAGGTTAGCAATCAAAGCATTAGGTACCCAAATTTGTCTTATGAGTCTCATATAATTTGTAGAATCAACATAATTTGAAAGATAAACCTTATTATATCCATAACTATGATTATAACTAGTTGAAGCATATAAATGTCCAGAACTAGAGCTAGTAGTATTCTGTCTAGATTTAAGAATAAATCTATTCTTAGTAATCTGTCTATGTCCAGGTTTGTAGCCTATTAAAGTATTGTATTTTGGTGAACCTTTCTTTTCTAGCATTTGGGTTAGTGTATCCTTTCCATTTGTGAACTTCTCTAAGTACTTTATAATTTTCTCATTAGACATTTTTAGTTCAGTGTTCTCCTTTAACAGTTGAGCATTTTTCTCTTTTTCAATAGTAAGTTCAGTTTTAACAGTAGTGGTGAGAGCATGTTGTTTCTTTAATGATTTGTATTTATCCTTATCTTCATTGCATGTCTCTTCCAGTATATTACAATATTCAAACAATTCTTCACTGGTCATGTTCTTAGAATCAGAATCATATTATGCATTATCTTCATAATAATAAGAATTTAAAGTAGGAGTATCTAGGATTACCTCAGATGTGTTTGTCATAAAACACATGTTTTCCTTATTTCTGGTTTCAATCACAAAAGCTTCAGATTCACTAGAGCAATCCTCAGAAGCACTCCAAGTAGCCTTCATAGCTTTCTTGTACTTACTGTCCTTGTAATCATATTTCTTCTTGTATTTCAGCTTTGGACAGTCTGCTTTAATATGTCCTTTTCTTTTGCATTCATATAATACAACTTCATCACTTTTATCTGGCTTTTTCCAATCCATCTTCCAATGTCCCTTATTGTCATACATTCCTTTGTAATTTTATTTTATGAAGAATTTCTTCTTCCTATAAATTTATTCAACCTTCTGGATATCTGAGCCATTTTAGCATCACTATCAGAATCTGAATTTTCACTGGTTTGACTATCAGTAGGTATTTTCAATTTCTTCTTGTCCTTATTCTTTGAAGTAGTAGTCTTGAATGCCACTGATTTTCTTTTTGGTTCATCCTCTTCCTCTTTATTCTCTTTCAGTTCTTCCTCATTCATCATAAGCTTACCAATGAGTTCTTTGATAGGTAGAGCAGAAATTTCCCATGACTCTCTAATTGAAATAGTGGTGCCTCTCCATCGGTCTAGTAAACAACTCAAGATTCTCATAATTTGTTCCTTTTCTGGAATAGCATTAAAAAGTGAATTCATTGTATTGACTATCTCATTAAACCAGAGATACATATCAGAAATAGGTTCATCAGTCTTCATTTTGAAATTATCATATTTAATATTATAATTATTTAATCTCATTTCATTTACATTAGTTGTTCCTTCACGAGAAACACCCAAAGTATCCCAAATTTCAAAAGTAGTTTTACAAGTAGAAATTCTGTTAAACTATTCATCACCTAAATCACAGTATAGGGCATTCATAGCCTTACAATTATTATTGTAAGCAATCTTTGTAGGTTCATCCCAAGTTGCTCTTCAGTTTCTGGAATTTTATATTGAGATTCTATAGTAGTCCATATATCAATACCCATTCTTTCTAAATGAATTCTCATTTTAAGTTTCCACTGAGAATAGTTTGTACCATTGAATAAAGGTGGCATGTTAGTAGCAGCACCCTCCAGTATATTATCCATAAATAGATTTTAGAAAGATAATTTAAATAGATAAAATTTAGAACTAACAGAAATTTAAGATCTTTAAAGATGCAACTAGAATCACAGTTCAAAAATAGAGTATTTCAAAAATCCTTAAAAAAACAAATCCTCTGATACCAAATGTTGGTTGGAGTGGATACTCAAGAGGGGGGGTGAATTGAGTTCCAATTAAAATTTATGTTAAAATATTGTTTATTTAAAATCCCCCAATTTATAAAACAAATTAAATTGTAGTGAATTTATACAGATTGTAAATGTTCACTTAGTTTCTCAAAGATTGATTAGGTCTTAGTTAGTTTAATCAGAAGATCAAAATAACTTTTGAAACTAACCTATTGATTTACAATAAGTGTAAACACTTGCTAATTTAACTATCAAAGTAGCATTAAAATAGTTTTTTATTTTAACGTAATAGCAGCAGAATAAATAAGATATATGTAAAGTATACTTTAAACTTAATCTAAAGATGCAGAGAAAATATAACAAGAGGTTCATTCTGAAGCTAAGACTTAGTCCTCTCAAATTTATATAAAATTTGATCCACACCCTGGATCGGGGTTAACAAAAGTTTGCAAAATTGTCCAGGCCATGCAGGGACCTCTACCACTGTTCTTAGTGGGAAAAAAACAAAGACCAGGAAACTCAAGTACCTCTTCCACATTTGACGTGGGTAAACATGAGTTAAGAGATTTGGAGTAAGGATTTTAATATCCTCCAGCTCAGTACAGGAGATAGTGTGTTTATAATAAATACATATTACACCACACTGCTCGAAAGTTATTAAATAAATCACTTAGAGAGAGTAGATAAGATTTTAGAAAGCTCTAGTGATTATCAATGTAGCTCTGGACTCGTTGGATTTAGCAGGAATGCTTCTGAGTCCTTATCTGGTTTTTCTGTTGAAAAACAGAGTGTCGTAGTTCTTATTGTATTCTGCAGGAGTGAGAATGATCTCTTGATTCGTCGTGTTTTCCTCAATGGTGTTGGATTGCATTCATGGGAGTTCTTTTTATGTCTTGAAATCTCTTTCTTGTTCAGGAATATTCTTCTTATTCAGCACAACACACGTTATTCTCGTTGTATATTCACACTTGCATGCCTCAGCACTTTTCGGTTCTTGCCTCTTCGTACTGCATCTCAAACATCTTTATATTCCACGAGTTCTGGTAGTAGGAATGATTCCCTTTTCATAGGTACGAGATACGGTTTCCTAACATGCAAACAACTATCATTAAATAACATTAATTTCATTAAAAACATCAAATTTGACAGTTAGTATTATTTTAATAATATTGACAAAAAAAGATAAGACACGGTGTCACGGTGATTATGTAAATGGTTTCTTCATCACGGTATGATCTTCACGGTATGATCTTCATGGTTTGATCTTCACGGTTTTATCTTCACTGTTTTATCTTCACGGTTTGAACTTCACGGTTTGATCTTCATGGTTTGATCTTCACGGTTTGATCTTCACGGTTTGATCTTCATGGTTTGAGCTTCATAGTTTGAGCTTCACGGTTTGATAGCTCATGGTGTCTGGGTCACGGTGTGTCCTTCAGGGTGTCTGGGTCACAGTGAGTCCTTCACGATGTCTGGGTCACGGTGAGTCCTTCACGGTGTCTCGGTCACGGTGAGTCCTTCACGGTGTCTGGGTCAGCGTGAGTCCTCCATGGTGTTTGGGTCACAGTGAGTCTTTCACGGGGTCTGGGTCATGGTGAGTCCTTCACTTTGAGTCCATACTTAGACAGATTTCTGTATTTGGACTTAGACAGTAATATATAGAATATGTATTAAGGATAATCATTAGAGATTTAGAGAACTTGAATCATAAATATAATGTCTTGATAATATATGTGAGATTTGTTATCATTCATAAGACTTGTAAATAATAAAGAGAGTAATTAACACCCATAAGATTTGTTATCATTAAAACATGATGTGTAGTTATTAATGAGATTTAAGAGCATTAGAAAGATGTGCAATGAAGATTGAGATTAATTAACAGTAATAAGATTTGCGATCATTAAAACATGATTAAGACATAAGGAGTCCAACAAACACACACACACATATATATATAATTATTATTTAAGTATATTTATTGTATCATATATATTAAATAAATACATCCTTAATTCATTCCATTTATAGTATAAATGATTCACATTGATTTGAGGGGGTGTTAATCCACATTTCCTCAAACGAAATTATCGTATTGACACAAAATAAAAAGTATAAAGATATATGTCATTAAAGAGTTAAATAATATTGGACAAATAATAAATATAATACATATAACATATATAAACAAATTTTCCATAATAATGTTCACCATGAGAGTTGGTTAAAAAATTGAACAATAATAGTTTAGTGAGGTGGTAGTCCTCCATACACAAAAACAGTACGTTTGTTTTCCATTAGATGGATGTGTGTGTAAGTGTAGGTAAAATCATAGAATAAAAACTTAATAGAATATTTAGGATAATATTTTTTTATAATACCATGTAATAACAAGGTTTGAGGGTGTGGATAATGAAAATAAAAGAAAGGAGTTTAAGGGACAGTGTTACCTATTAATCAGGTAACTTTGTTTGGTTTGCACCAAAGGTCTTACAAGGAAGTATTTTTTACCAAAGGAAGATTCATTTAGGAATTTTGGGATTTTTGGGAGATATTTTTAAAGCTTTGGTCAATAAAATGTGGCATGATTGTTGTGAGTATGTGGGGGAGAGGGGGCCTTTTATAATAGAGGGGAGTAGCACTAATGTAATATTTTAGAAAAGGGAAACCTCACCCACGTTTTTTTATTGGAATTAGATCCAATAATGTTAAAAGTATAAAACAATGGAGTATAGGGAAGAAATATGTCCATAAAATGTCTCTTGGACAAGTTTCTATGTCATTTTGAGTTTTAAATTTAAGGTTTAGTCATTGGTTAATCTTAATTTTACCTTAATCGATGTAATTAATTTTATTTACTTTCACTAATATTTTCTATCAAAGACTGATTTGACCTTAATAGAAATTAAAAATTATGATTATTCCAAATATGGAATCAATTATTACAAATTCCAAACACACATGTGACTTAAATTAATTTAAATTCAATCCCGCGGTCGGGTCGACAATACTAGTTTTTAAAGTAAAAAATTTAATAAGTTTGATGTGTTTTTATATTCAATTTCAAAATGAAATTGATTAATAATGACCTAAATTGGATTAATTGAAAACAATATTCTCTATTAAACCTTTGAAACCAATTGAAATTTTAATTTATCCTTATAAATAAATTATATGAAAAATCTGTTTCGAATTAGAATCCAATAATTTTAACTATTCATTAAAAATTGATGCCCTATATAAAAATACCAAAAACATATCCTAAAATAATTTTTATTATTAAATTTTAAAGATGAATTCTATTTTGACATATTTAATCTAAAAATTGTACAAATATTTTATTTTAAAAGGGTAACTCATTAAAAGGCTGTAAAACTACCTTAATAAAAATATTGGGTTTTATGTGTTAAATTTGTTTTATTCTTATATTATGCTCGTAAAATCTATAATATGATTGTAAAAATATTTATTAGGATATAAAAAATATATATTACATTGAAATTACTTAATATTTTTAATTAATTTAATTTATTATGATTAAACCAAATTTGCAAGCATAATAATAATTTTCGATAAAAATACTCCCTTTATATTCAATTGGTTCTTATATTCATTTCTAAATAACATGAAACTAATTAATTTATTTTATATTCTATGAAAACCATATATTTACAAAATTTAGTTAATAATATTTATAAAATATAATTTAATGGGTATGTTATATATTATTATTATTATTATTTTAATAATATATTATTTTTTAGTAGTACTCGGGCTAGAGTGTTACATAAGCCATCGAGGAAAGTAATTGTTTCATGTAATGCAAGATAAACATGGTGTTCCATGTAGAGAAATCTAAAATTTATATTTCATGTAGTTCACATAATCCAAAAATATTAATTTAATGTAAAATAAACTATTTTCAATGTTGCGTGAATTGAAAAATATTAAAAAGATTTTATTAATTCGAAAAGAAATAATTATCAAAATATCAGGGTGTTGCCGTAACAAACAACTATGGCATGGAAATAGCTGATTAAAATACCATAATCTTATAAATTTCATGACTTATAACACATTATGTAGGGATAAAATGTTCAGAGGTGATAGTGGTGGTCGGTGGTGGCAACTCTTGACGGTAGCACACCGTCCATGGCTGTTAGTTTACTCACAATAGCAAAATAATGGTCATGGTTTCCATTTCCATAAATCTTGATATATTCTTCATCATATCATTCCCAAAAATAAATATATGGATCAATTAAGGTATACCAAGGTGGATATTGATGTTTTAATCCTCGGAAGCGGCGACTATAGTGGAATCTGGTGATTGGTTGTGATAGTCTCATGGTGTTGAGCATGGTAGTGGTGATGTGAAAATGTATGAGGTGAAGATATTCATAGAAAAAGTGAAGTGATTCCATTTTTTAAAGTGTGAATAACACCCATTAAAATTTCATCCCACATCGTTTATGTACCTCGGGGACTGATTCCTTATTATGTTCGCTGTGTAGTCTGCTGTTCAGAATGTCATAGTATCGGTGGATCTATTCCCACAATACTTTACACACACTCACCTTTAAATCCTATATTTGGTGTTTAGTTATACCCTATAAGTTTTTAAACATATATATATGAGCATAAAAATGTATTATTTAATTTTAATAGTTTTTCATATAAAATATATGAGCATTCGTAGTCACACATATATACATTTTTAAACCGTTATTAAACCAAATAAAACTTTCAAATTTAAAATTTTCATCACATTTTATCCAAATTATCTCTTCAACTATAAATTTCCCACATTTTGGAAATTCAATAAAAAATCATTAAAATATATGATTATATTTAAAAAAATAATTTAAAATATTAAGCATCTATACTCACACACATATATACATTGTTGTATGTATAGACATATTTATATATTTTTATATGGTAAAAAAATAGATATATTTTTATTTTAAATAAAATTTATAATTAATTTTTATTTACAAATATTATAAATATTTAAAATTTTATTTTATATTTAAATATGATTAAATTTTAACATTTTTTTAAATATTTGGGCATCCATACTCACATACATATATACATTTTTTTTAGGTATAGAAATATTCATACATTTTTATATGGTAAATAAAATAGATTTATTTTTATTTAAAATAAAATTGATAATTAATTTTTATTTACATAACATTTATATATTTAAAAAGTTATTTTATATATAAATATGATTAAATATATAAATATTTTTAAAATATATGGGCATCCATACTCACATACATATATACATTTTTGTAGGTATATATATATTAATTCTTTTTTATATGGTAAATAAAAAATATCAATTTTTATTTTAAATTAAATTAATAATTAATTTTTATTTACATGTGATTTGAATATTTAAAAAGTTATTTTATATATACATGTGATTAAATAATAATATATAAAATTATATTTTTATATCTAATTATGTACATATATATATATATATTTAAAGGAAAGGTATTCCTTATATTAAAATATTATCCAAAATAACATTACACATCTTTAGAGGAAAAGAACCAAACCAGTTGAAGGGGCCTTACCACCCCACAAAGAGGTAAGAAATTGGTAAACGGGATTACCTTCATTCTAAATAAATGAAAGAACATAAGGTGATATCTTAGACTTCACTAGACACATGTTGTGGAAAATAGATCCAAAAACATGAAGGGCCCCTTCACCTTGATCCAATGATTTATCAATAATTTGGAAATCAAATGTTATCCACAATATATATGTATATATTTTATTATAAATAAACATAAAATATGAAAAATGATAATATTTGAAGAAAAAATATATATATGTGAAACTAATCCCTGTGAATAAATTAACACTCCAAAGAAAAGGGACAAGAATGTTCTCTTAAATATAGTAGAAATTCTATCAAATGTTGAAAAATATTGCTATCCTGACTAAAAACTCAGTTTTGGAGGCCGTTAGGGATTTTATACTCAGAAAAAACACCTGTGTGGGTTCTCTTAGGTCTTGAAAATGTAGATCACTTCATAGGATTCATTTTTATATCTCATGGAGCCTATACAGACACCTAGATAAAAAAAATTATGTTCGAAGTTCAAGTCATGTTTTCAGCTTATCATAAGATATTAATTATTTCATTACATTTTCTAACACAAAATTGGAATTAAATAACTATTACTTAATACTAATTTAAAAATTAATAATTAATAATAGTTTTTAATTATTTTTAAACCATTTTCACAAAATATATTATATGTTACATGTAAATATATATTTATTATTATATAAATAATATTTTGGAAAATATATTTTATATATATCAATAAAAATATATTTATATATTCAAATGTTATTTTTCATAATTTATATCTTTTTTTATGATTTAAACCTTTTATCAGCACAAATAAAAACACATATGAAGGGATCCATTATCAGTGAAAAAAATAAAAGAGGTAATAAAGGATAAGAATACAACTTATAAAGGAGATATTTATCAACAATAAAAAAATCACTGATAAAATTTATCCCTTATATGTTCTCTTTAAGTGATCATAATGATTTTTTTTATCGGTGATTTTAATTATTTCTGTTAAAAGTACCCCCTTATCAGTGATTTTTTTACTGATAAAAGGTAGCGCTTAATTTTCATAAAAGACATATTAGAAGTGTTTGGATTTTGTTTAGGTAAAAAAATATGGTGTTTAGAGAAAGAAGATATATTTTTATGTGTATGAGATCATAAATAGTTGTGAGTATTCTGGAAAGACACTGAAAAAAATGGTGTTAAGCGGCATTTTATTTAATGGTTGTTTTCAAAACCAATGACAACTTTTTAAATTTTTATTTATTTGGCAGTGGTTTTAGAAAACTATAACTAATTATTTATGGTTTTTTATTTAGTGATATATCACTTCACAATGGTTTTAAACCCCTCTAAATAATAAGATTTATATTTTAATCTATTTTAAATTTTTTAAATTTTTTTATTTTTTTTAATGATTATTAATTTTTTATTTTTTAATTATATACTGTTTATTTCATATTTAATATTATTATTATTTTTGTTGTTGTTTTTATTTTTTTGTCATTGTTACTCATTATGTATTATTTTCTATTTTCATTTTTTTTATTTAGTAAGTATTTATTATTATTTATTTCATTATTTAAATAATTAAGAATCGTTATTTAATTTTTTTAAAATTTTAAATTTTAAATATTAAATTTATAATTATTTTCAAACTATTGATTATTACTTATTAAATTATGATTCATACTTTTACATATTTGGTAGTGATTTAGGCATGACGTGGGCAGGTGGTCATGAGACAAGATACATGCAAGGGGTGAAGACCCATGGACATGATGAAATCATGGCCTCTGGTCCATAAAAAATGAAGGGTCACTGGGCCATCGAATTTTTGTCGTCATTAATATATGAATAAATTTGGACGAATGTGTGAGTAATCCCTTTGGGGGGCTATGACCCGCCTTTCCAGCCTGAGTGTGTATAGTGTATGTGTGTGTTTGAATGTAATTGCAACCAGAACACATAATATATATATATATATATATCTTTATGTGTGTCTATTTATGTTTCATTATATGGGATTATATATATGTGTGCATATATATATATATAATTATCATTAATTATATATATGTGTGTGTATTTATATAAACTTATTAATATTTATTTATAATTATATATATATATATGTGGTTTTTCATTGTATTTATATACAGTTATTTATATTTATATGTGCATATATATATTATATATTTTTTAAAATTTATTTATGTTAATATATAATTGTAGATATTTATATCTATTTATGAATTCTTATATATATTAATATATATAATGTTGATATATATATATATATATAATAAATAATAAATTTAAAAAAACGTAACTAAATATGTAATATTTTTTTAAAGTGCCATTAAATAAAAAAACCATTGCAAAAAACCACTGTAAAATGGTACTCAACCTGTAAATATGTAATGCTATTAAAAAGAATCAAACATCATTTATCGGTGGTTTAAATTTCCACAAAACTCTAAAAACCTTCCATTAAACTCATATATATTTCATACAGTGGGAATTTCAAGTACTACTATAGACATAGGGGACTACGATAGGAAAAACTATTTTTAAAATTCATGACATTATTAAAATGGTGAATCAAACATTGAAGGAAAGAACACGGAGCATGCAAAGACATTAACTATATAACTTTTTTATAAATTCAATTTATTTTATAATTTTAATTATCCAAATATCTAAACATATTTATTAGTTAGTTTATCCCATTTATATATAATTAGAAATGAATACTATATATTCTTTTAAAACATTTTTTTTCTTATATTTTTTACCTATTCCTATCAATGTTTCTTTCCCAAATTGTTTTCTTACAAACATTTTCATTTTTTTCTTTACTTATTACTTTTTTCATTTGAATCGTTTTTTATAAGGATTTTAATGGGTATATTAAATAAAATGAAATGGAATTCAAGTGAAAATTAATATTTATGGTTTTATGTTTTTATAATATGACTGTAACACCCCAAAATGACACTATAAATAGCACCACCAACACTTGATCTCAAAACACCTTCAAGGATCTATTTGGAAGGAAGGAGGAATGTATATTTCCTACCCCACTTCCAAGATTCCAGTGTAGGCAAACTTCATGTATCCTCTCATTAAAACAAATCCATGATGGTGGTTTTTATGAGTCCTGGCAGTGTCCTTCATACCACAACTATGGGCAGCGGCCGTGGGATTTCTCATTCTCTTCTTAATACTCATGTACCAGTTAACGATGTTCCACACCATCCACTATTGAGTAATGGAATCTGCATCTCCTCATATACTATAGAAACCCTTTCCTTCCACCCTCCTCCCTCCATGTATTTTCTCTCTCAAAGAGGTAGGCACAACCCTATTAAGCATCTCCTCATCTCTCGTAACAACAATCCCTCATGTCCCTACCCAATCGGAACTTTCCTCTCCCTTTCCCCTTCTTCATTGCCTCCCTCCCCGATCATATGTGGTTGTGCGGACCATCACCTCACCCTGGGCTTCTTCTGGTAAACTATTTCATTCATATTTTAATAATACTATAGTTCATTTTTTAAAAAATTACTTATTTTTTTTTCATTTATAAAATTTTATTATTAAATCTATTAGATTTCATAAATTTTACAATGTTTTCAAGAAAAAAAATTTAAATCATTTTCTAAATAAATATTTGGAATTATTTTAATATTATAAAAAACAAATTAATCACTTATTAATAAAAAAAGAAAATAGGAAGTGTTTTTCAATACTAAACCCACCTTAGATTTTTTTATTTTATTAAAAGTTATTTTTATTTAGGATATTTGTGTTTATAATATTAGATTTAGATGGTGAAAATTTAGTTTTATTTTTTTAATTTTATGTATTAAAAGTTTTTTTTGATTTATATTTATTGTTTCATTTTCCTAGAAAATGATGCATAACATGAATTGAATATTAGATTGATTAAAAACAATTAGTTCGAATACACATTTTTTAATTCCAAAAAATGACTATTATATCAAAACAAGATAGGGTAATATGATAAAATTCAATTGGATTACACCAATATACTAATTCCCTTTAACAACACACAAAATGGCTTTTAACTGTGCTAAAAAAACGTAGTTAATCACAGTGATGAAAAAGGAGAGGTTCCTTTTATCAGTGCTAGAAAATCCCTAATAAATTGGATCATTTATCCATGCTAAAAATAAGTGTTGCTAAATAGAGCTGATAAAAGGGGTCCTTTATCCATCCTCAAAAATAGTGATGATAAAGGGAGTCCTTTATCATTGCTCAAAATAGCACTGATAAAGGCCAGACTACATGTAAGGTGATGTTAATATAAAAACACATCCAGGTAGAAAAAACCTTTAATATATATTTAATTTAAATCATGAATAAAAAATTATACACCCACGGTATATATAAAAAAACATCAAGATAAATTTCAAATAAAGTATTATATAATTACATTTGCAATTATCCAAAAAACAGTTAAAAACATTAATGTTTCATCTTTTAATGTATGTGATCCCCTCTAAAAAATGTTTCCCTTTGTATCATTTTCCAAAAAAAATCATACCAACTCGAGAAAAAAATCCCACCTATATAGGAAGACAAATATTATGTTATTATTACTCTAAATAAATATATTAAACATTAATATGAAATAATACATTAATAAAATGTCACTATTTAATAAAAAAGACACATTTGGATTAATACTGGTCAAACATTGAGTCCAATTATGGTGAGGTTGATTCATACATGTCACAAATGAGTGATGGATAATTGTCCTAGACTATTAAAAATATCTCAAGGTGTTTGCTCAGTTTTCAGTATGTCCGGTGTGTTTTTTTACTAAAATGTCTTTTCAAACTAGAATCATGCATTATGAATCATATTGGCCGCATCGTGCATCAGTTTGATGTGAGATTAATTCATTCATGTCACAAATGACATATGAATAGTTTTAGTAATTTATCAATACAATCAGAGCATTTTTTCTTGGTTTGAAGTGAGTGACATTTTTTGAACTTAAATGTCAATTTTAAACTCATAATAGATACTTTTAGTCATATCCATCACATTTTTCATTAGATTGAGGTGGTTTTGATTTCTGCACATTAGAAATGACTGGTGGATCATCTTCTTAATGTATAAAAATAATATGAATGTGTTTTCTTGTTTTTAAGTATGAAACTTGTTGTTTTTACATAATTTAATGTCAATTTTCAATAAAAAGACACACTTTGAGTAATACCAGCAACACAGTGTATCCTATTGAGGTGAAGTTAATTCATAAACATCACAAATGACTTATAGATAATTTTCCTAATGTATCAAAACAATCTGAATTTGTTTTCTTTTTTTTCAGTCACTTTTATTTTTACTTAAATTAATGTCAATTATAAATAAAAAGAGACACGTTAAGTTATATCAGCCACGCCATACATCCTATTGAGGTTTGTTTCATTCCTACATGTCACAACTTATTTATAGATAATTTTTCTAAAGTATCAATACAATCCGAAGGTGTTTTCTTGGTTTCCAGTATTCCAGATGTGTTTCTTACTAAAATGGCATTTCAAACTAGAAACACGCATTATGAGTCATACCAGACATATTGTGTGATGGTATGATGTGATACATCTTCATACACATAAAAAATGACTTATTAACCATTTTCATAATATATTATGGCAATATAAGTGTGTTTTATTGATTTTTAGTGAGCGACACGTTTTGAACCAAAATGTCAATTTTAAACTAATAATGGAGACTTTTAGTCATACCAGTTAGACTGTGCATCAAATTCAGGTGTTTATGACTCCTTCAAATCAATAACAACTCATTTATTGGTATCCTAAAATATCAAAACAATGTAAATGTGTTTGATCAGTTTTTAGTATGTCACATGTTGTTTTGACTTAAATTAATGTCAATTTTAAATAAATATATGCACTTGGAGTCATAATGGTCACACCATGGGTTTTATTGAGGTTTTGATCAATCCAACACGTAAAAAATGACTCATGTATCATTTTATTAAAGTATCAAAACAACTTGAATGTGTTTTCTTTGTTAACAATTTTTCATTTGTGTTTTCATACAAAAAAATCATTCCAAATTGGAAAAATGAAATATGATCCATACTGATCGAATCGTGCTTATATTTTACATGAGAATACTTCATAAATGTCACAAATGAATAGTGAGTCGCTTTCCTAAATTATCAATACAATTATAGCATATTTTTTTGGGTTTTAGTGATTGACTTATTTTGAACTAAAACGTCAGTTTTAAATTGATAATGGTCACTTTTAGTTATACTAATCACACCACATTCCAGATTAATTTACGGTTTATTCTTATATGTCAAAAATGACTCATAGTTCTCATTCCAAAACTATCAAAACAATCCCAATGCATTTGATCATTTTTCAGTATGAAAATTGTCTTTTTAGTTAAATTAATATCAATTGTAAATAAAAGGACACACTTGGAGTCATATCGATCACACCATGCATCATATTGAGGTGTGGTTGACTCTTACAAGTCAAAAATGACTCATAGAACATTTACATAAATTATCTGAATAATCCTAATGCATTTTCTCGGTTTTCCATAGGTCACATAATCTTTTTAATAAAATTAATGTCAATTTTAAGTAAAAAATAGACACTTTGGGTTATACCAGCCACAATATGCATCATATTGAGGTGTGGATGATTGTTACACATCAAAAATGATGGATGTATCGTTTTCATAAAGTATCAAAACAATATGAAATATTTATCTCAGTTTTCACTATTTTATTTATGATTTTTTACTAAAATATCATTTTAAATTAGAAACATGCATTTTGAGTCATACTGGTCACATCTATTAGAGTTTTTGTTCTGCAACCAACTATTTTTACTTTGATTACCTGAACATTTGATCTATTAAATATTAAATTTAATATCTTATTACATATTGTTCATTTTTCTGCATGATCATAATGTAATAGTGTCCTGGATTATTTGTCACATTCATAAGGTCATAGTAGTTCCCTGATATAATGATAACCTTCATGTGTTATAAAAATATTCATAATATAGCTTTTTTTTGTATAATATAATATTTTGGGAAACATATTATATAGATTATCTGGTGCGAGTACTCATATGTATTTGAGACTTCTTCTTATTATGTTCGCACTTAGTAATCTCCAATATGAAATATTATGAGAATAGACAGGCCAGTAAGATTTCTATATGATTTGGTGTCATTGTATATTCCTATCTTCGAGCATTTGTAATGGTCCTTAGACATTAATATTTTCATTTTTTCGTGTCACAACTTGTGCACTTATATTTTCTGATGAAAACAGCCACACCATATGTTTGCAGGAAGTAGGGTACATTGGGTGTGTCATGAATGACATGTTATTAATGGATATGTAATTAAAGGATTTGTCCCATCCATATTTATGGAAGTTGATATCTCAACCCTTTGATTGAAATAGAACATTCTCCCTAAATTCTATGGCCATGGTGTAATGAAGAGTCTATTTTAGATAGTCAAAGAATGATGTATCGAGCATATAGGTTTTTGACAATGTCATGCAACCTTCTTGACGAGATATTGTGAAAAGGGGATTATATTACACAGTGAGTGTTCATATGTGGTTGTCATCATTATGAATTTAAGTTCATTCTCTTGGGTTCTATGACCCATTTCTAGATAATAATCATGAACATTGGGCAATCCCACCTAATTCCAATGAGAAATAATCATAGAGGGTCCCACACATAGTGTTTCTAGTGGTCTCAATTAAATTCTATTTGAATTTAATTAGTGGAATAAATATTATTCTCAAGACTAGGGAATAGTTATATTCAATTTATATTGATCACATAAATTAAATAAAGAATTATTTACTAGATTGTGAGTAAAATATATATATATATATATATATATTATTGAATATTTAATACTTATTTATTTACTAGTTTGCGAATAAAAAATTTACTTAAGAGAATAAAATATTTATTCGGGTATTCAATAAATGGAATTGGTGTTCAAACAGACCAAAACTATGCCCAATGACAAAACTATTATTTATGAGTTGGTAAACATTTTTTATCCATTTCCCAAAAGTTGGCACACCAAAAAATAATAATACGATTAGTATTATTATTATGTGTCATGGGATTTAATTCAAGGTTATAATTATATTTAATTTTTTTATGTAATTAAATTTTATAACTGAAATCGCAGCTCTATGAATAGATGCATGTGTCTATTGTTTAATTAATTCAAAACCAATTCAATGTTTGGGAATATAGAATTGTTTCACATAATTAATTCTCTCTCGATTCCTCCTCCTCTCTCCCTCTCAAGAACAACATACCCAAGGGATAATTTCTTCAAGACCGAAGAATGAGTGATCAAATAAGAACAACACACGATATTTGATTCTCCATGATAGTTCCTAGAGAATGAGTGGCATTTATCGGAGACCATTGAAGCATGTGTGGAACACATCTAGAGGGATTATACCCTTTCATCCTCACAAGTGCAATAAAGGGATTCTAGAAGGCCCTTTTTTGGTAGATTAAAAATTATCAATGAAAAAAATTCCTAAGACCAAGTATTTATTTTTTCAGATATTATATAAATTAATTGTCAATTAAATGTGCTAGAATTTCACTCTTGGTTTTAGGTAATGTTTTTTAAAATAAATTTTAATATATCACCCACCACCACATGCTTCCATTATTCCTAGAACCAACAAGTTTTATTAGAGTGGTCACCATTAAATTTATGATTTTTTATTTGATTTTTGATCTATACACAATTGTGGCTAGGTTATATTTCATGTTATTCGTTATTTAATATGATTTGAATTAACATGTTATCAACATATTAATCAAGTTAGTTCATTGTTTCATTTTTATAAAGGTTTAACAACAACAACAAAATTACCATAGATGCCATCAAGAAGTACCAAATCGTTGGCCGGTAAAACTGGGTTACGCAGCATGTGACCGGAGCATAGGTTGTATACCCATGCACAATGTATCTGGATATACCTGGTAATTAATTATACGTGCTGATTTTATTACACACCACATGTTGATCGGGACAACATGGAACACGACCAGTGGATACACATTTTGTAATTGGCATGAATGCACTATGTAGTCTGGCTGAGTCAACACACTGAAGCCCCAAGCATGTGACTTGGATATACAACAATCGAGGTACATGACTTGTAGCTTCATGTACATGTTGTGTAGTCTCCCATTGATGAAAAAAATTAAAATTACATTATATTTGAATTGACAAAATTAAAATTTTATTTTATTTATTAACACACCATTTCTTGATTGATAATTTAATAATGGTTTTAAAGAATTTCAAAATGCTTAATTACTATAATGTAATTAAAATTTCATTATTGGTTCTACCATTCATTTTCTTTTAATTCCATGAATGATGGGTATCCCCAAATAAGATCACATTATCATTATGATAAAAGGTAATTAATTAATTAATTAATTAATGCAACCGTGTTTATCATAAATAATAAATTAATGAATAAATGAATGCTAACTATTTAATTTTTCATATTCTTTGTATGTGAGACAATTCATGATATTGACCAATACGTGTGAATGTGATGATATTTATTTAATTAAATTTATTTCATGGTTTTAAAATTATTTAATATTAAATTAAAAGATGTCATATGAGTCATACCTCCATCCATTATTATGTAGGACCTGTGTGTCCATGGGTATTTTTGTAATTTCATTTTACCAATCATTTTTTCCCACACCTACATGTGAGTAATAAATATATGTAAATAATGGAGCATGGGTATGGATCAATATGGAACCATTAACATGCCAACTCAGTGATATATAGGTGGACATGTGGAATGTTTTATCTCATGACAAGTCTGGAATAAGGAGTTATTTCCCCAAAGTCATAGGTTGATTTAATATCTACTCATTAAATCAACCATTAGATAATCTCCTGATTAGTTCATTTAATTATTTATTATTTTTTTCTAATGCATTGGAATTTTATTTATTTATTCAAGGAAAATATCACATAAACGAATGAATTAATTTGAAAAAGATGGAATTTAAATAAAATTGATAATGCATAAATGTTTTATCCCAACAAGGTTGGTTAATTATGAAAAAATCAACTTAAATATTGAAAAACATGTAAAGGATAAAATAAGATAAAAAAATTATGCATAATAAAATAAAATCACTCATTCTAATATTAATTCAGACTAATCCTTATGTTACTTTATTAGTAACAAAACTCAATAAAACTATGTGTTTGACCAACCCTTGTTGGGACACCTACATTTATTAGGTGAGTTCTTAAGTTTTGGGTTAACTTAACTATTTTACAAAAGAGAAGTATCCCTTTCTAGAATTGGTGTGATTTTGAGTAAGTGTTTAGAAAATCCATGTCATGGTTTCTAGAATTGGGAGTCCACTCAATGGATCAAGGAGCTACAAGCTTGTAGTTGGAAAAGACTTTCCTACCAAAATTCCTTCAAATAGCTTGACCAACCCTTGTTGGGGTTATGCCAAGGGGAATATGGAACCTTTCCACTATAATGTCCTAGAAACTAAACATTTTATTTTCAAATGGTGAGGGCTATTAGAACATGATAAAATAGTGGGAGATTTAATAAAATAAATTAATTTTTTATTACTAACAAAATTTGTAATAAAGAAAAGTTCTAATAATCTACTCGTTTAATTGTATAATAAAATGAAACTCTCATCATCCACACTATCCTTATAGTCAATATTTGATAACGAAAAATTTATCCTCGAATGTAACTTCCATGAGTTGTTTAGATGCTTCCAGGTTGTTCTATGCCATGAATGGAAATCTTACATACAAGAATCCTCAATGTCTGATCTGTATTCTCAAGAGGTGAGTGATTAAGAGTTCCTAGTATTTGATAAAAATAGGAATGATGTGTTTGAAATTAAATTTTTTATTCGTTCTTCTATGTCTTCTAAACTCGTAAAGTCTCACGAAAACATGGATGTGTATAATATTCTTGAGAACTTCTGTGGTCTTTACCAAGAGAGAGCTAGACAAGAAACGTTTGAGATTTCCAATACAATATTTCAGAGTAATATTGGAGAGGGTTCCATAGCTGGGACTCATGTAGTCATGCTCATTGGATACATTGTTCTTTTAGAGGTTCTAGGGTATAAAATCCCCAAAGAACTGGGCACTAATCTCATTCTGGCATCACTCCTTCATATATTCTCCAGTTTTGTTGTGAATTTTAATATGAAAAAAATTAAGAAGTCTCTTTTATATATTCTTATCTTAATTCTACATGTAGATAAAGATATAAAGTAAATAGAACCTTATGTCTATATGGTGATCAAATTTAAAGGGAAAAAATATCTTTATACACAATGATTATTCACTCCCACACAAGAAGAATAATATCCAAGTGGAAGAAAGGGAATGGGATGTTATCTTCTTCGCATATGGTAAGAAGGGCCACTTCATAAAAAAACTGTGCCTAGCTAATGAAGCAAGGGGATTATTTAGGTTCATTTTTTATCGAGTTAAATTTATCTATTCCTATAAACTGTGTATTAGATATATCTTGTGGTACTCATATATGTAGTAAAATATTAGAACCAAATAGATTCAGAAAAATTGACTAAGGGGATGTAGATCTATGAGCAACCAATGGAGCTAAAATTGTTTTTGTATCTACCAGGGACAACCATCTCACATTACCAACTGGAATGGTCTTGCTATTTAAGTTTTGTTATTATTTTACTTCAATAACCAAAAACATTATTTCTATATCCAGACTCGATACATATGGATTCATTTTCAAATTTGGAAATAAATGTTTCTTCTTTTATAAAGATAGAATTTTTATGGTAAGGCACATTTACATAATTGTCTTTAAGTGTTGGATTACATGATCTATGTAATAGAAGTAGATAATGAAATTACTTCACATGACTCATACCACACCCAACTTTGGAATCATTGGTTAGGTCATGTAAATGAAAAATTCTTCAGAAAATTAAAACAAGATGGATATTTAGATTCATTCAAAATAAAACTACTTTGTGTATGAAACACATCTTTACAAGGAAAAATGACCAAAGCCCCATTTAGTGGGAATGGTGAAAGGGGTAAATAGCTTCTTGAATTAGTTTATACTGATGTGTGGGACCATTTCCTATTAAAGAAACAGGTGGATACTCATACTTCAAAACATTTACTAATTATTTTAGTAGATATAGAAAGTTTTAATTAATGAGTTCTAAGTCTAATTATTTTGATAAATTCAAGGAATACAAGATTTAGGTTGAGAAATAGCTTCATAGGGAGATTAAGAAGCTCTGCTCAGAATAAGGTGTAGAATATATTAATCAAGACTTCATTGATTACTTATGGGAGTTTAAGAACCTATCCCAAAACACTCTTCCTTACATGCCTTAGTGGAATGGTGTAAGAGAATGAAGGAATCGCAACTTATTGGATATGGTGAGTTCAATAATGAGTCATGTGAGACTACTATTATTTTTTTGGGGATATGCATTACAAATAGAGGCGCACATACTAAACTGTGTACCAACTAAATTGATAAATGGTATCCTATACAAATTTTGGAGTGGAAGAAAAACCATGTTACTGAATTTACATGTATGGGGAAGAAAAGTTTTTGTTAAGGCCTCTTCAGGTAACAAACTTCCACCTCGAGGAACAAAGTGCACCTTTATAGGATACCCCAAGGAAACAATGGTATATTACCTATACAACCTCTTGTAAAAAGGCTTATAATGTAAATTCCAACCACATTCTTTGAGAGGGATAAAATCTCCAAAAGAGATAGTGGGAGTGATATAAACTTCAATGAAGTCGAGGCTCAAGGAACACATGAGATGGTGCAGGATCAGATTCCACAAATTCCTATTGAAGAATAAATTATTCCAGAGACATAAGAACTTTGTAGGAGTACAAAAGAGGTTAGATAACCAGAACAATATGGTTTTCTAGTTACCAAGGATGGTGACTCATTAATAGATGATAATAATGACCTTCTAACCAGTAAAGAATAAGTAAGTGGCCCAAATGTTTCAAAGTGGAAAGAGGCTATGAATTCTAAAATTAATTCTATATACCAAAACCAAGTTTGGATTTTGGTAGATCCTCTAGTAGATGTAAATCCTACTATTTGAAAATGGTTACTCAAGAAGAACATGGACATTGAAGGAAATGTTATTACCTATAAGGTGCGACTAGTTGCAAAAGGGTTCAAATAAAATCAAGGTATTGACAAAGATTAAACCTTTTTATCAGTTGCAATATTGAAATACATTATAATTCCACTTACCATTATGGATTACCAAGACTATTATATTTGGAAAATGGATGTCAAAATAGGCTTCTATAATAGGAACGTTTAGGAAGATGTCTACATGAAACAACCTAAAGGGTTTTTGACTCCAAAGGATTCCAATAAGATAGGTAAGTTGAAAAAATCCATTCATGGACTAAAGAAAGCTTCCAGGTCATGGAAAATTTATTTTGATGAATCCGTAAATGTATTTGGTTTTATAAAGAACTAATGTGATCCATGTGTTTACAAACGGTTTATTGGGAGTGGTGTAATTTTCTTAATAGTATATGTTGATGACACATTACTTATTGGAAAGAAAATACCAGTCTTAAAGTATGTTAAGGCATGGTTGAATAAATGTTTTTTCAGGAAAGACTAGGGTGAGGTAGCATATAGTCTTGGGATCATGGTCCATCATCATAGATCCAATAGGTTTCTTGGCCAAATTCAATGTAAATACATTGATAAGTTACTGAAGAGATTTAGTACGGAACAATCTAAGAGGGGATTGTTTCCAGCATCACATGGCATTCATCCTTCTAAGAAAATGATTCCTCAAACCCATGAGGAATGAAATATAATTTCAAGGATTCTATTGGAATCAGATATTTGGTTAATCATGTATGTTATGTTATATACTAGGCTAGATTTTACCTGTGCATTAAGTGTGGTAGGTAGCTATCAAGATGATCTGGATGACCACCATTGGATGGTAGTCAAGACTATCCTTAAGTATATGAGGTGTAACGAGGATATATTCTTATGGAGGATATGAGGAACTAGTCATTATAGGATATGAATATTCCAGTTTCTAGACATACCAAGATGACATGAAGTCACAAACAGGATAGATCATCACTTTGAATAGAGGTGTTGTGAGTTATAGGAGCACAAAGTAGGTTGTGGTCACAGATTCTACAGCAGATTCTGAGTATATTACAGCTTCTTGAGGTAGATAAAGAAGTAGTTTAAATGAAAATTTTCATCCAAGAGCTTTATCTGGTACCTAGTATTAAACATCCCATCATACTCTATTGTGATAATACTGCAACAGTGGCTCTCGTAAAAGAGAAAGGGTCACCTTAGTGGAAAAATAACATACTTTGGAAGTATCAACTCCATAGGGATTTTTCTCAAAGAGGTTAATTTTCCATGAGTAGTATATTCATAAAATACAATGTGGTGGACCCCTTACTAAAGCCTTAACTTAGCAGAAACTTTATTATCATGTGAGGTCTAATGAACTGAATGTTGTAGGTAGTTGTCTCTAGTCCAAGTGGGAGTTTTTTGTGTTGACATCCTAGAACCTACTATTTTTACTTTGATTACATGAATATTTGATGTATATAATATTAAATTAAACATATTCTTATATATTGTTCATTTTTATTCATGACCCTAATGTAACAATGTCCTAAAGTATTAGTCGCATTGATAAGGTCATAGCAGTTCCCCGCTATGATGATAACCTTAAAGTGATATAACAATATTCTTAATATAGTTCTTCCGTTGGATAACATACTATAATGGGACACATAGTACATCGACCATCTAGCATGGGTACTCAAAAGCAGATGATACTTCTTCTCCTGAAATTTACACATGGTAATATCTATGATTGGAGATTTTGAGAATAGACACGCAAGTAGGAATTCTAAAAGTTTTGGTGTCATAGGATATTTCTATCTATGAGCATTATTAATGGTACTTGGACTTTAATATTATCATTAATGTATGTCACGACTCATGCACGTAGATTTTATGATAAAAAATAATAGCATATGTTAGCAGGAAGTAGGATAAGTTTGGTGTGACATGAATGACATGTTATTAATGTATAAGTCATGAAAGGATTTGTCCTATCCATATTTTTGGAAGATTATATCTCATACCTTTGATTGAAATAGAATTGTCATCCTAAATTTCATGGTCATGGTGTAACAACAAGTTTATTTCATTTGGTCAAAGAATGATGTATCAAGCATATAGGTTTACGACACCATCATGTAAATTTCTTGATGAGATATTGTGACAGAGGGATTATATTACGCAGTGAGTTTTTTATGTGATTTTTGTCATTGTGACTTTAAATTATTTCTCTTGGGTGCCTTGACCCATTTCTAGATAGTAAACTTGGACTTTAGGCAATCCCACCTAATGAAAATAAGAAAGAATCCTAGAGGGTCAAACACTAACTATTTCTTGTGGTCTCAATTAAATTATATTTGAATTTAATTAATAGAATAAATATTATTCTCAAGACTGGTAAATAATTTAATTTATATTATATTGATCACATAAATTATGTAAATATTTATTCAAATATTGTGAATAAAATATATTTATTTTTTTATTGAATATTTAATACATATTTATTTACTAGTTTCTAATTACAATATTTATTTAAGAGAATAAAATATTTATTCGGGTCTTCAATTAATGCAAGAGGAGTTTGAATGGACCAAAACTATGTCCAGTGATAGAATAATTATTTACGTGTCGATAAATATAATTTATCCATTTTTCACATGTTGTCACACCACAAAATAATAAAACTATTATTATTATTATGTAAAATGGGATTTCATTAATGGTTATAATTATATATAATGGTTTTTATGCAATAAAATTTTGTTTCTGAAATTCTCTCTCTATAAATAGAAACCTATGTCTATTGTGTAATTACTTAGAAACGAATTCCATGTTTGGGAATAGAGTATTTTTTCCACAAAATGAATTCTCTCTAGACTCCTCCTTTATTTCTCTCAGGAATGATAAACCCATAGGATAATTTCTTTAAGGCCAAAGAACGAGTGATCAAGAGTGAAGAACGCAGTACATTCAATTCTCTGTTCTAAGACCTAGAGAATGAGTGGCATTTCTCAGACCATCGAAGCACATGTTGATTATCTCTAGAGGGAATCAAACACTTGGATCTTCACTAGTGCAATGAAGGCAATCTGGAAGGGCCTTTTTGGATGATCAATAATCATCAATGAAGAAAGTTCCTAAGACCATGTATTTATTTTTACAGATAATAAATATATTAATTATAAATTTGACATTCAATATCTGTGCTCTTGGTTTTTAGCAACGATTATTAAAAGAAGTTTTAATATATCACCCACCACCACATGCATGTGCTGTACCCGAAACCAAAAGAATTATGCATCATTTTGACATGAGACTAATTCATACATGTCAAAATGAAATATGAATCGCTTTCCTAAATAATCATGACATCCAAATCATGTTTTCTTGGTTTTCCATGAGTACCTCATTTTGAACTAAAATATTTGTTTTAAACTAAAAACGTATACTTTTAGTCATACCAGTACCACCATGCATTGGATTGTGGTTTGGTTAATTCATATACATCAAAATTAACTTATAGATCATTTTTATACAGTATGAAAACAATATGAATGTGTTTTCATGACTTTTAGTATCTTTGTTTACTTTTTTTACTAAAATGTCATTTCAAACTGAAAACACACATTTTGTGTCATAGCGGTAGCATTTTACATCATTTTGATGGGAGACAACTTCATACATGTCCAAAATGAATTATTAATCACTATCCTAAATTATCAATACAATCTAAATGTGTTTTCATGGTTTTCAGTGAGTGACACATTTTGAACTAAAACATCAATTTTAATCTAATAATGGACCCTTTTAGTCACGTCGTTCCCACCATGCGTCAGATTGAGGTCATATTGATTCCTAGATGTCAAAAATGACTCATGGATCATTATATTAAAGTATCAAAACAATTGGAATGAATTTCCTTAGTTTTTATTATGTCACTTTTTCTTTTATTTAAATTAATGTCACTTCTAAAAAAAGACACGCTAAGAGTCATAGGGGTCACATAGTGCATCATATTGAGGTGCAGTTGACTCATACATATCAATAATGACTCATGCATGATTTTAATAAAGTATCAAAACAATCGTAATATTTTTTATGGGATTTCAGTATGTCTCTTGTTCTTTTTACTAAAATTAATGTTATTTTTAAATAAAAAGAGATGCTCTGAGTTATAGTGGCCACATTGTGCACCATATTGAGGTGTAGTTGATTCATACTCTTCATAAATGATTGATAGATCGTTATCCTAAATTATCAAAACAATTGGAATGTTTTTTCTCAGTTTTTAGTATGTCATTTTTTCTTTTTACTAAAACTACTGTCATTTTTAAATAAAAATAAACACTTAGAGTTATACCAGCCACACTTTGCATCTTATTGAGGTGAAGTTGATTCTTACATGTCTCAAATGACTCATGGATCATTTTATTAAATCATCAAAAAAACGTGAATGATTTGTCTGAGTTTTCAGTATGTCACTAGTTCTTTTTAGTAAAATTAAGGTCAATTTTAAATAAAAAGACCCACATAGAGTTATATTGGTTGTACTATGCGTCAAGATGAGGTGAGGTTGATTCCTACTAATTATAAATTATATATGGATCATTATATTAATGTATCAAAATAATATGAATAGGTTTTATTTGTTTTGAGTATGTTAGTTGTTTTTTTACTAAAATTTATGTCATATTTAAATAGAAAGAAGAACTTGGAGCCATACCTATCACACCGTGCATCGTATTTAGGTTCACCTGTTTCCTACATGTCCTAAAGTCTTCAAAAACATTAATTGTCAATTTTATCATGATTTACACTGCCTTTATTTATTGAACTATAAGCACTACATATTGAATCGATGTTCTTAGCAGAAAAATCATTCTCAATGTTGAAATACAAGAGAGTCAATGTGAAACTGAGCTTCTTCAACACTTCTGTATTTCAACAAGAAATGTTTTTTCACCAAATAACATCAACTCAATGCGGTGTTTGTATCTTGACAAAGACAACCAATGGAAATTTTAAAGACCTATGAAAAAATAAATAGTTTTTAGATAAAACTGATAGGAAAAATAACTTACAATAGTAGATAAAATGTTGAAAAAATTAATTAATATGTAGTAGGAATTCACCTTTTTATGATGGTTGTATACATTCTTGATGCATTTCCTTATTATCATTATCTCAATTGTATTCTCAAAGTCAAATCTCTCACGAGTATTACCAGCTTCGGACAATCCACCCCAACTCAATCAAAGGAATCCACTAGTATAAGAAAACAATTATTAGGTGAGTAACACTAAAAATAAGTAAACCATTGACATATCAAGAAAAATCCTTTAACGGATCATCCATTTTGAAATAGAGTTCCAGATTATGTTAATTCAGTAGATAATAGATATTTTAATGAGTAAAAACATAATATTAAAAAAACATTTCCTTCTTATTGAATTTTGAGTTGTAGCCTCAGTTTCCAATCTCTCATGGGAATGATTAGTTTCGAACCAACCCCCCGACTCAAACAAAGGAATCCACCTATGTAAGAAAACAATTGTTATGGGTGTAATACTAAAAAGAAGTAAATTAAATATAAATATTAAACAATCCACTGCTTGTAACACCCCAGGTAAATAATGAATATGACATTTTTATATTTATCCATATTCATGAATAAAATATTAATATGACTTTAAAGGGGATGATATGCTTGATGGTGTACCCAACACGCAACAACGAGTTTCTTGGGAATCTTACATTGCACTCTAATAATAAAATAATATAATTTTAAATGGTAGTTAACATGTAGCCATTGTAAAGGCGTAAATGGATAGAAATAACTAAAATATGATTATATATGATTTTAAATGTTTTTACATTTATCCAATAAATGATAATGGCTTAAAATACGGAAAGAATTCAATTTTAGGCGTATATGCCCTAGTTTTCACTAAAGGTTCACTTATCGCCTTTTGATGGAGAACTGTCATTAAATATAGTTTTGATCACTCTTATACATTCTTTTGGACCAAATAAAAATCTTATTAAGAATTGGGACATCAAATTTTACTTTGTGTAATTTTTTGGTATTTTTCCGATAAAGTTCATTTTTTTTAATGAATAGTGTAAAATGTTGTGTTTTAATTCAAAACCTCTTTTTAATCTAATTTATTTATATGATTAGATAATATTTTGAATTGGTTTTAAAGTGAAATTAGAAAAAAAAATTACCATTAAATCCAATAGTGGTCGTTGGAATTAATTTTACTTTGAAATCAGACTTAAACTATTGTCAATCTTTTGATACTTATTGTTTTATAAAAACACGCTATTTGCTCTGACAGCGGGAATTAATTATTAAATTAATTAATGTGACTAATATGTTTTTAATTTTTTAAAACGGACTTCATTTTTGAATTCAGAATATCAAAAATAGCTTAGGGTGATTTTTTTGGGAATTTTCTGAAAAACTTCAATTTTTGATGAATAGTGAAACCACTAAGTGGTACTTATAAAAACTGATTTTTCCATTTAAATGAAATTTTTCCATATTTGTGTTTTGAATTTCAAAAATCCGACATACATGGTTGTCATTAAGAAGTAAAATTTGGTTCAATGGGATAAAAATAATTTTTTTGTGAATAGTAACTTACTAAGTTTTTAATCGCGATTAGTGGTAATTAGTGTAGTTTAAGGTAAAAATAATGTTTTAATAATATGAAATGAACTTGACACATGTCCTAACCTCATTGGATGGGTAATGGCCGACCAAGACAAGCCATGGGTCAACTTGGGGACCCCATGGATCCACTTTGGTTGGGAAATGACATAAATAACATTTTATTTAATGTAAAAGTAAAAATGACACAAACATAATATGTTTTACAAAAACAATTTTTACATGGGGTTATAAAGATCGGAATTTCTATTATAAATAGTAATTGGAAAGATAAAACGATTTCATACATCATAGTATTTTTATTATAATTTTTAGACATTAAATAAATTAAATTATTTATGACATCATGATGATGCAGCGATGACCTCATTATTTAATGATTTAAATAAAATGGAAAGATAATGTAAAATCTGTGAAATAAACATGTCCAAAACTTATTGGATGGGTGGATTTAGAACCCTTATCACCTTATCCACGAATTATATCAATGTGGGACCTTTTAAAACCGAAACACATTTTCAAATAAAGTAATATTTCTTACTTTCCAAAAGTGCCCTTCCTCTCCTCTTATAAAAGGCCCCCACCTCTACCTAATTTCACACACTCCTCAGGCCTTTGACTCGGCCAACCCCTGACCATTTACTCTCTCCACATCTCTCTCCTCATCCTTGAGGATTCCCTTTGGGAAGAATCCTTTCAAAGGAAGCCTTTAGGCTCAAATCAAAAGAAGTTAAACTTTTAAAGGTAATTCATTCTCTCATGTTTATTTGTTTTATTTTGCTTCTCCAACCCCCTAAACTCTTTTTATTTACTTCTTTTGTAACAAAAACAGTGTATTAAATATACTAGGATGTTGTTATAAGATTTATTCGAGCTACACTCTCACACAACTACATCAAATGGTTAAAGAACATACGGTTTCCGTGGATGGTGAAATTCTACCTCCCGAAACGATGATTGTTCAATACTCATTTAACACCTTCAAAGGTGGCCATTATAATGTCACTATTTTTATATATGATATATAATATGTTTATGTTTTACTTATGCTTCTGTATTTTTCATTTGTTTCTTACCTTTATGGCTTCCATTATGGGTATACGCGATATCTTCATTTTAGGAAGTGCGGACTACCGCCCCCTCAAAGTGATGTGATTCGTTAATGCCATACGTGGGACGTATAAAGGATGGATTTAATGTTATTATATATGATGTTATACTGTAATTATTATATACCTCTATATCATTATTATTTCTTTCCATTAAAGTATGAGATAGAAATGAAATTAGCGTTCATGCGTACGTACGGCTTACCGTCTCCATGAACGGTGCATTTCATTTATTATCCCAAAATGTAATGTACTATTAAAAGTACATGTATATAATTGATATATATAATGAATGATATATCTAAATGATGAATATAATTATGTAATTAAAATATAAATACCTCTCATTTATTTTTAATTCCATTAATATGACAAAGAAATGAAAGTAGCGTTCATGCGTACGTACGGCTTACCGTCTCCATGAACGGTGAATTTCATTTATTACCTCTAAATGATTATTTAATGTTATAAATGCATGAATATACTGGATATATATGACATATATGATATCTACATCATGAATACAATTCTGGATGTAATAAACATTTGGCCACACGAACAACATGTAATTGTAAGAAGTCCACTTTCGACTTAAGAACCAAATATCGACAAAACAAACATTATTAACTTAAATGATTACATGATGTTCATAACATGGTATAAAAGTAATAATGAACATGAAAAAGGTTCTTAAGGAAGTAGAAATTAACTCATGTTTATTATTCAGGACGTTAAAGAACGATCGACCCAAGTCGGACCCGAGGTAAGGGATCCTACAACTCTCTTTCTTTTTATGTACACTCTTTAATGTCATTTCATTTAAGCTCATTTTATTATAATTGGGATGTTATTTTATATTACTCCTACTTTAAGTTTTATGTTCATGTGATGAGAGACCCTATTCTCTCTCATCAATCCATTTTGGAAGTTTTGAGTGGCACCGTTAGGCTGCCGAACATTCGTAAGAGATCTAACCTCTCTCTTTCTTTTAAAGTACTCTCCTTTATGTCACTTCTTTTAAGCTCCTATTTGTTATGTTGGGGGATGTTATTTTATATTCCTCTTTCTGTAAACATTATGTTGATGTGATAAGAGACCCTATTTCCTCTCATCAATCCATTTTGGATGTTTTATGTGGCGCCGTTAGGCTGCTGATTTTTCGTAAGAGATTTTTCATCTCACTTTTATTCCTGTGAGATTTATGATACATTTGCCACAATTTCCATTGAGTGGTTTATGTACTGCCCACTATTACACTCCTTTTGTAATATAATTCCATTTATTGGTATTTACATATTCATAGTATGACACTTCTTCAATGGGGTGTACTTTTCGAAAGTTACCCAAGTCGGTAAAGGAACCTTTCACCCTCCTCTTTTTTAAAAGACTTCTTTTGTTGGGTCTTTTAATTTACAAATTTTTATGTTGGGATATGTTCTCATATAGCCTTATTGATGTAAATTTTATGTCCAAGTGATGATATACACTTTTTATCTCTCATCAAATCATTTTGATATGATGTCGTTAGGCTGTTAAGGGAACTTTTTAACCCAATTTCGATTTCTTTGGGTTCAATATGTAGTCATTGAATATGTCATCCATTGAATATGTGTGAATGACCATTTATTGTTTTACACTTAATATCCACTTATATTGGGTGTATTTATATTTTTCACACATATTGTTTAGATTTATTTGTCCTTAATTTAAGGATACCTTCTTTGTAAGGGGCTTCGTCTCAATCTCCTTTCATTGAGGCATATTTCGTTTTATACACAACTTTCTTTTATACGGTGTATAAACCCCTTTGACTTTTACTTTTATACAAAAGGAATATTTTTCTACGAAGCGTTTTACTAAACGACAAAAAGGAATGTTTTTTTAACGTACGTGGTGACAACGACCTTTTCCATCGCCATAAGTATTATTTGGTCTTTGGCTTCCTCAACAAGCCGTAATATTTTTAACATAAAATAAATACCATATACTCTTTTATGTATTTTGGTATTGAAAATGGTTTTTATAAAGGATTATATTATGATATATTGTGATTTAAATTTGGAAATGTTATCATTACTTTATATTGGTTTTATGTTTTATGATTTTATATTGGTACTTGGACATTTGATGGGTGGTTACGTGATAAACCATATGACGGGTGGTTCCGTGAATACCAGGACGGGTGGTTACGTTATAACCTCCAATTCATTGGGTATGGAAGTCGGCTGTATGGCTATTTCATTAACTATGTATGGAAATTGGTCGTATGGCTATTCCATTAAGTGATATGTGTGGAAGTCGACCGTATGGTTATTCCACTTAAGTATGTTTATGTACCATGTTACCTTTATATATGTTATGTGTTCTTTATATGGGTTTTATGGTAATCCTTTGGTTACAAAAAGATAAGTAATGATACTTTTTTTAGTGAAGAGTTTTTACTACTTCATGAAGGTGAAATGTATTACATTGATAAAGTATTCATGGTTTACTTGTTGTTTCAAAAAACTAACAGTTTTCATTCTTTGTGTATCCCTTACTGAGCTTCTTATGCTCATCCCAAGTTTTTGAAATGTTATTCACATGTAAAGGGAAGGGTACATGATGTGATGACAGTATCAAGGATGTGTCAAGAAAGAATCCATGTTTTATTTTCAATATGTTTCCGTTTATGGGAAGAATGAATACTATCTTTTATGTAACCACTTTGTTTAAATGTGGAATGTAATGCATGTTTCATGATCTAATTCTCTAAAACTCTAAACCTGAAAAGATCCTCAATGTGAATTACTCATTTAATTCAATATTAAGTAAGGTTTAAGGCTTGGGCCTTATAGTTGGTGTCAAAGGTCGGTTTAGATAACTTTAGAGGTTAGGGTATTCTCAAAGCATAAGTGACATTTCCATAATGGTTAGGATTTCAGAAAGAGTACTAGTTTTAGATAAAGTGAATGAGTAAGTATATCTTAGTGTTTATCTTCCTAATTAGTACATGATGGTTTTGTTGATATACTCACACTGACATTTTTGTTTTTAGTGAATGGCTGGATCTCGCAGGCACCAAAGTGACAATTGGTTTGAAGGAAACTTTGGTGGTTCTCTGATTTAGAGACTTGATAAAATGGAGGATTCAATGAGGAAACTCGTGGTTGTTCTAAACCAAATATCAAGGAGTCATGATCAACAACTTGAACCTTGGTATGATCTTTAATGCATCATGTATGAGATGACCAATCCATTTGGAAGTTAAGGTAATAATAATAAAGGTAACCATTAGAGTTTATATGATCCTTACTTTTGAGGTAATTATGGGTTATTATATGATATGCTGGAAAATGAAAGGCATGAGATAAACTTGAGGTTAAAATATGTTATGATCATCTTTGAATATTTTTTCTCATTTTGGGGAATGTTTTGAGAATTATATAGTTTTATAAAAAGGACAACACGTAGACCGTGTGACAACCCATCACGTCGGACAAAGCTGTGGGAATCGAACCCCCAACCAAAGTGCAACTGGTATTTATCGCCTACCACTGGACTACGTGAAGTCCCTGGTTAGTTTGACTGATTCTTTTTAGTTATATGATTTTATGAATTAATAGTTAGTTGATTTTGGGTTATTTATGAAAATGAATAACCTATCATGGAGGATATGTGATTAGGTTAATTAGTTTTCAATACGAGACTTTAGGATCAACTAATGTTGTTTGGAGATAAATGTTACGATTTAACTTGGAAGACTATGTGACTAAATCCTTCAAATATTTGGGTTTCAATCTTATATTGGTTCACATTGAAGAATTTTATGGACCAATGTTTTATCTAATGGTCCTCGTTGAACTTTGGGTTTTGTTGGACAAATTTTGGAGATTAATCATAGATTTTCTTTTTAAAGGGTTATCCTTTTTTGGATTATCTGACCTTGTACTAACCTTTTTGGTTTTGGTTTTGGTTAAAGCCTAAAGACATGGGATGTATATAGTTCTCTTTTGTGGATTAGGTGATTCTATAGAAGTTGATTATAGTACTCTTAATGCGAACAAGTCTCCCTAAATACTCGACTTTTGGAAAAAATATGAGTTTGTGTAAGGAATCTAATAAAAGTTGAAATTCAACATGATAAGTGATTATGTTTCCTTATGAATAAATTCCTCAATAAAAAGTAACTTAAAACAAAAATGTTGTCTATTTACTTTTCCTACTGGGGAATCGAATACCATTTAACCCATCACAAGTTTGTGATTTTCTCATGGTTAACTTTCTCCTAAACATGTTTTCTATCACTCTCCATCAGAACATGACCCTATGTTGTCTCCTCCATGTCTATATTTTCATACTTGTAATCTTAGTATGGGTTAACTCGGGTGACCTCTGTACTTATCTTTCTTTATTTTAAAGTGATTGTTTTATCGACTCTTGTTCCGATGTGGGACTTTCAAGGATGTTTCAAAGCGCAATTTTAAAATTGGGAGGACGCAATTCCCAAAAGGGGGGAAGGATGTAAAACCCCAGGTAAATAATGAATATGACATTTTTATATTTATCCGTATTCATGAATAACATATTAATATGACTTTAATGGGGACGCTATGCTTGATGTCATACCCAACACGCAACAACGAGTTTCTTGGGAATCTTACGTTGCACTCTAATAATAAAATAATATAATTTTAAATGGTAGTTAACATGTAGTCGTTGTAAAGGCGGGAATGGATACAAATAACTAAAATATGATTATATATGTTTTTAAATGTTTTTAAATTTATCCAATAAAGGATAAAGGCTTAAAATACAGAAAGAATTCAATTTTAGTCGGATATTCCCTAGTTTTCACTAAAGGTTCACTTATCACCTTTTGATGGCGAACTGTCATTAAATATAGTTTTGATCACTCTTATACATTCTTTTGGACCAAATAAAAATCTTATTAAGAATCGGAACATCAAATTTTACTTTGTGTAATTTTTTGGTATTTTTCTGATAAAGTTCATTTTTTTAATGAATAGTGTAAAATGTTGTGTTTTAATTCAAAAACTCTTTTTAATCTAATTTATTTATATGATTAGATAATATTTTGAATTGGTTTTAAAGTGAAATTAGAAAATATTTTTATCATTAAATCCAATAGTGGTCGTTTGAATTAATTTCACTTTGAAATCAGACATAAACTATTGTCAATCTTTTGATACTTATTGTTTTATAAAAACACGCTATTTGCTCTGACAGCGGGAATTAATTATTAAATTAATTAATGTGACTAATATGTTTTGGATTTTTTTAAACGGACTTCATTTTTTAATTCGGAATATCAAAAATATCTTAGGGTGAATTTTGGGGAATTTTCTGAAAAACTTCAATTTTTGATGAATAGTGAAACCACTAAGTGGTACTTATAAAAACTGATTTTTCCATTTAAATGAAATTTTGCCATCTTTGTGTTTTGAATTTCAAAAATCCAACATACATGGTTGTCATTAAGAAGTAAAATGTGGTTCAATGGGATAAAAATAATTTTTTGGTGAATAGTAACTTATTAAGTTTTTAAATCGTGATTAGTGGTAATTAGTGTAGTTTAAGGTAAAAATAATGTTCTAATAATATGAAATGAACATGACACATGTCCTAACCTCATTGGATGGGTAATGGCCGACCAAGACAATCCATGGGTCAACTTGGGGACCCCATGGATCTACTTTGGTTGGGAAATGACATAAATAACTTTTTATTTAATGTAAAAGTAAAAATGACACAAACATAATATTTTTACGAAAACAATTTTTACATGGGGTTATAAAGATCAGAATTTTGATTATAAATAGTCATTGGAAAGAAAAAACGATTTTATACATCATAGTATTTTGTTTATAATTTTTAGACATTAAATAAATTAAATTATTTATGACATCATGATAATGCAGCGATGACCTCATTATTTAACGATTTAAATAAAATGGAAAGATAATGTAAAATATGTAAACTACACATGTCCAAAACTTATTGGATGGGTGGCTTTCAAACCCTTAACACCTTATCCACGAATTATATCAATGTGGGGCCTTTTAAAACCGAAACACATTTTCAAATAAAGTAATATTTCTTACTTTCCAAAAGTGCCCCTCCTCTCCTCTTATAAAAGGACCCCACCTCTACCTCATTTCACACACTCCTCAAGCCTTTGACTCGGCCAACCCCTGCCCATTTACTCTCTCCACATCCCTCTCCTCATCCTAGAGGATTCCCTTTGGGATGAATCCTTTCAAAGGAAGCCTTTAGGCTCAAATCAAAAGGAGTTAAACTTTTAAAGGTAATTCATTCTCTCATGATTATTTGTTTTATTTTGCTTCTCCAACCCCCTAAACTCTTTTTATTTACTTCTTTTGTAACAACAAAAGTATCTTAAATATACTAGGATGTTGTTATAAGATTTATTCGAGCTACACTCTCACACAACTACATCAAATGGTTAAATAACATACGGTTTCCGTGGATGGTGAAATTCTGCCTCCCGAAACGATGATTGTTCAATACTCATTTAACACCGTCAAAGGTGGCCATTATGATGTCACTATTTTTATATATGATATATAATATGTTTATGTTTTACTTATGCTTCTGTATTTTTCATTTGTGTCTTACCTTTATGGCTTCCATTATGGGTATACGTGAAATCTTCATTTTAGGAAGTGCGGACTACCGCCCCCTCAAAGTGATGTGATTCGTTAATGCCATACGTGGGACGTATAAAGGATGGATTTAATGTTATTATATATGATGTTATACTGGAATTATTATATACCTCTATATCATTATTATTTCTTTCCATTAAAGTATGAGATAGAAATGAAAGTAGCGTTCATGCGTACGTACGGCTTACCGTCTCCATGAACGGTGCATTTCATTTATTATCCCCAAATGTAATGTACTATTAAAATTACATGTATATAATTGATATATATATAATGAATGATATATATAAATGATGAATATAATTCTGGAATTAAAATATACATACCTCTCATTTATTTTTAATTCCATTAATATGACAAAGAAATGAAAGTAGCGTTCATGCGTACGTACGGCTTACCATCTCCATGAACGGTGCATTTAATTTCTTAAATCTAAATGATTATGTAATGTTATAAATGCATGAATGTACTGGATATATATGACATATATGATATCTACATCATAAATACAATTATGGATATAATAAACATTTGGCCACACGAACAACATGTAATTGTAAGAAGTCCACTTTCGACTTAAGAACCAAATATCGACAAAACAAACATTATTAACTTAAATGATTACATTATGTTCATAACATGGTATAAAAGGAATAATGAACTTGAAAAAGGTTCTTAAGGAAGTATAAATTAACTCATGTTTATTATTCAGGACGTTAAAGAACGATCGACCCAAGTCGGACCCGAGGTAAGGGATCCTACAACTCTCTTTCTTTTTAAGTACACTGTTTTATGTCATTTCATTTAAGCACATTTTCTTATGATTGGGATGTTATTTTATATTACTCCTACTGTAATTTTTATGTTCATGTGATGAGAGACCTTATTCTCTCTCATTAATCCATTTTGGAAGTTTTGAGTGGCACCGTTAGGCTGCCGAACTTTCGTAAGAGATCTAACCTCTCCCTTTCTTTTAAAGTACTCTCCTTTATGTCACTTCTTTTAAGCTCCTATTTGTTATGTTGGGGGATGTTATTTTATATTCCTCTTTCTATAAAAATTATGTTCATGTGATGAGAGATCCTATTTCCTCTCATCAATCCATTTTGGATGTTTTAAGTGGCGCCGTTAGGCAGCCGAGTTTTCGTAAGAGATTTTTCATCTCACTTTTATTCCCGTGAGATTTATGCCACATTTGCCGCAATTTCCATTGAGTGGTTTATTTACTGCCCACTATTACACTCCTTTTGTAATATAATTCCATTTATGGGTATTTACATATTCATTGTGTGAAACTTCTTCAATGGGGTGTACTTTTCGAAAGTTACCCAAGTCGGTAAGGCAACCTTTCACCCTCCTCTTTTTTAAAAGACTTCTTTTGTTGGGTCTTTTAATTTACATATTTTTATGTTGGGATATGTTCTCATATATCCTTATTCATGTAAATTTTATGTCCAAGTGATGATATACACTTTTTATCTCTCATCAAATCATTTTGATATGATGTCGTTAGGCTGTCAAGGGAACTTTTTAACCCAATTTCGATTTCTTTGGGTTCAACATGTGGTCATTGAATATGTCATCCATTGAATATGTGTGAATGACCATTTATTGTTTTTACACTTAATATCCACTTATATTGGGTGTATTTATATTTGTCACACATATTTTTTAGATTTATTTGTCCTTAATTTAAGGATACCTTCTTTGTAAGGGACTTCGTCTCAATCTCCTTTCATTGAGGCATATTTCGTTTTATACACAACTTTATTTTATACGGTGTATAAACCCCTTTGGATTTTACTTTTATACAAAAGGAATCTTTTTCTACGAAGCGTTTTACTAAACGAAAAAAAGGAATGTTTTTTTAACGTACGCGGTGACAACGACCTTTTTCACCGCCGCAAGTATTATTTGGTCTTTGGCTTCCTCAACAAGCCGTAATGTTTTTAACATAAAATAAATACCATATACTATTTTATGTATTTTGGTATTGAAAATGGTTTTTATAAAGGATTATATTATAATATATTGTGATTTAAATGTGGAAATGTTATCATTCCTTTATATTGGTTTTATGTTTTATGATTTTATATTGGTACTTGGACATTTGATGGGTGGTTACGTGATAAACCATATGACGGGTGGTGCCGTGAATACCAGGACGGGTGGTTACGTTATAACCACCAATGCATTGGGTATGGAAGTCGGCCGTATGGCTATTACATTAAGTATGTATGGAAATTGGCCGTATGGCTATTCCATTAAGTGATATGTGTGGAAGTCGACCGTATGGTTATTCCACTTATGTATGTTTATGTCCCAAGTTACCTTTATATATGTTATGTGTTCTTTATATGGGTTTTATGGTAATCCTTTGGTTACAAAAAGATAAGTAATGATACTTTTTTTTAGTGTAGAGTTTTTACTACTTCATGAAGGTGAAAAGTATTACATTGATAAAGTATTCATGGTTTACTTGTTGTTTTGAAAAACTAACAGTTTTCATTCTTTGTGTATCCCTTACTGAGCTTCTTATGCTCATCCCAAGTTTTTGAAATGTTATTCACAGGTCAAGGGAAGGGTACATGATGTGATGACAGTGTCAAGGATGTGTCAAGAAAGAATCCATGTTTTATTTTCAATATGTTTCCGTTGATGGGAAGAATGAATATTGTCTTTTATGTAACCACTTTGTTTAAATTTGGAATGTAATGCAAGTTTCATGATCTAATGCTCTAAAACTCTAAACCTGAAAAGATCCTCAATGTGAATTGCTCATTTAATTCAATATTAAGTAAGGCTTAAGGCTGGGGCCTTATAGTTGGTATCAAAGGTCGGTTTAGATAACTTTAGTGGTTAGGGTATTCTCTAAGCATAAGTGACATTACCATAATGGTTAGGATTTCAGAAAGAGTCCTAGTTTTAGATAAAGTGAATGAGTAAGTATATCTTAGTGTTTATCTTCCTAATTAGTACATGATGGTTTTGTTGATATACTCACACTGACATTTTTGTTTTTAGTGAATGGCTGGATCTCGCAGGCACCAAATTGACAATTGGTTTGAAGGAAACTGTGGTGGTTCTCTGATTTAGAGACTTGATAAAATGGAGGATTCAATGAGGAAACTCGTGGTTGTTCTAAACCAAATATCAAGGAGTTATGATCAACAACTTGAACCTTAGTATGATCTTTAATGCATCATGTACGAGATGACCAATCCATTTGGAAGTTCAGGTAATAATAATAAAGGTAACCATTAGAGTTTATATGATCCTTACTTTTGAGGTAATTATGGGTTATTATATGATATGCTGGAAAATGAAAGGCATGAGATAAACTTGAGGTTAAAATATGTTATGATCATCTTTGAATATTTTATCTCATTTTGGGGAATTTTTTGTGAATTATGTAGTTTTATAAAAAGGACAACACGTAGACCGTGTGACAACCTGTCACGTCGGACAAAGCTATGGGAATCGAACCCACAACCAAAGTGCAACTGGTATTTATCGCCTACCACTGGACTACGTGAAGTCCCTGGTTAGTTTGACTGATTCTTTTTAGTTATATGATTTTATGAATTAAGAGTAAGTTGATTTTGGGTTATTTATGAAAATGAATAACCTATCATGGAGGATATGTGATTAGGTTAATTAGTTTTCAATACGAGACTTTAGAATCAACTAGTGTTGTTTGGAGATAAATGTTACGATTTAACTTGGAAGACTATGTGACTAAATCCTTCAAATATTTAGGTTTCAATCGTATATTGGTTTACATTGAATAATTTTATGGACAAATGTTTTATCTAATGGTCCTCGTTGAACTTTGGGTTTTGTTGGACAAATTTTGGAGATTAAGCATAGATTTTCTTTTTAAAGGGTTATCCTTTTCTGGATTATCTGACCTTGTACTAACCTTTTAGGTTTTGGTTTTGGTTAAAGCCTAATGACATGGGATGTATATAGTTCTCTTTTTTGGATTAGGTGATTCTATAGAAGTTGATTATAGTACTCTTAATGCGAACAAGTCTCCCTAAATACTCGTCTTTTGGAAAAAATATGAGTTTCTGTAAGGAATCTAATAAAAGTTGAAATTCCACATGATAAGTGATTATGTTTCCTTATGAATAAATTCCTCAATAAAAAGTAACATAAAACAAAAATTTTGTCTATTAACTTTTCCTACTGGGGAATCAAATACCATTTAACCCATCACAAGTTTGTGATTTTCTCTGGTTAACCTTCTCCTAAACATGTTTTCTATCACTCTCCATCAGAACATGACCCTATGTTTTCTCCTCCATGTCTATATTTTCATACTTGTAATCCTAGTATGGGTTAACTCGGGTGACCTCTGTACTTATCTTTCTTTATTTTAAAGTGATTGTTTTATCGACTCTTGTTCCGATGTGGGACTTTCAAGGATTTCCAAGCGCAATTTTAAAATTGGGAGGACGCAATTCCCAAAAGGGGGGAAGGATGTAACACCCCAGGTAAATAATGAATATGACATTTTTATATTTATCCTTATTCATGAATAACATATTAATATGACTTTTAAGGGGATGCTATTCTTGATGGCATACCCAACACGCAACAACGAGTTTCTTGGGAATCTTACGTTGCACTCTAATAATAAAATAATATAATTTTAAATGGTAGTAGACATGTAGCCGTTGTAAAGGCGGGAATGGATAGAAATAACTAAAATATGATTATATATGTTTTTAAATGATTTTACATTTATCCAATAAAGGATAAAGGCTTAAAATAGGGAAAGAATTCAATTTTAGGCGTATATGCCCTAGTTTTCACTAAAGGTTCACTTATCGCCTTTTGATGGCGAACTGTCATTAAATATAGTTTTAATCACTCTTATACATTCTCTTGAACCAAATAAAAATCTTATTAAGAATCAGGACATCAAATTTTACTTTGTGTAATTTTTTGGTATTTTTCTGATAAAGTTCATTTTTTTTAATGAATAGTGTAAAATGTTGTGTTTTCATTCAAAACCTATTTTTAATCTAATTTATTAATATGATTAGATAGTATTTTGAATTGGTTTTAAAGTGAAATTAGAAAATATTTTTACCATTAAATCCAATAGTGGCCGTTGTAATTAAATTCACTTGGAAATCAGACTTAAACTAGTGGCAATCTTTTGATACTTATTGTTTTATAAAAACACGCTATTTGCTCTGACAGCGGGAATTAATTATTAAATTAATTAATGTGACTAATATGTTTTGAATTTTGTAAAACGGACTTCATTTTTTAATTCGGAATATCAAAATTAGCTTAGGGTGAATTTTTGGGAATTTTCTGGAAAACTTCAATTTTTGATGAATAGTGAAACCACTAAGTGGTACTTATAAAAACTGATTTTTCCATTTAAATGAAATTTTACCATCTTTGTGTTTTGAATTTCAAAAATCCAAAATACATGGTTGTCATTAAGAAGTAAAATTTGGTTCAATTGGATAAAAAAAATTTTGGTGAATAGTAACTTATTAAGTTTTTAATCGCGATTAGTGGTAATTAGTGTAGTTTAAGGTAAAAATATTGTTTTAATAATATGGAATGAACTTTACACATGTCCTAACATCATTGGATGGGTAATGGCCGACCAATACAAGCCATGGGTCAACTTTGGGACCCCATGGATCCACTTTGGTTGGGAAATGACATAAATAACTTTTTATTTAATGTAAAATTAAAAATGACACAAACATAATATGTTTAACGAAAACAATTTTTACATGGGGTTATAAAGATCAGAATTTCGATTATAAATAGTAATTGGAAAGATAAAACGATTTCATAAATCATAGTATTTTTTTTAGAATTTTTAGACATTAAATAAATTAAATTATTTATGACATCATGATGATGCAGCGATGACCTCATTATTTAACGATTTAAATAAAATGGAAAGATAATCTAAATTATGTGAACTACACATGTCCAAAACTTATTGGATGGGTGGATTTCGAACCCTTATCACCTTATCCACGAATTATAGCAATTTGGGACCTTTTAAAACCGAAACACATTTTCAAATAAAGTAATATTTCTTACTTTCCAAAAGTGCCCCTCCTCTCCTCTTATAAAAGGCCCCCACCTCTACCTCATTTCACACACTCCTCAAGCCTTTGACTCAGCCAACCCCTGCCCCTTTACTCTCTACACATCCCTCTCCACATCCTAGAGGATTCCCTTTGGGAAGAATTTTTTCAAAGGAAGCCTTTAGGCTCAAATCAAAAGGAGTTAAACTTTTAAAGGTAATTCATTATCTCATGTTTATTTGTTTTATTTTGCTTCTCCAACCCCCTAAACTCTTTTTATTTACTTCTTTTGTAACAACAACAGTATCTTAAATATACTAGGATGTTGTTATAAGATTTATTCGAGCTACACTCTCACACAACTACATCAAATGGTTAAAGAACATACGGTTTCCGTGGATGGTGAAATTCTGCCTCCCGAAACGATGATTGTTTAATACTCATTTATCACCTTCAAAGGTGGCCATTAGGATGTAACAATTTTTATATATGATATATAATATGTTTATGTTTTACTTATGCTTCTGTATTTTTCATTTTTGTCTTACCTTTTTGGCTTTCATTATGGGTATACGCGATATCTTCATTTTAGGAAGTGCGGACTACCGCCCCCTCAAAGTGATGTGATTCGTTAATGCCATAAGTGGGACGTATAAAGGATGGATTTAATTTTATTATATATGATGTTATACTGTAATTATTATATACTTCTATATCATTATTATTTCTTTCCATTAAAGTATGAGATAGAAATGAAAGTAGCGTTCATGCGTACGTACGGCTTACCGTCTCCATGAACGGTGCATTTCATTTATTATCCCCAAATGTAATGTACTTTTAAAAGTACATGTATATAATTGATATATATAATGAATGATATATCTAAATTATGAATATAATTCTGGAATTAAAATATACATACCTCTCATTTATTTTTAATTCCATTAATATGACAAAGAAATGAAAGTAGCGTTCATGCGTACGTACGGCTTACCGTCTCCATGAACGGTGCATTTCATTTATTACCTATAAATGATTATGTAATGTTATAAATGAATGCATGTACTGGATATATATGACATATATGATATCTAAATCATTAATACAATTCTGGATATAATAAACCTTTGGCCACACGAACAACATGTAATTATAAGAAGTCCACTTTCGACTTAAGAACCAAATATCGACAAAACAAACATTATTAACTTAAATGATTACATGATGTTCATAACATGGTATAAAAGTAATAATGAACTTGAAAAAGGTTCTTAAGGAAGTTGAAATTAACTCATGTTTATTATTCAGGACGTTAAAGAATGATCGACCCAAGTCGGACCCAAGGTAAGGGATCCTATAACTCTCTTTCTTTTTAAGTACACTCTTTTATGTCATTTCATTTAAGCTCATTTTCTTATGATTGGGATGTTCTTTTATATTACTCCTAATTTAATTTTTATGTTCATGTGATGAGAGACCTTATTCTCTCTCATCAATCCATTTTAGAAGTTTTGAGTGGCACCGTTAGGCTGCCGAACTTTCGTAAGAGATCTAACCTCTCTCTTTCTTTTAAAGTACTCTCATTTATGTCAATTCTTTTAAGCTCCTATTTGTTATGTTGGGGGATGTTATTTTATATTCCTCTTTCTGTAAACATTATGTTGATGTGATTAGAGACCCTATTTCCTCTCATCAATCCATTTTGGATGTTTTAAGTGTCGCTGTTAAGCTGCTGAGTTTTTGTAAGAGATTTTTCATCTCACTTTTATTCCCGTGAGATTTATGCTACATTTGCCACAATTTCCATTGAGTGGTTTATTTACTGCCCACTATTACACTCCTTTTGTAATATAATTCCATTTATGGGTATTTACATTTTCATTGTATGACACTTCTTCAATGGGGTGTACTTTTCGAAAGTTACCCAAGTCGGTAAGGGAACCTTTCACCCTCCTCTTTTTTAAAAGACTTCTTTTGTTGGGTCTTTTAATTTACATATTTTTATGTTGGGATATGTTCTCATATATCCTTATTGATGTAAATTTTATTTCCAAGTGATGATATACACTTTTTATCTCTCATCAAATCATTTTGATATGATGTCGTTAGGCTGTCAAGGGAACTTTTTAACACAATTTCAATTTCTTTGGGTTCAACATGTGGTCATTGAATATGTCATCCATTGAATATGTGTGAATGACCATTTATTGTTTTACACATAATATCCACTTATATTGGGTGTATTTATATTTGTCACACATATTTTTTAGATTTATTTGTCCTTAATTTAAGGATACCTTCTTTGTTAGGGACTTCGTCTCAATCTCCTTTCATTGAGGCATATTTCGTTTTATACACAACTTTCTTTTATACGGTGTATAAACCCCTTTGACTTTTACTTTTATACAAAAGGAATCTTTTTCTACGAAGCGTTTTACTAAATGACAAAAAGGAATGTATTTTTAACGTACGCGGTGACAACGACCTTTTCCGCCGCCGCAAGTATTATTTGGTCTTTGGCTTCCTCAACAAGCCGTAATGTTTTTAACATAAAATAAATACCATATACTGTTTTATGTATTTTGGTATTGAAAATGGTTTTTATAAAGGATTATATTATGATATATTGTGATTTAAATGTGGAAATGTTATCATTACTTTATATTGGTTTTATGTTTTATGATTTTATATTGGTACTTGGACATTTGACGGGTGGTTACGTGATAAACCATATGACGGGTGGTGCCGTGAATACCAGGACGGGTGTTTACGTTATAACCTCCAATTCATTGGGTATGGAAGTCGGCCGTATGGCTATTACATTAAGTATGTATGGAAATTGGCTGTATGGCTATTCCATTAAGTTATATGTGTGGAAGTTGACCGTATGGTTATTCCACTTAAGTATGTTTATGTCCCAAGTTACCTTTATATATGTTGTGTGTTCTTTATATGGGTTTTATGGTAATCCTTTGGTTACAAAAAGATAAGTAATGATACTTTTTTTAGTGAAGAGTTTTTACTACTTCATGAAGGTGAAAAGTATTACATTGATAAAGTATTCATGGTTTACTTGTTGTTTTGAAAAACTAACAGTTTTAATTCTTTGTGTATCCCTTACTGAGCTTCTTATGCTCATCCCATGTTTTTGAAATGTTATTCACAGGTCAAGGGAAGGGTACATGATGTGATGACAATGTCAAGGATGTGTCAAGAAAGAATCCATGTTTTATTTTCAATATGTTTCTGTTGATGGGAAGAATGAATATTGTCTTTTATGTAACCACTTTGTTTAAATGTGGAATGTAATGCAAGTTTCATGATCTAATTCTCTAAAACTCTAAACCTGAAAAGATCCTCAATGTGAATTACTCATTTAATTCAATATTAAGTAAGGCTTAAGGCTGGGGCCTTATAGTTGGTATCAAAGGTTGGTTTAGATAACTTTAGAGGTTAGGGTATTCTCTAAGCATAAGTGACATTACCATAATGGTTAGGATTTCAGAAAGAGTCCTAGTTTTAGATAAAGTTATTGAGTAAGTATATCTTAGTGTTTATCTTCCTAATTAGTACATGATGGTTTTGTTGATATACTCACACTGACATTTTTGTTTTTAGTGAATGGCTGGATCTCGCAGGCACCAAAGTGACAATTGGTTTGATGGAAACTGTGGTGGTTCTCTGATTTAGAGACGTGATAAAATGGAGGATTCAATGAGGAAACTCATGGTTGTTCTAAACCAAATATCAAGGAGTCATGATCAACAACTTGAACCTTGGTATGATCTTTAATGCATCTTGTACGAGATGACCAATCCATTTGGAAGTTCAGGTAATAATAATAAAGGTAACCATTAGAGTTTATATGATCCTTACTTTTGAGGTAATTATGGGTTATTATATGATATGATGGAAAATGAAAGGCATGAGATAAACATGAGGTTAAAATATGTTATGATCATCTTTGAATATTTTATCTCATTTTGGGGAATGTTTTGAGAATTATATAGTTTTATAAAAAGGAAAACACGTAGACCATGTGACAACCCGTCACGTCAGACAAAGCTGTGGAAATCGAACCCACAACCAAAGTGCAACTGGTATTTATCGCCTACCACTAGACTACGTGAAGTCCCTGGTTATTTTGACTGATTCTTTTTAGTTATATGATTTTATGAATTAAGAGTAAGTTTATTTTGGGTTATTTATGAAAATGAATAACCTATCATGGAGTATATGTGATTAGGTTAATTAGTTTTCAATACGAGACTTTAGGATCAACTAATGTTGTTTGGAGATAAATGTTACGATTTAACTTGGAAGACTATGTTACTAAATCCTTCAAATATTTGGGTTTCAATCTTATGTTGGTTTACATAGAATAATTTTATGGACAAATGTTTTATCTAATGGTCCTCGTTGAACTTTGGGTTTTGTTGGACAAATTTTGGAGATTAAGCATAGATTTTCTTTTTAAAGGGTTATCCTTTTCTGGATTATCTGACCTTGTACTAACCTTTTTGGTTTTGGTTTTGGTTAAAGCCTAAAGACATGGGATGTATATAGTTCTCTTTTGTGGATTAGGTGATTCTATAGAAGTTGATTATAGTACTCTTAATGCGAACAAGTCTCCCTAAATACTCATCTTTTGGAAAAAATATGAGTTTGTGTAAGGAATCTAATAAAAGTTGAAATTCAACATGATAAGTGATTATGTTTCCTTATGAATAAATTCCTCAATAAAAAGTAACTTAAAAAAAATGTTGTCTATTAACTTTTCCTACTGGGGAATCAAATACCATTTAACCCATCACAAGATTGTGATTTTCTCATGGTTAAGTTTCTCATAAACATGTTTTCTATCACTCTCCATCAGAACATGACCCTATTTTTTCTCCTCCATGTCTATATTTTCATACTTGTAATCCTAGTATGGGTTAACTCGGGTGACCTATGTACTTATCTTTCTTTATTTTAAAGTGATTGTTTTATCGACTCTTGTTCCGATGTGGGACTTTCAAGGATGTTTCCAAGCGCAATTTTAAAATTGGGAGGACGCAATTCCCAAATGGGGGGAAGGATGTAACACCCCAGGTAAATAATGAATATGACATTTTTATATTTATCTGTATTCATGAATAACATATTAATATGACTTTAAAGGGGACACTATTCTTGATGGTGTACCCAACACGCAACAACGAGTTTCTTGGGAATCTTACGTTGCACTCTAATAATAAAATAATATAATTTTAAATGGTAGTTGACATGTAGCCGTTGTAAAGGCGGGAATGGATATAAATAACTAAAATATGATTATATATGTTTTTAAATGTTTTTACATTTATCCAATAAAGGATAAAGGCTTAAAATACGGAAAGAATTCAATTTTAGGCGTATATGCCCTAGTTTTCACTAAAGGTTCACTTATCGCCTTTTGATGGCGAACTGTCATTAAATATAGTTTTGATCACTCTTATACATTCTTTTGGACCAAATAAAAATCTTATTAAGAATCGGGACATCAAATTTTACTTTGTGTAATTTTTTGGTATTTTTCCGATAAAGTTCATTTTTTTAATGAATAGTGTAAAATGTTGTGTTTTCATTCAAAACCTCTTTTTAATCTAATTTATTTATATGATTAGATAAAATTTTGAATTTGTTTTAAAGTGAAATTAGAAAATATTTTAACCATTAAATCCAATAGTGGTCGTTGGATTTAATTTCACTTTGAAATTAGACTTAAACTAGTGTCAATCTTTTGATACTTATTGTTTTATAAAAACACGCAATTTGCTCTGACAGTGGGAATTAATTATTAAATTAATTAATGTGACTAATATGTTTTGAATTTTGTAAAACGGACTTCATTTTTGAGTTCGGAATATCAAAAATAGCTTAGGGTGAATTTTTGGGAATTTTCTGAAAAACTTCAATTTTTGATGAATAGTGAAACCACTAAGTGGTACTTATAAAAAATGATTTTTCCATTTAAATGAAATTTTACCATCTATGTGTTTTGAATTTCAAAAACCCAAAATACATGGTTGTCATTAAGAAGTAAAATGTGGTTCAATGGGATAAAAATAATTTTTTGGTGAATAGTAACTTATTAAGTTTTTAATCGCGATTAGTGGTAATTAGTGTAGTTTAAGGTAAAAATAATGTTTTAATAATATGAAATGAACTTGACACATGTCCTAACCTCATTGGATGTGTAATGGCCGAAAAAGACAAGCCATGGGTCAACTTGCGGACCCCATGGATCCACTTTGGTCGGGAAATGACATAAATAACTATTTATTTAATGCAAAAGTAAAAATGACACAAACATAATATGTTTTACGAAAACAATTTTTACCTAGGGTTATAAAGATCCGAATTTCGATTATAAATAGTCATTGGAAAGATAAAACGATTTCCTACATCATAGTATTTTTTTTAATTTTTATACATTAAATAAATTAAATTATTTATGATATCATGATGATGCAGCGATGACCTCATTATTTAACGATTTAAATAAAATAGAATGATAATGTAAACTCTGTGAACTACACATGTCCAAAACTTATTGGATGGGTGGATTTCGAACCCTTATCACCTTATCCACTAATTATATCAATGTGGGACCTTTTAAAACCGAAACACATTTTCAAATAAAGTAATATTTCTTACTTTCCAAAAGTGCCCCTCCTCTCCTCTTATAAAAGGCCCCCACCTCTACCTCATTTCACACACTCCTCAAGCCTTTGGCTCGGCCAAACCCCGCCCCTTTACTCTCTCCACATCCCTCTCCTCATCCTAGAGGATTTCCTTTGGGAATAATCCTTTCAAAGGAATCCTTTAGGCTCAAATCAAAAGGAGTTAAACTTTTAAAGGTAATTCATTCTCTCATGTTCATTTGTTTTATTTTACTTCTCCAACCCCCTAAACTCTTTTTCTTTACTTATTTTGTAACCAAAACAGTATATTCAATATACTAGGATGCTGTTATAAGATTTATTCGAGCTACACTCTCACACAACTACATCAAATGGTTAAAGAACATACGGTTTCCGTGGATGGTGAAATTCTGCCTCCCGAAACGATGATTGTTCAATACTCATTTAACACCTTCAAAGGTGGCCATTATGATGTCAATATTTTTATATATGATATATAATATGTTTATGTTTTACTTATGCTTCTGTATTTTTCATTTGTGTCTTACCATTATGGCTTCCATTATGGGTATACGCGATATCTTCATTTTAGGAAGTGCGGACTACCGCCCCCTCAAAGTGATGTGATTCATTAATGCCATACGTGGGACATATAAAGGATGGATTTAATGTTATTATATACGATGTTATACTGGAATTATTATATACCTCTATATAATTATTATTTCTTTCCATTAAAGTATGAGATAGAAATGAAAGTAGCGTTCATGCGTACGTACGGCTTACCGTCTCCATGAACGGTGCATTTCATTTCTTATCCCCAAATGTAATGTACTATTAAAAGTACATGTATATAATTTATATATATAATGAATGATATATCTAAATGATTAATTTAATTCTGGAATTAAAATATACATACCTCTCATTTAGTTTTAATTCCATTAATATGACAAAGAAATAAAAGTAGTGTTCATGGGTACGTACGGCTTACCGTCTCCATGAACGGTGCATTTCATTTCTTACCTCTAAATGATTATGTAATGTTATAAATGCATGAATGTACTGGATATATATTACATATATGATATCTACATCATGTATACAATTCTGGATATAATAAACATTTGGCCACATGAACAACATGTAATTGTAAGAAGTCCACTTTCGACTTAAGAACCAAATATCGACAAAATAAACATTATTAACTTAAATGATTACATGATGTTCATAACATGGTATAAAAGGAATGATGAACTTGAAAAAGGTTATTATGGAAGTATAAATTAACTCAAGTTTATTATTCAGGACGTTAAAGAACGATCGAGTCAAGTCGGACCTGAGGTAAGGGATCCTACAACTCTCTTTCTTTTTAAGTACACTCTTTTATGTCATTTCATTTAAGCTCATTTTCTTATGATTGGGATGTTATTTTATATTACTACTACTTTAATTTTTATGTTCATGTGATTAGAGACCCTATTCTCTCTCATCAATCCATTTTGGAAGTTTTGAGTGGCGTCGTTAGGCTGCCGAACTTTCGTAAGAGATCTAACCTCTCTCTTTCTTTTAAAGTACTGTCCTTTATGTCACTTCTTTTAAGATCCTATTTGTTATGTTGGGGAATGTTATTTTATATTTCTATTTCTGTAAACATTATGTTGATGTGATGAGACACCCTATTTCCACTCATCAATCCATTTTGGAAGTTTTAAGTGGCGTCGTTAGGCTGCCGAGTTTTCGTAAGAGATTTTTCTTCTCACTCTTATTCCCATGAGATTTATGCTACATTTGCCACAATTTCCATTGAGTGGTTTATGTACTTCCCACTATTACATTCCTTTTGTAATATAATTCCATTTATGGGTATTTACATATTCATTGTATGACACTTCTTCAATGGGGTGTACTTTTCGAATGTTACCCAAGTCGGTAAGGGAACCTTTCACCCTCCTCTTTTTTAAAAGACTTCTTTTGTTGGGTCTTTTAATTTACATATTTTTATGTTGGGATATGTTCTCATATATCCTTATTGATGTAAATTTTATGTCCAAGTGATGATATACACTTTTTATCTCTCATCAAATCATTTTGATATGATGCTGTTAGGCTGTCAAGGGAACTTTTTAACCCAATTTCGATTTCTATGGGTTCAACATGTGGTCATTGAATATGTCATCCATTGAATATGTGTGAATGACCATTTATTGTTTTACACTTAATATCCACTTATATTGGGTATATTTATATTTGTCACGCATATTTTTGATATTGATTTGTCCTTAATTTAAGGATACCTTCTTTGTAAGGGACTTTGTCTCAATCTCCTTTCATTGAGGCATATTTCGTTTTATACACAACTTTCTTTTATACGGTGTATAAACCCCTTTGACTTTTACTTTTATACAAAAGGAATCTTTTTCTACGAAGCGTTTTACTAAACGACAAAAAGGAATGTTTTTTTAACGTACGCGGTGACAACGACCTTTTCCGCCGCCGCGAGTATTATTTGGTCTTTGGCTTCCTCAACAAGCCGTAATGTTTTTAACATAAAATAAATACCATATACTCTTTTATGTAATTTGGTATTGAAAATGGTTTTTATAAAGGATTATATTATGATATATTGTGATTGAAATGTGGAAATGTTATCATTCCTTTATATTGGTTTTATGTTTTATGATTTTATATTGGTGGTTGGACATTTGACGGGTGGTTACGTGATAAACCATATGACGGGTGGTGTCGTGAATACCAGGACGGTTGGTTACATTATAACCTCCAATTCATTGGGTATGGAAGTCGGCCGTATGGCTATTCCATTAAGTATGTATGGAAATTGGCCGTATGGCTATTCCATTAAGTGATATGTGTGGAAGTCGACCGTATGGTTATTCCACTTAAGAATGTTTATGTCCCAAGTTACCTTTATATATGTTATGTGTTCTTTATATGGGTTTTATGGTAATCCTTTGGTTACAAAAAGATAAGTAATGATACTTTTTTTAGTGAAGAGTTTTTACTACTTCATGAAGGTGAAAAGTATTACATTGATAAAGTATTCATGGTTTACTTGTTGTTTTGAAAAACTAACAGTTTTCAATATTTGTGTATCCCTTACTGAGCTTCTTATGCTCATCCCAGGTTTTTGAAATGTTTTTCACAGGTCAAGTGAAGGGTACATGATGTGATGACAGTGTCAAGGATGTGTCAAGAAAGAATCCATGTTTTATTTTCAATATGTTTCCATTGATGGGAAGAATGAATATTGTCTTTTATGTAACCACTTTTTTTAAATGTGGAATGTAATGCAAGTTTCATGATCTAATTCTCAAAAACTCTAAACATGAAAAGATCCTCAATGTGAATTACTCATTTAATTCAATATTAATTAAGGTTTAAGGCTGGGGCCTTATACTGCTTTTATGGAAGTCACATCGTCATGCTACTTTTGTACATTATTTTATCAGGTACACTACCCATTCATGTCAAAGCACATCTATATCATCTTGTGAATATGAGTCTTTAGAATGTAATAGTATTACTGGAAATATTTAAATACACAACAGATTAATAAATATTTTAAATAAAATAGTCATTATGTTCAAAACTACATCTTACGGGATGCTAGTTTGTTCATGAAATATGATCTCTCTTATAAATTTAAATACATAATAACCACAATATTTTAAATTGGTTTGTTTCAGACACTATAGACACATTGAGTAGAATATGTAATTTGTTTTTATATGTGTTTGGATAGTGAAATATTAATATATATACCCTGATACATTTTTAGTCGTAGAACTTGTCTACATCCTCAAGCGTATCCCCTGACATCATTCCTAGTTTTTCATGATATTGATGCATTTCGTCATCATTACAGAATCCTCATTAAAATATAAAATAAAATATATAACTTGATTTTTAGTTCTAAAACATTGGAGGTAGTGTATTAAAAATTTAAAAAATCCCTTATGTGTCAATGTTTTGTTGGATATCCATGCATTGAATCCAGTAAATAAATATTTCGAGTATCCAAATTTACCATAATGAGCATCCAATGCTGCCTAAAAACACAAAAAGGAATAATTAATATAAGAAATAAAAATATATTTGATATGATTAAATTGTAGAGTTTTACCCCAGCATCATTGGAATTCAATAGATTTTTTCATCTGAAATTTTTCAGACAAATGATTTGACCAAACCTGCCACAATTTCATTAGTTTTTATTATTTATTTTTGGTTGTTCTGTACAGGTGATGTGAGGACTAACAAGTCCAATGTTTTTTTCATGGGAAAATTCTTAATTTTTTTTTCATATATACACCTGCAAAAAATATGAAATGTATTTAGTCATATTTAATATTGTATATCATGTTTTAAAAATAAAATCATGAAAACATACCTCATTTATACATTTAAAACTGAGGAGCCTAGCCAATTATAGTTGAGGATTTTACTTACATTCTTAACACCAATGAAGTCTTGTTCTTCCTCTCCATACATAATTTCTTCAAAATTACCATTGTGAACACTACCCTCTTTTAACTTTGTATCCAAATGATCCTTCAATTCTAATAACTATGGATATAGATTGGGTGGGGTAATGGTGCTTTTGATAGATCTTTTTGATCGGTTGGTCAATCCTTTATATGGTTATGAGTCATTATTTCATTTCACCCCCTTCACTTTATTCATCTATAACAATAATCACCATTTATTACATTTTATCATTAATTTTTAAAGGATTACCTTGAAAAATAATTTGAAAATCAATAACTCCTTATCATCATGTTTTTTTACAAGATAGGATGGCCATACAATGAATGTTTCAACATCTTGACTGCCCTTATGAATATATTCCTCATCAATTGGAATAGGTATCTCAGTGCTTGGATTATGGGATATGTTAATTGACAATCTCACATGACTTGTTGGAAGTGATTTGTTTTGTAGCTAATCGTTTTCAATATTGAACACTATAGCCCTCGCTACATGGCGATGGGTGGGTGTTGATAGATATAAATTACAGTCATTATCACTCTATAGAATATCATTACAAGAAATGTATTAGTGTCTTCTATATTCACATTTCAAAAAAATTATCATAAATTTTATTACTTCATCTAAGACATCTCATTGAGGGTAATGGCTCCCCTCATAGCAGATAGAGGTGGGGAAGCATCTACTTGTGGTATTTGTTCTTGAGTTGGTTCTTATCTTTGATCCCCCCATAAAAGTTGACATCATCTCTCTCTCTTCTATTTGAATTGTTCTTCAAGTTTAGATAGTCGTTCTTTCACCTATTTTGTTTCGTTACTTTGATATTCCTCTTGTTTTTTTCTCAAAATATATTTGGAGTGTCATCCCAAAACTCATACCTCTGACAAAGACAAACTTTTCTGGATACTTCAAGGACACTGATAGTATGTGTTCATCCAATATAGGTGTTTTTGATTCTTATGACTATGTCATATAGAAAATAAAGGAAAATAAGTGATAATTGTTATGTAATAGTGATTTAAGGAAAAAAATATTATTTAATACTTACACATGTTTCCCACATTTTTTGTATTTTCATCTATTAGTATCGTGTCTTTATTTACGAGAGAATCCATCCATAGCCCATGGCGTGGGATGGAAGGTGCTTTGGATTTGGATTCATCAATCTATATATATATATAGGTATATAATTATGGTGATTTTTCATGTCACATTAATGTAATATGGTAGAATTAAAATATGTATCAATTTTTTTAAAGTGATGTGTACCCCATACATTCTTTATGGTAAGGGTATGTTGGTTTTTCTACTCGTTCCTTATTTTCAGAACTCAGTTAAAATTTCATAAAGAAAAAATTTTCAATAAAAGTGATGAATTCACATATTATAAAAGAACATATTATGAGCAACAACATTTCTGAAAAGACACATGTGCATGTTGTCCAGTAAAAACGTCCCATGCTTATTTGGATATCAAGTGTTCTTAGTTAAGTTGTGGGTGTGGGTTTATTTTCCCTCCATCATCTTTAAGGTGGTTTCAAGTTATAATTGTGAAAAATCCTCTGTTAATCCTTCCATATCATTAATATATATTTCATTTGGGATTCATCTACTATAAATTAACCTTGAAATAAATGTCAAAGATTAATTCGATGTTTTTTTATTTTATTTATTATTAAAATTAAGATATGATATCATAATGTTATGGTAATCTCTTCCCACATCAGTGTCTAGAGTGCAAGCACTCCAAGGTTCCACCAATCTACATCAATCAGTATGTGTTTTCGAGTGAATATTCAAATGTAACTATGAAACATGGACCTATTGAGCTTAACATGTTGGTCCTGTGTATTTTATCCGACGTCATATTTTACTCTATTTATTTTCCACATAATTATTTTTTATAACACCATTAAACTATAGTGCTCCTATTTTTTCTATGTCATCTGTCCTTAATCACCTACCATTTACTTAGATTAAACATCATAAATATGTTGTTACTCTAGATCTCAAGCATAGGCTCAGGCATATGGTTGGTGTACCTCTGTACTAGGAGCAGAAATAGGTTGATAAACTTGTTGTTCTTTACGAATGGGAGCACTAGGATGTAGAAACTCTGCACTGTGAGCAGTAGTGGGTTGAGAGACCTATTATTCCTCAGGAATAGGAGAACCAATATGTGAAGAAGTCATTATCTATAGAATTGGTTTAACATTTAATATAGAATACATAAATGTAGTTGTGATAATAACATTAGGTAACACAATGTGTATTACAAAAGAAAATTAACCTAATCATTGAACTCCCATTTTTTAAAGGATTAAGGAATTTGAACCCTATATCGACTATAAAAATCCATTTATTATGGTTACCTATGACATAAAAAACATTGTCTACATTGGGGCCACTGCGAAATGATTTTGACATCCCAATGAAAGGGACATCCTCAGTTGAATTTTCATCTAACCCTTTAGTGTATTTGGCCGATAACAGAATAATTGACCACTTTTGGTTTGTGGGATATGGAAAATAAAATACTTGTACTTTATGTGATTCCATTATGAAACAATTAATCTTTATACCCTTCCTTACTGAAATCAACATGCACGAATCCGAATTCATCAATTTTAACAGAACTATTATTATCAACCTGCTTACATTGAAAAATCGTCACTTGTAATGTTGTATAATCCATCTCCCATATTCTATTGATGATGACAATGTAATAAATATTTACAGAAATTTTATTGTTTTCCTAAGTACAAGAAACATGAATCAATTCATCCATAAGTGTATCTCTACTATTTTTTATGGTACTGCCTTCATTATGTTCATTTTTATAGAATGCATAACCATTCATTACAAAAACATTATAATACAATACATACACAGTTGGTCCTCCAAAACTTTGTATGAAAAAGCATAAGGGCAAACCTGATCCTGATCTGCAATAATTATTTTGACAACATCTCTTCGAAAAAAGTCCTTCACCCTCAAGCCACTTAGTGTGACAAGATTTTGATAGACCAATGCGTTCCACACTGGATAGGTATTCGGTAGAGAATTCAACGGATTCCTAAAAAATATATCTCTCTATAATAAAACCCTCTAGAAAACTTTAATTGTTTATATACCCATTCAAAATCTTCATATACCATTCAATGGGGTATATCCGTCTATAGTGTATAGGAACACAAAGTCTAATATCTCTCACCTAGTGAACAATCAATTTAACCATCATATCAATGAGTGTTGGTTGGAAGAACATTTTCAATTCACATAATATGATGAGAGTTTCTCATTCCATAGTTGGAAAAACTTTTGGATCTATAACATTGTATCATATAGCATTGAAGAAGAAATAGATCTTGTTTAATGTATAATGGACATTCTTTGGAAAATTTAATGTAAAGATACAAGAAGTAGATCTTGCATCAAAACTTGACATCCATGTGATTTTAGAACCTTTAACATTAAATAAATCATTGAAATGATGTTATTCATATTCGATGAATACCCATATGGAACCTTAACTTTATTAAATAAGTTGAAAAACTGATATCTCTCTTTCCTGGAAATATTGTAAGTATTTGGAGAAAGAAATGTTCATTTTTCACCCTTTACTAGCACAAAGCCTTCTCATAATCCCAGGTCAACCATGTCCAACCTAGCCTTAATTCTATCCTTTGTTTCGTTGGGTAAAATTTGCAATGTGTTTATGACACTATCACATACATTCTATTCAACATGCATTACATCAAACAAATGTCGGAATTATAGACAATTCTAGTATGCTAATTCAAAAAAAAACTGATCTTATTTTCCAACCGGTTTTTGTATGGTTTTTCGAAAATGGTTTACCAAAACAATTTTCCACATATTTTACTTTCTAAAATATTTTATCACCTATTAGTGGAGACAGTGTTGTACTTTCTTCTTAACATACATCGAATGATGTCGTCCATGATTGGTACTTATGGAATTTGTTTAGTAATCTGTGATGTCAATGAAACACAAATTTCAACAAATGTTTCAACCTAATGGGCAATGTAAATTTTTCACAGACAGGACAACCTTTAGTTACTTTAATTCAATATCTTGAAAATTTTCTATAAGTATGAAAGTCATTTATATTCTTTTATAACATGTCTCTCAACATTAAATCTTCGTTTATGTGGGAATCACACAATGTAACAAATTAATCCCACAATAATTTCAAATCCTTGATCAATAGATCCAAATAAACATCAATATTATTACCCAATTGTTTTGGTCCTCGTATAAAAATATATAACATGATGCATTTTCTTTTCATGCATAACCATGGTGGTGAATTATAATTTACCAACATAACTAGACATGTACTATGAGTGATTCTTTAGAAACCAAAAGGATTCACTTCATCTTTAGATAATGCAAGATAAATTTTTCTTGGATCATTTTCAAATTAGGGATACTCATGATAAATTCTATTCCACTCAGGAGCGTCTCTTGGGTGATGCAATTTCCAATATTTATTTCTTGTATCTGTGTGTCAAATTAATTTCCTTGTAGTCTCCTCACTTCTATATAAGTGCCTAAACTTTGTAATGGTTGGAAATTACCATACAAATTTTGTAGGGCCGTTTTTCTTGTATCAATAAGTGTCACACTTTTTTAATAATATTAGTGTTTTTTGGACCTTGATAAACAATATAAATTCATTTGGGAAAGTGTGTATTATTTCAAAGATCATAACCATCGAGCGTAGAATTCCTTCAGTTTCATATGTTTGGATCGGAATCTCATTATATTCTAGTATCATGTCATTCTAGAGAGAAATTAGTTCCATAAAATTGGTGTCACTCTATATATTACCTTCTTTCAAATTATATTACTTTAGTATAGTTGGTAATACTGAATATTTAGTGCAACCAGCATCCAAGGGCATCTTTTACCAACTCTTTAACTCCTCAAACCATTTTGGTAAATCAGTAAGTTCATCTTCAATTATCCCTATCATTTTCTTAAAACTAGCTTCATCATCATTCACATCTGTAATCATATCCTCGATATGGTCTTCTTCATTTTCCACACTTGTAATCATGTTAGATGATCAATAAAACCCAATGTTATCCCAACCACTAACTATATTCACTTTTCCCAATGATTATTCAAACAATTATAACATTGATCTATTCTGTGATAGATCAAGTGTTCTTCTGACTCCTTTGGACTAGCTTTTCTTAAATAACAATAGCGTAAACATAGACAAAGGATCTTATAAGGGTTGTATGAATGATCATTTGAAAACATGATAAACTCTTTCAATCTATCTTCATACTCTTTTGTTAGACAATTATAATCGATCCATTATTTATTCATATACATTATATTTGATTAAATAATATTAATATTTAACAAAATAAATACACAAAAGGTCCTTTAAAATAAGGGTAACTCAACATTTGAATGATATTTATTGTTGAATTTTGTTTCCTAGGACTCATCCCCTTAGAAGCTAACACAAAATTCCTTTGAAAACTATTTACAAAATCACACATGAAATCCCATAAAAAAAAACTAACCATTTACACGAATTCCTCCTTTAAATAATACATCCTTTTTAAAATAATACCAGCAATAAATAAGCTTTCAAAACACTCATATCCTTTTATAAAAGTCGATTGGGTGAGCAGACAAACACTTTTCATGAAACCTAAGTCCATGCCAAGTGGTTTAATCATTTTAGTGAAATTTAAAACCAAAAAATGGTGTGTTGAACACAAATAATTTTTTAAGAAACATTTCAGAACACTTGAATCATTTTAAAAGATCCATTTAGGTATTTTTTACAAAGACATAAATCCCAATATAGGAACATTATAAAAGATACATAAATCAAAAATAAACAAAAATTTATGAAATATATATCTATAAAATGTTTATCATGCTTCTCATGAATAAATAGTATGAATCCTGTAGTTTACGCTTGTAATATTACTAAGGAGTGAATAAGTTATGGATAAATACATAGCTATCACTTGGCCTTTATAATTTTGAACAAAAAGTGACATCTCTTCAAAGTGGGAAACCATCTTCCACTTGATACTTGAATCATGTAATAGCTAATCTTGATCCTCAAAATACGGTACATTAGTGAAAATTTTCCCATTCCTGAGGGTATACATTAGGTAAATGTTAAAGTAACATAGGTACTCAAACCTTCTATGCTATTAATGGTTCATTTCACTTTGTGATTAAATATTTTTCAAATAATTTTTTAGGGTATTCCAAAAATATATCACCCTAAAGATAATACTAATAACACCTCTGGGAAAGAACGTCTATTTCCAAATCATGGTAAGGATTTGGGAAGTTTCTCTTTTGTTTCCATAACTGTCTGGACCCATAAGCAACTACATGACCTTTATGGATTGGAAATATTCAAATCCGGACTTATGTTACATCACAATATAATCCATACTCATTACCCGGCTCATTTATGGTTATGATTTGTGTTTTTATAAATCTCCCATTATGATCTAAGAACGATAACTCATGATCATATAAGTAAAGGAACCATAACACATTCTTCATTAATGCCTTCTTAGTGCTTCTAATTGGGAAGGATCCCAGTTGACCCTCTGGTAATAACTGGAAATTCACCAAAATATTTGGAACTTAGAAACATTCATTGGCCTCTCTAAATAAACTATAACATTGAACAACTCAGGATCTAAAAATACGCTATCCACAAATATCATTCTCCCCAGGAAGTGTACATTATCAATTCAAAACATACACTTTGAGATCATGGAATATAGTTGACTCTCGCTACGTTTTCCCAAAATGATCTGCAGTTATCAAGAATCTTCCTACCTCAACTGAGAATACATGATGATATGATTGAGAAATATGGATAAAAAATTATCTAAATAAGGATGGAAGAACCAATTCATCTCATCCATGAACACTACCGTTGTATGTTTCAAACTAAATGGATTTCCTATATACCCATACAATATATACGTACTTCTAAATATACTATGTGGTATATCAAAATACCTCACCATAAATTGATGATAAATTGATATCAAATCGATCTTAGAGAACACATTAGAACCTCTATTTTAATCAAATATCCCATCAATGCATATAAGTGGATATAATATCATTTCTATCCCTTAGCATAACCTCTAATAGTCCACACATATTCTCAATGATTGATTTGAAATTTTATTAAAAAACTATGGCACCCCAAGGTGACGTAATCATTTATATGAAACATTCATAAACTATAAAAGAAGAAACTATAAACGTGTACCTTAGAATATTGTTGTTGTTACTCTAATGGCGGTAGAGTCGGAGAAGGTGAGGGTGGCGGAGGCCACAAAGGTGTTCGCAGTAGACGTGGGGTTCACAGTGGAGGTGGTTTCACAGAGGAGGAGGGCTTCACAGTAGAGGTGAGGTTCAGCGGTGAAAGTGGGGTATGTCGAGGATGTGGGTTCGTAGCATAAGAGGGGTCCAGGGTAGAGGTGGGGTTCGACATGCGGTAGATGTGATGTCTGTGGCGGAGGTGAGGTTCATAAGGTGGGGTTTGGGGGTGAAGGTGAGGTTCACGAAGGAGGAGGGCTTCGTGGCAGTAGAGGATGTATTTTTGGAAGTGGAGGAGGAGGAGGAGGAGGAGGATTCAGTAGGGTTCAGCTTCCCGGAGAGCTTCAGGCATGCAAGAGGAGGAGGAGACTATTAGGGATTACTTATAAAAGCGAGTAAACCTTTAATCAATGCTAGCTAAAAATTGCTGATAAAGGTATGTTTTATCATAGATAAAATAGAAAGTACTGGTAACGATATAATTATAATAAATTAATTGTATTTGTATATATATTTATAAAACTAAATGTATAATAAAAATATATTAATTTATTTATAATAATAACTATAAATAAATATGTATTTAGTTATATTTATAAAATTATATATTAATTATATATATTAATAAAATTATAAATATAGTAAACATATATGTTATGATTTTATAATTATTTTAATATATATATTTATTATTTTTTTATAGTTATAATTATAAATAACTATATATTTTCATTTAAATAATTATAAAATTAGAAGAAATATATTTATATATATATAATCTCAAAAATAAATATTTTCATTTAAATAATTATAAAATTAGAAGAAATATTATAAAAAATATATTAATTATATATATTTATAACATTATAGATATATATATATATATTTATTATAGTTTTATAATTATTTAAATGAATATATATTTATTTATAATTATAACTATAAATATTTATTTATTTATTTAAAAAATTAAAAAATTATAATAAATATATTTATTATATTTATAATTTTATTAATATAGATTATTAATATATTTATTTTAATTTTATAAATATTTAAATATAGCTATATTTATTTGTAAATATAATTATAAATATTTTTTTAATTTATCAAAATTTGTATATAGTAATAAATATATTTATTTGATTATATATAACATTATATAAGAATAATAAATATATTTTTTATAAATTTATAATTATATATATTTATATATTTATATTTATATTTATAAATATAAATTTTATTTATTTATTTATAATTAAAAATTATAATAAATATATATTTATTTGTAGTTGTAATTATAAATAAATAATTATATATTTATATAATTTTATATTTATAAAAAATATACTTATAATTGTAAAAATATATATAATAAATATACATATTATAGTTTTATTATTATTTAAATATTTCTATATTTATATATTTTTTTAGAATTATAATTATATTTCTTTATAATTATTTATAAATATTTTTATAAAAATACATATAATTAATATATGTATTATAATTTTATAATTACTTAAATATATCTATTTTTATTTAGAATTATACTTATAACTATTTGTATTTATTTATAAATATTTCTATATAAATATATATAATTAAAATATTTATTTTAATTTTATACTTTTTTAAAAATATCTATATTTATTTAGAATTATATTTATAACTATTTGTATTTATTCATAAATATTTAAATATAAATATATATATATATATTGAATATATTTATTATAATTTTATAATTATTTAAACATATCTATATTTATTTACAATTATAATAATTAATATTTGTATTTATTTATAAATATTTGTATATATTTATAAATATATTTATTTAATTATATATATTTATAACTTTATAAGTATAATAAATATACTTATTATAATTGTATAATTATATATATATATATATTTAAAGTTATAATTATAAATATAAGTAAATATATTTATAAATATTTGTATATATTTAAAAATATATTTATTTATTAATTTATTTATTTATAAAATTATAATAGATGTTTTTATTGTAATTTTATAATTATTTATATATATAAATATATTTATAATTAAAATTAAAAATAAAGAAATTTAAAATTTCATGCCCACTAGGCCTTCGAGCCAACAATATATTATGTAATAAATCGGCTAGTTTGGTGGGTCATCCCTTAGGGGGGCTATGACCTGCCTTTCAGGCCTCTGAGTGTGAAATCTGTGTCTGTGTTTAATGTAATTATACCCCCAAACACCTAATATATAATAATTATACATATAAATTTATAAAGTATTTATATATAATTATAAATGTAATAAATATAATTAATATTAACAAATATAATAGATATAATAAATATATTTATTATTTAATGAAATTAATTATAATATTATATAAATTAACAATATTTTTTATTAATTAATTTTATCAGCGCAAAAAATAGAATTCATAAATCTACCTTTTATCAGCCCTAAGAAACACTGATAAAGGGTACAACTTTATCAGCGCTTTTTTAGCGCTGATAAAGGCCCTCCTTTTTTAGTGCATTCTACTTAGTGCTAATAATACTCGGAATATCCCATTCTTGAATTTGTGGTAGTGTTAGGTACCTTCATATTTTTCATTACAAATCATTGATTTATGCTTGATACAATGCAATTGGGACCACATTTCATTAATATTGAACTTATACATAAAAATGTAAAAGGTCAGTATTTTTTTGGTTTGTCTTGGGAAACTACATCTTCGGGGCTATCCTTGACTATAATTATAGTGAAAATACTAATAGTGGATGTGGTGACAGTAACAATAATGTCAACAAGAATACTAGCAAGAAATTATCTACATTATCTATTATATATCTAATTAAATATTTTTGTGATGTTTTATAAATTATGAGGGCAATAATATTTTAAAATTTTAATCTCCATGCCTTAGTTTCTATGGGGAAAGGGAGTACATTACAATGAAAAGAAGGCAATATACAATACAGGGATATACTTAGCGAGACTCTAACTCAATACCTTTCCAAGAACAATAGGAAATATAGCACTAAGCTGCATATGTAATGTTAATATCAATCATATATATGTTATATCAGTAAATTTTATATCATAATATAAATATAGAATAAAAATAATAATAACAATGATCATGATCTTCAGTTATTAATAATAATATCATCATTATTATTATTATATAATTTATAAAACATAAATAAACTTATAAATTTATTGCTCATCGCCATTTTTAGGGTAAGATCAATGGTTCATTAGTTTTTTTTAAGTTGATTGTTTATTCTATTTGATTAGGAGTTTTTGAAATAAGAGAGGGATTTATGCTTTTCACCTTTACACTAAAAAATAGATAGTTTTAACATTTTTTATATATGAAAATAATTATTATTAAAATCCTACAGATTATGGATTTTTATCTCATTATTGAAGAAAGTGGATATGTGTTCCCATAAAATGAATGATTAAAAAAGAAAAACATTAGGATATATCTTATTATTAAAAATAAGCGTGCTTCAATCGGCTGACAGACACAATAAAAAACAAACAAAGAATGAAGGGAGAGAGTGTTATTGATCACATGGGTGGTCGACATCTCCATTCACATCCTCACAGCAATAGGTGGAGGTTGAACATCGATATAGATTGTCCCGAGGTGTACAGTAGTTGATAGTTAATATTGTGGAAGATGGTTTTTAGGTACGAGAGTGTGGGTAGAATAGTGGATAATATCTGAAAGTCAAGAGGTTACACTAATAGCCTTGATGTGGAGAACACCACAAGGACTCTAGTGTAAACCACCTTAATGGATACGTTGTGGAGATTGGATCATGGGAATGTTTAAAAGAGGTGGAATAAGAGAGTTTTTATTAGGATGTTTTAATGTGTGACAAAAGGGGAATCTTGTCCTTGGTTTATGAGCTACAGAACCCTAATGTTAACATAGAGAAGGCTCAGCAGATCCATCTTCCACTAAGGAATAAATAAATAGGGGTGGAAGACATTCGATAACACCACAAAGGGTCCAAAGGTGCCCATTAATCTACAATTGATCGTGTGAAACACCGTGTTGAGGAAAAGGAGCATTAAGAGGATTGAGAGGAGAAAGGTGAGTGGTGTGGACATGAGTTCTGGTATAAATAAAACTTCCAAGACTCTGACCATAATGACTTTCATGGATCTGATATAGAGGGAGGAGTGTGGTAAATTTTGAAGGATTAAGAGCATGGCATGGAGGATAAGGGTAGGTAGGAGGAGTTTCAGGGTAGTGGAAATAGATCAAAAACACATTTTAACATGATTTTTAACCGGCGTCTATAATGGAGAGGTAAATAATATTATTTTCAGTGTAGGTTATCTAAAAACCAACTTTGAAAATCATTATTTTGGGTTTCAGCATTGGTTTATTAAATAAACTGATGCCAATAACTTATTTTCAGCATCGTTTTTAGGTAAAATTGTTTCTGAAAATCAAATAGGCTCAGGTTTACAGCGTCATTTTTTGGATAAAACCGACATCGTAAACTAGTTTTCGGCATTAGTTTTATCGAAAACTGTTACCAAAAACCCGTTTTTTAAATAATATTGGTGTCAGTTTTTAAAATAACTGACATTGTAAGTTAAAAAGAATTCGAAAAATCATAAAAACTACAATTAAAATAAAATCAAAACCCCTGTAAAAAAACACAATATACACAACAATAAAATAGTATTTATCATTAAATAAAAATATAGAACTTACATAATTTTATCTAGTTAATAAAAAAATATCTACACATATATGATATAAAGTAGAATTAAAATACACGTACATGCAATCAATGAATTCTTTCGAAAAGTTAGTAACCACTGCAAGTCCCACAACTCCAGCATTTTTAGTTCTTGCACTGCTCAACTATTCTTTGATATCCAAGACAATAAATTTTGTTCACTAAAAAATTTACATGGATTCCAGTTAAAAATAAATGCATCAATAAATCTTATAAAAAATTAGACAAAGTCATTACAGAGGAACTTTAGAGAACTCAATGAAATCTAATATTGAATGTTGGAAGAATATGTCATTGTAGGCAATGTTACATCTATGGTTAAGGCTTAATGGGATGGTTTGATGGTAAACTATACTATAATGGTAGATTAAATAAAGTAGGCTAAGAATGATATGGCTAATGAATATACTCGGTGGAAGAACTTCATTTCACATTTCAAATTAGTGATTTGTTTCCTTTTATGTGGGTGTTGATAACCCATGATGGCTGAGTGTATGTACATGTCTTATAATAGACGTATACTATGATGTATGTTTAGGGGTTTTGTTATTTAATACCCAAATTACCATCTTTCCAATTTCATAGAAATATGTGATATGATAAAAATAATCATGGAAGAAGTAGATAAATATCTTCTATTACATTTTTATTAGAGTTATAATCTAACAAAATAGTTTAATAGGATACCTCATCAATCACATACCACTTGGGGTGATCATATACATTGGAGGTCATGAAGTGCATTCTATGCAAGTTATTTTATTTTTGACCTCTTTTGGATTTGGAATATATCGAAATATCTGTGTTTCCAATGTGTCCATGATTTTTATATTACGTACAATGGTCTGTGTGTGTGTCTGTGTATGGCCTTGAGAGATGTTTTCTGATATGGTAAATAATGTTCATGTGTATCCCATGAGACCATATTTGATGTTTTTCCCTAAAAAATCTTATTTAAATTTTTACCACATTACATAAATATCATATTCTTATGTATGTTTCTACAAATATCTCATGATGACATATATTATACTTCCTTTTATTATATTTATTGTTTAATGTATTACCATACATAGGGAATCATTATTTGGTAGTTTGAACAATTGGACCATCATGATATGATTATACAAGGGTGGTTGACCTAACACAAGATAATGATTATGATGTACCTATGATAGTCCTATGGAAAGACCTCAAATTCAATTCATTTTGGATACCAAGTACCATGCAAGAAATTTATTCCATGTGGATATCAAGTACATGTTCACTCACCATCACTGTGGCTTGCTCAATACTCAATACCTTAAGGGTACTATATAATATGTTTAATGCACTTTTGGATTGTTCTTGGTCACTTAAAATATCTTTTTTATCCTTTTGGCATGAAGCTGTAGCAGGTATGACATGGGTTCATGTCATCTTTTATAGTACATAGCCTCTCAACACATGGTTGATTGATCATTTATTCTTTCATATACCAAGAATAAACCAAAAAAAACATACACTGAAAGTTACAAAAAAAATTAAAAAATTCAGAATATTACACTTTCTAAATAAAGTATATTTAAAATATGTGTACCTAATGTTTATGAGATGATAGTTGTTGGTTATTGTTTAATCATTAATATGATTATTATTAGTTTCAAACACCTAATATATCAAAAGAGTTATTTTTTTGAACCCTTATGTAATATTGTATATAAATATTTGAATATACATACCTCAACTACTAATCAGCCTTAACAAATAGTTCACAAAAGTAGATTGAATATGGTTCATATCATATTTGGAATAAGACTATGAATCATTGAATGCCTATAATAACATTGAAGGATATGAGATAAAAAAATAAAATAATATGGATGAAAATCTAAAAAAATTAATACAACTAACCTTAACAAAGTCATTAGTTTCCCCATTTGTGATTATCTCATACATGAATCGCAGAGTGTAATAACCACATTCAATATGTCCTTTTTGATGATGACACTATAGTTATAATACGTTAAACTATTAATAAAAATTAATATATAACAGAAAATCAGAACAAATTCTAATATAAAAGCTAATTACCTATACTTCCACATATTTGATTTTATTTGGAATCTTTATCGACTTGTATTCCTTGTTAAATTTTTTCCATGAACTGTATTTTCATATATATGAACTAATAGTACATATCGAAATAATGAGAATTAAACATAATGAGATTATAAAAATCAAATAAAACATACTATTATAATAAGGTGTAAAAAATTTTTGCGAACATTCCCTAATAAAGAGAAAAACCAATATATGGTGCATTCATTTCAGTACAATACTCCTAACATCCAATTCCCCCTACAATAAAAAAGTGAACAATTAATGACATTATAATGATCTGTAGTTCATAATTATGTTTCCGATCTTACTTATCAAGAAATGGTACAAAACATCATTGAATCTTCGTATGTGATAATCTATCACACATATATGCAACTCTATTAGGATTATTCAAATATTTCACTTTTATGGAAATGAATTATGGATCTATATAACCAAAAATGTTTGTACCTTAATTTTGTAAAATAATCATGTGTAGATACCTAATTTAAAAATAAAATATAGTCAGAAAATTTAAAACCATATTTTATTAAGTAAATACAAATTCAAATGTCAAATTACTTACATAGTAAACAACTGCACCACATTCAGGCTGAGCTCTTAAAAATTTACTAGATGCTTGATATCTTCATTGAGTAATCTCAATGGATATTCTATTCTGCATATATCTGTCTTCATCTAAAACACATATATAAAATCAAATTAAGAATATTCTTGAGATATTCTTTGTATCCTATACGAAATATATGAAGTATCTACAGTCTATTATTCCTAAACATTTTGTTTCATTTGTGAAGCTTCTTTTTCTTTCAGATAATCCTATATAAGTTAAATGTCATAAAATATTATAATTAATTTTTAATCATTTTTAATTAATATTTAAAAAAACACATACCTCATGTGAAATATATCAAAAAAAACTAGTTGTCCAATGTAGAAAATTACCAACACAATCCCCCAACTCTGGTGATATCCACGGTATGAAATGGTAGTAGAGCATTAGGATATATAATGTCTAGTACAAATACTCTATCATGACCCATCTGCATATGTTGGTGGTGTATAGAATCCCCAAAACAAATGCACGAGTCCTAACGCAACAATATTTATATGAGGATATTCATCAAAGAACTCACAATAAATGTTTTGATCCGAGAGAGGTGTTGTAGAATCAAAGTAAGCAGATGGGGCAGGGTAGTCCGAGTGAGTAGGCTAGAAAGGCTAAAAAATGTAAAATTTATATTAGTATTTGTAATTTATAAAATAGAAAAATTGATGACAAATAAATAATATACCTGGGAAGGCTGCTCATACGGGGCAAGGTATGCAGATGGGGCAGGTCAGTCCAGGTGAGCATGCAGGGAATGCTAAAAAATGAAAAATTTATATTTGTGTTTATAATTTATAAAATAGAAATATTGATGAAAGATAAATAATATACCTGGGAAGGCTACTCATACAGTACATGGTAAGCAGATGGGGTAGGTTAGTACAGGTGAGAAGTCTATGAAGGCTGAAAAATGTAAAAGTTATATTAAAGTTTATAATTTATAAAACAGAAAAATTGATAAAAAAATAAATAATATACCTGGGAAGGCTGCCCATACAGGGTAGGGTAGGCAGATGGGGTAGGGTATTCAGGGTGAGGAGGCTGGGAAGAATGAAAATTGAAAATGTTATATTAGTTATTACAATTTATAAAATAGAAAAATTGATAAATAAATAAATAATATACCTGAGAAGTCTGCTCATACGGATCGGGGTAGGCAGATGGGGCATGGTAGTCCGATTGAGCAGGCTGGGAAGGCTAAAAAATGAAAAAGTTATATTAGTGTTTATAATTTATCAAATAAAAAAATTGATAATAAAGAAATAATATACCTGTGAAGGTTTCACAGACTGTGACTATCTTTCCATTTGTTATACCAAAGCCTTCTGCAATACTGCTTGAATTTGGTCACCCATATATTGTTTCATATCTTTCAGCTCTTCTTTTAGGGATTCAATTTTTGGGTCTCTTGATTTATTTCTCTTACAAAAAATATTCTAAATACTAACACCCACCTGATATACTCTAACATGGTCAGGGTGTTCTACCTTTCCCAAAGTAGTGCCTAGGATATCCATCCTACCCTCAGGAATAAATATGCCATTTGTCTCGTGCTCCTGAAGTTCATCCTGAAATGAAATGTAAAAAAGTTATATTAGTGTTTATAATTTATATAATAGAAAAAATGATAATGAATAAATAATATTTACTTACATTTTTATCAGCTACTTTGTTAGCTTACTCTGTAAGATACTGTTCATTTTTCCTTCTTTTTACTCATTTCCATTTTTCATAGCGAGTGGGAGGAGATGGTGGACCAAACTGGACCTCTTCTAAACCACTTTTAGATCGAGTACTTAATGCATAAAATTTTTATTCAATCATTTTCTACTCTAAATATGAGTACCCTCCACATGATAAAGTATGAGGGTATACATTTTGCAATTAGATCTCCTGATGAGATCTCTTGGAAGCCTATTATATAAAAATAAATTACTAAGTAATAAGAACAACATATAATAAATTTTAAAATATAAAATAATTATCATACCAGAAATTTTTCTTCATTACTACTGTCAAAAAATCAGTTTCATGTATCTTCACATATAAACGGATACTTGAGGCTTGTATTTTCAAAACTTCTCATTCCAAAAACCTAATTTCTATGATATTATTTTTAAAATATTTCTATCGAACCACTGCTAAAGAGAGATTTCTTTTATTAATTTCTTTGGTTTCCTCAAAATTTAAGGTCATCTATAATTAAATATACTAAATATGTCATTTAAAATATATAATATTAAAAAAATGAGATAAAATAAATAAATTACGATATTTTATTGTCACAGCCTCCCAAAGTTGTTGCTTTTCCATCCTATTCACTGACTTCCAATCAGGATATAAAATACTAATCCTATAATGGCTCTGCGTCGCTATATAACTTAAAAACTGAACTGCATTTGGTCCAATTGCATTGTTATCATCATCAAAATGGATGTGTAATCTGTCATCATCACGATCAATTGATAGTTTTGGTAAATGTGTAGTACCATGTTTACCAACTTGAGAACTTTATATTTAAGTAGTAATAGGAGAAGTCTCCTCCACCGAGGACGCATCAGTACTCCTGCAAAAAAAATTGTAAATTAACATTATTATTTCATTATATAATTATATTGATGAATATTTAATATGTAAAAATCGATATACCTTGGTAATTTTTACGCTCTATCTATATCTTACATTGCTAGTATAATGTGAAATGAAATTTTGTGTACCTGCATATAATTAGAAAACTGAATATTTAGAAACAAGGAAGGCAAAAAATAATAAGTAAAAAAAAGAGTCATGCATTTGTAAGTTTCAAAAAAAGAAACAAAATATAAATATTTACTAGAAAAATTAAGAGACCAATTTAGAGTTTTCCCACTTTCCCTCATCATGATCATTACGTACTGCATGCACTGTGTCTTCCCTATTCTCATTGTAATCATCCAGAAATTTCATAATAGATAAATACAACTTATGTAAATCACTAACATCATCAACCTCATCCTAATCACCCAAATGGTATATTTTAACTTGAAAAAAAACTAACCACTGATCATTTGCTGAATCAATGACATAAAATACTTTCTTTTAATGTGTCGCCATGATAAATGGCTCCTCATTGAAATTAAATATTTTCAAATCAACCAGTTTAAACCCCTATTCATCATGTTTCACACCACTATTACTATCAACCCAATTACACTTAAAACAGTTACTCGAAATTTAATATAATCAATTTCCCATATTTCTTCTAGAACTCTAAAATATGGAATTGATGCATAAATTGGGTTTTTATCTTTGGCACTTGAAAAATGAGATGCTTCAGAAAAAACCATTAGACAACTGTTTTGAACGGTAATTTTGGCATCAAGGTTTTTTGTGTAAAATGTGTAGCAATCAATATCAAAACCAGACCATGTGATCACATTATGAGATGGTCCCCCTGCTAACAACTTCAATGTTTCTAATGCAGATATATCTAGGGTGACTTTCTTTTTAAACCATGAAACAAATGTCATCTTATGCTCAATCATCAACCACTTTTCGTTTCTTTTCTGATATCGTAACTTTAATTCAACAATATGTGAGGATATATATGATTGAACCTCATCTATGTTGTTCAAAATGTATAAATGTGACTTCATCACTTCATCACAGGGAATGAAAATTAACTTTAAGCATCAAACCCCTCTACCTTCACTATCAACTGTCATATTTCAAGATACAGGGAGAAAAATATGCTCCAACTCATACAAATAATTAGTACAAAACTCAATAACATCTTCTAATACGTATTTTTTAAACAATAGAGGCCTCTGGTCGATAAGTATTTTTGACATATCCCTTCAAAATTTTCATATATCTTTCAAAAGGGTTCATCCAGCTTAAATAAATAGGCCCACATGTTCTTATCTTACACGCCAAATTAATCAATAGATGAACCATTATATCACAAAACATGGGTGGAAAATACATTTCTAGTTCACAAAGAATAAGATTTACTTCATTCTCCAACACATCTAACAAATTTGGATCACTGAATTTACTAAAAATGTATTTGAAAAAATTATATAACCTGATGATAGTCTTTCTGACAGATATAAGCAAAATACCATGCATTTCTATTAGTTGAAGTTGTTGCATTAACACATGGAAATCATGAGATTCCATACCTATTAATTTACAATCCTTCAAATGATACCAAATTATTAACATTTAAAGAAAAACCACTGGGTACTTTAATACCATAAAGACACTGACAAAAACTTATCTTTTCAATCTTTCTTAATGTGTGACAAGCCAGAGGTAAATATGTTTGGTTTCATTTCATATTGGGAGCTAACTCCAAACATATTATAATTAATATAAAATCCAATATAGCATAAAATCCATCTTTTTACATTCCTTTTATGTCTAAAAATGTTCCAATCGAACTATCACATTTGTTTTTCTCTTCATGCATAACATTAATGTTATGTTTTATCTCTAAAAATTTCCAATAAAGTAGTTAGAAAAAAATAGACTTCTTCTTCCAAATATTTCTTTGTAGACCATATCTTTTTTTCATTCCAAATGTCGAATCAGTATCTTTCACCCTGTCATAATATTCATTAGCTGACAATGGTCGAGGGAGATGGTTGTATTCTTATAATCTATTAAATGATTTTTTTTTAATCTATGATAAGTATTATCAATTTGAAAAAATCTTTGATATCCCATGAACACTATCATTCTTCCATTTTGCAATTGATAATATGAATTTTGTTCTTCTCGAATTGGTCATGCGTTATGTCCCTTAACACTATATCTTGATAATATTCCATATGCAGGAAAGTTGTTTATAGTGAACATTATTATAGCACACAAAGGAAAGTATTGTTTCTTGTATGCATCAAAAACTTTAACACCTACCTCCCATAGCAGTTTCAAATCATCAATCAATGGTGAAATATTCACATCAATATCATTTCCTGGTTTTTTTGGTCCAGAAATCATCAAGATCGCCATAACATAATTTTTCTTCATACATAGATGTGGGAACAAGTTGTAAACTACCAGAAAAACAAGCCTTGAACTATATTGTCTCTTGAGGATTTGATATGGATTCATTCCATCACTACACAATCCCATTATGAGATTTATATCTTCACTTCCAAAATCAATATTTTTTTATCAAAACTCATCCAATGTGATGAATCGGCAGGGTGGCGTAAGTTACCATCAGAGATGCAATCATATGAATACAATCTTAACCTTTTTGTGTCAATTGAATTTTCAAATAGACACTTCAAACGAGGAATATTTTGAAAGTACCAAATTTCTTTAGCTGGATTTTTGATTCTGGTACCGAAAAATCAATCACAATTGAAATATCAGAATTGTATGCAAAAAATATGGAATGATATCATTAGATAGTACAAAATTTATTTTTCATGATGTTAAATGACATCACCTGATGATGAATCTGAGTTTAATTTACCATCTATCTTATAGTGTGATGTCCCACATGTAGGAAAACTTGATAAATATTTATATTCTTTCCTATATAGTACACAATAATTGGGGAAATTGTGTATCTTTTTATACCCCAATACCAATGGGCATAATATTTTCTTCGACTAATAATTGGAATATGGAAGCTTGTTGCTTTCTATAAGTATCTCTTTTAAAAGATCAAGTAAGTTGGAAAAATTTTATCACTCCACCCATTTTTTTTAAGTTAACTAATCTCAAAAATGCTGATAACACTATATATTTACTACAACATCGGAATAATAATTTCTGGGAAAATTCATACAATCGTTCAACAGTTGTAGTTTTTTTTATAGTTTTAACACCTAAATCATGAATTAATTCTTCTATATGATCCTCTACAATGTTATGAATATTTTCATCAACATTGGCTTTTGAATTTTCAGTTATTTCACCATGCCAGATTCAACGTGTATAATTAAGGCTAAAACCATAACAAATGAGATGGTACTTGATTTATTTGGACTTTAACTTTCTCATATTTAAATACTTCACACATGGATAGAAAATCAAATTAATGTTTTGAAAATGTCATTTAGTAAATTCCAAGAATTCATTAACCCATTTTTCATATTCACTAGTTGTTCTTCGTAAATGTATCCAATTATAATCCATTCAATATCTAATATCACAAAATAATTGGTGAATATATTAAAACATATAAACATTTATATATATATATATATATATTTATTTACAGATAAATTGTAAACAAAATCACATTTAATAAAAACTATTGATAATAAAATATAAAACATCAGATATGAAACACTATTACAAATAGTAAACATTTTATTTTCATATTATATACATGTGTTCTATTGATAATATAATTAAATTATAATATCAATATACTAAAATTTATTAGTTCATTTTATATATTTCTTGCATTATTTTGATGTTTCATGTGTCAAAATTATAGAATATTGCATTAATTTAAAGTGTGAAAAAATAGTTATTATTAGTAATATGAAATAATAATTGGAGTAAATGTTTGTATTATAAGTGAAATAAATCCTAATACTCCCAAAATTATGATAGATGAAATCAAATACATAACTAAATTGATATATCTTACATCACATTTGGGTGAGAGAACAATAGAATCATTTGAGGAATAATTATTGGTTGTGGATCCATTGCATGTTCTAATGAGTATATACATAGATTATATGGTTTTTGGTATAATTTAGGTAGACCTGATTAAATACCCCCAACCGTCACCCCTATCATATTTTTTTTCTCAATCCTATGAAGAATAATATGTCAGAAGAAAATAATGTCAGAAAATTATTTTGTCAATTAGTCAAGATAAAATAATGTTAGATAAAAACAATTTAACACACTAACTAATAAAATTGGTCAAGAACATTGACCAATACATTTATACATAATGTCATATAAATATAAAGTCAGATAAAAATAATTCATTTGGTTTTTGATATAATTTATTCAATAACATTGACTAATAAATTTATATATAATGTCAGATAAAATTTCATAACCTAAAATAACACAACTCCAATCCATATCAATAACATTGACTAATCCCTCTTATGGATGACTATTAACTATTTTCCAACACATTTTAAATAAAATGTAAACTAATATTTGAAGAAAATCAAAATTAATATTAAATGATAAATAATTTATCTTGAAATTTAAAAAAAACATACAAAATTCGGAGTTTAACAAGAAAATAGACCCCCAATCTGAACTTTGATCCATATAAAGCATTAGAAAATTAATCACTACAAGATCTAGACAAAAATTGATTGTAACAATGAAAAATAAATATAAATAATAAAATAAAATCGAACTGTGGTTGAAAGTCACTCAAAATAGCATTCGGGAGAACAAATAATATGTAGACGATCAATGAAGATAATATAATGAAGAACACAGACCATAGATCATGAAAATAGAATAAAATCATCAATAAATAGAGGTTAGAAATCAGAAATAAGGCTTAGAAGTCATCATGAGTTGAGAGGAGACACCGTGGGTTTCAATTTAGAAGAATGAAGAAGATGAGGGTTTCCCAATCCAAACATTTTTTAAATGACTTTTGGTGTCATTTTTTTACAAAAACTGACATCATAAATAAAAAAACTATGTCGGTTTTGGAAAAAACCAACATAGAAAATATATATTTTTTAATTTTGGGGTCGGTTTTGGTAAAAACAAACGCTGAAACTCTTCGGGGTTCTTATTTTAAGAATCAGTGTTTTGGAAAACTGATGCTAAAAATATATCTTATGGCATCGGTTTTCCTTAAATCTGACACAAAAAATTTTTTTTTTTTGGCATCGGTTTTAACATGATCTGATGCCAAAAATAATCATATTCTAGTTTTTGTGTCGGTTTTTTTGTAAAATTGAGGCCAGTAACCACTCATTTAAATTTTTGGCATTATTTTTTTTGTAAAATCGATGCCAAAAATTTATCGCACAAATTATCGACGTCGGTTTATAAAAAATTTGATTTTAATAATTTGACGTTAAATCATGTATTTCTACTAGTGTGGGGTGGGATAAAAAAGGTGATAAAGGAAAATTTTCTTCTCCCACCATATTTCCATGAACCTTCTCTACCTCTCCCTTTTCCTCTACACCATGTTGTTCATCCATCCCAATTTACTATGATCCTCCCACTACACTAGAACCTTGAAATCCATTACATTCGGAGTCATAGTGGTTTTATTCACATGGGATCTCATGGACACACCACTCACCTTTCTCTACTCCGTCCTCTGGAAGCCCTCGTCCCTCAAAACAGTGTTCCAGATAGTCAGTCATAGTTTAATGGACATTTTTAGACCCATTGTGGTGTTGTAGAATGTATTCCACCCCAAACGTCATTATTCTCTAATGGAAGATGGATCTATTGAACCTTCTCTAGGTTATTATTAGTATTCTGTATCTCATGTACCAAGGAGAGGATTCCCCTTTCATCACACACCAAAACCTCCTCATCAAAACTCTTTTATTTCACATCATTTTAAGTATCCCATGATCCAAAATCTGCAATGTAGCCATTAACATGGTTTACACTGGAGTCCTTGTGGTGTTCTTCACGTCGGGTATCTTGGCATTTCCTCTCTACTTTTTTATCTTCTCCATTATTCTCCTCACCCTCCCATCCCTAAAAACCATCTTCCATAATATTAGGCTTTGACTAGACCATTTCGAGACAAGCTGTATCAATGTACCATCTACACCCAATTTTTTCCAAATGTGAATGGAGATGTTGGTGACCCATGTGACCATTGACACTCTCACTCTTCATTCCTTCTTTTTTTTCAATGTGTGTCATCTCATGCAATCATGTTTATATTTAATAAAAATCACTCTCTCGATGCTGTTATTTATTAATTATTTATTTTCTAGGAACACAAATCCACTTTCATCAATAATTTTATAAACATCCATGATCGGTATGATATTTAAATTCATTATTTTAATATATAAAAAAAGTTAAACCTTTAATTTTTTAGAGAAAATGTGAAAAACATAAATCCTTTGATTATTGAAACAACTCCTAGTAAAATAGAATAAAAATAAAACTACAACATAACTAAAGAACCCTTGATCTCCCCCTCAAAATGGTGATGAACATTGAATTTATAAGTTTATTTATGTTTTATTAATTATAAAATACTAATTATGTTATTATTAATTATAAATCATGATCATGATCATTGTTATTATTATTTTTATTCTATAGATCTTATATATATATATATATATATATGAATCTATTATGAGATAAAATTGACTAATATAACATTTATATGTTTGATATTAACTATATATATATAATGAAAAACTATTTCACTAATAATTTCTCCCACTCATTATTTTTAAAACATGAAAAAAATCTATTATTAGATATATAATATATAATGTCAATAAATTCCTGCAAGTAGTCTTGATGATGTTGTTGTTACTATTATCACCACCACTATTATTATTTTCACTATAATTATTGTCAAGGTCATCCCTAAGGATTTAGTTTCCCAAGAAAAACCATAAAAAATGTTTCCCTTTTACAATTTTTTAAGTATAAGCAGTTCACTATTAATGAAACATGGTCCTAATTGCATTGTATCAAGAATACATGGATGATTTGTAATGAAAAATTTGAAGGTGCCTAAGCGAATTAAATGATATCTTATTCCCGTATCTCTGTTTGATATAGAATATTCATTTTTGGAATTAAAAAACATGTATTCCAAGTAATTGTTTTTATTCACTTTAATATTCAATTCATGTTTTACATCATTATCTAGGAAAATAAAATAATAAATATAAATCAAAAAATTAATACATAAAATTTTAGAAATAAAAATAAATTATCATCAACTAAATCCAGAAATCTAAACAAAATTATCCAAAAGATAAAAATCTAGAAATAAAGTAAAAAATTGTAAAGTCTAGTTTATTCATTAAAAACACATCATGTTTTCATTTTTTAGATTAATAAGTCATTATTTTGTTTTTCAAAATACTAAAATAATTCCAAACATGTTTTTAGAAAATGAATGAAAAAAATATATTCTAAAAGAGATTTTAAAATTTATAAAATCTAATAGATATAATAAAAAATTAAAAACATAAAATAATATGTATTTTTAAAAACAAAATGAAATATAGTAATATTAAAATGTAAATGAAACAGAGTCGCTGAAGAAGGGAAGGAAATGCAATGGCCTGTAAAACCACAGGTGATCAGGGAGGGAGGTAATAAAGAAGGGGTGGGGGAAGAGGAAGGATGGGTTAGGTAGGGCCATGAGGTCATGTCGCTATGGGAGATAAAGAGATGCCTAATAGGGTTGTACCTACCTCTTCTGGAGAGAAAATTCATGGAGGGGGATAGTGGAGGGAACAAGTTTCTATAGTATATGATGAGATGAGGAGATGCAGACACCATTACTCAATGGTGGATGGTGTGGAACACTGTGAACTAGTGTAGGAGGACTGAGGGGAGGATGAGAAATCCCATCAGTTCCTCTTGGAGTCGTGGTATGAAGAACACTGCCAAGACTCTTATAAACCACCTTCATGGCTCCATTGCAGTGGGAGGAGCCATGATGTTTTCCTACATCGGAGTCTTGATAGTGGGGTAGGAAATATAAGTTCCTCCTTCCTTCCAAATAGAGCATTGAAGGTTTTTTGAGAGTGAGTGTTGGCGGTGCTATTTATAGTCCCATTTGGGGGTGTTACACTCATATTATAAGAACCTAAAACAATAAATATTAATGAGAACTTGAATTCCATTTCAGTTTATTTAATATACACATTAAAAATTTATAAAACAATAAAAAAAATTGATTGTAATGAAAAAAAAAAGTAAATAAAAAACATTTTATGAAAAAAATTGTGAAAGAAACATTGATGGGAATAGGTAAAAAATATAAGGAAAGAAAAAAAATTTAATTGAATATATAGTATACATTTGAAATTATATATAAATGGGATAAACTGAAAAATAAATATGTTTAGATTTTAGGATAATTAAAATTATAAAATAAATTGAATTTATAAAATAGTTATATGGTTAATTTCATTGCATGCTCTTTGTTCTTTCCTTCAACATTCAATTCATCATTTTAACCACATCATGCATTTCATGAAAAGTTTGTTTCTACCGTAGTCCTATCTGTCTACAGTAGTACTCAAAATTCCCACTATAAAAAATATCTACAAGTTTAAAAATGGATTTTAGAATTTAGTGACAATATAAACTACCAATAAATGATGTTTTATTCTTTCTAATAGTGTTAGTTAATTGAATGTTGAGTATCTTTTTACAGTGTTTTTTTTCAAAGAGTTTTTATTTATCAGTGATTTAAACAAACTATAAATATTTAGGGATGGTTTTTTATTTTAATTTTTTTAAATTTATCTTTTTTTATATATTTAAAAATAAATATATTTATACATATATATTGGCATTAATATATATTAACGTATATAAATATTCATAATTAGATATAAATTTCTATAAATATATATTAAGATAAATAAATTTTAAAATATATAATATATATATATATACAAATAAATTTTAATAACTCTATATAAATACAATGAATAACCATATATATATATTAATATAAATAAGTATTAATAACATTATATAAATATATAGACATTTATATATAATTAAAGATAATTATATATATAAATATATATATATATGTAAACCAACATAAAGATACCTAAATAGATATGCATAAAGATATATATATATATATATATATATTAGGTGTTTGGGGAAAAATAACATTGAAACACACACATACACAGCACACACTGAGGCCGGAAAGGCATGTCATTTCCCCCAAGGGATAACTCACACATCCGCCCCAATTTATTCATATATTAAAGGTGCCCATCATTGGATGGACCAAAGGCCCATTCAATTTTTATTGCCCAAAGGCCCTGCGTTCATGAGCATGTCCATAGGTCTTCACCCCTTTTATGTATCATGTCTAGCGACCACCTTCCTGCATCATGCCTGCGTCACCACCACCTATGTTAGTGCATGCATCATAAATTAATAAGTAATAATTAATAGTTAGAAAATAATTAAAAATTAAAAACATAAAACTAAAAACTAAAAAATATTAATTAATCATTCTTAATTATTTAAATTTTTAAATAAATACTAATAAATACTTAATGAATATTATATAATAATAAATAATTCATAATAATGACAACAACAATAACAACAATAATAATAATAATAAATCAACAATAAACACTTTATAATTATACAATTAAAAATTAAAAATATTTAAATATTCCACTTATTATTTAGCGGGGTTATAAATCATTCTGAAATGAAACATAACCAAATAAAAAAAAATCATGAACTGGTGACAATTTTCTAAAACCACTACTAAGTAAAAAAAAATTAAAAAAATGGAATTTGTTTTGAAAACCACCACTAAATAAAATGTTCATTTCAGTAATAAGAAAATAATCACTAATATTTCTAGAAAAATATATTGTAAATTTACACTAAAAATCAAAATCTGTATATAAAATATATTAAAATTCCAAAAAAAATTATATATGGGTATAGAATTATTTGTATCAATGAAGCGATATCACTTGTGGTGATTGATTGAAATTCTAATTCCATTTAGAATGAATATAATATATAAAATATTATGGGGTGAAAATTGAATGGGTGAGAGAAATGAATTAGGGGATGACGTGGTGGTATTCTATAAATTAAATTTATTACCATTTAAAATAAACTTAAAGCTAGCCCAGCTGCCGCCTTGCGTCATATTAGAAGAATTGACAAGAGTTCCACTAGAGTAGGACCTCGCAATATTATACCCTGTAGATTATTCTAATTTCAAGGCTTGAAACCAAGGTGAGAGAGTGTCCACTTTCATCTCCCACCACACTGGCATGAACCTCCTCCTACTCAACCTTTTCCTCCCCACCATGCTCTTCATCCTTCACAATTTAACACACTCCTCCCTCTGCACCAGAGCCTTGAATTCCATTTCATTCAGATTTCAGGAGGTTTTATTCATACTGTATCTAATGGCCACACTACTCAACCAATTGTAGATTAATGTCCATTGTCATACCTGTTGTATCTATTATCTTTCACTAGTTCTTCAAGGTCTACCTAGAACTGTGATGACATCGACTACCAATGTGATCAAACATAGCTCACTTCATCATGTAGTGGATCTGATTCATCTTCCCCAACACCCATATCTTTTTTCTTTTTTAATGCACAATATGATTTCTAAGTGTGTTGATCCATGCATATGAACTCTTTATTTTAATAAAAAAAACCCATTTTCCTTTGCATATTACATTGTTTAACAGACCACCTAATATTTCATGTAACTGAAAATATTTTTTTATTTTTTGTTATCATCTTAGACTATCTTTGGTGAAAAAAAAGTAAAAAAAATAAACCAATGGATTTACTACAAAATAAAAGAAATGAAAAGAAATTATTTTGATTTCTCTAGTTTTATTTGGAACTAATAATTTATTAAAATAAATGGAATGATTTTAATTTATATTTTATCTTGTTGTTAACATTTTTAAAATAAACAAAAATTAATTAATTTATAATATACTTCTTCACCATCATTTATATCTAAATCAACCCAATTTTGAGGTGATTTAAAATCAATGGATGATTTATCATTTCACGACATATCATTTATTCTGATTTAATTTAATATTTCCAAACAAATAAATCGATTAATCCCCTCATATATTTTCTTTCTCCCCTAAATCCCTCATGCCAAACCAGCTGTGGTGGTGGTGATCACCCATTACAGAGAGTGCGACGAATTTTCTGATTGGTCCATTTCCCTCTCACTAGTGAAAAATTTCAAGAAAGTACACCACTGTATAGGGAGTGGTTTTGGTGAAGAGATCCCTCATGATTCAGCTGACGGGAGGTCCGAGAATCATCATGTCAAAGAACACATTGTTGCGATCCAATTCTTCCAACCCCATGCCATCTAAGACCAACACATAAGTCTTTCTGGTGATCCATCCTAAATATTTAGCTTATATGTAAACCACCATCATTTTCGGAAACTACTGTGGGATTGAGTTTGCATCCAAAAATCCTTCTCTCAAACCAAAAACCATACAATTAGATATTCAAATCATCTTTCACTTGCACAGTAATTTCTCTCTCCATTGGGACACTCCTACCCACTGCTATTAGATAATATTTTGATACATGCCACCAAGGTTTGTAGCTCTATCTTGTTCTTATGTTTTTTCTTCCGTCTTGGGTTTAAACTTTTTTTTTTATTAAAAAAATCTCCTGTGTTTCCCTTCCGATTTTATTTTTCTTTCTCATTAAAAGGGATATATTTTCATTTTCATTTTGATTATGAACATTTGCCCACGATCTCCAATGTGTATGTATGGAGGGTGGGATCGTGTGGGGGAATATAGGGAAAACTCAAGAACTAATGCACCACATTTTTCTGGAAAATATCATCAGTATAAGAGGGTGGTTTTGGGGCATTGGATTTCGGTTAGGGTTTTATCCTTTTCCAACTCACATGACTTTTCTCGGTGGTGTCTAGTGCAAGATTAATGTCGCAAAACATAGCTACATAATTTTTTAACATTAAATACATACATTAAAATCTAAATTTATATATGGTTTGCAAAAATATTTTATTTTTTCAATTTTAAAAATGTTTTTAAAATGTGCTGAATTATATAAATGGAAAAAAAATTTCAAATGAAAAAATTGAAATTGATAGTATTTTTAACGAATATATTGGGACATATATTTTAAATAATTTATTGTTTTCCCTCAACATTGTAAAACATTTTCTAACATACATTCTAATTCATATTTGAAAAATAAAAAATATTTTACAATATCAAATGAAACATAACTTTTTAATTCTAATTATTTGAGGACATGTTTATTTTATCCTACTGCTAAAATATATGTTTCACCATGAATCTCATATCATTTACTCCGCTCAAATAGATAAGGTTTTACATAAGATAAAATAAGAATATATTGACAATGAAGATAACCATATTCTCACATGTATATTATTTTAGAGAGTTTCTTCTGGAAACATATGTGTCAAATAATGGTTCCATATCAACACCCATTTTTAGTGATATAAAAAGATTATTTACCATAAAAAATCATATTTAAGTATGAATCTATTTATATAAATATATATTAAATATTTAATCAACTACACATATATATGGGTGTATATTGTTTATATTAATATTAAGATATTAATAATAATCATATGTAAGTGTATGAATATATATATGTTCATGAACTACTACACATATTCTCTTTAACAGCATGAAAAAGGCCTTTTAACACCTCTAAAATAGCACAGTTAATCACAGCACTGATAAAGGGGGTCCTTTATCTGCGCTAAAAAAACACTGATAAAGTCCCCTCGTTATAAGTGCTATTTTATCATGGATAAAGGCAACCCTTTATCAGTACTATATCAAGTACTGATGAAGGTCCCCCTTTATCAGCACTATTTTGAGTGCTAATATAATCCCCCCTTTATCAATGCTTTAAATAGTGATGATAAAGTCCTAGCTAGATGCAATGTGCTGTTAATATAACATATCACCCAAAAAACCTATAATTTAAAACAGTGCTACACATATTTAATTGAAATTATAAATAATAAAATATCCTCCCATGGTATATACAAAAAATATATATATTCATTTCAAACAATATTTTATATAATTACATTTATAATTATCCAACAAATAGTTAAACATATTAATGTTTCATATTTTGATGCCCATGATACCCTATTAAAAATTCCCAACCATGTAATATATTTCTGAAAAAATCATCCCAACTAGAGAAAATTATTCTTCTTATATAAAAAACAGATATTCTTTTTGTAATACTATAAAGAAATAAATTAAAAATTAATATAAAACAATACATTAATGAAATTTCAATTTTTAATAAAAAAGAAACATTTGGAGTTATACTGGTCACACCATGTTTTATTTTAAGCTGGCATTGATTTCTACACATCACAAATGATTTATGGTTCATTGTCCTACAATATCAAAACAATCAGAATGTTTTCTCTCAGTTTTGAGTATGTCACTTGTTCTTTTACTAAAATTAATATCAATATTAAACAATGGCATTTTTGGTGGTATATTGGCCACACCATGAATAAGATTTAGGTGTGTCATATTACTACCTGTCACAAATTACTGTTGGATATTTTTCTAAAATATCAAAACAATCCAAATTTATTTTCTTGGTTTTCAGTCTATCAGTTTTGTTTTTTACTAAAATGTAATTTCAAACTGGAAACACGCATTTTGATTCATACCGGTTACATAATGCATCATTTTTATGTGAGACTGGTTCATATGCATCACAGATTAATTATAAATAATTTTCATAAATTATTAATACAATCATAAGGATTTTTTGGGTTTTCAATGAGTGGCATGTTTTGAGATAAAAAGTCACTTTTAAACTGATAACAGACACTTTTAGTCATAATAGTCACACCATGCATCGGATTGAGGTGTGTTTGATTCCTAAACACCAAAAATTAAATATAAAATATTCTCCTATAGTTTCAAAAAAATATTAATTCATTTTATTGGGTTTCAGTATGTCACTTTTTATTTTTTACTTAAATTAATGTCAATTTTAAATAAAAAAGATGCATTTGAAGTTATATCGATCACAACGTAAATGGTATTGAGGTGTGGTTGATTACTATATGTCACAAAAGATTAATGTATCATTTTCCTAAATTATCAAAACAAACCAAAATAGTTTTCATGGGTTTCAGTATTTCATTTGTTCTTTTCACTAAAATTAATTTCAATTTTAAATAAAAAGAGACGCTTTGAGTTATACTGACCACACCATGTATCATATTGAGGTGATATTGATTCATAAACATTAAAAATGACTTATATATCATTTTCCTAAAGTATAAAATCATTCCAAATATATTTTCTCATTTTTTAATATGCCAATGTTTTTTTTTACTAAAATGTCATTTCAAATGGGACACATGAATTTTTGAGTCCTAACTGTCACATTGTGCATCGATTTGATGTGAGAGTACTTCATACATGATAATAATGACTTATAAATTGTTTTCCTAAATTATCAATACAATCATAGAATGTTTTATTAACTTTCAGTGAGTGACATGTTTTGAGCTAACATATTAATTTTAAACTGATAATAGACGCTATTAGTCATACCAGTCACACTGTGTCTCAGAATGAGGTGTGATTGTTTCCTATACAAAAAAATGACCCATGGATCATTTTTCTAAACTATCAAAATAATACTAATGTGTTTTCTCCTTATTAAGTATGTAAATTGTTCTTTTTTACTTAAATTAATATAAGTTATAAATAAAAAAGGCACTTTGAGTCAAAGCGGACACACTCTGCTTTGTATTGAGGTGAGGTTACTCCTAAATGTCAAAACTGTCTCATATATAATTTTCCCAATTTAAAAAAATAATATTAATGTTCTTTCCAAGTTTTTGATATGTCACATGTTCTTTCTACTAAAATGAATGTCAATTTTAAATAAAAAAATACAGTTTGAGTTATATCGATCACACCATGCACCATATTGAGGTGAGGTTGATTCCTATTTTTCAATAATTACTTATATATCGTTGTCCTAAAATATCAAAACAATATAAATGTGTTTGATTAGTTTTCGTTATGTCACTTGTGTTTTTTACTAAAGTGTCATTTCATGTTGGAAACACGCATTTTTCGTCATGTTGGTCACATCATGCATCATTTTGATGTGAGACTACCTTATACACATCAGAAATTTATTATGAATAATTTTTATAAATTATAAAGATAATTGGATCATGTTTTCGTGGTTTTAAATGATTTACACATTTTGAATAAAAATTTCATTTTTAAACTCCTAAAATACACTTTTAGTCATACAGGTGACATTGTAAATTGGATTGAGGTGTGGTTGATTCCTACACATCAAAAATGACTCATGGATAGTTTTTATAAGGATTTAAAACAATCCAAATGTGTTTTCTCAATTTTTATGTTTTAACTTTTACTTTTTACTTAAATTAATGTTAATTTTAAATAAAAAGAGACACTTTGAGTTATACCAGTCACATTGTGAATCATATTGAGGTGTAGTTGATTCCTAAACATCAAAAATGACTTATGGATTGTCTTACTAAATAATAAAAACAATCTAAAAGTTTTTTCTTGGTTTTCGTATGTTACTTATTCTTTTTACTAAAACTATTATTAATTTTAAATAAAAATAGAGACTTTGAGTCATACCAATCACATCATGTATTAGTTTAAAATGAGACTAATTATTACACATCACACATGATTGAGGTGTGACTGATTATTACATGTACCAATGTCTCAAAACAATCCCATCTTTCAATGTTACCAAACATTCCATTGGGTTTCTTTGTCAAACTGACAATACTACAGTGTTGGCATTTATCACTTTCATTCAAGTTATCTTCTCTTCTTTTGAAGGAATGTGATAAATGTAACAACTACTTGGGGTTACATGGTTTTTTGTTAAAATAAATTTGTGGAAGACATTTTCTTCATTATTGGTCAAAAATTTAATTTAGATTATGTTAATACAGTAGAGAACAACTAATATTATGAGGAAAAACATAGTATATCTAAAAAAATACCTTATCATTGAATTCTAAGTTGCAGTCTTAATGTCCTATCTCTCACAAGCATGAGAACATTAGAAGAAACTACACCTAATAAAAAAATCATATGTATAAGAAAACAATTATTATGTCATTAATACTCAAAAGAAGTAAATTAAACATAAATATGAAACAGTCACCTACTTATGTGGAAGTCACATCTTAATGATATTTGTGTACATTCTTGCATCAAGTATGTTTCCCCTTTGTTACTAAACTAATCTATAACATATTCTGAATATGATTCTTTTAGATAGTCATAGTACTACTGAAAAAATATAAATACACAAAGGATTAATAAATATTTTAAATGAAATAATAATTATCATTGAAAATACCTCTTTTGGGATGCTAGTTTGTTCATGAGATATAATCTCTCTCAAAAATTTACAAACATAATAACCACAATATTTTCCATTTTTTTGTTTCAGATACTACAAAACATTGAAAAAAATAAGTAATTTGTTTTGATACATGTTTGGATAGTGACATATTATTATATATACCCTGGTACTTGCCCAGTCGTAAAACTTTTTAGGGTCCCCATGCTTATCCCTTTGCCTTATTCATTGTTTTTTATGATATTGATGCCTCAAACTATCATAAAAGAATAATCATTAAATAAAATATGAATTATATAACATGATTTTTAGTTGTAAAAGGATGGGTGAGGTGTATTAAAAAATTGTAAACGACATCATTTGTGGTCAGTTTGTTGGGTATCCATCAATGAAACTAGGAAATAAATTTTTGTAGTATCCAAATTGACCACATTGAGCATAAAATGCTACCTAAAAACACAAAAATGAATAAGTAATGAATAAAATGAAAATATATGTGATATTATTCAATTATAGAGTTTTACCCCTACATTATTGGTATTAGGAAGGGTATGTTATCTTTAAGTTTTCTTTCAAATGAATTTAGTAGGAAAACCACTATTTCATCCTATTTTTATGGATTCTTTTTTTTTTGTTCTATAAAGGTGATGTGAGGACTATTGAGTCAAAGAAAATATCATGGGGATATCCTTTTTTACTTTTTTTATATATACACTTTCAAAAAATATTAAATACATTTAGTCATAATTTACATAGTATATTAGCTTTTAGAAAATCAACTGATGAAATCATACCTAATTTATACATTTACAACTGAGGCACCTAACCAATCATAGTTGGTAATTTCACTTACATTATCACCACCAATGAAGTTTTGAATTTACTCTCCGTGCATATTTTCATCAAAATCTGCTATGTGACTACAACCATTTTTACTCTGTATCCACATGAACCTTTAATGATAGTAAATGTGGATATAGAACAGGTAGGGTAATGGTGATTTCAATAGATCTTTTTGATCAGTTGGTTGATCCTTTAGATGGTTTTGAGTGGGTCTTTAATTTGACCCATTCCCTTTGTTTTTTTCTATAACAATATTCTTCTATTTATACCTTTTTCATTAATTTTTAACGGTTTAGCTTGAAAAATATATTGGAAATTAATACCTCCTTATCGACATGTATTTTTATATGATGTGACGACCATGTGATGAATGTTCCAAGATCTTGTTTCACCTAATGAATATCATCATCATTATTTGGAACTGTTATGATAGCACTTAGCTCATGGGCTATGCTAATTGACACTCTCACATGACCTGATGGAAGTGGTCTCTTGTGTAGCAGGTCATTCTAGATATTGAACACCATATCCCTCACTACAAGGTGATGAGTGGGTGTTGACAGATATAAATTAGAGTCCTTATAAACCTATAGAATATCATTAAAGTAAAGGTATCAGTGTCTATATAATTCACATTTCATAGAAACAATTGTTAGAACATTTATTTCTTCATCCAAGAATGCTCTTGGAGGGGAATGGATCACCTCAAATATTGTGTGGGTGTGGGGGGTCATCAAGAAATGGTTGTACTTGTGTTGTTTCATCTCTTTTCTTCCCCCCATAAAAATTTCTAGCATCTATATCTGCCATTGAAATTGTTCTTCAAGTATAGCTAGTCCTTCTCCCATATTTTTCATTTCATCAACTTGATCCTCTTGTTTTTTTTCTCAAAATATGTTTTGGGTATCACCCCAAAACCCGCACCTCTGACATGGCCATACTATTATAGCTGCTTCAAGGCCACTGGTAGTACATTTTTATCTGGTATAAGTTATTCTTATGACTATGTTAGATATAAATTATAGAAAAATAAGTAATCAATATTATGTAATAGTGATTTAAAGAAAAACAAATTTTTATTATCTCATTCTTACACATGTTTCCTGCACTTTTGTGTGTTTTATTCTATTAGAATCCCATCTTTATTTACACATTCCACCTTCCATATCACATGGAGTGGGATGAAAGAGTATTTGGATTTGGATTAATCAATATATATATTATGAGAGGAACATAAATATGTTGTTATTTCATGTCATAAAAAATTATTACGGTTGATTTAAAATACAGGCCAATTTTTTTTCAAGTGAAGAATACCCCATCCTTGCTTTACGGTAGGAGAACATTGGTTTTTCTTCCCATTCCCTCATTTTAGAACTCATTATTTGTCTCATAAATAAAAAAATTTCAATCAAAGTGATGAATACACATATCATAAATCAATGTATTACTAGGCACACTATACCTGAAAAGACACATCTGCATGACGACTAGTAAACACATCCCATGCTTCTTGGGTTATCAAGTGTGAATAGATAAGCAGTGGGTGTGGGTTGATTTTTCCTTTAACATATTTATGATGATGTATCATTATAATTCTGTGGAAGCCTATGTGAATCCTTTAAATGAGAATTCATACATATTTATTGTTGTATTCATCTAATATAATTGAACTCTATAAGGGATGATGAAGAGTATTTCAATGTTTTATTATCTTATTTCTTAGTAAAATAATGAAATTATATCATAATGATACCATAATCTCTTATCAAATCAGTTTCTCAAGCCCAGACACAATATGGTTCCATTGATCTACATCAATCAGAATGTGTTGCTTGGTGACGATTCAAATGAAAGTACTGAACATGACCTTGTTTGGGTTAACATGTTGGCCCCACACATTCTATCCAAGCTCAAATTTGATGCCTTTTATTTTTTTCTTAATTATTTTTTCTAACACCATAAAACTATGATGCTTCTATTTTTTCTGTGTTTCTGATTCTTCATTTCCTATTTCATCATAGTCAACATCGTCAATATGTTGTTCCTCTAGAGTTGTAGCATCAAAATGTGAATATGTCCATTTTATCTCTACATTAGGAGAAACAATAGGTTGAAAAATTTGTAGTTCCTTAGTATTGGGATCATTGGAACGTATAAAAGTTCATTGTTCCTTTGCACTAGGAGCAACATCATGTTGAGAGACCTATTGTTCCTAGGGATTTGAAGCACCGCTACGTGTAGAAATCAATATCTATATAATTTATTTGGAATTTCATTTAGAGTACATAAATACAGCAATGAATGGGTAATAACATGAGGTAACATATTTTATATTACAAAAAAAATAATACATAGTTATTGAAAAAACAAAATAAAGTTTGAAGGGATTTGATCCATATATCGATGATCCAAATCCAATCATTATGGTCTCCTCTAATTTATACAATGTCATCTACATTAGGACCGCTATAAAAAGATTGAAACAACCAAATGAAAGTTTTATCCTCAGTTGAATTTTCATCTAATCCTTCAGTGGTTTTGGTTGATAATAGGATAATTGAACACTTTCAGTTTTCTGAATCTAGAATGTTAAATAATTGTAATGCATGTGATGCCACTATAAAACGTTATACTTTTTACCCATCCATAATAAAATCAACACTCATGAATCTTAATAAATATATTTTAACAACAATCATATTATCAAACAACTTGAATTGAAAAATTGACACTTGGAATGTTATAAAATCCAACCCTCATATTTTTTTGATGATGCCAAAGTATGATATATTCACATAAATTGGATTTATTTCCATGGTACAATAAATAGGAATGACTTAAACCACAAGTGTAACTCTACTATTTTTCATGGTATTGTATTCATCATGTTCATTTTTATCGAACATATAACCATTAATTTTATAACTATTGTATGATAACACATACACACTTTGTCCATCAGTTATCCATCGATGTCATTCTGAAATTGAAACTAGATTTTCAACTAACTACTTAAAAATATGTTCCTGAAACCATCCTATAAAATATTTATTTTTTGTATTTGATATCCATATTTTATCCCTTGATGGATTAAAATTCCTAAGAATTTATTTTTGGGTTTCATCATTCATGGAATCCTCCAAACTGATATAAAAAATGTAAAGGCAGGCCTACACCTTATCTGTAATATTGATTGTGACAAAATATCTTCCAGAAATTCCTTCACCTACAAGCTTCCCAATGTAACACGAATTAAGTAGACCAATTATTTCTTCAACAAATAGGTATTCGGTAAAGAATTCAACAAATTTCTTAACAATATATAACTCCTCAATACAACCCTCTAGACAACATTGATTTTTGACATAACCTTTCAAAATCATCATATACCATTCGATGGGGTACAAGCATCTATAGTGTATAAGACCACATAGTCAAATCTCTCTCACCAAGTAAACCATCAAATGAACAATCATATCAAGGTATTTTAGCAGGAAGAACATTTCCAATTCAAATAATATGACAATGCTTTCTCTTTCCATAGTCTTTAATTTCTCTGGGTCTATAACTTTTTTGCCAAATGCTTTAAATAAGAAATATATATTTCTTAATGTGTGATTGAAATTATTGTGTGTAATGAAACATACCATGATATAAATTAAATCATTCATGAAAACATGTAATTCATGTGATTTCATACCATTAAAATTTAAATCGATCATTGACATGATGATCATGATATTCTATGAATACGCCTCTAAAACCTTCACATTATTCAAAAAGTTGAAAAATTGATATATATCCTCCCTATAAAAAGTGAAATTAGTTGGAGGAAGCAAATTTTATTTTTTACCCTTCACTGGTTCCAACTCTTCTCGTATTCCAATGTCAACCATGTACATCATAGCCTTAATTCTATCCTTTGATTTTCCAGGTTCATTTAGCAACATGTCGATGTAACTATCACATATATTTTTTCCACAAACATAATGTCAAGAAATTTTCTGAAATACAGAAAATTCATGAATGGTAATTCAATGGAAAATGAACACTTTTTTCAATCAGTTGTCATAAGGTTTTTTAAAATGGTTTACCAAAATAAGTTTCCAAATCTTTTACTTTTTCAAATATTTGATCACTTATTAGTGGAGTTGATGTTGTATGTTCTGATGAAATTCTATCGAATTATGTCCACCAAGATAGGTACTTATGTCGTCAGTTTAAAATTCTTTGTGTCTTAGAAACATTGATTTTAATGAATGTTTGAACCTAATTAACTGTATAACTTTCCCAAAAATGGGAAACCCTTGAGTTCCTTCAATGTTGTTTCCTCACATATTTACAAAATAGGAAAGTCTGTTATCATCTCGTACAACATGTCTCTTAATGTGAAATACTCATTTATGAAAGCATCATACAATTTATCACCTGAATCATAAAATAATTTCAAATCCTTGATTAATGAATCCAAATAAACATCAATATCATTACTCAGTTTTTTGGTCCAAATATAAGCATATATAACATGATGTATTTTTATTTCATGTATAACCATAGTGGTAAGTTATAATTTAACAACATAGCTATCCATGTACTATGCGTGCTTCATTAAAAACCAAAATGATCCACTCCTTTTGTATATAATGCAATTCGAAGGTTTCTTAGCTCATTTCCAAATTCTGGATACTAATGATCAATTATCTTCCACTTAGGAGAGTCTAACGGGTGACGTAGCTTCCTGTCTTTAATTCTTGTACCTATGTTACAAAAAGAAATTCCATGCAGTCTCATCACTTCCATATAGGCACTTAAACCATGGAATGATTGGGAAGTACCAAAAAACTTTCAGAGGACCAGATTCAACTTTCTTGTATAAAGAAGCACCACACATTGGGAATTATGTAACTGATGTGTGGTGAGTTTTTTTTATGTGTATTCTGATTTTTTTAAATGTGTTAAAAAAAATTTAAATATGTGCATGAAATTAGGTAGGCCCACTGTCACCTTCCACTCTCCCACATTGCCTTTTCCCTGGATCGATGACATGTAAAAGGTTGTGTAAGGGTTGTCACCTTTCTCTTAAAGACTAATTGAAATGCGGCAGGCGGGTGACCGTCTTCTGCCTAATTTAAAGGAAAAACTCACCCCTACAACTTTTTCTTTAACAAACTATAAAAGGGAATCCCATCCTCTCCTCACTTCCAATTTCACCCATCTCTCAAATTCCTCAACTTCTATCTCTAACAAAATTCTTCTTCATGTGCAGTGGATCCTGTGGTTTAATAGAAGTCTCGTTTTCGGTGAAGCATCATATAGAGGTATTATTTTATTTAATTTAAAGTTATTTATTTATTTAATTTAATTATTTTTGTTAGTTTTAAATATTTATATATTAAGTAGTTTAGTTAGTTATAAATATTTTATTTATTAAGTATTTCATTTAGTTATATATTGTTTCAAATAATAGTTATTATTAGTAATGATTAATTATAGATTAAATGATGAATTACATAGGATTAAACATTCTAAAAAAATTATCATAAATATTATGTGGTTATCTAAGAAATTAGTTCTTGGTCTGGATAGAAACAAGTGGATGTGGCTCCGGAACAAATGTACCAATGAGCTACAACTCTCACAAGGTGTTTTGGGCCTGACTCGGGGTAACCTGGTATATGAAAATGCACCTTGATGAACTCCTAGTTAGACACTCAGGGGGTTATTATTTAGATGATTCATATTTTATTTATAAACAACTAAAATAACTAAGAAAATAAAACATCAAAATAGTTTATTTATAAATTATAAAATGATAATTATGATCATATTAAACGAAATGGACAAGTAAAAAATGAAATAAAGAATGATAGTTTTTGTTATTAATTGACATATTTTTAGTTAGTTTTAAATATTTAATTTATTAAATAGTTTTATTAGTTATATATAGTTTATAAATAATAGTATTTATTTGTAATTTTCATGTATTTATAAATTAATTAATAACTTGGGATTAAGAAATGTATACATATAATGATTAGCTAATAATAATTAACTAATTAATATCATATGAATAATGATTGAATAAAGAATTATTATAGAGTGATTAAATAATTATTAACAGATGAATAACTTATTAAGGATTATATAGTGATTATAGAATGATTAACAGATAATAAATTTTAATAAGAAACATCAGTATCATTGTTTAGGATAAAAGAATAGGTTTTGAAAATTTAGTATCATAAAGATTATACAGTTTAGAAATAATAGTTATTATTAATAATGATTAAGTATACATTAATTAAATAATAACATAGGACTAAAATAGAATACATATAATGATTAGCTAATAATAAATAAATAATGAATATCATATGATTAATAATTGAAAAATTAATGATTAAAGAGTGATTAAAGAATGATTAACTAATGAATAACTCAATGATAATTAACTAGTGAATAAAGAATGAGTAATTAAAAATATTACTAAGAAAAATTTGTACTGTAGTTTAGGATATTAGAAGATGTTCTCAAATTCTAATAACATGAATATTATATAGTTTAGAAATAATAGTAATTTTTAGTAATGATTAAGTGTAGATTAATTAATGAATAACATAGGATAAAAAAATAAATACATATAATTATTATCTAATAATACATAACAAATTAATATAATATGATTAATGATGGGATATGGAATGATTAAATAGTAATTAAAGAATAATTAACTAATGGATAATTTAGTAATGATTAAATAGTAATTAAATAATAACTAATTAAGAAATGTACTAAGAAACATTAGTATCATAGTTTAGGATATAAGAAGGTATTCTAAAATTTTTGTGTCATAATAATTATATAGTTTATAAATAATAGTTATTATTAGTAATTATTAAGTATAGATTACTAAATGAATTGCATAGGATTAAAAAATGATTAGCTAATAATACTTATCATTGATAAAATGAGAATTATGATCATATAAAGTGAAAAGGAGAAGAAGAAACACAATAAATAACACATGAATGCTTTATAACATAAAAGAAATAAATGATATTTTTCAATAGACTATGGATTTAATGAGATAAGCATGACTTTGGATGTGATGTAAACTCCATCTTATTTTTAATGGATAGAATAATAACATCTTATAAGGATATGTACTTAAAATATTAATTTGAAAAACTTTTGACCTTCTAATGAAATCTAAGATAACATACAAGATATTTCATTAGAAGGACAAAAGATTTTGAAAATTAATAAATTAATTACAAATCATTAGAATATGTTATTAAGATACCAATTAAAAATAAGCTGGATTTTACCTCACATTCAAAGTCAGAATCATCTGATCCAAACCACATTATATTACAAAATGTCAAGGTAATTCTTTGTGTTTTAAAGCATTAATTATTTATTTAATGTGTTTATTCTTCTCTATTTCACTTTATATTACCATAATTGTCATTTTATCAATGATAAATAAATTGATTTTATGTTTTATCTTATTTTTACCTCAGTTTCCTAATTATTCTGTGAATTATCATCAAGAAATCAATGAAGAAATCAGTGTTGACCATGATACATGGATACCCACAAATGCACATCATCGGTACCCCATCAGACACATTTCTAGAAACTTTCGGAAAAAAATCCATAATGACCCTATGAAGAAGGAAATCCTAAAACTTGGTACAAATTTTCTTTGTGCTTTTTTACTATTACAATGTAAATATAAATCAATTTATGTGAAATATAATTTCTTATATGTAGCATATAAGCTAGATCAATAGAGGTTTGAAGAATGTTTTGAAAAAAATACACAAATATAATCAATAATTGTATGATTATATGATGCAGATTTCAAAATAAAAATGGACATTAGCATATGACAGGGGGAAGAGGAACAGACAAATGACCACAAACATATTAAAGTGAATCAATGGTGTCTTCAAGGGGATTTTTAAGTAAACTATAACTACCCTAGTTTAGGAGATATTTTGTCACAGTGTGATGTACTTTGTTGATAGATAAAAACTATCCTTATACAGGATTCAGTAAGGGCTACGGTACGGAAGGCACTTTCAATGAGAGATTGAAAAGAACATTGAAGATGATTTTGGTTATCATGTATTCATTTTAGGCTGATAAGACTCTCCTTGTGATGTTTAAGAGAGATCATACCCCATCAGAAATAGCATCAGTGAAAAAATAGTGGTATTACTGGAAGCAAGACAATGTCCATGTGGAGATTTCTAGGCAATATATTTTCTATACACACATGCCATTGCAGAATGTGACACTATGAACATATCATGGGAATCATATATTGTTCTATTGTACTGGATGGACACCATTTCTAACCATTATATTGCACCATCCCTGACTATTAGGGAGTTTCAATATTTCCCAATGACCAAAGGCCAACTGATTGTGATAACTAACATCAACAAGTTGTGTAAAAAAGGGAGACCGAAGGCCAGTAGGATGCGGAATGAGATGGACTAGCCTCAACAACAAGAGAAAAGTTTGAGATGAACTGTATGCCATGATTAAGTTTATAACTTGAAAAAATTCCCAAAAATTCATGGATCGACTTCACACTTTCAGACACAATTATGTATTGTCTCTATTGTGATCTTCTTATATTGTAAATTATATGGTGTTAATGTAAGATGATTCATTTTGTATTATTGTCTTACATTTTCTAAATATTTTCAGAATTCAAAAATTAATTACATCTTTTTAGAAGATTTCATTATACTAACACTTTAAAATAAGTATGATTTTACCTCCCTTACAAAATCAGGCTCATCTCATCCAAACCATGTTCTATTAAATGCAACGATGGTGATGATGTAAACTCTATACATAACTAAGAAGAAGAAGAAAGTGAAGAAAGTAAATAAAGTTAAGAAATTGATGAAATCAAATAAGGAAAAGAAATAGAATAATGTGAAGAAAGTCAAGAAAGTAAAGAAAGTAAAGAATGTGATGAAAGTGAAGATATAAAAGAAAGATATGAAAGAAAAAAAGTGAATAAAGGGAAGAAAGAGAAGAAATCAAATAAGGCCAAGAAAGTGAAGAAAGCGAAGAAAGATAAGAAAGAAAAGATGATGAGATATTAACACATAATCAATATGTATGTGGATAAACCATAAACAAAGAATTTGAGCAAATAATCATGAATCATACCATAATGTGGGAAATTATACATAAATTACAAAGAAAACCATTTTCTAATATAATTTTAGATAACAATGACAAAATGTTTATATATATAAATAATTGAGTTAAAATAACCATAAAACATTCCATCATGTGCGAAATGGTACAGAAATCACAAAGCACACTATTTTCTAGTAAACTTTTAGATAAAAAATACCAAATGTTTATATATATGAATATATAAAATCAAATCTAACAAAACACACATTTCTAGGTAAAAACATATCTAAAAAACAATTTACAACTATTATTTGAGAAACATTAAGAAGTTCCCTTTTCTTTTGGTATGAAATAACTTCCTAAAAAGTTGAATAAACATGGAATGTATTAAATTCTAAAATTCATAACATTTTTTAACCATAATGATATATTTAAAATTTACGCTTACGAATCATTCCATTGTTTTACATACAAATGGAGGATGCTATACTACTCACTGAGCATTCTAGGAATATTTCCCAGGTCGTTCTATAGGTTGGTGAGGTTCAATAGATCAGGGTGCATCGAGAACAAAATTTTCATTGTAGGCTACCTCCAACCACCATTATACCATAATTTTGTTATGTTGGATTCTATGACATTGTAGTATCTGATTTCACATTTTTTTACCAGCAACTTCTTTCTACCCTCCTAGAGAGGCAGAGAATAAAGACACACACATTACACCTACCTGAGGGAGAGATGACCATCACCCTCGAGGATGTATAATCCCTTCTTAGTATTCTTACTTAGGCGGAATCAATTATTGGACCCACTCTTTCATACTAGCCTGACCTTGTTCATAGATTGATAGAGGTCGACATTTTGGTTTACCCTAGGGCTATAGATGGCTAGTCAATATCTATGACCTAGCTTGAGAGGCTGTTTTGAAATTTACTCGATGATTATAACAAGCATATTATCATGCATCGTGCTCATGCATACATATTACGGATCATTGGAGGGACCCTATGTGTTGACCGGTCGAGTATACATGTGCATATGATGTATCTGGGGCTGGTGGAGGATTTCGATTGGGCTGGGATGTACCACTGGGGATCTGAATTCTTGGCATACACTTAAAAAGAAGTATGCATGACATACTGTAGAGACCACATAAATCTTGAGGGATGTGTCATCATTCTTCATATGTGGGCATAAGATCATATCCTTGTACTCTGCCCTAATCTTTCTAGTGACTCGATGCCTATAGAGGTGCTCCATAACGATCTGCAAGGATACATGTATGATCACTCATCTCTATTGGTTTCTACTTCTATTAGAAGATATTGAAATTAATTTCTTATTATTTATCACTTTCGATGTTGTTTTCACCAGTGGACTCATAAACACAACTTCTTCATCATTCCAACAAACCACTAGAGTGCATGTCATATTAAGTTGGAATGTCTTCCACCTGATGAGGTAATTATGTACAATATATCATTATCTATGTTTTTTAATAAGATCATCAATATTTTTTTTAATAAGGATACTTTTTGAAAAATCTAACATGTCATTTAAGATTTCATGGATTCCATATTGGGCTATATTAGATCAACTACCAACATACCGCACTATTGAACATCATGATGCTATAGAGACAGTTCCAATTATTCAATTTCATATTAATGAGTGGCACTATCCTGATAGAGTCATGTGCTGGTTTGGATGTGTTTATCCCATTTCACTTCTATCTCTATAGACACGGGAGCTTCATGAATTCAATATGACAGGGAGGAAGGATGAGGAATAGCACTGAAGACATTCCATCTTTCTAAACCTCTGGGTTAGACGAGAAAAGAATCATATCCAGGGGTACCTACGATGTGATCCTATCTTTAAGAGAAGGTTGAGTAGCTTCCATGGTATAGATTGAAGTCTATATTGTATCTCACCAGACACGGAATAGCGCCTCATGATATGGTAAGTTAATAAATTTCCATTAGTTTACATTTTAAATTGTTTTCTAATTGATTTTGAATATATTTATAGTGTACACATTTAGAGCATCATATTTGTATGACTGATCAAGAGTAGGAGGGGGTCTCCAGCCTAGCAGTGATCCATTCTACAGTCCTAGTGCTAAGGATAGCTTGTCAAGTGATTCACAGCAGCATATTTGATGGTCCACCAGAAAGAGTATAGGTTCCTACTCAGGAACCTCCTACAAGAGCTACTGAAGATGAAGAGCCACGATGATGATGATGTAGATTGATTCATTCTACATGAGATCCCTCACATGTTCCATAAGCAAAGGTCGACCCTCTAGCATTATAGCATAATCCAATTGTGGAAGTGCATCGGGAGGCATGGGATCTGTCTTTCTTGATAGGATATCTATAGTTCTCTCCAGCTTGGGGTCCATATCCATAGTAATCTTGGTTACCCACTATGATGATGGTAGGTCCTTCTACTACTCAAGTGGGAGAAGGATTGAGAGTGCAGTATGACATACATTTGACAAATCCACCCACTGACACACATGTACAGCATGTGATGATCAACATTCCAGTGCTCGAGGATCATCCCTCTCTAGGTCATCAAACTCCACCCCAGCACGGAGCTCAGTGATCTCAATATGGGCATACCCTTCACAGACCACCATGTGGGATGAAATATCTTCCCCATATACATTTATGGTCCTCATTCATGTATTTGTTTTATTTCAATTGAAATAAATATATTGTTATTAATATCATCCTTTTTTAAAAATTTTAAATAGTGTTTTAGTTTTTATTAATATTGTATTCATAGTTTATATTTTATAAACATTGAAAGTCAACTACTTAAAACATAGAAAACATATTTAATTTCAAGTATGAATCTTTAAAAGATTATAAAATACAAATGATAAAAACAACCTAAATAAATTTTAAAACATAGCCTAAATATATAAAATTTTTTGAAAATAAAATTAATTTACCATAAATATAATAAAAAAATAAAAATTAATGGAATATAATAAAATATTATAAATACCATTGTAATTGTATTAAAAATACTAAAATTTATTTTTAATAAAATATTAATGAATATGGAACATTATAGATTCGAACTAACCCTAGACATTGAACCCCTATAAAATTAATACTTTCTATTGAGCTCTCTATTATCTACTTATAGTAAAGATGGTCATTATTTTCAACAAATAATAAGTAACAATATTTGGTGACTAGAAAACCATATATTTCTAATTCTATGACCTATTTGAGGCTCTTATATAGCACTTGTGTTTCAAAAAAAACTCTTTTATGAAAAACTGTGGAATCTGTTCATGCACCAAATTTTGTGTATCATTAGAATCAACTTAATCAAATCCAATCATTCTCTCAATTTCCTTATTTAGTATCATCTTCAATTATATAAATTTGGTACATCAGTTTACCATAATTCATTTATCTAAAAGTTTTTATACATAATATCTATAGTTTCCTTACGATATCCTATAAAGATACACTTCATGCCTTGGGGAACTTGTTTGTTTCAATTTAAGTCCTTAAAAATGTCTCAAATCCCCTTGCATGAATGTTTAGAAAAAAAATTACTTCGGAATCCATAAATTTTGTGGGAAACCATTTGGAACGTTGGTTGTCAAAAGGTTTAGTCTGTATGATAGAGTTTGTAATTAATATCTCTAAAAAGATAATAGAATACTTGCATGACTCATCATTAACATCACCATATCAAGAAATTTATGATTCCTCCTTTCACTCAAAACATTACACTATGGTTTATAAGGAGTATTAAGTTGCGAAATGATCCCATAATCCCATAAAAAGTGAACAAACTCTTGGTCAAGATACTGACCACCTAGGTCAGATCAAATCTTCTTTAACATCTTTCCAATTTGATTCTCTACATCATTCTTGAACTCTTTTAATTTTTCAAAACAATAAAAGTTATACCTCATCAAGTATACATATCCATAACTACTTATGTAAACTATAAAATATTTAATGTAAGAATACAAAACTCCAAATTCTATAGAAAAATTTCTACACACATCAATTTGTACCAATTCTAGAATCTTTGTAAACTTTTTACCATTTCAATAAAATATTGGATTAGTTATTTTCCCTTCCATTAGCATCTTGTAAATACACCTATAGTATATTCCTTGAGAATGAATATATTAATTGAGGAGGCAGTGGGATGAAAGTTGATCTTGGAGAAGTTAGGGACCAACATAAAGGAAGTTCTCTTGATATGGATGATGAGTCAGTTCCATTGAGAGTTGTGGAAGAAGAAACAACTCAAGTTACACAATAGCCTCAATATTATAGTAGGATTCATCAACATCCTCAGATATATGAATTTATTATAAAACATGATGATGTGGAAATCTTCATAGATGACAATCCTATTACCTATTAAGAGTATATTGAGAGTTATAATTGTACAAAATAATTAAAATACATATAATCTAAAATGAACTCCATGTGAAAAAACAAAATTTCAAACATGGTGGATAAACATTAAGGGGTGAGACCCATAGGGTTTAAGTGGGGTTTTCACAAGAAAAATAATATGTATAGTAGGGTGTCTACCTAAAAATAAAACCTGGTGGAAAATATTGCAAAAAATTAATGGTATCAACTATGATGAATCATTTTAATCTATTGTGATGATAATGTATATTCAAATATTTTTTATAATGACCTAAATATTGTATACATATTATTACATAATCTTTATCATAAATATCTATATAATAATCCGAAAAATATTGAGTTCCAACATCTCTGGGAATGGGGTACATGATAAAAACAATAACATATTTTTTTATTCACATCTCAATACTTTGTCCTAGACCTCACTTTAATCTTACTAAATGTAATATCATGAAGACATAAAATGAAAAAAAAAGAAGGGAATTATTATAAGGAATCACTTACAAACATGACATAAGAGCCAAATATCATAAGTTCTAGGTAAACATAGGAGAGCATAATGTGTGGCACAAACATAAGACATGTCATCATAATGTATATATTTATAAAGAATAATAATATTATTGTTATCTAATAATGAATAAAGTTTTTTTAAATAAATGAAATGAAGAATAAAACTCAATATAAGTGATTTTTAACAATATACATATAAATCATAATATACAAACCAAAATAAATTATATATATATAAACATGTATAATTTTTTTATTGAATAGAGGCAGGCCCCCTACTACCATACTTATGGAAGCATGTCATTCAAGAGAGCATGTAGTTCCATAAAATTAGTGTCACTCAATACATTAACTTCTTTTAAATTATATAGCTTCAATATAGCTGAAAATGTTGTATATTTAGTACAACCACCATAAAATGGAATCTTTTCAAAACACTTTAACATCTCAAACAATTTTGGGAAATCACAATGCTCATCTTCAATTGTGATTTTCATTTCCTCATTATTATATTCATCAATATCCACATTTGTAATCACATAATCGATATTTTTTCCTTCATTTTACATACTTTTAATCATATCAAATGATCCATAAAATGTAGTGTTATCCAAGCCACTAGCTACATTCTCTTTCCCCCATTTTTATTCTAACATTTATAACTTCGATATATTTCGTGAAAAATCAAGTATTCATCCAACTACTATGGACTAATTAGTCTTTAATAACAACAGTGTAAACACAGAAAAAGGATTTTAGAATGGTCATATGCATGATATTTTGAAAACATGAAAAACAATTTCATTCCACATTCATACACTTTTGTTAGACGATTGGCATCCATCCATTCTTTATTCATATCCATCTTTTTTGAATTGGTAATATAAATAATTAACAAAATAAATATGAAAATGGGGACTTCAAATAAGGGGAAATCAACATTTGAATAATATTTTTTATTTTATTTTTTTTCTTTAGACTCATCCCCTTGGGAGCTAACTCTAAACAAGAAGGAAGATATAATTGTATAGGACTCCCCCAATTTAAACCATCCAGGAGATGTTGGATGAAAAGTAGGTTTAGTAGTTGCAATGTGGGTAAATATTAATTCACCTTTTGTGGGAGTCAGGTCATGATGGATATCCTATGGGCTGTATAGAGTTATTGAGATTCCCTTTTCAAAGTGTTATTGTCAATCTACTTGTCTTCCCCATACAAAGTAATGGTTTTCCTAATTCTATAAAAATATAAACTTAAAATATTACAGAAAAACTACATTTCTGATGTCGTTTGAAAACTATTTATAAAAACGCACTTGAAATCACATTAAAAAAACAAACCATTTTCACAAATTCCTCTATAAAATAATACAGCCATTTTTAAATAAACCAATCAGTTCCAAACACTCTTTCACAAATATATGCACACTATGAAAACAATCCAAATTATTAAAAATGAAACCCATATTTTTTATGCTAAATTACTTCCACAAATTCCAATGACGTTTTTTAATTTTTCATTATTAAATAAACCACATCTCAAACATTTCAAATTAAATAAATTCCCTCTTAAAAAGTAATTTTCACCCATTGTTTCAAAAATTAATTCATTTCTCAGAATCCCCTTTTAATTTAAATACCAAAAAATTCCATTTAAAAATTCAAAGAGAAGATAACCATATTTAAAACATTTAAAAACCATTAAAATGCATTTCCTTCTATCATAATTTTGTTTTTAAAATCATCTAACTCTATAAAATCTCATTTTCTCTTAAAAATTATTATTTTCTGGACACAAAATAATATTTTTAGTAATAATATAGGATATTATTGAAAAACATACATGATTTGGTTTATAATGCACTATTTAAGTTTAAATCGTTGGGGAAACAGTACAAAAGTGAAATTTAAGGTCAGGCCAAAGATAGGAAATCAAGGAATCAATATATATCCAATAGGAATATGAATCTGGCCACATATAGTTCAAGAAAATGAAACACATATAGATTGGGATCATACACAAGGGGAATATAATAGTTCAAGTTCACGCGATAGCCAATTAATTCAAAGATCTTATCAAGGATGATCTGAATACGTAGGTAATATCACTTCATTGGGAGTTATATAGGGTGTTTAAATCCACCATGATTGGAGATGACTATTGTGCTTCTTAGAAATCTCCAACTCATTCTAAAACCACCCAAACTCTACAAAAAACCAAATCACACAAAAAATATAGAAACATCTTAGAAACATTTTCATTATCATGAATCCTCATTAAATGAATGGATATATTTTCATAAATCATTAGGTATCCAATAAAATTAGACATCATCAATTATTCTTCAATGATGTTCAATAATATCATACATCATCAATGATTTTCAACAAATTTCATATACAACCCAATAGAAAAATAATTTTATCTAATTATATTTTTTCACAACGCTTACATCCATAAAAATCAACAGTACTAGAGATAGATATAATCTATCCCCATTTCATTCATAATCAATAATTCTCCAACTCTCTATATTTTTTTCACCTTCCCACACATTTGGATGTAAAATTTTAAAGGTTCCAATCATTTGACCCCATAGAATCTTCTTGTAGTTAAAATGTCAACACCACCATAAATCATAGAAATGTGTATTTAATTAACCACTAATCATTTATGAGACAATTATAAGTCTAGGGGAAAAGGGAATTAATCAATATTACAATGTCAACCTAAATTCTAGATCAAATACCTCTATTTTCCTAGAAACTAGGGATTATATCTCTTTTTATCTGAGTGCTTCTAACAGTAATGTAAATCTATATAGACAAATAATTTAGATTGTTTTGAAAATATGTTTCGGTTGCAGGGATGGTTGGGCCACTGAAGGAATCCGCAAGGGTAGCGGTGACGACGACGACGATGTGTGTGGGGGCAGCAAGGACTACAGAGGCGGAGGTGGGGGCAATGAAGGTGAAGTTGGGGGAAATAGAGGCAAGGGCGGAGACGGCAGAGGCAGAGCTAGAGGCGGAGGTGGGATAGGTAGAGGCAGAGGCGAAGATAAAGGTGGGGACAGTGGAGACTGGGGCAGCAGAGGCTGAGGCAGGAGAGAAGGGGAGTAAAGACCTGGAATATCCATGTAATTTTTTTAAATATATGGGAATTTTAGAAGTCCATTAAAATTGACGGCGCATGATTCTGAGGCTCGGAGTTCCCGGAAGGAATTTACGAACTTTTCTTCGGATATGTTCAATGAACGTATGAGTGGGTTTTTATAACTTTTGAACAAGGGCTTGGAATTGAAATCTGAGGGATGTGTTGAACTCGCAGTGCCGGAATTCGATTAAAGAGACTTTCACCTCGATGGCAATTGGTTGAGGGTGAAAGTTAATTTTTGGGTTTTTCATGGAAATTATAAAATAAAATAATGCACACATTTTAATTAATTTGTTTTAACCACCACATGCGGATGTTAAGAGGTGGGGTCCACTAGAACTAAACCACCTCTTCATGATTTATTGTGGTGGGGACCACCCGAGACCTAAAAAACCTCCCAATTTTAATTTAGGGGAGGGGACCACATGATCCCTATTAATGGGGGAGGAACCTCTCAAATCCCCCAATTAATTCCTTATGTCAACATAAAATTAATTGATAAGTTACCAATTAATTTTATGTGTCAACACAAGAATTAAATGTTAAGATACAAATTAATTTTATGTGACAACATAAAATTAATGTTAAGTTATTATTAAATTTTTTGTTTGCTATTCCTTTTCTCCTCAGTGGAATGGGGAAAGGGATTGGAAAAGGGGGATTGGGAGAGAACTTGAAGGATTATTCTCTCCATGAAGAACACCAACGAAGAATGCCAACTTCGACTCTGACTTCTTTTGGAGGACGTTCGTTGATGAGGAAAGTCTTCAACATCAACAAACCGACAATCGAAGAAAACGCAAATGACACCGACGTCCGTCTATTTCCCAGCGATTTGTCTTCTTCCTCATGACCTCATCGACATCATCATGAGAATGAAGTAGGGATTAATTTCTGTTTGATTATCACTTCCCAGGTTCTCCCCTTATAATTCTTTTGCGGGATTGACGAGGGTTGTGGGAAATGATGTTTTAAATTATCTTCCATACACGTTCATGCTTTGTTCTTTGTGTACCGCATGCTACCACCCTAACGTGGAGGGTACGGGCAAAACAATCATGGCCTGAACCCTCTGCAAATTTTGTGATGATTTGTGGTATTGATCGCGATGAAGGCGACAAAGGAAAAGACGCTCCGACACCCGCAGGCATCGCCGCCAGCAACCTTTCCACACCGCCACGCAGTACCCGCGGCCTCCACCGATCTGCGCTGCTGCCGAGCCAAGCCACTGAGTCGAGCCACCGTCCAACAAGATGTCGCCTCCAACCGAGCTGACCTACCGCTGTTGTCTACCGCTGCCGCCATCTTCCTGGTCGCTGCTGTCGTCCTCCGAGCCGCTACCGCTATACCTCCATCCTGTGGCCGGACCGCTGACACACGGCCGGTCCGCACCCTTGCAGCCGGTCCGCGCCCTCTCGGATGTCTGCATCCCTCGTGGTCAGTCTGCGACCTATGGTCGGTCCGCATCATCGCGGATGGTTCGCACCCTCGTGGTACCCCTCGGCCGAGCCACCCTTGCGGCACCCCCTAGTAACTTGCAGGCCGGGCCAGATTGCCCTATGGGTCGGTCTAGGTTGACCCGAACCGGTTCGGTCCGAGTCAGGTTGGGCCGGGTCGGTCTGATCGGGTCGGGCCAAACCTGGTCCCTCTACGATCTATTTACTTTCTTTTAGCCATATCTTTGGCACTGGACGTCCGTTTGATGAACCGTCGGTGGTGATGGAAATCTTGGAATGAGTCGCTCCCTTTGAGTATACCCCACTGAGATTTGGATTGAGATGGGAAATTGTCAGCTTGGATTGAGCACGAATCAAACCGGGCCCCCGGGACTAAAAGGCTAATAACTCATAGACCAGGCATCTGATTGACACGCCATCTGTTACGTTGAGATGCCAATGATGTAGAAGACCTTTGAGATACCTCTTCGTTGGACTTAGTGGTAGTTGGATTATTGAACAGTAGATTTTGGAGTGGATCATCTTGGAGACGAGCTAGCATAGTGCCGGAACCTAGTGGTTGGATGAGACTTGACAACTGCTGACCGTTTCGACTCAGAATGACTTGAAAGGCCCAGTAGGGAGCGTCTTGGTGATGCAGCAGACCCACGATGGTGAGTGCCTTGGTGATGTGGAAAACCCACGACAATCCAAGGTTAGTGGGAAGCACCTCTGTGTGACGTGCCAGGCCCACTATAGTCGATAGAGGAGGAGTTCTCCAGTAGCCTAGCTGTTCGACATTGTGATTGGGAATGTTACTTGATACTACCCCTAGATAAATCTTAGTGTGAGCTGAGTCAATACCTCTATGTTTTCCTCATGATTGAGATGGATTACTTGATAACTCAGGTATATGTATGGAAATATACCTAAGTAGGGTTATCAGTTGTTTTCTTCTTTTTTAGATTATCCTTTGTGGATATTGTGAGACCTTGAGGGTCTCGGGGTCCCAACTGAGTATCGTTATACTCACCCCTGCACGGGCTATGCTCGCACATTGTTGTGTTGGATGAAGACGACGGAAAGCACTGACTTAGGCAAAGATTACTATGAATGGACGGTGCTTGGAGGTAGACCATATAGTGTGTCGGTATGTGGAGGTGACGGATGGATGTGGAGTGCTGAGGACATGATCTGTACCTTCCCTTTAGGTAGGAATCTCATAGGACGATCCATTATCTATCTATTCTCATTCTTCTGTTGTTTTGTATTTCAGATGTACTTGTACATTCTAGTTGGGATTGTATTCTATCCCATTTTACATACTGCATACACTTGGTTTATAGTTCAGTTTACTTGTGTTACTATCTTGTTGTGTGCTTGGTTACGTGTGCTTATAGGTTATTAAAGAAATTCATTTCTTGTTTTAGGGAATATGCCTTCGGTGCTAGTCGCCAGCCCCGAGCCTAAGGAAGGTGGGCTTGGGGTAGTCACGACACGGTCCCCGAGGGACGAGTAATGACAAATTGGTATCAGAGTAGTGGGTTCTACCGAAGAACTAGGGCTATGATATTTTCTATGAAGCAATAGTGTTAAGGGTAATGAGTGCGGTTTTTAGTTCAAGGAGTCCAGTGTTGGTGCGGCGTCCGACGTATCCATACACCAGGACCCTGACTTCTGATTTCCCAATCAGTGCATGAAAACACTAATTGCGTGTGTGTTTCCAAGAGTTTTATTTTTTATCACTTGAGTTATCTCACCAGGTATAACTTATTGACCATGGAACACCTGTTTCTTTTTAGGATGCCTCCACGCATACAGCCACCTAGGTTTCTGAGAGTTTTACGCACTGATATCCCACCGAGGGACGAGGCCTCAGTGCAGGGCCCTCTTCTATTAGAGGTACCAGTGGAGGCACCATCGGTACCATTCCCCATTGGGCCACCAATGCCACCAACGCGAGGAGTAGATGGTGCATGCCAATTGAGCACATTTCATGAGTTCCAACGCTATAGGCCACCAAGGATCATGGGAGACATGGACCCACATGCAGATGAGGATTGTCTGGAGGTCATGGTGAGTGTTTTCTGACTATAAGGGACACCAGCAGACCTCATGGTTATCCTTGCCACTAGCCTCTTATAGGAAGCAGCAGGCAGATGGTGGTGCATGATGATCCAGGTTCATGACAAGGTGATGATTCTCTGGGTAGATTTCAAGAGCCTATTTTATACAGATTTTGTTCCAGTGACTCTTCGCATAGTGCGCATTCAAGAGATACTTCATCTAAATCAGGGAAGCATGATTGTGGCTCAGTACTCAGTGAAGTTCACTAACATATCAGGATACTCAACATATATGGTGCAGGGCCCATTCTTCTGTGCCCAGACCTTTGAGTAGGGGCTCAGGCGGAAGATCAGGGCTTTGATGATCTCACTCAGCATCCTGACGCAGGAGGGGGTGTTAGAGAGATCCCTCTTGGTGGAGAGTTTCCTTGCTGAGTAGTCACCAGCAGCGAGACCCACTACCAGTCATAATGTAGTGGAGTCTTCTAAAGATGGCACCAAATAGACGTCACGGAGGTCCAAGAGGACAAGACCTATAGGTGGACAACCGCATGACTCAGGATCGGTTGTGTGGGGACCCGAGGTGGAGCCATTCAGTCATGGAGCGGGTAGTGTTACACATGTGGCGGGCAGGGTCACATGGCTCGTGACTGTCTGACCTGCCACACAGATGATCAGCAGACGGTCGAAGGACCACCCAGGAAGAGATAAAGATTCGATAGAGGTGGTCTGCAGGGAGCAGGCGGGCGTGGTAGAGGAGCTGACCATGCAGCAATCAGTGATATATGATTCGAGATGTTATCGCCACCACCACCATGAGGTCCACCCTGACCACCGGGATTATGTGGATAAGGGAGATCTCAGCTTCAGGCAGCTGAGGCCTATGATTACGGCACTACGGAGATGATACGAGGTATGGTCTGTGTCTATTACACCATATCTGCCGTACTTATAGACACATGTGCCAGTCATTATTTTATTTACACTACCCTCATTCAGAGCTCTGAGATTTAGATGGAGTCGTTGGCTCGATCCTTATGGCTGGAGACTCCTACAGGAGTAGATTCGAGGATTGAGCATTGGTGTCGGCAGTGAAAGCTTACTCTAGGAGGTGAGAGCATTGGCTGGGATCTCCTAGTAGTTGCGTCAAGGCCATACGATGCCATCTTGGTTATGGACTGGTTATCTACAGTACATGCTCATATTTACTGTGTTAGGCGTAATGTGTGGTGTGTACGCAGGGATGGGACAAGGTTAAACTTCACCGAAGTGAAGGGAGACTTTGCAGCATAGGATGGACTTACTCAGAGGAGCGTCCAGCTGATTACATATTAGTTGGATAGCCTTACCCTCGGAGCAGTTGATGTGGAGAGTCCGAGTTATCCTGTAGTGGTGGACCAGTATGTGTATGTCTTCCCTGATGATTTTTCTGCTCTACCTCCTCGTAGAGAAGTGTAATTTTATATTGACTTGTACCCCGGGATGGTCCTGACATCTACACAAGTGTATATGATGGCTCCCACAGAGCTTTGTGGGATGCGGGTACAGTTAAAGAACTTACATGTGAATGGGCTCATCTGGCCCAGTGTTTCTTTGTAGGCAGCCCTGATTCTATTCACCATGAAGGCGAATGGGAGCTTGAGGCTTTGTGTTGACTACATAAGCCTGAACCAAGTGACCGTGAATAAAAATTACTCACTCCCAAGGATTTATAACCTCTTTTATCAGCTGAAGGGAGCACGGTGGTTCTCAAAGATAGACCTAAGATCATTCTATCCCCAGCTCAGAGTATGAGATGATGATGTTTAGAAGTTATCTTTCAGATGTAGGTACGACCATTATGAGTTCTTAGTTATGCCATTTGTCATGAACAATGATCCAGCAGTGTTCATTGGACTCCTGAACAGGATCTTTCAGTCATATGTTGATCTCTTTGTGGTAGTATTCATCGATGACATTCTGATCTACTCGACTACTGAGGAGGAGCATGCCTACCATTTTCGGTTAGTACTGGACACACTCCGAGAGCACCAGATTTATGGTAAGCTCTCCAAGTGCCAGTTCTGGATCCAAGAGGTTCACTTTCAAGGACATGTCATCTCAGAGGATGGAGTTGTAGTAGATCTAGTGAAGATTGAGGTGGTAATTTATTGGGATCCACAAAGGAGTGGGATAGAGGTATGGAGTTTCCTGGGTTTGTCTGGATACTACCGATGATTTGTGCCATATTTCCCCAGAGTTGCAACACCACTATCATCCTTGACAAAGAAGGGGAAACCCTTTGTGTGGTCGGAGAGATACCAGTAGAGATTTATGGAGCTGGGAAAGAGGATGACTAGTGTCCCCATCTTGAGGCTTCCAAAGTAGGGCGTAGGGTACGTAGTCTACTACGACGCATCAGGGACTAGACTCGGATGTGTCCTGATGCTGGATTAAGCAGTGATCACATATGGTTCTCAGCAGCTGAGACAGCATGAGAACAAATATTCTACCCATGACCTGGATTTAGCTGTAGTGGTATTCTCCTTGAAGATGTGGCGATTCTATCTAATGGGAGAACGTTTTACAGTGTACTCTGATCACAAGTGTCTCAGGTATATCTTCTCTCAAAAGTACCTAAACCTGAGACATCGATGTTGGCTTGAGTTCCTCCAGGACTATGAATTTGAGATATTCTATACTCCTGGGAAGGGGAACGGTGTAGTAGATGCACTCAGTAGGAGATCTGGTATATAGCTGTTAGGTGAGATAACAGAGCAGCTGGCCACTTTGTAAATATCATTTGTGGATCAGGATGTAGCAGCTTTTATTTAGTCTTTTACAGTCACTCCCCCACTTCTTCAGCGAGTCCAGGAGGCGCAATGTGGGGACGCTGACTACAAGTCTCAACGTGCTTATATATCCATAGGGTAGGAACCTAATGGATTTTCTGAAGGTGGGGAGCATGTCATTATCTTTAGGGGATGTACCAGGGTACCAGTGTCACTTCAGGAGGAAGTGTTGAGGGAGTTCCACACATCCCCACTAGCAGTACACCTAGGAGTGGAAATGAAGCATCGGGGCCTTCGATGACAGCACTGGTGGCCAAGAATTAAGAAAGCAGTCGCAGAGTTTATCTCTTGATGCCTCACTTGTCAGTAGGTGAAGGTAGTGCAACATATACCAGAAGGCTTGGTTCAACCTTTAGAGGTCCCAGAGTGGAAGTGGGATGGTATATCCATAGACTTCATGATAGAACTTCCACGTACATCTAGGGGTAATGACACGATTTGGGTGATCGTTGGCCGACTCACCAAGTCGGCCCACTTCCTACCGATCAGAGAGCAGGGTTTAGTAGAGAGCATGGGATGCCTCTATGTGCAGGATATTGTGAGGATACATGGAGTACCCTCAACGATTGTCTCGGATCATGATGCATGTTTTACATCCCAGCTATGGAAGGGGTTGTAGGAGGCTTTAGAGATGCATCTTTGTATGAGAACAGCCTTCCATCCTCAGAAGGGTGGCCAGACTTAGTGGACCATACAGACCCTCGAGGACATGCGGTGTACTTGTGTCCTCGACTTCGGTCACAGCTGGGAGGATCACTTACCTTTGGTGGAGTTTTCATACAACAACAACTATCACTCCACCATTGGGATGGAACCTTTTGAGGCATTGTACGAGCGACCTTACAGATCACCTCTGTGCTGGACTGACCCAGGGGAGTCAGCACTAGTGGGACCAGAGATGGTATGGGGTACCACAGAGAAAGTGCAGATCATCCAGGAGCAGATGAAGACTGCACAGAGTAAGATGAAGTCGTATGCTGATAGGATAGGGAGACCTATGGAGTTCGAGGATGGCAACCACGTCTTTCTATGGGTCTCACCTCGCCATGTTTTGTAGAGATTTGGCCGAGGTGGAAAATTATCTCCAAGATTCATTGGACCATTTCAGGTCTTCAGTAGAGTTGGAGAGGTTGCATACCTCTTAGCTCTTCCACCTCAGTTGCCCTGGGTGAATGGCATATTCCACGTATCCCAGCTGAGGAGATACAGGCACAACCCTTCCCACATCATCGACCAGGGAGAGATGATTGTCAACGATGGGGAAACATTTTTGGAGGTTCCATTGGAGATTGAGGATCAACTGGAGAGGGTACTTCATGGGCGATTGATACCCCTGGTGCGTATTTGCTGGCAGCACAGGAACCTCCAAGAGAGCACATGGGACCAGGAAGCTTAGATGCATGCTCAGTACCCCCACTAATTTACCTAGTTTTGAGTTGTAACTTATGGGGATGTAGAGACATAAGGTGGAGAGAATGTAAAGACCTGGAATTTCCATGTAAATTGTTTCATAAATATATGGAAATTTTAAGAGTCTGCAAAAACTGACGGCGCGTGATTCTGAGGCCTGAAGTGCCCGGAATGAATTTCTGAACATTTTTTCGAGTACGTTCAGTGAACGTATGAGTGGGTTTTTTTAACTTTTGAACCACTGCTCAGAATTAAAACTTGAGGGCACCTTTGAACTCGTAGCGCCAATATTCACTTAATGAGACTATAACCTCGATGGTAGTTGGTCAAGGGTGAAAGATAATTTTTGGGTTTTTTGTGGAAATAATAAAATAAAATAAAGCACACATTTTATATTATTTTTTTTAACCACCCCATGTGGATGTTAAGAGGTGGGGTCCACTGGAAATAAACCTCTTCTTCATGAATTATTGTGGTGGGGACCACCCAAGACCTCAAAACCCCGCAAATTCAATTTAGGGGCGGGGACCACCTGACCCCTATTAATGGGGGAGGAACCTCTCAACTCCCCCAATTAATTCTTTGTATCAACATATAATTAATTGATAAGTTACCAATTAATTTTATGAGTCAACATAAGAATTAAATGTTAAGTTACCAATTAATTTTATGTGACAACATTAAATTAAAGTTAAGTTATTATTTAATTTTGTGTTGGCTATTTCTTTTCTCCTCGGTGGAATTGGGGAAGCGATTGGAAAAAAAGAAGTGGGAGAGAACTTGAAGGATTATCCTCTCCATGAAGAAAACCAACAAAGAATGTTGAATTTGACTATGACTTCTTCCGCCGGACATTCTTGGATGAGGAATTTATTCAACATCAACGAACAGACAATCAAGGAAAATACCGACAACACCAACGTCCGTCTTTTTCCCAGTGATTTGCCTTCTTCCTCGTGACCTTGTCGACGTCATCAATCGAACGAGGTAGAGGTTTATTTTTATTTGATTATAACAACCCATGTTCTCCCCTTTTAATTATTTTGTGGGATTGAGAATAGAGATTGACGATGGTTGTGGGAAATGATGTTTTCAATTATCTTACATACATGTCTATGCTTCATTCGTTGTGAACCGCTTCATACAAACATAACACGGAGGGTACGGGCCAAACAAACATGGCCTGACCCCTATGAAAATATTGTGATGATTTTTGGTATTGATCGAGATGAAGGCGAAAAAAGGCTATGAAAATACACCACCCAGAACCACTGTAGCCTGTGGTCTCCGCGCCCCGCGATGCTCCGCTGCCTGCGGCCTCACCACGCCGCCACGCAGTACCCATGGCCTCAGCCGCTCCGCGCCACCATTGAGCCTAGAAACCAGGCCGAGCCGAACTACCGCTGAGACAAGCCGCTTTCCGCCGAGCTGCCATGGCCGGCCGGGCGGAGCCGCCGCCACCATCAATCGTCTGCCACCGCAGCCGCCGCCGCCGTCGGTTGGGATGTCACCGTCGCCGTCCATCGAGCCGCCGCTGGACCGCCATCCCACAGCCGCAACGCTGACCTGCGGTCTATCCACGACCTCGTGGCCGGTCCACACCCTCGCTACCGGTCTGCCGCCCTCGCGGCTGGTCCACACCCCACGGCCGGTCCGCACCATCACGGCCAGTCCGCGCCTTGCGGCCAGTCCACGCCCTCGTGATACCCCTCGGCCAAGCCACCCTCGTGGCACCTTCACGGACCTCACGGGCTAGGCCGGACCCAACATGCTGTAATGCCCTTATAGGATGAGACATACCCAATGGGTCAGGACAGGTCGAACTGAACTGGGTCAGTCCGGGTTGGTCCGACTGGGTCGGACCGGATGTGGGGCCACTACGACCCATTTACTTTCTTTTGGCCATATCATTGGCACCGGACGTCCATTTGACGAATCGTCAGAAGTGCTTTAAATCATGGAATGAGTTGGTCCCATTGAGTATAACAGACTAAGATTTGGGTTGAGATAGGGAATGGTTAGGTTGGATCGAGCACAAATCCAACCAGGCCCCCAGGTCTAAGAGGCAAATAACTCACAGACCGGGCATCCGATTAACACACTATTTGTTATGTTGAGACCCCTAGGACATGGCAGAACTTTGAGATACTTCTTTGTGGTACTTCATGGTAGTTGGAGTATCGGCCAGTAAATTGTGGAGTGGATCCTCCTAGAGATGAGCGATCATAGTGAGGGAACCTAGTGGTTGGATGAGACTTGATGACTACTGACCGTTTCGACTCAGAGTGACTCGACAGGCCCCGTGGGGAGCGCTTTGGTGTCATAGAAGACCCACGGTGGGTAGCTCCTTGGTGACATGGCAGACCCACAGTACTCGGTAAGAGGATTACCTCAACAGACCATGAGGGGTAGCGCCTTGGTGACGCGGCAGACCCAAAGTGGGGAGTGCCTTGGTGACCCAGCAGACCCACTGTACTCATCATGAGGAGTACCTCAGTAGTCCAAGGTTAGTGGGAAGCACCTCTGTGTGACGTGGCAGGCCCACTGTAGTCAATAGGGGAGGAGTTCTCCAGCAGTCGAGGTGTTCGATGTTGTGACTTAGAATGTTACTTGATAATACCCCTAGAATAAATCCTGGTGTGAGATGATTCAGTACCTCTCTGTTTTCCTTATGATTGAGATGGATTACATGATAACATAGGTATATGTATGGGCATATACCTAAGTAGGGTTATCAGTTGTTTTATTTCTTTTTGGTTTATCCTTGGTGGATTTTGTGAGACCTTGAGGGTCTTGGGGTTCCTACAGAGTATCATTATACTCACCCCTGCACAAGATATGCCCGCACCTTGTGGTTTTGGATGCAGACGACGAACAACACTGAATAAGGCTGAGAGTTCCAGGACTAGATGGTGCCCGGAGGTGGAACATATGGAATGTCAGTACATAGAGGTGACGGAAGGATGCAGAGTGCTGAGGAGGTGATATGTACCTACCCTTCAGGTAGGAATCTCAGAGGACGATCCAATATCTGTCTATTCTATTTCTTTAGTTATGTTGTATTTTAGTAGTACTTGTACATTCCAGTTGGGATTGTATTCTTTCCCCTTTTACATACTGTATACACTCGGAATATAGTTCAGTTTACTTGTGTTGCAATATTTTTGTGTTCTTGGTTACATGTTCTTACAGGTTATAAAGGAAATGTCTTCCCAGTTTTAGGGAATACGCCTTCGGCGCTAGTCGTCAGCCCCTGGCCTATGGATGGCGGGCTTCGAGTAGTCACAACACGGGCCCCGGGGGACGGGTCATGACAAGGGGCAGTGGAGATAGGGGTTGCAGAGGAAAAGGTAGGGGCAGCGGAGGTGTATGCAGTGGCGGAGGTGGTAGAGGTGGAGGTGGCGGCAAAGGTCGACTTCCGTGAAAGCTTGAGGATCGAGCAAAAAGTGGATCTGTATGGGTTCCATTTATAAAAACGTGAAAGGCTTTCATCAGAGCTTTTTGGAATGCACTGATAAAAGATGTATTTATCATCATTAAAATATAAAGCACTGATAAAATGAACCTTTATCATCACTTTTTTTAGTGCTGATAATGGCCTAATAATAATAAATTATTTATAATTATAATATTATAATAAATATATTTATTATATTTATAATTTTATTTATAAATAATTATTTATTTATTTATGCTCATAAATTTAAATAAAGATTTATCTAAATACATATGAAATTAAAATAAATATATTAATTATATATATATTTTAATTTCTTAATAATTTAAATAAATATATATTTATATATACACAGGTATATATAAAACTATATATTTAAATAGTTATGAAATTATAAAAAAATATATAATTAATATCTTTATTTTCATTTCATAAGTATTTAAAAATGTATATATATTTATATTTATAATTTTGACTATAAATAAATATTTATTAATTAATATTTATAATTATAAATATAATAAATTTATTTATTATAATTTTATAATTATTTACATATATATTTTTTATATTTATAATTATAAATATTTTTGTAAATGTAAAAATATTTGTATAAATTTATAAATAGTTTTCTATAATTATATATATTTAAAAAATTATAATAGTTTTAAATATAATTATAAAATGTTATAATTATTTAAATATATAAATTTATTTGTAATTATAATTATGAATAAATATTTTTATAAATATTTTTATATAATTATAAATATATTTGTAAGTGTGTGTGTATTAATATATAAAAATTTATTTATTTATGAATTATAATAAATTTATTTACTGTAATTTTATAGTTATTTAAATAGATATATATAGTTATTATAAAAATTATAAATAAATAAATTTAAAATGTAACACCCCAGGATTTCATATTTCGTTAGTTATTCAAAGTAATTCAATAATATAAATTACATGCAACATCGAGTTCAAGTGCACCACAACTTACCAAACTAGCCGTTCAAAAGTGGTTATGAAAAGTATTTACTGAATTTTAAACTATATATAATCCTTTTAATTTTAGAATCCATATTATGAGTTTCTTATATGTAATGTAAGAACTAATTAATTTTTTTCAGATAAAAGTAGTATTTTTCAAAAAAAAAATACTTTTACCGCCTTTTAAGGGTGAACCCTTTTTAAATTAAATATTCGAAACTTTTATATATTCAATTTTACAAAATAAACATCTTCTTTAGAATCGGGACATAAGAATTTAGTTTCAATAAATTTTTGGCGTTTTTCTGATAACTTTCATATTTGGGTGAATAGTGAAAAATACTATATTTTAACTGAAAACAAATTTTTTAATCAAAATAATTTATAGGGTTAAATTATACATTTTAATGGTTTGGAAGTATAAATAGATTATATTTTTACTATTTAATCCAATGTTGGTCATTTTAAGTAATTTCACATTGAAATTGGACATAAACAAGTGTCAAACTTTTGCTAGTTATTTTTTCATTAAAATACGCCTTTAGGTTTTGACAACAGGAATTAATTTCAAATTAATAAATGAAAATTATATGTTTTGAATTTGATAAAATAGACATCATTATTGAATTTGAAATATCACAATTAGCTTAGGGTGAAGTTTTGATATTTTTCTGAAAACATTCAATTTTTGATGAATAGTGAAAAAAAACACTGAGTTATTATTTAAAACCATCTTTTTATTAAATAATTATTTATGTTATTTAAATTTATTTTAGGTCAAAATAGATTCATAATACCTATATAATTTCAATTTAATTCATTCGAGTCAGTTTATAATAATTTTAAATATATAAAAATTTTATTGAACTTTTCACCGTCTTTTACCCACCTCCTAGGAAAATTGGTAAATTCACATAAAACATAATTTTACCGCTTCTTTAAGTGGAATTTAAAAAATTTGAGAGACATGGTTAATATCAAGGATTAAAATGTGGTTCAATAAGATAAAAATATTTTTTGGTAAATAGAAACTTTGTACTTTTATTTACCATGGTTAAAAGTAAATAGGGTAATTAAGGGTAAAAATGATATTATTATTTCTCTAACACATGTCCTAATTCTATAGGATAAGTGTAATTCGACCAAAAACAACCATATAAATAAAATATGCCCCTTTAGGTCCCCATGAATTAGATTAAGTCATTAATTATTATTTAATTCAAAGAAGAGTTAAAGGTGTTAAAATCAAAGTTTAATAACTAAAAAATTTTTAATATAGGCTTATACATAAGATAAATCCCAATATAAATTTTCATTAGAAAGACAAAAAATATTTCCTAAATAATGGTATTTTATTTATAATTTTTAGAGATTAAATAATTAAATTTATTTATGACACAATGATGAAGCAGTAATTACCTTATTAATTAAAGAATCAAATAAATGGTATTATAAATATTAAAATAAATATAAATTCAAACTTTTTATGACATAAATGTATTTTCTAGGTGAATTTGACATTTTAGGATTTATTCAATGTATTTTCTTTGAAGTAATAATGTTGTTATTATTTTAACAAAAAACAAATACCAAATAGTGTCAAAATTGACATAAAATAGTTTTAAACCAAATATTATATTATTAATTGATATAATGGTCTTAAAAATAAAAGGTTCAGGAAAAATGAATATAAAAAAAATATATGACATTAATGAACCAATTGGGGTTCTATTGGTAGTATATAGTATGTTTATTTACCATATAGTGTAAATAAAAGAAGACATGGTAAAAGTTAAATTATTTAACTTAGAGTTAAATCTAAATGATAATGTTAAAATGGTAACCTAATATTGTCTAAAACCTATTGGATGAGTGCTTTTCGACCCATACCTACCTTATACTTTATATAATACATTTTTGAGAAATTGGAAACTGAAAACGATTTTATTATAAAATAATATTTTAATTTTTTCCTACGGTGCCCTTTACCCCTCTTATAAAAGGGCACTCCCCCTTATCTCTAATTCACACTTTCAATGGCATTTGGATTGGCCAAACTCTGACAAAATACTCTCTCAACTATCTTCCCTTCATCCTAGAGGCCCTCATTTAGTCAGTAACCCATCTTAATGAGCCCTTTTGATCAAATCAAAAGGAAGAACCCGAATAAGAGGTAATGATTTCACCACCCTCTTTGAAGTTCTCTTATTCTTCCACTTACTATTTCTTTGTTTCCATTATAAAATAATAACTCCAATATATTATATATACTGTGATGTTATTATAAATATGTAACATCTATATTCATTGTTCTATCCATCTTATGAATGATAATGTCACCATGTGTGCGTATGTACGGCTTACCGTCTTCTCGTCGTGGTGTAATTTTTTATTCAACACTATGTTATTTGGAAGGACATAATGATGAGTAATATGTATATAAATAATGAAAATAACATGTTATGTATCTGTAAAATTAATATACCATCCAATTCAAAACCTTTAAGGAAATTATATTGTCACTCGTGCGTAGGTACAGATTACCGTCTCCACGACGCGATGAGATTAATTTCCACGCTCACCATTCATCGACGATTATAAAAATATATATTTCATATAAGTATGTAATATATGACATAATAATTCTACTGGATATATATGTGTGTGTGTGTGTGTGTGTGTGTTTACTTACATATATCTTATTCAATTAGTTTCGTTCAATACGATATGAAAACAGAAACAGCGTTTATGCGTACGTACGAACTACCATCTCCATAAACGGTGTTTTTCATTTCATATATATGTATATTATAAATATTTATATTATAAATATATATCATATATAAATCATGTTTTATATTCTGTAAGTATTTAAATCTTGATCTAATTGATACAATCAGGAGTAACAAGTTAAAACACATATGATAAAGAAAGCGATTATTACCCGAAATGTTAATTCAACATGGAAATTATTATTAAATGGGTAGTATAAACTCATAAATGAATCATGTATGATATCATAAATATTAATATGGTTCTATTATAATTTAATAACATAATATGATCTTCATACTGTAGTTTAAATGTACCCTTGACAAAATAAAGGTGCAAGGTAAGGGGTTTTCATCTCACTCCTTATTCCCATGAGATTCATGCCATATTACCACTATTACCTTTTTTGGGTGTATATACTTCCCATAATTGTATTATTTGTATAATACACATTAATTTATGTGTATTTAAATATTCATTGTATGATATATCTTTCAATGGGGTGTATTTTTCGTAAGTTACCATATTGGTAATGGTTAATTCCTCAATCTCATTATTATCCAAGATTGTTCATGTGTAAGTATTTGCTGGGACATTTTTATCATCCATGACAAATCTTTATAAAAATGATTTCAAAATGAATATTTTAAGGATTTTTGAATGGTAATCTTTATCAAGATCATAATTTTTTAAAGATTTATCTTTCTAAATCTTTTTAATTAATGTCCATGTTTTCAAAATGATTTTTAAAGATTTATTTATATGGACATGAATGTTTTGAAATGATTATTCTTTTCAAAAGTTTCAATGTTTTTTGGGACACTTTGATTCAAAAACTCTCTTTTAAATTACTTCTTTTTAAATGTGGGACATTTAAATTATTTTACAAAAAAAAGATATTTCTCTCAAAAAAATTTACTCATCATTTTCAACTATGTCAAGATCCTTTACTGGATCTTATTTTTGATTGAGGTTGATTTATTAAAATAAAATATTCCATATTGTATTGAATTAGTTATGATATGTTTGACTGTGGATGTCCTATTTTTATATCATTCATGGTTTATGGTTTATATATTGACATTTCATATTCTAGTTTTAATACGAATGTTTATGTTATGTTTGAACTATTCATATGAAGAATGCAGTGGACTTAGTAAGTGACGGGTGGAGCCCGCTATAGCTTCTCGATGCATCGGTAGGTCTCATGAGACAAAATTGTGTCTCGGAAAAAGGCCTTGAAAAAACTTTTATTTGTAGTCTTGGCACGAGGCCTTTACTATATGGTAATGATGTCCGGTATTAGGTATTCCCTCATTGTGAAATTAATTATTACATGTTATTATTCGACTAGTTGAATATCCATGTTCATGTTTATATGGTAATGTTTCATTTATTTTTACCATATTATGTTCAAGTTTATGTTTAAAACGATTTTTTGTTATTACAAATCTTTCCTTAAAATGTTATAGCTTGCGCTAAATTATTTACCCTTACTGAGCATCTGAGCTCACCCCTTTCTTATGTTTTATTTTCCCAGGATTCCAAGAAGTGTATTATGATTTCTATGTAGGGATAAGCTAAAAGGAAAAATGGAATTCTCAAAGAACTATATATGTTGTGTTTTATGTTTCAAATTGTAATGTAAATTTAATGTATGTCATCTATTTTTCCAAGACTGCTAAACTGATCAATCCGTTGGGACATGATTCCTTGTAATCGTGCCAATATATTAAAATAATGCACCAGCTCTGGTAAACTAGGGTCAGGGCGTTACAGTTGATATCAGAGGAAGTTTAACAATAACATTGGAAACTAGATTTAGATAAACTCTGTTTAGAACACATAGCCCTAAGATATACTTTGAGGATTAGTATAGAAGAACTTCCTAGAATTTTGGTATTATAGAGATTTTATGAGTTTTCCAAGCAATACATCCCTGTCTGGATATGAGCAGGTAGAGGCGGCTCTGGCATAGATGTACCTAGGGGTAAAACCCGAAAACACCGCTTTGAGCAAAACTCAAACGGGAACTGGTGCACGACAACAGGCCTTGCTGTACTCTTGGTTATGACACTCCCGGGAGATATGATTAGGATAATTCTAGTATTCTTTACAAACCACTATGATAGGTTTATGCATATATATCTCCTCAAAGAAAACATTTTTGTGATTATGGATTACATCCATAAACTGTTCAATTTACGTTAGGTATTTTACATGTTTGGAATTATGAATTGTGATTCATAAACTGACCTTGTGTATGCCATTATATAGAAATGGCGCCCAGTATAAGGAATGTTAACTCCAGTAATACATATGATCCAAAGGGTAATAAGTATCATATCTTTCATGGTATTAAGCCAACATTTAGAAGGGAATTAGTCTCCCATATATTCTCAACATATGAAGAAATAGTACCTTGTGTTAATAATATAAGTAAATAATTCTATGAATCCTATGGCTTTGAAGGGAAGCCAGAGAAGAAGAGGATGGTAGAATGAAAGATGGATAAATGGAAAGAAGGATTTTCCAATATGTGATAAATGTGGAATGAATCACCTTGGTAAATGCTTGAAGGGAATGGGTGTTTATTATAAGTGTGGAGAAAATGGAAACCAAGTACGTGATTTTAAGGGTAAGAAAATGTTTTCAAATGTAAAATACTTCATCTGCGAGGTGTTGAGACACTACGTGAATCAATTTTCCATTCATAAGAGTATACCACAAATGATGTTATTGGATAATAATCAAGTAATGATACTACTTCAGATGAAGAATAATGACTAGTTTTCTTATGTTGTTGTTATAGAATTATTTCATTTGATTGTTGTATCAACAGTATACCGGTAACATGAATTATGGAGATAAATTACGATTGTAATGTAGTACTATTTCATTGGGAATTTTAGATTATATGGTCCTGATAATAAGGTAGTAATTTTGGAATAAGAGATGGTTGATTTTGGTAATTCAGGATGTTGGGGTGTTGCGAAAGAATATACAATAAAGGCATTAACATGTTATTACCTGAAAAAAAAAGAATTTTCATTATGTTTAACTTCATTATAAACTTTGGACTGAGAGTTTGGATATAAGTATTTTGGATAATTCTAAAGGTTGGAATGGATTAAGTTTGAAATTGGATACTATTATTAAGGTTATTTTTTGGATTGTAATAAAATGAAAAACATATAGTTCAGGCGACTACTAGTCATGTCCGGTATGGCCACGAGACCTAAACCCGCAACCGAAGAGCGACAAGGCTACATCACCTACGACTGGACTACATGACGTACAGGTTTTGTATAATTTAGTTTTTTTTTAAATATTCTGATAAATGAATTATAAATTCATTATATTTTGAACCCTATACGATTAGGATAAATTAATTTCTTTTCTGAAATCTTTTGGAGTGAAGGATGAGTTTGTTGTAGGAATTAGTTGAAGGATGAAACTCTACGTGTCATGTATATATATATATATATTTCATATTTTTCCTCTTATTAAGACGAAATTTTATTAACTCAATTTCAGATGTGGGTTTTCCCACAAAAAAATATCAATTTTCATCCTTTTATTTTCAAAGAAAAATTTCAAATTGCAAGGATGAAATTTATTGAATGAGGGAAGAATTTAACACCCCAAGATTAAATATTACGTTAGTTATTCAAAGAAATTCAATAACTTACACTACACGCAACATCGAGTTCAAGTTCACCATGACTTACCAAACTAGCCGTTCAAAAGCGGTTATGAATAGTATTAACTGAATTTTTAACTATATATAATCCTTATAATTTTATAATCCATATTATGAGTTTCTTAGACATAATGTAAGAACTAATTCATTTTTTTCAGATAAAAGAAGCATTTTTCAAAAAATATACTTTTACTGCCTTTTAATGGTAAACCCTTTTTGAATCCAATATTTGAAACTTTTATATATTCAATTTGACAAAATAAACTTCTTCTTTAGAATCGGGACATATGAATTTATTTTCAATAAATTCTTTCTGTTTTTTTGATAACTTTCATATTTGGGTGAATAGTGAAAATTACTATATTTTAACTGAAAAAAACTTTTTTAATAAAAATTAATTTATAGTGTTAAATTGTACATTTTAATGGTTTGTAAGTATAAATAGATTTTATTTTTACCATTTAATCCATTGTTGTTCATTTTAAATAATTTCACTTTGAAACTGGGCATAAACAAGTGTCAAACTTTTGCTAGTTATTATTTCTTAAAAATACGCCTTTAGGTTTTGAGAGCGGGAATTAATTTTAAATTAGTAAATGCAACTTCTATGTTTTCAATTTGGTATAATATATTTTATTATTGAATTCATAATATCAAAATTATCTTAGGTTGAAGTTTTGGTATTTTTCTGAAAATATTCAATTTTTTATGAATAGTGAAAAAAACTTAGTTATTGTTTAAAACAAACTTTTTATTAAATAATTATTTATTTTATTTAAATTTATTTTAGCTCAAAATAGATACATAATACCTATATATGTTTAATGTAATTCATTGGAGTTAGTTTATAATAATTTTTGATATATAAAAATTTTATTGAACTTTTCACAGTCTTTTACCACCACCTAGGAGAATTTGTAAATTCACATAAAACATAATTTTACTGCTTCTGTGACTTGAATTTAGAAATTTCGAGAGACACGGTTAATAACAAGGAGTAAAATGTGGTTCAATAAGATAAAAATATTTTTTGGTGAATAGTAACTTTTTACTTTTATTTACCACGGTTAAAAGTAAATAGGGTAATTAAGGATAAAAATGATATTATTATTACCCTAAAACAAGTACTAATTCTATTGGATAAGTGTAATTCGACCAAAAACAACCTTATAAATAAAATATGACCTTTCAGGTCCACATTGATTAGATGAAGACATTTATTATTATTTAATTCAAAGAAGAGTTAAAAGAATTAAAATCAAAGATTAATAACTAAAACATTTATAATATAGGGTTATACATAAGATAAATTCAACTATAAATTTTCATTATAAATATAAAAATATTTCCTACATAATGGTATTTTATTTATAATTTTTAGATATTAAATTTTTAAATTTATTAAGGACACAATGATGATGCAGTAATTACCTTCTTAGTGAAAGAATCAAATAAATGGTATTATAAATATTAAAATAAATATAATTTCAAACTATTTATGCCATCCACGAATTTTCTAGGTGAATATGACATGTTAGTATTGATTCAATGTATTTGTTTCGAAGTAATCATGCTGTTATTATTTTAACAGAAAACAAATTCCAAATAGTGTCAAAATTGACATAAAATAGGTTTTAAAACAAATATTATATTATTAATTGATATAATGGTCCTAAAAATATAAAGTTATTCCAAAGGACATATATAATAATATATATAACATTAATGATCCAATTGTGGTTATATTGGAAGTATATAGTATGTTTATTAACCATATAGTGTAAGAATACAAGAAGACACGGTAAAAGTTAAATTATTTAACTTAGAGTTAAATCTAAATGATAAGGTTAAAATTGTAACCTAAACATTTATAAAACATATTGGATCAGTTCATTTTGACCCATCCCCACCTCATACTTTAAATAATACATTTTTTCCATTAGAAACTAAATATGATTTTATTATAAAATAATATTTTAATTTTTTCCTATGGTGCCCTTCTCCCCTCTTATAAAAGGTTATTGTCCCTTCTCTCTATTTCACACCTTCAAAGCCTTTTGTCTCATCCAAACTATGCCCAAATACTCTCTAAACTATCCTAAATTTATCCTAGAGGCCTTCCTTTAGTCATAAAGACAACATAAGGATACCTTTTGATCAAATCAAAATGAAGAACCCGAAGAAGAGGTAATGATTTCACCACCCTCTATGAAGTTCTCTTATTCGTCCACTTACTCTTTCTTTGTTTCAATTGTAATGTAATAACTCCAATATCTTATATATAATGTGATATTATTATAAATATTTAACAACTATATTCATTATTCTATCCAACTTATGAATCATAATGTCACCATGTGTGCGTACGTACGGCTTACCGTCTCCACGCCGTGGTGTAATTTGTCATTCAACACTATGTTATTTGGAAGGACATAATGATGAGTAATATGTATATAAATAATGAAAATAACATGCTAATATCTCTATAAAATTAATATACCATACAATTCCACACCTTTATGGAAATGATATTATCACTCGTGCGTACGTACGGATAACCGTCTCCACGACGCGATGAGATTCATTTCCACGGACACCATTCATCGATGATTATAAAAATATATATTACTAATAAGTATGTAATATATGACATAATAATTCTACTGGAAATATATATATTTATATATATATATATGTACTTACATATTTATTATTCACTTATTTCCGTTCAATACAATATGAAAATAGAAACAGCGTTTATGCGTTCGTACAGACTATCGTTGTAACGACCCAATTTTTTTCAATAGAAAATTCCCTTCTTATATCTATGTCATAAAAACACAAAATAATTAAATACTATGTGATAAGTGACCTTTAAACATAATTTTGTTACCCCTATGTTTGGAATTTTAAAAATCTAACATTCACGGTTGTGTTCAAGATAGTTTTTGGAGTCCAATGAAACAAACATAATTTTTGGTGAATAGTAACCTACCCTTATTAATAGTATCCTACCCTTATGAATAGTAATATGAACCTTATGAATAATAAATAAGAGTAACATTACCTATGAATAATAAAAAAAATTAGACATCATAGAAAGTGATAATTTGACCTTAGTAAACGTTTTTGGTATTTTATAAGTTATAAATAATTAATTATAATTAATTAATTAATTTAAAAGAATATTTATTTTCCTGAAATATATTCATAAATTATTGAATCAATGTATAATAATTTTTAGATAATTTTATAAGACCCTAAGTAATTTTTGAAAGAACTGCAATATGAGTTTTAATTTTAAAAACTGTTTTTTTAAGTAAATTATGTTTTTAATTAAATATTAAATTAATAATATTTAAAAAAATTATTTTTGAAAAATGGACTTCATTTTTGGATTCTACACGTCGAAAAATGGTTGGGGTAAAATTTTGGGATTTTCCTGAGATACTTCAATTTTTGATGAATAGTAGAATACATTAATTTATCATATAAATACATTTTAATTAAAACCCACTATTCCTGACATCACAAGTAATGTAAGCACCCAAATCCAGAATTCACAAGTATAATTTACTATTCTTAGTCATCCAAGACTCACTATTCTTTTTCTTAGGTGAAATTAATAAACTAATCAATTTTATATTAAGGAAACCCCTCTCCCCTCCACAATAAAAGCCACCCTTCACTCCCTCTTTTCCCCACACCTCTCAAGCTCCAAGCCTTCTCTAAATTCTGCCCAAACACCTTACCTAGCTCATCACCCGCGTCCAAAAGCTTCTGGTCTCATCAAAATACCAAGCCTATCTTCCTTAAAGAGGATCTCAAGAGGAGGATTCTAAAGGTAATTTCTCTCTCTCTTCTCCTTTAATTTCCTTTCAAGTTCAAGTTTCTTTCTTGATCTCTCCTTACCTATATTCATCAAAATTATTTTCTAACTCCATTATTATACATATACTATAATCTTATGATTATAATGGTATATTATATCACCCCACACTCTTTCCCTCTTCCTTTTATTTTATTAAAGAGAACGTTGTTCATGTGGTGATAATTTATCACCTTCAAAAACAACATGCTCTCTTCTTCCATTTATACCTTCAATCTGGTCATGAAACCATTTTTATGGTTGAACCAGAATGCTTTATATGTATTATGTTCAATTTTAAGTTCTGGAAATAACCCATTGCCATACTACTAAGTGAAAAGTTAAAATGAGTTGGTTGTGATCCAAAAACCACTCAAATTAGCCCATATAATCTTCATTTAATTCTTATCTAATGATTCGGCCACATGGATCTAATATAACTAATTATAAAATCATTAAAGCTTCTGTAATATCATTAATTACATGTGATATTAGTTCTGTATGTTTACCCATGAGATACCCAAACATCAAATTAAGAATACAAGTGGACTGCTCAAGAAAACCATGAAAACGAACATCCCCGATCAATGTTTTTTAAACTCTATAAGTCATCCAAAGGAACATAATATGAAATAATGAAACCATAATGAACCCTATTAATGTATAAAAGGTTCTGGAATTTCTAATTAATGAATATAATGTCATTATACAGGACATTAAAGAGAAGGAGGCATTCGAGTACAAGGTAAGGGGAAATCTCGAACCCAATTTTCTTCCTTCGGGTTCTCCCTCTTTCACTCCATTTTTGATATGGTTACTCCTCAATGGTCTTTTTTTCATATTTTACTTTACTTTTCTGGGATATACATTTTTTTCACTGGTTTTTATGTCCATCAAAATGTTTTCCAAAAGAACTCTTCTTTCAAGATCTCACCTTTTACATCTCATTCAAGGTTGATGGTTCTTATATCAAGTATGATGTCCCCTCTTTCTTTTGGGAACCCAATGCTTATGAATGTGTTATTATGAGATGAAACCCATTCCTTTCAATGGGTTATTTATGTACATGTTTGATATGTTTTCTATGTGGCAGGCATGATAATGATAATGTTATGATGTGACGGGTGCGCCTGGATTTATATAGCGCAATATGAATGTTTAAATGTGACGGGTGCGCCAAGAATTATATAGTGCTCCAATGCATTGGGTAAAGTGATGAATCTCATGAGTAAATGTGAAATGATGCATTAACATGATGATAGATTTGTTCACAAGTATGTGTTGTAGTTAACCACTAAGACATGATGTTTCATTTTTTATGCTTTGCCACATTTCAAGTTTATTGTTTATGCTCCTCTCATGTTCAAGATCTTCTTCCTATGTCATGATTATGCTCACCCCATGCTATATTGTTCTTATCTATCCTATTACTGGGCTTTTAGCTCACCCATTTTGATTTATATCCTCAGGTGACTACATGTACTAAGGAGAGGACAAGTGCTACTAAGAAGCTATAGAATAAGAGATTAAATGAATTTTTATGCTTAATGTTGTACTTGTTAGGTGTAGTCCTAGTTTTCCCAAGACACTAAACCTCTGGATCCTCCATGTGTAATACTATTATGTTGATTATCTTTTAAATGATGTAATAGTAATGTAATAAAAGTCCGGGTCGTTATAGTTGGTATCAAAGGAAAGGTTTAGTTAATTTGGGAATTAGGATTAGTGTACCCTAAAGAAAACCTCTAGCATGAGACTAAGTACAAATATGCACACAAGGATATTTACCTAGTGATCCCATATGTTATGTGTTTGGTATAATTGTTTAAATGAATAAGTTATTCCTGACTTGTTTACTTATGTTTTGTTCTTTCCTTTTCCATTTTAGAAAATGGTGGGAACCAGGAGGAATCAGGCCAAAAACTCTTGCGAAGGCCAATGTAGCGATTGCCCGAACGACATCCCCAATGATTTTGGAGGTGGAGTTCAAAACTTCCTGGTGATGATTACCCAATTATCTCGGGTTATGAATAATAACCATAATAATGGGGAACGTCCTCCTTCACCAAAGAGGGAGCATCTAGCTATCGAATGTTTTATGCGGCAATGACCACCGACGTTTTGTGGGTCTTCTGATCCACTTGTTGCGGAACAGTGGGTCAACTCCATGGAGAAGATCTTTTCTGTTCTTCACTATTCCAAGATAGAGAAGGTGACTCTAGCCGTTTATCATCTAGATGGAGAATCTTATCAATGGTGGGATTTGATTAAAAACACCAAGCCAAGGGAGGAAATTGAAGAGATGGAATGGGAAGACTTTAAGATTATGTTTCTTAATAAGTACTTCCCAAGAACTCTTCACACGAAGATGGAGCGAGAATTCATAGAGCTATAGAAAAAAGAAGGAGAATCTATCACAACCTATGAAGCAAATTTCACAAGGCTCTCAAGGTATGCTTCGGGTTTTTTTATCAACAATGATAAAAAAATTGATAGATTCTTTAGTGGATTAAAACCACATCTTTGAAAAGCTCTTGCAATTAGAGACTTTGGGAGTTATGAAGAAGTTGTTCGGTGTGCTCTCAAAGTGGAGATGGAGTTTGGAGAATGGTCCCATGGCTATGGTGATAAGAAAAGAAAGACGGAGTTTCAAGCTGGTGGATCTAGTGATAAAGATGGGAAGAAAACACAACGACCCACTTGCCAAAAATGTAGGAAGTTGCATAATGGGAACTGCCTCAAAGGGATGGGGAAATGCTTTAAGTGTGGGAAAGAAGGACACCTAGCTCACGAGTGTCGAAGAGACATGAAAAGGAAGGATAATTTATCCTATGAAAGGAGAGAACCACTCATGGTTCAATGCTACAACTGTAAGGAGCTAGGGCACTATTCACACCAGTGCACTAAACCTCGAGCTCTCGAGGGTAATCAGCGCCAACAACCACCAAAGCCAAAGGAACAAGGGAAGGCTTATGACATCACTACTGTGGAGGTGGAACATGATAATGAAGTCGTACAAGGTACACTTCCTATTCACTCAAGAATGGAAAAAGTCTTATTTGATTCTGGTTCTATGCATTACTTTATATCTTTCAAGATTTCTAGAACTATAGAATCGAATCCCCGAAACCTTGAAGTAGAGATATCTGTAAAAACACCAAGTGGTGCAATCATTGCAACCCAAGCGTTTGATTCTTCTCCTGTTGACGTATGTGGGACGATTCTTCCTTCAAATCTCATAATACTTCCCTTAGTGGAATTCGACGCTATAATGGGAATGGATTGGCTCTCATTATATAGAGCACATATCAACTGTCGGGAAAAGGAAATATATTTTCATATTCCGAACCATCCTATGCTCCTCTACAAATGCAAGGAAGATCATGAATCTCCTCTGAGAAATCCTTCAATGGTGTGGGTGATGATTCCCTATGAAGAAGCATTCCTCGCCCAAATGTTTGAGTCGAAGGAAAGTTCCAACCTTGAGGAAATGCCCATCATAAGGGAATATGGCGATGTATTTCTCGAAGAGTTACCCGGAATTCCCTCGGATCGTGAGGTAGAGTTCTCAATTGAACTCATACCCGGAGATACTCCTATCTCAAAGTGACCCTATAGGATGGATCCTATCGAATTGGAGGAGTTAAAGAAGCAGCCTCAAGAGCATCTGGACAAAGGGTTCACATGCCCTAGTGCATCACCTTGGGGGCGCCAGTGCTCTTTGTGAAGAAGAAGGATGGTACCATGCAGGTGTGTATCGATTATCGGGAACTCAACAAGATCGCTATATAGAACATGTATCCTCTCCCAAGGATTTATGACTTGTTCGATCAGTTAAGAGGAGCTCAATACTTTTCAAAGGTGGATCTTCGTTCTGGATATCATCAAGTAAAGGTGAAGAAGGAAGATATTCAGAAGACTACCTTCTGTACAAGGTATGGGCACTATGAGTTTTTGGTGATACCCTTCAGACTTACTAATGCCCCTGAAATGTTCATGTAATTGATGAATATAGTCTTTAGACATTACCTCGACAAATTTGTGGTAGTGTTTATTGATGATATTCTCATTTACTCCAAGAGCAAGGAGGAACATGAAGAACATTTAAGACTTGTGTTGGCGACATTGAGAAAGGAGAAGTTGTACACCAAGTTCATCAAGTGTGACTTTTGGATGAATCATGTCACATTCTTGGGACATGTGATCACAAGCGTGGAAATTTCTGTGGACCCTTCAAAGAAAAAGGCAATTGAAGAATGGCCCAGGCCCTCTAGTGTCACAGAAATCCGTAGTTTTCATGGATTAGCTGGGTACTATCGTTGTTTTGTGAGAAACTTCTCACGATTGTCAAGCCCACTAACTAAGTTAACAAGGAAAGGGGTAAAGTATGTCTGGACGGATGAATGTGAGGAAAGCTTCAAGGAGCTAAAGAGAAGCCTAATCACTGCACCTGTACTCACACTACCGAAAAGTGGAGAAAGTGTTGTGATATACAGTGATGCTTCAAAGAAAGTCTTGGGTTGTCTGCTCGTGCAAAATGATAATGTGATAGCCTACACCTCACGACAGTTGAAGATCCATGAGCAGAACAACCCGACGCATGATCTAGAGCTGGAAGCCATGATTTTTGACTTGAAAATCTGGCGACACTACCTTTATGGTGAGAAGTGTGACATATACACCGACCACAAGAGCCTAAAGTATATATTCACACAAAAGGAGATCAACATGCGTCAAAGGAGATGGTTAGAGCTAATAAAGGATTACGATTGCTCTATTCACAATCATCCTGGAAAGGCGAACAAGGTAGCTGATGCTCTAAGCAGGAAAAAAACTGCTACTCTATCCATGTTGAGGATTGAGAAAGACCATATCTTCTTGGATATGTAAAGGATGTATTTGGGAATTGTAAGGGCAGGGGATATATCCTACCTTGCCCAAATTATTGTGAAACCATCCATCCAACAGAAGATTAAGGAAGCACAAAGGGATGGTGTGGAGATGCAAAAGAGGGTGAATGCAGTAAAGGAAGGGAGCTGCAAGAGTTCCATATCGATGATGATGGTGTGATTCAGTTTGGAACGCGGATTTATGTGCCTTCATCACCCAGAATAAAGGAGCTATTGGATAATGCACATAGCTCAACTTTCTCTATTCATCTTGGAAGTACCAAGATGTATCGTGATCTCTGAGAACACTTCTGGTGGGATAACATAAAGAAGGAGATTACAGTATATATATCAAGGTGCTTGGTATGTCAGCAAGTTAAAGCTGAGCGGAAAAAGTCCAAAGTTATGATGCAGCCATTGCCTATACCCATGTGGAAATGGTAAAATGTTACTATGGACTTTGTCACGGGTCTCTCGAAGACGTCAAGAGGAAATAATGTGATATGGGTTGTGGTTGATCGACTCACCAAGACTTCCCATTTTATTGCTATTTGGGAAGACCTCTCACTTGAACAACATGCAAGGATATATGTGAAGAAAGTAGTAAGATTGCACGGTGTTCCACTCTAGATTTTCTCTGACCATGATCCAAGGTTCACTTCTAAATTCTGGAGGAGCCTTCAACATGCTTTGAGTACTGAACTAAATTTCAGCACGGCCTATCAGTGGCCTTAAAGTGGCCAGAACAGTATGACCGCATCAAAGCTATGAGATTTGGGGTATCACGTCGAACATATTTTGAGAAAAAAATGAAAAGGTGGATAAATATAAGAAAATGGAAGAGTCACAAGAATTATTATATTCTCTATAAGAAAAACAAAATTTGAAGATAGAGTTGTTAGAAAATGTTATGGGAAGGAATGTCACGACTGGACCCAAGTTGGGTCTCAAGCCACAACTACCCCAAGCCCGCCTCTATAGGGCAGGGGTTAGAGACAAATGTTGAGGACATGAATAAAAAAGGGAGTCCATTTCCTAATTACATGTATGGAAATACAAATCCATCTAGATGCTAAAGTATAGAGGTTGTAAAAGTAATATATGCAAAATACTAGGGAAGCAATCATGCATGTAAAACCTCTAGAAAGTATAAGAGTACGGTAGTGTAAACTAAAAAGTAAAGGGGAGAAAATACACACCCAACCAGAAGTAAGTCTTAACATAAAAAAATGGAAATTAAAATGATAAGGTATAAAACTACTAATCTAAATGTTTTGACCACCGTATGTGGTCCAAATTATAAGGTATCCCTATGGTAAATTTACTTTTTCATCGGTATTGCCTCCTTAACTTCTAGAAATACTTCTTATTTCATTAATTCTTAATTTATAAAGTAGTTTATTATGGTCTGTAATAGGTTTATGTGATTTATAGTATATTAAACTACTATAAGAATGGATAAATTTCATTTATAAAAGTTTGGGTCGTTACATTCTTCCCCCCATTTGAAATTTTTCCCTCAAAATTTCATTTTACATAAACAGGTGATGGTATTTACCCCTTAATCACCTCATGTGGTTCCAAAGTTCCATATTAATACATTTGGTTCCTCCAAAACATTTTGACAAGATCGATTGTCTTTTTGCATAGAACCTTATCTCTCCATTCCAAAATCTTTACCAACTGCTTCTCATAAGAGAGATAATATTCTAGTTGTACCACCTCTAAGTTCAGTACATATGAGGGATATGGTATGTACTTCCTCGGGAGTGATATATGGAACAAATCATGAACATAAGACATATTCGGTGTAATTGAAAGTCAATAGTCCATGAATCCAATGCGATCAAGGATCTCAAAGATGGAAATTTACATTGGGTTTAGCTTCCCTTTTGTTCCAAACTGCATGACTCTCTTCCATGGTGATATTTTAAGGAAGAATTTATCTCCAAAGTTGAAATCTAGGTCCCTTCGATGGTTGTCAACATAGATCTTTTTTCGACTATAAGAAGCTTGGATATGTTTTTTGGATGGATTGAACATTCTTTGTCATCTATTTCACATAATCAAGTCCAAGTAGGATTCTTTCACCAAATTCATCACCATAGGTTGGTATTCTATATTGCTTTCCATAAAGAGCTTCATATGGATCCATCTGAATACTCAAGTAGAAGTTATTATTGTATGATAACACAACCAATGGGAGATGCTAATCCCATCCACCTTTTAATTCCATTGAGTAGGCACTTATAATATCTTCGAGCATCGGAATAGTCCTTTCCGATTGGCCATCAGTTTAGGGGTGATAGTCTATGCTGAAATTCAATTCATTACTCAAGAAAAGTTGTAGACTTCTCCAGAATTTAGATGTGAACCATGGATCACGATTAAATATTATTGAAAGTATAACCCCATGCATTCTCACAACTTCATTCGCCTATATCATTGCAATTTTTCTGTGCAAGAATTTTTCTCAGATAGAAATAAAGTGGGAAGTCTTGGGGAATCGGTCCACCAAAACCCATATCACATTGTTTACTTTTTATGTCATTTAGAGACTAGTGATGATGTCCATGGTGACATTATCCCATTTATATATGGGTTTTTCCAAGTGTTTCATCAACCCATTGGACTCATGTCATTAAACTTTAACTTGTTGATATATCATGAACCTTGAGATATACTCCACGATATCTTTCCTTATGTTAACCCACCAGAAGTGTTATCGATGATAATTGTACATATTGGTACTCCTAGGATGTTTAGATAAAGTTGAGCTAACTTCATTATCCAATATCTCCATCCTTATTCTATGTGATGAAGGAACACAGATCCTCATTCCAAACTGATTCACACCATCATCTTCGATATAAAAAATTTACATCTTCCCTTATTTTACTGCATTTAACTTATTTTGTAACTCTAGATCATCTGTTTATGCCTTTATAATATTCCCTTGATATATGTTTAGGAAATAATTTGTGTAAGGTATATGTATTCCCTACCATTATGATTTCCAAATCCATCCTTTTCATATCCATGAAGATAGGGTCTTTCTCAGTCCACAACATGGATAGAGTAGCATGTTCTTTTCTACTAAGAGCATCTACTAGCTTGTTCGCCTTTCCAGAATGATATTAAATAGAGAAACCATAGTCCTTGATTAGTTCTAACCATCTCATTTGTCACATTTTGAGCTCCTTCTGTGGGAATATATACTTTAGGCTCTTGTTATTAGTATATATGTCACACTTCTCATCATAGAGGTAGTGCCACCAAATTTTCAAGGAAAAATCACAACTGCTAGCTTCAGATCATGCATCGGGTAGTTCTTCTCATGGATATTCAACTACTATGAGGCATAGGCTATCAAATTATTATTTTTCATTAGTACACAACCTAATCCTTTCTTTGAAGAAGTACTTTGTATCACAAAACATTCTCCACTTTTTGGTAATGTGAGTACAGGGGTAGTCATAGCATCTTCTTTAGCTCTTTGATGATTTCCTCACCTTATTTTGTCCAGACATACATTACCCCTTTTCTTATTAACATATTTAGTGGGCTTAAAAATAATGAGAAATTTCTCAAAAAACAATTGTAGTCAAAACTAATCCAAGAAAACTGTTAATTTTTATGACATTAGAGGGTATGATCCATTCCTCAATTGCCTTTTCATTTTAGGTGTCCACATAAATTCCCTCACCTATGATCACATGTCCCAAGAATGAGAATTTATACATCCAAAAGTCACACTTACTAAACATCGTGTATAATTTATCCTTCCTCAATGTTGCCAACAGAATCCATAGATGTCTTTCATGTTCCTCCTTTATTTTGGTTTAGATGATAATATCACTGATAAAAACTACCACAAATTTGTCTACGTAATGTCTAAAGACTCTATTAATCAAACCCACAAAGATTTCAGGGGAATTATTATGTCTGAATGGAATCACTAGAAACTCATATTGTACATACCATTTTGGAAGGAATTCTTCGAAATAACTTCCTTATTCACCTTTACTGATGATATACAGAATGAAGATGCAGCTTTGATAAGTACTGATCTCCTCATAACTGATTGAATAGGTCTTTAATCCATGGGAGAGGATACTTTTTCTTTATGGAGATCTTGTTGAGATCCTGGTAATCGATACACAGCTGCATTGATTCATCCTTATTCTGGACAAAGAGCATTGGCACACCCCACGATGATGAACTAGGGTGTATGAACCCTTTGACCAAATTCCCTTGGAGATGCTTCTTTAACTCCTCATGTTTGATATAAGTCATCCTATATTTACACTTTGAGATATGAGTAGCTCTTAGTAAGAGTTATATTGAGAACTATACCTCACGGTATGAGGGAAGTCTGAGTAACTCTTCATGAAATACACCGTTTTATTCCCTAATGATGGATGTTTCCCCTAGGATTATACCTTTCTTTTACTCAACCATTTGAACGAGGTATGCCTCTTCATAGAGAATCAACACCCACACCATTGAGGGATTTTCTAAAGGAGATTATTTATCTTCTATAAATTTGTATAGAAGCATGGGATGGTTTATAATTTTAAAAGATATCTCTTTTTCCCGATAGTTGATATGTTCTCTATATAATGAAATCCAATCCATTTCTATTATAGTGTCAAATTACACCAAGGGAAGTATCACAATATTTAATGGGAGAATATTCCCACATACACCAATAGGTGAAGATTCAAATACTTTGGTTGAAATGATTGCACCACTATGTGTTTTTATGGATTTATCTACCTCACATTTTCATGGATTTGATTAAATAGTTGTAGAAAACTTTCAAGATATAAAGGAATGCGCAGAACCATAATCAAATAAAAAAAATTATTATAGAGTTAATAGGAAGTGTACCTTGTAAAACATCATTTTCTTGCTCCACTTCATCATTAGTGATGTCATATGCCTTCCCATATTCCTTTGGTTATGGTGGCTAATGACAGTTATTACCCTTAAGAAATTTAGTTTTAGTGCATTGTCTTTTATAGAGACCTTTCTCCCTATAATTGAAGAATTGAACCATGGGTGGTTCCCCCCTTTCCTCCACCATATTGTCCGGATTCCTCATGTATTTTCATCATTCATGATCTTGTTGTACTTCTCTCCCACAATTTTTGAATTTCCTTATACCTTTAAAGCAGCCCCTATGACGCTTCTACCAACAGTTATGACATGTGGGTGGTTTGGGTTTCCTTCCACCTTTTCCATGAGATACTCCATCTTGAAACTCCATATTTTTTTTATTATCACCATATCCATACGACCATTCCCCAAACTCCATCTCCACTTTGAGAGCACATCAAAAAAATTCTTCATAACTCCAAAAGTATTGAATTGAAATATCCTATTTAAGGTGTTGTTTTAAACCACTAAATAATCTATCAATTTTGATGTCATTGTTGATAACAAAACCTAAAGTGTACCTGAAAATCATTGTGAAATTTTCTTCGTAGGATATGATATATTTACCTTATTTTTTCTTCATCCCTATAGATTCTATCTATATCTTTGTATGAAGATTTCATGGGAAATAATTGTTAAGAAAGATTATCTTAAAGGCTTCCCACTCCATCTCTTCAACTTCATCCTTCAGTTTTGTGTTCTTAATCAGGGTCTAGAATTGGTCGGCCGATCCATGTAAATGGTAAACGTCTAGAGTCACCTTCTCCATATAAAAATAGTGAATCATATAAGAGATCTTGTTTATTGAGTTGAACCATTGTTCTATAACTAGTGGATTGAAAGATCCACTAAATTTCAGTATTTTTGTCACATAAAACACTCGATAACTAGTTTCTCCCTCTTAGGTGAAGGTGGATGTTCCACATTATTCTAATTATTTTTCATAACCAGAGACATCTGGGTAAGAATCACCATGAAATTTTGAACTCCACATCCCAAGACATTGGGGATTTCATTTTGAAAATCACTATACTGTCCCTCACACATAATTTTCGTCTGGTTTCTCTTGGTTCCCGCCATTTTTTAAAATAAAAATGTTTACAAAAAAACATAAGTCAAAAAGTAATGAATAGAAAATTTATTCCTTAGTTAAATTAAGTCTAAAGGAATATTTTGTGGGATAACTATGTTTAGAAATATCTAAATCAAATCTTCTTGGGTGCTTACATATACTTACTCCCATACAAATGGTTTTCACAAAGGTTCTCTAATTATAATTCCCAAGTTAACTAAATTGTGCTCTGAAACCAACTATAGGGACCCTATAATAAATACAGAACATATTATATCATTTTATAGAAAAAAATCATAAAATAAGTACATAGATAGGATCCAAAGGTATGGGGTGTTTGGAAAATTAGGACCATACATAACTTTTAAAAAATAAAACATAAACATTTGATTAATTCTTTCTTCTCTATCATCTTATTGGACCTCATGTTCTCCTTAGAACATGTAATCACCCGAGGATATATATCAAAGAAATTAGTGAGATAAAATACCAGTAAGTGGATAGATAAGAACATGAGTCAATATAAAATGGGGTTAGAATAATCAGTATCATTGTAACATAGGCATAAGATCATAATCCTGAGAGGAATCATTAATTAAAGGCTTAGAATGTGGAAATTCATAAAAATGAAACATTGTGCCTTAATGGTGAACTACCACACATACATAATTTTATCTCAAGAGACACACCAAATTACCCAATGCATTGGAACACTATATAATTCCGAGCACAGTTGTCACACTATATCATTAACATGTGCTATATAATTTTGGGTGCACCCATCAAATCATAACATTTACACTATTATGCATTCCACATTGAAAGTATATCAATCTTGGATATAAAATAACCCATGAAAAGACACCAGTTTAATTTCATAAAGCATAAATTCCTATAAAAAAATTGGGGTTCCAAAAAGAGAGAGGGAATAACAGACTTGGTATAAGAATCATCATTTTTGAGCGAAGAAGAAACAATCTAATGAGAAGTAAAAGATGTGTTTTTAGAGAAAGTGTTCTCTTGGAAAAGTCATTAAATTTTTCATAAAACTATATTGGTAATATGTATATCCTAGATAAGATAAGATGATAATGAATAAAAGATATTAAAGTAATATACATACTAAAATTGGGGCAAAGGAGGGAAAACCCAAAGAAAGAGAGTTGGGTTCGAGAATTCCCCTTGCCTTATGTTTGAACGCTATCTTCTCTTTAATATACAGGATAATCAAATTAAATTAACTAATTAAAAAAATAATAACCTTTTATAAATTAATTTTATTCATTATAGTTTTATTAGGTTCATTTATGGTCTTTTAGACTAGTTATATAGTTACACTTCATCGTTTGGAGGTGTTCGTTTTCTTAGTTTTCATGATTAGTTTACTTGAATATTAATATGTAATTTTATGTAGAATGAGTATAACTCTCTTGAATTAAAAATATATTTTATTAATGAACATAAATTGGTTTAAATTCTTATATATATAATTTTATCAAATTTAATGAGGATGAATCATTAGATAAATAGTCAATGATAATCGTTTAGGTTAATTTCGGTGGTTTTTATCACAACAAACTCGATTTGTTTTATTATTTACTATTATGCGAATATTTTTGTTCTATAAAATAAAAATGGTTATAAAATTTATTTTACAGTATTTAACAACTATTATAGTGGTTTTATGAACATAATTGAAGGTGTTAAATGAAAATTAAAACACATCATCTGTGATGTCGGTAAATTGACACATCACAGACGATGATTTCATTTTTAAAATAAAAGAGAGAGAGAGGGAGAGAAAGAAGTTTGGTGGTGGATATTTCATTAAAATAATATAATTATTTTGTATAAAATATACTATAGTTATAATGAAAATTGTTATAGAGTATGTGATTATAGGTTAAGAAAAGAAAAATAAATTAAAAGAATTTAAAAGAAAAAGGTAGAGGGTTTTACCTCTTAAATCTCTCCTCCTTGAGAACCACTTTAGGGAAATGGTATTGGTATTTTGATGATACCAATAGATTCTGGACATGGGGTACTGTATTGGGAAGTTATTAGAGTAAAGTTTGGACTACTATCAAAGCATGAGAGGTCTAAGGGGAATAGGGGGTGAGGGGTGTTATTTATAGGAGAGAGGGGTGTTTTCTCATTATTATATTCATTAGATTATTATTTGATCTCCATGCTATGAATCGTTTAAGACATGTGACTAAATATATTAAAATAATGAATTATAGTTCGTTATTTTTGGCTTACATCATCCATATATAATCTATGTCTCCATTATCAATGTATTTAACTTTTATCATAAATTATCATATTTTACTATTCAATAAAAATTCATGTATTTTAGAAAAATCCCAACAATTCACCGTAAACATTTTTCGATGTTTAGAATTAAAAAATAAACCCCATTTTATGAAAATAATTTTCTAAATATGTGAAATTTAATTTTAAATTAAAATCATATTTTACTTTGAAAATATAAATTTTAAAATTATAACTAATTTTATAAAACTTTGAAAAATTAATTAATGACTCATTAAATTATATGAATATCATAAAAAATCAAGATATTAATTTATGTATATATTTTATGACAATACCTTTTTTTAAATTATTAAATTAATCATAAAATTGTAATTAAATATTTATGACATATAAAAATATGAATAATTAATTAATAATTGTTAAGAAATTTATTTACTTATAATATGATATAATTATATCATAATTAAATTTATAAGATATATAAATTTTATTTATACTGTCATGGGTGAGGTTACTACTAATTTTATCAGTTTACTATTCATAAGTTTCTTATTACTATTATTAACGTCAAGTTAATATTTCATTGGTATTGATTTATTAACTTCTAGAACTACTTATTATTTTATTAATACTTCATTTATATTTTTTTTATTAGGGTCTGTAATTTATTTTGTGTGATTTATACTATCTAAAATTACTATAATAAGGGATAAATTCCATTGATAAAAGTTTGGGTGGTTACATTTTCCATATATTAAGACCTTTTCCTTAATATTCATCCATCATCATTACTCTCCCTACCTTTTATACAATATTATATGTCTCCTAGAAACCCTAACATGGTTTTTTGGATATGTCTATGGTTTTGGGTTGGTTCAAATGTTGGGTTTTATTTTCTAGGGCTTAACTAGAAAATGTTGTTTCCTATATCATCATTCACCATCATAGAATTATTTTCATTATGGTTTTGATTTTTTTTGAAATGGATCTACCTAATTTAAGGTAGGTGTTTTTTATTTCTTTTAAATTTTATATCATTAATGCATTATGGTTTAAATTCATTATTTTTATTAGCTACTCCTAAATGTAACATTTTTTAAGGAATTAGTAATTTTTTAAAAGGTGGTATCGCTTGGCATAATGGTTTTAAATGGTTTTAATTAGGTTATAAATGGTTATTTTAATTTAAAGTACTTTTAAATAGCTATGAGTCATTTTTTAAGTGTAAAAGGTATTTTATGGTGCTTTCCCCCATTTGGGTCAGGAATTTTGTGAAAGTGTAGTTTTCATTTTGAAATGTCTTAAGTCAGTGGAATCAAGTTAGTTTTTATTTTATTTTTATATCTGTGGGTTGTAAGTGGATTTTGTTAAAATAGGAATTTAAAATCGGTTTTCAATATAAAATTTAGTGGAGTGTCTTAGCATCCCAAGATAATTTTTTTAGAAGCACTTTTTCGAACCTTTTAGGATTTTATCACTAGTGGATTTGTGAGATCCTCTTGATGTCCCTTTTATTTTTTAACTTTATAGTTGGTTCTTTATTTATATAGTTATTAAGTTATTGATAACATTCTTCATATTTTTTCAAGAGTATAAGAGGTGATATGAGATTTATTCTTACTATTTTATATTGGAAATTGATGATTTTTTGTATCTGGTATGCGAGAACTCCTTCTCCTTCTCTATCATCTCCTTCTCTTGTCGTTCCCTTTCTATGCACACTATAGTCTAAAATATTTGGTGAAGTAAGTGTGTAATTTAAAAATGTGTTGTGGTCTTCAAAAATATTTTTCAATTTGTTCTTAATTTTTACTTGGAATTTCAAGTAACACTTGAAGTTCAAAGTGCTGATAAAGTGATTCATGTTTAGTTTTGAAAAAAAAATCATTGTATGAAAATTTATTTTGACTTATTAAAAGTGTTTTTAGTTTATAATTTTAAATTTTTATATTATTTTAAATTTACATACTTTTATAAATTTTATAGTATATCATATTATGATTTTATAATTTAATAATAATTTTTTATTAAATATTTATAATTTTATAGTTTTATTATTTTATAATTTTATATAGTTTTATAAATTTCATAATGTATCATACTTACATATATAGTTTAAATAAATAATATTATTAATTATTTATACTTTTATAGTTTTCTAGATTTATAAATTAATATAAAATTATAGTTTTATTGCTTGTAAATTATTATACTTTTATACTTTCATAAATTTTAATTGTATTTACTATAATTTTATTCCTTTATAAATTTTTAAAACTATTTACTTCTATAATTTATGTATAATTTTATAATAGATATGTACTTTTATACAGTTTTATAAAAAGTATAGTGGTTATTTACTGAAGGGCATATTTAATTTATTACCTTTAATATCATGTAGATTTATCTCAATTTATAATGATATAAAAACATTGAATAATGATGGAAACCCCTTAAAATTTCCCTATGAAAAATGAAAACTCAGTCAAAGTTGTTTTAGGGTAATAAATAGGTGTTTAAGGATGAGAGTGGGGGTTTAAAATTGATAACACATAGCAAAAACATATCATTGTAGTGGTTATATATTAAATAAAAATAGGCATGTATAGTTAACACACATGTATAATTAATCATGTTTTGGATTTTGTGATGTTAAATTACCCATTCCTTGACTATACAAGGTTTGAAAATCCTACTAATAAATTTTTCATGAGCCAAATAGTATTCTAAATTTCTATTCTAAGGTAACCACCCAATTTCATGTTCTTCGGCATAATCAAATTTTTATTATGATATCATTATAATTTCCATCATAAACATTTAAATTTTAAATTACTAATAGGTCATTGGACTAACAAAATATTTATTTATAGACCTACACTGCACTATTATAGTGATATAGTAGGGTAGAACCTAAGGAAATGTGAGGAATGAATTGGTGTCAGTCGGCCAGTTCCTTGTTTTAAATAAGGCTCTACCGACTCAAATAAACTGCCTCAAATCTAATCAAATTTTAAAAATTAGACTACTACCTTGTGCACTATCATTGGCTCCGAGAAAAAATAATTCAACTAATATGTAGTTTTAATTCAGCCTTCAAGTGGATTCCTAGCTACATCAGACTGGAACTATTTAATTTCTCAGTATATGTTTTTAGTTATTTAAATTATAGATTTTTAAAAGTCATTGGTCATTCTGTTGTATTCCTTAAACTCCTCCCATTTTTAAACTGCATTCAAATTCTCTACATCATCCTTCACCAGAAATCATTTATATTCCATGAAACCTTCTCAATTTTGGGCACAAAGATATATTTACTCGATTATCCATCCTACATGAACTCATAAACCCTTAAAAAACAGTAGGAAACTTTGTTCATTCCCTAGGATTCATCTTAATCACACAAATCCCTTATTGAAATGATCTAACCTGGGCGATCATAACCTAACACTATAAACCCTAGCCTTCACATATTATTGTCTTCACCTCCTATATAATATATATTTACAATAACACCCTGGAAAAGGTGTGTTACTATCTCCATCCACCCCATAGGATATCCATCATGACCTCACTCCCACAAAAGGTGAATTAACGTTTGTTGACGCTCCTTTCGTCACAGAATCTAAAGATCGGAAAAGGGGAATATTTGAGTCCAATGTGATTCATCCTTTGAAGAAACATCAAAAATCGACAAAGGGATGAACAAGGAAAACATTGCCCATAGGTCGCGCAAGTTCCCTCATGATCGCGCAAGTACACTTGCGCGCCGCCTAGTGGTCGTGCAAGTACTTGCGCGATGCCTTATGTTCGTGCAAGTGACTTGCGCGACCTAAGTGATAACCACCCAGTAACCGCCCAGTAACCGCCTGGGGTCTTCTTTTGCCTATAAATAGACCCTGTGGGCCCCCCATTCGTGAGGATCTTTTTCCAGAAACTCGGATTGAAACTCCCGACGCCCAAGTCTCTTCTCAAAGCTTCCAAAACACTTCTAAGGTAATTTCTTACCTAGAATGGAAGATCTAAAGGGAAGAAGGAAGGCCTAAGTGTTGAAACTTATCAAACACTTGCGCGCCGACATAATTCCTTCAATATAACTTGCGCGTACCTTCTCTGGAAGAACCTCAAGAGGATTATAAAGGGATTAATAAAGAGTCGCTCAAGTATTTCAACTCTGGTTGGAAATCGCGCAAGTATCCCTCATGTCGTGCAAGTATACTTGCGCGACCAATACTTGCGTGCCGCCGTAGGACTTGCGCGACTTTTAATACTTGCGCGCCCATATCTTTTTGGGTGCCCATCTTGCCCATTTTACCCCTCTTAAGCCATTTCACCTTTCCTATTCAAGATTCAGTCTTCAAGATACTCTTCAAAGCCATTTATGGCATTATTTCTTGATTTGACATCCTTGTCTGAAAGGAATTCTGTGAAATATCTCTCAAAACTTAGTGATTTAAACATCTTTATGTCACCAAAGATTGAGAGTTCATTCATTCAACCTCATCCTTTAAAATGAGAGAATCCTAATTTGGGTCTCCTTTTTAGGAATAATCCCCAGTTATAAATCCTTTAATTTGGGCATCTTCCTCAGGAGTAAGCCCAAAATTCTTAAAGTTCCCAATCATGGGCATCCTCCTCAGGAGTAAGCCCCAAACCTTAATCCCTAACCTGGGTCTCCTTTTCAAGAATAAGACTCAGTCATAACCTTGGGCTTCCTTTTCAGGAGTAAGCCCCAAGTCCTCTAACCTGGGTCTCCTTTTCAAGAATAAGACTCAGTCATAACCTTGGGCTTCCTTTTCAGGAGTAAGCCCCAAGTCCCCTAACCTAGGTCTCCTTTTCAGGAATAAGACTCAGTCATAACCTTGGGATTCCTTTTCAGGAGTAAGCCCCAAGTCCCTTAAATTTCTCTTAACCAGTCCTAATTTACCTTTGATTTGGGTTTCCTTTTCAGGATTAAAACCTAATCATAAGTCCCCTTTTAACTTGGGCATCCTCCTTAGGAGTAAGCCCCAAGATTAGAGTATTCAAATCTCCATGAAGCACATATAACTTTTTGGACCCTGTTCATGGATTTTCTCCCTAAAAGTAAATCCTAAACCTTCATCTATCTGGGCAGTCATCCATACATAAGCCCCAAACAAATTCTTATGATTGCATCCTTCATGGCACAATTGTCTAATTTTTACCAATACCTCTTGTTTCTCACACCGAGCATGACTCACGTGAGCTTAGAGTGTAAAAGTAGTTAGGACATTCATCTTTGAGCCATCAATCATAAACATCAAACTCCATTTCTCGAACTACGTGGGTTCTGATTCCTTTTCCAAAACAAAGGATACGTAGGTAGCCCATTTATGGGTTCGATCCCAACTTTGAAATAATCTCTGTCCTTCTGAATGACGATAAACTTCAAATGTCCCACTGAGTGGCTTTAAAACCAGCCTGGTCATCATAATGACCAAGAGACTTTTATATAAATGTTTTGAAGGATACCATTAACCAAGAATCTCTAAACAGATGATTCTCTATTGATGAAGAACCTTGAATACATATGAAAGATTCTCTAAGTTTCTTGCATATTTAATCATTGATTGTTAAAACTAAAGGAAAGCTCATTTTATACTTGGTAATGTAATAAGGATTCACGAACATAACTTAAATCTATAAAGAGAGTCCCGGAGTAGACAATAATTCCCCTCAAAAAAGGTGTGATGAGTCCGACCTCCCATCCTCTCGACCAATGCAAATTCCTAAGCCTCATTAGTCCACAAGCTAATGAGCACCTGCCTTTGGAAAGTAGGTCCAAATGGATGTGGAATCATTGGATGTTTCCGGTTCTACGAACAAACCCGTTAGAAACCGATCGGAACGTTTGAATCTCCCGTCCAGGAGGTCATCCCCGGATTCCGTGTGAAACAAAAATGGTGAACCCGACGTGAATCCTTAACCAAGTTAAAGTGATGTTCTTCTTAGATGTTAGGCCCCTTGGGCCAACAAGGCAATCATTGACATATGATCATCCAAAAGATGCAGTAGCCGGATTCATCTTGATTATGTCTGTTACATGGAAAAGGCACTCTTTTCTCAAGATCTTCTGCAAAATGGCTTTCTTTAAATTCACCCATGTGAATACTACTGCTGTAAACACCTCTACTGTGAGGTCTGCTGCTGTGAAAACCAATGTTGCTACTCCTGCTGGAACGTCATCCACTCTGAGGATGACATCACCAACTCAGCATCTTCAACGCTGGGTTTCTAATGGACTGGTTAAGGAGTACCGTCGCAACGGTACTATCCCAACTCTGGAAGCCGCTCGTCAAGCCCTCCAGGTTAACAACTCTACCTGGTCGTCCGGACAACGACGGCCAGCAATCAAGAAGCAGGAGGTGCTGACTACCGTCTCCAACCGTTTCGGGTCATTATCCCCGGAACGCAATTTCCATTCACTCCCTTACTCTGAGGAAGTGAATGAGCAGGTCCCTCAGGGCCTTAGTTCAAAAAGACAGGAGTCCTTCCCGAGGGCTCCCATCAACAATCGCCGCCAGACTCGTGCGGTAGTGCGCCCTCAACATGATGAGGGTACCGACTCCAGGCATTCAGCTCAGGTTCCTCGAACCCGAGCAGGCAAGATGAACCGCCAGAGACGGAATCCGGTTAACAATAGGCAGGTTGTCATCCCTGCCATCTCCGGAGAAGTCCACCAACCTAACTTGGTGGCAAATAATGAGCAGGCATACACACCTCTTCGTTTTAATCCTGCTGTCCAGCAGACTCGTCTGGCAGCATCAAGCCGATCCCGCCAGGCAATTCCGGCGGAGTACCATAGGCAGGAACATACACCTGCTTATACATCACCAGTTAGTCAGCAGGCTCGTCTGACTACATATGATGGATCTCGTCAACCGCGTTTGACGAAGTGTAATCAGCAGGCACATACACTTGCTCATACTAATCAGGTCTACCAACAGTCTCGTTTGGTAGCGCACGGAGAAATCAGTCGGAAAGCCCCGACGACAAACAGGAGGCAGACTAAAATCTCTGCCTCCACACTTGAGTACTGTCAGAATTCACTGACAGGAAAAGGAGGACAGGAGCAGGCACATACACCTACTCCAAGACCGGAATGGACGTATATCCCTGTTCCGGTGGCTGAAGTCACCAAACATATTTTGTCAATGGTGAAAGCGCAGAAGCAAATTCCTCCTCATATTTTGGATGCTTGCCAGGATATCATAACCGCTTCAGCATCATCTCAGGGACAGACACATAAATCTATCCCTAGCAGTGGAGTGACACATCAACAATTCACTCCGGAACAGACACACACATCTGTTCCAGTCCAAGAGGGTTATGGGGCATACTCCCCCATATCATACGGACAACCAAGTCAGGCACATACACCTGATTTGAGCGATGATTGTCAGCCTAACCTGACCATCTTTCCTGATCAGGCACATACACCTACTCAGAGCAATCACTTTCGTCATCAAGTGGTTTCTAAAGCGAGTAAGAAGGCATCTAAGAAAAAGATCCGCCCAGCACAGTCAGGAGATCAAAGGCCAATCTGCAACAAGGCCTTGCTCGATGCTGGAGTTCTTGAATCCCTCAGACATTTATCTGTCGAAATTCAAGATTATACTCCCTCAGTTTCCAATAACAGGAACATTAATCCCAAAGGTCTTCAACAGACACTTCCTCATGAAGACTTGCTTCATGAAAATTCGATCAATCTTGAAGTTTCTTCTTCAGATGAGAGCCACAGGAACCCTCTGTGTGGTCAGAAGACCAAGGAGCAAGAGATTTCATCTTTTGCTGTAACCCATCATGATGGTTCTCCTCATGGTGATGAATTTCGCTGCGAAAGTCCTCTCCGAAGTAGTGATTCACATTGTCTCGAAAATTCTTCAGAAGGCAATGTAGTGACGAGAAAGCCCTCCTATCTCGAGGCACTTGCAAACGTAAAGCCAGTCATGTCTGATGCTTTACTATCGGCAGGTGAAACTCTTTCTCCATCAGAAGATAGCCTGGGGTTCAGGTTATTCTCCGAACCATCCCCAGGTCATTCATCTTCCAGCATGAATAGTGATGTCTCTACCAATCTTATTGAATCCAATGAAACAACAAGGAAACACCAACTCTGGTCCAAACAGGTAGAAGAATCTTCATTTAATGATAAAGAGGAAATGTTGAACATGAGGAAAAAACTGGCAAAAGGTGAAGTACCAGTCATGTTTTGGCCTTTGGCTGACTCCCAGTACGACATCCCAAAGATGTTGACGGATGATGGAATCCATGACATTCGTCTCAACATATGGAAAACTCTTTGTCAATTAAAGAATAGGGTATTATCTTACGATGAATATGAAAATCATCTTAAGATAATAGAAGGGTTACAACGCCAGATTGATTTGGCATCTCTATCAGTCTCTCGGTATCCGAAGGCTGAAAAGCAACAGAGAACCCTTCAACGTTCATGCCTTGGCGCGCTGAGAAAATTGCGTCAGTTAATTTCCAATGCTCCATCTAATGTTCATATCAGAGGATGGGGTGTTCACGGAGCACTACATTTCACAGTGCTTTCCGGTCAGCAAAGCCCGCCGAAAATGGTCTCATGCAATGTTATTGCCCATGGCCGGCCACAGTCAATGGGCTTTGTTCATAATCAAAATCTTGCTCGAGATCAAGCTTCAACTAGTTCCTCTCAAAATCAAGTATATAGAGAACAGGTTGTTGAATTGCTCCTACATCAAGCAGGCGAGAATATTGCACAAGCCTCTCGTCTGGAGCAAACACGTCATCAAATGACAGAAGTTTCGGAAATCATCCAACGGTCTGTTGAACCAGGTGATAAAAGTGGATACAGGTTGATGCATCCAGCTAATTTCCGAACTAAGATTCGCAAGATCAAGAGAGATTTCAAGAAGATCTCAGACATAGCATGTCAAGAGACACCCCAGCTTGCCAGACTGGGGACTTCTCTAACCCAACCCTCAGAGTCAACAAATGGGATTCGAGGAGTTGAGCGGAAGCAGCAGGAACATCCCCAGTCCACCGGACTGGGGACTTTTTCAAATCCTCAATCCCTCCCTCAGAGAAAGTCAGTATTCTCTCGATTAGGGAAGAAGCCTCAAGAGGAACGAAGAGCCAAGCTATCAGGAGATTCTCTCCAAGTGACGGTTCACAAAGAAATTCCTGAGGGATCAAGTCAACGGAATTCCATGTTTCATCATGGACATGGAAGAAGACAATATCACAGAAATGTTGATAGAAAGGATTCTATGCAATATGCATCCATTAATGTCATCAATGCCGTTGCTGCTGATTCACCAGATGAGGCTCAATCAGAGGGATCAGACGAAGAGGTTCCTGCTCAAGAAGTTGCGCACACGGACCTAAATGAAGAAGGTGTGCGCACACGTAATCAAAGGCTTACCCAAAATCTGGGTATTCCTTCAAGTAACCCACTTCCCCCTCTCCGAAAAGGATCCAATAAGGGGAAGGGAAAGAATCAGGTTACTTCTCACCCTTCCTCTGAAGGAGGTCAATCGCTCTCATTAGAGCAAAGGTTTGTACAACAGGAGGATGAAATGAAAGAATTAAGAAGGTTGAATGCAGAACTACTTCAGAATAGTCTTCTTCTTAAGAATGCTGAAGTCCGACAGCTGAAAGAATTCATTGTAACTACTGAGATGGATCAGGAATATCCTCCTTTATCAGTACACCCACAGAGGTCTAATCCTACGGGTCAAACGCAACAACGGTTCGCAGCACTACCATTAGTTGCAGCACCAACCTCCACGGCTGTCCAAGCTCCATTCATTGCACCTACCCAAAACCAAGTTCAACCTGACATTTCTCAAAAGTTAATAACTACTATTGAGTCATTAACAGCTCGGTTAGAAACTATGGAAGGGAAACGGGCGCAAGTTCAACCTGAAAAGAAAGTTTACCCTGAATGGGTAGATTCAATTTCTCCTCCATCCAGTTTTGGAAACCCTGTTTTCCCTACTTTCAATGGATCAGGCGACCCTGAACAACATTTGACGCATTACGTGTCTTGTTGTGATCCTATGATGGGAACTCCAGAGCAGTAAGAAGAAGTGAAACTCAGATGCTTCGTGCGAACCTTGCAAGGACCAGCTTTTGTCTGGTATACAAGCTTGCAATCCCGATCAGTCATCGGATGGGAGGATCTTCGTCAAAAATTCCTTCTTCAGTTTAGCTCAACATTGCCAAAAACGACAGTTTTCGATCTTACAAACTGCAAGCAAAGGGAGAATGAAAGAGTCTCTGATTTCATTGCTCGTTGGAAGGGATTAATGTATTCCTTGAGTTTAGCACTCCCTCAGGAGGAATTGTTGCCAATCTGTGTGGCAAATTTGCGTGACGAATTACGCACGCCATTGATCCCTGTGAAATACACAGGAGGGTTTCAAGACCTTACTTTAATCGCTCAGCAGATTGAAGATTCCCTTATACAGGCTAAGGTTAAATCTCGTGTAATTCCATCAGCTCCAGGAAGAAGAATGGGTAAAGCAGAAACTGCTACAGTTATGCTTAAACAAGCACCTGTACCTATTTCTACTTCAAAACCTTCATCTTCTCGAAGGACTCCACCTCCTGAACGCCAACAACAAAGGCTGTTTCGTCCAAATGATCAAAAAGATCAACGACGAAAACAATTTGAGGATATGAAGAGTAAAACATACTCTTTCCGAAGTGAGAAACTTCCTGGTTACTTCATTTCAGCTCTGGAAAATAATTTGGTTCAATTACCAGTGCCCAAGAGGCCAAACAAGGAAGGAGATGAAGACCGTCCCAATTATTGTCCCTTTCATCAAATGTTAGGGCATCCCATCCAGGAGTGTTTTGTCTTTAAAGACCTCCTTCAAAAGATAGTTGATTTGGGACAAGTCAAATTGAAGGGTTCTTCAGCTCATGTAGCGTGTATTACCGCTACAGATCCAGAGGAAGGAGGTGAGTGGCAGGAAGTCAAAAGCAGAACTGCGAAAAAATATGATGATTGGATGGTAAGAAAGACAATCAATCGGACCCATTCCATTTTGCGAACACAATTGAAGAAGCCAATTGTGTCTCCTACAAAAGCTGCAGTAAAGCCTCCATCAAAAGAGAAATCCTAAAAAGGGAAGCGCAATTCAAAGAAGAAAGAGGAATCAGAAGAAAATGAGTATGTAGCAAAGCCTAAATTGTCTTTGACTCTGGCAGATTTCATGTCATCTAATTCAAAGCCACGGGCACCGTCCCACCAAACGGCACAGCCTAAACAGGCTAACCAGGCAGAGTCTTTATCAGACGAAGAGTTAATCTTTGGTTCTGTTAATATGATTCAATTATAAGATTCATATTCCAGTCTTGATAAGCCTGAATTCCCTGTATTAAATAAGGGAACCCGAGGAAGTTCTAGAGGTTCAGGATATAGGGGAAGACGTGGATCTTTCCGAATCCACTACTCTAATTCTACCCCTGCTAGCACTGTATATGCAGCAGAAACTCGTGGTAGAGCCCTTCAGCGAGCTCAAAAAGAACAAGCAAGTTCTTCTGCCAATGGCCAACTCAGTTTCGGCACAGTTATTTTGGAAGACCGATTAAAAGTTCCATCTTCTTTATCTCAGCAAGTAAATGGATCTAATCGGTCTAATCTTCCAAAAACAAGGATGTTGCCAGCTTCAAAACCAGATGCATCAGCTTCCAAAGCATCTACTTCCAAGGTACCTGCTAAACCGCATATTCTTATTGGGAAACGCAGACCTCTAGATCAAAAGTATGACATATTGAAACACTTGGCCCAAGTACCATCCAAGTTATCAATTTTGGATGCTTTGAATTTGTCAAAAGATCTTCAGGAAGCACTCATCGAAGCTTTGTCAAGTCCTCAGGAGTTTGAAGCTGAAATTGCTGCAGCTGAAATCTATCACATAGAGAATAATCCAGCAGAATTCCATGCAGTGATATCTTTTACTGATAAAGATGAAGATGACGTTGTGCATGGGCACATAAAACCTTTGTACTTATCTGGCAAAGTCAATGGTATAGATGTTCGAAGAGCTTTCATTGACAATGGTTCAGGAGTCAACCTCATGCCCATTCGTACACTTCGTCGATTGGGCCTCACGGAATCTGATTTATCTCCTTCTACCATGATGTTGCAAGGATATGATAAAAATGAACAAGAACCACTGGGAGAAGTTACACTCAGAACTCAGTTTGGAGATCTTGTTTCCAATTCGAATTTCATGATTGTTGATCAGGACTCAGCTTTCAATATCTTTCTTGGAAGACCCTGGCTACATCAGCATGCAGCTATTCCGTCATCATACCATCAATGTCTCAAATACTGTTTTGATGGTCAAGTTGGAACATTGTATGGTGATAAGGCCCCGTTCAAGACATGTGAGTCTCAATACATTGAGGCGGAATTTTATCACATGAAGGGAAGAGAAAAATCTACAATGAAGGAAATTACCAAAGTTAATGCTCCATATGGTTTGGAAAAAATTCCAATAAATCCATTCTCACATGTGAGTACAGATTATGTGTTACCTATCAGTAAAATTGACAAAATAGGACCAAATCAAAATACTCTTATGGAAAGATCCATAATGTCAATTACGGCAATCGAGCCAGACAACATGGGAGAAATTGGTAACTTACCAAGCAGTGATGAAAGCATAAGTGGTGACGTTTTCATTTCGTCTGCTAAAATCCAACAAGTCTATTCTTCACTAATCAGGCCAGAAGAAGTTATAGCAACACCAGAGGTGAATATTGATGTCGATTCTCAATCCATCATCTCCTCTTTGAATCCCAAAGAAGACCCTTTATCATCAATAGGGTCGGAAATGGAAGCTTCTTCTTCAAAATGTGAAAATTTTGATATCTCTTATGATCATGAAAATTTCGTTTTTTCATCTACTTTGAAAGTAGAAACGGAAGAAATAACACATGATGAAGAGGAAGAGGAAGATCTTAGAGATGCTCCTCCAGCATTTGAAGAGGGTATCTCTACCACTGTGGATGAACTTAGAGAAGTAAATCTGGGTACAGAGAAAGATCCACGCCCCACTTTAATTAGTGCGGCCATGACCCTTGAAGAGCAAGAGATGTATATTTCTTTTCTAAAGCAAAATAAAGATATTTTTGCTTGGAATTATACAGAGATTCCTGGACTTGATCCTGATGTTTCCACCCATCATTTGGGTTTGCCAAAAGAACATCGAGGATTCAAGCAAGCCGCGAGAAGAACACACCCAACCTACGCTTCCAAAATTGAGGCTGAAGTGGATAAGCTTATCAATGCTAACTTTGTCAGAGAAGTTCAATATCCCAAGTGTTTGGCTAATATTGTCCCTGTAAAGAAGAAGAATGGACAAATTAGGGTTTGCATCGATTTCAGAGATCTTAATCGGTATTGTCCTAAAGATGATTTCCCAGTTCCGATTACAGAACTCTTAATTGATGCGATGGCTGGCTATGAAGTACTTTCTTTCATGGATGGATATTCTGGATATAATCAGATCCGAATGGCCCTAGAAGATGAGGAATATACAGCCTTCAGAGCTCCTCAAGGTGTGTTTTGTTACCGGGTAATGCCCTTTGGTTTAAAGAATGCAGGTGTAACATATCAACGCGCCATGCATCGTATCTTCAAACCTTTTCTAGGGAAGTTTGTTGAATGCTATGTAGATGATTTGGTGGTTAAATCCAAACAACGGTTTGATCACTTTGCTGATTTGGAAATCATATTCCACAAGCTTCAACAACATAATTTGAAGATGAACCCCTTAAAATGTGCTTTTGGGGTAACCTCAGGAAAATTCCTTGGCTTTGTTGTACGCCATCGTGGTATTGAAGTCGATCCTGAGAAGACCAAATCAATCCTTGGTATTTCACCTCCTCAGAATTTGAAATAATTAAGAGGACTTCAAGGACACTTAGCCTATATTCGGCGTTTCATCGCCAATTTGGAAGGCAAAAGTTTACCCTTTACCAAATTATTGAAGAAAGGAGTCACTTACCAATGGACTGAAGAATGTCAAAAAGCATTTGATGTTCTCCAGAAATACCTCTTGAGTCCTCCAGTACTCATGCCACCTGTTGAGGGTAGACCTCTTATCCTCTATGTGACAGCTTTAGAGAGATCATTGGGTGCCTTTCTCGCTCAAAAGAATGATGCTGGGAATGAAAATAGTCTCTACTATCTCAGTAGAACTATTCTTGAAGCAGAAACCCGGTATTCAAGAATTGAAAAGTGTTTCCTAGCATTAATCTTTGCAGTTCAGAAACTGAGACACTACCTGCAACATCATGAGGTCCAATTGGTATCTCGTAATAATCCGCTCAAATTCATCCTTAGTCGTCCAATGCTTACAGGACGTCTGGAAAGGTGGGCAGTTATTCTACAGCAGTTCGACATTCAGTATGTGTCTCAAAAGGCAATTAAGGGCCAAGCTTTGGCTGATTTCCTGGCTGAACATCCTTCAGTGGAAGACACGTATTCAGATATCGAACTCCCTGATGAGGAAGTTTTCTCTATTCAAGAGAGTCCTCAAACATGGGAAATGTATTTTGATGGTGCTTCTAGAAGTCCAACAGGGAAGAAAATGGAAAATCCTAAATTCAATAAAGTTGGTTTAGGAATTGTGCTCATTTCTCCAGATAAGGCAGTGTTACCTTATTATTTTTTGTTGTGGGAAGGTGGTACCAATAATGAAGCTGAATACCAAGCTCTCATTACAGGTTTGGAGTTATCACTTCAAGCGCAAGTGAATCACTTAAAGGTAAAAGGTGATTCAGACCTGGTAATCAAACAAGTCAATGGGGATTATGCCATCAGAAAAGAAGAATTAATCCCTTTGTATGATTACGTCAGAGAGTTAATGTCGGAATTCTCTTCAGAACCGACATTTTCTTATGTCCCAAGATCACAAAATGCTCAAGCTGATGCACTGGCTAATATAGCCACAACTTTAGCAGATCCAAATCGGGACGAAACAACCATCTGTATTGCTCACCGTCGTGCAATTTCACCTTATGTTCAAGTCAGAACAGAGGAAATTAATGAAATTAGTCCCATTCCTGAACCGTATGGTCATACTACAGGATGGATGTCACCTATCAGGGAATACCTTCAAAATGGAACACTTCCACCTGATAGAGCCGAGAAAGAACAAATTCGGTGACGTGTGGTCAATTTTACTCTTTATGATGGCCCAAACCACATCGAGAAAATTCTCTACAAACGTGGTTTTGATGGAGTTCTCTTCAGATGTATTGATGGTGAAGAGACAATGGCTGTCATAAAAGAAGTGCATGCAGGAGTCTGTGGTGCCCACCAATCTGGACATAGACTGTCTGATCAAATTCGAAGGCTTGGATACTTTTGGCCTTCAATGATACAAGATTGTGTTAATTTCACAAAGAAGTGTCATTCATGCCAAGTATATGCCAACTTCATTCATCAACCTCCAGAGTTGCTTCATACAGCAAAATACTCATGGCCATTTGCCACATGGGGAATGGATGTGGTGGGACCTTACCCTTCAGCTACGGCCAAGCAGTTTAAGTACATTCTTACTGCTACTGATTTCTTTTCCAAATGGGCAGAGGCAGTACCTCTCAAAGAAGTCAGTTCCAAATTCATTGTTAGCTTCATCAAGTCTAACATCATTACTAGATTTGGTGTCCCTCATACCATATTGACGGACAACGGCACCAACTTCTGTTCTTCTGAGGTAAAGAAATTGTATCAAGAGTACAACATTAAGTCCAACCATTCATCTCAATATCATGCAGCGGCTAATGGCCAGATAGAGGCCTTCAACGAGACTCTTTGAAATATACTGCAAAAGATGGTGGATAAAGATAAGAGTTCATGGCCTGATAAACTCTTTCATGCTTTATGGGCTTATCGGACTACCACTCACAATGCAACGCGGTCAACTCCATATTCATTGGTATATGGAACAGAAGCAGTCTTTCCAATTGAAGTTCAATTGCCCTCACTCAGAATAGCCATTTGTGATCAGTTTTCAACGGATGAGCAATCCCAAAAGCGGTTGAATGAATTGGAGCAGTTAGATGAGAAAAGATTGTGCACTTTGCACCACTTGGAAATCTATCAGAATCGAATAGCACGAGCTTTTAACAAAAAGGTTCGTCTTCGTTCATTCATTCAGGGAGAATTGGTATTGGTTCTCAGAGCACCAATGATACCAGGAAAGAAGCCTCCCAAGCTTGAACCAAAATGGGAAGGACCTTATTCAATACATAAGGTCTACTCCAATGGAGCATATTCTCTAATCTCAATGGATGGAGAACACATCACAACTCCAACTAATGCCAGATTTCTGAAGAAGTATTTTGTATAAACACAAAATATTGTTCCCAGATCCAAAACAATCACATTGGTCTAGTATTATTGTCCTACATGACACTAAACTATATTTTGTCCTACATGACACTAAACTGTATTTTGTCCTACATGACACTAAACTGTATTTTGTCTGAGATGACATTAAACTATATTTTGTCCTAGCGACATGACATTAAACTGTGTGGCACTTTCATCGTCGAGCATGACGTTAAACTGTGTTAAGTCCCTTATTGTCCTACATGACACTAAACTGTATTTTGTCCGAGATGACATTAAACTATATTTTGTCCGAGATGACATTAAACTATATTATGTCCTAGCGACATGACATTAAACTGTGTGGCACTTTCATCGTCCAGCATGACGTTAAACTGTGTTAAGTCCCTTATTGTCCAACATGACACTAAACTGTATTTTGTCCGAGATGACATTAAACTATATTTTGTCCTAGCGACATGACATTAAACTGTGTGGCACTTTCATCGTCCAGCATGACGTTAAACTGTGTTAAGTCCCTTCTTGTCCTACATGACACTAAACTGTATTCTGTCCGAGATGACATTAAACTATATTATGTCCTATCTACATGACATTAAACTGTACAGAACTTCTTGTATTTTGTCCGAGATGACATTAAACTATATTTTGTCCTAGCGACATGACATTAAACTGTGTGGCACTTTCATCGTCCAGCATGACATTAAACTGTGTTCAGTACCTTATTGTCCTACATGACACTAAACTGTATTTTGTCCGAGATGACATTAAACTATATTTTTTCCTAGCAACATGACATTAAACTGTGTGGCACTTCCAACGTCCAGCATGACGATAAACTGTAAAAAGTCCCTAGAACTGATATCCTCATATTAGTTCACCTTAGTCCTAGCTACATGACTTTAAATTGTACAGCACCAGTTCGTCCTTGCTATATGACGTTAAACTATACAGCAATGGTCCAGAATGACTTTAAACTGAAACTTCGTCCCAAACGACATTAAACTATGAAAAAGTTCCATAAACCGTCCATCATGACCTTAAACTGCATCATCCCTGGTCCATGTATATGACCATAAACTATTTTCAAATCCCTTATGTCTAGCAAGACATTAAACTCTGACGTCCTAACTACATGACGCTAAACTGTATAAAAGTCCCTCACGTCCGGAAAGACGTTAAACTATATATTCTCAAAAGTCCAGTATGACATTAAATTGCACCATTCACGGTCCATGCATATGACCTTAAACTATTCGCACTTTCGTCCAACATGATGTTAAAATGGTACACTCTTTTGTCCTTACTGCATGACATTAAACTGCACAGTCCCCCTTTCGTCCAATATGATGTTAAACTATTTTATCCCCATCGTCCTAACTACATGACGCTAAACTGTACAGAAAATCTTTGATAGGTCCTACACGACATTAAACTGTGCATCGTTAAGGTTGTTATTACCTCTTGTTTCTCACACCGAGTATGACTCACGTGGGCTTAGAGCGAACATCAACCATAACACTCTCCCTGGGCCGCTAACCATGTGTAAGTCCCAACAACATTTTAATTAGATCGTTGTCCCCAAGAACAACTTGATCATTAATTCATTCTTTCATTGGACTACACGGACTTTGATCCTTGCCTTCCAGGCTGGGTATGTAGGCAATCTCCCAGGGTTCAATCCCAAAAACAATCTCTTCACATCGGTTCACCACCATCTCATATGATGTTGATTTGTGAAACCGCCCCTGGAATCAATATCTTTACATTGATTCATTTTCGTCCTTGTTATACGACGTTAAACTATACAACACTTTTGTCCGGTACGACAATAAACTACAATATTCTTTGATTCCCTCATTTGAGAAGGAACCATTATTGACATTGATTTTTCAATCATGGTTTTCATTTTCAAAAGACTACATGCATACATGGTAATACCTAAACTTTTTATCTTAGGTTAAACCATCATTGCACTAAAGTCCCCTTTCACCCTTCAAATGTACGAACCAAATTTGTACAAAGGGTAATTCTAGAACTACGTGGACTTGATTCCCATCCTTGTGGGATACGTAGGAACATTCGAGTGTCCCTCGAATCCAGTCCCAAGTCTTTTGGGCCTAACCCCAAATTTCACTTTCAGTCCCTTGGCTGAAAAGTCCTCATGAAAACACACACTGTGTATTCATTATTATGGTCCAAATTCTATGACCTTAAACTAAGATCACTCATACTTTCGTCCTGCACGACGTTAAACTGCATTTCAAGAACTACGTATGGCTTGATTCTCATTCTTATGAGATACGTAGTGAAGTCCAAAATTTCAATTCAGGACCCAGCCACAACATGATTATGGTTTTCATTGACCTATGTATCTCTACATACATTGGACAATACCCATCTTTATGTGTTATAATCCTAACCTTAAATATTTTCAGATCTTCATAACCCTTTTCATGACTTCTAGTCACAAAAATGTCAAACTTCTGAGAATTCTTTTTCCTGACTATGCAGCACATGCCCATAGGTGGCCTTGCATAAATAGTCCACATAAAAGACTTGTCAGCCGAAAGATACTATTTATTTAACCATGCAGCCAATGCCCATAGGTGGCCCTTCATATTTCAACCCCCTAACGGGTTTTGTTAAATAATGATAACTTCATTCTTGGGTAGAATGCCTCTTTTGTCCTTATTTGTCTTAAACCACAGTATGTAGGGATCCGCAAAAAAATAGCCATCCTTAACATATTTGTCCCATACCCTTTTTCATGATCTGAAAGTATTCAAGTCTATGGTTTATTCTTCTTCCCTAGGTTTGGGTCAGACCTTCGTAGGAGTGATATTCATCCAGTTCTTCGATATTCTTGTTCGGAAATATCTTCTCCATATTCAAGTACATCTTTCCATACAACAAACTCTCTACTTTAGAAAATTTGAATCTCCATAAACTTTCACTGGCTTTTAGCACTAGGAAAGTAAATTTCTGGGAGTTCTTTTTCCTGACTATGCAGCACGTGCCCATAGGTGGCCTTGCATAAACAGTCCACATAACAGACTTGTCAGCCGAAAGATACTATTTATTTAACCATGCAGCCAATGCCCATAGGTGGCCCTGCATATTTCAACCCCCTAACGGGTTTTGTTAAATAATAGTAACTTCATTCTTGGAAACTACTTCTTCTAATGACTTTTATCTCCTTTTCATATCATTCCTCAGATTCAAATATTCTTAAGCCATAGATTACATATTTTCCCTCATACTTGAGTACGGTAGTATGTTTTCAGATGAACTTTCAAGGAATTGTGTCAATTATAATCCATTTCGGTCAAAGCTATTTTCGACCTTAAACATTAGCTCCTTTATGTCTGGCATGCATGACTTTAAACTGCCCACAAAAAACAAAGGAACTCTGAATAAAATTCAAGTTCCAGCACACTTGCGCGCTGCCCTCTGTGCCCTGAAGACTTGCGAGCCCCCTTTTCCTTTGAATGTATTCAATTTCCTCAGAGTCAAATCCTCATTTCTTTCCGGATCCAACTCTGAGGGGGGACTTTTGTTGACGCTCCTTTCGTCACAGAATCTAAAGATCGGAAAAGGGGAATATCTGAGTCCAATGTGATTCATCCTTTGAAGAAACATCAAAAAAAGACAAAGGGATGAACAAGGAGAACATTGCCCATAGGTCGCGCAAGTTCCCTCATGATCGCGCAAGTACACTTGCGCGCCGCCTAGTGGTCGTGCAAGTACTTGCGCGACGCCTTATGTTCGTGCAAGTGACTTGCGCGACCTAAGTGATAACCACCCAGTAACCGCCCGGTAACTGCCTGGGGTCTTCTTTTGCCTATAAATAGACTCTGTGGGCCCCCCATTCGTGAGGATCTTTTTCCAGAAACTCGGATTGAAACTCCCGACGCCCAAGTCTCTTCTCAAAGCTTCCAGAACACTTCTAAGGTAATTTCTTACCTAGAATGGAAGATCTAAAGGGAAGAAGGAAGGCCTAAGTGTTGAAACTTATCAAACACTTGCGCGCCGACTTAATTCCTTCAATATAACTTGCGCGTACCTTCTCTGGAAGAACCTCAAGAGGATTATAAAGGGTTTAATAAAGAGTCGCTCAAGTATTTCAACTCTGGTTGGAAATCACGCAAGTATCCCTCATGTCGCGCAAGTATACTTGCGCGACCAATACTTGCGCGCCGCCGCAGGACTTGCGCGACTTTTAATACTTGCGTGCCCCTATCTTTTTGGGTGCCCATCTTGCCCATTTTACCCCGCTTAAGCCATTTCACCTTTCCTATTCAAGATTCAGTCTTCAAGATACTCTTCAAAGCCATTTATGGCATTATTTCTTGATTTGACATCCTTTGTCTGAAAGGAATTCTGTGAAATATCTCTCAAAACTTAGTGATTTAAACATCTTTATGTCACCAAATATTGAGAGTTCATTCATTCAACCTCATCCTTTAAAATAAGAGAATCCTAATTTGGGTCTCCTTTTTAGGAATAATCCCCAGTTATAAATCCTTTAATTTGGGCATCTTCCTCAGGAGTAAGCCCCAAATTCTTAAAGTTCCCAATCATGGGCATCCTCCTCAGGAGTAAGCCCCAAACCTTAATCCCTAACCTGGGTCTCCTTTTCAAGAATAAGACTCAGTCATAACCTTGGGCTTCCTTTTCAGGAGTAAGCCCCAAGTCCCCTAACCTGGGTCTCCTTTTCAAGAATAAGACTCAGTCATAACCTTGGGCTTCCTTTTCAGGAGTAAGCCCCAAGTCCCCTAACCTAGGTCTCCTTTTCAGGAATAAGACTCAGTCATAACCTTGGGCTTCCTTTTCAAGAGTAAGCCCCAAGTCCCTTAAATTTCTCTTAACCAGTCCTAATTTACCTTTGATTTGGGTTTCCTTTTCAGGATTAAAACCTAATCATAAGTCCCCTCCTAACTTGGGCATCCTCCTTAGGAGTAAGCCCCAAGATTAGAGTATTCAAATCTCCATGAAGCACATATAACTTTATGGACCCTGTTCATGGATTTTCTCCCTAAAATTAAATCCTAAACCTTCATCTATCTGGGCAGTCATCCATACATAAGCCCCAAACAAATTCTTATGATTGCATCCTTCATGGCACAATTGTCTAATTTTTACCAATACCTCTTGTTTCTCACACCGAGCATGACTCACGTGAGCTTAGAGTGTAAAAGTAATTATGAAATTCATCTTTGAGCCATCAATCATAAACATCATACTCCATTTCTCGAACTACGTGGGTTCTGATTCCTTTTCCAAAACAATGGATACGTAGGTAGCCCATTAATGGGTTCGATCCCAACTTTGAAATAATCTATGTCCTTCTAAATGACGATAAACTTCAAATGCCCCACTGAGTGGCTTTAAAACCAGCCTGGTCATCATAATGACCAAGAGACTTTTATATAAATGTTTTGAAGGATACCATTAACCAAGAATCTCTAAACAGATGATTCTCTATTGATGACGAACCTTGAATACATATGAAAGATTCTCTAAGTTTCTTGCATATTTAATCATTGATTGTTAAAACTAAAGGAAAGCTCATTTTATACTTGGTAATGTAATAAGGATTCACGAACATAACTTAAATCTATAAAGAGAGTCCCGGAGTAGACAATAATTCCCCTCAAAAAAGGTGTGATGAGTCCGACCTCCCATCCTCTCGACCAATGCAAATTCCTAAGCCTCATTAGTCCACAAGCTAATGAGCGCCTGCCTTTGGAAAGTAGGTCCAAACGGATGTGGAATCATTGGATGTTTCCGGTTCTACGAACAAACCCGTTAGAAACTGATCGGAACGTTTGAATCTCCCGTCCAGGAGGTCATCCCCGGATTCTGTGCGAAACAACATTTAACCCCATTGAAACTCCTAAACCTACTTTGAATGCAACATTACCTGGATGCTTTAAATTAAGGGAGTCCTCCACAACTACATCTTCTCTCAAACTTGGTGTTATTTTCAAATGGGATGAGTCTTAGTCAACAAAATGAATCAATAACTATCATCCTCACTGGCTTCATCTCCCAAATAATTATTATTGAATTTTGTTGCCTCGGACTCATCCCCCATATCTTCTAGATGAATTTAGAGGATAACACCTACCACTAATGGAGTAATTTTTTTCTTAAATTCAATTACCCATTTCCTTAAAAGCATGATTAAATTATTTAAAACATTCAAATGTTGGGTTCCCCATATTTGAAATCCCCCTTTTGTATTTATTTTATAAAAAATTAATATTACTAAATCAAAAAGGTTGGATATGAATAGAGAATGGATGGATGACAATCATATGACAAAAGAGTATGAATATGGGGTGAAATAGTTCATTAAATTTGCAAATTATCATGCATGTGACCCTTCTAAAATACTTTTTCTATGTTTACACTATTTTATTCAATACTAATTAGAGGAGTTGTAAGAACACTTCATCTGTCATGAAATAAATCAAATTTATAAATGTTGTAATAAACATGGGTAAAAAGAAAATTTTTCTAGTGACTAGGATAGCAGTGCATTTTATGGATCATCTAATATGATTAAAAGTGTGTAAAATGAAGAATACCATATCAAGGATATGATTATAGGTGTTAATGATGATAAATATTGTATTGAGGAACTGACAATTACAATTGAAGATTAACTTCATTATTGTCCAAAATTGTTTGAGAAGTTAAAGAGTTTTTTTAAGGAAGCATTGTATATTGGTTTCACTAAATACACAGCATTGTCAGTCATACTAAATATCTATAATTTAAAATTTGGAAATAGATGGAGTGACTCCAGTTTTACTGAACTACTTGATCTCTTCAATGATATTATCCCTGAAGATAATGAGATCCTTATCCAAACATATGACTCTAAATGAATGATATGTTTGATGGGTATGATCTCTGAAAAAATACATACATATCCAAATGACTGTATACTATTTCACAAGGGCCAAAATTCATTTACAGAATGGCCAAAGTATTGCGCTTCTCGATACCAGAAAGATGAATCAGGTCCTATGAAATTTTTACAGTACTTTACAATTATCCCAAGGTTTAGGTTCTTATATGAAAATGAGGAGACTTCAAGGCAATTGATATGGAACAAAGATACAAGAAATAAAGATAGGAATCTTTTTGACCATATAGACTCTCCCGAGTAGAAGATAATTGATCATGGGTATCCTAAATTTTGAAATGAGCTAAGAAACCTTAATCTTCTGTTATCTACAGATAGATTCAATACTTTTGGTTTTTAATGAAGAACTCACAATACATGGATAGTTATGTTGGTGAATTATAACTGGACACCATGTTTATGCATGAAACTAAAATAAATTATGTTATATATGCTTATATTGTGACAAAAATAATCAGATAATGATATTTATATTTATTTGGCTCCATTGATTGAAGATTTAAAATTACTGTGGGATTCATGTGATACATTGAATGATGCTTATATAAATGAAGATTTTACATTGAGAGACATGTTGTATGGGATGATAAATGACGTTACTACTTATGGAGGTTTTTTAGGATATAGTATTAATGAAACTCCAGATAATTGTATTTGTGAACAAGGTATACAGAAAATTAGGTTGAAACATTCAGTGAAGAATATATTTCTAGGGTATCATAGATTTATACCCCGACGAAATAAGTATCGATCATGAAAGACATCATTCTATGGTATTTTAGAAGAAAATACATCACCATCTCCATTAACACTTGATAAACGATTTGAGAAATTAAAATATATGGATCCTGATTTTTTTAAACCTTGTTTAAAAATCCTTATAAAAATCTATTGGAAAAAGATATCATTTTTTTGAATTACCATCCTGGAATTGTCTATACGTAAAACATTTTATTGATGTTATGTATATTGAAAAAATGTATGTGATAGTTTCATTGGTATGTTACTAAATGCACCTAGTAAAAAGGGATGGAATTAATGTTATGTTGGACATGATTAACCTGGGAACACGGGAAGTGTTAGTGTTAGAGACTAGTGAAAAATTGATTTTCTTCCTCTAACTGCTTAAAACATTCCAGGTAGGATAGATATATTTTTTTAAACTTCTAAAATGATTTAAAGGTTCTAAATGGGTATTCATAGAATATCAATAATATCATGTAAATGACTAATTTAAATATATAGGGTCTGAAATGACATGATTGTCATGTTTTGATGCAAGATCTAATTCATGTAGCTTTATATTGATTTTTTCCTAAGAATGTCCATCATACATTAACCAAAATCTATTTATTTTTAAAATCTATATGTATAAAAGATATAGACTCAAAGAAATTTAAAAATATGGAAAAGGAAATTGTCATCATATTATGTGACTTGGAAATGTTCTTCCCACCAACAATATTTGATATGATAGTTCACTTGATGGTTCACTTGGTGAGAGAGATTTGACTATGTGGTCATGTCTATTATAGATGGATGTACCCCATTGAATGATATATGAATATTTTAAAAGGGTATGTTAAAAATGAATTCAGCTAGAGGGTTGTATTGCATAGTGATATTTTGTTGAGGAAGCCATTGAATTCTATACTGACTACCTGTTTTGTGTGGAAAGAATTGGACTACTGAAATCTCATCACACTGGGAAACTTATGGGTGATGGAATTTCAAGAAGAGATGTTTTCAAAATCAATATTATAAATCAAGATAAATCCCACCATTACTTTTTTCAGAAAAGTTTATTAGTTGTCCCATATGTTGAAACACACAAATAAATTCTTAGGCATTTTAATCAATCAAGGTTTGAAAGTTGGATATCTAATATAAATAATCAGTAGTTTATAGGATCGTTTCAAGACTATATTATTAAGGTGTCAGATGAAAATCTAAATTCAATTTTAGAATGACTTTGATAACTATCCAGAGTACCAAGTGTGTATGTATTATCTTACAATGGTTATGTAATTAATTGTTATACATTCTATACAAATGAACATTATAGAGACAGAACCATGAAAAAATGTGGAGTTACACATAAGGATAAAGAAATGCATATTTTCGGTATTAAGGATAGAAATATGATTTATATGAATATGTCATACTTTGGAATCATCAAAAAATTATGGTAGTTGGGTTATACAACATTCCACATGTCCTTTTTTCAATGTAAGTGTGTTGATAACATGAGTACTGTTAAAATAGATGAATTGAGAATCATAAAAGTGGATTTAAATAAGGAATGGTAGAAAGATGAACTGTTTATAATGGAATCACAAGTGGTACCAGTATTATTTGTTTCAAACACCACAAACCAAAAGTGGTCAATTATTCTGTTATCGACCAAAACCCCTAAAGTGTGATATGAAAATTCAGCTGAGAATGACCATTTCATTGGTCTGTCACATTCATTTCATAGTGGTCCCAATGTAGATGGGGTTTTTTATGTAATAGGAGAACACAATGAAGGGAATTGGATACTCGATAGAGGGGTCAAACCCCATCAAATATTAAAAAAAAGAGTTCAATAATCAGGTTATATTTTTTTGTAATATACATTATGTTACCTCATGCTATAATTTGTTAACTATTTCATTTATGTAATCTAAATTAAATTTTAAACCACTTATGTAGATAATGTCTTATTCATGTGTTAATGCTCCCAATCCTGAGGAACAATAGGTTTCTTAACCAGCTACAACTCCCTATGATGAGGAACAACAACCTTCTGCACATGCTAATGATACCAATCTAAAGAAAGAACATACTAACAATTTTGAACTCGATAAAATGGTACATGATGAAGAAACAATGTCATAGAAAAAATAGGATCATCATAGAATTATGGTGTTATAAAAAATTATTAAGGTGAAATGAAAAGGCAGAAAATTCAAGGTTGAGTGGAATGCACATGGTTAGTCTGTTAAACCCAATAAGGACATGTTCAATAGTTACATTGGGATAATTACTTAACAGCATGCACCAGTTGATGTAGATTTGTGGAACTATGTTGTGTCCATACTTAAGACACTAATTTTGGAAGATATTATTGTAACATTATGATATCCTTTATTTATTTTACAAAAAGAATAAAATAATGAAACATTTACTTAAACTTAATCATCCCTTGAATAATGCATTTATAGTAGATGAATTCCATAATATATTTGTATTAATGCTTTCTAGAAGGATTCACATAGGCTTTCACACAATTATAATGAGATTTCATCTTAATGTTGCTGATTGGAAAATAAACATTCACCCACCACTTATGTATGCACACCTAATAAGCTAAGTAGTGTGAGATGCATTTACTAGCCTTCATAGGGAGATTGATTTTCAAGTACATTATGGCTGTTAATACATTATTTTAAAATACATGTATTCATCACATGGATTGAGATTTTTTTATTTATAAAACAAGAACTCAGTGTTGAAAATATGGAACAGGAAGCAAAACCAATATACCTCTACTATAATGTAACGATGGGGTAAAATCATTTGAAAAAAAAATTAGTACATATTTTAAATATACTGTAATAAATTTATGTGGCATAAAACAAAAACCTAATTATGTTGCTCTATTTATATTCAAATTGATGAATCAAAATCCAAATTCACTACCATTCTACGTCATGTGCTATAGAAGGAGGCACATAAAAATAATGGTGGGACACTAATAGATAAAAACCCACAAAAATTATGCCAAGCATAGGTATGTATGAAAAAATAAATTTTTTTTCATTAAATACCTACTTTATAACATTGATAACTTATTTTCCTATATTTTATATCTAATTTAGTTTCAATATTCATCAAAACCTATACTAGATGAACACTTACTATTAGTGGACCTGAAGTGTCCAAAATAGTGTGGTTGTGTCAGAGGTGCAGGTTTTGGGGTGATGACCCGAACATATTTTGAGAAAATAAAAGAACATGAGGATAAAAACAAATAAATGAAATAGGTGAAATCAATATTAGTTTCCCTTGAAGAAAAAATTATTTGGAATATTGAGTTTCTAGAAAATGTTATGGGGGGAAGCAAAGAGAAGAAATAATTCATGAACAACCAATGAATGAAGATCCCGACCACCTCCCTCCCCACCAGCTTTGAGGCGATCCATTACCCTCAAACAACTATATTAGACGAGGTAAAAAATATTCTTATAATTTTTTATATGAAATTTGAATCAAGAAGACACCGATACCTTTCCTGTATAGATATTCTACAGGGTGAAAATTATTGTGATTAATATCTATCAACATCCACCCATCACCATGTAGCACTACTGGAATTTGGGTTTTTCCCCACACTTACATACCAACGGTTCTATGAAACCGTTGGGGTAGGATTTTTTAGGAAGGCTTTACCAACGGTTATAGTAAACCGTTGGTATTGAGGTGAATAGCGGAGGCTTTTCCCAACGGTTCATTAGAACCGTTGGGATATATGTGAATAGGGGAGGTTTTACCCAACGGTTCATTAGAACCGTTGGGATATATGTGTATTGTGAGGCTTTTTCCCAACGGTTCATGAGAACCGTTGGGAAAACTTTGTTTTTGGGAATTTTTCCCAATGGTTATAGAACCGTTGGGAAAAACATACATCTGACAACGGTTTTTTAAAACCGTTGGCAAAGGTTTTCCCCAAAAAACCCAGCCGCCCGTTCTCTCCCCCATTCGCGTTACAGAGCCCTAACGGGAGCAGCAGCAGCCGATTTTGGAGATACTGCCGGCCGGATTCCAGCTCTTCTTCAGGTTCTTCTTCTTCTTTATCTCAAAAGGTATTAAAATGTTTGAATCTCAATGAGTAAAACCTCCATCTAGTTGAGTGTTATCCCTAACTAGTGTGGCATCCGGCTTGTGGGGTGTTGAGAGAACTTTCAAAGTTGTTTTTTTGTGCCTTGGATTGTCATATATAGTTTTATAATTTCTATGGATTGTATAAGAATTATGTGGAGTTTTAAATAATCCTATTTTTTACATTTCTGATCATGAATTTATGTATGTAATCTTACAAAGATGTGATTCCTCTAGATCCTTGGATTTTATTATTGGGAATGTATTTTATGGATCATGAAATAAATTATGTCTTAGTCCTTCATATTTATACATTGACCAACTTGAAAATAAATTTACAAAAATAAAAAATCATTATCATTCTCAAACTCAGATCACTTTGGTTCTAACATCCTACCAATTTGATTTTTTAACAATTCAATGTGAAATTCACACCACCAAAAGGTATTCAAATGTTTGGATAGTATTTAAACTTATTTTTATTTTTCCCTTCAGTTTAGACGATTTTGGAGCTACTGCCGGCGCCTAAGGGTGAGTTTTCTTGAAAATTCCTTTTTGGATTTTACCCCTTGAACATGGGATGTCATTTGTGAAAGGTTATATAAATCGAATTGATTGTTCGATTTCTGAATTGAATTGTAAATTAAATTAATTAAGGGTATTTTATGGTTTGCATTCCCCTTTAACACATGAATGACAATTATTTTTTAACACATGTTTTAATTGTATTGCCTTGCCAATGTGAGTAAAGTAGAGACTATGCTATGAATCTATGAAATTGGATTGAATTTATCTTATATTTTATGCTACCATGTTAGATATATTATAACTAATGCATGTGATATCTTTATAGTCTTGTTAGGAGTGTTATATTAAAAATTCCCATGTGAGTGCTTGAATTTTCATTGAATTTCTAGCCATTATGAGTTATGTTGAGACCATGATATGGAATTGATTGATTAAGCAAGAGAATCTCATTATCTTGTCATTACAACATGAGTAAATGAAGCTTCATTGTTTTCAGGTTATTATTTGATTGAGTCGCCATTTTGAGGTGAGTTGTATTAAATACCTTTGTTTTTGACCTTGGTATGTTTAATGAATTGTTTAAATGAAATGAAATTCATTAAATTATTAATAGTAAATAGTGATACATGGATTCTATTAGGATGTCAGGTATATAATCTTGTTTCTATTAACTTATATGCTTTATGTGATAAATGGATTCATAGTGGAATTCCACGGATAGACTCATTTCTTTGAATATTGATTAAGCCATTGGTGATACATGGATCCAAGGGAGGGATTCCATAGATAGACTTATTGAATGTCGAATTATATTCCAATTGATACATGGATTCTTATGATAATTCCATAGATAGACTTATTGAATGTAGAATTATATTCCAATGATATGCGTCTTGTGTGGTGGTGGTGTGGTTTATGTGTTTTATGGTAGTAGTGAAGTGTGTGATTATGTAGTTAATGTGAACCCATAGGTTGAGTATTTTTTGCTATCTATATATCATGTATTTTTATGTTATTTCTACACATTCCCAACCAGAGTTGGATAAACTTACCAACGATCAGAGGTTTTGAGTTATGGGTATTTTTTCTAATATCTAGGATGGTGGTTATATGTTTAGATAGCTACCATGTCTTCCCTACTCTTCCTTCAAAAGTGATTGACCATGTGTTTTTAGGCAAGATGCGATGTGATTGTCCATGTGTCTTCAGGTGAGATGTACTATGATTTCCCTAGTGTTTTTCGATGAGGTGTGATGTGATAAGGCTATAATAAGATGTGGCATGTGGTTGGGGTCATGTAGGGTAGGAGGATGGCACAAGGTTGATGTTATTCATGTTCATGATACCCTACTAATATGGTTATGGGATGAGTCATTCTGTTATGTGATATAACACATTAAGTTCTTGTTGGTTTTACATTTTTTCAATAACACATTTGTATGTTTTTTTGACATGTGTAGTTGATACCTTGATTATTTTCTTCCTTTATCGTTTACTTAAATGTATATTCTATTATAGTTAATGACTATTGAATTGTTTATGACAAAATGACTTATATAAATTCTTTTTACAGAATGGACAGAAGTTGGATGTATGAAACCGATCGGATCTCAGATGATTTTCAAAACAATTTGGAGAGCTTTATAGATTTTTCATTTCACAATGCTTCAGATAGTGGTCGCATACACTGCCCATGTTCCAATTGTGTTGGTAGACCTTGGTTGAGCCGTGAAGAAGTCAGCTACCACATAACCAAAAATGGGTTTCAAGCAAACTACTTTCTGTGGTATCACAATGGGGAGAAAACGAAATCTCAAATTGGTGATGATCGAAATGAAAAGACTGGAATGGAGAATTTGTTAGATGACCGGTTTTCGTTTATTCGTCATCATGAAAAAGAAAGGATTTCGACTCAAGAAGACTTCGATATGAGGACAGCTGATGCATCTAGTGAAAATGATGATATTGATAGGGTGAAAAAATTGAATGATGCTGCCACGACTCCAGTATATCGGCAATGCGATAAAATGAAAAAGCTGGAATTTTTAATCCGATTATTTCATGGGAAAACTATGTATGGGATTTCTAATACAGCAATCGATTACATTCTTACCCTCTTGAAGGATTTACTTCCAGATGATGCAGATATTCCCTCAAACCACTATATGGCATGGAAGTTAGTTGAGGAACTTGGATTTTTAAGAAACAAAATTCATGCTTGCCCGAAAGATTGCAGTTTATTCTGGGAGGAAACCGCTGAACGAAATGATTGTATAAAATGTGGCACATCCCGCTGGAAGTCAAAATCTGATGGAACACCATCCCGCGTTCCACAGAAAGTAATGTGGCACTTTCCATTGATCCCCAGACTCCAGAATCTTTTTATGTCTGATGACATATCAATAAAAATGAGATGGCATGATACCGAGAGAAAGAAGACTGATGATGAGTTGGTTCATCCTGCAGATGGATTTGCATGGAAGAGATTTGATGCTCGACATCCTGATTTTGCAGCTGACGTGCGTAATGTGAGGCTGGGTCTTTCATGCGACGGATTTAATCCGTTTGGGCAGATGTTTACTTCGCACAGCACATGGCCAGTTTTTATACACATTTATAATCTTCCCCCATGGTTGTGTATGAAAAAACCTTTCACTTTCATGAGTATACTCATATCTGGTCCTTCTGATCCTGGCATTGATATTGATGTATACATGCAACCTTTAATAAAAGAGTTGAAGCTTCTTTGGGATGTGGGTGTGCGCACATACGATGCATGTTCGAAAGACATATTTCAGATGCGCGCTGCGCTTATGTGGACAATCAATGATTTTCCGGCTTATGCAATGATGTCTGGATGGAGCACGAAGGGGAAACTGTCATGTCCAGTTTGTATGAAGAATACACGATCCAGAAGACTGAAACATCGTTGTAGTTTCAGTTTTATGGGACATCGACGATTTTTGCCAAAGGATCATCCATATAGAATGAATCGTCGAAGATTTGATAATACTATAGAGACCGATGATCCACCTCAGCGTATGTCTGGAACTGATGTGCTTAATGAATTGAAAGATTTCAGTTTTTCGTTCGGGAAGGGTCAAATGAAATCTGGAAAGAGAAAGTATGTTTCCACAGAAACCTGTTACAATTGGAGGAAGAGGAGTATCTTTTTTGATTTGCCTTATTGGTCCACCAATTTGCTACGTCATTGCTTAGATGTAATGCATATTGAAAAGAATATATGTGAAATGTTGCTTTCAGTTCTTCTAAATGTCAAGGGGAAGACAAAAGATGATTTACGATCTCGACGTGACTTGGTGGATTGGGGCATCAGACCAGAATTGCATCCTGTGCGTATCAGTGAAAATAAATGGAAACTTCCATGTGCTTCTTATGTGATGACACCTACTGAAAAAAAACAATTTTTGGAAGTATTAGAGACTATTAGAGTTCCTGATGTCTATTCAAGCAACATATCTAAACGGGTCAACAGAAGAGAGTTGAAGCTAAAATCTTTGAAGACTCATGATTATCACGTTCTACTGCATGAGTTGCTTCCAATAGCAATCCGTCATCTTTTGTCCAATAATGTAAGGGTGGGTGTTATTCGGTTGTGCCATTTGTTTAGAGATCTTTTTGCTAAGAAGTTGTCCAAGTCTTTCTTGCAAAAAATGTTGACAGATGCCCCATTAATTTTGTGTGAGTTGGAGAAAATATTTCCCCCATCATTTTTCACATGCATGCTGCATCTGACTGTCCATATTCCAACTGAAATACTTCTCGGAGGACCTGTTTCTTTTAGTTGGATGTATCCAACTGAAAGAAATATGTTCACATTAAAGTCTTATGTTCGAAACAAGAATCATCCCGAAGGTTCTATCGTGAACGGTTACATAGCTCAAGAATGTATGGATTTCTGTTCAATGTATTTGTCTGATCTTACTACAAGAATGAACAGACCAATGAGAAATGAAGAAGAACAATATGAGCAAATTGAACCTAGTTTTCCATCACTTCCTCAAACAGGAGGAATTCCTGGATCATATACATTGAAGACATTAAGCCATGAAGAGCGGGAGATGGAACATCGCACAGTTTTGTTCAACTGTGATTTGTTCGATGACTATATCAGGTAACAAAATTGAATATGTATATCTTACATATATATCTGTTAAACTATTCATATTTTTTTATCTACAGAGAACATAAAACAATGATAAATAGGAAGCATCGTTCTTCATCTTTGAGAAGGAGAGAGACTTTTCATAGCAAAGAGTTTTCTGCTTGGTTAAAATTGAAGGTAAAAATATTACTGTTTAAATTAATTATTTCAATATTTACTTAATTTTAACTGTCATTTATATTGCAGGTATTGAGTTTGTCTGCTGACTCTGTCTCTGAGGAAATAAGAGCTTTGTCTTTTGGTCCTAATACCGTGGTTCGTGACTGTAAATCAATTTTTATCAATGGGTACAGATTTATTGTCACTGAACGAGCCAAAAACATGAGAACACAACATGATGGTATTATGGTTACTGCCACAACAGATTGTTATGCCAGCGCATCAGATAGTAGACCGCGACTTGAAAATGTGGGTTATTATGGAGTCGTTGAGAAAATAATAATATTGGATTATTACTCTCATGGACGAGTCACAATGATGAAATGCCATTGGTTTGATTCGATGACGAGACATGGCACATTTACTGATGATTGTGGATTTCGAGTAATTAATATGACCCGCACTCTTGCAACCGAAGAACCATATGTGTTGGCATCAATGGCTAAACAAGTTTTTTATGTCAAAGATCAACTTCAACCTGAATTTGGTGTCGTAGTTGAAGTAATTCCAAGACATATTTTTGATGATGCTGATGATGGAATTGACACTGTCCCTATTGCCATTGGAACCAATCCATTTATTTCTTTTGATGACTCCAATAGCTCAATTGTCAGAGTTGATTGTGAACCTGAAGTTGTGGTTGGAAATATATAGAATCATTCGTCCATGTTCTCAATTCTTTTGGTTTACCTCGAGTTGGGTTGTTAAGGTTGGTAATATTCATATTTATTTAGTATTGATCACAAATATGTTTTAGCTGACTTGACCGTTATGTGAATTTTCAATGTTTATTGGTTGCTGTTTTATTTGAATTGCATTTTCTAATTTGGAATTGAACTGTATTCAAACCAAATCAAACAATATTTCTAACTTGGTGAACATTACAACTTGTATGTTTTATTAAATTCATTCAAGCTCTTCTAAAACAATTGATAGCTAAATTACCAATGAATCCCCTCATTCCCTCATATATTTAGTTTTTTGGTTTACACATTAATTTTCTTTTTCTAATTAATTACATATTTGTTTTCCAATGCAGGAAATGAATCCAATTGAAGAGAGATGAAGAAAAAAAATGGCGGAGAACAATCGTCGGATGGAGGAGATGGGCATTCCACCATTAGTGCCTACAGTGAGTACTTTATTTCAAATATATATATATATTTACAGAATATATAATGTCATGTGATTAATTTTTTTTGTAAACTTTTTTGTAGGATCCACCATTACGTCGACAGTTATTCGACGAGGAGCCTAGTACTGGTCCGAGTACTCAGGCTGGTGGTACGAGGAGGGTTCGTACCAGAGGTGGACATAGAGCTGCGCGTGCCCGACTAGACTCTGTCCCTCCCACTGACATTTCAGCCTTCCCACATTCTGATCCCGGTGTGTCGTTAGGGACACACGGGATATTTAGACCTCCCTTGTTTTCGCTACCTTCTGCATCTTCTGCCCCATCATTTTCACATCCCATGATGATTCCCACTCCCCAGTCAGCATCAGGTCATACAGTTGTTCCATCTTCTTTTCCTTCTACTTCTGTCTCTCCGAGCTTTTATATTCCATCGTCTTCGACTCCTGTTCCACCAGAGGATGTTCCATCAGGTTCTGTGGATCCGGCGCCACTCATTGATCAGACTAGCACAGGTATATTTATAAAACCCTATCAAATTTTTATAGTAATATTTATTTTCATTATAACATGTTTTGATAAAATATTTGTTTTTCTTTCATGACAGATACATCTACTGAAAGGAGGCGGGGGCGGGGCCGTACACGCATGCGTTCGGTGTGGAACCGTCGCACACAGGTTATGGTGGAATATAATGAAGACAATCAGATGGTTGAGAAAACAGGGCAGCAATGTCGGAGTTTTATGGCGACGCTTGCCAAATACTCCGACATAATTCCCGTCAGCCCGCTGTCGTGGAGACATTTGCCACATGAGGTCAAAGATAGAGCTTGGGCAGAGATATGGGTAAAAAAATCTGTTGTATTTAATGCCATGAATTTTTTTTGTATTTATATAAATTAATATTTTCATTTCAGCTTCGATTTAATTTTCCTGATGGTGAGGGTGCACGAATGGAACGTCTAAAGGATTTAGGCGAGCTTTGGAGAGCATACAAGCATGAGCTGTATATTGGCTGGCGTGCTAGAGTTGGCACTGAGTTAGAGGCGGTACCAGTCGTGGATGATTGTCCTATAGAGCAGTATCGTCAGATGATTACTCATTGGACGAGTACCCAGTTTAAGGTATGAATTACATTTGAGGTATTTAAATAATAACTTTCAAGTTTTGCATTAATATTATCCTTTGCATTATAAAATTTTATTTAGGAATCATCTGGAAAAAATAAAAAAAACATTGATGCAAAAAAATACCTCCATACACTAGGACGCACTACGATGCCGGATCATGAGAGGCAGCAGGTATGACAATTGTTTATAAGTTTTCTTTACGACTTACATTTTCTTTTGTTTCCTCAATTATTTAATTATTTGCTGAAGCCTTTATATAAATTTTGTTTTCAATGTCATTGTAGAGGCAAGTACAAAATATTGAAGGACGTGTGCCTCGAGCAAAACTGTTTTGCTCGAGTAGACGAAAAAAGGATGGACGTGCTGTCAACGAAGCGACTCAGCAGCAGATTGTAAGTTTTAAACTGTTGATTTTATATTTTAATATCTATTTCGTAACTTAACAATATATTTATATTTGTAACAGGATGCTTTAGAGGCCCTCGATGCCCAAGAAGCAGACAATTTTGGGCCATCTGATCACTTACATCAGGTGTTGGGAGATGATCATTCTGGCAGAGTACGCTGTCGACCTAGGATAGCCCCGACGAGGTATTGGCCTGCCTCAGGTACGAGTTGTAGTGCCACCGAGCTGCAGCAAGTTAGGGCACAGGCAGAACAGGCTGAGAAAAGGGCCACAGAGACGGCAGAATAGTCTGCAAGGGCAAACAGTGCATTTATGAAATTTATTGAAGTTCTACGTCCAACACTTCCAGCAGTGGCCAGCCCAGCGATTGATGAATACATGTCGTCGATACATTCTATATATGGTGCACCAGGTGGCAGTTCCAGTGGTGGTCAGGCTGATGTCGAGCTTGAAGATGATGATGGCGAGCAGTCTGATGCGGAAGAGGAGGGAGATGAGGAGGGCGAGGAGGAGGGCGAAGGCGAGGAGGAAGGCGTTGTGGAGGGTGATGACGATGAGGAGGACGATGACGAGGGCGATGATGATGATGATGATGGAGATGGTGATGCTGATGTGGGACATATTGATCTGTTACATTTTTGACTTGAGATTTGATGTTTAATCTATTCTAGTTGTTGGTTTTATCTAGACTCGTAGTATAGTATTGGAGTTGAATTATTTTTATATATTGTCTGTTTTTATGGATGTTGTTGTCTTTTAGTGGTTGTGTGTTTGAGAACTCCCCGGACAACCCCCCTCATTCTTGGACCCTGGACAACCCCCCTCCCCCTTGGACCCCGAACACCCACCAAACACCCCCTGGACAGCCCCGCGGACAGCCCCCAGTACAGCCCCCAACCCTCCACCCTGGACCCCGGATAGCCCCCCGGACAGCCCCCCGGACAACCCCCCCCCCCCACCCACCCCCCCCCCCCCCCTGGACCCCGGACAGCCCCCCGGACAACCCCCTGAATAACCCCGGACAACCCCCTGAACAACCACCGGACAGCCCCCTAAACAACCCCGGACAACCCCCTGAAGAACCCTCAAACACCCTCTGGACAGACCCCGCACAGCCCCCCACCCTCATCCTTGGTCCCCGGACAGCCCCCCGGACACCCACCGGACAGCCCCCCCGGACAGCCCCTGCGGACAGCCCCCTGGACAGCCCCCCGTACAGCCCCCAACCCTCCACCCTGGACCCCGGATAGCCCCCCGGACAGCCCCCCGGACAACCCCCCCACCCCCCCTGGACCCCGGACAACCCCCCCACCCCCCCCCCCCTTGGACCCCGGACAACCCCCCAAACACCCCCCCCCCGGACAGCCCCCTGAACACCCCCGGACAACCCCCTGAACAACCCCCGGACAGCCCCCTGAACAACCCCGGACAACCCCCTGAACAACCCCCAAAAACCCCCCGGACAGACCCCGCACAGCCCCCCCACCCTCCTCCTTGGTCCCCGGACAGCCCCCCGGACACCCACCGGACAGCCCCCCCGGACAGCCCCCCGGACATCCCCTCCACCTTCCTTAATTTCATTAGCTCTGAAATTTTTCATAGCACGATCAACTAAAATCTAATCCATACTAAATATGATATAAAAATATTCTATATGAATTTCCATAAGATTTTAAGTGAAAACAAAAAGTGACATACGAAAAACTGACCAAACGCATTCGAAATGTGTTGATGATTTAGGACAACGATCCATGGGTCATATGTGACGTGTACGAGTCATCCCCACCTCAATCCGAGGCGCAGTGTGGTCGAAACAACTCAAAGTGTATGTATTTTGTTTCAAAAGAACATCATTTTAAGTGAAAAACATCAACTGGCATCGTTCGGCCCGTTTGGACCCCCCTCACGCGCGTTTACGAAGCGCGCGCATCACTTAAAACACGAATATTGAGCCGTACCGCGCAAACCGCACGTCCGATTGAGGTACCGTCTGCGCGTACACGTCACGAATAATAATTAGAATGTTCCACGGTGGTTTCAGCTCAATTCGAGGCCGTCCGCTATGAATTTGACCGTTGGACGCCCGTTCTGGCCGTTTATGACACCAGAACTGCGTTCTCGGTCACCGCGGGCACACGGCACGTCCGATTGATGTGTCGTCTGCTCGACCACTTCAGAAATCAGTCACCCGTATTTTTCGTCTGATTTCAGGCCATTCCGACATCGTTCGGCCCGTTTGGACTCCCCTCACGCGCGTTTACGAAGCGCGCACATCACTTAAAACACAAATATTGATCCGTACCAGGCAAACCGCACGTCCGATTGACGTGTCGTCTGCGCGTACACGTCACGAATAATAATTAGAATGTTTCACGGTGGTTTCGGGTGAATCCGTGGTCGTCCGCTATGAATTTGACCGTTGGACGCCCGTTTTGGCTGTTTATGACACCATAACTGCGTTGTCGGTCACCGCGGGCACACGGCACATCCGATTGACGTGTCGTCTGCTCGACCACTTCATAAATCACTCACCCGTATTTATCGTCTGATTTCAGGCCATTCCGACATCGTTCGGCCCATTTGGACCCCCCTCACGCGCGTTTACGAAGCGCGCGCATCACTTAAAACACGAATATTGAGCCGTACCGCGCAAACCGCACGTCCGATTGACGTGCCGTCTGCGCGTACACGTCACGAATAATAATTAGAATGTTTCACGGTGGTTTCAGCTCAATCCGAGGTCGTACGCTATGAATTTGACCGTTGGACGCCCGTTCTGGCCGTTTATGACACCATAACTGCGTTCTCGGTCACCGCGGGCACACGACAAGTCCGATTGACGTGCCGTCTGCTCGACCACTTTAGAAATCAGTCACCCGTATTTGTCGTCTGATTTCAGGCCATTCCGACATCGTTCGGCCCATTTGGACCCCCCTCACGCACGTTTACGAAGCGCACGCATCACTTAAAACACGAATATTGAGCCGTACCGCGCAAACTGCACGTCCGATTGAGGTGCCGTCTGCGCGTACACATCACGAATAATAATTAGAATGTTCCACGGTGGTTTCAGCTCAATCCGAGGCCGTCCTCTATGAATTTGACTGTTGGACGCCCGTTCTGGCCGTTTATGACACCAGAACTGCGTTCTCGGTCACCGCGAGCACACGGCACGTCCGATTGACGTGCCGTCTGCTCGACCACTTCAGAAATCAGTCACCCGTATTTGTCGTCTGATTTCAGGCCATTCCAACATCGTTCGGATCGTTTGGACCCCCCTCACGCGCGTTTACGAAGCGCGCGCATCACTTAAAACACGAATATTGAGTCGTACCGCGCAAACCGCACGTCCGATTGACGTGTCGTCTGCGCGTACACGTCACGAATAATAATTAGAATGTTCCACGGTGGTTTCAGCTCAATCCGAGGCCGTCGGCTATGAATTTGACCGTTGGACGCCCGTTCTGGCCGTTTATGACACCGTAACTGCGTTGTCGGTCACCGCGGGCACACGACAAGTCCGATTGATGTGCCGTCTGCTCGACCACTTCAGAAATCAGTCACCCGTATTTGTCGTCTGATTTCAGGCCATTCTGACATCGTTCGGCCCGTTTGGACCCCCCTCATGCGTGTTTACGAAGAGCGCGCATCACTTAAAACACGAATATTGAGCCGTACCGCGCAAACCGCACGTCCGATTGATGTGCCGTCTGCGCGTACACGTCACTAATAATAATTAGAATGTTCCACGGTGGTTTCAGCTCAATATGAGGCCGTCCACTATGAATTTAACCGTTGGACGCCCGTTCTGGCCGTTTATGACACCATAACTGCGTTCTCGGTCACCGCGGGCGCACGGCACGTCCGATTGACGTGTCGTCTGCTCGACCACTTTAGAAATCAGTCACCCGTATTTGTCGTCTGATTTCAGCCCATTCCGACATCGTTCGGTCTGTTTGGACCCCCCTCACGCGCGTTTACGAAGCGCGCGCATCACTTAAAACACGAATATTGAGCCGTACCGCGCAAACCGCACGTCCAATTGACGTTCCGTCTGCGCGTACACATCACGAATAATAATTAGAATGTTTCACGGTGGTTTCAGCTCAATCCGAGGTCGTACGCTATGAATTTGACCGTTGGACGCCCGTTCTGGCCGTTTATGACACCAGAACTGCGTTCTCGGTCACCGCGGGCACACGGCACGTCCGATTGACGTGCCGTCTGCTCGAACACTTCAGAAATCAGTCACCCGTATTTGTCGTCTGATTTCAGGCCATTCCGACATCGTTCGGCCGGTTTGGACCCCCCTCACGCGCGTTTACGAAGCGCGCACATCACTTAAAACACGAATATTGAGCCGTACCGCGCAAACCGCACGTCCGATTGAGGTGCCGTCTGCGCGTACACGTCACGAATAATAATTAGAATGTTCCACGGTGGTTTCAGATCAATCCGAGGCCGTCCGCTATGAATTTGACCGTTGGACGCCCGTTCTGGCCGTTTATGACACCATAACTGCGTTGTCGGTCACCGCGGGCACACGACAAGTCCGATTGACATGCCGTCTGCTCGACCACTTCAGAAATCAGTCACCCGTATTTTTCGTCTGATTTCAGGCCATTCCGACATCGTTCGGCCCGTTTGGACCCCCCTCACGCGCGTTTACGAAGCGCGCGCATCACTTAAAACACGAATATTGAGCCGTACCGCGCAAACCGCACGTCCGATTGTCGTGCCGTCTGCACGTACACGTCACGAATAATAATTAGAATGTTCCACGGTGGTTTCAGCTCAATCCGAGGCCGTCCGCTATGAATTTGACCGTTGGACGCCCATTCTGGCCGTTTATGACACCATAACTGCGTTCTCGGTCACCGCGGGCACACGGCACGTCCGATTGACGTGTCGTCTGCTCGAACACTTCAGAAATCAGTCACCCGTATTTGTCGTCTGATTTCAGGCCATTCCGACATCGTTAGGCCCGTTTGGACCCCCCTCACGCGGTTTTACGAAGCGCGCGCATCACTTAAAACACGAATATTGAGCCGTACCGCGCAAACCGCACGTCCGATTGACGTGCCGTCTGCGCGTACACGTCACGAATAATAATTAGAATGTTTCACGGTGGTTTCAGCTCAATCCGAGGTCGTCCGCTATGAATTTGACCGTTGGACGCCCGTTCTGGCCGTTTATGACACCATAACTGCGTTGTCGGTCACCGCGGGCACACGACACGTCCGATTGACATGCCGTCTGCTCGACCACTTCAGAAATCACTCACCCGTATTTTTTGTCTGATTTTAGGCCATTCCGACATCGTTCGGCCCGTTTGGACCCCCCTCACGTGCGTTTACGAAGCGCGCGCATCACTTAAAACACGAATATTGAGCCGTACCGCGCAAACCGCACGTCCGATTGACGTTCCGTCTGCGCGTACACGTCAAGAATAATAATTAGAATGTTCCACGGTGGTTTCAGCTCAATCCGAGGCCGTCCGCTATGAATTTGACCGTTGGACGCCCGTTCTGGCCGTTTATGACACCAGAACTGCGTTGTCGGTCACCGCGGGCACACGGCACGCCCGATTGACGTTCCGTCTGCTCGACCACTTCATAAATCAGTCACCCGTATTTGTCGTCTGATTTCAGGCCATTCCGACATCGTTCGGCCCATTTGGACCCCCCTCACGCGCGTTTACGAAGCGCGCGCATCACTTAAAACATGAATATTGATCCGTACCGGGCAAACCGCACGTCCGATTGACGTGCCGTCTGCGCGTACACGTCACGAATAATAATTAGAATGTTTCACGGTGGTTTCAGCTCAATCCGAGGTCGTCCGATATGAATTTGACCATTGGACGCCCGTTCTGGCCGTTTATGACACCAGAACTGCGTTGTCGGTCACCGCGGGCACACGGCACGTCCGATTGACGTGCCGTCTGCTCGACCACTTCAGAAATCAGTCACCCGTATTTGTCGTCTGATTTCAGGCCATTCCGACATCGTTCGGCCCGTTTGGACCCCCCTCACGCGCGTTTACGAAGCGCGCGCATCACTTAAAACACGAATATTGAGCCGTACCGCGCAACCCGCACGTCCGATTGACGTGCCGTCTGCGCGTACACGTCACGAATAATAATTAGAATGTTCTACGGTGGTTTCAGCTCAATCCGAGGCCGTACGCTATGAATTTGACCGTTGGACGCCCGTTCTGGCCGTTTATGACACCATAACTGCGTTGTCGGTCACCGCGGGCACACGACAAGTCCGATTGACGTGCCGTCTGCTCGACCACTTCATAAATCACTCACCCGTATTTTTCGTCTGATTTCAGGCCATTCCGACATCGTTCGGCCCGTTTGGACCCCCCTCACGCGCGTTTACGAAGCGCGCGCATCACTTAAAACACTAATATTGAGTCGTACCGCGCAAACCGCACGTCCGATTGACGTGCCGTCTGCGCGTACACGTCACGAATAATAATTAGAATGTTTCACGGTGGTTTCAGCTCAATCCGGAGATGCGGTGTGGCCGACACCACTCAAAGTGTCCGTCTTTTGTTTCAAAAGGACGTCATTTTAAGTGAAAAGCATCAACTGGCTTACGGAAAACCGACCAAACGCATTCCGAATCTGTTGATAATTTATCCCAACAATCCATGGGTCATATGTGACGTGTACGAGCCAACCCGGGATGAATCTGAGTCGCGGTGTGGCCGGGATAAGTTTAAGTGGCTCTCTTTTGTTTAAAATGAACACCATTTTAAGTACATACGGAAAAACGACCAAACGGATTCGGTTTCCGTTGAAACTTTAGGAGAATGATCCATGGGTCATATGTGACGTGTACGAATCAACCCCGCCACAATCGGAGACGCGGTGTGTCCGACACCACTCAAAAAGTGTCGGTCTTTTGTTTCAAAAAGACGTCATTTTAAGTGAAAATCATCAAGTGACATACGAAAAACCGACCAAAGGCATTCGGACTGTGTCGACACTTTAGAACAAGGATCCATGGGTCGTATGTGACGTGTACGAGTCAATCCTGCCTCAATCCGAGGTGCGGTGTGACCGACACCGTTCTAACTGTCTATGTTTTGTTTAAAATGGACAGGATACGCAAAACCGACCAAACGCAAAACCGACCAAATGCATTCTGAATCTGTTGATAATTTATCACAACGATCCATCAGTCATATGTGACATGTACGAGCCCACTCGGGCTCAATCCGAGTCGCGGTGTGGCCGGGATCAGTCTAAGTGGCTCTCTTTTGTTTAAAATGGACATCATTTTAAGTACATACGGAAAACCGACCAAACGCATTTGGTTTCCATTGAAACTTTAGGAGAACGATTCATGGGTCATATGTGAGGTGTACGAATCATCCCCGCCACAATCCAAGTCGCGGTGTGGTCAACACTGCTCTAACTGTGTCTGTTTTGTTTAAAATGGGTAGGATTATAAGTGAAAAGAACCGGAATACGCAAAACCGACCAAACGCATTCGGTTTCCATTGAAACTTTAGGAGAACGATCCATGGGTCATATGTGACGTGTAACAATCATCCCCGTCTCAATCCAAGACGCGGTGTGGCCGACACCGCTCTAACTATGTCTCTTCTGTTTAAAATGGGCATGATTATAAGTGAAAAAGAACAACTGGCATACGCAAAACCGACCAAACGCATTCCGAATCTTTTGATCATTTATCACAACAATCCATGGGTCATATGTGACCTGTACGAGGCAACCCGGGTTCAATCCGAGTCGCGGTGTGGCCGAGATCAGTCTAAGTGGCTCTCTTTTGTTTAAAATGGACACCATTTTAAGTACATACGGAAAACTGACCAAACGCATTCGGTTTCCATTGAAACATTAGGAGAACGATCCATGAGTCATATGTGACGTGTACGAATCATCCCCGCCTCAATCCGAGCCGCGGTGTGGCCGACACCGCTCTAACTGTGTCTGTTTTGTTTAAAATGGACAGGATTATAAGTGAAAAGAACAACTGGCATACGCAAAACCGACCAAACGCATTCAGAATCTTTTGATAATTTATCACAACGATCCATGGGTCATATGTGACGTGTACGAGCCAACCCGGGTCAATCCGAGTCGCGGTGTGACCGGGATCAGTCTAAATGGCTCTCTTTTGTTTAAAATGTACACCATTTTAAGTACATACGGAAAACCGACCAAACGCATTCGGTTTACATTGTAACTTTAGGAGAACGATCCATGGGTCCTATGTGACATGTACGAATCATCCCGCCTCAATCCGACATGCGGTGCGGCTGACACCACTCAAAGTGTCCGTCTTTTGTTTCAAAAGGACGTCATTTTAAGTGAAAAACATCAACTGACATACGGAAGACCGACCAAACGCATTCGGATTCTATCAATACTTTAGAACAACGATCCATGGGTCATATGTGACGTGTACAAGTCAACCCCGTATTAATCTGAGATGTGGTGTGGCCGACACCGCTCTAACTATGTCTCTTTTGTTTAAAATGGACATGATTATAAATGAAAAGAACAACTGGCATACGCAAAACGGACCAAACGCATTCGGAATCTTTTGATAATTTATCACAATGATCCATGGGTCATATGTGACATGTACGAGCCAACCCGGGATAAATCTGAGTCGCGGTGTGGTCGGGATGAGTCTAAGTGTCACTCTTTTGTTTAAAATGGACAACATTTTAAGTACATACGGAAAACCGACCAAACGCATTCGGTTTCCATTTAAACTTTAGGAGAACGATCCATGAGTCATATGTGACGTGTACGAATCAACCCCGCCTCAATTGGAGACGCGGTGTGGTCGGCACCACTCATAGTGTCCGTCTTTTGTTTCAAAAGGACGCCATTTTAAGTGAAAAACATCAACTGGCATACGGAAAACCGACCAAACGCATTAGGATTCTGTCGATACTTTAGCACAACGATCCATGAGTCAAATGTGACGTGTACGAGTTAACCCCGCCTCAATATGAGGTGCGGTGTGGCCGGTATCACTTCAGGTGTATGTATTTTGTTTAAAATGGACATCATTTGAGGTAAAAATATATGGTATAGAAAAAACCGATCATATTATGAATTGAATTTCAGATTCCACGTATAATTGTCATCTAAATTTTAAATTGAATTCTATATGAATTATGTATGTTTATGAATTGTAATTTAATTATGGATTTGTATAGTATCAGGATCCATTATATGTTAAATGTGTATGAATTTGTTCGTAATTGATTATGTATGTTTTATTTTATTACTGGTACAATAGTTGGATCGAAAATGAGGGGAAAATGAGGTGAAAATGAGGTGAAAATGAGGACTGATGACTGGTGGTGATGGACAGGGGACAGGGGCTGTGCAAATTGCAGGGTGCTGCAATTTGCAGCATAGGGTATGCCAACGGTTTCAAACCGTTGGCATATAAGTTTTTAGCATGTCTTTTCCCAACGGTTCTAAACCGTTGGGAAAGACTTCACCAATTACCAACGGTTTGAAACCGTTGGGAAAATGTTCCATGGTATTTGGTTTTCCCAACGGTTTGGGAGAACCGTTGGGAAAAACTATCCCAACGGTTCACCCAAACCGTTGGGGTAGGGTAACTTCTATGGGCCTATTGCAACGGTTGCCAGTAAACCGTTGGGAAAACCTTTCCCAACGGCTTACTTCCCAACGGTTATCAGAACCGTTGGGAAAACCTTTCCCAACGGTTTGAGGGGCTTTCCCAACGGTTCTGAACCGTTGGGAAATAGTGTATTTCCAGTAGTGTAGTAAGGGATACCATATTCAATATCAATGAAGACACTATAAACAATAGAAAACTTATAACAGGTCATGTGAGAGTTGTGATTACTGTATATCATGAGATGAGCACTAAACTACATATTCCACTTGATGACATAGATATTCATATGGTCAACCAAGATATTAAAACATTCATATCATGTACATCAGATCTTGTAAAAAACATGTTGATAAGGAGGTATTCATTTCCAATTTATTTTTATTGGAAACCCTTTAAAAATTAATGAAAAAAAGGTATAAACTAATGAATTTTATTACATATGGACAAAGGGAAGGATGTGAAATGGAAGGTCGAATCAAAAACCATCTACTTACTTGGCATCGAGGTATCCCGTTCTGAGGACACTATCTCTCTCTGCCAACGCAAGTATGCCCTTGATATCTTGCAGGATGCAGGATTGAGCCACGCAACTACAGTGGACACTCCTCTTGAGCCTGGAAAACATTCTCTTCATACCGACTCAGAACCATTTCCTTACCCAGAGAGTTATCGACGTCTGGTGGGTAAACTTAACTACCTCACCATGATATGACTAGAAATTGCCTACGCCGTTGGAAAAGTTAGCCAGTTCATGGAGCATCCAACCAAATCTCAGTGGGATGTTATCCTCCGAATTTCCAAATACATCAAGAAAGATCATGCATGTGACCTTCATTACTCACAACATGATCATTTAGATGTTGAGTCCTTTTTTGATGCGGACTATGCGGGTTGTCTCACTACCTGCAAGTATACTTCAGGATTCACCGTCTTCTTCGTCGGTAAACTCATCTCCTGGTGCAGCAAAAAGCAAACTGTTGTCTCCAGATCAAGTGCAGAGCCTGAATATTGCGCCATGGCCATAGTCACCACTGAGATCCTCTGGCGTCGTCATCTCCTCCATGAGCTCAGCTTCCCGGCAAAGACCTCTGCTCGTATCTGGTGTAACAATTAGGCAACCAAAAAGATTTCCTCGAATCCCAACTTCTATGAATGGAAAAAGCATATCAAGGTGGACTTACACTTTATTCGCCACTATTTGGAGCAGAACCATATCAGCTTTAGCCATATTCTGACAGCAGATCAGCTTACCGACATCTTCACCAAAGGCCTCCCCAGAGCTCGCCTTGTATCTCTCACTACCAAGCTGGGTACTCACAGCATCCATAGCCTAGCTTTAGGAGGAGTATGAGATGGTATTTGTTCATGTCATATTTTTTTCTTTGTGGGACTCATTCCAAGCACAGCATGTCCATATTTAGGGGGATTGTTGGGGCCCATTTATGTGTAATGGGTGTTCCCGAGTCCCACATCGGTCTTTCCCTCTTTGTAATAATTTTTACCCATCTATAAAAGAATGTCTCTGCCACACATTGAGGTAAGGTAATTCACCATCAAAAATTGTGAAGGTATATCAAATGTTGATCTCTTTCTTGTATGATGGTGATGAATTTGGGTTCTCAACCCAATGAAATATCATCAAATCCAAACCAGTTGGTAAGAATTTTTTGTTCCGTTCTAGTCCTAATTCAATTATTTCGACAAATAGTTTATAATTCATAAGTTTTAGAATGCTGAAGAGTGCATCACCACTTGCACTTAGTACAAGTGAAAAGCATATGGAGTAGATCAGTAATAGGGTAGCTAACTAGCTACTAAACTGCATCCAGTGGGGTTTCAATCCCACTGCCCCTGTAATTTTTTGGCTGATTTTCACAATATTTTTTTAACTTGTTCTGCAAGTGGGTGCCAGTTTTTCAGAATTTTAGGAATGATGTGCATTGAAGGTGAGATTATAGTGGGCATCATTGAATGAAGGCATCTCTTGAGGAAGGCATAAATGGGTAAGGTGTGTCATGGAGGTACCCAAAAATAACAAAGGCATTCTTAGTTTTAATAAGCATTTTAATCACCACTTTTAAAATATAAATAGAATAAAAAACACAACATTTTTGTTTTCTTTTTAAAAATGCTTCTCGAAAGTAAAATTTTCTACTCACTTTTTATAAAAGTGCTTACTATGAAATGCTTGTTAAGAGAAATTATTACAATGAAATTATTTTTTTTATACTTTTATATATTTCTAATTTGGTTTCAATTAATGATGATGTTTTACACTGATTTTTGGGTATGCTCTTTGGGTGTTTTTATGTAGATATTGGAACTGAATGGTGTGCCATAGTTGCGACTTGAGGTTTCTCGTTGATATTGGAGCTGGCTCAAATTTTTTATTTTTGGTACTGAATATGACTTGTTTATTGGTATTCTCATTGATTTTGTGATGTGGAGATCTTGGAGTTGAAATCCATGGTATGGTTGCGGCTTGGGGTTTATCACTGGAGCTGGAGATGAATTGTGTGTCCTAGGGCAAGGATGGGTCGCTGGTATTAGAGCTGACTCGTGGGCAGGGATGGGAGGGTACTAGAGATGACTCGAGGACATGGTTCATGCTCGCTGGTCCCTAGTGCTGGAGTTGACTCTTTGGCATGGATAGGCTGGTACTGGAGCTTGCATGATGGCATGGGTTGTGCTTGTTGATCCCTAATGCTGGAGCTGGCTCGTTGGCATGGATGGGTTGGTGTTGTCGCTGTCATGAGATGGTGGTGTCATTGGCATGGGATGGAGCTGGGTATGGGTCACTGTATGCGGTGTTTTATGGGTCATTGTATGGGGTGTTGCGATAGATCATGCATTTTGTATTAAATTTCATTATAAATATAATTATTTTTTTATAATTTTGAACTTGTGTGAAAACTTTATTTTGACTAATTATTATATATTATATTTGATAAATTAATAAAGATAAAATGAAATTTTACTAGAAATAAAAAAATTAAATTTTTATTTTAATATAATTTATAAACAAATATTATATGTTGGTAATATTATTACCAACAGAAAAATTTATTATTAGAAACTCTTGCTAAACATTATAACTAAAATATATATTATCTGTTAGTATTATTATAATTGTAACCAAAACATTTTATCTATCAAAAAAACATTTAGCGAAAAAGTTTTTACCGACAGTTTAGTGATATGGACATATATGTTGGTAAAACTTTTTTCCAACAGAAAATGTACTTTTAACAACAAATGTGGCCCTATTGGAAAAAAGTAAAATTTCTTGTAGCGATTCCCTCAGATTCACATAATTCAATGAATTCTGTGGATAGATACTCTATACCGTTATCAGTTCTCAAGGCATTGAGTTTTCAATTAGACTAACTTCCTACCCCATCTTTCCATTTCTTAAAGGTTTAAATGGTATGAGACTTATGTTTGAGTATATGAATCGGGACATTGCTATAGAAGTCATCAATGAATGTCACACATTATAATCCTCAACCATGGGGGGTGACCCTAGAAGGACCCCACATATCTGAATGAACACACTGATGGAGTTCTTTAGCCTTATACATTGATATAATGAATCTGACTCTTTTGGATTTCCCACATACACAATCCTCACTTAATGATATACCGCTAGGAGTGATGTTACTCAAAATCCCCTATTAATTGAGTTCACTAAGGCACATGGCACTAATGTTCCCTAACCTTATATGCCAATGGGTGGTGGAATAAATTTCTGAACTACAAGAGTTGTTCAACTGACTTTTATGAACCGTATTATCTAACACATAAAGACCATTGTGAGGGATTACATTCATGACTATCAGGGATCCTTGGGAAACCCTAAGGCTTTCAAATTCTGACTTAAAACTATACCCCTTTTGGCCATGAATTCCTAGGGAGATTATATTTCTTTTTAATTTGGGTACCCACCTAACTTCCTCAATAGTCTTAACAATCCCATCATGAATCTCTAATAAAATCGAACCTATTATCATAATGTGATAGCTCCTATTGTTCCATAGAAATACCTCACCAGATTCAATTTCCCTCAACCCAATAATGAATTCTTTCCTGGGACACATGTGGAATGAAAATCCTGAATCTAGGATCCATTCATCAATGATGGAAATCTCAGAGACATTCAACACATCAGCAGTGTCATAGTCCTTCTCAATTAATTTGGAATGATCATTATTATTATCTCTATAGCCACTTTTCTTATTATAGAAATTCCTCTTAACGTGTCCAGGTTGCTTACATTGAGAACACTTGATTACTTCACTCTTAGAAAAATATTTTTTCTTCTAAGACTAATCTCTTTCCTTTCTCCTACCCCTAGACTCACTTATGCCTCTAGATCCACTTCTGTCTCTAATACATAAACCCTCAGCCTCAATCTTAACTCTACCCTTCGTGTGAAGGTCTTTATAGAGTAAAGTAGATTTAACTTCTTCAAGAGTAAGTGTATCTTTACAATACATCGTAGAGTCTTTAACATAATTAAAGGAATCATCTAATGATGTTAACAGTATAATGATATGGTCTTCATCATCCAATTTAATGTCTATGTTGGCTAGATATAACAAGATTTTATTTAATTCATCAATGTGCATCCTGACTGTAGTTCCAGGATGCATTCTGAATGTATACAATATCATTTTTTTTATATAATCTACCAACAGGAGACTTTGTCATAGAAAGGGAATCAATCCTAGACAATATACCATCAGGAGTAGATTCGTATGAAACTTCTCTAAGGACTTTATTTCCTAATGATAAAAGGATAAAATTACGGGATTTCCTAAGAGTTTCCTCAGGTACATAAAAGTAAGTGGTGGCGTTCTGCCAACTCAGGGTAAGGGTAGTGATTTTCTTTCTAGAACCAGCAAGGGCACCAATTAAATCGAATGGTCCAGTAAGGCTGTCATTTTAATTCTCCAAAAATTGAAATTGTTCTCACCATCACATTTATCAATATCAAATTTAGTGGAACCCTTTTACGAACGTTACAGTAGGCTGTAATACCACATGTTAGGGTTAAACATTTAAACCCTAAAACATCAGAGATCCACTGTCGCGTATTATCTGACTGTTTATCTTACATGTTCAATTGATCAATTTGAGGCAAAGAAACAGAATGAGTTTCTTCAACAAGCGATATACAGGAAGAACGAAAATATAATGTATAGAAAGGAAATAAAACAGAATATAACGTGCTTCGGATCATCATGATCCCATGCGCACAGCGAGAGCACTACCCAAACAAACCTTTTATTACAAAGTAAGAAAGCAAGCAAAGTAAATACAGAGTTGAAGAAAACCAATGAACCAAAGAAACTAACAAAGGAGGTCGGCCCTGTTGAACTAGGTGGTCGCGTTGAAGCCTATCATGTGGAGTCAACGTCGTCCACTCCCGGACAGACTCACACCCCCCCCCCCCAAAAGGATACAAATTGATACATGAAAGAAAAGAATAGATCGCTACAGAGCCAAGAAACTAAACAAAAAACCCGGTTACGATAAAAAAAGGATGTGAATATTAGGAAGCTTCTTGATGCGCAGTCGTCCTAGACCTAGGAAGGAGCCAATCTCTGTTGAGTCTCCACCGGAGAAGTACTCCGGTTTGAGGAGGTGGAACGAACTCAAAGATGGGGAGTTTGGGTGGTCGGATAACCTCAGTCTCCGTCTTCTTCTCCAAGAACCCCTCTGCACAGTGAAGGAGCTACTCACCGAGAACTCGCCGATTGAACCAGATGAAAGGCGCTGCTTCGAGAGAATGGATCGATCGAATCGAAGAGACCGGTGGGGCAATCATGGTGTGGAAGGGAGTGTCAGGGGGCATAGGCAAAAACCCAGGATCACAGCCCCGTGGATGACCCAGATATGGCCGACGGTTCACATAACTGAAGGCGGGACACCGCACGAGACAAGTGGCGCCACATGATTGGTTTGGTGGTTGCACCCAAGATTGAAACCGAGCGAAAGAAACACACTCAGGATGAAACAGGACCGTTGGATGTCAGCCAATCAACGGTCCAGGTAAACAGCCGATATAAGTATAGGCTAAACTAATATTCAAGCGAACAAATAATAAGACGAAAGAAAAATAAAATCCAGGTGACCAGTGCCATGCATGCATATACCCCATGCAAATTGAACACCCATTATGGTTTATGAATAAATCATATAAAACGATATTAAAGGAATTTAAATGCAACAATGCAGGGGATAAAGTAGAACCGTAACATAAGATTATAAAGGTGGGGGGGGGGGGGAGGAATGTATGGGATTGAAATTAAATACGGGATGAGGTGGTGGAATTCTAAGAATTAAATGTATTAGCATTAAGAATAAACATAAGCATATAGGAGTAATTTTTTTTTCTGGGTTTTAAAAAATTTAAAATATGCTAAAAGGGGCTAGGGTTCGGATAATTTTAAAATTGGGTCCAGGATGCGTGAACGCCGTTCACGCATCCTTCCGCGGCGAAGGATGCGTGAACGGCGTTCACGCATCCCGGACCCCGACGGTAATGCGTGAACGGCGTTCACGCGTCCTTTGCTGACCAGCTGAAGGAAGCGTGAACGCCGTTCACGCATCCTTGCGCGGGAAAAGATGCGTGAACGGCGTTCACGCATCTCTCCGCGGCGAAGGATGCGTGAACGGCGTTCACGCATCTCTCCGCGGAGAAGGATGCGTGAACGCCGTTCACGCATCCTTCGCGGACGAGCTGAAGGATGCGTGAACGGCGTTCACGCATCCGGCCGAGAAAAGTTATAAAAGGAGGGGTCCCCCCCCCAATACCCATTGTTCTCCTCTGATTTTCGTTGCGAAGCTCTGCAGAAATTCTTTCTCAACAAATATTTGCTGGTTTTATTGAGGTAAAATTTCTATTTAATAATTTAATTGTTTATTTGTGTTTATTTATTTCATTTGTATGTTTAATTGTATTTATTTATTTCATTTGTATGTTTAATTGTGTGTATGATTTATTTATTTCATATGTTATGCATGAAATGTTTTGTATGATTTAATTTTCTTGATGTTGAATGTTCGTATGATTTAATTTTTTGAATGTCTGTTGTATAAATATTGAATGTTTTATGTTATGTCTAAACTTTTTAATGTTTAGAAAAAGTAATTTATGTTGGAGAAATTTATTTTAATGGATGGTTTTGATGTAAGTGTAAATTAAATTACTTTTATTTACTAGTAATAATATTTGTAATCAATAAAGTATAAAATATATTTACTTATATTTTGAAAAGTAGAAGAATGGCCAAAAAACATTACAATTTCATAAAATTTAAAATAACAAAAGTGTTTATTATGTAAATCTCAATTAGATCAGTTATAATAAAATTTATTTAATGTTTTTAATAAATATATATATATATATATACACATGAAGTTAAATTTTTGTAAAAGAGGAGTAGTATTTAATATAGATTTTATATAATACGGATAATATAATAAATATACCAAAAAACACGGTATGAGTGATGACTGATCTTGAGACGACCGACCATGCATAATTGAAATTGCATGTTTTATTTTGTGTATGTTGTTATTCAATTTGTAATAATTGCATTTTTTCGGTATTGATGACCTGCGAGTCATCTCTCAGTAAGTGTAAGGACCTGCGTGTCCGTTTAAATTAATTTATGTATTTCATACCCCTAGACCCTCTCACATGCATGTGAGTAAATTTGTAAATAAAAGACTGATGCCCCAAAGAGGTGTCGACGAAGAGGCATCCCCGAAGAGGTGTCGACGAAGAGGCATTTGAGAACTTGTTCGAGAGGTGGCGTTGCTATTTGACAGGAGATTGGCGGTCGCTGCAATATTTGATAATAGAGATAGGAGTTTACTCATATAAATTGTGGTTAGTTTATCAGATAATGATAAACTAATCGCAAGTCTCAAGATCAAGTCATGATTATATATTCATAAGTAATCAAACTTTATGAAACATTATATTAAATTTGCTTTTGTGCTAAAATCACAATCACTATACCTTAACAGTGATAAATCAATACATAAAAAAGTCTCAAGATAATCAATTATTGAAAACCAAATTAAATAATTTAAAATTTTAATGTAGTGTATAATATTTTTAAATTGTTTTTTAATAGGTAATTATGTCTGCTCAAATATATTGCAACGGTGAGGTAATTTGTACCGAGCAGGGTTTTAGCTACAGTGTGCCACCTGTCAAAGTGGTAAATCTCCATGGTTGTATGACATTGGATGCAGTTCGTAATAAGATTCATAGTCGGTTAAAATTGAGTGGAGGACAAGCAATCACTTCAATTAGATACCGACATCTTCAATATCCTGAGCGTATGTGGCACAGCGACTACCCTATAGTCGATGATGAGGATTGGATGGAGGCTTCTCAGTTATTCAGGCAACAGTGTATTAATGGTTTGATGCAATTATTTATTTTCATTTCTGATATTGATGTGGTGCAATCGATTACTACAGAACCATGCTTTGTGACCGCTATAGAAGTTGGTCCTTCACAACAGTCTTCTTTATTGCCTCCTTCTCATTCGACTCCTGTGGAAGAATGTAATGAGGAAGATCATCAAAATTTGGAAGGAAATGTAGATGACATCCCTTTCTGTGCTGATATAGTGCAAGAAAGTTTATCTGAGGAAGAAGAATCTGGGGAGTCAGCAGGAGATGATGTGGTTGGAAATGAACCTTATGAGGTTCCTTTGAGAGACAGACATCCACTACATCCACCAGTTAGTGGTAATCAGCCTTCAGTTTTGAGTTCCTTAGTTGGAGGAATGTCTCGTGAACAACTTTTTGATTGGGCTGTCATTACACCAGCTTCTGAATTCCCTGGCATTATAGGGAATATGCCTGCATCAAATGATAATGCCATATATGTTGGGCAGGAGTTCGAAACTAAACAGGTAATGAAAAATGTGATAAAGCAATACCACATTGAGCGACATTTCACATTTGTGGTTTATGAGTCAAAGAAGACCAAATATCTCATTCGTTGTGAAAAATATGGTTCAGAATGTAAATTTCGATTAAGAGCAGTATTTGATAAATGTTATGGATGTTGGAAGATAACCAAATTAGAAGGCCCACACACTTGTCTGCATCCCAGCTTGGCACAAGATCACTCTTCTCTTGATGCAGAGTTTATATCTACTGTTATTTGTGAGATGATACGAACAAGTCAGGATGTTCCTGTTGCCCTTATTCAGGAAAGAATTCAACAGTTGTATAACTATAAGGTATCATACAACAAAGCTTGGAATGCAAAACAGAAAGCCATTGTAAAAGTGTATGGTGATTGGGATGAGTCTTATGCGTTGTTGCCACAGCTTATGGAATTGTTGTCTCTCAATAATCAGATTGTTTATCAGTTGGACACTGTTGAGTATGTATCCCAAAATCATCTAGTTGATCGGTCAAAGGTGAAGTTCAAGAGGATTTTTTGGGCATTCAGACCGTGCATTGCTGCATTTCCCTTTTGTAAACAATTTATTCAGGTAGATGGCACATTCCTTTATGGAAAGTATACAGGTGTTCTACTCTTTGCTGCCACACAGGATGGTAATCGCGCTCCTCTGCCACTTGCTTTTGCTGTTGTTGAAAAAGAAAATTTTGAATGCTGGAGCTGGTTCTTGGCATGTGTACGTGTTCATGTCACGCAGAAACAGGGCGTGTGTCTGATATCTGATCGTCATCGAGCGATTATAGAGGCCGTGAGTAGTGATGGGGTTTCTTGGACTGAGCCGAATTCTTATCACCGTTATTGCATTAGACATATTGCAAGTAATGTGCATAAGCAGTTTAGAGATGAGGCCATAAAGAAGGCGATCCTCAAATTGGGTATGGTTTTCTAAACTTTCTTTTTTTTAACAAAATTTACTATCCATTTTAATACATTATTATGTTATGATTTCAGCATATGAACCCCAACAAGAAAGGTTTGATTGGCGTCTTGAAGAGATCTGAACAGTTAATGAGGAGGTATATGAATATATGGTACAAATTTCAAAGGAAAAATGGTCATTAGCATACGATGGTGGCATGAGATATGGGCATATGACCACTAATATAGTGGAGTGCGTAAATGGGGTCCTCAAGGGTGTGCGTAAACTCCCAATCACAGGGTTAGTGCAAGAGACATTTTTTAGATGTGTTCACTACTTTGTTGACCGGTCCCAAAAGGCCTACCAGAGGATGGAAAATGGAATGCTTTTTACTCAGCATTTTCAAACTGATATTGACCGGATACGGAATGAGGCTTCACGATGGAATGTTATAGCCTTTGACAGGGAAAAGAGGAGTTTTCGGGTAAGAAAGTGCTACGACCAGGGTGCATGCACTAATGGTGGAGTGTTTGTCGTGATGTTGGATAACAGGTACTGTGATTGTGGCAGCTTTCAGGCATTGAGATATCCATGTGTACATGTTATTACAGCTTGCACTTCGGTAAATATATCGTGGGAGCCATATGTTGACCCGGTGTATCACATGAGCACTTTGGTTAACTGTTATAGTGCTGCTTGGATGCCTGTTGGTGACTTCCATTCTATCACATTGCCTGCTGATCAACCGACCATTGTCCCTGATATTTCCAGGTTTTCATAAGTCGGTTTTGGTATCATTTATAATTTTTTCAATGTGTGTCATTTTTAAAATTATTGGCTTCATGCTACTAGGTTGCGGCCTCGAGGAAGACCGAAGTCAACTCGCATCAGAAATGAGATGGATTGGCCTCGTCAACGAGGAGGGAGAATACGATGCAGTATCTGCCACGCAGAAGGACATACTCGTAAGAGATGTCCCCAAGTGGCAGGACAGAGTTCCAAATCTCATCATCCATGATCGAGTCTGTGTACCTGCTCTAAGAGGAAGAGGTTGTGGTTGGTGTCGATGATGAAGAAGAAGAATAAGAAATAGAGGATGAGGATGAGAAGAAGTAGAAGACTAAGAGGAAGAGGTTGTGGTTGAATAACATATTGTGGAAGTTTCTATAGTTACTTAGGAACTTGATCTATTTGGAATAATGTTAATGGTTATCTAATGGATAATGGATAAATTAACAAACGTAATTTCACAAATAAGAATAAATAATTAATTTTTTACTTTTTCCTCTTAATTTTTAATGTGGAATAATGTTAATGGTTATTTAATGGATAATGGATAAATTAACAAATGTAATTTCACAAATAAGAAGAAATAATTAATTTTTCATTTTTTCCTGTTAATTTTTAATGTGGAATAATGTTGATGGTTATTTAATGGATAATGGATGAATTAACAAACCTAATTTCACATATAAAAAGAAATTATTAATTTTTCACTTTTTCCTGTTAATTTTTAATGTGGAATAATGTTGATGGTTATTTAATGGATAATTGATAAATTAACAAACGTAATTTCACAAATAAGAAGAAATAATTAATTTTTCACTTTTGAATTATGGTTTTCTTATAAGATGTCTAGTTTTAGTAATGGCATCTGAGTGTCTGAGCATCCTTAACTAATGTTGATTGTGAGACTAGGCTAATATTGATTGTGACACCAAATAAAAATGAATATATCATGATTCCACTATTAATAAGTAACGATGATATCATGTGTGCAGATGGCAGGTTTTCCATTGCTTACATCTCAGGCTACTCATGTATCACGACTGCTTTTAGAGGGACGTCCTGTGGCTCCCTTGAGTGTACGTAGATCTCACCATTTCCATCATACTGCACCACCTCCCGCTATCGTCCCACATCTTCGTCGAGCTGGATTTTATGGCGTAGCGATGTGCGACTTCACGTTTCTTGATCATCAGCTCATTGCCGCACTTGTCGAGAGATGGAGACCAGAGTCGCATACTTTCCATTTCAGTGAGGGAGAGATGACTATTACATTGCAGGATGTGGCTATTATGTTGGGCCTCCCTATCGACGGACATGCTTTGACAGGCCGAGTTCCATCAGATTTGCCTGAGCTTGTTCATAGACTTCTGGGCATAGAGGTCCAGGATGATGGCAGGACCATCGTCGGTGGTAGATTGCGGATGCCTTGGTTAGACCAGCACTTCACACATTTACCAGATGATGCTGATGACGTCACTGTGCTGCGCTTTGCACGGGAATATATTTTGAGGCTGATCGGTGGAACGCTTTTTGTTGACCACTCTACTACTTTTATGCACCTGATGTATCTATCTTTTTTAGAGGATTTGGACCAGGCAGGTCGATATAGTTGGGGGTCTGCCTGCCTAGCATATACATACAGAGCCCTATGCAGCACATGTCGCATCGAGAAGATGCAGATCACAGGATGCATGGTTCTTCTACAGATGTGGGTATGGGAGCACATACCTCGTTTAGCTCCACATGCTCGTGCGCCATTACCCGTAGATATTGTAGCAGAGGCTCCACGTGGACGTTGGTATGTTATTATTTCTTTCTAATACCTAACTTACTTGTATAAAATTCTTTTATGAAATGTAAAAAAAATGTTATCTACAGGTGGAGTCAGGCGCATCGACATTCAGATTCTCCCAGACATGATGTTCACGCCTACAGACTTATGCTAGACAGCATTCGACCAGACGATGTAAGTGGTTATTATTTATATTGTTAAATCTTTACTCTTTACTGTAAATCTATTCATTTATTAATTGATTATTCATTTTTTCTTTCAGATTACATGGATTCCATATACAGATGCTATCCTTCAGAGTCTGCCCCCATACTGTACAGTGATGCTTGATATCGGCTCTTGCATGGTTCCACTTATTCATTTTCATATAGTCGAGTGGCATCAGACAGATAGGGTTATGAGACAGTTTGGATTCCTTCAGCCAGTTCCTGACCCGCCCAGTCAGTTGGATTCATTGCATTCCCTGAAGATGTCAGGGAAGAGAGATTTTGATTGGAGGAGCTACCATGCGAGATATGTAGCGTTATGGGACATGCGACGAGAGTCCCAGTTGCGAGGGGCAGGGACAGTACGCTTTCATTTGATGGATCAGATGGATTATGCAGGCTGGTACATCAGGTCTCCCGTCAGATTTCTGACACGGCACGGACGGGGCTTCCATGACTTGGTATGCATTCTTTCTTTCACAGTTCAACATATTTTTTATTCAAATTAGTTAATAACAGAATTTGTTTTCGCAGGATGCTCGTATTTGTCATCTACTGCATATGTCTGATCCAGTGGAGAGAGCTGCCTTTGACCCAGCATATTTTCACAGCCTTGTACGACAGATGCTACCGTCGATGGACGAGATTTATCATGGCATTTTCTTTGATCCACCACCTGCTGCGGAGGCCGCGGAGCCTGCTGCGGAGGCCGCGGAGCCTGCTGCGGAGGCCGCGGAGCCTGCTGCGGAGGCCGCGGAGCCTGCTGTTGTTCCACAGGATGAGGCTGCTCAGCTTGCTCAGCCACATGATATTATTCCACTGGAGGAGGGTGTTCAGCATGACCAGTCATATGCTCCTCCAGCTTCTCAGGCACAGCCACAGGTACTTACAGACGCTGACTGGATTGAGTTCGATGTTTTATTGCAGTCATCCACAGCAGAGCAGCCATCTACTTCCTATATTGGTGAGAGTTCCAGCCAGCTTCCACTATCCTTAGATGCAGGCCAGGGTACAGGCGGTGAGACTGTACATCCACCGTCTGTCACACAGGAGGATGTGGAGGTGGCTGTCGATGAGGATGCGCAGCGTACGCCAGAGCACAGACGTAGACAGACACGGCGTGGACGCATCCAGTATACGCCTGACTGTGGGACAGAGGAGCATCCACACCGGAGGCGTAGATTAGGTTGAAATTTGATTTATGATACGTTTTGTATGTGTATTACTGTTATCTAGACTTCTATTATACCTTTAATAAGTGTCTTACTGTTATCAAATTATCTACCAATGTATATATATATATATATGTGTATAATAAATAATATGATTAGAAATTCCATAATACTCATATAAATTCAATAAGTTCAACATAAAGGTTAAATAATAATCCAAGGCTATTTATTTTATGAATAACATATTAAAAGACCAAGTAAAATGTTTTGAAGAACTTTAGGAGGATTTTGTTGGCCTACAATTAAATATAGGATCAAGAAAAACTCTTGACTCCTAATATGATATTAGGAAATTAGGTCACACAAGTGATGGAAAAAAGGGAAATTATGGTTCATAGGTCCAAAAAATAGTTAAAAAATGTTTAGGGAAGAAAATGATACATCGTAATGCCACAAATGGTATGGTTATTGTTCATAAACAGAAAGCAGTAATGATTGGTGTCAGAACACAAGAGCCTGTTATGTGGATAAAGATTTATTTTGGTATGAATTAGAATCAGAATATTTACTGATCTTAAGGAATAATGAGTGGTGTATTAGTGATGCACATGAATAAACCATTTATCAAATATTATTTTTGTGGAAATATGGGGAATTCTTAGAATGCTCATTCCATAGCCTTGAGGGTCACTATGTGACTTGGGACACACTATAATATTTACAAATAAGGTGTGTATTATCAAGGGAAAATATAGTGGAGTTGTTTTGTAAGGAAAACACACAAAGGGGAATCTATATCTTCTGAGTGGACAAGAAGATATGTATTTTATATCCAAGGAAGAAGAAAATAGGTTGTGGTATAAATTTATTGTTTATATGAGCCAATCATACATGGAAGATTTGTTGAAATGTGACACTGCTCAAGATCTCTCTAATTTATCATGTGATCATACTCATACATGCGATTCTTTCTAACAAGGGAAGATTATTTGAAATATATAAAAGGTTAAAGATCAATGGTCAATAAGAGTGATTGAACTAATGCAAATTGATGTGTGTAAACCTATTTCACCATGATCTATTGATACGAAGAGATATTTTTAGTGGCCAAGGATCAATTAGGTGGTAATGAGAGGTAGGTGAATCAGTGGTAGCCTTATTTTACTAATTCATTTTTTAAATTCAACCTATTGAAATTTGTTTAGGTTTTTGATCCACTCAATATAAACTCGCAATCATTCCTCAAGTGTAGTTGTAATGAAATAGGGAGAATCACATGTTATTTACAGGGTTATTTTGAAAATACTACTCATTTCTATATTGGTTATACCCCCCAACATGTATTATTCACTATCTCCACAAGTTAATACAATGACATATAATCCATTTTTCCTCTCTATAACAAAAAATAATCCACTATACACTCTCTTTCTCCATAATACATTGGAGATTCATTCTACTCTATAATCCAAAAGATACATCTACTTCCAAATTTAGGAAGAAGTTCTTCTTCAAATAGACTTACTCTATAAGAAATCTAGTCACTCCTACCTTGTGTTCTTTATCAATAATTTTAGAAATTATTATATTAAGACTCTTTTCAGATTTTGTGCAATCTAGATTCTCCTCAATATTCAAATAATCAAGAACGCATCAATTCATCTTTCTGTATTTACCTGATACATTATTGTATCGAGTTATCAGAAATAATATTTCAATTCAACACAGAGTCTTCATCACCTTCATACACACTTTATTCACAAAACAAACAATAATTGTTCATGGGTAATATATCATTATTACATGATTTAAAATCAATCATTTAAATCCTTATTTAAATTTGTTTCGTAATAACACATTTAATTACACATTTATATATGAATACTCATCAGTAGTGGTATCATATTTTCCTCATATTGAATGCCCCATTAGTTTCTGTGGGTATTTTGTTTCATGCAACTCATAAAGAATACTAGAAGGATTAAGGTTTCCCTCTTTCTTCTTAATGTGGTGTCTATCTCTATGAATCATTATCTATATTCATACATGTAACTCATATTTAATTACATAATAAAATACAAAAACTCATCAAAAATACCCAATGCTCGGGTCTTCTCCATTCTTCACATAAATGTTACAACTCATGTAGGAATCTGATTCACGTGGATTCATCAAAATATGATCTTCTAATCACCCGAATACTTATGTTTCACATTTCATCACATAGGATATTCATTTTAGAATAAATTTTTACTCTCATCACATGAACTATTCATTTTATTATTTAAATTATATTAATGAAATTGTAACTTCATGAATATATTATCATGATTGGATATTATAAGTTCATCATGGACTTCTTAATATGGAAGGGTCCTTGGTTTTATCCAAGGATTCCCAACCATGATCTTTGTGACTCATCAATGGTAGATAACCAATGCTCTATAAAACCCTTGAGAAAGGGAAGAAGGTTCTCACTAATTAGACAACTTGAAAAAGTTAGATCAAACTGTTGTGTAAATGTCTGCATGTTTTTAGTGGAGAGACAATGATTGTGTCACCATTTTCCCATATAATAATATCACTCGGTTGAGTGCTTCCTTATTTATTTTATCATTCCTTCAGCTTGGTAGAAGTGATTACTGGGGTACGCTCTCAAATCCTCACTGGCATCGACCCATGTTGTCTTCTCTAACACCATTCCACTGCACATGATTGAACCACCACTCTAATACCATGTGCCTCATGTGAATTCATGCTCGCCTACCATTTCTTCCCATACAATAGTCAACTCCAGTTCCCACCTCAAAAGTGGCTGCACCTAATTCCCTTATGTAGCTAGTTGGATGGATTCCTTTTTAAATAAAGTTAAAAATATGTGTTAGATAAAATATTCCACCAAATTCCATATTCACTCCAAATACCAATCCTTATTCTTCATGAAAAATATAAATAATATATTTATACTTTTTTCAAATATCTCTTCATTTATGTAATTTAATTTCATATTTGGATAATTATCCATGTTTTAAAAGTGAGAATTATTTAAGATTATCTTAAATAGAAAAAAATGTGCAAAGGAGTTTTCAAAAATGTTCACTAGGTATTCTGTGAGATGCGTGAACGCCGTTCACGCATCCCTTCTCTCGGGAAGATGGCATTCCTGAACCTTCTGCAGGTTCTTCTAAGTGTTGTTCAATTTAAGTTCCAGGGGCAGTCGGTGTCCCCGTTTGAGACGCACCCAAGTGCGGTGAACCTCCTACTGGTGGCAATATTATTAAGGTGCATCGTATACCTGTTTCCGGACTTATTACCACGATCAGTCTGCTCCGCAGCGTTGAACACCATTTCGATAGGAGTCGTGGGGGTTATTTTGACACCCGAGGTAATCGCGGCACCGATCGACTTTCTCCCCAGCCTCCTACTGCTCCTCTACTGGGCGTTCAAAACGATTAATAATATTAATTAATATAAGAATGTTTAGATACTATTAATTAGTTTTAGTTTATTTTATATATAAATTATAATAAAATTAATATTACATGTATTGTTTATAATTGTATATACACGTGTATGTTTTGAATTCATTTATCAAACACACACACACACATGTAATTGGGTTCTTTACACACACACACATCTATAAGGGAAATAGATGATCATATTTATAAACCAGCAATTTAAAAAATGAAACATTAAACATTTAAATAAATTTATAAAATGAACATATATTGATAATTTTGGTAATATAATTTTTAAAATAATATATATTATTATAATACTTAAATTATTAATTAATATTTATTAAGTAATGTATATTTTAAATCCTTTGTATTTATACATATATTTATTTGTGAATATAATTAATTATATAATTTAAAAAATATTTATGAATTTATATTAAAAATAATTTTTTTAATTATAATTATTAATTAATAATTTTTTATAAAATAAATATTATTTATACATGTATAATATATATATATATATATATATATATATATATTAGATATTGTAAATCAATATAAATATTATTATTAAAATGATTCCTTTTAATTTTTTAGTTTTATAATATATAATATATTGTGAAAAATTGTTATACATTTATATTTTTCATGTAAATAAATATTTGGATTATGTAAACGATTTTAATGAACACGTGAAATCATTTTTGTTTAAACAGTTTTTCATATTTAAAATTTTGTATTAAAATATTTTTCTTAGTTTAAAGTTTATCTAATTTTGTTTTCTTGAAAATTTAATGATATTTTAAAATCAAGTTTTGTGATCACTTATAATCAATTTTTCCCCTTGAACATCTTATTTTTTAAATTCCACATGTTGATCACCTCTATGTTTTGTTATAATAGGGGATCCGTCTCTCTTGGGACCTGAATTAGTGTAAGTGATGGTATATTAAGTTCATATATTTTATAAAAGATTAATGGTAAACCATATTAATAAAATCAGAACCATTAATAAACCAATTTATATCTTTAAAATTATAACCATTAATAATCTTACCTTTCAGTAATATTTTAATCATAAGAAGAATTTTTTCTATGAAATGTTATTGCACTTTATTAATTTTGGTAAATATTAATATTACCGAATCAAATAGGAAGGATATGAAGAAACAATGGATGGATTCCAATCGTATGAGAAAAGTTTATGAGGCTGGGGTGAAAGAGTTCATCATTTTTGAAAAATATCATGCATATAAACCATCTCAAATCCTTTGTGTGTGTTTACATAGTTGTTATTCAAGACCAATTAGTCCATAGGAGTGGGAAGAAAAATTGAAGGCGGGACACCACACGAGACAAGTGGCGCCACATGATTGGTTTGGTGGTTGCACCCAAGATTGAAACCGAGCGAAAGAAACACACTCAGGATGAAACAGGACCGTTGGATGTCAGCCAATCAACGGTCCAGGTAAACAGCAGATATAAGTATACGGTATAAGAATTAAATGTATTAGCATTAAGAATAAACATAAGCATATAGCCTTTGGTGGTTGCACCCAAGATTGAAACCGAGCGAAAGAAACACACTCAGGATGAAACAGGACCGTTGGATGTCAGCCAATCAACGGTCCAAGTAAACAGAAGATATAAGTATACGGTATAAGAATTAAATGTATTAGCATTAAGAATAAACATAAGCATATAGCCTTTGGTGGTTGCACCCAAGATTGAAACCGAGCGAAAGAAACACACTCAGGATGAAACAGGACCGTTGGATGTCAGCCAATCAACGGTCCAAGTAAACAGAAGATATAAGTATACGGTATAAGAATTAAATGTATTAGCATTAAGAATAAATATACCTTCTCATTCCGCGGAGTTGGTAAGAAATAAACCGAAATCCATTAATTGCGAGGCTTCCAAACACACATATATAGCCTTGGCATTTTATACGTACATTTTCTCATTTTACCGATGGCATTCCTGAACCTTCTGCAGGTTCTTCTAAGTGTTCTTCAATTTAAGTTCCAGGGGCAGTCGGTGTCTCCGTTTTAGACGCACCCAAGTGCGATGAACCTCCTACTGGTGGCAATATTATTAAGGTGCATCGTATACCTGTTTCCGGACTTATTACCACGATCAGTCTGCTCGGCTGCCTTGAACACCATTTCGATAGGAGTCGTGGCGGTTATTTTGACACCCGAGGTAATCGCGGCACCGATCGACTTTCTCCCCAGCCTCCTGCTCCTCCTCTTGCTGCTCCTCTACTCTGCGTTCAAATCGATCCACCGCATATTATTGGCCACCGTCGGAGCCGCAGTATCAAGGCTCCTTCACCGCTTCTTCCCGGAGGCGCGAGGACGTGGGCTACCGGTTTGATCGCCCGAAGCTCAACCCCACCTGCCATGGATCTTCTCCAACGGCTGCTGCTCATCTTGTTTTTTGTCATCGAAATCTTAAACTGTAATGACATACATAAAAAAATAAATTTATATACGGTTCCATAAAATATTTTATGTTTTCATTTTTTTTAAATGTATTTAAAATGTGTTGAATTATATAAATGCAAGACACTTTTCAATTGATAAAAACAAAATTGATAGATTTTTTTGGGGTAAAACTTCTTTTATGTTATTTTTTTAAAATGAATATATTAGGACACATGTTTTGTATAATTTATTGTTTTCCCCCAAAGTTGCAAAACATTTCCTAACATACTTTCTAATTGATATTTGAAAAATAAAAATATAAAATAATTTACAATATCAAATGCAACCAAACTTCTTGACGCTAAATATGTGAGGATGTGTTTATTTTATCCTTCCGCTAAAATGTATATTTCACCATGCATCCCATATCATTTACTCCCGTCAAATGTAAATGGTGGCACATAAGATAAAATAAGAATCTATTGATAATGAAGATAACATTCTTCTCACATGTAGCTTATTTTAGAGAGTCTCTTCTAGAAACATATTTGTCAAACAATGGTTCCATCTCAACGACCATTTTTAGTGATATAAAAAGTTTATTTTCATTAAAAAAATTCATATTTAAACATACATCTATTTATATAAATATATATATAATATTTAAACAACTACACTTATAGACAGGTGCCTATTATTTATATTAATATTAAGATATTTATAATAATCGTATGAAAGTGTATGAATATATATGTGCATGCACTACTACACATATGCTCTTTAACAACCCACAAAACGCCATTTAGCAACGCTAAAAAAGCGATGCAAATCGCAAATCCGCTCTGAATATCGCTTATAAAGGCCCTCCCTTTTATCAGGGCTATTTTGAGCACGGATGAATGCCCCACATTATCAGCGCTCAAAATAGCGTTGATAAAGGATTGGCTGGCTGCAATGTGCTGTTAATATAACAACACACCGATAAAAACCCAATAATTTCAAACAGTGCTATATGCATTTAATTAAAATCATGAATACATAAATATTCGCCCATGGTGTATACAAAAAAACATTTCTCTATACATTTCAAACAATGTTATGTATAATTACATTTACAATTAGCCAACAAACGGTTAAAAACATTAATGTTTCATCTTACAGATGGGTGGAATCCTCAAGCTAGCTACTTCAATTCATTGGAAGATGACTCTGACTGGGATGAGGAATTTGGAGATTGTAATAGTTTGGATTATGATATTTGACGTTTTCTCTATCTTTTTTATGTTCAAATGAGGGCAGAGTTGTCATGCCCGACTCTTCCTCAACCACTTTGTGCTATTGTTTTTTATTCTCTTTTAAAAAAGTGGATTTGACCACGACCTTCCAGTAAAAAAATACAAATATTTATAAATATATAAAAATATTTATTTATAATTAATACTATAAATAAATATATAAATATTTTTCAATAATTATAAAATTATAATAAATATATTTAAATTTTAAATATACAAAAAAGGTATACTGAGAAGAAAAGATATTGACCTTTTATTAAAAGATGATAGAAAAAGATAACAAGAGAACATACAAGGTTAAACAAAGAGACATTCCCTCATTAGAAAAAGTAGTTTAATGACCATAAGATAAAGGATCATTTTCATAGTCATAGTAAGATTCTTTTGTAGTTTCCCACTCCAACTGTGAATTACATTGGTTGAGAAACCTAAGAATCGCTGCATTGGACCTTTCCTGCTCCGAAGTGAGCTTGATCTTTGATGCCTTTGAATATGTTCTCATAGACACATTCCATGGCAGATTGGAATAATCTTTCTACAACCTTCTTTTTGGTGGGAACAGAGTTAATCCTTCACTATTGATCACCTTTCCCTTTCCATTTATGTCAACAGCCTTAAAAAAACATCCCCACCACTACCTGGAGGCCTGAGATTAGTAGTGATCAATTAAACCATCTGTTGCTCATTGTCACTTCCATCTTCTGAGATATTACCCCATTTAACAAAAAATTCCCAAAGAACTGAAATCATTATGAATCTCTTGAAAATAATTCATTTTTTTGATCATCAGATTCCCTAGACCGATCGTCCCGTCCAAAAAATCCTAAGAAGTCCACTTTCACTGGCTGCATAATGAAACCATACCCTTTAGGCTGTGAAGGAGTGTCCTCGGGTGCTACACACTAGACAAGAACCTCATTTACAGACTCATGCAGTGCCTCATCAGGTTGACGATTATCATCCATTGTATGCTTCCCATCCTGTCTAGGGCATTGATTAACAATCAAAACAGATTTACAATTATCAGAAAAATAATAAATACAACTATTATTTTTATAACATTATAAATATATATTTTTATATAAATATATATAATTATATAACAATATTTATAATTATATATAAATATTTTTAAATAAATAAATAAATTTATTTTTTTACAATTATAATTATAAATACATAAATATATTTACCTTTATATAATTATAATTTTAAATAAACAAATAAACAAATATATTTTTTATAATTATATTTATTAAAAAATATATATGAAAATAAATATAATATTAAAATAAATATATTTTTTATATTTATAATTACATAAATATATTTAATTATAAATATATATATATATATATATATATCTAATTATATAAAGATATATATTTATATAATTATATATAATTAAATAAAAATATTCATAATTATATTCACGTATTTTTAAATATATTTATTTAAAATTATATATACCAAGACTGCCCAATCATGGATTTGGAAACCAAACCCATGACCCTAAATTTATTATTAAAAGGAAAACATATAAGGAAGGAAGCACGTCAAGCAAGGCATAAAATGCCCACACACTACTACAAAACTGGGTTTATCCATTGGTAGGGCTTTAAAAGTGCTGTTAAAGACCCCCTTTTTCACAGTTAGAAAAAACGCTCTAAAAGGGGTCTTTAATGATGATTTTTAGCGCATTAAAATGGGGTATTTAGTAGTACTAAAAAAGCACCACTAAATGGTCCACTTTATCAACGCCTGTTAAAAAGCACTGATAAATGCCCCCCTTTATCAGCGCTATTAAAAAGTGCTCATAAAGGGGCCCTCTATAACTCTCCAACCCCAAAAGCTTAGAGTCGGTGATTTATTTTATTACATTGGCGGGATTGCAAGGAAATAACTCCCAGAGTACCGATCAGTTTAGCAGTTTTGGAAAGGTAAATTGCATAAATGATTCCCATAATACAATAGGAAAACAAAATAAAACATGATTTATAATAAAAATAAATAAACTACTTCCTTGAACACTCATTCAAATATTTCATCTTCATAACCTGGGGAAAGGAAACATAATATGGGTGAGCTCAAATGATTAGTAATGGTAAGTAAAGAAGAAGCAATAATGAATTGATGAGAATAATGAACATGATAAGGTTAATAACTATTAATGAATTCCATTCAAATAACTGGATAAGGAAAAATCAATATGGAAAGGTGAATAACTAAAACACGTGCCATCAAATAAATAAACCGAGGATGAAATGAATCCATATATAGATCGACACAAAATCTCATGGATAAATAATAACTGATGCTTTAAAATGAAATGCATCCACAGATATGTCGACGTAAAATCTCAGGAATGAATAATAACTAATTATAAATGAGGGAAATTCTTTATTATTGGATTCCATGTTTCCAAGGTAAATGGTACCTTTACCGTCAAGACCATTTACAGGATAGTTTACAACATATTGGGTAAATACCAATATGATTTGGCCAAATGTTTCATCTCACGAGACTACCGATGCTTCACGGTGCTATCTATAACATGGCCCCACATGTGTCATACCAATCTAAATCATTCCTCATATATTGAATAAACAATGTTCCTTATCAAAATTTATTCGTATTGAATAGAAGATACAAATTTATAAATAATTCCCGAGTTAATCAAATTACTGTCAAAGTTAACATCGTATATAAAATGATATAAGGTTTAGGTAATGATAATAATATCCATTGCGTGATAAAATGGATATTCAAGGTATTTTCTAACGATAAATGATTACAATAAAGTAATTTTTCCAAGAGAATTTTAACAATCACTAAATTAAGCGATGCTTCCAAGATAATCATTTGGAACTTTTTTGAGGAAAATAATATTTAAAAATTCCAAAGTGTCCCATACCACTTGAAAAATTTAAATCATAATTACCATGAAGGAAAGTTTCTTCTACCATGAAGAAAAATATTCATGATATAATGTATCTAAAGGGACAGAATATACAATATAAAAAATAATCCGTTGGTATATACGGTGTATGCCTCATGATGAGAAAAGTAAGTCAAGAATTCCTTACATCATCCCTACTATCTGTGGCGTGGTCTTTAGCCTCATGTATAGTGGTTTAAAATATTTTATTAACTAATATCATAACCATAGTAAATTTTATAATACCATTACATTCTTATAATATCTCATTACTCCTTTGTTATCAAAATTTCATTAATTTCAATATTTCGTGTGTTAATTGCCTAGTTTTCTCGAGTAAGTTTTAATTTTGTACATGTTGTTCTCATTAATTATATCATGGTTTCATCATCTCCATATTGTAAACCATGACTTAATTATCACATATAATCAGTATATATATTTTTATTACAATCTATAATAATTGGAGATAGGAAATGGAGTACACCGTTCATGGAGACGGTAGACCGTATCTACGAATGAACACTACTTTCATTTCATTGTCATATTTTTAAAGAATGAAATATAAATGATATGTATAATCATGTATATTATAATTCCAATATCACATATATGTAATATATTCCATATATATTTATTAATATCATCCTTATTACATTCAATGTATAACACGAATGAATCACATCACATTTAGTGGGCAATAGTCCACACTCCCACAAGCGATGTAATTTTATTTAGGCAAAATGGAATGTATAGAGGTATATATAATAAAAGTATTCAAAAACATAAATATATAATAAATATCAAATATTCCATATATATGTAGTTTTTAAATCCTAATGGCCACTATGAGAGGTGGTAAAAAAATGAACAATCATCGTTTGGTGAGGCAATAGTTTGTCATTCACAGAAACATTATTTTTATTACCCATTAGATGGATGTGTGTGTAAGTGTGAGATGAAACCTTAGAATAAAAAGTCCTATTATATTTAGGATACTATTGCTGTTATATAGAAATATAATAATGATATTTGTGTGGGTGGAGAAGTAAATGAATGAAAAGAGATCGTGGAAAACATTACCTTAAAAACCAGGTAACTGTTTTGGTTTGTACCAAAAGGCTTCCTTATGTGTATTCCTACCCAATTTGAGGCTACTAGGTATATGGGAGGGATTATAGGTGCTATTTTGGCTAGATATTGGTCTATCCAAAGTGTCTAGAGATGTGTGTGGAAAGGGGGAGGGGTGATGACCTTTTATAAGGGAGGAAAATGACATACTTAGTATTATTGAAAAAAAGCTAGGTGTACCCGCGTTTTTACCTTAAAAAAGATTTAAAAAACCCAAAAAAAAATAAATAATGTAAGTTTCATGGAATAATTATTTCTTTAAAATGGGTGTTGTACACGTTAATAGGTCATTTTGGCACATATGTTAAAGGTTTGGTCCTTTATTAAGCTTAATTTTTCCTTTATAATTATAATTAATTTTAATTACCATTACTAATATTTTTGTTAAAAAACTAATTTGACATTATTAGAAATTGTAAATTATTATTATTCGAAATACAGAATCAATTTTTCCAAGTTATTATCATTTAAGTGGAAAAAAGTTAATTGAATTTAATACCAGAGACAGGACGACAATGTGAGTTTTTAAAGTAAGAACGTCAAAAAGTTTACTATGTTTTTATTGTTAATTTCAAAGTTAAATTGATTCCAATGAAATACATTATATTATTTGATAAAAATATTACATAAGTAATCTTTAAGACCAATCTAAATCATAAATTAAAATTATAAATAAATTATATGAAAATGTAGTTTTGAAGTAAAATTCTGTATTTTCACTATTCATTATAAAATGAATATTCACATAAAAAAACCAAAAAATTTAACCTATCCTTATTTTTATGCCACTATTTCAAATATGATGTTTATTTTGACATATTAAATCAATTAAAGTGTCAATATTCAAATTTAAATTGGTGAAACTATGGGGTTTTATGTTTGAAATTGGGTTTGTTATTATCTCAATCTTATCAAATCTACTGGATGAATATAAATTTCTTTTAATTGAAAATAAAATGTATACATTACATTATTATCACTCGATAATTTTAATTAATTTAATATATTATAGTAAAACAATTTTTTGAGCATAAAAATAGTCTTCTATAAAAATATTTATATTATATTTAATTAATTTTTATATTCATTTCTAATTAATATTTGACCCATTTATTTATTATATATTTATGTAAATCAAAATTTTTAAAATTTAGTTATTACTATTCATAACTAATAATTTAACATAAACTTTATATCTTATTATAACAATATATTAATGATATATTATTTCTTGGTGAAACTCTGTCTTGCATGTTATATAAAATTTCTAAAATAGTCGTACTTGCATGTAACACAAGATAACCCAATATTGTGTAAATTGTGACATATATAATATATATAATATATTTAAATTATTAAATATATTTTATTATATCAGGGTATTATATCCCCTTACGTGATTGGTGTCACGTTCCATACACGCTATCAAATATAAGGTTTCTACTTTAGATTTTTGGGTCGTTACATTCTCCCCACCTTAATTAAATTGAATCCTTGCAATTTAATCTCGATATTAGTGATTGATTATTTGATATTTTATATGATTGAAATCCACCATCATGATAAGGGTTCATAATAAATCCTCTAGAAAAGAGAGAATAGGAAGTACAAAGGTCACATGGACTACCATGTAACTAGGTATCTAAGTAGGAGAACCTTAGTGGCAAGTGAAAATTGGTACTTAGAGGAAGAGTTAATATTTATGGGACTGAATGATGTCATCAACCACAAACAAGTGAATGATTAATGGAATGTTGAGGGACTAAAATCCATAAATCGAGGATTATTAAGAAGACCATTATTTCAATAGAAATTAAGGTATTAGGACCACATTTTTTTCTAAGACACTTTCCAAATATTTAGAAATTATTTTACTGACCAAGAATATAAGGAAATATTATTACTTTATAGGTTCCAATATCATATGAACAATTCAGGCTTTTGGATGGGCTTTTATATAATTCTAAATCATCCCTTTCCTCCAAAAAATTATTTACCAGTAATTATTTGTTTTGACTGAAGCACTAATTGTTTTTAAAACGATCATAATACCTATAAAATAGCGACAAGTACAACTATTTGTCTCTAACTATTATCCAAAGTTATTATAGTAAATAAATTAATCTCTAAACCTATAAAGGTACATTACCTGTTCATCATTAATATTTATTCATCAAAATTTTCAACTAAAAACAATGACTTATCAACTAGGGCATTACGTAGGTCAGTGGTTGATTTGAAATCCTTAGCATCCTTCAGTCATGGGTTCATATACCACGGCCTTTCAAGACATGATTGGTTTTAACCTGTCATACAAGATTTCCATTTATAAAACAAAATTAATATAATTTATAAAATAAATATGATGGATATCCTTGACATAAGGTTAATAACAAAATATCCTTTTAACTAATGTTTCCAATACAAACCTAATAAATAAATACTTATTGCATTTATTTCCACAAAGGTCCTTCATTGGTCAAGAGATTATCCATAATATTATTGGTAGGACTTATAAATCATGACAACTAATTTTCAATCTAAAACACCTTAGTTTTAACCTAGTTTATTTATTGTCATTATCTATTCAAATCCTTTGTAATGGTCTGTAAAGAAAATGTGAATTATCCAAAGCATACCCCCGAGAGTGGCAAACCAGGTGTGTAGTAAGGCCCATATTCGTGTACCAGATTACCCCGAGTTAGGCTCGGAACAACTTGTCAGAGTTATTACTCCTCGGTATATCTCTACTAGAACCATGTCTTCTTGAAGTATCCAGATAGGGATGTATTTCTATGAATACCCACAAATCTCTACCTTACCAAAATTCGAGGATGTTATTATATACTTATCATCAATTTCTACCATAGGGTTATGTTATATAACCTAATTTTTGATAAATCTAGTACCCAAGGGTTCTAGTAAACATCCTTTGGAACCAAATATAGCACCCCAACCACAAATTCTTGCATCCAATGCATTATTTTATTACATTGGAATTATTACAAAGAAATAAATCCTAAAAGACTAATCAGTTTAGTAGTTTTGGAAGACATATTATATAAATGATTCCCATAATACATTGTGAAAAGAAAATAAAACATGATATTTAAAAAGATGAAATAAAATGCATACTTTAATGCTCATTCAAATATTTATTCTTCATAACATGGGGAAATGAAACATAATAAGGGTGATCTCAAATGCTCAGTAAGGGTAAGTAAAGAGAAAGTAATAATGAATTGATGAGAAAAACGTACATGGAATGGTAAATAACTATTAGCGCATGAATTTCAAAAAACTAGATATGGAAAAATAAATAATGCAATGTGAATAAATGAAACACATTCCATTAAATAAATAAACTGATGTTGAAATGAATCCTTATGTATGTCGACAAAAAATCCCATTAATAAATAATAACAGAAGTATGAAAATGAAATGCATCCATAGATATGTCAACAAAAAATCTCAGGAATGAATAAAAACTAAATAAAAATGAGGTAAATTCTTTATTATGAGATGTCATGTTTCCTAGGTATAGGTACCTTTACCATCAAGACCTTTCATAGGATGGTTTACAACATATTGGATAAAAACCCATTTGATTTGGCCGAATGTTTCATCTTATGAGATTATCGATGCATCGAGGTGATATATATAATTGGGCCCCACCCTTATTGTACCAGTCCAAAGCATTCCTCATATAGTGAATAAATAATTATCCTTATAAAAATGTTTCTGTATTGAATAGAATATATGGATTTATCAATAATTCCCCAGCTAATCAAATAACTTTCAAAGGGAGCACCGTATATAAAATGATATATAGTTTAAGAAATAATAATAATATCCATTGTGTTAGAATGTGGATATTAAAGGTAATTTAAAATGAAAAATCATTAAAATAATGTAATTATATCAAGAGAAAGCTAACAGTCACAATAGGAAGTGAGTTTTCAAAGATAATCATTAAGAACTTTTATGAGGAAAATAATATTTAAACATTCCAAAGTGTCCTATACAACTTGAAACATTTAAATCATAATTACGATGAAGTAAATATTTTTATACCATGAAGAAAAGGATTCATGATATAAATAATAAAAAGTTTCAAAAGATACACTACTCAAAAGAAGTATGTGGTGTATATGGCGTATGCCTCATGGAATGAAAAGTAAGACACACATTTCGTACCTTATCCTTCCTTTTTATTGTGGGGTCTTTTGCCTCCTGTATAGTGGTTTGAAATATGTTACTGACTAAAATCATAACCATACTGAATTTTATAATACAATTAACTTTTTATAATATCTCATTACTCGTTTGTTAACAAAAACTCATTAATTTCAGTATTTCACAAGTTAATTGCCTAGTTTTCTCAAGTATGTTTTAACTTGTTACTTGTTGTAATCATTAATTATATCACGGTTTCATCATCTCCAGAATGTAAAACATGAATTAATTATCACATATAATCAGTATATATGTATTTATAATAATCAATAATAAGTGGAGATAGGAAACATAATGCACCATTCATGGAGATGATAGGTCGTACGTATGCAGGAACACAACATTCATTTCATTGTCATATTTTTAAGAAATGAAAAGTAAATGACATGTATACTCATGTATATTATAATTATAGTATAATATATATGTAATATATGTAATATATGTTTATGAATATCATACATAATACATTCCATTTATAATGTGAATGAATCACATCGCATTGAGGGGGCGATAGTCCACACTTCCACATGCGATGTTATCGTATTTATGCATAATGAAATGTATAGAGGTATGTGTTATAAAAGATTTATAGAAGAATAAATATATTTTAAATATAAAATATTTCATATATATACGTAGAGTGTCTATAATAACGGACACCTTGAGAGGTGGTAAAGAAAAAATAAACAAACATCATTTTGTGAGGTAGTACTTCACTATACACAGAAACAATATGTTCGTTACCCATTAGAAGGATGTGTGTGTAAGTATAGGTAAAACAATTATAATAAAAACAAAATAGTATATTTAGGATATTGTTGTTATTATAAAATAAAATAATAATTTTATTTTAGTTGGTGGAGAATTAAATTAAATAAAATAGATAGTTAAAAAATGTTACCTTAAAAACCAGGAATCTCTTTTTGGTTTGCACCAAAAGGCTTCCTTAGGTGAATTCCGTCCCAAACGGATGATTTTAGGTCTAAGAGAGATATTTTTAGGAGATATTTGTGTAGATAATGGTCGATCCAAATTGTCTTGAGAGGAGTGAGGAATAGGGAGAGGAGGTGGTATTTTATAAGGGAGGAAAATGACTAACTTGGTATTTTTGAAAAGAAGTTAAGTGTATCCACATTTTTACCCAACAAAAAACTTCAAAAACCAACAAAAATAAATAATGAAAAGTTAATGGAAGAATTATGGCTATAAAATGGGTGTTGGTAAAGTTTATAGATCATTTGGTCCCTTAATTTAAAGGTTTAGTCCTTTATTAAGCTTAATTATTACTTAATAATTGTAATTAATTCTAATTACTTTCACTAATATTTTTTTCAAAAACTAAGTTGACCATATTAAATATTATAAATTATTATGATTCCAATTATGGAATATTTATTTTTTTCAAATTATAATAAGATAAATGGAAAAAATTAATTTAAATTTAATACCACATACGGGACGATAATGCATGTTTTTAAAGTAAAAATTCCCAAAAGATTACTTTGTTTTTTATAGTCAATTTCAAATTGAATTTGATTAAAATTAGATAAATTGTTTTAATTGATAAAAATATCATCTAATTAAACATTAAAACCAATCTAAAACATAATTTATCCTTATAAATAAATAATATGAAAAAACAGTTTTGAACTAAAATTCTGTATTCTCACTATTCATTACAAAATGAAACTTCACAGTAAAATACAAAAAAATTACCCTAACCTATTTTTTTATCTATAAAATATTAATTTTATTTTGAAATAAAAAATCAATCAAATTGTCAATATTATGATTTAAAATGGGGTTTCAGTTAAAAGGAGGTAAAATTATCTTTATAAAAATATGGGGTTTTATGTGTGAAATTTGGTTTGTTCTTATATTATGCCTATAAAATCTATAGGATGAATATATAAAATATTTTATTTAACATATAATATATATATATATATATAATAAATTAATATCACTCAATAAGTTTAATTAATTTAATCTATTAGAGTAAAACAACATTTTGAGCATAAAAATAGTTTTCTGTAAAAATATTCACTTTATATTCAATTGCTTCTTATATTCATTTCTAATTAATTTGTAACCAATTAGTTAATTTTATATTTGTGTAAACCATAATTTTAATAATTTTTGATTACTATTCATAACTACTAATTTAACATCAATTTTATATCTTATTATCAAAATATTTTAATAATATATTTTTGTTCAGTGAAACTCAGTCTTGTGAGTAATGTAAGCTTTCGAAAAGAGTCTCGCTTATGTGTAACAGAAGATAAATAGATATTGCTTGAATTGTGAAATATAGAACATATAAAATATATTTTAAATAGTAAATATCTCTTAAATTATCATGGTAATATATCCCCTTATGCCCTTGGTGTTGCGTGTCATGCACGCTATCAAATATAAGGTTCATACTTTAGATTTTCAGGTCATCACTGGTCCTTTATCAACGTTAATAAATAAATTTTTATAAAGGGTATATTTAAAAAAAAAATTTCATTAAAAATAATATATAAATATATTTATATTGATATAAATATAACACATATATTTTTAAAATTTTTTTGATATGGATAAATAGGCCTTTACACTGAATATATAAAATATTTAGTGAAAATTGATTATAAATTCTTTTCAAAAATATTATAAATTTATAATTTTTTAATTATTCTCATTTAATAGTAATTTAATAACAATTTCAAGATAAAAAATCAAAAAATCAATAAAATATCAAAAATAAGATCAAAATGTAAGTCGAACTTCAAACGACCATAATTTTTTATCCGGATGTCCGTTTGTGCTCTACCACATATAAAATTGAATATTGAAATGAAGTCTGCCATATTAACATGGGGGAACCCCAGTAACACTTTTCAAGTACAAAAATTCCCATAAGGAATTTAAAACTGAGATTTTAGTCGGGGTACTCCAATTTTTTAACAATCGATGGATTTTCACCATCGTTTAAGGGGGTCTTATTGTCTTTTTTAGTGGAGAATAGATTTATTCCCTGGTATGAAATTCATATTTATATTATGGTTTTAATGTTTTATCATTTTTCATTTTATTCTATTATTTATAATCAAATATATTAAAAATATACATATTTTGTGTATATTAATAAATAAAAAGTAAATTTTATAAATAAATATTTAAACATATTTACAATAAAATATATTTCTTAGTTTATAAACCTTTTCAAAATAAAAAATAATATCCATTTTATTTGAAATAAAAATGTATGAATATATATTCCTATACAATTAATGTATATATAATTTGCATATATATATATATATATATTTGTGTGTGTATTGAAAAATAGATATATATTGTAATATATGTATATAAATATAAATATATAATATATGTAAATAAATATAAATATGTATAATTATATTTATAGATGCACACACACACACACACATATATGTACATATTTATAAACACAAAAAACATATTTTATATATGTATTTAAATATATATATATATATATATATATGGATAAAAAAATGAAACGATATATATATATATATCATAAAAAGGAAAACAAAAAAATATAGGGGATTGAAAAATCTGAAGGCGTATGAGTTGGAGGTCATAGGTTTGCAACTCACTGGAGGTCGGGGCACCTGCGAGAGATTGGAATTTTCTAAAGCACTCATAATGGGGAGAGGGTGGTGGGGAGCACCCATAAGCACTGATAAAGGGGGGGGGGGGTAGGGAATATTGAAAAAAGGTGAGGCATGTTTGAAAAAATAAAAATTACCCCCTTTTTTGTGAGGCTTTTATTAGCACTTTTTAGCACTATTAAAGGCCACCATTAACAACACTAAAAGAAGAGATGATAAAGGCACCCTTTATCTGTGCTAAGAAAAAGTTTCAATAAAGGTCCCCATTTATCATGGATTTTTTAAACAATGCTAATGGGCGACATTATTAGTGATTTTTACAAGAACTATTAAAGCCAACCCTTTTACATCACTCACATTATCAAAGCATTAATGGCATTGATAAATCCCTTTTACTAGTGTTATCAAAGGCTAGCTTTTTTACTAGTGGCATCAGAAGTAATGAAGCCTAATATAGTAATTCAATCCATGATAGTCACTATAGATCCCAAATTCCTAGGATATATTCCTTTTACCTTTGTATGTCGACCTTTTTACTATGTATTGGCCCTTTGTGGGACCTCATATTCTTCTTTTGAGGATGATTCATAGAAGTCCTATAGTGTCCATATCTGGATTGGATCAGAATCCATCTTCAATGTTTATTGATAAGAACTTCTAAACTGTTAAATGGTCATTGAAACCAAATACATCTGACTCCATCATATAGAAAATGACTTCTTGTTGTGGAAAAAATGATTATGACACTTCCTTGCAGAGGTCTTCAATTGTACTTTCGCCTTCCTGGTCCTGTAGAGGTATGGTACTAGTGTTTTTTTCATATAAAATATCACATTTATCATATGAGGCCTTTCCAAAATATACATATTAATTTTTCATTAGATCAATAAAATAGGGTGGATAAGACCACTCCACATTCTCAAAACCATTAGTGCTCATACTTGAGGGATTGGTAATTGGATTCTAAACCTTTAGTTGGTCTTGGATCAAGGAAGACTCTCCCTTATTAGATGTGGTGGGGGGGGGGTAGATGCTTCCATTATAGATGCACCCACTACTTCAACTAATCACACCCCTTCCTTTCACCGGTATTCATAGTCTCATTATCCCGAAATGATTTTGAAATACCAGAAAAGAAGTAGACATGCTCCCACCTCCCTTATTGTGTTTTTTATATGCTTTTAAGTGATCACCCCTACATATGCCATTTTACCTTATTTCCACTCTCATTGAAGTAGACATATTCTAACAAATTAGCTAAATTCATATCATCATCAGAGGACTACCCACAGTTTGAGACAACCACATATGGATCCTCCTTGGAAGGCTAAATAATCTGTAGTTTCTATTCACTACCACCTAAAATAGGAATCAATTATTCATTGCATGTGGTTTCTCCCCAAGCATAAGAAATATTCTTGAACAGTAAGAATCCATTAGGCCATAACATGTTCACTACAAACTATCTCAATTACTCATCAACAATACCTACCCAAGATCCAGTATCGCCCTGTAGAAGTGGAAGCAGTCCAGAATTCAACATGCTATGATGTGCAGAAGGACTCAAACCCACACCCTAGTCATCAGATGGAGAATCAAACCCTGTGCTGGAGATAAACTAACTTTTTACACAAGAGTACTTGGATTTACACCTGATATAGGACTATGGTCAGTATGAGATTCCCCAAGATTGGACAAACCCCCATATACAATTTTAGAAAAGGAAGGATGTATCCCAACACTATGAGCCCTAGGGTGTAGGCCAGTTCCAGCATGTGAGCTCCCATAATCCATGGCTACAAAGTCTGATTACCCATCCTTTAAAGAATTTTCCAATAATTAGAGTGGTTTCTTGAATTTACAATGGTCAATTGAGTGACCCAATATCTTATAATTTGTGAGCATCATATTACTATGATAATTTTAAAAAATATGACCAATTTTTTTACACCTAGAGAAACTTTTAGGAATATTATATAGTGTAATTGAGATTTCAATTATAAACTCACTAACCACAAAAATTATCATTTCAGTAATGGGAGTAAGAATAACATCCTCAACCAGTACATTAATAAAGTGAATAAAACATTCTTTTCCAGTATCTTTTTCACACCAGATGCAGATTTACATGTCCAAGGTAATGTCCAAAAGGATCTTTGAGTTCTGTAAGAACCAGGTTAGACCATTTATAAAGAAAAATACCTGAGGAATTGTGTTCTTGATCTTTGAGGGGTTGAAGAATGGATCCGAGTCCCATATCCTAAGAGTTCCAATCTTGAGAGACACAATTCCACACCCCCGTTCCATGGATTTTATATTTTCTAAATGTAAAATGATATTAAAAATACCTTACATATGGAGAGAAGACACCAATCTTCGAAACCTCAGATTTGCGATAGATAACCACAAAACCTCACAATCTTCAATGGGTTTTTAGAAAGAAACCACACAATCCGATCAATGATCAAGTGTTGAAATCCCCTTATTTGATCTTGAAAAATCACATGGTCAGCCTCGATTAAAAAAGAGGGTTCCATTTTAAGTAACCTTTCTTGAAAAATTATTAACATCAGAGAAGAATCATCCTATCTCAGCATTCCCAGCCATGTTTTGGGATTCCTCTATTAGGCGAGTGACTTTTAAATCAGGGTTTCAAAAAATTAGATCCTCCCTATTCAAATCAATTTAATATTTTTTCTGCTTCATATTATAGATAAACACATGCCTCAGATCAGAATAGCATTCCTCATCAAATACCACTGCGATTCAGATCTAGAATCCAAGATGAGATAGAAAGAGAAGCTCCTGAATAATTCCCATCTCCAATTCTAAAATTATATATAGTTATATTAATTTATAATTATATAAATTAAATTTTCATAATTATATGAACTATTTTATTAAATATTTATCAGTGCTTTTCTAGCACTGATAAATAGTGATTTTATCAACTTTTTTTATTTTAGTGCTGATAAATGACCTATTTTTCAGTGCTTTTTTGGAAGCATTGATAAAAACATTACACCAATTTATAAATTTAACCCTAAGTGATTTTCATTTATCTATTCCTTCAATCTATTCTAGATGTGAAACCTCGCCACCACTATCTCTCTCCACTTCTCTCCCTCCCTACAATCGTGCTTCATCACCTCTCTCTTCCGCTCACTCTCCCTCCCTCCCACAGTGATCTCCCTCCCTCAAGCACCACATATCTCCCTCTCTTTCACCACTACAACTGCTCTCCCGCCCCACTGCCATCACCACTGCTCTCCCTCTTTGCTTCCAACACACTGACACTCTCTCTCCACCATGCACTCTCCCTCACTCTCCTTCACTGTCTCTCAGATAAATTCATATTTGATATTAAATGTTTTCACATTTTTAGTTTTTATTTAGGTGTTTTTAATTTTTTTACTAAAGTATCTGATGTCAATTTCCTTTCCTGAGCGCATTGGGAAATAGTGTGAAAATTTGGGTGATTGACACTTATCATAGGCGACATTTCACCACCGACAATTGTTGGTCACCCACAATTTCCCCCTCCATCTACAACATTGATAAAAACATCTATTGTGACCAATGTTATTAAAATATTATTATATATATATATATATATATATTTTAATTTTATGATAGTGACTTTTGGTACATCATCACATTTCTGATTGTATGCCCGTTGAATTAGCATAGTGCGAGTGAACTAAACAAAAATAATTTTATTATGTTTCCTCGTTTATATTCTTCCTGATATAATCAGTGTTTGTTGGTTATGTATCATTGAATCATATGTCAAAATGGATAAAGAATAGAGATGAGTAATTATAAAATCATCATCATCAAAAAATAATTTAAGGGTACTAATAAGGAATTTATGATCATATTGTGCAGTGAGAGTTTTAAGGAAAATGTGTTTAAGTTGGAAAATTTCCATACCTTAATTCACCCCACTTATGGTATCTTATCATTGAATCCATTTTGGAGCCTAAAAATAATGATATAAATTAATATAATAATTTTTATATATAAGAAATTAATATTAGTTTATTTTTTGAAATAAATTTGAAGAAAATTAATATTATTGACATGTATGTGTTGAGTTCACTTATTACACAAATGGACATCGATGTCCTTTGGTTATTCAGATGTGCGTACACACACATATGTGAACAGTTTTTATGTATAATACAACTAATATCAAATATATTAATATATAATTATTAATTATTAATATATCTTTAACATTATTAATTAAAATAAGGATGTTTAGATACTATTCATTTGTTTTAGTTTATTTTATTTAGAAATTATAATAAAATTAATATTACATGTATTGTTTATAATTATATATACACATGTAAGTGTTGAATTAATTTATCAAACACACACACACACACACACATGTAATTGGGTTATTTACACACACACACACACATCTATATGGGAAAAAGATGATCATATTTATAAACCAGCAATTGATAAAATGAAACATTAAACATTTAAATAAATTTATAAAATGAACTTATATTGAGAATTTTGGTAATTTAATTTTAAAATAATATATATTATTATAATACTTAAATTATTAATTAATATTTATTAAGTAATGTATATTTTAAATCCTTTTTATTTATGCATATATTTATTTATGAATATAATTATAGATTAATATAATTAATGATATAATTTAAAAAATATTTATTAATTTATATAAAAAATAATTATTTTAATTATAATTATTAATTAATAATTTTTTTATAAAATAAATACAATTTATACATGTATAATTTATATATATATATATATATTAGATATTGTAAATCAATATAAATATAATTATTAAAATGATTCCCTTTAATTTTTTAGTTTTATAATATATAATATATTGTGAAAAATTATTATACATTTATATTTCTCATGTAAATAAATATTTGTATTATGTAAATGATTTTAATGAACATATGAAATCATTTTTGTTTAAACAATTTTTCATATTTAAAAATTTCTATTAAAATATTTTTCTTAGTTTAAAGTTTAACTAATTTTGTTTTCTTGAAAATTTAATGATATTTTAAAATCAAGTTATGCGATCACTGATAATCCATTTCTCCCCCTCAAGCATCTTATTTTTTAAATTCCACATGTTGATCACCTCTATGTTTTGTTATAATAGGGGAGCCATATCTCTTGGGACCTGAATTAGTGTAAGTGATGGTAAATTATGTTCATATATTATAGAAAAGATTAATGGTAACCCATATTAACAAAATCAGAACCATTAATAAACCAATTTATATCTTTAAAATTATAACCATTAATAATATTTCGTTTCCCTAATATTTTAATCATAAGATGAAATTTTTCTATGAAATGTTATTGCACTTTATTAATTTTGTAAAATATTAATATTACCGAATAAAATAGGAAGGATATAAAGAAAAAAATGGATAAATGCCAATCGTATGAGAAAAGTGTATGAGGCTGGGGTGATAGAGTTCATCATTTTTGAAAATATCATGCATATAAACCTTATCAAATCCTTTGTGTGTGTTTACATAGTTGTTATTCAAGAGCAATTAGTCCATAGGAGTTGGAAGAACATTTGATCTGTTACAAAATAGATCTAAGTTATAAATTTTTGACTAAAGATGTGTAAAAATTGAATGTATTTAGTGAATAAGATAAGATTTAATTTTATGGATGAACTGATATGATTACATGTGTGGAAAATGATGATGACTATATCGAATATGTGATTATAGGTGTCACTGATAATGGATATCGTATTGATGATATGACATTGATAGTTGAAGATGAAATTTTTGATTGCTGAACATTTTTTGAGTAGTTAAAGAGTTGTGCAATGATGCCATAATATGCAGGTTATACTAATTATAAAATATTTCCAGCCATACTGAAGCTGTATAATTTAAAATCAAGAAACATATGAAGTGACACCAGTTTTACCGAACTTCCTACTCTCTTGAAGGATTTGATCCCAAAATATAATGAGATTACATTCTGAACCTATGATGATAAAATAATGATATGTTCAAAGGGTTGTTCTTTAAAAGAATACATGTATTTGAAAATGTCTGTATACAATTTCATAAGGATAAAAAATCACTTAAAAAATTTCCAAAGTGTGGTTCTTCTCAATACAAGAATGATGAATTGGGTCCTACAAAAGTCGCATGGTACTTCCCGATCATTCCAAGGTTTAGGAACCTATATGTAAGTGAAGAGACTTTAAGATAATTGATGTGTAATATAGATACATGAAATAAATAGGGGAACCTTTGTAACCTAGAAGACTCACCTTAGTGGAAGAGAATTGATCACAAGTATCTTCAATTTCAAATGGAGTTGAGAAACCATTTTTTTCTCAATCCATAGATGGTGTGAATTATTTTGGTTTTCAAAGAAACACTCATAGTACATGGACAAGTCTATTTCTAAAGTATAACTTTCCACCATGGTTATACATGAAATGAAAATACATTATGATACCACTACTTATATCAGGACCAAAACATCCAGTTAAAGATATTGATTTTTATTTGGATCCATTGATCGATGATTTGAAAGTATTGTAGGATTCAGGTGTTACACTGTATGATTCTTACATAAGTGAATATTTCACATTGAGATCCATGTTGTATATGATGATAAATTAATTTTCTTCTTATGTAAATTTTTTAGGATATAGAATTAAAGGAACTCAAGGGTGTCCCATTTTTGAACAAGGCACATAGTCAATTAGATTGAAAATTCATTGAAGACTATGTTCATGGGACATCATATATTTATACCCCGATGAAATATGTACGGATCTTGGATGACAGAATTCAATGAGAGTTTTGATGAACACACTACACCGTCACCACTAACCGATCATCAGTTGTTTGAGAAAGTAAAATATATATACACTGCTTTAGGTAAATTTTGTTCGAAAAACCATACAAAATCTAGTTGGAAAAAGAGATCATTTTTTTTAATTACCGTAATGGAATTTTTTTACATCAGTGATTTCCTATATTTCATGCATGTGGAAAAAATGTATGTTATAGTTTCATTGTAACATTAGTAAATGCACCCAGAAAAATAAAGGATGGAATAAAGGCTATGTTAGACATGATTGACATGGGAATATGTAATGAGGAGGCTCCATTGAAGGGATAATAACAAAATTTTCTTCCCCTATACTCTTATACTCTCTCTAGATAGGCGATATATCAGTTTTGCAACTTCTTGAATTACGTAAAGGTTCCAAAGTGTTATTTTCAAATATCGAGAATATCATGTCAATAACTGATTTAAAGATAAAGGGTATGAAATCATATGAATGTCATGTTTTGATTTAAGATTTAATACTTTTAGCTTTATGTATTATTTTTACCAATAATGTACATCATATATTAACCAATCTATATCTATAATTAAAAATCTATATTTAGTAAAATTATAGACCTGATGAAATCTCCAACTATGGAAAATGAAATTGTTGTCATATTATATGAATTAGAGATGTTATTCCCACCAAAATTATTTGATATGATGGTTCAGTTGGTAACAGAGACTAGACTGTGTGGTCCTATACATTATATATGGATACACCCCATTGAACGGTATAAGAAGATTTTGAAAGGATACACAAAAAAATCAATTCTGCCAGAATGTTTTACTATAGAATGATATGTTGTTTATGAATCAATTGAATTTTGTAAGGACTACTAGTCTAGTTTTGAAAGAATTGTTCTATCTAAATCTCTTCACTTTGGGTGTGTTTTGGGTGATGGAATTTCTAGAATAGATATTGTCACAATCACTATTACAGATCGGGAGCATGCCCGTGTTTATGTTTTTCACAACATATTAGAGGGTTCCCCATTTGTTGAAACCCAGAAAGAAACTATTTGGAATTTGAATTCATCAAAGGATGAATGTTGGATATCAAATACACATAACCAATAGTTTATAGGATGGTTTCAATAAAATATTTTTAAGGAGTCATCTAAAAATCCAGAATGAATTTTAGAATGACTTAGATGGCTAGCTAGAGGACCAAGTGTTCATGAATTATCTTATAATGGTTATGTAATTAAAGGTTATATGTTCTATACAGATAAACACGATGAACACAGTACCCTAAAAAATAGTGGAGTTACACTTTTGGATGAATTGATTCATGTATCTGGTACCAAGGAAGGAAATCCAATTTATGTGAATATTTCATAATTTTGCCTCATCAAATAAATATGGGAGATAGATTAAACAATAGTCAATATACCATTTTTTCAATGAAAGTGGGTTAATAATTGGTGTTCTATTAAAATATATGAATTAGGATTCATAAATGTGTATTTAAGTAAGGAAGAGTATAAATACGAACCATTTATAATGGAATCATAGGATGTATATGTATTTTATGTTCCAAATCCCACAAAATGAAGTGGTCAATTGTTCTTTTATCAAGCAAAACCACTAAGGGTTACATGTTAATTGAATCGAGGATGACCCTTTCCCTGGGACTTCATAATAATGTTTTAGTGGTCTCAATGTTGATAAGGTTAGGAATGTAATAGGAGAACACAATTAAGGTATTTGGATACTCAATAGATGGGTTAAATATATTAAACCTTTAAAAAAATAGTTCAACAATCATGTTATCTTTTTTTGTAATATACAATGCATTAACTCATATTATTATCTTTTCACTTCTTCATTTATGTAATCTAAATTTAATGTTCAACCACTTATAAATATAATGAATTTGGCAATTGATGATGCTCCCAGTCATGAGGAACAAAAAATTTATCAAAATGCGGGTGCTCCCAATATAGAGGAACAATAACCTTCTGCACATGCAGATGCTACCAATCTAGAGGAACAACATATTAACAATGTTGATGTCAAGGAAGTGGTATATGGTGAACAACCAGTGTCCCAAAAATAATATAACATATCATGATGGTGTTAGAAAAAATTATTAAGGGAAGAAACAAATGCGTCAAATTCGAGGTTGGATTGACTACATGCAGCTAGACTGTTTACCCCAATAAGTCCATGTTCTAATGTTACAATGGGCTCACCACTTGCATGCGCATTCTGATTGATGTAGTTTCGTGGGAAAATATTGTTCCAACACTAAAGACACTAATTTGGGATATATTAGGGTGACATTATGATATACATTCTTTATTTTGTTAAAATAAAAAATAATGAAATGTTGACTTACTATTCATTACCCATTTTAGAGTGTATTTATAGTAGATTAACCCCAAATTAAATTTGTATTAATGGTTTCTCGAAAAGATCACATAATATTTTACACAATTTTTACGAATTTTTATATCAAATATGTTGAAGGGAAAATATACCCGAACCCACCACAAATGTATAAACACATGATAAACTAACATGAATGCGATGCATTTATAGGTCATCATGAAGAGGCATATTATCAAGTACATTATGATTGGTGATAAATTTAATGAAAACAAAAGTATTAATAACATTGATTAATAATTTTTAATTTATGAAATGATGATTTTGTACTAAAAATAAGCAATGTGAACCGAAAAAAACATAACCCTACCAGAAAGAATGGATGGGGTATACTTCACTAGAAAAAAAAATTGGAACATATTTTAAATATAACACAAAACAGTTATGTTATATTAAATAACAAACTAATTATGTTCATTTATTTATGTAAAGATTGATGAATTGAAATCCAAATCCACTTCCATCCTACATCACATATTATGGAAGGAGACACATGTAAATAAATAAGATATACTAATAAATAAGAACACAAAAAAGTGTGGGAACGTGTGTAATTATGACATAATATTTTTTTCTCTAAATATTTATTACCAAAAAATGACTACTTATTTTCCTTTTTTTATCCAACTTAGAAAAAAGAGTCATTATTATATTTACCCATTGAATAACTACTATCCGTGTCATTGAAGTAGCTAGAATAACATGGCAGTGTTGGTGGTGTGGGTTTTTGGGTGTCATCCTGAACATATTTTGAGAAAACAATTAACAGGGGGATAAAGATAAGAAAATGGACGTGTCACATGCATGATTAGATTCTGTAAAAAAATAACATAATGAGAAGATATAGTTGTTAAAAAATATTATGGGAAAGAATGTCATGACCTGAACCAAGATGAGGCTCGAACCACAACTTCCCCAAGCATGCCTCCATAGGGTAGGGGATGGAGACTAGCGTCGAAGGCATAACTAAAATAGGGAGTCCTTTTCCTAAGTACATGTACATAATTACACATCCATCTAAATTATGATGTCACTATAGACCTGTCTGTTGTCTGCAAAAGATACCACACGTACTAACAAATCCCATGTAAGGGTGAGTATATACATACCCAGTCAGATACCCCAAAAGGTGAAGGGGGAGTTGTAAGAGATATAATAAGAATAAAAATACTGTAAATAAAAAATATAAATAAGGATAAAGTGAAAAATTATTACTCAAAAAAACCATGAGTGGAAGTGACCTCATCCAAACACAGGGGGATCAAAACAGTGTGTAGATGAACTACAAATCGAGTATTTTACACCTATAGTTAGAGTATAAAATCATCAAATTCTGAGAAGATAAACATAGAAAGAATGTGGCATACCCCAATAGTCTTCACATCTTATGGAGATAGAGTAACCAAATACAATGGTATGTATATACAAGGTTTATATATATTCATAGTCAAAATAACTCCAAATAAGAGAGTAAGGGGATATCCATATCACAGATCAATCTATGAAGAAGATTCACCAATTGTTCAAAAAGTCCATCAATGATTCCAAATATCTCACATGTCTACCCATAAGTAACTATATGATGGACCACACCTCATCACTATGACACATAGTTGAGGGACCACAATCTCTAAGTATAGGACTCGCTCCCTACTGTTTCCGGGGGGTTTCACTGAATAAATTTTTATAGAGGACCCATGCCCAATGCTGAAAGGGGTTCCACTCTAGTTTCACAAGGACCCACTCCCAATCTCGCAGGGGATTCCACTAGATAGGTAGAGGACCCATGCTCAAGATGATTGGGTTCCACTCTATAGGTGAAGAACCTGTGACCTGGAGAGATAGGGAAGTTACACTCTTCTCACCAAGGACCCACAACCATTCTGATTAGGGGTTTCACTTCGTAAGTAGCTATAGAGGACTCACACCCATGATGATTGGGGGTTCCACTCTATAGGTAGAGAAAATGTGCCCCGACGTGACAAGGGGGTCACAATATAGCCACTGAGGTCCTGTGCCATATCCTATAAAGGATTACACTGAGTAAGTAGCTACAGATAACCCATGTGCAAGATGATGGGGGGGGGGTCTATTCTATAGGACGAGGACCCTCACCGTAGTGTGACAGGCAGTTCCACTATAGTGGTCAAGGACCCGTTCCATATCCAAGAGGAGGTTTCACTTGATAAGTAGCTGTAGAGGACCTGCACTTATATTGATTGGGGGTTTCCACTCTATAAGATGCCTTTGGTGATCCCACCCAACCACTACCTTCGTCAAGAATCACCTAACCTGGAACCAATCATGGATCATTCCACATCATACTCCAAAAACAAAAATAGATGGAACCATTTCATTCTACATGGAAAAAACTCAAGGTTTCCTACTCACATGCAAAAATTCGAGTTCAAACGAAGGAGATATGAATGGTTGAAGTTTCCTCAAAAGGTGAAAAGGGGTACACGGCATGTGAGGTGACCCACATGGTGTGTGGTCCCACTCCATCACATGTCTTTATCCTTGGAGGTACACAGTCCATCAATAATTCAAGTACACATAGTTTTTAGGGGATATACCTGGTGCACCCCTTCCACATGGGGTCCCTTCTATGTGTTTAGCCGTGTATCCACCACGTGTCTGTGTACTTTACCTTGTGTCCATGTAATTTGGTACAAAACCATGTTCTTGACTATGTACTCCTACATGGATTCTTTCCCATGTGTTTCGTCACATGGATCATCCACTCAGGAATGAGGTACATATCATATAGGATGCCTTCATCTCATGCCATGCTTATGAATTCCTAAGAACCTAACCACCACATCCATGGGGCAACACCCCATGTGTTCATCAGATTACATGATGTGTAGTCAGGATTTATCTAGAAATATATATCCATGATCCACAATTCAAATAAGGAAATTAAAATTTTATTCCAGATCTATCTCTACTCGAGATGAGTTGATCTAGCATTGGTCAAAAGATTGTATCCCTCCAATGGATGAAAACCCAATTCACGAAGCCCCACAGACGTCATCACACTCTTTACATGATATAGATTATTCCTTAAATGATAATATGATCTCTCATTTTCAAAAATACCTTCCAAATCCCACAAAAATCCTAGTCCTATCCTTATTTCATCGACCCATGCCTCATTCATCGTTTCATCATGATTCTGGTGGTCTGATTGGGATGGATTCAAATCCTCAATTTGTAACTGAGACCACAAGATCCTATAAGTGAATAATGTGAAGAAAAATGGGGAAAAAATGACAAGAACATATATTTAACCATAATTGGACAACAATTCTTGGACAAAGATCAATAATAGGGAAAACCGGGTTAGAAAAATATGAAAACAAATTTAATCGTCACATAAGAAGGAAGGATAATCTCTTAGTAATACCAATATTATGAGGATAACCATGAGAAATTATCCATGGAAGTATACTTATAGATATTTCAGTTAGTTAAATAAATAAATCAATTAATTTATTTATCCATTGAATGTACCTCCAATGGGCAAGATGTCTGAACTCCTAGTGCCGACCTATTTTAGGTTTCACTTAGGGTAAAAAACTTGTTCCAGACTCAATCATGGTCTAAAATTTTGGATTCAAGTTCCTATTTAATATTTATGATAATTTATTTAAGAAACCATGTGTTCATAATATAAAATATATTTAATATTTTTATGAAATTAATTCTGGGAACACTAGGCCTAAGAATCGCATGTTGTATCATCATCTAGGTATGGAAAAATATATAGAAATATTTTAAAGTGTTATAATGAAAGAATTAGGTCTCTATATCATTTCATCCTTCAATATTTTCATCCCCTAAATGAAAAAACAAACAAAAAACTCAGGTTCCTGAGCCTAAATCTGGCACTCCCGCTCCGAGGAACTACCCTGCAAATTTTTGTGCTTCCACAACACACAGACCAAGGAGATGGTCCATCCATGCAGGGTCCACTCATATCGATCTCGATGACCACTGGTTTCCCTAAAAAGTTTTCTCAATACTCTATGTCCATATCACCCTAGTCTGTTATGTGCATATAGTCATGCACATATATCCACAGCTGCAACACATGGAAGACGTCATGTACCCACTCTAGTTGTGGGGGTAGGGAAATGTAGTAAGAAACCTCACCAACCCTCTGCATGATCTAGAATTGCCTAATAAAACTTAGGGATAAATTTCATCCCTATAAGAACCTATATAATCCTCATCCTGGGATACTATCAATAAAACATGGTCTCCCTTCTTAAACTCCAAAGGCCTACGATGGCGATCTGTTTAAGATTTCTGCATTCTCTAAGCTATCCCCATATTCTCTCGGATGACCTAGACATTCTCTGTCATTTCCTGCACCATCAATGGACTAATAAGAGATTTCTCACCAATATATTTCTAGCTAAAGGGTGACATATAGTGTCTCCCATACAGGGACTCAAAATATTCCATTCCAATTTTAGTGTTGTAGCTATTGTTTTATGCAACCTCTAATAATGAAAAGTGATCCTACCACCTCCGGCCAAAGTATAACATGCAGGGAATCAACATATCCTCCAACACCTAGATAGTGTGCTCCATCTTCCCATCTATATGAGGGTGAGGGACTGCAAACATCCTCATTTGGGTCCCAAATGCAGCTGGTAGGCCTCTCTAAAATTGTAACATAAACTGCACATCATGATCAGAGACTATCTATAAGGGTACCCCATTAAGGTAAACGATATCCCATATGTAAAACTACCCCAAACTCTCCCCCAAACATTGCCCCTGATAGATAGGAAATTTTCTGACTTCGCGAGTTAGTCAAATTTCACCCAAATAGCGTTATGGTCCTTATCTATGTGTGGAATCTATTCCAAAAAGTCTATAGATATATCATCCCACTAACACATTGGGATATCAAGGGGTTGCAACAAACATATTGGAACCTGGTGCTTAACATTCATCTAATGACAGGTGAGGCATCATGAGACAAACTTGGAAACACTTTGTGTCATTCCAGATTACCAAAACAAATGTGGAAGGTCTCTATACGTCTTCCCCACAACGAGATGCATAGTTCGGGGAGAATTATGGAACTCCCACATCACTTCCTCTCACAACATGACTGGAACACCCATCCATCCGTAAAAAAATATGTCATGATTTCCTCCTTAAGAATATTCATATGGTGAATCCCTTAAGGATATATGGTCACTTATGTCCTCATAGTTTATTTCTCCCATTTTGGAATCTCTCAAAATCTCAAGAATTGATGAGTCAACACCAATGACTACAGAAGAGTTGTACCCTCCTGCTCCACTAGGGTCAACTATAGGGAGGCCAACTACTTTGAAGCCTCTTAAACCAAGATAGAATGAGACTTCCTTTTAAGGAAAATTAATACTAAATTTACCTTCCTTGGATTATAGAATATCATGAAGTCATAGTCCTATAGGAACTCTAGCCAGTGCCATTATCTTAGGTTCAAGTATCTCTATGTGAATAAGTACCCCAAACATTGTTGGTCTATGTAAACCACAAAATAATATCTAAGAAGGTAGTGCCTCCACATCCTTAGGGTGAAGACAACTGATTCCAGCTACAAGTCATGAGTTGTATAGTGATGCTCATGGGGTGCCATCTACCTCGACCCATATGTGATAACTTTGTTCCAATGTACCAACATGCAAATAAGCCCACATTTTTAGGCATCACAATACACTTTATACTCCTAGCCCTCCTTTGGTAGTCAAAACATAGGATAACTCATTATCCTCAACCTAAACTCCTCAAAGACCCTCCAAAACTACTCATACTAGGTAAATGACTTCCCTTTCCATATAAAGTTAGTCAAAGGGGTTGCGATCTTAGAGAAGTCTTCCACAAACCTCATGTAGTACCCCTCCAAGACAATAAATATCTGCACCTATGACACGCTTTTGGGTGGATCCCATGTAAGAACTGCACCGATCATCACTGGGTACATGACTAAACCATGATCAGAGGTGACATTCTCTAAAAAGTGAACCTCGTGAATTTAGAACTAGTACTTTGAGAGCTTCCCATAAATCTGCTTTTCTCAAAGAAAATCTCGAACCAACCTCAAGTGCTATGTATGATCCCTACTATGATATAGAGTAGATGAGTATGTTTTTGATGAAGACAACCAAAAACTAGTCGAAGTATGACTAAAATATCTGGTTAATCAAATCCATAAACACAGAGGGAGAATTCCTCTCAGTATAGGGAATCACGAGGAACTCATAGTGTCTATAGTGATATTCGAATTCCAGCTTTGGAATATCAACCTCACAAACCCTGAATTGGTGGTAGCAGGACTGGAGATCTATCTTTGAGAACCATATTATACCACACAACTTGTCAAAGAGCTCATCAATAATTTTAAATAGGTACATGTTGTTTATCTTAGTCGGGTTCAGATGACGATAATCCATGAAAATCCACAAGCTCATGTCTGCCTTTTTCTCAAAAAAACACTAAATATGCCTAGGGGGATACACTAGTTATGCTGAAACACTTTTCTAAATGGACCTCTAACTACAACCTCAGTTCTCAAATATTGGTATGGGCCATTAGTTATGCCATCGAATATATTAGAGCGGTCCAGGGATTCGGGTCGATGAAAAACTTCATATCCCACCGTGGAGGTAGTCATATAATGTCCTCAGGGAAGACATCCATATAATCCTCCAAAACTGATGGAACCTAGATAACTGAAAATCCTTATACACCAAGGGATATACTCACTAACTAATAGGTGATGGGTCGTAGCTTCCATCTTGCATCACTCACTTGTCCCACCATGATGTATCTATTTTCCATAATGGGGAATCAAATCCCATCAATGCAAAGTAATCTGAATCATCAGTAGTGAAAGTAAATTTAGGCTTAGACTATGTACAACCAATACATACTTAAGATAATGTGATAGGGTGCCATCATAATGTCCAAAAGGTTTCATCTGGACCTCTCTCTACCTAGAGATGGATTGCACAGTTAGAAGATAAAAGATACAGAAGAAGCATTACCTATAGAAACATCAAGATGAAGATGATGGGATAACACCTAAATTGAGAGATCTAGGTCTCTCAATAGGAGTATAGATATGAAGTAATGACTAGAACTAGTGTTCACTAATATTGAGGAAATAGTAGAAAACAAAAAATCATAACTCGAATCATATCATGCGCTATAGGGTCATATGCCTCCAAAGCCTACAGCTATCCGCGACCCCGACCACCTGCTCCCTAAGCCTGAAATGTCTACCTTGGTGTGGTGATGGAAGGATTTCATAGCATCTTCCACCAACCATAACTCCTCATGCTCCTCTTCCAGCTCCGCCTCCCTGGGGACCACCCTACTCTGACATGGGAGATCCCTGATCACGATGATGCCTCTACTGTGGCAGTATGTTAGCTATTTTCATGCTCTTTTTGACATTTTTGGTCAGGAAGTTTCAAGCTATGTTACCTCGCCCATAACAATAATATAACTAACCTACTTCAAGATTCTCTGGTTCTCTGATTCCCATGATGTAACATCCTGGTTCCAGGTGCTGCCCAAAGGTTCCCCGTACCTAGTTGGTCCCATGTCCTCAAGCGCATTTCACCAAATGCTAGAGAAGAACGACTATTAGTGAGGGCCTTGAGTGTGATGATAGGGAAAATATGACCTCCTTGGCATAGTAACACAATAGAATAACAATAATATACAACAACATAAGGAGTAATACCATTCAATAAGAAAATAGTAGAATATTGATAGTAAACAACAATAGAAGCACATATATAAATTAATCATGTCACATATGTCTAGGAAAGCATCCAAATAAGTCACAAATCTAGAAATAATGTACTAAACCAAAGTAAAAAATAAAACAAATAAACTCCATCATCATCGTAAGATTCATCTTGGTCTGATGCTCTCCAACTCCGCAACAATCAAGTACCTAATGTAGAAGGGCACTTTACCTTATCTATACCTGCAATAATATAATCTATTTGGGCCCAAAAGCATAACCCAAAATGGGTGTGAGAGGAATCACATTAGGAAACCACCCAAAGATCTATGCCTAACTGTTAGTGAATATATATATTAGACAATTTGAAAAATGAATTAATAAACAAGGATGTTCTAAAAAGTAAACAATCCTACCATTTCAAACTACATTCATTCAAATTTATTAACTATTGTAACACCCCAAGCTTCTATGGTACGCTTCTCTTTGAATAATGTGATAGCGTGTGTTGTACGCAACACCGAGTTCTAACACACCATAACTAATCAAACTAACCGTTATGAATAGTAATACCTACTTTTTGAAATTATATATATTTTATATTTGAAAATGGACTTCATTTTTGGATTCGGAATATCTAATTTAGCCTAGGGTGAAATTTTGGTACATTTCGGATAACTTTCATATTTTGATGAATAGTGAAAATTACTAAATTTTAATTAAAAACAACTTTTTTAATCAAATTAATTACTAGTGATAAATTATGAATTTGAGTGGTTTTAAAGTATATTTAGAATATATTTTTACCATTTAATATAATTTTGGTCATTGGACATAATTTTACAATTAAACCGAACATAAACAAGTGTCAATCTTTTGATAGTTATTATCTCTTAAAAACACGCTTTTTGTTTTGACAGCGGGAATTAATTTTAAATTAATTTCTGCCACTTCTGTGTTTTGAATTTAGGAAAATGGATTCCATATTTGGAATCAGGATGTTCAAATTGTGTAAATAGGTAACTTTTATTTTTAGACATTTTGAATAATTACTGCGGTAAATATTTTATTTACCATGGTTAAAGGGTAAATCCGGTAAATAAGGGTTAAAAAATAATATTATAATAATACAAAATTACCCTAGAACGTGTCCTAACCTTATTGGTGGACACATAGCCGACCATGGGCATCCTTGGGTCAATTTGGGGACCCCTTGAAGCCACTTGTATGTGGTAGGGACACATTATATTAATAAAGTTAAAATAAAAATAAAAATGGCATAAGCTTACATCTTTTAGAAGAACAATTTTTACATAGGGTTATACATGTTGGATTTTAGATTATAAATATTCATTAGAAAGCTAAAACGATTTCCTACATAATGATATTTTATTTACAATTTTTAGACATTTAATAATTTATTTAATTTATGACACAATGATGATGCAGTAATTACTATAATAGTGAAAAATTAAAATAATTGATATTATAAATACCCAAATAAATATAATATGAAACTTTTAATGAATTAAACTAATTTTCTAGGATAATATGATATATTAGTATTGATTTAATTGACTTTGTTCGAAGTAATCAATCTGTTATGAGTTTCACAAAAATTAACTATTGAATAGTGTCAAAATTGACATAAAAGAGTTCTTAAAACAAATATTATATTATTAATTGATATTAAATTCCTAAAAATCCAAGGTTCGGCCAAGAGACTTATATTATGATAGGTTAATCATTAATGGACCACTTGGGGGTCTCTTGGATGTATATAGTAAGTTTATTAACCATATTATATAAAAATACAAAGAGACATTGTAAAAGTGAAACTAATTAACTTAGAGTTAATACTTAATGATAAGGTTAATATAAGTACCCAAACCTGTCTAAATTCTATTGGTTGAGTGGTTTTCGACCTATCCCCACCTTAACCTTTGAATAGTCAACTTTGGAGCCATTAGAAACCGAATATGAATTTATTATAAATTAATATTTCTAGCTTTTCCAAAGGTGCCCCTCACCCCTCTTATAAAAGGGCACTCCTCCTTCTCATTTCTTCACACCTCTCAAGCCTTTTGGTTCGTCCAAACTCTGCCCAAATACTCTCCCAACATCCCTCAATACAACCTAGAGGCCTTATTTTGATCAGAAATCCAACCTAAGGAGCCCTTTTGATCAAATCAAAAGGAAGAACCCGAAGAAGAGGTAATGATTTCACCACCCTTTTTTAAGTTCATTTCTTCTTCCACTTCTTCTTCCTTTGTTCTTACCATTCTGAAATAATAACTCCAGTATCTCACATATACTGTGATGTTATTATAAATATGGTACAATCATATTCAGTATTATATCCACCCTTTGAATAACATGTCACCATACATGCGTACGTACGGCTTACCGTCTCCACGTCGTGGTGTAATTGTTATTCAATATAATATTATTTGGATGGGTATAATAATGATGTGTAACTCATGTAAATAATAAATATAACATGTTAATGATTCTGTATATATGATATACTATCCATTTATATATTATTTTAATATCAAAAGAATGATATTGTCGCTCGTGCGTACGTACGGACTACCGTCTCCACGAACGCGATGAGATTCATTCTCCATCGTAACCATTAAAGCGTAATTATCATTTTATGATTTAAAAATGATGTTTAAGGACTTGATATCATTCTGGATATGAATAATATACAACCTATCCTTTACAAACATGTCTTACGTAACAAAACATATGAAAGAAAATGAGTAAGTTAACACCCGAAACGGCGATAATACTAAGATATTATTATCAAATAAATATTAAAAGATCATATATGATATCATATTAATGTATATGATTCTTGTATAATTTAATAACAATTATTTCACCATTATACAGGAGGTTAACCTACCACAACCAAGAAAAAGTACAAGGTAAGGGTTATTTCACAATCTCTTCATTATCCGAGGTTGTTTATACGTAATAATCTACTGGGATCTCTTTATCATCCACATCCATGTTTCTTAAAAATGTATTTCAAAACATTTTTACTATTTACAAGAAAATGGGTTAAAGTCATTTATACACTTTTTTGACTTTTTATAAGAGGTTTATAAAGGAATCTTTCCGTCGTTTTCAAAACAAGGTCATTTTTAACCTTTTCAACAGAATTGAGGTAAGAATGTTTTTTTTAACTTATACGGCGGGTGCGGTTATTTTACAGCGTTATAAAATCTTCAAAGCATTCCTTACAAGCTTATAAGAATATTTTCAAAGAAAAATTTTTATTTTATATGGATCTTAAATGATTTCAAAATAAAAGGAGATATTTCTTTAAAAAGAATTTTGATTTCATCTATGTCAACATCCTTTGATGGATTTTAAGATTATTTGAAGTTGATTTATTATGATACAAAACTTCTATATTGTATTGAAGGTTTTGTGATATGTTTGACTGTGGATGTGCTATTTTTATACCATTCATAGTTTATTGTGAAAGTATTGACATTTCGTATGCTATTTTTAATACGAATGTTTATGTTATGTTTAAACCTTTTCATATGGGAATGCATTGGACTTATTAAGTGACGGGTGGAGCCCGCTATAGCTCCTCGATGCATCGGTAGGTCTCATGAGACAAACTAGTGTCTTGGCACAAGGCCTTGACAAAATCTTATTTGTAGTCTTGGCACGAGGCCTTGGCTATGTGGTTATGATAGTCTGGCATTATGCATTCCAACATTATGAAAGTGGTTATTTATTTTTGCATGTGATTATTCGATTAGTGGAATATCCATGTGAATAAGTAAATGGCATTATTTCATTTTATTTATGCCATACCATGTTGAAAGTTCATGTTTAAAAGGCTTTTGTTTTAGTTATACATTGCCTTAAATGTTTATTCTTATTGATGAAAGTTTCCGCTATATTGTTATCCTTACTGGGCATTTGAGCTCACCCCTTTTCTATGTTTTATTTTTCCCAGGATGTGAAGAAGTAAGTTATGAATGACCTGCAGGGATTTTATGAGGGGTTAATAGTGTGGATATGAAGACTTTGTTGTTGTAGTAGTTTTTCACGATTGAAAAGTAATGTAAAACAATATGATTATATCTAGTGTTTCCAAGGCTACTAAACCAATCGGTCTTTCGAGATTTGATCTTTCTTGTGATCATGCCAATGTTATGTAATTAATGCACCGACTCTGGGTAGCTGGGGTCGGGGCGTTACAGTTGGTATCAGAGGAAGTTTAGTACAAACCTTGGAAGCTAGATTTAGATAAACTCTGATTAGAGCACGTAGACCTAAGATGAACTTTGAGGATTAGTATAGAAGAACTTCCTAGAATTTTGGTATTGTAGAGATTTTGTGAGTTTTCCGAGCAATACATCCCTGTCTGGATACGAGCAGGTAGAGGCGGCTCTGGCACAGATGTACCTAGGGGTAAAACCCGAAAACACCGCTTTGAGCTAGACTCGAACGGGAACTGGTGCACGACAACGGGCCTTGCTGCACTCTTGGTTACGACACTCCCGGGGGATATGCTTAGGATAACTCTCATTATCTTTACAAATAATTATGAAGGGTTTATGAGTATATACTTCCTCAAAGAAAAACATTTTTATGATTATGGATTATATCCATAAATAGTTCAATTTATGTTAAGTGTTTTATAAGTATGGGATTTTGTATTTTGATTCATAAACTGATCTAGTTTATGCCATTGTTTAGAAATGGCGCCTAGTGGAAGAAATGGAAACCGTATCAATGCACGCACTCCATGTAGGGATTGCCCTCCTGCTCAAGATAATTATAGTGGGGCTGGTGATGCAACTGGTGCCGATCAGCTAATCACCATACTGGGACAACTTACTCAGGTTATAAATAATAACCTTACCCATATGGAGCACCCTGATCCGCAGCGTGGAGGATCAATGTTAGATCGATTCATGAGACAACAACCACCAATGTTCAATGGGAGTACAAATCCCTTAGTAGCTGAGCAATGGATATTTTCCCTAGAGAAAATATTTCAGGCTTTGGGGAGTAGTGAAAGGGAAAAAGTTACCATGGCAGTTTACCGCCTCACTGGAGATGCTGATCAATGGTGGTCATTGATTCAAAATACGAAAGAAGATGATGAAGTGTCAAATATGGAATGGAGGGAGTTCAAAGATCTGTTTTTAGAAAAATACTTTCCTCGCGACCATCGAGCAGATATGGAAAGGCAATTTCTGAGTCTGAGACAAAAGGAGGATGATAATGTCACAAAGTATGAGGCTAACTTTACAAGGTTAGCGAGGTATGCTGGAGATTATATTCGCAACCCAAGAAGTAAGATAGATCGTTTCTTTGATGGGTTAAAACCATTTCTCTGTCGAGCATTAGTCTCACAATCCTTTTCATCGTACGAAGACATTGTCTCATGTGCTATCAAGACCGAAAAGGAATTCTCTAAATCTTATGACTTTAAAGCAAAGCAAGAGAAGAAGAGACCTGCTGATCAATCTGGGAATGGAAATAAGGGGAAGAAGGGAAAGGTTGAATATCCATCTTGTGGTAAGTGCGGGAAGAAACACCTCGGTGCTTGCCTGAAGGGAATGGGAGTCTGTTACAAGTGTGGTGAAAAAGGCCACCAAGCTCATGATTGCAAGGGGAAGAAGGAAGCTACCAACGTTCAGTGCTACAATTGCAGGGAGATGGGGCATTATGAAAATGCATGTCCTAAGCGTCAGGAGAACTTACCTCAGAAAAGGCCAAGGGATCAAGGCCAGGCTTATGCTATCACTACTGCAGAGGTAGAAGCTCCAAAAGACGTGGTGGCAGGTAATCTAATGGTTTCCTCAAGTTTAGCAAATGCATTATTTGATTCTGGATCATCGCATTGTTTCATATCTTCCCAGTTTGCTAAGAAAATTAGATATTTCCAATTTGATTTAATAAGGGAGTTGTCAGTTAAAACTCCTAAGGGAAGTATCATTGCAACAAAGTTTTGTGAATCAGTCCCCATTCGAGCACATAAATTTTCTTTATCTGCTGATCTCATCGTCATACCTATGATTGAGTTTGATATAATCCTCGGTATGGATTGGCTTTCGGACTATGATGCGAAGATTTATTGTAAGAAGAAAGAGGTTACGATTCTTGATGATAATGATAAGGAGCACCTTATTTTTAGAGCAGAATTGTCACCACCTAATTCTTATTTAGACCCACCCCCAGTAGCTCAACTTAATTCAATTATTGGGGAGGAAGAGAATGAAGTAACTATCGGTGAGGAAAGGAATGTTCAAATATAGGATGTACCTGTTGTGAAAGAATTTGTAGATGTATTTCCAGAAGATTTACCTGGACATCCTCCAGAACGAGAAGTAGAGTTTTCCATTAATTTGATTCCTGGATCAAGGCCTATATCGAAGACCCCTTATAGAATGGCTACTGTAGAATTAGTCGAACTAAAGAAACAACTAGAGGAATTGAGTAATAAGGGATTTATTCGCCCTAGTGTTTCTCCATGGGGAGCCCCTGTTCTTTTTGTTAAAAAGAAAGATGGATCTATGAGGTTATGTATCGACTACAGGGAGATTAATGCTATAACGATAAAGAACAAGTATCCCCTACCTCGTATTGATGATTTATTTGACCAACTGCATGGAGCTCAATACTTTTCAAAGATTGACCTTCGATCTGGATACCATCAGCTGTGTGTAAAGAAGGAAGACATTCCGAAGACAACATTTCGAACCAGGTACGGGCATTACGAGTTTACTGTAATGCCGTTTGGATTGACTAATTCACCCTCTGTATTCATGGATCTGATGAATAGAGTCTTCAAGGAGTATCTCGATGAATTTGTGGTGGTATTTATTGATGATATCTTGGTATACTCCAAAACCTACGAAGATCATGAAAATCACTTGCGCATTATCTTGAAGACTCTGAGGAGGCATGAATTATATGGAAAGTTTAGCAAGTGTGAATTCTGGCTTCAGGAGATTTCTTTTCTTGGCCATATTGTCTCTAAAGATGGAATCTCTGTTGATCCTTCTAAGACCAAAGCAATCCAAGAATGGCCAGCACCTACGAGTATAACTGAGGTACGTAGTTTTATTGGCTTGGCAGGTTATTATCGACGTTTCGTCCAGAATTTTGCCCGATTGGCTAACCCATTAACGAAGCTCACACGTAAAGGGGTTAAATTTGATTGGACAAAAGAGTGTGAAGAATGTTTCGAAGAACTGAAGAGAAGATTAGTCAATACTCCTATATTGACTCTACCAACGGGGAATGATGGGTTCGTTATTTATAGTGATGCGTCAAAGAAAGGACTTGGTTGTGTCCTTATGCAGAATGATAGAGTTATTGCCTATGCATCACGACAGTTGAAAATTCATGAACAAAACTATCCTACTCATGATCTTGAGTTAGCAGCTGTGATCTTTGCTTTGAAGATATGGAGGCACTACCTCTATGGTGAAAAATGTGAGATTTATACTGATCACAAGAGTTTGAAGTATATTTTCTCACAAAAAGAACTCAACATGAGGCAAAGGAGATGGCTTGAATTACTCAAGGATTATGATTGCACGATACACTACCACCCGGGGAAGGCAAACAAAGTAGCAGATGCTTTGAGCAGAAAAGACCATGGAGTTCTGAACATGATGAGAATTGAAAGGGATCCAATTTTCATGGATCTAGTGAAGATGGACATGGGAATAACCAGGGAAGGTGAAACATCAATGCTTTTTCAAATGGTTGCCAAACCATCTTTACTAGAAAGGATTAAGAGTTCTCAGACCGATGATGAAGAATTCCAAAAGAAGATTAAAGCTGTGAATGATGGGAGATTGAGAGACTTTGCGTATGAAGGTGGAATTTTGAAATTCGGGAAGAGACTTTGTGTTCCCAATATACCTGATCTAAAAAGGGAATTGCTGGATGATGCTCATAGTTCCAATTTCTCTATACACCATGGGAGCACCAAAATGTATAGAGATTTGAAGTAACATTTTTGGTGGGACAACATGAAGAGGGAGATTGCTGATTTTGTGTCAAGATGTATGGTTTGTCAACAAGTGAAAGCTGGAAGGCAACAGCCTGGAGGAGTCATGCAACCTCTTCCCATACCGGAGTGGAAATGGGACAATATTACGATGGACTTTGTCATGGGGCTACCAAAGACTCCTAGAAGGAATGATGCAATATGGGTTATTGTTGATCGTCTTACCAAGTCAGCACATTTTCTTGCTATAAGAGAAGATATACCCCTGGAACGTCTAACAAGACTATACATTAATGAAGTTGTGAGACTTCATGGAGTACCCCTATCGATTGTTTCTGATCGTGATCCCCGTTTTACTTCAAGATTTTGGAAAAGTCTTCAGAAATCCCTGGATACTGAACTTCATTTGAGCACTGCTTACCACCCTCAGACAGAAGGACAATCAGAACGGACTATTCAGACCTTAGAAGACATGTTGAGATCTTGCTCACTTGATTTTCAGGGTATGTGGGATCAATATTTACCACTAGTAGAATTTTCCTATAACAATAGCTTCCATTAGAGTATACAAATGGCACCATATGAAGCGTTATATGGAAAGAGATGTCGTACACCAACCTGTTGGGATGACGTTGGTGAAAGAAAACTTGTAGGCCCAAAACTGGTGGAGGAAACGGTGGAAAAGGTGAAGGTAATCCAAAATCACATCAAAGCAGCTCAAAGTAGGCAGAAGAGCTATGCCGATAATCGAAGGAAGGATTTGGAATTTCAAGTCGGTGATCATGTTTTCCTGAAGGTATCTCCGTGGAAGGGAGTCATACGTTTTGGTAAGAAAGGTAAATTGAGTCCCAGGTACATCGGACCTTTCGAAATTCTAGAACGAATTGGGGCTGTAGCTTACCGATTGGCAATGCCGCCAAGTCTCTCCAAAGTTCACGATGTGTTCCACGTATCTCTGTTGAGGAAATACATGCCTGACCCAACGCATGTACTCACCTATGAGGAATTAGAACTGGAACCCGATCTTTCCTATTGCGAAGAGCCCATCAAGATTCTTGATACGAGAGAACAAGTGCTGAGAAACCGGATGACGCGTCTGATAAAAGTTTTGTGGAGGAATCATAAGATGGAAGAGGCAACGTGGGAACCCGAGGAACTTATGATGAAGAACCACCCGAGTCTTTTTATGCAGTAATACCCTAGAAATTGAGAGGACGCAATTATTTGAAGGATGGGAGAATGTAACACCCCAAGCTTCTATGGTACGCTTCTCTTTGAATAATGTGATAGCGTGTGTTGTACGCAACACCGAGTTCTAACACACCATAACTAATCAAACTAACCGTTATGAATAGTAATACCTACTTTTTGAAATTATATATATTTTATATTTGAAAATGGACTTCATTTTTGGATTTAGAATATCGAATTTAGCCTAGGGTGAAATTTTGGTACATTTCGGATAACTTTCATATTTTGATGAATAGTGAAAATTACTAAATTTTAATTAAAAACAACTTTTTTAATCAAATTAATTACTAGTGATAAATTATGAATTTGAGTGGTTTTAAAGTATATTTAGAATATATTTTTACCATTTAATATAATTTTGGTCATTGGACATAATTTTACAATTAAACCGAACATAAACAAGTGTCAATCTTTTGATAGTTATTATCTCTTAAAAACACGCTTCTTGTTTTGACAGCGGGAATTAATTTTAAATTAATTTCTGCCACTTCTGTGTTTTGAATTTAGGAAAATGGATTCCATATTTGGAATCAGGATGTTCAAATTGTGTAAATAGGTAACTTTTATTTTTAGACATTTTGAATAATTACTGCGGTAAATATTTTATTTACCATGGTTAAAGGGTAAATCCGGTAAATAAGGGTTAAAAAATAATATTATAATAATACAAAATTACCCTAGAACGTGTCCTAACCTTATTGGTGGACACATACCCGACCATGGGCATCCTTGGGTCAATTTGGGGACCCCTTGAAGCCACTTGTATGTGGTAGGGACACATTATATTAATAAAGTTAAAATAAAAATAAAAATGGCATAAGCTTACATCTTTTAGAAGAACACTTTTTACATAGGGTTATACATGTTGGATTTTCGATTATAAATATTCATTAGAAATCTAAAAAGATTTCCTACATAATGATATTTTATTTACAATTTTTAGACATTTAATAATTTATTTAATTTATGACACAATGATGATGCAGTAATTACTATAATAGTGAAAAATTAAAATAATTGATATTATAAATACCCAAATAAATATAATATGAAACTTTTAATGAATTAAACTAATTTTCTAGGATAATATGATATATTAGGATTGATTTAATTGACTTTGTTCGAAGTAATCAATCTGTTATGAGTTTCACAAAAATCAACTATTGAATAGTGTCAAAATTGACATAAAAGAGTTCTTAAAACAAATATTATATTATTAATTGATATTAAATTTCTAAAAATCTAAGGTTCGGCCAAGAGACTTATATTATGATAGGTTAATCATTAATGGACCACTTGGGGGTCTCTTGGATGTATATAGTAAGTTTATTAACCATATTATATAAAAATACAAAGAGACATTGTAAAAGTGAAACTAATTAACTTAGAGTTAATACTTAATGATAAGGTTAATATAAGTACCCAAACCTGTCTAAATTCTATTGGTTGAGTGGTTTTCGACCTATCCCCACCTTAACCTTTGAATAGTCAACTTTGGAGCCATTAGAAACCGAATATGAATTTATTATAAATTAATATTTCTAGCTTTTCCAAAGGTGCCCCTCACCCCTCTTATAAAAGGGCACTCCTCCTTCTCATTTCTTCACACCTCTCAAGCCTTTTGGTTCGTCCAAACTCTTCCCAAATACTCTCCCAACATCCCTCAATACAACCTAGAGGCCTTAGTTTGATCAGAAAGCCAACCTAAGGAGCCCTTTTTATCAAATCAAAAGGAAGAACCCGAAGAAGAGGTAATGATTTCACCACCCTTTTTTAAGTTCATTTCTTCTTCCACTTCTTCTTCCTTTGTTCTTACCATTCTTAAATAATAACTCCAGTATCTCACATATACTGTGATGTTATTATAAATATGGTACAATCATATTCAGTATTCTATCCACCCTTTGAATAACATGTCACCATACGTGCGTACGTACGGCTTACCGTCTCCACGTCGTGGTGTAATTGTTATTCAATATAATATTATTTGGATGGGTATAATAATGATGTGTAACTCATGTAAATAATAAATATAACATGTTAATGATTCTGTATATATGATATACTATCCATTTATATATTATTTTAATATCAAAAGAATGATATTGTCGCTCGTGCGTACGTACGGACTACCGTCTCCACGAACGCGATGAGATTCATTCTCCATCGTAACCATTAAAGCGTAATTATCATTTTATGATTTAAAAATGATGTTTAAGGACTTGATATCATTCTGGATATGAATAATATACAACCTATCCTTTACAAACATGTCTTACGTAACAAAACATATGAAAGAAAATGAGTAAGTTAACACCCGAAACAGCGATAATACTAAGATATTATTATCAAATCAATATTAGAAGATCATATATGATATCATATTAATGTATATGATTCTTGTATAATTTAATAACAATTATTTCACCATTATACAGGAGGTTAACCTACCACAACCAAGGAAAAGTACAAGGTAAGGGTTATTTCACAATCTCTTCATTATCCGAGGTTGTTTATACGTAATAATCTACTGGGATCTCTTTATCATCCACATCCATGTTTCTTAAAAATGTATTTCAAAACATTTTTACTATTTACAAGAAAATGGGTTAAAGTCATTTATACCCTTTTTTGACTTTTTATAAGAGGTTTATAAAGGAATCTTTCCGTCGTTTTCAAAACAAGGTCATTTTTAACCTTTTCGACAGAATTGAGGTAAGAATGTTTTTTTTAAACTTATACGGCGGGTGCGGTTATTTTACACCGTTATAAAATCTTCAAAGCTTTCCTTACAAGCTTATAAGAATATTTTCAAAGAAAATTTTTTATTTTATATGGATCTTAAATGATTTCAAAATAAAAGTAGATATTTCTTTAAAAAGAATTTTGATTTCATCTATGTCAACATCCTTTGATGGATTTTAATATTATTTGAAGTTGATTTATTATGATACAAAACTTCTATATTGTATTGAAGGTTTTGTGATATGTTTGACTGTGGATGTGCTATTTTTATACCATTCATAGTTTATTGTGAAAGTATTGACATTTCGTATGCTATTTTTAATACGAATGTTTATGTTATGTTTAAACCTTTTCATATGGGAATGCATTGGACTTATTAAGTGACGGGTGGAGCCCGCTATAGCTCCTCGATGCATCGGTAGGTCTCATGAGACAAACTAGTGTCTTGGCACAAGGCCTTGACAAAATCTTATTTGTAGTCTTGGCACGAGGCCTTGGCTATGTGGTTATGATAGTCTGGCATTATGCATTCCAACATTATGAAAGTGGTTATTTATTTTTGCATGTGATTATTCGATTAGTGGAATATCCATGTGAATAAGTAAATGGAATTATTTCATTTTATTTATGCCATACCATGTTGAAAGTTCATGTTTAAAAGGCTTTTGTTTTAGTTATACATTGCCTTAAATGTTTATTCTTATTGATGAAAGTTTCCGCTATATTGTTATCCTTACTGGGCATTTGAGCTCACCCCTTTTCTATGTTTTATTTTTCCCAGGATGTGAAGAAGTAAGTTATGAATGACCTGCAGGGATTTTATGAGGGGTTAATAGTGTGGATATGAAGACTTTGTTGTTGTAGTAGTTTTTCACGATTGAAAAGTAATGTAAAACAATATGATTATATCTAGTGTTTCCAAGGATACTAAACCAATCGGTCTTTCGAGATTTGATCTTTCTTGTGATCATGCCAATGTTATGTAATTAATGCACCGACTCTGGGTACCTGGGGTCGGGGCGTTACAACTATTCTACCAATCATTCTAATTAACCCTTTGCGAAAGTTCTCACAGTCTAACCCATCTGGTTCAATGTATACAAGAATCTCTGAAGAAGAACCCACCATCAATTCAAACTGTGGTATTTTAACGATAACTACATACTCTCTAAGGACGAACTCAACATCCATCCCCCCTGTGGTATCATAATAGTATAATAAAAAAATTCTAAGTGAGTGATCAATGTCCATCCACCTATCGTCTCGTAATGTGAAAGGTAACATACAATATGGGAAATCCCCCAACGTCCATTCCTGCTATGGTCTAACTACACCAAGTTCTCATAGCCTTGTTTAATATAATCGTGCACAAATTATATCCAACAACCAAATTAAATATCAAATACTAATTTTCTAAAGAAATAAAATTAATATCACAAGCATGTCATATAATATCAACTCCATCCTAACAACACTAAGCATGGAAAGAAAAACAGCCTAACAGGCAGTTCTAGATCCAATGGCCAATATTAAACAGACATGGGAAAACACATCCATAATCAAGGTAAAAACCCTTATTCATAATAAAAAATCCTTACTCTAGAAAAAAACAAAATCATGAATCATCCGGGTCAAATTTCCAAAACACACAATACCCTAAACTAGGGTATTTGGATCTTTTTTCATATATAATTCAAATACAACTATGGAAAGGAAAAACCCACCTACCATGACATTTTAAAATCGATATAGTTGAACCTCAGACTTTGAATCGACCTAGAGAATAGTATATCTACAAAAACATGAAAACCGCTCAACCTCGAATATCTCACGAAAGAGTAGAAATCAGAAGGAGAGGCTCTAGAAGAAGGAAGAACTCACTGAGGCGATTCCAATGCAATCGGTGGTATTTGATTCAGAGAATGAATAACGATTTGGAAGTTCTGAGAATAATAATAGCTCTCAGTCACTCTTGGAAGAGACGAGATTTGAATAAGACGTTTCTGTCAATTAGACGTGACCCCAATCAGATTAGTCAAATAAAAAGGAAAGTACACAATTTCTTCATTTAATGTACATGCCATGTACATGCCTTAACTAGATACCACTTTATAATGTCTCTAGGTCACCTCACACGGCCATGTACATGGCCGTTACATGGCCTGTACACGACTACCCGTAGCAACCAGGTACACGACGTGTACTCCAAAGTACACAACATGTACTCCTGAATTTTCCAATTTCGCTTTTTTTTTTCTCAAAACACCCGAAAATAAGTTCCATACCTAAAATGAAGCTTCAGATTCTTATAAACATCCACCCATAAAGAAATTCATCACCAAAATTTCCCTAATGAGGTGTCACAGAAGAATACTCGAAAAGCATCGGCCACTGCTATCGCACATCAGTCTCCCTCTCCCATGTCTCATCCCATACTCACCTGTGGTTCCACAACACCCATACCAGTGGAATAGACTGGCCATGGATAACCATCATGATGGGATGAACAATCTGGATAGGACGATCCTAAAACGATGCATCCACCTCCTAGTGAACCTCCTTGGGTTGAAGAACATGATATGGGTCTGAGAAGTAATGTCGTAGTAAAGAATCATGGAATACGTTGTGCATAGGACATTACCTATGAGGTAATTGCAATTTATAGGTAATCGGCCTGACTCTCTCCAAAACCTTAAACAACCTAACATATCTTGGTGAAAGATTTCCCTGTCTCTTAATCCTCTTGTGTCCCAACCTCAGTGTGACAAATAGGAAAACCATATCTCTAACCTCAAACTCCATAGGTCATCTCCGTCGATTATCATAAGAAGTTTTCCATGACTGTGCAGTATAAATTCTCTACCGAATCAACTCCACCTTCTCTGTGGTCACCTGGACAAGACGTGGTCCCAATATAGCTTCCTCTTCTACTTCCATCCAACATAGGGGGTGATCAACATGGCCTACCATACAAAGCCTCATAAGGTTCCATTGGAATAGTTTCCTAAATACCATTATTGTATGAAAACTCCACCATAGGTATGTTCTTCTCCCATGAACCTCCAAAATATAGGATGCATGCTCAAACAATGTCCTCAAACACATGAATCGTACACTCGGACTGACCATCTGTCTGGGGATGGTAAGCTATACTCAGAGGTACCTATGTACCAAAATCCCTCTATAGTCCCTGCCAGACCCAAGAAGTAAAACATGCATCCCAGTCTATAATAATGGAGTGTGGAAACCCCTGAAAACGTACAATCTCTCAGATGTACAACTTTCCTAACTCATAATCACAGAAGTTCTCCTTGATAAGTAAGAAGTGTTCAACCATTGTGAGTCTATCAAGATCCACTCACATGGTATTGTTACCACAATACCACCAACATTGGAAAAAGTCTAAAAGTGCGACCCTAGGGGTCCCATCAATGCTATTTTCATGTTTTACTTTAACTGGGTAAACCCGAACACAACTGAGTTCATAATTGTAGACTCACAGTAAGAAAAGGTCATACCCAAAATTAGATTAGCAAAACTAGTCATGAAATCCTTACTTGAAATACATTGCGGATTTTTCACAATCCACATACCCTTAACTAGTGGGGGGGGGTCTGGCTCCCTCAAACCATACCCGCAGAACAATAAATATAATGAGTCAAACCCTGACCATATGACTTATCTTCGAAATGAACGACTTATAATGTCGACATATTGCAACAAAAACAGAATAAATTTTCCCAAGGCACCACATGCACACAACGAAACTATTCATCAAATTCTAAATTTTTCTCTTGGGGAAGATCTTATGTTACACCATCCCTTGATCATGAAAATGGTAATGCCATAGATGGAACAAAATATAATTCCAGATCCATCCAAATAGAATTATTTACTTCTTAAGAATTACATTAGATCCCCACAAAAAATCTGATATGACCTTAGATTAATCAAACTAGAGTCTAAGGAACTCACCAAGGTGGTCCATACTCCCCGTACTAGTGAGACTTGGTGAGAAGCCTGGAAGTCCACATAAAAAACAGACTAAACCCATAATGGAATCTGCGTAGCGGTCACGTCAAGGAAATGATAGGCATCAAGAGTCTGTCCAAGGTATTATTAGGCAGGAACTCAAGTGTAACTCTAGATTAACCAAGCATATACTAAAAACACGCATCCAGGGAACAACACTAAAAGAGATCACAAACCAGTCCAATGACATCCAACTATTGCAAAGTGTATAACTGAATCTCTCTTAGTGCACCAAGGATGACGTCAAGATAGTGTACATGCTCTCCTATTAAGAAATAGAACACTAAGAGGACTTCAAATATTACAATATAAGGATAATTGAACCACCATTAGTCGACCTTCTAAAGGAAACATGGCTTTACTTGCCGAAACATCATCATTTAACCAATCACAAATATGTTGTGCTTCCTAGAATGAACCAACATTAAATAATACTATCAAGTCTCAAAATAATTCAAGTAAAAATGACCCTATCCAAATGATCCTTTATTATGATCCTTCTACTGGGAGAGAACACATTTGAAACAGAACCGACACGGCGATCCCTATATAAGAGTGTCTTGCACATCGAAAATGACTAGCCACTCTCAAACGATCTAGTTCAGAAGAAACTTAAACTCACATGTGTCTTTCCATGAACCACGATCACCGTGTCACGTCACTTGGCAGGAATCCGAAAAGATAAACTAACCGACGTTCCAAAACACTAGTGTCCCATAAAGTCCTCCCGAGTAGTGGGACGAAAAAGGTTATGTAACTCATAGGTCACTCTACACCAGAGATAACCCACGAAAATACACCAACAATTATAGCTCAATGATGAAACTGAACACAATGGCTCATTTAGACATTTAACATTTGATGGGTGTATCGTATGTCAACATACACTACCCCAATTTTAAAAGATAAACGATACATTTTGGGGTACTATGCATAGGATGTCCACCCTATGCATCCTAGTACCATATGAATCACACAATAACTTGCTCAAAAAGCACATCATTTATACCACTAATTACTCAGTTGATGACGTGAAAAGTTGTATGTCACTTAAGAAAAGGGAGGTTTACACAACCTCCTTACAACTGACCATGCTCAAGGAATGTCTAACATGGAGAACGAAGCAATCCTAAAGATTTTTCCCACATAAAAATTCATGGAAAAATGACCACCCTTCAGAAAAAGGATGTCATTTTGAACCAGAAGTCCTACAAGGAATAACGACACATGGATCACACTGATGTCAAAATCTCTTAGTGGGAATACAAGACAACCATCTCTAATAATGATACCTACCATGGGTCAGTATCTTTTGAAGCATAAGCATCAACCCCCACTACTAGGTTATGAAAAACAGATTCACTTGGCTCAAAAGCCCCTTCGAGACTACATTATCGCAACAAATCATGTAAAATAGGCAATTGTTTCTAAATTGCCTTTGAAACATATAACAACTCTAACATTTCATCACAAATGATGACTTAGCAAGTAAGGCCCTTCTCTACAACCAAGGAAACATACATGGATCTTGTTAATCCAACTTGGGTCCTAAAAAGGGATCCCAATAGCAGTTGTTTAACAAAAAATACAAGAACACAAAGGTAGTTCATTCTATTAAAACCCCATCCCAAAGAGCATAAGAAGAGTAATCCTTCAAGAGATCTTTGAATGAAAAAAAACAAAGGCATACCACGACAGGGATCCTTGAAACGATACACAGATGAGGGATCCTACTAGGGACTCCCCAGAAGTAATAGGTATCACGACCTCAAAGGCTCGAAGGCACATATCATAGAGGAAACATTCTAAAAATCAAAATGTTATGAGAGATAGATCGCAACTCATCTCAGATAAAAGGTCTCAACTAGGTTGGTCCGAACACCCAACTGATCATTTACACATTGTCCTCACTCCTAAGAGACAACTAAAAACCAAAACTAAAGGAAAAAAAATCCATTTATAAAAGATCCAAAAACACCTATTAGGAGTCTTAAAAATGATCCATATGTTCCGCCATCACTATCTACATGGAAAACCACTCATAAAGGTCTAATAATGGGTCCAAACCTAAAATCGGGAAAAAAATAGGAACATACCCTCAAAGGGTACGAAAGATCACCACACGGCCTGTAGAACTCAAACATGGAGTGTACACAATCCTCTTACAAAGGCATGTACCCACACCTACATCGGCGTGTAAGCATCATAGGTACATGTCATGCCATTTCGAAACACGATATGTACTCAAGTACTCCTTTCTGACCATATCGGTCTACACGACCGGCCTCATACGGATTCAACATAGGGAAAACTAGGCGGGGTGTATTAATCTACACAGTGTGTCATTAAAAAAGCTTAAAAACCTAGGTCTTTCCCCCACATGGCTGAAACCACATGGTTTCTCACCTATTGTAACACTACACGGTGTGTTCACCATACACATGACGTGTACCACTCATGTTTCATCCACCCGTGTCATTGGTCAGATGAAAAGATACATGGTCCTTACAACATGGCATGTACCCCTCATACATGGAATGTTCCACAAAACATTTATCAACCGTGTGTCTCTTCCCACACATTCAGTCACATGGTTAAATACCACACAGTGTGTACATACAGTACATAGTGTGTACTTAAGAAAAACATTTCCTTACCGAACAAAAGGATATATGGAATGTATTAAACATTACACACCATGTATTCTGGGGTTCTCCGGACAGTAAGCCTTAAAAACTACTCCCAAATCCCATAAGAACACTAATAAAACATTAGAGTTCAATATTCCGATCCATAGGGGCCCATACTCCCTGCGAATCCTAGCTTGGAATCACATTCATGTCATAAGATAACATAATTCAGTCAAAGTTCAATATGATCCACTAAATTCTGATCCAAGTGGGACCATAACACCTAAGGGACCAAATTTTGGCACCCATTCAAATGAAACTTTAAAATTTACAATACTCTATCAAATAGAAGGTATTCTATCACGAAATATATCACAACAACATGCATATATATCACAACAGATATCAAAACAACATGAAATCAAGAATGTACCCTAAATGGAATTACAAGAATGCATGATATGTGATCTCTAAAAAGTGATTATATGATGCATGAGATGGAAAACCCTCATCTAATCTTGTTGCAATAGAAATAAAACCTAAATAATATCAATGGTAACAACACAAAATATGTGAATCACCCAACATCGAAATCAAATCAACTATAATAATTTAAAAACAAAAAATTGCAATATTCGTGGAATATTGGCTTTTCCTTATACATGAGGTAGCTACTCTTGGACACAACTTATTACTAACTACCTATTCCTTATTATTCTACTCTATAGGCTCCAATAAAAATTCATGATGAAAATAATTCCTCAGATACCACTTTTTAACGTCTCGATTATAGGTGCCACCCAGAGGTGCCTCATACCCGGTTGGTCACATAGCCTCAAGAAAATTTCCCCAAATTCCAGAGGAAGATGAGTAGAAGTGAGGGTCTTAGGTTTGATAATGGGGAAACTATGCCCTCATTAGTAGAGTAACATAGCGAAATAACAATAATATATAACAGTATAAGAAGTAACACCATGAAATATGTAAACAAATTAATACTGAAAGTAAACAATAACATGAGCACATATATAAATGATGCATGTCACATATGTCTTAGAAACCACCCAAATAAGTAACAATTATAAAAATAAAGTACTAAACCAATGTACAAAAGTAAAAAAATAAACTCCAGCAGCATCATAAGCCTTATCTTGGTCCCATGGTCTCCATTTCCACAACAATCAAGTATCTGAAGTAGAAGGGTGATTTCCCTTATCAATACTTGCAACAATATAATCTTTGTGGGCCCAAAATCCTGACCCAAATAGGGTGCAAGATGAATCACAGTAGGAAACCAACTAATGTTCTGCGCCTAACTGTCAGTTAATATATATAGTATGCAATGTGAAAAATGAATTAATAAATAATGAAGTACTCAGAAGTAAACAATCCTACAGTTTTAAACTACATTCATTCACATTTATTAATTATTCAACCAATCATTCATAAGTAACCCTCTGGGAAAGTTCTCATAGTATAACCCCTATGGTTCAACTTAGACAAGACTATCTAAGGAATCACTCACCATCAATTCCCCCTCTGGTCTTTTAAAGATAACTACAGACTCTCTGAGGAAGCACTCAACATACATTCCCCCTATGGTTTCATAACGGTATAATATATACAATCTGAGGGAGCACTCAACTTCCAACCCCCGTATGGTCTTGCAACGTGAATGGAAACATACACATTAGGGAAGCCCTAAATGTCCATTCCCCCTATGGTCTAACTACACTAGGTTATCATGGCCTTGTGTAATACAATCATGCACAAAAAATATCTATAATGCAAAGTAAATATGAAATACTACTTGGATAAACAACTACAATGCATATCACAATCATGTAATATATTATCAACTCCATCCTAAATGCACTAGGCATGGAAAGAAAAACAGCTTAACATGCAGTTCTAGACCTAACATCCAATATTAAGAAAACATGGGAAAACACATCTATAAGTAAGGTAATAAACCATTTTCATAATAAAAACTCCCTACTCTAGCAAACAAACAAAATAATGCATCATCAAGGTTAAATTTATAAAACACGCAATACCCTAAACTAGAGTATTCAACACTTTTCATATATATAATTCAAAGAAAACTACAGAAAGGATAAAACCACCTACCGTGATGTTTTATGATTGATATAGTTGAACCTCATCATTTTAATAAACCAAGAATGTCATAGATATATAAAACCGTAAAAAACCCTCAACCTCGAATATCTCACGAAAGAGGAGAAATCAGATGAAGAGGCTTTAGATGATGGTATAAATCACTGAGACAATTCCAACATAATTGAAAATATTTGATTTGAATAATGGATGATGGGTCAGTGTCTCAGAGAAGAATTTTCACTCTCGGTCACTCCGAGATAGGATGATATTAGAAAAAGATGTTTATGACAATTAGATGTGACCTCAGTCTGATACATTATGAAAATGATCCATAATCAATTTTTAATGTGTAGAAATTAGTCAAACCACAATTTGATATATGATGTTCCTAGTATAACTGAAAGTTTACATTATATGTTTGAAATTGACATTTTAGTTAAAAAAGTTTGTCACTCACTGAAATATGAGAAAAAAACCTGGATTTTGTTGATTATTTAAGAAAATGATTCATAATACATTCGTAACATGTACGAATCAGTCTAACATTAAACCAAAACCCGATGTGACCAATATGACTCAAAGTGTGTGCATTCAATTTAAAAGGAAAATTTTAGTAAAAAACACAAGTGAAAAACTCAAAACTAAGAAAACACATTTTTATTTTTTTGATAATTTAGGAAAATGATCCAAAAATAATCTGTTACATGTAGGAATCATCTACACCTCAATCTGATGCAATGTGGGACTAGTATGGCTCTAAGTGTGTCTTTTTAATCAAAATTGATATTTGAGTATAATGGAAAAGTGAAATACTAAAAACTGAAAAAATCATTCATCTTGTTTTGATAATTTAGTATAATGATACATAACTAGTTTTTGATGATTAGGAATTAGCCGCACCTCAATCTAACAAACAATGTGTCTGGTACGTGTCAAAGTGCATGTTTTCATTTTAAAACTGACATTTTAGTTAAAAACACATGTCACATAATAAAAAAACCCATTAATATTTTTCTGATACTTTATTAAAATGGTTTATAAGTCATTTTAAATGTATAGGAATCAACTGTACTGCAATTTGATATATAGTGTCCTTGGTATAACTCAAAGTGTATGTTATCAATTTGAAATTGAAAATTTAGTTCACAATGTGTCACTTATTGAAAATAGTGAAAATATGATCAGATTGTCATAATAATTTAGGAAAAAAAATTAAAGGTCATTAGTGATATGTATGAATTAGTATCACATCAAACCAACACACAATGTGACCAGCATAACTCAATGTTCATGTTTTCAGTTTAAAATTACATTTTAGTAAAAACACAAAAAACATACTAAAAACTAAGTCAATTCACTTAGGTTGTTTTGATATTTTAGGGAAAAGATACATGAGAAATTTTTGAAATTTATTAATTTTATTCACCTCATTTGATGCTCAATGTGACTGGTATGACTCTACGTGTTTCTTTTTATTTAAAATTTACATTTTAGTAAAAAATACAAGTGACACACTAAAAAAATTAGAAAACACAATTTTATTATTGATCCTTTAAAAAAATATCTATAAGACATTTGTGACATTTATGCATCAGTGTCACCTCAATCAGATGCATGGTGTGACTGGTATAACTCCAAGTGTCGGATATCAGTCTAAAATTGACATTTTAGTTCAAAACATGTGGAACTCACTGATAACCTAGAAAACATGACTGGATTGTCATGGTAATTAAGGAAAACTATTTTTAAGTCATTTTTGATGTGTATGAATCATTCTCACCTCAAACAGATACACTATGTGTGTGGTATGGCTCAAATTGCATGTTTTTGGTTTAAAATGACATTTTAGTAAAAAAACAAGTGACATACTCAAAAATGAGAAGACAAATTCAGATTGATTTAAAATTATAGGAAAATGCGCCATATGTTAATTTTTACAATTAGGAATCAACTGCACCTCATTCTGATGCACAATGTGACCGGAATGACACAATGTGTCTGTTTTATATTTGAAATTGACATTTTATTAATGTTTTATTTCATATTTATGTCTACTTTATTTCTTTATAATATCACTATCATTAGAATTATTTTCTTATACATGTGGATTTGGTTGCTTGAGTTGGGGTGGTTTATTCAATAACTGATACCTTGATCAATATTTTTGAGAGGGGGTTGGGTGCTAAACAAAATGAATGCATTGATGTTATTGAATGTTTGTGATAAATTGTACTTTCTTATGTAATTGTAAAAAAGAATAAAATGTCTATAATACAGTGTTTTTGGTATTTTTGATGTAATTTTTAATTCAATTAAATTGATAATTTTCCATATACATTATTTTTTGTTGATGTCTATATTTAGGGACAGTATTTGGCACTATAGTGTGCAGTAATTTTAGCAACACATTGTAGTAGGATAACCATTATTAGCGCTAGAAGTAACACCAATAAATGGGAACCCTAATATGTGATAGAATATCATTGATAAAGTCACACCTTTATCACCAAATTTTTAGCACAAATAAAGTCCCCTTTATCATTTATTTTTTATAATTGATAAAAGGGGTGCCCTTTTAACGACGCACAGATAACAAAATTATGTTTATCACTACTGATGGATTTTTCTAGTGTTGTTAAATGACTTTTCTCCAGTAGTGTACACCATTGATGGGAGTATCTATGCCGTGGAGATGATTTCTATAGTACCCCTGGTTTTTGGTACTTAACCATTTCATTATTTTTTATGTATATAAAGGTTATGGGTTATGGGTGGGAGAGTATGGTGAACTTTCAATAAGTTTTGGGGGCTAAAGGAGAGACGCACATGCTGCACACAGTTTCTCGAAACCATGTGAATATCCTATGAGAAACCATGCACAATAGTAGGTTTAAGGCAGAGATCATTAGTATGGTGTGTGCATAGTTAAGGAGACCATTCAAGTAAGCCATATAAGTTATTCATTAAATCATTATCTAATGCACATTTATCACATGGTTTGTCTAACCATGTGATCTAACCACGCCTAGAGTTAATGTTAGATCCTAAAAAAATAGAATCTCACTCATTTTGACTCTAACTCCTTCATTTTTCTCCTATGAAGAACTTTCTTAGGATTAACCTCCACTGAAGGTAGTAGAATCTCTCCCAAGTTATTTAGAGTCAATCTGAAGGATTTTTTTGGTGATTCAAAGGCCTATTCTTGTAGTAAGTGCCCATTCTTTATATTTTTTTCCACAGTTTCATAGATCTACTTCTCCTATCTACTTTTTTTCTTAGATATACAATTTTTTTGGGTATATATAAGATGAGTGATGCCAAATAAGGTTATATATGGTGTTTTCCATGATAGGGGAGGAGATCTAAGGCAGTTTCATGGAATCTTGACCTAGACTCTTGAGCATTCTTTGTTTGTTTTTAGTTTTTGTCAAAACGATTGCAGTAGGTGGCTTCACTATTTTCTCCCTTTGTTAGAACTATTAAGAATTATTTAAAATTTATTTTTTTGTAAGATATTAATTATTATTTGACTGTTAATAATTGATTGAGAACCCTCTCTAGTGACTGTTTGGGGGAATTATGCAATTCTAGAAAATTGGGTGCGCTTGAAATTGACATTTGTTATTGATTTTAATATGGAGTTTTTAAATTGAGGATTTTTTAAAATTTTGGTCTGTTGACTAAATATAAATGTTTTAAATAGAAGGATTATTTTATTGAAATGATTTGGTTGTTAAATTGACTAATTATAAATTGTCAATAAACAAAAGGTTTTTATTGAAATGGATGAAATTGTTGAAAGAAGCATGAATTTTTGGAAAAAATGGTGTGATTATTCATATTTCACTATATGGCATGGTTGAAATAGGACCTTTTTCTCGGTTATGAAGGTGTAATGGAACAAAAGATTTAATTACCTTGTGATGACTTGGTATATCGATGAGAAACTTCTCATGAGTATGAATCTCTCATAACGAAGCATGAATTGTTGGAATTATAGATATGTGGAATTAAATTCTTATTCCAAGATAGATATTTAAAATGGGTTTTAATGATTTATATGATTGTTAAAATGGAAAATAGATATCTCGAAAAATTTTTGACATGATTTTTCTTTATATTTAGTTATAAACTATTTTTATAAGTGTTTATATTTACGTATAAACTATTTTTTAAAATGGTTTTGTATTAATTTATTTATTTAGATATTGATAAATTTTACATCCGAGTGGTGTGGTTATTGAAGTAATTGGGAAATACCTACTATGTTTTATACTCACCCATGCTTTGTCAGTTTGGTGCTTTGTAGATGCTATTTTTCAGTATGTGGGAAAATGTTGAGTACTATAAGTTTTTAGCACTACTTCATGAGTTGTTGGACTGTTTGGTGATGGTAGAGCACATAGTTGTTTTGAGGTCTTTTTATTTATCGTATGATATTTCATTTGAGGGTTATTAGTCTTCTTCTATAGAACATTTTTTGGTTCACTTTGGAATGAACGAAATTGTTGAGTTGTATTTCTTTTTATCCCACATCATATAATTATTATGGGTTGTGGTTTGCTTGATTTGTCGTTTATCTTTAAAGGTTAAATCATCCCCTACTTATATTTGAAACCCTTTGGTATTTATTTCTCACCTTAATCATCTTGGGGATTCCTCTTAAGGACTAGTAATTATTCATGTTATTCTCAATCCAATGAGATTAGGTGGGTCGTTACAAATGATATTAGCTCGGTCCTTTATCTTTGGAACAAGTAGACTTCAATTTTCATGGTCATGGAGTTGAGATTACTTATTCCTTGGGTTGTGTTCTTAGAAAGTAGTAGGATTTTCAAGAAGTGGAATGTAGTGAATAGAAATACATAAATAACCTTTTTATTCTGAAAATAATGTTATTAAAGAGTTGGTTAAATAAATTTTTTAGAGACACTAATAGGATATTGTAAACTCACTTTTGTGGGTTTATCCAATGCATTGAGCATGTCATGAATTGTAGAGAAATGAATTCCCACTAGGATTACATTTCTCATTTTGAGTAATCGAATATGATTTGAAGCATGATTTTGATTTTTAAAAAAATTCTGAAAAATACCTTTCAAATGAAAGACTTTTAAAATACCATGATTGATGTATTTTGAAAATGGTTTGATTTTCCAAAGAAAGAGTGGGTTTTTTTCAAAAATTATTAAATGTAGACAGTGAAGTTGTGATAGTTGATGTGATAGAATTTGAAATGATAATCCATAAGTTCTAGGAGAGTGAGACTTGCATAATTTTCTATTTTTTTATAAAATGGAACACAATCGGCATCGTAGAAACCAAACGGAGGGAAGATGTGGAGAATGTGGTTGCACCTGAGCCATAGGTGAACCAAGAGATAGTGTAGATTATCATATAATATTTCCAAGATGTAGAAATTGGGATCTAGATGGTTGATCCAAGACAATAAGACCATTCTACCCTGTTCCACAACTAAAATCCACCAATCATCCATGGTGATTCAGAACTGGAAAATGTATAGGTGTGGATGAACAAGATGAATTGTATATTCAATTTCATCGGCACACTAGAGGAGTTCAATGTTAAGCTAGCTACATATATTCTCAATGATCTTGGACACTAGTTGTGTGATTTAGTGGTAAATAATAAACTGTATCGAAGCCTATATTGGAAGAATTTTGAGAAATTTTTCAATAAACAATTCTAACCTCACATGTTCGAAATCTAAAGAACAATGAACTTATTAAGCCTAAAGTAGGAAAATCTCTCAATCATTGAATATGTGGATAAATTCATGAATTTAGTGTGCTTTACACCAGATTTTTTTTATAGTGTAGACTTTAAGGTACACATATTCAAATCTGGTATAAGGTATGAAATTTTATAGAATATTATAGTTATTTTTATTACAGATTATACATAGATGGTGAATGGAAAGATAGTGTCTGAATAGGGAATCTCAATTGCTATGGGAGGTGGAAGCATGATGATACCTATATATAATGGTGGGAACTCAAATTTTGGGAGCTAGAGGAAGGTGGAAACCTATTTCCAAGGTGGGAATGGGAATCAGAATCTATCAATTGGATCAGTGAATCTTTACCCAAAACCAAAGATCCATTCAAGATGTTTACAATGTGGTTTTTTTGACCACATGAAGCGAGAGTGTTAGAAAAAACATAGAGTATTCCATAACTTCAATAATATGGGACATCTTTAATTCTATTTTCATAATTATTTGAGGTCTGGTGCTGAGGACAGTTTATAGGTGTCGTAAACATTGTATGATTTGACAGGATGAGGCCAGTAGAATTAGACTCATTAGTAGAGAAGAGCTTTCGATAGTGATTCTAGGAACACCATGAATCCTCCATAATGGAAATATCAGGAAGGAAACAAGAAGAAAAGTGTAACCACAAAGAAATTGTATGGATTTGAGCAGGTGATTGTGGATGATTAGGTTGAACCATATATTGTGAGAGGTAAAATTTTATTAAATTATTCCCTTATTCATGTTCTATTTCATACTGGTGCATCTCATTACTTAACTGATTCTCATAATTTTGATTTTATATGATTGAAACTTTATGTGATTCATTCTGTGATCAAACTGAAAACTCCTCTCAGGGAAAGAAAATGTAGAGACTTCCTCTGTAGGGCGTGTTATATAACTGTTGATGGATCTAAACTGAAATGGGACTTATTAGTGTGTGAGATGGATGTCTATGATGTAATCCAAGATATGAATTTCTTGAAAATTTTCAAGGATTACATCAACTGTAATAGTAGAAAAATTAGTTTTAGAACTGAGGATGGTGTCAAGCATCTCTTTAGATGAGAGAGGGCTATAAATAAAGGTGAAACATGCTTGTTGACACTAGTGGTGGAAACAATATCTTACTAGTTGGAGGCGTTGACTTTGGAATCGATGGACAAGATCAAAGATTCTAGTTTTATATCAGTTGTGGATCAATTTATAGACTTCCTTCCCAAGAACTTATCAGGGTTACCACCTATAAGGGAAGTTGAGTTTTCAATAGATATTATTCATGGGAATATTTATACTTCCCTTCTGTCTTATAGGATGGAAGAAATATAATTATGTTAATTGAAAGTACAATTGGAGGAGTTGAAAAAATGTTTCTTTTATCCAAGGATATCTCCATGGGAATCACTGGTCCTGTTCATGATGAAAAAAGATGGAACATTGAGACTATGTGTTGATTATTGTAAGCTTAACTAGTTACAATAAAGAATATATATCTATTTCCATGCATTGATGATCTGTTTGATCAATTGAGGGGAGCCCAGTTGTTCTCTAAAATTTACTTGTGATCAGGATATCACCAATTGTGAGTTTGGAAAGAATATATTCTGATGATATCTTTGAGAAGTTGATAAGGCCACTATGAATATAAAGTCAAGACTTTTGGTTTAACAAATGCACCAGAATATTTTATGGCATTGATGAATCAGATATTTTATTGATATCTGAATTCTATTATTATGGTGTTTTTGGATGACATATTGTTGTATTCATGGACAAGGGATGAGCATTAGAAACACTTGGAAACAATGTTGGGAATCATGAGACCTCATTATATGTATTCCAAATTGTCACAGTGTGATTTATGGATATAGGAGGTTCGTTTCATTGGCGATGTGATTTCTGAAAAAGGTATTTCAGTAGATCCTGAAAATATATAAACTGTAATCTCTTAGAAACCACCAAAAAATGCCTTTGAGATACGGAGATTTATTAGTCTCTATTGTAATTATTGAATATTTTTTCATGACTTCTCGCAACTAGAATCACCTACCTCATCAATTACAAAAAAGAATGTTCCTTTCCAATGGAGCAAGGAATTCAATAAGTATTTTCATGTGTTGAATGTTCATCTTACATCAGCACCAATCTTAGTTTTACTAGAATTAAGACAAGGGTATGCACACTACTATTATTCCTTGAGATCTGGGTTGGGATGTGTTCTCATGAAAATAGACCATGTTGTTATATATGGTTCATGTCAGTTGAGAGCGCATGAGAAAAATTACCCAAAACATGACTTGGAGTAAGCTTCATTCATCTATGCTTTGAAGACTTGGAGACACTATCTCTTTGGTGAGAAAATCATTGTGTTCATGGATCATAAGAGCTTGATGAATATTTTCTCACAATGGGATTTTAATATAAGGTAATGGAGTTGGATGGTGCATCTCTAGATGTTTGAATTTTACATGATGTATACACAGTGAAAAGTAAATTTGGTTGCCGATGCATTAAGCATGAAGTCATCTGATCAATTAGCAAAATAAGCTATAGAAGAGTGTAAATTTATGTTTTTCATAGCCGATATGAATTTGTAATGTGAATACCAAGTTGATGTAGCATTTTTATTTTTAGTTTCAGTGATTTTTAATTTGGTGAAGATAGAAAAGGAGGAATAAACATCGGTGTGGAATGCTTGGTTTTGAGTTCCAAACTCAATGGTGGGGAGACCATTGAGGGATGGAAACATGATGGTTATTTCATTTTGTGGTTTATAAATTGACTGTCCCTACCTATGGATTGTCAGGAACTACTTCTTCATGCCTACCAGCATTTGGGATGGGCTATAAATCCAAGAATACAGAAGATGTAAGGAATTGAAGGCGCAGTTGTGGTGGATTGGTATGAGACATATTGTGGTTGAGTTCATTTCAAAGTGCTTAACTTGTCAGCAAGTTAAGGAAGATAATCAATCACCAGTAGGTATGTTGTAGTCTTTACCAATTATAGTGTGTAAATGGGATTAGATAACTACAGATGTTGTTATAGGTATCCCAATAATAGTTTGAAAACAAGATGCCATATAGGTGATAGTGGATCGACTCACCAAGTCAGATCATTTCATCCCTATTCATGAAACTCATATGGCAGAGGATCTATCAGAAATATATATCCGATAAGTGGTAAAGAGATATTGAATACTAGTATCGATAGTCTCAGAAAGAGATATGAGGTTCACATCTCATTTCTAGAAATTCTTACAGAAATCCCTTGGGACTCAGTTGACTATGAGTATCATCGTTAAACAGATGGCCAATCTGAAAGCATAATACAGATGTTGGAAGATATTTTTCTACCTTGTGGAATGGATTTTGGTGGCTCAATGGAAAATCATCTACCATTGGTAGAGTTTTCATATAATAACAATCATCAGTCCTCCATACATATGGATCCTCTAAACGTTTTGTATGGGAATTCTTGGGGTTCTCCACTTTGTTTGGTGGAAACATGTGATACCTCATTAGTTGGGTTGAACATTGTCTAAGAAATGTTGAGGAAGATCTAGCTGACTAGAAAGATGATGGAGACAACATAGAGTTGTCAGAAATCATATGAGTAACATCGTTAGAGACCATTGTCGTTCATAGTGAGTGATCATGTGTTATTGTGAATTTCTACAAGGTTAGGACATCGTCATTTTGGGAAGTAGGGAAAGTTATATCCTAGATAAATTGGCACTTTTGAGATACTAGAATGGGTTGGAGAGGTGGTATATCTGTTTTAATTTCCACTATGGTTCAGATTGGAGCATAATGTGTTCCACATATCACATTTAGAAAAGTATTAGCCTGATCCTGACTATGTGATGAGATGGGATCACATTAACGTAGACCCAGATGCTTCATTGGTATGCATCCTGATGCGAATATTATATAGGAAAGAGAATTTCATTCATTGAAAAAGAATAAGTCTAGTGTGGGTTTTATGGAAAGATGGCCATATTTAGGAAGAGACATGGGAACAGAAGAAGGAAATGAAAGAGAAATGGCCAGAACTCATTCAGGGCAAGGATGGTTTTCTACTTTTTAGGGATGAAAAGACCAATGCTGGGGAGAATGTAGTACCCCTGGTTTATAGTAATTAACCCTTTATTTATGTAATATGTATATAAAGGTTATAGGTTAATTGTGGGAAATTTTGGTGAACATTCAATAAGTTTTTGGGGCTAAAGGAGTGGGGAACGGGCATCACACAGTTTTCCCAAACCATATAGAGATCCTAGAAGAAACCATGAAAAGTTTAGGTTATAGGAAGAGAACATCGGCATAATGTGATCACATTTAAGAACACTATATGGGGAGGTATGTGAGGGTTTCCTTAAAGTAGTTTCTAACATACGATTAGTGCACAATTTGTATAACTGTGCAAACTAACCATGCACAGAATTAATGAACGATCCTAAAAAATATGATCTCACTCATTTTGCCTCTAACTCCATCATTTTATATCTTAAGTAGGAATAACTCAAGATTATTCTCCACTAAATGTGGGATAACCTCTCACAAGAAACATTGAGTTAGTCTAAATGTTTTCCTTAGCAATTCGATGGTCTATTCTTGCAGTAAGTGCCCGTTCTTCATCGTTTTTCCCACAGTTTATTGGATATACTTCTCCAATCTTCTTGTTTTCTTAGATCTACACTCATTGTGGGTTGATATAAGATTTTTGATTCTATATAAGGTTATATATGGTGTTTTCCATGATAGGGGAATATATATAAGGTAGTTTCTAGGAAACTTGACCAAGAATCTTGAGCGTTCTTGGCCATTTTTTAGTTTTCATCAAAACGATCGAGGTAGGTGGCTTCACTCTCAACTCACCTTGCTGAAAATATTACTAATACCTTAAAATTTTGTTTTTTTGTGTGATATTAATTATTTATTGGCTGTTAAATATTTATTGGGAACCCTCATTAGTGAATGTTTTGGGAATTATGAAATTCTAGAAAATTAGGTGTTCATGAAATTGGATTTTGTTCTTGATTTTAAAATGGAGATTTTAAAAATGGGGATTTTTTGAAATTTTGGTATGTTGATTTAATATAAATTTTTTCAATAACGGTATGAGTTTATTTAAATTATTTGGTTGTTAAATTGGATTTTTTTAAAATTTCAATAAATGGAATGTTTCTACTGAAATGGATGAAATTGGTGAAATTGGCATGGTTTTTTGGAAAACATGTTTTATGTATTCATATTGCATTACAAGTCATGTTTGGAATAGGACTTGTACTAAGTGCCAATTTTGAAATGGAACATGGGATTTAATTACCCTATGATGACATGGTAGATCAATGAGAAAATTCTCATGAGTATGGATTTTTCATAATGAAACATGCATTGTTGGAACTATAGATATGTGGAATAAAATTATTATTAAAAGATATATATTTAAAAAGGGTTTTAAGGATTTATTTTAGTGTTTAAATTTAAAATATCTTTTAATAAAATTTCTTGACATGTTTTTTGTTTATATTTAGTAATAAATAGTTTTGAGAAGTTATTATATTTACTTATAAAGTATTTTTGGATTTTTTATATCAATTGTTTTATTTAAATGTTGATAACTTTTCCATAATAGTGGTGTTGGTAGGGAAGTCATTAGGGAAGAACTACTTATTTTCATACTCCCCCATGCTTTGTCACTTTACTACTTTTAGATATGTCATTTTCTAAGATGTGGGAAAAGGTAGACTACTGTATGTTTTTAGCACTACTTCATGGGTTGTTGGGATGTTTGGTGATAGAGGAGCATGGAAGATATTTTTGAGTTATCATTCTTTTGATCATCCATCACATAGTTATTATGGGATGTGGTTTTTTTCATTTTTAGTTTATCTTTAATGGTTAAATCATAATCCACTTGTATTTGAAACCCTTAAGTACTTGTTAATATCCTTTGGCGTCTTGGGGATGTCACTTAAGGCCTAGTAACGATTCATGGCATTATTAAGCCGTCGAGAATAAGTGGGTCGTTACAATTTCTATTTAATGGGAAAGACAACATTTCCATGGGATCTATGAGGTGGGACGTTGGTTCCACTACCAATTTTGACTAGGCTACACTGTGGTGAAGGGTCTGCAGTATAAAAATTCTATTTGGATAAGCTCTATGGGGTGGAGGTAGAAATTGTTTTGAGGAGTTCCACAAGGTTGAGTTTGGTGGTTCTCCATTTTTTGTAGGTATCTATGGCATAGCGCATGGGTTTCACCATGTAATTGTGATGAAAGAATAATATTTTCTATGTGGTATGTACCATGGTTTTTAGAGGCCAATTTGATCGGGGGTGATTACTGTGTTGTGAAATAGGTTTTTTGTAGTCTTAGGTAAAAACATGATGACTATAGTGTGTATGAGGGTTATGAAATGTGGACTTATATTTTCCAGATTGGGTTCAAAAACCCAACTTCCCTCCAAATCAGTTATTCTAATAGTTTTCTCTTTCAAATCATAGACACCTAAGAGATTATTTATAATACCTTTAATCCCCTTTTTGATCAGATTAAATACTAGGATTTGGGAGATAAATTCTTAGTGTTTTCTCCTTATTCTTGAGAGAGGGGTCTCTATAAAAAGGATATAACTCATTAATTACTTTAAGATATTATAAATTCCTTTGGTTTGGTTATTAAATGGATAGATTTGATATCAAAGGGGTTTGATTTAAAAATGCCTTTGGACACACTATTTGTTGATGAAATTCTCTTCTGGTGAGTTTTATTCTAAAATGGATTTTCAATCATGAAATACAAAAATATTAGTTTCGATTTTTTTTATAAAATGTCATTATGGTTTTCAAATGGTGTTAAAATGCATAGAATATATTAAACCCTGGGTGCATCGAGAAATGGAATTGTCACTCTTAGTATGTTCCATGCCACTAGAGGTTTGATATCAAGAAAATGTGTATCAAGAATTGATATTTGTTGGATTCATGTGATTCCTATAATAGAGATTTATTTTATGTATGGGTACATATTAGCATAGGTTATATCCTGAATTGTGGGAATTGTCATTTATGATTGCTTATACACATGATGTTATATTTTATTGCTGGTTGATCACTTGTTTATCATATGGAATATCCATAGATGGGTTTTCATATTATTACATGATTTATCACCTATACATATCTTTTTACATGTCTATTTAAATATGAAATACATTTGTAAATAACCAAAGGATGTTTTACAAAATGATTATCTTTTTTAAATTATTTATAAAATTATTTTATTTAAAGTGAGAGCTAACATTTTCATGGTATTATAATTTGTATATAATATTTAATGAAATCTTATTGAGAATTTTACTTACACAATAATTTTTCCTTTGGGAATTTGTATATGTGTTTTTGTAGGAAATAGGTAAAGGGAAGGGAATCATGTAGTTCTCAAGATTCTCTCGGTTGTCGTCGCCTTCATAGTGGGATAGTTTCATGGTGATGGAAGGACACATAGAGCTTAGAATTTGGAGTTTCTTATTTTACAATATGTTTTAGCCCATTGGGATTGAAATTTTATGTCTCGTGGTCACATATTTTTCTTTCACATTGAAATATGTTTGTTCTTGGGTTATACATGAGACTTGTTTTGTTTGTTTTATTCACCTCACCATGTGGTGGACCTTCTTGGGTGACATGCCTAATTTAAAAGATTTAGTTCATTACAAAATGATATTAGAGGGGTTTTACTATACTAATGTTTTATGAAACTGCCTAGTTTTAGTTCGATGTCCTTTGTAGACATGGGTTAGGACCGTCATAATTCAGTTAGTAAGTGTGGGAGGGTTCTTGACCAACTCATTTCAGTGTCTAAAATCGAGTTACCATGTGTGGTCAGTGATTTTTTTCCAATAATGAGATTGGTGGATGAGTTTATTTGAATAAACTAGATTTGGGGTTTATTTTGATGGACCTATTCATTTTGTTTTTTTTTCATTCATTCTTGGAATCTGTTATTACTTTTACTTCTTGTTATTTAAAGGAATTAATAAGGATTCTACATGTTGGTCCTATGAATTGTGAATTTTCTCTTAAGATGATAGGTCATATGTTGGTCTTCTATTTTTTTGAGGAATTTTAGGTGGTTTATTCCATGAATATTAATAAAGGAATAGGAAAGATATGGTGGGAATCTATCATGAATGTTAAGTTTCATGAGGATTTTACCCAAATTTATCTCAAGAAAACCATTAACCAACTGTTTTATCCCGAAACATTACATGTGGAAAAGAATTCAGAATTTATAATCTTAGAGCAAAGTGAGTGTATTGTTTTTGAGTATTCATTCTATTTTAGTGAGTTAGTGTACCTAGAAAACAAGATTCATACAAATTAATTCCTTAAGGTTCAAAGTTTTAAGATGGGTCTGAGGGTTGATATACAGTTGATGTTGATTCTCTTATGCCTTTTGACTGTTGTGGAGGTGGTTGAAAAAGAGGCTACGATTGAGGTAGACATATACGGTAGAATGAGTTTGGGTGGATCTTTGGTTGGTGTAGTTATTACACATGGTGTTTCTTTTATATAGAAAAGAAAATTCAATGCTTCTCAGTTTTCTTTGGGAGTGTTTTTAGGGGCTTTATTATGAAAACATCATGTTGTTTTCTATCAGTGTGAAAGGCCTAGACATATCATGCATAACTATATTGAAGCTATAACTCTCTAAAAATTCCATTATTTTATTAATAGAAATATTATTTTATAATTAATTTTTTATTATGTACACATATAAATACTTTTATATTTCATAATAAATTTACCCATTTTGTATAACTATAACGAGACACAATAAATGGATTATTTAATGTTATAATCAAAATTGTATAATTTTTTGAAGACTATAAACATATTCTATTAGAAAAATATTTTATGATAAATGTATGAGTTTTAAATAAATTATATTTTCGTTAAATAATCATATAAAAAACTTTTTTTAATTATCATATATTTTAATGATGTCCTAAATAAGTTTTATAATAGTAACAATGTTAATTTTTAATGAAATTTATAAATTTCAATAAAAAATTATATTTATTTAGAAGTTAAAATTATAATATTTAGAGAATTTTCTTGATAAAATAAACAATGTTTCTGGAAATAGAACTCTGAAATTATCTTAATGTGATATTTCAGAATTTTATGACAAAGTTTATTTTTTTGTGAGAAATTTAAAATTGCCTCTTTATAAAGCAATACACTTTTACGACATAAATATTATGTAATAATGAATAAAATTTATGAAACATTTTATTTAACCATAAATAATTTAATAAGTATAATAATTAATTTAAAAATATTAAATTTAATTTATAAATGTATACCTTACATTTTGGAACAAAAAATTGTAATTTTAAGATAAATATTATTTGTTGGATTCTATGCATTAATTGTTTTGGATAAAAGATAAGTTTTTAATTAGGATTCCCTTGAATGAATAAAGAATCTATTCAACTCATTAATAATCCAAAAAATTGGTTGTAATTGATTTCATCAAAAAGTGGTTTGATTATATAATAAAATAACCTATATTTTAACCCTTAATAACGCCCCTCCTCATGTATAAATATATCCCTTTCCATTATCAAATTCCAAACAAAGTTTTTTAGATTATTTCTCTATAAATATCCTTATCATGATTCCCTACAAGGTGGTTAAAAGGTTACAAGAAGTCTTTACATTACATTAAGAAGCATCCATCCAATGTAAATGATATTTTCCATCAATTATTTCGATTCATGTTCTTTTGTATAGGACAATAATTCTCATTTTATTATGTTATCAAGGGATTTTAAATACCCTCATTTTTGTGAATATGAAGTCTTGTTAATAATAGACTACATTTACCTCACACTATATCTTTTTCCTAGGTCATTACTTTGCTGAAATAAGGGTTCCTCATCACTCTTTTACAACTACTGATAAGTTCATTTATTATATATATTTTTTATATTAAAATACAATGATTTTGATGATTTAATTTTTAATTCATGCATATGACCCTAGTGTTTTTCTAATATTTTTTAAGATGCAACATGATAGGGAAACTGAGTAAAATGAGATAAAATGACAAATAATTCCATAAAAAGATTGTATTCACAAAATCTGATGATCATGGAGAACTTCCAAGGAATATAACTTAAGAACTGAGGAAAGGCGAGGATCCTAGAGCCGAAAAATGACATTAATCATTTTATAGTGTTCCTGTTCATGTTATGAATGAACTATATTTCTTGAAGTGGAGGAAGGAATCTAAGAGATAAGTTGTTATGTTTCACCACATGACACACATGTGTCATGTCATGACATAATGGATGAGGCCCAAAAATGTTGTATATCATGAATAGGATACATTTGGAGAAAGATTTGTAGATGGTGTAATCACTACATGACAAGTTAAAGGTTGGGAGGGAATAAAAATGTCAATATTAGATGGATCTTCAATTTTTGACATATATTAATAATTAGGACCCACCCATGAACAATTTTAGACCAATAATTATTGAAGTTCAATTATAATAGAGCCTATATGGACTCTATAGATAGAAGTCCATGATACTACTGTTAAAGAGATCATGGAGACCAAATCATGGAGCAATAATCTATCCTCTGTAGGGTCATCCCAGGTTTCATCTATGTTTTCATTATGATTATTTTTTATTTATTCCGTCCCTATTATGATTTTATTACTAGTATGTGGGATAAAACCCACCTTATAATAGGGTTATGTAATAGAAGGGGGAAGCTAATTTTGGATTGATTTTGTTTTCATTATTCATGTATTTGGGTTTTCAAAATTATTCAATCAATTTCCAATCCCTTTCTTTTAATTTTATCAAAAATGTTGGTATTTGAATCAGAAAGGAATATTAAAATTTTTTAATTGACAACCTTAAAATGTGGCATAACCATTTTCAAATTTAGGGGAATCATTTTTGAATATGGTATTAAAACAAACATGATAAATTAAAACCCAAAATTACTAGAATAGGGGAAATAGGGAATTACCGCATCAACGATGGGATAACATGCCATTGAATATGTCACATCTCATCATTGAAACCAATGAGGGTTTAATAAACTTATTTCCTAAAATCCCAATTTCACATAAACCCAAAAAATAAAAAAATATATGAATGCCTTTCAAATATTATTTGAAACAAAATAATCAATCTAATTCATTTTTATTCTACTTTATTAAAAAAATTTCCAAAAACCCAATATGATTCTTCACCTCTTTATTTATTTTAATCAAATTAAATATTTTGAAAACCTAAATAAACTAATTCACCATCATTGGTGGTTCAACCTTGAACATTCATAATAATACATTTAAATTAATTGAGTAGCATAGTTTGAGTTTTTATAAATTTTATATTTTGATTAGATCCGTATGGAAATAAGGATTTCCTTTGAGCTTGTAAAAATTGGTTTCATTTTCCGGTATGATTAAAAGTCAGTTTTTAGGTGTGTTTAAATTTTTAAATATTATTTTATTTAATTATTTTAATTTCTATATTTACAAACGGTGTATTTATTCTGTGGATTTTAGTTTTTTAATTTTTAAAGGCATGACCACAATACCTGAGAAAATTGAAGAGAGGTTTTTGTATTCAATCCCAAAATGGAGAAAAGATTAAGGAAGAACAATAAAGATACAATCATGCCCAGACCATAGAAACATATAGCTATTGGTGGAGTTCTTAAAAGAGATCCAGAGCTATGGATACTCCCCGACTATAAGTGGCCATCAAACACAAGATTGAAACCGAGCATCCTAACACCTATTGTGGTACTAAAACACTTTGATATTAAATTATAAATCATCCAAATTATTTTAAACAACATTTAATTCATTGGATTTACACATAAATATTTGAACACACTTCTAGAAAACTTCCTCATTCTCTGTGACACATTAAAATTGTAGAATGTTTCAATAAATGTAGTAAGACTCTATCTTTTTTGAATTTTATTACATGAGAGAGACCAATATTGAATTCAAAGACCACTTTTACATTCCATCACTACATGGGATGATATGTCATGAAACATTCTCACCTAATTCCCCCACCTTCCAAATATATAGACATACGGGTAAATATTATAATCTGTAGTCAATTTTAATTTGAATCTCTATATTCATCATGGGAAAGATATGAAGATATAACTTGAAAATACCCAATCATGGTATAGATCTATGGATTATAATAAAAAAGTTATACAATGTTTTTTCATAAGGAAAAATGTCAATTATAGATGCTAAAGATAGAGGATCACTAATGAAGAAGTAAACCGAAGTGAGCTACAATATGTTGGATGAAAAGGTGAGAAATAGTTTACAATTGTATGGAGAAGGAACACAATGAAAAGGGGTTCAAAAATAAAAAAACGACTTTATAGTGGAAAAACAAAAATTATTAACCAAGAAGATGGAAATCATGATGGGACAGTAGAAAAAATCACAAGGTACATATATAGAAGATATAAATTATGCTGATTACAATAATGGTAATAAATTTTAGGGATAGTAGCCTCAAAAAGAAAAACATATATAAAAAATGCCACAAGGGTACCAAAAAAAGCACCCCATTATACCACATTGATGATATAGGTCCATACATTGGAATAGATGCCGACTACATTCCTGCAAACCACCAGGGTTGTACTTAAGGGAATAAAAGAAGAATCAATGAACCAAAATGCAATATTAACGAATTTGAAGCATCAAGTTATCCAAATTGCATATCTAATCATAGAGAGTCCTAGAGGAGAAGATCCAGGATTCCCTAAAGTAAACCCACATAATGATTTAAAAGCTTCACTTTTTAGAAGTGGGAAGCAAACAAACATATGTGGTATAGAATTTACATGATGTAATGAAGAACAAAGAGTGAAATCAAGTGAAAAAATAAATTGAGATTACTATGGTAAAAATATCTAAATAAGATGAATAAGAAGCATTATATTACAAAGTGAGACTACCTTTTATAGAATTAATAGTGCAAGTTAAGATCGACACCCAAAAAGGTAAATTTTTGGAACAATTTAAGAAAATTTATATTATTATTCCTTTTTTATGAGGCTTTCTCAAACATGCCAACCAACACAAAATTAATTAAAGTGTTAGTAACCAATAAGAATAAGATGGATGAAATTGTATCAAATCCACTCACTTTAGAATTTTTTATGGTTGTCTCATAGGAATTACCTAAGAAGAAATGTGATCCAGGTAGGTTTTCAATTTCCATATTTATCATATCCAAAAAACTTGGAAATGTTTTCTGTGACTTAGGTGTGAGTGTCAATATCATGTTAAACATTCCATCGAAGAGTTTGGAACTGGAATGAATGATTTCAAAAAGAGTTTCAACTCAATTATAAGGATCAATAGTGATGTAACCATGAGGATTCATCAATGTTATCCAGATATAAATTGATATTTTTAACTTTCCATAGATTTCATAGTGGTGGATATGGAAGAAGATAAAAATAGACCAATTGTAGGGACACCATTTTATCCACTGGGCATGAACTGATCGTTGTAGAATACTGATAAATATATCTAATATTTATCTATGATCATGTAAGTTTCAACATCCACCAGTAAAGGAATAACTATGATGTAAAGGAGGAAAATTGGTTTGGAGAACATAATACAATTGAATTTGATGGTGTCTGTAAAGGTAATTAGGTAAATGAGTTAGTTTCTATTGTGAAAAAGGATTCATAACTAAATTAGAAAGATAATACAAGGACCAAGATAACTAACACCGAAGGAGAAGCCTACCCCACTACATATGATAAAGAAAAACAATAAGGGATGGTACATAAAATTATATTTAGTTTATCAGGATTATGTAAGAAATGGTGGATTGGTCCAGTAGAGATTAAGAAAGTACTGCTATCCAAAAAAATTAGGCAATTTAGAGAGGAAGAATAGGGAATGACCTACATGTACATGACATGAATGAGACCATCAATAGACCTCAACTAGGTAAAAAGTTATCAATCATTTTTCATGTGATATGATTCTATAAGAGGTATGGTTGATCCAATGATTGTAAACAAAAACACTTTTGGGAGGCAGACCAAGTTTCTTTTTTCATTTCTCTTTAGTTGGTTTTTAGGAGTGCTCACTGTAACTTCAAATATCTCAAAATTCATTGATAATTCCCTATTCTTTCACATGGTTATTTTTAATTTGTAGGTCTATCCAAACCCAAACTGGAAACAAGATGTAGTAGACACAAGAGGATTTTACAGGAAAGTTACACATCATGAGAAAAGTACACGTTAGGAACTGTTATAAGAATAGTATGTACAACCAAAATTAATGCAACACTAAAAGGAGGAGTAAGTGTTTGAATTTATATTTTTCATGACATTTAATTAGAGTTTTAACTTCCATTTTTATGTCCCTCAATTGATTCATTATTTAATTAACAAAACTAGGAGACATAAACTACAAAGGATAATTACCATGACATGAATTTATATTTCTTTGTCATTAAATTTGAATTAGAAAAAATGGGTAAAATAATTAGTATGGATAGGATTGTGGATTAGGAGTTGAAAAATAATGATTTGAGGAGCATGTCAATCATTATAAAAGAAATTTTTCTAAGAATTGACCATGATATAAATATATGATATTTTATTTAACTGATTTAATTATTCATATTCCTTTCTACGATCAGTTTTCCCAACCAATAATAGCATTCCCAAGACACCCTCAATGATAATATTTTCCATTATTTCAATAGTATATTTCATGTGAAACTGAGGTATGATGTCTTCAGAAACATGATTTACATATTATAAAATATATGAATGAACAGAATCAATTTTAATATGATCGAGGTATCTTTTTTAGCCCTTATCCTAAGGCCCACCATTTATTATTTTTTAAGCATGTAGAATCTATGAAAATACATTTTATGAGTGAGCCAAGTAACAATACTTTCTTATCCATTCCTAGAATCCTATATATAATTTTAATGATATTCAAAAGAATAATTTCGGGGGAGGTATTTCCTAGGGTATATCAAGATATAATTTATTGAGGATAATTTTCTAGGTGATTATCCCATGTTATTTATAGAGTGACTATGTCTTTTTAATTTTAATTAATTACTCAAATCTCTTACTAAAAAACATTTTTACTATCTGGAATGGGGGGAAATGAGGCTTTTACTTGTGCTTGCTTGGGTATTTTCTTCTTTGAACTTATTTCCCAATTTTGAACTTCTCTATTATTTTTTTTATTATGATTTTTCCCTTCTCTGTAATAGGTTCCCTTTTAACTAGTGGTAAAAGAGGTTTTTTTGTTCAATAAAGTGGTCTTTACCCTCAATCTTTTCTAAAAAAACATTTTTAAAAAATAAAAAATGTTTTTTACTTAGGAGGATCAAATATCACCATTTTCCAGACTGATGATATTTTGATCATATGATGTTAGGTGATGGATGTGAGATTTGTCTTAAGCACAACTCAAAATAAATATAAAAAAAATAGAAAAAGAATGAAAAAGATAGAGTGGTCTTATTCCAGGATAATAGGATCTGTGTGAGGAGTATTCCATGTTTTTTGGTGGCTAGTTTGATCACGTGTGACTATTGTGTAGCATAATTTGTTGCACTATAGTCTTAGGTAAAAACCTAATGATAGAGTAACAGATGGGGGTTCTATGTAGTGGTCTTATATTTTCTAGATAAGGTATAAAACCAAACTTCATTCTAAACTAGTTATTCTTTTAATTCTCATTATTTAACCTTAGGTTCCAAAGATAGGTTTTTAAAGGCCTTGAAGACCAATTTTCATTAGATTCAACTCCGAGATTTGGGAGATAAATTCTTTAAGATTTGTCTCAATTCATGAGGTATGTGTCCCTTTAAAAAGGTTCTAACTTAATAATTACTTGAAGTTATTGTAAATTCCATTGGTTTATTTAATTAAATCTATCTATCTTACATCAAAGTTGTTTTATGTAAATAGTTACATGTTCTTATAGGTTGTTTCATTTAAAATGGGTTTTGGAAACACTATGTGTTGATGAAATTTAATTATTGTGATTTTGATTCTATGATGGGTTATCAAGCATGGAAGAAGTAATTATTCGTTGTGAACATGTTATTATAAAATTTTATAATTGTTCTCAAATGTTTTTGAAAATAATTTCGTATTGGGAACCTTGGCTGCATCAAGAAATAGGCTTTCCACTCTTATCGTGTGTTATACCACTTGAGGTTTGGTAACATCAAACTGTTTGATATGATTCAATATTGGTTTGATTCACATGATTCTAGGTTTATTACTTTATTTTATGTCCATGTACATATTCCAATAGGTTAGAGCCCATATGACGTTCTCTGTCTTTTATAATTTTATTTACACATGATGATATATTTCATCTTCGGTTTCTCAATTGCTTATCATATAGCATATGCATAGATTATTTTTCTTATAATTACATTCTTTGTCACAAATACTCTTTATATTCCATGTTTTTGAAAATATAATAGGATTTTATGAAAAACCAATGAATTTTTTACATAATGGTTACCATTTAAAAATTATTTATAAACTAGTTTTATTTTAAATCCAGTGTCAACATTTTCATGGTATTTTATTTTTTATAGATTCTATAGTGAAATCATAATGGTAATTTTTTTCAAACCCTATATTTTACTTTGTTTTTTTTAGTTGAGTTTTTTAGGACTTAGGTAATGATATGTGAATGATGTCATTCATTGTCTTCTCTTTGTTTTCATCCCATACACAATGGGACAATTTAGTCATGACGAATGGTCACATGGATCTTATACTTTGGATTGACTTTTTTTACTTTCTGTTTTGGGCCCTTGGTCTTGATGTTGTATGTATCATGGTTTGATATTTTTATTCCACTTTTAACTCTTCCCATTATTTGGTAATATATGAGACTTGTGTTTTTTACACCTTACAATGTGACAAAACTTCTTGGGTTTATTTCCTAGTTGAACCCATTTGTTTAATTACACAACAACCTAATTCTAGAAGTCTAAAATCTATAGATTAGTTTATTGAATTTGAAAATAAGTGACTATAAAATACCCTTTTATAGGGAGAAGGTGGGGCTTATAGCCCCAAAGGACTTGGATAAGATTCTTTTCCTGGAAGGGTTGCTATAATGGGAGAATAAATAAGGGTATGTTCATGAGAGTTTCATAATTATACACTGTAAATTAGAAGTGGAGTTTAAGGAAGGAGAATTATTTGTTTATGTGGATGGATACCCATGAATATTAGAATGAGGTGGACTCATTCCCCCCATGAAGATCAAAGGGTGGTGGTGACTGGTTGTCCTAGATGGATTTTACTATAACTCATAGGGTGGGGCATTTGTTTGATACACTTGTGAATTATAATACTCTTCCAATTATTTAATAAAAGTGATTAAAATATTCCCATAGTGGATTAAGGCTCATGTAATAACCATGTAAATACGTATGTTATTATTTATTCATTTATTTATTTCAATCATTCTCTTTTATAAGTTCATATATGTGTTTTCAATTACCAAATTTCTATTAGTGATGTAGTCTTACATGTTTTGGTATATTGAGCTCACAAGTTCATTCTGGTTCTTTTATTTCCTACATTGTATATATTGGAGGAATAACATCCAATCGTTTTATCATTATTTTCATCATACTTAATAAATATAATGAAATATTTGGTTATAGTGATTCAGATGACCAAAACCTGGTTAAGGTGATTTAGAACTCATTTTATAAGCATCATTATTCTCTTTTCCTTATACAATAATTTTGATAAGTAGTTCTAAATCCCACTAATATTCTAAAAAATTAGTATTAGTTCACTATCTTCAGAACTAATAGAATTAGAGATGGGTAAAGTACAAGTGGAGAAATTTGAAATGCAGGATTTAGGATATTAGATGATTTAGGTAAAGTATTGTGTACTAAAGAGGGTTATTGAAATTATATTAAGGGGTTCCAAGTTGGAAGTGATGAATAAGAAATAATAGGAAATGTAGGATAAGAAATAACACAACATGATCTGGATGGTTGATGATTGTAATTTGGATTATAATATCTGGGAGGTGAATACTGCTTCACAACATATGAATATTATCATTGATATATACGAGAAGTTGACAACAAAGAACAAATTAGTCCACTTGTAGAGTCCATTCCACATGAGGATGTCAGATGATAATCCAAAAATTAATCAAATCAATGAATTCAAAATCTTTTGGTGTTAGCTAGAATAAGTTATTGTAAACATTATAGTTCGGAAGTGGGGGCTACATCTACTTTTAAAAGTCTCAAATTCTTTTATTTTTATAGTTACTACAATGACAGATTTTTTTGTGGTAAGGAGGGATTGGAATTTATGTATGTTAGTGATATTGTTATGAATGGGTAAATTCATTTTAAAGAGATAGAGTCATCTACTATAAATTCATATAGTGTGGAATGTAGGGTACATTCCACAACATGAAAAATACATAAGAATGAAAGAAAAATAAATTGGTGTAAGAGTATATTGGCAGAAGGTGCTCCCGTGTGTTGGAATTATTGGAAGAAAGGTCACAGAAATAAATATTGTAATGAATAAATTTTAAAATAGGGAAGATATTATTACTTAAGTAGATGTGAAAATACTACCTCGAAAGATATGAGTGGTATTTTACTAAGTTCTTCTAGTTCACTTGTGTCTTGGGTGCCAAAATCTAGAGCTTCATTTCAATCAATTTCAATAGATGAAGTATAAATAATTATACATATTAATTTTTTTAGGGTATATATTTCATATGATAATGCACTCAATATTGTATAAATGGGTGATTTCTCTATATGGACAAGGAACATAGGCTCACTGGAGTTGAAAGGAGTGTTGCATTTACCAGGATTATAAAAGATCATAATTTCTATTAGATATTTAAATAATGTGAATTTCTATAAGACATTTGTTTATGTGGTATATAAATATACATGTGGTTCCATGGTGGTGGCCAAATGAGCTATGGATGGAACTTTGTACCTGATTAGAGCATTAGAAGGTGCAATACATGCTAGAAAAGTATCTTCTATAAAGTTATCGAATGACTATTTAAGTCAATTGAGTGGTATAGAGATTAAAATATTATATGCTAAGGAAATTATAAAGATTATATGATTAGTTTTTGGAAAATAAAAAGTTAATATCCTTTTTAAGCAAGGAAATGTTCCACTATAAATAGAAGGTAAGGCACCAAAGAATGATAGGTTAGAGTTGGTTCATATAGATGTATGGGGGCCAAATATAGTTAATTCTAACCAATTATTACTAAATTATGATGCATTAATAAATGATATGATATAGAAGAAATTATATTTATTTAACAATAAAAATTCGTTGGTATTCTAAACCTTCATCTTATAGAGAACCACGGTGAAAAAACATTGGATGAAAACATAAGTGTTTGAGTTCGAAAAATAGTAGGGAGTATAAAAGTAGGCGTTGGAGTTGGTACCATGAAACAAATTATATTTTAATTTCCAATTAATAATATATTCCAATAAATAAATATTATTAAATATATTTTCACATGATGAATTTACTTCTATATCAAATTAATGTGATAATGTCCTTTGAGTCTTTTTTACATCAAATGGTCGTAGTAGTTCGCTAATATGATGGGGACCATGAAGTGTCATGGAATTATTATTAAAAATAAATCCTTTGTTTAGATGGAATATATCTTATTGTACACATATGTTTTCTCACTATCAGGTGTTTTTATCTCATAATACATTTATAATTCTTCTAAAAAATTGTTTCACTTAGTAATCTACAAGGGATGTGGTTATGAGAATAGACCCGATAATATGAATTCTATATTTTTTATATATAATTGGATGTTACAATATAAAAATGTATATATTAGTCCTCATACTTGAGATTGTTATTAATTTATTTCAAGAAATTTTTTCTTTGATTTATTTGAATAAAATTTGACAACATATGCAGCTGGTTAAGTAGCATGTATTAGGTGTGTCATAAGTAAAATGACATTAATAAATAAGACAAGAAATGATTTTTCCCTTCCATTTTAATTAAGGTAGAAATAATTGGACCATTAATTGGAATTAAAATATCTGATTAATTTCATAGAAATGGTTGTTTCTTGATGAGTTCATTTCAGTACATAATAGAAAGATATATCAATCAAACAAGTGATAACAGAAGAATATAACTTGCTTGATCAGACATCTGGACAAAGAGATTATATGATACAATGAGAATATACATGAGGTTATTGTCATTTTATCATTAACGTATTTTTATATGGGTTCCATGAAATTTTTCAAGATTTAAATCGTTGTCTTTAGTCATCAAAAACTAATGCTATTAATAAAATTTCCTAGTGGGCCACACACTAAGTGTATCTGTAATCTCAGTTAAATTCTATTTGAATTTAATTTTTTGAATAAATATTATTCTTAGCTTATGGTTTAATAAGTTTTCTAGTATGGTTTATTTAATAAATTCAATCACCTATTATTATAAATAATATATGTATGTTTAATATAAAATATTTTTTATTTTTTATTTTAAAAAAATATAATATTAATTTGTATCTTATATATTTTCAAGATAACAAATTATGATTAATTTGTCTATGAGAATATTAAATAAATATATATTCACCAATTTTTGAATATAATAATTATTTATTTTTTGAATTAATATTTTTGTGTTATTTATTTATTTAAATAAATATTAATTATTTAAGGAATGATAAATGATTAGGAGGATTGATAGACCGAGTTTAGGGTCCAGATGAAATGATATAGTTTATTTAATATCATTTTTATCAAAATTTATTGATTTATTTAAGAAGTTTTTTTCAAATATTACTGATTTAAAAAACATAATGGAATATAATAATAATATTATTATTATTTTACATGATGTTTTGCATAGAATATAGAAATTATTCAAGGGTACATTATACAATCACTAAATCTCTAAACCTATGTATATAACCAAATGTATAACAATTTTTGGGAGATATAGAGAATTGTTGTGCATAATCAAATTTTAGCAAGAATTATCTTCAGAATGAAATAAAATCATCCTCCACCCACCACTCAATATTAATAGAAAAAGGTAGAGTCTTTTAATACTGAAATTATTGTTTTTGCGATCAATGGTGAACAAGGAATGAGGATGGGTCCTAGTACATTAGAACCTAGAGTATCTAAAACATCCTATTTTTTTGAGGTATGAACTGGCTAATTTAATATTTGAATCCAATAAATGTTCTTCAGAGTTTAAGGGTGTTATATGAGTATTCAGGACTTCTTCAAATCCCTTTGATCAAAATTTTGGAGAAGCTTTATAAGACACACTGTTGGTGAATGGTTAGTCATAACCATATGTCTCAACCGTTCATACCATATATAAGGTTCAACGGATTGAAAAACCATGTGATGGTTTCCATATGACAATGATAAGAACTATAGACATGTTGTAGAGGGGATTTACATCGGATTCACATGGTTTTCAAAATCATGCACCCAGAGAATACCCTTAGTTCCACATAGGCAGTGACCCCACAAGGTTGGAGCACAGTTTTTCCAAACTCTACAGGATGTCCATGTGAGGGGTTACCTTGGACAGTGACTCTTTTATAGTTGGTGAATAGTTTATCCAACTGTAAGGCCAAATTTTGCGACCTCTTAATGTTGGGAAAATGACATTTTTACACTCCTCCATTATAAATCTACCACATATTTTTGTTTCATCTTCCATGCACTACCCTCCTCTCCTGTTGAATCTCCTCAAGGATTTCAATATTTTATTTGAAGTATCCCCCGCATTTAGACTCTGATCAGAGCACAATTTTTCTTATTGGATTCCTCTTAGTAGGTGCTCCAATCCACTTCATTTATTTCATAGTTTGTCTCTATACATTTGGCACTATTTTTATGTGAGTTAATATGCCCTATTTTTAAGTAATTTCTCTATTCATCAATTTTCATCTGATTCATACCTCACTAAGGGAGGATACTAGATGATTGTTCATATAACACTATACGTTAAGTGATATATGAATTTTACCACATGTGTCATCAATTTATAATTGTCTTTTTTGTACCAAGATCAGGTTTCACTCGCACTTTTTAACTAAAATAAATTTTCCTTAAATTAGTTTCTTCATTTAGAATATAAATTAATTATTAAACCAATTTAACATGGTTAAAGACTAGTGAACTCAACCTGATCCACCCCTTGGGTGTTCCATGAATATGACTATGTGACCATTTATATTTCAATTGACGAAACACCCATTGGTGCATTGGGTTAGAATTTATCAAGTTTTTTGATTAAATTAAATGTATTAATAGACAATTTATGTTTGTGAAATCATGTTTATATTTTTTCTTATTAATTTGGAATAAAATAATCAATGGTATAAATCCTTCTCTAAAAGTTTTCAGTATTGAATGAAAAGGTATGTAATTTAATTAAATAATGCAAATAAATTTTCATGGTTTTTACATGGCCTTGGTTATTTAGTTAAATTTAAGGTTCCTATTGATAATATATAAATTTCACTTGTTATTGGAGTGGTTAGACTTGATCCAACCTTGGAATCCAAATGGAATGGCTCAAGCACTCATAAGAATTCATTCCAATTCATTAAGATAGTTTCAAATGGAGATAAACATCTTGGAATTTGTTCAATGTGTTATTTTAATTAAATGCCTTGAAATAGTACCAACGATTCACATGACTCATTTCCAGATATTATAATTACTCAGATACGCTCTGTGTATTTAGCTGATGTCTTCAGATAGGAGGCACCTTGGATTCTTCCCTTAGTCCCCAGTCACTCATAGCATGAGATTTCCTATGGATATGATTCATGGATTCAGTAAGACATTATTCTAGTGTAATCCCTCTGGTGTACCCCTTCAATTACACATAGCCCCAAATATATAGGCTTCATAGTTTGGGTACTATGAGAGAGCTTTCCCATCTAAGGTCGACAATTCCTCGATTCCTCTTAGATCATGAATTACTATCATTATGACTTGGACTCCCTAATTTCACCATGGGTTTTATTCATGATTACTTAGACTGGTACACTCTGGTTACACAAGCTAGATCCCAAACTCTTATAGGTTCCTTGTTCATACATTACCAACATGAGTTGAAGAAGATATGATCTTCTAGGTATCTAATGAGGAGTTCGAGCCCAAAATGATTATTATTTCACACATTTAATTACACTACTTATCTTTATCTCTTCACACAATTGCTTTTATACTGACAGTCTGGACTTGTATATATACCATTTGTGGTGGCCTATTGAGTAAATCTCACTCCCTATTTGGGCTACCGTTTGGTACCTGGACAGACTTCATGGATACAATTAGGGATAAGGTAAAACACCAAGTCTTTGATTCCTAATTGATTATAGCATTAGATCATGGGAGTGTGAGACCATGCCTTGGATTACGATGTCATGAAATAACCTTTTTACAAGTTTTTCTTTTTGATATACCAGTATGTAAGTATGAATACATATTTTATACACCGTTAGTAGTGGCCTATTGATTATATATCACACCCTATTTGGGCTACCATTTTGCACCTGGACAGACTTCATGGATACAATTAGGGACAAGGGAAAACACCAAGTCATTGATTCTTAATTGATTATAAGATTATATCTTGGGTGTGTGAGACCATGCATTGGCTTAAGATGTTATGAAATAATATTTTTTTACAATTTTTTCTTTTTAATATACCTATATGTAGGTATGAATAAATATTTTATAGTTCCATTATATACTCATCATTTTTTATATGGTGCCCCTTTGGATTAATGTGTATTACTTTCTAGATGATTTAACTTCATTGATTTATTGAAATTATTATGTTTCCATTATTAATTCAATTATTATACTGATGTGCTACTCTAATCATTAGGGTATAGAATCCCCACTATACCCTCATAGACCCTCACTCCTTGTCTGCATGATCTGTTATATGGAGAGGAATACTTGAGTCCATGTGACTAGTCGGGTTTGGTTACTTATGAGTGAATCGGGTCCAGGACATCAAAAATTGGTATCATAGGGGGTTTTTAATTTTTTTTTTCACACAATTTAGATTATTAGAAAGGATACTGGGATGTGTTGGGATTTGGTACTCAGCCTGTTCTTGGGAGTATCTAACACATGCATGGGAAAAAATCTGTAATACATAGGATGTTATTTTTTTGTTCAGGATTAATCATATTATGGTTGTACTGATTTCAATATTGGGTTACACACATGTATTGTGGATTTATTTATTATTATAGAATCTATTTTTACCCTTGGAACAATATGGAATGGAGGTGGTGTCCCATGCATCATTATAGGAACATGATGATTTATGCATCATTCATTATTCCATGCCATGCTTCTTTACTACATGCATTATGGTTTCATATTACTCATGACTTGATAGTTATATTTTATATTGTACTAACAATTCTTATAGGGATAAATAATTGGAATAATTAATGTTTCTTCATCAAAATAAATGGTGTTTTCTCATATAGCATGATGACATACCCTTAATTAACCAATTATATTGAGTTTGAACCATGAACCATTTGTTACACAAGCTGAAACATTTGATGGTTAGAATTATTTGTATTCAAATTTCAATTTAATGAGAGTGCGTGCCTTTATAAATTTGGAATGGTGATCCATTTAATTAAACCATCTTAAAAATATTTGTTGTAGTTACATGTATTACAATTTTAAATTTATAAATCATATTACTTTATAACTTTTGAATGGTTGAAAGATCTAACTGAACCTTGATATATATATATATATATACATATATATAGATATATTTAAGGACATATTTATGGACTATTGAGTTTTAAGTTAAATGGAAATGGTTACCATTACATATTCATGACAATTAAATCTTTAAAGGAATTTTCATATAATAAATTTGATTGACACACTATATGCCAGAAACCTGATATAAAATAGAGAACTTCACCCAAACCTGAACATAGTATTGGGTAGTAGGATGTATCTATAGTGATTTATATTGGTCTATATGATTCCTAGGATCGTCTCTACTAGTATGTAGAGGGGTGTAAATATTATATAGGAGGGATTGTTCCTATCCAATTATTGTATCTAAGAAGTTATCATTGTTAAATTTTATCTGAGGCATGTTACTAGAATTTTTTGATCCATTCTACTACAACATCCTCATGTCGAGTTCCTAAAATGTGGCGATGATAGTGTTTCTAAAGTGGTGGGACCTAACTTGTCAATAGTACCACATGTGGGACCTCTAATTATACATAACATGGGAACTTATTCCTATTTTCAAGAAGGTTTTCCATGGTTTATGATTACTATTTCTGGAGCTATACAACATACCCCTACAATGGAAGAGCTAACACGAGAATTGAAACAGTAGAACCTACCCACATTATTAGGGGATGGTAGTCCACAGGCCACTGAGACATGGATAGAGGTCATGCTATCTACTTTTCAACACATGGAGACACCGCCCGATAGGAGGATTAATCTCACAACTTATATACTTCATAGATCTTCCATGTATTGGTGGGATGTTATTGTAATAAACTGAACGACTTAAAATAAAATTCCCATGGGAACTAATTTTAATGATTTATTATTTAATATGTTTATAGATGTCACATGAACTTATTATGTTATATTATATCCTATTAGATTTAATTTAATGTTAATAATCATTACCATTGATAATACAACCATTGAATAGTGATCACATGATTTGTATAAATATAGAATTTTAACAAAAACAATTGATACATACAAAGGAAGTGATAGACTCAAAAAGTATTATTGTACACAATAAAGATCATTTATTGATTTTTTTAGGGAGATAGTATTTCTAGGATTTTCCCACTACCAATCCCAAGTTGATATCCAACAACTTAAGCTTAAGAGGAACTTTTTTTGAGATAATTTCAAGCTCATTGAGATCAAATCCCAAACTATGTTCCACAAACCAGCCCATGAAAGTCTGACCATTACACACATTACCCTTAGAGAGTTTTCTAGTGTATTAAAGGGATATGTATGAAGCCCTAGAAATATAAATATGTACATTATTTTTTATATAATAAGGAATATACTTTCATCCTATTATTGTTACTTTGTAAATGAGTTTTATTTCAATTCAATAAAACCAAAATAGTATTTTGGTTAATATTAAAATTGAATCAAAGAATTTATTTTATTGAACTAAATTTTTTTGTAATAAATAACATTTTAATAAAAAATATTATTAATAAATATTTATTAAATATAAATGAATATATACATTTTATGATGTCAAATATAATTTCTAAATGAGCTCGAAAACTGTTATTGTAAAAAAAACCCTTCATTTTGAATAAATGTTAGTTATTATTTTAAAAGTATAAAATCACATATTTAGAAAATTATTTATATAAATTGAATATTAATTTTGGAATCATACTTTTAAAATTATCCAATGGTTAATTTTTCATAATTTTCTTATACAGTCAAATTTTTGGGTAAAAATTAAATACCATATAAATGTATTTTTTGTTTTATGACATAATTATGACGCAAAAGTGATGTCAAAATTACTATAAATGGGATCTATAAACAAATTTTTTTAATCATATAATAAATTGATTTTAGGATTATTTGATTTATTTTTCAAATCCACTATGAATATTCCAAAACCTATAATATATTTTCTAGTTTTAAAACCTTTTTTTAAGAGTGTGAGTCACCTCAAATAAGAAAAGAAATTATTTTAACAAACTTGGACCTTGCCCTTATAAAATAATAAAACCACTCTCGTTTGGAAGAAACCATGTACAAAAAAACATTGGATGGTTTGTGGTTTTGAAAATTTTATTATGTAGATTCTAAAAGTAAAAAAATAAATAAATCCACTTAATTTCCAATATAAACGCACAAAATATCCCATTTATCTTCAATAAAACATCTTTAAGAACATAAATAATCTTCCATCTACTCTTTAGAGTCCTCCCAAGGTTCCCCAAATCTCTCACAAATCCCGTCCCATGCATTTGAAGTTACACACTCAAGTAAGAGATCCTCACGTTCCTCTCCTCTTTACAATTCAAGCATTTTTTTGAAATTTGTATTCTAAATTTCAATTTTCTATAATATAAATTAATTATAAACATTACATTAATATTGAATTGATGTTGTTTTAATCTGATATTATTTATCCTCTCTCATTTTTACCTTTATCTAAGTCATTACTACACCAAAATTTCGTAAGATATTTCTCTATTCTCATATCCATTCAAGAACTTATTTTATGTTATATCTCTAAAATTCCATTTTATTATGTTGGAATATGTTCTTACATATCCCGCATACATTAAATTTAATTTATAAATGATTATATCCCATTTTACTCTCATTAATACTCCAATGACTATTTATTTACACATGTTACAATGCCACAATATAGTTAGGATTATTTTCTACATTCTAGTTTCTTCAATACCTTATGCCTTATATTTCCAAATATTAAATTTCATCATTTTATTTTCCATGCAGCTATTTATTTTTATTTTATTTTTATGTGAGAAGATACAACTTTATCTCTCATCAATCTATTTTTAATAATCTTTAAGTGACATCGTTATGCTACCAAAATTTCACTGTGATCTTCCTTGCCCAAAAATTGTGTAGTTAATACCATACCCATTTCCTATAAAGGGTGTTAACATTTATTCACATATAAATTTTATTGGGGACTTACATATATTTATTCCACATTAATAAACCATGGTATTAATTATTATGATGAATGAATCCATGTTTTTTGATTTATGTGGCACACTTAAGCATGAGAATGAAATGAATATGATGGGTCTGTATAGATGGAACTCCAATGCATTGGGTAATTTTTAGTATCATGATTGTAGAGACCCGAAGCTTGACGTACATTGACATTACATTACATTTGCGGAATACTTAGTACATAACAAAAACACACACTAAAGGATCGTAATAGTTTAGTGTCTTTGGAAACTCGGAACGTAATCTTCTAATCGTGGTGAAAGTTCTTCAATATCTCCCATAAAGGTCATTCCTTTTTTTTTACCTAAAACCTTTCTTTATATACTGGGGAAAAGAAAACATAAAAGGGTGAGCTCAAATGCTCAGTAAGGGTAAACAAAAGAAATATCAATCACATCATATATATAAGAACATAGCTTTTGGAAATCTTAACCTGCAAAAAAGCTCATAATATCATAACATGGGATAAATCATAGAAGTGAAATGTAATCCCAATAATCATAACTTAAAACATGAAACTTTGTGGAATACACACATAATCATAGAGAATCATTTCTTGTTAGTCAAGACTCAATGCCAAGACTATCTTAGTGGACAAAGTCCCTTTCGGAATCGAGTCACCCTCGTTTCAGTCCTGTTTCACTGAACCGGTATAACCTACCATTCCAGCCATGTCTATCTCATGAGATATGAAATCTTTACCCAATGCATTGGAGGGAGATATAGGTCCCACCCATCTCATAATGAATCCTTTCTTATGTGTGCCACAAAATCATAAATCATACATCATTGCATAACCCATGTAATAAAAATGGGATTCTTAAACAACATGACATCATAAAACCATTCATATAAGATAAAGTTATTCATAAACATAATTCCATCACAACATAGTCAAATCAATGTAAAAATATGGATAGAAACATAACCCTTTATTATCTTAGATGAAAAATAATTTTGATAAAACACTTGAATCGAATTCTTGAGGAAAATATCCTTTTTTCTTCAAAATCAATTTCTTTTCACAAAACATCATGCAATTTTAAAAGAAAAAGATTTTATCGAAAATAGCCATGAAATATATTGGAGGAAGGTTCATGAAAATAAGGCTTTATAAAACCGTAAAAATCCGTTCGTGCCATATAAGTTAAAAAAAACATTCTTCGTACTTTTGTCGGAAAAGTCAAAAAGTACCTCGTATGAAAAACGACAAAAGATTCCTTTCATATCTTTTACTAAAAACTCACCTAAGGGTAAAATTGGATTTAAACAATTGTAGGTGGATGGAAATAATATTACATATTGAAGAAACATGGATGTGGATGATAAAATACACCCCAGTAAATACCAAAGTATAAACAATCTCGGATAAAAATGAGATTGTGATATTTCCCTTACCTTAGGTCCGATTTGCTCTGTTCGTGTCCGATGCTCCTGTATAATGGTTTAAATAATGTTATTTACTTATTCCAGAATCATATTCATTGTTATGATATCATATATGGTTCACTTATGACATTATATTACCCGTTCTTTTGTAAATTCCATGTTAAAGAAGCGTTTTGGGTAAAATCGTTTCATTTATCTTAGGTGTTTTGACTTGTTGTTCTTGACATCATTATTACTTATATCATGATTTACTTACTTCCAGAATATAAAATATGATTTATATATCATATATATTCAGTATATATATATATATATAATAGATAGATAAATAAAATGAAAAACACCGTTCATGGAGACGGTAGTCCGTACGTACGCATGAACGTTGTTTTACTTTCCTTATTGTATTGAAATGGAAGTAAGTAGATGACATACATATATATATACATAAATCCAGTAGCTTTATAATGTCATATATTTCATTATTATTTCTTATATATACTTTATAATCATTCTTAAATGGTTAACATGGAGAATGAATCTCATCGCGTCGTGGAGACGGTAGTCCGTACGTACGCACGAGCGATGATATCATTTCCATAAATATTGAACTGAATTGGAGTGGATATACAATATATCATAATCAATATGATGTTGTAATAACTATGTATAGTTATTCTTTACACCATTATACCCATCCATGTAAGGTGGTGGTGGAAAATAGATTACACCACGGCGTGGAGACGGTATTCCGTACGTACGCACGCGCGGTGATTTCTTTTTCCGTAGGATGGATAGATGGTGAAATAGGGTTGTTTCATACTTATAATAACATATCAGTATATGAGTGATACTGATGTTATTACTTCATAATGAAACAACCTAAGAAGAATAAGTGGAAGAAGAAATAAAGAGGAAAGAATTGGTAACGGTAATTACCTCTTCTTTGAAGCGCCTCTTTGAGACCTCCTCTTAGGGCACTAGAATTGGTCTTTGAGGAAGACCAGAACCTCTAGGATGTTTCTAAGGAAGTGGAGAAGAGATTTTGGCAGGGGTTGGCCGAGCTTGAGTGCTCAAATTGGTGTGAGGAGGAGGGGGAGGAGGTGTCCTTTTATAGGGGAGGAGAGGGGCACCTTAGGAATATCTCAAAATATTATTTTATATTAAAGTCAAAATCGGTTTATAATGGTTCCAAAGGGTCTTATTTCAAAGATAAAGTGGGGAAGGGTCGAAATCCTATCAACCAATAGAATTTAGACAAGTTTAGGTTATTATTTTAACCTTATCAATTAAATTTAACTCTAAGTTAAATAATTTAACTTTTACCGTGTCTTTTTGTTTTCTTACACTATATGGTTAATAAACTTACTATAACATGCCAAACGAACCCCAAATTGTATATTATTAATACATATATCCTTATCTAAGTCATTTTTCCGAACCTTATATTTTTAGGAATAAAATAACAATTAATAATATAATATTTGATTTAAAAACTATTTTGTGTCAATTTTGACACTATTTGATATATGATTTTTTTGAAAGTCATAACAGAATTATATGTTCGAACCAAGTTGATTAGCTCAACAATAATATATCATAGTAACCTATAAAATTAGTGGAATTAGTAAAAAGTCTTAAATTACATTTATTTTGGTGTTTATAACATCAATTATGTCAATATTTCATTAATAAGATAATTACTGCATCATCTTTTTGTCATAAATAAATTAAATTATTTGATGTCTAAAAATTACAAATAAAATACCATAATGTAGGAAATCTTGTTATCTTTCTAATGAATATTTATAATCTAAAATCCAACATATATAACCCTATGTAACAATTGTTTTTCTAAAAGATATATGCTTGTGTCAATTTTGTATTCATTTTAACTTAATTAAAATAAAGTGTCATTATCACTTACAAGTGGATCAATGGGGTCCCAAAATCGACCCAAAGATGCCCATGGTCGACCATGTATCAACCAATGGGGTTAAGACACGTTTTAGGGTAATTTAATATTATTATAATATTATTTTTTAACCCTTATTTACCGGATTTACCCTTAACCATGGTAAATAAAATATTTACCGCAGTAATTATTCAAAATGTCTAAAAATAAAAGTTACCTATTTACACAATTTGAACATCCTGATTCCAAATATGGAATCCATTTTTGTAAATTCAAAACACAGAAGTGGCATAAATTAATTTAAAATTAATCCCGTTGTCGAATAAAAACGGGTTTTTGTTTAAAACATTGCAAAAGATTGAATTGATTTAACCTACGAATTCAAGGTAAAATCAATGCTAATGACATACATTATATTAAATGGTAAAAATATATTCTATTTATACTTCAAAACCATTAAATATTATAATTTAACCACATAAGATATTACGATGAAAAAAGTTGTTTTTAATTAAAATATAGCGTGTTTTTACTATTCATTAAAATATGAAAGTTATCGAAAAAATATCAAAACTTTATCTAATGTAAATTTTTACATCCTGATTCAAAAGAAGAATATTATTTTTTCAAATTGAACATATAAACATGTCAAAAACTATATTTAAAGTGGGTGCGTCATCAAAAGGCGGTAAAACTGCATTTTTTGAAAAATACTTATTTTACCCGAAAAATTTATTTTGTTCTTATACCATGTTCTAGAAATGTGTAAGATGAATAATAATGTTATAAAATTCAAAATTTAGTTAATACTATTCATAACGGCTAGTTCATGACAATATTATAATAATATAACATTGTTTATTAAAACCCGGTATTGCGTACAACACACGCTATCGAGGAAGGTCGCGATTGCGTGTAATGCAAGCCAAGTCAGGGTTGCGTGTTGTGAAAGAATCCTTCGTTGTTTCGTATAATAGAATCCAACCATATTTCATTTATACATTTAATATATATATATACACTCAATGTTGCGTAGAATAACTATTATCAAAATTGTATGTAACACGGTCCAAGAATAGTGTTGCGTATACTGCAAGCTAATACGGTGTTGCGTATAGCACAAGGTAATCTTGGTGTAGAATACAACATAAGACATTAATGAAATTAAAATAATATTTTTCATAAAATCTCGGGGTGTTACATTCTACCCCCCTTAAAATGAATTTCTCCCTCGAAATTCGTCGGGGTTATAAATGGTTTACTATTCGAAAGTTTCTTTAATAGAAACCCACATCGTAAAAAGGAATACCAAAACTTGTCTTTAAAAACTAAAGTATGAAATGTAACGATTACCCAAATAAACTAATCACTGGGTTTCCACATAGGTGAAAATATGGATATGGAAGAGAAATCTAACCATCATGTTCTGATGGAGAGTGGTAGAGGACTTGGCTATGAAAAATCCAACAATCACAAAGCCATAAATTTGTGATGATCTAGGGTACCATCTGATTCATCAGATATAAGATCACTAGGACAACATTTTTGGTTTTCAAGATCGTTTCCCATTAGAATAAATACTTACTTTATTTTGGTACAATCTCACTGTTGTTCGTGCCTTTAACAATTTTCACTTCATCTCTTAAATAAATGAAGTTGAATTTGTTATTCGTGAAGTGTTAGCAGATCATGTGATAGAATGACGGGTCATTCCATCTGTCTCAAACAAAAGGTTAGCAAGAAATTATATACATAAGTCGATCTATAGTGAGATTAATCATATATGGTTCCTAAAATGGACTTATATATCATATGTCATACAACTTAATATAATAAAACTAGTTTCTACTAAACATGGACTTCCTGTAGGCCAGTGGTAGGCGATAAAGGCCAGTCGCACTTCGGTTGTGGGTTCGATTCCTACAGCCTTGTCCGAAGCGATGGGCTGTCGCCCGTCCTGCAGGTTGTCCTTTTTCTAAAACTATATTACTATAACATCCCATCAATAATATCGAAAAAAAATAATTTCTATCCTTAAACAATACTAACTTACGTCCAACACAATCCATTCCAATCTTTAGGCTTATCCATAATACTGCAGTCCACTCTCATAACATAGTGAAAACAATTACCAGAGATTTAATATCATTGTTGATCCCCATATATCATAAGATATGTTTTGTTGGTCACATTCCAAACATTCAAAGTCCTTAATCATGTATTCGCTTGAATACCTTAGTGAAAACATGAATGCAGTTTAAAGTTAACACTTTCTACATACCAAAATCCTCAAAATTCTATATACTCAAACCATGATATCACTTAGTCCTTATATCAATCATGAGCTCATGAATACTATCAAACATTTAATTTTCTCCTTATCCCTTAATTATGCGCATATCATCTACATTCCAAAAATATCTGAATAACCTTTCATGGATACTGGTAACATTAATCATACAGTTTCAAAACACAAGGAAAGACAACAGTGTAACAATCCATAGATGTCTCTTTATTCCAAAATTACACATGATAAACATGTAATCATTCCACTACATTCTCAAACCATTGACCGAGCTTCAAAAATTCTTTCATCTCACATATCATTTGTAGTCTCTTCATCATCATCCACATAAATACTACCCATATGACCATACTGATTCTCTTCATGAGTCTTTCCCTTAGGGCATTGGTTTGCATAATGCCCGTACATTCCACATTTAAAACACTTAACCATTTTTGATGTCGTAGCAATACCATTATCCTCATCCACGGTGTTAACCGACCCTTTTCCTTTGCACTTACTTGCTTTGTGTCCTTCTTTTCCACACCCAAAGCATCTTCCAGTTCCCTTGAAAAATTCTCCTTGATGCCTCTTCCCACATGATTTACATAGGGGAAATTGAACTTTCTTTCCTCTATGATCATCATGGAACTCCATCTTTCTCTTATTAGTCGAGTCAGGAAACTTACCAAATTTTACTTTATTGATCATATTGTGAGATTGCTGATTCGGCATAATAATGATGTTTGGACATCCAAATCCCATTTCATTTGGTTTCTTATGAAGAATATCATTCCATTGTCCATCATATCCTCCATTATTGTGAATCATCTTGTTTCCAGCCATTCTCTAAAACCCAAAAAAGAATAGTTTGAGAGGCAAAAATCATGCTAGGGAAAACAACATAATAAAGGGGGAGTACCTTCAATATCCAACATCTTAGGTTTAATTCTATGATCGTTAGCGTAATTCTATTACTATAACCTATACGTATACTTATCCCTAGGGACATCCCTAGACATACCTTAGAAATATCTCTAGGGATCTCACTAACGTTTTCGCATCCTAGTTTCCAAAGGTTGACTAAACCTTTCCTCTGATACCAACTGTAGAGACCCGAAGCTTGACGTACATTGACATTACATTACATTTGTGGAATACTTAGTACATAACAAAAACACACACTAAAGGATCGTAATAGTTTAGTGTCTTTGGAAACTCGGAACGTAATCTTCTAATCGTGGTGAAAGTTCTTCAATATCTCCCATAAAGGTCATTCCTTTTTTTACCTAAAACCTTTCTTTATATCCTGGGGAAAAGAAAACATAAAAGGGTGAGCTAAAATGCTCAGTAAGGGTAAACAAAAGAAATATCAATCACATCATATATATAAGAACATAGCTTTTGGAAATCTTAACCTGCAAAAAAGCTCATAATATCATAACATGGGATAAATCATAGAAGTGAAATGTAATCCCAATAATCATAACTTAAAACATGAAACTTTGTGGCATACACACATAATCATAGAGAATCATTTCTTGTTAGTCAAGACTCAATGCCAAGACTATCTTAGTGGACAAAGTCCCTTTCGGAATCGAGTCACCCTCGTTTCAGTCCTGTTTCACTGAACCGGTATAACCTACCATTCCAGCCATGTCTATCTCATGAGATATGAAATCTTTACCCAATGCATTGTAGGGAGATATAGGTCCCACCCATCTCATAATGAATCCTTTCTTATGTGTGCCACAAAATCATAAATCATACATCATTGCATAACCCATGTAATAAAAATGGGATTCTTAAACAACATGACATCATAAAACCATTCATATAAGATAAAGGAATTCATAAACATAATTCCATCACAACATAGTCAAATCAATGTAAAAATATGGATAGAAACATAACCCTTTATTATCTTAGATGAAAAATAATTTTGATAAAACACTTGAATCGAATTCTTGAGGAAAATATCCTTTTTTCTTCAAAATCAATTTCTTTTCACAAAACATCATGCAATTTTAAAAGAAAAAGATTTTATTGAAAATAGCCATGAAATATATTGGAGGACGGTTCATGAAAATAAGGCTTTATAAAACCGTAAAAATCCGTTCGTTCCATATAAGTTAAAAAAAACATTCTTCGTACTTTTGTCGGAAAAGTCAAAAAGTACCTCGTATGAAAAACGAAAAAAGATTCCTTTCATATCTTTTACTAAAAACTCACCTAAGGGTAAAATTGGATTTAAACAATTGTAGGTGGATGGAAATAATATTACATATTGAAGAAACATGGATGTGGATGATAAAATACACCCCAGTAAATACCAAAGTATAAACAATCTCGGATAAAAATGAGATTGTGATATTTCCCTTACCTTAGGTCTGATTTGCTTTGTTCGTGTCCCAAGCTCCTGTATAATGGTTTAAATAATGTTATTGACTTATTCCAGAATCATATTCATTGTTATGATATCATATATGGTTCACTTATGACATTATATTACCCGTTCTTTTGTAAATTCCATGTTAAAGAAGCGTTTTGGGTAAAATCGTTTCATTTATCTTAGATGTTTTGACTTGTTGTTCTTGACATCATTATTACTTATATCATGATTTACTTACTTCCAGAATATAAAATATGATTTATATATCATATATATTCAGTATATATATATATATATAATAGATAGATAAATAAAATGAAAAACACCGTTCATGGAGACGGTAGTCCGTACGTACGCATGAACGTTGTTTTACTTTCCTTATTGTATTGAAATGGAAGTAAGTAGATGACATACATATATATATACATAAATCCAGTAGCTTTATAATTTCATATATTTCATTATTATTTCTTATATATACTTTATAATCATTCTTAAATGGTTAACATGGAGAATGAATCTCATCGCGTCGTGGAGACGGTAGTCCGTACGTACGCACGAGCGATGATATCATTTCCATAAATATTGAACTGAATTGGAGTGGATATACAATATATCAGAATCAATATGATGTTGTAATAACTATGTATAGTTATTCTTTACACCATTATACCCATCCATGTAAGGTGGTGGTGGAAAATAGATTACACCACGGCGTGGAGACGGTATTCCGTACGTACGCACGCGCGGTGATTTCTTTTTCCGTAGGATGGATAGATGGTGAAATAGGGTTGTTTCATACTTATAATAACATATCAGTATATGAGTGATACTGATGTTATTACTTCATAATGAAACAACCTAAGAAGAAGAAGTGGAAGAAGAAATAAAGAGGAAAGAATTGGTAACGGTAATTACCTCTTCTTTGAAGCGCCTCTTTGAGACCTCCTCTTAGGGCACTAGAATTGGTCTTTGAGGAAGACAAGAACCTCTAGGATGTTGCTAAGGAAGTGGAGAAGAGATTTTGGCAGGGGTTGGCCGAGCTTGAGTGCTCAAATTGGTGTGAGGAGGAGGGGGAGGAGGTGTCCTTTTATAGGGGAGGAGAGGGGCACCTTAGGAATATCTCAAAATATTATTTTATATTAAAGTCAAAATCGGTTTATAATGGTTCCAAAGGGTCTTATTTCAAAGATAAAGTGGGGAAGGGTCGCAATCCTGTCAACCAATAGAATTTAGACAAGTTTAGGTTATTATTTTAACCTTATCAATTAGATTTAACTCTAAGTTAAATAATTTAACTTTTACCGTGTCTTTTTGTTTTCTTACACTATATGGTTAATAAACTTACTATAACATGCCAAACGAACCCCAAATTGTATATTATTAATACATATATCCTTATCTAAGTCATTTTGCCGAACCATAGATTTTAAGGAATAAAATAACAATTAATAATATAATATTTGATTTAAAAACTATTTTGTGTCAATTTTGACACTATTTGATATATGATTTTTTTGAAAGTCATAACAGAATTATATGTTCGAACAAAGTTGATTAGATCAACACTAATATATCATAGTAACCTAGAAAATTATTGGAATTAGTAAAAAGTCTTAAATTACATTTATTTTGGTGTTTATAACATCAATTATGTCAATATTTCATTAATAAGATAATTACTGCATCATCTTTGTGTCATAAATAAAATAACTTATTTCATGTCTAAAAATTACAAATAAAATACCATAATGTAGGAAATCTTTTTATCTTTCTAATGAATATTTATAATCTAAAATCCAACATATATAACCCTATGTAACAATTGTTTTTCTAAAAGATATATGCTTGTGTCAATTTTGTATTCATTTTAACTTAATTAAAATAAAGTGTCATTATCACTTACAAGTGGATCAATGGGGTCCCAAAATCGACCCAAAGATGCCCATGGTCGACCATGTATCAACCAATGGGGTTAAGACACGTTTTAGGGTAATTTAATATTATTATAATATTATTTTTTAACCCTTATTTACCGGATTTACCCTTAACCATGGTAAATAAAATATTTACCGCAGTAATTATTCAAAATGTCTAAAAATAAAAGTTACCTATTTACACAATTTGAACATCCTGATTCCAAATATGGAATCCATTTTTGTAAATTCAAAACACAGAAGTGGCAGAAATTAATTTAAAATTAATCCCGTTGTCGAATAAAAACGGGGTTTTGTTTAAAACATTGCAAAAGATTGAATTGATTTAACCTAAGAATTCAAGGTAAAATCAATGCTAATGACATACATTATATTAAGTGGTAAAAATATATTCTATTTATACTTCAAAACCATTAAATATTATAATTTAACCACATAAGATATTACGATGAAAAAAGTTGTTTTTAATTAAAATATAGCGTGTTTTTACTATTCATTAAAATATGAAAGTTATCGAAAAAATATCAAAACTTTATCTAATGTAAATTTTTACATCCTGATTCAAAAGAAGAATATTATTTTGTCAAATTGAACATATAAACATGTCAAAAACTATATTTAAAGTGGGTGCGTCATCAAAAGGCGGTAAAACTGCATTTTTTGAAAAATACTTATTTTACCCGAAAAATTTATTTTGTTCTTATACCATGTTCTAGAAATGTGTAAGATGAATAATAATGTTATAAAATTCAAAATTTAGTTAATACTATTCATAACGGCTAGTTCATGACAATATTATAATAATATAACATTGTTTATTAAAACCCGGTATTGCGTACAACACACGCTATCGAGGAAGGTCGCGATTGCGTGTAATGCAAGCCAAGTCAGGGTTGCGTGTTGTGAAAGAATCCTTCGTTGTTTCATATAATAGAATCCAACCATATTTCATTTATACATTTAATATATATATATACACTCAATGTTGCGTAGAATAACTATTATCAAAATTGTATGTAACACGGTCCAAGAATAGTGTTGCGTATACTGCAAGATAATACGGTGTTGCGTATAGCACAAGGTAATCTTGGTGTAGAATACAACATAAGACATTAATGAAATTAAAATAATATTTTTCATAAAATCTCGGGGTGTTACAATGATACGTCATGTTGTGATAGGGAGTAAACATGATTCCTTTATGGTACCTTTTCCACAATTATTTCTAGATGGTTTTACCCTTGACCTATGTTAATTATTCATTGTTTTAATTTGTTTCCATATTTTCCATGTTGACATTATGATTATCATGCTATATCATGTCTCATTATTCATGTTTATGACTCATACTCTTGTTATTCCCCATTGATATTCCTATTATGTGTCTGTTATTATTCTCTTCATGTTATTCCATGTTTATTCTTTTACTTGGATTTATAGGTCACCACTTTTTTATGTTTGTTCTCAGGTCATTCTTTGGTGTTTTAAAAGCCATTGAATTTTGGAAGTATCTTAAAGAAGTTTTTAATAATGTTATTGTATACCATGTTCAAGATGTTATGATGTTTACCTAATTCCTAATAACAATATAATTATCAATCCTTCTAGTTGTATTAAGTTTAATTTTATATAAAAAAACATTTATTAATGATAAATAAAGAGCAGGGTTGTTATAGTTGATATTTTAGGAAAGGTTTAGTTATTTGTGGGATTATGATTAGAAAACTCTACAGAAAGCCTTAGGGATAAGGCTAAGTATAAGAATTTTTTAAAAAATTATGTAATTTTATAGTAAATGGATTATTAGGAAAATAATTATCTATATATATACTACTAGTGAATGTGGTTCTATCATAATTTTATCTTGGGCTAACAAATCTGACAATGTGTCCCAGGCTTGACTTGGGGTAACCTGGTACATGAAACCATTCCCTACTATGCACCTAGTTTGACACTCCTAGGGGATATTATTTGGAAAATTAATAATTCCATTATAATCAATTATTAAGGGAACAAAGAAATCCCATGAGAATATATATTAGAAAATAGTTCATGGATAACATAGATTGAAGCATAGAAATTCATAAGTTAGGGAAATAAATTTAATTTATAAGTTACCCATTTAATGTAATTGAATTCCACATTATGAGTTTAATAATTTAAAATATTCATCCCTAATTTTTCTTTTATTCTACATAATAGTTTTAAATATGAGTAGTTAAGAAAAAAATCAATGCAACATGAAATTTGATAAGTGTCCGAATGAGATACCAAACATGATGGGAGAGGGAATCATGAAATTTATGAGGATAATATCTTATTTGACACATGTTTTGAATAGAAAACTAGATCAAGAGGATCATAAACCCACTATAAGAGAGAACAAGATACGATTGAAATATTTATGTGACAAAGGAATCGTACTTTCAATGGATCATCTGATACCTTAATCACTAGAAAATGGATCAAATCTATTAAGAAGATATTCTACATACTTAAATGTTCTGAATAAGATAAGATTTTTTATGTTTATTGTACGATGGGAGAAGTAGGTTAGTAGTTGACATTGATAAAAACATGAATCTTAAGTAAGAGAACGAAGAAATGGAGTGGATGGAATTTTGGAGGATTTTATTAATAAATATTTTCCTTTCACTCTCCAACTTAAAATTGAAGGATATTTCCTCACCCTCAAGTAAAAATATTTAAAATCCATTGAGGTGTATGAGTAAAACATTAAAATACTTTCATGAAATTCCTCCAGCTTTGTCTTTACCCCCAAATCCAATTTTGACCAATTCTTTGTTGGGATAAAAAATATTCTGTGAAAATCCCAAGAGATCCATGACATTTATTATTATGAGGAAATTATTTGATATTCCCTCAAAGTCAAAATGGAGATTAGTGAATCCGAAGGGTATGATGGGGATAAGATGTAGAAAGAGGATTTTAATTATAGTGGTCTAATGGTGAAATCTAATAGTGCTAATAAATATTACCATCCTACTGGTCAATGGTGCGGAAATAAGCACCCTGAAAATTTCCTAAGTGGGATGAAGAAATGATTTTGGTGTGAGAAGGAAGGTCACCTAGAGAACATTTACCAATATGAGAAACCCACTAATGTGATGGAGGAACGGAATTATATGGTCAAACCCCATGTGCATTATCAATTGATTCATCATCATTGATCCAAGGAACTTTGTTAACTGATTTCTTAATGCATGGGTTTTCAGAGACAACCAACAACTTCCAAGGAAGAAAGGGTGACCTTTTTACCTCACTACTGCTGAGGTGGATCTCAAAAATTAATCGGTGACATATATTCTAGTTATTCATTCAGTAATAGATAATGTAATTTTTTTTTGGTTCTAAGCATTCGATCATATCATGAATTTTTAGTTGAAATATTTAAAAACAAATGCAAATCATGGAGTTAGGGATTTTCGTTAAAATGGAAAATTGAAAAACTATTGCATTCTAAGTATATAACTCCTCATCCATCAAAAGTTTTGTGTTGAAATTCCAAGAAAAACTTTTAATACTCAGTTTGGTGGAATTTCATGTAACGGCCGGAAATTTTGAATAATTTTTTTTTCATAATTTTGTGTGTTATTTTATTTTATACTCAACAAGACTATTTCATTTAATAAAATGAGTATAAATAAAATAAGACCATTGCATTTCAATTGTTATATGACCATTGGTCAATAAGACTGTTGGAAACTAAATCCTGTGATTATTGTCTATAAATACAAGTGATCTTGGTTAATTATTATAGAAAGAAGATTCAATGGCCTCATCCAGTAGTCTCGGTCCAATCGAATCCCATCTGATAGAACTTGGGAAGGAGATAACACCACTGGGCTTTTCGATAGACCAAACCTAAGATGAACTTCATCCTGTGAAACTGGAACAGAATCGCCTTCGTGAGATGTTCAAGCTGATAGAAATCACCACTCAGGCAATGTTGGCCGAGCCTCCCCAATATTTTTTCACCTTAGCACACCATAAGCTTAGATCCTATGCTGGTGTTATAAGGGGCTATGTAACAAGACCTTAGCTGCCTTATGTAATCCTTTGATAAATTAAAAATGTGATTTCTTCTTATGGTGATGTTTTTGAATTTTCAAATGTCTGGATATACTTAGGATGCATATTATTGATGAATTTTTGAAAAACGATAATTTAAAAATATTTATGTAAACCTTAAATAATTAATGATGTGTAATTATTTTCATAAAATGTTCATCTACAAATGTGTTCAGTATGAAATTTAGAGTCTCATAAGATCAATTTAATTTTTGGTGAATAGTAATTTATGAATAGTGATTTTATGCTGAGGATTAGTAATGTGACCAAATGGATTAGTAATCTCACTTAAATAATGTATTAATATAATATAGTCACCTTGATTAAGTAATGTGATTCAATAAAATAGGTAAATAAAAATTCTAGAAAATATTAGTCAAACATTAGTTTTTTCAGGTGAATAGTGTTTTTTAATTAAAAATTAAATTAAAAATATTTAGAATTTTTTTTTATAAATTTATGTTTATTTTTGAATTCAGAGCATCGATATTATGTTAAGGTAATTTTTGGGGATTTTTCTGAAAAAAATGAATTTTTGGTGAATAGTATTTTTATTTAAAAATTAAATTAAAAATATTTAGAAAATTATTTTTATAAAATGGTGTTCATTTTTGAATTCAGAGCATCGATATTATGTTAAGTTGAATTTTTGGGATTTTTCTGAAAAAGTTGAATTTTTAGTGAATAGTAAAAATACAGTTTTAGGGTTTCAGTATGTTTAATGACTTCATAAAGTTGTCATGATGATTTCGTCTGATATTTTAAGGGATGGTGGACTTTTTAATAGTAAGATAAGGTATGAGGTGTCCGAAGTGGCCAATACCATGAGGAAATACCATTGGTTTTGCCAATACCACCGATGAGGTGTCCCTTGGTATTTAATGCCTTGTCCCCTCACATCCCCTATAAATACCAAGCCTTTCCCTCATCCTTTCCATTCCAAAATCCTCCTCAACGACGTTATGGTGTCCTTACCTCCCAAAGAGTCCTCCCAAGGTTCCCTCAAGCCCCCCAAGGTCCCAAACTTCAATATTTTGAAGTTACTCTTCAAGGTAAGAGATCCTACCTCTCTCTTTCTTTTCATGTATTCTCCTTTATGTCATTTATATTAAGATCAATGTTCTTATGTTGGGGATGTTATTTTATATTCATCCCACCTTCCTTTTCATGTTCATATGATGAGAGACCCCCTCTTTCTCTCATAAATTCATTTTAAGAATGTTTAAGTGGCGCTGTTAGGCTGCCAAATTTTTTATAAGGGATTCTTTCACCCACCTATTTTAAGGCATGACTTCCTTTAAATTGTGTCTTCAATTTTAAATCTATTTTTGTTGTGGGTATGTTCTTATATGTTCTTATTAATTTCCATTTTAGGTCCAAATGATGAGATACCCTTTCTTCTCTCGTCAATTTGTTTTCTGAATTTTTAAGTGACGTCGTTAGGCTAACGAATTTCTCATAAAAGGAATCATGTCTTCTATTTTCTTCAATGTTTCCTTTCTAGGTGGTGTACCATTAAAATAACCATTCCATGATCTTATTCAGTACCCATACTATAATAGTGAATTTTTATGAGTGGTTGACCCTTGCCCCATCTCTTTTCAATGTTTTCTAAAACCCTGTAACATAACCGTTACACTGTAGAATTTTCATCTCAAAATGTCTCTCTCTTTTTATCAAATTATTTTATTTTATTAAGTGAATACTCAAAGATCTTTATTCAACAGGGTTATTCACATATATATCAAAAGGTTCTATTTTAATTCTGTGATTTACATACACGTAACCCTCTTTTCTTTTCCATGGGTTTAAAATGTCATAAAGATCGTGTCTTAAAAGCAGTTTTTAAAACATTATGATTATGAAATTAAACCAATTTCTTTTATGATATATGGGTTATTTATGAAATTTTTGATGATGATATATGTGTCTCACATGATAATAAAGACAAATTTAAGGTTGCTCCCTGATAGATCTCTAATGCATTGGGTAATGATGTAATCTCTAAGGATTACAATTTTATAATACCTTGGTGAATAACCTTGGTAATTTTTTAAATGACACCTTGGGGATGGACCATGGTGATATGTTCATGATTTTATAAATAAAATGTTGTAGCCACATATTCAAGTTGTGTTTCAATTTCTTTTCATTATGATATTCCTCATGATCTCTTTCTCAAGCCATAAAGTTATTTATCATGACTTTATTGAGGTATCTCAAGTTCACATGTAAAATGTTTCCCTTATTTCCCTTACTGGGCCTTATGATAACCCTTTTCTTTGATGTATGTTATCAGGTTATAAGATGAAACAATGAAAATAGGATGAACAAATAAAGAATCCCTTCAAGTGTTTAAGAAGAAACTTTTTTTGTTGTCATGTATTATGTTTCTGGTTTCAAGACATTAATCCTTAATGATCATCGGGTTTGTTTAATATAATAAAAGTTTATGTGATAAAAAGTCGGGATGTTATATTTCATGAAATTATTGGAATGGGTTATATTTCACTATATAGATCCAAAATAAATATCCAAGAGATAGAAATCAGTCTCTGTATCTTGAATAATCCTCTGATTCTGTACAAGTACAATGATGAGGATGAATCTTCATTATAACCAACAAATAAATCAAGTATATTATTGACCTATGAGTAATATTATATATCTAAAATTATTGAGTCTAAGGAAATAATCATCCTTTAATACATTTCCTTCATGAGGGAACATGATTATGTGTTTCCATAGGAATTTCTGAGTCTTCCTCTGTGATGAGTGATTGAATTTTCAATTGAGCTTATACGTAGGGAATTACCAATATCCGAGAATTCGTATGGAATGGCTATTATGGACCTTAAGGATCTGATGAATCAACTATAGAAGAATCTATATAAAGATTTCATACACCCATGTGCTTCACCATGGGGGGAACCAGTCCTCTTTATCAAGAAGAAGGATGGTTCACTACGCCTTTTCATTGATTATCATGAGCTCAAAATGACCAAGATAAAGAAAAAGTATCATCTTCTTTAGATTGATGAATTATTTGATCAATTATGTGGATCACAATACTTCTCCCATGTGAATCTATAGTCAGGATATTACAATTATAAGGTGAATAAGGAAGATAACTCCAAAATAGCTTTTCCTACAAGGTACAAGAACTATGAGTTCCTAATAATTCCTTTTCGGATCACTAATGCTCCAAAAATCATTATGTAATTTATGAATATAGACTTTAGATATTACCTTGAAATATTTAAGGTATTATTTATATATGATATTCTAATGAACTCAAAAAACAAGGAGGATCATGAGGAACATATAAGCACTATGAAAAAGACTTTTTGAATGGAGAAGCATAATGCCAAGTACAACAAATATGAGTTCTGCTTGAAGTAAGTAACATTCTTGGGGAATATCATAAAAAATAAATGGTATTTCTATGTATCCATAAAATATAGATGAAATTGATGAATGGATGAGGTGAAAATTAATGAAATAAGTCCATAGATTACTTATATTATCTGGGTCCTATCATTGATTTGCAATAACTTTCATGCGATAGTTAAAGCCCACAACCAAGATAACTCAAAAGGAAGTCATGTTTTCTTAGAATTATGAATGTGAAAATAGATTCATGTAATTGAGTAGGAGGATTATCACTGCACCTATTATCAAACATCCCACAAGTGGAGAGCATTTCGTTGTATTCAGCGATGCTTCGAAGAAAGGCTTGGGCTGTGTGTTAATAAAAAATGTCAAAGTCAGAGAATATGCTTTATGTTGAAAGTTCATGAATAGAGATACCAAATGGATGATCTGGATTTGGAAGTATTGATATTCTATTTGAACACATATCGTCATTACTTCTTTGAGGATAAGTGTGAAACATATACTCATCACAAAATCCTCCTGTATATATTCACACAGAAAGAGCTGAATATGTGCAAATGAAGATTTTTAGGGATTATCAAGGACTTAGAGTGTTCAACGTAGCACCATCCTAGTAAATAAAATAAAATGGAGGATTCTCTAAGTAGAAAGGATCAATTTTTTTTATCATTGATGATAATTGAGAGGGAACTAATATTCTTATATTTAGAATGTATGGACATGGGAATCATAAAGGAAGGAACATCGTCAATCCTTTCAAAATTTATTTCTTAACCATACCTTATAGAGAGGTTATAAGTTTCTCAACGGAATGATGTGATAATTTATAAGAAAGTGGAATTTATAAGAAAAATGTAAATCCTCACATTTTAATGGTATTGAAAAAGGAGTCATGAGACTTGGGTCACAACTATGTTTACCATAAAATCCTAAGTTAAATAAGGGACTGTTGGATGAGGTACATAGTTAGACATTATCCATTCACCTAGGAAGCACAAAGATGTATCAAGATATCCAAGAGCATTTTTAGTGGGACTATATGAAGAAGTAGATTTCTTAATATACATCAAATAACTTAGTATGTTATTTAGTGAAGGATAAAAGGCATAATTCTAAGGGGATAATTCAACCATTACACATAACAACATGGAAAAGGGAAAAACTCACCATGGACATTGTCACTAGACTTCCAAATACATCCAGGGAAAACAATTTTATATGGGTTAGTTTGGATCTTCTGATAAATATAGATCACTTTATCACAATTTGAGAGTATCTCTAACTATATAATTTTGCACGAATATACATTAGAGATGTGGTAATGCTGCATGGATTAAAACTATCGATTGTATCCGATCGAGATATGATAATCAACTCAAAGTTCTAGAAAATTTTCCCTCATTCTCTAAACACTGAGATAAACATCATTATCGCATATCATCCTTAAATTTATGGCCAATATAAGTTGACTATTAATTCAATTGAAGACATGTTGTGAGTATATTCTACAGCCTTCAAAGGAGTAAGGGACAACCATATTACATTGGTTGAGTTCTATTGAAACTATATTTTACACTAGTGAATCCAAATGGATCCCCATAGAGCTCTACCTGGGAATAGATTTAGAACACCTACATGATGGTATGAAGTTGGGGAACACGAATTACTAGGTCGTGAAATGGTCGAGGAAATGGTGGATATGGTTAAGACCATTCAACATCATATCATGGCTACTTAGAGTCAAAAAAAGTTCTATGTTGACAATCATTGAAGTGACCTAGAGTTTAGTGTTAGAGAAACTGTATTCCTCTATATACCTCCATGGACGAACTACTAGGTCCTCTTGTATTTTGTCTCACCGAGCCTACTGATACTCCGAGGGGATATAGTGGGCCCCACCTAAAAATTAATAAATTCAATTCATTCCTCATATGAATAGGGATAAACATAAAAATATATACATTCATATTGAAACTAATATATGAAATGTAAATAACTTCCCCCAAAAAATAAGCATAAACACTAACCATTCAGATTAAATTGGTGAATGGTTTTAAGATAAAACATCCAATGTAAAAACATGTGGGATTATATCATAAAAAACTACCCCCGTTTAAAAATAATAATCTACAATAGTGATGAATTGGTTGAAAATACTCTTTTAAAATCACTGAGTAATTATTCTTATAAAAACCCTTTTACTTGGAAAAGAAGAGTTCTTTTGGAAAATTATTTTTATAAAACTAGAACATAAGTAAGATAGTATTTTCAAAACAAAATGAGTGATTTTATAAAGATAATAGTTTCTAAAAAAATATTAAAGAGCACTATTTAAAATTGGTAAGAATTTGAGAAATTTTCTTAAATCGGGCTTATATTTTGGAATGAATATTCAAAATTTATTTTAAAATGTTTATCATACCATAAAATAAGGTAGAGATACTGTTGGTAAACATATATAGTGAACTAAAATAGAATTTATTACGAGTACATAATAATACATATGAATTTCATTGAGGTAAGAAGAATGTAAAAGTAACCCAAATGAAAATGGAGGTTTGGGTGGAAAACCCTTACCACTTTGTAATCAATCGAAACATATGCCCCAAAACAAATAATAATTAAATGATACATTTAATACCCTGAAGTTAAATATATTAATTATTTGATACATCAATGGGCAGTATACATACACCATTCCAAATTAATTGTTGTAGATTAGGAATGTCTCATGAAGATGGAAGTGAGATGAGGAAACCCTTACCTTAAGTCCAAACATGTTTCTAACTTAATCTTAATGAACTAAGTAATCAAATTTAGGTTCATAAATTAATTAATACAAAACTTCATAAATATTTAATTGATTTGGTATAACCTTATTAGGTTCATTCATGTCCTTTTGAAGCTTTAAAAGATTCAATTTCATTGTTTTGGAAGAATTTTCTTCTTTAGTTTCCATGATCGGTTTACTTGTATTCAGAAATGGTGTTTTGTTTAAAATGTGGTTAAACATATATAATTGTTAATATATATTTTCAGTGAAATTACATAGATATAAACGATCTTATAATGACCTTGGCTATATTCCATGAGTACGACTCATTAAATAAAAGTTAATGATAAACGCTTGGATTAACTTGGTGGTTTTGTGCATAATGAACTTACTTTGTATTATTATTTTATATTATAAGTGTGTAAGGATTAAATAACATTAAATAATTTAAAATAAATATATTATGATACTTTTCAACCATTATAAGTGTTTCAAAACTAGTCTTTATGATAGTAATGCAAAATGAAAACCCATCTTCATTGAAAGTGATAATTAACACATCTCAGATGGTGTTATCATTTATAGTATAAAAGGTGGGAAATGAAGACATGATGATGAAATATTCCATTATAATAACAACATTACAGTACATAAAATGTATTTTAGATCTCATAAAAAATTGGATAATAGGAAGTGATAAGGTATAAGCGAGATAGAATTTAAAAGCGAAGAAGAAGAAATCTTTCCCCTTTAATATTTCTCTTTTGAAACCACCTTAAGGATCTTTCAAGTTATCTTTATGTGAGACCATATGCACTAAAATTTGTCAAGGGATGAGTACGATGGAATTTGGAATAAATTTCTGAACAATAAGGCTTATGATTATGAAATTTGTGAAGTAAGGAACATCCTTTTATAAGTGATGTGAGGTGTAACTTAGGAATCTCAAAAATTATTAAAATATAATAAATATACTATACATTTTAAAACTCCCAAAAGTAAAAAACCTAATGGGTGATTAATTTTTAGAAGTAATTTTAATCATTTTTGGACTTTTCCAATAATTTCGGTATTTTTAAATAATTTAATAAAATATTTAATTCATGAAAAAAAAAAATTTCAAGATAAAAACTATTAATATCTATGACTTTAAACACATCAAAAAAGGTTAAAAATCAAATCAAAATTTATATTATATCATATATTTATAATATTCATCTAGGGAATCATTGAATTAGCTTAAAAATATAAAACTAAATTTATTTTATTATTTTTATGATCATTTATTTGATTTATTCATTAATTAAATTAATACTAAATCATCTTTGTGGAAGCCATAATGGTATTTAATTTTGTCTAAAAATTAAAAATAAAATTCCATGAGAAATATAATTTTATTATATTTCTAAATAATATTATTTTTCTAATAAAAACTCTGGAAAATTTCATATAAAAATATTGTTATATTAAAAACTATAATGCGACAAATTGATTCCCTTTTGAAATAAAATATTATAAAGGATTTAAACTGATTCCTGTGGGTCCAAAATTTTCAAAATTTGAATAATAACTTGATAATAGTTTAAAATTGATTATATAAAATGTTTTATCCAAAATATGGTTCACTTAATAATTCTTATAATTTTAATTAAAAGTTTTTAATTTATTTTTCTTATGCATGCACAAGCACTGCATTGACATTGCATTAGAATTAATGTTAATTATTTCATACATAAAAATTAAAAATAAAATAATATCATAAATAAAAATTAATAAGGTTAAAAATAAAATTATTAATTTATTAATTCTGTATATTCACTCTTATACATGACAGACATCTTCTTGTTATTTTTTCTTTTATTTCCCTGCACAAGCAGTAGACAAAAGTTTTGATAATAATCATGTTATATAACACTAAAAATAGAAATTAAAAATAAAAGAGATAAATAACACATAATAATTAATAAATAAAACATGAATATTATTTTTATCACTCAATTATTATATATAAATTACCAATTTTGACATTGTAAGCACTATTGAGGAACTGTATTGACAATGATAATGATTTTTATACATTTCATGAAAAAATACACTTTTCATGTTCCAAATTAATTCTAAAAAATATTACACTTGTAAAATAATTATTAGTTTTTACATAGTTTAAATAAATTTTTTATATCATAATAATTTCATAAAGATGTCACAAAAAGTGATGTATTTTATAAAAACTGTATTATTTTACTATTCAACATAAATTAAACTATTTCATAAAAATTCAAAAAATTAATCAAAAATATTTTTCAATGTGTAGTTTAAAAAAGTAAATCCATTTTAAAAAATTAATTTTCTAAATAATAGAAATTTAATTTTTGATGAAAATTATTATTTACTTGTGAAATACCAATTTTAATATTATAACTGATTTTATAACACTTCGGAAAATTAACTCGGGTCTCATAAAATTATCTTACATTCATAGGAAAATAAAATATTGATTCATGAATACATTTTTTAAATATAAATTATCTTTTATATTAATATATTAATTATAAAATTTTAATCCATTTTTTATTGCTCATAAAAATACCAACACTTAAGTATTAAATTTTAAAATTTTCACTCTCATATATTAGGTGCCTAAATTATATTTTTTACTTACTTGTGAGAGGTTACTATTCTTAAGAGGACATTACTAATCTATTTACAATTTATAAGGGTTTATTAATATTCATAAGGGTCAAGTTACTATTCATAAGGGTGAATTACTATTCATAAGGGTCAAGTTACTATTCATAAGGGTGCATTAATATTCAAAATGTTAAAGTTTCTATTCATAAGGGTAAATTACTATTCAAAAGGGTAACATTACTATTCATAAGGGTTTGTAACTATTCAACAAAAAAATAACTTTGTCTTATCAGACTCTAAATATATTACTGAACACAACCGTGTATGTCATTTTTTTTAAATTCAAATCATAGAGGTGGAAAAACTATGTTTACTTGCTTGGTTATAAAAAAATGGCGTTTTGTAGAGACTCAGTGTTTCATGCATTAAATATTAAATTTATTTTCAACATCTTGGGGTGTTAAATTATTCTCTCCTTTCAAAAATTTCATCCTTGAAATTTTGAAATTTAATTTTTAATGTTAATGTTTGATACTTGAAAATTCCCTTGTGGGAAACCCACATCAGAAATATGGTTAACATATCATTTTAATAAGTGGAAAAGGGAAATGTATCTGTTTCTACAAAACTACGCATTCTAATTGGATAACATGTTCTAGGAAGAAAAATTAAACCATCATGTTCTGATTGAAACAGATATAGAATATGCTCAGATGAATGGTCATTACCAAAAAAAACATAAACTACAGTTTTGAAAAATTTCATTGATATCATGAAAAAATATATGATAATAGGAAAATGTTTTTATTCAAGAATATTTTCCTATAGTTGATGAATTATTCCAATCTATAATAGTATAAATATTTGTTTCTATTTCATAAAAACAATCTTATCATTTTTGTGCCTTTAACTAACTTTACTTCATCTCTTAGCACATGCTGCATCATATAGTGACTTTAAGATCTAAAACATCATACAATGATCAAGTAAGACCATTTCACAAATGGATTAACTTTAAAAAAGGTCATGATCCATTAATTTAGAATCATTCTTATATCCATCATTTCTAGATCCATGTACACAGGGTCCATAGAAGCTCTCATTTTGTTTAGAACACCATGATCTATCCATCTCAATGCATATCCTACCTTATTTACCTTTAATCAACATAAATCAGCCCAAAATTTTCACATTGTAAACATTTGAATATATTCATCACGTGTCTTATTAAAATATGATAATAACTCAAATTACCATAAAACCTTATTGTAAACCTGAATTCATCCATAAACATGCTATTGAATATATTCCTTATATCCAAAAATGTTGTAAACTCCATTAATGATAGCATAGACCACTTTTCAACAAGTCCAAAATCAGTTTTGAGGTAGTCACTACTTATCCAAATGAATCATTTCATCATCATTATCTTCATCATGAGAAATACATTAAGGGTTTTCTATCCTTTAATCATGCATTTTCCAAAACGTTTAACATTCCACTGAATATCTTATCTTGCTACTATTCAACTTATGGTTTCAAATAAATAGTTAAAAATTGATTTAGTACGATCCTCATATATTATATAATTCTTATAACCAGTACATTAGTGAAAAAATATTCAAACGACATGATTCTTGACTAGGAATATTAATCATTCTACTTCTTCTGCGGTAGCATCATAACTTTATCATTATCCAGAATCATAATTTAGGGTATATTAATTTGATACTTGGGACATTGATTTTAATAGTGTCCCATCTCCTTGCAGTTGATGCATTATACATTGGAAACCTTTTTCGTATCCTTGTAAGAATAAAATTCGTGTTTTCTCTAAACATATTAAAAACACCCATTCCATTTAAGTATTTACCATGGTGATTCTTTTCAAAGTTATCACATGTGGGAAAACCCATCTTTCCATTCTTCCCTATATCTATATTTTTTACTACCATATTTTTATTTTTCTTCCTTTCAACCCCATAGGACATATAGAATTATTTACACACCTTGTTATCTCATGATACTATTTTCTCATATGAAGTGGACTCATGGGAGACTATCTTCCTTTTAAATGATGGCTTAAGACCATGAGAGATATGATCCTTCTAACTATTTGCATCATGTGCATTGGTGATGTTCTCGTTCCTTCTACTAGGATCCATTTATAATCTATTCTATATGCTATATTACCTCATAAAATTATGAACTTTCCATAACTCTAAACAAGGTATATTATATATCTTAAATTTATGCATCATAAATCCTATAACCATATACTTTTGTTACATTGGAAGAATAAATCCTTCATAATAGTATGTAAGAAAAAATTTGAATTATCCTAAAAATATCCCTCGAGAGTGTCAAACCAGATTAGTAGTAAGGCCCATTGTCCTATAACAGGTTACCCCACGTCAATCCCGAAACACATTGTCAGAGTTGTTACTCATAGATACATCTGCTCCAGAACCACGTCTAGTGGTAGTATCTAGATAGGGAATATTTTCTAAGAAATATCCAAATAAACTATTACTTACCAAAATTGTAGGATGTTCTTGTATTTGTCTCATCAAGTATATCTTACGGTTTTGTTCCCCAATATACGTTTTATAAATCTAGTTTCTATGTTTTCTACTAAACATCCCTTGATACCAACTGTAACACCCGTACCCTAGAACACTGGAGCTGGGGCATTGTTTTGATACATTGGCATGATTATGACAAATCAAATCTTGATGGAATGAGTAGTTTAGTAGTTTTGTAAAACTAGATAAATACATAGGTTCAACATTATAACTTGAAAAGAAAAACAACATATACGTTTTACCGGGAACATCCATAACTCTAAGTTTATCCCTATAGGTCATTCATTATAAACTTCTTCATGTTTTGAGAAAGTGAAACATAAGAAAGGGGTGAGCTCAAATTATTTGTAATAGTAAGAAATATAGTAGAAGATATCATAAACATAAACATGAGGCATGGCGAATATCTAGAAACACATTCCTTTAAAAATGAACATGAATACAATATGGAAGGAATACGAGTTGAATAAAAAATGCCATAACAAAACATAATAATGGGTATTAAAATACTTAAATAACCTCATGAACTATCAATACTATTTTTATAATGAGGGAATTCATATTTTGGGACATCATAACCATACCGTCAAGGCCTTGTGCAAAGACCATAAATATCATTTTGTCAAGGCCTTGTACCAAGACCGTAAGATCTATCGATTCATTGAGAGGCTATATCAGCCCCCACCAAACACTTAATAAATCCAATTAATTCCTCATATGAATGGAGTTAAACATAAACAATATATACATTCATATTGAAACTAATATATGAAATGTAAATAACATTCCCCGGACATTAAGCATAAACACTAACTATTTGATGTAAATTGGTGAGTGGTTTTAAGATAGAACATCAAAATTCAAAACAAAGGGGATGATATATTAAAACCTTAATCTTATTTAAACATAAGAATCAAAAAGAGTGTTGAATTGGGTTAAAATACTCTTTTAAAATCACTGAGTAATTCTTGTTTTAAAAACTCTTTTACTTGGATAAGAAGAGTTCTTTTAGAAAAATATTTATATAAAACTATAAATGAGGTAAGATAGTATTTTCATTATCATATTATTTATTTTAGATAGATAATGGTTGATAAAAACATATTATAGAGTTCCCTTGAAAATAGTTAAGAATTTGAGAAATTCCCTTCAATCGGGCATGTATTTTTGAAAGAATTTTGAATGTTTGTTTTAAAACATGTAACTGCCCATAAATAATTAAGGATTATGGTTGGTATACATATAAAGTGAACTCACATAGAATTTATGATTAGTAAATAATAATACATATGAATTTCATTAAGTTATTTTGACAATAAAAGTAACCCGAATGAAAATGGAAGTTCAGGTTGAAAACCCTTTCCAATTGTAATCAATCGAAACATATGACCAAAAAATAATAATCATCAAATGATAAATTTAATGAAATGAAATTAAAGATATTAATAATATGATACCTCAATGTTATGAGTAAATACACCATACACAAGTAATTGTAGTGAATCGGGAATGTCTCACGAAAATGGATGTGAGATGAGGAAACCCTTACATTAAGTCTGAAGGTGTTCCTAACTTGATTTTAATTACCCGAATCATCAAATTTAGGTAGATAAATTAATTATTCTAAAACCTCATAAAAATTTAATATATTTTTTACAACCTTATTAGTTTCATTTATGGCCTTTTAATGGGATAAAAGATAGAATTTCATTGTTTTTGGAAGTTTTTTCTTGTTTAGTTTTCATGATTTGTTTACTTGTATTCATGAATGGAAGATAGTTTGAAATGTGGTTAAACACATATTATTGTTAACATATATTATTAATGAAATTATATAGATATAAATTATCTTATAATGATCTTGGTTATATTCCATGGGGATGACTCATTAGATAAAATTTAATGATAAATGCTTGTTTTAACTTGGTGGTTTTGTGTGTAATGAACTTGTTTTGTATTATTATTTAATATTATGAGTTTATAAGTATTAAATAACATTAAAAAACTCTAAAATAAATATATTATGATCTAGTTCAACCATTAAAAAGGTTTCATGATGAGTATTGAATATGGTAATGAAAAATGAAAACTCGTCGTCCTTTAACGTGATAATTAACACATCTTCGCCAGTGTTCTCATTTGTACTATAAAAGGAGGGAAAATAAAAGATGATGATTAAATATTACATTATCATTACAAAATTCCATTACATATAAGTTACTTTAGTTTTCATTAAAAATTGGATAATAGGAAGCGATAAGGTATAAGTGAGAAAGAATTTAAAAGAGAAGAAGAAGAAATATTACCTCTTTAATATTACTCTTTTAAAACCACATAAAGGCACTTGGAAGTGGTATTTTTATTAGCCCATTAGCACTAAAATGTGTCAGAGGATGAGTATGATGTAATTTGGTAGAGTTTGTCTGAAAAAGAATGCTTATGGTATTGGAATTTTTTGATGGAAGGAACCTCCTTTTATAAGAGAGGTGTGGGAGTAACTTAGTAATCACAAAAATTATTAAAATATAATTAATATATTATTGGGTTTAAGACTCCCAGAATTCCTAAAACTAAAGGGGGAGTACTTTTTAGAAGTAATATCATCATTTTTGGGCCTTTTCATGGATATTTTTTATTTTTAAATCATTTAATAAAATATTTTATTCATGAAAAATAATTTTTTCAAGAGAAAAACTATTCATATCTATGTCTTTAATCAAAATGAAAAAAATGTTTAAAAATAGAATTAAATTTTATATTATACCATAATAAATGTCATATTAATATAGTGAATAATTTAATTTTATTGAAAACATAAAATTATATTTATTTTATTATTTTTAATCTCATTTATTTGATTTATTCATTAATTTAATTAATACTGCATCATCTTTGTAGACACCATTATGGTATTTATTTGTTGTCTAAAAATTTAAAATAAAAATTCATGACAAACATAACCTTATTATCATTAAAAATATTATTATTTTTCAAATAAAACATTTGGAAAATCTCATACAACAATATTATTAAATTATAAACTATAATGTGACAACATGATTAACTTTTGAAATAAAATATTATAAAGGATTTAAAGTGATTTATGTGGATCCAAAATGTCCCAAATTTTAATAATATCTTTATAATAGTCTAAAATTTATTAGATAAATTTTTTTATCCAAAATATGGGTAATTTATTAAATCTTATAATTTTAATTAAAATATTTTATTTATTTTTCATATTCTTGCACAAGAATTGCATCGGCGTTGCATAAGAATTAATGTTAATTATTTCTTTTATATAATTTAAAAATAAAATACTATCATAAATAGAAATTAATTAGGTCAAAAGTAAAATTATAAAATTTTTCATTATATATCTTCACTCTTATACATAATAATACATCTTGTTAACATTGTTATTCTATCTTTTCTTGCCCTGCACAAGCATTGCACAAACATTTGGATTATACTCATTTTATATAACACTAAAATTATAAATTGACTATAAAATAGAATAATAAAAAATAATTAATAATTAATTCATGAATTTAATTTTTTGAACTCAATTATTAAATATAAATTACCAATTTTGACTTTGTGAGAGCTGTGTAGGCATTGCGTCGACATTAACAATGTTTGTTATACCTATCATGAAAAAATAAACTTTTCCTATTCCAAATTAATTCTATATAATATTTCAATTTTAATATAATTATTTCGTTATAACATAGTTTAAATAAATTTTTATATCATAATAATTTCATGATGATGTCATGAAAAATGCTATATTCTATAAAAAGACTATATTTTTTTACTATTCAAGAGAAATTAAACTATTTCATAAAAAAAACAAAAAAATAATCCAAACCATTTTTCAACATGAAGAATCCAAAAAAAACTAATTCTTAAGAAAATCATTTTATAAATATGAGAAATGTATTTTTAATTAAAATCATCATTTACACAAAAAATACTAATTTTAATACTATAACTAATTTTAAGAAACTTAGAAAAAATAACTTGGGTCTCATAAACATAACTTATAATCATATAAAAACAAAATATTGATTCATGAATACATTTTATGAAAATTAATTATCTTTTATATCAATCAAATACTTATAAAATTGTAATTTATTGTTTTTTGCTCTTAAAAATACCAATACTTAATTAATAATTTTTTAAGTATTCGCTCTCATTTATAAGTTGCCTAAATTATTTTTCTACTAACCTATGTGAGGTAACTATTCATAAAGTTACATTACTAATAAATTTATTATTCAAAAGGGTATATTACTATTCATAAGGGTCATGTTACTATTCATAAGGGTGCATTACTATTCATAAGGGTCAAGTTACTATTCATAAGGGTAAATTAATATTCATAAGGGTAACATTAATATTCATAAGGATAATTTAATATTATCAAAAAATTAAAATTTTCTTATCCGACTCTAAATATCTTACTGAACGCAACCATGTATGTCAGTTTTTTTGAAATTCAAATCAAAGAGGTGGAAAAACTATGCTTACGGCTAGGTTATAAAAAATGGTATTTTGTAGATACTCAGTGTTTCATGCATTCAATGTTAAATTTATTTTCAAAATCATGGGGTGTTATAGGTAGGAGATCAATAATTTCCACTAATCCCCAAAACCATAATGTTCCATCAGAGTGATCAAATATTAACATCTAATTATTTGTTATTTTTGATCAAATTTTGGTATTAATAGCAAGATTTAATTTCCCGTTTTTTCTATATTCTAAAATTTAGATAACCTGACCATTTAGATTCATACGAATCAGAATAGGATAGTAATAGATGAAGAATACTCGAATGCTCCATCTAATGCTACTGATTATTCTTTTCAAATGACATAAAAACCTAACATATAACTGAAGAGTACAAATTTGTAGCCATAATCAATAACACCGAGCTTAGTTATGAAAAAAGCAACACATTTGTTGGGGGTTTATTATGTCATAATTAAAAAATGTTCATTGAATTCCATTTGGATGTGGTGTGATAGGGGTACATAGTGTGTACTTGAAATACAGGTTGTAAACTCCACACAATTTGACCTTATAGGAAGCACAAAATCTATGTGATCAAAGTGTTACATAATATAATTAATACATCCTACATATTTGATATTGATTGAGTGACACATAATTATATGAAATACATGATGTTTATTAGACCATATACACCATGTAACAAGTAAAAAAATGTGCATGATACACATTGAGTCACTTTTTGTGTTATGCAAGTGGCCAATAATAAATCTAACATTGTATAGCTTGTTGTATACTCTGTGTAATTTAGGAAAACTCACTCAAGTCACTTACCAATATTGGAAGGTCATGTGATTTTACACCTAGAGAGAAATAATTAATAGAATCAAAATCAAACCGCATGGTGTGAAACTAGATACACATTCCTTATGATTATGTTATACTAATTGTTTACTTGATAAGTGATTTTGAATGGTTTTATAGGATATTAAATGATTTTTTAATTATTTGTTTCAAAATTTTCTTTGGATGAAAGGTGTGTATGGTTTTCATACAACTCATGTACTTCACATGAATTTCTAGCAATACATGTTGTGTATATTTAATGTGTTCTATGCAGTCATACACATCACACATACTACATAGATTAACTCAAAGAACAACATGTAATGTATATTACAAAAAATCATGTAGGTATACATGTCATGTAAGTACACTATAAACAATAAAGGCCATACATAATTTTGGTCACATGTCATGTCAAGTGATGATACACACCAAGTAATATTTAATCATTATAAATGTGTTTAAAAGGAAGCAAAAGTTTACAAACAGTATCGCCTCTATCCTGGACAATGTAAATAATTAATTTTAAATTAAATTAAATATTTATTTTATTTAAAATATCTATTTATTGGAATCTAAAGGATTGTTTTTTTATGAAATAATAAAAATTAATTAATTGATTAACTGTAAAAATAATTTATTAATTTGAGAAGTTTCTCTTAATATAGAACAAATTAAAATTAATTCTAGCAGAAGGAATTGCATGTGTTGATGATCATGAGAATAGCCTACCTATGTATGTGTTTGGATTGTGATTATTGTTTGTATTTATTTCATGTGTTTTGTGATAGATTTATTATTAAATTAAATATAATGATATTTGTATCATACTTTCCTCTTTATTATGTATAAGATTTCATGTACAATGTTTAATTTGTATAACACCAAACCCTAGGTTACCCTCACCTATGTGTGAGTAAATGCATGTAAAGGAATGATTTCCTAGTTGAGAGTAGACAGTTCTTGACTGAGCTGTGGTGAAACTAACCAATGTGATACAGATGTTAAAGGTGGAATGGTGGAATGCAAACCAAATCTGGTTCAAGGAAATATTACCCTAGGGTCATGGGTTGTTTTTTTGTCCACTCAATAAACTAATAAGTAGTTAAAGATGCATGATCATGAAACATGTATATTTTATTTTATCTATTGCGTGGTTAGTTACTTTTTTATGAGTTGTAATGTTTATTTTATGTTTAAATGTGATCACATAATGTAAATGAATTAACATGACAACAATATTGAACAAAATATAGTGATTATAGGTAAATTGTTTTGTAATACATAGTTAATTAATTATATAAAATCATCATAATATTACTAAGAATTTAAATAAATAAAATATAATAAATTTATGTATAATATGAAAAACATATCTAGGGAAGTATTAAGTCAGATTCATCTTCCATTTTCTAAGTAAAGATTCACTAATTGTTAAATGTTGGTTAGTCTAAATTCGAGGAATGTTTTCAATTTTTAGGGAGTCTTAATAAATATAACAGATTGAATTATACAAATTGTTAGTAATTACAATGATCAATGTCTATTTAACGCTATTTAGATTCATTTTTTAAAGAAATATGAGTCTAGGATTTTAGGATTGGAGAGTTTAATCAACAAATTAAGGATCTACAAGTTAGTGTTGCTAGAAATACCAACTAACTAAATACCCTCCATTACATTAAAAGGTCAAAGTATAGGTTATGATAATGGAAATATTGATCATTTCTACTATAATATCCTCATGATTGGATATACCAAATCCAATGGAGAGGGATATTGGGATTTGATAATTTAGTAGAATATTGGTAAAATAAAATTTATTACATCACACTTGACAATCAAGATAATATAATAAAAAATGATTTCATTATTTGTGACAAAATGTAATGTAATTTTACTTCTTTATTATCCATGTGATTGTAATTGGAGAAATAAAATCTCTTGAATGAAATTAATAGTGAGAAGTGGTACATGGATTCCAATTCCAAGAGAGGAGGTTTTAGATAATGGAGTGCTTAGTTTTTAAAGATAATTGTAAGGAGTCTGGTGAAGAGGATCATAATGTCTTATATAAAAATGTAGATGATGCATTGGATGTAAAATGTGTCATGTTATCATGAATTACTAGTGTGATATAGAAGAATCATGATGAAATAGATGTATATAATATGGTATCTCATCTAGATGATCTTAATCAGTAAAATAAAAGACATGAGAGGTATGCTATCTCCTAGAAACTCTTTACAAGAAATTTTAGATATGGTGCACCCACTAGACCTCATATGGTTAATATTATTATATATTTTTATTATTTAGATATTCTAGGTTTCAAGATACCAATGAATTATATTCAGACCTCTATATAACCTCACTTCCTTAAACCATCTCTAGTTTTATAGTGAATTTTAGTGTGAAATATTTAATAAAGACACTACCAGATCTCCTGATTCTTATTCATATAAGGACACGATAAATGAAAAATCTCAAGTCCTTTTGGAGAAGAAGAGTAAGGACAAGGTGGAAAGACTTATTATTAACTCCTAGACTAAATATTCCTTTCAAAAATTGAGAAAAAGGTGGAAGATCATGAGGTAGGCTAAGAAAGAATATGGAAAGAGTTTTTCCTATGGTAATAAGGGCCACTAAAAGAATACCTTTAGATAAGTTAATAAGAAATGGGAATCTTTTAGTTTGTTTTTTATTGAATTTATTTGTTAAATTTCATAAATTTGGTTAATAGATATAGCTTTTGGTGTTCACATTCATATCCAAATATTAGAAGCAAAAATATTTAGAATATCTTCTATAAGTGAGGTGGATTTCTTAGGTACTTATGATGCAACAATAGCTACACTTGATACTGAAGAATTCCACCTCACTTTCCTCACATGATTGATTCTAAAATTAAATAATTTTAATTATGTTTCTAGTGTTACAAAAAATATTATATATATATTCACTTTACATATGGATGTATTTATTTTCATATTTTGAAATAAGAGTTTTTAATAAGAAAAAAATTATTCAATTTTATAAAATAATATAATAGAACATTAAATAAATCAAATATATGAGGTATTAAATTTCAGAAAAATTGATAAGGAATTATGGAGACCAAAATTTAAGCATCTATAATTAAAAATGAATCATAAGGTTTTTCTTAAAGAACCTCAGAATCCCTTAATCAACATGATTGTTTTTCGATCTATCATTCTTCTAGAATCCCTTGATCAAAACTGATTTGAATAAATTTATATTCCCGTATCCCTTGGATCCCTCAAAAATCCTAATATGAACTACAATTTAAAAAGAACATATCAAAGTATTTATAAGAAAAAAATCTCACAGGTATACTCTGAGAAAAGTTTTCTTATAAAAAAAATACAAAAGAGATATCATCCATCAAAATATTGATAATATTAAATTTTATATAGATTTAGGTAGATTTAAAATTATTTCTTCCCTTGATCTTGGAAACCTATTTATAGATGAATATGTAACAAAATAAAATTGTTGGATTCAATAAATATCATTGTCGGTTGTAACTATGAAAACATAATCCCCAGTCCTTCTGATGGATCAATAATTATGATGCTTACAGTAATAATATTTGTTCATAAATTCTATAAATGTTCTTATATAAATTAATAGAAATAAATAAACTATTAAAAAATTTATGTAAAAGAAAAATTATAGACTTTATTAAACTATCCTTCTGATAACCACACTTACAATATCCTTCTAGAAAACATACTTATTCCTTCTATCCACTCTTCTGGGTTTGGTAATGTAAAATGGAATGACTACTTAAGATATTTAAAACGCAATTTTTTTTTGGAATGGATACTATAAGAAAACATAAAACGAATTTCTAGATATAGATAAAAAAGATTTAAATGATAATAAATTGTGATTAAAATGTGCATTTTTTAAAAATAAGTATATGAAGAAGTATATCATCCCAAGAATATCCATGTAGAACTCCAACTCTAGTATCTAAAATCCAGTTTATTCTTTCATAAATTTATATTATATAGAATTGATCACAAACAAAGGGAGAAAATATTTTAATATTATAGTTAAATAATATAAATCCATTCATCCCACATTACATTGGTTATGACATATAAAACACAGTGAAAGTAAATATTATGAATCATTGAATTCACTCAAATATTCCTTCTTCATATCATAATGAATGGAAGAAAAATAAAGGGTGAGCTTATATTCCCATCAAGGGTTACATAAAATGAAATATATCATGACTAAATAAGGAATAATCAATATGAATATGTAAATAACTGACAAAAAATTCTATTTAATCATTAACATGATCCCAAAATGTATCGATGGATAATTTTAACAAAGTAATCTCATAGATAATAATAACTAAAATTTAAATAATGGAAATAATTAATATTATATATACTTATCTTATAAATCATGATATTAATATTATTAATACCACTCACCAAGAAATATTAATTGTTGGGTATTTATACACCAAAAACTCATTTAGTAATTCCAGCTAGGTAGTTGTCTGAAGAGACATTTTGATGGACCATAGGGGTATCTATTACTAGGCCCCACTCATCACTGATTGTCCAATTCACTTTTCATATATTTAATTATAAATTTTATTCATCAAAATTATTCCCTAATAATAAATGTTTGTGTTGAATAAGGAATACAATATTTCATTATTTCTCCAGTCAGTCAGATAACATTCAAAGTCGAACAATGTATTTAGAAATGATATATAGCTTTATAAATAATAATATCGATGCTAAAATGAATATGGATGTTTAATAGATATGTAATATCTACTGAAAATTATCATAATAAAGTGAATGTTTCAAGAGAATGTTAATGAACAAAAAATTAATGAAAGATGACTTTCTATTCATTAGAAATATCTGTTTTGTAGAAAAATCATTTATTTTAGAAAATAGAAGAAAAATAATAAAATAATATTTCATTAAGGAGTTTTATTTTCAAAACTATAGAAATGTTTTAATGGATTATAAACAGCATAAAACAATTATAATACTGGAAAAATACTCTAAAATCATACATATTAAAAAAACATTTGTCATTTGTAAAGAGGGTTGAGAATATCTTTTTTTTAAAACATATAATTATTTCTTTAAATTAATTTAAAAATACATGTATAATATAAAATTTACTTCATAAATCATTTCATTAAATTAAATTTACTTTTTTAATTTTTTTTTGAAAAAATTGGACATTGAAGAAAAATATACTTGATCAAAAGAGAAATAAGATCGACGTCTATTTTAAAAATTTCCATTCATTATTAAAGTGTAAAAAAGAGGTAAAGTTGGATGAGAAAATGGAAATTCATTAAATATCTAGAGGATAATAAAATAGATTAATTTTATGATAAATTATAATATTACTTTAGTGAAGATTAGAGAAATATCAAAAAATGTGGTTATAAAAAAATTATTACCACTTGGGTAAATTTTAAATTATGGAACTTAGAAATAGAAAACATAAATTGATATATAATTAATCATGAATAAATATTTATTCTTGTTAAATATATTAAAGGAAAAGTATATACTCCACATAAAATTAAATAGCTTCACAATACCAAATATGTTTCAAAGGAGTGTAAATTGAGATGAATTCCCTTAAAAAGACCATATCATTGGAGTGATAATTTAGAATTAAGTCATTAAATGTAAGAAATATAAACAAAAAATAATAATTTTAAATAATGAATTATAATATAATAGTAAATTTCAAACATAATCATGGAAAAACATATCCAATAAAGTAAAAGTATAACCCAATGAATGAAATTTGTGTTAAGAAACCCCTTACCTCACATAGCCCTTCATTGTAAGTGCTATTGACCTCCCGTATAATAAATTTATGTTTTTTATACATAAATAACAAAAAATATAAATATATATAATATAATATATGATCAATTTATAATATTTCGTCACCTGAGTGTTAAAAATATTTTATTATTATCATTGTTTTAGTTGTTAACTTCTTCATTTTTCATGAGATTTTTCATTATTTAGTTACAATCATTGTACATTGATTATGGTTAAATAATATATAAAATTATTTTCATGATATTAATATAATATATATTCAAGATATAGATATTTATATCCATCAATGAAAGATAAATATAGATAAATGTATTACCCTGTTCATAGAGACAATAAGACATAAGTATGCACGAATGATGTTTTCACTTTTCACCAGATGGAAAAAAGATTGTTATATAGTAATTCACCTTTAATTGAACATTTTTATATCATATATATCATATATTATGATTAAAGGTATCTTCATTACCATCCATGTAAATCATAAACAAAAAACAGATCATATCGCTTCGTGGAGGTGGTAGTCCTCACTTATGCACAAGCGATGTTATTGTTTTACAACAAATTATATGGTAAGAAGCTAGATATGATAAAATTATTTAAAATTAATAACTATATCATAAATATAGTATATATTCATTTGTTATATCTTTATAATATTCCACATATATTGGTGATGAAAAACATATGACACCGCTATGTGGAGAGGGTAAATATTACATATGTACAAGCGATATTTTCACCTTTCATAGGAAGAAAAATAGATGGAATAGGGTTTTTATATAATAAATATATCATATAAGTTTATTTATTGTAATTTAATTATTATTTTAGTATGTAAAAAATTGTTTTTTATAAGGTGTTAGAATTAATAAACACAAAAGAGTTAGTAAAGACGATTACCTCTTCTTCAGTAGACTTCCCTTAAATCCCTCATTAAGAACATAGGAATGGTATTTTAAGAGAATAATAACATATAATTCCTGTATAGGGAATTTTATAAATAAAATTTTCAAGGTAATTTTGATCTAGTTTTCTTAATGTGGTGTACATAAAATAGAGAAGGGACATCCTTTTATATGTGAAAGTAAGACAATTCTTGGATTTTTTAAAGTATTAAATTTATATAAAATATTTCTCATGTTCAAATTAATCCAAACTAATATAATTATAATATAAGATGATTATGAGCTGAAATAATATCCTCTAAGAAAAATTAGACATGTTTTAGTTATGTTTTCAGCCTTATATTTTAGTTTTAACCTCACTGTAGCCTTTTTAACAATAACCTCAATATTATAGTATCTACCGTTTAAGGGTCATGGATGAAACCATAAAAGAAAAAAGACCTATAAATTTACCATGGTTGATATTTTCATCCATATATTTATCATGTTACTGAATTTTATGCTTTTAATTAATTTTAAATAAATTAATAAAATATTTTTATTATAAAATATCGTTAATGTTATTATGGAAACTATTTATTTAATTTGAATTTGAGAACAACATATAACCAAAGGAATCATAACATATAACTTTCAAAAATATATAACATGTTATATTTATATATAAAATTTTTTGAACTCTCTAACCGACTAAATAAAAATAAATTGTATATTTTCATCATAATTTACATGATTTTTCTACTTATTACGCACACACTTTGTCAGTCATGAGAACTATTCTAAGGTAATTATTTAATTACTAAATTTAAAAAAAAATACAATCATAAAAAATAAATGAATAAATTTCAAAATTAACCTTTGTTTATTTTCAAATTACATGCTTACTCAAATCTATATCATGATAAATTGTTCAATATGTTTTTGTATCTTTTCTTGACATGCCCAAGATTCTCACATGAATTTGGATAAGTCACTTGTTAAATAAATAAAAAAAATTGTTTCTATAATGGAAAATTATAAATAATACATAATATTTAATAAAAATTTCAAAAATTAACTTTATATTAAATGACCCAGTGTTTATTAGTAATATTATTTTCCTAAATAATAATGTGTTGTATTATATTATATAATATTATATATATATATAAAATATAGAGAAACTAAAAAAAACCTTATCTAATTAATAAATATCATTACATTAGAATACTATTAAAACAATTAAAATTTTAATCCTTATAATTGTATAAAAATATATAATATAAAAGAAAAAATTGTAAAATATGGTTTTCTTCAATCACCTAGAATCATCACCCCCACGACCAACACAACAAAAAACGAAGAAAAATATTAGTAAACCAATCAATATATTAGATTATTAAAATATATAACCATGTTAGTAATTTTAGTGAATATTTAGTGAAATAATTAAGTTTTATATATAAGAGGTAATGTGACCATTGGAATAGAAATGTGACCATTGGAATAGTAACATGACCACTGGGAATAGTAATCTAACCATTGGGAATGGTAATCTGATCATTGGAAAAGTGGTTTTACATCAAAAAAATATATTGTGATATAAATATTATTTACCATGAATAATTTCTATAAATAAAAATATTATAGTTCTAAAAAAATAAATATCATTATTAAAAAGCACAAAGAAAATATAAACACATTTTTAAACTGTTTTTTAAAGTATTTCATATATAACATATTTTTTATATTAAATATAAAATTAATTATGTTATAAATGTATTTTGATAAAATTAAAATCATTTTTTAAATCATCATATCATAAATTTTTATGGGTTTCTTGGTAATTTTCTATAATAATTAAATTTTATGATGAATAGTAAAAATGCAGCTTTTCACATAACCAATGTATCTTAAGTTACATCATTCATGATTTAAAATGGAATAATATTTTATATAATTGAGTTTTAGACATGACATATTTAATTTCATAAAAGATTTATTAAAATAAAATAAACATAAATTCCAAACCCAAAAATAATTTTACAAAACCTAAAGTCAATAGTGCTCCCTTAAATTAAAAAATTTTCTTTCTTTCCACATTAAATATTAATAAGAATAATTAATTATAATTATAAAGATTTTTGAAGACAGAAAAACCAATATATTATATTTATATATGATTTATATTATCAATAATTCACTATTACAATTTTTTACATCTGAAATTTATTTTATTTAATATTCTATTCAAAAAATACACCTCTCCTCAAGTATAAAATACCCCACTCCCTACCCTGAAAAAAAATCATCCCAAAATTTAGAAATCCAAGACTCTTCCAAAATCCTTCATACTAATCAACTTATAATCCTATGGTACGTCTTGGATTAACCCAATTGCAAACATCAAGGGAGTTTTAGTGTTGGACTAGAGAAGCTACATCGAGGATTAAGTAAGTTTCAATTAGCTCCTCTCTTTTTTTCTTCTTCTCTTTCTATTTTTACACCCCTTAAAAAACTTATAGTACTTATTATGCTGTAATTTCACATTATATTAATTATGGTTACCAACATTAAGAATCTTTGTTAATATATATAAATTTCAAAATTATCTTTCCCGCTCTTTCAACAATGTCCCACCAATGGTCGGTTAACCACCTATGGAGACATTGCCAAGTCAATTCTTATATCCACCTTCACAGAGGGATAGTATGAATTATATATAATATATACATATAAAATTACATGTATTCTAATATTCTAGAGTTAATTATACTTATGTATAAATGACTTTGAATGAAAAAAGTGAAATCAAAACGAAACTGGAAAATTTAATATAAACATGATATAAAAAAACATCAAATTTAACAAAGGGTTTTATTAAGTGGAATAAAATAATTATAATGGATGAATATTGGATCGAATGAATACAATTAACTTTTGGGACAATTTTTTAATAATCCTATGTTCATTATTTTGGAGACAAAAAACAGACAAAATAATGATGGATTTAAGGGAAGGGGAATCTCGAACCCAATTCCTTTCATTAGGTTATCCTCTATTCCAAAGTATCAATGTTCATATTATGTAATTAAAATTTTCTTTACCATTTTATTTCAAGAATATTAATTTAACTTCCATGTCAAAGTTTTCTCTAATAGAATACTTTTTTTCAAAGAGACATTATTTTCCAAAAAATCACATTTTTATTTATCTTGAAGCCCTTCTTTTCTACTGAAAAATAATGATTTTTTACATAGAGTTATGATTTACCTTATTAATTTGTGAACCAAAATTTCTATTCAGGAAATTATGATTTATGAATTCCTTATGAAACCCATTCTCTTCCTTGGGGTCATTTTATAACTATGATTGTAATATGATCTATATGGTTTGCATGATTATGATCATTTGTGATGTGATGGGTGGTCCTATAATTATATATCCATCCAATGAATTGGGTAATGTGATGTATCTCATGTGATTATGTGAAATATGTTTAAATGTTATTCTTGATTTGTTAAAAATAATGATTTTATGATTTATGTATATATGTTATCTGTGTACATGATGCCAGCTTTGTTCATAACTATGTGTGGTACTTGTCAACTAAGACATGATGTTTCATTTTATCCATTTTCCACATTCCATGCCTTTACTAAATGTTTACCTCATGGTTATCAATATTATGATATTATTATGCTCAACCATATAAATTTTATACATATCCTATATTCATCTAATGTTATACCTCCAACTACTAGGCTTTTAGCTCACCCTTTTCATTGATGTATATCCTAAGGTGATTAGTTGTACTAAAGAGAATGTGAGGGCCAATAAAAGGATATATAAGACGAAATTAAATAATATTTAAGTTTTATTATGTAAGAATTATGTTTTAGAATAATTATCCCAATATACTAAACCTTTATATCTGGATTGTATTGCTTTTATGTTTTTATCTTAAAACTGATGTAATAGCTATGTAATAAAAAATTTAGGTCACTATAGTTGGTATCAAAGTGCTGGTTGGTTAATTTAGGAATTAGGATTAGAAAATATCAATGTAAATTCCTATGGATAAGTATATTTATAGATAATGGTCATTTGTTTTGGAAAAGTATAAGAATATGTGGCTTCTGAGTATTGAAACCCTTTTCTGAATACTACAAGTAGATGTGGTTCTGGAATAGATATACTGTGGGGTAACAACCACAAAGAAACCAAATTGATCTAGACTTGATTAGGAACTGGTGCATGATGATAGTCCATAATACATACATGGTTTTAAAATCTGGGGTTATATTCTTCAGTTAATCAAAAACACTATTACAAACCATTACGATGGATATATAGATAAAGTAAATATTAAATTTTAAAGATAGATAAACACTAAATTATGTGGTCATAAAAGAATATTTTATTGAAAAGTACAAGACTAGGGAACCCCTATGATATGAATTTAAAATTAATTACACAAAATAATAAATTATTTATTCATGAATAGTTGACTTTTGGTCAAACCTTTTCTATTTTATAAAATGGTGGGAACCTAGAGAAACCAGGACAAAAACCCATGAGATGTACAATGCAATGATTTCATGAATGACACTCCCAATGAAATGGGAGGTAGAGTTAACAAATCATGTTTATGATTAACTAGTTTTCTCATGCTATGATGAATAACCTAAGCAATGTGGAACGTTCTCTTTCAAAAAATAAGATGCAACTAGCCGTTGAATCCTTTATACGGAAATGATCTCTCAAATTTAATGGATCTTCTAATCCACTTATTATGTAGTAGTGGGTTAACACAAAAAATAATACATTTCCTATTAACTATTACTATGAGAAGTAAAAAGATACACCGACCTTCTAAAATTTAGATGGATAGGCCAATAAATGGTGTGAAATGATAAGGAATAATATTATGAAGGATAAAATGGAAGAAAAGATGTGGAAAGAATTTAAGAAGTTATTTCTTAACAAGAATTTCCCTCAAAATATTTGAAAAAAGTTGGAGGGAGAGTTCCGAGAGCTTAGGATAAAGGATGGATAATCTTTAACTTCTTACGAGGAAACTATTATAAGTATCTCATGATACACCTTAAGTTTTAAAATCAAAAATGATATAAAAATATATAGTCTCTTTAGTTTCCTAAAACCATACCTTCTAAAGGATCTTGAAATTTAATAATTTGGGAATTATGAAGAGGTTATTCAATGATCCCACAAAGTAGATATAGAGTTTATAAAATGGTCCCATGGTTAGGGAGATAAGAAATAATAGATAGAATTTCACGTCGGTGGATTAAATGACCTAGGTTAAAAGAGGGATTAACCACACACATGTCTAAAATGTAAGAGAATGCATCTTGGGAACTTAATTAAAGGGATATGGAAATTCTACTATGACAACCCTGCTTTTTATTAAAAATTAAACACGATTCATTACATAAAACATCACTTGATACAACAAATAAGATCAAGAGGTTTAGTGTCTTTGGGCTTAGGATCATTACATAAAAACTTAAAACATTAAATACAACATCTTTATTGAAAACTTCCATTACATGACCACTACATTCCCTCGTACTTAGCATTGCAAGGGATAACCTGAGGACATGTATAAGAAAAGGGTGAGCTATAAGGCCCAGTAAGCGAGTACACATAAAATAACATGAGGAGTACAATACATGTTAGAAAAAAGGCATATCAATAGAGAATAAAAGATACATGAACATAAAGGCATGATAAAGCATGATAATCATAACATGGAAATGTGGAAACAACACTTAACATTGAATTAGCATGAGCCAAGGCTCATTGCACATGGAGCATGAGTAAACCCTCATTACACATGAAGCATGAGTAAACCCTCGTTGTAGTTGAATTATCTTGAGTCAACACTAATTTCTCATGACGTATCATGATACTATACTTTACCCAATGCATTGAAGCGCTATAAGGGCACACCCTTCTTAAACATTTCATTTCATGCATAAGTGTGCCACATGGATCATAAAACATGGATTCATAAAACATAATAATTTATTCCACGAAAAAGGAATGTATAATTCATACATGAAACTTTAAAATAAATAAGTAAATGTGCATAAAGGTGAATACCCTTGATGGAGAAATGGGCATGGTATTCACTACACAATGACATTGGCTTAGAAAATCGGTGCGATTTCGTCAGTGTAACAGCCTGACATAAGAATTCAAAAAAAGGTTGATGAGAGAGAAAGGTGTTCCTTATCATATTTACATGTAATGGATATTAATGAGGTCATATAGATACATGTCCCAGAAATATTAATGGAATTTAGATTCATGATACAAAAGTATTGCTTGAATATAGAAGAGGAGAGAGAAGTTCCTTTCAGAATTTCGGCATAGTAACATGTGTACATGAGAGGCATTTAATGAGAGAGAAAGGGGTCTCCCATCATTAAAACAATAAGAGGGCAGTATGGAGGAGGTGTGAAACCATACCCCAACATTCATATTTTTAATTAAAATGGAAATACAACTTAATGAAAATTGACAAAAATGAGAAAGTAAGAAAAAACCCTTACTTGGAAGTGTGCTCCCAAAGGCTAGAGAGAGGCTTGTGAGAGGCTTCTTGGGAGGTTGGGGCACCTTGGGAGGATTCTAGAGAGAGTAGGTCAGAGGTTGGATTAACTACAAGGGATTTTAGTGATGAGGATGTGAGAGATTGGGTGGGTTTATATAGGAAAGTTGAGGGAATTCTTTATTATTTAGGTTTGGGTCCCCTTACATTAAATTAATCCAAACCACAAACCATCCCATGGTTTTTCCCATGGTTTTTGAAAAGGGAAGAGGAAAACAATATTTTATAAGTCCAAGGTCCGAACATATTAAAATATTAAGGTTGCTTATGTGGAGGTGAGTCACACTCCCATGGAAAATAATTTAAAAAGGAAAAGTGTTGAATAAGTCTTGAGGGGTTCATTAATGCTTTGAAAAGTAAGTCAAACAAACCCAAAACCTCATTATTTTAATGATAAAACATATATTGGCAGAACATAAGGATTATGTCATTTTATTGCATCACCATTGGGTCATTATGATGTCATAAAACACATTATATATTTAAATGGTATATAATTTTTACCCAAAAATTTGACTCAGAAAATTCTGAGAAATTTACCATTGGATAATTTCAATGTCCTGATTACAAAAATAATATTTATTTTATTTAAATAATTTCCTAAATATGTGAATTTTCACTTTTAATTTAAAAACCGACATTTTTAAAAAATTCACGGGTTTTGACAGAAATGGATTTCAAACCTTAATAAAAATTTTAATTGCATTCATAAAATTATAAGATCATTTATATTTAATAAAAATTAATTTCATATTAATAATAATATTTTATTAAAATATTATTTAATTCAAAAAATTCCTTAATTTAATAAAACTATAATTATTTATTAAATAATAACTAAAAACACCATTTGTACTTTAAAAACAATTTACAATGTATCAAAAATGACTAGAAATTATATTCATTATTATATACAAAAATAATGTACATGAACACAGTACTACTTATTTGTTACATAACCCCTTAAAATAGCCGCATATGACCTAAGGGTAAGGTGTGCGATGGTGATAGACTCTTGGGGCGGCTCGGATAACATCGCTCGAGTGGTAATTTCAATCAACCTCCACTTCTCCCATAGACAGTCACGTTCGAGCTTGACATATTGAAGGTCAGCTTGGGCTTAGTCAAGGGAGAAGCCCAAAGATGCCAAATCTTTTCCGAGCTCTGGCAAATGGGCTTTTTATGGCGCAATTATACCGGATGAGGACATCGCTTCCTTTGTCTGAGTAAAATTGGGCTCGTTAAAGCCTTATATTTATACTACTAATGTGATCACTGTTCAACGACTATAAAAGTAACGGTCACAAATCTTAACATAAAACCAAAGAAGTTGACATCTTATAAATTTTTTTTTCATAAAGAGACATTTAACATGATCAAGATGGATTTCCAATAATGAAACTTTGGGTCGTTACATCTACTAATGTGGGAGAGAAGGCCACAAAGATCCTGAATGTAAAAGAGACCTAAAGAAGATGACATATGTGATAGAGGAAAGAAATTCACTCCCCATTGTTTAGTGTTTCAATATTAGGGAGCATGGGAACTATGTAATTCAGTGCACTAAACCATCAGTCTTTAAGGGTTATCAGTATATGAAACCACAAAATTATAAATAGACTTTTTCTATATTCTTCATTTTATGAGGAAGGACACTCAAACAAATGAGCCCGTAAGGGGCTCCACTTCTACTGTTCTCTCCCCTACCACCTCCCTCCTCCCCTCCGCCTCCTCCGGCCGGATCTTCTTCCCTCGGTGTTCTTCTCATCACATTCATGGTATGGCTGCTTCCAGTGGAATGGGCTTGTCTCATCCTCGGTGATCCACATCGCGCTTGACCTTCTTCTCTCTCTAACCTCAGATATGGATAGGGTTTTCCAAGTGGGACAATGATGGGCCAGGGTGCGGGTTTTAGATGCGGTGGCTTGGGGGTGTCGTCACGTTCCGTGTCGTCTATGAGCATTTTGGGAAATTTGGTCATCTAGTGCGTCTTTGAAGGAGACGGCGAGGTTTGGTTCAATGGCCCCCTACGAGGATCCTTTCAGCAAGATCTGATGTTTGGGATGCCTCTTTTTTGGTTTGGATTATGGTTTTCAACTTTAATCATGTTTCCGGTTTTCGATGTGCGGTGTCCATGGAGGCACGAGGTGTCGATACCGTTTGGGTGTGTGTCAAACCATCTCAGTGTAATGTCGGTCATGAAGGAAGGTATGTGTTGAAATTGATTGTTGTTCTTTATTGCTTAGCAGCACGTCCTATGGTGGATCTCTCCAGTTTCATCGTTCCTTCGGTTTTCGCCTTTGAGGATGAATTTGGTACTTGTTCTCTTTGTGGATTGTAATATTTTGTTTTGGATTCAGCAACAACTATGGGGATTGATTTTGGTTCGTCAGATTTTGTGAGGTTTTTCTTCCTTAATGTTTTTAGTGGAGTTGTTTGCATCTATGGTTGTTGGTCTTGTTTATCCTTGAGTTTGATGGCTACTATTTGTGGAATGATTGTCTATCGGATGGGGATGGTGAGGATGTTGGTGTTTAGTGGTGTTATGGGGGTGGGAATCAATGATGAGGACGTCGTCTGTGTGTTCCAGTTTCCAGCAATGAAGATGATGATTGGGGTGAGTTGTCGATGTGATGATGACTAACTGGCGAAGATGTCAATTTTGTTCTCACTTGTGACCTACTCTGATTGGAGACGTGAGAAAGGTTCATGGCTCGATGTGGTTGTGATGTGAGGCAGACGCGTGGAATGGGTTTTGTCAAGTTTACGCTCGAAATTTGAATTCTTGGAAATTTTGAATTTTGAATTTTGAAATGTGTGGGGAATGTTGGGTACCACTTTTTTCTATACAGTTACTGGTAATCCTTAAATCAGCTTTTGAGAAAATGAAAGAAATGGATTTGTCTAAATAGAAGTGTAAAGATTATACCATCACCAATACTATGGTAGAGTATGATAATGAAGTCGTGCAAGGTACACTTACTATTCACTAAAGAATAGAAAGAGTTATATTTGATTCTAGTTTTATACATCCGTTTATATTTTATATGTTTTCTAGAACTTTTAGATCATAACCACAATACCTTGAAGAAGAGTTATCCATAAAAGAACCTAATAGTGGAATCAATGGAACCTAAGTATTTAACTCTTCTCTTGTTAGCGTCTATGGAAATATTCTTCTAGAGAATCTCACAATCCTTACCTTGGTTTAATTTGATGTTATAATAGACATGGATTGGATATTGTTATATAGGGAACACATTGATTGAAGAAAAAAATAAATATCATTATATATTCTAAACCATCCCATGCTCCTATTAAAATAATAGGAAGATCAAAAATCTCCTTTCAAAATTACCACATTGGTGTAGGTGATGATACGTTGTGATCAAGGAAACCTTTCACAAATGGATGAGTTGAAGCAAAGTACCAACATTAAGGAAATTCCCCTTACGTGGGAATATATTGATATATTTTTCTAAGAGATAAATATACTTCTACCAGATTGTGTGGTATAGTTATTAATAAAAATTATACCCAGTTCAACTCATATCACAAAAATCCCCAATAAGATGGAATGATCAAATTGGAGGAGTTAATGAATCAACTGCAAGAGCATTTGGAAAAAGGGTTCATATTCCCTAGTGCATCACCTTGGGGTGCATCCATTCTCTTTGTTAAGAAGAATAATGGATCAATGCAGGTGTGTATCAATTATTGAGAGTTCAACAAGATCACAACAAAGAGAAAGTATCCTATACCAATGTTTGATGACCTTTTTGATCAACATTGAGGAGTCTATTTTTTCTCATAGGTGAATAATCATTATGGATATCATTAAATGAAGGTGAAGAAGGTTGATATTCATAAGACAACCTTCCATATAAGGTATGAAAACCATGAGTTCATAATGATCCATTTTATACATACTAATACCCCTAAAATATTCATTGATTTTATGAATATAGTCTTTATAGAGCATATTAACAAATTTCTGGTAGTCTCTATTGATGATTTTATCATCTACTCCAAGTGTAAATAGGAACATTAAGATTATATAAGGATTGTGCTGGGAACATTAAGGAAGGATAAAATGTATTCTATGTTTAGTATGTATGACTTTTCGATGTGGAAGGTTACTTTCTTGGGGAACATAATCAGAAGTGAGGGAATTTCTATAGACCCTTAAAAAAGCAACTCAAGGAATGGACCAATCCCACTAGTATCATGAAAATATATAGTTTTCTTGGATTATCTAGGTACTACCAATATTTTGAGAGGAATATATCATGATTTTGTAGCACGATAATTATGTTTACATAGAAAGGGGTAAAGTATGTCTATATAGATGAATTTAAGCAATGCTAAAAGTGTCTCAAAAAGAGGGCAATCACTGTGACAATACTCACACTACTAACAAGTGGGTAGGGTTTTTCAAATATAATGATTTTAAAAGAAATTATTTTTTTAATAATCATTCATAATGATAAAGTGATACCCTATCCCTAACGACAGTTGAATATCCATTAGAAGATCTACATGATGCATGATCTGGAGTGATAAGCTGTGATATATTCTCCAAATATTTGGAGGCACTACCTCAATGGTGAAAAGTTTGATATATACACTAATTAAAAGAATATAATTTCTATATTCAAATAGAAGGATATCAACACACATCAATAAATGTGATTAAAGATAAAGAAGACTACAATTTCTCTATTCACTACCAACCTGGAAAGGAAAATAAGGTATCTGATGTTCTTAGTAGAAAATAACTTGCTACACTATCCATGAAATAGACTAAGAAAGACCTTGTCTTCTTTGATAAGAAAAGATGGATTTGGAAATCATAACAGTAGGGAATAAATCCCACCTTTCCGAAATCATCACAAAGCCTTCTATCGAAGAGAAGATCAAGGAGGCACAAAGGGAATATTTTGATCTTCAAGAGAAGGTGAAAGATATAAATGATGGGATGATACCTAAGTTCCACATCCTGTATGATTTGATTTGGAACTAGTATTTGTGTGCCTTCATCACCTGAATAAAGAAGTAGCTTCTGGATAATGCATATAAATCATCTTTCTCCATCCATCATCTATGAAATGAGATGTACCCTGATATTCAAGAGAACTTTAGGTTGGACAACATGAATAAGGAGATAACTGAGTAAACCTCAAAGTAATCGGAATGTCAGTAAGTTAGAAAAGATTGATGAAATTAAATGGGGATTATGCAACCATTTCCCATAAACACGTGGAAATGGGAGAACATGACCATAGAATTTGTCACTAGTATCCTAAAGATATCAAAATGATAAAATGTGATATGGGTTTTGGTGGATCGACTCACCAAGACTGCCCCCTCTATCAATATTTGGGAATATATGTCACTGGATAAAATTTCTATGATATATGTAAAGGATGTAGTGAGGTTTCATGGGGTTCCTATTTTGACCGTTTCTAACCATGATTAAAGGATCAAATATAAATTCTAGAAAATTCATCAAGATTCTTTGAATACTAAATTTAATTTCAGTATTTCCTATCACCCCCAAACTGATGGATAATCTGAAAGGACTATTCAAACATTCAAGGACATTATAAGAGTCTTCTTGATGGAGTTTAATGGTGGATGAGATCAACATATCACACTAGTTGAGTTCTCATACAACAAAAACTTTCACTCAAGTATTGGAATTGGGTCTATATGAATCTTTTTATGTGATGAAATGTAGATCTAATACTTATTATGATGAAGTTGGGTAATGAAAGATACATGGACCTAACCTTTGGAAATAGATGGCAGAGAAGGTTCAAGCTATAAAAAAATTTATAAAATCTTCTCAGAGATGATAAATGATCTATGCTGACAATCGTCGAAGGGACTTGGAGTTCAATGTGGGAGAAATTTGTTTCCTTCGAATATCACTTGTAAGAGAGTCATACAGTTTTGACAAAATGGAATGCTTGTCCAAAGCTACATTGATCCCATTGGGGTCCTTGATCACATAAGAGTCGTAGAATATTAGCTAGAACTTACCCTAAATGTGGCTGAAGTTCATTATGTGTTCCTTGTATTTCCTATGAGTATGTACAGACCAGATCCCTCACATGTTTTGAATCTGGAGGTGGTATAATAGGAGAATGACCCCTCTTATAAGGAGAAACCAATGAAGATCTTGGACCATAGAGACAAATTTCTATGCAACAAGACAATGCACCTTGTCAAAGTGTTGTGGAAGAACCATAAGAGGCAATGTGGGAAAGCAAAGAAACAATGAAAACCAAGAAAAATCATCTATTTTCTACAGAGAATATGAATATAAAATTTTGGGATGAAATTTATAAATGGGTGAAGAATGTAATAATCCTATGTGTATTAGTAATTGTTGTTTCCTTCATAAATGTGTGTTGTATTATATTATATAATATTATTTATAGAGACAAAAAAAACCTTATCTAATTAATAAATATCATTACATTAGTCATTTTATAAACTAATTAAAATTACAAACATTAAAATTTGACATAAAATATAAAATAGAAAAGCTAAAATGAAAAAATATGGATAACTCCAATATTCTAGAATCATCGCCCCATGCCAATACTATTGAAATAAATCAAAATATTAGTAAACCCATCAACTTATTATATTATGCATATATATAACCATGGGATTAATTTTAGTGAATATTTAGTAAAATAATAAATTGATATATATAGGAGCTAATGTGACCATTGGAATAATAATTTTATCATGGGAATAAAAACTTTATAGTTAGGAACAATAACCAGACAGTTGGGAATAATAACATAAACATTGGAATAGTTATTTTACCTCAAAATAATAAATTATGATACAAATAATATTTATCATGATTAATTTATATAAATATAAATATTATGAATAAAAAAAATTAATATCATTATTAAAAATTTTGAAAAATATAATCACATTTTTAAATCGCATTTTAAAGTATTTCATAAAAATCAAAATTCTTATATATGAAATTAAAATTTCATATGTTATCAATCTATTTTTTATAAAATTGAACCCATTTTTTAAATCATCACATAAAATTTTCCAAGAGTATTTTTTTTGGAAATTTTATAAAATTATTCAATTTTTGGTTGAATAGTAGAAATACAATTTTTCACCAAACCGATGTATCTTAAATTTCATAATTCATGATTTAATGAGGATATAATCCTTTTTAGAAATTTAGGTTTTATAATGATATATTTACCTTCATAAATGATTCATTAATATAAAATAATCTTAAAAAGTATTTTCTAAAACCGAAATTCAAAAGTGATCCCTTAAAATAACTTTTTCAATTTCATTACACTTTAATTTTTAATAAAATAATTAATTAAAAATATAAATAATTTTTAAGTTTCAGAAACCATTATATAATATTTATATATATTTTATATTGTAAATAATTCACTATTATAAGCTTTACCGTTGATATATCATTTTATTTAATATATTATTCTAAAAATAAAAATATCGCCATGTATAAATAACATATATCCCTACCAATGGAAATAAAATAATCCCTAAACACTACCGAAATACTTCCTCTAATGTTTCTTATAATCCTTATTTATTTTCTAGAGTAATCTAACTCTAAACATCAACAAAGTTTTAGTGTCATACAAGAGAAGCTACACCGAGGATTAAGTGAGTTTTAATTAACTCTCCTCTTTTTTTATTCTCTCTCTTATTTATACACCCCTTTAAGAAAACCACATAATATTAATTAGAAGGTAATTTAAAATTAAATTAATTATGTTAACCTAATGTAAGGATTATAATTAATATATATATAAATCACAAAATTCACTTTCTTTCAATTTCAACAATGTCCTTCTAAAGGTCAGTTAACCAAAAATATAGACATTGCCAAGTCAATGATTATAACCACAATCATGGATGGATATTATGAATAAAATATATCATATTAATATTTAATTACATTTATTTTATTATTTTGGAGTTAATTATACTTATGAATAAATGACATTGAATTAAAATAGTGCCATAAAAAATGGGATAATTTAATATAAATATAAGGCCATAACCTTAAACATTACTTAATCATGAGTTATTACAAGAACACACATTGAGAATCTTTTCCAATTTAGAGTTTTAGAGAATTAGATCATAAATCAGGCATTACATTCCACATTTAAATAAGGTTGTTACATAAAAGACAATATTCCTTTTTCCCATCAAAGGAGACATATTTAAAATAAAATATGGATAATTTCTTGACACTTACTCAAAACTATCATCACATCACGTACTTTTCCCATGACTTGTGAAAAAATTTCAAAAACATTGGATGCGCATAAAAAGCTCAGTATAGGATATAAAAAATTCGGAATGAAAACATTAGTCCATGTATACATAAGAATAAATGAAATAATAATTTACTCATAAAACATAATCACTTTAACATAAATCAGGAAATCATATGATTTATGAATAACTCATAGAAAACATAATACATAAATGTAACTTGAGGCATTCATAACATTCTTACGTAGGGAGTAACCCTCATAATTACGTTTGGAATACCCATCATAGTATATTCACTAATATCTATTCAGAGAAACCTTAGAGTTTAACTCCTTCACGTTACCCAATGCATTGGAGAGCTATATCGGGCTCACCCTCCCTTAGTTTATCATGTAACCACTAGTCTTCATAAACGATTCTCAAGAACCATAACATAATCATATCACATAAAACATGCATAAAGGAAACATAACATTTCCACATTCCAATCACAATATATCAATACAACAAATTGATATAATAAAAACATTATCAAAACCATTTTCAATACCAAAATAAAATAAAATTAAAACATGGTATTTATTTTTCATTTAAAAAAAGTTATGGCTTGTAGAGGATGCCAAAACTCAAATAATGGTCACGGCAGCGGAGAAGTCGTTGTCGGCGCATACATAAGACAAAAACATTCCCTTTTTTGATTAGTAAAACGCATCTTATAAAAATATTCCTTTTGAATAAAACTATAATTAAATGGGGTTTATACACCATATAAATGAATGTTGTGTATAAAACAAAATATGCTTCAATGAAAGGGGATTGAGACGAAGTCCCTTACCTCATATCCAACTTGGCTCGATCATTCTTTAATTTCTTGAATAATAAAATAGATTTAATTTAGACTTGATTGAGAACCTTTTTCAAGTTCATTATTCCATTTACATCACTTATTACCATGTAATGAACATTATGTAATTATTTAAGTTAATAACGGTCATTTTGTCGATCTTTGGTACTTGAGCCAAAAATAAACTTCTTATAATTACTAGTTCTTCATGTGGTAAAATATCCATTATATTCAGAATTATATTCATGATGTATATATCATATATATCATATATATCAAGTATATATATTCATTTATAATATTACAAAACATTTAGAGGTAATAAATGAAATGCACCGTTCATGGAGACGGTAAGTCGTACGTACGCATGAACACTACTTTCATTTCTATTTAATCTTAAATGGATTGAAATCATAATTATAGAAAGGTATATTATAATTCTAGTATAATATAATACATAAAATCATTAACTCCATCCTTTATAAGTCCCACATATGGAATTAACGTATCAAATAACTTTGAGGGGGCGGTAGTCCGCACTTCCAAAAAAAATGAAAATATCACGTTTACCCATAATGGAAACCATAAAGGTATGAAATAAATGAAAAATAAAGAAGCATAAGGAAAACATAAACCTAATAAATATCATATATAAATATAGTGACATCTTAATGTTCAACTTGAAAGGTGTTAAAAGAACATTGAACAATCATCGTTTCGTGAGGCAGTAATTCGCCATCCACAGAAACAGTATGTTCTTTAACCATTAGACGGAGGTGTGTGTAAGTGTAGCTCAAATAATTCTCAAAAAATCATCCTAGTATATTTAAGATAATTTTTTTTTTCACAAAAAAATAATAAATAGAGTTTAGGGGGTTCTATAAGAAAAATAAAACAAAAGAACATTAGAGAAGGCTTTACCTTTAAATCGGGTAACTCCCCTCTGTTTGAACCAAAATGGTTCTTTTAAGAGATTTATGCCCAAGGTAAGGGTTCTAGGATGAATAAGGGGATTTGGAGAGATAAAATGAGTAGAGTTTGTCTGAGTCAACATCTTGAGAGGTGTGGTTAAGGAGGTAGAGGTGGGGGCCTTTTATAAGAGAGAGGAGCGGCACTCTTGGAAATTCTTGAAATGTTCCCTTATTATAAAATGAGTTTCGGATTTTAAAGGTCCCAAAATGAGATATTTCAAGGATAAGGTGATAAGGGTTCAAAATAATCCCATAAAATAGGTTTTTGAAAAGTGTATGTCTTATATTTTACATTATATTTTTATTTTATTAAAATTGTTCATTAATGAGGTAATCGCTCCATCATCATGGTGTCATAAATAAATTATTTTATTTAATGTCTAAAAATTATAAGAAAAATACTATGATGTAGGAAATATTTTTAGATTTACAATGAATATTTATTGTGAAAGTGATCATTTACACAGACAAAACTAAAATTGTTTTACTTAGGTGTTACATACTTTTGTGATATTCTCCTTTCTTTAAAAATAAAAAGATAAAGTGTCACTATCACCCAAAAAGGATTACATGGGGTCCCTAAGTGTAGAAAAAGGCATCCCATGGTCGTCCATGAGATAACCAGTAGCATTAGGACACATTATGGGGTCATTTTATATTATTATGATATTATTTTATTACCCTTAACTACCCGATTACTAATTAATCATGATAATTAAAGATAATTATCGTCGTTACTATTCATAATGTCCAAAAAACAAAAGAGTATTAATTACATAATTTGTATCTTCTAATTAAAAATATCTAATCTATTTAAGCAAATTATATACACATAAATTTCAGTTATTAATTTAAAAATAATTCTCGTTGTCCAAACAAATAGCGTGATTTTTTGTAACATTATCTATGAAATTTTTGGCACTTGTTTATGCCCAATTCCAAAGTGAAATAAATTAAAATGAACAAAATTGGCTTAAATGGTAAAAATATATTCTAATTAAACATTAAAACTAATTAAAAAGATAATCTTACCATATAATTAAATTAGATGAAAAAGCAGTTTTGAAGTAAAATGCAGTATTTTTCACTTTTCATTAATAAATGAACATTGTCAGAAAAATACCAAAAATTTATTCAAAGTAAATTTAAATGTCCAAATTCTAAAGAACAAGTTTATTTTGACAAATAGAGCTTATAAAATTATCAAAATATAGATTTAAAAAAATTGTTTGCCATCAATAGTTGGTAAAACTATCTTTTAAAAATATTAGAGTATTCTATGCTTAAGATTGGATTTATTCACATTTTAATCCTCTAAAACACTATCTAATTAATAAATAGACATATATAAGAAAATATATTATAATTTACTTATTTTAGATGTTACAAACATCCCCCTTTAGAAAACTGTGTCCCCGCAATTTATTTACTTATAGAATAAGTGGGGGTATTTATCCCTCATTGCATTTTTAGATTCCCATGTTGCCTCTTCAGTCATGTGGTTTTTCCACAAAACCTTTACTTGATGAATCACTTTATTCTGCAACAATTGCTCCTTGTGGTCAAGAATCTAGACCGGTTTTTCCTCATAAGATAGATTCTCTTGCAGCAGAACTACTTCTGGACTCAAAACATGAGATGGATCTGGAATGTACTTCCTTAACATTGAAACATGAGAAACATTGTATACCTAAGATAATCTCGGAGGTAAAGCCACTCGGTATGCAACTGATCTAACCCTCTTCAGAATTTTATATGGTCCAATGAACCTTAGAATCAGCTTTCCTTTCTTACCAAATCACATCACTCACTTCCATGGTGAAACTTAGAGGAAGACATGATCAACTACCTCAAAAGAGAAATCATTCCTCCTGTTGTCCGCATAACTTTTCTGCCTGCTCTGAGCTGTTCTCATGTGTTTCTATATCATCTGATCTTTTTCTACCAACTCTTCTACCAATTATGGTCCCATCAACTTCCTTTCACCCACTTCATCTCAAATAGCTGGAGTTTGACACCGCTTCCCATATAATGCCCAAAATGGTGCCATCTGTATGCTGGAATGAAAACTGTTATTATAAGAAATCTAAACCAATGAAATATGTTGGTCCCAACTTCCCTGATAATCCATCAAAAAAGAAATTAGAATATCCTCTAATGTTTGAATTTTTCGTATTGACTGCCCATCTGATTGAGGATGAAAAGTAGTACTAAAATTTAATTCAGTACCCAATGACTTCTGAAGGCCTTTCCAAAAGTTAGAACTAATCCTGGGATCACAATCAGATACAATGGAGAGGGGAACTCCATGTTACCTGACTATCTCTTTAAGATACAAATGAAAAAGTTTTTTTGGGAAAAATTATCCCGTATAGCAAAAAGATGAGTATATTTAGTTAAGAGATCAATAATAACCCATATTGCATTATTACCTCGAGGTGTCTACGACAATCCCACAACATAGTCCATGGATATATTCTCCTATTTCCACTCTGGAACTGGTAAACGTTGAAGCATCCGTTTCAGTAACTGCCACTTTGATTTAACCTATGGACAATTCAAACACTTCATAGAAACATCCATAATGTCTCTTTTCATTCCATCCCACCAGTAATACTCCCGAAAATCTCTATACATCTTAATACTACCAGGATGAAATGAAAATAGAGAACTATGAGCTTCACATAACAACTCCCTCTTCAACTATGAATCACAAGGAACACACAATCTCTTCCCAAATCTCAAAACACAATCATTATCAATGATGAATTCAGTCAAATTACCCTTCTGAACCAGATCTACCTTTTTCTGCAACTCACTTTCTTGCTTCTGTGCTTGCTTAATTCTTTTTGATAGAGAAGATTTCAATGATACCTGAAACAAAAACGAAGAACATCTTTCTGAGTGAATATATATTTTAATCTTTTGTTATCGGTATATATTTCACACTTTACTCCATACAAATGATGCCTCCAAATTTTTAAAATGAAAACAACAGCAGGTAATTCCAAATCATGTGTAGGTTAATTTACCTCATGAGTTTTAAACTAACGTGAAGAATGAGCAATTACTTGATCATTATTCATTAGGATGAAATCATGTCCTTTTAATGAAGCATCACTATAGATAACAAGCTCACCATTCCTAGAAGGTAGTGCCAAAACTGGAGCATTCACCAATCTTCTTTTCAATTCCTGAAAAAAATCATCACATTATTTTGTCAAGATAAACCTAACACCCTTATGACTTAGCTTAGTCATTAGACTAGATAACCATGAATTTTTTTAACAAACCTTCGGTAATATCCTGCAAAACCAATAAAACTACAAATCTCTGTTACATTTGTGGGTCTTGGACATTCTTCAACAACTTTTGTTTTTGCAGGATCAACAGTTATCCCATCATTAGAAACAATGTGACCATGGAAAGAAATTTTTTTCAACCATAACTCACACTTGCGGAATTTCCCATAAAATTTATTTTCTGTTAAGGTTTGAAATATAACCCTTAAATGTCTTTCATGCCCCTCTTTACTTTTAGAAAACACCAAAATATCATCAATGAAAACAACCACAAAATTATCCAAGAAATCATGGAAAATTCTATTCATAATGTCCATGAATACAACAGGTGCATTGGTTACCCCAAAAGGCATAACTAAAAATTCATAATGACCATATTATTTACGAAACGCGGTCATCAGAATATCTGCTTCCTTTACCTTCAACTGATGGTACCCCGATCTCAGGTCAATCTTTGAAAAATACTGAGCTCCATGGAGTTGATCAAACAAATCATTGATATGAGGAAAATGATATTTATTCTTAACAATGATGTTATTCAAGGCTCTATAATCAATGAAAAGTCTCATTGAACCATATTTCTTTTTAACAAATAAGACAGGAGCATGCCATGGTGATGTGCTAGGTCTAAGGAAACCTTTATCTAATAAATCTTGCTATTGTGAGCCATTCAATAAGGGGGTTTTGAAATTGGCTTAGCATCCGGAACTATATCAATAGTAAATTCAAATTCTAGATCTTATATTATTCCATAAAACTCATCAGGAAAAACATCAAGATACTCATTTACCACTAGAACATCATTAATCTGAATGGTTTCTTTTTTTTCAATAATATGTGCAAGGTAACATTCATTTCCATCTTTTACAAGTTTCTCATCCCATTGATATGTTATCAACAGTAAGGGATCATTCTTGTACACAAACTGAAATTATTTCCTAAAATAAACTTCTTTAGCTCTATATTCAATCTTAACATGGTAAATAGAGAGCCAATCCATACCCAGTAAAACATCAAACTCTACTAGAGGTAAAAAAAATAAGGTTTGCAAGTAGGTTCTTTCCATGGATAATGATAGGAATATTCTTATAAATTATTTGTGCCCCAACATTTCCCCTAGGTGTTTTTACCAAAATTTCAGGAGTCATTTCTTGAGATGGTATTCCCAATTTACTAGAAAAGTTTCCAAAGAGGAAATAATGTGTAGACCCTAAATAAACAATACACTGGAATAATATGTTAAAAACAAACAAAGTACCAGATACCCCCTCATTTGATGGACCAACATCTACTAATGTAGTTGCAAAGGATTTCACCACACCTTTCTGCTTGTAGTCTGACTAGTTCCCATCATTTGAGCTCTTTGTTGAACACTCGTTTGCATAATGACCCATCTCATTGCACTTGAAACATTTCACTAACTGTAAATAAAATTTGGTCTTACCATCACCCTGATCTTTTACAGTGCATTCAAGAGCCTTATGTCCCATCTTACCACAGTGGTAGCACTTTCTATAATTCAAAAGACATTCCCAATCATGCCTTTTACCACATTTATCAAAAACTAGAAACTTTGTTTTCTTACTATCAGACCTTTTTGAAGAATTCTTCCCTTTCTCCTACCACCTCGGTCTCTTCTTCTGTTGGTTGTTATAGAACACTTGATCATCAGAAAACTCCATTTCCACCATCTCAGCACATCTAAAAAGATTTTCATAACTATTGGACTCATTAAAAGACAATGCCCTTCGATATTTTGGCTTTAATCCTGAGTAAAATGATTAATTTTAATATCATGGTCACAGAAAAAATTTAGAGCATACATTGCCAATCGAGTGAACTTTTCTTCATAACCAGTCACCATGTTGTCCTCTTGCCTCAATTCCAAGAATTGTTTTTCCATCCTAAGATGAAAATACTTAGGAAAATATTTCTCAAGAAACATACAATTGAATTCATCTCAGTCAAGAGAATCAATCTCATCAATGTCCCTGATATTTTTAACAATCGACCACCACTGATCTGCTTCACCATCCAAATAGTAAATAGAAAGAATAACCTTTTGATTGTATGAACACCCTTAACATCGAAAATATTCTCCAGTGCTTTAATAAACCCTTTAGACAAAGGGATAGATGATCCTCTGAATGATCGAGGATGTTGCCTCATGAAGTGTTCCACCACAGAGATGTTCCTTTGCAGTTGATCTGGCTGATCTTGTGTATGGATACCACCACCATTTATCGTTTGAGTCAACTGCTTCATTATAGCAAAAAACTATTTAGTTTCAATTCCGACCATCTTAGGATACTGATTTGGAAGTTCATTTCCTTCTGTATGCCTTCCTAGCACTGCTTTACTGTTTCCTCTACATAAAACCATTCTTAACAAACATGTCTTAGATGAAGCAACATGGTAATCTTCAAAAGATAAATCATTTCAAATTGACCATAAAAAGATTTTTTTCGATAATCATTTAATAGAATTCTCACTCCTAAAGATATCTAAACCAACATTTGATACCTACTATAAAGCCCCATCCTTATACATTACTTAATATTGAGTTATTACAAGAATACACATTGAGGATCTTTTCAGGTTTAGAGTTTTAGAGAATTAGATCATAAATTATGCATTACATTCCACATTTAAAAAAGGTGGTTACATGAAAGACTGTATTCATTTTTCCCATCAAAGGAGACATATTTAAAATAAAACATGGATTCTTTCTTGACACTTCCTCGACACTATCATCACATCACGTACTTTTCCCTTGACTGGTGAAAAACATTTCAAAAACTTGGGATGCGCATAAAAAGCACATTAAGGGATATAAAAAATACGGAAAGAAAACATTAGTCCATGTGTACTTAAGAATCAATGAAATAATAATTTACTCATAAAACATATGCACTTTAACATACCTCATGAAATCATATGATTTATGAATAACTCATAAAAAACCTAAGACATAAACGTAACTTTAGAAATTCATAACATTCTTACGTAGGGAGTAACCATCATGGTTAGGTATTGAATACCCATCATAGTATATTCCCTAAAATATCTTCAGAGAAACATTAGCATTTACTCCGTCATGTTACTCAATGAATTGGAGAGATATATCAGGCTCACCCGACCTTAGTTTATCATGGAACAAGCCGTATTCATAAACGATGCCCAAGAACCATAACATAATCATATCACATAAAACATGCCTAAAGGGAACATAACATTTCCACATTTCAATCACAATATATCAATACAACACATTGATATAATGAAAACATTATCAAAACCAATTTCAATACCAAAATAAAAGAAAAGTAAAACAATTTATATGTTTTTCATTTTCAAAAATTTATGGCTTGTAGAGGAAGCTGAAACTCAAATAATGGTCACGGTGGCAGAGAAGTCATTTTCATCGCATACGTAAGACAAAAACATACCCTTTTATCATTTAGTAAAAAGCTTCGTATAAAAAGATTCCTTTTGAATAAAAGTAAAAGTCAAAGGGGTTTATACACTGTATAAAAGAATGTTGTGTATAAAACATAATATGCCTCAATGAAAGGGGATTGCGACGAAGTCCCTTACCTCGTGTCCAACATGACTCGATCGTTCTTTAATGTCCTGAATAATAAACTATAGTTAATTTCTACTTGATTAAGAACCTTTTTCAAGTTCATTATTCATTTTATATCACTTATTAACATGTTATGAACATTATTTAATTACTTAAGTTAATAATGGTTGTTTTGTCGATCTTTGGTACTTGAGCCAAAAATAAACTTCTTATAATTACAAGTTGTTCATGTGGTAAAATATACATTGTGTCCAGAATTATATTCATGATTTAGATATCATATATATAATATATATCCAGTATATATATGCAGTTATAATATTACAGAACATTTAGAGGTAAGAAATGAAATGCACCGTTCATGGAGATGTTACGCCGTACGTACGCATGAATGCTACCTTCCTTTATATTTCATATTTAATGGAATGAAATCATAATGATATAAATGTATATTATAATTCTAGTATAATATCATATATAACATCATTAACTCCATACTTTATACGTCCCACATATGGAATTAACGAATCAAATCTCTTTGAGGGGGCGGTAGTCCGCAGGTCCAAAAAAATGAAAATATCGCGTTTACTCATAATGGAAACCATAAAGGTATGCCATAAATGAAAAATACAGAAGAATAAAGAAAAATAAAAATTATATATATCATATATAAATATAGTGACATCTTAATGGTCAGCTTGAAAGGTGTTAAAATAATATTGAACAATCATCGTTTCGTGAGGCAGTAATTCGCTATCCACAGAAACAGTATGTTCTTTAACCATTAGATGGAGGTGTGTGTAAGTGTAGATCAAATACTTTAATAAAAAAAATCCTATTATATTTATGATAATGATTTTTTTACAAAATAAAGTAATAAAAAGAGTTTAGGGGTTTGTAGAAGCAAAATAAAACAAAAGAACATTAGAGAAGACTTTACCTTTAAATCGGGTAACTCCCCTCTGTTTGAACCAATAAAGTTTCTTTAAGAGATTTCTGCCTAAGGTAAGGCTTATAAGACGAATAGAGGGTTGTGGAGAGATAGAATTATCAGATTTTGGCTGAGACAAAGTCTTGAGAGGTGTGAGTAAGGAGGTAGAGGTAGGGGCCTTTTATAAGAGGGAGGAGGGGCACTCTTGGAAATTCTTCAAATGTTCCTTTATTATAAAATGAGTTTCGGATTTTAAAGGTCCCATAATGAAATATTTCGAGGATAAGGTGATAAGGGTTCTAAATCCACCCATACAATAGGTTTTTGACAAGTGTATGTTTTAGATTTTACATTATCTTCTCATTTTATTTAAGTAGTTCATTAATGAGGTAATCACTCCATCATCATGGTATCATAAATAAATTAATTTATTTAATGTATAAAAATTAAAAAAAATACTTTGATGTAGGAAATATTTTTAGCTTTACAATTAATATTTATGGTCAAATTAATCATTTACACAGAAAAAACTAAAATTGTTTTACTTATGTGTTACATACTTTTGTGATATTCTCCTTTCTTTAAAAATAAAAAGATAAAGTGTCACTATCACCCAAATGGGATTCCATGGGGTCACTAAGTTTGGCACAAGGCATACCATGGTTGTCCATGACACAAAAAGTTGTATTATGACACATTTTGGGGTCATTTTATATTATTATGATATTATTTTATAACCCTTAACTACCTGCTTACTAAATAATAACGATAATAAAAGAGAATTACCGTTGTTACTATTTATAAAGTCCAAAATCAAAAGATTATTAATTAAATAATTTGGAAATTATGATTCTAAATATCATATCCATTTAACCAAATTCCAAACAAAAAAGTTTCAGTAATTAATTTAAAAATAATTCCTATTGTCAAAACAAATAGCGGGTTTTCTTGAAACAAAATCTATGAAAAGTTTGGCACTTGTTTATGCCCAATTCCAAAGTTAAATCAATTACAATGACAAACATTGGATTAAATGGTGAAAATATATTCTAATTCAACTTTATACCTAATTAAAATTATAATCTATCCATATTATTAAATTAGATGAAAAAGTAGTTTTGAAGTAAAATCCAGTATTTTTCACTATTCATTAAAAAATGAACATTGTTAGAAAAATACCAAAAATTTATCCAAAGTAAATTTCAGTGTCCCAATTCTATAGAATAAGTTTATATTTACAAATAGAGATTATAAAATTATCAAAAGATAGATTAAGAAATGGTTTTCCATCAAAAGGCTGTAAAATAATCTTTTAAAAATATTAGAGTATTTTATGCTTAAGATTGGATTTATTCTCATTTTAAGCCTCTAAAACACTATCTAATTCATAAATATACATAGATAAGAAAATTTATTATTCTTTACTTACTTGTTATGTTACAATAATCAGGATATTAAAACCATTCATGTTTAATAAATTGTGATATAAAATAGAATAAAATTATTATAATGGATTAATAGTAGATAAAAATAACATAATTAACTTATGGAACTATTTTTTTCATAATCCTATGTTTATTATTCCGGAGGTGGAAAAGAAACAAAATAAAGGGGTATTTAAGGTAAGGGGATTACCGAACAAAATTCCTTTCTTTATGTTATCCTCCCTTCCATAGTATTATTTTTTATATTATCTCCCTAAATTTTCCAATAAATTTTTGTTTTTAGGATATTCATATTCTTACCATGTCAAATTTTTTTCTCAAAAAATCATTTTTCCAAAGAGACTTCAATTTCCAAAATGTGGTATTTTTTACATCTCTTGAAATTACTATTATCCATTAAAGAATAATGATGATTTTATATGTACAATAATGATTTACCTTATTCATTTGGGAAGAAAATGGTTTATTCATGAAATTATTATTTATGAAGTCATTATAAAACCCATTCTCTTCTACAGGTTGATTTCATAACTATAATTTTTATACGATATATGTATAATTAATGATTATGAGAATTTATGATGTGATGTGTGGGACTGAAATTATATAGTCTTTAAAATATTTTGGTAATGTGATTTATCTCACGAGATTATGTGAAAGATGTGTGAACATAATGCTATACTTGTTCCAAATGATTTTGTTATGTTTTACGCACATATGTTATGCGTAAAAATGATGCAATATTTCGTCACAAATATGTGTTTTAATTGAACATTATTCTTGATTTAATCCATATTCTACATTCCATACCATTATCATATGTTTCCCTCATGACTATGATCCTTATGATTTGATTATTCTCACCCATGTACTTTTGATACACATCCATTATTCACCTCAGGTTATAGATTCTCTTACTAGGATTTTACCTCTCCCATTTCATTGATGTATATCCCCAGGTGATTACTTTTACTAAGGATAATGTGAGGGACACTAACAATATAACATATAAGTAATTAAATAATGCTTCAGTTTTATTATGTAAATGTGTTTGTTGAGCCTAATTTACCCATGATACTAAACCTTTTGATCCTTTATTTTATTGTTTTTATGTTCTTTATTTTAAAAATTATGTAATATTTAGGTAATAAAAAATTCATGCCTCTATATTATCCCTCTCAAATACCATATTTAATATAATAAATTTTATATTTTCATTGCAGTGCAAGAACTATGTCAACACTGAAAATGAATTTTATATTTAGCATGAAATAAACTATAATTTATATGTTTTGAGTTATTTTGTATTATATTTGAAGTATATTATAATACATGATTTTTTAAATAATTATAATAAATTTTAATATCAAATTATTATCTGGAAGATATCATAAAATATATAGTATTTTATAAAAACATTATTTTTCTAATATTTTCCAACAAAATAATTATTTCATCCGAAAAATATAAATAATTTAAATTGGGTAAATTTTACATGTTGAATAAAAAATAAAATCTAATTCATAAAATTAAATTCATATATATGGAATAATTCAATTTTAATATTAATGTGTAAAACAAAAATAAAAAAATTTAGAAAAATAAAATTTTTAAGTATAAAAATTAATTTATGTGAAAATCATCAATATTACTGATTAAAAAGGAAGTAATTAAATTATTACAAGTAAAATTTTAAATATCTCACTTTAATATTAAATATAATATAGAATAGAACTTTTAGATTACATTATTTAATGAAAATAAATGACAATATTTGAAAAATCGATATTTTTTCACTATACATTGAAAAAGCAGTAATTTTAGGGAAATTCCAATATTTCACCCTATTATAATTCTGATATGATAATTTAATTTTTTTTCCATTTTCAAAAATAGAATTTATAAAATTGGTATAAATCACGTTTAATTTAAATAGAAAAATGCAATAAATATAATTTTTAAAAAATAATTTCTGAAAAATTGTATATATATTTATCAGTAAATAATATGTTTTATAAAACCAATATACATATTTTTCATAATATGGTTAAACCAATTCATTCCTTCCAATTCAATGGATGTGAGATAAATATTACATTAAAAAATAATATATTAATAGTATATCATGGTTCTCATAAATATTGGTGTTGCGTACTAAGAATGCTTCTCAGTATAGTATTATATATTTTTGGGGTGTCACATTCTAACCCCAATAAATAATATTTTCCCACAAAATATTATCTCAGTAATAAAATGATTAATATTTGAAATTAAATTTATTGAAAACCAACATTTTATATATGTATAATAAAACATACTTTTAAAAGGGGAGGTGGGAAACATAATGGTTACCATAAAAAACAAATAAACAGGTCCCAGATAATTATACAATCTGTGTGATGTGAAATTGTAGACATGGAGGAGAAAAATAATTTCCACGGACAAATAGAGGGTGGTATATAACATGACAATTTTAAATTTAATAACCACAAATCCCTAAATCTGTGATGGGTGAAGATACCATCAATTCATCTAAAATAAAGTTAAATTGATAAATTTGTATTTAAATATCCTTTTCCTAAAGTTGACTGATTAATTTGTTGTCACAATATATAATGATAGAAAATGAACTTGGTTGATATTTTTTCTATTTCATAAGAATAATATATTCATTTTTTTATGGTTCTATAAATCTCAATTTCATATTGTATTCTAAGATATAAATACTCAATATTTTTTGTTCATGCCTAAAACACTGGAATTTTATTTTAATGGTTCATAATATCCTTAAAATAAAGACAATTAATTACATATTTATCACAACATATAACAAAAAAATGGTTATAATAAGTTTTATAATATGGAAAAATATAATAAATTTATCTCTAAATCATCAACAATATCCCCCCCACCAAATTAAACATAATCCATTTCAGAAGGAGATAATCATAACACTCCTCCAAAATATGTTTGAAAAAAATTCTAAACACAAAAATATGAAATATTTGATCAAACATCTATCCCCATTAAACATAATTTGGCTCATAATTTCACTTTTCATACATGTGAATACATTGATCATGTATTCGCTTAGACAAACTAATAACCCAAATCACAATAAAACCTCAATGAAAACTTATATGCTTTAAAAAGTGACACAATCCTTATTTACAAAATAATTTCATAGACAATTAAATATATTTTATAAATCCAAAAACATAGTAATCTAATTTTTCATCAAATCACTATTCAATTTCAAAGGCATTAATACTATACAATTTACATTATTAGTGTCAATCATCTATTTATCCTAAATAAACCTTATGAAATTAATATTAGGAAAATATTAAGGGTTATATTTAAATTAATAATTTTTTATCTATAAAAAAATCACCTTAAAACTAAATCTATTTTCTTGGTTATGAGTACCATTTAATATATGCTTCTCTCTACTTAAGGAAATTCAACTACATTGTAATCCTTATATGTTTGATGATTTTTATAAGAATAATATCAGGGATATAAAAACTCTAAAATATAATTATCAAATCCAAATATATAAATGCTTAAATCATTCCATTTAATGATTTAAATGGAATGGGACAATCCATTGTCTGTTAATTAACCCAAGGATTAGGGAATTGACTTTGATAATGTGTTTATTCCCCACAAATAAAACATTGAACTATAAATGGGTCCATAAGATGATTTATTTTTAATTCCATCACACTTTTTTATTTTTCTGTGAAAATATGATGATCTATTCCCTTCTTTTCCACAAAAAATCATTTTTTTTCTTTTGATACATTTTATAGGTTTTAAATATCAATATTATTTATATAAAGAATGTTGTGGTTTCATTCCTCCATGACTTCCACCACCTGAGATCTTATTGCACTCTATCCCTATCCTCTTTGGCGAGTTATAGAGTTACTAAAGGTGCAATTTTTAATCATATATCTTGATAACTAGTTAGGAATAATCACAATATATTTTACTCTGACCATCATCCCATTTTGGTTTCTAATAACCACCAAACTATCTATCACTTTCAATGTTAACATAGTTCCACCTAAAATGTCCTGAAGGGCTTCATTTTTTATTGGTTTTTGACAATCCACTATTCAAGGGGTGTGGTGGAACCCTTACAAGGCCTGTAGGCATAAGTATTACATGGACCGTAGACCTTAGAGGAATTCATTTCCCATTGGATTCAAACATTACATACAACCCAGACTAACTACTTGGAACTGCTCCTCCCCAGCATCTTCATCCTGAAATTAGTTCTCCACCTTCGCATGGCTGTTCTGCAAGGAATTATCATGCATACACATTCTTGTCCTGATGGCAGGTGCCATACCCTCCCATTCATGCTATCTGTTTAGCTTCTACTATGGTGAAAGCGCCTTGCTCATCCTCCTTGTAGAGCTTCTTCCTTGTAGGTTTTTTGGATGGCATCTTCACTTAAGATGGCTCGAAGGCCTTGAGGTGGCCCTAAGGCCTTACTGACCCGAAGGCCTGGGTGACCAGAAGGCCTTAAAGGACTCAGGTACCAAATCGGTGTCTCGAAGGCCCAAACATGGGCATATTCCCAACTACTACAGTGCCAAACAGAGCCTGCTACAGTTCCCTCTAGAGTACATGCTATAATACTACACAGTTCCCGCTACAGTACTGCACAATTCTGCTACAATACCGCTACAGTATTGCTACAATTCCCCCATAAATTCTGCCTCTGCCTGGATTTGATCCCTGGTTTCTTGGATGCACTTACGGAGTCCTTACCAACTGGGCTAAGGCTCATGTGAAAACATAGTTACTTATGGTTTTATACATTGATTGAATCCTAAAATCGTAGTGTGAGAAATTATAATCATTGTGGGAAAACAAAAAAATCATGAAAATCATTTATAGGATGTCTATATGATGGAGTCTTCTTTTAAATCTAAGAAACATTAGGTTTAACCTAGGTTAATTATGGTCATCATATATTCAAATATTTTATAATGTATTATAATGTAAATACGTGTTATCCCAAAAAAATCCCCCCGGAGTATCAAAACATCTACACTATAAGGAAACATTCATGGTGCACCAAAATGATGGTCGAGATATGCTCAACCAAGTCTTTTTAGGGATATGACCTCTAGATGCATCTCTTCCAAAACTACATCAACTTTTAGTATCCAAGAAGGGATATACTACTATGAAAACCACACAATATCTACCTTACTAAAAACATTAAAATATTATTTTACAGTTAGGCATATCCTCAAAATTTTTATAGAGTTATGTTCCATAATCTATAATTTCTTTAATCTAGTTCCCATGGATTGTACTAAACACCATTTGATTGAAACTACAAAAACCCCAAATCATGTAACCTAGAGTTGGTGTCTTATTTATAAAATTATTACTACATTAGAGTGATCACATCCTAAAGGATTGAATAATTTAGCAGTGTTTCTAAAATAGATACATAATGTATTTCCCATTTACATTAAAAATAAAATATAAAACAAAGTGAAAGTAAATATTCTGCATCCTTGAACTCATTCAAAATTCCTTTATCGTATTCTATGGAAATATAAAAAAAATGATGGGTGATATCAGATGCTCTGTAAGGGTAATGTACATTAGAATCTATCATGTGTAAATATAGTATAATCAATATAACTAGGTTAATAACCAAAAAACATTCCATATAATTAATAACTTGATCCCAAAATGCATCGATGGATAATATCAATGAAACAATATCATGGAAAATAACTAATAAACTATCAATGAAAGAAATTCGTAATGTTAGATATCATGATATCATATATAATGATTTATATACCATCAATACCTTTCACCAAGACAGTTTATCCAATAGGTAGATATACAAAAAAATTACATTTAGTATGCCTATCCAATAGGTTGTATCATTAGTCTTTTCGATGCATCAAGGGGATATCTATAACTTATCCCCAACCATCACTACATGTCCAATTTATCAAACATATGTTGAATTATTAAAATAATTCATAAAAAAATATTCCTTATCAATAAATGTCTATATTGAATAGGGAATAAATAATATTAATATTTCCCCAAACAATAAAATAACATTTAAATTAAAACAATGCATATAGATATTTTATATGGTTTAGTAAATAATTATATCCATGATACAAAAAATATGAATATTTAATATAAATTTAACTTTTAGTGATACATTTTCACAAGAAAGCTATTATTTCAAGAGAAATTTTGTTACCACAAAATTCATGAAAGATGATATTAAATTCATTGGGAATATAGGTTTTGTATTAAAATTATGTATTTTAGAAAATGTAATAGAAATATCATATAATGTTTTTTCATTAAATAGTTTTCATTTATACACCATGGAAAATTTGTAGAATAATATAAATAGCATAAAATGGTTAGAGTGATGGAGAACCCCGTTAACATCGTATATGTTAAAAAAATTACATTTTCTTTTGTAAAGATAATTGAAAATAAATTTTCATAAAAAATTGAAAAAATATTCGTTTAAAAACACGTAAAAATTCATGTTTAATATAAAATTTCATTGATAAATTATTTGATTAAATTAAATAGAATTTTTAAGAAAATTCTGAATAATATTTCTATATAAAAACCTAAATATTATCAAAAGAGAAATAATATCATATTTAATTTTAAACATTTCCATGCTTTATTCTAGAACCAAAAAGAGTAAAAGTTCGAAAAAATAGAAAAATATAAATATTTAGATTATAATATAATTTATTGAGTTTATGATATATTATAATAATCCTTCAATGAACATCAGGGAAATCCCAAAAAAAATGAGATTGTAAAATAAATTCTTACCTCTTTCGTAACTTTTAAATTTTAAACCCTTAAAAGAGTAAACATGAAAAAAAAAACATTAATTATCATGAATATATATATATATATGCATTAAATGTATCAATGGGATATTATATACAAAAAATAAAATAAATTTTTTTCGTAATACCAAATATGTTTCAATGTTGTGTAAATCGAGTTTAAATACCTTACAAAGATTATGTCATTAGAGTGAGAATTAATCAATGAAGTGATTTTGTGTAAAGAAATTAAATAAACAAAAAATAAGTAGAAATAAAACATAATATAATCATATGTGATTTCATACATAACCATGGAATAACATAGTAAATCATGTTTAGGTATAACTTAATGAATGGAAATTGAGTTATGAAACCCTTACCTTATGTTGAAATTTAATCATAAGTGATTTTAAATGGATTTATAATATATCTAGATTTATTTTTACTATATAAAATAATATTATAAATATAAATAATATCATATATGGTCCATTTATAACATTTCCAAACTTATTTGTTAACTTATTATTATTATCAACATTTTTTATGTTAACTACATCATGTTTCATGAGAATTTTGGTTCCGTTGTTATGGTCCTTGTAATTTTATTGTGGTTCCATAACTTAAATAATTATCATAATCATATGAATATAATATATCTATTAAATATATAGATATTTAGAGTCATACATGAAATATAAATATAGATAAATTAATTTCACCATTCATGGGGACAATAGCCGTATGTATGCATGAACACTATTTTTCACTTTTAGATGGATAAGACATTAGAAAGATACATATTACTTCACAATTAAAAGATAATTTTGATATCATATGTTTTTTATATATTTATTTAATATATTCTTACTATCATCCATGTTAAGAAGAAATGAAAATCAAAACACATTGGTTCGTGGTGGTGGTAGACCACATATACACATGAGCTAAAGATCATTTTCTAATGGATTAGAAGGTATAAATGTAGATATGTTGTTATAATTTTTGATGGATAATTATTTCATATATATTATATATATATTCATCAGTTCCTTATTTATGACCTTATAAGTAAAGTGGTGATGAAAAAAATTACACAACTACATGGAGATGATAAGCCGTACTTATGTGTGAGTAATGTTTTTTTTCATAAGATAAAAAAGTGAAGTAATATAGTTTTAAAATAATCAGCACAACATATATATATATATATATTTATGATGTTTGACTTATCATTTTTTATGGTTAGAACATATTTTTTGGATGTATAAGATGAAATAAACACATAGTAGTCAGTAAAGATAATTATCTATTCTTCAGTAAATTACTTTATATCCCTCCTTATGGACCCATGGAATGGCATTTTAAGAAGGGAATAACCTTAAATTAATGAATAAATATGTTTATAAAGAAATTTTATAGGTCTTGGTTGATATAGAATTCTCAATGTGGTGTAGAGAAAATATAGAAGGGGTGTGTATTTATAAGTGAAGGGAGGGTCATTCTTTGAATTTCATAAATTATTAAATTAATATAATTTTTTTCATAATGGAAAAAATTGATATAATTAGAATATAATAGATTTATTACTCAAAAACTCTAATAAAATAAATTGTTTTACAAGTATTGGTTATTTTTTTACCCTTATCATTTACTTTTAACCTTCATTAACCCTTTAGAAAATTATCACAATATTTAAGTTTTCTACCTTTTAAGGTTCAAGAATGTTACAATAAATGGAAAAGAGAGTAGTAAATGGAATATGGTTAATAAAAAACCTAATAACAATAATTTTTCTGAAGAATTTTTTTAATGAATTTAAAATAATTTAATAATATTTGTTTTATTATAAAGTATCATTAATGTCATTTTTGAAATTCTTATTTAATTTTACTTCGAAAACAACATTATTTAAAATAAATTATAATATTGACCTTTAAAAAATTATTAATATTAAATATTTATCAATAAAATTCAAGGAATACCATAACTCACTCAAAAATAAATAATTTGTTGTGTTTATGAAATCATTTACTATTTTTTTCTACTGCTTTCATGAGAACCATGTCAGCATTGCTTAAGTATTTAATTTAATTATTTCATAAGAAATTAAAAATAAATTAACATTATAAAAATAAATAAATTTAGTTAAAAAATAAACTTTTATATTTGTTAAAATCATATATTTACTTACATCTATGTCTTGATTTATTATTTAATATGTTTTATTACTTTTCTTTCCTTGCACAAGCACCGTGCACGAATTTTAATACCTAAAAAATAAAAAAGTTAGCAATAAAAATAATAAATGGTACTCTATATTTAATAAATAGGTCAAAAAAATAAATTTTCCCTCCCAAATACAATATTTATTACATTAAAGTTTACTTTTATAGTGTTGTAGAAACACTACATCATAACTGAAAATGATTTTAATATTTATAATGAAATAAATTATAAATTATATTTATTGAATTATTTTTTATGATATTTATATTAAAGTATCAAAAATTATTAATTAATTTTGTTTAATAAGTTTTTATGTCCTATTAATATCATGAAGATATGATAAAATATACTATATTCCATAAAAATAATATTTTTTTATTCCCTAAAAATTTAATTTCATTACAAAAATATCAAAAAAACAAAAACTAGGTTAAATTTGAAATTAAGAATCACAAAATTTAATTTATTTAAAAATAATAATATAATTGGAATGGGAAAATTTTAATATAAATTCTTAAAATAAATGAAGATTGTTTGTTTAGAAAAAAAATTTAAGAAAAAAATTAACATATGTTAAAATCATGAAAATTGTTGATTCAAAAGGAAATAATTTGTTTATTTCAAGTAAAATATATCATATTTATATTTATGATATAATCTTATACATAATTAAACTTTTAAATAACTGCATTTTTTGAAAATAAATGAGACCATTTGAAAAACTGTTATTTTTAACTATTCACTAAAAAATCATTCATTTTAGAAAAATTCCAATATTCCAGCCTAAGTTAATTTTATATGATTATTTCAAAAATTCTTTTAATTTTATAATATCTAATGTCTAAATGTGGTATAAATTAATGATAATTTCTATACAAATATTCAACGAACATTAATTTTGAAGGAAATGAATTTTTGAAAAACTGAGTACTTATTTTTTATTAATTAATAGATTATATAAAAATGTTATAAATATTTATAATAAAATTGTTAAACCTATGCATTCCGACCATTCAAATTGATAGTTGATAACCATTAAATTAAATAATAATATTTTAATAGTATACAATTACTTTTTTTATTCTCGGTGTTGGGTATTAAGCAAGCTATTAGGAATAGTATTATAATTTTTTTGGGGTGTTCCACTCCCCAATTTTTTCAAACCACAAGAGAAATTAAAAAAAATTTAAAAATTAAAACCTAATGAATTTAAAATAAAAATATTAAAAAAAAGTCTCCCCCTTAAAAGAAATATTTTTTTCTTTACATTATTTTTGATAAGTATTTCACCAACTATGTGTTTTTTCAAAAATAACAAAAAAGTTAAAGAAAATGTAAGTAAGAGAAGTTAAAAAAACTATAAGTGATTTTAGTGTAAATTATTAAGGAACCAAAAGTTAATATATATATATATATATATATATAATTCAAAAGATACATTCATTCATTTTCATTGAAAAGTAAAAAATTTTACTTTTTATGACAGTCTGAAAAATTTATCGTTTTTAGAGTGTTTTTTCACTAAATGATTGAGATTATTATGTTCATTCTAATTTTTTTATTCCTATCATCTTGATCCTCCTAAATTATATTATTTTATATATTATATTCATTCAACTACATCACAAGTGCTTTATGATCATCAATAACTCTTGAACTTTCACCATGTTCCTGTCTTACAATTGCAGTCATCTGGTACAAAATTTTTCAATCCTTTCTTATTAAAGGTTCTTGTTATTTAAATAATACCAAATATTTATACTACTAATTAACCCAGTTTTTTACTCTTTTTAAATTTCTTGAAGTAGGTATAGGACTTTTCATTACTGTTTCTTAATACATCATTTATTTATACCATTGAATTAATATCCTTTTAATGCCATTTTTCATTCAGTATATTAATAATCTATTGTAAGAAGAGATTTAAACTAGATTAAACCTAAAGAAAATTATATAAAATTCCATCAATACTAATGATTAAATTATTAAAATAATATAACATCATCTCTTTTCTTTCAGAAGCATCAAGTGGATTATTGGTCGAGGAGTTCAAAACTTATGGAAGGGGGGTATTTTTTATTCTCATTGGATGAGAATATTCCAATCCTTATAATATGGAAGGGAATATTTCTTCTCTTTCAAAATAAAAATATTTTAATTCATTAACTTTTTCCTCTTTCCATGTTTCAACATTATGGGAGATTTCTTTGGAATAACTATCTGAATCTTCTTTTGATTCCTTATATGATGAGGGTGATATTGTAGATAAATAATAATGAAAGTAAGATTACTTCAGTGAATGAATTATTTCTATAAATTTTCCATTATATTAGGCAATTAATCATTTTGTGGTTCATATTATTTAGAAAACTAAATAAAAAATTACTTCCATTTATCGATGAATTCTTTTTCTTCAGGATTTTTCTATGGTTGATCATCAGGTTTTAAATATTTTATGATAATAAATAGTTTTAGGAAATATTATGTAATTTTTTTTTATATTTTTTGGAATATTTATTTTTCTAATATTTATATTTTAAAATTTTAAGATTTTTTCGTTCATAATAAATATATTTATCGCTATTAAGACTAAAATGAAGGTCTCCTTCCTTTTGATCATTCTTTTATTGACTAAATTCTTCAAAGGTCTTATCTAAAATGTCTTTTAATTCATTTATTTAGAGATTATTATATTTATTATATTATTTTATTATCAATTTTTTTTTTCATTATTTCAAATTGATCTTTTGAAATATCTTTTCCTGATTTTTTAACATGTGATTTAGAATAAAAAATAGAAAGTAACCTCATTGTCAAAAATTGGTTCATCTCTAAAAAGAGATTATTTTTTTCATATTAGTAGAGATAAATTTTTATATTCTATACCTCAAGAAATATAATTATTATCATCATATGAATATTAGAAATGGAATAAATTTCATCATTACAGTGAACTGAAATTTTTATTCATATACATTTCATCTATGTATATAAATATTCATTACATAACACAACGATCCATTCTAGAAACATATATCTACAACATCGTTAGAAACATGAAAACATAAAAAAGTTAATAATAGTTCTATATCTTCACCCACTTAGATATTAATAACTATCACCATTCTTAAACATATCATACATAAAAAATTTATTCATAATATTTGAAAACAAACGTAGTTAAGGGTGGACTTTGATGCTTGGTATGGGTAAAAAAGGGAGATATCAATGATAATATATGAATAAAATGAGAAAAAGGGCATGAGAACATGATTATAACATATGAAAACCATACCATTCACATCAAAGATCAAAATCTTGAGTCATGGAAAAACCGTAATAGTTTATATGACATTAATCCTAAAGGAATCAATGAACTTGATCTATGAGGGAATAATATTGACCTGATACTTATGAATACAAATAAGCATAGAAAATCAATGACTTATTATTTAATGATATTTTCTAGGACTATCATAGTGGAATGATTTTACTCTTCAAACCATCACAGTAGTCAAGGTTCACTCACAAGACTATCAATGTGGAAAAAGTTCCTTACTAAATTGGGTTCAATTACCATTCCAGACCTATTTTTATAATGATATATGAATCATTACCCAATATATTGTAGGTAGATATAGGTACCACCTATCACGTAATGAAAATCATACATATGTGTGCCATAAGATCATAAACCATTCATCATATCAAAACCCTTGAAAATCAAGGCGTTTGAGAAATATTCCATCATATAATAACCCATGGAAAAGGAATAGGTTTTATATACATCATTGTATAATAAAAATACAATATATAGATAAATAATAATCATAGTATCCTTGGATCATATTCCCATAAAATTATAATTAAAATTTAAGGTTGTTATTATTGTAAAATCAAAAAACCTTTAAATCATTCTTGAGAAAAATAACATTTCTAATTTGAAATCAATTCATTAAAATATAAAATATACAAAATATTATGGGAAAAATTTTCTTTTAAAATAACCATGGGAAATTTTAAATTATCTTTCAAAACATTGAGTGGATATGGTGGTGACAAATTTGTTTCAAGTCGCATAATATAAAAAAACATTCCTTCCATAATTTTCTAAAAAAAGTTAAAAGAACCTCATTTGGAAATCTACAAGAAGATTACATAAAAACTATTTTCTAAACAGAAAACATTGGTATAAATAAATTTTAGATATAATATTATAATAGTAAAATAATTTTTTATATTTTTTGAGAAAACATAGATATGGAAGTTTTTTTTTTCTGAAAAAATAGAAAAATGAAGTCAATTTTATTTAGAAACACATTTTTAGTATATTGAGAATAAAGGTGAGAAAAATGAAATAAAAAAATTATTTTAAAGAGATAAAAAAGGATAAGAAAAATCAGGATTATTTAGTTCTTGATCATAAGTTTTCTTCATCATAACTTAATCATAATCAATCTGGATAAATAATGAGATTGTATCATAAAACCCCTTACCTCAAGTTTGACTTCTTTCATATATTTTTTAAAATCATATATAATAAATATTGTTTTATAATTAATATTATTATACAAGAATAACCATATATATAAAACCATATATGATATAATTTTAATAATTTGCCACCTTTTTATTTATAATTGTTTATTAAAATAACTATTTTGTGAGATAATCACTTCGATTTTCATGTAGGTTTTAGTGTGGTAGTTTCGATCCTTGTACACTGATCATAGTTCCACCATCTCAAGATTGTTAATCATGGAATAAATATAATATATATTAATTATATATATGTCTATATATTTATAGTGAACCCTAAATTTTATGGATAGAAGAATAAATTATACCATTCATGGAGATGGTAAGACGTACATATGCATTAATGCCTATCTCATTTTATAATACATAGACAAAAAAATTGTATATATTAATTAAACATTAAAGTATAATTTTTATTTCATTTATATCATAAATACTCATCAAATTCATCCACATTACCATCTATGTAATATATAATTGAAAAATAAATCACATCACTCCGTGGAGGTGGTTGTCTACACATACGCATGAACGACATTATTATTTCACAAAATATTGGATTATAAGAAGGTATATATGAAATAATAATTCTAGAAATATAATTTTTTCATTAATATCATATATAAAAATTAAATATATCATAATACTCATCGATAAAATACAATGATGAAAAATGAATGGTATCACTATGTGGAGATGGTAATCTGCACGTACGCATAGGTGACACTTTCACCTTCAATTTGATGGGAAATAAGTTTTATAATTTAATTTTTATAATCATAATAACATTTCATATAATTTAGTGCAGTTTAATTATTTTTTTGAAAATAATACAATATATTTATCTAAGGTAAAAGAAAAATTTAAATGAAAATTATTGGTTAAGGTGATTACCTATTCCTGGAAAAGACTCATTTATATATATTATAAAGGGATCTAGGGTTGGTCATATTGAAACAATAAAACCTCTAAAATGTTTATATTGAAGTGTATAAGTCGAATTATAAGTGTTTTGTCAAACTATAAGTAGCAATGTTTCGGAATAAGAGAAAGGTGGGGTGACCTTTTATAATTCCGGAGGGCAGTGTTCTTTGAATTTATTAAAATATTAGATTAATATAAATTAATTTTGATGTAAAAATTGATATAAATTGATAATATTTTAATATTACTTGAGGATGAGTCTAAATATTCTCATAATATAACATTTTTACAATTTTGGATCACATTGTTTCCATTATCGTTTATTTTTAACCTCCCCTGCAGACCCTTTTGACAATTACCATAATATTAAAGTTTTATACCCTTTTAGGGTTAATAATTTTACGATTAAATGATAAAATACAAATACATGTATCATGGTTTATTTTTAAAACCATTTCCCATTCAAATGAAAAAATTAAATATTTTAATTTATTTTATTTAATTTAATAAATTATTATTTTTATAAAAAATCTTTAAGGTCATTTTTAACACTATTCATTTAATTAATCATTAAATTCATCAAGTAAAATGATAATTAAAATATAATGATTTAAAACATAACTAATATGTCATATATATGTTTAAAATTCATGGGATTTATTAAACAATTTAAATTATATAACGTTTAATATTTTTAAAATCATTTATAATTATTTATTAAAGAGGGAAGTTTTGCATCAGTGTTTCATAAGAAATTAACTTCATTATATAGTTACTAAAAATTAAATATAATTTTACAATAGTAAATATTTTCATATATCTCAAAATAGGTCCTTATATTCATTCATAACTTGGTATTCTCACTATGGGGATGCATAAGTGATATTATAAACAGAGAGAGTGACATTTTGAAACTTTATTTGATTTAAATAATCTAAAGTTCAAGTGCCCATTAAAATAATAAATTTCATGAATATGGTGATAAGGGTATAATAAAATTCATAAAATAATAATTGGATTGAAGATTGTTGCCTTACCACTATGTTTTAACCTAGATTAACTAGATTTACCTTTTACCGAGGTGATAAATTCTACCATGGTGAATATTTATATAGAAATAAATTAAAAGGAGCCTATTGACCAAATTTAAACCTTATAATTATAAATATTTAATTCATTTTATCTAATTAAATGCCTATAAATGGTTGAAATAAATTTTAAATTTGGTGTTCCAAATGAGACAGTAACTTCTTTTTAGAATAATACATTTTTATACATAGAACTAGAATTATTATTATCCTATACCTAATAAAAATATTAGATTAATGTTAAATTGTTTTATTGAATATATAATAAATAAATTTGATTTAAATAATTCAAAAATAGTGATGAAGAAATTTTATTTTGATAAAAATACATTGCGCACACAAAATTGTTTATCAGAAAAAACATATCCTTTATTTGAAAATGTTTTTAATTTCAAATTAATATATAACTAATTAATTCATATTATACATGTGTAAACCATAAATTTTCATAATTTAGTAGGTATTATTAATACACTCCGATCCAACAACAAGTATATTATGGTTCTTTTAAACATCTTATTGTGTGTACCATAAGTTATCAAAGAAGTTAATTTTTTTTGGAAAAACTGCTTATTAAACCTATATGGGTGTTTCAAAAATTATAAAGGAAGATTCAAAGAAAATAATTTTCATCATTGGGATAAAATACATTAATGTTGTAAATGTTAAAAAATTTAATTCTTTTTAAACATTTTTTTAAAGGGTGTCAAAAGTAACCCATGCAGAAAACATTAAAAAATTAACTTCTTAGAAACATTTAAAATAAAGAGGAATAAAATGTGATTTTTTGGAAATAATTTATATTTATTAAATAAAATTCCAGAACTTTTTTTTGAAAACATGGACATGGAAGATAAATATTTCAAATCTAAAAGAATATACAAAATCAATATCACTTATAAATAACTTTCTTGATGTTCCATTAAGTAAGAATGGATGAAATAGAAACTGAACAAGTTAAAAAAACTCATAAACATAGGAGAAGAATATTTATGTGGTTAAATAAAATTAAAAAATATTATTTCCACTAAAGGATCATGGAACATAAATAATATAAAAAATAATAAAGATTGTAACATAAATCATTTACCAATTTGGTAACATTAAAAAAAAATCAATAAAAATAAGATTATTATATGGATCAGTATTGAAAATTACATACATGAATTAATATGTTAAAATTAATTCTTGGGGAATTATATACACCACCAAATGAAATTATGGTGTGTGACATGAAACTTGTGTAAATAAAATAATATTTAGACAATGAAAACCCTTACAAATATCATAAATTTTTATGTGATAACTAATCTATGAATTGATTACATGTAAATTTGTAAATAAATATAAAATAAGTGGGAATACAAAATAATGAAACTTAGTGGTCAATTTTCACATAATTATTTCATCAAAAAGCCAATAAAGAAGTATTATAACCCTATATATGAAAACGGAGGTAAGAAATCTGTTACCATTTGGTAACATTCATGTCAAATCTACCTGGATGAAATTATTTCAATTAAAAATATATTTATGTATTAGTTATTCATTATATATCATTTAAAATAGGAAGTATACAAACCATATAAAACCAAATAGGTGTGAAACATTAAAATATGCCTTAATGAAATAGAATTGAGGAGAAATCCCTCACCTCAAGTCTAAAATTTCCATGTATGTCCTTTAACTAATGTATAATAAAATTATATAAATTATTTAATTGGTTAATAAAAATTTCATATTTTAATCCATTAACCTAAAAACTTTTTATTTATTTATTTTAAATGAAATATTTAAGTAATTATTTAGTTACGTCCGCATTGAAATTTTTGAGTATGTTTTGTTCATAATCCCAAAATGGATTCAGTGTGTAGACCGTGGTTAAAGGGTAAATTGTTCTATAATATCTAGAATAATAATCAGGAAATAAATATAATTTTTAATTATAATTTTATCACCAACCATGATTAACGGATATAAAAAAATGAACTATATTATAATCATAAAGACAGTATGTCGTATGTATGCATGGGAAACCTTTCCATTTTTCAATGATCATAAGGGAAAGAAGGTAAGTATTATTTAGTCATTAAATCATGATAATTATATCTTAAATATAATATTATTTCATCAAATTAACTTATATATATCATCCATAGGATTAAAAACAAATCACATCACTACATGGAGGTGGTAGTCTACACATACGCATGAACAAACTTATCATTTTCAATGAATAGAAATGTAAAAAAATAAATGATATTTTATATTTAAATAATTCCAAACATTTTATGAATATGATATATATATATATATTAAATCCATCATTATATCCATTCATGAGAGGTAGTGATAGAAAAAAGTTTACACTAATTCGTGAGGCTGTATTTCACCATACACATGAACGATGGATTCGTTTCCCATTTAATAGAAGAAAGAGATGGATATTGGTTCTGAAATTAAAAAAGTAACATATAAATACTTTTTATATATTGATTTTATTATGTCATAATTCTTGTGTAATATTTGAAGGAGGTAGATGAATAAATACAATGAAAACCCATGTTTAAGAATTGTACCTCTTCTTTGGACAACCACATATGGATTATACCTAAATCTTTTCTTGGATGGATTTATGAAAAAATGACTATATGATTTGAGGATGGATTTAGGGAAGTGATTTTGGACTCTATTTTCCCAACTAATAGTCATTTTATGTGTGATGAAAAGAAATGGGGAGGGACCCATTTATATGTGATGGAAGGGGCACTCATAGAATTATATAAAAATATTAAATTAAAATAAATAAATTTTCATTGAATAAAGTTTGCAAAATTTTCATTAAAAAAGTCTCCAGTTGGGTCTGGTGTCCCCCGAGTGAGCCCTGGGTGTTGACCCCCTAGATGTGTATTGTTATATGATCATTCTGATTGGGGTATTTTTATGATTTAGTGTGTATCTCATATAAAACTTCTCAGTATACTTTATGTTTCTTCTTAGAAAGGCTTGATGAGTGAAACCTATAGGATTAGTTTCATTTATGGTAGTATAAAATGGGGAGTGGTTCTTCCTATATGAGCATGAAATATGGGATGTTGTGGTTGTGACATCATCTTAGTGATACCAAATTATTGATATATATCAATCGAGTTCCATGTATTATGGAAGGGCTCATGGAGTGAGATCTCCTGGATGAGTGTTATCTTAAAGCCTTACAGTAGACTTATGTATGGAAGTGAGTGAGACCTTTTGTGACTCTAAGTCTTTTATGAGTATATCTAGGATATCCTTGGTTATCATTATGTATCATATATTTTTCAGATACATGGGTTTGATGAGATGACTACTCTTGATTGTTTATTCTTGGTGATTTTGGAGTTTCCTACTGGGTATGTTATACTCACCTATTCATGGGATCTTATTTCACATGTAATGTCATTTTCAAATTAAAGTACTTTTTAAGGAGTCTTTGGAGGACTAGGAATAGGTGGATCTTAGTTGGGGCTAGACAGTCCATGTTCGATATCATTGTTTCATTTGATAGTAGTACCCTCCTTCTAAGTAGGTTGGACATTATTTTCATGTTTTGGATGGTCTCATAATTGGCACATTTTTACGATTTACAATAATTTATTTCATACTATAATTGTGGGATTATAGATTCATACATGAATTATTATTAGTTGTTTTATATTTTAGTATTTTTGGTATTAGATATGTTGGCATGTGTTCATGTATATTAAGATAATTCCACCCATGTGTGTGATATGCCAACTCAACATTGGTCTCTAGCCCCTAGCCTATGGAAGGTAGTCTTGGAGTTGTTACGGATCAAGACTTATTGGGTTGGGCCATGAAATAATGGTATCAGAAGGTGGTTACCAAGATTGAATTTTTATGGCACTACTTTGGTTGATATATAGGGTCCAAAAGGAGTTTTAAACATGGAATGGAGTCAGTGATACTGGTTTGGTACTTATGGAAATAATGTTAAGTGTTTTGAGTTTAGATTTTACGGAAGGTACTGTAGTTTTTGTGTGGCAACTGATGTATCCACTCAATGGGATTTTGATTACCTTCTTGATGACTTGGTGTGTGTAGGAACTAGTTTTGGGGAAAAATTTAGTACACGAATCATTTAGGAATGGGTTGTGGTTTCCATGTCCATGTTGATTCATATTATTAAATATACTCATTGACCATGGTATGTAATGTCTTATATCAGGATGTATTCAAAATGAAATCCATCGTAGTTTCCATAATAGATTTGATGGTTTAACCCTATGAGTGATGAGGCCTCCATGAAGGGGATTAGTTACGAGTCCATCATTCTTTAGGATGGCCAATATGCATTTTATTCTCCTACTAAATAGTTCATAGACCCTCATTCATTGGTTCACGTGGATGGAGAATTAAATATTGGGTAATGGATATATCTTCTCTTGATGGATGATGATTCATTGGGTTTATGAGCTTTAGAGGTAGGGATAGCCTGAGATGTTGTGTCAGTAGGACATTTCGATAGGAGGTGTGTTATAGAAGCCATAAAACATGAGGTTTCATCAGAGATCATAGTGATATATCTATTCTACGGGACTTAGATGTTTCTATAATTTTAATGGGAGAGTAAATCTTCTGTCTGTTTTCTTACCCATCGTGCTACTCTTAGTGAGGAAGTCGATAAACCACCATAGTAGATGCTACATCTAGATCAAGGAGGACCCTGGGGTGGGGGATGTGTTAGAGGAGTAGGAGGAGTAGTGTGGAGTGGCATCCACTTTAGTTTTATGATACCACCAGCACCCCCTGGTGGACTACTCTAGGTTTGGGAAGTTTATGTTTAGAATATTGGTTTGCTTCCAGAACAGGAGGTTCTTTACCAAGAGTCTCTAGAACCGTTTCGTTGTATGATTTGTATTCCTTCTAATTTTTTGTAGTACTTTTAGACATAGGTACGAGACACTATTTTTCCTCTTTTGATTTAGCTTTTTCTAGGGAGATGTAAGGTATTAGTAGATCTTTGTTTGGGTAATGTTTGATGTAACGTTGGACATGAAAGTAAGATAGAAAATTACCTGACTGAGACACATTTTTGAGATGTGATCCAAAACAGTGCGAGTGAGGTAGTGCTTCCAAAATACGAAAGTGCATGGTGTGGTAAATGTGTTTATTCGACTTTTTTGTTTGATGTACTTTTAACTTTCTAAGGTGTTGGATAATACCCTAGTTATGGTAAACAGGTGGGATATGGAAATGATGACTTCTAAGTAGTTAGAGCGCACATAGGATTTGAGTTTAGTTTAAGGTATAACATGTGCATAAATTGCACGAATTGTAGTTTTCACAAAGTTTCATATTCCACTTCTCCCTAAGAATATCCCAAGTTTTAGAACTAGTGATATTCGTGGATCCTTTTTTCTTGACCCTTGTATTTTAGGTTCCCATAGAGAGGATCAATGATTACACACTTCTACCGAATGTGTGACCTAAATATTGGAGAGAGAGAGTGTGTGAGAGAGATATTGAGAGATAGAGATACAACTGTGTATGTTATACCTTTAAAATTTTTCCTCAATATGGACTTGTTATAGATAATCCATTATTAGTTTATTACTACCAATGAGGGTAACAGTGATTCTGATTTGTTGGGATGCATTTTTCTTTCTTTGATAAGGAGTGACTTTGGCACAGGTTATCACCAGCTCTAGGTTTTCAGAAGAATATACTGGGATTGTATTTCGAAATCATTTATGGTTGTTTGGGACTCATTTTGATACATGTTAGAAATTTTAACACCATAAGAAAATCTTGAGACTTATGGGTTAGGTCCTTATCCCTTTGTATATCAGTTCGTGATAATCTTCTTTGATGAAATACATATGTTCTTGTTGTTTGAGTTATATCATGTGAGATTCCTATAGATGGGGTGGTTTATCTCTAGTCTATATTTTTTACACATTGACTTCTTATGAGATCCAGGGAGGTATGACTCAGGGATATCGATTGTGAGATTTTTCCTAACTAGATAATTACAGAAAATGTTCCTGATGGGTTTTAAAATGGTGGGAAACTCAAAATCATTGTTCAAGGAAGGATAGTGAAGCCATTCTTGCCATGACAGGAGGTTTAACGAGGTTATTTTACATAATTATTAGATCTGGATGAGGTAAGGATGTACTAGGATCCCTTGGAATTACATAGCCACTCAAGGGAGTTTCAATAAGTTTTGAAGTTAAACTCTTGTTATCTTGCATGTCTATGGGTGATGAACAACTATGTTTTTTGAGGGTTTTGGACACTTATGCATTCACTAGGTTGTCTAGATTCATGAAATTTCATTGATTATTATTGTATAATGTTATAATTACTTCACAACATGATTAGGGGATGATATAGGAAGTCTTTGGGGACTCGTTTGTAGTTGAGAAAAATGTTTTACCCATGTCAGCTAGCCCGTTAAAGTAGACCATTTAGGTTCCTATGAACATCCTTCAGGAAAACATGTCAGTATTGGGCCATAACTGGAGGATCATATACAATTGATGGAGTTTATGTATCATAGTGGCTACCACCCCACCACTGGCGTAACTCTTTATGAGGTCATATATGAGTGAACATGCAGGTCACTGGTAATCTAGTTAGAGTCAATGGGTGAAAGAACTTGGGTACTTGTTTTAATTCTAGTGATAGTTTTAATGGGGAAATTAATCTATATGAAATGATGACTACCTATAAATGGAATTATTTATTTACAAATCAATGTTGTAGGACTTTAGAGTATGATATTATTAGAGTATTATAAAGGGATGATAAAACACTATTTTATTGAATATTTTATTGATAATAAATGATATAATTTCCTCACATTGTGTTAAATATGTTTAATTAGAAAGTATTTGGGATTAGATCATTCATTTGAATATTTGATGAAAATTCCAGTTTTACCCTTTATAGTTCACTGTAGTATTTTAAAGATAAATATTTTTATATTTATTATTTGAATTAGAAATTTTGTAACAGTGTTCCTAACTTAAGTATCTACAACTTTTATTCAGAACACCAGAGTTAAAGAGTTCATTCGGTTGTTGAAAATGGGCAATAATGTCAAAGTTGGGCGGGGCTTGCCAGAATGGAGGAGCTTCTGTATTTCGGCCATTACACCTTAATATGGGCCTGTATTGGGCCCAAATTTGGAGAGGAGATAGAGGACCCATATCCACACATTGGATCCTTATGGAAGGCTGGCCAATTCACGAGTTGTGGTGGTCAAATGGTCGGTGCAAGTTAGCATAAAATATTTGGTCGAATTTCCACATTCACACATGAAACCACTTGTAACCTCTCCTCCCATACCCTCTATAAATTGGAGTTCTTCTCATTTGGAGGGGTTGGTACGTGCATTAGGAGATTGGAGGAAGAGAATAACTTGTTTCACCCAAATTCTCTAACCATTGTAAGAGGGGTAGCTCTTGAAGCAAGGATCCCCTCATCAAAGCCTCCTTCTTTTCTTCATTTTGTAATGTTTTCATTTGTGTAATAAACTTCATTGTTCTTCTTTTATTTCTTCTATTTACTTCTGTTTTGTTTAAATTTCTTCCTTTATTAATCTTCCTAATTGGTTTGTAATTCTTGAGTAGAATCGTTATTGGGTTATGCCCATTATAAACCTTTGCACATGCAAAACGCTTCTACGATGATTACGCCACCCATAGAAGAGTAGTCTTTTAGTAATCGATCTACCTCTCACCGTCTTCATTTAATTATTTTGAATCAATGAGATACTTTAATTCTCATAATATGATCCATGAATTTTGTTTTATTTAAATTACAAGAAACTAAGCAAGCAATTGAACAATTAACACAAAAACATGCGAGGTCGGGATTTTGTGTAAATTGTGAGAGCGTAATTTTAATCGGTAATACAAGACCACACAGGGTAAATTTGTAGAGTTCAAATATAATCCCTAAACCCAATTCATCTTCATTTCCAGAATGAATATGTGCTCTAATTAACCACTTACCATAAGCTATCTTTAGAACAACAATCACAGCAGGGTGCTGCGATTGCGTGTTCCGAAGCTAGCCTGGGGTTTAAGCAATTTCATCTTTGTAGTTAAGATAACTCTTGTAGAGTTCGAGGGATAAAAAATTAGGGGATCATAATTAAGTGGATATTTATTTAAATGATAATGATTAATAAGTGAATGAAGAGGTAGAGTTAGATCGATTACACCTTTTAAAATAGATTTCTAAAAAAACATCTTCTTATTGTGTCATTTTAATCGAAATTCATTTCAAATCTAAAAACAAAAAAAATATACAATATTCCTCCAGAAAATTTCTTCTAGATTCATAAACTATAAAAAAACCCCAATCATTTAAAGTAGTGTTTTTATTTTATTCTCTTTTATTTTATTTTTAGAATAACTTTAATAAGTTGTTAAATTCACTTCCTCCTTTGAGAGACGACCTTGGTCAACCACTCTACTGCACCTAAGTACCCCAAAATCAGATTAATCATTTGAGGGCGCCCACGAAAGCGCTCTTTCAAATTGGAACCATTGTCAGGGAGGCAAGTAATTATTTTAACCAATTAGAGGTATTTATTTTATTTTACATTTTATTCTTTTCCTCTCTTCTTTCTTCCTTCTTTACCCAATCTGATTTTTCTTCTTCTTCTTTTATTTTCTTCTACTTCTTTTTGAAACATCAACTAAAACTTCTCATTTTTATTTTACTATGGTCTAGTTTATTTCTTTTCATTTTTATTTGTTCTATGACACGAAATAATACTGAAGATCTCTTAGATCTTGAACCTGAGATTGAACGTAGCCTTAGGGCTTGAATCAGAAATTCTCAGTCTACGAGAAGATTCAATATTCAACCAGTTGGTGAATTCCTCTCTTCTGGAAACATTGAAATTGGAAGCTATTCAAATTCAAACATAAAAGAGGTACCAATGGCTGAAAACAATGAAAATGAACTTAATAGAACCATTCAAGAATTGGCTGCACCTGATATTAACTATTAACCAAATTGTATTGCATACCCAAATCTCGAATCGGACTTTGAAATAAAATCTGGGTTAATTCACTTACTTCCAAAGTTTCATGGCCTCTTTGGTGAGGATCCCAATAAAAATTTGAAATAATTTTATGTGGTTTGATCAACCTTGAAACCAGGAAATGTATCTGAAGACCAAATCAAATTAAGAGCATTCCCATTCTCACTTGATGGAGCTGCAAAAGATTGGATGTATTATTTACAACCCGAAGATGTAACATGTTGGAACGATTTGAAATGTCTTTTCTTGTAGATATTTTTTCCAGCATCAAGGACCACATCCATTCGTAAGGAGATCTCGGGGATCAAGAAAGAACAAGGGGAGTCAATGTATGAGTATTGGGAGAGATTCAAGAAGTTATGTGCAATCTATCCGCATCACCAAATCAGTGAGCAACTCCTCATCCAATACTTATAAGATGGACACACACCCATGGAGAGGAGCATGGTTGATGCTGCAGATGGAGGAACATTGGTGGACAATACACCAACAGCCGCACGAGCATTGATCGACAAAATGGGCCAAAACTCCCAACAATTTTGCGATAGAGGTACACCACATGTCCGGGGAGTACTTCAGGCAAGTCCTTCTTCTCTTGAGAGTCATTTGATTGATACCAAGTTCGAAGAATTGAACACTATGGTGAGGCAAATTTCTTTGGCACAAAATACATATCTACCCCCTCCTTCAAGGCCTTGTGGCATTTGCACTGAGACAAGCCACCCAACTGACTGGTGCCCACAACTACAAGAGACAGAGGATTGCGCATCAGTATTCCCAGGGAGACCATTTCAGCAGCAACAACAACCATATCCCCAAAATAATTTTGATTCATTTGCTCCAACATACAACCAAGGGTGGAAAGATCAACCATACATGAGGTATGTCTCTGGACAACAACAATGGCCCCCTTTTAAACCAAACTTCTAGCATCCTCCACCTTAACAACAGGGTTTCCAACAACCCCAAAGGAGATTTGAAGCTCAACCATCAACAAGTCAGCAATAAGGGAATCCTCCAACAAAGGTAGACTCTAACACTGATGATATTTTGAAACAAATTGTTCTTAATCAATAGAATGAGCTAAAGAGTCAAGATTCGGAGTTGAGGGAGTTATAGACTCAAATGAGCCAGATTTCCACCGCCCTCCATGAACTTGTAAGTAAGAATTCCTGAAATTTACCTTCCCAACCCACTCCAAATCCAAAGGAGAATGTTAGTGACATCACATTGAGTAGTGGGAAGAAAATGAATGATACATATGTACCTACCATTCCACATTGATTCACCTCTACTCTAGAAAAGCCGCATTCCATACCAACTGATGAGAAATCCATGGAGAAAGATAAAGGTAAGAAAAATATTGATGATGTTCATCCTAAACCCCTTCCTTTTCCCAACATGGTTGTTCAAACAAATAAGATGACTGAAGAAGAAATATAAAAGGTGGTTTTGGATACATTCAAGCATGTGGAGATCAATACTCCTCTACTTGAATCCATTAAGCAAATTCCAAGGTATGCTAAATTCATAAAAGAACTTTGTACCAATTGAAGAGGGCTCAAGGGAAATGAAAGGATCAACGTTGGAAGGAATGTCTCAGCACTCATTACACCAACTCTAGCAATGCCAACAAAGTGCAAGGATCCTAGGACATTCACCATCTCATATACCATAGGGGAGTTGCACTTCTCTAACGCTATTTGTGATTTAGGAGCTTCAATAAATGTGATGCCTCACTCTGTATTCTCTTCCTTGCAGGTTGATGAGTTGAAGCCAACAAGAGTAGGGGTGCAATTGGCGAATAGAGCTACGAGATATCCAGTGGTATTCCTTGAGGATGTACTTGTCCGGGTAAGAGACATGATCTTTCCAGTGGTTTTCTATGTTCTTAACATGGAGGATGATTAGGTAAGTTCTCATGCCCCCATTATCTTAGGTAGGCCCTTCCTTAAAACTGTAAAAACTATCATAAATGTCAATGAGGGTACACTTTCCATGGAATTTGAAGATGAAGTTGTGATATTTAATGTTATGGATTCCATGAAGTACCCCTCTGAGGACCATTCGGCTTTTGTTATCTCCCATTTTGAACCACAAAGTAAAAACTCCATGGATTTTGATTGTCCTATGATTAGGGAGATTATGAGTATTGGTTTGGGTTTAATGTCTAAGAGAACTTCCACACCTGTTTCTAATGAACATGAATCTCTAAGTTTTGATTTTGAAATGGATTCATATTCTGATCTTGTTCATGTGAACTCTGATTATGACATGGCTATAGAGTATTCTGATGGATTTGATGCTTTATTCTATGATTTTGGTGATTTGTATTCTGATATCGATGCTCTTTGTGCACATATTTAGGTTACTTCAATGTCTCCATCCATACTACACCCTCCTTCATTAGAACTCAAGCCATTTCCACCAAATCTGAAATACTCATACTTGTTGAGTGGTGAGAGATTATCTGTTATCATTACTAAAAATATCCTTTTTGAACATGAAGAAAAGATTTTAAATATTTTGAGGGAGAACATCAGGGCGATTGGGTGGACCTTGGCTGACATATCAGGTATTAGCCCCTCCATTTGCATGCATAGGATTCTCATGGAGGATGAGGCTAAACCGTTGAGACAGCCACAAAAGAGACTCAATCCCACCCTCTTGGAAGTTGTTAAAAAAGAAGTTGAGAAATTGCTCGAAGCATGTATAATCATTCCCATTTCAGATTCTCAGTTGGTAAGTCCAATTCATGTTGTGCCTAAGAAAAATAGTTTTACTATTGTTAAAAATGAGAAAGATGAATTACTTCCAATGAGGGTGAAAAATAGTTGGCGTGTGTGTATTGATTATAGGAAACTAAATCAGAACACTCGCAAGGACCATTTCCCCCTCCCATTTATTGATAAAATGCTCGAGAGATGAGCTGGGAAAACACACTATTGTTTCTTGGATGAATTTTCTGGATATTTTTAGGTTCCTATAGCTCCAGAGGATCAGGAGAAGACTACATTCTCCTGTCCTTTTAACACATTTGCCTACCAGAGGATGCCATTTGGACTTTGCAACGCCCCAGGTACCTTCCAGAGATGCATGGTGAGTATTTTTTCTGATTTTATTGAGACTTGCATGGTGGTACTTATGGATGATTTTACAGTGTATGGGTCTTCCTTTGATGAATGTCTAATTAGTTTGGGAAAGGTGTTGAATCTTTATATTGAGAAGAATCTGGTCCTGAACTTTGAAAAGTTTCATTTCATGATAAAGCATGGCATTGTCTTAGGGAATGTAGTGTCAAAACATGGGATAGAGGTTGATAGATCAAAGGTAGATATTATTTCATACTTACCATATCCTTCATGTGTGCATGATGTTAGATATTTCCTAGGGCATGCAGCATTTTATCAGCGCTTCATCAAAAAAATTAGTAAGATCGCTCTTCCTATGTCATGATTACTTCAAAAAGATTCTGGTTTTGTGTTTTATGATTCTTGTAGGACTTCCTTTGATGAGCTAAAGTAGTGTCCGTCCACTCCACCTATCATACAGTCCCCATGGTGGGACCTTCCATTTGAGCTTATGTGTGATACCTCCAACTTCACGGTTGGAGCTGTCTTATCTCAGAGGGTGGAAGGACGTTCACATGTGATTTCCTATGAATGAAGGACATTGGATTCAACCAAATCAAACTACACTACCACAGAAAAGGAGTTTCTTGATGTCATATTTTCTTTAGATAAATTTCGTTTATATTTATTGGGCTCTAAAGTAGATGTTTTTTCTGACCATGCATCTTTGAGGTACCTCCTGAAGAAGCCAGATGCAAAGCCACGACTTATCCGTTAGATTCTCCGTCTTCAGGAGTTTGACCTCAAGATAAAGGAAAATAAGGGGTCATAGAATTTGGTGGCGGACCACATGAGTAGGATTACTCACACACTAGAGGATGATACCTTGGACCAGGTACCGCTTCGAGACACTTTTCCCGGTGAGCATCTTTATTCCATCTCAGGTACGCATCCTTGGTATGCTGATTAAGTGAACTACATTGTTGCCTATGAAATACCGTCAAATTTAAAGAAACATCAAGTCCAAAAATGAAAAACTGAGTCTAGGTTTTATGTGTGGGATGATCCTTACCTCTGGCGCATGTGTAGTGACCAAGTCATTAGGAGGTGTGTTCCCCATCATGAGTTTGAGTCTGTTTTGCATTTATGTCATACACTTGCTTGTGGTGGACACTTTGGACCCCAACGGATAGCTAAGAAGGTTTTGGACTCAGGATTATATTGTCCTAGATTATCCCATGATGCCCATGTGTTTTTTAAGTCATGCTCTAGTTGCCAACTCACTGGGCACATTTCTAAGAGACATGAGATGCCCCAACCACCCATACTATTCTGTGAGATTTTTGATGTATGGGGCATTGATTTTATGGGTCCTTTTCTTAGTTAATTTGGATTTTTGTATATTTTGGTTGCTGTTGATTATGTGAGTAAATTGGTGGAGGCCAAGGACACCAGGACTGACGATTCTCATGTTGTAGTGGATTTTGTCAAGGATCAAATTTTCTGCAGGTTTGGAGTACCAAAGGCCATCATCAATGACCAAGGGACACATTTTTTCAATAGGAATTTTTCTTCCCTCCTTCAAAATTTTGGGGTGACACACAAAACATCAACACCATACCACCCACAAACAAATGGATAGGCTGAGGTTTCAAATCGTGAGTTGAAACAAATCTTGGAGAAAACCATGCATCCAAATAGGAAGGATTGGAGCAACTGCTTGGATGATGCATTTTGGGCTTATAGGACATCATACAAGACCACCATTGGTATGTCCCCATTTCAGATTGTTTTTGGTGAAGCGTGTCATCTCCCCGTGGAAGTCGAGCATCGGGCATATTGGGCTATAAAGAAATGCAACAGGGATTTGGCCCAAGCTGGAATTCAAAGGAAGTTGGAAATTCAAGAGCATGAGGAGATTCAACTGTCATCATATGAGAAATAAAGGCTCTACAAAGAACGATCAAACGAATCTGATTAAAAAATGATCCAACAAAGGTAGTTTCATGTTGGAGAGAAAGTCCTTCTCTATAGTTCACCACTGAAGTTGATGCATGGTAAGTTGCGTTCCAGATGGTTAGGTCCTTATATTGTGTCTAATGTATTTCCTTATGGTGCAGTGGAGATCACACAAGAGGACACTGGAAGGATCTTTACAGTCAATGGGAAACTTTTGAAGAGATACATTAAGGGAATTGCTACTGATGCAGTGGATTTTATCACATTGCATGACCCCATCATCACTTGAGCACATCAGGCAGTTCCTAACCCTTTCACTTTTATATTATTTGTCCTATTTAAAGATTCTGCATTTCATGTGCATATATCATCTCATAGGTTCACATTGAGGACAATGCAATATTTTAAGTGTGGGGGAGGGAACCATTTAGTTTAGTAATTTCAATTTCTTTCCTGTTAAAAAAAAACCAAAAAAAATTGTGTGTTTTTTCAAATTTTGTGTGTTTATTTTACAATTTTCTCTGTGTTTTTGAATATTTTGAGCTGAAATGATTCTCATCACCATTTTTAAATCCATGTCAATATGTGAAACAATTTACCCTTTGAAACTAAGCTTAAATGAATGTTGAAATGACTTTGTTTCAAGTTCAAATATTTAGTAATTTCATGGAAAGTACACCGAATTTTGAATCCCAAGCCACATCGCACAGTCTTTATATTTGAAATCACTTTCCTGTGAGGCTTCAGAACCATTATTTTCATATTCTTTACATTCACCTCACTTCTTGAGAGAACCAAACCATGCTTGATTTAACCAGAATTTGATTTCTTCCTATCAAAACATGAGGGTTTGAGGTTCTTATGTTTAAATTATTGAGGCATTTGTTTGGTATTAAAGCCCCTATTTCAAAGAATCCTTTTTATTTATAATGGCCTACCTTGAACATTTAATCCTTGTAGCCCTTATAAGCCATGCACAACCTGTTAGGTTAGCCACATTACAAGCCAATTATCCCTATCTAACCAACTCTTGAAGTTAAATTGCATAATCAGTTGAGCTTAAGTGTGGGGGAATCTATCTTGTGTTGTGCCACCACATTATGCGATACTTTGGGTGGAAAATTAATTTATCAAGAGATGTGTTTGCTACTGAATAAAGTCATTATATAGAATGTTGTGCCTATCTAAAGATTTCATGACAAGTGAAGCTGTGCCTTTTCTGGAGCTTCTAATTGAGGTGGAAAGTTGTGCCCATCTGGAGCTTTCAAAAAATCATGATTGAAATTTTTGATGCTGAAATGATTAATGGTGTAAAACTTTCATGACTTTTCATGATGATGGAGCTGAATTGATACTATAGGGATTGAGGAGAAGACTATATTTAAGTGAAAATTAGATTAATCCAATTTTGCTTCAAAAAGAGTCAAGCCCTCCTTATTCAGCCTCAGAATTTTTCACATCTAAATCCTAGAAACCGAAAGCAACAGAACAACCCTAAAAGTCCTCATGATAAACATATGTCCTTGACTCACATCGGACAGCGATGTAGGAATCTATCAAGCCTATGGTGAACTTTGTATGAGTTTGGATGAGAAATACATTGAAAAAAAATTGATATTTGAGTGATGAGAGAAAATTCAAGCGAGGTAAGTGTTTTGTGCATTGGAGGATAAATAAAGTGGAAATATATTGAATGATATAAATGAAGAACTTGAAATAATGGTTTTTTGGGGCATGATATCTTTTTTTAGGGAGTAATTGTTTGATCTCAAGGATAAGTGTTTTAAATTTTTTTTGATTTGATATTAATGTTTACATGATATGAGGTTTTGCCCAGGAGTGCAAAAGGGTAAGTGTGGGGGAGTAGATAAAACACTATTTTATTGAATATATTATTGATAATAAATGATATAATTTCCTCACATTGTGTTAAATATGTTTAATTAGAAAGTATTTGGGATTAGATCATTCATTTGAATATTTGATGAAAATTCCAGTTTTACCCTTTATAGTTCACTGTAGTATTTTGAAGATAAAAAATATTATATTTACTATTTGAATTTGAAATTTTGTAAAAGTGTTCCTAACGTAATTATCTACAACTGTTATTCAGGACACTAGAGCTAAAGAGTTCATTGTTTGTTGAAAATGGGCCATGAAGTCAAAGTTGGGCTGGGCTCGCTAGAATAGAGGAGCTTCTGTATTTCATTCATAACTCCTTCATATGGCCTTTATTGAGACCAACATTAGATGGGAGATAGAGGACCAATATCCTCACATTTTATCCTTCTGTAAGGTCGGCCAATTCACATGTTTTGATGGTCAAATGGGCGGTGCAAGTTGGCATAAAATATTTGGCCGAATTTCTACATTCACACTTGAAACCACTTGTAACCTATCCTCCGCTCCCCTCTATAAATTAGATTTTTTATTATTTTTAGGCGTCGGGATGTGAATTAGGATATTGGAGGAAGAGGAGAATTTGTTTCACCCAAATTCTCCAACCATTATAAGAGGGGTAGCTCTTGAAGCAAGGATCCCCTCATCGAATCCTCCTTCTCTTCTTCATTTTGTAATGTTTTCATTTGTGTAATAATCTTCTTTGTTCTTCTTTTATTTCTTCTATTTACTTCAGTTTTGTTTAAATTTATTCTTCTATTAATATTCCTAATTGTTTTGTAATTCTTGAGTTGAAGCGTTATTGGGTTATTCCCATTATAAACATTTACACATGCAAAACGCTTCTACGATGATTAGGCCACCCATGGAAGAGTAGTCTTATAGTAATCGATCTACCTCTCACCTTCTTCATTTAATTATTTAGAATAAATGAGCTTCTGTAATTCACAGAATATGATCCATGAATTGTGTTTTTTTTAAATTACATGAAACTAAGCAAGCAATTGAACAACTAACACAAAAACACGCGAGGTCGGGATTTTGTGTAAATTGTGAGAGCATAATCATAATCAGTAATACAAGACCACACAGGATAAATTTGTAGAGTTCAAATATAATCCCTAAACACAATTCATCCTAATTTTCAGAATGGATGTGTCCTCTAATTAACCATTGACCATAAGCTATCTTTAAAACAACAATCAAAACAGGGTGCTGCGATTGCGTGTTCCGAAGCTGGCCTAGGGTTTAAGTAATTTCATCTTTGTGGTTAAGTTAACTCTCGTAGGGTTTGAGGGATAACAAATTTTTGGATCATAATTAAGTGGATATTGATTTAAATTATAATGATTAATAAGTGAATGAAGAGGTAGATTTAGATCGATTATGCCTTTTAAAATAAATTTCTAAAAAAACATCTTCTTATTGTGTCATTTTAATCGAAATTCATTTCAAAACTAAAAACAAAAAAAAAATATAAAATCTTCTTCCAGCAAACTTCTTATAGATTCATAAAGTATAAAAAAACCCCAATCCTTTAAAGTAGTGTTTTTATTTTATTCTCTTTTATTTTATTTTTAGAATACCTTTAATAAGTTGTTAAATTCACTTCCTCCTTTGAGAGATGACCTTGGTGAGCCACTCTACTGCACCTAAGTACCCCAAAATCACATTAATCATTTGAGGTCGCCCACAACAGCCCTCTATCAAGGGTGTTTTAATTTTTCTATGGTTCATAGGCCCAATATTTTTCTTGATGCTATGTCATGTTAGTGATTCAATGTACTAATGAACCCTATGACCACAATAGTTTTTGTTTCTTGGTGTTTTCCACAAGTTTAAATAGAGGAGGTATATGTACGACTCATTACACGATATTGACTTGCATAAGTTAGGATGTGAGAGTGAAGTTTCCTTTTTCATGGAGTTTGTAGTGGTTAGAACTAGTAGAGAAATAGCATTCATGGGAAAGTTTTTTCCTTTGGTGCATATTTTTAACAACACAAGAAATCATTAGAAAAATTCATGGGAGTGGGAGAACCAGTTGAGAGTTTAGTATCCCCACCCTTTTTTAGTTTGTTATTTTCCGGGATGAAAATCATTGAAGTGAGGAATAATATAATGTCACCATTTTTTCCATGTAACAATTTGGTATATTTATAGGAATTTTTATGGATCAAGGTGTTGTGAACACATTATATTCTGAGGCCCATTGAGCCTAGGATAGATATTTTAAAAATATTAAATACATTAATATCACACATTTGTACTTTTCCTAAAAAAGTGGAATAAATCCTAAAAGGTGTCTTGGATTAGAAATTGAATTCCACTATTGATTTCATAACATGAGGTTTAACCCAGGCATGAAATAACCTTATTAGTATTAGGTATTTTTCTTGAGCACCATCATGGGTGAAAAAATTTAATAAATAAATTATTATATATTTAATTATTTAATTTAAAATAAAAACATATTAAACATCTATAAATATGTAGTTAAACCAATTCCATAGGGTTATTTTCATAAACCTATAGTTTTGAGAGGGGTCATTAGAGGATCATTGGGAGATAAAATCATATTGAGATAAGATTTATGATCATGAACCAATGAAATTTGTGGATCTCATCAAAAATATTGACTTATGATCATTATTAATTTGCGAGAGATTAAAATCAATGTAGGATGTTTGTTTTGTGTTTTTATCCTTATTTTGTTTTCCTACTATGAATTTGATTCAATCAACTAACAAATTTAATTGTGGTATGATCGTTTTGTGGGTACGATATTGTTTCTTTTGGATTGTAGGAATAATTATTTTTCTGTTCATTTTTGGATATCCATTCATCATTATGAAGACAATGAATCAAGGAAAATATGAATAATTGATGATGTTTATTCCAGATATTGTGTTTTTCGGTTTTATCCCCCCATTCTACGGTGGATCATTTTCTGAATGTCATTTTAATGGAGGTTAAAAAAATACCCATAAATAGATAATTTCATGTTTGATCATTGGTGGGATGTGATATTTCTATAGATTTAGATTTAGGATTTGTATTGGAATCATGGTGTATGGTGATAGAGGGTGATTAGAGTCAGATCTGATATCCTCAATTCATGTATTTCATGCACTCGTGGAGAGGCACGATGATAGATGAATCTTGAGAGGTGGGATTTGGAAGAATTTTGATGATGGTGATATATGAGCTCATACAAATCAAGATCCACAATTTTTAGAGAGTTTGGATACATATTCTAAGGAATAAAAAGGGAGGAGAAAATATATATGGGAATCCCATGGGTTTTGTGAAAAACCCAACTACACAACATATATTCCAAAATAACACATGTTTTGTATAGTCCATTCTATGTAAATCTCAGTTAATCACATAGATATAAGCATCACATGCAATGTGACACGTGTTACATGCCATGTGGCCATTAGATGACCAACTCGGCGTGTACATGACACAAATTCCCTTTATGTCTGGTAGTGTTACACAGTGTGTGGGCTATTCCACATTTTGTGTTCACCGTGATAAGAATATCATTGTGTATATGGAGTACACATATATGATGTTTTGTGGTCCCACACATCTTGTGTGGCGGGATACATGCACTATACAGAGGAAAGTACATGGCCATGAGGATTCCACAATCTGAGTGCTAGCCTAAATGCATACACGTTGTGTACCCTCAGAGAACACACATTTTTTTAGAAATTCATGTCATGTGTGTGTGAGACATGGGAAAAAAGTCTTTTCAAGACATGTCATGTACCCCCTAGGGACACACCATGTACTCCTTTGAGGATAGGTTGAATTCATCTTTCTTCTCAACTAATATTCATTGTGTGCTTGTGTGAGATTCCTTGGACTAATATCAGTTGAGTTTTATTCATTGGTAAATTCTTATGAGGGGTTGGAGTAGCATCCCATTCTAATCATAGAGGTTGAACCCTCTACCACTTTTGGATGACCAGTACAATAAAGGTGAGTTCACATATTCTAGAGTGAGTCTTCTCTATGTACTTTTATAGAAATCCTATGTATTTGAGCATGTATCCCTTTGAATGGCCCAGAGCGACCCTCATTTACTTCGTGATTCATTAGATAGGGTTTTTGGTATTGGCATGGCCAACACTACCTGGGTATTAATCCAATATCTTGGAGGATGTTTACAATAGGGTATTGTGTCCACCATATGAGCCCTAGTTATTGAAACCCTAATTGTGTATTGATATATGATATTTTTGATGGGGTATTTGTCTGATAGAGTGAGTATCTCAGATGAAACTTCTTAGTATACTTTGTTTTTCTTCTTGGATAGACCTAATAAGTATGACCTCTCAGATGAGTGTCATTAGTGGAAGTATAACTTGGGGAGTGGTTTATCCCCGATGAGTGATATCTCTCAGTTGAGTGCCATCAAGGATATCAAGGCTTGTGGAGCGAGATCTCCTAGATGGGGGTCACCTTCAAGCCTCACAATGGGATTATGAATGGAAGTGGTTGAGACCTTTTGTGACTCAGAGTATTTTATGAGTATATCTGGGATATCCTTGGCCATCATTATTTCTTATATTGTTTTTTACATACCTGTTTTTAATGATATGACTGCCATTGATTCTTATGCTTGGTGATTTCGGGATTTCCTATTGTGTATTTTTATAATTACCCATTCATGGGGTCTAGTAGAATATGTTGTGTATTATTCTTATAAAATACATTTTGATGAAGTCCTTGGAAGACCATGATTCAGTGGTGCATAGTTTGGGATAGATAGATGAGGTGTATACTGATGTTTCATTTGATAGTATCCCCCTACTTCTGAGCATGCATAACTTTATTTTACTTTTTTGGGTGTGAATTTATTTGTAACCTTTTTATTCTTTCCATTACTATATTCCATAATCTAATTCTATCATTACTTTTGTAGGAATACATTTTTATCAATTATTTTAATATTTAGCAACCTATGGTCTTGGATATGTGTGCATGTGTACATGTACATTAGGATAATGCCTCATATGTGTATTATATACCAACATGGAGTTGGTCGCCATCCGTTTGAATATTGAAGGATGTCATGGGTTAGTTTTAGATCAAGCCCTATTAGGTTGAGTAATTATAATATCCTCTGTTAATACATATTTCCAAAAATTATAGAAAATAAAATAAGCATAATAACATTTTTAAATTTTCAGTACATAAAATCATAAAAAGGTTAAATTAAAAAAACTATGTCATAATGATTCAATATTTTAGAAACATGTATGGAAATATATGAACACCACTCATCTATTAGGATAAAACAAAATTTTAGTTTCATTTTTAGTCATTATCAGAATATTTTTAACATTAATTACCCAATTTACCCTTATCATTGTAAAAATTATTTATTATGGTTACCATTACTAATGAAAAAAAATAAAGAGTGATATTTAAAAACAATTACCTCAAAATTTTAAAAAATACAATCCATTTTTGAAATTTAAATTTTTATAATTGGTAGAAATTAATTTAATATTAAAACACAAAATTCAATGAAAAACTGTTTGTCAGAAAAATGAATTTTTAAGTATAAAAGTGATTTTATAAACAATTAAAACATAAAATTGATTCCAATGAACATAATTAGTTTATTAACAAAATAATAGAAACAATTTTACTTTGAAACCATTTTTAATAAAATTAATCTTTTTAAATATTTGAAAAAGTAAAGTTTTCAATAACAATGTGTATTTTTCACTATTCATTGGAAATTTAGACTTTTTAAAAAATATCAAAAAATCATGCTTGGACAATTTGGATATGACGATTTAAAAAATTATAACCTTTTTATCATATAAAATTTCTAAATATTCCAGAAATTATTTATAATATTTTCTAAAAAAATTCAGTGAAAACTATTTTGGAAGATAACATATTTATGAAGAACAAAATGAATTTTTTAATAATTGAGTAGTTATTTACTAAGAATATATCATTAAATTTATATTGAGTAGTAACTTTATATATATTTCAAAAATTAGTTAATCCTATTTTAAAATAAAAATTTTATTTCTATGTTACAACGATCATTGTTAAATAGTAATATTTCATGGTTTTTTACAATCAGTGTTGCATGTCGTATATGTTATCGAACATTTTTTTAACGTATTAGGCTGTTACAAGTTTCATAGAAATAGTTTTTTTTATTTTTAAACCATATATATAGAATCATTTAGAATGTAGTTGATGAGGTTTGAGGATTGAACCATATATTTGCAGGAAATCCAATTTATCTGGGATTGGTATTTGAAGTAATGAAAAAGAAGTATATTTGATGTGTCGAGGTCAAATAAAGATCATATGCACTAGAATGATTACTGAGGTTGTTTTAGGCTCATGGTCATAGGAATGCCATTAATTCTCATGTATGAGACACATTATAGCTCTATTTGTAGAAACCCACATTGTTTTGGGTTTAAAATTAGCGATGAGATTTGAATTTTGTTGTTGTGAGAACCATGTTTGGTGAACTAGTTGTTGGGATGAGATTATGAGTGATTATATATCCTTAAAATATGTTTTTATGGGTTTAAAATCATGGGTGGTGTTTCAGGGGTTCATGAAGATTTTGGGGATGATCATCAGGTTTTGGTTTCTAGAAAGTATTAGATGTAGGACATTCAAAGTGTAAATGGGTCAACTACACCGTGAATAGAATTCAATGGGTGAATATAATCCATGAAAGGGGTGGATGAGTGTATTGGTGTTATTACCATGAATTTTAATGCTTTGAAATATGGTTCACACCATGAACAAAGTAGGTTGGGTTTTTATAAAATGTGATGAGGGGGTTTCAAAATTAGAAACCCTCGAGATTTTTTTCTCAAACATGTTTGAAGATAAGGGGAGGCTGAACCCCCAATATGTTTTTCTATACCCTTTTTTAGGGATGGTTTATTGGTAGGTTTTCACATCATTTTAAATTAAAATATATTACATTTTTATTCTTTTTATCCTCATACCTTTTCATTTCATTTTGGTTTAGTTATTAGGCTTTCAAGAGATGTGATTTCACAAAAGCATTGTGAAATCACTATGCCTAAAGGGTATTTTTTTTGTGATTATTGAAGAGTTGTTCCTAAGATTTCATAGACAATATATAATACCCTAAATATTACTAGGTTTTGTTTAGTATTATTTATTTATTTTCCAATTTTAGGTGATGTTTTCCATCAATTAGACGTTATAATATATGGATTTTATGGTTTCTATGTTATGTGTGGGGGATCAGGAGTGGATCAAAACCTATTGTTCACTATTTTCACATCATTGGACCACATTGTGAGTAAGGTTTCAGTTATTCAAATATGGGATTATTTGGTAAATTGAATAGTTTATTTATTTAATGATGTAATTTATGGGACTAGTTCTTGTAGACCCTATGGAGGTTGAAACCGTATTGGATGGATTTATCAAAACATCAGTTGAGGTAAAGGGACTTTAATTTATTTAATCCTCTTGATTATTTAGTTATTTTATGTAAATTCTTAATTAGTATATCTTTCTTCATGTTTTATTATTATTCTTGTGTTTTCATAAGGGTTGGATGATCTCGCATTGATGTAATAGTGGATAAGGATGTATGGATTGAAAAATTGTTAGATGGTTGCGCCCTAGTCAAATGAGATATGGTTGACCTGTTTATGGGGTTTTTTGATTTTGTGAATTTTATTTCAAATGTATAATGGTTTCGTTTAGTATATTCTTTTAAAATTATGATTTTATTAAAGTGGGATTTAATTCAAATTAAGTGATTTCATGAATGGGTTTTGAAATGTACTTTTAAAATGTGTTTTTTAGTTTTTAGTGGGTTATAATGTGGTTTTATCAAAGAGACTAATATGAGTAAAAACCATGTGATTCATTTTGAAATGTTTTTATAGGATTTTTCGAATTGGTTTTTAAAGGAACGTCATAGGGCATTGTTGTGAGTTGGTTTTGGTCAATTTGACCATGTGAACTAGATTCCATTTTTTTTGAATCTTGTATTCTTGTGATGAATTCTGGTTTTGATTTCTTGGTGTATTTTTTTGCATGATGCTATATTTATTTTTTGAGTCGCCCATGAATTGTTTTACATGATGGTGTATGTGTTTCGTGGGTATCCCTATGAGAGTTTTAGTTATGTTAACAATTTGATAGCTGATACATATGGACTTGAATGACCAATTTGAGGGTTGATGTGGTTTTAAAATTTGTATGAAACACATGAATACATTCTGAGGTACTAGTGACATAATGGTGATTTGGTGTGATGTGATATGGATGGGGTAAACTATTTTCTATTGATTATGTGTTCTTGATGTTCCTTCCCTAGTGTCTTTTGGGATGTGATAGGTTACTAGATGTGACCTCTCTATTGTCTACAAGGATGGGATACTATTCTTGATTTGGACACCCTAGTGTCCAAGAGTATTTGATGGTGTCCTTGATGAACCTCCATAGAGTCTATGAGGATAGGCCGATGTGATTTATGTGACCTCATTAATGTTTGCAAGGATAGTTTAGTGTGATATATATGACCTCCCTATAGTCCACAAGGATGAGTCATTGTGCATGAATTAGACAATGCATTAGTAGGGTTTGGCTGAGGACTACCCTATGGGATGGGTTATGGGTAGACCTGATGCATAGGTGATTGACCTCACTTATATGATGTAGATGTGTCGAGGCTCATAAATGTATGTCTATTCCGCGATCATTTTGGTATTGGTTTTAGTTTGAATTATTCCTCACCCTTAGTATTTGGGTGTAGGATAGACAACATAAGTTGGTACCCCACCCTGAATCTTCAGGTATGGGTCATTTTATGGTATGTGTTTAATCCTTCTATTATGCATGGCACTGAAGAAGGTAGGGTAAGGTGTCGTGGTGTCCTTGTTAGCACACATGGATTAAACTTGTATTATTATAAGTGTATTTCATGTAATGTTTCATAGTCGGTGTGTTTCACAGACATGATCAAACTAATTTATAAGCATTACATGCTCATTCACCTAATCGTAGAAGAACTCAATACCATTGAGGCATCTGGTATTTCTAATGGGCAGTTTCACTCACTCCCTAACCGTGTATACTTCATTGGTTTCTATGTACATAGGTAAACCCTCATGTTTTCTCTCATGACATAGGTACTACTAGAATTTTGAGATGTAGTACCTGTCTAGTAGATTTTATAAGACAAGGACTATATATGATGATATGTTATAGTGTTAGAAAATATTTCACTTATTTATATTTGATTAATGTTTTATTTTTATCTTTTTATTTTCTCTATTTCTATTTATGCATCATATAGGGTGTTTTATTTTTAAAAATGGAATAGATAACCCATGACTATGTTAGGGAATTATTTCTCGTCATAAGCCTCTGACATATGGGGATAGAGGCCTGATGTCATGTGGTGACCCTTGTCTTGTCAATGTTTAGGCAGCTCAGTCTAGGGATTTATGAAGGTAATAAGAGGAAAATCTTTTTCAGAGATGAGATATTGAGATGTAATTATTCATAGTTTGAATAATGTGTGTAAGAAATAGAATTATAACACTACAAAAATAGTATATTTTATAGTCATAGATCAAACATTCAAAGGATACATTATCGAAATGGTTTGAGGAACTCAGAGTGAGAGGTGAAACTATAAGATTTCAAATCATTTCCCATAAAATTTACATGATTTCAAACTAGAAATAATGATATTGAGATAGATGTAAAATATAAAATAATCTTTATGTTAAAGTGTTAATTAAATATTAGATTTTATTAATCCTATAAGATCATTGAAATCAATCATTTTAGGATATTTGATGAAGTAAAAAAATGAAATTTAAGGCACTAAAGGTGGTTGAATGAGATTTGAATCGGTCAAAAGATATAGAGAATAAAGATGATTTTCATTAGAGAAAGGTTTTTCATATAATGGGTGAGTCCATTAAGAGATTACTTCTAATAATTTTATTTTTAATTTTGGTTTAGATCCTAACCTACATGTTATAAATGATCTATGAGGTTGAAGAAGAAGATCTAATATTATATATAATTTCATATCTATGAAGATAATTACTAAATTCTAAGAGATTTTAGTGTGGTGAGGAAAAATGATAAAGATCCGGAAGATGTTTTTTTCTATCACTGAGTTCTATAAATAATTGAGTTATTGAGTATGTATAGATTTATATTATTGAAATTTCTTATAAGTACATCGACTTTTTTTATAGAAACAACATATAATTAAGGTGATATCATGAGTATCACTTTTTTTCATTATAAACTGGAGAGAGTCAGTATAATGATCCTCTCTTGATACAGTAAGTGATTTTTAGGAGATATCCACTTTTATTAAACTGGGTAATCTAATAAATATCTATATATCTGAATGAAAAAAAAAATCATGGAGTATGTATTGACTTTGGAAAAAACCACATAGAAATCCTATATTCCTTGATTTCAACTTTATTACTACTATATATGGTTAATGGTGAGAAATGAGGTTTAAGGGATCCAAACTCTATCATTTGTTTGAGACTATTTTTAGTTTTAATGAGATTTTAAAATAAGGACACCAATTTAACTTACCCACCTTTTTTATCGGTATAATATAATCCTAGAAACATCAATTTTTAAAAGATACATTTTTCTCACTATTGGATCCTAAATTTGTTAAAGACATAAAATTTGAATTCATTTAATAGTAGAGGTATACCTAATTTCTATGAAATAATTATTTGGTATGGAAGAATAGTATGATACCATATCTTATTTAACTTATCATAGAAATAATTAATTCTACTACTAAGGGGTTGTGGCTGCTGAAATACATCCTGCTTATGGAGAAAACTAATCCCCACTGTAGAGTTAATCAGCACAAAAAAGAGGCCCTAAATCCTTCAAAACCACCCCAAAGGGTCCCTCCATAAGGCTAGACTTACCTCAGGAGGACTACCTCTGCGATCGTCTCTACACCATCACCGACCTTCCACAAGTCTAACACATTCTGATGGAGTGTGTCCTCTCTGTGGTTTCATTGGTCTCCATGGCCCGCTCCATGACGACCGCATCAGCGATCCTCTTCATGGTGTCTGAAACCCTATGTGAGGCTGATTCATTCCGATGGATCCCTTATTCTCTATGGAATTACTCCTCTCCATGGAGAGTTTAGTGACCCTCGCTAACCTACGTTGCCTATAAATAGAGGTATCACCCCCTCTCAAACGACTGTTACTCCTCCCTTTCAACTTCTGCGCTTGTGTTTCACAAATACCTTCATGAAACCAACAAATGGATCACTAAAGGTAATAGGCCTTTTCAAACCATGCCTCGTGTTCCTCAGGGCCTGCACCTATGGTAGGTATTCCCTTTCCAAAGGCATATTACCTTCTTAAAGGAGGGATCCACTTTGGGGTGCTCGAGACTTCACATATCATAGATCCTTTGCAAAGTACTCTCCAAATGAAGTGGGATCTATTAAAGTGAAGCTATCGTATATCAAAGGATTCCCTTTATAAACACCCTTCCTTTTACAAAGACACTTTACTTCACAAAGGCAATACACGTCATGAAGAACCTTCCATTCATGAAGGATCTTCCCTTCTCAAAGACCATTTCCATTGGAAAAACCCCTTTCTTCACAATGACCATTCACTTTACATCGCACTTATTTCCAAGGTATTTTCATTTCCATGCCTGTCTTACATTCATCTTTCCAGTCGTGTATGAAGTGATTTCAATGTAGCTTGGGTGGTGCTTCATGTTTTGTTCCTTTGCCTCATGTTTCTTTAAAAAGGTATGCTAACAACTATTTATTATTCGCATATCCATGCTAAAATGATCCCCTCAATGGATCACTCTACAACCCCATGTCCATATGGAATTTCTGGTGCCTTGCCTTCACCGTGGGTTAAAGGGTACCAATTATGTATGTCCTAGGGGTGATGAGTGAATCATCTTCATCCAGGATGTTGGATGTTAAACTTCCAGGCACTTGCATCCCCAACACATGACCTTAAAATGCGATCCACTCATAAGAAATAAGTATAGAGAGGACCATGAAAGGGACGAGAAAAAAAATCCTTTTCAAACCCCTCTCCCTCTAATCTTTTTCACCATGCACACCTATGGTAGTCTCCACGTAAGCTCATACACCCTCAGATGGGATGTTTCAGGTACATTGGACATATCGACCTCATACGTTTGGACCCCTACTCAGGCCTCCCTCCTAGAGTAAGTCTCAATATCCATCTACTTGGACTACAAACCATGGGTAAGCCCCATTCAATTTCTTGTGGATTCACCTTTTTGCGACGCGATCGTTAGGTCTTTGTTGCCTCTTGTTTTTCACACAAAGCATGACTGACATTGTTTTAGAGTAAGCATCGACCATGACATCCTATTTGGTCCGACTTAGCACGTAATCCCCATTACCCATCACCAAAATTAGTGAAATTTTATCTTTTACCTCTCTAGGAAAGGGTCTTAGGAAGCCTCCCTAAGGTTCAATCCCATCACCCATCAGTCATGACCACTTTTTGTCAGTTCACCCTCATCCAATAAAACATTAAACATTATTATTTCGAACTACGTGAGTTTTTGATCCATATCTCCTGGAGACTGTACATAGGAAGCATCCATGAGTTTCAACCCCAAACACTAGTAAACTTTGGCATTATTATTGATGGGACCCACATCATTGGTCCACCATTTAGTTTTGTCAGACACTTTCCTGGGTAGCTAACCATGCATACACCCCATACAATTCATAACAATTCAATAAAGAGTGTCCCTCTTGCAATAGGCTGCTCACCATTCTTAAGACCTAGAATGTATTTAGGTTGTTGTCTATTATGTACACCCTGACCCCATGATTCACCATCTTGAACAACCTGGGTTTTGATCCCTATCTTCTATACGAGGTACATAGGAGGCCTCTATGAGGTTCAATCCCAACTAATGATAAGCCTTGGTGTCCCACTCATCAGAACCCAATCATCCTCTTATCTATCCTTTAAGGTGTCCAGACGAGCCTTCACAGTGTGATATCTTCCCTCTATTAGACACAATACCTTGGATCCACCCTCATTGGATGTCTTGAACCACCCATCTAGTAAACCTTCCAAGTGATCCCTCTAGAGATTTACCCATCTGATACAATCCCATCAATGTCCCGAGCTGTCTGATCCGTCTCCTCCAGATGTTAAACTTATGTCATACCCAGTGTTAAATATGGGAAGATGAGGAAAACCTTAGAAAAATACCTATGGAATATAATTCCCTACAATCAACCTGGGATTCCTTGTACATCTGCACCCTTGAGAATCCCTATCATAAGGGGGAAATATAGGTGTACCAGGGTTTAAGCATCCGGACATGCCAGCGATGCCCAACATGACTACACCCCTAACCAAAAGATGCATCCCCAAATTGACCACATGGAAAGTCCTGACAAAAGAAATGTAATCAATAAAAATCTATAAAGACATGTTATCGGGAAGATTTTCACAAAAAATTTCTTAATCCTAAGGGAGACCCAGACTAGGCGATGAATTTTGAGGAGTAATCCATGGAAGGAGAGACCAACACCCTATCATCCCATTATGATCAAGGAGGAATCATCTCTATAAATGTGATGAATTTTATCCACCTTTGGAAAGTGGGAATACAGGGTAAAAATTTAGACCTTCAGTGAGCGTCGATGAATGCTAAACCATGTGACACAACCTCGACAGAAAAAAGACTCAGAAATATAAATGGTCAACTCAATGTGAATCTTCTCATAAATATATAGATTAGTAGATTTTGAGACATCACCAGATAATAATGTCCCTAGATCCAACTATCTATCAGCATATCCCACCAAGAAAATAGTGGATCTAGCGTGAAACTCACCAGGAGTTGGGGAAGTTGATCGTTGGGCATTCTAGTCTGTAACATTGTCAACATGGATCTTTCTATCCAACCATAGAAGACTGAACGACACTAAGTAACTGTGCATCACTTTCTTATAATATGTACTGATGGGTGAATTTTCCTACTTTATAGGACCCAAGCTCAAGCTATAAGAAACCGATAACCTCCCGCTAGTAGACATAGGGGCAAGGGAAACTCCAACATGGTATTCCCACACAACTCTATCTCTTCTATGGAAAAATTCACTACCATGAATTCCAGGCACCCATACCCCTCTCACCATTTGAATTTATTCAGAGGAGGGTGATATGTACTCCATTTCCTTAATACAAATAGGTGGGGGTAATTCTGATAAGGGACATGGCCTGTCACGACCTAGAGGCCTCCATGCCTCGTCATCGCCGCTACCCAAAAGGTTTCATATGGAGCCTCTACTCCCCACTATGAACTTCAATATCTTTAGGAGCTTAACCCCAGTGCTCTCTTACAATTCACTCCCTTATGTGGAAAATGTAAGGGATGTCTGAGTCCACCTGGATAGGACTCCATATAGAGAGCTACCGAGGAGGTCTCTGACCCGACCACATCAGCATCACCAGCTAGTCCTATAGACCGAAGAGAAGGTGGTCCCTACCCCTACATATCTGGATCAAGTTTAGCAGACCTGATGCCAATGTTGGGGAAAATCTTAGGAATATTCCTACTAGGGTCCATAATCTTTTGTGGATCTTTTGGCTCAACCCACCACTAGTGTGTGTTATTGGACCCCTGTTGTTGTCCTAGATAAGGGAAACTTCCTTATCCAAGAGGAAGGATGCTTTCAAGCCTATTTTGGAATCATTCACCAACAACCTCAAAAGTAGGTTTAGTTGACATCCTTGGCCACCGGTGTGACCAGCACCCATTGCGGGATGATCAATGATGATATCGAATACAAAGGTCCTCCATGTACCATCATCAGATAGAGAAGAGGTACTCCATACTCCCACATTTTATATGGAGGTTCTCCCCATGACACCATCATTAACTCCATCATAGGCCCTCCACGCTTCATTGAAACCCATCGGGAAGGTCATCCCTGTGCTCCTGGTCTCAAGTATGAAAATATTTCCTATCCTACTAGTTTTTGAATACATGGATCATTTTTTCCCTGTCACCTACAAGAATGGGTGTCCCCTCCGTGTTCCCACCATCTTCAGCAGGGGCCCTCCCCAATTCATTGAAGGGGATCATCAAGGTCCTTCATATATCATGTATGTTCAGAACAAAGGCCCTCATCTTACCGTGGATACCAGATCTGATTGATGCGAAGATCATCCCCATGCTATAGATTACCACCATGGAGGTCCTCCCCATGTTCTTTCTAGATCTAGAAGAGGCACTCCCCACTACAACACTTTCAATCAAAGAGGTCCTCCTCGTGTCCTATTTGAAATTTACCTAGGTTCTCCTTGCACCCCAACTTATCCAAGCGGAGGTCTTACCCACTCCAGTACCAACTCAAGTGGAGGTCCTCCCCATTTCATAAATCTACCCTACCCTATATAACCATCCCAAGGATGGAGGGCATGTCGTCACCGCCATAGGAAGAATCCTGAGAATCCACACACCATAATCAAACCCGTACGTTTCTCAAATTATAAAGCGTAGTACAATTCGATGATGGAACCTTCACCTTGATCCTCTATGTTAGGGGATGGGGATGGAACAAGTTTTATCAACATAATCATTATGGTAAGTGAGGTTTACTAGATCCCAACATCCTTTCAAAGATACATACAGGAGGAGAAAGATTTTACCCCTTTCTAGGTCCAGGCCACACAGTCCTTCTTATCGTCAACTAGATCATTATATACCTCAACCATAGATCACAAAGAGTTATTTTGGGGACCAATAAAGGATGAGAAAAAGCATTATCCACAACCAACGACTGTAGCCCCTGCCCAGAAATCAGTGGTCATTATCACATATTTGATAGATGTGGTGGTTCAATTAGTGCATTCTTCGAAAGGTAGTACAAGATGTAGCGGCTTGTCAGCATGTGAGACATACTATCCACTAACCAGTATACCATCACAACTTTCCTCTTCAGTTCTATTACTGCTCCCACAACTACATCTTGTCGAAGAGTGGGGCAATCAAGGGTAGAAACCCGAGTCTATGTTAAGGAGTTTTTGGGACATTCTCATAGAGGTCCTTTTCCTGTAGATGTTTTTTACATTTGAAACTACACAATTCAACAGTTAAGAGTCCCTTACCCAGGACAAGGTTATATGAATCCAATAAACCATGGGGATGGTGGATTTTCATCTATAATTTTAGATCTTATCTAACCACAAGAGCTAGGAACACTACAAAGACATTAGCTAGCAATGCCACCTGATTGAGTTTTCAGTAGTTCCAATGAATTGGTGCCCTAAGTCACCCGGTTATCATCGGAACCTCCTTCCATGATGCCTATAATGATTTATAGTTCTCCAAAAAATCATTAAGGAGGCTTCCCCCACATATAGATCTATGGTTGGGGGAAGTATACTACCCTTTATTTCTTTCCTATCCGATGGTATCCCAAATTTCCAAGTGATATTGAGCACATGACTTCTAGCATAGTCATAGTTAATATGGCTAACCTATCAAAGGAAGAAACTGATCTAGGACTCATTGAAGAGAACTTACCCCATGGGGTGGTTCCACACCTGTTGGATCCTTTGGGTAGGGTTACTCACCAGAAAATAAATTTATTGGGCCTTCTTGCACCTTCTGAGTTATTTTCCTTCGGTTGGGACCCCAGTAAGGGTAAAGAGAATGTTGGGACTATCAAATCCTTTGGCCCATATAGATTAGGGTAAAGGATGGAATATGACCTTAAAAAGGCTACATTTCATCAATGACTCATGGAACATAAAAAGATGGTCAATGAAATTATTTTTGAATTTGCTAGGTAACGATGACCAAATAATGATAATCCTTGACCGGGGCAACTGGGGCAGGTAAAACAACCCCCTAGTGAGTTGCCTCCTAGTGACCTTGACAATACATCCCATATAGATAGAGTAGAGGATGGATTTTATGGAAAGAGAGAACTATATGTATCACTAAATCCACCCGAGATAGATGATAACCCTCCTCAAGAACCAACTCAGGTTCCCCCAGCTGCTCCACAGGTCGTTCCCCTGACAGTCCCAGAAGTCATGCCACCAGCCGCTCCATGAGTCGTTGGGTCTTCTTAACATATTGATGAACCTGATGATGAACTGGTGGTTAGATGTCTTCTTCAAGACCGGAATCCTGGCCAAGATGATCTAATGGACACTCTCATCACCCACATTAAGGCTTTGGAAACCTGAAAAGTGGAGGTCCTACCTAACTTCAAGATGTATTTTTCATAGGTGAATGAAATGATAGCACCATCAGGTTTCTGAAATCCCAGGTTTTACCCTTTTAATGAAACAAATGACCCGGTGAAACATCTAGACACTTCATTTCACAATGTGGACCCATGTTGGGAACTCCAACACCATAAGAGGCCACCAAACTATAGTGTTTTATTCAAACATTGTAAGGGACCACATTTGTCTAGTACGACTAGTTACCAATTTGATCTATAGCTTATTGGGAAGAACTATTTAGATAGTTTCTTTAATATTTTAGTTCCATCACTTGGAAGAATAGTATCACCGACCTCTTCAAGTACAGACAAAGGCTGGATGAGTGGGTCACATATTTCATCACCATGTGGAAGGGCCCCACCTATTTTGTTGATATGCCAATAACTCAAGAGCAGTTGCTAACAACTTGAATGAGGAATGTGAGGACCAAACTGGTCATTTATCTTATCTCCTAGATCTTCCTAGGTGAATTCTGGTATTTCTCTGAAAAAGTGAAAAGTTTAGAGGAAACCTTATAGAAAGACAACAAGCACATACATTGCCTCACGTGGCTCACGTAAGAAGAGCCACCAAGGCTGAGAATGTTGTAGTAGAAAAAATGGAGGCCCCTAGGTAGCTATAATTTTTAATGATAGAGCCACCTCCATAGCTTCTCTAAGTCCCACCATCCAAAGCATAGCCTCCGGCTCAGTAGCACCCACCCCAGAATCAGGAGATGCCCCCATGTAACGTGCTACCGCCACATAGGCAAGATAATAAAGTTCCACCTCCTCAAAAGGATTAGCCAGCCCCTCTTCAGACCAAGATCCAAGAGATCCTTTCTCAGAACAGAGGAACCAGAACAACTCATTTAACAAGGCTTAGTTTCTTGGTTATTTCTAATGTTTATTAGACTAGGGAATAATGTAGTTTCCAACATGAAAGAGCCCCAATGAAGTGTATCTCACTAAATGTCCCAATCACTCCCCCCTATCACTGGTTCCTTGGGAACACCCACAAGCAGTGCTATGTGAGAAAATAATGGATCCAAGAACAAGTTGAAAACAATATATTAAGGTTGGGTCCAGCCCCGACATAGGAGGAATGTGTGTTTATAAGGATTGAAGATGGAAAATAGGGTGAATAAAAGTTTGTTTCTATCCATGGGTCTCAAAAATAAAATGATCCTATGGCTCAAAAGTAATTGACCCATGACCATGGTATTATCCCTACATGTTTGAATTGCCCTAAGCCTTAAAAATTCATTGTTCCACCTTCAGCTGCTACCTATGCATCCACATATCAGCCTTTTTCCTGTCAAGGGATCATGCACTGATGGTGAAAGGGAATATAAATCCCTCGACCTATGCCGAATCCATCCCATACTCTTAGAAATTTCATACCCCAATGATGGGGACTCTCCATATAATTCAACCAATAATGGATGATTAATTTAGTTATGACATGGGGTATGCTTCGGTCCATACCGTTGAGTTGGTAAACTCTTATATGGTTCTCGATGATGAAGAGAACCCGGATGACCATCCCAAAAACCTAGTAAACACCAGCGTCAATGAAGCCATGGGTTTGTGAATTTGTAGAATGCATTGGTTAGTGTTTACAACTAAACCGTGCACACCACCAAGACTAGACAGCAGAACTAGTGCAGAGCTCACCACTTACAACCTTCTCATATCGTTTCATCTGATCTACGTCCATCACTATTAGTACTGCTTCATCAGGTACATCCACCATGACCATGATATGATCAGTCACATTCGGTTAGGGGTGGAGCTCAGTCATTTGGACATCATCCGAAAACTACTTTATGTAGTTTGACTAGTGAGAAGTGAGAAATTCCCAACACCAACCAGAATGTGTTGGTTCAAACAAAAACACCCATCATACCTCCTTCCATAGAGCAACCTCATGTCAGCAGAATTGTACACTTGGAACAGAAATATGACATCCTCAAGAATCATTCCCGCATTACTGTGAGGATATATATCCATAAGGCTCTCCACTTTTCTGAAGATATGAGTGAATCCTTTGAGGAGGCTTTAAGAATCTACCTCCAGTTTGAGACATAGGTAGCATCCATAAAATCCTTCCATGCAGAGATAGTCGAGCATACAAAATGTTTGGACATCATCTCTTTCGATAGAGAAGATGAAGGTTCTATTATACAGGGGCACATCTGCATACATTACATCACAATTCAGTTTAATGGTGGGGAGGTCTACCACTATCTTTTTGACACGGGATCCAGGATCATCCTTATGCGGACCTAGACACTCCATAATATGGGTCTATTGAAAACAGATCTGAGTCCCTCTAACCTGAATATCCATGTTTATGACATGACATAGTAGACACTAGTTAGAAAGATTTTCCTGAAGACCCATTTTCGTAGTCTAGATGCTAGCACCATGTTTATGGTTGTCTCACAAGACACCACATAAAATGCATTGATAGTAAAACCCTTGATCCACTTGTATGAGGTAGTATCAACTTCATATCACCAATTCCATAAGTACACAATTAATGGTCGAGTGGGCGTACTCCAAGGAGATTCAACTCCCTTTACCTCTTGTGAATCCCACTACCTAGATTCTGAATACTAAGATAACACGTTTGAGCCTTCTATGGCTGCGACCAACCCATTGACAGTCCTAGATGATTCCTACATTTTACGGAATCCTTGATATGATGCCACAACTATGTATATGGGGGAATGTTTTTTGTCTCTAGAATGAGGAGGAAGTGTGTTCCTAAGTCCATGGAATTCCACGATACCACCTCATATTCCAACACATATCAGTCTCGGGTGATACCAGAGCCCCCTACCCCTATAAGGTATCAATATATCTGCCCCATGGAAATGAAAATACGTTATACTTTCTTATTTCACCGAGTTGGGATAAACCAACAGAAGAATATGTGCCACTATTTCTTTGATATTATCAAAAATGGACCCTTGGGTCGGAGTCGAGATGAGATCGGGTTTTCAGCTTTCATTTCCATGGTTTTAGCAGAGAAAGAGTTCCTCAAGGAGGTTTCCATTGCTGTTCAGGATGTCACTAGTGTCTTGTCAGGATCTATCAACTTGGTGGAGTTTCCTCCTATCGAAGATCCTCTCACAGTGGATGAAGATAATGATTTGGAAGATTATTCTCCCATATATGAAGAATGAATTTCCACTACATTTTATGAATTGGTATAGGTGAACCTCAATATCAGTGAAGCTATTCCTGCAGAAGAGCAACATCAATACGTGGACTTCCTCAGGAAGTATCATGATGTATTTTCATGGAGTTATGACAAGATTCCATGGCTATATCCTTAGGTTTCCATCCACTATGTCGGTCTCTAAGTAAATTATAAAGGGTACAAACAACCTCTCTGAAAGATGAACCCTTCTCAGGGTGCCATGATCGAGGACGAGGTTGATAATCTCATCAAATCCAACTTCATAAAAAAAGTCTAGTGCCCCCTTATGGTTAGCTAACATTATTATTTTTAGGAAGAAAAATAGAAAGAATAGAGTTTGCATCAACAACTAGGATATCAACCGTCACTTTATGAAGGATGATTTTCCCCTTCCTATAACAAAAATATTGAATGATGCCACAAGTTGGACCCATGATCTCTCCTTCATTGATGGGTATTCTGGATATAATAAAATCCAAATGGCCCCTAAGGATGAATATTATACCTCATTTAGGTAACCACAAGTTATTTTCTACTACCAGGTAATTACCTTCAGTATAAATAATGAAGGTGACGCCTATCAGCATTCCATGCACCACATATTCTAACTGATCCTAAGGATGTTCGTGTAATTCTACATGGATTATCTGGTTGTTAAATATTACTAGTGTCAGGACAATCTTAGAGATCATGATAATGTGATTGGATTCCTCTATTCCTGCCATCTATAGATGGACCCCATGATGTGTACCTTTGGTGTCACCTATGAAAAGTTCCTTGGCTTCATTGTTAGATACAAAGGCATTGAGATAAATCCATAAAATATCAAGGCCCTTAGTCTGATATCTCCTGCTATTGGGAAAAATCATGCATTACTACTATAGCCTCCTATTATAATGCCTCCCATTTTTTGAAAGCTGCTGGTCCTTTATGTCACCACTCTGGAACAGTCCCTCTACGCCCTTCTCACCTAGAAGAATAATGAGGGAATAGAGAATAGTTTATACTATCTCAGATGAATGTTCCTCAATACAGAGACTAGATATTCTACTATCATGAAGACCTTCCTTGCGCCGGTATTCGTAGTGCCTTAATTATGACGTTACTTACAACACCATGAGATATATTTGGTGTCTCAAGTGGATCTGCTAAAATACATTCTAAACATCCCCATGTTAATTGGCCATCTAGCTCTGTGGGTAGTGATCCATAAATAGTTCCACATCATGTTTTCCCCAAGAAGGATATCAAAATATATCCATTTGAAGACTTTCTTACCTCCCGTCCAGCCCCCGCAGAATAGTATCTGGATCTTTATTTTCCATATGAGGTAATACTCTTAGTGGATTAATCCACTCTATGTTGGAAAACTGTATTTGATGGAACTTTATGAAGCCCTAATTACAGGAGACTCAATGATTCCAGACTCAACAGAGTAGGCCTACGTATCATGTTCATCACATCTACATAACCTATCCAGCTCTATTCATTCCTATTGTCAGACTTTTGTACCAACAATGAGGAAGAGTATTAGGCTCTCATCACAGGATCGATCTATCCCTTGATATTGATCTCCCACAATTTCATCTGAAAGGGAAATCTGAGTTGGTCACAAAGTTGATCAACAGTGACAACGTCATTTGGAAGCTAGGGCTTGTACCTCTATTAGAGTATAGTCTCCAACTGATGGCCCAATTTGCTTCTCAACCAGAAGTTACTCATGTACCACAATCATAGAATGGTCGAGCTGATGCCCGGTCCGGTCTTTCCACATCTCTTTTAGAGCCTGAACATGATTATTTGATTATCCATGTGGAACATTGAAGATTCACCGCTCTCATTACTCTGTATGATGCTGATAGCCCACAGGTAAGCCACCTTACCATCAGTTCCACCACATTGTGACATCCAGGTCTCCCTACCATAGATTTGGATGAGACCCCTGATAGGACGACTCCCTTTATCGAGTATCTCCCGCACGATAATCTTCCATTAGACTGGGCCAAAGGTGAGAGAATTCAATAGTGCGTAGTGTATTTCACCCTTTAGATTGGTCACTGTCTTGAGAAAATACTCTAATGATGTGGGTTTTATGGGATTATCCTCTATTGAATCCAAGGGGTCTAGATATCTCATGTGATGCAAGAGGTTCATGCCAGTTCTTGTGGGGACCATCAAACAATGTGGAAAGTCTCTAATTAGATCCAAATATTGGGATATTTTTCATCCACCAAGATCCGTGACTGTATGAAGTTTTCCAAGAGGTTCCATTCATTCCAAATCCATGCTAGTTTTTTTCATTGTCCGCAAGATACTCTCCATACTACCAAGCACTCTTGGAACTTCGTAGTATGGGGAATTGATGTCATGAGACCATATCCACTGGTTATAGATCACCAATGCATGTTTATTCTCAAAACTATGGATTTCTATTCCAAGTGGGAAGTAGAAATTTTGCTCAAGGAATTCAAGGAACATACTATCATTGAGTTCGTGAGCTCCAATATCACACACCGATTCCATGTCCCTCATGGATATTCTCACTGATAACTACACCAACTTCTAGGAATCCAAGTAGAAAAAATTATACACCATCTAAAATATCTGTTCTAATCATACCTATCACTTTCACATGCATGAAAATGGGTAGATCAAGACATTCAACAAAACCCACTTTGACATCTTATAGAAATAATTTGTTAGAATAAGAAGTGTTATCCATACAAAGTCCTAAATGCTCATTTTTCATACTATAAAATGACATGAAATTCCATTTAGGTGACCCGATATTCCTTGCTATATGGTATAGAGGTAGTCCTACCCATAACGATTAATTTACCCTCATTATGCACAACCCTCTACGATCAGTAGGCACTAGAAAAAGCAACCAAAATCCATCTAGTTAAAAAGAAGTTCTTAATGAGAACATGATTAGTGCCTTGAACAATCTGGATAGCCATTAAAACAATATTTCTAGGGAATTCAATAATAACATTCACCTTTGCTCTTTCTTACAAGGTGACACAGTATTGTAGCTGAGAATGCCAACGATACTCGAAAGGAAGCCACTGATGTTGGAGCCTAAATGGGTGGGGCCTTATGTAATTCACAATGTTGACCCCAATGGTACATACTTATAGGTCACTATGTATGGTGAGTGTATTAATCCTCCCACCAATGAAAAATTCCTCAAATAGTAATTATCATGAGGGCCTGGTCCTCCCACATGACATTAAACTGTATTACCATCCTTTAAGACATTAAACTGCACATATCCATCATGGATGATGGTAAACTTCCTATCATCGTTTTAAAATATGTTAAAATGTAAATGGTTCAATCTCTACAACCATAAACTATGATCTCACCATCCTTACCCAAAGTAATTAAACTAAAATGGTACCACTATGCTTTATGTCACCCTTTATTTGGGTTTCCATAATCTTTCACTTCCAAAAGGACCCTTGGAAGGTATAGATGCTTAGCCATTGGGATCTCCTACCACTTTGGGAAAATGTCCCAGAGGATTTTGATAATGTTATGATACAGGTTCCTCATTTCTCATATGACCAGTGGTCAATCCCCATTTGTTGTTCCCATTTTAAGTCACATGGTGTTAATTATATGTTTAAAAAATGGTAAAAAATTATCCTCCATCATTGTGACACCCCCATTTAACCCTAAATATTAGACGCGTGATTCACATCCCTTTCCACTCCATAATTTTGAGTCGAATTTAAACACCCTTGGTGTTATCCCTATGTGCACATTTGCATGTTAAGGAGTACAAATCATCATCATGTTGTCATTATTGACTCCACATCATTTCCCCTTACTATGTATTCCTTGTGTTGCAAAGATATTCTCTTCCCTTGTTTCCCACATCGAGCATTGCTCACGTGGGATTGGGGATTTGGTTGTTGTTTATGGCTTCTTGGAAGAATATCACTTATTTTGGTCCAAGATCTATGATCTTAAACTATGATCTCACCATATTTACTGTATAGTGTAAAATTGCATGACATATTAAGAACTACCAATGGCATGATTCCCATCCTTATGGGATACAAAGGAATTTCTGGACATTTCATCTTGGCTCCATCTCAAGCTCCACTAATTATCTCTTCTGTTCGGACATTTTTCCCTGATTCTTATGTGATTGCATGGTGTGGAATATGTGGTCTTATGTATTTTATCACATTGGGTTTATAATATCCACACCACATAATTACCCTTATGTTCTAGTCCCTCCCATCTCTGTCCTTAATGCATGACTTTAAACAACACGACCATTGAAGAACTATGTGTGTCTTGATTCCCATACTTATGGGATATGTAAGAATGCTAGGACATTTGATCTTTTGGTAAAAACCTAGGCCCTTCAATATTTTTTGGCCCCTTGGCCTAAGGCTTCCCCCAAGAGACTGTGTGCTGTGTGGTGGGGACTTATGTCCTCATTCACATCGGGTATACTTTATCACGCCATGAACATTCCTGTTAGAACCTCATTCTTCCATATGCATTTGAACCATATTATTTCAAACTATGATATATCATCCTACATGACATTAAACTATTTCCTCTTTTCCACATGATGTTATAGTGCATGGGCTAGTCCTGTCACACGACCCTAAATAGTGACACTATCGTCTTGGCCGCAAGATTAAAAATGGCACCGCATTGTGGTGTCCTTACTCCGGGAGACATCATGTTTGCCATTGGTCCCCCACCATGCTATTTTTCAAGGCCAACATATGTCTTGATTCATATTGAAACACCCAGATTCTCCATCCTGGGGTTGTTGCTAAAAAAACACACACCCACACTAAATAAAAAACAACATCTATCGAATGCCACTTCTTTCAGTTCATGTGACAGACCTAAACAACATTATGTCCCCTAGAATTGGTGTCCTACCCTTACAATTTCAGTGCTATGTATTGATTGATTCCTTTACTTATGAGATATGTATAAACACCCAAATATTTCATCTTTGGGTCCAGCCCAGGTTTATCAATTCTTTCCCTCGGACCTTTGGCCCGATTTCTCTCTTTGAATTGTGAATGGTGTGGCGTATGTGGACATATGTCCTCATTCATGTTAGGTTATTTTCCCATGCCATAAAAATTCCTCCTTGAGAAACCTATATTCCCTCATCCTTATCACATTGCGTTAAAATTCTTGGTACTTCAAGAACTATGTGTGGCTCGATTACCATCTTTAAGGGATATGTAGGAATGTCCAAGAATTTCGTCTTCAGGTCCAACCCAAGGTACCTCAAACCCTACATTCTTTTTAGTCCCTTGGCTCAAATTCATGTTAGATTTAGAATACCCATTCCATGCACTTTCCTTCAAGGAAGTCCCTTCTATGTTCCCTCTTGTCAATAACACATGAAGTTAAATTGAACGAAATTCTAGAACTACTTGTGGCATGATTCTCACCCTTGTGGTATATGTAGGAATTCCTGAACATTTCATCATTGGGTCCAACCCTAGGTCTATCTATACATTTTTTCTCTTTTCATGCCTCAATAATTTGCTTAGATGTAATGTGGTTTATGACTTCATGTGTTGGATTCTACATGGACATGCTTTCATTCATTTACATGCTTCACGTTTCACTTTGTTTGTGTTCCCACCATCATTCACATCTGAAAGGACCCTAAAATGGTATGGATTCACAAAATTATGGATCACTTACTAATTTGGGTCAATGTCCCATAGTATTTTGAAATACATTATGAGATAGATTCCTAGTATCAAATTTAGTTAGTGGACAACCCTCATTTGTTGTTTCCATTTCAGGTCCCACGATGAGGATACTATGTTTTGAACATGGTCAACATTAATCCTCCATCGTTATGCCACCCCCATTATGCTCTAAATATTGGTATCGCGATTCTCATTTCTTTCTACTCCATCATTCTCATGCATAACTTCAACACCCTTAGTGTGATACCTCTGTGCACCTTTGTGTGCTTGGAGGATAAACCAGTGTTGTGGGGTCACCCTTGGATCCACACATTATTCCCCTACAATGTTCTTCCATGGACTGTATATATCTTATCCTCTATTATTTCCCACACCCAGTATAGCTCATGTGGGATTAGGGATGTGGCTAAGGCTTGTTTCGGCATGGAAGAGTGACACATTCTTAAAATCCGAACTCTATGGACTTAAACATGTTGCTTTGGTCAAAGTCCAAGCCTCATGACTCTAAACTACATGTTTTCTCTCATAAATTTGTGATGCAGTCGGTATTTATTCATCGCACCGTGTTGTATATTTCCACCTTGGGAATCTCCCCATTATGGTCTGAGCATTTTGACCATAAACTAAGATCCATTACATCTTTATCATATGGTTCTAAACTACATATTCTGAACCTAGGCTGTGTAATGATAAATTAACCATACATACGATATCTTTACTCTAGAAGACGTTTCCCCTTATGGTATTTTCCTTCTACTGCACCACATTCAATAACTATGTGAGGCTTGATTTCCGTACTTATGGGATACATAGTGATGCCCAGACTTCTTTCTCTGTGGTCCAACAACATCACCATCAACCATGTTGTCCCATTTTTGGTTGAGTTTCCTTGGAAGTATATGGTGTTGTATGAACTTCTGTTCTTATTCATGTCAGGTTGGACGTAGCTATTCCATATACCTTTCTTGAATGTTCTCCATTATTCAATCTGTACCGCAAGACAAAAACTACACAGGAATGTTCAATGCAGATGACATTAAACTGGGCACCATATGGTCTGATCCCTATGAAATTAAACTAAGATTCTTACCATATATGATTACATGAAATTAAACTACATAAAACCACAATATTCCCCTTTTAAAGAGGATATCAGCCCCTTTTGGTATTGGCTACCTGTTGTACCACCTTTAAGAACTACCTTCGGCTTGATTCCCATCCATATGGTATATATAGTGAAGACAAAACTTATTGTATGTTGAATAGTCACAACTAATTTTTCCTCCCCATCCCCTTCCGCCCAGTGCTCTCCCAAGAAGTATGTGGTTTGGTGTATACCTCTTCAATCCTCATTTATTTCGGGTTTATAATAATCACACCATGTACTCCCTTCGAGATTACCACTCCGTGTGTTCATCATGCATGATGCTCAAACTTCATTGGTAATGTTCACTCATTGCACATTACTTCATTTGGGTTTCAATTATCTTTTACATCTTAAGGGACCCCCTAACAAGATGGATGCTTGGACTCATTTCTCTCCTACCATTCTGGTCCAATGCCCCAATGGATTTCAAACTATAATTTGATGCAAATCCCATATCTCGAATATGGACATCAGATGATCCTCATTTGTTATTTCCCATTCTAGGATAACGTGAAATGGATGATTTGTTTTGAACTATTCCATACATAGTCTTCATTGTACGATGTTAAACTATGTATACATCATCCTTGTCTTAGGGCGTTAAACTATGTGTCTATCATCCTCAATTTTCATGAAATAAAATTACAAGGTATCATGGGTCCTCACCAGAGAGGTCCCATCTAAAAATGGGTTTATCTTGATTCAGACCAATACACTCACCCTACTTGCTTTAACCCTGGTGGCATAATTCCAAGAGTGTTGGATTCCATTCTAACAACCCATCATTCCATCCCACACTTTGATTACCAACCTATTCAAATAATTTTCCTATTTCATATCTTAAGGGACCCGAAATGAACTGGATGCTCAGCCTTTCTGATCACCTAAATTTTGGGCCAACATTATAAATTTTATTGGACATAAACTTAGAGTAAGGCCCCATCTATTTGAATACGGTCAGTGGATGGCCCTCGTTTGTTCATCCCCATTCTAGTATAACATGGTATAGTGACTGTGATTAAAATATGGTCAATAGTTACCCTCATCATCATGAAACTATAATTATATTCCAAATATTGGGTATCATGATTCTCACTCCCCATTCCCATTTGTTTGTATTATTTTTAAATCCCCTAGAGTCATCCCTCTCGTTCACTAGAGTACATTAGGAATATCTTTTTGGATTTTCTGAGAACCCTATTCTCTGGTTAAGACCCCAACCATTGTCCTGGAAACTCTAGGTGGCCATTCATACCTAGAGTATTCAAAATTTTTATCTAGTACACTCATATAAAAATTGAATAATTATGTTGTCATCCATTTTTCTCACACTGGGTATGACCCACGTGAGATTAGGTTTTGATCACTGGTTACATCATAGTTATGATTGAGTAGCGATAATTAAAGTAATAAATCCTCAATATTTTCATTAATGCACTTAAAAAATGACCATGAAAGTATGAAAGTATATTTTTGAGTTCATACAAGTTACAACTCCCATGGAATTTCCACTCCAATAGTTAGATTGTCCTCTTCATTTGAGCATTCAAGCTCTACCACTCATTTGTGTGTGGCCACCAAAATTTTCTATCACCTATTAAGCTCATTCTCTTCTTCGCTATCCATGTGGGGAAATTCATCGGCCCTGATGCATGCCATGTCTTCATAAGCTTGGATGATATCCATATCTTACGATTCTCATCTCATCTACTCCTCAACTTCTATCAGTTATGCCTTTAATCAATATATGAATTATTATTGGGCACTAATGAATGAAGACTGTTCATTCAGCCACAACCTCAAACACCAGACTTCTTGTTCATCCTCTTGATGTTTTACGATATTGATATCCTTCCTCTATTTCTGACCAATACTGAGGGCGCATGCATCCTCCCACACCATCTTAGCAAGGTAATATCGAATGAGCATGTGAGGGCGTCGTGCATCCACTACTCCAGTACATAGTTCTCACTGCCGAGGGAAAAGTTTTTCATATGACTTATCCACTCCAATTTTTGGGTGTTATCGATGAAACATTTGATAAATTTCTATGAATAATGGAAGAAAATTGTTCTATCCTCTTCATCAGAAGCGTTCTTGTCCCACTCTTTACGTCAGCGGGTTCATATTCATGAAATGATTCTACGAGGTCATTAGTATGATCTTATTTGGGACGGTCTTCATCACTTGATTCTGATTCAATGATGTCCAACATGTCAACTCTAAACGTTTCCCCACCGGTGGTATCACGCATCGCCACGAGTCGATCATATGGAACTATGGCCTGGTCAGCCCAACCACTCAATACTATAGAAGCCAAAACCACTCTTTAGAGTAGATCCTTGATTCTTCTAGCCATTTACACCAGAAACACGCGTACCATCTTGGATACTATGCTGGCATGGGCCACATTTGCCAAATTTTATCAATCAGGAAATAGGTAAAACTCTGATGCATGAGACATACCCTAGCCAAACACTTGATCTCACCTAAGGTCTATCATCTCGGAGAGGCCAATAGGCATCCCTCCTTATATTATTTTAGGTCCTGGGGATCCTGAGGAGGATACCCCTACTCCCATAGCACTACTATATTTTGTAACCATTATCTCTCCAAATGCAGGTCTTAGGGTTCAGTTCTCTGCGCCTGTCACACCTTTTTCCCCATCAGTGGTATTGGTTGATTGAATATTTTTCCTATATATACAAGTGTTGGTGGGAAACCAAGATAATGTAGGAAGGTCACTAACCCAATGAAGGGATGTGGGAACTCAGTTTCTAGAGTTACAACAAACTTGACCAAGGAAATTACAACCAATGCCACTATTTATCCTTCTTCAGGAGAGGATCCCTTGAAATTTCCCTTAGTTACTCGACAGAAATCTCATTCATTGACTTATCCCCCCAAGATTCATATACATGATCAGGCAAGGGAAAACTCCGCCAATTGAGCATCAATCAATTCTGTAGGAGTAGCCATGTTCAACAATACCTTTACTCAGTCTGTCATTTTCCACATGTTGTCACGAGAGTATTAATTCCTCAAGTTTCATCAAAAACATTCTTCTATCGGTAGGGGTAGAGTTGAAGCCACCATTCCCAATTAAAAGTTCTCATAGTGAAATCCCATGCATTTTCAGGCTTTCCAATAGGTCATTAACACTAACATAAAGTTTTCTCTTTCAATAATCTTTCTATGCCTACAAAAATACAATATCATAAGGAATCGTTACCAGACATATTTTCCTCCCTAGAGATTGGGGGGGCTAAAAAGCCTCAGGGTGGTTCACTTCTCTCCCAGGAACCCCTGGTGGAGCCACCGAACCTGGAACTATCACCTCTTTCTCTTCACCTCCAGCCAGCACTGGTTCACGGTCTGATGATTCGTGGCCTACTACCCCTTCTATTACTGCATCGTTTCCTTGATTCATGTTGGATCCACCATATTGATGTCCCCCCATCATCATTGTTCGATGTTATGGTGCAGGGACCACAGATTTGCTGGCTCAGATAGTCAGTCGCATCAACATCTCACCAGGGTAGGCAACCTCCCAACTATGTGCATAATCGTGAACAAGACTGAATGTGGAATTGGATAGGGGAAACTTGTTACACATATTCCCACCATCCCTTAATAATAGTATCAAAAGTTATCGAATCATGCACATGTCGTTATCATGGAGCAAATTTGTGTACACATGTTTGGTCAGCCTCTGCATGCACTCGAATTGTCTTGCAAACTGGTGTGGTGTATATGATTAACTTATAGGTTCTCTGTATACTATTGTCACAAGTACACCACTGTAGAAAGATAGCTAATATGACTGATTATCTATAGTATCAGTGCCATCACCAGTATAGGCTCCAGTTGGAAAAGGGAATTGGTTGAAGATGAATTGTTCTACCCACCACATCTTACCCAGCACGCTCACTATGTCCATCCTCAATGGTGCACACCACACAATATTCAAAACTTCCATCCGATAATGTAGCATAGGACGACTGATGGGGTTAATATATTCATAAACCCCACATGTGTCACAATCCAACTATACAGAAAGTGTAATGGACTGCACACCTGCAGTGGCCTCTTTCTCTCACTAATGTGTTGGAGTAGATGGTATAACTTCATCAGCACTTGTATAGTCAGTTTTATGCCATCTCCACCAACAATTTAATACTTCATGATTAATGTACATGGTATCACCACCCATGTGTGCATCTATGATCAGTAATATCTAACCCCAAATCTGACGCGAGATGAATCTGGCCCACCTGCCTATCGACCGCTGCTCAGTCTTGATGCTATACCCCACAGTTTCCACTGTCTATCCTCCATGATCTTCAAATATGAACATTCTTTTCCCCATTCAGCTCATCATGGATATATGGGGGGCCTTACTAGTAGTGTTTAATCATCTAGTGGGAAATTCATAAAATATCCTAACCAATACTTAAAGTGGACATTTCAAGTGTTCTTCTTATCCTTTTCTGTACCTAGTACTATCCTAAAAAATTCCATCACCAATGGAAACATCTGCTCCCTGTCCTCTTAGATGTTTATGGAGGGAAGGAACTTGTCATACATCCCTATCAGGGTTGGGATGCCTGAAATTTGATGAAGGTCACAGAGTCTAATTCCAACCTCCCCATGATGTTGGTGGAAAGTGTTGTCATCCAATGACCACAATCTTATAAATTCTGGTATAAAGTCATTCGGTTGAGACACACTGAATTGGGAGGCCCATAACAATTCATATAGGGATACCCACCTCAGTATATTATGAAACTCTTCATAGGATGCACATGACTAGTAGGCCCATTCCAAATCATCTGTGAATTTTTTATCCTGCTTTAGATCCTAGATTTTGATACACCCCTTGTCTGGGTTCCTGCACCTTGCCTTGATGATCATATTGTATAGAGTTAGAGGTATCTCATTTTCCAATGACATCCCATCGATGTTTTTGACATGATTGTATATGAAATGTGCAGTGACCAGGGTGTGATCTTTTCTAATGTGGCCATTCGTAGCCCCGTACCATTAGTATTGCTTAGGGGTGATCCTAAAATAGTAGGCTAACTCACCCATGATGGTGTCTGGGATTGAGACTTCATCCCTCAATCCAAAGCCATAAAATGGAAGGTGGTTGCAAAGTAGGTATTCCTTATGGACCTCCGTTAGCCGCTCCATCAATGATTGGTGATTATAAGTGCACTAGATGTACTCTCCTATTATGATGTTTTCTTCTATGGCCTCCTTCTGACTAGAATTAGCACGATATTCTCACACAACCATTCGAGTTGACATTATCCGGAAGACATATATAGTTTTTTTGGTCGGGGAATGAAGGCTAACTGCAAAAAAAATCGTTCATAAAGACTGTTCATATATACTATTCATGAAGACGACAACAATTAACATACCGTCCATGAAGCAGCATTGAATTTGGCCTATGTCACAATGGAGGAAAACACATCACGATGAACCTGTTCACTAAAAGTGTTCACAAAGGACTGGACCAATGAACTACGATTCGCTAAAAGAGTTCACGGAGAGGATCGATTCAGGAAGAGAGAGCACATACACACTCATTCACGAAGATCTAGATATAGAAAAACAACAATGGGCCCCTATTTATAAGCGCGGTTGGCAACATCATTGTGGAGACCCACAGATTATCTTCATGGTTCCACTCACTTGCGCTTAGCGGTTCCTCTCTAAGAGGTCCTCTTAGAGATTTCTCTTCACGATCGCCTCTACAACGCATCATCATGACCGCCTCTATGACCCAAATACACAATCTACTGTATGTTCAATCCTCTTAGTATCTTCGGCATCTTACCCTAAAAATCTAATCCTATTTTCCTTTGGTTCCAATTCTTAGGGGGAATTTGTGAGTGCCAAAATTCATCACACTTAAGGAGCGAACACATCACCATTATAGAGTTAATCAACACACAAAAAGAGACTAAAAAACCCTCAAAACCATTCGAAAGGGAACCTTCGTGATGCCCTCCACAATTCTGGACCACCCTCATGAGGGCCACATCTATGACCATATCCACGACACCATGGACCCTTAGTGATTGTGATAAATTCTGATAGAACACGTCCTCTCTACGGTGTCATCAGTCTCCACAGCCCACTCTACGACAACCGGGTTAGAAATTCTCTCCATATTGTCCTTAACCCTATGCAAGATGGACTCATTCTGATGGGGTCCCTCCTCTCTATAGTATCACTCCTCTGTATAGTGGGTTCTGTGACACTGGCTGACCTACGTTGCCTATAAATAGAGGTCTCACCCCCTCTCAAATGACTGTTGTTCCACCCTTTCAACATATGAGAATTTGTTTCAAAAAGTCCTTTTTTAAACCAATAGATGGATTACCAATGCTACTTAGCCACTATAAACCATGCCTCATGTTCTTCAGGGCCTCCACCTATGGTGGTTATTCCCTTTGAGAATCATTAAAAACATCCACTAGTTATATTATGAGTAGCATTTTAATAAAATATTGATAAATATTATAATAATAAATCAATTATAATATTATAATATTATTAAAAGTATTTTATTATAATTTTATAATTACAATAAAACCACAGAAAGAACTCCGGCCAGTAAACAATATTCTGACAACCATAATTCAGCCGTTGTTTTATATTGACATTTTAAGCGAACAATTTAATACCAAATTTAATCATGTTTAATTTCATTTTAATTGTATTTGATTCAAATAATTTTTAATACCCAAAGAAAAAAACTAATTATGACCCATATTAAAAATTAAAATGGTCATAACATGGCCATCTGATGTTGATCGATTCACGGGCAGAACTGTTGGGATCAATTTGATACCCTCTAATTAATTTTAATGAAACACAATTGTTCATGGATAAAAAAATTTATACATATCACTATGATACTAATTTATGGTACAAAGGAAGCAAAAAAAGCTGGTGGAATGGGGTTTTTTATAAATATTATCACTAAGAAGATGAGAATTGTCATCTCTGATTATCGAGACTCAGTATGGTCTGAGGATATAGCTTAAATTAAAAATTGAAAAAATATTAAAAAAAAATACCTTTTTAGATTTGAGTCCATTCTCGAAATTTATTTTTCATTGATGATCATTTCCTAAAGGATCCAAAGTAGAATCTCGTTAGATCATACCCAAGAAAATTTAAATTTCTCTATTGCATCGATCGTCGAATTTGGGTGCTAGTGCAGAGATCTGACACCCCCTTCGACACTATGATGATCACTGCATCGATGTACCTTTGATGCATGGAGATGAAATCAATTCTATAGCCTAGATCAAGAGATTATTTCTCTATAATGATAGAGTAGAGATAGGGTCTAGAAATATCATAGTGAAAAGTCACTTGTGATAGCCTCTATACTCCTTTAATTAGTGGATTCTCAAAATACCCCGAAGGGTTCCCCGAACCCTATTTATTTATTATCCACTAATTAAATAATTAAGATGAACTAAACTGCATCATAAATATTATTTATATTTTATTACATACATGTTATATATATTAAATATATTACATGATAAAACCGAGTGATTAAATCGACTTGTAATTCTCAGTTAGTATTAAACAAACATTGAATATTAAAATAATATTCATTCGATTAATATTATTTATCATATTTACATAACTTGAAATTATTTTTAATATATTAATTCAACCAAATTATTCTTTACTTGAATAATAATCAATTTATTGATTAATTGGTGATCAATGACTTTGACAATAGTCAGACTCCATAATGGGCCCACCATGTCAAATATATATATTCACCATAATTGGAAGGATTCATGAATAATCTATTTTGTGTGATCCTCTGGGCCCATATCTCAATAGTAGTGAATAATATTAGCAGACCAATAGCAGAGTCTAACAACCCAACAAGGCCCCAAAATTTATAATGATAGTCATAACAATAACAACCGACCTATGAACAATTACTGTGTAATACAATCCTTTTTTCTTTAAATATCTCAGAAAGTAGGATGCACACTTGTGTCATATTCCTTTCTTTATTTATTATTTTTCGATCTAAATGGATGGATTTACCTTCCAGCTACCTTGGATAAAGATTTATGAAGGTACTACCATCCTGATCAACTAGGCCTGTGATAAAATTTCCTCAACCCGAATGCGACAAATCAAATCATGAACATTTGACTGAGGCCATACAACTAATCATGCACCCATCATAAGCTACCTCAACATGATTTTATAATCATAGTTTTTTATTGGATAAATGTACATGATAAAATGACCCACACTAACAATGATATCAAGTTAGGAGACCAATACACTTTTCCGTAGATAAGAAAAACCAATGACACCCAAAACATGTGGTGTTACTATTGGCTGGTCATTCCCTATTATCTCACTACTATACATAACCAAGTGATAAAATTATGAGAAGAATCCTCAATACTTATGATCACCCAACACATAATTTTCAGACATCAACTGTGTCATGTCAATATGATGTATCTATAACATATTACATATATTTCAAATTAATGTCATGGTATCTCAAGGTTCTCATTAAGTCATGGGATATGAGGAAACCTTTTGATATGACAATTAATCTATGGAAACTACCAATATATTGTGGAAAAAATATATACTTATTAATGGTATGTAAACATAATGCATATCTAACTATATACATGATATGGTAATCAAAAGTATTGTTCAATTTGGGTTTAGAACACCCACTATTACAACAATATGGACTGAAAAAATGTTACTCTGGGTGATTTCATCCATCAATATTTGTATCATTAAACATGTTGTAATTTTTTATCTTTCTTCAAAATTTATGTCTCTATGAAAATTATCTTCTGTCAGTGTAACTCCCAATGGATCTTATGCTTCTTCATCACTTTTAGAATAAAAAATTGTTTTTTTTCAGGAAAAATATACTCATGTGGTACTGAAATGATCCCAAATTCATCCAATATACCATAATTTCTCAAAATTATATTGTAATGTATCTTGTCTGAACACTTGTATGATTTACTCTTTGGTGAGTATCTACGAAATATGCCTTCATCACCCACATCATCAAATTGTATGCACTTTTCCTTGTTTAGAATACAAAATTTTCGTCCATATTTGTTTGATTTAATGGAGTATAGGTTTATTTCCATAAACAATTTCCTATAGAGTACCCCCTTAATTTTCACATTGAAAAGCTCTATTTTAGAGGAAAAATTCTACAAGAGCTAATTCTTTTCAATATATATATTAAAGATAGTTCTCAGACACTATTTTCATCGCCATGTTATTGATTAGAAGATTTATTCTTTCCACTAACCCATTTTTCATGGGTGTTATAATAGTTGAAACCTTTTTTTGAATTATATGTTTCTCCAAATATTCTTCAACTTGATGATTTTTAAACTCCGAACCATTGTCAGTTTGGAATATTTGAATCTCTAAAAAAAACAACTTTTTAGCTATTCAATGATATAGATTGATATATATGTACATATTGGTATTGTATGTGATAGTTATTATCCATTCCATCATGTTGAAATCATAATGAAAAATACATAGTACATATTTTCATCCATCTCTCTGGGTGAGATTAGCCCACAAACAGCCACATGCGCAAGAAGAAGCAACCTTGATTCCTTTATCATATTGGATTTTATATCTTCCTTATAATAAACCCTTTCTATATAAATCACATATGTGAGTGTGATCATATGTGATATGGGGAATATCACATGCTCCATTTGTCATGATCCATCCTCGGGGCCCGTGCTGTGACTACCCCAAACTCGCCTTCCATAGGCCAGGGGCTGGTGACTAGCACCCAAGGCGGAAATACCGGAAAAGGGAAGGAATGGACTTTATAATGTAAAACAACACCATAGAGTACGCAAGATAAAGTAAACACTAAGTAAACAGAGTTCAAAAGTAAGTACTGGAAAGTAAATGGGCCATAATACAAACCCAACTGAAAGTAAAGTACAACTAAAATGAAAGTACAACAACTGAAAAGTAAAGCAGTAATTCTGAGCCATCCTTTGGAAAACCCAGCTGATGTGTGGGTACAGATAGTCTCCTCTTCTCCTTGGATCTGGCTATCCACTCTGTGTACGTCCCGTCCATTGATCCACCTCTAGGTACCGTCTAGCACCAGGAGCTCCCACCTCGATCAACGTTGTCCGTCATCTGCAACCAACACAACGTAGTGCGGGCATAGCCCGTGCATGGGTGAGTATACGCTCCCAGTAGGGACCCCAAAACTCCCGAAGGTCTCCCAAAATCCACAAAGGATTAACCAAAAAGGAATGATACGAATATAATTATTAACCAACACTACTTAGGTATATGCCCATACATATAACTAAGTTATCAATTCCAGTTCTATACTACTCACGAGCTCAAGTACAACCCAGTCCACATAGGAAAACATAACTCAATCCACATAGGAAAGTTTGTCTTAATCCACACAGGAATGCAAGACAATCATATCAAAGATATTGATTGATAGAAAAGACTCAGCTCACATAGGTATACACTTCGTAAGGCGATAGAGATGATCAGATGTAGCCACTGATTCATCTAATCTGTCGGACCCATAAAGGATAAAAGACCAGCTACTCTGCATTCATCTAAGCTGTCGTACCCACATAAGATAGAAGAACAGCTACGCTGTCAGACCTACAAAGGATACAAGAACAACTACTCTGCCAAACCCACATAGGATACTAGTACAGAGTCAAACACAGCTAGACCCACATAGGATAGAAGAACAATAATCATCGCCATCGAACCCATGGAGGATCTCAGTACGGTCGTCGTCCCTGCCGAACCCAGGGATGATCCATGTACATTCTTCATCGCTGAAAAACACACATAGGATCCATGTACAGTCTTCATCACTGCCGAACCAACTTAGGATCCATGTACGGTCATCATCACTGCCGAAACCACATAGGATCCAAGTACAATCGTCATCGTCGTAGTCGCAACCAGCTCTAGGGTTCCTGTACACAGCATGATCGATTCCGGGAGGGTCCGCTCCACGAGCCAAGGGGGGTCGATACATCAACTGACACACAGTCTAGAGTTGATGTATTCCAAAGTTCCATCTGGTCAAAAGGAACTCAACATGACAGACGACGTGTCAATCGGACGCCCGGTCTGAGAGTTATTGGCCTTTTTGTTCCAGGGGCCTGGTTGGTTTTTAAGCTGAAACCAACCCGACAATAATCCAGCTGCATCCAAACCTCGAGCGGAGTTAGCCAAAAGAACCGTCTCACAAAGAGAAATAAAAAAAAGTTGATGACACATCAATCGGACGTCTGGAGCTCAGGTTATAAGCTTTTCCACTCCGAGGGCCCGATTGGTTTCGTGTTTGAACCAACATTGTTGTATACAAATTTCTCTGAAAACTTGAATTTAATAAACCGAAACGAACGAATCGATCCAAGGATAACTACGCAACTGACGGTGCATCGATCGGAGGTCCATATCCCATGTTATGGGCATTTGAACGGATCTATCTGGAAACATGGGGTTTGGGCCCGGTCCAACCCGGCCCATTACCCCTGGGGTTATCCCGAACCGGGTCCAGCCCTGCCCGGCTGGCATGTCCCGGCCTAGCCGATGTGGCCTGGCCCGACGCGGGGGTCCGGACCAGAATAGGTGGCCCGACCAGATGCGGGAGGTCCGTCCCGGCACGGGTAATCCAGCTCAGTACGGCTAGTCCGACCCTGTGCAGGCGTCATGTGCTGAGAGGACGTAGAAGGGGAGAGCGATGCCCCCTATTTTCCCAAAATGACAGACCCCTGTGGGGTCCGCCCTAGCTGGCTATCGGGGGTTACAAATATAACAACCCATACTTTACATACATTATTAATACTTCAAAATTGAATCACACTTATTACAACATATGACAAAACCACAAAGGACCGTACAGGTATAGTGTCTTTAGAAACTGGGAAACATAAACAACTGGTTCATAAATCTTCTACAGTGTCTCCCATTTATTTGATCATATCTAGGGTCCCTTTTAGCATATTCTACTTAATATCCATCTTCCTGACCTGGGTAAAAGAAAACATAAAAGGGTGAGCTCAAATGCTCAGCAAGGGAAAATAAAGGAAATAAAAATCATATCATATCTTTTTGAAAATCATAACCTGCAAAAGAGATCATAATATCATAATAAGGAATAAACCATAGAAGTGAAAATGAGATCCCCATAATCATAACATAAAACTTGAAACCTTGTGGCATGCACACATAATCATGTAAGATCATTTCTTGTTAGTCATGACTCATTGCCAAGACTATCTTAGCGGACAAAGTCCATTTCTGAACCGAGTTCACTCCTCGTTTCAGTCCTGTATCACTGAACCGAAATAACCTTCCGTTCCAGCCATGTCTATCTCATGAGATATAAAATCTTTACCCAATGCATTGGAGGGAGATATAGGTCCAACCCATCTTATAATGAATCCTTTCTTATGTGTGCCACATAATCATAAACATATATCATAGCGTAACCCACGTAATAAAAATGGGATTCTTAAACAACATGACATCATAAAAAAATTCATATAAGATAAAGGAATTCATAAAAATAATTCCATCATAACATGATCAAATCAATGTAATAATAGGGATAAAAACAGAACCCTTTATTATCTTAGATGGAAAATAATTTTGATAAAACACCTGAACTCCATTCTTAAAGAAAATATCCTTTCTTCTTCAAAAACACTATTCTTTTCTTAACATGTCATACAATTATAAACTAAAAGAAGTTGATTAAAAATAAACTTGAAAACTTGTAAAGGAATCTTCTTGTAAATAATGTTTTAAAAATCCATTCATGTCGTATAAGTTAAAAAAAACATCCTTCGTACTTTTGTCAGAAAAGTCAAAAAGTACCTCGTACGGAAAAACAAAAAAAGATTCCTTTCATATTCTTTACTAAAAACTTACCTAAGGGTAAAATTGGATTTAAACTATTGCAAGTGGATGGAAACAATATTACATATTGAGGGAACATGGATGTGGATGATAAAATACACCCCTGTAAATACTTACGAATAAACAATCTCGGATAAAAATGAGATTGTGATATTTCCCTTACCTTAAGTCCGATTGTCTTTGTACGTGTCCGAAGCTCCTGTATAATGGTTTAAATAATGTTATTGACTTATTCCAGAATCATACATATTGATATGATATCATATATGGTCATATTCTTAGCTTCTTGTTAGTAATATTTCATTGTTACTTGTTACTCGGGTCTTTATTGCCTTTTGTTCTTATGCGTGTTTTGCTGAATACATTCTTATTCTTCTTTTAAAGGTTATAGATACCTTATATCCAGAATGGTATTAGTGTAACATATATCATATTTATTCATTCAATTCATTTATATAATTACTATGTAATGATGATCATGTAGAACGAGTCGCATCACATCGTGGAGACGGTATTCCGTACGTACGCACGAGTGATGATATCGTTCCTATGATCGTGAACTGTATTGGAGTATATATATATTATGTCATTATCAATATTACTTTATAATAATCATAAATAGTTACTCATTACACCATTATACCCATCCTTGTAAAGTGATGGTGGAAAAATAGATTACACCACGGTGTGGAGACGGTATTCCGTACGTACGCATGCACGGTGATTTCATTTTTCCATGGGATGGATAGAAGGTGAATTAGGGTTGTTTCATATTTATAATAACATATCAGGATTTAAGTAATACTGATGTTATTACTTTATCATGAAACAACTAAAGAATAAGAAGTTGAAGAAGAAAGAAATTGAAAAGATCGGTAATGGATATTACCTCTTCTTTGGAACGCCTCTTTGAATCCTCCACTTAGGGAACTAAGATTGGTCTTTGAAGAAGACCAGGACCTCTAGTATTATTCTAGGGAAGTGGAGAGGGGAAAATGGCAGGGGTTGGCCGAGCTTGAGTGATCAAATTTGTGTGAGGAGTAGGGGGAGGAGGTGCCCTTTTATAAGGGAGGAGAGGGGCACCTTAGGAATATCTCAAAATATTATTTTATATTAAAGTCAAAATCGGTTTATAATGGTTCCAAAGGGTCTTATTTCGAAGCTAAAGTGGGGATGGGTCAAAATCCTATCAACCAATACGATTTAGACAAGTTTAGGTTATTATTTTAACCTTATCAATTAGATTTAACTCTAAGTTAAATAATTTAACTTTTACCGTGTCTTTTTGTTTTCTTTCACTATATGGTTAATACCCTTACTATAACATGTGAAAAGAACCCCAAATTGTTTATTATTAATATATATATCCTTATCTAAGTTATTTGGCCGAACCTTAGATTTTGAGGAATAAAATAACAATTAATAATATAATATTTGATTTAAAAACTATTTTGTGTCAATTTTGACACTATTTGATATATGATTTTTGTGAAAGTCATAACAGAATTATATGTTCGAACCAAGTTGATTAAATCAACATTAATATATCATAGTAACCTATAAAATTAGTGTAATTCATAAAAAGTCTCAAATTACATTTATTTTTGTGTTTTAACATCAATTATGTCAATATTTCATTAATAAGATAATTACTGCATCATCATTGTGTCATAAATAAATTAAATTATTTAATGTCTAAAAATTACAAATAAAATACCATTATGTAGGAAATATTTTTAGATTTATAATGAATATTTATAGTCGAATTTATCTTATGTATAACCCCATATTAAAAATTATTTACTTATTAAACTTTGATTTTAACTATTTTAACCCTTCTTTAAATAAAGTAATAATAAATGTCCTAATCTAATCCAAGTGGGCCTAAATGGTCATATTTTATTCCTAAGTTTGTTTTTGGTCGAATTACACTTGTCCAATAGAATTAGTACATGTGTTAGGGTAATATTAATATCATATTTACCCTTAGTTACCCTATTTACTATTAACCGCGGTAAAAAAAAGTAAAAAGTTACTATTCACCAAAAAAATTTTTTTATCTCATTGAACCACATTTTACTTACTGATATCAACCGTGTCTGTCGGATTTTCGAAATTCCATTCACAGAAGCGGTAAAATTATGTTTTATGCAAAATTCAGTTTTTAACCTACCACCTAGTGGTTTCACTATTAATCAAAAATTTAAAGTTTTCAGATAAATACCAAAATTTCACCCGAGGCTAATTTCGATATTCTGAGTCCAAAAATGAAGTCCATTTTGAAAAATAAAATTTATAAAATTTCAAAAAGTGGTTATTACTATTCATAACGGCTAGTTTTAATAGCATTTTGTTGTTTAGTAAAACTCGGTATTGCGTACGACGCAAGCTATCGAGGAAGGTCGCGATTGCGTGTAAAGCAAGCCAAGCAAGTGTTGTGTAGAAAAAGATTCCTTTGATGATTTATATAACATAAAAGTCTCTGGTGTTACATTCTACCCCCCTTAAAAATAATTTCGCCCTCGAAATTCGTCACTTTGTAACAAACAGATGAGGATACTTCTCCCTCATCATATCCTCAAGCTCCCATGTAGCTTCTTCAAGTTGGTGGTTCCTCCATAAAACTTTCACCAATCGAGTGGTCTTGTTTCGTAGGAATTTTTCGCTACGATCCAGAATCTCTATCGGCTGTTCTTCATAAGAAAGATCTTGCTCCAGCGGTACAACATCTGAGCTAAGTACATGTGAAGGATCTGGTATGTACTTTCTCAGGAGAGATAAATGGAACACATCGTGAACTTGAGAGAGATTTGATGGAAGCGCCAATCAGTAAGCTACCTTCCCAACACGATCCAGTATTTCGAAAGGACCGATATATCTAGGGCTCAACTTCCCCTTCTTTCCAAATCTCATAACCCTCTTCCAGGGAGATATTCGTAATAACACTTTATCACCCACTTCAAACTCTAGGTCTTTTCTTCGGTTGTCGGCATAACTTTTCTGTCGACTCTGAGCTGCTCTTATGTGTTGTTGAATAGATCTGACCTTTTCTGCCATTTCATCAACGAGATCAGGTCCTAATAGATTTATTTCCCCAACTTCATCCCAGTAAGTTAGAGTCCGGCATTTCTTTCCATAGAGAGCTTCATAATGAGCCATCTGAATACTGGAGTGAAAGTTATTATTATAAGAAAATTCCACCAAAGGTAGGTGTTGATCCCAACCACCTTTGAAATCCATAGTGCAGGCTCTCAACATATCTTCTAGGGTTTGAATTGTTCTCTCAGACTGACTGTCTGTCTGGGGATGATAAGCAGTGCTGAAACTCAACTCTGTATCCAGAGTATGCTGAAGACTTCGCCAAAACTTCGAGGTAAATCTTGGATCCCGATCAGATATAATAGAAAGTGGTACTCCATGCAATCTTTCCACTTCCTTTACATATATCCTGGCAAGCTGATCTAGAGATAAATCCTCAATAATATCAATGAAGTGTGTAGACTTTGTAAGACGATCAACTATGACCCAGATAGCATTATTGCCTTTGGATGTTTTAGGAAGTCCTGTGACAAAGTCCATAGTAATGTTTTCCTATTTCCATTCGGGTATGGGTAATGGTTGTAACATCCCCTTAGACTTTTGTCTCTCAGCTTTAACTTTTTGACAAACCAAGCATCGAGAGACATATTCAGCAACATCTCTTTTCATGCCATCCCACCAGAAGTACTCTTTCAGGTCCCTATACATCTTCGTGCTTCCGGGATGAATAGAGAATGATGAACTATGAGCCTCATCCAGCAGCTCCTTCGTTAATTCGGGGATGGGAGGAACACAAACCCGATTCCTGAACTTTATTATCCCATCACAATCAAGGTTGAATTCAGGAACATTTCTCACCTTCATTTGTAACTCTACAACTTCTTTCTGTGCCTCTTTAATCATCACATGTATAGATGGTTGAACATTCATTTGAGAAAGATAAGATTTTTCCCCTTCCATTATAATTCCAAGATCCATCCTTTGTAAATCCATAAATATTGGATCTTTTGTGATCCTCATCATGGATAAACTAGCATGGTCTTGTCGACTTAATGCATCTGCCACCTTGTTTGCTTTCCCAGGGTGGTAATGGATTGAGCAGTCATAATCCTTAATCAGCTCCAACCATCTTCTTTGACGCATATTCAACTCCTTTTGTGTGAAAATATACTTTAAAATTTTATGATCAGTATAAATATCACACCTTTCACCATAAAGGTAATGCCTCCAAATATTTAATGCAAAGATTACCGCAGCCAACTCCAAATCATGTGTTGGGTAATTTTGCTCATGGATTTTCAACTGTCGTGAGGCATAAGCTATCACCATATCATTTTGCATAAGAACACACCCCAATCCCTTCTTGGATGCATCACTGTAGATCACAAACCTTTCTCCACTACAAGGCAGTGTGAGCACAGGTGCACTGGATAACCTTCTTTTCAACTCCTTGAAATTCTCTTCACATTCCTCTGTCCAGGAAAACTTAACTCCTTTCCGAGTCAACTTGGTGAGTGGATTAGATAATCGTGAAAAATCTTTTACAAAACGTCGATAATATCTAGCCAAACCAAGAAAAATTTGAATCTCAGTTACTGTTGTTGGTCTCGACCATCTTTCGATAACCTCTGTTTTTGGTGGATCCACAGATATCCCCTCTTTTGAAATTATGCGACCCAAAAATGCAACTTTTTGAAGCCAAAATTCACACTTGGTAAATTTGGCATAAAGATTCTCCTTTCTCAGGGTCTTCAATATAACTCTCAAGTGATCTTCATGCTCTTCCTTGCTCTTTGAATAGACAAGAATATCGTCTATAAAGACTACCACAAATTGATCAAGATAGTCTCTAAAGACTCTATTCATTAGATCCATGAAGATAGCAGGGGCATTAGTAAGACCAAATGGCATCACTATAAATTCATAGTGTCCATACCTTGTACGGAAAGCCGTCTTTGGTATATCCTCCCTTTTGACCCTTAATTGATGATACCCTGAACGAAGATCAATCTTGGAAAAGTATTGAGCTCCGCGTAGTTGGTCAAATAAGTCATCAATGCGTGGGAGAGGATATTTGTTCTTGATAGTGATCTTGTTAAGTTCTCGATAATCAATGTAGAGTCTCATTTATCCATCTTTCTTCTTAACAAATAGAACAGGTGCTCCCCAAGGTGACGCACTAGGGCGTATGAATCCCTTATCAAGATTCTCTTGGAGTTGCTTCTTCAATTCCTGCAACTCAATTGGGGCCATTCTATAAGGTGTCTTTGAAATAGGAAAAGCACCCGGTACGAGTTCTATTGAAAACTCAACTTCACGATTTGGTGGAAGACCCGGTAATTCCTCCGGAAAGACATCATCAAACTCCCGTACAATGGGAATATTCTTAATCGTGAGTTTCTCACCAACCATTTGAGATAAATATCCTTCATTTAGTGGAATCAAGACCCATAAGATGGAAGGAATTTCCACTGGAAGGTTATGTTCATCCTTGCATTGATAGACGGTTGTAGATTGATCTGGAATATGAAATGGGACTTCCCTTCTTTGGAAATTGATATGATCTCCATGTAGACAAAGCCAATCCATGCCAAGAATCACATCAAATTCCACTAAAGGAAGGATCACAAGATTTGCAGGAAGCACTTTCCCAAAAACTTCGATCGGAGGAGAATTATAAATTTTGATGCGACTGTTGTACCATTAGGTGTTGTCACAGATAACTCAACATCTAATTGTTGAGGTAATACGGTGATACCCTTAGAAAATTCTTTAGAAATAAAAGAGTGGGTGGATCCAGAATCAAATAAAACATTTGCTACTTTAGAGTGGACGGTAAGGGTACCTTTCACCACTTCGTTATCGTACTCCACATTGCTGATAGAAATTGCATGTGGCTTTCCTTTGTCTTTAGCCTTAAGATTTTGTTGACGTCGACCATAATCATCAACCCTTGGATTTGGGCATTGATTGGCATAATGCCACATCTCCTTGCACTTGAAACATTGAGGTGTAGTAGGTTCATTCTGTGTATCCCTTCCTTTGTTTGCATCATTAGACATCTTCTTCCCATTATCGCGGCATTCAAATGCCCGATGACCTTCCTTTCCACACATAAAACATTTACTTGTCCTTTTAAGACAACTCCCGCCATGTTTCTTTCCACACTTTGAGCATTAGGGAAAGCTCATCTTCTTTTCAGTGTGCTCTTTAGATTTTCCTTTGAATTCCATATTCCTCTTCTTATCAAACCCATGTGACTGATGGGTTACTCCAATCTCCATCTCGACTTTGAGAGCACATCGAACTATTTCCCCGTAGCTATTGAAGTCCCTTATGGCTAACGCCCTTCGAAGACTTGGTTTTAAGCCACTAAAGAATCGATCGATCTTACTCTCAGGTTGGATAATAATACCAGAATAGTACCTTGCAAGTCTTGTAAAATTTTCTTCATAGGTACCAACAGATTCATCATCCCTTTGCTTCAGTTCAATGAACTCTTTCTCCATCTTTGTTCGGAGAATACGAGGGAAGTACTTATTGAAAAATAAGTTCTTGAACTCGTCCCATTCCATAGACTCAATTTCATCCCTTTGCCTCATATTCTTAATAAGATTCCACCATTGATCAGCATCTCCTTCCAAACGATACACTGCTAGGATGAATTTATCATGCTCAGATCATTGAAGAACTGAAAATATCTTTTCAGTAGTACTAATCCATTGTTCAGCAACTAATGGATCAGTAGACCCACTGAAAGAAGGTGGACGCTACCTCATGAAGGATTCAACAGAATGTTGCTCCTTCCTTTGCTCGTTTGGAAGTCCTGCATGATTCATAGCTTGAGAAAGTTGTGTGAGCATGGCTACAAGATTTTTCATTCCAGCTCCCATATCGTTTGGTTGCTCAGGGGGACAATCATTGCATTGCCCATCGCATTCCGCATTAACACGATTCATTCGGGTTCCAGCCATTGACTAAAACCAAGAAGAATAGTGTGAGAAACACTAATTATAATAGGAACCCCACATAATTCAAGAATAAAATTTTCATTCTTAAGGTCTTATCCTAGGTTATTCAAGGCCATTTCTAAAACACTAAGATTGTGTTCTTATTCTTAGACTTATCCTTATGGTTCTTACTAAGGCTTTCACATCCTAGTTTCCAAAGGTTGACTATACCTTTCCTCTGATACCAACTATAAAAATCCATACTTTACATACATTGTTAATACTTCAAAATTGAAGCACACTTATTACAACATATGACAAAACCACAAAGGACCGTATAGGTATAGTGTCTTTAGAAACTGGGAAACATAAACAACTGGTTCATAAATCTTCTACAGTGTCTCCCATTTATTTCATCATATCTAGGGTCCCTTTTAGCATATTCTACTTAATATCCATCTTCCTGACCTGGGGAAAAGAAAACATAAAAGGGTGAGCTCAAATGCGCAGCAAGGGCAAATAAAGGAAATAAAAATCATATCATATCTTTTTGAAAATCATAACCTGCAAAAGAGATCATAATATCATAACATGGAACAAATCATAGAAGTGAAAATGAGATCCCCATAATCATAACATAAAACTTGAAACCTTGTGTCATGCACACATAATCATGGAAGATCATTTCTTGTTAGTCATGACTCATTGCCAAGACTATCTTAGCGGACAAAGTCCATTTCTGAACCGAGTTCACTCCTCGTTTCAGTCCTGTATCACTGAACCGAAATAACCTTCCGTTCCAGCCATGTCTATCTCATGAGATATAAAATCTTTACCCAATTCATTGGAGGGATATATAGGTCCCACCCATCTTATAATGAATCCTTTCTTATGTGTGCCACATAATCATAAACCATACATCACAGCGTAACACACGTAATAAAAATGGGATTCTTAAACAACATGACATCATAAAACAATTCATATAAGATAAAGGAATTAATAAAAATAATTCCATCACAACATGATCAAATCAATGTAATAATAGGGATAAAAACAGAACCCTTTATTATCTTAGTTGGAAAATAATTTTGATAAAACACTTGAACTCCATTCTTGAGGAAAATATCCTTTCTTCTTCAAAAACACTTTTCTTTTCTTAACATGTCATACAATTATAAACTAAAAGAAGTTGATTAAAAATAAACTTGAAAACTTTTAAAGGGAGCTTCTTGGAAATAATGTTTTAAAAATCCATTCATGCCGTATAAGTTAAAAAAAAACATTTTTCGTACTTTTGTCAGAAAAGTCAAAAAGTACCTCGTACGGAAAAACGACAAAAGATTCCTTTCATATTATTTACTAAAAACTTACCTAAGGGTAAAATTGGATTTAGACTATTGCAAGTGGATGGAAACAATATTACATATTTAGGGAACATGGATGTGGATGATAAAATACACCCCAGTAAATACTTACGAATAAACAATCTCGGATAAAAATGAGATTGTGATATTTCCCTTACCTTAGGTCCGATTGTCTTTGTACATGTATGAAGATCTTGTATAATGGTTTAAATAATGTTATTGACTTATTCCAGAATCATAAATATTGATATGATATCATATATGGTCATATTCTTAGCTTCTTGTTAGTAATATTTCATTGTTACTTGTTACTCGGGTCTTTATTGCCTTTTGTTCTTATGCGTGTTTTGCCGAATACATTCTTATTCTTCTTTTTAAGGTTATAGATACCTTATATCCAGAATGGTATTAGTGTAACATATATCATATTTATTCATTCAATTCATTTATATAATTACTATGTAATGATGATCATGTAGAACGAGTCGCATCACATCGTGGAGACAGTATTCCGTACGTACGCACGAGTGATGATATCGTTCCTATGATCGTGAACTGTATTGGAGTATATATATATTATTTCAGTATCAATATTACTTTATAATAATCATAAATAGTTACTCATTACACCATTATACCCATCCTTGTAAAGTGATGGTGGAAAAATAGATTACACCACGGTGTGGAGACGGTATTCCGTACGTACGCACGCGCGGTGATTTAATTTTTCCATGGGATGGATAGAAGGTGAATTAGGGTTGTTTCATATTTATAATAACATATCAGTATGTAATTAATACTGATTTTATTACTTTATCATGAAACAACTAATGAAGAAGAAGTTGAAGAAGAAAGAAATTGAAAAGATCGGTAATGGATATTACCTCTTCTTTGGAACGCCTCTTTGAATCCTCCACTTAGGGAACTAATATTGGTCTTTGAAGAAGACCAGGACCTCTAGGATTATTCTAGGGAAGTGGAGAGGAGAAAATGGAAGGGGTTGGCCGAGCTTGAGTGCTCAAATTGGTGTGAGGAGGAGGGGGAGGAGGTGCCCTTTTATAAGGGAGGAGAGGGGCACCTTAGGAATATCTCAAAATATTATTTTATATTAAAGTCAAAATCGGTTTATAATGTTTCCAAAGGGTCTTATTTCGAAGCTAAAGTGGGTATGGGTAGAAATCCTATCAACCAATAGGATTTAGACAAGTTTAGGGTATTATTTTAACCTTATCAATTAGATTTAACTCTAAGTGAAATAATTTAACTTTTACCGTGTCTTTTTGTTTTCTTTCACTATATGGTTAATACCCTTACTATAACATGCCAAACGAACCCCAAATTGTTTATTATTAATATATATATCCTTATCTAAGTTATTTGGCCGAACTTTAGATTTTGAGGAATAAAATAACAATTAATAATATAATATTTGATTTAAAAACTATTTTGTGTCAATTTTGACACTATTTGATATATGATTTTTTTGAAAGTCATAACAGAATTATATGTTCGAAACAAGTTGATTAAATAAACATTAATATATCATAGTAACCTATAAAATTAGTTTAATTCATAAAAAGTCTCAAATTACATTTATTTTGGTGTTTTTAACATCAATTATGTCAATATTCCATTAATAAGATAATTACTGCATCATCATTGTGTCATAAATAAATTAAATTATTTAATGTCTAAAAATTACAAATAAAATACCATTATGTATGAAATCTTTTTAGCTTTCTAATGAATATTTATAGTAGAATTTATCTTATGTATAACCCCATATTAAAAATGATTTACTTATTAAACATTGATTTTAACTATTTTAACCTTTCTTTAAATAAAGTAATAATAAATGTCCTAATCTAATCCAACTGGGCCTAAATGGTCATATTTTATTCCTAAGTTTGTTTTTGGTCGAATTACACTTGTCCAATAGAATTAGGACACGTGTTAGGGTAATATTAATATCATATTTACCCTTAGTTACCCTATTTACTATTAACAGCGGTAAAAAAAGTAAAAAGTTACTATTCACCAAAAAATTATTTTTATCTCATTGAACCACATTTTACTTACTAATATCAACCGTGTCTGTCGGATTTTCGAAATTCCATTCACAGAAGCGGTAAAATTATGTTTTATGCAAAATTCAGTTTTTAACCTACCACTTAGTGGTTTCACTATTCATCAAAAATTGAAAGTTTTCAGAAAAATACCAAAATTTCACCCTAGGGTAATTTCGATCTTCTGAGTCCAAAAATGAATTCCATTTTGAAAAATAAAATTTATAAAATTTCAAAAAGTGGTTATCACTATTCATAACGGCTAGTTTTAATAACATTTTGTTGTTTAGTAAAACTCGGTATTGCGTACGACGCAAGCTATCGAGGAAGGTCGTGATTGCGTGTAAAGCAAGCCAAGCAAGTTTTGTGTAGAAAAAGATTCCTTTGATGATTTATATAACATAATAGTCTCGGGTGTTACAACAAACCCCCGCCCTTCCCGAACACGACCAGCCATTTTGGCCGGCAGGTGAGCTGTCGCAGGACAACTTGCGGGTCCCTCCTCCCTTGAACATCGGGGGCCAGGTATCCGGCCGCCCCCTTGCAGAACCGCCGCGGCCAAATGATGTGACTTCCTCCTGTCCGGCGCGGCTCGACGGCACCATGCCCCTCTGCCGCGGCCCACCCCGGTCGCGACCTTCCAAGGTGCTTCGGCACAGCACGATGGCACCGCACCCATCCGCCCGGACCCACTCTTGACCGCGGATTCATTCGGCTTCACCAGTGTGGTGCAATGACGTCATGCTCCTTTGTCGCGGCCCGCTCTGACTGTGGTTCCTTCATTCCCACACTTTGTCGTTGCACCTCACCACCTCTATTCCAAGCCACAAGAAATTCAACAACATAAGGGGAGGAGGTTCGGTCGTGTTGGTGTGGTTTGACCTCCTCCCGTTATCTTGATAACCGATAGCTAATTATTTAACAAAAAAATTCGTTAAATAAAACTCGAACGATGAACAACCCCTACCTCGAAGAAGTTTTCGAACAATGATCGTCGCATGAAACAACGTCGTGAGGTGAAGCTCCGTATATGTTTACGGAGAACGTCTGAGGAGGAGCGGCGTCTCCCTTCCTTTGATGTGGGAAGAATATCAAAAGAGGAGGTGTCGTCATTATTCGGCAAAGGCGTCACACACCTGATGCAGAGAGGAGAGGAGACATCACGTCGATCTCTCCTTGCGGTGAGAGTGTTCTTCATCGATGTCTTGGCGTTCTTCATGAAGAAGATGAAGTTTATCAGGAAAAAACAAAAGAGCTCTCTCCTAAATTATCCTCACCCAACAACCAACCAAAATAAAATAAGGTTCATCCTTATTTTATTAACACATGCCATGAATTAAAAAATTCAAACTCTTATCTCAATTAAATGATTTAGTGTATTGGAATAATTAATGAGGGTAGAGGGGAGAGTTAAAAACTAAAAGAAAGAGGGGGTTTAGGGAATTTGAAGGGGGTGGGGCTCATGTTGGCCCCACCTAACTAAAATCCAACACAGAGGTGTCAAGTGGGTCCCAGCCCAACTCCCACACATGGGATATAGTTACTTAGAGTAGAAATAAAATAGTAACACATATTTTATTTCACTCTTCAATAAATCTAGTTTTTTTAAACAACACCTCCTCAGCAAATGAAACTCCAGAAATAGTCTTCTTAAGAAATTACCAGCGCTGCTATTTTATCGATGCCCTCAGATCTTGACTTCAAGCCCTGGTTCAAAAGTTAGAAAAACCTGCTCGTTTGTTCACTGAACGTACCCAAGCTAAACTTCAGAAATTGATTCTGGGCACATCGGGCCTCGGAATCAGGCGCCTTCAGAAACTGAGTACTCGTAAAATCCCAAAAGAATTTAAAAAAAATATTTACTTGAAATTTACGGGTTTTTACACCATTACACTTTTCTTGCCTCTCCTGGGATGTTTGTAAACAATTTCCCAGTAGACTATTCCATAGCCTCTTCTCCCACTTTTTTGATACCATGAAATTTATTTCCTCTATAACAATTGATTAATTTATCATGGTTTTTATTACCTATATAATAAGTTAATTATCTATATATTTTATAGTAAATAAAATTTCTTTGAAATCGACCACATGTTCGAGGTCACAAATAGGCTAACACTGAGAACATTACGAGTTTTCTAATCAATCAAGGGAACATAAGTCTACATGAGATAATTTTTTCCTATAATTTAATTCTTGAAAAAATATTAATACTCTAATAAATCATAAAATGAAATAAACAATCTTTTGTGTGGTTTAAATTCATAATGAAATATCTATTTTCAGTCATGTGTGACGTGAATCCATAGTCTAATATATATGATATTGACATAACCATTTCCCTCAATAAAATCTCAACAACATTAGACTTATTTAAACTCAATTTCATCACTCGTATTGGTGGTGAATATGAATCCCCAGTAACAATCTCCAAGAAGTATTCTTTTTCTTTCAAAACTAATTATTTGTTTTCAGTTTTAATGAATTTGGATAAAGGTTACACTATTGTTTTATTCTACATTGAGGCATTATTGATGGGTTTTATTGCATACTTGATTCACTATTGATATACTTATGCTCAAATCCACCACAATAAAATTATTATCTATTAAAATACAAATAATGATTAGAAATTCTGCTTTACTGTTTGGATTATTGTTTCTTCTAAAAGGACCACCTGGAAATAAGACCAACATACTAAGTGTGCCACAAATTTCCAATGAAAAATCATATAAATCTTGATAAATATTCATTCACCTTGAAAAAATTATTTTTTTCATTCCCAGTTCCTTAAGGATGTATCTTCTTTCAAGGAGTCAGTTCTTGTTGTTTTTAAATAATCATAGATCTCTCTTCTCTTCATCATGCTTCACCATATGTTTTTTCTCAGACCCGACTCTTTGTTATTAAGAATTTTCATATATATATATATATAGGTATATGTTTTATTATTATTATATGGTTTTTAAAATTATTTTTAATATTTTTATAATTAAATTGTTATTAATGATGTTATGATTTAAAATGAATTAAATAAAATTGTGATTATTATTATTATTATTACTTTTAGTGTTATTATTGTTATTATTATTAAGAAAATTTAATTACATTGTTATGATTAAATTATTTTTAATATTATCATCAAGAATACAAATATTATTATTAAGTTTATTTTTAGAATCAATTATTATTATTATTACTTCTATTAATATTATTATTATTAATGTAGAGTTTTTGTTTTATTATTTCATTTTAGTTATTCTAATTTTTTTGAGGGAACCCTAGGGGGGGCATCGAACCACACCACCCTTTCTTCTCCCTTGAGGAAAAACTCCACCCCTGGCGGATGTTCATAAGAACTAGTAGCCCCGTCCCCCTTCCCCTTCCCCTTCGGGTGCGTAGCACACCTCCCCTCTACACTACCTCTCTCCAGCCTCCTGTTCCTAGAGACTTGCTACTCTAACCTCCCATTAGTGGCCTACATCGTGACCCCTCCTCCTCTCCTCCGACCAGCCCAGTGGCCTGACCTTCTCCCAAAAACCCTGCACACTCCCTACACTCTGGCCTTCCCCCTCTTACCAGTGTCAAAACCAGCTTTGGACAGCTTTGCATCCGAGCACCCTACTCCCTTCTTGGTGTTCCTCTGGAAAACCCGACTCCCCATGTCTGGTTTGTTTCTAAAACAACAAACCTCTGGTATCCCTCCATCTTGCTTGGTTGGCCTCACGTACCATCATTGCAGGTGCATTCCGATTCATTTGGTTGATTTCTTCAATTGGTTGGTTGTCGGGTTAGTGTTTCATACTGAATATGATTATATTTTGTTGTAATTGATTTAGTACATTGTTTTCTAGGTTTAATATTGTTTTTTGGGTTGTGATAGGGGTGCGATGGTATTTGTGTTCCTTGGTTTTGAGGTTTCCTACACCGAGGTAGGTGGTACAACGTATATTTACTGTTTGACGAATGAATTTGTGTGTTTAATAAAATTAGTATGTTATTTAATTATTTTTCTGGGTGTGAATGTAGTTTTAATGGATTTTTAATATGATTTCAAAGTGTTTAGTAACGTGTTTATGTGATATGAATGTTTTGATTTTATGAAAATCCATGATGAGCCATTCGTAGTGTTTTTTAAACTGTGCTGTTGATTTATTATGTTGTGCAAGCGCTTCGAATTCTATTTTGACATGTAAGTGGTGTGAGTTTGGCCTTATAATGGGATGTTTGGTGGAATTTTGTGTTCAAAGTCTTGTGATACTGTTTAGAGTAATTTCAAAATATTTTTAAGTTGTTTATTAAATATTATAATGTGTGTGAAACATGGTTGTATATTTTTTTGGTGTGGGTATGTTTTCAAAAGTGAGTTTGCGAAAGAAAATGGGGGTATTTATGTGTCTCATCCTTGTTGTGAATTTCTAAATATGTATTGTAAATTATTTTAAAATATAGAATGTGTTTTTAATGTCTCTTGGCTGTACATTTAGTTTTTAAGTGACATTTCCTACTTGAAATTGAGTGTATTATTGTAGAAAATCCATGACGTGTTATTTTGAAATTTTATATAGATTGTTTATGTGTTTAATTGTTTTACTAAATTATATGTGTAGTGCGTTGGACCTCGCTGTGATGGTTTTGTGCTGCGAGTGTCGAGGATTCCCAAATGTACATGAATATGGTAATGCATATATATATATATATATATATATTTATTCCCTCATTGTGCATATTCACTCATGGAACATGGAGTATGTGCAATACAGATAGCAGTGTATATATATATATGTATAAATGCATGTGCATGTAAACACCAAGGGTTGGTTCGAGTGGTCGTCGACAAATAGCTTCATATTTGATATAGGCCCCCCACTGCACATTCCATTATATTCATAATTTATTAATTTATTGTCATTTCACTAATTTTAAATAAATAGTAAATAATACTAAGTGGATATTTTTAGAATAAATGGTCATTGTGAAAGATAGTAGTTTTTTATTGATCTTGAATTTCCTGAAAATGTGTTGTTTATATGTGCATAAAATGTGTTGATAAAATGCCCCATTGGATTTTAGAAATGTGTTTTAGATTTAAAATAATTATTTGAGTTTCTTAAATTAGTTTTCATGTGTGTTTTGGGTTTTAAGATTGGAGTGTTCGGTCTTCTAGAAATGGGTTGGTGTTTAGTGGCTTGTTAAGGCCCAGTTGGAACTTTAATATAGTATTTTTTAAAAAATCTCTTTTTAGGAAACTCAAGGTTGACCTTGCTATATAAATTGTTTTTGTGAGTTATGGTGTGTGATGTTCTTGAAATGTGATTGGTTTCTTGATTGAAATTTTGGGCTCACCCCTCTGTTCATTTAGTATTCAACATGGGAACCCGACATAGTATTTGAATCTTCTGAGAATGATTGCTATAATAGTTTAGATTATGCACTAGCTAGTGTCCCTTAGTACATACTTTTCTCTACTAGGGGATTTTACCCCTTTGTTAGGCTAGGTAGGGAACCACTAAGCATTTTGGTGTTATAACGTCATTGAGTAGGGCATGCCTTCAGAATGAGTCACACATATAGTACTTTCTGGATTGTTCACGAGCTCCAAGGTTCGACCCATGCTTTCTTTTGCATTTATTAGTATGTGGATGATGATTAAGGTTCTTACTTTGGTTGTTGGCCCCCATGCACCAATTATCCATTTCCCTTATTGTGTGTTGTTTGTGCGAATGGTTTTACTCTTATTTAACATCAAAAATTTTATTTTTAAATTGTTCGCATTTTTTTAAAATGTAATGAATATTTATCCTTCAAACATTAAACAATCTATTAAATTGAAAAGCTAAATGGACTGTTACTTGCTTTAGAAATGATAGTGTGGGTCAAAACACATATTTTATATAATGTATTTTAAACACAAAATCTGTAAAATTCTTTATTTAATTGTAGTTCTTTGGGAAAATATTTTTGGGAACACCTAATTAGTTTTAATATTCACGCCTATAGTGTTTTCTTGTTTTTTGTTTCTGTTGTAGGTTCGAATCGGGTTTTTTTTCCGTGGGCGAATGTTGGTTGTGGTTTGAGCAGTGACTCTCAAGGTCACAAGAAGTTCTTCTCATGGTCAGGTTAGTGCGTGTTGTTGGTTGTTCATTATTTTTTGTGTCATTTATTTAATTTGCGTTGTTCTACCTTTTCTACTACTTTATTTATTTTCATAGGGAGAAATCATTCCCATTCATTCATTGTTGATCCCATGGCCCTTGTCTCCAGCCCGGGAGGATCAGGAACACCTCTCGGGCCTTATCGTGGATCGGATCGGGTGATCGGTTCAGGGTCGAACCGGGTTGGATCATGAAAAAATGGTATCAAAGGTAGGTTTGTTCCTATTATTTGGGGTGTCAGGTAGATTAGAGATGGAACTATCGGGACTCGAGTGGTGGGTGCGGGAAGAGGGTCCTGAACTCTTACTCATTCTGATCCTTGAGTAACCAGGGGTAGTCCAGGATTTATGTTTTTCCTTTTGTATTTATGGATGGGGGAAGAAAATAGGATTAAACCGGTAATGTGTTTAGTCTCACATGGAGTAGAGACCCATGTGATGCCTGAGAGTACGGTTCAGAACTCTTAGTGGTTATCCCTTGCCTAGGGCATGGTCTGCTAAACCATGTAGCCAGATCTGGCTTGACCACTAGTTCAACATCCAGGTGATTAAGTGTTGGTGATGCCATGGTTTAGTTTTGGGTTGGTCTGAAGGGGTTTTTAAAATGAAATCGGCCTTTTTGGTTTCTCTTATTTTATCTTGGTGTTAGCTTGGCATGATTTTTGGTGTGCGTTTCTCGTGGAACTTGTTTTTGGAATTTCGGGTTTGATTTGTTAAAATTGAATTTCTAAAATAATGTTTTGGGTTATTGAAATTGAAGTGAGTTATTACGGATATTGAAATCATTTTGAGAATTTTTCTAGAATTTTTGAAATAGTTTTAGAAAAATGTATTTTTGGAATATTGGAAATGTTTTGTTTTGGAAGCGGAAGAGCCTTGTTTTGGTCCGGTGATATTCCTATGGGTGCTCACATGTGCATGTAGACATGATTAATGGATATTTGGGGGATGGTGTGTATGGGTTCCAAAGTGGCACAAAAATGTATATTTTTGAAGAATCGTGGAATATCAGTGGCGAGTGATTGATTTCTAAGGTTACATCTTATTTCCTGAAAAGTGTGTTTTTCTCTAAAATGATTTTTTCTTCTTAAATTATTTTTTAATTGGAAAATGGTTTTGTTATTGGATTGAAAATGATGGTATCAAAAGAGATTTCTATCTTTTTTGGTAAGTTCTTGTTTTTCTTTTTCAAGTAGGTGTTTTTCATTGAAAATGTATTGATGCCTTTGGTGGGAATTATTGGACTTCCATTTGAAGTGTGGATGTTTGTTTTGTGTGGTTCTTGATTTTTTTGAAGGCCAGTTTTTTTTCTTGTTTGGGATATTTCCCCTATAAAGGTACCATGTTTTTCCAGTAGGTCTCTGTCAGTTAATGGCTCAGCCTAGATGCTCAATGGAGTGGCAGAGTTGGGTTCTGTTTGGTTGTGTTAGCCGTTTGAAGACGTTGAGGCTGGTTGAATGTCGTTGAGTTCTTTTGAGAAGTTGGGAGTGTCTCTGGGTTTTGAGGAACTCCAAATTTTGTGTGAGTGTAAGTTTTCATAAGTATGTATGGAGGGGCAGGACTGGACCAATAAATGGTGATTGTTCTGTTCTAATTGTGAATGGGGATGTATTGACGGAACCTCAAGAATAGCTTCATCATGTGGTTGTACCAAAGGAAGTAAAGGCGAGGGAAAGCAGTGGAGCTCGTAGGTGCTTGATCAGTCAACAAATGGTGGAATAGGTGTGATAAGTTTTCTGATGATCCAATTTTATTTCCCCTATACGTAGTGTGGAGCAATCTGTTTAAAACTCAAAATAGTTGTTGGTGTTTCTTATATTTTGGAAAGTGAAGGAAACTCATCTGATGGGGAGTGTGAACTGAAGGAACCTATTCTTTGAATGAACCTTTCATAAGTTCATGTTATGTATCTGAGATACCACTCTATCGATTATCTTTAGTGTGGTCAGTTAGGCTGTCTAAGTCGTTCGCCACAATTCTCAGTTGGTATGTTGATAGAGTGGTCTCTTGGTACATGAGGAGAATTCTGTAGGTTTCTTTTCTAGTGGAGGGAGTTCCAGTCAGATATGGTCAACTTATGACTGTGAGGAGGTTGATGATTTAGATATCAGGACCCCATCCATAGGCCCTGATGTGAATCCTGCACACAATCAATACTCATCATATGTGGGATGGTATTGGTCTGAATTATGTCTAAAGTGTTAGGATGAGGACAAATAAAATTTCAATATTGTTGTACTGCCACTGAAGGCATCAATTTTGTTGTGAGGGGCATGTCACCCTTGTCTCCTTGATGTGGTCTCAATCCCTCCGATTCCCCCCACATCCCACCGGTGAGGAAAAGGAATTATGGAGTCCCACTGCCATGCCTCCCACATCCCACGTTCCGAAAGAACTCAACTGCCATGAGGCATCTTTTAAGGAGACGAAGCCACAATGATCCAGGGACATTGAGGAAAGGGAGTCATGACAAGAACATAGGCTGTATTGTGTTCTAAATAGGTTCAGATAATCTATATTCTTGTAATGCCAATAGGTGTGATCTGGGAGGGATCATGCACTGATGGTGAGAGGGAATATAAATTCCTCTACCTGTGCCGAATCCATCCCATACACTTAGAAATTTCATACCCCAATGATGGGGATTACCCATATAATTCAACAAATAATGGATGATTAATTTAGTTATGACTTGGGGTATGCTTTGGTCCATACCGTTGAGCTGGTAAACTCTTACATGGTTCTTGGTGATGAAGAGAACCTGGATGACCCTCCCAAAAACCCAGTAAACACCAGCGTTAATTAAGCCATGGGTATGTGAATTTGTAGAATGTATTTGTTAGTGTTTACAACGGATCCTTGCACACCACCAAGACTAGACATCATAACTAGTGCAGAGCTCACCACTTACAATATTCTCATATAGTTTCATCTGATCTACCTCCACCACTATTAGTATGGCTTCATCAATTATAGACACCACAACCATGATATGATCAGTCACATTTGGTTAGGGGTGGAGCTCAGTCATTTGGCCGTCAGCTGACAACCAATCTATGTAGTTTGACTAGTGAGTAGTGAGAAATTCCCAACACCAACCCGAATGTGATGGTTCAACCAGAAACACCCATCATACCTCCTTCCATAGAGCAACCTCATGTCAGCAGAATTGTACACTTGGAACAGAAATAGGACATCCTCAAGAACCTTTCCCGCATTACTGTGAGCATCTCTATCCATAAGGCACTCAAATTTTCTGAAGATATGTGTGAATCCTTTGAGGATGCTTTACGAATCTCCCTCTAGTTTGAGACATAGGTAGCATCGATATAATCCTTCCATGAAAAGATAGTCAAGCACACAGAATTTCTGGACATCATCTCTTTCTTTAGAGAAGATTAAGGTTCTCTTATACAGGGGAACATCTGCCTACATTACATCACAATTCAGTTTAATGATGTGGAGGTCTACCACTGTCTTATCGACATGGGATCTGGGATCATCCTTATGTTGACCTAGACACTCCATAATATGGGGCTATTGAAAATAGATCTGAGTACCTCTAACATGAATATCCAAGTTTATGACATGACATATTAGACAGCAGTTTTAACGATTTTCCTGAAGACCCATTTTGGTAGTCTATATGCTAGCACCATATTTATGGTTGTCTCACAAGACACCACATACAATGCATTGATAGTAAAACCCTTGATCAACTTGTATGCGGTAGTATCATCCTCATATCACCAATTCCTTAAGTACACAATTTATGGTCGAGTAGGCGTACTCTAAGGAGATTCATCTCCCTTTACCTCTTGTGAATCCCACTACCAAGATTCCGACTACTAAGACAAAAAGTTTTAGCCTTCTATGGCTGCGACCAACCCATTGACAGACCTAGATGATGCCAACATTTTCTAGAATCCTTGATATGAGGCCACAACTATGTATATGGGGAAATGTTTTTGTCTCTAGAATGAGGAGGAAGTGTGTTCCCATGTCCATGGTATTCCATGATACCACCTCATATTCCTACACATATCAGTCTCGGGTGATACCAGAGCCCCCTACTCCTATAAGGTATCAATATATCTGCCCCATAGAAATGAAAATACGTTATACTTTCTCATTTCACCGAGTTGGGATAAACCAATAGTAGAATATGTGCCATTGTTTCTTTGATATTATCAAATAGGGACCCTTGGGTCGGAGTCCAGATGAGATCAGGTTTTCAACATTCATTTCCATGGTTTTAGCAGAGAAAGAGTTCCTCGAGGAGGTTTCCATTTCCATTCAGGATGTCACTAGTGTCTTGTCAGGATCTATCAACTTGGAGGAGTTTCCTCCTACCAATGATCCTCTCACAGTGGATGAAGATAAGGTTTTCGAATATTATTCCCCATTACATTAAGAATGAATTTCCACTACATTTAATGAATTGGTATAGGTGAACCTCATTATCTGTGAAGTTATGCCCACAGAAGAGAAACATTAATACATGGATTTCCTAAGGAAGTATCATGAGGTATTTTCATAGAGTTATGAAAAGATTCCAGAGCTATATCCTTAGGTTTCCATCCACTATCTCGGTCTCCCAGTAAATCATAAAGGGTACAAACAACCTCTATGAAATATGCACCCTTCTCATGGTGCTATTATCGAGGACGAGGTTGAAAATCTCATCAAATCCAACCTCACTAAAAAAGACTATTACCCCCATATGGTTAGCTAACATTATTCTTATTTGGAAGAAGAATAGATAGATCAGAGTCTGCAGCAACTTCTGGGATCTCAACCGTCACTTTATGAAGGATGATTTTCCACTTCCTATAATAAAACTATTGATTTATTCCACCAGTTGGTTCCATGATCCCTTTTTCATTGATGGGTATTCTGGATATAGTAAAATACAAATGGCCCCTAATTATGAAGAGTCTACCTCCTTTAAGTAACCACAAGTTATTTTCTACTTCCAGGTAATGCCCTTCAGTATAAATAATGAAGGTGCCACCTATTAGCGTTCCATGAACCTCATATTCTATCCGATCCTAAGGAAGATGGTGTAATTATACATTGATGATCTGGTTGATAAATATTACTAGTGTCAGGACAATCTTAGAGATCATGAGAAAGTGATTGGATTCCTTCATTCCTGCCATCTATAGATGGATCCCATGAAGTGTGCCTTTGGGGTCACCTATGAAATGATTGATGGCTTCATTGTTAGATACAGAAGCATTGAGATAAATCTATAAAATATCAAGGCCATTAGTCTGATGTCTCCTGCTATTGGGAAAGAATCATGCATTACTACTATAACCTCCGATTATGATGCCTCCCATTTTTGGAAAGCTACTGGTCCTTTATGTCACCACTCTGGAACAGTCCCTCTATGCCCTTCTAACCTAGAAGAATAATGAGGGAATAGAGAATAGTTTATACTATCTCAGATGAATGTTACTCAATACAGAGACCAGATATTCCTCTATCATGAGAAGCTTCCTTGCACTGGTATTCGTAGTGCCTTAATTACGACGTTACTTACAACACCATGAGATATATTTGGTGTCTCGAGTGGATTTCCTAAAGTACATTCTAAACATCCCGATGATAATTGGCCATCTAGCTCAGTGGGTAGTTATCCATAAATAGTTCAACATCATGTTTTCCCCCAGAAGGATATCAAAGGATATCCTTTTGAAGAATTTCTTACCACCCATCCAGCCCCCACAGAATAGTCTCTGGATCTTTATTTTCCATATGAGGTAATACTCTTAGTGGATCAATCCACTCCATGTTGGAAAACACTCTTTGATGGAACTTAATGAAGCCCTAATTGATGGAGACTCAATGATTCTTGACTCAACAGAGTAGGCCTACGTATAATGTTCATCACACATACACAAGCTATCTCAATCTATTCATTCCGATTGTTAGACTTTTGTACCAACAATGAGGATGAGTATCAGGCTCTCATCACAGGACCGATCTAGCCCTTGAGATTGATCTCCCACAATTTCATGTGAAAGGGAAATTTGATTTGGTCACAAAGATGATCAACGGCGACTACGTCATTTGGAAGCTAGGTCTTGTACCTCTGTTAGAGCATAGTCACTAGCTGATGGCCCAATTCACTTCTCATCCAGAAGTTACTCATGTACCACAATCATAGAATGGTCGAGCTGATGCCTGGTCCGGTCTTTCCACATCTCTTGTAGAGCCTGAATAGGATTATTTGATTATCCATGTGGCGCATTGAAGATTCATCGCTCTCACTAATTTGTATGATGCTGATAGCCCACAGGTAATCCACCTTACCATCAGTTCCTCCACATTGGGACATCCAGGTCTCGCTACCTTAGATTTGGAGAAGACCCCTGATTGGACGACTCCCTTTATCGAGTATCACCCGCATGATAATATTCCGATAGACCAGGACAAAGGTGAGAGAATTCAATAGTGTGTAGTGTAGTTCACCATTAAGAGTGGTCACTGTCTTGAGAAAATACTCTAATGATGTGGGTTTTATGGGATTATCTTCTATTGAATCCAAGGGGACTAGATATCTCAGGTGATGCAAGAGGTTCATGCCAGTTCCTATGGGGATCATCAAACAATGTGGAAAGTCTCTAATTAGATCCAAATATTGGGATATTTTTCATCCACTAAGATCCATGGCTGTATCGAGTTTTCCAAGAGGTTCCATTCATGCCAAATGCATGCTATTTTTTTCATTGTCCGCAAGATACTCTCCATAATACCAAGCACTCTTGGCCCTTCGCAGTATGGGGACTTGATGTCATGAGACCATATCCACTAGTAATAGATCACCAATGCAGGTTTATTCTCAGCACTATGGATTTAACATCCAAGTGGGAAGTATAAATTCTGCTCAAGGAATTCAAGGAACATACTATCATTGAGTTCGTGAGCTCTAATATCACACACTGATTTGATGTCCCTCATGGATATCCTCACTGATAACTACACCAACATCTAGGAAGCCAAGCAGAAAAAATTATACACCATGTAAAATATCTGTTCTAATCATACCTATCACTTTCACATGCATGAAAATGGGTAGATCAAGACATTAAACAAAACCGACTTTGACATCTTATAGAAATCATTATTTATAATAAGAAGTGTTATCCATACAAAGTCCCCAATGCTCTCGGTGCTTACTATAAAATAACTTGAAATTCCACTTAGGTGACCCCATATTCTTTGTTGTATGGTATATAGGTAGTCCTACCCATAAAGATTAATTTACCCTCATTACGCACAACCCTCTACGATCAGTAAAAACTAGAAAAAGCAACCAAAACCATCAATCTAAACTAGAAGTTCTTAATGAGAACATGATCAGTGCCTTGAACAATCTGGATAGCCATTAAAACAATATTTCTAGGGAATTCAATAATAACATTCACCTCTGCTCTTTCTTACAAGGTGACACAATATTGTCCCTGAGAATGCCAACGATACTCGAAAGGAAGCCACCAATGTTGGAGCCCAAATGGGTGGGGCCTTATTTAATTCACAATGTTGACCCCAATGGTACATACTTACAGGTCACTATGTATGGTGAGTGTATTACTCATCCAATCAATGAACAATTCCTCAACTAGTACGTCTCATGAGGGCCATGTCCTCCCACATGACATTAAACTGTATTACCGTCCTTTAAGACATTAAACTGCACATATCCATCATTGATGATAGTAAACTTCCTATCATAGTCCTAAAATATGTTAAAATGTAAATGGTTCAATCTCTGAAACCATAAACTATGATATCACCATCCTTACCAAAAGTAATTAAACTAAAATGGTACCACCACGCTTTATGTCTCCCTTTATTTGGGTTTCCATAATATTTCACTTCCAAAAGGACCCTTGGATGGTATAGATGCTAAGCCTTAGAGATCTCCTACCACTTTGGGCAAATGTCCCAGTGTATTTTGATAATGTTATGAGACAGGTTCCTAATTTCGCATACGACCAGTGGTCAATCCTCATTTTTTGTTCCTATTTTAAGACACACAGTGTGAATTCTATGTTTCAAACACGGTAAAAAATTATCCTCCATCATTTTCCACCCCCATTGAGCCCTAAATATTGGACACGTGATTCACATCCCTTTCCACTCCATAATTTTGAGTCAAATTTAAACACCCTTGGTGTTATCCCTCTGTGACAATTTGTATGTTAAAGAGTACAAATCAACATCATGTTGTCATTATTGACTCCACATAATTTCCACATACTTTGTATTCCATGTGTTGCAAAGATTATCTCTTCCCTTGTTTCCCACATCGAGCATAGATAACGTGGGATTGGGGGTTTGGTTATTGTTTATGCCTGCTTGAAAGAATATCACTTCTTTTGTTCCGAGCTCTATGACCTTAAACTATGATCTCACGATATTTCCTATAAAGAGTTAAACTGCATGACATATTAAGCACTACCTATGTCATGATTCCCATCCTTATGGGATACATAAGAATTTCTGGACATTTCATCTTGGCTCCATCTCAAGCTCCACTAATTATCTCTTCTGTTCGGACATTTTCCCTGATTCATATGTGATTGCATGGTGTGGAATATGTGGTCTTATGTATTCTATCACATCGGGTATATAATATCCACACCACATAATTACCCTTATGTTCTAGTCCCTCCCATCTTTGTCCTTAATGCATGACATTAAACAACATGGCCATAGAAGAACTATGTGTGTCTTGATTCCCATACTTATGGGATATGTAGGAATACTAGGACATTTGATCTTTGGGTACAAACCTAGGACCTTCAATATTTTCTGGCCCCTTGGCCTAAGGCTTCCCCCATGGGATTGTGTGCTTTGTGGTGGGTACTTATGTCCTCATTCACATCGGGTATACTTTATCACGCCATGCACATTCCCTTTAGAACCTCATTCTTCCATATGCATTTGAACCATATGTTGTCAAACAATTCGATATCATCCTACATGACTTTATAATATTTCCTCTTTTCCACATGATGTTACAGTGCATGGGCTAGTCCTATCACACGACCCTAAATAGTGACCCTATCTTCTTGGCCTAAAGATTAAAAATGTCACCGCATTATGGTGTCCTTACTTAGGGAGACATCATGTTTGGCATTGATCACCCACCATGATATTTTCAAGGCATACATATGTTTTGATTCATATGGAAACACCCAGATTCTCCATCCTAGGGTTGTTTCTAAAAAAACACATACCCAATATAAATAAAAAACAAGATCCATCGAATGCCACTTGTTTCAGTTCATGTGACAGACCTACACAACATTATGTCCCCTAGAATTGTTGTCCTACCCTTCCAATTTCAGAGCTATGTATGTATTGATTCCTTTACTTATGAGATATGTAAAAATGCCCAAAAATTTCATCTTTGGGTCCATCCCAGGTTTATCAATTCTTTCCCTCGGCCCTTTGGCCGGAGTTCTCTCTCAGAATTGTGAATGGTGTGGCGTATGTGGACTTATGTCCTCATTCACGTTAGGTTATTTTCCCATGCCATAAACATTCCTCCTTGAGATACCTATTTTCCCTCATCCTTATCACATTAAGTTAAACTTCTTGGTACATCAAGAACTATGTTTGGCTCGATTCCCATCCTTAAGGGATATGTAGTAATGTCCAAGAATTTCGTCTTCAGGTCCAACCCTAGGTTCCTCAAATCCTAAATTCTTTTTAGTCCCTTGGATCAAATTCTGTTGTAAGAATGTGGTGTGGGGTGGACTTTTTTGGTCCTCATTCATGTCAGATTTAGAATACCCATTCCATGAACATTCCTTCAATGATCTCCCTTCTATGTTCTCTCTTGTCCATAACACATGATGTTAAATTGAACGACATTCTAGAACTACGTGTGGCATGATTCTCACCCTTGTGGTATATGTATGAATTCCTGAACATTTCATCATTGGGTCTAACCCTAGGTCTATCTATATATTTTTCCTCTTTTCATGCCTCAATAATGTGCTCAGATGTAATGTGGTTTATGACATCGTGTGTTGGATTCTACATGGACATGCTTTCATTCATTTCCATGCTTCACGTTTCGCTTTGTCTGCGTTCCCACCATCTTTCACATCTGAAAGGACCCTAAAATGGTATGGATGCACAACCTTATGGATCACCTACTGATTTGGGCAATGTCCCACAGGATTTTGAAATACATTATGAGATAGATTCCTAGTATCGAATTTAGTTAGTGGCCAATCCTCATTTGTTGTTGCCATTTCAGGTCCCACGATGAGGATACTATGTTTTGAAAATGGTCAACATTAATCCTCCATCGTTATGCCACCCCCATTATACTCTAAATATTGGTATCGTGATTCTCATTTCTTTCTACCCCATCATCCTCATGCATAAATTCAAAACCCTTAGTGTGATACCTTTGTGCACCTTTGTGTGCTTGGAGGACAAACCAGTGTTGTAGGGTCACCCTTGGATCCACACATTATTCCCCTACAATGTGCTTTTATGCATTGTATAGGTCTTATCCTCCATTATTTTCCACACCCAGCATAGCTCATGTGGGATTAGGGATTTGGGTAAGGCGTGTTTCAGCATGGAAGAGTCACAGATTCTTAAAATCCGAACTCTACTGCCTTAAACATGGATCTTTGGTCAAATTCCATGCCTCATGACTCTAAACTACATGTTCTCTCTCATAAATTTGTGATGTAGTCCTTATTTATTCATAGAACCATGTTGCACATTTCCACCTTGGGAATCTCCCCATTATGATCTGAACTTTTTGACCATAAACTAAGATCCCTTACATCTATATCGTATGGTGCCAAACTACATATTCTGAAACTAGGCTATGTAATGATAAATTATCCATCCATACGATATCTTTACTCTAGAAGTTGTTTCCCCTTTTGGTATTGGCCTTCTACTGCACCACATTCAATAACTAAGTGAGGCTTGATTCCCGTCCTTATGGGATACATAGTGATGCCTAGACTTCTTGTCTGTGGTCCAACAACATCACCACGAACCATGTTGTTCCATTTTAGCTTGAGTTTCCTTGGAAGTATATGGTGTTGTGTGAACTTCTGTTCTCATTCACGTCAGGTTGGAAGTATCTATTCCATATACCTTTCTTGAATGTTCTCCATTTTTCAATCTGTACCGCAAGACGAAAACTACACAGGCATGTTCCATGCACATGACATTAAACTGGGCACCATATGGTCTAAGCCCTATGAAATTAAACTAAGATTATTACCATCTATGATTAAATGAAGTTAAACTACATAGAAACAACAATATTCCCCTTTGAAAGAAGATATCACCCCCTTTTGGTATTGGATACCTATCGTACCACCTTTAAGAACTACGTTCGGCTTGATTTCCATCCTTATGGTATATATAGTGAAGCCCAAAATTCTTGTATGTGGTCTAGTCACAACTAATTTTTCCTCCCCATCCCCTTCTTTCCAGTGATCTACCAAGAAGTATGTGGTGTGGTGTATACCTCTTCAATCCTCATTTATTTCATGTTTATAATATTATCACCATGTACTCACTTCAAGATTACCACTCCGTGTGTTCATCATGCATGATGCTTAAACTTCATTGGTAATGTTCACTCTTTGCACATTACTTCATTTGGGTTTCTATTATCTTTTACATCTTAAGGGACCCCCTAACAAGATGGAATCTAGGCCTCATTTCTTTCCTAACATTATGGTCCAATACCCCGATGGATTTCAAACTATAATTTGATGCAAATCCCATATCTCGAATATGGACATCAGATGATCCTCATTTGTTTGTTCCCATTCTAGGATAATGTGAAATGGATGATGTGTTTTGAACATGGTCAACAGTTGTGCGTTATCATCACACCACTCCCATTTCATCCCAAATATCAAATGATTTGAATCCTATATTTAATACCCTATTCCGTTTTACGGATCCTCAACACCTCCAATGTTGTAACTCCTTGCATTTACACGCATCAAGTAGAGAATGTTGGTTCATCTAGGATTTTCCCCACCTAACATTTCCTTTCACTGTTGAACACTCTCATTGGATGGAGAAGGCCAGAAAATGTTAAATGTTTCCTACACCAAGAATGAATCATGTAGGATTAGTGTTGTGGTATGGTAATATCCATATACGAGACTGTGTGGCCCATAGGTCCTACCAAACTACTACAAAATGTGACACTATCTTCTTCACCACATGGATTAAATTGGTTGGAATAAAAAGAAATTTGAATCCTAACCTTGCATGATACATAGAGGCATTTGAGAATCTGATCCCCAGGTCTAAAAACTAAATGGTAAACTCCCTACCTTTGCCTTCTCGGCCTTGAACTCCCTTTTAGGAACATTCAGTGTAGTGAAGACCTCTCTTGTCCTCATTCACACTAGGTTATGAACCACACTCCACATTTATTATTTGGGGTAGCCTTGTCCTCAATGTAAGAGTTTAAATTGAGGCCCTACCCTAAACATGTTTTGGATGCCCCATGATAATTATGGGATGCCTTAGCTTCCTCACCAGAGAGAATTTCCCCGTCCAGTGTTGGTATCTGTGAACACTATTCTTAAGAACTATGTTTGGATGAATTCTCATCCATATGAGATACATAGTGATGACTAAGAATTTTGCGTCAATCCCATCATTGAGACTATTACCCTTCCTGATTGTTTTCTGATAATTAGGGTCCAAACACTATGATGATAAAATAAGAGTAAGTCTATTTAATTTGACTTTAAGCTGTTGTCTATGGTCCATGAAGTATAACCTTAATCTATATGCAACTTCCAAATAATATGTCTTTAAACTATTCCATACATCGTCTTTATAGTACAACGTTAAAGTATGAATAAATCATCCATGTCGTAGGGCATTAAACTATGTGTCTATCATCCTCATTTTCATGAAATAAAACTACAAGGTATCTTGGGTCCTCACCAGAGAGGTCCCATCTAAAAATGGGTTAATCTTGATTCAGACCAATACACTCACCCAACTTGCTTTCACCCTGGTGACATAATTCCAAGGGTGTTGGATTCCATTCGAACAACCCATCATTCCATCCCATGCTTTGAGTACCCTCCTATTCAAATACTCTTACTATTAAACATCTTAATGGACCCCAAATGTAATGGATTCTCAGCCTTTCAGATCACCTAAAATTTTGGGCCAACATTATAAAATTTATTGGAAATAAACTTAGAGTTAGGCCCCATCTGTTTGAATACGGTCAGTAGATGGCCCTCGTTTGTTCATCCCCATTCAATTATAACATGGTATAGTGACTGTGATTAAAATATTGTCAACATTTACTCTCATCATCATGAAACTATCATTATATTCCAAATATTGGGTATCATGTTTCACACTCCCCATTCCCATTTGTTTGGATTATTTCTAAATCCCCTAGAGTCTTGCCTCTCGTTCACTAGAGTACATTAGGAATAACTTTTTGGATTTTCTAAGAACCCTATTCTCTGGTTAAGACCCCCACCATTGTCCAGGAAACTCTTGGTGGCCATTCGTACCCAGAGTATTCAAAATGTTTATCCATTACACTCATATAAAATTTGAATAATTATGTTGTCATCCATTTTCTTCACACTGGGTATGACCCACGTGAGATTAGGTATTGATCACTAGTTACATCATAGTTATGATTGAGTAGGGATAATTAAAGTAATAAAGCCTCAATATTTTCATTAATGCACATAAAAAAATTTCCATGAATGTATGAAAGTATATTTTTGAGTTCATGCATGTTACAACTCCCATGGACTTGCCACTCCAATAGTTAGATTTTCCTCCTCAATAGAGTGTTCAAGTTCTACCACTCATTGGTGTGTGGCCTCCAAAATTTTCTATCACCTATTAAGCTCCCTCTCTTCTTCGCTATCCATGTGGGGAAATCCATCGGCCCTGATGCATACCCTGTCATCATAATCTTAGATGTTAGCCATATCTTAGGATTATCATCTCATCTACTCATCAACTTCTATCAGTTTTGACTTTAATTGATATATTAATTCTTATTGGGCACTAATGAATGAAGACTATTCATTCACCCACAACCTCAAACACCAGACTTCTTGTTCATCCTCTAGATGTTTTAGGATATTGATAGCCTTATTCTATTTCTGACCAGTACTGAGGTCGCATGCGTCCTCCCACACCTTCTCAGTAAGGTAATCTTGAATGAGAATGTGAGGGCATCGTGCATCCACTACTCCAGTATATAGTTCTCACTACCGAGGGAAAAGTTTTTCATCTGACTTATCCACTCCGATTGTGGGGTGTTATCGATGAAACATTTGATCAATTTCCCTGAATAATGGTAGAAAACCTTTCTATACTCTTCATTAGAAGCGTTCTTGTCCCACTCTTTACGTCAGTGGATTCATATTCAAGAAATGATTCTACGAGGTCATTAGTATGATATTATTTGGGATGGTATTAATCAATTGATTCTGATTCAATGATGTCCAACATGTCAACTCCATACGTTTCCCCACTGGTGGTATTGCGCGTCAGCACGAGTCGATCATAAGGAACTATGGCCTAGTCAGCCCGAGCACTCTGTACTATAGAAGCCAAAACCCCTCCTTAGAGTAGATCCTCGATTCTTCTAGACATTTACACCAGAAACATGTGTACCATCTTGGATACTATGCTGCCATGGGCCACATTAGACAAATTTTATCAATCAGGAAATAGGTACAACTCTGATGCATGAGACATACCCTAGCCAGAAACTTGATCTAACCTCAGGTCTATTATCTCTGAGAGGCCAGTATGCATCCCTCCTTATATTATTTTAGGTCCTGGGGATCCTGAGGAGGATACCCCTAATCCCGTAGCACTACTAGATTTTGTATCCATTATATCTCTAAATGCAGGTCTTAGGGTTCAGTTCTCTATGCCTGTCACACCTTTGTCCCCATCAGTGGTATTGGTTGATTGAATATTTTTCCTATATATACAAGTTTTGGTGAGAAACCAAGATAATGTAAGAAGGTAACTGACCAAATGAAGGGAAGTGAGAACTTAGTTTCTAGAGTTACAACAAACTCGACCAAGGAAATTACACCCAATGCCACTATATATCCTTCTTTAGCAGAGGACCCCTAGGAATTTCCCTCCACTACTCGACTGAAATCTCATTCATTGACTTCTCCCCCCCATGATTCATCTACATGACCGGGCAAGGGAAAACACTCCGCCAATTGAGCCTCAATCAATTCTTTAGGAGTAGTCATGTTCAACAACACCCTTACTCAGTGTATCATTGGACACATGTTGTCACGAGAGTATTAATTCCTCTAGTTTCATCACAATCATTCTTCTGTCAGTAGGGGTAGCATTGAAACCACTGTTCCCAATTAAAAGTTCTCATAGTAAAATCCCATGCATTTTCATGTTTTCCAACAGGTCATTAACACTAAGATACATTTTTCTCTGTCAATAATCTTTCTATGACTACAAAAAGACAGTATCATAAGGAATCGTTACCAGACATATTTACCTCCCTAGAGATTGGGGGGGCTAAAAAGCCTTAGGGTGGTTCACCTCTCTCCCAGGACCCCCTGGTGGAGCCACCGAACCTGGAACTATCACCTCTTTCTCTTCACCTCTAGCCAGCACTGGTTCACGGTCCGATGACTCGTGGCATACTACCCCTAACATTATGAATTCATTTCCTTTATGAATGTTGGATCCAACTTATTGATGTCCCCCATCATCATTCTTCGATGTTGTGGTTCAGGGACCACTACTTTGCTGGCTCAGATAGTCAGTCACATCAACATCTCACCAGGGTAGGTAACCTCCCAACTCTGTGCATAATCGTGAACAAGACTGAATGTGGAATTGGATAGGAGAAACTTGTTACACATCTTCCCACCATCGCTTATAAATAGTATCAGGAGTTGTCGAATCATGCACATGTGGTTATCGTGGTGCAAATTTGTGTACACCTGTTGGGTCAGCCTCTGCATGCACTCAAATTGTCTTGCAAACTGGTGTGGTGTATATGATTCACATATAGGTTCTCTGTATACTAATGTCACCAGTACACCACTATAGAAAGATAGCTAATATTAATGATTCTCTACAGTATCGTTACCATCACCAGTATATGCTCCGATTGGAAAAGGGAATTGGTTGAAGATGAATTGTTGTACCCACTGCATCTTACCCAACACGATCACTATTTCCATCCTCAATGGTGCGCACCTCACAATATTCAAAATTTCCATCCGAGAATGTAGCCTAGGAAGACTGATGGGGTTAAGATATTCATAAACCCCACATGTTCCACAATCCAACTATACAGAAATTGGAATGGACTGCACACCTGTAGTGGCCTCTTTCTCTCACTAATGTGTTGGAGTAGATGGTATAACATCATCAGCACTTGTATGCCCAGTTTTATGCGGTCTCCACCAACCATTTAAGACATTATAGATTAATGTACATGGTATCACCACCCATGTGTGCATCTATGATCAGTGATATCTAACCCCAAATCTGAACCGAGATGACTCTAGCCCACCTGACTATTGGTCGCTGCTCAGTCTTGATGCTATACCCCCACAGTTTCCACTGTCTATTCTCCATGATCCGCCAATATGAACCTTTTTTGCCCCATTGAGCTCATTATGGATATATGGGGGGCCTTACCAGCAGTGTTCATCTAGTGGAAATTCATAAAATATCCAAACCACTACTTAATGTGGACATCTCAAGTGTTCTTTTTATCCTTTTTTGTACCTAGTACTATCCTCAGCAATTCCATCACCAATGGAAACATATACAACTTGTCCTACTAAATGTTCATGGTGGGAAGGAACTCGTCATACATCACTCCCAGGGTTTCGATGCTTGAAATTTAATGAAGGTCCCAGAGTCTAATTCCAACCTCTCCATGATGTTGGTGGAAAGTGTTGTCATACAGTGACAAAAATCTTATAAATTCTAGTATAAAGTCATTCGGTTGAGACACACTGAATTGGGAGGTCCATAAAACTTCATATAGGGCTACCCACCTTAGTATATTATGAAACTATTCATAGGATGCACATGACTAGTAGGCCCATGCGAAATCATCTGTGAATTTTTTATCCTGGTGTAGATCCTAGATTTTGATACACCACTTGTCTAGGTTTTTGAGCCTTGCCTTGATGATCATATTGTATAGAGGTAGATGTATCTCATTTTCCAATGACATTCCATCGATGTTTTTGACATGATTGTATATGAAATGTGCAGTGAACAGGGTGTGATCTTTTCTAATGTGGATATTCGTAGCCCCGTAGCATTAGAATTTCTTAGGGGTGCTCCTGAAAGAGTAGGCTAACTCACCCAAGCTGGTGTCTGGGATTGAGACTTCATCCCTCAATACAAAGCCGTACAATGGCATGTGCTTGAAAAGAAGGTATTCCTTATGGACCTCCGTTAGCCGCTCGATCAATGATTAGTGATCAGAAGTGCAATAGATGTACTATCCTATTTTGATGTTGTCGTCCATTGCATCCCTCTGCTAGAATTAACATGAGATTTTCACACAAACTCCCGAGTTGACATTATCCCGAAGACATATATTGTTTTTCTGGTCGGGGAACAAAGGCTAACTGCAAAAAAATCATTCATGAAGACTGTTCATAATAACTCTTCATGAAGACGACCATAATGAACATACCCTCCATGAATCAACCTTGAATTTGGCCTATGTCACAATGGAGGCAAACACATCATGATGAAACAGTTCACTAAAAGTGTTCGCAAAGGACTGGACCAATGAACTACGATTCGCTAAAAGAGTTCACGAAGAGGATCGATTCAGGAAGAGAGAGCACAGACACACTCATTCACGAAGATCTAGATGTAGACAAACAACTATGGTCCCCTATTTATAGGCATGGTTGGCGCCATCTTTGTGGAGACCCACAGATTCTCTTCATGGTGCCTCTCGCTTGCACATTGCGGTGACTCTCTAAGAGGGCCACTTAGAGATTTCACTTCACGATCACCTCTACGATGCAACATCATGACCGCCTCTATGACTCAACTACACAATATACTATATGTTCAATCATCCTAGTATCTTCAGCATCTTACCCTAAAAATCTAATCCTATTTTCCTTTCGTTCCAATTGTTAGTGGGAATTTGTGAGTTCCAAAATTCATCACCCTTAAGGAGGGAACTCATCACCATTGTAGAGTTAATCAACACACAAAAAGGGACTAAAAAACCCTCAAAACCATCCCAAAGGGAACCTTCGTGATGCCCTCCACAAGTCTAGACTGCCCTCATGAGGACTGCATCTACGGACATCTCCACGACACCATGAACCCTCAGTGAGTCTGATAAATTCTGATAGAACACGTCCTCTCTACGGTGTCATTAGTCTCCACAACCCGCTCTATGATGACCGTGTTAGAAATCCTCTCCCTAGTGTCATTAACCCTATGTAAGATGGACTCATTCTGATGGGGTCCCTCCTCTCTATAGTATCACTCCTCTCTATAGTGATTTCTGTGACACTGGCTGACCTATGTTGCCTATAAATAGAGGTATCACCCCATCTCAAATGACTATTGCTCCGCCCTTTCATCTTATGAGAATTTGTTTCTCAAAGACCTCTTTGAAACCAATAGATGGATTACCAATGCTACTTAGCCTATGTGAACCATGCCTCATGTTCTTCATTTCCTCTACCTATGGTGGTTATTCCCTTTGCAAATCATTAAAAACTTCCACTAGTTATATTATGAGTAGCATTTTAATAAAATATTTATAAATATTTTTATAATAAATCAAATATAATATTAAAATATTTTTATAAGTAATTTATTATAATTTTATAATTACAATAAAACCACAGAAAGAACTCCGGCCAGTAAACAATATTCTGACAACCATAATTCAGCCGTTGTTTTATATTGACATTTTAAGCGAACAATTTAATACCAAATTTAATCATGTTTAATTTCATTTTAATTGTATTTGATTCAAATAATTTTTAATACCCAAAGAAATAAACTAATTATGACCCATATTAAAAATTAAAATGGTCATAACATGGCCATCTGATCTTGATCGATTCACGGGCAGAACTGTTGGGATCAATTTGATACCCTCTAATTAATTTTAATGAAACACAATTTTTCATGGATCAAAAAATTTATACATATCAATATGATACTAATTTATGGTATCAAGGAAGAAAAAAAAGCTTATGGAATGGGGTTTTTTATAAATATTATCACAAAGAAGATGAGAATTGTCATCTCTGATTATCGAGACTCGGTATGGTCTGAGGATATAGGTTAAATTAAAAAGTGCGAAAAAATTAAATAAAAAAAATACCTTTTTAGATTTGAGCCCATTCATGAAATTTATTTTTCATTGATTATCATTTTCTAAAGGATGCAAATTATAATCTCGTTAGATCATACCCAAGAACATTTAAATTTCTCAATTACATCGATCGTCGAATTTCTGGTGCTAGTACAGAGATCTGACGCCCCCTTCGACACTGTGATGATCACCATATCGATGTAACTTTGATGCATTGAGATGAAATCGATTCTATAGCCTAGATGAAGAGATTATTTCTCTAGAAAGTTAAAGGATATATAGGGTCTAGAAATCTCATTTTAAAAAGTCGCTAGTGATAGCCTCTATACTCTTTTAATTAGTGGATTCTCAAAATACCCCGAAGGGTTCCCCGACCCCTATTTATTTATTATCCACTAAATAAATAATTCAGATGAACTAAATTGCAGCATAAATATTATTTATATTTTATTACATACTTGTTATATATATTAAATATATTACCTGATAAAATCGAGTCATTAAATCGACTTGTAATTCTCAGAATGGGGGAGCGCTGCCCCCCTATTTTCCCTAAATGGCAGACCCTTGTGGGGTCCGCCCTAGCTGGCCGTCGGGGGATACAAACCCCCGGCCTTCCCGAACACGGTCGGCCGTTTTGGCCGGCAGGTGAGCCGCCGTGGGACCCACTGCGGGTCCCGCCTCCCTTGAATGCCGGCGGCCGGGTATCCGCCCACCCCCCTTACAGAACCGCCGCGGCCAAAGGCTGTGCCTTCCTCTTGTCCGGCGCAGCTCGATGGCACAACTCCCCTCTACCGCGGCGCACCCCAGCCGCGGCCTTCAAAGGTGCTTCAACACAATGCGATCGTGCCATGCCCCTCCTCCGCGGCCCACTCTTGACCGCGGCTTCTATCAGCTTCACCAGTGTGGCACAACGGTGCCAGACTCTTATGTCGCACCCCGCTCCGGCCATGGTTCTTTCGTTGCCACGCTTTTTCGTTGAACCTCGCCACCTCCGTTCCAATCCAAAAGAAATTCAACAACATAATGGGAGGAGGTTCGGCCTTGTTCGTGTGGTCTGACCTCCAACCGTTATCTTGATAACAAACGGCTAATTATTTAACAAAAAAAATCGTTAAATAAAACTCGAACGATGAACAACCCCTACCTTGAAGAATTTGATGAACAATGATCATTGCGGGAAAAGGCGTCGCGAGGTGAAGCTCCGTATATGTTGACAGAGAAAGTCTAAGGAGGACCGGCATCTCCCTTCCTTTGACGTGGGAAGAAGATCGAAAGAGGGCGTGTCGTCATTCTTCGGCAAATTCATCACACACTGGTTGCAGAGAGGAGAAGAGACATCACGTCGATCTCTCCTTGTGGTGAGAGTGTTCTTCGTTGAAGTCTTGGCGTTCTTCGCAAAGAAGATGAAGTTTATCAGGAAAAAACACAAGAGCTCTCTCCTCAATTATCCTCACCCAACAACCAACCAAAATAAAATAAGGTTCATCCTTATTTTATTAACTCATTCCATGAATTCAAAAATTCAAACTCTTATCTCACTTAAATGATTTAGTGTATTGGCATAATTAAAGAGGGGAGAGGGGAGAGTTACAAACTAAAAGCAAGAGAGGGTTTAGGGAATTTGAAGGGGGTGGGGCTCGTGTTGGCCACACCACACTAAAATCCAATCTAGAGGTATCAAGTTGGTCCCAGCCCAACTCCCACACATGGGATATAGTTACTTAGAGTAGAAATAAAATTGTGACACATATTTTATTTCACACTTCAATAAATCCACTTTTTTTGGAACAACACCTCTTGAGAAAATGCAACTCCAGAAATAGTCTTCATAAGAAATTACCAGCGGTTCTATTTTATTGGTGCCCTCAAATTTTGATTTCGAGCACCGGTTCAAAGGTTAGAAAAACCTTCTCGTTCATTCACAGAACTAACCCAATCTAAATTTCAGAAATTGATTCTGGGCACACGGGGCCTCGGAATCAGGCACCACCAAAAACAGAGTACTCGTAAAATCTCAAAATAATTAAAAAAATATATTTACTTGAAATTTACAGGTTTTTACACCATTACACTTTTCCTGCCTGTCCTGAGATGTTTGTAAAAAATTTCCCAGTAGACTATTCCATAGCCTCTTCTCCGACTCTTTTGATACCATGAAATTTTTTCCTCTATAACAATTTATTAATTTATCATGGTTTTTATTACCAATATAATAAGTTAATTATCTATATATTTGATAGTAAATAAAATTCCTTTGAAATACACCACATGTTCATGGTCACACATAGGCTAACACCGAGAACATTACGAGTTTGCCAATCAATCAAGGGAACATAAGTCTACCTGAGATCATTTTTTCCAATAATTTAATTCCTAAAAAAATATTAAGAATCTAATTAATCATAAAATGAAATAAACAATCTTTTATGTGGTTTAAATTCATAATGAAATATCTATTTTTGTTCATGTGTGATGTGAATCCATAGTCTAAAATACATGATATTGACCTAAACATTCCCCTCAAGAAAATCTCAACAACATTTGAATTCTATAAACTCAATTTCATCACCCCTATTGGTGGTGAATATGAATCCCTAGTAACAATCTCTAGGAAGTATTCTATTTCTTTCAAAACTAATTATTTGTTTTCAGTTTTAATGAATTTGGATAAAGGTTCTTCTGTTGTTTTATTCTACATTGAGTCATTTTGATGGGTTTTATTGCATACTTGATGCACTATTGATCTACTTATGCTCAAATCCATCACAATAAAATTACTATCTTTTAAAAAACAAAGAATGATTAGAAATTCTACTTTACTGTTTGGATTATTGTTTCTTTTAAATGGACCATCTGGAAACAAGGCCTACATACTAAGTGTGCTGCAAATTTCCAATGAAAAATCTTCTAACTGTTGATAAAATTTCATTCACCTTGGAAAAATTATTTGTTTCATTCCCACTTCCTTAAGGATGTATCTTCTTTAAGGGAGTCAGTTCTTGTTGTTTTTAAATAATCATAGATCTCTCTTCTCTTCAACATGCTTCACCATATATTTTTTGTCATACCCGACTCTTTGTTATTATGAATTTTCATATATATATATATAGGTATATGTTTTATTATTATTATTCTATGGGTTTTAAAATCATTTTAATATTTTTATAATTAAATTGTTATTAATGATGTTATGATTTAAAATTAATTGAATAAAATTGTGATTATTATTATTATTATTACTTTTAGTGTTATTATTGTTATTATTATTAAAAAAAATTAATTACATTGTTATGATTAAATTATTTTTAATATTAACATCAATAATAAAAATATTATTATTAAGATTATTTTTAGAATCAATTATTATTATTATTACTTCTATTAATAATATTATTATTACTGTAGAGTTTTTGTTTTATTATTTAATTTAATTTTATTTAATTTTTTTGAGGAAACCCTAGAGGGCATCGAAACCCCCTTTCTTCTCCCTTGAGGCGAATCTCCACCCTTGGAGGATGTGATCAAGAACTAGCAACCCTGTCCCCCTTCTCCTTCGGGTGTGTAGCACACCTCCCCTCGGCACTACCTCTCTCCAGACTCCCGTTCCTAGCAAAATCCTACTCTAACCTCCCCTTAGTGGCCTACATCGTGACCCCTCTTCCTCTCCTCCAACCATCCTAGTGGCATGACCTTCTCCCAATAACCCTATACACTCCTGACACTTCGGCCTTCCCCCTCTTACCAGTGTCAAACCCCACTTTGGCTAGCTTTGCATCCGGCCGCCCTACTCCCTTCTCGGTGTTCCTATGGAAAACCCGACTCCCCATGTCTGGTGGTTTTCTGAAACAACACACCTCCGGTAGCCCTCCCTCTTACTCGGTTGGCCTCCCGTACCTTCATTTCAGGTGCATTCCAATTCATTTGGTTGGTTTCTTCAATTGGTAGGTTTTCAGGTTATGGTTTCATACTAAATATGATTATATTTTGATGTAATTGATTTAGTACCGTGTTTTCTGGGTTTAATCGTGTTTTTTGAGTTGCGATAGGGGTGTGATGGTTTTTGTGTACCTTGGTTTTGAGGTTTCCTACACCGAGGTAGGCGGTACAACGTATATTTACTGTTTAATGAATGAATTTGTGTTTTTAATCAATTTAGTATGTTATTTAATTATTATTCTGGGTGTGAATGTAGTTTTACATGATTTTTAATATGATTTCAAAGTGTTTAGTAACATGTTTATCTGATATAAATGTTTTGATTTTATTAAAATCCATGCTGAGCCATTTTTAGCATTTTTTAAATTGTGTTGTTGATTTATTATGTTGTGCAAGCGCTTCAAATTCTATTTTGACATGTATGTGGTGTGCGTTTGGCCTTATAAAGGGATTTTTGGTGGGATTTTGTGTTCAAATTCTTTTGATACTATTTGGAGACATTTAAAAATATTTTATGGGGTTTATTAAATATTATAAATTGTGTAAAACATGGTTGCATATTGTTTTGGTGTGGGTATGTTTATAAAAGTGAGTTTGAGAAAGAAAATGGGGGTATTTATGTGTGTCTTACTTGTGAATTTCTAAATATGTATTTTAAATTATTTTAAAAGATAGAAAGTGTTTTTTAATTTCTCTTGGCTGTACATTTGGTTTTTAAGTGACTTTTACTACTTGAAAATGAGTGTATTAATGTTGAAAACCCTTGACGTGTTAATTTGAAATTTTTTATAGAATGTTTATTTGTTTAATTGTTTTATTAAATTATATGGGTAGTGCGTTGGACCTCGTTGTGATGGTATTATTGTGTGTTGTTTGCGCGAATGGTTTAACTCTTATTTAACAACAAAAATTTTATTTTTAAATTGTTCAAATTTTTTTAAAATGTAATGAATATTTATCCTTCAAACCTTAGACAATATATTAAATTGAAAATCTAAATGGATTGTTACTTGATTTAGAAATTATAGTGTGGGTTAAAACACATATTTTATATAATGTAGTTTAAACATATGATATATAAAATACTTTATTTAATTGTAGTTCTTTGGGAACATATTATTGGGAACACCTACTTAGTTTTAATACTCAAGCCTATTTTGTTTTCTTGTTTTTAGTTTCTATTGTAGGTTCGAATCGAGATTATTTTCCGTGGGCGAGTGTTGGTTGTGGTTTGAGCAGTGACTCTCAAGGTCAGAAGAAGTTCTGTTCATGGTTAGGTTAGTGCGTGTTGTTGGTTGTTCATTATTTTTTGTGTCATTTATTTACTTTGTGTTGTTATACCTTTTCTACTGCTTTATTTATTTTCATTGGGAGAAATCATTCCCATTCCTTCATTGTTGATCCCATGGCCCTTGTCTTCAGCCCGGAAGGATCAGGAATGCCTCTCGGGCCTTATCGTGGATCAACTTGGGTGATCGGTTCAGGGTCGAACTGGGTTGGTTCGTGAAAAAATGGTATCAAAGGTAGGTTTTTTTCTTGTTATTTGGGGTGTCAGGTAGATTATAGATGGAACTATCGGGATTCGAGTGGTAGGTGCGGGAAGAGCATCGTGAACTCTTACTCATTCCGATCCTTGAGTAACCAGGGGTAGTCCGGGATTTTGTTTTTTCCTTTTGTATTTATGGATGGGGGATGAAAATAAGAGTAAACTGGTAATGTGTTTGGTCTCACATGGAGTAGAGACCCATGTGATGCTTGAGAGTACGGTTCGGAACTCTTAGTTCTTAGCCCTTGCCTAGGGCATGGTCTGCTAAACCATGTAGCTAGATTTGGCATGACCACTAGTTCTCCATCCAGGTAATTTAGTGTTGGTGATGTCATGGTTTAGTTTTGGGTTGGTGTGAAGGGGTTTTAAAATTGAAATCGGTCTTTGGGGTTGCTCTTATTATATCATGGTGTTTGCTTGGCATGATTTTTGGGGTGCGTTTCTCATGGAACTTGTTTTTGGAATTTGGGGCTTGATTTTTTAAAATTGAATTTCTAAAATAATGTTTTGGGTTATTGAAATTGATGTGAGTTATTTCATATATTGAATAAATTTTGAAAATTTTTCTAGAATTTTTGAAATAGTTTTGGAAAAAGTTATTTTTGAAATATTTGAAATGTTTTGTTTTGGAAGCGGAAGAGCCTTTTTTTGGTCCTGTGATATTCCTATGGTTGCTCGCATGTGCATGTAGACATGATTAATGGATAGTTTGTGTATTGTGTGTATGGGTTCCAGAGTGGCACAAAAATGCATATTTTCGAGGTATCATGGAATATCAGTGGCGAGTGATTGATTTCTAAGGTTACTTCTTGTTTCTTGAAAAGTGTGTTTTTCTCTAAAATGATTTTCTCTTCCTCAATTATTTTTTAATTAGATAATGGTTTTGTTCCTGGAGTGAAAATATTGGTTTCAAAAGAGATTTCTGACTTTGATGGGATGTTCTTGTTTTTCTTTTTCAAGTAGGTGTTTTTCTTTGAAATTGTATTGATGCCTTGGGTTGGAATTATCAGACATGCATTGGAAGTGTGGATGTTTGTTTTGTGAGGTTCTTTATTGTTTTGAAGGGTAGTTTTGTTTTCTTATTTGGGATATTTCCCCTATAATGGTACCATGTTTTTCTAGTAGGTCTCTCTCAGTTCTTGGCTCAACCCAGATTCTAAATGGAGTGGCGGAGTTTGGTTCTATTTGTTTATGTCAGCTATTTGTAGACGTTGAGGCTGGTTGAAGGTCATTGAGTTCTTTTGAGAAGTTGGGAGTGTCTCTGAGTTTTGAGGAACTCTAAATGTTTTGTGAGTGTAAGTTTTCATAAGTATGTATGGTGGGGCGGGACTGGACCAATAAACGGTGATTGTTATGTTCTCATTGTGAATGGTGTTGTATTGAGGGATCCGCAAGACTAGCTTCATCATGTGGTTGAACCGAAGGATGTAAAGGCGAGGGAAAGTGGTGGAGCTCGTAGGTGCTCTATCAGTCAAAAAATGGTGGAATATGTGTGTTGACTTTTCCAATGAGCCAGTTTCATTTCCAATAGAAGTAGTGTGGAGAAATCAGTTTAAAACTCATAATAGTTGTTGGTCTTTATCATATTTTGGTAAGTGAAGGCAACTCATCTGATGAGGAGTGTGAACCAAAGGGACCTATTCTTTGAATGATCCTTTTATAACTTCGTGTTATGTATCTGACATACCACTCTATCGACTATCTTTAGTGTGGTCAGTATGGTTGTCTAAGTAATTTGCCACAATTCTCAGTTGGTATGTTGATAGAGTGGTCTCTTGGTACATGAGGAGAAGTCTGTAGGTTTATTTTCTAGTGGAGGGAGTTCCAGTCAGATATGGTCAACTTATGACTATGAGGAGGTTGATTCTTTAGAGATCAGGACCCCATCCATAGGTCCAAAGGTGAATCCTACCCATAGTCAATACTCATCATATGTGGGATGGGTTTGGTCTGACATAAGTCTAAAGTGTTAGGATGAGGACAACTAAAATTTCAATATTGCGGTACTGCCACTGAAGGCTTCAATTTTGTTGTTAGGGGAATGTAACCCTTGTCTCCTTGATGTGGTCTCAATCCCTCCAATGCCCCCACATCCCAAAGGTAAGTAAAAGGAATTATGGAGCCCCACTGCCATGCCTCCCACATCCCACCTTCCAAAGGAACTCAACCGACATGAAACATCTTTTAAGGAGACAAAGCCACAATGCTCCAGGGAAGTTGAGGAATGGGAGTCATGAGAAGAACATAGGCTGTATTGGGTTCTAAATAGTTTTAGATAATCTATATTCTTGTAATGACAATAGGTGTGCTCTGGGATCCTTCTTGTGGGTCATTATGGAATCGAAATTGTACTCATTTTGGAGATGATCGTGTCTTGTGGAATTTAAATGCACTGGTATAGTTCGCATCCTGGTTAGTGGTTTCTCCTGTCAGACCCCTCCAATGTGGCAGAATTTTTCCCAGAGTAGGAATCATTCGTACTGATCGGCCCGTGTTGGTGATTTTGTGCGGACGATTTCAGTTTGAATCACTCAAAGTAAACCGGGAATGCCCGAGTGGGTGTCGTGGTGTTATGAAAATTCTAAAATGGTGGGGAGACCCACTGCGGGTCTCATCGGAGTCTCCTCTTATATTGGCTTGGTTAAATTTAGGTATCTTGGGGGGTTAATCCAGTGATAGAGGTTTTTTTGGTTTTGTGAGTTGTTTTGGTATGAGGAACCAATGTTTGATGAGAAACCTAATATGGTGGGGAGACAACCATGGGATGAAATCGTGGAAAACTCTTCCTTCAAAGTATTATTGGAAGGGGAATCCCTTGATTCTTCTCCGTTCGACCCTGACCATGGTAATTAGTTATCTCAGGGTGCTCCATGTTGTAGTTGTGTTTGGAGGTGAATTACTTGCTGTTGGTTATTTCTCATGGTGATTCTGGTTTCGAGATCTATGGGGTCTCAGAATATGGGTTTTTTGAATACTTGGTCTTCGAGTGAGTGAGGTTTTGTTTTAAGTGTGTTTACAGTCTTGCTTGGAACCTTTGGCTGACCAAGTCTTCGAGGACTTTCTGGGGGCACAAAGTGTCATGGTGGGGAGAATTGTCACACCCCGACTCTTTATTATTAAGAATAGTCATATATATTTATATGTATATGTTTTTTTATTATTATTAAATAGTGGTTAAAATAATTTTTATATTTGTATGTTTAAATTTTTATTAATGATGTTAGTATTTAAAATTAATTGAATAAAATTGTGATTGTTATTATTATTACTTTTAGTTTTATTATTATTATTATGAAGAAAAATTCATGACATCGTTATGATCACATTATTATTAATATTATCATCAATAATACAAATATTATTATTAAGACTATTTTTAGAATCAGTTATTATTTTTATTATTATTACAACTTATATTAATAATAATATTATTAGTGTAGACTTTTTTATTTTTTAATTTTAGTTTTTTTAATTTTTTTTTCAAAAAACCCTAGGGGGAATCAAACCCCCCCTCGTATTCTCCCTGGAGGCACAACGCCTCCCATGTTGTTGTGTGCAAGAACCAGTGGCCACATCCCCCTTCTCCACCGGCTGTGCAGTGTACCTTCCCTCGCTGCTACCTCACTCCGGCCTCCTATTCCCGGCGACCTACTACTATGACCTCCCCTTGGTGGCCTACTGTGTCACCCCTCCTCGTCTCCTCTGACCAGCGCAATGGCCCGATCAGCTCTCTGAAACCTTGCGTACTCCCAACCCTCCGACCTTCTCCTTCTCCCCAACACCAAGACCCACTTTAGCCTACTCCACGTCCATCCACCCTACTCCCTTCCTAACATGCCTCTTAGGAACCTAAATCCCCATGTCGGGTTGTTTTCAAACATGAAACACCTCTGGTACCTCTCCTCTTTCTCCGTTGGCCTCCCACACCCTCTTCATAGGTGCATACCACTTTTTTTGGTTTATTTATTCCGTTGGTAGGTTTTCGGGTTAGGGTTTCATACTACGTATGATTTGATTTTGATGTAACTGATTCGTTACATTGTTTTTAGAGTTTAATTGCATTTTTGAGATGTGATATGAGTGTGGTGGTGTTTTCACACCTTGAGTTAGAGGTTTACTACACTGAGGTAGGTGGTACCGTGTATATTTACTGTTTTATGAATTAATTTGTGTGTTTAATCAAATTAGTATGTAATTTAATTAGTTTTATTTGTGAGAATATAGTTTTAAATGATTTTTAATATTATTTCAAAGTGTTTAGTAACATGACAATGTGATATGAATGTTTTGATTTTAATAAAACCTATGTTAAACCATTCGTAATGTTTTCTATACTGTGCTATTGATTTATAATGTTGTGAAAGCATTGCGAATTCTATTTTGACATGTAAGTGGTGTGTGTTTGGCCTTAAAAGGGGATTTTGGTTGGGATTTTATGTTGAAAGTATTGTGATACTATTTGGAGTCATTTAGAAATATTTTTAAGTGATTTATTAAATCTTATAAATTTTGTGAAACCTCGTTGTATATTGTTTTGGTGTGGGTATGTTTTCAAAAGCGAGTTTTACTAAGAAAATGGGGTTATTTATGTGTGTGTTCCTTATAGTTCATTTCTCAATATGTATTGTAAATTATTTTAAAATATGGAATGTATGTTTTAATGTTGTTTTCCTGTACGTTTGGTTTTAAAGTGACTTTTCCTACTTAAAATCAAGTGTATTATTATTTAAAACCCTCGAACTATTATTTTGAAATGTTTTATAGATTGTTTATGTATTTAATTATTTTATAAAATTATACGTTTAGTGTGTTGGACCTCACAATGATGGTTCTGGGCTATGGGTGTTGAGGATTCCAACATGTACATGCATAGGGTAAGGCATATATATATATATATATACCCTCTTTGTGCATATTCCATCATTGCATGGGGAGTATGTGAAATGCTGATAGGGGTGTATATATATATATATGTTTGAATGTATGTGCTTGTATATTCCAAGGGTTGGTTCGAGTGGTTGTCTACAAATAGCGTCGTGTTCGAGGTAGGTCCCCCACTGCACTTTCCATTATATTCATAATTTTTTAATTTCGTGGCATTTCATTGATTTAATATAAATAGTAAATAATATTAAGTAGATAGTTTTAGAATAAATTCTCATTGTGAAAGGTAGTACTTTTCTCTTGAACTTGAACTTCCTGAAAATGTGTTGTTTTATATGTTCATAAAAAGTATTATTAAAATGCCCCATTGGATTTTTTTTAAATGTGTATTAGATTTAAAATAGTGATTTGAGTATCTTAAATGGATTTTCATGTGGATTTTGGGTTTTAAAAGTGGTGTGTTGGTTATTCTGGAAATGGATGGGTGTTGAGTGGTTTGTTAAGTCCTGTTGGGAACATTAAAAAAGTAAATTCTTTTTAAAACACTTTTATAGGTGACTTAGGGGTAACCTTTCTATGTACGTTGTTTGTGAGAGTTTTGGTGCGTGATGTTCATGAACGATGATTGGTTGCTTGTTTGACATTGTTGACTCACCCATCTATTAATTTAGTAATCAGCATGAGAACCTGGCATAGTAAGTGAATCTTCTGAGAATGATTACTGCACTAGTTTAGATTATGCAAGGGCTAGTGGCCCTTAGTATGAAATTTTCTTTGCAAGGGGATTGGGCCCCTCTTTTAGGCCAGATAGGGCAACACCAAGCATTTGAGAATTATGACATCATTGAGTAGGGCATGCCATCCGGATGAGTCACACGTATAGTATGTTCTATATTGTTCTTTAGCTCCTAGGTTTGACCCATTTTATCTTAAGATTTTATCTATATGTGGAAGATGATTATTGTTCTTGGTCTATTTTCTAGCCACCGTACGACACTTTTCCATTTCCATTATTGTGTGTCGTGTGTGCGTATAGTTATCCTCTTATATAGAAACCAAAATTTGAATTTTAAATTGTTTGCAGATTTTTTTAAATGTAATGCATATTTAACTTCCAAACCATAAACATTATTTTAATTAGAAAAGGGTAACAGACTGTTAGCTAAATTAGAAATGATAGTGTAGGTGACAATTCATATTTTATATAAGGTAGTTTGAACCTAATATTAGTAAAATTATTTATTTAATGGTAGTGCTTTGGGAACAGATTATTGGGCATTCATACTAAGTTTTAATACTCATGCCTATGTGTTATATTGTTTTTGGATTCTGTTATATGTTCGACTCGAGCTTGTTCACCATGGGTGATTGTTGGTTGTGGTTTGGAGAGTGACTCTCGGGATCATGAGGAGTTTTTTTCATGTTCAGGTTAGTGTGTGTTGTTGGTTGTTATTTATTTTTCATGTCGTTTATTTAATTTGAGTTATTCTCCTTTTTTCTAATACTTTATTTATTTTCATTGGTAGAAATCATTCCCATTAATTTTTTATTGATTCCCTGGTGATTGTGTCCAGCCCGGGAGGATCAAGAACACCCCTTAGGCCTTGCTACAGGTAGGCTTGTGTGACCGGTTCGGGGTCCACCCGGGTTGGTTAGTGACATTTTCCATTATCTTTGAACTATTGAACATGAGGAATATGTGTTTGTTATCCCTCATGAATTCCATTATCTTGAGTTTATGATGATGGATTTGAATTTTCTATAATCATACTAGGTGTTAATAATCTTTTGTTATCTTCACACTAGTGATGCTAATGCATAACTTATTCTTCAAACTCTCTAATCCTTTAAACTCTATCATTTAATTTTTTATCCAAACCATCAATGGTTTAGTTTTTTCTTCAACTTTATATTTCAGTTCAACTTCCTTTTACGAATTAACTAAAATTTTTTATTTCAGTTTCTCAATTTCAGTTCCCATTTCTGAGTTTTATTCTTATTTTTTCTTTCTTATGGATATTGGAAACATACACCATTACATTATCATTCATAGTATTTCTATCTAAACATCATGTTCTTCATGGGTTTCCTTAGTTTCTACCTGTAGATTAGTCCTTCCTAGAGTTACTTCATTTCCATTATCACTATCAACATCTCTCTGCTTATTTGCAGTATCCATAAACACACCATCATCTATACATTTTATAAATTATTCTAATCTTATTTCGCTAATATATTCTTCTTAATTAAAAAATTTATTTTTTTGGTACCTGTATTTAAAATTAATTATTGCTTAATTTTTCATCTTATCAGGATATATTTCTTCTTCATCATTTTTTATAGTTTTTTTTGACTTTTTACAAGAAGATGTCCCACCATTCAATATTTGAAACAAGAAAGAGTAAACATTACCTTAAATATTCATCTTCATATTTTAAGATTATAGGACATTAATGAAATAACCTCATAAACATCATTATATTCTAGATTATACTTGATTGATATGTTCTTAATGGAATTAAAGTCCTCCTCCTGAGTACATACCTTCATTAGTGACTTAGTTTCTTCTTTTGTCATCGCATAAGCCACAAGGGTACTATGAAAAATATTGATTGAAATCAATTTCATATAATTGTATTCAAGAACAATAAATATTTCATTTAAAATTTAGAGGGAGTATTATAATTATCATGTTTATGATCTTCTCATCTATGAGATCATCACTGAGGACACTCATGTAATCAATAATAATATTTTGATCATCAAAAAATGCACCAACAATCTCCTTTGAATTCATCCTCAAATGATCATATTTTTTAAATAAAATCTATACCCTTATCTCTCAAACCATATAATATCATTATAAATATTAATATGTTTTCCCACATAACATGATATGGTATTCATGACATTAACATTGTGACAATTTCATTATAAAGTCCCCTTCTCAAGGTAGTTATGGATTTTGAATCAACATCTAACTCTCAATTATATCTCTCCATAAAGGCTTTACTCTATATATCAATAGTGATTGAATATATGGACTTTGAGAAAAATTACACACCCATAGATATGAAATAGTGTTTCCCCTGGCTTTTCCATAACTTAAAATTTCTACTTTTAATGACATGTATACCGTTGTGATTGAAGATCATTGTCCTTATTCTAAGAGTTAACAAGAATAAAAAATCTTTGATACCTCAAGTTAGATCCTCATAAAAGATTATAACCTTGGGGATGAATACATTTATAAATGTTTCAAATATTTATTCTTGAATAAAGATATTATCCTATCACATTGATGAACACTTAAATTTCCCAATATCTTTCCTCTTTTTGAGTCATTAATATAGTAATGGACTAAAGGGACTTTTTTGGTTCACCCATTCTATGATAGTCCTGGGAGCATGCATGAAAATGTGTCTATGACCTGAATTATCAACAAGCTCACTACTTTAAAATTGTAATTTGGGGTGGTGTCACTGACCCTATTGGTTCACTACCATGAATAATTTGTGAACCAACTGACCTCATTTCATGATAAATTCATTGATTTTATTGTTGAAATTTTTATACTCCACAAAAATATGATGAAAACATACACCAACAATGATTTCTCTTTTCCACACATTCAATTTCATCTTCCAGTAAGAAGATAATTCTTGAAAATAACCATCTTAAACATTGAATCTTCTAGATGTGATCTATAAAAGTCCCCCATTCATATTCTATTTATATTCTTCAAAATCATGTTAGAACATCCTTCATTATTCTTGGTCCTACATTTCTATAAAGAAATCTTTCTTATGTGTATATAATTCATCCCTAGAATACATGGATTAAGATATTAAAAAACTAGATTGAAACTATCTATTCGGTGGTGGTTATAAGATCCATCAATGAACATAGTTAATGTGACACATTTTTCAAATTCAAAAATTTGAACAACTAAATGGATTGAAACATGTAGTGGTTCACAATATCTGGTAGTTTTTTTAACAAGACTAGAGCCATGTGTATATAATCTAATTAAAGCTGTTTTTCATAGGTAGGTATGATTTGATCAATAAACTCTGGTATACACATAACATGGATTTCTATAGCAACCAGTATGAACAAATCCTTGCCATGCACTGTGAAATGGCATGGTCTCAATCGTTTCAACCCCTTCACTACATACCTCAACCACAGATTCCTCTATATATATTGGTGCATATGTGTAGGCAATTGTTTACTATTGTTCAACCTAATAACCACTATCACTTTTAAAATGGGTGTAGTGACCTACATAACCGATTTTTGATAGGAGAATAGAGAGTCCACCATGGGAATGATCATGGGTATGGTCACTCCTATTTTACAATTTTTAGAAGTTTCCTTCCCAACACACCAATAGAAATAGGAATGGCCCTATTAGGAATTCATCCGTTTCACCACTCCCACTGGCGTGGGAGTGATCCTGGACATGGTGGAGCACTACCTCACCAAATAAGGCATTCTAATTCATTTGAAATTCAAATATACATCCTGTACCATTACTATCAAAAAAAACAACCCAATAAGGCATAAGTGGTATTTTTGGATAATAAAAATTATAAGGGAACATTTGAATTTGGAAATGATTGTTCCTTAATAATTAGAGAATCAATATAGCTAAAATTGAATCTAAAATGATATATTTCAAGGATTCCTTATTTTGTAATGGACATAAGAACAAATTTCAATGTGTTATCCAAAATTTTGATTAATGGAAGGAAGTCATTTTCAAGAAATATTATTGTATCATTAAACTATCAACAATGGGAAATATTATCACTATGGGAGAAAGAACTAATTACAATTAATTCAAAAATTTTGATTGTTTTAATTTCATTTATATATGTATTGGAGATGTAAAAAGATTTTATAAAGGTGAAATAGCTATCTTAATGAAAGGATCATGTGAAGAATATTAATAGAAGATGTAATAAGAGACTTACCACAACCAAAGAGAATGTAATATTTCATCTATTAATCATTTCAAAACAAGAAGATGACATTAGTAAGTTAAAAAAGGATAGTGACTATATCTTATATACCAATTTTATCTATACATTATATTCAATGTGGACAACAAGATCTTAAGAAAATAAAGGTTATATTAATTATACCAATTTATTTTTAAATTCAAAAGAATGATAAATGTGAAATATATGAAATAAAAATATGAATCAAGGTAGACATTCAAGATTTTAAAATGGGATGTTGAGAGAGAACTAATAGTCTACATTTAAAAGTTGGTAGAAGACATCGAAAATAATTTTACTAGTTAATTATTTGAACCCTATACTCATAATAATTTGATTAAAAATTATTATAATGATCCTTATACTTTATATAAGTATAGTGATATAGAATTTAAAAAATATAATTTTTTTTAAGATGTAAAGAAATATGATTACTGAATATAAACTCTCAAAATTCTTATAGAGATAAGCTACAAGTACAACAGTGCATCTTAAGAACAGATGCTTGTTGAGGCCTGAATAAAAGCTGACTCACTATGACTTGTTTCATAAGATAAATCCTATAATAAAATGTTATATTATATTTGAGATTCCATTAAAAATCAAGATAAAAAGTCTATATATTGGTACGACTGAAGAAAAATATTAGGATGGTGTATTCATGAGATATTAATCTAATAGAAGAAGTTACAAGTGTTAGAACAAATGGCTATATAATTTGATTGATTACAATGATTTATAATTCATTAATAATTTTTATAACATAATGGAATATGATGGAGAATATTTGTATGAATTAAAAAAAGATAAAATCTACCCGAATAATTCACTAAAAGTATTAGTGTATAAAACCTAATGTGTTTCATACATGTTCCAATAAGTCTTGTGATAAGGAAGGTAACATTGAAACTAAAAGTCTAAATTTTATAAAGTTAATTTTTTTTTGGATTGAAATTATTTATCAACAATCAAGAAGAATAAATACAATGAAAACTATAGTTGAGGCTTCACAATCAAATGGAATGTATCTCTTATGTTGATCCTAAATAAGTATAAAAGGTAGTTTTTTATGAAGAGTAGATAAATTCCATGAATAAAGAGTTATATATGATTTATAAAAATGATATCCGGAATCTTATACCTCGGATGGAAGGAAAACATTTATAGGAACAAAGTGGGTGTTAAGAGTTGAATTACAAAAAAGGTTAAATTTCAATGAACAAATCCATGTTATTTTGTATTGGGTATTCACCGATGGAAGGTATGGAATATGATGAAAAACTTTCACTAGTTGGAAAAAATAAAACCATAAGGATGTTTTTGGTTGTGGAAGATAACATGTATAATACATACTATAATATGGAAGTGAATTTTTCATTTATAAAAAGATATCTTGAGGTCACTATTTTTATTAAGAATATTAAAGGATTTATACTTGATAATTATTGAACTATAGTGTGTAAGTTGAAGAAATAACTAGTATATATTTGAAGTATGACAACACACTTATAGCTATATTGGGGCCTAGCTGTGGCTATAGGTTACCTATAGACATTGTTTGGACAACAACCATGGATATAGGTCCTTACTACCATAGTCAAGGAATGACCTTGGAAATAGGTTGTCCCACACTAGTGCATGAATATTATTTCCCAAATTAAGGGCATGGGAATGGCAATATATCCACGATTGCACCCCAACCATAGCCATAGGATAGCCTAGAAGAAATATGATCATGAAAGGGCCATCATCAATGGCCATAGGCTTTCATGGAAGATATATCACCATATAAAATCCATTTAATTTGTCTATAATATATCAGGTAAGGAATATGGCTTTAGTTAGAGCCTCTATAATGGTTATAATCTAAGATATATGTCCTATGGGCATGGTCCAGGATGACCTTGCCCTTAGGCTAGTGAAAAATTAAAATTAAAATTAATTATTAATTTCATAATATTATTAATATATATTTATAATTTTATTACATGAATATTATATATATAATTATGGAATATATGTATTTATATGGGTAGTCTTAGATGAGTGTTAGTGTAGTCAAATACAATGAAGGAGGTTTTGGGTTCAAAATTTACAATAAAAATTTTATTGGACACCCTAGAGAAATGGTCACCAAACATTGGCTATAGGATTCCCCCATACAAGACTACATTGATGAGGCTATGGGCACAAGCTATAGCCATGATCCCTCTCATGACCATAAAATAAGAGGCTCTTTCCATGTCGACAAACTCTACATGAATCGTGATAATAACCATAACATACGACCATATTATCATGGGATATAACAAGGTCTCTAATCAATGATATTGAATTATCAAAACTATTGAATCATTGTGTGGGTTTTAGCTTCCCCAACGAATGTACTAATCTTAACATGATGGCTTCCTAAAATAGTTAAAATTTCCCGAAAGCGATTTTTGCATCAACTTATATTTGAGATAGTATAAAACATTTACACTAACTTTCATTTTCTATATTGATGAGATAGTTTCCACATGTGATAGGGGAAATTTTTAATGAATAATTTTCCATACAAATAAAAAGGCCTTTTGATATTAAAATTTTTAGAGAGTTGAATATCTATATATAGATACTAGTTATACAAAAAATTAAGTTACTACTTCCTATCATATGACAAATTTTTCAAAGCACTATCAATGAGGTTTGGGAAGGAAATATCAAATAAAGTATCCATGAACATTATAGTGACTATGATGCTAAATAAAGTTGAAGTTAGATAAAATGTACATCTGAAATATATCAGGACATTGATTAGAAGCAATCTTTAATATACAGTATCAATGTCAGATTTTGTGTCTGTGGAAAATTTGTCTGCTCGATATCAAAGTGATTTGAAGGAATCATACATGTTTACTACAAAAATAATTAAAATAAATATCAATGAAATAATAAAATTACATTTTGATGTATAATTTATGTGGAAAACTAAACATTCTATGGACACTGATTGTGCCGAGGACTGAAATGATAGGAAATAAACATTAAGATGAACTTTTTTTAGGATAAAGTTGGGTGTGCTTAAAAATTAAAATGTAGAGTTATATGAAATTTAGTTTATCAGAAGTTGAATATGTTTCTACCAGACATTTTTATACATAGATGTTGAGAAAAAATATCATATAAATGATTTAAGAGTTAATATTTAGAAAATAATAAAAAATACTAGTGACAATATGAGTGTAATTATTCTATCAAAAAATCCAGTTCAACACACCATATCTAAACACATTGATATTAAGAATAATTATATCGTGGATAAATATTATAATAGATATGTGATGTAAGAAAAAATATCAATAAATGATCAAATTATAGATATGGTCAGAAAATATATGCCAAGAGAAAGGATTTTGGGAATTTAGTCCCAAAAATCATTTTCATCCTTCTCCTCTCACTTAAGACAGTTATGGGTTTACCCAATTAAAAATATATTCTATTGAAAAAGGGGAAGAATAGGAAGAAAAACTATACATTACCTTTTGTGAATATAGACATATTGTAATATTGAAAAGGTGGTGAAAGGTTATGTGTGTTTATTTATGGGGAGTACACTAAATCCATGGAATTTTTTTACTATTAGTGGGGGAAAAAATTATATAAAAAAATTACATTCTTTAGATCTATAGTTTCAAGACTCTAATGCCTGAAGAATTTATAATATATATATTATAGAAATTAATATATTTCCACTTCCATACATAATAAAAAACACTAAACTTAAACGATCCATGTGAAAATAATTATTATGAAAATTTAAGAATATTAAAACCTCTAGTAAATAATGAAAATATTGTAATCAATTATAAAATTCATAAAAAATATGATTAGAAACAGTTAATTTTTTAAAAAGTTATATGTTAATAAAAGTTTTTTTATCATTATATATACGTATATATTGATTTTTATTTTAAAAATTAAATTAAAAAATTTTATAATTTAAATTTTACTAAATAAACATCACATTATTATTCTATAGGAAAAAATTATCCTACGGTGGGGTTTTGATATTTTTCTAAAATAATTTCTTTTTAGGTGAAATTAAAAAAACCGATTTTTTAATAACCATCACTTTCATGAAATTATCTTGATACAATAATGGATTAAAAGTTTTTAAAACACTATATAAATATATATTTATAAATTCAAATAAATATTTTTATGGTAAATTTTTAAATTTTTTAATCCCATGTGCAATGTTTTAGAAACCTATCTAATATTTTACTCCAAAACAGTTTTCATTCACATTTATTAAAAATTTATATTAATCACATATAAAAATTAAATATAAAAATTAAATTTCATATTTTAGATAAGTATTTTCATAATATGTAATATGTTTAATTTCATTTCTGGTCATAAAATTTTGTTTACTGTGATTAATGTCAACATCCATGATAATGGTAAAACACTTATTTTCAATGGATTTTTTAATTAATATCTTGAAATTAATGTTAGTAAAATAAATTAATATCATGAAAAAAATTAATTGAATATAATTTTTAATATTATATATAAATATATAATCATTCATTAAATTGGTAATCAATTCTAAATAAGATTATTATCACATAATGTTGAGAATAACATTTTTCTACAAAATTGTATCACTATATATTACATTTTTTAATTAAGAAGTTAATTTTATATTATTTATAAATTTATTTAAATTACATTGGTATTAAATTTATGTCCAGAAAAACCATATTTGGTAAGAGGTGTTAACTTATATTTTTAACAAAAAATTTAGAAAAAAATGAGTTATCCTCGTAAAAATCAAAACATTAAAATAAAAAAAATCATGTAGTTAAAGACAAGAAAAATGTTTAAAAAATATTTCAAAATGAGTTATAGATGATTTATTTATCTTATATCACCAAAAAGCCAATTATTTTTTTAATTTTTGAACTATTTACCTATGAATAGTGTCATGAAATTGTTGAAAAATATTTGGTGTTCACAAAAGATCGATTTTGTTCACTTATAAAAGTGGAAATATCCCACTCCATAATGACACACCTATACTATATAAATTTTTATGAAATTATTCCATTTTTCTCCTATAATCCTATATTAATTTATTAATACTATTTTTTGAAGAAGTTATAACAATCCCTTCCTTTTCAAGGAGACATTCAAGCGAAAGTTAAAGGTCCCAATGTGAGTATTAATAAATACTTAACTATTTATTCATAATTTTTTACTTAAAATCATATCATAAACATAATAATATATAAAATCAGTATATATAAGTGTTATTATATTAATTTAAAAAGAACCTTAGTCCCTTATAATCCATATATAAAAATAAATGAACTTTAATCGTGTGTGTGATAGACTACAACCAATATGAAATGTCATCTTCCATTTTTCATCATTTCCATTCATGATTTGTATAATGGATTTTTGTGATAAAATATTATTATTAATATTTAATGATTATAATTATAAAATGAAAATTTAGCACATTTCTAGATTTTATCCAATTTGTTGAGAAATGCAATCATTAGTCGTGTGTGTGGTGATATATCACCTATACAAACGATGAATTTTATTAGTCACCATCAACCTTCATTCATGGTTCTAAGAATTAATTTTATAAATAAATTTAATATTTATGAATATTTTTAGAGTTTAATGTTTTTTATTAATATTATAAAAAAATATCCTTACTCATAAAATCATCACAACACATTCTCATTTGGGTCAGTTTTACCACGTAACTAAAAGATGTTATAATGTTTCTATTTTGAATAATTAAGGAATGTTATGTAATGATAATATCTTGTAATAATAATTTATTCATGATATTTTAATGATTCTTCAATGTTTTTATTGATATTAAATGTTTTTATTAATATATCACCTTTCAATTGTTAAACACACAAAAATATGTTCATCAAAATTTTATTTTCCCAAACCGTACCATTATCTTTCACTGAATGAAAATGGAATATGTTGAATTATTGAAACACCATGATTTTAGAATATTATTAATATAATAATGATTAATTTTTTTTAATAAATAATAATCGATAATTAAATTAATAAAATAGTACAAAAAAAGTAATCAGATTTTCTAGCTTCTGATGCTGAAAATAAACAATAATAGACAACTATTTTTGTAATGAATTTTTATAAATTAAGTGTATAAGTGGAAATATATATGATTAATTTTTTAATAAGTAATTAAGATATTTATGTATATTTCATAGTAGGTAAGAGTTTTTTGGAGTCAGTGAGAAATAATTTAAGGTTTTCTTTGTCTCATTTTCAAATCCATGAGTCATGTTTGTTATTTAACACCATTATTTCTGTAATATAGGGCGATTAATTTAAAATTAATGTATTTTTCCATATTCCTGAAATTTATTTGGTTTGAAGAGATATATTTTCTTATTTCCTTAAATGGATTTCGATTCAACAGATTCCAATGTTGTATGGGTTTTTGTATACTCAACTCCATTTCTTTATTTATTATGAGTTTTCATGAAATTATTTATTTGAAGACTGGTTTCTTAGACACTAACATTTTATTTCATGGTAGTATAAAATTATCTCTAGGGAAAATAAAATTTTGATTCAAATATTCCCTCTAGATGATTTTCCCAAAATAATATGACACTATTAAGAACAATTCACACCCTTTCAAATGTAGGTCTTTGAATTTTTTATATGATTTAATTTTTTTCCAAATGATTTTTAATATTGAAGATTTGTAAAATAAAATTAAATGTTAATATTTTTTTAAATTAATAATTTTATTTTTAGAAGTAATTAATTTAATAAAAATAGTTCTAAAGGATTTTGTTTTCTGAAATCAGTTTTCATGTATTTTCATATTCTTTGAGTGAATTATTTTGAAAATATAATTCTAATATAAAATGTGTTTTAAGAAAAAAACGTTTGGTTTTAAATGATTATTTTTAAATATAATATTTAGATCATGTATTTCATTTTAATAAAAGAAATTTTGAGGATTTTTATAACTTTTATATAGGGGTATACCTACTTATTTTAAAAGTGATTTATTAAAATATAAAAAAGTCATTTTTCTTATATAAAAATAAATTAATGTTCCTTATTTTACATTGGGGATATTATTAAGCCACCAAACATCTTCTTTATCATGACGATTTAAGGAATGTTATAGGAAATTATTTGCATGAAATATGTCTCTTTACGATCTATTAATTAAGTGATTCTTGAAGAATGAAAGTTTTAATGTTGTAATGATGCACAGATGTACGATTATTATCGTGAAATAGGGGGTCGTATATCACCTTTCAATGTATTGGTAAAGATTATTTATCATGAGCTCAAAAGGTACATTAGAGTAATTATCCTAATCTAAAGGATATACATGAGGATTTATCCCAAGATAAGTGGTACATATGAGGATTTATCCAATTTCATATGGAACACTAGATGACTTATGAAAAGCCCATGGGTACATTATATGATTTATCCATAGGGAAAGGGTATACTAGTGGATTTATCACAATCCAAAGGGAACACAAGGTGATTTTTACCCCATTTCAAAGGGTACACAAGGGGATTTAATCCAAGTCAAAATGGTATACATGGGGATTTATCCAAAGATAAAGGATACACGAGAGGATTTAGCCCAAGAAAAAGGGTTCAACAAATGATTTATCCCTACACAAAGTCTAGAGAAGAGTATCTACCCTATGATAAATGGTACATGGGAGGATTTATACCTAGAAAAAGGTTATATATGTAACTCCCCAACCCCAGTTACCCAGAGTCGGTGCATTATTACATAACATAGGAATGATCACAAATGATCATGTCTCGAAATACCGATTAGTTTAGTAGCCTTGGAGCACTAGATACATTCATAAGTCTTACATTACACCATAATGTACAAAAAAACTACAATAATATCTTGTCTTCATATCCCATCATATTATCCCCGAAGGCCATTCATAAAATACTTCTTCACATCCATGGAGAAATAAAAAATTTAAAGGGGTGAGCACAGATGCTCAGTAAGGATAAGAATATAGCGGAAATTTTCATAAATAAACATAAACATTTAAGGCACTGTATAACTAAAATAAAAGACTTTTAAACATGAACTTCAGCATAATATGGAAAAAATAAAATGAAACAATGGCATTTACATATTCACATGGAAATTATACTAGTCGAATAATCACTTGCAATATCAATAACCACTTTCATAATGATGGGAGTCATAATTCAAGATTATCATAACCACGTATCCAAGGCCTCGGGCAAAACTACAAATAAGATTTTGTCAAGGCCTCATGACAAGACACTTGTTTGTCTCATGAGACCTACCAATGCATCAATGGGCTATAGCGGACTCCCCCATCACTTACTATGACCAATGCATTCCTTATATGAAAATGTTTAAACATATCATAAACCATAACATAATCGTATCACATAAAACATGCATAAAGGAAACATAACATTTCAACATTTCAATCAAAAAATATCAATAAAACACATTGATATAAAAAAACATTATCAAAACCATTTTCAGTACCAAAAAAAAGAAAAGTAAAACATGGTATTTATTTTTCATTTTAAGAAACGTTATGGCATGTAGAAGAAGCTGAAACTCAAATAATGGTCACGGCGGCAGAGAAGTTGTTGTCGCCACGTACATAAGACAAAAAATTCCTTAGTCCTTTACCTTGTGTCTGACTTGACTCAATCGTTCTTTAACCTCCTGAATAATAAACTAGATTTCATTTCAAATTGCTTAAGAACATTTTTCAAGTTCAATATTCCTTTTATACAACTTATTACAATTTTATGAACATTATGTAAGTATTTTAGTTAACATTGGTCGTTTTGGCGATCTTTGGTACTTGAGTCAAAAATAAACTTCTTATAATTAAAAGATGTTCATGTGGTAAAATATCCATTATATCCAGAATTATACTCATGATGTAGATATCATATATATCATATATATCTAGCTATATATGCATTTATAATATTACACAACATTTGAAGGTAAGAAATGAAATGCACCGTTCATGGAGACGGTAAGCCGTATGTACGCATGAACGCTACTTTCATTTATATTTCATATTTAATGGAATGAAATGTAACACCCGAGAATGTTATGTTATATAAATCATCAAAGGAATCTTTCACTACACATAACACTTGCTTGTATTTCTTTACACCCAATCGCAACCTTCCTCGATAGCTTGCGTCCTACGCATTACTGGGTTTCACTAAACAACGATATGCTATTAAAATATTATTAAAACTAGCCGTTATGAATAGTAATAACATCTTTTTGAAATTATTTAAATTTTATTTTTCAAAATTGAATTCATTTTTGGATTCGGAATATCGAAATTAGCCTAGGGTGAAATTTTTGTATTTTTTTGAAAACTTTCAATTTTTGATGAATAGTGAAACTACTAAGTGGCTGTTAAAAAACTGAATTTTTCATAAAACGTTATTTTACCACTTCTGTGAGTGGAATTTCAAAAATCCAAGAGACATGGTTTATGTCAGTAAGTAAAATGTGGTTCAATGAGATGAAAATAATTTTTGGTGAATAGTAACTTTTTTACTTTTTTTTACCACGGTTAAAAGTAAATAGGATAATTAAGGGTAAAAATGATATTATTATTACCCTAACACATGTCCTAATTCTATTGCATAAGTGTAATGCGACAAAAAACAACCCTAGGAATAAAACATGGCTATTTAGGCCCACTTGGATTAGATTAGGACATTTAATATTAATTTATTTAAAGAAGGGTTAAAATCGTTAAAATCAATGTTTAATAAGTAAATCATTTTTAATATAGGGTTATACATAAGATAAATTCGACTATAAATATCAAATAGAAAGATAAATATATTTCTTATATTATGGTATTTTATTTGTAATTTTTAGACTTTAAATAATTTATTTTATTTATGACACAATGATAATGCAGTAAATATCTTATTAATGAAATATTGACATAATTGATGGTATAAATGCCCAAATAAATATAATATGAGACTTTTTATGAATTACAAAAAATTTATAGGTTAATATGATATGTTAATATTTATTTGATTAACTTTTTTATAACCAATCATTCTGTTATGATTTTCACAAAAATCAATTACTAAATATTGTCAAAATTGACATAAAATAGTTTTTAAAACAATATAATATTATTAATTGTTATTTTATTCCTCAAAATCTATGGTTTAGCCAAATGAATTAGATAAGGTTATATATATTAATAATACACAACTTGGGGTTTTTTTAGCTGCTTATAGTAAGTTTATTAACATTATTGTATAAGAACACAAGAAGACACGGTAAAAGTAAAATTATTTAACTTAATGTTAAATCTAAATGATAAGGTCAAAATAAGGACCTAAACTTGTCTAAATTCTATTGGATGAAGATATTTTGACCCATCCCCACCTTAGATTCTAAATAAATCAATTTGGAGCTATTTAAAACTGAATATGACTTTATAATAAATTAATATTTTTAGTTTTTCCAAAGGTTCCCCTCTCCTCCCTTATAAAAGGGAACCTCCTCCCCCTCTTCCTCACACCACTTTGAGCCTTCAAGCTCGCCCAAACCCTGCCACATTCTCCTCTCCACTTCCCTAGAGACATCCTAGAGGTCCTGGTCGTCTTCAAAGACCAATTTTAGTGCCCTAAAAGGAGGTCTCAAAGAAGCACTTCAAAGAAGAGGTAATGTCCATTACCGATTCTTTCATCTTTATTTATTCTTCCACTTCTTCTTCTTTAGTTGTTTAATTATGAAGTAATAACATAAGTATCACTCATATGCTGATATGTTATTATAATTATGAAACAACCCTATTTAACCATCTATCCATCCTACAGAAAATTAAATCACCGCGCGTCCGTACGTACAGAATACCGTCTCCACGCCGTGGCGTAATCTATTTTCCACCATCACCTTACATGGATGGGTATAATGGTGTAAATAAGGAATATATATGATTATTGTGAAGTGATATTGATTTTTAAATAGTATGCATACACTCTAATACAATTCCAAAATCATGGGAATGATATCATCGCTCATGCGTACGTACGGAATACCGTCTCCACGATGTGATGCGACCTGTTCTACATGATCTTCATTTCATAATGATTATATAAATGAATTGAATGAATTGAATGAATTAATATGATATATATTACACTAATAACATTCTGTAAATGAGGTATCTATAACCTAAATAGAAGAATAAGAATTTATTCGGCAAAACATTCAAAAGAACAAAAAGTAATAAACACCCGAATAACAAGTAATAATGAAGTATTACTAATAAGAAGATAAAAATATGACCATATATGATATGATAACAATATTTATGATTCTGGAACAAGTCAATAACATTATTTAAATCATTATACAAGACCTAATGTAAGGGAAAATCTCGCAATCTCATTTTTATCCGAGATTGTTTATACTTCAGAATTTACGGGGGAATATTTATCATCCACATCCATGTTTCCTCAATATGTAATATTTATATCCTTCTAGAATTGTTTAAATACAATTTTACCCTTCAGTGAGTTTTTAGTAAAAGATATGAAAGGAATCTTTTGTCGTTTTTTGTACGAGGTACTTTTTGACTTTTCCGACAAAAGTACAAAAAGAACGTTTTTTTAACTTATACGGCATGAATGGATTTTTAAAACATTATTTCAAGAAGCTTCATTTACAATTTTTCAAGTTTATTTTTAATCAACTTCTTTTAGTTTAGAATTGTATGACATGTTAAGAAAGGTAAAATGTTTTTAAAGTAGAAAGGATATTTTCCTCAGGAATGGAGTTCAAGTGTTTTATCAAAATTATTTTCCATCTAAGATAATATAGTGTTCTGTTTCTATCCCTATTATTAAATTGAATTGATTATTTTGTGATTGAATTATTTTTTATGAATTCCATTATCCTATATTAATTGTTATATGATGACATGATGATTAAGAATCCCATTTTAATTAAATGGATTATGCAATGATGTATGAGTTATGATTTTGTGGCACACATAAGAATGGTATCATTATGAGATGGGTGGGAACTATATCTCCCTACAATGAATTGGGCAAATATTTTATATCTCATGAGATAGACATGGCTGGAACGACAGGTTAAACCGGTTCAGTGGAATAGGACTGAAACGAGGAGTGAACTCAGTTCAGAAATGGACTTTGTCCACTAAGATAGACATAGCAAAGAGTATTGACTAATAAGAAATGATTCTCTATGATTATGTGTGTATGAGACAATGTTTCATGTTTTAAGTTATGATTATTGGGATTACACTTCACTTCTATGATTCATCCCATGTTATGAAATTATGATTTTCTTTTGTAGGTTATGATTTCCAAAAGTTATGTTCTTATGTATATGATGTGATTGATATTTCTTTTGTTTACACTTATGGAGAATTTGAGCTCACCCTTTAGTATGTATTATTTCCCCAGGTCAGGAAGAAGGTTATTATGTAGGATATGCCAAAAAGGGACTCTAGATATGATGAAATAAATGGGAGGAAAAGTAGATGCGTTATGAACCTGTTGTTTATGTTTCACAGTTTCTAAAGACACTATACATATACGGTCCATTCCTGGTTTTGTTTTATGTTGTAATAAGTGTGCTTCAATTATGATGTAATAATAATGTATGTAAAGTATGGGTCGTTATAGTTGGTATCAGAGGAAAGGTATAGTCAACCTTTAGAAACTAGGATGTGAAAGCCTTAGTTAGAACACTAAGGATAAGCCTAAGCATAGAACACAATCTTTGTGTTTTAGAAATGTCCATGAACAACCTATGATAAGACCCTATGTGTGAAATTTTATTCTTTTCCTATTATAATTAGTGTTTCTCACACTATTCATCATGGTTTTAGTCAATGGCTGGAACCCGAAGGAACCGTGTCAATGCGGAATGTGACATACAATGCAATGATTGTCGCCCTGAGCAACCAAACGTTATGGGAGCTGGAATGCAAAAACATGTAGCCATGCTCACACAACTTTCTCAAGCTATGAATCATGCAGGACTTCCAAACGATCAATGGAAGGAGAAACATTCTGTTGAATCCTTCCTGAGGCAGTGTCCACCTTCATTCACTGGGTCTACTGATCCATTAGTTGTTGAACAATGTATTAGTACTACTGAAAAGATATTTTCAGTTCTTAAATGCTCTGAAGATGATAAATTCATATTAGCAGTGTAACGTTTGTAAGGTGATGCTGATCAACGGTGGAATCTTATTAAGAATACGAGGCAAAGGGATGAAATTGAGTCCATGGAATGGGACGAGTTCAAGAACTTATTTTTCAATAAGTACTTCCTTCATATTTTCTGAACAAAGATAGAGAAAGAGTTTCATGAACTGAAGAAAAAGGATGATGAATCTGTTGGTACCTATGCAGCAAATTTTACAAGACATGCAAGGTACGCATCTGGTATTATTATCCAACCTTAGAGTAAGATCGATTGATTCTTTAGTGGCTTAAAAACAAGTCTTAGAAGGGCATTAGCCATAAGGGACTTCAATAGCTATGAGGAAATCATTCGATGTTCTCTCAAAGTCGAGATGGAGATTGGAGTAACCCATCAGTCATATGGGTTTGATAAGAAGAGGAAAAAGGAATTCAAAGGAAAATCTAAAGAGCACACTGAAAATAAGATGAGCTTTCCCTTATGCTCAATGTGTGGAAAGAAACATGGAGGAAGTTGTCTTAAAGGTCAAGTAAATGTTTCAAATGTTGAAAGGAAGGTCATCAGGCATTTGAATTCCACAATGATGGGAAGAAGATGTCTAATGATGCAAACAAAGGAAAGGATACATAGAATGAGCCTACTACACTACAATGTTTCAAGTGCAAGGAGATGGGGCATTATGCCAATCAATGCCCAAATCCAAGGGTTGATGATAATGGTCGACGTAAACAAACTCTTAAGGCCAACAACAAAGGAAAGTCACATGCAATTTCTATCAGTGATGTGGAGTACGATAATGATGTGGTGAAAGGTACACCTACCATCCACTCTGATGTAGAAAATGTTTTATTTGATTATGGACCCAGCCACTCTTTTATTTCTGAAGAATTTTCTAAGGGTATCACCGTATTACCTCAATAATTAGATGTTGAGTTAGCTGTGACAACTCCTAATGGCACAAACGTATTATCAAAAGTTTATAATTCTTCTCCAATTGAAGTTTTTGGGAAAGTGCTTCCTGCAAATCTTGTGATCCTTCCTATTGTGGAATTTGATGTGATTCATGGAATGGATTGGATTTCTTTATATGGAGCCGATATCAATTGCCAAAGAAGGGAAGTCACATTTCATATTCCAGATCAATCTATGATCGTCTATCGATGCAAGGATGAACATAATCTTCGTGTGGAAAGTTCTTCCATATTATGGGTCGTGTTTCCACTAAATGAATGTTAAATATTTCATATGGTTGGTGAGGAACTCACGATTAAGAATATGACCATTGTATGAAAGTTTGATGATGTTTTTCCGGAGTAATTTCCGGGTCTTCCACCAAATCGTGAAGTAGAGTTTTCAATAGAACTCATACCGGGTGCTTTACCAATTTCAAAGACACCTTATAGAATGGCCCCAATTGAGTTGCAGGAATTGGAGAAGCAACTCCAAGAGAATCTTGATAAGGGGTTCATATTCCCTAGTGTGTCACCATAGGGAGCACCTGTTCTGTTTGTTAAGAATAAAGATGGATCAATGAGACTCTGCTTTGATTATCGAGAATATAAAAAGATCACTATCAAGAACAAATATCCGCTCCCACGCATTGATGACTTATTTTACCAACTATGCGGAGCTCAATGCTTTTCCAAGATTGATCTTCGTTTAGGGTATCATAAATTAAGGGTCAAAAGGGAGGATATACCAAAGACGGCTTTCCATATATGGACACTATGAATTTATAGTGATGCCATTTGGTCTTACTAATGCCCCTGCTATCTTCATGGATCTGATGAATAGATTCTTTAGAGACTATATTGATCAGTTTGTGGTAGTCTTTATAGATGATATTTTTGTCTATTCAAAGAGTAAATAAGAACATGTAGATCACTTGAGAATTATTTTGAAGACCCTGAGAAAAGAGAAACTTTATGCCAAATTTACCAAGTGTTAATTTTGCCTTCAAAAAATTTCATTTTTGGGTCACATAATCTCAAAAGAGGGGATATCTGTGGATACAGCAAAAACAGAGGTTATCGAAAGATGGTCGAGACCAACAATAGTGACTGAGATCCAATGTTTTCTTGGTTTGGATGGATATTATCGACATTTTGTGAAAGATTTTTCACAATTATCTAATCCACTAACCAACTTGACTCAGAAAGGAGTTAAGTTTGTTTGGATAGAGGAATGTGAAGAGAATATCAAGGAGTTGAAAAGAAGGGTATCCAGTGCACCTGGGCTCACACTTTCTTGTAGTGGAGAAAGGTTTGTGATCTACAGTGATGCATCCCAGAAGGGATTGGGGCGTGTTCTTATGCAAAATGATATGGTGATAGCTTATGCCTCATGACAGTTGAAAATACATGAGCAAAATTACCCAACTCATGATTTGGAGTTAGTTGCGGTAATCTTTGCATTAAATATTTGGAAGCATTATCTTTATGGAGAAAGGTGTGACATTTATACTGATCATAAAAGTTTAATGTATATTTTCACAAAAAAGGATCTGAATATGAACCAAAGTAGATGGTTGGAGTTGATTAAGGATCACAAATGCTCAATTCATTACCACCCTGGGAAAGCAAACAAGGTGGCAGATGCATTAAGTCGACAATACCATGCCCATTTATCCATGATGAGGATAAAAAAAGATCCAATATTTATGGATTTACAAAGGATGGATCTTGGAATTATAATGAAAGGGGAAAAATCATATCTTTCTCAAATGAATGTTCAACCATCTATACATGTGATGATTAAAGAGGAACAAAAAGAAGATGTGGTGTTACAAAAGTAGGTGAGAAACGTTCCTGAATTCAACCTTGATTGTGATGGGATAATAACGTTCAGGAATCAGGTTTGTGTTCCTCCCATCCCCAAATTAAAGAAGGAGCTGCTGGATGAGGCTCATAGTTCTTCATTCTCTATTCATCCCAGAAGCACGAAGATGTATAGGGATCTGAAAGAGTCCTTATGGTGGGATGGCATGAAAAGAGATGTTGCTGATTATGTCTCTCGATGTTTAGTTTGTTAGCAAGTTAAAGATAAGAGACAGAAGTCTAAGGGGATATTACAACCATTACCCATACACGAATGGAAATGGGAAAACATCACTATGGACTTCGTCAAAGGACTTCCTAAAACATCCAAAGGTAATAATACTATCTGGGTCATAGTGGATCGTCTTACAAAGTCTGCACACTTCATCGCTATTAGAGAGGATTTCAATCTAGATCAGCTTCCCAGGATATATGTGAAGAAGTGGTAAGATTGCACGGAGTACCACTTTCTATTATATCTGATCGGGATCCGAAGTTTACCCCAATGTTCTGGCGAAGTCTTCACCATACTCTGGATATGGAGTTGAGTTTCATCACTACTTATCATCCTCAGACAGACGGTCAGTCTGAGAGAACAATTCAAACTCTAGATGATATGTTGAGAGCTTTCTCTATGGATTTCAAATGTGGTTGGGATCAACACCTACCTTTGGTGGAATTTTCTTATAATAATAGCTTTCACTCCAGTATTTAGATGGCTCCTTATGAAGCTCTCTATGGAAAGAAATGCAGGACTCCAACTTGCTGGAATGAAGTTGGGTAAAGGAAGCTATTAGGACCTGATCTCGTTGATGAAATGGCAGAAAAGGTCACATCTATTCAACAACACATAAGAGCAGCTCAGAGTCGACAAAAAATTTATGCCAAAAACCGAAGAAAAGACCTAGAGTTTGATGTGGGTGATAAAGTGTTCTTACCAATATCTCCCAGGAAGAGGGTCATGAGATTTGGAAAGAAGGGGAAATTAAGCCCTAGAGATATCGGTCTTCCCAAAATACTGGATCGTGTTGGGAAGGTAGCTTACCGATTGGTGATTCCACCAAATCTCTCTCAAGTTCACGATGTGTTTCATGTATATCTCTTGAGAAAGTACATACCTAATCCTTTACATGTACTCAGCTCGGAAGTTGTACCGCTGGAGCAAGATCTTTCTTATGAAGAGCATCCGATAGAGATTCTGGATCATAGCGAAAAAGTTCTACGAAACAAGACCACTCGATTGGTGAAAGTTTTATGGAGGAACCACCAATTATAAGAAGCTACATGGGTGCTTGAGGATATGATGAGGGAGAGGTATCCTCATCTGTTTGTTACAAAGTGACGAATTTTGAGGGTGAAATTCATTTTAAGGGGGTAGAATGTAACACCTGAGACTTTTAGGTTATATAAATCATCAAAGGAATCTTTCACTACACATAACACTTTCTTGGCTTGCTTTACACGTAATCACGACCTTCCTCGATAGCTTGCGTCCTACGCAATACCGAGTTTCACTAAACAATGATATGATATTAAAATATTATTAAAACTAGCCGTTATGAATAGTTATAACCACTTTTTGAAATTTTGTAAATTTTATTTTTCAAAATTGACTTCATTTTTGGATTCGAAATATCGAAATTAGCATAGTGTGAAACTTTGGTATTTTTCTGAAAACATTCAATTTTTGATGACTAGTGAAACCACTAAGTGGCTGTTAAAAAAATGATTTTTTCATAAAATATAATTTTGCTACTTTTGTGAGTGTAATTTCAAAAATCCGAGACAAACGGTTGATGTCAGTAAGTAAAATTTGGTTGAATGAGATGAAAATAATTTTTGGTGAATAATAACTTTTTTACTTTTTTCCCACAATTAAAAGTAAATAGGGTAATTAAGGGTAAAAATGATATTATTATTACCCTAAAACATGTCCTAATTCTGTTGGATAAGTGCAATTAAACCAAAAACAACCGTAGGAATAAAATATGACCATTTAGGCCCACTTGGATTATGTTAGGACATTTAATATTAATTTATTTAAAGAAGGGTTAAAATAGTTAAAATCAATGTTTAATAAGTAAATAATTCTTAATATAGGGTAATACATCTGATAAATTCGACTATAAATATTCAATAGAAAGATACAAAGATTTCCTACATGATGGTAGTTTATTAGTAATTTTTAGACTTTAAATAATTTAATTTATTTATGACACAATGATGATGCAGTAATTATCTTATTAATGAAATATTGACATAATTGATGTTATAAATGCCCAAATAAATATAATATTAGAATTTTTATGAATGACACTAATTTTCTAGGATAATATTATATGTTAATATTGATTTGATTAACCTTTTTATAACTAATCATTCTGTTATGATTTTCACAAAAATCAATTATCAAATAGTGTCAAAATTGACATAAAATAGTTTTTAAAACAAATATTATATTATTAGTTTTTATTTTATTCCTAAAAATCTAAGGTTCGGACAAATGACTTAGATACGGTTATATGTATTAATAATAAACAACTTGGGGTTTTTTTGATGCTTATAGTAAGTTTATTAAACTTATAGTATAAGAACACAAGAAGACATGGTAAAGGTAAAATATTTTAACTTAATGTGAAATCTAAATGATAAGGTTAATATAGGAAAATAAACTTGTCTAAATTCTATTGGATGAATGGATTTCAACCCATCCCAACCTTAGTTTTGAAATAATTCAATTTGGAGCTATTTAAAACCGAATATGACTTTATAATAAATTAATATTTCTAGTTTTTCCAAAGGTGCCCCTCTCCTCCCTTATAAAAGGGCACCTCCTCCCCATCTTCCTCACACCACTTTGAGCCTTCAAGCTCGGCCAACCCCTGCCACTTTCTTCTCTCCACTTCCCTAGAGACATCCTAGAGGTCCTGGCCTTCTTCAAAGACAAATTTTAGTGCCTTAAAAGGAGGTATCAAAGAAGCACTTCAAAGAAGAGGTAATGTCCGTTACCGATTCTTTAATCTTTATTTATTCTTCCACTTCTTCTTATTTAGTTATTTCATTATGAAGTAATAACATCAGTATCACTCATATAATGATATATTATTATAATTATGAAACAACCCTATTTAACCATCTATCTATCCTATGGAAAATGAAAGCACCGTGCGTGCGTACGTACGTTATACCGTCTCCACGCCGTGGTGTAATCTATTTTCCACCACCACCATACATGGATGGGTATAATGGTGTAAAGAATTAATATATATGATTATTGAGAAGTGATATTGATTCTGAAATAGTATACATACACTCTAATACAATTCCATGATCATGGGAACAATATCATCACTCGTGCGTACATAGGGAATACCGTCTCCACGCTGTGATGCAACCCGTTCTACATGATCTTCATTGAATAATGATTATATAATATAATTTAATGAATTAATATGATATATATTACACTAATACCATTCTAGAAATGAGGTATCTATAACCTAAAGAGAAGAATAATAATTTATTCGGCAAAACATGCATAAGAACAAAAAGTAATAAACACCCGAATAACAAGTAATAATGAAGTATTAAAAATAAGAAGCTAAAAATATGACCATATATGATATCATAACAATAAGTATGATTCTCGAATAAGTCAATAACATTATTTAAATCATTATACAGGTGGTTCTGACACTTACGAAGCAAATCAGACATATGGTAAGGGAAAATCTCGCAATCTCATTTTTATCCGAGATTGTTTATACTTCAGAATTTACTGGGGAATATTTATCATCCACATCAATGTTGCCTCAATATGTAATATTTATATCCTTCTACAATTGTTTAAATCCAATTTTACTCTTTGGCGAGTTTTTAGTAAAAGATATGAAAGGGATCTTTTGTCGTTTTTCGTATGAGGTACTTTTTGACTTTTCCGAAAAAAGTACGAAAAGAATGTTTTTTTAACTTATACGGCATGAATGGAATTTTAAAACATTATTTAAAAGAAGCTTCCTTTAAAAGTTTTCAAGTTTATTTTTAATCAACTTCTTTTAGTTTAGAATTGTATGAAATGTTATGAAAGGAAAAATGTTTTTAAAGTAGAAAGGATATTTTCCTCATGAATGGATTTCAAGTGTTTTATCAAAATTATTTATCATCTATGATAATATAGGGTTTTTTCTATCCCAATTATTACATTTATTTTATTATGTTGTGATTGAATTATTTTTTATGAATTCCATTATTCTATATGAATTGTTTTATGATGACACGATGTTTAAGAATCCCATTTTTATTACAAGAGTTATAAAATGATGTATGATTTATGATTTTGTGGCACACATAAGAATGATATCATCATGAGATGGGTGGGACCTATATCTCCCTCCAATGCATTGGGTACAGATTTCATATCTCCTGCGATAGACATGGCTGGAATGGCATGTTAAGCCGGTTCGGTGCAACAAGACTGAAACGAGGATTGAACTCAGTTCAGAAATGGACTTTTTCCACTAAGATAGTCTTGGAAATGAGTTTTGACTAATAAGAAATGATTCTCTATGATTATGTGTGTATTCCAAAAAGTTTCATGTTTTTCGTTATGATTAATGGGATTACATTTCACTTCTATGATTTATCCCATGTTATGAAATTATGATTTTCTTTTGTAGGTTAAGATTTCCAAAAGTTATGTTCTTATGTATATGATGTGATTGATATTTCTTTTGTTTACCCTTACTGAGCATTTGAGCTCCCCCTTTTGTATGTTTTATTTCCCCAAGTCAGGAATAAGGTTATTAAGTAGGATATTCCAAAAAGGGACTCTAGATACGATGAAATAAATGGGAGTAAAAGTAGATGCTTTATGAACCAGTTGTTTATGTTTCCCAGTTTCTAAAGACACTATACCTATACAATCTTTTCCTGGTTTTGTTATATGTTGTAATAAGTGTGCTTCAATTCTGAAGTAATAACAATGTATGTAAAGTATGGGTTATTATATGAAATCATAATGATATAAAGGTATATTATAATTCTAGTATAGTATCATATATAATATAATTAACTCCATCCTTTATACGTACCACATATGGTATTAATGAGTCACATCACTTTGAGGGGCGGTAGTCCGCACTTCCTCTAATGTGATTATCATGTTTACCCATAATTGAAACCATAAAGGTATGATATAAAAGAAAAATACAGAATCATAAATATAAAATAAACATAATATATTTCATATATAAATATGGTGACATCTTATTGTCCACAATGGGATGTGTTAAAAGAAGATTGAACAATCATCATTTCGTGAGGAAGTAATTCGCAACCCACAGAAACTGTATGTTTCTTAACCATTAGATGGAAGTGTGTGTATGCTTAGCTCTAATCCTTCTCATAAAATCATCATAGTATATTGAATATACAAGTGTTCTTACAAAATAACAGAATAAAAAGAGTTTAGGGGGTTGGAGAAGCAAAATAAAACAAGAGAACATAAGAGAAAACATTACCTTTAAATCGAGTAACTCTTTTTGATTTGGGCCAAAAGCTTCATTGGGAAGACTTCTGCAAAAAGTGAGGCTTCCAAGAGTAAGAGATAAAAGTTGAGAGAGTATTTGGGCAGAGGTTGGCCGAGCAAAATTTCTTTGACGGTGTGAAAAAGGTGGTAGAGGTGGGGGCCTTTTATAAGTGGAGAGGAGGGCACTCTTGGATAGTCATGAAATGTTACATTATTATAAAGTTATTTTTGGATATCAAAGGTCCCACAATTATATATATCGAGGATAAAGTGATAAGGGATCGAAATACACACATCCAATAGGCTTTAGAAAAGTGTAAGACTTAGATTTTACCGTATCTTCTTATTTTATTTAAATCGTTCATTAATGAGGTAATCGCTGCATCATCATGGTGTCAGAAATAAATTTATTTATTTAATGTCAAAAAATTATAAAAAAATTACCATGATTTAGGAAATTTTTTTAGCTTTACAATGAATATTTATAGTTGAAAATATAACTTTCATAACTCCTTGTACAAATTGTTTTAGTAAAACAATACATGTTTGTGACATTTTTATTTTTACTTTAAATAAAAAGTTATTAATGTCATTTTCTTACCCAAGTGGCTCCATGGAGTCCCCATGTTGACCCATGTATTTTCTTGGTCATAAATGACTCATTCAATAAGGTTATGTCATGTGTCAAGGAAATTTCATATTTTTATAACATTATATTTACCTTAAATGACACTAATTACCTTTAATCATGATTAATAAAATGTAAAAGTTACTATTCACCAAAAATTATTTTCATCCTATTGAACCAGATGTTAATTACTAATGACAACCATGTATGTTAGATTTTTGAAATTAAATTCACAAAATTGGTAATGTTTCATTTAAATGAAAAATCAGTTTTTTAACTACCACTTAGTGGTTTCACTATTCATCAAAATTGAAGTTTTTCAGAAAAATACCAAAAATTCACCCGAAGATATATTTGATATTCCGAATTCAAATAGATAAGTTGAATTAATTTATTTAATAATTAATTCCTACTATAACAAAAAATAGCGTGTTTTTACGAAACAATATATATCAAAAGATTGACAATTGTTTATGTCCAATTTCAAAGTAAAATCAATTATAATGACTACTATTTGATAAAATGGTAAAAATATATTCTAATTATACCTTAAAAATACTTAATAGTATAATTTATCACTATAAATTATTTTGATTAAAAAAATTATTTTTAATTATTTTTCACTATTCATCAAAAATTGGATGATCTCAGAAAAATACAAAAAATTCAACTTAGGATAACTTTGATATTACAAATCCAAAAATGAAGTCCAATTTGAATACTAAAATTTATAAAATTTTAAAAAGTAGGTATTACTATTCATAACAGCTACATTGATTGGTCGCGGTGTGTTAGAACTCGAGGTTGCGTAGAACACACACTACTGTATTATTCAAAGAGAAGCGTACCATTGAAGATTGGGGTGTTACATTCTCCCCTACTTCAATAAATTGCATCCTCGCAATTTTAAATTGTTCTTCGAAAATAAAAGGTTGAAAATAGAAAATATGTTTGTTGAAAACCCACATTGGAAATAAGGTTAATAAAATTTAGTCTTAATAAGAGGGAAATGGAATGAATAAGTCACCACCAAATTATGATCTCGATTAGGAGAACATTGGTGGTAATTAGAGACATATAATTGGAGGAAAAATATAAATATTTATAGGGAGTGATTGAGTTCATCGATCACAAACAAGTGTAAAATTGAGGGCCTCGAAGCCTTCAATCTATGGTGATTTAAAATATCAGCAGTTCAACAAAACATAATGTATTAGGATAACACATTTTTTTGTTTTAATACCCCTTTACTAAAGTTTAAGAAAAAATTTATTCATATAATAAGAGATAGGTATATATATATATACTTGACAAGTAGAGTTTCAACCTTCAACTAATTCCTACCACAAACTATTCATTCACTCAAAAAGACAATAGAACTCAAAAATATTATATTTATCCTAATCGTATAAGGTTCCAAATATTAATGCATACCATTTAGATTAGGAAAAATATTTTGTAATAACCTGGGACTTCCTGTAGGCTAGTGGTAGGTAATAAAGGCCTGTCACACTATGGTTGTGGGTTTGATTCTTACAGCTTTGTTCGACACGATGGGTTATCCCCCGACCTGTAGGTTGTCCTTTTCCTAAAACTATATTATTATAATATTCCAAAAATAATATTCAGAAATGTTTTAACCTTAAATAATACTATCTAAATTTCAACTTAATCCATTCCAACCTTTATAGTTATCCAAAATTCCTCCATCCAGACTCTCTCTAAAAGGTCTCTAAATTATAAAATCATTTGTGTTGGGAAAAAATCCCTCAAGGAATTATTGAAGCATTTTTTAGGTGATTGTGTTTGTTGACAAAGTTAACATCTGTGTTCTGATTGTTGACAACGCAAACCATGACATACAAATTTGTTGACAAAGGGGGTTTCATGATGGAATGTCAAGTTCAAGAGATGAGGTCAATGATCCATGTTTGATCAAGAACGTCGACAAAAGGAATGGATGATATGGAGGCAGTACAAAAGAACAGATACAAGGTGGCACTATTTTCCAGTGTTTGCCAAATTTTTGGGCCTAAAAATCAACAAATGAAGAAAAGTGTTTTTGGAAAAAGGAATTGTGCACCGAGGACTTAGAGTATAGGAAACTTGAGCGCCACATGTTATTCTAGATTAGAAGTGAAAAATATGGCTAAGGAAACAAGTTCGCGCATGTTTGGGAGTTTTTCGCGCAAGTGTCTAAAAGGAAAGAGGACTTGCACGCTAAGACTGGGTCGCGCAGGTGACATGCTCACTGTCGCGTAGGGTGGTCAATTTGCCTATAAATACTAGACCACCCCTATTCATTCTTGATTAGATATCAACACTTTGATAAATCAGAGCTCCCGTAGTGCAGGTGTGGTGGTCGCGCAGGGGGTGTGTGTGGTCGCGCAGGTGGGTCTTGTGCGCCAGGGTGATTATTGCGCACCAGTGTCTGAAGCTGTGCACCAGTGTGGAGTTGTGCGCAAATATTGGATTGGGCATAAATGGAAGTGAGTCATGCATGTTTGGAGTTGAGGAAGCTTGAGTCGCAAAAGTGTCTTAGGAGGAATTGCTTGTCCGTTGTGTCTTGCGTGCCGATACTTGCGCGCTGAGATTGGCTTGCGCGCCAAGTACGGTTTATTTTCAGTAGTGATTTTCGAGCTACGTGGATGCTAGAAGTTTTCCCAATACCTTTGGTGCAAAGAGATATTCATCTACGATTGAAAGTTTTACTTCAACAGAGCATCTACATACAGAGGAAGATGAATTCTTTCAAGCAAATGAAGAGACCTACAGGTCTATAAACTGTGAGTGGATCATTTCTGGAGCAGTGAGCAAAGGAAGAGGAAGAAGGTGATCCTCTCCACTAGTAGTGAGCCGGAGAGAGAGAAACAGGGAGTGACCCTTGGGAAAGCAGTGAGCGAACCCTAAACTTGTAAAGGAAGTGAGCCTGGGCTTAGAATTGATTTAGCCCGAACCTTGTAATCCACAGGTAGTGAAGTTTAGTGTAATTTGGTAGGACCAACAACTTGTTGGCGTATTCTCTTTGGATGTAGCCCTTTGCGGTGAACCAAGTAAAATTGCTGTGTCCTGTGCATATTTTACTGTCTATTTACTTTGTGCGGTAGGAGGGTGAGAAGAGTGTTTTTCTTAATAGATAAACAAGATCAGAACGTGCGTTATTTTTAAATTAGTCATACCCTGATTCACCCCCCCTCTCAAGGTATTCAGCCTTGTGGACCTAACAATTTGTAACATCAGATTCCCCAAAAAAGTAAAGTTCCTCTTATTGTCACATACTAAAAATATGATTACCTTAATCATATTAAAACCTTAATGAAAACAACAAGTACTTCATTACAATCCTTATATATATCACATTATTATTATAACAATAATATTGTTATTGAGTCCAAAAACACAAATACAATAATTACACAACTTCATCTGTAGTAGTAGCATAAGATTGACCTTGATCCCCTGGCCTTTTCTGAGGTAATTGAACCTGATTCTTAGGGAATTCATTTCCATAATGCACCATTTCTCTACAATTATATCATTCAAAATGGTAGTGCCCCGACCCCAGTTACCCAAAGTTAGTGCATTATTGCGTAACATTGGAATGATCATAAAAGATCAAGTCTCGAAAGACCGATTAGTTTTGTAGTCTTGGAAACACTAGATACATTCATAAGTATTACATTACATCATAATGTAAAACAAAACTAAAAAAACACCATATCATCATATCCTCTTATACTATCCCTACAGCTCATTCATAATATACTTCATCACATCCTGGAAAAATTAAAACATTGAAAGGGATGAGCTCAGATGCTCAGTAAAGATAAAAATATAGTGGAAGATTTCATAAATAAACATAAACATTAAAGTCTATGTATAAATAAAACAAAAGCCTTTTAAACATGAACTTCAACATAATATGGAAAATGTAAAATGAGATAATGCCTTTTACTTATTCACATGGATTTTCTACTGGTCAAATGATCACATGAAATATCAATAACCACTATCATAATGATGGAATGCATAATTCCAGACTATCATAACCACGTAGCCAAGGCCTTGTGCCAAGACTACAAATAATATTTTTTCAAGGCCTTGTGCCAAGACACTAGTTTCTCTCATGAGACTTACTGATGCATCGAGGAGCTATTGTGGGCTCCAGCTGACACATATTAAGTCCAATGCATTCCTCATATGAACAGGTTTTAACATATCATAAACCATAACATAATTGTATCACATAAAACATGCATAAAATAAACATTACATTTCCACATTTCAATCACAAGATATCAATATAACAAATTGATATAATAAAAACATTATCAAAACCATTTTCAATACCAAAATAAAAGAAAATTAAAACTTGGTATTTATTTTTTATTTAAAAAAAAGTTATGTCTTGTAGAAGAAGCCGAAACTCAAATAAAGGTCACGACGGCGGAGAAGTCCTTATCGCCGCATACATAAGACATAACATTATTTTTTTCGTTTAGTAAAAATGCTTCTTATAAAAAGATTCCTTTTGAATAAAATTAAAATTCAAAGTGGATTATACACCATAAAAAAGAAAGTTGTGTATAAAACAAAATATGCCTCAATGAAAGGAGATTGAGACGAAGTCCCTTAAAAAGATCATTTTTTAAATAAAATAGATCTATTATGTGTATTCACTATAAGTACACATAAAGAAAGTAAAAATACAAGATTGTACATATTAATATGATGACATAATTTGAAAGTATGAGATTAACCCAAAGAATGGAAATTGGGTTAAGAAGTCCCCTTACCTCGTTTCCGTCTTGACTCGACCATTATTTAACCTACTGAATAATAAACTAGTGTTAATTTATAATTTCTTAAGAACCTTTTTCATGTTTATTATTCCTTTTATATCAATTATTACCATGTTATGAACATTATGTAATTATTTATGTTAATAATGGTCGTTTTGTCGATCTTTGGTACATGAGTCAAAAACAAACTTCTTATAATTACAAGTTGTTCATGTGGTAAAATATACATTACATCCAGAATTATATTCCTTATGTATATATCAAATATATAATATATATCCAGTATATACATTCATTCATAATATTACATAACATTTAGAGGTAAGAAATGAAATGAACTATTCATGGGGAAGGTAAGCCGTACGTACGCATGAACGCTACTTTCACTTCTATTTCGTATTTAATGTAATGAAATTATAATTATATGAAGGTATAATATAATTATAGAATAATATAATGTATAATACCATTTACTCCATCCTTTATGCATCCCACATTTTTCATTAACGATTCAAATCACATTGAGGGGGCGGTAGTCCGCACTTCCTAAAATGAAATTATCGAGTTTAACCATAATGGAAATCATAAAGGTGTGCCATAAATGGAAAATATATAATCATAAGGAAAACAAAAACATAATATATATCATCTATAAAAATAGTTTCATCATAATGGTACCATGAGAGGTGTTAAAAGAAGATTGAACAATCTTCATATCGTGAGGCAGTAATTCGCCACCAACATAGACACTATGTTCTTTAACTATAAGACGAAGGTGTGTGTATGTGTAAATAAAATCCTTCTCATAACAACATCCTAGTATATTTAAGATACTGGTGTTGTTACAATATAATGTAATAAAAATATTTTAGGGGGTTGGAGAAGCAAAATAAAACAAAAGAACACAAGAGAAGACATTACCTTAAAACCGGGTAACTCTTTTTGATTTGAGCCAAAGGATTCCTTGGGAAGACTTTTTCCCAAAGTGAGGATTCTAGGAGTATGAGAGGGAAGTTGAGAGAGTATTTATGAAGAGGTTGTTTAGCCAAATGTCTTGGAAGATGTGAATAATGTGGTAGTGGTAGGGGCCTTTTATAAGAGGAGAGCAGGGGCACTCTTGGAAGGTCATGAAATGTTACATTATTATGAAGTGATTTTCGGATTTCAAAGGTCCCACAATGATATTTTTGGAGGATAAAGTGATAAGGGTTCTAAATATACCCATACAATAGGTTTTACACAAGTTTATGTATTAATATTTACATTATCTTTCCATTTTATTTAAATCGTTAATTAATGAGGAAATCGTTGCATCATCATGGTGTAATAAGAAACATAATTTATATAATGTCTAAAAATTATAAAAAAATACCATGATGTAGGAAATCTTTTTATCTTTCCAATGAATATTTATAGTCAAAATGTTAACTTATATATCCCCATGTAATAATTTTTTTAGTAAAACAACACATGTTTGTGACAATTTTATTTTTTCTTTAAATAAAAAGTTATTAATGTCATTTTTTTAACCAAGTGGCTACATGGGGTCCCCAAGTTGATACATGGATTGTCTTAGTTGTCCATGAATCATCCAATAAGGTTAGGACAATTGTAATGGTATTTTCATATTTTTATAATATCATTTTTACCTTAAATTTCACTAATTACTTTTAATCGTGATTAATAAAACTTAAAATTTACTATTCACCAAAAAATTATTTTTATCCCATTGAACCAAATTTTATATCCTAATGACAACCATGTATATAGGATTTTTTAATTTCAATTCCCTGAAGCGGTAATGTTACATTTAAACGAAAAGTAAATTTTTTAACTACCACATAGTGGTTTCACTATTCATCAAAATTTGATTTTTTCAGAACAATGCCAAAATTTCACCCTAAGCAATAATTGATATTCCGAATTAAAAAATGATGCCTATTTTACAAAACTAAAAACAAATATGTTTCATTAATTAATTTTATAATTAATTCCCACTGTCACAACAAATCGTCAGTTTTTAAGAAACAACATCTATGAAAAGATTAACAATTGTTTATGTCCAATTTCAAAGTGAAATTAATTCTAATGAACACCATTGGATTAAATGGTAAAAATATATTCTAAATATACTTTAAAACCACTCAATCGAATAATTTATCACTATAAATTATTTTGATTAAAAAATTTGTTTTTAAGTATTTTTCACTATTCATAAAAAATTGGAAGTTCTCAGAAAAATATCAAAAATTAAACATAGGCTAAATTCGATATTCTAAATCCAAAAATGATGTCCATTTTGAAATATAAAATATATATAATTTTATAAAGTGGGTATTACTATTCATAATGGCTATTTTGATTAGTCGCAGTGTATTAGAATCTTGAACTTGCGTACAATGCAAGCTATTGCATTATTGAAAGGGAAGCGTATCGTGGAAGCTCGGGGTGTTACATTCTCCCCTCCTTCAATAAATTTTGTCCTCACAATTTGAAATTTTTCATTGAAAATACAAGGTTGAAAATAGAAAATACCTTTGTGGAAAACTCACATTGGAAATAAGGTTAATAAAATTTAGCCTTAATAAGAGGGAAAGGGAAATGAAAAAGTCACCACCAAGTTATGGTCTCAATAAGGAGAAGATTGGTGACAATTAGAGACATATAATTGGAGGAAAAAATGTAAATATTTGTAGGGAGTGATTGAGGTCATCAACCACAAACAAGTCTAAAATTGAGGGCCTCAAAGCCTTCAATCTATGTTGATTTAAAATATTATCAGTTAAATAGGACATAAGGTATTAAGATTAAACATTTTTTTGTATTAATATACCTTTACTAAATTTGAAAAATTAATTTATTCATAGAATAAGAGATAGGTATATATATATTTATGCATGACAAGTAGAGTTTCAACCTTCAACTAATTTCTACAACAAACTCATCTTTCACTAAAAAAGATATAAGTACTCAAAAATATTATATTTATCACAATCTTACAAGGTTCAAAATATTAACACATACCATTTAGATTAAAAAAACTATTTTGTAACAACCTGGGACTTCCTGTAGGCTAGTGGTAGGTAATAAAGTCCTGCCACACTATGGTTGTGGGTTCGATTCCTACAGCTTTGACCAACGTGATGGGTTATCCCCTGACCTGTAGGTTATCCTTTTCCTAAAAGTATAGTATTTTAATATTCCAAAAATAATCTTTATAATTTTTTTAACCTTAAACAATACTATCCATAGTTCAACTTAATTCATTTCAACCATTATAGTTATCCAAAATACCTTTTTCTTGAATTTCTCTAAAAGGTCTCTAAATTCCAAAATCAATTCTAACCTCACATTCCCAAAACAATGTAAAGTTTATCTTATTATCACATACTAAAAATATGATTAACTTCATAATATTAAAACATTAATGAGAACAACAAGTACTGTAGACAATCATATTATTCTTATAAACAGAATATAATCCTTCAGTCCAAAAGCACCAGTACATTAATTATTCTGGTTCAAATATAGTAACAACATAAAATTGGCCTTGATCCCTTGGCCTTTTCTAAGGTAAGTTTCCCTGATGCTTAGGACATTCATTTGATTAATTTCCCATTTCCCTAAAATTGTAGCATTCAACATTGATAGCCTATTTCTTTTCCTTGAAATCACGAGCCTGGTGACCTTTTTTCCACATTTGTAATAAACTCCCATTCCTTTTAGGCAAGTACCCGGGTGATTCATCCCACAATTATCACATAATGGAAAATAATTCTTTCTTTTTTCCCTTTATCTGTCTCTTGTTCCACCATTCTCTTCTTCTCTTGCTTTACTTTATTGTCATAAGATTTAGAGAATTCCTTTTCTGTCTTGATAGCACATGAGACAATATCTTTATACGACGATAAAGATTGTGAGACTAAGGATCGACGGAGAAACAATTTTAACCCATCAATGAAACGATCAATCTTACTTCTTGGGTTACGTATATAATCTGCTGCATGCCTCCCTAGCCTTGTAAAGTTATCCTCATACTTTGCGACATTCTGATCGTCCTTTTGTCTCATACTCAGAAATTTCCTTTCCATATCTGCTTGATGGTCATGAGGAAAGTATTTTTCTAAGAAAATATCTTTGAACTCTATCAATTATATACTTAATACTTCTTCATCTTCCTTTGTATTTTGAATGAAGGACCACCATTGATCAACATCTCCAGTGAGGCGGTAAACTGCCATTATAACCTTATCCCTTTCACTACTCCCCAAGGTATGGAATATTTTCTCCAAGGAATTTATCCATTTCTCATCTACTAAGGGATTTGTACTCCCATTGAATTTTGGTGGTTGTTGCCTCATGAAGCGGTCTAACATTGATCCTCCATGTTGCGAATCAGGGAGGTCCATACGAGTAAGGTTATTATTTATAACCTGAGTGAGTTGTCCCAGTATGGTGATAAGCTGATCAGCACCAGTTATATCACCAACTCCATTATAATTATCTTGAGCAGGAGGGAAATCCCGACATGGAGTGCGTGCATAGATACAGTTTCCATTCCTCCCACTAGGCGCCATTTCTAAATAGTGGCATAAACTATATTGGTTTATGAATCAAAAAACATAATTACATACTTTTAAAACACTTAACATAAATTAAACTATAATCATAAAAATGTTTTCTTTGAGAAAGTATATAATCATAAAACCTTCATAATGGTTTGTAAAGGAAATGAGAATTATCCTAAGCATATCCCTCGGGAGTGTCGTAACCAAGAGTGCAACAAGGCCCATTGTCGTGCACCAGTTCCCATTCGAGTCTAGCTCAAAGAGGTGTTTTTGGGTTTTACCCCTAGGTACATCTGTTCCAGAGCTGCCTCTACATGCTCGTATCTAGACAGGGATGTATTGTCCAGAAAAATCACAAAATCCTTATAATAAAAAAATTCTAGGAAAATGTTTTATACTAATCCTCAAAGTCTATCTTAGGGCTATGTGCTCTAATCAGAGTTTATCTGAATCTAGCCTCTATGGTTAGTACTAAACTGCCTCTGATACCGACTGTAACGCCCCGACCCCAGTTACCCATAGGCGGTGCATTATTGCATAACATTTGCATGATCAAAAAAGATCAAGCCTCGGAAGACCGATTAGTTTAGGTGTCTTGGAAACAATAGATACATTCATAAGTCTTACATTACATAATAAAGTAAAACAAAACTGAAAAAACATCTTGTCTTCATATCCCCTCATACTATCCCTATAGGTAATTCATAATATACTTCATCACATCCTGGAAAAATGAAAACATTGAAAGGGATGAGCTCAAATGCTCAGTAAGGATAAAAATATAGCGGATGCTTTCATAAATAAACATAAACATTATAGGCAATGTATAACTAAAACAAAATCCTTTTAAACTTGAACTTCAACATAATATGGAAAAAGTAAAATGATATAATGCCATTTACTTATTCACATGGATATTCTACTGGTTGAATGATCACATGCAATATCAATAACCACTTTCATAACGATGGAATGCATAATGCCAGACTATCATAAAGACGTAGCCAAGGCCTTATGCCAATACTAAAAATAATATTTTGTCAAGGTCTCATTCCAAGACACTAGTTTTCCTCATGAGACCTGCCGATGCATCGATGAGCTATAGCGGGCTCCACCAGTCACTTATTAAGACGAATGAATTCCTCATATGAACAAGTTTAAACATATCATAAACCATAACATAATCATATCACATAAAACATGTGTAAAGGAAACATAAAATTTACACATTTAAATCACAAGATATCAATAAAACACATTAATATAATAAAAAAATTATCAAAACCATTATCAATACCAAAATAAAAGAAAATTAAAACGTGGTATTTATTTTTCATTTAAAAAAAAGGTATGGCTTGTAGAGCAATCCTAAACTCGAATAATGGTCACGATGACCGAGAAGTCATTGTCTCCTCATACGTAAGACAAAACATTCATTTTGTCGTTAAATAAAAATGCTTCGTATAAAAGGATTTCTTTTGAATAAAAGTAAAAGTCACCATATAAAAGAAATTTGTGTATAAAACAAAATATGCCTAAATTAAAGTAGATTGAGATGAAGTCCATTACAAAGATCATTTTTTAAATAAAATAGATCTATTATGTGTATTCATTATAAGTACACATAATTAAAGTACAAATACCAGATAGGACATTATAATTACATGACATAATTTGAAAGTAGGAGATTAGCCCAAAGAACAGAAATTGGGTTAAGAAGTTCCCTTACCCCGTGTCCGTCATGACTCGACCATTATTTAACCTCCTGAATAATAAAATAGAGTTAGTTTATAATTTCTTATGAACCTTTTTCAAGTTTATTATTCCTTTTATATCACTTATTACCATGTTATGACCATTATGTAATTATTAATGTTAATAACTGTCGTTTTGTCGATCTTTGGTACTCGAGGCAAAAATAAACATCTTATAATTACAAGTTGCTCATGTGGTAAAATATCCATTATATCCAGAATTATATTCATGATGTTGATATCATATATATCATATATATTCAGTATATACATTCATTAATAATATGACGTAACATTTAGAGGTAAGAAATGAAATGCGCCGTTCATGGAGACGGTAAGCCGTACATACGCATGAACGCTACTTTCATTTATATTTTGTATTTAATTGAATGAAATTATAATTATATAAAGTTATAATATAATTACTGTATAATATAATGTATAATACCATTTATTCCATCCTTTATACATCCCACATATGGCATTAACGATTCAAATCACTTTGAGGGGGCGGTAGTCCGCACTTCCTAAAATAAAATTATTGCGTTTACCCATAATGGAAGTCATAATGGTATGCCATAAATGAAAAACACATAATCATAAGGAAAAGAAAAACATAATATATGTCATATATAAAAATAGTGTCATCATAATGGATACCATGAGAGGTGTTAAAAGAAGATTGAACAATCATCGTTTCGTGAGGCAATAATTCGCCACCCACATAAACAGTATGTTCTTTAACCATTAAACGAAGGTGAGTGTATGTGTAAATAAAATACTCCTCATAAAAAAATCCTAGTATATTTATGATACTGTTGTTGTTACAATAAAAATTAATAAAAAGATTTTAGTGGGTTGGAGAAGCAAAATAAAACAAAAGAACAGAAGAGAAGACATTATCTTAAAATCGGGTAACTCTTTTTGATTTGAGCCAAAGGCTTCCTTGGGAAGAATTCTTCCCAAAGTGAGTCTTCTAGGAGTAAGAGAGGGAAGTTGAAAGAGTATTTGGGCAGAGGTTGGATGAGAAAAATGTCTTGGAAGGTATGAATACGATGGTAGTGGTATGGGCCTTTTATAAGAGGAGAGTAGGGGCACTCTTGGAAAGTCATGAAATATTACATTATTATGAAGTGCTTTTCGGATTTCAAAGGTCCCATGTAACACCTGAGAATTTTATGTTATATAAATCATCAAAGGAAACTTTCACTACACATAACACTTTCTTGGATCGTTTTACATGCAATCACGACTTTCCTCGATAGCATGTGTCCTACGCAATACCGAGTTTCACTAAAAAATGATATGCTATTAAAATATTATTAAAACTAGCCGTTATGAATAGTAATAACAACTTTTTGAAATTTTTTAAATTTTATTTTTCAAAATTGACTTCATTTTTGGATTCGGAATATCGAAATTAGCCTAGGGTGAAATTTTGGTATTTTTCTGAAAAATTTCAATTTTTGAAAAATAGTGAAACCACTAAGTGACTCTTAAAAAAACTGAATTTTTTATAAAACATAATCTTACCGCTTCTATGAGTGGAATTTCAAAAATCCGAGAGACACAGATGATGTCAGTAAGTAAAATGTGGTTCAATGAGATGAAAATAATTTTTGGTGAATAGTAAGTTTTTACTTTTATTTACCACGGTTAAAAGTAAAAAGGGTAATTAAGGTTAAAAATGATATTATTATTACCCTAAAACTTGTCATAATTCTATTGGATAAGTTTAATTCGACCAAAAACATCCTTAGGAATAAAATATGACCATTTAGGCCCACTTTCATTAGATTAGGACATTTAATATTAATTTATTTAAAGAAGGGTTAAAATAGTTTAAAGCAATGTTTAATAAGTAAATAAATTTTAATATAGGGTTATACAAAAGATAAATTCTACTATAAATATTCATTACAAATATAAAATTATTTCCTACATAATGGTATTTTATTTGTAATTTCTAGACTTTAAATAGTTTAATTTATTTATGACACAATGATGATGCAGTAATTATCTTATTAATGAAATATTGACATAATTGATTTTATAAATACCCAAATAAATGTAATTTGGGACTTTTTCTGAATTACACTAATTTTCTAGGTTAATATGATATGTTAATATTTATTTAATTAACTTGTTTCGAACTAATTATTCTGTTATGATTTTCACAAAAATCAATTACTAAATAGTGTCAAAATTGACATAAAATAGTTTTTAAAACAAATATTATATTATTAATTGTTATTTTATTCCTAAAAATATAAGGTTCGGCCAAATGACTTAGATAAGGTTATATATATTAATAATAAACAACTTGGGGTTCGTTTGGCTTGTTATAGTAGGTTTATTAACCTTATAGTGTAAGAAATCAAGAAGACAAGGTAAGAGTAAAATTATTTAACTTAAAGTTAAATCAAATTGATAATGTTAATATAGAAACCTAAAGTTGTCCAAATTCTATTGGATGAAAGGAATTAGACCCATCCCCACCTTATCATCGAAATAAATCAATTTTGAGCTATTTAAAACCGAATAGGACTTTATAATAAATTAATAATTTTAGTTTTTCCAAAGGTGCCTCTCTCCTCCCTTATAAAAGGGCACCTCTGCCCCCTCCTCCTCACACCACTTTGAGCCTTCATACTTGGCCAAACACTGAAAATTTATCCTCTACACTTCCCTAGAGACATCCTAGAAGTCCTGGTCTTCTTCAAAGGCCAATTTTAGTGTCCTAAAAAGAGGTCGTAGAGAAGCACTTCAAATAAGAGGTAATGTCCGTTACCGATTCTTTCATCTTTATTTATTCTTCCACTTCTTCTTCTTTCGTTGTTTCATTATTAAGTAATAACATCAATATCACTCATATAAGGATATGTTATTATAATTATGAAACGACCCTATTTAACCATATATCCATCCTACGTAAAATGAAATCACCGCACATGCGTATGTACGGAATACCGTCTCCACGCCATGGTGTAATCTATTTTCCACAACCACCTTACTTGGATTGGAATAATGGTGTGAAGAATGAATATATATGATTATTGTGAATTTATATTGATTCTAAAATAGTATACATACACTCTAATAAAATTCCATGATCATAGGAACGATATCATCACTCATGCGTACGTACGGAATACCGTCTCCACGTTGTGATGTGACTCGTTCTACATGATCTTCATTACATAATGATTATATAAATGAATTTAATGAATGAATATGATATATATTACACTAATACCATTCTGTAAACGAGGTATCTATATCCTAAAAAGAAAAAATAAGAATTTATTCGACAAAAAACAAATAAGAACAAAAAGTAATAAACACCCGAATAACAAGCAGTAATGAAATATTACTAATAAGAAGCTAAGAATATGACCATATATGATATCATAAAAATATTTATGATTCTGGAATAAGTCAATAAAATTATTTTAATCATTATACAGGAGTTTCGGACACTTACGAAGCAAATCAGACTTAAGGTAAGGAAAATATCACAATCTCATTTTTATCGGAGATTGTTTATACTTTGGTATTTAATGGGGGTATTTTATCATCCAAATCCATGTTTCCTAAATATGTAATATGATTTACATCCCCCTAAAATTGTTTAAATCCATTTTTACCCATCAGTGAGTTTTTAGTAAAATATATTAAAGGAATCTTTTGTCGTTTTTTGTACGAGGTACTTTTTGACTTTTCCGACAAAAGTACGAGCAGAATGTTTTTTAAACTTATACGGCATGAATGGATTTTTAAAACATTATATCCAAGAAGATTACTTTACAAGTTTTCATGTTTATTTTTAATCAACTTCTTTTAGTTTAGAATTGTATGACATGTTAATAAAGGGCAAGTGTTTATGTTGAAGTAGAAAGGATATTTTCCTCAAGAATAGAGTTCAAGTGTTTTATAAAAATTATTTTCCATATAAGATAATATAGGGTTCTGTTTCTATCCCTATTATTACATTGATTTGATTATGTTGTGATGAAATTAATTTTATGAATTCCTTTATCTTAAATGAATTTTTTTATGATGTCACGATGTTTAAGAATCCCATTTTTATTACATGGGATATGCAATGATGTATGATTTATGATTTTGTGGAACACAGAAGAATGGTATCATTATGATATGGGTGGGACCTATATCTCCCTCCAATGCATTAGGTAAATATTTTCTATCTCATGAGATATACATGGCTGGAACGGCAGGTTAAACCGGTTCAGTGAAACAGGACTGAAACCAGGAGTGAACTCGGTTCAGAAATGGACTTTGTCCACTAAGATAGTCTTGGAAATGAGTCTTGACTAATAATAAATTATTCTCTATGATTATGTGTGTATTAAACAAAGTTTTATTCTTTATGTTATGATTATTGGGATTACATTTCACTTCTATGATTTATCCCATGTTTTGAAATTTTGATATATTTTGCAGGTTAAGATTTCCAAAAGTTATGTTCTTATGTATATGATGTGATTGATATTTCTTTTTTTACCCTTACTGAGCATTTGAGATCACCCTTTTGTATGTTTTATTTCCCCAGGTCAGGAAGAAGGTTATTATGTAGGATATTCCAAAAGGGACTCTAGATATAATGAAATAAATGGGAGGCAAAGTAGATGCTTTATGAACCAGTTGTTTATGTTTCCCAGTTTCTAAAGACACTATACATATATGGTCCTTTCCTGGTTCTGTTATATGTTGTAATAAGTGTGCTTCAATTCTGATGTAATAACAATTTATGTAAAGTATGGGTCATTATAGTTGGTATCAGAGGAAAGGTATAGTCAACCTTTGGAAACTAGGATGTGAAAGCATTAGTAAGAACCCTAAGGATATGTCTAAGCATAGAACACAATATTAGTGTTTTAGAAATGGACATGAATAACCTTGGATACGAACTTAAGTGTGATATTTTGTTCTTGATTGTGTGGTTTTCCTATTATAATTAGTGTTTCTCACACTATTCTTCTTGGTTTTAATCAATGGCTAGAACCCGAAGGAACCGTGTTAATGCCGAATGCCACGGTCAATACAATGATTGTCCCCCTGAGCAACCAAACGCTATGGGAGCTGTAATGAAAAATATTTTAGCCATGCTCACACAACATTCTCAAGCTATGATTCATGCAAGACTTCCAAACGAGCAAAGGAAGGAGAAAAATTCTATTGAATCCATCATGAGGCAGCGTCCACCTTCATTTAGCGGGTCTACTGAACCATTAGTTGCTGGACAATGGATTAGTACTACTAAAAAGATATTTTCAGTTCTTCAATGTTCTAAACGTGATAAAGTCATCTTAGTAGTGTATCATTTGGAAGGTGATGCTGATCAATGGTTGAATCGTATTAATAATACGAGGAAAGGGATGAAATTGAGTCCATCGAATGGGACGAGTTCAAGAACTTATTTTTCAATAAGTACTTCCCTCATATTCTACGAACAAAGATGGAGAAAGAGTTTCATTAACTGAAGCAAAAGGATGATGAATCTATTGGTACCTGTGAAGAAAATTTTACAAGACTTGCAAGGTACGGTTCTGTTATTATTATCCAACCTGAGAGTAAGATCGATCGATTCTTTAGTGGCTTAAAACCAAGTCTTCGAAGGGCGTTATCCATAAGGGACTTCAATAGCTACAAGAAAATCATTCGATGTGCTCCCAAAGTTGAGATGGAGATTGGAGTAACCCATCAGTCATATGGGGTTGATAAGAAGAGGAAAATGGAATTCAAAGGAAAATCTAAATAGCACACTGAAAAGAATATGAGCTTTCCCTTATTCTCAAAGTATGGAAAGAAACATGGAAGAAGTTGTCTTAAAGGGACAAGTAAATGTTTCAAATGTGGAAAGGAAGGTCATAGGGCATTTGAATGCCGCAATGATGGGAAGAAGATATCTAATGATGAAAACAAAGGAAGGGATACAGAGAATGAACCTACTACACTTCAATGTTTCATGTTCAAGGAGATGGGGCATTATTCCAATCAATGCCCAAATCCAAGGGTTGATGATGTTGGTCGACGTCAACAAACTCTTAAGGCCAAAGACAAAGGGAAGTCACATGCAATTTCTATCAGCGATGTGGAGTACGATAACGAAGTGGTGAAAGGTACTCTTACCATCCACTCTAAAGTAGCAAATATTTTATTTGATTATGGATCCACCTACTCTTTTATTTCGGAAGAATTTTCAAAGGGTATTGCCGTATTACCTCAACAATTAGATGTTGAGTTAGATGTGACAACTCGTAATGGCACAACAGTAGTATCAAAATTTTATAATTCGTCTCTGATTGAAGTTTGTGGGAAAGTTCTTCCTGAAAATCTTGTGATCCTTCCTATAGTGGAATCTGATGTGATTCTTGGCATGGATTGGCTTTCTTTATATGGAGATCATATCAATTTCCAAAGAAGGGAAGTCACATTTCATATTCCAGATCAATCTATGATCGTCTATCAATGCAAGGATGAACATAACCTTCCAGTGGAAATTTCATCCATATTATGGGTCTTGTTTCTACTAAATGATGGTTATTTATCTCAAATGGTTGTTGAGAAACTCATGATTAAGAATATGCCCAATGTACGGGATTTTGATGATGTTTTTCCGGAGGAATTGCCGGGTCTTCCACCAAATCATGAAGTTGAGTTTTCAATAGAACTCATACCGGGTGCTTTACCTATTTCAAAGACACCTTATAGAATGGCCCCAATTGAGTTGTAGGAATTTAAGAAGAAACACCAAGAGAATCTTGATAAGGGGTTCATACACCCTAGTGCATCACCTGGGGGAGCACCTGTTCTGTTTGCTAAGAAGAAAGATGGATCAATGAGACTCTGCATTGATTATCGAGAACATAACAAGATCAATATCAAGAAAAATATCCTCTCCCACACATTGATGACTTATTTGACCAACTACACGGAGCTCAATACTTTTCAAAGATTGATCTTCGTTCAGGGTATCATCAATTAAGGGTCAAAAGGGAGGATATACCAAAGAGGGATTTCCATACAAGGTATGGACACTTTGAATTTATAGTGATTCCATTTGGTCTTACTAATTCCCCTGCTATCTTCATGGATCTGATGAATAGGGTCTTTAGAGACTATCTTGATTAGTTTGTGGTAGTCTTTAAAGACGATATTCTTGTCTATTCAAATAGAAAAGAAGAACATGAGGATCACTTGAGAATTATATTGAAGACCTTGAGAAAAGAGAAGATTTATGCCAAATTTACCAAGTGTGAATTTTGACTTCAAAAAGTTTCATTTTTGGGTCACATAATCTCAAAAGAGGGGATATCTGTGGATCCAGCTAAAACAGAGGTTATCAAAAGATGGTTGATACTAACAACAGTGACTGAGATCCAAAGTTTTCTTGGTTTGGCTGGATATTATCGACGATTTGTGAAATATTCTTCACGGTTATCTAATACACTCACTAGTTGACTCAGAAAGGAGTTAAGTTTGTTTAGAAGGAGCAATGTGAAGAGAATTTCAAGGAGTTGAAAAGAAGGTTATCCCGTGCACCTACTCCCACACATCCTTGTAGTGGATAAAGGTTTGTGATCAACAATGATGCATCCCAGAAGGTATTGGGGTGTGTTATTATGAAAAATGATATGATGATAGCTTATGCCTCACGACAGTTGAAAATACATGAGAAAAATTACCCAACACATGATTTGGAGTTAGCTGCAGTAATATTTGTATTAAATATTTGGAGGCATTATCTTTATGGAGAAAGGTGTGACATTTATACTGATCATAAATGTTTATAGTATATTTTCACACAAAAGGATATGAATATGCGCCAAAGAAGATGGTTGGAGCTGATTATGGATTACGACTTCTCAATTCATTACCACCCTGGGAATGCAAACAAGGTGGAAGATGCATTAAGTCGACAAGACCATGCCTGTTTATCCATGATGAGGATCACAAAAGATCCAATATTTTTGTATTTTCAAAGGATGGATCTGGGAATTATAATGAAAGGGGGAAAATCGTTTCTTTCTCAAATGAATGTTCAACCATCTATACATGTGAAGATTAAAGAGGAACAGAAAGAAGATTTGGAGTTACAAAAGAAGGTGAGAAATGTTCTTGAATTCAACCTTGATTGTTATGGGATAATAAAGTTCAGGAATAGGGTTTGTGTTCCTCCCATCCCTGAATTATAGAAGGAGCTGCTGGATGAGGCTCATAGTTCTTCATTCTCTATTCATCCTGGAAGCACGGAGATGTATAGGGACCTGAAAGAGTACTTACGGTGGGATGGCATGAAAAGAGATGTTGTTGAATATGTCTCTCGATGCTTGGTTTGTTAGCAAGTTAAAGCTGAGAGACAGAAGTCTAAGGGGATGTTACAACCATTACCCATACCCAAATGGAAATGGGAAAACATCACTATGTACTTCGTCACAAGACTTCCTAAAACATACAAAGGAAATAATGCTATCTGGGTCATATTTGATCGTCTTACAATGTATGCACACTTTATTTCTATTAGAGAGGATTTCTCTCTGGATCAGATTGCTAGGATATATGTGAAGGAAGTGGTAAGATTTCATGGAGTACCACTTTCTATTATATTTGATCGGGATCCGAGGTTTACCTCAATGTTCTGGCAAAGTCTTCAGCATACTCTGGAAACAGAGTTGAGTTTCAGCACTACTTATCATCCTCAGACAGACGGTCAGTCTGAGAGACCAATTCAAACTCTAGAAGATATGTTGAGAGCTTGCTCTATGGATTTAAAAGGTGTTTGGTATCAACACCTACCTTTGGTGGAATTTTCTTATAATAATAGCTTTCACTCCAGTATTCAGATGGATCCTTATGAATCTCTCTATGGAAAGAAATGCAAGACTCCAACTTGCTGGGATGAAGTTGGGGAAAGGAAGCTATTAGGAACTAATCTCATTAATGAAATGGCAGAAAAGGTCAGATCTATTCAACAACACATAAGAGTAGCTTAGAGTCGACAAAAAAGTTATGCTGACAACCGAAGAAAATACCTAGAGTTTGAAGTGGGTGATAAAGTGTTCTTACGAATATCTCCCTGGAAGAGGGTCATGAGATTTGGAAAGAAGGGGAAATTGAGCCCTAGATATATCGGTCCTTTAGAAATATTGGATTGTGTTGGGAAGGTAGCTTACCGATCTACGCTTCCACCGAATATCTCTCATGTTGACGATGTGTTCCATGTAATTCTCCTGAGAAAGTACATACCTGATCCTTCACATGTACTCTGCTCATAAGTTGTACCGCTGGAGCAAGATCTTTCTTATGAAGAATAGACGATAGAGATTCTAGATCGTAGCGGAAAAGTCCTACAAAACAAGACCACTCGATTGGTGAAAGTTTTATGGAGGAACCACCAATTATATAATGCTACATGGGAGATTGAGGATATGATGAGGGAGAGGTATCCTCATCTATTTGTTACAAAGTGACAAATTTCGAGGGTGAAATTCATTTTAAGGGGGGCAGAATATAACCCCCGATACTTTTATGTTATATAAATCATCAAAGGAATCTTTCACTACACATAACACTTGATTGTCTTGTTTTACATGAAATCGCGACCTTCCTTGATAGCTTGCGTCCTACGCAATACCGAGTTTCACTAAAAAACGATATGCTATTAAAATATTATTAAAACTAGCTGTTATGAATAGTAATAACCACTTTTTGAAATTTTTTAAATTTTATTTTTCAAAATTGAATTCATGTTTGGATTCCGAATATTGAAATTATCCTAGGGTGAAATTTTGGTATTTTTCTGAAAACTTTGAATTTTTGATGAATAGTGAAACCACTAAGTGGCTGTTAAAAAAACTAAATTTTTCATAAAACTTAATTTTACCACTTCTGTGAGTGGAATTTAAAAAATCCAAGAGACACGGTTGATGTTATTAAGTAAAATGTTGTTCAATGAGATGAAAATAATGTTTGGTGAATAATAACTTTTTACTTTTATTACCACGGTTAAAAGTAAATAGGGTAATTTAGGGTACAAATGATATTATTATTACCCTACCACATTTCCTAATTCTATTGGATAAGTTTAATTCGACCAAAAACAACCTTAGTAATATATATGACCATTTAGTCCCACTTGGATTAGATTAGGACATTTAATATTAATTTATTTAAAGAAGGGTTAAAATAGTTAAAATCAAATTTTAATAAGTAAACCATTTTTTAATATACGGTAATACATAAGCTAAATTCGACTATAAATATTCATTAGAAAGATAAAAATATTTCCTACATAATGGTATTTTATTTGTAAATTTTAGGCTTTAAATATGTTAATTTAGGTATGACACAAAGATGATGCAGTAATTATCTTATTAATGAAATATTGACATAATTGATGTTATAAATACCCAAATAAATGTAATTTGGGACTTTTTATGAATTCCACAAATTTTATAGGTTAATAAGATATGTTATTATTGATTTAATTAACTTTTTTAGAACTTATCATTCTGTTATGATTTTCACAAAAAATCAATTACTAAATAGTGTAAAAATTGACATAAAATAGTTTTTAAAAAAAATATTATATTATTAATTGTTATTTTATTCCTAAAAATCTAAGGTTCGGCCACATGACTTAGATATGGTTATATATATTAAAAATAAACATATTGGGGTTCTTTTGTCTTGTTATATTAAGTTTATTTACCTTATAGTGTAAGAAAACAAGAAGACAAGGTAAGAGTAAAATTATTTACCTTAAAGTTTAATCTAATTGATAAGGTTAAAATAGAAACCTAAACTTGTCCAAATTCTGTTGGAAGAGAGGACTTCGTCCCATCCCCACCTTAGATTCTAAATAAACCAATTTGGAGCTATCTAAAACCGAATATGGATTTATAATAAATTAATATTTTTAGTTTTCCAAAGGTGCCCCTCTCCTCCCTTATAAAAGGGTACCTCCTCCCGCTCTTCCTCACACCACTTTGAGCCTTAAATCTAGGCCTAAACCTGAAAATATATCCTCTCCACTTCCCTATAGACATCCTATAAGTTCTGGTCTTCTTCAAAGACAGATTTTAGTGCCCTAAAAGGAGGTCTCAAAGAAGCACTTCAAAGAAGAGGTAATGTATGTTACTGATTGTTTCATTTTTATTTATTCTTCCACTTCTTCTTCTTTAGTTGTTTCATTATGAAGTAATAACATAAGTATAACTAATATACTGATATGTTATTATAAGTGTTAAACAACCCTATTTAAGCATCTATCCATCCTATGGAAAATGAAATCACCGCGCGTGCGTATGTACGGAATATCGTCTCCACGCCGTGGTGTAATCTATTTTCCACCACCACCTTACTTGGATGGGTATAATGGTGTAATGAATGAATATATATTATTATTATGAATTTATATTGATTCTTAAATAGTATACATACACTTTAATACAATTCCACGATCATAGGAACGATATCATCGCTCGTGCGTACGTACAGAATACCATCTCCACGATGTGATGCGACTTGTTCTACATGATCTTCATTGCATAATAATTATATAAATGAATTGAATGAATTAATATGATATATATTACACTAATACCATTCTGTAAATGAGGTATCTATAAACTAAAAGGAGAAAATAAGAATTTATTCGACAAAACACGCATAAGAACAAAAAGTAATAAACACCCGAATAACAAGTAATAATGAAATATTATTAATAAGAAGCTAGGAATATGACCATATATGGTATAATAAAAATAAGTATGATTCTAGAATAATTCAATAACAATATTTAAATGATTATACAGGAGGTTCGGACACTTATGAAGCAAATCAGACCTAAGGTAAGGGAAATATCACAATCTTATTTTTATCCAAAATTGGTTATACTTTGGTATTTACTGGTTGTATTTTATCATCCACATCAATGTTTTCTCAATATGTAATATTATTTCCATCCAACTACAATTTTTTAAATCTAATTTTACCCTTTGGTGAGTTTTTAGTAAAAGATATGAAAGGAATCTTTTGTCGTTTTTCGTACGAGGTACTTTTTGACTTTTCCGACAAAAGTATGAGAAGAATGTTTTTTTTAACTTATACTACATGAAGGGATTTTTAAAACATTATTTCCAAGATTCTTCCTTTACAAGTTTTCAAGTTTATTTTTAATCAACTTCTTTTAGTTTATATTTGTATGACATGTTATGAAAGGAAAAGTGTTTATGTTGAAGTAGAAAGGATATTTTCCTCAAGAATAGAGTTCAAGTGTTTTATCAAAATTATTTTACATCTATGATAATATAGGGTTCTGTTTATATCCCTATTATTATATTGATTTGATTATGTTATAATGGAATTATTTTTATAAATTCCTTTATCTTAAATGAATTGTTTAATGATGTCACAATTTTTAAGAATCCCTTTTTTATTACATAGGTTATACAATGATGTATGATTTATGATTTTGTGCCACACATTAGAATGGTATCATTATGAAATGGGTGGGACCTATATCTCCCTCCAATGAATTGGGTAAAGATTTTATATCTCATGAGATAGAAATGGCTAGAACGGAAGGTTAAACCGGTTCAGTGAAATAGGACGGAAACGAGGAGTGAACTCGGTTTAGAAATGGACTTTGTCCACTAAGATAGTCTTAGAAATGAGTCTCAACTAATAAGAAATGATTCTCTATGATTATGTGTGTATTCCACAATGTTTCATGTTTTATGTTATGATTATTGAGATTACATTTCACTTCTATGATTTATTCCATGTTATAAAATTATGATTTATTTTGCAGGTAAAGATTTCCAAAAGTTATTTTCTTATGTATATGATGTGATTGATATTTCTTTTGTTTACCCTTACTGAGCATCTGAGATCACCCTTTTGTATGTTTTATTTCCCCAGATCAGGAAAAATTTTATTAAGTATGATATTCCAAAAAGAGACTCTAGATATGATGAAATAAATGGGAGGCAATGTAGATGATTTATGAACCAGTTGTTTATGTTTCCAAGTTTCTAAAGACACTATACCTATACGGTCCTTTCCTGGTTTTGTTATATGTTGAAATAAGTGTGATTCAATTCTGAAGTAATAACAATGTATGTAAATTATGGGTTGTTATATCCCAAAATGATATATTTGTAGGATAAGGTGATAAGGGTTCTAAATATACCCATTCCATAGGTTTTAGCCAACTGTAAGTCTTAGATTTTTCATTATCTTTCCATTTTATTTAAATCGTTAATTAATGAGGAAATCACATCATCATCATGGTGTCATAAAAAAATAAATTTATTTAATGCCTAAAAACTATAAAACAAATTCCATGATGTAGTAAATATTTTTAGATTTACAATTAATATTTATAGTGAAAAATTTAACTTATATAACCCCATGTAAAAATTGTATTAGTAAAACAACACATGTTTTTGACAATTTTATTTTAACTTTAAATAAAAAGTTATTAATGTCATTTTCTTACCCAAGTGGCTCCATAAGGTCCCCAAGTTGACCCATCAGCCATTACTCATTCAATAAGGGTAGGACAACTGTAAATGTATTTTCATATTTTTATAATATCATTTAGACCTTAACTTTCACTAATAACTTTTAATCGCGATTAATAAAACATAAAAGTTACTATTCACCAAAAAATTATTTTAATCTCATTGAACCAAAATTTATATCCTAATGAAAACCATGTATGTAGGATTTTTGAAATTCAATTCATTGAAGTAGTAATGTTTCATTTAAATGAAAAATCAGTTTTTTAACTTCCACTTAGTGGTTTCACTAATCATCAAAAATTGAAGTTTTTCAGAACAATGCCAAAATTTCACCTTAATCTATAATTGATATTCTGAAATAAAAAATGATTTCTATTTTACAAAATTCCAAACAAATAAGTTTCATTAATTAATTTTTTAATTAATTCCCGCTGTCACAACAAATAGCCTGTTTTTAAGAAACAGTATATATCAAAAGATTGATAATTGTTTATGTCCAATTTCAAAGAGAAATTAATTCTAATGACCACCATTAGATAAAATGGTAAATATATATTCTAATTATACTTTAAAACCACTCAATAGTATAATTTATCACTATAAATTATTTTGATTAAAAAAGTTCTTTTTAAGTATTTTTCACTATTCATAAAAATTGGAAGTTCTCTGAAAAATACCAAAAAATCAACATAGGAAAATTTCGATATTCTGATTCTAAAAATGTTGTCAATTTTGAAATATAAAATATATATAATTTCAAAAATCAGGTATTATGATTCATAATGGCTATTTTTAATAGTCCTGATGTGTTATAATCTCGAACTTGCGTACAATGCAAGCTATTGCATTATTGAAAGAGAAGCGTATCGTGGAAGCTCGGGGTGTTACAAAAATTGAAAAACTCTTTCTTTCCTTTTCAATTATGATCCTGGTGAACTTTTCTCCACATTTGTAAGAAACTCCCATTCCCTTTAGGCAGGTACCCGGGTGATTTTTCCCACAATTATCACATATTTGAAAATCCTTCTTTTCCATTTTCCCTTTATCCGCCTCTTGTTCCACCATTCTCTTCTCTGGATTTAATTTGTTCTCATAAGACTTAGTGAATTCCTTTTTTGTCTTGATAGAACACGAGAAAATATCTTTATATGATGAGAAGGATTGTGATACTAAAGCTCGATGGAGAAATGGTTTTAACCCATCAAAGAAACGATCAATATTATTACCTGGGTTACGTATATAATCTGCAGCATGCCTCGCTAACCTTGTAAAGTTAGACTCACACTTTGCAACATTCTCGTCCTCATTTTGGTTCAGACTCAAAAATAGTCTTTCCATATCTGATCGATGGTCATGAGCAAATTATTTTCCTATGAAAATTTATTTAAACTCCCTCCATTCCATATTTGATACTTTATTATCTTCTTTTGTGTTTTGAATCAATGACCACCATCGATCAACATCTATAGTGAGGTAGTAAACTGCCATGATAATGTTTTCCCTTTCACTACTCCCTAAATCCTGAAATATTTTCTCTAGGGAATTTATCCATTGCTCAACTACTAATTGATTTGTACCCACATTAAATGTTGGTGGTTGTTGCCTCATAAAGCGGTCTAACATTGATCATCCACATTGAGGATCTGGGTGCTCCATAAGAGTATGGTTATTATTCATAACCTGAGTGAGTTGTCCCAGTATGGTGATAAGTTAATCAGAACCTGTTGTATCACCAACTCCACTATAATTATCTTGAGCGGGAGGGAAATCTCTATATGGAGTGCGTGCATTGATACGGTTTCCATTCCTTCCACTTGGTGCCATTTCTAAAAAATTTCATAAACTTGATTTGTTTATGAATCGAGATACATAATAACAAACTTGCAAAACTCTTAACTTAAATTGAATAGTTTATGGATATAATCCATAATCATTAAAATTTTTTCTTTGTGAATTATATACTCATAAGACCTTCATAATGGTTTGTAAAGAAATCATGAATTATCCTAAGAATATCCCATGAGAGTGTCGTAACCAATAGTGCAGCAAACCCCGTTGTCATGCACCGGTTCCCATTTGAGTCTAGCTCAAAGCTGTGGTTTTAGGTTTTACCTCTAGGTAGATCTGTACCAGAGCCACCTCTACCTAATCGTATCCAGATAGGGATGTATTGCTCAGAAAACTCACAAAATCTCTACAATTCCAAATTCTAGGAAGCTCTTCTATATTAATCCTCAATGTCCATCTTAGGTGTATGTGCTCTAATAAGAGTTTATATAAATATAGCTCCCAAGATTTGTACTAAACTCTCTCTGATACCAACTGTAACGCCCCAACCCCAGTTACCTAGAGTCGGTACATTATTACGTAACATAGGAATGATAACAAATGATCAAGTCTCGAAAGACCAATTAGTTTAGAAGCCTTGGAACACTAGATACATTCATAGGTCTTACATTACATCATAAAGTATAAAAAAACTACAACAAAATATTGTCTTCATATCCTCTCATACTATCCCTTCAGGTCATTCATAAAATACTTCATCACATCCTAGAAAAAATAAAACATTGAAAGGGGTGAGCTCAGATGGTCAGTAAGGATAACAATATTGCGGAAACTTTCATAAATAAACATAAACATTTTAGGCAGTGTATAACTAAAACAAAAGCCTTTTAAACTTGAACTTCAGCATAATATGGAAAAAATAAAATTTAATAATGCCATTTACATATTCACATAGATATTCTACTAGTCGAATAATCACATGCAATATCAATAACCACTTTCATAATGATGGAATGCATAATGCCAGACTATCATAACCACGTAGCCAAGGGCTCGTGCTAAGATTACAAATAAAATTTTGTCAAGGCCTCATGCCAAGACACTAGTTTGTCTCATGAGACCTACCGATGCATCAAGGATCTATATCGGGCTCCCCCCATCAACTACTAAGTCCAATGCATTACTTATATGAAGAGGTTTAAACATATCATAAACCATAACATAATCATATCATATAAAACATGCATAATGGAAACATAAAATATCCATATTTCAATCAGAAGATATCAATAAAACACATTGATATAATAATAAAATTATCAAAACCATTTTCAGTACTAAAATAAAAGAAAAGTAAATCATGGTATTTATTTTTCATTTAAAAAAAAGTTATGGCATGTAGAGGAAGCTGAAACTCAAATAATGTTCACGGTGGTGGAGAAGTCGTTGTTGCCACATACGTAAGACAAAACATTCCTTTTGTCTTTTAGTAAAAATGCTTCGTATTAAAATATTCCTTTTGAATAAAAGTAAAATTCAAATGGGTTTATATGCCGTATAAAATAATGTTTTGTATAAAATAAAATATGTCTCAATGAAAGAGATTGAGAGGAAGTCCCTTGCCTCATGTCCGACATGACTCGGTTGTTCTTTAACCTCATGAATAATAATCTACAGTTAATTTATATTTTCTTATGAACCTTTTTCAAGTTCAATATACCTTTTCTACCACTTATTTCCATGTTATGAACATTATGTAATTATTTTATTTAACAACGGTCGTTTTTTCGATCTTTTGTATTTGAGTCAAAAATAATCTTCTTATAATTACAAGTTGTTCATGTGGTAAAATATCCATTATATACAGAATTATATTAATGATTTAGATATCATATATATCATATATATCCATTATATATATTCATTTATAATATTACATAACATTTAGAGGTAAGAAATGAAATGCACCGTTCATGGAGACGGTAAGCTGTACGTACGAATGAATAATAATTTCATTTCAATTTCATATTTAATGGAATGAAATCATAATTATATAAAGGTATATTATAATTTCAGTATAGTATCATATATAATATCATTAACTCCATCCTTTATACGTACCATATATGGTATTAACGAGTCACATCACTTTGAGGGGGCGGTAGTCCGTACTTCCCCTAATGAGATTATCGTTTTTACCCATAGTGGAAACCATAAAGGTGTGATATAAAATAAAAATAAAAAACCATAAAGATAACATAAACATAATATATATCACATATAAATATATTTACATCTTAATGTGCACCATTAGAGGTGTTAAAAGAAGATTGGACAATCATCGTTTCGTGAGGCAGTAATTCGCCACCCACAGAAATAGAATGTTCATTAACCATTAGATGGAGGTGTGTGAAAGTGTAGCTCGAATCCATCACATTAAAACATACTAGTAAATTTATTATACTGGTGTTTTTACAATAGAAACGAATAAAAAGTGTTTAGGGGGTTGGAGAATCAAAATGAAACAAAAGAACACAAGATAATACATTTCCTTTAAATCGGGTAACTCTTTTTGATTTGAGCCAAAGGCTTCCTTGGGAAGACTTCTCCACAATGTGAAGCTTCTAGGAGTAAGAGAGGGATGTTTAGAGAGTATTTGGGAAGATTTTGGATGAGAAAAATGGCTTTTATGGTGTAAATAATGTGGTAGAGGTGGGGGCCTTTTATAAGAGGAGAGGAGGGGCAGTCTTGTAATGTCATGAAATGTTACATTATTATGAAGTGCTTTTCGGAATTCAAAGGTCCCAAAATGATATATTTGGAGTATGAGGTGATAAGGGTTCGAATTAAACCCATCCAATAGGCTTTAGACAAGTTTAAGCCTTATATTTTACCTTATCGTTTCATTTTATTTAAATCGTTCATTAATGAGGTAATCGCTGCATCATCATGGTGTCAGAAATAAATTTATTAAATTAATGTCAACAAATTATAAAAAAATTACCCTAATGTAGGAAATATTTTTATCTTTCCAATGAATATATATATTAGAAAATATAACTTGTATAACTCCTTGTAAAAATTGTTTTAGGAAAACAGTACATGTTTGTGACATTTTTATTACTTTAAATAAAAAGTTATTAATGTCATGTTCTTACCATAGTGGCTCTATGGGGTCCCCAAGTTTACCCATGGATTTTCATGGTCTGCCATGACGCATCCAAAAAGGGTAGGACAAGTGTAAAGGTAATTTCATATTATTAGAACATTATATATACCTTAAATTACACTAATTAACTTTAATCGCGATTAATAAAACTAAAAAGTTACTATTCACAAAAAATTAATTTCAACCCATAGAAGAAAATTTTATGTACTAATGACAACCATGTATGTCGGATTTTTGAAATTCAATTCACAGAAGTGGTAATGTTTCATTTAAACGAAAAATCATTTTTTTAACTACAACATAGTGGTTTCACTATTTATCAAAAAATTGATGTTTTTCAGAAAAATATCCAAAATTCACCCTAGGATATATTTGATATTCTGAATTCAATAATGAGGAATATTTTACAAAATTCAAAACAGATAAGTTGAATTAATTGATTTAATAATTAATTCCCGCTATAACAACGAATAGCGTGTTTTTACGAAACAATATATATCAAAAGTTTGACAATTGTTTATGTCCAATTTCAAAGTGAAATTAATTCTAATGACCACTATTGGATAAAATCGTAAAAATATATTCTAATTATACCTTAAAACCACTAAATAGTATTATTTATCCCTATAAATTATTTTGATTAAAGAAGTTGTTTTTAAGTATTTTTCACTATTCATCGAAAATTGGATGTTCTTAGAAAAATACCAAAATTTCAACTTAGGATAATTTTTATATTAAGAATTAAAAAATGAAGTCCAATTTGAATAATAAAATTTTTCAAATTTTAAAAAATAGGTATTACAATTCATAACAGCTACTTTGATTGGCCGCGGGGTGTTTGAACTCCAGGTTGCGACAACACACACTACTAAATTATTCAAAGAGAAGCGTACCGTTAAAGCATGAGGTGTTACAATATATAAGGGTTAATCCCAAGACAATGTGTACACATAATGATTATTACAAGACCAATGGTACATGAGAGGATTGTCCGAAGCTGAAAAAGTTACATAGTTGACTATCCACACCCTACTATGTGATTTATGCCTTTGTGGTGAGCCATTCCAAACTATTTATATGCTTATTTTTAAGCCTTACTCTAATTTTATAATATGTTTCCTATGATTATTATTCTTGAATAATGTTTAATATATCATTTTTACAAACACTTTTTCCATGTTATATGTTAGTTCATTTGAGATTACATGTCCCTCAATTCTGAATTATGGGAAACTCTTATTGTTCCATATTTTTTAATAATACATTTCTACGAGGATCATTTTTTGACATATACATATTATCTAACCCTTGATGACATTTTTATCTGTTTTATATTTCTAAGCATTTTAGATTACCCAGTTATTATGTTTCCCTTCCCCATGTAATGAATATGTTTATAACTATTGAAAATTTTATATGTTTGTTTATTATCGTTAAACTATGGAGAGATATTCAAACATATCATATATTAAGTACCCTATATAGATGTTCCATATTGATAATAAGCCACTCTTTATTTTTATTGATATATGATTTATGAGTTTTAATGTTTATAATTTTCTAATGTTAATAATTAATATCTATTCATCTAAATTTTTATCAAAACCAATGTTTAAAGAATGTTTGTATCACCATACTTGAGAGTGTGGATCTAGGGAGTCTCTGTAGGTATCAGTTCATGGTTTAGTTATTTTAGAGGATTATTTTTGTTGTTTATGTGGATTAGGATGTGATAAATTTAGTGAAACCCCAATAGATAATGTATATGATACCATCCCATTGTTTTTTTGTAATTTATTGATTATGAGGTTCTCCTAGGAAATTAAATACCTGTATGGAAACTAGAAAGTGTATGAATTTGGATCTATGAGGAACTATGTTATTAATAGATATAACTGAAAATGAATTAATTTTCCTATTGATCTCCCTAATGAGAAAAAATATGGCATGGAAGACATTGTGGTCATGATCACATAATTATTTTGAGTTATGATTAAAAACTTGTGTCTTTTCAAATCTCCAATTACACCAAAGAAGATAATGATGGATTTTAATAGAATTTCATGAAATTAATGACCAAGGAAATAGGAATCAACTACCGACATGTAAAAAATTGTGGAATGTTATCAAAAGAGAACATATTAGAGGTGTAATAGAGTGTTTCAAGTGTGGAAGGGCTGGTAATCATGATAACGATTATTAATATTGGGTGAAAAGTATGATAAAATAAATAAATATGAAGAATGGTAAGTGCCTCAAATGGTAATAGTTTGTGCATTATGATAAATTATTCCTCAATCCAATGAATATTGAGGATTATCATTACTAGAATCCTCCTAACCTCTTAGAATAATGGAAATCAAATGTTATCCATACTATTAAAAGTAGGCCACGAAAAAGAAGGGTAAAATGTATACTATACCACTACTCTAGATTTTGGTTTATCTGATTGGGATCTTGTTCTATCCACCCTTGTATGCCTATGAAGTTTTAATATAGCATAAAATAAACAACCTAATGAATTGATATTATTAAATACACACTTATATTAATAATGTATCCCAAATTGTGGTTTATGGCATTTTCTTCATGAAAGGACTATTAAACCCCTTTAGATGTGGTCGATGTGATTTTTGAAATTTATTACCTATCTCGACATATAAACCATATTAATCAAAAAAATATGTAAATAATATTTTATGTTTCAAAACAACTTATGATAATCCATATATACAAGGATGATTATGAGATTTATTGGGAAACTAATTATATTATAAGAGTTAAGATACGTAATCCTGATGTATGTTTAGCTAAAAGAATTAAAAAAAACATAATTTAAGAATAACCCAATTCTAACTAAAAATACATGTTCTATATGCTTGTAAGTTTTATATTTCTCTAGAAATTATATCGTTAGTCGTGAATACATTTTGACCCCATTACCTATTTTCATTCTCACATGATAGTAAAAATTTTGATGACAAATTATATTTAATGGGGAGGAAAATTCAGCACCCCATGAGTTTGGAATATATATTTATTTTCTCAAAATTAATATTATTTTTGTAACTTGGTTCACACAAAAAATTGAACCAAAAAAATAAAAGAAAAATATATTAATAGGAAAAATTAATTCTAATAAAACTTCTAGTAAATAAAAAAATTATTATAACCATTTAGAAAATGCATAAACAATATTTTTACTAACAGTTAAGTACTATAAAACGATTTTTCCAGTAAGAGTAGTCTTTATATATATATATAAATTTACTTCTCAATTAAAATTCAAATTTATAAATTCTATAATTTTAAATTTATAAAATGATTTTTTATAATTACAAATGAAAAAATTTCCCAAACTAAATTTTTTCTTTTTTTTCTAAAATAATTTATTTGTATTTGAACAGTAAAAATATACCGAATTTGCTAATATAGAAAATTTTATGACATTATCAAAATAATATAAGGACTTTAATTTTCATGAAACCATTATAATATAAAAAATAAACATTTATTAATTTATATAAATCATTTAAATAAAACATTTCATGTTTATTATAGATGTGTGTAACGTTTTAGAAACAAACGTAATAATCTCATCTAAAAACTATTTTTATTCGCTTATATTAAGAATTTATTTTCATTAATTATAGAAATAAAATTTATAAAAATGGATTTTATATTTTTATATCAACATGTTAATAATATATAATAAGTCAATTTTGAATTTTATTCATAAAATTATTATTAATATAATTAAATTTAATGACCGTGATATTGGGAAATATGCTATATTCAATGAATTATTTTATTAATATTATCTACTTTATATTAATAATATAGTTAATAAATTCATAAAAATCACTCTAATATAAATTTAAATGATATATATAAATAAATTTTTAATAATTAAATTTTTAATCAACTCTAAAATGAGTATGAACAATTAATTTTAAAAAAACAATTTTATATGAAACGTTTTTTCAATATATTAAATATTTTAATTTAAAAATTAATTTTATATTATTTTTAAGATGAATTATATAATATATTAATTTAATTTAGTTATATAAAATCCATATTTTATATGGAGTGTTACTTAATTTTATTTAAATATAAATATCTTGGTGTGAAAACTAGTTACAAAAGTAAAAACTAAAATTATAAAACATAAAAATCAAATTGTAAATGGCTTGATGAATGTTTAAAACATGTGGATAATTGATCATTATATGATGTGTAGAACTTATATCACACCAATGTCCATTATTAATCACTTATAGATAAATTTTACTTTGAATAGTGTAATTCCATTATTGAAAATAATGAGCATTCGAAAAAGAGTTCTTTTCTTCACTTATAAATATGGAGCACTTCAACCACATCATGACACACCAATTCCATTGAATTAAATCCTGAATATCCATCAAATTTATCCTCCGAGAAACCCATATCATGTTAATATTTATCTGTCCTCAATTAGTTATCACAATCCCTTCATTTCTAATGAAACATTCAGGAGAATGTTTATGGTCCCAACGTGAGTATTACTTAATCATTAACTTACTCAGCCATGGTTTTCATATCAAAAACTAATATAAACATGGTAATATAATTACCTATATTTTTTTATTATACTATAGTGTTATTATATTAATTAAGCAACCTTAATTTATTCATTCCCATCGACTGAGAAATGGAAAAGAATGTTAATCATGCGTAGGATGGACTCCCACCTCCATGAAACAACATCTTCTGTTGTCATAACCACCTTTGAACGATGTTAATAAGTTTCAATTTGATTAATTAATATTCTATAATTTGATGAATTATATATATCAAATCTTAAGTGATCATATTACTCAATTATATCCCTTTTTTAAGAAATATGATCATTAATCATGCGTATGACATATTTCTACATCTAAGATTGAAGATTATCATTTTCTATCACCATCCATCTTGGTTAGTTATTATAATAAATTTAATGAATATATTTGATAAATATGAAAATTTTATGATTTTATTAAAATAAAATTAATAATATATAAAAATATATCTATATCCATAAAATCATTATCGGACAGGTTTGTTTGGGTTGGTTTTTCCACCTAAGTGAATTATGTAATAATGATTATATCATTAATGATTAAGGATTTTCATATAGTGTTAATATCATTTAATTACAATTTAATTAAGATGATTTAATGATCATTTAATCTTGTCATTTATATTTACTATATTTATTAATATATATCATTATGATCATTAATAATGTTGAAACTCACTCTTTATAATTATATTATTCACAAACAATACCTTTATATTTCAGTAAATAAAAATGGCATATGAAAAATCATTGAATCCCCATGATTCATGTATCTTGAATAATTTGGGAATGTTAATTATTTTTAATAAAAATTAATTGACAACTTCATTAAAAAACTATTACAGAATAAGTAATCATAGTTTCCGACATCTTATGATGAAAATAAAACATAAATGAATATTATATTTATAATAGATGGTATAAATGAAATTTATAAATGTAAATATATATGAATAATTTACTGTAAAAAGTTATTAAGATATTTATATATGTCATACCGGAGGATAGAGTGCATTTTAGTATGTGAGAACCAGGACAAGGGAATCATTGTCATGTTTTCAAATCCTAGTGACATGTCAGATATTACATACAATAATTTTATAAATGGTTTTATTGATTAATAATGAATGTATTTTTAAAAAATAATTATATATTTTGGAATTTGATGATCCATATATTTTTCCTTCTTTAAATGGAATTTGATTCAAAATATACCAATGTTATTTAGGTTTTTGTTAATTCTACTCCCTTTATTGGGTTACAATGTGTGTTCTGGATTTTTTTCCTTGTAATATTTGTTTCTTCTACACTAATAATTTATTTAATTGAAAATTACATTTATATATAGGGAAAATAGACTATTTATTCCAATCCTCCCATTCTATTAATTTATTCCCCATAAAATTATGTCATTGTTAAGAATAATTGTTATCCTTCCCAACCTAATTCTTTATACTCATTTATGTATTTTAAAATCATTGTAAAAATTATCTTTACTATTCATGATTAAAAAAATGAAAAAGTTATATTTTTTTATAAAGTGATGGTTTTATTTTTAAAAGGAAAATCTTATTTTAAAATAAAGTTTAAAATATTGTTTTTAATGTAATTTTCAAATATTTTCATATATAATTAGAGATTTTAAAGTATATTTTTAATTTTTATTCAATATCAAGTATTACATTTTAAATAAAAATTTTTAAGGAGTATTAATTCTTTTAGAAAAGTGTTATTCCCTCTTAATGTTTAACTAATTTATCAAATGATCTGAAAAAGTTATTTTTTCACCTATAAAAACATCCTTAATTGTTTTTATGTTTCACTAAAGATATTTTTAATACACTATCTATATTATTTATTTGAATGTATTATGGAATGTTCTATAAAAGTATTTACATGAAATTTGTCTCTTTTCTGCGGTATAATTAAGTGATGATAGAAGTATGAAAGTTTTAATATTCTAATGAAACACAAATTTATTATTATTATTATGAAGGTTAAGGTCCAATATGTATCTTAATTATACTGATATTGTTTATATGTTATCAGATAAAAACATTATATGGGATGATTTATCCAAATAAAAATGGTACACAGGGGGATTAATCCTAAGAAAAAGGGTGAATTGATGGATTATCCCAAGACAAAGGGTAAATTAGAGAATTTATCCCAATCTATGTTCTATAAGAGATTATTTATATAAAGATATTCCATACATGAGATGATTTATTACATTAAAAGGGTCAAAATTTAGGATTTATCCTTATGATAATTTTACATCATAGGATTTATTTCATGCTATAGTGTATATGGGAGGATTTATACCCAGCTAAAGGTTATGGGAGGATTTATCCTAAGAAAAAGCATAAAGTAGAGGATTTATTCTATGAAAAAGGTAACACATGAGGAATTATCCCAAGATAATGGGTACATGAGGTCATTATCCCTTTCAAAAGGGTATATAAGAAGATTAACTTCTTCCTTATAAGGTACACTAGTGATTATCCCATGCCAAATTTGTGATACATGTCCTTCTGGGTAGTCTGGAAATATGATTTTAATGATTATGATTATAATGCAATATTATTTCATATTCGTATGAGTATGATTATTCTCATTGGCTCTTATTTAATTTATAATTATTCTTCAAATGTTTTCTATGGTATATGTTTCCGCATTTGAGATTACATGTCCTTTTATCATGACTTGTAGACAAATCTTATTATTCCATGTTCTTTTTAATATGATATTTTTCCAATGGGAATGCTTACACATATACTTATGATCACACCCTTAATTATCTATTGTTATTTTTTTACTACACTGAGTTATTTAAATAATACATTTCTTATTGTACCCTTACCGATGTTTTAAGTATGATTATAAATTATTATATGTCTATAAGGGAGTCTTGTGTGGTTTGTTTATTGAGAAATGTACCCAAGTATCGTAAATTAAGTTTCTTTTGTATATAATCCTAAAACACACTAAACCATCCATTCTTGGGATTGTGAGATGATTTATGAGTTTTAATGTTTATATTATGGTAGTTCCATAAAGTAATAAAAAGTTAATATCAATTTTCTTCAATTCCAGTGTTCAAACAATGTGTTTTTAGCACCAAACTCTAGAGTTTGGGTGTAGGGAATATAAATGACACTAATTTAAAATAAATGTAGTGGTTTGAAGGAATATTTAGATTTATTTGTGTTGAAATCAGTATCCAATGGGGGAGATTTAAAAAAGAATGGTATGTAATTATCAATAAATTTTTCTGTTATTTCAACCCACTGATCACAAATGTTTTTTTATTACTATTGAAGATGAAAAAAATAATTCAAATTTCTGAATCTTTAATATATTTTCTAGGATGATATGATTATGTTTCTAGGAGATATAATTTTCTAGATGATTAAATAATCTACTCATAAAGGTTATATATCTAATAGATGAAATCCTTAAAATAAGTGTTTCATGTTTTCTGGGTACTGGTAAGTGTTCATGATTTGATGTTAAGGTGTTTATCTATTATAAGAGATGAAGTGTTTGTTATGAAAATGGATAAGGAGGAAAACTTATCTAGCACTTAGGATTCCTTTGAAAAAGTTAGAAAATAGATAATTGAAAATACGTTTAAATATACCCTAATAAACATAAGTGTAATTGTTTCATATATAAAATTACTCTGGAATAAATGTATGATTATTCCATTTATACAAATTTTATGAGTTGAATATTCTAAAAGTCATATTACCAGATGATAGGTCACTAATAATGAGTTAAAATATAATCAAGAGATGATATAACAATGAGAACTATGATGATTAAACTATTTTATGTATTTGGTATTTATGTATATGAGGATACACTTATATTTCAATGTAACAAAAATAATTAATTTCTAAAAAAATTATTATTCCGGTTTAAAAAAATGTAAAAAATAAAATGGAATGAGATTACAAAGACCAATCTTTAAAGTGTCCAAAAGACCAATTTATTAAAGAAATTTATTTTATAGAATAGTTGAGTTCATTCATTGATTACTGTTGTGAATTTGAGAGAATAATTATATAGATAATTCCATATATGTTTTAAAAGGTCAATTTGGTCAAATAATAATATATTATATTATAGAATATTTTATAGTAGTGATGATAATATATAAATTTCAAAGCTTTGAAGTGTGGTGTAAGAGCTTGGATTTTACTCAAGGTTAGAAAACATAAAATTTTTGTGTTAATAATTAATATTATCCTAATTGAAATCCTAAATGTGGGTACATTGGTTTAGAGAAAATTTGGGTTTTTTAGAGCCTCGAGACCTAATTTTTGGGAAGGAAAACTAAGATGCACGGTTTGCACATTGTTAGAGCTGACCATGCACCTCAAATATGTATTCCGTAGAAGATGTTTAATAGTTTATCAAACCATGAACCACATGATAAAAACCCATGAAAAAATTTATAAACATATTGTAGAGTAATATTTCATGTTATGTACATGTTTAGGAAAGTTGTGAACCTAACCATGTGAGGGAGTGTCTTCCTTGAATAGTGTTGGCGCATGATTGAATTACTATTTGGAAAATCATGTAGAAAAACTTTAAACCTCTTTAAATATGGTAAAATTAACATATTTTCAGTTAGAAACTCATATTTTTTTATCCTTGTTTCTTCTCCTCTCCAAGAACAACCTTCCTCCACTAAGAGAGATCATCTACATCTTTAAGCTATGCATTGAGATTTCTCCACAGTCTGACATCTGTTTCACCTGCTATTCCTATCAATGGATTTTTCTTAGTAATATCTTTGATCCATTTTCTACTTTTCTATACTTATCTGACCATAAATTATACTAATGTAATAAAGTAAGTTTTTCCTTATTTTCAAGGCATTCATATTTTTAGTCTATTTATTGCAATCAATTTCAAATCCAAAGCCGATTGTATCATCCCCACATTTAGATCCACATAACATGTGCCTTAAGCCAGTCGATCACATTAACAAAACCAAGACTCCATATATACTAGAGGCTATCAAATAGATGAGAGGGTTTAAAGGGTGGTATTGTGGGGAGACTATACAATCATGTTATAAAAACGTAACATATTGATAAAAGGATTATCCACTAGCATCTAGATAATGCACGCAGTCCTATGATCATATTATCTAACAATATTAAATCATTTCAAAACTTAGTAGAAGGGATCTAGCCCTTTTCTGTAACTATAGAAAAATAATCTTCTTAGGAACCAAAGGAAAAACAAGTTGAGTGTTTGATAAAATATTTTTTGTCCACAAAAAATGGTTTCTAGAAGTAATCCATGTGGTTATCATACCTAAATAGTGTGCATGAATAAACAAAATAAAAATCAAGTGCTGGAATAAATAACCAGTCCGCTCAAGTACCATAGAAAAACCTGGCAGCTCTACCTTCTTCACCTCATGGCCATAAGGAGAGTCAGATGAGTAACTATATATATATATATATTAATAATATATATAGTATAGTTATATATTTCATCCACGTATATGGGCTATATACGTGTAGACATAAGTGGATGTATACCTAGAATACTAGGTGCTGGATGGATTGGGGTGTATCTCAGTAATCCATAACCATCCTGAATGAGCCTATAAAATCATGAAATAGGGTACATTCCCAACATCTCATAATGGTTGGGAGAACCCATTCTCTTCAATTTGAATGGTGAGTCTTCCATTATGTCAACACTAAAAAAAATGGACGTGGGGCATCATCCCCACTATCCAAATAGTGTAAGTGGTGTGAGATGTCATGTAAAACACTCGATGTAAGGGAGTATGAAAACTTCATGACCAACAGAACCCTTACCTTTTTACCAAAGCATATATCAAAGGAATAATTGTATTTATAATTAAATACATGATCCATTACTTCTCATGTTTGTCAAAGGTTATGTTCACTACAACAAGGCATTACAGTTTCTAATGAGCATTGAATAAATCATAAAAAAATGGTGTGGTGTTACCCCTATTTATATGTTTTTCAATTTAATTCATTAAATTCATTTAATGAAAATGAAAACAAACTGTATAATACATTGCATATAATTAAACTATTTAATTCACTAATATAAGAGATTTCGATTTATAAACCTCAGGAGGCACTTATGAGGTGTCGTGGTAAAAGGGGAATTACATATATGGTAAATCCATTTATAAAAACATTCCAAGTAGTTAAGAGGTTCCCTAGGGTCAATGAATAATTATATAATAGAGTAAAAACATTTTTAGTCTAAACCAAATTATTAGAAGGTGTTAAAGGAAATTAAACAATAAACCATAATTAGAAATTCAATGCGGAACATCCAAGGGGCATCCAAAGTTTTGGTTGATGTCCTCTAACCCACTGAATAAGGATCAATAGTAAAGTATCATGTATCATAGATCAATTTAATATGGAAAACTCAATTAGAAGGTCATGCATGGTGAAGGTTAGTGTGTGGCACAATGAAAAATCTACAGAACAAAAAAAAATATTATGGAAAAAGATGAGACCACCTACCTTAGGTCCGTTGATGAATCCACATATTATGGAGGCCTCATATTCAAATTAGGTTGGAAGAAATTGATGAAATGGTTTAAATCCATAAAATAGGGAAAAATATGTTGCACCTAAATAACATAGTTAATCTAAAGTTAAACTGAAATAGGAAGGGAAAATATTGTAGATCATATCAAGATGAATCAAAGGCTTCTAACAGATATTGATTCTAATGATGGATTGTGGGAGCACTCAATACCTAGATTGAGGAAGAGAAAAATAATAATAATGAGAGAAAGAGGGGATACCCATCCATTGGAATAATGAGGAGAAAAATAAAAACAAGAATAAAATGGACATTAAGAAAAAATATATATTTTCACCATCAAAATAGTTGTTGAGTGGTTAGGCCACATGGGTTGCCCAAAACTTGCACAAACCGTGATCTATCCATTTCTTAAGGGAAGACCCCACAAAATTAAGGCACTCAGTTTCACTAACAATGAAAAAACATTGTGAAAAACCCACTATCAAATGCTTGCAGTTTTTTCTTGATCATGTGCCTATAAATAAATGATTTAAAAAAAACAGTGTGGCTCCTACTACTCCTTCATTTTCCCCGCATGGTTAATAGATACTTTGGGGTTCAGATAACACAGTTTCTAATAACCATGAAACCAACTCATTACCCTAAAAGCTCATGGTTCCATGTTTCAATCATTCCTTGGAAACCCTTGTGACATTCATGACTCCATTGAGTATCATTATAAGGTCTGTTTAATGACATTTTAAAAAAATAAAATGCTCCACACCTTCATGAAAATATGGGACATTACAATCGAGATTATTTAATCAAACTCATCCCACAAATATCATTTAATGGAAAATAGGTATCATTTGAGAATGGATCCCACCCCCCGAAATCTTATATCAACTTCCTATTCCATGGTCTCATCCTATACTGGGTCGTGTTTCCATAACACCCATAGGAAAGGAATTGACATGACTCAGATTTTCTTCACACTTCAACAAACAATACGAACAGGTTACTCCATAAAGGAAGGACCCACAACCAATTAAACATCTTGAAGATTAAATACATGTGATAGGTCTGGATGATATCATAAAAGTTGAGATATGTGAACAAAATAATGCATATAATTGTATCTTTGAGGAAGTTGCAACTGCTAATCCACTGTTCAGATTAATTTCACAACCTCAAGGGGTATAATAAACCTCAGAGAGAGGATAAAATATATCTAGATACAACTATGGACCATCCTATGTGAGGAATGAAAGAAAACATGATCTCCGAACTCAAACTCAAGAGCCCATCACTGTCGGTTGGCATACGACTTCTGTCTAGACTGATATTTCATCATGAACTTTCTGATCAACTGGACCTTCTCTATAGTATCCTTCTTGATACATGGTCGAAGTATTACTTCCCCTAATAACTCTAGCTATCATAGAGTTTAATAGACTATTATACCATATATTGAATCCTAAGAAACTATGTCGACATTATCATAAAATATGTTACTATAATAGAAGTAAAAATGTGGAATGTATTTCTCCCAAGAATCCCCAAAGTTTAGGAAATTTGTGTGAAGCATTCCCTCTAGAACCTGAATCATATTCTCAATCTCTTCATCAGTATGAGGGTGATAGGCCATTCTCACAAGCACCTGTGTACCCAAATCCTCTGGTAACCCATGCTAGAACCATGATGTAAAGAAAGAATCTCTATCAAAAATTATATAACGAGGATATCCATGAAGAGGTACAACTTCCATAATGTACAAACTCCTTAGTTATTCTTCTAAGAAGGTCTCATGAAGAAGTATGAAATGCACGACATTGATCAGACAATTTATTAAAACCCATATAGTATCATTTCGATGAGGTGATCTGGGTAAACTAATCACAAAATCCATTAAATCATAACCCCTTTTCCTATTGGGAATCGACAATGATTGTAAAAGACATTCTGGTCACCGATGTTCAACTATCACCTACTGATATGAGGAACACCAAGTGATGAATATAAAAATCTCCCATTTAATACTAGGACTCCAATACTAGCAATGTAGATCCCAATACATTTCGGTAAAACCTGGGTGAACCACCAATGATGAGGTGTAGAATTCCAAAATCACATCCTTATTGATGTTTGCTGGGACCCATGAACACCCATGGAATAATAGAGTATCTTCCCTATCAATGGTACAACCTAAGGATGTGTCATCTTCTAAGTTGATTTCCATTCGGAAAATTCCTTTGGGATAAGATTGTATCCTCATTCATACTTGTTTCAGAAGTGTAGAGGTCATTGCTAAGGCTGTAGGGATGGTCTGACCATGATACTCCTAATCCTCAACATGCATAGAGAAAAATTAGGCCATGAGATAACATTCACAACTGGACTTTAGAAATTCCTTTGTCTGGGTCTTATAGCTCATAGAATCAGGTACACAATTTCCTTTACTAGGCATATAGGTAATCTTGAAATCAAAAAACTATAGGTACTCAACCCACCTGTGATGTATGAGATTCATATCGTGCTGTGTAAATAAATACATGAGGATTTTGTGATTAGTGAATACAAAAAAACACTCTCTAAGTAGATAATGTGTCCAAAAAATAGGAAATGAACTAAAGAATCTTGATCGAGGTTGTGTGTTGGTTAATTTTTCTCATGAGTCCTCAAGTGATAAGACATATCTGCGATGACTAGATCATGATACATCATAACATATACCATCCTAATACTGATGCATCAAAATATATAGTACAAATCCTTCCTAGATTTAGAAGACTCATAATTGGTGCTAAATTTAAAAAAACCATCAACTCCTGAATGGATGGATCACAAGCTTATAACAATATGAATTTCAAACCATTCTTTGTCCTGACCATAATTGGTATTCTAGTATATGATAAATACTAGATGAGGAATCTATAATATCTAGATATCCCCAAAAATCTTATTATCTCAAAGACTTTATTGGGATATTCATGTTAAAATACAACTCTCACATTCTCTAGGTCAACTGAAATTCTTGACTTTTAGATAATGCGACCCTAGATGTATATTATGTGGAAACAATAGTTGAATTTACTAAGCTTATTATTGATCTAATGATCTCTTAGTATATTCAACAAAACCTAATGATGGTTTATAGGGTAGTGACTAGAGCATGAGTACACCAAGATATCTTCAAAAAAGACAACCTTGAATGAATCTAGATGTGTATAAAACCTGATTTATTATATCTATGAAAATGGTAGGTGTGTTTACGATATCGAACAACATGACCAGGTTCTTGTATAGAACATAACAACTATTAAAAGCATCGAGAGGTATGTATGATGACATGATATGAACCTGATGATATCCCAATGTTATATATGTCATTGAAAATACTCTTTATCCTTAGAGATAATTAAACATGTCATATATTCAATGAAATGGATATCAATTCTTTACCGTGATATGGTTCAATCGATGGTAATATAGGAAAATCCTAAGGGTACCATCTCCCATATTGGTGAAAGGGATAGGTGAAACCTAAGGATATCTGATGAGGAATATATGGTCATTTTCCTACAGATCCTAAAACTATTTATTTTTCTTCGAAAGATCCATTAGTGCCATTCTATAAGGAGAAATGGTCATTAGTGATACATCTAGAATAAGATCAACAACAAATTATACCACTCGCACTATAGATAGACTAGAGAAGTCATCAGGAAATACATCCATGAAACGCTCCACTACAGGAGGGAAAACACTGGGTCATAACCCATGGAAATCTATAAAAAGACTGATAATCTATGTTTTCACATTACTTAACCACTACTTCTCAGGTCTAGATAAAATATATTGCACATAACCTTCTCCATCAAGCATGTGACTACTTCCCTCAAGTGATGTAAAAGTAACCCTTTAATGATAGCAGCTAATGTGGGCTAAGAAAATATCCAATCCATCTCAATGATTTCATAAAATATCATCATGGAAAGGTTGAATAGATTCCACATGAAAATTTATTTTCCTATTTCAATTCTAAAATCATTATAATGGAGAAAAACCATAGATTTGATACCTAACAGGATATCTAGCATCATAAAGCCATAGAAGTGTTCAATATTATGGCCTAGAATTTCCGTAATTTCCATACATATGAACTATTGAGACACTATTGTGTTAAATAATGCAGAAAGTAAATTAGTGGATAATGAAATAGTACGTCATATAGTAGAAGGTCCAGTGCTCTGCTGCTCTAGCATTGGTTGGACTACATGTAATTGTCTTGTACCACTTCCCTGAGTCACAACCTGACTGCCCTGAGTAAGCCTGCTCTACTGATGTTATGAATCATGAGTCTGACTACTTCAACCATGATCACAGCCATGGCCTGAGTAGCTGATGGTGTTGCAAATACCTTCCAAGAATGATCATAATAGACCCTCATTAGAACAAGGGGAAGGTGGAGATCCCTTCTTGCAAGGAACTGATGGGAATGTTCTAGAGAATCTCTAAATATGGACCATCATTCCACAACCTCTACATTGCATCGGATCTCTTAAGAACTGAGGTTTTGTGTGCCTTAGCTTCCCGCACTGGTGACATATCCGAAATCATTCAGCATGAGGAGCCTGACTGCTACATTCTCCACAAGAAAACTCAAAAGTTCTATTTCACCTAGAAGAAGGAACACTAATATATATTGGTTTCGATCTTCACTTACTCTCACCATAAGACTTCCTCAATTTTGTATCTATAAAAAGATATTGGTTAACTATTTATGATATTGTAATCAACTAAAATATCTTGACGTGTGATTAGATGGCATATACCTGACCCCCCTCAAATCATCTGGCTTTCATTAGATTGTCACCCGCCAGAGTAGGGGAGAACAACTGCATCTTAATAAATCAAGCATAATATTCTATAACAAACAAGATTCCCTACTATAGGTTCATGAATTCACTAGCTCTATAATCCCTTAGTGTCTGGGGAATCTAATAATCATAGAAGATCACATGTAAATCCTCCCAAACCATATCTATATGCTTATGTACCTAGGAAATAACATCCCACCACTTTTTGGTAGAATCACATTACATATAAGATGAAATATTGAACCTCTTCTCTAGAGGCATCACCATATTCTCAATTATATAAAAGATAACATCAAGAATCAACTCAGCATTATATGGACTGTCAACCCCTAAATGGTGTTCTGTAGATAAAATTGCTCGTGGAGAGATTTTTGGTGATGAAGGCACCCGTAGTGAGATCATCTAGTAGGTTCTAGGTTTCTGGGACTTCGGTAGTGGGTATCCAATAGTAGACACAGGTAACCAAGAGATTCAAGCACTCCAGGGGATGTCCATATGATATGGTATCTCTGGTGTGGGGCTCACAGGGCAGAGAGAGTCAGCAAAAGATAGGTTGTGTTACTCATACGGTGTTTGGGGACATCTGGCTAGTGATTGCCGGAATGAGTATAGAGATGATCATTTGGCATTAGAGGGACCAAAAAGGTAGAGGAGGCATGATCAGGGTGGTCCAAAATATGTAATACATGACATGGGAGTAGGGAAAGCAGCACGCAGTGGGAAGAGGTTTGATATTCTACCACCACCACACCCAGGTGGTCCACACGAGGCTTAGAGAGCTGGTGGACAGGGGAGAGGAAAGGTGTAGGAAATGGTAAATTATGACCCCAGTTCTCCATATATGACTAGACGTACAATCTAATTATTTTACAACCTATCTGTAGTTATTATAGACATAGGTTCGAGTCACTATTTTGTTTTCATCAACCTTGTTCGAGACTTGGTGATTCTGATTGAGTTGTTGACCCAAACCATATATTTAGAGACTCATACGAGATGTGATTAGATGATCACGCACTAGTTACAATATTGGGAGATTACTATTATAGGAGAGAGTTTTGGTTGGGATATATTATTAATGGCATCGATCCTTTAGGATGTCATTCTTAGTATAGACTAGTAATCCATAGTCCATGCACAGATTGACTATTTTAGGTGAACAGTATAGTGTGTCCGCTGTGATGGGACCAGGTTTTCCTCTTTTAGAGAAAAGTAAATACAGGTAGTGTAGGGTGGAATTACTTATATGAGGGTGTAACCGATTACCCAACAGTTGGCTAGCCTGACCCTCGATGCAGTGGATGAGGTGAGTCCTCGATTTCCTGTAGTAGAGGATGAGTATGAGGACATGTTTCTGGAGGATGTACTTAGATTAGCTCTCTATAGGGAGGTTGATTTCTATATTGATATGTACCCATGGATGATGATGAAATCAACACATTCATATCATAAGTCTCTTACATATATTCGTGAGTTTGTTTTATAATAAGAGGACTTGAAAAGGAAGGGCTTTGTCAGACCTTGTGTTTCAACCTAGGTAGCCCTAGTTTTGTTTTCCAAGAAGGTAGTTGGAAGATTGAGGATTTGTGTAGAATTTTACAACCTGAAATAGGTCACTGTAAAGTATAATTATCCATTAATGATGATTGACATCCTTTTTGATCAGATGAAGGTAGAAAGACAGTTGTCGAAGACAGACCTCAGATCAGGTTATCACAAAATTCAAGTACGGGATGAGGAAATCCCAAAAAAACATTAATATTTTAGTATAGCCACTAAATGTACTTGGTGATACTGTTTGGAATGACTGGTGTTCCATAAGTGTCCATGGGACTCATGAACAAGATCTTCCAGCTTTAATTAGACTCATAGTGGTCTTCGTTGATTACATTCTAGGGTACTTAACATGTAAGGAGGTGCAAGAGACACACTTTAGGATTGTTATGGACACACTCTTAAAGAACCAAAATTATGGGAAGATCTCTAAGTGTTAGTTTTGGATTTGAGAGGTTTACTTCTTGGGACATGTCATTTTATAGGATGGAGTTATAGTGGATCCCTCAAAGTTAGAGGATGTGATTTTTTTGGGAGCCACCAAAGAGTGTTACCAGGTTTAAGAGTTTCATTAGGATGGATGGGTACTATTGGAGGGTTGTGTCCTACTTTTCTGTAGTAGAAGCATCCTTGATAGATTTGACATGAAAGGGAAATCCTTTCATGTGGATGGAAAAGTTCCGAGAGAGTTTCCATCATCTGAGGTAGAGATTGTTGAGCGCTCATATCGTGTGATTTATAGAGGTGGGTGTTGAGTATGTGTTGCTCTATGATTAATTATGGACTGGGCTTGGTTGTGGCCTAATGTAGGGGATGTAGGGAATTCCTATAGTATATGATAGTTGAGACCACATTAGAAGAACTATGTGACCCATGACCTTGATTTTCCAGTGGTAGTCTTCACCTTGACGAGTTGGCGACAATACATTATTGAATGGTTGATCATCTACTATGACCAAAAAAGTGTCAAGTATATCTTATCTAAGAAGGAATTGAACCTGTGACACAAATTATGGATAGAGTTTCTCTAGGACTATATATATGATATTTTTTATACTCATGGTAAGGGGAATATAGTGGTAGATGCTCTTATTAGTAGATACATCTTGCAGTTGCTAGGTGAGGCATTAGAGTATTTGGATACATTGTAGATATCATACATGGATAATGATATAATATCTTAAATCTATTAAATGGTAGTAAATACACTCTTACAATGGGTGAATGAGGATAAACTTAGAGACACTGACTATGAGACTTTATGTTCTCAGAAATCCATGTGGCATGGCCCTAATAGATATTATAAATGTGGAAAGCACATTGTCCACTTTAGAGGAAGCACATTCGTACCAGTGACGTTGCGATAGGAGGCATTGAGGGAGTTCCATACATGCCATTTGGTGGTAAATCTAATAATTTCAAGGATGTATCAGGACCTTTGAAGTTAGTTCAGGTGGTCGTGGATAAAGAAGGTAGTGGCAGAGTTCATTTCACGATGCCTCACTTGCCATCAAGTGAAAGCAGAGTACCATATTCCAATGGTATTTACGCAACCACATGCGGTGCCAGATTAGAAGTGGTATGGGATATATATGTTCTTAATTATGGTTTTACCATGCATGTATATGGGACATGAAACAATTTAGGAGACCATTGGCGGTTTCACAATGTTGAACCACTTCCTAGAGATTCAATATCAGAGTTCAGTAGAGATCCGGGAATTCCTCTACATATAGGAGATAGTTTGACTCAATAGAGTACCATAAATGATAGTCTCTGATCATGATTCATGATATACATTCCTATTTTTTAATGAATTTCAGGTGGTGTTGTGACTCATCTGGGCTTGAGAACAACATTTCATCCCTAGACGGATAGCCAGATAGAGTGGACCAATCAAGTTCTTAAGGACATGATACGTGCTTTCATCCTATATATTGGTTATAGTTGGGAGGATTACCTACCCCTGGTGGAGGCTTCATACAAAAACATCTACCAATACACCATTGGAAAGGATCCATTCGAGGACTTGTATGGGTGACCCTGCAAGTCACCAATTTTTTGTACTGGCCTAGAAGAGTCAGCACTCATGGGCCTAGATTTAGAGGGGGATACCACTGAGATGTTTTAGATCATCTATGAGTGGATGATATCTTCACATAGCTAGAAGAAGTCATATGATGATATGATATTGGGGCCTTTGGATTTTGAGGAGGTAGATCATGTATTCCTCAGGGTATCACCTCTATGGGGATTGCAGAGATTTGGATCAGGCAGCAAGTTATCTCTGATATATATCATCCCTTTTCATATTCTATGTAAATTTGGTGAGGTGACATACTACCGAAATCGACTAATGTAGTTGCACTGGGTGCATGATGTCTTCCAGGTGTCACAACTGAGGAGGTACATGCAAGATCCATCTCACATCATCAATTGGGGTGAGGTGGACATTGATGATGGGGAGACGTTTGCAGAGTACCCAATATTGATCAATGATCGACATGATCAGATCCTTCTTGGGCATTTGATTCCTCCAGTGTGTGTTCAGTGGCAGCTCATGAATCTCCCAGAGAGAAATTGAGACCAGGAGTCTTAGATTCATGCTCAGTACCCTCATATTTTTGTTGAGTAGCGCTTGTTTTGGATTTCGGGGATGTAAATATCTATTATGGGTAGAATATAATTACTTGTATTTTCACCAGTATTATTTTTATAAACTAATTGGGAAAATTATGAGACTAGTTGCTAAGATGGAGTATGATTTCTAGGCTAATTATGCCTGGTATAGTACGTTGAAAATTGTTATGTTTTTAATAGCACCTATGAGAGGGTTTTCTAATAAAGAAAAATAACTCCTAAATGGCGTCTCAGATCAAAAATTTGAGGGCACCATTGCATTCATAATAGAGAATTTACCTTAGAGCCTAAAATTGACCGGTGTGGGTTGAGGGTAAAAGTTAGTTTTTAGATATAATCTTCATTAAAATATTTATTAAAAATATATTTTATTTGATTATTCATTAGTTTCTTCAAATTATAACCTATTTTCTGCAATCATTGGTTATCTTGATAACCCTAGAATACATATGATAAGTGAAGGAGAATCTCTCTCCAATGAACACTAAAAGATCAGGGATTGATGAAAACAAATTGGAGATCAATACTGGCATCAAAGTGTGATGGATCAATGAGTGACATCATACCTCCTCCCTTCATCAATGATTGATCCAAACATTGGGTAGGGGCTTGATTCTTTTTGATTCAGTACCCTTTCATAAATTCAATGATGAAAATAGACCAACCAATGAACAAGTTGATCAAAGATTCATTTTTTCTTGCAAGATGGTTAATTTGCGGGGTTAAAAAGGGGAGATATAATATGTGTGATTTCATAAACCTTCATTCTTCATTGTTACAAAATATTTTGAGGTTGAAAAAAGATGACAAATGTTCCTTCCTAGGTTGTTCCTTGAGATTTTCACCCCCAATATTATTTGTGTTCTTCTTGGTCTACGAATGCAGGATTGTTGCACCTTTTATTCAAGGCGTAAAAATCAAAGATCTAATATTCGACCCAGTGAAAGCACAATGGAGGAATGATGAAGATGATGACAGATAGATAAAATCAATTCAAGAGATATCTCCTTTTGAATTATTAATATCAGAATGGATCATGATGCTGATACGAGCCAAGAGTAGAGAAGTACGCGACATGAGGATCATAGGCATGTCTTCATTTTGAATAACAGAGCAATGGAGGTGAACCGGTGGCCTATGGAAGGGGCCACAAGATTTCTGATGGAACACACTATGGTGGTGGTAACCACATGAATGCAATGAGCCACATTATACCCATGGCAGTAAGAACAGGATATAGAAGAAGACCGCAGTGGTGATTAGACAATGTGGTGAGGGGCGCCACATCGACTACGGGTCCTGGGGCCTGGGTGGGCCATGTGCGGTGAGGAGGTCGTCCGACGTGCATGTGGGCCAGTTCATGAGGAGCTGGGGTGCTCTAGGGGCCTAGTGTGCATGACCTATTGGCCTAACGGGCTATGTCTAGCTGGCCCAATGGGTGAGGCCGGTTTGGACTGGATCGAACCAGGTCGGGTTGGGCCGTTTTACAAAAAACGACCATATCATTCAAACCGTGTGTCCATATGATGACCTGTTTGTGGTTTTGGGACCCATTGGAGGAGAAGGTACTTTTTAGACAATATAAGTGTGTTTTTGTAGATGTTTTAATATGAACTAATATCTTGAGTATTAGGTTCTCCCAGAATAAGCGCGCTATTAGCAGAATCCCGCGGTTGGCTGTGACATGGTGACTATGGGACTTGGGGGTTCCATTACCTATAAATGCTCTATACAACACCGATGCTCTATGAACCATCTATGATCCATGTGATATCGAGGCTCCATGTGTCATTGACGCTATGGGTGCCATCGATGCTCGGTTTTCGATTGTTGCTCTATGCATCATCGACACTACGTGTTCCATTGATGATTCATGCTTCATAGACACTCCATGTTTCATGGAAAATAGGATATCTATGGACTAAAATTGAAAATAATTTATTCATTCTATATATTTAAACCTGCATGAGATGATTTTTTATCTTCTTGCTAATAGTAATTTATGTGTTTCCTTTGTGGTATACTTCACGTTCTTCCTTTGTGGCATACATCATGTGCTTCCTTTGTGCTATACATATTGTGCCTTCTTTGTGGTGTACATCATGTATTTCTCAGTGGTATTCCTTTATGGTTTCAGGGTTTCCTTTTGTGTATTGTTTTTCTCACCCCTGTATGGGTATTTCCCAAACATGTCGTGTCTTTTGAAAATGATCGACACATTTATAGAGTTCTAGGTGAACTAAAACCATGTGGTGCTTAGAGTGATCAGGTAGACAAGGTTTGTTTATACTAATTCAAAAAACTATCCAACACCTACCCTTCATGTACGATTTTTGTCAGATGAGTTTCTGGAACATGAGAATTCATTTAATATACTATTTATTTTTGTGGTCTTTTATTATATCCATGTTTACCTTTGAATTTTCTAGTATCATACTCTGTTGTTGGTATCTTAGTAGTATGAATTCTTGTTTACTAAGTGCTTTTTCATTTCTTCTATTTGGACTTGGAGATATATATGTGCGTGTGTGTGTGTGTTTATAGATACATAGGAGAATGTCTCTCATTTGTGGAATATTCCTACTTGTAACTAGTCCCCATCCCCTAGCACATCAGAGGTGGTTGTGGGGTAGTCAGGATATGAGCCTATTTAGGACGGGCTGTGATAGGATTATTTCACCACCATCCTTCCAATCGTGAGAACAGGGATATGAAATCTTGGATGGTTTGAAAAACAAAAGGAAGCTAGGGAACAACATATGATGCTTGAGAAATGTGATCCATGATAGGCTACAAAATCACTGATTTCTTCATCACATGCCTTGGAATGACCTTTGATAATACCTCATTCCACACCATGACCCAATACACCATATTAACCACCTTCCATTATTATTTATGTCCATTATCATTATAATTTACCACCAATATCTAACAACATTCATGGCTCCCCCATCATGAAACCCCAATCCCATTTAAAACCATTCTTACAACCTCTACCCTAGTTTCACGATCATGAGAGATCTCTAAGGTTGGAATTACTCACAATAGACCCCAATCACATGAAAACTATTAGAAGATCGTAGGTATGATGGTCTCATTCTATTAACACAAAAAAGAAGCGATAGTATGAGAGAGAAAGAGAAAAGAAGAGAGAGAGAGAATTGGAGAGATAATGAGAAAAAATAATCCAACTATCTCATTCTTCATTAGCCATAAATGATTATCCATATTCAAGAACAAGGTTTGGATTAATGATCCCAAACCATACATTCCTATCTCAATAAAATAGAAATCAAGAACTATCTTTTGTTGAGAATATATTTTTAAACTACTAATTCATATAATATGATTATAGATAATGTAGGAAATCGATTGTTTAAATATATTTACAATGGTAATACCATGAATAATAGATTATATGAAATCATGATTCAAAAAATAAGGTTTGGATCATTTTTTGATGAAGATCATGTACTTGATGATTGTAATTGGATATTTTTTTGCTTAATTTTATTCCTCAATCTAACAGATTCTCAATTCCTTATGACACCTTCTCCCCCTCCTCATCTCAAAATATAGTCTATATAGGTAACCCTAAATAATGGTTAATGTCATATTTTAAAGCAATATACTAGTGTTTTAAATAATTTTAAAAATAATTAAATAATGAAATTTAATTAATTCACTCCATCCATAATGGACCAATCCCAAGGAACCTAATTCAAAGAAATTTTACACCTATTTTAGAGAATCTCCCCCATTATAGATGTAAAAATTAACTTCATTTTCCTGGATTATATTTAATTAATAAGATATAAGATATTAAAAATAATTTCATGAACAATGAATACTAATAATATAATATTCATAATATTTTTATAGGACATATACCAGAGTAAAAATTCCACAACAGCTCAATATATGGTTAAACCACACACCCTGAAACCATCATAACCATAAAAAAAATTCTATCAAATTCTTCCTCTAGGGTAAATTTTCCATTTTACCCTAGATAAGTTCTCATGACTCTAAAACAAAAAATTGAGATACTTCATAACTGGTAAAAAACCCACTGTCTAAATTAACCTCAAAGTTAAAACTTTTAATCCGCAAAAGGATATAACAAGAGTTGATAACCAAGAAAACATATGAAACATCCTGAAGAAAAAAAACAGCCCTATACAAACTTCATCATCTGGTGTTCAACCCTATGTGATATTGGTAGACCACCTACCATGAAGGAAACATTCATTCTCATCACTTATGTCATTAGATCCATCTCACATTGAAGAAATAATTTATCAAAATCATGAATCTGACCTATACGAGTCTTATGATGAAACAACGCCTAAAACATTTCTTTCATTTGAAGGTGATTTTTCCATTTCGGTTTAAGTTAAACCCAAAAACATCGACTCAAATCCTATAATGGTTTATTGGTAAGATTATAAAAAATGGAAGCACTCCACACCCCACATATTTAAGTCATTCTTGACATTCATTTCATGAGGAAAACTCTTCCATACTATAGTGCTTCAAAAAAATCCTCACTAACACTAGATGGGTTGAAAAGTAGTTTGAACCCTAGTTTTATTTTAGTTCCTCAGTCATCTATTTACCACTAGGAATTTTGGTGACAAATATGTTATTTTACTTATTATAAAACCTTGACATTAATGAGAATCTATTATCCACATCCAGATCATTAATGGGTTTTATATTCATTGGAGAAGATATCCTATTTGTGTTTTTGTTTCTAATTTACCAAAGCTATAGATGAAGAGCATATGTAATGCATTGACCACATTCAACTATTTAGAATCACATAAAAACCTGTCAGGTGTCCCAATCTACCATAACTAAAAGCGACAACTCTTGACCATTTAGATGAACCTGATCTATATACTTTATAACATAGTATAACACTTACCCATGCAACCTAAACTCACAATCTCCTAAGAGAACATATTTGAAGACCATATAAAAAGTGTTTCCATTTGTTGGGTACACTAAAAATATCAAATGTTTGTATGAAATTTTTATATTCAACCCACTAGGGAAACCTCATATATGGATATACATCTTGATATTCACCATGAAAAATGATGAGAAATCTTAATCCACTAATAGAAGTGATATACACGCTCCACACCTTCACGAAAAACATATAGATACATTTCTATTGATATTCCCTATCATAAATTACCACTAAGAAAACATCAACACTATAGGACCTTTGGATATAAGGAATGTGTTTGGGGCTACCTATCATCAATTAATGGTGAGAACCATCTCCCTCTCCATGAGATAGAAATCATCTAAAAAACCAAATACTCACCAATATCATCAATCATATAGAAATAGAGTTATCTAGTAGGATAATCAAACACCAAAATCCTACCAAAACAATAAGAAATCATCAACCACCATGTCCTCAAATTCATGATTGCCAATACTATTCATTGTATCTAGAACTCAAATAACAATAGACTATAAAAAATTGTCACCCCATAAAAAAATAGGGAAATACCTTAAATTCTCTATAGGATCCTACAAAAACAATTACAAGGATGGATTTTGGTCATCAAAATACAATATAAGAATATAATTCCATATCAAGGTATAAATAAATGGATATATAGATCTCTCATTTAGGGATAACCATAAACCTTACTTAAATATAATTTTTATATTCATCAACATTCATTAGGGTCGATTTTTCGTATCCATGTACATAAATCATTATTCCATCTATATCATTTGATGTGTATAAAAATTCATCCCCAAGAGTGTTGGATTCACTCTCCAAACACAAATGGATTTATTTCCCACCGAAAAATTAATGACAACTTATCAAAAATTATCTTGAAGGAATCCACGATTATCATCGTGTTTGATATTTAAAACATGACTAAGAACTTGATATATATCCCCATCTACGAATATAATGATCTCACCCCACTAGAATTGGTGACATGAAGGTAGTTTCCATTTGTGGAGGTTCTCTAACTATTGAGGTTTAGGATAGGTGTTCAATAAGTATCTCTAACTCCTTAACATATGATGCTGAATGAATAGTTTATTCCTACACCATCTGAAATGAGGATCCATAAAAATAGTACAAAAATTATAATTCAAACTTCATATGTTGATTCCTGAACATAGAAACCCAATCATGCACATCTTCATATAAATAATACTGCTAGAACCCCATGCATGGTAGGAAATAACCAAGGGTGGTGATCGTGGGAGTGTACCATTGCATCATCCATCTATTACATCTCTTAAATAAGCATCCCTTCACCCAAATAACTTCCCAATAAGTAACTCATTTGACAAAAATAAGTTATATAGCCCCAATTCACACTCCCACATGATTTTCCATCCATGTAACCTATTTTTATATCTATTTTTTATATGGAATAAGTTATCCCATTTCTAGGGTACATATCTACTTTGAATTCATGATTTTTTTAGTGATCACTCCAGGACACTAGCATAGGTTGTTTTATTTGAATCCACAACTATATCATGGAAACAATATCTATTGAATTACCACACAAATTACTGACCATTAACATTTATAGTCTAAAACATGTTTTGGAAACACCTAATTGGTCATTGGGACTAGAGTCATGAAGGAATATGTCTGTTTAACCATTTCTTCAGTACAAAATCCTCATATAAAATAATATTCATGAACAAGGGCTCAAAATCAAAACACTATTGGGTTTTATTGTTAGGAGTCTAAGAAAAACATCACACACTAATTGAAACCAATAATGAGTAGGGGTCTGAACAAATGAATTGACATCTAGTTAGAGAGATTCCAAACAAAATAGAAGATAATATTCTCTAAATGAATCAAACTCTCTCCCATACAGGGGCCATTCACATCTCATATCCTGAAAAGACCTATATTGAGACACAATAGATTCTCCCTCCCTGTTTTTTTACTAAAACCCTTTCTTACAAATCTAATTTTATACTATGTGAGATGAAAAAATTTAGTAAATGTATATACTATACTATTTACCTGAATATTAATTACATAAATTGGACCCCTAAACCCAAATTATTAGTGTCTTTAAAGATTAGATACATAAAAAATTTATTTCAGAACACTATGAACATTTATCCATAATCTCACCATACTAGACCTCCTTCTAGACATATAATATAGTTATGTGGAAATGATTATGGTTAATGATTCTTATATAATGATTCATACCCTATATTAAGTATATCATAAATAATGTATCATGACATAATAAATTAGGCATGACATAAGGCCTGAGTCATATGAGTGAAAAATGAGTCCATAACCATGATCTATGTGAAAATAACATGAAAATGGTAAATGTTGCATGAAATAGAACTAATAATATGTTACATGATTAACCACAATATAATTCATCAAATAATGGACTAGGATAAACACATTCTCATAACATAGTGTTCTTGGACTATAACCCATGTATCCCTCAATCCATGGGATAATAACCCATATACACTTATGGGTACGGGATACTAAAAATGAATCCTTACTGGATTTGGGAACTACATGTGTAATGTTATAGTTATGGGATACTACCTCTGTACCCTTATGGAATTGGGATAATAACTATATACCCTTCATGGATTGGGATACTACCCATATTCCATTATTTTCTTGGGAAACAACCCACATACCCTCTTGAGTCCAGGAGATATAGAATTGTAACAAATTTATTAGTCGGATATAATATAAAAACCCACATCATAGTGATAGAACACACATATGTTTCCAAAAAAACATTAAAACATTCATAATTTTACTGTAGATTCATTAACACATTGAAATTAAAAATACTAATGAAAACTCACATAAGAAATTATCATAACCTATGTAGATAAATAAGGTTGATGGTATTATTAGAGAATATCTATATTGAATCATATGAATCATTAAAGAATATTTTAATAGATTAAAAACACTTTTATAAGACATTATAAATTTTATTTTATTGAATTATGAAATATCTTTTTCTTTTAATAACTTCAAAATTTTTTTTTTTTAAATATTAGAATAGAAAATAATTTAAAAACAATGAAAACATGGAATGGATTATTCTTAAATATGAACATACTTATATATGGGAAAATGAATTCATAGAAAAAGTATTTAAAAATAGATTCTGTTCTATATTTTATAAGGAATTTAAAAAATAACCATTATAGAAAATGAAGCAAATATTTCCTTTATATATTTGTAAATAAGTTTACATAAAATATAAAATAACCTTTATAAATATTTTAGGAATATAAATGGACATATGAAGAAAATTTAATGAATAGGGATTCTATGGAAAATGTTTCACGAAAAAAAATTAAGATATTATTTTCCTCACCAATAAGAATATTTTAAGTTGAATTATGAACCAAATTGGAGAAAAATAATAATAATACTTGAAAAGACTAGAAAAAATAGACGCGAATAAAATATATGGGGTTTTTGAGATTCCGAAAAAACATTTCACAATACAAGATTTTAGACTTATAAAATCTTGAATTGGAAGCATGATTAAATAAATCCCTTCATAATTTTGTTACCTTCAATTAAAATTCCATTTCAAGGAAGAAAATATTATTGATTTTAAAAATTCAATGTAATGGAAAAAATTATTATTAAAATAAATTCATGAGGCATTATATACACTATATAATGATATAAGGTGGTGAATATAGAACAATCTCAATTAAAAAAATTAGATGATAAACACTTACCTTTACTCATGATATCCAGGGAGGTACATTAACCATAGATATAATAAACATTGTCATATTAATCACTTATTTTAAAAACCAATTAATTTCAATAACTCTATAATTTTTAACTACAATAATTCAATAAACATATTTTAGTTATTTAATATTTACATTCATCATTGGATGTTAGTGATTTGTATTATTTTGTATAATTTTCATAGAGGGGATGTCGATCCTCATTCTTTGTTAAAAATATAATCATTAAAAAATTTGTTAAATGTAGTGGAATGTATGTTACTTAATGATTTAAAAATTTATAGGTAAATTATATGGTTGTTTTGATTATGTTTCACTATGAAGGAATCTACAAGACACTTGTTTTGTGTAATTTACCAACAACAATTTGTTATGTTAATTGATCATTCATTTTTGTGATACCCTTAGAGAACCATATTCATAATGAAGTTAATATAAAATAATAATCATAGATGATGAGTTTTATAATTAATATATATTATAAGGTAGTTATAAATTATGGTGTGAATCTAGAAACTTATTTAGATGAAGTATCTTCTTCATGAAATGGGTTTCGTTGGAATAATGATTATAAAATTCCTTCATTTAGGATCATATAAGGATGTGACCAGCTATAGGGGTGAATAAATGAAGATATATATTTAAATAATTAAAGCATATATCCCTTAAAACCTCTACATTTAATCAGTTTTCAATTCACTATCTCTATCAATCATTTAGTTGGTATGAAGATATAAAATATAGATAAAATAATAAGAATGTTGGGGTTTGTTAACGAGGTCTACCTCAAAAAGGATTAATATGTCCCTAGTACTTCATGGTTGTTATCCCACATTCAATACATCTTTACTACTATTTAATAATGTATGAGAATGTGTATAACCATGGAGCCGTTATTATAGAACATACCAGGTACAATTTTTTTTATGTATTTCTATCCCTTCATAATAGAGACTGGGATTGTACTTCTTTAAAGAAAGATCACATGTTATGGATCGAGGCCATCAAGGACTATATAGATTTATATTAATAATCTTGGGAAATAATAATATGTGTTTACACAAGGTTCTTCAAACTTTTATAGTACATGGAAACTATAGGGTGGATATTTCATCCTCTTAGACATAATATAATAAAAGATATATGTATTCCACACACATTACCTTATTCTTATTTCGTGTGAAAGTATTTAAATCTTCATACACCTTTGTAATAGTATATATATATATATATCTATTTATAACTCTTTACTCATGGTATTTTTGAATATTTAGTGCACAATAGAGTCAGTATCTCTACCCCCTTTTTCTTCAATCTGTAAAGATTCTCTCTGTAGTTTGCAATATCAGTTCTTTCTTAACACAAAAATTTTATATAATGAATATTGTGTTGATTATATATCATGTATTTATTCAACCAACATATTATATGTTTATATATAACAATTTCAACAAAATCAAGTATTTCATATATTCAAACCCCAAAAAATCTCAACCTTCAATTCAAAAAATCTTCAATATTTTATAATGAATGTGTTCCCTCTTAATGATCCAAAAAAATTAGTTTGATGAATCAATTATATATTTTAACTCTTTATGATATATGTAAATATCATTTATTATCATTTTATTTAAATTTTCTCGAAAAAATCCTTATATATTTAATTTTTTTAACTAAATGTGATAAATATAGTGTACCTATTTCCATATCCTGATAAATACTATCCATGAATCTCACATGGGACAATATGTTAGGAATTACAAGCATGTATGCATCAATAGTTATAGTCATGGATCTTAAACATTTATTAGTTTCCTCAATAATGAAATAAATCATGTAACATTGACATTGGAACATGAATAAACAGTAAAAGCATCGTTAGATTTCATCATACGTGTGGATGAATCACTTGCTCTAGAGAATGGAATTTATGATACTTATAAGAATGCATACATAGTATCATCTTTTTTTCATCATCCAATTATCTCTATTAATTTTTTTATGAAAATTTTATTTTTATACTATGAATCAAACTACTTTTTTTGCAATGTCATGGTCTCAATCATGTTCCAATTTGGTAGTAAGATCGAGCTTCTCTATAGTGCGGTAGCCTCTCATTCGACATTATATCTCTTAATAAAACTATAACAATTCTAAATAATATTTAATTAATCATAAATATGCATAATTATATTTATTTCATCATATTTTTTACTTTTCATGTCATATGTTCTTATAAAATTATATGATGACTACCAAAATATACAAACGTAACTCAAGCTTCTCTCTTTCTTAATCTGTAATTTCAATCTTCATAGTATATTAAAATTCTAAAATTCATTTAATAAACACTAAAAACACATAATTCATCATTACTCAAGTTCATATTATTATTCACTATTAAAATAATTTTATCTTGAGCCATGAATAACTATATCATTTCATATCATTAATGAATGAGTAGTAGAAAATCATTTGAATTGACTAAAAAGAGATTCTGATGATCTCACATTTTTTCATTTTGGACATGAGAATAAATTTTTTATATGGATCATGTATGTGATGGTTGATTGTGTGGTAAAAAAATATTCATGAATATTTATCATGTGAAATAGACATGTGACCTTATAAAGAAATTATCGGTGTCAATCACATGTAATCTCTTCCGACTCTGAAAATCAACTACGTTAATTTATTTAAAGAATCAAACATTTCGATAGACAAAATTTATATTATTTTTTAATGTGAGGATCAACTATAAGGGAAATATTGACCTTATGGATCAGCTGTATATAAAAATAACTTAACATAACAATTGATCAATTCAAGTAGACAAGAGGCTGTATATAGTGGATTTACTGCATGTTAGAGTTTCTCGAATAATTCTTGAACATTTCTAATTGATTGTAGGTATTGTGCATGATTATCAAATTGAAAATACACTTGAATGTTAGATCAATATATAAAATTAGAATTATAAGTATATTTAAACATAAAAGGATTTTATCAATGATTATATATCATTAACCATATCTAATGGTAAAAAGTAATCTCACATACAATCAAATTTTTATAATATAACTGTGTTTCTATGAAAATAATGGATGTACTTAATTACATTCCATTTACATTCCCTAAAGACAATGGTGGAATCTTATATAATCTACATGTTCATTATTACATATTTTGAATTCAAAACAGACACTATAAAATGTGAAACATTTCATGGTATGTTCATAAACCATATACACATGCGTTGGTTATAAAAATTACATTTGAGCTATAATAAATCATACCATATTGACATGATGCATGTTTCCACTTCAATTGAAAGTAAATACCACTCAAACACAATGATAGTTCATCTATTTCCCCTTTGAATTTGTTGTCAACCCAAATTATAGAAAATTACATGTCAATGTGTATACTCAGTCCCCTATTCTATCCCCTTTTCTAATCATTAAATTAATTCACTCTTCTCTCTCACCTAATTAAAAATAATTACAAATCATCTTCGTGACGGGATATATTGTCCCAAATAATTTTAAAATTTTCATAAATATAAGACAAAATTCACATAGGGAAGTTATAGAAGAAACTTTCACAACACCAATAGATTCATCATGGGAATCCTTAGAATTATGTTCTTCACCACTAATACATGGATCTTCATTAGGAATTTTTCTCAAGTATAATTTTATTAAAAATATTTTTTGTATAGATGAAAAAATACATTATTAAATAATGTTTTTCAATTACTAGCTTGTGTATCCAACCACTAGATATTAATCTTCTATATATTATTTTCGCTTAAAAGGATTACTACTTGGGGATACAAATTTTATTCCTCATTATATAATATGTATAGATTATCATCACTAATTTCTTTAATAGTATTATTATCAACAAATAAACATGAATGAAATCTACTTTGATTACCTTAAATTAGTTGGGATTCATTATTCAATAATTTATTATATAAGGCCTTCTTTAAATACATTATATATTTTTTTATTCATGTTTTTAGGGACATGGAAGATTTATCATCAATGGTTGGATTGATAGGAAAATCACAAGATCCATTAAATCTATAAATTATATATACTCTATAAAGAAAAATCAATTTATTTAAAAAAAACATCAAATATGAGAATAAAACAGAGGTGTGTTGAACTATGATATTAATTATAAGGATCACATAAGATGTTTCCAACATAAATATTGGATAGAACCTATTTTCATATACTTCAACCCAATTCAAACTTTTATCAGTATTTACCTCTTCCCATATTCAGTGGGAGGATATATATATATATCTATGCATCTCCTTTGATCTATATGCATATATATAATAGGAATTAAACACAATAGGATACTCAGAATTTTTAATGAGGCACAACCCCTTAAGGATGACTACATCACCCATTCATAATGGTTATTAACCAACAGGCATTGATTTTTTATTATGATGAAGGAAAGTATCTAAATGGTTATGAATTTGGAAAAATTATCCTAGAACCCTCCAAATAGAAAATTAAAGAGGTTTTTATCACACAATACAAGTGAATAGTCTTACACTGCCTTGAAGAAAGATCACATATTAGGGATTGTTCACCTCACAGACTATAGGGATTAATATTCTACCTATCTTAAAACAAAAAATGGGATACATAAAGGTTATTTATACTTAAAAATCACCTATAAACTATAGTATTTATTTCTCATCTTCTTACCCAAAATATATTATTAGATATATATATATTTCACTCTTTTTTTCTCTTTCTTCTTTAGTGAATAAGTAATTAACTCTTCATACAAAATTTTAAAAGTATATATATATATATAATTTTTGACTTGATGAATAATGAGTGGACACTAAAATTGGGAAATCCTACACCTTTTTATTTATCCTACTCAAAACATATATATATATTTTAACATCGATTTATTTATGACATATGAAAATATCTCTTATGAAAATAGTGTTGATTACTCCTCTTATAAATTTATTGAACCTTTTTAATATATAAGTGCATAATAGTTGTAGAATAATCAGGTATTTATCTTATTTGAAATACCTCAAAATTTTCCCGTAAATTCATAGAATATTTAGTATTTCATAACATGTATTTTTCCACTTCTATTTCTAAAAAAAACTGTTTCGAATATATGGTTCATTTTTTAGTCTCATCATAACATATAAAAATCTTATTCTTTAATTTATTCATTAAATTTTATCCTATGAAAAACATATATTTAAATATTGTTAACTTTGTTTGAAAATTTTGGTATAACTCCTTCTATATCGGTAAAAAATCTCTCCCTAAAACTGACATGTGATAATATCTTCACATCTTCATGTGTGAATTCATCAAAAATTTTATCCATCGATCTTATAAATTTTAAATTTCTTAAATCAAGGAACACCTTTTTCATGAGGATATTTGAACTGAAATGATAATTAAAATCACTATTTGTAACATTATATTACCATATTTTAGGTTTTTCTCATCTTAATTTTCATTTCCCTCTATATTTGTGTGTGTTTTGGGACACCTAAGGAAGAATGGAATTTTATAGGGAAAAATACCTAATGTTTTGGGATGTATGCATGTTGGAATTAATAGATTATGAGTAAAAATGTGAAAACTGATTTAGAGGATTTTCTTTAAGGTGTGGGTATACTCAAGGTAATAATCTATGTGATTCTGGAGAATCTATTATTGAATGATTTCATGTCATAAAATGTTTACTCGAAATTAATCTTTTACCATGATAATTCTATGAACTGGTTCAGAGCATGAAATGTTTACTCTTCATAAAACACTTTCTTATTTTGAAAAGGTTGATCATTTTTTTATTTAATCTGATGCGATGCATTTTAAAACATATTTTCCGTTTGTGGATTTTATTTTGTGAACCCGAGATACAATACATGTAATGTGAATGGACTATAGGTTTTATGCACTGCACATATGATTTTATTTTCATTAAATCACAACCACTTTTATAAAAAACTTTTAGCATTCATGAGAGTTTTTGGGGATTATTAATCTTTCGAGATCATTTCGTTCAGTGAATGATCTTCATTGTGGTTTCATTGTGTCTCTCCGGGGAAGTGATATATTTTGTTATTAAATTCCATTGTTCATAGTAGAATTTTTATGCTATATTTTTTGATATCTTGGTATTATGGTGTTGATTCACTTTATCCTCTTTAGATACGTTGTGCCATCTTCCATCGGAGGCATAGATTTGAGTATTTGTGTTGTGTAAGTGAATTTTATTTATATATGTATTTTTTTATCTTCTTCGCCATCCATTTTGATTTTAAATTGGTTTTGAGATATATGTATTTATTTTAGGTCCTTTTTGTTATCTTTTAAGACTTTTGTGCTAGTGAATCACATTTTAAGCATGCGATACTTGTGTTTGAGGAAGGTGGTTCTATCTGTAGAATATGTTGGATGAATTGACTTACTTTGGTTTTATAAATTTTTTATAAATGATTTTTCATGATTATATTTTGTGTGTGGAAATTTGTTTTTGATAAAATATGTTTTCTACTTATTTTGGTAAAATAAAATGTATTTTCAATTAATTTTAAAATAGACCAATGAAATGTATTTCAAATAATTGTTTATGAAATCTTCATGAAAATGTTGGACATGGGAACCCTTAGGTACTTAGGTTGAAGGTGTAGTAATATGACATATAAATTGATACTGTTGGGGTGGGGATGGGGTTCATTCATGGGGTGTTCCTCTAATACCTAGGAAAATTGTTCTATAGATTTATTAGACATGTTTGATGGTGTTCTACTTACTAGGATTTCATATTCTCTATAGATTCTAAGAATATATATATAGAGTTTATGTATGTGAATTTATTTGTTTGGGTATCAGTGTTCTAGAAATCCTGGCCAATTGTGATCATTGATATGATGTCACCTGTGCATTAATTTATACTGATTTTTATTTGATATGATACAGAATACATGTTTTGGTTTTACTACATAAATATATTTGATATTTTTTGAAACTATTTTATGGGGATTATTTGTAAATGTGAAAAATGGCTAGTTATTTAATATGATATTGATATAAAAACTTTTTATCTAAATATCATGCCCTATTTTGCTTAAATTTATTTTGATGGATTGTTGTACAATGACTTGATATGAAACAACTTGGTGGGATCCTACTCAGCCTGTTTATCTCACACCTTAGACACCCCTTCAGTAGTGCATATGCCTTGATAAATCTTTTGATGCAAGTAAAGGAAAGTCCCCATAGCAAGGAAGAAAGTCTTATGATAGCTATATTAGTGTTGTTAGTGGTTAGATAGTGGGATTTTTACCATAATATCACACGGAGTATCTATTTCAGTTTATTTTTTGGACTTGTTCATTAAAGATTGTTTAATTTATTTCTAGTTGTACCACTTAAACTATTTCATTTTTTATATGAAATAAATTTATTTTTTACTATTACAATATTTCTTCCTATCATGTATATATGTATGTCATGTTGCTTTCTTGAGGATGGGAAAAATCATTCTCTATGGGTTTTGTTGATTCAAGGGTGGTAGTTGCTAGCCCATGTAGATTTGGAATATCCTTTGGGTATACATAGGTTCACTTCAGGTACCATTTTGTTAGGGTATCTGAATTGGGCCTGTCACATTGTTATAATTTTTTATATGTGTAGATGACACATAAAATCCATCTAATTCCATGTACACTTTGGAGAAGGACACATATTCATTATCATTCATTGATGTTTCATCTTATAGGATCATCTATGGTGTGGTGTTTAATAACAATCCATTTTTAACTAGAAATTAATAAATGTGTTTTCATATTTCATAGTTTAAATAAATTTCCCATTTTTTATGGAGCATAGGGTTCTTTATATTGATGTGTCCTATAATTTGTTGTCGTCTCTCTTTAAGAAATTATACCAGTTCCAACAAATATATCTCTCATATTTATTCTCCACCATAATGTTCATTTAAATATATTTAAATGTATTTAAAATTCTTATAATCATAGAATACCATATGATTTATTCATGAATTTAAAAACTCAACTAAATTAAATATCTTCCTTAATCTCTATTTATATTTCTTCATAGTATATTAAGATTCTTAACATCATCACATGATCTCCATGAACTCAAAAATCATAATTATTCTTATTCATCTTTGACATCACTAATGAACTCATTCCTTCTTCAACTATGAGAAAAAAATCATCATGATATATATTCAATGAAATATAATTAGATCATAATTTGAGTTGATTAAAAAGAAATTATAAAAAATCACAATTGTTTTCCTTTTGGATTTAAGTGTGAATTTGTTAACATGATTCCTGTTCACGAGGGTTAACCATGAGGTGAAAAAGAATTTGTAAAAACAGAATATGTAAACAAGACAACAAACCATATGAAGAGAACATCTAGATCGATTTCTCATATGTCCTCCTAACCATAAAGATTGACCATGTGATGTGACCTCTTGGAACTTACTTAGGAAGTGTCCACCTAATATGACTATATAAAGTGTTTCAACCACATTTCATACTTTTTAAATAATTATAAAACTTCTTCAATCAATTTTTGGGATTCATTAACCTAATATTGAATCCTTTCCTCTTAAATATCATATATTCATATAGAATACTAACAAAAAGTTTCTTGAAACATAAAATAATAATTTTATAGTAGGTGGATCATCAACCATAACAAATTAAAGTGGAAACAAATACCTAAAATAATCCATTAGATCATGTAATTATGTTTCTTTGAATTTTATAGAAACACTTCATTCCTTTTTATTTCTTCTCCACATAATCAGTGGTGGATGATTATATCACATTCATGACCTTACAGGAATATTTCAAAAACTGAAATTTCTCAACAAAAAGTGATACATTTCATAGTAACATTATTATCCTTATCAACATGATTGGGTCACATGATTTCCTCCCATTTTTTATACATTATTCAAAATGGAAATAATTTATGATTACTCTTTCTTTGGATACAAATTTAACTCAAACTCAAAGTGGGTTCATCATATACTTGGAAATAGAATCAAACAAACATATTAGAAGGGATTGGGATTTGAAAAATTGTAATATATTCAAGATTGAATTGAAATGGTTGAGTTTTTATGGAAGGGTATTAATGGTATCCTTTTATTGATGTGTTTTTAGTGGAATTTGCAAAAATATTCATTCCATAATGAAAAAGGATTAATTTTAAAATAAAACTGAATAAAATGTGGAAAAATAATAAGAGTGGTATATCTTGTTGTTGATAAATTCATCATACACACAATTAGTAATAAATATTTATGATATTTTATGTTTTTAACACTTACTTCTGTCCATTTTACCTCTTTTTTACTTCAATAATGATAACTCAACTTTTACATTGGTAACATATTTTAATACCTAAAAATAAAATTAAGATATGAAACCAAATTCTAGGTTTTAATTTAAAACATGGACTCCATTTAAACTATATAATTTTATAAATAAAAGAACATTTAAAAAAAACTAAAAAATATATAAAAACAGTTTTCTCAAAATTTGTATTTTAAAACATTATGTGTTTTAAATCATATATAATATAAATTATTAATTTAAAGAAGGGGAAAAATATTTATAATAAATTGAATCCTTTCATTTTATGAATCATTTAAAGGTGATCAATCAAATTTATTATGATAAAAATACATTACAAAAATAAATAAATTTCATTGAAGAGTATTTTATCTTAACAATCAATGAGTTTATCATTACATGTAGCCAATTAATAATAAATTCTTGAATTATTATTCAATTTTTTACATTTATAAAAAAATAAATTTAATCAAATTATATAATACAAAAATTATAGTTTTTTTATAAATATTTAATAAAAATAATAGATTTATGTAAAACATACTTGTTTATCCATGAATAATAAAATTTTATTACTTATATTTATATAATTATTTAATTACTGATATAAATTATTAGTATTTATAATTATTTTGATTTTATCAAGAAATGATGTTGATATTTTTATTTAAAGGTAATAAATTTTACAAAACTCAAACTTCATAAAAATAAAATTTATTTTAAATTAACAGTATCTTCATAAATGAATTTATATCCATTAATTATTATAATTAAATATATTTTATTTAAAAGAATATATATATATTTATATATGTATTGAAATAAAAAAAGTTAATCATTATCTATATATCGATAATTCCTATACAAGTATGTTATTTACTTGTATTATACCAAATGACTCTATATACTTATATAATGGCCATATTACCATCATAAACTCTTAAAAATAAATCCCATTACAACTTCACAAATAAAAATTCTCATTACATAGGTTTAATTTTGGATTTTATAATATCATTTATCCTTTGAAGATATTTTTTCCATTGTAGGTTAACTCTACTAAAGATGCTTCTAAAGGGGGAATAAGATTCAGAGGCTTTCCTAGTTGTGGAATTTATTATTTTAGATTTATTTTCCACTTTTGATTTATTCGATTTTACAAGATGTAATCATCCATGGAATGTAATTATCCATAGTATATAGATCTTAGTTATTATTAATTTTTTCTCATGTAACATTATGAATGAATAAAGTGTTATTTTTATCCATATCTTTTATGAATTATTTTCTACACATGTTAAAATATATTAATAGAAAGGGAAAAAATAATTATTAATGTTAGAAATATAGTTTATGGGAATAAAAACATTTATTCAAACCTGATCGGTTACATTCTTTACCATTAAGTAAATTGAGTATTAACAATTTTATTTATGATCGAATGATAAACATAGATAAGGGTATCCATAATATATACATGACTAAAGGTATATTTTATAATGAAATATCAACCTCACTATTGTATATATGACTATAAATATAATATATTCCTACACAATATTAATAAGTTTAATATTTAGTATCTCCCCAACCATTTTGTATAAACTCATTTTTTTATTCTCTATTAAGACCCATATAGAAGAATTAATCTCCATATAAATTTCATATCCTTGATTTCACTGATAGATGATCATAAGATGGTAAAATCTTTGAAATAATTTTTCTATATCCTATAAATTAATATTTATTTTATATTGGGTGCACCAATATACACCTAAAATAAATTCAAATTCAACTAATGAGAGATTAATAATATTTTTAGGAATCACATTCCCACAAACTTCTATCAAATAGGAGTTACAGACCTTAGATGCAATTATTTTACCACTAGGAATTTTCATTGATTGTTAGATATCTAGTTATTGGGGTGGTGATTTTATTCCCTTGAAAAACTCTTTAGTTATAAATTTTCATATTTAACTTGAATTAAATATGACATTTTTAATTCCTGAGAGGATGATGAGTGAACCTTTCTCCACTTTTTTTCATAACCTACTAAAATAGTTGTTTTGGAATATTATTTCCCTATATCTATTGGGTTATTAGGTTACATAAATTTATTGTTTTCATTTACTATTTGTTTAGTTCACATTTATGTTTAATTCTAAATATCCTTGTAATTGATTAATTGATGTTTCAATGGTGTTTAAGGTCATCCTTTCCATCCACTGATCTCATTAGATAGGCTCATTATATATCATTGATATTCATATGATCAATTATATTAATTTTAAAAATTGAACATTTTCCTATTTCTTTGAGACAATTACCATCATAATTCTCCCAACATTTTAAACATGTGGAAATATTAACCTCTTTTATTCCATGGGGTTTTTCTTTTGAAATTGCATAAAATTTAAATTTTCACTTCATATATTGAAAACATTAAATAATGGTAGTCTACAATTTCAAATCATACCTTAAGAGAACATCAATTAATCTATCAATAGTTACAAATTTACATATGAATAATTAATTTTAGGGTCTTGTTTCTAGTACAATAATGAAATGGTCAATTTTTCATTCTGGATAAATGATAAAATAAAACGCATTCCTTGCATGTATTTTGATGTTTTCTTCATAGGTATAAGTATATTCATACTCCTTTAGACTATAAAAGAGAAAAAATCTATTAATTTTCGGTTTAAGAGTTCTAGGAAAATATTTATTGAAACATAACTTATTAAACTCCTCTAATTCCCTTTAGTCAATTTATTTATATAGCATCATGTTCTTGATAAGGTTATACCACTGACTAACCTCACCTTCAAAATGATAAAAATATGGAATGAAAATATAATTTCAATTATGTCGATCCATTACTCAATAATAAGTGGGTAGGAAGAGAAATTATTGGTTGGTTTATATTTCTATATAAAAAACTCAATTAAGTGTTTCTCTTCATTTATTACATTTGAGATCTCAATAGTTAATTTACATAATGATATTTAAAATTATCACATCTTGTATTAATACTCAATATGGAAATAGATATGTAGCTTATAACATTCATCATTAATAACAATACTCTTTGTTTTATCAAATTTACTAAAAACTGTAATAGTGAGTATCAAATAATAATCCGAGTAAGTAGACATATGATAAGAAGAATCAATCCATATTTGTACAAAATTAGTACACCTTAATTTCAACCAATTACATTTTAGGTTTATACTACATTAATCTTATTCCTTCATAGGATTTTTTATGAGTTATCATATTATTAATTATATTCTAATCCCCATAAATAATATGACCATGCTATTATACTAACCACGATTCCCTAGACCTACTCTCCCTTATCTGGTGCTAAAAACATATATCTTATACACCATAATCGATACCAATTGAGATGAACCAACATTAAGATATTTACATATTAAATCATTTTAAAGAAGATTAATTATGTCCCACAAAAAATAAAAACCCAAAACATAATGGTTTTGTGTCTTTAGAAATTATATACACCACCAACTTATTTTAAAAAACTGTGAATATTTCTTTATAATTACATCACATTAGACCTCCTTCTAGAAAATTCCTATGTTATACTATTACTGAAAACCGTTAGAGTGGAAATATTATAAATTATAAGATGATATTAACAATATGGTTAAACATAATAGATAACAATAAATGATCAAAATTGAGAATAAGATGTGCATATGGGTATGAGGGTATAATATGTATCATCACAACCTGGATTCTAATAACAGATCCCCTGATCAGGTGGGCCACATAGATTAAAGAATTTCTCCAGGTACACTAGGTGCAATTGAATAGCAGAGATGAACTAAGGTGTGTCTATGGGGAGACTATTACCTAATTTCAGAGTGTATCACAACAGCAGTAAACATATTAGTAAATAGCAGTAGTAAATAAATTAGACATCAAATAAATATGAAATATAATAATATAAGAACAATACCAAAGGTAATATCATATACATAATGAAATATCATGTCATGTCTCTAAAAACAATGAAAACATATGTACAAGAATCCAATGAAATAAAAGTATCAAAATACCCGAAAGACCTAAAAGGAAGTATCCTAACATGTGTTATGAGCCTAAATTAGTCCCATCCCTCCTACTTCTATGAAAAAAGAAAATCAAGCATCTTACTGTGGGAAATTTTACCAGTCCCTACCTGAATCTATGAAGTCTATCCAGGTACCCAATGACGACTCAAACAGGGTGTGAGATAACACCCTATTAGCAACCACCAATAGTGTATATTACAAATCTAGATAGTGTGATATAAAAAATAAGTATTAAACATATCATGGTTATAAAATCACAAAAACAAAAGTTAGAATGTAAAATGGTACATTCTATCTTACCATGTCTCCCTACGAACAATATTCAGGCCCCTAGTATAATAGAAGTGGTAAAATAAGAATAAACAAGTCATACAACCCAATTTACCCAGTTGATTTGATAACTATACCAGGGCTATCTATAGGCATAAAAAATATCCAACATTTCCATTCCATATAACAAAGTGTACAAAATCTACCACTTACATTCCATATAATCATATATATAACATTTTCCATGTCTATGTCATATAAAAAAATTCATCTACAGTGGACTTGGTATGTAATAAAAATTGTCAGCCCATGAAGGGCCATATCTACGGTGTATAGGACCAATGAATCCTAGTCATGTCATTCAATAATTTTGTGGGAAACATGTTAAATACATGGGAGGGGTACAAGGAGCACGCCAACATACCATGTCCACTATCTTCCAAAGAGATCCAAATCTAATGGGTTAAAAGGCCTAAGGAATTCTATAAAATTAATACATATTGAAGAAATAGGTCCAATGCATCCACTACCATAAATATATCTGTGGGAGAAAAGTATATAGAATATAATGGAATAGGGATCCATGGTATACCAACCAACGAATACACTACCATTTCAAATCATCATCTCATTTCAATCATATTTTCACATTCATTTACATTCCCTGGGTTCTTCTAACTCATATAACCATTTCCATTAAAACAATTAAAATAATTCAAATCATGTTATCACATTGAAAAGGAGGTAAACATTATCCTTATATATTAATTAAATAATCATAAATTTTTATGAGATTTATCTAATTTTAAAGCTCACACACACCCAATTGGTGATATGAAAAATGGAAAATACAAAGGTACACCCCATGGGTGGCCAATGTCATTGAAAAAACATCTAATAAGCTCAAAGGTACCAACATGAAACCTAAACAGGTTCCAAATCATCTAATTAAACCATTTAATTAATAGAAGGCATACCGTCAAAATGTATCCCATCTGTTATAATTGATAATGTTATTATAAAATATAAAACCCTGAGGGAAAGGCATAGAATACCTATGATAGGTACATAGTAGATTAGTTGTTCAGTATCCACATATTATTTGATCCATATCAGAAGAAAAATGAAGAATGGATGAAAAATTTGATAATATAAGATAATATTCTGATCCTAAATAACTCCATCAATATGAATAAAAAAGAATAATGTCACTAGTAGATTGTAGATCTTACCACTGCAAGTCCAACGACACAAAAAATGTTTGATTCTATGTCCATATGAAAATTGGTGGCCAAAATATCTTTAGGCACTTGAGGAACATCACTTGGAGGAAATACTTTCATGGGGGAAAAATAATTAAGAAAGGTAGGTTTTAAAATTTCACACATTATGATCATTTTGGTCATTTATCCCAAAAGACAAGGCCACATGGTTTGACAGCATGGTCTTGGAATCTGTGTGCCAATAGTGATCCCTCCACTACTTGAAGGGGAACCTCAAATGGTTCATGCACATTGGTTTTCTAACCATGCATAGACCATGAAATTTGGATATTCTAAAATTTTTTGATTCATAAAACAAGAATGTGTCTGAGGTTTCAAAGATTCCTCAAACAATGAGACCTCCTGCACCCCACTATCAAGCATTTCATGTTTTGGTGTAATAATGTGACCTGTTTGGCATGATTTCCCTAAAACTTTTTCACATTCTTTTTTTAAAAAAAATCAGGTCTATGGGATCTGAACAAGGCCAAGACACCCTCGATACACCCACGATCACATTGGGAACTCAAATTAGGCCATAAAAAATAATTTAAATTTAAAAAAAAGGTATCCATACCTCATAGGAAAACATGGGATTATACATATTAAATCTTTATGGTTCTAATATATGGATGCATCAACAATAATACATATATCATAAATCATGATTCATAGAATTTTTTTTGTCATAACATAATACATGAGTCATAGGCATGGAAATGAGTCAACAATCAGGATTTATAAGAATAAAAAATAAAATCATGGAAATATGGAAAGAAATAGAGTTAAGATCATTTTCGAAAGTTAAACAAAACACATCATCACATAATTGACTCGACCCACCACCTTTCCAAAACATAGTAGGTTTTGGATGCCACCTCATGCACCAAATTGGGATTGGGATAATAACCGATGTAACATTTTACGTTAAAATTGATACCTATATACCCCTCTAGGATTGGAATACAACCAGTGTAATCTTATTGAAATAGGTTATACCCTATACAGACTTATGGGATTAGGTTACTTGTAATGTTCCCTTCGACACATGGGATCCTACTCGTGTACTCTTATAGTATTGCGATACTACCTGTATATCATTTTGATCATAAGAGACAAAAAATTATCCCACTCAATCAGAGTTTTATAATATAAACACCCATTTTATAGTGATAACCCGTACTTATGTGTCTAGAATAACATTAATTCTTTCCTAATTTCCTCATATATTAATTATCCCATGGAAAAGAAATTGGTTTAATGATAACTCACAAAATAAATAATTTTAATTTATCCATCGAATAAAATTGGATGGAATCATTAGATAATATACCTTGTAACTCATAAGAAACATTAAACTATGTCAAAAAAATAAAAACACATATATAAAAACATTATAAAATATTTTAGAAAAATAAGAATAGAACCCCTTTTGTTTTGAGAATTTTAAAAATAAATGAAGTCAAAATAATAGTAATTGATTTTTTCTGAATATCCATGAATGATGAAAAAGAAATCCTTATAATGAATAATGATTATAATAGAGGAAAAATTAATTCATATAGAAAATGTTAAAATATAGATTATTTTCACAGTCTTTGGATAGAAACTCAAAAAAATTTCCACACCAAAAACATCCGATAAGGTCATCTACACTTGTAGCATCATTATTGTTTATTTTTAAACTGATAGAAATCAAAATAAAAATAATAATTTTAAAACCAATATATAAATAGAAGAGAAGAAAATAGATGGGTTTTAAGATAGAAATAGTAAACAGTTCCCCATACTAAAGTTCAAATATATACAATCTCAGCATGGAAGTGGTAGTGGATATGAAACCAATATAGATTTATGAAACTTCAAATAATATCCCCTTAGAATAAATACCGTCATATATAATTTAAAATAAAATAGATAAAATGATATATCTATTAAAATAAATTCATGAGTTATTATATACAATACATAATGAAATATTAGGGTGAATGTAGGACATATATAAATTGTGGGAAATTGTAATGATAAAACGTTACATTTACTCTTGACCTCAATAATGGTGATTTAACATCTTGTATAATAAAAAAAATATATTAATCCATTATTTGAGAACCTTAACCATATATATGACAATATATACCATTAAATTAGAAGAATTTATTATAATATATTACTTAGTAATTGTTTATTTCCATCAATGGATGTTAGTGATTTTGATTATTCCATTCAACTTTCATAGTGGTAATGTTAATCCACATTCATTGATAACAAGTTAATCATTATAAAATTATTAAATTTATTGAATATAATTTTCATAATTATATATGAAGTTCTAAGTTTATTTTTTCTGAGTTTCAAGTATGATTCTTCAATATGGAATCCATAACATGCTTATTTTGGGTAATTTAAAGATAACAACATGCTAAATTATATTGATCATTTTTTGTTTAACCATTTAAGAACCAAATTAATACTATAAATTACCAATAAATATCATATATTTATATAATTAATATATTGCTACTAATTTATTAGGACAACATAAAAGTTTAAAATATAAGACTATGTTCGATAGTGTATACGACTAGAAACATCCAGCCTAGACAAACCATGAAATATCATTATTTAAATACAAATTTTTAAACCTGTAAATTAAATTGTAGTGTATAAATATTGTTAAATAATTATGGAAATATATATAAAGGTATGTATTAATACTGAATACAAATTTAATAATAAATTCTTATTAAATAATCTCTGAATTTTTAGTAAAGTAATTTTTGCTTAAAAAATGTTTTCTTTAAAAATGATTCTTATTTCAATTTTATCAGACAATAATATAATTAATTAATGAAACTTTTAAAAATTAATTTTTTTTTTAAAATGGCTATAATTTCTGATATCATCATTTAAAAATTATTATAGTATAATGTTTTGAGAATATTCTCAAAAGATTATTTTTTAATTAATAAGGGAAAATAAAGGTTTTTATTAAAAGTATTATATTATTTTAAATTATTTGAATATTAAAATTATATTTTTTTCTTAGTTTTAGAATTATAATAGTTTGTTATGATTAAAAAAATCTGGTTAGATTATTTTTAATGAATTTTATACATTTATTTGATGAAAAATCTTTTTATTCATAAAATGATTTTTTTAAAAACTACATTTGGTTGTGTATTGTGAGTTTTATTTGAAATCATATTCTATCACTTTTGTGAGTTTATTATTGAAAAAATGATTCTATATTTGGATCTCAGTTTGTCAAATTTGGTAAGTAGTTCACTTTTTTTTATTATGTATAGTAAGCTTAGTAAATTATGGCACCTCGCTAAGTGCAAATTGATTAATCAAGGTTAAAATTTATATTGTAAGGATTTAAACCTTAGAATAACACTTGAATTTATCATATTTTTTTATTGAAATCAATTCATTTACATTTATGTTTTTAAAATATTATAACGTGGTTCTATATTTATTTTAATTTTTACCATTAATTTATTTTATATAAAGGAAAGTTAAAAATGTCATTCTCTTTGTTTTATTATCTCAAAATTTATGGAATAGGGAAAATGAGATGTATGTTAGGCTATAAGATTATTATTTTAAATATAAATTATTTTGATACATGGAATCTTATTTATAATTTTTATGGATGAAATAATTACCTTAAATTCTTATGTAACGACTACAAAACACTTATTCAATTAATAGAAATATAAAACAAATGATTTTGAAAATATTAAAAGTAACATAAATTTAATTAATTATTGTGTAATAAGTTTTTTTAGATACAAAAAAACATATTATAGTGTTTTATGTATATTATTATAATTACATTGAAATAATATTGATTAAAAATTCAAATTAATCAAATAGTTCAAAAAGTGAAATTAATGATAATTTGTAATAAATAATATTTTATTAAATGATTTAAAATTCATGAAAATTATAAATTCATCCATGTTATTGGGATAAACTTTTAAATATAAATAAAGAACTATTTTTGTTTAAATATCATTTTAGAGAAACTATATTGACCCTTAAAGAGTAAAGCCTTAGTTATCAAGGTAATTTTCAAAAGGGGTTGACATTAGTTAAAAATGACAAGGTTGAAACAATAAAAAACACTTGTAATATATTTCTTATATGTTATTATATAGAAAAAGTTTAATATTTTATTCTGACTATATCAATTTGGATCCATTTTAAACATAAAAGTAATATATATTAATTTTTTACTTTATGAAATTTCAAGAATATCCCTCATCTCACTTATAGAGGGGAACCTCATCTCCTTTTTGCATCACAAAAATAAATTTATCTGAATAGAAATACCAAATTAAATTAACAAAATCTCTTCCCATATTATATAGATCTTATTTTTTGAATAATTCAACCTTAAAGGGCTAAAACTGTAAAAAAAGATGTTTTTTCCGACGTAGATGTATAACTTTTAATCATATGTTTTTGTTTCATTTCTTTTTATAAATCCTCCAAATATTCATAATTTTTTTTGGAAATAATAACAGTATTTTAATCCATATACATAGATGTTTTTCATTAATGGGACATCCTATATCCATCTCTTCTTCCATCAAATGGGAAACAAAATGTTTGTTCGTGCATATGGTGGACTACTGCCTCACAAACCGATGTAATTCATTTTCCTTGACTGTATCTCATGGATGGTTATAAACAAGTATTTAATGTTTATATATGATATTAATTAAATATTTATAATTATTTATATAATATATATTACCTATTTTTCTATATTTCCATCGATTAAAAGATGTTAACGTCGTTCATGTGTACACATGGACTACCACATCAATGAAGCGATGCGATTCATTTTCAATCATCAAATAAAATGGATGATGTATATATATATATTAAATAATATGGTATTTATGGAATAATTATAATTCTATTATTATAAAATAATACTTACCTTCTTTCTATTATGATCATTGAAAAATGTAAACATTACTCATATGTATGCATGACTTACCATCTCCATAATTGTAACATAGTTTATTTTTCATAACCATTTATCATGGGTATATTTCAATGTACAATTGATGTATTAAAATAATAATTATGAAATTATTATTATTCACGATGTGATGAAATAATAACCACTTTTACCACTTCAATATAACAAATTCATTTTGAAATTTTTAACCGAACATCCTCAAAATACCTAACATTTAATTAACTAATTAAGTTATAAAATATGTCATTTAAATAAATGAAGAAAATTCTTAAATGATAAATTAATAATCTAGGAAAGTGTTATAAAAAATAAAATAATATATATAATTTTATTATACAGGATTTAAAGGATATATATAGAAATTCCAGTGTTATAGTAAGCTATTTTCTCTAAATTTCCTTTCATTGAGGCATATTTTAATTTTTGAAACCCAATTTTATTTATATGGTGTCTATAGTAACCATTTGTAAAATTATATCATGATTAATTCATAATTAGTGGTATTTTATGTTAACAGTAGAATTATTTCATACATGTGGATTTGATTTGAAGGCTATCAAGTTGTATGAGGTTTCATAAATCAATTTCCTTTCATTAGGTTGTAAATCTCCTTCATTGACATTATTATGAAATGATTCGATGTTCATTGATATATAACTTTACATATTCTATATTTTTGTTTTTTGGTGGATTTATATATGTTTACATAATTATTTCATGGATTAAGTATCCCTTCAAATATTATGGTAATGTTAAGGGGGTTTCTTTGTCTCTATCTTATTTTCTCGGGACATGTTTCATGTCATGTATAGTGATTTCGTTTTATTGTTTACATACAACCTCATGAATGAATTTTGGTATATTACATCATGTAATTCATTTAATTTTCAACGACATAAAATATTATTTCTTTCAGTGAAATTTTATTTGAACTTTATCAATGTTGTAAAGGCTTTATGTCACCATATTTTTTAATTTCATGTTTTTTTATCACCCAGGTTCTTTAGGGGGGTTTATATTATCCTATATTATTTTACGAAATATATTTTATTATCCTGTGTTTATAAATTTTATTTAAATTTTTAGATTCCATTTCCTTCATTATTTATTAAATAAACAAAAAGAAAGTTATTCGTAAGTGATATTTATCATATATCTTCTTTTTTTCGAGAATATTACTATTTCATATCTATGTTTTCTAAAAAAAAATTCATGAACATTATTTTATAAAAATAAATGAATCAAATTTTTTGACATGATATTTAATCTTATTTTAAAAGTTTTTAAAAATTGAATATCTTATTATTTTCCACATGGGTCACTTTTGACACTCATTACATAATGTTTAAAAATAATATTTATTTTCAATTTTTATGAAGTGAATGGATTTTACAACCATAATGAATATTATTTTCCTGGAATAATACTTTATATGTTTCCAAGGTTATTTTCAAATAAAACTATTTTCACAATATTTTTTGATGTTTTTGTTTTAAAATATTAGTCTTAATATGGAACAAATATTTTCATCCAAATTTTAAATATTTTTTATGACATTTTTCTTCATCAAAGAAAAAACCCTTGATTTAACTTATTCTAAACATGGGTTATGTTTTAATGACAATATCCTTATTCATTCTATAAATGGACTTGGATTGTTTCAATGATATTATCATAGAAATATTTCTTTAATAGGTATATATAGTTGTGAATGATCAATTATTATTTTAATATTGAAAATAGCAAGATTATAATTACTTTTATAATTCTATGCTACTTGGAAATTTGTATGGATGGTTGATTTGTGTTTTTGTCTTAAACTATGCATTTATATTTCTTTTATTAACCCATCAAGGGTGATTCTATTATAAACCACAGATGAGTGGTTATGTTATCAACCAAGGAGGGGTGGATCTATTATAGACTGCCAATTCATTGGGTGAAGAGAGAGAGAGTTAATAGGATGGAAGTTACTACTTAGATATTACATTGTTTTTACTACTAATAAATGGCTTTTCTCAGTTATAGGTTACTCTTAAGAGATATGGTAATTATTTGGTTATATAATTAAATGATAAATGTCTGATATTATAAGTTACCAAGTATTTTTCTTTTTGGTTTAGTCATATTTTAATGGGTCATTTGTTCAAGGATCATTTTAACATGGATCTGTAATATTAATAATATGACACTTTCCTTTTATAAATCATTATTCTATATCTATTGTTTTATGATCGATGTTTTGGTGGATATGAATTCTCTTATGTTATTCTCATCCACATTTATCTTTTCATCATACTCTTATTTTTATTTTATAATCACTTATGAAATTATATAGTTAGTTCTTATGTTTACCCTTTCTATAATTTTAGCTATCCCTTATTATGATTCATTTTCTTTAGGTGTTTAATTATTATATTCCTGAGATGGTGACTAGATATGAAAACATTAGTGCGAGACGATGTAAATTTTTATGAACTAGTTGTTTAGGTATCTATGTTGTTATTAAATATTTTTTCATAATTCTATAAAACTATAAATGTAAAATTTATTTGGATATGTATATAAACCAATATTCCCTTTTAATGTTGTATGATTTGGATAGTTGAAATTGGGTCACATTTATCAGCATCAAATCCATAAATGTAAAAATTTCATTTTCAGCATGGGATATTAGATTGCAGGTATCAGGATGTTTTAGTTGGCATAATATGTAGGGTTTTGACACCTTTGGATATTATGATGTTTCATCTGAGGTTAACATAAGAGTTTTGTATACCATCTTATGTTTATTATTATATTATTAATCATATGTTCAAATTCATATACACCTATAACACCATGAAATTTTATGAAATATTTTTTTGAATAAAGATTATTTATTTTATATCTAGTCTTACACGAGACATAGATTTTTACTTGCATTACAATCAACACTGAGTTTTTCTTGTGTTAGACATGACACTATGTGTAATCAAATTACAACATATTATTAATATTATTATTCAAACATCACCATTATTACCTAGATGTTAACATTAGAGATATTAATAGTAATAAATAATTTTCAAATATTTATTATATTTCTTATATAAATAAATATTATGATAAAAATTTACTTAATTTTTTCAAAAATCTTTATATGTTTCAAAACAATATGCTCACAAAAATGTTATTATTTTATTTTGTTAAAAAAACAAATAAATTAGTTTTTAACACTTTTAGAATTTTTATTTAATAAAATAGAATTAATTTTTTAAATCAATGTGTAAAAATTATCTTAGAGTAAATTTTTGAAATTTTTCTAAAGAGATATAATTTTAATTGAATAGTGAAAAATTCCATTTTTTATTAAGAATTTTATTTTATTTAAAGAAGTTAAAAACATAAAATTTGATTTAGTATTGTTTTAAAAGTAAAATTATTTCAATTATGTATATATATATTAATCCAATTGATGTCCCTAGAATCAATTTCTTGTTGAGTTTTGGTATATTAACATTGTAAACATTTAAACATTTTCTCTTTGAAAACCAGTTTTCAAATCACGTTTGTGGGATTAATTGTAAATTAATATTTTACACTTCAATGAATGTAATATGAAATAATAAATTCAATAATTTCATTCAGTATAATTTATTTTATAATGTCAAATAATTATTTTTACCTAAATTAATGGAAAAAAGAATACAAGATATTTACCAAAGGGTTAAACTAAAATGATATTGGTTTAAAATAACCCAGAACGTGTAGAACACCATTTTTATTTAAATAGTTCCATAATATATCTTTAAGGTTAAATAATATACCATTTTTTATTCTTGTGGAATGTGAAAAATATGAGTTCACCTTTTTTATTTCAAAAATTACATGTGTTCCACTCACCTCACCTATAAAAGGACACCCCATCTCCTCACATATTCACACATCCAAAACCCTTTTTTTCAGAAACAAATTCCCAAATAACATTGATGATTCCCTTCACTAATCTTATAATCCTTATGTTTATATGAAATCCATCCAAGGATGTATTTTGGTGAAAACCAATAAAGTTAATCAGAAAATAGGGAATGTCCCTAACCATGAATTTTATTTTATTTCATACTCTATATCATTAAATTATTATTAAACCGTGATGATTTAATAACATTACTATATTAGATATGTTAAGATATTTTTTTTATGTTCATTATCTATATCATATTCTCTTCCCAAAAATTGGTTATAAATTCATTATTTGTGTATATGGCGGACTACTGCCTTGCAAACCAATGTTATTTATTTTCCAAAACCACCACTCATAGATAGATATAGTGATATTATTTATTGTTTATATATGATATTCATGTTATTAAAGTTATTTTTGAATCATTATATTACATATTCATTCTTATATTTGATTTAGATGGAATACAATAACGTCGTTCGTGTGTATGGAGGACAACCATCTTGCACAACGATGTAATTCATTCTTCATGTAGGATTTACAAAATAGGTAATAAGGGAAGTTTTTAAAAAACATATGTGATATATTATACATAACAATAATTCAATAATGGAAATATATTATTTAGTATTATTTCTTTCAACTCACTGAAAAAATGGAATCTTCATTTGTGCATATGTTCGACCTACCGTCTTCATCAATAGTGTATTTCACTTTCTATCTGTATATTTTTTGGATTAATGGAAATAAATATATAATTAATATATATTGTAATTATATCATGTTAAAAATTATGGAAATAATGGAGCAATTATCTATGTAATGGGAACAAAAACATAATATGAAAACATACATGAAAAAGAAAGCAGTTATTGCTAGAAACAAGATTTTAACTGGGAATTATAATAAAAGGGTAATAAAAGGTCATAATTAAATCATATAATTTATGATATATATACTAATGGTTCTGAAATATATTTATAATAAACATATATTTATTATACATTAGTTTTTAACAAGTATTAAGGAATTTAAAACATAAGGTAAGGGACTTCATTCAAACTTTTTACTTTTGTGAGAAAAATTATATATTCACCACATATTTAATTAATGTGGTGTATATACTACTAATGAATTTATTTCATGATTATAATCCTAAAAAATTATCAGCACTCAAAAATCTGTTTGGGGATTACTCTTGTATGTGTCTTACGGTTCAAAAGTTTCTAAAGGGGTAACATATTTTCTCTCAATATTCCTTCTTGATATATATGTTGTGCTATGAAACTATATTATTTAATGAGGTCTATATAAATATCCTTGGAGATTTATTGTTATGATATTATTTACTTTCAAAATATGTTATTTTTAATTTTATTTTATTTTTTTAGGGGGTATATAATCCAAATTTAACAAAGTTGTAAAGGTTTTAAATTACAATCTCATCGTTTATCCAAATTGTTTGTTGTTATGATTTTGAAGATGATATATTGTGATACATATCTCAGGAAACTCATGTATTTTATTATAATATGGTTATTTCTTGATAATAAATTGCATTCCTTCAATTTTCAATCCTTATTCACTCAATATTCAAAAATTATTTTTTTAATAAAATCAGATTTTATTTCTCTATTCGGTCAACAAAACCTTTTCTTCCAAAACAATGTATTCAAAATATTCTTTCTAAAATGTTTTTAACATCTTAAAATTGTTTATTAAAGACATTTTTACCAATTTTTATCTTTTAATTTTTTTTAAAAAATGAATCTTCATTTCATTTTCAAAAAATAAAGCCCATTTGGATTTTACCAAAAATGTGAATGAATTTTTTTAACATGTTCAACATATATAAAATTTACCACTATATTGACCACTAAAGATTTGAATAAATATTTTAAGGTCAATGTTTATTTTCAAATTAAAATATTTATAATTTTTTGTGAACATTTATTTTGAAAAAGTGTTTTTCAAAGTGAAAAGACTATTTTCATCATGAAATGTTAGAAGTGATCTATCAAAATAGTTTTCTATATAAGATGCAATATTTTTATGTTACTTATGATTTTTTAGGGATAATATTATTTGATAAAAAACCTTATTCTTTCTATGGGTTGTTAATTTTTATGTTGATTAAATTTTTATTAAACACATTTCTTTTCATGGTTTAGGATATGGTGAATTTATGAAATGTTTATGAATCTCATTTTACATCACAGGTTATGATGTGATGATATGATGAATGCTTTACAAAATTTTGGAACTCGTATGTATGGTTTTAGTTATATTATGGGTGAGACCTATATATCGTTACAATTAATTGGTTAAATATTTAGATATCATGACCTGATTACAGAAAACATGTTGGTGGGAATGATCCAGTATGGGAAATTGATACATCCTAATCCATCATTGGAAACATGTGCATCATGATCCACAATAGGAAATAAGTGTGTCCTGATCCACAAAGGGAAATCTAAGATGATTAATAATACCAAATGATGAAGGTATTGGTAGTAAAAATTTACATATGATGTTTTTTTTCTATATTTATGATGGTTCCAACATCTTATGACATGAGATTACGGTTCATGATTGATTTGTGATGATTTATAACTATTATGGGCCAGGTTTTCTGTAATGAAATTTTTTTATTCCATGAATCAAATTTATGATCTATGATATGTTAGATATGAAATTTTTAATTAATATTTATGATCAAACACACTTATTATTATCCAATTATTTAATATGATCATAGATTGGTATTTCTGATTTTTATCCTTCATTAGCATCTAAGCTCACCCTATATTATGTTTTCTTCCTCAGTTTATGATGAAAGTTTTAGGTAGTGTATTCTTAAAAAAAGTAATATGTGATATGTTCTTGGTGGAATATGTTGATGGTATTTCATGTGATAATAGGAAATTTTTTAGTCTCAAAAGACACTAAACTATTAAGGTCCTCAGGTGTGTGTTTATGAAATATATAGATTATTTATCAAAATATATATGATATTTCTGTATAAAAAGACTAGATAATTATAGTTTGTATCAAAGTAAAAGGATCAGTAAATATTTGGATATTAGTATTGTAAAAACATTAATTTATACAATGGGGATAATTCTGAGTTTAGGATAAAATTATAACTTTTTTTATTAAATATATAATAGGGTTTTCATAGAAATAGATCCATGTATCGATACTATAAGTGGATATAGATCTGAAACATTAGTACCTAGGGGTAATAACACTAGAAAGGGTGCATTTTTAAGGAATCTATCATCACCTAGTGAATGAAATTGGGAATTGGTACACCCTTGATTTGACACTCTCACCAGATATGGTTTTATTAATACTCATTTTATTTATGAACCATTATGTGGGATTGGAATAGTAGATGAGCATGGATGACCTCAGTTAAACCTAATATTTTATAGATTGAAAAGAAGGTGTCAATATTTTCACCACATATATATTATTTTTCATTATTATTAGGTTTTCATTATGATTAGTGTTTCTGAACCTATGATTTTTGGTTTTAGTCAATGGTTAGAACCCAAAATAACAATGTTAATGTTGAGTACAATGGAAAATGAAATGACTATCCAACATAGAAACGAAATGTTAAGGGAGTAGGGCTAATTTTTTTTCTATGATGACACATATATCTCAAGTAATCAATCATATTAAACTTCTAATTGAGTAAAGGAGGGATCAACGTTCTATTGAATCCTTCAGGAGGCAACTCATACCTTATTTTAGTAGATCTAGTGATAAACTGGTTTATGAGAAATAGATCATTACTAAGGAAAATATATTTTATATTCTTCAGTTCTTGGAGCATGAAAATTTCATATTGGTTGTTTATGTTTTGGAAGGTGAAGCATATCAGTGGTGGAATTTAATTAAGAAAAATATGGAATAAGAATTACTTTAATCTATGGAATGGTAGGAGTTTAAGGGGGTATTTATTAGTAAGTACTTACCAATTATTCTATGAATAATTATGGAAAATTAATTACATTAGTTTATGAAAAATGATGATGAATCTATTGGTTCCTATGAATATAATTTTAAAGTACTTTCATGTTACACTTATAGTTTAATCATCATCCATGAAATAAATATCGATCGATTATTTGGTTTTATAATACCATGTCTTAAAAATACCATATATATAAGAGACTTTAGTATATTTTAATAATTTATTTGATGTTAGTTGAACATAGAAATGGAAATTGGTGGTTCCCACCATTTCCATGGTTTTTATAATAAAAGGAAGATCGTGACTCAGGTAAAATTAAATAAATCATATGGTGGAAAGAAATTACAATAATATGTTTGTCAGAAATGTGGGAATAATAATCAAGGAGATTTAGTGAATGGAAATGGGAGGTGCTATAAATTTGGAATGGTTGGTCATGAATCCAATAAATGTCAAAATGATATTAGGGGTACAATTAATAAAATAGAGGGGAATATGATTCTAAATAATGTACCACCCACACTCTAGTGTTTCAAGTATAAGATGTTTGGGAATTTTTAAAATAAATTCCACAATCCCAAGGCTAATGTGGTTGATAAGGCACAACAACTTCTAAATACAAAGGAAAAAAGGGAAGGCTTATTTAATCATAATGGATGAAGTGAATCATGATAATTCGGCCACACTCATCTTACCCTCCTTAGTTGGTAATTTAATGTTTGATTTTATGTGAATGAGACATATGAAAATCTTATTGTTCATCCTTTAGTAAAATTTTATGTGATTATCTCACTCAAAATGGAATCTATATCAATTAAACAACATTTTTTATTCAATCAATACACGGATTAACCCAATATTGCAATGATTTTTTTTGTATAAGATATGTTTTATATAGGAAAAAAATGGTGAATTAACTTTTGGATGTGCATATGTATCCATGTAAAATCAACTAAAGTGTTATGTATATAATCATAGGTTTATAAGTATAATGTTTATCACAAGTAAAATATCATTGAAACCCCATTTTAGGATTCATGTTATATGAGTTTAACAATACTATGGATATATTAAGAGGCATTTTTCAAAATACCACCCTTTCGTTTTTTATAAATTTTATAGGAAAATTTATTTTACTGTGGATTACTTTACACTTTTTTTGAAATATTATTAAAGGTACTCATAAAAATTAGTGTTTTACTTAGCTTGTTGATGTTGAGGTAATTATAGTTTATAGTCGATCACCTTATCAAGTCAGTAAACTTTGTGGATAGTAGAGAAGATTTTTCTATAGATATACATCCTAAAAAATACATTATGAAAGTTGTAATATTTCATGGAGTTACATATTAAATTATATCTAATCATGATATGAAGTAAACCTGGATTTTTTAGGTAATGATTCAGCCATATCTTGATATGGGGTTGTGTTTATCACTATATATCATCCAATGATAGATGGTCAGTCTATGTGAACAATTAAAACCCCTGAGGATATGATGATTTTTTATATCTATATAAAAGGTGATTTGGATATAAACCTTACTATAGTTGAGTTTCTAGAAACAATATAATTCACTTGATCATTCATATGGATCCTTATGAATCCCATTTTGAAAATAAGTGTATAACTTCAACATGATAGAATGAATTTGTAAGAAGAAAGATATTATCACCAGAGATCATTGATGAAATTGAAGAGAAGGTTAGATCCATTCAATAACATGTAAGGTTAGAATAAATTTAAATACAATGTTTTTCTAATAAACATCAATGTGATCTATAATTTGAAGTCTGTGAGAAGTTGTTCCTAGAGTTCTTTTGTGAATAAAATATGGGGAAAAAATATTTATGTATAGTGGTCCATTTTAAATTATTGATCATATCTAAAACATCCCTTATCACTTGTATATACCACCAAAAGTCACTCATGTTCACAATATATTCCATATATCTATCTTAAGTAATTACATGCCCGATGAAACACATGTACTGAACTAAGAAGTCATATCACTGGAGAATGATCTTTATTTTTAAGAAGAACTATATTAGATTCCAGATCATATAGATAATGTTCTATGAAACAAGAACATTCACCAAGGAAATGTGTTTTTATTGAAACCAACTATTTAATGAAGCTACATGAAGACTATTGGATGTAATGAGATAAAAGTAAACTTAGTTATTTATACAGATGTGATGAATTTTGAAGGAGAAATTCATTTTAATGGATGTATAATAATACAACCTAAAATATGATGAAATATATTTTTTCTAATGAAGTTAATTTATTCTATATCTTATATTACACATAATACCGAGTTTATCTTTTTTTTTCACAAAAAACTGAGTTTTAGTAACCCTCATTTTATTATTAATGTAATTATCTAAATATAACAATTTTAACTCAGAAATTAAAAATAGTGTTATAAATATTAAAAATTAACTTATAAATGTTATGTAAAATTGTTTTATATGATTAAAACATATTGATAAAAAAGTAACAAATTTCTGATAATGTTTTTATATGTTTCAAAAACTCTATTTTCTCAAAAAGTGTTTTTATTATATTTTGTGAAAAAATAAAAAAATCAATTTTAAATAGATTAAAGAAATTATTTTAAAATATTAAATTCATTTCATAAATATAAATGTACAAATTATCTAGGATTTAATTTTTGTGAATTTTTTGAAATGAAATCGTTTTAGTTAATAGTAAAAAATACTCTTTTTTATTACGAATTGTAATTTTTTGAATATTTTAAAAACATAAAAATTATTTAATATGGATATGTATGTAAAATTATATTAAATATATATATATGTATCCAATGTATTCATTTTAGTCAATTTTATATTGAATTTTTCTATAAAAAATATGTAATATTTTGAACATTTTCTATTTAAAAACCCGATTTTTCGTCGCTTCTCTGAGATTCATTTTAACATAAAATGTTACACTTATGTGAATGGAATGAAGAAAAATGGATTCGATAGTTCTTAATAATAATAATAATATATACTATTTAAAAATTTAAACATATTTTTTTACTGTAATTAATAATAAATATAGAAATATTTATTTACGGTGGTTAAGTTAAAAGTGGGTTTACCTGCGATTAATATAAAATGATAAGTGTTAAAAAAATCCTAAAATATTTCAAACCCAAATTTTCTTGAAATATTTATAACTAATTATATATAGGTTAAATAATTTCCCATTTTGATCATTTTGGTATGTGAAAAACTTGGGTGAATATTTTTATTCTCAAAAATTACTAGTGTGCCACTCACCTCAATTACAAAAGGCCACCCACTCCACTCTTCCAATAAAACTTCCAAAAACATTTTTTGGAAATTAAATAACTAATTAAATTACTTAATTCAATTATTTCATCATATATTCTTTATCAAAGTTTATAAATCCAACCTAAGAAGGCATTTGGTGCAAACCAAAAGAAGTTTTCCAGAGAAGAGGTAACGTCTCTAACCAAGAATTTTATTCATTTTATTCCTCCACCAAATAAATTTTTTAATATACCCTGATGATATAAAAAAAGTATCATCCATGTAATAATATGTTTTATGTTAATGTCTTGATCTATATCAATCTTCTATCTGCTAAAATGTGCTATGAAATATTCATTTATGTGTACGATGAAATACCGCCTCATGAACCAATGTTATTCATTTTACATTCCCACCTATCATGAATAGATATAGTGATTATTTTATTTTTAATATAAATGATATCTATAATATTATTATTCTTCTGGAATCATGATATCACATATTACTTCTTACTATCCATTATGTTGGAATACGATAACGTCATTTGTGTTTACGAGGTACTACCACCTAACGAAGTGATGTGATTATTTCATCATGTAAACTTTATATTGAAGGTAAAAATTATATGTTTAAATAAAAATATGCTATATAAATGACATAAAATTATTATCCAATGATAATATATTATTTACCTTTATTTTTCAAAAAAATTCAACAAAATGGAAAAAACATTTTTGCATACTCATGACCTACTATCTCCATGAACGATGTATTATTGTTTATATCTATAAATATTAAGGATAAATATTAAAATATACATAATGAATAAATATTTTATTTATACCATGCTTATCATTTTGTAAATTATTTAACCATTATCAAATTAATAGGACCAAAAATAACAAATGAAAACTTCTAAGGAAATGTAAGTTATTACCTGAACGTGAATTTAATATGGAACTATTAATAAATGGTTAATAAAATGTAATATGTAAATCATATATTGTATTATATATATATATATATGGTTCTGTAATATATTTTTAATAAACATAAATTTATTATACAGGAAGTTTTAATGTCTATAACAGAATTTGAGGCTTAAGTTAAGGGATTTATGCCTCACTTTTGAATTTTGTTATACACATTACAGATTCACCACATATTTAATTAATTCAGTTTACATAAAGAAAATGGATTTATTTTTTGATTCCTATCCATAGAAATTATTTCTATGTAAATATCCATTTTGGGATATCTCTTTCATTTGGCTTACGGTTCAGATATGACCAAAGAGATAATGGATTTTTTCCTTATGTTTTCTTCTTTGATAAAATTATTTTTTATTCTCCAATATTATTTTACAAGGCTTATATATATCCCCTTTGACATTTAATTTCATAAAATTATTTATTCTCATGAAATTATAATTTTAATATAATTTTATTTTTCCAAGGGTCTTAGAATTTTCTGTTACAAAATTGGTAAGGGTATCATAATAAAATCACATCATTTTTGGGGATATTTATGTTTATGCTTACAATGATGAAATATTATAATCCATATCTTAGGAAACAAATGAATTTTATTCTCTTATACTTATGTAACTAGAATACCTATTTTCTATTCATTTTACTATCTTTATATAATAATTATTAGAAAATAATGTTTTTTAAGAAAATTCTATGTTATTTCTGTCTTTGGTCGATAAAATTTTTTCTTCCAAAATGTTTTTTTCTGAAAATTCATTAAAAATGTGTTTTAATATCCTCAAAATGGTTTATTAAAGAACATTTTATGCATTTTTTACTTTTTAAAATATATTTTTAAAAATAATCTTCATGTCATTTTTAAAAACGATTTTCATTTAGATTTTATAAAAAATGTGAAAGAAATGTTTATTTTAATGTTTATGGAATGTATATAATTTTCCCACCATAATAGCCACTATGTGTTTTAATAAATTCTTTATAAGTTTTAGAGGTCGGTTTCATAGAATACTATTTTGATTTTTTTGAACGTTTTGTTTTGAAAACTATTTTATTCCAAGTGGAAATGTAATTTATCTCAAGAAATGTTCGAAGGGATCTTTAAAAATAATTTTCAATATAAGATTAAATTTTTGGTGTTACATACGCTTTACAGGGGATAATATTGAATGATAGTGCCCATATTTTATATATATATATATATATGGACAATATTTATATTGAAAAAATGTTTCTGAAACTAATTTATTTATCACGGGTAATGCTATGGCGAATTGATGAAATATTATTGAAATTTATTTTATTTACATGGGTTATGATGTAATGATTTGATTAATGTTTTGTGATATTGTGGAACACATAAGTTTTGTTTTAGTTATGGGAAATGTTGAACATATATCTTTCTACAATGCACTAGGTAATGATTTATATCTCATGAGACAATGATGGAAAACTAGTTGATGAGATTGATTCATTACAATAAATAGGCGCATCTTGTTCTATAATGGGAAACAAGTGAATCCTAGTCCAAAATTGGAAAAAGGTGTATCATGATCCACAATTGGAAATAGGTGATGGGACATGATCCACTATATTTATGGAATTTATAGTTGACCATTATCTATGATATTATTATATATATTTATGATATTACCCCCATTTTATGAAATGATATTATGGTTCATGATAAATTTATGATGATTTGTCACTTTAATGGGATATGTTTTTAGTAATGACAATGTTTTTTTCCATGAATCAAGTTTATGATCTAAAAATGGTTGGGTGTGAACTTCATATGTTATGTTATTGATCACACAAATTTATGCTTATCTTATAGTTTTATATAATCATAGATTGATTTCAATGATGTTTACTATTAAAGAGTATTTGAGCTCATAATTTCTTTTGGTTGCTTCTCCAAGATATGAATAAAGGGTTTGGTAGGGTATTCTTAAGAAGAGTACTATGTGATTAGAACTTTTTTGGATATGTTAAATAAGTTTTGTGAAATAATAATATTTTATTTATAGTATCATAAAACACTATAATATTTCAGTCCTCAGGCCTGCGTTTATGAAATGTTTTGAATATTCATCTATTATGATGTGATATTATTGTATGAAAATCCTGCGTCACTATAACACTAATTTTTATGTTTTAAGTGATGTTATTTTGATGCAATTAATGATATTTTTTGAGATGTTTTATTGGGCAGAGGTATATGTAACCCTTAAGGATAACATGACATATTATTTTTGATGAATATTATTGAATTATTATGGATGAATAAATAAAGGTATGAGATAATCTCTGAGTATAAAAAATTATTTCATGTTGATGTTAGTGAGGTTTTTTGGTGATATAAGGTTACTTATTTATTGGATGATCTATGTTGAACATGTGGTTTTTTTGTCGAAATTATAGAGTAAAATAAATTATTTAATTATATGAAGGTTTTTTTATTTTTGGCATTATATTATATTATGATAAAAAATTATTATTGGATTGTTTTTTAAAGATAGGAGGAATATCATATAAAAATTTTATGGATTATGTGATCTATTATATGTTGAATTTAGGGAGTAATTCATGAAAAAAAACATCATTAATACTCACTATGTTGTGAAAATGATTAGATTTTGGAGGAAATTGATAAATGGATGAAGTTATACTTTTCATGTAAGTATATTTTCTTATGTTATAATTCTATATGGTAAAACAATAACTAAAATTTAAGAAATGGATCCTAAAAATAAACTATTATCATATTACCTTCATTTCTAACGAGTCAATGGTCTTTTCACAACTATTTGGATAATGTAACTTTGGTCATTAACTTTCTCATGATCATTAACTATATTGAGACAAATAATATATTTCACTCTCCCTAATTTTTTTAATTTATTATTTTCATACATTTTAATATTTTCCCTTCCAACTAATGTTATTTTATTTAAGAATATAATATATGTTATTTTTAATGTCCTTTGTACACCCCTTTCGCTAAATTCATGGGGATGTTTTATTAAAGATTTGTATGATGTGTGATTACAAATAAAATATTTTCAAACTTAATACCATTGATTATTTACTTTAAGTATAAATTTTAGGGAAATAATATATTAAATGGGGTGAGAATGCAAGACGATTATATTTTTAAAAATAAAAATTTTCTCAATAGAGTTTATGACATGCGGCACTGATCCTAGACAATCCATGAAATATTTTTACTTAAATATGAATGATATAAACTAGGTTATATATTAGAGGGTATCAATAGGGTTATTTTTTTTATTAAAATTATATAAAGGTTATAAATCATAGAGATTTATTGATAAATATTGATTAAAAAATCACTCATTTTTTGTTAAGTCATTATAAGCTTCAAAAATATGTTTTATTTAAAAACTATTTTTATTGCATTTTTGTGAGAGAATATTTTAATTAAATTATAGAATATTTGGAAATTTAATTCTATATAAAGCATATAATTTTTGAAATAATCAGGTCAAAATAATCTTAGAATGATTTCATGATATTGTTATAGAAATTTAGGTTTTGAAATGAATATGAAAAAATACCGATTTTTGTTATTTTTTTATTATTTTAAATTATTTACAAAGTAAAATATTATTTTGGATTATTTTTAAAATTTAATTAGTTATTTTGTATTAAACCCAAAAATATTATAGTGATTTGTATGAATTTTAAAATTGAATATGGTATAAGAAAGATTTATATATAAAAGGCATTTTTCCTAAAATAATTCTTCATGAAACATTTAATAGTTATAATTTTAAATTAAATTCATTAAATTTTGGGAAATTAATATTTAAAAATTGATTCCATATTTTAAATTAGGAGATCCAAATTTTGTAAATATTTCCCTTAGATTTTGGGTCAATATGAATAGAAATCTTAGTAATCATTTGTCAACTCAATAAGGTTAAATCATGTAATTGTGGTTAAAAAAGTATGATTATGACTTAAAAAGTATCTTAACACGTCAATTTATCCAATTTAATTATTATAATTCAAAAATTACCATCAATGGTTTGAAAATATGGTTACATGGTGACATATTTATTTTATTTTCAACTTTATATTATTTTATATATAGAAAAAAACAAAAATGTTATTCTCTCTCATTTATTATCTCTAAAATTTTGAAATTAGGATAAATAGAGGATAAGTTATATTATAAGAGTTTTATTTTATTGATAAATTATATTTTTAATGTGTTAATTTATTTCTTATTTTTATGGATGAAATAATTACTATAAATGATTACGCAACACCGACATAATTATAATTCAATTAACATAAATATAAAATATATTATTTTAAAAATGAAAAAAAATTTCCTAGAATTAATAATTGTTAATTATGAATTATAATAAAAAAATAAAATATTTTATATGTGTTAATTTATAAAATTAAAATTAAAATTTTTTTCTTGTTGTTTTCGAAGTCAAATTAAATGAGGAGTTCTAAAAATGAAAATAATGATATTTATAATAAATAATGTTTTATGAAATGATTTTAAATTAAATAAATTCTATAATCATATATGTTATTGTAATATGATTTAAAATATCAGTTAGTTTCCATTTATGGGTCAATTGTTTTTATTAAAAATAGTGTTTACCCCTAACGATTAAATGATACGTTATCATTGTAATTGTTAAATGTATTAATATAGGTTAAAAAATATAATGCTGAAAAAAACCCCAAGAATTTTATAATTTTAATTGTACATGAGTGTTAAAAATAATCGTCTTATTATATATTAATAATAACAATTTTTATCCATTTTATCTTTAAAATTAATTTATTTTAATTTAATACTTAATGAAATTATATGAAAATCCCTCCCCTCACTTATAAAAGGGAACCTCCACTCTTATTTTCAGCACAATTCAAGAATAATTATTTTTCCAATACCAAATAAAATACCTTAATAATTTGTATTATCACATTCTAGAGGTCTTAGATTTGGTAAAATAACATCCATAGAGGGAATATGGTATAATGTAAAAGATATTGTCTAAAAAATGGGTATAACTATTAAATAAATGTGGAAAATTAGTTTCCTTTTCTAACTTCATAAAATATTAAAAAAATTCACTAAATAATAAAAAATTGTATTCCATATACTGTGATGTTTTTTCTAATAAAACAACCACTATACATCTCGTCTTCTATCAAATGGGAAATGAAATTTTTATTCTTGTGCGTGGAGGAATACAACCCAACTAATTGATGCAATTTTGTTTCCATAACCACCTCAGTTTGATGGTTATAATGTTGTATTTATTTATTTTATATTATATTCATGAAATATTTATCATTATATAATGTTAAAATATCATCTACTTTATTTCCTTTCCATTCTATGAAAGATGGTAACATTGTTCCTGTGTTTGTGTGGGATACCATCTCCCTGAAATGATGTGATTTATTTTCTATCAGCACATATCATGTATAAAATATTTAAGAAATAATATTTTATTTATTATATAATTATCATTATGGAATTATGAAACAATACTTACAATCTTTCCATAATGATTGTTGAAAAATGGAAACATTAATCATGTGTACATACAGTTTACGATCTCAGTGATCGTAAAAAAGTTGATTTTTCATAAAGGGAATTCAAGTATGGTTTTAAATGTATAATAAATGTGTAATAATTAGAATTTTGAAATAATTATTATTTTTTATATGATTAATAAATGATGTATTTGACAATCATCAACAATATGAATTGTTTTGGAAATTATGAATCGAATGTCCTCAAAATACCCAAAATGGATTTAACCAATTAAATAATTAAATATTATATTAAAATAAAATAAAAAAAGGTTTAATAATAAACTATAAAACCTATAAAATGGTCATAAATAGGTAAATTATTGATATAAGTTTACTTTAATGTATTAAATGGACACACATGGAATGCCTGGACTCGAGGTAAAAGGTTTCATCTCAATTTCCTTTCATTGAGGCTTATTTTAATGTTGTACACCAGATTTATTTATATTGTGCATATTGTGACCCTTAAAAATATTATATATGAATGATACATAATTCATTGTGTTTTATGTTTTAATTAAAATTCATTCATCAATTTTCATTTGACAAGTCTGTTACCAAGAGGTAAGAGGTTTGTTAAATCAATTTCCATTTGTTGGGTTATGACTCTTCTTTATTGACTTTTTTATTCTATGATTATGTGTGTATTCATATCTAATTTGTTTTTATTATGTATTTTAAATTGTTTTATGTGTATTTAAATATGTTCACATAACCATATTTTTGACTTATTATCACTTAAAAAGATATGATCTTTGTTAGGATTTTCTTTGTCTCAATCACTTTTTCTTGAGACATGATTCACGTCATGCACCAGGATCTACTTGTATAGTTTAATTACTACCTCAAAAATGAATTTTTACATATTAATTCATATAAATCATGGGATTTATATGTAATATCATATTCTAACATCCAATGACATTTTATTCAAATGTAATCAAAGTGGTATTGAAATTATTATATAATATCCATTCTTTTTTCTATTGTTTATATTTCAGGTTCCATTGGGGGAAATCATGTAATATTATTTTTTTGAAACACATATATTTTAAATTACCCTATGTAAGATCCTGATTTTTTGGATGGGATATTATTAAGAGTGTTTTGGTTAAATCCCTTGTTTTGGGCTACAAGGGATTTCTTACAAAAGTATGGGAGGCCTTGAGGGTGTCGCGGGGGCTTGGGGCATGGAAGAAAGGAAGATTGGGAAAAGTAGGCCAAGGCGCATGTCCTGCTCATAGCCTGGAAAACTGTGCGGCCAGCCCAGGATAAGCTGTGTGACCCTCCCTCCTATGGATAGAAGAGAGCACACAGTTTGCACATGGTTCTCCAAACCATGCGGCTAAATCATGCAACTCCCGCTCCTCCGGGCAGTGGCGTGTGCAGTTTTTGTGCACGGTTTGGTAAACCGTGCGAATAAACCATGCAGCCACGTAAAGTTGGAAAAATTTACAAAATTTCCACTCCGGGCATTATAACCCCAACTCGGGATTTTCCTCCTTCCCTCTCCTCTCATCCCCAGCGATGAAATTGACTGACCCATGCTTTCAAAGGGTGGTTCTCCTTCATTTCTTGGCTGTTTAGAGCACCGTTGGTTAAGGATGGAAGCTCCGGGTAAGGATAATCCCATCATTGGTTATCTTTTTGCTTTAGGGTTGATATCCTTTCTCCCTCTCAATCTGATTCCCTAAAACTACATCTTTTGAGTGAATTTTTGGTTGAAGCTCCAAAGGTTGGTTGAATCGAGGTTTAAGGACTCAATTGAGGGTGCGTTCAACTGCAGATTCATGTTAGGTGGTCTACAATTTATATCTCAAGGTTATTTAGGGTTTTTGTGCATGTATACTTGTGTTCTTGATTTTACTTGGTTATATTTTGATAGCCATGGAATGTTTGAGAATAATGGTGTTTAAAATGGAAAATGGGAACCCTCACGATCCCAGTGGGATGTGTTGGGATGGACTTGACCTAATTGGGGACATCCATGGGATGTGCAGGATTTTCCTGGGCTAGGGATTGTTAATTAAACATGTGACCTTGTTGTAATAAAATTTAGATCCCTTGGTGAATATGTTGGCATGATTGGTTGAACTTGGGAAATAATTTAGGTGATGGACCTAGTCTTGGAAACTGACCTTAGGGTTATTTGAAAAGGATGAATGGTTGATTCATGGAAATGATGAAAGGATTAAATGGGTTAATGTGTAAATTGATTAAATACCATAATGGGGTAGATTATGGGTCTAGTTTTAAATGCTTAGTGATTTAGGAATAACACATGAGAATTGGTTAAATGGATAAATGTGATATGTTAATGGGTTAAGGCATAATGTGAATTCCCATGTGAGATGGGTTTGCCGCTGGGCAATGATTGTTTGGTTGATGGTTACTTATATAATTATTTGCACATGGCTTGGTAGTGTGGTGTATGAATTGAGGATCTACGCCCACGGGTCGAGTGAAGACTGAGGCTCTAAACTCCAACCTAAATGTATGGGTTAGCAAAGGGGACTGAGGGTCTATTCTACTAATGTTTTCATCCACCCGGACTGAGGCTTTGAGGTGAGGATATGGTTGCAATGAGGGGGTTAGTCCTAGTGGGATAGGATAACATTTTGTTTACTCTCTTTAATGTGGATTTTGTCCCTAGACCCATGTAATATGATGAATGTGATTAACCCATGGAATGTGATGAAATGGTATGTAAAGATAATTGGTGTGAACTGAATGGTAATGAACGTGGTAATGGATTGGCTTTGAACTAGTTAATGGAACCTTAATTAATCACTTGACTTTTATCATTCATTTTCCTTTTTCATGCACTACCTATTTATACTGGATATTTTGTAGACACAGTTGGTGGTGGCCTACTAAGTTGTACTGACACCCTGCTCGGGCTGTCATTGGGAACCTGAGCAGACTTCATGTTTGCAGGTCAGGATAAGGCCAAGGTTCCTTTCTAGTTAGCTGAGTGGACATCGGTAGCACTTGGTGGAGGATCCAGAATTGGAGTTGGAACCATCTTGGGATTTTGGCCGTTGTCATTATTTTTGGGCTTTTGTTCACTCATGCATTTGTAGTATGACATGGAATATTTATTGTTATTGGAATTGGTTGTTATAAATGTTCCTTGTTGTTGGATATTGTTTCCTCTATTTGGTTTATTTTTGTTGTGGCTTACTCTGATAAAAAGGGGGTATAGTCTCCCAACTTAACTATATCGACCCCCACTGCTAGTCGGCAACCTCTGGCGTATGGGGAGGTGAGATTAAGGTAATGTAACCACCCAGCTCATAGCACCGGTTAGTGGCTTCCGGGTAGTGTATGTTACACCCTAGATATGGATTTGTTTTAAAATTTCAACATCCATTTCATTCCTTATTTGTTAATGAAACATCAGGAAAGTTGTTTGTATGTGATATTGAACTTGTATCATTTTTTTTGTTAAGAGAGTGTTTATCTTCTAGATCCATGTTATCAAATTTTTTATAAAATTTTATTTACATATATATACCTTATTTATGAATATTGTTTTACATGAACATTCACATTCTTATAAACGGTTTTAATAATGCAATTTCTTAATGTTATCAGCTTCGGTCACATTTGAAACTATTTACAATTGTTTTTAATGTAATGTTTATCTTTAAAAATTACAACATGAACATATTTTCGTGTTTGATTAACCATTTTTTCATTGAATCATTGATTATAATTTTCCAATGAATTTTTTAATAAAAAAATAATTTCAAATTTTTTTGAAATTTTATTTTTAAAAAATGATTTTCAAAGTTGAAAGAATATTATCCTCAATAAATTTTTAATGTTATTTTATAGTATTTTTATTCATCAATGAAAGTATCTATAGACGTTACTTATGAATAACTGTGGATGTTTTTTAATGATATAATCATTATTCATGCTATTAAGATATATGACTGTTTCAAAGTGATTTCCATTGAACCTGTTTTTTTCCATAGATAAATCACGCTATGAGTTAACAATGATTATTGTTATATTGAAAAGTGTAAGATTATAGATGATTTTCTCATTAAATGGTACCTAGAAATATTTTTGGATTATTTATGATTGGTTATAGAATAAAAAAATAATTGGAGGTTCCGTTACAAACAAAGTATGGGTTGTTCTATTTTAAACTATGTAGAGGTGGTTACATTATAAAAAAAAAGGACCAGTGGTCCTCTTTTATCCCCCAAATATATTCAGTAAGGAGACAGATTTATCTAGATGGATTTTAATACTAAGATAAGATATAGTTATGTTACTCCAAATAGACAACATAGTTTACCTATTATAGGTTACTCCCAAGATATATGTGAATTATCTAGTTTGATAATTCCATGATGAATGTTTGATGATCCAAGACACCATGATGATATATTTATTCTTTAATTAAGTTATAATGGATCCATTTTTTAGGTATTATTTTCATAGGGTTTGTAATTATTGAATTATATAAATATTTCCTCTTACAATTACATATTCAGTGTCAGATGTTTTATGATTCATGTTTTAGTGGGTACGAATTATGTAATGACCACACACTTTTATTTTTTCATCATACCCTTATTATAATTTAATTATCATCGATGAACTTAAATAATTAATGAATTTTTTACCCTAACTGAGTGTTTGAGCTCACACTTATTATGATTACTTTTCCCTAGGTTGTGAATAATTATTTTAAGGTATGTTATTCATTAGAAGGTGAATATATGTGACGAAATTAAAGAGATATTATTTAGATTTTTGTGAACTATTTTTTATGTATCCAAGTTGTTATGAAATAGTTTTTCATAATTCTCTAAAAATCATACCTAATTGGTACTTGGATATATAAGTGATCCAATATTTCTTATTTATATTGTATGTTTTGAGTGGTTAAAATTGGGCCACACTTATTAATATCAATTCCAAAAATGTTAAGTAGATTTTTCTAGCATCAAACATTGGAGTGAGTCTATTAGGTCAATATATTAATAAAAAACAATTAATTTGGTATAAAATCATTCATGTAGGTTTTATAAATTACCCAAAAAAGAACATGTTACTCTAATTAATGAGTATAATTATTATTTTACATAATAGTAATGTAATTTAATTATAATCTTAATGATGATAAGAAATTTTTTTAGTATGGCGAATAAGGTTTACAAATAGTGAATGAACTAACTGAAACTCATTTTTTATTAAAAACACTTTCAAGGAAAAAGTGAGAAACCACCATTACAACCAAACCAACAAAACAAATCAACCCATGAATAACCAGGCTCTGTGTCACCCCAGAAAATGCATCATGTCAATAAACAATCACCAAAGCCTTACTAGTTGACAAGTAGCCCTTGTGAAATGCACGGGTAGCGAACCGATGGCATTAGCCATACCCTCTCAATCGTCCATTCAACTAGCAAGAAAAAGTGGCGGCCACATGCTCTAAACCTCATCTGACATATATCCAATTAATGTTGGGAACCCAAAAAACACCTAAAGCCAAAAAAAGATTCACCCAAAAGAAAACTTCAAATGAAACTGAAAGATTCCAACCCAGGTCCAAAACCTTCAAAGTTAGCAAGGGGCATTAAAAAGTAAACCGATATTACCTGCAACTATCTCCCTGAACAACTTCCATGAGATAGTAATTGAAAAATATGTTAAATAACTAGATGATTACATTGATGAATTCTATCATTCTCAAAAAATATTTTATATGTTACACCCCATAATTTTAAAATATTAATATGATATTCGATAGTGTGTATGACATGGAACACCAAGTGTGGAATGTAATATAAAATCACAATAATTTACTATATTTTTACTATTTCAAATAAATTTAATTTATTCTATTTCTTGAAATTGACACAATAATATGTTATATTTTATTTTACACAACAATTACATTATTCTATGTCTTGGATTACACACAACACTATGTTTTACTAAATACTATTAATATTAATATTTAAAATGAAAAAATCATCATATCTATTAAATTTTTGGTTATAAATAGGATTAATAAACATATGAAAATATATGTTCAAATTCATTTTCTTCCAATGAATTCGAAAAGAATTTAAAAACCAAATTAATAAAATGGAAATATTTTTTTTATAAAAAAACTTTTTTTATGAACCAAATGATGTTTATCATAAAAAATTAAAATAATTACTATTAGTGGATGATCAGAATGAAATTTATATATTATATTTTAAATGATATTTTTTAAATTTCATCTAATTGATTTGATAGGTATAATATGTAAAACCATGTTACTAATTTCAGGAATTCCTAAAACCCTCTTCTAATCATGCTATGTTTGGGTTTTTATGGGGTTGTTTTGGGTGAAAATGTCAGAAATCATGATGGTTTCTGGGGGTGTTCATAGTCAGTGAATAGTTTCACCAAACCATGCCCTCTACTAGTAGAAACCATGCAGACCCAAGCAGTGGGGTTATGCATGTTCGGTGTATGGTTTGATAAACCATGTTCCCAATTTGAAGAAACCATGAACCTGAATAAAGTGGGAACATGAAAAGGGAAAATGGTTATCTAAAATATTAGTATTTTTACATCTAACCATGTTTATGCATTTCAATTAATAAAAAATGAATTTCAAATAACCTTAAACCCTCATTTATCATGCTTGATAGACCTAATTTGACCCCTTGCGATTCCTACTTACAATGGAGCTCCCAAGATGAAATTTTAGCCCTTCAACACCATCTTATAAGTGGATCAATGCTTGGAATATGGTTTTAGATATCAAACTAGTCAGTTTACTCTTCCCATTATCTTTCTACCTCTCTCGCTTATCCTCCCTATGGTTTTACGGAACTCCATATTATTGGCATATCTATTGACTTTGGAATCAGATCTTGAATCTACCAATTGAGACTGGAATATCCAATGTCACCTTTCTTTATAGGATTTTCTTTGATATGTTTTGGTGATTTGAGGTCATGTTTTTCTAAGGATGGTCTTTCTATTCCAATTGGCCAATTTAGTTAACCCTAAATTTAATGATTTAAATTCGATTATTTTTATTTAAGTTCTATTTCAATATATAAATTAAATTTATTTTGATTTGTTGATTAAAAACCCAAATCCATTAAATTGGGGTTTAGAAATTTGATTCAAATTGAATTTGGGAAAACACCCCAATTCCATTTAATATGGGTTCTTTTTTGTAAATTTGGTGGAATTCTGTGGAATTTAATTTGATGAAATTAAATTTTGAAATTGATGGAATTTAATGGAATTTATGTTGTATAATTTAAATTGTGAAATTGTTTTTGTGAAATTTATTTCAATATGGTATTTGATAAAATTGGTTTAATAATGTATTAAATATAATCCTTTGGTTTTTTCTCATAGGAAAGGCATATTTTTTATTAAAAACACTAGTGTTAGTTTTTAAATAAAAATTAACTTATTTGAATAAGATAATGCGATGAATTTAAATTTAAATGATTTTTAAATGAATTAGACATCATTTATTTTATTAGATCACAAGATAACCTAGTTAGTTAGTGATTTATTTAGGATAACACTCTATGATTTTATAACCTCAGTAAAACATAAATGCAACACATTACATCCACAGTGGGAAATTGATTGAATCCATTTTAATAGGGTAATGGGGCCATGTGTATATACAATTATCCATATCACCTTGATTGTGCGTGAGTTCAATAACCTAGAACTATCATACCTTTTGGTTGATAACCATGTTTCTTATTTGTTTTTATTTTATATACTTGATAATGTTGTTATAAACTATTTTGCATTCCTTTGGAATTTATATAAAGTATTTTATATAATATTTTTATGAATCCACATTTTTAAAGTATTTCCCTCATTTGAAATGTAAAGTATTTTCTATTAAAATATGATTTTGAAATGAGCAGACCGTTTTTTTAAAATTTAATCTATAGTTGGTTAATTAATTTTGGTATCTTATTATGGATTCCATAGCGATACCCTATTGGGATTTTTGCTCACATCATACCAATTCCATTGGGTGTTTATAGATTATCTCCTTCTAGGGATGAGTAGGGTAAAATCACCACTTGGAGGTGGTTCTAGCTATTGATATTTGGTATTGGACAGTTGATTCCATTGGGACTTAGGTTGTTCATTCAGTTTTTGGTTCTTTCTTGTTGTAATTTGGGTTTTTTCCCTTTTAAATTATAGTACAACTCCCCCGATAGAGTATTTATGTTATTCATACTGATGTTTTTATCTTTATTCCATAGTTTGTTTTGGAAAATTAATTCCCACAATATTTTTCATATGATGCCATGTGGTAGTTGAAAACCTGTGAGGATCCAGAATGCCATACAGGCTATGCCAGTGATGGATCATTTATCAGGTTACCATGGTACCAAAGATGGTTCTTGAAAAAGTGGAATAAGTTATCTAGTTTGATCTTATTGCCCCAATTTTAGAATGAATTTTGGTAATATTTTCTTGACTTTGGAGGTAGTAATGATTGAGTGCCTAGCCTGCTCTCGCCGCAATGGGCCTTATGTAACCTAGGGTGGTTTGAGAAAGATGGCTTAAGGATTAGTTCAAGGTTTTCCCCCACAATTGAATTTTTTATATTGAAATCCAAATCATGTCTATCTATATGTTGGAATTAATTTTACCTCATTTATCTATATGAGTCTAAATTTGATGTATCTAAGGTTATTTGATGATGTTGTGTAGAATCATTTCTATGAGATGAAGTGTGAATCAGATTTAGTAGAAAGCTTCCATTGGACCATAGAGATAAAATCTTATTGTGGAATTTAATATGATCGTGGTGATTTTGTGTAGTATCCATGATTTGAGATAGGAACCACAAACAATTCCCGCTTAGGATATAGCTGTGGAACATCAAAGGGATGATATCTAGAATCAATCTCAATAGTTTCTTCTCCAAATACATTAGAATTCAATGGATCTAATGATCCTCAAGATGATAAGGAATGGTTGATAAAGATCAAGCATTTGTCTAGGTTTGTGGGAATTAATGATGAAGTCAAGGTGAAGTGTTCCACCTTCATGTTGGTTAGAACGAATGGGATACAGTGTGAAAAAATGGTGACATCAATGAAGCATAATGGATTAGAGTTGAAAGACTCAAAAGATCATTTTTCTAACTAGTTATATCTAGAGTTGATGGTTTTTTCAAAGGATATATATATTTTTAAACTTGAGTCGACTGATTGGACTGTGGAAGAGTATGAAAATTGCTTTCCTGAGCTTATGCAATTTTCACCTAAAATAGTATCAAATGAGAAGATAAATACCTGAGGGTTTGAGTTGGGACTATGATATGAAATTCATACTTTTTTTCTTATAGAAGATATGAACTTATAATGATATTCTAGATAAAGCACTGATTGTTGAAATGGAACTAGCTAGAAAGTTAGGGTTGATGGGGGATTTATTTTCTCCTACTGTTAATGTGAATTATTCTAAGGGGAAGAGGAAGCATGATGATTTTAAAGGAATTTTTAGATATAAGGGTCATTGAATACCACCTGCAAAGCATGGAAGATGACCTAGGGTTTTTAATACTGTGGAAATCCATAGAATTCAATTTTTTTTTCATGGAGGCTCCCAAGAATTGCAGTCCCTTTAGACAGTTGGGTCACATACGAATGTTTTACCATTCATTTGATGCTCCCCACAGTGGCACGAGATCATCAGTGGATTTTAAAAATGTGGTGAAATCAGATGATTCAAGAAAAAAGGGGTTCTTTCTATACACATTCAGAACAAACCTTCGTTGCATAGTGGATGAGTCTCTAGTGGAATCAGATACATGTCCAATGAATGTGAGAGGTACCATTATTATAGCTTCATCATTAGTAACTGATTTATTTGATACTACTGAATCTCATTTGTTTATCTCAAACAATATATATAATCTGAAAAATATTCTTATGAATATTTTGTCTTATGTGATGGATATTACTACAACCCTTAGAACGAAGAGATAGAATGGTCTTCATAGCCCAACATGTGTTTTCTCTCTATTAGATGTTGATATTGCATGTATTTTTATGGTTGTCAACATGAAACCACTTGTTGTCATATTCATGAGGGATTGGATAATTATCAATTAATCCTGGATTGATTATTATCTATGATGGGTCTAATTTAATACACCTGATGGTGTATGTCATATATTTGAAGGTGAATGGGACACGAGGTTGATAATATCAGGACATTCATATCCAATGTTGGGGAATGTAGTATCTATTTTTTCTTTTGATCTAGAGTGAGAATCTTTGTGAGGTGACCTCCCTCTAGTTTTTGTTGATATTACCAATGTTTTTCCATCTAAATTATCTGGGTTTCCATTGATAAAGAAGGTATAATTTTATACCTATTTAGTAATTGGTACTAAACTGGTGTCTATTACTTCTTACCACATGGAACCAGCTAAAATGAAAGAGTTTAAGTCCCAATTAGACGATTTTCTAGAGAAACTCCTTATATGCCTGAGTGTGTCACCTTGTGCTGTGACGGTTATCTTTTCTAAGAAATATGATAGGAAACAACACCTTTCTGTTTATTATCAAAATCCTAATAATGTAAAGATAAAGGAAAAGTTTCAGTTTCCATGTATTGATGATTTTTTGGTCACCTGAAAGGGACGAAGTGGTTCTCAAAGATTGATCATTGATCTGATTACCAACAATTGAGAAAAAAATAATATGCATTAAGAAAACCAAGATTCTGAGCAGGTATGACCATTAGGAGTACCTTTTCATGACATTTTGTTTAACTTATTCTCCTAAAGACTTTATGTATTGTATGAAAATGATTTTCTATAAGTATCTAGATACCATTGTGGTAGTCTTTGTGGATGACATTCTCATTTACTATTAATCTGAGGAGGATCATGTTTGTCATATAAGATCAATTTTTGAATTGCTATGGAATTAAATAATTTATGCCAAGTTATTGAAAAGTTATTTCTAGATTCAAGAAGTGATGTTCACTAGACACGTGGTGTCAGAACATGGTATTTTAGTTATCACTAGGAATGTGAATGTTGTAATAAAATGAGAGAATCCGTGAAATGTTTTCAAGATTCAGAGAATATTTGGATTAGATGAGTATTATCTCTAATTTTTTATGGACTTATAAATGTTAGATTCTATAATGAATGGAATAAATCATAAAAATAAAATGTTTTACTGGGATGAGAAATCTTAGAATTATTTTTTTGTGCCAAAACATATTCTGACTACTTTGTCGATGTTTCTCTTCTAGATGCTGGGTACGGCTATGTTGTCTTTTGTGATGCATACAGATCAAGTTTGGTCTACATTCTTATATAGGTTTATCATGTCATTTCTTATGGATCCCATAAGCATAGGCTACACAAGAAGAATTACCGAACCCCTAACCTTGAATGAGATGCTATGAGGAACATGATTCATACATGGAAACATTATCTTTTAAGAGAATTGTTATCTATATTATCTAACAAAAAAATATTGAGATATATATTCTTAAAAAATATTTGAGCCTTTTTTATCATATTTTTGTGCCATACCTGAAATCTTTAGACTTTGACATCATAGATAACCTGGGGAAATATAATTCCATCACATATACTATGACATGAAATTTCCTACCCAAGCCATGAAAGAATCATCGAAATAGTGGAACTTGAGGGATCTCTTTGTACAGCTACATGTATGAGTTTGGGAATCAAAGGATGAGGTTTCCTTCACCAATTTTCAGTTTTCATCCTTTATTTTAAAGATGATTCTTCATGAACAACCACTTGATGATGACTTATGTAGAATTGGATACTCTCTTAATGATGTGTTGAGTTAACCTAATTGGCCATTCTCCACAACAGGGATTCTATGATATCATAATAATTTCAATGCACTGATTGCGGTAAGGAAACATGTGATAGAGGATAGCCAATATTCCACGTGTGTTGTGTTCCCAGAAATATTTAAGATGTACTATGAAATGCAGTTTCAATTATGGTGGCTAGGTATGGGCTAGGGTGTTGTTGAGTTTGTATCTTCTTATTATAAATGCACACAAAACAAGTCCGATCACCAAAATCATTTGAGTTTTCCTTAGACACTTCTAATACATAAATGGAAGTGGGATGATATCTCTATGGTCATTGTAGTTGGGTTTCCATACACCCAGATAAACAACAATACGATATGGGTTGTGTTTGAAATGATAAATAAGTCAGACCACTTTTTACCAATTCATGATATAAGTAATATTGAGAAGTCTCAGAATTTAATGTGAAGGAGATATTTTATTTTCAAGTATTTCCTAATGATATATTATCCAATAGGGATGCTCATATCACTTATCATTTTTAGTGATGCCTTTAGGATGCACTGAGTTCCTATGTCCATACGAGTGTGTCATACCATCCAAAATTTAATGGCCAAAAAGAAATAGCTATAAAAATTGAAGAGGATATGATAAATGATTGTGTTATTGACTTTCCTGGGGCTTCGAATGACCATCAAGTGATGACTGAGTTTTCGAATAACAATTGTTACCAATCTAAGATTAGAAAATCTCCTTTGAGTCCTTGTTTATCCAGCCTTATAGATCTCTGTTATTTTTTTCATAGGTTGGTGAATGTTTCTTTGTTAGACCATGCATGGTCCTCAAGATGAAAAAAATATTCAATTGATACTCTAGAGATTGTTAATTTCATAGATCATATATAAGTCTTATTCTTATCATTTCTATAAAACTTAAAAAAATTTAGATGGTGATTTGATGTTCCTGAAAGTTTCACCTTGGTTTTGTCATTGATGACTTGCCATGAAATGGAAGCTTTGTCCTTGTTATGTGGGACATTTTGAATTTGTTTAAGAGGTGATCAAATTGACTTATCATTTATCACATCCAAAAAAGTGGATGTTGATAGATAATGTGTTCCATGTATATAATCTCCAAAAGTATCTATATGATTCATCTCATGTTTTTAGTTGGAGTGACGTTGAGTTCAAAATTGATTTATCAATGATTGAACATACGACTAGGATAGTTGAATCAGAAACAAAGGTACTATATGGGAGGATAATACCATTGGTTTGAGTGATATGGTAGAATGATTCTGATTCTCAGGAGATGTGAGAGAGGGATGCACTTATGAGAGAGCAGTGGCCTCATCTATTTTCCATGAAATATTATTATTAGGATTTTTGGGACATAATGATTCTATGTTGGGGAGTTTGTTACATAATGTTACTATTTTAAGGTATTCCTAAACCCTCTTTTAGTCATTCTATGGTTGGGTTTCGTTTGAGTTGTTTCAGGTAAATGTTTTAGAAATTTGGAATGTTTCTGGGCTGTTTATGGTTGGCTCACGGTTTTCCAAAACCATGAGCCATGTTATTGAAAACTATGAAAGCACAGGAAGTTGGTTTTATGATGTTGGTGAATAAGTTGAAAAATTAAGCACCCACATAGAAGAAACCATTCACTAGAATAAAAGGGTCACATAATAGGGTTCATGAGTTTTCTTGACTATATAGATCTACCCATCTATCAAATCATACGTGCTTTAATTAATCAATTTTTTTTTAAAACACATAAAACCCTTTTTTAAGGTGCTAGATGGACCTAATATGGAACCCAATGATTTCTTCTTCCTAGGGAGCTAATGAGATGATATTTTTCCCCTCTACATGTTCCAAAAAATAGATCAATTCTTTTTGAGTGGAAATCAATCTCTTCCTAACATGTTTCCTCTTCCTGTTATCTTTCTCCAGATCTCTCTCTCTATTCTCCTCCCTATGGTTTTTTAGATCACCATGTTTTTTGATGATCTATTGACCTCTTTTTTTTATCTTGAATCTTGGAATTTATTCTTAGATCTTTTTCTCCATTGATCTTCATTGGATTTTACCAGATAGGGTTTGGTTTTTTGATATTCTGTGTTTCCATTGGAGGTGGTTCCATTCTTATTGGAAAATTTATTTAACCATAAATTTAATTATTTATATTCAATTATTTTAAATAAAATTAAATTATTAGATATAAATGAAATTTCTTTCAATTTCTAGTTTGAAACCCTAACTAATATGAATTTTGGTTTTTGAATTTTATTTGAAATGAATTTCAGAAAACTGCGAAATTCTATTGAATTGAGGCATATTTGTGAAATTAATGGAACTTTGTGGAATTTAAATTATGAAATTGTTGGAATTTGTGAAATTTAAATTTTTTAAATTAAATTGTTAAATTTATTTGATGAAATTTATTTTAATGTTTTATTTGAGAAAAAAAGAAGTAAAATGTTTTTGATTGAAACCGATGTGTTTTATCTTTGAAAATGCATTTTTTAATTAAAAAACCTAGAGTTGATTTTTAAATGGAAATCAGAATATTTGAAATGGAGGATGGGATGAATATAATTTTAAATGGGTTTTAAATGAACTTCCCATCATATATTAGAGAAAATCGAAGACTCAGTAGTTAGTGAGTAAAATAGGACAACAGTCTACAATTTTACAACATCATTAAAACCTAAAAGAAACATGTCACATCATTGAAAGGATGGTGATGAAGACCAAATAACCTATGTTTAAGTGACATGTGTATACATATATTTCCGTGTCATCATGAGTGTGAGGGAGTTCCATTTACTAGAACTATCATACCTTTCTCCAGATGACCATGTTTCTCATTTTTATTTGATATACATGCCACAGTTTGTGTGACCTGTTTTTCATTACATCTAAATTTATATAAACTTCTTTATCTAAAATTTTAATTAACCTATTTTTTAAAGTAATTTCGGAATTTTAAATCTAAATAATTATTTTTTTCAATATTATTTGGAAATACCAAACCTATTTGTTTAAAATTGAATGATTTTTTTGTTTAAATAAATGTTGAATCTTATAATGGGATACTTGGTTAGGCCCTATTAGTATTTTATCTCAAACCCTAACTATTCCTTCAGGCGTCCATAGGGTAACTATTCTATGTTTGATTAGGGAAAACCACCACTTTTTGTTGGTTATATCTATTGATCCTTGGGTTTTGGGAGTTTATTCTACATGGAATTGAGTTTTTAGTTCACCTTTTTAGTACTTTTCTGTAGTAATTTGGTTTTTGATTACTTGTTTGACTTATGGTACACCTCTCCCTATATTGTTTTTTTTCATACTCAGTTTTTTATCTTGCATCTGTGATATTTGGGGAAAATTCATTCTCACTCTTTTTTTATGATTCCAGGTGCCATTCACCAACCCATGGGGATCAGAAAAGCCCTTAGTGTTATGTTAGTTTTAACTCATTTATCAGGTTACTAGGGTATTTTGGATGGTTCATTAAATAATATAAGAACAAAAAATCCAATTATACATATAAAATATTTTATTTTATAATGTTAGTTTTGTGTCCTTTTAATGGATAATTTATTTTATAATTAAATTTTGTACTTTTATAAAATTTATATGAATAAATAAATATTATTTTTCAAATTATAAGATCAATATTTTCATTGGGTGAAATTTTTATATGTTTTTTTGAAAAGATTCATTTTTTGATGAATAGTGAAAAATAAAGAATATTATTTGAAAAATTCATTTTCTTTTAAATAATTTAAAAGGTTAATGTTAGTTCTAAATGGGGCCTAGATACCCTAAGAGTGGGGTGAATCCAGATATGGATGTTATTTTCTAAATTCTACCTTCCCTAATAGATCATGAACAACTTATTATAAGGGTCACATTTTTTGCACATAAATATTAATGATGATATTATTTTTTCCTTTATGTGATGATGATGCTTTAAATGTATTGTGGAAAATCAAGGTCAAGGAAACATCATTTTTTATTTGGTTTAACCTCACATGGATAAATCCAAAGAGTATACAATGATGATGTGTCGATTGTACCAAATTTTCTAAGGATCACCACCAATAATGATTGTTTGGGATATATCTTGTCCATACCCAGGCTCACTACCTTTACAAGGTTTATGGTTTTCTCAATACATTGCAAAGGGTCACTCCCTATTTCTTTTTATCTGGACCAATGCCAATCGAAAGGATCACCATCTTCCTCTCCCTTTCTTCGCTACTTTTGGAAGGTATTGACCCAATGTTTACAAACTTGTAGGTCCTTTCATTATATCTAATGAATAAATTATCAGCCTTATATGGATGATATATTGAATTTATACTTTCATCATGTAGATGAATTATACTTTACCATAGATGTACTAAGAAATTATTTCTAATCAACATTCACACTGCTCTCTACCTTCAAGAAGCTCCTCTTTCCAAAATCTCAAATAGACCTCATGAAGCTTCAACCATTTTGTGAAGATTAATTTGTATTCATGAAGAATTCCTATTTCATGAAGCTCAATTAGATTTCGTGAAGCTCCTTACATTCATGAAGCCTACTTAGACTTCACAAATTCATTTACTTTTGTGATGATCAGAAAATTCAGTTGGCTTTTACAGCCATCACAATCATCTTCAAAGATAATATTCACGAACCAACCTCCATGATCCTCTTTCATGATTCCAGTGCCTTATGATTTTCATTAAGTATCTATCATTCTATGAAGGGGGTATAGTTATATTCGTATTCATTCCATCGATTATAGAAGCTTATGGGACACATCATCACCATTTCAAAATTCTCCTTGACTTCTTTCACAGTGATCCCTTTTCAGTGAAGCTCCATAGAAATTTCCCATTTGTAATTCTTATCGTAATACCAAATTCTTCCATCACAACACTGCACCGTTGTGATGATCCACTTGAGATACTCCTCATCTTTGTCATTCACGATGCTCTTCAGACTCATAGTGCTCACCATCAGAATCTTTGCACCATTGTGAAACACACTCCATGAATCTTATCTTTGCGAAAGTCATGTATTTGAAAATTTTTAATACGGCATTCAAGGAAATAAAATTTTCTTAATGCTATCAAAACTACAATATTTGGACCCCAAAAATTATGAAAACATTAGAAAAAACATCACCTTGTGTATGCACTTTTTTATACCTCTTCAAGGGCATCCATTCATTTTTCATAGATATTATTCAACATAATGTGTTAAAAATCTCTCTAGAGTTCTACAAAAAACCTTGGTAACATAATTTTTCAACAAACAAAATAACCTAAAAATTATTCCATGTTACCATGATGGATTTTTCACATCATTCCCCCCTTTTGGGTTTTTGAAAACTCTGTCAAAAGTTTATACGTCGTTGACACTTCATCTATATTATTCCACCATTCTTCTCAAGCGATTCAGATAACGATCAAATATTTACTCAATACAAAATCAAAGACCACTTGAGCCATTCTCTACAAGAGAAACATGAGTAATATGATAATTTCATCATTGAGTCACTTAATTAACTTTGAAAAAACTCATTTTTATTCATCATGAACCTTGATTATTGTGATATATAATATTTGATCGATCAATTTTAGAATCATCAGATATAATACTTCCCCTATTTAACTTTTCCTCCTATCTCACTACTACACCTTTCAGCTTGTCCTTGTGCAATGAAAAAGACATTTTATCCCATTAAACAACCACACTTTCTCCCCCTTTTTCATTGAACCAAAATAACTCTCATTTGACGTCTGAAACTGGGAAAAGAACACATATCAGAACATTAGAAAAAACACACCATACCTATAAGAGAGGGGGTCCCACATCCACACTTTTTCAAGTGAGGAGAGTCATTTGAACTCCCAGAGCAGGTTTATTCCTGTAGACCTCATCTTTGGGTAAGGCCTTTAGCATAATGTCTGCAACCTATAGTTATGTAGGAACATACTCCAACATCCCAAGACCTTAATACACCTTCTCATTTATAAAATAAAAATTTATATATTTGTGATTTTTCCTTGATTGATGGAATAGATTTCTCTATAATTTATATAACATGAATTAAAAGAATGTATTCTGATTAGAGACTTACCTTTCACTCCTATATCATCAAGCTACTACTTCATCCACAATAATTTTGTTCATGTTGAGTAGCCGAAATATTCTCAACTTCCACAGTGTTCAATTAAATGCAATATTTTTTTTAGTTATCAACGAAATAAAATATCCACCATGATATAAATCACCTCATAATGTTGATTATCTTTCATATACTAATCCAACCTAATTAACATCTTTACATCCCAATAACACTTTATGGGATTTATCATTATACATAAAACCAAAATCGACCATGCCTTTGATATACCAAAGTATTATTTTCACATAAAGAATGAGGATTTACTTGGGATTTCATTGATACCACACTAGTTGACATGTGGAAAAAAATTTCTAGTTTTGTCACTATAAATTACAATACGCATCCAGTTATCTTCATTTATTCGGTGACCTTGGACCATTTCCTTCATAATCCCATGACAATATTATCAAGGTAGCCAATGGAGTCATCATCGACAAGGAATTATCCATTCCAAATCATCAAAAAACTTACTTATAATAATTATATTGTGAAATAAATGTGCCATTATTTCCTTGGGTTACCTATAAACCAATGAAAAGTATTATTTCACCCATCATTGACTTTTCGAACTAACTATTCATGAATTTAGAAAAACATATGCACTATAATTCATCTGATCCTAGAAATATAATATCATTTACATATACTTGAACCATCATCCTTTGATTACTGGTATTGTGTCCATATAGATTGTAATAATCTCCGCCATGTTAAAAACCATGATTTTTAGAAACAAATGTTGCCTTTAATACCATGCTCTGGGTGCTTGACTCAAACCATATAATTCCTTCTTCAATAGAAAAAATATGTTCTCATCTTCATAAATTTGAAAACCATCTAGATTCTCAATTTACACTTATTCTTCTAGAACCCCATTCAAAAATGTATACTTGAAAACAATCTTAATAACTTTTAACTCTTATTTCACTACAATGGTAAAGAATCACCTGATTGTCTCCAACATTGATAAAGGTGAAAATATCTCATTGACATTGATACCCTCTATTTGGGAGTAAACTTTTAAAACTATTTGTAATTTATTTGGAATCACTGCACCATCTTCATTCATAATCTAGCGAAAGCTCCATTTATTCCCTATGACATTCTTATCTATTGGCCTCCATACAATATCTCATGTTTCATTCTTCTCAATATGCTCCAAATCTTTATTCATTTCCAGAACCCAATTCTCAAATCTAGTAGTGAAATCATCATTAAATTCATCTGAATCAACATTGTACACTTTTACACACCCTGAGATGCTTACCTCTTCATTGCTACCAAAAGGAAACTATTTAGTTTTCTATTAAAGATTCATTTCGTTATCTATTATAGTGACATCAATTATTTCAATTACTTTTGAAGCATAATGTTTAATCATTATTAATATCATCTTGTATCTTCTAGGTATCTTGAATATAGTTAGCTAATACCATGTGGTTAGCTAAATATTGATAATCTTGAAATACATGAGTATTGATGATTCACCCCCTACTGGTCTTCTTGATGCAAGATGACATAATTTTTCATCTTTGATATCCCATAGATATATTACATTTGATTAGGATATTTAATTCTCCCAATTTGATGTAAAATTATTCATGATGTAGGGCCCAATGTTTGGGTCCACAATCAATCTTCTTATCCTACATCATTTATTCTCATGTGGCACATTTCAATGATCCATCAGCAAAACCACTAGGCCTAATGAGTTATAACATGGTGTATAAAACAAGATATAAAATTAACAACACCATTATTACCCAAAAAACTCAATTACATATATACATTTCAAGAATCCATAAACTATTAACTCCTTCGAAGAAATTATTCCAGATTAATTCGTCACATATTGTGACTGATTTGAATGAGGTGAAATTATTAAGAAAATCACATCACCATTTTCATCCATTGATGACACTTCCCCTTGAATTGTATCACCTCTTGAACCTAAAACATTTAAAAATATGTTAATATAATTTATACACATAGGGAGAGGTTAATATCAAGAATCCTCAAGAAGAGGATTGTGGTTGACCCTGATGGTACAATATTTTGATACTTTCATTCAAATCATTGTAATATTTCTATTCTTATTGCAACTACCCACTAACCTAAACTATAATAGACATATGAATAAACATTATTTACCAAAATTCTCTATCTTCATCTAATATTTTTGTTATATGGGTTTTTCCATTTTCCACAATTTTAGTTTTATACCAACTAGTAGAAATTTCCTTCTTTGAGACTCCACCTGAATTCCATTTTTAATGAATCTTTCAATGAGCAGGAATCTCTCCACTGGAATTCTGATTTTTATTCTTCTCCCATTTTAGGGATATTTATATTTCCTTGAAATTTTTTCATTGTACGATGACATGCTACATTCGTGATTCATTATTAATTAATATTTCATTTCTTAGTTATCTGAATCAAATAACTCATATGTTCTATGAGAGATTTCTTCATTGAACATACATTATTATATCTCTAAAATAGAGTATATCCTCCATATTTTGTCAAGGTTTGGTCACATTCATTCTAAGGGAGTTGTTGAGAGTGTTACAGGGGAGGCGATTAATACACCTTTCATTGAGCTCATTGTAATTCACCTGAGGTTGCAAACCTATTTTCATATTTCCATGTTGTCTTTTAGGATATTATTTTTTATTATACACTACCTCTGTTGGGGATCTCCTTATGGGTTCCTTTTCCATCCTTGATTTCTTCCTGCTGAATGGATTGACAAATTTCCATGATCATAACATATAAATAATCTTCCATTAAAGACACATCTCATTTTATAATATATCAGTTGAGTTGTTAATACAGCCAGAGTCCTTCTAATGCTGATACCTTGGGATTCTTGACTCATATTCATGGTGTGTCCCTGTCCTCCATAATAATAGCACATTACAACTACTTTTTTATGTGAGAATTTTCTTTCAGACTTTTCAAGAATCATCTACTCAATCACAAATTTAGATATATTTCTATCTTCATTGTATAAAATGTATTCCAATGCCTCTGAAAAAATACATGATGTATGACCATGAGTTCCACATAAATAGAACATGTAGTACATACTTTTTGTAAATTCCTTTTTAGATCTATCTCCCGCACCTTCATGATTTTAATTATCTCTAATACGATTCACAACTTTCTTCCTATCATTCATATGAGGGGGATCACCATATCTAACACCATATTTTTCAAATTATATGTATATTTATATGAGAAAATATTTTCTTATTTCTCTTCAGAAATAGAATATTTGATTCGCATTTCATCATCACCTACTAAAGTATAATCAAATAGTATGTGCAAGGAATACTTTATTTTAGTATTTCCTTTGAAATTGGATTTATCTAGCTCTTTCTTCACTAATTAAAGATCTTCTATCAGCTATTTAATCTCTATATCCATTGATTCATGTGGAGAATTAAATTATTTCTTGAGATTCTTCACTTTACTCATATCTTTTCCAATTCACATGTGAGATTATCCACTATGTGACATTTATCCTACATTTAAAATTCTTATTGAGAAACTAAATTAGAATAACTTGAATTATATCATGGTAGTATTTGGTTATTATAAACTAGTTCAGAAAACGATGTAACAAGATCTTCATTTCTGGATTTCAGATTTTGAATTTCATCTAACTTCTGTTTCTCTTAATTATCATTAGATTTTAGTTTTTCTATCATTTTAGACATATTTTAATGTTCTTTATCATTAGAATCATACTTATCCCTCAGATCAGTAGCCACATCAATAATACTTTTATTTAAACCTCTTAGTTTTTTTGAAACAATATCTAGTTCTTGGTTTCAATTATCTTTAGATTTAGTGTCTTCATCCAATTTCTGATCCAATTCATTTGTTTCATGGAAAGATTCCACTTTTGGATTTATTGGAATTTGTTCATCATCATTAGTTTCAACATAACTTAGAATGTAAAATTATTGAATCATTCCTAAATAATCATTGAATTAGTCTAAATTTTCTCTATTTGATTCATCTAAACCATTCTCCAATATACTATTTAATTTCTTATATTGACTCACACCATTTTTAAAAATAATTTCACACTAAGGAATACCACATGACTTATTCTTCATCTTTTAATTTCATCCATTTTCCATGGAACACCAATATAAAAGCTTAGTGAGTATTTAAATTCAAAAATAAACTAAAACATGTCATAGAAAAAAATATGATAAAATAAACCAACCCTATGATACCATTTTTAGGTCCAAAGTGTCCTAGATACCCTAAAGGGTGGAGGGAAATCAGGGTATGAATATTGTTTTCTAAAATATTCCTTCCCAAATAGATCACGAAATATTTATTATATGGTTTAGTTTGTTTTCATTTAAGTGTTAAATATGCTCTTATTATAACATTCTTTATCTGATGATGATTCTTTGAATGTAATGTAAGAAATAGTTCACAAGGATGATTCAATTTTAACTTGGTTCACCCTTAATGAGATACATCAAAGGAGCATACAACAGTGATGTGACGATTGAAAAAAATTCACTAAGGCTCACTACCAATAATTATTGTTATAGATAGATCTCATCTATATCCATGCTCACTGCCATTACAAGGATTAGGTTTTTTTCTCTACATTCCCAAGGGTCACTCTCTATATCTCTTTATTTGGCTCATTGTTAGTGGAAAGGATCACTGTATTCCTCTTCCTTTGATAACTACTATTAGAAGGGATTCACCAATAGTTTATGGGATTGTTTGTACATTCATTATATCTAAAGAATACATCCTAACATGTACATGGATGTTCTATTGAAGTTCCACATTCATCCACTAGATTAATACTTATTTTCCACATATGTACTAGGAAATGGTTTTTGAACAACATTCGTGAAGCTTACTTCCTTCAAGAAGCTCCACTTTCGTGAATCCAAAATAGCCTTTGTGAAGATGAATACTTCTCATGAAGATCACATAGATTTCATGAATCACACCTCTTTTATGAAGCAAAACTAGACTTCATGAACTCCTTCCTTTCATGAAGCTTACATAGCCTTCATGAATTACATTACATTAATGATGCTCATAATATTCAGTTGGGTTTTAAAGCCTTCACGAACTTCATCACATATCACCTTCAAAAACCACCCTTCAAAAACAATCCTTCACAAACTACCTTCATTATTCTAACATAATAATATTCTATTTAGGTCATTCTTCTTTTTTAAAGGCGGTAGAGGCTTAGTTATAGGCATTTCAGTGATTCCATAACCATCTGGTCCATGTCATCACCATTTCACAAAGCTCTATCATTTCACTCATGACACTCCCTTTTTAATGAATCTCCATGTATTATTTTCATAATAATGGAGCCTTTTGTTACAACTTTGTGCCACCACGATGCTCCACTAATGATTCTCCTCACATTAACCATTTGCGATGCTCATCAGACTCACGCACGTCACCATTATAATCTTCGATGATTCTCAGATGACACTTCATTGATCCCATATTCCTGAAATTCATTCATTTTACATATTATAATAAAGCATTCATGGAAATATACTTTTCACACTACAAGCCGAAGTCTAAATTTTAGACCCCAAAAATTTGGCATATAATGGGAATCAACATCACCTTTTGTATGACATTTTATGTGCCTCTTCTATGGAATCCAATAATTTGTCTTCATTCTTTTTTAACTTACAATTTCAACAAAATCATTGGAGTTCCAAAACATACCTTAGAAACCCACTTTCTCAAAACACAAAAACAACCAAAAATGATTCAATGTTTCCTTGAGAGGATTTTTTCCAACAGTTAAATTCTATTTTTAATTGGTTTTAAAGTAACAGTAGATAAATTTTATATCAATTAATAAGAATTAGTTAATTGGAATCAATTTTATATTAAATTTATATATAAAAATATTTCAAACTTTTGAACATTTTCACATTTAGAACCCACCTTGCTGAATCTTATATACGATTAATTTTAAATTAAATTTTATAATTTCGGTGAGTTGAATTAGGAATAATGATAATTTATAATTGATAATAATGAAAACATAATTTTTCAAGAAAGTTATTATTGGAAACTCAATAAATTAATTATAACTATGAAAGGGGAAAAAGTATACATATTGGTTAAACATATAATATATGGTGTAAAATTTACCCAAAAAATTCCAAAAACCCATTTGAAGGAAATATTTAGACCCTCAAAACCTTTGGCTCGATTATTATGAGTTAATAGGATACTATTACAGTAAAGGGACATATAAAATATGATATGTAAGGAAAAATTAAAAAAAGGAACCTTCCATGCATTTAATATTTATAAAGCTCTGAGATATGAAGAAAATATCATATTCTGGGTTATAAGATTTATTATGAAACATAAGTTAGTTTTTATCATTATAATTTATTTTAATTTTTTAGATAGTATATAATTACTATAAATGCATAAGTAATTCGAACATAGTAATAATTTAGTTAACAATTAAATAAATAAATGATACTAAAATCATTAAATGTGAATTAAATTGATCCAAATATTATATACCACTAATTTTTTAGATGAATATATCATTTTTAATATATAACAAAAAACATGTTTTAACACCATAATTGTATTTATATTTATTTTCAGTATTTTTTAATTAATAATGTCAAAATTTATAGTTATGTTATTTTTAAAAAAATTATTATATATTAAATGCATTGAAATTACTTAAAATTATAACCTATGACAAGTTATTTGTAAATTTTAATATATATCAAATAAATTCCATTAATGGACCAATTTATATTTTATAATTACTATATTTAATATTAAATTAAAAAAAATTAGTTAGCATGGTTACAATTAAAGTGGTGCTTTTTCATGTTATGTTCACTTGAGTTAAAATTAATTTGCAACAAACATATGATTTTTATCTTATAACATATTTCAAATATTTAGAATCATTGGGTTTAAATTTTTTAATATGTGTCACTCTAATTTAGTCTTAAAGGATAAATTAATTTGGTTAGAAATCTAGTAAACATAATGAAAAAAACCAAAATGGTAAAATAAGAATACTTAGGAGTTAGGGAATAATTTTTTAGACATGTGTTCTATTGGGTGGTGAAGGTGTTTATTGACCATACAATCCTTAATAACATTAATTAGAAATCATGTCTCCACATAATGTGAGAGATAACTTCTAGTAGGAAATACCATTGAGTATTTATAACACTTCCACCCCTCCATTACTATAAAATTGAACTCATTCCACCCCCATCCCTTTATTCACACCTATCAAGCCATTTGCCACATCCAAACCCAGTCCATGTCACTCACCAAAACACCTCCTATCATACATGAATCCATATTTTTTGTAGAGAGAAAAACAATTATTGTTTTTGTGAAAATCTAAGGAGGATACCAAAAGAAGAGGAAATTTTATTTTAAAAGTGTTTTTATATTATTTCATACACTGCCTCATTAAATTATTATTATACAATGATTATATAATAAACATAGTATATTTCATATATTTATATGTTGTTATGTTTATGGTATAATTTAAAACTTCACAAACTTCAATAAAATGGGTTATGAAATAATCATTCGGGTGTAAGTTGGAATACCGCCTCACGAACCGATGTCGTCCATTCTCTATTATGATCTTTGAATGATGGGAATAATTATTAATTTATAATATAAATATAATATATATTATATTTATGATATTTATATTGTTTTTATGTATTTATAATTATTTTATTATAGATATCTTCATGCGTTCCATTTTTTGGGAATATGATACTGTCAACCGTGGGTATGGAGGACTACTGCCTTACGAAGTCGTGTGATTCATTCATTATTTTCATGTAATGTCTTAATTATGGGTTTAATAACCATATGTGATATATATTACATAAAAATGATACTATAATGATAATATATATATATATTTATAAATTCATTTCTATTTTCATTATATAAATATCAAAATAAAATGGAAATAATGTTCATGTGTAGGTACAACCTCCCATCATTATGAATAGTGTACTTCATTTCCCATAACCAAATTATATGGATAACTATAAATAAATATATAATGAATATATATGATAATGAATTCTTGTCTTACATTATAAATATTATTAAATCAATATCTATGTAATAGGAACAAAAAAAAAACTAGTCAAAACATACTTGAAAACCAATGTAATTAACACTGAAAAGATTGTCAATAATGAAATATTATCAACAAACAAGATATAAGAATTTTTTAGAAATATCATATATGATATTATAAATATTAATAAGGTTTTTTAAGGCTTAATATCATTTTTAAACTCATTATATATGAGGATAAAGACTGTTCAACCAAAACTAATAATAAGGTAATGGATTTCATTTCATTTTTAATTTCATTAAGACTTAGTTGTTATTATGAACCAATTAACATATATGTTGTTTATATACTTCCCCCTTTACATGTAATATCCTCAATTTTTCATTATTCATGGTAATTTTTGTTTTAATTTTAATTATTTCAATTAAATGGATTTTATTTATAAATTTCTGAGGGAAAAAAGTTATTTGGAAATATCTATTTATTTGAAAGTTATTTGATCAATTGGGGAAATATTGATTAATCTGTTTGGTTTAATCAATATATATATTTGATAATAAGGTATATTTTTCGTGAAATAAATTTATTTTTTTGTATATAAGGAGTGATTTGGCCATGTAGTTATGGGTGGGCCTGAAACTTTATATATATCCCCTCATTGCATCGATAGGTCTCATGATACAAATAAATTGTCCAAATTAAATGAGTTTATACATGTAATTTTGAAATATCTAGAAGATCGATATAGATAGTAGAGGTTTTTATGTGAATAAGACATGAAATACAATAATTAAGCGTTACCTTCATCTCATTTATCATAATTATCGATGATATTTTCACTATGGTAAAATGTTTGACCCTAATTTGTCTTATGTGACTATGTAATCATTTCAAAGACAAACAACATATTTTCAATAATAAACAAGGAATCAAATGTTTAGTGTCTTATCAAAATTAATGACATAAATAAATTTTGATTAACAAAACATGAAAATTTATTCAATATCATCTTATTTATCTTTCAAATATTCACATTTTCCTTAGTACATGTATTCACCTAAGGGTAGATATCAAAGAAAGGGGTGATCTAAAAGCCTAGTAATATGATGAATAAGGACATGATGCAATATAATATTAGTTTTATTAATCATCCTAATAATAACAGTATCATGGTATGATTATAATAATCATAAGGGAAAAATTTGATAAATGCATGGAATGTGTAAATGCATAAAAATGAATCCTAATGTCTTAGTGGCCAAATACCACAAATAGTTATGAAAAATGATTGAATCATGTTCTTGCATAACATATGTTCATAATCATAACATCAACATTGCTATAAAATATACCATCTTTTGCACAAATATTACACAATTTATAATATTATATATCACATTACCCAATGCATTGGAGGGCTATATAATCCCAAGCCAACTCGTCACATCATAACATTTACATAAACATGCATACCACATAAGAACAGATAACAATCATAGTCATTAAAAACCCCATGAAAAGAATGGGTTTATTATAAATTTCTTAAATCATAAATTAATAAATAAAACACTAGGATCCCAATTAAAAAGGAAAAAACATATTTGGTATAAGAATCATCATTCTTGGGTGAAAAATAAATAATCTCAAGAGCAATCAAGATGTGTTTGTAAAGAAAATTTCTTTTTGAAAATAATTATATTTTTTATAAAACCAACGGGGAAAAATCCATATCCTTGAAAATAAAATGGGAGATCAAAGAAATTGCATTTATGTAACATTAATGTAATATCCATACAAAAATTTGGCATGAAATAGGTATAACACAAAGAAAAGGAGTTGGGATCAAGAATCCACATACCATATATCCAAATAAGTTATGCAATTTCACTAAATATCGTGTATAATAAAGTAATATTCATTAATTTCTAAATACATAACCACTTATACATGTATTGTATTTATTATATGTTTACTACTTTCATTTATGGCCATTTTTGAGTTATACTATTCAATTTCAACGTTTCTGGAGCATTCATTTTCTTGGTTTCATGGTAGGTTTACTTGTATATAATTATGAATGATCTTGTAAATTGAGAATAATTATACAGAAGTAAAATTATATTTTATTAAAGATAATAAATTTTTTAATGGTCTCATATATCATTTTTTATTATACTAGGATGATTAATTTGATAAAACATTAATTATAAAATTTTATATTTTTTTGGAATGTTTTCCTTCCATCACAAAATAATTTCATTTTATTAAATATTATATATATATAAATTTGTTACTAAAATTAATATGGATTGGGAATCATACAATTTTTATTATAATCCTTGTAGGCTATAATGGTTAACAGAAACATGTCTTCCACGAATGTTGTGAATCGACATATCACAGCCAAAGATTTCTGTTTTAGAATAAAGGATAAGAGAAGAAATTTTATGAGGGATATTCAATTAGAAAAAATTAAAATTTTAATGTATAAGTGATATGAGAGTTATAATGCAACTTTGTATAGGGTATTTTAGGTGAATATAAGGGAATAATATGAAATAATAGATAAGGATTGAGGATTTTATCTCTTGAATATCATCTCCTTGAGAACCGCCTTAAGGCACTGTGATTTGGTATTTTGTTCAGACCAGAAGCACCTTGGAATGGAAAAGAGGCTTAGGGATGGAATTGGAAAAAATTTAGACAATATAAAAGGCTTAAAAATTTTAATAGAAGAGGTAGTGAGGGGTGATATTTATTTGAGAAGAGAGGGGTGTTTTAGTACTATTTTATTCATTTGTTTATTATATTTTGGTCAAGTCTCTCAATATTGTTGATTATCCAAATTAAATATAGTAAATAGGTAAAGAGAGTTTGATAAAATTATGGTTACATCATCAATACATCATCCCTGATTCAAACATTCACTTATTTAGATTATATCATATATTTCTATTTTATACTATTCACAAAAAAATCAACCATTTTAGAAAAATCCTTAAATTTCACCTTAACAATTTTTTGATGTTTAGATTTAAAAAATTTACTCCAATTTATGAAAATAAATTTTTAAATATGATAAATTTATAATTTATATAAAATTATAATTTATTTTGATAATTGCAATTTTAATATTGTAATAATTTCTTGACAATTCGATAAATTATTTATGGCCATATCAAATTATATTATAATAATAAGAAAACATAATATTGATTTATGAATATATTTTATGAGAATAAATTAGAATTTATATACTTATATAAATTATAAAATTACGAATAAAAATTTATATTTTAAAAAAATACCAATACAAAATTTAACATTTTTAATACATCTATTAACTTATACCATGATATAAATATATAATTTTTTTTAAGATACCTAATTTTTTTATACTTTTAGTGGTGAGATTATTATTTTAATTTCAAGATCACTATTCTTAATGATCATATTTTTATTCTAATGGTCAGGATTATATTCCATTGATAATGGTTTTTTAATTAATATTAATACCACTTAATTTATTATTAATTTATGAGAATAGTGTATTAATTGGGTTATCTATGTGATTATTGAAATTCATGACATAATTATAAAAAGGAAAATTCTATTACTAATATTTTGGGTCATTACATTATTCTCTCCTTGTGATAAATTTTCATGAAATTTTGTTTTATATACTATTTTGAAAACCAGTGAGGGTACTTATCCTTCATCACTTCCTCCAGTTCCCATGTTGCCTTCTCATACTTATGGTTTCTCCATAGTACGTTGACTAGGTTGGTGGTCTTGATGTCTATAACCCTATCTTTTTTGACCAAAATCATTATTAGTTTCTCATCATAAGAGATACCATCTTCTAGATATACCACATTTGAGTTTAGTACATGTGCGGGATATAGTATATACATTCTCAGGAAGGTTATATGGAATACATCTTGTACTTGAGACACTGTTGGTGGGAGCACAAGATGATTGGCCATTTATCCTATGAAATCAAGGTTATCAAATGGGATAATGTACCTCGGGATGAGAATTAATTTCTTTAAAAACCTCATTGCTCTCTTCTATGGCGAACTTTGAAAGAAAACAATGTTTCAAACTTCACACTCCAAATAAAATAGATGACTATAATCATAGCTATCATACTAACTGTGAGAATATTTATTGTTTTATTGGATGAATTGAAACTTTTTATCTATATCTTTCCCAATAATATATCCATGTATCTTTCTTTCACATGCTCTATCCCAAAAAGTTGGGGTTCTACATCAATTCCCACAGAGAGCTTCATATAGAGCCATATGAATACTCGAGTGGAAGTTATTGTTGTATGAAAACTAAACCAATGGGATATGATGATCCCGTCCTTATTAGAATTACTTTGAGAATGCTATTATAATTTTTATGAGCGTCTAAAAATCCCTTTTAGATTGGCCATTTGTTTGGGGGTGACATGCCATATTAATATTCAATTTAGTTATAAAATCATATTTAATAATTCTCTAAATTTTTGATGTGATCCATGGATCATGATTTGAGTTGATTGAAATTGGAACCCCATGAACTCTGAACAATTATTTCACATATAGCTTGGAATCTTGATTAAGTGCAAAATCATACCAAATAGAAATGTACTAGGAAGTCTTGGTGAGTCCATCAACTACAACCCATATTACATTTCTTTTATTGGATGAATTCAGGAAACTATTGATAAATTACATAATGATGTTCTCCCATTTCTAAATGGGTATTGGAAATGGATTGATCATCCCTTTGGAATGTTTTCTTTTTTGCTTCAACTTTCAAACATACCAAACACTTTTTGGTATACTACATAATATCTATCATCATGTTTTCCCACTAAAATTCTTGTTGAATATCACAATACATCTTGTTAATTCTAGGATGGATGGATAATGATAAGATATGAACATTATCTAATAGGTCCTTCTATATAATAGGTGATTAAGGCATACACATCCTTGTTAGAAACTGAGTCACACCATAATTATGAATATGGATATCCTGTAGCTTCCATTCCTTTACCTCATTCACCTTCATTTTTAGCTTGAGATGATCTCTTTATGCCTCCTTGGTCTTCCCCTAGATATAAGTTTGGGAAATAATTTTTTGGAAAGGTAGGATATATTTCCTACCATTGTGATTTCCAAATCCATCCTTATCATTTCCATGAATATGGGGTATTTCTCAATCTATATCATGCATATAGTAGTTGGTTCTTTTCCGCTAACAATATCATCAACCTTATTTTACTCACCTAGAAGGAAATGAATCGATAAATCACAATCCCTATTTATCTATAACCATATAATTTAATGCATTTTTATCTCCTTATTAATTAATATTTATTTTAGACTCCTATGATGGTTATGTATTTGACACTTCCCAACATAGAGGTATTGAAGCCAAATTTTCAAGGTAAATATCACAAGTACAAGATTATATCACGTGTTAGGTTGTTTTTCTAACGAATCATCAAATGTTGTGAGGAATAGGCTATAACATTATCATTATTCATGATAAACAACCCAATACATTCTTTGAATCATCACTATATATCACAAAAGCTTCTCCACTTATTGGTTGTGTGAGTACAAGTTCATTTATTAGATTCTTCTTGAGCTTCCTAATGAATTCATCACATTCTTTCATCAAGACATACTTTACACAATTCAGTAGTAACTTGTTTAAAGGGTTAGAGAATCATGATAAATTGATTAAAAATCTTTAGTAGTACCATAATAATCCATGAGAAAAATATATTGACATGATACTAGTGGGTATATCCAATTTTCACCTTGATTTTATATTTGAAGGGTCTATAGAAATTCCCACACATGTGATCACGTGTCCCAAGAAAGTGACTTGCTACAACCAAAAGTAACACATTCTGAAATTATTGTACAATCTATCCTTACTTAATGATAAAAATAAAATAATTATATATTATTCATGTTCCTTCTTACTATTAGAGTAGATGAGAATATCATCAATAAATACTACTACGAATTTTTCAAGGAAGTATCTAAGGAATCAATTCATCAGATCTATGCATATTATCGGTGTATTAGTAAGTCTGAAGGGCATCACTAAGAACTCATAATGCCCATACCTTTTACTAAAAGTAGTATTTAGTATATTGTAATTATCCACCTTTATTTGATGATATCCAGAATAAAGATCCACCTTTGAGATGTAATGAACTCCTTATAGTTTATTAAACAAGTCATCAATCCTTGGAAGAAGATTCTTTTTCTCTATGATGATCATATTGAGATATGGGTAATCGATACATATCCATATTGATCCGTCATTTTTCATTATGAAGAGAATGGGTGAACATAATGGTTATTCACTAGGAGTAGGGAATTATTTTCCAAATTCCCTTATAGTTTTTTCTTTAACTCCTCCAGTTTGATAGATTCCATCCTGTAAGGACATTTTGAGATTGGAGTGGCTCTAGTTATGAGTTCCATTGGGAAATCCACCTCATGATTTTGGGGGAATTCTAGTTATGTAATATATAAATACATCAATGTATTCTATAAAAATTATAATTTCCTCAATTTTGATAGTTTCCATCAATGTAACTATTTGGGCTATATATGATTCTTTACAAGGTACCAACACCCACACCAATGAATTTTTTTTGAAGAAGATTCCTCACTCTCCTTACATTTTTATAGGAAAATGGGATGGTTCATAATTTGAAATGATATTTCATTTTCCTGATAGTTCATGTGTTCACTATATAATGAGAGTCAATCTATTCCCATTATAGTGTTGAATTACGTCAAGGAAAGTATAATGAGATTCACTAGAAGAATCGTCCCACATACACAATAGGAGAAGATTCTAACACCTGGTTTGCAATGATTTCATTACCAAGTATTTTTATAGATATCTATACTTCAAGGTAGTGAAGATTAATTTGAGTAGTTCAAGAAAAATTTGAGGATATTAAGGAATACATAAAACTAGAATCAAATAATACATTTTGAATTCTTGAGTTAATATGAAGTGTACCTTGTATGAATACATTGTAACACTCCACTCCAGCAGTAGTGATCACATAAGCTTTCCCCTTATCCTTTGTATTTGGTGGACTATAATGGTGATTTCCCACAATTACTTGAGGTTCAGTGCTCTGGATTTCATATTTCTCTTTTTCCCTATAGTTGGAGAATTAAACAATTGGTGGTACACTAGGAGGTTCCTTAATTTACTCCATCTTGTTGGATGAATTTATTATGTATCTTTGATATTCCTAATCTTGATGGAATTTTTTTTCTCTCTCTCTATCTCTCACTAGAACCATTTCCCATCACCTTGAGAAAATTACAATAATTATTTTCTCACATTTTTGTCATATGGGTGGTGGGATCCTCTTTCATCCTTTGTCATTTTACCCACGAGTGTGAAATTCCATTAATATATTATTATATCCATAACCATGATACTATTATCAATACTCCATCATGAATTTAATAGAACATCGAACGAGTTCTTTATAGTTCCCATAGACTTAGATAGGTAAAGACATTCAAATGGGTGATTTTTAAACACTAAATAGTCTATATATTTTTCTATTATTCTTGATAGTGAATCTTGAGTAGTATCTTGAAGGCCTTGTGAAGTTTTCTTTATAGGCCATGAAAGATTCACCTTCATTTTTCTTCATCTCAATGAATTATCTCTCTATATTTTTATGAATAGAATGAAGGAAATATTTGTTTTGAAATATTTTTTTTAATTTATTCCCACTCCATATATTCTATTTTATCCTTTAGTCTTGTGTTATTTATCAATGCCAACCATTTACTATACTCTTCATATAGAGGGGAAAAGGATAGAGTCACCTTCTACATATCAGAGTAGTGGAGAAAAGAAACTATATTATCTATTTAGTTAAACCTATATTACACAACTAGTGGATCAGAAGATCCAATAATGTTAATGGTCATTTCCACATAATGTACCCGATGGCTAGTTGCTCATTATTTATTGAAGGCATACATTCCACATAGTTTAGGTTATTATTTATATCCTTATATAGGTGTGTAAGCATCACCATGATGTTTTGAACTCCACTTTCCATGCTTTTGTGATTATCATTTGGGATTTTTTTGCACAATCCCTCAAATGATTTTTTGGATTGGTTTTGTCCTGGTTCCCCTCATTATATATAATATAAAAGGTTTGAACAATATTTTTGTAAAACAATAATGAATATATGATTTTTTTCTGTTACATAATTATGTCTAAAGGCATATCCTATGGGATACCTATGTTTAACATATTTCAAAAAAAACATTTCGTGGATGTTTACATATACATAGTATTATTCTATGGGATTTCTCTAACATTATATAATTATAATTCCAAAATTTAATAAACTATGCTCTGATATGAAATATAGTGACCCTTCAATTTTATTACTTGACAATTACATCATTTTAAAGATAAAAAAATTATTATCATTACAAAAATTGGATCTAATGTTTTAGTGTTTGGAAATAATTAAGCACATACATTAATAGTTCATAAGAATTCAAAAAATATTAATGTATTCTTAGTTATACTTATAACTATCAGTTTATTCTTATTACATGTAGCCACCTAAGAATATACATTAATGAAAGGGGTGAACTAAAATCATAGTAAGAGGATGAATAAGGTAAACGAAATAAAATAAAATATATGAGAATAATGATTTTTAACATAACATTAGTATGGGATCATTATCAACATCAAAAGGGAATCATTTAAGAGAGGAATGAAATGTAGAAATGCATAAAAATTAGGCATAATGTTTTTGTGGTCAAATACAAAAAATATTTTTGAACAAAGATAACATCATGTTCACACATAACATATGTGAATAATCAAAAAAATAATAATTGTGAAAAAAAATATTATAATCTTTATGTATAATACACATTATCTCATGAGGTACATCATATTACCCAATGAATTGGAGGGATATATAGTTTTGGGCCCACCATTCACATTATAAAATTTACAAAATCTTTCATGTCACATAGAACATATAAAAATTGTAGTTATAAAATATCCCATTGAACGGAATGGGTTTTATAAAAATTTAATAAATAATAAATTCATTAAAAAAATATTTTCTTCCAAAATTAATAATGGAAAAAACACATTTGGTATAAGAGTCATCATTCTAGAGTGAAGAAGATACAATCTTAGGAGGAGACAAGATGTGTTTTAGAATGTAGATTTCTTTTGAAAAATATTTATATTTGACATTAAACCAGGATGAAAACATGTATATCATAGAAGGTAAAATAGAAGAATAATTAAATCAAATTTATGAAAAATTTAAGTAATTTACATACTGAAATTTGGTATAAAAGTGGTAAAACCCTAATAAGGGGCGTTGGGTTCGAGAATCCCCTTACCTTATGTCTAAATGCATTCTGAATTTGAACATAATATATTGGATAATGAAATAAGATTCATTAATTAATAAATGAATATACATTTATACATTTATTTTATTTATTATAATTTTATTATGTTAATTTATATCCATTTTTATGAGTTATCATGTTTAATTTGATCGCTTCAAAAGGGTTCATTTTCAATGTTTCATGGTCAGTTTAATTTTATATAATTATGAATGTTCTTGTAAAAGAAGAATAATTATACCAAAGATAAATTATGATTTATTAATGAACTTCCAAAATATTAAATTGTTCAAATATGTTTTGATTTTTATACAATGAGTATTATTCCTTTGACAAAATACTAGTGATAAATATTTAGTTTATTTTGGAAGATTTTCTGTCCATGAGGAAATAATTTCATTTTATTAAATATTATGTTTATAAATTATATAAATAACTTTAAAAATGTAATTATTATCATATAAAAATTTATATTAACCATAATAATTTTTAATGACCATAAATTTAAGAGGTAATTGAAAATAAAAACTCTTCATCCAAGAACATGATGAATCAACATATGGAGAACAATCTTTTCATTTTTAGAATAAAATTACAAGAGAAGAAATTTTATGTCAAATATTATATTAATAAAATAAAATTCTCATATATATATGATTTCATAGTTATCATACCTATTTGAAGAGGGTAGGTGAATAAAGGATATGAATATAATGAAATTAAAAGTGAAGGATTGGGTATTTTACCTCTTGAATATATTATCATTGAGAACCTCCTTATAGAAGTTGGATTTGGTCATTTTTTAGTATAGTAGATAATGGATTTGGGGAAGATTCTTGGGATGGAGGTGGGTATAATTTAGACAAGATATAAGGCTTATAAGGTGTGATAATAAGATGTGGTGAGATGTTGTATTTATAGGGGAGGAGATGGGTTTTTTATGATTAGTTTATTCATTAGTTTATTATTTTGGCTCAAGACTATCAATAATGTTAATTATAATGACTAAATACAGTAACTAGTGAATCAGTGTTCAATATTATGGTTCTTACATCATCTATTCATCATTGATGACTAAAAGATTCATGTATTTATCTTATATCAGAAATTTCTGTATTTCGTTATTCACAAAAAAATACAATTTTTTAAAAATCACAAAATTTCACCCGAACAATTTTATAATATTTTGATTAAAAAAATGGAATCCATTTAATGAAAATAATTTTTTAGCAATGATAAATTTAATATTTCTCTAAAATTATCATCTATTAAAAAAATATTGTTTCAATACATTAATTGATATTATAACCCTTTGAAAAACTAATTAATGTCTAATAAAATTATCTTAAAATTATAATACAAAGAAATATTGATTTATGAATATATTTTATGAAAGAAAACATTAATTTAAATTATATATTTATTATATAATTGTGAATAAAAAATTGTATATTTCAAAATACCAACACTTAATTTATCATTTCTAAAAAATTATTTATTTATAACATTATATAAATATATCATATTTTCATTTACAATATACCTAAATTTTATTTATTATTTCATAATTTATGTTACTATTTTAATGACTAGATTTATATTCCTAATGGTCATATTACTATTCTAACTGTTAGGTTACTATTGCACTGGTATAAGATACAAAAATTCTAGAAATATCACTTATTTTAATCTTCATTTATGAGAATAATTTTTTTATTGTGTCTTATATGTGGAATTTCGTTAGGGAATAATTATAAGAAGTAAGATTGCATTGATAAAAGTATGGGTTATTACATAAAATAGAGGATTGAATTTCATGATTAGTTTATTGATTAAATGACATGTATTTAAATTTATTTTTCATGACATATTTTTTATGCGTACTGATTCATGATTGCTTCCACTTTATGTAAACCTTACTGAGAATATTAGATCACACTAATTTTTTTGTTTTCCAAATATATGAAGATGAATTCTTGGAATGAGTTTCAAGGATGATGATCTTTTACTTTAGTTATGCTTTATTTTTCCCAATGTAAAATGGGTATCATGTAGGTAATATTGTGTTCCAAAACATCAAAATAGTTAGATACATTAGAATTTGAAATATTTATATATTCTAATGCAATAGATTAAAGAACTGGCTCCATGCTACTAGGTCTCGGTCCTCACAGTTGGAATCAGAAGTCATTTAGTAGATACCTTATAAATTGGATTTGGGTAAACATAGACTAGGGAACATAAACCTATCATAGAGATTAAGGATAAATATAAAGTAACATCAAAATGCATTGGGATTATAAATTATGTTTCATAATTATATAATCTAATATATTTTATTCCATTATTTTGAAATGATTCCTAGAATAAAGAATGAGAACCACATTAGTGCATGTAATCGATTGGGAAAGAATGATCATTACATTGATGGTTTTATGTTAATATTTCAAACGAAGGTAGTCTGGAAAAAATTATCATTTTATAAGGACATTATATCATGTTATAAAAATAAAAAGAAATAATTCTCCAAGAAATATGGATTAAATGAAAAAAATATAAGAATAGGACAAAAGAATAAATGATAGATAATGGGAAGATGGGAATGATATATTTTCCCACATGTTATGGTTCTAGAAGGAAACACCATGGTATATTATTAATATGGAATGGTTTTCTTCCCATGATTAGATAAAATGGTCACTATGCTCATTATTTCAAGTTAATGAACGAATTTTACAATGTTAGGGGATTCAAGTGTACGGATATGGGGAACAATGTAAATAAATTTCTAATCATTAGAGGAATACACCTAAAAAGAAGCTAATGGATCATTGAACAGATTATGATATTAGCTCAGATGATGAGGAATGATTAATTTTCATGTGTTTAGATTCAATCATTTTTGTATTTGAGTGTTTAATCAATAATGTATTGGTTATATAAATTATAAAATATGTAAGGAATGTACAGGAAAATATTTTCATTAAGGATTGGCAAGTATTTGTTGTACCATACCAATGTCCAAGAAAAATGATTTATTGGAAAGTTGAACATCTTGTAAAATAAATTATTGAATAAATGAAAACCCTTAACATGTTCTTAATTTTGATATATGATGTTATGATTATAATATTATTGATATTTGTAAAGTAAATTTGATATTACTAACTACAATATAACTGATTAATGATTAATTTGAAATTTGCTCATTGTATCATTGATGGCGTCTACAACAATTTTTTGTATTATGGAATATATACAATAACCTATGTTTTACACAAGTACTATGAAAGAAAGAAATTTTTTAATAAGTTTTTTATGGCAATTCAAGTTATTTTTATCTATTAAGATAATACAAGATGAAGGGATTCACATGATTTGTGTGTGATAGCTAAGAGACACTTTATTTTGGTTGGTGAATAAAATGTTTTTCAATATTGATTCTAAATTTGGTCAGAAATATCATCTATGACCATTAAATATAAATATATATATATTGGATTAAAATTATCTTTATGTTTTATAGGATAAATGTTTCTGATACTTTCAGTTTTAGTAGACATGGAGGAATACCCTATTAATCTTTTATAGACCAAATAATCTCATAAAGGGTAATTTTAGTACTTCGGGGACAAACAATCATTTTTGATATTCAATTTATAGAGTATGATATGAATTGAAAATTGAACTAAGGACAAGAAAAGGATGATATTTTTTTATAAGATAGAAAACTATCATGTAATTATATTTACTAATATTCCTAGAGAGTGAAATAAATCTTTGTATCTAGGAAAAAGGGTCTTAAAACAAAACATTTATCCTAGTGCCTTAATGTTTTTTGAACTAAGGGAATTTTGATTCATCATAGATTAATGGTTTTGATCCCTTAAACTTTATATTGATCACCCCATTTATTGTTATCAATGACCTCAATCATTCTCTAAAAATGTTTACACTTTTCACCCATGTCAATATCATTACATTCTACTGATGTTCTCCTACCTAGAAACCCAATTATGTGTTATTATAGATTACTTTTACAAATACCATTCTCTATTATTAAGGGGATATTTTATTAATAATTTTTCTATGTCTGGTTTTCAATAATGGTACATCTAAATTTCAAACACTTTATTACCAATATCAAGTTTGATTTATGAGGATTCAATTTATTTAAGGTAGGGAAAATGTAGCACCAAGAAAAATGAAAATATGTATATCATATTTGATAGAATGTATGAAACACTAAACTAATTATTGAATGGAATGTAACGTACCGATACATTATGTTATATTTAATATTTTAAATAAATTAAATAAATTAAATATTCTATATATTTCAATGAATGCATTACTAATATATCTTTCATTACAGGGAACAATAAAATTCTTTAATGTCTCATATTACACAGAAGACTGAGCTTTTCCAACTACAATTAATATTATTATTTAAAATAAAAAATATAATAGTGTATAAATTTGTGATCATGAATAGGATAAAATAAATTTCTAAAATATATTATTAACTTCATTAGTTATTTATTAATTATAAATTAATATAATAACCTAATGAATATAAATGAAATGCTTTTTTATAAAACCTTATTTTTATGCGCCAATGTTGTTTTATCTTAACAAATTTAATTAATCATTATTATTGAATGATTATAATTAAATTTATATATTATGTATTCTATAATTATTTTTAAAAATTAATCAAATATATTCTTTAGGAAAAATATAAGAACAATTCAATATTTTTTCATAAAAGGATGTATTTTATTAAAGGCAGTTTTTCTTCCTTTAAATATAAGAGTTTTTTAAAAGTAAATTGTGACAATTTTATAAATATTATATGAAAAGAATAATCACAATTTTTTAATGTTTAATATAAAAATTATCTTAGGGATGTTTATTGGTATTATTATAAGATGTTTCCTTTTTTGATGATTAATGAATACTACTAAATTTTAATTGAAAACATATTTTTTATTTAAATTATTTATAAAGATAAATTATTTTTTAATTGGTTTTAAAGTAACAATAGATCAATTTTATATATATTACTCGATTTATTTTCATTTTATTAATTTTATTGTTGAATTTAGATTTAAAAACATTTCAATATTTATAACATTTTAACTTTAAAAACCCACTTTCTCGCCATGTCCGCATGATTAATTTTGAATTAAATTATGAAATATTTTGAGCTTAAATTGGAAAAATGAAATCCATATTTGGAATGAAGATATTTATAATTTCTAATATGGACCAGATAATCTTTTCAAAAAGTGACTAGTGAAATAATTTATAATCAATAATAACGATAAAGGAGAAAACGAGTTTACTAGTGGTTAACCATAGGATATAAGGTGTCAAAATGACCCAACAGTTGTCTAAAACCCATTTTATGGACATATTTATACCCTTAACACCTTTGTATCATTTTGTTTTTTTATTGGGATAATATACCATTAAAGTGACCTATATAATATGTTATGTAAGGAAAAATATAAAATTGGATCCTTACTTTCTTTTAATATTTATAAAGCATAAAGATATAGAAAAATCATATTATGAATTATATATATTATTTTGAATTTCAAATGATTTTTTTATCATGATAATTTATTTTAATCTATTATATAATATATAAGTACTTTAAATGCAAATTGAACACAAAAAATTAATTAATTAATAAATAATAAAATAAATAACATACTAAAAACTTTAAAAGGGAAGTAAAATGAATGAATTAATGTAATTATTTATTATATGAAAAATAATATTAAAAAAACTTTTACTATAATATATTTTAACTCCATATTTTTATTTATATTTATTCTAGTTCAATTTAAATAAATAATGTCAGAATTAAAATTAATTTTATTTTATGCAATATTATATTTTATTAATGATTTAAAATTAATAATAAATTTCATCACCATAATTATTTCTCAATGTTAATAAATATAAAATTTGGTCAATTAATGGAATAATTTATATTTTATAATTTCCACATTGACCATTAAATATTTAAAAAATATATAGGGTAGTTACAATTAAAGCGGTGTCTTTTCATGTTACATGAACCTGTGTTAAAATTTATTTTAAAAAGGTTTTTCATATTATAAATTATATATATATATTTATTATCAGTTTATATAAATTTTATAATAATTATCACTCTAATTTATTCTTAATGTATAAATTACATTGTTTATAAATCTAGCTGACATAATGAAAAAACCAAAATGGAAAAATTATAAAACATAGCAGATAATGAACAAAATGTTTGAAACATGGGTTCTATTCTGTGGTTTTGGTGTTTCTAGACTGTATCATCCTTCCAAGAAATAATTTTCAATATTTGAGCAACATTATTTATGGGAGACCTCCCGATAAAGAATACCTTTGAGTATTTACAAGAATGGCACTCCTCAAATATAAAAGGAAACTCACATGACCCCTATTTCACACCTATCATGCCATTTTCCTCATCAAAACCCATCCCAATTAACACCACAAAGTCTCTATAGTCATTTTATAATCTTTATTTTGTGTTTGAATGAATAATTTTATGGTATTAGTACAAACCTAATAAGGATACTCGAAGAAGAGGTAATGTTCTTCTAAAATAATGTTTTTTATTTCATTCATTAAATCATTCAACTCATATTATACCATTTTTATATAATAAACTACATATAATAAATAAACTAAGATAATTTATATTTATGGGTATTACTAGAAAAATTACACACTTTCATCAAATGAATTATGAAACCATCATTCGTGTGTATGACAAACTACCACCTCACGAGGAGATGTTATTCATTCATGCTTTACTAGGAATGTTTTTAAGATGGGTTTATTGAACATTTGTGATATATATGACATAAAAAAGTTAATAAAATGATAATATATATTACATTAAATTTTTTATCTTCAATATGATTGGAAAATAGAAATATCGTTAGTGGGTACGTGCGATATACCATCTTCATGAGAAATATAATTCATTTTCTATAACAAGATTTCCAGTATTAATATAAATACACATACAATGAATATATATTATATTTAAATCATGGAATTAATCTTGGACTTAGTGGTATCATCATAAAAATAATAAGAACAAGATAAAACCAGTCAAAGTATACTTTAAAAAGGAAATTATCACACAAAACAAAGGAAATAATTAAAGATTGTTAACAATCTACGAATAAGGTTTTATAAAAGATCATATATGATATTATAAATTCTAATATGGTTCTTCTATAAGTTAATAAAATAATTTAAACAATTATACAAGATTTTAATGATATTTTAACTTAAAGAAATCCCATGGTAATAATGTTCATCTCAATTTTCATTCCATTGAGACTTATTTGTTATTACGCACTATTTCACATCTATGTGGTGTATATAATTCCCCTTTTAAAATTAATATCATTAATAATTCATTATTAATGGTTTTTTAATTTTAATTTTGAATTAATTTATGCAATTGAATGGATTTAAAAATTACCATGTGATAATACTTATTATGAAATATCACATGATTTTGTGATTGTTAACTTTCTCTTGAAGAAATAAATTTATTGTAATCATTTTCATTTGAAATTATATTTATATTTAATTTACATATTAATTTTGTATTTATATTTTTATTTCTTAAATTTTATCCCATTTTTACATATAGTGTTGACTTTGAATGTCATTTTATTAACTGGGAAAATATTGATAAATATGCATCCTGTAGTAAATATGGATATTATATGATAAGGAATATTGTTTAGGAATTAAATTGACTATTCAATATACAAGGAGATATTTTGGAATGTAGTGTCAATTGGGGAATGTACATTATATAACCCCTCAATTCATCGATAGCTCACATGAGACAAATTAGTTTTCCAGTTTAAACAAGACTATACCTATTGTTTTAAACTATGTGGAGGGTATAACTTGATTTTAGTTGTTTTCATGTTCCTAATACATGTTTTTTGATTAATAATCATTTCATATATTTTAGGAATCCTAATTATCTATGATATTTTCAACATGATAAAATATATGGACGCAATTCATTCATAGTTTATTGATTAAATGGAACATGTTATTAGTTATTTGCAATGCCATACCGTTTATTCTTATTGATTAATAATTTTTTCATGGTAAATAACCATTATTGTTAATTTTATATCACCTTTATATTTTTTCCCTAGTATATGAAGATGAATTATTTGAATGAGTTTCAAGGATATTGATATTTTACATTACTGATGATTTATTTTCTTTTCCCAATGTAAAATGGGTAGCAAATATATAATGTGTTTTTTCAAAATTGATAAACAGTTTGGTAATTTGATATTTGAATTTTTTATGCATGACAATGTAATAAAGTAAGGAAATACTCTGAGATTCTAAAGTAGAGGTCACTACACCTTTAGAATGAATGAATTTGGATTCATTCATTGAACCATATCCACCAAAAGTATAACATGGATATATGAGGGGTATAATGGGAATATATTGAATAGGGAACCTAATGCTTTGATTGTTCGTGTAAGGTTTTAGTATGGTTCTTTTTATAAGACTGTTATTTTCATAAGTATCCATTAATTAATATATATAGTTATAATTTTAATAGTAATGTTGATACAGAGAGAAAAAATAATATAGTACGAATATAATTTCGTCACGAAATAATTCATCAAGAAATTTTCTAATAAGGAATTATCATATATAAGGTTTTTACCACTTAGTTTTAATCATTTTTACCTAAGTTTAATTTTACACTAGTAACTCATTTTTACCTGGAAGGCTTTCTTATGCCTAATATTTAAATTTACACAAATAAATGAAATTTTCATTTTGATTAAAATTTTAAACTCCACTTAAGAAAATTAAATTTCTAAATATAAAAAGTTTATCTATTAAATGAAATTATTAAATATATATAGAAATCATTTTTTATAGAAATTTATTTTCTAAATATTGATTATGATTAATCATATTTCATACATATTACTAATTTTAATGAATGTTCATATATTTTTTATAAATTGTGACATTAAATTATATTATTCATTTAAAAGTGTTAAATTTAATTTATTAAGATCAATATACAATACAGACATAATCAAAAATATTTTAATAATATTTCTTCAAAAAATTAATGTTTATTTATTTATTTAATTTTTTTATTCTATAATCCAAATATTAAAAATTTTACTTTTTAACCATTATAATAAAATAAATGTTTTTAATTAATATATACTTTTTATTCATTAATAATTATATTCCGTTTTTTTATAGTTACTTTATTATTTCATAGTTTTTATTAATATTTTTATTAATTATTATACGAGTATTCAAAATAAATTTATCTAATATAATTTTTCAATGGTAAATTTTTTTTAGAAAAGTAATTTTATTTAAAATAAATAGTATCATCGAAAATAAATTTTTATCATTTAATTCTATTAAAACTATTTTAATTGATTTCAAACTAATTATATATATATATATATGTATTTATATATAATTGAAATACCACTAATATATATTCATATAAACAATATACTGAAAATTCCTAAAATTGGTAAGATATTTATTAGTGTTATACTCAATGGAAATCTTCCCCTTTATAATGTCTATATTACCCTAGTTACGATAAATAAATTTATCCCACAATAACTTTAAAAAGAATAAATTTTATTCTTGTTTTTTAATTTTCAATTTTACAACATTATTTATCATTCATGATGTTTTTTCAATTGTAAGTCTAGTTCTACTAGTGATTATTATCAAGGGTGATTATATTATTTGGGATTTAATTGTGGTGAAAATATTATTCTTTTCTATTTATTTTCCTTTTAAATTTATTAACATTCTTGGGATTTAATTTTCTAGGGTATGAAATAATAAATGTTATGTAATTCTCAATTTCATGAACATTTGAGCTAAAGTACCATTAAGAGTGAATAATGTGCAGTTAGGTTGATCCAAATCATTATTGTATTATTGTCTACTGAATTTAAAATATTTTAAGGGAATAGAAAAAAATTATTTTTAATGACATATATATAGTTTAAGGAAATAATTGTTTTTCCTAAAACAGAGGGTGTAACATTTTTCATTGTAATGAACTCAAAAAATCTTCACACCAATAGTCTAGTCCAAACCATCAGAGACTACTATTTTTCCTACAAGATAACATTACACTAAGCCCAAATTGGGTAAAATCGTCCTTATATAGTTGGGGGAAAATCATATCTTAATAAAATCATTGAATAAATTCCTTAACACTCAATAATTATATGTAATAGGTCTAATTATTGGCATAAGATCATCAAGACCCATACACCACACAAAATATAGATATCAGTGGTTAATACACATCATTTAATTGGGTGAACAAAGAAGTAATAGGGTATATCTATATGATCTGACATAGGATGGAATAGAAAGATCATAATGACCAATATATATTTAGTTTACAAACATTTTCATACCGCTCAATGATTTCAGGGATATATAGGTCACCTAAATATGTAATGAGAGTCCTTGTCAAATTATATATTAGCCTTCAAATCCATTCTAGTATCCTTGGCCTAATGTTCCAAATGAAGGACCCCTTGAAATGTTTTCCCTAATTGCACAAACCACATATCCCATGACATTAATAATAAAAACTCCATCCATAGAACAAACCCACTATGATACCACTCGACATGACTGACCAACCCTGGCCATTCCCAATCCTTTAGTAAGACATGAGTGCCGCCCCAAGCCTGCCTCCCAATCCTTGATGGGTAGCTTGATCACCAATATATTTTTCTCATTATTTAAAACAACACCTCACCCTCTAGTATGTCAATACTCTATTAGGATCAAGTATCTCAATTACCAATGTGAATCGTCCGATGTAACCTCGCATGATCTATGGTTGAGTATTATGTACGCTTCGTATATAGTAGGGATACCAACTCCCATGGAGGATAATTTTCCCTATGAATGATCTTTAGATACGGGATACTAAAACTGCAGATAGAATATTCTTTTCCCTGAGTATGTTAAGGTGATACCTACCCTATATAATACACTAGTAGGGGACCAAATGCCCTACAGGATGTCACCTAAGTCCAATGATTTTTCTATCATACCTATTGTTGGTGGAGGTATTACACCTTGATGGTAGAAACCAGAGACCAGGGAATACCAATCCCCAAAACACTTTAATCATCACATTGAATCCCATTCATAGGGTCAACATAGATGAATTCAAGATCTTTTTACCCCACCATGAAAATAATATGTGTTGTCCAAATGATCCATGGTGTTTATATCTCTGTGGAAATATACATAATATATTCTATTAATTTGACAAAATCATACACCCACTAACTATTTCACCAAAACCCCTTCGAGGGTAGGAGAAAATAATGTGGAAGGCACTATGTGTGTTATATGGTCTTTTGGGGTTGGTGTATATGTGTCACTGGAAAACAGAATCCCATGTGGGTCCCAATGTGGGGATTTATGTTTACCATTTATGATATCCAAGAACCCACTTGTAAAAACACCATCCTAGGCTAGGTTATAATAAATTTGTCATAATTCATCGGCCTATTTGGCTGATGGGGCTGGGTGTGTCTCCACCCACCATGTAGTGAACATAGGCCCATAAGATATTAGTTTTATCACACATCCAATGAAGGATCTTGTACCTAACCCACCTCACACAAAACATGGATCATAGTAGAAAACTAGAGAACCAACTACCATCGTACAACACGACTATATTGTTCTAACCTTCATCTCACCTATGGCCACCACCCTGGGCTACCACATACACCTTCTGTTGTCAACACTATTATACACCATTAAAGTGACAAACCCCCTTGATCTACAACATTTTTCATTACTATTTATCATGTACCATTACGCTTATCTGAAACAAGTTTCACTACCAAGATTCCAGTACTTATACCACCCTCGATCTCTCAAACTAGAACCTGTTACATAAAACAATTATTGTTCCACCACATATGGCCAATTCAAGGGTTAATGATCCCATGTAATTTATGAATGAATATTTGTTAGAGGAAGGGAAATAAAGAGGAATGAGAGAGAGGTTATGGGAGAGGAAAATAATTATCTGGTCTTCTCTTTCTTAATTAGTCAAAAAAAATCTTCCAAATTCAATAACAAGGATAAGACTAAACATTATTTCCCTATAATATAATTTTTTATTATAAGGGTTGTCAATAATGGTGTTTTGGGATGAAAATAATTTTAATCTATTTTATAATCCCATATGTTCCTTAATAATAGAGGAAACTATATGTTTAAATAAATTTCCAATGAAAATAAAACGGGGAATGGAGCAAAGTAAGTCATGAATCCCTACCAAGGTTTTAATCAATTCATTAACAAAGGCATGGTCTGTGTTAATTATTGTTTTCATTTCAATGAATATTTTTGTTTCTCGATATCATAGATTCCCATTACCTACAAACACCTTCTCCTATAACACCGAATACGAAGCTAGGTTTAATGTGGTTAGCCCGAGAGAGAGGGGTTAAGGGTGTATTTAAAATGAAAATATATTGATTTTCTATAATATTTATTGTAATTAATTAAATTAATTCGTTTCACCTATGATGGATCAAAAACGAAGACACTAATATGAACATCGTTTAAAAAAACCCTCGGATAATTTACCATTAAAAACATTGCTATGAACATGGATTTTCTATTATAATATTATTTATTACAATAAAATAAATTCATTAAAATTACATGAACATGGAATAAAAGAAGAACAATATTTATTATAAATCATTAAGGGGCTATTACTCACTCAAAATTTCACACCTGTTCAATCAAGGGGTAAATATGATTTCCAAAAACATTTGGAACAATCAAGAAATACATCTAAAGTAATCAGTTACGGTAAATTTTCTATTTTACCACTAATATGGTTTTGTGACAATGGAAATAAAAATTGAGCTGTTTCATGTCTAGAAAATAGCAGGTCTACTGCAGGTATTTATTTTGTGGATATATTTTACCTTTCAATAGATTTTTATCAATGAATCGGTTCTAATATATAATATTACAACACCGTATAAATTTAGTTGAAAATAATACTATACTTGATTACATTGAAAACAAGAATAATCGAGATTTAATAAAATTACAATATATTATAAATATATTATTATTTCAATGTGATTTTTGTATCCAAACCACTGAATTAAAATATATTATTAGTATTAACCAAATAATGAAAAAAGTAATTTTCTAAATAATTTAAGTGAATTTATTAATTAATAATAAATATGTAATGAATTTTATGTAAGGACATTTTATACATAAAACATATTTTTTCTACAAAAATGGGATTTAATTAATTTTTTCATGAAAATAATAATTTATTTGTTATCTTTTTTAGAAACATAATTTGAGGAAATAAAAATCAATTTGAAAATATGAAAGACAACATTACTTAAGGTGGATGTTTTGGATTTTTTTGGAAAATATTTATTTTCATGTGTATAATGGAAAATATTGATTTTTATAAAACTATCACTTGTTTTCAAAAAATCATTTAATTTATAATCCAAATTATGTTATTAATTTAATACTAAAAATAAATATCCAAAAAATACTAATAATTTAATTAATTACATTAGATTCAATATTATAGCTTTTTTGTATAATTTTCTTTTTGGGTTTTAAAATTCATTTTCCAAAAACCTATTTTTCATTTCATTTTACACATTTATTTTAAAATTTCATTATTAAATATATAAATATTTAATATTTTTATATTAATTCAATATTTTTAGTCATATTCCTAAAATTTATTAAATACTTTCCTTTCCTTTTAGGTCATTAGGAGTAATAACCTTGGTAATTTTTTGTCACCTCTATAAAGGTAACACTTGTAAAAATAGAATAAGAAAATGTTTTAGAGCATTAAAATCTATCTAAAACATTCCATAATCATATTAAATGATTTGATTGAAAAAAATAGAGGGTAGATTAAAACGTCACTTTATTGCCACATCGCTTTGCTTATAATAATTAATTTATTTATAGAAAAGTATATGTAAAAATAAGTTTTGAATGAATGTAAAAGGATATTTTCAACATTAATAAATAATTTTTAATATCTGGATTTGTAATAATTACCTCAAATTCTTACGTATCACAGACACATTTCTTGTGAAAAAAATATTAATATTCTAATAAACGATTCAAAAACAATAAAAGAAATAATTTTTTTATTAATTATTTAATAAAATGAATTTTATAGTCAATGATAATTTATAAATGATTTTTGTGGTGTATATATTATAAATTTAATTTTATCATGATGACATTAATGTTATATTAAATGAATAGTTTCAAAAACCACGGTCATAATATGTTATGTAAAATAACATCATATTAATTTATTTTGAAAATATAAAAAAATTAAATATGAAACATTGGATCTTAAATGGCATTACACATCGTTAATGAAATATATTTGAGATATTTGTCACCATATATTTAAATTTTTAACCCTTAAAGGCTAAAAAATGTGTTATCATGGTTATGATTATAATGTTTTAATGATGGGGATAAAAAAGACACGGATTAAAATGAAACCATAACTATTCTAAATCATATGTAATGATTGTATTTCCAAGAATTTTTTTATTACAATCCATATCCATTTGGATGTATTTTACATGACAAATACATTAATTATATTTAAATATTTTATGTAACTCCATGCGTTTCCTCCTATTACTTACAAAAGGTAACCTCCACTTATTCTTTATTCACAATGTTCAAAACATATGTATCATCAAATAATAGAAATAATACATTTCTATATTCCTTAACTTTGTTATTGATATCATAGTTTTGACCTGATACCATCTTATAAGTGCCGAAGGAGTAAGCCAAGCGAGTTTTCTCAAAGAAGATGTAATCATCTTACATGATTGTTTTAAAGTTTATTTCCTAATATATTTCCTATAAATTTATTATAAAAATTCTAATATAATTAATCCAATATCATCAATATTTTAATATGTTATTATGATTACATGAAAACCATTTTCCACATACTTTTTATTAATGGTAAATTAAACTACCGCTCATGTATACGTGTGGACAACCATTTAAACATAACAAGGTTATTCATTATACATTAAAACTTAACATTGATCGTATCCATGATATATTTATTTATCATATATAATATTTATGATATAATTATGGTTCTGTAAATGTGAATAATTTTTTACTTTTCATTCCTTTCATCAATCAAAATGTTGAAACATCACTTAGGCATATGTACACACAACTATTGCAACAAAGTGATCTATTTAATTTTATAAAACCATTTTATATGATTGGTTATAAAAATATATAAAATAAAAAATATGAAACATTTGAAATTATTAAAAAAATTATATGATTATACAATGAGAAATCATTAGGGACCGTAACTACCAAATCAAAATATATATAAGAAATAAAGAAGTTAACACATGAAAATAAAATGTTCATATTGAATGTTAATCAAAATGGTGTTGATATGTTATAAGTGGATCATATATAATATTATATGTGTGTACATATTTCTTCTATATAATTATAATATTTTTTAATTTATTTTACATAAGGTAAAAAGTTACTAAAAATCAAATGATACATAAGGAAAGGGTTCTTCATCTAAATATTGTCTCTCTGAGACATGGTTGATATTATTCACCAATTTATGTTTATGACTTTTATATAATTCCATTTTGAAAAGTGATACCATTTATCCGTATAAAATCATTACAGTCAATGTTTCAATTAAAATTGATTCATCTCAAGGATTTTGATTCAAAATTTACCCTAACTATAAAATATTTATGTTTAAATATAATATTAATTGAGATTGATTACACTTCAATTTCCATTATGGGAAATTAAACGTTTCTTATTTGTTAAACCCAATATATCCACTTCTTCTCAATTTATTTTTGAGGTTTTCATCAGCATCATCGTTTATTTATTTATTAAAAGAAATGAGAAGAGTAGGAAGAAACATTACCAAAAATATTTTAATTTCATTAAAATGATTATAATGATATCTTCTTGTCACTATATAAACATGGTACATTTTATTTTTTACTAAAACTATTAATATAATGTTATATTTTTAAATATATGGAACGAAATAATTTTCATGCCACAATTAATACTATTTTATTTGAATCATCCATTAAAATATTCAATGGTTATTTGAAAATATGTTTTTTAATATTTATATGTTTACATAAATATTTTAAAAATGTTATTTAGAAAAAATAAAATGGATATTTTTATCAGGAAATGTTTTGGTGATATTTTAATGTATTTTCATCTAAAAAAGAATCAATTTATGATAATTATGTTTCAATTGGGATATGATCCAATGATACCATCCTTATTTTTTCTCAATGTGTTTTTTGATTATGGTGATGATATTTTGATGAAAATGATTTTGTTATCCAGGGGTTACGTTTTCATGAAATGATATTTTTTATGATATTGTGGAATATATAAGAATTATTTTTATTATGTGACGAGTGGTGCATTATAGGCATACAATTCATTTGTTAATGATTACAAATTTATCTTTGTAAATGTTAAACATAATAAAATATTATATTGACCTAGTATGATTTTAAATTATGATACTATGTCAAATATGTGTTGATGATCATAATAGTGTGCATTGACATTTCATTTCTCAAATATGATTATCCAGAACCATTTATCGAAGTATATATTTAATTTTATTATACTTACTATGTTGTCTCATGGATGATGATATTTGGTTCTTTTATGATTCGTGTCTTAGGAATGACCTAATACTTATTCCATGATTAAGATATGTGAATTGATGGGTGTGATTTTAAAATGTTAAGATCATAATAGAATACCATTATGCACATGTTATAATGACAAATTATCATCGATTGTTATCTCCCTTTTCTACCTTTACTAAGCATCAGAGATCAACCCCTATCCTCTACCATTCTCCAAAAGATATGAAGAAATTTTTTAATTATGTTATGACTAAGAAGGGATATAGGTGTGATGAATTTATCAGGATATGCTGTACATTTTTTCTATGCAAGTAGTCCATATATCCATGATTCCAATGTGATTAAACCTTTATGGTAATGGGGAATGATTTTTTATGAGATGTATAGAATATTCATATAAAATAATGTGATATGTATTTATATTATTCTAAGGCCACCCAAACTAGTATTAGAGTAGGTTTCAGTTATTATAGGAAACTAAGATTACAATATTGTACTGAGAACCATTAGGATCAACATATGTATATGAGAACATAATAACATATTCTAAAGAAATGATTATTGTTTTTATAAAAATACATCAATGTCTATATAATGAGAATATGATAACCTTGTGGAATAGATACACATAATGTTTGTAAAGTTGAAAGGGGTGGATTGGGAATTAACTCAATCATCACTGGGGAACAGTGTGTGTACCTAAGACTATACACTCGTATTTACACTCTAGGGGTATATGATTATGTTAATTTATATTCTCATTATAAACTACTATGACGGATTTGTAACTACGATGGTCATGGGGTCCTATGTTAAAAAAGGTTCCATAGATTGAATGGAAGGTGTTAAGATTTAGACATCCTAGGATTTATTTTCATGACTATATGATTTTTCACTATAATTAATGTTTCTAACATTATAAATTTAATTTTTATTAAGTGGATAAAATAGAGACAAACTAAAATAAATATGGCTGCAAAGGATAGTATGATATTTTTATGATGAGTAAAAAATCATGGTTGATTTTGGAGTGAATTGTTTTTTATTTATTCTTGTAAGGGTCTAAGGTTTGGGGTTATTTACTTGGTGAAACATACGAGGTAGGAGTTTTATGGGTGTTTTGGGAGGCCATCCTATCTTCCCAGTGAATCTTGGCCCCTAACAGTAGCCTTAGCCTACCAGTAGCAGGCTTACTGGTGGCTTGGCCTACCGGTAGCTCGGTCTACCGGTACCTGCCACCTACCTGTAGCTCGGCCTTCCCGTTGCCGCTGCCTACCGGTAGCATAGCCTACAGGTAGCCACAGCCTACCGGTATCTCATGCGTACCAGTAGGTCTCACCTACCGGTAGCTCTAGCCTACCTCCGCGGGTGTTTTCTTTCAGTGGTGCTGCTTTTCGTTTCAAATAATGGGGTTTCAAACCATGTTTTAGCCCTTGTTTTAATGACCAATAATGAAAATTAATTAAATGTTTGGTGGGAACCCCATAAATGAAGAAAACTTAAATGAAAAATGGGTTATGGTCACACCCTAAGCATGTTTTCCGAATCACCAGTAGGCATGTGCATCGGTTTTAACCGCCCCAAAAGGCGGGGACCCTCTAATGACGTGTTGGGTGTGCTAGCCGCGTGGTCAATCCACGACCCCGTGTCTTCCACGGTTTCGAGAGTTTCTCGATATCTTAACCATCCCGGGGGACGCTATATTTCATCCCAAATAAGCCTTTATAACCTGAAGGATTCTCTAAATGTTTATTTTTTCGATCACCCTGCGCTCAGAGTACCCTTCCTCCCGACGAGTACCCCCGAGTTTTTCCTCGATCGCGTCTCGTGGTGCTGCTGATACTGATTTCGGGATTTAACCGAGGACTCAACATCAATCCTTGATCAATCCAGTATGGTTTCACATTCATCTCTCCTTTATTTATATCATGTGGGGTGGGTATGCTTCTGCTTCTATAGAAGTGGATGAACCGAACATAAATAAAGATAATAAAATGATTCTGATGAATGAAGGGGAGGGGTGTGATCGATGATGTTTCTATATTTTTCTCTGTCCATGATTATTGATTCTGAATTGTGCCAGCTTGAACCTAATGAAAATCATGGTCATTGGTGGTCTTTCTCTGTGCAGTAATAAACCCTTACCTGTTGTGTTGGTCGTGTAAAGGAAATTGTTTAATTACGTATATTCGGCCAAATAAATTGAAAGCACCAGGATCAATCCTTTTCTATGATAACCTCAGTTAAAGAACAACGTAATTGGAATCATGGAGTGTGTTAAATCTTTTATATCTGAAAATACAAGCATGGGATTACTATGTGTTGTTGGTAGTGGTCTGGTTTCTTTTATTTCATGGGCCAATTGTTGGGTGATGTGGGATGGGATAGGATCCCCTGCTGTTATGGTTTCACAGGTTGTGAACTTGAGGTCGTGTGGTTACTTTGCTTATATCATGAATTGGGGTGGAATTCTCTGTTGTTGAGAAACCGTTGGCTCCTGGGTTTTGGGAGCATGGGGTCCTTGGTTCTAGTACATTGAGGGATCTCAGTTGATCCTCTCTATGGTCATGAATTTATAAGAGAAGCAGGTATGAATGTTTAAGTTGATGTTTGATTGTACTCTTCCCTTGTCTTGTTCTTGTGTTTTCTAGATTCCTATGTAGATGGAGAATCTTATTTAAAAAATATTACTGAACATGAAAACAAGGATGGGATGAATAGGTTTGGTTAGGTTTGAGTTGTGACATGGATAGGGGTGCTGATTTTGTGTTCTTTAGGCTAGCTGAAAAAATACATAGATTTGGGTGAGTTCTTGTTACCTATACATTTACTTGTAGTTTTTTTGTTTCTCATTCATGCCCCACCAAAGTTGAGAACATAGTGCCGAACACCCATTTTCATGGGGGAGAGTGTTTTTCCAAACACTCCTATGAGTGACTGGTTTTATCTCCTTTTCTGCTCCCTTTCCCAAATAGCCCGAGACTCTACGGGCAGACTGTGATGGCCTGAAGTCCATTATTATCCCAAAAATCATAGGGCGGGGCAGTTGCGGTGGTTGGCCCATTTGGTTGTGGGCAGGTTGTTTCCCAAGTGTCTTCAGGATAAGGCCCCGGTGTCTTCGGGCGTGGAAAATGTTGTTCTGACCCAGTTGTTTGTGGGTGTGGTTACGTGTGGTGGTTATGGCCCAGGTGTTTGTGGGCGAGGTTTGACAGTGGGACTACAGTGAGTTTTTGGACTAGTTGTTTGAAGGCGAGGTTTGGCAGTGGAACTACGGTGAGGTTATGGCCGAGGTGTTTGCTTGTGAGGTTTGACAGTGGGACTATAGTGAGAATGGAGGTATTGGTTCGATGCGTAGGATGTCTAAATAACCAGTGGGAAAGTGGCGTGTGGTACCCAAACATCGATGTGATTTTATTATACATTACTCTGCTTGCATTATTTTGGGGCCTGGTAATCTGCTGACACTTCCCTACTTTTTGGTGAAGGTGGGTCGTGACAGAATGATATCAAAGGTTTTGGTTGGTTGAGAGATAGGATTGAGTCTAGATTTAGGAACAGTACGGATTACATGGGATGGTAGGGAAACAGTGTTGGGTGACCTTGGTGTGTGAATTAGGCCAGGGATGACCAGCTAGGACACGGGATTTTAGGGCCCCTGTGATCCGATGCAAGGACTCTGGGCCTACCTAATAACCAAGTAAGGCCACATTGATTGTAGGTTAGAGACCCTAGGAAGGATACATTCATCATAATGACTTGTGTTCTTGTGATTCATGGGTGTTTTCAGAAATGAAATAAATAAGAAAATTATGAATTTTAAGAATAATATTCTACACTACTTGTACTTAGGCATTCCTTGTTTACCTTGCAGCTATGGCACCTGGGAGGCGTCCATGGGCAGTAAGGGCGATTGATGCCCAGGAGGTAGAATTGGCCAATCAGAAGAGGGATGATCGAGAGTAGGAGGACGACCAGTGGAAGAAGATGCTTCGAGCCTTCCAGCGACAGACCCTCAAGAAGTATGGGGGCAGAACCTCTAACATGAAGACGAAGAGCTGGCTAGAGGAGCTGGTGATAAATTTCTGCTTGATTTGGGCTCTGACAGAGTAAAGGGTTCCTCTGGCTGTCATCCAGATGTGGGGAGTAGTGCGTCATTGGTGGACTCTCTACCTGGGGGAGAGGAGAGAGGCTAAGGTGGCTTGGGATGATTTTGAGAAGGATTTCCAGTCCAAATTCATCTCTTTTACGATGAATGCAGAGAAGAGGCAGGAGCTACTCTCCCTCCAGTAGGGGAGTATGTTAGTATGGGAGTTGGGGGTCAAGTTCATGGACCTCATCCGTTCTTCTCCAGACCATGTTCCTGATGAGGAGTCTCAGGAGAGACGTTTAGAGGAGGCTCTTCGACCTTCCATCCAGTACGATGTTAACCCCTTCACATTGCTGACATACATGGAGGTCCATAATAAGGCCGACGTGGTTGAGAGGATTCACATGGTAGGAAGTGTGTCATGTGAGAGGATCCAGCTAGAATCACAGAAGGGAAATGACGTCAACACCAGGCCTCCAGCATCAGGACCCTCTCGGTTCCGACCATTAGGGGGCATGCCACAACAGTTCCAGTTCCGGTCCCCCGGTCCTCACCCTTTCCTTTCGAGCCCCGGAACAAGGTTCTTCATCTGTGGGTGTCATGGACATCTCCAGAATCAGTGCCCGGACCGAGTATTGTACGACGGTGGCGGACACGCCCAACACCCGCTCGAGCAATAACTTCCATCTAGGCCCTTCCAGCAGCATCAGTAGGGGTAGGGAACTCCCACTCTTCTAAGGGAAGACATTGCAGGAGGAGGCTGACCTCAGGGTGCCCCTCAGGGACCTCGACCAGGGCATGGTCGGGGAGGTGGCCAACAGCCGAGAGGCAGAGCAGTTGGGCATGGACAGTTGCATGCCACGGAGGCAGTAGTTCCAGCATGGCCGGAGGTCGTTCGAGGTATGATCAGTTTTTTAGTACACTTGCTTACGATTTGTTCAATACTGGGGCTTGACACTCCTTTGTTGAACCCATACTAGCCCATGATTTGGGTCTAGATACCGAGATACATCCAGTGCCCCTGGTGTGGAGCACGCCAGTCGGAGGTCAGAATGACTTTTTATATGTTTGTCGAGGATGCAGACTGATGGTAGGGCCACATCAGTCAGTTAGGGATCTCCTACTATTGCAGATTTAGCCATACGATGTCATCATAGGCATCGACTGGCTATTCTCTATGTGTTCCGTCATTGACTGCTTCCAAGGGAGCGTCATGTTTTCAGACATGGGTGGTTGGCGTGTTACATTCAACAATTAGTGGAGTTTTAAGAAGGACATCAGGCGAGAGGAACCCCTCCTATCATTGTTCGCCAAGCTGTCAGTAGAATCAGTAGATGATGAGATGGTGGATATACTAGGTATCGTCAGTGAGATTTTGAACGTCTTCCCGGAGGAGGTGACGACTCTACCACCTCGATGTGATATCGAATTTGGGATAGACTTGTATCATGGTGCTCATCCGATTTCGATGGATCCTTACCGGATGAAACCTTCATAGCTACCGGAGCCACAGATTCAGATTAAACGATCTAATTAAGGGGGTTATGTTCAACCAAGTGCGTCACCGTGGGGTGCTCCGGTATTGTTCGCAAAGAAGGCAGGTGGTGGTCTCAAGTTGTGCATAGACTATTGGAAGCTGAATTAGGTAACAATCACGAATCACTACCTTCTTCTGAGGGTAGATGATCTTTTTGACTAGCTGAAAGGTGCATGATGGTTTTTAAAGATCGACATGCGGTCTGGGTATCAACAGTTGAGGGTGAAAGAGGTCGACATCCTGAAGATGGCCTTCAGGTGCAGATATGGACACTTCGAGTTTTTAATCATGCCTTTTGGTGTTACGAATGCCCTGACTGTGTTCATGGGACTTATGAACTCTGTCTTCTGGGAGAACCTAGATCGGTTCGTTGTTGTGTTCATTGATTACATACTGATCTATTCATGATCATAGGAGGACCACGCGGATCACCTGAGGATGGTTTTGGAGGTCCTCCAACATCACCAGCTCTATGAGAAGTTGTCAAAATGCAATTTCTAGACGCGAGAAGTGCACGTCCTTGGGAACATAGAGTCTGAACAGGGCGTGGCGGTGGACCCATCAAAGGTTGGGGCGGTTGTTTCTTGGGCAGCACCCATGAATGTGATAGAGGATTGTAGTTTCCTCGGGCTGGCAGGTTACTATCAAAGGTTCATACCCAACATCTCATGAGTTAAAGCCCATTTGACAGCCTTGACCAAGAAGGACCAGGCCTTCGTGTGGGGTGACCAGTTCCAGAAATCTTTTGGCTACCTAAAGGAGAAGCTGGTTAGTGCTCCAGTGCTCAGATTGCCAGAGGAAGGGGTGTTGTCTGAAGTGTTCATTGATGCATCCAGCCTTGGGTTGGGATGTGTGCTGATGCAGCAGGGAGGAGTGATCTCTTATGGTTCTAGGTAGTTACAATCTCATGAACTTTACTATGCCACCCATGATCTGGAGCTTGCAGTCGTAGTGTTATCATTGAAGTTGTGGCAGCATTATCTCATCGGAGAACACTTTGTGGTCTTCTCAGATCACAAGATCTTGCGTTATGTCCTTTCCCATCGATATTTGAACTTGCTGCAGTAGAGATGGGTTGAGTTCCTCCTAGATTACAACTTCTAGATCTCTTATACTGAGTGCAATGTAAAATGTTTTAGCTAATTCCCTGAGTAGGAAATTGCATAAGGAAGTAGTTCAGGAATCGGCAGACCCCTGGAAGGCAATAGAGAAGTTGGCTGCCTTGCACCTGGATGCGAGGATGAATTGCGGTAGTGGTTTCCAATATCAGATGACAGTGCAATCTTCCCAGTTTCAAAAAGTGGAGGAGTCTCAGTGGGGAGAACCAGAGTGCTAAGTGATGCATGAAGGAGTTGACCAGAGCAATGCCCCGAAAAGATGGATGGAGGATGGTTAGAACCAAATGCTTTTCCAGTGAAAGTTGTTTCTTCCAGAGGCGATGCGCAACAAGATTCTTAGTGAGCTCCACAAATCTCCCCTAGTGGTACACCCAGGAGTTTCCAAGATATACCAGGGTTTGAAGATACAGTTCTGGTCGCCCGAAGATAAGCGAGAAGTGGAAGAGTTTGTGGCTAAGTGCCTAGTGTGTCAGCAGGTGAAGTCTGAACACTGAGTTCCAAGCGGCCTTCTGTAGTCTCTAAGTGTCCCCAAGTGGAAGAGGGAAGACATCATGATGGATTTCGTCATGGGTCTACTGATGTATCAAGGGGGGTATTATTCCGTCTTGGTAGTAGTGGACCAATTGACGATATTGGCTCACTTTCTGGCGATTAAGGAGTTTGGTCCACTGGATGCTTCGGCCTGAAGGTACGTGGATGATGTGGTGCGGTTACATGGAGTTACGAGGTCCATAGTCTCGGATAGGGATGCATGGTTTTCCTCACGAGTCTGGAGGGGATTGCAGCATTCTTTTGGCACCCAGCTACATCTTAGCACTGCTTTCCATCCCAATACAGATGGACCGAGAGAGCGCACCATCCAGATCATGGAGGATATGCTACGAGCGTGTATTCTGGACTTAAGAGGATCATGGGTGCGACATTTTACTATGGTATAGTTTGCCTAAAATAATAGCTATCACTCTACCATTGGTATGGCTCCATTCAAAGCCTTTTACGGGAGGTCGTGCCACTCACCCGTGTACTGGATTGAAGTCAGAGAGGCAGGCATCCTTGGCACGGAGGTGGTGCAGAGCACGACAGAGAAGGTTCAGCTTATATGCGAGAGGATGAAGGTGGCCCAGGACTGCTAAATGTCGTATTCCGATAGTAGGAGAAGGAAATTGGAGTTTGAGATAGGAGACCATGTGTTCTTGAAGGTCTCCCCTCGGCGTGGACAGTGATGGTTTGGAAAGGAGAGTAAGCTCTCCCCTAGGTTCGTTGGACCTTTCGAGGTGTTGGGACGAGTTGTTGAGGTGGAATATCATATGGAATCGCCACCTCAGTTGGAGAAATTTCACAACATCTTTCACGTCTTCCAGCTTCTACGATACCTACATGATGGCTCCCACATCATCTATTGGAGAGATTTGGATGTTGAAGATGATGCGACCTTCCTAGAGAAACCAATCAAGATCGAGGATCATAAATATAAAGTGCTTCGTGGACGAACCATCCCCTTGGTTCGTGTGTTATGGAGGCATGGTGGCCTGGAAGAGAGATCTTGGGAGAGGGAGGCCCAGATCCGCGTTCAGTACTTGGAGTTGTTCTGACATCCTTGTTGTTTTGTTCTGTCCCTTGTTGAGATAGTTTACCTTGTTCTTTAATTAATGTGAAGTGCTTGTTTTTATTAGCCATGAAATGATCTGTTCCATTTCCCTCTGTTTGTGTTCGAATCTATGATGAGGGGAAAACATGACTACTAATCCGGACATATTAATTTGGATGCGATTAAACCCATGCGGGCGAGTCAGTGCCTCCCAAAGCGGATAATATCCTGTCATGTAATAAGGGACTCCATGACTCATTTTTTGGACAGTGTGATCCTTGTTCTTGTTGTAGATGTAGAGTTTGATAAATCTTGGGGGAGTGTTCATTGATATAGGTGGGATCTGTCCCAGCTTTCTAACAACTCATGGGTTTGCACCTGAGAAGTATCTTTAGAAGGTGGTTGTATGGACCCCTCTTCCCTCCTTTCTGGTAGGTTCTTGTATTCTCAGGGCCAAGAGTAGTTTGAGAGGTATTTAATGTAATGTCCCAGGGTTTGGGGTCCATTACATGGTGAAATATCAGAGGTAGGAGTGTTCTGAGCGGTTTGGGAGGCCATCCCAACATCCCGGAGAAGCTTGACCCCTAACGGTATCCTTATCCTACCGATAGCAGGCCTACCAGTGGATCGGCCTACCAGTAGCTCGGTCTACTAGTAGCTGTAGCCTACCGGTAGCTCGGACTACCGGTAGTTCGGTCTACCGGTGGCCACAGCCTACCTGTAGCTCGCGCCTACCGGTAGGTCTTGGCTACTAGTAGCTCATGCCAATCGGTAGCTCTCACCTACTGGTATCTCTAGCCTACCTCTGTGGGTTTTTTCTTTCAGTGGAACCCCTTTTTGTTTCACAAAATGTTTTTTAAACAGTTTTTTGGACCTTGTTTTAAAGAACATTAATTAAAAATGATTAAATGTTTGGTGGGTACCCCTCAAATGAAGAACCCTTAAATGAAAAATGGGTTCTGGTCACACCCAATCCACGTTTTACGAAACGCTAGTAGGCATGTGCGTCAGTTTTAACCGGCCCAAAAGGATGGGACCCTCTTATGATGAGTGGGGTGTCCCAGCCATGTGGACAACCCACGACCCCCTGTGTTCCGCGGTTTCAAGAATTTCTCGATATCTATACCATTCCGGGGGATGCTGTATCTCTGCCCTTATCAGCCTTAATAACCTAAAGGCTTCTCTCGAAGTTACTTTTTGCAATCACCCGACGCTTGGAGTACCCTTCCTCCCATCGAGTACCCCAGAGTTTATCCTTGATCGCGTCCCGTGGTGCTTCTGATCTTGATTTCCAGTTTCCATCGAGGACTTAACATCAATCCTTGATCAATCAAATAGGGTTTCACCTTCGTCTCTTCTTTATGCGTATCATGTGGGTTGGGTGCGCTATTGCTTCTATAGAATTGGATGAACCAAACATAAATAAAGATAATAAACGAATTCTAAAGAATTAAAGGGAGGGGTGTGACTGATGATGATTCTCTGTTTTTATCCTTTCATGATTATTGATTCTGAATTGTTTGGGCTTGCTCCTACTGAAAATCATGGCTGTTGGTGGTCTTTCTCTGTGCTCTAATAAACCCTTACCTCTTGTTTTTGTCGTGTAAAGGAAATTGGTTAATTACGTATATTCAGCCAAATAAATTGAAAGCACCAGGATCAATCATTTTCTATGATAACCTTAGTTAAAGAACAACAGAATTGGAATCATGGAGTGTGTTAAATCTTTTAAATATGAAAATACTGGCATTGGCGTACCTTATGTTGGTGGTAGTGGTTTGGTTGATTTTCTTTCATGGGCCAATTTGTGGGTGATGTTTGAGGGGATGGGATCCCCTGCTATTATGGTTTCACTGGTTGTGAACTTGAGGCCGTGTGTTTACTTTTCTTATATCGCGAATTGGGGTGGAATCCTCTATGGTTGTGAAACCATTAGCTCCCGGGTTTTGGGAGCATGGTGTCCTTGGTTCTAGTACTTTGAGGGATCTAACATGTGGCACTATGTGGTCATGACTTTATAAGAGAACCAGGTGTGAACTTTTAAGTTGATGTTTTACTCTACACTTCCCTTGGCTTGTGCTTGTGTTTGCTAGTTTCCCAAGTAGATGCAAAAACTTATTTAAACATTATTACAGAACATGAAAACTAGGATGGGACGAACAGGTTTGGTTTGGTGTGAGTTGTGACATGGACAGGGGTGCTGATTTTATGTTCTCTAGGCTGGCTGAAGAAAAACCTATATTTAGTTGGGTGCTTGTTACCTATACATATACTTATAGTTTTTTTGTTTCTTATTCGCGCCCCACCCATGTTGAGCACTAAGTTCCAAACACCCCCATTTCATGGGGGAGGGTGTTTTTCCCAACACTCCTATGAGTGGCTGGTTATTATCTGCTTTTATACTCCCTTTCCCAAATATCCCAAGACACTACATGCAGGCTGTGATGGACTGAAGTCCATTATTAGCCCAAAAATCAACGAGTGGGGTAGTTTCAGTGGTTGGCCTAGGTGGTTGCGGGCGGGTTGTTTTCCAAGTGTCTTCGGGATAACGCCCAGGTGTCTTCGAGTGTGGCAGTTGTTGTTCTGACCTAGGTGTTAGCGTGTGTGGTTATGTGTGGTGGTTATGGCCCAGATGTTTGTGGGAGAGGATTGGCAGTGGGACTGCGGTGATAATGGCGAGATTGGTTTGATGTGTAGGATGTCTAAATAACCAGCTAGAAAGTGGTGTGGGGTACCCAAACACCGATGTGAATTTTTTATACATTACTCTGCTTGCGTTATTTGGTGAGCATGGACGGTGAGTGGGATGGATTAACTCTTTGATAGTGTTGGTTTTCTACTTCTCATGGGACATTAGTACATTCCCCCACTTGTGCATGAGATTCTTTGGTTCTCCCTACTAAGTATACATGAATACTCACCCTACGTATTTAAACTGCTTTTAGGTTTCTAAGAGGACTTCAGGGATCGTGCGTGACTGTACAAGCTTGGACCTATGGGGCAGTTGTTGTTGTTGTTTTCCTTTTTATTGTTATCTTATTACCTTGGGGTTTTTTGATTTGTATATTTTACCTTTGAACATACATATTGCAATGGTTTACTTTTTAATCTTTATTTGCACTTTCAGTTTTGTTTTTGTGGGATTTACTATCTTATCTCCTGATCATATCAAAAGAAAATGGGTAATTCCTTCCATTTAGTGTGTGACTCAATACCCTTGGTTCTAGTCGCCACTTCGGGACCTATTGTAGGCGGGTTTCAGAGGTCATTAACTCTCCTTCAACTTAATGAAGGAATGGCCTGGAAATCTGCTAACCCTTCCATCATTTTTGGTGAAGGCGGGACGTGAAAATTCTAAACCAACTATCTCAATTTATTATTTAAAACACAAGATAAAGTGAGTTTCTAAGCACACCTAACAAGAGAAAAATAGAGTTTTATTTCTATATGTTACATTGATTTATTATATTATATTTATTTATTTTTAGTGAAATGACATGATTCTACGGATATAGTCTCCCTAATAAAGGATAAATACCCTCACTACTTGTCAGATTCCTCTTTCATCTTGAGAGGCATGCATAAGGCCATGTGTATCTTTGAATTGAACAATGTGGTTTGGGATGTGGTGTTTAATTTTTCACATGAAAGAGGTAAATGGTATAGAATCCATATCACAACAAAAAACATAGATCCCTCAATTATTTATGATAATATCCTACTAATGATGAATGATTTAGATTAGATCGAAGAAGATCATACTAATATAATGTCACTGGATTGGTCAAATATTGATGAATCCATTGGAGATGTGTGAGATAGGATAACTACCAAAGAAGAATGTATAGAATTCATTTTAGGGAAAAAGGGTCATATTTTGGAATTATAAAATTTAGAAAAAAGTGAAATTAAAACCAAAAGGGTGTATTAAATGATCCTTCAGACTGTGAGAACTAGCGATCTAATGTTCTTGGTAGAGGCACCTGGGTTCTACCATCACCGCAGTATAGATGTATATCAATAGATGGATGTTGAGTATTGAATTTTTTTATTCCCACTGCTAGTGCCACAAGTATTCAGGGGCCTTGTTTTAGACACTATGTTTCCTTTAAGATCTTGTTCTTTATAGACTCTACCCTAGATCCTCATATATTAGAAACCAAACATTGAAGAACCAAAAAACTGAATTAAAAAAGATAGCATACAATTCATTGATTCAATGTATCTCGTACAATTTATCAAGTAAGGATGTTACAATCACCCCTTAATGTCTTGTCCTACTCAAGAAGTATCTTCAAAGGTTATACTCAGGAAACTCAGTCCGTTTAGCCTGAGAATTATCCTCTCACACGTAGGTCTCCCTTGGATTGTTCCATAAAACCATAACATATAATATATTGGTACCATACTACCATGATGGACTTTATTACACTACTTTACAATCATTATAGGTAAATTCATTTGTGATTCATCAAGAACAATATCCACATACTCATAGTTTATGATATGTATATGACCAGTCATGTACCTTTAGAGGTGAGACTCATGGAACACATCATGCATTCCTCAGTAGTGATAATGAATATCTCAATGGTAAACCACTTCATCAAACCAATCAATCATCATGAAGGGTCCAACATAGTGAAATTTCACCATATCTTACATCTTATAATGTCAATGTCTTAACCAAGGAGTCACACTAAATAATACATTGTTCCCAATAGTAAACTCCAAAGGTGACTATAGTTGGAATAAGACTTCTTCATTTTATAAGCTATGATCAACCTATTAAGAATCATATTCACACTCTTGGAGGTGTCTTGTACTATAATGGGCACCAAAAACCATACCTCATTGAACTCATTCTAACACAGTAGTGAACAAATAGCCTCCTATAATGTTTATCATATAGTTTCATCTGAATTTAATACTGGTAACTATTATTTAATGAAAACACAACATATTATATGGGATCATCCCATTCTCTACCATAGTCTAGGATGATATATTCAATAATATCCACCAATATAATAATTTTTGCTCTAACTATATATCTTTTTAGTGTGGTTACACTATACTCAATCTTTTCTGAGTCCCTAAGGACTTTTGCAATACTCATAAAACTGGCGACCTAAATTGTTCATATCTGTTAGAAACAATTCCCACGACAACATCATATAAGTGTTCAATATCATAGACATAAGGCTTTCTTATATAATATTATTAGTGACTATCATGTATTAAGAAGAATTGAGAAACCTTAGACAACTAATTTCCAATCACTCAAATAGTATCTTGACTCCTCAGGGTCTTGTGTAACCCCTTCTCAAATCACATTGGGTCATCCTCCCACTACTACCTTTGAAATGGATGTGGATGGAGAGGATTTTGGTGGTCAGCCATAATCCTATGAAGGTAATAAATCATGAAATAAACCAATAATTTTCCCTTTATGTTATTTTCCACCTAAATTATCACTTTAAGATAAGATATATCATTTTTTGTCTATGATATACTGCCCACATGTAGATATGGAAGTATCTCATCAGTTCGTCCCTAATAGAGTAGGGACTAAAACTCACTCAAGTACCTAGATAGCACCATCACCATTGATCAACCACTCAGGCATCAAGTCACAACCTCTTAGTTACTCCCTTATCACATTTCACTCCGGATCATATTCTTGGATAGCCTTATACCAGTATAATTAAGAAGATGTGATCAAAAATTCATTGTATTTCACTAATACTTAATACTTAGAAGCATCCATCCTCTAATCATCCTAAAAGACCATCAATCACTACTTCACTTCCAAAGTCTATTCATCAAGATTATGAGTTTTCATCATCTTACATTAAAGATCATCTGGAATTATATTACCATTCTTTAGTTTATAAGTTACATAAAAGATGAATTTTGGAAGACAATCAACATGGATCCTCTACCTTAGAATAAGTCCCTACAATTTGAAGATATAATACTGGAACTTCTAGTGTGTGTTTTCAAAAAACATATAATATAAAATATCATGTCACAAAAAATTCAGTTAATGGTCCAATGATCGTAGCTCAATTCCATGGGTAGGATACATTCACTCATGGGGTAACCGTAAAAATGACCCATAAGAAATTAACCAATCTATCTGCATCAGTACGACTCTAAAGAATATACTATTTTTATAATAGAATACAATGTATTTGATCCTAATATTTTTTAGATGAACATAAGAGTTGTGGTCAACCACTTGTTCAGTTCATGAAATGCCTCTTTAGACTAGTTTTTCTACTAAAATTTCACTCTCTTCTTAATCATCACTTTAATGGGTACTTAAAAATTGGAGAATCCCTAAATAAAACATTGATATTATCATGCTAAGCCTATGAATATCAGGATATCAAACAATTTTCGGGGATTTTTCTAGGACATCACAACCTCCACTTTATTTGGGTCTATAGATATACCTTTATAAAAGACAACATGACCAAATTTCATCAACTCATGAATCCAAAACATAACCTTCTATAGTTTTCCAGAAATCAGATGTGCTTGAGGATTACGCAGTTCTATGTCACGGTTTTTTTTTTCTGCTATGGATTTAAGGAGTTTATAAGGATATCATCAAAAAACACTACAACTAAGGAGTCATTATGTGGTTGAATGATATTTCTAATGATAAACATTAACACTAACAGTGCATTCCTTAGTCTAAATGACATTACCACGACCTTGTATATCTCATACCTTCCCCAAAGTAATATATTTATAATTTTATCTTATCTAACCCATAGTTGGTGATAACATTATTTAATAAAAATACTAGAGATGAACCAAGATCCCCATAATAAATCATAAATATTATTAACCCTCATTATCACATGGTTGAACTTACAACAATCTATAGAGATTCCAATACTACCATCTACCGTCTTGGTGAATATAACAGCTACACCCAATGGTGAAGTATTGGAATAGATAAATCTTTTATCCTCTAAGTCCTCGAACATTGCCTTGATCTCCTTATCTCGAATGAAACCATAAAATTTGGGGGTATTTAAATTGGTTGTGAACTTAAAACACGGTCTATCTCAAAGTAATCTCTTCTAATAGGGAGAGGTCTCATGAAGTCACCCAAAATAATTATTTATATAGATCTACAATTGAAGGAAAAGACAAGTGGGCTTCCACTAATCATACTTAATGATCTAAGACTATACTCTATGATGTGATCATCCCATGATATCTCAAGTCTTGAATGACTCCACCTCCTCACAACAACCAATTTCTAGTCATGAGTTACCTCTCCCCCTTGGGAGATGTAAATGATACCAATCTCAAATAGAAATCAATGTGTGATCTGTAATGGGTAAGAAATTCCATGTTGAGAGTCACACCAATGGTCATCATCTATAAAACCATAATTTTCCAACAATTTCCTATTAAAAACCATAAATTTCATAACTAGATATTACTTTTAAATAGAATACTATTCATTTCATAACATAAATAACCATTCCATGACTATATAGGTTTAGTTTTTTTGGAAACTGAGAAACATAAAGTACTTGTTCATAAAACATAAATGTCATCTCCCTCTTATTACTTCATATCTAAAACCATTTTGGACATATCATACTTAATATACTTCTTCTTATCATTGGGAAAATAAACATAATAACTCGTGAGATAATATTCTTATTACGGTAGATATTAATCATATCATAAACACAATATATATGAGCATAATCAAAACATGTAAAATTTTTATCTTGTATATAAATGATCATAATATATTGTCACGAGATAAATCATAGAAGTTAATAAAGAATATAGTTAATGAGATCATAACGTAAGAAATGAAACTATGGAATACACATAAGTATAGAAAATAATTTCCAAATTAGTCAATGATAATTTAGAATACCAACATAGATGACGAAGTCATTTACTGAACTGAGTTCAATCCCCTTTCTGGACTTGTTTTACTGAACCATGATTATTTCCCATTCCATCATTATTGTGTTGAACCAATATCATTTACCATTCTAGACTTGTCTACCTAATGAGATATAAAATTTTTTCCTAGTTAATTTGATGGAGATATAGGTCCCACCCATCTCATAATGAGATCATTCATATGTGTGCCACATAAAAATAAATAATTTATCATATCAGAACCCATGGAATGAAATGGGTTTCATAAACATCATGAAATCATAACATAGCCCATCAAAATGAAATGGGATTCATAAATATAACTCCATCACAAATTTAAAACATGAATATAAAGAATTAGAATAGAAATATTAGAGTATATCTACAGTAAAACATAATTAAAATAAAAAGTGTTATCTTAGATAGAGAATAATTCGGATAGAACTCTTGAAAACAATTATTGAATAAAATAACCTTTTGTCTTTGAAAAAATATTAATTACATTAAATGCCATACAATTTTCAAAAAAAAAAGTTCTTTGACACTCACCTCGTAGTCATGTATAAGTGGCTTCATGTCAATAAGGGATCCAGAAATCCAAAAATTCCATTCATTCCAAATAAGTTAAAAAACATTCTTCTTGTAGTTTTTTTGAAAAAGTTCAAAAATTATCTTATATATTTTTTTAAAATATTCAATAAATACCAATGAGAAAAAAATAATAAATGGGTAAAAATGATTTTAATAAATTATTGAATAATGGTAAGATTATTTTTCAATACATTTTTAATTAACATGTATAGGGATGACAAAAATACAACAGCAAATAATTACATATTTACAATCATGGATAATAATGAGATTGTGATATTATCCCTTACCATAGGTATGAGTTCCTTCATATGTATCCTAAAATTTTCTTATAATGGATTAAGGAATGTTATTAACATATTATAGTACTGTATTTATATTTATGATATCATTTATGATGATATTATCACCTGTTTAATAATATTCCAATATTACGCTTCTTTCATGTGTTAACAACTTCATTTTCTTATGCATATTTTTTCATATATGTTCTGGTTCTTGCATATAGAATATATAATTGTTATTTAAATAATGATATAATTGTAATATATATCATATTATTAATTCTATATATACATAATCATTCTTTAATGGTGATAATTTAGAATGAATCTCATTGAGTCGTGGAGATGGTAGGTCATACGTACGCACAATCTATGATATCATCCCCTTAATTGTGAAATAGTATTATAGTGGATGGTTTATAAATTATTATATAATCAATAAAATGTCATAATAATGTTATATAGTTATTATTTCCTTCATTACACCCACCAAAGTAAAGTGGTGATGAAAGTCATATAACAACACGACAGGGAGATTATATGTTGTCCATAGACACGCGTGATGACTTCATTTTTTGTAGGAACGATAGAGGTTGGAGTATGGTTTTTCCATTATCATAATAACATATTATTATATATATGATAAAATAGTTATTAAATTATAATGGAAAAAATGTAAGAGGACGTAGAATACGAAATGATCTTGAGAGATTCGGTAATGGAGATGACCTCTTCTTCGGCGAGATCCCTCTAAATCTCCTCTTAGGGACACTAAAGTTAGTATTCTGAGTAGGAAAGAACCTATAGAAGATGTATATGGGTGTTTACAAGGGAGATGTGTAGGGGATTTATGAGACTGAAGGCTTAATGATTTGTGAATAAATGAGGGAGTAGGTGGTCTTTTTTAATTGATGTGGAATGCACCTTTGGAATTTCCAAAAATATTAATATATAATAAATATACTATCATTCCAAATGACTCCAATATGTTATATATTTAATGGATAGATGAGATATGGTTTTAATATCATATACCATTAGATTTTAGACATGTATTGGTATTCAATTAAACCATATCATTTTAAGTTACCCATATTTAACCAATTTTATTTTTAATTAAGGTAACTAGTTTTATGCCATTACAAGATTATAAATTTTACATTTTTTGGAAATTATTCCATTAATGGGAACATATAAACATTTAAGACAATATGATAATGATTTTTTATTTTTTGAAATGTTTTTTGAGTTATAAATAATTTAATAATACTTTATTTTGATAAAATATTAGTAATGTCAATTTTGACACTATTTATTTATTGGATTTTTAAAAATATTTAGATAAAAAGTTCAGTTTGAAAAAAATATTTTATTACATACCTAATAGGTCAAGTTATAATATTTTATTCATTGTAAATAATAATTATTACATATAATTATTATTTTAAAAAATTTAATAACTTATATTTGATATTTCCATTAATAGAATAATTACTACACCAACTTGGTGTAATATTTTAATATATCCATTTATTTACTAAAAATAAAAATAAAATATTTGATTAAGTTAAATATTAAATGTTTTAGAAGTATATTTATAGTTGAATTTATCTACTTTATTACCATATATTATTGAAAACATGAATGTGATATCATTAAATTTTTATTACATAAAATATTATAAATAACATAATTTCATCAAAGCATCCAAAACCTAAATAAATTGATATCATGAAAATATGTTTATCATATTAAAAACTAACATTGATATTAATTCATATCGTTTTTTTCCCCATGTGAATAAATTAAGGAGATTAAAGATAATTGAAATGGAATTTTTGTTCTTTCATTGATTGAAATATTATGTAACTCAATTTCAGGAAAAAGTGACCATGATGTGAAATATATACTATAATTGGGTGTTAATTATCAAACATTATTCATCCAAAAATATTTTAGCATATGTTAGGGTCATTATATAGTCATTATAATTTTATTTTTAACCTAAATTACCTAAATTACCCATTACTGTTGTGACAAAATTTAGCATGGTTACTAGTCAAATGATCCAAAATTTAAAGAGAACTATTTACAAAAATTTGACCTTATAAATCTGAATTTTTGATCCATTCTTCGAAATTCCAAATACATAGTTTAAAAATATAATTAAAAAGATACAAATTAATCCACTAGGAAAATAGTTTTCTCTGAAAAATGCACCTTATAAAATAAATGTTTTTTTATAATAGATTCATGTATCAAATCATTTTTAAAAACCATCTGTGTATTTTTTTTAAAATATTGAACTAATTAAATTTTTTTCTAAACAAAAACATAATTATAAAATTTTAATGAAATTAAATGAAAATAAAAATTTCAATAAAAATAAATATTTTTACTATTATTTAAATGTAAATTTTTTCATAGAAAAAATAATTTCAAGATTATTGTGACATACATAATTAAAATATTAAATTTATTTTGTTAAATATATTTTATAAAAATTTATAAAAATAAGAATAAATAGTTTTTGTAGAGAATGAATTTTTGAAGAATAAAGTGATTTTACTAAATTTTTGTGATTATTTTCTAATCCCTTATCAATACATTAATATCGAGTAGGAAATTTATTTTTATTTCATAAATTTTTTATTATTATTTATTCATGAAAATTTAATATCTAGGATATAATGGTAATATTATACTAATAGCGTCTCGTGGTTATTTTTAACTCATAGTTTTGTGTGATGCATTCAATTCCAGAATTAAAGTTATTTGAATAGAAATATTTATTAAAATATCAGGGTGTTACATTTCCTAAAAAAAAAATTCTATATGATTCTCTATGAATCATTAATGATTATCTACTTTCATTCCCATTGGTGTATGGGGGGAAAGTGAATCAGGAGGAAACATGATCGGTATATCATTTGCAAAAACAAATTGTGGAAATATACTAAAATGAGATGTTCTAGTATCAGAAAAGGTAGTAGAAAATGTAGAGTGATTAGGAATTTAGCACATAAAGTTTACAGTCCCTAACCACTATCTGCTATATTCTAATCTACTAAATATACATGGTGGACCTCATATTTATAACCATATGCATGAGATTCATGAGATGTCTAAATAAATATCATCTAAGCCTACTGTAGAGGACCCTGATCATATCCCAAGGCTATAGATAATTTTTTTCATGGTCCCCTATAAAAAACATTCCTTGACTCTCTATAGATGAAATGTGGAAGATTCCCAATTTTTTCAAACTATTGACATGGTCTCTATGGTTTAGTACAAATCATGTTATTTTATTTGACCATACCATTGTTAAAAAAATTTAAAACTCCACTTCTATGGGATCAACAAGACGTACTGTGGTCCACACATATGAATCTAATCTCTTCCACATCCCTATTATTGTTCTGCATACTTCCATAAATGACTCTCATAAATGTAATAATATGTCCACCAACATATGTACTAAAGGGTCGAGGAAAACAAATAGTTGAATACTCCTCTAGAACCATCTCATTAATCTAGTCTTTACATAGAACCTCCAGATTTGTTGGTAGATTTAAACTCTTTTCCTTCCATCTGAGGTTGGGAAAAAGTCGAATCATAATCTTCATATCCTTCTAAGCCTTAATTCTGACAAAAAGTGGAGAAAAATATGAATTTTAGGGGAAGTAATATAGTATGTTGATATAATCTTGGATCCCTACTATTGTTCCTTGAAATACTATTCACTTTATAGTATAATTATATTAAGAATGAATTATCTAATGAATAGGTCCTTGAAATTGTCTGAGGTGAGAACCACACACTTTACATACTATTTTATAAAACACCACCCTATCCATGTAGTTCATATAGCATGAATGCTATCAACTTCACCATTCGGTCCTTATGTGTATTAATGAGGTCAAATACAACCTCAATGATTTTTATCTAGTTTTCTATATCACATGGAACCATAGATCACCAAAATTATAGTATATGATCGACCTATAAGTCTCTGATGTAGTCGATCATGGTATTTGGTTCCCCTATTCCAATGGTAGGAAATAGAGAAAGGCCTTTCTTCTAAGTTGGACCCACTTACTTTTCTACAATAGTAGGTGTGGGAGCATGATCTACAACGTCTACAATAAGAAAGATATAGAATTGGGGAATGATCTCTTGTGGTATAATACCAACCCACAACATATGGATGTCCCATAAGTCTCATTTGGAGAATAATCTTTTAAATAACAAAGGATTTATAGAGAAAAAACAAGAGTTTTTAGGAAAAATCATAATCACTATAAGGGATCACACAATATTCTCCTTGGAGCCTACCCATGAGCCAATTTATATCCAGCCTGTTATTATACAATATCCTATATCCATGAGTGTTATTCAAAGTCAAATATATATAATACATAACATAATGATAATGTTAAATTAATTAATTATAGCATATATATATCCCAAAACATAGAAAATATATACATCACTAAGTCAAAAATATAATCCTTTCTCAAAACAGTAGCACACATCCAGGAATTAACTAAATTTAGTATAATCCTTACTAGTATTATGTATATATTAATAATATGGTTAGTCATGATTCCTAAAAGAACCCACATGCCCATAAAAATTTTAAAAACCCTTTTAACAATAACTTATAGGTATATTACCCATGAGGTGGCTAGAAACATGAAAACTCCCCTATCCGTGTGTATGATTATTATAGTGATATGATTTTGTGCATTGAAATTCACTGAACATGTTGAGTGTGATAAAATATGTGCATTTATTGATATTATTTTTTGAATCCGTATATTATATGTGTTACAATATATGATATGCCCTATTTAAATGTATTGTACTAGGTATCTATTTTATTTTTTTTCTAAACATTTTACTATTGTTTTAAGAGGACCATTCATCACTCAGTGGCCCTATAGGGGGATCTTGTTTAGATGTTTTGTAGGATATGATAATAGTACTATGGTAGATTACATGGAATGATGGTTTATTTTAAATAAAATGGGTGAAATATGGTCTATGTGATATGACCCATGAGGTGATAGTGGTCCATAATGGTATATGTGTCCATAATTAGGGACATGATAGTCTATGTCATCAGACCAGTGAGGTGATAATAGGGCATGATATTCAGTGGGAGCTGACCTAAGAGATAAGAATAGGGTATGATGGTCTATTGTGGTATTAACTTTAGTTATTTTTTGGTTTCGATATTTAGTAGATTTGAGCATGGCTCTATCATTAGAGATAACTTAATGACTACATTGGTATTTTCTATAATAGAGATTAAGTAGGTATAATTGGGGTTCATGGAGGCTTTATTATTGCATGAATGATTGGTAAAAAAATTTCTTTTCTATGATTTTATTTATTATCATGTTATTCAATATTATGTGTGTAAACTGATCATGACGATGAATTAGGGGTGTCCTAATGGGCTTTATCACTCAAAAACTATACAAGAGTATTTATGTATGAGAGTACTTCATTTATAAGGATCTATCCAAGGTAAAGGTGTCCGGTGTTGATGTGTGAGCCACTGAGCATTGAGATGGGTGCAGTAAAAGGACATACACCAATGGATGGTGTAGTATTATTTATTTATCTATCTATCTTCACATTTGACATGGGTTTTCTGGACATATTGATAGATTATTAATTATTTTTCTGAAATATATTCGATATAATATTATCTTTCATCCACATTTTTTTACTCAAAGTAGTTTTATATTATATATTTTTATTTGTGAAAGGATATGATATTGTAGATAAAATTTCCCCACTAACAGACTTAGAACCTCACTATTTATCATAACCCTCTTGTATACGAGGAGTCATGAAAGAGGTCATGTAGTACTCTGATGCAATCCTAGTGTTTTGGGTCGGGGAATTATAATAAATAACAAAACAAAAAGAATATTGAATTTCCTCCATGTCTAATATATAGAAATAAGTATACAGGGGAATGTATTAAGGGAATTAGAAAATGTTTTATTAGTGGAAAACAATGTAATAAAGAGTTATAATGATGAGGGGGAAAATGAAAAGTTTAATTAATCAAATGAATGGGAATAATGGTTTTCACAAGGTATCACTTATGATAAAATGTTTTTAATGTGAAATGTGTGGGAATTATACAAATTTGTTTCTTGGGAAGAATGTTTATGAAGGGGATCAAAAAGGTTGTATGGTTAAAGGATTAACTATTAATGATAAAGAAACGACAAACAGTATATGATTTTTTTAAATTGTTATAGTATTACTTTTGTTAAAATTAATAAACATTACTAGATTTAGAATGATCATTATTATGAAATGATTCAAATTTCACATTTTAATATGGAAGAATTATGGAACCTGATGGTAAATTATTATTAATGTTTTATATAAAAAATAGAATGATTAATGTTTTAATAAATTTTTTTTAGAGAATTATGAAATTTTTAAATGATATTATGGTGTGTTATAAAAGTTATGATGAATATTAATCATCCAAGGACTTTTTTCATCATTAGTTATTATTTATGAATTTGAATACATATAATAATTGGTATCGGTAAACATGAAAAAAGGTTTTTTTGGAAAGGAAATATTCTAGAAGTATAAGAAACATGACTAAGTGATAATTAATTTTTAGGGTTAATATGTGTTTGATTAATAGATAATGGTGGTTGGGTGGGGAAAATATTTTATGGACATTGATAAATTAAATTGGATAATATTAGTGACCTTGAAATTTTTAATTGATTTTATGGCCATGTGATTTTTCAATTTCATTTCGTTTTTAAATTCATGGAATATATTATATAGAGTATTTTTTTGGAAGAATATTTGTTTTCATTGATGTTTTATTAACTTTTAAGTAATTTTCGGAAATGATTATCATGTTTTAGGATTTTATATGATCAAGGTATTCATGTGTTTGTTAAATTACATTACGATCTATATTATATTATTTGGAGAAAAAATTTATGTTTATTTGGTAAAATTTATAATCTCCTTTTTTTTCAAACTTCATTTTTTTGAATATTTGATCTGCATTCTTAGAGGATTTTTAGAATTAAGTAATTTTTTAACGTAATTGAGAATATATTTTGGTATTATTATTGAAATCTTTGAGATTAATTTTTCAAATGATAATTTATTCAAATTAGTTATCATAACAAGTAGAAACCATTTTTGGTGTTATTAACTGAATAGAGATATGAGGAATAACATTCCAAACTTTTATAGATATTATAATCTACTATAATTTTATTTTACTATGTTACCCATGGAAAAAAATCACATTGTTCATTCATCATTGGAATATGGGATCAAAAGAAGTGGGAACTAATTGAATCATGTAACCAATGGATGAAATTGGGTTTATGGATTTGAAGAAATCAAGTTTTTGTTTTCACATATTCCATGGTAATATAATTACCAAAATCAAGGAAAAATGACCTTAAAATGAAATTGTTTTTATTTTTATAGTTCTTTATAAATAATTAATGGTCATTTTCACCCCGCACCGATATAGGGTTTTGTAGTAATTAATATTATCATGATAGTGTTATCTATTAATCTACATTAGTCACTGAGAATTATATTTAACCACAATGTATATATTTTCAATTTTATCTAATTTTATTCTTATATGGGAACATGGTTATATGATTTTTAAGGAAACCTTTATGTTTCTCACTTTACCTTTTAAATAGAAGATTTATTTTCCATTTTTATAATATGTATTATCAATATAGTTATTTTAATATATTGATATGTACATTAATAAGAAAAAAATTGTTAGGGAAAACATTTTTTAATGGGCGGGGAATGTAATAACACAAAAACTTAGTTTAAAATAATATTATACTCCATATCTTTATTAACACAAAACACTGAGCTTCAAAAGAATGTAATATATTATCAAAAATATTGATATTTAAATGTAATTGTTATTACCTAACCACAAATCCCTAATGTATTAATAGTAATAAATTCATTATAAAAAATAGTTATATAGGTTTTAAATAATAAAAAATGTACTGATAAATTCAAAATAAATATGTACACCATTTTTAGTAAAGTCCTTTAATACTTCAGAAGTATATTTTTCTTCAAAAATGGTTTTCAATCCATTTTTTAGAAAATAAATATAATTAATTTTTACACTTTTTATAAATTTTATTTATTTAAATGAATATAATTTATTAAATAAAAATTTACATATTATCATTGGTTTATATTTTTTTTCTGACATGATTTCTTTATAAGTGAATAGTCAAAAATAATGTTTTTATAGAACAATTATTTCTTTTTATTAAATCCTGTAATTTAAAAGATCCATTATGTTATTAATTTTACCATAATTAAAAATAAACATCGTTATGTTATAAATAATCAAATTAATTTCCTAATATTCAGTATTATACTATATTTTTTTGAATAAGTTTATATTTTGGCTAAAAATGCTTTTTTCTAAAAACCATTTTTGCTTACATTTTATGAATTGACATTGAAATTAATTTATTCCACTTGTAAAATATAATCCTTAAAAATTTATTCCATAATATTTATCAAGAGGATCAAATTTTTTAAATAGGCCCTTATTTTTTTTCATTATGAACAGTGGCCACGGTAAGGATTTTTAACCTATACAACTGGAAAAAATGTAAAATGTGTTAAAAATATTGGGTAAGGAATCATAATCTTTATAAAAATTAAATTTATACAATTTTATGAGTTCTGTTTACCAAAACCCCCTATATATGAAAATATGGTAGTTTCAGGAAACATTCCTTAGATTATAACCCCTATATTATATTAAGAAATGAATAAATACTAAATGATACTCTCATGGATTTAATTTAACATATATGTTTTCTTAGGGAGGAAAAGATGTTATGAATCAATATTAAAGTTTAGTTTTAAAATAAATAAATAATTTTCATGAAGGTATTTTATTTTTAATTTATGATGATTGCATAATTACATTAAATGCTTAGGCAACATTCACTCTATGCTTGTGCAAATAGTATAAAAAATCTAGTAAATGATTTAAAATATATATATATATATATTAGTTAGTTTGATTATATGGTTTATAAATTTTTAAGGTTAATAATAAAGTATAAATTATTGTAATTAAATTTATTTTATAAATCCATGGTTATCTTGACTAAATTAAATTCAAATTAAATAAATAGTCCAAAAAATGATTTTAATGATATATCTGTTAACTAATATTATAATAAATGATTTAAAAGTGTGATAAGTATTTAAATACTAAAATACGGATGGTAAGTTGTCTAAAATGTCATCCATGGAACCTTTTTGAGTCACTTTTCACATTAAAATTAATAATAAAACCCTGAATGGTTAACAAATGTGTTACAATAGTTAATGATAAAAAGGGTTAACAAAAGGGTCAACCAATTCAATACGGTTCAGATGGTAACATCCCAAGATTTCAAAGTACGTTATTTCTTCAATGTAATTCAATAACATGCACTACACGCAACATCGAGTTCAAATGCACCACAACTTACCAAACTAGCCATTCAAAAGTAGTTATGAATAGTATTAACATAATTTTGATCTTTATATAATCCTTATAATTTTAGAATCAATATTATGAGTTTCTTATACATAATGGAAGAACAAATACATTTTTTAGATAAAAGAATTTTTTTTTAGAAAATAGGAAATTTTACAGCCTTTTAATGGAAAACCATTCTTAAATCCAATATTTGAAACTTTTTTATATTCAATTTGACAAAATAAACTTCTTCTTTATAATCGAGACATAAGAATTTAGTTTCAATAATTTTTTGTTGTTTTTCTGATAACTTTCATATTTCGGTGAATAGTGAAAAATACTATATTTTAGGTGAAAAAAACTTTTTAATCAAAATTATTTATAGTGTGGAATTATACATTTTAATGTTTTGGAAGTATATGTGGATTATAATTTTACCCTTTAATCCAATGTTGGTCATTGGAATTAATTTCACATTGAAATTATACATAAACAAGTGTCAATCTTTTGATAATTACCCTTTCTAAAAAAACACTCTCCTTGTTTTGACAACAAGAATTAACTTTAAATTAATAAATGAAACTTCTATGATTTTAATTTGGTAAAATATACTTCATATTTGTATTTGTAATATCAAAATTATCTTAGGGTGAATTTTTGGTAGTTTTCTGGAAACGTTCAATTTTTTATGAGTAGTGAAAAAACACTGAGTAATCGTTTAAAACAGAATTTTTATTTAAATAATTATTTATTTTATTTAAATTTCTTTTTGTTCAAAAAAGACACATAATACTTATATAATTTTAATGTAATTCATTGGATTAAATTTATAATAAATTTAAGTATATAAAAATTTTATAGAACTTTTCACCGTCTTTTACCCACCTCCTAGGAGAATTTACAAACTCACATTTATCTTAATTTTACCACTTCTGTGAGTGGAATGTCGAAAATATGAGAGACATGGTTAATATCAAAGAGTAAAATTCAGTTCAATAAAATAAAAATAATTTTTAGTGAATAGTAACTTTTTACTTTTATTTACCACGGTTAAAAGTAAATTGGGTAATTAAGGTTAAAATGATATTATTATTACCCTAACATTTGTTCTAATTCTATTGGACAAGTGTATCTCGACCAAAAGCAACCTTAGGAATAGAATATTATCATTTAGGTCCACTTGGATTAGATTTGGACATTTATTATTATTTAATTCAACGAAGAGTTAAAAGAGTTAAAATTGAAGTTTAATAACTAAAAAATTTTTAATATAGGGTTACACATAAGATAAATACGACTATAAATATTAATTAGAAATCTACAAAGATTTACCACATAATTGTATTTTACTTATAATTCATAGAGATTAAATAATTAAATTTATTAATGACACAATGATGATGCAGTAATTACATTATTAATGAAAGAATCAAATAAATGGTATTATAATTATTAAAATAATTATAATTTCAACGTTTTAATGACATCCACGAATTTTATATGTGGATATTACATGTTATGATTGATTAAATATTTTTTTTGAAGTAATCCTGTTGTTATTATTTAAAAAAAACAAATACCAAATAGTGTCAAAATTGACATAAAATAGTTTTTAAAACAAATATTATATTTTTAATTGATATAATGGTCCTAAAAATATATGTTTCGGCCAAAAGACTTATATAATAATATATATGACATTAATGAACCAATTTGGGTTTGATTGGAAGTATATAGTATGTTTATTAAACATTATATATCCCTATTTATCCTTGATATATTTTAATGTAATTAATTTATACATAATTTTTAATTCATTAAAATGGTAGATATATTTTCATTGCCCATATTATTTTATTCTATATGGGGAAATGCTATAAGATAATCATCATCCCGAAATTATGCTATTTATTTCAATATGATTAATTATGGATCATTAGGCCTTGGATTTCCTATTCACTTTTAGTATATTTTTAAATGAATTGGAATACAATTTGAATGGTTTTTAGTAAAACTATATTTCCCCTTAATGTGTAGGTAGTACTCATGGGGAAACTATGAAAGGGTAATGGGATTGTCCATGCCCTTTATGTATGATGTCATTGAACAAGGCCTAAACTATATGTTTAATATGTATAACATTGTTCATTTACATTATATATATCATTACCGATCATTTATTTTTCCCTTTTTATTATTTATTTCCATTATCATCCATTTATTATTTCTTTACTAGCTATTCATTGATATAACATCATTTGTTTTTTATATTCCTTATATATTTGTTATTCCATTATTAAGCCATGTATGCTTCCACTATACAATATCACTTACTGAAAGTATTATCTCAAAAATTTCTTGTGATTTCCATTTCCCATGTTAAGGAAGAGGAATTCTATCTATGATTTTCACTATGCATCGCATTATAAAATAATGATTTATACTCATATTAAATAAAATATCATTTCTAATGTAATGATTATATATCTAGTATCATTAGGAAAATTGAAACATGATCATTGGAAAATAATATAATGTAGTATAATTATGATATTATAAAAAATCCACCGTATCTCATTGAATTTGGTGAAAGAAATTAACATAATTGAATAGAAATTTTTGTTAACTAACTAGATATGGTATAATATTTTACATGTAATGAAAAATAGCAAGCATATCTATCTGTATGGTTTCGTAATTTAGCTGACTCCAATTTATAGTTTTATTATCTTGTAGATGGCATTATACATTACACACTTAATTATACATATTCAATTCTAATTGATAAGTCAAAAGCATCACATATAAAATTAAATGTAATGATTCATTTTAGTGATGTAATAATATGATTATAAAATAAAATTCACCATGAGTAATTTAAATTCTTCTACACATTATCAATCATAATTTAATTAGGAATCACTTTCAGTCATTGATAACATACTATTGTAAATATTTGAAAAGTACTATATGAAAATTCTATTAGATCTATCATGTAAAACGAAAATTCATACATTTGTCACTATGGGTTGTAGTATATTTGATGTCACATATACCATTGATATATCTACTCAAATCCATTATTTAGAATTGTTCTGAGTAACCTCAATCCCTTCATACATTAGAAAATGGTATTTATCCCAATTTAATATCAAATTTATGTCCTTAATTTATATAAAACAATTGATAAATTCTATAATCACTATTAGGAGTTTACTCCAAAGTTATAGCGGTCATCCTTGAAAATCCCAATAACCCTTACAACCAAATATGATAATATTTAAATTATAAATAACATAAAATATATAGAGGATCCACACAATTAAAATTGAATTATTTTATAATAATTTTTTCTACATGGTCATGTTATTTTAGTTTGTACCTTTTCATTATGTGTTATATCCAATTGGTTATACCATATGTATTAATTCAAGAAATATTATAATTAATTTCATTTCAATGTATCTAGAATTTAATAAAAAAGGCTCATGGTAAATGATCATAACTGTTTCATAAATTCAAATTTATATAGTTTATGCACACTCTTGAGGGTGTCATATTCTTTTTTTGGAATGCGTTTATGCCTCTCATTGTTTTCCACATTTATTCATCCTTTCTTATGTAAAATATGGATTTGATTAATCAATAAACAATATAAAATTATTTATAAAATTCCAACATATAAATATATTCTTAAAGCAGTGTTTACGAAATTATTCATGTTCCAATTCAATCCCCTTCACCACTAAATTCATAGCTTGGTATAATACTCTAATAGTGTAACATTTTGTCACCTTCTTTCAGGAATTTCCACCTCATTGATTTTTTCCTCTTTATTTGGGTATGTCTTGGGACTCCCAAATATAGAGAACACTTTAATATAAAAGGAAACTAATTTAGGTATGTATATTTCATTAATTAATGGAGACTGGGTATAAATGTGTTAATGTATTTTTGGGGTTCTCCAAGATTTTGGAGGACACATGAGTTGTTTTTTAATTTTCATGTAACAATCCACAATATTCACTATCAAATAGAAATTGACAAGACACATAGTGGTAGTTAAAAATGTGTAATTGTTTCCAAGATCATTCCATGAGATAATTACATAATTTTAGTTATTACACACCGTTTAAGGGTTAAACCACATTTAATATTAAGAGATTGGGTTTTTAAAAAAACGTGACAAGATTTTTGGGATATCTGATTCATAAGGATTATCGATCATATAAATTGATTACATTCCATGTACATGTCATAGATTGATATTTTGGGTGATGAAATTGCTGAATGTTTGTTTATTATTACACTTCTCTCTCTCCTCTTGACCAATGGATCTTCTCCAGTGATTTTGAGAGCATTTGTTTGATTAGGATATATTTGTTCAATGATTTATCACTATTACTGTTGGGTTATCTGTCTCCATGCGAGTAATCCTTTCAGATTATATATTTCTTTTGATCGTTGTAGCACATCTTCATTGCATTATTTGTTTTGTGGAAATGTTGTGAAGTTTCCTTGGTTTCCCTTGAAGATATATAATGTGATCTTGTTCTAGGGACCATTTCATTGTTATTTTTGGTACGAAAGATGCACGTTCATGATGTATGTTGTTTTTTACTCTTTTTTGTCAACCATTTTTTTAATTTAATCAATTTTGAGATGTTAGGGTTAGTTCTTAGGCCAATTTTGTGGTTGGGTGTTCTTACTTTTCGGTGGATTCCATTAGGGTTATGTGTGACCCATGTTTTGAAATATGTGGTTCCATCTACAACATGTGTTGACGAAATTCATTTTACTTGGTTTTTATAAATAGTTCTATTAAATATAGTATAACGATATGACTATATTAAATTGTTCGTATGGATATTGGGTTTTATAAATGATGTTTTCCCCATGTTTTTTAAAATGAGTAGGGTATTCAATGAATTATGAAATGGATTTCAAATCATTGTTTTATTGAAATGGTTTGATGAACTAGTTTGTAAAATAGATCACATGGGAATCATTAGCTAATTCATTAGAAGGTATATTAATTTTTAGAATCCACCATTGGGGTTTTTTTCATGGGGATTTCTTTTTCTTCCTAGGACTATTGTTCTAGGGAGTTGTTAAAATTTCTATGGTGTTCACTTATTTGGGTGCTCCTCTACTCTCAAGATATATGTATATGTATAGTGGCTTGATGTGATGTTATTGCCTATTTGAGGTTCGATTGTCCTCAAAATCATGACCTAGTGTTTTCCTTTGTGTGACATTATCTGTTCTTCTTATCCCATTTCAACTACGTTTCGTTTGAACTATTTTTATTATACATCCATGGATTTTATATGATATATAATGCATACTATGGTTTGAATTGATATATCTATTTTCACATATGTATATAAAGTTCTATGAAATTTATTTACATACATTATTTGAAAATGATGAAACTGTGAAATTAAAATATTTTTCCATGATTATGATATAAAAAAATACTAAACTATTATCATGACTTTTTTTTAATGTTAAGAATACATTGATTATTGTTTCGTGACTAAATATGGAACACATTGGTGGGATACTACTATGTTTTCAGCTCACACCCTTTGTACCCCGTCAACGACACAATGACAATTGTATCCCTTTCAATGCACATAGATGCAGGGGTCAGTAGTGAGTTAGTAAGGATTTCTATCAGTTGAGCTAGGTTTCTAGTTGTGAGATGGTGTGTGTATACCCATGTTGTCACATAGAGTTGTTGGTTTTCATTTTTTGGCAGTCTTTTTGTGTTGGAAAAATACATGGAGAATGTTTATACTATTGAGTGTTTTGGTTTCCACTATTTGTTTTTAATTATGAAAAATATTTATCATTTCCATCATTTTCTCTATTGAATATATGTTCCACGTTATTGAATCATGCTGTGGGAAATTTTTACCTCTGATTATGGTTTGATTCCCATGGTTCTATTAACCATTTCATGTGAACCATGAATGATCCTCTATTATGAAGAAGATCAGGTTTGGTACCAGTTTAAGAGTGTATTTTAGTCATTTTCAAAACAAAATTGGTATTAAAGGAAACCTATCCACAATAGTCCCTATCTTGGGATGTTTGTTAGAGTAGAGATAATATTTTTAGGACATCACAGACATATTATGGTGTGTTCCTAGAATAATATAACTCTGATGAGTCTCATGTTATCATGGTATGTTTGTATGTTTGTTGACTATTTTTATTTCATGAAGTTAATCTCAATTTTTTTCTTTTTTTATTTAGTTTGAACTGAGATTTTTTTTGTTTTATAATTTTCTCTTTTATTCTGTTGTGAATTAGTATGCCTTGGATTTGGGTTTTTTCAGTTCCTTAAGAGGTAACTACCGATGATCCTAAAGGAATCCTGTGATGGATCATAAATTTAACAAGGCTACCATGTGGGAAATTTTCTTTATGTATCCTAATATACCACAAGATCAGAAATCTATTTTTTAGGTAGATCCACGAGCTGTAGGCGATAGTGATCAATCAAAGAAGATCATGATCAAGAAGCCACCATCCTTTAATGGTATGAATTAAACTCAAGAGGTGGAGGAATTATGTCCCCATACTGATCAGAACTTTAATATTCTAGATATATCTCTGAATATCAATGATTAGGTGCGTAACATCCAGACATGATGTTCCGAGAATGAAGTAGTGGGATTCAATTGTATAGGTGTAGAGGCATGTAGGATGGGACTATAATCATTTTAAGACTCTCTTCTTCCTACAGTTTTTCCAAAGTCTCTTATAATTGAAAATTCAATGGCGTTCCACTCTTTACAAAAGGGAGAGTGATGTGTGTTGGCCTACAAGAATCATTTTGCTGACCTATTTCATTTTGTAGCATATGTAGTTAAGAATGACATGTTGAAAGCATAGAATTACCTATAGTGTGGTAAACCATATATATATTCATCAGTATTTATGTTGATAATTTTGACCTATGTAGATATATTGTAATAGGATACGATGGAAGAACTAATAAATGAAGTAGTGGTTGTATATTTTACCCATTCTCTTAAACCTAGTGGCTTTTTCAGTGGTGCACTAGGAAAACAAATAAAGTGGAAGGATCATCACAGCGGTGGTGGACATGGTTCTCTATAGTGGGCCTCTTTTGAACATCTGGTTTCAGTTAGTTATGTGTATCTAACTTATTATCATTATAAATATTCAGACATGCTCATTATCCTTTTCCTTCATGTAATGAGTCAAATTTTCTCAGTTTTATTTGTTCTGAGAATAGAAGATGAGATATCATGCGATTCAGAGGTCCGATGTTCTAGGAATGGTTAAACACAAAATGTTATGATTTATTAGAACACATGATTTGTGCCCTAAAATAGGGGAATAAATCTTAAATGGGTGCCTGGATTAGAAATCTAGGTGCACAGTAGCATTCAAGATGGCAAATTTACCCTAGCCACGAAATTCTATTAGTCGTTATGGGTATCTAGTGATAAAACCATAAATATACATAGTTGTAAATAAATTATTGAATTAAAATAATTTTATATTAATATATTAATAAATCATTGAATGTTACTCAAATGGAAACTTTGAGACCAATATTGAGTTCATAATGTGGTGTTTTCCATTGGTGGAGCTTAAAATCGACCCGTGTGGGTCGACTTCCGATGTTAATTTTTGAATGTTATAAAAGAAAAATAAAATAAACAAAAATAAGTTTATTGTTTAAAAACATTTTGATGTGACACATCAATGCAGTGATGTGTCAGTCCATTTCATTTCTTAAATGAAACAGTGTGGAAATAATTCAAACATACAATGGGACGACATGTTTTATTTTCTCCAAAATGAAATAGTTATTAATGGTTAATTTATAACCCTGGAATTCCATTGAAATTGTGGAGAAATAAATTGGTGGTTCCCTCCTGTTGGAGGATTAGAATTGATGAACGCCAGTGGTTCATGGATTACCAATCAACGATCGACAAAAAATTACTGCACAACTCCATTTTTCACCAATGATAGATCCAAAACTCGAGGTAGTGGTTTATTTATTATTGGTATTTTCATTCTCCATTCATGATCCCAATGACCAACATATACTATCCCATAAACAATTTGATTTGTAGTAAAATCATCCTTGTGGGATGGATAAACTATGGGATATAAGGGAATATAATAATAATTAATCTTTGTCATAGTCCTACTAACATGAATGGACCAAGGACAACACAAATAAGTCCATATACCATTATATGGGTGTTCTTATTCATATTTATCTCTTCCCTATTCTTTCATTCTTCGTCAAAGGACCCTCGTGGTTGTAGTGTGATTTTCGTGGAGGTTCAGAATATGATCAGACCCTTAGAATAATGACATGATGATTTGGAACACATGGTAGTGAAGGTGGTGACCCAAGGATCACATAACATTATTTGAATCCAGAATCGAAGCACTAGAGTGAAACTGGTGGCCCGTAGAATTGGTCACCGCCATTGTAAGTGGCCGCATGTAGATGTGGTGGTGAGTGATGATCCACCGACAAGCAGCTGATGGTGGTTTCATCCTGTGGTCTAGCGGGACGACCCACAATAGGGGCCTATGGGTGGAGGGGGTAGGAGGCTGTGAACTCAAAGGCCAACAATAGAAACCCACGGTTGCAGTAGCCATGGGAACATAAGGAAGACCACGGCTCATTGGAGCTGTGTCATATGGAGAACCTGTGATGGATCCACAAGTGTACTCCAATCTCACAGACAAGCCACACAATGCGGTATGGCCATGTTGGTTGGGGTTCCTACTGGAATGTGCTCATGTGACCACATGGGTCATGGAGGGGCGCGACAAGCTGGGACACGTTCGGGTGGATCAAACCACCCTGATCGAGTGGACTGGGCCAATGGTTGGCCAGGCCTGTAGAACATGCTTGTCCATGCCAGGCTGTGATGATCCCCACCTGTCAGTCGGGTTGGGTTGATCTGGCCGTGTCAGACTAGACCTGGACCCAACCAACCGTCTTTTTACTAAAATGTATGTAACATTAAAACCGTATGTCTATTTGACATTTTGTTTGTTGTGTTGAGACCCTAAAGATGAAGTGGAACTTTTCAGATACCATACACGAGTTTTTATTGTGGTTTGATTATAACCTCTTTGTCTTAAAGTGATCGTGTCCTGGTAATTAGAGCGCTAATAGTCGAATCCTATTGCTGGGACCTACATAGAGTAAGTCTCCTACGAATAATGACATACATGGAGTATGTCTCCAAAGAAAAAATAGATTAGGTATTCTAAGAAGTCATGGTGTAGGTATCCTTGGAATACATGGAGAAGGTCTCCTACGAAGACATAGATTAGGTCTCTTAAAATTTTGCGGAGTAGGTCTCCAATGAAGATGCAAAGTAGGTCTCTTTTGAAGACGTGGATTAAGAATCCAATGAAGATGCTGCATGAGTCTCTTATAGAGATAGTATATATCATAATATTTGAATATTCATGGACATTCCGAAGTATATTACTTCCATAGACATGTACCTATATGACCAGACTCTAGTGGCTCTATTAGCTATGATATCGAGGCTCATTATCTTATTGAGACTAGGTATCTCAGAGAAAAATTGTGATATACCGAGACCAATTTTTGTCTCAAGTGATTTTTTAGACTATTTTTTTGTTATTACTATATGATAGCTCAAGGATTGAGATCTCAGGATCAATCATTCTACGTACGGGACCATGTGGTTGGCAGTGGATGAGACCATGAGTCTTCAAATCATTTACAATTATACATGAATGTTTTTTGGTATATGTATTGATGACAAATACATATTTCAAGATGACTGTATCATTTTAGTATTTTTTTCTTTTGCGGTATTTCACTTTGTGTTTCAGTGTTCCCTATGGAGTATTTTTTTACTCACCCCTACATGAGATTTTCATGCATGTGTTGTGTCTTGTGAAGACAATTGATGCATTCATAGGGTCCTTAGTAGACTAGGCATGGTTGGTGAATAGAGTGACCTGACATATGAGGCATTCTTATGTGGTATTAAAAAACGTTTTTTGTACCTACAAATCATGTATGGTTTTATTTATAGGAGTTTTAGAGGCTTTTACTTTTACTTTTCATTTTTGATGGGATTGTATTCTAGACCTATTTACCTTTAGTTTGATACTGTCATACCTAATATTTTTTACTTACTATTTTCACTTTATGACATCTGGATCTTGGAGTTTTGTGTGTCTGTATAGGTAAATAGGAAAATTATTCACATTTTTTGGGATATACCTACTCGGTGCTAGTCTAAAGCCCCTAGATTATGTGAGGTGGGCTTGGGGAAGTCACAACATGAGCCTCAGGGTTGGGTTGTGAGAGAGTGGTATTAGAGGAGGCCAGTTCCCCCTTAAGAACCCATATTCTTCAAGTTTGATTTTGGGAATTTTTTTTAAAATGTCTCAAGTATGGGTTTTCGTCTATGGAATCCATTATTAGTGCGGTGGACGACAAATCCATACAGTATGACCCTAAATTATGCTTGTTGACTTGGAAAATGAAAACACTAGTTTTAGGGGAAAACACTTTTTAAAGCATGATATAGTATTGGGTTGTGTTTATCTTGTCCTTCTTGAGTCATATCACCAAGTATAATAAATTGATCATGGAAGATCATGTTTTCTTCATGATGCTTCCACGCAGACAGTCATCCAGGATTCCACTATGTGATAATGAGGATGATCCATAGGGTGATAAAATATGGGTATAGGGATTTTTATGAGAGACAAAACGTCGGGGTGGTGTACCATGTATACCAACACCCGTAGAGTAGAACATGTTATTCATAGTACTAGTGGGTGAGATGTACATGCTAAGAACACTTCCTGAGTGTTGGTAATAGATACGCCACATGTTCAGATGCAAGAAATTCTTTTCGGTTACTGAGGACTAGCTTGAGGGGGTGAATGAGTTTTCCACCTAGCCAGGACCCATTAGATCAAATAGTGGACCTATTGGTGAGCCTTATACATGGATCAATAGAGAAATGGAAGGGTTTAGATTACATTGGATTTTGATGAGGTGACTCTTCCATGGATTCATATTGATAACCGTTATCATATAAGTGTCTCTCACCATAAAATATTATGGATATGCATTCCCAAGTACTTCTACAGCTTCAGAAAGAAGACACGTTGGTATATGATTATTCATCAAGGCATACCAACTTTCTAGGTATTGATTGTATATGATACATTACTAGTGCATCTGGGATTGGTCATTTGATAAAGGTTTTCATGGGGACAACTGAGCCATATCTATTCCTCTGTGCATTCCTACTTATTCTAGTGTTCTAGAGAGAACCTTTTTGGTTGAAATTCATTTGGATGAGCATATACATCTAGTAGATGTCATTAGTGGGCAAGAAAAAGTGTATACCTCAGGAGTAGGATTCCGATATCAGTCTCAGAGATAATGATGGGTGAGATGTTCTTAGAGGAGGTCCAGTGATAGGGGATCTGTAGCCTAGGTATCATAGGGGGAGTCCAGTCAGCCTAGAGATAGGAAATAATTTTCATTTGACATTAAGGGACATCTCTCTAGAGATTTTCTAGGCCGTATTGCTGTTGATAGGTAAATGGTGGATGGGCCACTAATGTAGATAAAACAAATAGAACAAATGGTTCTTCAGTGTGTAAGATGTGGTAGGGGATTTGGGAGAGTAGGAGGAGGTGGTATACAATTCCACATGTTACCACCACCACACCATGTGGTCCATACGAGGTTCCAAGAGATGGAGGACATGGGATGGGGCACCTGCATGTGGTCAAAGAATAAGAAACAAGGCCTCCATGAATGACTCGAGGTATGATATGTGTCTAATATTAACTTCTATATAAATAGAAATAGGTGAAAATAATTATTCCTGGTCACAAATCTTGTTCGAGACATAGAGTTTCCGATTAATCCATTTTATAGACTCTTATGTTTGGAGATTCCTATGGGAGGAGACTCTATAGTCACATTTATATCGATAGTGTGATCGGAACCATGAGGTTAGTGTTTTGGTTGGATCCTCGTGGTAGAAATTTGGAGGGTTTATGACACCATTCTTGGTATGGATTGGTTACCGATAGTTCATATCCAGATTGAATTTTTTGGCCAAAATGGGTGCTGTATGTCCGCTAAAATGAACATGGGTTATTCTATGGATGGTGAAAAAGAAAACCCCTGAAGAACGATATAGAGTCATTAATAGGATGGTGAAACTAATAACTATTGATTCTTCTAGACTTACCCTTAGGGGAGTGGATTTTATGAGTTTTCAGTTCCCAATAGTAGTGGTGTAGTACAATGATGTCTTTCCCCAAGATGTTTCTAGGTTCACCTCCTCGTAGGAAGATAGGATTATGCTTTTTTATACACCATAAGATGATACTGATATCAGTATCAGTATTTTAGATGTATTTCATTGAGCTTCATGATCTAAGGTTGCATGTGGAGGACTTGGAAAGGATGGGTTTAGAATAACCTAGTGTTCGCGGTTATGTGTTGAATACTACACTTTAATGTGGTGACTATGTAAAATGATTTTGAACTAGAAAAAGGTAGATGAACACTTCAATCATTTTAAAGGGGAAACCATTAATATAGGTAGAATTGTGCTCAAAATCATTTTAGCAGTTAAGATAGAGTTTAAGAAGTGCCCCAATATTTAGTTTTCAAGAGGAAAGAGTCGAGTACGTAGTATTCTGCGATGAAACAGGGAACAGACATGGTAGTGTCTTGACATAGAGGAAATCAGTCATTGCCAATAGTTAATGTCAGTTAAAACCACATGAGAATAACTATGCGACCCATGATCTTTACTTGGAAATGATATCTTTTTTATCGGGGATGTGGTGACACTACCTGATGGGTGGGTGGTTCGTCATCTACTTATACCACAAGAGTCAAATCTATACCTTATTGCAGTACTTTTTTGAACAAGATATAGAGGATTTGTCTAGAGTTCCTCCTCTACTATTACATATAGAGAGTCTATACTACTACTAATGGATTCCTAGCACCAGTTGATATCAGTAGGAGATCCAGTTCTTAGTTTTCTGAATGAGGCAACATAGCAGTTCACCTCGTTAAAGGTATGATTTTTGGGTTGAGATGATGTAGCTTACTTTAAGCCAGGTGGTGTTACCCCCCACTCTTAAAGTGAGTAAGGGAGTCATTGATCATTGATACTAATGATGAGAATTTACATGCCTAGTTGTCCATGGGGAATTCCCTTATGGATATTCAAATGGAGGGGAGAACATCGCCCCTTTTAGAGGATGCAAAGTAGTAGCAGTGGTCACCTATAGTTGTGAGATGCATCAGGATATGCAAGGGAGTGTCAAGGCAGACACCATGAATGAAAAAACAGGTTGATGTTTGGATTTATTATTTATATAAATGATAAAATCATTTATGAATTAGTTTCGTGGTTTGTAAACTCACAGTGTCGGGATCCTATTTTTGGAAGGGGTTTCTCATTTCTTCCTTGAGGTTCAATGAAGGTGTTGAGAAATGATATCGATAAAAACCATGAATATTTTATCATGTATATCTAGGGGATATGGTACCATCTGGTAAAAAATTTACTAACTCACTATGTGGATCAATTCATATCTTTTCAGGAGAAGAATTCAATAGAGAGTTTGTTATCCCTCTAGATGAAGGCGATATATCGACTCCATGGAAACCTATAGGCGATAGTTTTTTATTTGGATGCTTTATTTGCATCCTAGTAATGGAAATAAAGGATCAGTAGGAGAGGACCCTCTATCAGTAGTTGAATCCTTTAGTACATGACTGGTGGTAGCACAAGAATCTTCAGAAGAGCACATGGGAGTGGGGTGACTAGGGTTGTTCTCATACCCTCATTTGTTTGGGTATCCATTAGATTCAATTTTATATATGTAAAGGATTATGGTGGGGAGAATGTAATGAATCATACTTTCATGTTTTTTGAAATATTTTTGTGAAAATTATGAGACCTTCTACTGAGACAACATGATATTCTGAGGCCTGGTGAGCAAGGAAGGGTTTGAAAAAAAATGATATGCTTTAATAGTGAGCATGAGTGGAATCCTAAAAAAATTATAATAACTCTTCAATAGGTTTCTTGATAAAAACCCTAAAGGAAACTTGGCATTCAGTATGGTGGGTGTACCCTAGGTGTGGCTTAAGATTAGTCAGTGCGGGTCTCAAGGGATAAAACCTGAAAAGGATGCTACCGTAAATAAATTAACTAAATAATTAAATTTATTTTAAAATATTAATTACTCATTAATAGTTACTCAGATTGGATGTCTGAGAGCACCGTTGGGTTTTCTATGTGGATTTTCTATTGGGAAGTGCCTATCATTGACCAATGCATTTCAACTATGAATGATAATTTTTGGATGTTTTAAAAGAATAATAAAATTAACTTAAAGATGTTTATACCCCTTAAAAAAAATTTGAGTAACAAAATAACAAAATGATGATTCACCATATTTTTTTCCTAACTAAATTAACATGGTGATGCTGCAATGCTGCAATGATATGACACATTTTATTTTCTCACTAATTAAAAAGGAATTCAGGGTTAGCGTATTACCCTATAATTCTAGGGAAACTTTGGGGAAAGGTGTTGGATGTTCCCTCCTATTGGTGAAAAACAAATGATGATCACCGAAAAATCGAGGATAATAAATCAAGGATTGAGGATTGAAGAATGATGGTGGCCTAACAATGTTCATCACCAACAACATATCAAAACCTTGAGAAAGTTGGATTATTTATTCTGGGTATTTTCTTTCCCCACTCTTGATTCTAATGAAGAATGCATACCAACCCATGAATAGGTTTGTCTATTGATTGATCTTTCTTATGGGTTGGATAAACTATGGGATTAAAGGGAATAAAATGATGATTATTCTTCGTCATAATTCTGCTGACAAGAATGGAACAAACCTAACATGAACATGTACAAGGTATGCTCTACTAGAGTTCTGGTGCTTAGATCTGTCTCTCTCTTCCCTGTTCTTGAATTATTCATCAGCGGTATCCCATAGTCCAAGAAGACCACGACAGCAGGATGACCCGTGGTTGGGGGCCACTTGTGGAGGTTGCAGGATCCATCTAGATCGAAAGATGATGATGGAAACACATGGTGTTAGTGGACACTAGTGGCGGTGGAAGGCTGTGATAGGAGGCCACATCAGTAGAGGTATATGGATCATTGGAGCCACGTCGGTCATAAAACCCATGGTGGAGTAGTGTGCATGTGTTGTTCATGTGGACCAGCAACACAATGAAGACCATCCACATTTAAATGGGCACCATATAGCATGTGGTTAGGTGATCGTGTGGGGTAGGGTCAAGCGTAGCTACTATGACCATGTTTGGGTCGATCGAACCAGCCAACTTGAATAGGTTGGGTCAGGCCCTACGGGTCCGGTCAACCCGACAGAGAGGGTTAGACCCAGCGGAGAGGTTCAGGCCCAGCAGAGAGGGTCGGTCCTGGAAGTGAGTGTTGGGCCCATTGGAGAGGTTCAGAACTAATGGGTCGGGTCAGACTAGGTGGGTCAGGTCGGACACTGTGGGTTGGGTCGGGTCAGTTCGGGCTAATGGGTACATACCAGACATAGACCCAAATGACCCCCTTTCTACTGAAATCCCTATAACATTCATGATATATGTCCATTTAACAAGCCACTTGTGGTGTTTGGACCATCGTGACGAGGAGGTACATTTGAGATATTATTCATCCGTTTTCTTGAATGTTTTCATATAGACATTTTGGCTCGAGGAGTAGGTGATCCAATAATGAGCACGCTAAGAGAAATATCTTGTGGCTGGGAACAACGTGGAGTTAGTCTCCTGCGAACTATGAAATAAGTGTAGTAAGTCTCTAGAGAAGACCCAAAGTATGTATCCTATGAATATAAAGAGTAGGTATCCTATGAAGATGCAAAGTAGGTATCTTGTGAAGACTTGGAGTGTGTCTCCTACAAAGACACAGAGTAGGTCTCCAACGAAGGCTGGTAGTATGTCAAATGTAAAGATGCGTAGTAGGTATCTTGTGAAGACATGGAGTATGTATTTTATGAATATGCATAGTGAGACTCTTGGAGGGACTATATGTTACATTGGATTTGAATATACTCGGACATTCCCATGTATATTCACTCCATATACATGTTCCTATGTGACCAGTCTCTAGTGACTCTATTGGTTGTGATATTGGGACTCATTGTCTAAGAGATACCAGATGTCTCTAGGAAACAATGTGACATATTGAGACAAGGAGTTGTCTTTAGTAATTTTGGTATAATACTTCCACATGATTACTATTATATAGCATGAGGAGTGAGATCTCTCGGATCAATCTTTCTATGAGTAGTACCATATGGCTGGAAGTGGATAAGACCTTGAGTCTTAGAATCCATTATGAGAATACCTGGATATTTTTGTTATATGTTTTGTTGACACAAACCTGTGTTGAGATGATTTTATTTTCATAGTAGTGTTTCCTTTGTGAACTTGTACATTTTTTTCAGGGTGACATATTGAGTATTTTTTTACTCACCCATGCATGGGACTTTAACACAGGTGTCATGTCTTGTGTAGAAGACCAACTCTTTGATGGAGTCATTGGTAGACCAGGGATAGGGGTGTTTAGAGTGACCCAGAAGATGAGGTGTGCTTCTGCAGATTTAGATAGCTATTTATATAGTTACCCCTAAGGTAGGGTTTTATGAAGATGAGTTCCAGTGACTTTTACTTTTACATTTTCTTTTTATTGGGATTGTATTATAACCCTGTTTACCTTCCGTTTTCTTATATAGTTCCTTTTGTTTGTTTACATAATGTTTTCACATTCTATAATTCGTGGATTTTAGTTCTATGCATGTGTACCGGTATATAAGAAATTGCCTCCCATTTTTTTGGGATATTTCTACTCGGTAGTAGACACCATCCCCTGGCCTATGGGAGGTGGGTTGGGGTAGTCACAAAATTGGACATGAGAGACAGGTCGTGACACTTCACCTATAATGATGTTTAATAGTTTTGGATGATATAGTCATATGTAGATCATATATCTAAATATATATACACACTAATATGCTTAGGAATCCGCAAATCAAATGACTACTAAGGTGTAGTAATATTCTTCCACAACTACAGGGCTCTAGCCATAGTCCTTAATAGTGAAGCACCATCACGTAGTAGATGAGTTTCCGATGATGGTAGATGTTGGTCTAGTGAAAGTGAGAGGTACAATAATTGTTTCATCTGTGATAGATGTTTATTTAATGATAACAGTGCTCCCCAAATGTTTATATCTGACTATTTTATAGATATATTTAACATTATAATGGAAGTTATTTCATTTTTTATGGATATAGTGACACCACATGGGATGTTGAAAGAGTCAAGGTCTTAGTGTCAATATTGTGTGTAATAGATAACTTATCCACAGTTAGTCTTGGATGTTTTTGAACTAAATATGATTTATAATGTCACCAGGCTGGATTAAGTTGTTTCTAATGATACAATGGTTGATTATTATCATCTATGGGTATTTTTTAAAAGATTATGGGACACCATGGGTGTTTTTGGGAGAGGAGGATTCCATGTCCAGTAACAAAAAGCCTTCCCACCCAGATCTAAGGGGTTCGTTTCCTTCTAATGTTATTGTTAACAATGAAATATCTTCAGTTTTTTGTCTTCATGCTATTTTTAGGACATTCATGAAATTTTCATAGATGATTTCTCCCAGATTCCTCTAGAGAGTGAGTTAGAGTTTATAATTCAACTAGTTCTAGTTACATAGCTGATATTGATAACTTATTATCATATGGAACCATATAAGCTATAATATATCATGATTTCATTTGAATATAAGGCTCTAGAGGGAATTTTTCACCATAGTGTTTCACCATGGGCATACCCTGTGCTCTTTTACAAGAAGGTAGATATTTCACTCCGATTGTGTGTGGAATATTAGAAGTGTAAATGGGGAATGTTTGAGAAAAAGTATACTATTTCATATTTTGATGATTGTTTGATCCTTTAAATGGGTAAAAGTGGTTTTCAAGGATTAATCACTTGTTGGGTTATCACCTGCCCAGGTTCTGAGATTCTATTATATAGAAGATGAATTTTTGGAGATGGTTTGGGAATTATGATTGCTTGTGATGCAGTTTGGTTTGAAATAACTCATGCAGTTTTCATGGATTTGATTAATTAGATATTCTAATAGTATCTTGACAATTTAATGGTATTTTTCATGTATAACCTTTTGGTGTATTCAATATTATAGGGAGATAACAAGCACTATTTTGAGTTTGGTTATGGATATGATGAAGACTCACCATTTTTATGGAATTATTTGAAAATGAACTTTATAGATAAATGATTTGATTCTCTTAGGACATGTGACTTCTAAAAATTTATTATTAGTTGATCCTGATAAATTGATGTTTATATATTCATGCCAAGATTTAAATAATTACTTGATATTCAGAAAATCCTTTGTTCTTATTGGATACTATCAGCAGTTCATCAAGGATTTATCTATGTTGGTGTCACCTTTAAAAGATTTCACCATGAATGGTTTTAAAATTTTATGGGATAAAAGGTGTCAATTTTCTTTCAATGAGTTGGAATGAATTCAATAATTAATTCCAATTTTGATCATAAATTAGTCTGGTATGGGTTATATGGTTTTTTAAGATGCAATAGGTATATGTTTGGGTTGTTTTATCATAAATGGTAATCATGTGGTGGCTTACAGCTCTCATTAGTTTCTACCATAGGAGAATAATTACCCCACACAAGATTTATATTTTTCTATAATAATTATTCTTCTAATGTGTTAGTGGAATTATATTTTTGGGGAAATGTTTAATGTCTTTTCTAACCACAATAGATTGAGATATATGTATTTTGGAAGGTTGTGAATCTTAGACAGAGGTGGTGGGTGGAATACCATTATACAACATAATTTGATATTATCTAAACCGTGGAGAATGAGAACTTTTCATATATTTTATTAAGACGAATGTTCCATGACAAACTATTTTGGATTCGATGGAAGATTGGAACATTATAAGGATTTTTTATAGGTTTCATATAAATTCTCAAGAGGATGTTTCATTTATAGTTCTGACAAAAATTTAGTCATCATCATCTATCAGTGATTATCTTCTTCTGAGTCAGTGGTTGGATGACGAGTTTAGTGGTATTTGAGAAACCCAATATTGTAGAGAGATAGTTTGAAGTTGTCCTCTCTCTTCAGATGATATTATTAATTTTATTGATAAGTCTCTCATTCCAACATCCATGATGGGAATATTTTTTTAATAGTTATTCATGGTCCATTTATATAAGAACAGTGAGGAATTATTATGACATGAGATGATGATTTTGGTGGCCGAGTATAAAGCATGACATTGTCGATTAGGTGTCGTGACATACACCTACAAATATATAAAGGTAGGGAATTTGAAACCTTCTGGTTTTCATTAGCTTCTTCTACTACTTGTTTAGAAATGGTAGAGGGTATCCATGGCCATTTTTATTTGAATACCATCGACTACCTGAATGAGGAATGCTTTATGGGTGGTAATTGATTAGTTGAAAATGTCATCTCATTTAATTCTGATCAAATACGTAACTACTATCTATGATCTATGTAATTGATACATGTAGGAAATTTTGAGGTCAAGTGGGGTTCCTTCTAAAATTGTTTTAGTATGGGATCCTTTGTTTACATCATGGTTAGAGTGGAATCTCCAGGAGGATATGAGGACTCTGGTGATATTGAGTACAACTTACCATCCAAAGAAAAACAATCATATGGATCATTCTATACAAACTCTGAATGATATCCAACATGCTTGTGCCTTTGATTTTAGTCGATCTTAGGATAACTATCATGGAATAGATTAGTTTTCTTATAAAAATAGTTATTAGTCCTCGACCAGAATGTATCATTTCGATGATTTTTATGGTCACCCATGTAGATAAAATCATTATTGGGAATATGTGGGTGAATCTTATTTGGTGGGGCTGAGTTTGGTTTTAGAGACAATTGGGACCATTTTGGATATACATCAGAATTTTTTATAGTACATAGTTAGTAAAAATTATCTATGTAACAACTGTGTTTTATTTGGGATTTTCCCAAAGGAGATTGGGTTTTCTTAATTTTTTTTTCCTTGTATGGGTCACAATTAGCTTGGAATGTTTGGAATGTTAGATCTGAATTTTTTTGGAACTTTTGAGATCACTGAGCATCATGGACAAGTGGATTATCAGTTTTTATTTTTGAATTGTTCTATAGACAATCATTATTTTTTCTATATATTAGATCACCATAAATATCATCATGATCACTCTAACATTTTGAGTTGGGAAGATATTATGTTAGAGAGGGATTTTTTTTTCAACATCCTATATTAATCATTGAATCTCAAGGGAATGTCTTCTATGGGAATTCAATTTTGTTGGTCAGAGTGTTATAGAGGAATGGATCAGATTCTCATGAGACTAGTGTTTGTGATTCATTGAGGAGAAAGTAGTTCCCTAAGCTATGTACCAGAATTCATTATTCTACATGACTTCCCAGTGATGTAATTTCACAAGGTGGGGAGTTTATGAGAACTCTTTAACCACATTCATGTATTTTCCTCCACTATTCATGTTCTTCTCATTAACAGGGTACGTCGTGTGACTCCCAATGATGGAAACAATTTTCTATAAAATATGACCTAATGTTTGGGGAAATATCTTTGTTTGAATTAATGGTATTTGGCTTTAAATGTGTTAATGTCTATGAAGTATTCTCAAAAAATTTGGAAGATAATCTTGGTGTTGTGTGTTTTTCGTGTAATAATTTGTAGATTCCACTATTCCTATGATCTGTAAATATCATGTAATGGTAGTACATGGTGTGTAATGGTTTCTAGGATCATGTCATGAGTTGAAGTTATAACATAAATGAATAGTCATTATGTAAGGGATACATGTAATGTAATGTTAAAAGATTTGTTTTTAATTAAAATGTGATGGGTGTTTTAGTGTATCTGAGTCCCAAGGATTACATTATGTGAAAATGTATCAAATTCCATCTAAATTTCCGAGTTGATGATTTTAGGTTACTTCCTTAGTTGGATGATGATTCATTCCTCCACATATCTCTACCCTCTCAACATTGGTATCTTCTGTGGTAATTTTTAGAGCCTTCATTAAATATGGACTAATTCATTTGGTGATGGATCAGAATTTTAGCTAGGTTGAATCTCTTTAGGTGACTAATCCATTATTATTATTCATTTCCATTGACCACAGTACCATCATTGCATTGTGCAATTGGACATTTCTATTTGTGGGGATATTTACCTTGTTTCTCTCCAAGATTCATTGTATGATATTGTTATGGGGATATTCCTTTGATGGTTATGGTGCGGAAGGTTGGAGTTCATATGGTATTTTTTTCTATTACTCTGCTAACCATTTTTTTAATCACTTTTGAGATATGAGGATAAGTTATAGGGCCTCTATAATTGGTTTTTGTTTATCCTTATTGGTGGATTCTATTACAGGAGTGTGCGCATTGGTTATTGAGGTAGGTGGTTCTGTCTCTAGCCTATATAAGTGAATTATATTTGTCTTGTTTTTGATAAATTATTTTCTTAAATGAATTGAAATGATATGATTGATTTTTTTCGTGGAACTGGTGTTTTATATAAGATATATTTTACATAGTTTGGAAAAAATATAAAAGGTTTTTCAAAAAATTGTGAATTGGTTTTGTGAAATTTATTTCAAATAATGGGTTGATTGAATTTATTAAATGACATAGTATGTAAAATACTGAATGTGGAAAATCTTGGGTTCAAATTTGGGCGGTATAGTAATAGGTCTCATCCACAATCAAGGTGTTTTCTCATGGGGATTTCATCTTCACCATATGCCTATTGTTTTAGGAAATTTTTATACCTATTATGGGGTTGGATTTATAGTGTGTTCCTTTTCATTGTAGACTCAATTCATATGTTTGTTTCTATAGTGTGTACATTATTTTCAATGTTATCTATGAGGGTCCCAAATATACATACCTAGTGTGATCCTTATCATGATGTTTTCCGGATGTTTTAGCTGATTTAAGATAATGTTAGTTTGTACTATTATGATTGTAATTCCATGGATTTTATATGATATTTGATGGGTGGTTTAGTCTGACTTGATATATTTGTTTTGATATATTCATATTAAATTATTTGAAACTGATTTACCTTTTTTCCTTTAGAAACGGGGAAATGGGGAAATTAACCTATTTTCCATGTTTTTGATATAAGAATTGTTATAATATTATAATAACTTGTTCTATTTGAAGATGATAATTATTTGATTATTTATCATATACCTGATATAGAACACCTGGGATAGATCCTAATGATCCTGTTAGCTAAAAACCGACATACCCCTTCAGTGATGTGTAGGAATTTTCCTGTTTTTTGATGTACGCAACTGCAAGAGGTCACACTAAGGTGATGAGGTTTTCTTTCAGCTGAGTTGGGTAGTTAGTGGTGATATGGTGGGAGTCTACCCACATTATCACATAGATTAGTTGGGGTTTCTATTTTTGTAGTCCTTTTTGGTTGACCTGTACATGGAGAATTTTACTACAGTTGAGTTTTTTTGTTTCCAATGATTATATTCAATTATGGAATATATTTTTATTTTCAATTTTTGTATCTATTATATATATATTCCATTCCATTACTTTATGTTTAGAGAAATAATTCCCTACGATTGTTGTTTGATGCCTGACTGCTATTTAGAAACCAATGGGGACCCATAATTCCTTTTAGGTATTTAAAATATTGGGTTTGGTACTATTTTTAGTGGTAATATGGGTTACAATCATTTTAAAAAGTTTCCTAATAACGAAAAATAATGGTCTAATTGAATTTGTGAATTTAATAGACTAACCTAATGTTTTCTTGTGTGTTTTGAGAACATCCAATAGATTTTTATCTAATTATTTATCATAATTTTATGAAATTATAATTATAAGTGTATTTTCTCAACCCAATTATATGTACCCTAATACAGAGGAATGAATATTCATTTTATGAAATAGGTGATATCACCATAGATGTATTTAATGGATTTATTTGTATCCACTCCTTAATATTTCTCTTAAAATAATAAATATGAATATTTCTTTGACCATTCAACTCTAAAAATCCCAATATATATCCTCCCCCTATTCTATGGGGTTTTAAAATGAATAGAATTCAAAAAAATTGTCTTACATTTATCAATAATATTATCTGAGATGTCAATCATAAAATAGTATTATGTGAATTTTATTTTTTGAAATCATGAATCAAAATAGATTCATCATTTTATTCCCATATGCTTATGGTATTTCTCCCCTTTGGAATATAAATTCACACTCCACAAATTATAGAATATGGATGAGAATGTCTCATTGGTTTTTCTCCATCTCTCTCAATTTTCCCAACCAAAAATATTAAAGGTTGCATTATCTAACCAATTCTAACTAAAATATCAAAAATGTATCCTATTAGATAATTTAGTGATCTATAAATCAATTATAATTCGGAGTAGTTATCCCTTTATTATCTAATTCCAAATTCCTTGAGCACTATAAGTGAATAAATTATGATAGTTTATCAGAAGTGAATAAAACATGTGTAAGACTTCATTCCAAAGTACATAAATATTATTTTTAAATTTCCATGGCCATTCATATTTTATGGACTATTCCACTCTATAGTTACAATTGATTCTTTAGTGTGCAAGAAAAAAATCATGCTTTTCTAGTCTCATCCTATATGAGATGATTTTATTAAAGTACTAAATATAAAATGTAACCTTTATATGTATGTAGAAAATTAATGACAGTGTTAATATTCTAAAAATTATGTAATATTTTTTTTGAAATTGTTATGCCCATGCTTATCCAACTCCATGTCATTTGGTGGAAATCTAGTAGGTGCTCTACACATTTTTAAATATTTTATATTTAATGTACCTCTATTTATTGGACTCGTTTTCTTACAATTAAACATGGTTTCTACCCTAAATTTCTTTCATTTTGTTAATTGGTATTTTATTTAAACATTACATTTCATTTAATTTCTAGATGTATCCTTAATGAACAATGAATTTCGTCCTTTAATTTTTATTCTAGAACCAACACCCTATGATTTATGTCAATGGTACTAATTATTATCATATTCTCTATAATGATATATTTCATTAGGCAAAAACCCCTCTAATGTTTTAAATTTTTTAATACATTATTATGTACATTGATCTAATTGATCAATCCTTGAAATGATGCATTTAGTAACATCTGTCATTTTTAGATTATGAAATCCAATTTTATCAAAAACATCTTAAATATTTTCAATTACCTTAATAAATTGAATTGAAATTGATTTTTACTAGCCAATATTTATTTTTTGACATCTAACCAAAGATATCCAATATGCAGTTCTCCAGGAAATTTTGGAGGATCATCTATTTTAATACTTACTTACTCATTACTTGATAGATTGGGATGAATTTGGTTTTATATTTTTCTATGTTAGAGAATTGGTGAATTTTATAGTTTTCATCGCATAATTTCTAAGGAAATTATTTTTATCATCTTCTAATTGTGATATAACTAATTAAGTATCATTGATCTTGTAATTAATAACATTACATAAAAATAAACCATAATAATTCTATTTTATTTTTCCAAAAATCATTGAAACTATATACTAATTACAATTTAAAATATAATTTATTTGAGCATTAAAATCATATTATACATATTATTATTTCAATAAACCATTTTTTCAATCATTAAATATTATTATATATTTATAACATGAACATTGAAAAAATTATTTAGGTCATTATAATTTTTATCACCATAGTGTCCTCATATTGATAAGTCAGTTGATATTTGTCTTATTGAATTCAATCCATTATAGATAAATTTTACTATAATTAATATTTGAATTTCACAATACGTAATATAATGATAGTAATTCATAAATCTTCATAGTATTCTTGAAATAGTTTATTATTTTATAAAAAAATATGGAAATTCTTTTCCTCAAATCAATAATCCTTTGATCGGGACACAAACACCTCATGAAAGAACAATAGATCTCTTACTAGGATGCAAATGAACTAGTATTTAATTATAGGGGCCAGTTTATATATATTTCAATTAAGAAATAGGATAAATATCATATCATTAATTTACCATATTAAAATACATTAAATGGTATATATTTAAATATTTTTAGGAAGTCTTTAATAAAATCCATTTAATCCTCTAATAGAAACATTTCTAATATTGGATGGTCCTGAAAATGAAAGAATAAGGTAATGGACTAGGATTTTTTGAATCCTTAAATTGGATTTCATCTCGTTTTTTTGGGTGTGAATAATTATTTTATAGGGTTGTTGGAGTTTATTGGTTGAGTTTTGGATCAATATGTTCTAAAACTAAAATGTCAGAAGTCATGGGGAAGACACTTTTCAACTGTAGCTATAATGAAATGAATATTTATAAAAATTCTGAAACTGGGGTGGAAAATAATCATTTTGATAGTAATATTACATTTTGGATGAATTATTAAATAAAATGTTCATTACAGATGTGGGTAAATCTATTTTTAAGGGTTTTAGGCTTGTTTAGAATTTGGTGACGTCTCCATGGATAATATGGCTGGTTTAACACCCATGTACCTAGGAATAGAGGAATTAAATAATGGAATTGAGTGATCTTTAGTATTTTTAGGTATTTGGGTATAATGATAGTGGAATGTGTGGCTCACATTTACCATAGTGATATTGCCTATGTCGTGATGGGTTTAATTTGATCATAATTGGGTTTTTAGTTTATTCTTTTGTACGGATGATATGATCATTCCAGATTTCATCATTTCATGGTGGGGAAAAACCATTTTAAAATGGTTGAAATGAAAATTATGTTTAGCGGTATATAAAAATATAAAATAGATATTATTTTCCCACAAAATTTGAATGAGGACTTAATTGATATTTGGGAATCTACCACACCATTGTGGAGGTCAGTATAGTTTTCTCTAAAAATAGTGGTTGAGCATTATCCTCAATTTTACACTATTTCTCTCTTTATCAAAATATATTGAATCATAGGGCCCTTATTGAAGAATTTTATTATCCCGTTTGTGGATATGAACCACTAAATTCATGTTATTGATTCATCATTGATCCAAGGTACCTTTTCTTGTTCTGTTTGTGTTTCCCATATAGAATTTTTGGTTCTCTTTTTTATTCTCTTGTTATGGTAGTGGGATACCAAAGTCATTGCTAGTGTCTGATCATGTTCATTATATGGGGATTTATGGTTAGGTTACATTGTAAATCATTTAAAATTTTGTGGATTTTTGTCTTTGATTTCATATTTTTCATATTTTTCATCATCGATGTATCAAAATTGGAAATGAAATTCTAAATGAGTCTTTTATCTCTTGCTATAATGTTTTTTTGGTTTTTTTATTTCCATTCAATGATCATTTCATAATCAGTATGAATTATAATTTTCTTATTTCTTCTTCTATATTATTTTATTTTTATTATGGAGAAACATCATAGTAATTCTCTAAATTATATTGAATAAATCAAAAATAACAAAACATATATGAGGAAATTAGAAGGGGTATATATGGTCATATGTGCTTTATAAATTTCGGTGCTATTTTATATCTGTTTTTTTTTGTTTACTGACATTCACTATTGTGATTTATTATTTATTTTTAATGTATAAAAACATTTTTACAATCCTAATTTTATAATTATTTAAACGCAGAAACACAAATTGGTATTGATGTGTTGTTATTTTCCTGAATCATATTGGAAGATAATAAATAGATTTATGAGATTAATATAGTAGTGATAATTTTAATAGAATTTGAAATTAAAATTTCGGTGTTAATAAATATGATAAGTTAAATATAGATTAATGTATTCGGTGATAACAATCATTAGGGTGTCGATGTACTTTGGTGGTGGTGTTGTAATGATGTGGTTTTAGTAAAGGTCTTAGTTGGGGTAGAGTTAACATATTTCTGTTTAGAATTATATAATCTTTCTAGTAAATTATTCAGACTGGAATGTTGTGGTATAATGTTATTTTTGGGGGGGCTTATAAAATCTTATGTCAATATGCTATAATAAGAGTGGTTCCATAAGTGGTTTAGGTTTACTGGATTGATTTTGTGGTGTGGTTTATCATCTTCGTTGTATGAGTTCTTAAATGGGTTATTTGTTGGGATATAATTTTTCATTATTTAATTATTATATAATAGATGGTTGAAATAGGATTTCTTATGAATACTAATATATGGGTGGAGGGTTAGGTTTATTTTGAATTTTTTTGGCATGAAATATTGCGATATAAAAAAATAATTAGTTAAGAATAACATGGAAACAATATAATATTGTTTTCAGTATAATTGAAAATTTATTGAGAACTTTAGAATGAATTAATGTAAAGGGAGAGTTATTGTGAAATGAATATCACTATAATAAATGTTAATAATTATTAATTAATGGCAGAAAATGATAAGTGGATAGATTAATGGTTGTATACTAAATATGGGTAAAATGATAGAATGATAAACATAATGAGGTTGGTAGATGATAAATGGTGGGATTGAAAATAATGCAGAAAATTAGATTTTTTTGAGTCTCCTATTTTAATATTATGTTGTTTATAGTATTGAAGTTGAATATATGTGGAACATGGTATATGTTTGATATAGTTTTAGTTTGATCTTATAAAAGTTGTTATTGGGGATATGATGTGGTAATAGAGGATAAATGGTTAAATTATTAGGATTTAATTGGTCAAATTTATGATATGTGGGCTGTGATGCCATCTAGTAATTATATATATATATTGGAGGTATAATGGAAAGTGGTTATATTTTAAATATATTTATAAAATTGTCTTAACTTCCATTGTATATGTGCGGTTGTTACATAGTGGGGTTCATGATTTGTAAGAATAGGGAATGAGATATAATTTATTTTTGTTTAGCATACCTGGTAATGATGAAGTTGTTTTTAATATTAAAATATAGGTGGGTTTAATACATTCATGGAGAATTTTGTGGGTTTTTCCCTCCATGCTTATGACAACCATTCACTGTGTGGTCTGGGAAGGGGGTATATGTGGTGGTGTCGTGTGGATAAGTGGTAACACGACATGTATAGATATATATTTTATTTAAAATGGGATAAAGTGGAATGGAAATAGGTGGTATTGTGGACAAATATAGATTTGACTTATCAGATTTTATCCTTTGTAGCTATTTCAGGATTAGCTGGTGGGGGGGGGGGCTTTCATACTATTGTTAACTACCTAGTTATGAGTCGGACTGGACTATGAACCAAAAGATTAGAATTGTGGTAATTTTTTTACTATTTTATTTTCATGGATTGGTGATGTTTTATTAAATGAAATTATTTGGATTTGGATGGTGGGTTTGAATCATTATTTATTGAATAACTATGGTCAATACCTTCTAATTATGAGTTTTATACCCCTAATACCAATCATTTATCAATGACATATTAGAGGTGGTATTTGGGAAAAAACACACCATCACATTAATTATAGTAGTGGGTTACCATGGGTGATGGTCATGAATGAATGGTATCATAGATTTTGGTTAGGAGATAGAGTGGAGTTTGGAGTTTTGAACATGTGAAGATTTTATAGCATTAGAGGGAAAATTTATGTTCCCATGATTAACATGTGATATAGACCAAGTATAATAGCTATTATATAGATTTATGGGGCCCAATATGATCCAAATTAATTAACTAGACATCTTTCATTGATTTTTAAATGAACTATAACTATTATAGTGAAGAAATCAAAGGGAGGTATATATATAATTGTCATTAACAATGTTGGAATTATTATTTTTGATCTTATCCATGTTTCTATGAATATTTATTTTATAACATATCCATTGATATATTATAGGTAATCTATCAAAATGGTTAAATTATTATAAGGAAAATAGTGAAATTAGGATTAATTATAATGTATTTTTTTAAATATATTAATATTTATTATTTAATATGACATGTTCATGATTTAAAATATATTTGGTAACCTTAAAATTACATTGATTATCATTTTTAGAAATAATATAATTTTAATACACTCCAATAATATTTATAATTATTAGTAAAAAAATGTTTTAAAAAACCAATTATACTTATGATTGAAAACATATAGAGGAATTATAAATTAAATGTAGCCATCATAATAAAGGTTCTATCAATTATCTGTAATGAATTGTTTATGTGGAATTTATTACGAGTTTTGAATTTTTTGATGAAATTAATGTGTAATTTGTAGAAAGATGAAAGACTCAGATGCTTTTTTATTTGTAATTTGTTCAACATAAGAATTATTATTTTGATATAAAGTAACAATATGATATACATATTATAAATGTCATGAATAAATTTGAATTAATTTTTTTTTAATTATTGGGAAAACTAGTTTGAAATATACTACATTATATTCAATTTCTACATTAATTTGAAAAACTGATACATATTTCCCCAATTATATTTTGTGTTGAACATGCTCCACAATAAATATGTAAGTAAAAGTAAATCACCTATTATATAATATGAATGAATGATTCATTTGTGGTCATGTTTCTAAAAACTGTTTAGTTAGGTAATGTCAAGGATAAATCAGGAGAATAAAATAAATTTTCATTTCACATATCAGAATTATGTTTATGTAACATTATTAGTATTAAATATATGATGAATTCATTGAAATTAAGTTTAACTAGATTTGGTTTTTTTAAATAAATAATTCTTGATTATTGGTTCCTCAATGAGTTGATATTTTTTCTTAAAAACCTATTTTCTTTAATTATAAATTTAAATCAAAAAATATTGAAAATATTATGGTTTCCCATTATTATTTTTTCATAAATCTCTATATTGTTCTATAAAAATATGTTTCAATTTATCATTTTTTAATTCTTTAATGATTATGGTTCCTAGTGAGATATTTATTTGTTTTTTGTGTGATTATTTTATTGGAAAAAGAGCTATTGGTATTGTGGTGGAATTTTATTGTTTCGGTTGGATGGTGGATCAATGATGTTCAGAGTTGTGATGTCTTTATGTGAAGTGTTTCATGTATGAGAATGTTGGGAAGGGTATAGTAAGGGTTGATTCTATTTATGGTAATTTGTTATACACTATGATGTTTTGTGTGATTTATGAGGTTTATGATAACATTATTTTTTTAAATTGAATTGATGACATTACATTGAAATTTCATTTGGATATTAATATGGGATGGAAAAAAATAAATCCCAATATATCGTATTATTGAATTATGAATGAATGTTAGTACCAATGTTACTTGTAATAGAATCTATTTACGAGGTTGATGAATTGTTATAATATATAGAAATTCCCATTTAGTTAGTGAAGAATCTTGACTTATTTTGAGTTTCATTAGCAGTTGGATTACTTTATGAAGTAACTCATTGATGGTATAAGATTAAATGTGGAAAACCTCTAGGGAGTCACATTATGAATTGCATGAATGGTTCATGAATAATTTATTTTCATTTGTGAAAATGAGTGATATTATGATGAATATTATGTATATTCCACAGGGGATGAGATTGTGTGCATCTTTAAGAATCATTATATATAATAGATTGGTTGGTTTCACCAATTTTTCCACTATGAGGAAGTGAGGATGTTGTACTTTGGGACAATATTAATTACAATTATTCTAAAATATATCAATAATTTTTAGTTTAAGTCTTGAATAGAGGTCAAATATGGGGTAGATATCATTCAAAAAGTGTTTATATGTGGTGATAGATTATAATATAGAACCCTCTTAGGGGATTGGGATAGATAATATAAATACATTAATATGTGGGTCTTGAGGTTTATGGAATAATAATGTGAGGCAATATTATATATTAAAATCATATATTTGATCCCATGGATTATGTTGATCAAAGAATCCTATGTCTATGGTGTTCATCTATTTTTGATGTCATGGTGTGATGATTCATTGGTACGTTTTATTCACGGATCAATGTGCTTCTCAATATTTTGTAGGCTATTCAATAAGGCATAGAAATTGAGGCATATTTTGGGATAGTGATCCTACTCCATCCAATAGTACCTTCATGGTGGATTTTGTACCCTTTTACAAACCAAGGGATTATTAAAATTTTGGTGTTAATTTTAGTTTTTTTATGAAAATCTTTTGTGGATTGCTTTTCAAAAGAATTACTAATTAGAAAAAGGATATTTTCAATAGATATCCCTTTAAAAACATTGTTTTGGTGAAAGTGTTAGTTAGTGAGTAGTTAGTCATGAGTTAATGTTGTTGGTTCTTTGTTCGGTTTCCCCCAATGGTTATGTTATTATATGAGAGGTATATTAATGGTTGTAAGGTTTTCTATGTGTTTTTTTATTGAGGGGAGTTTTTGACATGGATCCCCCATGGAATATAAGTCTCAATATAGAATTCATCAAATTTTATAGGTCTTTACACTTAGTAAATAGTCTTTTATTTCTCCTAAACAAGTTTTTTTATTCTCAATGATTAAAATCATGTAATAGTTACAAAATATAATGGAATTAGTTTTATTATTCCTTTAAATGTTTTTTATTTATGGATTTTTGGTTTTGATATTAATTTTTTATGCATCTAAATGGTTATATATTGAGATTTGGTTTATTAGGTTCTAAATTATCTTTTATAGGTTCCACAATAGATACCATTTTTGGGGTGTAGCTCTGGGTAATTTTTTATTTTTATGGATGGTGAATCAAGGGTGTAAAATATTCATTTTCAAAGAGTTTGGAATATTTTGGTAAATTGGGATAAAAAATATATTTTGAATTTATGGTCATATATTTTGAGGAGCGTAGTGTGTGGTGAGATTTTAGAGAAGTCCCTATGTAAAATTATGTGAGACATAAAGACCTTTTCATTGGTTATGAAGGTATTTTTCTATGTCCCTAATAGTATATTTTCATGGTCAGGTCACGAGGTTCAACAAGAACTGCGAGGGTAGTACCCCTACACCATAGTGTGATGGGATATTTTTCATGGTATTTGGTTTAATCTTATATTTGAATTTAATTTAATTTCATTTAAGGATAATTAAATTGATTTCATAAATAGTAAACCATGGTGCTAGTTGTACCTATTTTAAAATAGTCTAAATGACCAAAATGTTCTGGAGGATATGATTATATCAAATAATTTTGATTTCATATCACCCTTTGACTAAATACATTATGTATGTTTTGGATTCCACCATGCAGTGGCGGTGGTCGCTCAAGATTCCATTATATATAGTAGTCAAACTATCTCCTTAGTTTAATTTTATTTTTCTCTTATAAACCCTTTTTGATCCCAATGATCTTTTTTATATTTTTTGGTCATCCCATTGGTTATCCTAACCTCTAAAATTCTTCTATTAATTATTATTTGATATGTGGAAATTTTCTCTATATTTATCTTTTCCTTTTATAATTTATGGTTATCCCCTTCTTCCACAATTATAACAATTGGTTACATCAATATTCGATGGTGGTTGGTCAAGTTCATAATGATAGTATACTGTGGTCAATTGTCAAGGAGAATCCTTTAAACTTTTTGGGTTCTTGATCCATGGTTTCCTTAAATTTCTTTCATTCTATTTTTAATTTTTTAAAGGGGTATGGTAATTCTAAACACATTCTTTATCTCCTAGAAAAATATGCATGATTAGCATGTTGTTATTCCATTCATTGATCTTCTTATATTCCATAGTGTATGTTATTATGTTTGAACTTCTCATGTGTACATGGTTTTTTAGGTTGGGGAAACGTGTGGGGAATTTACTTAAATAATAAAGAATTAATCTAAGATAAAGAACAGCACTCAAGGAATTTTTTTAAAGTATAAATAGTAATTATTATTTATGATTTTGTGCTAATTTTAGGTGATAAACCCTACTAATAAACATTCAATGTTCTGATTTCTTGTTTCTAGTCATTTTTGAATACCCTTTACACTATCAAGATCATATAATATCCTAAACATGGAAACAAAAACGTGTATTTATATGTTAGTATTGTTTTGTTTCAACTTTATTCTTAATAAATGGATTAGTTAGTTAAAGATGATAATTTATATTTTAGGGGAATGTGGATGTTTAGGTTAGGTATTAGTAAACACTAATTTCAGAAATAGATAAAACAATTGGGTGATGGAGGTTGTTGGGGTGTCTTTGTACTTGAGAGGTGGTTTTATATTGTTTTAATTTATATAGAGATCTTTGATGGCGTGGAGTTTTGATATTCTAATTGTTTAATTGTTATTTATTCTAAAATTGCAGTAGGATTATATTTTTTGGTGATAATTCAATTATAGGGTGTTATAAAATCTTGTTTCTTGATATTATAGATAGAGTGTATCCATTAGTGGGTTGAGTTTGGAAGGGAAAAAATGTTGTGGTGTTCAATTTATTTATTCCATGAGGGTTACCCTTGGGGTTTTTTGTTGTGATATCTGTCTTATATCTTTTTTAGTATGGATTATAGGATTCTGGGTGTTTATGTGGATACTAGTATTAGGGATAAGGGAGAATTTTAGTGTATTTTTGTATTTAGGCTCGACATGTTACTATATAATTAATAATTGGTTAATATTAATCGAGAAATTACATGGATTTGTTATCAATATAATAATTTTTAGATTGAGAAAACTAAAATGAAATAAGGGAAATAGTTATTTGATATTTACGGTTTATAGACAGAATAAATGTGAGTAATTATTAATGGTGGGATTGAAAATAGATACTCTTTTATGGATGGTGTGACATTAAAAAAGGGTTAACTGATTTCATAATGAACATAATGAACAAAGTAAATTGTAAATATTGAGACCTTAACTCATATGGAAAACATGTGGTTTTAAATTCTGTGTATTGTTTTTTTTAATTTTATTTTTTTAGATGTTGGGGATAAATTTTTGTGAAAAGTGGTTTGTTGTTTCTCAATCGTGATTTTTATATTATGAAATTTATTATTTTGGGAATGATACAGTAAAAGAGATGATATAATTTGTTTAATAGGTTGAAATCCCTAGTGTTTATAGTATATAAATATTCTGTATTACTTGATAATCTGGATGTAAAGTGGAAACATAGTGGTGGTATTTATTAGTTGTATGATTTCATAAGTTTGAATTCATTCATTTTCAAGATACCCGTATGTGATGAGGAGGATGTGGATATTTCGATATGTGTAGGGAATCAACTTGTAAGGATGAAAGAATAAGGTTAATATCCATTATGATGACACAACCCTAATGATGTGTGGTTGGGAAGGTAGGATACATGGTGTTCCACTATAGATAAGTGGTAGTAGAGTACAAGGTGATAGATTTCATGTTTTGATATGATTTAGTGGGATGAAAATGTGTGGTATAGTAGATGGGTGATGTTTTGAAGTGGTTTCTTTCGGTATTTATTTAAAGATCATTAAATGCGGAGTTTTCTAACTATGGTGTGATACCCAATGGTGAGTTTGAGTTGGCTAAAAACTAATAATGTAGAACGGTGATAAATTCTTATACCCTATTTATTTTTACTAGTTTGTTGATGTTTTTGGTGGTTTTGTTACATATTTTTATATTTCTAATCCCTGGTTGGTTTGGGATTTGGGGTTGATTTTTTCTATTGGAGGGTACCAGAGGTGTTGCATGAAAAGGAGGAAGCCATGGTATTGAAGATATGGAATATATGTTTTGTTTATTTATTTATTTATTTTATCTTGTTTTAATTATTATTTTCTATATTTTATGGTTGATATCAAAAATTTCTACTCATCCATATTGGTTTCACAAGGATGATGGATTGTCTTGAAGAATGATCCTAAGGAATACTCCCAAGTTATGAACCCCACTATATATTGAGTTATTTTTTTGGATAACAAAGTGGATGCATGGAGCTGTTGTTCCGATAGCTTGAGAGGAATTTGGTGGATTATATTGAAATCAAGGAGGAAACTATTACACTTATTGTTTTTTTGTTATATAAAAGAACAAATTTGAAACATATTTGTTGTGTGTGGTAATTTTAAATGTAATTATTTTGATATTATTTGTGGCGTTATTTCATTTGTTAGGGGTTTTAATGGAAATTCCTATCGTATGTGAGTATTATATTATAATTTATAGTCACCAAGCCATTTACTATTATATAATGAATTTGAGTGTCACTTGAGCCTTTAGTTCTTCCCCTAGGGGGGTTCATAGTGGGTGCAGGTCATGATAGATTGGTATTAAAGCTTTTAGATGAGATTTAAGTTGGATTTTTGAGTTTGGAACATGTGAGGATTTAATTTTACTGGTAGGTCTATGAGGAAACTCTTGAATAAAAGGTGATGTAGATCAAGGATACTAGCTAGGGAATGGATTATTTCCCAATTTGATCGGATTCAACTACCATAATAACAAAATAAAATCATTATATGATTTTTCTAACGATATTGGGTGGAAGCCATATCGATGAACAGACATCATTTTTATTAACTATACAAAAATTTATGTTTTGGATATTATCCATGTTTTTTTATTTTTATTCTAGACTACAGTCATTGATTAATTATAGTTTCCTTTCTGAAATTATTACTTTAATGTATGATAAAATTAAAAAGGTGATTAACTGGAAAATATTGTTTATATAAACCATTATTGATTATTTAATATATATTTTCAATGAAATATGGAATAGGAGTTCCTATAAATTGACATTAATTGTCATGGATAAAATTCATGCAATTTTATTACACTCCCATGAATTTTATTATTATTTTGTAAAATAAATTTTAGATAACCCTTTATACAAATGATTTCAACAGTACGAAAGAATTATTAATCAAGTATACCCATCATAATAGACTTAGTGTTGATAAGTTAAAATGAATTATTTGTGTGTCATTGATAAGCATTTTTCAATTTCATTATCAAAATTAAATTCCAAATATAGTTTGTAGGAAGATAATATACAAGCATAAGGGTTATTTGTTTGACTTAAGAACTAGTCATATTCCATATAAAGTCAATAAGAACGTCTTAAAAAAGAAACCATATAAAACATTGAAATAATATTTCTGAAAATTATTATGAAATCCATTTATGGCATAGTCTATAGCTAATTATAATTATCCTTTAATTTTTATAATTTATAGATATTTACCTAAGATTTTTTTATTATTCATGGTTCAACTAAAATAATTATTTAAAAGTAATTCTCCCTTCAAATAATATGAAATCATGTTTCATTTTTTATTATGTGTTTAAAAATATTATATTTTCCTTGTAAAGAATGAATAATGAGAATAATGTATGTGTATTTTTTAATTCAATAATTTTAAATCATGTTGAAGTAATGTTATTAAATTTCAACAATTTGTGATATTCTATTTAATGATTGTTATGTTAAAGTGGTGATATATTTTAATGATATCATATTTTCTAAAATCATAAATTTAAAATATAAATGCTGATAAATATTATGTTTTTTCAAAATTAAATTTATGTATATGAGTTCTGTGTTATATTATTGATTTTTTTCAAGAGGTTGTTATTTTAAAGAAGGCATTGACAGTGTTGTTTCCTGATCATATCTTTATATGGTTTTCTTGTGTGGAATAAGGTAAATTAAGAGTGATTGGTATTATGGTGAAATATTTATGTGGTTGTTATGTGGTGGATTATTTTTCTGGGGATTGGTGATGTACTTATGTGATGTGTTGTGATAATGATTTATTCAGCCAGTGTAGTATACGAGTTTAAGTATTTTTATAAATTAGTTTTTCCCACTATGATATTGATTTTATTTTTTATATTTTGGATAACATTATTTTTATTTTATTCTAATTGGATGATATTCCAACAAAAGATCATTAATACCTTAGTCAACGGAAGAAGAATGAAGAATCACGAGATATAGGACTATTGAATTGTGAACATAATAAAGTAGATAAGGTCCTTTGTGTAATATCAGTCCATGAGTTAGAGGAATGGCTTGAGTATATTGTAATTGAATTTATGATATTAAAGAATAAATATCACTACTAGTTACATAAGTGTTTGGATTAATATAAAATATTGTTCTCAAGTGGTTGATAATAAATGATAGCTTCCCTAAAGATATTTCAATAGTGGTATTTTGGTACTATTCAAGAAGTATTTCAATTAAAATATTTTCATAGATTATTGTATGATTTAAATTAATTAAATTTAGGATTGGTTTCGAGTGTTTATATATTTCATGTTGAAATATAGACATTATTAGTTGATTTTTTTCCTTTTCTAGAGTGTGAGGAAGAGCGAGCATAACATTTTGTGTCTATCATGATGTTAGAGATTCAATAAACTTTCATCCATTTTCCATGGAATCCATATAATGAGCTGATAGATAAAATATACATTAAAAGAATAATTTATCCATTATGATAGATTATGATGAAGGCCCCTCCCGACAATTGGGAGGGATGACATGACTAATCTATGTTGTGGGCCTTGATGACCACATAAGAAATGGGTGAGGTGGTGTTAAATGCTTAGATCATGGATTTGATACCATATCATGAGTAAATCAATGTTTCTTTTGGTAAGAGTGCAGAACTATATCCATTTTAATGTGTGGGGAATCCTCAGTACCATTTAATCTAGGATTATATTATTTTACCATCGATGATAGGTAGTGATGTTCTATGATGTTGATAATACTTTTTTACTAATACCTCTATGTTATATTTTTAATGAGATTTCAAAAATCTCATTTATTGATATTAAAAAGATAAAGTGAATGTGTTTTCCTTGTGAAAAAATTGGGTTCATATTTCAAAAGTATATTTTATATTGGAAATGGTTAATTTTCAATGGGTATCTATTTCGATATGATTTTGGGGAAATTGGAATTTAATGAGGAGTTAGTTGTTTATAGGGGTGGTTGGTGCATTATTTTCTTTCCCATGAAGAACATGTTATTATTAGCAATGAATATTAATTTTTTATGTTTCCTTAGTGTTTTTCTTATCAAGGTAGAGACTGTATTGTGGTTAAATGTCTTATTTATGTAGAATGGGTTTTATTATTAACAATGGGAATAATTTGAGATGTATGTAATGTATCGGAATGGGTTTCCCATACGATTGTATTTTTTCATCTAGTTTTTTTTGGTTTCATTTTGGGTTAAAAGGTATCTAAGAGGTGATAAGTCAATTTTTTGTTCTGTAAAGTCTTAAATTCCTATTTTGGAATCCTTATAGGAAATCATTTTAGGGTTCTTATAGTGGATCATTCTTGTTATCATGCATGGTATATTTGAGGTGTATAATAAAAATTTGGAGGATATTTGGATGTTTTGGATAAGTTATTATTCATATGGCCCATATTAGATTTTTGTTCCATTTTGAATCGTGTGGATACTGAATATTTTTTTTTGAAGTTAATATATAAAATAGAATGATAAGAAATCTTGAATAAATGGGTTTTATCATGCTAAATGTTATTCTTGATTGATCTTTGTATTTTTCATGCAATGATTTTCTATGGGAATGATTAATTTAGTTCTACTATATTATTTTGAGATATTATCCATTATGAGGGGTTTTATTTAATGTTAAATTGGTTTTTAAATTAATATAACGTAACATTGATACAATATTTTATGATACCAACATTCTAAAGTGGTCAATTTTTATTCCACCACACTACAGGGGATGTTAGTCAAGTTTACTCTATATATAGTGGTCATCATTTATCCTTAGGTTGACATAATTTATTGTCCTCATTCCATAGCCAATAATTAGTACCATTTTATGCATTTTGGTCATCCATTTTTCTATCCTAACCTCTCCACTTATGCTATGGATTCATCCTCGATATGGTAAGATTTTTCTACCTTTCTTTATCTTTTCCACTTATTATTTTATACTTATTATATTTCTATTGATTTTATAGTAGTGGGTACAATTTTTATTTGGTCGTGTTTGGTTAAGTTATCTTTCTATGTTTTTTTCTATTTTTTTTCCATAAAGAATTTATAAAAATGGAAGGTTAATTATAGATCATTTTTTTATTTCTATTGTTTTATCATCGAAGAATTGAATGATATTGGGGATTTCTTAACTCTACTTTTATCTCATGGAATAATATGTTTGATTGGTGTGATGTGATTCCTTAAATGATCTTCCAATATTAATTATGATATATTATTTACTAAAGGATTATTGTGTGTTCATAGTATGTAAGGAAGCTGAAACTTATTGGAATTACCTTAGAAGGGAACTAACTTATAGATGTTAATGAACACGGATTGATGAAATTAGAAGTGGGATATTTTAACACTTATGATTTTAAATTCTTCACTTTATTTTCAATATTTTGATCCTCATTGACTATAACAAAATGATGTAATTTCTTGTAGCATTCTACCGTTGAAGAACATTTTCACCTTCATTTTCAAATAATTACATAAATATAGAATCAAAAAAGGGTACTAATTTGGTTGGTTTGTTTTTTTTCACAACTTTGACATTGATAAAAAAATTTTTCAGTTAAATATGATAATGAAAATTGTAATGAAATGTGGAAGTTGGGGTTTAGTATTAATTAACATGAATTGTTAAATACAAATTACTAAATTGGGTAATTAGGTTTTTTCTAGGTGTTTTTATACAAAGATGGTGGGGTTGTGCTACTATAGTTATATTAGAGATCTTGTTTTGGGTGGTGTTTTTATATTAAAGTGTTGCTATTTTTTTCTTTGACCTCATATTTCATTTGAATGATCCTGATATGTCCTCATATAAATATATGGGGTTATAAGATATGGTTTTAATATGTAATGGTTAGGGCAGTTCCGTCAACAATATGAGTATGGTGGTGATAATTTGGGTTATTTTCTTCTTCCTCATTCTATGACTGTTTCCATGGGATTTAGGTTTTGATTTTATTCTTCTTTCTTTTTTCATTTTTGCAAAGATGGATGGTTTCTGGACTTGTGTTCCGACTAGTATAAGGATGAATGAATGTTTTTAGATTCATTGATTATTTTTTCATGATATGAAATGATGTGAATAATAATAGTTTAATTGTATGATTTAAACAATATAACCAATTATTTATAATATGTATTTATGTATTTAGGAAACTAAAATTAAACAATAAAAATATTCGTTTTATCTAAAATGATTATTTTTGGAATAAATGTGAGCAATTACGAATTAATGTATTGAAAAAATAAGTTGTTTAATGAATGGTTTGGAATTATATATGTGTATAAAGATATCATTATGAACATATTGTGGCTATTAAATGGTAAATTATGGTATTTGAAATGATGCATAACATGTGAGGTTTATAATTCCACGGATTCCATTTTATCTTATAATTTTATTTATGTTATTTATGTTGATTTATTATGAAAAATTTATTTGAGGATTCTATGATGTTATTTTGATATTGAAAATTTTTAATTTAGGGGATACTTTTTGGTAATATAGGAATAAATGTAGAGTTTTGTGGGATTTAATGAATTAGGGTTATGAATTAGATGTTGTAATGGCTCATGATAAGAATATATGTTTATATAGGTTGTAATGGGTTAGTGGATATAGTATATAGTATATATATATATGTATTATCTGAAATTGTGTAGTATATTTTGTATGGTCACTTGGTTGGGGTCAAGCATGGTAAGAGAATGGAATGATGTTAATGTACATTATGATTCTGAATCCCTACTATGATGAGAATGAGTTTGATATAAATATATGGATGGCGAGAATAAATAGTAGGACAAGGGAACGAGGTTTATTTCCATCATGTTTGAGTTATATTATCAATTCTTTTTATGGGAGGGGGATATATGGTGGTGTAATGTGTATATGTGGTTGATTATATCTTGTTTTTTCTCGGATGGATTTTGTAATGCCATTTTTTTCTAATTATGTCCTTTTTTGAGTTATTTGTTAGAGACTTGGTGGTTGAGTCCTATTCAGAAAAAGAGAGGTTTTTTAAGGAAAATAAAACAATTATAGGGATATATTTTTTTTATAAATAAAATAGACTAGGTATAATTTTATTTAAATGGGCTTACAATGGTTTTACATGGTTTAGATCTTTTAGAAGTGGTTAGGGTATTTTTTGTAAAAAATAGGCTGAAAATTATTTTCATAGAATTAACATGTTGTGTACATGTTACACAACATGTTATTTCTTCCAGACACGAGTCGTGAACTAGTACATTGAATGATATGGTTACACATAGTGTAAACCATTCATGTCATATAATGGTAAATCCAAATAAATATTAATCAGAGATGCTAATTTTTGGAAATATCCCTTTAAAAAGAAACACATGATGTTTAAAAGAGTTACACGGTATGTAATATTCTGACCAATAGTTTTAAATAGTACCATAAATTTTATTTTTCAGACTCCATCATTATAGAATTCTCCTCTTTTCCAAGGATGAATTCCTTGTGATTTTGGAATCATTTCCTCCATTTTGGACATCCAATTTGTACATTCAGTCTGCAATAAGTCTTTAGATTTAGTTTTAACCACATATTACATTATTTTATATTATTTCCAAGGAATATTTAGAATACTTTTGGTTTTGATATTGAACTTGGATGTTTAGGTATTTCTTATGACCTTCAACACCATCTTTATCATTTGTGTTTTCATTTAAAAGCACCATGTTAATGTATAATTAAAGATAGGTAGTCTAAACCTACTTCTATGGTCACTTTTAATTATAATTATATAAAATATTGTTGTTACAAAAACCTATGATAGGTTTTCTTTAATTTCTTCATTGATAATGGGTGAATGAAGTATTTTAATATTTGTTCTATCCCTTTGGATTCAGTTTTCGATGAAACATGAATATTTGATACCCATTGGGTGAGAGAAGCCTTGATTAAAATTGAATCGGCTTATTGTTTAACGATTTTTTATCATGACATTAGACCTTAGGTGGATACTTGATATAGAATCCTTGGGTATTTCATGTACATGGATATTACTATTGATAAATATTTATATAAATGAAATTTAAATTAAAAGATAAATGGTAATTTGTATAATTATCCAATGCGATTATGCTATGATATTATGATGTTATTATTGTTACGACATATTATGCCATCATGCTAAAATGGTAATATACTAGGATAAACCTTGATACATGAAGAAATGATTATATAATAGGTTATGACCCGAGACATGTTGAAATGATTATATACAAGGATTATCCATAACACATGGTGAAATTCTTATATATCAGGATGTGCCATGATACATGCTAAAATGATTATATACCGAGCTATGCCCTGACACATGTCAATATTCTTATATAGTGTCTTGGCCCATAATTTTCTTGATTCTTCAATGGATATATTGTTATGGATATCATAGTTGTAATATATACTCAATGATATATCGACATGGTAATGAAGAAGGTTATTTTGATATATGGATACTATTGGTATGGTTGTGATACAAGTATATATACATTCTGACATAGTTCCGAAGTAGATTGATTATTATATTATATTTATTCATTAATGAATAAATCTATTTATCAATTATTGTATACACTTATTATCAATCCGGTTATGTTTTTATACGATGGGCTTGACCTATCGAGTTTTAGTCGCACCCTATTAAGGCCTCCATTTAGTACATGAGCATATTTCCTGGATGCGGGTTTGGGAAAGGGAAAAAGAACATGTTGATGATTTTTTTCATTCTAGTTAGGATTCAGTCTAGAGATGGTAATATTATGGGGTTTGGGACATGAGTCTTTTCAGTTATCATTGGGTATTTTAATTCATTTATTTTTTTATTTTTTTATTATTATATACACCTCGACAAGACATTACATGATCAATTATTATTAGTTTATTTGTTCCTCTTTTATTTACTTGTAGTATGAGACATTATTTATGATTTCTTATTATTATGATTATGTTATTTATATTTTTTACTAGTGCAATTATGTAATTCCATACTAGGGGGTATAGTCTCCCCACTATAATGGTCACTCCCCCAACACTAGTTTGAAACCTCTAGTGTGTGGGGAGTCACACGTGAGGTATTATAACAAAACCTTTATATCCAACTGAGTGCCGGATTGTGGGAAGATACAAGGTTCAATTATAGTGTAATTTTATTATTTTCTAATTATTTACTATTTGGGAAAGGTAGAAAGGAGACTAGGACGTTTTGGGATTTGTTGATGAGCTTGTTCATGGTAGTAACTACCACATGTTTGGGGAAAATCCAAGTTCCATTGTTAGGATTACTATTTCTGAGGTATTTTTGTTAAAGTAGATGTTTTTTCACCTTGAGTTATTAACATGTTGTGGGAGGTCCTTATTTTTGGATGATATGGGTTTTTTAGATTTATAATCCTGGTATGGGATGATGAGAGATGAGTATGCATGAATCTTGATAGACACATAGGAATATATATTGACATATATTGTTAATTATAGGGATATATTTATTTAATGTGATATATACTTTCCCATATTAAATTTTAGGTCAAATACCGATTATATCTGAGAAATGAAATTAATGAATTAATATTTCACGGTAAAACACTTGTATACCATGTTTATAGAGTCCATGAGTGAATGGTTCATTATTGTTGTCACACATAGAGGTTGACCTCAATGCTATTGACAGTTCTTTAAGGAGTATGTTTGTTTTCTATAAAAAAATTCATTGTTTTCATATTTGAGTTGAGTTTCAGGAGAGTGGAAACCAACATGTTCCTAACATAACAAAACATGATATTATTATTGATCATGAGGTTTAGATAGATGTTAATATTTGTGGAACCTTTCTACGTGCCTTGTGATCCATGGAATGGGAGTTTATTCACATCATGTAATCAATGTATATGATTATAAGAGTTTTATAACTATATAATCTCTCAATTTTCCCTTGGGAAGGAGTCCCTTCGGATGATGAGTTCTAGATTTAGTTGGTACATACAATCTATATTCTTTTAGAGACACCTAAAGATAGGACGGTGAGTTTAACTGAACATATAAGATATGAACTAGGAAATCCATGGTTGGACATTCTCTACCAGGATGAGAAGTAAGAGGTGTTATGTTAGATGGAATTTAAGATGATGTCCATAAGACATTCCTATCCTGAGACATTGAGGGATGAAAAAGATCATGACTTCATGCACCATGAAAAAAGGGAGTGTTAGTGATAGACTATACTAGATTCTTCACCGACCTACTGTGATTTTTTTCATCCATAGAAACAGATGGGATCTATAGGGACATATGTTTTAATAATGGTATACTCTATGAGATTAGGGAATATGTGATGATTTTCCTTTCGAGTAGTTTTGAGGATGTGGTGAATCAAGAACTCATAATGGAAGTAAATATAAGGGAGGCCCAATAAGTGGATATGCTATTTCAGTGGGGAAAATTGAGATTTATTCATCAAGTGTGAATAATAACTTATATGATAGTTTTCACAAAGGAAACTAATGGAAGAGTAGTTGTGGAAGAGGAAAACCATCTCCAGATTAGGTCCAATCATAGTTCAATAATTGATAAAATATGGGACTCATGCTACCTCAGTGTCCATTAAACACCTTGGATTGTGGTTCTTTCATAAGAATGGTCCACCAACAGTGGTTTTTAGGGGAATGTAAAAATAGATAAGTGGAAGGGTTTTTTCTTTGGTACTGGTTTTTGGGTAGGACTCGACTACTACTTTTCAAATATGTATATGGTGTCCCACAATACATCTTGGTTGAGGCAGGGGATGTCGTACCCTAGTAGAGGAACAATAATACAATGTAGAGGTAAAAACATAGGGGATTCAAACTAGATCCCAGTTTAGAGAGGTTGGCCAAACACATTTTATGAACACTAACCCCGCAAGTGTGGATGATAGACCATACATTGTTCAATTTATGATTCTTGTATTATTTACCCTATATTTGGTTTTTTCTGACATTAGAGATTCACATTCCTATTTATCCATTATTTTGTAAAATAGTTTGGTATTGATTGTTGATAGTATAGATGGAGTTTTAAGCATTGACAGACCGCTAGGAGTAAGGTCCAAGAATATCACGCTTTTCAAGGCATTTCCTTTAGATATTGGTGGTTACTATTTATTTTGGGAACCATTTGTGATGAAAATGATAGTTATTGATTTGATTCATGGTATGGATTGACTTCATCTATAATGGGATCTTATCGACTATTTCAAAAGGGAAGGTACCATTATATCTTCATATTGAGGTATCTATTCTCTCCGTAGTGAGTATAATCTTTAGGCTGGTTATACATGACCAATTAAGTGATGATTACATTTCCTCTTGGCTAAAATAATAATTATAGCTCTAGATGATGGGGGAATAAAACATGACAGTTTTACAGTAGTTGTAGACTATTTAAGGATCTCTTTTCTGAAGAGTTCTTTGGATTACCACGCGAGAAAAGGATAAAGTTCATGATTGAGTTGGTGGAGGGAGTATAGGATGTTATTATCCTGCCATAGAGGATGGATCCAAAATATCTACGATAGTTGAAATTTTAGTTGTAATATCTAGAAACTAAGGGTTTCATATGGACTACTACATCTCCATGGGGTTCTATAGTACTTTTCACCAAGCAAGATGATGGGTATTTGCGCTTATACACAGATTATCATAGATTAAACATGATGATGACCATGAATAAATATCCCCTTCTACATATCGATGGTATCATTGATCATAGATGAGGTTCTAAGATATTATCCATAATCAATATGAGATTAGGGTACCATAAACAGAGGGTGAGACTATCATATATACATTATATTTCTATTAAGATAATGAATGAAGTGTATGAGTTCATAGTGATGCCCTTTGGATTGAATAGTGCACCAAGAATATTCATGGTCATGAGGAATAATATATTTCTTCCTTTTCTCGATTATATTGTGGCAGTTTTGTTGAAATATATTAGTTTAATCCCATTCAGTGAAATATCATTCCCATCATATTTTCATCATCTTGAGCACATTAAGATAGCATCGACATTATGTTAATCTAACAAAATACAGCGACTACCTTGACATAGCATACTTCCTAGGTTGTGAAATCTCAATAAAATGTGTTTCAATTGAACCGGAGAAGGTTATAGTCATGGTATCTTGGGACTAACCAAATAATGTTCGTGACATTCAGATATCTCTTGGTAAAGTAGTTTATTATCAGTGATTTATCCCTAAATTATCCCTTACAATAGAAACGATGTCCAGGCTGACCGAGAATGGAGTAATGTTTTTTGTTCAAAATATCGTGAGAGTGTTTTTAAGAACTAGAAAGTAGGAATATCTTAGAACGTATCCTCACTTTTCTTATGTATGAAAATCATATACTATGTGATGTAATGATTCCTAAATTGGACTCATTGAATTATTGATGTAGGGGGATCAAGTGGTTGCTTATTGATCTAGAATGATAATACCGCTTGAGTGGAATTTCCATAAACATTATCCAGATTTGGATGTAGCGGTACAAGCTAAGATATGTTGGTGAAATTATCTTATCTGTGAGTGGTTTGTAGTTTACATGGACTACAATATCCTCACATATATATTTTCTTTGCGAGACCTAATACTTCGAAAGAGGAGGTGAGTTCAGTATCTAAAGTATTTTGACATTATGTTGGTGCATACACGGGGAAAGGGAAACATTATTTCCAATAAATTGAGCTCAAAGACACAGAAAAAAGTATCATGGGAGTCTTGTGTTGAGTGGAGGATCATGGAAATATTTGTAGACATGCATTTTGATATTTATGAATCGTAGGGATGGGTGGCATTGACTTTGAATTCTATTATACCAATGCTTTTGGAACAGATTAATTTAGATAAGTTATCCAATTTCTAGGTCTTAGTTTATATAGATATATTATTTGGAGGGGAGACACAATTAGCATGGTCTCTTGGTTGTTGTAAATATCCAATTTTAGGTGGCTGAGTATGGGTTCCTGCAGGATTGTGAAAAGAGTTAATGGGAGTGTTTCATGATTCTAGATTGGTTTTGAATCCTTTTTTAAAAAGATGTATAATGATCTCAATAGGCAGTACTGTCGATGAGGAATGAAGAATAAGATACCAATATCTAGTTTAAGATGTTTCACCTGAAAACTGGTAAAGCCAATCATTATAGGTTAGGTTGGAATTTACAACATTTCCCTATTACTGAGTGGAAAAGAGATGATGTCACTATGGATTTTATGATATTATTACAGAGTAAAAGTAGCAAAAATGATGTCTTATGGTAGATCATTGGTCTAATGACGAAGGAATCCCACATTTTATATATCATGGAGACATTGAACAAAAATTATCTGGGTATTATTTACATGTGCGAGTTAGTTTAGATTCATCGTGTTGTGAGAAGTATTTTTCTGAGAGAGATCATCATTACACATCTCTATATTCTAGTCACTTTATATGTATATGGATAGAAGGTTTTTTTGAGAAAAACCATTCTTCCTTAGACTCATAGTTAATCTAAGAAGAATATTTAGGTCTTGGAGGATTTTTTACGAGCCTATGATTTTTATTTTATTGTTTCTTGGGAGAAACATATGAAACATGTGGAGTCTTTATGTAGTAAAATCTCCCATGAATCTTTCCATATGGAATATTTTGAGTATTTTTTTGTTTTGAGGTTATGTTCACCAATTTGTTTGTTTGAGGTAGGTATGTCATCACATGTTAGAACTAGTCTCATACGAAATATGTCTATGTAGTTTATCTGACTAGGAGGTGGTTGGTTACTGTACAGAGTAGGCATAAATCGTATCAAAACCATTAAATATGAACTCTAATTTTTTAGGTCAGTAATCATGTTTTCCATTATTTTTTTCCTAGGATAGGGTAACACTGTATCTAAAAACAAGGAATGATTTTGCATAGGTTTGTTGAGAAATTTTAGATAGTGGATAGTGTCAGTCCAATTGTTGAACAATTATCTATTTTTTGGTGCAACAATACAATGCAAGATTCATTTTACGTGTCATAGATTCGAAGATATTTTCATGAACATTCTTATGTGGTGTATTTTGAGGATGTCGAGATTTGTTGAAATGTTCCATTTGAGGGAAATACAATACAGATTTTGGAATTTAGTGAGAAGTATCTCGATGGTAGTACTATACATTTGGTTATAGTGTATTGGAATCACAATTGTGTTCAAGAGAAAACAATGGAGAGGCAATATGATATCCAAGAATAGTGGACATATTTGTTTATTTGGACCACACAATGATGTTTGGAGCATCTCAGGGACTAGATGTTACATGGTTAGGAGGATGTAATACCCCATCATATTCTAGGTACGTATTTCTTTGAGTTTTCTAGTTCATATTTTGTGGCTGATTCTTGTTCATAGAAAGAGAGATTCTGCTAGGGGAAATTACCTATGTTTATGATATATTTTTTTAATTAATAGATTCTTGGTATAATCATTGTAAATTGGTTTATGAGTGTTTTCCATGTTATTAAAATATTTGGAGGTTTCTTCGGTCCTTTTTTGGAAACTAGACTTAAAAATACCTACCAAGAATTTACACACCATGTTCATATTACAAGACATGTAACATCCACCAGATATGAATCATGAACTATTATAGTTCATGATATTTTTATAATATGTATAAAATTCTCACTACATGTAATATTTGATTAGGATAAATATTAATTTAAGGTGAAGATGTTTTCATCCTAACACTCTAAATATTAATACATAATGAATAAAATAGATACACACCATTTAATATCCAAACCATTAGTTTTAACAAACCATGTGTTTAGTTATCCTCATTCCTTTGATGTAGCTTCCTCATCTGAACTAGGATGAATTCAATATTATTATTAGAATCCATCCCTCCTTTTTGGTAACCCCTTTTATTCAATCGATCCCCAATTATAATTTGTCATTGCTTTTCACCTCATATTTTATTGTTATTTGTTATAGTGGGTGAATAGTTTTATTATTTTGGTTGTAATATTGAACTTTTTTAGATTATTATGGGGATCTTCAATACCTTCCTCCATGTCAATGTAACCCTTTTGAAGAACTACATTAATCAATGGTTAAGAGTAGGGAGATTGATCCTAACTCTATTGTTTTCTAAATTTTAAGTATATGAAATGTTTTTATTATGCTAACCTACTATGTGCTCTAACTAATTTATTCATTTATAAATGGTGGATCATGGATTTAAATATTGGTTGGATCCATTTGGATCCATTTATTATGCTACCTATATTTTGACTACCCCTTGGGTGAGAAAACCCTCTATTAAAATTTAATTGGCTAATGGCTTAAAGTGTCTTTAGAATGACATCAGTCATTAGATGATTGATTGATATAGAATCAAGGGGTATTTCATGTTTATTGATATGGATGTTGATAAATTGGGATATAAATGAAATTGAAATTTAAGGTAAAATTGTAATTGTTATAACTAACCTTACGGCTTATGATGTGATATTTTTATGTCCTACCATTTATGAATTGTTTTATTATCCAGATGAAATGAATATATACCGAGGTATGCCTTGATACATGACAAAATTATTTTATACCATGCCATTACCTCATACATGATAAAATTATTATATACTAGGATATTCTCAGACATATACTAAAATGATTCGATAATGGGAAATTATCTAAGACATGTTGAAATAATTATATATTGAGATATTCCCGACACATTAAGAAATGATTATATATATGAAATAGATAGTAATTGTGTTATTTTTCCTTGGATATAGGGTTATAGATGGAATTGTTGTGTTACATGTTCAGAGATATACCATCATGGCCCAAATTTGTTAATTTTGATATATAGATATGCTTGGCATGGTTGTGTTACATGATCAGAGACATTACAACATGGTACTAATTATAGTTTATTATTATATTGTAATAATTTTTTAGTTAATAAACCTATTTATCACTACTTTCAAACACTTATTACCAGAATGGTTATGTCTAGACATGGTGGTGTTATCCTATTGAGTTTTATTAACCCCCTATTCAGGACACAATTTGGTACCCGAGAATATTTCATGGAAACAGTTTTGGAAAAGGGGAAGAGACCTTATTGGTTATTATTTTAGAAGTTCCCAAATCATTGTGAATCACTGAGAGGGGGAGGAGGTGAATCAATGATCCTTTTGAATATTTTTTCTAAATGATTCATTTCAATTAAACCTATTTAGCTAGTTAAAGCCTCAATCCACTCTACTTGTGTCTCTCAGCCCTACCTCGAATTGTGTAATAAATGTAATGGCACTAAACACAAGGATTTACATGGTTCGGTTCACTAACCTACTCATTTATGTGTTGGTTTTTCTCCCCAACACAGATTATCCACTATAATCTCATGAGTAATTACATGGGTCAATACATTTCACATTGTATTTCTCCTATGTCCCAAAATAGGTTCTTTATACTACTTCAAAATGTGTTACCAATGTCCCATTGGCTTGCTTTAGAGTCCCACTAAAGACTTCTTCATCCTAGTTTTCAAAATTTATTCTTCTTGATTCACTTTTGATGTATCTTCTGATCTTCCCTCATGAGATTACAGATTAAAAAATGCTCATGAATTTCATCAGAAATATTCAAAAACCTTGTGTGATTTATGTTGTCCTTGCTCAATAAATCTGATCACTTTTCTGATCAGTCCTTAGTCTCAAAAATTCTTGTAAAATTATTCCTTCTTCTGATGAAGACCCAACCTCACTTGTATCCGTTAAAGTAATAGACACTACTTCTTCAATATTATTGTTAGGAAATAATGATCTTGAACTATGTTAGCTCTATCTATCTTCATGAGTCCTCAGACACTTTAAACATAGATAAAAGATCTTCCTTAACAATATCTAGATTCAGTCTCAATTATCATATACTTCATGCATGGATTGCATGGGATCCAATACCTCTTGTATTGGGATATTTAAATTTCTTCTTAATTAGTGTAATAACTGAATGTACTAAAAATTCTCCTTGTTTTCTTGGAATGAATCGCATACACATATGTGATTATTCAAACACTTAGCATTATCTCACTTGGCATCATTTGAATTGAAACATGTGCATGTGATTATGTATGATTTAATGCATGCTTATTATCTTTTTTTTAACCCAGACACACAATATCCATAATATTTTAGATTCAATGAGTGTGTTACATTAACATGCACTATCTCTTTTCTTTTTCTTTACATAATTTACACACACAAATTATTCCTTTATGTTTATTTATGTGTGCATTGGCATGCACGAATGCCTAAACTCTACCCCCTTTTCTCCTTCTCATTACTCTCACATCCTTTTTTTCCATCTCAAGCACACACAAAATATCTTATTTATTTCATTAAATTTTATACGTCATGTGTATGTTAAAAATTAAGACATGTTCATACCTGAATGGGTGTTATACACCCTTTGGCATGTTTGGGTATCTCAAATCATACATATGCATGCATACACATTACGTAGGCAATGTCTTCCTTCCTCATGTGAACACAAAGTGCCTCGGGTCCGTTCTTATTCTCCATGTGCAGTGTATTTGTAAACTACCCCTTTATGAAATTCTCTTATTCTCTTCATGAAACAAAGGAGGTACACAGATAGGGTACCTTCACAAAGTATGACAAGAGTATGTAGCACCATTTGTGTGCTTGCAGGCGCTTCCTCACACATGAATAACGAGGAAGATTCGGTGATACCTGTCATGTGTTTGGATTCTTCTGCGAACTACGGTGGTTCACACTTCTCTTTCATGCAAGGGATGTGAAAGACTCCTTCATGAAAGTGATACGTGGCACCTCTTCTTCACATATTTAGGCTACACATAACTTTGCCTTTTTCGAACCATAGACGTTATCTCAAGGTTTTTTTCATCAAAGAAACAGGAGATACTTCTTATGAGATTACAACAACAATTTTTTTGGCTCGGTGCCTCTCCATTTATATGTGAAGAACAACGCATAAATCCACGTTAAAATCTATGGAATTAAATTATTTGAAAGCCCATGATATTCAATTTTGTTTATTTCAAATGTGGGATAATATTTCCTGAATCTATTGGTTTGTTTCTCTTCAACATGGACTACTTATTTCTCAATGAAATCTTTACATGCATGTTTTTTGAATGCATGAAAATCACCTTCTCCTTGAAAGCTCAATTGTGAATCATTCTTCATAGCCTCAATGGCTTCAAGAGGCTAGTCTTCCTTGGAATCTTAATTTAGTTGAATGAATGTAAATGAAATTTCATTCATGAGTATAGTTATGTCCAGGCTATCTCTATAGACTTGTACGGAGGATCATTGGTGACCGAAGTGATGACAATGATGTCCGGCTTCATCACTAGTTTACGGGTGGGGAGGGTGATTTTCAGGATGTGTGGAGGTTAAAGACAACCTCAATTGAGGAGATCAGATGACCCTACTTCAATCCAAAACCATAGAGATCAGATAGATTGCCTGGATGTGCGTGATAGATCCTACGATTGATAAGATTGTGAACCTTGTGTTTGCGATGCATCATAAAATTGATATCACTTCCGATGTTTTTTTTCTGTCGCACATAGAAATGATATAGCGTGTGAGGAGCGGTATATCAATCAAGGAATGTGGCCTTAGTGTCAGATCACTCCTCTCCCACCTCTGGTACTTCCCCATACTGGTTCTCTATCGGCAAGCTCTTAAAACCCACTCTACCTCCTCAGGTGTGCACCTAGCAACCATTATGCATACTTGGGGGCATATACACAGCCCCCGTTCACCTATTGCGGGAAGGCTTCATGGAATTCCCCTTGGGTGTGGTTGACCCGTGGGTCCCTCAAATTCCTTCGACGATGGATTCAGATGGCCATCATTATTTGTCCAATTTTTTTGGTAAAGGAATATACTAAGTACATAGTGTAAAAACTAAGTACTAATTCATGTTTAATATTCCAAAATTGCCATTATTCATTCAAATCACATGAATTATTTCATTATCCTTAATCTTTAAACATCATCCTTATTTTATTTTTGGAATAACAAATCGATTATCTTAATTATTCCTCTTATATCCAATTATAGATGATGTATAGACCATTTCTTTATTCCTCATTAATTAAAACATAATGAATGGTCTTGAATTTTTTAATGAGTGATGTGTTCTCCTTAAACACATGTCTTGGACACTGTGGATCAGTACAAGAATTCATCTGATTTAATTCACAACCATTGTCTAATTGGAAGTTATTGGATTGATCTTCCTCTTTCATCATGCAATAGTGTATTGAATGGCCTTATTCAAATTGTGTAACAATGTTTAATTTAGTGACACATGTCTTGGAACTTATGACCAGTTCAAAAATAGTTTGAATTAATTGGCAGAATTTTCAAGCATTACATTCAATGTCATTTCATAGTAATTCTCCAAGGGACATAATCTTTGTAAAAACTTCTACACTTCAATTAACATCATCACTTCATCACTATCTAACCATACACATACTGACACCTGATTAACAATTTAATCCTTATTGAAATCTTATTGACAAAAATTGCAACACCATTCTCAACATCTCCCCTTTTGTATTTTGTGCTCAATATTACTTAATAACTATTTGAATGGTTCAATATTTGTTTCACTCTTTTCTCCCCATTATTGGAAACCAAATGAAAAGGTATAGTGGGATCAGTTCAAAAACATGTCCTCCTCTCTTTTACGAAATATCTTCTTGAATATTTCTGAGGGAGGGATGATGTCACATGGTTTACTTAGCAATGTTCCATTATTAAATAAACTGTAAATCTACTTAGGATAACCCAGTGTATACAATAAGATAGATATTACCAAGGCTTTCAATGCTATCCATAAAAACCCATGCATGTGAAATCATGCTCTGAGTGTATCAATTATTTACCATGTGATTAGTTATAATCATATTTATCAATAAAATTCTAAATCCTGCACATACTTCTCCAAAAATATTATGAAGTTTAAGTGAAAAGGTAAATCACCAACTTTCATCTTATCTAGTCATCAATAAAGCACTCCCCCATAATTGACATGATAAATACAATTATGAACAAGGGATGAAAGTTTGATTGGAATACCTCACGTTTCAACTTCATGAGTGTAGTGACCCGTATCTTGACGTACATTGACCTTACATTACTTTTGTGGAATACTTAGTACATTACAAGAACACACACACAAGGACCGTAATAGTTTAGTGTCTTTGGAAACTTGGACTATAATCTTCTAATCGTGGTGAAAGATCTTCAAAATCTCCCATAAATATCTTCCTCCTTTTTTTTACCTAAAACCTTTCTTTATATCCTGGGGAAAAGAAAACATAAAAGTGTGAGCTCAAATGCTCAGTAAGGGTAAACAAAATAAATATCAATCACATCATATTCATAAGAACATAGCATTTTGGAAATCATAACCTGCAAAAGAGAGCATAATTTCATAATCATGGGATAAATCATGGCAGTGAAAAAGTAATCCCAATAATCATAACTTAAAACATGAAACTTTGTGGCATACACACATAATCATAGAGAATCATTTCTTTTTAGTCAAGACTAATTTCCAAGACTATCTTAGTGGACAAAGTCCCTTTCTGAATCGAGTAACCCTCCTTTCAGTCCTGTTTCACTGAACCGGTATAACCTACCATTCTAGCCCTGTCTATCTCACGAGATATAAAATCTTTACCCAATGCATTGGAGGGAGATATAGGTCCCACCCATCTTATAATGAATCCTTTCTTATGTGTGCCACATAATCATAAAACATACATCATCGCATAACACATGTAACAAAAATGGGATTCTTGAAACATCATGACATCAAAAATCAATTCATATAAGATAAAGGAATTCATAAACATAATTCCATCACAACATAGTCAAATCAATGTAAAAATATGGATAGAAACAGAACCCTTTATTATCTTAGATGGAAAATAATTTTGATAAAACACTTGAATTGAATTCTTGAGGAAAATATCCTTTCTTCTTCAAAATCAATTTCTTTTCACAAAACATCATGCAATTTTAAAAGAAAGAGATTTTATTGAAAATAGTCATGAAATCTTTTAGAGGAAGCTTCATGAAAATAAGGCTTTATAAAACAGTAGAAATCCGTTCGTGCCGTATAAGTTAAAAAAAACATTCTTCGTACTTTTGTCGGAAAAGTCAAAAAGTACCTCGTACGAAAAACATCAAAAGATTCCTTTCATTTCTTTTACTAAAAACTCACCGAAGGGTAAAAATGGATTTAAACAATTGTAGGTGGATGTAAATAATATTACATATTGATGAAACATGGATGTGGATGATAAAATACACCCCAGTAAATACTTACGAATAAACAATCTCGGATAAAAATGAGATTGTGATATTTCCCTTACCTTAGGTCCGACTTGCTTTGTAAGTGTCCGAACCTCCTGTATAATGATTTAAATCATGTTATTGACTTATTAAAGAATCATATTAATTGTTATGATATCATATATGGTTCACTTATCACATTATATTACCCGTTCTTTTGTAAATTCCATGTTAAAGAAGCGTTTTGGGTAAAATCGTTTCATTTATCATAGGTGTTTTGACTTGTTGTTCTTGACATCATTATTACTTATATCATGATTTACTCACTTCCAGAATATAAAATATGATTTATATATCATATATATTCAGTATATATATATATATATAATAGGTAGATAAATAAAATGAAAAACACCGTTCATGGAGACGGTAGTCCGTACGTACGCATGAACGCTGTTTTCCTTTCCTTATTGTCTTGAAATGGAAGTAAGTAGATGACATACATATGTATATATATACATAAATCCAGTAGCTTTATAATGTCATATATTTAATTATTATTTCTTATATATACATTATAATCATTCTTAAATGGTTATCATGGAGAATGAATCTCATCGCGTCGTGGAGACGGTAGTCCGTACGTACGCACGAGCGATGATATCATTTCTATAAATATTGAATTGAATTGGAGTGGATTATACAATATATCAGAATCAATATGATGTTTTAATAACTATGTATAGTTATTCTTTACACCATTATACCCATCCATGTAAGGTGGTGGTGGAAAATAGATTACACCACGGCGTGGAGACGGTATTCCGTACGTACGCACGCGCGGTGATTTCTTTTTCCATAGGATGGATAGATGGTGAAATAGGGTTGTTTCATACTTATAATAACATATCAGTATATGAGTGATACTGATGTTATTACTTCATAATGAAACAACCTAAGAAGAAGAAGTGGAAGAAGAAATAAAGATGAAAGAATTGGTAACGATAATTACCTCTTCTTTGAAGTGCCTCTTTGAGACCTCCTCTTAGGGAACTAAAATTGGTCTTTGAGGAAGCCCAGAACCTCTAGGATGTTTCTAGGGAAGTGGAGAAGAGATTTTGTCAGGGGTTGGACGAGCTTGAGTGCTCAAATTGGTGTGAGGGGGAGGGGAGGAGGTGCCCTTTTATAAGGGAGGAGAGGGGCACCTTAGGAATATCTCAAAATATTATTTTATATTAAAGTAAAAATCGGTTTATAATGGTTCCAAAGGGTCTTATTTCGATGCTAAAGTGGGGATGGGTCGAAATACTATCAACCAATAGGATTTAGACAAGTTTAGGTTCTTATTTTAACCTTATCAATTAGATTTAACTCTAAGTTAAATAATTTAACTTTTACCGTGTCTTTTTGTTTTCTTTCACTATATGGTTAATACACTTACTATAACATGCCAAACGAACCCCAAATTGTTTATTATTAATATAAATATCTTTATCTAAGTCATTTGGCCGAACCATAGATTTTTAGGAATAAAATAACAATTAATAATATAATATTTGATTTAAAAACTATTTTGTGTCAATTTTGACACTATTTGATATATGATTTTTGTGAAAGTCATAACAGAATTATATGTTCGAACCAAGTAGATTAAATCAACACTAATATATCATAGTAACCTAGAAAATTAGTGGAATTCATAAAAAGTCTCAAATTACATTCATTTGAGTATTTATAACATCAATTATGTTAATATTTCCTTAAAAGGGTAATTACTGCATCATTGTTGTGTCATAAATAAATTAATTTATTTAAAGTCTAAAAATTATAAATAAAATATCATTATGTAGTAAATCTTTTTAGGTTTCTAATGAATATTTATAGTCTAATTTATCTTATGTATAACCCCATATTAAAAATGTTTTAGTGAATAAACATTGATTTTAACTCTTTTAACTCTTCTTTGAATTAAATAATAATAAATGTCCTAATCTAATCCAAGTGGGCCTAAATGATAATATTTTACACTTAAGGTTGTTTTTGGTCGAGATACACTTGTCCAATAGAATTAGGACATGTGTTAGGGTAATATTAATATCATTCTTACCCTTAATTACCCTATTTACTTTTAACCGTGGTAAATAAAAGTAAAAAGTTACTATTCACCAAAAATTATTTTCATCTCATTGAACCACATTTTACTTACTGACATCAACCGTGTCTCTAGGATTTTTGAAATTCCATTCACAGAAGCGGTAAAATTAAGTTTTATGAAAAAATTCAGTTTTTTAACTACCACTTAGTAGTTTCACTATTCATCAAAAAATGAAGGTTTTCAGAAAAATGCCAAAATTTTATCCTAAGCTATATTTCATATTCCGAATTCAAAAATGAAGTCTATTTTACCATATTCATAACATAGAAGTTGCATTAGTTAATTTTATAATTAAATCCCGCTGTTAAAACAAATAGCGTGTTTTTAAGAAACAATATCTATCAAAAGATTGACACTTGTTTATGTCTTGTTTAAATGTGCAATTACATCCAATGACCAACATTGTATTAAATTGTAAAAATATATTCTAAATATACTTTAAAACTACTCCAATTAATAATTTATCACTATTAATTATTTCGATTAAAAAAGTTGTTTTTTAATTATAATTTAGTAATTTTCACTTTTCATCAGAATATGAAAGTTATCCGAAATGTACCAAAATATCACCTTAGGCTAAATTCGATACTCCGAATCCAAAAATGAAGTTCATTTTGAAAAATAAGATTTACAGAATTTTAAAAAGTGGTTATTACTATTCATAACGGCTAGTTTTAATAACATTTTAATAGCATATCGCTGTTTAGTGAAACTCGTTATTGCGTACTACACATGCTATCGGGGAAGGTCGCGATTGCGTGTAATGCAAGGCAAGTCAAGGATGCGTGTTGTGCAAGCTCCTTTTGGTGTAGCGTACAACACAAGACATTAATAAAATTAAAAAGAATATTTTTTATAAAATCTTGGGCTGTTACATTCTACCCCCCTTAAAATGAATTTCGCCCTCGAAATTCGTCGGGGTTATAAATGGTTTACTATTTGAAAGTTTCTTTAATAGAAACCCACATCGTAAAAAGGAATATCAAAACCAATCTTTAAAAACAAAAGTATGAAACGTAACGGTTACCCAAATAAACTAATCATTGGGTTTCCACATAGGTGAAAATATGGATATGTAAGAGAAATCTAACCATCATGTTCTGATGGAGAGTGTTAGAGAACATGGCTATGGAAAATCCAATAATCAAAAATCCATATATTTGTGACGATCTAAGGTACCATCCGATTCATCAGGTATAAGATCACTAGGACAACATTTTTGGTTTTCAAGATCATTTCCCTAAAGTTGGAAATTTGAATTGGAATAAATACTTTCTTTATTTTGGTACAATCTCACTATTGTTCATGCCTAGAACAATTTCCACTTCATCTCTTAAATGAAGTTGAATTTGTTATTCGTGAAGTGTTAGCAGATCATGTGATAGAATGACGGGTCATTCCATCTGTCTCAAACAAAAGGTTAGAAAAAATTATATACATAAGTCGATCTATAGTGAGATTAATCATATATAGTTCCTAAAATGGACTTATACTTTAAAACTAGTTTCTACTAAACAGGGACTTCCTGTAGGCCAGTGGTAGGCGATAAAGGCCAGTCGCACTTCGGTTGTGGGTTCGATTCCCACAGCCTTGTCCGAAGCGATGGGCTGTCGCCCGTCCTGCAGGTTGTCCTTTTTCTAAAACTATATTACTATAACATCCCATCAATAATACCGAAAAAACTTCTATCCTTAAACAATACTAACATATGTCCAACATAATCCATTCCAATCTTTAGTCCTATCCATAATACTGCAGTCCATTCTCATAACATAGTGAAAACGATTACCAGAGATTTAATACCATCGTTGATCCCCATATATCATAAGATATATCTTGTTGGACACATTCCAACATTCAAAGGCCTTAATCGTGTATTCTCTTGAATACCCATTGAACCTTAGTGAAAACTTGAATGCAGTTAAAAGTTAACACTTTCCACATACCAAAATCCTCAAAATTCTATATACTCAAACCATGATATCACTTAGTCCTTATATCAATCATGAGCTCATGAATACTGTTAAACATTTCATTTTCTCGTTTTCCCTTCATTATGCGCATAATATCTCAATCACTTTGAAGACCACATTAGACCAATACATAAATATTCCAATATTCCATGATACAACATTATTTTGGAATCCCATTACATAAAAACTTAATCATTCCACCACATCATTGTCATATTCAACATTGCCAATAGTGATCGCATGTGACTTCCCTTTGTCCTTTGCCTTAAGCGGTTGCTCATGTCGATCATCACTAACCCTTGGATTAGGGCATTTATTGGCATAATGTCCCATCTCCTTGCACTTGAAGCATTGAAGTGTTGGTTGTGCGTTCTCTGCAGTGTTTGCTTTATTCACTTCATTAGAATCCCTTTTTCCATTACTTCAACACTCAGCTGCTCGATGACCTTCTTTTCCACACTTAAAACATTTTCTAGTCCCTTTAAGACAATCTCCACCATGCTTCTTTCCACACTTTGAGCATAAGGAAACATTCATCTTATTTTCACAATTATTCTGAGATTTCTCCTTGAACTCCATCTTTCGTTTCTTGTCAAAACCATGAGATGGATTTGTAACACCAACTTCCATTTCTACCTTGATAGCACAACGCACAATTCCTTCATAGCTACTAAAGTCTCTTATAGCCAATGCCCTTCGAAGACTTGGTTTTAAGCCACTGAAAAATCGATCAACTTTACTTTCAGGTTGGATGACAATGCCAGATGCATACCTTGCAAGTCTTGTAAAATTCGCTTCGTATATACCAACAGATTCATCATCCTTCTGCTTCAGCTCAAGAAACTCCTTTTCCATATTTGTTCGAAGAATACGAGGGAAGTACTTACTGAAAAACAAGTTCTTGAACTCGTCCCATTCCATGGACTCAATTTCATCTCTTGGCCTCGTATTCCTGATAAGATTCCACCATTGATCAGTTTCACCTTCCAAACGATATACTGCTAAGATGACTTTATCATGTTCAGAACAGTGAAAAACTGAAAATATCTTTTCAGTGGTACTGATCCATTGTTGAGCAACAAGTGGATCAGAAGTCCCACTGAAAGATGGTGGACGTTGCCTCATGAAGGACTCAATAGAATATTGTTCCCTTCTATGCTCATTTGGAAGTCCAAAATGATTCATAGCTTGTGTAAGTATAGCAATAAGATTTTTCACTCCATCTCCCATAACATTTGTTTGTTCAGGAGGGCAATTATTGCATTGTCCATTGCATTGATCAACACGGTTCCTTCGGGTTCCAACCATCGTCTAAAACCCAAAAAGAATTGTGTGAGAGGCAAAAATCATGATAGGGAAAACAACATAATAAAGGGGGAGTATCCTCAATATCTAACTTCTTAGGTTAAATTATAAGATCGTTACCATAGTTATAGGACTGTATCCTATACGTATACTTATCCTTAGGGACATCCCTAGACAAACCTTATAAATATCTCTAGGGATCTCACTAAAGTTCTCGCATCCTAGTTTCCAAAGGTTGACTAAACCTTTCCTCTGATACCAACTGTAGAGACCCGTATCTTGACGTACATTGACATTACATTACTTTTTCGGAATACTTAGTACATTACAAAAACACACACACAAGGACCGTAATAGTTTAGTGTCTTTGGAAACTTGGACTATAATCTTCTAATCGTGGTGAAAGATCTTCAAAATCTCCCATAAAGATCTTCCTCCTTTTTTTTTACCTAAAACCTTTCTTTATATCCTGGGGAAAAGAAAACATAAAAGGGTGAGCACAAATGCTCAGTAAGGGTAAACAAAATAAATATCAATCACATCATATTCATAAGAACATAGCATTTTGGAAATCATAACCTGCAAAAGAGAGCATAATTTCATAATCATGGGATAAATCATGGCAGTGAAAAAGTAATCCCAATAATCATAACATAAAACATGAAACTTTGTGGCATACACACATAATCATAGAGAATCATTTCTTGTTAGTCAAAACTAATTTCCAATACTATCTTAGTGGACAAAGTCCCTTTCTGAATCGAGTAACCCTCGTTTCAGTCCTGTTTCACTGAACCGGTATAACCTACCGTTCCAGCCCTGTCTATCTCATGAGATATAAAATCTTTACCCAATGCATTGGAGGGAGATATAGGTCCCACCCATCTTATAATGAATCCTTTCTTATGTGTGCCACATAATCATAAAACATACATCATCGCATAACACATGTAACATAAATGGGATTCTTGAAACATCATGACATCAAAAATAAACTCATATAAGATAAAGGAATTCATAAACATAATTCCATCACAACATAGTCAAATCAATGTAAAAATATGGATAGAAACAGAACCCTTTATTATCTTAGATGGAAAATAATTTTGATAAAACACTTGAATTGAATTCTTGAGGAAAATATCCTTTCTTCTTCAAAATCAGTTTCTTTTAACAAAACATCATGCAATTTTAAAAGAAAGAGATTTTATTGAAAATAGTCATGAAATCTTTTAGAGGATGCTTCATGAAAATAAGGCTTTATAAAATAGTAGAAATCCGTTCGTGCCGTATAAGTTAAAAAAAACATTCTTCGTACTTTTGTCGGAAAAGTCAAAAAGTACCTCGTACGAAAAACATCAAAAGATTCCTTTCATTTCTTTTACTAAAAACTCACCGAAGGGTAAAAATGGATTTAAACAATTGTAGGTGGATGGAAATAATATTACATATTGATGAAACATGGATGTGGATGATAAAATACACCCCAGTAAATACTTACGAATAAACAATCTCGGATAAAAATGAGATTGTGATATTTCACTTACCTTAGGTCCGACTTGCTTTGTAAGTGTCTGAACCTCCTGTATAATGATTTAAATCATGTTATTGACTTATTACAGAATCATATTAATTGTTATGATATCATATATGGTTCACTTATGACATTATATTACCCGTTCTTTTGTAAATTCCATGTTAAAGAAGCATTTTGGGTAAAATCGTTTCATTTATCATAGGTGTTTTGACTTGTTTTTCTTGACATCATTATTACTTATATCATGATTTACTCACTTCCAGAATATAAAATATGATTTATTTATCATATATATTCAATATATATATATATATAATAGGTAGATAAATAAAATGAAAAACACCGTTCATAGAGACGGTAGTCCGTACGTACGCATGAACGCTGTTTTCCTTTCCTTATTGTCTTGAAATGGAAGTAAGTAGATGACATACATATGTATATATATACATAAATCCAGTAGCTTTATAATGTCATATATTTCATTATTATTTCTTATATATACATTATAATCATTCTTAAATGGTTAACATGGAGAATGAATCTCATCGCGTCGTGGAGACGGTAGTCCGTACGTACGCACGGGCGATGATATCATTTCTATAAATATTGAATTGAATTAGAGTGGATTATACAATATATCAGAATGAATATGTTGTTTTAATAACTATGTATAGTTATTCTTTACACCATTATACCCATCCATGTAAGGTGGTGGTGGAAAATAGATTACACCACGGCGTGGAGACGGTATTCCGTACGTACGCACGCGCGGTGATTTCTTTTTCCATAGGATGGATAGATGGTGAAATAGGGTTGTTTCATACTTATAATAACATATCAGTATATGAGTGATACTGATGTTATTACTTCATAATGAAACAACCTAAGAAGAAGAAGTGGAAGAAGAAATAAAGATGAAAGAATTGGTAACGGTAATTACCTCTTCTTTGAAGTGCCTCTTTGAGACCTCCTCTTAGGGAACTAAAATTGGTCTTTGAGGAAGACCAGAACCTCTAGGATGTTTCTAGGGAAGTGGAGAAGAGATTTTGGCAGGGGTTGGACGAGCTTGAGTGCTCAAATTGGTGTGAGGAGGAGGGGAGGAGGTTCCCTTTTATAAGGGAGGAGAGGGGCACCTTAGGAATATCTCAAAATATTATATTATATTAAAGTAAAAATCGGTTTATAATGGTTCCAAAGGGTCTTATTTCGAATATAAAGTGGGGATGGGTCGAAATCCTATCAACCAATAGGATTTAGACAAGTTTAGGTTCTTATTTTAACCTTATCAATTAGATTTAACTCTAAGTTGAATAATTTAACTTTTACCGTGTCTTTTTGTTTTCTTTCACTATATGGTTAATACACTTAATATAACATTCCAAACGAACCCCAAACTGTTTATTATTAATATACATATCCGTATCTAAGTCATTTGGCCAAACCATAGATTTTTAGGAATAAAATAAAAATTAATAATATAATATTTGATTTAAAAACTATTTTGTGTCAATTTTGACACTATTTGATATATGATTTTTGTGAAAGTCATAACAGAATTATATGTTCAAACCAAGTTGATTAAATCAACACTAATATATCATAGTAACCTAGAAAATTAGTGTAATTCATAAAAAGTCTCAAATTACATTCATTTGAGTATTTATAACATCAATTATGTTAATATTTCCTTAAAAGGGTAATTACTGCATCATTGTTGTGTCATAAATAAATTAATTTATTTAAAGTCTAAAAATTATAAATAAAATATAATTATGTAGGAAATCTTTTTATCTTTCTAATGAATATTTATAGTCGAATTTAACTTGTGTATAACCCCATATTAAAAATGTTTTAGTGAATAAACTTTGATTTTAACTCTTTTAACTCTTCTTTGAATTAAATAATAATAAATGTCCTAATCTAATCCAAGTGGGCCTAAATGATAATATTTTACACTTAAGGTTGTTTTTGGTCGAGATACACTTGTCCAATAGAATTAGGACATGTGTTAGGGTAATATTAATATCATTCTTACCCTTAATTACCCTATTTACTTTTAACCGTGGTAAATAAAAGTAAAAAGTTACTATTCACCAAAAATTATTTTCATCTCATTGAACCACATTTTACTTACTGACATCAACCGTGTCTCTCGGATTTTTGAAATTCCATTCACAGAAGCGGTAAAATTAAGTTTTATGAAAAAATTCAGTTTTTTAACTACCACTTAGTAGTTTCACTATTCATCAAAAAATGAAGGTTTTCAGAAAAATGCCAAAATTTTATCCTAAGCTATATTTCATATTCCGAATTCAAAAATGAAGTCTATTTTACCAAATTCATAACATAAAAGTTTCATTAATTAATTTTATAATTAAATCCCGCTGTAAAAACAAATAGCGTGTTTTTTAGAAACAATATCTATCAAAAGATTGACATTTGTTTATGTCTGGATTAAATGTGCAATTACATCCAATGACCAACATTGTATTAAATTGTAAAAATATATTCTAAATATACTTTAAAACTACTCCAATTAATAATTTATCACTATTAATTATTTCGATTAAAAAAGTTGTTTTTTAATTATAATTTAGTAATTTTCACTTTTCATCAGAATATGAAAGTTATCCGAAGTGTACCAAAATTTCACCTTAGGCTAAATTCGATACTCCGAATCCAAAAATGAAGTTCATTTTGAAAAATAAGATTTACAGAATTTTAAAAAGTGGTTATTACTATTCATAACGGCTAGTTTTAATAACATTTTAATAGCATATCGCTGTTTAGTGAAACTCGTTATTGCGTACTACACACGCTATCGAGGAACGTCGTGATTGCGTGTAATGCAAGGCAAGTCAGGGATGCGTGTTGTGCAAGCTGCTTTTGGTGTAGCGTACAACACAAGACATTAATAAAATTAAAAAGAATATTTTTTATAAAATCTTGGGCTGTTACAATGAGATTATATGAATTTCAAGGTCTATTATAACATAATCCCTGATATCATCTCCTTCATGTTTTCTCCCCCTCCAATGGTGCACTCCCTTTTATTTACCATGGTAAAGAGTATAATCAATTAATGTTGAAGATATTCATGTTGATAATCTTCCACTATAGATCACTTTATGTAATTATCAAATCATGGATGATTAGTCCAACTTATTTTTTTCCACGTTGATCTTTGAATTATAATATTTAGAATGACCTTCACCTTCAATTCCCTACAATGTAATCACACATATACAACAAAAATATATGGGAATAATATGGAACACATGTGATATTCTTAATAGGATCAACTAGGATGAGAATTTCCTCTCAACCCAAGATCTCATTTCTTTGTAGCTCTAATGTGTCCAGTACTCTTCATCATGGTGTATTCTCTCCATTTTACATTTTTATCTTTCATTGTCTGCATGGACCCTTTATTTCCATTCACCCTCAACATGTGTGGATTATTTGTCTTTACTTCTTCCAGTTGTGAAGTACCTTCCACTGGTTCATGTTTTGAAAATTTCAACATCTCTAGTTGTCCTAGTATAATAGCTATACATTTATTTTGATGATTTTAATCCCTCTTGAACCTTCTACACTGTAGTTGTGAGACACTTGGGTGATCATGTGATGTCATCCTCTCATGAAATTTGAATTATCCTTCATGTGGAATGACCTATTGACCCTTCACTTAGAATTAGCTAGTACTTATTTTTTCTATATTTGTAGTTCTCTTGAAATTTTCACTTTGATTAGGCCAGATAACTAAAAACCCATTCTAATCATTCCCTATCTCGGAGATTCTACATGGATTCTTCATGGTCTTCAATTTTCCATTCTTAGACAACTTATAATGATTATCTTTAGGAATGTCTCCAGTCCATCACACCTTTTTATGGGTTGATAATCCTTTTATTTTTAGCTTGGTTCCATTTACTTACATGGCTTGTTTGCAGTTATCCATGGTATGGCATTTCATTCCAAAGTAGAATAATCTTTTCTTGGGTGAGATTAAACTAATTGACTCCTTATTTAACTCCTTCTTGGGAATAATTTCTTTCACTATTCTCAAGACTTCCGTGTTTTCATATTTCCGGTGGAAGTATTTTCAAATAAGTTTTTGTTGTCCTACCTTTATTGGGGTTTATGATTCTTATCAACATATGCATGTGGAATGATACGACTATACCGGTACCCTCATAATTTTTACAACTTCTGTTGCAATTATCACATATGTCATCAAGATATTCAAATATGTTCTTGATAGACAAATTCGTTTTCATCAGTGTTTTATACTTTTTCATTGCAGGATGCATCATTTATTCACATCTACTTTCCAGGAATGTAGGCCTTCCAAAATTTTCATATGATGAAATATTTTTCCAGAAATCATTGGCCTGATGCCCAAACTTCCAACAACACCAACAATTTCCAATATATCTCCTCAATTTTCTTGTAGTATCAGTATGGCTAAATTCATTTATTTGTTGTTTTTGTAATTGTCTTTCATTCTATGGAGAATCCATTTTGGAGTTGTTCTTATTAGTCATACCAGTATCCATACATGAACTATTGATGGATGTATTAACCATTTTATCAATCCACATATTCCCAGATTTTAGCTTTGAACTTTTACTTACAGATCCAACTGTATTAGTAGAAACATAATTAACTGGGTTATGAGATACTTTCTTCTTGGAGGATGTTTCCATTTGATTACATTTGGCCTCATGTTCATTTTGGAATCATATTACTCAATGAAAACATGAGTGTAAACCTCACTTCATTCATCTATTTGGGATGTTCCATATTGGAGTTATTATTGATTAATTAATTTCACCTCCATCTCTAGGAAATTCTTGTTGAGGGAGTTTTTCTCATCCCTGAATCATCTCCCTTTCTTTCCCAATTCTCCTTCATCTTTATCATTTATTCATCATGCATTATTTTGAATTCATGGAATGAAACGTCAACCTCATTTACCCTATTAGCTTTTTCTTCCTGTTGAGAAGCTTTGACAACCATATAAACATTGTTCGAATTTTTAAATGCATGGAAAGCTTCTACAAATACAATCTCAAAGAATTACTTCTAACAAATACATCATTGAAATTCTTCAGTAACTTCATCAATTTGTTCATTGTAAAGAGAATTTTTTTTTCCTTTTCATTAACATGTTTTTGAGAGTGTTGGATATTCCAACCATTTTATCTAATTCCCCTTCCATGGAATCAACTTCTTATTTCAGCTGTAAATTTTCTTCTTGAAGTGTACCAATGCTTGCAGCAATATGTCTTGCCACTTCTATAGGTACATTATTTAGATGATCTTTGAGTGAAGTCTGAATATCACTAATTGATCTATTTTCATCACATCATGAATAAGATTCCTAAAAAGAGTAATAATAAAAAGAATTATCACATGTCATATCTTTTATATTCACTTTACTAGAAGGTGTATCCCCATTAGTATTATGATTATTCTTCATCTTCCTTGCATGTTTCTTCTTACTATTTTTTGGATTCTTGGAAGATGTCTCCATTTTAGGTGTCTCACTCATTTCCTCAAATATGAACTTCATACAACTACCTTGGATGTTTTAGAGGTGACCTTCATTCTGATACCAATTGAAGTGCCCAGATTAGTGTGAATCACTGAGAAGGTGAGTGGGTTAAATAATGATCCCATTAATTTTTTTACGAATTGATTCTTTTCAATTAAACCTCTATGGCTGATTAAAGCTTCGATCCACTGTTCTTGTGTCTCTCAAACTTTATTTGAATAGTGCAGTAAATGTAAAGGCACTGAAAAAAATGATTTAAAAGGATGAGTTTAAATACATAATCCTTATTATGTTGGTTATTCTACCCAACATATATTATCCACTATAATTATATGCGTAATTAAAATGGATAATAAAAATTGACACTATATATATACAGAGTCCCAATAGATGGCCTTTATACTACTTCTCATAGTGTTACTAGAGTTTCACTGGCCTACTTCAGAGTCCTACTAAAGACTTCTTCCTCCTCGATTTCACAAGAGATGCTTCTTTGAATCAATATGGATAGATATTCTGATCTTCCCTGATGAGCTTTCTAAATCACACTTGCTCGTGAATATCTTCAAGAATCTTCAATAGATTTTTGTATGGTCTGTTGGCCTTGCTCAATAAATCTGATCAATTTTTTGATCAGTCCTCAATCTCAACAATTCTCGGGAAAATATTCATCCTTTTGATGAAGACCCGACCTCACCTGTATGTGTGTAATTGATGAACACTACTTCTTCAAGAATCATAATAGGAAATAATGGTCATATACTATGTTAGTTTTCTCTATCTTCTTAAGTCATAAAACACTGTAAACTCAGATAAAATATCCTCATTAAATCTATATGGATTCAGTCTCAATTATAGTCTAATTCATCAATGGATTTCACGGGATCCGATACCTCTTGTATTTGGATATCTCAATTTATTCTTCTTTACTGCAATAAATGAATGCACTAAAACTTCTCCTTGTTTTCTTGGCTAGAATCACATAATGTTATGTGATTATTCCTACAGTAAGGATCAACTCACTTGAAATCATCTAAATTGACACACGTGCATGTGATTATGCATGATTGAATGCATGCATATTATCTTACTTATAAACCCAGACACATAGTATCCTGAATATTTTGGATTCAATGAGTGTGTTACATTCACATGAATTTTATCTCTCTTTTTCATTACTCAACATTTAAACACAAAAATTCTTCTTTAAGTGTCTTTACGTGTTCATAGGCATGCATGAATGTATGCACTACTCCCCCTTTTCTCCTTATATTTATTCTCATACCCTTATTTCTTCTTCACAAGCACACACATAATATATTATTTAATTCATTCCAATTTATATGTCATGTGTTTGATAAATGTTATGTATTGTTCAAAAATGAATGGGTGTGATCCACCCTTTGTCTTGTTTTGGTATCTCAAATATTATATATGCATGCATGTACATCATGCATGCACATTATTTCTTCCGCCTGTGATCACAAAGTGCCTCGAGTCCCTTCTTCTATTCCAAGGGAAGTGTATTTGTACACTTTCCCTTTAAAAATCCCTCTTATTTTCATTATGAAACAATAGAGGCTCATCGATCAGGTTCCTTTTCAATGTATCAGAAGGGTGTGTAGCCCCGATGGTTTGCTTGTTTGTTCTTATTCATGTTTGAAGAACGACGAGGGTTTGAGGGAACCAGTCATGTGTTCATATTAATTCTTGAACTAGGGTGGTCCACGCTTCTCATATGTGCATGGGGTGTGTGGGACTCCTTCACATAAGAGATGTGTGAAACCTCTTCTACATGTAGCTAGGCTATGCAGAACTCTTCCTTTCCCAACCAGATAGGTTTTCCTTATCTCTGTTTCATTGTAGAAACATGGTCTCCTTCTTATGAGATGGAAGTATCATTTTTTGTCATGGTTCCTCTCGTCTTATAGTTTAGGAACAACATATATATCCTCATTAAAATATAAGGAATCAAAATATTTGAAAACACTATATCTTTGTGTTTAAATATTTCAAATGCAGGATAATATTTCCCGAATCTCATGGTTTGTTTCTCTTCACTGTAGACTCCTTCACTCTCTATATAATCATCTTGTGCATGCATGTTTTAATTCATAGAAATCATCTTCTCCATGTAAGATTTATTGTGAAAATTTCATTTTATCCTCAGTAGCTTCACACACCTCATCTTCCTTGGAATATTCATTTAGTCGTATGCATGTATGTAAAATTGAATTCATGTGTATCATCAGGTCTACTCGATCTTCTCGGGCATGACCAGAGGTTCATTAGTGGCCAAAGTGATGTGAATGGTTTCCGGATTCAGAAATGGTTTGTCGGTGGCGCGGGTGCTTCGCAGGACGTTCAGAGGTTGAAGAAAACCTCAATATAGTAGATTGGATGTCCCTCCTTCAACCCCAAATAGTGTATATCAGACGGATGACCTAGATTAGCACGATTGATCCCAAGATTGATCAGATGGTGGACCACATGTCTGTGATGCATCAGATGGCTAAGATCACTTCTTGATTTTTTATTTCTATCCCACATTGAAATGGGATAGTGGGTGAGGAGCGGTATATAAATCAAGGTGTGTGGCCTCAGTGCCAGATTACTCATCTCACCCCTCCAGTGCTACCCCACTCCGATTCTCCACGTGTGTGCTCTTAGCACCCACTCTTCCTCCTCGGGAACGCACCTTGGGCCCACTATGCATACTCGGGGGCTTATACATGGACCATGTGTTCCTCTTCCATGTAGTATTCGAGGCCTTCCCATTGGGTGTGGTAGGCCCTCATATCCCGCATATGCATTGGGTGAGGGATTTAGTTGGCTGACATGGTTGGCACTATTTTTTGGTAAAGCCATATACTAAGTAAATAGAATATAAACTATGTATAAATTCATCCTTAATATCAAAAACCACCCTTTCTCTTTGAAATCCCATGCATGCTTCCTTTCTCCTTCATCTTCAAACATCATCTTGCTGTTTTTTTTTTGAGAAAAAAATCGAAGATATTCAATATTCCTCCTTTATCCAATAATGGATGATGCATGAAACATTTATTCATTCTTCATGCATTAAAACATAATGTTTGTCCTTCAATTTTTTAATGAGTGACATGTTCTCTTTAAACACATGTCTTGGACTTTGAGGTTTGGGAGACGTAATCTTCTAATTTCAATCACAACCTTCATCTAATTAGAAGTTATTAGATTGAACTTCCACATTCATCAGGAAATAGAGTATTTCATAGCCTTTTTCAAATGGTGTAACAATGTGTCATTCACTAACAATTTCCTTGGAACATTGTACTAGCTCAAAAATCGTCTGAATTAATACGAAGAATGTCGAATCATAACATCCAAGGACATTACATTCTAATTATCCATGGGGGATAAGCTTTGAAAAAACTTCACTTCTTCAATGAACATCATCACTTTATTAGTATCATCCCATACACATATTGACACCTGATTAACAATTGAATTGTTATTGACATATTATTGAAAAAAATGCAACACCATGCATACCAATGTATCTTGATATTTAGGATGAAGTCTTGAAATGGGACCTGCATATGGTTCAGTATATGATCATATTAGGTTTACATTGTGTATGCTGATTCTATTATTGTATTTTTTTTCATTTATACATCTATATAAATCTCCACATGTCTTTAGATGATCCATTACCATTGGTTTATTTGTTCCTCCTTTTATTTACCAGTAGTTTGAGATAATGTTTCTCCATGTCTAGTACTCTGAATATATTATTTATAATTTTCATTTCCATTTATATGTAACACCATTCTAGTGGGTATAGTCTCCCCAATATACTGATTACACCCATGCTACTTGTTGGTGAACTCTGGTGTATTGGGAGACACAATTGTTGTCCTGTAATCAATACTTTATGTCCATGTGAGAGAGTGTCAGATCATGGAGCATTACAAAATTGGTATATAAATTCATTGCAAGTTGAATGTATGGTGGAATGATGTAGTCTATTTTTGGTATCACATTCATAATTATTTTGTAACGTGTTTTCATACAATTGTTCTCTACATATTTGGAGAAATTTTTTTTTTCATATTTTGGGAAGGTTTTTAGATTTTTTATTTCTTATTGTTTATTCACTGGTTTTGATATATCTAATCCTTGATTGATATAGGAGTTAGTTTTGATTCATCCTTGCAGAAGTGGTTAGAGACACGTATGGAAATAGAGGATGTTGGGGTATTCTAAAATAGTACATATGGATAATTTTTCTATTTATTGATTTTATCTTATGTACCATTTGAAGTTTTTTTATTAGTTGAATCACTCATGTATAATCTTACATATTAATTTCCCACAATTTCCCAACCCGTCCCCCAGGGCCCATGCCGTGACTAGCCCAAGCCCTCCTTCCATAGGCCTGGGGTTGGGGACTAGCATCGGAAATGCGTATCCCAATAATGGGAAGGCATTTCCTTTAAACATGTACAAACACATAGTCCAAGAACACAAGAAGATGAAACAACAAGTAAAACTACCGTAGTAACAGTGTGTATTGAATGTAAAGGGGCCAGAATATAAACCCATCTCAAAAGATACTACTATAACATAAAAATAGAAAACAACTCCTTGGATCGTCCACCTAGGATCCCACCTGAAGGTTAGGTACAACTCATATCCATAGCTCTCTACATCAGCTAGTCACCTTAGTGTATCGCCTGGTCCTGGATCCTATATTCTCATACTAGATGCTCATCGTCTTCTCATGACACAAAAACATGTGGGTAAAGCCAATTCAGGGGTGAGTATAACAATACTCAATAGGGACCCCATGACCCTTGAATGTCTCAAAGAATTCCACGAAGAAAACCACAAATCATGATATAAATAATAAATCACAAAGAAATAGACTCAACTCAACAAATTTATTACTTATGTACAGAAGAAAAAATGATTATATGTGAGCTAGATCATCTTATTTTATCAAGGGTACTGCTACTGATCTACACAGGATCGGTCGGTGCTGTCGCTAGATGCTAATCCACACCAGATTTCTAGGTGTTTATCCATATAGGATCACTACGTGCTGATCCACAGATGATCGCTAGGTGCAGATCCACACAATATCCCTAGGTTTCGGTCCACACATGATCACAATGTTATGATCAACATAGGATCACAAGGTGCTGATCCACACCAAATTTCTAGATGCTGATCCACACAGGATCACAATTTTTGGTTCACGTCAATTCAAAACACTAGATTCCCTCACATGGTACAATTGATTCTGGTAGGCTCCACTCCTCATGCCTTCAGTCTGATTTCAACTGGAACATAGTCTCACGAAGAAGTCACTCGATGATCGATCATGTCATAAGGGTTATAACACGACATACAACTCATTAATCAGACGCCCGTTCATTGAGTTATAGGCATTTTTGTGCAGAGGGACCGATTAGATTTGTGTACGATCCAACCCAGCCATATTCCAATATTTCCCAAAACCCATTTAGTGTATCCTAAAATTACTGTCTCACTTAAATGATCTTAGCTCCACATACGGTTCATCAAACGGACGTCTGGTTCGCAAGATGTGACAGTTTAAGCGTATATCGGCCTGAGAGGGGTACGTGCCTAATCTGACCCAACCAAAACCGAACCAGCCTGGGCAGGACCTATTAGCCAGGGCTACGACATGTTTAGACTGCTGGGCTACCGACCAGCCTAGCCCGACCCAGCTCGTCTAGGACATGGTATCTCGGCCCGCCGGCTGGAGTGACACGTGCGAAGGTCGCACAGTCCTCCTCCTGAAGGGCTCAAAGAGTAGTTCGACTCATTAATTGGCAGCTCCATGTCACACCACATCATTGCCTATAGGACCCACAAGGAGTGGGTCCCCCTCAATCGCGGATTTGATTTAGTGACCACCTCACCACAGTGCGGGATGACGTTTTCCCTGACATCACTACAGCCGGCCATTGCTGACTGCTACGTCTATCCTCTGTGGTGCCAAGCAACGCCCCCCCCCCCCCTTTAGAGACCAACGAGCACCGTCTACCGCCTTCCTTGTCAGTGCTAGTCGCCGATGCATTCACACCGGTGTTGCGCCCGTAGATACTCATGCGGGCCACCGGGTGACCTATGGTTGTACATTTCCCCTTCCTCTCACACATACAAGCCTCACAGGGTGCTTCCATCGCTACACGGATCCCAAAATCAAGGTTATTTCAAATCATAAATTTGTCCCCCAAAGAATGAAACTAGATCAATGCAGTGGAGGTTCTGGAATTTATTTTGACCCACTCCTTTTATATTAACATCATAAAAAGTGGAAAAAATTTAATTCACCAAACATAAACATTAATAATAACCCCCCATCTTAGAATTCATTGGAAACATTGTGATGTTTGAAGGAGAATCCACTCCCGAAGAAGCTATCAGTGTTTTTCAATTCCTAGTTCGATCCTTGCGACATTAATTTCCAATATTCCATTCCCCATCAGTGGAAGATGCCACAACAATTCGATATAGTTTCATCACTTTCATCCAAAATCTTACGCCTAAAAATCAATTAAATATACATATTATCAACTGAGTTACACAAAATTATTGTGGTTCATTTATAAACCACATTTAACGTGTCAACGTTGTGGTTACAAAAACCAAGATTAAATCCATTAAATTCCTTGAAAACTCAGTGGTTATACCACCGCCTCTCAACCGCTGGAGGAAAATAAAATAACATTTTCATGTTATTATATTATTTTTGTAAAGCCAAAAATCTATCTTTTTCTCCTAACCTACTACGCTCAAAGTGAAGCCTCCCTTTAGATAATCCTGGTGCTACGGATTCAACAGTGCCCTCATATTTAAATTCCAAGCACCAATTCTTTTGTTAAAAAATGCTGCCCATAAGTTTATTGAATATACCATAAAAAAAGATCATAAGTTCTGTTTTCGGAACACTGGGCCTTAGAATCATGCTCTATCAATATTTGTAAATTCGTAATAATCCCAAATAATTTTCAAAAAAATTTCATGAAAGTTCTAGTTCTTTACATTCTCCCCACCATTGGGATTTTCATAAAAAAAATCTAAAACAAAACTAGGAAATCAAATGGTGGCATTAAGTACGTATATGATCCTCTAACTGCAATGTTCTCCCCAAGAGATTAACATGCTTCCAAAAAACTAGCACTTGGTTAATCAACCACCCATGAAGGAACCACTCTTGTCGATCCTCTATATCCACCAGGAACTCCATAAACATTTCCCCATCATTGATTTCCAACTCGCCCCAATCGATAATGAGTGATGGGTCATGTATGTATCTCCTCAGCTACGAAACGTTTATTACATTATGCTCCCAATACATCTCTGGGGGATGATCTAGATGGTGCACCACCTTGCATACTCTATTGAGGATCTGGAAGGGTCTGATCAATCTCAATGATAGCTTTCCTCCCTGACCAAACATTTGTAATCCTTATCGGGGTGAGACTCATAGGAAGACATGGTCTCTATCCTTAAACACCAAGGGTTTTTATTTACTATCGGCATAAGACTTCTTCTGACTCTATCTAGTCTTCATCCACTCTTGGATGATCTTCACCTTCTATGTGGTATCCTATACCAACTCTAGACCCCTAATTGATGACTCCCCTGGGTCTGTCCAGAAAAGAGGTAATCTTCATGGTCATCCATACAAGGCCTCAAACGAAGCCATGACAATGGTTGAGTGACAACTTTTATTTAATGAGAAAACCACCAGGTGTAGGTGGTCCTCCCAATTGTGACCAAAATCTAGGAAATAGGTACGAAGCATGTCCTTGAGTGTCTGAATGGTCCGCTCCTTCTGAAAATATATCTAAGGGTGAAAGGCGGTGGTCAAGCATAGCAGATTACTGAATTATTTCTTTAATCCCTTCCCCAAAATGATGTAAAACTCCAATTGTGATTGAGATGATCATCAATGGAACCCCATGAATTCAGAACATCGTATGCATGTTGAGGCATCCCAGTCCCCCTATTGATTCATACTCTCAGATGGGTAGGATGTGGGCTGACTTGGTGAGTCGGTCAACGATCACCTTGATGGAACCATGGCCCCTAGATGTACGTGGTTGCCCTATCATGAAGTCCATGGAGATACCATCCCACTTCCACTCTAGTACCTCATGTGTCCGTGCTAATCCCACTAGTACATGATGCTCGTCCTTCACATGATGACATGTGAGGCATCATGATACAAAATCTGCCACTACTTTCTTCATCAATGGAAACCAGTACTGAAGCCAGAGGTCCAAGTACAACTTTTCCACTCTAGGATATACCACCAAAGGGAATTTGTGGAACTCCATCATCAATTCCATTCATAGCATCATTGGCCCCATGTTTCATACTCTAAAGGGAGAGACATGCTCCCCACATTCATAAAATCTTTTATGAGCTTATCCTAAGGATATCTAAGCATGTCGGGCCTCACAGTCCCCATCCACAAGATGTGCCTCCCAAACACTCTGAAGGAGTGGGGGAGTGACAGTCATTGACTGGTGGAATGCTTCGCCATCTCTATCCCTGAAGGATTTCTACAACACAGCTAGATTCTATGTCTCCTCACTTACCAACTATATACCAGACCTCCTACTAAGTGCATCTGCTACTACGTTCCCCTTCCCAAGTGTATAGAATATATCGAAGACATAGTCCTTGAATAACTCCAGCCATCACCACTTCCTAATTCTAAGGTCCTTCTGTGAGAAGATATACTTGATACTCTTATGATCATATAAAACTATAAACCATTCACCCATCATGTAGTGCCACCACATATTCAGTGCAGACAACACTGATGCTAGCTTGACGTCATGGGTAGCATAGTTCTCCTTGTGTTGTCTCAACTATCATGAGCCGTAGACAATGACCACTATCTTCTTCATCAGGACACCACCATGTCCGGACCTGATGCTTCAAATTAGACTACATACCCAAGTCCCCTTTCTGGTAGCCTCAAGATGGGGGAACTAATCCATCTCTACCTCATCTCATGGAAACCCTACTGGTACTTTTCTGTCCACATGAAAGTATGCCCCTTTTCATCAATCATGAGAATGGTGCCGCTACCCCGGAGAAGTCATGTACGAACCTCTGGTAGTATCCATCCAATCCTAGAAAAGAACACACCTTAGTCACACTCCTGGGTGGCTACCAAGAATGAAATACCTCTATATTCGCTGAATACCCTGCAAATCCAGCATCTGAGATAATGCCCCCCAAGAAGTGGACTTCACATATCCAAACAAGCACTTCAAGAGAATTCCATAAAGATGGTTCTCTTTGAGTGTATCCAGAACTGTCTATAGGTTCATGGAATGATCCTCCTTCAATGCCGAGTATATCGATAGTTCGTCAATGAAGACCACCATGAAGTGATTGAGGTATTTCTATAATATCATATTCATGAGTCCCATGAACACTTCTCGAGTGTTGGTCACTCTTAAAGTAATCACCAATAACTAATAGTGGCCATTCCAACATTTGAAGGCCATCTTCAGTACATCTTTATCTTGTACCCTCAGCTGATGATAACCTAATATGAGGTCTATCTTCGAAAACCATCAAAATCTCTTCAGTTGGTCGAAGAGAACATCGATCCTCGACAGAGGATACTTGTTCTTCATGGTCAACTGGTTCATGCACTGATAGTCCAGAAAAATCCTTAGACTCCCATCCACATTCTTGGTGAACAAAATTGGGGATTCCCATGGAGAAACACTTGGATTTATGAACCTCTTTCTCTACATGTCCTCCAACTCTACCCTCAAGTCACGAAGCACCATGGGAGCCATCAGATGTACTGGTGTATGTATCGGTGCCGTTCCATGGTACATGTCGATGCACAAGTATAACTCTCTACAAGGAGTTATTTCCGAAACATCATTAGTAAAGACATCATCATATTAGTCTACAACTAAAGTATAACTCAGATTCTTCAGGTCAAATACATTGAGGGTGAGGCTATCCAACTGATGATAGATGGGCTACACCCTCCTTTGAGAAAGTCTATCCTATGCTCCAAAGGTTTTTGTCTCACCGGTGAAGGAAAACATGATTCTATCCTTGTGGACACACCGCACATTGCACCTAAAATAGTTGATCTGTGTATAGACTATGAATATCCAGTCCATACCCAAGATGATGTCGTAGGGCCCTGACACTACTACTAGGAAATCCCAGTTGAAGCTCTCACCACATAGAGTGAGCTCACACTGCCTACACTAGTGTGTAATCATCGAATCTTCTCCTGTAGTAGTCTATAATCGTAAGTATTGAGGCAAAAAATCCATCGGAATGTCCGAGCTCTAAATGAGTGTCTTGGAAATGAAAGAGTGACTAGAACATGTGTCTATAAGTACAACAGCTAGGGTTTAATAGACACAGTTCGTACCTCTAATCATATTTGGAGCACTGTGGTAATAGGTCTTTGCTTCCTGTAGCAAAGCTCACCCCTGTCCACCTACTCTCTATGGTTAGGGTGGACCATCTAGGGGTGGTGGTGGTAGAGCCTCAAACCGCCAATCACCACATGCTGCACGACTTGCTCCGCTACCACATCCGCTGCCCTATGGACCTCCTCGCATGAACATCGACCTCTGCCTCAGCGGTCCATCGTTCACATGTTGATCATCTATGCAGAAAGACAGATAGTCACGTGACATTTTTCCCAATATTCCACAAGGAAAACCATCCATTGTTCTCAGAAGACTTCCACTTCCTCGCGTGCACCACACCTCCGACCTTGCATCCTGGGGTTGTCCACCAGAAGTTCTATCCTACTTGGACCTCTACGTCATCTGCTTACTGCCTACTGTAAATGACTCATCTACATGTCATCCAACGTATTCTCTCCCCATAGGTTCTTTCTCAGCTAAGAAGCCTTCCACCATCAATGCTCTCTTAAAAACAGCAGCCCACATCAGGATATTGTGCGATGTCATCGATGCTCTGTTCTCCTGCCATAGACCCTACTGAAAGGTTCATGCCCTGAAGAATGGGTCACATACCCTGTTGGTGGAGTAGAGAGAGATCTCAGTGAATCTCAGTGAGTATTGGGCCACTGACAAGATTCCCTACTATAATTATTGTAGCTCTTGGATATGCATAGAACATAATGAAGCTTATACGAACTCCGCCCTAAAGAAGTACTCATATTCTGTCCTAGTGAGTGTCGACACCTCATGTTTCTTGGAGTGTTAGGATCCACCCTCTTCCTATAGTTCCCTGTAATGGACTATCAGATTGGATCACCATCTGCATTTCTGGTGTCCCAACTAGGTGGAAACCTCTAGCCACAATCGCCACCAGTCCTCAACTTCCAAGGGATATGTCTCCTGTTGAATCCTCAGAGGTCTCTTCCCCTAGAACTTGTGTAATGCGCTTAGTCCTCATGCACCATATAATTCTGGGGCTACTGGAATCTGCTTCCCAATCAGTGGTGGTGCTACTGGTGTACCACTCGAAGATGCCAACACAGTAATTTGACACTAAACTGAAGCCTCATCGCTCGGTGGGCCGTCATTTTGAACCATTTTAGGAATTCAGGATGACTGTCTATGCAGCTGCATCCTAAAATGAAATAGGTGCGCCACAGTCAATAAGTTATTTCTTGTGAGATGACTCAAAAGGGGTCTAATTAAAAACATTTCCAAAACACACATAATCATTGTTTTCGTGTACCAAGTCATATATCAAAATTTAGGGTCCAGTTGTATGGATATGTCAGCCGCTGCACCAACACTAGACTCCCCTAACTTCAAAACCACACCCAAAACACTTATCACTATTGATTAATTGGAAATATTAGAGTCCAAGTTCTTCAGTAGAACCAACTCCATTGATATCACTTTTTCCCAACCCATCCCCAGGGGCACGTTCCATGACTACCCAAATCCCACCTTCCATAGGCCTAGGGTTGTTTACTAGAATTGGAAAGGAGTATCCTTATAAATGTGAAGGAATTCCATTTAAACCTATACAAATACACAGTCCAAGAACACAACAAGATGCAACCACAAAGTAAAATTGCAGTAGTAAATGTTTGTACTAAAATAAAGGGGCCGGAATACAAACCCAATTGAAATGATAAAACTACCATAGAAAAAAAGGAAAACAACTCCTGAGATCGTCCATCAAAGATTTTACTGGATGGGTAGGTACAAATCGTCTCCATAGCTCCTACGTCATCCAATCACCTCGGTGTACCGCCTGGTCCTGGATCCTATTGTCTTATTCAAGATGTTGGTTGTATTTACAAGAAACAACAAGGTGCGAGCGAATCCCTTACATGGGTGAGTATAAAAATATTCAGTAGGGACCCTAAGACCCCCTAAAGGATCTCAAAATTCCAAAAAAAGGAAAAATAATAAGAATGATCTCAATCAAAAAGCCCAAATAAATAGACTCAGCTAAAAACAAGGATAACATAAGTACATTAGTACATATGATTATCCGTAATGTAGAGCATCTTATTCTGTCCTGAGATACTGCTGATCCATATAGAATTGTTTGGTGCTGATCCAAACATGATAGACAGGTCTTGATCCACATCGGATTTCTAGGTGCTAATCCACAAAAGCTCGGTATTCTTTCTTCACGTCACAGCCATCCACTAGATTTCAAGACATGGTATACATGATTCTGGGAGGATCTAATCCTTAAGACTTCATTCATATTTCAACTAGAACCTAGTCTCATGAAGAATCCAATCGATGATCTGTCATGTCATAAGGGTTCCAACGTGATAGACGACACATTAATCGGACGCCATGTCTGTGAGTTATATGCATTTTTGGGTCGAGGGCCTGGTTGGATTCAAGTACGATCAAACCTAGAAATATCCCAAAATTCTTTAAAACCCTAGTGGAGTATGTAAAATGTACCAATTTTCTCTAAGGATCCCAGAGCTGCAGACGGTTCGTCAAACGGATGTCCATTTTGTAAGATATGGCCTTTAAATCATATCTGGGCCCAAGAGGGGTCCAAATCCGGTCCAAACCAACCTATTATGTGTCCAACCAGGCCCGACCCGTAGTGGCCTAGGTAGGAAAATTGGGATGGCCTGCAGCAGGCTCGGCCCACAGGGCTGCGGACTGGCCCAAACCTCCTTGGTTTGGTTGGGCCGCGGTGGGCTCGGTCGACCCCGGATGGGAAGGGCCGCGTTGACTCCACCTACAGGCTAGCGTGACCATCATGAGGGTTGGGTTTTCATCCACTCGATTGGCTCAAAGAGAATTTTGGATCCTTAATTTGTAGCACCAGGTGGAGTGACCTCATTGCCCACTGGACCTATAAGGAGTGGGTCCCCCTCCATTACAGCGCGTGACGACGTGCCACCTCTCCATAACCGTGGTCAGCCGTTGTCGGCTTCCCCATCCGTCTTTCATGGCGGTGTTACCTTCTACGTTCGGCGAGCTCCATCTATTTCCTTCGCCACTGGCACCGGTCATCAGTGCCACTGCTCTAGTGCCACACATGCTGATCTTCTATAGGCCACTGGGTGAGATCCGGTGGTCCGTTTTCCATTCCGCTCACACCTAAAGGCATCCAGGGATGCCGCCGTCAGTATGCAGCTCCCAGATTCAAGGTTTTGTTGAATTGTAAATTCATCTCCTAAAGAACTCAACAAGAATAAAGAAGCCGAGGGTTTTGGCCTTGTTTTTTTGGCCCGCGCCCTCCGCGATAACATCATAACAAGAGGTAACAATTTAATTCATCAAAGATAAACTTAAATTATAACCCCATTCCTCGGAATTTGTTGGAGATGTCACGGTGGTGGAAGTATAATCTATTCTTAATGAAGCTGCTGAAATTCTTCATTACCCATTTGATACTTTCGACATTGTTGTCCAAGCATCTATTCCCTAGTGGTGGAATACACCACAACACTTTGTCAGAGGTTCCTCACATCAGTCCAAAAGCTGACGCCCGAGCTTCAATTATATAGAAGGAGGATCATCCAATTTACACAACATTAATTTGGTTCCTTTATAAACCACATTTAATGTTTCGACGTCATGGTTATAAAAACCAAGAGTCAATCCATTAAATGGCTTCACAATGTAAAGGGGTCCCACCACCACCGCTCAAGCACTAGAAAAAAATAAAATAACATTTTCATGTTATTTTATTATAATTTTTAAATTCATAAATATATCTACTTCTCGTGACATACTCTGGTCAAATTGAAGTCTCCCTTAAGAGAAGCCCAGTGCTACGGATTCAATGGTGCCCTCATATTTCAATTCCGAGCACCAGTTCAATAGTTAGAAAATGCTGCCCATACATTTAATGGACGTACCTTAAAAAAGATCGAAATTTTGATCTGGGAATACCAGGCCTCATAATCACACATCGTAAATTTTTAGAGACTCTTAAAAATACCCAATAATTTAAAAAAAAATTCATTGAATTTCTAGGTCATTACACAGAGATACAAATTTTTTAAAATTTTGAACCCAATGACAGCTCTGAAGTTCTCACAGAGACTATTTCTTATGTATTCTTTATAATAGCTTAGTACCAACATGGATATTCTCTTGGGGTAGCCTATGTGGTGATTGGATACTACAAGTAGGTATAATATGTTATTATAAAACTTTTCATTTTTATGTTGTATGTATTTATATTTTTTGAGATATTTAGTCCGTGATGATTATTTTTTAATTGAAATTATTTGGAGTTTATTATTGGACTTTTTTCAATATTTTTTTGGGTTTGTGAGGGTCATTCAACCCATTTGTAACTTTTATACCATTGATTCCAATTAATAACCCATGGCCTATTAGAGGTGGTATTTAGGGGTCAAACAGACCTTCACTACCATCAATGGAGGCATTCCTTATGGGGGTTGTTCTTAACATTTTTCAATTAATAATTCATAAAATGTTGTGTCAATATGATTCTTGATTGATTTCCAGAACATACTGTAACTTTTAAATCACTCACCCATGAGGAGTATTAATCATTATTCACTAAATACGTATGAAACTATGGAATTCCATTATCATGTTGGACTCTCACATGATGATTATCTTCTATATAATATATGAAAAAAAGTAAAAATTGTTCACGATATCCCTCATTTTTATGGATCAGTGAAAAAATAACATCACCGTCTGATTTCATTGTTCTAATGAACTCAACATAAAATTCCAGTATCAATACTAAACAAACATAGTGTATGAATATAAATAATTTACAAAAATCAGTAATGAGTATGATTTTATATTTGTTATTTATAGAGTATAATAAATGTGTATCAGTGTTTCAACTATTCATATACATAAAATTTGTTCCAAATTTTTTATGAAGCAATACTGTAGGGTGATAAACATGAATCTCTTTCCACATAATATGTTTTTAAAAGTATAAAAACTATTATCATAGTTGGTCATGCTTAAATGGACAATCAGTTGTCCATTCTATTTTTTATTAGAAATAAAAAATCAAAATAAGATGTATATGGGTGTGTAAGTGTATCATAAAATGAATTTATATACTTATCACCAATTCAAATGATGATGCTCTATGTTTTATCCAAGAATCAATCCAAATATTATATTCCCTCGTAATGTTCCACATATCCCTACAAAGTCGTGATTCATAAAATTATAGGTGATTATGTTACAATTGGGTTCCTTGGATAATTTTACACTTACTCATCAACGTATAACAATCTAATTCTTAATTTAGGTTTCTATGTTTACTCCATATTCTATGTATATTAATTAAACTATTAATCATGTAATGATATCATTAAGTATGTGTGTTTTAATAAAAAAACACTTAAATTAAAATAAGTGAATAAAATTATAATGATACATACCCTCTATCCCTATAATTAGCACTTAGCCACCCATTATAGATGATAGTGAAAATAAAGAGTTTGAATGATTTTCTAGTCATATAGCTCAATCATACTCTCCCCCTTCTATAATCTATACCCCCTATAGTGATGAAATCCTAACAAAATATTCAACACCATAACCATACTCCAAAAAAATTATTTATAATACTTCCCACAATGATTGAGTTTTGTTCTCTTTGTGAAGAATCCACTTTTACATCCATAAGTAGGTTCATTCCCGGCATACATAGATTCTTCTCAATAATTCTCCATTATTCTTATAAAATTTAGTTATATGTATCATTGTTAATGGATAGATATTTCTATACTCATATTGCATCCACTTATATAATTTTTTATAGTTTTATTGACACCTGGATGCATTTTCTTTGGATTTGAAACTTTTACATAACGAATACCTACTATACTAGGATCCAATCTAAAATTGGTAAACTAAGGATATATTTTTTTTATTGATATGGGATAAAATATCTATCTCGTGTTACTGAAGATAATATTTAATAAATTTCTACATATATGCCAATGTAAGGAAGTTTTTATTGATATCAGAATATCAAGTCTTATACTCTAGATTTTCACCCTTGAGGCGGTATAATTTATTCTCTATTTATACATTATTTTTCATAGAATGGACGAAACCAAATTAACACTCTAGGGTTACCATATATAGGACATATTGTTTTTCACCTACAAGTGGCATTAGTAATGGTGGTTGTATAAGTAATTTTCTGGGATCATTAACTACATTGTAAATGATCTCCTCCCATTACATTCTGGGCTATTATATTACAAACATTGGGAATGGGGAAACATTCCAAATATCTTTATATTGGGCACCTGAATGTACATGAGTCAACATTGTAGTTATCTCAATTCCATGAGATATTGATGATGGGGAATATAAATTATCTATTTGGTCTTCTTGGGGTATACCTTGTTTCTATTATTGTGAAAATTTCTTTGATGTTACCTAAAGGAAAATTTCATCATATTCATATGTTGGATATTCTTTCATATTCTATTAAACACTACCTCATAATGAGTGATTTGGTCACAAAACTGGTGTTATTTAACAACCCGTTCATCTTCAATTCATTTTATTGTTTTATATAAAAAAGATTAAAAAATTGTTCATATAACATTAGAAGGTAGGAAGACTATTTTTCAGGAAAAAATGATTTATTCTATAGTAGTATTGTCTTTTAAGAACCCTAAAGGTAGTGGATTTGTCATCCTCAAGAGCTATTCAAATCGAGTTTGTTCTATATATCCTTCAAAAAATAAATGGTATTAAAAAATAATTGTCTCATGGATCAGTATCATTATGAATTTTAATCGGAAGTAATTATCCATGAATCACGGCAAACCTAAAATAGGATTAAGTCATGAAATTGGGAAGGATTGATTCACGAAGGCGTAATTATTTGTGAATCCTCATGTACTATTGAGGGCCTTCCTCCAAAAATAAGGGTGTATGTGTTCATGAATGTAATTCCCCCCATAAGAGGATATATTCAAAAAAAATATGGGAGGGAGTTTCATGAATTTCATGTACATGGTTTATCCATTTTGGGTATAATTTTCATGATTTTGTGCTCCACATATTTGGTCAATTGGGAAGATGAAGGGTTAGGTAAATATTTTCCAAAATTTGGAATGATTAGACTATTTATAGGAAAAGTGGTTCATGAGGCTCGTAAGTTGTTTAGAAATTAATTTTGGCCTTCATGAATGGATGAAGTTCTATCAGACTCATGATCTGCATCATTTATCCTGGGCACAGTCGCAAAACACCATTTGACTCAAACAATATTCTTTTTGGAATTTCAAATGGATTAATCATGATATTAATGTACATGATTCATGAAGAAAACCCTTAGGAGGGTTTTTGGTTACAAATTGAATGGGTTTTCTAGAAAATATATGTGACTTCCCCAGCTAATCTCATGGAATGCAATTTGACTCTAAAAAATACACCCCCCGTAGAATGAGAGATAATAGAAAAAATGAGGGTTGGATTTTGAGGGGGAATCACTAAAATTTGAAAATATTATTGCTCTCATGAAAAACATTCATTATCATCACTCGTGATGCTAATAGGTATAGATCGTTGGCACAATGTCCATCACAATGATTTTAATGTCGGGTGTCTATAAATAATTCCATGGGGAGACCTCAATGGAATGTTAATTTGCAAGAATAAAATATTATTTTTTTATCTTTTAATGAATATCAGGATAACTACGATCTCTCTCTATGAATTCCTTATTGGATAATTGAACAATAGGACCTTAGATACATGAACACAATTTAGTGAACTGCACATCACAAATCACATCTTCTGAAATTTAGTATGGAAACTCAGAGCTCCACAAACCATGATACGTGAATAAGATTTGCGAATGAACTTCACCAACCAGTCTATACATGAATCATTTCCCCAAATTAAATGGCTGCTACCAATGATTTATGTGAATTACGTTTAGATGTTGCGGAGTGGGAGGATATGGATAACAATATCAGGATTGGTAAATTTTCCCAAAACACTTAAACCACAAATGACATGTTGGGATAAAATCAGACAATCAAAGGGAGATTCCTCAATGAAATATGTTTTTTTGTATGGATTTGGATTGATAAATTTTTTCCTCATTGTATAGGAAGGTAGGAATGAGTTGGCTTACTAGGTTAGGTGCATATTAAGAAAATAATAGTGGCATAGGTCCACTATTGGCCACATTTGGAAAGAACAAACATCTATTCCAATAGAATGCCTCTACAACCACATTATCAATGTTGATGGTGAGATACTTGAAATCAATTCATCACTACCACAATATAAAATGATTTTAAATGTGGGATTGGGAGACCTAGAGAATAGTTGGAATGATGGTTGGGATCCTCTCTATGGAATAAATTTTACCAATGAATGGGAATTGTTCTACTTTGCATTCACATCACATCGAGAGTTTGAGGGCGATCTAAAGTATGTAGTAGTTTATAGGTGGCATGGTATTCACAATTCGATGTTTACTAGCCACAAGAGATCATGCAAAAACTGTTAAGAATATGTTAATTGGATACAAACACATTCCATTTTCATCCCGTGGAGATCGACATCATCCATTGGGACCCTAGAAAAGTCATTTTGATCCCAATCACTGGGGATATGTATGATGAGTTTATCCTCATAGTGAATGTTTAGGGAGACCGAGAGAAATGTTCTTCATTAGAAAAAATGATACTAAATTTTTTGAAGGGAACAAATAAATAGATTCCGATGTTGAGGGAAATCCACTTCAAGAAATGGTTCAACGTTTTCTTGAAAAAACCGACAGAGGAGTCCACTGAGGGTGAGAATCTAACAAGGAAATTTCTGATGAGGCTAATCAAATATCCTAAGAGATACCAAAATGGAGAGGAAGGCTCTACTAGCTTACTTTTTATGTGAGATTGTGGTAATTATTGGGCTGCATCATCAAGCTGAGAATCATCCTGTAGTTAGTTTGGGTAGATTCATCACGATGCTCATTTGTGGTTGGATGATTTTGGAAATAGATGCACACATGGGAGTGTGGACAAGAACATTTATAATGGAAATGATTTTGGTGAAATGGAAGTGTGTCAATCGCGAAATCTTAGTTCTAGTAAATTTTTACACAATACTTCCTATGTTAGTGATGGGAAGAAACCAATGTGTGTGTGTGGATGATTATTCACTTTTTATACAATAGTGTTTATGAAAAAATGTGGGGCTATTAGTATCAAAACCATATTTCTCATTCCATAACAAAATTTCAACTGATCATGATGAATATTTCAGGGGGTTACCCATTAATGTTGGGCCTGACAGACAATCCTGACAAGGTTTTCTAGGAGAATCATTTTATCTTTCACATATTTCCCTTACCAACCAGGGAGGTAACTAATTATTGTGTAGGTACTGAGGATAGAAGATCAAATTTACTATCCATTTATGTTGGGGTGCTAGTGGGAAGGATTGAATGTGAGCTATATAACATGCATAGGTTTTCAAGGCTATTCAGGTGCCTGCAGAGGTTGTCTATGAAGATATACTCAGATGTACTTCATGAGTGCCACCCATCAGTGAAGAGTAAGCATTGGATCATGTTCAAAGGTGATGGAATATTTATGCGGAACAAGATTCCTGCACCCACTACTAAATACAAGTTGTGCCATGACTATATGCAATGTTTTGAATCATGTATCCTCAGGTAATACTGTGTTGGTAGGATATCCAAACTAATTAATCCATAATCCCTTCATCATGGGCTCGGGGAAGGGTTGTGAATGGAGTCTTCTATAGAGAATGAGTGGGGTTAGTGTCCAGGGCAGTTTCCGCAAGACCATCAGCACATGGGCCCACATAGGAAACAGTCAAAGAATGGGGAGCATCAGCATCTGGATGAATTCTCATGGGAAGGAGGACTCCAGATGAAGGGGGTCCATCAAGGGTGGTACAAATTAGTTTTTCCAATATTATAGAAATCAGTTACATCACATGGAAATTCCCAATGATACCATCTTTTATGAGGCTTAGGACAACTGGGAATTATTTCATCTCTTCTATGATGTTCACTGGGTGGGGTGGAATCTATAATGATATAGGATTGATCTCATGAGGATTAGTTACACCATGGTTAGTTTATACGATTATCAAAAAGAGGGGAAGTTGAATGTGACTAATCTGGTAAACATGGTGAATTATTAGTTAACTAAATTGTTATTGAATGATCGAGTGAGGGTTCTGCTAGATGAGGCCTCTCATGCACAACTTTTGGTTGCAGGTATGCATATACATGCAACCTTTCCATGAAATCAGAAGATTATTGTGAAGATTATTCTCATTAAGGTTTACATTATATGGTAATCATTAAATCAGACCATGTAAAAAACCAATTATCAAATACATTTGACACAACATGCTCCTTACAACATGTATCTAATAATCCTTCCACGTGTACAGGAATCAACCACTGAGGATGGGGAGGTATGAGAAAGACCTAAAAATAAAACAGATAGGATCTCAACCCATGAAGGGTATTACATGGTGTATTTTCCCAATTTCATACCTACGAGCAGTCAAATTTCAATGCCTACTATGGAGGAAACATCATAGGAATGAACCCTTCCTGTGGGGTCGCCAGTGAGTCTTCAAGAGATCCTCACTAGAGTATACAATTAACCTACTCCCTATCTCTTCTATGATGATGAATCATTGTTTCGTATTCCTATGTTTGACCAACAAATATTTGAATGGAAGTTAAGATCAGGAATGGAAGTCAAACACCATTTCTAAAATATACATTAGATACACCAGAAGCCAAGGTGGTGAGGGATGACCCTGGTCTCCCAACAGAAAGGGACAGAGTAGTCGTGGTAGTCAAATAAACTGCCAAGGCTCCACTAAAGGGAAAACATGATACCATGCACTCAATGGACGGGGTTGAGAAAAGGCCCACATTAGGGCCAACTGAAAGTGATACATTGGTCGGTCCTATTTTAGTGGTGCTACCAGAAGTGTTTGTTTTGGATGATATTATGATGGGGGAAGTAGCAATTATTTCAGCAGTTGGGACGGTCACATTAGGAGTTCCCACTTCGGGAAATCCACTTGTGGATGTTATGGAATTAAAATATGAGATTGTGAAATCATCCAAAATATCTACATGACCTGGGGTTATGGTGTCATCATCCACAGTACCACATAGATTAATAGTGGCCTCTTCCATAGGATGTGTGGCCGATGAGGAGCTATTCCCAGGGATTGTTATTGGGCTACTAATGTTTAAATATCTCAATCTAGAGGATCCAAACAACAACATATTTGAATTATTTTATTCTTATAAGTCTACACAACCTGATGTTTTAAAGTACTCTGATCCAGAAGAAATTTAGGATATCTGGGTCCTATTTCAAATTTGATGATAAATGTGTGGAACATTAACACCCATATCCAGAGATATGTACTACCATAATAGGTGGGATCTCTTTTGAATTGGATAGATCATATAGGGATTAATTGGATGAATTATAGTAATTTTCATGCAATGGACTAGAAAATCCTTATCTTATGGGAACATGTGGATTGAATGTAGAAAAATCTTACCTGGAACAGACATAACGATGAGGTATCCTAGAAACTATAGAAACATGAGGATGATATTTCCCATCATTAGGGGATGATAAAAATGGTGGTGAAAACTATCACTTGTGCTATGATCACTAACTGTCTAAGGGTTTTACTAGCAACATCTAATACCCAGAATTCTTATATCAAGAAGGTGAAAGTCGAGGTTCTGGTGGAGCCTGATAGATAGTGAATAAGGTCCATCAATGTTCTCTCTATGGCCGATGAGGAGATGTATGAACTAGAAGTGTGACAACATGCCTTTAATTTTAGTCTATATATGATGTTTAATCATAGATGGTTGATCTCTGAGGAAGAGCTGTAGAGGTATTCCATTTAGAGGGGATTCTCAGATATGTGGATGACCCCCTATGACTTTGGTTCATTATAAATTTCATTCCTAATCATATTTTATATCTTAGTCATCTTACATAGGACATATTTCTAAGGTAACCATCAACCACTAGTGCAGAAAACGGTTTTTACGTTGGTTATTTTTCATTATTTACGTCGGTTTTTAGGCGACGTTAATACGGACGACGTTATAAATAACGTTTTTTACGTCGGTTATTTAAAACCCGACGTAACATCCCTAACATCACGGTGTTTATCACGTCGGTTCATTAATAACCGATGTTAAAAATGATGGGGGATTGGGATTTTTAACGGCAGTTATTATATAACCGCCGTGATAAACCGCGGGGGGGGGGGGGGGGGGGGGGGGGAGGTTTAGCACGTCGGTTATATAATAACCGATGTGATAAATATGCGCGTGGGGGGGGGGGGGGGGTTATCACCTCGGTTATGACATAACCGACGTGATTAACCCTTCCCCGGGCCTATTATCACGTCGGTTTCTTAAATAACCGACGTGATAAAAAGGCCTGGGAAACGTTTTAGCACGTCAGTTATTGGATAACCGACGTGGTAAATCGATTCCCAGGCCTTTTAGCAGGTCGGTTATATTAAGAACTAACGTGATAAAAGGCCCGAGAACGGTTTATCACGTCGGTTCTCGAAAAAACCGATGTGATAAACCCCTACCGATTTATTTACCACGTCGGTTATAAAATAACCGACGTGAAATCGATATTTTTTTTAAAATAATTTCACTGCTCTCACCAAAAAGCAACCAGAAACCAAACAACAAAAATAACCATGCCAGCCCTCCCCCAAGCCCCCCCACCCTCATTTACACCCAACCGACCCCTTGGACAGCCCCAAACACACCTTGGACACCCCTCCCATATCCCTTGGACACCCCCACCCTCATTTACACCCAACAGACCCCTTGGACAGCCCCAAACACACCTTGGACACCCCCCGAACACTAGGACAGCCCCAAACACCCCTTGGAAACCCCCCCGACCCCTTGGAAATCCCCCCATCCCCTTGGACAGCCCCAAACACCCCTTGGACACCCCTCCTATATCCCTTGGACACCCCCACCACTTGGACACCCCCCCACCCCTTGGACAGCCCCCCACCCTCATTTACACCCAACCGACCCCTTGGACAGCCCCAAACACACCTTGGACATCCCTCCCATATCCCTTGGACACCCCCACCCTCATTTACACCCAACCGACCCCTTGGACAGCCCCAAACACACCTTGGACACCCCCCGAACACTAGGACAGCCCCAAACACCACTTGGACACCCCTCCCATATCCCTTGGACACCCCCACCACTTGGACACACCCCCACCCCTTGGACAGCCCCCCCCCCCCCCCCCACCCCCTGGACACCCCCCCGACCCCTTGGAACCCCCCCGACCCCTTAGAAACCCCCCCATCCCCTTGGACAGCCCCAAACACCCCTTGGACACCCCTCCTATATCCCTTGGACACCCCCGACCCCTTGGAAACCCCTCCCATATCCCTTGGACACCCCCCACCCCTTGGACACCCCCCACCCCTTGGACAGCCCCCCCACCCCCTGGACACCCCCCCCGACCCCTTGGAAACCCCCCCCCCCCCCCCCGACCCCTTGGAACCCCCCCCCCATCCCCTTGGACAGCCCCAAACACCCCTTGGACACCCCTCTTATATCCCTTGGACACCCCCCACCACTTGGAGACCTCCCACCCCTTGGACAACCCCCCCCCCCACCCTCATTTACACCCAACCGACCCCTTGGACAGCCCCAAACACACCTTGGACACCCCCCGAACACTAGGACATCCCCAAACACCCCTTGGACACCCCTCCCATATCCCTTGGACACCCCCACCCCTTGGACACCCCCCCACCCCTTGGACAGCCCCCCCACCCCCTGGACACCCCCCCGACCCCCTGGAAACCCCCCCCCCCCCCCGACCCCTTGGAAACCCCCCCATCCCCTTGGACAGCCCCAAACACCCCTTGGACACCCCTCCTATATCCCTTGGACACCCCCCACCACTTGGACACCCCCACCCCTTGGACAGACCCCCCCCCCCCCACCCTCATTTACACCCAACCGACCCCTTGGACAGCCCCAAACACACCTTGGACACCCCTCCCATATCCCTTGGACACCCCCCACCCTCATTTACACCCAACCGACCCCTTGGACATCCCCAAACACACCTTGGACACCCCCCGAACACTAGGACAGCCCCAAACACCCCTTGGACACCCCTCCCATATCCCTTGGACAGCCCCCACCCCTTGGACACCGCCACCCCTTGGACAGCCCCCCACCCCCTGGACACCCCCCAACCCCTACGAAACCCCCCCCCCCCCCCCTGACCCCTTGGAAACCCCCCCATCCCCTTGGAAAACCCCAAACACCCCTTGGACACCACTCATATATCCCTTGGACACCCCCCACCACTTGGACACCCCCCACCCCTTGGACAGCCCCCCCTCACCCTCATTTACACCCAACCGACCCCTTGGACAGCCCCAAACACACCTTGGACACCCCTCCCATATCCCTTGGACACCCCCACCCTCATTTACACCCAACCGACCCCTTGGACATCCCCAAACACACCTTGGACACCCCCCGAACACTAGGACAGCCCCAAACAACCCTTGGACACCCCTCCCATATCCCTTGGACACCCCCACCCTTTGGACACCCCCACCCCTTGGACATCCCCCCCCCACCCCCTGGACACCCCCCAACCCCTTGGAAACTCCCCCCCCCCGACCCCTTGGAAACCCCGCCATCCCCTTGGACAAGCCCAAACACCCCTTGGACACCCCTCCTATATCCGTTGGACACCCCCCACCCCTTGGACAGCCCCCCCCCCCCCACCCTCATTTACACCCAACCGACCCCTTGGACAGCCCCAAACACACCTTGGACACCCCTCCCATATCCCTTGGACACCCCCCAAACACCCACCCACCCCCTTGGAACCTCTCCCCCCATACCAAAATCCAGACCAGAAAAACCATCAACAGTAGACCAAAACAAGAAGTAGAGAAAAATTAAACATTCACTTATATAATATTCAAAACTTACACTGTCAACTTCAAAAAAACTAAATCCAACCTAAACGACTACGAAATACACAATTACATTGACAATATTCAAAATTAAATTTTACATTACAAACAAATAAAAGTGAATCAAACCTGTAAAATAATTTGACCACTCCACTTGTATGTGTTTGATATCTTCAGCAGTAAAGGGTTGAGGGTCATCAAAAAGCTACAAAGGAAAAGGATAGTAGTCAACATGTATAATGAATAAATCAAATTGAAATATTATGAGAAAGAGGAAATCTTACCAGGTCAAAACTCTGAACTGTCCCAGATGTTATTATTTCATACATAAATCTTAACATGTAATATCTGTATTCGATGATGCCTTGTTTCTAATGACATTTCTGTTTGAATGAGTGTAAATTCAATATATTATTTTTATGTAATAAATCAAAATGTACAAATTATAAATGTATATTTACCTTCGCATGTACATATTTGATCTTGAAATTCCTTTTCTTTGCGCTTTTTAGAAAGTGGACCCATGCCCTGTTAGAAAATAATACGAATGGGGTAAATTTAAAATTCATTATAATATATAAAACTATTGTGAAATTGAAACTTACGTTTCCAATATATTCTTAAAACATTCTCGCACATCATCATGGAGAGAGCATATCCAATAAAGTGCTTTCTCCCTAGGGCAAAAAACCCCTAACATCCAATGATCCCTGATAAAAGGAAATTTAACGTTAGTGGTTTTTTATGTTAAAAGATAATTAACTCTTTGAGAGGGATGTGTTTCATACCTCTCACAAAAAGGCATCATCCAACACTGTGTGATTATATTCTTTTCAAATCTATCAGAAATATAAATCATTCTTTGTTCCTCATACAATGCACATGCTTCAGGGGAAATCAATTGTGGGTCCACGAATCCATATACATTTGTCAGCTCATTCCTCTCACAAATTTTATACTGATACCTAATACAAAGCAGACATAAGTGTACATTTTTAATAAATATAACGCAAGGAAAAGGTGTTAAGACTTACATGATAAAAATTTGCAACACGTTGATGCCCAACTTATCTCCAGTGACTAACTCCATGATATCAGTTTTCATAATCCCCACACTTAGTTCACGTCCACATACATGAGCTTCCATTGTAAAGTCATAATGATCCGCCAACAAATTTGAATATCTTGACGATTTGTCAAGACTGCTAGTATCTGCATCTGATTTCATAGCTATCTGTCTTTGTTGTTGTCTATACAGTATTTCTTTACCTTTGAAGTATTCATGTAAAAATAAATTGAAAAATATATTAGTTTTCAAATGATAAAACATTAATAAAAATATAAAATATAAGATATAACATCCATACCTCTATGGTAATGAGTCGAAGAAGTCTGGATGGCCAAAGTAAAAAATGGCCGATACTATGTCCAACTGTCGTCACCTCATCTGTAGGTAATGGTATCCCAGCTGATCAATCTATAATATCCTGTACAGTGACCCTCTGATTCTCTACCTCTAACTGTTGATGATGAACTGTATCTCCTATACAATATACCATCCCATATGCAACTATATGATGTTGAGGATCATCAACATACAACTCACAATAAGTAGGTAGCTGCGGCGGAGGAGGAGGATCAAAAATGGGGTCTGCAGGCTGAGGTGGGGGAGTGGGAGCTACTGGGAGAGGTGGAGTGGGAGCTGCACCCTGAAATTGTCTTTGCAAGTCTGCAAACATAAACTACTCCGATGCTTTAATCTTGTCCTCCATTGTCGCATTAATATTATGGACTTCAGCCTACAAGGATTCTATTTTTTTTATAAACTCCCTCAACGTTAGAAGTTGAGGAATGTGGCAACACTTTTCTTACCAATACACCTGCTGGATATCCTCTTACACGGCCAGGATGTTCGGGCTTTCCCAATGCCACAGATAAAATATCTTCCCTCCCAGATGGTGTAAATGTCCCCTGTGAACTCTACTCCTCAAGAGAGTCCTGTAATAATTAATTGAACATTTCTATAATGATTGGAAATATATGACGAAAATAGTAAACTTAAATAAATAAAATAGATATCTTACAATCCTTTCGACTACGAGTCTCGATTCTTCCGAAAGATATTGTCCTTTTTTGCCCTTCCAAGCTCTTTTCCATTTCTCATGTCTAGATGGAGGGGATGGAGGGGCCACCTCTCCAGAGCTTGAAGACTCAGCTCTTAGTTGTTGAAATTTTTCTGCCATCATTTGTTCTTCCAATAATGCATACCCTCCCCGAGATAAACTATGAGGGTATACATTTTTAGATTGGATCTCTTGATGAGCTTTCCTTGTTTGCTGTAAATTAAGAATAAGTAATCATTAACAAAACAATAATAAGATCATTTATATAAGAAAGCTTATAAAATTTTACATTGCCCTTACCAAAAATGATTCTTTTCTTCTACTTTCAAAAAATTGTCTCCATGTGTCTTCATATATAAAAGGATATATACGACATGGATTCTCACGACTCCTATGACCATAATTGAAATCAGATGAGAGGGTTGATTTGAAATCCCTCCATCTCCTAGCATCCAACGATAAGCATTTCTTCCTGACTCCTCCAGTGTCAGGAATATCAAATGTCATCTGATAAAAAAGAAGTTAAAAATATTATATATACTAGAAACATTTTAAGAATAGTCAAACAATAGAAAAAGATCATACCAAAATGGTCTCCCACAGCTGAGAAATTATCGCCTTATCCACACTTATACAATCATCATAGAGAATGCTTACTTTTCTCTTAGCCTGAGTTGCTACAAAACCCTTAAAATCTTTAGCATTTGGACCTATAGGAAGATCATCATCATCAAACTCCACGACTATCCTCTCCTCTTTCGTATGGGCAAGTGATAATTTTGGTAAACGTGTGCACCCACGCTTACCAACCTTTGAACTCTTTTTCGTAATAGGAGCATGTGAATGTTCCTCCCCAGATGTATGACCAATATGCTCATCTCCAGAATCATGTGGCTGATCAACTGATTGATCTGTCATTTTCCTTCAAATCAAAAAAACAAACATTAGTTCACAAATATACAAATTCAAATATTGTAATACTACTTAATCAGAAAATAGAAAAGTGTACTAAATTACATAATAGTAAACATTGGTAATATGGTAAGCATGTTAAACAATGATAAACATGGTAAACACAGTCGGTGATCCACCACCGGCCAGCCGGTGCTCCCAGGACTTCTCCTCTTTACGGTTTTTATTGTTTTATCATTTTGGTTTGATACATGTTTTAATAAGTAAAACATTTACAATATCTAACATTATATGAAGAAACTAAATGTAAACAAAAAATAAACATGTGTTACCTGTAATTTTAGGAATGTACAATTGGATTGTTTTCCCAAATTCCTTCGTCGTGATCGTTCCTTATGGCACAAACCATGTCTTCAACATACTCATCATTATGTTCTGTTAATATTTCCATGGAAGTAGGGATCTCACATAAATCAGCATCTTCATCAAATTCATCCTCACCAACATATTATTTTTTCCCTTGTAAAACAACAGCCCACTGCATATCTGATTGATCTACTACATAGAAAATTTGTTTGGCATGTGTTGTCATTATAAAAGAATCAGCTGTGTCTTCCAATCTATTCAGATTAACAAGTGTCATTCCAAATTCATCGTGTCTGACACTGTTGTTACCGATAAACCATTTACAGTTAAAAACAAGAACTTTAATTTTAAAGTAATCAGCCTCTCATATGTCTTCAATCACTCCATAATATGCAGTTGATGCCGAAATTGGGTTTCTGTCCTTAGCACTCGAAAAATGAATTGCTTCTGCAAACACCAATACACCACTATTCTGAACAGCACTTCTGTTGTCCTGAGCTGTCGTATGAAATTTATAGCCATTAATGTCATAAGCGGACCATGTTATCACATTTAAAGATGGACCACCCACTATCCATTTTAATGTCTCTAATACATCTGATCTACCGAGCAAGGTCTTTTAAAACCATGGCAAAAAAGTTTTGCTGTGCTCATTCAAAATCCACATTTCTTTCTTCTTTGGATGAAATTGTTTCAACTCATTAATATGCAATGTGATATACGGTTTAACATCAGCTATGTTATTCAAGATGTATGATTCTAACTTCTTCATCTGTTCAGCTGACAGTGATTTGACTTTCAAGCCACGAATCCCCTTTCCCTCATTATTAACCCGTTCATGGCGAGATGGAGGCAAACCTATGTGTTGCGCCGTAGCCAAGTAGCTCGTACAAAACTCTGCTACCTCCTCAGAAATATACTTTTCAATAAAGGAGGCTTCAGGTCGATATGGATTTTTAACATAACCCTTTAATATTTTCATATACCTTTCAAAAGGATACATCCAACGAAGATATACAGGTCCACAAAGATTTATTTCTCGAACCAGATGAATCATTAAATGCACCATCATATCAAAAAAAAGTTGGAGGAAAATACATTTCCAAATGAAAAAGTATAAAAATTGCATCCTTTTCCAAAATGTTCAAAGCATTCACATCAATCGCCTTATTACAAATTGAATTGAAAAAATAACACAACCTCATTATAGTCTTTCTGACATGGATGGGAAATATTCCACGCAGTGCAACTGGTAGAATTTGTTGCATCATGACGTGACAATCATGTGATTTCATACCTATCAACTTCAAGTCTTTCAATGAGACAAAATTTTTTACATTTGAAGAATAACCTTGAGGCACTTTGATATCATGAAGACACTGAAAGAAGATACTTTTCTCCCTCTTCGATAATGTATGATAAGCCGGGGGAAGAAATGTTCGTCTTCCTTTAGGAGTGGGAGCTAACTCCAAACGTATTCCCATTGATAGTAGGTATAACCTTGCATTCAACCCATCTTTTGTCATTCCTTTAATATCTAGCAATGTTCCGATCAAAGAATCACTGATATTCTTCTCCACGTGCTTGACATCAATATTATGTTTGACTTCATGATACCTCCAATATGGTAGCTCAAAAAATATTGACCTTTTCTTCCAAACATGTCTATCATTACCAGATTTCTGTGTCTTTCCCAATGTCACATCAAGGTTATTCACCCTCTCAAAATACAAATCTGGGGATAAAGGTTTTGGAGCAGTATCAAATTCTTGTGAGACATTGAATGCCTTTTTTAGTCTTCTATAAGGGTGATCCATAGGCAAAAACTTTCGATGACCCATGGACACTGTTTTCCTCCCATGATGCAATTGACAATAGGAAATCTTTTGTTCGCAAATTGGACATGCTTTATGCCCTTTAACACTGTATCCAGACAAATTTCCATATGCTGGGAAGTCATTTATAGTGAATAGAAGCACTGCATGCAGTTGAAAATATTCCATTTTATAAGAATCATACACCCTAATACCATCAGCCCATAACAGTTTCAAATCATCAATCTACGGTGACAAGTATACATCAATATCATTGCCGGGTTGCTTTGGACCAGAGATCATGATACTCAACATGACATATTTGCGCTTCATACAAACATCAGGAGAGAGGTTGTAAATTACAAATAAAACAGGCCATGAACTATGTGTGCTACTGAGGGTTCGGTATGGATTCATTCCATCTGTGCACAAGCCTAGTCTCAAATTTCTAATTTCATTTCCAAATGTAGGGTACTGGGCATCAATTTTCTTCCATTGTGGAAAATCAGCTGGATGACGTATTTTTCCATCACATACCCGCTCATGAGCATGCCATCTTAACCTTTTTGCATCATGTGAATTAGCAAATAAACATTTGAAACGAGGAATTATAGAAAGATACCAAAATACCTTTGAAGGGAGCTTTGTAATCTCTACATCAGCTTGTGATTTTTCTTTCACCTTATACCGTGATGTCCCACATTTAGGACACTCTTTCAGAAATTCATATTCCTTCCTATATATAATGCAGTCAATCGGACATGCATGTATTTTCATGTATCCCAATCCCATCGGGCATAATATTTTTTTGGCCTTATAATGTGAATCTGGAAGATCGTTATCTTTTGGAAGAATGTCTTTCATCAATTGTAGCAGCTCTGTAAAACTTCTGTCACTCCATCCATGTTTCGCCTTCAGGTTAATCAATCTTAACACCGCCGACAAAACCGTAAAATCTGTACAACCAAGATATAATGGTTTTTCGGCATCACCATATAGACGTGCAACTGTCGGTTCTATCTCAATTTGTTCTGCTACAATATCGCGAATCATTTCTTCAATTCCATCGGAGTTACCATCTTGCGAATCATTATCATCAGTGACATTCTGTCCAGTTTCGCCATGCCAAATCCAAGGGTTGTAACTCGGATTGAAACCATGACAAATCAGATGATCTTTTATCTCTCTACTTTTCAAGTTCTTCATATTTAGACATTTCAGGCATGGACAGAAAAAAATGTCACTACTTGGAACATTTCATTTAGCAAATTCCAAAAAGGCATCAACACCTTCCTCATATTCATTGCTCATTCGATGTGCCGTAATCCAACTTCGACTCATTATTATCTATAACAAATAGCAAAAATATATATATTTTTTAGATAAGACAAATATATGTTTATATGAAAAAATCATAATTTGAATGTAAACAGTTTTGAAATATAAAACAAATCGATGTGTATTTAAAAAAATATGCTCGAATATTATTTTTTAAACAAAATATAGTAAGATATAACACCCCCCCTGGACACCCCCCGACCCCTCTGGACAGCCCCCGCCCCTCCTGGACACCACCCCCACCCCCTACCCCCTTGGACACCCCCTGGACATCCCCCAACCCTCTGGACAGCCCCCCACCCACCCGGACAACCCCAAATACCCTCTGGAGAGGCCGCCACCCACTTGGACAGCCCCCCACACCCATCCACCCCCTTGGACACCCCCCTGGACACCCCACCGACCCCTCTGGACCGGCCGCCACCCCCTTGGAAAGCGCCCCACACCCACCCATCCCCTTGGACACCACCCTGGACACCCCCCGACCCCTCTGGACAGCCCCCGACCCCTCTAGAAAGCAACCCCACCCCTCCTGGACACAACCCCCCACCCCCGACCTGCTTGGACACCCCCTGGACACCCCCCAACCCTCTAGACAGCCCCCACCCCTCCTAAACACCACCCCCACCCCCTACCCCCTTGGACACCCCCCTGGACACCCCCCAACACCCACCCACACCCTTGGACATCCCCCCACACCCACCCACCCCCCTTGTAAACCCCCCTGGACACCCCCCGACCCCTCTGGACAGCCCCCCGCCCCTCCTGGACACCACCCCCCATCCCCTACCCCCTTGGACACCCCCTGGACATCCCCCAACCCTCTGGATAGCCCCCCCACCCACCCAGACAACCCCAAATACCCTCTGGAGAGGCCGCCACCCACTTGGACAGCCCCCCACCCACCCGGACAACCCCAAATACCCTCAGTAAAGGATGTTAGCATCGAACATAAGGCTTAAGGGATGCTTTCAGATCCAAATATGTATGTTGATGGATGCAATGGATCTAGTAGAGGTTCTAGAAAGAATGGTGGTTTTATTTGTTTAGGATAAGTAGTGAAGAAAAAACTAGTTAATTTTTTACTTGCTGAAAAGAGGGTATCTAAAATTTTTAACATGTCGAGGGGAAATCTGGCGAGTCCTCCTCGTGAAACATTGTTTGCAGGGGGTGAAAATGGTGATGTGATCCCAAATCCATGCACCTATGCCATGGTTGTGTGTGAATAAAGTAGTAACAACTGTAAAAGGGCAACCCATCCAAATGGACACGCCCCAACCCTCTCGGGGATTTATAGAAAACGATGAAAAATTAGTGAAATCATAAAATAAGTCAATATTGCATGTCGAACTAATAGATCTAGGGATGATAAATAAGATTATGGTGCCAAAACGAGTTAAAAGGGTTCACAATCGAAGAATCTTAGCTAGTTTCAACAAAAAAATCACATCACATATATATATACTATCCGCGAAAAAAAACGAACGAGTGGGAGGATTACCTGAGTGCTGCGAGTTTAGATGATTGATCCGAGGAGATTAAATATGAGAAACTATGATCGCAAAATGAATCTAAACCAAAGAAATGGACGAGCTGATTAGGGTTTACGTGCGAGAGAGACGAGTCGTGACAGTCGAAGGTAAACTCACGAATGACAATCCACGGGTCTGGGTAAATTTTTAAATGAGTTATCACGTCGGTTATTCAATAACCGACGTTATAATTTTTTAAAAAACATTTATAACGTCGGTTATTCAATAACTGACGTAAAAACCTTCCTCCGATTCTTTTTTTGCGTCGGTTATTTTATAATCGACGTTATAAAGGGATCAAAATCCGCGTTTTTTTACGTCGGTTATTCCATAACCGACGTCAAAAACATCTGCGGATTCTTTTTTTACGTCGGTTATTTTATAACCGACGTAAAAAGGCCTTCAAAAACCGCGTTTTTTACGTCGGTTATTGCATAACCGACGTAATAACTCGTACATATGTCGATTTGTTACGTCGGTTATTCAATAACCGATGTAACAAACACCCCCCGGTTCTGTTTTTTACGGAGGTTAATGTATAACCGACGTAAAAAATGAAGCCGCACGATTAATAACGTCGGTTATAAAAATAACTGACGTTAAAGGTGTACTAAACACAGGTTTTATGTCAGTTATTAAATAACCGACGTAAAAAACCTCGTTTTACATATTATGACGTCGGTTTTATATAACCGACGTAAAAAATGGTGACGTAAAAAATGTTTTCTGCACTTGTGAACCAATTCGTAATCTCACATTGTCCATACATTGTGTGACAAATAGTGGTTGACCATGAGATTTTTTTAATATGAAAATTCTAGATGATCACTGAAAACTTATGACCTAAGTGCCTAACCCTAGAAAATTAGGTTCTTATAATAGCCGACATACTTTCCCAAAATGATCTATATCACTAATGGGATAACTCTAGAGGCTTTGTATTTGATCTGAACTCAGGGGATTAGAAGGGTGATCCACAATTACTAGTACATGCAACATACTGAGAGTGGCATGGTTATATATGATAACTTATGAACATGTTTCGAACACATAATTCCCATTGTTAGTATGTAATGGGGATTAAAATGAGGGATTTCCACTAACCATGTTCAAATCAGGAAACTATCTCATTATTTAATGTATTATATTTCTAGAGATGGAAAAAAATGGTAGGTGAGGAAAAATGGAATGACACCAAACCATTATGGGGTCCCATCAGACATAGAAGAGGATAGGGATCTAAATAAGGGTATAATCATGGAAATGGAGTGATGAAATGCTTGAATGGAATCCTTGAATCTATAAATTACCGCACCATGTCATATAACACATTGGTGTAATCATATTTATCTGAAAAAAGATCAAACCCATCTTCGAGGGAAGTGATATCTGATATTTTTTGTGAAAAATGAGAACAGGAAAAATACTATTGGTGATTAGAATTGGAGAAGAGGAGCTCTAATGAGAGGGCCAGAAAATTTTTCCTATTTTACATCATGAAATTTATGATGATAGACCTGATTATTTAAGTTGTATGGTAAGAAATTTCCGTAGTATAGTTTGAAGTTCTATGATCAGGACGAATCCCACAGTTTAATGTCATTTGAATGGGACACTACACACAATTTAAGGTAGTATATCCATTAACCAGGAAAATAGTTTACTATATTTATTTTTGGACTACGTAAATGCCTATAGAAATTTTATTTGTTTTGAATAGGGGAGATAATCCCATTGTGAATGACCAAAGAGAGGCCTATGTATTGCACATGTATTAGGGAACATATGGGTGTCAATATGAATATGGACCAAGGGGGACAACACAACACCATATAACCCTATAGGATTCAAAATTTGTTTAAAGTTAGTCAAGGTCATAGACTCGTAGTTTAAGGCTATATTGATTGGAATGCGAGCATCCATTTTCAGATAGACCATATTGGTATACTCACTACCAAAAATAATAAACACATGTGATCCATGCTCAAGGTGGGAAATAAGGAAGGGTATTGGGGGGTTCTCCTGACATGTGGAAGCGAATATTTGAGTTACCATAAAGGGTTAGGAATAATATTAAGATACATGGTAGTGGAAAGAATGTATGCTGGGAATTTCAAGATCTGTATAAAGGGGCTACTTGTGTGTAAGGATTAACTGTTGACCATGTACAATACATAGTGGCCAAAACCATAGCAGTCAATTATGGGCTGAGAAAATGCAGGATCAACTTTGCACCCAATTCGAGTTACATGATCTATTACATTCTTCAAGATAACCATTAGTCCATTATCATAGGACGAATACTAAAAGAAAATTGAACGAGGCCATAACTGTTAGGGGAACATCTATATTTTAAATATGATGGGTATCCACACCAATAAGGACTCGAAGTATGGATTGGAGTGTATTATTAAGTGGGATTCAAACCCTGTATTTGCAAACCAATTAAGGTTGTATTGCATGGTCCATGGATATTAGTTTATGGTCTTAGCGTATGAACCACGGGTTATTTTATCGTGTGGATTATCAAAATGTGATTTCATGTAAACCGAAAGTTAATGATGACCAAGGAGGTTCACAAAAAACACAATACATTCCTAACAAAACTCTCATAGAATTTAAATCCATGATGCTTGGACTTGAAGTGACTAGTATATTGTCATGTTCCCCAAACCATTGGGTTGAGCAGTTTAATGTTATGATGTATGTACTAGGGGTGGTAATTTCCCATGGAATATGAATGTTATAGAAGAGGAATAATCCGATTTGAGTGAGGGATAATGAAGTTAACATACCCCACACATACATTTAAATAATCCAAATATAGATTATGATTGTAATTCATAAACAACAAATAAGGTCAATGGGACGAAAAGATAATGGAACTATGGATGGTACCAAAGAGAAAATGTATCGAATTCAATAAATATTCAATAAGGATGGGATTCAAGACACACATAGTTCTATAATTTAGTGTGGAGGGAGACCAAAAGTAGGGGGGAAATCCTCTTTGATGATAGAACTTAGGCATCCCGCAATTATTGTGAGGAATACTAAATTTCTTTAGGGTAGTATCCTAGTTTAAGGTCATGATGTAATGACCTAGATCATAGTTTTAGTGTAACGGAGTTCATACAATAAGATGAGTGTATAAAATGGCTATATGTAGTGCATTGATGTGAATGATGAATAAGGAGGCCCAATGCTGTCTGACACATCCCGATGAAAATCCAGCCTATATTGAGGGGAGAATCTAATCCAAAATTGATATTTGGCGTATGATAGGAGTAACCCAAGATGAATAAAGAATATGGGGGACTACAGACGATATACTCATTCCTATGTATTCTTGAATATAGTTTAATGTCACGATTCCTATAATTTTGGTGAATAGTTTAAGGTCGTGCTTCCAGGAACATAGGGTTCTTAGTTTGAGGTCATATAAATTTGACCATAATGTTATTAGTTTATGTTCATAAAGTTCAGACCACAAAACCCACAAATTAATCTATGTTTCATGGAAGATAGACAAAACCTATATGAATGAGGGCTATGTGAGGTAACTACCACACCATATATTTAGAGTATTTCTTTGAGATGATAACCATAAACACATAAATGGACCAGATAGAAAATATACCAAATTCAAATGAGGACGTAGGAGGCCCAGCATTCCATAAATGTTCCTTGAGGGTGAAAGAGGGTTCATTAATTTATGGTTGGGCCAAAAGAAAAATAACTATGCATTGCTAAATATCCCATAAGGATAGTAATCAATCCACACATAGGTCATTAAAGAGATTTAACTACACACATGGAGGGGTAAATTTTTGAGATATTATTATATTTATGGTGTGGATAGAATAGCAAATAATATTCAAGCATTTCTACTAATCATGTGTGGATATGAATCAAGCCATTCACAGTTCTGAAAAATGAAATAGTAGATGATAAACCATAGGGAAATTTCCTCTTTATTGAGGAAAGTATTGTTTTTTTTGGTTAAATATCATACAAGAAAAATTATAGTACTATGAATTTTATCATCATGCAGGTAGGATGATGGATATTACATAGTTTAACATCATGCGGCATAGGAGAACGGTCAAGGTATTCCAAAAAGGATATGCATGGAATGACTTCTATATCATGGTATGATTGAGGAACAAGTAGGCCCGCAATGTAGGATACATTTTCAATGAAGACCTACATATTGTTTAATTTTGTGATTCACGAACTTGAAATTCTATTTTATGGTCATAGAGTTTGGACCCAGTACTGAGTTTGACATCGTGTTTCAGGGATATTGGAATTTACAATGTTTTATATCACCCATATAGGATATTGGTATGTGCCTTTTAAATTCATGAAAATAGGACTTCCATTGCTATGAATTTTAACATCGTGCAGCTATGATGATGATGATATTCCATTTAAATTCTTACAACTATGACTTTAGGGGATGCACATAATTAAAGTTCATAATTCGTGGACATCCTGTGAACATTATACGGTTGTGTTACCTACACCAGAGGTTCTTAGTTTATGTTTATTGAGATTGGACCATCAGAAATGGGGGGAGGGTTCCGAACCTGGTAAGGTGGTATGGTAGAGTGACAAAAAAGGAGTGAAGTAAGGGACCATGAGGACCAATCAATTCCACACATTCCCAATATGTCCTGAACACAATGTATAGTCATAATTCTTTTACAGATAATCTTTTTTTGAGGTCATATATTTTGAACCGAAGGGGGGACTTTTTTAATAGGAATTTTTATTGGGTGACATAGTAACAAATTTCAACATGAATTAAGGCCTTGGAGGCCTCATGACATAGAAAAAATCCATAATAAATGTTTCATACAATTGAAATTCATGATTCTTAGAATATATCTATGAAGTATAATGTTGTATAACTCAAGATATATATTCATTATGATAAGTACTTCATGAGTAAATTGGAATTGGTTAGATCAGTGATTCACTCTCTACCCATGGTGATCAAAGAGTACATGATGTTAGGATAAACATTGTGAAAAATGTTAGGTACTTCCATTTTGGCCACAATGTTTGTTGGTATTATTCCAGTTATCATCAGTGGTCTGAGAGCCAGAATTGAGTCACATTGGAGGAAGGAGAAGATATGAAATTTCATATTGAATTCTATTTATATCATATTCTAGTGGCTATATAGAATGTACAAGGCATGTAGCACATTTTATTTAAGTGATTTCATCTCATCTAGTAAGACTTCTACAATTATTTCTGGCATCTTATGGTCATAGAAAACATTATTGAGTGATTGAAACTATATCTAAATGGGTAGGATTGCCTATGTACTATAAACCTGGGAGTATGGTGTCACCAAATGGAATTGTGAGCCATCATCCAATAATATAGGAGATCATTGGTAATCTTGTCCAACCAACTATTTTTGTTCTGTACCACAATCTTCTACAATAATTCAGGGTTTTTTAAACACCTATATCTTTCCATTTTCCTACACATTGTAGTGAGAAATATGGTTAGACCAGGTGTTGAATTTATAAAAAAACTTCATTAGCTCAATAAAATATAAATTCGTACTAATTTAAGTGAGAATTGGGAGATGGACTCTGAATTTATGGATGTTGTGGTAGATTATGAATTGACCACAAATTTGGTCTTAACATCTTTAAGAGGAATCACTTCTACCATTATAGAAAGGAAATCCATCACGGTAAGAATGAACCTGCATCATGCAGATGTCACTTGTTGATATAGTATAGAAACATCAAGTCATAATAATATAAAGGGATAATATTACATTGATGTATGAAGGGTATCTAGTGTTTGATGCACAAAATTCTCCTGAATTTGATACACATGAAACATCTTGGAAAACTAAATGAAATCATGCACTATAGTGGGACATTAGTAGCCCAACCTACAAATCCGGTGGGAGAGCTTCATCCCTGCATGATGATCACCAAATGACCTAGTTTGAACTTCCTAAATGAATTGGTGGATCTCCTCACCTTATTTGAAATAGAGGATAGTTACATAAAATCTATTTTTTATAGAGTCTTATCGAGGTTGGGTCCACTCTGGAGGGTGAATATTGGGGTGCACTAAAAATTATCTCTTGTTTGGCTATATCGATTGGGTATATTTGTGCTAGAGAAACGTGAAAAAATGGGTTCTCCAACTAGAGGATCGTTTCACTACTAGGGGATTCCTAAAATCCTTATGTAAAAGCACTGGTGGTCAGTTGGTTTACCAACTGTATGTCATCATCATCTAGTATAAAAAGTCAAATGAATCATCGGTGAGAATCATATATGAAAATATCATCATATTCATTCTCTATAATAGTGTTGGATTAACTTGAATGGTTTCATCACAACCATTCTATGTCCGAGGAACATGAGTTACCTAGTTCTAAAAAGGAAACTGGGCCATCAACTAGGGAGAGTTTTCTAACTAGGGTATGAGCTTTGGCTTCCAGAAGAGATAATCATCATTGATTTACTTGATGGATAATTCAGAGTGGCCCTTCACATGTAATTTTTCGACATCAATATTTAAGGATAATGAAAGACTATTAATGAGAGTTTGATACTCTTCCATATTGTTAGTGAAGCCTTCATTCAGAAGGAATAGGTAGGGAATAAAAATCTATTTGGGAACAATGAAGACGATCCTCAGGAAAACTATGTTGAGATTGAGATCATTGATCCTCTAAAGCGTTGTGATTCAGGTGTCCCCATCGAAATTAATTATCAATCATGACATATCATGATACAATAAAATGATATCCTCTTCTGGGAAATCAAAATCTCAAGATGATTCTTCATATTCTATATGGGTAGTCAAGAAGTCAACCAGCACTTGATCCTTGATGGATTTCTATAGAACATTTTTGACGTTGAACTACTGGAGGATCACTGCCTAGGGCACTAGTAATTCTATAAATGTTATGTAACCTGAATTTACTTTATCTCATCCCAAAAAGAAACTAGATTTATCTCATGATTTTTAAAATAATACCTTTTTTATACACATTAATAATGTGTACAAGGCATCTCTTCTTGATGTGAGAGTATATGGAGTCATTGCAGAGGAGAATGAGACTGAGATAGAATAAAATGTTATATTTAATTTTGTAGTTCATTATGACTAGAAGGGAATAGAGCGATCATTCCATGGTACCAACATAGAGGGATGAAGGATTCCATGAGATACGCGGAATCAGAACCTGGGTCTGTAGCAGATACTGCTTGATTTCCTAAAAAACAGACTATCACACATCATCCCACAAGTAGATGGTACCTTTCTTCATTAGATTAGGAAAGGGATTACTTATTCTGTATAGATTCATGATGAATTAATGTATATTGTAAAAGTGTCCTTAGAGGCCTAGGAACACCCATATTTTTCTCATAGATAAAATCTATCAAATGGACTTGATCTTCTATTGGTCGATTTAAATGCTTTTATATCTAAACAAAATTGCAAACAACCCGGAGGTAACCCAGAAGGCACATTTGGGGGGATCATTTTTAAATGATGATAGAGAATGAAGATAAACACATTATTAAGTTCTATAATATGGTAGTAATTCTAGTAGGATTTGACCAAAAAATCATCTATGTAGAATTCTGCAAGTGCCCTGATGATCTGTTTGAAGATTTTGCGAATTTCCCGCAAATAAGTGGATTCTCAATTATTAGAGAAGAAGGGAATTACCTGATAGAAGATGGTTCCTTTTGTATCCCTAAATGGAATAAAATATGCTTCTTTAGGGGCCATATATGTCTGATTGATTCAAATTTTTTCCTCAATGAAATAGAGAGGCTAGAACCGAGATCTGGGATCGATCAAAAAATCATTCACTGAAAGGGTAAAATAATTATTCAGATAGTACCAATTTGAGTCTCAAATGATGATATAGAATCTGATAATACTAATATTCTTCATGACTAGAATGATTTTGGTTGTCCACTTGGGGCACTGAAATTACTTAACAATGTTGGATTTGATAATATTATAAAATCTGGATTCATCCATGGAACCATGAGAAGGATGCATTTTCTCAAGATGCTTCTTGAAACTAGGATTACTCACTTGGATACCAAGATGGTGGACTAAGACATAAGAGTCTAGTCATTAAATCTCATAAAATGTCCATGAATATATATCATGATGTCGCTTTAAGAAATCTATTTACTACTGATGCTCCTCTGGAGGCATGAGTAAACTGATATGAATTGGACTCAATTAATCTTTAGTACCAAGGTTGACTAGAACCAACTAATTTATGGTTGTAATGATTAAATTTTTGAATACTGGTGGAGCATCTTAAAAATTCAATTCATCATCAATTCTATGGGAATCAGTGGGATGAGATGGATCATCTAGGCTGACTGATTTTTGGGGAACACTAGTGCTAGTTTTGATGGCTATGAAATCCTCAATGGGGGACTCCTCCTCTGGTAAAAGCATAGATATAAAAGTACTAATGGAAATTCAAATATTACATTGACTATGGGTTCCATGATTGATATCAAAGCAGTAGTGGTGGGTCTCCATGTGTTAGTTTAACCCAGATCCGTGGAACATGTAGGTCTATGTATGAGTATGAATTAATATTTTTTTCTTCTTATACATAGGGACATGAATCCACTACCATCTAGACATTAAAAAGAAATTTCCCAAGTCTTGTGTAGTGGCTTCCAACCGATGAGTCGAGAGGTTGAAAGAATCATCCATTTCTATCCACGAGATGACTACAACAATGTTGTTCCCAAACATGTTTGTCCAGACATTATTGTCCTTTATCTTATAATAGATGAAATCTATATAGTTGGGTTCAAGTGAGTCAAAGGGAGATTATTCACCTTGGATCACACCTACTTTTACATTGAGGTATTACTAGAGGAATTGGTGATATGAGAATTGTATTTCCACTTGTAGGTGTATCTTGGGTTGACCCATCAACACATTGAAGAAGACATCATATGATACAACCATGAACACTGCATTTTTATCATATCACCAAAATGGGTCTTCAACCAAATCCTTTCACACAATATCTACATGATGATTTCATAACCCTATATCTTCATGTTAGAGGACCTCATGTTTTCATCTGTCAGCCCCATCTTGAAAAGTGTCTATGTTGCAGTCAGATTGATTACAAAACTATGTAAACTAGAAAATTTTGAATCTCAATTCCCTTTAAATGTGCGGCGATGTACATTGGGTGAATGATACCATGCACATGAGATACTTTATCCTCTCAAGGGAAATAGGTGATTTATTTATATTCTGTTGGCTCAACATCCTTAGCATTGAAGGACTTTGTGGGTTCTACTTCTATTTATTGGTGGATGGGGAACCTCCAAGGTTAATCTTGGGCCTCACACATATCTTATGATGAGTGAATGTCCATGAGGAGCAGGGGAAATATTTTTTTCTAGGTTCTTAATGATGTTGTTCATTCATGCCAGACACATGTTTTTGGTTACATGGGAATACACTTTGGTAGGAGGCATGCTATGAGCTACATGATGAACCACTATATTCTAGATTGTGCTAGAAATATCATTATACTCATTAGATTGGTCACCCAAAACTACTAATGGATGACATGTGGATGGATGAGACCTTGCTTTAACTCAATGCAACCAATCATGGTGTGGTCAAGGATATTCATATGGGTTATTTAGTATGTTGAGATATGTTAGTTAGTTTGGAATATCATGATTGGACTATTCCTATAGAGCTCTATGTAGAACCTATTTTTTGGTTATAGCATAATTCTATGCATGTCTTCAAGTACTCTATTAGTTGACATGGATTTGACCACTACATAGACAACATCAACCTGAGGTAGATGAAGTACTTTCATGATATTATTTGTCATCAGGGACCATGAATGGATCTAACAACTTGAGGGTATTCTTTGAGGTATACTCATGATCATTATTAGACGGGTCCTCCAATAAAGGGAGTTCCCTAGGCACGACTCCCAAATGATGCCTGCTAATATGATATTTATAAGTACGTTAGGTGGATATGGTATCATCAAATAAGGATGAATCATTTACATAAGTAGTTTTAGGATTGATTAAGCGATTACTGATGTTTCCCAGGGTATGAGAAAAAGCTGTTCATGAAAACCAATTTTCATACATCTGTGTCTCGTGGTTAGAAAATTATTTACATTACCTGTAACCTTCAATATCAATATCATGATTATAATTGATGTTATCCACATGTTACAAGACATCATTAATCTTGACATGGATATATATACTTATTCCTAATTATAATCCTCAAACACATAGATTTTCTTGATTGTATAAACATATATATTTATGTAGTGGTAGTGCTCTGTGTGGTTAGAATGTTTGTCCAATTGGGGATTCTTGAAATATCGTATCTTGAGAATCCCACATTCCAAGGAACTATGAAAATAGCTGGTAACCCTTGCATCCTCAATGGAATAGGTTTAGTATCTTCTCTCTAGGAAGGGAGCTATAGGTTCATGGCCCTAATGTGGGGATGGATCATGATGGGGGATAGAGAATCATTATCTTACATAGGCATTGGTGTTTGAATAGGATGTGCCTTCTGATTATATTCTAGGCCATGATTGTCTTGATTAGGCCCCTACACTAGGTGAGGCTGCACATGGTGGGGCTCTATCGGAAACAACTCTTGCATCTATGGATCCTCCACCTGTACGATGGCGATTGTATCTATTTTGGTGGATATTATTCCAAGATACATAACAGGTAATATAAATTCCATCTTGGATTGTTTCAAGGATTCCTCTAGGCCCTGACTCTTGTCAAAAAAAATCCATGAACCCACCTGGGAATTTATGAGTGATGAGGGTAGGGACTAGTTCGGCCATTAAGTTCCCCACACACATTATCTGTATATTTTTCTGGGTTAGTAGAATATTGAGTAAAAACATGGGGCCCTTACACCAGGAGACAAAGTCCACGACACACTCATTAGGTATATTCATTCAATTGAAGAGGTGGTCAATTCTTTTATTATACATGGTGGAGTTAAACTAGGAGAGAAACTTCCTCCTAAAGTATTCCAAATTAATTATAGACACTATGTATGACTATTTGTATGATATGAACATAGGACCTTATAATGTATTTAAAAAATATCAATGCTTAGCCTCCTTCCACTGCACTAGGATTCCCAACACAGGACCAAACCATGAGATGAATTGGGAATGATGTTGTATTGGGTAACTCATCAAGTTAAAAGGGGTGAATATTTGATTCCATTGGCATGGGGGTCAAAATATGTCATCAAACAATTGTAGATATATTTTTAATTAGGATAGATGTCCACTTTATGCATCTATAGGGATTTGAGGTGAGAAAGTGTATCATCTTGGTGGGGATCCTTGGACACCACTACATTGAAAGGATTATCCACCCTATAGGTGGGAAAGGTGGTTCATGGAGAGGATTATATAGTTTCTTATTTTGTGGATCTACCTGGTTCCAAAGGAATGTAATAATTCTACTCACCTAGATTTGGTGATTAGTATTGTGGATAGTTTCTCAAAACATCCCCATCAACTCTTTTCAGTTGTGACAAATAATCAAGATAAATAGGGTGCATATTGGTATGATGTAATTGTGGAATCCCCTATTTCCCCACAGTAGGAGTGATAGGATCTTGTTGAGGAGCACCATAATATAGGCATCCCTCAGTAAGGATCTCACCAATGGTCCACTTCTGATCTATGACCCATTGGAGCAAGGCAGTGATTGAGGGATCAAACTCTATCATTTGTTAAACATTAGATAAATTAGAGGTATTGGGATTCCCCTTTATGTTTTTTCTGTTCCAACTAATAGTTAATAATTCGTAGGGTTCTCGAATTCAAATTTTCTACCTTTGTAGTCGAGTACAAATAATTATGTGAGGGTTCACCAGATACTGTACTACCCTAGGGGGTAGGTAATCTATGTCAGAACCTACACCACTGTCCCTGTACATGGATATTTTAGGGGAAAACATGTCAACCATAATAATAGCTAGAGGAATATCCTAAATACCACTAGTTCTATCATGGTTCCACAAAATAGGGAGAAAATGGAGAGAATCATATTATCCCCAACCCTAGATCTACACATTCCGAGATGCCTCTTCAATGTTTCAATAGAGCACTATGATTATCTTGACGCATCCTTATTCAAGGGTATGATGGTATCTAGGTGATATAGGGTGATGATCCACTGGGCGTGTAGATAAATAAAAAATGTGGTACTGCTAATCAATGTGGACCAAATGTGTCAACATTCTGGGTAAACCAACTTATTGTCTCTGAGGCGATAAGAAGACATCCATTTAATCTAGAAGGTGAATGGTATATAGAACTAATTGAGAGATTTGGGGATGTCAATGTTGGACCTCACATTCAGGAATAATATCCACAAAAATTGGGTAGTATCTAGAGTGTCCAAAATGATTTCTTATTTAGAACAGGGCCATAATCATGATGGGACCACGATTTGGTCAACGATTGTTGGTATATGGGAGGCAACGTTGCTATGGATCAATGTGGTGGAGGTTTGTCCAGTGGATTATCTATTGTATGAGTTGATATCTCTCTATATGTAGGGTTGTCTCTTGAGGGTGGTTCCAACTTCATCATTACATCACTATAAGACTGGGTGTTTACTACAACCACATGTACAAGGGAATCATCAGTCACTGCTAGGTCTATTGGGTTCTCTATGTCTATTAACCTAGAAAACAAATCTATATGATCTCGGGTAGAGGATGAGAATGAAGCTAGAGATGATGAGGATTACTTCACCACAAGACCTTGGAAGGGAGCTAAATCATCCAACACATTCATTTATTTGTGAAGTAATTTAGGGATTTTTTGGATCTCAACATCCAATATGGAAAATTTTACCTGTTGGGATCTTGTCATAGACTATGATATATATTCATGCGGTGAGGGTTTGTTGATTGAATCAAATTCAAATTTATAATATATGAAGTTATTTAGAATGAGAATGAATTGATCTTTCCCTGATTTTCTCCTTCAATGGAGGTGGTTCAACCTTATTCCTTGGTATTATATTTCAGGGAAACGAATATTCAAATTACACGGAGGACCTACATTATGTTGGATGATGGATCATTGAAGACCTATTAATAATTTGGATTTAGAGAATTTTGGTCCTTCTCTTTGACTAAAAACCATAAATGGAGGACATCTACTTATATTGGTGGTAACACCGGATGGAACTCCATATTGATTGTGAGAATGGGGAGGTCCTCCACTTTGGTGGCTTGATGTGAGAGGATTTATTTTTCAGTTTTGAATAGGGACATGGGGAGTACCTCCTTGTTTATTACATTAAATATGGGTAGGACCACCACAGTGGCTATCGAATACATTGGTAGGGTCATCACTTTGATTTAGCTGAATATGGAGAGGACCGACATTGTTTAGTGCTGACGAAGTAGAGAGGGTCTACTATTTATTTGATGCCAGAGTGTGGAGGACCTATTCTAGAGATGGTGATAATATGAGGAGGCCCTATGCATTTATCCTTTGTTACATGGGGAGGGCCTTCATGATAACTAGTGGCAATGGAATGGGGGGTACCTCCGTACTCGATGCTGAAGTAGGGAGGACTTCCACTTGGACTGGTAATGACATGATGAAGATATTAATATTGATAAATAGTGTGGGGAAGGATAATAATTAGGTTGGTTATGGATCATGGATTACCTATATGATGTAAATCATTATCATATGTTGGGTCATAATGGTTGTAGGGGATCTTGCGATTGAGATATTCAACCCAACCTTCTTATAGGGTGACTGGGGTCTCAATCTCGATTCGGAAAGTTGGATCCCTAGTCATTGATTATCATGAATTGGTAGGATATGATTGGAGTGGATGGTGCCACAATAACTATGGAATATGATGCATCTTGATGAGAATAATCTTGAGATTGCACTCGATGTTAGCATTGGGTCATTTGGACCTAGTCTAGTATAATAGTAGTATAGTGAAGATGTTCCACAGCATAGACAATCATTCATTACTCGCACTGATTGGTCATTGCGGGTGCCCTCCTTGGAGGCTCCTAGGTAGTATTTTAAACCTAGGCGTGTTATGCATTCCCACGTCCTCGGTCGATGTGAGAGAGTTGTTGGATTTCATCAGGTAGATGATCAAAAAGTGATTCACTATTGGGGTAGAAATTAGTGGATCCTTGTGTTGGCCATGGGGGTCAAGGTGTTTATGAGGAACAAAATCCTCTAGGTCATCGAAGGACATGTCTCTTATAGGAATGACCCCTCCTAATCATACCAAAATAGTATATCATCAATTACCATACTCTGATTGAATTTTTAGGGTGAGATAAGTTGTGGGCACCTAGTTGCTATGGTCACATCAGGAGTCATGGAGTCGCGTGAGATAGGACGAGTCCATGTAGATTACAATCACATAGTAAGGACACTCATGGCACAACTAAAGAATTATAAAGGGATCAGTGGTGATTATGCATGGAAGCTTCCAATTGAAAGAGGATTTGGCTTGGTTATATTTTCTAAGGCTTATGTATGAGAGTTTATTGGGTTCTTCTTGGATTAATAATGTTGTGGATGGGTATTATGCATGATTATGGCCCATGGGATATGATGTTACTAGGATGTGGCCGCCCATGAAAATTCTCGTTGGAAATTAATGGAGTGTATGGAGTGGATGTAGTTGATGGAGTGGAAGGGATGGATGGAATGAATGGAATCGATAGAATGTATGGTTGTATCCTATGGGATGCTTCACATGTGTCCCAATTAATTTTGAATCAAATCCATCATATTTCAGATAGGGGTGTTGGGTATTACACCTTAAGTAGAGGCCCATCTGGTTGGGGATTATGTGATAGAATATTCCCTTTAGAGGACATGAGATGGTTGGGCCTTACTCAAAAAGGTATTCCCATGAATGTGTATGATGAATATCATATTCATTGCTAGCCTCTAATACCCTTTGTGTGAAGATTAGTTTTAGAAATAGTAGGATACAGTAAACCTGCGAGTCGTAACAAGAACTATGTGACAAAAAGAGATGTTGTGGGTATTGAACATGGATGATTCCTTTAGAGAAAGTCATTAGACATGATGAGGATCTCACTATATTAAAGGAAGATCTCATTCCATGTGTGACACGCATGGATAACCCTATTAAGTTTGTTTTTGGAATTATGTATGGAAGCTACCCTATATTTGAGGATTCCCAAGAATGATGGGAGGAGGTGGAATCCAATGATGAGTGTACATGGGGAATCCATTGTACCTTTCATGGGGTAATTCTATAATTTAATTTCATGGGCTTAGAAAGATGGTGGTAGGACGTTTTAATTCCTACATATCAGAAGTGGGGGACTCACTCCTTACCCCTTAATCAAACCTAACCAAAGCCTATTCACCCTTTGGAGGGATATTGATACATAAATTATTGGTTTAAATGATGTGGATAATAATTATATCACGAGGGACATGTTAGTATCCCTATGATGCGAAAAAAGGTGTTAGCAAACCTATTATGAGAATATGTGATTTCGAGTCCATGTGAAAATTAAAACATTTTTATTGACAAGTTAATGGAGTTTGAAAATGTTTTGTTGTGGTGGATTGAAGCGTTCCTTGAGACTAGATCATAGGGGCATACAAATCAGACCATAAATAAGAATCATATTTAAAAATACAATGCATTAAATATAGGTTTCTAGTGTTTATGTAAATAAAGAAAATATCATGGGGGTGTAGGAGTTTTGGGTCTTACAACATGGACCACTAGTATCTAGAAATTATGGTTATACAAGATGAACCGGGGGATATCATTGTCTATATTATAAGAAGGTAAATTTTAAATCATTTTTTATTAGGTTCATAATGATAATATATAAATCCACAAGTTGAATTTATATTTTTTATGTTATTATTCAGATACCATGTTTCCATGTTTATGTTCAAGGATCCTAGAGCTAGTACAGTTACATTTTTATTGTCCTTTGGATTAGATTAAGGATCCAACCTATAATTTTATGAAACTAGAACGATAATTGTTCCATTTATGGCCATGAATCATTGAACATAGGGTTTATTCCTATATTATAATCATGGAACTCAAATCATAGTCTTTTTATGAAATTCAATATAGAAAATGGGTCTATGTCAACTCATAAATTTCTAGCCTCGTAATTATATAAATGATCTCTAGGAAATGGACTGAAAGTTTATGGTTGTGATTCCTTAAAAAATGAGGCTTCAATATAAATTTATTCATCTTCGACCAAATTTGGGATAATGGTTTATAGTTTTATAATATGTACATTCTCTATAGAAGGAAACACCATATTGATGATAAGAGGGAATATATAAAGAGATAAAAGGTGTAAATGGTACAATGGTTTGTGTTATTATAATTACTTGTAGTTCAAGTATAGAATATCTATGCATCATAACATATTTGATTAAATGGGAATCAATCCAAATCAATTCTTGAACTATCTATATAGTTCTATTTCAGAAACTGGAAAGAGTAGAAAATGACTGGGTATCCTGATGAGAAGGGGGTGACAAAAATATGCTATTAATTGGTTAGAGTCTCATCATCAATGATAAAATATGTTATTGAGTTATATCCCATGTATAGGGTAGAGATAAGGCATACAAGTGTCATAGAATATCAAAAGGAATGTAAATTACTCCAGAGATAATTCATAATAGAATTTCTCATGAACATCGATCTTGATAGTCTATAAGAAAATGGGTGAATCATCTGAGAACTATGATGCGAAATCAATGTATGTTGAAGAATAATCACTACCTAATTGACTCATGGTATTTAGGTTTTTTGGCATAAGTACAACACATCTGTAGATCACTATATAACCAATTAAATGAGAATCAAGGAACTAGTTGTTCTTAGGAGTTAGTGTGACGTGAGACCAAAATCAAAAGTGGATTAGATTAGGAGGAGAACACACTAGAAAGGGGATTTTATAATTATGAAAGGACCATGGTATCATGTATATTAGAGTCATTTGATATGAATAGTTCTAGGAATTTTAACACTTTACATGAATGAATTTGATCGTGTTGTTTATTAATGTACAATTTGAATAGGAACCACACTCTTAATCATGATGATAAAAAGAAAATTAACACTTATTCTATTTTCATAAATAATTGAAGATGTACTATTATGTTTATTATCATGTAATGAGTAATATAGAGGTTGATATATAGTCTATGTAGTAATCACATAAAGTAAACCTAATGTGAATTGGTACCCCAATATGAATACAATTGATCATAGGGATGGTAACACATTTTTTAAGGCCATGGTTCTAAGCCTTATATGGGATTTTAAGTTTAATGAAATGATTAAAAAAATAAAATTTTATATATTTGAATGTAATGCAACTAGAACTGGTTGTATCTCCATTTTTATTTCCATAATCATTATCAGTTGTTCTTGGAAACACTAAAACAAAATCCTTAACATCATTTGAGTAATTATAAGTGTAATAAATAATAGTTAATATAAGAAAAATAATATTTTAAAACACTTTAGAACATGGGTGTGTAGTTCACATTCAGAATATCACTTATTCCACTAAGAGTGACCCGGTACAAATGGTGGAGACCTATCAGTTATGATTCATGGAGAGAAAATATCCCTACCCATTCTTAGTTCTTCATGGTCTTGATTTAAAATTTATTACAACTCTAATAAATTATGGGGTGTTTAGGAAATAAAAATCAGGACTTGGATATATTAAATCAAGAGGAAGGGGTTGTACTGTTGATTGTTAACACAGAATTAATTTCTAAAGGCATGACCTATTGTTGTACTACTAGGAATATGGGATGAAAAAATAATGATGAATGTTGACCATGTTCGAATGATAGTTTTATTCATGATGTTTTTTAATTCCCTAGGAATATGTGACCTATATTGGGATTGAGCCGAGTCACAATATCCTAATCCCTTACCATATACATATTGGAGTCCATTTGAAAAAGTAAACTAAATAGTGAATCAAAATCTGAAGGCACATAATGCGATTATAATGAAAAATATGATGCTTAGGAAGGTTTTGAGCACTCCAGGGATACACTACCATTCATTGAAAGCATCAATGTTTAATATTAGTATGATTGTGTTAGAATACCATGAAATACAATGAAGTGGGACTCAATCATGTCTAGTTAGACCGATGCATTCTATAGAGATATATTGTTATGTTCATAAATCACTCCAATGGAGGAAAAATTTTATGTTCATATATCTTAGACCACATCCATAGGGAACATCCATGTTTCTATTATAGTAAGGAAAGAGTTTTCCTATAATGGAAAAAATGAAAAAATATGAAATATGGTAAATGGAAACCTATAGTCGGGCATACGACTATTTTGTGAGGGTGTTAGTATGTATCCAATAAAAATAAAAATCATGTCACATTCAGTACATGTATGCGGCATGGTAAATGAATGAAAAAAATGGCATTGGCCTTTTATGTGAGGTCCCTAATGTATTTATTTATTTTAATAATTATATGAAAATATTCTAGGTGTTATTATCTTGAAACAAGGATAGATCTATTTAATCCCATCAATTTCATCTGGTTACTTCAAATATATATGTTTTGACGTTGATGTTAAAATTCCTAGGGATCTTACATAAAAAGATGATATTATAAATCCTTTCCATCCACTCCACAGACTCTTAGGGTCCTTTTTCACCATAAAATACTTGTATATTTCTATTCCATAGAAATCTCACCATCCTCACAGACCCTATTTCATAACTCATTTCTAAGGATTGGATAGTCTAGATGTTAAAATCAATAATTATTGTGTCTCCTAGAGGGCATTACTGTGATAAATTTTTCCCAACCCTTTCTATTTGGTTCATAGTGAAATTTCTAGGAGGTAGGATCTTTTAACCATAAGTTATAAACAAAATTAATAACTAAACATCAATTTTAAAAAAATCAATATATCCATAAAAATTCATTTATTTATTCATAAAAATATAATAACCTCAATCCTATGGGTTTTAAAATCCAAAAGTCAATTTTTTTAACATTGAAACATATCGTCATTGTGGATCATTCGGCTGCATGTTTTTCTAAACTAATCACCCACCATTAGAAAAAATATAATTATAGGTACCATCTCATGATTTATATATAGTTTTCAATAACCATTTACCTCTATTTTAATCCAATGTTTCACCTTGAAATTCAATATTTTTCAACATGACGCATTTGTTCATTCCAAAACCAATAAATAATAGTAATTAACTTCAATTTTCAATAAAGCAACTAAAAATCAAGTAAAAATCAAAGGAAAAACCCCATAACATCCATGGTAACTCCAGTTTTATCATGATGGATATATTTTTTAGGAACACCCCTACACCTATCTCTCATTATCAGATAATCTAATATCTATACTACATTTACTCTATCAATAACACAAGGGCGGTGAAACCATTTTTTAATAAACCCGTCATGGTCTACCAAACCCATGATCTTGACTCATTGCCTTAAGGACTAAAGCCAATTATTGATCTCCACAAGATAACAACAAGTATTAGGGTGTCACTATATATCCATTTAGGAATAGAATCTCCCTCACAATCTTAATGAACAATTAACATATTCCTCACGAAATTCAAATATGAATCATCCAATGATTAGATGGACATTACATCAAAAATTCAATTTTAGAATATGAATTCTGAAAAACATGGTAGGAAAAATAATGAAAATAACCAAATGACTTACTTCATAAAATATTATGACAAACAAATGGAAATTTATATCTATATATAAAATACTATAAACATGAAAATGTTGGAGGTACTGATAAAAAGTATCCCAAATATGGGTGACCCAAAATACCCCACATGGTTCCAAAAAAACCCTTGTCTATCAATCCTATATTTCTAAACATTTTTACAACATCAATTTTGAATAATAATATAACAATAATAAATTATTGAATCAATAATTTTTGTATCATGAAAAAATTGGTTTATATATCACTTGTGCATACTTAGTCATAAATATTATTTAAATCATTATAATTTTTCCACATAACTAATTTATATTCTTCTTGGTACATGTAATCACCTGAGGAGATAAATAAAAACCTGGACAATGTTATAACCATGTAAAGAGAGGAGTAACATAAAAGTAAATAGAGACATGGGAAAATATTGTAAATTTGTGTGAATAATCATTAAATCATAATAATGAGATCATGATCCTAAATATAACAAGATCAGTTGAAAAGGAAATCAAATGGACTATATATTTAATAAAGAAACATCATAACATGGAGTTCAAATGCAACAATGAACTAATCTTGAATTGTTCTTATGCCTAAAATATGTTCACAAATAATATCATTATTATTGTGATCAAAGTTAGAATTCTGTTCATGTTTAACAAATATAATCTCATGAGATATATCACATGACCAAATAAATAATAAATATTCATAATCATTCATGCCACAAGAAAGGAAAACATATAACAATTGTAGTCATGAAATATACCCATGGAAACTAATGGGTTTCATAACAATTTCTATAAATAATATGTTAATGAATAACATTTTATATTCCAAATAAAATAAGTTAAAATATATATTTATCATTAAATATTTCCATAAAGACCATAAGTCATTATTATAATATTAAATAACTCAATACATATAGATGATATATTTTTAGAAATATTTTTTTTGAACTATAATTATACGTGGCTTGAAAAATTTCTCAATTAGGCAGAAGAAAACATATCCCCATAAAATAACGGTATATCATACAAAAAAGATAATATAAATTATTTTATAAAAATTATGGAAATATAAAATAAATATAAAGGGAAAATAAAAGGAAATAATTGTGTTCAAGAGTCCCCTTACCATATGATTCAATTTTTGATCAAATTTTAACATCTATGATAATAAACATATATTAATTAAAAAATAAAACAAAAATTAAATTATATTTAAATTTTTACACACGTTCAATTATAATCAATGAATTTTATTTACTAACATTATTTTTCAATGTTATAATCTTTTTGTATTGTGTTTTCTTTATTATATACCATCTTTTATTGATTTTATAATTTTGTTTTAATCCTATTTATAGATTAATAGAATTAATTACAAAAGATAAACGTATTTAATAATTTATATATAAAAAATAATTGGTTATTATAATCCATAAGGTTGGTAATATGTTGAGAAATGTAAACTTCATCTTTGGTGTCTAAATAATAGTAAAAATGTAATTTTAAAAAGAATATGCTATAGATGTATAATAGTGATAAAATCAAAAATTATGGTAATAAATTTAACATAGTTTTAATATTATATTTAATAAATTATATCTGGTTTGGGATAGAAATTATTATATCTATTTAGGAAGGGATGAGGAAAATCAGTGAAAATGAAGAATTAATATTACCTTCTTCGTTGTGTGGTTTCATTTATAATATTCTTAACTCCAGGAATGATTGGAGTTCTAATATTACAGAACATTGTTAGGGATACCAAGGGTATTCGAGATGGTAATTGGAAAAATATTTGTATTTAGTAAGTGTAGGTGAATTTGTTTTCTAAGGACAAGGAGAGCATGTATTTTTACTTATAGATTTGGGTATTTTAGTGTTAAAATATTTAATAAGAAAACATATTGCAGGTAATATTATTAATATTTATATTTTCACATAGTGATTCATTATTAATAAAGGAACATGGTTTTAGAACTTTTAATTCCTTACACATGTAAATTTATTAATTTAGTAAAAAGGAATGTGTCAAAAATAAATAATTTGTTTTTAATAGAATACCTTATTTATTAATATTTGGGAAAAAAATTATGTTTTAAAAATAACATAGTGGTTTCTAATTGAATAATTTCAATTATTGAATATTTTTATGGGGAAGACAACAATTGTAGAATCTTCATGTCAATATTAATACAGAAATTATATAACCAAATCATATCAGATATTCAATAACTGTTTTCTTATTATTCACTAAAAATTGATTCATTTTTTTAAATAAAAAAAATAACTAATTGAAAACATAAAAATGTTGAATTATAAAAATAACATGAGTTTTATGTAAATATTTTTATATAATTGGTAATTTTAAAATTTTAACTAAAAATAATGTTTTTAAAATAAGTAGTTTGTTAAAAACACACCTACACCATTATTGATTTTCTAATAATGATATTTATTTTATGTCATTATTATAAATATATTCCTATATTATTCAGGTTAAATAATTTTTACAAGAAATTTTAATGTGTTGAATTCAATTTACCATTCCAGTTTTCATGTAATTATTTCTAAATATCATATTAAAATTATAATAGTTATATTACAATTCTGATAGGTATATTACCTCCATTAAATACCACATAATTTCATTAATGATATTTCATCTTCATTACACTCAATATTATATAATCAAAATTTTGAAAATATTTAAAACATTACTAATGTTTTGTTTCCATTTTATAGTGTTGTTTGTTCGTGTGTTAACTTTTGGTGATTGAGATGATACAAATTTTCCTATTATAATTATTTTAAATATAAATGTTCATTGTAGCATTATAATTATATCAATTTTATTGTGTTAAATTTTTTATTAAATGTGAAATTTTTTATTAATATAATTAATTGTTTTCATTTTCATTACATGTGTTTTATTAAATTGTTTATTCGTGATTATGTCAGAAGATATATATTTAGAAGAAAAAATAATATATTTAAAAGAGCGGTAGTTACATTCATCCCCAAATATTAAATTTCATACTCATCATTTTAAATCATGTCATTTTATGATAATAGATGATGGTATTATTATTTTATTATGACATTATGATCCTATGTTTCTTCCTATAACTTTTTATTCAACTGAAACACATAAAAGTGAGTTGTATTGTTGCCTAGAACATTATCTGTATGTGCTGAGATCCCCACATAAAACTCTTTATAGGATAATTAATCATCCAATTATACAACTTATTGTATAATATATGTGATGGATCATGAATTTTGTTATTAGGAGATATACATGGAACACATTCAAAATGTAAGATATATTTGGGGAGAGTACTAATTGATAATTCATAACTACTATAAGATCATGGATCTAAAAGGAGATATTGTAACTAGGGTTGATATTTCCATTTTTCAAAAACTCTTGTATCTATTATAAGGTAAAATTTTAAGGAAATCTTGTTCTCCAACATAAAACTCTAAGTCCCCTAGATGATTTTCACCATATTAATTTTATCGAATATGAGAATATTTAATGTGTTTGGATTGACTTGAACCTTATATGTCATCTCTTATACAAGATCAACTACAAGAACCAGTTATTAAAAACATCACCACAATATGTATATGTTCTACATCACATCGCACATTGATCTTTATATAGGTCTATTTGAATGAATATCGGAATTTTTTTTTGTGTGAGATCTCAAACAATGGGATATTTTGATCACATCCTCCTTTAAATTCCATTGACCAAGATCTCAGTATTTCCTTGAGTTTTTGAAAGGACCATTGAAATTTTCTATCAGGTTGGAAGTGATAGGAAGTAATAATAATCAATTTAGTATTCCATGCCTATCAAAGACATCTCGATAATTGAAATGTGAACCTTGGATCATAATCATACATGATCGGGTGAGATTCCACATGTAACCTCACCACTCACTATATATATATATTCCCATTTTAATGTTATATATATTAATGAATACTATTGAATTGGGTAGTATTGATGAATATATCTACCATAATCTATATCAGGTTTCTTCCGTTGGATTTCTTTAGGGAAATAATGAAAAAGTCCATTGTGATGCTTTCTCATATCATTGTCTGTTTGGATAATGGTTTTATCATCCCATTGGAATTTTTTCAATATATATTAACCTAATGACATACTAAGAACTATGAGGTATAACAAAAAATCCCTTTATCCATTTTGTCCCACTAGAAATGGTCTTAATGATCAAGTAAAATTGTTTTACTTATAGGAATAATGTAGAATTATAAGCTCAATGCATTATCTAATAGAAATTTATTTATATATAGAGATGATATAATACAGATTATAGTTCCAAAATTAATGAATCTATATTTTTAAATATGATCTTCATTAGTCTTTCCATCCTATATCACTTATACCTTCATTTGGAGCTTCAAATATTTTATTTATGCATTCTTTTTCTTATCCTGAATAAATGGTTTAGGAAATAAGTTGGAAAGGGTTTTATGTATTTCATTACATTATGATTTCTAGAACAATATTTTTCATATCTACGATGATTGGGACTTTATAAATCCTCACCAAGGATAAAGTAGTTGGTTCGTTTTAACTAATAGAACCATCCCACTTAATTTTCCTTCATATATTGTAGTGAAATAAGAAATTGTAGTAATTGATTTTCTATAACTATCATCATTGATTCATGTTAATATTATTTGATCAATTTAGATATTTTTTTCAGTAGATATATTACACTTTTCTACCTAGAGATAGCTTCTATAGACCTATAATGGAAATATCATAACTATTTACTCAAGATCTTGTGTGGGGTACTCCTGCTCATGGATCTATATCTTTTCTATGCTATAGGATATAACATTCATTTTGAATTATGGCACTACCAAAACAATTTTCTTATCGTCGTTTTATATTATAAATCCTACTCCACTTTATGCTATTTTGATTATTAGAATTGTGATTAGTCTCTTGCTTAAATCCTTAAATATATACTCACATTCTTTTATCCACATCTAATTTACCACTTTCTAGGACAACATATTATGTATTATATACAATCAAAATATTTTTCTCACAATCCAATAGTATTGTCTAGTTAATTATAGAATATAATGGATCTCAATAATTCTTGAGGGACTGATCCATTCCTCACATTCCTTTATCTTTTCAGGGAATATATAAATTTCATCACTTATGATCATATTCCATATGAACATGACTTTTTTTCCCCAAAATTCACACTTACTATACCTATCAAAAATATTCTCATACCTTAAATACTTTTCGACAATCATTAGATGCTATTATTATCCCTTATCTATTCTAGAGTAAATGATAATACAATAATTAAATTATACCCAAAAATAATGTAGGTGGACTCTTAATGATTGATTCATCAAGTCCATTATGATTTTATGAGAATTGGTAAATATAAATTCCATCACTACAAAATCATAGTTTCTATATCATGTGTTAAAGAATATATTATGAATATGTACTCTCATTACCTTAAATTATTTGTATACAAAATGAATATGCACCTATGATATGTAATAATCTAATGTATTTTGATTGAAAAAATCCTCAATCGTTGGTTGTAATTAATTTTTATTTATTATGATCTTGTAATTTTCTAGGTAATCGATGAATATCCAAAAAAACAATCCTATTACTTAATAAATAAAACAAGAAAACCCCAAAGTGATTGACTAAGCTGCATGAAATAGTTTTACAAATTCTATTAAAACTACATATTTAACTCTTATTGTTATATCAAGGCCATCCTATACGATATTTAAGGGATAGAAGTAGATCATGGTTAAGGTTCTATTGAGAAATCTACCTCATGATACGGGGTAATGTCCAAGAAAATATTTGGGGAAAAGATCAGTATAATCCCTCACAATGGGCATGTCCCCAATGCTTATTATTTTATTTTGGTTAACAATTTGATTATGATATTATTCTTTACTATGTATCAATACCCATAAACCGATGTATTATCAAAAATTGATTATTCATTTCCTTATATATTTTCAAGAGTACGGTATTGGATAGGATATTGAATTACAATTAATTTTCCAAATAGTTTATTTGAAATCTATATACTGGGATATAATCATTACCCTATATAGTATCAAATTAACCAAAAGGTTGGATTACATGATTTAGTAGAAGAATCATACCACACACTCTATTATATAAGAGTACAATATTTTTGTTAGAATGACTGCACTATTTTATTTTTTATAGATATATCTAATAAAACAATTTAAATGGATATTAAATACGTATTAAAAACAATAAATATATAAATTAATATATATTGAACTAATTTAATAAAACATTCACCTATTATGAGTGAATTTTTTGTTTTAATTTTACTATGTCATTTTATTAATTCATTTTCCAAAAATTCAATTTTGATGGAAAGGATTGAATGAAGAAGAATTTAAATAAATCATGAATAAATAATATATTCTCACTTAGAAATCAATTCCAAATCAATCTCTTGTGGGATCCCATTGTTTTTACTAGGTTATATTCAGAAAACTAGATTATTGGATCATAGTTTTTAATATTTTCATACCTAAAATTAATTAATTACATTAAATATTTAAAAATTACAATGGTGTATTAGAATAATGTGATCAACCAATTAATATTATAAGGGTGTGTCTAAATTTGTGTTTTGTTAGGCCCACTTGTCATCCACCGTGTGATGATTGAGTTAATACCAAATCAAACCTTTTCAAGTTTATTACCCCAAGGTGCATATATTTCTAATATTTTATCCACTTGTTAGTATCCATATAGGGGTGTAATTATTAAGATAATAAAAACTCAATACATTAATAAAAATTTAAGAGGGTTTTTTATATTCATATTCATCCATAGGTTTTGAATAAATTTACTATAGTCATAATCAAAAAATTAATTATGATTTTATTTATGGTAAATATAGTGACCTGAATTTTTCATAAAAGACTATAAAAATAATATTATGTCAAATAACAAAATAATAACACAATCCAATATTGATAGGATAAGTATACTGTAAAAATTACGTTCATTTATCACACATATATATGAAAAACAAAAAATATTTAAAATCTTCTCCTTAGTCAACCAATATATCTCATGTTATCATTACTACATTCGATAACCTATGTATATAAATAAAAATTATTGGGTGATAAATTCCTAATATGAGAAGGAATATTAATTAAGGAATTAGTGAAATTGGAAAATATATTACATGTGTGAGAATAATCATTAAACCTTAAACATATGATAACAATCCATTGTATAAGAGGATCATTTTAAAAAGTCATGGGATAAGTAATTTGAATAATAATTAATTATAAAAACATATTGGTTAAAAACAATTATTATGATTCAATCAATGCTAAAACGAATTCCCCACATAATATACAAATTATGAGGATATATAACACATCACCCAATTCATTAGAGGGTTATAAAATTTTTATCACACATGTTTCAACATAAAATTATCATAATCATACATTCTATAGGAAAAAACATAAAAGAATAATAGTTAACAAATAAACAAATGGAATGGAAGGAGATTCATAAAGATGTCATATCAAAAAAATCAATGAATAAACTATTATATTCAATATTGAATATGGGTCAAAATATTTTTTACATTAAATATTGTGATAAAAAATCTAGGTCATGGATAAAAGGTGAAACAACTCAAGGTGAATCAATGAGATGTTTAAAAAAATAATATTTTTGAAATATCCTTATGTATAGCACATAGAAAATATAAATTAGATAAATGTACTCATATCCCAAAGAAATTAGAAATTTATTTTTCATAATAATATAAAGGGTTTTAGAATAGTTATAATAAAAGGAAAAAAGAGAGTGTAAAAACCATTAGAATGAATTAGATATAAGTGTCCCAATACCTTAAAACCTGTTTTATGTCTACAAATTGTCCAATCCTCTATAATAAACAAAAAAAAATAAAAATTTAAAAAAAAAGTAAAAAATGTTACTTTTCTTAACTTTTCATCAGTTATAATAATTTTATTTGTTTAAATTTTCATGGTCGTAGGTATAATGTTTTGATATGATGTTTTCTTAAAAATATATCATCATTTCCCAACATCGTGATTTTGTCTCATTTAAATTTATTAATAAGTAAATTTTTTTATAAAATCTTAAAAATAGTTATGTTTTTGTATTTATATAACATAATATAATTATTTCAACCACCCATAAAGGAAGTTATATGTAGAGAATTTGCGATGTCCTCATAGAGACTATTAATTGACCATTAATAAATAATTATCAAATGTGGGTTAAGTGATGTATAAAATATAAAAAATAATTAAAATTGGATAATAAAGTGATATTAATGATTAAATAATTTATAATTAAATTTGTGAGGTTTTATATAAATGTTAACATAAGTATTGAGAATGAGTGGAGAAATTTGAAATGAAATATCAAGGAACCTTACCTCTTTCATAATGTTGTTTCATTGATAAAGCTTTAAAATACTTTAAATATAGAATTTTAATGACTCCAAAACATTCATATGGATGAAAAGGTAAATAAGAGATGGTAATTGGGATGTTATTTTGATTTTGTATATGGATGTGATGTTTTTTTAGAAGGGGAGGGAGAGTGTGTATTTATGCATGACGAGAGAGGTATTTTAGGGTTAAAATATTGAATAGAGTATATTTTACAAGGTAAGTATTATAATAGTTTTATTTTTACATTTTTATTTATATATTAATAATATAACATGGTTTTATACTTTTAACACATTCCACCTTCAAATTTATTAATTTAATTAAATGGATAGTGGGAAAATGTTTTTTAATGGAACAATTTATAATTTAGGCTTTTGGAAAATACTTTTTTGGTTAAAAAATAATTTTATTTATATTTTGAATGAACAATAAATGTTATTAAATATATTTTTTTAAAATCAATCAATTTTACAATTGTTTATATTATTATTACACCATTAATAATGTAATTAAAACGTATGTTTATTTAAGAAATGTATCTTTTCTACTCAATAAATATTTGAATACATTATAAAAATTTATAAAAAAATATAGATATATTTAGTTTTATTATTAACAAATAAAACTAATCCTATCTAAATAACTATCTAAAATAAGTAATTTTAATAACTAATTTAAAAAATTATGGTTTATAGGAAATATATTTTTTCAAAATTAATTTTACACTATAATGGAATTTTTAAATAGATATACAATTGATGGAATTATGATATATTTATTTTTCTAAATTATTCATGGTAAATATTATTTATATGATATTTTACTATTTTTTGGCTGATTTTATATTTTAATGGTTAGGTTACTATTCTTAATGGGAATATTACTAGTATAATGGTCATACTACTATTTCAATGATCATATTACCATTAAAATTATCGTAATAATATTTAAATAGTCATATCACCTCCAAAAATACATCTCAATTTATTTAATCATCATTTATCTCTATTCTTATGAAGGATCAATATTATCATTTTAGAAAATTTCAATTTCATTACATATATTATATTTACTTTTATATTTGTTTTGTTAGTGTCACAATTCTAAGTAATATAGATGACTCATATTTTAATATTCTAGATTTTTTTTTGTGATTTTTATCATCCGAGAGTAATAATTGAAATTTTTGGTTTAATTATAGAATAAATTTAAATTTCACTAATATTGAAATTAATTACACTAATTTTTGAAAAATATTTTTTATACTATGTTAATTTCATAATTTGTTTCCAAATTATTCATTTAGAAGGGAAATTACATGCATATTTGTTTTACAATATGAGGCATAGTCACCTCAATCACAAAAATATGGAAGTAAGATGAGCTTTAGGAAGGGACAAAAAACTAAATGACACCCTTTATAATAAATGGTCCCTACAAAAACATGTCTACATTCTACCAAAGGAATATTTATGGTATTGGGAAATTCTTATAAGTATTCCAACTTGAATATGAATAATATTTCTCGACATTAAATGCATCTTATTAAGAATGAAAACATTGATTATAAAACTCTTTCATAGAAAAATGTATCTAAATTACAAATGTTTTATAAAATATTTCCATTTTCTAAAACATAAGAAAATTTGAAATATTGAAATATGTAGAGGAAACCATGGAATACAATAAATTATTATCCATGTTCTATGATGGTAAATATATAGTTTAATAGAATAACCATGGGATTAAACAATTGATCCCAAGAAACTATTACTATAACTAGTAACAATAGTCAATAGAAATCAACCTACACATCCAACCATATGATCTAAATTTTCATAAGGGGGAATAAATATACCTTTTTAATACAGTTACTCAAATCATCCACTAACCATATTCCGTAGACAATCTATATTAGGGGTTAAACCCCCTTAGGTTACCAACACATCCAAGGTCTCTAATGTTTTTCCAATAATCAAACTTACATATAATCCATTCCCCTAATCACATAAATAATAAACAAATATTTTTTTTGAAAACCCATTATAAATCACCCTTTAAAAATATATTTAAAAATTTGTTTCATAAGAAATTTCATTTTACATATTTTGGGTATGTATCATATTTGTTAAAGAAAATACTTGAATAAGAATTTAAATCCAAAACATGCTAGAAATATTTATAATCAATATCATAAATGCCACAAAAAACAATCATTTAAAATAATGGAAATGAATAAATAAAATTTTTCTATGGAAGATGCCCATTTGGTAGAGGCTCCTACCAAAAATCTATAGAAAACATATCACCTTTATTAAAAACCACTAGAAATTGAATGAGAGGTTCCTCAAAATTTGGAAATATAATAAAAACCATCGAACCATAATACAAAACCCTATTTTCATCCCCTCATGGGATTCTAGGGTTCAAAAATGAAAAAGAAAAAGAAAAATGTGGGATGAGTAGTAGAAGAGAGGAGAAAACCCTATGAAATAATACCTCACTGTGAAGAAATCGACAGAGAATTATGGATTAACACTAAAGGGTAAATGGATAATAGATAAAATAGAAATAATTGGATATATAATGTGATATGTATAAATAATGGAGGAAATAATGATATAATACATAAGGAGGTTGAATATAAATTTTTAATTTATAAAATTTTGGTAGAACACATTGTTCCGACACAACGTTTTCCAAACCATGAAATACGTTTGTGGGTATCTTCCCCTTTAGAAAATGGAATGTAGGGTTTACCTCGAAGTTGGTAATAGAAAATTGAGCTTGTCCCTTAACCCCCCAATCTCATATAGTTTTTTCCACCATTATAACTAACATTTTTCTAACTATGTGCACTAGCAGGATTTAAAAATACTCATATTTTGACACTTTTTTGATAAAAAGTACAAGGATAAATAAAAATTAATGTTAACCTCCAATATATTAATAATAGTGACCCAACATGTTTCATATTCACCAACATACTATATATATTATATCCATATTAAATTAATAAAAATTATATCAAATAAAATATTTATTATATAATGTTTTCTTATTTTTCTATATTCATGTATCTGAAAATTTACTTTTATAATCTCTATTATATCCACCAAATTAATATATTTCACTATATTAATGTTTGACTCTTTAAAGAATCCATGTTTTCTCTTTCTCACCAAAGTATATTATCCAAAAAAATTAATTTTTGTACAAATTCATCTTATTCATAAACAATATAAAATAATCATTTAAGTTGTTAGAGACTTATGAGACTGAAAATTCTCACATGAGTAATCCTAGAACCATTGAGAGGAATCCCGCACCATTCTAGAACAAACCATTAACATCCATTCTAGTTTAGACTCGGACCTAAATTCACATAACCCATGGATAATTTACTAATGAGAGAGACCAAATCATTATAATTCTACAACATAATGCACATACCACGTGTCTTATATCAAAACTCAAGATCAAAACATCAATTATAATTAATGTTCATGTTATATGAAAACTAAATCTTATTATTCCATTCAAATCATATAATATATGGCTAGATAGTATCTTATACGAAATTTATCACATAAATTTACCGTATGCAATATTCAAAATTTATGATATCTTTATAAAAATGAATATTATAATGGAATAAAAAATTAAATAAAATTAGTATTTATTTTAAAAAATATGAGAAACAAATCAGATCATTCATATTTAATATGGGAAGGGAAATATATTATTTTCAATCATTATACATTATAATTTACCAACAATTTTTTATCTACGTTCAAAAATAATAATTTTTTTAATATTCTAAAATATTGGATTTGAATAATATATAATCACTTAAGAATATTTTAAGGTGTAAAATATTATTAATGTTGAATACCCCACACTATGTTGTATCAAAATCTTATGTCCATAAGTGTATAACACACTCTGTTTTCATAATATGTAATTTCATGTAGTGAATTTTTGATAATTTGTTTTAGTTGAAAAGAATGCATTCTATTTTGTCATATAACATATTTTATGCATTAAAATCCTGGTTATATTATCATAATAACATAATAATGTGATGTCACGACCTGTCCACCAGGTCCCGTACCATAACTACCCCAAGCCCACCTAACATATGCCAGCGGTTGGCGACTAGCATCGAAAAGATATATCCCTAAACAAGAAGGCATTACCATTGAACATGTACAACCACACAATACAAGAACACAACAAGATGAAACCCTAACGTAATCTACTATAGTAGAAGTGTGAGGAATGTAAAAGGGGCCAGAATATGAAACCAACTAAAAGTAAAAGTACAACCAAAAAAGGAAAAACAGCTCCTGGATACTCCATTGAGGATGCTACATGAAGGGTGGGTACAAATCGTCTCAACAACACTCCATGTAAGCCCGTCTCCTCAATATACTATGTCAGCACGTCTCCTAAGAAGTCCATGTCATCCCATCTCCCCCATGTGCCACCTTGTGCTGACTCCCTCAAGTCTCAACCCAGCAGCTTGTCGTCTTCACATGACAAAACAAGGTGCGGGCGAAGCCCATGCATGGGTGATTATAACAATACTCAGTAGGGACCCTGAGACCCCATAGAGGTCTCTCAGAATTACACAAAGGAAAACCCACAAGAAAGACCTCAATCAAAAATCAGAAAGCAATAGTCATCAATTATACTTTGGTATATGCACATACCTATACCTATGTTATCCAAATATACTCGTCTCGTACATGATAAAATAATACCAAAATGGTTACACCCTGAAGGAAACACCATAGAGGTAAAAGTACCACCACGTTTACACCACGAACGTAACACCATGATGGTTAATGTTCCACAAATGTAACAAGACATAGGTAACACCACGAAGGTAAAATTACCAAAAAGTTAAAACCACGTAGGTAACATCACGAAGGCAACAACATCATAGTAAAAGTACCCCAAAAGTATAGAGTGAGATCACAATGGTAAAACTTAAGTACAGAAGTATAGATGATTAGTCATAAATCTAGATCATATTATTCTTTCAAAAGGCCCTACTACTTACCCACACTGGATCGGTATGCACCAACCCACAAAATATCACTGAGTGCTAACCCACATAGGACCAGTATGTGCTGACCCACACATGATCATTGAGCACTGACCCAAACAAGATCAATAGGTTCTAACCTACATAAGATCACTCATCATTCTCTACATCATAGCCATCCACAAGATTCATGTACAAATCACTCTTGATTCCTAGACGATCTGCTACTAAAGCCATCAGTTTTACATCATCTTCCATGATGTTCTTATAAGAATTATTTAAAAGGACCTACATGTCGTATGGTTTCGAATGTTATAGACGACTCATGAATCAAATGCTCGGTTTGTGAATTATAAATGTTTTAGTACTGAGGGCCCAATTGGATTTTGGTTCGATCCAACCCAACCATATTCCAACATTAGTTAAAACATACATGGAGTATACCAAAAGGACCGTCTCACTCCAAGGATCCCATCACTGCAGATGGTTTATCAAATAGATACCTAGATTTCATGTTATGGTCCTTTAGCGAAATTGGGTTTGAAAGGGTCCAGGTCTAGGCAGACCTGGTTGGTTTGACTAGGCACAACCCACTCTTCGTTGCCCTGACCTGGTTCAGTTCAATCTGACCTAGGTTGTAGGGGGCGCAACCCGGACGGAAGAGGTGACGCCCGCTGTGCATGAGTGGCCCGCTGGGCATGCAGGGCCCATTGGGCATGCGCGGTCTGCAGGACAGACATGACCCGCTGGAGAGGGGCCCTCCCTAGCTGACACGGGGGGAGGGAGTCCCCTAGTTTTTCTCAAACGGAAGAGTGTCCATTGATTTTGCGAAGTGGCGGTACGACGTTGCACTGCCCGGTCACCATTGGACCTGTAGGACAGATGGTCCTTCAACCGCTACAACATCGAGCCATGACCTCCTCTAAAGGCATGCCGCTCTACCTTCTGTGGCTGGCCTGAGATGACCACTTCCTACGCCCATTGCATGCATATTCACCATTGTCGTGTGATGGTGTGCCTTCATCTCTTCTACGACTGGCTGTTGCCAGCCGCCGTCATCACCTGCCAGTGGTATAGTGCCAGTGTTGCACCGGCAGGATTTCTCGGATCACCAGGTGAGCTTTGGTGTCCCGTTTTTCCGTACTAAGGTACCAAATACCTCCTCGAGACACCCCCTTTACTTCTTGACCCTCTCTTATGAGTTCCGTCCAGTCCGAGAAAAAGTACCATGAAGAACACATAGTTCAACAAGGTAGCATATGGTTTGGGCCTTGTTTGTTTGGCCCAATCCCTCTGCATTTTCATGATATAAAGAGGGTAGAATATGATTCAACAAACTCTTGAAATTTATAACATGAAGAATCCCTACGTCAAGATTGATTAAAGAATGTCTGCGCTCGAGGAGAAGTGGGTGCTAGTCAGTTCATGATTCGGTGGCATTTTTCATTCCCCGTGGAACTGCTTCGGTCCTCCAAGTGAATGGCTTTGTGGCACTTTATCAAATCATCGTCTCTTACTGAAGTTGTTCCAACACTCCTCCCAAAGTTCCAGAAAAATACGAGAGGGGGAGGGTAAGTAATGCATGTTGAATTTACAAGGGTTCATTTTATAGGAACTATACTAATTCTAATGTCACTATTACAAGGGTTTTGTGGAGTCAAGTCATTTAATGGATTGACACATTGCTGGTCCCTCAACTACCGCTTGTCCATTTCAGGAAAAAGGAAAGAGGGACTTAAAAGAACAAAGTAATTTTATTTTTCTTTTAAAAGTACCAAAATCAATCTTTTTGTCCCGACCTTCCAGTGTCGAAGTGAAGCACCCCTTAAGAAAATCATAACACTACAGATTCATCGTTTCTCTCCAATTTTTAATTCGAGAACCAGTTCAAATGTTAGAAAATGATCATGGAAAGCATACTGAACATACAATAAAAAGGTTTAGAAATTAATAACAGTCACCCTCACCCCGCGTCGATCGAGGTTAGGATCTTCCTATGGGGAAAACACCACAATGAACACAATGATACTAAATGATTTTCAATTTGAGTTAGCATTTAGATGTTATGAATTTTAAAATTAATAAATTTTTTAATTTATTATTTTATTTATGGCCAAAAAATAACATTCATTATTGGCCCATGCCGACCAATTTTAGTATTTGAACTAAGAAAGAATACCATCACAAGTTCAGCGATGCCTCATATTTTTAATCCAAGTCATCTTCAGTGGGTTATAAGAATTTTTAAAATAAAATTTCTTTATTTCATTATTATTTTTTACCATTATGTCATTTTTTGGATTTCTAAATAGAGGCATGTGCCGAGTAACCTTAAGTCGCACATAGGGTAAACCTGCCATAATAAATGAAATAGTGACCTTGGATTTCCTATCCAAGAACCCATGTCTGTGTTAATCCACCTATTTCAAGAAAACCACTCACACACGATATTTAAAGATTAACAAAACATTGACGGATAATTCTGGGCACTTCGGGCCACAGAATCGCATGCAGTCAGATTTTGTGCTCTTAAAATAATTCCATATAATTTAAAAAAAATAATATGGAAGTTATGGGACACTAAATTCTCCCCAAATTAGGGATTGACGTCCCCAAATGCCAATACAAAGGCAAAAAACAATTGAGGGTACTGGGTACGAATCTGAGCCTCCTAATCTCATGTGCTCTCATGGAGGTTATCGTGCTACCATCAAACTCGCTCTAGAGGGATTGACCATCCATGAATGAATCACTCCTATTGATCCTCTTTATTCACTGGGAAATCCATAAAAGTCACCCCATTTCCAAAAATCCAACTCTCTCTAGTCAATAACATGTGATCGATCAAGCACGTATCACCTCAACTGTGACACGTGGAAAACATTACGCACCCAATGCATCTATGGGAGAATATATAGAAGGTAAGCCACCTCTCAATCTCTTTTGAGGATATGAAAAGGTCCAATGAACCTCAAAGAAAGATTATTGCCCCAGGAAAACCCCTATAATCCTTTTCAGGGTGAGACCCATAGGAAGAAATGGTCTCCTTGCTCGAACTCCAAGGGTCTTCGTCTCCTGTCAGCATAAGACTTCTGCTGTCTCAGTGCAGTCATCACATGATGATAGGTGAGGCATCATGATATAAATTATGAAACTGCTTTCTTCATCCCTCACCACCAGTACTGACGCCATATTTCCTATTAAATCTTCACCACACCAGGATGTACTACTAAAGGGGATGAATGAAACACTCTCAAAACCTTCTCCCGAAGAATCACTGGTACCATAGTGCGTAATCTAAAGAGAACGACATGCTCCCCACCTTCAAAAACACCTTCAGGGGACCGTTTGGAGGATACCTGAACAAGTTAGGGATTGCAGTCTACGTCCCCAAGTTGTGCCTCATGAACTCGCTAAAGAATTAGTGGAGTGACAGTCACAAACCAGAGTTAAGATTCTCCATCTCTATCCATGAAGGATATCCACAGTGCGTCTTGCTTCTATGTCTCAACACTTAGAAACTATTGACCATACCTCATACCGAGTGCATCTTATACCACTTTCCCCTTCATTGGAGTTTATACCATCTCAAAGTCATAGTCCTGGAGGAACATATACATCATTGATGTCTCAGGTTCAGATCTTTCTGTTAGAGAATAAACCTAAGACTTCTTGTGATCAGAGTAAATAGTGAATAATTCAACCATCAAGTAGTGCCACCAAATCATCAGTGAAAAGACCACTACATATAACTCCATGTCATGAGTCACAACTTCATTGAGGCATAGGTGATCACTGTTCACTCCGGAATCAAGAAACAACCATGTCTGGTACCTGATGCGTCGTAGTAAACTACATACCCAACACTCTCTTCTGGTGGCCTCATGATGCTGGCACTCTTAAATCTCTGTCTCCTCTCCTGAAAGCTCTGCTAAAACTTATACATCCATAGGTAAGGCTACCCTTTCTTCATCAAAGATTATGAGGGTGCCACAGTAGTTTGGAACTAAAAATTAAAAACTCTTACTGCTACAAGGGTAAGGCTGGCCGACTCAATAGTGATCGACTACACCCTCTAATGCAAGATTTTATTCCGTGTTTCCTAGGTTTCCATTTTCTCTAAACAAGGGATACCCCATTCCAATGATTTAGATATACTACATCGATTTTCCTAAGACAATCAATCTGAGTATGCACTGTGGGTTTCTAGTCTATACCCAAACTAACGTCATAAGGGCTCGATGCTTTCTCCAAGAGGTTCCAACCAAAACTCTTTTTTCAAGGGTTAGATCACACCGTCGGCATAAGTGTGATTATTGAGTCTCCTCCAAAGGGTATCTCTAGATGTAAGGGTAATGTTAAAGGGTTACCCAGAAAATCTATGTCTTGAACAAGATTCATGGAATGAAGGAATGATTAGTACCTATTTCTATTAATACGACAATTGGTAGTAGACACAGACCGTACCTCAAATCATTCCTAGATCCCTCGGGTCACACTTCTTTACTGCAAGCAGCTACTCCCTTCCCCTGTCCTCCAGCTCACTAAGCCTGGTGGGGACCACATTGGGGTGGTGGTTGTAACATTTTCAAAATTTATACAACCTCATGCTACTCTCCTTGCTCATCTATTATGTCATCTTCCCTAAATATGCATCCGTACCTATCACTTCTTCTTCCAAAAAAATTTTACACGACCAGGTCTCTCAGACTATAGTCAATTTCTTGATTTCCCACTACTTACATTCACTTGCTATATCCGCTCAGGAAAAGAACATTCAACCAAAAAGGTTTTCTCTAGCACTCTAACATAATTATAAATGCATACAGGAATAGTGTTGGATCAGAGTTCCCATACACACATCGGTAAGAGGTCTGATACCCGAATCACTGACTAAACGGTATTCATTGTGTACCTTGAATGGTCGGTACTACTCGATGAATACTAAAAATAGCGACATTTCATCCTACTGAAGTTGTCGATGCTCTAGGGAACACACACACCTTAGCTTTTTGTGGCCTCATACCCCCTTTATTGAGGATATTTCTCAATCTTTTCCATAGAAAAGTCACATCTGTGAACGATCTCAGTAATCTATACCCTGTCATCGTTATGGTGAGCCATGTAGATGTCTCTCTACTCTATCCATTTTTTTCAACAATAAAACTCTTTAAAAAGAATTTATTTCTTGACAAAAATATTCATTAGTTTTTTCTTTCTCTTACCCTTACATATACCCTTTAAAAATTTCAAAAACATGGGATGGGAATAAAAATATATGTATGGGATATAAAATAAGGAAATAAAACATTAGTCTATGAATACATAAATATCAATGAGATCATTCTTTTTACTCATAAAACATAATCTCTTCAATATACCCCATGCAATCATTAGATTTTTGAATAAATAATAGAAATCATAAATAATAATGGTAATTTTTGAAATACATAACATACATACATTGTAGATTTCATAGACACATAGGGAGTAACCTTCATGGTTATGTTTGGAATACCCATCACAGTTTATTCCCTAAATTTCCTAGGAGAAACCTTAATGTATACCTCTATCATGTTACCCAATGAATAAAGTGATATTACCGGATCACCCACCATTGTATTATCATAGAACCAACTATAAACACAAGAAATTCCAATGAACCATAACAAAATCATAAAATATAATCCATGTATAATGGAAAATATAATATTTCCACTTTGAAATCAAATTTTATCATTACGAGAAGAACACAAATTAATGAATGGAAATTATTTTAAACTAAAATGTTAATTTTGTAACGTAATCATCAATACATAATTGACACATAAAATTGAGAGATTCTATTAATGACTTATAAGTAAAAAACCAATTTTATTGAAATAATCAATCCATTTTTAAAACGTAATTAAAACTTTTCAAAATAATATATTTGAATCAAAGTGTCCCATACCACTATGAATAAGTTCAAAATAATTTATACTAAAAAATATTCATGACAATATAAATAATACCTTAACGTAATTTTGAAAACATATATATGGGATAGAATTATTTAGAAGATTAAATCTTTAAAACATTTAAAATGATGTTTTATATAAAGAGTACATTACAATTTTGAAAATATCAATTATACACCACATGAAAGTGTAAAATTTTACAAGACATTAAATATCATGAGTATAAATATAATAAGGATATGTATTGTAAAAGGGGATTAATATACACATTATAATGAAATAAAGGAGCATATCATCATGAAATGTCTCATTGAAAGGAGATTGAGATGAAGTCTATTAAAATGATTGTATAATTATATTAAGCATAAATAAATGACATAATTATGTGTGGAAAATATAAATACACCCAATATAAGTGTATTTTCATTATAGAACAATTAGAAGCCATTCACACGCATTTTTGAAAAAGAACCAATAACATGGATATTTAACTCAATAAAATGAGTTTGAGTTAAGATTTCCCTCACAAAGTTTTTATAAATTACGTAAGAATGAATAAACTAGATTATTATGTGTAGCAATAATATTTACACACAATGGGAAGTGGAAATTAAAATATAAATATAGAAACAATTATTCCACATTTAATCTTAGCATTATATAATCAATAAAACTTGCATAAAACCAAATGAGTGGATATTCTCTTTATAAATTCTCTTGCAAAGATCATTTTGTAAATAAAATAGATCGATTGGGTGTATTAAATATATGTTAAAATAAATCAAGTATAAATAAATTATTTTAAATTAAATTTTATTTTCACATAATCATATAATGACACAATCAATATGTAGAACTTTAAACTAATGAATGGAAATTGTGTTCAGAAGTTCTCTTACCTCGAATCTGATTAGTCTATTTCAATTTTTATTTTACTAAAAATTTAACATAGGTTTATTTATACTTTATAGATAATTTTTTAAGGTTTTTTATTCTTTTGATATCACTTATTACCATATTATAAAAATTACAAATTTATTTATGTTCATATTGGTCGTTTTGTTTATATTTGGTACCTGAGTCGAAAATGTAATTGTTTAATGTAAATTGTCAATGTGGTCAAAACTAAATCACCTCCAAAATATTAATCATGATTTAAATATCACATATATCCATTATATATATATATTTATAATAATTCAAAATATATTGAGATAATAAATTAAATTCACCGTTCATAGAGGTGATAGGTTGTGCGTAAACATTAACTCTACATTCATTTATTTATCATATTAAAGAAATTAAAATTAAATGATACACAAGTATATTATAATTTAATTATAATATATATGTTTTATATGTTACATAAGTTCATTATAGACAACCATTATATGTTACATGTATGACATGAATGAGTCATATCACTTCAAGGTGGCAGTAGTCCACACTTCCTCAATGAAATTATCGTATTTACACATTATGGATTGCATAAAGGTAATTTGTAAATATAAATTACAGAATAATGGAGACAATATAAATATAATATAATATATATTTATTAATTCCATTCATGTATATCATTGCCGTTTAATGGGCATCATTTAGAATGAATCTCATCACATCGTGGAGACAGTAGACTATACGTACGCACGAGCAACAATATCCATCATTTAATGGATAAAATTTGTAAAATTGAATGGTATATTAATTATAAATAATATTAATACTTTTATATTAATTATTTAAATCCATTATACTCATCATTATATTCATATACATTATGTCTTGTGGAATAACAAATTACACCCTGATGTGGAGATGGTAGACTATACATATACACAGATGGTGATATTGTTATTCAGAAGATGTATAATAGGATATATAAGGTTCTACCATAATTACAATAACATCTAATAATATATAAGATAATGTATTTATTACATAATTATGTGAAAAAAATATGAATAGAATGTAAAATAAGAAAATAATATTGAAATAGGTGATAAAACAAAAACCTCTATTTCGAGTATATCCTTTCCATTTCCACAAAAGGTATCCTTAATATGAGTTTCTGCCATAAGTTTGGCCCCTAAGAGGAAGGGAAGGATTTTATGAGAATAGTTTAATATATTTTGGATGAGTGGTGTGAGTAAGTGTGTAGAATTGGTGGCCTTTTATAAGAGGGAGGATGGGAACTTTCAGAAAGTCTTGAAATATTATTTTATAATAAATTAATTTCAAAATTATAATAGTTCAAAAGTGATAAATATAAATGATAATATTAGGAACGGTTGGTATTATCTTAGAAAAAAGGTTTTAGACATGTTCATCCAACAAAATTAACCTTATCGTTTAACATTTAGTTGTAGTTAAAAACAATTTCTCTTACCATTACTTCTTGTATTTTCACAATACATGGTTACAATATTTACAATAAAATGAAAATCAAACTAGATATGGATCATTAATGAAATTATTAAAAGTATATAAGTCAATAATTCATATAATAGATTTTAATAACTATTATATCATTTAATAAAATAGTATTTGTTTTAAAAACACATTTATGTTAATTTTGAAACTAGTTAGTAATTGATTTTTCTAAAGTCATAATAACTTTTTTACATTGAGAATAAGGAATTTAATCAAATATAATATGTTATAATAATCCATAAAATTTTTGAATAGAATCAAAATGATAAACTATAATTTTTTTTATATTTATAATACCATTTATTTGAATCCTTTATTAATGAATCAATCACGACATAATAATTGTGTCATAATTGAAATTATCCATTTAGTGTCTAAAAATTATGAATAAAATAAAATGATGTAGGAAATATTTTTAAAATTTGAATTAATAGTTATTGTCAAAGTGATCAATTATATAACCCTATATTAATATTGTTTTATTAAAAGATACATCATTATTTTATATTTCCCTTTTCTTTAATTTAAATTTTATAAAATGTCATTTTCACACCCAAGTGGCCCCCAAATGCCAAAGGTTCATCATAAGGATGCTAATGGTTGAAAATATCTCATCCAATATGATTCGAACACAATTTAGGGAAGTTTTATATTATTATAATATTATTTTTTACCCTCATTTACCTAATTTACCCTTTAACCATTGTAGATAAAAATAATTACGATAGTTAGTTTTCATAATTTCCAAAAATAAAGGGTAACTATTTACTTAATTTGGACCATATAATTCCAAATATAAAATCCATATTTAAAAATAAAAAATATAGAATTGGAAGAAATTAAATAATAATTAATTCCCATTATCAAAACCCAAAACAAGTATTTAAGATTGAAAAACTATCAAATGATTCTCTTGGGTATATTTCAAATTAAAATTTAAAATTACTTCCAATGGCCATAATTAGATTTAATTATAAAAACTTAATTTAATTAATTTTTAATTCCAATTAAAATGAATATTAAAACATAGAAATTAATTTGATGAAATGTGAATTTTGAATTAAAACCTTGTATTTTTTACTATTAACTAGATATAAAATTTATCACAAAAAAAAATTTAAATTTTGAGGTCCTTCTTATAAATAAAAAATTTATTTTCTCATATAGAACATATAAAAGTGAAAAAACTATTTTTAAAAAGGGTTCTCCATCAAAAGGTGGTAAAATGACCTTTTATAAATATTAGATTATTTAATGCTTAAATTTTGATTCATTCTCATATTAAGCCTCTAAAATTCAATGTATAAAAGCATTATTTTTTTAAAAAATATGTTAAAGTATAATATAGTTAATTTTGTTCATTCGCTGCAATACAATGACTAGGTGTTAACTAACACTTAAAATAATAATATTATTATTGTATTATTAATATGTATAACTCAATGTTTTCTACGACGTAAGATTACAAAGAAAACCTTTGTTTCTTGTCATGTACACTATCACTCATAGAATACCCTTTAAAATAAAATTAATATTAAATTCAAAAATATTAATATATATGAAAATGTATTACTCTATAAATACCTGGAATGTAACACCTATACATGGAATCCCTTTCAGAATTCATGAATTCTATCAATATGTATTCTTGTAATATATTTACTATATTTGAATAGGGTATAGGATCATAATCCTAAGCTAATAATGATTAACCATCATTGGTGATTAGAAAACCAAATCAGTCTAATTCTATATCAACTATAGTAATCCAACACAATACTGGTTCCTATAGAAAAACATATTCCATGGGGCCTTATTGAAATTAATCATACAAAAACTCTTGTGTATGTTGATTCCTAAAATAATAAAATTCAAACATTCTCCCAATATATCATTAAGATATATTCCCCCTCTTACGAATGGTAGGCTCTCTATTGAACATGTTCTTTTTATCTAATTGTTTTTATAAGTAATATCCTTTAAATTCATATGGATATCTAAAAATCATATACTTAGTGCCTCCATATGCAATTTTTCTTCCATTGTTAACCTCAATAAATGATTTTAATTCCCATTAAAATATATTTGATATGACCATTTATTCCCACTTTATTACTAGTTTGGATTCCACATACCAATTTTTTTTTCACCTGGTTTCGTATATGTTATGAAGTTTGTAATTTAAATTTTTTAAATTATAATAGAAGAATCATATGATTGATATTTTATATAACCATTTAAAACATTGCATGACATCTACTTTCGCTAATGTGATTCCATTATGTTGTATATGGAGGGGTGAGTTTTGGAAAAATTATAAAATCCTTTATGAAATTATTTATCTCTTAGTTAAGATACATTCTATAATAGTTTTATTATAGTTTCTTCTTCTGCATAAAAAGATATTTCCACACATCATTAATGTTTTCATTAAATTTCTCAATGGAATCAATCATATAACTCAATATATGTAATATACAGATGTAATAAATAACCAAATGTAGTAACCTTGTTCATAAAAGTTGTGTAGTGGGAATATAAACCTCTAGATTCAACATAATAATGACTACACACATCTATGTAATATAATACAAGAAGCTATTTCTCCCATTCATCTTTTACAGTGAATTTATACTTAGTGAATTTACCTTGTAATCAAATGTGACACATATCTAGTTTTTTCAGCTATAATGAATATAATATACAACTTTATATATATTTTTTCCATGATTCTAGTTTACATGATCATCCTAGTGATACAGAAACATTTCGGACAAAATACTAATTTTTGTAGTTTTTTTAAAATACATGGTAAACATTGCTATCCCATTTTCTTATATTTTACTTCTTTTATACCTTTATCTTACCATATTTTACATTTTTTGTTGTTGTTGTCATTCCAAAATATTTATTTTTACAATATCTTCAGTAGTAATTCTTATATACATTACAATAACAAGATGAATTTATGAATAGTTTATGTAGGTATACAGAAAGAATTATGTATGTAATTTTATTGTATGGATAGTGTGTGATGTTATTTATAGTTTTTCATTTACACAAATTTTTCATATGTAATAACTCTATATGTTTTTTCTTCTAGAGGAAGTTCGGTAGAGGCCCTAAATACCTTATTTGTAGAAGTATTACAAGAGAAGATCTATTACAAGTATAGATGAAGATTTCAATATAGTTGAAACCTACATTGATATTTATAGAATATGACTATTATATTTTGTTACACATTTTTCTATAGATACGATTAATTGATAAAAGGATGAAATAACCATGAATAGATCTAAATATTCATATATTTTTATTCTTTACCTTATCTTGTTTACTAATAGTGCTACCATTTATTTTAATTTATATAGAAATTTTATGTTTAAATGTTTAATAGGATTTTAGAATAAATACTCAAATTTTTTACATTTTATTTACAATTATAATCTTGTTAATCGAGTGCTACTTGGTATAAGATGATAGAAATATGTTATATTCAGGTATGATCAATTGATTTAGAAAGGAATACAAAGATAATTTTTATTATTTTAATCAATATATTCTAGTGTTTTTATGGTAGACTAACCAATAGGTTTTTTGTTTGGGAACCCAAATGTATGATCTACAAACATCGTTATATTTTTGGTGAAAATGAATAACTCACATAGTTAGGGTACTATATTTTGTGACTTGTTAATTCTAAAAAATATAGTTATTTTCCTTTTTAGATTTTAGATTTTTAATAAATTAAATAGTTTAATATTTTAACTTGTATTTAGTTTAAAAAAAATTTTCATGTCATATTTATGTTCGATTGTTCTTAATTAACTATTTTCTTAACAGTATTTTTTGATACTCTATTTATACATAGAGGAATAATGAATTAGGAAATTCTTGTAATACTATGCATATACTTATTTACTTATACAAGTATATAATTTTTTTTAGTTTGTAAAAAAAATTAACCCCTACCTTTGGTGTATCAATGATAAATTCATGGGAAACATTTTATATTATTTAAAGGACTAGACATATATTTTTAACAACACATACTTTGTGGTATAGAAAATATTTCTTTTTGTGATAGTAATATTATCAGTTGGAACTTTGGAGAATCTAAATCCTTAAAGGTGAAAAATTCTTGAGGGTACTTAGTATGAGTATTATAGAAATAATATGAAAAATATTTTGATTAGTACTAATTTTTATAATTTTTTTATGATGACTGGAAGTTATATCATTCCAAATATGGAGGTGAAAATTTTTACTCGAGAACAAATGAGTATGTATCAATTATATTATAGTGGTTGTAAATATCTATTTTGTTCAATGATATGGAATATGTATAGTCTGATATCTTCTTGCGAGGATACTAATAATATCTGAATAAATTAATAATTAACTCATTTTTTTACATATAATTTATTTAAAACATAGAGAGATATGCATCCTTTTGGAAATCTAGATTTGTATTCCCTTCCTCAGGAATCAGTTGCATTGATACATTAGAGATTTATGAGTATCATAAATAGGTTGATGTTTGTAGGATAAAAGGAATTGTTAGATGAAAAACATAATGAAATGTTTATTTATTTCTAATATAAAGGGTGTGAATCTTTGATAATAACTTTTGATGACACTTAAATATAGATAATATAGGCTTATATTATCCAATTGGACGGCCGTATGCTCCTTTAATGAATTTTGAAGAGATTTCTTTTGAAAAAAAGAAGAATTTGGTATCATTTTCATCATGTTATGGAATATTTATATTTTGAAAGGATACTACTAGTAAAAATATTCAAAAACATATATTTCATAAGAGTAAAGATAAAGATGAATTAGCACATAGTACCTCAATATAAAGTGGAGGTAAATTAGGTAATATTAATAAGAATATGAACCATATTGTTTGGAAAAAAGATATTCACTAAATGTAGAAATAAATCTGAAGGTCCTAGGGGCAGCGGAAGGTCGTGGGTGGATGTGCGCACTTGGATTTTTTCTTTAAAAATGATCAATCCAGGATCAATACGATGATAAACTCATGACACAACAAATCGAATCATAAAAATTGAAAAAGAAGAATAATTTTCCCAGAACTACAATAGAGGATCATCACAGGTTGATTATAATTAATTTAATTAATTGACATGAAGTACCTTTTATGGAGCTCATTCTTCCTTGTAATTTCTGATCACGTTCCGATGTGATTCATCATTGTGTCACAGAAGCCAAGTGTAGACATCCTATAGCGGTGATCCACATGTGCACCACGTTTCTATGGATATCGCCAAAGGAATCTATGGGTGATAGCATGGAGAAGCCTTGGCTTGTGTTGTCCTTCTTAGATCACCTGAATCCGATGGAGGATGATCTCTCTCAGTCTTGAGAGCGTTCGTTGAGGAATGAGTTCCTTCTGCCTTGAGAGAATTATCCAGAATTGTTGTTCACAACGATGAGGGAAAATTTTTGGGGTTGTGAGGATATTTTTAATTGGGTTTGAGTTTATAGAGTTTTGACAATAAATAAACATGTTACACATTTTGTTTATTTTGTATATTTCATTAACTCTTGTTGAAAAACCCCCATGTCGAATCATTAATTCTTTGACATGCACCCACACTGATTATAATAAATATCATTTAATAAAAAAAATATTATTTTCTTAAATCCATGATTAGAAAAACTACATGGTGCGTAATAATTAATACAGAACGTGTACTTGTTTTTCATTTCCATTCCAAAAAAATGAAAACTACACAGCTTGTACATTCAAATTACACAACTTGTATGCCTTTTGTTCATTTTATACTTCAAAAATGAAAACTACATGGCATGTACATTCAATGTAGATGGCGTGTATATCTTGTTTTCATTTTATTCTTCCTCTAACATTAAAACAATATAAGCTTCATTGAATAATTATTAAACCACATACATGAATAATATTTAATCTACTTGAGATACTTGGATACACATAGTGTGTGACCCTATAGGTCTCTTTCTCTTTGGAAATAGGTGTGCCTGCCTAATGTCCAAGATTACTGTCTAGCAATGGGTCAAGGAACCCAAGAGAATGAAGTTGATGGCGCATTGACATGTCATCTCATACGAATTCTTACCATTTAATTTAATCCCTTTATCTCAATATCTCATCATCAAGGATTCAAGGCAGGTTCAAAAACCTATATGCTTGATCTGTCATTCTTTGACTTCCAGAAATAAACTCATCATGACACCATGGCCATGGAATTTGGGCAACTGTTCTATTTCATTCAAAGGTCCCGAGATAACTACTTCCATAAATATGTAAGGGAAAAATACTTCCTCGACTTATTCATTAACAACATGTCATTCGTGATGCACCCAATGTACCCAAATTCCTGCCAACTGTGTTCATGATGGTTTTCGTCTGCCAATCAAAGTGCACGAGTCATGACATGATTTAATGATAATATTTCAGTCTACGGACCATTACACTTGCTCGTAGATAGAAATTTTCAATGACACCAAGACATGCAGATTTACTACTGGTGGGTCTGTTATCATAATCTCCCATCTTGGAGATTACCAAGTGCGAACTCCATGAGAGAGAGTATCGTCTTTTTATGAGTCCTAAAAAATGATGGTATGTATACTATGTGTCTTATCATAATATGTCATCCAATAATAGAACATTATTTAAGAATATTGTTATAGGATTTCAAGGTTCTCATCATAGAGGGGATCTTCCATGACCTCATTAATGGAACCAATATTCCAATACATTATTATATTATAGTCCTGAAAAACAATGGACAATATATAATAAGTGTAAATTCATGTAATCAATGTATAAATACTTGGTTCTCAAGAGACAAACTCTAACAAACCCCTACTTTAACTAGAGCCAACTGCCTAAGACTTTTAGTCTTCTAGACCTCACATAATGATCATGTTTCCACAGAGTCATGGCTTTTGTCAAGGGGTATGCCACGTTGTCTTCCATGGGAATAATGCTCCCTGCGACTTCACATCTCTAAGAAAAAACCCTCAAGAGATGATAATTCCAAAATATGTGCTTTTTCTGCTGATGTGACCTAAGCTCTTTTTCAAGTGCCACCAATGTAGTATTATCATAATAAAGTGTGATAAGATCTTTACTGCTAGGTACTACTTCCATCTATTAGACAATGCTTCGCATGCAAACTGCTTCCTTATCTTCTTTAGAAGCTGTGATATACTCATAATCTGCTATAAAATCTGTGACCATACCTTTTTTTGAGCTCTTCCATCTCAATGCACCTTTATTCAACTTTAGAATGTATCCAGTCTATGACTTCATGTCATCTTGATCAGTATGGAAACTAGCATCTTCATTTTCTCTAATGACTAGTTCCTCATATCCTCCATAAACTAGGAACATATCCTTAGTATGCCTCAAATACATAAGTAATGTCTTGATTTCCATCCAATGTCAGTCTCCTGGATCAGCTTGATATCTTCCTATCACACTTAATGCGTAAGCAACATCTCGCCTTCTATATTGTAAAACATACTTTACAAACCCAATTGCTGATGTATAAGGGATCCGTGCCCTTTTCATTCATTCCACATGTGTCTGATGACACTGTTTCCTGGAAAGATTAATGCCATGTGATAGTATCAAAAATCCCCTCTTGGACAGTTCCATACTAAATCTCTTCAGTATAATGTCAATGTATGTACTTTGACTCAGGCCTAGCATTCTCTTGGATCTATCACGATGGATCTTGATCCCAAGAATATATGCTACCTCACCCAAGTCTTTCATAGATAATAATTTATTCAACCTTGCCTTAACTAATTGTATGATAGGTACTTTGTTTACAATTAGTAATATTTCATCAACATATACTATTAGTAAAATGACTGCACTTCTACTAAACCTTTTGTAGACACAAGTATCACATTGATTCTTAAGAAATCCAAATTCTTTTATATCTTCATCAAAACAAATGTTCCATGTCCTTGATGCTTGCTTTAATATATAAATGGATTTCTACAACTTGTATACCTTGTTGGCATCCGTTAAAGTCACAAACCCTTCAGGTAGTGTCATGTAGAAAACTTCTTAGAGGTTCCCATTAAGGAGTGCTGTTTTGTCATCCAGTTTTCAAATTTCAGAGTCTTGGTATGCGGTAATGGACAATAGGATTCTGATGGATTTTAGTATCACAACCGGTGAAAAGGTTTCATCATCGTGAATTCCTTGACACTGTCTAAAACCTTTTGCAACCAATCGTTCCTTATAGGAAATGACTTGTCCCTCGATGTCCATTTTTTTCTTGAATCCCCATTTAATACCAACATGCTTTACATCAACTAGAGGATCAACCAAAATCCAGACATGGTTTGGGTACCTGGTATCCATTTTAGAATTCATTTCTTCTTTCCACTTGGAAACATGTGTGCCTTCAACTAGTACCTTTTAGGTAAGAGGATCATCATTTTCAACCAATAATGATTCACCATCCCGATGACAAGAAAACCATATCATTTGGGTTCTCTCACCTCTCTTGTGCTCCTATGTAGTTCTTGTGTCTCTAGAATAGGTTTTTCTTCCACGGGGCTTCATAGAATCTGTTCTTGTACCCACTCCTATGTATCTTGAGCATATCCATCATCAGAGTCTATCTCGCTCTCACTATCTATTTTGGAGATGTGCTCCCGCACTAGGAATATGGTGTGTCTTGCCACTATAACCTTTTTATCTGAGGGATTTTATAGGTAATATACCCTTTTTTATTGGGATATCCTATAAAGGAACACATTTTCCCCTAGGGTTCATGCTAGTTACTTGAAGATGCCTTAAAAAATGCTTCACTACCCCACACATGTAAATTTGATAACATGGATTTGCATCCACTCCATAACACGTATAGAATACCATTTATCGATTTAGTTCATACTGGGTTTAGTATGTGTGCTGTTATTTGTAATGAATATCCCCAAAAGTATAATGGAAGACTCGCATGACTCATCATTGATCTAATTTTTTCCAACAGGGTGTGGTTCCTCCTTTCACTTACACCATTCCATTGAGGTGTGTAAGGAGGAATGAGTTGATATAGAATCCCAAACTCCCATAAGAAATCATTGAAGTCTTGATTAAGATATTCTCCTCATCTGTATAAGTAGAGTTTCTTAATCTTCTTACCAAGATTGTTCTCAACTTCATTCTTGTATTCTTTTTACCGATCAAAAGAATCTGACTTATACATCATCGAGTAAATATATCCATATCTACTAAAATCATCAGTAAATGTTATAAAGTATAAGAATCCACCCCTTGCTTCAAATGGAAATGGTATACACACATCTGTGTGAACTAATTATTGAAGATCATTAGCCCTTTCACCTTTCCCACTAAATGGTGATTTTCTCATTTTTCCTTGTAGACACGCATGAAATACACCAATTGGTTTTAGTTAGAAAGAATCTAATTACCCATATTGATGTAATTTTGTCAAAAAATTCTCATTTACATGACCTAGCCTGTGTTTCCAATGTTGGGTGTATTATGAGTCATGTGATTTAAATATTTCATCGATTTCAATTACATGGTTTGTGTAGTCTAACAAATAAAGGTCTTTATATAAATGTTCCCTAACAAAACAAATGCTATCTTTATAAAAGTAGAAACCTTCATTTCTAAACATGAAGATTAATCCAACAGTATCTAATCTGGATAGTGAAATAATGTTTTTGGATTTAGAGGGTACATAATAACATCCTTTTAATACCAAGACCATCCTAGTGAGCAATGTGAGTTGGTAGTCTCTGATAGCTACAACAGCAATTCTGGCTCAGTTGGCTACTCGCTGATCCACTTCACCTTGGTAAATCTTTCTGAATCTACTTAGTTTCTGTATTTGGATATAGATGTGATCATCACAAGTAGTATCTAATAACCAATCAGTAGAAATATATAGATTTCATTTGATAAAAAATGCACCTGATGCTATTTCATTCTTCCTTGGCAGGCTGCAGTTTTTCTTCTAGTGGCCCTTCTCACCACATACGAAAGAAGTAGCCTCCTATTCTCTTGCCTCCACTTTGATCTTCCTTTTCATGGAAGGCCGTGATGTTTCTTTGGGATTAATGATCAACACATTCCCTTTCATTTTAGTCACCATAAGTATAGATGGATTTTCAAACATCATATCATTGTTCGCTTGGTGAATGAGGATAAGAAGATCAGATAGATAATACGCAATGTGAATCATGTGGAACTTCATAACAAATTTAGAGAAGCTCAGTGGGAGTGATGCAAGAATGAGATTTGTACCCAGTTTTTTGAGGAGTTTAAACCCTAGAACCTCCAAGGGCTCCACGTAGCCAATGATCTTGACTACATGAGGCCCACCTGAGTCATGCTCTCCAAGATTTCTCTGAAATAGAGCTTTGAAGATCTCAAAACATTCATGTCTTGCTCACTCATGGTATAGACCACAGAGGTGCTCGAGCATTTTATAGGAATCCATGTCTTCATGAGACTTCATGAGCTCAGTAGACTTTGATGACATCATCAAACATTGAACGTAGAGTGCATCGCTCAAATGTTGATCATAGACCATGAAATCCTTATCACTCGCCCCTTGTGATGGCGAATCATGAAGTGATGTCTCTAGTACGTAAAACATTCGTTCATGGCGTAGGATAACATATTGTCACCTAAACTATTCCTGAAAGTTACTACCGGTGAGGATATTGTCTTTATCCTAAAATTATCAGAGAGAAAATGTTGTTGATTAGTTTATTATATTTATTCTACAATTTAAATGAGTAGACTTATCATTGCCTTTTGATTGCATTATATGAAAAATAATAAATGAATTTATTAATTCTCCCTCTATTTAATCAAGTCCCAGGGGCCGTCACTATTGAACTCTGAATGTCTAGTTTCCATGACATTCTAGTGTCAAGGACCCATATTCCCCTTCTAAAAACCCCAACAAGGGTTGGTCATGATATTTAAATGTATTTAGGTAGGAAGGTATTTTCCAACTGTGAGATTACAATTCCTTGATCTGTTGAGTGGAGTCCCCAATCCTGAATTCCTGACTTGGATTTCCTCAACATTTGCCTCCATTTTACAACAAGTATAGCTAGGGTTACTCCTCTTGATGTAAAATGTTTATGACAAAATGAAACATTCATAAGACCTACCTTTATAAACATAAGTGTCCCAACAAGGATTGGTCAAACAAATAGTTTTATTGTGTATTTCCCTTAATCATGTAATGGAAGGCTTGGTCTGACTTAATATGGTATTTGATTGATATTAATATTTTATGCATAGTTTTCCATTATCATATTCTTATTAATATTAAGTGATTCTTGCTTAAGTGATTAACCATGTATTTATAATGTTTAGGCGTTTTCTGTTTTTTATTTTATTCCATCATTTCATGCTTCTTTATTTCATTAACTGTGTTATCGCGACAACACATACATAATAAATAAACCATGAAATCAGACAGAAATAAAATAAGATGTCATGATCAAGAGAATCTATTGGTTAGATAATCATGTGGTTTTGATAAGATAACCCTGACCTTTGGAAAAACCCATTGAACCCAATGGTTCATGTTTTGCAACGTCCACTAATCCACCATCGTATCATCTGAGGTTTGTTTCACCTCAGATTCAGGTTTTGAACCATTTACTTTGTCTTGGAAGATTCTTCATTACATGGGGTTTACATTATAGAAACCATGGGAACACATTCCCTACATTTTATAGGAAGAAGGATCACGGTCCAATGAATTTAAATTAAATAAATTTTAATGAAACCATACACAAAAAAGGGTCTTTGGTCTAGCTCATGATCATCAATAGCATGCAACGATATTTACTCATATTTAGTATTCAAATTCATTTAATCATTATTTTATTCAAGATACATTGCACTTGAATTCAACTAATTATGATCTTGTAATTAATCAATTCTTTTTCAAAAATTCGTTTCTGAATTTCCTTGAGATTCTTCTCATCCATATTCATTGTATGTGACTTTGAACTTTGGAGGAAACCAACTGAAATTCCAATTCTGGAAAGTACACGATGTATAGGCTATTTTACATTGTGTTTCTTTTTTTAACCCATTATCCAAAGTACATACTAGGGAATTTGGCGTGTATTCTATAAATAGGAAATTTTGGAGTACACGGCATGTAGATTAAACTAACATGGTGTGTACTTCGTTGTTATGTGGTTACTGGCCTGGCAATCCTGTGTATGTGGTATATGGCTTCTCCTTGTACACAGTTTCACCTGGACCAAATCCGACTACATGGAGCGTTGATTCAACATACACGCTGTGTATTATGGTATCCATGTTCCATTCAGTTATGGTTAACACGCTGTATTAAAAACATATGTATGCTCAATTCACACGGTGTGGTTTTACAGACCTGTGCTGGTTCGTTTAACAGATGTACACGGTGTGTAGTTTTTACTACACTCCATGTATTCTTTTATTGAATAGATAGAATGAGTGGTTCAATTTGACGCGTTCCTTGTTTTTATTTTAATCAAAAAAATAATTAAAATTTCATTTCAGTGATGTGAATTGAGAAAATAAGGAGGAAGAATAGATCTCGTTAATTCAGTTTTGTAAAACAATTTTTATTGAATTGAATCAAATATAATTTTGTAATTTATCAACATAAATTAAATAACTATAATCAATGTTGTGACTCACTATGATACCAATTGAAGCTCCCGGGCGAAGCGGAAGCTCATGGGTGGATGGGCCCAGTAGGATTTTTTTATTAGAAATGATCAATTTGGGATTAATACAACGATAAACGCCAGACTCCACAGATCGAATCATAGAAATAGAAAAACAATAAGATTAGTACCAAAACCACAAAAGTGGATCATCACAGGTTTATTATAATTAATTTAATTAATTGATAAGAAGTATGTTTTATTATGATCATTCTTCGTTGATATTTCTGATCATGTTCTGATGTGATTCATCATTGTGTCACCGAATACATGTGTAGACATCCTCAAGTAGTGATCCACATATGCCCACATATCTCTAGACATCGCCAAATGAAACTCTGAGTGCTAGCATCGAGAAGAAATTGTTTGTGTTGTTTTCCTTAGATCACTTTTATCTGATGGAGGAGGATCTCTCTCAGTCTTGAGAGCGTTCTAGGAGGAAGGAGTTCTTTTGGCCTTGAGCGAATTCACCAGAATATTTGTGCACAACGAATAGGGAAAAGTTTTGGGGTTGTGAGGATATTTATAATCTAGTATGAGGTTATAGAATTATGACAATAAATAAATGTGTTAAGCATTTTATTTATTTCATTAACACTTATTGAAAATCCCCCATGTCGAATCATTAATTTCAGGACATCCGCCCACACTGATTATAAAAAATATCATAAAAAAATATTATTTCACCAAAATCCAGACTAGAAAAACTATACGGCACATAATTACTAATACATGATGTGTACTTTTTTTTTCTTTTCCTTTCCAAAATGAAAACTACATGGAATGGACATTCAATGTACACGGTGTGTATATCTTGTTTTCATTTTATTGTTCCAAAATGAAAACAACACAATGTGTACATTCAATGTTGATGACATGTATATATATTTTTCATTTTATTCTTCCTCCAACATTAAAACAATTTTGTCTTCCTTGAATAATTATCAAAACCACATAGAGGGACAATCTTTATTCTACTTGAGATACTTGGATACACGTAGAGTCTGACCATCTATGTCTCATTCTCATTTGCATTAGGTGGGTTTGCCTAAAGTCCATGACTACTATTTAGAAACGGGTCAAGGCACCCAAGAGAAATAAGTTAACTCATTATTGACGTGTCACATCATATGAACACTTACCATGTAATTGAATCACTTTGTCTCAATATCTCATCATGAAGGTTTCATGGCAGTGTCATAACCCTATATGCTTGATCCATCATTCTTTGACTTCCAAAAATAAACTCATCGTGAATTCATGGACATAGAATTTAGGCAACAGTTCTATTTCAATCAATGGGCTGGAGATATCTACTTCTATAAATATGAAATTGACAAATCGTTCCTCGACTTATGCATTAACAATATGTCATTCGTGACGCACCAAATGTACCCTACGTCCGGCCCACTTTCTTCATGATGGTTTTCATCAGCAAATATATGTGAGCGAGTCATGATATGAGTTAATGATAATCTTCCAATCTAAGGGCCATTACACACGCTCATAGATAGTAATATCTGATGACACCAAGACATGAGGAATTCCTACTCACGGGTATGTTATCATAATCTCCCACCATAGAGATTACCAAGTGCAAACTTCATTAGAGATAGTCATGTCTTCTTATGAGTACTCACACATGACAGTATATATAACATGTGTCCTATAATAGTATGTCATCCAACCATAGAACTTTATTTAATAATATTATTATATCACATCATGTTTATAATCATAGCGGGATCTTCCATAACCTCATTAATGCAACAAATATTCATGGACATTATTATATTATAGTCATATAGAATAATGAACAATATATAATAAGAGTACATTCATGTAATAAAAGTATAAACATTTGGTTCTCAGGACACCAAATTTAACAAAATCAGTAAGAAATATGTGAGGAAAAAAATATAGGGTGATTTTTAATGAATAATAGAAACCATGAAATTTTAGACCATATTGTAAAAGGTTGAAAATAAAGGAAATAAGTTCAATAAAATATTATAATGTCACAGTAATGAAAATTTAGAATGATTTTGGAACTTAGAGTGCATGTGGTAGAGACACATATCCATAATTTTCATTGCATTAAACTTGTGATAGTCAAAAGGTAGTTTGATTTTATAATGATATTCAAAAGTCCGGTGAATTCTACATTGATAAGGTATCTTCAGAATCCCTTATAAATTTAATTTAATGTGAAAATTACCCAAAAGTTTCTAATTATGAATTTATGTTACGTTCTTGTGAAAAAGACAATATCATTACATTTAATGTTGTAGACAATTTAGCTAATTCTGATTTATTTACTGGATATGTAAATTTAATTAAAAAATATAATTCAAAAGTGTCAAAGGACTATTATTTTCAAAAAGTTATATATTTATAAATAAAATTATATTAGTTTATAACTAAATTTTGAGATTTCTAAACATACATCACATTTAGACAATAAATATAATTTCAGATGAACGTATGAGGAAAATAATTTAGTTGTAAATATTAATTATGAAAGTATTAATCTGAAAAAAAAATATCAAATTTTACCGATTGGAAGTAAAAAATTTAAAATCATGAATTTAATTTGAGACCACATAAAACAAATTATGAAATAAGATTTACCTAAAAACCCCCTCATTTAAAAAAAATTATATTCCAAAAAAATCACTTTTTTAATTAAATTTCATAAGGGAGGAAATTTGATGAATAATAATTTTTAAATTTTTTTTCAATATTTTGGTTTTCACAAAGGATTTATTTATAAATAATTAGTTTTTATTACTCATAAAAGAGTTCGATATATGTTGATAGTAAATTTTTTATTTTCTAATTCTTCAGAATCTATCAAATTATGTATATTAAAATCCTAAATAGATTACTTTATGGATATAGGATGAGTAACAGAAACTGGAACATATCGTACCTAGAATTGTATGATTAAGAAATGTGATGGGAAATAAGAACTTTTTCTAGATAATTAAAAATATAAATTTTGTATGGGAAACATTATGTTATAATTATTAATTATAAATCATTGTAAGGGGGATGTGTAATTTCCAGGTAAGGCATTCATTTCTAATTTTTTTATGTTTGAGGACATAAGAAAACTATCATCAACACATGTCATTTATGTGATGAGGGTGACCATGTGTACGTATAGAATAATAAATGTATTATTCAATGTTATGAATGTAATTTAATTATTTATACTAATGATAATCATAATTTTTTCACCCTAAACCTAGATGCCCTTTGAAATCAAGATCAACCTTATTTATGTGAAATAGATGATTAGTCTTTTTTGTGTCATTAAAGGTTAGGATATTAAAATGTTTTAAATTTTTCTAAAATTTATATGAAAGGATATTTTTTTTATATTTACTAGATTATTGTTTTAATTCATAAAAACTATGTTTCAATTTTCATAATAGTATAAAACATATATAAATAATAAAATCTATTAGTGAAATATAAACTTTTGAACATTTAATAATAGTGTGCATGGATTTATTTGGATAAATGAAAAATGGATGTATTATTGGAAAACACTATATATATCTTGGTTGATGACAAAAATAGATATAAATGAGTATATTATATATAAAAGAATTATGAAATTTTATTATATTTTATATTTTTTAAACTTGTTTTAAAATGAGAAAAGTACACCATTGGTTAATATTTAATGTGATCATTGGGGTGAATTTAATTTTTTTTTTCAAAAAAATTAATGATAAAAATAAATTAGAATATATTTAATAACTCTTAAAACTCTTCGATAAAAATTGTGTAGTTGAATGAAGGAATATAATTCTTTATGAAATTACTAGTATCACGTTTAGTGAATACTTAATTACTATAATTTTTGGGGGAATATGTTAGTTATTATTTTTATACTATAAATTAGTTTTCACTTTGACCATTTCATAATAAAACTCTTTTTATGAATTGGATAGGGAGGAAGGAAAAAATTTCTGAATTCAGATATTTGGGATATAAATTGTGCATTTATAATAAAAAATTAGATTTACATAAATTGTTTCCAATATATGGTGATATAATATTTCATAGCTATTATGCAACTAGTATGGTGTAAATTGTTTTCAAAAAATTTAAATAAAATTCTAATGAGTAAATTATTAATTTTATGTTTGATAAAAATGATCATTTCTTTTAAATTTAAGAATACTCTACCTTCACATGATATATTTGAAACATATTTATGACCATGTTTTCAAACATTTTTTGTAGAAAATAAGTGGAAGAAATATTTTTAGATTTTTAACATTCATAAGATGTTTTACCAATCATTTAAGAACATAGTTTTAAATATCAATGAAATTACTCAATAAAAAGGAATCATGTGATTTATATTGTCATTATAGGTGTTGATCAACTAGAAAAAACACATAGTTTCATAAGAAATGAATGTTATAATTTCTCATTCTTATTTCAATTTAAAACTAATAAGCATGATATGGAGTCTTCTTATAATTATTTGATAAGGGAAATTCGAGGTAAACATAACCAATTTTAATGAAATGAATTTTGTAATTTAGTTGAATGCCTAACAAAGATCATGTAATTGGACTCAAATGGGTTTTATAGAAATTTTTATGAAAAATTAATTATTTTATAAAATAAATAAGTGTCTGTTTCTTGCATTTAAAATCAAAAATATGGAATACATTATGAAGAAACCTTTATAGCCATAGTAAAACAGGAATCTATCTGAATACACATTTTCTTAACAACTTATGTAAATTTTACTCATTATGAAATTGGTATGATGTTTTATTTTCATAATGGACATGTTTTTTATTTTTTATAGAACAAACACATGGTTCGAAAGAAAAATTCTTTGACATATATTTAAATATTCCATGGATGTTTATGGAAATAAAGAATCTCCAAGTTCCTCGTCTGATATACTTACTAGTTTTTTTCTTTAATAAACTTTTTTGAAGGAGAATATAGAAAATGTATTTTTTAAAATAATTTTGTAATGATACCCTTGATATTCAAATTTATATCAATTAAATTGTATATTTTTAAACTAGAAAATAACTAATGGATTTCTTAGAACATCTAAAATCTATTTTTGGGATGAGCTTCTGGGGTGAAATATGTTTTTCCTCACGAGAAGAAGATTATATTTTAGATGGTATGTTTTATAAACATTTTCAAAAGTTATGTTTTATAAAACATTTTGGATGGATTTTTTTATACTTTTTTGGATGGTTATTTTATAGACGGTTATGTTTTCATTTTTTTGAAAAATGTACTTTAAATAAATTTAAACATAATTTTATTTTAAATTTGATATATTGTTAAAAGTAATAAAATAAATTTATGAAATAATTATAACTACAAGAGACTTAAACTCATTAATTAATCATCTAAAAGCTGAATTGTCTCATCCTAATCCTATTTAATAGAATCATGTTTTTACATCTCATCTATTTTTAGTAATCTACATTCACAAAATATAGAAATTTGAATATTCTATCCCCCATGGTCTTCATGAAAATCCAATTTTCTCTTATTTTATTGAATATTAAACTCTTATATTGTCCAATTATTAATCATATATAAATATAACTTTTTGGGGATAATCAAATAATTTAAAATTTTATCTCCCATTTTATTTTCTACTCATCAGTAAAATCATTACATCATCAATCACATTCATTCCTAGAATGATTTCTCTTAGTTCCGACCATTGCTAAAACGAAATATCATAGTGTTTGAGACAATAATCAGAGTGTGATGTTATATAATAGTTAAAAATCATTCATAGATGATAAAAATAATGACACCTTTATTATAATATATTAAATATTAAGATTAACAAATGTAATCCATGATAATTATCAACTCAAATCAATAAAAATTATTCATAATGAAAAATGTGAATTAATAGAAAAATATCCTCCATGGATTTCTATTCAAGTGTGATGTCTTAAGCCCACTCATTGAGAAATAAGTGAAAATTGATTTAGTATATAACTATCCTTTTCAAGGTGTTTTACCAAATGAGAATCTGTTAGACAATCGTGTCCACTTAACAATATTATGTTAGATATTTCAATGCATGCAAAACCACAAAAATTTAATTTAACAAAGCTTTATAATGTTATAATATTCTTATACAAGTACAAATGGTTTTCACAAAATTATCATCATCAAAATATCGAAAAAATTAAACCCTTCTTTGATACCAACTAAGGATACCTGAGGATAACATAGATAAATATTAAAAAAATTTAGAATAATATTAAATACATCTCATAGTAATACTTTCCCTATAATCATATTGATTTAGAATCATTAGAGACTGAATACATAATTTTTTTTCAGAATTATCGTCAACATATCCACTGAATTCCTTCTTATATAGTTCATGTCATAGACATTCCCTACTTATAACCTTTCTTCATAACATGGTGGTAGGAAACGTAAGAAAGTGTGAGATCATATGCTCAGTAATGGAAATAATGGAATATATGAATTATAATTGAGTATAATATGATCACAAGGACATGATAACCTAATAAATTTCATATTCTAAATTTAAAATATTCATCCATTTAAACCCATAGATTATAAATTATGATACCATTTCATATAAAAAATAATGATTAATAAGGTTCCCAATGAATAAATCATCATTCTTGAATGAAATATTAAGAATATGGAATTATATGAATATAGAATTATAATCTTATGAATATTGTTATTTTGAATCATATGAACAAATAAGACTTTGGTAATAGGTAAATGAAATAATAATCACACATAGAAATGTCAACATATCTATTAATAACCACATGTATGCATATTTGTTTCAAAATTTCGAGTATAATTAAAAACTAATCAACCAAAATGAGAATCTAAATAACTATAATAATGCGTATGTTTATCATAATTATATCAAGTGATATCTATATCACATTAACCAATTAATTTAAAGAATGTAATAGAGAAAACCCTCATATAATAATAATACATTCTTAAATTAGACACATAATCATTAAAAAAAATTTCATTTCATATACATATAACTAAAAGAAAATAATATAGGTTTCAAAAATATTTCTTGATTATAATCAATTACCATCCAAATTAAAAATTAAGAAGTTTATATAGTATAATATACCTAGTGATTTATAAGTTAAATACATGGTTGTTATCATGGATTAAATGACATTAAAATATCACAATAACATTTATCAAAGTAAAATATCATTTTTATTTTGAAATAAGTTATTTAAAATAACCAAATTTCAGACATCCATATCACATTAACCAATGTATTATAGGGATTTAACAGACCCACTACTCACATAATAAAAATGAAATCATTTATGTTCTACTAGATAATGATTTTTTTTCATCTTTTCAAAGAATAACCCATAGGAAAGAGAATATGTTTTCTCATGATTTCATCATCATAATCAATAAAAAACCCAAAATTGAATAAGGATGATACCACCATCTCACATCTCCAATGAACCAGTAGTTACATTTTTTGTAGTTATCATATATAAAAATACCATTATAATATTAATGAAACTTTTTTACAGAAAAATAACATGTTAATTTTGAAATCACTTCTTTAAATTATAAAAATTTATTGATTATTAATAAAATAATTTTATTTGAAAATAAAATTTTATAATTTTAAAAGATTCATTAATTGAAATAATATACTTCATCATTGAAAATAAATTGTTGTGGAATACAATAAAACAATGATTTTAGTTACAAATTTTGTAAAAAAAGAACTCGTTCAGCAAGCACGAAAAATATTATTTATAATTTTTCTTATAGAAATTGAAATATGAGTAAAAATGAAACTAATAAATCATTTTATATTATTTAAAATGTTTTTAGACCATTTTAAAACCATTATATACATGGAGGAAATGTTTTTTACCAAAGAGAAAAATAAGTAGGGCTATTCATAAAAAAATTCTCACAATCATTTTTGGAACAAGAGAGAGGAAATTGTACATGTTACATGAAATTACAAGGAATAAAAAGAGGTGAAAAAATAAGTGGGTTTTAAATGATAATATCCATATAATTTACCACTACCTAAATTTAATATATGCAATTTAAAAAATAAATGATATTGTAATATAAACCCCTTCAACCTTAATAGTTTTTGAATCAGACACCCATGATATAATTAACACCAAATTATATATTAAATACCATTAACATAAATATATTCGTGATATATCATATTAAAGTGGGGTTTTATATAACTCATGAATTAAAAAATTGGTTAATTTGGAATATGTCTCACATAACAAAAGTGTTATGAGGGAACCTTTCCTAATTTAATTCCTTACATGATACATTCTTAAAAATAATGTATAATTAATATATATTTACTATAAGAATCTTAAAACATCTATATTAAAACACATCATACCAAATATTTTTTTCTTAGAACATCTTGAAAAAAAGTATTACTATTTCTCTATTCAATTCATTGTTCAAGGTGATACGTTTTTACTTTTAATTCATGTTTCTATTAGAAGTTATATTCCTTGTACATTGATCATAGTTAAATATTATCAAGAATAGTATTCATGTCATAATTATCATATATAATAATTATATACATTTATATATCTATTCATATAATTTGGGGATGAAAATGAATTACATCACTTCATGTAGAAAATAATATGTACATACCCACTTGTGACGTTTCCACTAATCAATGGATGAAACCATAAAATTTTAAATAATAACTAACCATTCAAAATAGATATTATTTCACAAATTTATTGTATAATAATTAATTTTACCCTTATTAAAATATTATTAAATTCAAAAATAAAAACGAATCACATCTCTTTATGGGAAGGTATGAAGGTTAATAAGGAATAATAAATAATAAATAATTAATATATCATAAATTTAATATCTAAATATTATATACATTATAATAAAAAACCATTAAGAATGTGATTTAATTTGAATCACATTACTACATGGTGGCGGAAGTCCACATGTACACACTAGGGATATATTGATTTTTTAGTTGATGGAAATGATGTGAAATATGGTTATACCTTAATCATAATAGAATAATGTTATATTTATGATAATGTATTAAACATGTTTTAATGAGTAAAATAGTTTTATAGGAAATAGAAGAAAAAATAAACATTTAAATAGGTGGGTAAGATGATTACCTCTTATTTGTAAGACGTCTATTAGATTACACCTATTTAATTAATAACACTGTATTAGGGGAAGAAAAAAATATCCATGAAAAAAGGGAACTAATATGGGAAAATATTGGCATATGTATTTACAAATATATAGTTCCCAAACATTGAAAGTAAATGGAAGATGAGGTTCCCCTTTATTTGTTATGGAAAGAGCACACAAGGAATTATATAAAATATTAAAATATATTAAATCTCAAAATCATGTCATGTGGAACAAAATGGACATAATATACAAGGTAGAACATTATAAGTTAAAAATAAATTTAAAAAAGTAAAATTTATTAATGTTTATTCTTCATTAAAAACAATATCTTTTTATTTAGACACTTCTTTAACCCTTTTTAACCATAAAAGTGGTTATACATTTTTTAGCTGTTATGGGTCTTAAATTAACTTCTAATATTACAAGTGGTTTCCAAGTGTCCCATGAATAAAATTTCTAACCATTTAAAATCAAAATGTTATTATTTAAATATATTTGATATTTTTAAAACATTTAATAAAATATTACTTAAAATGAAATATAAATAAATTATTTTTCATGAATATATAATTAATTTTTTATTAAATACATCCAGAAAAAATATAACTCGATTATAAAAAAATTAATTATTTTAAAAATTATAAATTTTTATTCAATGTATGGAATGAAACAATGCATAAAAAACATTATAATTTTGTTGTTTTTATAATCATTTACCTCGATTTTTCTGTTTCTTTGGCAATCACTACGTCTGTGTTGCGTAAGAGCTTTAGGTAGCTACATTGTTACTAAAATTAAAAACAATTATTATCATGAAATTATATTATTTATGATGAAAATTAATATATATATATATATAATTTTTTATTCATGGAGAAAATATAATAGAAATTAACATCATGTATGTGGCATTTCGTATTTATCATTGATTAAAATAATAAAAATGTTATAATAATGGATAAGTAGAAATTGTTTTCCATATTTTTTTATATAGGATTGATTAAGTCTAACATTAATCATCCAATTATATAAAGGAATGTGTTTTGTTAATTTTTAGGTCTTATATCATTGATTTATCCTTGTTAAAACTATATTACCCTTACCGAGGTGAAAAAATATTTGACAATGTCACATATCAAATAGAGAAAAAAATGTGGAAATTATTTTACAAAAATTTAACCTCCTAATAAAAAATTTGTTTTTTTTTGTGTTTAACTTTTTGTAAGTGGGGTAATTAATCTTAATTTTAAATTAATACAAACCAATGAAAAATTGTTTTTAGAAAAATGTAGTTTTGAGATTAAAAATGAACTAATACTATAATTTGGTATACTGATTTTTTATTGAAAATTTATTATATTATATATAATTAAAAGTGACTGTGGTTAATTTAAAAACAAATTAAAAAATAGGAACTTTAACGTACTTTATTTAGTGATAATAAATAGAAATTTGCCTAAAATCCATATTTTTTACTATTAACTTATAAATATTTATTTTATAAAAAAATATATCCTTAATATAATATTGAAATTATTATTAAAAAAAATTTTATTTAATATTATAATATTTATAAAATTCTAATACATTAATTACAACTTCCTTATAAAATATTTGATAAATCCCATTTTTTAGGAAAATGAAATTTTGAGGAAATAAATGCCTTTATAAAAATTATGAACATAATTTTTTAGATTAGTCATCTAATTGGAATTATAAAAACATTTATATCAGTTAAAAAAATTACTTTTCTTTCGTTAGAACTTAATGGTTAGGTTATAGTAGTAACATATTTTTTTTCTGTTTCATGCATTTCATAAAAATCAGTGTTGCGCCTTAGGTATGTTATTTGAAAAAATATTAACATAAAAAAATTATGATTTATATTATCCCCCCTTAAATAAGATGTATCCTGACTATTTATATCTTGATAATGACGTGTTTTATAATTAAAAACACCTTTCTTGAATACCGTCATCATATAAATTGATAATAATGTTTCCATTGAAATATGGAACTAGGAAACATAATGGTTGATTAAAATAACATTAATCTGGTTCCAAAAATAATTAGGACATTATTCAGAAGTTAAAGCATGGGAAATAAGGACAAATATAATGACTAATTTTTAACGCCCCGATGCATGTTACCCATAGTCCGTGCATTATTACATAACATTGGCATGATCACAAGAGATCAAACCATGAAAGAATTATCAGTTTAGTAGCCCTGTAAACACTAGATATATTCATAAGTCATACATTAAATCATAACATAAAAACTACAAAAACATATTGTCTCCATAGAGCACACTCATATCCCGTCCGACTATCCCTACAGGTCAGTCATAAAATACTTCTTCACATCCTGGGAAAATTAAATCATTGAAAGGATTGAGCTCATATTCTCAGTAAGGATAACAATATAACGGAAAATTTCATAAATAAGTATAAACACTTAAGGCAATGTATAACTAAAATAAAAGCCTTTTAAACTTGAACATCAGAAATTTATGGACAAGATAAAATCAAATAATTCCATTTACTTATTCACATGGGTATTATATTAATCGATTAATCACATGCTATATCAATAACCACATTCATAATAATGGAAGGCATAATGCCAAACTATCATAACCACTTAGTCAAGGCATTGTGTCAAGAATAAAAATATGTTTTTTCCAAGGACTTATTCCAAGACAATACATTGTCTCATGAGACCTACCGATGCCTCGAGGAGCTATAGTGGGCTCCACCCGTCACTTACTAAGTCCAATGCATTTCTCATATTAAAAGGTTTAAACATAACATAATCATTCGTATTAAAACTAGAATAAGAAATGTAAATAATTTATCCATAAACAATGAATAGTATAAAAATAAAACATCCAAATTCAAACATATCAAAAAACCATCAATACAATTTGGATGTTTTGAATCATAATAATCCAACTTCAAATAAGCTCAATTTCCATTAAAGGATGTTGACATAGATGAAATAAAAACTATTTGAGAGAAATATAATTTTTTGAAATTATTTAAAATTCACATAATTATAAAAGAAAACATTTACTCTTAAAATATTTTTATAATCTTGTAATGGATTCTTATATGATGATATAATGGCAATAAATATCCGCACCCACCATATATGTTAAAAAACATTCTTACATTAATTTTGTCGAAGAGGGTAAAAAGTACCTTGCTTGGAAAACGACAGAAAGATTCCTTTCAAAAACATTTAAGTTCAAATAAGGGTATAAATTAATTTAACCTACTATCTATTAAAAGGTAATTTTTTTGAAGTACATTTTTAAGAAACATAGATGTGGATGATAATGAGGTCCCAGTAGATAATTACATAAAAACAACTCAGATAAGGTAGAGATTGTGAAATAAACCCTTACCTTGTACATTTCCTTAGTCGATGGTATTTTAACCTCCTATATAATAGTTAATACATTGTTATAAAATTATACAAGAACCATATTCATAATTATTATATCATATATAATCTTCTAATAATTCATTATTAATAATATTTTAGTATTTTCGTCGTTTCAGGTGTTAACTTACTCATTTTCTTTTATATGTTTTGTTACATAAGCCATGTTTGTTATGGATAGGTTGTATATTATTATATAAATAATGGTATTAAGTATTTAAAAATTATTTTTATCCTTCAAATAAAAATTATTCTTTAATGCATATGATGGGGAATGAATCTCAACATGTTTGTGGAGACGATAGTCCGTACGTAAGCATGAGCGACAATATCATTATTTTGATATTAAAACAATATATAATTTGATGGTATATCATATATACAGAATCATTTTAATGTTATATTTATTATATACAACAATTAAACATCATTATCATACCCATCCAGGTAATAATGTATTGAATAACAATTACACCCCGACCTGGAGAGGGTAAGCCGTACGTAAACACATATGGTGACATGTTATAAAAAGGATAGATAGAATAGTGAATATGATTATACCATATTTATAATAACATCAAATTATATAGAATATACTGGATTATTTATTTTAGAATGTTAATAAAAACAAAGAAGAATTGGAAGAAGAAATGAACGTGAAAGAGGTGATTAAATATTTACCTCTTCTTCAGGTTCTTCATTTTGATTTGATCAAATGGGATCCTTAGGTTGGATTTCTGACTAAAGGTTGTCCTCTAGGATTAAGGAATGACAGTTGAGAGTGTTTTTTACAGGGTTTTTCCATGAAAAATGGCTTTGAAGGTGTGAAATTGGTATAAGGGGGAGTGACCTTTTATAAGAGGGGTGAGGGGCACCTTAGGAAAAGAGTGAAATATTATTTTATAACAAAATCTTTTTAGGTTTATAATGGCTCCAACCTGATTTAGATCGAGTATAAGGTAGGGATAAGTCGAAAAAAACTCAACCAATAAGTTTTAGACATGTTTAGGTTATCATTTTAACCTTATCTTATAAATTTAACTCTTAGTTAAATAGTTTAACTTTTACTGTGTCTTCTTGTATTCTTACACTATATGGTTAATAAATTTACTATAAACTGCTAATTGAACCGAAATTGGTTCATTAATTTCATATATATTATTATATTAGTCTTTTTGATGAACCTTATATTTTTTGGACCATTATATCAATTAATAATATAATAAATGTTTTGAAAACTCATTTGTAAATTTTGACACTATTTAATAATTGATTTTTGTTAAAGTCCTAAAAAATTTATTAATTCGAAATAAATTCATTAAATCAATCCTAACAAGTCATATTATTCTAGAAAATTAGTGTATGTCATCAAAACATTCGAAATATATTTATTTAACATTTATAATACCAATTATTTGGTTCTTTCATTAATATGAAAAATACTGCATCATTATTGTGTCATAAATAAATTTAACTATTCATTGTCTAAAAATGATAAATAAAATACCATTATATAGAAAATAGTTTTGTCTTTCTATTTAATAATTATAGTCTAATATATAACAAAAATAAACTTATGTAAATATTGTTTTACTAAAAGATATATGCTTATTCCATTTTTTGTATTTACTATAAATTAATTAATATAAAGTGTCATTTTAAATTACAAGTGGCTCCATGGGGTCCCAAAATCGACCCAAGGATTCCCATGGTCAGAAATGTATCATCCAATTGGGTTAGGACATGTGTTAGTGTAATTTAATATTAATATATTATTATTTGGTTACCCTTCTTTACCGAATATACCCTTTGACCATGGTAAATAAAATATTTACCAAAGTAATTATAAAAAATGTCTAAAAATAAAAGTTACCTTTAAAAAATCTGGACAGACCGATTCCAAATATGTATCCATTTTTCCAAATTCCAAACACAGAAGTTGCAGAAATTAATTTAAAATTAATTACGGCTGTCAAAACAAAAATCTTGTTTTTACGAAATAATAACTATTGAAAGATTGACACTTGTTTATGTCCTGTTTAAATGTGAAATTACTTCTGATGAAAAATATTGGATTAAATGGTAAAAATATATTCTATTTATAATTTAAAACCACTCAATAGTATAATTTAGCTCTATAAAATATATTTATTAAAAAAGTTGTTTTTTATTAATGTTTAGTATTTTTCACTATTCATCAAAAATTGGAAGTTCTTAGAAAAATATCAAAAATTCACCCTAGTCTAATTTAGATATTACGAATCCAAAAATGACATCCATTTTGTGAAATAAAATTTATATAATTTCAAAATGTAGGTATTACTATTCATAATGGCTAGTTTGATTGGTCGCAGTGTGTTAGAATCTCGAAGTGGCATACAATGCAAGATATTGCATTATTCATAGGGGAACGTATAATGGATGTTTGGGGTGTTACATTATATCATTCTTCAAATAATTTAATCTTCTAAATTTATATATTATAACTGCATTAAATGACTCGGGTGGTTCATTATCATAAGTTCCTCAGGTTCCCACATTTCCTCTTCCATCTAATGGTCTCTCTATATAACAATTACTAGACAAGTCATCAGGATTCTCAGAACATGTTCCCTGGTATCAAGAATCCTAATGGTATCTTCACAATAAGATAAATCGGGTTCCAGTTATAATTATACATAGGTGAGTACATACATTGGGTTAGGCTTGTATTTTCTCAAAAGTGATACGTGGAAGACATCGTGAATTTTGGAGAGACTTGGCGGCATTGCCAATTGGTAAGCCATAACCCCAATTTGTTCTAGAATTTTGAATGGTCCGATGTACCTGTGACACAATTTACCTTTTGTACCTAAATGTATAACTCCCTTCCATATATATAGCTTCAATAAAACATGATCACCTACTTGAAATTCCAAATCCATCCTTAAATTATCGGTATAGCTCTTCTGCCTAACTTGAGCTGCTTTGATGTGCGTTTGGATTACCATCACCTTTTCCATCGTTTCCTCCACAAGTTCTAGCCATATGATTTTTCTTTCACCAATATCATCCCAATAGGTTGGTGTGAAACATCTCTTTCCATATAATGCTTCATATGGTTCCATCTGAATACTTGATTGGAAGATATTATAATAGGAAAATTATAAGAGAGGTATATATTGATCCCATATACCCTGAAAGTCAAGTCAGCAGGATCTAAACATATCTTATAAGGTTTGAATTGTTCATTCTGATTGTCCATCTGTTTGAGGGTAGTTGGTAGTGCTCAAACGAAGATCATTATCCAAGGACTTCTGAATACATTTCCAGAAACTTGATTTGAAATGGGGATCATGATCAGAAACAATTGATATGAGCACTCCATGAAGTCTCACATCTTTAATAATATATAGTCTTGCTAGACGTTCAAGTGGCAGATCTTCTCTTATAAAAAGAAAATGTTCTCACTTGGTAAGAAGATCAAAAATGACCCATATTTCACCATTCCTTCAATGGTTCCTTGATAGTCCCATGACTAATTCCATCATAATATTATGCCATTTCCACTCAGGTGTAGGAAGAGGTTACATGAATCCTCCAGGCTGTTGCCTCATCAAGTGATGTAACATTGATCCTCTATGTTGCGGATCATGGTGATCCATATGGGTATGGTTATTATTCATAACCTGAGTAAGTTGTCCTAGTATAGTGATAAGCTAATCAACAACAGTTGTATCACTAGCTCCACTATATTTATCTTGGGAAGGAGGGAAATCCCTACATGGAGTGCATGCATTGATACAGTTTCCATTTCTTCTCGTAGGTTCCATTTCTAAAAATTGGAATAACCTAAATTTTTTTATCAATCGCAATACATAAATCCAAACATGAAAAACACTTAACATAAATTGAATTGTTTATGGATATAATCCATAATCATAAAAAAAATTATTTGAAGAAGTTTATACATATAATCCCTTTATAATGGTTTGTAAATAAAATGAGAATTATCCTAAACATATCCCTCGTGAGTGTCGTAACCAAGAGTGCATCAAGGCCCATTGTCGTGCACCAGTTCTCGTTCGAGTCTATCTCAAAGCGGTGTTTTTGGGTTTTACCCATAGGTTCATCTGTGTCAGATCTGCCTCTACCTGATCGTCTCCAGACAGGGATGTATTGCTCAGAAAACTCAAAAAATCTCTACAATAACAAAATTAAACGATGTTATTATATACTAATACTCAAAGTCTATCTTAGGAATATGTTCTCTAATTATATTTTATCTAAATATAGCTTCCAAGGATTGTACTAAACATCCTCTGATACCAAATATAATGTCATGACTCCAGTTACCAAGAGTCGGTACATTATTACATAACATTGGCATGATAACAAGGGATCAAATCGTGAATGACCGATCAGTTTAGTATCCTTAGAAACACTATATATGTTCATAAGTCTTATATTATATCATAAATTGAAATCTACAACATCATCATGTCTCCATAGACCGCACTCATATCCCCTCAGACTATCCCTGTAGGTCAGTCATAAAATACTTCTTCACATCCTGGGAAAAATAAAACATAGAAAGGGGCGATCTCAAATGCTCAGTAAGGATAATAATATAACGAAAACATTCATAAATAATAACAAATATTATAGGCAATGTATAACTAAAATAATGGCCTGTTAAACTTGAACATCAGTAATATATGGAAAATATAAAAGCAAATAATTCTATTTAATTATTCACATGGATATTCTACTAATAGAATAATCAAATGCAATATAAATACCCACTTTCACAATAATGGAATGCATAATGCCAGAATATCATAACCACATAGTCAAGGCCTTGTGCCAGGACTAAAAATATGTTTTTGTCAAGGCCTTGTGCCAAGACAATAGTTTGTATCATTAGACCTACCAATGCATCAAGGAGCTGTAGAGGGCTCCACCCATCACTTACTATGTCCAATGCATTCCTCATATGAAAATGTTTAAACATAACATAATCATTCGTATTAAAACTAGCATACCAAAAGGTCAATAAATTATCCATAAACCATGAATGGTAAAAAATAACACATCCACAGTTAAACATATCACAAAACCTTCAATACAATATGGATGTTTTTTATCATAATAAATCAACTTCAAATAAACTAAAAGTCCATAAATGGATGTGCACATAGATGAAATCAAAACTATTTGAGAGAAATATATCTTATTTGAAATCAATTAAAAGTCACATAATTATAAATGGAAACCATTACATTGAAAATATTCTTATAATCTTGTACGGGAAGCTTCGACAATGTTATAACAGCTTAAAATAGATGCACCCGCTGTATATGTTAAAAAACATACTTACCATAATTTTTTCATAAAGCTTAAAAAGGACCCTATTTGGTTTATGAGGGAAAGATTCCATTCAAAAAAATATTAGTTCAAATAAGGGTATAAATGAATTTAACCCAATGTCTATTAAATGGTAAAAATGTTTTGAAATAAATTTTTAAGAAACATGGATGTGAATGATAAAGAGGTCCCAATAGATAATTACATAAAATCAACCTCAGATAAGGAAGAGATTGTGAAATAAATCCTTACCTTGTACTTTTCCTTAGTCGATGATATGTAACCACCATTATAATAGATAAAATATTGTTATTAAATTATAAAATAACCATATACATAATTATTATATCATATATAATTTTCTAATAATGCTTTTTTAATAATTTATTTGTATTATCATCGTTTCAGGTGTTAACATAGTCATTATCTTTTTTATTTTTTGTTACATAAGACGTTTTTGTTATGGATAGGTTGTATCTTATTCATATACAGTGTAATATTAAGTCTTTAATCATTATTTTTAAATATACAATGAAAATTATTCTTAAATGGATACGATGGGGAATGAATCTCATCGCGTTCGTGGAGACGGTAGTCCGTACGTACGCACGAGCGACAATATCATTATTTTGATATTAAAATATTATATAATTGGATGTTTTATCATATACACATAATCATTATCATGTTATATTTATTATTTATATCAATTTCACATCATTATCATATCCATACAAATAATAATGTATTGAATAACAATTACACCACAATGTGGAGATGGTAAGTCATACATACACATGTATGGTGACATGATATTCAAAGAAAGTATAGAATACAGAATATGGTTGTACCATATTTATAATAACATCACATTATATAGAATATACAAGAGTTATTATTTTATAATGGAAATCGAAAAGAAAGAAGAAGCGCAAGTAGAAAGGAACTTTTAAGAGGTGATGAAATATTTATCTCTTCTCTGTGTTCTTTGTTTTGATTTGATAAAAAGGGCTCTTTATATTGGTTAATGGGTTAGACAATCGGGCAAAATTATGGTTGAAATTCCAATAATAACCTACTAAACCAATAAAACCCGGTACCATAGTTATAATCATCAGTGCTTGCCATTCATGGATTGATCTTGTCTCAGAAGGAACAATAGAGATTCCATCCTTAGAGAGAATATGGCCAAGAAAAGAAATCTCTTGAAGCCAGAATTCACATTTGCTAAACTTCCCATATAATTAATTTCTTCTAAGAGTATTCAAGATAATGCGCATGTGGTTTTCATGATCTTCGTAGCTTTTGGAGTATACGAAGATATCATTAATAAATACAACTTTAAAGTCATCAAGATATTCCTTGAAAACACTATTCATTAGATCCATGAAGACATAGGGTGCATAGTCAATCCAAAAGGCATTACTATAAACTCGTAATGCCAATACCTGGTTTGAAATGCAATTTTTGGAATTTCTTCCTTCTTTACACACAACTAATGATATCTAGATCTAAGGTTAGTCTTTGAAAAGTATTGAAATCCATGAAGTTGGTCGAATAAATCATCAATGTGAGGTAAGGTATACTTGTTCATTATTGTTATAGCATTGATCTCCCTGTAGTTAATACACAACCTTTTATATAAATCTTTCTTCTTAACAAAAAGAATAGGGGCTCCCCAAGGAGAAACATCAGGGCGAATAATTCCGTTATTACTCAATTCCTCAAGTTGTTTCTTTAGATCCACTAATTCCAGAGTGGCCATTCTATAAGGGCTCTTCGATATGGGACTTGAACTAGGAATTAAATAAATAGAAAACTCAATTTATCATTCTAGAGGATGTCCAGGTAAATAAACTGTAAAAACATCAACATATTATTTCACAATAGGTACATCCTCTATTAGAACATTCCATTCCATACCAACAATAATTTCTTTCTCTTCCCCCCCAAATAATTGAATTTAGTTAAGCTAATGGGGAGGATCTAGATAAGAATTATGCGGTGACATTTCTTCTCTAAAGATAAGGTACTCCTTATCATTATCAAAAATTGTAACCTTCTTCTTCATACAATAAATTTTCGCATCATGGTCCGAAAGACAATCCATGCTGAGAATTATATCAAATTCAATCATGTGTGTGATGATGATATCACTAGATAAAGAACATTTATATGCCCTAATGCGAACTAATTCACAAAACATTGTTAAAATGATAATTCCCTTAGGATTTTGACTGACAATTCCCTTATTATATCAAATTGGAAATATCTAATTTTCCTAGAAAACTGGGAATATATGAAATAATGCGATGATCCCAAATCAAATTAAGCATTGGAATAACATGAGGAAACCATTAAATTACCTTCTACTATGTCTTTTAGATCATCCACCTAAACAATAGTGATAGAATAAGCTTACAATTGATCCCATGGCCTCATCTGAAGTATGTTTCCTTGACGCTTATGACATTCATTTGAATAATTTCCCATCACTCTCTAATTGTAGCATTGAACTTCAGTAGCTTCTATCATCCCCATTCAATCACGAGCTTGGTTTCCTTATTTACCACACACATAAAATACTATCATTCCCTTAAATAAAGTACCAGGGTGTTTCTTTCCACATTTACTGTAGAATGGATATTCAACTTTTCCCTTGTTCGCCTAATTTTTGTTTCTAGAGTGATCAAAAGATCTTTTCTTCTCCTACTTTTCCTTACAGTCATAAGAAATAGAGAATTCCTTCTATGTATTGATAGCACATGAGACAATATCATCGTACGATGATAAGGATTGTGAGGCCAATGCTTGACGTATAAATGGTTTTAACCCATTAATGAAACAATCAATATTACTTATCGGGTTACGTATATAACATTCAGCATGCCTTGAGAACCTTGTTGTAACACACCAGGTAAATAAAGAATAGAAATTTTCATAATTATCCATTTTTGTGAACAAAATATTAATATTACTTTAAAGGGGACGCTATGCTCGATGGCGTACCCAACACGCAACAACGAGTTTCTTGGGAGTCTTACGTTGCACTCTAATAATAAAATAATATTATTTCAAATGTTAGTTAACATGTAGCCATTGTATTGGAGGGAATGGATATAAATAACTAAAATATGATTATATATGTTTTTTAATGTTTATCCAATAAAATCTAAAGTCTTAAAATACGGAAAGAATTCAATTTTAGGCGTATATGCCCTAGTTTTCACTAAAGGTTAACTTGTCGCCTTTTGTTGGTGAACCTTCATTAAATATAGTTTTGATCACTCTTATACATTCTTTTGGACCAAATAAAACTCTTATTAATAATCGGGACATCAAATTTTACTTTGTGTAATTTGTTTTGGTATTTTTACGATAAAGTTCATTTTTTAATGAATAGTGTAAATGTTGTGTTTTAATTCAAAATATCTTTTTAATATAATTTATTTATATGATTTGATAATATTTTGAATTGGTTTTAAAGTTAAATTAGAAAATATTTTTACCATTAAATCCAATAGTGGTCGTTGGAATTAGTTTCACTTTGAAATTGGACTTGAACTGGTGTCAATCTTTTGATACTTATTGTTTTATAAAAACACGCTATTTGCTATGACAGCGGGAATTAATGATTAAATTAATTAATGTGACTTATATGTTTTGAATTTTGTAAAATTGAATTCATTTTTGAATTCAAAATATCAAATATATCTTAGGGTGAATTTTTGGTAATTTTCTGAAAAACTTCAATTTTTGATGAATAGTGAAACCACTAAGTGATAATCAAGAAAACTGATTTTTCAGTTAAATGAAAGTTTACCACTAATGTGTATTGAATTTTGAAAATCCGACATACATGTTTGTCATTAGTATTTAAAATGTGGTTGAATGAGATTATAATAAATTTTTGGTGAATAGTAACTTATTAAGTTCTTAATCGCGATTAGTGGTAATTAGTGTAGTTTAAGGTAAAAATAATGCTTTAATAAAATGAGATGACTTAGACACATGTCCCAACCTCATTGGTTGTGTCATGGCAGACCATGACAAGCTATGGGTCAACTTGGGGACCCCATGGATCCACTTTTGTTGGGAAATGACATAAATTACTTTTTATTTAATGTTAAAGTGGAAATGACACAAACATAATATGTTTTACGAAAACAATTATTATGTTGGGTTATACAAGTCCAAATTTTGATTATAAATAGTAATTGGAAATCTAAAACGATTTACTATATCATAGTAGTTTTTTTTTAATTTTTAGACATTAAATAAATTTAATTATTTATGACATAAAAATGATGCAGCAATGACATCATTATTTGACGATTTAAATAAAATAGAAAGATAATGTAAAATCAATGAACTACACATGTCCAAAACCAATTGGATGAGTGTATTTCGAAGACCTATCACCTTATCAACGAATTGTATCAATGTGGGACTTTTTAAAACCGAAACACATTTTCAAATAAAGTAATAGTTCTTTACTTTCCAAAAGTGCCCCTCCTCTTCTCTTATAAAAGGCTCCCACCTCCACCTTATTTCACACACTTCTAAAGCCTTTGGCTCGACCAAACCCTCCCCAATTACTCTCTCCACATCCCTATCCTCATCCTAGAGGATTCCCTTGGGAATAATCCTTTCAAAGGATGCCTTTAGGCTCAAATCAAAAGGAGTTACACTTTTAAAGGTAATTCATTCTCTCTTGTTCATTTGTTTTATTTTGCTTCTCCAACCCTCTAATCTCTTTTTATTTACTTCTTTTGTAACAAAACCAGTATCTTCAATATACTATGATGTTTTTATAAGATTTATTTGAGCTACACTCTCACACAACTACATCAAATGGTTAAAGAACATACGGTTTCCGTGGATGGCGAAATTCTACCTCCCGAAACGATGATTGTTCAATACTCATTTAACACCTTCAAAGGTGGCCATTATGACGTCAATATTTTTATATATGTAATATGTTTATGTTTTACTTATGATTCTGTATTTTTCATTTGTGTCTTACCTTTATGGCTTCCATTATGGGTATACGCGATATCTTTATTTAAGGAAGTGCGGACTACCGCCCCCTCAAAGTGATGTGATTCGTTAATGCCATATGTGGGACGTGTAAAGGATGGATTTAAAGTTATTATATATGGTGTTATACTGGAATTATAATATATTTCTATATCATTATTATTTCATTCCATTAAAGTATGAGATAGAAATGAAGGTAGCGTTCATGCGTACGTACAGATTACCGTCTCCATGAACGGTGCATTTCATTTCATATCTCCAAATGTAATGTACTATTAAAAGTATATGTGTATAATGGATATATATAATGAATGATATATATAAATGATGAATATAATTCTGGAATTAAAATATACATACCTCTCATTTAGTTTTAATTCCATTAATATGACAAAGAAATGAAAGTAGCGTTCATGCGTACGTACGGCTTACCGTCTCCATGAACGGTGCATTTCATTTATTACCTATAAATGATTATGGGATATTATAAATACATCTATATGCTGGATATATATGATATATATGATATCCAAATCAGGAATGTCATTCTGGATATAAAGAATCTTTGACCACACGAACAACATGTAATTGTAAGAAGTCCACTTTCGACTTAAGAACCAAATATCGACAAAACAAACATTATTAACTTAAATGATTAAATAATGTTTATAACATTGAAATAAGTGATCTAAAAGGAATAATGAACTATGAAAAGGGTTCTTAATAAAGTGGAAATTAACTCAAGTTTATTATTCAGGACGTTAAAGAACGATCGAGTCAAGTCGGACCCGAGGTAAGGGATCCTACTCCTCTCTTTCTTTTTAAGTACACACATTTATGTCATTATTTTTAAAGCTCATCTTTCTTGTTATTGGGATGATCTTTTATATTAAACTTACTGTAATTTTTATGTTCATGTGATGAGAGATACTATTCTCTATCATCAATCCATTTTGGAAGTTTTATGTGGCGCCGTTAGGCTGCCGAGTTCTCGTAAGGGATTTTTCATCTCACTTTTATTCCTGTGAGATTTATGCAACATTTGCCCCAAATTCCATTGAGTGGTGTATATAATGCCCATTATTCTACACTTTGTGTAAAATACATTCGTTCATGAGTATTTACATCAATGATCTATTGTCCTTCTTTCATGGGGTGTTTGTTTTGAAAGATTCCCAAGTCGGTAAGGGAACCTTTCACCCTCCTTTTTTTTAAAAAGACTTCTTTTGTTGGGTCTTTTAATTTACATATTGTTATGTTGGGATATGTTCTCATATATCCTTATTGATGTAAATTCTATGTCCAAGTGATGAGATACTCTTTTTATCTCTCATCAACTCATTTTGATGTGATGCTGTTGGGCTGTCAAGGGAACTTTTTAACCCAATTTCGATTTCTTTGGGTTCAACATGTAGTCATTGAATATGTCATCCATTGAATATGTGTGAATGACCTTTTATTATTTTACACTAAATATCCACTTATATTGGGTGTATTTCTATTTGTCACACATATTTTTGAGATTGATTTGCCCTTAATTTAAGGATACCTTCTTTATAAGAGATTTCATCACATTTTAAATCCCTACTGAGACTTCATTGTTGTTATGCACCAATTCACTCTTATATGGTGTATATACTGTCCTTTGGAATATTATATCATGAATTCCTTTATTCTCGAGATATTACAAAGTTTTGACTAAATTTTATTCCTCAGTTATTGTATTCAAGTGTCTCTAATTTTGGTAAAACCCCTTTAACCAAAATATCGTTTTAAATGTTTTAATGATTTGTTCTTATTAATATCCATGTTTTCAAAAATGGTTTTAAGGATTTATTTATATGGATATTAATGGTTTAAAATTTTAAAAGCTTCAAGGTGGTATGGGACACCTTGATTCAAAAATCTCTTTATTAAATGTTTTAAATGGTTTTGGAAAAGGTTTCTTTTTGAATAGATTCAGTATTTCAATATAATAAAATGTTATATTGTGATTGAAATGTGGAAATGTTATGTTTCCTTTATGCATGTTTTATGTGACACATTTATGTTATGGTTCTTGGGCATTGTTATGAAAACGGGTGGTTCCGTGATAAACTAAGGGTGGGTGAGCCCGTTATAGCTCTCCAATGCATTGTGTAACGCGAAGGAGTGAAACGTTAAGGTTTCTCCGAAGAGATTTTAGGAAATATACTGTGATGGGTATTCCGAACGTAACCAAGAGGGTTACTCCCTACGTAAGAATGTTATGAATGCCTCAAGTTACCTTTATGTCTTATGATTTCTATGATTTGTTCATGATTTGATGAGGTAGGTTAAAGTGCCTATGTTTTATGGGTAAATTATGATTTCATTCTTATGTATATATGAACTCATGTTTCCTTTCCATATTTTTATGTCCCTTACTGAGATTTTTATGCTCATCCCAAGTTTTTGAAATGTTTTTCAGGTCAAGGGAAAGGTACATGATAAGATGATAGAGTCAAGGATGTGTTAAGAGAGAATCCATGTTTTATTTTAAATATGTTCTCGTTGATGGAAAGAATGAATACTGTCTTTTATGTAATCCACTTTGTTTAAATGTGGAATGTATTGCATGTTTCATGGTCTAATTCTATAAAACTCTAAACCTGAAAATATCCTCAATGTGTAATCTTTTAATAACTCAAGATTAAGTAAGGTTTAAGGCTGGGGCCTTATAGTTGGTATCAGAGGTCGGTTTAGATAAATTTAGAGGTTAGAGTATTCTTTAAGCATAAGTGACATTACCATAACAGTTAGGATTTCAGAAAGAGTCCTAGTTGTAGATAAAGTGAATGAGTAAGTGTATCTTAGTGTTTATCTTCCTCATTAGTACATGATGGTTTTGTTGATAAACTCACACTGACCTTTTTGGTTTTAGTAAATGGCTAGATCTAGCAGGCACCAAAGTAACAGTGGATGTGAAGGAAACTGTGATAGTTTTTTGAGCAAGCAACTAAATGATATTGGAGCTACAATGAGAACTCTTATGATTATCCTCAACCAACTATATGGAGTCATGATTGACCACCTAAACCATGGAGTTTTCTCTAAGGCATCATATATGCAAGAAACAAATCCCTATGGAAGTGCAGGTAATAATCATAAAGATATGTGTGTTCAAAAACCTATGTGTCAGAGATGTGGAATGAAACACCTAGGAAAATGTTTCAAAGGGACAGAAATATGCTATAAATGTGGAAATGAAGGTCATAAAGCAAGAACCTGCAATGGAAAAAGGAAGCATCCAGTTGACTCGAGGAAAGGGAAAGAAGTTATTTCTGAGGGATCAATTGAATGTTTTAAATGTTGTGTGCATGGTCATTATGCAAACACATGTTCTATGAAGAAGTATCGTGAATGGGGTCACCAAGAGCGTACAAATGTTCGTTTACCAATACCTAATGCCATTCCTATTGAGGATGAAGAAACTGACAATGACCAGTCAAACGTATGTACTATTTCATGACTGTTGTTTTCCTATTTTGGAATCTTAGGATATGATTCATGATTTTGTTTGTAGGAAAGAGGTATTTCGGAATAGGTTGGAAAGGAATGGATAATGGATCATGAAGAATGTTGAATGAGTAAGATGTCAACATATAAGGGCTTCAAGAGTTATGGTGAAATTCTTAAGATTATTATGTCTCTTTTGATGATGGGGTTACATTAGAAGACTTTTTATATTATGTGTAACCCTGATGTTTAATATAGGCAAATTTTATCCAAGGAATAGTTATCTTTTCTTTTGTGGACATAGTTATAAAGAACCATTTGGGTTTATATGATCCTTACTTTTGAGGTAATTATGGGTTACTAAATGTTATGATTGAAGTGGAGGGCATGAGATAAAATTGAGGTTCAAATATGTTATGAATATTTTTGAAGATTTTATCTCGTTTTGGGGAATGTTTTAAGAATTATATAGTTTTGGAAAAAGGACAACACGCAGACCGTGTGACATCCCGTCGCGTCAGACAAAGCTGCAGGAATCGAACCCACAACCAAAGTGCGACTGGTATTTATCGCCTACCACTGGACTACGGGATGTCTCTGGTTAGTTTTACCGATTATTTATAGTTATATGATTTTATGAATTAAGAGTAAGTTGATTTTGGGTTATTTAAGAAAATGATTACCCTATCAGGGAGGATATGTGATTAGGATAATTACTTTTCAATGCGAGACTTTAGGAGTGACTAATGCTGTTTGGAGATAAATGTTACGATTTAACTTGGAAGACTATGTGACTAAATCCTTCAAATATTTGGGATTCAATCTTAGATTGGTTTACTTTGAAGAATTTTATGGAATTTTTTTTTATCGGATGATCCTTGTTGAACTTTGGGTTTTGTTTGATAAATTTTGGAGATTAAGAATAGATTTTCTTTATATAATGGGTTATCCTTTTCTGGATTATCTGATCTTGTAGTAACCTTTTTGGTTTTAGTTTTGGATAAGGTTTGAAGACATGGGAAGTATATAGTTCTCTTTTGTGGATTAGGTGATTCTCTAGAAGTTGATTATAGTACTCTTAATGTGAACAAGTCTCCCTAAATACTCGTCTTTTGGAAAAAATATGAGTTTGATTAAGGAATCTAGTAAAAGTTGAATGTCAACATGATAAGTGATTATGCTTCCTTATGAATAAATTCCTCAGTAAAAAGTAACTTAAAACAAAAATGATGTCTATTAACTTTTCCTACTGGGGAACCCAACACCGTTTAACCCATCACAAGTTTGTGATTTTCTTATTGTTTACTTTCTCCTAGACATGTTTACTATCACTCTCCTTCAAGAACACGACCCTATGTTTTCTCCTCCATGTCCATATTTTCATACTTGGAATCCTAGAATGGGTTAACTCGGGTGACCTCATTGCTTATCTTTCTTTATTTTAAAGTGATTGTTTTACCGACTCTTGTTCTGATGTGGGACTTTCAAGGATATTTCCAAGCGCAGTTTTAAAATTGAGAGGACGCAATTCCCAAAAGGGGGGAAGGATGTAACACCCCAGGTAAATAAAGAATATAAATTTTCATAATTATCCATTTTTGTGAACAAAATATTAATATGAATTTAAAGGGGACGCTATGCTCGATGGCGTACCCAACACGCAACAACGAGTTTCTTGGGAGTCATACGTTGCACTCTAATAATAAAATAATATTATTTCAAATGGTAGTTAACATGTTGCCATTGTATTGGAGGGAATGGATATAAATAACTAAAATATGATTATATATGTTTTTTAATGTTTATCCAATAAAAGCTAAAGGCTTAAAATACGGAAAGAATTCAATTTTAGGCGTATATGCCCTAGTTTTCACTAATGGTTCACTTGTCGCCTTTTGTTGGTGAACCGTCATTAAATATAGTTTTTATCACTCTTATACATTCTTTTGGACCAAATAAAACTCTTATTAAGAATTGGGACATCAAATTTTACTTTGTGTAATTTTTTTGGTATTTTTCCGATAAAGTTCATTTTTTAATGAATAGTGTAAAATGTTGTGTTTTAATTCAAAATATCTTTTTAATCTAATTTATTTATATGATTTGATAATATTTTGAATTGGTTTTAAAGTTAAATTAGAAAATATTTTTACCATTAAATCCAATAGTGGTCGTTGGAATTAGTTTCACTTTGAAATTGGACTTGAACTGGTGTCAATCTTTTGATACTTATTGTTTTATAAAAACACGCTATTTGCTATGACAGCGGGAATTAATGATTAAATTAATTAATGTGACTTATATTTTTTGAATTTTGTAAAATTGTCTTCATTTTTGAATTCAGAATATAAAATATAGCTTAGGGTGAATTTTTGGTAATTTTCTTAAAAACTTCAATTTTTAATGAATAGTGAAACCACTAAGTGATAATCAAGCAAACTGATTTTTCAGTTAAATGAAAGTTTACCACTAATGTGTATTGAATTTTGAAAATCCTACATTCATGGTTGTCATTAGTATGTAAAATTTGGTTCAATGAGATTATAATAATTTTTTGGTGAATAGTAACTTATTAAGTTCTTAATCATGATTCGTGGTAATTAGTGTAGTTTAAGGTAAAAATAATGCTTTAATAAAATGAGATGACCTAGACACATGTCCCAACCTCATTGGTTGTGTCATGGCCGACCATGACAATCCATGGGTCAACTTGGGGACCCCATGGATCCACTTTTGTTGGGAAATGACATAAATTACTTTTTATTTTATGTTAAAGTGGAAATGACACAAACATAATATGTTTTACGAAAACAATTTTTAAGTGGGGTTATACAAGTACAAATTTTAATTATAAATAGTCATTGGAAAGAAAAAAAGATTTCCTATATCATATTAGTTTGTTTTATAATTTTTAGACATTAAATAAATTTAATTATTTATGACATAATAATGATTCATCAATGACATCATTATTTGACGATTTAAATAAAATAGAATGATAATGTAAAATCAATGAACTAAACATGTCCAAAACCAATTGGATGAGTGTATTTCGAAGCCTTATCACCTTATCCACGAATTATATCAATGTGGGACCTTTTAAAACCGAAACACATTTTCAAATAAAGTAATAGTTCTTTACTTTCCAAAAGTGCCCCTCCTCTCCTCTTATAATAGGCCCCCACCTCCACCTTATTTCACAGACTTCTAAAGACTTTGGCTTGACCAAACCCTGCCCAATTACTCTCTCCACATCCCTCTCCTCATCCTAGTGGATTCCCTTTGGGCAGAATCCTTTCAAAGGAAGCCTTTAGGCTCAAATCAAAAGGAGTTACACTTTTAAAGGTAATTCATTCTCTCTTGTTCATTTGTTTTATTTTGCTTCTACAACCCTCTATATCTTTTTATTTACTTCTTTTGTAACAACACCAGTATCTTCAATATACTAGGATGTTTTTATAAGATTTATTTGAGCTACACTCTCACACAACTACATCAAATGGTTAAAGAACATACAGTTTCCGTGGATGGCGAAATTCTACCTCCCGAAACGATGATTGTTCAATACTCATTTCACACCTTCAAAGGTGGCCATTATGGTGTCACTATTTTTATATATGTAATATGTTTATGTTTTACTTATGATTCTGTATTTTTCATTTGTGTCTTACCTTTATGGATTCCATTATGGGTATACGCGATATCTTCATTTAAGGAAGTGCGGACTACCGCCCCCTCAAAGTGATGTGATTCGTTAATGCCATATGTGGGACGTGTAAAGGATGGATATAAAGTTATTATATATGGTGTTATACTAGAATTATAATATACCTATATATCATTATTATTTCATTCCATTAATGTATGAGATAGAAATGAAGGTAGCGTTCATGCGTAAGTACGGATTACCGTCTCCATGAACGGTGCATTTCATTTCTTATCTCCAAATGTAATGTACTATTAAAAGTATATGTGTATAATGGATATATATAATGATGATATATCTAAATGATGAATATAATTCTGGAATTAAAATATACATACCTCTCATTTAGTTTTAATTCCATTAATATGACAGAGAAATGAAAGTAGCGTTCATGCGTACGTACGGCTTACCGTCTCCATGAACGGTGCATTTCATTTCTTACCTATAAATGATTATGGGATATTATAAATACATGTATATGCTGGATATATATGATATATATGATATCAAAATCAGTAATTTCATTCAGGATATAAAAAACCTTTGACCACACGAACAACATGTAATTGTAAGAAGTCCACTTTCGACTTAAGAACCAAATATCGACAAAACAAACATTATTAACTTAAATGATTAAATAATGTTTATAACATTGAAATAAGTGATCTAAAAGGAATAATGAACTATGAAAAGGGTTCTTAATAAAGTGGAAATTAACTCAAGTTTATTATTCAGGATGTTAAAGAATGATCGATTCAAGTCGGACCCGAGGTAAGGGATCCTACTCCTCTCTTTCTTTTTAAGTACACACTTTTTTGTCATTATTTTTAAAGCTCATATTTCTTGTTATTGGGATGATCTTTTATATTACACTTACTGTAATTTTTATGTTCATGTGATGAGAGATACTATTCTCTCTTATCAATCCATTTTGGATGTTTTATGTGGCGCCGTTAGGCTGCCGAGTTCTCGTAAGGGATTTTTCATCTCACTTTTATTCCCATGAGATTTATGCAACATTTGCCACAAATTCCATTGAGTGGTGTATGTAATGCCCATTATTCTACACTTTTTGTAAAATAATTTCGTTCATTAGTATTTACATCAATGATCTATTGTCCTTCTTTCATGGGGTGTATGTTTTGAAAGATTCCCAAGTCGGTAAGGGAACCTTTCACCCTCCTTTTTTTTAAAAAAGACTTCTTTTGTTGGGTCTTTTAATTTACATTTTGTTATGTTGGGATATGTTCTCATATATCCTTATTGATGTAAATTCTATTCCCAAGTGATGAGATACACTTTTTATCTCTCATCAACTCATTTTGATGTGATGCTGTTGGGCTGTCAAGGGAACTTTTTAACCCAATTTCGATTTCTTTGGGTTCAACATGTAGTCATTGAATATGTCATCCATTGAATATGTGTGAATGACCTTTTATTGTTTTACACTTAATATCCACTTATATTGGGTGTATTTCTATTTTTCACACATATTTTTGAGATTGATTTGCCCTTAATTTAAGGATACCTCATTTATAAGGGATTTCATCACATTTTAAATCCCTACTGAGACTTCATTGTTGTTATGCACCAATTCACTCTTATATGGTGTATATACTGTCCTTTGGAATGTTATATCATGAATTCCTTTATTCTCATGATATTACAAAGTTTTGACTAAATGTTATTCCTCAGTTATTGTATTCAAGTGTCTCTAATTTTGGTAAAACCCCATTAACCAAAATATCGTTTTAAATGTTTTAATGATTTGTTCTTATTAATATCCATGTTTTCAAAAATGGTTTTAAGGATTTATTTATATGGATATTAATGGTTTAAAATTTTAAAAGCTTCAAGGTGGTATGGGACACTTTGATTCAAAAATCTCTTTATTAAATGTTTTAAATGGTTTTGGAAATGGTTTCTTTTTGAATAGATTCAGTATTTCAATATACTAATATGTTATATTGTGATTGAAATGTGGAAATGTTATGTTTCCTTTATGCATGTTTTATGTGACACATTTATGTTATGGTTCTTGGGCATTGTTATGAAAACCGGTGGTTCCGTGATAAACTATGGGCGGGTGAGCCCGTTATAGCTCTCCAATGCATTGGGTAACGTGAAGGAGTGAAACGTTAAGGTTTCTCCGAAGAGATTTTAGGGAATATACTATGATGGGTTTTTCAAACGTAACCAAGAGGGTTACTCCCTACGTAAGAATGTTATGAATGCCTCAAGTTACCTTTATGTCTTATGATTTCTATGATTTATTCATGATTTGATTAGGTAGGTTAAAGTGCCTATGTTTTATGGGTAAATTATGATTTCATTCTTATGTATATATGAACTCATGTTTCCTTTCCATATTTTTATGTCCCTTACTGTGCTTTTTATGCTCATCCCAAGTTTTTGAAATGTTTTTCAGGTCAATGGAAAGGTACATGATAAGATGATAGAGTCAAGGATGTGTTAAGAGAGAATCCATGTTTTATTTTAAATATGTTCTCATTGATGGGAAGAATGAATACTGTCTTTTACGTAATCCACTTTGTTTAAATGTGGAATGTAATGCAAGTTTCATGGTCTAATTCTCTAAAACTCTAAACCTGAAAAGATCCTCAATGTGTAATCTTGTAAAAACTCAAGATTAAGTAAGGTTTAAGGCTGGGGCCTTATACTTGTAATGTTAACCTCATACTTTGCAACATTCTCATCATTCTTTTACCTTAGACTGAGATACTATCTATCCATATCTGCTCGATGGCCATGAGGAAATTATTTTTCTAAGAAAATGTCATTAAACAACCTCCATTCCATACTTGGTACTTGTTCATCTTCCTTTGTATTTTGAATCAATTACCACCATTAATCAACATCTCTAGTTAGGCGGTAAACTGCCATGACAACTTTTTCTCATTCAAAACTCCCTACAGCCTAAAATATTTTCTCTAGGGAACGTATCCATTGCTCAGCTACCAGTTGATTTGTACTAACATTGAATGTTGGTGGTTTTTTCCTCATGAAGCGATCTAACATTGATCCTCCACGCTGTGGATCAGGGTCTCAATACAAGTAAGGTTATTATTCATAACCTGGGTGAGTTGTCCCAGTATAGTGATAAGATGACCAGCACTAGTTGTATAACTAGCTCCACTATAATTATCTTGAGCAGGATGGAAATCCCTACATGGAGTGTGTGCATTGATGCAGTTTCAATTCCTTCCACTAGGCACCATTTCTAAACAATGTCATAAACTAAATTATTTTAGGAATTGAAATACATAATTCCATAATTTTAAACCACTAAACATAAATTGAATAGTGTATGGATATAATCCATAATCATAAAGATGTTTTCATTGAGGAAGTATATACTTACAAACCCTTCATAATAGTTTGTAATGAAAATGAGAATTATCCTAAGCATTTTCCCTGGGAGTGTCATAACCAAGAGTGAAACAAGCCCCATTGACGTGCACCTGTTCTCGGAAGAGTCTAGGTCAAATTGGTGTTTTCGTGTTTTACCCCTAGGTACATCTATGCCAGTGCCACCTCTACATTCTCGTATCTAGACAACGATGTATTTCTCAGAAAATTCACAAAATCTCTACAATACCAAAATTCTAGGATGTTATTATATACTAATCTTCAATGTCTATCATAGGGCTATGTGATCTAATCTGATTTTATCTAAATCTAGCATCCTAGGTTTTTACTAATCCTCCCTCTGATACCAACTATAATGCCTCAACCCCAGTTACCCAGAGTCAATGCATTGTTACATAACATTGGCAGGATCACAAGGGATCAAATCTCGAAAGACCAATCAGTTTAGTAGCCTTGGAAACACTATATATATTCAAAAGTATTACATTAGATTATAAAGTAAAAACCAAAAAAACATCTTGTATTCATATACCACACTCATATCCCCTTAGGCCATCCCTACAGGTCAGTCATAAAATACTTCATAACATCATGGGAAAAAAAACATAGAAAGGGGTGAGCTCAGATTATCAGTATATATAACAATATCAGAGAAACTTCAATAAATAAGCATAAATATTTAATGAAATGTATATGTAAAATAAAATAATATTAATATTTAAATACAGTAATATATGGAAAAGATAAAATCAAATAATTCCATTTACTTATTCACATGGATATTCTACTAATCAAATAATCACATGAAATATCAATAACCACTTTCATAGAAATGTATTGCATTATCCTAGACTATCATAACCACTTATTCAAGGCCATGTGCAAATACTAAAAAGAATTTTTTGTTAAAGCCTTGTTCCAATACAATAGTTTGTCTCATGAGACCTACTGATGCATCGAGGAGCTATAGCGGGCTCAACCCGTCACTTACTATGTCCTATGCATTCCACATATGAAAAGGTTTAATCATAACATAAACATTCATATTAAAACTAAAATATGAAATGTCAATACATTATCTATAAACCATGAAAGGTATAAAAATAACACATCCACAGTCAAACATATCACAAAACCATCAATAAAATATGGAAGTTTTGTATCATAATAAATAAACTTAAAATAACTCAATGTTCGTTAGAGGATGTTGACATAGATGAAATCAATAACTATTTGAGAGAAATATCTATTTTTTGAAATCAATTAAAAGTCACATAATTATAAAAGTAACCCTTTACTTTGAAAATATTCTTATAAGACAGTTTGGTATGTTTCAACTATGTTATAACAGCGAAAAATAGCCGCACCTGCAATATATGTTAAAAAAACATTCTTACCTTAATTTTGTCGAAAAGGTTAAAAAGAACCTTATTTGGAAAACGAAGGAAAGATTCTTAAAAAAAATCTAAGTTCAAATAAGGGGGTAAATGAATTTAACCCATTGTATATTTAAAGGTAAAAATGTATTCAAATACCTTATTAAGAAACATGGATGTGGATGATAAAGAAGTCCACGCAGATAATTACGTATAAACAACCTCAGATAATGAAGAGCTTATTAAATAAACCCTTACCGTGTACTTTTACTTGGTCGATGGTCGGTTATCCTCCAGTATAATAGTGAAATAATTTTTTTAAAATATAAAATAATCATATACATTAATGTGATATCATATATGATCTTTTAACATTGTTTTGTTAATAATATCTTAGTATTATCGTCATTTCGGGTGTTAACTGATTCATTTTCCTTAATATGATTTGTTACATAAGAAATTTTTTTATGGATAGATTGTATCTTATTATTATCTAGAATGATATTAAGTCTTTAAAAATTATTTTTAACCATCCAAAGAAAATTATTCTTGAATGGATACGATGGGGAATGAATCTCATCGCGTTCATGGAGACGGTAGTCCATCCGTACGTACGAGCAATAATATCATTATTTTAAAAATAAGATATTATATAATTGGATAGTATATAATATATAAAGAATAATTATCATGGTTTCTTTATTATTTACATCAATCAGTCATCATTATCATACCCATCCATATAATAATGTATTGAATAACAATTACACCACTATGTGGAGATGGTAAGTCGGACGTAAGCACGTATGGTGACATATTATTCAAAGGATAGATAGAATAATGAATATGGTTGTACCATATTTATAATAACATCATAGTTTATAGAAGATACTAGATTTATTATTTAATAATGGAAATAACAAGGAAAGATGAAGTGGAAGAAGAATAGTCTTTGGAAGAGGGTGGTGAAATCCTTACCTCTTTTTCAGGTTCGTCCTTTTGATTTCATAAAAAGGGATCCATAGGTTGGCTTTATGAATAAAGGTGGGAATCTAAGATTAAGGGAGTACAATTAAGAGGGTATTTGGGTAGGGGTTGGCAGAGTGAAATGGTTTTTATGGTGTGAAATTGAGAGAAGGGAGGGTTCCCTTTTACAAGAGGGGTGAGGGGTACCTTAGGAAAAGAGTGAAATATTATTTTATAATAAAAATAATTTTCTGTTTATAATGGCTCCAAACTGATTTATTTCTAGGATTAGGTGGTTTGGGTCGAATCCTCTAAAAAAATTGGTTTTATACAAATTTAGGTTATCATTTTAACCTTATCTTTTAGATTTAACTCTTAGTAAAATAGTTTAACTTTTATTGTGTCTTTTTGTATTCTTACACTATATGGCTAATAAATTTACAATAAAAGGTAAATAGAACCCATATTGTTTTATTAATTTCCTATATATTATTATATAAGTCTTTTGGCCAATCTGTGGATTTTTTGGACCATTTTATGAATTTAAAATATAATATTTGTTTTAAGAAATCTTTTATATCAATTTTTTACACTATTTGAGAATTGATTTTTGTTAATGAATTAACAAATTTTATTAATTCTAAATAAATTAATTTTTTCAATCCTAACATGTCATATTAACATATAAAATTATTTTACGGCATCAAAACTTTCAAAGATTATTTATTTTATAATTTATGATACCATTTATTTGATTTTTTCATTAATAAGGAAAATAATTCATTATTATTGTGCCATAAATAAATTTAATTATTAAAGGTCTAAATATTATAAATAAAGTGAAGTTATTTAGGAAATATATTTATCTTTATAATTAATATTTTTAGTTGAAGTGATAATATATATAACACTATTTAAATTTTTTTTTACTAAAAGATATATGCTTATGTCAATTTTGCATTTACTTTAACATAATTAATATAAAGTGTCATTTTCACATTCAAGTGGCTCCATGGAGTCCCAAAATAGACCCATGGATTTCCATTGGCAGACATGTATCATTAAATATGGTTAGGACACGTGTTATGGTAATTATTATTAATATATTATTATTTTGTTACCCTTCGTTAACAGATTTACCCTTTAAACATCGAAAAGAAAATATTTACCGAAGTAATTATTCAAAATGTCTAACAATAAAAGTTATCTATTTACAAAATTTGGACATAATGACTCCAATTATGGAATCCAAATTTTCAAATTCAAAACACAGAAGTGGCAGAAATTAATTTAAATTTATTATCGTTTTCAAAAAAAAACTTGTGTTTTTATGAAATAGTCACCATCAAAAGATTGACACTTGTTTATGTACAGTTTAAATGTGAAATTATGTCTAATGACTAAAATTGGATTAAATGGTAAAAATATATTCCAATAATAGTTTAAAACAGCAAAATAGTATCATTTATCACTATAAATTATTTATATTAAATAGGTTGTTTTTAATTAATGTTTAGGATTTTTCACAATTCATCAAAAATTAAAATTTCTTTGAAAAATAACAAAAATTCACCCTAGGAAAATTTCAAAATTCCGAATCCAAAAATGACGTCCAATTTAGAAAATAAAATTTATAAAATTTCAAAAAGTTGGTATTACTATTCATAATGTCTATTTTGATTGGTCTTAGTGTGTTAGAATCTCAAAGTTGCGTACAATGCAATCTTGCATTATTCAAATGGAAACGTACCATGGATGCTCGAGGTGTAACATAATTAACAAAAAAACATGATAGAGAACATACCCATGAGAATGATAATGGCCACAAAACCATAATTCATTAAGTGGTGAAACCATTTATCAATTCATTAGAAGTAACAATAAAAATGGATAGAAATTTATTTTCAAGTAATTTTATCTAGGGATTGAAAATTTATTTTACCTTGGAATAAGAGAAAATAAACCTAATTTATTCATATGGTTATTTGTTTCATTTAGTTTCCACCTACATTCATTCCATATTCCAATGATGAATGAATATAATTAATTTTTCATGATTAATAAAATAAAATATAATATTCAGAGATCATATGGTGTATAAAATGGTGAAAATTTATTGCCCTTTTCACTATTCAGTTATCGAAACAAAAATGGCTAGTACATTCTAACATAACTAATATGAATAAACTACTGCTTGAAATATTAATGTCAATGATTTTAATAAAATTAACCAATGATCTAATTAATTATTATAACAAATAGATAAATTTAAAAATATATCAAATCATGAAATAACTACAATTAGAAACAAAATAATATTGAAAAATTTTCGCATGATTTCCAAAATCAAAATAACAACAATATAAAAAAAAATAACTCTTAATGTCCCATACCGAACCCCTAAATACCTTGATCATATACTCTCATAATATAATATAATAAGCTAATTACTATAAATACATAATGAAATCATATATGCTTCTATAATTTAAATATCTTCATATTCATAAAATATAATCATCGACTATGAAATATAATCTATAAATCAAAAAATGAAATAAAAATCATCAATGAAAAAATAAATCAATTTTTATCAGATAACTAGTCATATTTGAGTTAAAAAATATTATCCAATTTAATTTATCAATAGAAACCCTATATTAATCCCATGTAATTTTTTAGTAATTATCATAAATATATTAATGGATGTCTATTTTTCAATCATGTATTTCCAAAAATGTCACATTACCCCAAAATTTGTATTTTAGGTTATCGGTACCATTTAATATATTCTTGAAAATAATGAAATAAAAACTAATGTAAATAAATCCCTATATAAATAATGATTCATATAACTAAAAGTTTATCGATAAAACAGTACTAGAAAATGATTCTAAAATATTAATAAATAAGGACTTCAATCCTTCCACTTTAATGATTTTAATTTCATAGTCACTTATTGGTATTATGATTTAACCCTTAAATTGGATAATTCCCCAATTCCCCAATAGTATTATATTGACATATAAATGTATCCATATGATGTACATTGTTTATCAGCACTAAAATATTCATTTTTCTTGCCTTATGCCCTTCATTTCAACACATAAAAAATCTTCCTGTTCAATTATGACATTTCACTTAATATTTTTCCGACATTCATGATATATATGAATCTAAATCTTCTTTCCACTATGGTGTTAATTAAATTCCATTTTCACTTATATAAATCCATCCCAAACTGAGATTGTTTAAGTTTTTAATAATATATAACAATATAATGTTAGGAAAATCACATTCATTCTCATTCGATATCCCATTATATTTGGTTTCTAATGAGATAAATCACTACATGATCCATCACATTCAATTTTAACATGATTCATCAATGTTACAATCATTATCTAAAACAAAATATCATAGTGTGAGAAATTATAATCATAATGAGAAATCTTATAGCTATAAAAAATTATTCATAAGATGTCTAAATAATGACATCTTATTTTCAATTACATACACATTGTGTTTAACCTTGTACATCATGGGTCATTAGCAACTCAAATACTTCATAATTATTCTTCATGAAAATAAAAATTATCTCATTCATATCAACCCTGATTGACTAGCTAGGTGTGTAGTCTTAAGCCTAATCAATGTTCAACAAGAAAAGACGATGTTAACACATAAAATCAATTTTTATGATGTCTTACCATTGTTTCATCTATTCCACATCAATAGCCACTATCCAGAGCATATTGTATGGGATTCATTAATGGAAACCACATTATATCTATATCACAAGACCTTCATAATGATATCCTGTATATAGACTAATCCATAAGGTTATCCCAAATTTCCCAAATTCAAATATCTAAATATAACTAAACAATTCAATAACATTGTTTCAGGAAATCCATACATAAAATAAATAATTAATAAATAATTTCAGATGACAATTCAATACATCTGATAATAATAAATTCCCTATAACTGAATTTTTTTAATGTATTTGTAATGAAGATATTAAAAAAAATATTAAGCGAATGATATTCAATCATATCCTAATGATTCGTCCTCAAAAACTACAATTCAAATTAACAAACTACATAAAACCATTCATTATATCTAGGGGAAATGATATGTAAAAAGTGTGCACTCCGATTATCAATAAGGGTAAACTTCGATGATATCAATAATAATAGAGAATACAATGATCATAAATTTATTATAACATAATAAAATGAATTATCTCAATTTAAAAGCTTCATAAGTAGATAATAATATATCATAAATTAAAAAATCAGGTAATATCCAAAATAATGATTAATATGAATGTTAAAATATAAATTATCATTCAAGAGTTGTAGAATAGGACTGTGGAATTATAAGTTCGACAACTGAGCCTTTATAACTACATAGGCACCTTGGTTTAACATGTTCGTCGGGTCCTAGCCCACCAAGTAACACAAGTTTCCCTTCTGAAATGTGCTCTCGACCTTGGGGCCCAACTATATGGCCAAACATGTCATCTAACTAACGATTGTCCCCATAGGATAATACATTTCCTTTCCATTTTACTTTATCCCCATTCACACACACCATGGTAAACATCCTAAAAGTTCACCCATGTTAATCATTACTCCAAGACAAGAATGATTAACTCTAATGTTATAATCAGGTTGGCATCCAAAAATGAATTTTCATGTTGTTTACATAAGTAATATAATTTACTCTTTTATCCCTTTTCCTTTTTGGGGTGTAACAAACCCCCCCCCCATTAGAGCACAATGTCCTCATTGTGGGCCCTACATCTAAACCCATGCATTGCACCAAACTAATGGTTGGTTACCCCCTATAATACCAAATTTGACAACTGGGTCATGCTAATAGCACAAACACCCACATTAACAAGGACATTGGGTCAATTCCCACCTGGTGCCCACGATTGTGTCATAGACACATGGTCCCCTCCTTAAGGCCCACCCATTTTCCCGAACAAGTCATCTGACTAATGAAAATCCCCACAGTCCAACACATATCCTATCTAGTGTGCTTTTTCCTCATACACACACCATGAGAAACATACTTGAATTTCACCCATTCTGATCACTACCTCATGTAATGTATGTGTATATCTGGATTTATAATCAATTTGTCTCCCTAAATGGAATGTCAACTTCGTTGACATGAGTTATCTCATTTAGGGATTTAACCCTTAATCATTCTAGGGAGTTACTATAAGAATAAGAAGTCATAATATTCTGAATGAGTCAATTTGAAATCATGTCCATGTATAATAATGTGAGAATATCTATAATAAATCATACTCACACATAAAAATGTTAACATTTCTATCTGCAATCATATACATGCATTTTCTTTTATGCATATCTAGGATCCATCAAAATTGTACATGAAAATGTGAATGTATATATTGACATTCATGTCACGGGTTTTCGTCATCATCTCATGAGAGATCTATAAAACAATACACAATTGCATAGATATATATAATAGGGACACCCATTAAATAATAATAATTTAATCACATGTCTTGTATATGATAATTAACATGTGTATCATTTCATCACAACATAACCCATGGAAAAGAAAATTGGGATCATTAATATTTCATAATCGTAATGAATAACCATAAAATGAAATAATAAGGACGATATAATTGGATCATATCCCTATTGAAGTATATATAACATCAATTGTTATTTTCATCAATGAAAATACCCTTAAAATATCAATATATTATTTCATGGGGAAATTTATTTTCATTTTGAAATCACTTAATTAAAATAAAAATATTATGTAATAATAGTGAAAATAATTTCAATTAAAATTACCATTGAAATATTTAATGTAATTTTTAATAAATGGAGTGTTCATGAATGAGGAAATTTCATTCATGCAATATACGTTAAAACCAATATTATGTTCACTAGTTTGTTATTAAGTATTAAATTCAGAAAATAATAAAAATATTGTCTGTAATAATTTTATTGATATTAAAATATTTATGGAAATTTAATAAAATAAAGAGTAAGAAAATAGTAAAAAAAAATTGAATATAATATAATTAAAATATAGGAATTTACGGAAATGTTTGATAACCAAAGTGGATGTATGTTCTAGATTTATTCAAAACATTTCTCAATCATTTTTTTACTGAAGAAAATAATGTTTATTTATTATGAAAATATTCATGGAACAACTAGATTAGAATAAAATATATTGGTGTTTAATGAAGAGGTCAATATAATTTCCATCCATAGTAATTTATCATATAAAGATATTGAATGAAATGAGATTTCAACAAAAAACCTTACAACATTAGTAACATTGTAAACAAAATCCCCTTTAAACAATTAACAATAAATAAAATTATAAACAATATATATTTATAAATATTCCTTATATATCATATTAAATTGTTATTACATACCTCTATAATAAAAAATCAAGAGGTTAATGTGGCATCTTGATCACAATAAACAAAAGTGAGATGATAAACTCTTAGAGAGAGTCTTGTTTTTCTACTTACGTGTGAAAAAATCCTATATAATAATTAAATATTTACTATAAATATATTATAGAATAGTATTCACACATTTAATAACATATATTATATTATTATGACATCTTACCACCGGTATATAAATAATTATTTATTAAAACCACGCTTTTAGGTGATAACTGTTTTCTTTTCCAAGAATGTTTCAGTTTAGTAGTCACATTCCTTGTACATTGGTTATGGTTCCACCATATCCCTATTTTAAATCAACTATAATGCCCTGACCCCAGTTACCTAGAGTAGGTTCATTATTACATAACGTTGGCATGATCACAAGGGATCCAATCTGAAGTGACCGATCAGTTTAGTAGCCTTGGAAACACTAGATATATTTATATGTCTTACACTACATCATAATGTGAAAAATAAAAAAACATCTGGTCTCCATAGACCACACACTACTAGAAAACCAACCTATACCAACGGTTCAAAACCGTGGGTATAGCCCCTAAAACCGTGGGTATAGCCTATACACAAGGTTTTGGGAACCGTGGGGCTGAGTGGCGTCTGTATAGGGGGATTAATCTATCCCCACAGTTTGAAAAACTGTGGGTATTTTTTTACATGGTGTCACAACATTCTCCACGCTGTCAAAACGCTTCTCTCCATGGTTTAAAAACCGTGGGTACAAAAATTCAAAATACGAGGCTGCAAGGACATGATCACGTGCCAACCATGACCTAACAATTTCTTCCATCAGACTTCACCACTTCATCCAACATATTTATATGAATATATATTATTATATTCCTAAATATATATGATATAATTGACCGTATTGTTAAAGATAGTAGCCAACGAGTTTTGAACCCGCGTCTGCAGCAGAAATCATATAGCGCCTAACAAACTAAGCTGACTCAACTTTGACAATTCAAATCTGTATTTATAATAAAATACTAATCATCATGTCTGCATAAAAAATGTATCCAGTGGGATTCGATACCACAACCGCTATAATAGCAGTGTAACACCTGACCAACCAAGCCACAGAATTCATTAGTTAATAAATTTCTATCTACTTAAATATATTAGTTGAAATCGTGGGTAAAATATTTCCCACCAAATTGTTTTTGTTTTCCCACGTATTTTTTTTGCCGCCATAATGTGGGTGAGCTATCCCCATGGTTCTAAAAAAAAGTGGGGATAGGCCTTCGAAAAAAATATTTATCCCCATGGTTTTTCAAATACCGTGGGGATATGCCTTCATATAATTACCTATACCGACGGTTTTACAAAACCGCGGGTATTGGCCATCGAAAATAACTCTATACCCACGGTTTTTCTAAAATCGTTGGTATAGGTGACCAATACCCACAGTTTTCAAGAACCATTGGTATAGGTTCCCACACTGTATACATACCCACGGTTTACAAAAACCGTGGGTATAGGGCACCCCTATACCCAGAGTTTTTTCCAAAACCGTGGGTATAAGACTATTTTACAGTAGTGACACTCATATCCCCCCAGACTATCCCTACAGGTCAGTCATAAAATACTTCTTCACATTCTGGGAAAAATAAAACATAGAAAGGTGTGAGCTCAAATACTTAGTAGGGATAAAAAATAAAAGAAACATTGATAAATAAGAATAAACATTTAAGGAAATGTATAACTAAAACAAAAGCCTTCTAAACTTGAACATCAATAATACTTGGAAATGATAAAATAATATAATTCCATTGACTTTTTCACATGGATATTCTACTAATCGAATAATCACATGAAATATGAATAACCACTTTCATAATAATGGATTGCATAATGCCAGACTATCATAACCACTTAGTCAAGGCCTTGTTCCAAGACTAAAAATAAGTTTTTGTCTAGTCCTTGTATGAAAAAACTAGTTCATCTCATTAGACCTACCGATGCATCGAGGAGCAATAGCAGGCTCAACCCGTCACTTACTATGTCCAATGCATTCCTCAGATGAAATGGTTTAATCATAACATAAACATTCGTATTAAAACTAAAATACGAAATTTCAATACATTATCCATAAACCATGAATGGTAGAAAAATAACACATCCACAGTCAAAAATTTAACAAAACCTTCAATACAATATAAAATTTTTGTATCATAATAAATCAACTTCAAATAATCTCAAAGTCCGTTAGATGATGTTGACATAGATGAAATCAAAACTATTTGAGAGAAATATCACTTTTTTGAAATCATTTAAAAGTCACATAATTATAAAAGGAAACCTTTACATTGAAAATATTATTATAATCTTGTAAGGGAAGTTTCAACAATGTTATAATAGTGGAAACTAGATGCACCTACTGTATATGTTAAAAAAACATTCTTAACATAATTTTGTCGAAAAGGTTAAAAATGACCCTGTTTGGAAAACGATGGAACGTTTCTTTTCAAAAACATATAAGGCAAAATAATTTTGTAAATTTATTTAACCCGTTGTATATTTAAAGGTAAAAATGTTTTGAAATACATTTTTAAGTAACATGGATGTGGATGACAAAGATGTCCCTGCAGATAATTACGTATAAACAACCTCAGATAATGAAGTTAGAGTGAAATAAACTCGTACCGTGTACTTTTACTTGGTCAAATGTAGTTTATCATCCTGTATAATTGTGAAATAATTTTTTTAATTATACAATAATCATATACATTAATATGATATCATATATTATCTTTTAACATTGTTTTGTTAATAATATATTAGTATTATTGTTTTTTTAGGTGTTAACTGATTCATTTTCCTTTATATGATTTGTTACGTAAGCCGTATTTGTTAAGGATAGGTTGTATCTTATTACTATCCAAAATATATTATGTCATTAAACGTTATTTTTAACCATAAAATGAAAATTAGTCTTGAATGGATATGATGGGGAATGAATCTCATCACATTCATGGAGATGGTAGTCCGTACGTACGCACGAGCAACAATATCATTATTTTGATTTTAAAATAATATATAATTGGATGGTATATCATATATATACAGAATCATTATCATGTTATTTTTATTATTTACATCAATTAAACATCATTATCATACCCATCCAAATAATAATGTATTTAATAACAATTACACCATGATGTGGAGATTGTAAGCCGTACATACACACGTATGGTGACATGATATTCAATGGATGTATAGAATACTGAATATGGTTGTACCATATTTATAATAACATCACAGTATATATTATATACTAGATTTATTATTTTATAATTGAAATAACAAGGATCGAAGATGTGTAAGAAGAAAAAAACTTGAAAGAGGGTGGTGAAATCATTACCTCTTCTTCGGGTTCTTCATTTTGATTTTATCAGAAGGGATCCTTAGGTTGGATTTATAAATAATGGAGGACCTCTAGGATGAAGGTAGGATATTTGAGAGGTTATTTGGGTGGGTTTGGCGGATCCAAATGTCTTTGAAGGTGTGAATTAAGAGAATGTTGAGTGCCCTTTTATAAGAGGGGTGAGGGGCACCTATTTCAAAGAGTGAAATATTATTTTATAATAAAATAATTTTCACATTATAATTGATCCAAACTAATTAATTTTGAGAATAAGGTGTTTATGGGTCTAATACTCTAAAAAAATAGGTTTTAGACAAGTTTAGGTTACCATTTTAACCTTATCTTTTAGATTTAACTCTTAGTTAAATAGTTTAGATTTTACCGTGTCTTCTTGAATTCATACAATATATGGTTAATAAATTTACTATAAAATTCCAATCAAACCCCAATTTGTACATTAATGTCATATATAATAATATATAAGTCTTTTGGATGATCCTTCGATTTTTAGGACAATTATATCAATTAATAATATAATATTTGTTTTAAAAACTCTTTTATGTCAATTTTGACACTATTTAATAATGGAATTTTGTTAAAGTAATAAAAAAATTATTAATTCGAACTAAATTCATTTAATCAATCCTAAAATGTCATATTAACCTATAATATGATTTTATAGCACCAAAACATTCAAATTATATTTATTTTAAAATTTATAATACCATTTATTTGATTATTTCATTGATAAGGAAAATATTGCATCATTATTGTGTTATAAATAAATATAATTATTCAATGTATAAAAATTATAAATAAAATACCAAAAATTCTCCATAAGATAATTTTTGTATCCCAAATCCAAAAATGAAGTCCATTTCAAAAAATTAAATTTATAAAATTTCAAAAAGTGGGTATTACTATTCATTACGACTAGTTTGATTGGTTGTGGTGTGTTAGAATACAATGTTGCATACAACACACGCTATTGTATTATTCAAAGTGAAGCATACCAAGGAAGCTTGGGGTATTAAATTATCCTCTCCATCAAATAATTTCATCTTCAAAAATTCTAGAATATTTCTACATAAAAATACTCGGGTGGTTCTTCATCATAAGTTCCTCGGGTTCCCACGTCACCTCTTCCATCTTATGGTTTTTCCATAGAACATTTACTAGACAAGTCATCCGGTTTTTCAGCACTTGTTCTCTGGTATTAAGAATCCTGATGGGCTATTGGCAATAAGATAGATTGGGTCCCATTTCTAATTCTTCATAGGTGATTACATGCGTTGGGTCAGGTATGTATTTTCTCAACAGTGATATGTGGAATTATCGTGAACTTTAGAAAGGCTTGGAGGCTTTGCCAAATAGTAAGCTACAACCCCAATTTGTTCTAGAATTTTGAAAGGTCTGATGTACATGGGACTCAATTTACCTTTCTTACTGAAATGTATAACTCTCTTCCATTGAGATACCTTCAAGAAAACATGATCACCAACTTGAAATTCCAAATCCTTCGTTCGATTATCACCATATCTCTTCTTCCTACTTTGATCTGCATTGATGTAGGTTTGGATTACCTTCCCCTTTTCCATCATTTGATACACATGTTCTAGGCCTACGAGTTTTCGTTCACCAACATCATCCCACCAGGTTGGTGTGTGACATCTCTTTCCGTATAATGCCTCATAAGGTTCTGTCTGAATACTTGAATGAAATCTATTGTTATAGGAAAATTCTACAAGAGGTAAATATTGATCCCTCATACACTGAAACTCATGTGAGTAAGATATCAACATATCTTTTATGGTTTTAATTGTTCATTATGATTGTCCATCTGTTTGAGGGTGGTAGGCAGTGCTCAAATGAAGTTTAGTATCAATGGACTTCTCAAGACTTTTCTTGAATCTTGATGTGAAATGGGGATCATGATCAGAAAAAATCGATAGGGGTACTCAATGAAGTCTCACAACATCATTAATATATATTCTTGCTATACGTTCAAGTGATATATCTTCTCTTATTGCAAGAAAAATGTCTTGACTTGGTAAGAAGATCAACAATGACCCATAATGCATAGTTCCTTCTAAGAGTCTTTGGTAGTCCCATGACAAATTCCATCGTAATATTATCCCATTTCCACCCAAGTATGGAGAGAGGTTGCATGACTCCTCCATGCTATTTCCTTTGAGCTTTCACTTGTTGACAATCCATACATCTTGACACAAAATCCGCAATCTCCCTCTTCTTGTTTTCCAACCAAGAATGTTGCTTCAAATATTTATACATCTTAGTGCTACCTGGTTGTATAAAGAAATTGTAACTATTAGCATCATCCAACAATTCCCCATTTAGATCAGGTATATCGAGAACAGAAATTCTCTTCCCAAATATCAAAATTCCATCTTCATACACATAGTCACTCAATCTCCCATCATTCAAAGCTTTAATTTTATTTTGAAACTATTCATCATCAGTCTGAGAACGCTTTATCCTTTCTAGTAAAGATGATTTGGCATCTATTTGAAAAAGATTTTATGTTTCACCTTCTATGGTTATTCCCATATCCAACGTTACAAGATCCTTGTATATAGGATCCTTTCAAACTATCATCTTGTTCAAAAATCCATGATCCTTTCTTCTCACAGCATCTTCAACTCTATTTTACTTCCTCGGGTGGTAGTGTATAGTGCAATAATAATCCTTAAGTAACTCAATCCATCGCCTTTGCCTCATGTTGAGTTCCTTATGTGAGAAAATATACTTCAATCTCTTGTGATCAGTATATATCTCACATTTTTCACCATAGAGATAGTGTCTCCATATTTTCAAAGCAAAGATTACAAATGATAACTGAAGATCATGAATGGTATAGTTTTGATCATTAATTTTTAACTGTCATGATACATAGGCAATAACCCTATCATTTTGCATGAGGACACAACCAAGTCATTTCTTTGAGGCATCACTATAAAAAACAAACCCATCATTCCTCGATGATAGAGTCAAGATAAGATCATTGACTAATATTTTCATCAGTTATTCAAAACATTCTTTACACTCTTTTGTCCAAACAAATTTAACCCCTATACATGTGATCTAGGTTAATGGGTTAGCCAATCGGGAAAAATTATGGAAGAAATGCCAATAATAACCTGCTAAACCAATAAAACTGCGTACCAAAGTTATACTCTTCAGTGAAGGCCATTCATGTATTGCTCTTGTCTTAGAATGATCAATAGAGGTTTCATCCTTAGAGATAATAAGTCCAAGAAAAGAAATCTCATGAATCTAGAATTCACATTTTCTAAACTTCCCATAGAATTCATGTCTTCTAAGGGTATTCAGGATACTGCGCAAGTGATTTTCATGATCTTCGTAGATTTTGGAGTATACCAAGATATCATTAATAAATACCACTTCACATTCATCAAGATATTCCATGAAAACTCAATTCATTAGATCCATGAAGACATAAGGTGAATTAGTCAATCTAAAATGCATTACTGTAAACTCGTAATTCCTGTACCTGGTTCGAAATGATGTGTTTGGAATGTCTTCCTTCTTTACACACAACTAATGATATCCTGATCAAAGGATAATCTTTGAAAAGTATTGATATCTTTGAAGTGGGTCAAATAAGTCACCAATGCGAGGTAGGGGATACATATTCATTATTTTCATACATTGATCTCCCTGTATTCAATGCACAACCTCATAGATCCATCTTTCATCTGAACAAAAAGAATAGGGGCTCCCCATGGAAAAACACTCGGGTGAATAATTCCCTTATTACTCAATTCCTCTCGTTATTTCCTTAGTTTAACAATTTCCACAGTGGAAATTCTATAAGGGGTCATTGATTTGGGCATTGAACTATGAATTAAATCAATGGAAAACACAATTTCGTGTTCTGGAGGATGTCTAGGTAAATCCTCTTGAAAAACATCAACATATTATTTCACAATAGGTACATCCTCTATTCGACTATTCCATTCCTTACCCATAATAATTTCTTTCACTTTCTCCCCAATAATTGAATTTAGTTGAGCTACTCGGGGTGGATCTTGATGAGAATTAGGTGGTGATGTTTCTTCTCAAAAGATAAGGTACTCCTTATCATCATAAAAAATTGTAACATTCTTTATCAAACAATTAATTTTTGCATCATGGTCTGAAAGCCAATCCATACCATGGATTATATCAAATTAAATATGGGATATGATGATGAGATCAACAAATAAATAACATTTATATTCCCTAATGGGAACTAATTCACAAAACATTGTGGAAATGATAATTTCCTTAGGAGTATTATTGACAACTCCCTTCTTAAATCAAATTGGAAATATCTAATTTTCCTAGAAAACTGGGAAGATATGAAACAATGTAATAATCCCGAATCAAATAACACATTGGCTAAACTTGATGAAACCATTAAATTACCTGCCACTATGAGTTTTGGAGATTCCACCTCAACAGTAGTGATAAAATAATGTTGGACTTGATCCTGTGGCCTCCTATGAGGTATGTTTCCCTGAGGCATTGGACATTCATTTGCATAATGTCACATCTCCCTGTAATTGCAGCATTGAACATCATTAGCTTCTTTCATAACCTTTCAATCACGAGTTTGGTTTCCTTTTTCACAACACTTGTAACATACTCTCATTCAATTCATGAATGTAACATGGTTTTTCTTTCCACATTTACAGCAGGATGGATATTAAACTTTTCTCCTCTTCCCCTTATTTCCGTTTCCAAAGTGATCAACAGATCTCTTCTTCTCTTGCGTTGCTTTAAAGTCATATGACTTTGATAATTCCTTCTATGTCTTGATAGCACATGAGACAATATCTTTGTATGATGAGAAGGATTGTGAGACCGATGCTTCACGTTGAAATTGTTTTAACCCATCAAAGAAACGTTCAATCATACTTCTTGGGATAAGTATATAATCTGCAACATGGCTTGAGAACCTTGTAATGTTAGCCTCATACTTTGAAACATTCTCATTATCCTTTTACCTCAGACTGAGAAACTGTCAATCCATATCTGCTCGATGGTCATGAAGAAATTATTTTTCTAGGACAATTTCATTAAGCTCCCTCGATTCCATACTTGATACTAATTCAACTTACTTTGTATTTTGAATCAATGACCACCATTGATCATCATCTCCAGTGAGGCAGTAAACTTCCATGACAACTTTTTCTCATTCACTACTCCCTAAAGCCAAAGTTTTTTTATCTGGTGAACTTATCCATTACTCAGCTACAAATGGATTTCTACTACCATTGAATGTTTGTGGTTGTGGCCACATGAAGTGATCAATCATTGATCCTCCACACTGCAGGTCAGGGTTGTCCATACAAGTAAGGTAATTATTCATAACCTGAGTGAGTTGTCCCGGAATAGTGATAAGCTGATCAGCACCAGTTCTATCACCAGCTCCACTATAATTATCTTGAGCAGGAGGGAAATCCCTACGTGGAGTGTGTGAATCGATACAGTTTCCATTCCTTCCACTAGATTCCATTTATAAACAATGGAATAAACAAAATTAGATTATGAATGGAAATACATAATTCCATAATTGTAAAACACTTAACATAAATTGAACAGTTTATGGATATAATCCATAATCATAAAAAAAAATTCATGGAGGAAGTATATACTTAGAAACCCTTAATAATGGTTTGTAAAGAAAATGAGAATTATCCTATGCATATCCCCTGGGAGTGTCGTAACCATGAGTGCAGCAAGGCCCGTTGACCTGCACCCGTTCCCGATCGAGTCTAGTTCAATGCGTTGTTTTTGGGTTTTATGCCTAGGTACATTTGTGCCAGCTCCACCTTTACATTCTCGTATCCAGAAAGGGATGTATTGCTCGGAAAATTAACAAAATATCTATAATACCAAAATTCTAGGATGTTCTTCTATACTAATCTTTAATGTATATCATAGGGCTATTGGATCTGATCAGAGATTATAAAAATGTAGCTTCCGAGGTTTGTACAAAACCTCTCTCTGATACCAACTATAATTCCCTGACCCTAGTAACCCAGAGTCGGTGCGTTAATATATAACATTGGCAAGATCACAAGGGATCAAATCTCGAAAGACCGATCATTTTAGTTGCCTTGGAAACACTATACATATTCATAAGTATTACATTACATAATAATGTGAAAACTACAAAAACATATTCTCTCCATATAACACACTCATATCCCCTTAGACTATCCCTATAGGTCAGTCATAAAATACTTTTTCACATATTGGAAAAAATAAAACATTGAAATGGGTGAGCTCAGATTCTCAGTAAATATAACAATATAAGAGAAACTTTTATAAATAATCATAAAAATTCAAGGCAATTTATAAGTAAATCCAAAGAATATTAAACATTAAATTCAGAAATATATGGAAAAGATAAAATCAAATAATTTCATTTACCTATTCACATGGATATTCTACTAATCGAATAATCACATTCAATATCAATAACCACATTCATTATAATGGATTTCATAATCCGAGACTATCATAACCACTTAGTCATGGCCTTGTGCAAATATTAAAAATAATTTTTTTTCAAGGCCTTTTTCCAAGACACTACTTTGTCTCATGAGACCTACTGATGCATCAAGGATATATAGAGGGCTCAACCCGTCACTTCATAAGTCCAATGCATTCCTCATATAAAAAGGATTAATCATAACATAAACATTTGTATAAATACTAATATACAAAATGCCAATCCATTATCCATAAACCATGAATGGTATAAAAAAACACATCCATAGTCAAACATTTCACAAAAACTTCAATACAATATGAAAGTTTTCTATCATAATAAATCAAATTCAAATAAGATCAATGTCTATTAGAGGAAGTTGACATAGATGAAATCAAAACTATTTGAGAGAAATATCTCTTTTTTTGAAATCATTTAAAAGTCACATAATTATAAAAGGAAACCTTTACTTTGAATATATTCTTATATTCATGTAAGTGAAGTTTCAACAATGTTATAATAGTGGAAAATAGATACACCTGCTGTATATGTTAAAAATAATTCTTACCTTAATTTTGTCGAAAAGGTTAAAAAAGGCATTGTTTCTAAATCGATGGAATAATTCTTTTCAAATACATATAAGGACAAATAAGGTTGTAAATAACTTTAACCCATTGTATATTTAATGGTAAAAATGTTGTGAAATATTTTTTTTAAGAAACATGGATGTGGATGATAAAGAGGTCCCTATAGATAATTACCTATAAGCTACCTCAGATAATGAAGAGATAGTAAAATAAACCCTTACCGTGTACTTTTACTTCGTCGAAGGTAGGTTATCCTCCAGTATAATAGTGAAATAATTTTTTTTAATTTATACTGGAATCATAAAAATTAATATGATATCATATATGGTCCTTTAACATAGTTTTGTTAATAATATCTTAGTATTTTCGTCGTTTCCGGTGTTTACTGATTCATTTTTTTGTATATACATTGTTACAAAAGACATATTTGTTCTGGATAGGTTGTATATTATTCTTACCCAGAATGATATTATGTCTTCACAAATAAATTTTAACCATCAAATGAAAATTATTCATGAATGGATACGATGGGGTATGAATATTATCGTGTTTGTGGAGACGGTAGTCCGTACGTACACACGAGCCAAAATATCATTATTTTAATATTAAAATAATATATAATTGGATGTTATATCATATATACATAATCATTATCATGTTATATTTATTATTTACATAAATTACACATCATTATCATACCCATCCAAATAATAATGTTTTGAATAACAATTACACCACGATGTGGAAAAGGTAAGCTGTACATACGCATGTATGGTGACATGTTATTCAAATGATGGACAAAATACTGAATATGGTTTTACCATATTTATAATAACATCAACTTTTATAGAAGATACATGGGTTATTATTTAATAATTTAAATAAAAAGTAAAGAAGAAGTGGAAGAAGAAAGGACTTTGAAAGAGGGTGGTGAAATCATTACCTCCTTTTCAGGTTCATCCTTTTGATTTCCTAAAAAGGGATCCTTATTTTGGATTTATTAATGAAGGAGGGCCTCTAGGATGAAGGGAGTGTATTGAAGATGGTATTTGGGTAGGGGTTGGTTGATAAAAATGGTCTTTAATGTGTCAAATTGAGAGAAGTGGGAGTGCCCTTTTATAAAAGGGGTGAGGGGTACCTTAGGAAAAGGGTAAAATATTATTTTATAATAAAAGTAATTTTCATTTCATAATGGCTCCAAACTGATTTATTTCGAGGCTAAAGTGTTTATGGGTCGAATACTCTCAAGGAATAGGTTTTAGACATATTTAGGTTACCATTTTAACCTTATCTTTTAGATTTAACTCTTAGTTAAATAGTTTAACTTTAACCGTGTCTTCTTGTATTCTTACACTATATGGTTAATAAATTTACAATATAATGCCAATATAACCCCAATTGGTTCATTAATTTCATATATAATATTATATTAGTCTTTTTTCCAAACCTTATATTTTTAGGACCATTATATCAATTAATAATATTATATTTTATTTGAAAACTATTTTATATCAATTTTGACACTATTTAATAATTAATTTCTGTTAAAGTCTTAACAACATTATTAATTCTAAATAAATTAATATAATCAAACCCAAAATGTCATATTAACCTATCATATTAGTGGATGACATCAAAGCTTTCAAATAATATTTATTTTAACATTTATAATACCTTTTATTTGATTCCTTCTTTAATCAGGAAAGTAATACATCATTAATGTGAGATAAATAAATTTAATTATTCAGTGTCTAAAAATTATAAATAAAAGACCATAAATTCACCATAGTATAATTTTGAAAATAAAAATAAAAAAATGACGTCCATTTTGAAAAATAAAATTTATAAAATTTTAAAAAGTGGGTATTACTATTCATAACGGCTAGTTTGAATGGTTGTGGTGTGTTAGAACTCGAAGTTGCATACAACACACACTATTGTATTATTCAAAGAGAAGCATACCGTGGATGCTTGGGGTGTTAAATCATATCCATATTATGTTTATTTTCATTGTAAGAATTTATATCTATTTATATAATAAAGTGATAAAAAATAAATAACATCACATCATGGAGATATTAAATTGAACGTAGACAGTAGTGATGTTTCCTCTTCTCTAAAGATAGAACTAAGGAAAGGTAAAAAATAATTAACTAATAAAGAATAATTATTACATAATAAATATGATATATATTTATTTATTATATCCTTATCAGATACCATATAACTAATAAATTTAAAATTAATCACATCGCTTCATGAATGTGGTTATCAACACGTATAAAAGAAAAATTATATTATTTTCCAATAGATTCGAAGGAAAATACGTTTATAAGATCATATAATCCTAGAATAAAAATTATTTAATATATTATATATATAATTTTTTAATAAATCATTGTAATCAACCATGAATAATGGTTGCGTCAAATGAATCATTTCACAAGATGGAGGCGATAATCCATACATACACACGAGTGATACCTTCATTTCTAATATGAGGGAAAGGATATGACATACAGCTACAACATATCTGTAATATCACATATGTATACTAATTATATTTAATTATAAATTATGTATGAAAAAACTATTTTTATTGGATATAAAATAATAAATAAACTATCAATGATTTGGGTAGGACCTCTTTGTTTAGAGACAACATTTTTATTACACTAGAAACTATTTTAGGATGGTCTTAGGGGATGAAAAAAAGATCTAGGGATATTTTAAAGATGAATGGATGTAATTAAGGTAGGTACATGTTTATAAATAGTGTCTGGTAAATTTAAATAATAGATAATAGGAGGTTACATTTAAAAGTGAGGGAAAGGTCACACTTGGAATGAAATAAATGAGTTAAATATAATATATATCATAATCTTCTAAAGTGGAACCAAAAATATATAATGCTTGTCATAGGAAATTATATGGTTCATTTATCATAATAAATAATATTTGGAGGCATTTTAGTTTCATTTTAAACATTATGTTTATGTTTAACCCCATCATTTACCATTTTTAACAATAATATTGGAAACATATTTTATGAGATTTTATAGAACATAATTTTTTTCAAAACATAAATTCACTGATAAAATGTGCCATGGGTGATATGTTATATCATATTCCATGAATATTTTCCCTTTTAAAACTATTATTTATTTTAAATCATTCAAAAAAATATTAGTTATCTTAAAATTTTATATATTATTTTTGAAATCATTTACCTTGATTTTTCTACTACAGGGGAAATCAATGTATCAATGATGTGTATGAGTTTTTGTTTGTTATGTCATCACTAAAAATAAAAAATAATTAATATCATAAAAATGTAGTCTTTATATTCAAAATATCAATTTCATTCGTTCATAACTACTTTTTATTCCAATTAAAACATATAATTTAAATTAAAATAAATAAAATGAATTTTCCAATTTATCCTTTCCTTAAAAGAATAAAAATACTTTCAAGAAAGGAATGTTGTACAAAATTTCAATATCTTCACATTTCTTCATGAAATTGGTCTAAGAGTACTCATAAAATATGAAAGAAGAATGTGTTATGGCTGTTTTAGGACTTAACTCATAGTTTTTAACACATTTTGCATCTTTACACATAGCATGGTGTCAAAATTTATCATGTTCAATATTTTTAATGAAAATAAATAAAAGGATCATAGATAACAAATTCAAATTATTCAATAAAAAATATTTAATCCCTTTTTAATGAATAAATTTATATATTTGAGGGAAATAAATGTTAATATAATATCGTAACACTAAATGGAAAACTATTTCTAAGAAATGTCTTTTCTAGTATAATAGTAATCCTATAACAAATGAAGGTATAATTAGGATTCCTATATATTAAATTATATTGTAAATAATTTAATGTTTTTATTTTACTTTTATATCAAACTTGAAATATCATCTGCTATTTTAGTTACTCAATTTGATGAAAATAAATGATAGATTTAATTATTTATAACCTTAAAATATTCACATAAAAATAAATCATATCAAAAAATATATAAAATACACACACTATGATAATATTGAAAATAATAAGTAAAAAATTAATCTTACTTGTAATAATATAATACACTATATTACTATTCATAAAATGTGGTGATGATAAATAAATTACATAACCACATGGAGAGGGAAATCCATAAGTACACACGAGTGATGTTTCTTGTTTATGGCAGATGAAACCAAATAATTTTAAATAATAATTCACTATTAATGACAAATTATAAAATAAAAAATGTTATATATTTATATATTAATTAAATTTATCCTTATTTTAATCCATTTATATCATAGATAAATAATGAATCGCATCACTTCATGAGGTTGTAGTCCACACATATGGATGGCCGACATTATTATTTTCAATGTATAGGAGGGTTTGAAGGTACATACGAAATTAATTATATAGATGAATAAATATGTTGTAAATTTCATCTATATACATTGTATCCACAATTAAACCCACCCGTTAAATATGGTGATAAAAAATCTGTTACCTCTCAATGTGGAGGCGGTCGTCCACAAAAATGCATGAGTGATATATTCATATAACATTTGATGAATATAATGGTGATACATGGTAGTCCCATAATCGTAATTGAATATTAGTATTTTTATTATACATAAATAATCATTTTTTTATAAATATATTAGTTTTAGAGGATTTATATGAATTAATATTTTTTAATGGAGTTGCATAATATGGTAAAATCCATATGGAGAGACCACCATTTTATTAGACATTAATCATTTTTAGGATTGTATCATGGGAAGACAAATATATTTAGGTGTATTGGAATTAATATGGTATGTTATGATGGTTGGTCATGTATGAGATAGAGTTATAAAACATTATGAATATAGGATAAGTATATATTCTATTTTATAAATTAGGTAAATTACACACTTGGAATTACATAAAATACTTAAATATAATATGTATCAATAACATGTTAAGTGTAACAAAATGGAAAAAATATATATGGTCTGATGTGATACGGAATGAATGACTTAAAAAATAAATCATAGACATGTTTAGGTGGAATTTAAAACCTGACCTTATGAACTAAATTTGTCATTATCAATTTATTTCTTTATCCATGAATTTCATTATCCATTAAGGCTGATAAATTTTCATTCTCATTTACAAGTTGTTCAAATATGGTCCATGGATGAAATGTTTTACCATTTTACATAGAAATTATCATATTCAAATGTTTTATTGATATTTAAATAATTTAATAAAATATTAGTTATAATCAAATATTATTAATGACATGTTTCGGAAAATTAATCTAATTTTACATCATGTTAATCAAGTAAAAAGTGTAATTTCTATATAAAAACATATATGATAATTTATTATTTACAATTTCTTCTGAAATTCCATGCAAAACTATAATAACATGAATATAAGAATTACATATTCTAGTGACATGAAACTAAAATACATTATATTACATTCCAAATATCATTTATGTTTATATTTATTGAGAGTTAGATCATTAATCGTACATATAAAAACCATATATTTCTATGTGGAAGTTTCTAATCAATATCAATTTTTACAATAATATAATACATTTAAATTGAATAATGTTTTATTTTCATGAAAAATCATGATGAATCTGAAATTAGCTTCTTATTTTCCATTAAATATCCTTAAACGATATGAAAAACATTTTATAAAATGGGATGTGTATAAAAATTTCAGTAAAATTAATAAATATAAACAATGAAACCATTAGAACATTATAAAATATAAAAATTTCTCTTTTTCAAAATTAACAGTGGTTTTATAATTGATAGTTTCTTACCTATTAAATCAACTTCTATGATCAAAAAATTTTGTGTAAAATTCTCATAATAAATCATTAGAGAAGAATCTCATAATGGTTTCATTAAAATCATGACAAACCCATAATGACACATTGACAATATTGTACTATTCGAACATCCAATGTAGAATGTAATTTCCGTAATTTTTTAAATCATTTTATATCCATAAAAATGAATATAAATTATAGAAAAATTATATAGGTAACTTGAAACGTCATTACCATGTCACTCTTACTTACAGAGTATCTTGAATGGTTACACGTAGAATAACTATAATGGTTTTACACTGATTAACCATATTAGTCACCCTTGAATAATTTGTCCCAATTACATGTAAAAATCATGATAGAATAATCTCTTAATCCGTTAGGAAAATCCTAACCAGTTAACAATGTCCTATTACCTAATGTAATAGAGAGATATAAAGGGATCAACCGATATCGGATTACCATAGAGCCACCCTTTATTGGTTAATAACATTATGGAATGTTATATTTTTCTAACAGAACAATACATAATATATTTATAAAAGAAGAAAAAATAATCAAAATCAATGAAGAACCATATCATAATAATTTCACATGAAATCATTCATCCTAATGATAATATATTCACGTATAAGAAAAAATTTATAGATAATGATATATCCCTTCTCTATAGAAGTCAATTTTGAAAAATAAAATCCCCATAATAAAGTAAAAAAGGGGTTTCTATTTGAATAAAACATAGACTCTTATAATAAAATCAAGATATAAAATAACTATAATAGTTTATGGAAATTTTTTTATCACCGTATTCCTTAAAATAGAGTAGTGATTTTGACATTTATAATGAATTTGAAAACATTCCATAAAAATATTACCTCTAAAATAACTTTTTAAAATGACTTTAAATTTATTTTATAATTAAATTATATATTTATAAATAGATACATTAGTTTTTTATGAATATATGGATATGGATGAAAAAGGGGGTTAAGAGAAACATTGAAAGGGTATTTTTAATTGAAAGTTACTTCCCTTTTAGTCTGAGTCACCACATACAATCATTCTCATTCTAAATAATAAAATTATATTAAATATTTAACTTTTTAGAACCATTATCACCTTTATTATTCCTTTTATATAACTATTTACTATGGTAAAACAATTACATATTCATTTTTGTTCATATTGGTTGTTTGAAGATATTACGTTTATAAGTTGAAAATGACATCGATAGGTTGACTATTTTCATAGTCCCATTAATCCATAATATCTTGAGTAATAATAATGAAATAATTATCATTTTATACCCCAATTAAACATTTAAAAATATGCACTAAATATAGTCTTGAAAAATTAACTATGTTATAAGCAGGGAGATGGTAGGTTGCACGTATGTGTGAGTAATGTTTCCATTATTTGATGATTATTTTTGAAAAAAGGTACGCATTATTTTATCTTTATATAATTTCCATAAAATAATAAATATAATATTACCTATTTAAATATTCTTATATATATCTACCATGATATGTTTTGATGAAAAATGAGTCACAATGCTTCATGTTGGTGGTAGTCCACACATACAGATGAATGACGTTATCAAAATTCAATGAATTAAAATGTAAGATGGTCAACGATATATTCCGATTTAACATGAAAAAATGTTTCATGAATATAATATATTAATATTAACTCCATTATTATTATCACTCCAAGATATATAATGATGAATAACTAATTATATCCATTCATGAAGATGTAGTCTGTCGTAAAAAAGAACGGTGGATTCTTTTCCCATTTCATGGAATTTGATATGGATATGTGTTATGAAATTTAAATAATTTAATTCATGTATATATAAGATTAATTTATTATTATTTTACAATGGATGGATTTCATTTTAAGGAGGTGTATAGTGAAATAAAACAAAAATGTTTCTTTAAAAGTACACATCTTCATTGGAAAATACTCATTAAATAAACTCATAAGACCACCAATATTTTTATTCTACAAAAAAATGGTCTCTATAATATGGGAAGTGATTATAGTTTTGGATTTTTTTAGTTTTTTGATGAAAAATTGTGGTTTTTATTATGTCCAAATTCGAATAAGTTTTTCCCTTTTATTAGTGAGTGGATAGACACTCTTAGATTTTTATTAAATATTAATTTAATGTAAGTTAATTTTGATGAAAAAATCACTAAAAATTGAATATATTTTATGAGTAGATGAAAATTAGTGTAAATAAGAAAATACAATAAGTTTTTGACATGTTTGGACCAAAATATAGCCCTTTATTTTTTTTAACCCCCATTAATCGTGTTCATGCTTTCTAGGACAACAAGATTTTTTACTCATATATAGTGATTATATTTACTATAAATACACAACAACCCAGAAATGTACAGTGGTTGATATTTCTAACTATATACTAACCAATTTTCCAAATATATTATTTTTATTCCATTTAATACAATATTATTTTTCATAATACATCAATAATGTCAATTTTATGAAAATTCATTTACATTGACGTTTATAACATCAATTAAATAAATTAAATTTTAATAAAATATTTTAATAAATTAATAAATTATTATAGTTATATATCATATTAATGTTCACATTAATTATTGAAAATTATAATACATTTATTATTTTTAATTTCATTTATTATATTCTTCCATTAATTGAAAAATTACTGTGTCTGCATTGTGTTATCATTTGAGGTAATTATTTATTCTAAAAAAATTTTGAAATAAATTTCCATAATGAATATTAAACATTTATATATAAAAACAATATTTATAACAAAAAATATACTCCGGCTATCCCCATGTTAAAAATATTATCGTCATTAAAATCATGAAAGTGGAAATTTTTTGAGTTTTCATTACATAAAGGATAATAAATGTTATAACCACATACTAATGGACAAAAAATGTCATATAACTAATTTATGATATTTTTTATGAAATGGAATGATCTAATAAAATTAATGTATTTTTTAGGGTTAATTTTTAGTTCTTACCATATTATTTTACCCATAATTACTCTATTTACCATTAAAAACTTAACAAAAATTGAAAATTTTACCATTCCCAAAGTCCAAATATAAAAGGAAAATATAAATTAAATTCTGAACCAATGATAAAAAATGTTTAATTTTTTTTAATTCATAACAATAAATTTCATCAATTTAATTTAAAATCAAATTTGAAAAAGGTGATGGAAATTGGTTTCTAATAAAAATATCCTTTTTAAATATAAATATTTTTATACTAAATTCAAGTATAAAATAATTTTCAAAAACCATAATTGGATTATTAGAAAAACATACTAATTAAAATATCAAAATAATTTGATATATAATTTTACATTGTAGATACATTAAAAGAAAATATGGGTTTCAATAATAAGCATTATTTATACTATTCATTGAAAGACCGATATTCTCAAAAAAAATCAAAATATCTCCATAGGCCAATTATGAAATTAATATTTATAAATTCAACTTATTTTTCTATGAAAATTTTATTTATATAAAATTAATTGAATATATACTATAATTGGATAAATCATGCATTCATAAGCCCAACCCCATAACCCCAAAAACTTATTAAAAAAATGTCAAGGTACAAAATACTTGAAGAAATACTTAAATGTGAAGTACCACACCAAGATAGAAAACTAAACAAACACATATGATACCTAATTATTACCTTTTTCTAGGCCTTCCTCGACCCCAAGTTCCTCCCCAATTAGCTGGATGGTGACCTCTTCCCCTCTACATCACTAATTCATTCTCCATCGCCAGAACCTCAATAGTGGGAAATCCAGATTCTTCATGTGAAGCATCCCCATGAATTATTGAATGCAGAACCTCAATTGAGGAGAGACGATCCTGGTGGGAATTACCTTGAGGAGACTCCTCATGCAGGTCTTAAGGATCCTCCTATATATCCATGGAATCATGCACAACCACACAAGAACGTGAAGCATTCCAAATAGGTTGTTCCATCTTATTTGGGGCCTCCAAACCATCAAAAATAGTAGGTGTCGAGGAAGATCACATTCAGTTACTACATCAGGAATTCTTGAGTCCTTCATGATAAATAAAATCAAACTCAAGAGTATAAATAGACTATAACATTTAAAAGAAAATGAAAGCTTGATTTATAGGTCCTTTCAACGACACATTACATGATGCAACCATTGAAACAACATCCAGATTAGGCCCCATCTGATCAGTAACTATTGGAGGAGATCGTACATGGCCCCACACATGACTATTGCAGTAACATCATCCAAAGTATTATAGGGATATCCTACCAGAATATCACCATGCTTAGATTCAGATGATCGGAGAAGACCCTCCCCCCTTGGAATAACTTGCAGACCACTACGCTTCTCAACAGAAGCATATATATCCCCAGATATTCCCTCCTAAATCCCCTTTTGTATAGAAACATCTCCTACAACAGCATTGGCCACAAACAGATCCTCTTCCTTCTGAGTGTTCACATTGTCCACCTTCACATCATCATGAATAATTAGAAATTCTCTTGGCTTCTTAGGAATCACCTAATGGAATCCATCATCATCCAAAATCATTATCTTACCCTTCATACATGTAGAGGCTAGTGCAACATGATCTAACTCTTGATTTACTCCATTTTGGATAGTAGCCTCATGCTCAGATTGATTCCCTTTCTCCTCCCCAACCACATCAGCCCAGGAACTGTTATCTAGACCCCTAGTGACTCGAATGGTAGCCTAATATAATGATCCACCATTCATTAGCACAACGAAAACATTATCAGGTTGTTGAAATTCATCATGCTTTGACAGACCTTGTTTGAAAGCTTCAACAAATGAGCAAATACCAACATTATAAGGATCCTTACTCCTAAAAACATGCTTACTACCATTAATGTCAATTTATTTCTTCTGGCAATGATCTAGGTCAGGACCCATGGATTTAAATAGTGAACATTTTATATTCTTACGATATTGCACAAGAGCATGGACAATGCATTGTCAAGACTTAAAGAAAATAGGTAACCTCTCATATTTTATAGCTAGTTCTAAATTAATCTCACCAGAAACAAGGAAAATTGTGTCAATTAGATCTTGAGCTAAATCAATTTCTACCAATACAAGAGAAGATTGACCATACATAGGATTCTCTGTTTCCTTGTCAACCTTAATCGGAAAACCAATAGAATAGGTGACTTCCCACAAAACTGATGGATCCCAGAAAAACCAATTTAAACAACTAATTCAAATCAAAGTATTAGTGGAGGAATTCTTAATTGCAAGAGGACTTTATAAAGGATCCCACTTTTCAACCATGATATAAATATTTATCAGTGAAACATGTTAAAAAATCCAGGAAACATTTTGAAGTTCCATCGATGGAAAACAATTTTTAAAGTACCTCTCGCAATTGGGATCAACATCCAGTCAGTGAAGCCCCTTCACTTAGATAAAGGATCCCACACATAATCAACCCACAAAGGGGTATCACTCCAAGTTCCCGATAAACTAGCGAGGAGGGAGAATCGACATTCATCAAGGTGGGCTTCCAAAATTTTCTTACTCGTATCAACAAATTCAATAGGGAGATTCTAGGTAATACTTTTATGTATAGAAGTAGATTAATCCAGAGATATAGAAGAAAACCTATTCTGGGATTTAGAACCCTCAGACTTCCTCTTAGAGTTCATCGATTCTTTATCAATCGTATCCACATGATTCAATGAAATCCCACTACACATCTCCACCTCATTCGATGGGGGAATAAAGTCATCATTAGAATCAAAGTAACATTCTAGTGGATTTTCTATTGATCATCAGCTCAAAGATCGCCTGAGAGTCATCGCGTGAGATGTCTCCCGCATTTCCCCTCCTATAATTGAATATATTTTTTGTCAAAAAATAAATAAAACCCATTTTTTAGGAAAACATATTTTTGAAGAATAAATTGATTTACTAAAAATTTAGTTCTTATTTATTAATAAATAATCAATAAATTCATTTTTATTATAAGAAATATATATATATATATAATATTAATCATATTAAAACCCTCCAATTTAATGTCTAGGTTATAATGGTGAAATTGTAATTACAGTATTTGACTACTTGATTACACTTAATGCTGTGTATTTTGTATGATATCAAAGATATTCAATATGATAAATCCTTGGGATATTGCATTCTCCCTCATTTATGAAATTTTGTCCCCATAATTTATAAATTCATAACATTAATAATTGTTGATATTTTAAATCACCTTTAAATAAATCCCACATAGTAAGAATTTCTATTAAAAATCCTATAGAAATATGGGAAATAGAAGTTCAATGGTCATTTGAGATAACACATACCAGGATTAAAAATTCGAAAAAATAAGTGTAATGTGAAAATATAGGCATGTAAGGGAAGATAATTCTGTTGTATTAATAAAGAGTGATAAAGTAAAAGGACATTATAGTGGTATCCTTTTCAAAAATAAAAATATATAATGGGTTAAATAACCATTGATTTCTTAATAAGAAAAGTTATAATATAATTTTTTTGTTTAAATATCCATTTCTCGGTTGTGAGAAATTCCTTTTCCATCCAGACTAAGTACAAAAGGATAAAATTTCATTCATCATATAATTACATATTAGGCTTGAAAAATAATTTAACAAGATAATATAACTCCATAAATTAATAAACATTAAAATAAATAAATACAACATTAATCATCAAAATTCAACAGTAATACAGAATGTTGAAATCTAATCATTCTTTATATAACTATCCAAAAAAATATTCATAATATTCCTACCCAATCATGAAACCCAAATATTTTAATTATTGGATCACATATTATTTTATGATATTTAAAAAATTTATCTCTAAATAATAACAATCACTTCTAAATTCTCATACCAAGATGTTATTTTACATAGTCATATAATCACAATGAAATGAAAATGTTTACATAAATGAACTGAATCACTATAACTCCACAGTAAAAACATATCTTCCCCCAAAGTAATATTAAACCAGTACTCCTCTAATAAAATCCCATAATTTTATATTTACCACAATCAAAAAATATTATCAAATAACAATCTTCCCCAAAAATGTGATTAATCACCCATTCACCAAAACACTTTTCTACCAGATATGTATCTATATGATAGAACACATGTTCCCAATTTTATATTAATATTTATGTTTCACACTAATTATGTAAAAAATAATGATTTCATATTATATAAGACATCACATTGAAGAGTAGTAAGAAAATACACTTATCTCCCTTTGGTTCTAGTTTCAAGACCTACAACCATTCGAGGTTTTAGGGGTTGACTCATGCCTTACGGGTAGTCTTTTACTAATAGTATACCAAAATTATTCATATAATGTTTCCAAAATAAAATTAACGACATACTCAAAAATATTTATAATCATAATGTAAAATATAAACCATAATGTTTATCAATACGTTTAAACATATGTTCAAAAAATGAAAAGTTCTTTCATCCTTAACTAATTTTTTATACTTTTAAAATTTAGTGTTATATATACCAAAACAATTTATAAAAAAAATAATAAATTGTTCCTAATGAATTACCATCGCATATATCCTAAAAAGGGAAGTCTATACCTTTGAACTTATTATCATAAATAAATATACTAGTAAAATATAACTCTAGAAACCCAAAATGTATATACTAGAATCATTCAAAATAATTTATTAACCATTATTTTCTAACATAACCACAGTAATTCCATTTCAAAAAAATATGTACCATACCTCAACATTCAAAAATTTGAAAACATAGGAAAATATATAATAAATACATTTTAAATGTAATAACATTTTCTTCATATTCAATAATAATTGACAAAAGAATTATTAGAAAATATATTCTTGTTATTTTAAGAAACTTTTCTATGTGATTCATCAAAAATTATTGACCCAATTTTGTTTTAAATAAATTTATCTGTGTGGTCTTTATCACATTAAAATCCATGGACAAACATTTTTATATAATATAATGAGTTGGGAAACAAACATAGATTCATGTTTTTTATCATAACTTTTTGTATTTTGTTAAAAATAACCACAACCTTTTTTACCACATATCCCATTTTATTTAGCGTCTCATTTAGAAAACCACCGTATTTTCTTTAATATATATTATTAATTTGGATCCTATTGTATCCATAAATCTAATAAACCAAAAATGTTATTGTAATAATATAAATAAAATCACCATAAACTATATTATGTGGATGATAAAAAAATAATATATTGTTAATAATTATATATTTAACTCTTTTTAATTATGTAAACTTACAATAAATCTCTATATCAAACAATCATTTGTAGGTATAGAAGAATTTTAAATTATGATCATATAAATTACTAAAAAATGAGGCCATTTTAAAAATTCTCTTACACCAACTGTAAGGTGAAAACCATAAATATTACACAATTTAGTGACTTTAAACTAGATATCACTTTTTTACATTCAAATTATATTTTAGGATGATATTTTCCTATATTTAGTTCAAAACCCACAGATAAAAAATCCATATTTCCCAATGTTGACAAATCTGACCAGTATTTTTAAACAATAGTATAAAAATTTTAAAATACAAAAATGTATTCTTTCTATTAAAATAGAAACATCCTTTTCATATCCCCATTCATTATTTTTTAACCCTTATTTTTATACACAAAATATCCATCATGGTTATATTTTGATTAACCATCATAGATACAATTGAAATAACTATCATAGTTATACTTGGAGTAACCATGTAAATATATTACCATTATTTCATTCTATAATCCTATTGTGTTTACTCCATCTCTTTACTAAATGCATTTAAGAGCTATACCAGGCTCACCTTACCCAAGTTTATCACATGAAAACCCTCCATTGGTTAATAAAGTGACATGATATCTTTGTTTTATAACATATCACACCATACATGTTTTATAATATAACCCATAGTCATTATAAACAACGAAAAATAATATTAAAATCATAAAAACACAAAAACAATCATCATTTAAACAATATTTTCACCCATAGAGAACATTTTCATATATTATTTTATATCCTATTTTTAAAACACAATTTTCAAATATAAAATTTATATATTAAAAAGAAAAGGGGGTTTTTTTAAACATGGATTGATATAAAAGACTAAAAATTTTAATTAATTGTTATGGAAGTTGGAAATTTTATTGTCTTCATATTCATTAAAATAGAATATTATTTTTTTCATCACATAAGGAAGGTCTAAATGTAACATAAAATGATTCATTTTGAAAAACCATTGAAAGTGACATTAAATGTAATTTATAAAAATTTATTTCCATATAAATACATCTATATGATCATGTTTAAAAACAACATGTATACAAAAGAGTTTTATATGAATCTTTAATAGTGTGTTCATAAAATAAAATCCCATACATTGAGTCCAAATCATCATATATATAATTTATACTCATGAATATTATAATTAGGTTAATTATTTAAATTAAATATTATTATTTTTACTTTTATTATTCCTTTTATAATAAATATTTATATGATAAAATAATTAATAAATCATATATGTTCACATCGTATGTTTTGACGATATTCGGTTTATAAGACCAAAATGAATTTGGTAGGAATAAAATGGTAAGCGAGGCCATTCTAAAATCATCTATAGAATAATAATAAGGAAATAATTATAATATTTTTTAATAAACTATTAATTTAAATCTAATCATTAAATAAGGATACATAAAATGAACTACGTTACAATGATGGAGATCATAGGTCATACATACGGATGAGTAACATTTCCATATTCCAATTATAATAATTGAAATAAGGTATGTATTATTTTATATTTATATAATTACAATAAAATCATAACTCTATGTTTAATTCATTAAATATACTCATAAATTTCATGCATATGGTGTGGTCATGAAAAATGAATCCCATGTTTTTGTGAATGTTGTAGTCCACACGTACAGACACACACAAACATGATGTCATCAATTTTCAAGGAATTGGATGTTAAGAAGTTAAATGATATATTATATTTTTGTAATGTAAATATTTAGTTAATATATTATCTAATCATTATTTACATTACTGTAATATATCTATGATATAAGGTGATTGAAAATTAATTTCATTGGTTCAGGAGGCGGTATTTTTCAGTACACAAGAATGTTGGTTTCGTTTCTCATTTGATAGAAGTAGATATGGATATTGGTTATTATATTAAAATAAAATTATATAATACTAATGATTAATGTTTCATACATAATTCTTCATAGATGAATAATATTTTAATGTGGTGGATGAAAAAAATATGCTGTTAAAAATAAATCTCCTCCTTGTAAGATATAAATTTCTAAACAAACTAAGTCCTCTATGAATGATCTTATTAAAAAACTATTTATTCATGAAAATGATTAATGATATTATTAATGTATTTGGGAATTTAATTTCTAATAAATATGACTTGTTACTTGTGATGAAACGAGAAGAAGTGACTCCCTTTTATAATAGAGGTGTGGGGCACTATTGGTATTTTTTAAAAATATTAATTTAATATATTTGTTTTGAAAATGATGACATAAAATTGATAATATTCAATGATAATATGATGATGTTTCTAAATAAAATCGTATAATAAAATTCGTGTATACCTGGACAACATTTGTACCCAATGTTGTTTTTTTGTGCCTTATTAATCCTTTCCATACTTACCATAATAACAATGTATTATATACTATTTGATGGTTATGATAGTTACTATAAATGAAAAAAAAATTATACATCGAACATGGATGAAATTTTAAACCACATAAAAATCGATTATCTAAATATCAATTTTATATAATTTTAGAAAATATTATTTTCATAAAATATCAATAATTCATTTTTTTGAAAAAACCATTTACAATGAATTTTATAACATCAAGGAAAAAATGTAATTCAAATCAGAAAAATGTAATGCACCAATAAAATTATATTTTTTTCTTATAAATTGTTGGGTAACATGAATTCTATTAATTTACAGTACTTGTAATTTTTTTCATATCATTTATTTTCTTTTTCAAAAAATTCAATAGTTACTATATTAGAATATGTATGTATTTAAATTAAATATTTATTCTATAGAAAATTATTGTTATATTACCATGATTATAATAAAACATTTATATTTAAATATACTACTTATAACAAAAAATATTCATTGGTTATTTCAAAGTAAAAATTTTATTATTATTAAAAACGAGTGTGTCACATTTCTTACTTTTCCATACAGAAAATATTATATAGTTTATAATCCAACAAAAATGGAAACTAGAAGACATATACATGAATATTGGATGAGTACGGATAAAATTTGGTCATAAAATTAATTTAAGGAATGTTTTAGTGTCATTTTTAATAACTTATTACAAATATTTTAACTCTTAATTACTTCATTTGTGCTTATAATGGAAACAGAAATTACAAATTTCAATATAAATATTGTACAAAAATAAAGGAGAAATTTTTAATAAATATGCACCCATTGATTCCAAACTTGATTTCCATTTTTTTTGTACTTTTAATAAATAATGTGATAGAATTTAATTTATAATCAATCAAGAAAAATGCGATGAAAAATGGGTGTTTTGAAAAATTCAATTTTTAAACCTATAATATTTTTATACTAATTTCAATTCGAAAATTAATTTCAAAAACCATAATAGTATTATTTTAAATAAAAATGAAATAATGAAATTTTAGAAAAAATCGAAAATATAATTTGACATTCTTTGTACTTTAAATTAATGTATTATTTTGAATAATAATTAGTATTTTCATTATTAATTGAAGAATAAATCATTTAAAAAAATATCAAACTCACACCATAGGATAATATTTATATGATGATTTAAATGAGGATAAATATTTTATTAGTTAAAATTTATAAATTTTCTAGAAATTTAATATATAATTCACTCACAAAAGTAATAAAATTCACTCTTAAGGAAAATGTGTATTTGATGAGTTTTATGGGCTTTCTAAAATGTGACTTCTTATTTCATAAGTATTAATAAATAATTATTTTATTTATACCATTATACATTTAAATATATTTAAAAATGTAACAAATCTTATTCATGCCCTCCAATTTAACAACATATAGGTTATGTCATTCATATTTAAATAATAATATGATACAGTTCGATTACACTCGATGTTTCATATTATATATTATATAAAACATAATTGTTATTTTAAAATATTTTATTATTACCAAAACCCATTGAATCTAGAACATGTTAATTTTATTATTTTCAAAATCATTTACCTTTATGTTTCTATTGCATACAATATCATTATATCGATACTGCATAAGAGTTTATGGTAATTAAATCATTACTAAAATTTATAATAAATAAATATCAAAAAATAGATATTATTTTTGTTTAATCTATGATGTTATATTTATCAAAACAATTATCCTTGTGACAACCAATAATTATATTTTAAATAAATAATGTGGCTTTTTTATTTATACTTTTTATTAACATCATATACTGTTATAATCAAGGGACAGTGAAAATTTATTATTATATAATAAAATATAGGATGATTTTATTTCAAAATCACTGAAAAATATGATGAATTAATGTGTTAGTTAGTTTTTTATGCCTTAACTCATATTTTTAACCCTATTTTCCCTTCATCGAAGTGGAAAATATTTTCGAAGGATACGATTATTAATGAATAAAAAGGGACCTATCTCTTAAATTATAACATCGTAATTAAAAATATAGAATATATTTCTCATGAATAAATTTATATAATAGGTTAAAATTAATTTTAATATAAATGAATACAATTAAAAAAATAGTTTAAAAAATTATTCTGATGACTAAAAATTAACGTAAGCTGAAATCTTGTATAATTATGATTCCAATAAATTTAATTCTGTTATACTAATTAAATAAGAATAATATTATTTTATAATTAATGTAAAAACATAATATGAAATTTAAATTATATTATTTATTTATCAGAAATTATTGAAAAATAAATATTTTTTACTATTCATTGAAAAATAAATGTTTAACAAAAAAATAACCATAATATAATATTAAATTAATTACTTCAAACATGTAAATAATTTATTAAATTAAAATATATAATATTGTAAGAAATTAATTATAATTTCAACACATAGAATACAATAAAATCCTTTATTAATGAAAATATAATTTCTATGTGTAAAATGACTATTAAAAAATGAATAATTATTTATTAGGAATTAATCAAAAAATTTAAATTAATTGAAAACATTATATATATATTTTTTGTAATTTGGTAATCAGTATTCCTATTTTCCAATATAGTGATTAAGTTATGAGAGTCAAATTTAAATAATAATATTTTTATATTTTGTCATAACCCACTTATTTTTTTTATGTGTGATAATAAATCTATCTAGTACAATGGTATTTTTAAACGAAAATTGGCTTGTTTCATTCTCACTAGAAATAAATTTCATACTCATAATTTTTATTTCACTAATAATGGCTTTAATATTTGGTAATACCATCGGTGAAACCCCGGATATAATAAATGGATAATAAAAGTTATTTTGAAATGGGGGATTCAAAAACATAATGGACACCCAAGATAGAAACATAATTGGATTAACATATAAGGATAACTTTTTGGGAGGTGAAAACATGTAAATAGAGGAGAAAGATAATTACCAATGAATTATAGAGAGTTAATAATAATATGTTCATGATAATGATAATGACCACCAAACCAACATTTAGTGTGGGGTGAAAATTACTATCAATTATATAGAAATAACTATAAAAAGAAAATCATTGTAATTCCCATGGCCTTTTACTAATATTTTAGATTTTCTAGCATCTAATATAAGAAAATAAACATAATTTCAGCCTTTGGTTACATTTTCATTAGTTTTATCTTCTTTTAGTTCCATATTATGATAATGGATAAATAGTATTAATTTTTCATCCATGCAGCACTAGAATATACATCCAATAGATCATAATATATATAAAAAAGTTAAAATATAGACATCATATCAGAATTTTCATAATGAAATAAAAATTTTATATTACACATTATGATGACTAAAATGAATAACTGTCATTTGAATGATAAATCTAAATGATTTCAATAATATTACCAAAATAACTACATAATTCTTTAAAAAAATAGAAAAAATTCACAACACCTCAATTCATTCATAAATCATATATCAAAACACAAATTTTGAGATATAATGTCACAAAATTTCAAAAATAAACATAACATTAATCCCCACACTGTATAATGTCCTTATTATGGGGAAATACCAATTACACGAATAAATTGATCATATATTCTCCTAAAATAAAATTATAATCTTTATCACTATATAACATAAATTTTATAAAATAATTTATCAAACCAGTTGAATCTATACATATTCAAATAAAAAAATCATAATTAAATTAATATATTACATAAATTATAAAATTAAATAAGCTTCATCAATGAAACCATAAATCACATTTAATCAAATTACTTAAAAATTTAATTATCACAAATACTATCAAATTTACATTATTGATATCAATAATTTAATTATCCCAAATAAAACATATTTTCACAACATTAGGAATATCTTAGCGTCTATATATATCCCAAAATCATCTGTCCTCCAAAATTATCAACTTATAAAGAAATTAAATTTATGTGTTATGCATACTATTCAATATATTATTTTAAATACTTATAAAAACTATTTCATAATAATACATATATGTTTCATGATTCTTATGACTATAATATCATTGATAAAACACTTATACAACATTGTTATTGAATCATAATAAGTAAACACTTCATTGGTACATCTTTAATTATTGGCATACAATATTACCTACCTTGGTCTATCAGTTATCCATTGGATTTTGGAATTGACTCAAATAATTCTCATGTTCCCCATCCATAATACATTTAACTATAAATGGTACCTTATTATGTAATTTATTTTCCTCCATTGAAGTCATCCTTTTTCTTTATCAATTTTTTAATTTTCCCTTCTTTTCCACAAAAAAAAACAGATTCTCATCACATTGAGGTATTTTCATAGGTGATTTTTCCAACATTAATGACTTCTAGGATTATGAATCCTCTTTCAAAAATGGTCTACATGAAAATATATTTTTCACATATTTTTTCATCCGGATACTCAACTATATTTTTGTGTTTTATTCTATATTTATAAATACAGATAGAAATAGTCATAAGCATTCTCATTTTATCTCATACTTGTTATGGATTATCATGCGAAAAATGACTTCATCATCCATCACATTCAAAATTAACATGACTCTTCATGGATACCACTATTTTCTAAAACCAAATATAATATATTGAGAAATAATAATCATATTCAGAAATGATATAATCATGAATAATCAATCATTTGATGTCTAAATAATGACACCTACTTTTAAAAAACAAAAAAATTATTTTTAACAAAAGTCATCCAATTATGTTCACTATTATAATAATTCATATTATTTTATAAAGAAAATATTAATTATCCCAGTAATACCTCCTAGATTTTTTAAACGGTGTGAAGATTTATGCTCACTCATTGTTCACATAATGTATATCAAGTTGTTACACAATTCAAATTTTTCAGGTTGATTTCCCCTAGGGGAATCTCTCCCACATACATATTGTCTTTCCAGTATCCATATAGGTATTTCACTGCTAGGAAAACCATACAATATTTACATAACCATAACATCATTATGTTATCCTATACATAGACTATTCCATAGGGTATTCTCTAATATTATATAATATTATTCTCTATAAAGAATTAAACCCTTCTTTAACAACAAAAAAGGAATCTCAAGTGTAATATATATTAATATTAAATCAATTTATATATAATGTCAACATGTATCATAACAACACATTACATTAAACCTAAAAGGATGAGTGACTTTGGATAATAGAAACATAAGAAAACTATTTTTCGAAATATCTTAAACATCCCCTAAAATGCCCTCCTAATAAACAATAATTATTAATAAAATTAATAATTAAAAAAATTATTCATAACTTTTGAAAATGAAACATATGAATGATTTTGATGAAATTCTCATGAAGGATAATCATGGTAGATAAAAATCATTAGAAAAAATAAGCTATAAAATTAGCTACAAGAACATAATAATTTCCATGTACTTTAGGTAAAATATTCATACCTAGAAAAGAATATATCTTAAAATTATAAATCACTTGAAATCTAGATGCATGATCAATAAGGGTTTGAAATAAGAAATCATCATTCTGTAGTCATAACACAGGAATTAATAATCACAATAAATGAAAATCATAATAAAATTAATAAAAAAATGTAAAACCAATGAAACATATAATATTGTTATCATAGGTATAATTAATCATGCTCACACTTCATAATTTTAACATTGTTTTTCACAATCCTGTCAATAAATATTATTCTAAGCATAATAGATATAAATCATATTGACATATCAAAAACTAAAAATATATTTTTACAATCATTTAAAACCCCATCATCATCATATCATGATATATCTATAACAAATTATCTAATAAATTATATGTATATAAAAAACCATCCATTAGATAATTATAATCCATTAATATATATTCCACATGATCATATTTTTTTTCATTTAATCATAGCTTATTAAGGGGAAAGAAAAAAATATTTCCTTAAGATTTCATCATGATAATTAACAACCATATGTAAAAATATTATGGATTATAATTCCCCTTAATGTAAATTTAGTATTGATAATCTCAATAAGAAATAATTTTATAACAGAATCCATTACCGTGTTGTTAACTCTTCTATAAAAACACCATGAAAGAAATAAAACTTAATAAAATATTAAATACAATAAATTTATATATATTTTTTATATATCATATAATATGGGAACTATATAAACAAAATGACTGAAGAAATTGGTTGATATTGTATATGTCTCACATAAACATAACTGAAATGAAAAATCTTTACCACATGTCTTGTAATTATTCATATGGGTTCCAAACACTATTATAATAAATATATATACATTATAAATATATTATAGAATCATGTTCATATATATCAGAAAATATAAATTTTTTTATAACATATTATCAACGATTAATAATAACAATGTACTAGAATCGCTATTTTAGGGGATAATTATTTCGTTTCCCATCCATGTTTTAGATTGAAAGGTATAGTAATTCAACATTGTCTGTGGATCCATATTATGTATAATTTTAATCATGTATTAATAATAATAAATAATCATTAAATATACTTTTATATCTATTAATATAAATTTTAGATGAACAATAAATTCCATCACATAATAGCGATAGAAATCAGTATGTAGACATGAGTGATGTTTTAACATTATGGTTAATAGAACAAAATAAATGTTTATAATAAATTGAATTCCCATAATTATTATTATATCATTATATCAAATATATTAATTAAATATATAATTATTAGAATCCATGAATAATGTAAATGTAGAACAAAACACATCTCTTCATTAACGTGGTTTTACGCATATACACATGAGGGATGTTTTGGTTCTCCAATGGATGGGAAGGATAAAATTTAGACAGGATAATATAAATTTGGAATAATAATTATTTAATAAATTAAATTTATAAACATTTAATGCCTCATAATAAAAAAAGGATAGATGGTTATTGAAAATGAGTCATATATCAAAACAGAGGTAGTAATCCACATGTATTCTTGACAAACAGTTACATTTCCCATTTTATCGAAATGATATGAAATTGGTTATCCAATAATCATAATAACATATCATTATAATTATGATACCATATAAATATTGTTAGAATGGATTTAATTATTTATAGAAATTATATTGTGAAATAAATTTTGAAAGAGTTGGGTAATATGATTACTTGATCATTGAGAGACCTTCATTAACATACACCTAGAGATGTTAAAGTATTTTATGGGGAGATGAATAGAATAAATATTTATACTTTATAGAATAATGGAATAAATAATGGAATAAATTCATATATCTAGAGAGTTAAAACATTATTAATAGAGGGGAATTTTATGTTCCCAATTATAAGTGACAAAAAAGGAAACACGTTTAATTAAATAATATAATTAAATACAAAATGTATCATAATCAAATAAAATGGAATAAATTAACCATAATGTATAAGGTATTAAATTATGTAGTATAAATAACTTAAACCTGTAAATTTTGGACATTTTTTAGCCTCATTTCGAACCTTATCTTTTGGTTGAACCCTATCATTGACACGTTTTAGCCTTAAATGTGGTATCAAATTGTATTAGACTTTATGTGAAATAAATTTACTCTTTTTTATACATGAGGTTAAAAAGAGTTACATTTATGAAATATTATATCATTTCCAATCACATTTTCCATTTTGAAATATTTATGTGACATGAAATCATTTAATAAAATACTAGTAAACAAAAAATATTATTAATGTCAATTTTGATACTAATCATTAAATTTGACTTCGAGGAAAATAATATTGTTATTTAATTTGGATATAAATAAAATTCAGTTAATATTAAAATTATAATTACCTATGAAAAAAGTTTCATATGAAAATTGATGAAAAACATAATAATATAATTGTTTTTAAAATCAATTACAATGACTTTTCAATGAATTCCATAAGTTTTTAACCAGTGCTACATTAGAGTTTAAGATAATTATTTGATAAAAAAATTAATATCATAATAATATTATATATATATTGAATCAAATCTTATATATTTATTCATATCTTCTATTTATAACCATTAAAATATATATGATATATTTTAATAAAAAAGGAAATTTTTTATTTATATATTCATTATAATAATATGAATATTATAATCAATGGGATATAGAAATAAATTTCAATATTATTAATTATATGATTTATTTGGTCTAAAAAGCTCATCATATAGGAAGAATATATGTTTTACGGTGTTTGAAGGCCTTTTCTAATAATTTGACCAAGTTTTACGCCTTTTAAACAATCTAAGGTGGAAAATATTTTCCATGGAATCTATGAATAATGAAAAAAATAAAAGGGTCTAATTTGTAAAATTTTAAATTCATTATTCCAAATTGGGAATCCATTTTTCATGATTAATTATTTTTATGTTACACAAATAAATTTTAATATAAATTGATAAAATGCAATGAAAAATGATTTTATAAAAAAAAGTTTAAAAAAGATCATATAGAAAAAGAGATTATAGGGATGATTAATATATAAATAATTATATTATATCTTATTATAAGATAATTATTTTACCTTAATATAAAATTTAAAAATTAATTTTACTCTTAATTTACATAATTTATGAAATATAAATGATGGTTTTATGAAAAAAATTATTTCTCAATATTCATTTAAAAATGAATATTTTCATAAAAATATAAAAAATAAAATAAATATAATATTGAAATGATGATTAAAAAATTATACTAATTGATTAAAATATAATTTTAAAAAGTGGTTCGATATAATTAAAATTTATGTTCACCAAATTAATTATAAACTATTTTTGTAGAAAATATAATTTTGAAATATAAAATGAATTTCCATGTAGTAATAGATAGTGATAGAGAACATGTTAATCTGAAATACAATGACAACAAAACAAAAAAAAAGTCAGTGGGGTGAAAACATTAATCAATTCATCATTCCAGAAATGCCCAGACCCCAAAAATACTATCCATTGCCTCAATTTTATTAAATAAGAAAGAGTGAAAATTACATTGGAATATAGGAAAATAAATAATAATTTCAACCATTGGTTTTCTATTTTAATTATTTTCTACCTATTTTCATCTAATAATCCAATGATTAATGAATAATGATAATTTTTCATGACTTATGAATAAATATTAACATTAAATATATTATATGATTTATAAAAAGTTGAGAAGAAATTACACTTACCACAATTTATTTAATATAATTGGGATAAAACAGGATAAGGTAAATTAATTGAATAATAATTAATTTGAAATAATAATAATAATGATGTCAATAATACATGATATTGATCGACATTATTATTTCAAAAAATATATAAATTAAAAAACCCTTCAATATTTGTTTAACTAGTATTAATAACCAAAAAAATTAGAAACAACACCACAAAATAAACAAAATAAAATTCTATGTATTCCCCAAATAACCTAATCTACAACATAATGTCACATTCCTATCATGTGAATAGATTGATCACTTATTCTCTTAAACCAATCCAATTACTTGAATCACCATAAAACCTCAATTAAAAATATATGATTTTGATATTTTCCTCAACCCGTTTTCCACAAAAAATAACAGACTATCCAATATGTAACACCCCTATTTTAGTAACATTAGTATTTTATTTTTTATTTTGATGTTATATAAAACATGGATTATGTATTAGGATTTTATGAATGATTTTTCAGAGTTTTAGATGTCATTTAAGTTGAAAATAGTTTACTAATGGTTTGTTGAAACTATGAACAGTCTATAGAAAATTGTGAACAGTGATTCAAAGTGTGACAGTATAAGAACATATTTTGGGTCATGGTTTGTCCAAAATATGTGAATGTAAGGAAATATAATGTGACATGAGATAGTTAGAGAAAGACATTTTTTACATGTCTTGTAAAACCATATGCTCCAACCATGGGAGTGGGATGGACTTGAGATAGTTTCTCCACATAGTTGTAATAGGGTTTTAAAATCTTTTTAGCACAAACTATTAAGATTCTTGGGTTATTTCTAGTATCATGTACATAGTTGGTACACAGTTTGAAAAAATAAGTCAAATAATTTTACTACATGCATTGAATTCATTGTAAATTAGTCTTTAACTCGTATTAATGCACCTGGAATAACATTTTATTCTCCATTATTAACTTTCAACCTCCTCTCATTACTAAGGATATCATAGTGATTTTTTTTATTTTTTTCAAATTTTGGAAAATCAAATTCTATTGATTCTCTGGAATTCATAGTAAGTCCTAATTATTTCCATTTCTCTTTAAATATACTCTTCTTATCTATCTTAGAACGATAGACATATTCTATCATTTGTCAGTAAATTTGAATTTCATTGTGTCATGATGATATCTTATAGGATATATTTAATGGAAGGTATTTTGAGGTAGGATATTGGGTTATTTTTATGTCTTTACCAATTTAAAAAACCCATTGAGTAGTAGGTTGGTTCTCTATCATTCTATTTGTTTAAAAAAATTAAGAATTATTTTTTTAAAATGTATTTATTTAATTTTCTATGAAACAGTTGTCTGATTTATTTAAGGAAAAATATTCAGTTTTTTTGGGATTAGTGTAATTTGGATTGTTTTTTGAATACATGATTTATTTTATATTTTAAATAATGATTTAAAACATATGTAATTTTATTTATGTATAAAATTATCTTGATTGGATATTTTAAATTTCAGTAATTTTTTTATATTGAAATAATTGTTATGAAATGTGGAATATCTGTTTTTCATTTTTTAAAAGGATATAGAACCACCATGAAGTACCACTATCAATTTTGGGCGATGTAAGGACATGTGGTTATGAATTCAATGTGAGACACAAAAAATGAGTGTGTTTTTGGGTGTTCATGTTGTTGAATGTGAGAATGGTTATAAAAGTTGGAACGAAATGGTTATTAATTTTTTTAACATTTTTTGTATGTGGTACTTGTTATGAATTTTTAACTATCTATTTATTTAATTGAATTATATTACATATAAAATGTGCTAAAATGTTATTTTTCCCAATGGCTTGTATTGAGAATACATTTCATTTTATTTAATTAATTATAATCAATACTATCATTTGAAAAATGATTAATTTTTAGACATTGTATACTGATATGCATTTAAGAGAAATGTATGACATATATCAAGTGCCACATCAATATTCATCATCATTAGTTCAATTTTCTGTTAAAAGGAGATCATTTTGGTGCAATTAGAGCGTGTCCACCATGGTGTTTCTATGTTTGGTTTTCCCTTGGTTTCATTTATTATATTTTATTAAATTTCCATTACTAATCATATATTGTGTATATTTACTTCATTTGGAATTTTATTTATCTTATCCATGAATCATATATTTGATTTTGTTTTTTTCATCTCATTTGGTTGTTTTGGTTCCCCATGGAAAATATATCACCAATATCTTGCTAATCCCTTATCATTTATTATTGTCCATTAGTGTGTTTCAGATTTTAGATTAGGTTAGTTGAACCTACACCTCTTCCCATTCCTGTATGTGTGGTGTGGGATGTTCTAAAATATATAACATAAATCCAAAAAGACAATAAACACAATCAAATATATCATAAATCAATTTTTCAGTGAATTAATCTATTTCAATTTCACCTATAATAATAAATTTACAATATCTATATTATTGCATTTTTTATCACAAATGAACATTATTATCTCATTATAATGATGTATAAACGTTTATCTATCCATCATACATGTGTATTCCAATAATATAAACATACCACTAAATAAATTTTCTGGTTTATAAGTAATATTCATCAAATTCTTGAAAATCCATAGAAAATGTAGTACAAAGAAGTACAATGTTGATTCATGATTATTATTTCCAAATTATCATTAATAAAACAATTACACCACATAAATCTCAAATTAAAATAAATAATAAATTCAATCATTCCACTTGAATGATATATATAGAATATTCCTTTCCTTTTTCTAAGAGATATCCCATGGATTAGGGCATTGAATAAGATAATTCCTATGTTCCCTAACCATAACTCATTGAACAATAAATGTTTAAATTGATATATAATTATTCCAAAAATTAAAATATTCATTTTTCATTATAAATTATATTTTTATATCCTTATTTTCAACACATAAAACATCTTCCCACTTGTTTGATCCATTTCCCTTAGTGTTTCAACCTACATTAAATATATGTAGAAAGAATAATCCTCTTCCATCTATTGTATTCATGAAACTACCATTTTCTCTCATTTTGTTCGTTTTACAACATTCTTATCTCTATGTTGTTAATAATAATTAATGATACAGGCTTAGATATATTCAAAATCATTAACATTATAACTCTAATTTCATTTTGATTATTAATAATATAATCCCTTTATCATGCATCACGTCTAGAGTTACAAAAATTTCTCCTAATTTAAACCATTGAGTAAAATAAATAAAATAGTGTGAGAAATTATAATAAATACGAGAAATAATTTTATTAGAAAAAAATCATTCATAGAGTGTTTAAATCATGAAATATTATTTTTAATCTATTACACCTTGTGTTAATCTTAGTTCATCTATAGTTATTTTATATTCAAATCACCTCTAACGGTTTACAATGAAAATTTAAGTTAACTCAATCATATACCCTAGGTGACTTCATCTACTTTTACATTCATAGGACTAATCATTGTGCACTGAGTAAATATCCAAATGATACTCATCAATCCATTTTTAGTTTTTTTTACCAAGGTGAATCTATTTTTCTATCATATCTAATTAAATGTATTGGAACATGATTTTATTTCTACGGAAACCAAAAAAATAAATTCTTTACAAAATAATTAATAATTTAGGATATATACATACTTATACGTAGTTATGTCTCCAAAAAAACACTAATACTAATCAACAAAATAACTAGTCCATACTCTAATACAAAATACAAAAATACAACCACAAAATAGATCAATTTTATACTGTTTTATATAAATATTCATTTCATATCATAACAACAACTTCCCAAATACCATAAAGGATTATTATATTAATATACTAGATACATAAACAATAGAATAATGAAAAGTATTCATTACAAAACACAATTTACATCTCACATAGATCCCTTCTTAGACATACCCTAGAGAAAACCTTCCATCTTATCATTTATATTTGAATCATAAGAAACAATGATCTCATATGCTTAGAAATGGTAAAAATGGAGATATAATTAATATGAGAGTTTAATATGATCGTAGTGGTATGAAAACAAGATTAATTTCATATTCTCAATTTAAATGATTCATTCCTAGAATATAATAGACACTGAACTCCAAAATCATGTCCTATATATAATCCTAATTAATAATAATGTAAAAGAGGAAGTCATTATTCAAGTGTCCTAAGATATTCATCGGGAATCCAAATAATATGACATAATAATATTTTTAACACAACTATTTTAATCAATATAAACCTATTATATTATAATAAAACATATAAGATATCATAATGAAAATTTAAAATTATAACATAGCCATTCATTATCACACTAACACATATTTCACTACACATAGAACTTATAAATCATACTCATACAAAAAAATGTGTCCCATGAATTTTTTAGTCATATCCATGCATATCATCAACATCCTTTGAAGTATCTATGTCACATTACTGAAGGCATTGAAGGTATATAATATACCCACCAATTATATAATAATAATCTATTCACAAATATGTCACAAGATCATGGAAAAATTAAAAATTTTATCATAATATAAGACATGAAAAAATTGTTTTCATTAGGGTTTCATAATTATAATAAATAACCTTCTACATAATGAATTAGGACAATAACATTGGATCGTTTCCCTTGTGAACAATAAGTATCATAAATGGTTGTTCTCATAAACTTAATTATTATTAAAGTATTAATAGAAAATCTATTGATTAAAAATATACTTTTCTTTTGAAATAAAATATTAAATTTAAGAAAATATATAGAATATTAGGAATTCTATTTCTTTGAATTACACTATGGAAACATGAAAAGTAGTCTTCCATGAAAATAATAGTCCTAATGGTGGGTAAATTTAGTCATATAGTATACGTTAAAATGAACATTTCGTTCACACCTTTGAAAAAGTAACTAATTTAAAAAATGATAAGAAGATTATTTTGACACCTAATTTAAGAAAGTAATATATGGGAAAAAATGAAATTAATAAATCATTATAAAATTTATAAAACATTATTGATGAAATATTAATTAAAATATGGACATGGAATAAAGCATTCTACAACCAAAGTAGAAATACATTTTTTTTCTTAAAATATACCCTGATACATTTAAAAATGGAAAAGTGGAAAATTATAAATTTAAGAAGTATTATTTGAATTAAAATAGTATAAATAAATATATAGGGTTTTAATAATATGATCCATATTATTTACCTAAATATAAAATTATCATAGGAAACAATGAAAAGAAATGATATGGAAACATAAACACTACAGTGTGGTAATAATTGAATTAAAATTCCTTTGAGAGAAATAACATTGAGTGGATCATTAAAGAACAAAAAGAAAAAAACATTCATGATATTTCTTATTAGGTGGGTATTATATGCGCCACAATAATGAATCAAGTGGTGAATATTCCATATATATCATAAAAACCAATTTGTGATTTGAAACCCTTATCTCAAGTACTATCATGTTGCATACAAGTTAATACATCATATATAATAAATATGGATTTATTATAAATATATTAAAAAACCATATTTATATATATAATACAATATATTATTTAATTATAATACCTTTTAATTTTTTTGAAAACAAATCTTTATTTAAATCTCCTTTCCTTGTATTTTGTTTTCATTTTCCGAACATTTTTTATTTGGCAGTTCCATTCATTGAACTTTTATCATAGGCTAATCATCATTTTAATTTAAATTTTATAATAATTATAATATTTAATTATAATATACATTATTATATTTATTCTAATAAATTGGAGATGGAAAATTAATTACATCACATCATGGAGATGATAATCAATTTATAAAAACGTGACACTTCTAGTTTTTCGTGGATGTAAAGAATGAAATTTAAATAATATATTAAAATATAAATAATAAATATGATATCATAAATATTATATGTATTCAATATATATAACCTTATAAAAATAAACTTATTGATGAAATAAAAAAATTACATCGCATTTGGAGGAGGGTAGTCCAAACGTACACATGAGCGACATTATTATTTTCAATGAATGGGAAGGTAAGAAGGTAGATATAATATTATAATTAGTGGATAATAATTACTCTATAAACTTTATTTATAATCATATAATCCACTATAATAACCTACCAATAATGATGGTGATTAAAAATGAATCATATATCTACGTAGAGGTGGGAGCCCACACATATGCAGGGGAGATACATTCAATTTACCATTAGATTAATAAAAGAAAAAAATGATTCTAGGATTTTTAAAATAGAATATTTTTATATTTATGATACTAGAATTAACTTTACATTCTATATACAATAGTTTTATAGTTAGTAAAATAAATAATAATCTTCAAAATGGAATTGTAAGGTAATTACCTCTTCATTGGGAAAAAACCATTGGCTTACAGCTTATGTATTTATAGGATTGTATTATAAGAATAAAATATGTTCTAGGATAGACGTATTAAAACTAAAAAGGTGTTAATGTATTTATTTTATGAGATAGAATTCTGAAACACTGTTAGTAAAGTATAAGATGAGTCCCCTTTTATATGTGATGGAACCGAACTACTTTGATTTACATAAATGATTAAATTATGATATTCTTCATAATAATATAATGTAAAAACAAATTAATTATTTTCATGTTTGGATATTATTATATTGAAATCCTTTTGTCCAATAAAATCTATGCATGTTTAGTTTAAATTTTAAACATTATCCTTTGGTTTATCCCCCCAATAAACATTCTTAACCATAAATGTGGTAACCCAGTTATTAGACATCAAGAGTCATATATTTACTAGTATGGTTTCATGTTGTTTATAAATGATACACGTATGATATTTTTTTAACATTTTCCATCATGAGTTCCCCATTTGTGTGGTGTTTGTAAGAAGCTGAGAGAATAATGGGATGCCTTTGTGAAAGGGAATCTGTATGTAGAATAAATTCATGATGTGATCTATAGTTTAAGAGGTGAGTGTTGTGTTTAATGGACAGGACTAGATCACCATTATAGGGGCTCACCAGTATTCTTCATATATTATAGATATGGTCCAAGGTTCTTAGTTACCTAGACATAATATCGTCTGGACAACCATTGGTGGCCACAACACTTATCATCTTGATTATATAGGTATTAAGAATCTCAGACCCCTTCTAAGGATTAATCTACATATATTTCTTGTGGTGGCTGAGGTCATTAGTGGTGAGAAATCTTTAACCAATAAGTTTTCAACATAATGTTACATTATTTAGGTTATTTTAGCTATGGATTCAATAATAGAGTTCTCAAGATTTGTATTTGTAGAGAGGATACAAGGTACATAGAGAAAACTCTACGATGCATCCCATTCTCATAGAGTAATGCACAACAATGGTAGTGGTCCCTATCTGATTGATAGAAAATATAGTAAGATTTATTCTCTAGAGTTTCCATCATTAGGAATGATTAAAATCATTTGGGTTGCCATTTTCATATTTTCTACATTAGGGAACAGATTTTTTTTTCGGGTAATTCACACTACTTCATATCACCTACCCTTTTCCAAAAACATGAAATAAAGGTGGAGAAGCTTCCAATTCCAAAGAAATTGGCTATAATAGTTTGAGGTTGAGCTTATATGTATAATTTTTAAAGTATTTGATGTAATACTACTGAACCAAATCTATATTGGATACTTCATATTTTCAAAACTAAATCCAAATGAGATATTTATATACCTGGATGGTTGGATTTGGTGTAAGTTATTTTGTATTTCAATTGGATTAGAACATTTGGTTCATACCATTTGGTATCATAGTTTCATATAGAAGATCTCATAGTAATGAGTCTCTCAAATGGATGCATAGTGTTTTGAGATGATTTATTTGTATATCATCTATTTTATTTTTTATAATTTTGTGGTTGTTATTACTTTTCATGTTTTTAGAAGGTTTTCTCTATCATGATTACTTTTTTGTGGCCTTGGTCTTATTTGAGAGAGATATCGCACCCGGGTAGTGATTATGAGTTTGAAGTTAGTGTTTCATTGTTTTTTTTGTTCCGTGAAGTAACATGTTTGACCTCTTTTGATGGGGAGATTCTGGAGAGGTATATTCTTGTGTGTTTTCCTAAACTATCATTTTATTTTCATTTTCATGATATTTATATTAAATTCTCAAGGATGATATCATTTTGGGAGGTATCTGATGTAAGTGAAATGATCTGTTTATCTTGTCCCTTCACATGTGTCTGACGTACTTGGTTCATGGAGGAACCCTATCATTGGGTCGGTGGAGTTTGGGAGACGAAATCTTGAATTAGGAAAGGTTCACAATTTGATCAATTTTTCAAAATACAAGAGTCTGATTCATGACATGTATAAGAATCCATTCCCTAATTAGGGAAATTCATATAGTGTGAATAAGGACAAGAATAGTTTGTTCAATAATTGATGGTGTGGAGGACCATATTTGATGAATATGTCCATAAAAACTCATTATTTGATCATAAATTTCATCACAGGACATGATACAGGGTGATTGGATTTATGTGATTAAAAATATTGATGATTGTTTTACATGAAACATTCATGAAGTGAATTACCCAATCACGTAATGAATCGTCAACTAGATTTGTACCTATAAATCAAATCAATCCATACGTTTAAACAAAATACCCCAATTTCTATCCCAAAACTAGGTATTAATAAGTTCTTTTTATTATTTGATGAAACCCATTAGAAATGGATTGATCCATGACTTCCATTAATCTATATGTGGTGATCTATTGATAGTTTCACTGCTTCTATTGATTTTTTTCTCTAACAATTTTCCTCGTATTGATTCTTGTAATTTTTTGAAATATGTTCTCTTTTTTAGAATGGAGTTCATTTATGATTTTTTGTGTGGTTGTGGTTTGGAATTCTTGTAGTGTTGAATTTTCCTATCAATAGATTTTGTTTTAGTTTTAATTATTTATACTTTATGATCAAAGAATGTTGAAAGTCTCTAGTTGGGATTCTTTTCCACTTCTATTATTTATGTTATATCATAAAGTAGTCATTCTTGGTTCCATTGGGTGATGATTAAATTAACATTAACAAAGAATAACTTTTAATTTTTAATGTAATGCTTTATGGTTTTAACAATCACATTTTTTTACAATGTATTAATAGTTTTTCAATTTATTTTTTACATACTGTGACATCTGTGATATTTCTATAGTTGTCATGTTTTTTATGATTTTATTTAGAATATTTAATTTTATGAAAGTGGTTAATGAAAATATTTTCAATATTATTAATGGTGTAATGAATTAAAGAGGAATATTTATTGAATTGTTTGATTAATATTGTTTTTAGAAACAAAGTGCTCTTGAATGGTTGTTTAATTGAATGTTTTCCACTATATGATATTTTAATTAGATGATGACAATGAATATAAAAATTCTTTTTGTTTCAGATAATAAATAGTCATGTTAGTGGATTTTATATCTCTTAATGTTTTCTAAAACCACATACTATGATGTTGATCACGACAAATAATTTATTTCATTTAATATTTTACGACGTAGAATTATAATATTTGTAAGATAGGATAATTTAATTGGTTAACCAATGATGGTAATGAAATATATTTTTTGATAAAGAAAATTTTTTGGATCTTTGAGAGGATGTATAATTGTGAAATCCAGATACCATGGATTTTAGAGAATACATTCTCTATAGAATTACAATATTATTTATTTCCTTTTATGTTTTCTATATATATGATCTTTATTATATGATGTGATGTGATCATGGGATTGAAAATGGAATTTTTAGATATGGGATGGAGGGGACTTGGTGTGGGTAATATAAAATTCATGTGTCGAATAGATGCATTATGATATTCAAGGTCATGTTGGTAATGGAACCATGATTGATAGAATGTGAAGAAATTAATAATTAAAATTGATTTTGTAAACTATGGGATGTATTATTGTTAATAAATATTTTTAAAGGTTTCATGTACTATTTTCTTGTAATTTCATTCATTTCCCTATTTAATTAGGTTGTTGTTCGTGCTAGGTTAATGCATTTATTTTATGGTATATTAAAATGTTTCACAGAGTAAAAGGAATTAGTGATTGGAAAGAATAATATTTTTTTATCAGATGATTTTATTTCATTAATAAAATAACAATTTTGGTAATATTTTGGAATTATAGAATCAGTACGATTAGAATTGGAGGTCATGTACATCAAATGGATGTTTTTGTAATGTAAAAAAAGTGCTAATAAATTGTAAATGTCTTAATTAACAAAAAATGAAATCATAAAATGAAATAACTATTTAAATGATGATCCTTGAATTCATTCATACTTATAGTATATCAAATTATTCGTGGTGGTAGTTTGGTGTCAAACTGATGATAGTTTTAGTTTAGCCTAAGACTCTGTTGACACCCATATTGTGTTTTGGAGATATATTTTATATAGAATGTTTTAAAATTTAATATGAAACCCAAACCATTTTGATAAAGAAACTAACACCTAGTAGATTCTATCAAGGTTCTTTCCCAATCACACATGTTGGTGAGGGAAAAAAGGTGACTAACTCCTATAGCCCATTATCTTCTACTAGGTGTAGTATATGTGGGTATTCATGGTCGTTATAATTCCCCATATATACATGTATAGATATGTAATGTGTTTTTGTTTTTTTACACATTTTTATCAACAAATATAGCATTATTTGGATTATTATAGGTATTATATTAGTGACATTTGATGGTTTGTGGTATAATACATGACATACGTGCTGTGGTGGCTCTAAAAAACTACTCACGAACAATATACAGTTATGGAATGGTATGATGAGAGGATTTATTTCATGTAGTTCATGGTATGTGATGAGGAGATTATTTTTTCACCATATTAATTTTTTTCTGCATTATCCCATGTTTCTTCTTGTAGTCTTACCATTTTAGTGATATTGATTAAGGCATGCAACATTGGTGTAGAGTTAAAAACTACTGCGGAAGTGGTAGTGTGGTAGTTTATTTTTATATTACATTAGATGTTCCTTTTTATATGATACTTGGTTTAAGGTATCCACTAGGAGGATATGAACATATAATACATGTTTATGTGATGAGTTAGATTTTCACTTTGTTTAAATGGGATTTAACTTTCATTCTTTATCATTTTCACAAGTGGCGCTAGGGAAGATACTATAGAGTAATCATTTTACCATAACCGAAGGTCTATATAAAATGTTTTAGGTTACAATGATATTATTGAAGAATGGTATGGAAATTAGTAGATCATTTCTGGTCATGATTTGTTTTGTTCCACCGTCACTACTAATATTATTTTTTGGTTCTTGTAGTTGTCTTACTATTGTCATATTTAATAAATTTACATGCATGTATTTGGATGTCTCCATACATATTATATGGGCTTGAGTTGTTCGATGTTTCTCTCTTATCTACCATTTCTTGTGACATAGAGCATAATTAAACACATTTGTGTATATAATATATCCACAGTGCTTGTCTCTAACCCATGTTACAAATATAATAGAAATATAAAGATTATTATTTCATGTAAAATTTAAAATTCTCATCCGCATGACAGAATTATTGGAAAATGATGTTGATGTTGGATATTCATATTGTTAATAGTAATGGAGAGAAATGATAAATGAATTATTCATCATTAATGGTGTTTAGAATTGATATTATGATATAAATTAGGAAAATTATTAATTTTTTTAATATTTGATGTAATAAATTGACTATGGTTATGAAATGTTATCAATTAATCAGTTATTTAATTAAAGTAAGTAGATATTTGAAAAAGATAAATATTTTTTGCTAAGTGAGGCAGGTTTCAGGTGATGATTAGATGATTTTTTTTAGGATCATGATTAAAAATTGATTAAATGTTTTTGTTTACATCTCTTTGTGTTTTCTCTAGATGAGATCCTTTCAATTTGACATGATATAACCCTATGGGGGTTGGTGGATTTTTTTGATATGAATGGGGAGTCCCATGTTTGTAGAATTAGTTTTCACTTGAGATAGTGATATTGATGGTGTTCTCAGTGCTGCAAATAGATTTAATAGAATGTGATGAAACTGATCATTCCCATTATTGTGTTTGAAGTGAGATTAATTCTTGAGAATGTTCTCAGATACCAGATGCTATGATTTTTGTTTACCATTATTTCATTACCCAATACTCAAAATGTCATGATATTCATGGTTATTTAACTATTTTATGGTGTCATGTGATGTTTACTAGGGATATTGGAATTATAATATTTTATTTATTCAAAATTATTTTATTCTGAGAGGTTGGTGCTTGTGTTAGGACTCGTCCCAGTGGGTCCCATGTCACGATACCACATGTCTACCTCCAATAGGATAAGGCCTGGTGACAACCATCTAGTTTTCATATAACAGACATTATAGGACATAGAATAAGTAAATATAAAAAGGCGTACATGTACATGCCTATAAAATGTTTAAATTTAAAACCAAATAATCTATGATGCATAAATACATCTACATCATGTTACATGAGTATGAAAATAAGTAATAAAAAGTAAACAAATCCAAATACAATCACACCACAAAGAGATTTAAATGAAAGACCAACCTAATAATAAGAACTGGTACAAATTTCAGAAATTTGTGGTGACACACCTTGATTTATCCGTTCACACTAAGCATAGTTTAGTATTAGTTCAATGAGGAATCTGTCAAAATGTAAATCATCTACACAAGACACAACACGTGGGGAAATCCGATGTAGTGGAGAGTACGAAAATACTCAGTAGAATACCCCAAAACCATAAAGCATACATCAACGTAGAATATAGTTATATCAGAAAATGTATATGAATACAACACTTATGATATGAATATCCAGATATTCTCAACATCGACACAAAATCTAGAGGTATGTCACAACAATATTGTACCAACATAGGATTCCTACTAAATTATTCCATGAAGAACTCATATAGGAGAACACACTCTTGTGTATGATATAACTGATAATGTCCTTGTGAGATGTAATAATCATCTTGTCTTGTCCGGAGAACAACATTCTAATATATTGAATAGAATACATTACACAAATTATTATAATTACCAAGGCGATAGGGTGATACGAAAAACTAAATCTTGATAAACCCTCTACGTGGAAGATCAACACTGACATATTGTTGGTCATGGAGATACCAAGAACTCCACACAGGGAATAAAGATGAATATAGTATATCACTCCATACCTCTCATAGGGATTCCAATGAGTCTATTGAGTATGTCATATTGAATGGACCATAGTCACAGGAGTATGAAATGATTCCATAATTTCACTTACGGAAAGGATCAGGTTCACAAACTCAAATGATAGCATTCCATATATATGGAGGAAAATTTATCCAAGGAATGTATTCAATAGTACACACCATGTAGTAGGGGTTATATCTCGTGTCACTATGCCACATGATCTGCTAACGTAATTGACAAATGTCAGAAAGTCGTGTCTATGCAGGGGAGTAAAAATTTGATAGAAAACCTGTGTACTATACTCGATATATTTTTACCTTCAAAATTACATGATAAGTTCCCCTAGGAGTAACCACATTCCATGTGACAAGGGTCACATGCCATATACTGATTTTTTTTTTAATTTTCATGATAACCATATTAAGGGAAATAGGTAACCACATACATAACATGGGAATCCAAATAAAAGATGCTTAAATTAAATTTTAAATTCAAAACAAATGTCAATCCTGAGGAGGCTTTGATCCAAGAGTCACCGCGTCAGCTGGAGTTATGTCGCTGCCATCCGTCTTCATCAACATGGTACACCATTGTCGACTCGACATGCATAAACTGCCAGAGCTGATGATCAGAGTGAAGAAAACAAATGATAAATCATCATAACCATAACACTAGAATTCACATACAAACCATAAAAATCCTTAATGGAGAATTTGAGTAAGAAACACCAAGAAGATAACTCATCATTCTTCACCCATAACACAAATTTTAGGAAGAAATCTAAACAATCAAGTATAAAATAAACAAAAAAACTCCCTTCAAATTGTTAAAGAAAACATTGAACATCACCGTCATCGAAGAGGCCGCGTACTAAAACCGTCCGGACTCTGTTCACGCCCGAAATCTCGACGACTGCCATCCAAGACATCCCAAAACATCTCAGTACTGCGGCCCCAACACCAACTAGGAGAGGCACAAAGGAACACGATGTCAGATCCAGGGAAGGAGTGGCCATCCAATAGTGTTGGACTCATCGATGATCCGAAGCTCAGAATCCAGGATTTGTTTCACACAACAAGCATCAATTGAGGACCACCGCATCTCAGAAGAAAGAAATCTTATACGTGCCTCCCGGAACATGGATAAACGAACAACTCACACATCCCAAAGACTCCAAGAATCCATGTAGCCAACCGATAAAGAGGGTGATGGACGAACCAGAAGCCATAGATGTAATTGAATCAAGCATGATGATACTAGAGAATCTCACCTCAGTTGGTCCATCAAACTCATGGTGTCTAAGCCATCTTCGTGCGAAAAAAACACCAGGGGAAGAAAGAATAGGGGGAGGAGAAGGAAAAATTGATTAAAGGGGGGAGATGGAGCTGAATTTGCATCGCCCTCCCCCCAACAATGAATCACTATGATAACCAAGCGGTACGTGATGAGGGAGAGATCGCTCCCTGGTCACATGACATATGAATATTCACTTCATCCGGATATCATAGCCCCCACTCAAGGGGACCACACATTATGAAATACCCATGTTCACACTATAGTGATCAGTTTTTTAGAAATAGTTGGTTTTCATTCTGCACTGATGCCACCATGGAATATGACATCAATATCACTATGATTCTAGCATCTACCTCATTTGGACATCATTGTCTTCTTCCATCGGATACCAGCCATCTGATTCATCTATAAAACTGATCAGATCAAATCATTGATACTTTAAGGACTCATCCATAAACCTAAAATAATCTTGATTTATGTAAAGAATTATACATTGAGGATCTCTTTAGGTATAGAGTTTTATATAATAAGTACATAATTATTACATTACTTCTTAAGAATTAAAATGTAGACACTTATACTCTGTCCAATTTTTTCACAATAATAAAACTCATCAACTAAAACAACAATTATTTTCTTGAAAAAAATAATCTTTAGTTATTAATTTCTATTACCCTTCCATATACCTTGTGATAAAATTTCAAAAACATGGGATGAGCATAAAATGCTCAATAAGGGTTATAATATGAAGAAAGAAAACATTAGTCCATAAATACAGACAGATTAATAAAATCATACTTTTAACTCATAAAACATAATCCCTTTACAATATTTAATTAAATCCTAAGATTTATGAATAACACTTAGATATTATAAATCATAAAGGAAACTTGTGGAATCCATTACATAATTACATTGCAGCTTTCACTTCTATGTTGGGAGATATGTTTGTAATTGTCATCAAAATATATTAACTATATATCTTAAGAGAAGAAATAATGTTTACCTCCATCACATTACCCCATGAATAAGAAGGCTATATCGGGCTCACCCACCCTTTTTTATGGAATCAGCCATATAAGTAAATAGTTCCCATGAACCATAACATAATAATGACACATAAAACAAGTATAAAAGAAAATATAAAATTACTACATTTCAATTACAAGATACCATTTCCAGATATTGAAATAATCAATGATTTATCAACCCCATTTTCAATACCAATATTCATAAAAATGGTAAATGGTATTTATTATCCTTTTAAAAAAATTACTACTTGTTGAGGAATCTATATATCAAATAATACATCTGGTGGCAGAATGGCCATTATCACCACACATGTTAAAAAAAGAAATATTCCATTTTTCGTTCAGTAAAATGATTCGTAAATCAAAAGATTAATTTTTAAAATAGTTGAATGAAAATAAAATAAAAATGGTATAATTATAAACTTAATAAAATAAGGTCATGTATAAAAAAAATATGCCTTAATGAAAGGAGATTGAGATGATGTTCCTAACCATGAGTCTGACATGTCTCGTTCATTATTTATATTGCTGAATAAAAAAATTAGGTTAATTCATCATTATTTAGAACCTTTTTCGTGTTTCTTATTCATTTTATATTATTTATTTTCATGTTATCAAAATTAAATAATTACTTATGTTTATATCAGTTGGTTTGTCGATATTCGCTACATGAGTCGAAAATGAACTTCATTTGATGTAATGTGTATGTGTATTCAAATGTACATAACCACTAGAATGTTATTCCTGATGTAAGTATCATATATATCAATTATATATGTATTTATATCTAATATATATATATTTAGAATAGCCATAACATTTGCAGATATGAAATGAAATGTATCGTTAATTGAGATGACAACCAGTACATACCCATGAACATTACATTCATTTATTTTTCATATTTAATGGAATGAAAACTAAATGATATATAGGAATATTATAATTATATTATCATATAATAATTTATATATGTTATATATTTTCATTCTATCCATCCTTTATATGTTCCATGTATGTCATGACCGAGTCATATCACTTTGAAGGGGTGGTAGTCCTCACTTCCTCAAATGAAATTATCGTATTTACACATTATAGAAAGCATAATTATATTATTGAAAAACAACTGAATCATAGAGATAATATAAATATATATTATATATAAATAAATTTCCATCATAATGGGCACTATTAGAGGTTGTAGGACAAAATTGAAAATTCATTGTTTCGTCAGGCAGTACTTCACCGAACACAGAATCCTTATGTTCGTATCCATTAAATGGAGGTGTGTGTAAGTTTAGTTTGAATCCTTATCATAAAGAATAGTATTATATTGAGAATAATTTTGTTTTTAGGCAATAAAATAATTAAAATATCATAGGGAGTTGAGAATGAATATTATGGAAAGGAACTTGAGATAATATAATACCTCTAAAGCGCGTAACTTCTTTTAATTTTAGCCAAAAGGCATTCTTGAATTACCTTCCACCAAAGGTAAGGCCTTTAAGAGGAAATTAGGGATGTTGGGAAGTTTTTTTTAGAAATTGGTTGATACAAGATCTTGAGAGGTGTGAGTAAATGGGTAGAGGTGATTCCCTTTTATAAGAGGGAGGAGAGGCACTTTTGGAATGTTTTGAAGTAATGTAATTTTTAACATCATTTTTAGTTTAGAATGGTCCGAAAAAAATTTATTTCAAATATAATATGATTTTTGTATGAAAAATCTAAACCAATATGTTTTAGACAAGTTTAGCTCAGAAAAGTAACCTTATCATTTAGCATTTACCCTTAGTAAAAAAAATTAAATATTTCAATGTCTTCTTGCATTTTTAAAATATATGGTTACTATAATTACTATAAAATAACAGGAGAACCATAATTGGATAATTAATGACATATCAATCATTATAAAATTTATTTGGACGGATCTTTGATTTTTAGGACTATTATATAATTTAATAAAATATTATTTGTTTTAAAAACTTATTTATGTAAATTTTGACACTATAAAGTAATTGATTTTTGTTAATGTCAAAAAAACATGATTACTTGGAAAAATAGAATTAAATAAAATATAATTTATCAATATCATCCATGAATTTCGTGTATTTCATCCAAATAATGAAATTACATTTATTTTAATATTTATAATATTATTTATTTGAATCTGTTATTAATGTTTCAATCACTGCATCATCATTGTGTCATATTTAAATTACTTTATTTATTGTCTACAAATTATAAATAAAATATAAGGATGTATGAAATATTTTAGGATTTTTAAAGAATATTTATTGTTGAATACATTACTTATATAACCCCATAAAAAAATAGTTAAAAAATACATGTTTATGTTATTTTTATCTTTATTTTAAATTAATTATTATAAAATGTTAATATCACTCCCAAGTGGATCCATAGGGTCGAAAAATATATCTAATGATTCCATTGGTCAGAAATATCTTATTCAATATTATAATTAAAATTTTAGTTCTATTTTATATTATTATAATATTATTTTTACCATTATTTTCCAGATTTACCCAATAACCATGGTAAATAAAATAATTACTAAAGTTACTAATCATAATTTTCAAAAATAAAATGTACATATTTAAATAATTTGGACCTCCTGATTAAAAATATTGAATCCATTTTTCCAAATTCAAAACAATGAATTTTCTTTATTTAATATAATATTAATTCTCTAAAAAAACCAAAAAATGGGTTTCTGTGAAGCAATAACTTTCAAAATATTGAAATGTAGTATATCCAATATAAAAGTGAAATTAAAAATAATTAACATAATTGGATTAAATTATAAAACATAATCCAATTAAAATTTAAAACCAATTAAAATTTTAATCAAACTATATAAATAAATTATATTAAAATGCTGTTTTGAATTAAAATAATGTTTTTTTCACTATTCATTAAAAAAAATTCATTATCAGAAAAATACCAAAATTTCGTCCAATGTAAATTTTTATGTCCCAATTCTAAAAAGAATTTTATTTTTTCATATATAATATATAAGTCTGATTAATAATATATTTAAAAAGTGTTCGAATTCAAAATGTGGTAAAATGACTTTTAAAAAATATTAGAGTATTTCATGCGTAAAATTGGATTCATTCTTATTTTAAGACTATGCAATATATTGGATAAATGTAAAGACATTTAAAAACTTGTATTATAATATTTTAGTTAGTTCTGTTCTTTTCCACCAATACAACAACTTGGTATTAATTACCATTAAAATTAGTAATATTATTATATTTTTTTCGGTATAACTCAAAGTAGTGTGCAACGTATGATTTCTGAGAAACATGTTGTTGCGTGTATAGTATGCAATATGAAAAATAATCCCCATTAATTTAAAAATAATATCATATTCATAAATTTTAATAGAAATTAAAATGTATTATTTCATAAATATCTGACATCCTACATCATTCTCCCCCTTTTGGGAACTACGTCCTCGCAATTCCATTCACTTATCAAATAAGTGAGGGTATTTTTCTCTCATATCATTTTCTGATTTTCATGTTGCCTCTTCGACCATATGATTTTTAGAAAAAACCATTACATGATGGATTAACTTATTCCATAAAACATTCTCTCCATCTTCAAGAACCTAGATTGTAACACCCCAAGATTTCAAAGTACTTTCTTTCATCCAAGTAATTCAATAAGTTCCACTACACACAATACTGAGTTCAAGTGCATCAGGACATACCTAGCCGTTCAAAAGTTTTTATGAATAGTATTAACTAAATTTTGAATTATATATAATCCTTATAATTTTAGAATCTCTATTATGAGTTTTTTAGACATAATATAAGAAAAAAATATTTTTTTCAGATAAAAGAAGTATTTTTCAAAAAATGAAAATTTACCACGTTTTAATGGGGAACCATTTTTAAATGCAATATTTGAAACTTTTATATATTCAATTTGTCAAAATATAATTCTTCTTTAGAATCGGGACATCAAAATTTACTTTGGGTAAAAGTTTGTTATTTTCCTGATAAAAAATCAATTTTTGATGAATAGTTAAAAATACAGGATTTTAATTCAAAACTCTCTTTTAATATAATTTATTTATATGGTTAATTTATCTTTTTAAATGGTTTCAAAGTTTAATTAGATTATATTTTTACCATTTAAACCAATTATGGTAATTATATGAAATTTTAATTTGAAATTGTGCATAAACAAATGTCAAACTTTTAATAGATATTGTTTCTTAAAAACCCACTATTTTTTTGACAACGAGAATTAATTTTAAATTAATTAATGTAACTTCTATGTTTTTAATATTTTAAAATAGAAATAATTATTTAAATCAGAATATAAATTATATCTTTGACTGATTTTTTTGTATTTTTTTGAAAAACATCGATTTTTTGTGAATAGTGAAACCACTATGTAGTAGTGAAATAACTGAATTTTTCATTAAAATGAAATTTTACAACTTCTATGAATTTAATTTAAAAAATACAACGTACATGGTTGTTTTTAGTAAATAAAATATTGTTCAATGAGATGAAAATAATTTTTGGTGAATGGTATCTTTTGACTTTTATTTACCACTGTTAAAGGTAAATAAGGTAGTTTAAGGTTAAAAGAATACTATAATAATTCCAAATTACCTTATCACATGTAATAACCTTATTGGATGAGTCATGACCAACTATGGTCATCTCTGGTTCAATTTTGGGACCCCATGGATCCACTTAATATGGATAATGACACATTATTTTAATTAACATTAAGTAAAGGAAAAAAAATGAAATAAGCCAATGTCTTTTAGAAAATTAATTTTTACATGGGGTTAGATAAGATATAATTTCAACTATAAATATTAATTAGAAAGATAAAAATATTTCCTACATCATGGTAATTGTTTTATAATTTTTACACACCATATAAATCAATTTATTTATGACACAATAATAATGCAGAAATTACCGTATTAATGAAATATTAAAATAATTGATATTTCAAATACCCAAATAAATGTAATTTGAGACTTTTTATGATTTAAACTAATTTTATAGGTTAATATTACATGTTAGTATTGATTTAATTAACATTTTTCAATGTAATCGTGCTATTATTATTTTCCAAAAAGTCAAATTCCAAATAGAGTAAAAATTGACATAAAAGGGGTTTTAAAACAAATATTATATTATTAATTGATATTATATTCCTAAAAATATATGGATTTTCCAAAAGACTTGTATAATGATATGTGTATTATGAATGAACCACTTGGGGATCTCTAAGAAGTTTATAATAAGTTTATTAACCATATAATATAAAAATACAAAGAGACATAGTAAATGTAAAACTAATTAACTAAGAGTGAAATCTAGATGATAAGGTTAATATAGTCACCCAAACCATTCTAAAATTTATTTATTGAGAGGTTTTGGAACCATCTCTATGTTAGACTTGAAAATAATCACTTTGGGGTAATTAAAATGTCACGAACCAACCCAACAGGGCTCGAGCCGTGACACCCCATGCCCGCCTCCAATAGGCTAGGGGCTGGCGACTAGCACCGAGTTGGCTATCACACACAAGGGAGGCATTAGCCTAAGGTACATGTACACACACACCCAGATACACATCCATGCAATAGTGCAGAGATTTATAAAACTGAAAAGTAAAAAAGGCATGCATACACTATCCCATAACCAGAGTACAACAGAAGTACAAAAATGGCAAAACAGGGACAACCAAAAGAAAATCTACAAAAGCGCGTTCAACCTGCTCTAAAGAAGTAGAAAACTGCCAAAAACACCCAATAGAAATCCCCCTTTGCACCGCACCAGCAAACACCCTGGTTAGTCTCGCTCACTCAGCTCCGCCTGCTCCGGGTCCTCCTGGGACTTCGTCGAAAAACATGTGGTCTGCACAAGACACAAACATGTATGGGCAAAGCCCGTGCAGGGGTGAGTATTAACAAACTCAGTAGGAACCACAAAAACCCAAAACAAAAGAGAGAAACAGAAAGGCAATAGTCCGCTCATCCCAGCCAGGGGGAACCCAAATGAGAGAGAAACTCCATCTCGTGACTATCCTTGTATAAAAAAAACTAGTCAGCTCAGCTCAGGTGTATTCCCATACAAACACCCTGAACAATCCATATAAACTCAGCTCACGCCTCAATGCCACAAGAGGTACCCAACTCATCACCAGCAACTGTCCACAACCAGGAGAGCACACTCCATGATCACTATCACCCTAGATGACACTCATCCGAGAGATACACTCCATCAGGTTTCTCACAAACCTCTCAGAAGCTCACCTGAGAGACCACGCACATCGGTTGGCCTCACTGAGGATAACTCAACGAAACAACATAACCACCAAACTCCTCGGATAGGGGATCCCCACTAGGGACCTCTAAGGGATACCAAAACCGACTCCAGTATATGAAGAAATCACAAATAGGGGATCAATCCTAGGGTCCGCTGGGGGATACCACGACCCGATCTGGCATACGCAGTTCTCACAGATAGGGGATCACACCCAGGATCCACTGGGGGATACCACAACCCGATCTGGCACTGGATAGAAGCACATCACTCAGATAGAGGATCATCACCCATAGAAAGATGGTCACGATGATACTGAAACCCTATCTGATATAACTCGAGTTGTAGGGGATGGAACCGATGATGCCACAGCCCTACAGAAACCCCACACTGAGTAGGGGATCACATAACCAACGATACTGCAACCCTACTATACACCTCATGCTGAGTAGGGGATCGTATGCCCGACAATGTCACAACCCTACTAAGTACGGCCCACCGCGTAGGGGATCATAATCCGGATGATGCCACAAATCCTACGGGGTTATCCTGCTAGATAGGGGATAGCCACCTGTGAATAAGAGGTCACAGCGATACCAAGAACCCGATATAGGAAACAGATGCTAGAGGATCCCACTCTAGGCCCACTGGAGGGATTCCAAAACTCTAACAGTTTAAACAACCCATTGAGAGGATCACAAACCTATACGAAGGTTGTGATGCCACACGAACCTTCCTGGGAATGAACCAAGGGAGTACCCTCAACCACTGCTGGTCTAAAACGTCGCTAACCCAAGCGACCGTAAACAATGCCACACTGCGCACCTCTAAGGCCAAAATGAAGCCACTATCGCGTTCCACGTAGAAAAACACACAGGATAGGCTATTTACGTGCCCAAAACTGAGCACTGGTGATAATGGAACTATTCATCGTAGCTAGCTCGTGCGATGCCCACACAACAATCCCTAAACCCATCGAGCGGATCATACCATGGTGATTCCCTTGGGAAAACAAGCGGAATCGACTACACGCTCGTCCGAAACGGACACCCGGTGAAAATAGTACTATTCACTAAAGCCAGCTTGGGTGGGGCCCATGCCTCGATCCCGAAACAGATTGAACAGATCGAACCATTGCGATCATCTTGGAAAAAAACATAGGATCGACTAATCAACCGCCAAAATCGGACTCCTGGTCCGAAAGCTGCGTTTCTCTGCAAATGCCAAAACCCGGCCTCGTGGGGCCCACGCCCTGTTCTAAGTCCCAATAGCCGGAAACAATCTCAAAAATTCCATCATACCACCAGGGTCACAAACTCCACTGACGACACATCAAACGGACATTACAGGCAAAATTTACAGCCGGTCAAAGTCGAATAATAATTAAAATATTATTATTATTCGATGTTTCATGAACCCGGGTCACAGAACAAGCCCGAAAAAACCCGAACCAATCCCAATAGGTCCGTATCAATTCCAGGGTCACTTCGACACTAAAGGCATGCGAATCAGAACTTTGGATTACACAAAATGGGGGGTTTTTAGAACCCCAGTCAAAATTTGACCGGACAGGCCCCACTTGGCCTGTCCGGCCCCCGCTGCCGCCGACCCCCTCTGCCACGGGACCGCCGCGCCACCGCACTAGGCGGTGCGCTGCTGCACACCAAGCGGCTGCCGCCTCCTCACTGGGTCAGCCCGCCGTCTGCCAGCGACGGCGCCGCCGCAGCGGTGCCGCGCCGACGGATCTTATGCGGACTACCGGGAGCTCTCCGGTGGTCCGTTTTGCAATTCGGAGGCGTCTGCGCTACCATAGGGACCCAATCTTCACTGATATGACTTCAATTTTGCAATATAATTCTATATAAATGGTATCAAGGGTTAAAACTCAAATCCGTCTACTTCCCAGGTGAAACGAAGACGTTCTGCCTTAGATCCGTTCTCCAGAGCTTCCACTGCATGCTCCTGGAACATCCGTCGTCGAATTCTGAGCTCGTGGGCGCTTCGTTTTCTTGATTCGGCAGATTGGCGGAAAAGAACGGCGATGAACGCCAAGAGGAACGATAAAGGGGGGTTCTGATATTTATAACAGCTGCCCGCTGGCGCCAAACCAGCCTTAGACCCGACGCCTGATGCGAACAATGGTAAGGTATCCCCTAGGGTAAACGCATCGTACTGAACGTAATGGAAGACTGAAATTTTCAATCCGAGACATCGTTCAGAAGTTATTCTAGCCGACGCTCGCACAGTAACTTCTCCATTTAATTACGAAAATGCCACTGGTGGCATTTCACATCGAAGGCATGCGCCAGCAAAGTTTACAGCTTGCCTAGGGTAGACGGCCCATTCCGGACGCAACCGTGCACTCAGATTCCTGATCTGAGGTACCATTTATGAGATATAAAACCCCCACCATGTGCATAGTATAAATATACTTAATATTTTTATAAAATTAATTTCGGGTGCACTGGGCCTTAGAATCGCACGCCGTCTTCGATCCTAGCTCTGGAATTCTTCTTAGAAATATTCCAAAGTCTGACATGGCCAAAAACCTGAGTCGCTACATCCTCCCACCTTAGAAATGTTTGTCCCTGAAAAGCCCTAAGTTCAAGGGAAGTGACTAGACTCTCAACTTAGTCTCGCACACCAGTGAGTTGGACCACAAATGCCCATGCCCGAACACATAAGTCAGAGGGACTCATCCACCGCACCTCGATACAATCCGCTTTGGGTGGCACTGACTCGGCCGCACGGTTTTAATCGTGTCAGAAAAAACACGTCTCGGTGGGCAAATGATCCCTCTTCCTCATTCATTCGAAGCATAACGATCAACACCCTCACAGGGTCTTACCAACGCCTAGAACAAAACTTTAGAAAACAACAGAAAGGGAAGGGTACCGCAAAACACAGTCTAACAAACAACTGCAGTAAGTAGAAAAGACACAAGGTATTCCCCTCTCCATTCGAGGAGCCTCTGGGTTAACAACCTCCAGGGAATGAAACTGTCCTCACCATCAGCCACCAGCTCCCAAATCTTGGTGTGGACCACCTTGGGGTGGGGGTGGTGGAAACTGGTACCGCCCACCACCTCCTCCTGCTGCACCCGCTCTGCCGCCACGTCTGCTACACTGTGAACCTCCATATTCGAGAATCTGCCTCTGCCTAGGTGGTCCATCGACCAGCACCCTCTCAGCAGTACGTCGGGTCGGAAAATCTCTAGCAAGATGTCCCCGAACATCACAAGCGTCACACTGCCACTCCTGCAGCTGACCAAAATTGGCCTCCGAGCCTTGAGCCTCAGATCGTCCATCCTGGGGTCGCCTCCTGAAACATCACTAATGCCATGTCCCCTATGTCTACCGTCGGCTACCAGATGCAGACATCTCTGCTCTCGCGTGCCCAGCAATAAAAGGGGGAATATTCTCAGCCATAAAGCTCTCAACCACCAACGCTCACTCCAGCACTCCAGCATAGGTGTGAAATTACAAGGAAACAACAACTTCTCGGATTTCACTACGCAAGCCCTTCTAGAAGGTCAGATCCCTAATGAATGGGTCTCGAACCATATCCAGGGAGTAGAATGACAGGTCTGTAACCTCATTGAGTACTCCAACACAGTCAGGCCCTCCTTCTGAAGCTGTAGTAGCTCCTGAATCCACACCGACATCAGCGTCACTGGATAGAACTATTCCATGAAGAGCTGCTCAAACTCTTCCAAAGTGAGTGTCTCCTCGTCATGGGACTACCTCACCAGGCTCCAACATCGCCCGGAAGAACCATGCAGAAGGCTCACCGCTAGGACCACCATCTGATTTAGAGGTGTCCTCACTAGGCGGAAAACTTGGGTGACTGCCACAAGCCAGTCATCAGCTACCTGGGGGTTTGGATCAACCTAGAACCTCAGAGGGCGCTGCCTCTGGAACAAGTGCATCACACATAGCCTACATGCAACCTCATCCTACACTTCCGGTACAACCAGCATCTTTACAGGTGGCGGCTCAACTGGTGGACCACATGGAGGTGCACCCTCAGAACCTGCGCCCTGCTCCACAGCCTCTACACGGGGCGGGTCATCACCACAATCCTTCTGTAGAACCCTCGTTGGCTATCATCGTGGAGGCATCCTGAAATACATTCAAGACTTACCACTGTCAATGAGTATATCTAGAGAGATGACTCAAGAAGGACAAGTAAAACCCAAAAACCCAGTCCTATATGATTCATATAATGTTATGTCCCTACGACAAGTGTACAAATGTCCCGAGTCGAACGGTAGGTTATCAGAGTCCTGGTGTATGGATACGTCGGCCGCCGCACCCACACTAGAGTCCCTGGCCTAAAATCCGAACTCGAAACATCTTAACACTGCCACTATGCAACCCAAACCAAACTCACAGCTAAACCAGCTACGCAGTGAGATCCCAAAGGTGGAACCTCCTCAGATACCACTCTGTCACAACCCGACCCAATAGGGCTTGAGCCACGACTCCCCAAGCCCACCTCCAATAGGTTAGGGGCTGGTGACTAGTGCTGATTAGGCTATCACATATAATGGAGGCATTAGCCTAAGCTACCTGTACACATGCACCCACATACACCTCCATGCAACAGTGCAGAGATATTTAAAACTGAAAAGTAAAAATGCATGCACACCCTATCCCACAACCAGAGAACCACAAAAGTTCAAAAAAAGAAAAATAGGGCCCACCAAAATAAATCTACAAAAGCGAGTCCAACTTGCTCTGAAGAAGGGGAACGCTGCCACAAACACATGCTAGAAAGCTCCCTTGGCACCGCACCAACAAACACCCCAGTCAGTCTCTCTCACTCAGCTTCTCCAGCTCTAGGTCCTCCAAGGACTCCGTCAAAAGGAATGTGGTCTACACAAGACTCAAACATGTGCTGGAATAGCCTGTGTAGGGGTGCGCAAAATCATACTCAGTATGCACCCCAAAAACCCAAAGCAAATGAGAGAAGATGAAAGGAAACAATCTGCTCATCCAAGCCAGAGGGAACCCAGATGAGAGAGAAACTCCATCTCGTGAACATCCTTGGCTAAACACAACTAGTCAGCTCAGCTCAGGTGTATGCCCATACATACTCCCTGAACAATGCAGATAAACTCAGGTCACGCCACAATGCCAGAAGAGGTACCGACCTCAACGCCAGCAACTGTCCACAACCAGGAGAGCACACTCTATGATCACTATCATCCTAGATGACACTCATCCGAGAGATACACTCCATCAGGTTTCTCACAAACCTCTCAGATGCTCACCTGAGAGATCACGCTCTTCGGTTGGCATCACCAATGATAACTCACCGAAACAACATAACCACCAAACTCTTCAGATAGGGGATACCCTCTAGGGTCCACTAGGGGATACCAAAACCCACTCTGGTATACGAATAACTCATGGATAGGGGATCACTCCCAGGGTCTGCTGAAGGATACCACAACCTGATCTGGCATACATAGTTTTCACAGATTGGGGATGAAACCCAGGATCTGCTGGGGGATACCACAACCCGATCTGGTGCTCGACAGAAGCACATCACCGAGATAGAGGATCATCGCCCATATAAAGGTGGTCACGACGATACTGGAACCCTATCTGGTATAACTCGTGGTGTAGGGGATCAAATTGACGATTTCGCAACCCTAAAGAAACCACACGTTGAGTAGGGGATCATATAACCAACGATACCGCAAGCCTACTATACACCTCATGGTGAGTAGGGGATCGTATACCCGATGATTCCACAACCCTACTAAGTACGTCCCACCACATAGGGGATCATAATCCTGATGATTCCACAAACCCTACTGGGTTAACCTTATAGATAGGGGATCACCGCCCATAAATAAGCGGTCACAGTGATACCAAGAACCCGATCTAGGAAACAGAAGCTAGAGGATCCCACTACAGGCCCAATAGAGGGATGCCACAACTCTAACAGTTTAAACATCATATCTAGTGGATCACAAACCTATACGAAGGTTGTGATGCCACAAGAACCCTCATGAGAACGAACCAAGGGAGTACCATCAACCACTGCTGGTCCAAAACATCGCTAACCCGAGCGACCCAGAACAATGCCAAACTGCGCACCTCTAAGGCCAAAACCAAGGCCACCTTCATGTTCCACACGGCAAAACACGCAGGATAGGCTGTTTACTCACCTGAAACTAAGAACCAGTGAAAAAGGCACTATTTACTGTAGCTATCTCGTGCGGGGCCCACACAACGATCCTGAAACCCATCGAGCGGATCAAAACACAGCGAACCCCTCGAAAAAACAAGCGGAATCGACTACTCGCTCGTCCGAAACGGACACCCGGTGAAAATGGTACTATTCACCAAATCCAGCTCGAGTGGGGCCCACGCCTCGATCTCGAAAAACATCAAACGGATCACACCATTGCGATCCTCTCATAAGAACACACATGATCATCTAATCAACCGCCAAAATCGGACTCCTGGTGCGCAAGCTGCGTTTCTCCACAAACGCCAAAACATGGCCTCGTGGGGCCCACACCCCGTTCATAGTCCCAACACCCGGAAACAATCTCAAAAATTCCATCGTAATATTAGGGTCACAACACCACTGACGGAACGTAAAATAGACCTTCCAGGCAAAAGTTACGGCCAGTCAAAGTCGAATTATAATTAAAATATTTTTATTATTCGACATTTCGTGACCCCAGGTCATGGACCCAACATGAAAAAAACCCGAACCAATCCCAATAGGTCCGTCTCAATCCCAGGGTCTCATCCCCGTAGACTGCGCATGAATCAGACCTTTGGATTACACAAAACAGGGGTTTTTTGAACCCTAGTCAAAATTGGACCGGACCGGCCCCACCTGGCCGGTCCGGCCATCGCCGCCACCCGCCAGTGCCGGGCGGTGCCCCACCACCGCACCGCAGCCCGTGCCTCCATGCTTGGTAGTGCGCTGCCACACACCGGGCAGCCGCAGCCGCCTCACCGGGCACGCCACAATCCGTTGGCGCCAGCAGATCTTTCGCGGACCGCGGGGGGCTCCGAAGTGGTCCGTTTTGCCATCCAGTGGCGTCTATGAGACCTTTGGGACCCGATCTACAATGAAACTGCATGAATTTTCAAGAAAACGTAGAATAAACAGGATCGGTGGTTAAAACTCAAATCCGCCTACCTCGCGGTCGAAACGCCGACGTTCTGCCTTAGATCCGCACTCTATAGCTTCCGTTGCATGCTCCTGGAACGTCCACCATCAAAATCCGAGCTCATGGGCGCTTCGTTTGCTCGATTCGGCAGATTGGCGGTGAAGAACGACAAAGAACAACGAGAGGAACGATAAGGGGGGGGTACTGATATTTATAACAGCCGCCCGCTGGCGCCAAACCCGCCTCAGACATGACGCCCGCTGCGAACAAAGTTAAGGTCACCCCTAGGGTAAACGCGTCGTTCTGAACCCAAGGGAGGACTCATATATTCAATCCAATACTTCGTTCAGAAGTTATTCAAGCCGACACTCACACACTAACTTCTCCATTTAATTACGAAAATGCCCATGGTGGCGTTTCTCACCGCAGGCCCGTGCCAATAATGTTTACACCTTGCCTTGGTTAAACGACACATTCCAGACGCAATTGTGCCCTCGGATTCCCGATCTGAGCTACCGTATAGGAGATATCACACCCCCACTAGGTGCATAGTATAAAAATACTTAATATTTTTATAAAATTTATTCCGGGCACATCGGGCCTCGGAATCGCATGCCGTCTTCGTTCCAAGCTCTGGAATTCTTCTTAGAAATATTCCAAAGTCTGACAGGGCCAAAAACGCATATTTCTATATAGAAAAAAAATATGAATTTATTATAAAATAATATTTCTAGATTTTCGTATTGTGCCCCTCACGCCTATTATAAAAGGGACCCCCCTCTCTTTAATTCACATCTTAAAATCCATTTGGATCAGCCAACCCCGGACCAAATACCCTCTCCACTATCCTAAATTTAACTTATAGGCCTTAGTTTGATTATAAATCCAACCAAAGGAGACCTTTTGATCAAATCGAATTAAAAAACCTGAAGAGGAGGTAATGTTTTCACGACGCTATTTCAAGTTACTTTCTCATTACACTTCTTCTTTCATTGTTATTTCAATTCTAAAATAATAACTCTTGTATCTTATATATACTGTGATATTATTTTAAATATAGTGAAACCATATTCAGTGTTCTATCCATACTTTGAATGACATGTCACTATACGTGCTTACTTATGGCTTACCGTCTCCACGTCGTGGTGTAATTGTTATTCAATACATTATTATTTGGATGTGTATAATAATGAGTATTATTAATGTAAAAAATAAATATAAAATGATAATTAATCTTTATATATGTTATATCATGAAATTATATATGATTTGAGTATCGAAGTAATGATGTTGTCACTTGTACGTACGCACGGAATACCGTCTCCATGAATGAGATAAGATTCATTGCCCATCATATCCATTCAAGTATAATTTTCATTAGATGACCAAAAATAATGTCTAAAAAATTACTATAATTGTAGATATTAATAGCATACAACCTATACATAAAAAAATGGCTTCTGTAACCAAATATATAAGGAGAATGAATCAATTATCACCCCAAACGATGATAATAGTAAAATATTATAAACAAAGAATTATAAAAATATCATATATGATATCATAATTATGTATATTTTTATTGTATAATTAAATAACAATTTTTAAACTATTATACATGAGTTTAACATACCATCTACTGGGGAAAAGTACAAGGAAAGGGTTAGTTCACAATCTCTTTATTATCCGATGTTTTTTATTTAAGTATCTACTGAGAACACTTTATCATCCACATCCATGTTTCATAAAAATGTGTTTCAAAACATTTTTAATATTTAGTAGAAAATGGGTTAATTTCATTTATACCATTGTTTAACATTATACGTTTTTGAAAGGAATCATTCCGTCATTTTCCAAAATAAGGTACTTTTTGACCTTTTCGACAAATTTATGATTAGAATTTTTTTACCTTATACAGAGGGCATGGCTATTTTCCACCGTTATAACATCGTCGAAGCTTCATTTAAAACATTATAATCATATTTTCTAAATAATTGTTTTATTTTATAATTATGTGACTTTTAAATGATTTCAGAAAGGTGATATTTCTCTCAAATATTTTTGATTTCATCCATGTCAACATCTTGTGATGGATTTTAAGCTTATTTGATGATGATTTATTATGATACGAAACTTCCATATTGTATTAATGAATTTTTGATATGTTTTACAGTGGATTGTTATTTTTATACCATTCATGGTTTATAGATGATGTATTGAAATTTCGTGTGCTATTTTTAATACGAATGTTTATGTTATGATTAAACCTTCTTATATGAGGAATGCATTGGATTTAGTAAGTGAAGGGTGGATCCCACTATAGCTCCTCGATGAATCAGTATGTCTCATGAGACAAACTAGGTTATTGGAATAAGGCCTTGAAAAAATTTATTTGTAGTCTTCGCACAAGGCCTTGATTATCTTGTTATGATAGTCTGGCATTATGCATTCCATCATTATGAAAGTGGCTTATTGATATTACATGTGATTATTAGACTAGTAGAATATCCATGTGAATATGTAAATGGAATTATTTCAATTTATCTTTTCCATATTATTCTGAAGTTCAAGTTTAAAAAGATTTTGTTTATTTATACATTTCTTTAAATTTTTTTTCTTATTTATGAATGTTTTCTCTATATTGATATTCTTACTGAGCATCTGAGCTCACCCCTTTAAATTTTTAATTTTTTCCAAGATGTGAAGAAGTATTTTATGAATGACCTGTAGGGATATTATAGTGGAAATTAAATACAAGATGTTATTGTAGTTTTTTTACTTTATGATGTAATGTAAGACTTATGAATATATCTAGTGTTTCCAAGGCTACTAAACTAATCAGTCTTTTGAGACATGATCTTTTGTGATCATGCTAATGTTATGTAATAATGCACCGACTCTGTGTAACTGGGTTCGGGGAGTATATGTTTGTATTAGAGGAAGTTTAGTAATAATACATGGAAGCTATATTTTGATAAACACTAGTTATAGCACATAGACGTAAGATTGAATTTGATGATTAATGTAAAAGAACATCCAAGACTATTTTTATTGTATAGATTTTGGTTGTTTTCCAAGAAATACATCTCTATCTGGATACGAGAAGGTATAGGTAGCTCTAGAGAAGATGTACCTAGGGGTAAAACCATAAAACATCACTTTGATCTAAACATGAATTGGAACTGGTGCATGAGAATGGGCCTTACTGCACTCATGGTTAAGACACTCCCTGGGGATATGAATAGGATAATTCCCATTTTCTTTACAAACCATTATAAAGGATTTATTAGTATATACATTCTCAATGAAAAAATCTATATGATTATGGATTATATTAACAAACTGTTCTATGTATGTTTGGTATTTTAGAAATTTGGAATTATTCATTGTGATTCATAAAATGACATAGTGTATGTCATTGTTTAGAAATGGCGCCCAATAGAAGGAACGAGAACTTGAACAATACGTATGATCCAAAGAGTCAGAAGGTTCATATATTTCATGGTATTCAGAAAACATTTAGAAGTAAAATAGTCTCCCATGTATTCCCATCATATGAAGAAATAGTATCTTGTGTTAATAAGATAAGTAATGAATTCTCTGAGTCATATGGATTTGAAGGGAAGAAAGAGAAGGAATGGATGGAAGAGGGAAGGATGTATAAAGGGAGGAAGGGAAAGAAGGATTTTCACATATGTGATAACTGTGGGATGAAATTCCCTGGAACTTGCCTGAAGGGAATGAGAGTTTTTTATAAGTGTGGAGAAAAAGGACACCATGTACGTGACTACAGGGGTAAGAAAAAGGTTTCAAATGTACAATACTTCATCTACAAGGAGTTGGGACACTACGCGAATCAATGCCCAAATTGTCAGAGGTTACCTTGAATGTTATTGTGGGATAATAATCATTTTATAATACTACTGAAGATAAAGATGAATCATTATATTTCTTATGATTTTATTAAATTATTATGTCAATTGAGTATTGTATTAATGATTTACATGTTATAGGAATTATGGAAATAAATAAGGAATGTACTATAATACTATTTCTTTGAAGATTTGAGATTTTATGGTACTATGAAATGTTACTCTAAAGTGAGTTAACCATTTTTGAAATGACATGGTTGAAGAAAAGATAATCCTTAATATGGTTTTAATATTGAGGAACTGATTTTGAATAAGAGATGGTTGATTCGGATAAATTATATTGGATATTCATTACTACCTTGAAACTGATTAATGATTTGTATATTCCATCATTATTGTAGTTTAAAAAAAATTTGGATGGAAGAAGTATATCAAGTATTCTATAAGAAATAAGGGATCATGAATGTAATCAATAAGGTTTTTTGGTAATTCCAGATGTTGTAGTATTTTAGAAGAATACATGATGAATGTGTTCCCATGATTTTCGTGAAAACAAAAAGGATCTCCTATTGTTTACCTTGTTTATAATTTTTTAGGACTATGAGTTTGGATAAAAGAATATTGGATAAGTATAAAGGTTGTAATCTATTAATTATGACCTTTGATACTATTTTTATGGTTAAATAATTTGTAGAGTTTATTTTTGGATTGTTATAAAAAGGACAACTCGGAGGTCGGGTGACAATTTGTCACATCATGAAAGACCGTGAGACCTAAACCCTCAACCGAAGGGTGAAAATGGTGTATCAACTACAACTAGCCTATTTGATGTCTTGGATTGTATAAAGTAGTTTTTTTAAAAGGTCTGATAGATGAATTATAAAATCATTTTTTTGGAACCCTATACGATTAGGATTAATAGATTATTTTTATGTTCTATTATTTTCTAGAGTTAATGATGAATTTTTTGTAGAAATTAGTTAATGGATGTAACTATTCCTATCAAATATAGTTATTTTTAACTTATTCTATGAAGAAATTAATCATTAAACTTTAGGTAAGGAAACATAATACCAAAAATGTGTTATCCTAATACCTTATGTTTTGTTGAACCGATGATATTTTAAATCATCACAGATTAATGGCTTTAAGGCCATCAATATTACACTAGTTTATGATTGATAACCTCAATCACTCCCTATAAATATTTATGTTTTCATCTAATAATGTGTCTATAATTTCCACAAATGTTCACTTAAGTGAGATCATAATTTGGGGGTAACTTTTCATTTCCCATTCCCTTTTATTAAAACTAAATTTTATTATCACAATTTCCGATGTGGGATACCCACAAAGCTATATTCTATTTTTAACCTTTTATATTCTAAGAACAATTTCAAATTGCGGGGACGAAATTTATTGATGGAGGGGAGAATGCAACACCCCAAAATTTCATAGTACGTTATTTCTCCAAACTAATTCAATAACTTCCACTACACGCAACACCGAGTTCAAGTGCATCACAACTTACATAGCCATTCAAAAGTGGTTATGGATAGTGTTAACTAAATTTTGAATTCTATAAAATAATTATAATTTTAGAATCCATATTATTAGTTTCTTAGACATAATATAAGAACAAATTCATTTTTTCAGATAAATGAAGTATTTTTCAAAAAATTAAAATTTACCGTCTTTTAATGGTGAACCCTTTTAAATCCAATATTTGATCATTTTATATATTCAATTTGAAAAAAATAAAATTCTTCTTTTGAATCGGGTGTTTAAATTTTAGTTTTGGTAAAATTTTGGAATTTTTCTAATAAAAATTCATTTTTTGATGAATAGTGTAAATTAATGTACTTTAATTCAATACTACAATTTAATCTAATTTATTTATATGGTTAGAATATCTTTTACAATGGTTTAAATGTGTAATTAGATTATATTTTTACCATTTGAACCAATTCTTTTCATTGGAAAAAATTTCACTTTGAAATTGGGCATAAACAAGTGTCAATATTTTAACAGATATTGTCTCTTAAAAGATCGCTATATGTTTTGACAACATGACTAAATTATAAAATTAATTAGTGAAATATCTATGTATTGAATTTTGTAAAATAGAAATCATTTTTTAATTCAGAATATCAAATATAGCTTAAACTGATTTTTCGGTATTTTTCTAGAAATCAAAATTTTTTGATGAATAGTGAAACCACTAAGTAGTAGATAAAAACTGACATTTTCATTAAAATTAAATTTTACCGCTTCTGTGAATTGAATTTAAAAAATACGACTTACATGGTTGTTATTAGTATGTTTAATTTGGTTCAATACGATGAAAATAATTTTTGGTGAATAGTAACTTTTGACATTTATTTATCGTGGTTACAGGTAAATAGGGTAGTTTAAGGTTAAAAGGATATTATAATAATTCAAAATTACCTTAAATTTTGTCCTAAAATTAATGGATGAGTCATGGATGACCATGGGAATTTTTGGGTCAATTTGGGGACCCCATGGAGCCACATAAGAGGGATAATGAAACATTATTTTAATTTAATAAAGTAAATGCAAAAAATGTAATATGCCAATACCTTTTAGAAAATTAATTTTTACATGGGGTAATATAAGTTATATTTTCTACTATAAATATGAATTGGAAAGATAAAATTATTTCCTAAATCATGGTAGTTTTTTTTATAATTTTTAGGCACCATATAAATAAATTTTGTTATGACACAATAATGATGCAGTAATTACCATATTAATGAAATATTAAAATAATTGTTATTATAAATACCTTAATTAATGTAATTTGAGACTTTATATGAATTACACTAATTTTTTAGGTTAATATGAAATGTTAGAATTGATTTAATTGAATTTTTTTGATGTAATAATGAGTTTAGGATTTTCACAAAATTTAAATTCAAAATAGTGTCAAAATTAACATAAAATTGTTCTTAAAACAAATATTATATTATTAATTGATATTATATTACTAAATATATAATGTTCGGAAAAAAGACTTATATAATGATATTTGTATCATTAATGGACCAATTGGGTTTCTCTTGGAAGTTTGTAGTAAGTTTATTAAACATATAATATAATAATACAAAGAGACATGGTAAATGTCAAACTAATTAACGAAGAGTTAAATCTAAACTATAAGGTTAATATAGTGACCCAAAACTATCTAAAACCTATTGTTTGAGTGGTGTTCGACCCATCCCCACCATAACCTCCAAATAAATCACTTTGGATGCATTAGAAATAGAATATAAATTTATTATAAAATAATATTTCTAACTTTTCCTACGGTGCCCCACACCCCTCTTATAAAAGGGAACTCCCCCTTCTCATTAATTAACACCTTAAAAGCAATTTGGATCGGCCAAACCATGCCCAAATACCCTCTTAACTGTTCTCAATTCATCCTAGAGGCCTCATTTTGATCAGAAATCCAATCTATGGATTAATTTTGATCAAATCAAAAGGATGAACCCCAAGAAGAGGTAATGTTTTCACCACCCTCTTTCCAGATCATTTCTTCTTCCACTTCTTCTTTATTTTTTATTTACATTCTAAAATAATAAATCATGTATCTTATATATACTGTGATGTTATTATAAATATGGTACCAATATATTAAGTATTATATCCATCATTTTAATGACATCTCACCATACGTGCGTACGTACGGATTACCGTCTCCACGTCGTGGTGTAATTGTTATTCAATACATTTTTATTTGGATGGGTATAATAAGGACTATAAATTATGTAAATAAAAAAAATAACATGATAATGATTCTGTATATATGATATACCATTCAATTATATACAATTTTAATATCAAAATAATGATATTGTCGCTCGTGCGTACGTAGGGAATACCGTCTCCGTGAACGTGATGAGATTGATTTCCCATCGTATCCATTCAAGACTAATTTTCATTTGATGACTAAAAATAATGTTCAATTAATTAATATCATTATGAATATGAATAAGATACATCATATACATATAAAATATGGCTTACATAACCAAATATATAAGGATAATGAATCAGTTATCACCCGAAACGACGATAATACTAAAATATTAAAAACAAAGAATTATTAAAAGAACATATTTTATATCATAATTACGTATATGATTTATATATAATTTAATAGCAATATTTTAATTATTATATAGGAGTTTAACATACCATCAACTAAGTAAATATACAACGTAAGGGTTAATTCGCAATCTCTTTATTATCCGAAATTATTTTTACATAGGTATATACTGGGACCTCTTTATCATCCACATCCATGTTTCATAAAAATTTTGTTCAAAACATTTTTACTATTTAATAGACAATGGTTTAAATTAATTTATACCCTTATTTTACCATATATGTTTTTTAATGGTATCATTCTGTCAGTTTCCAAACAATGTTATTTTTGACCATCTCGACAAATATAAGGAAAGAATGTTTTATTAACTTATACGGTCGGTGCATCTATTTTCCACCATTATAACATCGTCGAAGCTTCCATCACATGATTATAACAGTATTTTCATAATAATGGGTTTATTTTATATTAATTTTACTTTTAAATGATTTCAAAAAAGATATATTTCTCTCAAATAGTATTGATTTCATCCATGTCAACATACTTTGATGGATTTTAAGATTATTTTAAGTTGATTAAATATGATACAAAACTTCCATATTGTATTAAAGTTTTTGTGATATGTTTTACCATGGATGTGTTATTTTTATTCCATTCATGGTATATGGATAAAGTATAGACATTTCGTATGCTAATTTTGATACGAATGTTTATGATATGTTTAAACCTTTTCATATGAGGAATACGCTGGACTTAGTAAGTAACGAGTGGATCCCACTATAGCTGCTTGATGCATCGATATGTCTCATGAGAAAATATAGTGTCTTGGAATAAGGCCTTGAAAAAAATCATATTTTTAGTCTTGGCACAAGGCCGTGACTATGTGGTTATTATTGTCTAACATTATACATTCCATCATTATGAAAGTGGCATATTGATATTGCATGTGATTATTAGACTAGTAGAATGTCCATGTGAATAAGTAAATGACATTATTTTATTTTATCATTTCCATATTATGCTGAAGTTCATGTTTTAAAGGCTATTGTTTTAGTTATACATTGCATTAAATGTTTATGCTTATTTATGAAAGTTTCCACTATATTGTTATCCTTACTGTACACTGGATCTCACCCCTTTCAATGTTTTTTTTCCCAAAATGCGAAGATGTATTTTATGAATGGCCTCCAGAGATATTATGATGGGATTTGAAGACAAGATGTTGTTGATGTTTTATTTACATTATGATGTAATTTAATACTTATGAATATATCTAGTGTTTCCACGAATATTAAACTAATCGGCCTTTCGAGACATGGTTTTTTGTGATCATGACAATGTTATGTAATAATGCACTGACTCTGGGTAACTACGTTTGGGGCGTTACATAGATTGCTTGATCCTCATAGGAAAGATTCTCCTCTATCTGGACTACCTTTGGACTCAAAACATGAGATGGATCTGACATATACATTCACAACATTAAAACCTGAAATTTATTGTGTAACTGGGATAAACATGGAGGTAAATCCACTCTATAGGAAAATGATCCAACTCTATTTATGATTTAATAGGGTCCAATGAACCCCAGAATGAGCTTTCCCTTCTTACCAAAACGTGTCAAACTTTTCCATGTAGAAACATTGATAATGTCATGGTCACTTATCTATAAAGAATGATCATTCCTTGGTTATCTGCACAACATTTCTTCCTACTCTAATTTATTCTCATGTTCTTAGGAATAATGTGAACTTTTTATACCATCTCTTCTACCAGTTCCGGTCCCATAAACTTACTTCCACCAACATCATCCCAAAAAGATTTAGTTCAACACCACTTTCCATATAATCTCCCAAATGGAGCCATATTTATACTATAATGAAAACTGTTATTATAATAAAACTCAACTAAAGAATGATTTTGGTCCCCACTTCACTGGTAATCCATTGAAAAAGAACATTTCATATCTTCCAAGGTCTGAATTGTTTGTTATGACTGCCAATCTAATTGAGTATGAAAAATTGTACTAAAATTATATTCAGTTCCCAATGATTTTTGAAGGACCTTAAAAAGTTATAAATGATCCAAGGATAATGATCATTTATAATGTAGAGTGGAACACCATGTAACCTACCTATCTATTTTAATATACAATAGAGAAATTTTATCTAGAGAAAGAGTATCATGAATAAGAATAAAAATAGAAGATTTAGTGAATCAATCAACAATAAACAAGATTACATTGTTAAGTCAAGAAGTATTAGGTAATCCCACTACAAAATTAATGGATATAATTTAACATTTTTAATATAGCATTGGAAAATGACAAAGCATCATTTTCGGTAACTTCCATTCTTCTTTAATCGTTTGACAAGTTAAACACATCATAGTAAAGTCAGCAATATCTCTTTTCATTCTATCTCTAGAAATACTCTTGAAGATCTCTATATATTTTTGTACTTATCTTACTAACTGAATATGGAGAACTATATGCTTCATAGAAAAACTCTTTCCTCAAATTTAAATCAAAATTCACACATAAACTCATTCCAATCACAAAATAAAATCTTTATCAATGTCAAAATTTATGTATCTTACCCTTCTGAATAAATTTTAACGTTTTCTGCATCTCACTTTCTTTTTTATGCACATTCGTAATTATGTATGATAGAGATGATTTCAAAAAAAACTGAAACAAAATAGAGTAATTCCATACACCAACAACTTCCAATCCAAAATTAAAGAAATCAAAAACCAAAGGATCTCATTCCAAACATAGCATGATTAATCTTGATATTTTTTTGACTGAAATCATTATTCTCATTATTTTTCTTTCATAGATGGTAATGAATTGTGAAATCATAATCATAGATTAATTCCAACCATTTTCTCACTCTCATGTTCAATTATTTCTTAGTGAATATATATACTTCATGATTTTGTGATCGGTATATATTTCATACTTTAGACCATACAATTGATGCCTCCAAATATAAAAAAACAACAATAACTAATTCCAAATCACGTGTAGGGCAATTTTACTCAGGAGCTTTAAACTTAGGTGAAGCATACTAAATTACCTAATAATTATGCATTAGTACATAACCAAGTACTTTCAACAGATCATCACTATAGATAACAAATTTACCATTTATAGAAGGCAGTTCCATAACTGAATTATTCACCAATATTCTATTCAATTCTTTAAAAATTTAATCATATTTTCTTGTCCAAATGAACTTAAAATGTTTTCGAGTTAACATAGTCCGTGGAATATATAGCTGTGAAATTTTTTCAACAAACATATTATAATAAACTACTAAAACAAGAACACTAAAAATCTAGATTATATTTGTGGGTATTGGAAATTATTCAACAACTTTTTTTTAGTTGGATCAACAAATATTCCATCTTTGGAAACAATATTCCCAAGGAATAAAATTTGATGTCACCAAAACCCAAAATTTTTTAATTTCCCATATAGTTTCATTTCTTTTAAGGTTTTAAAAACAAACCATAATTTAATTTCATGCTACTATTCAATTTTAGAGTATTACAAAATATAACTTATAAATTCAACCACCATTTACTACATGAGTCAACTGAGGCATCACTATAACAACTATTCAATTCTAATTGAACATCTCAGGATGCTGATTTGGAAGGTTATTTCCCTCTGTATGACTTCATAGAACATATTACATGGTTCTTATTAGACAACCCATTATGAACAAACATATCTTAGATGAAGCAACATGGTAATCTTCAAAAGCTATATCACTTCAATCGTACCATAAATAAAAATACTTTATGGATTTTAATTTAACAATATTCTAACTATTAATGATGTATATATTGACCTTTGATACTAACTATATGGCCTCAAACTTTCACATTACATATTATTGAGTTGATTCAACAATTACACTTTGATGATTTTTTTATTTTTATAGTTTTAAAAAATTATTCCATGACTATTTAATTAAATCTCAAAAACTAAAAAGTAGACACTTATACTCTATCCAATTTTTTCACAATAATAAAACTCATTAAATAAAAAAATAATTCTTTTCTCAATAAAAATATTGTTGAATTCCTCAATTCTCTTACACATCCTTCTAAGATGTGTATTTTTTTTGAAAAAATGGGATGAGCATAAAAATATCAATACGTGATATAAAATAAGAGATGAAATCATTAGTCCATCAATACATATAAATCCATGAAATCATACTTATCACTCATAAAAAATTAGATCCTTAACCTTCTCATGAAATAATAATTTTTATGAATAACACATAGAAATAAATAAATGTATTGGTAACTTTTGTTATCCATATCAAACATACATTGTAGCTTTCACAACTATCTAGGGAGTTACGTTTGGAATTAGAATCACAATATATTCCATTAATCTCTTAGGATAAACATTAATGTTTACCTCCATTAAATAAAATAATATATTGGAGAGCTATCTCGGGCTCACCCACGCTTGAATTATCACAGAACCACCCGTATACATAATCAATTCCCATGACAATGGGATAATCATAACACATACAACAAACATAAAGGAAAGATAAAATTTACACATTGATATAAAAATATATCATTTCAAGATATTAAAATAATTAATTCTTTTTCAAAAAAAAAATTCAAAACAAAAATACATAAAAGGTTATATGGTAATTTTTTCCTTTTCAAAACAATACGTCTTGTTAGTTACTCAAATATCAAATAATACTCACAGTAGTGGAAAGGTCATTACCACTTTGTGCGTTAAAAATAAAAAATTCAATTTGTGATATAGTAAAAAAAATATACAACAAAATATTACCATTGAAAACCATTGAATGAAGTTGAAATAAAAATGGAATAATTATACACTATTTAATATAAGGTCATGTATAATCCAAAAAAATCCTCAATGATTGGAGGTTGAGATGAAGTCCCTTACCTTGAGTCGGATTTTCCTGTTTGTTCTTTATATTCCTGAAAAAATAGGTCAATTTCTACTTTCTTCGAAAAATTTTCATATTTATTATTCATTTTATATTACTTATAATCATTTTTTGAAAATTACATAATTACTTATGTACATATCGGTCTTTTTGTTGATATTTTGTACACTAGTTGAAAATGAACATGTGTTGATGTAAATTGTCCATGTAGTCAAAAGTCCATCATCACTAGAATATCATTCCTAATTTAAATATCATATATATCAAGTATATATGTATTAATATCTGGTATATAATTATTTAAAATATTCCATAACATTTAGAGACCAGAAATGAAATGCACCGTTCATGGATACGATAACTTGTACGTACGCGTGAACGCTACTTTCAGTTATTTTTCATATTTAAAGGAATGAAAACTAAATGACACATAGGTATATTATAATTCTAGTATAATATTATATTTTATATGTGATAAAAAAATTTATCAACACCATCCTTTATACGTTCCGTGTATGGCATGAACAAGGCATTTCACATTGAGTGGGTGGTAGTCCTCACTTCCTCAAATGAAATTATAATATTGACACATTATGGAAAGAATAAAGCTGTGATTTAAATATAAAAAGAAACATAGAGATAATTTTAATATAATATATATCATATATAAATATTGTACTGTCATAATGTCCACCATGAGAGGTGGTAAGAGAAAATTGAACAATAATCCTTTCGGGAGGCAATAGTTTTCTGTAAACAGAAATTGTGTGTTCGTATCCATTAGATGTAGGTGTGTGTAAGTGTAGTTATAATACATATCATAGCAAAATCCTAGTATATTTAGTATAATATTGTTTGTATGAAAACAATGAATAATAATACAATACGTATTAGAGAAGGAAAATAATGGAAAGGAACATGACAGAAGATGTTACCTCTAAATAAGGTAACTTTTTTTGATTTGAGCTGAAAGGCTTTCATTAATTACACTATTCCCAAGTTAAAGAATATTGGAGGAAATAATGGATTTTGGTATCCTATTTGAGTATAAACTATATGAGACATGGGTCTTTAGATGTGTGAGTAAATGGGTAGAGGTTATGCCCTTTCCTTCAGTCTGGCTTGTCTCGTTCATTCTTTATATTCCAGAATAAAAAACCATGGTTAATTTATACTTGCATCAGAACAGTTTTCAACATTATTATTCATTTTATAATAATCATTATAATTTTATGAAAATTACATAACTATTTATGTTCATAAGAATCATTTTATTGATATTCAGTACTTGAGTCGAAAATGATATTGTTTTGATATAAATTATCCATGTATTCAAACATCCATCATCATTAGATTATTATTAATGAATTTAGTATCATATTTATAAATTATATATGTATTTTAATCCAATATATATTTATTTGGAATATTCCATAACATTTGGAGATATGAAATGAAATTCACTGTTCATACAGACGGTAAGCCGTAAGTATGCATAAACACTAATTTCATTTCATTTTCATAGTTAAAAGAATGAAAACTAAATGATACAATGGTATATTATAATTAAATTATAATATAATATTTTATATACAATACTTATGATCATTAATTCCATCCTTTATATGTTCCATGTTAGGAATGACCGAGTCATATTACTTTGAGGGGGTAGTAGTCCACACATGCTCAAATGAAATTATCATATTTACACATTGTAGAATGAATGAAGGTATGATTTAAAGAATAAACAGAAGCATAGAGACAATATAAATATAATAAATTTAAAATATAATTAATCTTCCATTGTAATGGACTCAATGATAGGTGGTAGGATAAAATTCAACAATCATCATTTCGTGTGGCAATAGTTCACCGTACATTGAAACAATATGTTTGTATCAATTAGATGGAGGTGTGTGTAAGTGTAGTTAAAATAATTCTCAAAAAAACATCCTACTATATTTATTATACTGGTTTTGTTATATAATAAAATAATAATAATATAATAATTAGTGGATAATGATGATAAATGAAAGGAACTTGAGAGAATATGTTACCTCTAAATCGAGTACCTTCTTTTGATTTGAGGTAAAACGGATTCATGAATATCCTTATTAACAAAGTAATGATTATAGGTGTAAATGAGGGGTGTTGGAATATTATATTATTATAAATTTTCTTGGAAATTGGAAACATAGGTTTGAGTATATTGTTATAAGTGATTCCGTTTTATAAGAGGGAGGAGGGGCACTTTAGGAATTGTCTGAAAAATTAATTTATAATAAAATGATTTTCAGTTCCAAAAGGTCCCAAACAAATATATTTCAAAGATAAGTTTATTTTGGGTCAGAAAAATCTAAACCAATAGGTTTTAGAAAATTTTATGTACCAAAATTAACCTTATAATTTAGCATTAACCTTTAGTTAAAAACATTAATTATTACCATATCTTCTTAAATTTTGAAAAGATATGGTTACTATTGTTTCAATAAAATTCCAATAGAACCATAATTAGATTATGAATAAAATTTCTAACATTAAATAAGTTATTTTTTTCAAAATATTAGTTTTTAGGTCTATTATATCATTTAATAAAATAGTAATTGTTTTAAATACATATTAATGTGAATTTTGACACTATAAAGTAATTGATTTTTGTTAAATTCATAAAAACATGATTCCTTAAAAAATGATTAAATAAAATATAATATGTAAATATAATCTAATAAATTCGTGAATGGAATCATAATAATTAAATAAAATTTATTATAATATTTATAATATCATTTATTTAAATCTTTTATTAATGTAGCAATCACCTCATCAACATTGTGTCATAATACAGTTTATTTATATAATTTTTAAAAATTATAAATAAAATATAATGAGGTAGGAAATAGTTTTATCATTATAATTAATATTTATAGTTTAATATATCACTTATTTAACCCAATATAAATGTTTTTTTATTAAAAAATTACATGTTTATTTTATTGTTCTCTTTATTTTAAATTAATTATTATAAAATGTCATTATTAATCCCAAGTGGAACCATTGGTTCCCCAAGTCGACCCAAGGACTATATTGGTCAGAAATATCTCACTCAATAGGATTATGACACGTGTTAGGTTAGTTTTAATTTATTATAATATTATTTTTACCCTAATGTAAAGGATTTACCCTATAACAATGAAAAATAAAATAATTTCTGAAGTTACTAATCATAATGTTCAAAAACAAATAAGTATCTATTTATAAAATATGGACCCCTTGATTCAGAATAAGTCACAAAATTTTCCAAATTAAAAATATAAGACGTTGCAGTAATTAATTTAAAATTAATTCCCAATTTCAAAACCAAAAAGCGGGTTTTTAAGAAGTAATAACTATCAAAATATTCTCAACTGTTTATATCCAATATAAAAGTGAAATTACTAAAAATTACCATAATTGGATTTAATGGTAAAAGAAAAATATAATTAATCATTAAAAAAATTAAAAGAACAATATAACTATATAAATAAATTAGATTAAAATGGAGTTTTGAATTAAAATATTGTGTTTTCACTGTTCATTAAAAAACCTTTATCAGAAAAATACCAAAAATTCATCCAATGTAAATTTTAATGATCTTATTAAAGAAGAATTTTATTTTGTCAATTATAACATATAAAGGTGTAAAAAACAATATTTAATAGGGGTTCGTCTTCAAAATATAATAAAACAAATTTTTAAAAATATTATTTTATTTTATGCTTAAAATTGAATTCATTCTTATTTTAAGCCTCTAAAATTTATTGGATAAGTGTAAAGACTTTTAAAAAACATGTATAATAATATTTTTTTAGTTATTCTATTCCCTCTAATAAAATGGCTATGAATTTACTACCAGTTAAAATAACAATATTGTTATTTTATATTTTAGTATAACTGAAAGTTGTGCACAACATAAGATTTCAAAGATTCCCATCGTTTCATGTTTAGTACACTGTCATAAAAAGTATCCCCTTTAATGTAAAAATAATATCTTATTAATAAATGTTAATAGAAATGATGAATTAATATTCCATAAATACCTGGGATCCTACATCATTCCCCCTTTTGGGAATTGTGTCTATGTAATTATATTAACATATCAAATAAGTTGGGGTATTAATATCTAATAGAATTGTTATATTCCCATGTTACCTCTTCAACCATATGGTCTTACACAAAACCCTTACCTGATTAAACACCTTATTTTACAAAAATATCTCTCTACAGTCAAGAATCTAGACTTGTTCTTCCTTGTAATATATATTCTCTTATAATTGAACTACCTCTTGACTCGAAACATGATATGGATCCGACATATACTTTCTATAAATTGAAACATGAAAAACCTTTTCTACCTACAATAAACATGGAGGTATGTCCAAACTATTTGAAATTGATCAAACTTTCTCTAGGATATCATGGGGTAAAATGAACCCTGGACTCAGATTTCCATTCGTACCAAAACCCATCACACTTTTATATAGATAAAATTTGATAAAGACATGATCATCTATCTAACAAGAAATAACATTCCTCCTGTTATTCGCAATACATTTCTTCCTTCTATGAGCTATTCTCATGTAATTCTGAATCAAATGATCATTTTATACCCTTTCTTCTATGAATTCTGCTCCGATCGACTTCATGTCAACCACTTCATCACAAAAAGCTAGTTTTCGACACCGACTTCCATATAATGCTCTAAATGGTGCCATCTGTATACTAGAATAAAAATTGTTATTATAAGAAAACTCACCCAAATAAAGATATTGGTCCAAAATTCCCTGGTAATCCATTGAACAAGCACGTAACATATCATCCATGGTCTGAATTATTCTTTCTAAATACCCATATGATTGATGTTGAAAATTTGTACTGATATTAAATTTAGTTCCAAATGACTTATGAACTCCCTTCCAATATTTATATGTTATCATGTGATCATGATTAGATACAATGGAGAGGTTAACTCCAAGAATCCTGCATATCTCTTTAATATACAATATAGAAATTTAATACAGAGATTGAGTATCTTGAATACAATTTAAATGAGCATATTTAGTCAATCGATCAACAATAACCTAGACTCTATTATTACATTGAGATGTCATTTTTAATCCCACTACAATAGCCATGAAATTTTTTTTCATTTTATCTCTGGCATTGAAAAAGGATGAAGAACCCCTTTTGATAACTATTATTCAACTTTAACGTATTTATGAGTAATACACTTCATAGTAAGGTCATTACTAATTTTTTTCATTCAATCGCACTAGTAATACAGCTGAAGATCTATATACATTTTTGTACTTCCAAAATAAACTGAAAATAGAGAACTATGAGCTTCACATAACATCTCTCTCTTCAACTATGAATGACAAGACAAAAATAACCTCTGTCCAAACCTCAAAATACAATCATTATCAATTTTAAATTCAAGAAACATACCATTATGAACCATTTCTACCATTTTATTCAACAAAATTTCTTCTTTATAAGATTTCATAATTCTTTTTGATAGAGAATATTTCATTGCCACCTAAAACAAAACAGACAAAATCCCTGCACTAAAACATCCAACAAAAAATAATCAAATTAATAACCAAAGGATGTCATTACAAACGTATCATAATTAATGTAAAATTAATTTTTTGACTCAAATAATAATCCACTTTATTTTCCTTTCTAGTATGGTAATGAATTTTTCAATAATAATCGTTGATTAATTCCATCCATCTTCTCAATCTCATGTAAAATTACTTTTGATTGAATATATACTTCAATCTTTTGGGGGCAGTATATGTTACACACTTTAAACCATAAAACATTTGCCTCAAAATTTATGAATAAAATATAACAATAGCTAATTCCAAATCATGTGTAGGGTAATTTAATTCATGATTATTGAATTGATGTCAACAATAAGAAATTACCTAATCATTCTGCATTAGGGAACAACCATGTCTAATCAATGAAGAATCAATATAGATAAATATTTTACCATTTCATGAAGTCAGTTACATATCTAGAGCATTCACAAATAATTATATAAATTCCTAAAAACATTCATCACTTCTTCTTTTATCGATGAACTTAACACATTTTTTAGTTAAAATAGTCAGTGGACTAGATAATTGTGCAGAATTTTCTACAAACCTCCAGTAATAACATTCTAAACCAAGAGAACTACAAATCATGGTTATATTTGTGGGTCATGTCCATGCATCAACAAATATTCTATTATTATGATCAACAATTATTCCATCATTATAAACAATATTACAAAGGAATGAAATTTTTTGTAACCAAAACTCACACTTGCTAATATTCCCATACTATTTAATACCTTTTAATGTTTACTAGACAACCCTTTAATGAAATTTATGTTCCTATTTACTTTTATAATATAAAAAATACAATCTATAAACACATTACCCGTTTATCACCTAAGTCAACTAAGATATCACTACAACAACTATAAAAATTATGATTTTGACCATATTAGGAGGTAGATATGGAAGGTTATTTCCCTCTGTATGGATTCTTAGAATAGTTTACCTATTTACTATACAAAATAACATTATGAAAAAAATATTATATTAAATCAAAATGGAAATCATCAAATTCTAAATCATTTAAATTTTACGATAAAGTAAAAAAAAAAATTGAATATTAATTCAACAGTTTCCTAACTCCAAAATTTTTATATACAGAACTTTGATACCAGATGTATGGCCCCACACATAAACAATACATAATCTTCTACTATGTTAATAATTCCTCATTGAAGATCTCTTTGGGATTATAATTTAAGAAAATTTGGCCACAACTATTACATGATAGCTCAAAAGTTACAAAGTAGACACTTTACTCTATCCAATTTTTTCAAAATAATAAAACACATAAAAAAATAATTTTCTTGTTAAAAATATTCTTGAATTATTATTTTCTCTTTCCCTTCCTTATAATCTATGAATAATGTTTCAGAAGACATGGGATGTGCATAAAAAACGCAGTAATGATTATAAAATAAGGGAAAGAAACATTAGTCCATCATTACATAAAAATCAATAAATTCATTATTTTCACTCATAAAACATAATCTCTTTAACATATCTCATGAAATCAGAATATTATTAATAACACCTAGAAATAATAAATCATAGAGTTATCTTATGGAATCCATAACATACTTACGTTGTATCTTTCACAATTACGTAGGGAGTTACCTTTAGAATACTCATCATAGTATATTCCCTAAATCTCTTAGGAGAAACATTAATGTATCCTCCATAACATTACCCACTGCATTGGAGAGCTATATTAGGCTCACCATTCCTTGGTTTCTCACAGTATATCTCATGTACGTAAATAATTACCTAGAACCATAACACAATAATGACACATAAAACAAGCGTAATGGAAAGATAAAATTTCTACATTGTAATCAAAATATATCATTTCATGATATTGACATAACAAATGCTCTCTCAAATCCATTTTCAATAATAAAAAACATAAAAAATGGTATATGGTATTAATTTTACTTTTAAAAATGCTACGACTTGTTAAGGAATCCAAATATCAAATATCACTCGCGGTGACGAAAGGTCATTGGCACTGTGTACATTAAAAACATCCATTCAATTTCTATTATAGTAAAATAATTCATAAAACAAGGATTATGAATGAAATTAAAAGAAAAATGGTATTTTTATACATTTTATAAAACAAGGTCATGTATACACCCAAATATGCCTCAATGAAAGGAGATTGAGATGTTATCCCTTACTTTAATTCTAACTTGTCATGTTCATCATTTATATTCTTAAATAAAAAAGGTATATTAATATATACCTTATTAAGAACCATTTTCATGTTTATTATTAATTTCATATGACTTATTATCATGTTATTATAATTACATAATCATCTATGTTTATATCGGTTGTTTTGTCGATATTTGGTATGTGAGTCGAAAGTGAACTTGTTTTGATGTGAATTGTCCATGTAGTAAAAATTATATCATCACTGGAACATTATTAATAAAGTATAATATCATATTTTATATCCATTACATAAGTTCATTAACTCAATCCTTTATATGTTCCATGTATGGCATTAACGAGTCATATCACTTTTAGGGGGCGGTAGTCCGCACATCCTCAAATAATATTATCGTATTTACAAATTATGGAAATCATAAAGGTTTTATATATATATAAAAATAAGAATAGAGAAAATATAAATATAATATATTTATCATATATAAATATAGTTCCATCATAATGGCCACCCTGAGAGGTGGTAGGAGAAAACTGAACAATCCTATTTTTGTAGGGAAGTAGTTCGTTGTACAAAGAAACAATATGTTCATATACATTAGATGAAGGTGAGTGTAAGTGTAGTTATAATACTTTCATTACAACATCATAGTATATTAAGGGTGTTGTTGTTGTTAATTTAAAAAATAATTACAATATAATATGGAGTGGATAAGAAAAATAACACAAATGAACTTGAGAGAAGACGTTACCTCTATATCAGGTAACTTCTACTATTTTGAGCCAAAATTCATTATTGAATATCCATATACCCATGGTATGGATTATATGAATAAATGAGGGATTTTAGTATCATTTTTAAGTAGTAATTGGGTGATATAAGTGGCTTGAGAGGTGTGAGTAAATAGTTAGAGGTGATGCCCTTGCATTGAGTCCGACTTTTCTCGTTTATTCTTTATATTCCTGAATAACAAACACAGGTTAATTTATAATTGATTAAAATAATTTTTGATGATTATTATTCATTTTAAAATAGTTATGATCATGTTATAAAAATAATATAATTATTTATGTTTATATTGGTAATTTTTTTTGATATTATGTACATAATTAAAAAAATGAGCTTGTTTGGTTGTAAATAGTCCATGTAGAAAAAAGTCCATCATCAGTAGAATATTATTCATGATTTGAGTATAATATATATGTAGTATATACATATTGACATCCAGTATATATGTATTAAGAATATTCTACAACATTTTGAGATAAGAAATGAAATTCACCTTCCATAGAGATGGTAAGGTGTACGTACGCATGAATGCTACGTTCATTTCATTTTCATATTTAAAAGAAGGAAAACTAAATGATTCATAAGTATATTATAATTTAAATAAAATAAGATATTGTAAATATTTTACATAAGTTAATTAAAACCATATTTTATACATTCAATTAATGGCATTAACAATTCATAACACTTTGAGAGGGCGGTAGTCCTCACACGCTCAAATGAAATTATCATATTTACACATTATAAAATGTATAACGTTATGATTGAAATAAAAATAAAAGGATATAGATGATATAAATATAATTTATATCATATATAATGATAGTTCTATCATAATGGACACTATGAGAGGTGTTAGGAGAAAATTGAACAATCAATGTTTCGTGAGACGGTGGTTTGTCGTACACAGAAATTGTATGTTCATATCTATGAAATGGAGGTGTGTATGTGTAGTGTGAACCTTTATCTTAGAAAAATCATTGTTTAATAAGGATATTATTTCTATCACATAATCATAGAATAATAATATAATAGTTAGTGTAGAAGGAAGTTAACATAAAGTAATTTTTGAGAAGATGTTACCTCTAAATTTTGTAAATTTATTTATCTATTCCTAAAGGATTTTTTTAATTTACTTATGCCAAATGTAAGGCTTATAAGAGTAAAGTAGAGATTTTTTGGGATAATTTTAGTATAAATTGGATGATCTATGTGGCTTGAGAGGTGTGAGTATATCAGTAGAGGTGATTCCCACTAATTAGAGGGAGGAGGGGCACGTTAGGAATGTTTTGAAGTATTAATTTTTTATAAAATGGTTTTATGTTTAAAATGTTACCAAACCCATTTATTTCAAAAAATTATTTTATGGGATCAAAATATTGAAATATAAATTTCTTTAATATTGATAATATCATTTATTTAAATCCATTATTAATTAATCATTCACTACGTCATCATTATGAAAAAATTAATTTTTTTTAATGTCTAAAAATTATAAATAAAATATCAAGATTTAGTAAATAGTTTTATATTTTATATGTATATTTATCGTTTAATATATCACTTATATAACCCTATATAAAACTTTTATTAGTAAATAATACATGTTTATGTTATATTTCTCTTTATTTTAAATTAATTATTATAAAATGTCATTATCACTCCCTAGTAGATCCATGGAGTACAAAAATTTACCCAATGATGCCCTTGGACATAAATATCTCTCAAAATAGAATTAGGAATTGTTTTATAGTAGTATTATATTATTATAATATTATTTTTTACCCATATTGTCTAGATTAACCCTTTAAACATAGTAAATAAAATAATTACTAAAGTTACTAATCATAATGTACAAAATTAAATGGTACCTATTTAAATAATTTTGGCGTCCTGATTCTAAATATGGAATCGAATTTTCCAAATTCAAATCAAAGAATTTTGAGTAATTAATTTAAAATTAATTTCTGATGCCAAACCAAAAAAGCGAGTCTCTAAGAAATAATAACTATCAAAAAATTAGAATATGTTTATGTCAAATTTTAAAGTGAACTTTAATCCAATGACCATAATTGGATTAAATGATAAAAATATAATACATTTAAACATTAAAAACAATATAAATTAAAATCAATCTATAAAATTAAATTATATTAAATGGATGTTTTGAATTAAAATATTGTATTTCTAACTATTCCATAAAAAATGAACTTTATTCGGAAATAGAAAACATTTATCCATAGTAAAGTTTGATGTCCGACTTCTAAATAATAATTTTATTTTGTAAAATTGAACATATAAAGTTTAAAAAACTTGATTTAAAAATGGTTTTCCTTCAAAAGGCAGTAAAATAACCTTTTATAAATATTAGAGTATTTCATGCATAAAATCAGATTCATTATTTCATTAAGGCTTTAAAATTTATTGGATAAATGTACAGACATTTAACAAACATATATTATCATATTTTAGTTATTTATATTTTTTCATAACAATACAAAGACTATGCATTAACTACCATTTCGAATAACAATATCATTATATTATTTATCGGTATAACACAATGTTGTTTGATACGTAGGATATCAAAGAGGCCCCATATTGTGTGTGGAGTATGCTATCAGAAAAATAATCCCCTTTAATTTAAAAATAATATCCCAATAATATATAATAATAGAAATGAAATGGTATTATTACATAAATATCCAGGTTCTTACATCATTCCACCCTTTAGGGAATTATGTCCTCAAAATTATATTCACTTATCATATAAGTGGGGGAAATTATCCATCATAGCATTTTCAGATTCCTATATTTCGTCTTCTACCATAGGGATTTTTCACAAACCCTTTACCTAATGAATTAATATACTCTCCAAAATATTCTATCTACCATAAAAAAGAAGGACTTGTTGTTCCCAGTTTGGAAGATTATTTTCCTGCTGAACTACCTAAAGGCTCAAAACATGAGATAGATCAGGCATATACATTCTCAACAATGATGCATGAAATACATTGTGTACCAAGGATAAACATTGAGTTAAAGACACTATGTAAAAAACTGATCCAACATTCTCTTGGATTTCATAGGGTCCCATGAACCTCAGACATAATTTTGACTTTTTACCAAAACTCAACACACTTTTCCAAAGAGAAACATTGAAAACGCTATTATTACCTACCTAGATAGAATGATCCTTACTTTGGTTATCTGCATAAATTTAATGCATACACTGATCTATTCTTATGTTCTTATGAATCAACTGAACTTTTTCTGCCATCTCTTTTACCAATTCTAGTACCATCAACTTCCTATCACCCAAATTATATAAAATGTTGGAGATCGACACCACTTTATATATAATGACTAAAATAGTTCCATTTTTAGGCTGGAATGAAAACTATTATTATAAAAAAACTCATCCAAAGAAATATTTTGGTCCAAACATCCATTATAATCTATTGAATAAGAACGTAGCATATATTCCAAGATCTAAATTGTTTGTTCTAACTGGCCATCTGATTGAGGATAAAAAAAATTACTAAAATTTATTTCACTTCCCAATAACTTCCGAGGAGCCTACCAAAAGTTATAAGTGAACATGGGATAATGATCTGTTAAAATTTATAGTGTAAATCCATGTAACCTACCATTCTCTTTAATATACAATCGAGAAATTTGATCTAGAGAATGAGTATCTATAATAGAAATAAAATGAGAAGATTTAGTCAGTAAGTCGACAATAACCCATATTTCATTGTTACATCAAGAAGCCTTCGGTAGTCCCACTACGGAATCCATTGAAACATATTACCACATACACTCTGGCATTGGAAAATTCTGAAACAAACATTTTGGAATCTACTATTCTATATTAACCTATTTATAAGTAAAAAATTTCATAGTAAATTCAAAAATATCCCTTTTCACTTAATCCCACCATTAATACATCCAAACAACTCTGTACATTTTATTACTTCCAGGATGAACTAAAATCAGAGAACTATGAGTTTCAATTAAAAAAACTTTCCTCAACTATGAAATAAATGACACCCATAATATCCTTCCAAACCTTAAAATAAAATCTTTCTCATTATATAATTCGTGTAACATACCCTTATGAACCAATTATTCCTTTTTCTACAACTCACTGTATTTTTTCGATGATTTCTTAATTCTTTCTAATAAAATGATTTCATTTCAACCTAATAAATAATAGGAATTCCCTACAACAACAAAAAACATGACATAATTAATAAAATCAAAAAACCAAAGGATGAAATTACAAATGTTTCATGGTTAATGTAGAAATACTATTTTTACTCAAAGAATCACCCAATTTATTTGCCTTTCCTGGATGGTAATGTATTGCGAAATAATAATACTTAATAAATTCCATATATCTTATATATCTCATGTTCAATTCATTCATAGTAAATATATACTTAAATGTTTTGTGATAATTATATGTTTCACACTTTACATCAAACAAATTATTCCACAAAATTTTTAAATAAAAAACAATAGCAGCTAATTCCAAATTATGTGGAGGGTAATTTAACTCGTGTGTTATCAACTGATGCGAATCATAAGAAATTACCTGATCATTCTTTATTAGGACACATCAAATTATATTCAATGAAGCATCACTATATATAACCTTATAAACATGGAAAACTATGAATCTCAGTTATATTTGTGGGTCTTTTCTATTATTTAACAACTTTTGTTTTAGTAGGATAAACATTGATGCGATATTTATATAAAATATGACCAAGGAATGAATTTTTTTTGTAACCAAATCTCCCACATGCTGAATTTACCATACAGTTATTTTTATTTTAATGTTTTAAATACAATCCTTAAATGAAATTAATTATCCTCTTTAGTTTTAGAATATAAGAATATATTATATATTAATAGAAACACCATTTATCATTAGAGTCAGCTGAGTTATCCCTACAAAAACTATTCAATTATGATTCTGACCATATTAGGATGTTGATTTGGAAGATTATTTCCCTATATATACCATCCTAGCTCAAATAACTTGTTTCCTCTATGAAAAATCATTTTTAACAAATGTATCCTTGATGATGAAATACGATAATATTCAAATTCTAAGTCATTTCAATTGTTCCTTGAAGTAAAAATAATTTATTGATTTTAATTTAATAATATCCAAACTCTTAATGTTTTCCAAACCGACCTATAAAACCAACTATAAGGACCCAGCCTTAAACATTACATAGTATTGAGTTAAATCAAGAATTTCACATTGAGGATCTTTTTCAGGTTTAGAGTTTTAAAAAATTAGGCCATAACTATTGCATTACATCTAAAAAATTACAAAGTGAATACTTTTATCCAAAATAATAAAACTCATTAAATAAAACAACAATTCATGTTTTCATAAAATTATTCTTGAATTATTTCTTTCTATGACCCTTCCTTATACCCTATGAAAAACATTTCAAAAACATCGGATAGGCATAAAAATCTCATTAAGGGTTATAAAATAAATAAATAAAACATCAGTCCATCAATACATAAAAATCAATGATATCATACTTTTCACTCATAAAACTTAATATCTTTAACTTATCTCATGATGTAATAATTGTTTTGAATGAAACATAGAAATAATAAATCATAAAGGTAAATTGTTTCATCCATAAATTACTTACATTATGTCCATTATAGCTATGTAGGAAGTTACATTTGGAATACCCATCATAATATATTCCAAAAATATCTTAGGAGAAAAATTTATGTTTACATCTATCACATTATCCAATGCATTGGAGATATATCTCGGGCACACATGCCCTAAGTTTATCATGGAACCACCCATCTACATATATAATTCCTATGAACCATATCATAATCATAACAGAAAAAACAATCACAATGGAATGATAAAATTTCCACATTGCAATCACAATATATCATTTCAAGATATTCAAATAATGAATGATTTTCAAAACCATTTTCAATAACAATATATGTAAAAGTGTATATGTTATTTATTTTCTTTTTAAAAAAATTAGGAATTGTTATTGAATACAAATATGTAATAATACTCAGGGTGGTGGAATGGTCATTGTTACCGCGTAGGTTAAGATGAAATATTCCATTTATTGTCTTATAAAATTCATTGTAAAACAAAAAATTACTTTTCAAAACCATTGAATTAAATTTAAATTTTTTTATAATTATACAACGTATAAGATAATATCATGTATAAACCAAATTATTCCTCAACGAAAGGATATTGAGACGATGTCCCTTACCTTGTGTCTAATAAACCTCATTCCTTCATTATATTATTGAATAAAAAACAGAAGATAATTTATAATTTATTCAGAACCTTTTTGAGTTTATAATTTAATTTATATTACTTATTATCATTTTATAAAAAAATAATTATTTATTTATGTTCATGTTGGTTCTTTTTTCGATATTCGGTACTTGAGTCAAAAATTAACATTTTTTGATGTAAATTGTACATGTAGTCAAAATTACATCATCAGTAGAATTTTATTCAATATTTAAGTGACATATATATTCATAATAAATTTATTCTGATCCATTATATATGTCTTTATAGTATTCAATAACATTTGGAGATTAGAAATGAAATACACCGTTCCTGGATACGATAAACTGTACGTTTGCATGAACTCTATATTCATTTCTTTTTCATATTTAAAAGAATGAAAACTAAATGAAACATAGGTATATTTTAATTCCAATATAATTTCATTATTAATATACATTACATATGTTCATTAATTTCATCATTTATATGTTCCATGTATGCCAGGCACGAGTAATTTCACTTTGAGGATGAGGTATTCTACACTTCCTCAAATGAAATTATCATGTTTACACATTATGGAATGAATAATGCTATGATTTAAATAAAAACACATAAGCATAGAGAAAATAATTGGTTTTTAATCTTATTTGATAAGAAATTGGATGAGATAAAGGGCTTGAGTGGTGTGAGTAAATCGGTAGATGTGATGCCCTTTACTTAAGTCCAACTTGTCTCGTTCATTATTTATATTCCTGAATAACAAACATAGGTTAATTTATACTTGAATAAGAAAATTATTCATGTTTATTACTAATTTTATAATACTTATTATCATGATATGAAAATTATATAACTATTTATGTTCACATCGGTCATTTGGTCGATATTCGGTACTGGAGTTGAAAATGAACCAGTTTTGATGTAAATTGTCCATATTGTCAAATGTCCATCATCAGTAGAATATTATTCATGATTTGAGTATCATATATATCAAGTATATATATAAATATATCAATTATATATGTATTTGGAATATTCCTTAACATTTGGATATAATACATGGAATGCACCCTTAATGGAGACGGTAAGTTGTACGTATGCATTAATGCTACTTTCATTTCATTTCCATATTTATTGGAATGAAAAATATATGATACATGAGTATATTATAATTAATTATAATATCATATTTCATATACATTACATTATTTCATTATCTTAATCCATTATACATTCCATTTATGGTATGAATGAGTCATATCAGTTTAAGGGGGTGGTAGTCCGCAATTCCTCAAATAAAATTATCATATTTACACATTGTGGAAAGCATAAGGGTTTGAATTAAATTAAATAAACGAAGAATAGAGAAAATATAAATATAACATATCTTATATATATATATATATTTCCATCATAATTTACACCATGAGAAGTGGTTGTAGAAAATTGAACAATCATCATTTCATGAGGTAGTAGTTCGTCGTACAGAGAAACAATATGTCTGTATCGATTATATGGAGGTTTGTGTAAGAGTAGATTAAATCATTATCATGAAAACATATTATTATATTTAGGATAATGGTTTTTTATGTAATCATAGAATATGAATATAATAGGGAGTGTATAAGTAAAATAAAGGAATATAACTTGATAGAAGACGTTAACTCTAAATCGGGTAACATCTTTTGATTTGGGAAAAAAGGTTTTCTTGAATTACCTTCGGCAAAATATAATGCTTCAAAGAGTAAATAAGGTTTGTTGGGAGATTATTTTAAAATAAAATGGATGAGCCAAAGGTCTTGAGAGTTGTGAGTAAATGGATAGAGGCGATTCCAATTTATAAGAGGGAGGAGGGTTAATTTAGGAATGTTTAGAAGTATTATTTTATTATAAAATTATTTTCAGTTACAAATGGTCCCAAACTAATTTTTTTTAATTATATGATGCATTCGGGTCGATGAAATCTTAACAACTATGTTTTTGAAAATTTTACATCATAAAATTAACCTTATATTTTATCTTTAACCATTAGTTAAATCCAATAACCCATACTATGTCTTCTTGCATTTTCAAAATATATGGTTACTATAGATACTATAAAATGCCAAGAGATCCAAAATTGGAACATGAATGAAAATTTTAAAATTATATAAGTTATTTGGGAGTTTTTTTTTATTTTTATGACTGTTATATCATTTAATAAAATTGTATTTGATTTAAAACATATTTATGTCAATTTTGACACTATAATGTAATTGATTTTCTTTTAAATTCATAAAAACATGACTTATTACAACAACAAAAATTAAATCAAATATAATATTTAAATATAATTCATAAATATAATGTATGGAATAAAAATAATGAAATTTCATTTATATTTATATTTATAATATAACTTATTTGAATCAATTATTAATGAAGGAAACACTACATCATCTTCTTGTCATAATTATATTTTTCATTCAATGTATACAAATTAAAAATAAAATATCATTATTTAAAAAACATTTTATATTTCTAATGAATATTTAAAGTTGAATATACCACTTATATTACCCCATAGAAAATTTTTTTTTGTAAAAAATACATGTTTATGTTCTTTTTCACTTTATTTTAAATTAATTATTATAAAATGTCATTATCACTCCCCAGTGGATCCATCAGGTCCCAAAATCAACTCAAGGATTCCATTGGTGTTATATAACTCATCCAATAGTATTTGGAAATGTCTTAGGGTATTTTTATGTTATTATAATATTATTTTTTATCCTTCTTTACAAGATATACCCTTTAACCATGGTAAATAAAATAATTACTGATGTTAAGATTCATAAAGTAAAAAAATTAAAGATACCTATTTACATAATTTGGTCCACCTCATTTAGAATATGGAATCCAATTTTAAAAATTCACAACACAGAATCTGAGATAATTAATTTATTATTATTTGTTATTGTAAAAATCAGAAAAAATGTTTTTTTAAAATGTAATAACTATCAAAAGATTGACATGTGTTTACGTCAAATTTAATAGTGAAATAACTTCCAATGATAAAAATTGTATTAGATTATAAATATATAATCCAATTACACATTAATACAAATTAAACATTCAATCTAAATATATAAATAAATTAGATTAAAAATAATTATTTTTTAGTATTAATTTAAAAATGAAATTTATCAAAAAAACACAAAAATATCATCCAATGAATATTTTGATGTCTTTATTATATAGAAATATATTATTCTGTCAAATTGAACATATAAAGGTGAAAAAAACTATATTTAAAAAAGTTTTTCCTTCAAATGTTGGTAATACAAATATTTTAGAATATTGGAGCATTTCATGCTTAAAATCATATTCAATATTATTCTATGCTTCTAAAATTGATTTGATAATTATAAATAAATTTAACCAAAACGTATAATAGTATTTTAGTTAGTTCTATTCTTTCTCACTAATAAAATGGCTATGAGTTTACTACTATTTAGCATAATAATAACAATATATTATTTTTTGGTATAGCTCAATATTGTATACTACGTAAGATTTATAAGAAACATGTTGTTGTGTGCTGAGTATACTATCTAAAAATTAATATCCCTTAATGAAAAAATAATATCTTATTCATAAATATTGATAGAATTGAAAAATTATTATTCTATAAACATCTAAAATCCTATAGTTCATTATTGAATGCTGGTGAAAAAAATATGGTATCCAACATTTTTTGAATCACTATATATATTTTGTATAACCTCCAACATGTCATGACGAACCTAGATCTATGATATTGGATTATTTCTCCATGAAATGGGCTCATAATGATCTATCGTTCAAGGTGTGTGAAGCTGCGGGCCTAACAAAGAATGCACGCATTGTATATTGAAAAATGGGATAAAAGAAAAAATCAATTAAGATAAATAGACATAGATCAATCTTTTTGTAAATATCAGTACATTTATGTTAGAAATAATAATAATAATCAATTTTCATAAATAAATTTCTCTTTCTAAAACCCCATAAATATTCCCATCCTATAATATAATCAAACCATAGATGAATATGTTCATTGATTGATTCACGTTCATCGTATAAATCAAGATCAAAGAAGAATAATATCCGAACACACAACCTAACTTGAATCAGAATGATCATTGATTAATAATGAAGTTTTAATGGATTCAATGGTGAGATCCCATCAAATTTGAGGTACCTCGATCATCGATCCATGATCTTATCATCATTCGTATGAGATAATTCCACGAATATCTCTCCAATGTGTCTTTGGTTATGCAGAAAACCATATATTTCTATCATGACTAAATATTTGAAAATTCATTATTTTATTCTTAAATATAAACTAAAATAAAATATGTTTTTTTATTTTATTATTCATCTATGTGCTTGCGATGGATTTTTCCAAATGACATATTCTGACTAATTTTAACTCAATCCAAGGGTAATCCGAATATTTTTGAATTCAACGATTCCCTTAGATTTTTGATACATGAAATTTTTTAGATGTTATTCCACATTATCAAAAAATGATGTTGATGTTCTATTTAATAAATTTTATATATATTACTCATTCATTCATGGAAAATCATGCATTTTAATCACACTCCATCTCGAATCTTGATCTCAAAAATAATACATATAAAATCAAAAAAAAATAATACCAATAATATTTGATACATTACATTATCTTCACCATGGGGATTCATGTCCCTAAAAATCCAAACTAATGGCTACCGAAAAAGATGATGGTAATTTGGATGATATGAATCTCTTGATCCCATGTTCTATTTTGATGACTCATGTGCCGACAACATTGAATTTTTAATGGAATCAATTTCCCACCTAGGATCCTCTCCTGATTACCCTCAATCTCTACCAGGTACTCAATAATGTTCTCTCCATATTTGATGTCCAAATCACCCAAATAGAAATCATGTTATAGGTGATGCACATACCTCCTTATCTACGACATGATGACGACTTCTTGTACTTAGTATAACAACATAGGTAGAGCTAAGTCTCACCAAGTCTCTGTAATCCATGACATGAGGAAACCCATTGGAACACATGGTCTCCATACACAAACTCCAAAGGCCTTTTTCGTCTATCAACATAAGAATTAGGTGGGATCTATAGAGTCTCCATATTCTCCTAGATGATCTACACATTCCCTATTATAACTCACATAAACCCAATTCCCATTAGATCTAACTATCCTAGTTTAGTTCAACAAGGGGGCGCCCTACATGGTTTCATGAACAAATCCACTAATAGAGCCATACCAATAGTGGAATAATATCTATTAATTTAGAAAAATCGATTAGTGGTAGGTAATTCACCCATCTACAGATAAATACCAACATTAAGGAATGTATTATGTCCTCCAAAACCTTAATGGTATTCTCTAGAACCATAAGGGGTTAAGAATAACAAATTGGAACTTAGTACCAATCTTTCACTTACTAAAAAGTAAGTCATTGAGAGTCAAAATTTTCAACTTCATTCTTAATCCCTTAGCAAAAAACACTGAAGTTAGAGGACCAGTTACATTTTCACCACACATTGATGTACCGCCAAAGGGAATGTATGGAACCCTATTAGAACCACATCCCATAAAATCACAGGTTCCATCATGTGTCCTCTAATATAAATGAAATACTACCCACATTTTGAAAATACTAATGATAATTCATTTTAGATATCAGAGTATGTGGTGTCATGGTGTTAGTATCCCCATGTTGTGCCTCCCTAACTCAATGAAAGAGAAGATGGGTGAAAACCATATACTCAAGAGGAGATTAGCCATCTCCATACACAAAGGATAATTGCAATGATGCCAACTGCTCTAATGCCTCATTCAATAAAAATGTGCAAGATCTCATGCTGAGATCATCTCCTAACACATTCTGCTTCCCCAAACTATAGATACATTGAAAATCAGAATCCTAGTGGAATACTTGTAATCACCTCTACCTCATGTTATGATACTTATAAGAGATGATATAATTTAGAATCATGTATTCAGAGTAGTGGATATTCTGCCCGTCCATTAGGTAGTGTCCCCACCTTATCAATGTGAATACATCCACTACTATCTCAAGATCATCAGCCATCTAGTAATTATCATGTGGTTTAAAATGGAATTAAACATTATAAATAATTTCATGACTATGCATCATAACGCAACCATTTCACATTACTAATTCACCTCCAAACACTATATAATCGACACCCTCCTATGGACGTCTCATGATGGGAGAACACGTATAAAATGGCTTCAACTAGTAACAAGCTCACTGGATCCTCATCATCGACATAAAAGGATTACCCTTCTGAGTGAATGATGTTAGGGATGGGATATCCTGGAAAAATCAGTGATGAATCTATGATAATAGCCTACTAAACCATTGAATATTTTCACATACGTCACACTCTTTGGTAGACCCCATTATAACAAAACATCATCCTTGGATGGATCCAATATCACTTCATTTGTTGAGATAACATGTCCCATAAAGTGTATGGCCAAAATCATGAACTATCACATAGAGAGATTTCTACAAAGCTGGTGCTCATAGAGTATATCTAGAACTATCCTCAAGTGGTTCAGATTCTCCTCATTGGATTCAAGTACAGAAGGATATTATCAATGAATAATACCCCAAACCGGTATATATAAGAATATAAGATATAGTTCATTATTCACAGGACTGTTTTTGGGGGTATTCTTTAATTCTAAGAGTATCCCCAAGTACTCATAATGACTATAGAAACATCTGAATGCCACATTTGGTGTATCCACATCCCATAGTGGTAACAAGTGATCACTTGAACTAAATTCTACCATCAAGAGCCATCAATCCCCAATTAGATAATCAAATTGGTCATTAATGCTCAGTAGTGGATACATGTTATTCACATTCACCTATTTCAAGATCTGATAGTCCATACACAACCACATGCTCTCATATGTCTTCTTGGAAAATATAAATGGGTATGCTCATGTTGAAATCATGGGTCAATAAAATATTATAGTTTCTCCAAATTCCCTTACATTACTATTAAATCATTGTAAATAGAAGAAACATAACAACATAACATAGTGAGTAACCAAATTTTTAGTGTCTTGGGAAAATTAGGACCATACTTTACATTTACAGATAAAATGAAAACATTAATTTATTATGTTTTTCTCTTTATTCTTATTGGACCCCAAATTCTACATATTATATGTAATCACTAGAGAATATACATCAATTTGGTGTTAGTGAAAATACCTATAAGACGATATATTAGGGAAAGAAACAATATAATATGGGAGGAGCATAATCATAAAATCATCATCATATTCCTGAGAGGAAGCATTATATAAAAGCATGGAATGTCAAAATGCTTAAGTATAAAACATCATGTCTTAGTGGCCTACTACCTCACATATTTTTTAAAAAATATTCGATCATTTCCATGAATATATTACATTTCCTCATGAGATACTTCACATTACCCAATGAATTGAAGTGCTATATATTTCCAGACACACTTGTCACATCATATCATTTTGATAATCATGCATTCCTAATAGAAAATATATCAATCATGGATATAAATTATCCCATAGAATTGAATGAGTTTCACTTTATAAAGAATATGGACATCATATTTGGGTTCCCAAAAAAACAGGGAATAACATTCTAGAAATAAAAATTACCAACATTGAGTAAAGAAGAAACAATCTCATGAAGTGAATTTTTTAAGGAATAGTTCTTTTAGATGACATTGTTTTTGTTATAAACTCTTGTAAAAAAAATTATATCCTAGATAAGGTATGATAATTATGGAGAAATTATTTATATGGAATATACATACTAAAAATGGATTTTAATAAGGAAAACCCAATAAAAGAGTGTTGGGTTTTAGAATTCCCCTTACCTTGTGTCTGAAAGATTCTTTCACTTTAATATCATCTATAACCATATTAGATTCTTTTAATAACAATTATAAAACACTTTATAAATGAATATGATTCCTTATGGTTTTATTATGTTCTTTTATGGTACTTTTTATGAGTTATAGTGTATAATCCAATCATTAAGGTATGTTCTTATTCTTAGTTTTCATGACCAATTCACTATTTATAAATTAATGGAGGTTTGTTTAAAAAGTGAATAAATATATAAGAATTCCATTATATTTTATTAATGTTCCTTCAGAATAATAAAAGATCTTACAATGGATTTGGTTATGTTAATACTTGGAAATTACGTGGAAATTATTTTCTTAAATACATGGGAATTTTATAGGTCCATGCAAATTTACGGCGCATGATTCCAAGTACCGGTGTGCCCAGAATGAATTTCAAATGTTTTTTCGGTTACGTTCAGAAAACGTTCGAGCAGGATTTTAGAACTTTTGAACTGGTTCTTAGAACTGAAATCTGAGGGCACCGTTGAAGTCGTAGTGACAGTATTCTCCTAAGGAGATTTTCACCTCAACGGTAGTTTGTTGAGAGTAAAAGTTAGTTTTTGGGTTTTTATAAAAAAATTATTAAAATAAAGTGAGATAATAATTTATTTTGTTTTAGCCTGCAAGTGGAGGATGGGTGGTTAAAACCTCCTCAAAGGATTTAGAGGTGGGGCCACCTCACCTTAACCTCTCATGAGAGGTTATGGTGGTGGGGCCCACCCAAACAAAACTTATCATGAGAGGATTAATGCGGGGGGGACCACCCGAGTTCTTAACCCCTTAAACACCACATTAAAGTAGAGAAAACCTATCAACTCTCCCTCATTAATAAGGCAGATCCTCTTCACATCCCCTATATTTTAATTGTGCCAATCTCTGCTAATTAATTCATTACAACTCTTGTAAATTAATTAGGGGGATTGTATTGATTCATTAATTCCAATTTGAATTGTGGTGCTGTCAAAATAATAGACAAACCATTCCTCTATTATTTTAATTTGGAATTTGGTGGTGCTTGGGTGAAGGAATGCTTGGGAGAAAATATCCCAATGAAGAACATTGAATGCTCCACCGATGAAGAAAGACGATTCTCTTCGATATCTTCCCGGGACATCTACTGACTTGCAACCACTTCCACAACCGTCATGCGAATGTGGGAGTAAAAGAGTGCTTGGCATACGTGACGAACGAAGACCTTCCTCATCTTCTTCCGCAACACTATCAACAAATGACGAAGGACCGATAATCAAAAGGTAGGGGGTTTATTACATAATGATATTCTTTTTTCTTATATACTTCAATGATTGGAGAGGAATTGTTGCTGGTGAATTGTTGATCATCTTCTCTCTTGATGAACCTTTTGCTATCACCTCTAAACACAGAGGCTGTGGGCCAAACCAACATGTCCCAACTCCCTCTACCAATATTTTGTGATGTATCTTCGACATGTCGATGAGGTGATGATGATGAAGGTGGAAATGATGAAGGTTGTGCTACCAATGACCTCCATGAATAGTGTTGCCCCTGCGGCGTAGCGATGCTCCCGGCCAAATACTACTAGCAAGAGCCTCACCAAACCATCCTACCCGCGGCCTACCCGGCGACCTCCCGGAGCTCTTCCTGCATGCCACCGTGTCCAGCGCCACCTACCTGTGGCCTGCCCGTGCGTCGTCTTGTCCCGCAACGCCTTCCCACTGCCTTCTCACGCACCGCTGCGCCCCGTGCCGCCTACCCGCAGTTCGTCGACGCCCTACCCGCGGCCTCCTGCACGCCCCACATGCTTCCCAACTCCCCACATGCCCTTCTCGGCACCCAGTTGCCCTTACCATCGCCCCACTGGCCTGCACGCCACCTGGATGGCACCCGTACGCCCTGCCCGGCATCCAGTCGACCCGTCTGGTGCCCTGCCAGCCTCCCTGCACCCCGTGCACCCTGCCTGCGCACTGCCCTTTCCCTGCGCGACCTACCCACAGACCTCTTGAACTGAGTCGTTCCCTACCAATCCGAGTCTCCAATCCGCACCCCTCTCAGAGCTGGCTGAACCAACACTGGCCTTTGGTCCGAGCCACCTACACGGTGACCCCTAGGCCGAACTGCCTTCGCAATCTGCTTGGTCGGGCCCAACAGACTGATTTGAACCTAACGGACTGTCATGCCCAACAGGCTGGGTCAGACCATCCAGGTCTGTTCGGGTGGACCCAGACCTGGATGACCCAGTCTGGGTTGGGTCGAGTCGGTCTGACCGGGTCCGGACGGGCCGAGGCCCATTTCCGACCCTTTACATCCATTGGCCATAACATTGGCACCGAATGCCCATTTGACGAAACATTAGTGGTGCATGTATTCTTGAAAAGAGATGGTCCGTTTGACGATACCCCACTAGATTTTGGGGTATATTTGATATGCGGTCAGGTTGGAACATAAAAAAATCCAACAAGACACCTAGATATAAAAGGTTAATAACTCACAGACTGTGAATCGGATCATCCTGCCCTCTTTTTCATTGAGACCCCTATGACATGGAGGACCTTTGGGATGCTTCTTCATGGGACATTGTGGAAGTTGGAGTATGAGATCTTGGCATGAGTAGCGGACCCTCATAGAATCAAGCATGCATTGTGGAAACCATGTGGCAGGCAAAACATCAACTACTATTCCTGGAGCATCTGTTGGTCTGGCAGTTCTATCTGCTAGTCCTAGATCCTGTGTGGATTTGATAGCTTCGACTATTGTTCTTGGATAATGTGTTGGTTTGAGAGTTCTATCTGCTAGTCATGAATCATGTGTGGGTCTGACAGCTCTGACTACTGTTCCTGGATCATGTGTTGGTCCGATAGTTCTATCATCTTGTCCCAGATCTTGGGTGCGTACGACAACCTAGATGACTCTGTGGTTACATCAAATCATATCTATCTCTCTCATAATATGTCCACCTATTGTGCTGATTCAATAACATTTGAGTTTACCTCATGATTTTGATGGGTTACTTGATAACATAGGTATATGTATGGGCATATACCTATGTATTAGTTATCCATTGATTTCATACTTGCGGATTATCCTTGTTGGTTTTTGCATGACCTTGAGGGTCTTGGGGTACCTACTAAGTATCATTATAATCCCCCTTATATAGGATATTCCCGCAACTCATTGTGTTGGTTGCAGACGACGGACAATTCTGACTGAGGATTAGAGTTGCAGTACTGGATGGTACCTAGAGGTGGACCGTACAACGAGTCGGTACACGGAAGAGACTGACGGATGTAGAGTGTTGAGGAGACTATCTATATCTACCCTTCAGGTAGGAACCCCAGAGGACAACCCAAGATCTATTTTACTTTTCTTCAGTTATACTTATTTTCTTCAATTGTACTTGTTCTTTACTGTTGGGCTTCTATTTCTAGCCCCTTTACTTTTTAGCACTCCTTTTTGTATACAATTTTACTTAGTGTTTTGCTTCCAACATGTACTCTGTTGTGTTTGTTTACTATTATAATGGTAATGCCATGAATGTTTTAGGGAATTATGCCTTTGTTGATAGTCTCTAGCCCCTGGACTATGGAAGGCATGATTGCGGTAGTTACGGTATGGGATCCGGGGGACATGTCATGTCAAATTGATATCAGAGGAGTCAGTTGTACAGAAGAACTCAGTACTCTGATCTTAAATTTCTTGTGAAGCAAAAGTTTTAATTGTACTAAGTGTGGGTTTTAGTTCAGGGAATCCAGTGTTGGTGGGGCGACCGACGTATCGATACACTAGGACCCCAACTTCTAATTTCCAACTCACCACACGAAAACATTGATTGCATGTGTGTTTTTAAGAGTGTTATTTGTGATATCTTGAGTCAGCTCACTAGGCATAACTTATTGACCATGGAGCAACTGTATCATTTCAGGATGGCCCCACAAAGACATCCAACTTGGGTTTCTAGAGTTGTAAGAGATGAAAACCCACCGAGCGAGGAGGCCTCAGTGTAGGGCCACATCATTGCGAAGGCATCAGTGGTACCACTTCCCGTTAGGGCCACTGATACCACCAACCCTATCAGCAGACAACGTATAACATCCCGCATTTTTATCACATAAACTTTCATTACATTTTACAAAACCGAGCATCTTTAAGGTTTAGTGTCTTGGAAACCAGGAACATAAAACATGAAACAACAAAAAAAAACATTCTTCTTAAACACTTGAAAGGCTTCTCCTTAAGTTCATCCTAGGTTCATTACTGCATCTCCGAACCTGGGGACATACATCAAAGGAAAGGGTGAGCAGAAGGCCCAGTAAGGAATACAAGAGAAACATTTTACATGTGAACTTGAGATACTTTAATAAGGTCATGAAAATAACTTTAAGGCATGAGAAAGAAATAATGAGATATATAATAATAAAAGTAACATTTTTCATAACATGAAGATGTGGCTACATCATTTAACATATACAATCATGAACATATCACCAAGGTCCATCCTCAAGGTGTCATTTGAAAATTACCAAGGTTATTCACCAAGGTATCGTGAAAATTGTAATCTCTAGTGGTTACATCATTACCAAATGCATTGGAGCGCTATCAGGGAGCACCCTTAAATTTCCCTTTATTATCATGTGAGCCACATATATCATCATCAATAATTTCATAAATAACCCATATAGCATAAAATAAATGGTTTTCATTTCATCATCATAACGTTTTAAAAACTGCTTTAAAGACATGATCTTTACGTCACTTTAAACCCACGGAAAGGGAAAGCGGGTCTCATGTATGTAAATCCAAGAATTTAAAACAGAACATTTTGATATATATGTGAATAACCTTGTAGAAATATGAGCTTTGAGTATTCAATTCATAACATGAAATAATTTTGAGAAAAGAGAGAGGCATTTTGAGATAAAAATTCTGCAGCATAACAGCTATGTTTCCGGGTTTTAGAAAACAATGAAAAGAGAGGGGACATGGGTCACCAACTCATAAATGATCCATAAAACAGTAGGGGGACAGAATAAGAAGGATATAAAGAAATGGTAATGAAATTTGGAGGACATTCCATTTGAAATGAAAAACATGGAAGGAAGACAAAAATTAGATTTCTCTTATGAAAATTCGGCAGCCTAACGGCGTCACTTAAACTTCAATAAAAATGAATTGACAAGATCAAATAGGGTCTCTCATCATATGATCATAAGAGATCAGTATGATAGATATAGATATCATACCCCAACATAATAAAAAGGAACTTGAAAGACTTGACCTGAAAATCGAACTTGAAAAATGAGAAGGGTGAATGAATCCCTTAAAATTCGGCAGCCTAACGGCATCACCTAAACTTTCATAAAATGAAATGATGAGAGTAAGAGGGGATCTCTCATCATATAAACATGAAAGGGAAGTAAGAGGAATATAAAAGAACATCCTCTCACATAAGAACATGGAGCAGAAAATGAATGACATAAAAGAGATCACTTGAAAAGAAAGAGAGGGGTCGGATCCCTTACCTTAAAATGCAAATCATAAACCTCAAAGGATGGGACCTTGAGGGATTGGGGGCACCTTGGGAGGACTCCTTGGGAGGTAATGAGACCATAACTTCGTTGGGGAAGAGTGAGGAGTCGAATGGATGAGAGGAGGGCTTGGTATTTATAGGTAAAGTGAGGGGACAAGGCATTAATGGCCAAGGGACACCTCAAAAGTGGTTTTCTCAAAAGAATGGGCCCTCCCATGGTACTTCCCATACAGTTATGCCAAATGGGGACCCCCACACAATAATTCATCACCCTTGTCCAGCAAACCCTTAAAAAATATCATGAAATCATCATGACACAGTTACGATGTCATTAAACATACCGAAACCCTAAAACTGTATTTTCACTATTCACTGAAAATTCAACTTTCTCAGAAAGATCCCAAAATTTCACCTTAATCAAATATCAATTCTCTGATTTCAAAAGAGAACTCCATTTTATAAAAATAATTTTCTGAATATTTTTAGTTTATTTTTTAAATAAATACACTATTCACCGAAAATTCATTTTTTCAGAAAAAACCACAAAAATTACCATAACATAATATCGGTGCTCTGAGTTCAAAAATGAAATCCATTTTATAAAAAAAAATTTAAAAAATTTTAATTTAATTTTTAACTAAAAAACACTATTCACCTGAAAAAAATAATACTTGAATAATAATTTATGAAACCGTTATTTAACCATTTTATTGAATCACATTACTTAATCAAGGTGCCTAGATTATTTTAAAACTTTCCTTAAGTGAGATTAATAATCCATTTGGTCATATTACTAATCCTAATCATAAAATCACTATTCATAATTTACTATTCATCAAAAATCAAGTTGATCTTATTAGACTCCAAATTTTGTACTGAACATAATTGTAGAAGACCATTTTTTGAAACTCATTACACATTTTTAATTATTTAATGTTTACATAAACATTTTTAAAATATCCTTTTTCTAAAATTCATCAAAAATATGAATACTATATTTATCCGATCATTTGAAAATTCATAACTTCATCATAAGATGAAATCCCAATTTTTATTTAAAACAAGGATTACACAAGGTAGTTACGGTCTCCTTACATAGCCTCTTATCACACCATCATAGAAACTAAGTGTAAGGTGTGCTAAGGTGAGAGAGTCTGAGGGAGGCTCGGCCAACATTGCCCATGTAGTAATTTCAATCAGTTTGAACTTATCGCGAAGGCGATTTCGTTCTAGCTTCACATGATGATGTTCGGCTTGGGTTTGGTCCAGAGCAAATCCCAATGGTGCTACCTCCTTCCCAAGTTCTATTATATGGGCTTCGATCGGTCCAAGACTACTAGGTGAGGCCATCGATTCTTCTTTCTATAATAATTAAGCAAGATTACTTGTATTTAGAGACAATAATGAAAACATTTTGTTCACAGCGGTCATATTGACCGATGATCATATAACAGTCAGAACCCAATGGTCTCATTTTAATTATAATCATGTTTATCAAATAATACATTTTTGTTGAGTATAAAAATAAAATAAAATAACACATGAAATTAGGAAACAAGATTTATTAAAAATTTCGGGCCGTTACAATCTTCCCCCCTTAAGAAATTGCGTCCTCGCAATTTTTAAAAAATTGGGTTTTGAAATTTCATTGAAAGCCCCACATCGGAAAAAGAGTCCGTGACACCATTACTTTAAAAGAAAGAAAAGGAAGTACAAAGGCTACCCGAGTTTACTCATACTAGGATTCCATGTAGGAAACATGGACATGGAGGAGAAAACAAAGGGTCACGTCCTAAAGGAGAGTGATAGAAAACATGATTAGGAGGAAGTTAACCACCAGAAAATCCAAAAATTATGATGTGTGCAAGCGGGATTTGATTACCTAGTAGGAAACGTAAACCAACAACGTTTTTGTTTTACGTTCCTTTTCATAACTTTGAGGAATTTATTTACAACATAGAACATAAACATAAGGAAATATATCTACCTTCATGTAGAGTTTCATCTTTTAATAAGTTTCTACCCAAAACTAATCTTTTCTCTAAACTATGAGCATTCAAAACTACTTGGTCTCATCAAAACACAAGAATCATCTTCTAGAGAATCACATAATCCACAAAAGAATAACTATCTATTTCTTTTATCTTTAAACATTATCCCAAAAACCGAAAGGGTAAGGTAAAACAACTCTTCAAAAAGAAAGAATCCCATAGGAATGGAAACTACTTTTAAATCTTCAATGTTCCATGGTACTACCCAAAGTTCATCATAGTCCATTCCATAAATAACAGTCCTTAAAATTCCTCAAAATAAACCAAACTAAGATTGAAACCCAAATACAAGAAGGATTTGATAACATAGTCTTCCAAAATAAACTTTATTGTGCATCTCCAAACAACATCAACCACTCCTAACGTCTTATAACAAAAGTATCTAACCTAAACATAGTTAACCCAAGATAGGTTAATCATTCCCATAAGTAACCTCAATTACTATAAGTCCACCTTAAATTCATCGATTTTTCAAATATAATTCAACCTTACTCCTCAATGAAATTATCGTTGTAATCTATTTACCTTGATCATATAGGGTCCCCAAAATAGTGAACGTCTTCCAAAATAAAAATAATATTTTAATCCCCTAATCATCTCTGTCATATTAATACGGCAATCGTAGCATTTCCTATCACATTGGTTGTTGAGACATGTTCTTCCATTTCCCGCCATTAACTATGAAAAGAAACTATAATTAGGGGCTTAAATAATTAGCCAATAATCATGAAATGAAACTTAAAGCGTATAAGGATAAATTTTAGTTGAAAAGTATACCCTAACTTGTGATCCCCTAGGTTCCCATCTAGGTTATCCATGATCATATATTCTTATGTGAATATTCATTTTATTTTATCTTTGTTCCTTTAACAATGGTTCATACTAAGCTTATGAATTTACCAAAGCATATCCCCCGGGAGTGTCGTAACCAAGAGTGCAGCAAGGCCCGTTGTCATGTACCAGTTCTCGTTCGAGTCTAGCTCAAAGCGGTGTTTTCGGGTTTTACCCCTATGTACATCTGTTCGAGAGCCACCTCTACCTGCTCGTATCCAGACAGGGATGTATTTGCTTGGAAACCCCTTACTCAATACTCACCAAAATACCAGGAAGATTTCCTATATTTGAACATTTCTATAGGATTCATCCTAAAGTTTTCATATCCTAATTTCCAAAAATAACTAAACCATCCTCTGATACAAACTATAGCATCCCGCATTTTTATCACATAAACTTTCATTACATTTTACAAAACCGACGATCGTTAAGGTTTAGTGTCTTGGAAACCAGGAATGTAAAACATGAAACAACAAAAAAAACATTCTTCTTAAACACTTGAAAGGATTCTCCTTAAGTTCATCCTAGGTTCATTACTACATCTTAGAACCTGGGGACATACATCAAAGGAAAGGGTGAGCAGAAGGCCCAGTAAGGAAAACAAGAGAAACATTTTACATGTGAACTTGAGATACTTCAATAAGGTCATGAAAAGAACTTTAAGGCATGAGAAAGAAATAATGAGATATATAATAATAAAAGTAACATTTTTCATAACATGAAGATGTGGCTACATCATTTAACATAGACAATCATGAACATATCACCAAGGTACATCCCCAAGGTGTCATTTGAAAATTACCAAGGTTATTCACCAAGGTATCGTGAAAATTGTAATCTCTAGTGGTTACATCATTACCCAATGCATTGGAGCACTATCAGGGAGCACCCTTAAATTTGTCTTTATTATCATGTGAGACACATATATCATCATCAAACATTTCATAAATAACCCATATATCATAAAATAAATGGGTTTCATTTCATCATCATAACGTTTTAAAAACTACTTTAAAGACATGATCTTTACGTCACTTTAAACCCACGGAAAGGGAAAGCGGGTCTCATGTATGTAAATCCCAGAATTTAAAATAGAACATTTTGATATATATGTGAATACCCTTGTAGAAATAAGAGCTTTGAGTATTCAATTTATAACATGAAATAATTTTGAGAAAAGAGAGAGGCATTTTGAGATGAAAATTCTGCAGCATAACGGCTATATTTCCGGGTTTTAGAAAACCTTGAAAAGAGAGGGGACATGGGTCACCCACTCATAAATGATCCATAAAAAAGTAGGGGGACATAATAAGAAGGATATATAGACATGGTAATGAAATTTGGAGGACATACCATTTGAAAGGTAAAACATGGAAGGAAGACAAAAATATGATTTCTTTTATGAAAATTCGGCAGCCTAACGGCGTCACTTAAACTTCAATAAAAATGAATTGACAAGATCAAATAGGGTCTCTCATCATATGATCATAAGAGATAATTATGATAGATATAGAGATCATACCCCAACATAATAAAAAGGAACTTGAAAGACTTGACATGAAAATCGAACTTGAAAAATGAGAAGGGTGAAAGAATCCTTTAAAATTCGGCAGCCTAACGGCATCACCTAAACTTTCATAAAATGAAATGATGAGAGTAAGAGGGGATCTCTAATCATATATACATTAATGGTAAGTAAGAGGAATATAAAATAACATCCTCTCACATAAGAACATGGAGCATAAAATCAATGACATAAAAGAGATCACTTGAAAAGAAAGAGAGGGGTCGGATCCCTTACCTTAAAATGTAAATCTTAAACCTCGAAGGATGGGACCTTGAGGGATTGGGGGCACCTTTGGAGGACTCCATGAGAGGTAATGAGTCCAGAACTTCGTTGGGGAAGAGTGGGGAGTCGAATGGATGAGAGGAGGGCTTGGTATTTATAGGGAAAGTGAGGGGACAAGGCATTAATGGCCAAGGGACACCTCAAAAGTGGTTTTCTCAAAAGCATGGGCCCTCCCATGGTACTTCCCATAAAGTTAGGCCAAATGGGGACCCCCACACAATAATTCATCACCCTAGGCCGGCCAACCCTTAAAAAATCTCATGAAATCATCATGACACAGTTATGATGTCATTAAACATACCGAAACCCTAAAACTGTATTTTCACTATTCACTGAAAATTCAACTTTCTCAGAAAGATCCCAAAATTTCACCCTAATCAAATATCAATGCTCTGATTTCAAAAATGAACTCCATTTTTTAAAAATAATTTTCTAACTATTTTTAATTTATTTTTTCAATAAATACACTATTCACCGAAAATTCATTTTTTCAGAAAAAACCACAAAAATTACCATAACATAATATCGGTGCTCTGAGTTCAAAAATGAAATCCATTTTATAAAAATAATTTTATAAATATTTTTAATTTAATTTTTAATTAAAAAACACTATTCACCTGAAAAAACTAATACTTGAATAATAATTTATGAAACCGTTATTTAACCATTTTATTGAATCTCATTACTTAATCAAGGTGCCTAGATTATTTTAAAACTTTCTTTAAGTGAGATTACTAATCCATTTGGTCATATTACTAATCCTAATCATAAAATCACTATTCATAATTTACTATTCATCAAAAATCAAGTTGATCTTATTCGACTCCAAATTTTGTACTGAACATAATTGTAGAAGACCATTTTTTGAAACTCATTACACATTTTTAATTATTTAATGTTTACATAAACATTTTTAAAATATCCTTTTTCTAAAATTCATAAAAAATATGCATACTATATTTATCCGGTCATTGAAAATTCATAACTTCATTATAAGAAGAAATCCCAATTTTTATTTAAAACAAGGATTACACAAGGTAGTTACGGTCTCCTTACATAGCCTCTTATCACACCAGCATAGAAACTAAGTGTAAGGTGTGCTAAGGTGAGAGAGTCCGAGGGAGGCTCGGCCAACATTTCCCATGTAGTAATTTCAATCAGTTTGAACTTATCGCGAAGGCGATTTCATTCTAGCTTCACATGATGAAGTTCGGCTTGGGTTTGGTCCAGAGCAAATCCCAATGGTTCTACCTCCTTCCCAAGTTCTGTTAGATGGGCTTCGATCGGTCCAAGACTACTAGGTGAGGCCATCGAATCTTATTTCTATAATAATTAACCAAGATTACTTGTATTTAGAGACAATAATCAAAACATTTTGTTCACAGCGGTCATATTGACCGATGGTCATATAACAGTCAGAACCCAATGGTCTCATTTTAATTATAATCATGTTTATCAAATAATACATTTTTATTGAGTATAAAAATAAAATAAAATAACACATGAAATTAGGAAACAAGATTTATTCAAAATTTCGGGCCGTTACACAACGCACGCCGCTTGAGTGCATTGCATGAGTACAAGGGGAAGAGGATGCCTAGGTTCAGTGGTGAGATGGACCCGCAAGCAGTTGAGGATTGGTTTGAGGCTGTGGTGAGGGTCTTCATACTGGTAGGGACACCATCAGACATCATGGTGATTCATGATACCGACATTATAGAGACAGTAAAGGAAGACATTGGAACCTGATGCTCCAGGTGAATGATGAGGTGACACATCTCTGGATAGACGTCGAGATCCTGTTTTGGGTGGAGTTTGTTCTAGCGACTATTCACGTACTGCGGATATAGGAGCTAATTCCTCTACAATAGGTTAGAATGGAGGTGGGGTAGTACTCATCAAGGTTCACAGACCTCTTGCGCTACTCCACATATATAGTATGCGACATTTTCATCAGGGCCATGATGTTCGAGCAGGGACTCATGCAGGAGATCAGGGCTTCAATGATCTCCCTCAATATCCCGACACAAATTGGGGTGTAAGGGAGATCCCTCCCAATGGAGAGTTTCCTTGCTGAGAAGTCACCACTAGAAAGACCCATTCGTATTCGACATGCATCATACTATTATGCAGCTGATACAAAACAGATGTAACAGAGGTCCAAGTGGACCAGACAATCTGGTGGATGCCCTTAGGATACAGGTTCAGTTGTGTGGGGAACACGGGACATATTCAGTCATGCCTAGAGCGATAGTGTAAATTATGCGGCATGCATGTTCATATGGATCGTGACTATCCGACAAGTCGTACATACAATTAGCAGACTATTGAAGGACCACCCAAGCAATGACATAAATTTGATCAAGGCGGTCCGCAGGTAGCCTGAAGATGTGGCAGAGGAGACGGCCGTGTAGCTAGCGATGGAAGACGTTTAGAAGTGTTTCCACCACCACCACCAGGAGGTCCACCCTAACCATAGGGAACATGTGGATAGGGGAGAGCTCAGATTCATGCAACTAAGGCCTATGATCACGGTACTCTGGAGATGATACGAGGCACGATATATGTCTATTCCACCTTAGCTATAGTTTTTATAGACACAGGTTCCAATCACTCATTCATTTCCACTTTGGTTTATCAGAGATTAGAGATTCCAAAGGAGCAGTTAGTTCGATCCTTACATCTTGGGACTCCTATAATTGCTGATTAGACAATTACACACTGGTGACTGTAGTGCGAGATTACTCTAGGAGGAGAGTGCTTCATCTGGGATATCCTAGTAGCAGCGTCGAGGCTGTACGACGTCATTTTCGGTATGGAATTGTTATCTTCAGTCCATGCATAGATAGACTGTATTAGGTGAAAAGTGTGGTGTGTTCGCACGGATGGGACCAGGATCACCTTCACTGGAAAGAAGGGACCCTTTGTAGCATATGACAGACTTACTCAGAGGAGGTTGTAGCCGATCACTCATTAGCTGGCTTGCCTTATCCTCGGAAGAGTTGATGTGGAGAGACTGACCAGTCCTGTAGTGTTTGACCAGTACATGGATGATTTCCCTTATGATGTCCTAGGTCCACCTCCTCGTAGAGAGGTGGACATATACATTGAATTTTACCCTAGTATGACATCTATATCTACTCTAGCATATCGGATTGCTCCCGCTGAGCATCGTGAGAAGCGGGTACAGCTGGAGGTCTTTTAGGGGAAGGTTTATCCGGCCCAGTGTTTCTTCCTGGGTAGCCCCGATTCTGTTCTACAAGAAGGTGGATGTGAGCTTGAGTCTTAGTTTTGACCACCGTCGCCTGAACCAGGTGACCGTGAAGAACATGTAACCACTCCCGAGGATTGAAGACTACTTTGATCAGCTAAATGGAGCTAGATGGTTCTCAAAAAATAGTCATTATAACAGACTATCACCATATCAATGTTCGAGATGAGGATGTGCAGAAGACAACCATTCGATGTTGGTATAGACACTATGACTTCGTGGTTATGCCTTTCGGTGTAACCAATGCTCCAACTGTGTTCATGGGACTCATGAACAAGATCTTCCTGCCTTACCTCGATGACTTTGTCGTAGTCTTCATTGATGACATACTGATCCACTCGACTATCGAGGAGGAGGATGCCTACCACTTGCGGGTAGTACTGGACACACTCCGAGAGCACTAGCTTTATGGTAAGCTCTTGATGTTCCGGTTCTTGATCTGAGAGGTTCACATTCTAGGTCATGCCTTCTTGGAGGCTAGAATTGCAATGGATCTAGTGAATATTGCGGTGGCACTTTCTTGGGAGCCACCTGGGAGTGTGATAGGGGTATGGAGTTTCCTAGGTGTTTCTAGTTACTATCAGGTGTTCGTTACAGACTTCTCCAGAGTTGCAGCGCCACTATCAACCTTGAAGAAGAAGGGGAAACCCTTTGTAAGTTCAGATATATGCTAGTAGGGCTTTTACGAGCTGAGGAAAAGACTGAGAAGTTCCCCCATATTGTGGCTTCCAGAGGAAGGTGTAGGGTACGTAGATTACTGCGACACATCAGGGATATGAATAGGGTGTGTCTTGATGCAGGAGTGAGTGGTGATCACTTATGGTTCTCACTAGCTAAGACAACATGTGATGAACTATGCTACCAATGACCTGGAGTTAGCAGCAATGGTATTCGCCTTGAAGATGTGGCGACACTATCTGATGGGTGAGCATTTCATATTTTGATCTGATCACAAGAGTATCAGGTATATATTCTCTCATAAGGAACTAAACCTAAGAAAATGACGATCACTTGAGTTCTGCCAGGACAATTACTTCGAGATATTCTAAACTCATGGGAAGGGGAACATTGTTGCGAATTCCCCCAAAAGGATCACTACTATACAGCTGTGAGGAGATGCGATAGAGTAGATGGATGCTTTATATATATTTTTTCTGGATAGATATGGAGTTTAATTCCTATAGTCTCTTATGGTAACCCCCTACTCTTTCGGATATTCAGGGAAGCACAGCATGGAGACGCTAACTATGAGACAAGATGTGCTCAGATATCCACAGGCTAGTCACCTGATAGAATTTTTTGAAGGTGGGGAGCACTTTATCCTCTTCAGAGTATGTTCCATGTTATCAGTGTCACACCATGAGGATGTGTTGAAGGAGTTCCACACATATCCTCTAGCGGTAAATCCGGGAGTCGTGGAGATGTACCAGGAATTTTGATGACAATACTGGTGGTCAGGTATGAAGAAGTCAGTAGCGTAGTTTGTCTCACAATTCCTCACTTGTCAGCAAGTAAAGGTGGATCACCAGGTACCAACATACATGGTTCATTCCATTGAGGTCCCCGAGTGGAAGTGGGATTTGATATCCATGGATTTTGGGATGGGGCATCCACGTACATTCAGGGGTCACGACTCTATTTGGGTGATTGTCGACCATCCCACCAAGTCATCCCACGTTCTACCGATCAGGGAGTAGGGCTCAGTAGAGAGCTTGTGACACCTCTATGTGCATCAGATTATGTTTCTACATGGTGTACCTTCTTCTATTGTCTCTGATCATGATGCATGGTTTACATACAATCTATGGAAGGGGTTGCATGAAGCTTTCGGGATGCAGCTTTGCCTGAGCTCCACCTTCCATCCTTAGATGGATGGCCAGACTGAGAGGATCATAAAGACCCTCAAGGACATGTTGCGTGCTTGTGTCCTCGATTTCGTTCAAATCTAGGAGGATCTCTTACATTTGGTGGAATTTTCCTACAACAAAAGCTATTAATCCACAATAGGGATGAAACCTTTCGAAGCGTTTTACGGACGACCATATAGATCACCCTTATGCTAGAATGACCTAGGTGAGTCAGCACTAGTGGGAACTGAGATAGTATGGAATACCACAGAGAAGGTGCAGATCATATAGGAATGGATGAAGACTTCACAGAGCAGACAGTAGTCGTATGAGGACATGACACAAAGACCTCAGGAGTTTGAGGATGGGGACCACATCTTTCTATAGGTCTCACCTCGACGAGGTATATGGAGATTTTGCCGAGGCGACAAGCTATCTTCGAGATTCATCAAACATTTTCAGGTCCTCAATAAAGTTAACGAGGTGGATTATCGCTAGCTCTTCCATCTCAGTTGTATCAGATGCATGGTGTCTTCCACGTATCCCAGCTGAGTAGATATGTGCACGACCAGTCCCACAACATCAACCATAAAGAGTTGGACGACGATGATGGGGAGACATTCACGAGGGTTCTAGGGGAGATTGAGGATCGATAGGAGCGGGTCCTACGTGGATGGTTGATACCTCTAGTGCGCGTTCACTGGCAGTATGTGATCCTCCAAAAGAGCACCTGGGAGCGGGGGTCTCAGATGCATGCTCAATATCCCAATTTGATCCCTCAGTTAGAGTTGTAGCATATGGGGATGTATATCCCTGAGGTGGGGAGAATGTAATGACATAGAAAGTTCGTGGAATTTTTTTTCATAAATAAATGAGAATTTTATGAGTCCACCGAAGTTTACGGAACATGATTCTGAGGCCCGTTGTTCCCAGAATCAATTTCTAATGTTTTGTTTGGGTATGCTCAGTAAATGTACGAGCGAGATTATATAAATTTTGAACTGTTTCTCAGAACTGAAATCCAAGGGCACCATTGAACTCGTAGTGCCGATATTCTATTAAAGAGTCTTTCACCTCAACGGAAGTTGGTCGATAGTAAATGTTAGATTTTGGGTATTCATAAAAAAAATAATAAAATAAAGTGATCTAGCAGTTTATTTTATTTTAGCCTCCATGTGGAGGATGGATGGTTAAAACCTCCTAAAGGGAGGTGGAGGTGGGGGCACCACACCTTAACCTCACATTAGAGGTTATAGTGGTGGGGGCCACCCGAACTCAACCTATAATGAGAGGATTAATGTGGTGGGGACCACCCAATCTCTTAACACCTTAAACTCTTGATTAATGTGGAGGAAAACTCTCAACTCTCCCTCATTAATGAGGGAGTGCCACATCACCTCCCCTATCTTTTAATTTTTTCAAATATCGCCTAATTAATACATGATAACTCTAGTGAATTAATTATGGGGAGACATATTGAATAATTAATTCCGATTTGAATTGTTGTGCCAACAAAATAATAGAAAATCCATTCCTCTATTATTTCCATTTGGCATCTGGTGGAACTTGGGAGGAGGAAATCTAGGGAGAAATGCTCCCAACAATGATTGAAGAATGCTCCGCCAACGAAGGAAGCTGATTCTCTTCGACTTCTTTCCCGAACATGTACTAACGTGGAACCACTTCCACAACCATCATGTGAATTCAAGAGTGGAAGAGTGATTTGCGTATGCAATGAATGAAGACCTTCTTCATCTTATTCCACAATACTATCAAAAAATGACGAATGAACGATAATCAAAATGTAAGGGGTTTATTACATGTTGATATTCCTTTAACATATCTCCTTCAACGGTTGGGAAGGAATTGTTGCAGGTGAATTGTTGACCCTATCTTCTCTTGATGAGAATTTTTCTATCACCTCTAAACATGGAGGGTGTAGGGGAAACTAACATGGCCCGACTCCCTTCGTCGATCATTCGTGATGTTTATTCAACATGGCGATGAGGCGATGTCAACGAAGGAGGCATCAGCGAAGGCCATGCTACCCATGGCCTTCATGAATCGTGCCACCCCTGCGGCGAATCGATGCTCCCAGCCGAACACCACCGACCCAAGATGGGCCAAACCGGACTTCCAGAGGCTTACCTGTGCACTGCCCCATGGCCAGCCTGGTGCCCTCTAGGCACCCTACCCGTGCACCGCTGCGCCCCGCACCGCCTGACCATGACATGACCTCGTGCGGCCTGCCCGCGGCCCATCGGGGCCCTGCCCGAAGACTCCCGCGCGCCCCACACACTACTCGACACCCCACTCACCCTGCCTAGCTCCCAGTTGGCCTGCCCACGCACTGCCCAGCACACGCGCACCCTGCTCTGTGTCCAGCCAGGCTGCCTGGACCCCGCACACCCTGCTCGCGGCCTGCACGCACCCTGCGCGGCCTGGCCTTCGACCTACCGAATCGAGGGACAACATACCAGGCTGAGCCGCTGATCCAAGCCCTCCATGGTTGAGTTTCCGAGCTTCACCCCATAAGGCCCTTGCCAAACCAGAATTTGACATCGGGTTGAGCCGCCCACACGTTGGCCTCCGGGCTGAACCGCCTTTGCAATCCAGTGGGTCGAGCCCAACAGACCAGGTTGAACCTAATGGATGGACCCACACAATGGGCTGGATCAGACCCACCAGGTTGGTCCAGGTTTACCCAGACCAAGACAGTTCATTATGGTTTGGGACGAGTCGGTCCGACCGGGTCAGACAGGGCACAGGCCCATTACAAACACTTTACTTCCTCTGGCCATAACATTGGCAGCATATGTCCATTTGACGAACCATCAGCGTCATTTGTATTATTTGAAAAGAAATGGCCCCTTTGAGCATACCCCACTGGAGTTCGTGTTATATTTGAGATATGGTCATGTTGGAGCATACACAAATCAAACTTGGCTCTCGAGACTAAATGGTTAATAACTCACAGACCAGGTGTCTGATTGATGGGCCGTCTGTTACGTTGATACCCCTATGACGTGGAAGACCACTGTGATACATCTTCATGGAAAAATTGTGGTAGTTGAAGTATCGATTCTTGGATTGAAGTGCAGAACCTCCTGGAACTAAGCATTAATTGTGTAAACCATGTGGCTAGATTTTCTTCGACTACTGTTCCTTGATCATGTATTTGTATTACAATTCTATCTGCTGGTCCTTGAACTTGTGTGGGTCTGACAACTTCGACTACTGTTACTAGATCATGTGTTGGTCAGATAGTCTTATCTGCTGGTCCTAGATCCTGTGTGGTTCTGACAGCTTCGACTACTATTCCGGGATCATGTGTTGGTCCAACAGTTCTATATGCTAGTCCTGGATCCTATGTTGTTCTGACATCCTATATGATTTAGTGGATACTTCTGATCATCTCTATCTCTCTACATAAGTTGTATACCTGTTTGATTTGAGTCTGTTACTATTGATAATACCTCATAATTCAGATGGGTTACTTCATAACTTAGGTATATGTATGTGCGTATACCTAAGTCTTAGTTATATATTGATTAAGTTCTTGTGGCTTATCCTTGTTGGTTTTATGTGTGAGCATGAGGGTCTTAGGTTCCCCATCGAGTATCATTATACTCTCCCCTGCACGGGCCATGTCAGCACCATTTTGTGGTGGTTGCAGATGACAGATATCACTGAATGAGGATCAGAGTACCAGTACTGGATTATACCCGGAGGTGGACCATACGATGAGTCAGTACACGGAGGAGACTGATCGACGTGGAGTTCTGAGGAGACTATCTATACCTACCTTCAAGTAGGAACCCTTTAGGACAACCCATTAGCTATTTTAATTTTCATCATTTATACTTGTTTTATTTATTTTTACTTGTACTTTACAGTTGGGCTTGTATTTCTAGCCCCTTTAATTTTTAGCACACCTATTTGTATACAGTTTTACTTATTGTTTTTCTTCCATCTTGTACTCTTTTGTATTTGTTTACGGTTATAAAGGAAATTCATTCAATGTTTTAGGGAATTCCGCCTTTGTTGGTAGTCACCAGCCCCTGGCTTATGGAAGGCGAGGTTGGTGTAGTTACAACACAGGCTCGGGGGACAGGTCCTGGCAGGTTATATCTCAGGAAGATGATTCAATAGATAAAAGTTAATGATGATCATTTTGAATTAATTTTGGTGAGTTTTTTCCATCACAATGAACTTGTTTTTTATCATTTTTTTTTAATTTCTATAAATTATTTCCAAAACATAAAAAGGGTTATTAAATAACATTTAAAATCTATTTTAATCCATTTAATGGGGTTATTAACATCATTGTTGGTTTTTATGTAAAACCAATGTGCATTGCACACGATGTCGATTAATTCGCACATCACGAGCCACGATTTCATTTTTAGAATAAAAGATAGAGTGGTAGTGTATTATTGATGGATCTTACATTAGAACGATATAATTTTAATATATGTAAGTTGTTTCAGATATCATTAAATTTGGATTAATGGTGTTGAGTATAGAATAATAAAACAAAACGAAATTAAATGAAATTAAAAGAAAATGGAAGAAGATTTTACCTTTTAAATATATCCTCCTTAAGAACCTCCTAATGGAAGAAGTTATATAATTTTAATGAGAAAACGATCTCCTAGATGTGGGGGGGGGTACTAAGGAAGACTATTGGGTATAATTTAGTGTAGGGTCAATGCTGTCGAGGTGTGAGGAGAAGAGGGGGTGAGGTTGGTATTTATATTGTAGGACAGGTCTGTTTTGTCACTATTTTAATCATTATTTTGTTATTTTGGATTAAAATAATGAATACATTGAGAATTATCATCATATATTAAAATAATGATGTATAGTTCAAGATTTTGTTTCTCTCATCAATGATGTCTCAGTGAATTGTTATTTTTTATAATGTGTATATATCGTAAATTATTGCATTTCACTATTCACAAAAAATTCATGTACTTCACAAAAAAATTCATATATTCTCCCTAACCATTTCCTAACATGTAGAATATGAAAATGAACAAAATTTTTCGAAAATAATTTTCTAAATATGATTAATTTATTTTTTAATTGAAGTCAACTTTTTCTTTTAGAATACAAATATTAAAATTATATCTGATTTTATAAAACTTTTAAAAATTACTTAAGGTCTCATAAAATATTATTAAATTCATAATACAACCTATTATTAATTATTGATTACATTTTTAGAAAAAAATATTTTTAATTATTAAATTATTCATAAAAATTCAATTAAATATTTATGACTTCCAAAAAATACCAACCCTTAATTAATAATTTTTAAAATATTTACTTGCTTATAATTTGATATAATTATATAATTTTTTTCAAATAACATTAATAAATATTATTATTACATTTAATGGTTATTTTACTCTTCAATTGGACTTATTACTATTCATTAGGGTTAGAAAGCTATTTCTATGGTTAGGTTACTATTTCATCGGTATTGGTTTTTTATAATCTAGAAATAATTATTATTTAACTAATTAATAATTTATAATCCTTTTATTATGGAATATATTATATTTTAGGTGATATATACTATATGAAATTGTTATAATAGTGGATAAATTTATATTAATAAAATTTTGGGTAATACATTCTTCCCCATTTGAAATTATACAATTTAAATTTCGTTTTACATAAACTGGTGTGGGTATTTCTCCTTAATTTCTTCCGATGGATCCTAATATCCTTCATCATACTCATTATTCCTCCAGAACACTTTGAAATTGTGGGTTATCTTATTGGTATAACCTTGTCTCTTTAGTCGAGAATCATTACTGGTTTCTCTTTATAGTATAGATCATCATATAGTTGTTCCACCTTTGTGTTTACTAAACTTGAGGGAAAAATGAATTACATCATCATGAGTGATATGTTTAAAAAATGATGAGTAGGATCCATATTCAATGAATTTGAATTTCGATTGTCACTTCTCCTATAAGATCAAGGATATCAAATGGGAAAATTTACCTTGTTCACAAAATCTCTTTATTTCCATAACACATTAATCTATTTCATTATGATATTCTAAGAATGAATTTATCTCCAATGTATAACTCCATGTATCTATGATGTTTGTCAATATAGATATTAAAGATGTCTTGGACCTTCTATACCATCCCTTTCACCAGATCAGGTCCAAGTAGCTTTGTTTCTCCAACAGCATCCCAACTGGTTGGAGTTTTACATCTCATTCAATAGAAATACTAATATGGAGACAGGTTAATACTTGAGAGGAAGATATTTATTTACATGAACTCAAAAAATGGTATAGGTTAATCCTATACACCTTGTAATTCATATTAATAGGATCATAACATATCTCTGAGCATGTGAATATTCATTTCATATACGGCAGTAGTTTGGGGGGTGATAGGTTATTAAGAAATTTAATTCTGTACTTAAATCATATTATAGACTCCTCCTGAATTTATATGTGGACCTATGATAATGATTAGAGACCCTTGAGAGTGGTACCCCTTGTAGTCCCACCAATTCCTCTCCATATATCTTTGAATGTTGTTCAAGTGATAAATAATTATGGTTTGAGATATAGTGGGTAGTCTAGGTGATTCATCCCACCACAACACATATGACATTGTTTCCTTTTGATGTCTCCAAGAGATAGTTGAAAAATTTCATAGTGACATTCTCCCATTTCCGCATCGATATATGTGAGGGTTTCATCATCCCTTTACACTTATTTTTCATTTCATTAACTTGATGAAAATTCACAAACCATGTTATATACTCAATAATTTCCTTCTTTATGGTGTCCCAACAGAAGTGTTCTTTGAGATCATGGCACATATTGGCACTCCAAAGATGGATAGAGAATTTTGAGCTATTTTATTTCTAAAATTGCTAATTCTTTATCTCGGGTGATTAATGAAAACAAAATCTGTTTTCCAAATAGAATCACACCATCATCATAGATATGGAATTAGGACATCTTATATTTTTTTGATTCATTCACTATATTTTCAAACTCCTTATCATACCTTTTTACCTCCCAAATCTTATCTTGGATAGATGGTTGGAAAACCATTTAGGAAAGATACAAAGTTATCCCTGCCCTTATGGTTTCCAAATCCATCCCATTCATATCCATTATAAAAAAATAATTCTCAATCCCCAACATGGATAAAGAACCAAGTTCTTTTCTATTGAGAGCATCATCTACCATGTTTGTATTTCTTGGATGATAGTGAATAGAGAGATTGTATCCTGTAATAATATCTAACCATCTTCAATTGTGCATATTGATCTCATTTTCTAAGAATATATAATTTCGGCTTTCGTAATCAGTATATATGTCAGACTTATCACTATAGAGGTAGTGAAGAAATATTTTCAAGGTAAGAATCATAGATATACTATAATGTACTCATATAATATTGTATGAAATGTGCATATTATGAAGTAGGACATGTATTATTTTAAGTTATAGTATATTCTATGATAAATGAATATCATTAATAATGTATATATTAATATAATATTATTACTAGTTTAATATTAGAATTTTAATATTCAATTCGTTCTTCCATATAATATCTCATTAATATTTTATGAAATAATTCATATAAGGACTCAGTACAAGGACGATGGGTTATAACGCATTGTAACCATATTGGATTTAGTAATGGTTAATGTAACATATGTGTAAATTTATTGCTAGACCGTGAATGCCACAAGGTCTACATAAAGAGGATAATCACATTTTGATGGGTCACTGAAATGAGTTTCCTTCTCATTTGAGTTACTCTAAATTTTTATCCTCATTATCCAAACGTATCTTCCTTATTCTCAATTTTCCCAGTCATATTATACATTATAGGGTAAAATGAGTGAGTAACTACCCTTAATTTGGTAATTCATTAGTTCAATGGATGTTTCACGGATGGGGGATATCATTTGGATGTCTGTAACTTATTTTCATAAACATAATATTAATGAAGATAAATATGGTATCTCATTGATGTATGTAAATAAATATTATTAATTTACATCTCACTCAGTTTTAGTTTAAAGTATGATGTTCTTGTTTTATAGGACTATATTTGTTCATCCTTGATTGATTTTTTAAACCCTGATATCCTAATAATGGTATCAATATTGTTTTACACCAATTGTTTTAATAATAATATTGATAAAAATGTAATTTATCTTGCTATTGAAAAATATAGAATCATATCAACATAGAGGGTGTGTTTCATTATATATTACTATAGGGTATAGGAGTTGGTATAGATACATTATGTTATGTGATGAATTATTCTTACACATTCCTCAACCACTAATTTGGAATCACAAAACACCATGTATGTCCCATTTTTTATACAGTGATATATTTTATATCCTATGATCATATGGATATGGTTTTAATCTTATCTAGGATATTGTGGCATTAAGTTAATATAAAACCATAGGTTTTTTTGTCATGGTATAGTATCGAAATTTTTAAATCCAATGCAATCCACATGCACCAATTTTATCTCAAACAATTATGGTTTATCACTAATTATGGATGATTAATAGCACTGGGAAAAGTCTATAAATTTTACGTAGAATAAAATTTCCATTTTAATAACATTTAACTATATAAATTATAGAATGTTTATATTTAGTGAAAAAATATATAGTGAAATATTTATTTATTTATTTATGACATTACAAAATATGGATTTGTAAATTTTTTATATTTATATAATTAAATTAATGTGAAAATTTTATTAAATAATTACCCATAGTATTACTTCGTGATACAAAATATTATTTTTTGCGGTTATATAGAATGAATTATCATATATATATTATTTTATAGAGTAATATGAATACTAATTTATTAATGGTTCTTAAATTAAAGTATAAAGAAAAATATTTCAAAATATGGTTTTTAAAATATGGATTTTACATTTTTTAAATTTCATTTTTTGAAATAAATTTACTTATTCAAAGAAATTATTTAAAAAGTATGGATTGGATTGTTTATAATTGATATTATTAAGGATTATAAAATAATAAATAATTTATATTTAAAATATTTAAATTAATTACATAAATGACTTGGAACAAACAATTTTAATATTTCATTAAATATAATATATTCAATGTTACTTCCGTAAAATGAAATATATAACATATTTTATATAGAAAATCATTATAATGTGTTAAAATTTTTATTTGACTTGTTTGAGAGTTTTAAAATGTATTACACATTAATATTGTTTTTTATATTGATATGATGTAATATTATTATAAATTAAATTATTGAAATAATGCATACATAAATGGAATTACATGAGATAATGTAGTTTTCTTAAATGACACATAAAAATATTAAGTTATAAATTCTTACCAAACTGGACTTTTTTAAAGATGTTGTACATCCAAAAGGGGTGTTCATGATAGATTTGGGTTCCACTAGACTATGTTGTGTTTTTAAATTATGAAATATGTTACCATAACAGTATTGGGTTCCCATAATTGATATTTTAATTATTTAACACTTATCCCAGATACGGTAATATGATTTTTTTAATGATGGGGTAGAGTTTTGTTTGTCCATATTGTCAGATTTGATAAATTGTTATCCGCTCAACTATCCCTGTTTCAAATATTATATGACAGGGATAAGAGATTACCTCCATGGATAACTTAAGGGAGATATTCATATGCGACCCTAATATTTATAATATATGGGTCATTCTCTGTTAACTGATTAGGCGATTTTCAATATAGTCATAATTTTAGTGGGATACCATGTAATAAAAATCCTTATTAAAACCATAGAAAACATGATAATCATTAGATTGAATCATATTATATATATAAATGAAATTAATATAATCAAACCAAAAATTGTGATATATTATGGAATAGAAGTGTCTTTCTGTAACTAAATTATTAGACTCATATAAAGAATCCAAAAATGGTCTTAAACAAAAAAGGTGATTTTATATTATTTAATATACCCCCAGTGAGTAACAAAAATTTATAGTTAAAACTATAAATTTGTATGTTTCTACAAATAATTATCCATTGGATTAATTATGTAACATTATGGTTATGGAATTTATTCTTGTTTTATTATTGGATCTAATCAATTAATATGAATATATCAAATAAACATTTACCTAGTTTTATTAGTTTTTTGATAAAATATTATTTTGGTATGTGATGGTCATGTTTTGAGGTGACATATATATTACAAAAGTGTAAATGTTAAAATAAGAATAACAAAAGTCAATTTAATTGATCAACACTATTCCTTTTAGTTTTTATTCAATGTTAACAATTCCAAAAGGTGAAATAAATATAGGTGGGTTATGATTTCATAATATGGGATTTCATTGAATATATATAGAAATTTTGAAAATACTAGGGAATATCTTGGTCATGTGTCATTATAGTGAGGACCAATGCTTTGGTTTTTATTGGTATTTGATACCTTTTGTATATTTTAAAAATTTTGTAAGTATACATGAGTTCACGATCATTGATATAATTTAAAAATAATATATTTTTCATTAAAGTGATTAACCTAGGAATAAATTCATCATAAATTACAATTTAAAATATTATATATAATTCTTACAATAATAAAATTAAATTATAATGTATAATATTCTATTTTCACTTATATTATATATTAATTTTCTCATTAATGATTAGATATCAATAGAAATAATATATGATGGTTTAGATAATTTTTTTTCTCTTCATCATGTTCTAAAACTTGTTTAAAAAAAATAATTGATAAAAAAATTCATAAAATATACATGTTTTAATACACATGTCTGTTAATATATTCAGAGTTTTTATTCCACCACACACAAATGTAATATTTTTAATAATGATATTTTCCCCTAAAACTATTGACATTCATAGACTACCATACCATATGTGATATAGTAATAATTGTTTTTTGTTAAATACAACCATTAAGAATATAATATGTATTTCATAAACAAGAAAGAGCTTGTGGTTCATAGAAATATTTTGTTGAAATAATATAGTCTCTAAGAGAATTTTACGAGTATGAATTGAAATATGAGTAGTTTAAAGGTAAAAAATAAAAAATTATTCTAGTAATAATTCATTTTTATTGAAATATAATGTCCAAAAGTGTTTTAGGATGTGTTGCGGGACAAAAATGTTTACTAGTTACATAATTATAAACAATTATTTCAAGGGAAAAAATCTATATGGAATTTTTCGCACAACTGATAATGATGATAAACATAAAAATAAATTTATATAGATAGTAAAATTTATTTAAATTGAAACATTTGATGTTTATAGTTACGAAATTTGAATAATTTTTTCAATGAGTTGAACATTTGGATTAAATTTCCAATTTATTTTTATTAGTCAAAATTTTATTCTTTTTCAATGGATTTCTCAAATGATTTTTTGGGAGAGTATTTATATTTGCACATGGATATGTGATTGGAATTTCCTAAATAAATAATGAGCATAACAATGCCTTGAATGTGATAAAAACATAATGATGTACTATATGTTTATGAAATATGATATCACAAGCCTACTGCTTAAGTATGCTTTTCATAAAAACATTCAAATAATGAAATAATATAAAATGAGTCATGTAATAGGAAATAAAATCCCAACATTATCATACATTAATAGGAAATTTGTATATATAAATATTGATATGTATGATAAATTTATATGATAATTGACATATCATAATATGACTTTTAGTTATGTCTATCTTATTTTCATCATAGGATTTTAAATGTTTTGATGAAATGTTAAGGTTATTATAGGTAGGATTATTTAATATAGTAATGAAATAATCATTTATTTCATAAATTTAGTTTTCTATACTATATTAACCACTAATTATATACCTCTAGAGTTTCGTACACTATGAAATACTGATATTATTGGGAAATATTTCTTATTTGATATTTGCCTTACATCAGATTATAGGGATACCTATCATGAGATAACTAATATATTAACAAAAATGATACATAATCATTAATGAATATATAATTTTGGGTGGTTGGGTATGAATTTTGTTATGTTGTCCATTAGAGATTAATTAGGATGATATTTTTAATCTTGTATAATGGATATAATATAAAATCCATCAATATATATAAAATAATGATGTCTACACCCATTCCAATATAGTAGTAATGATATGATTTTGTCTCCGGGTGGGAAATATGAACTTATCACCCAAAATGATCAAATATATGTGATATAGTCACTATCCCAATCATTATATAAATGGAATAATTCAAAACATATGTAGATAAAATAGGGGATTGAAATACTCCATGTCTCATTCAAACTCATTTTCATTAAAAATGGATCATAAGAAACAACATGATTTCATATTTTAAAATAGTTGAAAATATGTGTAGAGGTGCATGTGGTTGATGAAGATCATGAATGACACATTTTATAGGTTGAATAACCATAATTTTTTTCTAGAATATTATATATTCTTATATTTTGGAATTCAATTTTATGGGAAATGTTACAAAGGACCATGGAGTTTCATATTTTAATTGATATATTTGAGAATGAGTTTTACATAACTAGAAAGTATGAATTTCTTTAGATTTAATTCAAAAAGAATTTTTTATTAGTATTGACAAGTAATTTCATAAGATGTTTTACACCATGATGTTAAATATTTATATCAAATACTTTTTAATAAATTAAAAGAATAAGATTTAGTATTTGGTAACCGATTTTGTTTCATATAATATAATATAATTTGAATTTTTAATAATTATATATGGGTTTAGTGAAAGAGGGATACTAACGATGATATTCATTAAATTACACATATTGCATTGTATGATATAAACATTTGATATAGTACAACATGATTTATTTTATGGCACATTTTATTCCTTGATAAATGAATATCATAATTCATCGATACATTTGTATCCTGGTACATCCAATCAAATATTATCATTTTAATATTAAGATTAGTCATATGCATACACATTCATTATCAAATTGAGAATTGATGTAATGATGTGTTATGTGTATAGATGATTGATTAAAATCCATTGAAACCTTAGAGTGTTTACTCATTAGTTAAGTTACACATGAGTACATGAATAGTTACCTAGTAATTTCTTGAGGACTATATTAAAAGGCCCTAACCCTTCTGATGTTGTCTAAAATGGGTTTTCTGGTGTTATTTCTTCCTATAAATTCTCCTCCTATAAATAATATATCTTCCCCCATATCAATTTTCCTTGTGTGAAACTAGTATATTTATGTGTTATGAGAGAGTCATGAACAAGTGATTGATAATTATTTTAATCTATAGATATACCATATATGATAAAATTTGTTGGGATATATCTTTTTTATCTTAATGAATCTTTTATTAATGAAGGAAGATGTGGAATCTCATTACTGTGAAGTACAAAACATTAATTATTTAAAAACACTAATGTTTTCAAATCAATGTCTTCTTGTATTTTTTGTATTTCTTTTCTATTCTTCCTAGAATAAACTCTATAATATCCCATGTAACCTTACATATTTATGACTTATTATTTTTTTTTGTTAAAGATGGTAATGCTGATAGTCTTGGCTATACTGGAAGTTATCATTGGGAACAATATAGATACAAATAAAGTGACATTTCATTGATAATTCACATACAATACATGAAAATAACATCATGAAAAATTAACTTTACCGAATAATATAAACAGATAAATACATCATGACCATGAGAAGATAATTTTCAAATTAAATTTATAATAAATTTAAATTGAGCAGAATAAAATTAAAATTGTCTTGAGATCATTCAAGTACGGGATTGTTCATAATGTAAAATTCTTTTTATTTATCATCATTTGTCTTTTATTATACTTGAATAGAATACCACTAGAGATGATACATGCATGCATGTTTTCTCATCAATGAAAATTGATGGATTATATGGTGATAGTTTGGTAGTTCTATCATCTTACATTGTTCATTTGGATCACCGCACTATCCCATTTGGTCTTAAAGAATTTTCCATTGGCTATCATTTTGGAGAGGGTAGAGGAGAGAGGAAAACTCTACAACATTTTTCAATCTTCAATGAGAGTCCTAGAGATCTTTTTCCAAAATGATTCTCCATTTTGATCTATAACTACACAATGTCCATTGGTATCTTTTTATAAAGATATTGTTAGGATTAAAATATTATTTAATTTAAAAAATGTTCATAAAATATATAGTAAATACTATATGACCCCATTCTATATAATAAAAATAAAATTATAATTTTCACATAGTGTGTTCTAAAAGGAATTTTGCTAAATATTATTTTAATCATATTGATAATTAATATTTATTGTAAACCAAAAATATAGTCCACTAAACATCCATGAAATATTTTAAATACACAAATAAATTAAAATTTTATTTATTAAAAAAATTAATAATTATATATAACATACTTATTTAATATAGATATATATTTTTTAAAATATTATTTCATAATTCCTAAATAAATTTATTCCATTTTCTTAAGAATAATATTTATTCCAATAATAAAATTGAAATATAATTTAATTGAAATTATTTTAACACTTTCTATGTGAAACTATAATATTCCTTCTCATTGTAATTATGATTTATTACATAAAATACATGATTACAATCTATAAATGAGTGAAATAACCCTGATTAAAATAAGTTTATGTCATCCCATCAAAAAGCACATACATGTTATCATGGTATAATATGGAGCATTTTTCTCAATATCTCAACAACCAGGTTACACAACTCTGTCATCAACCTATATACTATATAATTATTTCATTGACAATATCATGTAAAATTTCATTTAAAATATGTTAAGGGAATCTACTGTGATGGTTCCATTTAAAAAAATTAATTAAATGTTAGATTTCATATATAAAGAAGTGAAAATTAGTCCTCAATATATTTATTTATGACATACAATTAGGGATACACCAAACACACCCTAGTTCCTATGAAAAAAATCAAATATTGTTATGGGTTCATAATGTGTAGGTGAGTGGTGAAAATCCATAATAATAATCTTAGTTGATAAGGACCATTACAAACAGTTGCAGATAAGAACACCTAATGAGTATTAAACCTGAAGAATACACATAGGATGGCTGACTCTCAGAATCGACCAACATAATGACTATCAAATGTATGAATAATCACATAAAGTCTCATATACTAATGATTACTCTTACATTGCATTATACAAACTATATTAACCATAATATAATGTTATCTAACGATATAAATAGCTCAAACAATATAATTATGGAATTTAACATTATCATCATGGAGGGAAGTATTATTACCTTTATCAATATGTTATATACTCTACAAAATTATTAAATTAAATTCATGTTGAACTAAAAATGATATGTAATATGATATTTTAATTAATATTCACTTATTTGAATATACATGTAATCTAGAGTACCTATAGTTGGTTATATGACACTAAATCTTGTTGAATCTCCCCTGGAGTAGAGAGAACACATAAATAATTTGAGTTTTCTACATCTCAGATGAGGATATTTCCTAAAAAAAGTTAAGGATTTTTTAGTGTTCTTCCATGTGGTCTTACAGGGTGACATAGCTCACTAAAACATCACCACTCAAAACAAAATAACCCAATAGATAATTATTCTAATGTATTTTCTTTATCCACGCCTTTAACCTTATATCCTTAATAATATACATCACTATATTTTTTCCACAATTGATTTTGACATGGTCATTACATCTGGGTACCACATCAAGATGTTTGAAAATTATACATATCTAAAATGTTTCAACAGGTACCCCAAAATCCATAATATACTAAGATACTTCTGTATAAATAAAAACCATAACATTATTTCATAGAATCCATCTCATTGGACATCTATTGGGAGTAATGATGTACATCACCATTGATTTCAAATCATCCTAGTCTATTTGGATGCTAGTATTTACATATAGTCTAATGATTATTTCCCCCTCTCCTCCATATTCTTCGAACATGTCCTTATTATGACTCAAATACATAATTATATTATTAACATCCATCCATTAGTGATGACCTAGGTTAGAATGATATATTCAACCCAAATTTAAGGAGTATGCAACATATATCCTGGTATATAGAATAACGTACATGACTGACACAATCACTGATTCATATCATATTCATACTGTCCATTTTACTTCCTCAAGTTCCAATGGAATAATTTTCCCAGGAAGATGAATCCCACGAGACACTGGAAAAAAAATTCCCTCTTGGATTACTCAATATTGTCTTTATTATCCTATCAATATTTGTAGTTTGACTTATGTAATGAATTATCTTGGATCAATCATGATAGGAATATCTTTAAATAATATTTACAGTGATTTATTACAAACAAATTATGATTCAAAATATTAGGATTGCATAGATACTTGATGAATATGTATTATTTTCCTTGCAATGTAAATAATGGATCAGCATGGGCCCATGTTGATTAATCGTCTGATTAATGCATATCATATAACCCTCAATAGGACTTGTGATCAAATGAACATACCAGAACCATGAAATGGTGTCATGAAATTCACATTATCTATAAATTGATCATGTGAAATAATTAGAGAATGATCTTATGGCCATGAGAAGGCCTCCAGATGGGCCCTTCTGATCATGTTATACATTGATTGATAAATTCCTAACAATCACCCTAGGGGATAATGAGGTGAATATAATATAATGATATGATCCTTATGTGAATAGAGATTCACTATTTTTTATGATATGGGGTTGTTATCTTCACATGAAATTTATATTAATCATGTGATGAAAATTTTAAAATTCATATTGATCATTATATGGAATCTATACACAGCCAAATGGTTATAAAATGGATTCTAGAAGAGTCGTTCTGAGCATGCAACATGTTTATCTCAAGACTCCAAACAATATACCAAGTAATCATTTGATGGAATACAAAAAATGTATATATCCATATATGAAGGGAGTTACCCTATTTTTCATGAGAATGGGACATGATCTTCATATAATCAATTTATAAATCACATAAAATCCCTCTGATATTCAAGATTTGATCTCATGAAGGGACTGCGACATAGTAGTATGATCTCATGAAGAAACCATTTCATTTATGCATGATATTATGATGTATCATTAGTATTTAAAACAAAAATTGTGTTGAATTATAGAATATTACTTCTGATTATTTGACATGTTAATCAAAAGACATCTAAAAATCAAACAAGGGGATCATGCGATGAGAAAACTCAAATTATTAGATCCCTAAATGATGTGATTTACATAATATTAAATGATAAGGGGTTATAAACATAATATGATTAGTTCATTAATCATGTGTAGGACATTTTACAGGATATGTTAATCTCAGAAGGGTTCCTAGATTAGTTGACATAATCTTTTTAAAGACCAATTGATATGAATCCTTGTCTCACAATGACCGGTAGTCTTGTCGGCCTGATCATGTGATGTTCCTTTTTCATTTCAACTCAATAATGTATTTTATATAATATATATGGACTAAATTACATGAAATCTAATTTTTAATCCATTATTGATCACATGAAATCCCTTCGAAAATCAATGGGATGATAAAATCTGGTAATGAAAGTGTGATAAAGCAATCATTGTTAATTACGTGACTCAAAGACTACATCATTTTTGATATATAGGGGAGCGGTCATGTGAAGAATTTAATAACCTATGTGAATTATCCCTCAACAAAATCAATCCAATATATGATATCCATGCACCATATAATGAGGAATAGATTCCGAATGGTGATGCCAATAATATCACCCTTCGACAAAAAGAATGAATGAACACTTAGGAGAGATAGATCATACCAGAGTGAATGATCATGTGAACATAAGAACATTCCAACAATTAATTTTTGATGAGTAACAGAAGGATTTATGAGATATGATTATTATCTTTTTCGGAATATTTTATTTATCACATGATGGATCTCCAGTATGCCAGTGATACCACACAAAGAATTTGTTGAAATTCAGCCGGATCTGGTGAACGGACTTCAACCCATTATCTCGATCACATGATACCTGTGTATAAGATTACCTAAATATTATTTGTATGTTTATGCGAAGATTTATGAAAATGATAGAAGCTTCATGTAAATGAATTTATTGTGTTTTTAGGCAATGTACTTATTATATTCAAATTATTAGTTACTTGATCATGTGAAGACACCATGAAAATATAAACATCTATTATTATATGACCATAAATATTTTATCTAGGGTCATGTGATGTCTGAAGACATATTAGTTATGATCATGAGACATAATTCAGGTAATTTAACTAGATCATGTGACAGTACTCAGTAATTTTTTATGAGTTTTTGTGATTTCCTCGATCATATTTGTATGATCATGCAACACACCATAAACGTGTTATCTCAATCATGCAAAACTTCATGGACATTTCATCTAGGAACACATGATTCCCTCAAACATGTAATAATATTAATGCGAAATCCTCATGAATGTTAGTAGGTTCATGAGGAATCCATAGGCTCATCATACTTGATCACAAGACACTCCCTTGAGATGTCATATGGTTCATGAAATGTAACATCAATTTTCATCTAGTTTAGTAAAATCATCATAGACATGTAATCCTTGTCATGTGAAGTTCCCCTGACTTGTCATATTTGATCATAAAAAATCCCTTGGATGTGTCAAATTTGATCACACAAAGAATCATAGACATGTCAACCACAGAAGTCATAAACACTATGATGTGTCAACAATGTCAGGAATACACCCTACGATGTTTCATCCATGTCAGGAACACACCATGTTCATATTAGGAGGGCACCTCATACATAGTGGGAAGAAACCCACATACATGTCATCCTTGCCCTGTGGGAATACTTTTACATGTACCCTAGAACTATGTGATCTCCCAACAATGATTCTATTATTGACTATTACGCTTTTATATATAATGTTTCTATAATGAACTTGTATTATGAACTAATGAAACCTTAATTGTATTGTGTTATTATAATCTCATCAAAGAATTATAAAATGAACATTCACGGTTACCACTCTTTTTAAATTAAAGGATAAGGGATAGATATCAATAATTTTAACCCACCTCACTATGCGTCCCTTTATATTCCATTTACTCTTGTTTATAGAAACCACACCATATGGGTCTTCCATTATTCTACATCCATTAGTGGATTATGAAACATTATTGAACTAGGATGCCTATGTTTCTTTCAATAATAATAATACATGGGACACCTTCCTGAGGCCCATGCTCCATATTAAACACACTATATAGCTTTATTTTGTTGTAAATTCATGTATCCCTGTGATATGTTCCTGATCACATACTTTTTATTCTTTCTCATATCACACATGACCCAAACGATATATTTTATTTGAAATGGTAGTATCACTAGTATCATAAAATTCACCCAATAAGCGAAACCTTAGTGCATAATCCTTATTCAAAAATATGTTTCAAAAGCCTTCGTACATGGGAATCCACTAGGTATGGGTTTGTAATGCATTACCATAATGATAAACTATGGGGAAGTAACCCTCGGGAGTGTTAATTATCTATCCCCACCCATCAGTAGGTTAAGGAAAAATATAAATATGAATAATCTAATCTCTATTGTAATAAGGATAAATAGGATGAAAAAACAGGACTAATATACATACCCAATTACAATCTTCTCTCATATACGTCAATTTCCAATTACAACAAACTATATGGTGTTGTCTTATCATAAAACCTAAAACTATGTTAAATAACCTATGTGGGATTTGATTCCTATTCTCACAAGATGCATAGGTTTTATGATAGAGGTTTAATACCCTTATTAAAACACTAATAATCATCCATGATGTTGGTAAACTCTATAGTTCCTAGTTATATGACCTAAAAACACATGTAGATACCCATTATTAAGAAATAACAGGAACAAAATGGTGAAAACATAATATATATAGATTGTTTCATTATTAGAACTCCCCTTTTCATGTATAGAGATTGAAAACATGATTGTTTTATTATAAAAACCAGTACTATATTAGAATTGGGAAATGATTCATGAACATATATTAAATTTATAAGGGAGTACCAACTTGGTAAATACTTCCCCCTAAAAGGGTGTGATGAGACCAACCTCCTATCCTCTCAACCAATGTGAGTTCCTATGTGTCGTTGGGTTTGAAAGCCAAAATTTTTACATATCATTCGAAAGAAGGCTCACAAATTATTATTAACGTGGTAGCCTTTGAGAGTTTCCATGAATGATAATAAATGGTGAACCTAATTCAAATGGTTATGAAAACTAACTCAATCAGTGATAATCATGATTCATTCACTGAACAACATACGTTTTTTCATGAATCTATGATGGATGTGATGATGTGAAATCATCTAATAAAAGGTTAATATAGTCAATATAATCATCTAAAATCATTTTTCCCAAACCATAATAGACAACATGAATATGGGGGAAAACAATATTTATGATCCCAACATGAACCATGAAAAAATAAAATAATAAAAGGATTTACACATGTTAGGCCATTATAACTGACCTTTTAGTCCGAAAATTATTGAAACCAATGTCAATATTTCGTTAACAAATTTTAGGCAAGGGTCCCATGAAATATGTAATTTTTATGTTCCCATTCCGCATAATAAAAATGGTTGAACCATAAATAAGAATAAACAATTCTGTTATCTATTAATAGATAATTATGAATGGTTTATACATTGAATAATGAATATATTAAAGAACACGTTACTTGTTAAATTTTTTTATTGATGAAACTATTATCAAAACATCAAAATTACACAATATTATTTCATTTTCCACTGAATGTTTTGGAACATCGAATATAATAAAATCATATGCATATTACACAAAAAATCACCCACCCGACACATTCTGCTTCAGGTGGAGAACACGATAGTCTATAAAACTACTCTTGTTGTATTATCATTAATGTCATAAAATCATGTAGATGTATCGAAATGATGAATCCTAGGTGTGCACATCATTCATGGAAGGAAATAATAAAACATGTTTTACCATCTTCCACTACAAATAACTTGGGAAGCCTTTCCTCAAACATGATAAATATCAAAATACTTACCATAGAAAGGTGGATCAAGGAGATAACCGTAAACCCATCACATTTTAAGAGCTTTAGTTGATGGATCATATCCACATCCATCACTAGTACCATCACACCAATGTCCCTTAGTCACTAGCTAAGGTAACTACCTGTAAGGTCACTACCCTGGACACCCATTCTCAGCCTCTAAGGATATATTGCCATATAAATGGTTCCTGATCAAAGGGAGTTGTCAAATATTCACAATTCCACTAATGATGACATCACCATATTTCAATGTATTCTAATGCGAAATACCATATATCATCTCCCCTAAAACATGTCTATCTGTATATAGTGGCTGTAACAATGGGGGGAAGGTATCACAAACCCCACACATAAATTCTATCACCATATCTTGGTGGCACATTGGGGAGAATACTAGAACTATAATCTAATTAAATATAATTAATCTGATAATATATCATAGAGACTTAAACAATGTAGACCAATATTCCTACACATTCTCTACTAAAGTACAACTTTATTTTAGAAATGAAAAAAATAAAAATACCAACATTTTTTTATAGTAATACATAAACAAGGATAAGTTCACATTCCCAACCTAATATCCAAATCATCATACCTCCATTATCAACATTAATAATTGATTACTATGGAGAATACAAAAATTATTTCTCTATTATAGGAAGATTATCAATATATTTCAGTATCATAGGAGGCACAATATTGGGTTCATATTCTGGTTCCTACTAGGATCTACCAATCCAATTGTCCCATCACCACAAGACAGAAGTACATTCATGTTAATGAAACTGATTGGTATACTCCAAAGGCACTAATCTAGATTTATATTACCTATCCAATTGGGCTCCATCAATGAAATTTTTCAATCACCTCAGGATAGGTGCACATTCCACCATGAAAGAAAAAAAACTCTTAAGGCATAGGGTGGGGATTATATACTCACCACAAATGTGGTTCAGCTGAAAAATTTAGAAATATTTTCTACGAAGGATCAAATAAATGAAAATGAAGCTAATCAGCATATCCCAATACAATACAAGAGAACATATCATATCCCTACTTCTTCCATGGAAATACTACACCAGTATCATTCAATATCTATAAAAGACGAGTCTCATACCCAATCTCCCATTCCATAGGACTTTAATTATAATTATATGGGGAATATAAATATGAATCATCCCCATGCTGAAACATTGGCCAATATTGTGTGGAAAATATTTTAACCACCCAAAGAGAGGCTCATATACCCACTAACGATATATAATCTCTTAATCACACCCCAAATGCTTCTTATAGTGGGATCATATTCCTGCAACAATAAAATCTCATCATTATATTTTATCTAATGTCATGAATCAAGCTAATATCCAAACTCAACCCCCAATTGAAGGTTTTCATATTCATAAAAAAGACGTAAATTGAGTCTAATATTCTTGATCTTCTCATTTATAGTTACCATAAGGATCAATGGTGCATATTTGTAACACCTTAAGGGTCCTAGAACTATTTATCTAAAGAATAGGGTGATGATAACCTCGATAGTCCTCCTTGTTATAGTATCGAGATGGATTATAGAGACTCTACCAATGATATCGTCTATGGAACCCCCACCCATTTTTATATCATACTCAAAAAATAATGAACACCCATTGTCTCGAGACCTTCATATATAGAGATTCTCAATACATCATGGTTAACCTAATGTACCTCACTATCAACTATCACAGACACCTAACCTGAGTTAGCATGACACTAAGAGAAACAACCACTATGATCTAACCAAGTTGATGGATATTGATTTGATGTGGAGAAATCCAATATATACATGTGAATGGACATATCTATAAACAACATTCAAACAATGTTTTTCCCATTTTAACATCTGACAATTAGTTCCTATTTGATCCAAAGGAGGAGTTGATGATCTAGTTATGATATAATATTTTAGAAAACCATCATGGATTGAATTATATACACCACAATTATAAAGTAATGGATGGTCACCTACATGCCATATATAAACTATGTTGTCATCTTTTCATGGGAATGCTTTCCATGGAATGGGATACAACATAAAAATAATATAAAATTACGAGTAGTATATTTTCTGCCACATCATGAAAACTATATGATCACTGATTTTGAAATCCCCATCAGAACATCCTTTTAGGGGATGTGGAATGTATAGATTATTTACACCACTCCATCACTAGGGAAAAAAAATTTATACGGCCTCTTATAATGTCATAGCCACATGAGAGATCATGGGATAGGGTAATGCATGAGGTAGTTAGACAATAAAACAAAGATCATCCTTTATGAGGATAAACAAAGTACATTAACAAACATAAAATAATTCTAATAGACTCATAATATGATCCTCTCAATAAAATTGGAACCCACATCAAACATGAAAACTAATGTTGTGAAATACCCCAAATCTTCTAGAAGGAATTGAATTATATCACATATGGTTGTTGATCCTAGCTCATGCCTGAATTAGGTTACGCCATATTACATATATCATAATATATGGTTCTATAAAATAAATCCATGATAAACACCATGACACTGGGTTGGGTTAAATTTTATGGCCATCACTAATACATTGGTCATCATTCCTCAACATGGTCCTAAATAAATCAGTGGTCATTCCATATCAACCATAGTCTTTGTGGATGGTGAATGTTTATCTCAATTTTAGTACACAATGTAATCAGATCCTTGATGATAGAATTAAAAAGTTCTAATAGTGGTCCAAAATCTACCCCATCCCACCAAGATGAGAAAAGTATTATTAGTATATTTTCTCCAAAAGGAATAAATAATTTCAAGGATTTAGGTAAATAATGATAGTCATTATTACAATAATTCCATCTTCTGTGAGTTAGACATCGTTAATTTAGCTATTACTAAGAAATTATGATCTAAAACTCAATTAATGTCACTATTCACAGATGGAGGTATGATGTTCATGTTGAAAATAGAATCAATTCCTTGAATGTTAATAACCTAATATGATCCAACAAGACCTCATGTATGAAAAATATCCATGATGAAACACTCAAAAGGGGAGAAACTAGTACAAAACATCACAATTGTGTCGAAATTGATGGGGTAATTATTTAATCATGGAATTCCAAAGTGAACATTGCCACCATCAATCTAGAATACAACACAAAATAACAACCAAACTCATATGAACACAAATAGGTAACCATACCTCATGAGGTTGGATATCTAGATGAAAAAAATGGTCTCAGATACATGGAATCAATGAAGGATGATGATACTATAACCTCCAAACAATGAGCTTCCACATCCGTGTTGAAAATCTAATAAGGATAATGGGAAATGTGTTTCTACATACCTCTCAACTCATAGAAGTGTATAACTCAACTCTGTAGTGTAATTAGTATGAAAAATCGATAATGAGATACAATGCCTTACACATGTTAATAAGGAAATAATGTGAGGTAATGTTCCAACTGGGTATCACCATCAAATAAAATCACATTTCCCTCAGGAAACACATAGGGAGATTAAAAATATACCCACTATAGTGGAATTAGACCATTTAGATTTCTCTAGATCTTGAAACATGTTCTAAAATAAATGGGTAATTAATGATGAACATGAATTTACTCAATTATAATGTCAGTTTCTCCTCCATCTAGGTGATAATCCTTTCATAGTGTAGATCATGAATCAGCTAGAAATAATATTAGGGAAACCTCATAAATCCTCACCTACTACCTATATAAGATAGGTGTCATAGAAGGTGATGGATCCATATCTAATCAATATAGAATCCTTAATAAATCAAATTGTATACTTGGAGGGGTATCACACCGCTATGAAAACTGAAAAAGGTGCATCTGAAATGGGAGGATAAATTTTCCCCCCATTCCAATTTCATCAATCATATTTTCTCAACCTTTGACAATGTGGGAATTAAAGAACATCATGTCACATAGTATGTGTACTAATGTGACAATATGATAGGCCCTTGAAATATGGAAGATAAAAAAATTGAGTTGCATTGAAAAAAATCTTGTAGGATCATCCTTCATTTGGACCAACATCCTTTTAGAATGATCTATTTTCAAATGGGAATACCTTCGTCCAAACTTTTATTATCTTTTTAGCTCATTTTTAAGGGATAAAATGTTTTATGAGAAAAATAATAAACAAAAGGTGAAAATGAGATGGGTTTTGAAAATATTACTTGATTGAATGGTTTATTGTATTCACCACATTTCCCTATATTAAAATTTAAATTGCAATAATGTTTAGATGAGAATCTTTGAGATGTGATAAAAAATCTATGATCTCAATGAAATAGCCACTTTGATTACATGAGTTCTCAGAAATGGATAAACACCTAGAATGACATTGGAAAAAACTATTATGGTAGAGATGAATTTTTTTACACAGAAACTAGTAGTGCTACCCATCAAGGAACCCATAATGGACTCGAGTCACCTAGTACCTCCCACTGAGTAATAGTAACAGAGAACTCACCCTTGATCGATGGGGAGGAGAGATTAGGGTGAACCATGATTTGAGTGAAAAACAAATGATATGTATTCCTCCCAAAATTATCCAGTTAAGGATTAATTCTTCAGAGTTATGGAAAATAACTTCCTAAAGCCACAAGATCTAGATAAACCCAACGAGGTTATCCTTTTTTACTACCCTAACTACTACCCTTTCTAGAGGATATTGAATCACACCATCTAAGAATTATATTTTATCATTTAAATCCTTTAAAAAATGGATGATTATAGAATCATGATATTAGGGAATTCATTGGAATGGGTGAACTTTGTTACCATAAACCACCTCAGATAGTGTGATTGGTAATAAGTTCCCTCTAGGTGTGAACAAATGTTTGACAACTTGCTGAATCAAAAAAAAGTTAATTAATCTCATGCCATCCTGAGAGAAAATCATCCCAATCATGGAATGATCCTAGAATATATATATATATATATATATATATATTACATTGAATATGCCTCCAGGAGGTGGCTGTTATCATAAGATAAAGTAACATTCATAAGATAAAGAGTCAAACCCTTATCCCAAATAACCTATGACTCTTTCATAATTCTGTAGTTTGGAAGTTGGGAAAATAGTATCTCCCAAGAAATTAGAATCCTAATCAAAATAAGTTTTCTTTTTGTCATAACATATTTCACTTAATTGATACCTTCTTAAATTATTAATATTTCCCCTAAATGAGTTTCACATAGCTGACAGGGGAGCCATAGGTCGAGGACGTAGAAGTTGAGGTTACAGGGGATGATATGGGTGTGTAAAAACACAATATTCATGTCACATGCCTATGGAATACAAATAAATGGTCGATAAATGTAGGAGATAACATCAATAAGAGATCATGAAGGATGGTTATATCTCATATCCATTTAGCGGTCGCTCAAACAAAATAATTTTAAATGAATGATTGTTAGGGGTGTGACTGACTAATAAATGAAAACAAAGGGGAATAAAATTATAGATTTTTCTATTGAAAATAGATAATACCAGGAACCATTCCAATGTACCAATACCATATACCATAAAACCTCACCTCCTAATCCACGTGATACAAAAAACCCCACAATGGGAAGTGTTTATCTCTGGAAAAAAAATTTGATCGTCATAAATAGGTAGCAGTTGTCCGAACCAAAATATCAATTATATATTTTCTATTTCATTCAAAATAAACAATAGATGTAATCATTCTCTCACTCACAGATCCACATGTCTTTGTTATTCAATTCTCTATGTAATAAGTTTTCTTATTGGAGACTACATTGGAATAATGTCATACCCCCACCCCATTCATGGAGGAGGAATATGAAGAAGTTATGAAAAGATATATTAGAACCCTTCACGATTCAATAAAACATGATAAATTTATCATCATAATGGATATATTTGACAATCTTTCTAGGATCAATATTTTTTTTGGTTTGGATCCACTCATGTTTTGGATATAGTGAGGTGTAATTTAGTTCAAAAAAACTAACCATTCAATGGTATGATAAGAGTAAGAAAAATAATCTGAGAAATATCGAGGATAAGGATCAGTTGGGGATCTCAAATATAATACCACGTTCATGTTTATCCATCAAGACACAACATAAAATGTCCTACTTAGAAGTTATTGGAGTCATATTCTTGTGGTTGTGTCATCATCAATTCATCTTTTTTTGAATGATCCTATCAAAGGAGGGGTCAACAAAATAAATGTTGAATGTTACCCATTTTATTTTTCCAAATATATATACCATGAAGTTTATTTATCTATAGGTAAGGAAAAAATCAATGGTGGATGGTGATATGTAGGTTTTAGCTGTCAATGTCTTCAGATCATCCAATGAGAATCCCTAGAGCATGGTAAAAAATAATAATTATTTCCCATTAACTAGATCGAGGTAATAGACTTTGTACACATAGAATGTATAGAAGATAAAACATTAGTAACACAAAAGCATATGGTATAAATCATTCTAGGTGAAGAGGTTTCATAAAAGAGAATACATAATAATGCTATATTGGGATCTGATAATTCTCTTACCCCATTTCAAAAAAATCAAAATTACCCGATATACATTCATTGAAATTTAATATATCCATACCAAGAATACCCCTATAGCAAAATAAAAAAGTAAAATCATCCCCCTAATTACACTTCGATGAAATTGTAAATTCAATATGTCATTATTTCTTCTAATGAACTTTCTTATCTCACCAGCGATAGATAGTCTACTAAATTAACAACTATTAATGAAAATTATCACATGTACAATTAAATAAGAGTTTTTACGGTTTACCATTGGAACACTACTCCCACATTTTTGGGAGGCATCTCCACCACCATCAATGTGATCATGCATTAGAATCTAGGAATATAAGATGAACCACTAACTACATTTATTAGTTCTTACATGCCTCTTGAGGAGAAGGATATGTTTATTTTATTTCTAATGTGAAATTGTTTCATGTTCTCCTGGAATTATGTAATTATTATTAGTATGTTCCTCTATGTTGAATTTCACCACCTAGGTAAGCCAAATTACCGTGAAGGATAGAATTAATCTTCAAGGAAAATTCAACATTGTCTTTATATTAATGTAGAATTAGAAGTTTAAAAATTGATCAAAGATTTTATTATCCAAGAGGTGAATTACTCAAAATGTGTTTCCAATATCACTACCATGAAGAAAAAGAACATCCATATTAGGGGCATAATTTTTTTTAGACCTTAATAAATACTTTCCAAGGTATAATTTCCTCTTAATAATCAAAAAACTGTTTGGTGATGAAGATTTTAGCTTCCCAACCTGTTATATTATGGATAAGAATTATGTGTGTAATCAGATAAATAAGTACCTTGAAGAAGAGAAAGCTACAGATATTAGAGTGCCACAGGGGGTCTTTTTCAACAACGTCATTCCCTTTTGATTAAATAAGGCTTGAGGTACTTATTAGCGTGCCATGAATGAAGTCATTAAAACATAATTTTAGATATATACTGTGGTTTAAAATGTATTTCTATGTAATTAAATCATGATATATTTTGACCGTCTCATTTATCTTCTTGAAATATTCAATAAATATACAGGTTCACAGTTTGATGAGGATTCCTATGATGTGTGATTTCAGAGTAATGAGTATGAAATTACATGTATTTTGGGAATTCCAATATAACATTGAAGTTGATCTAGAGATTAATTTAAAAATACAATAAATTCAACCCCTAATAATAAAATGAACTAAGGGGGGTCCAATTGAACCATTCTTATATTCAGTTTTTCATTAGCAGCCTACATAGAAAATTTCTTCCCTTAACAATGATAATGTAGAATGAATTCTCCTACCAGTGGGATAATATCTTCAAAGAATAATTCAATAACCTCAATTATTAAATTTTACATCTATTTATCATGATGAAAATTGTAAAAAAACCACTTCTCCAATATAAAAAATTCTGTCTTATCTTACAGAAATATCACATCTTTTTAGATGAATATTCAATATATTTCATAAACACATGCTCAATGATTGTAATTGTTCAGTGTCTTTAGAGGAAAGAGACACACTATTTTTATTTTATTAATGATCATAATGATGTCCCAAATATTTCTTCTCACATTGTACTCTAGAATGGAACTACCTAAGCATTTCTCTGTAACACAATAACGAAGCATAAGATATAGTGAACTCTGATACTCAGAATGAGTAAACATCAGATATATAAATCTACAATTATAGGAAATCATACATTAATCATTATGGTGTTTGATAATAAAAATAAATATAAAGGTAATACCCATTCATTCATGGTTCATAAACATGGCTCATTTTATAAATCCTTATCATGAAGGAGTACAAGGTTCAGAAGATAGATAAATCATCATAAATCAATCATGAACCATAGTCTCATGTCAAAAAAATGGGGCACCATATTAAATATAAAACCCCAGTTCATATGTCATGGATAACTACCACAACCTTAAGAATAATGGATGTAAACGAATCATGTGTTTCCCATTTTGGATTAGGATGATCTAGTTTACCAAGGTGGGTCATGGCACACCTTTTTCCCACTATGGATCATGATACACCAATTTCCCATAGTGGATCAAGCACACCGACTTCCCATTTTTATATCATGACTTATAAATATTTCCCCAATCCATTTGAGGGGGATATAGGAACCACTCAACTCATAATTAATACCAAATATTTTCTTCCATAATATCATAAAACATTCATCAGATCATTACATCATAATTCAATTAATGAAAATTATTTTCAAAAATAGTTAGTTAATTAAGCGTAGAATAACCCATGAAAAATAAATGGTTTCAATAAGCAATTTTGAAAAATATACATTAACAATCTCTAGAAGTTGTAAGGATGGTATCATTCAATATTATCTCATATAAGTATAATGTATCTTCTAGATATTTTATCACCGACAAAAAATGATTTTGAAAGATCACATTGAACATTTCCAAAGTAAAATTAACTTTTCACTTTGGGAAACACTTTTTATAGAATAAAAGTTCAACTAAAATTTGGTTAAAATTTTTCTTTGTAAATAAATTTTAAATTTTACAAAGAATGTTTTAACAAATAGAGTCATCGTGAATGTAGAACCTTCCATAAACATCAGATACATTAAAACAAAGATTTCATTATCATTTTTTGTTAAACGTTAAAGAATAATTTTTTTTAAAATGACATGGATATTCCATTTTAATAAAAATTGAAAATGAAGATAAAAATAGATAAAATTGTATTTTATAAATAATTATCTATTTGTTAAAAAAATTTAGATTGAAATTTAAGATGACTTTTTTTTGAATAAATAGGTTATCAACTAGAGAGAGAAATAAAATTAGATTTTATAAAAAAAATATATTTGAATATTGGTTACATAATGTGAGAAAAATGATGGGAAACATGAATTCTCATGAAATATATATAGGATAAGAAAATAAATGAGTTTATTGTGATATAGATAATATTAGTTTTCCATTGGAAGAGTAACCATAGTCAATGATTATAAAATATGAGATTGTCTCAAAAAACCATTACCATAATGGTTGAAAGAAATTATAATAACCATGAAATAATAAAATTAAATGAAACATAATATGACCTTATAATAAATTTTTTTATGATATAACATTTCAATAGTAAATTATATACACATAATGAAGTTATATATGTTCATAACGCAATATTTTTCTTAATGAAGGAAAATTGGGAAAACAATCCATTACCGCTTTAGTAACTTTTGAACCATAATACAAATAAATGAGAGATATTAAAATAGATATTTAAATACCAATATTTCTTAGGGAGAATAATATTTAAATAAATTAATGGAAATTTTATACATCACATAAAAGAAACAGGTTGTGAATATGGCTTGTGTCTCGCAAAAGTAAATAGTGAGATGTAAAATCACTTACCTTATGTTTCAAAACCCTTCATACACATTAAAAACTCATTTATAGTAAATATAATTTTTCTAAGTATATATTTAAATCCATGAATATATAAATAAACCATACCATATATAATTTAGTTATGATATTCTATTACCTATTTAGTAACAAATCTATGTTATTGTAACATTTTGGACAATACCTAGTTTTTTTCTGTTTGTTTTGATCTGTTATTTTTATCCATACAACATTTATCATGTTTCCATAATTTACATAACATAAAAAATTATTTTTATACCATATAAATTCAGTTAATATATATATATATATATATATATATATTATTAATCCCTTAATTTATGATATAGAATGTTAAAAACACCATTCAAGGACACGATAGTGTGTACGTATACATGAATATTCTTCAATTTACTCAATGGATTAAATGAAAAAAGGTAAATAATATAATACCATTATATAAACCTTTTTATATCATATATATCATGTATTATTATTTAATCAAATCAATATTACCTTTTATGTTAGGCATATATGATGAACGAATAACATCAGTTCATGAGGCGGTAGTCCATCGTACAAACAAACATCTTTATTTTATTCCAAAAAAAATAATAGAATATTTAATATGTGACATAATATTTAAAAATTTCATATTTTTATTATGAATATCATACAAAAAATAAACCATTATATCCAGCTATGTTATGTGGTGATGGAAAACAAAAAACATCAATTCGCTAGGCAGTAGTCAGACAAGCACATTATTGATGATTAAATAACTCATTTGATAGAAGATTGGATGGATATAGGTTAAACCACTAACAAAAAACATCTAATTACATTGAACACAATGAAATTATTTTATCATCATGTTTTAATAAGAATTTATGGATGTGGAGGAAGAAATAAAATAAAACATTTAGTTTAGGATGTTGCATCTTCTCTAGAGAATTTCTTTTAGTTTGAACCAAAATACTTCATTGGAAGGATTTTATAACAAAATAACTATTATAAGATGAGATTATGGAATTAATGACATGATTTAATAATTGTTTATAAGAAAAATTGTTTACGAAGTCAAAATTTGAGAAGATAAGAGGTGATTATTTTAAGTGAGGTGAGTGGCAGACATGATTTTTTTTAAACGTTTACCATTCTTTTTCACATTACAAAATGAATAAATTTTGTAAATTTTAGAACCCAAAATATATGTCATTTAACTGTGTTAGAAAAAGTATTTTTGAATATTTTTTAGTTGTTTAAACCCTTATCTTTTAATTTTATCCCCATGTAAACCCATTTTTATCTTAACCACTGTAAATATTTTATGCTTTTTTTTAAAAAATTGCCATAGTAAAAAATTAACATGATGATATTAGATAATATTATATTTGTTGATAAGAAATATTGAATCAATTTACCAAAATTCTATTAATATAATTGAATTATCTTCTAAAAATTAGACCTATAGATGCGACTACAAAAGGAGATTTCAAAGGGAAACTGATCAAATGTTTACAATGTTTTTATGATGATATTCAATATAAAAATGATTGAAATAAACATAGTATTATATATATATATACATATAACATAAATTATTTTACTTTAAAACTATTTTAAAACATTATAATATTTTACAATCCATCAATATAATTATTATTTTTTAATGTATATTTAACTATTCACAAGATAATTTCACTTTTATGAAAATTTTAAAAAATTCACACAAAGATAATTTCATTAAATAGATTTCTTAAATTAATTATTTGATATTTAATAAATTTTCTATAATATATTAATATTACATTTATTTTCTCTTCACTAAATGAAATAAAATGATTTATTTAAGAAAATATTATTCTTGAATCAAAGAATGTGTTTGGAAAAATTAAGGACTTTTTGTCATTATGTTTTCTTTATATAATCCACCGTACATACTATTTCAAAAATAGACATTACTATTCATATCACCATGTAATATAGATAGGTTATAATGGATATGTTTAAATACAAATATTTACTATATATCAAGGACAGTTAAAACCCAGTGTCCGATGTAATGTAATATCAACATTGTGTTTCATGTAATATAAGATAAAAAATTATGTTTCTTGTAAATAAATATATCGAATAAATTAATTTCATTATAAGAATCATCAAATCTCACGATGATACATTGTACGACCTTAAAATGAATTTCACCCAAAAAAATATTAACCTTGGTATAATCAATGAAGGCTACTTTTTTCTCATTACATTTTCAAGGTACCATGTTTCTTCCTCAAGATAGTGGTTTTGAGAAAAATATTTGCCTAGGTGAGTTGTCATTTTTCAAAGAACATTGTATGTATGGATCAAAATCACCACTTGATATTCAAAATAACAATGATCATACTCCTGTGGTATGATCATAGAGTTTAGTACATGAGATGGATTCAGTATGTACTTCCTCATGAGAGATACTTACAATAAATCTTAATCCAAATTGAGGTATAATGGAAGTGATAAGTGATATTATATGGTCTATATATGATCAATAATTTCAATGGGACTATTATACGCATGGATTTTTTTCCCTTGTTTCGTCAATAGAAAAATTCATAGAAACACCTTCTCACCACCTTAGAATTCATCATGATATGAAATATTTTTAGAATAACATTTATATAAACATTTATTTTTCCCTTAAGTATGTCTAAATGGATCTAACCATAATTTCCAAATCATCAACTTTCTCAGAAAACAATATATTATTTTCAGAATCATAATTCTAGTACATTGGGGCCCAAAAATTTAATCCCTAAATGACTTTATAAGGATCCATATAAATTATTGAGTGAAGCTATAATTGTAAGAAAACACAAAAAAATGTTTTATCCCAACCACATTTTATATCCATAGAAAAAAATATATTAGAATCCTCCAAGGAATTGAATTGTTCTCTGAGACTAGAAGTCTATATATGTGTGATATGATGTGTATAAATTATGCCTATATCAAGATCTTGTTATAAAAATCAGAAAAACATTGAGGTAATATTCAGATCCTGATCAGATATAATTGATTATTGTACTCCATGAATCCTTAAGACATCCTTAATGTATATTTTTTCATTAAGATATAAAGTGATTTATTTGTGATAGTGAGGAAGTGTGCTGGTTTTTAATTTCATCAACTACACCCCTTAATTACATCAATATCAAATATCAGATATCCAATAAATTTTAAAATTAAAATTAATCACATGTCTAAATATTGTAAAATAATCCCACCTAAAATAACATTTTCACTAAAAAATATACAAAACCAATGGTTTATTTGATAAATGTAACTTAAACCCCATAATAATGATAAAATGGCAACACATAATACATCAAACCTGTTTATAATGACTTTCAAATTATTAAAAGACATTAAACTAATAAACCCATGGGGGTATCTATTTCTAATAACCTAATCATACATTGTAGAATATAATATTCAAAATGTAAATTAACCATTTATTCCTTATATATCACATATATTATACAAAAAAATTAATTGGAATCTTTTCATAATACTTATACTGAATGAATAAAAAAATTAATTTTATTATTCTAGAATCCATGTACAGGGAGATAATCACATGAAATTTTATCAAATTATTAATAGTGATATTTTTATTGGGATTATTTAAATAAAATCAAACATGAAATTACCATCAATGGATGGGTGGATAAGTGTTCCCTAGTTATCATGAATCACCTTATCGATTGTAATAGAATATGATTTTGGTTTATCGCTTAATCATTATAGGATTTTATGTATTATCATTTACATTAGTCCCTCAATTTGGGAAACCATTAAAATATTGACAAAAGCCCTAGAACATGAAACACTATAGTGTGTGAGGAGAATTTGTTGGAATCCTCTTCACCTTATTTACACTAACTAGTCCATTGGTTTCATTTTAATATTCACCTGCTTTTTGACTTAACATTCAACATTTAATTAACTTCATAGTTCGATTCAATTAATTGTCTTGAAGGATATTCCCACATTTATTTCATGATAATTTATGTTTTTTCCAACATGAGATTTATTTTAATTTTCACAAGACCCATTCATCTTCTTTTTATAAAAACCTTAGTAATGGTGGAAATTTTCAATATCAATTTTTATGTTTTGTTCACATCAAATGACTTCATCCTTGATATAAACGTCTCTTATAGTGATGGACTTTCAGAGAATCAAATTTTCGACAAGAAAGAATCAATATATTTTTCATTCAGGTCCAATTATTAAAACATAAGAACACATTTAAAGTGTTGTAAAATTATATTCATATGTAGTAATAGATTCATCATAATTTTTTAAGCTCATGGAATTACCTCCACATCATTTTTCATAGAATAAGAGTTAAATAATTACTATGAAATGTTCACATAAACTCACCTCATTCAATAGATTCAATTTATTCTTGTTCGTTTATGATCATAATAGGATTCAACCACTTATTTGATTCATATTCCAAATGATAGACATCCAAATTGAATTTTTCATGCTTAGAACAATGATGAATAGAAATTTTCCTATCAGTGGTAATTATATATTTATTAGAAAAAGTTGAAAAGTGGAAAAAATAAACAATGTTGGGTGCTGCCTTGTGAATGACTCAATAAAAAATCATCCCCTCATTTTCTTGTTTTAATATTCATCATGATTCATCTATTATTAATGTTTATGGAACAAAACATTATTATTTTTAATTCCCTATCCTACAATTCTTGTTTTCAATTGGGGAAAATCATTTCATTTTCCATCACACATTGTATTATCATGGCTCCTCATGGTTGCATCCATTGACTAAAACCTGAAAAATAGGGTGAGAAAGACTAATCATAGTAGAAATCTGAAAACTCAAAAAACCATGTTTTTCTCTAGAAATGGGGATGACATCATTTGTTTAAGGTTCAAACTTTCCAATCAGTTTATAACAGGTTTATTCATAGAACCAAAAATATCCAATGATTCTATATCCATTTATAACTACTTTCCAAAGGTAGGTTCTCATTATTTGTGGACTAATGAGGATTATGAATTTTCAATGGTCAGGAGGATGGGAGGTCAGGCTCATCAAACCTTTTAGAGTAGAATTAAGACTACTCTAGGACTATCTTATAGATTTATGTTATGTTCAGCAATCCTGATCAATTCACCGAGTATAAAAATGAGTTTTCCTTTAGATTTTTCAATCAATGATTGATGTGTATGAGGTTTAAAGAATATTTTATATGTATTTGAGGTTATTCATTGATGGAGAATCATCCATCAGTATTGTCAATTCTTAGTTAATGGTATCCTTCAATAAAATATATAAATCTCTCTTCGTCATTGTGAAGACCATGCTGGTTTTAAATCTACTTAGTGAAGGACTTGTTGTTTATTAGCATCCAGATGATAGGAATTATTTCATAGTTGGGATCATACCCACAGATGGGCTACCTACATAACCTTATTAGTAAGGAATCAGAACCCAAGTTTTTCGGTAATTAAGATATAGTTCAGTGTCATATCTGACAGATGAGAATTAAGGGATTATGGGAATGAACATTTGAAAGGCTTTCTACGTACTCCATATTTATGTTAGAGAACTAAGTCCACATAGTTCCATTAAATAATTCTGGGGCTTATATATGATTAATGTCCACATATGATGTGTCATGGTTACTATTACACTCTAAGATCACATGATTCATGCTCGGTGTGAGAAATAATAGGTATTAGTAAACCTAATGATTATGACATGAAAGATGTGGTCACAAGGAATGATATAGGGCTTATGTAGTATGATGTAACATTAAGATGATGACTATGAATTACTTCAGGAAAGAAGCCTAGGAACATGGTCTATAAAGGTATTTGTGCTTTAATGGAGACTTGGATACTCTAACTTGGGGCTTAATCCTAGAGTGCATGCCCAGATTAGGGGAAACATGGGGTTTATTCCCAAGGAGGATGCCCATTAACAAGGTCCATAAAGTTAAATGTGCCTTATGAAGATTAAAGGGACTTTGGGATTACTCCTGAGGAGAATGATATGAATTAAAAGAGATTTGAACTTATTATTAGGGCATAATCCTAAGGAGGATTCCCAGATCAAAGAAGAGAGGACTTGGGGTATACTTTTAAAGAGGATGCCCAAATCAAAAGAAATTATGGTTGGGGATTACTCTTGAATAGGATGCCCATAATTAAAGGGAACATATCACCTAGGCTTAATCCTAAAAAGGAGGCCCAAAGTTAAAGAAAATTATGATTGGGACTTACTCCTGAAAAGGAGGCCAAATGAATTCCTCTAAGATAAGGAAGACAACAATGAAACCATTCCATAAATGGATTTAATGAAGGTTTCGAAGGCTAAATCTTGAAGAGGAAAGGTGAATTTGAATAAAGGAGGTTAATAGGAAGAAGTGGCACCCAAAAAAATTCTGGCGTGCAAGTCTTATTTAGGATCACATGTCCTGGTCACGCAAGTATACATGGGTGACATAGGTGAACTTGTGTGACAGTAAACCTGTAGGGTAATAATTGGGTGACTTTGGACTCAATACCTTAGTATCATCTCTAGAGGCATCCAGAAGGGTGGTGTGTAAGTTATGTTGAAGGGATAAGGTGGCGCGGATGTGTCTTCACTTCCCATAAGGTATGGATGCTTAGGACCACAAGTTTTGGTGGATTCAAAAACTTGGGCCTTATTCTTCTTCCTTAGATCTTCCATTCTAGGTAATGTATTACCTTAGTAGTGTTCAGAATACCTGAGGTAAAGACTTGGGTGACCAGTGCTTGGTATCTGAATTCAGGAAAATCCATCCTCAAATGGTAAGCCCACAGGGGATATTTATAGGCCACCTTAGTTTGGGATAAAATCCACTTTGTGCCCGCAAGTGACCTATGTGCCTCATGTCTGGCACATATGAAACTTTCACGACGAAAGGCTAGCACGTAGTTATACGTATGCACCTTAATTCCTCTTCCATTTTCTTAATTAATACTCCATTTTTTTCATGAAGTACTTCCCTAAGTTAATCTTTGAACTCTGTGACAGAAAGAATAGTCAAAAAATCCCCCCCTCAGAGTTCGATCTGAAAAAATGAAAGAGGGTTTAACAATGAGGTGAAAAGAGAAACCAGGGTCCAGTGGCACGCTGGAATGAGGCGTGCAGGTACCAGCGCGTAGGGTTCGGCGCGTAGGTTTCTGGATCGCCTATAAATATCGGTGCCACTCTCGCCCAAAGCACTCTAATTCTGAACACTTTATGATCTCGTCCCACAGGTGTCTTTGTTTTTCACTGTTCTCACTTCTATTCATTGCATCGTGCTTCCTCAGCCAATTTCTGACATACATGGCAGTACTAGCGCAGTAAATAATGCACGACCGACCAAGACTTGCATGCCAAAATTATACTTGTGCGCCTTAATGCCTTAGAAATTTTTTAAATTTCATCACAAATTTTATGATAAACAAACTTAAATAAAATCTAATTATTGGATCTTTCTGCAGATTTAATGGCTCCCAGAAGAATTGGATCAGCTGATGAGTTGGCCAACATGAGAGTATATATTATGATGAACTTCGTCGACCATTAATTTTATGATATCTACGACATCAATCCCCCATATTTGTCTCATTACATGAATAAATATCATGTCAATTTCCCACAAAGAACCTACTTTCCTTTATATGGCCATGGAAATTTACAAGGATTCAATATCCCATAGCCAAAGAACTATCTCCTGCATTCTAGGTTTCAAACTTACACCAATTTTTATTCAGAAAATGTTTTAGTTGCAAGATCATTTTCCAATACTGGAACAATAGATAAGGCATAAAAAATGATTCATAGCCCTTGTTTCCCATATCTGAAGCCCCATACACCCAAGCTACAACCACATTGTTATCCCTCAATCTTCCAAAATTCACAAATGGATCAATCCAAAGGCTGGAAGATGAATTGAGACATCCATCCGGGAGGACGTGTGAAACAAACCTGAATGTGGGAATATTAGGTGAGAAATACTTGTGAAGAGTTTGTTGATGATTTGAAAGTATCTGCAATATATGAAGCCGTCTGGGCTGGGCAGACATACGTCTACAGGAATGATGAGTTCATGCCAGAATTGATCATCCATTGGACCTAAGAAACTTATTCTTTCCATTTGAATCAAGGAGTTGTAGGAATTTTTTTGTGAGATGTCTACATGATTTTGGGGGCTCGGATTCTGGGGGACATGTATGATGAGTTCATTCCTCCTATGGTAACTTGGAACAATTCAGAAAAGACTTCGGCTCTAGCTCATGAGTTGTTGAAAAGTTTTCACAATTTCAAGAATACCACCTCCACCAAAACCCATTCTAGGAATTATATCCATTCGGGGGATTGGATGGACATATTTTTGATCAATAAGGGGTAGAATGGGACAACATTTACTCGTCATACTAGTTGTCCTAGAGTAGAAAAGATGGGTTATTCGGGCATATTTTGTCCAACTCTAGAAGCAGGAGAATTTGATCAGTGATGGTATAAAGAGAATCATAGAATTCCAGAGAATACCTATCTAAAGTACTTCTTGGACTTGTGGATTTGTGTTTATCTGTAGCTATTTTGGAATTCACATCGATGTATGAGGTAGGGACCTTTTTTATTGTATCCAAGATTGCTGAAAGGAAGATGGTTGGGTTGGCCACCCCAATTCTGGCAATGATTTAATCGATTTTACTCCCGGTTTATATGGGTAAATCTCCTATGAGAATATTGTGACCATTCCAAGTGTTATGGGGATGGATCTCCACTCACATCAGGACATATTCTGTACAATGTGGTGTGCAGATTCCTAGAGGTCCATCAGGCCATCTGATCAATAATTTTCTGGAGTTTCTCCTTTATCCCTTTATGCCTATGATATCAAGATGAGGATGATAATGTTTACGGAATTTCATTTCTTTCCTTGTAGAAATCTTCCAACAGGCCGATTCATTGATGATGGAATGACCAGCCTAGAGTTAAGTGCATATATGCTTGCATGCAGAGATGGTGCATTGGTTAACAAAATTGATGAGGAAATTATATGCGAGGCCTATGCTCTATACAGATTTTCACCCCAATTCAAATTTCTGCAAAAAAATATTGTATCCCCTCATGTTAATATCTTGTTAGAGAAGCATCTGATGGTTTCCTGACAACTATGGATGCTGAAATCCATGGAGAAGACTGGGGTGGCATTTTATTTTTCCAGTTATTGAGGCACCAAGTCGATTGACTAGTTGGTATGCTAAGAGTTGGATATCATCATACCCTGAAGTGGTATTTTATCAACCTATTCCCTAGGTAGGGTTAAAGAAGATATCTACCAAGATAGAAACTCTTCATTTGGTAGCTTGTTGTTCATCATCCAGAGCTGATTCACCGGATACCCAGTATAGGGATGATGAAGCTAGAGATGCATCAAGGCAACCTCGTGCATGATATAGTCTGCCAGCCAGTGTTAAGAGGGCCACTCCATTGACTCCTGCAACGTTACATAATTGAGGTAATTTAGTCAAAATTATTCTGAATAGAAACATGTCTCATCTTCTAGTATTTCATTTGTGATTGCAGGATCTGGGAAAAGGATGAAGTCCCATGTTGTAGGACCCTCCTCATAGCCTTCTGGTGCACGTTCTGAATATCTATCACCGGAGGCTATCCATACCTGGTGGAGTTTATACTACGATGCTGAAACTTCCTGGATGGACTTATGCAAAGGGCTTCATATCCCAGGATTGGGGAATCTCTAGATTTCTTCTTATATCCTCTTCAAGGATACCCTCGATGAAGTGAGAGATTACATCAGAGATCTGGAAATTCTCATATATTCCACTAATGATTACATTCCTATTACCAAGCGTGTGAAGGAAATGATGAATCACAGAACCACTAAGGGGATTGGTTCATTAGTAGATGAGGAGTGGCACGATTAGGTGGATCCTAAAGATGTAATTTTTTTTTCATATTTTCTTTGAAACATAATTGTGGTCAATGTTTTTTTACTCAAGGAAATTACTTTTTTCATCCTGCAACTTATTAAGAAATGAACTACTGTGGTCCCTTCACCATAGTATAGCCCTTGTGACACCACCCTTGGGGCCGCTAAATCCCCTTTTCGGTCAGGAGAGGTATCACCAGGCCGATAAGCCATGGACAAGGAATTAGAAAGGTCTTTTAACTCTCCAATACCTATATTTGGAGGTGACGATGTCAACATCCCCAAAAGGTCAAATAACCAAAGGCGTCAAATGAAAAATTCAATAGCTAAAAGCTTCATCAGTAGTGGTATGTCCTTTAGATGTTTATGAATCCTAACTCATGAAAATAGAGTTCATACATCATTGGATTGAAGGGGCTCAATAAATTTACCCGTTGAGGGAGCGGAATGACCGTCCTATGAGGACGACAGAAGGTTCTAGTGAACAGTCGCAAATTAATGCTAACCTGGCTGCTCCTGAAGAAATGAGGGGAGAAAGAAGACCGAGCATTTGTTCCCAGTACTTCTCATGTTGAAACTACAAGGAGATAAGAGCCTAATTCTAGTATATTATAAAAACATCATATAAATTTGAATGAATACATTAATTGACTTCTATTCTGTTATTTTTTAGGTTCAACACCAACACAATAACATTTGGTGACTACTGCGACTGATTCCGCAACTATTTTCGAAAAAGATATATAGGGACAATAGTTTCTAGATGAAAGTCACCAAGAAGACATGCAGAGTTCTCCCACTGGTGAGACTATCCTTCGATATGGGACATCCTTGGTTGAAATGATGAATCTTCGAACGTACATTGAAGAAATTTCAGAACATGTTAATTTGCCAATTGATTTAGAAGATTTTGGAAACCAATTTATAGAATCAACTGGACATGAGTTTTGTCGTATGTTCTGTTAATATTCTCATGATTTACACTTCTAATCATGGTTGAAAAAATTTGAAGTTCCATCAAAAGAACCTACTGCTCCAATGACGATTGAAGAGGGTATGGAAATTGATGTCAACCTTGTCATTGAAGAAAAAATATACCAAGTGGAACATCACATAGAAGACCCTCCTTAGACCCATCATGTAAATCCTACTGAATCTAGGAAGGATGTGGAGGAGTCTATGCAAGATTTTGATCTACTGTTATGTAAAAGATGATGATATTTTTGGCTGTATTGAATCTGAAAGAAAACTAATCAAATTTTATTGTATTTTCAACTAACCATACTTTTAATTGATCAATCTTGGTTGTCAACATCAATGGACAGATCTAGAGGAGAAACCTCATCCTCTGTCCAAATAGTAGTAGAAGGTGAGGCAACCATGGTTGAGGAAGGAGAGGAACATGGAACTTCTTTATGTGCATTAATCCCAAAATATGTTTCTCCATGTGATAGTGATGCTGAATCAGACCATGAGGTGAAAAATGTGCTCCAATTCTCACATCAGAAGGCATGGTAGAATTTATGGAAGATAATATCTGAAGCGCCTCTTGAAGATATGTATTCGAATATCCCGCAGTTTTCACCCTTGTATGTCATGCTAGTAATTTTCGGTTTTGGATATCAAGAGAACTATACTTTAGTGAAACAAGATATCCTATGGAGAGAGCAGGAGCAAGAGTTTCATCAAGATCAGATCAGAGCGAGGCTGCTGACCAATATTTACGAATTTTATCCTATGGTGTCCTAAGTTGAGGCTGATCATGCTGCAAAGCTAAAGGAGATGAAGCATAAAATCATGGATAATTTTTTCCAGAAAATTCACCTTCAGCAACAGTTAGATTCCATAACTGGGGAAATTGATCAGCTCCAAATTTAATTGGAAGGAGTCCAAATGAATGGTATAAAATCCATCAAGGATGCCAAGAAAGCACTCCATCTTGCTAATAGGACTGAATATGGTCGAGTGAATGAACTTCAAGTGGAGGCTGATGAAGCACGGAATGTCGTAAAGCAAATGAAAAGATATGTTGAAAGCATTTTTCAATTCTTGAAAATTAGAAGAGACTCTAGTCTGTGGACATCCTTCTAACTCTTGTGCATCAATGAAAAAAACTTTCATCTTCAATTATTCATGCCTATATTCTTTTCTACCTAATTTAATTATTACCTATGTCAATGGGCCTAGTTAGCATAGATTGATTTTTGCTAGGATTATACAAACAACACTAAATACTTTTAATATTTTAATTTCTCTATATTACCTAAATCATGAAAAGTGTATGTTTAGTGAGCTGGGAAATGAATTTTGTTTAGAGATCCCTTGTCTTTTGTGGGAAGTTTAAGGTCATGCACGTCAAACATAAAAAGGCTAATGTTTATGGTCTAATAGCTACGACTAAATGGATTAAAATTGACTCAATTCCTTGTAATTTGTTTGAAAACATACTACCACATTAAATTATCGAGGGGAAAATTGTAAGCTATGAGATAAGAAATATTGAATCTATGGAATAACATGGGAAAAAGACTTTAAGGAATTAGATAAAGTATTTTCTATGAGTGAAGTAAACACTAGTTGACAAACCCGTTAGCGGGTTGAATTATGTAGGTCTGTTTTAGGACATTGGCTGCATAATAAAATAGTAGCATCTTTTAGCAGATTGGTCTATTATCTAGACTTGTTTATGCAAGGCTGCCTAAGGGCACGTGCTGCATAGTCAAGAAAAAGAACCCTATGAAATTTTAATTTTCTATTTCTAAAAGCCAGTGGATGTTTATAGAGATTCAATTTTCCAATGAACAGAGTCTGCTCTATGGAGAGAGGTACTTAAATATGGACATGATATTCCCAATCAAGATTGATAAAGAATTGGATTAATTTCACTCCTATGAAGGTCTGACCCAAATGCAGGGAAGGGAAACTTAAACCATAGACTTGAATAATTTCAGATCATGAAAACGAATATGGGACAAATATATAGGGGATGAATTTTTTTTTGCGGATCCATACATATCGTCTTTAAGAACAATAATGACAAAATATCTTTCCCCCCCTACGGATGAAGCTACCACTATTTGACAAACACGTTAGGGGGTTTGAATTTTGCAGGGTCATTTAAGGACATTGGCTAGATAGTCAATTAACAAAATCTTTTGGATGAAAAGTTAGTTATATAGACATGCTTATGAAATGATGCCTATAGGAAAGTGCTACATAATCAAGAAAAAGAATTTCCGGTTATCAGACATTTTATCACCAGAAGTCAATAAAAAGGGGTATGGAGAACTGGAAGTATTTAATGTTATGAGTATGGAACATGAAGATAGGAATTGTCCAATGCATGAAAGAAAAAAATAGAACAATGATGACCATGAACATGTTGTGGCTGGGATCTGAATTGAGATTATAGACTTCACTACGTATCTTATTAGGATGAGTATCAAGCAATACATAGTTTTTGATACATAGTTTAACGTCATGCATGATGAAAGAATAGAAGATTTTATTTTAGGGTCGTAGAGCTCAGAACATAATGAGGGAGACACATTGTGTGTTTGTTATAAACCTAATGTGAATAAAGACCCGGATTTTCATACCACATTTGTGTGATCACGAGGGGACTTTTCAGGGAAGGGACTGAAAGTGGAATTTGGGGTTAGGCCCAATGAATTGGGGGTTGGATTCGAAAGATGCTCGAATATTCCTACGTATAATATATGGATGGGAATCAAGGCACACATAGTTCTTGAAATACCCTCTGTACAGATTTGGTTCGTACATGTGAAAGGTGAAAGGGGACTTTTGTGCAATTATGGTTGGATCCAAGATTAAAGATTTGGGAATTTCCATGTATGCACGTAGTCTTTGGAATATTAAATGATTAATGATCAATGTCAATAATGATTCCCTCTTAGGTGATGGTGTCATAAAATGTTGTAGTTTGTTTTCGTACAGGAAAAAGGTGGGAATAGTTTAAATTCATATGTATAGACCAGTGCTGCACATTTTAGCATCGTGTAGCTATGATGATTAGATATGTAGTTTAATTTATTTCAGAAAGGAAAATGGGGGACTGTATAGTTTAATGTCATAGAGCAAGGATTACAGTGATCCAATGTGATGATATTGGGTTTTTGGGCATTTCACGGATCAACCTCGTATGAGAGAGAAGTGGACTGACTTGAAGAGATTGGTTTTGAGATTCTCACGGATCAACCTCATATGAGATAGAAGTGAACCGACGTTAAGAGATTTGTTTTGGGCATGATCCTTGGGAGGTTGCCTACATACCCATAGTGGAAGGAGAGGATCAAAGTCTGTGTAGTTCTATTGAAAAAGATTAGATGATCGAGTTGTACATGAGGACTACCCGAAGATGGTGTTGCGACTTACTTGTGTTTAGTGGCCTAGAGAGGGTGTTATGGTTGAATCTTACTCAAAGATCACGTGATTCATGCTCAGTGTGGGAAACACGAGGTGGGAACAACCCTAACGATGTACAGTTTAATTTCATGTTGGATGTATGAAGGGAATTTTTCACTGATTAACGTCATGTGGGACAAATGAAGGGGACACAGTTTAACACCTTGTTGCATGATATAAGGGCTATACAGTTTAATGTATTGCATCAAGGACAATAAGGGGACTATGCAGTTTAATGAATTATAGTGAGGACTAACAATATAACATAATGTTGGACGACTATATAGTTTAATGTCAAGTATGACGATAGATGTGTATTTGTGTTAAAAAAATACTTCTTCAAGATACATGGAATTGGTTGGAGTCAGGATGAGTTCTCCATCCATTGAAATTAAAAAAAAGCTCCATTGGTGTAGAACATGTGTATTTAATAAGGTCCATCCCAATTTGACACATGATTTGAGGATTCATTCCTGGTATCATTGGAGTTCTGAGGACCAATACCAATTTGACTTGATTGAATGAACGACGGTACATTTTTTTATTGAAATATCGTGATATTCAAAGAATATAATATCACGATATTTGTTTAATCATTCCAATTCATTCAATCTCTTTGGAGATTATTCATCTATAGATGACTGATCAAAAATGGATACTCGGAGTGATGTTAATTTAACCTCAATGGGCAAGACTCCTTATGTTCCATATACCGATGAGTATAGAGTTGACCACGTAGCAGTGTGGGTGGTGGTCCGATAAGCCCATAAAACATGAATATGATTTTCAGGCTATGAATACATATAGTTATCCACAATATTTTTAGTATTATTTAATGATCCTTATTGAAGTCTTCTATTTTTCCATTGGTCGGTGCATGATACTGAGATAAATAGTTGGATTTGATGATGTATTCTTGATACAACTTTCTCATCTCGGATGAACAAAAGTTTGTGCTATTTTCCGTCAATATGGTATGAGGGACACCAAATATTGTAATGATGTTAGACTTGAAAAACAAAAAAATGACTTTAGAACTAACTTCTTTGATAGGTATTGCCTCTACCCATTTCAAAAAGATATCAGTAGTATTAAGAATATACTTAAACTGGTTGGATGTAGCCAGATGATAATGCCCTACTACATCCACTCCCCATCATGAAAATGGACTTGAGTATTTAGTTGTATGAAGAAACTCTGGGGTTCGATGAATGAAATTGGCATATAATTGGAAATAATGACACTTCTTAGTGAAATAAACAAAATCTTGTATCATTAAAGGCTAAAGTATCAAAGCCTTCGAATTTGATCAGATAGTCTATGTCCAGAATGGGGTGAACCACAAACTCCTGCATGTACATCATTCATGACATCCATTGTGTCTTCAACATCAATACATCTGAATAGAATTTCATCAAAACCTCCCTTGTAGAGAATTTTTGGGTTATATTGGCTATCATAAAGAGTAAAATTGACCACACGTTTGAATGTATTCCCTAATAGGGTCATCCATCCTGTAGTATGACCATATGGTTTAGAAATGGTACTGATTTCCCTGATTTCCTCTGTTCTGATTTGAACATAAGGTGAAATTGTACGATGGTAGGAAATACTGATGATTGTTTCATCCCGATTTGAATCTTCCAGTGTTGTGGAAAAATTTTCCAGTGCATCAGCTGGGGCATTTTGTGATCGCGGGACATAAGAAAATGTCAGTTCTGAGGGAAATTCCTCCATTAAATCTATGAGGTAATCACACAAAGGGATTAAATCTTCTTTTCTGATGGAATAATCCCCGTCGATTTGTTTGATTACAAAATCTGAATCAAATTTTACCCTTATGTGATTCACTTGTGCCTGATGTGCTAATTCCATGCCTGTGATGAGAGCTTGATATTCTGCATCATAATTTGTACCGCCTTCCAAAAATACGATGAATAGTGTATCTCTGCCTTTTCTGGGGGAAATAAGAATGATTCCTAACCTAACATTGTTGAATTTAGAATCATCCATTTTCTTCCCGGTTGGAATTTTGGAGGCACCATCAATGTACATTTCCCATGTTTGATGATTTTATTGAATATAAAAGACATCCTCATTAGGAAGTTCAATATCTAATGATGTATCTTATACTGTAGGCAGTTCAGCAAGGAAATAATATAGAGCATGGCACGTTATTGCCTTTTGAGACACATACTGGATATCAAACTACTGCAAAATAACTGCCCACCGTGCCAGATTTCTTATTAGCATTGGACGACTAAGGATAAATTTTAGCGGGTTATTTCTAGATACCAGTTGGACCTAATAATGGTTTAGGTAGTGTCTCAATTTCTGAACTGCATATATTAATGCCAAACAACACTTTTCAATACTTTAATATTGATTTTCTGCCAGAATCATAGTCCGACTGAGATAGTAAAAGTTTTATTCATGCCCAAAATCATTCTTTTGTGCAAAGAAGGCATCCAATGATCATTCTAAAGCTGTCACATAGAGTTTGAGTGGTCTTCTTAAAACAGGTTGCATTAATATCGGTGGACTAAAGAGATATTTCTTGAGAATATCAAATGTCTCTTGGCAATATTTGGTCTATTGGTAGGTGAATCCCTTCTTCATTAACCTAGTGAAGGGTAAACACTTTCCTGCCAGATTGTCGATGAAATGCCGAATATAGGAAAAATGTCCTTGAAGACCTCTTAATTCATTCAAATTTAATGGAGGTGACATACCAAGGATTGATTTTTTCTTCTCAGGCTCGTCTTTGATACCATTATGGCATACAAAAATTCCGAGAAATTTTCCTGAGGTTACCCTTAAATCAGATTTCAAGGGTTCATTTTCAAATTGTGCTATCGATGTTTGTGGAATATGATTTCTAGATCATCCAGGTGATCAGAACATTGTCTGGATATAACCACCAAATCATACACATAACATTAAACAAATTTCCCTAAAAAGGGTATGAAGATATGGTTCATGGAACATTGATATGTTGAACCAAAATTTTTCAGGCCAAAGGGAATCACTCGATAGAAAAACACACCGTGAGGTGCTCTGATGGCTGTAGACTCTTAATCTACTAGGGCCATTCGTATTTGGTTGTACCAAAATTATCCATCCCAGAAGGAAAGAGATTCTTTGCCAGCTGTTGCATCAATTAATAGTTCTGTGATCAGAACTGGAAAATCATCCTTGGTACAAAACCGATTCAGATCACTGAAGTCAGTGAAAACTCTAATTTGTCTATTCTTATTTTTCATGGGGACAATATTAGCCAGCCATTTGGGATATTGTACTTATATAATGATGTTATCCTTGATAAGATTATTAAATTCAACTTTAATTCTGGAGGCATAAGATGGGTGTGTTGTTCATGAGTCTTTCTTGAATCTTTGATGTTTTACTGGAAAACCCAAATGATGAGTAGAAACATTGGCATCTAGACCTAGAATTTCGTTATAATTCCAAGAAAATACATCTCTATTTTGCTTTATATATGAAGTAAACATTATTTCTCATCAGGAGTCATGGCCACACTAATTAAAGTGGGGAGTGGATCTTCTATTTCACCCTGATTTATTTCTCTGAGTTCATCCACAAGGATAATGATACCCTCTTCAAATGCTGGAGGAGAATCTCTGAGATCTTCGTCTTCTTCTTCAATATGTGTTATTTACATTGTTTCTAAATGCATAGTATATGATGAAGCAAAATTTTCATGTCCAGGGGAGAAGTTAAAACTTCACCATCTTGAAGATGAGACTACCATTTCTAAACCTATTGATGATGAATGGTCTTCCTTGGGTAATAAAGTGAACAAGATGGATTGAGAATAGGCATCATTGTTCACATCTAACATTTCATTGACTATATCTAGCATGGTTGATGAATTATACAGTTGATGGATTTCAGTAGATGAAATGAAGACATCTCCATGCAAACATTCATCATTGCTTAGTGATTCAAAAATTTCTCCCATGCTGTTTAGATCAAATTCCGTAATTGACATTATGGAAGTTTCCATAAGAGTATTTGGATTTGGTTCTATCATTTCAATTTGAATGATAGGAAACTCATAATCTGTACTCACATGTATAAATGGGTTTACAAGAATCTTTTCCAAACCATATAGAGCATTAATTTTGTTAACCTCCTTCATCATGGATTTCTTCATTCCCTCTATGTGATATAATTATTCTTCAATTTATTGAGATTCGCATATTTTGAACGATGATTTATCACTATACAATGTACCAATTTGACGTTAAAACAATATTTGAGACATTTATATTATGACGAGGGTACAACTCCATGTTGATATAGAAAAGGTCATCTAAGAAAAATGTTGAAGGATGTGTCATGACGAAAAACTATGAAATATGATATAGATACAAGGTCTCCAAACTGATTTCTGAGTTTAATCTCACCCAGATGATCTTGTTCATTTTTATCATATCTGTGCAACATCAAAGAATAAAGAGATAAATCAGATTCGTTGAGGCCCAATCGATGAATTGTACTAATAAGGATGAGGTTGACTCCTTAGTCATTACCAATGAAATCTCATAGGATGTCTACATCACTGACCATGCCAGACAAATACAAATGTATAATATGTCCATTTACAACATTGTCTTCATCTTCATCTGTAAAAGATATCACTACATGGCATTCTGCCAGATCATTCTCTATTTGGTAGACCGCAGCCTCTGTCTCATCCTCTAATTCCTCTATTTGATACAGGGAACTCAGGCTCATCAAAATCGAAACATTCATTGGAATGAGGATCTATTAAATGAATCATGTTAACAGAACCAAAGATCAAATCTTCATCTCATGATGATTCTACCTGATTATCCAATTCAGGATAGGCCATTTGGCAGGGCGGTTCCCATGTTTTTGGAGAAGATTTCATAAAATCTTCATGAGTCAAAGATAATTTAGGTTTTGACAAAAACTTGTTTTCTTCTGACTAGTCTTGTTTCATAGAATTATGACACTTCTTAATGATTTCTCTTCTGATGAAGGGGGTTTTGCTATGGAATTTATAGTAGAAGGTACAATTGGTTGATTCCATTTTGTTTGTAAAATGTAATGAGATCGGTTGATCATTTTCCTGACCATACAATCATCATATTTATGGGAATTTTTACTTTGTACTTCGTGCCACTCGCCTTCTTCGTCTGGATTAGTATCAGCAACACATGCTGCTTGGGATGAAGAACCTTTCAATTTTACCAGTCCAAAGTCCACCATTTATTGCAGGAGGTATTTGAAGAAAAAACACTCTTGAATGGGATTCCTCAACATCTTATGAAATTGGAAATAGTTGGTGAGGTCTTCATCGCCTTCATTGTTGGGCCTTTTGGGCCTTGGCAACTGAACCAGATTGTTTTCCAGAGCCAAGATGAAGTATCCTTGAACTTGTTCACTCCTGAAATAATAAACTTTTTTCATCAAATATTCAAACTATTTCAGCCTTTGATCTCTTTTATCATCTTTATGAGGTAGTCATTGTTGATGATGATCAGGATGTGAAGTCCTTGGATATGATGAAGGTTTTATGGTGGAAGTAGGTATAGGTGCTTGTTTAAGTGTAACTGTAGCAGTCTCTGCTTTCCCCATTCACCTTCCAAGAACTGATGGAATTACATGAGTTTTAGCCTTAGTCCATTTAAGAGTGTATTTGATCTACTGAGCGATAGATGTAAGGTCTCGAAACCCTCCTGTGTATTTCATATGGATCAACGGTGTGCGTAATTCATCATGCAGATTTCCCACACAGATTGGAAACAATTCTTCTTGAGGGAGTTCCATGTTTGAGGAATATGTTAATCCCTTCCAGTGAACAATAAAATTTAAAACTCTTTCATTTTCCCTTTTCTTACAGTTGTTAAGATCAAAAAAAATTTCCTTTGGAAATGTTGATCTAAATTGAAGAAGAAATCTTTGACAGAGATATTCCCACCATGTAACTGACTGAGATTGCAAAATTTTATAACAGACAAAATCATTCCCTTGTAATGACTACACAATACACCAGAGCTTAAATACTTCTTGTTGTTGAGGAGTTCCCATCATAGGATGACAACGAGAAAAATAATGTGTTATGTGTTGCTCTGGATCTCCCAAACCATTAAAAATTGGGAATGTGGTATTTGAAAATTTTGATGGGGAAGAAATTGCATCAACCCATTCATGATTTTCTTGTTGAACTATTGCATGTTTACCTACCATAGCTTCCAACTGAGTTGTTAATGACTCAATGGTTGTTTTCAAATTTTTAGAAACATTTGGTCGAGTATAGACCTCATCATGTTCAATGACTGGAGTTTGGACAGGCGTGGCGACTGGTACTGTCACTGATGGTAGTATTATCAGTTTTTGTCGCATATGACCCATAAAATTATACCTATGAGGGTGAACCGGTAAAGTATGATATTCTTGATCCATCCCAGTAGTTACAAAAAATTCCCTTTATTGATTAAATCTAGAATACTTAAGAGGAAGACCACGTTGAAGTAGTTCTGTATTTAACCTCCTTAATTCCTTCATTTATTCTTCCTGGTGTGCAACCCTTTCCTCTAATGAGAGTGATTGACCTTCTCCAGAGGTAGGTTGTGGGGTAACTGGACTCTTACCTTCCCCCTTGTTGGATTCCTTTCAGAGAGAGAGAATTTGGTTATTTGAATGACTACATAAATTATGGGTAAGCCTTTGATTTCGGGTACACACACCTTCTTCATTCATTTCTGTATGCACATCTTGTTGAACATGAACTTCTTTAACTGATCCCTTTGAGTGAGCCTCATGTTATGGGGGATCAGTGACAAAAACATTGATAATATTTATTGATTCATAATGCATTGAATCCCTTTTGTTAGTACTTCTATGATATCGTCTTCTTCCATGTCCTTGATGAGATATTTTCTTTTGTTTGGTTGAACCCTCAGGATCTTCTTGATAAAAGATAATTTGGAGAGAATCTCCTGATAATTTTTCTCTGCGTTCTTCTTGTGGATTCTTCTCTAATTGAGAGAAGACTCACATTCACTGAGGAAGAGATTTAGAATTTGAAGAAGTCCCCAGTTTGGTGGACTGAGGCTATTCCTTCTATAATCCTCGATTCCTATCTGTTTATACCAAGGGTTAGATTAAAAGAGTCCCCATTCTGGAAAGCTGAGGTGGATCTTGAGCTACTACATATGAAACATTCTTAAAAGCTCTCCTGATTTTTGCTGACTATAGTCAAAAAATTAGCCTGATGCATCAAACTAAATCCACTCAAATGTCCTGGCCCATATGACCGTTGGATTATTTCGGACACTTCTATCACCCGATGAAGTGCCTGCTCTAAATGAGACACTTGTTCGATATTCTCATTTTCTTGATGCAATATTAATTCGACAACTTTTTCATTATATGTATGACTTTGGGAGGAACTAGTTGAGGACTACTATTGAGAAATCATTTGATTACACACAAAACTGGTTGGACATGGCTGTCTGTGGGAAATAACATTGCATGAGACCAATTTTGATGGGCGTTGTTGACTAGAGAGAACAGTGAAATGCAGTTCTCTAAGAACAACCCATACTGGATTTGAATACTAGATGGGGCATTGGTAATTAACTGGAACAACCTTTCTAACATGCAAAGACATGAATGTTGAAGGGCTCTCTACTGCTTTTCAACCATTGGATGTCGGGAAACATAGAGAGATTCCAAATCAATTTGGCGTTATAACCCTTTTATTATATTGAAATGATTTTCATATTCATCATAAGGTAATATTTTATCTTTTAAATAAAAAAGAGTTTCCACTTGTTGAGACAAATATCGTGAATAAAATCTTCAATCAAAATTTCTGGAATATCAGACAGAGAGTCAACCAAAGGTAAAAAATGACTGGTACTTCACTATTCGCTAGTTGTTTTCTCATATTCAGTACTTCTGCTTTGTCATATGATGATTATTATTCTACCTGATTGGAACAAATCTTGCACTTCTTTCTTGCTTCATCAGATTCAACAATATTGAGAGAGAATTCATTTGTAAAATTAGAAGATGAATGACATAGTGGTGGTTCGAATAATTAACTACATCCAGTTCTATATTATAATTGAGAAAGTATTTCACCTGCCAGTGGTAATGCATCAAACATAATTGGATTCACAATTTCAAGTGCCTCAAGATAAGAGGTATTTTCTCATAGATTCCTTCTTACTCACTTTAAAAACCACTTGTTTTTGATGTTTGTTATTATGGGAAGGTGTATGTGCCTTCTCCGGAGAAATGGTAAGGTTAGGCTGATGATCCTCATTTGAATCGGGGGTATGAGCCCGACTTGATTGTCCGTATGACATGGGGATGTATGGCCCATGACCCTCTTGGACAGGAACATAGGTGTGTATTTTCCATTAAGTGACATGTTGATGAGTCACTCCATTGATAAGGATAGATTTATGATTCTTTCACTATGATGCTTCTGAATGTATTATAATATACTGACAAGCATCCAGGATATGAGTAGGTATTTTCTTCTGTTCTTTCACTATTGACAGAATGTGCGTGGTGCCTTCAGCTTCCGGAACGAGAATATATGTCCATTCTTGAGTTTGGAGTAGGTGTATGTGCCTGCTCATGTCCTTCTTTTTCATGTCAACGGATTCTGATAGTACTCATGGGTGGGGGAAGAATGTTGTGTCGGCCTCCTGTATGTCATTGGGGCTTTCCAATTGACTTATCTAGAATCTACCAAATGAGACTGTTGGTTAGCTTGTTAAATACTAGTAGGTGTACGTGCCTACTGATTGTTCTCTGCCGAACGTGTTGACGAACATCATTCAATACTTGCATATGAGACTGCAAACCAACCAATAATTTGTAAACATGTTTATGTTTTTGTCCAAAGTACTCTGCCAGAATTTCCTAGTGGGAATGGATGGTTGCTTCCAGATGAGTCAACTGGACAATGGGATTAAAAGGGACGAGTGTGTGTGCCCTCTTGTCGTTTTCCACAATGTTAGGTTGGTGGACTTTTCTGGGGCGGAAGAGGTAAATACCTGCTCCCTATTGCCCGGTCATTGCTCCTGGTGGTTCGTCTGGCCTACACTGGTTCGAAAAACTTGTGTCGAATGCTTGGAGTTGACACCCTCGTCATGTTGAAGGTGCACTACCACACGAGTCTGGTGGCAATGTTTTGTGGTAGTCCCCGAGAAGGACTCCTGTATCATTGAATGGAGGCCCTGAGTTACATCTTGATCAACCTCCCTATATTATGGGAGGTACTGATCGTTGTGTTCTAGGGATAACATCCCTAAATGGTTGATGATGGTGGTTGGCATCACCTGTTCCTTGATCACTGGTCATTGTTGTCCGTATGCCCAATTTGATTTGTTCACTTGGTGGTCTTATCGAGAAGCCTCCAGAGTTTGGATGGTACCGTGTTGGTGGTAATCCATGATCAGTGCATTTGAAACCATGCGTTGAAGATGCTGATTTGGTGACGTCGTCCTTGGAGAGTATGAGGATCCAACAGAAGTATCATCCTAGGCATTCACATGGATGAATTTTAAATAATCCATTTGAATTGAAGAGAGATCTTGAAAAATGGTGCTTGTTTGATATAGAAGACATAATAATGATAATCCTGGCCAGACTATATCTTTTGGATGAGCACATGTATTGTAAATTACCTTGTTGGCCCTCACGTTGAGTTAAAATAGGGGCCTAACAAATAAGTAAAACATTATTTAACTTGGATAAGGATTCACGTTGGGTTCACCATTTTTTGGTTTCTCTCTGTAAATGAGGACGACGTTGTTCGTTTAAGGTTCAAAAATTTCAATCGGTTTGAAACTGGGTTATTTGTAGAACTAGAAACATCCAATGATTCTATATCCATTTGGACCCACTTTCGAATGGTAGTTTTCATTAGTTGTGGATCGATGAGGCTTATGAATTTTCATTGGTCGAGAGGATGGGAGGTCAGGCTCCTCACACCTTTTTGAGGGTAATTATTGCCTACTTGGGGACTCTCTTATAGATTTATGTTATGTTCATGAATCCTTATTAATTCACCAAGTATAAAAATGAGTTTTCCTTTAGATTTTTCAATCAATGATTAATGTGTGTGAGATTTATAGAATCTTTTATATGTATTTGTGGTTATTCATCGATGGGTATTTATCCTTGTGTATTGGAGATTCTTAATCAACGGTATCCATCAATACATAATATAATCATCTCTTGGTAATTGTGAAGACCAAACTATTTTTAAAGCTACTCATTGAAGCACTTGTAGTTTATTGTCATCCAAAAGACAAGAATTAATTCAGAGATGGGATCATACCCGCAGATGGGCTACCTACGTATCCTTATTAGGGAAGAATCAGAACCCACATAGTTCAGGAATTAAGATATAGTTTAACGTTATATGCGATGGATGAGAATTAAGGGTTTATGGGCTTGAACCTTATAAAGGCTTCCTATGTGCTCTACAGTTAATGTAGAAATCAACGTCCATGTAGTTCGGTTGATGAATTGTAGGGTTATGTATTATTAGTGGCCCATTAAGCTGTGTTGTGGTTACTTTTACACTCTAATCTAACGTGAGTCATGCTCGGTGTGAGAAACAAGAGGTATTAATAAACCTGATGATTGGGCCACAAAAGATGTGGTCATAAGGAATGAAATGGGGATTATGTAGCATGACTGCCCATGAAGATGAAGACAAGGTAATACATCATGAAAGAAGCCTAGAAACAAGGTCCATATCGGTATTTGTACTTTTATGGAGATTTGGATACTCTAAATTGGGGATTACTCATATAGAGGATGCCTAGATTAGGAGAAACATGGGGTTTATTCATAAGTAGGATGCCAATTAACATGGCCCATAACTGAATATGTGCATTATGGAGATTAAAGGGACATGGGGCTTACTTTTGAGGAGAATTCCCATAATTAAAAGAGATTTGAACTTATGATTGGGGCTTACTCATAAAGTGTATTCCCATATCAAAGAAGATAGGACTTGGGGATTACTCCTATAGAGGATACCCAAATTAAAATAAATTAAGGTTGGAGATTACTCCTGAGGAGGATTCCTAGAATTAAATGGAACTTATCACGTAGGCTTAATCCCGAGGAGGCCCAAATTTAATGGAAATTATGATTGGGACTTACTCTTAAAAAGTAGGCCCCATGAATTCCTCTCAGATAATAAAGAAAACAATGGAACCATGCCATAAATGGCTTTAAAGAATGTTTTGAAGGCTAAATTTTGATGAGGAAATGTGAATTTGATTAAAGGAGGTGAATAGGCAGGAGGGGCACCCAAAAAAAGGCAGGCGCACAAGTCTTGGTTGGGCACGCATGTCCTTGCCGTGCATGTATACATGAATGACATAGGTGCACATTGGAGACAATTAATCTGTAGGGTAATAATTGGGCGACTTTGGACTCAAGCACTTAGTATCATCCCTAGAGGCTTCCAGTATGGTGGCACACATGTTCTGTTGAAAGGATAATGTGGCGTGAAAGTGTCTTCACTTCCCTTAAGTTTTGGACACTTAGGCGCACAAGTGTTGATGAACTAAAACACTTAGTCCATATTATTCATCCATAGAGCATCCATTGTAGGTAAAGAATTACCTTATAAGTTTTTAAATGACCAGATGAAAAGTATTTGGTGACCAGAGCTCTGTTTCTAAATTCTGGAAAATCCATCATCAAATGGGGGGCCCATAGAGGCTATTTATAGGCCACATGCGTTTTTTATGAAAAAACCACTTTTGTTGCGCATGGTACCTGCAAACCTCATGTTTGGCATCCAAGAAACATGTGTTCCCAAAGGCTGGTGCACAGGTATACATGCGCGCCTTAATGTCTTTTTGATTTTCTTGATTAATCTTCCATTTTTTTCTTCAATTACTACCCATAGTTAATCTTTGGAATCTATGATGGAAAATAGTGTCAACAAACCAATATATAGGATATTTATATCATGTCACCTTATTTTCAATTTATGAAACCATATGTTAATCATAGGTAATATATCCTTATCATCTATTCCAATCCATTATAATCGTTTGTAATTAATATTTGGGTTGATCAAATAATCTCTTCTAGGAGAGTCAAACCAGGTGTGAAGTGAGGATCATTTTTTGTGCACCAGGTGATGATTGAGTCTATCTCAATATGCCATTTTCAGATAAATTATAGCTTGGTACCTCGATAAGATATCCAAATACACTTTTAGTATCAAGATATGGATGTATTTCTTGTAAAAATACACATTATTTATTAATTTCAAAACATTAATAAATTAGCATGTACTTAAAATTAAACCGAAGGATTCAACTAATGTATTTCTAATCCTAATATCCAAATATTGGAAAAGAGTTTTCTTCTAATACATAATATAATTACCCCAGATTTTCGAAGATAAATATGATTATTTTTTAAATGAATATCAAATAAATTTTCTAAAAAATTCTTGAGGACTATAATAGTTCAATGTCTCTGGATATTAGAAACACAATACTCAGATTTCATAAAATATCATCAACATCTCCCTCATATATATTCTCATATAGTTATCCTGTTATAAATCATGTAACTATAATATAATAATTATCTAGAAGATGGAAACATATGAAATGGTGAGCTCAGATTAATAGTAACGGTAATCATCATCTATATCAATATATGATCATATGAAATCATAACATAAAAAAAGGATGTTTGATCATGAACATACCTTATGAAGTTCGTACACATACTCTCATAGATCAGAAACATGGTTTGTGGAATAAAACATTATCATTACCAAAAACATGGACAATAAGAGTGATAAATCATCATAAATCAATCATGATCCATAATCTCATGTCATAAAAGTGACGAATCATCATAAATATTGAAAAATATTCCATATGTTAATGTTGAATACAATGACCATAAATCTAGAGGATCAGGACTGACCACCTATTTCCATTGTGAACTAATATTCACATATTTCCCAATGTGGAATTAGGATACAACTTTTTCCTATTATGGATCATAATAAAAAGGTTTCACATAGTGGATAAATTTGATTTACATTTTTTATTCGATATAATATGAGATATAAAGCTTTACCCAATTCATTAGAGGGAGATGTAAGTCCCACATTTATCATAATTAACTCCATACTTTTATATTCCATAATATCATAAAATAGTCAACATACAATCAGTTTATAACCCATGTAAACCTTGAATTTCATTAACATTTTATCATTTAAACATATAATAACTCATGAGAAAATGGATTTCATAATAATTTCTTCAATATAAACATAAACAATTTAGATAGATCATAAGGATGTTATTAGCCAATAATTTCCCCATTAAATCATAATTCATATTATAATTTTTCATCTTATATTTAAACATATTTTTTGAATATCATGGATCATTCATTGAGGATACTTCCCATTCCACATTGAAAAAATCATTTTTTGAACTAAAAGAACCAAATAATTGGAATATTTTTCATCAAAATTTTACTTTTCAGACTACAAATTAATTTTTAAAAAATTGATTTGTCGTGATCATGGGTAATTCCAATAATTTCGCAAACAAAAAAGATATTATTTCCTTCTGAAGTCATTCAGAAATAAAAATATGAATTGTTTTTGAAAAGGAAATGATGATTACTTTTTAATTTTTTTAAAAGATTAAAATTGGTAAAATTTAAATTAATAAATCATTTTTGGAATGATAATTTTGTTTATTACTTTAAGATAATATGGTATTGCATGAAAGTGGTTCTTGACCAATGTGAGAAAAACAATTATATTTAATTAAAAAGTATTCATTTCGAATAATTAGTGAATAAATAATGGAGAATGAATGGAAAATATTTAATCTAGTGACACAACTAGAAGAGAATAAAATTAAAGAGTTTATTGGATATTTAAATGACTTATGTATTTATATAACATGTTTTATAAAAAATATTTAATTGATAATTTTTTTTAAATATTTTCATCATTTTAAATGTTAAGAATATCCATTTGATTAATTTATTTCCATCCTTTGAAATGAAAACAATGATTTTGTTAAATATTATAATTAAATGAAAAACTTGTATATTTAAAATTAAAATCTCTTTATTTGGTGAATTAAATGTTGGAATGTTATTATGGATTGGAATCTTATAATAGAGTCATTGGTGAGACCATACTAGTGTTTTATCTAACACCCTACAATTGAATTCATGAGTTTGTAGATTAACTCCTTCCAGGTTAGAGTAGGGGTAAAGCACAACATGTAGGTGGTTCTAGTTGTTGGTAAATGTAATTGGAGAGTTGCATATATTTGTACTTGTGTTATCCATACTATGTTTCTATTATATTTTTGTAGTAATTTTGGTTGTTTACATATTTTTCTTCTAGTGACATTCTCCAAATGGTATTTTTTATATTAATACTATCTTCTGTAACTTTCTTTCACAAAGTATGGGGGAAAGTCATTACCACATTCATTTTGTACTCTTCTAGGTTCTAGTCACCAACACATGGGGATTGGGTAACCCATTTGGTCTGTGTATGTACCAGATCATTTATTAGGCTACCAGGTTACTCAAGCTATTTTTTACACTTATGACCTTTTGTACCTATTTATAAAATTTTCCCTATTAAAGTTAAAAATCTAGAAATAACTGCTTTATATTTCATGTAAATTTTAATTTTTTTTAATATTTTTCCTCATAATATGATAATGGTTACATAATTTACATAATTTTATCCATTATATAAATACCATATATATTCATTATATATGTGTCCCCATAAATCCGTAATATTTAGAGAAGGAAAGTGAAATACATCAGACAATGAGATGGTAGGTTTTCTGTTTGCATGAATGATGTTTCTATATTCTCGAATGATTTAATGAAATAAACCAAAATGAATTGATACCATTATATATTAATTTTTAAGTAATATATATGAAATATTTTTATTCAAACTTTTATTTATTACCTTCCATGTAATATGTATGTGATAAATGAATCACATCGCTTCGTGAGGTAGTAGTTCTCCATACACATGAATGTTGTTATCATTTTCCCAAAGAATAAAATGTAGGAAGGAATATGCGATTCAATTATTTTTTAAGAACATTAATAACATAAACATTATATATAAATGAAAAATAAATCATTATATCCATCCACTATAACTAGTTAGAGAAATTCAATTACATCAGTTTCTGAGGACGTAGTCTGATGTACACGCAAATGATGATTTCATTTCCCATTTTGTGGAATAAGATATATATATAGATCATGAATAGCACATAAAAACATATAATTATAATTATTATAATTATTATAATATATTATCATTGTTTAATAAAATTTGATTATGTGGGGGATGAAATAAAAAAAATGATCTATTAGGGACGTTACATATTTCATAGACATCATAATTGTTTACAAAATCTCCTTCATATGTTGGATATATAGCCAAAATAAATATTATAATATTATATGATGGATTTAAAGAAGTTTTTTTTTTGCATTTATTTGCCGAACCCAACAGTATTGGATGCATGAAGAGGAGGGGAGAGGGGTTGTGTTTTATAAGTGTAGTGAGTTCCTCAGTTATAATTTTTTAAAACAGATGTGTAGAAATTTTTATCAAATTAAAAATGATAAAATTGTGAAATTATTGAAATTATATGTTTAATGTTGAAAATATTTCAATACAATGGGTGTTGGAATTATTTTGGGTCATTTTAACACTTATCTTTTCTATTTAACCCTAGGTAAACCCATTTTCACCTTAATCAATGTAAATGATTTTCTTTTACTATTAATTATGTTAAAAAATTAATATGAAATTATTATATAATATAATTTATTATTATTCCAAATAATAAATCCATTTTTTAAATTTATATTCATATAAGTGGAAAACTATAATTTTAGATTAATCATGCAGACATGATGAGAATGCGTGTTTTCAAAGTGAAAATATTCTAATCATTACAATGTTTTTTTATAAATATTAAATATGAAAATGATTCGAATTATATAAAAAGGATTATTAGATATATATAATTTAAATAGTTTTTATTTTAAAACAATATAAGAACAATTTATTTAAATACATAAACAAAATTACAATTATAAATAAAAACTAGTATTTTTCACTATACATTGAAAAATTTATTTATTCCTAAAATTATAATAAATTAACTATAAGATAATTTTGAAATTTATATTTAAGTAATGAAAATATTTTTTTCAAATAAATATTAAATTATTTGTAAAATTTTGTAATTTCTTCATAAAATTCAATAAAAACAATTTTTTCTTAAAAAATGCATGATTTTAAAACATTTAAAGACATTTCTAAAAATCATGTTCTTTTTTAAAAATATAATTTATTTATATATAAATTATATAGTATATATTTAAAAATTAGATATCACTGATCTTATCACCATGTTTAATGGCTATTTTATAATGGTTTCATTTTAATATTAATATTAACGATACAAAATTGTTTGTTAAAACTCAGGGTCATGTGAAATGAAAGATCAACTTAGAGTTTAATTTAATGAAATTTGAACAAGGTGTTGTGTGTAAATAATGATTTTGAAACAATTAAGATATTTTTTAAAACATTTTTCATAAAATCTTCAGGTGTTACACTCTATAAGGAATTCATGTAACGATTTCTTGTTGCTCCCTACACATAAAAAAATGAAACCGGGAATAAAAATATCCTCTATTACAATAGTTAAATGATTAAAGATACTAAAAAATGATATAAAGAGATCAAAATGTACATTCTCAATGAAATATTCATTGTTGAAATTTGAGGCACTTTTTACATGATCATAAAGTCCAACTAGGTATGCATATTAACCCGATAAAGTAAATTATTAGATGTACTTTGTAAAATGTATGTTTACTATGATGTGAAGTTATCCTACAATAGTATGAAATCCTATTCATGTCACTGAAGGTAGTTAAAAGGAAGGTCTTCAATAATTCTCTTGCAGCACATCGCAACCTGGAAAACATTACAGAGGACAGAGAACTTCTAGATTATGAAGATTTAATTTCCATGATAGTTTTAGAATATGGGAGATGTATTTAATTGGTTCCTCTTTAAGAAATGTTGTAAAGAGAATAGAAAACTTGATTCTTAACTGGAATAGCCTATGGAATGATTTTATTCCCCAAAAATGAAACTTTTCCCTATTCTTTCTCAATTTATGAAGGCTTCACTATAAATCAGGAAGAATACCAATCCATTTTTGCTGACATAGTGGTATCCCTATCAATGATGATAACATACCTTGTTATCAATGTGTAATTAAATCTAGTAATCAAATAGGAAAATGGTGATAGTACCATCATGATGAAAGAACCCCCCTAATAAGTAACATTAGAGTATTGATGATGGAATTCAAATTTAATACAACACCGCATCATGTCCCTCGATCATAAAGTGAACATGCCCACACACTATCCAGCATATCCATAGTTCTGAACAATCATGATTAGGATAATTTTTTTAAAATCATGCACTGAAGAGTGGACTCACTAGTTATCTTCTGTGACATAGAAGAAATCAGTTTGGTCAATGATTCCTTATAACAGGATGAGATTAAAACCACCCATGGGTGGATGGATCCCAAAACATATTACCTATAAAATTTGGGGCTCCCATTAAATTGATCCAAAAGAGAATAAATTTAATGTTGATCCATGAACATTTACTTTTGATATGTGATAAATGAGAATAATTCCAAATATAAATTTTTTTTCTGTATTCTATCTTAGATTCATTGCATAAGGATAAATTATAAACATAATGAAAAATTCTTATGAAGTATCCTATGGTACTCATCGGTATTGAAACATAATTTCTCACCAAATTATGATTATTGGTTTCTAGTGGACTATAATTATGAATGACTACATGGAAATCAACATCATGTTTCACACATGTCAGGTTCATGAAATCTTCATCAACGATCCCCTAGAGTATCTATATATATATATATCTAATTATTATTAGTTTTATCCATATAGGGAAGGTACATTGTGGGAAACATCCCCCATATGTTGGTTATAAATTTAAATACATAACTGCTACAACAAATTTTTTTTACAAATAGGATGATAGTATACTGCTAAAGGAATTCAGGATAAATAATATGATTAACATCATAGTTTATAATGTTATCACTTGATTTAGTTTCCCTCACATCTTAATTATAGACAATATAATTAAATTCTATTGATCAAACAGGAAAATACTATATCGGGAATATAACTTCGAGTCCCACCATTTATCTCTCTATAGTACTATGGAATATTTATAGATAGGGTCAGTTAATAATAATCTAACACATATAACACATAATATTTTGGACATGTAAATGTTTTATTTTCAAGATAATAGATTTTATGCTTATTTGGTATACCATACAAAGACAAACACTAAACCACATGTGACCACATATTCAATGGTTTTGGGGTAACATGTATTGTTTCCCTTGAAATTCTAGTTTCCCTCACAATGTATAGCTATACGTGGAAAACTGTCAAATGAAGAACAACCAAAAAAGTTAAAAGATAAATTAAAACAACAAAATTTGATGTTTTTCAATGTGATTCATAACATATATATTTATTATAATTGAATCACACTAGCCATTGATAAAATGGTTCACCTCTACTCATCCTCCAGGGAGAATTGGTATTTTTTCTCAGAACAATCATGATACTAGGGAAGAATCCTCCAATATGAAAACCCTATTTGGAAGATCCATAAAATATAAAAAAGTTATATTCCATTGGAAGTTACTCATTTTCCATGATATATGGGTAATACATTACAAACCCCACTAATTCAAGGTTTCTAATGAAGTATAGTGTATAAATAACTTCATTAATAAAATTCCCATATGAAAATGCTATAAATTATATATCAATTTATTTCTTAGATGTGTTAAATTTATTTCATGGGGTATGTCCCCACAACATGGTGTGAAACTCATAGAACTGGGATCAAATCAGAAGTCCTAAATTGATCCTGACATAGCGTCACCGTGTAAGACATACCTCAACTTCATATACATGATCCATATATGTGTAAATGTTTTTTAGTGTAGGGGTCCACCACATCACTCTATGTTTCTCTCAACAACATTAAATAGTTGAAAAAATTGTCCCTATCTATTTTAATAACCAAAACCCCATTCATGAAATGATTCCTTATTCACTATTTTGGGATATTACATCATGAGAAAATCCCTACACATGGGCTAGATTTTTTTGGAGTAACAACAAAAGAACTTATGTCCCTATGTATGAGTCATACCATCGCAAGGGACATTCCTAAAAGCTATGTGTATCATCTATATCTATTCCAGTAGGATACATAGTGATTCCTTGATCTCAAATACTTGGACTAATTACAATATAAATTGAAAAATTCATGCACCCTTCATTTGTGTTAGACCATTATATAGAATGTTTCACGTATAAAATAAGAATGGATTAAATCATATTATCATATGACACGCATTGAGGAAAATATCATAATTCGTTTCCCTATATGTAATATTTATAAGACTACATACCTCCCTGCGTATGGGCGAACAAATGAAATTATCATTCCAAATTACAATGTTTGGATTAATTTTTATTTTTATAGGATATGTAGCGATGTCCGAATCAGAAAAATTGGGTCCAATTGTAATATTAATGGAACATACCTCATCTCTTCATATGGCTCAGACATGTATAGGGAATTTTCCTTCTAATAACTATAAGTGAATTGATTCCTATTAGCATAGAATATGTAGTTCCACCCAGATTCCAAATCTTTGGTCCATCAACAATATGATAAAAATTCCATCTCTACATATAAGAACTAGAAAATCTCATGGAAATTACATGGGTGAAACTACATGTGTCCTGATTCATATCACCAAAAGATGCATAGTGATTCCTATATTTCCAATCCTATCTCTATCCAAAATATAAAAGAAATAAAAAAATTAAAAAAAACTCCTCTATGATTATGGTATAGAACTATAAAAGAATCATTATCATATTATACCAATGACTTTATTACTATAACCAGAATATATAGAGTGATTACAAGATCTCACAAATTGGTCAAGCTAATATACAAAAAAACTATACTTTTTGGCATATGGGTCTAACCAATGTAGGGAGACTATATGTTAACTATGTGTGGCATGATTAATAACATCATAAGATATAGAGTGATGTTTATATCTTTCAGTCAAATCATAGACATGAATTCCCATCACTCTCAATTATTCCATCGATGTGATTCAGATCCAGTTAGAGGCTTTGGTCTACATTAAACTGTGAACAACCCCATATATTCTATATCATTCACTTTCATGTTTCTCAATATACTACCATGTTATAACTTGTTTCTCATGATGAGTGTGTCACGTTTTGGTTTATGGAAACTAGAAGGAAATTATGACCACTATAGTTTTGACATGTTGTAGACAGAAAATTATATATTAATAAAATGATGTTAAATTTCATGAAAAAATATTAGTCTAATTTATTTTAATCACATGATGGGAGTTCATCATACAATATTTATTGTCGCACTGATGATTTTGTACTTGAGAATCCCATGATTTACCCACTTTCATTATAATGTGTTATATACTCATTAGTGTAGCCTTTATGGTGATCAAACCCTTCTGGAATCTTATGTTTAATATGAACCAAAATCATTTCATTGATATTTTAGTTGTAACCAACTGATTCCTAAAGTTTCAATCCTTCTCAAAGAACCCCATGGATATTGAGACCCTTTATCATGGTTCTCCCCTCTATCAAATTGGTAACATAGAATTTTTAGTCCATCGGTACCCAACTATGATTCACTACATAATTAAATAAACCCATAAAAATTTTACATAGTGGACATTATTGTCCTAAATGAATGGATCCACATAACAATAAGAAATATTTTACCAATTGTGTTGGGATTCAAGATCTCCACTATTAATAATTGATGAACTATACCCATCTCTCTACACATAGTATGACTCAAATATTCTATGGATATGATTTAGAGTTGATATAACAAAACTATTCAATTGGATTCAGATACTTTTAGTGTTAAAAATCTGTTCACAATACCGATTTTCATTTCATTATAATAATATCATATTTTTGTACCCATCCATTCAAGGATTTGAACCTCCTATGCGGACCGATTTACCCTAAGTAATTCATTCTTCTCAGTGATAATTCCTAGTCACATTAAAAAAATTGAATAATAAATTCCTATTAGTATGAATTTTTAATGCATGGGAATGGGTATTCATATTGAATATATTATCATCCTAATGAATTTTTATTAAAGAGTTAAATGTTTTATCCCTTAACATCAAAATGTGTTTAATACACACTACTGTATTCTTTAGGGTTATTGATCTCATATTGTATCATTATTCCATCATGAATATACAATATATCATTGATTAATTCATTAAGACCATGCGATTGATAAAGTTGACATCCTTCTCTTGGAACCCCAGGGACCTAAGGATTCCCTCATTTTGGATCCCCAATAGAAAACATGTAATATTGAATGGTTAATCTAGTGGGACACCACAGGGAATTATGATTAAATAATGAAACAACATATAGATTTCACTATTTTGATGCTATAAACCCATAGAAGATGCCCCATTAAATCTACAAGTTATTATCATAACATCATAGATTATGGGTTTCCCCCATTTTTATAGTTGACAGGTACCCACCGATATCAACCTCCTGTCAGCACAGATATTCTCGGGTTATGATTTACACTTCCCATAAATAGACCATTCATGTGGATTTAGATATCCTTGAAGTTGTATATGTAAACATCATTCCAATTATCAAATAATGATTTTGGCATCACATTCATGTCACCTTTCATTTCGGGCTATCTATCATCGACAAAGACGTAACATTCATGAGCTTCAATATCACTTTGGCGACACCATTTTTATACTATAAGATCAACATACCCCCATTTCATGTCTAAATTACTAAGTACCATGTGCACATATTCTCTAGTAATTACACTAAATATTAGTAACAGACAAAGACCAATCATGAGTGATTCATGCTAGGGTTTGTTGGTGAATAACATAGCACCATGAATATTTATATAAGGGATATTTTGGTTCAGTAAGGGACCCCTCGTGGATTCATAGATGAATAAAACAATGCAAAATAACCCTTTCACATTAGATTTTCTGATCTAATAGGAATGGTCCCCCTTTAATCACCTGGTCTATTTCAATAATGGTGTGGTGGTGGACCCAAAAATCATCGAATGATCATTCATGATAGAGAAATTTAATTAAATGACCTCTTTCATTCACATTCTTCATTTACAAAATGATTCAAATAATATCACGGTGTTTTTTGACTTCATATTCCCGGACCTATAGAAGATAAACAGAACTACATATAATAGATATTAGAACTACTTGTGTCTTGATTCGTGTTACCATATGAAACATAGTAATTCATGAGATTAAAATCATTTTTCTAACCATGAAACAATGATAAAATCATCCTTCCCATGTATGAGTTCAATTAATGTAGAGATCCATTGAAAAAACTACTTGTGGTATCATTCTTGACACCATAGGTAACATAGTGACACCTATCTTTCCAATATAGAGCTCAAAAAAAATATAAAGAGATAACACCCCTCCCTATGTATGGCTATGAACATCATAGGGACTTTTACATATAATTACTATAAATGGGTTGATTTGTATCCCCTTCAGACACATAGTGATTCGTAGATTTCATGTTTATGATCAACCATAAATTATTCCATTCATGAGAACTAGATTCATGTAGATACATTTCGACTTGATTGGCACATGCCTAAGAGTAAAAGTACCACCACTTCACTACACATGAGCTAGAAATATATAAGGAAATTTCACATAATGGGATGTGTGAGGATTGATTTCTATGATGACATGATACATAATGAATCCTAGGTCTCAAATTATTGGTCTAGTAATGATATAATGAATCAATGATCATTATCTTATGCATGGGTAATACTTCCATAGAATAATGTATAATGAGAACTATATGTTCCTTGATTCCCATACTATGGGATACATAGTAAGACCAATATACTCAATTTTAGGACATTCCATGATTTTTCTTAACTTACAACATTTTTCATTATTGAATCACAAATTGTTATTGAGATTTTTTCTTATACCAAAATTTTAATACATGCACATATTCCCAATCAAGCACTCTTTTGTGGTGAAATCAAATACCCATCTCTCTCACGTTTCTGAAACACATCACGACTCTTGTGATCTTTGGATACTTGGAATGTTTCTATAAACAGTGCAGGAATTGTGAATTCTATTTAAATGTATGGAATCATATACTTCTTTTTTGCAAATAAAGTATTGATAAATATGTATCTTTGTTTAACAGTTAATCCCCTTCGTTGATTGTGTACTTGTGAACCAAAAGTTCTATATTTTTCCGGATAAATGTGTTCAATATAATTTTGAATAGGAATTACTATTCAAAAAACCCGTTTGATAGTTAAATTCTCTATGAAAAAACATCATATCTTTGATATCAATAATGTTACCAACCGATTCCATGAGATTATATCCTTTTCATGGAACACCATGAACCTTGAGTTACACTGATCATAGATCCCCTATAAAAAATAAGTGACATGGACCAGTTAATCAAATGTGACCCCACTAGGATTCATTGTTGGGTTAAACATTTCCATAGTTCTTATTCCTATTGGATGTCCTAGTCCTATAGTAGAGGCCCCTCATAAATCCATGAGTTGTGGTCCTAAATGCATGGGATAAATTCTCTCAATAACTAATAATGGTTAACATATACCGACATGTTTTTACCAATTTTTTACTCAGATATTATATGGTTATGTTTTGTACATCCCATAGTCCAACTATTCAAACTGATTAACCTAGAAACAATGTTACTCTTCTTTGCATCATACCCATTGTTAAAGAATAATTATAATGTCATATTCTTGTACTAGACTATTCCAGGGTATACAAATCCATTGAAGACCAAAATCACCCAAGTTATTCTTTCCCTCCAAGGAAAATGCCTATATGAAATACATTAAATTGAATACTAATTTAATAGTCTATTGGTGTTAAACAGCTTGAAAATTTCATAGTCACATGAAGTTGTACTACATGAAAAAATCATTGTCGAGCGAAGTTAAATTACATCGAATATGGTCAATCCTATGAGACATAAAATTACATAAATTAGGTTGTAATATATATCAATATATTATAGATCTGAATGTTTCATCTCCATAGTAGAATCAATAGTAGAAATACAATTTCACTACCTATGTCTCAATCTACACAGAGGATACCATTACTGACTATTAGATCGAAGCTCACTAATAGAATAAAAAAATACACCCATCCTATATATGAACGAGATATGTACATGGATTCCCATTATTATGAAGAATATGTGTCCTTGTTCCTACGATATCCAAGTATATAGTAACTCCCATGTATATTATCCTAGGACTAGACAAAGGATTACCACAATCACGAACATCCTGAGTGTGTTTTAAATTTTTAAATATTTCATCATTGGTTGGTTATGAGATACGAGAAATTCCCGATACATAGATATCCTCACTTAGTATAATATCCCTTCAACAAAATTCTACCATCCATAGTAATAGATAATGAACCTGGACTATAGTGGATGACCTACATTCCATGGGAAACAAGACGGTATCCCCTACATAGGAATCAAATATCAAATTAGGGGACCATTAAATTCTTTATATCTAGGGTTTTCTTTATTTCCATCCCTATATGTGACATAGTTACACTAAAACCACCTATTTATGAGACCATCCAAGAATTTTATAAAAAGTTAATTCCCATATAACCTAGTGCTTCACCTTTTATCATGATATATCACTTCCCTACATGAGGCTCACTAAGGTAAGACATAATCTCATTTTCTATATAGAAAATAAATCTATATAGAGGACAAATAACTAATATTGCATATGCAATGAAAAAAATGAACCATCCCCACATTCGAGTTTGATTCTATTGGGGAACCATATGTGGATGAGGAATATAGAATAATTATTGTCCTTACAAAATTTATAAGGAACCTAGGGAAGCCTATCCATGTGCATTTTGTATGCCACTAATGACTGGTACACCCTAAAATGTCATAGGGTCGTAAATTAATATAGTCTTGATTTTCCAACATATCAATAAATTCTATATATGATTTTCTTGTTTATGATATAGATCTATGTAGGATGGGATGTATAACATTTCCACCCAGCAATACTCTTCTTCGTGGGAAAAATATTAACCCAGTATCATAATACCCCCAACCAGTGAAAAGTATTCTAAATGATATTTTTCACAATTTTCTATCATTTCATACATCCTTACCGGATGATTACAAACTACAAGGAATATATCATCACTAAATGTCATTAAACTACATGATATAAGTTACCCAACTAAATGCTAGTAAATTGTGATGCCCACAATCCATCGCCACTCTGTAATAGAGGACCATATGAGTATAAACATGGTAAAAACATTCATGTTTCTTCCATAATCTCTCCAAAAACATCATTCCATAAAAACCACATCATGTCATAAAATTACCAGATTTACAAAAATAATTATTTTTCCTTAGTAATAAGAAATGTTCTATATGTTTGACCGTATAGGATTGGGATACTCTTAAGGTCCTTTGATGCTTGGACTAGAGGCATCATTTCCCTTCCGGATCGTCTTTTAGATACTTGTGACATATGACATCATCATAGTGTATCTTATCTACAAAAAGTGATTTATGACCCTCCATTGCATGAATGTCCGAAACTATAACTCATGAAATTGTAACATTTTTCATCATTTACAAAAATATTAGATCTGACTCAGAAGGATTTTGGATAAATCTTGACCATAGTAATAATAATTATGTTGTTGGGTAATAGTCCACTAATACCATGTCCATGTGAATCATGATCGTAACGGTATGTACTTTGGTCAATGTTCTATGACCTTAATATATAATCCTTCTATGTTCCAAATTGAAATAACATAAAAATACAGATAAATAGGCATGATTCTTTTCTAGATGAACAATGCCTAGGATGTTCTTAGCATTTCTCAATACACAACATATTAAAATATTAATCACGATATATAGGAAAAAGTTATAAAATAAATAAAAAAAATCATAAACCTCATGGGGACTATATGTAGGCCTATTAAAGGTCAATACCTTATTTATGGATCCCCTAATCTAGGAAAAGTTTTGAGAAATGATTTTTTTTATATCATCTCACAGTGATAATTTGTTCAGTAATAGAAAAAACAAAATTTGTGGTCTCTCATCCTTTTTTGAATATTAAATTTTCCACAAACAATCGCCTTGTCTTTGAAGTTTTAGCTATCACTCTCAAATTTATAGATTTCATATAATTCACTTAGAATACCATATAAATTATTATTTTTATATAGGATTGTACTAATAGTATATATGTAATAGGTGATGTCTTCTCTAATGATACGAGACTAGTAATCAATGGTGCATATCTATATTTATTGAAGATTATCTCCATTAGAAATTTTATTCCCACAGGATTGTTCCCCCTTAAATCCATGATCTTATTGAGGAAACATGTGATAGTGGATTAAAAATTAATAAAATTGGACATGCAACCACTAGCCCTAATTGTAATTTCTTTTAGATATTCTTAGATGATGATTTTCAATCCCCATAACTATATTATTAATGTATATTCAACATTACTGACATTAAGTCACCATGTATTGTAAAAATATATAATTTTTTAATGTGATATTCAATTTTTAAATCATTTTGGCCTTTATTTCATGAATCAAATCAATATTATGTTGTGCCCATGATTTTAAACCACAAATAGAACTACACCTAGGGTTTCATAATCCTCCTTATAATGTCTTTATTATATACTCTACTTCACTATATGTGTGCTTGAATCTTCACAAATATTTCACATCCCTTGAAAGGAAACGGTTTCCATATGTTGGACCATGTATGGGGCGGATTTTAATAAGTGGCTTATAGCCTTCAACTAGAGGCATGTCCTACTTATAGTAATGTACCTGTAAACCTTGTGAGTCCCAAAAATACCTTGCGGAACTAGTTACCTCGAATTTCATTGAGATTTTCCCTTGAGTGTCTTCCACACTCTGTTACTCTCAGTTAAAAATCCTTGAAACCTGATTTATCCAACCCACATTCCATCTAACAATGTGTATTTTTAATTCATAAAATCAAACCAACATTTCTATATCTTGATTATATAAAGGATATGGGGAGTAAAAACCCTTCATGAATACCCATATAGCGTCAACTAAGAAAGGATGTATGGTGTCCAAACCCATCATGGGTATAAAAAATTTCTCATATGAGAAATAATGAAGGGTGTCTGAACTACACATGAGCCTCAGCCTAGTCGGTGAGGACTCCGTATGTGAAACATGGAAACCCGAGATCAAATCCAAGCGGAGCCTAATTTCCTGCATACTGTAGAAGACTATAACAGTTATTGTAACTATACTGTAGTAGTTACAATAGTAGTACTACAGTAGGAAATGTGCAGTATTATAGCAGGTAATGTCGAGGGAACAATTTCTGTCACTATTTGGAACTATAGAATCCAGGAATATTCCCCCATTTGGGCCTCCATACCATTGATTTGGTCGCCGAGTCCTTTAATGCTTTCAAGCCACCCATGCCTGCAGGTCATTATAGACTTCAGGACACCTCAAGTCCTTCGTGCCGCCTTATGTATAGATGAAAATAATACAATGTACAAGGAAAAAATTTTATATGGAAGGTGAGAAAGTAGCTTCCTCCATAGCCTAAGCTAATATGATTGCAATAATTAGAGGTTATGACACTTTCAATGAAGACCACCATGTGCATGCTTGGGAAAGCCTAGCCGAACAGCACTACAAATGTAATGGGTTGATTTCACGATGAAGATAATAGACAGGATCATTTCCATGTATTTAGTCTGTGTTGTATGTAATGTTTGTAGCCTATGAGAAATGAATTTTTCTATATCCTATAGGCTATGTAATACTTACAACTACGACCCTTGTAACGGTTCCACATCACCCCTTGAATGGTGGATTATCAAAAATCAATAAAAAATAAAGGCCTTCAGGCCATTGGATGAGGATGAAGGGTGTCTGAACCCTTCATGAAAATCCATAATTCATCTTCTCTGTAGGGATGCATGGTGTCCAAACCCTTAATCAATACCCATATGTCAGCATCATATTAAGAATTTGTGGGTATCTGAAAACATCATGACTATACATTCTTCATAAAGGAATCTTGGATTAAATGAATTCAAACCTTTCATGAATAGCCCTCTATATCCCAATTTATCTATTTAGATTATAAATAAATGAGTTTGATGAGATAAAAGACCACAAACAAAAAAGAAAAAGTATTTCTGAGTAAGAAGACCCCAAACTACAACAATTTATTATATTCTCTATATAACCCTAGACTATAGAGTTAAATGGTCCAACCCAATTGAAAAGAAATTATATTATCCCATATGTTTATAAAAACCGAAAACCCCAAGAATTTGAAAGAGAAAAAATGGTTTATAGGTGGAAAATCAAAAAATGGAACCATGTGAAAATGTCATGTATCTACCTAATGGACACACACATAGACTGATTCAAGAAACATTTAGAATTTATGAAGCTGAAAAAGCACAAAACATATGAGGATAAAAAACTACAATGGGTATCCTGATAAAAAGCTTACTCTAAATTTAGAATCATTACCTAGATAAAACATATGAATAATTTAGTATTAGGTTAAAATGATAAAAATCTTGTAGGGTTCATTATCTATCCCTGGAAAAAATAATGTTATACTTTGCTAAATTTATTAACATCGTAAATGTAGAGAAAATTCCATCTGGGTCACATATAATTAAGTTATTCTATAGAACCATATTTTCTTATTGTTACAGTAGTAGATAAGTTAATGATGATTATAATTTATTTAATAATTTATGTTATATTCTCATATATTTTCAATTAATATTTCATCATTTGTGTTCCAAATTTGTGTTCACCTATAATTATAAATACAATAGGAATATTTTATTCCCTATATGATATTTGGATGAAGCAATTATAGTCAAATGATGTATAAATGAAATATTGGTAAAAACATGAAAAATCGTTTCATTGATTATGTACATTGTAAAGGGGAATCACTATATTCAAGGGTATCTCTTTTGTATAAAAAAATTTGAAATCAAGGTAGAAATAGGAAACTGGATAATAATAATATTTGGTTAGATAAGTTTCTTAAATTTTCCAATGTATGAAATGACACATAAATTGAATGGTGATGTTCTATCTACTCCACTGTATCTTCCCTCACTGTAATATGAAGAGTTTCATTCAAATCAGACAACTCTTCACCCCTATTTTGAGTTGTCTCAAATAAATATGGTTCTTTTAAATGAGAAGATATTGTGAAACTTTAGAAGATATATTTTTGTTCGATCTATGTTTTTATATCATCCATATAAATATGAAACCGAGACAATTTCTTAGGTTTTGTTCTAGAACCTATGATGTTTCCAATATTGATTTATCTGTGTAAATTTCATCATAAAATTTTTGCATGTTCCATGCATTATTTTACCGTTGATTAAAATATAGTAAAATCAACAGAATGATTTAATCTATCAACATATTGTTGAAGCCACATGCTCCCAAGTCAAAAAGAGTTAGTGGGGGGGATTAGCATTGGTTATGAATCTCTTCTAAGGGACTCTCAGTTACAAGGGATTTTTTTTTCATTTATCATTCATATTATGAAACTCTCAATGAAATTTTGAGGGAGTACATTGGATGGAAGAATTATTGATTCCATATATTAAGGTATCATGCCAAATATAGTGTGGATCATATAAGGAGAAATGAAAGAGAAAAGAGTCCTTTTTATTCTCCCTCTAACCAGTGGATCATGTTCCATTAGTACCAAATGCCCGTATACCCCTACAAACCCTATCTAATGATGGAAGATTCATCTCTATAATGATATAGCTTCCTAAGAGACTATCCCAAGTCCTAAATTATCTACATCATGATAATTTTTGGGGTTATTGGGAATGAAAATGACTTTCATAGTTGATGAATTAATAAAATTATTATTACACTAGGGTAAGATTCCATTCAGTATTGGGCATAGTCTTGAGACAAGAAGATATGGGCATCAGTAGGTGGATGGAGAATTTGATCATTTGTATCATTGTGACCTAGTGTGAGTAAAAATAAGAGAATGTATCTGTGATTTTATTCTCCATTTACATTATCTAGGGGAATATAATAACCCCTATTTGTTTATTAAAATTGGTGATAAATCTGATAAGGGGTGTACGAATCATTAATGGTTATCTTGCTTACACAAGCTATAAGAAGGCCTACCTGATGACTGTATATAACCAATTATTAGGCGATCCACGTCCATTTTCAAAAACAATACAAGTTGGTGTTGGTTAAATCATGAATGTTGAATTATTTTACCATATTTAAATTACCTAATCAGTAACACCCTTATATTAGAATATAATAACATTATGTTTGTAACATATACTACATGAACCACATAACATAATCGAACCAAATAAATATTTATACATAATAATGATCTTTCTAAATTAGATTCTAAATTAAAAGATATGAATATTACTAACTAATTTATGAAATATTTATATATAAATTTATTACTCAATATAATTTTATTGATAATTTCTTCGAAAATAATTAATTAATAATTAATGATGTAATTTAATTCATTAAAAAAATTCTGAAATGAATTTAATTTCTTTTTTTTTGTGAAAAAATATGATAATTAATTTAACGATATTTAAATAAATTTATATTATAAAATGAATTTAATTATTTAAATCGTCTTCTTCAAATTAACTTAGGGTTATTATTTTGTATATTTGGGAAATATTACTCAAAAGGCCCAGGAGCGCGTCAGACTCGCTCCTACAAAATTTTATTAAAAAAGTAAATACAAGGACAGAACATCAATAGGGAGGTTTACAAAGCCTAGTAAAAGACTTTCCACATGAATCAACCTCAAAAAAGGCACACAACAATCAATAGTTTTAAATGGGACATTCTGAACTATACTCCACAATGGCCATATTTTATAAAGCATGAGCAACCGAATTAGCCTCCCTATAAGCATGCATCACATCAGAAATATAAACATCAAGAAGACAGAGACACTAATCCATGAGGGTAACATCCTCCATGGGACATTTCATGACTATATCCGAAGGATATCAAGATCCACCATTGAGTCCGGCTCGATCCCGAGAAAACGCCAACCATAAAAAAACTGCATATCTGGTAGCTTTAATCATAGCCCACAACTCAGCCTCAATGGTAGTGCCCTACCCGATTTAATAATAAAAGAAGACCTTAACAAAGCCCAGATAGGAACAGAATACACCACCACAGCTAGAAAGTCTGGGTGCACCTAATGTTGCCCCATCAACATTAACCTTAACCCAAGAGGGAATCAGGGGAATCCATCTAATTGACTTCATCACCAACAGTTTTCTCATCCTCCCAGCAATACCAAATTTCCTCAAAATAACAAGATCACTCAACTCAATATTCATACAGCCAACCTGCACTATGGAGGCTGTATAAAATTCCCTTTGAATCTACCTAACTCTTGACCGAAAAGTGGGCTTTATACCCTCAGTGACCTAGGAATTATGAGCCTTCCAAATAAAACTATTGGTTACTGCAACAACCACCATAAGAATATTACGGACCTGGTCACTGAGCATGAAGCATCCATAGAGAAGAAAAGTCCCTCCAGTGAGCTCCTCTCTAATCAACACCACACCATATCATGAATGTATTTCCAGAGCATTCATATAAGAGTGAAATGCTGGAAAATATGATCAATATATTCCACAGCATCAAAACACATTGGACATGCTGATGCAAGTAGGATGATAGTCCGCTGAAGAAGGCTTTGCAACAAAATCCTTCACTTCCATATCCTCCATAAAAGAAAGTACTCATAAGGGTGAATGAGGAATGTCCAGAATGAGGGAAGCCACTGATGAGCTGGACACTTCCCAATGTACATCAGTTGACAAACTGCCCGAGTGGTAAGGGTACAATTTGAACATGCTTTCTAGAAAATAGTTTCCTTGCCAATGAAGATGTATCTGTGAATTTCAGTTAAGATCTAAGGAGGAATGAACTCACAGATGCTTGAACGGTCATCCTGTGAGGAAGAAATCGATTACTGAAACCTCTCTGGTGGAATTACAACATCCTATTCCATCGATCTGGACAACCAAAGAGTGCTCCAAGCATTCATAGTAGACTCCCTACAAACCAACAACTTCGAGAAGGACATTATACAATTGAAATAATATCAAAACACATTCCATATATAACAAGCAAGAAAAAGAGAATAACCATGCCCAATCCTTGTGGTGATCTAGGATAAGATAAATTCCACAGAACTTTTTTGAGAAGTTATATGACACTAGGTGAATTTACTAAGTAGTGCCTCATTAAATAGGATCATGTCCTTAATGCTGAGACCCCCCCATCTCAACAGATTTAATGCAGTCTTTCCATGCCACAAAAACCAAATTCCATTCATATATGGAACCGGTACAGATGAAATTTCTAATGAGCCTTTGTAGTTCCTTGAAAATATTATTTATCCACCTATAAATGGAAAACACAGAGACAAACATTGAGGTAATCACCGATTTGACAAGGTAGATTCTTCCATCATGAGATATAGCTTTCACCTTCCAAGTTGCCATCTATGCAATAATACAAGAGAAGATAGACTCAAGATGTCACCCTTTCACACATCCCCAAAAAATAAGGACTCCAAGATAATTGAAAGGAAAAGATCCCTTTTAACCCCAAGAGATGTTGTGATTTTTTTTACTTTATGATTGGAATTACCTCCCCAAAAACCACAGAAGATTTCTAAAAACATATGGATTTCCCAAACACATCCTTATAATCATTGAAAATGATCATGATTGAAGACAAAGTCCTTGTGTCAACATTAAAAAATAAAAGAATGTCATCAGGATAATACAGGTTGGTTGGGGAAAAAATATCCCTACCAACTTTAATCGGATTATACAACCCTGCTTGAATGAGGAAATTAAAGAATAAACTCAAGTATTCCTCATCAAGCACATTCAAAAGACCAGAGAGAGGGTCCCCTAGTCTAAAACCCCTAAATCAGTGAATGAAACCCCTGGGTGAACCATTGACCCGAATAAATAACCTAGAACTCTTAAGAATGGAGAGAATTAGATTGACAAACCTTGTAGAAAAGCCATGAATTCTATGAATAGAAATAAGAATGCCCCATTTCAATATGTCAAAGGCCTTAGAGATATCAATTTTTACCACAAGACTTCCTTGTAACTCCTTCCTTCATAGGGAATTAATGAATTCCGAGGCAGTGAAAATACAAGATTGAATACTTCTTCTCAGAACAAAACCAAATTAATTCTGAGTGATAATCCCCTTGACCACATAGCCCAACCTCATGGAAAGTGTCTTGTTTATGATCTTAGGTATAGTATTACCGATATAAACCGCCTCCAAAGAGCGATGTGATTATTTTTTCAAGAACACATCAGATGGATGATATATAAGTATATTTAAATAAAAAATAATATATTTTTGATATTTTTTAAATTTTATGGTGTCAAAAAATACATACATTTTTTCTATAATTATTGTTGAAAAATGGAAACGTTACACATGTGTAATTTCATCTTACCATATCCACGATCGTAACATATTTTATTTTCAAAAAAAAATTAATTATGGATTGATTTAGATGTATAAATTTTCAATAAAATTTTAAATAATATAATGGTTATTATTAAGAAGATGATGATATAATGACTTCTTTGATGGCAATCAACACACTTAAGATGTTTTTAAATAATTATCCAAGCATCATCATAACATACGTCATGGAATTATATGAATAATTCATTAGCAATTTAATTAATATAAATATATAAAATAATTTTATTATATTGTATGAAAATTTTAAACTATTCTTAATAATAAAAATCATTCATTTAACCTTGATTTATAGGAGTTAAAATACATAAATGGAATTTCTAGACTCGAGGTAAGGGACTTCATCTCATTTTTTTTATTTCTGTAATATATTAATGTTATTAAATTAAAATTTTTAAATAGTAAATATTCTACCCATATTAGTATCATTTATACATCATAAATTATGTCATTTATGTTTTAATTTATATTAATTCTATCCAAGGGTATTTTACCAGAAATATAACATGTTGTAAGTGTTTCATTAATCAATTTCATTTCATTGAGTTATATTACTTATTCATTATATTTGTTGTTAAAAGATAATCTGTATAATCGAATTTGATTGTATTATATTATATATATAGTTTATTTTTTTTTAAATTTCATATACATTATCTATTCATTAATAATTTATCACTTCAATGTTATAATCATTGTCATGACTTAATGTCCCATCCAATCTTCTATGGTAAATATGTTATTCTACACAACTGTCTTATTTTATATTGTGTATATACTATACATTTCAAATATTATGCCATGAATCTACTTATATTAATTATATTTAATTTTTATATGATGTTATTCATTAAAGGGGATTCTAATTAAAATTTACTGAATTAGAAAAAGATTTATCTTACAATCTCATTTTTATTCTAAATTGTTTATACTTGAATTTTCCTTCAAGGATTATTTTTGATATGTGTTTGATAAAACCTTTTCACTTTCTTCACATTCAGTTTTTCAGGGAATTTTCAGGTATTATTAATATTTTTTTCTCTATGCTACATAAAATGGTTGTAAACATTTTATTACCATAACCCACATTATTTCCCCCTTCAGTAGAAAACCAATTTTTCATCCAAATTTTGTTTTTAGAAAAAATGTATTTAATTTTATATTATGATTTTTTATATTATTTTTTCCCTATTATTGTATTTTTTCAAAAAATCAAGGTAATCTTCATTTGATATTATTAATCAGTTTTTTTTAATATATATAGAAAATGTGAAAGAAATAGTTGTTTTAACATATATAGTGTAGAAAAAATATTCTATCATCATAACGACATAATTTTTTAAAGCATCCATTTTTATTTTTCCAGAATTCCAATCAATGAAACTTATTTATTTAATATTTGAGAAATAATTATATTTTAAATTAATATTCTCTAAATTTAATGAATATTATCTACAAGAAATTCTCTATGTAATCTTTCAAAATAATACTCTTTCTTGGATGAAATCCTTTTATATTAATAAATGTGAAATAGATACAATCTAAAAAATTATTTACTGATATTTTAATGGTATTCCCAGTCATAAATGACAACAAAAATTGTTTTTACTTATGAGCTACAGTGATATGTTGACATTATAACATACTTATTATTTCTCTAGATGGATTATGATTGGTTTAATTTATTTCAACAGAACATGCTTTCTAAAATGGGAAAACAATGCTATGTGATGAATAATAATAATTTTTTATGTTTTATGATGATATAAAATCTCTATATATTTTAATATTGTTTTTGTTTTTGACATCATTTATATGATGATTTGATCCGTATTATTTTTCACTACAAAGCCAATATATCGTATATGATTGGTGTGCCAATATAGAGATAAAGTAAATTAGGCATGGATGGTGACCATATTGTTTGGCCTTTTGTAAGGGTTTTGTAACAGTTCTATGAAGTTGATATTCCAAGAAACCAATATTTTTCATTATTATTTTGATGGGTTTTTAATGAATCATTTTATTAATATTGAATTCACAAGGATAATTAATTTTGATTCATATGTCACATGGCATTGATAAATCTATATTACATGTTTCATGATTTATGATCTATGTACCGATGGCTATGAATATTTTTATGTTATGGTTTTTGACATTGAAAATGTCATCATACCCTTATACTACTATTATGCTCATTGGTGACACTAAATAGTAAATTATTAATTTTACCCTTACTAATCATTTGAGTGAACCCTTATTATGTTTTATATTCAACTAGTTATAAGGAATGATTATTAAATTATTTCTATTAATAAATATATCTAATGTTATTATGTTTGTGTGACATGTTTATGAAATAACATGGAATATGAAAAGCGTGGTATAATGGGAAAATATTCCCAGGAACTCATGTGTATTTTTTAAGTATTACTGTTTCCTAAATCTATAAAAATATAAACATCAATGATCATTTTTTATATATATGATATGATATTTCCTCTTTGTGTTTCATTTTTTATGGAAGAAATTAGGTCACCCTCATCGGTATCAAATCATGGAATGTAATGTTTATTATTTAATGCATGATCCATGAGTGTTGGTTATTCGATATTATATCATCAGCCTATAATAACATTCCCTCAACCCTGAAGACATTTTGAAACCAGAGATGGAACCAAGAATTAAAAATATCAATAGTAATATGTTATTTATAACATGTATAATTCTATCTTATGAATGCAAATAATAATTATAAAATCCTTTTGATTTTGTAAGGTGTATTACAATGTGGAAGTTTGATGAGGAATTGATAATGTAGAGAAATAGTTTACATTATAAGGTTGAGAGGTGTCCCTCTATGCAATCATGCTACAACCACTAATTATCCCACAAAAATTACCAACATTGTTTCCTCATCATGGAAAATCAATCGATTAGAAAATAAAATAAATCTCTATGACAGAAGGCATATCTATACCTCTAGTATCACTATAAAACCCATTGATGTGTATTCTCTAGTTTTCAGAATTCCAAACAGGATCCATCACTCTCCCAAATATATTGATAAGGTAGTTGATGAGGGAGTGTGGTTGTTTTTGAGTCCCACATTCAAAAAGGATGAAATTGATCGAATACATGAATGAAATGATTGAGTTTATTTTCATATCCTCCTTTAATTCATCATTAAGTATAATTAGCATATATCACCTAATGAATGGAGTTTGTTCTGGATCATCCAAAAAATCTATGAAAATAAGGAATTCATAGAACATCTCTCTAATAGGTGGTGTTACCCTAGATTATAAATATCTCATAGGTCGATCCATACATCAACATGAATAGGGTTAAAAGAGTTATTGTCATTGAACTAATAGAAAATCAGTTCTATGAGATATTTTGATTAATACAATATTATAAATTCAGAAATACAAGTAAACTTATATAGGTGAATATTTTAAATTTGGTTAGAAAATTCAATACAACTCTATCTTACACAGAATTGATCTACCCATTATCTAGAAGAGTTTCCACCATGGAAAAGATACCATTTTTTACTCCATCCAAATTTTAAATTTTTCAATGTGTTGACAATTATAATATATTAAATCATGTAAATTTTTGACTAGTGATAACAATACCATATATATCCACAGGGGTGTCATCAAACATATAGGATTGACCATAAAATGGTGTCTAATCAAATACATATCCTAAAAATGGTAATTTAAATGAAATCAGGAGACTTTAAATCAAGTGAGATAAAGGATTGATGTTGGGAGAAGTAATTTTATTGTCATCCAATGCTGAAAATTTGAACAAAGGGAGTCTGTGATATATTGTATAAATTCTATGCATATTTTAATGAATCCCATTTGAATGATCCTTGTCATAAAAGACAAGGATCCATGGATCAACATTGTAGTTTCCAAAAATCATGGATCAATATTCGTCTACATGAGAAGAAATTTTTTCACCAAAATCCATCTTCATAGAGCACGAAGAATACATGAAAATAAATATAAACCTCAATAAATACTCTTTTGAGTTATTACAATAAAATATATTAACAACTAGGGGAGAATTAAAAGAACTATTTTATCCATTATGGTTATTTTAAATCATGTGATCCATATAAAATCATTAGATCATGTAATCCATTTTTAAACATTTAATCACATGAACATGTGAAGATCAAGTGAATATAAAAAATGTTAGGTGGTCACATGAAATCCCCAAAGGGAAACAAACAGTTAAGAAACTTTCCATGTAGATAACATCATGAAACTTAGTTCAAGTGAATTTCTATTGATTAGTAAGAATATTATTTTTCACATATTTTTAGGAAAAGGTAATCATATGACATGGTCAATTTATGAGGTAACATGTTCATGTATTTTTTATGGTTCTCATGACATAGTGACATGAATAAGTATTACAATATAAGAGAGAAATCTATAAGACCTATAGAGGTTTTTCTCATAAGTGAAATTAATGGAATCTCACTCCACTATTTTTACGCTTCATCGTTGAATAAAAATTATATCATGGAAGTCCAATAGATTCTTAAAATACTAAGAAGTACAATATTAAGGGACTTAGTGGAGAGTTTACTTCCTCGTAATCGATTACTTTTTCCTTTAAACATCACATCTAGGGGTATTTGTTGATTCTTCCCAAATGAGAATAAAACGTTTTTGGATTAGAGAGATACTTGAAGAATAGTAAATGTTTTTTCTAAAATTGATGGATAGTTTCAACATAGATATATAAAGATTAATAATATGAATAAAAAAACATGTATCTTATAATATGACTCATGATTTCATGGCCCAAGAAGCATCATGGGAAGTGGTCACATGCTTCATGTGATCAATTTGTTGAATAATTAGAACGCATTACGAACATAATGTTGTTTGTGTGATTGATTCCAAATGATACCTATTAATTGTGGTACACGTTAATAGACAATCATCTAATAATATATAAAGTGGATTATGTGTTAAAAATATGAAAATGATGGGATCCTTTGCAAAGGGATTTGCATTTTATTTCTTGTCAATGTGATATTCAATTCACATGGTCATTTTATTGACAATGATAAGGAACATTGACATTCCAAATTAATCTTATAAATGCTTTCAAATGATAATCGATGATAATACAAATGATTATAGACGAGTCTTTATAATCTTTTGATATATTGATCATTAGACTCTTAAAAATAGCCCAAAGGGGTTATTTGAAAAAATTTAAAAAGAATGGATACTTATATGTTGATTGTTCTATTATTTTTAATATGATTGGTTTATGAGATTCATGTTATTATTTTACCAATAACAATAAGTCCCTTTAACATAACATCATGATCTCTAGAAGGGCACAAGACATGTCTATTTGATCTGACAAAGGGCCCCATACTAGTTTGTTAGATATTGAAAATGATCCATCTCATGATCATACAACCATAAGAATGATTACAGACAATTTATTCCAATCATTCAACATGTTAATTGATAGATTGATGATAATCGAGATATTAAAATATACGATGAAAATTTGAAAATGAGATCTTCCATATATGAATGGTCTTACACTATTTTTCCGATGAATGGTCTATGTGCTTTACATGGTCATTTAATTGATAATGGGAATGCCATTTGATATGAAATATTTTTCTCTAGAAGGGCCCATAGATATTTGACCCTATAACATAAAAAATCATTGGACATGTGGAAATATCTCATAATGATTTCTAGGTATGTTGAATTGATCTTGTGATATCCCTTTGGAATGTCAACTAAATCATGTGAATGATTTAAAAAAATATGGATTTTATTAAATGAATGAAATTTTAGAATACTATATTGATAATGGGAAATCCCATTCAGAATACATGTGCACAATAATGATAATAATTATTAAGTGATCATGAAACATCTATTTATAACCCCACACAACTATGAAATATTTGATGACTCATGGTGTGATAATGTGAAGCATTTTTTACATTATGATAATTATTTCACATCTAACTCATGTTGTGATATGATGTTTAAGCACCGTTGAATGTCTCATAGATTCAAGAATATAATTACTATAAATCCACCTCAACATAATCGAAAAACACGCATGAAGGTGAGAGAGAACATCCTAGATAAAAGTATCACGTGATGTCAAGATTCTTCCACATGGAGAATATTATTGAGTAACTGAATTAATTGAAGGATATTTGTATTATCTTAATGATACCATTTCATTTATCATGAAATGTATATGTTTTATGTTTACAGATCATGGGATGATTCTATGGTAGGTTAGCATGATCATGTGAATGGACTTCAACATGTCTTCTTAATCATTTTCTACCTCAGTAGAAAAATATCTGAAAAAATATATGTTATTTTATACTAATAAAGATGAAAAGGTTGGAATCTTAAATTGTATGACATTAGGATTTTTTCATCAAAATTAATTTTCTGCTATGTGTTATCATTTCCTTGATCATGTAAGGAATCAATATTCTTTCTATCTTGGAAAATGTGAATCCCTTAGAAATTTCATCTAATATAATATGAAGTGTATGGATTGGTTTTCATTGATAAAATGGAATCACCTAGATATATTATCTATGTCACATGAAAGAGAACAATCATATCATCAATATTCATGCAGTTCCCTTAGTCATGTTAGTTGTATCAAACATCACTCCTCAAAGGTGTCCGTAAAATCATGCGACACACCATATAAATTTCAACTAGGTTCATGAAAATCCATCAAATATTTTAGTATGTTCATGTGTAATACATAGGAATGATATCTGGATCACATGATATCCCTCATATATTTATGATTGAATAATGAAAAATACAGTGAACATGTTATTTGGTTAATCAAAATTCCTTGGGCGTGTAATCTAGGTCATACAAATCACCTTGTACATGTCATCGTTGTCTTGTGAAGTCCCCCTAAAATGTATGTTTTGGTTATATAATTGTCCTCCAGAATGCATGATTTGATCATGTGAACACCCATATATATGTCATCCTTGTCAGAAAGAAACCCTCAAACATGCCGACCATGTTAGGAATACACCATCTGATGGGTCAATCATGTCCAACAGACACTGTGGACATGTCAGGAAGACACCCTGGTTAGGCAGCGCTGATGCCACAAAACACCTCATCATTTCCTTTCATGAATACATGGACATGTACCCTCAAACCATGTGAACCTCCTACCATGAGTCTTTTTTCTATCATTCCCTATTCATATAGGATGTTTCGATAATGGGATTGATTTATGAACACATGAAACCTTATTTTTATAATGGGATATTCATTCCTTCTAAGCATGCTTAATGAACATTCATGGTCCATACTCTTTATTTTCTAGAGGATAAAGTATCTATATATCTCATGTGAATATACCATGATGTATGTCTCTCAATATTTCATTTACTCCAATTAATAGAGAACAACCCTTATGTCTATATCATTATTTAACATTCATTAAAGGATTATGAAACATAACTAAACAATAATGGATATAATTAAGAGTATATGTATGATAGATGGGACACATTCCCTTGTACTGAGATCCATATCACGCACTCTTTCCGGGATGGTTCAATTCCTATGTTCTATATCCCTAAAGAGTGTTCTCAACCACCTACTTACTCTTATTTCTCACACCAAGTATGAATCATGAGATCCTAGGCATATTCAACGATCATATCACTATAATTCTAAAATTCTCCATATGAAGGAATCATCATGATATAAGCCCCATTCAATAACATGATGAAATGTCTACCTATATGGGAATCCACCTTGATTTTATTCCCAAAGAAATTCCCATATTGGTAAACTCTAAGAAAACTAAACCTCATGAGTATTAATTATCATTCCCCACCATTCAGTGGGTTGAGGACAGTCTAAAATATTAATACAGTAATTCCTTTTATAAACAGGATACATTGGATGCCTTACTAAGGCCTGATCTCTATTCCAAAAGAAAAAATTCTCTCAAATACATCCTTCCAAAATGATGTAAATTTCATTGTGTATTCTTATCAATAGACCATAAGATACATAAAATAATCGAAGTGGGTTTTGATGCTCTTTCTCATAGGATATATAGGATGACTCTTGGATGATAAATCTAATTTTTGAAAAAACAATATCCTTCTTAATTGTAAGTAAACCCCATTGTGACTTATTAAATAAATTCATAAAAACAATTAGTCACATAATGATAGGTAATGATAGAAAAAAAGGAGTACCTATAATGCATAAATATTGTCTCATAAATAGAAACCCATTTTGAATTCAAATGTATTCAACATCGAATTAATTTATTAGGTTAACCAGTCCCAAATCAAAATTTTGGAATGATCCAGAAACATATCATAAATTTATAAGAGAGCCTTAAATGAAGAAATAGTTCTCCCAGAAAGGGTGTGATGTTCCTAAACTCTTATCTTCATGACTAATGTGGATTCATAATTATCAATTGTTTTGAAAACCAAAATTATCATTAAAACATGTAATGTAATCCCATACAATTTTTAAATGATGGGATCCATTGGGAGTTTCTATTAGAAGAATGAAGTTGTGTTCCTAATTAAAATAATGATGAAACCAAAAACAATCAACCAAAATAATAATTCACGAGTTAAACACATTAAATATTTTGGGAAACAAAAACAAAAAACATAATGTAAATGTATATTCTTATATAATAACTGAGTCACCATAATTGATAGGAATCATAATTCCCAAAAATGGGCATCGATCAAAAATACAAAATAATCAAAAATGGTGAACATGAAAAGAAGCATGAATCAATAAAAAAAATTCCTCACACATGTTGGCCAATTTTAATTCACATTGGACGTAAATTAATACCTCACCAAAAAACATTATGGAGAAGATTGTATTCTAAGATACATTAACATAGTATAAGATTAGAATTTTCATTTCATTATGTATTATGTCATAAACAGATGAAATTATGGAAATGATCAAACTACCAATAAAAAACATATCGATCCAATGGCCACATTATTTCTTTATGATTTCAAATTAATTTATGGATTTATCAAAATGAATGATCAATAACCTTCATGTTTTCATTAATCCCATGATGGATTGTTGAAATTAGAATAAATTGTATCCATCCTTTGGCATCAATATCCTATTGGGTTGTGTTGTATAGAATTCAGTTAGAGAATATTCATTAAGGAGGGATATTTTGGAAACCATTTTCTTATTCCCATAGTCATTTTAATAAAATATATAATTTATATTTTTTTTGGATTTCAATATTTCAATAAGTGAAAATGATTTATAGTACCATATGCCTTTACATTTTTTAAAATAATTCCCACTAGTTTTTCCTTATATGTATTGACCTACATATTAATTTCTAGTTTTTTCAGGAATATCCATTTCTATAATGTATGATTAACATAATCTAAATGGTTAAAAAACATTCAAACCATTTATGATAAAAATAATCCATTTCAAAAATCACATCTTAAAGCCAAATATTAACATCCATTTCAATTACAAATTCTTTATGGATAACATGATAATTATTATTAAATAATTATTTTCCTTATCATTTGTGTCTATAAATATATTTCTTTCAGGTTCTATATGTTCTCCTATTCTCTTATAAAATAAACGCGTCTTCATAAATTCCTCTTCAATGTGGATTTATCAATTATATTCTTATTTCACCACATGTATACCTTGAGCCTATATTACATCATTTTCTATCTCACTCCCACTATCCTCCTCAAATGGCCCGAAGGCTTTCAAATATTTTTATTATTGACAAATCCCACTATTAAGGGAAGAAGGGGGAAAACACAATGGAATTCATGGAATTTAGTCAATCACACCTGAAGGATGAAATATTGAAAACCAAACTGAACACCAAATAATCTCCTTCCCAACATAATAAAAATGATGAAGCACTCTGAACATGCAATGTAAATTGTCAATCAAGTGTACTGTATCCAGGCATAGGACTGATTCGATGCTTGAAACCATAATATCTCAAAAAACCAAATCTAAAAAGCACGGAAAGGATGAAATTCCTTCTCTAATTCATCCTCTCGGCCTTTTCCAGGTGATTGAGTCTAGCTGCACTTACTTCCCATGTCCAATATCAAACAAAACAGCTTCTACCAAACTAGAAACCATCAAGGATGAGATCTATAATTCACCCATTCAACTGACAATTTCAAGTGAAAGAAGAAAAAATCACTAGTAGTATCAAAGAAGACAAACTAATAGGTATATCCTAGTCAAAATATTCAACAGATATCATCATTGGAACCAAAACAATAAGATCCTCATCTCGACCACAAGGCTCACTTCTAACACACCTGTAGAAACCCAAAAAGGAGGACATACCAAGCAGATGAATCCAAATATTCATCACCCAGTGCTAAAGGATCCAACCCCACATCGATGGAGAATCACTATTGAGGGGAGACAAGAAGGTATTATCCAACAACTCCACTCTGGGATGGATCCAATTAGATCGATGTTATGGAAGAACCAACTACAACTTTCAAATTAGTTGAACCGTAGGTGGAAGAAGGTACTAATGGGGAAGACAATGACCCCTGTAACATACCAGGTTAATAACGAAATATAATATTTTCACATTTATTAATATTTGTGAATTAAATTTTGATTTTATTTTCAAATTAACTCTATGATTGATGTTATACCCTATAAAAAACAATGGCTATATTTGAAATCTTACATTGGACACTAATAATATAATATTATTATTTTAAGTGGTAGTTAACACCTAGCCATTGTATTAGTGGGAATTAATAGTAATTAATACTATATGATTATGCATTTTTGTTAAATGACTTTACATTTATCCAACTTAAAATAAGAAAAGAATTCGATTTTAAACATAAACAATTTAATATTTAGTAAATGGTCGATTTACTAGGAGAACCCTATATAATTCTAGTTGTGGTCTATTTTAAAAGTTCTATTCAACCAAATAAAATAAATATTTAGAATCAGGACACCAAAATTCACTTTGGGTAAAATTTTGGAATTTTTCTAAAAAAATCATTTTGGGATGATTAATGAAAAATACTGTATTTTAATTCAAAAATAGATTTTAATATACTTTATTTTATATAGTTATATTATTTTATTAATTTGTTTTAAAGTTTAATTAGAATATATTTTTACCATTTAATCCAATTTTTGTCATTGGAAGTAATTTCAATTAGATTTTGGACATAAACAACTATCAGTCGTTCGATAGTTATTATTTCTTATTAACACGCTATTTGTTTTGACAAAGAGAATTAATTTTAAATTATAAATGAAATTTAAAGTTTTTTAAATTTTTTAAGTATTCATCATTTTTTAATTTGGAATATCAAATATTTCTTAGTCTTATTTTTTTGTATTTTTCTAAAAATCTTCAATTTTTTTTTGAATAGTGAAACCACTAAGTAGTAGTTAAAAGATATCACCACTTCTGTGAATTGAATTTTGAATATCTGATATATATTGTTGTTAATATTATGTAAAATGTGGTTCAATGTGATGAAAATAATTTTTGTTTAATAGTAACTTTTTACTTTTATTTTACGCAGTTAATTGTAAATAAGGTAATTCCATGTAAAAACAATATTATAATAATAAAAAATTAACTGAACACATTTTTTGACATTATTTAATGAGTCATGGAAAACCATGGGAATCCATGGGTCGATTTTGGGACCCCATGGAGCCACATGGGTGTGATAATAACAATTTAGATTAATTAATTTAAGGTAAATACAAAAATGACAGAAACATATATCTTTCAGTAAAGAAATTTTTAGATAGAATTATATAATTTATACACTCTAATATAATTATTAATTTGAAATATAAATATATTTACTACATCATGGTATATTTTTTATAATTTTTAGACATAAAATAAATAAAATTATTTATGATACAAAAATGATGCAGTATATACGTCATAAATAAATTATTTAAATAAATAAGATTATAAATATTAAAAAAATATACAAAACCTATCTGATTCTCATTGGATGATTTTATTTCGACCATTAGTGACCTTATAATCATCTTTAATGATTTTTTTTTATTTTGAAACCGACGATAAGTTTATAATAAAATAAAATTTACAAACATTCCTAAAGAGCCCCTCCTTTCCCTTATAAAAGGACACCACTTCTAACCCATTACTCACACCTCTCAAGCCCCATGGATCTTCCCACCTCTACCCAAAAAATCTCTAGACATCCCTCTACTACTTCAATAATCCTTACATTAGGAAAAAGGAACTTAATGTCAAATATTTTCTTTACAGCAAGGGGAGTTGCCTGATTTAAAGGTAATGGTTTTTCGTAAATTCTTTTCTTTTATTTGACATATCCAACCCCTAGACTATTTTTATTCCATTATTTTATTACAACACAAGTATCCTCATTATACTATGATGTTTTAATTCTATGTATTCAAACTACACGTATACACACCTCCATCTAATGGATGAAAATCATTCTATTTCTATGGATGAAAAACTAACGCCTCACGAAGCGTTGATTGTTCAAATATCTCTAATTTCCTCTCATTGTGGCCATTTTGATGGAAATGAATTTATATTTGATATATATTATGTTTAGGTTTTCTTTATTCTTGTGTATTTTCAATTTATAGAATACCTTTATGGTTTCCATAGTGGGTAAATACGATAATCTCATTTCAGAAAGTGCGGACTACCGCCCCCTCAAAGTGATATGACTCATTCATTCCATAAGTGAGACATATAAAGGATGGAGTTAATGATATTTTATGTGATATTATAGTAGAATTATAACATAACTATGTATAATTATTTTTAAATCCCATTTAATATGAAATATAAATGAACGTATCGTTCATGCGTATGTATGTCTTACTGTCTCCATGAATGGTGCATTTCATTTATTACCTCCATTAGTCATGTACTGTTATAAATACCTATATATACTGGATACGTAAGATAAAAATGGTATCTAAATCATTAATAATAACATTATGGAGTTAATGGACTCTCAAACAAATGATAACTTGTAATTATAAGGTGTTCATTTTTGACTCAAGTACCAAATATCGACAAAACAACCGTTGTTAACATAAATTATTACATAATGTTTATATCATGGTAATAAGTGATATAAAATGAATAATAAACTTGAAAAGGGTTCATATGAAATTAATATTAATATTCAATTTATTATTCAAGAATTAAAAGAACGAACGAGTCAAGATGGACATGAGGTAAGGGACTTTGTCTCAATCTCCATTCATTGAGTAATATTTTTCATACATGAATTTCATTTATATGGTGTAAAAACCCATTTTAATTTTCATTTCATTCAAAGAGAATATTTTTTCGGTAATGTGTTTTACTTAATGTCAAAATGAATGTTTTTAACTTTTTCAGTGAAAATGACCTCCATACCGCGGTAATCATTATTTGGTTTCATCTATATGCCTTATGGTTTTCTAAAATTAAAATGAAATCCATTATTCTATTTTTGGGTGTTTTGGTATTGAAAATGGTTTTCGGAAATGAATTGATTATTTTAATATCTTGAAATGATTTCTTGTGAATGAAAATTAATTGTTATTAGTGAAATGTTTATATTTCCAATATTTTAGGTGTTGTGATTTTATAATGGTACTTGAACATTTCACGGGTGGTTACGTGATAAACCAAATGATGGGTGGTTCCGTGATAAACTAGGACGAGTGGTTTTTTTATAACCTGCAATGCATTTTTTATGGAAGTCGGCTCTATGGATATTCCATTTCGTGATATGTGTGGAAGTCGACCGTATGGTTATTCCATTTAATAATGATTATGTCCCATGTTTCCTTTAAATGTTATGTTTTCTTTATATGGTTGTATTGTTATATTTTGGTTAAAAATGTTACGTAATGATCTTCTATTCAGTGATGAGTATTTACTACTTCATAAAGGTGAAAATTATTACTTATGATAAAGTATTCATGGAATACTTGTTGTTTTGAAAAACTAACATTTTTCATTCTTTTTGTATCCCTTAATGAACTTTTTATGCTCATACAAAGTCTTTAAAATGTTTTTTCACATGACATAAAGTGGAACATGGTCATGTATGGAATCAAGAAAAAGTAATGCTTTCTAAAACAGGGAACTGTACATGACACTTTTTTTCAAGAGTTTCTATTTTGTGAAAAAATGAAAACTTAGTATATGATTTTACATTTAATATTAATGTTTTCATGAAAATATTACGACCTAATTCCAAAAATGTCTAAACCAGAAAAGATAATCAATGTTAATTATTTATTTAATTCAATATTATGCAATGTTTAAGGCCAGGTCCTTATAGTTGGTATGATATGTCGGTTTAGAAGACATAATTAGTTAGAATATTGTTAAATTAATATCCCTAAATTATTTTGTGGTAATATTGAAATGATATAGCATTTTCAGATTACCATGTTGGTTCTCCGAATATATTTATATGTTACGAATGGTTTTCTGCTGAGGAAATTTGGTAGTTGAGATGGGAAGGAATACAGAGGGAAATACCTTTCAAAATCAGCAACCTGATATGGTCAGAATCATAATTGAACAATTTACTCTAGTAATGTGTATGTTCACTCAGTTGATAAATCTTGTATGTGGTAATTAGTGGTAATTTGGTTTTTTATAAAAGTAAATAAGAGGATGAAAGTCATTTTAGATTTTTCATATAGACCATGAATGAAAAGAAACTGTTTAGGAAGTTTAGAAAGAGTGAGTTTTGGTTACGAAATATATCTTTCCCTATTCACATTGATTCAAAAAAATGGCATAACTGTTGATCTCACTAAAACAGAATTTTCGGAAGAATTGAAAAGACCCACTAATATAACATATAATCATAGTTTTCATAGTTTGGAAGGTTATTACTGAAGGTTTATTGATAGATTTTCATGGTTATATTGTATAATGACTAAGTTAACATTAAAAGTTGTTATGTTTATTTGGTCAATAGAATGTGATAATTGTTTTCAGTAATTGAAAAAACGTTTGGTGAATACTCTAGTCTTAGAACTGCCTTCCATAGATGGTGAATTTATTAACTACATTGATGCTTCGTTGAAAGGACTTGGTTGTGTACTTATGTAGAATTATCAGGTGATTGATTATGTTTCACATCAGTTGAAACCTCATTATTTAAATTACCCTATATGTGATTTCGAATTAGCTGATGTTATTTTTTCTTTAAAATCATGGAGGCATAACTTATATGGAGTAAAGTGTGAAATATATACTAATCAAAAAAGATTGTACTATATATTCACTCAAAAATGAATTGAGCAAGAGACAGAAGAGATTTCTAGAATTAATCAAGGTTAATGAATGCTTCATCCAATACCATCAGGGAAAAAAAATAATGTTGATGATGATTTGAGTAGGAAAAGAAATGCATCATTAACTATTATACGTTTGGAACAAGATCCTTTGGTGTTTTATTTTATGAAGGTTGTCATAGAAGCTGTTGGTGAATGAAATTCCTCTATTTTGTTTCAGGTGTCAGTGAAATAATCTCTCTCCTGCAGAATTATATGAGCGCAGAAGGAAGACTTTGAGTTGATAAATGGTAGATTTTGTTCAGAATGGTATGTTTCATGATTTTAACATTTATAATGATTGTATTTTTGAGATTTAGAAATTTATAATGTGATCCTTATGATTCCCAGTTGATGACTGAGTTATGTGATCCTCATAGTTACCCATTTTTAGTTCATCCTGGAAGTAATATGATGTACAGATATCTTTGGGATTATTACTGGTTGGATGGAATGAAATGTGATATTGCTAATTTTACTCTGAAGTGTTTGACTTTTAATCAAGTTAATGCAGAAAATATGTTCCCAAAAGGGATGCTTCAGTCTTTACTTGCACCAAATTGGAAATGGGAAAATATATCCTTGGACATCGTTGTGTGATTACCAAAGACATATTAGGGTAATATTGCAATCTGGTTTATTGTTGATCGATTGACTAAATTTTCTTATTTACATCCTATTCGAGATATATTGTCTATATATCAACTTTCTCTATTTTATGTTAATGATATAGTCAGGATTCATGGAGTTCCCCTATCCATTTTATCTGATCATGATACCAAATATACTTTTAATTATGATAATGACCTTTAGAAGTCATTGGGTACTGAATTAAATATTAGTACAACTTTTCATCCTCAATCCGATAGGTAGTCAGAAAAAATAAATCAGATAATGGAGGATATGCTACGTTATTGTTCACTGAATTACCAGGGAAGTTGGTACAAACATATTTATTTGGTTTAATTTTATTATAATAACAGTTCTCATTACAGTATATAGATGGATCCATTTTAGGGATTTTATTGGAAGGGGTATCAAACTCCAAAATTTTAGGATAACGGAGATGAAAGGAAACAGAAGCGACAAGAACCGGTTGAATCGATGGTAGAAAAAGTTTAGTTGATTAAGAATCACATTAGAATATCTTCAAGAAGGAAAAAAGATATATAGATAACCAGAGGAAGGAACGTTTTTTGAGGTAGGTGATCATGTCTTTCTCAATGTTTTTTCCTGGAAAAGTGAATTTTTTTTGGTAATAAAGGAAATTTGAGTCTAAGGTTCATTGGATCATATGAAATCCTTGATAAATTTAGATCATGTAACTACAGAGTGTCTTTACCTACTATTTTACATCATGAATACATTGTTTTTCAGGTTTCAATGTTGAGAATGTATATGCCAGATCCATCACATGTTTTGAGCCCAATGGTAGTTCATTTGGAAGAGAATCTCTCTTATGAGGAACAAAAAATTCAGATTCATGACTGAAGATAGCATGTGTTGTGGAATAAAGTAATTCATCGGGTAATGGTTTTTTGGAAAGCCCATGTGGATGAAGAGGCAACGTGGGAATTTGAAACTGCTATGAGGGATAAATACCCCACTTATCTGACAAGTGAATAAAAATTTCGATGACGCAATTTCCAAAAGGGGGGAAGGATTTAACATCCCTGGTAAATAATGAAACATAATATTTTCATATTTATTAATATTTTTTAATTAAATATAAATTTTATTTTAAAAGTTACTCTATGTTCTTTGGCGTACCCGATACACAACAATGAGTTTCATTAAAATCTTACACTACACACTAATAATATAATATTATTATATTAAATGGTAGTTAACGCCCAACCGTTGTATGGATGCGGATGAATAAAACTATCTAAAATATGATTATACATTTTTTTAAAAAAATTTAACATTATAAAATAAATTTTAGAGTCTTAAAATAAGAAAATAATTAGATTTTAAGCACAAATACTCTAATATTCACTAAAAGGTTGATTTACCCCATTTTTATGAAGAAACCTCTTTAATTCTAGATTTGGTAACATTTATACGTTTTATTTGACCAAATAAATTTATTCTTTAGAATTAGGACAGAAAAATTTACTTTGGGTAAAATTTTGTTATTTTTCAGAAAAATTCATTTTTTGATGAATAGTAAAAAATAATGTATTTTAATTCAAAACCACATTTTAATATTATTTAATTATATGGTTAAATTATCTATTTTATTGTATTTAACATTTAATTAGAATATATATGTTTCATTTTAATCCAATTTTGGTTATTGGAATTAATTTCAATTAGAAATTGGACACAAACTACTATGAATCTTTCGATAGTTATTATTTCTTCAAAACAAGCTATTTGTTTTGGCAACAGGAATCAATATTACATTTAATTAATGAATGTTATATTTTATTATGTTTGTAAAAAAAATCCTTTTTTAATTTGGAATATCAAATATAGCTTAGGCTTATTTTTTTTTATTTTTCTGAAAAACATCAATTTCTTGATGAATAGTGAAACCACTATGTAGTAGTTAAAAACTGACATTTTCATTTAAATGATATCTTACAACTTCTGTGAATTCAATTTAAAAAATTTACATAATTGGTTATTATTAGTAAGTTAAATGTAGTTCAATGAGATGAAAATAATTTTTTGTGAATTGCATCTTTTGACTTTTATATACAGCAGTTAAAAGGTATATTGGGTAATTCAATGTAAAAAGAATATTATAATATTAAAAAATTACCTTAACACTTCTACTAACTTTATTGGATGAGTCATGGACCACCATGGTCATCCTGGGCTCCATTTTGGGGCCCCATGGATCCAATTGGGAGTAATAATTACACTTTAGATTAATTAATTTAATGTAAAGACAAAAATGTCACAAACATATACCTTTTAGTAATGTATTTTTTCATGGGCATATATATGTCATCTTTTAGACTATAAATATTCATTGAAAATATAAAAAGTCTCCCTACATCAGGGTATTTTTATTTATAATTTCTTGACATCAAATATATAAAATTATTAATGACACAAAAATGATGCAGTATTTACCTCATTAATATATGATTTAAATAAATAAGATTATAAATATTAAAAAAATCAAGAACATGTCCAATTATTATTGGATGATCTTATTTAGACCTTGATTCACCTTATCTTCATGTTTAATGAGTTTTGGACCTTTTGAAACCAATCATAAGTTTATCATAAAATAACATTTTCAAACGTTCCTAAAGAGCTCCTCCTCTCACTTTTAAAATGACATCACATCTAACCCATTAGTCACGCCTCTCAGGCCTCTTTCCTGATGCAAAATCTGCTTAATTAATCTCTATACATCCCTCTCCTCCACCAAAAAGCTTTATTATCGGCAAGAGGAACTGTATGTAAACCTTTTCATTCAACCCAAAGGGAGATAACCGATTTAAATGTAACAATATCCCTTAAATTCCTTTCTTCTTAATTTTACATCTCCATCCCCTAAACGCTTTTTATTCATTTCTTTTATAACAACACCAGTATATTAAATATAATAGGATGATGTTATGAGATGTATTTGAACTAGACATAATCAAACCTCCATCTAATGGGTGAAGAACATATTGTTTCTGTAGATGACAAACTAACGCCTCCCGCAACGATGATTGCTCAAATTTCTCCAACCACCTATCATGGTGTCCATTATGATGGTACTATATTAATATATGATATATATTACGTTTATGTTTTCTTTATGCTTCTATATTTTTCATTTTTATAATACCTTTATGGTTTCCATAGTGGGTAAATACAATAATCTCATTTGAGGAATTGCATACTATCACCCCCTATATTTGATATGACTCACTAATGCCATACATGGGATGTATAAATGATGGATTTAATTATATTATATATTATAATATATTGAAATTATAATATTGTAACATCTCAGGTCTGGAAGCCACAACATGGGTGCCTCTAACCCAGTTGGTCACATGACCTCAAGCGCATTCTGCCAAACGCCAGAGGCTACCGACTAGCAGTGAGGTCCTTGGTCTGATAGTGGTGATACTATGCCCACATTTGTCAAAGTGTAGCGTAGTGGATAGAATAAAACATACAACAATAGCGGAAGTAAATAACCATACATAACTGAAATAAACAACTGCAGTATATATAACCAACTAGTATATAAATAATGATGCAACATGCCTCAATTATATGAAATCAGCCAAAACATGTGACACAATCGATACAATACAACTGAAGTACAAGTACAGAAAAGAAAAATAGAACAACCGGTATCATCGCAAGCCAATGCATGGTCCCATGCTCTCCCACACCCAAGGAGGAATCAAGTACCTGTATAGGGACTTTTTCCCCTATCAACACCTACAGAAACATAATCTGTTTTGGCTGAAAAGCATGACCCAAACAGGGTGTGAGAAAAATATATCTCAGTAGGCACCCACCAACGGCCCGTGCCCAACTGGGTGTAGTAATGCAACAATAGTGTGAATTAGTGAATGAAATAAAATAAGCAGTACTCAAAAGTAACTAACATAATAGTTATATTGCCATTTTAATTTTCAATTTATCCATTTAATCAGAAGAAAACACCACATTGATTTTCTATGTATACAGTAAGTGTCCACAGACACTCAACCCTTACCCTCAGGTAATCCAGAATGTATCCTTCAGGTAAATTCCCACATGCATAACAATGTTTTTCCTCAGGCGTACGCAGTTTCACCCTTAGGCATAGAGTCTGTTTCCCATAGGCATATAAGAAGCTTCCCTCAGGCTAAGATAACATCTGCCCTCGGGAAAAGTAAAATAATGCCCTTGGGCTAATGTAACCGGGCCATTGCCCAACATGTAAACACGCATAGACATGCAATTCCTCTAAATGCAATTCTATAATCATTACTATAAAGGCATACACTCGGGTATCATGGAAAATGACTAAACAGAGGAACGCACCCCATGGGTGGTCCTGGATCCAAGAAATGATCCCAAAAAACAGTTTTACAACTTATTTCTCACTAATGCAATTTTAGGTATTCAAAATAGCCACGACCTCTGCCACACGACACCCCAACATGGGTTCGCCGCACAACGATTCACACAAACGTACAACAGTTGGAAAATAAACACCAAGCCGCCTACCTTTAACACCAACAAACGATATATGTAGATGAAGATTCCAGAAATGACCAAGAAAGACGTAGATATGACGTAGAAGAAACCTCGTTCAAACTCAAATTACATACCTTAGATGAAGAATTGGAAATAACTATGCAAAGAGAAGTAAGGGCTTACCCATGCGGTTCCAACATGATCGACAGAAGCGAGATCAGTTTCCCGGTGTTCGATCGGTTGATCCACGATGGTTCAGCCATCCTCTCCCAAGCTCCAATCTAGTTCTATGCCAATCCAGTGAACAGGGTTGTCTACTGCCCATTTTAAGTGAATAAAACAAAGTACACGATGTGTATTTCCATGTACATGATGTGTACTTTCCATTTTTTAACTGTTCCTCGGGCGGTTCCTACCAGCGTGGAACTGTTCATCTACCAACATAACTACACTGCGTGTATTCATGATTATACGGCGTGTTCTGTCATACAGCTGGCTACCTCCTTACTATTTACCAATAAAATGACTACACGGCGTGTAAAGGACCACTACACGGAGTGAAGTCGGGTTGTACACCCTTCATCGCTGACATGGCCATACTACCAGAGTACTCATCCCACACGGCCAAAAGTACACGACGTGTGGAAAAGTACACGGCTTGTACATATGAAATATATGATTTTTCCCTATTTTCCTTATTTTCTGAAAAACACATAAGGAAAAGAGAAATGAAGAAGCATGTACCTCCAAACTAAGAACCAGGTTCTTAAAAACTTCCCCCCTTAAATAACTTCATCCCTAAATATCCCTTCCAAGGGTGTGAAGACAGAGATCATGATAGATCTGGACAATGAGCATGTACGTTGGTCTCCCTCTACCAGGTTTTGTCAAGCACTCATCCATGCTGCGATAGCACCCACACAAGAGGAACTGAATGACCTCAGAGAACCTTCGTGATCCTATCAAAAATACGAATCAGATGCTGTTTAAAATATACATCTAACTCAAGCCCAACCTCCTCAGGCTGAAAAATGTGAGATAGGTCTGAATGATAGCAGTGAAACTGAGATACATGAAAGGCATTGTGCATGGCTCAGTACCTCTGTGGAAACTACAGCTGATAAGAAACGAGCCCAACTCTATCCAGAATCTCATATGGACCCACATACCTCGATGAAAGTTGACCTTGTCTCCTGATCCGTATGTGTCCCAACCTCGGTGAAACATGCAAGAAAACCTGATCCCTGACCACGAACTCCAAGGGTCATATTTGGCGATCAACATAAGACTTCTGACAAGACTATTCGGTAGCCATCCGCTTCCGAATCAACTGGGCCTACTTAGAAGTCTCCTGCAAGAGCTGTGGTCTTATTATAGCTGCCCCACTTTCCTCTAATGAGCACAAGGGTGATAGACATGGCCTAAAATATAATGCCTAGTAAGGTTCCATCTCAATAGTAGATTGAAAACTGTTATTGTAGTAAAACTTTACTAGGGGTATGTGCTTCTCTCAAGAGCCTCCAATGTATAGGATGCATGCTCGAAGCATGTCCTCAAGCACAGGTATCGTACGTTGTGACTGGCCATCGGTCTAAGGGTGGTAAGCTATGCTTAGAAGCACCCGTATACCCAATGATCTCTAAAATCTCTGCTAAAAACTAGATGTAAAACGAGGGTCCCTATCTGAAACGATATAACGAAGGACGCCATGAAGACATACGATTTCTTGAATATACAACATCATGAACTCGTCAACACTGAAAGTCTCCTTGATCGGCAAAAAGTGAGCTACCTTCGTGAGTCTGTCCACAACAACCCACAAGACATCATTTCCTCCAGGTGACCATGACAACCCAGTCACAAATCCATAACGACATCATCCCACTTCCACCCAGAGATGGGTAACTGCTATAATAGTCCGGATGGCCTCTGATGCTCCGACTTCACCTGCTGACATGTGGAACACCTTGTAATGAACCCAGCTATCTCTCTCATCATACTCAGCCACCAGTACTGACGTATCAAGTCACGATACATCTTGGTAACCCCAGGATGAACTGCCCATGATGAAGCATGAAACTCTCGCATCAACTCCTCACCTATATCCCCTAAAACCAATACTCATCCATGGAAATGTAGAATTTCATCATCACCTATCGTCCAACCAGCAGGAGGGTCCTAACATGCCACCGACTCTCGTAGAACTAGGCCTTATGAATCAGATAGATTTCTCATCCTCACTCTGTTAAGGAGGGTAGACGTCAATGCTAAAGAAGAAATATAGGTCTGCCCCTAACTGTCATGCACCTCCAAATGCATCTCAGTGAACAAAGCCATGAGCTTCCACTCACCACTGGCCTCCTTCAATGCATGTATCTGAGTCCTCCTGCTCAGTTCATATGCTACTACATTACCTTTACCAGGTGTATAGGCAAGGTAAAAATCAACGGAATGAAGGTATTCGATTGATCATTATTGTGTCAGATTTATGTCATGATGAGTAACAATACAGTTGATACTTTTGTGGTCGGTGAAATTCAAAAAATGTTCCCACAAGAGATAATGTCTCTAGCAGCGCGACACATGCACAACTGCGAGAAACTCGAGATCATGTGTCATGTAATTCTTCTCATGTGGCCTCAACTACCGAGAACCATATGAAAAAACTCGATCTCCCTGCATCAACAATGCTCTTATACCAATACTTGAAGCATCACTATAAACTGTATAGCTCTTCCCCTTATTGGGGAGAATCAGGAGTGGTGTTGATGTCAACATCACTTTCATCTCCTGAAAATCTGTCTTGCAAGCTTCTGACCAAACTAACCTCACACCCATATTAGTCAAACCCATCAACGGCGCTACTAAGCATGGGATGTCCTGGAGGAAGCATCTTTAGTAACCAGCCAGCCCTATTAAACTCTGTATCTCAAACACGTTCTTAGGCTGCTCCTAGGAAACCTATGCTCTCACCTTCCCTGGGTCTACTGCAACTCCTGCTTCTGAGATAATGTGACCCATGAATTGAATTTGGTCCATCCAATAGTGGCACTTTGAGAGAATAGAATATACTTGATGCTCTCTCAGTGGACTCAATACGATCTCAAGATGGGTGCCACGGTTTTGTCGAGTGTGCGTGTACACAATGATTTCATCCATGAATACTACAACAAAAGAATCCAGATAAGGATGGAACACACAATTCATCAGAGAAATGAAAATTGTTGGCGCATTCATGAGTGTGAATGGAATAACCAAGTACTCATATAGACCATACCTACTCTGAAAGGTTGTAAGTGGTACATCTAATGGTGTCACCTGCAGCTGGTGATATCCGAATCTCAAGTCAATCTTCGTGAACACTCGTGCACCTAAAAGTTGATCAAAAAGATAATCAATTCTTGTCAAAGGATATTGGTTCTTCAAAGTTAACTGGTTCAGCTTCCGATAATCCATGCATGGTCCGAGGGTACCATCAGCCGTCTTTGCAAAAAGGTCCGGAGAACCCCACGGAGAAGTACTGGGTCAAATAAAGAATTTTTCCTATAACTACTCCAACTACCTCTTGAGCTCCTGAAACTGTGGTGTAGCCATCTTATACGGAGTAATGGACACCGGTGATGCTATTGGAAATAGATTAACAGATAAATCCACCTCTCTCTCCAGAGGTATACCTGAAAATTTGTCCTGGAAGACATCCCTAAAACGATCAACCACTAGAGGGAAATCTGTCTGACAAGTCCCCTGATCATCCGGATATAAACTCAGAGTCTGGGTTTTGACTCCACCTCGTCCATGATGATCTGGACCAACTCAACTCACCTAAACATCCCATTCAACTTTTTATAGAAACTCTCCATACTCTAGTGACATGAACCACACCCTACGACGATAGCAGTCTACAAAGGCTGAAAAGTGAACCAACCAGTCCATCCTAAGAATGACATCATAACTCGTCATCTCTAAGACATAGAGGTCCCAAATGGAGTTACACCCACCAATCTGATTGTGACACTATCTACACTGATGCACACCATCCGTTATAGTCCCCAACAGAGTTTCTAGAATCACGATAGCAGGAGCAAAAGAAACACAGAGCCCGAGGATCTCTACAAAGGGTACATATACGAAACGATGTGTAGCACTTATATTGAGAAATTCTGAGGATAATATAGATGCTACTAGAATAATACCTATGACTGTCACATTAATACCTTATTTTAAATGTATTTTTATTTTAATTTCCATTAATTTCTTGTTTTGGGTGGTTTCCAACGTTTTTATGGAGAATAGGTGAGTTTTCAAGAATTGGGCCAAACCGTGAGCCCAATTCCAGATTTAAAAATAAAATTTGTTTCTTTTATAACTTATTCATTGTTTAATATTTTTTACTCATTCCAACTCCTAAATTTCCTCCCCTGATATATTAACACCTCAATTAAAATTTGGAGCCTTTGGAAATCCATAACCAAGGTGTATATGGGTTTTTATTTAAGGGATTGGGCCTGCCCGAAAGCCCAATTCCAGTTTTAAAAATAAAATTTGATTTGTTAATAACATATTCATTTTTAAGGATGTTTCGATGATTCCAAGCCCCAAACACGCCCCTTGAACCCAGAATCGCGTCCAATATCCTCCCACAATCTTTTCATCTCATTTGAATCGCGGTTTAGGTAGAACTTTCTGGAGAACTCAAATTTCGGGCAGATTTATAAAGGTAAATTATTTCCTTCATAACTCCTTTGATTCTTACTCTTTTTCCCCCATTAAAATTCCTAAATGACCTAACTATTCTTTTTCAAACCTCCCTGGAAGGTTTGAGTATTTTTGAAATCAGATACTTGTATTTTGGGTGGCGATTTCTACAAGATATTTTAAGTAAGTTGTTCTTCTCCTTTCTTCTTTCAATTTGTTTAGGGTTAAATCCAATTTACTTAGGGTTTCTTCCATTATCATTGAGGTTACTAATGTCCAGGAATTAGGGATTAAAAATTTTGGTTTTATCTTGGGTTTCATGGTCTGAAATTCTGGTTTTAGGTCGGGTTGACCTTCCTAGAGGTGCGGCGGTGGTGCGTTTTAGTTTTCGCACAAAGGATTCAAGGGTTTCCTTGGTTTTGGTAGGTGATTCCATTGTATATGAAATCTTTGTGAATTGGATACTGTTTTCATGGTATTTTCATGCTTATTAAATTTTATTATTTCTGAAAAATATAGTTTTAGTGGTGTCTGTATTTAAAATGAATCCTAAAGGCCAATTTCATGTGAAATTGGGGGTTTTTCATAGAAATGTATTATTAGTTTAATTGGGGCTACCCTATAAGTAACTAGTTGATTTTATTGAAGTATAATAGGGATAAAATACTGTTTTTAATGATTGTACCTTGTGTTTGTTGCTGAAAAATCTGGTTTTAATGGTGTTTGTGAACCACATGAAATTCAAAGAGTTGTGTTGTGTAAAAATAGAGACTTTGCAATGATGTCGTTTCTTGAACTATATTGGGTTGCCCTAAAAATGATTTTGTGTTTTAACTGAAATGTATTGGGATCTCATTTATGTTTTGGAAACTTAAATATGTGCATATAGTATGCATGTGAGTTTTATAAGGTGTTTTGTGTCCGAAACACTACGAGATTTTGAGGAATTGTTTTATGAAAAATCTAAGTGTTTTGTTGTGTGTTTTAAGTGGTATAAAATGTGATAGCTACTGTATTGGTTGTGATTGACCAGTAATGGTGTTTTATATGAAATTTTTTTTATGTTGCATGCTGAAATTGATTGAGCACAAAAGGGGAAGCCCGGGTACCTAGGTGGGGCGGATTTGTACTAGTACGGCTAGTGGACCAGATGGGTTTTGTCCATGTTTCACTTAGCATTTGGATAAAGACAACTCTAACTAAACTATGTGGATGATTATTGGGGACCACTAGGTTATGGGTGTGTTCTCTACTAGTGGATCGTGCACGAGAAAGGATTTTTCTATGGTTACTTTACACCGAGGTACGAGGTACATAGGGCCCAAGACAACCTAGTGCCTAGGGGTGTTCCCAATGTTGTTGCTCATTGGATTTGTAGTATCTACCCATGTCATAGGGTGTGTTTGGAAGTAAATTAAATTATCTAACATTTCTATTTTAATGTGTTAATATTCTGAAAATTTTGGATTAAAAACTATTTTCAATTAGAGGTTTCATTTCTTGAAATTTGAACACTACTTTTCCTTGCGTTTGAAAACTGCTTTCTTTTTCACATTGTATTTCTTACTCTTTGGAATCATTGGGTGGTATCCTACTGGGATTAGGCTCACACCCTACTTAAAACCCTTGGGTGTAAGTAGACTTGGTTATGTTTGATTCAGGTAAAGGAAAGGCTAAGGGTGATGGCGGTTCATGGTGTTAGTTCCCATTCTTGGTGCGGAGTTGTGGAGATAGCTTGGGGGCGATGAACCCTAGTCATGTGGAGTCCTTGGGACTGTCTTGATGATATAATTATTTTTATTTGGACCACTTTTATTATCTTTAAACCAATTTACTCAGTTCTGGTTTTTACTTAAGTCTTGTTTGACTCAAAAATTTCAGATTTATGTTATGGATTTTGTTTTTATGTTTTATGCTTTCATACTCGGGTAAATCGTTCCCAAACCTAAATTAATGATACCCGGGCACTTGTGCCAGCCCGTGGGGATAGGGAACGCCCTTTGGGTCATGTCACAGGCTGGGTTTGGTGACGGTTTTGGCGGTGACCAGATTTGGTTCGTGACAAAATGGTATCAGAGGAGGTTCGCTCCTTGGGCCATGTTATTTGGGGAAGAGTCAGCATAGTCTGGAGCTAGGATTTTTGGGACATGAAATTTCAGTCATGGGTAGTGTGTCTGGCCAGCACACCTCATGAAGGGATTCGAGTCACCATGGTAAGTATCGATTTATCTGAGTGCTTTGGTTTTCTTGGTTTAATGATGACTATGGGAAATGAAAAGAGAGTTGGGAGAATAATCTCAGTGAGCTCGCAGGGCCTGGCAAGCCATGTGGAGCCATAGATATTTCCCTAGAATACTCTCTATGATGGCGAAGTGATTGGAATATAGCTGCCAACCATATGTCCAAGTCACCCACCGAAACTAGTTTCCTCTTGCATTGTTTTGTGCTTTAGTTTTGAAATCTAAGCACTTTGGTTTTAAGGTGACTTGGTTTTAAGAAGCGTAACGTTTTTATGAAATTATTTTCAAATATAGAGGGAATGTTTTGGTTTATGAAATGGTGGAACTGAATTTTCAGAATTGTTTTGAAATCTAAAATGTTGTGCTTACACCTCTTTGAAAGCAGGGACTATATTGAATTTGTTTTTTTAAAAGCGGTTACAATAGAGTTTTATAAAAAATTAGAGTGTGTTTTAATGGGATGATATGTTTCGAAATTGATGTGAATAACTTGAAAGTGAGTTCTTTCATAAATGTTTGTGTCCTTATGAAATGTTTTGTAAGATGTTAATTGGGATTTCGATCTCATTGTTAGCAGTTTTGAGAAAAAGGTTGGGTTGGTTGACCATTTTGATTTTGAAAAGTGGAAGGAATTTTTGTTTTATCCTTTGGTATTTCCACTAGTGACCACATGCATGGGGTTATATGGGATGATGGATGGTTGATGGCACGACTGGATGAGTGCTGGGATGCATATGAGGAGGGTTCCCGGTGTGGCACAAAAACATGCATGTGTGAGGCCCATGGGGTACCATTGGTGGATACACTTACTACTAAACCATTTTTTTCTTCAAAGAATTGGGTTTAAAGAAAAACATGATGTCTTGATGAATAGTTTGGTATTGTTTGTATTATGGGTTTTTGAAAATGTTGATGTTGTGGGATGTTTTGAGTTCAAGAACCCCTTCTGTTTGAACTGTGTTTTGGGTTTGTGTATGGTCGGTAAGCTGTGTTGCAGGGACGGTTAGTGGTCTCTTTTGAATTTTTTTTGGGATACCTTTACAGTGGTTCCCTTCATGTGTTTGTATCTGGTTTGTGGAATGTTTTGACCAATGGACTAGCTTGGTGGGGTCCTTGGGTTCTCTCATTGGATAAGGTACGCCACCATTAAGGGTTAATGCACAACTGAAGTGTAAACCGTTTTGTTTCGCCATTGGAAAATCCTCTAGTTGATCAATATAAAGAATATTTTATCGAACATTTTTTCTTGAGTCTACACCCATTCATTTCGCTGATTTGTGGATCCTCTTGTAGTGGGATAGTGCTTGTGGAAGGTTGAAAGAGACCTTAGTTTCTTAAGTTTCCTGATTCATCAATGGTGGGAGTGTTCTTTTGTTGTTAGTACATATGAGTGTCTTGATGGTGTCTAAGAGGGCCTCTGGGTTCTTTATAGTTTCTTTGAAGAAAGGGTTATTATTAAACAACCAATTTTGAGATTTAGGTCATGATATGATATTGTGTCCACTTTTTGGAATTATCTGTTGTTTAGGGACATTGAATATGGTCCAGTTCCATGTATTGTTTCTATCAATCGTCAGGGTCATGTTCGGTGACGCATTATGATGGTGTGTGCTCTATTCACCATAAAGGTGAAGTTTACACAATCCTTTAAGGTTCTATGTTATGTTGGGATTGTGTCTCCCTTGGGAAAAACATCAAATCCTCAATATTAGAGGAAGGTATTTATATGTGTCTTTCCCTTCTATTGTTTCTCACGCAAAGAAACAAGGTGTGATGTGTGTGAATCTTCTGATCCCTTGTTTCAATGAAATGTCTGGTTTTGGTAAAGTGGGTTATGGAGCGTGTTATGTCTTGATAAACCCATCAGGGTATGTAGTGTAGTTGTTTGTGGAACCGAAAGAAGAAGTTCCACAAAGCGGTTTCAACAGCCTAACTGCGTGGCCGAAGATGCTTCAATATTTTGAGCTCCAGCCATAGGTCCCGAAGAGAAGCTGGTGCGTAGTCAGAGGAAACACCAGTGTCATTTAAATACTTGTACAAAGTCCTATCCTCAGTATGAAAGATAAGAACATTTTAAACCTATGGTTTCATCATCTTCCTTATGTTGTTCTCATTCGGTGGAAATAGGTAGAGGGCCTTGTACCCATGTCATCGCCTAATGACTTTCCCTCCCACGTTGGTTTCCAATGAGTCATTGGAGAATGGTTGGATATTTGGCTAGAAAGTTTGAGCACACATTTTGCGCATGATTAGTAGTGACAGTGTGCTAGGAATTCACGTGGAAGAATTATCAGCATAGTTAGTGCATGGTTTCCCAAACCATGCGGACTGACCCTGCACCCTTCCCAAATCTTAAAAAAAAAACGGGTCTTTCTGTGTCGGCCCATGCTGGTCAGTTAAGATAGTTGGTTCTTGTGGTGGGAAGACCCACTGTGGGTATCATGTATATTATTTTGTGAATTTCTAATTTATGTATACCCCTTGTACTAGGGAGTCTGTTTGGGCCTCCCCCTATTAGTGTCTTGATTCTGTCTCGGAAAAAAAAATTTAAGTTGTCTCTTATGGTGGGGAGCTCATTTGTGTCTCTTCATACGAGTAACTCATATTTTTCCTTGGTTTTGTATGGGAAGTAGGTATTATCATTTGGATATATCTAACTACATACATATTTGTTTGGTAAAAATTGATATTGGAGAGTGACCAATGGTTTAGTTATAGTAGGGAAAGTGTAACCATGTTCGATGTTGTCATTTATTTGGGTAAATTGATTGAGTGTTGTTCAGATTGTGTTAGAGGAGTTTTCATTTGGGATAAAGCCTGAATGTGCTTTATTCGTTCAAGAAAGTGGTGTAAGTCAGGTTTGTGAGAGTATTCCTTCCTTCATTGATCACTGGAGGTTTTATGGCCTTTGGGGGGAAACCTGGCAAAAGAGTACCACTTGGTTTCTCAGTTGGGTTTGGTTGTTGCTTTGGCCTTACTGTGACTTTCCAGGGCGGAATGTTTTTATGGTGAGGAGAATTGTCACATTCATACCTTATTTTAAATGTATTTTTATTTTAATTCCCATTAATTCTTTGTTTTGGGTGGTTTCCAAAGTTTTTATGGAGAATAGGTGAGTTTTCATGAATTGGGCCAAACCGTGAACCCAATTCAAGATTTAAAAATAAAAATTGTTTCTTTTATAACATATTCATTGTTTAATATTTTTCACTCATTCAAACTCCTATATGTCCTCCCCTGATATATTAACACCGCAATTAAAATTTGGAGCCTTTGGAAATCCATAACCAAGGTGTATATGGGTTTTTATTTAAGGGATTGGGTCTGCCCGAAAGCTCAATTCCAGTTTTAAAAATAAATTTTGATTAGTTAATAACATATTCATTTTTAAGGCTTTGTCGGTGATTCCAAGCCCCAAACACGGCCCTTGAACCCAGCCGCGCGTCCAATATCCTCCCACCCTCATTTCATTTCATTTGGATCACGGTTTAGGTCGAACGTTATGGAGAACTCAAATTTCGGGCAGATTTATAAAGGTAATTTGTTTCCTTCATAACTCCTTCGATTCTTACTCTTTTTCCCCCATTCAAATTCCTAAATGATCTAACTATTCTTGTTCAAACCTCCCTGGAAGGTTTGAGTATTTTTTAAATCAGATACTTGTATTTTGGGTGGCGATTTCTACAAGATATTTTAAGTAAGTTGTTCTTCTCCTTTCTTCTTTCAATTTGTTTAGGGTTAAATCAAATTTACTTAGGGTTTTTTCCATTATCATTGAGGTTCCTAATGTCCAGGAATTAGGGTTTAAAAATTAAGGTTTTATCTTGTGTTTCATGGTATGAAATTCTGGTTTTAGGTCTGGTTGACCTTCCTAGAGGTGCGGCGGTGGTGCGTTTGAGTTTTCGCACAAAGGATTCAAGGGTTTCCTTGGTTTTGGTAGGTGATTCCATTGTGTATGAAATCTTTGTGAATTGGCTACTGTTTTTATGGTATTTTAATTCTTATTAAATTTTATTATTTCTGAAAAATATAGTTTTAGTGGTGTTTGTATTTAAAATGAATCCTAAAGGCCAATTTCATGTGAAATTGGGGGTTTTCATAGAAATGTATTATTAGTTTAATTGGGGATACCCTATAAGTAACTAGTTGATTTTATTGAAGTATAATAGGGATAGAAATACTGTTTTAATGATTATACCTTGTGTTTGTTGCTGAAAAATCTGGTTTTAATGGTGTTTGTGAACCACATGAAATGCTAAGAGTTGTGTTGTGTAAAAATGGAGACTTTGCAATGATGTCGTTTCTTGAACTATACAGGGTTGCCCTAAAAATGATTTTGTGTTTTAACTGAAATGTAGTGGGATCTCCTTTATGTTTTTGAAACTTAAATATGTGCACATAGTATGCAAGTGTGGTTTATAAGGTGTTTTGTGTCCGAAACACTATGAGATTTTGAGGAATTGTTTTATGAAAAATCTAAGTGTTTTGTTTCGTGTTTTAAGTGGTATAAAATGTGATAGCTACTGTATTGGTTGTGATTGACCAGTAATGGTGTTTTATATGAAATTTCTTTTTATGTTGCATGCTGAAATTGATTGAGCACCAAAGGGGAAGCCCGGGTACCTAGGTGGGGCGGATTTGTACTAGTACGGCTAGTGGATCGGATGGGTTTTGTCCCTGTTTCACATAGCATTTGGATAAAGACAACTCTAACTAAACTATGTGGATGATTATTGGGGACCACTAGGTTATGGGTGTGTTCCCTACTAGTGTATCGTGGCCAAGAAAGTATTTTTCTATGGTTACTTTACACCGAGGTACGAGGTACATAGGGCCCAAGACAACCTAGTGCCTAGGGGTGTTCCCAATGTTGTTGCTCATTGGATTTGTAGTATCTACCCATGTCTTAGGGTGTGTTTGGAAGTAAATTACAGTATCTAACATTTCTATTTTAATGTGTTAATATTCTGAAAATTTTGGATTAAAAACTATTTTCAATTAGAGGTTTCATTTCTTGAAATTTGAACACTACATTTCCTTGCGTTTGAAAACTGCTTGCTTTTTCACATTGTATATCTTACTCTTTGGAATCATTGGTTGGTATCCTACTGGGCTTAGGCTCACACACTACTTACACCCCTTGGGTGTAAGTATACTTGGTTATGTTTGATTCAGGTAAAGGAAAGGCTAAGGGTGATGGCGGTTCATGGTGTTAGTTCCCATTCTTGGTGCGGAGTTGTGGTGATAGCTTGGGGGCGATGACCCCTAGTCATGTGGAGTCCTTGGGGCTGTGTTGATGCTATAATTATTTTTATTTGGACCACTTTTATTATATTTAAACCAATGTACTCAGTTATGGTTTTTACTTATGTCTTGTTTGACTCAAAAATTTCAGATTTATATTATGGATTTTGTTTTTATGTTTTATGCATTCATACTCGGGTAAATCGTTCCCAAACATAAATTAATGATACCCGGGCACTTGTGCCAGCCCGTGGGGATAGGGAACGCCCTTTGGGTCATGTCACAAGCTGGGTTTGGTGCCGGTTTTGGCGGTGACCAGATTTGGTTCGTGACAGTGACAGTAGAAGGTCTAGGATCATGCTCCTGCTAGGTCTGTTGCACTGCATATGCCTGCCCAGTGTCGTGGACGTGCAACACAGCCTGGCTACCCTGAGCTGTCACGACATGATGCCTCCATGATCCTGGTGTCTGGATACCACAATCTTGACCACCATCTCTTCCTGCACGCCCTGATGTATTCTAGTTCCCCAACTGGCAAGAAGCCACTGGTCCTTCTCCTATACGTAGAGACTGCACAGAGCCCCTCTCACTAGACACTGGTGAAAACCCCCTTCAAAAGCATTGCAGATGACCCATCTTGCCACAAAATCGACACTCCACTAGTTCTCTTGGACTATACGGTCTCTTGTTTTCCTCTTTACCACACTGGTAACACATGACCTGGCCACCAAAAGCATTCTTCTTGACTGGTACTGCCACCCCGAGAGAAGTCCATCTGTCTCTTTCTCTTTCTAGTAGAAATAGTACCAGTTACTAGTGCTGAACCGCCCTGGCCTACACCACTATATTCCAACAGGCTACTCTATGTAATCTGCACCTGGTTCACAATAGCGTGTACTGAAGGAAACCTAAAAACATTCACCCCTACTCGGATGTCATAACGAAGACCATCCGAAAAACATCTGGCTCGAAATATCTCATCAACCACCATCACGGGTGAAAAACACTGAAGATTGGTGAAATGAGCAGAATAGTCCATCACCTACATAGAGCCCTACTGTATATTAATGAACCCGTGTGCTCTACCTTCCAATAGAATCTATGGGAAGAATTAGTCATAGAAAACTTCCTAAAAATCATCATATTCCATGTCTCTGTGATGCTCTGACTGGGTGGTAACTTCCCACCACCTCTTGGTGGAATCACGCAGTATACAAGTCGCGAGCTTGACCATGCGCCCTGGAGGCGTCTCAAGATGATCGAAAATAGTCTGCATAGACCCCAGCCAAATCTCTTCATCCTGTGGTCCTCCATCCCTTGAAAATGTAGGAGTATGTTGTTGTTGGAATATATGAGTCAGCTCAGCCATAGATGTGGCAGCTAGTCCTGCTCCCTGAAAGGTCTACATAAACTGCATAAAGCCTTCACAGAACCAAGCCTCTGTGCCTTTGTCTAGTATAACGGCTGGCACCGTGTCTGGCTCTTTTGGACGATCCACTAGCAGCCCATGGCCTACTATCTCTGGAGTAAAATCGTTTCCACTCTCCTGGCGAACAATGTGTGGTTGTCTAGGAGGCATGACACTACAAGGTCAAAAAGAAACCCGAGATTAAAACTTCACAGTGTGTATATAATCTAGACGGCGTGTATGGGGTATTTTTTCAACTACATGTGTCATTTGTGACACGGCTGAATACTCGGCATGAAATTAAATGCCATGTTACACCCGTACACGACATGTACATCAACCCGTTTCCCTAGCCACACGACTAACACCACATGGTCTGTCCTCGGACAAGACTACACAGCATGTCCCACAAGTACATGGCGTGTACTAGACAAGCTCTGTCGACCCGTGTTGTTAATCACACGACCAAATACAGAGTTCAAACTACACAGAGTGTTCTATATACACTTTGCGTGTACATTAAAGGCTTACCCCGACCCCTGTTGTTAGTTACACAACCAGAACCCCATGGTTAGACTACACGGTGTGTTCCACGATGGACACAACATGTATGTCTTATGTTCTTCTTCGTCCGTGTTTGTTAGTTTCACGGGCAGACTCCTAGTAAACACTACACAATGTGTACATATGGTACACAACGTGTTAGCCCCTATCATCTCCCTTACCCGTGTCCCTTCCCACACGGTCTGTGTCATGGGAAGACACTACACGGTGTGTCGAGAGGGTAACCGGCGTGTACTTAAAACAGTTTCCTTTTTCATTCTGAACTGAAGAACACACATGGTGTGTATAATGGTTTCTCAAGATAGTATGTCTCATAAACTTCTCTGGAACGCAGAAAATACCAAAAACAACACCTAAGTGCCAAATTACGATCCTTGGGGACCCATACACCCCGCAATCCAAATTTTGGAATCTTATTTGTGTTATAATAAAACAACCAATCAATAATCTGCCAAAATTCTGGTAAATGGGGGCCCATACTCCACAAAAAATGATGTTTGGAATTCATTCTATCAACCATATTACACAAGGAAATACCCTATCACATAGCAGTTATTTATCAAAGCAGTTATCACAACAACATGCTTTTCTAGCACAACATCTATCACAACAACATGAAATGTCTAATGCACCTACATGGCATGGAACTATGCATGACATGTTATTTCAAGAATTTTCCAAAATGATGCATGGCATGGAATAGACTCATCTAATCGGATTTCAAATAAATAGAACCCATGAATAAATTATAATAGCACAATCACAAGTGTGTCACCCAACGGTGAAATCAAGTCAAGTGTAAAATTTTCAAAATCAAATGAATTGAAAAAATATGTGGTAGAATTGATTTTCCCTATACAAGAGTTAGCTACGCATAGAAACAGCTTATTACCAACTACCGTATCCATATTATCCCTGACTAAGGCTCAATATAGTATGTCAACGAAAATAATCCCCTCTGATACCGCTTTTTAATGTCCCTGTTCCCGAAACCACACCACGTGTGCCTCGAACCCGGTTGGTCACATGACATTAAGAGCATTTCCCCAAATGCCAGAGGATACCGAATAGCAGTGAGGGACTACTTCTAATTGTGCGGAAATATGCCCACATTTGTCAATGTGTAGCGCAATAGAAAGAACAAAACATAAAAAAAAGTGGAAGTAAATAACCACACATAACTGAAATGAACAACTATAGTAGATATGACCAACCAGTATATAAATAATGATGAAACATGCCTCAATTATATTATAACATCCAGAACATGTGAATAAATCGATACAATAGAACTGAATTACATGTAAAAAAATAAAAATAGAACAGATCGCGGCATCATGAGCCAATGCTCGATCCCATGCTCTCCTACACCCTAGCAGCAATCAAGTACCTTTATCGGGAGTTTTTCCCCATTCAAAACTTGTAGAAACGTAATCAATTTGGGCTGAAAATCATGACCCAAACAGTGTGTGAGAAATATATCTCAGAAGGAACCCACCAAAGGCCTGCGCCCAACTGGGTTTAGAAATGCAACAATAGTGTGCAGCAGTGAATGCAATAAACTAAGAAGTACTCAAAAGTAAATAACTTAACAGTCAAATTTACATTTTAATATTTAATTTATCAATTTAATCTAATAAAAACACCACCGTAAATTTTTATGTAAACAGTCAGTGTCCACAGACACTCAACCCTTACCCTCTGGTAATGAGGAACGTAACCCGCAGGTAACTTCTCACAAGCATAACAGATTTTTCCCTCAAATGTACATAGTGTCACCCTCATGCACAAAGTCTATTGCCCACAGGAATGGAAGAAGTTTCCCTTATTCTATGATGACAACTTCCCTCGGGAAAAGTAAAACAATTCCCTCAGGATAAATTTACCAATCCAATTCCGAACATGTAAACAAGCATAAACATGCAATTACTCTCAAGTAAATTATATAATCATTACTATAATGGCATACCCTCGTGTATCCTGACCAATGGCTAAACAGAGGAACGCACCCCCTGGGTTGTCCTAGATCCAAGCACTGATCCCAAAAATGGTTTTACATCTTTATTTAATCACTTATACAATTCAAGGTATTTAAAATATTAATGGCCTCAGCCACACGACACCCCAACATGGGTTAGTGGCACAAAGATTCAGACAAACGTACAATAATTGGAAAATAAACCCCAAGACACCTACCATTAAAAACAATGAACGATATACTCAAATGTTGATTAAAGAAACGCCCAAGAATGACATAGATTTGACATAGATGAAATCTCGTTCAACCTTAAATAACATCCATTAGAAGAATAATTGGCCCTAACTATTCAAGGGGAAGGAAGGGCTTACCCGTGCGGTTCCAACGTGATTGACGAATGTGGAATCAGATTCCCAGTGTTCGATCAGTTGATCCATGAAGGTTCAGTGATCCTCTCTCGATATCCCATCCAGTTCTAAGCCAATACTGTGAACAGGGTTGGCTACATCCCATTTTATGCAAACAAAAGTACACGACATGTTTTTCCAAGTACATGACATTTACTTCCCATTTTATAACCTGTTTCTCTGGTGATTCCCACCAGAGTGGCACTGTCCATCTACCGACATGACTACACGACATGTCTACTTGAGTAAACGTCATGTTCTATCGCACAGCTGGACACCGCCTTACTATTCGCCTGCTGATTGACTACACGACATGTAAAGGACCACTACACTGCGTGTAGTCGGTTTCTACACCCTTCATCACCAACATGGCCATACGCCCCGTGTACACATCCCACATAGCAAAAACTACGTGTCATGTGAAACGGTACATGACGTGTACTTCTGAATTTTAGGATTTTCCCCCATTTTCCTTATTTTCTGAAAAACACTTAAGGAAAAGAGAAAATAAGAATCGTGTACCTCCAAACTAAAGAAATAGGTTCTTAAAAATATACCTATGTATCAATATGTTTTCATTCTATTAAACATGAAATAGAAATGAATTTAGCCTTTATGCGTACGTACAACTTACCGTCTTCATTAACGATGCATTTCATTTATTAACTCCAAAAGTTATGTACTATTATAAATACATATATATACCTGATATATAAGCTATATATGGTATCTAAATCATTAATAATAACATTATATAGATAATTGAATCTCGAAAACATGGACAACTTGAAATTATATGGTGTTTATTTTAAACTCAAGAACCAAATATCGACAAAATGAAAATTATTAACTTAAATGATTACATAATGTTTATAAAATGGATATAATATATATAAAAGTAATAATAAACCTTAAAATGTTTCATAAAAATATATAAATGAACATTAATTTATTATGAAGTAAATTAAAGAACGAACGGGTGAAATCAGACATGAGGTAAGGGACATTGTCTTAATCTTCTTTCATTGAGGCATATTTTTTATACACGACATTCTTTTATATGGTGTATAAACCCATTGAATTTTCATTTCAGTCAAATGGAATTATTTTTCTATGAAAAAGTTTACCTAATGCGAAAAGGAATGTTTTTAACATTTGTGGTTACAATGAACTCACCACCACTGTAATCTTTATTCGGCTTCCTTTATAATCCTTAATGTTTTTTGAAATGAAAATGAAATCCGTTATTCTATTTTTGGGTGTTTTTTATCGAAAATGTGTATTGAAATGGTATTATTATTTCAATATCTTGAAATTATTTCTTTTTATAGAAAATTAAATGTTTTTAGTGAAATGTTTATATTTTCAATATTTTATGTGTTATGATTTTATAATGGTACTTGGACAATTGATGGGTGGTTACATGATAAACCAAATGACGGCTGGTGCCGTGATAGACAAAGATGGCTGGTTACGTTATAACATACAATGAATTGGGAATGGAATTCGGTTGTATGGCTATTCCATTTCGTGAAATGTATGGAAGTTGACTGTATGGTTATTCCATTAAAGAATTAATATGTCTCAAGTTACCTTTATAAGTTATGTGTTCTTTATATGGGATTATGGTAATATTTTGGTTACAGAAGGGTAATAAATGATATTTTATTCATTTAAGTGTATTTACTACTTCATAAAGGTGAAAAGTATTACTTATGATAATTTATTCATGGTTTATTTGTTGTTATGAAAAGCTAACAATTTTCCTTATTTGTGTATCCCGTTCTGATCTTTTTATGCTCATCTCATGTTTTTGAAATGTTTTTTCACAGGACATAAAGTTGAATATGGTCAAGGACGGGATCATGTAAAATTCATGTTGTCTAAAACATGGACGTATATATGGATCTTTTTTTCAAGAGTTTATATTTTGTGAAAAAAATGGAAACTGAGTAGATATGACTAAATTTAATATTCATGTTTTCATGTATATGTTATAGCCTAATTATCTAAATCTATAATATTAAAAAGATAATCAATGTCAATTATTAATTTAATTCAAGATTATGCAATGTTTAAGGATGGGTCCTTATATCCACTCTAGCAATGACATAATATGAAGCACATCAAAAGATCACCAAAATCAAAACCGACAAAGTGAAACAAAACCTTCCCCTCAGAGATGCGTCATAGTAGATGACATGCCGCACATGAACACTCATGAATTTGAAGGTCATCTGAGACCAGATCCAGAGTCTGAAAGCCATCTCTAAGCCATGTCGATGCGTGTCGAAGCCTAGAATAGACGCCAAAGCTAAAAAAACTCACTACAATGAGTCTAAGCCGAAATCATCAATAATAAATCGACAGCAAGATCCAGACCAGCAGATCCCATCAAAAAGAGATCTTGACAATTCCAAACTGAAACCGTGAACTTCAAATCTTAGTGGGCCACTCCGATAATTGGAATGAAATAATAACACCCACATACATTGGTTTCTTTAAACTCCACATTTGGAATGAAATATAATCTCTCACATTAGTTGGAACATGGAATAATATTTATTCTTTTTCTTGTAATATGTATTCACAAAAGGATAATGGATGATTCATATGACTCATCACTCATATCACAATTCAACCAATGTATTGTTCCACTTTACGCATACACAATTTCATTTATTTGTATAATGAAATCAGACTTTATATAGAATCCCCAAATCCATAAATAGTCTACTAATATATGATTATGACATTATCCAATTTGGCCAAAAAGGAGATTCTTTATCTTATTACCATGATGATGATCAAATAAATTATGTAATTAAATAAATATATTGAGATAATCTGACATTTATATCATCATATGGACATAACCATATATATAAAAATCATCACAAAAATTAATGAGGTAGGCTTACCCACAAATTACTTTAATGAAAAATGACCTAAACATGTCTATTTAAAGTAATTTAAAAATATATTTTTCACTTTTACCAAATTTACTAAATAGGGATCATGTTTTTCCCATTGTAAATATATATGAAATACACAACATTGTTATAGTTTAAATTCATAAAAATATTTATCTTTTTTTTTGAATTTGGTTAAATTCTTTTTGTGTACATGGCCTGGTTAGTGATTCCATAGTTGGGTGTGGTATGAGTCATTTGATCTACTTTCACTATCTTTTTATGTTATGTGGTTCAAAAAATCCACCACATAAAGGCCATTATTTAAATATTCTTTAACATAATATGATCATTCGTTATAAAGAAAAAATATATATTCCTGATTATGAAAAAATCCATATGTATCATGTATAGATAAAAAAATTATTGTTTTTGTAATTAAGAGAGTAATAAATATATTTAAAACCCAATATCATTCTTGTGGAGACCATGATGTTAGAGTCCCCAATATAAATAATAGCATGTTTTATCTATTAGAATTAAATTATTCTACCACCCATTAGAAAATAATTTATAATGTACATTGTGACATTATTTTAATATATATTTGAGCACCAAATGTTGTATCAAATAAAAAAGTAGTTTAAATGAATAAATTTCACATGATGATGAATAGACCAAATGTTGCATATTTATTCATTATACGGGATATTATTTTCTACTAATATCAGTTCTACCCAGAAATGAAATAGATATAAATATTTTCTATTTTATTAGAATTGATATCTCTCTTATTGTAATGGTTTCTTGCATAAGATTTAGATTTAGAGATCATTCCTTATTTTTTTTTTTATAAAAAATAAGAATAAAATACCTATTTTCATTATATAATTTTCAACATATATAATTAGGATGAAAAGATATTTCAGAGATCTATATATGTTTTTCATTGTTATATTGAAAAAAATGGTTGATAATAACATAGGGAGTGATTACATAATGAGATTGGGTTGAAGTTCAGCTGGCATATTAAACGCTAGAACACCTAGATGATTAGAGTTTCCTATGAGTTTTCCTACTTGATGCCTATTTAGTATTGCATATATATCATTAATCCAAACTATCTCCATGTATATCTCAGGTTATTATTATCTTTATATATATTTATTATCAACACAATTATTCTTGTGAATTATATAAGATTTTGTGTCTCTATGTGACTTTTTGAGTTCATTTTACATAGATTAAAGCATTAAACACTGAGAGTCGACTACATATTACAGGTTTTTATCATAGATATAGAACTTCTCATCCCTCCCTTACTTTATATGTGTATAATTACAATATATTTATTTTTATTTATTTTAAAATAAGGTGACTGGATATGAAAAAATACAAGAAGGAATAATATAAAATTATAGAGGTCTGAAATGATGAAGTCTTATGGAATCCCCTATCATGATGTTTGCCACCTCAAGGGTCAAATTTATCATGAAAGTGAATAATGTAATTCAAACTTATTGGGAACCCATTGATGAAATTAAATGTAGGTATTTTTTCAATTTTTTTTAGTGTTATGAATGTCAATCATATTTTTGATAAGGATCCTACACATACATATGATATAAGTGATTGACCATGGGATGAGACTTAATCCACATAGGGAATTATGAATTATTATAGATAATGTTGCAACCATTAAAAGGCCAATATTATTATCACTACATAAGAGGGTTCCCATTAACATATCACTCTCTTTTTCTTATAGAGAGTCAACACTACCAATGTTTATGGTGAAATCATTTATTAAAGAGCCGTAGGATAAAAAATGAAACTACCCCACACGAAACACATAATACATGAGACATATATGTCAATATTAATAAAAATAATATGTAAATACAAATGAACCCATAAAAATTATGTGACATTAAGGATGGAGAGGTGGGATGTTCATCTATCCAAGAGTGGTAAAAGGGAGGAAGAATATTCCCAGTACTTTAAGGGTCTGATCAGGTCGACCAAATGGTTCATGGTCATATTACCAAGATATTTAATTTTTATTATGATACATTAATGGGGAGAATTGTTCCCCACCTTTTACATACAACAATATCATCCTTAAAATATATTGTATCCAAACATCTTCTTAAGGCTAATGGTTCCTGCCCCTAAGAAACAAAGATAATGGAATGAGGGACCCAATGGAACATGGGAATAAGGTAGAGTAAAATTCCAAAATGAGTTCAACACCATACACACCTATTCACATTTGATGAACATGAGGGTCAAGGTATCCTCCTAAGACATGCTATAGTAGTATCACTATAACACTAGGTTGAATCATTTATGTATGATACTATAATGTGTGGGTAAATCATTGTTCTTTACCAACAACATGAAGAAAATGAATTTTATTATGATCTCCTTAATATAAATAATCTACCTCAAGTTATCGACATAGTTTTGTTCCATTTTCACTATTTTGGATACATTCATAATGAAGGAACCATAGGAATATCCTATAAAGATGCAATAATCTGAGTTTTAGTTCCTAACATTGAGGTGAATGATTTCATGCTGGTTCTTTTCTAGAAATACATGAATGAAATGCAGTTTCATAAATTATTGTCTGAATGTTATGTACTGTGTTGGGAAACTAGGAAAGACATGATTAGAGAAGTCCAAATTTTGGTGACACAAATTAATATAGCTCCAACCCAGAATTCTACAAATAAGGAATTAAATAATCCGCATTTAATGATTAGTCATTGTAATCAAAGAATATGAACTCCCACATTATTATTATTTACATAACTTCCCCATACCATTCGAACATTAATCTTCCTAAAAGAGTCTATTCCTCGAGAACTTCCCAAGACAACTTCACTTTCATGAATTTCAGCATGTCTTATTTTTTTAGAATAAATGATTATATCCTTCGAAGACAAAGACATCCTTTCCCTTGATTCCATGTGATGTTTTCCATTAGAATGTAAATAAAAAATTAAATATGTGAGTAATTTTTCAATAACATATATTACTAATTTTGGTACCTCAAGGGAGGAAACAACATATATAGGAATGTATTATATAAATATATTAAAAAGGGTAATTGTAATACTGAATAATAGGAAATGTGTTTTCTTTTTCAGGAGGTGACCATTGATCCTAAAAAAAAAATTTGTTGACGTTGTTTATACATATCCTAATATGCGGGATCAGGGTATATGATAATATATAGAGACATATCTTCTCTGCATATCTAGAATATTTTCTTGAGAATTGACAAACCATTTTGGTAAAAGTTTAAAAATATAAATGTTTTTCTTCTATTGATTAACATGTTAAACACTCCATTTGTAGGATTCATCCAAGGTATTGTTGATAAAATGAATGTATCTCTTAAATTAATTGATAGGAGGGATATAATAGGGGTTAGGACTACAATGGTAAGAGAGGAAACAACCTATAAGGATGATTTATTTATGAACTACATGACAACATCCAATTTGAGAATTAATGGGCTTATGGATAATGGAACTCTTTCCATTTACCAATAATATACCTTGTAATAATCACAATATTATCCTTCAAGGAAATAATTTTTCAATAGGAACTAAAAAACATAAACTTGGTATTAGTGGACCTTGAGGAAAACCCATTTATGCTAACAAAATTACAATAATGCTCCAATCCTGTCAATCATAGGCTTTGTTAATACTAATATGATTTCCATATTATTTCAAAGGGAATTATTATGGATATCTCTAGTCACTTATTTGGAAAATCCTCTATTAACTCAGATATTCCTCCCTTGGATGAACCTATATTGTTCTTAAAATATCAAACAAGGGTGGTTCAAGGATATCCTTTTGTTGATAACGCTGAACAACACCTTAAAAAATTTCACATGCAAATAGGTATATTGTGGAGGATGTAATATGGGTATTTAATAATATGATTAAGAACCATATCATTGGAAATTTATAAATTTGGAATAATTCATCCACAAAATATGGAATTTGAAATATACAATAGATCACACTTAATCGGATCACCTGATACCATGTATAAGGATTTAGAGAAGACAACCAAGAATTATGCACTCACTGGGATTAGGAAACACACTCCCTCATTAATAACATTGTCTTTAGGATTAGGATTAAACAATATGTTTTCGCTATTAGAAACAATATACAGAATGGAATATAAAATATCTCCATGGCCGCATAGACATCCTCATTTCATATTTGGATTGTAATATTCATGAAGATTTTTGAAATATATGTCATATATACCATTAACCACAACAAAATCAAAATATTTGGTGTCATTTTATAGTAAAATATTGGGTCTATTGATATGTTTCTTTTCAATAATTTATGCATGTAAAATTAAGTATTCTTACCACCTTTCCCATGTCATTTTATACTATATTGTTTTGTTCTAGATTCTCATGCTAATCGATTGGTTCCAAAAAAATATTCATTTTTTTAGAAATATCACTTAATGTAGTTCCATTACATTCATTTTATAGATATGAATCCTAATTATTAATCTCAATATTAGTCATATTCTTGTACTTGAAACAAGGGGGGTACTTGAAAATCCATAATTTATGATCTATGTTAGGGAACATTAACTTTTTTCGAACCCCAATCCAAGAGCACCCCTCAGATGAAATATTCTACATCAATCTCAAAACTTGATGATAGCTCATAGAAGTGAACAATATATGGGAGAAATATAAATGCTCTCCTCCATATTTTCTAGGGGTCATGACACCAATAATTAAGAAGTTATTAAAAATGATTAAAATAGGATTTTTTACAATGGATTATTTGTTATTATAGATAGTATAAAAATTAGTAAGACATCATTCGAAGACACACTAATTGAGACAATTCCCATTTAGGTTATATCACCATGATAATCATTCTCTTGAGTATCCTATATCTAGGAGTCTATTGTTATCCATGAATTTGGATATCTCTTGACTTGCCTTTAGAGGGAAATTGTATCCCCCATTACTTTCCTTTAAATCAGTAGTGGATTGATAATATCATCACACTGTCCACGATGACTCTATTAGGTGGAATTATCAATGATCATGCCATAAGTATTATCTTTTCTGAGCAACCCATTTGATGGAATCAAATGAGATGAATGAAATATGAACATATATTATAACCTTCATTTTAAAAAAGTGATCAGAAGAAGCTATCAGTACCAATGAAATGATAGGATATTAGAAGATCTATATATTTTGGATTTTAGGGATAGTATGAATAATCACACACAGTGTTAGTCTATTATCAAACACTTCTATATTATAGGAGAATTATTTGTGCTCAATAACTATAACTAGGGAAGGTGTTTTCCAACGGAGGAATTGTAGATCCTTGTTTCTTTTTGTGGAATCATCAATCTAATAATTTCATACATATATTTTATCAACCTTTTCATCTTTGATACATGAATTCTATAGAGGAAAATTTATCTTTATATAATTTGGTTATGTCAACTGAAAACTATTATAATAACTCCATGATAAATGTAAGTTTCCTAATGTGTTGGAAAAAATACCTAGTTCTAGGGTTTCATTAAAAATCAAGTAAAGTAAGACTTAGTCTTAATAAATTTTATATAGGGGGAATTTATTTATTTTATTTAGCATTTTTGTAATTATATCCATTACCTTTATTATTAATATAAATTTTTCTTTTAAGGTATTAACCATGTTATGATAAAATAATTATTTATAAACCATTTATTTTAATTCCATATTTTGATATTAGTACATCTATGTATATGATTACTAACATTAATCAATATGACATTTCATATCTTAGAATAAAATAATATACAAAAATGATTAAAATGATGATGAGGATAATCTAATGGTTTTTTATTGAGAGGATAATAAGTCAACCTATAAACCTAGAAAGAAAATTTGTATCCCAATCTTGGATTGAGAAGTTTCATCCCTCCAATTCCACATTGTATCTCCCATGGTTGTTTCATCTTGTCCCATCAACAATCGTCCCCCAAAAAAAATTCTAGAACAAAATCTATAGGATTTCAAATAGTCCTTTTAATTTATATATTGTACAATTGGAATCTATCGGTGCGTATCAAAATGATATTTTAAGTATAATTTAATAAAACAACATTGTATACAGAAGTTGTAAATAATAAATGAAGGATAGATGACACATAAGAGATCATCGAATAGATAATGAATAATAATTTCAAATCCTTTGAAAAACATTAATGCAAAACATACATATATCAGGTCATAGATCTTGATCATTGATACATATGTAATGATTATGAATGTGAAACAACTAGTTAACATGTTTTTCAATTCAATCATAAAAAATATAAAAAAAACACTAATTAATCCAATTTAATCTCTTATTATTCAAATAATTCATTTAATATTATTTTATACAATCATCATTGAATTCCCATTTATTGTGATTTAAAAAAAGGAACTAATTTTATTTTAAATATTAAAATTGTACACATCTATGTACATGGAAAATATCCAGGATTACTTATATAAAATATTTTGTATGTTTTTAATTGTTAAAAAATCAGTCATAAAACATATTTTATACAAGGAATGTTCATAATTTCATATAATGTACTTCCAATTAAATAATAAATAGAAAATATGAATATTATGTCACATATATAATTTAATTCTTTGAGTCTTAATTACTAATGGACCATACAAAATTCATATTTTCTAATATTGTGAATAATTAATTAAGCACATCACACAATATAAAAACTAATGATCTACATGTAATGAAAATTTATTTCCACCCAAAACACATTATACTGATGTAAAATAGGGAAATTAAATCAATATAATAATACCATTTAAATAGGTAAACTAAATTTTTTGTTAAACATAGTTCCACATCATGTAATTTTCATTACTAGATATATAGATTACACACCTAGGGTGTGTGAATGTGATTTTTTGGATGCTAATGAAGTGCACTATATATAGAAAGGCTATAAAACATGTACTTCAAGTTACATGGTCTACAACAAGTATGATTCATGTATTAATTCTCGTGGGGTATTAATTATATGAAATGGTTTGACCCCATAGTTTCCACCTTAAAACACATTGGCTATATGGAAATATGAAAATATACATCTTCCATAGTTTATAAAAGTAATGTGCCACCCATCATGGTCTACACATGTTTCGTTTTAGGCACAAATTATTTATTAATTACATGATGACTCGAAGTCTATGAAGGAATCCATGTGTAATGAACAAGGATACAAAAAATATAACAATAGTGTACATGCCATGAAACCATTATTATACATCCATAATTAATGGATATTCTAGATGAGGTATTCCGATGAGCTCTTCGTTTATTATTTATTTATACTATTAATAATTTCAATAAATAAGAATGTGGAAGAATCTATTTCTGTCTGGTAATATATTTAAATTAAAACATGAAAATAATTTAAACTATTAAATGTGTAATGATCAAAAATTCAATAAATAATTATTAGATTGAATAAGACTACCTTGATAGAACATGATGGTTCTGGGTGTAGTGGAAGAACTTATCAGGGATGATCCTAATACAAAAATGATTGATATAATTGATTATTCACATATTGAACATGTCCTAAATGTTTGGAAGGATGAACATTTTCCAATGAAAATTGACATTAAAATTAAATAAAATGAAGAGAATATCTATTTCACATTAAAAATAAAATTAATTTAAATAGAATTCTTTGAAATATTACATTACTAAATAGATAATTATTTTATGATGTTTTCAATCATATAAAAACAGGTTTATTTTCCCATCATTGATCTTTGAAGTTCCATGTATCAAATACCTTTAGATGTTATCTAAATGTGATCATTTGTTCTCCAAAAATTGTAGATTGATTTATAGGTTCTAGCTTGGAAGATCAATCATCATACGATCTTACTCATGATCTCATTGAGAGATCCATAATGTTTAATGAATCATTCTTATAAAATAAATATTTATTTTATGGGGTTAAAGGTAGAATATTTGTAGTGTAATTCAGTGTTATGAAAGAGATCAAGATTTAATTCAGGACAACAATTCTCAGTTACAATCAACAACTACATAATACATATAATCATCATTTTATTAAGATTGTTTGGATTAATTTATTATATAATTACACAAAACCCACTAAATATTATATTATATTTTGTATGACCATATTCAATTTATTATTATTATTATTATTATTATTATTTCAAGGAATAGGATAATGAGTGCAATGAAAAATATTATTTTTATTTGCATTCAAATTATATTTTACCAAAAAACATAGTCCTCTTGTCTTCCTAGGAATTTATTGAATACTAGAAAAATTATAAATTTAGACATTCAATAATTAAATTTCATATATTTATAAAATTTACGTATTTACATCTTAATTAATATATATATATAATTTATGTGATCACTAAATTACAAATAAAATCATTCCTCAGTGTTGAAAATAATATTTTTTTCTGTAATTAATTTGAATTCATATTTAGTTGAGATCATGTGAAACACTTAGTGTGTGACACTCTAAGATACTTTCTCATTGGAATTTGGTGGTCTACCTTAATGTCAAAGATCAGGGTCTTGAAATAGGTCAAAGAACGATAGAAAGATAAAATATCAGAACAACAATAACCATATACGAGATCTATTTTTGAAATCTAATCCATTCATCTCGATATTTTATTATTTAGTTTTCAAGAAAAGATCATCTTCTCGAATGGATGATACAAATTTGTATAACATTCAGATAAAAGCTAATTACACGATGGATTTGATATTTTATGCGACGATTACATTTCTAGAAACGTATTGTGATATTGACATTCAAAAATGTAAAAGAAAAAAATACTTCCTAAATATATTTATTTAAAACATGTCCTTCCTTACACACCCACCACACCCTATATCCATTGAACATATGTAATAATTGATTTGTTTAGTACATAATCATACGCAACTCATTAAACGAATAAATAATTATTATAATTTATAAGGGTCATATAATGCATTCTCATATCAATATAACTGATGACACATAAACATCATGAATACCTATAGGTGGATCTTTTCTCATAGTCTATCATCATGGATTTTAACAAGTGTTATACTAATGAGATTAAGTATCTTTTTCTATTGATAACTCAAACCTAAAATTTATTGTAATTTGTTCCCCATTATTGAATGTTATCAAATAATTAAACTAGTATTATGAATATCATCATATAATTTCAATGTTATCATCACAGTGTGGAGCTGATATGATCATTATCAATGTGATATATAATCTATTACATTTTTTTATTAATGTCATGTAGAGATGTTAAGGAAATTTAATAATAGATTTTAATTAAAATTATAATCTTTAATTATCCATGTAATCTATAGTATGAATATCAGGTTTGAGGACACCAATTCCAAAAAATCATTATAATATTATATACCTTTCCAAATAAGAATCATGAAATGTTTGTGAAAAAAAAATATGTGAACAGAAAAATATGACATAGTTTAAAAATAACTATTGAATCTGGTTTCATTACGAAATATAAATTTATATGACAAAATAACGTAAATATAAACAAATAAATTTCTTCCTTAAAATAAAATTGTAGTCTAGAGGATGTGGTGAACACATTATATAATAAATAACGGGATATAAAAGGAAATGAGGCAAAAGACGTTATGATTTATATTTTATGGTTAAATAAACATTCAGTTAACGAATAAAATAATTTATCATGTTAATACATGTTTATTATTAAACCAATTATTATTTAATCAGTTATTTTTTGTTAAAGGATGGAATTTATGCAATTCTATATGTTAAGGAAATTTCATATAAATCTGGAAAAAATATTTATAATTAATACTTTATCTAATGGTATCTATGTATAATGAAACTACAAAAAATAATAAAAAATTTTATCATCTTGTAAAATAATGAATATATTAACCAAAACAAATAATATGATCCATTTAATAATCCCATATAAAATTATTTAAATAAAATTATTAAATGATCTAAAAATTCAACCTTTATATTTCCCAAAACAATCATTAAAACATCATTGATTTTGTAGAAGTTCATTGAATGGTAAATTTTGTGAATAACCTTAGTCATGATACGTGAAGGTTTGAAATCAATTAAAATTATATAATAATTTTGATCTAGTTTTATTATGATAATCATAACAAATATACACAAGATATCTTTGTTGATAACAATGAAAAAATAACATAATTAAATTTCATAAATAAAAATAGCTACAAATAAAATAACTCAATATATAGAAATAATAAATGAATTCAAACACTTAAAAATAAGAACTAAAAAATTTAAATTGTTAAATACTTCTCTATATTTAAACAAGAAATCATGAAATCGATAAAATAATTAATCAAGGGCCATTTTGATATAAAATTAGTATGTAACAAAATATGTCAAAATATACAAAGAATATATTAAGGATAAATATTGAAATACCTAAACCTCAATGTGATTTCACTACATCCTGGGAAAATCACAATTCAAAATCCTTTAACAATCTAGAAAACAACAATATTGATGTCCTAAAAAATTATAGGGGGAGAGGATAAAGAGACCTTATTATTTAAATGTGTAAAATCATTAATGAGAATCATGGATAATGTTGGATTTAATGAGGGATGAAATGGAGTAAAAAATTATATTTTTCCTAAATATTATTTAATATATAAATTTTAACCCTATATAATATATTTATGATTTATTAAAAATATTATAAAATAACATCATATCCCAATTTTATAAAAATCTAGTTTGACTTCTCGATGAACCTTTTGTAGTTTCATTGTCCACATGGTGATATTCTCTTGGGAGAACCCCATTATGTTAATCTGTGGATACTCAGTTATATGATACGGGGTAAATAATGGTTATATTCAACAACCTCTATACAATTATAATCCTCAAACACATTTAAAATATACATTCTATCTTTTTTATCATTATATTCATCCCAAAACATACTTTTAAAACATCATAATATACAATAAAATTATTTCTCTCTTTATATAAATCATTAAAATAAATCATTCCAATATTTTCACTATTAATTACCTAAATTAAAACCAAAAAATAAAAATAAAATAATTAAATCCAAACATATCTCACTAAAATTAGTTTTAAAATATCATATAGTACACCATAATTTCTAGATAATGTCACGACACAATCTTTGATATGAAAAATATTAAATCAATTATTATTTATGATAATTTTATTACGTCTCCACATAAATCATACCCAATATCATATCATATATGACTTATATACTCAATGAGGTACAATAATAAAATACTATATCAAACCATAACATAACAATTACTCTCCAGATATTAAGTCCCTAGTGCTTACACATAATTAAATTGGTCTCTAAATATTTACCACTCCCTTATAAATTTAAAATTCTATGTCACAATGAAAATGAATTACAATTATTTATAGTAATATTGAAAGGTGAAGGACAAATCCCCTCTAAGGTAATGGAATAATCATGGTGTTTTCTGGGACCAAACGATGAGGGACACATTATCTGTGAATGATAGTGATGATAGTGAATGTTATTTTGCCCTATATTATATATTGGTCACCCAATATATTAAAATGATATCATCAAATAGGATGATTCGTAACCTCTTTCTCAATAGAATAGTCTCAGGCCCAGTAAAGTAAATGATAGATCAGTGGATTCAGAACCATATTATTATACCCAAATACCCATTCATGTCTATTGTGACACTCATCCGAGTATTTTGTATATTCTAAAAAGAGTCCTCTAGATAGTTGTCTAAAAAATATCGTTATTTAAATATAATTAAAATCCAAAAGATTATAAAAAAATAAGATTCTCATTGATATATCCAATATTAATGAATTATTAACATCTTCAATATCACAATAATCAATTATATTCATTTTTCTTATCCATATCAATTCTCTATATATCAATACAATAAGAAACACACAATACAGTAATCAAAATGATTGAGAGGATATCCTAGAATTTTTATCATTTTCATGGGTTTTAGCAGAACAAAAATCATCTTATATAGTAAGTAAAAACTTTCTATATTTTGATTTGATGATGTAGTCATGCATTGATGCTTTTCATCCACTCTGGTTGCATGAAGGACTAGTGTATAATCCCCACCTATCATTAACTTAGACTATATGCACAATAAAATTCCATAGTAATGTATAAGTGAAATAGGTGGATTATATAACAATATATCACATCATTTGTCAACATTGTGGCCATGAAATAATAACAAACAACTCTATCATCACTTATAAATACATATTAGAAACACTTTACATATTTATTTTTATTAATATATGGTGTGATGATGGATTTATAATATTTATTATTACCCACTAAGAGATTCCCATGTGTAAATCATGCAATAAAATTTAATTGAGTTAACTGACAAGAATCAAAATCCAAAATCATATTTTTGATTACAAATACTAATTTAGGATGGTCAAATGATAGAATATTGTTGAAATTTTTATCTACAGTATGAAATGAACACACAAATCCATGTAGAAGTTTTTCTATCCAAACCAAAAAAATACAATTTCAATGTATTTAAATTATTATAAATTTAACTTAAACAATATCTAATAGAATTTCAATTATTTTATTTATAATTTACTTGAAATATTTGAGTGAACTATACTATTTATTTCCTGTAATTGGACATCGAGCTGATTTTTTTTTCAAAATTATTATTTTGAAATATTTTGGTCATGATGTGGAAATCATTGATTTCCACATTGGTCCATAAAAATGTTACATGAATCATTTAGATGGGTCACATGTGTGTCTTACACATAATCCTAAGGCATGTATATGAGGGGTTAGCTCTACTGTAGCACCCTGGCCCATGAAATATCAGATCCGATGACTATGTCCCTTAAATTGGCATGATTATAAGAAATAAAATAATAGAGGATCAATGTGTTTAGTAGTACTGGTAAACAATATACATAAATGACTGTTTCATTACAATATAATACACTAATTAAAACATAATTTATTTCTTCCAATGAAAGCATTATTCGAGGAATTATGTGCATTAATATCATTCATATAATATTTATTTGTTTGTTGTGAAAAAAATCAAAAATAGTGTGACCTCAAATGCTGAGTAAGGGTAAAAAATATGAGAAGAAATAATGAATCAATGATAATAATAATAATTATGGCATGTTAAATCAATGAACCCACATACTATATAATAAATGAAAATTTATGTAAGTACATAAATAAATATGGAAAGGTGATAAAAGGATACACGTGTCATTAAAAGAATAAGATATGGAAAATTCAATATGAAAATGGAATAAACTAAAACACATTCCGTTTAATAATTGTACTAAAAATGAACTGTATCGATATATTTGTCAGTGAAAAATATCATGGATGAATAAAAACTATAAAACTACGTGGGAAATTCATAATTATTTGACATCATGTATCTAGTGCATGAACGACAACCAAAAATACCATTCTCAAGATGGTTTAATTCTACGTGTAAAAACTCATCCACTCTACATGGAATCAAAATCAAAAGGTTTTTGTCTAAATAATTTCATCTCATGAGATTACAGATGCATCAAGGGGCTATCATTAAGTAGTTACCAATGCGTAGGACTTTGTTAAATAGTCCCCAACACATGAATTTCATGTACCAAGAATTACACATATCAAAGGAATAATATGCCTTATCAAATATACATATTGAGTAAACTATATAAGATTATCAATATATCCATAAATAATAAAATATCATTCAATATAAACATAGTAATAAATTGGTATACAATCTTGGAAATGAACATATCCAAGATAAATGATATGGATATTTAGGGGAAATTCTACATAAAGCAGTTATAGGAAATCGAATGTTTCGACATGACTAAATGGAATTAAGGGATTTGATGTGAATGCTATACTTTTACAAATAAATTTAAACCATCCAAAGGATGATTTGGGATGGTATCAATACAACATATCCCAATTTGGTGAAAAATAATGTGTTATTGTCATTGATGAATGGATATATTATTAAAATATACATTAGAAAAATTATTTGAGGAAAATATCATCTTATTTGGAAAAACGTGATAAAAATGATGTCTATAAAATCACTTGAAAAAATTTTCAGTCAAAATTAACCTTTTAAACATGCGAAGGAAGATTCAATGAAATGATTGTAGTTAAACCGATACATGTTATATGAGGTAAAAAGTACATTCCTTCTGCACAATAAATTGTTAGCAAAATGCCTTATTTGGAAACAAAAGATAATAATCTGGTGAATGAATTGGTAAAATAAAAAAGTCAAAAGTCGATTTAAAAATAATTTTAATTTTTTTTACATTTTTTAAAACATTTCAATTAAACATCATTTTTTGAAGAAAACATGTTCTATGATTATGAAATAAATGAATTCAGGTTTCTAAAAAATAATTTTTAATACCAAAGAGTGTAAAATGGTAATAATTCATGAATGAGGTAATGAATTACCAAAGGAGTCGAAAATAGAAGAAATTATAGAATAAAAATATTATAATTTTCGTGAATGGAATCCCCATTGAATGATCATTTATATTAATCTTGAGTAAAATAAAATTCAATCATTCGAAAGTTCCCCATTCGATATTGAATAATTTTAAATCATAAGACTAGTAAATTAATACAAATAAATTAATGTTTTAAATAACATAAAGGTAAAAGAATTGAAGATAGAATATATCAAAAGGGGAAGTGTATACACCTCATGAAATGAGTGGGGAATGTGAAATTTCAATCATATATGTAAAAAGTGTGTTGAAAATCCCATACCATGAGTCTGACATGTCTTGTGAGTATTCATATTCATGAATAATAAAAATGTATTTTTTATTTAATAGATTTATAACGTTTTCAAACTTATCATTACTTTTTTTTCACTTACTACTACATTGATCTGATTAACATAAACAATTGTTTTTAGGTCGAATGTTTAAAATAAAATAGTTTATTTGTCAAAAACAACATTAAGAGGAAAACTATTATCAAATTGGACATTATGTAACATATATATAATTATAATCATGCAATAATTATCATATAAATATATAAATTATACTTTTGAAACCAATCACTAAATATGGTCACAAAAAATGAACTAATGTTACAATCATAGAGATGGTAGGTTTTAAGTATTCATGACTAACATTCCCATTTTTCATTTAACATTATGGAAAGAAGATAAGTAAAAATAATATTTCTAGAATGATAATTATATCATAAATAAATATTATTTAATCATATATACTTATATATCGAATTCATGTGTTGTGGATGAAATCACAACATGTTGAGGAAGTGGTAGTCAAGAAATCCACAAACGACGTTATCACTTTTTATGTGTGTGAAAGGGTAATAAAAAAATTAAATATATTATATTCCTATAAATTTAATTATATAATGACTATAATATATGGATTTTTGGACAATTTTTTTTAATTATGATCATCCTTTATTCCTATTATATATTTTGTAATCGAATCACATCTTTTTTAGGTTGTGGTAGCCCACACATCCACAAATGATGTTATCATATTTACAAAAATTTAAAAGTATAATGGGTTGTGTTATAAAAATAATAAATATGAAAAACGAATAATAAATATTATATAGATCATATAAAAATTGTGTTTCTGTCATAATTCAAAACCCTGAAATGTTGTAAAGAAAAAATTAACAAATTCATTCAATGAGGAAGCAGTTCGCCCTACAAAAAACAGATTGTTCATTACCCATTAGATGGATGTTTATGTAAGTGAATGTGTAAACATAACATGAAATAACATAGTATATTTAGGATTTTTTTTATAATATAATAATAGAATAAATATAGTTTGTGGTCCAATAATGGAAATAAAATGATAGAGTTCGAGGAAAGATGTTAGCGATTTTTTCGGGTAACTCGTTTTGGTTTACAGCAAAGGGAATCCATTAATGGATTTATGACCAAATAGAGGGTTTTTGTTTTATGGTGGTATTTTTATTTGTTATTTGGGTATTGATTGGTCTTGAAAAATTGGCATGCTATGTGTGACAAGCAGGGAAGAGAGGATACCTTTTATTGTGAAAGAGGAGTGACACTCTTGCAAATTTCAGAAAATAGAGTTCCCCCACGTTTTTCACATTGAAAGTTACTCCAATAATGGACCAAACGAGGTTTAAGTTATGACTGGAAACAAATATTTCAATAAAACTGATCTTCGAAATGTTTCTATAACATTTTATGCCTTATGGTTTATGTATAGTCCATTGTTATGCATAACTGCACTTTAATCATTGAAATTAATTTTAGTTACCTTCCTTCATGAAAATTATCATTTTTATTGCTTAAGGAGACACAATACAAAGAATGAACCATCATGAAATACAATACTACTGAAGAGCCAAAGAATCGTTAATAAGAAAGCTAATTCCATTAGGAGGGAAGGATCCTAAATTAAGGTAGATGGAAATAGAATGGCTTGGTGAAGCCTAGGAAGCTAGGATGTCCCCAAATTTACACCATCACACCTGTTGTGGGAGATCCCTATATGGGTTCCCAAGATCTGCATTCACATACGGATACGATAAACTATGCTCCAATGGATACATCCACTTCTAGATAGATCATTATAGAGAATAAAATAAGTATCCTCCACCCGCTTCAAATATATATTCCTTTGTGCACATACCTTAAGACCTGTGACCATCTCCTTAGCATCAGCCTGCAGGGCATCTCCATTTTCATAAAATTACGAAAAATCAATCAAAATGGACCCCCTTTGGTCTCTCATAATTCCACTGTAAAGAGCAGGATATTTAATGGAATTTTGTTTTTTAATAATTTAGAATTTTATGAGTCTGTGGCTTCTGACATCACTTGATTCCGAGACACGGTGTGCCTAGAATAAATTTCAAAAGTTTATTTCGGGTACGTCCAGTAAACGAACGAACTGGTTTTTCTATATTTTGAACCGGTTCACGGAATTGAAATCCGAGGGCACCTATGTACTCACAGCTTCGGTAATTACATAAGGGTATATTTATCGCCGTGGTGTTTTAAACGGGATGAAAATTAATTTTTTGGGGAATTAGATTAAAATAAATAAAATTGGTAGAGCACAATTTTATTTTGAGGGTGGTGGTCATTTCCTCCAAAGTGTGGATTTTAGAGAGTTGGGGCCCACATGAGCCCCAACCATTCATTTTTCCTCTAAACTCCTTAAAACCCTCATTAAATTGGCTTCCCCCTTTAATTTCAAATCCCTCCACCTATCTCAATCCATTAATTCATGACAACCCCTAAAATTTATGAGGATATTTCCGGTCCCTCTCATTAATTAATTGCCAATGCATTTGATTAATGAGGAAATTTCCTCTGCTTATCTTTAATTAATCTCTAACGCATTAAATTAATGAGGTGATTTGAATTTTGAAATTTAAATTTCATGTGTAATAAAATAATAGGATTTTCCTATTATTTTTCTAGTGAAGGGATTTTGCTGTGCTAAGGAGGATTGGGAGAGCTCTTGAGTTTTTGAAGAAAACATTCGTCTAACAAAGAATGGTGATTTCTTAGAAGTAGAACGCCTTTTCCACGAATAATGACGACGCGCCACCCATTCTCTTCTCTGTGACAAGAGAGGAGATGCAATTCCTCCTCGGTTCCCTCTGACGTCACCAACGAATCCTTTCCCCATGACACCGTCTTCCGTGACCCCCGACATGTGATATAAATAATTGAGGTAGGGATCTATTCATGAAAGTGAATATTTTCATACCTCATTCTTCATTGGGTATTGTTGTTTATTTATGGGAAATTGTTATATCTTTATGTGGAGGTCACGGGCCAAATGAACACGCCCTGATGACCCTCTATTGATCTTGTTTATTATTATTATTAGAATCAACAACTGAAGGGGGAGGAAGCACGACGTCCTCGCGCCGTGCCGGGAACGAGGCGAAGGAAGCCAACGTCGTCACACCGGCTATGCGAAAGGACCCGCGGCCCACAACGCGGGCCACTTCGGCGTAAGAAACGGCTTTCCCGTCATCTAGTTGGGCGAACAGGTGCCGTGATGCCAGGAGGGAGCCCCACCGGAAGAGCTGCAGTCCACCGTGCAGGCGGCTTGCACAAGATGGCCTGCCCTCCTAGCCATCTTGTTTGGGAAGGGTGGTGCCTCTTTTCGTCACTGGTTCGGATAGCCGGAGGGCGATGGGGCACCTTGGAACACTCTTCCTTCAGGCGGAGCCGCTCGGCCCACCGGCCGAGCCAGCCGGGCAGCGCCGGGCCGATACGAGCTGGGCCGCGCCCCACTGTGCCGCGCCGCGCCATGCTGGGCAGAGCCGCACCACATCGGGTTGGGCCACATCCTTCGGGCTGAGCTGCGCTTTCCTTTGGACCGGTCTGACTCCCCTGCTGGGTTGGACTCATCAACCAGGTTTAACCTGACCTGTCGGCCCATTGGGCTAAACGGGTCGGGCCTGTTATTCACTTAAATGTGAATAACATAACAACCGTGAATTTGATCGATGCACCGTCTATGGAACTGGGAAGATTTCGATCAGTGGGTCCTGTTGCGACACTATAAGTGAGTTTTGGAATACATTGGTAAATGGATGGGTTTGGAATGAGAATATTTCCAACCGAACCCTAGAACGTAAATGGAAATATCTCTCATACCGGATGTCCCATTGACGCGTCGTCTTTCACGTTGAGTTCTTTTTGACAAGATGAAACTTCAGGATACATCAACAATGGATCTCATTATAGTTTATGTATCGACCCCTTTTTACTCGTGGAGCAGACCCTCCCCGAATCAAGTACGTTGTGTACGGGAAATCTAGAGCTGGCTGCGCCAGCAACGAAGATGACGACTGTACATGGATCCGACGTGGGCTCGGAAGCAAGGACGACTATACATGGATCCTACATGGGTTCGGTAGTGATGAAGTTTGTACTGGGATCCTCTATGGGTTCGACAATGATGACTATTGTTCATGTATTCTACGTCGGGCCAACAATATTGACCTCTGTACATGTATCCTGAGTGGGTCCGATAGAGTAGCTGGTCTTGTATCCTATGTGGGTCTGACAGCTTACCTAGTTTTGTATCCTATGTGGGTATGATACATTAGATGAACCAGTGACTACCTCTGATCATCTCTATCACTAAAAGAATGATGTATACCTGTGTGAGCTGAGTCTTGACTTTCAGTCATTATCTTTGGTATAATTTCTTTCTTTCCTGTGTGGACAATATTGTTCTTGGGCTTGGAGGTTGGGGAAGTACTGAGATTGATGACTTAGGTATATGTATGGGCATATACCTATGTAGGGTTGGTTGATTCTTCGTGTTTGTTACTTTACGTTATGGATTATCCTTTGTGGATTCTAGGAGACCATCAAGAGTCTCGGGGTCCCTACTGAGTATCGTATTCTCACCCCTGCACAGGCATTGCCCGCACAACATTGTGTTGGATGCCAAAGACAGACAACACTGATCGTGGAGGAGTCTGGTGGAGCTGGACGGTACCCGGAGGTGGACCACCTAGTGAGGCATGCATGAAGTGGACGAGTGGACCTAAGGTGTCGAAGAGACCATCTGTACCCACCCATCAGGTGGGATTCCCGAAGGACAACCTGGTCGTTGTTGCATAATGTTACTACTGTTGTAATTTCCATTCCAAGTGTATTGTACTTTCAGTTGGGATTGTATACTATCACATTTAAATTTCAGCACATAATTTTGTACTTTGTTTTACATAGTGATTACTTAATTTGTGCACTCTGTTATGTTGTTTACTTATATAAAGGAAATATCTTCCATTTTTATCAAAATTTATGACTTTGGTGCTAGTCTCCAGCCCCTGGCCAATGGAAGGTGGGCTTGGGGTTGTCACGACATGAGACCCCAGAACAGATCATAACCAATTGGTATCAGAGGAGTTGGTTCTACCACAGAACTCAGGACTCTGATCATACCCTTCTTTGAATCAATAGTGTTAGGAGTATTGATTGTTGTTTTCAGTCCAGGGAGTCCATTGTTGGTGTAGCGGCCGAAGTATCCATACACCAGGACTCGGAACACTGATTTACGACTCAGTATAGGAAAACACTGATTGCATGTGCGTGTTTTAAAAGTTTACTTTGTGATTACTTTTTGTCAGCTCACCATATATACTGTTTGACCGTGGCACAATTTTTTTATTTTCAGGATGGCCCCATAAAGGTAGCCAGTCAGGGTTCCTAGTTACCTGCGAGATGGAATCCCACCAAGTGATGAGGCCTCGATGCTGTGCCCCATCATAGTAGAGGGACCACCAGTACCACTTCCAGTTGGGCCACCGATGCTACCAGCCCCAGCAGCGGAGAGTTCATGCTACCTGAGCACGTTGTACAAATTTCAGCAATAGAGGTCACCGAGGTTCCGCGGAGAGATGAACCCTCAGGCCGCCGAGGATTGGCTGGAGGCTATCGTCTGAGTCTTCAGGTTGGAAGGGACACTATATGACCTTATGGTTATCCTTGCCGCGAGTCTACTGCATGCAGCATCAGGTAGATGGTGGAACATGATGCTCTAGGTGCACGTCGTGGCATCATTCCCTTGGATGGACTTCGAGAGCCTCTTCCACTCGGAGTTTGTTCCAGCCACCATTTGTACGATGCACATCCAGGAGTTACTAAACTTTTAGTAGGGTAGTATGATAGTTTCTCAGTACTCGGTGAGGTTTACTATCCTCTAATGCTACTCCACAGACATTGTGTTGGACCCATTCTTTAGAGCCCAGAACTTCAAGTAGGGACTGAGGCATGAGAACAGAGCTTCAACAATTCCACTCAACATTACAATGCAGGCATGGGTACTGGAGCTGGCCAATTTAGTGGATAGATTTCTTGCTGAATTGCCACCAGCAGCGAGACCCAACGCAGGACGACTTGGAGAATAGTCTTTTACTGTCGTCAATCAACAGATGTCACATGGGTCCATGCAGACCAGGAAATCATGTGGGCCACCTCAGGATATAGGATCGGTTGTGTGGGGAACCCGAAACATTTCCAGCCTTACGAGGATCAGACAATGCTACGCATACGGGGGGGCAGGGCCACATGGCTCCAGACTTCCCGACATGCCATGTAGATGAGTAGTAGACAATAGAGGTACCTTCCATGTAGAGGCAGAGGTTCGACCATTTCAGTCCTCAGGGAGCAGGAGGATGAGGTAGAGGAGCTGGGCAAGATGTGGGTGGTGGAAGATACTTCAAGGCTCTACCACCACCACCCCCAGGAGGTCCACCCCGACCACAGGGAGCTGGCAGACAGAGACAGGCATTGCTCTAGTTAGCAGAGGCTTATAACCACAGTGCACCTGAGATGATTCGAGGTACTATCTACGTCTACTCCACCCTTGAAACAGTTCTTATAGACCCAGGCATGAGTCATTATTTTATTACCACATCCATTGTTTGGAGCTCGTAAATTCCAACGGAGCCGTTGGCTCGATCCTTACAGCTATAGACTCCTATGGGAGCAGACTCGACGATTACCCACTATTGCCGGAAGTGTGAGCTTACTCTATGAGGTGAGATCTTTTGATGTTATCTTCTGGTAGCGGTGTCGAGGCCTTACGACGTCAGCTTGGGTATGGACTGGTTATCTGCAGTCTATGTCCACATCGACTATATTAGGCACAATGTTTAGTGTGTTTGCATAGATGGGACCCAGTTCACCTTCACAAGCGAGAAGGGAGCCTTTGCAGCACGGGATGGATTACGAAGTGGAGGGGGCATCAAATCACACATCAGTTAGATAGTCTCATCCTCATATTAGTGGATATGCAGAGTCCTAGTTTTCCTGTTGTGGTAGATCAGTATGCAGATGTTTTCCCTGACGACGTTCCAGGACTACATCCTCAAAGAGTGGTAGACTTCTACATAGTCATGTACCCTGATACAACACAGATATCTTCTCCAGAATATCGGATGGCTCTCACCGAGCTTCGTGATCTATGGCTAGAGCTGGAGGACTTATAGGGACATGGATTCATCCGACCCAGTGTTTCACTATGGGCTTCTCCGATTTTGTTCGCCCAGAATGTGAATGGGATCTTGCGACTGTGTGTCGACTATCGTTTCCTGAATCAGGTGACCGTAAATAATAAGTACACACATCCAAGGATTGAAAATCTCTTTGATCTACTCAAGGGAGCATGATGGTTCTCAAAGATAGACCTCCTGTCAGGCTATCACCAGCTCAGAGTTCGAGATGAGGATGTGCAGAATATGCCCTTCAGGTGTCAGTATGTCCATTATGAGTTATTGGATATTCCCTTTAGCCTGACCAATTCTCTAGTAGTGTTCATGAGTCTTGTAAACCGGATCTTATAGCCTCACCTCGATATGTTTGTCATATTCTTCATTAAAGACATACTGATTTACTTGCCTACTGAGGAGGAGCATGCCTACCACATGCAGATTGTACTGGGTACACTTAGAGAGAAGAAGGTTTATGGTAACCTCTCGAAGTGCAAGTTCTAGAATCGAGAGGTTCACTTCTTGGGGCATCTCCTCTCAGAGGTGGGAGTTGTAGTGGATCCTGTGATGATCGAGGAAGTGCTTGCTTGGGAGCCACCCAAGAGCGTGACAGATGTGCAGAGTTTCCTAGGTATGGCTAGGTACTATTGGAGATTTGTGCCAGACTTCTCTAAAGTTTCAACAACGCTTACAGCTTTGAAGAAGAAGGGGAAACCCTTCGTGTGGTTTGACATATGCCAGCAGAGCATTCAAAAGCTGAGGCAGAGATTGACTAGTGTGCCCATCTTGAGGCTACCATAGGAGGGAATTGGGTACAAAATTTACTGAAATGAATTAGGGACAAGATGTGGGTATGTCCTGATGTAGGAGTGAGCTGTGATCACTTATGGTTCATGTAAGTTGAGGTAGCATGAGAAGAACTACGCTACCCATGACCTAGAGTTAGCCACAGTGGTCTTCGCCATTAAGATGTGGCAGCACTATCTGATGGGTGAACGCTTTATAGTCTACTCAGACAACCAGAGTCTCAGGTACATTTTCTCAGAGATGGACCTGAACCTGAGATAGTAGAGAAGGTTCGAGTTCATCTGGTACTATGACTTTGAGATAGTGTATACTCCTAGGAAGGGGAAGATTGTGGCTGATGCTCTTAGTAGGAGATCGGGCATTCAACAACATGGAGTGGTGACAAAGTAGTTAGCTGTTTTGCAGATATAATTTGTGAATAGAGATGGGGAAACCATTCTATAGTCCCTCAACAGTCACTCCACTACATTAGTGGGTCAGAGAGGCACAATGTGGTGATGTTGAATGTGAAGCGAGACGTGCTCAGATATCCTCAGGGCTGGCACCTGATGGATTTTATGATAGAGAGGAGCACGTCATCCTCTTCATGGGATTTACCACGATACCTCTTGCCCTGTATGAGGAGGTGTTGAGGGAGTTCCACACATCACCTCTAGCAGTACATCCATGAGTGGTGAAGATGTATTAGGACCTCAAACGATAGCACTACTGGCTGGGTATGAAGAAGGCTATAGTAGAGTTCTTTTCTGCAATCCTCAATTGTCAACAAGTGAATGCGGAGCACCATATACCAGAAGGATTTGTACAAACCTTAGAGGTTCTTGAGTGGATGTGGCATGGGATATCCATGGATTTATTGACGGGGATTCCACATATATCCATGGGTCATAACTCTATATGGGTGACTGTAGACTGACTCACCATGTCGGCCCACTTCCTACCGATAAGAGAGCATGGCTCAGTAGAGAGCTTGGAACACCTCCGCCTTTAGGAGAACATGCAACTTAATGGTGTGCCATCATCTATAGTGTCTTCTTAAGATTCTCTCTTTACATCCCATCATTGGAAGGGGTTGAATGTGGCTTTTGGGACAGAGCTACGACTGAGCACTGCCTTTTATCCTCAGATGGATGTTTAGATGGAGAGGACCATTCAGACTCTCGAGGACATGCTCAGCGCATGTGTCCTCGACTTTGGTAGAATCTGGGAGGATCATATGCCCTTGGAGGAGTTTGCATACATGAACAGCTACCACACCACCATCGGGATGGCACCGTAAGAGGAACTATACGGCTGACCATGTAGATCAACTCTATGCTGGACTGACCCTAGAGAGTCATTATTTGTAGGCCCAGATATGGTCAAGGCTATGATGGAGAAGGTGCATATCTTCCAGGAGCGGATGAGGACTGCATAGAGCAGATAGAAGTCCTATGTTGATAGGAGACGAAGACCACTGGAGTTGAGGATGACGACAATGTTTCCTTTTGAGTCTCACCTTGACATGGATTACTGAGATTTGGATAAGGCAGTAAGTTATCTCCACGCTTCATCGGGACTTTCCAGGTAATAAGTATAGTAGGCTAGGTGGCTTACTGCATAACACTTCCAACTCGGTTGCACCAGGTGCATGACGTCTTCCTTGTATCTCAGCTGATGTGATACGTGCACGACCCGACCCACATCATCGACCACTGGGAGATGAACATCGATGACGGGGCTACATTCATGGATGTCCTAGTGGAGATCGAGGATAGATAGGATCCGGTCCTATGTGGATGTTTCATTCTTCTCGTGTGAATTCATTGGAAGTACGGGAGCCTCTAGGAGAGCACATAGGAGCGGGAGGCTCTGATGCGTTCTCAGTACCCTCATTTGTTTCCCTAGTTTATGTTGTAGCTTTACGGGTACATAAATCTATGAAGATGAAGTAATGTAAAGACTCATAAATTTCAAGGGAATATTTTTTTCATAATACTTTGGAAGTTTATAAGTCTGTGACTTCTGATGACACTTGATTCCAAGACCCGGTGTGCCCGAAATCAAGATCTGAAGTTTAGCTTCTGTACATTCAGTAACTAAATGAGCGGATTTATCTATATTTTGAACCGGTTCTCAAAATTGAAATCTAAGGGAACCGATGAACTCACAGCGCCGGTAATTACTTAATGGGACCCTTACCACGGTTGTGTTTTAAGCAGGTTGAGAATTATTTTTTTGAGGAATTAGTTTAAAATAAATAAAATTGGCAGAGAAAATTTTTTTTTTTAGGGTGGTGGTTATTTCCTCTCAAGTGTAGATGTTAGAGATGTAGGGCCCACACGATCCCCAACCATTCACTTTTTCTCTAAAATCGTTAAACCCCCTCATTAAATTAGCAACGCCCCCTTTAATTTTTAATCTCTACACCTCCATCACTCCATTAATTCATGACAACCCCTCAAATTTATGAGGATCTTTCCTCTCCCTCTCATTAATTAATTTCCAATGCATTTAATTAACGAGGATCTTTTATCTACCTCTATTTAATTAATTTCCAACTCATTTAATTATTGAGATGATTTTAATTTTGAAATTCAAATTGCATGTGTAATAAGATAATATGATTAGCTTATTATTTTACTAGGGGAGGGCTTTCGTTGTGCTAGGGAGTATTGGGAGAGCTCTTGAGTTTTTGAAATACACCTCCCTCCAACAATGATTGCTGATTTCTTCGATGAAGAATTCTGGTTCCATGACGAATGATGATGTCCCACCCATTATCTTCTCCGCAACAAGAGAGGAGACACCACTTCCTTATCGACGCACTCCGACGTCGCCTACGAATCCTTTCCCCGTGACGCCGTCTTCCGCAACGCCCGACATGTGACATAAATTATTGAGTTAGGTGTTTATTCATGAATGTGAATGTTTTCTTACACCATTATTCATTGGAAATTTTTGTCTATATACGACCAATTGCTATCTCTTTACACGGATGGAGCGGACCGAACGAACATGACCCGATGACCCTCTGTTGATCTTTTTTATTATTATTAGAATAAAAAATAGAAGGTGGAGGAAAAATGAAACCTTCGTGCCATGTCGGGAAAGTGTAAAAGGAAGTCGGCACCGTCGTGCCAGCTATGCGGGAGGAATCGTGGCCCGCATCAGGGGCGGCATGGGTGGAAGAACCGACCGGCCTGTCGGCCAGCCGAGTGAAGGGGAGCGGGGACGCCAATATGGTGACTCGCCAGAGAACCGTTCGTCCTGTGGACCAGCCAGGCGGAACTGATCCACAACTCTAGGAGGGCGTCGTGCCAGTAGATTCTCGGTCCACTGTGTGAGGCGGTTGTTCCAGAAGGCTGGCAGGCATATCCTGCCGGTTTGGGAAGTGTGGCGCCGATTGTCGCCATCAGTTTGAACAAACGAGGGGGGGGGGGGGGGGGGGGGGTTGGGGGGGTTCCCCCTCAGACCGCTCGACTTTTGGGCTAAGCCTCTTGGCCAGGTGGTCGAGCCAGCCGGGCCGGGCCAAGCCGTGCCGCACCATGTTGGGCCGGTCTGCACTCTGTCGGGCCGAGATGCGCTTTCCTTTGGAATGGTCCAACACCACGGCCGGGTCGAACCCCACAAATTGGGTTACCCTGAACTGTCGGCCCATTGTGCTAAACTGGTTGGGCTCATTATTAACTTAAACATGAATAACATAAAGACCGCATGTTCGATCAACGCGCCGTCTGCGACACTGGGTCCCTTCGATGAGGAAATCCTATTGTGATACACTAAGTGAGATTTGGAAAAATTTGGTAAATATCCATGTTTGGAACGAGCATATTTCCAACTAGGCCCCTGGAACAAAAAAAATATCTCTCAGACCAGACATTTGTTTGATGCGCCATCTGTCGCGTTGAGTTCCTTTTGATGAGATGTAATTTCGGGATAAATCAACTGTGGACTTCATGACAGTTGATGTATCAGCCCCATTTTACACATGGAGCGAACCCCCCTGAAATCAAGAACACTATTTGTGGGAAACCTAGATTTGGTTGTGACTGCGACGATGACGACGACTGTACTTGGATCCTACATGGGTTCAGCAGCGAGGACAACTGTACTTGGGTCCTTTGTGGGTTTGGCAGTGATAATTTCTGTACTGGGATTCTCTGTGGGTTCTACATCGATGACTACTGTTCATGTATCCTATGTGGGTCTGACAGTATTGACCTCGGTAATTGTATCCTGAGTGGGTACGACAGAGTAGCTGGTCTTGTATCCTATGTGGGTCTGATCACTTAGCTGGTCTTGTATCTTAAGTGGGTCTGACAACTTAGTTGAATCAGTGACTGCATCTGATCATCTCTATCGCTATACGAATGATGTATACCCGTGTGAGCTGAGTCTTGACTTTTAATCATTATATTTGGTTTCATTGACTTTTTCATGTGTTGAATACATTGTGCTTAGGCTCGGAAGTTGGAGCCGTACTAAGATTGATTACTTAGATATATGTATGGGAATGTATCTATGTTGGGTTGGTTGATTCATTGTGTTTTCCACTTTTCTTTATGGTTTATCATTTGTGGAATCTGGGAGACCTTCGGGGGTCTCAGGGTCCCTACTAAGTATTGTATACTCACCCCTGCATGGGAATTGCCTGCAAAACCTTGTGTTGGATGCAGACGACGGACAACAATGATTGTGGAGGAGTCTTTTGCCGATGGACGGTACCCATAGGTTGACCACCTAGTGTGACGTTCAAGGAGCGGACGGGCGGACCTGAGGTGCCAAGGAGACCATTTGTACCCAGCCTTCAGGTGGGATTCTTAGAGGATGACTCGGTGGGTGTCGAACCACTTTACTACTATTGCAATTTCCTTTCCAGTTGTACTGTACTTTCAGTTTGGTTTGTATACTGGCCCATTTACTTTTCAGCACTTACTTTTGTACACAGTTTTACTTATTGCTTACATCACTTGTGTAATCCGTTGTGTTGTTTACTTATATAAAGTCAATGCCTTCCCTTTTTATCAAGATTTACGAATTTGCTGCTAGTCACCATCTTCTGGCCTATGGAAGGTGGTCTTGGGGTAGTCACGACACGGTTCCCGAGGACAGGTCGTGATAGCCACCACCTCTTATCTCTCCCCTAAAGAGATTTGTCCATGTTGAGTTTGAGCCCACCCTTTAGGGGGTGCCAATGAACCCAATGACCATGACACGACCTCCACTCCTGAGAGGCCATGCTTAAGATAAGCAATCTACGAAATGGGGCACAATGATAATCTTCACATATGCTAACAAAGTCCAACAATATATTCTACATTTTGACACTGATACTAACATGAGTTCGTGAGGAGTTCTTGTGACACACGTCATTCCGACCATTCCAAATAATCAAGAGCCTTTCCACTAGAATGACGACCCTACCTTTCCTCTATAGACCATGCTCACCTACACAAGAAATTCACCACCTCAATGAATCCTACAACATCCCTCCAATACGTTGCCACCCTGAGACATGACCAAGATCCTACCAACTCCACTGATCCAAATAGGTCTTGATGAAGAGATGCTCCACTATTTCTTATTGATGATTGACACAATTCCAACATCTCAATGCCATGTTAACAATGATATGTTGAATATTTTTGGTCAGTGGACATGATATTATTCCAGAATATCCACAATACAATGTTGAGTTTGGGAGGGAGTCCCTTGAACCACAACGTGTCCCCCCAAAGGTCGACTGAGTTTGGTTCCCTCTTCACACTAACATAGGCCTTTAGAGAATTATTCCCCAATGTAGAACTCGTGATGATGAGATAGATAGGGTCCTCATTCGCAATGATATCCTTGAACACAAAATGTTGATTATCATTGAGAATAGCATGTATAAAACTAGGGTACTCACTTGCCTATTTGAATGAAAAATTCAGAACTGTGCATCCCATAAACCATAGTCCCCCCCCAAATCATGATGCCCGAAATTCACCTCACCTATACCAACATGCCAACGTGCAGGAGGAAGACGTCCCTCTATGTATGGGAGAATTAATAGACACATTTTTTATGGATGATTCCTCTACACCTCCAAATCCATCCCATAAATATCCTGCATGATCTTTCCCCATAGTGTTCACCCTTCCATCGGTTCTCATGCCATATTGGCATGCATCCCTTGTATGGTCACCCTAGCACTCCTTAATTGATACCTACATCATCTACAGATCTCACTAGACACATCCTAGAGGAATAGTCATGTCTTCTTCCCAGCTAAATATCCCATATAAAAGAACCATTTTCCTCTCCATATAGGCAATCACACATTTATGAACCTTCAATGTGTACATGAGATTCCTGTGGATAGAAACCCAAACACTATAAAAAAATGTGATATTCCCTAAAAAATACAGGAACATGTTTTCTAATTGAGTATGTTCCCCAAAATGTTCCCCACTATATTGTCAATGTGGTGAACGTGAAGGGAGTTTGGACTAATTGTAGATACAAGTTACTATGAGGGAAAATAGACTCTCTTTATATTCAAACCGTGTTCTAAAGACCCAAACTTCTTAGATGAACTGTTATTAATAGTAAAAAACAAGATTTTACCTATTCACTACCTCTCCACTATATTTGATGTGTTCCCCTATCATCCCAATCATCCCATTCACTAATCTCATACTTCGATTAATAAAATAAATAGTATCATCTACAACCATCATGTGAGATGTCCCTTTTGAGCATGTCTATCCTAGTAGGGAAAAACTCTCCCCAAGTGCAGGACCCTCTTAATAAACCAGTTGAGGGCATTTTGTGATAAATTTAACAGAGTGGGAGAATGGGGTCCCCTTACATTATGTCTCTCCGTGTCATGAAAAAACCTAAACATTTACCCTTGAACGAATTGGATATCCACATCAAGATAAAGTAGAGGAAGAGGAGGCCTCAAGTCCACTTAGAGAGTCCCTTGCAATTCAAATCATATAATATGGAACTCTTTTTCATTCTATCGTATCCCCCTCATGATGCCACATAACCCTTGCTCCATCTCTCACAAGCCACTCCTCAATTAGAAGAAGTTCAGTTAGAAGTCCCTTATTATCCATGAGATCACTAAATAAGGAATCATACCATTATTGTTATAGATGGGTCTCTAGGGATTCCACTTCCTGACATATCGTGAGTAGGTCCTGATCAGGTGTAGGAACGTTCTTCCTCCCCCATTGTAATAGATTTTTGAGCATCCCTATCTAGTTGTGGAACAAAATCCATGGATTCCCTAATTGAGTATCATCCCATGAAACCCTGACCACATCATTGGAACTCATCTCTCCCATCCATGAATTTTAGAGCATGGTGTGGCCTTCTATTTGGGTACAATAACTGAGAGAGTGCCACAATGGAGATTGGTAAGATAGGTAACGAACTAAATGAGAATGTTTAGCATCTGGGAAGAGAGAAAGAGATGGATCATTAAAAAAACACAAATCGAGCAGACACCAAGTTCGTCTTCCCACTCATTGGTTGTTACACCAGGTTTATTGGTCCCCCTCTAAGTATCCAAGGAGTGTTATCATCAAGAAGGACATCAAGGTCACTCTAAAGAACATCTCTCTCTATGATATTAAACATACCATAAACAAAAGATAAAATTAAATGCTGAGAGCCTACCTATATTTTTTGTGGAAATGAATTGTTCCTTTGCATGAGTCAATTTCATTGATATATTATCCTTCCAAAACAACCATATTTGGGAGTTAGGAGGGTTTCCATGTTGAAAACCATGAACTTGGAGAATATGAACGAATTTCGTAATTCTACCTGATGCTTGTTTGGGTTCTAGGATAGTCACTACGGATACTAAGTGGTTAATTAATTCGTTAACATGATATCAGATTTGTCCCTTTCCCCTAGCACTGAAGAATTACATATAATAACACTAATAATTTAAATGTGGGAATATGGATTTGTCCCTATGCTTTTGGCCCTTGACATGAAGATAAAACTACTGGGCACTAGAAACATCCATCTTAGACATTGAATAGGAGGACATTCTATTCATTCTGACCTCGTTAGAAGTCAGAGTGTAGCCCCACTTTTCCAAAAACATATTTGAATATGATGAGGAAACAAAGATATTAACATCCTCCTTACTCTTGGCTGAATATCCAGAAGGTGAGCCTGGTAAGGTTAGCAATGCTGACGATACATGCTAGGAGGAAGGAGATGACACTGGTGGCACCAAGGGGGGAAGATGATCATAGATTCTCACAAGATTCACTAATATTATCTTCAAAAAAATTATTTTTTTCTCATTATACTTTATAAATTATGATTATTAAAAAAATGGAACCCATTTTACCAAATTATAATAACAAAAGTGGATGGAATTAATTAATATTTAATCTAGAATATGGGACAATAATGCTGCTTTTTATGGAAAAAATGTCCAAAATTTTTCTATGTTTTTATACACAATATCACAATGAAATTAATTAAAATAGAATAAATTGGATTTCTTGGAAATTAATTGATATATTATGACTTTAAAAGAATATTAAATAATAATTTATGACTAAAAAAAATTATTCAAAAAAAACTTTTGAATTAAAATTCAATATTATTCACTATTGATTATAAAATGATGCATTACATAAAAATACCAAAAAATTACTTTTAGATAATTTACATGATTCTATTTCAAATATAATGCTTATATTAACATATAAAATAAATAAATTTTCAATAAATTTGATTTTAAACAGGTTCTCTATTAAATTTATGTAAAACTACCATTATAAAAATATATGTTATTATGCATAATATAAGGTTTATTCTAATCTTATTCCTCTAAAATATATTGTATGAAAATAATTTTTCTATTGAATATATAATATATATATCATTAAAATTCACTCATGAATTATAATTAATTTAATTTATTAGGTTAATATTAAATTTTGAGCATAATATTTGTTTTCTATAAAACGATTCTCTTTATATTAATATGTTTCTTAAATTATTTTCAAATTAATTGGTAACTAATGAATTGATTTTTTTATAAACCTATATATTTTGATAATTATGTTTATAAAATTCATTAACATTGATTTAATGGCTAGGTAATATCCCATTTTATTAAATAATAATATTTTGATAATATAATATTGTTTGGTAAAACGCAATCTTATTTGTAATGTATGCTTTCATGGAATGTAATTACTATTTTTGACAGAAGATAACTCAATTTCATGTTCATTACTAGCTATAAACTATATAGAATTCATTTAAAATACTATATATATATATATATTAAATTTTTAGGATATTAAATTCCCTTATGTGATTGGTGTTATGTGTTATTTACGTTATGAAATGAAATGTTCTTACACTATATATTTGAGGTGTTACATTCTATCCACATTAAATAAATTATATCATCGAAATTTAAACTCAATCATGGTGATATATTTTTTGATATTTCGTATATTGAAATTCCTCATCATGAGAAGGGTTCATAAAATATTCTCCAGAAAAGAGATAATGGGAAGTAAAGTGGTTACATGAAAAATCATATCACTAGGCATATAAGTAGATGAAAATTAGTGGAATGTATAGATACATACAAGGAAGGAAAATGATAACGTTTTGAGGGAGTGATTAAGAACATCAATCACACAAAATATTTAATGATCCATAGAAATTCGAGGGCATAGGATCAATAAATCTGCAAAGATTTAAGAAGACCATCAGTTCAAATATAATTTCAGTTATTAGGTCAACAATTTTTAAGATCATCTTCTTCATGTTGAGAAATTCATTTTCTACCTAATAATACAGGGAAATATACATAATTTATAGGTTACAATTTCACCATAAAATTTTCATCTTTTGGTTTTTCATCGATCAAATTATAATTCATCAAAAAAGTAAATTTGATCCATAAAGTACTACAATAAACAATTATTGAACCATATGGCCTTAAATAATAGTGTCATGTATAACTATTTGTCTCTAAATATTTTAAAAAACCAATATAGCTAAAACATTAATCCCTAATAAAAAAATTTACACTTCCAGTTCATTATTAATATTTATTATTTAAAATTTTCAGCTAAAAAAATTGACATATTATTCAAGACATTATGTAAGTCAGTGATTGGTGTTAATCCCGTATAACCCTTTGGTCAACATTTCAGTTCCTACAACCTTCTTGAAATCGATAGGTTGTCACATGGCATACATGTTTTTGGTCTCTAAAACCATATTGATATAAATTCCAAAAATAAATATGATGTACATCTTTGAAATTAGTTTATTCCATAAATAGCCTTTTAACTAATGTTTTCAATAATAACCTCAATATATAAGTAATACATCCATTTTATTTTATCATTTTTATATTATTGGTCTGAGGATTATACTAGGAAACTCATTCTCATTATCTATTAAAATCAATAATAATAACTAATAATGAAAAAAATAATTCTCTAATATATATACCCCAAGAGGGTCAAACCAAGTATACATTAAGGCCCATTATCATGTATAGGGTTGTGATATGTAAGGCTCAACACACCACATCAATGTAATTACCTTGAGGTAGATCTATGCCAAAACCACACCCACTTGTAGTATCCAGACATAGATTTATTTATAGAAAGAAAACACAATCCTTTCCTTACCAAAATTATAGGATGTTCTTTAATACATATCCTCAAATTTTACCTCATTGTTTTGTTCTCTAATATATGTTTTCTTAAATATAATTCCAAAGGTTACTGCTAAACATACATTGATATCGAATATATAACTGAAACCACAAATATCATATATCTTGCGTCTACAACCATTGCATTGGTAGGATAATAGTGAATCATATACGGAACGACCAAAATGATTATTACTATTGGTAGACTAGATAAATACATGATCCCTATAATAAAATAGAATGCACTAATTATATCATAATTTTTGTTTTCATTCGAGTATATCATTAATCAAACAACTATTTCCATGAATAACATTCATAGTACACTTCTTCGATTTTTGGGAAAAAGGAAATAAACAAAAGTTGAGATCAAATGATAACTGAGGGTAAAGTACATGATACATAAATATAAATCAATTGGAATTATAATTATTTCCTTGTAAATTACTGAAGACACATGACATGAAATCAAAGAACATAAAGGGAGTCGAATAAGAAATGGAAGGGTAATAAATGGAAACATATTCCATTCAAATATCTTGATATGGAAAAAATCAATATGTTAGGGTATGAAAATAAAAAACGTGTCATTTAATAAAAAAAAACTAATGCACATTCAATGATATGTTGATGTAAATATCATGTATGAATAAAAGATGAAACTAAATTAGGGAAATGATTGATTATTAGACATCATGTATATGGAACATGAACTGAAACCATCAAGATCTTTCACAAGAAGGGGTATGTTTATTGGTAGAAACCCAAAAAATATAAATGTAAAAAAAACATCAACAATTTTTTCCTACTAATTATGTCTCAAGAGACATGTAATAAATTGTGGGGATTTCATTAACCAATCCTCAACCCATAGGAAAAACCATAAATGGCCCCACACGCATGACTTTTAGGTCTCAACCAGTCCTCATATCAAAGAAACATTATGACTTATCAAATAACAATATTTTAAAAAGATGATGATTTTAAAATATTTCTAAAACTAGTCAAATAAAAATAAAACAAATAACTGTAAAAATATAAAATATGTTATGTAATTAACATATCCATGATAAATGATAATGATATTTAGGGGGAACGGAATCTAAAATTAGCATATGAAATTGAATATTTCAAGGGAACTAAAAAGAATCAAGAATGTGAATTTGAATATTATACATGGCCAAATTAATCTAATACCAACTAGAAGAATATTGATGATAATTTCAATAAATCATATACCATGTTTTGTGAAATAAATTGTTGGTAACCTAGTTGAATGAAATTATTAAAATAATATCCATTAAAAATATTTTATATGAAAAATATCATTTCATTTTTAAAAAACCATTGAAAAATATTTTCCATTAAAATAACTTTTGAAATCATTTTATGTGATAATTATCCTTTTATGAATCACACGAAATCTTCAATGAAATTATGGTGGGAAAATCCATACATTTCACTTGAGGTGAAAATTGCATTCCTTTTTCATGGTAAAAGGTTAGAAAAATGCACTGTTCAGAAAGAGATGAAAAGATAATTTGGAAAACATTTATAAAATAAAAAAATTGTAATACATAATTTACTAAATGCTTTTGAAAATGATAAAATCATTTTTGAAATATTTTTAAGAAAACATATATTTTTGAAAAAAATAGGTTCTCTGATAAAAGGGAGAAATGATGTTGGGTTTTCATAAAAAACATTCTAAAACATTTTGAGTAAAAAAGAGTGGGAAAATGGTAATAATAAATGAAAAAGTACATGACTAACAAAAAAATGGAAGTTTAAATGTATCATGTTACAATGGTCATATAATTTCCTCGAATTTAAACACCATTTAATGATAATTAATAATTTTCCAGAGGAAAATAATCTATGAACATTAAAAAGTATCTCATACAAATTTTAACCAATTTAAATCACAATCATCATGACTGAATAATATATAAATGAAAGAGTTAAATTTCATGAAAATAAAGGGGTTAATTATATAATATATCAAAGTGTTAGTAGATTCAACGCAAAAAATAAATATGTGGTGAATATGATATTTATCTCATAGATGAAAAAAGTGAGTTGAAAAACTCTTCTCTTGAGTCGGACTTATGTCTTGCACATTTATATTCAAGAATAATCAAACTACGATAATTATTTAATTTATTAATATATGATTTCAATTTTATCAATACATTTATTTTAATAATTACCATATCATAAAAAACTACATAATCAATTTTTTTACATTGGGTGTTTTTACTAATTTCAATTTATGGGTAAAAAACAATGGTAGGACTACTATTGTCAAATATAACATTATATAAAATTTATAGAATAATTATAATTTCATAATTATAATATTTGGGCTTCTATTATTCTTTTAAATCATGTCACTAATAATATATTGGTACAATGAACTAATGTTACAATTATCGACACAGTAGGCCAAACGTATACATGAGTATATTTCCCACATTTTAGTGATGATTATGGAATTAAGGTAAGTAACAATAATATTTTAAATTGATCATTATATTATAAATACTATAGTATATAATCATATATACTCATATATATAATTATTGTTATGTAAAACGAATTATATCATGTAAAGGAGGTGTAGTCCACACGTCCACGAACGACATTATAACATTTTAAGTGTGTGAAAAGGTAATAATGAAAATAATATGTATTAGATTTAAACAAATTTAATTATGTAATGAACATAATATATATATTATTATGTCATTTTTCCTAATTTAACATCATGATTTATACATTTCATGTATCATGTGATCAAAACACATAGCTTTTAGGAGGCAGTAGTCCGCACTTCTACAAATGATGTTATAATGCTTAAAAAAAAGAAACATATAAAGGTATGTGTTATAAAATAAATACAAAAGAATAAAGAAATTCAGAATATAGTATACAAAATTTATGAACATATCTTCCAACATAATTCCCAACAACCAATGGTGGTAACAAAAAAATGAACCACTTCATTTCGTGAGGCAACAATTCTTCGTACACATAAACGAAATGTTTTTCACCAATTAGATGGAAGTGAATATTATTTTTTGGTGATAAAAATAACATAAAATCATCATAGTATAATTTGGATATTGTTTTTTATATAATCATAGATTAATTATATTTTTGTGGGTGGATAAAGGAATTAAATATAATGTTCTTGAGGAATGATGTTATCTCTTTTCTTAGAACACTTTTTGGTTTAACCAATGGTCTTCCATGGATGTATTTTTGACAAAGTTTAGGCTTCTAGGATTAAGGGAGGTATTAAAATGATCAATATGGGTGTATCTAGGTAAATATAATGTGTCTTGAGATGTTCCATGAAGTAGGTGGGATACCATTTATAGTGGAGGAGTAGTGGCTCTCTTGAAAATCATGGAAAGGGGAATTCCAACCATGATTTTTTAACTTCAAGTGGCCTATATAATTTTAAAAATTATATAAAAGGGATTATATTATCTAAATATTTCCATAAAATGTATTTTTTAAAATTTCCTCTATCATTTTAAGCCTTATGGTTATGGTTCAGTCCCTTGATAAGCTTATTTTTTTTGCAAATCATTGTAATTAATTTTAATTACATTCACTAATATTTTGTGTAGAATACAATGTTGAAATTATTGGACATTATAAATTATAATGATTCAAAATATATAATCCATTTTTACTAATTTAAGTCACATATGTGGACGAAATTAATATAAATGTAATATCATATATGGGAAAACAACGTGGGTTATTAATGTAAAAATGTCCAAAATATTTCTAAGTTGTAATGAAAATTTTCAAAGTGAAATTGATTCCAATCACCTCAATTTTATTAATTGATAAATAATTTTTATAACGTGACTTTAAAACCAAATTAAAATATAATTTAAAAATATAAATAAATTATATGAAAATATAGTTTTGAATATAAATTCAGAGTTACTCACTACTCAATAGAAAATGTATCATTACAGAAAAATACAAATAATTCACATTAATATAATAATAATAATTTTTATTTAAAATATTTTTTTATTATTAAATTTAACATTAATTAATGTTATAAATATTTTATTTTAAAGTTTTTTCCCATGAAATAGTGGTAAAACAACTATTAAAAAAATAATGAATTTTATAAATAATATTTGGTTTGTTCATATCTAATGATTATCAAATATATTAGTTGAATATAAAAAATATTTGATCAAATATATTATATATATTTTATATTAATATCACTCGCTAATTTTATTTAATTTAATTTACTAGGATAAAACATCTTAATGTGGAAAAAATAGTTTTCTATAAAAACATTCTTGTAATATTCAATTGGTTCATATATTTATTTTCAATTCATTGGTTACCGATGAATTTATTTTATATATTTATAAACCAAATTTTTTCATATTTTTTAATAGTATTCAAAAAATTTAATTTAATGGCTATGATATATCCTATTATATTAAATTATAATTTTTTTTCATTTTTTTGTTAATACTATGTGTTCCCTGTAATGTACTATTTTGAAGAAAGTAGTTGTTTAATGTGACATAATAAAACTCCATGTAGTGTGCATTTTGAGTTGTAAAACGTAATTAATTTATTTAAAATATAAAATATATTATAAATTATCAAGATATTATATTCCCTTTACTCAATTGGTGTTTTATGTCATTCATGGTATCAAATGAATTGATCGTACTATAGATGTTGGGGAGTAACATCTGCAATATACAAAACCTGATTTTCCGATATAATAGAGCATAAAATCAGTGTTTCCAATCGATCATAACTAGGGATTGATATAGTTTCTAAAATCTATATATTTTTATTTATACTTTTTTATCAAGTCCAACATAGTAATTAAACGATATAATAACATCCATGTAAAACATCTTTCCATATAATGAATAGATAAATTACCACAAGGTTGATCAGATGAACCATAAGACATTATAGATTCTTATGGGAGTTGGAATATCTCAAACAAAGTTAGTTGATAGAGGTTATAGTAAAATACATCAATTGTAACTTATTTAATACATAATTTATCTACATATTTAGAGTTGGAGTTCTACTAGAAATGTTACATGACCATGTAATATGGTGTTTAGATAATTATGACACTGGTTTGTTTCTATGAATATTTGTTAAGATAAGTTCATTGAAAATCTAGGAATTTATTATTATGATATATTTATTTTCAATGTGATCATATTGTATTAGTCGTTTTTTAGAGCAGTAGAATAGAAAGATGAATTAATATTTTTTTATTTTCTGAAACATTTATCTTAATTGAGACATTATTAGAAATTAATATTCATTAGGATGAAAATATTTTCACAAACATGAAAATCAAAATCTGAAAAAAAAATTATATAATTTTATATTCACAATTTATTGTATGAAATCAGTCATAGGAATTCGATATTCAATCACATGTAGATATGATTCTACAAACTAATTCATAGAGCTTAAAATATTAAATGGTATCATAAAAGGGTGTTATTGAGAATAATTAATTCCATATTTTCTCTTTTTGAAATTCTGTTCAAAATACTATGCTACAATAGGTAGTGTAATGAAATTTTTAATGAAAATTTAAATTAATGTCCAAGGGATCAACACATATTTACAATATATCAATGAAATAAAATAAAAAATCATTTTAAGGATGGAAAAGTTTAAATAAATATAACAAGATGAAAAATAAATTTGTTTCAACAAGTTCACTATATGAGTAATATTTTCTGATATTTTTTATCATTTTATGTATTTATTAACGTTAGTTTTTATTTATTTTTTTCTGTGAGAAGAAACATGTGTTACGCTCTAAGAATCATCATTGAACCATGATTTATGGTTGTATGTTTCCAAATTTTGTTTTTCATAGTTTATAATAACAATACATTGGGATATTTATCCAATAATTAATGGGCACATCCATAGACAAGTGGGAAGAGCTATAGTTAAAAAATTGAGGTACACACTTTTTTTATACGTAGAGGCACATTAAGGTGATTAATGAATTTTGATAATAATAATTGGAACTCATATTTGATCATTAATCCATGTATAACAACTTTATAATTACTATTATTTTGGTATGTATTCTTACACATATTCTCTATTATTTATTATTAATGAATAAAATATTTTTTAATCAAGATCACAGTGGGTAGGGATAAATTATATAAACACTCAATAAGAGGATTCATTGAATTTGGAAAACCACCTATGATTTATCGCATAAATTCCTTTCTATGTCTCTCAAAAATATGATATTATTGATTACATATAGATCCTATACACTAATAAATATTAAAATATATTATGGGAATATTTTTGGTTTCAAGGAACATGAATTTGAAAAATAATCAACCATTATTATGGATTTTTATATAATTAATTGATATCATTAAATTGGTTCCAATGTTATAGTTTTAATTTATCATGAATGATCATTTTATTCAATATATTTTGAATTAAATAATGTTTATATGGAGAATAAATTATTTAAAAAACATTAGTGTTACCATGAATGATGAAAACGGGTTTCATTGAAAAAAAATTGAATGGTTTCATATATTCTATTATTATAGTTTTAAATTATTGATATAATCAAAATGGAGTTCATATTCATGAATATTTAACAATTTTATCTCAATATAATTGGAATAATATGGATGTTTAATAGAGGGAACATAATGTTTTACACTCAGCACTCATTGTGAAACAAATTATATGAGTAATGGGTTGCAAAATACTGAATAATAAATATAATAATTTAAAATATAATCTTAGTAAAGAAAAGTTTTAATAAAATCCTGACTATGAACATTTAATTTAAAATATGAGGATATATAAATGGTTGAATAAGAAATAAGGGTAGGGATCTTTATTTTCATTAGAAAAAGTTTTAGCTTAAAATATTGTTTCAGATATGCTCTATAATACTATAACAAGGTGATGAATTATATAAGAATCCTAATATATGTGCTTTATGTCAAAAATATATCCTTTATATTTAATTTTGTTTATAAATTATGTGATTAGAATATAACCACACTTATATAATTAACTATTGTAAATAATTATGATTATTATCAAATTTTATATAAAATCCTTAAATAAAATTTTAAAAAAATATTAATTCATGGAATATATTTCCATTTGAGTCCAAAATTTATTAAAAATAAATTAGAAAATTATTAAAATCTTCAAATAAAATTAAAATAACATTATTAAACATGATAATTTGTCTGTGAAGAAATGAAAAATCGCTTGGAACAAAGAAGGATGTATGAAATCTCTGTAATACATAACCAAATAGTGGAAAGTATTTTGTTTTCTTCAAATAAATTTTATACAGTAATTATAACTTCAATTTATGGTGTTTAAAATTATAACAATAGCACTTTTGAATGAAAAATGTGGAAAAGATTTGGAATAATGGGAATCCTATATAAATTCTTTTTAACGTTGTGTAATAATGTTTATGGAAATTTGCGTGTCCTCAAATGCGGAAAAATAAATATACATATTTAGAGAATAAAAAATTCACCGATGCAGAAATTTATATATTAATGTAGATGATTTTATTCTAGCTTCTATGGTCATAATGAATAATTTTTTTCATAAAACTTGTATTTTTATTAACTAATGAAAACCGTTGATTTTTTTAGGGGGGGGGATTAACTAATAATATAAAAAGAAATATGATTTAGCAAACTAAAGTGAAATTGGATGTAGAAGACAAATTTAATGGTTTTATGTAAAATTATATAGTGTATAATCAGGAATAAAATAACACCAATACGTTTCTTAACAAACCACTATAACAAATAAAGGAAAAGTAAAAATGAAAATTTCATTAGGATAAATGTTATCAGTAGAAAACAATTATGGTTGAGGTGGATTACTATTCTAAAAAGGTCATATTATTTATATATTAGAAAGAAGTTTCTCATATCATATACCTATACAATAATTATGAATATTTTCAATTATAATGGTTGTGTTTTTTAATTATTCTAATAATTTTTAATTAAATTTTAATGTCATTGGAATCTCCCAAATTAGGGAATGAAAATATCAATTAATGAGGTTAATTTTTTTGAGAAGGTTTATTTCATTATATGGTTGATGGATAAAAAATAATCATTCATGGTCTATAGAAAAAATATGAATTTAATATTTAAAAAATCATTGAATTATCTTTAAGGATGTTATTTTTTCCATGACATGTTTTATTTATCCCATTTAATATTGAAATCACGTGTGTATATATTCTCCCAAGAATACAAACATATCTATAGATTATGTTACGATCCCTTGTATTATGAAGCGATGTAATAATGTAGATACCGGTTCTAGGTTACTATAGTTTGGGTTCTTATAGTTTGTAAAAATTAAGTTTAGTATGTCCAAAGTGAACTAGTTTTATAAGAACTTATATTTGACTTGGTTTATTGTAAACAACTAGAATTTTCAAACATCTTTTATGGAATTTTAGGGTATGGATTAATATTCCAGATGTTATGAGATATTTATTTGTGTTAAATAATTTTTATATAGAACCTATATGATTAATTATAATTCATATGAACACCCATAATAAATGTATGGATTACTCATATGATAACAACAATTTATCATGTTTTTATGTTATACAATTCATATAAATAATGTAGAAACTGAATTGTATTTGGAAAAGTAACATTTCCCAAATTGATAAACCAATTTTTACATAATGTTGGAAACCTATTTGGGATACAATTATTTTAAATTATCCTTTATCATTTAATGGAATAACTAATCCACTGGTAGTATTAAAATGGATCATGTCTCATGAGAAGATATTCTTGGTTTTAGGAGGTAATTATTTAGAGTAGGTTGTTGTGGAAGTGTATTGTTTAAAATGATATATGATCAATAATGACTATTTTTCAATAATACTTTCATTAATGATGAAATAAAAAGTATTACGTAGAGTATTTTATAATGATAATTATAGATATATATTTTCCATCAGAGAAACAATCTTAAAAGAGTGTATGTTCAATAACCAAAAGTAGAAATAATTGGGAAAGTGTTACTTAATGTGGATAAATATTCCCCATGGTTATAATGTAACTAAATATACAACATAAATAATCTATAAATAAAGAGTGACCAATTATTTGATGGGATTTAGTTGAACATCCAAAAGAAACTGACCTCTAATACGTTATCATGATAATATGATATCATAAACATTCCATCAACAATCTAAAATAACTTTATTTTTATCATATTATCATGGGAAATCAAGGAACTATTTTTTTCGATTGGATAAAATTGGATAATAAATCCCTCGATGAAAAATAAAGGAAATATGGAAACTAAAAATGTTGAAAATTGTGGAAGGAAATATTCTGGTAAATGCCTAATGGGAATGAGAGATTGTCAAAAGTGTAGAGATAAGGATCATATGGACCATAAATATAATACAGAGAAAAAAAAGAAAAATTATTCAGTTATTCATCTATAGGGACATGAGGTATTTTTCATACTAATTCCCAAACCATAAAGGGATCCTACCCTAGAAATGGACAAAGGTGGAATTCATTGATTAGGTTATTACTATAACTGATGTAAAACTCATAATGATGGGATGGGTGTCAAATTGATTGTAAAATAAAATTTTTCTATTTTAATTGGACGATGTATCATGAAAATAATTTATATAATTTAATTTTTATAATAATATTAAATCATTTCCTACAACCTTGAGAATATATTTTTCAATACAGAATATTATGGAACATAATTACAATAATGATATTTCATTCAGTCCACATTATAATTTATAGACATATTCTATTTTAAAAAATTGTTATTATACATATGGTTTACATTGATATAATCATTGTCATTGAATAGAATTCATTTTATAATTAAAAAAATTCCCATAGAAGATGATTTTTATTTTTTTAGTGGAGAATTGAAAACCATTATGTTCAGAATAATGAGTAATTCATATGAATCAATTTTTAATTCAACTCCCTTATGTAATCTTATTTAAATTTCGGGATAAGAAGATAACCAAAATATATGGCTACAAAATGAAACCCTATAATCTAGTAAAAAATTATTGAATGAGTGTACAATGATAATTCTCCTAATGAGATTCCAAGAAATCCACCCAACTATGGAGTTGAGGTTTTTAATAAAACTCATCCATGATAAATAAACATATATATATATCTGACTATACACTGAATGGCAATAGATGAATTAGCAGAAGTGATAAAACTACAAGATATTTCTAAAAATGGAATTATTTTACATAGTGTTACACATTAAGGATCCCATGTTCATTTTTTGAGAAGAAATATAGATCTTTTAAGTTTAGATATGATTATTGGGAAATAAATGGAATTAATCTAAAAACATATCCAATCCCTGATATTCAAGAACATTTTTTATCGACTCTTTGAGTTATATAATATAAAATGATAGATATATGTTTTGGGTATCATCCATTGTGAGTAAGGAATGATTTTATTGTAAATATTATATTTTATATGATGTATGGACCTTATTTTTTTCAATAATTCCCGTTGGATTGATAATTACACCCTTTCATATTATGTATTTGATTAATATATAATTCAATGATTATTGTAAAATGTTTTTATGATATTTTTTTGATGATATCATGGTATACTATATAATCGATGAAGAACATAATATATATTTGAGAGTCATTCTGAAAACTCTCATCTGAAAAGTGTTTTATGGGAAATTTAATATGTATAAATTCTATATTAATGATGTTTCCTTTCGTGGGATATCTTTTTTCTGGGGATAAAATATTACCTAATCCTTCAATGAAATAGGTATATAGAGAATTTCCATCTCTAAAAACATATCTGAGATACGTAGTTTCTATGGAGTAACATGGTATTATCAATTATTTGTTAAAATATTTTACTAGTAAGATAACCTATTAAAAATGGTTACATATAAAGAGTGCAGGTTAATATATTAAATATAATTTAATTAATGTTTTCATGTATAAAATTATCAATTCGATAATGAACTGATTTTGAAATAAAAATCTGTGTGGGTTGGTTTTTTTATTTCAAGTGAAACATTGATGAATGTAAATAGTTTGAACATTATAGACAATGATATGGGTTTTTCAAATGTATCAAGGTTGTTAACTACTAAGGAATATGATTTTATAACCCCATATCTTTGTTTTTATTTTGTAATCATTTTACAAATGAAATGGAGGCATTATCTCTATGATGAATGGTGCTAGTCATATAAGAATCACAAAAATAGAAAATACTTTTTAAAAAAACATTGGGATCAAAATGATACAATGGTGATGACTAGAGAGGCTAAAGGAATAATATTCCTTAATACACTTCTTATATGGAAATAAAATAAATGTTATTGATACATTGAGTATGAATGATCATCTAGTTTTGACAAATAAAATGATTAAAAAATATCATTAATTCAATATTTTATTAAAGTTGGATATGGTAATCATTAGTTAAGGAGAAACAAAATCCATTTTACATATAAATTACAAACTTCATTTACTAAAAAACATTAAAATCTACTAGTTTGATGATAATATTTTTTATAAAATAATTAATGTTGTGAACGATTATAATTTGGTAGATTTGTTTATGAAGATAGAGATCTAAAATTTGAAAACATGCTATTTCAATCATCAATCTAAAATTTAAATAGGGAATTAATTGATTAGTATTATAGAGAAAACTTCCCTATTCACCATGGTATCACCAAGATGTGTCGGTATTTTAAGGTTTATCGTTTTTATAATTTTATGCTGGAAATATTTACCTATTTGTCAAGATACATAGTTTTTCAATCTGTAAAGGCTAAGAGACAATATTATAATAGAGTGGAGAATCATATCCTTTTTCCATTTTGGAAGACGTATGATATAACTATAAACATTTTCACTATATATAATAAGGATCCAAAATGTGATTATCCTCTATGGGTTAATTTTAATTTTCTTACCATTTATTCAAATTTACTCAAATTTAATGAGGATAATCATCTTAATATCCTCACACACATATATATTAAAGATGTTAAGAGGTATCAATTTTTACTTATTTTGATTTTATCTAATCATGATCCATAATCTATATGAAAATTCCATAATATTCTTCTGAAGAATCTCAACACTAAGATGGATTTATGATCTTGTTATCATCCTCAGATAGATGGATAATGTAAAAGGATAATTAAAACATTATATGTCATGATTAGTTCATTCTATCATTACATAAATGGTATACATAACTTTTATATTCATTTGGATTAATTATCATTTTATATTATCATCAATTAGAGAATTAAAAGGTAACTGTATGAAGGGTTTTATGAGAAACAGTTTTATATAGAAACATATTGGGATGACGATTTTAAAACAATATTTTTGGACTAGAACATGTTGAGGAGGAAGTGGTGGGTGTAGGAACTATTTAAAGTCATATTAAGGAAGCTCATATAATACTAAATAACTCTATAGATAACTAATGTTATTATCCATAATTCAATGTATGTTATGATGTTCTCTAAAATGTATATGAATAGATGGGTGATATAAGTATTTGTTTAAAAGGAAACTTTTACCCAGGTATATCAGGAATTTTCCCAACATCCTTGTTGTGTGTGATGTGTTTGATATCTCATTATATCGGAAGTATATTCCATAAAAATTACAAATATCTAAATAAATATAAATAAATAATGAATCATTTTATTGTGAAGGGAATATCTGAAACCATGACACTAGAGAATATGTGTAGTATAATCAGATGACTCGACTAGTAAAGGTGATTTAACGGAATCATAAGATATTATATGATACATGGTAACATAAAAAAGTTTCGATGAATAAATTCCAACAATTTTTCTAAGGAATAATTTTGGAATTATTTTGGTGAAATTTATAAAGAGGGTAAGAACGTAACTCATGTCCTCCAATATTAATACATAAATGATTCATTTTAAAGAAACAATATCATAATTCACATTTCATTATTTATGAATGTGATTAAAATATTAATCCCAAAATCTTATAAATATATTCTTATATTATAAATTTAATTAATGAAAAAATATGTTAAAATTATCTTAGGTTGAATTTTGGGTTTTTTTCATAAATATTGTATTTTTTGGGATAATAGTGAAAATTATTGATTTTATAATAATGTCAATTTTATAAAATTAAAACAAAATAATAATGACTATAAGTAGTATGAAAATTTCAAAAAGTCTAAATAATTTGTATTGTAGTTATATATTAGATTTAAATATATATTGTTATTCTCCAAAATTGGTGTTTTACATTTTGAAATTCTATGTGTATTTTTAATTAAAGTAAAAACTATTTTTTCTAATTGTATTTTAATCATGTTTTAATAAGGATAATTTCAATTTTGTTTTATCTCTAGGTAAAAGAATTAAAATTATATAAAAAATTATCAAATTAATTCCATGGTAATCAAAATTGTACATTATTTTAGTATAAATGCATTTTAATTACTATAAAACATTTTTATATAAATTGTTTTTGGTTCTCTTTTTTGACCATATATTTAAAAACATTTATTCTACTTGTATGAATTGAAAATGGTAAAATTGGTCCCATATTTTGAAAAAAAAAACTAATTAATATTAGTTAATTATGTAATATTTTTCAAAATGAAGATTAATCATTGTAAAAAATATCAATATGGTAAGGGTTAAAATAGATTAATATGGGGGATAAACAAAATAGAAAAGTGATGAAAAAACATAAAAACATGTCTAAGCCTTATTGGTTTAATTATTTCAACCATATATCACAAAATTCTAAAAATTAATCCAAATTCAATCCAATTTTATTTGATAGGGACGTTATTATATTTTAGTGTTCTCAATGTTTAAATGTTTTCCATGCACCTAACTTGTAAAAGGAAGTTTATTTCTCTAAAATTATATTCAATATATTTCAATATTTATTAATAAACTTGTATATGTAAGATATATGAATATAATATCAAAAAAATAATTTCATATTTTAAATATTTCTTAAAAACTTAATATTGAGGAAAGCTTCACTTCTGATGATTATGAATAAAAATAGTTGTAAATTTTCATTACAATTGTAATGGATTAAATTATTAAAAAGAAGTCAAAAAGAAAATATCACGGATAAAATAACAAAAATGAATTTCTAAAACAAGATGGATAAATATATATCAATCCAAAATCATCACATATTCTAGAATTAGCTTATTTTGAGTCTCATTCCCATTATTTATAATTTAATATAAATTTATATTCCTCAAAATAACAACTATTCCACTCCCCTCACGTATAATGGGTACCTATTCTCCTCTATTCTTCACATTATATGATCACTTTAGATAAACCATTATCCACTCAGAAACTCTTCCACAATCCATCCCCTAATACTATAGGAATATATCTACATAAAATATAACTTCATGCAGGCTTAAGGTGTTATCCAATGTGGGTTTCCCAAATAGGATGTTTATGTTCATACCAAACTTTTTCAAGATTAATTTTTCCTAAATGAGACCCAAATATTTATTACAAAATTATCATGATTGAATTAGAATAATTAATATACTAAGATGTTTTTTTATAATTATTTTATAATCATTCTTTCTCACTCCTATAAATTAGAAAATGATAGTGTGGCTCATACATTTGTGGGGACTTTAACATCCAAGAGGGGATATTATTTGTTTTCCATTTCTAAATTAAATGGTTATTCAAAAAAATATATGTAATGAATATATATTAAATTTATCGTAGAATTATTATTCTTTATAAGTGAATTTTGGTTTAACTTACATTCCTTTCATACATTGAGAAGTTAAAATATCATCCAAGTGTAAATATAAACTATCATATCTATAATGGGTTGTAATTTAGTATTCATGACCACTTTATATGGATGGTTATAAATGTGTTTATAATAAATAAATTTTATAATTATTAAATTATTATTATTATATAGATGTAGAAAACATGACCAAGTTTCAAAATGACAATCATCGAACATAAACAAGAATTAATAATGAACCTGTTTTTACCCAAATGTTCAATTTAACATAGTATTTTTAATAAAAGGGTGATTATAAATAATATGGAAATTATATATTGTCAGATATGTGTTGATATGTCCTTGAAATAGATTTATAATAAATCCATATTTTTTTATAAATGTGTTTTTAATGAGTAAAAAATATTATGGGACTTAAGGTATAAGATTCCCATCTCACTTTTATTTCTATGAGTTGTATGTTATATTCAACATTTCATTATTTTATTATTGTTTATGGGATTCTCTTTAATATATATTATGATTATTTTTAGAAACAAATAATGGTATTTTGGACTCTTTATTAGTATATATCTGAAAATTTATTTTTATTTACATATTATTAAAACATTAATGGTTCTTAATCTAAAAATTGTTTCATTGTGACTTGGTTCATATTATGCATCTATTATATATATATATATGGTTTATATAATTATACATTTCTATTTTATATCATGAATGAATTTATATTAATGATACCTTATTTTTTTGTTATTTCATTCAAATGGTATATGATTTATATGTTCCCAAGTACATAAGGGTATATATTCCAATCCAATTTATTTTTAGGACTATCTATTTTATATTTTCATTGTGTAAATTTTTATGATAAATTTTATTTAGAACTTATCCAATTTTTTATACAAAAGTAACTTCTTTAATTTTTAAAATATTTATAGTATTATATTTGATGCACAAATTCTTCAAAGAAAATTATTGTAGTTTTTATTGTTATGTAAATGTTTGAGAATGATTGTTTTTTAATTAATTTTTCATTATTTTCAAATGGAAATTTATAAAGGATACACTTAAATTGAGGTTCATGAAATTGATGGTATATAATACTTTTTTTAATGGTGTGAATTTAGAAATAACTATAATTGTGATAATTATTGGAATAACATATATATATTTTAAAATAGACGTCATGTCATAATGATTGAATTGAGATACTAAAGATGAGGTATATATTGAATAATTGCAATAATTATTTCAAAATTATTATGTTTCTTATGAGTGAAACCCGAATAAGTTTTTTCATGAAGTATAATATATTCCATGATGATTATATTCATTTTTCCCTATATTGAAGACCATTAAATTCTATACATGAATGGAGGAAATTTTTTTCTATTTTAATTATTGAAACACTAACTCACATATAATGATAAAGTACCACGATGAAAAAAGTATTCTTTAAATTATGTGTTAATATATGATGTTTTTAATTCCTTAATGATGTGAAATTTTAGAATTTATAATATTATTATGTTTATATATTTTTTCCTTTTAAATCATGAAAAAAAAAACTTTTTATTAATTTTATTCATAAAACATAATCATTAATGTTTATGAAATTTTTTGGCAAACAATGTATGAGAGAGGAATGTACATATATTTCCATCTGTACTTGATTTCAAAAGGATGAATATGGCAGGATTATGTAATAATAAATGTTCCGAAAGATTAAAGGAATCGTACATTAATGATTACTTCTCGTCTGAACATTATTCACTAATGTACTATCTTCATGATTGAAAATCTACAAAAAAATAGTCACATGTTATGGTTATAAAGCATATTTATTGTTATATAAAATGAAATATTGATTATTTATTGAGTTTTTTAAAATATAAATAATTTATAATTTATGTGTTTATTAAAATGATTGGATAAGTGATATTGGATATCATAAATCTACATTCAGTAGATCATTCTTTACTTAAGGATCATCTGTTACTTTGCACTCCAAGAAGCATCAATTTAACACTTTTATGAAAATGGAATATTAATGTAGTGCCCAGATCAGTGTGAATCACTGAGAGGGGGAGGGGGTGAATCAGTGATCCTTTAAAACTTTTTACTAATTGATTCTTAATCAATTAAACCTCTATCGCTTGTTAACGCCTCGATCCACTCTTCTTATGTCTCTCAACCTTTCCCGGATAATGTAGTAATGAAAAGGCACAGGACACAAGGATTTACAAGGTTCGGCACCAAAGGCCTACATCCTTGCCATGCTCTCCCAACATGGATTCTCCCATTATAATCGGTTAGTATTACAATGGTCGATACAAAGTCCCACTATATCTCTCCTAAGTCCCACAGGAGGGTCTTTATACTGCGTCCCACAGTGTTACCAGAGTCCCACTGGCCTGCTCCAGAATCCCACTGAAGACTTCTTCTCCCTGAGTCCCACAGGGTCTTCTCTTGGCTCCTCGAGTCGCATGAGTAGCTCTTCTCCTCTTTAAGATTCTTCAAGTAACTTCAGCAGCCTGGGATAAAGGCTGTTGGCCTTGCTCTGTACCTCTACTCACTTGTGGTGAACAGGTCTTCTCATCTTGCTCGGGCTTTATCACCTTCTTCTAAGGATGACCCGACCTCTCTCTTCAAGAATCTTCAACAGCCTCTGGTAAGGTCTGTTGGTCTTGCTCAGCAACTTCTGATCACTTCTCTTGATCAGGCTCTTCTCAATCTACTGTAAACTCAGACAAACAATATCTTTCACTTCATTCTGGCTCAGTCTCACTTCAAATTCACTTCATGCACTGAGTGCATGGCATCTCTGCATCTTCGTGCAATGATTTCATGGCTTCTCAAAATCCTCAAGATCCTCCTGGTCTTGGATAACTCAAATGCACACCACTGATTTAACTTTCTTCACGTGTGCATGTTCATGCATGCAAGCATGCACTCCCCTTCTTCTTCTTGGTGGAGTAGACCCACAAAGGGTGTAACACTTTAAGCACACACCAACTCACTTCCTTCACACACTTAATTCAATTTGCTTACACACTTAATGTGTGTTATACTTTAGTGTGGATGTCCTCTTCTTTCTTCTTCTAAATGTGTACACTTTGCACACACCTAGGTTCGGCCTTCACTTGTTAAGCACACACAAATTCTTCACTTTGCACACACACTTAAATGTGTTATTCTTTGTTGTGGCCTACACTCCATTTCTTGCACACACCCAAGGCTACGGCCTCTTCTTGTTCACTTTGCACACAAGGCACTAAGGCCTCGGCCTTGTTAATTCATTGTGCACACAAAGCCTCGGGTATTCATCTCCACTTACCACACACACACAAAGTGTGGTATACTGCCTTGCACACACTTAACCCGTGGGTGAGATATTCTTCACCCGAACTTAATCATCAAGGAGACGCGCAAGGGCTGTTTGAGCCGCGGCCTTCACTTCTTCTTCAAAGCGCAAGACACACTTGGGTGCACAAGGCAGCGCGCAAGTGTCACTGCCGCGCAAGCTTAAGAACAAGGGCCACGCAAGACCTCGGCCAAACGCGGGGTGCGCAAGTGATGCGGCCTCGGGTCTTCCTGCCGTGTAGGGAACTCCTCCTCCTCCATCTTCTTGTCGCGCAAAGAGGTAGCGCGCAAGGAACTTCCGCCGCGCAAGATACTTGCTCAGGGCTTCAAACCTTCGCGAGGTAGAGAGATGTGCTCACGGGATAATGGATATTCAACAAAGGATCAGCAAGAAATCTCTGTGCTTCAGGCTCTCTTTATATAGGCAGAGAAACGCCTCAAATATTCCGCGTGGGATAACTTCAATCTCGAAGATTTCAGATCTTTTAAAATCTTCAAAATCTTTATTTTTATCCTCTGTTTCACGCGAGATCTTTTATTTTCTCTTCCCTCGCGTTCATGCTCAGCCGAACGTGTGCATGCCTCTGTCTAGGCCTATCCATGAAAAACATGAACACCCGATGCCTCGGCAACTCCGTTTGCCACAACCTCGACCGAATTCATCATCTCATTGCATGCATACCACTTTTTTTGCATGGTCGTGTTCGGTAGGTCCAGACGAGTCAGATGGACGTCTTAGCTCCTTCAGAGGTGGCCGGGAACTCGAAAACTGGCGTGCGGGTGGCCTCTGGTTCGAACGGCTGCTCGCGGGTGGCTTCAGGCGAGCTCGAGGAAGGAGACGAGCCGGGAGCCGTCAGATCAAGCGTTTGAGATACATCGGATGACCGGATTAAATCGCGGCGCGCGACAGATGAGATGAGCGGCTGCGATCCAGCGCGCGATGAGACGGACGGCTCAGATCTGTCCCGGGTGAAATTTCTGCGTCCCAAATCGAATCGGCAAGCGGATTTTCCGCGCTTTATCACCCTAGCGCTGCCTCAACCCCGCAATTGAACTTCTCCCCTCACGGTGCAACCCCGCACCGTGTTCTCCCTGCGGGCGCGCTGTGCGCCCACTCTCTGCTCCCTGCGAGCGCGCTACTGGCGCCCACTATGCTTCCTCAGGTGTGCGGGCTTCACCACCGCGTGCCCTTGGGGGTTTACACACGGCCCCTGCCACGCTCCTCCGGGCGTGCCCCAGGCGCCCTTTCGGTGCCCTACGGGTGCGCCCCTGCCTCAAGGATGCTGCCCTGGCCTTGAGGGTTCCCCATGGGCGTGGTGACCTTGAGTCCCACATGTTCCTTGGGTGATGACCCTCGGCTGGCCTCCTTGGTGGCCTAATTTTTGGCAAAGTACATATAGGGTACTTTGTATAAAAAAAAGTAACCACATACATAATGTGAAATGCCAAGAGCCACTCCAAGCCTTCTTCCTCATTTCTCCTTCTTCCTTTCTTCTTCTTCATTTGAAATTCCTCCATTATCTTCAACATGTATTCATCACTTAGGAATGAAATTTCAAACGGTTTCTTCTTAATATTCTTCATCTCCTCTTCCATATGTGTTCAATACTTAGGAGGGACTTCTTCAACTGAATCTCATGAATCACACATGTTCTTCAACATTCTTCATTGATCTAATCAGAGATCAATTGGATCTTCTTCTGATTCACATGCACTAAGTGATAGTGCATGGACTTCTTTCAATCCACTTCATCCACTCAGTGGTTGTGGATGGATCATCTTCCTCTCCTCATGCATTTTCAATACAATGCATGGTATTCTAACTTTGTTGTGACTTTGTATCCAGTTGATACATGTTCTTGGAACTTTAAGAACAGCTCAACAATCGTCAGATGTTACTAGAGAATGTTTCAACCACATCTCCTATGCCACTTAGTGAATCTCCTAAGTGACATGCCTCTTAGTACCATGGCCATTCTCCTTTCCTCACCAACACCATCACAACCTTTTTCATTCACATCTTGACAATTCTTGACATCCATTCATTCTAAGACAACATCATGCCTCATTGACAACAAATGCAACACAGTGCTCTTCAATTAATATGATTCTTCATCTGAGTACATAACATAAATTATTTAAATGAATTTAAAACACAATTATATTAGAGAATAATTCAAATCTCCATTCATGAAAATATTTGGAAACCATGGTGAATGAAATAAGTCATATAATTCAATGAAATAATCATGGTAAAAAAATTTTAATTCATGCATAAATTCATCGTGATGAATTTATATTTTTATTAGAATAAATTATATTATTTTTAAATGAAATATTATGTAGAAAATATCTTGAAAAAACCCTTAATAAAGGGTTACTTCTAGCACTAGAGATAATTTTGGGAGTTAATTCTCTTAAAAAATACCATATGGGTTCATTTTTATTTATTTTCCATTATCATTACAATGAATTTATTGAAAAGTGGAGAAAAATATAAAAAATCTTACAGAAAATGGGGGAATTTTACAATATATTAGAGTGTTAAAATAATGGGGGAAATAGTTGAAGGGGAGTTTCTATTTTTTGATTGGTGTGAGGATTATTTAACTAAAATTTCTTTATTTAAATATAAAATCATGTTTCAAAAAAATAAACTATGGTAGAATTATTATAAATAGAGTATATTGAAGAGATTTCATGAATATATTACACATTTGTTTCCTTTATAATCCCTCAACTAGGTATTTTGAGATATTTCCTTGATCATTACAAGGAGATTTTAGGTAATATAATGATATTTACCTTATCTAGTAATTTTGTGTTTAGATAACTCCCAATTTAAGAGCATAATATTATACGTTTCGTGATATAGTAATTAATGACATATTAAGTGGTTTTTCCATTTTATATTTTATCAATAATCTTATGGATGAATAATAGTTATATTTGATCTATATTAGTGGTAATAGATTGAATATTTCATGTTTTTGAATATTACTTAATAATCAAGGATACAATATCTTATAATGGCCAGCAGGATGAATTATTTATCACATATATTAAAATTACTATTCAATACACATTATATGATTAATGATATTTTCCCAAGTATGTTTATTTTTTAAAATGTATGAATTATAGCATATCTCAGAAACATATATAACTCAAAAAACCAATTCTATGATTTGATATATTGAAATGGTTGCATATTTTGGGGTTATAGATTAGTATTCATGTTTGATTTTAACGTCATATGACATATTATATTTAACCACAATATAATAGGTCATCTTAAACAATATGAACTATTGGAATTGAATTCGAACAAGATCGTCTATTTGTTATAATCTATGAAACCCAAATTGACATTTAATGAATTATAATGATTATAATATTTAAATAATTAAATATTAATGAAAATATTCATTCCAAAATGTGATCAAAATATGAGTGGCTCTTTTAGATCCAATTGAATATTTTTAATATACCACTGATAGATTTTATAGATGGTTTTGTGATATGATATTGACATTGTGTTTTAACGTAAAACACATAAATGCACCCTGATTTATGATGTTCACTATGTAATAATAATTTTTCCATAGAGTAGCATGAAATAAAAATAAGATAGAAACCCACACATTATATAAATAATTATTGAGACATGAGGGACATGTTTTAGGATAATAAAAATGGTTTAAACTTGATCCATACTACAATGAATATACAATGGATTTAAGAAGATAAATAGTTTCCATTGGAACTTATTTTTGATTTTACGACTTGCATTAAAACAATATAGTGATGAGAGTTTCATGACTATATTATTTATCCTATTATATTTTCATTATTGATATCAAATAAAATACATGGTAAGTGAGATCAAAACTTATAATATTCCACTGTATCTTAACTTTATTAAAATATTTGTTAACATTATATAAATATTGTTCCACATGAAGTTCATTAATTATATCTATATCCCATAAACATTATTTTTAGGTAATATTTTAGATCATAAACACATCCTTTATTGAAAATATATTTTGGGAATGTCATTTCATCATTGAATCACACACAGAGACACACATAATGCTTTATTATTTTATTACATTCAGACATCAAAAACCACCCATAGACAACCCCCAAAACACTAGTTTATACCGTAACACATAACCTATACCGTGGGATCTACCATCTAATTTCATATTCATTACCAACCAATCTAAATGTTTTTTAACCATGTTTCTTCTTAAATTTATCTTTAAACCCCTAAATATGAGTACTTTAAGTGATGAATCAACATATTTGGAGTGATCCAATGTTATGGAACATTGACAGAAAAAATTCCTTATTTTGTGTTTCATATTTCCACTATGAGGGATAATGTTGTCTATGTGGAGTTCACATAGATTCAAAATACATGTTGGTGATGTAATTGTTTACCAATGTGGCCCAAAGTGGTTGTGCATGTACTATTTGAAGGGGTAATATTTGTTTATTAGATATTAAACAACCGATATCAATGCATTTTTAATAATTTATAATTTAAAAATACAATAAAATATAATGATAATGTAATGAAATAATTATATAAAGGAACATAGGTATTATAAAATAATTTATAGATGGAATATAAATCCTACATCCATTTGAATGGTATATTCAATCCAAAGTCAACTAAATGATTTTCCCTTGATCAATATGTTAATCAATGTAAATATTCATAATATGTTATTTATAGGGAAGACAATTTATATTCATAGGAATAGAAAAAATTAATATAATTATTCCTCAAAATAAATCCCGGTCATTGTGTAGTAAGTCATGGAGAAATATTAATTTTAATTCCAAAATTTTAGATACATTAATTTGTTCACTATGGTAACATGTTCATGAAAAAAATGAAATTTTCAAAATATCATTCAAAAATTGTTAAAGTACATTATTATACCATAGTCAAATATAAATAAGAATTATAACAATCAAGGAATTGAACTAAATAAAAATATATTTGGTAATGTACAAGAATGGGTAATGTTATTTTGATGGAGAAAATTTAGTACATAATAGATGATGAAAAAATACATGTTTAAATATGATTTACATGTGAAATGTGTAAAATATGTTCATAATAAATAAGTGTAGTCAAAAGAAACTTCCTCAATTTACTAAATAACTTTACATGAAATATAGATTTTTTTCAGCTTCAAATATATTGAAATGGTTCAAGAAGGGTTTTCATAACATTTCATGAACATTGTATTAGAGAATAGAATAACAATATTTGGATTAAAATCAAATGAATAACCTATTATTATATGAAATTAAATTCAAATGAATATATGTAATATATTTTCATAAATGACATATAAAAAATAACTGTAAATTTTTTCCAAAAAAAAATATCTAGAAATTGTATTTACATGAAATAGTTTTCAAAAATTGAAAAGAAAAATACTTTTCTTTATAGTGAACTCGAGTTATTCTTCCAATTATAAATTTTTACATTATAACTACTCTTATTGATCACATGGAGAAAAATATCATTCATTATGGCATTATAGATTTTAAATGGATTCACCCAATTGATATGTATATAAAAAGATTTATAAGGTGTCAACAAATCCTAGCTAACATCAATGTTGAATTATTATAAGTGAAGTTCCACCATTCACTCACATTATAATATTCTGTAAAAAACACATTTGGCACTGATTTATTGATTGAAACTAATATATCTATATAACATACATTATTTAATATCATTATATATATATTAAAACAATATTAAGAAACAATCCCATGTCCTGATAATTTTCTATCCTTGTAGATAAGTTAAATTTCAATATTATATCTATGAATAATATACATTTATTCCATTAAATTATTCTCATATTGTAATCATATAGAAATACTATTACCAAAGTTATTTTTCGTAAATTGGGGAAACATAAGAACAAGAAGGATATAAATTACTACATAATGGGTAAAACAATATCAATGAGTCATATGAAATGTATCATTACATCGCAAATGAATAATTAACCTAGTTATTTGAGTTATAGAATAATTAATGAATTAAAATAATGAAATTATATGATGTGAAAATGTGATAAGATAACATAAACATATATCACTGTCTAAAACTATATAAGGACTATCAAGAATACAAATCACCGATAATTATATATAAATATATTTTCACAAAACAATAATCATATACTATGGTGACACTAAATAGGAATTTGGAATGACATAAGAATATAACATGACATAAAATTGATGGATATACTTAATTATTGTATATAATAATCCTATGTTAAGGATAACCAACGAGAAATTCATATCATAATATACATGGTTAACCACCTGTTTCAAATAATCTAGAAGATTGATTTAACTAACCATATTTTAAAACATAATTATATCATGTGATATAAAAGATAAAATAATCAATTAGAGGGTTATCTAATTATTGAATCCCTGATCACATAAATCTATCCATATATATGAATTATAAAATAACATTATGACCATCATACATCTATTAAAATACATAGAATAATTAACCTATTGACAGAAAACTAGTTATAAAATAATTCTAACTTCTTGACCCACCTCACTCGATCCTATAGTTAACATGTTCAAAATATTTCCCTAAGGACACCACTACATACCCTAGAGATTGTCAATTATCAGAGAGGGCCTACTGAGATAATAGGGGACTACACCATCTTTACCATAGTAATGAAAAAATATAAATAATAATAAATAATGAGAGGCAATAATAAACAATGACCAATGCGTAATATCATATCTCATAACCAGAGCCCAAAATTTTGTACATTCTCCCAAACCAATATATTAAACAAGATATATCATTTAGGGGACATATTTTAATGGAAACAAAAAATATAAAATTAGAGTCAAATCCAAAAAACCAGTCCCAACTTCATGTCCATTCACCTCATCCATGCTCCTTCCCATGTCCCAAATCATCCATTTATTAGAAGGACCATTTCATTGTATATGAATTAAACCATGAAATCTATTTGGTCGCAAATGGTGTAATTATAAGGGACATGGTAAAACTCAGTGGGCCAATTCCTAAGGTGTCTAAATATATATCTAGTATAAAAAATATTTTATATCAACATATAATGGGATAATTAATAGTTAAATAATGAGAGCATGCCTCTAAAATAAATAGTAATCAATTAACCATAATAGACTTAATGATCAATGTGATTCATGATATAATTAATCCAAAATTATCTAGTAAATTTTATCTGATACATTTATTATAGTGGTAAAAAAATATACACAAAGGGAATTTGTCCAAATATCCATGATTGATATATGGAGCACCAGGTCCAATAATACCTATAAGGGATAAGGAGATCTATATTCAGCTTGTTAACCAAGGGGCATGACTCATTATTTATGGAAATTATAATCAATGATGTGGTTCCCCATGCCTAATATCATCATCCAATTCCTTAGCTACCAATTTATGTGGTCCATCGTACTAAAACATTTTATCACCTTAAAACAACAAGAGTGCACCTCCATTTCCATTATTAATTACCCAAATTGTCTTCCATATTTATACCATTTTTCATAAATTAGATATTAAACCATTATATTATTCATTAATATTCAACAACAACTAATCATTTTTTTAGTGCGATTAAAAATAAAAAGAATCTCCTTTAATTTTTTTTCATATATTCCTTTCATCGTTGCATAACACATTTCATTTCATGTATTGTTGAACAATCCCAAATGCAATTGTAACATACCCAAAAACCTATATAAACATTTTATCCTCTTTATCCTGGTACTATATCATCTATATCCATTTTTACCATTTTTTATGTTATTTTTACACTCCAACAATATCCATAAGCCTAGTATCATATTCATGATATGAAAATACGAGATTTAGGGAGGGTATCAATGATGATTTATGTTGCTAATATATTTTTTTAGTCCAAAAATTAATTTTAAGGATTGAGTGGAAATACTACATAAAACATAAACGTAAAAACATATAAATTATGATAAAAATATTATATACCACATACCGTATGATTGTAGAGAACCAATTATCCAAAACTAGCCTTTGATGAAAGATCGAATGTATTCAATCACAAATGTAATGATTTTATTAGAAATAGGTCATGTGAGAATTAGAATAAGAGGAAAAATGAATCTATTAATATTCAATGAAATTTAGCAGAATAGACTTGTAAACTTATCTGAGGATCCATATCACCTGAAATGATAGTTCGAAATCCCAGGAACAGATAGACAATCACACTTGGAAGAGAACATTGATATTTTTCACCTTTATATTTTAGTAGTGAAATGATGTTTAAAATAATTGGAGTTTGATTTAATATAATGAGTGAAAATTGTAAAATTATGCTTTCATGGAGGCACATGGTTTAGTCACACAGTTTTTAAAACATAGAGTAAAGCATGAGAAATCCTTTATTTAATGGGGATAAATGTCGAACTACTATTTATGTCACCGAGAATATTATAAAAACCATATGGGAGTCATTTTAAGGGCTCTTGGAAAACCATAAATATTTTTCATGCAACCTCATTTTAAACCATGAACCACCCCTAATACTCATAAAATTGTTGACCGAAACAGATAACAGTAATTGTGTGCTAACCATGAACCATGAATTGTATGCTCTTTACTCCCTATTTTCCTTGATATGAACCCTTGAGAACCTCCCAATTACTCAATATTTCTGGAAATCATTCTATAATAATATTTAAAAAAATTATAAAAAAAACATACCACATAAAATATATGGATCATACTACCATCCCAACATAACCTATCATCAGAATGTTATAGTCATCATCATCACTAATCCTACAAGGTAAAATGTTTTGTAAAATGACCCGGAATATCTTATAATCTATCCCATGTTTTCACTTAAACACAATCATGCAACCACAAAAATGTGACTAGAAATATGGTCTTACCCTTAATTGTTTTCCCACTATGTTCCATAATATGAATAATATGCTCATAAATGGATGCATCAACCCCAAGATGAACCAAATAAATATCAATAACAAGAGAAGGGTTTAAATAATACTTTTTGTTGAGTCAATAAGATTTTACTTATAACTATTCCATTCCTTCTTGTTTTTAAAATCACAAACACCTTATACATAAGAGAATATATGTTTTACCTCCATAAGAAAATTTATCTTAACCAAGAATTTCTTATGTATTGCAATATTTTTCTTCATTTTAAAAACCAGATTATTAACTGAAATCCATGAATCATATAATGATAAGTTTTGGAGTATTCTGTTTTAAGGATCCAAATTCTAGACTCCTAACTCTTAAGTATTTCGACTATGAACTCTGAAGTAGTTCGACTCCAAACTATTAAGTAGTTCAACTCCAAACTCTTAAGTAGTTCGACTCTGAACTCATAAGTAGTTCGACTCCGAACTCTTAATTAGTTTGACTCTGAACACTTAATTAGTTTGACTCCGAACTCTTAAGTAGTTTGACTCCGAACTCTTAAATAGTTCAACTCCGAACACTTATGTAGTTCGAATCCAAACTGTTAAGTAGCTCGACTCCGAACTACATACTGGTTTGAATCTGAACTCATTAAGTTCAGGTTCCAATCTCTGGTAAAACCAGAATTCGAATCCCTATAAAACAGATTCCAAACATTTCTTAACATAGACTTCAAATTTCATTTTGATTAGACCTTGAACATTTAATTTTTTTACACTCCGAAATATTGATAATCTTTTTCTTACATTTTCTTCATTTCAAAATGATGTTATGCATTCAGTTATACATGGTTTTGTTATAAAACGATATTTTATATTATGTTTCTAATTAACCCTTGGCTGAGTTACACGTGTACAGGTCCCTCCGAATTTCATTGAAAATATGACCGTTGGAGGAGGGAGACGACCGTTGGAAATTTTCCTATAAATAGGATCTCATTCGAATGGGCTCATAACATATGTGTGATAAATAAAAGAGGTTAATCGATCTAGAGACCGCACGCTGCTAATGTGATTTCTAGAGAGAGAATATTTTTAATGATTTGTGCGTACTAAACTGCTCATTCAGATTTCTTTGTGCGGCCATGAATGTTGATGATTACATTTGAGGACTTCCGGGGATAGGAAGACAGAGGACCTGACTACCTTGAAGTTCGAGGGCTTCCTTGCTGAGGAAGATAGAGGTTCCAACTACCTTGAAGTTGAGGGCTTGCAAGGATAGCAAGATAGTGATTCTGATCTTCGTATCGAGGGCTTACCCTAGTGTGGGTAAGACAGACTTGATTGAATGTATAAATCAAGGTACCTTTATCCAATGTTGTTGGATACCCTTCTCTTTGGGATATAAGACTCATATCTTGTTACTAGTATTTTTACTACTTGTTTTTTCCACTGCACTTTTGTATTGTAAGGAAAGTATAACCTTCATATATTTCCTTACACTTTTACTCTGATTAGTTTAGATTCTATACGCTTTAAGGTAGGAATATTATATTGTAAACCTTAGTTCCAATTCTAGAATTTGTGTTAGAGGTGTTGTGAATCTTCTTAGTTTCACCTTGTTAAACATAGATATTTCCTTGTCTAAGGAAGAAATTGTTACTTGTAACCAACTTTAATGTTTCGAAACAATTTTTTTAAAGTGTACAATTCACCCCCTCTCTTGTATATTGAGCATCTACATCATTATTTTGATCCTACAATGGGTATCAGAGAGGTTTCTGAAATATTTATACTCATGTATATGTTTTACATTCCGAACTTTTTCATTCCAAATTTTTTCATTCCAAACATTTTCATTTCGAAGTTTTTCATTATGAAGTTTGTCATTACGGATTTTTTCATTCCGAACTTTTCATTCCAAACATTGTCATTCAGAAATCCGAACTTTGTGGTTACGAACTGTGTCTACTAAATAGTTTGGTTGTCATTTTTTTATTAAAATGGAAGGAGTAAATGTTGGTTTTATTGAAAATCTAAATCCTATAAGACCAAAAATATTTGATGGTAATGACTATGAGAAATGGAGAGATCGAATGAAGACTTTTGTTATAAATACTTGAGTGGAAAACTCTGTTATGATTACTGGAGATTATAAAATTCCTGATAAGGAAGTTAGAACTTTCACTAACCAGGAAAAGCAAGAGTATCAACTCAATTATAAGGTAATAAATACTCTAATATGTTAAATGACTAGATATATATATATAGCCAAATTTCTTCTTGTGAAGCATCTAATTTTATCTTGAAGAAGTTAGAGGTTACACACATTGGTACTTATAAGGTGGTTGAGACTAGGAGAGCTATGCTTAGAGCTGAATACCATGGATTCAATTTTCCGGATGGTGAACCAATCTGTAATGTTCAATAGAGATTTATGACTATAGTCAACAACTTATAGTCTATAGGAGAAAAAGGTTTAGATGATGAAGCCCTTGTGGATAAGATAATTGATATTATGCCCAATGAGTGAGAATCAAAGAGAATAGATGTAGATGAGAATAGGAAAGACACTCAAATTTCTCTTGATGAGCTATTTGGAAATATTCTCTAACATGAAACAAGTATGAAGAGAGATGCTGGAAACGTCAAGAAGAAGAATGGGAATGGTACTGTTGCATTTACAACAACATAAAATCATATGAAAGCTAAGACTCTAGAGAGAGTAACCATATCCAAGTCTAAGAAGATGGTTATTCAATCAGATTCTAGTGAAAGTGAAATCTCAGAAAATGTGTTAGAAAATCTTGCTTGAAGGATGAACATGATAGCTGGCCAGAGAAATTTTCAATACAAATATAAGAAAAAGGAAAGGAAATACAGGAAAGATGGAGACACCACTTGCTATGAATGCAATAGAGCTGGACATATCAGACTAGATTGTCCTTTTCTCAAAAAGAAGAAAAGAAAGAAAGGCATTATGAGAAGAATAGAAAGAATTATTATAAAGCCAACGGTAAGAAAGTCTTGAAAGCAAATGATAAATAGAGTGCCAGAGATGGTCACTCTTTAGATGAATCATCTGATTATGAATCTTTAAGACAGATGAATCTTGGTATTATAGCCAGAATACCCATTAACAATCATTCTTTTATGGCTAATGTACAAAGTTCTGAATCATTGACCAATGTTTCATTAAATTCCAATGATAAAAATTATTATAACTCTTCTTAGGAAGAATCCTCTTCTGATGAAGAAAATACTTTACCTACCTATGATGAAGTTTCTAGGTTTTCTGAACATCTATAGATTGATAATTATAAACTCAATAAAAAACATGATAAGGAAAACTCTAGGAATTGTATTCTTAAAAAATAAATATCAGACCTTTCTAAAGATCTTGATAGGAAAAATGCTTCTTTTGTAAATATTTCAAAAAATCATCAAGATGTATCTTCTGAGAAGAAAAAATATTATAAATAATTAGAAAAATTAATTTCTAAGAAATGTATATTTGAGCTTAGATATAGGTCTAAATCCAATGATTTTGAAGATAAAAACATTGTTATGAAACTCAAGTCTGAAATTTTTTCTTTAACGAAGTGTTTATCAAACATTAACCATGGTAAAGAAAACATTGATAAATTGTATTCTCCAATACAACCTTTATGAAACAAATCCGGATTTGGTTATACCAATGAAAAACCAATTTTAATTAACAACTATTTTCATCCAAAAAGTGGCCCATTTTGTACAAAGTGTCAATATGGTGGTCACTGGGAAAAGAAATGCTCTTTAAATAAAACCCAATCTATAGGTTTTCATAAAGCATACTTTTCAAAGAAGATGTGGGTTCCTGAAATTTTGTTGTCTGGAAATCTCGAATCCAAGGAATTTTGGATTCCGAAAGTCTAATTCTTATCTTATATTAAGGGAAAAAAAGGAAGTACCAACAACAATACTTAGTACATGGATAGTGGATGTTCCTGGCACATGACTGGTAACAAAAGCTATTTTGAAAAGATTATCAAAACGAATGGAGGAAAGGTAACATTTGGATACAATGAAGAGGGAGAATTTGTTGGTATTTGTAATATTGTTTTTCTTGGTAAAAACTGGATTTCAAATGTTTTATTTGTTTTGGGTCTTAAGCACAACATTATTAGCATAAGTCAGTTATGTGATGAAGGGTAACTTGTGAATTTTAGGAATGGTAAATGATTAGTACACAATTCCAAGGAAGAATTTATTCTCCCTACCAATAGGTAAGAGAATGTTTACACATTAAACCTAGAAGACCTCAAGAACCAAGATTTAACTTGCCTATATGCAATGGAAGACCATTCTTAGTTATGGAATAGAAGACTAGGTCACTATAACCTTAGGAACTTATATAAACTGTCTAAGAAGAAACTAGTTATGGATCTACCAGAGCTTAGCTTTGATTATTATATAGTTTTTGATCCTTGTCAATATGGAAACCAACAGAAATCTAGTTTTAAATCAATTAGTGAAGTCTCAACAATTGATGCATTACAGTTAGTACACATGGATATTTTTGGTCCAACACAAACTGGAAGTATTGGAGGCAAATACTTTGTGTTTTTTCTAGTTGATGATTAAATTAGATTTACATGGGTATATATTCTTACAAATAAGTCTAAAGGTTTTTCCTATTTCAAAAGTTCTAGAGAACAATTTAAAAATGGGAAAAATATTCCATTGAAAAATATTCATAGTGATCATGGATGAAAATTTTATAATTCTGATTTTGAAACTTTTTGTAGTAGAAAAGGTATTACTCAAAATTTTTCAGCACCTAGAACTCCTCCACAGAATGGTGTAGTTGAATGAAGAAATAGAATTCTTCAAGAGATAACAAGAACCATGTTGATTGAATATTCTATAGCTAGACATTTCTGGGCTGAAGCTGTAAGTAATGCTTGCAATACTATAAATTGAGTTTGGATTAGAACTTTTCTTAATAAAACTCTATATGAGCTATAGAACGATAGAAAACCAAGAATTTCCTACTTCAAGGTTTTGGGTTTCAAAGTATTCATTATGAATACTAAAGATAATATACATAAATTCATACCAAAATCAGATGAAGAAATTTTCTTAGGCTACTCCACAATTTCTATGGCATATAGAGTTTTCAATAAAAATACTCGTACTATTGAAGAAACAATGCACATAAAAATTGATGAGTCTGATCCTTTTGTTTTCAAACCATCCAAATATACATCATTGGATGTGTTTTAAAAAACTGATTATCAACCTTTGATAGAATAACATTCTGATAAGTAAAATTATCAAGAAGATACTTCTGAAACGTTTACCCCAGAAGACATTCTACCCTATGTTGACGAACATGCTTTACGAAACCCAAATCAGGCGTTTCTTAAGAATCATCCCAGTGATATTATCATTGTTGATGTAAATCAACCTGTAAGGACTAGAAGTTCCTTATGAAATGAAATAGAACAATTAGAATTTCATTCCAAGTTAGAATAAAAAATCACTGATGAATCTTTAGGTGATGATGATTGGATCAAAGCTATGCAAGATGAACTAAATGAATTTGAAAGGAACAAAGTATGGACTTTTGTTGAAAGACCTAAGGAAACTTCTGTTATTGGAGTAAAGTGGTTCTTCAGAAACAAGTGTGATAAAAATGGAGTCATAGTAAGAAATAAAGCTAGACTTGTTGCTAAAGGCTGTAATCATCAAGAGGGAATAGGCTATGAAAAAACCTATTCTCTAGTAGCTAGACTTGAATATATCCATATTCTACTTGCCTTTGAAGCATTCTTTAATTTTAATCCTTTTCAAATGGATGTGTAATTTGATTTTCTTAATGTTTATGTTCAATAGGATGTTTTTGTTGTACAACCTCTTGGCTTTGAAGATATAAAACTTCCAGATCATGTTTTTAGACATAGCAAAGCTATGTATGGTCTTAAGAAAGCCCCACAAGCCTGGTACGATAGACTCACTGGATTTTTGTTTCCAAATAACAATGTTATGAGAAATACAGATCCAACCCTTTTTATAATGAAAAAAAGAAAAATGTTTTGATTGTTCCAATTTATGTTCATGACATAATATTTGGTTCAACTTAGCAATATTTAACTGATTCTTTTACAAATATAATGAAATATGAGTTTGAAATGGGTATGATGGGTGAGTTAACATTTTTTCATGGTTTTCAAATTTTTTCAAAAATCAGAAGGAACCTACAATTCTCAACATAAGTATAATAAAGATCTTCTCAAAAAGTATGGTTATGAAAATACTAAAAGAATAAGTAGTCCTATTAGTACATCAAACTCTCTAGATCATGATGAAGCTGGGAAACCAGTAGATCAAACATCCTTTAGAATTATGATAGGAAGTTTACATTACCAAACAGCTAGTCGACCAGACTTAATGTTCTGTGTATGCTTATGTGCAAGATATCAATCCAATCCTAAGGAATCTCACGTAAAGGAAGTAAAAATAATTTTTAACTACATTAAAGAAACCATGGAACTTGGATTATTTTATACTTCTATAAATTATTATGTTCTAAAATGATTTTCTGATGCTGAATTTGGTGGATGTAGAATAGATAGAAAGTGTACATATAGAACTATTCATTTCATAGGATATTCATTATTTTTCTTGGTCGTGCAAGAAGAAACATTCTGTAGCACCTTCCACTACTGAAGCTGAATATGTATCAGCTGGATGTTGTTGTGCTCAAGTGTTGTGGATGCAACACACACTCATAGACTATGGCCTGTGTTTTACCAAGAATATAATTTTGTGTGATAACACAAGTGCCATTTCCCTTAGTAAGAACCATGCACATCACTCTCATGAAAAAAACATAGATATTTGGTATCACTTTCATAGGGATCACACACTTAAAGGACATATCATTCTTCAGTTTATTGGAACGCAAGATCAACTTGCTGATATTTTCAAAAAAGCATTACCCTCCGATAGATTTGAATATATTAAACAAATTTTTGGAATGATAATAGTAAGGTAATCATTCTTCATTACCTTCTTGTTGAACAATTCTCTAAACAATAATAAACTCTTTCCCATATGGGGAGTACATTAGAATGTTAGTATAAATTTTTTTGGAATATGTTTTTTAAAATTTTTCTAACCATTTGTTTCGAAACTAGTTGTTCATACCTTTAGGAACTAAAGTTTTAGGAATAGATATTTCTGAACCTAAAAATGCCGGAATTGGATTTTCCGAAACTGAAATTTTCAGGATTGAAATTCTCAGAACAAGAACTTCCAGAATAGAGATCTTTGGACTGGTGTTTTCGTAATGATATTTTTGTAATGGAACATCCAAAATGGTGAGTTTCAAGCTAGAGATTTCGTAATGATATTTTCTTACTGAAACATTTGTAATGAAGCTGTTTTTGAATTTCTTTTTCTACAAGATTAATTTTACAAATTACGAACTATGTTTCTAGCCAATCCAAAAGATATGATTTCCTTAATTATTGTTTTGTAATAAAATTTTTATTGCTGGTGTTTTACAAATCCTTTAAAAGATCGGATTCTAGTTTTTTCGAAAAATATGAATGTTTTCTTTAAAAACATAAAAATATAAGAGTCATGTTTTTCTTGCAGGATTGTTCTCAACCATTAGATCATATTAATGATATTTCAACTGTTAGATGGCTTTTGGAAGACCAAATGTCTCATCCATTGCCTATATAAAGGGTACCATGAGACTAGTCCAACATCGGTTTTTCACGTTTTTGCATCTCGAAACACTGCTGCTCTTCTTAAGGTCAGTTCTGAACTATGCAAAGCCGATCTGAATCATTCAGTTTCATTCACTCTGAATGTCTGTTGAAACAACATCTAAAGATATGTTGACTGTGAAACCAATCTCTAAGTGGTTAGTCATTAGGGAAATTTTAGTTCATCCATATTTCTCTAAGATTTATTCACTTATTTCCAATAATATAGATCTAAATGGATGGGAAGATGTATGTGTAGCAAAGTCAGATAAACAGGATCCAATTTACACTGATTTGCTGATTGAGTTCTATGAGTCTGTTTCCTTACTGATGGAAGATGGCAGAGAGTGGTTTTCTTTCAAGTCTTATGGGAAGACTTATAAGCATTACTACACCATTTCCTCAAGCTTGGATTGTTTGTTATTTGAAGGAGAAGCTGAATTCTGTTCTCAAAAACATCCTGATGTGAAAGTAAGTTTCAACAAGGAGAAATAACTGAAGTGTCTTGGTCTTAAAGATGATTAAATTATCAAGATTTTTTGTCTCACTCAGAACAATAGAATTTTCAGCTTTGGATGCAAGGCATTTTAGTTCTGAGAATAGGTGATAAAGACAATCTGAATAAAAGTGATATATAATTCCTAGATTTTTTGGTAAATCTAAGAAAGATAAATCTGATAAGGCATGTATTGGATACGATCAAGAATATCAAAGAAGGCAATTTAAGAGCTCAGATTATCCTGTTTCCTGCCTTCCATTCTACGATGATAGTTTGGTTCTTAGAATCCTTCAAGGTTGCATGAAAATCGAAGATCCGGAATTGAAAGATCATGCTAGTCTGTGATGATACCCTCTAGAGGATGAATATGGGTTTTTCCAATGAATCTCAAGAATTTTACCCTCTTTCCGTGGAAGAGGATGAAGCAAATCAGAAGGAATCATAGAATCTGGCACCTTCCAAAAAGAAAAGGAGGAAGAGAAAGGATAAGGAAGTTGTTGCTGATGAAGAAAATCCCCATGCTAATGGAACTCAATTTGTGCCTCCCAAGCTGAAAAAGCAGAAAACATATATGGATGAAGTGGTAGCCAGGTGGAGGGAAGATAAAGAAAAGAGGAATGAAGGGGATCCAAATTTCGGATTGGACCCTGCAGAGGGTAAAGCCTTAAGAGAAAAAGTTGCGGATGAACTAGAGAAATAAGAAAAGGAGAAGAAAATGAAAAAGAAGATATCTGAAGCTGAAGTGGTGTGATCATTGCTGAAAGTTACAGATTTGGCTTCCGGAATTCTTCCCATTCTGGAAACCTTTGCTGTTGAACCATCATTAATAGTAACTCTACCCAAGAATTATGTCACTCTAGAAAAGGCCAAGTGGAAATAAGTAGTTAAAGAGGCCGAAAAAGAAGTTGCTGAAGAAGTATAAGTTGAGGAAGAAGTTGAAGAAGAAGTTGATGAAGAAGTTGAGGAAGATGTTGAGGAAGAAGAAGAAGAATAAATTGAATATTTGAATGACTTGATAAAGAAATTAGAATAATATAAAGATAAGGATTATTCCGTAATTTTAGTTACTCTAGGAATGAGTGATGAGGAAACTAGAAAACAACAACAAGAAGAATAAGAACAGAATGTTTTGTATGATGAAGAAGAATATAATGAAAGGAATTTTCTTGAGGAAGGAGAAGAAAAACAAAAACTAGATGAACTCTAGATCTTTCAAGTATCTGAATCCGAGGAAGAATTACTTAATAAGGAACATGTTCTGATAGCTGATAAGGGGAAGAAATCTCTCTTAGAAACACCTATAACAGATGTCATCAGAAATAAAGAGGATGGTGGTACCTCTAGAAAGAAGTTGGTGCAAACTGAAGAAGAACACTCTCCAAGCGATGTTTCGGATTCAGAATCATCTTCTAATGGGCATTATTTTGTGGTACAATATCTGAGGATGTTGTTGGACACCATTCCGATTTTTCAAACAATAGATTTCAGATGCCAGATGCTACAGCAATTTATGAATCAGAAATCAGATTTATTATCCATGGTCATGGACAAGTTTGTAATGTTGGAAGCTGAATAGAAAAGTTTTCTTATCGATTATGATGTGCATAGGAAGTCCTTAATTAAGGTAACTATGTGGTCTAAGAGAGTTGAAGAAGACTTGGATGTGGTGGATAACTTTCATATTTATGTGAGAGAAGCTTTTGACATAGAGGATAAAAAGATTAATATATTCAAGATGAATTGATTATTGAGAATTGTTCTCGGAATCAAGAAGTGACGGAACTAAATGACAAGGAAAATTATCTGGCTCAAAATCTTATAAATTATAGAAATCTTCAAATCGAGCTTGAGAAGAGAGTCGCTCATCAAGATGAGTTGGTCAATATGCAAGAAGAATCTTTGAGAGCTTAGGCAGAAGCATTAAAATATCAAGGGTAAAAGATCTCAACCCTGGAGAAGCAATCATAGGAAGATAAAAGATATCTAAATAATTTCAATGTCTTGTTGAAAAAGCAGAACCCAGTGGAAAAGGAAGACAAATGACTCCACTCAAATCTGATGAATGTTTTCAATTCTAATGAATGTTTAGTTGTTTGTATCTTGTGATTTTTTGAACTAATGTTGTAGGTAATTTAATTCATTCCATTGAATTTAATTATTTTTGAAAATAACTAATAGGGAGAAGGATAATAACTACTCAAAAGAGTGAGAAAGAAAAATTCTAATCCAAGGAACCATCCCAAACTAAGGGGGAGTTTATCTTAGGATCTTCTATTCGAACTTTTTCATTCCCACAATAATGAAAACACCACTCTTGAAATTCAGAATATAATCCTTAGATTTTCAATGCCTAAGTGGGAGTTAGTTTTATTCACTTTCATTCATGAACAAAGGGATATAAGTTTTAATTTCAAAGTCTAAGGAAATTTTTTTCAGAGTCCTTATATTCTTTTTCACAAGGATGTTTGTGCTTTACAAAAAGGGGGATATTGTTGAGTGAATATGATTTTCCTTATGACTTTTCAATTACTTCTTGTTTTGAAAATCACAAACACCATATACTTAAGCAAATATATGTTGTTCCTCCATAATTAAATTTATCCTAACCTAGTGTTTCTTATGCATAGAAATATTTTTCTTAATTGTAAAAACCAGATTGTTAACAAAAATCCAGGAATCATATAAGGATAAGTTTTGGAGTATTCTGTTTTAAGGATCTGAGTTCTGGACTATGAACTCTTAATTAGTTCAAATCTGAACTCTTAATTAGTTTGACTCCGAACTATTAAGTAGTTCAACTCCGAACTGATAAGTAGTTCGATTCCGAACTCTTAAGTAGTTCGACTCTGAACTCTTAAGTAGTTCGACTCCGAACTCTTATGTAGTTTCACTCTGAACTCTTAAATAGTTTGACTTAGAACTCTTAAGTAGTTCGAATCCGAACTTTTAACTAACTCGATTCTGAACTACATACTGGTTAGAATCTGAACTCAACAAGTTCAGATTCCAATATCTGGTAAAACCAGACTCTGAATCCCTATAAAACAGATTCCGAACATTTCTTAACATAGACTCTGAATTTAATTTTGATTAGATTCTAAACCTTTAATTTTCTTACACTGTGAAATATTGATAAGATTTTTCATACATTTTCTTCATTTCAAAACGATGTCATGCATTCATTTATACATGGTTTATTATAAAATGATGTCGTCTATTCTGTTTCTAATTAACAGTTGGCTGAGTTACACAGGTACAAGTCTCTCCGAATTTCATGGAAAATAAGACTGTTGGAGGAGGGAGCCGACCGTTGGAAATTTTCCTATAAATATGAGCTCATTCGAAAAAGCTCATAACATATGAGTGATAGATGAAAGAGGTTAATCGATCTAGAGACCACATGCTTCTAAGTTGATTTCTAGAGAGAGAATCTTTTTCATGCCTTGTGAGTAATGAACTACTCGTTCATATTGCTTTGTGCGACTCCGAATGTTGGTGATTACCTTCGTGGACTTCTGGGGATAGGAAGACAGAGGTGCTGACTACCTTGATGTTCGAGGGCTTCCCTGCTGAGGAAGATAGAGGTTACAACTACCGTGAAGTTGAGGGTTTGCGGGGAAAGAAAAACAGATATTTTTATTTTCGTATCGAGGGCTTACCCTGGTGTGGATAAGACAGAGTTGCATGAAAGTATAAATCAAGGTACCTTTATCCAAGTTTGTTGGATACCCTTCTCATTGGCATAAAAGACTTATGTCTTCGTACTAGTAGTTTTACTTCTTGTTTTTCCACTTCACATTTGTATTATAATAAAGTATAACCTTCTTATCTTTCCTGACACATGTACTCTGATTAGTTTAGATTCTATATGCTTTAAGGTAGAATCTCATATTGTAAATCTTAGTTCCAATTCTACAATTTGTGTTAGAGTTGTTATGAATCTGCTTAGTTTAACCTTGATAAACCTAGATCATTCTTTGTCTAAGGAAAACATTGTTATTTGTAACCAACATTAAAGGTTCCAAAGGATTTTTTAAAGTGTACAATTCACCCCCCCTCTTTTATATTGAGCATCTACATCATTATTTCGATCATACACTTATGAATCCTAGATTTTTAAAAAGATCATGAATTGTTTCATACAATAGTGTAAGAGTCAATCAATATGCATCAAAATTGATACTCTCTACAAACTAGAAGGACCAGACATACTTGTGCACCAAAATAATCTACTTTGGAATCAGTTAGCGACACAATATCAGTAACCCATTAATAAAGACACAATCCACCACTCTCAAATAAATGGGTTTAAAATTTCAATTACAATATGAATTTTGACTAATATAGGCTCTATACATACACTTCTTAATCAATTAATTTGTCTCTGACAACACCTACAAGTGACTCATCCCGAAAAACTCTAACTCAGCAACTTCAATCTAGAATAATGATGAAAAACATGACCTTCCAAAGAGTTCCTTTTATGGTTATATTAAAATTGTATACTGATAAAATTTAATATAGGTTAACTTAAAAAGAGCTACCTTCTTATCCCATGTTCTATAAAAATAAATGGTGTTTTCTCTCAACATGTCCTCTAACTGCTCAAAATAATTATCTTATTATATATATTCTTATTTGTGGTTAAATTCCTCCAAAGAACATGAGTATAAAATACTAGGATAAAAATAGATATGTAAAATAGGGATATCTATTAGAAATTATACCCCAGTTACCACATGTAAATTCAGTATCTGTTAGACATAAAAGTCACCAAACTAATTGAAAGATAATGTCTAAAGAATCATCAATATATGGGATAACATTGTCAACCATTCCAAAAATTATACATATCACATAAATCATAGGAGGATTAATATGTAAAACCCCCATGAAATCTGTGGTATTATTTTCCAACTTCCATTTATGAATGGGAAATTGTTATAAAATACTATTCATCTATTGATAATTAGCCTTCACCTACTGACAGGTGAATCATCATGTTTTAGTACTTGTAATAACATTCTTAATTCTTAGAGACCAATACTATCTATGATTATCATGGATAATTTTCATTAAAATAGGGTATGGAACAAAGTTAATTGAATAAAAATTAGGCATATGCTCTTCTCAAATACATGTTAGCACTCATATGTGACCATGAACATTGATAATCTCATTTTTATCGATTGTAATGCTAGAGGGAAACTCAACACAATCAATGGTGTCCCTCATCACAAGGAATTATGGATCCTCACATTTCTACAACTTGATCTAGAAATGATAATTGGAAAAAAAATTGACAAATACATGAGGTTCATCTTTTTCTCACTCCTCTTGAACATATATATACATCTCAGTAAACAAGGCCACCATATATTTCTCAAAACAAGATTCTTAAAGAGGTTTAGTCAATGTCTTCTTGCTCTAATCATCAACAACACTATTTCCTTTATAAATTTTTGTTCTATCTTAGGGTAAAAATATTTCTTTTAATCAAAAAAATTTCTTCATAATTATTTAGATCATGAAATGAAAAGATATACTTAATGCTCTTATAGTCATCATTAAAAATAATCCTCTCACCTATGACATGATTCCCCTAAAATATTAAGGTGTGAACTAATTTGGATTAATCATGATCATATGTGGGATATTTTCATTCATTTGTACTCATATTTTGTGATTCCTATGCCGTGAATCAATCTCCCTATATCAAAATTTCCCATGTTTGATATCATATTCCTCAATAATACAAAATATACTCTTTATATGGATCGTGTAAGATAAAAATTAGAGTGGTTGTAAAATTATGTTTACTTCTTGGCAATTATTCTCACATGACTAAAACTAAAACATTTTTCCATTCATTTTTTGTCCGCAGAGTGGTGCTTTCAATTAAGAAAATCCTTTTATGAACCTTCTTCAATAACTCAATAACACAAAAATTCATCCAATATCATATATATTAATGGCCTACTCCATATATATAACCTCCTAAACCTTCTTGGGTCTGTCGAAAAACATTATTTGGAGATTTTATTACCTTGAAATATAACATTACAATATATAAAGCAACAAAGATATCATGGTGTATAATATATTCTTTCTTAGTGTAATATAGATGAATTTTAGATGTTTTTCATGATCATATAAAATGTTGGAGTACAATAACATGTCATTAAAAATGAAAACTGAAAATGTATGCATGTATATGTGAATGAATTGGTAAATCAATTTTATAATCATAGTATGCTTGTTTGTTTTCCGAAATAGAATGAAAAAGTCATTATACAATATAAAAATTATTAAGAAAGACTCCTATTATATATTTGGAGGCCTCATCATGTAATGTTTATACCATAATATCAAATCAATCAATGTGCATAAAAATAAATCTCAAAATTTACCAATAAGATCATCAATATATATAAATTGATAGTAATTATTAATCATGAATAGGTTTAAAATTCAGCAATAAACAAAAAAGTACAAAATTTTATCATCCTTAATGGAAAATAAATTCATAGAACCCAATGTTTGTGAACTCAAATGGATGACCCTAATGAAATTAAAATACTTGTAGCTGAGTCTGAAAATTATGAAGCTCAAATGGTTCCATTCGGTTTGGTGGAAATAAAATGGGATCATATCCATGAATTAGCTCAATCATGAACTCAAATTCTATCACTAGTGAAAAACATAAATACTAATCATGTAACACATTTAGAAACAATTATTCTAAAGGTTGGAAAACATCAGGTAATTCTACACCATCATATTGAATAAGAATCACAACATAGTATTGAATATCAGCCATCTACTAAAGGACTGGTCTTGTATGGCATACATGAATATCTAACTATCTTTGATTAATGTAGATTTTTCCATCATGAGATGTGAATGTAACAATATATGGTAACAATAAATGTCTTCTGGTATGAAACAAACCATTCCATTCATAATATGAATTCAAACCTAAAAAATGAACCATGATCATATCCCAATGAAGGTGGTGCCCCAAAATCTCAGGGGCCCACTCCTTATAAATATCAGTACCCTCTAATCCCATCATGAAGAGTGTGTAAAAAAATACAAAAACAAACAATTATTCCATTCCAGAACCAAACTATAAATAAAATAAGAATATATATAATAATGTTAATAAAAAATCTTAATTAAAACCATAACAATCAAAGAATAGAAAAATAATACATCATAAAATCAGCGATCCTTGCACACAAAATTTCAGAGTAATATGAAATGTATGAGTCTAACATGTCTATCTACAAAATTCTCTTTTATGAGTCTCATGTGATGGACATATCTTATGATAGATTCACCCTTTTCCATATATACCACATCCTCTACCTCGATTTTTTTGGCTAGTTTAAATATAACTACCTGAGAGATATGGGGTATAAGATCCCCTATCAGGGCTTCGAATCATCCTAGATCACCTCAAAATACACATCTACTGAGGCTTACTACATCACCATTATATGTGTCTGATCCTATCAGAATATAGGGTCCCCAATTTTATTCTAAGGCATGTAACTCACATGTGACTTGGCTTTCCATACTGATATAGGAACTCTTGACCACTGAACTAGGAGGAAAATCCTCTACTATGGATACTCTTCTCACTACCACCTATGTAAGTGTTCTCATAATGATTCTTTATTCCATAGTAGGAAATGTCACCCTGTAGACCATTTTGAAAAATATATCCACCAGTAGGTGCCTAATTCTTGTTCCCCTCTAATATGAGACCATGATTCACCCCCTAAACAACATTCTTTAAGTGGAAAATAATTACTTAGGACTTGATTTTACATATAGTCAAATCCCAAAAAAAATTATCATGGAAAAATAATCCCAGTATTTCTTTGATAAAAAATTATAAATCATTAAATTGATGAACATAATCTACTAATAAAATATTCCCTTGAGTCAAATGCATAAACTCTAAGATAGTTTCATATCTCTGGGATATTGTTTTATAGTGTTCCAATAGTATCTTGTGAAAATCCTTCCAAGACAAACCGCATAAACATTCATATTGAACCAGAATATCCCACCGATGCTTCCCTAGTCCTAATAACATATATGTTTCCAAATTAACACTTTTCTCAAATGGTGATTACATGTGATCTAGCATCTTCTAGTGATAATCAATCTATATCTTTGGTGCTTCAGAACACCCTCTCAATCGAATGTTAGAGGTTGTGCCCTTTAAAAATCACTAGTCATGTAAAATATACATATCAACACACATACAACATCTCTACCCATAAAGTACATAAAGTGGTCAAAATTATTTGTGATATACTCTTTAACCCTATTACTCATAACCAATGAGGGTATTTCATCCACTACTAAAGACACATTCTCTGTAATGTCCCCCTTATCACCCTTAGAGTGAAAATCCCCATGGAAGTATCTTTATAGATTTATAAACTCATGATTAAGGGAACTCCACATATGATTACAACATTACATAAAATAGGGTTCAAATAAGAAATAAAATATCTACTCAATATATATTATCCCCATAGTCATAACAACAATTATGTCACTACAATGAATCTTCACTATTTTGGACCACTGACTATCTAAGGGTGGAACACAAATACGCGTTAAAAGTTTTATGGTTGACACAACCTTAACCATTTAATGAAAATATTTCAATTTAAAATAGTCCTAAACTCATTATTAGAAACTTCTTTTTTAAGACCACATAAAATTGAAAATCATTTTTTTCTCATAACAATATTTTTTTCAAATAAATGTTCACCAATATGATTTTCCATGTTTCCACAATATGATACATGATAGAATAGTAAATTTACACCTAAAATGATGAAAGTATACACAATCTCATGCAATAAGAGATGGAATGTTAAACCCCATAAAATAATATTTTTATATAATATGTGTATCCCCTTAGTTGAAATTCCATTTCAATTTTATAAAGAGAGCATCATTCAAAAAAATAAAAACCCAAAAACATCAGTTCCCCCCCTAGAAAATTGATTTTCTACTCCCATGAATATTCTAATTATGAAGGCCCAACACAACATATCCTTTTTTTAAAAATTCTAAATATGATATAATTTTTAAGTAACCACTTGTGAAAATCCTTTTCTAGCATCCTCTCTACATGACATAAGGTGAACCTTACCATATGGTAGAGGATGAAAAATACTAGTGATGGACTAATAAGAGACATGTGAAGAAAAATAATCACTTTTATTGGGTAAGGATATAATAAAGATAAAATGAAATAAACAGAATCAATAATAAACATTGTGTAGTGGGTAATCACACACCGCATAAACATAATCCAAAATTGGGTACATTTCGTCAAAGAAATTTTGTAAAAATGTTATTTAATAGTAGTATCATGTGTCAGAGGAAACCCATATAATAATAACATGCTAAAAATCCCCAATTTAAGAACAGAAAACAAGTATGTTCCCCTCCTCCATGTTCAATACCAAGTCCCAAACCATGTATTAATAAGAGGGTCGCAACCCTAGTCTAGTCATGCGGCCATGATATCTACTTGAGTGAATATGAAGGCCTATGCTGGGAGTGCGTACAACACAATAGGCCACCACCAATTGTGTCTTAATCTATATATAGACTAAAAAATATATATGAATATGTATAAGTGAATAATAAACTACAAACTAATGAGAACATATTTCATCAATAAATAGTAATCGATTAATCTCATTGGATTTTGGGTTCCATGTTACTGCTAATCCGATAATTCCCTCTAACACCCTTGTAATGTTTCCAAACCATTTACTATAAGGGTCAAACATTTTTTACAAGAGAAATCAGCACAATATCCAAGCCATTTATTTGGAATTCAATGTCTTATAATCCAAATAAATGATATATTGATCTATTTCATACAACCTAACTAAGAGGTGTGTCAAATCAGGTCAAAACATTCTCATAAATTATGTAAAGAGCCTTTTAATCTATTTCAAACAATCCATTGACTACCGATTATTATGTTCCAACATACATGGACCTTTTAACATCATAAAACAAAAATGATTCATTCATTTCCCAATATTCATTATTAACGTGTTCTATTACATTTCAATCCTTTTTCCAAATCCCACATTTATTAAAACTAACTATTCATTCATATTTCACAAGAGATTATAATTTGTTTCTAAAAAAACTCACACAGTCACCATAAACCATTATCAATCTCATAGCATTATCATATAATGACACATTTAATTTAATGTTTTGTAAAATTTCCCCCAATTCCATGATAAAATTCTAAACAACCAAAAAACCTATTTAATCTCATATAGCCCCGAATCTATAATTCAAAACACATTATTTAAATTTATTGAAGGGAAATTAAAATCATAGAGTTGTCCATAACCTCGGTATCAAAGTAATCATCAAACTAAACATGATTCATGTCACAAACAAGATCTGGTCTCAATCTTAACTCGCACCCGACCCAGTCTGTGGAAAGGCCGAAAGGGAATTTCTGATCCCCTCGGGCTGGCACAAGTGACCAGGTATCATTAAAAAAGGTTCAAAATGATTAACCATAATTTATATATATTAAACAATAAACAAATTTTAATAAAATGAATCTTAATTTTCTAAACCAAAACATCCCTTAAAAATTATTAATTTAATTACGTAAATTTAAGAAATTACTATGACTTCAAAAGGGAGTGAAATCGTTAAATAGCATCCTAAGAACCACCTCATGGATGGGGGAAATCCCCATCAAGACTTATCCAAAAAATCACACCAAGGAAAGAGGTCAACAACCTGAAACTCTGTCACCATGGACCATTCCTGTCTCTATAAAATACATTTTTAACACTTTATATACCCAATGGTGTATTTAGGGTTTGAGCCTATTCCCAATAGTCTTCCACCCAAGAGAATCCTTTTGATAAAAATTTTAAGACAAAAATAAATCATGATTTTTAAACAATAAATTATACTCATAATTTCTAAATGATGCAACATCAAATGATAATAATTTTCATGAGGTAAACCCTGAAGAATATACACATTTAAATAAACACACACATGCTACTGAATTCTCCAAGAAAACACACCTTATGCCGACAGTACGTACAATATATCCAATGATCACTAGTCAAGGGAATACCCCTTAGAAAGATTTTGTTATCTAACCCTAGGTACCTCATATCTTTGTGTAAAAGTAACTATAATCAATAACATTCTTTTTCATGATCCACACGGAAGGGAAAACCTATTGTTCTTGTGGTCCCAAATCGTCATCATAATTTAGATAGTGTTGTCATCATCAAACACTTTTTTTCTGAAATATGGGTGATAATACTACTATATCACTAGCATAATAGTCCTAGTCCTCACACCTAGATATTCGGGTATCCCTCATTCCTCTCAATAAAGTTCCACATGTCATAAAATACCATTTTCACATGAAAATGCCATTTCAAAATCATAAACACAAAACCAGCCCACACAGATGTCATATAATAACCTTTTCACATTCAAATTTATTTTAACATCATATACACACACAAAAAGGACAAAAACATACCATTCAACTTTATCAAAATTTAATAAATCACTTTAACAATTTATAAAACATTATTTAAATGTTTTGGATTACAAATCAACAATTTCTATTTTAATTATTTTTAAGAAAATACAACCACCATGTCCGTATGAAAACATTTTTTACACCCTTTGTGTAACTCAATAAACCAAATACAATGTTCATAAAATAATTTTTTGAATTAAAACAAGTCTTTGAAACAAAAATCATATCAAAACCCCTCTTCTAAGGCCAAATTTTCCCCAATACCACATGAAAAGTAAATTTTTAGCCCTGTAATCATCTAATAAACCAAATTCATATATTATAATATTCCATTGAATAATAACAATTGATTTACGCATTAAAAACAAAAAATTTGTAAGAAAAAATGCAAATTCAAAATTAGGTGCTTAACCAATTCCCTCAAAGATGATTTCCTCATCACCCACAATAAGTATGAAACATAGATGGAAGGTTAAGAATGAAATCTATCAAATAAAATAATTCCTACACATGGAATCTCTGACAAAAGTTTTCAAAAACCCAAAATCATTGTAAACAATTTGAACCCCACCATCGTGGTACGATAATGGGATAAAAATGAACCCTAATCCACAATAATGATCCATGAAACTCAAAATTAAACCCTAGGTATGAAGCCCCAGTTAATAGACATTTGGTACTTCAAATAGGGTGAATAAACCATATCCAAATAGAATAAAAAAATAGATAATCACATACTTGAAGAACCTTGTAGTACCCCCCCCCCCCAATCAAAACCCATCATAAAATGATTCCTAAGGAGCATGAGGGTGTTTAGGGAGCCTTCCATGGCTATAAAGAAAGAGTCGGGGAAGAAAGGGGCACACTAGAGTTAATCCCAAATGAGAAAACATAGGAATTAAAAAAACACTTTAAATGTGATGGACACTATGTATGGTTTGGCTGCACTGTTTAGAATACCATTTGGCCAAATCATGCGCATAGTTCTGTCCACTCAAAAATTGATGTTTTTATCCAAATTTTCAAGGAGCCTAGACTGAATGTAGGGAAAAGATATGAAAATAATAGAAGCGAAATAGTACCCCCATATATCAAAACATTCACACCTGACTCCCAATAAAACCACCCAGAACCCGACCTGAGGTGGAACAAGTAAAACTTGAAAACTCTAGTCTGATAATTCTCCCCACCGTAATGCTTTCTTCCATTGAAAAGCCACTTCAAATCCAGAATAAAAAATAATACCAATTACAAATTCATTTTTCAATGGTGGTTTAGAATGAAAATACAATAAGGAAACTAACAATAGGAAATGATTACTATGGGATAACTTGAGTGGTCAATACAAACTCCCCTATTATGTGTCTCCTGTACTGAAATCTGAAAACACCTAAAATTTATGAAACAAAGGAACTAAAACAGTCACTAATAAAAATTTACACCACATTCCAGATGTGGGAAAATATAATCAAAACACATCTCAAAATGAAACTCCTTAAATACTAAAAGAAGAATATCAACCAATTTTCCTGAAAAAAATAATAAATTCAAATGAGGATACCACAACCTTTCTTCCACAAATCCATTGGGGATTCTCAAATGACAATGTCTACACAAGAAAGAAGTTGGTTGTAGATATTTATGACTGAGAATTCCAACCACCATGCCAAAAACAATGAGATAATCGGTTTACTAATATGGGGAGACCTGAATGGACTCCACATTAACGTATCAAACTAACACCCGAGACAGATCTAGAACACCAACACAGGGAGTTGCAGATGGACTCTCCACCATAAGAGTAAAATTAATTGCCTAATATAGAACTAGGACACTAACAATTGGAGGACCGAATAGACTATCCAATAGAAGTGATAAAGTAACATAATAATTATTCTGAAATCACTCCTACATGAGACCCATGGCTGGAATCTACACCATAAGAACCAACCTTTTATTCAATTAGCCTGGCCCATCATGAAACAAAATATCATAAGACCCTTTCTTGAATATAAGGAGGTTGATCAATGAAATTTCAAACTAGAAAAGACTATATGTTGTTCACCACACCCATGGACATGACCATCTCCACATGAGTCCAACCAAAACCAATATTGAAGTAGACCTACGAGGTTATTCATGCATGAAAACCCATAATGGGAGTTTCACACGAAAGCACTCAAGCATTGGGGATTTGGAGTGGACAAAAACACCCCCCTCTTTATGACCACGAAGGGAATATTCCCCCTAGCGAGATTAAAACCATTACAGGTAGGGTCCTCCTGTCCCTTTCCACCACACCAGGAAACATGAAACAAAACTAGCACATCGAAACCTCAAACTATCTCCACCACCCCTACATGAGACATGAGTTAAAAAAAGATCCCTTACTTCCTATGTGGCTTCCTAACTATGGTACAACATCACTCAGGGACCTAAAGCTAGATATTATATAATTTAAACTTCTCTTTCCTCATAGTCAAGTAATAAAAACCCCTAAATATATCTTCTTCCCCTTGTTCCATAAGCAAATACACCATGATCCAACAACATCAAAAGAATGCAACACATCCCAAAACCATTTACTTGTTCATTGAACAATGAACATGATAGGGTCCTCGATGATGCATGTGCATTTTACCTCTCACCCTGAACAAGAAACAACAAAAGATGGAACATAAGGAAGACACTATCATTCAGAAAATTGATTTTTTAGAATTCTCAAAAGAATACACTCTCACATTTATGTGGAATCCCGAAAAAAGATCGATAAAATCCATAATTGACCATAAAAAAACAGAACAAAACAATAAACCACCAAACATCTACCTAGAAACCCATACATCCATTACAATGAGTGGGACTTGAATCAATTCCCATGTAGCAACATATTTCCACATGTAGTAATAACAACCTTGAACGACTAGATTTCTCTACACTTGTGTCCTGAAATAAATCATTTCATCAAAGAGATATGTGGAAGTCCCAAATGACTTTTGGACATAATCATAAACCAACAACCCTGGTCCACTTCCACCCACCTCACTAGAATACCCCTTTACTATTTACAAATAATGAATATAGAACCAACCATGCCAAACATCACCATAGAAAATTAAATCAACTCATGAAACCAGAACTCCATTAAAATCCTAATACATCAACTTTTCTACTACGATAGGATCTATGTTATCTGAAAAAGAAGAGAGAAAAATTCCACCCTAAAACATGGTAATATATTCTGTACATTGATCAACGAGAGAACCGTCCACCCCTAAATCACATGTGGATGAACTTAAATTATGAATTAAATCATTATCGGTGCGTACCATAAACATAAAAACCCATGGTCCCAACCAAGATGGTCTATTGGTCAAAACATACCACAACCAAATCCAAAACAAATGAGGGGAACCACAAAATGGTATTCTTGAGACATTTCATAAAATGGACCACTAACCAACACCATAACCCAATATACTAACGAAACAAAAAACCCACAACATAGTTCAAACAAGAGGGGTTCTCAAACTCAAAATGACCCACAAAAAAGTCCAAAAATCACATAAAATACAACAACCACTCACCAATTTTCCAAATAGAAAATTTTCATTAAATTTAATTTCATTGAATGTAAATTGGGATGGTGGATAGAACATTCACCATTGATTCACCACAGTCCTCACACATATGTGTTTCTGTTCCACACTGGGCACCCTTCTTATATCTAAATGGGAACCAATATATCCATTCCATTAACTTCCCATATTCTTATGTAAACCGATACATGTTTTCACTCATTGACATAAAAAATGATGAATCAAAAATTATTTCCACTTTTCCAAACCAAGACATTCAACTGACTCTTCCTTTTTCTCAATACCACTAGCCATAACATAAAAACCCAATTTAAATATTACAAAATTCTTTAGAAAAGTACTAACCATTCAAATAAATACTCACTTTCAAGTCATACACATTAATTTCAAAACATGTCTACCAATATGAAAACACTTCTTGTTTTATGACATACACCATTACATAAACATCCATTTAATTAAAACCGATCTCTTCTTATTTAATGAATGGTTCTAGTAATTCATACATCATTTAAAATGTTCAGTAGTTACCGTAACAAAATCCATTTCCAAAATACACACAGAAATTCCAAGAAATTCTATTCAATTCAAAATACCTTTTAATAGTTTTGAAAATTATTTTTGAAATAGATTTCTAAAACCCAATTTAACAAAATTTATATTTTTAAAGGAGGTGAAAGCACACCATTTACCATTTCACAACAAAAAACACCATACAATGTGAAAATAATTTTTTGTCTGTGGGTGGATTTTAAATATGTTTAGAGACCATATTACAATCTATTCACCATCACATATAGTGTCTTGGGAAAATATCACAAACACCACAATGCTTCCCAAACCCAGTGACCTCACTAAGACTGTTGAAAAAACTCTCTTTTAATTCCCCTAATCATCGATGAACCATTAGAACCAATGACTCAGATAGATAAAACACAAATTCCCCTTTTGACAGAAATCCTATTAGGGGTTGTGCAATATAGGACCACTACTCAAAAATTGAATGTCAATTCCTGACAATCCCAGCTCTGGTCGACCTAGACACTTTCCCAAAAGGAAATGACCCAAATAGGGGGAACCTCCTCTGATACTAAATTTCAACGAATAAGATCTTGTCACCCTCTAAACCATTTCCTGGCCTGGACTTTGGTATGGCCCGAAAGGCAATCTGGATCCACACATGTTGGGAAAAGTGCCTAGGTTTGATGAATAATTGTCGAGAACAACTTACCTAAATTTATAAACATAAAACAGAAAATAAATTCTAATAAAACTAATATAAATTGTTTAATCCAAACAATCCTTTAAAAAATAATAATTTAATTACATAAGATTATATACATTCAAAAGACTAAAAAATTTGAAAAAATCCCAAAATAATAGGCTAGAACCACCTCATGGCAAAGGGACATAACCCCAACCCTTCTCCATAACACCACACCATGGAAATAAGGTAACGACCTAAACCTCCATCACCAAGGACCTTTCCATTACCTATATCAAACATTATCAAGTCCACTTACACCAAAAGGTTTATGTAGTGTGTGATCCTAATCCCAATAGTATTCCACCCAAAAATATTCCATGTGAGAAAAAATTTAAGAAAAAAATATATCTTGTTTTTAAAATCCATATGTTCTAGAAATAATTTTTAAAAGATGGATATTTATATGAAAATAGTTTTCAATTTGGAAATTTTGAATAATGTTAAATTTTTTATAAAATGAATATTCTACTGATTTTTCTAATAAAACAAACTGTATCATGATGGTATGTATAATAATACCAATTATTACTAGTCACAGGAACACCCCTAAGCACTACTTAGTTATGGGGCCCAAGGTAAATTGTATTTCGATGTAAATGTTACAGTAACCAAAGATCTTAATTTCACGAGACACGTGGAGGAGAAACCCTAAGTGAATAGAGTTCCCAAAAAATAATCAAAATTTAGTCATTATTTCCATCATCATGATTTATATGTCAAACATGAATGATAACACTATTGGATCACTAGCATACTAGTCTTATTACGCCCACCAAGATACATGGGATTCCCTCATTGTGCTCAATCAAGTATTGCATGACATAAAATTCCATTTTCACCTGAAAATTTCATTTCAAAATAATTCACACACCTAACATCCCAAAAACATGTCTCATAATACCATTTTCACATTCAAATTCATATTAACGTTAATCACACTCAAAAACAACCCACAAACATGTCTCACACCATTATTACCATTTATTAAAATTTTTGACCAATTTATAAAACATTATGAAAACGTTTGAAATAGCAAATAATTAATTTTTCTTTCAAAACACCATTTTTAGAACATACACTTACCAAATAAGTACCCAAACTTATTTTTTACCCTTTATATAAATCAATAAACAATTGAAAATTTTCATAAAACAATTCCAAGATGTAAAATAGGGTTTTTCACACAAAACCCATTCAAAACCAATATTTCAAGGACAAATTAATATGAATACCACATAAAAATATAATTGGAATCCCTATCAACATTTAATAAACCACCATCATATATTATAAAACATTCTCAAATAGTCCACATGAGTTACTCAAGAAAAAACACACAATTTCCAAAAAAATGCAACATAAAAAATCAAACTCTTAACCATTTCCATCAAAAAGGATTTTTTCACCTATGTTAATATGTAAGAAACATTATATGAATTTGAGAAAAGTAAGATATCTCATACCAGAATGCTTATATAGGTAATCACCCAACAATGATGTTATAACCTGAAATCCATGTGTGAAACTTCAACAGCACCACCGCTGCACCACAAAGGGAAGAAAAAGAACCCAAATCAACAATATTTATCCAAGAATCACAAAATTAAACCCTATGTATTAAACCGTAGATTCTGGACATTTGAAACATCAACGAGGAGGGATGAACTCCTACGTAAATGGATGATAACATATTAAGAATCTCTTATATAAAGAACCTTGATTTTTCCCCATCACAAATGCCTTCAAAAATGGGTTTCTACGGGGATGGGGGGATCTTGGAAGACTTACATAGATGTAAGGATCAAATGGGGGATGAAAGGGACGATTACGGTTAATCCTAGATTTGAAAACATGGAATTAAAAAAATAATTTTAATGATTAAGACATTGTTCAAAGTTTGGTTTCCAGGTTTAGAAAGTTGTGTGCCCATTTCTGTGCACCCAAAAATTGAATTTTTTCCTCCAAAATTAAAGTGGGACAAGGTTGAACATAGAGGTAATTAAAGGCAAATAATATAAGATAAATAATTCTAAATAATCTCAAAACTATCACACCCGACTCCCGAGAAAACAACCATGAACCAGACCTGATCAAAAATATGTAAAACCTAAAAACCAAATAGTGAAAATTTATGAATGGTCTGACACATAATTTATGTTCCAAGTCTATTTTCTACTTTAATGTCAAATTTTTAACAAAGGTAGCTCAATAATATGAACCACGTTAATATGTACAACATTATGACTATGGAAAAATATTTATAGGTCAACTACATTATTCCCATAGAAAACTACTCATCATAACAACACATTATATTCATACTAAAATGGATGAAATCATAAATTTGATGAACTACCTAAAAATAGGGCACATGAGACATATAAGGAAAGGAACAACCAATCTATGAATCAATTATAAAATTGAATGAAATAGACTCATTGACATATACTGTACATTTAAATAAATGAAATGAAACATCAACAACCCTAGAATCAAAGTAGAACCATTTTTCAAAGATAAGTGTTTTTTTAACCGTAGAATTATTGGAGTGAAATTAGGGTGATAATAATGGGAGATAGATATAATATAGAGAAGGGGAAATAATATAATTTCTACTTTTAATGATCAGCACACTTTTATAACACAGTTTTCTAAAACATTTGCCAACCACGTGACAAAATTTTTCAAGTGGGAAAAATACTCATGGTTATATGGGAAAACAATAGTGTTTTAATAAACATATAAAAGTAATTGAAATATCTCTAGAAAACCCCTATAGGGATTCCTGTACAGCTTATATGTTTTACAAAACATGCTCCACCCTTATTTCAAGGCACAGAATCATGGTATATTTTGTTCACTAACATTCAACCTGCACTATATGATACTGTTTCCATAATTTGCATGTCTTAAACCTCCATGATTCTACTATTACCTTCCAAACATCCAGGATGTCTTCTATTATCAAATGAAGAATATGATAACCAAAATTGAAAAAAAATGTTCTTCGTCAACAATATGGATCATAGAATAATTTTATTAAATTATATAAAAATGATAAACTGAGAGATTGGGGATACATAAAATAATGTATTCAATATGTAAATACATTACCTAATATTAAATTATTTTATTTACATGTTTGTTCCATATAAAATATTATAATATAAGGTCATTTCAAAAAATTACCCCATTAAATGAGTTGTATGAAATTATAATTGATTAACCATTATTTACAAGAATGTATTATAGAGTATTTTAAATTGATACATATTTTTATTAAAGATGTAATTATTTATATGACTTGATAATACAAGATAAGTTTACTTATTGATCAATTATCTTGTACGTATTTCATCCCAATGACCCCCATGTTATATAATAATTATGGTAATAAGTAATTAAATTATTTTAGTATAGAAAAATAATATGAAAAGGGTATAATGGGAAGAATTATGGCATAAGTAATTTCCATGTAATTCAATATTTAATATTATTGGCCTATATTAAAAAGATTTCAAAGTCAAATAAGAAACATGAAATGATTAAAAACAATTCCTTAACTAAATGGGATATGATGAAATAATTTAGAAAATATAAATGAATAATTTAAACCTAAGACATAAAAGAATGAATATTTACATTAGAAATTATTTTTAATTAATTAAAATGATTATAAAGACAATAAAATTTCATTGAAAAAAATTGATATCAGATATAAAAAATTATATGAAATTTTATAAGAAATTCATTTATAATAATAAATGTGCATAAATTATATTTCAATTAAAAAGGAATTTAAATATAATAAATATGGGAGAGAAATCAAATATATAGACATTTATATATTCTGAAATCACACACACACACATATATATAAGGTAAATAACCTATATAGCGATGAGAAAAATGATTTTATGTGATTGATCATAAAAATATCCAATTAAAAAGGAAAAATTGGATGAGAAATTGATCAATCAAATAGTAATAGTAATAGACATTTAAAACAAAATTAACTGAATAGGAGGATTTTGGGAATTTCAATAGAATAGTGAGTACATATTCTTTAGTGAAAATTTTTCATATCGAATCTAAATGATGAATATATATCATGAATGAAATCATTATGTGCATCAATAATTATAATTTATCTATGATAGATAAAATAAATGTGATGGGGAACCGATACTCATCAAAATTTATTTATAATTTGAAGGATATTCACCAATGTTGTCTAACCATATAATTAAATGATGAAATGTATAATAATAAATAATTTTAAATCCAAAAGAGAGACAATCATATGGGTTTATCATTTCAACATTTTATTTTATTTGATATGAATAAATCAAAATTGAAAAAAATAAAAGGAAATATAAAAAAATGTAATAATGATAGACAATCTAGGATAAATACCATGAGGGGTTAGGGGATGAATCAGGGTATGAAAAATTAAAACAACTACCCCTTTTGTATCATGTTTCCTTGTTAGAGAAAAGTGATATTATCTACATTTATAGTAGCATTGTATGAAAATATGTCATGAATGAGATATGTCAATTTTACATGTTCAACCTCATTGGGATACATCCAAGGAGAAGAAAATTGAAATGTGCCTATGTAAAGAAATTATAAGGCTCACTTCTTAAATCAAGTATTGGACAAGATCACTTCTATTCATAGGCTCAATATCTTTAGAATGTTTTGGTCTACATCACTACTTTCTCAAGGGTCACTCCCAAACAATCTTTTGGTGGATCAATTCTAGTGGAAATGATCTCCTTCTCCCACTTCCTTTTCTCATTTCTCTATAATAGATCAAGAAATAGCTTATGGAAATTTATTTCCATTCATTATTAATAATGAATTCATCCTGAACAATGGGTAGATTCACTTTGATGTCATATTCTAACCCGGTATAATAAATCCTATTTTAAACATTTTCTTAGTTTTAGAAATTTTATTTGGTGGTATTTTTCTTACCACTACGAAATTACATTAAACATCTATAAACATTCATTCATCATCCACAAACTACCCTAAATCGTCCAAAAAATTCACTCCCACATGTCCCATGAGTGCTTCAAAATTAACATTTACTTCATGGAATTCCGATACATCATTGAAGGTTGATTCCTTAGGAATGTTTGATGTGATGTGGATAACCTCTTCAACAAGGTCACTTTCCCATTCCAGGCTACCAAACTCGTAAACCGTGTTTCAAAAACTATCTTCGTGAATAGTCTCCTTCACAAAATTAATCCATCATGAACTCCTTCATCTTTCTTTGAATTCTCCCTCACCAACTAATTTTGATTTCACCGAATTCATCTAGTGGTGATATTCTCTAATTAAATTCACCAAATTTAATTATATGGTTAGGGATCATTATATAGTATTATAAATCCATAAAACACACTAATAAAAATTATATAATGTATCAATGTGGTACATCATTCATTGTAAATTGTCATGCGGTCTCGTTGTTGACTTTCTCCATTACGATAGCCAATGAAATCTGAAAATGAAACCCCTTTATGGTAGGCATAATCTGTACCTCATCTTGAATAAAAAATTCCTCCCATGAACTGACGTCTTGATGGATTTAAATCATTTTAATTAGCAATAAAACATCAATATAAATAGAAACTGTTTTATATTTCATGTAGAAAAGAATGCAATTCACATTACACTATTATTACAAAACAAATTTTCAATTTCATCTATCTCCTTTATTGTTAACATAGTGTATCTAAGACACCATAAAAATCGGTTTCGGTAAGACCAACCGAAATAAAATGTGGTCATATATCTTTGATAACAAACACAATCCCCCTAAAAATATCGAGATGGTGCCTTGAGTGATTTTTTCCTAAATAATTACAATTAAAATACAATATAATGAAATTGTATATCATACTAAATAATTTGTTAATATAGTTAAAAATAAATATTATAACTAGATGGATGTAATTTGAGTCAAAAACACACTACATAAACACTCAGATCCCTTCGATATGAATTGATCCCAGGTATAACAATAATATTCTGATGAATAATAAATCTAAAAAAATTATTATTATATACATTTTATAGTAATAAATTATATTTATTTATTTTTTATATATTATGTAGTCATGGGTGTTTTTTGTTAAAAAATGGTGTTTGACCTTACTTTTATGTGTTGGTTTTGGTATGGTAGTAATGATCGTAATTCTTCATGAATTATAATTTCATATCATGAATATTAAATATTTTAGAATAGTAATATTTCAATGGATTACAGTCTATTATATTTAGTCAATAAAATTTTTGTTTCTTGTTCCAATGGAAGAAATATATATTGATCTTATTTTGGTAATTTTAGAAAATAATAGATTTTATTTTAATAATGAGTTCAATTTTAATATAACAAATTCTAACCCATAAATAAGAAATTATTTTCTTTTAAATTTCATATGATGGAAATTTGTATATTTTTATAATTATCTTGGATGATAATTTTATGACCTATCCATATCTACGTATAATTGACCAAAACATGAACAAGGTATGATCAATGAATGAGTGAGAATATAAACTAAATTTATTGTAATTAAGATATTAAGTAAATAATGTTATTTTAAATTTATATAAGTTTTAAATTTAATAACTGAACAAATTTGATGTCTAATGAAAATAAAGAAAAAGATAACAATTCATAACATAAAAATAAGAAATTGAATCTTAATATGGAAGAATTCTTAGTTTGTAAATAAATTAGACCTCAGTTGAGACTAGAAACATGATTTTTTTAGATATAATAAAGATAAATATTATGGATATATTATCATGATAAAACTAAATAGTAGGCGTGGTTTTTATGGATTGGGGGGAGGTATCTTTTATGAATGTGACATGGTGTAATGTTTGTAAATAAATATCCACTAATATATATGGAATTTAATTTTTTAATTGAATTGACTAAAAAAATGAATGAATACAGGAAATTAATTCCCTTATAAAAATATGTATTTGATTAATATTAGGGGAGTATTGTTTCATTTGTTATTATTTTAGCTATTTGTCACATTTCATCCTTTTAATATAGTAATTTTTTTTACATTGGGAAGATATATTTTACTAATAATTCAATTAACCCTAAAATGTAATTATTATAGCTTGATTCCATATTATAAGCCTATTTTATTAAAATTATTCACTAAAATTAGAAAAATAATTTTAAAATTTAAAGAGAAAATATATAAAATTTTAAAAGAAAAAATTTTTATACATTAATTTATTTTATTAATATTTATTATTAATTTCAATACATTCATAAAATAAATTTTTATATTTATAAGATTTAATTTTTACTAAATTAATATTAAAAATATAATTAATTAATTTGATTTATATTATGAATGATTATCATATAAATATACACATTTATTAGGATAAACTATATTTTCACTAATGAATTATTATCATATTATTTAATTAATATAAAATTTTTATTGTCTAATAATATGTAATTTTTCTTATTTCGAATGATTTTCATTATTTATAAAGTTATACTTGATGTGATGTAATTCTTGAGAAATCATGAGGAATCATTCTTCAAATTCATAGTCATGTTATTAAATTGTTATTATATTCATCTTCTCTTTTTCAATATGATTTTACATATATTTTTCTTTTATTGTTTTAATGTTTATTATAGTAATTTTTCAAATTTTTACCTTTATGTAATAAATAAATATCCATTTTAGATGTACATTGAATGTAAATAATGGTAGATAACATAACTAAAATTTTCATGACAATATTATACTTATTTATTTATATGTTACAAGAAATATATTACAAAGTATTAAATTGTATAATATAATAAATAGGTAACTATCTTATATAAATTTGGGCTCCCGATATATCACCACAGTAAGAAAATTTGGGGAAAATAAATTTATGTAGATATAAAATTTCACAATTAGTGGTGTTGTGTCAACAACACCAATAAATGTGAAATGTCAATATATTAAATTTTTCTAGGAATTTATTGTGATATCCCCGAGGATATTTCCCACAAATCTAATTTCTAGTTACTGTAAAAAATTATATAATAGAATTGGTATTTGTTTTTTTCTTCAAAATAATTATTTTTCTAAAAAAGGAATGGAATGAAATATATGATGTGTGTAATGGAGATAAATGAATATACAGGATTAATAAGTCAACGATGAGAAAGTGTAGAGATATGGTTATTCTTATTGAATCACACTATTCCATATTAAAATTATAATAAAATTACATATAATTTATCATATTCTTTGAGGGGATTTTCGAAACATTCTTAGTAATGATATAATAATTTTATTATCCAATGTGGTTTCATTTTATGTTTGATGAATGAAATTTAGTTTTAACATTCTGTAATACATATTTTCCAATATTCCATTGATGATTATATTTCATTTAGATTCTTGTATCTAATTTTATTTCTAATTAAAGGCTTCCACATCCACTCCATCACAAACACACCATGATTAATTATTATGTAATGATGTTATAGAATCATAAATAACGTGTCATACATTTAACATTTTTTTGTGAAATTAATTTTTCACTAAAATCATCTACTCAAAATAACTTTTTCGATACTAAATACTAATCCTATAATACACATAATAAAAAAATTATAAAATGATGATAACATGTATTATAAAATATTAATGGATTCTAATGTTATTATCCTATAAATAAATTTATATTATTAGTTTCCATGTGAATGAATATCACATATGAATCCTAAGATACCATTTATGTTAATTAAAACCCCAACAATTAAAATTTATTTTATCTATGTATCCATGTAGTAATTTACTATTATATCCTTCTATGTGTTAACTTATGTATACCAATCTCTATTTCCTTATACTTCCTTAAATTAAAATCTCTAATACACAATATCACTCTTCAATGCTACCTTTAGTTTTGATATTGTACAATTTTACACATTGTGTGAGTGTTTTTTAATTAGATTTACTATATATAATAAATGATTTTGTTTTACGTACTTTTCACGTGTCTTTATAATCAATTATTTTCTCTCCTTGTTCGATCAATAAAACGAACATCAAGATTATTCACCCATTACCTTCTGGAGTGTTCTTAAATAATTTTAATCATTATTTTTACAAATTAAAAAAATTATAAATTATTTATCTGTCCATGTAATTGTTCATGAAATTTCAAAATAAATAATGCAATCTCATGTGTTCCAATAATTAATTATTACAATATAATGCTATTGTATCAAAACAATAACAATCTTCATAGTATTATATGATGATATAACCCATTTCACATAGGTAATTATATTTTTCCATATAATGATGTGAATATTGGTATAGATTTCCTTTTAGATATTTTTATATATTAAAACATGGAAAGATGAAATTAATAAAATTAAGATAATAAACTAAAATATAATAATTAATGAATAATGGAAATATTAATTTAAAAGAAAACACACATAACTTTTTACGATCTATATAAAGAATTCAATGTATATGAATATGAAAAAAATATAATAGGGGGTTAATTGTATATTTAATAATATGTGTTTTTAAAATTAGATGATATTTATATTAATAGAATTAAATTAATTGTATTCATAGTTAAATTTTTTATTAAACAATTAACCGAATCTGGCCCCAGGTCATATGGAAGTTTTAATAACTTGGGCACGACACCAATTACACATGTCACTATATATTGTATTCATAAATGGACATTGAATATCATTTTCATAATGGAAAATATTATCAAATTAAAACAAATTGAGATATTCTGTCATACTAAATATAGACTCATACTAAGAAAATATAAAAGTCTATAATCACAGTATAATCATAATCACAAAATCATTTTTATTCACAATTATTATAATTAGAGTAATTATGATGCACATAGAATGAAATAGAAAATGAATAAGTAAAAAACAATTCATTTTCTATTAAAAAGTAGTGGAAATGAAAATAAACGTGAAATAATACTATTCTTATAACCCAAAGAGAACGGTATAAAATAACATTTGATAAAGTTCCCTTGACATATACTTTCAAGAGAGTCTTTCTTACCCACACTAGTGTAATACATTCATATGATGATTGAATTATTTCATGCTATTGTCACATGACCTCGATCAATATGCTGATCAACTCCTCTGTCATCATAGAATTATAATCCCCTTATTGTATTAAAAAACAATCGATATCACACAATGCAAAATAATGCTTTTAAATATTACAAGTATATAGAAAAATTTGTTTACAACATGATCACTTCATGGATTTCATCTAAATAAATATTGCTATAGTTCAAATAATGTAAAAATTTCTCCAAATTTAATTAGCTTATCCAAGTGACATGGTATTTATCGATTTTGGCTCCAACAATCATATTTTCTCCAGAATATTCATAGGGACCTATAATCCTTTCACTCTAATAATCATATTGATATAGAATACACTACATAATTTTAGTTATAAAATAATACATAACATAATTTTGATTTGTAATTATATATTTCATTAAAATTATATTTTTTTTAGTATTCTAATGAAATGAATTGAAACAAAACCGATGATTTTAATTATAATGGTTAATACGATTTATAACGATTTAAAAATATTGTCACTATGAAAACAGATTTTTCAGTACAATGTATATAGTAATCATTGTGTTCTATATAAATGGTATTTATGATAATTATGATAATTCTAGAATAATTTCTATTATTATTTTATTAGTGAATTTTTTTATAGTGAGTAAGATGAAAAATGTAATAACCTAGATAACCTAAAAATCATAATGACTAAATCATTATTTAAATTAATGTACACTAAATATGAGTGATGAAATATGAAATCTTCACAGGACATTCTTAAAAAAGATAGACATAAAATATATAGAAATTACGTATCTTAGAGATAGATTTTTTGATTTCGAAAATAAAATTAATAGAGTGTAAAAATGATAATTTTGACTCAACAATATCCCCCTTTTTGGAAAGACCAAACCACATGGATTAAAAAAACATAGTATTGTTTAAGTCTAAATGTGTTATGAAGTAATTTATTTTTGTTTAGTACTAACACTTATACTTATCTCCTTTTGTGTTTTAAAAATGGTTTAATGGTATTGAATATGTCTACGTCCCCCTTAGGATAAAAAATTCCCACTGGATTGTATTGACTTTCATTTAGGAATTTCACTCCGTGTTTATATACAATTACATTTTAAAACATTCTCTCCATATTTAAATCATTCTACCACATTATGATTTAAACAACATATTAGGGAATCTCTTATAATACCTGTAAAAGTGGTTAGAATAATATAATATACAAATAGACATAAATTTTGATCATCTCGAATAAGTGAATGAATAATCAACCAAAAAATAATTGAAGACATTAAATCCAAATTATATAGAAGTCAATATCTTTTCCAATGATATTTCAAAAAAAAATTCAACAATAGTTCAAAAATACAGTCATTTATTTTCATTTTCATTCTTTATATGATCCAAGAAAACATGCTTCATTTTATTGAATTAATATTTTTCCATTAAAATGATTTTAAATAGAATTTTATTGGGGCCTAATTTGGGCATCTTGTTCAGAGAAAAACAAGTCCACGTTATGATTCATCTCCTCTATTGACTTCATCTTTTCTTCAAATGAAATGAACTTATCTTCCTAATCTTTCATTTTTACTTCTTTCTTGGTCCTTGTTTTTTTACTACATCTCAAACTTTTCATTTATTAGCACCACCAGAATTTTTAACTAAATATTTTCATCTTTCTAAAACATAATCTTCAAAATAATAACATAAATTTCTTTAAACTTGCCTTTAATTACATTAATAACATATAACTGTTCTACCACTGGACTTTTATAACCTTTAAATTTTTGAGTATTATCACTTTTTAAATTGTTAAGGGATGTACTTTGTTAATTCAAATGATTTCTAATATCATAAATAATCTCTTTATCGAACTTTAGAATTTCATCAGTGTTATAATATCACTTCCCAACCATATTATAATACTTTCTATGTTCTAAGGGACTTTTTTTTGAAAACATTGAAATCATCCTCGAGACTAATAATCCTTTTCCATAGAATCATTATTGAATTCGACTTCTTATTTTTTTTCAATAACTAAATCAATATTTTAATCAATAATTGGAAATTAAAGAATTGATTTCTATATTCACCTAAATGCATGAACAACATAAGTATCCATCTATAATGAAATTATTTTATATCAATTAGTTTCTTCTTTATAATTAGGAAGCTGACCAGATTGAGAATCATCGGCATCATCTTCTCAACTATGGTTATGAACATCATCTGACACGATCTCCTTTTCCATTAAAAAATTTTAATATCTTTATCAGATTGGATTCTTAATGATAGATGCTTTGAAAATTCGACTTAATGAGAAGGAATTCTCTCATATATGGATTAAAATGATCTTATTGGTAACTTATCTAATAGATATTTTTCTTTCCTATCTTCCTCAATATCCTTACATTATTCATTATCACTCTTATAATATTCTACAAAGTATTGATAAATTTATCATATCAACATATCTTATATATTTAGATAATCTATTTGTGATACTGATTCAAAAACCATCTAATTTTTTTTATCCTTATATGGGATAGATGGAGTAACAACCACTTCATGAACTGTTTATCATATCATAATAGAGAAACAAGATTTCTACACATTTTTCAACAGAATATCAACATAAAAAAATTGAATTTATACTTTTTTAATATCTCCATATTTTATTATTATTTGAGGGTTTGATCATTTTGAATCTTTTCATCTAGAGCATTAGCTGGACTGAGGGTGAATTGAGGATCACCTTTATTTATTTCATCTTGATCCCTTCCACACCTAGAAGAAACATCAGCACTCTACACTTTTTGTTTATTCCAGGATGTGCGATCAGACTTTTATTATTATTATTTATCGAAGAAATATATTTATCTTTAATTTTGTGTTGGAAAACAATCATCTCCAAATGTTTTATATCATATTTAATAACTATAGAGAATTTTTTTGATGTCTTGACATTAGGATCGTTAATAAAATTATTGGATTTTGGGTACAAAATAAACATCAATATTTTAATTGTATCATTACTTATCAATGGAACCCTAATATTACTTACTGTTGAATTTACTTTAAGATTGAAAAAAATAATACTATTTTTAATAAACTGACTTTGAATCACTGGAACATTTGTAAGATGAGGTTTTATAGCACCGAACATGTGATGGTTACAAAGACTGTAACCCATCAGATTTAATTTCCTCATAATGACCATGTAATCCAAAATTAATACATATGAGACTTTGAAAGTCTCCATATCACCTATTCTATGAATTAGAAAACACTACATCAATAAAGATATAAAACTATTGTATGATGATAAGTGTGAAACCATTATCTTATCCTCGTTGACTTCAAAAATACATTTCTCAACTCTATCATTAAAAAAATTCCTCTCTAATTCAGTGGGTTATGAGATGGAAAATATGCATCTACTTATGATATAAAATCAATAAAATGGTATTCATTCTTTGTTTAAATACTATTTTATCTATCATACGTTTTAAAAGTGACATTAAAATTCTCATCATCTACATTCAAAATATTGTAAAATTGTCTTACCTATTCGCTAATTATCAGATCCTGATATGACTTTTCAATCAATATATCAATTGATTCCCATCCATTGAATAGAATAATTATTTTCAATGATGAATCATACATAGTATATAAATAATAAAATACAATTAATTCCATGTATAAAATAATATCTGATAAGTATTTGGAATGTGGATATTTTTTTATGGGACATCTTGATAGCAGATTATTATGTTTGAGACATGAGTACGATGGAGGGTTTCTAATTACATAAAACATTAGATTTAGAACTTGATAGAGAAGAAATGTTTAAGTGCAAATGTATGAGTGTTAAATGTTGGAATTGGATGGGTCCCAATATTTAGGCAAAAAAATGACTTCTATGATTCTATAGCTGAATTAGATTTATAATGTGCCCATGGTAAAAATAATTTTCATCTCTTGCGGCATTTTTTTTAAAAAACATAAAAAAACTATCATATTTTAGTAAAAATGATAAATTATATTAGAAAAATTCCAAAAATTTAAATATAATTGAAAAGGAAAAGTTACATATTATACCATTTGGAGAAATCAATTCAGATATGTTGGTTTTTGAATTTTTTTCAAAAACAAAATTCATTGAATATTTTGAATACGGTAAAACAATACCAAAATATTTTAGTATGAATATATAAGTACGATCGTAGGTGAATGACAATATGAGAATGATAATATGATTATAGGAATATGAGTATGATCATATTAGTACGAAAAAAGGATTATTATCGTATGAGTATGAAAATACGAGTATGATCATATTAGTACAAAAAAATGTTGTGTCCAAAAAAATTAAAACAATTGAAATAAAAGATAAAATATAAAAAAAATCAAATACACTCACCCTTTTAAAAGTAGTAACATAAATTAAAGAAAATGGTTTTATCATTAATTAGATATTAATGATTACTTTACATTATTCAGGTAATGATTTGGTGAAAATATCACCATGTTGTTCTTATGTTCCAATTAATTGTAAAATGATATATCCTTAAAGTGTGTCATCCCTAAGAAATTGATGCCTAATATCTATTTTTTGCATGAGAGTGATATAAAGGGATTTTAATTAATTCAATGGAACTATTATTATGATACAGTATTTTATTTTTAGTAAACTCCTTACATAATTAGTTAGTGTGTGTTACATCTACAATAGTTGATCACAACAACTTCCAGCTACCACATATCCTACTTCAGCAGTGGAATGTGATACTGAGTTTTATTTATTAGAAGACTGAAAAACAAATGAATCACTTTAAACATACATGTTCAATATATAAATTTTCTATCAATTCTTCAAAAACCAATGTTACCATCCAAAATAATTCTAAATTAAATATTATTTTTAGTTGAACAATATAGGCCTAAATCTACAATTCTCATTAAATAGTTAAAAAATAATTTTTATTCTTTTAAATGGGATTCATTTGGATTTGTGTGATATATTTCACATATGAATTCTAAAAATAGTAAGAGTGGATGAATATCTGTTATGTTTATTAACCATCATATCATACCACTAAATATTGTGTTACTAACTGGTTATCCAGCTTCATCAAGATCAAGTGTCTTTAAAGTACCAATTGGGATACTAAAACTGTATGTATTGTGATATCCATTATTTTTAAGAAGATAATTAATTTATATATATAGAGATATAAAAGTGACTTATAGGTTTTGAGATATTTTAAAATAACGAAATAATGTTAGCTCACCCATCATATTTATTTCAAACTCGGATTTAAAAATATTTTCAAAATAATCTATTATAGATTTTTGAGTTGATCTGAATATAATCTCACCATTATAAATTTGAACAATCATAATATTTAATTTTTTTCATTCTGTTTAAAAAAAATTCATTAAATTTTCCCTTAACAATATTTTTTTGAAACAAAAAACTTTTATTTTTATCATACCGGGATCTGGGGGCTTGTTTAATTCCATATAACACTTTGGTATGATAAAAAACTTATTCAGGATGTTTTGGATCTTCAAAACAATGATTTGGTTAGAAAAACATCATGAAAATATATATTAAGTAAATCACACTTCATTTTCATATAAAATATTTTTAAATTAATGAATTTCATAAAGGATAATAGAACTTGAATAGATTAAATTCTATATACCAGAGAATATGTTTCATCATAATGTATTTCCTCTTGCTGATTACTACCATTAGAAAATAATCATTATTTATTTAAAATAATGATTCCATTTTCATCTCATTTATTTCTAAAACCCCATTTCTTGAAGTTACATATGTTTATTTCTGTCTTTCTACAAAAGTCCAAAATTGATTCCTTTCAAATTTATTTAGTTCATCTTACACTAACATTATCCAATGTTCATCACCTATAGAATCATCAGGATTTTTATGTTTGACGTGAGAAAGAGAATCAAAATGCTCAATTTCATTTCTCATGGATCCTCTAGTCTTTATGAATTGATTTACATCACAAATGATACTACCACATGGATGATTTCTAAGAAAAAAAATAACATCGGGTTTTTAAAGCTTGTTCACCAACATAAACAACAATGTCTAATGGTAAAAATACTTCAGAAAAATTTTCATGAGTATTATATTTATTAGAATTATCATTTATCGTAGGGTGATAACTACGTTTTACAATAAATCACAAGATATTGGTTGGGCATATTTAAAAACAAAAGCATCTGTTTCTTAAATTTTGACATGTACTATTTCATTAACAGTACACGAATTTAGAAAGAAAAATCTATATGTCATAGAGGTAGATAAATAGTATGAAAGTATACATTATTAGATTTTGATGTAATTTTTTGTAAATTATCTTTTGTATTCAAAATGAATACATTACATCAAAATACATTAAAGTATGATAAATTTGTTTTTTATTCTAGTACATATCTCACAAGGTATTTTTTTAAGATATGCCTATATAAAAACTTGATTTGTAATATAACAATATGTTATCACAGCTTTACGATAGTTTTATTTCAATAGAATATTCAACCAACATGGTTCTTGTTATTTCCTGAAAAGATAAATTTATTATTTCAGCAAGAACATTTCATTTAAAAGTTCTAGTAGATAAAATGTTTTTTGTATTTCCATTCCTACTAAAAAAGATTAAAAATACCATTTTCCAAATTCTCCACCATGATCACTATTAATATTTATCATTTCATGTTTTTTCTAATTTTTTAACTTTGGATACAAATGTTTTAAAAAACAATAGGCTTCATATTTATTTGCCGAAAAATAGAACCATGTGTGAATAGTGTAATTATCAACTAAAAAATACATAATACACTACTCCAATACATCCAGTTTGTGTATGAGCAAATAAGTATATGTATACTAACTAGAAATCATCAGTAGATGAGAATTAACTAATATATTTAATATTAACTGAGGTTTGTTTCCATATTTATCTATAGTTAATAGATTTCAATATCCTTTGAATACTTATCCTTTTCATAATTAGTTTCTTCTAGGGTTTTAGAAATAGGAATAAATTTAAATGATTTTTTATCAATATATATATATATAAATATCATATACATTTTTCATTAAATTATATATTCTAGTTTTTTATTTTTAAAATTTCTCATCCATTTACAAATTCTTCATTTCAAGTTACTTATCAATTGTAGAAACTACATCATAAGAAGTTAATGTATTATTATCAGTAAATAATTATTATTCTTCATTAGAGGATGTAGAATTATTATCATTAGTATAATTTGAATGTCAAGACATATTTTTCATGGAACCCATTGTTTCTGACTTTTCTACGAAGAAATGATTTTCAATAGATATCTTACAAAGATGACCAATATATTATTATGTTTTATTCTCATTATCTTGAGAGTCTTTGGAAGTGTCTCCTACATTAGCACTCTGAGAATAATTTTCCTTTAAAACATTATTACATTTTCAATTGTAATGCTTTTTTTATTCTTATATTGTTCTCTTTATTTTCTGTCTTATCTTTCCAACATAGGACAATCAGGACTATTATGAATTTTTTTTACATTCATTACAATTGACATCAGAATATTTCTTATCATTATTATACCTATTTATTTTATTATATATATACTGAAATTTATTCTTCCTGAAAATATTGTTTATACTTCGAGATATATTTTCTAACTCATTCTATTATTGTTATGAATCACTTTAATCTGATTAAATAACCACTTTCTTATTTGATTTCTTTAAAATCATCCTAGGAGACTTGTCCTTTATCTGTTGTGATTTAGTAGTAATGGAAACTAATGCATTTTTTTCCTTTTCCAGATTTTACCGTCAAGATATTCTCATATTGAATAATATTTCCCAAAAATTCATCAAGAGTAACATTTCAAACTTTTTTTGATTTATAAACTGTTATTCTCTTTGTCACGAACCGAATCAACCGCCACCAAAAATGGCACCAAACCCAACCTGTGACAAGGCTCGAAGGGCGTTACCGATCCCCACAGGCTGGCACAAGTGCCCGGGTATCATAAAATGAAAATTGGGAATGATTTACCTGAGTTTATAAACATAAACTCAACAAAAGAATCCAATGAAACAAATCTGGATTTTTCAAACCAAACTCTTTGACAAAAATTCAGAACTGAATTACATAGCTTAAAACAACTCAAAAGGTCTATACCAAAGGTACAAAACCAAATAAGGATAGCCCAATAACCCTCATGGAAAGGGGTACCACCCTCAAGCCACATCCACAAGACTTCACCACCAAGGACCTGGTAGGAACCCGAACCACTGGAACAAAAAAACTGTACCCAACCTGCGACAACAAAAATAACCAAGTCTACATACACCCAAGGGTATAAGTAGGGTGTGAGACAATGCCCATTAGGATACCACCACTAAGAGATTCCATGTGATAAACATTTAAAGATGAAAAGCATGCATGTTTTCAAAAACATGAAAATCTAGTTACTATTTCTAAAAGATGCAACTTTGAATAAAAACATTTTTCAAGTGGGCTATCATTAAGAATCAACACTTTTAAAAATAATTACAACACTACTAAATTTTCCAGCCAACTATACCATATGCCGATGGTAAGTACAAAGTAAATAATGAGCACACGAAATAGGAAATAACCCCTAGGCACTAGCTAGTTGTGGGTCCCAAGTACCTCGTATCTCGGTGAGAGTAACCATCACAAATATCCATTCTGGTGCACGATCCAATAGTATGGAACATACCAATAACCTACTGGTCCCCAATCATTGACATCGTAGTTTATTTAGAGTTGTAAGCGTCAATCATGCTAAGTGAAACTGAGGCCAACCCCCACGGATTCACTAGCATACTAGTACACGTCCACCCACCTAGATACCCAGGTTTTCCCCTTGTGCTCAAACAAGTTTAACAAGTCATGAAATAAAAATTTAACATGAAAATATCATCTCCACATAAAATATTCTCCATAAATTCCATATGTATACCACAAAAGTCAAAAAAATCCATTTTTCATTCAAACTGATTTTGAAATCCGAATCACACCAAAATAGCCCACAACACATTTCAAATTTATTCAACACTTCCAAAAAACCATTAAAAAATTTTATAAAACAATTATAACATATTTAAACTCATATAACAGCCCACACACATTGAAAATAAATCTTCTTTCATAATCTAAAATTCAATTTTTTTTCACATCACACTCACACAAAACACTCTACATCACTTTCACATCACATTCACTCCTCAATATCTCCTTCAAAAAATTTAATAAAATATTTTCAAGATGATACACATCACATAAAAACCATTTCACAAATTAAATGGAACTTTTAAAATATAATCTTACCAAAACATTTTGCTGATATAGTTTCACCTATTACACAACACAATAAACCATTCAAAACTTTCATTAAACAATTATAAAGAGTATACCCAAACTTTGCACATAAAATCCGTTTCAAAAACCTCTTTTTAATACAAAAGCACACCAAGACCCTACCAAAACAGAATTGGAAGCCCAATAATCATGTAATAATCAACATTCAAATGTTATATAATCACCTTGAATAATATCACAAAATATACCCATGAGAACACACAAATCCATAAAACACTTTCAAGGAGTATAACAAGGTTATACAAATAAAACCATTCAAATACACCCCCTTTTTAGGCCCACATGGAACTATATCATTTCTCAACCCTAATTGGCAGCCCCTTTCAACAACTAATAAACCACTTCTACATTTTACAAAACTACCACAAGAGATAACACATGAAATACATTTGAAAAATACACACTAAAGCCAAAAATGTAACATTAAAAACAAATGCTTTACTATTGCTACCAAAAATGGTTTTCTCATAATGCAAAGCACATAAGGAACATGTAAAATTATTTAATCAAGCAAACTAACTCATCATTAAATGGTTATCCACAGAATCGCCTACCGAATGTGTCGAAACCCTCAAATATTGGGGCGAAACATCAACCGCATGACCACCACACCACAAGTAAGTTAAAAGAAACCTAAAACCTCAAATTTTCACCCAAAATACCGTATATAAGAACCTAGGAACGAACCCTAACTTCTGGAATTTTTATAATTCAAGAATTATGGAAGAAACCCTAAGCAATTTGAAAGAGGAAAGAAATAGACTCACCTACTTGAAGTATCATGAATTAATCACTCCAAAAACAATAGTTGATGAAATTCAAAATATCCAAAATTCAAGGATTGTTCGAAAGAGATTTAAGAGGTAATTTAGGAACTAGAATGGAAGGAAAAGAGTAAGAATTGAGAGAGTTAAGAAGGGATGAAGTTACCTCTGTAATTCTGGACGATTTGAGACACCCTATTAAGATCAGCCCTAATTCGCGATCTCAAAGAGCTCCAAGGAGGGGGTAAAGGCCATGGGTGCGCGCTTGTGATTATTAGGGTCGATGGGGAGGTGAAATCACTGAAGGAACGCAAATAATAAAGGATATATACAAAAATTAAATATTATTTTTAATTCAGGAAATGGGCCTTCGGGCAGGCCCAATATCTTAAATAGAAACCCATATCCACCATGATTATGGATTTATAAAGGCTCCAAATTTATATTTCGGTGTTAATAAGTCAGAGGAGACCATTTAGGAATTGGAATGCAGGAAAAATATTAAAAAATGAAAATGTTATAAAGGAAACAAAATTTATTTTTAAATCTGGAATTGGGCTCACAGTTTGGCCCAATTCATTAAACTCATCTATTTCTCCATAAAATCTTTAGAAACCATCCAAAACAAAGAATGAAAGGAAAATAAATGAAATTTACCTTCAAAATACGTCATTTATGTGTCAATTCTCCCCTCCATGAAAACTTTCTGTCCCCAGAAAGCTACAGAAAGGCCAGATACGAATGCCAAACCGAACTGATAAACCAAGATGTACTCCCTTTCCAGGTTTCGCCCCCAAAGGCCAAAACACCTCCATTGATCAATTAAGGAAGGAATACTTCACAAAAAAATTATAAAACACTTTCCTGAAACAATAAATCACATTCATGCTTTATCCCAAAGGAAAACTCCTCAAACACTATCTGAACAAGACATAAGAAATTCACTCAAACGAACAACAACATCGAACAAGGTTACACATACCTTGATATAACTAAACCATTGGGAACTCTCCAATCACAATGGTTTCCCAAGGAATATTTAGGTAGTTTGATAGATCCGAATGATACTACCTACCACCAATACTTGACCACTAATAAGTCTAAGTTATTGGTATGAGGGAAAAATAGGATCCCCACCATAAGAACCAACAATCATAATTGACCAGCATGGGCCGGTACAGAAAGACCCAAAAATATAAAGTGTTGGGACGACCACATGGTTAGTCTGCACGGTTTGGGAAACCATGAACTAAAAGTGGTGATTCTTCTATCTACATGGTTTTTTGGGGCATGGTCACTACTAACCAAGTGCAAACTGTGTGGTCAACCTGTCTAGATAATCTCCATACCTTTCTCTAAAGACTCAGTGGAAACCAAAGGGGGAGGGAATAAAATTGGGAGATGACATGGGTACAAGGCCCTCCACCTATTTCCACCGAACATGAACATTAGAATACATATGATCACACCATAGGTTTAAACTAATATTATCTTTCATAATGAGGATTGGACTTTGCACAAGGGTTTAAATGACACTGGGGTTTCCCCTGACTACACGCTAGCTTCTCTCCGGGACCTATGGATGGAGCTCAAAATATTGAAGCATCTTCGGCCTCGCAGTTAGGCTTTTGAAACCACATGAATGAGAATTCTTATTTCATTGCAAAGAACAACTACACCACACTCCGTCCGATAAGTTTTTTTCCAATACATAACACATTCCAAACTCACTTTACCCTAACTCGATATTTCAATGAAACAAGGGATTAGAAGATGTACACACATCACACCTTGTTTGTTCGGGTGGGAAACAATAGAAGTAAAGAACACTTATACTCACCTTCATCTAAATTGGAATATATTTTTTATGTTTTTTTTTCAAGGGAGACATTCTCCCAACATAATAGAGACTCTCAGATGATTGCCCAGCTTTAACCTTTACAGTCAATTGAGCACATGCCACCACAAGGAATCACCGAACATGACCATTGCGACTGATATAAACAATGAATAGATAGGGAACTTGTACAACACCCCAAAACAACACACAATTCTAGAAAGTGGCCATAATATCCTCTCATGACCATATTTCCCACAATAGTAGTTTAATATGAACTCCTTCTTCGAAGAGACTATGAAGGACCGAGAGTTCCTCTTAGACACGATCCAAATACTCAACCATGATAACAACCCCAGAACACTTCCACTTTCGAAAAATTAAGAAACATAAGAGGCTAAGGTCACTTTCAACCATCCATAATCAAACTCCCACTACAAGAGTATAGACAAAACCTATAATGGAAAGGGTGTATACTCAATCTAAAAAGCTCAAGAATTAGATTCCTTATATTGATCAACTGGAGGATTTTCAAATGGAGAAACAATCTGGGTTACTCTTTAGTTATGAATTAACCTTTAATGGGGGCGTACCTTATCCAATGATAGAACCCAAGGACCCAACCAATCTGGTCCATTGGTCAAAACAATCCAGAAAAAAACTCCAAACACATGAAGGGAACCATCGTAAAGACATCCCAAAACATTTTTTCAAAAGAGACCACTAACTGTCCCTACTACACAGCTTACCTACAAAACACAAACCCAAAACACAGTTCAAATAGAAGGGGTTCTTAGAATCAAAACTTCCCACATCATCAACATTTTCAAAAACCCATAATACAAACCATTCAAAAATATTCCTCAAGGCATCATGTTTTTCTTTAAAAGTAATTCTTTTAGAACAAACAGTTTAGCAGTAAGCATATCCACCAATGGTACCCCATGCACCTCACACATGCATGTTTTTGTGCCACACCAGACACCCTCCTCATATCCTTCCCGGCACTCATCTAGTCATTCCATCAACCATCCATCATCCCATATAACCCCACGCATGTGGTCGCTAATGGAAATACCATAGGTTAAAAAAAATATTTCCACTTTTCAAAACCAAAACGGTCAACCAACACATCCTTTTTTCTCATAACTGCTATCCATGAGATAAAAATCCCAACTCACATCTTACAAAAATTTTCATAAAGTCACAACCATTTAGAAAATAAATCACTTTCAAGATATTCACATCAATTTCAAAACATCTCATCCCATTAAAACACACTCTGATTGTTTAGAAAACTCTATTGGAAACACTTCTCCAAACCAACTTTAATATACTTTCTGCTTTCAAAGAGGTGTAAGAGCTCCATTTTACATTTCAAAACAATTCAAAAAATTAAGTTTTGCCATTTCCTAAACCAAACCATTCCCTATTTATTTGAATATCATTTCACAAAAAATGTACACTTCTTAAAACCAAAGTGCTATGGTTTCAAAACCTAAGCACAAAACAGTGCAAGATGAATCTAGTTTCAGTGGGTGACTTGAAAATATGGTTGGCAGCCATATTCCAATCACTTCACTATCACAGAGAGTGTTATAGGGAATATCCATGGCTCCACATGGCTTTCCAGGCCATGCGAGCTCACTAGGACCATTAACCCAACTCTCTTTTCATTTCCCCTAATCATTATCAAACCAAGAAAACCAAAAGACTTGGATAAATCCCGACTTATCTTGGAAACTAGAAACCTATTATGAGGTGTGGTGATCAGGCACACTACCCATAACTGGAATTCCATGTCCCGACAATCATAACCCCAGACTATCCTGACTCTTCCCCAAATAACATGACCCAAAGAGTTAACCTTAACCTCCTCTGATACCATTTTGTCACGAACCGAATCGATCTCCACCAAAAATGGCACCAAACCCAACCTGTGACAAGGACCGAAGGGCATTCCTGATCCCCACGGGCTGGCAGAAGTTCCCGGGTAACATAAAATGAAAATTGGGAATTATTTACCCGAGTTTATAAACATAAAACAACAATTGAATCCAATGAAACAAATCTGGATTTTTCAAACCAAACTCTTTTAAAATAATTCAGAACTGAATTACATAGATTAAAACAACTCAAAAGCTCTATACCAAATGTAAAAAACCAAATAGGGATAGCCCAAGAACCCTCATGGAATGGGGAACCACCCTCAAGCCACCTCCACAAGACTTCACCACCAAGGACCTGCTAAAAACCCAAACCACTGGAACAAAAAAACTGTACCCAACCTGCGACAACAAAAATAACCAAGTCTACTTACACCCAAGGGTGTAAGTAGGGTGTGATCCAATGCCCAGTAGGATACCACCACTAAAAGATTCCATGGGATAAACATTTAATGATGAAAAGCATGCATGTTTTCAAAAACATGAAAAGATAGTTACAATTTCTTAAAGATGCAACTTTGAATAAAAACATTTTTCAAGTGGGCTATCATTAAGAATCAACAGTTTTAAAAATAATGACAACACTACTGAATTTTCCAGCCAACTATACCGTATGCCGATGGTAAGTACAAAGTAAATAATGAGCACAAGAAATAGGAAATAACCCCTAGGCACTAGCTAGTTGTGGGTCCTATGTACCTCGTATCTCGGTGAGAGTAACCATCACAAATATCCATTCTCGTGCACGAGACACTAGTAGGGAACATACCCATTACCTAGTGATCCCCAATCATCATCATCATAGTTTATTTAGAGTTGTAAGCATCAATCTTGCTAAGTGAAACTTAGGCCAAACCCCACGGATTCACTAGCATACTAGTACACGTCCACCCACCTAGATACCCAGGTTTCCCCCTTTTTCTCAATCAAGTTAAACAAGTCAAGAAATACACATTGAACATGAAAATATCATCTCCACATCAAAAATTCACCAAACAGCCCATATGTATACCACACAAGTCAAAAAAAATTCTTTTTTCATTCAAACTGATTTTGGAATCCGAATCACACCAAAATAGCCCACAACACATTTCAAATTTCTTCAACACTTCCAAAAAACCATTAAACAATTTTATAAATCAATTTTAAGATATTTAAACTTATATAACAGCCCACACACATGGAAAATAACACTTCTTTCATAATAAAAAATTCAATTTTTTTTCACATCACACTCACACAAAACACTCCACATCACTTTCACGTCACTTTCACTCCTCAACATCTCCTTCAAACAATTTAATAAAATATTTCCAAGATGATACACATCACATAACAACATTTTCACAAATGAAATGGACCTTTTAAAAATATACACCTACCAAAACAGTTTTCTGATATAGTTTCACATATTACACATCCCAATAAACCATTCAAAACTTTCATAAAACAATTATAAAGAGTATACCCAAACATTGCACATAAAATCCATTTCAAAAACCTCTTTTTAAGCCAAAAGAACACCAAGACCCTACCAAAAAAGAATTTTCATCCCAATCAACATGTAATAATCCACTTTCAAATGTTATATAATCACCTTGAATAATATCACAAAAGATACCCATGAGAACACACAAATCCATAAAACACTTTCATGTAGTATAACAAGGTTATACAAATAAAACCATTCAAATACACCCCATTTTTAGGCCCACATGGAACTATATCATTTCCTAACCATAATTGTAAGCCCCTTTCAACAACTAATAAACAACTTCTACATTTTACAAAACTACCACAAGAGATAACACATGAAATACATTTGAAAAATACACACTTCAAGCAAAAATGTAACATTAAAAACAAATGCATTACTATTGCTACAAAAAATGGTTTTCTCATAATTCACAACACATAAGGAACATTTGAAATTATTTAATCAAGCAAACTAACTTATCATTAAATGGTTATCCACGGAATCACCTACCGAATGTGTCGAAACCCTCAAATATTGGGGCGAAACATCAACCGCACGACCGCCGCACCTCATGTAAGTTAAAAGAAACCTAAAACATCAATATTTCACCCACAATACAGTTTATTAGAACATATGAACGAACCCTAACGTCTGGAAATTTTATAATTCAATAAATAGGGTAGAAACGCTAAGAAATTTGAATGAGGAAAGAAATAGACTCACCTACTTGAAGTATCCTGAATTAATCACTACAAAAAAATAGTTTCTGAAATTGAAAACAACCAAAATTCAGGGATTGTTTGAACAAGATTTAGGTGGTAATTTAGTAACTGGAATGGAAGGAATAGAGTATGAATTGAGAGTGTTAAAAAGGGATGAAGTTACCTCTTTAATTCGAGATGATTTGAAACACCCTATTAAGATCAGCCCTAATTCGCGATTTCAAAAAGCTCCAAGGAGGGGGTAAAGGAAATGGGACCGCTCCTGGATTTCTTAGGGTCTAGGGGGAGGTGGAATCACCGATAAAACGCAAAATAATAATGAAGCTATAAATAAATTAAAAATTATTTTTAATGAAGGAAATGGGCCTTCGTGCAGGCCCAATATCTTAAATAAAAACTCATATCCACCATGTTTATGAAATTATAAAGGCTCCAAATTTATATTTTGGTGTTAATAGGTCAGAGGATACCATTTAGGAATTGTAATGAGGGAAAAATATTATAAAATGAAAATGTTATAAAGGAAACAAAATTTATTTTTAAATTTGGAATTAGGCTCACGGTTTGGCCCAATTCATGATAATTCATCTATTTCTCCATAAAACCTTTGGAAACCATCCAAAACAAAGAATTAAAGGAAAAAAATGAAATTTACCTTCAAAATAAGTCATGTATGTGACACTCTTTGACTCTTATTCATTTGTCATGATGTCAATAATATTTTCCATAATAACATCATATTTTAAACATTTTATTCCAATTTATTTAAAGATATTCACAATAATAATGAATCTCTATTAAATATTACCTACATGTTCACCATATATAAAAATAAAATCCTGAAAGTCTTCTGTTATAATTGATCTTCCAGTCTCAATAACTTTAGATGTACCAAAAGGAGTGATTTCCAGATTCTTCTTGATATTGTTGGCTACTACTCAAAATGATATGTGGTTGTATATATTATTGTTCATAGAATATAAAAATGTATTTATTACCTTATATTTTAGTTTATATTCTTGATTCTCCTTATTTAATATTTTTTTTTTCTTTTGTCAGAAAATTTTTTATATCCAATAAGGATAAACAATTTTCAACAATAGTATGGATAAAGACATCTTTTATCAATCTCTCTAAAACTCCTAATAATTTTTATCAAATATAAGTGTTATTATTGAATTTACATTGTCAAACAAACCAACATTTAATCCTTACATATTAAAAAAAGTACAAGGATGTTTTTTTCACAACACATATTATTGTAGAAAAATGTTAGAAAAAGAATGCTTATAAAAAAACTAACCTATATGATCAACGTAAGAATGTAAAATAGTTTGATTTTTATTTTTATACCAATCTTTATTATCGTTAATATAAATACACGGCCTTAATACCAACAAGGTGATCAATATATAAAATCAAATATATCTGAAGATGAAAAATACATGAGGGGTGAATTCTATATAAAAAAAAATAGATATAAAATTAATTGAAATTAATGGAAGTAAACTAATCACATTCACAATCATATTTATAATATAACAATTAATCGGATAAGGCCCCAAGTCTGATGGTTATAATATATATTTGTTTATGATAAGTATTCAACAAGTCAATATTTATAATATTCACAAATCTGTAGTAAAATCATAGTTTTAATGGATACAATTATCAGAGTAAAACGAATAGTGATATTCTATCACACATCTTGTAGAAATATATTGAGAATAATTAAATATTTTATTAATAGTATAATACAAATTAAAAACTCAATAATACTAAAAATTATTTATATTAGAATGATTATATAGAAGAGAGTATACAATATATAAATAATATGTAAAAAAATTACCTTCTATAAAAAATTATATAAATAAAAATATATGTGAATGAATACAAATATTTTAACCCAAAATGAATGGTATCTAATAACCATAGATAAATTTCCATTGATTTATAAATTCACAAAATTTTTTCTTACAAGCACGAGGGTAAGCCATCAATACAATGATCAGCTTTTGTTTTTCTATCCCTACATTCCCTCGATCATTGTGGTGATCAATGCTTCTATCTTCCTAAACTCTACAACCCTAAATTGTATAATGTAACTATCGGAGTTGGTTAAAAAAAATATATTGTGAACTAAATGTGTGTAGAAAAAACTATTCACAACTTAAGATCATTAAATATTTTGAATAAAGAAATCTTGGTAGAGCTCTTGTAGACTATCAATTTCTCCAATAGTTTGGAGCTCTCCCAAATTAACTAGTATTTATTGGTTTTGACTCCAACGTTCATATTTTCCTTGAATAGATAGATTTTCTCCTGTAAATTCAGAGGGACATGGACACCTAGAACTCTAATGGTAATATTTAAAGAGAATAACTAACATCATTTTTGATAAAAAATAAATAATGAAATTATTTTTAATTAAAATAATATCTATCAATAAGATTAATTTTTTTTGAGTACTCTTATGAAATTAATTGAACCAAAACATATGATTTTGTTTATGAGGGTTGCTATGATTTATAAAAATATGAATATATTATCTATACAAAAATTAAATAGTTAATATAATGGAAATTTTAATCATTTGTAAGATATAAATAATATTTAGTCTCATTATAATAATAATGGAATTAATATTTTCATTCTTTTATGGGTACTAGGATTACATTGAGTACAACAAAGAACATAATGGATGGGATACTATAATAATCGTAAGGACCAAATCAATTTCCAAAACAATGTAATTATAATATGAATGATGAAATATGAAATCATATCAATACATTCATATAATACATAGACATAAAAGAATTACTAATTTTGTATATAAGAGATGTAGTTTATTATTTTGGAAGAAAAATGAATAGAGAAGTCAAAAATATACTTTTGGCCCAATAGACAATGATAAATGAGATAAAAAATAATCCACAAATACTTCCATATGTATCCTTCCAACAATTTATGGATATTTCCTATTGCCTCTTGGCTTTAACAGTACCGAATACAACCGTTTATGATAAGTAAGACCCTGTATTTTTAAAGGATATTTAATAAAGAACATTTACAATGATATCTTTATTGTGATTTTTCTAGAATACCAATACACAACACTACTAATTATAGTTTTTACCAACACCCTCACACTAAATGGTAGTGAGAACCCAATATCACTCACATACTATTGTGAGCTCTATGCTAACATATACTAAATGTTAGTGAGAAGAAAAAGAGAAATTTTGTATATTAGGTATGTATGAATAACATTTTGGACTCTATGGATATATTATAAGAAGAAGATATTTGAGGAAGAGATACAATTGTAGGGGAGTAAGATAAATATTTACTTTTTTCACAAATGAGTTCTAGAATAAATATTAATGGTAGAATGTAAGGATTAGTTCTTTTTCAAAGAGGAATTTTTAGTTAAAATTTTAATTTATTAATTAATAGTATGTTATGGAGTAAAATATTAATTTTTACTTAGTATATGACATCAAATAGATTTTCCAACCACTATGTTGGTCCCGGAAAAGGGAACATACCCTATAAAAGTAGTTTGGTGGAATTTTGAGCTGGTTGAATTCTAGTAGAGTAATTAATTTTTAATACTTAATATTTAATAAATTATTTATATATATATTAGCATAGGTTTTTTCCACCCTAAAGTTTGAAGGTGTCAATGGACTATGATTCCATCCACACTATTGCATATGAAATGAGGATTGTCTAATTTGTGGGGCATAATCTCATTTTTTGCGCTAGTGTTGGGTCGGGTCCCTAAAACAAACATCGTTTTTTTGAATATTTTTTATAATAAATTTAATATAATCGATGGATTTTGTTTTAAGATACATAAATTTAATATTGAGTAATATGGATCACCATGTTAATTTTTTACTACACACAACACTAGCTTATGTTGTGTAACGTAGAACAATGAGTATCTAAGAATTTTTTTTTACTATTATAAGTATTTCCACAATGTATTTATACCGTAGACATTAAATTTATTAATATTAATATTAATACATAATTTTAAAATATTATTAATAATTTTTTTATAAAAAAATTTATAATGAAATGTATAATATTTCGTAAAGTCTTTATATGTTGAGAAAATATTAATTTCTCAAAACAACTACTTCTTTGTATTCTATAAACATTAATAAAATTAAATTTTACAAAAAATAAATATTTAATTTCATAAAATAAATGTCAGTTCATAATTCTTAATTTCAGAAATATCGTAGAGTGAAATTTTGGGATTTCTCTAAAATATTTCATTTTTTTAGGAATGCTAGAAAAATACTACATTTTAATGAAAAAATTGTTTCATATAATTTATTAATATAGTTATATTTTACATATAATTAGTTTTAAATTATACATTGATATATACTATATCTATAAATATAATCTATTTATTTTTAATCAATTTCATAGTGCAATTGGATATAAAAATATATCTATCTTCTTAACATTCTTACTTAAGACATCGATTGTTTCATCCCATCTATGGGATTAATTTTTCATTAATTATGGTCAATTAAGTGAATTTAATTTTTTAAAATGTATTCCATATTTGGAATCATAAATGTTTTTAATTTCTTAATAATTCCAATATAATTTTTTACCAATGAGATTTGTGAAACCAGTTAAAATTAATCATGGAGATTAAGTGAAAAAGAAGTTTATCAAGGGAAAAAACATTCAACATAAGGGTAAAATGACATAGAAACTTGTAAAACCCAAATTGTAATTCAATATTTCCAAATTAAACCTTAATGGTTTGAATTTGGTTCATTAATATATCCACATGAAAATGAGAAAAATTTGGTGGATTTATCTCTTTTAAAAATATTAAAGTTTCCCACTCACCACCCTTATAAAAGGATGACCCCTATCTCCCTCTGATAACACCTCTCAGGATATATGGTCAAAAATTACCATTTAAAAATCATTAAATTTATATAACCTCATCTTTGAATCCTCACTATATTATGAACACCATCCAAGGGAGTTGTTTGTTACAATCCAGAATGAGCTACTCGAAGAACTGGTAACATTAATCGTTCAATGGCTTTGTTAAATTTTTTCCTCAAACACCTTAAATTAATTACCTATCAGAATTATATAATAAACTAAGTATATTATATACACTTATATATTTTTATGTTAATGTCACAACCTACAATGATACAAAATTACATCAAATGGTTTTTGAAATCAAATTTCATGTTTATGGTAGACTACCTCCTTACGAACCAATGCCATTCATCTTTCCAATACCATATATCAAGGATGGGAATAATGATTGAAATTTTGTTAAAATTGAATTATTTTTATTTTTATGATATTATTATTATTATATCTAAATATCACACATAGTTTTGTGGTTTCCAATTTTGGGGAATATGATAATGTCATTAATGTGTATGTATGACTACCGTATCACAAAGTGATTTGATTCATACATGATTTATATAAAATGTTTAATGTGTGTATTTAATAAAAAAATCATATATATAACATTAAAAATATTATCTACTGATAGTATTTCATATAATTCTCTTTATTTCAAACTGACAAGAAAATGGAAACATGGTTCATGCGTACGTACGACATACCGTCTCCCTAAATGGTGTATTTTATTATTTATATCAATATTTTATAGATTATTATAAATAAAAATATATATACCGAATATATATGATATGAATAAAATATTTATCATTATTGGGCTAATTAAATCTGTTGACCTCACCTGTTTTGATAATATCAATTATGTTTAAATATGTGTTAATAATGCTACCTACAAGTTAAATTATGTCATCCGACAATTGTGTTGTAAAAAATATCAAAATAATCATTGTAATTTGTTAATGAATGTTTATCAAGGTTTATACTTGTTTTGAAATAATATTAACTCATTATGTATATGATTTTCATAGAATAGATAAGTATTATGTTTTTGAGTCACTGATACTGACCTACTTATACATAGTCACAGATACAAACATAGTCTACCGATAAGCAAAGACCACTGATAGACAGAGTCTACTGTTATATCACGAGCTACCGATATAGTTAGACATACCTACTAATTACTGTCTACCGATACAAATAGACAACTACCGATATTAATACTACCAATACAGACATCGCCACCAATATACAGAGAGAGCCACAAATACAAGAAGATGCCTACATTGGAAAGTTACCAATGTAGAGAGACACCGATACATGAATTCTACCTATACAGAAGATCTACCAATATGTGGAGCTATCGATATAGGGTCACTGTCACTGATACATAGTCTACAATTATAAAGAGTAACAGCTACTGATACAAACCTACTGACTCAGGTCCACTGATACAATCTCACTGATACAAAGAGATACCGATGGAAACCAATCAATATATCTCCAAACCCAACTTATGTTTGTTTATTAACAATGGTTATATTTGGTTCTTTTAATGCAACTTCTTTAATTAATTAATGTCTATTGAATGCCCAGAAATTGTACCTCCTACCTGAAGAATTTATCATAATTTTTGTCGGACAACATCATCAATAAATTGGAAGTCAAAAGAAGCGCGTAAAGATTGTGTGAAAAAGTAGTGACATTGTGCTGGAAGAAAGGTGATATGCACAAGAGATAAAACATGGAATAATTTTGTCTACAAAGCCGAGCGACATTGATGTGCTACAAATATTACTGTAATCTCGAGAAAAAACCCCAATACGAAGAAGTCAAGGAAAAGAATTGCAAGTCTCTATTTCTAAGAAAAATTTTAGAGAAGGACTCAAACAAAATCTACTCAATCCAAAAAGAGTCCAGAGCTGCATTTCCATCACATAGAGAATACTAATCTCATCTCAATTTTTTTAGCTCTATTTTGGATTGTTTATTTACATTATGAGTAGTGTGTGTGATTTTTTTTCTTAGATAGACAATAAATCCTGAGAATAACTAAAGGATATATAATACCCTGACTCAATCATTCTAAATCTTTTAGATTCCAACTGTGAATTGTGGTAGGGGTCATGTGTGACCTGGATAGCTTTTGTGCCATTGATTTGGTTTTTCCCATATAGAACTGTGTTAGAGGTCATAGGACCTAGACAGTCTGAGTACTATTTTTCCCCAATCTAGGGTGTGGATCAATGTTTATATAAAATATTTGAGAGGACAAAGTATCAGATTGAGACTAAACATCTTGGTTAACATTGTTGTGCATTCTATTTCATTTTAAAATATATCTTATATTCTACTACTAGTAATTACTTTTAAATTAAAATTTGTTTTATGGTATCTCTAATAGTTAAACGAGCAAGTGTTTTTAATTTTTGTTAGCCAGTAAGATAGTTTCAAAAGATATCGTAATCTTCAGATTATGTTAACTGATAAATAATAATTATTTTAGAAACTAATTGAAACCTTTCAAGGTTTATAAATTCACTACAGTATAATTTTTATTTAATTTGGTGAGATTTTATTGAAAACCGTTTTAATATGAATTTTAATTGGAAATAAATTCACCCCCTCATTAGTATCCACTCCGACCAACATTTGGAATCAGATGATTGTTATTAATAAAGGATTTCTAATCAATCTGTTTTTAAAATGTAATTTTATTTGTATCTTAATGATATTTAATTTCTGTTCATTCTAAATTTTATCCCTTTAATTTTTTTGCTAAAATACAAATATGGATAATAGATTTGAAGGTGTTTCTACCAACATGACACCTTTAATTAATAGTCTTAATTATGCCCAATGGAAAATCAAAATGAAACTTCATTTAGAAATTATAGGATTTGATAATTGGACAGCTATAGAAAATGAGTATGAGATTCTAAAGATTGCTAGATCTACTTAGGATGATGCTAAAAAATATGATTACAATAATAATTGTAAATCCACATATGCCCTTTATTGATCTCTATGTGATGATGATTTTAACATAATTTCATCTTGTAAAAATGCACAAGAAATCTTGGATACATTTGGAGTATCTCATGAAGGAACATCTAATGTGAAATAAATGAGACTAAACACATACATTATTAAATATGAAAATTTTGAAACGGGGCCTGATAAACCTATTTATGAGATGTATCTCAAGTTCAATGAGATTTTTAATATTATGAGCTCATTGGGAAAAGATGTTCCAAAAAAGGAGAATATCATGAGAATACTCAGATGTCTACAAAAAAGATGGAGATGCACATCCGTTTCCAAAACTGTTTTTTCTGATATATGTTCACTGCATGTTAATGAGTAAATTGGTATGTTAATTATGTATGAAGAAGAGATAAAGGTAAACAAATAGGAAGTTGGTGATCCTAAGAAGAGATCAGTGGCATTTAAGTCTACTAACTCAATGATAAAGGACAAGGAGAAAGTTAACATTCCTATGGGAAGCTAAAAAAAATTGATGATCAAATAAATATAATGATGAAGAGACGGCTCAAATAGCCATGAAATTCATGAAATTCTATAGCAAAAAGAAATTTTTTAGAATCCCAAACTATAAGGGTAAGTATGTCCAACAAGGTTAATCAAAGTATGATTGGAAGAAATCTAATTGGGATGATGAGGTAGTCTGTTATGAATATAAAAGGAAATGACATATGAAGGATGACTGTCAAAAATTGATGTTCAAGAAGAAATCTTTATACAATGAAAAAAAATATAAGAAATCTATGAAGGTAACATAGAGTGCTTCAGATGTCAGCACAAGTGAGTCTGAGGCTTCTGATTCTAAAAAGAATCATGACAATATTTTTTTTATGACTAAAACAGCTGAGGTACCTGTCTCCCCTATGCTGAATTATTATTATTATAGGAATGAAAGTGATTCAAATAGTGATAACAATATGTCAAAATCTGAATTATTTGAATACTGTAATATGTTAGAAGAGACATTTAATGAGAAGAAAGATAATTACAAGTCATTAATGAAATAATATGCCTTTACTAGTACTATTAAATATAATCATAGTATAGAAAAAGAATAGAATCCTCAACTGTTAAAGAATAATACTCAACATAAATCGTCCAATGAGAAACGTATAATATACTTATAGATGTTCATAAATGGAAAGAATACTCTAACTCAAATGCTTGTAAAACATGTTTCACCAAAGTACACTACTGGTTTTGGTACCAACCTAGACAGAGACAACTTGTTAAGAATAAAATCATACCAAAAACTAGATATTCTGTTGCTAGTTCTAGTTATAGAAATTCTATTATATTATCTTGATTCTCATATTCTACTAGACCAAACAGAATACATTATTCAAAATATTTTCAACCTGATAGTAATGGGAAACATATTAGACAAATATGGATGCCTATGGTTTTGCTTTCTAACATATCTCGACCCATGAAAATCATGGTACTGAAATCATTCATTTTTAAACATGTTTTGTAGGATACTTTCTTGAAGAGTTCCTATATTAAGATATGTTACTTGGACAGTGGATGTTCAAGTCATATGACTGGGGATTACTCAGGTTTCAAAATCATAATCAATGTTGATGGAGGTCACGTCACCTTTGGAGAAAATTCAAAACAAGAAATCATTGTCTTAGGCTAGATTGGTAACTCAAATTAAATTTTAATTTCTTAGGTTTTTTTAATTAAGGATTAAAATACAATAATTTAAGCAATTATCAGTTGTGTGATGATTGTTTCAATGTTAAATTTGAAAATTATTCTTGCAATGTATTCGATTCTAAAAATTCATTGGCATTTACTTCCTTGAGAAAAGAAAATGTATATTATGTAGTTTTAAATTCATTATACAAACAAATGGTTACTTTTTTAAATTCTTTTCATAAAATGTCCTGGATATGACAGAGAAGATTTGGACCCTTCAATGTTCAGTCATTTTAGAAACTGACTAAGAAAAATTTAGTTAGAGACCTATCTCAACTAAATTTCCCATTAGACAAAGATTGTAGTCCCTGTCAAAAGGGAAAGAAACAAAATGTATCATTCAAATAAAAAATTAACTTTCAACTTCTCAACCTCTCGAGTTGGTTCACATGGTTTTGTTTGGACCTTCTATAATTTCTAGTTTGAATGGGAAGCACTAAGATTATGTCTTAGTTGAGGAATTTTCTAGATATACTTGGTAATTTTTTTTCTCAAAAAAGTGAATCTTGTTCATATATTATTAAATACTCCAGGTCTATATAAAACCTTAGTGGACAAAAGATTAATATCATAAGAAGTGATCATGGTTGTGAGGTTGAAAATTATGATTTTGAACCCTATTTTTCACATAATGTCTATATTCAGAACATCTCTTCCCCTAGGACACCTCAACAGAATGGTGTAGTTGAAAGAAGGAATATGACCCTTCAACAAATTGCAAGAAATATTCTTAAGGAGTATGACCTACCTATCTAAATTTGGGAAGAATATGTAAATATATCTTGTTATATTATAAATAGAGTCTTGAATAGTCATGTTATTAAAAATACCCCTTATAAACTGTGGAATAATACGAATCCTAATGTTTTTTACTACTGATTGTTTGGTTGCATAGTCTTTTTAATGACCCATTGCATGACGTACATGTACATTACATTACTTTTGTGGAATACTTAATACATAAAAAAACCAACACTCAAGGATTGTAATAGTTTAGTGTATTTGGAAACATAGAACATAATCTTCTAATCATGGTCAAAAATATTCAACATCTCCAATAAAGAACTTCCCCTTTTGTTTTCATACCAAAAAAAAGTCTTTATTTCCTAGGGAAAAGAAAACATATAATGGGGGAGCTTAAATGCTCAGTAAGGGTATGAATGGAGAAAATAAAATAAACCATATATATTTGATCTTAAAAACATGAACATAATGTTTAAACATCAAAATCTTGAGCAATGACATAAAACATGGCAATACATAAGGCATATATAATAATGGAACATAAATTCTGATAAATGAGCATGGGAATAAAACATGTAACTATGGAAAACCATTAATCACATGATATTATTTCCATAGTATCCAAGGCATTGCTTCCAAGACCATCTTAGTGGACAAAGTCCCTTAATAAACCGCGTTTACTTTCCATTCTTCCCTTTATTAATGAACCGGATTTACTTATCGTTCCAGCCATGACTATCTCATGAGATATGATTCATTACCAAATGCATTAGAGGGAGATATAGGTCCAAAAAATCTCATAATGAAATTATTATTATGTTTTCACAACATAAACATAAATAATTTATCATAACCCAAAGAATAAAATGGGTTTTATAAAAATAATCCCATCATAACATAATCCATATAAAACAAATGGATATCATTTCATTATATGAAAATTGAAACCACATAAATCATATAGATATTATACTTGAAACATACACATACTAACTAATGTCAAATTATATGGAAAATAGTTTTGATAAAACACTTTAAACAAATTTTTTAGGAAAATAACCTTTCTTCTTAGAAATCATTGTATTTTCTCAAAATGCCATGCAATTTTAAAAGAAAAGTATTTTGTTGAAAATAATTATCAAATATTTTAGAATAAGATTATTGAAAATCAGGTGTTCTGAAACCCAAAAAATCCATTAATGCAGTATATGTTAAAAAAACATTCTCCACATACTTTTGCTGGAAAAGTCAAAAAAGTACCTCCTAGGGTAAACATAAAAAAGATTCCTTTCAAACCACATAATAAAAGTAAAAATGGGGTAAAAATGACTTTTAAAATACATGTAATAATATTAAATAATTTATGAAAACATTTTTATAAAACATGAAATGGATGATAAATATAACCCCAGTAAATACTTACGTATAAGAAATCTCGGATAGAAAAAATGAGATTGCAACATTATCCCTTACCCTAGGTCTGATATTCTTCATACATATCCTAAACTCATTTATAATAATTAAAATATTTTCATTTACTAATTAATGAATCATATTCATTGTTATGATATCATATATGGTTCACTTAGGACTTTATATTACCCGTTCTTTTGTAAATTCCATGTTAAAGATGCATTTTTTGTAAAATCGTTTTATTTATACTACGTGTTTCGATTTTTTGTTCATGATATTATTATTACTTATATCATTATTTACATACTTACAGAATAAAAATCTTGATTTATATATCATATATATATTCAGTATATATATATAATAGATAGATGAATGAAATGGAATACATCGTTCATGGATACGGTACGTCGTACGTACGCCTGAACGATGTTTTCCTTTTCTTTTTGACTTGAATGGAAGTAATTATATGATATATAAATATATATACATAAATCCAGTACCTTTATTATTTCATATATTTAATTATTATTAATTATATATACTTTATAATCATTCTTCAATGGTTATCATAGAGAATGAATCTCACCACGCAGTGGAGACGGTAATCCGTACGTACACACGAGCAATGATATAGTTCCCATGATTATTGAATGGAATTGGAGTGGATGATATAATATCTCAAAATCAGTATAATGTTATAATAACCATATATAGTTATTCTTTACATCATTATATCCATCCATGTATGGTGGTGGTGGAAAACAGATTACACCACGGCGTGGAGATGATATTCCGTACGTACGCACGTGCTGTGATTTCATTTTCCATAGGATGGATAGAAGGTGAAATGGGGTTGTTCAATATTTATAATAAAATATACTCATATGAAGGATACTTATGTCATTAATTCCTAATGAAACCATAAAATAAGAGGAAGTAGAAGAAGAATGAAACATGAAAGAATCGGTAGAAGGAATATTCTCTTCATTGTAGTGCCTCCTTTGAACTTCCTCTTAGGGCACTATAGTTGGACTTTTGATAACACCAGTACCTCTATAAGGTTTCATGGGAAGTGGGGAAGTGAAATGGGAAAATTTTGGCCGAGCTTCAAGACTCAAAATGGTGTGAGTAGGAGAGGGAGGAGGTTCCCTTTTATAAAGGAGGAGAGGGGCACTTTAGAATAAACCTATAAATATTATTTTATAATAAAGTCATATTCCATTTATAATAGCTCCAAATTGATTTATTTTGAATCTAAAGTTGGGATGGTATGAAATACTCTCAGCCAATATAATTTAGGCAATGTTTAGGTTACTATTTTATCTTTATCATTTAGATTTACCTCTAAGTTAAATAATTTATCTTTTATTGTTTCTTCTTGTTTTCTTACACTATAAGTTTAATAAACTTAGTATAATAAGCCAAATGAACCCCAAGTGGTTCATTAATAATATATATAACCTTATATAAGTCATTTGGACGATCCTTAGATTTTTAGAAATAAAATTACAATTAATAATATAATATTTTTTTAAAAAATTATTTTATGTAAATTTTGGAACTATTTTGTAATTGATTTTTGTGAAAATAATTACAACATGATTAGTTCCAAAAAAATTAAATGAATCAATACTAACATGTCATATTAACCTTAAAAAATATTGTATTTCATAAAAAGTCTCAAATTACATTTATTTTTGTATTTATAACATCAATTATGTTAATATTTCATTAATAAAGTAATTAATCCAACATCATTGTGTCATAAATATATTAAATTAAATAATGTCTAAAATATTTAAATAAAATAACATTATGTATGAAATTATTTTATATTTCCAATAAATATTTATAGTCATATTTATCTTATGTATAACTCTATATTAAAATTTTTTTAGTTATTAAAATTTGATATTAACTATTTTAACTCTTCTTTAAATAAAATAATAATAAATGTCCTAATCTAATCCAAATGGACCTAAAGGATAATATTTTTTTCCTACGGTTGTTTTTGGTCTAATTACACTTATCCAATTGAATTAGGACATGTGTTATGGTAATAATAATATCATTTTTACCCTTAATTAAACTATTTACTTTTAACCAAGGTAAATAAAAGTAAATAGTTACTATTCAACAAAAATTATTTGTATCTTATTAAACGACATTATAATCTTTGATATTAACCGTTTCTTTTGGATTTTCAAAATTCCCCTCATAGAAGCAGTAAAATTAAGTTTTATGTGAATTTTCAAAATCTCTTACGAGGAGGGTAAAAGATGGTGAAAAGTTCAATAAACTTATTATATATTATTATAAAATTACTCCAATGAATTATATATAACATATATAGGTACTATGTATCAATTTTTACCTAAAATAAATTACGATAAAATAAAAAATTATTTAAATAAAAATTCGGGTTTGAAATAGTAACCTAGTGTTTTCACTATTCATAAAAAATTGATTGTTTTCAGAAAAATACCAAAAATTCACCCTAGGCTAATTTCGATATAATGAATCCAAAAATGAAGTCCATTTTGAAATATAAAATTTATAAAATTTCAAAAATAGGGTATTACTATTCGTAATGGATATTTCATAATAATATTATAAAAATATCTCGTTCAGTGATACTCGGTATAGCATACCACTCACGCTATCGAGGACGGTAGCGATTGAATGTAATGAAATCCAAGTTAGGGAGGCGTGTAGTGAAAGATCTCTTAGGTGTTGCGTATAAATTCATTCAACACTTATTTCATTTATACATTAAACAAAATCTATTCTTAATGTTGTGTAGAATAAATTCTAAAAAATGAACATGAAATTTTGTGTAACACGAGCCAAGAATAGTGTTGCATATACTGCAAGCTAATACGGTGGTGTATAACACATGATAATTTTGGTGTAGCGTACAACACAGGACATCATTGAAATTAAAAAGAATAATTCTCATAAAATATCAAGTTCCTACATTCTACCTCCCTTAAAATGAATTCTGCACTTGAAATTCGTCGAGGTCATAAATGGGTTTGTACTTGAAAGTTTCTTTCATAGAAACCCACGTCGTAACAAGGAATACTGAACCTTAAATTAAAAAATTGAAGTATTAAACATAATGGTTACACAAATTAACTCATCACTAGGTTTCCACATAGGAGAACATAGGTGAAAATATGTATATGGAGTGTGGTAGAGAACATGGCTATGAAATAGCAAACAATCACAAAGCCATAAATTTTTGATGATACAAGGTAAAATCTGATTCCTTTTAAATGAGGACTATAGGAAAACATTTTTGGTTTTCATGATCATTTCCCTAAAGTTGAAGAAGATTAATTAGAAGAAATAATTACTTTATTTCGGTACAATCTCATTGTTGTTCATGCTTTGAAAAATTTCCACTTCATCTCTTATGGAAATTAAGTTGAATTTTTCATTTTTGAAGTGTTATCAGATCATGTGATAGAATGATTGGTGATTCCATATGTCTCAAACATAAGGGTTAGAAATGTTATCAAATATACATAAGTCCATCTAGGGTGATGTTAATCGTATATGATTCCTAAAATTGACTTATACTTTATCTATCATACCACTGAATAGAATAAAACTAGTTTCTACTAACCAGGGACTTTATGTAGTCCAATGGTAGGTGATAAAGGCTTGTCACAATTCAGTTGTGGGTTTGATTCCTGCAACCTTGTCCGATGTGACAGGTTGTCGCCCGTCCTGTAGATTGTCCCTTTTTGAAAAACTACACTATTATAACATTACAGAAATAATCAAAATAAGTTATATCCTTAAAAAATACTATCTGATTCCCAATATAATCAAGTACAACCATAAGACATATCCAAAATACCTCTATCCAATCTCATAGTATATAGAAAAAAATTACTGGAAAGGTCACATAACAAGCACATGAATATCATCATTTATCCTAGATATATCATGATGATAACATTCCAAACATGTGAATACCTTAATCGTGTATTTTCATGAAAAAAAATTAATACCCATTGAACCTTAGTAAAAACATGAATGCTATCAAAAGTTAACTCATTCCACATACCAAAATCCCAAAATTTTTATATACTCAAACTATGATATATTGTTGTCCTTATATCAGTCAGGAGCTCATCAATACTGTAAGAAATTTAATTTTTTCCTTATCCCATCATTATGCGCATATCTTCTATGATCCAAAATTATTTCAATCACTTTTCATTGTTACCAGTACGATAAAATTATTGAAAACCACAATACACCAATACATAAATATTCCCAAATTCCAAGATACTATATAAAACATTATTTTGGAATCCCATTACATAAAAACTTAATCATTCCAGCACATATTTTTCGTATTCAACACCACCAATAGTGATTGCATGTGACTTCCCTTTGTGCTTTTCCATAAGAGGTAGTTAATGTCAATCATCATTAACCCTTGGATTATGGAATTGATTAGCATAATGCCCCATTTCCTTGAACTTGAAACATTGAAGTGTAGGAGGTGTATTCTGTATATCCCTTTGTTTGTTTGCATTATTAGACATCTTCTTCCCATTATTTGGACATTGAATTTCCTGATGACCTTCCCTTCCACACATAAGACAATTTCTTGTCCCTTAAAGAAAATTCCCTCCATGATTCATCCTACAATTTGACCATAAAGGAAAACTCACCGTCTTTTCATCGTGGTCTTTAAATTTTCCATTGACTTCCTTTTTCCTCTTCTTATCAATCCCATATGACTGATGGCTTACTCAAATATCCATCTCAATCTTGAGAGCACGTCAAACAATTTCTTCGTAGCTATTGAATTCCCTTATGGCTAACACCCTTCAAATACATGGTTATAAGCCACTAATGAATCAATCAGCTTTACTTTCAAGATGGAAGATAAAGCCAGATGCATACCTTGAATGCCTTGTAAAATCTGCCTCGTATGTACCAACATATACCTGATCTGTTTGCTTATGATCAAAAAACTATATTTCTATTTTTGTTCGAAGAATATAATGGAAGTACATATTGAAAAATAATTTCTTGATCTTGTCCCATTATATGGAGTCAATTTCACCTTGGGGCCTTTTATTCTTAATTAGAGTCCACCACTGGTCTGCTTCACCTTCTAAACAGTAGACAACCAGAATGACTTTTTCATGTTCGGAAAATCGATGTATGGAAAATATATTTTCAATTGTACCGATCCATTATTCGGCAACAAGTGGATTATAAGACCCAGTGAAATAAAGTGGATGTTGCCTCATTAAGTACTCAATAGAATATTGTTCCCATTTCTGCTCATTCGGATGTCCAGAATTATTCATAACTTCTGTATGTGTAGCAATAATACTTTTCAATCCATCTCCCATAACATTGGTTTGTTCATGAGGACAATCATTGAATTTTCCATTACATTGATCAACATGGATCCTTCAGGTTCCATCCATAGTCTAAAACCCAAAAAGAATAGTGTGAGAAAAAACTTCATGTTAGGAAAACAACATAATAAAGGGGGAGTACCTTCAATATATAACATCTTAGGTTTAATTATATGATCATTACCATAATTATAGAAATATAACCTATAGATATACTTAACCTTTGGCACATCCCTAGTACTTCCTTAGAAATATCTATAGGGATATCACTAATGTTTTCTCATCCTAGTTTCCAATGGCTGACTAAACATTTATTCTAATACCAACTCTAACGACCTAAATCTTGACGTACATGGACATTACAATACATTTGCAGAATAATTAATACATAAAAAAACCAACACTCAAGGATCATAATAGTTTTGTGTATTTGGAAACTGGTAACATAATCTTCTAATCATGGTGAAAGATCTTCAACATCTCCCATAATGATCTTCCCCTTTTATTCGTACCTAAAACCTTTCTTTATATCAAGCGGAAATGAAAACCTATAAAGGGTGAGCTCAAATGCTCATTAAGGGTATGCATGGAGAAAATAAAACAAACCATATACATTTGAACTTAAAAACATGATCATAATGTTTAAACATCAAAATCTTGAGCAATGACATAAAATATGGCAGTACATAAGGCATAGATCATAATGGAACATCAATCACGATATAAGAGCATGGGAAGAAAACATGTAATTATGGAAAACCATTATGAACGTGATATGATTTACATAGTAACCAATTTTTTTTTCCAAGACAGTCTTTGTAGACAAAGTCCCTTACTGAACCGGGTTTACATGCCATTCCAGCCTCATATTACTGAAATGGATTTAATTTCCATTCCAGATGTGTCTATCACATGATATATAATTCATTACCCAATGCATTAAAGGGAGTTATTGGTCGCACCCATCTCATAATGTAATCATTTTTACGTGTGCCACAACATAAACATAAATCATTCATCATAACCCAATGAATAAAATAGGTTTCATAAAAACCATCCCATCATAACATAATCCATATAAAACAAATGGATATCATTTCTTCATATGAAAATTGAAACCTTGTAAATCAAAGTGAAATTATACATGAAACAATCACATACTATATAATGTATTCTTAGATGGAAAATAGTTTTGATAAAACACTTGAAATGAATTTTTTTGGAAAATATTCTTTGTTAATTAAAATCATTTTCTTTTTTCAAAAGGTCATGCAATTTTAAAATAAAAGTATTTTTTTTGAAAATAATCATGAAATCTTGTATAATAATCATCTTTCAAATAAGGCGTTATGAAACCGTAAAAAACTATTCATGCGGTATTAGTTAAAAAAAACAGTCTCCTCATACTTTTTCCAAAAAATGTCAATAAAAGTACCTCATAGGGTAAACAGAAGAAAGATTCCTTTCAGACAACATACTAAAAGTAAAAAAGGGTTAAAAATATCTTTATACAGACATGGAATAATAGTACATACTTTATGAAAACATTTTTATAAAACTTGAATTGGCAGAAAAATATAACCCCAGTAAATACTTACCTATAAGCATTCTCAGATAAAAAAATGAGAGTGCAACATTATCCCTTACCTTATGTATGATATTCTTCGTACGTATCCAAACCACCTGTATAATGATTTAAATAATATAATTTACTTATTAAATAATCATACTCAATGTCATGATAACATTTATGGTTCACTTAGGACTTTATATTACCCGTTCTTTTATAAATTCCAGGTTAAAGCATCATTTTGGGAAAATCGTTTTATTTATTGTACGTGATTCGATTTGTTGTTATTGATATTATTATTACTAATATCATGATTTACTTACTTCCAGAATGTAAATCCTTATTTATATATCATATATATATTTATTATATATATATACAATAGATAGATGAATGAAATGAAATACACCGTTCATGGAGACGGTACGCCATACGTATACATGAACGATGTTTTCCTTTCCTTATTGACTTGAATAGAAGTAGATGACATATATATATATATATATATATACATAAATACAATAGCTTCATTATTTCATATATTTCATTATTAATCATTGTATACTTTATAATCATTCTTGAATGGTTAACATGGAGAAATAATCTCATCTCATCGTGGAGACGGTAATCCGTATGTACGCACGAGCGACTATATCATTCCCATTATTAATGAATAGAATTGGATGGGATGATATAATATCAGAGAATCAGTATGATGTTTTAAAAACCATATATAGATATTCTTTACACCATTATACCTATCCAGGTAAGGTGGTGGTGGAAAAATATATTACACCACAGCATGGAGATGGTATTCCGTACGTACGCACGCGTGGTGATTTCATATTATGTAGGATGAATAGAAAGTGAATGAGGTTGTCTCATATTTATAATAACATATCAGTATATGAGGGATAATGATGTTATTACTTAAAAATTAAAACACTAAACAATAGGAAGTATAAGAAGAAAGAAACTTGACAGAATCAGTAGAAGGTATAAACTCTTCCTTGAAGTGCCTCTTTTGAACTTTCACTTAGGACACTAGAGTTGGTATTTGAGAATACCAGTACCTACATAATTTTTCTAGGGAAGTGGGGAAGTTAAATGAACAGAGTTTTTCCAATCTTCAAGGCTCAAAATGGTGTGATGAGGATAGGGAGGTGGTTCCCTTTTATAAGGGAGGAGAGGGGAACTTTACGAAAAACATAAAATATTATTTTATTATAAAATCGTATTTGGTTAATAATATCTCAAAATTGATTTATTTAGAAGATAATGTTGGTATGGGTAGAAATAATCTCAACCAATAGATTTTATACAAGTTTAGGTTACTATTTTAATTTTATCATTTAGATTTAACTCAATGTCAAATAATTTAACTTTTACTGTGTCTTCTTGTTTTCTTACACTATATGGTTAATAATCTTATTGTAATAATACAAACAAACCCCAAGTGGTTCATTATTAACATATATAACCTTATCTAAGTCATTTGTCGAAACTATATATTTTTATGAAAAAAATAACAAAGAAAAATATAATATTTGTTTTAAAAATTATTTTATGTCAATTTTGACACTATTTGTAAATGATTTTTTGTGGAAATCATAACAGCATGACTAGTTCGAAAAAAGTAAATTGAATCAATACTAACATGTCATATTAACCTAAAAATTATTGGAATATATAATAGGTCTCATATTACATTTATTTGTGTATTTATAACATCTATTATGTTAATATTTCATCAATAAGGTAATTATTGCATCATCATTATGTCATAAATAAATTAAATAATTTAATGTCTAAAAATTATAAATAAAATTCCATTATGTAGGAAGTAATTTTAGCTTTCTAATAAATATATATAGTAGAATTTATATTATGTATAACCCTATATTTAAAATGTTTTAGTTATTAAACATTGATTTTAACTATTTTAAATAATATTTAAATAAAATAATAATAAATGTCCTATTCTAATCCAAGTGGACCTAAAGGTTAATATTTTATTCCTAAGGTTGTTTTTTTTTCTCATTACACTTATAAAATAGAATTAGTACATGTGATAAGGTAATAATAATATCATTTTTACCCATAAATACCCTATTTAATTTTAACCGTGGTAAATAAATGTAAAAACATACTATTCACCAAAATTTATTTATATCTTATTGAACCAAATTTTACTCCTTGATATTAACTATGTCTCTCATATTTTAGAAATTATATTCACAGAAGTGGTGACATTATGTCTTATGTGAATTTTCCAATTCTCCTAGGAGGGGGGTAAAAGACGGTGAAAAGTTCAATAAATTATTTATATATTATTGTAAAATGACTCCGAAAAATTATATAGAACTTATATATGTATTATGTATCAATTATTAACAAAAATAAATTTAAATAAAATAAAAAATAATTTAAATCAAAAGTCTGTTTTTAAATAGTAACAGAGGGTTTTCACTATTCATAAAAAATTGAATGTTTTCAGAAAAATACCAAAAATTCACCCTAGGATAATTTTTATATTCTGAATCCAAAAATGTAGTCCATTTTGAATGATAAATATTTTAAAATTTCAAAAAGTTGGTATTACTATTCAAAACATCTAGTTCATAATAATATTATAATAATATCCCGTTTAGTGAAACTCGGTATTGCGTACCACACATGGTAGAGAGGAAGGTCACGATTGCATGTAATGCAAGCCAATTCCGGGATGCTTTTAGTGCAAGCTCCCTTAGGTGTTGCGTATGAAATAATTCAACACTTTTTTCATTTACAAATTAAACAAAAGCTACACTTAAGGTTGCGTAGAATAATTTTTTCAAAACGAAAATGAAAATGTGTGTAACACGAGCCGTGAATTGTGTTGTGTATACTACAAGCTAATACGGTGTTGCATATAGCACACGATAATTTTGGTGTAGCGTATAACACAAGAAATCAATGAAATTAAGAAGGATAATTATTATAAAATATCGGGTTGTTAAGTATTTATTATGAATACTAAGGATAATCTTGACATGTTTGCTTCTAAAAGTGATGAGGGAATATTTCTAGGTTACTCCATAACCTATAAATATTATAGAGTCTTTAATAAAAGAAACAAATTTGTGAAAGAATCAGTATTTATCAAATATGATGAAACTGATCCGCATGAACCTATTTCTTGTCTTGAAAATCATTAAGAAGATTTCTCTATTCTAGAACATAATTATAAATGCAGTGAACCTGCTATAAAAACAAGTAATTATGAAATTTTTTCAGAACCTGATTCTGTTGGAAAGAAACCTACAGAAGATCCTGAATTCTTTAGTCTTACCTTGAGCGGGCCAACTATGATTCTAAAGAACCATACTTTAGATACTATCGTAGGATATTTAGATAGAGGAACACACACTAGAGCATTTCTAAGAAATCAGGTTGAACATCAAGCCTTTCCTTCATAGTTAGAACCTAAAAACATCAATGATTCAATCAACGATGAATTTTATGTAGTGTCTATGTAAGAAGAATTATATCAATCTGAAAGAAACTAAGAATGTGAATTTGTTGACAATCCTAAGGACACTTTGACAATAGGCACTAAATGGGTTTCTATAAATAAAGTTGATGAATCGGGAAATATCATTAGAAACAAGGAAAGACAAGTTGCAAAAGGATATAGTCAAGAGGAAGGAATAGACTATGCGGAAACCTTTGAACTAGTAGATAGATTAAAAGAGATTAGGATTCTATTTGCCTATGCGGCTCATTTGAATTTCATGTTATATCAAATGTATGTTAAAAGTGCCTTTCTAAATTTTTTTATAATTGATGATGTTTTTGTTGACCAACCACCTATATTTACTAATCCTAATTTTCCAAATCATTTTTATGCTTTATGAAGATTTATATGCTTTAAAGCAATCCACACGAGCAGGATATGATAGAATTAGTAGTTTTTCCATTTGAAAAGATTTTTCTAAAGGGATTTCTGATCAAACTCTTTTTATTAAAATAATTTCCAAATATGTATTTATATTAATATCTATGTAGGTGATATTATTTTTGGATCTTCTAAAAATGATTTGTGTATTGATTTTTCAAAGAGAATGCAAAGTGAATTTGAAAGGTGTCTAATGGGATAACTCAAATATTTTCTTGGATTTCATGTTTTTCAAAATTACAATGGTATTATGTTAAATCAAAGTCAATATACAAAGGATATTTTTAAATGTTTTGGATTGGATAGTAGTAAGTGTAATGACACACCCATGAGTAACACTTGTAAGTTGGATGCTGATGAAACTGGAAAACCAAGGGAGCAAACCAACTACTGAGGTATGATTGGGAATCTTCTCTATCTTACTGCTAGTTGACCAGATATTATGTTTAGTGTGTGTATCTATGCATGATTTAATGCTATTACAAAAGAGTCGCACGTGTTTGCTGTTAAAATAATTTTCAAATATCATAAACAAACTACTACCTTTGGATTTTTTTATCCAATAGGACAATCATTCGATTTAATAAGTTATTCAGATGTTGACATTGTGGGTTTGAATTTAGATAGAAAGAGAATTTCTGGAACATGTCATATTATAGGTAAGTCCCTGAAATCATGGTCTAGTAAAAACTAGAATTATGTAGCATTGTCTTCTTCTGAAAAAAAAATATTGCTACTGGTAGTTTCTTTCCAAAAATTATTTGGATGAAACCTACATTATTGGACTACAAATATGAGTTTAGACATGTATCTATAAACTATGATAACACTAGTGTGATAAATATCTCTATTAATACTATATCTCACTGAAGGACCAAACACATTGATTTGAGGAACCACTTTTTGAGAGATCATTACCAAAAGGATGACATTACTATTGAATTTATTGGGACTGAACATCAATTAGCCGACATATTCACCATGATATTATGTTATTATTGGTTAAGTTACATTTGACATGAGTTAGGAATGATAGAATTTTTTGAACAAAATCCTCACGGTTAGCCAAATCCACCCTGTTAGCCAAATCCTAAAAGATAGAAAAATCCTCACCATTAGACAAATCCTCACCATTAGCCAAATCGTAATGATTAGCCAATCCTCAACTTTTTCCAAATCCTCATGGTCAGGAAAACCTCACTGCTAGAGAACCTCACCACTAGAAAACCACACTGCTAGAGACACCTCATCATTATAAAACCTCACCGCTTGAATGTCTCTCTGCTAGAACACCTCACTTCTAGAGACACCTCACCACTATAGACACCTCATCTCTAGAGACCTCATCGATTGATAAACCACAACGTCAAGGTTCTCAAGGGTAATTTTCATCGATATGTCATGTGATGTATGATTTTTATTTTCTTTAGATGAAACTCATATTGTTTTCATTATAATTATTTTTATTAAATTTTGATTCCTAAATGATAAAAACTACTCCCTGGCCACATTTCAATCCACTATAAACTCTCCTCACAAAAATCCTTAATTCTCGAACTACCACATTATGCATAACCCTATGTTCGTTGATTGGAGATGACAAGATAAAAAATCCCAATATCCAGGGATGATAGTGATGCTCCAAGTGTGAAGAAGCAGAAAAAAGGACCTGAAGGTAGTATCAATGAAAGTAGAACAATGTCGGGGAAGCGTGCAGTGAACCCACATTTTCAGAATAGAGAAATAATAATCAAAAAGTGACTCAATGAGGAATGGATATTTTCAAGAAAGTCATTGGTTCTATGAGTATTAGATGAGTGAGGATAGCTCAATGCTTTTTCAAACAACAATGGACCTCATTATCTGAAGTTGGTTAAGGAGTATTATCGTTTTGTTCGTTTTGAGAAGTCTTAAGAAGAAAATATAATGGTTTCATTAGTTAATGGCAAGAAAATTTCTTTTTCTTCTGTTGAGTGTGTTTAATGTCTAAAAGTCCCTCATGAGGGTGTATTTGGGTACAACTTGAAAAAAATATCTCCTACCAGTGACATAGTTTACTATGAGGTTTTATTGGAAGAGCTCACTAGTAATGGAAAACAAGGAAAGGTAGTGGCTGCTTAGATGGATGGAGATAACTGGATGTCATTCAAATTCACCCAACATGTGCTATTTCCATGAAGAGGGGACATTGAAAATATGAGATACCATGATATTTATTTGTTGCATTCGGTGAGGCATGGTTTCAATGTAAATTATTTGGAGGCTTTTGGTGACCCAAATTGAGGATATGACCAGGCCTACTCAAAATCCAATGATTTATTCTTTGCAAAGTTGATTTCGGTAATGATCATGTTGAAAGGAGTACCTAATCCTCGGGATGAGATAATAGTTGTGAGGAATAGTTTTTTCATCATAAAAAAAATATATATGTATATGAAGATTGGATGAAACCCATGGAGAAGGAAATGGGGTATTGATGAATATAAGTTGTATGATATGTTTAATAATGTGGACCATCCTTCTAGGCCTAACGATGTGAGGGATCTAGGTCTGGGACTTAATGAATATGAACCTTCATATTTAAATGACAATGATGATCATGAGGACACTTATGTGGATGACAGAGGTGATCCTGACTTGCCACCCAGCCCTAATGCTCATACCATATCATATGGGGAAGCTTGCCCACCAGCTTCATTGCCAATAATAGAAGTACTGTTAAGAGATAGTGAAATAGATGAAACTAGTGCATAGGAGGAAAAAATTCCAAAAACAGACCATGAAAAGACTACTCTAGATTATAGTATTAGTGATGATGATGAGAAAAAAGTTCATGAAATTGGAGACCATGTTTCTGATAGCTCAGATGAATGTATTTTGAGATTAAGTCCACTAATCGGGAGTTCTGGTGTGCATGTAAAGTATGTTTTACTTTAGATGGAAGAACCTACATGTTTTCTTAACGAGCCTCCTATTGTTGAATTGTAGATGGATATGGAACATTCCTTTGAGGAAGGCCATCCTTCTCAAGCTGCAATTGATGAACATGTACAAGAGAATTCATATATTTAGGGGGATCATCCCACCAGACATGGTACTATTTTAGTAGCTCATGAGATTGAAAACTGGGCAGAAGACCCATGTTTTTTATTTTTTTGGGTTGTACTATCCTAAATAAGAAGATGATACACCCATCCGTAGACCACCTGTCTGTTATAATCTCCTTTATGAATCTTTACATGGGGATTTAGTTATAAAACCTTATCTAGACAAGTTGAAATCTAATCTCAAGACCTGTTTTGTTGAAGAAATAATAATAATGGAAACCTCCTTAATATCATCTATTCAATATGTGACGAATGAATATCTATCTGCTGTTTTGGATGAAGTCAAGGCTTGCCAAATAATGTTTCAGTATTTGGAGAGGATCTGGAATTCCTGATTAAATCATTTGTCTGTATGAAGTCTTATTTGAGTTCTAAATCTCAAGCAGACAAAGATTTGTCTTTTGAGAAACGTACAGTTGGTCAAATGGTATCCGTTTTTGAGGAATTTAAGAATTCCATAAAGTAGCATCTCAGCACACAAGACTATTGTTTTGAGAAATCTAATTAGAGGGATGACTAATTCTTTTAAGAAAATAGTAGATTTTACTGTTGAACCTCTATGTTCTTCCAGTCCTTCTGTAAATTTTGATCAGATTTGTGCTATGATGAGAGAAGATCTTGGATAGTATTCCACCATTGGATCTATTTAATCTACTTCCATGACCCGATTGGAGACTACCACTATAGATATAATGAAAATTGTTCAATATTTTATGAGATAGGCCATTTCTACTCAGAATGATGTAAAGGACAAGGAGGATTACTACTTTCAAAGGTTCTACACTAAATGTCAGTTTAACAATCACTTCAATATTTTGTTAACGATTTTGAAGTTACCTCCGGTGACTGAAGCCTTCAAATAGAAAGTACGCAATCTCAAGGAGTTCACTCCTTCTCTAGACAAGTTCATGGAAAACAAGGATGACTTTATCTATACTATGGAAAGGGGGATGAATCATTATGGACTTTAGGAATCTATTGATAACATTTTTGCATGTTGACAATACCCCTATCATTGTACCTCTAGCTCTGTCTACCTCAGCTCAGTCTACCTCTTTTCCTCATATGACACCAGCAAATGAAATTACAAGTCTCTATCTTATGATCACCCAAAGAGCTCCACATTATAGGTCGGTCATTGTATTAGTAGCTCAACCTCCTCTGATTATCACTGGTGTTCCAATGCCTCCACCTTCATCTACACAACCTGAATCCACCTCGGATTCTAAGGGAAAATCAAAATCATATGCTGAGTAGCAGGATTGAATAGTGGCTTGGACATTTGATAGGAATCACTTGTACTCTTTTTGACACAATTTTGTATTTCCCTATATTTTTCCACCAATAAATATATATTATCATAGTCTCTTTTACCTTATGTTACATATATCATCTTTTGTTTACTATTATCTGATACATTTGAAAATTTCATTACTCACACTGAGTAGTGAGACCCAATGTATTTTATACTGATATATTAATGATTATTTTGAATTATAATACCATAATATATTATCATATAAAAGTGGGAGATTGTTGAATTCACCTGTTTTGATAATCTCAATTATTATTTAATATGTTTTGTTAATCCTATCTATATATTAAATCCATTCATCCTACTATTGAGTTGACAAAAAATATAAAAAATAAATCATTGGAATTTTTTCATCAATGTTGATCTATGTTTATACATGTTTTGAAATAATACTAACTCAATCTGGATATGCTTTTCATAGAACAAAATAGTATTAAGATCTTGAGTCATCGATACAGACCTAACGATACATCGTCACTGATACATACATAGTCTACTGATAAGAAAAGATCATCGATAGACAAAGTCTAATGTTATATCAAGAGCTACCGATATGGAAAAATAGACCTGCTGATACAAGTCTATCGATACAAACAGATAGCTACTGATATGATGTCTACCAATATAAGATGATGCACCGATATACATAGAGATCCATCGATACAAGTAACTACCGATATAGGTGAGTTACAGATAGAGAGATCCACCGATACAAGAATGCTACCTATATAAAAGAGCTACTGATAAGAAGAGTTACCGATACAGAGTCATTGTCACTGATACATAGTCAACCGTAATAAAGATTATCAACTACTGATAGAGATCTACTTACTCATGTCCACCGGTACAAGCTCACTGATACTAAGAGCTACCGATGGAAACAAGCCACTATATCTCTAAACCCTACTTATGTTTTTTTTAACAACGGTCATAATTGGTTCTTTTAATGCAATTGCTATTAATTAATTAATGTCTTTTGAATATCATGAAACCTTAACTCATACCTGTATAAGTAATCATACTTTTTTTCAGACCACATGAGCTATATAAGGGAAGACAAAAGAGGTGCATAAAGAGTGTATTCAAACGTGCTGACATAGTGCGGCCAAAATGTGATATGCACGAGAGAAAAAACAAAGAAGAAATTTTCATAAGAAATCGAGGGGCATTTCTTTGCTACATTTATTACTGAAATATCGAGAAAAACCCCCAATACGAGGAAGTCAAGGAACAAAACTGTGATACTCTATTTCTCAAACAAATTTTATACGACTCAAAAAACATCTACTCAATCCAAAAGTATTCTAGAGCTACATTTCCATCACATTGATCCTTCTAATCTCATCCCAATTTTATTAGCTCTATTTTGGATTTTTTATTTACATTTCGAGTAGTGTGCGTGCTTCTGTTTTTCATAGACATACACTATCTCCTGAGCATAACTAGAGGATATCTAATATCCTCACTCAATCTTTATAAATATTTTTTATTCCCAATTTTTATTGCGGTAGAGGTTATGTGTGACCTGTATAGCACGTGTTCGATTGTTTTGGGTTTTCCCGCATAGAACTATGGTAGAGGTCATATGACCTCGATAGTCTAAGTACTGTTGTTTTCCACAATATAGGGTGTGGATAAAAGTTTATATAAAATTTTTGAGAGGAGTAATTCTTAGCTTGATACTTAACCTCTTGGATAAACCTAATGTGCCTCCTATTTTATTTTAAAATATATCTTATATTCTTATGCCAATTACTTTGAAATTCTAATATTTTTTAGAGTAACTCTAATAGTTAAACTAGAAGGTGTTTGTAATTTTTGTTAGTTAGTAAGTATGTTTCAAAAACAAACTTCATCCTTATATTAGGTTCACTGATAAATAATCAATCTTTGAGAGTCTAATTGAAACCATTAAATCTTGATAAAATCACCACAGTGTAATTTTTATTTTATTTGGGGAGATTATATTGAAAAACTTTTTAACAGAAATGTTAATTAGAACTCAATTCACCCCCTCTTGAGTATCCACTCAGACCAAAAAAATCAATATTATATTAATAGAACGAAAATTTCGACAAATCGAAACATATAAGAAAAATAAAGCGTTGATTACCTAAAACGTATCATTAACATCAAATTGATAATAAATAGGTAATAAAAGGGTATAATAAATTAATATATGGTAGGATATAAATTAATTTGGTTCTATTATAGATGTACAATAATGCTATATTTGTTATAAAAGAGTATTGGATTAGTACAATGGAATTCAAGACATATGGTAAGGGATTTACGTTTCACATTTTACATTTCTAAGACACATCCTCTATTCAACACCTCTTTCTTATATGTGGAGTATACGACACCCATAAATGTACATTATTCTTCTTATAATTAAATTTTTTTATTAAAACATATATTCTAGGATATATCTATCATGGGGATATGGTTTCAAGGATAAATACTCTATTAGAAAATTTTCATAAATTTTCATTCTTCAAGACTCATGTTACATTATGCACCTATATTATTTTAAGAGGTGTATATAATACAACATTTCTATTTTATATCATTAATATCCTTATTTTTTGATACTTTATTCTTCATGTAAATTTATTATTTCATGGGGATTTTCAGTCAATTTTACTACTGTGGATTTAGTTAATTAATATAATCTCATCGTTTAACCGGATTTTTTATGATTTTTATTTGATTAATAGAATATTATTATCCACAATTCTATAATTATCATGAATTTTATCCTACTCCAACTAATTAAGATATATTCATGTAATAGATCAATTTTTAATTTATTTAGAACTTTAGAAAATTATGAAAATGGTTTTATTAAAAAATTAATTTATATCTATTTTCTATCGGAAATTTATTTTCCTTAAAGACCATGTTTTCTAAAAATGTTTCAAATTTTTTTTATTACTCTAGCTGTTTTTTTTAAATACAATTACCCTTGTTTTACTTTAAAAAACGGAAATAAATCCCCAATTCTTATTATATAATAATTATTGTATAGATTTTATAATAAATGAGAAATAAAACATTATTTTTGTGCATACTGCATGAATAGAATTTTATAACGTCGTTAGAAATAATTTATTATTAGATTAATGTTTATTTTTTAGAATATAATTTGAAATAAATTTCATTCCAAAACTTTTAATTTATAAATACTGCTTTCCAAAGAGTAATGTTTAATATTCACAATAAAATATATCAACAAAAATTCAAAAAATCATCTATCATGACATATGATGGTGTTAGTCATGCCTTATTTGGTATATGATCCATGGAAATCATAATTTTATTTCTATGAATGGTTTATGTTTTTATGATAGGATGTTTAAGAAACCTATTTATCAAACATGAGTTAGATTCTTATGAAACCCACTTCATTTCATTGGTAAAGTAATGATGAAATGATTATGAAACATTTCTATTTTCCATAGGTAATGAAATGATGAAATGATTATGATACCCATTTCATTTCATGGGTTATGATATCGTGAATTTATATTATATTATTGAACAAATATGTGGGATTTGATTATGATATGGGTGGTTCTTTTATCAAGATACAAGGAACTGTGTAATGATTTATATCTCCTGAGAATGGAATTGTTGTAATGGGTATTAAACCCTAATTAGTAAATTAATTTTTCTATTATGTTAGTCTACAGAGCGAACCTTGAATACTATAGTATTTTTGACAGTAAAAACACTCCACTATCAAGAATTTGTTAGTGATCCTATACTAATTTGAAAATAATTTTATTTATTTATGTGTTTTCCAAAATTCACTTCAATTTTCCAATGTTATGCTCTAATGGTTCATATTCACTGTTTCAAAAAGGATTCATGTCTTATGAACTTCTGATCATTAGTCAATGAATCATTATTATGATATTTAACATAAAGGGTATGGTTTTGAAATGTTATTATTATGCTCTCATACCATCATGCTCATTATTATAGTAAAGTATCCTCTTGAATTTCTTTACTATGCTTCTGAGATCACACTATATTATGTTTTACTTCCCGGGGTTATGAAAAAATGTATTATGTATTATTTTCAAAGAAATTTTTTAATTATGTTCAATTTAGTGGGAGATGATCTATCTAACTTATATACCAATGTTTTATGTTTCTACGATTCCAATTCCACTGAAATTATATGGTCTTATATTGTGTGTTTGTGTAATCTGTTAAATATTCTTCAAAAATAATCTAAATGATAGTAACAAAAATATAGCTTAACTATATATCCTTTTTAGTTTTCATTTAATTTCCATATTTCATTTTCATCCTTTTATATATTTCTTCTTTTCCTTCCCTAGATTCATACATACTCCCGAGGGGATCCTCCTGCATCATGAAATTGATATAGAAAGGTATAGTGACATATATAAAGTTATATAGAGAAAGAGATGTATTAACATGGAGCTCGAGACACGACGGTTCGTCAAGTGTTAGTTATGGATAATAGAAATTATCCATTCTATTGAATATTCTACATTATGATGGGACATATTTATGCCATTATTTTATATCCCTATATAGTTTTTGTTTCATACTTTTAAACAACTATCATGTATGAAAATGACCCATTGTAGGTTGATATATTCTATTTGTGGAGAAAATGGGTGGGGGTTGGGTGATTTCATGTATTTTCCATTAAGAAATAATGATCACATGAAATGTAGTTCATGAACACATAACATGGGAAATTCTTGTTTGAGGAAGATGATCATTTACAAGTTCACACCATATATGTTGTATACATGCCTTGTAAAAGTACTCATCTATATGGCTATGTATCTGGCCAAACCACCTGTTTAGGGGAACATGGATATGTATATTACATAATAAGACCCCATGTGGGTGTCTCATTGTGTAAAGGAACATGATTAGGCTCTATACATGGTTGGTCCATTTTTTTTACATTGGAAGTCACCCCGTGTATGGTAGACATAGTGTATATTAAGATCATTTTATGTACAAGGTATTTTTCACACCATGATTGGATATGGTACACACCCATGTAGAAATTTTGGATAAACCATTGTGTACATGGCATACGTGTCATTTAATACAACCTTTTATATCCTTTAAGGTTTTATCATATCTTCACACCTAGGAGATAGAATTTGACCAATGAGTATTCCATTAGGATTATCTATTATCATACATCACAATGTTGAAACCATTATTGTTATTTATAGACTCCATGATTATATTTTAAGATTTTCTAGAATCGATAGGTTATCCCCACAATAATTAAATCCATTTTCTCCTAAATATTAGTCGTTGATATGAGATGGGGAATGATCCATATACTTATTCCACTGCATTTGTATATTACCTATTAAGGAATTATCACTTGTGAGATGTTTCCTTCTAGATAATGAGGTTGTGAGGTTAGTTTCTTCTAAGGATCCCTTGTAGGATTAAATGACATAATTTTTGACCAATATGATCCCATGTAGGGTTTCTATTTTATCTTTTTATTACATAGGGTGTTGGGAGGGATTCCTTCTCATAATGATGTCATAGAGAATCAATTATAATATCCCTTCTTCTGTATATTGTTCTAAGGATCCCATATATGATGGCATTGTTTATTATGATTAATTTAAGTGTACCATATAGGATTCCATTTACTATGTACCATTCCGTGGATCCTGATTCTTCTTCTTTCATACCATCAAGAATCCCAAATGATATTTCAACATTTCGTTCCATAGTAGAGGATCCTGAGTAATATTTTTTCACTTATGAGAAGACCTGAGGATAAAAAGTAGGTTTCTTATCTACTTTTTTAAAATAAAGGACCTAGTTTTCTCGCAAATGTTATACTGATCCTCTACTATTACATCGATTTTGGGAGGGTATGGTAGTGTATTTCACCATAGAACCCATGTCAAACATGAAATATTTTTAAGATATGGTAGAAGTGATGGGTTTAGGCATTTGGCCACTACACTCTTTTATTTATACATTAACATGTTTATTACTTGTATACTGATTATTACTAGATATGCTTCCATTTTTTGGTAAATGAGCCTGATGAAATGCATCTTTTCTCTATTTGGGAATCACATATATTCTTCCAAAATTTTATCTTATTCATTATCGGTGTTCCTATTCATATTTCCTTGGATTAGGAATTTGAATCATGTTATTTATTATATGTACTGAAATAATCATAGGTACTACTTGGGACCTATAATTAGAGCATGTATATTTGATTATTTTTGTATTGGGATTTCTATAGGTGCTTCCTGGATCAAAATTTTGTGTTAAAAATTTTCATATATTGGAATCACATCACTAGTAATGATACAAGTGGATGATTATACTATATCAGGTGATGAGGATGATTCAAATCTCCTCAAATTTTTATATTCTAAAAAATAACCTTTTGTCTAATGATTGACATTTGATGATTATGAATGCTCTCTCATTGATCTGATTATACTAATGGATGATTACCCTTTCTTGGGTGGTAGGGATGATTAAGATTTCCCTGACCAATTACAAGAACACAGTGTGAGATATGTTGTTTCCAATATTAGATACTCATGGATGATTATTATCTAACTAGTTATTGAGATGATTTAGATCCCCCTAATTAGATACATTTAGTGTGTTCATAGAGTCTCATTGATGGGATATCCTTACAGTTCTCCAACGGGTGGGACCTTTGGGGATCATCAGAGTCTGAATGTTGGGACTTCCTACAGAATGTGACTTATGCCTAAAACAGTGGATTGGAATTACATGGCATATGAATCATGGAATAAAACTCTAGGATATTTAGAGGATGTCCATATTTAATTCCATGTAATCCATTATTACAGTTTTTAGAGGAGAATCTCGATAAAGCCAGGGTTATGATGAGTAACCCACTATGGTCAAAATTCTTTCCCAGATACATTCTGATGATGGTCGATGTAGTTATTGCCGATTAGAAATTTGAACTCAAATAATTACAAATTATAATGTAGTTTAGTGGTACAAAATCTATCTCACTTTAGTTTCTTCATGATGTCTAGGTGATTAGGGGAACAAACCAAAGGATCAAGTTCATTTGTTTTGTGATATTTCTTCTTCCTTACGCATGAAAATTAATATTTATTTATATATATGTATGGTAATATATATATATTTATATTAAAATAAATATAGATATATATATATATATGAAAACCATCACCAGTAGACTAAGATCATAGAACTAGAGATCAACTGTGGATTCACAAAATTGTTCGATATCTATAGTTGTGTCATGGCTAGGATAACAATATTTCATGGGAATTCACTTATGGTAGAAGATTTTTAAATTTATTAATGGGGTTACCAAATGGGATTATATTTTCACACCTATATGTGAATATCAATGTCGATTCATACCATAGGTATTGTTTTCATGTTGAGCATAGATACATGGTAGATATGGATCAGGCCCAATGATTCATGATTGAGTGGGCTCTCTCATGCCTATTCTTATGATTAGGATAATGTAGTTTGATAGTGTTATCAATATTAGGTATTTGGTTTGAAATAGAGTTAGTAGAAGAGTCTTCTACTTTTTTTTCATTTTCCTTTATGTACTAATGTGGGTATGGGTAACCTTGTGGATGACCAATTTCATATTTCATTGTTTTTTTTGAATTTTATATCACATCATTTTTTATTACATCATGTTCCATTTCAGTTATTTATTTATTATTCACTAGGTTTATTAAAAATTTGACGATATCTAGTTATTTATGATGTTTTTTTACCCTAATATGCGTGCGTAGTAATTCTACAGACACACCCTAGGCCCTCGCTAATGGTCAACAACCTCTGGAAAATAGAGAGGAACTCCTGAGTCCTTTTAATGTATCAAACTTGAGTACATGTTTAGTGGAATATTTATAATGATTCCACAATGTGGTATCAGATTTTTCATTTATTCATGTATTATTATTTGGTAAATAGTATACAACTATGTTAGGAATTTTTCCAAACCTATGATCTATATCAACCTTGTGTGTTGATATCACATGTTCTTGTATGATGTTATGGATTCTAATTTTATCAAATTTTTTATTATAATCTTTGATGTTATTGTTCTAAATTTCTTTCTCTTTGATTGATTCACATGTTCTATGGATTCTATGATTTATTATGGATTTCTAGATCATAACCTTTTAGAAAAAGGTTATTAATTTATTTTGACTCTAAGAAAATAACGGAAAGTGGTTTATCATGCTCATGTTTGGCACATAGAATTCACATGTTTTAGGAAAAGTCATGTCAGATTTTATTGATGAAAGATGAAAATTGTAAAAAATGTCCACAAAAATTAAATGGTGTTTTTCTCATATTGGTTTTAGGGGAATTATTCTCAATTGAGCCTACTTATATATATATATATATATATGTCCCTATGATAGTGGATTATGTGGATCCACATTAAGATTCTTGATGGTGAGGATGATGACTCAATCCTCAAGCATGGGAGGTGTAAGTGAACCTATTAGGTCAACAGCTTACATGAATCCCATTTTTATACCCCTTTATGGGTGAAATTTCTCGGGATCAATTTTTAAAATTGTTATTAATAATAAATATAGTATTTTTCTACATTTATTCATATGAATTTATACATAACGGACTATGTTTTTTATCAACTGGTAATATTTAGAAGATCAATTCCAATCTGTATAAGGAAATTTCCCGTGTACTAGACCTCATGGGGGTATTATCATATAATGATTTTCTAGGAATTTCAGTTCAATATTTCAAATATGTTAGTATCGTGACCTCTAGGGTGAATTTCCTTATACGGATGCTCAGTAATTGGTTTGATCTTTTGGTCTAGGTGGTTATATTTTATATCCTAGTGGTGATAATTGAACAACACTTCTTTGTAAGAGACTTAGAGGCCCTTTTTAATGAAAAAATTATAGGTCAATGATTTATTCTATTCTAGGGAACCTTATTTCAGTGGTTGGTATAAGGATTATGAATTCCATTTCAGGTAGTGTGATAGGTTATAATCACTTTTGTAACCAATCAATAATCATTTATTAGGTTTTATTATATCAAAATGTTTATGAGTTATAATATTTACAAGAACTTAGGTTTATTTGGTATCAATAATGGATTTTATGGGAATTATTATTCAATTACATGGCCTATTTGACCAGTGTTTTCATTGTTTCTAATGTAGTCATAATACATGTAGACAATAATTTCTTTATTGATGATGAGTCACAGGAGGTCAACGAATAAACCATAGAACCATTCAGGTGCCTTTTTACGATTAGTTCCAATAGAGGTTCCTAAATAGTGATATAGATATTCTATAATGCATGGTCATCTCAGTCATGTGATTGATGATTCACTAGAGTATCAGTTGGTTGGAAAAGGTTTACCCTAGTTACACGTTGTACATTTTAAATAAAAATTTAGATATTAGTCAAGTGATCTATTGATGAATGGTTTCAAAGACGTTTTATGGAATGGTTACCTAGTAGTTTCTATTGAATTTCGAATTTCCCTCTATGGTTGAGGAGATAACATAAATGGATTGCATTTCTGGTGATAATTGACTCATGGGTACACCCAGACACACATTTTCAAAACACATTGTCTTAGTTATAGTTTAATGGAAATTGTGTCATATTATTCTCTGATCATGGCGTTGAGAGTGATATAAATTATTTTATATGAAATCACAGTGTACTCATAATTAGAGAAGATCATGCACTGTATTTACATCATCCTGGGTGTGTTGAGAGAGTGTCATCTCTATGCGATGATTTATTTTTGTAAAATTTCTTTCCTAGTTGATGATAAAATCTATTGAGTTTATGTTCCAGGAGAACTATAATGTATTCAATAAGTTGGGGATTTCACCATTGGTTGTTCGAGTTTGTTAGACTCATTTTAATTGAATGTAAAAAACTTTTGTGCACAATTCATCATGATGATTGATTTTTAGATGACGATAAGGGTATTCTTAGAGAGGGGAGTACTAAATCGATCTCATTTATGTGCCTATCATATAAGAGATAATTGTTGATTCCATGAGACTAGTCATTGTATAGTAAATATTGTGTAGTTGTACAAAATATAATGTTGAGAGCATGATTATTGGGTTTTCAGCTAGGGATTCTTAAGGATGAAAAGGTTTATGGTGGGGGGATGTTATGGAACCATGTTTTTATTAAATTTAATTTGGAGTATCAATTTATTTTTTTATTCTCATTATATGTATAACCATAATTTTTTCCATGTAGATGACTTCAGATAATTTTTCTAACAAATCAACTATTCATGGAATATGGATTTTACCCTACTCCATGAGATTAATGGAATTCAAGGCCATTCAACTTCAAGAAGAAAAATTAATATTTAATATTTAATAAATAAAATATTATTATATTTTCACAGGTTATTATTGGCCATAAAATTTGAATTGATAGTATTATTAAGATTACTTCCCCTCTATTGAGTATATAACAATAACTTATTCCTAGTTTGGGCATAATCATACTATGTGTTTCTGGGTAGGGTAGTTCCCCCATTACTTTTTCACTAATTTTTCTTTTTCATTTCTTTGTATTTTTATCTTTCTTGTTCATAACTATCTTATCATGCATACCCTATGAGATCCCCCTTTATCACATGAAATAGAGAAAAAGGGAGAGGGTTAGAGAGAAAGAGATATGGAGAAATAGTGGTAACTTCTCAGAGTTTAGAATGTATCAGATCATTGTTTGGTAGGCCTGGAGCATGAAAATGTGTGATGCTTTATCAGATTCCACTCAAATGTAAGACAATTTTTCTTATTTTTCTTATATCCTCATAGATTTTATTATTTCCTTGATTTAAAACCCATATAATTTTTTCATAGGAACCTTTATTGGTTTATCTAGTGTTTTTTGGGATAATAGGGGTTTGGTTAATTATAGGGATTTCCTGTTAGGAAATCACGATCATAGAGTGTGTAGTTCAAGAAGACACTCTACGTGTTCTTCCAATATAGGGAAAATGAACATTTAGAAGTATGTGTTATTTAATGGGTATACATGCCATGTACAAGTACGTGGCCTTATTTTCAATAAATTTTAATTTTGATGTATTATGTTTTGTATATTTTATAGATTATTTTGGAGAACTTTTTCTTTGAATGAATTCTATTCCAAGGCCCCATATTCCGGAAATTTTTTCGAAATATATGAAATATAATAAATAGAATTTGTGTATAGGTTTCTTGAAAAAATGGACTTACTTCTAAACTGGGGGTATTAATAGAAATTTGAGGATTTTACCCTAGGTATGACATAACATTTTTCAGAATGGGATGGTTTATGAAAAAGTATCCTGGGATGTAAAATTAATAAATTAATTAAATAAATCATTTTATTTCATCTGTTGACACAACCGAATAATTTTTTATGTAATTATATATTTATGAGGATGTTACAAGGTTATATTTATAAAGATGGAGAGTATACTATATTGTAGAATGATAATTTGAGTATCTTGCTGAAATGAATGAAACCCATATAAAAAATCGATAAATATTGTACAATATATTCAGAGGATCTCACCAACACCAATAGTGAAACACCGTTCTTTTTCCTTGATAAATCCAAATCAATGTACACAATTTTTCTAATTTTATATCTTCCCATTTTATAATACCTATAAAGAATATGAATCAATCAACTAATGTATTGATTCTATAATCATCTGTTTTGTGAGCATGGGATATAATTATCGGGGATTTGGGTATTTACATTGTGGATAATTGTTTTAATCTTAATTTTTAAATCATATGGAAATTAATCGAGCAAAACATAAAAATTATTTGTGGTTTGTTCAGTGTTTTTTTTTATTTTTCTTTTCTTCTACATTTTGATGATCATTGTGGAAGGTTTCCTTTGGCATGTGGTTCAATATATACTGTAAAATCAATCATTGTGCACCTGTTTTTTGGAGAAAAGATTTTTTTATCATAGATATAGGCTTGAAGATACATGAGTATCATGAATCCATTGATGTAGTAGCATATATGACAGATTTGGGATACCTTATTTTTCTTCATTGATATTGGGTGATCGTACGTTGTATGATTCTATTTATCAATAAAATTCAAGGGCTAGATCCCAATGATCAATTATGGAATGCCCGAGAGACTCCATATTCGTGTTTTCTAGTAGATTGGGTGGCCATATTGGTCGTTAGAGGCGTTGGATGAGATTCTTAATCAAGATATATATTTCTCAAAAAACCCATACAACATGGTGTAATGCGGAGCTACACACCATGTGTTTCATTCTCAATAGCAGCTATAGTTTAGGGATAAAGATAAGTATCACATGGTGTGTGACCCTATCATATAGTATTTAACCCTATCACATGTCATGTGACGATTCCTGATTATCTCGGTGTCTACTTCAGAGGATACACTGATATTGCCAAGGGTAAACAGGTATGATCACACCATGTACACCCACACAAACACGACCATACTAGACATTCAACAGAATATTCCATTTCTTTCACATGGGTTGAAATAAACAAGAATGATTACACCTTGTAATTCCTAATTAACATAAATATGGTCTGTTTACATGGACATGACCTATTTTTAAAGGTACACTCCGTGTACTCCATGTGAACATAGTGTACTCCTTCAAATAATGATTAAAGACCATGTCCTAAATATCATGGAAATAATTAGGGTGAGTTCCCTATATCAATTTCCCAATGGTTATAATGGGATCACATCCTACACATTGCATGGAGATCCCATTAACATGAAATCTTGGATAGATTTTTTGGAATCCTCTCATGAGTCTCAGAGTTTGATCCTCTTTCATCTTATTAACCTATCTGGAGTTCTTATTATCATGGTGACCAAACCTATGTTGGAGATAATCCTCTACATAGAGGGTTAATTGAAATATATTTATTGGTATAGTGATCATCATCAGTGTATTATATCAATTAAGGCTTATAGTGAACTCTTTTAATGGAGAGACCCAACAAGAACTACCTATCTGATAAACTTCATCAATTGTGTTCAATTGATAAATTTTATTATACATGATAAGTTCCACATGGAAACATTGAGTAGGAATTATAGGATGGAGTTACAAATATTACATTACCATAAGAATGTGTGTAATTCATGAATATATCAAAGTATTAATGTTATGTATGTTGTAGAAATATACATTTATAGAGGTGACTGTTATTATTTTTTAATATGATTTTTGGTTTTTTGGGGTCCTACTAGTTATTTTTATACTCACCCTCTCCAGGCATTGCTCATAGGATTCATGTATAGTGCAGATGATTGGCCATTCAATGGAGTCCTCAAGGGATCAATACCAGGAAATTCATAGTGATCCAGATAGACTGAGGTGTGTTATTTTAGCATCATGACAATATACCCCATATATTCATTCAGGTTGGAATTACTTTCAGACTCTTTGTAGTAGTCCTGTATTTATCATTTTTTACATTCTATTTCTTATTTTCATACTCTTGTTTTGGGATTTAGATGTATGTAAAAAATTATTATCTGTTGTTTTACATTTAATCATTATATCCTCTTGGAGATGTGTGTATTTGAATATGTACATTAGGATAAGTCCTCCATATATGACTACTTAGTGCTAGTATCCTTTCCCTAGCCTATTGCTGGTGGGATTGTGGAGTAGTGGCACATGACCCATTGCGATAGTTCAAGAGAGAGTGGTATCAATGTAGTTTGTTCTACTTTATTACCATAGTGTATGAAATTAGTTTGGGGAAACATTTTTTATAGTATAGAGTTGATTTTTCTTGTTCAGGATAGTTGTGTTGGTGCATCTACTGATGTATCCATACAAAAGGACACTAATCACCAACAATTCGACTCTATAGATAAGAACAAATGATATATGGAAAACATTGTTTCAAGAATCATATATGAATGGTTGGTAGTTTCCATTTTCCTCTTGATCTATCTTGCAAAATATAATCATTGACCATGGAACATTTGGTTTATTTTATATTACCTCTATAGAATTTTCATGCTATGATTAAACATCATGATCATGAGGATGTTTCCCTCAGTGATGAGTTGTAAATATAGGGACATGTTCCATAGTTTTTACCTTCGGGATGTGCACCAGCTACGCCACCACATGTTAAGAAGAAAATATTATTCAAAGTACCATTCGATTGGGTGAAAAGGATGAGTCCACCCTATGAGTTTAAACAACAACCACCCCTTAGGATCGGAGGAAATAATAACCCATAGGTGATGGAGGACAATCTTGAGGTGGTGATGTGAGATTTCCATCTTTCCGGGACACTGATACTTGATATTTTGGTCTAATTAGCTTTCTCCATGTTTTAGTGGTATTATGTAAGGGTTTAGGGAGCATGTTTCATGAAAAAACAACTCTATAATTGTCAGACCTCAAAAACTATTTGTTATAGGATTAATATCTATCTATGCAAAGAGATAAATGTATCCATGAAATTCTACAAATTAATTAGGCAATCATGATAATAGATAAGTATTCATCGAGGTTCATCAAAATCTCTAAATACTCAAAGAATATGGGTTGAGATCATTTATTTTAGGCACAAACCACATATTGAAGACTACATAGAGAAATTTAAGTTAGTTTTATACCTATGTGCATTAATATTTATGATTTGGTGATAGAATTTGATATGATGGTATATAGTTTTCATGTTGAGAAGACAATGTGAGTGGGTGTCGATTGTTGGCACAGAAGACCAAAGACATTGTTAGTCTGGAGCCTCAATCAATATTAGGGACAAACACATGAAATTATATTTATGAAGATGTACTATTATAGTAATTTTTTTAGTGTCCAAGTAATGTGTCTAGAAATTCAAAGGAAATGGTTTTTCTACTCTTGTGACTACATGGGACATCATGCACGAGATTGTCGGACCCATCATATGACTGTCAAGGAAATAGTGGATGGGTCTTTGAGGTAGAGACTATAGAAGCAGTAAAATGGTCTTCAGTGTGTCAAACATGGTCGATAAGCTCGAGAGAACCTCGAGGTGGAAGAAGTTTTGGCATACTACCACCACCTCACATAGGGTGACCACACCATGCTCAGGGTGCAAGACGAAAGGGGAATGTACAAATGTAGACAGTTAAGGATTACAACCCATTTGTTCGAGGTTTCATTGGAGGAATGCTATATATATTTTATACTATATATGTAGAAAGAGTAGATATAGATTATATTAATTTCAATATTTTTATATATCTGGTTTGAGATGTAGAGATTGAAATTATGCATTTTGCTAAACCCTTGTAGTTAGGGACTTATACTATAGATGAATCAATGATCACAGATTTATGATAATAATGAAACCTATCTCTGGGAGGTTATAGTTTTTATTGGGATCTCTTTGTATAAGTGATGAGGCCTTAACTAGTAATATTATGTATGATCTAGTAATATACTATTTCATCCAAGATTGATAGCTTCAGGAATAATATATGATGTTTACATTGTGATGGGGCTTGGTATTCATTTGTGGGTAAAAATAAAACGTAATTAGTCTATTATGTAATCATTCATATGAGGGTGGAGCTAATTACTCAACAGTTGCAAGTCATGACTCCTTGTGCATCAGATTTTATGAGTTTCGTTTTCCTAGAAGTGGGGGAGAAGTATAAGGTTTTATTACCTGAGGATGTTCTAGGGTTACCTACAAATCGAGTGATAGACCTCTCAAATTATCTAAACCATGGGACAACGATGATATCTACCCCATCACATCTTATATCTTCCACATGGATTTACTATTTATGGTTGAATTTAGAGGGTTTGTATTGATATTGAATTGATATCCCTAGTGTTTCACCCTAGGAATCCTCAATTTTTGTGCCAAGTTGTTTGATGATATATTAAGGGTATATGTACTCTAATAGATATTGAATCAATTGACCTTGAATAAAAAGTATCATCTACTATGGATCGATGACCTCATTGATCTGTTGAGATGGGCATGATGGTTTTCAAAGGTTTACATTAGGTCTGGCTATCACCAATTGCGAGTAGAGAAAGAGGATAAACCTAAGATGGAATTCATATGTCAGTACGGTCCCAATGATTACTCGGTGAATCTAGTTGTAATGAATAACACCATATAAGTGATCATGGTAATCATGAACCAGGTCTTTAGTCCACTCTCAAATTGGTTTATGGTAGTATTCATCGATGATATCCTTTCTGTACTATGTCTTCGAGTATGAGAAAATGTGAATCTTAGGGATGGTTCCAAACATATGCAGAGATAAAAAAAATTATAGGAGTCCCTCTAAAATTTAGTACTATATTAAAGGGGAATAATTTATATGATAGTTTATCTCAGTAGATGGAGTTGTAGTAGACACGTTGACGATAAATGAAGTGTAAAATAACGGTGCACCCAAAAGCGTGACATAATTACAAACCATCCATGGGTTGGATAGCTATTATCGATGATTGATAGATAATTTCTCTATGATATCCACTAATATGATAACATTGACCTGAAATGGGTAGCCATTAATGTAGATAGATAGGTTTTAATAGGCTTTTTATGAGGTAAGGATGTGATTGAAGAGAAGTCTTATAATGATATTTACAGAGGAGGGTGTCAAGTATGTATTTTTCAGTGATGAATCATGGAATTGAAAATATTTTGTTCCGATGGAAAGGAATGAGGTGATTTCTTATAGTTCAATTCAGTTAAAACCATAATATTAAAAGTACACAACCCATAATATTTAGTAATAAGTGGTAGTCCACTAAAGATTTGTCCACACTACCAGATGGTAAAGTTATTTATCATATATTTGGACTGAAATAGTATCAAATTTATCTTCCCCCAAAATGATATCAATGTGAGAGAGGGATGATGGATATAGTTCCTTTAAGATTATGAATACATTCTTTTTTATACTTCTATGATGGGGAATGTCATGGTAGATTCTCTAATTATTTGATCTTTTTCGTAGTTGTGGAGATATACATTAGAGTAGTTGACCTTGATGAAGTTGTCCATTATGAATAGAGATGGATAATCTTACACACATTCAATGGTTATTACCCATTCACTTCTGCAGCGAGTTAGGGAACCGCAACATGGATGTACTTACTTTGAGACCCAAAAAAACTATGTTGTTTTTTAGACATGTTCCTGATGGATTTTCTAATTTTTAGAAGAATTTCATTCATTTCTAAGGACTCATGATGGTACACATGATATTGTGGGAGTAGATTCGGAGAGAGTTCTATACATATCATTGGAAGTTCATCTATGTGTTGAAAAGTTGTACTAGGTCATTAGAAATAAAATTTGGTGGCCATTGATAAATAGTGTATTTTTAGAGTTTCTCTCTTGGTTTCTTTCATTATAGCATGAGAAGGTTGAGCACCATATTCCAATGGGTTTTATTTAACCACTTGAGGTTCCAGAGTGGATGTGTGATGGGATATAAAAGACACTGTTGTCGGAATAAAATGTACATCCTGTGGGAATGACTCTATCAATGTGATCATAGACCAACATTATAGGTCAGAAGTATTCTTAGAAATTCTAGAGAAGAATTCAATATAGAGCATGAGACACCACTATGTGCATGAGATATTCCATTTCCATAGAATCCATCAATTATTATTTATAATTGGGATGCTCTCTTGAAATATCTTTTACGGAAAAGATAAAAGGAGTATTTTGGGGCGCACATTTATTTGAACATGGAATTTCTCCCCCATATTTATGATCAAACTAATCATACCATTCTGGTTTCGGAGGAATTTCTATAGCCTTTCTTGTTTGAATTTTTTCATATGGAGGAGGTTCACCTACACCTAGTGGATTTTTAATACAAAAAACAAACAAATAAACCATTGGTACTAAAAAATTAGAGGCCTTATAAAAAAGAACCTGCAGGTCACCACTTTTCCTGAATGAACCAACAGAGTTAGAACTCATGGGCCCATAGTTGTATTCTACCACTATATAGATGGTGAATATCATCTAATAGAATATTATGACTACACTGACCCATCTGAATTTTTATGATGACCAAAAAATAGGCATTTGGAGTTCGAGGATACATAAAATATTTTTATATGTGTTTCACCTTGATGTGGATTATTGAGATTTTTTTGGAGAGGTATGATATCACTGATATTCATATAAAATTTTAGGTATGATTTAGTGTTGTCTTGGTGGAATACTACATAGATATACCACCATAGTTATATTGGGTACATGACATCTTCCATGTGTCTCAGCTGTAGAGGTCTGTTCATGACCCATCAGATGTTATCAACTAGAGAGATAAGGACATTGAGATGGAGATACCTATGATAAGAAACTATTAGATATCATGGATAAGCTGGAATAGTTCATTCATGGGTGATAAATTACATTATTCCATGTCTGGTGGGATCATAGGAATCATTAAAAGAGAACCTGAGATCGGGGGGATCAAATGCACGATAGTACCCATATGAATTGTAGTATCCAGTTGTTTAGGATTACTTGGATGTAAATCCCCAATGTGGTGAAAATGAAATGAATCATATTTTCCTTGTATTATTTTTTGGTATTGTATGAATTATTATTCATACCAGCCGTTGATACGTTGTGAAATTATGATGCCCAATGTTCCACAAATAAATGTTTGAAATATATTAAATAATAACAATGTAAAATTTTCCAAAAAAATGGAATAAATTATAAACGGGGGACCAGATATGAAATATGATGGAACCATTTAGTTTAGATCATGGGTATTAACCTTGTAAAGGTATAAACTTTGGCATTATTGGGTGTTTTTTAATAGACTTTGCATGCATAAAATGAATAAAATAATTAAATAGATTATTTTACATCATCAATTGATGTAGTGAAATAATTTCATATATTCATATGGTTATGATAAAATTACAATGTTATCCACATAACTGTAGAGCTACTAGAGAACAATTGGACATAGTGTTGCAGGATCTCTCTTATATGAATGAAATTCAGATCAAAGAATGCTGACCAAAGTGAGACTGAATTATTGGATTTCACAAACTATAATGATGAAACATTTCTCTTTATCAAAAATCAATCCAAATCGAGGTATGGTTTATATTTATTTTTATTTCATCTTTTATTTTTATTCCTAAGAAAAAAATCAATAAATAAACAAAAGAATTGATACTTTGACTGTATGTAATGCAAGTGCGGGTAAGAATTATACATGATTTGGGAAATTTCTTTTTCATTATTTGTTTATCTATTAATTATTCTTACTAATGGAAAAGTATAAGGGACAACATGAACATTTTCGGAAAACCTTTAAACAAGTTTTTATTGAAGTTTTCTTCCCCATTTATTCTTTTATTGTGGGAAATTTTGTTTTTAATATGGTTCTACATATATAGGCAAATCGAACATTTGTGCACCTATATCATGGGACAAAGATTTATTTTTTTAAAATCGGGCTTAGCAAAAAATGAGGACTGCGAGATGATATAAGTGGTTGTGGATCATATTGATTTGGGATACTCAATTTGGGTTTATTGATGTGTGGTGAATGTTGGACATATGAGAACATTTTCGTAGATCATTGATGGTATGAATACTTTTTTTCAATTACAACGAGGTAGGATGACTCCAAATTCTTGTTTTTTAGTAATACAAGTTTCTTGATCAATATATGGAGCTGTGAGAGAAGACATGGAATCAATATCTTTATTTCAATAAAATCTCAAAAAAACACAGCATTTACATAAAAGATAAATGCCTTGTGGTAACATCATATTAGGATCAAGGGTTTTAGAATGATGATAGGTATCAGACAATGTGTGACCCTATCACACGATGTGTGACCCCTCCCAGTTGGATCAACATATACCATAGATGGTGCACACACATGGCTTTGAGTAAATAAGAATGAGTATTCAATGTAATCTCGCACACATATGTCTATTCCACATGTTCATGGGAAATATTCGTGTACATGGACATGAGAAGTGGTACACAATCATGATCATGCATTTTACTTGAACACAAAGAATGAAATGGGAATTTTACATTGGTGCGACCTAGTGTTGATGTGAAAAGTCGACTACTCCTATTAGAAACCATATACTCTATCAAAGATGGTTTGTATCCATTTTCAATTGTATATTGTAACATGTTTCATTAAGTTTTGTTCCCAATATCATTTCTTCAAGGGTTATTATGGAATCAGATCCTACACATATGATTGTTAACCCTCTTGGAGTACTTCTTAGACTGAGTTGTTGGAACGCTTCCATGAAGCCCAATGTGATATTTTATATCATCATATTTCACTAGTATTTTTTCTTTGAAACATCATTCTTGGCACTATATCGGTATCTATATTCTAAATACTATGTTAATAATGATTTTGTATTTTGTGTACCACATGGCATTGGGAGTGATACTCATATATGTATCATGTCTCTTCATACCTCTAATGCATACTTCTACTAGTGATCCACAATGAAAAGAACCACAAGAATAGAATTCATCAGTGATATAAGACATGTAATGTGTGTTCTCCTATAATGGTTCTACAAGGAGTATTTGAGCGAGAATCCTACGATATCATTACAGTTGTGAATTTACCATGAGACTGTGTATCATTTTTTGACTATACTTGGATATTATTAATAAATGTGTTATTGACAAATATATGTATAGAGATGACTCCAATTATTTTAAATATGATATTTGGTCTCAAGGTATCCTATTGGGTATTGTAATATGCACCCTTGTATGGGATTTTCCCACATAAATCGTGTCTTGTGTGGAAGATCGGCCTTTTGATGATGTCCAGAAGAGATCAGGATAAGGAGGTTATTTGTGAGCCTTACAGACCGAGGTGCGTTCCTACATTATATTGATATTATACCCCATATTTAATTTAATGTTGGAAATGTTTTTAGAACCTTTAGGTTGGGCCTCTATTTTCCCCATTTACTTCCTTTTTTTATCATACTCTGGGTGTGGGGTTTAGATGTATGCATGCATATTTTAGCATTTTTTTTATATTTCATAATTGTATATTCATAGAGAGGTGTGTGTGTACAATAATTTCGTAAAAAGGCCTCCAATGATAGTGATAGCCTATGCGGTGATAGTGTCGTTATGTTTCTAATTGGAGGTTGGTTTATGGAGTCACTGAATGTGACCTATTTGGATAGGTTTTGACGGCATAGCTGAGTGACCGACCATACATCCTGTATAGGGAAACATGACCATGTAGATTATATGTAAAAACCCTGTGTTGATGGAATTCCTTGTAATGTTACAAGAACAAGCTATATAGAAGTCCAATATATGTGATGTACATGGGTAGGTACCCGATATATGGCAAACACCTTGTACATGATGTACATGCTGTGTATGTGGGATTTTACTATTATGACTAGGAATTTCATAAAAAAATTCACTTCTTATAATAATATCATAAATCACATACATCATATATATAAAACAAATAATATGTTTTTCATAATTTAATAATGTTAAATTTTTTACAAAATAAACTAGTTAGAATTTGAAATATATTGGGAGAATTTCATTATAAAATGAGATAATAAGAATTCGATAATTTGGATATGGTAGATACAATATAATAACATCATTCTGAAAAAAATATGTAGAAATAAAAAATGATGTTAATAATAAAATAATAATTTTGATGATGGTTATATATATAACCTTATGATAAAATTGAAGGGAATGAATATTGATTGAAATAAGAGGTATTATAGAAAATAAGGAACCAATACCATTGGAAAGAAACAAGATCAATGGAAATTTAATTTCAAAATTATAAATAGTAATATGGTTATTATAATAGTAACCTCACCTATAAAAATATAGATAAAATTTAGGTATATATCTTATAAATAAAAAATAATATATTTATATCATCGTATAATTAATAAATGTTTTAAAAAAAATCAATTTTGAGTTTGTATTTGTGTAAAACATAGATATTATTAATAAAAATTAATTGATATTATAGTTTAAATGGAATTTTTTAGAAAATAAATTAATAAATTGATAATATATTTTATTATGAATTTAATTTAATTTCATGAGCCCTTAATTAATTATTAAAAAATTTATAATTTTTCCAATAAATGATGATTATTTTGAAATATTAAATTTCTCGTATATAGAAAATTATTTTCATAAAATGGATTATATATTTAAAATACACAAGTTTATAAATAGTTACCCTGAATTTTATTTAATTTTCTAAAAGAGATGATTTCTTTGGTGAATAGTGAAAAATTGTAATTTTCTGTATATAAAATTATAAATTAAATACCTGAATATCTGAGTCACGGATGATGTAATCATGATATAAGCACCCAATTGTTAGAAATATCCAAATCAATGTACTATATTTTGTTATTGGAATCAACACTATTGATATTTGTAACATCCAATCCCGAGTACCACACACCAGTGCCCCGAGACGTTCAATTACATGACCTCTGGAGCACCTCACTGTATGCTAGAGGGTATCAATAAATTGCAAGAGACTAATCTTGATAATGGGGAGAATATAACATCTTTATTAAATAATTTCAATAGTGTAAATAAATAAACAATATTAAAATGATATACCAAAAATAGAATAATACATGTATTACATGATGACCAAAAAAGGAAATGTAAAATCTAAAACTAAATAGTAGATATGTCCTTTCAGATACATTTTAAGTGTCAATATGAAAATCCCAAAATTAATAAATACATTAACAACTCCTATGATGGTATGACACCATGTTTGGATCCCTCATCCATGATCATTCCCAAATCAGCCATATAACATAATGCCTTCTACCTAGACTTATCATTTAAAAAAGAAGTCTATTTGGGTACCAATTAAGCATCTTTATTAGTGTGTTGTTACAAATCAGTAAGCCACCACAAATTTAACATAAAATAATATCAAGTCAATAATAGTGTATGAAATTTTATAAATAATAAAATAAGGGCAATAATATTAAATTTTTAGAAATATTAAATTTTTCTTTATTTAAGCACATAAAATCTCATGTTCCTGAGGACTTCCAAACTCTTAATAGATTCTTCATCCCATTTCAAAGTCACAACCGTCCCAAAGGGATACCACATATCAAAATACCATGGTTATCAATTATCACTTCAATTATATTAATATTATAAACTATTGAAACCATAGGCCAATGAAAACGTTTTGAGCCTAGATTATTATTCCTAGGACCCCATGGGTATTCGAACTAGTAGTTTTTAACCCACAAATCATTTATCAATCAGTCACACAAGTGGGATTTTGAATAAGTAGTCCATTCCAACAGTAACTTATAACTATTGTATTTTGAAGAAGTCGTCCATGCCCCTCAGAACTTTTTTAATTTCAGATTTTTGAAGTGATCTATATCACACACATATATACTACAAAATCGCATATATATCAATATCACATACTTCTCAATTTCATAAACCTCATCGTTAACCATCATTACCACTATTTTATACAATATCATTAAAGTATTCCATTTCAATTAACAATTAAATCTACCAGGGATCAACACAGTAATTCATATTGAATAATATGATAATAAAAATTAATACATTTATAATGGATTAATCAGATAACCCATTTGACATATTCAAGTTAAGCTAACAATCTCAGAATCCCATTTTTAATTATTTTATTACACATTAAATAATAAAATCCACAAACACATGAACTAAAAAAATAACATAGAATTAATTAATCATCTCAGTAATTATAATATGTCATTAACAACTTCAAAAATTAAATAATCCAATTCAACAATCCGAATATCAAATTAATTAATTAAACAATTAATTAATCCAATTCCACAATTACAATTTCCCAAATTTAATCCCATAAATTTTAATTTATAATTTATTTTTATCCATTTCAATTATTATTCAATTCCCCAATCATGGAAATTAGAATTCCAAAAATATAAACAAATAATTAAAAAAAGACTATTGGATTTGATTTTAGACCACCATCCTCAAAATTGTGGGTGTAATCATTTCCAAAATATTCCATTTTCAAGTAAAATGACAAATAAAATAACATAGAATGACAACTATATTAAAAAAAATAGATCTAGTATCAAATGAATCATGATCCACCAAACCGATATCTAGATCCACAAAAATAGTGTAAATGTACCTTCAAAGGAAGAGAGAAATCTAGAATAAAGAGAGTAATCCAATTTGTATGAGATTCTCTTACTTAGAGAGGTGAAAATATTCAATCTGGGATTTGATTCCTCTTGAAAAGAGATTGTAAAACCGTGGAATCTTTCATAGACCATAAAAAATTATATAATATTATTTAGGGTTGAGATATTTTGTTTAGGGATATTCAATAGGTGGTCATGATTTTGAAATCAATTTTCAAAATAAATAAATTGTACACAGATCGTTTATAGGGAAGGGGTTCATGGTTTTACAAATCATGTGCCTTAACCATGTACTTATTCTATGGTGGAACACAATTACTCCTATGAGGGAAAATGGGTTGAAAAATAGTGTACTATAAATGAAATCACTCTGTTTATGGGATTTCATGGGTTTTTTCAGTAGGGTACACAGCTTGGGAGAAATATGTGAAAATAGTGCACTAGCCAAGATCCCTCCACAAACATCAAATATTTCTCTAAAATCACCAAATATAAATCCATAAAAATTTACTAATCAAATGGAAAAATTGTACTTATAATGGTGCTTGTGACATTTCAAGAAATGGTTTGGCACTTATTGTCTTCCACCTTATAATAGATCATCCTCCAGATGTTATCCAAATAATCTATAAGAGTATGAGTTTAAAATGTTATGCCACTGAGACGATGTATCTATTTATTTCTCCCATGATTCCTCCTATAAATGTCCATGTTTCCATAATAAATGAACTATCGTCACAGTCTTTCCCCAAAACACATTCTTAACATGATCGAGGAAAACATATCATATGCACCTCAAATGATGCATCGATCACATGAGAAGGGTCGAGGTGATACCACTGAAGTTATGACACATGAAAATATCATTCTTAGAACTATAACCCTTTGTATGATCCAATCGGCAGGCCTCTAGTATAATTCTATCCACAAACTCGATCTTTCCAACAATCTCGGGGGCCAATATTCTATATCTCTATATCGTACAATGAACAAATCTTGTACATTCATAAATGAATTCATGATAAACCTATGTATAATATAGTTGCAGTTGGAGACAATTAGCATAGAACTTCAATCTACTATGATTTATATTCGTACTCTTATGAATCAAATGAACCTTCTCTAATGGTTTATGCACATGAATCGATCCTAATACTCTGACTTCCCAACCGTTATTTACCATAGGGGGGATTTTTATGTCCTATCATAATGTTCCTCATATGAAACCATATTTATTGTATCCTAATAATAGTTTTTATAGGAAAATTCTTCCAAAACTATGTGCATCTCCGTAGATCCATAAATGTCTATGACACATCCCAAGGAATATTCTTAACCACATGTATAGTATATATTGAATACCAATATTTTTGTGGGTGGAATTACATTATAACAAATTCACATGTATCATTAGCCTTATTTAAATAACCATTATATGTGTGAATTAAATAATGCATAATGGACTGAAAATATACTGAAAGTCACCTCATGGAAATACACTATCTCCTGAACATACATGTCTCCGAACTATTCCCATCAGAAGGTATCCTCTATTGGAATGAAATGCACTAACCTTGTGAATGGGTCTAAAATCACACAAATAGTGTAATTTTTCAAAGGAATCGAGGGGAGACCCACCAAAAAAGCCATTGTAACATTGTGTCACTTCCATTTCTATATGGGTCATGTCAATAATAAACCAAATGATCTTTGATTCTCGGTCTTCACCTGTTGATAGGTGTAGCATCATGTTATAAACTCTGCAATCTCATTTCACATTCCTTACAACCCAAATTATCATCATAGGTCACTAAAAATATTTGTTACACCTGGATGCACTGCACATTTTGAATAATGAAATTCAGGAGCTCCTCTATAATACTCATAGGTAAAAAACACAATTAATGACATAAACGATCTAATCCTCATCTATAGTTCAATCTAAAGGTTACTCCACACTACTAATACATTCCCTCAAGGATAAATATTATGAATACTCATACTAGCTATCCTTGAATCCATCTAAAAATTGTAGAATCCACTAAAACTGATATTAGTGTCATCTACTATTCTCCCTTCTAAACAACCACATGAATATAAATTAGTAAAGTTATCATCTTCCATGCATCATGGGACTCCTCAACTACATAAATCATAGTTTTTGTACATTAAGAGTCAGCAACAGTATCCCCTTAACCGGCATATGTTCTAGATCAAAATTAGAAAACTGTATATACCCAACTGACCTCCTTTATAGGATATTAATGTATTATTGAAAAATTATATACATTATTCTCTTGTTATTGGTATATAATATGAAATTTTCACCCAATAGATACATCCAACGACTCTTCAAATTATAAATAACATCATCTGACTTGGGTGCATGCATATTATAATCCCATTCATATGACCACAAATGTCATGACCCATACACTAAAACTCAATATCCTTGCATTAATATTTCTCAAAGCTTTATACAAGATGAATAAAAAATATCAGAATTCTTCTCACCTAGGTTGTGTAGAAAAACGTTTGGTGTCAAATAATAATGCATCTTCATCTTCTACAAATCATTTTCACATGCTCCAGACCATCCAAACATTATCCCCATCTTGGTCAAATGTGAACATTGTAAATCAAATCAGGAATAGTTATGGATTTAACTATGATAATATACAAATAACCCTAGAAAGATATAGATATCAAAAACATTATTTTTATTCTCAAAATTAACCACTACCTGAACATTCTTCGTGACTACTAACATACCTTCCATATAGATGATCTGACCAAAGAAGTGTATCTGAGTAAATCAAAAATAAAACGTAGATAGATTGGAATATATTTAATTCAATATCAGTATACAATAGATTATTTATTTTTGTTGATCATGATCTTTCAAATATTTTATGTACAAAAACATGTCAAATACAAAAACTACAACAAATTAATCCATTTATTGTTAGAATATTTGGTTCATCAAGGACATGAAAACTTTTTGTGCATTTTTAGGCATAAGGTCATAATGAAATACTCATATAGGAAATAACTACATCTCATGGAATTCCTCAATTTATCGGAATGATGCACACTAAACTGATGGTACACTAATCTCAAGGAAATCGTATAGAATAAACATGGTGACAAAAATTTGTCAAATAGTTCATCAATTCGTGGAATATGTTAGCAATTCTTCAAATTCATCTAGTTCATCTTCATGTAGAAACACATAATAACAAAATTATTTCATCCTTCTTTGAAAAGAAAATAGATAACTAATGAAGACATATTTTGACTGATACACCTCTTATCCATCAATGCTTCTAGTTGAGTAATTAACTCACAAATCTATTTTGCTTCGATTCTATAGGGTGAAATAGAAACTTGCTCTTCCTCCAGCATGTGATCAATCATAAAATATACATTTATCTCAGGTGGAATCCCTATGAAGTCTGTAGAAAACACAACATGAAATTGGTTCATTATGGTTGAAAATCATCATTTATCACACCCATGTCATCTAGAAATAGACGTTCAACATGTGCAGTATATTCCTATAGTTACTGATGAATTGTCCATGAACTTGTTGCCTTGATATGATATTCTCTATTTTTTATATAATTGTAACATTCAAAAGAAAAAAAGGACACTTTCCTTCAACTACAATATATGTTGGATATGTTTTCTACTAACTAGTCAAAATCCAATATTTTGTTAAATTCTGACATGATGATAATATAAATATCTTTTTGAAAATCACACAATCCAACCATAAGAGAACACCCATGGCTTAAATAAATTTCCTTCAACTGTACTCCCAAAGGTGTATGTATTGACATAATGCCTTTAAAAAACACATTACCTAGGCACAAACCATTCAATTGTATTATGGTAATAAATTATTTAGAATAAATAACATTAAATATGAAACTAGAAAATTTACAAGATATAGGGATAATACCTCTAACTGGAGATGGAACAACCTCTATGTCCACTAGTTTGGACTGAAATTCATGTAACTATAATACCTCTCTTCCCTTTAATTCTATGTCCCCTGAGCTACACCACTCTGCTGATATTGAGGTTCATTACCAAAACCACCACATCCTCTGCTTCTACGACCGCATCTATTAGAAATACAAATTACAGTGCAATATGGGTCTAAATACACACATCCCACTCTATGATTCTACATAGTTACCCCATCATTACACGTTATTTTTGGATTCTTACTGAACATCTGTAGATGTCCCATTCAACAATAAGATCGACCCTCTATATGTGATTGGTTGTAATATCTATGAATCTGACCTGCGCTACTTCACTAGTGATAGATCAACTAAGTAATATCCTATGTGACTAACCCTTTCCCCTACCCACTATTCCTATTAAACCAATTAATGAAATTATCATAGTGATGATTCATGATATCCAATATAATCACTCTTGATCATCAAGTCGAAACCACCTTTAATCTAATGCAATCCTCTTTCATGTTCCCCGCAGATATCCGGGCCCATTTTATCACTTCTGAAATCTTCTTCATCCTAATGATATTTACCTGAGACATATCTACACATTTATGATCATCCTAAAACTATTTTGTTGTTGTAGTCTCATCTACTCCCAGCATGTTTTTCATAGTAATGGAAATATATAAATCATATAGCATAACCCATCACAGACATAATCAACTAAATAAACCTCATAAACTCTATTTCTATCTCCTTCCTAAGTCATGAGATAATAGTTCCCTATTACCTTATCATGAAAGTCCATCCAATCCATATTATCCATCTGTCTTGCATGAGTCTCCATGTCCTGAAAACTCTTTGATTGGCCATGTTACATTTAAATATTCAACATAAATCCTTTAGTAGTAGGAGTCACTATGTGGTCTAGTGTCATCCAGGTAAAATCAAACTATAACACTACAACCATAGGTCAACCATCATTGGTAAATGTTAGATGGTGCTACATATGAATCTAAGGTGTCAAATATAACATGATTTTCAAAACCCTCAATGGTTTCTGTTTTATGACATGCATGAACTGAGAAATGTTCTCATGGAAATTCTCTATAGCTACATCATAGTTAAAATTGGTTCCTCAGGTTCCATTTTTGGTGGTACATTTAAATCCACAAACTCTACCAGTCCTATCAACTATATCCCTATTGGATTCATATCTCTATAATTCCAAACCAATGTCTGAGGACAAATAAACCAACATTAACACAATTAACTAGAATGATTCACAAAATTACATAACAATTCATTCCCCATTTTCAACAAAATTGTCAATACTAAGAAACTACCACTACCAATAGCCATCCTACATCTCGTTCATGGTTATAAAATGTTAAAATAAATTTCACTGTTCAATTTTCTCATTATATTACAATTTATTACAATTTTTCACCATTTTAAAATATTTCATTATAACTTGGGTAGCCTTTATATTAAAATTTTAACAATCAATATAAGCAATATCACCCAAAAAATTCATCCCAAAGCCTATATTTCAGGTACGAGCCTATGAATGATACATGTCACAATATAATACAATTTTCATAGAATGGTGAAATCAGACTCAAATCTATTTTCATACAATTCCATGTGTAAAATATCAGACAATTTTTATAATTAACAGTCACATCACACAACAAGTTCATCAATCGAGGTGAAATAACATCCAACAGTAACAATAAACGAAAATAACAAAAATCCCACCAATGGTAAATGGATTTTACCCTCATAAATTAGTGAGAAACTACCATGATCAATAAATTAACATAAAACTAACTCATTCTATTTTAATGAACACATTTCAAAAATAGAATGAAAAATTAAAGGAAAATAACCCACCTTTGATACTACAATGTAACATCCTAACCAAGGTGCCTCATACCGGTGCTAGATCCCGTCAGTTACATGATCTCATGTGTACCTCCTCATAATCTAGAGGCTACCATCTAAAAGTGAGGGTCTAATATAGATCATAGGGATAATATAACGTCTTTATCAATGTATAATAATTTTGGAAATAAATAAAGAATAGTCATATTATATAACTGATCTTGAATAATACAAGTGTCACATGATAACCAAAAAAATAAATACAATATCCAAATATAAATAGTATTTATGTCCTAAAAAATATTTGTCAAGTGTCAATATAAAAAAAATAAAGTCATTGACAACTCCAAATAGGATATTTAAACAAATTTTATTTCTCTCATCCATGATCCATCCAGACTCAGCAATCATACATGGGGAACATTCCCTTATCCTATCCCACTAATCTGATCACTATTCAGGTATAAATAATGTATCCCAAGTAGAGTCTGAGTACAACTTAGTATGCTACCACTAATGGCATCTAACACAATATCTATTCAATAAAAACATATATAGTTGTATAATCACTAAAATAAAATCCACAATGTAAAATGTTATGAAATAATCATTATTAATTCTTTTTGCTCATAAACTCCTAGGTTCCCAAGGGCACCCAGATGCTCAATAAAACAATCATCCTATTTTGTTGTCTGAAACATCCCCATGGCATATCACATATCATAATACCAAGATTATCAATTATTACTTCATTTAAATTAATACTATGTATAATTGGAATCACAATACAATGAAAATATTTTGGACCTATATCCCCATGCCTGGAACCCCATGGGTTTGTTAAGATGTATTATATATAGCCCAACTCCTTTATTAATCAATCAATCTTGTGGTAAATTAAAGAACAATTATATTTCCCACAATCAATTGTCACTATGGCCATTTGAATTAGCTATCCATGTCCCAAAAATATTTTATCACTATGTTCTTTTGATGTAGCTGTCAATGTCCCACACTTGTACATCACAAAATCATAGATATATCAATACAACACATATATAAATTTCATAAATATAAATTTTAAGTATCATTAAAACTATTATCCTATATTCTCATTAAAGGGAACAATTTCAATTAAAAATTAAATCAAAAAAGGTTTAACACTTTAATTCATGATGAATAATATGATTGTAAACTTTAAACCAATTATCATCATTTAGTCATATAACACATTAAACCATTTTTTTTCATGTAATAATCTCAGAATCCCACTTTAAAATTAAATAATAACACATTAATTGTTGAAATTGAAAACCCCATTAATTTACAAAATCAAAATTTAAAATAATCAATCATTTACACAATTAAAATATCACACTAATGAAATCACCATTTAATTGGCAGTTATCCATGACTCATGTTTCTTTCAAGTGTTGTGTTGTTTTAAAATTCCAATATTCCCATGAACATATTATTCTATGTTATATATGTTATGAAAAAACATGGTTCACCATGAACCATTCCTTTTGTGTTATCATGTATTTTCTTCTTTCACACATTTTATGATTTATTACAATATTTCTTCATTTACTAATATTTTTAGATCGTACCATAATTTATTTATTCCCCATGTTATCCTACATTACCTATAAGAGCTCAGAGGGAGTTAATATATCTTTATAAATATTGTATATTAAATTTTTTCATCACTAAGATCATGTTTTTCTAATCCTGTACCTAGCTTTACAAAGACACTATACTTTTAAATCCTTTGTTTGTATTACACTTAATATCATGTAATATTATTTGTAAAAGGATAGGGTCACTGTAGAAGGTATCAGATAAAAATAATGAATTTGATCCTTAGGAACTCTAATCTGAGAGCATTGGATGAATCATGTCTCTCTACCCATGGGATTTATGAGGAATGGGAGACCACTATGGATTGTTGTGTTTCCCACATAGGAGTTATATCCACCCATGGACTGCCCTAATAGGTATCAATTATATTCCATTAGACAAAATTATATGCTGCTATAGTTAGAATCATAGTATAGTCTTGATAATTATTGCGGATTAATACTAGATAAGTTTAGTAATAATGCATGGTATACTTCTATCACAATGAATAAACAATGTTGGAACTTAAGGAATCACATGTTTTGATATAATTTTCATTTATAGGTTATTATGTTCTTGATTATGGTTAACTTTCTGTGTCTTCATTAGCTATGAATTCAGTCTACATAATTTTATTTTATTTATTTTTCTTATTTAATGTTAATAAATAAGAAAAATAGTGGAAATTATCAATGAGACATGAAATTTGATGATTTCCATATTTAGATTCCAAACATGATGGGAATGGGAGCCCAAAACATTATGACTGTATGGGTTCAACTAGATCAAGTTATGAATAATAAGAATATTCTTTTACAATTACCTCTTTATCATAATAAAGAGAATATTTTAGTCGAATAATTTATGTGAAATGGTCTCATATATTTACTTTATCATATGATCCTCTCCTTGAGAAAAAAATAGATTAACTCAATTGAGAAGATGTTCCCTATCAATATTTACTCAAATGAAGTGAAAGTAATACTGGCGGTTTATCCTTTTATGGGGAATTTGATCAGTGTTGAAGATCTTCAAACACACAATGAATAAAAAATAAATTAAATCCATGGATTGTAACATATTTCAGAAAATATTTTCAATTAATATTTACCCGTAACTATTTATCTTGTGATGAATAGGTAGTTCCATAGGCTAAAGAAAAAGGATGTTGAATCAATTAAGGTATATAAGGAATACATTTCAAGGATTTCATGATAAAACATTGGCTTATTCATAATATAGAATGTAATTTGGATAACTTGTATTTGGATTAAATCCGAGTCTAAAAATTCCTTGGAGATTCATGCCTTTGATGGATATGGGGAAATTTTTTATTATTCCCTAAATCATGAAATGAATATTTGTGAAACTCAATTTTCTAGTGGGATTATAGATAAAACGATTAATTTAGTGTTTAATATGGAATTATCAATTGATAAATACCATGATGTATTGTAAACCCAGCATCCATCATTTCTGAAATATCGGAAAACCCGTCACGGGAACTATCTAAAGGGAACTAGTAAATGACCAAATAAGGAAGAGGGGGGATGAGAATAATTTTTTCCAAAGGGAAATGACGAAAAAAAGAAATGCGGAAGAATAAAGGATGGTTCAGATCAAAACAAATCATATAGTGTATAGTTTCAAATGAAGAGAGCATGGATATTATGCAAGGCAATGCCCTAGGACAAGTGTTGTTAGAGTCAATGTATAACAACAACATCAAAGGCCACAAGGAACAGAATATGATATCACTACAATTAAGGTGGATACCAAAAATGATGTGTTGGAAAGTATAAAATTTATTCATTCAATAATAAAAATGTACTATTTGATTATGTTTCTACACATTCTTTTATATATTGTAATTTTGTTAGAAATATTGAAACAACACCTCAAAAAATAAAGGTTGAGATATATGTGAGAATATATAAATGTTAAATTATATCATTTATGTATATAACTCGTAATCCGTTATTCTTTGTGGACTGAAAAGTCATAGAAAAATATTTTTACTTGTTTTGGTGGATTTTTATGCTATATTTATCACGAATTGGAAATTTATATACAAATAAAAAATCCACTGTGGGGAAAAGGATATTACTCTTCAATGCTTGAGGAAAACCCAATTCTTTTTATGTGTAAGGAGGAGGATGATTATCCATCATAATCATCATCTCAATTATGGATATTAATTCTTTATGAAAAAGCATATTTTGGTCAAATGATTGAGAAAAATGATAGAACTATTCATGAAGACATTGCCATTGGAAGGGACTGCATTGATATGTTCCAAGAATAAATATACGGCCTTTGTCATAACATAGAGGTTGTGTTATTAACTGATCATATACATGTATCTCAATTGAAAATAAAGAGTTATTAAACAATGACCACTAATGATTTTATGATCTAAATAAACTAATACATGAGAATATGGACAAGGGTTTTAAACTGTTGAGTGCTTCATCATTGGGCAGTGCGGTCCTCTTAATCATGAAGAATTATGGATTAATGTTTGTCTGTATTGATTGTCTTTAGCTCAAAAAATCTGGATAAATAACAAGTACCGCTACAATAGATATATAAATTTTGTGATCAACTATGTCGGGAAAATTAATTCTCTAATGTGGACCTTCTGTCAGGATGTCACCAATTGTTGGTAAGGAAGGATGATACTCACAAAAATACCTTTTGAACAAGGTAAGGGAATTATGGTGTCATTGATATAAACTTTAAACTCACTAATACACATACATCATTCAAGGAAATAATTAATTGAGACATTAGATTTTAACTCGGTAAATTTGTGGTAGTATTTATATATGAAATTGTAATATAATACAAGGGAAAAGTGGAACCCCAGAAAAATTTAAATATTTTTCTAAAAAAAAAATAATGAGAAACTATATGAAATGTACACTAAATGTGTGTTTTCAAAGGAGTAAGTTGCATTAATGTGTGATGTTATCATCATAAATGAAATATATTTGAACGCTTATAATACCAAGGATATTGATGGGTGGAAAAGACAATCAGTTATAACGGATATCCATAGTCTCTTTTTTCCCAGCTGGTTATTAATGAATATTTGTGAGATACTTGTAATTATTTCCAAACCCACTAACCATGGTGAATCATATGGGAATATTGTCTTTATGGAATGGTGAACGTGAAAAATGCCTCAAAGAGGTAAAAAGAGGCTTATCAATGCAACTATACATAAACTATCAACATGTCGTGAACTCTCTGTTGAACACATTGATTATTTTAATAAGGTATTAGTCTATGTACTTATGAAAAATGATAACATAATATCCTATAAAATATTGTTTATGAAATTTATTTAGAAAAACTATCCCATGCATTATCTTGAGTTAGCAACTGTGATCTTTTCATTGGAAATCTGGAAACATTATTTCTATGTGGTGATGTTTTATATATATACTGATAACAAGATCCTAAAATATAAATTCACGATGAATGAGATTAATATGTGACAAAAACAATGGCTAGATCTCATTAAGGATACAACTTCTCAATCCACTACCATCCTGGTAAATTGAATAAAGTTGTAAATTATTTATACATAAATGATCTTTGGAATTTATCAATGAAGATAATTTAGAAGGATCCAAACATATTATACATACAAAAGATGGAAATTATAATCATAAGGGAATGAATATCATCAGTATTTTCTCAAAGCATTCTTAAACCATCACTTATTGATTAGATAAAAAAATTTCAAATAGATGATGTGGAAATTCAGAAATTAGTGGAAGCAATAATTAAAGGGAAATACTAAATATTAAATATATATTATAAATGTTCTATAATATTTGGGCAACGACTATGTTTTCCATCCATTATTGAGATTATGAATGAACTTATAAATGATTCACATAGCTCAACCTTATCCATTCAACTTGGGAGCATAAAGATGGGTCAATATCACTCAGAATACTCTTTGAGTGAAAATATGAAAAATCTAATCACTTAATATATATAAAAGAGATTACTATTTCAACAATTGAAGGATAAAAGGATGATTTATAATGTAATTATGAAACAATTACCCCTACCTACATGGAAATTGGAAAAATCACTCGAGAAATTTTCACTGTAATTTTGAATTAATCCAATTGAAATGATGCAATACGGGTAAGTGTTGACCATCTTACAATGAATACTCAATATATTCCTATTTGAGATAATTTCTCACTCAACCATGTAGCAATAATATACATAAAAAAAGTGGATAGGTAGTATGGAGTATCATTATTGACTATAACCATTTATGATTTATGATTTAAATCTCTATTCTTAAAACATCTCCAACATGATCTAAATAGGGTGTGGATCTTCAGTATGGATAATAACCCAAAAATGTTATCCAATAGAATCATCTTATATAGAAACTAGAATACATGTTTATAGCATGATCTGTAGACTTCAATTGAGGATGCGATCAACATCTTCTCCTAGTTTTGTTTTCATGCAAAATTAGTTTCTATTACTGTATCCAAATTTGTCCATATAAATACTTTATGGTAAATTTGTTTGAACACATTCATGTAGGCATGAAATTTATTAATGTATGATACTGGGACTTAAAAAGGTTAATGAAGTGGATGAAAATGATAAGAAAATTCAACATCACATTAGGGATTCCAAAATTCAATAATAGAGCTTTGTAGATAATCATTGATGGTACTTAGAGTTTTTGGATAGTTCTAATGTATTCCTCCAAATATCCACTTGGAATAGGGACATGATATTTGGGAATAAAGGAAAGATAAGTCCTAGGTTCATCAGCCACATCAATATTATTTTTTAGTTCAGTGATGTGGCCTCTCAGATAGATCGTCCACAAAGCATGTCCTAGGTATATGATGTATCCCATGTTTCCCTCCCAGGAAAGTACATACCATATATCTCACGTGTACTAAACACATAAGTGATAAAGCTTGAAAATTATCTCTCTTTTGAGGGGTATCCAGTGAATATTTTTAATCATAGAGACATGGTACTATGCAACAAGTAACACACATGGTCAATGTACAATGGAGAAACCATGATTATGATGATTATGTTTTGGAACTAGAGGAATTGATGAAGGATAAATTCCATCACCCATTTTCATCATAGTATGAAAAAAAGAAACATGAAGGGTGAAATTTCATGAGGTCAGAGAATGAAGTGACAAGTAAATTTATCAATGGAATTTAATTCTTCTAATTACATTATAAAACATTGACATCACATTGAAAAACAATATTTTCATATATGAATAATGATACATTGGTCCACAAATAAACCCCTAAGAATGAAAAATATTACAGCACGATAGTAAATCGAATATAAGATAATAAAAGTGACACAAATAACATCTATTGAATTAATTAGAATAACCACACTAATGCTAAAATATGTATAAATAAAACTAAATTTAATTTATAAAATAATTTTTTGATGATGTTGGTATATATAATCTTAAGAGAACATATAATTGAATGATTAATGAATGACATATTATGTATTTATTGAAATTTGTGAACCTATACCATTGGATCCATAACATGAACATTAAAATAGTAACATGGTAGTTTGGAATATAAATCTGGCCATTAGATTAGTAAGATCACCTATGAAAATATGAATAAAAATTATGAATCTTATAGATATAATAAATTATGTTTTGTTATTTAATTAACATTTAATGGTTTATTTAATTTTTTTAATTAATATAATCATTAAAAATAAAATTTATTTTCATATAATATATTATTAAATTAATATTATGTTTTATTATAATTATAATATTATTTTATGAGACTTTATTAATTTTTCAATGGGTCATAAAATCAATTATAACGTTAAAATCGTTATTTTTATAAATTAATGATTATTTTATTAAAAAAATATATTTCTCATATTTATAAATTTATATTCAAAAAATTAATTTCATTGTGTTATATAAATATTGAAAAATGGTGAGGGTTTCTTTTTCTTTTTTTTCTAAATTAGTTTATTTTTTTATAATGAAGTTCGATAATTTTGTATATTTAATATTAGAAGATATATACATATATTTTATAATCATGGAATTAAGATTTACATAAGAACCAATATTTTCAAACTATCCTAGGATATTTAATATATTTATAAATATGAATAAACAGTATTTGATGTCTTGATAAATAATAATAAACTAATTAATATATTTATAAAAAAACACTGCACTCCCCCTATAAATACCAAACCTTCTCCATTTAACTTCTAATAATTTTATATTATCATCATTATTATCAATTACCTTCCATATACTCTCCCCCAAAAGCATATTTGATGATAAAAAATAGAATAATTCCAATTTACTTAAGAGTTTTGTCATGGAGGTGATATTGAAGAGGTAAAGTTCTCAAACAATCTCTTTTTATTTCATTTGTTTTCTTCTCTTATTCTAAACACATTCATCCATAAATGAAAAATAACTCCATAATCATGTGTATATAATAATATTATATTTATTAGGTAATTTTGTATATCATCCTCATTTATCATATTGTATTATTCAAACAAACATCATTGTTGTGCAGATTATTGAGGTTTAACATCACCAAAGGTACTGATTTTTTGATTTCTATTACCACATTCAAGGATAGACCTAAAACTATTATTATTGTTAAATAATATATTAATATTTATATATTATAACATTTTTATATTCTAGAACTAATATATTGACTTAATCTTCAATATAATTAAACTCGTTCATAATGGCTGGAAAACACAGAAAAAAATTAACAATTATTATTGAACTTTTATCAAATGAATCATCAGCATACTCTAAAAAATGATTTATTAGACAAATTAAAATTATGTAAGTGAATTAAAATAATATAGTTTCACATCAAGCTAATTATTCCCATTTAACATTAACTTTTATAAATTTACAAAAGTGAATAGACCGTGAAACCATGAAACACACACTCCCAAAATGATGAAACTGAGCATTATTACTCATTGAAATAGTCGTAAATAACTTAATAAGACTATAATAAATATATAGTAGGTTCTTAATTAAGTAATTAATTAATATAATTTTATTATCTAGGAAATTAAGTTCATGTGTATAACACATTCATACATAAGGTATGGGATCTCCCATAACCCTTTTCATTCATTTATGCAATGCTTTCTCTAACATTACAACAATTAATTTATTAATTATTATTATATAATCCTCTTAAATTTCTTTTTAATATTATACACATGATTATATATGTCAATTTATCTTTATTGTTTTGTGGAAAATGCTTTCTCAAAAAGGCCTTCTTCTCCATTCCAGATTATAGTAAATCCTAATTATGGGGAACATCTCTATTTCACACATATTTTCAAGTACAGTACAGAAACTATTTTAGGATTTTAATATTTTTTTTAAATCTATAATTTCATCATGGAAATAAATTAAGTTAATTTATGGTTTTGTAAAAAATGTATTCCATTTTTCCGCTTTAAAGACTCATTTTTGTCTCCTATTAAACCACACTAATGTTGATCATTTGTAATGTTTTATAAATGCTAAATTTCATGTACTCATGTCAATTAAACATCGATATTTATGATAAATTTTTATTTCTTCTTTATTATTTTTTTATAAATACATTATAACTTATTTAATGGATATGATTTTGATACAACCTTTGGTTATTCCATATGACACTATTATGAAACATAAATCATTCCATGGGTAATACTTATGTTAATTCATTATGTTTTGTTATTTATGTCGCACATATATGAATGAACATTATTTTATGGATGAACCCAAATATTTTATTTAAATAATTGGATAATTTTTTGTCTCATGGGACAATATGTATGATATTGGTGAGGAAACCAAATCCATTATAGGACTTTTCCCACCATGTGACACTCTCTCAGTAGTTATCCTTGACTCATGTTTATGTCATGTTTGATGTTTCATCCTTATTCTTGTATTTTTATAATTATATTAACACATGTTCTATATTTTAGGATTTATAATGTTTATTCATGATCTATTCCTTTTATTTTATCATTTTACTCCTTTTAACTTATGTGTTATGCATTATTCCCATGGTAATTCAATGACAGTGGTTTTTAGCTCATACATTTTTTTGTATTCATTATGATATCATATGTAGTTAAAGGATATCATCAAGTGTTATGATATCATAACATATATTATATTAAATATGTTTTCATGTTAGTTTCATGTTTTCTAATCCTATACCAATTCTTCTGATGATACATTAATATTATATCTATTATTTGTATTATGCATAATATAATGTCATATTATGTGTAAAAGTATATATTATCGATATTTAAAAGACAAACACGGAGGTTTGAATTTGAGTGAACATGTTGTGTACTTGTTATACATTCCATTTATTTTCCCATTTTCTACCCTTTTAGGATTTATTATATCTTCAGACATAGTAGTCAGAATTAGGCCCATGAGTAGACTATTTTTTGTATATTTTCATGTTGATCACGATGTTGAACCCCGTATAGTAATTTAGGGATTCCTATGTGGTGTTTTGGGTTTTTATATAATAGATAGGTTCTTCTTTAAGTAACCAAATCAAACTACGTCTAACGAGTGAGACTTTTATCAAAGATGGACCATGATTCATATTCCATAACCAATGATTTTGATGATTTACCCAAGATGACATCTAAATTTAAAGATGTACCCTTTATCCTCTGATTATAGGATGTCATTTACTTATAAGGACCCCATGTAGGATTACATTGTTTTTTTATTTACATACATGATCCCATGTAGGATTCCTCTATCTTATTCCTTTTAACAAGGGTCCCCAGATGGATGTGTTGACTTAATGATGACTTTTATTATCCCATTATGGATCTTGTAACATTTATATTATTATGGGGATCCCATGTTGGATTACACTATTTATTATAATTATTTTCCACATCAATTGTAGGATTCATTTTCCTATGTACCATTCTAAGGATCCTGTACGAGAATCATCTACATTCTTGCTCTGTATGATCCCATGTGAGATTCCAAATTTTTTGTTGACAGATGAGAATCCTATGTGGGATGTATTCTCTTCTACGTAGCCCCAAGGATCCAAAGTATGATTCCTTACCAGTATTTTTACATGAGAGACCATGTGGGTTCCATAATGTTTTATAGACACAAATTTAGTACAATAGGTTTGGGTAGATATGGTAGTGGGTGTAACCATATAAAACTCGACAAACATGTAATACCTTGATGTTGTTGTAGTAGTTCAATGTTTAGGTGCTCGACCTCTCTTGATCATTCATATATAATTTAACTTGTTTATTGATGATGGAGTTATGATTACTAGGGGTTCTACTGGAATAGTTTCTAATAATCATAAAACAATGAATCTTTATTTCTTATTGGAATTCCAAGATATCATTCCTGGGATCTAACTTACTCATTATTGTAAATACCAAATGTGTTACCTAGGATTAGATATCTGATCAATATTATTTAGTATATTTACTATCCTACCTATGGGTACTACCTGATACCTAGATGTTGACCAAATATATAGTTCTAATATATTATTTGTATTTCTCGAGGTTCTTCATGGGATCCAACAATTGAAATTATGATTATGATATATGGTAATTGCCTCCATAGTAAAGATACTAATGGATTATTATGCTCTATCGACTGAAAAGGATGATTCCACTATCTTATAATTGTTATATCTTGTAAATTAATTCTCTCTCCTATTATTTACATGTTATGAGGATAAATATTCTCTCCTCAATATGATTATACTAGCTAACTATTAATCTCTCCTGATAAATTAGAATGATTATGCTATCTACGTTGTCATAATAATCCATGGTGTAGGGTGTATCATTTCAAATAATTTGGTACACATGTATGATTACGATCTATAGTGTGATATAGATTATTGTTCTCTCCATAATTAGGGACTTGTATTGGTGTGAAGGATATCTCACCGACGATATCATCTTATAGTTCTCCTAAGGGTCACACCCTTATGCTTTATCTGAGTCATAATGTCCTGACTGCCTAATGAATGGGACCTAGGGATCATACATTAAGACTCATTTACATAGCATGAGTGGCATGTCTCCCATATCAAGGCCATATATTGGATTCCAATATATATATCCTTTGATTTCATTATTATATTGATTATAGGTGAGAATGGGTGAACCCAGGTTAGGATGAGTGTCCCAATTTAGTGGAATATCATCCTCAATGAAATTCAGGTGTGTGGATAGGAATTTATATTCTAATAGGATTACAGACCAATAATCCAAATTAAATTTTTATAGTTGAGTGGAATAACAACCATCACACATCCCAATACACATGATGTATATTCAATCAAAATTACAAAGAACATGATTGACTGTTGTTGTTTTAGGTTATTTATTCAACCGTATGTAAGAATATTCATATTTAGTTATATATATATATATGTGTGTGTGTGTGTAAGAAGATATATATATGAATACAAATATGGATATACATGACAGTTTCTTGCCTATTTTACCAAATTTGAGAACCATGTGTCGACTATGGTTTGACATTATTAATTGATTTATTTATCTCTCCAATTTTGTCTCGGGAAGGCTATGCTTATTACATGAGGATTTACTTGTGAAAGAAGATGCATAGGTTCATCATTGGGATGTCCTATTAAGATTACATTTTCACTCATGTAAGGTTAATCTCATTGTACATGTGGACCATATGTATTCCTTTCATATTGATAACAAATCAATGGCAGATAGGTCTGAGGCCCCAATTTGGATGATCGATCTTTATGATTGTTTTGATGAATTTAGATATTTTCCTAGATATAGGGTTTGTGGTACAGTTTGAAGTTAGCAGTATATTCTAGTAATTTTATATCAATTTAAATAATGAAAATCCGTATGTATGGTCGGACTTGTGCGTGAAAAGTTTTGTATGTGATGGATGCTCAGTCTTTTATGATATTTCATTTATTATTACTCCATGTTATATTTAATTTATTTATTTCTTCTACAACCAGTTTATAACTTCTCGGTTGATATGTTGTTAGTTTCACTTTTTTTTACTCTGATATGAGGTCATAGTATTTCCATGCACACAAATGAGGTGCTTGTTTCCATTCAACAACCACTTGTGTATGAAGAGGAATGATTGAGGCCTCATAGCATACCAACAAAGTGAAATTGTTTAGTTTCTTTATGTCTGGTTATTTTTGTAAATATAGACTTAAAAGCTTCCATGGAGGTTATTATACATCCTTATGATTCATTACGTCGATTTTGGGTCATTTAAGGTCTTATAGAGTCATTGGGAGGCTATTAAATGCATCAAGGTCATCTATAAATAACAATAAATATTCTGTATTGAATCCAATGAGTAACTATGTCACGACCCACCCCCCTGGGCTTATACAATGACTACCCCAAGCCCACCTTCCATAGTCCAGGGGCTAGAAACTAGCACTGAAGGCGTAATTCCCTAAATCTTGGATTGTATTGCCTTTATAACCTTTAAACACACACAAAAAAGAACACAACAAGATAAGAACTCATGAAAACTGTATAGTAAATATTGCGAGTAATGTAAGAAAAAGGCGCCAGAAAACAAGCCCAACTAGAATGAACAAGAAACAGGAAGTACAAGTATACTAGATCAGCTACTGTGATCACCTTCCAAGGGTCCAACCTGAAGGGTAGTTAAAGATATCAAATGGTCTTCACTGTGGTATGCCTCGTCTTTGTCCACCTTCGAGCTACCTCAAGTCCTAGTACTTTGCCCAAAGTCACTATTTTTCATCGTCTACACCAATCACAATTAGGTGCGGGCATAACCCTTGCATGGGTGAGTATATGGACACATATTAGGGACCCCAATACCCTCAGGGTCTCACAAAATCAACAAAGGATAAACCACAAGACATGAAAACAACTGTCAAGCCTACATAGCTATATGACCATGCATATACCTACGTAATCATGTAAACCCATCTCAATCATGAGGAAAAAACAGTGTCCAACTCAAAATGCCAATTTCGAACTGTTACATAATGGAAATAATTCCACAAAGGCATGTAAACAACATGTACACCATACAGAATAATACCACCAAGGTATTAACATGAAGAAAAGTACCACATAGTTAAAAACATAGCTCACTCCAGGTTTTTTTAGGTACAGTAGCATAGGTGATTAGATGTAAATTCAGAATCATCATACTCTGTTAAGAGGTAGAGCCACTAAGGATCCTAACTCCTAATTAGACCTACATAGGATCTCTAGGCGTGAAACCACATAGGATCACTCAGTGCTGACCCACATAGGATTACTCGGTGCTGACCCACACAGGATCGCTAGTTGCTGACCCACACAGGATAACTTGGTGGTAACCCACACAGGATCACTCAGTGCTGACCCACCCAAGATATCGTTTCATTCTTCACGTCACATCCTGCTACTGGGGTTCTTGAACTATTCTCGATTTTCTATGAGAGGGTCCACTCCACATGCCACTGGTCGATACACAAACTTCCATAAAGACTCACATATAATTATACCGAAGGACCGCTATGCCATAGGTGTCTGAACGCAACAAACGATGCATCAATCAGAAGCATGGTTTGTGAGTTATTATCCTTTTAGTCTAGAGGTACTGATTGGATTCATGCTCAATCCAACCCGCCCAACAGAAATGAAACATGTCTAAGATACGATGGAGAGGAGGACCAAGCCTTTTTCCAAAAATTACCTGGTGTGTAGAAAAGTCACACACCGTGTCAACAGACCCTGGGTAATACTCATGTATAATGGCTCATGTCATAATTATGGTTGTGTAGAAAACGTAAGTACACATCGTGTGGTATTGAGTACAGGTCGTGTCCGAGTAACTGGGGTTGACTCCATGTTCGCTGGCCTTGTTCCCGTACATGGTCTCAACCCATATATGCCAACTCGTGTAACTGGTACACGAGGTAACCTGTGTAACATGCCTTGCCTAGCCATTTGGTGGAGTAGATGGTTGTGTACTCCACCTCGTGTCCGTGTATCCCTAGGTTACATGCCGAGTCCCGCATAGCTGCCTTTGCTATGTTGCGTAGAGAGTACACGTCGTGTCTTGAAGCCATGTAATTTGTCATGTGCCTGTGAATTTTTTAAATTTCTATCAGAGCATCAGGGTAGGTCCAACACATCATGTGACTGAAGTCACACTCCATGTGATACACCTCTGCCACCCAAACCCTAGCTATCGCAGGTAGAACACGACCTGTTCTTCGGAACTACACACCGTGTATTCGTGAATTTTTAAAAAATGACCCTCCTCGATGGAGAGTCTCCTATGATGCCCCTATATTTGTTAAGATGGTATAATATTTAAGAAACTCTAGGTTCTAGGTCTTCCAGATGTCCCGATGTCTTCTCCATTGTTTTCGGGCCTCCGATCGCCCCCGAACACACGTTTTGATCCACTCGCACAAAGAACAGTTGAAGAATGGTCTTTCGTGATCCATTCTGATCCGTCATCCACCATCGTCATCGCACCTCCAGTTGGTCGCCGATATATTGGGTCTTCAATTTGGGTTCACAACGTCGCAAATGAAATTTGTAACAATCCGTTTTCCATCACCCATCAAAGAATGCAAAGAACACACCAAATATTTACAAGAATTGTGGGGAGGTTGGACCATGTTTTTTGGACCACATTCTAAACCTTAGAGAAGTATCAAGCGACTATAATACCTAAATCACAAGAATATCAAGAACATGTAAGGGAAATAATTAAAACATCCTCCCTACCTCATTCATTTGTTGACGTCGATGTGGAGGGATTGACAGTCATTGAAGACATCCAATGTTGGTTGCCTCTGCAAGGTGCTTCCGATCTGGTTTGATGTAGGCTTCCTCATTCTATGATCTCTGGTGGCCGTACTTTGTTGGGTGGACCATTCTTCATTGGAGAGAATAAGTTTCTCCATGTTCTCTTCACTCCCAATTCCACCAAAAATGCCAAGTATCCAACTATTTTGATTCCCCTAATTTAATTATTGGACCAAAATTAGAATTGGATTAATTAATTACATTGGGGTTGGTATAATAAATCAAGTGGTGTTGATCCATTTAAGTGGAAGATTTTTAATAGGACCCCCCCACTCTAATGAGGGATATCAAGGGGGTTTTAGCCTTAGGTGGTACCCACCACCATAACCTCTAATGAGAGGTTTAGGCCCAGTGGTACCCACCTTCATAACCTCTAATGGGAGATTTTTGTTCATGTGGTCACCACCTATGAAATATCTACATGGGAGTTTCAAAAAAATATAAAAACATTTTTACAGCATTTTATTTAATTTTACCCTTTCATGAATAACTAAAATGCTAACTTCCACCCTCAACCTACTGTGGTCGAGGTTTATGTATCATAAAGTGAATACCGGAACTACGAGTTCAACAGTGCCCTAAAAATTTAATTCTGAACACTATTTCAAATGTTATAAAAACCTCCTCATACATTTCCCAAACGTACCTGATTTAATGATTATAAATTCATTACGGGCACACCGAGCCTTAGAATCATGTGCTGTCAATTTTCCTGGACTGATAAAATTCCATTATATTTAAAAAAATTACAAGGAAATTCCGGGTCTTTACATTCTCCCCACATTTGGGCTTTACATCCCCATAATCCACAACACAAATCTAGGAAAGAAAGTGAGGGAACTGAGCACAAATCTGATCCTCCCGCCCCCATTTACTATCCTAGAGGTTCTCTTGATGCCAATGAATGAGCACTAAAGGTATCAATGGCTCACAAAGGACCCGCTCCTGTCAAACCTTATTCTCAAATGGAACCTCTATAGAATTTTCGTAACAGTTGACACACATCTCTCTATGGTCGATGATGTGGGAAGGATCATTCACAAATATCCATAGATGGGATACATGGAAGATGTAGAGCACCTGGTGTAAAGGAGGTGCAAGAGCTATGCGATAAGACACCATGCCAACTTTGCTGGGGACCAAGAAGGGTCCAATGAACCTCAGAGATAACTTTCCACTTCTGCCAAATCTCAAAAAACCTCATTAAGGTGAGACCCATAGAAAGACGTGGTCTCCATCGTTGAACTATAGAGGTCTATGTCTCCTGTCGACATAAGACTTATGCATGCTCTACACTTTATTCATCCACTCCTGGATGATCTTGCACATTATCTGTGATAGACCATTCCATCTCTAGTCCCACTAGTGCTAACTCCCCTATGTCAATCCAGTACAAGGGTGATCTGCAAGGTCGCCCATACAACGCAACAAAAGGTCCCATCCCAATGTTGTAGTGATAGATGTTGTTGTATGAAAACTCCACCAAAGTAAAGTGACCCTCCCATATACGATCCAAGTCAAGCACAGAAGCACAGATCATGTCCTTCGGGGACTCTATGGTCTGCTCAGTCTAGCCATCCATCTGAGGATAGAAGGAGGTTCTAAAATGAAGATGAGTCTCGAAAGCCTCCAGTAACAGCTTTCATATATGGGAAGTAAATTGGGCATCACGATCAGAAACAATAATCGAGGGTACTCCATGTAGCCGTACAATATCCTATATATAGAGGCCTCACATGCACTATACTGAACCAAACTCTCTGATCTATAGTAAATAGGTCGACATGGTGAGCCATTTGATGATCACCCACATAGAATTGTGACCCTCAGATGTACGTGGAAGACCCATCATGAAGTCCATGAATATCCCATCCTACTCCAACTATGGGACCTCTACAGGCTAAATGATGCCAGCTGGTTCCAGATGCTCTACCTTTACTTGATGACAAGTGATACACCATGAGATAAACTATGCTACTATTTTCTTCATTCCTGGCCACCAGTGTTATCATCTGAAATCTTGGTACATCTTCGACACTCATGGATGTACCTCTTGAGGGGAAGTTTTCAACTCCCTCAACACTTACTCATGATGTGACACTGGTACCATGGTACATCTTTTGAAGAGGATGACATGCTTTCCACCGTCAAAAAATACATCAGGTGCATGTCCTATAAATATATGAGCATGTCGAGTCTCCCAGTCAGTGTCCACACACTATGCCTCCCTGATATGCATATGATGTGGGGGAGTGACTGCAAGAGACTGTAGAAAATATTCTCCATCTCAATCCACAAAACATATATGCAAAGTGGTCAGCTACTTCGTCGCCTTGTCTAGCAGCTATATACCAGATCTCCTACTGAGTGCATCTGCGACAACATTCCCCTTCCTAGGAGTATATACTATCTCAAAGTCATTGTCCTGGAGGAACTCAAGCCAAAGTCACTGTATTAGGTTTAGGACCTTATGAGATAAGATATACCTGAGACTCATTTGATATGAGTAGACTATAAAACATCTTCCCAACAGATTGTGTTGCCACATCTTCAAGTTGAAAACCACTTCTGCTAACTCCAGGTCATGGGTATCATAGTTCTGCTCATGTTGTCTTAGATTTTGAGAACCATATACGATCACTAATTTCTCCTGCATCAGTACAAATCCAAGTCTAGTCACTGATGAATCACATTAGACTATGTACCCTAGGCCATCCTTTGGAAGCCTCAAGATGGGGGCACTAGTCTGCCTCTGCCTTTTCTCCTAAAAACACTGATGGCATCCCTCCGACCACACGAAGGGTTACCCCTTCTTCGTCAACACTGAATGTGGTGCAGCAACCTTAGAGAAATTTGGCACAAATCTCTGATAGTAACCGGACAATCCTATGGATCTTTGTACCATTGTCACACTCCATGGTGGCTCCCAATCAAGTACTGCCTCAATCTTCATTGGAACCACATCAACTCCAGCCTATGAGATGACATGTCCCAACAAATGAACCTCATGGATCTAGAACTAGCACTTCGAGATATTACCATAATGATTTTACTCTCAGAGTGTTTCCAGTATTACCCACAATTGATAAGCATGATACTCTTCAGCAGTTGGGTTGATCAGGATGTCGTCGATAAATACTATGACAAAACGACCATGGTATGGCTAAATGATACTTTTCATGAGTCCCATAAACACTACAGGAGTGCTGGTCATGCGAAGTGGCATTAAAAATAACTCATAATGTCCATACCAACATCTAAAATCCATCTTCTGCACATCCTTGTCTTGTACTCTCAGCTAGTGATAGTCTGATATGGGATCTATCTTTTAGAAAATTTGTGCTCCCTTCAACTGATCAGAGAGTTCATCAATCCTTGAAAGGGGGTACTTTTTCTTCACGATCACCTGATTCGTGTGCTGATAGTAGTCACAAAGTCTCAAGCTCCTATCCGCCTTATTGGGAAACAAACTAAGGGCTACCCAAGGAGAAACACAGGCCCAAATGAATCTCATCCCCTGTATGTCCTGTAGTTGTACCCATATCTCATGAACCTCCGTGATAGCCATCCGATATGATGGTGTAGATATTGGTGTCATCCTATGGTACAAGAAAATTTAAAATTCCTCATCACTTCAAAGAGGTAGTCCCAGAACATCATCAGGGAAGACATCCGCATACTAGTCCTCCATTATAGGATATCTCAGACTCTCCAAATCAACTTCTCTGAGGGTGAGGCTAGCCAACAGATGATTGATTAGCTGCACTCTACTCTGGGTAAGTCCATCCTATGCTACAGAGGATCCCTTCACACCGATGAAGGTAAAACTGGTCCCATCCATGCAGATAATCCACACTTTGTGCCTAATATAGTCTATCAATGCACATATTGTTGATAATTTGACCATACCCAAGATGACATCGTAAGGCCTCGATGCTGCTACAAGGAGATCACAACCATAGCTCTCAACTCCTACAGTAAGATAACACTTTTGAAACTAGTGCATAATTGTCAAATCTTCTCCCGTAGAAGTCTACAGCATTAAGGATCTTTCCAAAAAGACCATCAGAATATCTGAGCTCCGAATGAGGGTAGTGGAAATAGAAGAATGACTGGAACGTAGGTCTATAAGAACTGTAGCTAAGGTGGAATAAACATAGATCGTACCTAGTATCATCTCCAGAGCGCAATGGTCATAGGCCTAAGATGCCTGGAGCTGAGCTCTCCCCTTTTCACCTGCTACCTGTGTTTGGGGTGGACCACCTAGTTGTGTTGGCGGTAAAATCTTGAATCGTCGCCCACCTCCCGCTGCATGACTTGCTCCTCTGCCATGTCCTCCTACTCTCTACCGACCACCTCGATCGGACCTCTCTCTCTCTACCTGGGTAGTCCTTTGACTGTCTTCTGATCATCTATGTGGTGGGTTGGACAGTCAAGAGCCATGTGACCCTTCCCATTGCATTCGTAATAATACCCACTCTTAGCTTGACTGGCTCTAACTCAGGTTCCCTACATAACCGACTCTGAATCCTGAGTTCGTTCACCCGTAGGTCTAGTCCTCTTGGATCTCTGCGACATCAGACTTCTTTTAACTATAGAATACTCTTCTATGATAAGACCAATCTATTTTACATAGGTTATAAAATGATGAAATTTTTATGAAACCCATTTCATTTTATGGGTTATGATATAATGAATGTCTTATTATAACTCGGAACATATATTAATTATTTTATTTATATTATCGGATGTACCTATATATCTCTCAAATTAATTAGGTAATTATTAATGTTATATGAGCTCAAATGTACACAAGATGTTATCTGAAGCCCCAAAAAATGTTACATGGGATTTTAACCCCAGAACAAAGAGGGAATATAGGTGGTTAGACCAAAACAAACATGTTATGAATGTCTTTTAGGATAACTTTAACATAAGATTATTTCATCATACATGTATGAAAAAAAATATATAATACCAATGTTATTCTCCCATGGATCAATTTAATTGATCTCATTATTATTCATATTTTATAATTTCAGTCGTTATTCCATCTCAAATTATTTTGATCATTTATATTGAGGGTATGGTTTACAATTTTTTTGTTACTATTCTCATACTTTTATGTTCGTGTTATGCTTACATATTTGCATTGTTTACTACTATTAGGCTTTTGAGATCACTTTTTCCCATTTTTCCATTCCCTTTGTTATGAATAAATTTATTACGTATGATATGAATATTAAGGGTTCTAGTTAAGAAGATAAATGTTGGAGATGATGGTGTTTACCTTTCATAATGTTTTTTTGTTTTACAAGATTCCAAAGACACTAAAATATTACTATCCTCTAGTGTATGTTTTATATTTTAGTGAATATTGATAAAAAATGAGGTAATATGTATATGTGTTAAACCTATTCTCTATAACGAATATAATGGTCTATGTAATAACATGGTGGAAATGAAGGATGATGTTACATAACAATTTAAAAATTTTGATAAGAAGAAAAAAGTTGAGTTCCATTATAAGGACCCGACCTGAAGACATTACATAATCTTGAATTAAATGATTTATTCACATTGAGGATCTTTTCATGTTTATAATTTTAGATAATTAGGGAAAAATTATTACATATCAACTTGAATATTGCAATGTATACACTACTACTATAACCAATTTTCAAATCCTTAAATAAAACAAGAGTTATTTTCATGATATTAATATTTTTGAATACTTCATTTCTCTTACCCTTCCATATAACTTCTGAAAAACATTTCAAATACATGGGATGAGCATAAAAATCTCAGTAAGGGTTATAACATATTGCAAGGAAACATTAAACTAATAAAAATAAAAATAAATGAAAACACAATTTTAAATCATAACATACCTTATGAAATCATAATATTTATGAATAACACAGAGTAATCACAAGTAATAAAGGTAACATAATTCATACATAACATACATACATTGTAGCTATCACAACTATATAGGGAGTCACGTTTGGAATACACATCACCGTATATACCCTAAATATATTCGGAGAAATACTCTCTTTTACCTCTGTCATGATACCCAATGCATTGGAGAGAATCTCCGGCTCACCCTCCCTAGGTTTATCCCAGAACCACCCGTATACATTCCAATTGCCGAGAACCATAACATAAATATAACACATAACATAAGTATAAAGGAATGTTAAAATTCTCATATAGAAATAACAATATAACATTTTAAGATATTAAAATAATGAATTCATTCTAAAAACCATTTTCAATACCAAAATATGTAAAAAGAGTATAAGGTATTCATTACTTTTTAAAAAAATTATGGCTTGTTATGGAATCGAAAGGACACATAATACTCGCGGTGGAAGAAAAGATCATTGTCACCACTTACATAAAAAATAAGCATTCCTTTTTTGATGTTTAGTAAAAATCTTCATAGAGAAAAAATTCCCTTTAAATAAAATAAAAAATCAATAGCATTTTATAAAACGTATAAAAGAATGTCTTGTATAAATCAAAGTATTCTTCAATAAAAGGTGATTGATATGATGTCCCTTACAAAGACGATATCCTTAGATTAAGGATTAATCAATTATGTAATTATGTAAGAAAAATATAAATACACCCAATATAATTGGATATTCAATGTAAAACAATCATAGGTCATTCACACATATTAATGTGATGACATAGTCAAGATGTATAGGTTTAACACATAGAATTGAAATTGGGTAAAGAAGTTCCCTTATAGAAAGTTGAAAGCCTAACAATATCACTTTAAAAATAATAAAATTAGTTGAGGACGGATAAAAAGGTATCTCATCACTTGTACATAAAATGTAAAGTAATAAGGATATATAAAAACATATCCCAAAATAAAAATATGTAATTTAAAAGACTTAAAAAAATGAAGTGTTTTAAAAAGAGGATTTGAAAGGTTCCCTTACCGATTTGGGTAACTTTGGAAATGTACACCCCCTGAATGATGGATAATACAATTAAGATATAAATAACAATAAATTAAAGTATATTACAAAAATAATACAATAATTTTCATTAAATACACCACACAAAATTAAATAGCTGAAAATGTAGTATGAATCTCATGAGAATAAAAGTTAGATGAAAAACCCTTACCTCATTGTAATCAATCGAGTCGTATGACCAAAAGATAATAAACAGAAAATGAGTCATAGAATACAATGAATATAAATTGAATCATGATAATATATATCAAATGGTATTACAAAATACACCACATGAAATAAATAATTGGGGAACAATGGAAATCTCATGGAATTAAAAGTGAGATAAAAGATCCCTTACCACGTGTCCGATTTGACTCACTTGTATGTTTCTTGTTCTTCCTGAATGATAAAATTAAATTAATTTCTATTTTCTTATGAATATTTTTACTTTTATTATTACTTTTATATAACTTATTACCTTTCTATAACACTTATTTAATTGTTTGAGTTCATATTGGACATTTTGTCGTTGTTCGGATGATGAGGTAAAAATGATTTTGTTATAATTATAAATTTTCCATGTTGTCAAGATTCAATTATATATAGAATTATATTAATCATGTTAAAGTAAAATATTAATATATATCCATTATATATATTTCTTCATAATAGTACATAACATTTTGAGATAATAAAATAAATGCACCGTTCCTGGAGACGGTCAGCCGTACGTACGCATGAACGCTACATTCATTTCTATTTCAAACATAAATGGAATGAAGAAATAATGATACATACATATATAATAATTATATTATAATATAAATTTTATATATGTTACATAAATTCATTTATTCCATTCTTTATACGTTCCATTTATGTCCTGAAGGAGTCATATCCCTTGAGTGGGAGGTAGTCCACAATTCTTGTAATTAAATTATTGCAGTTCCACAACATGAAAAGTATAATGTTGTTATTTAAATATTAAATTCAGAATAATATAAAAACATAAATACCATATATATCATATATAAATAATGGGTCATCATAATTTCGACCATGAATGGTGTTAAACGTAGATTGAACAATCATCATTTTGTGAGGCAGTAATTCGCTACCCACGGAAAAAATTTATTCTTTAACCACTAGAACGAGGTGTGTGTATGTGTATGTAGAATCCATATTATAATAAAATAATTTTATATTGAGATTACTAGTGTTATTATTGTATCAAATAATATGAATATTTTGGTGAATGAAGAAGGAAAATAAAATAATGAAGCTCAAGAGAAGACATCACCTCTAAATCGGGTAACTCTTTTTGATTTGAGGAAAAGGCATCCTAGAAAACACTTCTGCAAAATGTGAGGCTTCTAGGAGTACGAAAATTATTTGGACAGATAATATGAGCAATGGTTGAATGAGACAAAGTCTTGAGAGGTGTGGGTAAGGGGGTAGAGTTGGGGGTCTTTTATAAGAGGGGGGATGGTCGCTTTTGGAATGTCTTGAAATGTTACATTATTAATAAATTATTTTTGGATTTTAAAGGTCCTACAATGATATATTTTGAGGATATGGTGATATTGGTTAGAAACCAACCCATCCAATGGGTTTTCTAAATTTGTAAGTCTTATATTTCACCTTATCATTTCATTTTATTTAAATCGTTCATTAATGACGAAATCACTGCATCATCATGGTGTCATAGATAAGATTATTTATTTAATGTATAAAATTAAAAAAAATACCATGATGTAGGAAATATTTTCAGGCTTCCAATTAATATTTATACTCTAGTATATCATTAATTTAAAAAAAATTAAATTGGTTTTACTTAGGATATTCAAGACTTTGTTATATTTCAATTATTTTTTAAAAATAATGTCATAAATGTCACTATCACAACCATGTGAATCCAGGGGCCCTAAAGTTTGGTAAAAAGCATCCAACTGTCTATCATGACTCAAAAAAGAAAATTTGGACACTTTTTGGGGTCATTTTATATTATTATGATATTATTTTATTACCCTTAACTACATGATTACTAATTAATCATGAGAATTAAAGATAATTGTCGTCGTTACTATTCATAATGTAAAAAAAAGGCTCTTAATTATATAATTTAAACCTTTTGATTCCAAATATGAAATAAATTTTATCAAATTAAAAACATAGAAATTGTATTAAATAATTTTAAAATAATTCATGTTGTCAAAACAAGTAGTGTGTTTTTTAGAAACAATATCTATCAAAAGATTGAACTTCTTTATGTATAATTTCGAAGTGAAATTAATTCCAATGAACACCAATGAATTAAATGGTAAAAATATATTATAATTAAACTTTGAAACATATTAAAAAGGTAATCTATCCATATAAATTTATTATATTAAACTGAGGTTTTGAATTATAATACAACAATTTTCACTATTCATTTAAAAATGAGCTTTATTGGAAAAATAACATAAATTTACACAATGTAAATTTTGATGTCATGATTAAAAAGAAGAATTTTTTTGTCAAATATAAAATATAAAATTGCAAAAAAGTATATTTAAAAATGGTTCACTATCAAAAGGAGTTTAATTGACCTTTTAAAGAATATTAGAATATTTATGCTTAAAATTGGATTCATTCTCATTTTAAGCCTCTAACATTTATTGGATAAATGTAAAAAAATTATCAAACATATATAATAATATTTTAGTAAATCATGTTCATTGATTCCATTACAATGGATAAGAAAAAAATACAAATAATATTATTATACTATTAGTGTGCAGCATAAGATTTCAATGAATCATGTGACTACGTATCAATTATTCTATCAAACATAGCATCCCCTTTAATGAAAAGTTAATATTTAATTCTAAAATATTAATAAATATGAAAATGTCATATTCTTTATTTACCTGGGATGTTAAATCCTTACCCCCTTATGAAAGTTGTGTTCTTGAAATTTTTAATTTGGGCTCAAAAACATCATTGAAAGCCCTACATCGGAAAAGTAGACAATAAAGCTATCAATTTAAAATAATGAAAGAGATGTACAAAGGTCATCTGATACAAAAAATACTAGGATTCCATGAAAACATGAATATTATGGAATAAACAAACCAACAAGTTCTGATGGAGAGTGATAGAAATCATGTCTAGGAGAATTTTAGCCACAAAAAAATCACAAACATGTTTTTGGATAAACAGTATTTAATTCCATAGTAGGATATGTTAATAGACAATGTTTTTGTTTTAAGTTACATTTCATTGAGGAATCTATTTATGATCTTAACTAAAGCATAAGAAAACATACTTACTTGTCATGTATACTTTCATCTTTTACTGGATTTCTAACACAAACTCATATTTTCTCTAAAAAATGAGTATTTAATAGGACTTGTTCGCATTAAGAGTGCTAAAATCAACATTGAGAGAATCACATAATCCACACAAGATGAACAATATATTTCCCATGTTTTTAGAACATAACCAAAACCAAAATAGTTATTAAAAGATTAAATAATCTCCAATAGCATAATCTTTCACAAAAAGAAAAAATACTATTAATCTCTAAAATTTTACCAACAAAATCCAAAGTTCATCAAATACAATTAAATAAATAGATATCCATAAAATTATTCAAATTAATCTAAACTAAAATTGAAACCCAAATCTTCAAATAATTTATTAAAATATCCTTCCAAGATAAATTTTAACATTTATCTTCAAATAACATCAGTTACTCATAAAGTATCATATTCAAAATTAACTAGCCTAATCACATATCCTCCCTGATAGGTTATCCATTTTCATAGATAACCCAATGCAACTTATTATTGATTTATAATATCATCTAACTAAAAATAATTATCCATACTTACCAGTGACTTAATTTAGTCTAGTGGTAGGTGATAAATACCGGCCGCACTTTGGTTGCGGGTTTGATTCCCATAGCTTGGTCTAACGTGATTTGTTGCCACACGGTCTGCGTGTTGTACCTTCTCAAAAACTATAAAAATTTATAACATTCCCTAAAAATAGATAAATTAATCAAAAATAAACCTGAAATTTTTTAACCACGAACTATATCTAATAACATTCATTTTTCATCCCAAAATATATTAACCTGTAATTGCCTCAAATTAAAGGATTAAATAAACTAAAATGGTTTTTTTTATAACTATAACCACAAAAGAAATGATAATTTTTCCTTGAATAAAATTTCCATATATCAAATTTTGTGGTTACATATAATATTAAAAGTTTTCTAATGTAATCCCACCATCAAAAGCGCATTAATACTTTTAAGCATTTCACCATCCTAAAATCTACCATAACTCTTGAATCCCTTATATATTGACTTCGTACTCATTCAAAATTATTCATGATCCATTAACTATTCCTTTTAATCTTATTCTGATATACTTCATTCCTACAAACAAAATCATGAATCATATCCTATGATTCAATAATAGGAAAACAAATTTCATGAAATAATCCATACATTTCATTGGTCATTGTCAGTTTCGTCATTCCCAATCAGAATTGCTTTAGGTATTGGTAAAAAAATATTTGTACGATCATAGTTTTCCCATTCCTAAAACTTCATCAAAGGACATGTGTTTGTGTAATTACCATGCATACAACATTTAAAACATTCAATTGATCCCTCATAAATAACTACATTCCCTTTCATAGAGTCAACTAAATGCTTCCTTTTTCTATGGAAGGTTCTTGCTTTATGACCTTTATTTCCAAATATATAGCATCTTTATGTCCCTTTGAAACATTTTCCAAGGTGTTTATTCCCACATCTTTGACACATAGGTTTTTGAACACACTTACCATTATGATTATTACATTAACTTTTGTAGGGATTTGTTTCTCGAATATAGGATGCCTTATAAAAATCACCAAGTTTCAGGAGGTCAATCATGACTCCAGACAGTTGGTTGAGAATAACCACAAGTGTTCTCATTTCATCCCCCATATCATTCATTTGTTCTTTCTGAAAACCGTCAATGTTTTCTTCACATCCACTATTACTTTGGTGCCTGCTAGATCCATCCATTTAGTAAAAGTAAATAGTTCATTGTGAGTATATCAGAAAAATCATTATATAATATCTTATGAGGAGGGTAAATACTAATATATAATTATTCATATTATATTAAACTCATTCACTTTATCTAAATAATCATTCACTCTTTCTGAAATCCTAACCATTATGGTATTGTAACGTATGCTTAAATAATACCCTATCCTCTAAAGTTATCTAAAACGACCTCTGATACCAACTATAAGGACCTGGCCTTAGGAAATTACATAATCAAGAATTAAATCAATAATTTACTTTATAGATCTTTTCAGGTTTAGAGATTTAGATAATTAAGACATATATATTACATAACAACTTGAATATTAAAAAGTAGAAACATCTACTATAACCGATTTTTCAAATCCATAAATAAAACAAGAGTTCATTTCTTGATGTAAATCTTCTTGAATACTTCCTTTCTCTTACCAATCCTTATATCCTATTAAAAACATTTCAAAAACATGGGATGAGCAAAAAAGATCAATAAGAGATATAAAATAATGAAAGGAAAAATTAACCCATCATAAATACAAATCAATGAAACCACAATTTTTATTCATAACATACCTTCTAAAATCATAATATTTATGAATAAAAAATATTAATCAAAATTCATAAAGGTAACATAAGGCATACATAACATACTTACATTGTAGCTATCACAGCTACATATGAAGTCACATTTGAAAAACCCATCCAAGTATATTCCCTAAATATATTTGGAGAAACATTCACGTTTACCTCCTTCAGATCACCAAATGAATTGGAGAGCAATCTAGGGATCCCCAACCCTAGGTTTATCAGAGAACCATCTGTATACGTAATAATGTCCATGTAACACATAACTTATTCATTAATGAAAGACAACATTACCATATTGCAATAACAATATAACATTTTAACATATTGAAATAATGAATCCATTCTAAAAACCATTTTCAATACAAAAATACATAAAATGAATATATGGTATTCAGTTTCTTTTAAAAACATTACGGGTCATTAAGGAATCCAATGGTCAAATAATACCCATGGCGGCGGAAAAGGTCGTTGTCACTGCTTACGTAAAAAAGAAACATTACATTTTGTCGTTTAGTAAAACGTTTCATAGAGAAAATGATCCCTTTGAATGAAGTGAAAAGTCAAAAGGGTTTTATACACTGTATAATCGAATTTTTTTTATAAATCAAAGGATTCCTCAATAAAAGGAGATTGAGACGAAGTCCCCTACAAAGAGGATATCCTTAGATTAAGAATAAATCATTTATATAATTATGTGTGAAAAATATAAATAACCCCATTATAAGTGGATATTAAGTTTAAAAAAAATCATAAATCATTCATACATATTCATAGCACGACATAATAAATAATTAAATGTTGATCCCAATGAATTGAAATTTGGAAAAGAAGATCCCTTATAGAAATTTGACATCCTAACATCATCACATTAAAATTCAGAAAATGTGTTGATGATAGATAAAAAGGGTATCTCATCACTTGTATATAAAATGTACAGAAATAATGATATATAATAACATTTCCAAAAATAATAATATGTAAATTAAATGACATAACAAAAATATTTCTTTTAAAAAGAGGAGGTTGAAAGGTTCCCTTACCGATTTGGGTAACATTCGAAACATACAGCCCATGAATGAAGGATCATAAAATGAAAAAATAAATACCAAAAAAATTAATGTATATTACACAAATAGTACAATCATGGGTAGTACATACACCACAAAAATATAAATAGTGGCAAATGTAGCATGAATCTCACGGGAATAAAAGAGAGATGAAAACCCCTTACCTCATTGTAGTCAATCGAGTCGTATGATCGAAAGATAATAAACAACAAATGAATCATAGAATACAATGAATATAAATATAACCATGATAATATATATCAATTGTTAGTACACAATACACCACATTAAATAAATAAGTGGAGAATAATTGAAATCTCATGGAATTAAAAGTGAGATAAGAAATCACGTACCACATGTCCTACATGACACACTTGTATATTCTTTGATCTTCCTGAATGATAAACTTAAATTAATTTCTATTATCTTAAGAATAATTTTTCTGTTTATTATTCATTTCATATCACTTATTACCCTTCTATAACAATTATTTAATTGTTTGAGTTCATATTGGACATTTTGTCGATGTTCGGAACTTGAGTAAAAAATGAATTTGTTATAATTATAAATTGTAAATATGGTCATGATTCCATTATCTATAGAATGATATTAATCATTTAGATGTAATATATATTATATATATCTAGTATATATATTTATTTATAATAGTACCTAACATTTGGAGATAATAAATGAAATGCACCATTCATTGAGACGGTGAGTCGTACGTAAGAATGAACGCTACATTCATTTCTATTTCATACTTTAGTGGAATGAAAAAATAATGATATATAGGTATGCTATAGTTACATTATAATATATATGTTATATATGTTACATAAATTCTTTTATTCCATTATTTATACGTTCTATGTATGGCATGAATGAGTCATATAACTTGAGAGGGCGGTAGTCCACACTTCCTCTGATGAAATTATTGCAGTTCCACAACAAGAAATGTATAACGATGTTATTTGAACAATCATCGTTTCATGAGGCAATAATTCGCCACCCACAGAAACAATATGTTCTTTAACCATTAGAAAGAGGTGTGTGTAATTGTAGGTAGAATACTTATGATAATAAAATCATAGTATATTGAGGATACTGATGTTATTATGCTATCAAATAATAATAATATTGTGGTGAGTGAAGAAGCAAAATAAAATAAAGAAACTCGAGAGAAGAAATTAACTCTAAATCGGGTAACTTTTTTTGACTTGAGGAGAAGGATTCCTAGAAAAGACTTATGCAGAATGTGAGGCTTATATGAGTAATAGAAGTATTTTGAGACATAATATGTGCAATGGTTTGATGAGACAAGGGCTTGAGAGGTGCGGGTAAGTGTAACGACCTAAAGTTTCATTAATGGAAATCCCTCTTGAGCTAATTAAATGTCTCTTTATATAAAATGTTTATATAAAATTTCAACTTCTTTTGTTTTATGTTAAGAATTGTGACCATTTATTTTATAGTTATTGAAGAATAATCACATGTTTAGTATAAATATAGAGATTTAACAAACCAAAATTACACAAAAAAAGGAAGAGATGTCCTCATCCAGTAGAATTGCTTTATACAATTCCAATTTATCATAGCTCGAAAAAGCGTTGGAATCCTTGGGATTTTCTCTTAAATAATCCCAAGCTAAGCTTCATCATGTCAAGATCAAATGAGGCCGTCTACGAGAATAGTGGAAGTTGATAGATATTACCACTCGGGCGCTGTTATCTTAGCCACCCCAAGTGTCTATCAACATCACAGACATTACCCTTAGGTCTTATGCAGATGTTTTAAGTGGTTATGTAAAAAATCTCTAGTACTATGTTCATTTATATTATTTTTGTATATAATAATGTATATACTTTCATGTGATCTTTGATACATTGTAAATAGTTTTTAAAGTGCAAATAGTGTTTTTAGTTATTATTTAATGAAGAATTATATGTTATAAAATTAAGGGATTTTTTAATTAAATAATATTTTAATAAAATATTATTATTATTAAATTAATTTTTTATATATAAATGATCTTATAATTTTTTGAATGCAATTGAAATTTTTATTAAGGTTTGAATGCCATTTTTTTCAAAACCCGTGAATTTTCGATAAATGTCAGTTTGTATTTTTAAAGTGAAAATTAACATATTTAAAAATTTATTTAGATAAAATAAGTGTTATTTCTAGAATCAGGATATCAAAAATATCCAACGGTGAATTTTTCATAATTTTATGAGATAGTTAAATTTTTGGGTAAAAAATAAATATCGTTTCAACATATAATGTGTTTTATGACATCATAATGGCGCAATAGTGATGTAATAAAACACTATAATCTTTTTTTGGCCAATATATGTTTTACCTTTAAAATAATGTGATTTTGGGTTTGTTTGAATTATTTTAAAAAGCATTAATGGACCTCTCAAGACTTATTAAACACTTTTTCTTTTTAAATTGTTTTCCATGGGAGTGTGACTCAACTCCACATAAGCAAACCCATTATTTTTAGAAGTTCGGACTTTGGACATATAAAATATTGTTTTACTCTTCCATTTTCAAAAAATCATGGGCAAAAACAAAGGTATTGTTTGTGGTTTGTATTTGTTTAATGTAAGGGGTCCCAAAACTAAATAATTATGAATTCTCTCACCTATCCTATATAAACACGGCCAATAACCCAATTCTCCTCACTAAAAGCCTTTGTAGTTCGCCCAAACTCATCCCTACTGTCTCTATAATCGTCCCAAGGTTCCCCAAGCTCCCATGAATCCTACCTCAATCCTCTCTCTCGCCTTTGGAAGCACACTTCCATGTAAGTGTTTTTCATCCTTTCACTTTTGTCCAATATTCATAATATTGGTATGCCCTATTAATTTCAATTATAAATTATATGGTATGGTTTCACACCTCCCCCATACTTCACTCTTATTGTTTTAATAATGGGAGACCCCTTTCTCTCTTATTAAATGCCTCCCATGTTCACCCATTAAAATGCTGAAATTCTGAAAAGAACTTCTCTCTCTTCTTTTACATTGAAGCAATAATTTTGTATCATAAATCTAAATTTCATTATAAATGTTTGGACATGTATCTATATAACCACATTAAATTTAATTTCATGTAAATATGATGAGACATCTCGTTCACTCTCATCAACCATTTTTATGAATTCATATGTCGCATCGTTATGCTGCCGAAATTGCACCGATTTTCTAAGCCAATGTCTTTGTGTAGTGAATACCATGCCCATTTCTCAATCAATGGAATTCACCTTTATGAACAATTACTTATTGATTATAATGTATCATGTATGAATTACACATTCCGTTATCATGGAATAAATTATTCTGTTTATTGAATCCATGTTTTATGATCGATGTGGCACACTTATACATGAAATAAAATGTGTGAAAAGGGTGTGCCCTTATAGCGCTCCAATGAAATGGGTAAATTATAGTATCACGATATGTCATGTGCAATGAGTGTTGAATCATGAAAATTCATGTGCAATGAGTGTCTACTTATACTTCATGTTCAATGTGGATTTACTCCTGCTCCCTATGCAATGAGCCTGGTTCATGCTAATTCCATGTTAAGTGTTGTTTTCCACATTTCAATGTTATGATTATCATGATTTATCATGCATTTATGTCCATGTTTCTCTTGTTCTCTATTGATATGCCTATTTTCTAACATGAATTGTACTCCTCATGTATTACATGTTTATTCCCATATAGGGATTTATAGCTCACACCTTTTCTTATGCATGTCCTTAGGTTGTCCCATGCAATTCTAGGTACGAGGGAATGTAGTGGTCATGTAAAGGATGTTTTCAATAAAGATATTTTATTTCATGTTTTAAGTTGTTATCTAATGTTCGTAAGATGCAATGACACTAGAACTCTCGATCATCCATGTTGTATCATGTGAATGGTTTATTTAATACATCACGTTTAATTTTGTATTAAAATCCGAGTTTTCATAGTTGGTATCAGAGGATAGGTTTAGTTATTTTTGGGATTAGGTCTAGAAAACTCTAGTAATGCCTTATAGACAAGACTGTGTATAATAAAAACATCCCTATGTTTTGATAAGTACTGAGTAAGTGGTTCATCAATAAAATACATCCCTGTTTGGATACGAGCAGGTAGAGGCAGCTCTGACATAGATGTATCTTAGGGGTAAAACCTGAAAACACCGCTTTGAACTATACTGAAATGGGAACTGGTGCACAACAATGGGCCTTGTTACACTCTTGGTTATGACACTCCCAGGGGATATGTTTGGATAAATTCACTAGCTTAGTGTGAATCCTTATTAACGGAATTAAAAAAATGCCCCTAAGAATATATGATAAAAAGAAGATCTTGAAAATCCTGGATTGAATCCTATAGACGCATGAGTTAAGGAAATGAATGTTTATTTATAAGTTATCATAATTTGTCTTTGTATTACCCATTATCGGTTACCCCCTAAAATTCCTTTTATTACATCCAATGGATAGTAATATGAGATCTCGGGCTAACAACCGATGTAATGATCAGTGTGATGACTATACTAATGAGATGCCCAATCCAATGGGAGCAGGAATCGTGAACTTTGTCAAACTTTCCTCTCAGCTTACTCAGGATTTGAATATAATAACGAGTCAAGAGGAAAGTCCAAACCCCCATAAGAAGGAAAAAGTCACTATCAAGAGCTTCATGAGACAAAGGCCTCCAACGTTTAGTGGATCATCTGATGCCACGATTGCTTATCAATGGATCTACTCCTTTGAAAAGATCTTCTCCATCCTTCAATTTTCTGAATAAGGGAAGGTTCTCCTGGTGGACTATAATATGGTGGATGAAGTAGGTAAATGGTGGACATTGATAAAAAATACGAAGCCTGATGAAGAGATTGCGGCATTAGAATGGAAGGATTTTTGGATTATGTTTTTCTATAAATATTTTCCACGCACCATCCGGCTTAAGATGGAAAGGGACTTCCTTTCCCTCAAGAAAAAAGAAGATGAATCTATTGGAGCATATGAGGAAAACATCACACGGATTTCATGATACGCTTATGTCTTTGTCGTTACCCCCGAATGCAATGTCAAACACTTCTATGGTGGGCTGAAGCCTAGCCTACTGAAAGCAGTAGTGATCCATGACTACGAAAACTATAAAGAAAATTGTCTGATGTTCCCTCAAGGTCGAAATAGAGATAGGGGAATCATAGGGGTATCATGGGGACAAAAAGCGTAAGGTGGACTTCTATGTTGGTGGTCTGATGGATAAATCAAATGGTGCTAAGAAGATCCAGCACCCCACATGCCAATAGTGTGGAAAGAAGCACCATGGAAATTGCCTCAAGGGGACGAGGAAATGCTTTGGGTGTGGGAGAGAAGGGCACCTAGCTATTAACTGTCAGCAATAAAGGCCTGCGACTGTGATAGAGGATTGGAACACTCATTTCTAGCCTCAAAACATTGTTCATTCCTACAACTGAAAAGAACTGGGGAATCTTGCAAATCAGTGCCCTAATCCAAAGGTTTTAGGAGGCAACCAATAACCTCCAAGGCAGCAAGGAAGAGCTTTTCCCATAACTTCTGCCGAAGTGAACCCCAAAAATGATGTGGTGACAGGTATGCTAGTTATACATTAATGAATAGTTAATGTAATTTTTGATTCAGGGTCTACACATTTCTTTTTATCTCAAATGTTTATTCAAAAAATCCCAGCACCGCCACAAATCATGGATGTGAAGATTTCGGTGAGTACGACAAATGGGGAAATCATTGCATCCCATGATTATAAGTCATCCCCTATTATATTCTGTGGATTGAATGTCTTGTTGAACCTCTTCATAATATCTTTGGTGGAATTTGATACAATTCTTTCATGGATTGGTGTTACATATATAGGGCTATCATAAATTGTCGGGATAGGGAAATCACACTCCATATGGAGAATCGACCCCTGATTCATTACAAGTGTAAGGAAGAAGATGAATATCTTTTAGATCCATCATCTCAAGCATGGATATTACCGCCCTATGATCACGTGTATCTGGCTCATATGATTCAGTCCATGGTAGAAACCATCCTTGAAGGAAAGTCTATTGTGAAGGAATTCGATGAAGTGTTTCCCGATGAACTGATGGGCCTTCCTCCTAGAAGGGATTTGTAATTCTCAATTGAACTTATACCTGTGGCACAACCAATATCCAAGACTCTATATAGAATGGATGTCGATGTTATTGAAGAGTTGAAGAAACAACTATAGGATAATCTGGATAGAGGGTTTAAACGCCCAAGTGCTTCACAATGGTGTGCACCAGTCCTCTTCGTCAAGAAGAAGTATGGGTAAATTCGGTTTTACATCGATTATCATGATCCTAAAGAAATCACGATGAAGAACAAGTATCCTCCTCTACGGATCAATTACTATTTCGATATGCTATGGGGAGCACAATAATTTTTCAAGGTAAATTTGTAGTCGAGATATTATCATGTAAGGGTGATGAAGGAAGATGTCACCAAGACTACTTTTTGTACAAGATACAGGCACTATAAATTCATATTAATGACTTTAGGACTGACCAATGGTCCAGAGATCATCATGGAAATGATGAATAATGTCTTTAGATATTACCTAGATAAATTTGTGGTAGTCTTTATAGATGGTATTCTAATATACTTCAAAACCAAGGAGGATCATGAGGAGAATTTATGAACTATACTGGAGAGTTTATGCAAAAAGAAGCTCTATGGAATGTATAGAATGTATGATTTTTGGTTGGAGTAAGTCTCATTCATGGGACATATAATCACAAGCAATGGTATATCTGTGGAACCCTCTAATACAGATCCAATTGAGGGATGGCCGAGGCCAACATCAGTAATCGAAATCCGTAGCTTCTAGGGGTTAGCTGGATATTATCGACGATTTGTGAGAAATTTCTCACGATTTTTCAACCCTCTAACCAATCTAACTCGAAAGGGAGTAATATTTAGTTGGAGTGATGAATGCAAAGAAAACATCAAGGAGTTGAAAAGGAGGCTTATCACTGCTCCAGTGGTCACTTTTTCCACAAGTGGAGAAATTTTTGTGGTATTCAATGATGCTTCGAAGAAGGGATTAGGCTGTGTGCTGATGCAGAATGATAAAGTGATATCCTATCCCACAAGGCAGTTGAAAATTAATGAGCGAATCTATCCAACGCATGATCTAGAGATGGAGGATGTGATCTTTGCCTTGAAAATCTAGAAACATTATCACTATTGGGAGAAATGTGAAATATATACCTACCACAAGAGTCATATATATATATATATATATACTCACATAGAAAGTGATTAATATGCACTAAAGAAGACAGATATAGCTCATCAAGGATTATGATTATTAAATACATTTCCACCCTTGGAAAGTGAAGAAGCAGGCAGATGCCCTAAGTAGAAAGTACCCAGCGATTCTATCAATGATGAGAATTGATAAGGATCCAATCTTCATAGACATTATTAAGATGGACATGGGAATCATAAATAAGGGATAAATCATCAATACTCTCAAAAATGATTGCTCAAACATCTCTTTTGGAAAGGATAAAGGATGCTTAAAAGTATGATGTGGGAATTCAGGAAAAAGTGGAAGCTATCAAAAGAGGAAAATCCTCTTTGTTTAAATTTAATGAAGAAGGAATTGTGTGATTTGGGAAAAGGAAATGTGTTCCATCATGTCTGAAGCTGACGAAGGAACATTTGGATGATGCACATAGTTCAAATTTCTCTATTAACCCATGGAGCACAAGAATGTATAGAGATTATCCAGGAAAACATTTGGTGGGATAATATGAAAAAGGAGATCGCTCAATATAAATCAAAGTACCTGGTCTGCCAGCATGTGAAGGCAGAGAGGCATAAGTCTAAGGGGATGAGGCAATTATTTCCCTTACTGAAATGGAAATGGGAGAACATCACCATGGACATTGTCCCCAAACAGTCAAGGACATCCAAAGGAAGCAATGCACTCTAGGTTGTTGTGGATTGTCTTACAAAGATTGCACACTTCATTATTATTTGGGATGATTTCTCTTTGGATAAACTGGCATGGATATATATCAGGGGTGTGGTAAGGTTTCATGTTGTACCACTACTTATTGTGTCTGACCGAGATCCAAGATTCACCTATATGTTTTGAAAGAGTCTTCAACATGCTCTAAATACTCAACTGCACTTCAGTACGGCCTATCATCCTCAAACTGATTGGAAATCCGAGTGGACAATCCAAACACTTGAGGATATTTTCAGAGGATTCTCATTGTACTTTAAAAGATTATGGGATCAACATCTTCATGTGGTTGAGTTCTCATATAATAACAGTTTATACTCGAGCATCCAAATGGCACCATATGAATCCCTATATGGGAAAAGGTGCAGAACACTAACATGTTAGGATGAGGTGAGTGAATGCATGCTTCTTGGACCAGAAATGGTTGAGGAAATATGGGAGATGGAGAAAACCATTCAGTAGTATATCAAGGTATCCTAGAGTTGACAGAAGATTTATGCAGATAATCTTCGACGAGACCATCAGTTTAAAGTTGGAGACATGGTTTTTCTATGCATATCTTCGTGGAAGAAGGTAATGAGGATTGGAAATAAAGGGAAGATATGTCCAAGGTACAGCGTCCCTTTCGAGATTATTGATCATGTTGGGGATGTGTCCTATTGACTTGAACTTACACCTACCATGGTTAATGTACATCATGTCGTTCATGTATCTCTCTTAAAGACATACATACCAGAGCCTTCAAATGTACTCTTTTCTAAGTTGGTACAATTGGAAGATGATTTTTCTTATGAGGATCAACCAGTGAATATATTATATTGTAGTGAAAAAGTTCTATGAATTAAGAGAATTCCCCTCGTCAAGGTGTTTTGTCGAAACCACAAGTTTGAAGAAGCTACTTGGGAATTAGAGGAAATGATGAAGCTGAGTTACCCAAATCTACTTTAGTGTGGGAAAAGAAAATTTCGAGGGAGAAATTTCTTAAAGGGGGAATATTGTAATGACACAAAGATTAATTAATAGAAATCCCTCTTTATCTAATTAAATTTCTCATTATGTAATTTTTTAAGTAAAATATCAACTTCTTTGGTTTTATGTTAAGAATTTTGACCATTGGATTTATATTCGTTGAATAGTAATCACACTATTAGTATAAATATAAGGATTTAACAAACCCAATTTACTCAGAAAAAGGAAGAGATGGCCTCATGTCGTAGAATTTCTCCATACGATGCCCATTTATCGGAGCTCAAAAAAGAGGTGGAATCCTTGGGCTTTTCTCTTGACCAATCTCATGCTGAGCTTCATCATGTCAAGCTTGAACGGGACCGTCGAATGGAAAAGTTGAATTTTATAGAGATCACAACTCCAGCGATGTTATCTGAGCCACCCCAAGAGTTTGTCACCATCGCGCACCTTACCCTTAGGTCTTATGAAGCTGTTTTATGGGGTTATGTAAAAAATCTCTAGTATTATGTTAATGTACATTATATTTGTATATAATAATGAATATACATTCTTGTCATCTTTGATACATTATAAATAGTTTTTAATGTAGAAATAGTGTTTTTAGTTATTATTTAATTAATAATTCTATCTTATTAAATTATGTCATTTTTATATTAAATAATATTTTAATAAAATAATAGTTTTATTAAATTAATTTTTATTAAATATAAGTTATCTTATAATTTTATGAATGCAATTGTAATTTTTATTAACGTTTGAATGCCATTTTTGCCCAAATCAGTGAATTTTCTGTAAATAATGGTTTGTATTTTAAAAGTGAAAATTACAATATTTATAAAATTATTTAGATAATATAATTGTTATTTCTATAATCAGGATGTCTAAATTCTCCAACGGTGAATTTTTCATAATTTTCTGGGATAGTAAAATTTTTGGGTAAAAATTAAATAACGTTTAAATATATAATGTGTTTTATGAAATCATAATGACCCAATAGTGATGTAATAAAATCTTATGAGCATTATGTTCTTAAAATATATGTTTTACCATTTATATAATGTTATTTTTGGTTTGTTTGAAGTATTTTTAAAAGCATTAATGGACCCCTAAAGACTTATTAAACACCTTGTCTTTTTAAATTGTTTTACATGGGAGTGTGACTCGCGTCTACATAAGAAACCCCATTATTTTAAGAAGATATGAGTTTGTCCTTATAAATTTTTTTTTCTATTCAATTTGCAAAAAACCATGGGAAAAATTCATGGGCTGGTTTGTGGTTTGGATTAGTTTAGTGTTAGGTGTCCCAAACTTAAAAAAACATATCTCAGCTTTCCAATATAAAACAACCCATGCTCCCACTTACTCCTCAGTCAAATCCATTTCAGTTCCTCCTACCTCTGCCCTACTCTCTCTATAATCCTCCCATGGTTCCCCAAGCTCCCAGTAATCCTCCCTCTAGCCTCTCTATAGCCTTGGGCTCACACTTTATGTAAGTTTTTTTCTTCCTTTCACTTTTTTGTCCAATTTTCATAATATTGGTATGACTTTTTAATTTCAAATATAAAATTTGGGGTATGGTTTCGCACCTCCCGGATACGGTCCTTTTATTTTTTGAATGATTTGAGACACATTTCTTTCTCATTAAATGCCTTCCATGTACACCCATTACTATGTCGAAATTCCGAAAGTACTTCTCTCTCTTCTTTTAAATTGAAGCAATAATTTTGTATCATGAATCAAAATTACATGACAATTGTTTGGACATGTATTTAAATTACCCCCTTACTATCTATTTCATGTAAATATTATTATACACCCCTATCTATCTCATCAACCATTTTTATAAATTCTTATGTCACGCCGTTACGCTGTTGAAATTGCACCGATTTTCTAAGCCCATGTCGTTGTGTAGTGAATAACATACCCATTTCTCCATCAAGGGTATTAACCTTTGTTCACATTTAATTATTGATTATAAAGTTTCATGTATGAATTTAACATTCCTTTATTGTGGAATAAATCATTATGTTTATTGAAGCCATGTTTTATGATCCATGTGGCACACTTATGCATGAAATGAAATGTTTAAGAACGGTGCGCCCTTATAGCGCTCCAATGCAATTCGTAAAGTATAGTATCATGATACTTCATGTGAAATGAGTGTTGAATAATGATAATTCATGTGGAACAAGGTTTTACTCGTGATTCATGTGAAATGAGGATTTAATCATTCTCTTTGTGAAATGATCCTTGGTTCATGCTAATTCCATGTTAAGTATTGTTTCCACACTTAAATGTTATGATTATCATGCTTTAGCATGAATTTATGTCCATGTTTCTCTTGGGCTCAATTGATATTCATATTGTCTAACATGTGTTTTACTCCTCATGTATTCAATTTTTATCCCTTTATGGGCTTTATAGCTCACCCCTTTTCTTTTTCTTGTCCTCAGGTTATCCCATGCAATGCTAGGTATGATGGAATGTAGTTGTCATGTAAAGGATGTTTTCAATAAAGATGTTGTATTTCTTGTATTAAGTTGTAATGTAATGATCCAAAGTCCCAAAGACACTATGCCTCTCTATTATCCATGTTTTATCAAGTGAATGGTTTATGTAATAAATCATGATTACGTTTCTATTAAAAACAAGGTTGTCATAGTAAGGGGTAGAGGTGGAGGCCTTTAAAAAGAGGGAGGAGGGTCACTTTTGGAATGTCTTGAAATGTTACTTTATTAAAACACTATTATCGGATTTTAAAGGACCCAAAATGATATAGTTTGAGGATAGGTTGATAGGGGTTCAAAATCCACCCATCCAATTGGGCTTCTACAAGTTTATGTCTCTGATTTTACCTTGTCTTTTCATTTTATTTAAATCATTCATTAATGAGGATATCACAACATCATCATGGTGTCATAAATATGTTTATTTATTTAATGTATAATAATTTAAATAAAATACAATGATTTAGGAAATATTATTATATTTCTAATTAATATTTATACTCTAGTATATGATTTATGTAAATAAAAATAAAATGGTTTTACTTAGGTTATTCAAATCATTGTTATATTTCTCTTATTTATTAAAAATAATGTCATAAATGTCACTATCACACACATGTGACTCCATGGGCTCTGAAATTAGTTATAAAGCTTCCCATGGTCGTACATGACTCAAAAACGATTATTTGGACACTTTTTGGGGTGATTTTATATTATTATGATATTTTTTTATTACCCTTAACTACCTGATTAATAATTAATCATGATAATTAAAGATAATTGTCACAGTTACCATTCGTAATGTCCAAAAACCAAAGGCTCTTAATTACATAATTTGGATCTTTTTATTCCAACTATGGAATCAATTTTACTAAATTTAAAACATAGAAATTGTAGTAATTAATTTTAAAATAATTCTTGTTTTCAAAACAAATAGCATGTTTTTTAGAAACAATATCTATCAAAAGATTGAACTTGTTTATGTCCAATTTCAAAGTAAAATTAATTCCAATTACCACAATGGAATTAAATGGTAAAAATATATTATAATTAAAATTAAAAAAAATTAAAAATATAATCCTTCCATATAAATAAATTATATTAAATTGAGTTTTTGAATTAAAATACCACATTTTTCACTATTCAGTAAAAAATTAACTTTATCGAAAAAATAACATAAATTTACAGAAATTTAATTTTGGTGCCTTGATTATAAAGAAGGATTTTATTTTTTCAAATATAAAATATAAAATTCTAAAAAAGTATTTTTAAAAATGGTTCACCATCAAAAGGAGGTTAATCGACCTTTTAATGATATTAGAATATTTATGCATATAATTGGATTCATTCACAATTTAAGCCTCTAACATTTATTAGATAAATGTAAAAATATTTTACAAACATATATAATAATTTTTTAGTAAATAATGTTCATTTATTCTATTACAATGGATATGTGTTAACTAATAATAATAATATTATAATATTAGTGTGGAACATAAGATTTTAAAGAAACATGTTGCTGCGTATCAAGTACGCTGTCAAACATAGAGTCCCCTTTAAAGAAAAATTAATATTTAATTCTCAAATATTATTAAATAAGATAATTCCATATTATTTATTTACTTGGGAAGTTACATCCTTACCCCCTTTTGAAAATTACGTCCTTGCAGTTTTAAAATTGGGATCAGAAACATCATTGAAATCCCCACATCAAAAATGTAGTCAATAATGTTATCAATTTAATAGAATGAAAGAAAAGTAAAAAGGACACCTGAGACAAAAAATACTAGGATTCCATGAAAACATGGATTTGGAAGAAAAAATCCACCGTGTTTTAATGGAGAGTGATAGAAAACATGTCTAGGATAATTTTAACCACCATTAAATCACAAACCTGTCTTGGGATAAATGGTATTTGATTCCCCAATAAGAAATTTTAACAGAAAAAGTATTTTTTATGTTACATTTCATTGAGGAATTTATTTATAAGCATAACTAAATCATAAGGAATCATAAATACTTTAAATGTAGACTTTCAACATTTACTAGATTTATAACACAAACAAATATTTTCTCTAAACAATGAGTATTTAGGATGACTTGTTCGCATTAAGAGTGCTAAAATAAACATGGATAGAATCACATAATCTGCACAAGATGAACATTATATTTACCATGTTTTTAGACCATAACCAAATCCAAAATGGTTAGTACAAGATCATATAATCCCCAAAAAGAATAACATTTTACAAAAAGAAAACTACTCTTAATCTCTAAAATTTAACCAACAAAAGACAAAGTTCATCAAAGACAATTCAATAAACAAATATCCATAAAATTTTTCAAAGTAATCCAAACTAATATTGAAACCCAAATCAATGAAGGATTAAATCACATAGTATTACAAGATAAATCTTTACATTTATTTCCAAATAACATTAGTTACTCTTAAATTCTCATACTGAAAAGTAACTAGCCCAATCACATATCCTCCCTGATAGGTTAACCATATAAATATATAACCCAAAATCAACTTATTATTAATTCATATGATTATCAAACTAAAAATAATTAGTCATACTAACCTGTGACTTCATTTAGTCAAGTTGTAGGTGATAAATACCACCCACACTTTGGTTGCGGGTTCGATTCCCGTAGCTCGGTCCGACATGATAGGTTGTGACATGGTATACATGTTGTACATTTTCAAAAACTATATAAATTTATAACATTATCCAAAAAGAGATAAATTCATCAAAAATAACCATAACATTTTTTAGCTACGAAGGTTTTCTAATAACATTCATTTGGCATACCAAAAAGTTATTACCTTTAATTTCCTCAAATTCAAGGATTATATAAACCCAAATGGTTTTTTATAACTATATCCACAAAAGAAAAGATAATTATTCCATTAATAAAATTTTTATATATCAAAATTTTGGGTTACATATACTAAAAAAAGATTTCTAATGTAATTCCATTATCAAATGAGCCTTATAAATTTTAAGAATTTCACCATCCTAAAATCTATAATAACTCTTGAATCCCATATATATTGACTTCGTACTCATTCAAAATCCATCATGATCCATTAACCATTCCTTTACATCTTATTCTGAAATACTTCATTCCTACAAACAAAATCATGAATCATATCCTAAGATTCAATAATAGGAAAACATATTTTAGGAAATAATCCATACCTTCCATTGGTCATTGTAAATTTTTTCATTCTCAATCAGAATTGCATTATGTATTGGTAAAAAATATTTGTATGATCTTGGTGATCCCATTCTTGAAACTTTTTCATCGGACTTGTGTTTGTATAATGACCATGTACACAACATTTAAAAAATTTAATTGATCCCTCTGAAAGAACATAATACCCTTTCCTTGTGTCAACTGAAGGCTTCCTTTTTCCATGGAAGGTTCCTTTTTTATGACCTTTATTTCCATATCTATATAATATTTATATCCCTTTGAAAGATTTTCCTATGTGTTTCATTCCACATCATTGACACATAGGTTTTTGAACACGCTTACCTTTATGATTATTACATGAACTTCTGTAGGGATTTGTTTGTCACATATAAGATTCCTTATAAAAATAACCAAGGATCATGTAGTCATTCTTGACTCCAAATATTTCTTTGAGAAAATCCACAATATTTCTCATTGCATCTCCCATATCATTCATTTGTTCATTCCTAAAACCATAATAGTTTTCTTCACATACTCTATTACTTTGGTACCTGCATGATCCAGCCATTTAGTAAAACCAAAAAGGACACCGTGAGTATATTAGAAAAATCATCATATAATATATTATGAGGAGGGTAAATACAAATATATAATTATTCATATTATCATAAACTCATTCACTTTATCTAAAAAAATCTATGACTCTTTCTGAAATACTAACCATTATGGTAATGCCACTTATTCTTAAAGAATACCCTAACCTCGAATGTTATCTAAACTGATCTCTAATACCAACTATAAGGACTCAACCTTAATATATTACATAATCATAAATTAAATTAATAATTCAATTTATATATGGTTTTAGGTTTAGATTTCTAGAGAATTAGGACATAACTATTACAAAACAACTTGAATATTAAATAGTAGAAACATTTACTATAATTGATTTTTCAAATCCTTAAATAAAACAAGAGTTCTTTTCTAGATGTAAATATTCCTGAATACATACTTTATCTTACCCATCCCAAATACCTGTGAAAAACATTTCAAAAACATGGGATTAGCATAAAAAGATCAGTAAGTGATATAATATAATGTAAGGAAACATTAACACATCAAAAATAAATATCAATGAAACCATAATTTTTAATCATAACATACCTACTAAGATCATTATAATTATGAATAACACATAGTAATCACATTTCATAAAGGTAAAATAAGTAATACATAACATACTTACATTGTACCTATCACATCTACATAGGTAGTCACATTGGAAATACCCTTCACAGTATGTTACCTAAATATCTTGGGAGAAACATTGATGTTTACCTCCTTCAAGTTACCAAATGAATTGGAGAGATATCAGGGGCTCAAAAACCCTAGTGTTAACATATAACCACCCATAAACATAATAATGTCCAAGAACCATAACATAATCATAACACATCACTGAAGCATTAAAGAAATATAACATTCCCATATTGCAATAACAATATTACATTTTAAGATATTGAAATAACAAATCCATTATAAAAACCATTTTCGATACCAAAATATGTAAAATTAGTAAATGGTATTCATTTTCCTTTTAAAAACAATATGGATTGTTAAGGAATCCAATGGTAAAATAATACTCACGACAGTGAAAAAGGTCTTGTTACCGCTTACGTAAAAATGAAACATTCCTTTTTGTCATTTAGTAAAACGATTCCTATAGAAAAGATTCAATTTGAATGAAATGAAAAGTCAATAGTGTTTTATACACCGTATACCTGAAATTAGTGTATAAATCAAAGGATGCCACAATAAAAGGATATTGAGACGAAGTCCCTTACAAATAGGATATCCTTAGATTAAGGATTAAATAATTATGTAAATATGTATAATTAATATAAATACACCCAGTATAATTGGATATTAAGTGTAAAAAAATCATAACAAATTCAATCATATTCCTAGCACGACATAATCAAGAAGTATAGGTTTAACCCATGGAATTAAAAATGGGTAATGAAGTTCCCTTATAGAAATTTGACAGCCTAATGATGTCACTTTAAAATTCAGAAATTGGGTTGATGAGAGATAAAAAGGGTATCTAATAACTTGCACATAAAATTTACATAAATAAGGATATATAATAACATATCCCAACATAATAATATGAACATTAAAAGACATAACAAAAAGACGTCTTTTAAAAATATGAGGGTGAAAGGTTCCCTTACCGATTTGGGTAACTTTCGAAACGTACACCCCATGAAAGAAGGATCATACAATGATGTTTTAAATACACATAATTTAAATTATATTACACAAATAATACAACAATGGGACGTTCATACACCACACAAACGTTAATAGTGGAATATGATTCATTAATCTGACGAGAATAAATGTGAGAGGAAAAACCCTTACATCGTTAAAATCAATCGAGTCTTATGACCAATAGATAATGACACCAAATGAATCATAAAATACAATGAATATAAATAGAATAATGATAATATATATCAAATGTTAGTACAAAATACACCACATGCAATTAATAAGTAGATAACAATGGAAATATCATGTAATTAAAAGTGAGATAAGAAATCCCTTACCACGTGTCCGACTTCACTCGCTCATATGTTCCTTGTTATTCCTGAATTATAAAATTAAATTTATAACTATTTTCATAAGAATATTTTTTTGTCTATTATTCCTTTTATATCACTTATTACCTTTCTATATCAATTATTTAATTGTATGAGATTATGTTGGACATTTTGTTGATGTTTAGAACTTGAGTAAAAAATGAATTTGTTATAATTATAAATTCTCCATGTGGTCAAGAGTCCATTATCTATAGAATTATATTAATCATTCAGATTTAATATATTTCATATAAATCCAGTATATATATTTATTTATAATATTATATAACATTTAGAGATAATAAATGAAATTCACGGTTCATTGAGACATTACACCATACGTATGCATGAACGGTGCTTTATTTCTATTTCATTCATTAATGGAATAAAAACCTAATGATTCATAGGTATATTATAATTAAAATATATTATATATGTTATATATGTTACATATATTTATTTATTCCATTTTTATACGTTCCATGTATGGCATGAACAAGTCACATCATTTTAGGGGGCGGTAGTCCACACTTCTTCAAGATAAATTATTGAAGTACCACAACATGAAATGCATAACAATGTGATTTAAACATAAAATTCATAATTTTATAAAAACATAAATACCATATATATAATATATAAATACAGTTACATAATAATGGACAACATGAAAGGTGTTAAAAAAATATTGAACAATCATCGTTTCGTGAGGCAGTAAATCGCCACCCACAGAAACAGTATGTTCTTTACCCATTTGATAGAGGGGTGTGAAAGTGTAGGTAGAATACAAATCATAAAATAATCCTGGTATATTTAATATACTGTTTTTTCTATGGGATCAAATAATAAGAATATAGTGGTGAGTTAAGAATGAAAATAAAAGAATGAAACTCAAGAGAAGACATTACCTCTATATTGGGTAACTATTTTTTGCTTTGTAACAAAGGCTTCCATGGAATGTATTATTTCTAATGTGGTGCTTCTAGAAAAAATATAAGGATGTGGAGAGATAAATGGAGAAGATATTGGACGATCCAAGTGCTCTAGAGGTGTGGGTAAGGGGGTAGAGGTGCGGGCCTTTTATAAGAGGGAGGAGGGTCACTTTTGGAATGTCTTCAAATGTTACCTTATTAAAAAATTATTTTCGGATTCTAATGGTCCCAAGATGATAGATTTTGAGGATAAGGTGATAAGGGTTCGAAATACACTGATAAAATAGGTTTTTTAAAAGTTTATTTCTTATATTTTACCTTATCGTTTCATTTTATTTAAATCGTTCATTAATGAGGTAATGACTACATCATCATGTTGTCATAACTAAATTTATTTATTTAATGTTGAAAAATTATAAAATAATACCATAATATAGGAAACCATTTTAGCATTCCAATGATTATTAATAGTTTATTATATCATTTATGTAAACAAAATTAATATGGTTTTACTTAGTATATACAAACCTTTTTTAAAATTTTCTTCTTTTTTAAAAATAATGTCATAAATGTCACTATCACACACATGTGACTCCATGGGAACTCAAGTGTGGTATCAATCATCCCATGGTCGGAAATGACTCAAAATAGAGGATTTAGACACATGATGGGGTCACCTTATATTAATATGATATTATTTAATTATGCTTAACTACCCGATTACTAATTAATCAGGATAATTAATGATAATTGTCGTCGTTACTATTCATAATATCCAAAAACAAAAGAGTATTAATTACATATTTTGGACCTTATGATTCCAAACATGGAATCAATTGTTCCACATTTCAAACACATAAATTTCAGTAATTTGTTTTAAAATATTACTCATTGTCAAAACAAATAGCGTGTTTTAAAGAAAAATTATATATCAAAAGACTGACACTTGTTTATGTCAATTTTCAAAGTGAAATTAATTCCAATTCCCACCATTGAATTAAATTTTAAAAATAAATTCTAATTAAAATTTAATTCCAAATAAATTTATAAGAAAACCATATAAATAAATTATATTAAAAAGTGGTTTTGAATTAAAATACAAATTTTTTCACTGATTCATTACAAAATGATCTTTATCGAAAAAATAACAAAAATTTACACAAAGTAAATTTAGATGTCTTTATTGTAAGGAAGGATTATATTTTTTCATATATAACATATGAAATTCTAAAAGTGTAGATTTAAAAAGGGTTCACCATCAAAAGGCGGTAAATCAACGTTTTAATGAATATTAGAATATTTATGCATTAAATTTGATTCATTCACATTTTAACCCTGAAATGTTTATTGGATAAAGTTAAAAATATATATCAAAAATATATATAATCATTTTTTATTAAATTTTTTTCATTCCTTGCATTACAATGGTTATGCGTTAACCACTACTAATAATATTATATTGTTAGTTTAGAACATATGATATCAAAAAAAACCTATTGTTGTGTATCAGGTACGCTATCAAACATAGACTCCACTTAAATGAAAAATTAATATATAATTCTCAAATATTAATGAATATTAAAATGTCATATTCATTACTTAACTGGAATGTTACATCAATGAAGAATATATGAACCTTATTGGCAAGAATATGATATTTCATTTATGCACAATGTGGGGTAAATAGAATTTTTGTAAATTTTTTAAGGGTATGAGCAAATGTTTTAACTGTTGAAGGGAAAGTTATCATGAATATGGATACTAAATAGTTGGGAGGAAATTTCATAACAATGAGAATAGGGAGAAAGATAGAAAAAATAATCCAACTATACTCATATGTTAATAATACAAGGAGAATGGTATCATGGCTAACAATTTCATAAATCCAAAGGTTAAAAACCATGATTAATTGTAGTGTCATCTTAATTTGAGAGACATAGAGAAATATAATTTCATCCTTGGTTCTGAAGAGTGGTGAGGTACTGACATGGTGAATGGTACACCTACCACCCACTATAGAACATAAAATGTCTTATTTGAATCTGGATATACCCATTTTTTCGTATCGTAATAATTTTTCTAAGAATATGAATTTTCCATCCAAAAAAAATTATATTAAATTAATAGTGAAAACCCTTAATTGTATGATGAGTGTATCTCACGTGGATGATGACTCTATGGTCGATATTGGTTTTAATGTGCTTCCTAAATATATTTTCATTATTTATGTGGTTAAATTTCATTCCATATATTGCATGGATTGGATTTATCAATATAAATCTGACAAATTTTTTTGGAGAAGGATTATCATGATTGATATTCTAAACCAATCTATTGTCATTCATTAATGTAATAATATGTATGAATATCTGATGGAGGTCACATCTATTATGTACGTCTTAATTCTAATTCATAAGGGTTGTTTTCTCAACTAGTCTGGTTGAAACATGATATTGTTTGTAAAACTATTGTACTTGATTTTGTTGATGTATTTTCAGAAGAGTTACATAGTATTCCACTGAATCATGAGATTTACTTTTCAATAGAACCCGTACAAAGTGACACAAAAATTAAAAATAAAATATATTGATTGTTCCTAATTGAGCAGAACAAATTGAATAATCAACTCCCATATAACCTTAAAATGGGATTTATCCATTGAAGTTAGTCATCTTAGAGTGGACTTGTCATTTTTTTAAAAATATTTTCTAAAATGACTCTGCATTGAATATGTAAAGATGAACACCAATATTTTCAAGAATACATATCCTCTAACACATTTTGTGCATTTATTTGTCAACTAGACAGATCTCAATAATTTTCTTATATGGACCTCCATTCTGGATATCATCAATTATGGTTATGTATGAGTATATACCCAATATGGAATTCCTTACATGGTATATACACAATGAATATATAGTGATGCAATTAGTTCTTTCTAATTCTCCTTTTATCATCATGGATTTAATAAATAGAGTCTTCAGAGATTACCTTGATTAGTTTTCAGTAGTCATGATAAATGATATTTTGTTCTATTCATAGAGAAATAAGATATTTAATATAAAATGAAAATTTCACTAGATACCCTTTGCAAGGAGTAACTATATTCAAATTTTAGAAAGTGTTAATTTTGGATGAAAAATTATCCATTTTTCATCCATATAAACTCATGAGAGGGTATATAAGTAGATCCATAACCAGAACATGATATTGATTATTGGAACAAACCAACTATGATGAATGGGATCTATTTTTTTCATGGTTTAGTCAAGTACTGTTGATGGTTTTTAGAGAATTTATCATGACTCTTTAATCAACTAACCAATTTAACTCAAATCTGAACATGTTCCTCTAGAAAGATGAATTTGAGGAAAATTTTAATGAATTTATAGTATTATTTTACTTTTCACCTAATATAACCATAACTTGTAGTATAGAAGGGTTTTCATTATATAGTGATTTATCCATAAAGAAATTTTTATGTGTTCTTATGATGAATTTCATGGTTATTCCTCATTCACTGGACAATGAAATATTAACAAGAAAATTTACCCAACAAATAATATGGAGTCCATCTTGGTAATTTTATCTTTAAATATTTAGAGATATATTATTTATAGAGAAAAGTCTTACATAAATACTGGTCTTTAATGTTTGATGTATGAATTCCCATAGATGGAATTGAATATGTTCCATAGACGTCATTTAGAGAGGATTGATTATTGGAACAACTCAATAATATACTACCATAAGAAGGAAAAAAAGATGTAGATTCTATAATTCAAAAGGATCATTCAATATACCTCCCCTTCGAAGGTTAAAGTTGAATGTGGATGTGTCTCACATGGAGGGTTTGATGATAGGTTGTGGGGTGCTTTGTGATTCCTGAGGTTCAGTTCTCATTAGGATCAGTACATTCTATGGTCTGGGAAATTTTGTAGGTGCAGAGATGTATTCTCTTCTTTCTGGTATGACAATTTGTAGAAGACACATACTTCTGCTAGTAAATATAGAGATAGTTTCTAATGTGATGGGGAGGCTTTACCAGGCCATCAAGAGGTCTCTTGGGAGATGATTTGTCTGATTAAAAGATGTAGTGTGTAGACTAACCCAGGGCATAATGTCCATTATATTTGGAGTGAGGTGAACTTCGTGGAAGACTCAATTTCTCTCTTGGGAAGTCCAGATGTGGACCTTATCATTTACAACAACTTGGGTTCATTTCCTTTAGAGTGTAAGGTAGAAATCATAGGATATTTCATTAGTTTACAACACTTCCACCGTCATTTTGGTTTCCATTTAACTATATATTTTGGATGTCACTGTTTAATAAAATCAATTTTCAGCTCTTCTAAAGGATCATTCTAGCTTATCTGTAATGAGCATCAAATTAGATCCCATATTCTTGGAATTTAAAATGATTTAGGTAGAAATCCCGAAATATGGGTATAAATAATATATTCCTCTATTGAATGTCCACCAATATATCTAATTAATGATTACTATGCTGTAAATTGAAGGGTTAGATATTCAAAAAAAATGTTAGAAATTTGCCTAAGATAAACCATGATATTGCTATAATGATATGGTTTGAGAACCATGTATGTGTTTCCTCCACATCTGATTTAAAGAGTGTATTTTTATAATAATTTCGTATTTTTTCATTCACTATTAATATTGGAACTACTATGATGTATAAAAATTTGAATGATATCTTATAGTGGGATGGAATGAAGGGATATATCAAAGATATTGTATCTCAGTTCATGGTATGTCAGAAATTTTGGATGCGATAAAAAATATAAGGGTCAATTACATCCACTACCCATGTGGTAATGGGAATGGGAAAACATCAATGTTTATTTTTTTCATTGGACTCCCCGAATCATCTAAATGGAATAATGATATATAGGTTTTAGTTGATCACCTCAATAATAATGCCTTCCCAACCACTATCAAAGAATACATTTCCTTCAATTCTCTTTTAATGATATACATTATGGATTGGTAATGTTTTATGGAGTAGCACAATACATTATGTCTGATCATGTTCATAGGATTACCTCATATTTCGGTTAAAATCATCAAAAAACTCTTGATATGTTGTTTTCTATCTGTATAATATATCATCATCATATATATGGTATATACAAGAGAACAAGTAAAACCTTATAGGAATATTGAAATATTATTCAATAGATTTTATAGATGGATGAGATCATCACCTCCCTGTAGTTATTTATTCATTCTATAATAGCTGTCACTCATGAATTCAGATGGATCGTTATAAATCCATATACAGAAATATGTTTTGAAGACAAAAAAATTCTAATGATGTTTTTGAATAAATAAATTGGGACCTAATATAGATAAATACATGGAAGGTAAGGATAGAGCCATTCATAAACACATAAAGGCAGCTTAGAGTTGACCAAAACATTATTTTGACAATCATCAATGTGATCTAGAAATAAATATTATGATAAGGTGTTTTAAAAAATCACTTCATAGAAGAATGTTATGAGATTATATTATTAATATAAACTAATCCATATTTATAGTTCTCCCTTTGAAATTGTTGATCATTTCAAGATGGTTTCATATTAGTTGGTACTTCAGCCAAAAATCTCTAAATCCCATGATATATTCCATACACGTAACATGTGGAATTAAATACCTAAACATTAACATGTACTAAACTAAAATATAATATTAATATAGCATGTCATTTTTATGATGAATAACTGATGGATATTTTTGAATGTACTAATAAATTTCGACAAAATGAGACAATTAACATGGTCATCAGATTTGGGAGAAACCACCAGCTTAATGAAGCTACGTGGAAACCTGAGGATATGACATGGTGTAATTATCCTCATTTAATTGTATCATATTGATCAGTTTCAAGGGAGAAATTCTATGTATCAGTGGTAGAATGTAACAACCCATGTTTTTCTAAATTAATATTTTTTGAATATATTAAATTTAGTAGATAACTTCTCTCCAATGATACACTAAGCATTAACAAATAGTGTCATGTCATTAATATTATGATTTACATATATCCATTATTAATATGTTTATAAACATAAATGTATCAATAGTAATAACTAATTATTAAATATTATGTATGATTTTTTAATATAATGAAAACATATTAATAGTAAAATACATCATTGTTGGCAATGTATCACGAACCCAGATGGAGTTCCATTAATCCTGATACCCAACAAGATTTTTGGCATGGACCAATGTGAATTGCAAATATCCATGGGATGTAAACTAGATCATGGGTATCAAAAATAAACTTCGTGAATGATTTCACCCATTTAGATACTCAAAAACAAAAAAATAATAATAAACATAAAATTTAATTATAACTATAACCAAACGAGGTACCAAAAATATTTAAATTCAATGATATGAAAGTTAAACCAAAACTATAGTAAAATAATTGAATTGAGAAAACAAAACCATCCCAGAAACCTTAGTACAACAAGATGGAAATCACCCTCAATCCACTACCTCTAACAGAAGTATGAATTAGAACACTAGAAATCAGATCCACAATCACCACTATGATAAATCATTCCTTTACGTAGTCCATACATAAAAAATTCTACATACACTTGAAGAAGTATATAGGGTATTAGAATAAACCTAGTTAGATGCCACCCAAAATAAATATTCCATTATATATCATTAGAAGAAAAATAAACATGTACATTTCCATATGAATATTTTAAACATGGTTAGGAAAAAAATTTCTTAAAATTCTCTTAATAAAATATTTTTACAGAAATCCTTTGACAAAAAACAAGAATTATTTCTATAAAAAATTACATAACGTCTAGCATAAATTTACAACTAGAACCACACCACAATAGAATCATGTTACAAGAGATATCATTAGAAATTCCTTATAGGTAACTAGAATTAGTGGGATACTATGAACCCCATACCTTGATGATGAAAATCCTTAAACTAAACTACCAACAGTGTTCCCATGCTTGTGGTACTATAGGGGAATGCATCCTACGTTCTAGCAGTCTCCCAATCATAAGACAATACCAACACCTATCTCAAGAATGATAAACTAGAGGAAATCCAAAACTAATGGTCCAGTTTTCGCTAATCATATCACATGTTTGTCTATTGTAGTATTTTCAATTATGCTTGATAAATATGGTCCTCACCAATAGCATGTAAACTATAACAATAGTTCTAGTTCACCCACCTGGAATCCTAGGATTCCATTTGTTCTCATAATCCATTTAATATATCACATAAATCAAAAAACTCAAATATACTTTCTAAGAAAAAAACATCACAAGGAAATAAAATTGTTCAATATTCACATGGATCCAACGATCAGAGAAAACATGGAAACAATTATTTTCAATAAAAAAACACATCCCAATTTACACACACAAAAAAAAAATTGGAGAAAAATTTAACACAAATATAATAATTTATGAATCCCATTGTAAAATATAAAAACTATAGAACATAATAAATGCAACAATTTCCATTGGTGATGCCCCATTTAAATTTTTACTCTCATAAAACCCATTTTATAGCATGCTTCACATCAGTTTCACAATTCAAACACACATTTATGTTTCTTAATAATTAATCTAACAAGATGAAACCCCACATTTATAATGAAAAAACATTATTCCACAAATTATCACCTATAAATTTATTTGAAAAAAACATCCACATATGGAATAAAAAAAATTAAAGAAGCACTAAAACGATGCACATGAGAACTATAACCAATTTATTTTCTCCAAAAACCATTCCTCACATATATATCACAAAAAATTTCCAAAATATGAATATCACAAAAAAATAATCCATAGATCACCTTTATAAGTAATCAAGAAACTCAAAATAGTATAATAATATAAAATAATGGAACCACAAAAATAAAACATGTAATATTCTAAAAAGAGTTGGAAAACCAAAATTGTTTATCCAAAAGTCCCTATAAGGTGTTGATCAAACAGAAACCATCATGATTTCACCCCACCTACCATGATCAGAACTTCATTAAGACTAATATCCCTGTGAAAAATAAGAACAAAAGAAGGGGGGAATAGTAACACTATAAACATGAAGAAATTAAATGATGAATGACTTACATGATGATTCTATGATGTTAGAAGTCTAAATCCAACAAAATATTGTTGCTCATGAAGTAAAATAATTTTTATAATAGGATTACATGGCTACAAAACATGAATGATGTGGATGGGAGGATATTTAAAGTTTAAATTGAAGATGGAAATAGGGTAATTTTTACTTTTTAATTACATGGAATAGTCTCAAGGTTAGGCAAGATAGTTTACCACACTATGTGTAAACTGCGATCCGTCACTAGAATCGAGAAAATTTCTAGACACCTATACTATACATATTTCAAAATCGTGTGATAATAGTGTGGTCACCAAAGTACACTATTAACAATTTCTACTTTATAAGAAAGGGCATATTGTTCCCCAAAATCGTGATCCAACTATTTTCCACTTCCATTCAAGCCCCAAAAAAATCCATTTTCACCCAAATTTCTAAGAACCATAATTGAGAAATAAGCTACTGAATATAAAAAAAATTCTCCTCAAATAAAACACACAGATATAAAAATTATTCCACCATTAAAATCATTGAACTCTATAATTTCAACTCAAAGATTGATCAAATTGAAGAAATAGATACTCCTCCTACTTCAAAGAATTATACCCCCATGTATCATTTCCATCAAAACCATTCATCCATATAACCCATAAAAATGGAATATAATTCCCAATATAAAATTTCTCATGAGAATCTACATTCCATACCAGCTGCTCAAACATAAAAAAAATCAGGTTCTCAGACCAACTCTTCCAAATTCAACACATGGGACAGATCCATATTATACATTTTCAACTCAGAATCATGGGAAAAATCTTGAATTAATGTCAACTTAGAAGGTGAAGATAACATATATTGTACATTACCAATCCGCTTTATAATCTAAAAAGGTATGAGATTCCTCAGTGTGAGATTCTCCATCCTACCAAGATGATTTTGACCTATGAGAGGTTCTCCATTTTGGATCACCCATTCACCCACATAAAAAAATCAAAATATTAGATCCTTATATCGACATAATATTTATAACAACTCTTTATCATTAAAAGACAAAGCCTAATTCAAATATCTTTATCAGATGTATCCTTCATATGGTTGGGTCCCAATAACGAGGTCTCACCCACCTCATCCCAACAAAAAGGAGAAAAAAATGTATGGCCAAAATGAACATAAAAGGAGGCATTCCCATTGAGAATTTGTAACTATTTTTATATGAAAACTCAACCAAACCCAAATGAATATCCCAAAAACATATAAAATCCAAAAACAATGTCCAGATCTTTTCTTCTAGTATATGATTTTCTCGATCCATCGAACAACCAAATTGAGCATGGTATGAATACTCAAATCGACCTATAACCCCATTGCCTATAAAATAATCCCAGAAAACTAGAGGAAAAACATGGGACCCTGTCAAATCTAATTACAGATAGGACACCACAATCCTTATTACCATAAGAACACACAATCGACCCAAAACATCCCCATTTACCGAGTCCATGATCCCAAGAAAATGGTTTTATTTTACCAGATGGTCAATCAATACCAAAATAGAATTCCATCCTCAATTTGAAAAGGTATTCCCATAATAAAATCTAGGGTGTTTTCATCAAACTTATTTGTAGGAAAAGGTGGAGGGTGAAGAAAACCATAATGTCGTTGGTGCTCCACATTAACATACTTACATGTCTAACAATGAAATAAAAAATAAAATATATATTTCCTCAATATTGGACACTAAAAATAACTATGAAAATTATATAACATCTTGGTGTCACCAGGATGAACGGACTTCTGAGACTAGAGGATATCATATATCGTAACCTTCCTCATAGAAAATAGTACCATGACACAACCTTGGAAAAAATGTATCCCTTAAGAGACGATGACCACTATCATGGTGTCTCCCTCAATTTAGAATATAAATAAAATGGTTTCACACCTCATAATTTGGCTTCTTTGGGTGAATCAACTATAGAAATGAAGGTATCCGATGAACAGTAGTCAAGAACACACATACAAAATGCTACATTGTCTACTTTTTCATATAATATAAGATCCCAATCAATTTTAACATATCACAACACTCATTCAATTCATTCATTTTTCATTTTTTTTATCAATGAATCTTCCACCACATTACCTTTTCATACGGTGAATACTATATCAAAATTAAACACTTGAAGATACTCTACCCAACGCCCTGCATCATATTGAATTATTTCTATGAGAAAATGTAGGATCAAATATAATGATATAGAAAAATTATAAACCTATCAACAAAAATATAATGAACAACATCCTTCAAGAATAGTGTCACTCCTACTATCTCCAGGTCATGGGTTGGATAACACATTTCATGTGGTCAGAGTTTGGGTAAACCATAAACCACCACATGGTCACCTGCATTATCACACACCCATGTCCCATACATATTTCATCAAAATAGACCACATATCATTTTCCAGGTTATGGAAAGATAAAAACATGGGTTGTTTACAACCACACCATTATCTCTTAAACAGAATCTTTACAGACATGGATCAATTCAAACTTCACCCCTTTCCGAGCGAGTGCTATCATGGATGAATAATGTCAAGAAAATTATCAAAATAGTATCATGTATTACACTACCAGTCCCAAAAAACTTCTCATATCAATATACATTATAATATGGTTCACAATAAATCACTACACAGATCTTCATAGGGGCCACTAAATCCCCTTTATTCTAGTTCACACGGCTCGCAATCATCATATCCCTAATCCAAATGGCGCACTTAGAAAACATCGCATATATATTATGATCTTGATGGGTGCCTTGAAAAATCCTCGAATGCCTCTCTTTCCTTTCAACGGTCCCTGAACATACCAGTAATTCATCAATGAATACAAAAATAATTAATTGAGATAGTTGTTGAACACCCTATTCATTATAACCTGAAATACTACTATACAATTTTCAACATAAACGGGAAGAACAATTAATAAAAATGAACATACCATTGTCAGAAGGCTATTTAAGAACATCCACCTCTCTAAATCTAACGTGGTGATATCCATAACAGATTTCAATCTTGTAAAATCTCCTTTCTTTCTTATGCTGATAAAACTAGTCATCAATTCGGGACTAGGGATACTTTTTATCAATCGTTTACATATTCGTCTTTCAGAAATCAATACACAACCAGAGATATCCATTTTATATCTACATAAATATAACTATATAATCCATATATGAGTCACTCGGGTTACTGAATCTGTTGGACTCCAAATCTTCCAGTTGTACCTTTAATTAACTCAACTAGGTGGGGTCCATATGGTGTGAGGGAATAGAATTCAGTTATGTTATGGGTGCCAAATCAGTATAGAACATCAAATCCTATTATGGAGGAAAACTAGAGAAATCATATAGAAAAACATCTTGGAAAATATCAACCAATGTAGGAAATCCACCAGAAGGAGAACCATCATCATCCCCCAATGCGAGAAATGAGACCTGATAGAAAATATTTCACAATTCTAGAAGTGGAGGTCCTACACATCCAAACTAATGATCCGACTAACCTTGAATGTCTTGGGTACTACCATCAAATTCTATAAAAGACAATCAACAACTATAAAAATCTACATGCACATTAAAATTCATAAATCAATCAATTATAATGATATCATCAAAGAGTTCTATCTTTAAAATAAGAAAATACCACTCTAACTGGACCCCTGATATGATGACTGCACAAGACGAACACCAGAAACCTTGATCACTCTTCTTATGAAGATATATCACCAAATCCATAACATAAGTAATATGATAATTTGGAATTTTTAACACATTACAAATATGGGATAAAATTAATGAAATGGAGTAACACATAATAAAAAAAGAAAAAACTAATATATATTCAACAATGATGTTACCTCAAACTATCGTAGGTCCAACATCTAATTCTAATAGTTCTTAAAAAACCATAAGAAGTTTACTCTTCACAAACTAACCAATGGAAGACCACTTTCATATATGTCTTCTCTTATCTAACTCGGCCTAGAAGATAATCCATCCCTACCATTATAACCTCCTAACCAGGAGCCATCATTCTTTGATGATTGTACCTTGGACGGAATCCCCATTGAATTTAAAGATATTTAAATACTCTAATATTAGTATGAAACATGAAAGAATCACTAAAAGTTTCGTATATTTCTATATATGTTATAAGGAATTGGTGGAGGGGAATATACAGATCGTTTGTTCCGTTTATTTCCCAACTGATGTCACACAACCATCCCACCATCAGAAGCCACAGATGAAGATTGCCAAGAAGGATGACCTTAACTACGACCTTACTTCTACCCTACTCATCATACTTCCTTTTTTTAATAGATGAACTACCACATCTGAAAACTAAAAATTCCCTCTAAAAATCAATATTTATTTGATGAACAATTCTCAACATTATAGCATGATCTTCCACCTCAGAATAAGTTTTCATTTTGAAAAATATGACATCAGAACGGATTTCCTACTACAACCCCAAATCTATCTTCTGACCATTCATCTGGTTATTGGAAACGATCTTGGGTGTGTACCAAACAGGATGTGATAAATGGATGTAAAAATCCATCATGGTCCATTCTCCTATTATAATCTCAAAAAAAACTCATGGGATCTAGATAAGACCAAATTCATAGGACAATACTACTCATTGAAAAATATAGTATTTTCTTTCCAACCCATCTGCTCATGCTTTCCAGCTTTTACCACCGAGTCCCACCATGTCTGATAGGGACCTTCAAATATGAATGAAGTAAATTTTACTCTAAAAAACATGGGAGTTTTTAGAAACCCAAATATCATCTCTATCGTTTCAATCCCTTACTATTCTTCGTTTTCATATACGTTAGAATAAAAAGAAGGAGGAATGTTTAGGAGGAACATATGATCTTGTACTTTTTAGAACCAGGTTCAGTTTCTATATCCTAGGATATACCATAACCCGCTCCATATACCAAATTATGGACTACCTGAACATTTAAATTCACTATTCCCTTATTTACAAGTGAGTGAGAACTCTATTCTCCCAATTCCTTAGGTTTTACTTGAATTCTCTGATGATTCATATTACTACAATAAGAAAAAACCAAATGGAAATACCAAAAATAAAACCATTATGAATGTCTTCATCAAAAACCAAAAATCCTATAAACGTCCATAAATAAAAAATATAACGAAATCAATTATAATAAAAAGAACTTCCAAAACACCCCACCCTTACCTAGTGTCTACACACAGTGTGCAACATGTATGTCTCACCTAGAGGAGAAGCTAAATCATATTAAAACATCAAATGGTACCTCCAATCCTCCAAAAAAGTGTGTTGGATATACACTACAATCATACCTAGAAAATCATGGTATGACAATACAATCTTTAGTCTTTCTATACTCATCCCAAAAAAAACATGACCGAAAAGCATCACCTCAATTGATATATTTTTTTCATGAACCCTGGCAGAGTAACATCCAGCATGACACATAATCCAATATGGGACATGGTCTGAAGGGCTTTCCCAATAACAAAGGACTAAGAAATAGATTATTGGTATGAAAAATTACTTATGGGAATTATTTCACCTATTTATATATTTATAAAGAACCAACAATAATAAATATCACAATTACTGATTACAATAACCAAATAATGTTCACTAATTTTTTAGATTCAATGTTCTAAAAGTTTAACCAAAAACAAAAATAAAATAATAGAATAAAGACAATAAAAAACAAGCAAAAAATCGCCATGAAAAAAAAGGACACCACCCTCAAGCAACCACCTCTAGCAATTGCATGACATGAGACATTAGGAACCAGGTCCACTATCACCACCATGATACCTCTTACATTATCCTGGGTTATACATAAAAATTATTCATGCATCCAAAGGTTTATTTTGGGTGTGATCTATATCGCAATAGGGTGCTAACAGAAAGATTGAAGTCTTGCTATAAAATTATAAGACAAATCAATATTCAAATCAGCATAATAATTTTTGAAACAATCAGAAGGAAAGAATTAAGAAAACATTATCAAGAAACAAATTTTAAGGAAAAAATAGTTCACAAAAAAGATTTATTGAAACTAAAACACACAAAAGGTTTACAGTATACTGATGGATATCACCACATAACATAATAATCATTTTAAAAGAGAGAACTATTCGAAATTCTATTTATTAATTAGCACAAGTGCGACCCCATGAACCTCATCCCTTAGTGCTCAAAATAATACAATTAAAATAAAAAAAAAACACCCTTCCAGAAAACATTATAGGGGATTGAATCCCAAGGTTCATAGTTCAGAAAGTAATAAGGCAACACCAATAGTAATACAAAACACGAGCTAGTTTATGGGATACTATCCCAATATTCTAGTGGTCTCCAATCATATCACATATTCAGTTAGTGTTGTAGTGTCAATCCTACTAGATGAATCCAGGTTCCCCAATAGTATGTAAGCAATTTTACTAGTTCTAGTTCACCCACCTAGATAAAGAGGCTCCCATTTGTGCTCAAATTCTATTTCACATATAACAAAAATATACACTATCACATAGACTTTCCAAGCGTCAAAATCACAAATGGAATTCACTACATCCACAATTCACACTGATCCAACTATCAAAGTTCACATGGAAAACCCCATTTTCCATATCACAGGCACACTGAACCCATATGTAAATACATTTTCCACCACTTTCAAAAATTTATGAAACCAATATTGAAGTATAAAAAGAAGATCACTTAAAACATTAACTATTTCCATTGGAAATGCTCATTTCCATTTTATACTATAATCAAAACCATTATATAGCATTATTTAAATCATATTATCCATTGAAATGAAAATTTAAGGTTCACAGTAAAGAATACTACATGAAAAAACCCATTTCTCTTAGAAACCCAACTATCAGCACATTTACACTTTTAAACCTATTTCAAAAAACTATTTGATCCAACCACACAAGGTATAAAATATATTCATGAAGCACTAGAATTATTCCCAAAAGGAATATGATTTCTTTGATGCCAGCATTCATGACATACGAATCTAAAAACAATTTAAAAACATGATTATAACCACACTAATAATCTATATTACACATTCATGAAGATAAAATGTTTATTGAAATCAGATAATAATGTAAAATCCTAGAACCACCAACCTCATAGTTGGACAATCCTGAAAACTACTAAATACCCACAATAATACCTCTACAAGACACTATATAGTAATTATAGAAAAAAAACATCATTACATTACCGAAAATATCATGATTGGGCCCCATTATTTCAATTATCCTAGTGGAATATACGTAATCAAGGAGTGAAGAATAAACCCAAAAAGAGGGAGAAATAAAGGGTTAATGAATTAATTGATTATTCCTTGATGTTTTAAAGATAATACCACCAAATAATTGATTCAAAAGAGTTATATGACTGCTTTTTGGAGGCTCCCATGTATAAAAATATCATATTGGGTAGATAGGAGGGAATTTAATGATAAAATCAATGATGAAAATATGATAATTTTCTACATTTTAAAATCCTAGAAATTCACATGGTTATACCGCATGGTTTTCTAAACTATTAAACCTCACTATATAAGTGGAACACTGTAGACTGTTAGCCCCCATGCTTTATGAAACTGTGTGTTCACAATTATTAAAATTAAAATTTATGTACAGTTTACTGGGAAAGAGCGAATGGTTTCCCCTAACCTTATTCCAACCATGTGTGACCTGATGTCGTTCCCTAAAACACTATTTTTACCAAAATCTCTTTGAAAACCCATGGGATAAATAATTATCTGAAAAAACTTTATCGCAAAGAAAATTCTAGGATATGAGATATATCATTATATGTTTCAAAAATACTACTTTATCAAAAAAATGTTTTAAGTATTTTTTAAATAGAAGTAAAATTATTTTTTAAAAAATTTAGAAAATTAATATGATAAAAATAGATAAATTTTTAAATTATCATACCCATATTATTTTTGTGATATTTGTTTTAATTTTTTTAAATTGATTCAATATTTGAGGTATAGTGAAAACTACTGAATTTTAACTCAGAACTACATTTAATTTTATATTAGTTATAATTATAGATTATAGAAAAATTGGTTTAAAAGTAAACATAATTAAAATAAATATCTATTAGTATATATTAGTCCATTGGAATAATTTTCATATTGAATTTGGATATAAATACATTTAAGGCTATTAATGATTTTTTCGTTGAAAACCTGCATTCTCACCCCATCTATGGTATAAATTTAACAATAATATTTTCCATTTATATGGGTGGTATTTAGAAAAATGGTTTCCATTTTTTGAATCATAATAATTAATATTATCGAATTAGTTCAAAATAATTTTTTACCAAAATTAATATTGAAAATTTGGAAAAAAATAATTACCACTGGTAAGGTAAAAATGGCCATACTAGTGGATAAAATAAAAAGAGAAGAGTTAAAATGACATAGAATAATGAATAAATTATATTATATGGACATATTAGGACCATATATTTTAATATACTTGAGATGTTATATTTTCAAGCTATTTGGCATGAGGAAAATGTGTGTATAAATTTCGTTTTCAAAAAATTTATAGTGTGACACTCACTCAACTTATAAAAGGCCACCTCTATCCTCTCTAATTTAGAACATCAAACCCAACTGGTTTCTAAATTAATTGAAAATATAACTTCCCAAATTCCCTATTATCTACCTATATTCCTTATTTTGGTTAGAAATAAATCATTAGACATATACTGATGTATCCAAAAAGTGGTTGCCTGGGGAAGATGTATCATTCCTTAATGAGTGTTTTTATATTATTTCTTCCTCCAAATCCATAAATTATTTTTCAAAAATTAATATATAATATTCTAATAATTTTCCATATAACAATGTCTTTATCTAATTTCCATGATATACAACCATCTTCTCTTCAATAAAATGGTCTAATAAATAGTCATTCGTGAGTACGACAGACTTACCGCCACAAGAACCGATGTCATTCGTATTACCATTAAAAAACTATAATATATATATATATATATTGACATATTAAATGATTATATAGGATATTTATGATATTATTATTCTTCTAAAATAATAACATAATATTTTCCTTTTTCACTTTTCATTTCGAGGGAATATAATGATGTCGCTCATGTGTACGATTGAATACTTGCAAAAAAACTGTCAAATTAACTCTTTACATGGAAGATAATAAGGATTTTTTTAGTGTAAACTTGAGATAAATATGGAATAAAAATTATTTTTATATATTAATATATTATTTACATTAATTTTTATATTTTCATTGGGAAAGTGGATATAACATTCATCTGTATATACGACCTACCATCTCCGTTAACGGTGTATTTTATTATCTATCACTAAATTTTATGGATCACTAAAAATACATTCATAGTGAATGTATAAGATATTTATATCATGGTTATAATTATAGATATTATAGAACCAAAATCAATGAATGAGAACCAAAAAATAAAATTCAAAACCTATAAAAAAACAAATCGTTTTTACCCGAAACATGACTTTACCATGGAATTGTTAATAAGAGGGTAATAAAATTTATTAAATAAATAGTATTATAATAATTTTATATATATATATGGTTATGACATGTAATATTGATTTTGAGTCTTTTTGGTAAAGAATGTTTTTTTAAAATATCCTTATTTGATAAATATGTTATGTTATACACTTATCTTTCCTTATGAGGTATATTAACAGATCCACATACATGTAATATCCTGAATTTATTTATCCTCATGAAATGTTATTTTTCATTTAATCATTCTAATTCATCATAATTTTTTTAGTGATTCAAAATTGTAAAATATTTTATGTTACAATTGCATCATTTATCAGGACTGTTCATGATTATGATTATGATGATAAAATCATATTATTAATAATTCAAGAAACTCATTAATTTTCTTATCATATTTATATTCATGATATTAATAGTACCATTTATCAACTCATTGTAATTAAAATAATCATTCATCTTTTTGTAATAAAATTCTAATTTATTTCAAACTTTGGACGAAAAATCATATTCTTATAAAACATTTTTTACTAAAAATGTTTTGAAAATGTTTTATTATTACCCTATGATTTTGAAAGACATTTTTACAGATTTATGAATTTATTATCAAATTAAATGTAATATTAGTTTCATTTTTAAAACAATTCATGTTTTATCAAAAAAATTATTTATTAAATAATTGTTTTTTACATGCATGGCATAAACCATATTTATATATTTCATGAAAACTCAATTATTTCATGTATACAACACATATTATCTAATTTAATTTCATGGGATAATTTTTCCAAATAATTTTGGAAATTTATATATTTTAAAAAGATGATTAAAAAAGAAATATATTTCAAAAATATTTTTTGTTTTTTAAAAAAATATTTCAAATTATAAAGTATATTTTCTAAAATAATATATTAAATCATATTTTAACCTTAAATTATATGTCATTAAGAATTTTTCCAATGAAATTAATTTTAAAATAATATGTTTTTAATGGAGTTTTTCAATGCAGAAAAAATATTTATCTCTATAAATTTTTTTATTGAATTTGTAAATATTTCATTATATGTTATCAATGTTATTTTAAATAAAAAAGATATAAAATATATTTAATTAGATTTTACTTTCAAAAATAAATATTTATTGGAAAGTTATTTTACTTATTAAATTTCACATGTAATCATTAAAAATCATTTTCCATCATGGATGACATCTATTGATGTAACTAATAATTTAATCTGTATATGAACAAAACATACCATTAATATTCATTATTTGAATTCATAGTGAATTTTTTTAATACCTTTTCTCCTCTATGAGTTATACCATCATAAAACTATTATAAAACCTGTTTCTATTTCTGGTCTATTCTATGATGAAATGATGCTATGATTTCGAAACCTATCTATTTTCTACATGTTATGATTTGATGAAATTTTTATGAAACCCATTTAATATCATTGAATATGATATGATTAATGATTTATAATATTTTGTAACAAAAACATATTGATTCTATTATGATATGAGGTGGACCCATATCTCTCTCAATGAATTGGTAAAGATTTATATCTCCTGAGATAGAAATGAATGGAACAGGGACTGATCGTAGTTTAGTAGGAGACATTGTCTACTATTATTGTCATATAAGTGAACCTTGAATACTATGATCGATATGAAGGTGTCACATTCCACTATGATAGAATTGGAAGTGTTCCATAACTACTATATAAATGATTTAATATACTTATAAGTACAATACATACCAATGATTTATTCTACCATTATTCTATCATGTATACTGTTCGATTATTAACTTAGGATTCATGTCATGTGAATTTATAATACATATTTCATGACTCTATATTATGATATCTTATATGTAGTGTATGGTATTCAAATTATATTCTCAAGATCTGATACCCATATATTAATGCTATGCTTATGTATATCACTTTTTTATCCATACTTTTCATCTGATCACACCCTTTCATATTTTAATTTCCCATTTTCATGAATAAATGGATTATATATGACATGTATAAGAAGGGTGTTAGATATATTTGGATTTTTTCTAGATGATTTAATTCACCTATGAACCAGTTTTTATGATTTATAATTTCAAAAGGAAATATAGCATTCCATTGCTCATGAATGTTCTTGTGTAATGTGAAAACATTCTCATAATAAAGGATGAAATATATATCTTTGAAAATATTGATTCAATATAATTTCAGATATTCAAACATCATAGTAAAATTTATAATATATAAATAAATAAATATATGAAATAAAAATGTCAAAAACAGAATTGTGTTTTATTATCATTAAAACCACCTAAGAGTGTTATGTGTTCAATAGTGTACCCTTTTTATGATCATAGATAGTTGATAAATTAATTAGTAAAAATATATTAAATCTAAATTTCACATTGATATGAAAAAAATTAATGCCAATATTTTTCAATGAAGTATAGAATTCATTTAATGAATATTTTGAACACTTAATAAAAACATACTTCAGATTAAATTATCTTCCCCCCATTTTACATATAATAAAAATAAATGTCCCTTTAATGTCATTACAATATGTTATCCCCATCATGATAATTAAAAATAATTAAGAACATAAAAGATATCTATCATTGAAATCACATTTATTGTAAAAAAAATTATAATATTTAACATCAACAAACAATAATGGAACCTTTGTAAAGTTGAAGAAAAAATACTTTTCCCCATTGTTAATTAAACACATCATTCATATAATTATCCTCTCCCAGTAATTACCATACCATTAATTTCATCAAATTACACTTCCACTTTGATATTATCATTTCCATCAACGTAAGTGTTAGATAAAAATTGAAAATTATTTTTAATGTACTACATGCCTGAGAAAAGAAATATATTTTGAATAAAATTAATACCATCAGTAGTGTTAATTTAAGAGTGATAAAAAAATATTTCATTATAAATATAAAACCAATATTTTTATAAGACATTATTTTTAAAAAAAATTCAAAAAAGAATATATTTAAACTTGTCAAAAAAGGCTTTTTAAACCCAAAAATTGCACACTCCAAGCTATTTTCCATTTAAATAGCTTTTTTGATGATAAAAATAATAAATAAAATTTTACAACAAGTCATTCTCTTAAAAAATTTCTCATTTTGAAATAGATTCCCCACACCAAAAATTAATGAATATTATTATAAGTAAAATGGTAAACCCAAATATATAATACAAGAGTTAAACAAAAAAACAATAATATCACATTATATATTTAAATCACTTATTCAATCATTTAACGATTTAAATAATGTAGATGAATAGATTAATGTCCAAAAATGAAATAAATGGAAAAATGATTTCAATATGAATCAATAAAATGAATTTATTAAATAAAATAATACAATTTCATAATTTTTAAAAATATAATTAAATCTAAATAATTACGATTTCAAAAATAAAATAAAATACTCACAAGTATGTAATTCTTAACACTCCTGTAATATAATAAATATGTTCAACCATATGGGGTTTTGTGAAAATATTGGCGATTTGAATGTCAAGTAATGAAAACCTTGCATGATGTCACCATTTAATAAATGGTGTTTTTTAGAATGGGGACTAAATTCAATTTAATTCGTCTAAGGGTATTAAATTAGATTTTTTGAAATTTTAATCTCACATGTATTGTCACACTTAATGGGAACATGGTATAACTTAATCCATATTATTGGGATAAAAAATATCCCACTAAAATATATTACACTTCATTAATATAAATATCATTCAAATTTTTCCGCTCACATATCCATGAGAAAAGGGGTTTTCCATGTTGGTTGGAAGTCCCCCATTTACTTTTCCTATCTAGTTATAGACCAAAAAATCTGCATCAGAATAACTAGAATGTTCAAAAGTAGTGTCTTTTTTATAAAACAACCCATGAATTCAATTTTTATTATAAATATATAAAAACTAATTGAGTGGTTTTTTAATATATTCATTTGTAATTTCTTTAAAATTACCATAATTCCATACACTAATCACGATGTCCATCCATGTTAGAGTAAAATAAATTATATTCCCAATCATTACTCTATAAATATTATTTTCCACCATATTACCAAGTTAATGTAATGTAATATTATACAGACTACTCATTTGGGTTCTAGTCTCATTAATTGGATACATTTAATAAAATTTATAATATTATTAGTTTATTTTATTTGGCATAGAAATTTTCTATCTAATTTTTTTAAAATATAAAAATAAGGGAAATATTGTAGTTTTTCTCATAAAACTCCTATCAAATTAATCTAATAATATATTTAATAAATTATTACAAATATTTTCATTAGTTAATCCAAAAATGTGATCTTAAACATAAATATGAATTATTAATTTATTATGAAAAATTTATTTTATTAATATTATTGAAACTTATTTTATATTTAAAAATTTTTTTCTAAATGAAATATTGTAGACCTATCATTCAATGACCTAGTGGTTTATTTTAAACAACCAAATTCATTAATAATGACTAAAATGTGATTCAAATATTTTTTCTTCAAAACAATGTTGTTATTCTACAAAATAAGTTTTAGTAATTAAAAAATTTATAAATTCATTATTCATATCCATTATAGAACAAATACTATTTAATTTATAGGTGAATTTATATAATATCTAAATAGATTCCATCCTAGATAATGGAGAAAATTAATCACAATAATCATTTACACCTTCATAATTGTAGAAAATATCTTGAAAAAATGCATATTTATCAGTTATATTACCTTTATCATCTAATTTATTTCTATATTTCAATTTAGTGATCATAATATGATGAAAATCATTCATTTATATAAGAATCCATGAATTTTATAATGTAATTTTTTTAAATATCTTATTGAGAAACACATAATTTTTATTAACAATGGCATCATAACAACATTGTGGATTAAGGTTTTATAGTGTGATGTTCTATTTCATTTATGACTTAACACATAGTATGATTATTGACATGAAAATCCTTAATGAAATTTTCTAGGGGATGGTCTTTAGATGTGTACATTTCCTTGGGTAATGTGAAAGGATATTTTTATTATACAATTTAATTAGGAGTTCAAATTTTATAATAATGAAAAATTATTATGGATGACCTCAATATCATCAATTTCGAAATTATTTTTTTAAAAAATCTCATCAAATATTATTTGGATTAATGCATAAATTCTTTTTTTTTCATTTATTGAAAACATGTTAAGCTTTAATTGAGTGGTAATACTAAATAAAGATACCATCAATCGGTTTGGGGTCAAATTTAGAAAAAAAAACTTGGTTATGAATAAAAAAATATAAAACAAAAAAAACATAAAATAACCAAACTTAGGTAATTTAACTTTCCAAATATCATAAGGAATATTTTTAAGATTGTATATAATTATTACATTAATAATGTAATATGTTTCATATTTCTTTCCTCAGTCTAAAAATATTGAAGTACTTTTAATTCAATAATTCTAGTTTATGAAATTTAATTAAATGTTTTATTCCATAATTTCACAAAACAATTTTATTCAGGTGTTATTTATGGGAAATGATTAACATATCATTTTTAAAATAATAATAATAATAATAAATTTTTTAAATCTCTCCCTCATCAACATTATAGATGGAAAAATACTATACCCACTTTAATTTCCGAACATTCTTGATATATACGATGTAGACATTACAAGCGTAATTTTTATGTTTCAATAAACAATCCCATTTAAAACATGTAAATTCATCTACAATTACAAATATGTATGACTTATATCCCATACCTTAAACTTTGTTCTATCTAAAAAACATTAATATGTACATGTACAAGGGCCTCAGTGTCCAAAACACAATTTTTAGATTTAAAGTATTTTTATTTTTATTAATAATTCACAATAGACCAAAAATATGTTTTTAAATTGAATATTTTGAAATGATTATATGTGATGGTTTTGAGAATTGTTAGCTATTTGGTGGTACTACAGTGAACACAGTTCATATTATATAACGGTGACTTATAGACTTATGCATCCATGAATTTAACTTCTTCACTTGCAATATATTTTAAATAAATAACATAAAAAATTAAAAATGAAGTGGTAAATAAAATATTTCTATAGGAATCATAAACATTGAATATATGATTTTTTAATGAACAATTAGAAATAATTTCACATAATGAAATAATTATAAAAAAATTATGATTAAAAATATTATCATATTAAAGAACATTAATATGAGCGGTGTTCGATAAGCCAATGATACCAATATAGATTACCAAACTCTTTGAGTTTTATATAAAGGATAAATTAAATACATAATGTTTATCATGGGTGGTTTTACATAGTATATTCACCACACATATGCCTCAATAATTCTTTATCATTGTACCATATAGCTCATCGAGATGTTGTATTGAGACATTATACCTATGAAACAATTAAGTACAATAGATTTTTTGTACCAAAAAAATTATTTCCTTAAATGTCCGATGTAAAATATTTTGGAACCCATAAGGGATTTAATTTTTTTATAAAATATACATTTTGAGAGAGACCATTATATTATATCATTATATATGGACAAATTTTATAATTTAATTCATAAATAATGAACCCTATTTTTAAATATTAATTGAAAATTCTATATTGAGTTTTACCACTATCAATCATTCTATGTGGGTAATTTCGAGAAGATAATTCTTTATTAGAGCATTAAAGATCATAAGTACATTTCCTAATACATTGTGGAAAAAAATTAGTTTGTTCATAAATTTATTGAATTATGAAATATATTCCTTAAGGGCATTAAATTAATATTCCTATATTTATACAAGGGGTGACACATTTAAAAACCATTTTATTTAAACATTATTTATTTTATTTTGCAGAATTTATTTTCCCCCAATGAAAAATAGATTCTTCTTTCATGATCATCATCATTTTTTAAGGAAATTAATTTTATTTTCAATTAACTTTCCATAGTTTTTCATTTTCATTGGTAAGTACATAAAATTAAAAATCAAAATTATTTTATTCATTTTTAATATCTTTTATTTGTATTATTCTCACAAAATGTATCCATTATTTGATATATTAAATTAATATGACTGTTATAATTTACATTTCTAGAATAGAAATTAGATTTTCAATAATTTACCCTTGAATCAGATCATTGTTGGTAATGAGACACTTTTCTATTCCATCACTGGGTTCTACAAAAGTTATGGACTCGTCACATTAACTCCATTTTTATACCATTAAATTATTATTATAATAAATATATTTATTTTTTTCACTTAGGAGAGGGAATATATGGTTTGATATTGACCATGTTTTCCACTCATAGAATCATACATCTAGTTGAAATTTTTACTTCTACTCCTTTTTCATAGTCTATGGACTTTTTCTTATTGAAGAACATATTTATATTTTTGTCATGATATAAAATATTGACGTCACATCAAAATAAATGATCAGTATTTTATTTCAAATATGTTTTATTTTAATCATTCACATCATTGGTTTCCATTACTTTTTATCACTTCCGAGTAATTGGATAGGTCACAAGAGATCAAATGATATCATCAACTAACATATTCATCTTGTATTTAACTTCTTACATTTTAACCAAATTTGGTTCCTAAGATTTTAGAAATACCCATGGGTTATCTTCAAAAGTGTCTCAATTTTAATTACATACATCACATAAAAATACCAATGAATTGAGAAATAATTTAAATAATGGACTTTTGAAAATTCATTCTAAATAATTTACAATAATTTAGGTATATATTAATCTAATTTTATTTTACATTATTATTATCTTCAAGGGTAAAATCTTATGATATTAAAATGTGATGGGTAGTTTTAAAATTGGAAACATGGTAAAATTAACTCTAATATAACCATCAATAATGGGAAATCCTGTACATTCCATTCATTTCAATATCATATTTGTCATCAAGATACTGGTTTTCATATGTTTCCTTATTGGGGTATATTAAATCATTTAAATTTTACAAGTAATATATATTATATTTTTATGAAATCTAGAAATTATAGTTTTTCAGTAACCATAATCAGTTCAATTTATTCCAAGGGATCCTCCCTTTGAGGTTCCTTCCAGAGAACATTCAGAATAATAGTTAATTACAATCTTTTCAATATTTTCCTTGAATATAGTTATGGTTTTTTAATTGTGGTAGGATCTAAAAAAACTAATTACTTTATGTAATGACTGAAAGATGATTGGTGAATTTACATTAAATTTATAAAGAAATGATTATTATATTACTTTAAATAATAAAAATCAAAGGAATATACTAAAATTTAATAAATTTAATTATAGTGAAAAAATAAATTTTATAGGTAATACACAATACATTGTTAATAGAGTAAAGAAATAATTCAAAAAGGGATCCCAAAATATACTTTTATTAACTTCAGGAGAGTTCTTATTTCCCTTTGGATTCAGAGTTATCAAATAAACCCATTAATATTATGTAAGACTCATCATTTTTAGAAATTAAAGCAGGAACCCCATTTATTGTGCTATTATTTTAGTATTTGTGTCTAAAATTTGAATCTCCCACGCTTTTAATTGTTTTGTTCATCAACCCCCTCACACACAATGGTTTAAAAAAAAATAAACCAAACTTCATATTGTGATTACCGAACCTTATAACACTCAATTGTATTGAGAAACTATGCAATTAAGGAATCACATATTTTATGTAGTGACCCATGTCATTGTGGTTTAGAAAAAATCCTAATGGAATTTCAAAATTAATTTTTTGAAGAAAGTGCATTTTTATTACGAGAATTTAGGATTGATTTATAATATTTGTTACCTATTTAATTACTAATTTTATACTTATTATGAGTCTTGTAGGTGTCTAAGGGGATAAAAGAAGCTTTTGGGGATGTTTGGTGGATTATGTTTCTGACGAAGCAAGACATCCACAAAGTAGCTGATAGGCACCACTGATATGTTGGTAGGCACCATAGGCATTCCATTTGTGTCTGTATATAGAAGATACTACATCCAATTGTAATCTAGTGTGTTCCAATACATATATAGTCCTACCATTTAAGGTGAATTACCTACTTCTTCCCCACAGAATTTTAAGTGGAAACCCATACTATCCTCCTAGGATGGGAATATGAGAAAAATAATAAACCCCATTCATCACACATGAGGTGGAGATGATGTTATTGTCATTTTAAATGAAATTTTGCATCTATATCTCCACTCCACCTTCCATATATTATTAACTCCATTATTGGATGATGTTAGTTCAACTGTTGTGTTTTGGGAGTAAATAATTTTTATTAGATCATGGTGAAATCATTTTCCAGTAAGAGGATTTTGTGTGCATTTCATAGAGGGATCAAGATGTCATAAAAATATATTATTTATTATTTATCATTTTGCGAGAGTAATTATTTGTGGTAAAAATGATTGGTTAATCAAGTTTAAAAATTGTGAATTTTTCATGGTATTGGATCATGGGTGATTTGGGTGTGTAACTCACCCGGTTTCTCAGATATTTTTTGCTATTGGGAAACCAAGTGAGTTAGGTGATAATTATGATAATTGATCTTTTATTTTAAATTAATTAAATTAATTAAATTAACAGTGATATATATTAAGATAGATTCTATTGGATTCTATAGAACCAATGATGGGCATGAGAAGAGTTTCAGAAACTTGTTCGAAGTAGGGGGTCTTTAACATATTTGAGTGTCATGGATAATTTTTTCTTTATTTTTGTGTACCTCATTAATATTAATTTCTAGTATGTTTCATTTGTTTTGTGTGTTAACTAATGTTGTTTTCTCATGTAATAAAAGTATTGGATTGATTTCTATGGAATTTATGGACCCATAATGTGTTGAGATGGGTCCATAGGACCTAGTTGGGTGAAAATACATCAAACCAGGCCAGGAGAGACTACATTCTTTATAGATAGATGTTGAGTTATAAGCTTGGTTTTGTGACATATTTTATTTCTATAACAAGGGATAACCTTTTGTTTGATGTAATCACCCTGGGTTTGTAGGTAGGGTGGGGATATATAACATTTAAACCTCCAAATAACCTATGATGTGGGGCAGTTTGATTTATTAAGCCTCCCAATAACTTTTGGGATGGATCGATGTTATTGATAAGAATCTATAGAACCTTCGGTGATGGGATGGTGGGATTTTTACTACCCAAGAACCCAAGGGATGTGCTGGTGTAATTTATCTAGAACCCTAGAACGTATAGGGATACCTCCAGGTGCATGGATGACCTCCACAGAGTGTGTATTGATGGTTTTCTGTTTACTAATGGACCTCCTTGTGTAAAAACCTATGTAAATTAGAGAATAATTTGTTTTTCATTCTAGTATTAAATTGTATAATTGGTTAAAAATGTATAATAAAATTAGGTGTATTTATTAAAATGTTTCGAATCTGTACTAATATAATAATAACATTAGTACCTATAACAAAGTTATGGAGACTGTGCGAGGAGGTCGTGAGATGGTCTACCTAGATAGTAGCTATCACACGATTAGCGAACGATTTGTCTAACCGTGTGACCTAACTGTGTGTATGGTTTAAATGAGATCTAAAAAAGTGTATCTTACACATTTTTACCACTATGTGGCTAATTGTTTTTCTCCAAACCATCCATAACTCGGGATTTATATTCCATGAAGGTACATGAACCTCTCCCAAGATATTTGGAGTCAATCCAACGGTTTCCCATTTTGTTTCAATCTCGGATTCTTGACGTATCTTATCGTTCATCATCCTTCATGATCAGTTTCTTATATCTACTTAGATATAATTCTCATATCTTCTTGGTTCCTCTGATTGACCTTGTTTTTTAAGAGTTCTTTGTCTGTTTCATGTATCATAAAAAACAATGAGGTAGGTGTCTTATTTCTCAACTCCACATTGTAGAATAGATGGGCACGATTTTTAATTGATCTTCTTTTTGATCAATTAATCATGTATTGAATGGGTATAAATTGTTATAAACATTCTTTTTCGATGGTTTGGTATGTTGTGGAAATATGTAAAATTTCATGTTTTGAATAAAGTGATTTTGTTCTTAGTCATAAAATATGGATTTTAAAATGGGAATTTCTATAAATATGGAAAATGGATTTGATTATATGTTTTCAATAAAAAATGGATTTTAAATTGAAATTAAATGGTTGTTTGTAAATTAATTTTTTTTAATAAAATATCGTTTTATTGAAATGGTTTGATATGATTATTTTAAATGGTTTTCGCATACATGTGGTTTTGTGTGACATCATGATTGACATGAAACTAAATAAGTAATGTGTAACATTGGGGTACAAGGTTTGTGACCCTAAATCACTGGCATGTGTCATTATGAAACAAGGTAATTGGATGATAGACCATTCATTCATATAGAAAATTCAAAAAAGCATGCATGTGTGGGTTTGTTGTGTAATATGGAACGGGTATGCCAAAATTACATTAAGAATTATTTTAAGCCTCGATTAGTTAATTTTTCTAAAAATAACTTATTGTAAATTGGTTTCATTTAATATGGTGTGAATGTTTTTCTAAATGGTTTTCAATTATTTAATATTTTGTTACGAACTGATTTGGTGAATTTTTTTATTTAAACTATTTTTTTTATAATGTGTTAACCATTATATAATATTAGCGTGAGTAGGTAAATCATTGAGACACCCTATTGTGTTATATACTCTCCCATACATTGAAACGTTGGTGCTTTTGCAAATTCTACCTTTCGAGACTTGGGAAAAGGTAAAGTATCACATCGCTTTAGCACCATGTCTTGACACTTTAGACAACTTGGTAATATTAGATCATGGAGTCTTATTGTCATCATGTAGTTTATTCATTTTTATTCTACTTCTAACATTGATGTTGGTATATCATCCACTATAGAATACTTTTTGTTGTTGTTAAAAATAGAATTATTTGAAATGTCTTAATTTATTTCATGCATCATATAGTGAGCTATTGCGGAAGGCCTTTCATGTTTATTTTTATACATTAATGGGAATATAATTTCCCACATTCATTTAAACCATGCGGAACTTTTTTCTAGCATTTTGAATCATGGGGATGTCACAAAAGGACAAATAATGAGTCATTGTACTCTCAAGACAATTGGAATTATAAGGTCATTAAAAATGGTATCAGCTTGTTCGGTCCTTGCAAAAAAGTAGACATTAGGGTTGTTGGACATGGAGTTGAAAATCATTCTTATCTTTTCCTTCGGTTGGAATCTTATACAAGAGTAGGATTTTCCTAACATGAAATGTATAGCATAAAAGGATATAGATAACCCTTTCATGATAAACCTCATGTAACTATGGATTTGCGTACATAAGTGTTTGGAGACACATCCTGGACATGAAAATATCATCTTCATGGGTTCAACCAATGAGACGAGCATAACATGAATTATAGATGAATGAATTCCTAATACGAGTGCATACATTATTCCATGGAATGATTTATGTTGGTTATAAAGTGTTATTTTTTTAAATATATTGTATTTTTATTCAAAATAATGACTTTGAAAAATCATGGGGATATATTTGGGAAATGGATTGATTTTCATAAGCAAGAATAGGTTTTTAAAAAAATTAGTGAAAATGGAAAAAGTTTTATTTTGGAAAAAATGTGGTCAAATTTAATGTTATAGAATTTGAAATGCTAAGCCATTAATTTCTAGAGAGTGAGAATGACAGAGTTTGATGTTGGTTTAGAAAATGGAACCTGGTAGGTTTCATAGAAATCGACCCGAAGAAGCAGCATAGAATGTGGTTTCACATGAACCATGGGTTAACCAAGATCCATTTCTGCGTATTTTCCCTACTTTTTCATGATGTGGATATAGGGAAATAGAGTAATTATCCAAGGCATGTGGATCATTCAATATAGTTCATGAAGAATATTTAACATAACTTCTGGGGTTATGTTGAACCTAAAAATGAGGATGTGTGTTTAAGTAGGATAAATCATATCTTAGATTTCATTGTCACACTATCGTAGATAAATGTCAAGTTATAGTCTTATCATCTCAAGGATCATGCATTCCAGTGGTGGGATTAAGCTGTTTAGGATTAATTTGATGAAGGCCTCACATGGAAGGATTTTGATAAATTGTTCAATAAACAATTCTATCCTCATATGGTCAAAATATAGAAAAATATGGACATAATTATACTGAAGTTGTATAATCATTATGTCATTGAATATGTGGCTGAATTCATGAATTTAGTGAACTTTTCACCAGAATTAGTGCCACGTGAATCCTTAAAGGAACACATCTTTGAATCGTGGCTATGGTATGATATTCTGTCAAATTTTTCATTGCTCTGTATTACATATTATATAGATATGCTGAAAAGGGAGATTATTGCTGAACATGACATCCTAGGATCTATGGTAGGAGGTATGATTATACCTACAGGAAATGGTGTGAACTCAAATAATGGGAGCTTATGGAAAAGGGAATCATATTTTCCAGGATTAAGTGGAAATCAGAATTAGAAAGTTGCATCAGTGAACCTTTCTTGATGACCTATGAGCAGATCGGATTGTTTTCAATGTGGTTCATTTGACCACATAATGGGGGAGTGTATGGCACCACCTAGAACATGCTATAACTATAATCATATGAGTAATATTCAGCACTATTATAAATGTGATCCATGGATGGTTGCTCGAGACACTTCTCAGCTATCACAAGCATCGTATTATTTAACATGTTGAGGAAAAAAAACCAGTCCCACTAGGAAACCAGATATATACATGAATATTCTAGAGATACAACGACTCATCAACCATGGAAATATAAGCATGGAAACAAGGAGATTATTGATGTGACAATAAATTGTATGGAGATGATCAAATGGTTGTCGATGATTAGGATGGATAATCAATAGTGAGAGGAACAATTCTATTGAATTATAACCTTGTGCATGTTTCCTTCGATACTAGTGAATCACATTCTTTCACTGCTTCTTGTGTTGTTTATTTTCTATGTTGAATGTCCAAATTTATAACTAATGTTTTAAAACTCCAAACTATTATCAGGGATAGAGGATGTCAAACTTTTGTGTGTATAGTATATGTTAATATAATTAATGGTGCTAATTGAAAATTGGACTTCTCGGTGATGGAAATGGTTTTCTATGATGTATTCCTAGTTATGGATTGGTTAACAATGTTTAGGGCTTAGATCAACAATTATTGGAGAATATTTAGTTTCATAACTAAGGACGACATAGAGCATCTCTTTAGAGTAGATAATATTGTAAAGAAAGGTGAAAAAAGTTTGTTAGCACCAATAGTGGGAATGATATTTTATCAGTTGGAAGCATTGACTTCGACATTAATGTAAGAGATAACAGGAAATATGTTTTGAATACTTGTGGATCATTTTCCAGATGTTTTTCCCAAAACTTCTTATGTATACCACCTTGATGAGAAGTAAAGATTACAATTGATCTCCTTCTGAGTACCAGTCCTATTTCCCTTCCGTCTTATTGGATGTCACCATTAGAGTTAATGTAATTGAATGTGTAGTTAGAGGATCTGGAAAGAAAGCGGTTAAATTGGAAAAGTACATATCATTGGGAAGCACCAGACATGTTCATGAAGAAATAAAAATGGAATTTTTCAGCTTTGGGTTTATTATCATAAGCTTAACAAAATTACGATAAAGAAAAGGAACCCACATCTATGCATTGATGACCTATTTGATCAATTGATGGGATCTCAGTGGGTCTCCAAGATTGACATGTGATTAAGATATCTCCAATTGTGAGTTCAAAAGGAAGATACTTCAAGGATATATTTCAGAAGAAAATATGGCCACTATGAATATGTAGTCATGACTTTCAGTCTAATGAAGGGGCTAATAATATTCATGGATTTGATGAATCAAATATTTCAACGATATTTGCTGTCATTAATTTCGGTGTTTTTGTATGACATCTTAGTGTATTCAAAGGCATGGTCTGACCATTAAGAACACCTAAAAACAGTGTTAAAATTCTTGAGAGATCATCGTGTGTATGGAAAATTAGAAATGTGTGATTTTTGGATATAGTAAGTACATTTTCATGGACATGTCATATCATATAAATGTGTTTCTATTGATCTTGAAAAGATAGAAGCTATTATCTCATGGAAACCACCAATGAATGTCTTCAAGATATGAAGTATTATTTGTCTAGATAACTACTACTGACACATTGTGAGTAATTTCTCGAGACTAGTTTCGCCAATGATAGCTGTTTCAAGGAAGAATTAACCATTAAATTGGACAAAGTAATTGCATATGTTTTTCCATGTACCGATGCTTTTTCTAACATCAGCACAAATTTTGATATTTCGAATATTAAGATTGAGGTATGTAGTGTAATTTGATGATTTGGGATAAGGGTTGTGTTATGTTCTCTTGCGAGAAGACCATGGTGTAGCTTATGGTTGAAGGTAGATGAGGGATCATGAGAAGAATTAGCCAACACATGATTTAGGGTTATTTGTAGTTTTCGATTCTTAAAAAACAATGTTTCATTATCTCTTTGCTGAAAAATTTTCTATGTTCATAGACCACAAAATCTAGAAAGAAATTATCTATCTGCATGATTTGAATTTAAGGAAAATGGTATGGATGTAGTATCTCCAAATTTTTTCCTTTCACTTGATGTATACAAAATGAAAAGGGAATTCATTGGAAGATGCATTAAGTAGATATTCATATACTCAGATGGTGAAAGAAGCTACACATGAATGGCAGTTGATGTTAGTCCTAACCGACATGTATGTGGAATTTGAAGACTGAGGTGATGTTGTAGTGTTCTTTTAGGATATGCTTGTTCCTTATTCGGTAAATAGGGTAAAGTAGGCAAAAAAACAGATAATAATTTCTATTTATGAGTTCAAAACTCAATAGTGGGGAGACATTTGAGGGTTGTAAACTTTATGGGAGCTATGTTTTGTGCTTTAGAGATTGAATAGATTTACCTATGGATTTTTTAGAACAACACCTTTATTATTACCACCTTTCGATATGGGATGTAATTCAAGGCACAAAAAAGATGTATAAGGTGTTGAAGGCACGATTTTGCTGGGTATTCAGGGAATTGAAGGAGGTCAAGTTCATCTCACAGTATTTAACTTGTCAGTATGTGAAAAAGTGCCTCAAAAACCATCATGTGTGTTGTAGTATTTACCTATCCTAGTGTAGAATTGGAAGCAGGTAGTGATGTATTTTCTTATAGGTGTTCAAGAATGGTCTGTAATCATGATATCATGTCGGTGATGGTGGATCGTCTTACCCAGTTGACCCATTTCATTCTAATTTATTAAAATCATACATTGCAAGATCTATCCAATATTTATATTCACGATGTTGTAAAGAGACATGGAATAGTATTCTTAATCATGTTAGATAGAGATTCAATATTTACATCTATTTTTTTGAAATCCATAAAAAAATCCATTGGGAGTCAGATGACTACGGGCATGGCATATCATCCTCAGATGAATGGGAAATCTGAAAAGATGATGCAAAAGTTGGAAGACAATTCTGTGGGTTTATGTAATGGATTTTTGTGTCTCATGGGAGGATCACTTATCTATAGTGCAATTCTCATATAAACGCTTTTGGTACTATATATATATGGTTCTTTTTGATGAAGTATACCAGCATTATTGTTGTTATCTACTATTTTGGGTGGAAATGTTTGAGACTTCACTAGTCATCAACAACCCATGTCCATGAAATAATGGAAAAGATCTAGAAAATTAAAAATAGGATGGAGATGGCTCGAATTCACTAGAAATATTTTTTATATCATCATTGATGGTAATTATCATTTGACGTGGTTGATAATGTGTTCTTGAGGATATCTCCAAGACTTGGATATCATCATTTTAGGATGAAGTGCATGTTATCTCCTCCATCCGTAGGCCCTTCTGAGATTCTGGAATAGATTAGAGAGGTTGCATATAAGTTGTAATTACCACCATGGATTAGTTCAGTGCATAATGTGTTCCATGTATCTGAGTTGGAAATGTATCAGCCTGATCCTGACCATGTGATTAGATGGGATAATGTTGAGCTACAGTTGGATTCTTCATTATAAAATATCTCAATATAAATTTATAGACAGTTAATATAAATTATTTCATATAAAATATCATCAGCCTAGTGTGTGTTTTATGGAATCATGGTCACATTTGGGAAGAGATATGGAAATGTGAGAAAGAAATGAAAGAGTAGTGGCCCAAAATCTTTAATATAATTAATGGGGTTGTACTTTTCGGGGATGGAAATACTAATGGTGTGGAGAATGTCATACACCCGGTTTGTGGAACACAACTATTTATTTGTGTTTTATGGATATAATGTAAAAGAGGGAATGTTGGGTGAGTTTGATTATATTTAAGTATGTTTTGGTGGCTAAAGGAGAGGATTATAACCTGTGCATGGTTTATCTAATATGTGCGGCCATTATAGTAGAAACTGTGTGAAATGGAAAGTTTGAGTAAGAGATAATTGCCAAAGTGTGCAAACATTTTGAGAGACCATGTGATGATGTCATGAAAGGGTGTATCTAGGTAGTATATAACACACGGTTAGGGCACTATTTTTCTAACTGTGCAGACTAACCGTGGAGTTGCTTTAAGTGAGATCAATTTTTTGTAATGCCTCTGTCAAGTACCAAAACACCATTTATTAATTAAAGTATAAAAAGCTTACATGAGACGAAAGGATGGGATCCTATTACAATCTCTTTCAAAGAGGTGAAATAAATCAGCTGGCAGCACATCCACCAATGTCATGCTCTGGTGAACACCTTTTTTGGCAAGGGAATCAGTAATAACATTCACTTCACGGAAGGTATGTGTGGCAATGTAGTCAATTTCCTGTAGCGAATTCCGGAAATTCATCCAAAGCCTAGTGAGAGGCCATGCGAGATGAATGACTCCATTCCAAATGGCATGAATAATGGTGGTAGAATCACTCTCACTCAAAAGTTTTCACCATATTCTTTGAAGAGAAAAATCTACAGCATGAATGACTCCTAGCATCTCCGCTTCTAGGGATGAGGCAGTCCCACTCCCTCTGTATAAGCAACCCTGGCACTGGTCAGCAGAATCTCTAAAAATGGCCCCACAGCTGGCAGGTCCATGATTTCCTTTTGAGGCAGTATCGATATTCACTTTAATTCAACCCGGCATCGGAGGTTTCTAGAAAACTTCAAAGTGGTTCCTGGTCTTCAGGAAAATACCCGGGACATAGATACGTCGGAAGACCTCAAAGTCACCAATATAATTACTATAGCAGAATTTTGAATTGAGGCGGCTTCATGAATCTCAATGCGAATTCGAACTATTCCTGCATTGGGACTGAATGAGTTCTTATTATGAATGAGGTCGTTTCTTACATAATAGATTTCATGTAAGAGTTCCCCCACTACTGCAATGAAAATGTTTTTAACTTGCTAAGAAGATTCATGTTTAGTACATTTCGTCAAAAGAAAACAAATCGGGTCAGATAAGGACCATGATCAATTAAATAACTCAAAAATGTAGTTCCAAAAAGTAGAGGCTAGAGCATAAGACAAAAAATGTTGATCAGAATCCTTCCTGTGCTGATTACAAAAATGACATTTAGAGCATAGTTGAATGCCAAAGGCTTGAAGAGAAGTTTCTGTGGGAAATCTATTGTGAGAAATGCGCCAAATAAGGGTGATCCTAGAGGGTCTCATCCATGTCTTATTGAATGTGCTCACCCATTTATAATTTGGATCATTGACAGAGAAATTTTGCATATATATGTTTTTCCAGTCAAGGATGCCATTAGGAGTAGGTTCCCAAACAAGAAAGTCCCCAGAGTTATAGAAAGTGTAATTCTCAATTATCTGGGCAATATTGTTAGGGATATCGTGCCTATGAAGTTGCATATAATCTTTAATTGTATGGTTGGTGTCTTCAAGAGTGTTATTAGGAGGCATCAAGGATATCAAAGGATTACCCATCAAGTTGTCACGCCAGAAATTAATGTTGGAGTCAGTACTGACCATCCATCTAGAATTATCCATAATCATCTGAAACGAGTTTCTAATGGAGGTCCATATAGAGGAGTTAATGAAATTAAAATTTCATTTTAATAGTTTATTTAGGAATCTTTATTTTAAAAATTCAGAGGCTTTGGAGTTATCATTAATGAGACGCCAGGTGAATCTCACATGCACGACATCGTTAAACAATTTTATGTTTTTGATGCCAATGCCTCCGTTATCAAGAGGTTTACAGTAGGTCATCCAAGGGATGGTGAAAAGTTTCATTTCAATGATACTTCCCATCCAAATAAAAAAATTTATGTAGGTATTAATTTTCGTGAACATGCATGTGGGCCATTTATAAATCATGAGGGAGTAAACCAACATTGAGACAATGGTTTATTGGACAAGACAGATTGTACCAACCATGGAAAGGGATTTCCCCTTCCAAGTAGAGAGTTGATTGATGATTTGATTAGTGATATTAGAGAAATAGTCAGATTTAGGTCGTCCCCAGAAAATCGGTACGCCTATGTATGTGAAGGGAATGAAACCTTCTTTAATTCCAAGGTTACAGGTGATAGTAGTTTTCCTTCTAGTAGGGATATTTTTTCAAAAAATAATATGAGATTTTTTCCAGGAAATATTTTTTCCAGAAATGTTCTCATAATGAGAGATATCATTCTTAATACATTGAATGTTCCTTTGATCTCCTTTTAAAAACAAGATAATATCATTAGCATAGAGGATGTGAGTGGGGACATTGAGGTTTCTAGAAGCTTGAATGGGTTTCAATTGATTTTGATCGAACAGATTATGAATGAGTCTGCTGAAGTAATATTCCACCATAACAAACAGAATGGCCGAAAGGGGGTCTCCCTATCTACCACCATTAGAACTTTTGAAAAAACCGTGAGGGGTTCCATTTTATCAATAAGGAAATGATAGCAGATTGGAATAAAGTCTTGATTCTCTTGATAAAAATTTCATGAAAAGCAATTTTTTTCAAGAATCTAAATATAAATCCCCAATCAATAGTATCAAAAGCATTTTTAATATTAAGATTAATAGCAACACAACCCCATCTATTTTTTTATTAAGGGTGTTGGTACATTCTGAGGAAAGACAAATATAGTCTTGGATGGATCTGCTTTTGATGAAACCAAACTAATTCCATGAAACAATTTTGTTGTAAATCGGGACCAATCTGTTGACAATGACATTGGTAATGATCTTGTAGAGGGTATTGATAAGAGAAATCGGTCTAAATTGTTGAATTTCAGAAGCATTTTCAACCTTAGGTATGAAGATTATGAATTGAGAATTGATACACTGAGGGAAAGATCAGTGAGTGAAAAAGGACCCTACCAGTTTAAAAACATATGAACGAAGGATTTCCCCGTGTTTTTGAAAGAAACCATTGTTAAAACCATCCGGTCCTGGGGAACTATCTGGATTTAAACTAAACATAGTTTCTTTAATTTCATGTTCCAATGGAATATATTAGAAAGAGTCCTTGTCTTTCTCATCCACCATAAGGGGAATAATATTGGGATTGAGATCAATATTGATCTCAGGTCCGTTGAAGATTTCATTAAAGTAAGAGACAACATGATTCAGGATGGCCTCTTTGGAGTCAATGATCAAGTCATTGTGGTTGAGTTTGGTAATATTTCAATTGTTTTATTATAATTTCTTCTATAGCAAGTTTCTTTCGCTCTAGTAACGTTAACTTAAAAGAGATTACAATCTTCAATGGAAGATCTAAATTCTCTTGTTGATTTAAATAGAGGTGAGGGTCAAATTTTTTCATTGGGACTAAGAATAGCATTGAAGTCTCCACTAATCACCCATGGACCGTGAATAGAGTTAGCCACGTCAAGAAGATCATGCCACAAATCTCTTCTTTTATAATACCTATTATTGGCATAAACCATTGTGAAAAATATGTGATGATCATTCCAGATAAAATGATAGGTGAAATTTTGTTCAGAGGTTTTAAAAACATTGATGTTTTTTAGGGAATTGTGATAAAATATCCACATAGAGTACTTCAAAGGAACATTTTTGCAGGATCCTATGAAATTTTAATGAATAGAGCCAAGTCTCATGAAATTAGAATTGAAGTTGAATTTGGGTCCAGTGATGGAAAACAGCTGAGGTTTATGAGTGTTTAAAAGCCTCCTAAGAGTTGCAGAAGTGTCATTGTAGGCAATGCCTTGATTGTTCCAAAATATGAGATTCTTTATTACTTATGATTTGGGTTAGAACCCCTTTGTTGGATATCCCAGAATCCTTATTCCTCTTAGATCTTCTAGCATTAAAGGGGGAAGTATATTCCTATTTGTTATCAATTTATTTAACATTCGAGGTTGAGGTGTTAACATAGGTAGGCTCAGCAGTAGAAGCCAAATCTGAAATATCAAGAGACACAGTTTGGGTAGAACTGTTCTGAGAGTGTTCTAGAGATGTTTCATGTACAGGAGGTTCCACTGGAGTTGGGCCATATTGATCAATTTCTTGGATCTACATAGATCAACATCTCTTATCTTATTTGATTCTCAAATCTACACTCGTTATGGGTAGAACTATGTTTTTGGATGCCATATAATTTGAGTATTGTTCTTTATATTTCTAAGAGAAGAGATCTAAGGTGGATTCATGATGAATCCACCCTTGTTTTTTAAGCATTATTCGTCAGTGTCAAAATTCATCAAAACCATGGAGGTAGATTTCTTCTTTTCCTGACTCCAATAATTAAAATTTATTAAAATTAAATAAAATGGATTTACATGTGATAAAAGGATCACGAATTGGATGGTTATGAATTGATTGAAACATTCTTTTGTGATGGATTGGTAATTTTTGGAAATCGGAAAAATTTATAGTTTTGAATAAAGTGATTTTTTTCTTGGTTTTTAAATATATATTTAAAAAATTGATTTTTCTGGTATTCTGGCAAATGAATTTGATTAGATGTTTTCAATAAAAAAGATATTTTTATGGAAATTAAATGGTTGTTTGGAAATTGATTTATTCTTTGGATTTGAATAAATATAGAGTTTTATTGAAATAGATTGACATGAATATTTGGAATGGTTTTGGAATAAATTTGGATTTTTTTGTCTTCATAATTGATGTTCCCATAATAAGGGATGTGTACCAATGGGGTATAAGGTGAATTACCCTAGATCAGGGAAATGGATAATTGGGAAACAACATAATTGGATGAGAGATCTCTTATGAGAATGGAACTATCAAACTAAACATTTATGTGTGGATGTGTTGTGATCTATTGAATGGGTATGCCAAAATTACTATATAATTTATTTTTAATACTTGAATAGATATTTTCTGGAAAAATAACATACTTGCAATTGGTTTTATTTATGATTGGTTTCTCTTGGTTCTAATTTTTTTTCAGACTTTTTTATATTTGGTTACAATGTATTTGGTAAATTGGTTTATATAAACATTTATATATAATGTTCTAACCATTATATTATATTGGAATTATTAGAGAAGTCATTGTTGAATCCTACTGAGTTATATACTCACCACTACTTTGGGACATTGGTGATTCTGCTGATGCAACATTTTGGGACATGGGAAAATTTAAAATAACACACCACATTAGCACTATGTCACTATAAATTCCAATACATGGTGATATTGGATAGTATAGATTTTAGATCAAGGAGTCTTGTTATAGTTTTGGAGTATATTTATTTTCTTTTTAGGTGTTTTGTTTGATGTTCTCATGTCTTCAATTGTAGCATTCATATATTTGTTGTTTTAAAGTGAATGACTTTTAATGTCTTAATTTATCTAATGCAACATATAGTGGGATGATTGTTGATATTTTTTCGGGTTTTTTGTTTCTATATATTAAGGTCTAAATATTCCCCCTCATTCTTTGAATCTCTTTGTAATTTGTTTCCATCCTTTGGAATATTGGGGATGTCGCCTAAGGCCCAGTAATGAATCATTGTACTTTCAAGCCAATGGACATTAGTGGGTCATTATAGGGGCTTTATTCGACCTCACCTTCTCATCCATGTTATGTTTAATACACACCAATAAATTAACCATTAGGGGTAGATCTTGTGACAACATAAAATTTAGAGTTCTATGATTAATAGCATTATTAACATCCACCACTGAGATTTAAGAGAACCATGATATACTATTAAAATATTATTATTTAATGTAGCAATTATTTTTTTTGTTGGAGTAGACAATATTTTTAAGGATAAATATATTATGAAAATATGTATAAATTTTTTATTTATTATACTGAATAATAATAATTAAGTAATTTTTTTTAGTAAGATCATTTTATACATAAAAAATATGTTTTCCATAAAAATGATTTCTATTTCACTTTGTCTGTGGAAGATATAATATTTTTTTCCAATATTAATAATCATATTTTATAAAATTTATATAAATTTTAAATTTTTATATCATAATTAACTTGTGGTAAAATATTTGGTTTTTTTAGAAGGAATTTTATTTCATTGAATAGTGAAAAATATCGATATCTAAGAAATTGAAATTTCCATTCATTAAAAATTACAATCATTATTTTAATTTTATATAAATATAAATTATTTAATGAATAATAAAATATATTATAATTAATTTCCTTTGACTGATCATCATACCTTATTTTCATAAAAATCCATTTTTTGAAATAAAAATGCATTTTTCCAATTATAATTTTTTGTTATGTCATTTGAATTTATATTAAAATTGATTTATTAATATTTTAGATTTTGTATATTGAAAAATGTATTCCATACATGGAATCAAAATGTTGTAATTTACTAAATGGTACATTATTTGGTCATTTTGAATTGGGTACATGCTAAACAATTTACACCATGGTAAGGGTAAAATGATATTTCATAAAACCCAAGATCAAATAATAGTGAAGGATTTTTTTAAGGTACTAGAGTATGTACTATAGAAGTACTATATAATTCAAAAATATTCATCATATTTGGGTATTCAGGCTATGGTATTAGATAGATTATCCACGGGGCCTTCGATCAAAAATAGGCTATTATCCCATTGGGAACCCTAACCACCTCATACCATTGGGGTGTAGGGACTCTTTCCCAAGCTGTAATCATGTCAGACCACAGAGGTGTAGGCCCCAGAAGAAGAATCAGTGCTTGTAACATAAATGAAAGATGATATAACCAAATTGGGAATGAAGAGTGGGTATGAATGTCTCCATCATTACCATGAACCACGTAGCTCTTCATGGGGAAATGCTAGCTGATAATCCACATGATATAAAGAGATATGATTCATCAATAAAGAAGATGATAAAGAGGGGTACTTCCATGTATAGTTGGGTTATGGTGCCTTTGGGCCATTTACTAGGCCTTGTGCCTCTTATATTATATTTCATGTAATTTTCCCTCTCAGCCTAGTCAACCAAGGTATTATACATAAAACATATGGCCATTCACTAATTCAGGCAAGGTAAGTGTCTAATGGGTAGAATATTTTTAAAAATGGGATAAATATTTAATCATTGACTGAAAAATCAATTTATATTTTTTGAGTGTATTTCATCCAGTAAGATGTTTTTTTTCAAAAATATTTCAACATTTTCCAATTTTCATTGATTGTGGTATTTATATTATATTAATAAATGGATAATTACAAAATGTTAGACTCTTGATTTTATATCATTAATGTTATTTATAATGATAAACACATGAACGTTTCAAATATAATTACTTTTTTAATGTATTAAATATTTTTTATCCTGTAAATTTATTTATTTATTATTTACTTAACAATTAGCCTAAATTATTAGGAAACCCCAACACAGTATTTATTCAATTAATAAATAATTAAAATAATTGATATTAAAAATATTTATAGTAATATAATATGGAGCATTTATTATTATACATGAATTTTAAATAAGAATACATATTTGGGATTCATGACATGTTTATATTTGATATCCATAACTATCTTGGTGACGTTAATGTCAAAGTAAATTAATATTTCAAAAATTAACATTAGTGGTATTTTATAAAAACTATAATATAAATAAATGATTAAAAATATAAAAAATAATATCAATTGGAATTAAAAGTTTATATGGTTGAAAATATCAAGCATTGCTTGTTTATGGGTAAAATTAATTTTTATGGTAACATTAATTACCCTAAAATAATAATAAACATTAATATCATAGTAAATATCAAAAAGGTTTACCGGGGTAAAACTAAGATATAAAGATTACCAATTTACAGAAATATGTAAAAATATTATTTTATATGATTTTTGTAATATATAATAATTATATCATCAAAATATTTAAATATTGATCCAATTAATTAATAATATTTACATACATTAGGCAATTCTAAGAGTTTCCTACCAATCACATATAAAAGGGAACCCCTTCTCCACTCTAACTCACCCATTTTGAGGACTATATCATTGAAAATCCCTAACAAAATACCATTTCATCCTCATTATCCATGTATTTGAGATTTAGTTCATTCCATAATACCATCCTTTGAATAATTAAATTATAAGAAAAATGAGGCTTCTCATTGACATGGTACAACAGTAAACCAAGTGAATTTTCTATATTTCTTATAATACATCCTATAGATATATATTATCCATATATAATTTTTAATCCTGTACCATATTAATATTAATATATTATTATGATTACCGTAAAACCAATTTATACCACTTTTCCATTCTTTGAAAAGGGAAAACATCGCTTGTGTGTACGGATGTCTTACCCTCTCCAAGGAGTGGTGTAATTCATTTTACATATAAAATTTTAAAGGGATGGTTTTAAATATGTAAATAGGTTTTATATATGTATTTATAAAATTGATATGATTTTGAAATTATAATATTATATCTTCTCTCTTACCTTCCAATCCATTGGAAAATGAAAATGTCTCTCTTTCGTATGAGTATACTACAGCCTCTATGGAGTGATGTGATTAGTTTTAAATTTCCATTTTACATAGATTGTAATAATAAATGATTAGATAAATATAAATGATATAAATTACAGAAATTTTATTTTTAAGTGAAATATTATTTACCATTCATTCTTTCAATCCATCGAAATTTCACAATAATTATCATGTCTATATACGGTATACCGTCTCCTTGGATGGTGTAATTAAATTTTCCATATCTAAATTTTATATTAGAATATAAATATTTATATATAATTAATATAAAGTACGTGTTTATGATTATTAAAATTCATTATTTGATGGAATCATTATCAATAGACAAGGTACAAAACCACTAAACCCAAACATACTTGAAAAATGATTTTGTTATCATAAAAAAAGTGATTTTTATTAAAAAAATTAATAATTGTGTGATAAAGTATCATAAGTATGTCATATATGGTATGTTATTAATAATTATGGTTATTATATTTTAAATATAATTTAATTATATAATAGTTTTGAACATTTAAAAATAAATTTATACCTGAGGTAAGAGTATTCCGTCTCAAAAATAATTTATTAAGAGATGTCTGATGTCACGAATTTATTTATGTTTACGAGGTGTATATTGTACCCCTTTAACTTGTTCTATAATAAATATTTTACAATTAATGTTATTTTATGTTATAACTAAAATTATTTCATAAAAAGGGTTATAATTTGAATGTCACCAATGTGGTAGATTATATTCTTTACAATCTCATTTTATTTCAGGATTGATTATGCTTGAATTTCCATTGTGGGAAATTATATACTAAACAAATATAAAAAGTATTTAATTTTATTCACCTATTTTTATTCATTTAAATTTTATGCAATAGTACAATTTTTCAAAAATTGTTGCATAGAATGATCTAGAGAATTGTTTTTAAGAAAAAAATATGTTTTCTATATTAAACAATATTGTTATTCGATGTCCTTATTTTCTAAAAAAATTACAAAGAACCTTTTTATTATATTCTTTTTATTTTTTACTTTCATAGTTACCCATTGTTAAATTTTTACAAAATGGTTTGAATGTAATAATCTTTTCATTTTCCAAATGAGACACATTGGACTTTTTATTATAACACTACAAGGAATAATTTTTTTTGACATAAACAGAATAAAACAATTTCTTATAATAAGGACCACACAATGCACTGAGGAATCTATTAGCAGTTTTGATGGTTCTTTTCAAAAAACTCATCAATATTTTGGAATTTTTTATATTTTAAATATGTGTTAAAAAATTTAAAAGGAAATTTTCAATAAGAAATCATCCAATGATATTTTAAAATTATAATTTTTTTACAAAAACACGGATAAATATTTCTAAGGATAATATATTATGAATAAACCCATATTCATTTTCAATATTATTTATTAGGATGAAATATTAATGTTCTTTATTTTGATTCAATACAATATTTTTCTGACAGAAAAGAATTTTCTAAACTCAATTATATTAATAATACAAAAAATGAGGATTCAATTAGATGTTAAAGTGTTGGGTGTATCATAGTAATAGATATCCCCAAAATGCATTAACAGGACACATTAGATATAATAATAGAAATTTAATATTATATCAGTATTTTGATTAAACATTACAATTTATTAAGAATTATCTATTGGTTGAGAGGTCATAATGATAATATTCAAGATATTATATTAGATATGAATTCATAATTAATGTTCAAAATTATGAATTTCATTTATTAATATAATATTTTTCATCATAAATGTGTTTTTATGATCATTTTATCCATTGAAACTCATTAAACTGAAATGATTCTTGAATTGAATGTGTATATATTATCCACTGACCTATATTGATTATCCTTTATTTAATCATGATAGATTCCATTGTTTGTTTCCCTTAATTAGAATATGAGATCACCATTTATTTATTCTTCATTACCCATGATTTGAGGAATGGTATTAAGATTTATATCAAGGATTCATTAATGTATCACATTCTATTTTATTATATTTATAATGTAACATAGGAATCATGTATCTAACTATTTTTTCAATAATGATAATCTAATCAATCATATGTTGTGAGATTCATATTATCTTGTACCAATGTAATAACCAATATCTATGGGTTAACTGAGTTAGTGTTTTTATTGATGGTAATATAGAAATTTTTGTAAATAAAAATATAACTAGATATAATAAAAAATATATTAGGAAACATAACACAATGATATAATAAGGGGATAAGTTTAAGTATAAGAATATATATAAATATTTCATTATTGTTTAGTTTATATATATTTCTAAGAAATTAATAATTTTCTAGGCACTTTATGTGGAATTGGTTTTGGATAATATGAATCCAGGGGTAATAAAATTGAATATAGTTGATCGAGTATATCTCAACAATATTTTTGGTGTACGGTGAGGGTTACCTTACTATGCACCAAGATTGACTCTCCTAGGGGATATAATTTGGTCAAACCCCATTTTATTTATGGAAACATTTGATGTATTTTAATATATAATAACCAGGGATATACTTTGATAACCCAATTGTTTCATAGAGTGAAAATTAGGCTCCATTATTTAGTTATATAGTGAATGATATTTCAATATTTACTAATATGATAAGTGTTTGACATAGTATATTTTTTCATTAAAACAAATCATATAACCATAAAGAAACATGTCAATATATAATGTGATGGGATGTTTTATTACCATGTGTAACCAAATGGGATGACTACTGGAGTGAAAGATATTTTGATTATTCTAGACCAGTTTCCATAATATATGATTAATAACTACCCCCTTAATAAATTAACTAACTAAAAAAGATGTGGATTTATTTCTATAATATTATATATATTATAGACCATGGGGTAATGAAGGGTTAATTTCCTTCATGTTAAAAAATGTGGATAGAGATTCCATGAATTATTTCTCATATGAATGGGAAAATTATTTCTATATAGAAAATAATATAATTGATCAAAAAAAATTTGAGGAAAAAAGAAGAGTATGAATGAATCAGTTAAATTTAATTCTAATATACCATTTATAGATTAATATATTATTTGTGGGGAATATGTTGATAATTAAGAAGATTCTGTTATTAACAGGTAAACTTCTAGACTAAAGAAGTACACGTTCCATTTTAATCATTGATGTGGATGGATAAATTTTTTTATGTTTGGGAGTTTATAACTATATTATAGAGGTGATATATAATTATATAATGGTTATAAGAATCATAAAACATATAAATATTTTTTCATATTTTTTTCCATACGTTTTTATTAGAATGTGTTGAATGGTACTGATAAATAAATAATGTTATTTCATTGTAAGAGGATATTTTTTGAAAACACATGATTGAAGCATATATAACCAATTATACGTTCTTGATATTGATATAATAATGTTTAGTTATGATAAAGAGATAACTAATATTTGATAATATAAATGGGATAGTATTGATGAACATGGAAAAAATAATGATTTTATGAAAAAGTGGTATATGTTATACTTGATGGATTATACATATTTCTCTGATTAATGGAACATATTAGAAAATATTTCATTATTATTTTAAAACAAGAAGATGGTTAATTTTTCTATGAATGTTTTTTTCATTATAGTTTTATAGTTTTATGTTATATTCATGTTTTATGATAATATATGATCAAGGTATTCACATTTTTGATGTGTTACATTAAGTAATATATTATTTTTAATCAATTTTGAAATAAAAGATATCTAGATTTTTTATTTTTTGTGGCCCTACTTATATTTATTTATATTTTGAATTTTCATATGCATATTTTGGTGTATTCATATCGTTAACAATTTATGAAATGATTTTATTTGATCTTTTGGATTCATTATTGTGGCTATAGAATTTAGTGAAATAAATATCTCCATATTTGTTATATTGATTGAAATATTTTGTTTTGGGTAAATTTTTATATATTTATGGAATTAATTGAAAGTTTTTATTGGATCTGGGGATCCATTTATTGATAATATCAGTTCATAATGCATGGAAAATTTATCAGGAAAACTCATTCAATAAAGAAAGTGATAAAGTGGAAATTAATAAATTCCTAACCAATATATTAAATTTTTGTTAGGCCTGATTGGCCCGATGACCTTCTTCTGTATTTTATTTAAGGATAATCCGCATTTTAAGGGTTGAAGGGGAACCGTAGATGACCTGTAGGCCCAAGGCATAAGGCCGGACTTGATTCGCAATAAATGACATGAAGGCCTTGAGGCATACCTTTCCCATTAAATGACCCGTAGACCTATCCCACTAGAACTACATTTCCATAACTTTTACATCATTAATCACATTTATATTCCCACCATGCATTGGGTATAGGATAGCATTTCCCTATACAAAGCTGCACAGTGCCTGGTCTCGATGGCGGTTTCCATACCCTCTCAATCTTCCAATCCAGTTATCTCTGCTTTTGGTGACTGCTAATATCTCTCTGATCTTCTTCTGGGGCATGCTCTGTGTGAACTGGGCACTCTATGGTCTTATTTGTCCTAAAGGCCCTGTGGACCGAAGGCCTCTGATGACCTGACGGTCCTTGATACCCGTACGCCCAAACCAGTGGCCTAAAGGCCCAAATCAGGTGAATAATTCTTGCTTATATAGTACTGCAACAATTAATCCCTATATAATAATAAACTTCTACCCAATGTTCTCCTGATCTGGGAACATGATTATTTTTTATTTCATTTAGCCATTACATTTCCCACATCCCCCTTTTTAATGTATGTTTCATTATAACCATGTTAGATGCTATTTTCAAAAATAAAATTTTGAAATATTGAAACATTGATTGGTAGAATGAAATTTTGTTGGTGAATTTTTTTAAGGGGGTCAAAAGTAAAAACATAATAATTTAGAATACTATTCTTGATAACATTCATAATTCACAACATCAAAATCATACAGAACCATGAAAATATTTTCATATATTATTAATTAATATAATTATTACCTGGTATATATTTGATTCATGGGTATGAATATGTTAACCACATTATGAAAAAATATTATGGTTTTGAAAAATTTAATTATTAGTCATAAATAATATATCATAATTAAGTAAAATAATTTTATATTTCAAAAATATGTTTTGCATAAAAATAATTTTTGTTTACTTTTTTGTGCAACAATTATAATTAGTTTCTTCCAAATTAAGATATTATATTTAATAAAATGTATATTTTTCCTTAAACAAACATAACAAAACCAACAATGGGTGAAATTTTCGTATTTTTTTATAAATATAGATTTAATAGTAAATAATGGAAATATCAATTTTGGTAAAATTATAGTTTATTTTCATTAATAATTCCAATTCTTCTTCATATATTATCTAAAATAATGAAAATTATTATTTATTTATATAATATAAATGATTATTATCTTAATATCATTATTTTTTTTTTTTTTTTTTTTTTATTAATTCATTTTTCTATAATCTTTTTTTATACACTTTACACTTTTGTATTAAAAATTATTTCCTCCACATATAATGACTGAATCGTGAAAATTGAATTCGATATTTGGAATAATGATGAATAAATTTATAAATAATTTTCCTTTTATTTTTTCCATTAAAATTGTTATCATGGTAAATATTTGTTTTCCCAGAAACAAAAAAATTGCTAAAATATTATTAAAACATTAGGGTAATGATTTAATATTTCATTAAAAATTTAATTTATCCTATTAGATGAGGCTGGTTTATCAAATTTCAATCATTTTCTAATTTTTTTTATATTTATCTTTGATAGTGGCCTTTATATTAATTTAATACGGTGATAAATACACAATGTCACACTATAAACATTATTATATTTACAATTTTTTCATGACAATAAAAAGAGTCTTTCATAGTTTTAAATGTTTATTTTGAAGAATAATTTCTTATTGTGGTAATTTATTATTAATCCATAGTTCTTTATTAATTAGATAAAAATTTTAAGCAATAATAACACATTATTTTTTAGGATAAAATAATTATAAGATAAATTTTTTAATGATAATAGTTATAATAAAATTTAGGGAAATTACAATGTTCCAAAAAAAATATATATTAATATATCATATTAAGAAATTTTTATATTTTTATATTAGAATTTATTAACTATCATGATGACATTAAATTCAATATAAATTAATAAATCCAAAATTTATATTAATGATATTTTATAATAAAAAATAATATTATTAAATGAATTAAAATTATAAAAGAGATAACAATCTTCCATGTGAAAGGGATATGGTTTAAAATTTCAACCATAGTCCTTTTATTGGAAATTATTCCATTTGTAGAAACATTCTCAACCTTTATAAAGTAAAAAACCATGATATTGTGGTATTTGTCAAAAAGGATAATAGAGAGTTAAAACAAATAAATAACGGGTAAAAAAATTAGATATGTATAAACAATATTTTATGATAATGGTTTGACTTATAATCAACCTATATTATAAATATATCAATTTAGAGATTGATTGTTTAAAAGATAATTTATAATAATTTATAAATTATGTATTTTCAAGAGTGAGCATCCCCTGACATATAAAAGGGAAAATCAACTCCCCTATTCCATACAAGTTTTTATCCTTAAAAATAATTCAATCCATTCCATAATACATTCTTATCATAACGTACCATGTCATAGAGATTCTAATCTTTCCTTAATTCCATCCTTTCAATATAAGGCCCAAAACATAATCATTTCTTATTCTTGTGATAAGTCAATAATATGACTATAATTCACAATGAGGGTCTTTTCAGGTGTAGATAGTTAGATAATAAGATCATAACTTATACATAACATCATGAATATTAACGGAATACAATTCTACTCAGTATCCATTTTTTATAAAACAAAAACTCTTTAAAACAAAACATGACATCATTTCATGATTTAACATCATATATTTTCCTTGATCCAATCCTTGACCCTATTATCCTTTATGTCCTATGGAAAAAATTTCAAAACATGGGATGAGAATTAAAATCTCAGTAATAGATACATAATGAAAAAAACTATTATTCTTTGGATAACTTGAAAACCATGATTAATTTATTATAAAGTAATACTTTTAATATTTAAGTTATAGCCAAAACAGTTCACTAAATATAAGAAAATTGCTTTCCCTTTTTGTAACCAAAAGACAACTATAAATACTATTGAAAGTAACATATATATCATAAAGGTATCTTAGGACATAAATATTCTTATATATAATATCCATATATTCATCTTCCACACATAACACTAAATAGAATATCCATACGGCCAATATCCATAACCAATCCATTGGAGGATATATAGTAACCACTCATCCTTGGTTTATCATGGTTCCACATGTAATTTCGTATATCACATGACCACACATCATTGGATTGTCATAGAAAAACCCATCAAATTTCAAAGTACGATTATATAATCATAACATAAAAAATAATTCAAATATCAAAATTTCTCTAATAACATTTCATTTTCAATCACAAAAAACCATTTTAAGATATTGAAATACTCAATCAATTTCAAAAATAATTTAAAACATTTAATAAGACCTATTTTGAGTAAAATTATTCCATAACACTTTGAAAAATTGAAATATATTTACATTTTAAAAAATTGATGTCCATCTGAATAAATTCATCAAAACCATTATTAAAACATTCACATTAAATAAAAGTTCTTAGAAGAATAAATAATTAATTCATTTAAAATGATGTTTAAGTTAAAGGATCCCCTAACACTTGGGAATTAAATGAATAAAAATCATTATTTAATACAATTAAAAACATTAAATATTTTGATAATATAGTAATTCATGATATAACATGTCAAATCGGTCATATATACACCATAATGGATACTAAAGTTGCACAATATGAAGATATTATTCAATTAAAGGAGATTGAGACTATGGACCGTAGAAAAATAATATCATTAGATTAAGGATTAATCAATGAGATAATTATCTGTGAAAAATATAAATACAACAAATATAAGTTGATAATCAGTGAAAAGAAATCAAAGGACATTCACACATATTTATGAAAAAACATAACCAATGACATGAATATTTAACTCAATGAATGGAAATTGAGTTAAAATTTCCCATACAGTGTTTTTATAAATGATGTAAGAATTTATCATTGGGATTCTTATGTGTAGAAATAGTATATCAAAACAATGGAAATTTTAAATTACAGAAAAATAAATGAACATGTATTCCACACATATGTTTGGCATAATATAATTAATGATGTATTCATAAAACCCAATATGTAGAAATTCAGTTTAGAAATTCCCTTAAAAGTTTATTTTGTAAATAAAATAGGTGAATAATTTTTATTGAAAATTATTTCAAATAAATAACATATAAATACAAGATATGTCATCAAATTTTTTTTCTCCCATAATCGTAGCACGATATAATCAAGAAATAGAAGATTAACCCAATGAATAGAAATTGGGATAAAAAGTTCCCTTACCATGAGTATGAATCGTCACATATGATCCTTATTCATCATGAATAATCATACATAATATAATTTATAATTTCTTAAGACATTTTTAATGTTTATTTTTAATTTTATATGACTTTTTTACCTTTCTATAACAATCATATAATTATTCAAGTTCATATCAGTCATTTTGTCAATGTTTGGTACATGAGTAAAAAATGAACTTATTATAATTAAAAATTGTCCTTGTGTTCAACAGTCCAATATCTTTAGAATACAATATAAGATTTACATATAATATATATCTAGTAAATATTAATTTATAACAGTCCATAAGATTTCGAGATATGAAATGAAATGCACTTTTAATGGAGACGCTAAGTTGTACATATGCACGAACCGTACTTTCATTTTTCTCATATTTAATGGATTAAAAAATCAATGATAAATAAGTATATTTTAATTCCATTATAATATAATATTTTATTTTTGATTAATATTATCATTAACTACATTTTTTATAAGTTCGATGTATGGAATGAATGAGTCATATCACTTTGAGGGGCAGTATTCCGCACATCCTCAAATGAAATTATCATGTTTACACATCATTAAAATAATAAATATATGTTTTGAAATAATAATAAAGAATAATTTAGACAATAATAGTATATAATATATCATATAAATATAGTTTCATCAGAATTTGCACCAGTATAGGTGGTTGGGGAAAATCGAACATTCATCCTTTCGTGAGACAATAGTTCTCCGTACATAGAAAAAAAATGATTGTATACATTGGATAGAGGTGCATGTAAGTGTAGTTATAATCCTTCTTATAAAAGCATCCAAGTATATTGGGAATTTTTTTGTCATATTATTATAGAATAAGAATATAATAGGTAGTAGATAAGGATAATTATAGAAAAGAACTTGATAGAAGATGTTACCTCTAATTATGATAACTAGATTTAATAAGAGCCAAAACTGTTTTTGAATTATCTTCATCCCATGGAAATCATTATAAGAGGATGGGAGGGATTTAGGAGCTTATATGGAGAGGTTCTGAACGAGACAAGGGGCTTGAGATATGTGCTGAAATGGGTATAGGTGATTCTCTTTTATGAGATGGTAGATGGGCACTTTAGGAATGTTTTGAAGTATTATTTTATTATAAAATTATTTTCAGTTTAAAAAAGACCCAAATTCATTTATTTCAAAAATAATATATTGTTGGATTAAAAACCATTCAACCAGTAGGTTTTAGAAAAGTCTCAGTCACATATTTTTCCTTATCTTTTAGCATCAACCCTTAGTTAACAAATTTAACACTTATAGTTCCCTCTTGTATATTCATACTATATGGTTAATATATTTTTTTATAACATTCCAATAGAACCTAAAGTGGTTCATTAATGAAATTTTAAATATTATCTATGTAATTTTTATGAATCTTTTATTTTTAGTACTTCTATATGATTAAATAAAATAGTAATTGTTTTAAAAACTCATTTATGACAATTTATATACTATGCATACTAAGACTTTTTAAAAATCCATTGGAACTTTGTTGTATAGAAAAGAGTTCATTAATTCAAATATTAAAAGTCATATTAATACATTAAATTATTGTATAGCATAAAATGGTTTAAAATTAATTTAATTTAATATTTACAATATAATTTATTTAAATAATTCATTAATAATGTAATCACAACATCATCATTATGTCATAAAAAAATATTTTTTGATGTATTAAAATTATAAATAAAATAACATGATGTAATAAATATTTTTATCTTTATATTGAATATTTGAAGATATCACTTATATAACCCTATATAAATATTTATTTAATAAAAGATACATGTTTCTGTTATGTTTTTCTAAACATTAAATTAATTCTAATAAAATGTCATTTTCACATCAAATTGGCTCCCGGGTGTCCCCAAATCGCCCTAATGATGAACATGATTGGAAATATCTCATTAAATCGGATTAAGAAATCTGTTAGTTTAGTATAATATTTTTATAAAATTATTTTTACCCTTATTTACTAGATTTACTTTTGAAACATAGTATATAAAATAATTAATGATTTTATTATTGATAATGTCCAAAAATAAAAGGTACATGTTTACAAAATATGACCCACATTATTCCAAATATGAAATAATTTTTTACAAATTCAAGCATATAATTTGTAATAAATAATTTAAAATTCATTCCCATTTTTAATACCAAAAATAAGGTTTTTAAGAAGTAATAAATATCGAATGATGGATATGTGTTTATGTCCTATTTAAAAGTAAAATTACACCCAATGACAAAAAATGTATTAAATGACAAAAATAAAATCCAATTACACATTAAAACCTATTTAAAATTATAATCTAACTATATAAATAAATTATATGAAAACGCATTTTTGACATAAAATGCGGTATTTTTCACTATTCATTAAAAATAAACGTTACCATATAATTACAATAAATTTATACAATGTAAGTTTTTATAATCCACTTCTAAAGAAGAAGTTTAATTTTTCAAATAAAATATACCTTGGTGTCAAAAACTATATTTAAAAAGGATTCTATATTAAAAGGTTATAAAACAACCTTTTAAAAATATTTTAGTATTTCATGCATAAAATCAGATTCACTCTTATTTTAAGACTCAAAAATTTAATGGATAATTATAAATAAACCTAAAAAAAATTATAGTAATATTTTATTTTGTTATGTTCATATTTTCTAATATAATGGCTTGGCACTACCTAGTATTTAAAATAATAATAATATTATATTATTTTTCGGTATAACTCAAAGTTTTGTGAAATGTATGATTTCAAAGAAATTAATTATTGAATGTTGAGTACGCTATCAAAAAAAGATTCCCATTTAATTTGAAAATAATATATTATGTATAAATATTAAAAGTAATGAAAAATTGTTATTCTATAAACACATGGTTCGTTACATCATTCCACCCTTTGGGAAATTGTGTCCTCACAATTTCAAAATTAGGCTCGGAAACTTCATTGAAAATTCTACATCAGAAAATATTCAACAAAACAATCACTTTTAATAAAATAAAGAGAAGTAAAAATGTCTCTCAAAATTAACACATACAAGGATTCCATATTGGAAAACCATGATATGGAATAGAAACTAAGTGTAATGTTCTAATAGAGAATGATAGGAAACATGGTTAGGATAATGTTAACTACCAGAATACCATAAACAAGTGATATATTAAACGTACTTTGATTCCCTATTAGGAAAACTAAATTAAAAACCTATTTGATTTAATATAAATTTAATAAATTTGATGATTTTATTTATTATCCTGACTATGAGAATAAAGAAACATACTAACATGTCATGTTGACTTTCATCCTTTACTAAATTTCCACCACAAACTCATCTTTTCTACAGATGATGAGTATACAAGATGACTTTTTCACATAAAAATAGATATAAAAAACTTCTTAAGAATCACATAATCAACAAATGATGAACTATTTATATACCGTATCATTAGACATTAACCAAAACCAATATAGCTATTACAAGATCAGATAATCCCAAAAAAGTATAAACCTTTATAAAAATAAATACTAATAGTAATCTCCATAATTCAACAAATAATACCCAGAGGTCAAAAATGAAAATTCAATATAACATTTTCCTTAATAATCTTCAAAATAATCCAAACTAACATTGAAACAAAAATATAAAAATGGATTTGATCACATAGACTTCCACATAAATCATAACATTAATCTTTAAATAACAATGACTACTCTTAAAGTCTCATACTTGAAAGTAATAAACCTAATTACATATTATCTATGTCAGGTTAATAATTTCCATATATAAATGAAATTTCAATATTTCCATAATAAAAATATAGATTTTCCAAAAATAAAATTTCAACCACTACCCCACAAATGAAATCCTAGAGTATTCTATTTTCCCAAAGGATAAAGTGTTCTAAAAAAATATAATGTATTCCAAAATAACAATTATCACATAATCTATATTCATTTTCCTATAATACGGATAACAATTTTATAGAACATTAGTTCAAAAAAAACTTATTCTTGATCTATAAAATAATTTAACTAAATATAATAATTCATACTAACCAACGAATTCACATTATCCAGTGGTAGGCGATCCACCCTTGTCACCCTTCAGTTGTGGGTGGGATTCTGGTATCCCTATCAGATTATATGGGTTTTAACAAGGTCGTTGTGTTTTACTTTTTCAGAAACTATATTATTTTATAACATTACAATAAATGAGATAAATTACTCAAAAATAACCATAAAATTTTCGAACTTCAAATGTTATCACAAACCTCACATTTTCATTGCAAAAAGTAATAACCTGTAATTACCACAAATTCATGGATCATATAAATCCAAATGGTTCATTATATCTATATCCACAAAATAAAATATAAATCTTCATAAAATACCATTTAACATAACAATATTTATGGTTACACATAAAATATAAAATTTATCCCTAGTAATCCCATCAACAAAATATAATTAATTTTATTGAACATTTCATCAACAATATATCTAATAGATCTTTTGAATTTCTAAAATATAGACATTGTAATATTCTATAATTCTTGATGATCACTTAACAATTTTTTAACAAGTTATTCTGTAATACTTCTTTTGTACAAAAACAATGAAGCGTAATGTTCTTTGATTTCAATAATGAAAATACATTATCTAAGAAATAATCCATACCTTTCATAGGTAATATTTTGTTTCCTCATCCTCAATTATAATGGAATTAGGTAATGGAAAACATATATTTTTATGGTACTACTGATCCCATTCTAGAACCATATTTTTTGGACATCGTAATATGTAATGACTATGCATACCACATTTAAAACATTAAATTGATAGATTGTAATGAACTCATTTCCAATTAATGGAGTCAACTGAACACTTCCTTTTTCCATTGCATGTTATTTCTTTATAACCATCATTACCTAATCTATAACATCTTCTCTTCACATTGAGTCATTTTCCTAGGTGTTTCTTTCCACATCCTTGACACCTAGGTTTTTGAGTATACATACCTTTATGATCAATACTTGATCTTGCATGGGTATTTGATTCTCACATATATGACCACTTATAAAAATCACAAAGGTTCAAGTGGCCAATCATTACTCCAGGTAGTTAGTTAATAATAACCACAAGAGTTCTCATTAGAGTTCCAATTTCATTCGATTTTGTATACAGAAAACAACTATAGTTTCTTTCACATCCATTGTTACATTTGTGATTATTATATCCTTCCATTTACAAAAACAAAATTGGATAGTGGGAGTATATCAGTTGAATCATCATATTCTATCTTATGAGGAGGGTAATCATTAATATTAACTTATTCATGTCATATTAATCTCTTTCGATTTATCTAAAATAATTATGACTATTTTTAATATTTTCAACACTATGGTTATAAAAACATGTCACTTATGCATAAATAATAACTTAACTGCGAGCATTATCTAAATTGACCACCGACATAAACTATAAGGACACATCATTAAAATTTACTTATTCTCGAGATAATTCAATAATTTGTATTTAATTCAAATCTAGGATCTTTGTGAGTTTACATCATAAATGAAATAGGTCATAAATTATACATAACACATTGAATATTAAAAGTAGAAACTTCTACTCACTACCTATTTTTTTCAAACAAAAACTCTTAAAAACAAAACATAGCATCATTTCATGATTGAGTCTAAAAACATTTCCTTTGTACAATATGTGACTCTATTCTCATTTATGTCAAGTGTAAAAAATTTCAAAACATGGGATGAGCATTAAAATATTAGTAAGGGATAAATAAAGAAAGAAAACAATTAGTATTGGGATATCATGAACACAATGAATATATTATCATAAAGTATTAATTTTCACCTCTAAGTAGTATGGAAAACACTTCACTAGATATAATCTCATTTCTTACCCTTTTTGTAACTATAACATTACCATATATCCCATAGAAAGAGATATATCATATAAAGGTAACATGGGACATAAACAAACTTAAATGGAATAAAAATATGGTCTACATTAACACATATCACTAATTGGGATATCTATACATCTGACATCCATACCCATTCCATTTGAGGTTATAAAATAACCACTCACCTAGTTTATCACGAAACACCCTGTCATTTGGATTATCACATAACCAATTGTCATTGGTTTATCACATAACCACAATTAAAATGTCCAAGAAGCATTATATAATTATTAACCATAAAATTTATCAAATATCAACATTTCAATAATAAAAATTCATTTGCAATCACAAGAGACCACTTAAAGATATAAAAATACTTATTCCATTTCATAAATCATTTAAAACATTTAATAAAAATTCTTTTGAACCAAATTGTCCAATTCCTCTTTGAAACATTTGAAATAAAGTGACATTTTAGAAAATTAATATCCAAGTGAATAGATTAATAACAATCATTTTTGGAAACACGCACATGATATTTAAGGTTTTATAACAATAAATAATTAATACATTTTAATCGATGTTTTAGTTAAAGGGCCCCTTACCAGTTGAAAAACAGGAATAAAAATCATTACGTTATAACCTTAAAACTGTACATATGATGAGAATACAGTAATTAATGAAATAACATGTCTAAATGGTCATATATACAACAAAATGGATAATACAGGAGCACAATATCATGATATTCATCAATAAAAGGATATTGAGATGATGTCCCTTACAAAAGATCATATCCTAAGATCAATGGTAAATAAATGATAAAATTATGTGCTAAAATCATAAATACACAAAAAAATAAGTGGATATTATATGTAATACAGTCAGAGTACATTCACCTGTATTCATGGAAACATAAAACCAATGACACAGATTAATAACTCAATGAATGGGTATTGAGTTAAGATTTATCATAAAAAGTTCATTGATGTAAGAAATTATCAATGGGGTGATTATGTGTAAAAATAGTATATCCAAACAAAGGGATGTGTGAATTATGTAATGAATAAATAAATAGTTATTACACAAACAATTTTGGAATAATATAATCATGAAAGTATGTGTAAAACCAAATGAGTGGAAATTGACTTTAGAAATTCCCTTACAAATATAATTTTTTTATTAAAATAGATCGATTATGAGTATTGACTATCATTACACATAATGCAAGTATATATAAATGATAAGTGATCAAAATTAATTTCCCACAAAGTTGTAGTACAACATAATAAGGAAATCTAAGATTAACCCAAAGAATGGAAATTGAGTTAAGAAGTACCCTTACATTGATTCTGAATCGTCACGTATGTTCCTTATTCTTCTTTAATATTATACTTAACTTAATTTAGACATACTGCATTACCTTTTTCAATTTTATTGTTGCTTTTATATAACTTATTACCTTTTTATAATAATCATATAATTATTTCAGTTCATATCACTCATTTTGTTGATGTTTGGAAGTTGAGTAAAAATAAATTTATTATAATTACAAATTGTCCATGTGGTGGAAAGTCCATTATCACCATATACATTCTATGGATTTAAATATCATATATAACCAATATAAATGTATTTAGATCAATTATATATTTAATTAGAATTGTCTGTAATATTTAGAGATACGAAATGAAATGCACTATTCCTGAAGATGGTAAGTCACACATACACCTACATGATACTATCATTTAATTTTTATATTATACATACATATATTATAATTACAACATAATATCATATTTTATTTATGTTTCAAAAGATCCTAAACTCCATAGATTATACGTTCCATGTATGTCATGAATGATTCATATCCCTTTGATGGGATGAAAATATGCACTTCCTCAAATAAAAATATCACATTGTTATATAATCAAATAATAAGAATAGTATATTGAGTGGAGAAGGAAAATAAAAGAAAGGAACTTGAGTGAATGTTTTACCTCTAAATCGTGTAACTTATATTCATTTGATCGAAAAGGATTTATTGAATTTACTTATTCCCAAGTTAGGGATTCTAGGAGGAAGTTAGGGATGTTTAGAGCTTATTTGGGAAAATTTTTAACTATCCATGGGGATTTATTGGTGTGATTAAATGGGAAGATGTGATACCCATTATTAAGAGGTAGTAGGGGCACTTTTTTAATGTTTTGAAGTATTGTTTTATTATAAAATTATATTTGGTTTCAAAATATCCCAAAGCCATTTATCCCCAATATAATATATTTTTGAGTTGTGATTCTCTCAACCAATAGGTTTTAGAAAAGTATTGGTCACAAATGTAACATGAATTTTTAGCTTAAACCCATAGTTAACTAACTTAACTCTTATGATATATTCTTATCTGTTCATACTATATAGTTAAAATAGTGACTATAAAATTTCAATAAAACCTAAAGTGGTTCATAAATTATGTATTAAATATTATATAAGTCATTTGGTTGAATAATATATTTTTAAGACATTTATATCATTTTATAAAATATTATTTATTTTGAGAACTCATTTTAGTAAATCATTATACTATTCATATAATGAATTTTTAAAAATTTATAAGAACTTCATTCATTAAAAAAACACCCTTGATTCAAAAATAACAAGAGATAACCATCCAAATTTTATTTATGGAGTAAAAAGATTGAAGATATATTTATTTTAATATTTATAATCTCATTAATTTAAACCATTCATTAATAATATAATTTCTACATTATCATTGAATAAAAAATATATTTATTAATCTGATTTATAAAAATAATAAATAAAATATAATGATGTAGAAAATATTTTTAGAATTCTAATTACTATTTAAAGTAGAATATATCACATATATAACCCCATAGAACAATTGTTTTAACAAAAGATACATGTTTATGTTAAATTTTTCATTACTTTAAATTAATTCATATAAAATGTCATTTTCACATCCAAGTGTCTCCATGGGATCCCAAAATCGACCCAAGTATTCCCATTGTCGGACATATCTCATTAAATAGGAATAAGAAATGTTTTAGGGTAGTTTAATATTATTATCATATTATTTTTTATATTTATTTACGAGAGATACCTTTTAACTATGGTAAATAAAATAATTAATGATGTTTCTATTCATAATGACTAAAAATAAAAGTTACCTATTTACACAATTTAAACATCATGATTCCAAATATGGAATTAGTTTTCCCAAATTCTAAGCACATATGTTTCTGTAATTAATTTAATATTGTTATCAATTATCAAAACCAAAAACGAGTTTTTAAGAATTAAGGACTATCAAAAGATAAACATGTGCTTATGTCGAATTTAAATGTGAAATTACATCCAATTACCAACAATGGACTAAGTTATAAAAATATAATCCAATTAAACTTTTTAACATATCTAATGTATAATATAACTATATTAAATAATAAGATGAAAAGTTAGTGTTGACCTAAAATGCGGTATTTTTCAATATTCATTAAAAAATTAACATTATCAAAAATTTACCAAAAATATATCCAAATAAAATTTTGATGTTATAATTCTAAAAAAATTGTTTATTATGTAAAATAGAACATATAAAGGTTTCAAATACTATATTTAAATAAAATCCATCAAAATATGGTAAAACAACCCTTAAAAAATATTAGAGTATTTCATGGATTAAATCAAATTCACTCTTAATTAATGCCTATAAAATTTATTGGATGAATTTAAATACATTCAATATTTATGTATAATAATATTATAGTTAATTTTGTTTATTATTTCCAAAACAACATATAGGTGTTATCTACTATTTAAAATTATATTATTTTTATATTATTTTGTGGTAAAACTCAATGTTTTTTGCAACGTAAGATTTGAATGAAACACATAGATGCATGCTGATTCTGATATTATAAAAAAATAAACACTAATGTGAAAATAATTTATTATTTATAAATATCAATATAAATAAAAAAGTATTGTTATTCTACAAATACCTGGGTCATTATATTCAAGGCTTAAGTTATAAACCAAATGAGGCTTCTCAAAAAAGATAAAAAAACTCTTAATTGAGTACTTTGAATTTTATTACATCATATAGCTAATATAAATTTATTTTATGCATTATATAATAATTAATAAATATAATAAATATATTGATATTTTATTAATATTAAGGATAAATAATTTTCCATATATTTTCCATCATACAGAATTTTCAAACATGTCTTGTTTGTATGTATGACTTATTATTTCACATTTCCAGTGTAATGAATTTTTAGTCACCATTTTAATTGGATATTTATAAATATGGAAATAATTTTAATATTTTATATTTATTATTTTTGATTTATAATATTATATATATTATTTCATTGAAATCAATTTATAAATGATAATGTCATTCGTGCATTTCTCTAAACTACCACCTCCATGAATCGATGTGATTAGATTTCCTTATATATATTATGTCGATGATAATAAGGATCGATTAAATGAGTATATATTATATATTTGTTATAAAAATTATTCTACAAATATGAATTATTATTTATCTATGTTTACTTCAATCCTTCGTAATGTGAAAAGAACTATTCATGCATACATACGACTTACTATCTCTATAAACAATGTAATTTATTTTTGTAATCTCTGCCATTTATGGATAATTATAAATATAGATATGAAAAATTAATCTATATGATATTTATATAAAGATCAAAATTATGGTGTTGATGGAACCATGATCAATGTATATGGACTGAAACTATCTAACAAAATATACCTTTAAACAACTTAATTATATCCTATATTAGTGATTTCAATAAATATTTGTTAAAAAATTGGTGATAAAATAATATAATTAAATAATATAAATTTATCATTATATATTTTTGAATGGTTGTGGTATTTATTTTTAATGAATAAAATTTTTTTATACATGATATTCAAACACATATGAAGGAAGTCAAACCTAAGGTAAAGGCTCTTGGTCTCAATATTATATCATTGGGGAATATTTGATGTTATACTCCTAGTTAATGTTATGGGATATATATGTTACAAATTAAAAATTTTATATCATGTAACCATCACAATTCATGGTGTTTTAATTATAACATGAAAATTTTCATCCAATTGTTATTGGTTTGAAGTCAATAATGTTGTCATGGATTTCATTTAAAATATTTTCTTATTTCAGCGTTGTTTATTATTTAATTTATGATAAGGAGAATTATAGATAATTTACATGAAAAATATATATATAATTTTAGTCTATTAAATTTATTCTTTATATTTTCATGTAATTGAACTGTTTTCTAATCTTTTATACTTAAAATGATCAAAAATAATGTTTTTATCAAAAACATACATTATTTCTTCTTTGGTCGACAATATTTTTCTTAAATTTTAATATATTATTAAAAATTTATTAAGAAATATTTTAATATTATCTTATGAATTATGAAGTCATTTTTCCCATGAATATGTTATTACCAATTTTTTTAAAATGAATGTGATTTTCATTTTCTGAATGTGGGACTTTAGGATTTTGCTGAAAATGTAAAAGAAATATATGTTTTAACTTACATGACATTAACTAAATAAATTATCACCATGTCCCTTAAATGATTTGTATATTCAGTTAAAATTTTTCAAGGATCCTTAAAAAAAACCTTTCATTAATAATTTTAAATATTTTATAACATAAACAAGTGTTTTCATAATGGAAGCTGAATTTTTTAATGAAATATTTTTTTTCCATTTTCAAAGTATATTATACTAAAAAATATCAATTTATTTTAATGGGTATATCATAAATTGATACCACTATCTTATTTATCATGATGGTGTATAATTTTGAATTCTTGTCATTTCATATTATGATTCCATACCGAAAATATTTGAAATTCTTAGAATGACTTGGGTTGGTCATTTAAAATATTAGGAATTAATTGTATGTAAGTGTAATGGGTTGCATCTAGGTATAGATGGCCCATTTATGGATCATTAGGATTAATGACATAAAATAAAATTATTTTGAAATTATATGTGTATTTATTTCACATTTACCCATTTATTAAGGTTGATTTAGTTGTTTCCAGACCATGACGGTTAAATTCATGATTTCTTGGATGAGATGGAATGATAAAAAATGTTTAAAATAAAGAATTTATTTTAATTATATTTCATTTTTAATTAATTTTTTTTATATTCATATATTATCCATTTATACTAATTTAATTAATGCTCAGATTGAACGTTATGTGCTTTTATTATCCATGCTTCTATATTGTTTATACCATTTTTACACATGGTAGCTTCCACTATATATATTCCTCAATGATCATCTGATCTAACCATTTAGTTTTTCTATTCCCTTGATTTCAGTGATGAATATTGTTTTTAATATCAATGATTCATAAATTTTTACTCTATCCATTTTTTTATTTACAATGTAATATGGGAATCATGTATATATTTATTTTTTCAAGACTAATAAAGTAGTCGATCTTTCATAGTGTGATTCATTGTATCTATTAACAATGTAATAATGTAAACACTAGATATGGTTTAATGGAGTTATTTTGTCTATATGGAATCAGGTGATGAGGCATTAAATGGATTTCCATCCTTAATTAGTGGCTACAATTACAATGTAAAAATTATTTTGAGAGGATTAATGTAGATAGATTTTTATACCATGATTATTGGAGTGACATTGTGATGAGAATACTAAACCTATGCGACGATTAATTGTTCTAGGTATATCATGGTATATATTTTGAATGAGGTATAGAGGATATATTATGGTAGAGGATGCCATGAAATAATTATTTGAGTAACCAAAATATGTGTACCTCATATGTAAAGTTCGTAGGCATAACGATTCACCCTTATGTAAGGATATATAATTGAAAATAATTTTATGGAGTAATGTATATGTAAAGAACTAGAGGCATCTACATGGACTAATTTTCCAAAAAATGCTATCTTGGGGACATGGAAGTTCACAAGCAGTGGGGGAAGGGTTCTCACTATTATACCCCATCAAACTATCCCACCATAGAGTAACCGATATGGTCACAATATAATAGTGAGCTTCCAAGGTAAAATGAATCTTTACTAGGACGTCAAGATGAAAATCACTCCTTTTAATTGGGAATTTTATAGTTTAATATAATTTTGCATGAGAGGAAATATTTGATGTGATTTATGCATATTAGACTACATAGATTTGAAGGGTCAATGATGGTGTTCTGTAATCCTGATAAAAGAATATTTATGTTTAGTAACCACTATGGAATGGACTTATATCTATGTTTGGATCCCCCATATAATAAATTGGGTCAATACCCCACCATACACAAATTATAAGGGGCTTGGATGAACTATATTAATAGTTGGTACCACATTTTTTAAGATCTTAGAATGTGTATGGGACCTCAATTAGGGTCATCTACCACTAGACTAATTTTTATACTATTGTGAGGCTCGAGTACCCCACTACAATAGAAAATACATTGAACAAGTTTTGTGTATTTTGGATGATTGGATTCATAAAGAAATGTACTAGATCTCTTATGGTTGAGTTCTATAGAGAGTGATTCTCTCATTTTACCTCTAATTTTTATCCTAAAAACAATTTCTTGCATTTTTTTAATTTTTTATTCCACACCGATTGCCTTTAGTTTTTGAGATATGTATATTTTTATTCTTCATTTCAGTTTTCATGTTTTCCTACATGATATGATTATACTAAACTATAAATGATAATATTTTCATATATATATATATATCATGTCTCATTATAATGATTTACATTTATATGGGGAATTTTGAGTACACTATATTGGTAGAGAATAGTTGTACTTATAAGGCCCCAGCCTTAAAAATTACTTAATATTGAATTAAATGAATAATTCACATTGAGGATATTTTCAGGTATATAGTTTTAGAGAATTAGGACATAACTATTACATCTCAAAAGATTACAAAGTAGACACTTCTACTAGGTTTCCATAATAATAAAAAATACTCTTAAAAAGAAACATGTCTAGTTCCATGTCTTATATAGCATGACATTCCCTTGATCCCATCCATGACCTTATTCCACTTTAAGTCCTGTGAAAAACATTTCGAAAAAACTTGGGGTGAGTATAAAAAGCTCAGTATGGGATACACAAAGAATGAAAACTGTTACTTTTTCAAACATCAAGTAAACCATGTATACTCTATCAAAGTAATACCTTCACCTTCATTAAGTAGTTAAAACTCTACACTGAATAATGTATCATTACATACCTTTTTGTAACCAAAGGATTACCATAAAACCCATATAAAGAACACATAGCATATATAAAGGTAACTTGGGACATAAACATTCTTAAGTGGAATAACCATACGGTCGACTTCCACACATATCACTTAATGGAATAGCCATACGGCCAATTTACATACATACTTAATGGAATAGCCATACAGCCAACTTCCATACCAAATGCATTGGAGGTTATAACATAACCACCCTTCCTGGTATTCAAGGCACCACCCATCATATGGTTTATCACGTAACCACCCCTCAAATGTCCAAGTACCAATATAAAATCATAAAACATAAAACCAATATAAAGGAATGATAAAATTTCCACATTTAAATCACAATATATCAAAATATAATCCTTTATCAAAACCATTTTCAATACCAAAATACTTAAAAGAGTATATGGTATTAATTTTATTTTAAAAACATTACGACTTGTTGAGGAAGCCAAAGATCAAATAATACTCACGGCGGCAGAAAAGCTCGTTGTCACCGCGTATGTAAAAAAACATTCCTTTTTGTCGTTTAGTAAAAAGTTTCGTAGAAAAATATTCCTTTTGTATAAATGTAAAAGTGAAAGGGGTTTATACACCGTATAAAAGAAAGTTGTGTATAAAACGAAATATGCCTCAATGAAAGGAGATTGAGATGAAGTCCCTTACCTCGGGTCCGACTTGACTCGATCATTCTTTAATCTCCTGAATAATAAACTTGAGTTAATTTCTACTTGTTTAAGAACCATTTTCAAGTTCATTTTTACTTTTATATCACTTATTTCCATGTCATGAACACTATGTAATTATTTAAGTTAATAACAGTCGTTTTAACGATCATTGGTACTTGAGTCAAAAATAAACCCATTATAATTACATGTTGTTCATGTATCCAATATATCCAAAATTATAATCATGATGTATATATCATATATATCAGTTATATACATTCATTTATAATATTACATAATCATTTTGAGGTAAGAAATGAAATGCATCGTTCTTGGAGACGGTAAGCCGTACATACGCATGAACGCTACTTTCATTTCTATAGAATTAAAACTAAATGAGAGGAATGTATATTTTAATTACAGAATTATATTAATAATTTAGATATATCATTCATTATATATTTCCATTATACAAATGTACTTTTAATAGTACATTACATTTGGAGATAAGAAATGAAATGCACTGTTCATGGAGACGGGAAGTCGTACGTACGCATGAACTCTACTTTCATTTCTATCTCATACTTTAATGGAAAGAAATAATAATGATATAGAGGTATATTATAATTCCAGTATAAAATAATATATAATAACTTTAAATCCATTCTTTACACGTCCCACATATGGCATTAACGAATCACATCACTTTGAGGGGGCGGTAGTCCACACATCCTTAACTGAAGATATCGTGCTTACCCATAATGGAAACCATAAAGGTATGCCCAAAATGAAAAATACATAAGCTTAAGGAAAATATAAAAATATTATATATCATATATAAATATAGTGACATCTTAATGGCCACCTTTGGAGGTGTTAAAATAATGTTGAACAATCATCATTTCGGGAGGCATAAATTCACCATTCACGGAAACAGTATCTCCATTAACAATTAGATGTAGTTGTGTGTAAGTTTAGCAAGAATAATTCTTATAACAACATCCTAGTATATTTAAGATACTGTAGTTGTTACAAAAGAAATAAATAATAATAGTTTAGGGGGTTGGAGAAGCAAAATAAAACAAAAGGACTCAAGTGAAGACACTACCTCAAAATCGGGTAACTCCCTTTGGTTTGATCTAAAAGGCTTCCTTGGGAAGACTTCTGCCAAAAGTGAGGCTTCAAGGAGTAATAGAAGGAAGTGTAGAGACAAAATGGGCAGGGTTTGGGCGAGCCAAAGGCTTTGGGAGTGTGGGTAAGGAGGTAGTGGTGGGGGCCTTTTATAAGAGGATAGGAGGGGCACTTTTGGAAAGTAAAGATAAGTTACTTTATTTTAAAATGGTATTCAGATTTAAGAGGTTACACATTGATTTATTTCGAGTATAAGGTAATAAGGGTTCGAAATCCACTCATCCAATAGGTTTTGGACATGTCTAGGTCTTATATATTACATTATCTTTCAATTTTATTTAAATCGTTAAATAATGAGGTCATCACTGCATCATCATGATGTCAAAAATAATTTAATTTATTTAATGTCTCAAAATTATAAAAAAAATACTATGATGTAGGAAATATTTTGATATTTCCAATGACTATTTATAGTCAAAAATCTTAGGGTATGACATGTGTCTAGGTCATCTCATATTATTAAAACAGTTTTTTACCTTAATCTACACTAATTACCATTAATCATGATTAAAAACTTAATAAGTTACTATTCACCAAAAAATTATTTTTATCCCATTGAACAACATTTTACATCTTAATGACAACCATGTATGTCGGATTTTTGAAATGCAAAACACAAAGATGGCAAAATTTCATTTAAACGGAAAAAATCAGTTTTTATAAGTACCACTTAGTGGTTTCACTATTCATCAAAAATTGATGTTTTTCAGAAAAATCCCAAAATTTCACCCTAAGATATATTTGATATTCCGAATTCAAAAATGAAGTATATTTTTCAAAATTAAAAACATATAAGTCACATTAATTAATTTAATAATTAATTCCCGCTGTCAGAGCAAATAACATGTTTTTATGAAACAATAAGTATCAAAAGATTGACACTAGTTTAAGTATGATTTCAAATTGAAATTAACTACAATGACCACTATTGGATTTAATGGTAAAAATATATTCTAATTTCACATTAAAACAAATTAAAAAGATAATCTAATCATATAAATAAATTAGATTAAAAAGAGGTTTTGAATTAATATACAGCATTTTACACTATTCATTAAAAAAATGAACTTTATCGGAAAGATACCAAAAATTTACACATAGTAAATTTTGATGTCCTGATTATTAAGAGGAGTTTTATTTGGTCTAATAGAATGTATAAGAGTGAAAAAAACTATATTTAATGACGGTTCACCATCAAACGGTGATAAGTGAACCTTTAGTGAAAACTATGGCATATACGCCTAAAATTTAATTCTTTCCGTATTTTATGCCTTTATCATTAATTGGATAAATGTAAAAACATTTAAGAACATATATATTCATATTTAAGTTATTTATATCCATTCCCGCCAATACAACGGCTACATGTAAACTAACATTTAAAATAATATTATTTTATTACTAGTGTGCAACGTATGTTTTCAAAGAAACTCATCGTTGCGTATCGAGTACGCTATCGAATGTAGAAACCCATTTTAATTAAAATTAATATTTAATTCGTAAATATTAATAAATATGAAAATCATTTATTCCTTATTTACCTGGAATGTTACACCTTCCCTCCTTTTGGGAATTGCAACCTCGCAATTTTATTCATTTATCAAAATATGTGGGGGTATTTATCCCTCATAGCATTTTCAGATTACCACGTAGCCTCTTAAATCACATGATTTTTACACAAAACCTTTACCTGATGAATCAACTTATTCCGTAACACCTGCTCCCTGTGGTCAAGAATCTGGACTGGTTGTTCTTCATAAGATATGTTCTCTTCCAACTGAACTACCTCTGGACTGAAAACATGGGATGGATCTGGCATATACTTCCTCAAAATTGAAACATGAAAAACATTGTGTACTTGAGATAAACTCGGAGGTAAAGCCACTCGGTAAGCTACTGATCCAACTTTCTCCAGAATTTCATATGGTCCAATGAACCTTGGACTCAGCTTTCATTTCTTACCAAATCTCATCACACTTTTCCATGGAGAAACCTTTAGAAAAACATGATCACTTACCTCAAAAGATAGATCCTTCCTCCGGTTATCTGCATAACTATTCTTCCTGCTCTGAGCTTTTCTCATGTTTTCCTGAATCAACTGAACATTTTCTGCCATCTCTTCTATCCATTCTGTTCCCATCAGCTTCCTTTCACCCACTTCATCCCAAAATGCTGGAGTTCGACACCACTTCCCATATAATGCCTCAAATGGTGCCATCTGTATACTGGACTGAAAACTGTTATTGTATGAAAACTCAACCAAAGAAAGATGTTGGTCCCAACTTCCATGATAATCCATCGAACAAGCTCGTAGCATATCCTCCAAGGTCTGAATTATTTCTTCTGACTGCCCATCTGATTGAGGATGAAAAGCTGTACTAAAATTTAATTCAGTACCCAACGACTTCTGAAGGCCTTTCCAAATGTTGGAAGTAAACCTGGGATCACGATCCGATACAATGGAGAGAGGAACTCCATGTAACCTGACTATCTCTTTAAGATACAAACGGGAAAGTTGATCAAGAGAGAAAGTATCTCGTATAGCAAGGAAATGATCAGATTTGGTCAAGCGATCAACAATAACCCAGATTGAATTATTACCTCGAGATGTCTTCGGTAATCCAACAACAAAGTCCATGGATATATTCTCCCATTTCCACTCTGGAACTGGTAAAGGCTGAAGCATCCATTTCGGTAACTGCCGCTCTGCTTTAACCGGTTGACAAGTCAAACACTTCACAGTAAAATCAGCAATATCTATTTTCATTCCATCCCACTAGTAATACTCCAGCAGATCTCTGTACATTTTAGTACTGCCAGGATGAACATAAAATGGGGAACTATGATCCTCACATAACAACTCATTCTTAAATTGGGAATTACAAGGCACACATAATCTCTTCACAAAATTCAAAACACAATCATTATCAATGTTGAATTCATGCAACTTACCTTTCTGAACCAGCTCTACCTTTTTCTGCAACTCGTTGTCTTGCTTATGTTCTTACTTGATTATGTATGATAGAGAAGATTTCACTGATACCTGAAACAAAATAGAAGGACATCCAGCACCAACAACTTCAATGCCAAAGTTCATAAATTCAAAAACCAAAGGATCTCATTCCAAACGTAACATGGTTAATGAAGTATTACTTTTTCGACTCAAAACATCAACCACTTTATTTTCTTTTCCCGGATGGTAGTGAATTGTACAATAATGATCCTTGATTAATTCTAGCCATCTCATTTGTCTCATGTTCAATTTTTTATGAGTGAATATATACTTAAAACTTTTGTGATTAGTATATATTTCACAATTTTCTCCATACAAATGATGCCTCTAAATTTTTAATGCGAAAACAACAGCAGCTAATTCCAAATCATGTGTAGGGAAATTTACCTCATGAGATTTCAACTTACGTGATGCATACGCAATTACCTGATCATTCTGCATTAGGACATAGCCATGTCCCTTCAACGAAGCATCACTGTATATAAAAAACTCACCATTCCTGGAAGGAAGTGCCAAAACTAGAGCATTCACCAATCTTCATTTCAACTCCTGAAAACAATCATCACATTCTTTTGTCCAGATGAACTTAACACCCATACGAGTTAGCTTAGTCATTGGACTATATAACCATGAAAAAGTTTCAACAATCCTTCGGTAGTAACCTGCCAAACCAAGAAAACTACAGATCTCGGTTACATTTGTGGGTCTTGTCCAATCATTAAAAACTTTTGTTTTAGTAGGATCAACATTTATTCCATCTTTTAAAACAATGTGACCCAGGAAAGAAATTTGTTGTAACCAAAACTCACACTTGCTGAATTTTCCATATAGTTTATTTTATTTTATGGTTTGCAAGATAACCCTTAAATGACTTTCATGCTCCTCTTTACTTTTAGAAAAAACCAAAATATCTTTGATGAAAACAACCACAAACATATCCAAGAACTCATGGAAAATTCTATTCATAAGGTCCATGAATACAACAGGTGCATTGGGTAACCCAAAAGGCATAACTACAAATTGATAATGGCCATATCAAGTACATAACGCAGTCATTGGAACATCTGCTTCTTTTACATTCAACTGAAGGTACCCCGACCACAAGTCAATCTTCGAGAAATAATGTGCTCCTTGTATCTGATCAAAAAAATCATCGATATGAGGTAAAGGATACTTGTACTTAACAAAAATATTATTCAAGACTCTATAATCAATGCAAAGTCTCATTGATCCATCTTTCTATTTAACAAACAAGACATGAGCACCCCATGGTGATGTGCTAGGTCGAATGAAACCTTTATCTAATAACTCATGTAATTGTTTTTAACTCTAAAAGATCAACATGAGCCATTTGATAAGGGGGTTTTGAAATTGGATTAGAATCAGGAACTAAGTCAACAGAAAATTCAACTTCCCGATCATGAATAATACCAGTCAACTCATCAGGAAAAACATCAAGATACTCATTTACCACTGGCACATCATTAATCTGAACAGTTCCTTTATTTTCAACAATATGTGCAAGGTAACATTTATTTCTATCTTTTACTAGTTTCTCAACTTCCTGATATGTTATCAAAATCAAGGGTTCATTCTTGTACACAAACTGAAAATATTTTTGATAAGAAACCATTTTAGCTCTGCAGTCAATCTTAGAATGATAAACAGAAATCCAATCCATGCCCAAAATAACAACAAACTCTACTAGAGGCAAAAAAATAAGGTTTGATATTAGATTCTTTACACACACATGGATATGAAGGATCTTATAATTCATTTTTGTCTCAACAATCCCTCCAGGTGTTTTTACCATAAGTTCAGGGTTCATATCTTGAGATGGAATTTCCTATTTACTAGAAAACTTCTCCGAAATGAAAGAGTGTGTAGACCCTGAATCAAACAACACATTGGCATAATCTGAACAAACAAACAGTGTACCTGATACCACTTCATTTGATGTCCCAACATCTACTGAAGTTGTTACAATGGATTTCACTACCCCTTTCTGCTTGTAGTCTGGATGCATTCCCCCAGTTGAGTTCTTCGTTAGACACTCGTTTGCATAATGACCCATTTCATTACACTTAAATGATCTTACTGTTGTCTTTTCATTTCCTGCTTTATCATCTTCCTTACAGTTACCAGCAATATGACCAGACTTACCACACCGAAAGCACTTACCGGACTTGGATAAACATTCTCCATGATGCATTTTACCACACTTCTCACAGGTAGGATATTTGGTTTTCATACCTCCTTGCTTCTTTGATTAATTCTTCCCCTTTGCCTGCCAACTAGTCCTCTTATTCTGTTGTTTTTCATAGAACACCTGATCATTAGCAAACTCCATTTCCACCTTCTCCGCACATCAAACAAGTTTTTCATTACTTTTGAACTCACGAGAAGCTAAAGCCCTTCGATAATTTGGCTTTAACACTGAGTAAAAACGGTTTATTTTACTATCAAGATCTCGTATGAATTTTGGAGCATACCTTGCCAATCGAGTGAACATTGCTTCATAAGCAGCCACAGAATCATCATCCTGCCTCAATTCTAGGAACTATTTTTCCATCCCAAGACGAACCACCTCAGAGAAATATTTCTCAAGAAACATACCTTTGAATTCGTCCCAGTGAAGATCCTCAATCTCATCATTATCCCTGATATTTTTCACCATCGACCACCACTGATCAGCTTCACCTTCAAAATGGTAAACAACAAGACTAACCTTTTGATGTTCTGAGCACCCCATGCCATCAAAAATCATCACCAATGCTTTAATCCACCCATCAGCCTGCACATGGTCAGATGATCCTTTGAATGATGGGGGATGTTGCCTCCTGAAATGTTCCACCACTAACATGTTCCTCTGTGGTTGATCTGACTGATCTCGTGCATGGATACCACCACCATTTATAGCCTGAGTCAACTATGCCATCACTGCAACATACAGTTCAGTTACAATTCCGACCATCTCAGGTTGCTGATTTTGAAGGTTGTCTTCCTCCTGATGTCGTCCCAACATAGCTACTTTGTTTCCTCTGCAGAAAACCATTCTGAACATAGAAATATCTATGTTGAAGCAACATGGTAATCTGTAAATCCTATATCATTTCAATCATATCATAAATTAACTTATAATTTAACAATTTTCTAACTCCTAATGTTGTCTAAACCGACCTTTGATACCAACTATAAGGCCCCAGCCTTAAACATTACTTAATATTGAATTAAATGAATAATTCACATTGAGGATCTTTTCAGGTTTAGAGTTTTAGATAATTAGGACATAACTATTACATCTCAAAAGATTACAAAGTAGACACTTCTACTAAGTTTCCATAATAATAAATACAAAATCTTAAAAAGAAACATTTCTAGTTCCATGTCTTATATAGAATGACATTCCCTTGATCCCATCCTTGACCTTAATCCACTTTATGTCATGTGAAAAACATTTCGAAAAAACTTTGGGTGAGCATAAAAAGATCCGTAAGGGATATAGAAAGAATGAAAACTGTTACTTTTTCAAACATCAAGTAAACCGTGTATACTCTATCAAAGTAATACCTTCACCTTCATTATGTAGTTAAATCTATACACTAAATAAAGTATCATTACATACCTTTTTGTAACCAAAGGATTACCATAAAACCCATATAACGAACACATAGCATATATAAAGGTAACTTGGGACATAAACATACTTAAGTGGAATAACCATACGGTCGACTTCCACACATATCACTTAATTGAATAGCCATACGACCAATTTCCATACATACGTAATGGAATAGCCATATGGCCGACTTCCATACCCAATGCATTGGAGGTTATAATGTAACCACCCGTCCTGGTATTCACGGCACCACCCGTCATATGGTTTATCACGTAACCACCCGTCAAATCTCCAAGTACCAATATAAAATCATAAAACATATAACCAATATAAAGGAATGATATCATTTCAACATTTCAATCACAATATATCATAATATAATCCTTTATCAAAACCATTTTCAATACCAAAATACATAAAAGAGTATATGGTATTTATTTTATTTTAAAAACATTACGTCTTGTTGAGGAATCCAAAGACCAAATAATACTCGCGGCTGCGGAAAAGGTCGTTGTCACCGCGTACGTAAAAAAACAATCCTTTTTGTCTTTTAGTAAAACGTTTCATAGAAAAATATTCCTTTTGTATAAAAGTAAAAGTCAAATGGGTTTATACACCGTATAAATGAAAGTTGTGTATAAAACGAAATATTCCTCAATGAAAGGAGATTGAGACGAAGTCCCCTACCTCAAGTCCGACTTGACTCGATAGTTCATTAATCTACTGAATAATAAACTTGAGTTAATTTATACTTGTTTAAGAACCTTTTACAATTTCATTATTCCTTTTATATCACTTATTTCCATTTCATGAACACTTTGTAATTATTTAAGTTAATAACGGTCGTTTTAACGATCATTGGTACTTGAGTCAAAAATAAACCCTTTATAATTACATGTTGTTCATGTATCCAATATATTTAGAATTATAATAATGATGTATATAACTTATATATCCATTATATACCTGAATTTATAATATTACATATTCATTTAGAGGTAAGAAATGAAATGCACCGTTCATGGAGACGGTAAGCCGTACGTACGCATGAACACTACATTCATTTCCTTGGAATTAAAAATAAATGAGAGGTATGTATATTTTAATTCCAGAATTATATTCATCATTTAGATATATCATTCATTATATATATCCATTTTACTCATGTACTTTTAATAGTACATTATATTTGGGGATTAGAAATTAAATGCACCGTTCATGGAGACGGTAAGCCGTACGTACGCATGAACGTTACTTTCATTTCTATCTCATAATTTAATGGAATGAAATAATAATGATATAGAAGTATATTATAATTCCAGTATAACATCATATATAATAACTTTAAATCCATCCTTTACACGTCCCACATATGGCATTAACGAATCACATCACTTTGAGGGGGCGGTAGTCCGCACTTCCTTAAACGCAGATATCGTGTTTACCCATAATGGAAACCATAAAGGTATGACCAAAATGAAAAATACCGAATCTTAAGGAAAATATAAACATATTATATATCATATATAAATATAGTGACATCTTAATGGCCACCTTTGGAGGTGTTAAAAGAATGTTGAACAATCATCGGTTGGGGAGGCATAAATTCACCATCCACGGAAATAGTATGTCCTTTAACAATTAGATGTAGGTGTGTGTAAGTGTAGCTTGAATAATTCTTATAACAACATCCTAGTATATTTATGATACTGGAGTGGTTACAAAAGAAATATATAAAAATAGTTTAGGGGGTTGGAGAAGCAAAATAAAACAAAAGGACTCAAGTGAAAACACTACCTCAAAATCGGGTAACTCTGTTTGATTTGAGCTCAAAGGCTTCCTTGGGAAGACTTCTACCCAAAGTGACGCTTCAAGGAGTAAGATAAGTAAGTGTAGAGACAAAATGGGCAGGGAGTTTCCAATACAAAGGCTTTGGGAGTGTGGGTAAGGAGGTAGAGGTGGGGGCCTTTTATAAGAGGAGAGGAGGGGCACTTTTAGAAAGTAAAGATAAGTTACTTTATTTTTAAATGGAATTTGGATTTAAGAGGTCCCACATTGATGTATTTCGAGGATAAGGTGATAAGGGTTCGAAATCCACTAATCCAATAGGTTTTGGACATGTGTAGGTCTTATATATTACATTATCTTTCCATTTTATTTAAATCGTTAAATAATGAGGTCATCGCTGAATCATCATGATGTCATAAATAATTTAATTTATTTAATGTCTACAAAATATAAAAACAATACTATGATGTAGTAAATCTTTTTATCGTTCCAATTACTATTTATAGTCAAAAATATGATTTTTATAACCCCATGTAAAAATTTGTTTAGTAAAACATGTCATGTTTGTGCCATTTTTTACATTAACATTAAATAAAAGGTATTTATGTCATTTTCCAACCAAAGTGGCTCCATGGGGTCCCCAAGTTGACCCATGGATTTTATTGGTCATCCATGACACATCCAATGATGGTAGGACATGTTTCTAGGTCATCTCATATTATTAAAACATTATTTTTTCCTTAAACTACACTAATTACCACTAATCGTGATTAAAAACTTAATAAGTTATTATTCACCCAAAAATTATTTTTATCCCATTGAAACACATTTTACTACTTAATGAAAACCATTTCTGTCGGATTTTTTAAATTCAAAACACAATGATGGAAAAATTTTATTTAAACAGAAAAAATCAGTTTTTATTAGTACCACTTAGCGGTTTCACTATTCATCAAAAATTGAAGTTTTTCAGAAAAATCCAAAAAATTCACCCTAATCTATATTTGATATTCATAATTCAAAAATGAAGTCTATTTTAAAAAATTCAAAACATATAATTCACATTAATTAATTTAATAATTAATTCCCGCTGTCAGAGCAAATAACGTGTTTTTATGAAACAATAAATATCATAAGATTGACAATAGTTTAAGTCTGATTTCAAAGTGAAATTAATTCCAAAGACCACTATTGGATTTGATGGTAAAAATATATTCTAATTTCACTTTAAAACCAATTCAAAAGATAATATAATCATATAAATACATTAGATTAAAAAGATTTTTTGCATTAAAATACAACATTTTACACTATTCATTAAAAAATGAACTTTATCGGAAAGATACCAAAAATTTATACAAAGTAAATTTTGATGTTCTGATTCTTAAGAAGAGTTTTATTTGGTCCAATAGAATGTATAATAGTGAGAAAAACTATATTTAATGACAGTTCTCCATCAAAAGGTGCTAAGTGAACCTTTAGTGAAAACTAGGGCATATAGGCCTAAAATTGAATTCTTTCCGTATTTTAAGCCTTTATCTTTTATTGGATAAATGTAAAAACATTTAAAAACATATATAATCATATTTTAGTTATTTAAATCCATTCCCGCCAATACAATGGCTACATGTAAACTAACATTTAAAATAATATTATTTTATTACTAGTGTGCAACATACGTTTTCAAAGAAACTCATCGTTGCGTATCGAGTACGCTATCGAATGTAGAATCTACTTTTAATTAAAATTAAAATTTAATTCGTAATTATTAATAAATATGAAAATTATTTATTCTTTATTTACCTAGGATGTTACAGTACTAGTATGTGATAGTGGTGGTAAGAGTTTGTTTCTAGAGTAATTTTGTATTGGATACATCATCATCTCATCAATTAGGTTTGGTTTTACTTTTTACATTAGTTTGGCATGTATATTTCTCCTTTATATTAAGGTATATAATATTGATTTTAATTATTGATCATAGAGGTTTTTAAATGATTTAAATTTTCTGGTTAGTATATTTTATTTATTCAACATTATAATTTATTTTCTGGAAACATGTGATTTGAATTTGTTAATGATTCTAAAACCCCCCATTTTTTCGGACATGTAAAAATGGTTTCTATATCATTCCAAAAACCTATTACAGGTGGGATTTGGGTATAACACTCAGCCTTAGATCAGTACAAAAGGATCCTAGGTCTTCAGGTCATGTCAAATATCTTTTTGATTCTTTTTTTATAGTGATTAAATTTTACAAAACACATGTGAGGTTCTATATTGAAAAAAAAATATTTTTCTAGGAAAAATGTAGCAAAATGAGTATGTTGATAGAGGGGTATATAATCAAAATAAAATGGAAATTTTTTCATCTCAATGGGATGAAAATATCTTTGAAATATCTATTTATCGAGTAGTGAGACTTCGTAATTGTTTTCTTTAATAAATAATGTGATGTGAATATATTTTTCAAGACTTTTTAGAGGATAAAACATATCTAGTGGTTGAGATTAAAGAACCCATCGATTGTAAAATAAGTGGTTTGTTTTTTTCAAACATGAATGTAGATCTTTAGATGTTATTAATATTATTTCATGATTTTAGTGATGTTATTGTTATATTTGGAGTAGAATTTTAGTGGGTGAGGATGTTTCGAGTTTAATTAAAAATCATAGAGATGTGTCTTGGCATTATAGAATATGGATAATTTAGAGAAGTAATTGAATAGATTAAGACATTTAAACTATTATAAATAGTTAATATTTTCCCTCTTCAAATTATTAATATATTCCATTCCATCTTGATAATATTTAAGAATAGAGAATATATATGTTATTCTTATAATTTAAATTCCATGATGTATTGATCTTATAGTCAAACCTAAGAATTTTTATCATACTAATGATTTTCATGTAAATAGGTAATATAATCCAAATGATGTATAGTAATTTAAGAGATAATGTATGATATCTGAAAGAAAATTTAGCGGAGCTTCAGAATCATTATGATAAATAAGATATAATTTTTAATAAAATATATATGAGAATTCATGAAAAAGATTATATGGAAAATTTGTATGATTATCATAAACATATGAATGATATTATAGAACATGAATAAAAAAAATTATCTCGCATAAGTGATATATAAGATATTTCATTTCTTATATATGATTTATCCCTTTGGATAAATATGAGAATTCTATATACTAAATATAGATGCTGATTTTTTGATCTTAAAATCATAAAAATGACTTTCTGGTGATTTTTCCATGATTTTCGCTGATATAATATAAAGGATGAATGATAATAAATTAAGAAGAAAACATTACATTTATTCATTTATTTTCATGTATAATGATTTTGTAATCATTTTTCGAGATCAAATTTTGAATGATTACCAGATTATTATATTGTACATGATAAGTGAGAATGAAGATAAATTAATGGCTGTTTATTAAAGGATCAAGGGGAGATATCTCATGTGATCTATTTATGTGAGTTGATCCTGAGTAACATTTTCAATATAAATAATTTTGGAAAATTTTTGGAACTCAATGATCACTCTATTTACTGAAATTTCTATAAATATATATTATTAAGTAGTTGGAAAGGGATATTGAAAATATAAAATGGGAAATAATAAATGAATTGTTTGGTAGAATATTGTATCAAAAGATATGATATAATTATCATAGTAAGAATAGATTTAGATTGAGTTCATGACTTGTGACCTATTGTATCATGGTCAACAATATAAGAATCAATAGCTTTATATAGAAGAATCATTATCATTTTAAAATAATACGATGTCTTAATGGTCAGCTTCTATTAAGGTGGAATATTCCTATAAGATTATAGATATCATTATAGTTGTGGTATGATTATTTGGGAAATAGGAGGGATATTTTACAATAAAATATTGAGAGGTTAATCTTTTGGGATATATATATTATAATATGTATTTATATAAGTGATTAAAGTTTTTAATCAAGTTCCACGTGAACCTTATAAAGAGTATTCATACACATTGGGGTTCAACGTTATAAAAATTAATGTGTGTTGTATGTTACTTTATTTTAGTAACCAAAGGGTGGGAGTGATATTTAAAAGAGTCATGACCAATACATTATTCATCCATAAGGGATAATTTAAAATATTAAATCAATAAAGGATTATTATTGATTCATCACCTACTATAAATAAAGATAAATCACCACAATACTAAGAACATCATTTAAAAATTATTACATACCATGGATATAACCTTGTATTTACTATAAATAGATACCCAATTAATCTACATTTAAATTGTTCAAAATGATGCTTTTTGAGTCCTATATAAGAGAAAAAAGATTTTCCAACTGATTTTCAAATTATTTCTTATTCTTAATTTCAATACTGTATTCTGATTATGATGGACCATGTAACATTGAATTTTTATTAATAATATATTAATAATATTGATTTTTTATAATAATTGGTTAAATATTATTTAATATAAAGGTTAATGGCCACATAAAACCAGAATGGGGACCATACATTGTGACTATATAAGACAATTTCATGATCTATTATGTAGTACATAGCTTGGTGCAAAGCCCTGAGGACCATGAGTGGCAACCATGAAATCCTAATGAGATCCACATTTTTAATTTTTTATCCAAAAACATTTAGGTGTAGTATATCCATTATTGTAGGACATTATATGGATCCGAATGGTGCTTTAAAAATTTTTTATAAGTAGCGAGGACTTTTCTTCATTGATTAATTTCTCTCCCAATGATGATTTTCAATAATTACCCGATCATTATACCTTTTTTGAATTTTAAATGACTGATTTTATTTACCATTAGATTCAATAATTCAAAGATCAAATATGATTAAACATCCCATGTTTTCAATAAAATGTGGAATGTGTATAATGTTGGAAAATCCATTCAAAGTATTACATGATGTTTATGTGGATCAAATTATCCCATGTGACATGGATCAGATAATGGTTTAGCAATCAAAATCTGAATATTCAAGAGATATAATCCTTGTATTGGAGAATAAGAAAACAATATCCTAGATTAAGAGGTTCATAATTAATAATAGTTAAAGAAAAAATGTTTCTTAGATGAATGTATAAATTAAATACGTTTTTTATTATGTAGTAGTGTTGTCAAATATATATAAATTTATGGAATTAAAATTTAATAGTTCCCATATTTGGTTTAAATTTAGAATTTATGAAAATAAGATTTCATATATTATTAATAGTTGATCATTTTAATCTGGTGATTAATATATTGGTATTGCTATGGATGACAATTTTGAATGAATTTTAAATGAAATTAATAACGATTAGTAAAACATGATACTATTTGATGATAATACTGACTACTTTAGTTTCCCCAAAAAATTATTCTTTGTGGTATATCTACTTAAAATAAGGTAATATATACTTTAACTTACCTCATTACTGACTGTATAGCAATCCCAAATGTTATAAAATATAAATTTATATTAATTATTATGATACTTTTCATAACAACAATTTTACATCTGTCAAAGATCCCTTTACCATATTTTCTCCATTGGGGTGTTAATTCTTAGTTTATCTCCATATTCTATATACAGAGTATTCTGAAATATTAGAGACTATATAAAAATTCATATGGGTGTTCATATAACTAATATTATATGTAAAGTGTTAAACATTATTATATATTTTGTTTCCTTTAGCACTATTTCATATGACCAAATTATATTTATATTTGGATAAATGATTGAATATTTTTCTATTCTTCCTCTGTGGGTATTAATATTCTCTACATGAAAACCAACAAATATAACATAAAATATATTCATCAATGTAGAAAGTTATTTGATACCCTAATTCCTGTGGGGGGGGGGGGATATCTTCACAATTCTTAAGAAGTATAAATTTTCTACATTGTCTATATATTTTTTCTCTTTTACATTATGAAATACAATATTATTTTACCCATATGAATGAATGTTATAGATATCATTTTAGTTTCACCAACGAGGCCTTAAAAGATTACCCTCTTTCTGCAATAATTTCTGTGGTTGAGGGGATTACCTTAGTAGATGTTTTTTAATGTTAATGACTCGAGTTTTTATTTATCATATCATGGATTCCAAGAGTTTATCATCCACTATTTATAGAACATGACCCTTTATTAGTGTTTTTTGGGATTACATAAGGATTGAGTTATGGTTCAAGACATTGGGAGAGGTTTATAAATTTTTTGGAGGCATTTATTTTGGTTCGTGATTTTTGAATCATTAGTCGAAATGGTGTATCACAAACAAGAAATAATGAAATAAGTTTTGGGAGTTACTGGAAGGGAACAAAAATCATCCATGGTTTGGAGAATCCATGAGAGTGACTATGGGAGACTTTGTAACATGAAATAGTTGGAACTGAAAGGTTCACAGAAGAGTTTTCTAATCATTTGATCCAATCATGTGAATAGTGGCCTTACGATAGTATCACTACATGGATGGCACATAGTTTTCCAAACCGTGTGGCCTAAACATATTGCATAATATAAACACATAGAATTTTATAAATCGGAAATAAATATAGTATTATAACACTCATAACCCCATATTCATTCAATATCTCAAAATCCATCATCCCCTTGCCTTGATAAAAGATCCCCTTTGATCTAGAATAAAATCTAAAGAGAATCAAATTGCGTTGGAGAATAAAATTAATTGGTAAGTCATATTTATTCCCTATCATTCTTAGAAATATTCTTTTTATCTCATATATACACACATATATAGTTTTTATAGGATTTATCTAATTTCTATTATTGTAATATTTATGGTCAATGTTTTCATATATTTAAGGGATTAAAATCTAATACTCAATCTAGAGTTTTCTTCTTTCATTATTCACTATCACCAATAATTGATAGGTAGGTGGATTCAATCCCATAAATATTTTTCCTATATATTAACGGAATAGTCCTATTTAATTAATTTTATTCTTATAAATGTGATATCAATATGTGATTCTTGATAGAAACATCATTTGGGTTATATTATGCGAATTGATGGAATGTATGGTTTTTTGGATACTTTTATTTCATTATATTTTTTAATATGTGACATTAAAATTATAGTTTTATTTAATCATATAAATTTTTTAATATGCAAATGATTTAATGAAATAATAATTTTATATGAAATTAAATTTGGAATGCTATTTGGAATACATGGTTGGTGTGAGCTCATTTATAAATGTTACCGTATAGAACATGAATGTCCCATTAGAATCTATTTTCATAGTCACCCTGTGATGACATGGTGAATCAACTAGAGGACTCTCATGAGTATGGAAACCTCAGCATTGTCTGAATTTTTTGTATGTGCGTGTTTAAACATGTTTTTTGTAATCATAAACATTTTATAACCGTTTTACGCTTTGTAATTTTTTCCTTGGAACTTGAATACATTTTTGATATGAACTATTTTAATAATCATAAACAATATTTAATATAAAATGTAAAAAAATGATTTCCCATTCAAGTACGAGTTTTAGGTTATTTGGTAAATACAATTATGTTTATTCCCTCCCACTTATTGGACACTACTAAGAGTTTACATATATTATCTATCAACACATAGGTAATGGCATGGTATCCTGGTTCTTTAGTGATTCTTCATGAAACCATGGTTATGAAATATTGAGTATGATATTTAAGTAGTTTTATTTTTCAATATTTGGATATAGTTTTGGTGTTTTTGAGTTTTATTTTATTTTTATACTTTTAGTGAATGAGTTTATGGTCTATCTTGTACTTTAATATTTGTTGGTATTTTCGTTATATTTGGGTTTACATTTAAATAATGAATCACATAGGGGATATGATATTTATTGATTTTATTGTTTGAGATTTTTACAAATATAAGTAAAAATAACCCCTCTCCAATTCTCTTGTGGTCCTTGGAATTTATTTCCAGCCATTTCTGTCTTAGGGATTTTACCAATATCCTAGTACAACTCTAGTAAATTCTCAATCTCATGAAGATTGGAAGTATATTTCAAATAGTATCATCTTGATTGGTCGTTTAGTTGGAAATGGTATCAGTACATCCTTGAGATTATAGAAAAGAGATAGTATTTTCCAAAATGGTACCATATGGATTAAAAATACATAGCGAATGATTTTATGTTGCAATTCACGTTATCAAGGTATTCTGGTACACAATTTTTCAGAACATTCAAGGTGAGTTGTCATAGCATAAACATGGGTCTAGCCAATGATAATCTCATTCCATGATATTATATTTATAATTACCACTAGTATATCATTGATAATAATGAGTTAAATGTTGTATTCACTGCAAGAAATGTGTATATTTTTTAAAATATTGAAATGGGATGATTTTGCAAAGAATAGATGTAGTATTTTCCAAAATGATTAAAATGATGATATGGGAGAATTTTAAAAATATATGATTTTTATATTTGTTGAAATGTATAATTGTAATTACTAATACCGTATTTATTACTTAATGAGACTAAATGTATTTTTATATGATTATATAAATTGGATGTTTGTTGTCATCATAGAAATCAACCAAAAGTGTCTACTAAATATGTGATTGAACCTAAGCCAAAATTGAAATGATACAGATCGAAAACATTATTTAGGAATTTTAGAACCTCTAAAAGAGTAATATGTATCATGATAGTTGACATGTGTAATAGTTAGACTTGTTCAAAAATCAGAACCAGCCCACCATTCATGGGTATTCTGAAACAGAAATAGTTGATGTCCAAATCCAGAGGATAAATCGAATCATCAATTTCTATGGAACGCAAGCAAAGGATAACGAAATATTTGAAATGTAAATTATACTTGATCTACAATAACAATGGTAGTATTTATCTTTCCAGAAACAACACAACTATTGAATGATGTTGGAGGATTTTGACTTATTTTTTCATTCAAATATACCCTCAAACCTTTACAATTTCTAGAACAATGCAATGATTCAATTTTTTATAAGAGAATATATCAGCGATAGATTATGTGGATAAGTGTATCAATTTAGTTTAATTTTACCTTAATTTACTTCAAGTGCATAATTGAAGGAACACAATTATCATTTTTGGTTACTTCCAAGTATTCCCATAAATGGTTTTCAATATTTGTTTATGGAATGTATATATATTTTCAATAGATTGATGGTGGATGAAATAGATATCACATGTAATAAATTTAGAGGTAGTGTGGTCATTCATATGGGAATAGGTGGGAACTCCAATTCTAGTAATAAATGGAAGATGGACATCGACTTCTAAAGTGGTGGGACACATAAAAATAAAACTGTGGGGTCAGAAAACATTAATTGTCAACTGAAATGCTTGTCAGAATTTTTTTCATTGTTTTTCTTTAGAACATATGAAGTGAAATTCTATGACACCAACTTTAGTTTCACAAAAATTTAATCATATGGTACATATTCAGAGTTTTTGTCGCGGTGCACTATGTTCTAGTGATGGAGAAACATCTCATGATTCTAAAACATAATATTCATTGATAGGGAATTATCATTAGAATAATCTTCATCATCTGAATCATAAAATCCAATGTGTTTATAAGAACACCATGAATCGTAATCCTATGAAATCCCAAAAAAGTATCCAATAGAATTTCATAGAGAGTATGAAATTTTATGGAGGTGAGTAAATGATTAAGGATGACCAAACATGCCAGTCAATAGTGAGAGGTTTGATTCTTATAAATTCTGTCATTATTATATATATCATTTATATGGTTTCACCCCACATTTTTTATCACTATAATTTTGTTGATAATATATTTTTTCATGTTGATATGATGTCTTCTATTTTGAAACATTAAAATAATCGTCTAAAAATTTATATTTGGGGTTTTTTTGTTATTAATGTTCTATAGATATCAATCATGCTGACTTATATTGGTATTTCTTTATACGTTATTAGGATGACTATGAGTTGATTTTTTAAATATATTATTTGTAATCGTTCAATAAACACATTAAATAGAAATAATACATTATTTGTTTCATATATCATGATGAAATCATTCCTCTATTTTGAGGAGATTTGGATCGAAGGGAAAGTAGATTCAGAAATTTGGAATTGATGATTGGAACCATATCTTATCATTTGGTAGTGGTAAAATTAGAATCTAGGGATAATAATAGTAATAAATATATTCTAAAAAAACACTGATAAATTTTATGGTTTTTTTATTAAAATTTCATGACGATTCCAGCAAAAAGTGAAGTGGAGTTCATGAATGATATACTACCAAAGAATAGTGATATTTCACATCATTACTATTATATGAAACCATTATATTTTAGGTATTTGATGTTTCAATTATAATAGTTTTAATTTAATGCATTCATTCGACCAAGAATTGGTTTTTAGATAGAAGGTGATCCATTTTTAAGATTGTAGATTAAACTCATACTAATTATCAATTATCATAATCTTAACATTGATAAAATATAGAAATAGTATCCTATTACATGAATTGATGATATTTTTGTTAAATGAAGGATATACAAGTGTTTTTCAAAAATTTCATATGTTTGGGATATCACCTAATGTGAATTTTTAATGATGATACTTTAAATGTGGATTCTAGAATAAAATATGGACATTGTGAATATTTTTATGCCTCTTGGTCTTATGTATACACCCCTATCTCTATACAATTGTTGAATAAATTATATCAGAGATATCTATATTTCATTGTGGTGTTATATTCTGATGAAATTTTTGGTTTAATCTAGTACAAAATATGATCATCAGAGATAGTTGGATAAATTTTATGGTATCATGTTGGATAATCACATTTATTCTATGTTATAAATGTGTAATTTGTTGAACAAAGAGGTCTGATTCCTTGTACATTATATTTCGAAAAAATAATTATCTTTATATCTGGTGATGATAGAATCAATTATCTCTTGTAAAACACCATGTATTATCTTTGAGAAATATAGCTTCCATGGATAAAATAATATAGATGTTTTGTGTGTAATTTTTTATGTTTTTCCTTACAAGTTATATCTTTGATTAAGAAATTAATTCCCAACAATTGTATTAATGAATTCCTGAAATCAACTGAAGAACATATGTATAGACATAAACCAACCCCTTTCAAAACATTTCCATAATCTCTATATCAAAATGTATTCTACTATGATGCATCAGGGTCTGTATAGAGATGTTTTCCAATTTGGGATGATTATGTTATTTTAAAGGGCTCATAGAAGTTATATATTAATTAGAAGAACTAACCAATGATTGAATTTTATTTCCCTACAATAGTGTATGTTCTGTAGACTTAGCATCACTATATGATTATTGCACAATTTTTGTTGTATAGGGATTATAAAACATTGAAGAAATTTTTCTTTAAAAGTGATATGAATATAATGAAAAGAAGTTGGGAGTAATATCTTCCAATGAATGAAATTGTATTTGTTTACACAACATGGAATATATTTGTGGGTTTATAGGAAAATATTTGTATTAGAGTATGCCTTGAGATACCCCATCTATCAGAAGGCTTAAAAAGAGTATCAATGATAGGTAGTTTGTTATAGTCTGCACTGATTCCCATGTATAAATGGGAGGAAATAAATATTTATCTTGTGAAAGTTATACTAGTATTGATAGAAAACAAAATTCCATTTGGGTTACAGTGGATCATCTCACAATATTAGATCACATCATCCAATTTTATGAGACAAATATGTTTGAATAATTGATCAAATTCAATATTAAAGAAATGACAATGATGTAAAGTATTATAGTCTAAAATTTATTTTACCCTTTCCCCACATTTACATCTCATTTTCTGGTTCCTTTGAGGAAATGCGTTGAAACACTATTGAATTTGAACATGTAATATTATACTCAAATGGATGGACAATATAAAATGATCATCTGAACATTATAGGATATTCATAGAGATGTTTTAATTGATTTAGGTGGCTTAATGGGTTATAATATACCTTTAATTGAGATCAAATACTATAAAATATATCCATACATGAAACATAAAGATCCTTTTAAAGCATTTTATGGTAACCTTTATAAACCTATATTTTGTTGGGTGTACATTTTTGAGAAATCACTGATTACTCCCATCATTATACAAAAGATAACAAAGATGATCTAAATGACCAGAAAATGTATAGTGATGACTAAAAGTACTAATAAATCATATTAAAATCATCATCAATAACAATTATATTTTAAGCTAGCTGATCAGGTATTTTTTATAATCACTATAAGGCTTTTAAATCATCATTTTGGTAATCATGGAAAGTATTATTTTTAGTACATAGGTCATTTAGATATATATGTATGTGGTGCGTAGGTGGGATATTATTTTAATTTCCATATTGGTTCATTTCATTACACAATTTACATCATGTATATCAATTAATGAAGTACTAATGTGATCATGACCATGGGATTTAATGGAATCATATTAACCTAGTGTCAGATGGTATTTTGATTCGTGATACTATGTTGATAATGGATTAGAAGGAGAAGACATTTTGTGGTTAAATAACCAATCTAATATGCATTGTATTGAAGTAGGGTTAGATTAAGAAATAATCATGGGACTGTGAGAAGGAAACGTTTGTTGAATTACCAGAACACTTCCATGAAAAAACTAGTTTTCTACTTATTAAGGATGAAAATACCAATAGTAGTGATAATATAACACCACGTTTTGAGGTAAATCACACACTGTTTATGTATTATGAGCATAAATGATTATTGGATTATTTTTTGTGATGTTTTTAGAGGTTTATACATGATTTGGATGAAATTATTAATGTACACTATTTTAACATAGTTAGAAGAAACTATGAACTAAAAAAACATTAAACATTTTTTGGGATTTATTGGGTAGGAACATGGTTGGGACATGATTTAGAAAAAATATAATGAGTTTATATGGGAAACATTGTTAATTGAAAGATGGAAAATAACAATTTGTGTACTCTTTTTCTAACCGTGCAAAAACAATTCTATGATGTGTGGCCTTGAGATAATTTCATCAAACGATTGGCACATGATTTTCCAAACCATTCATCCTAACCATGGGGAATATAGTTGGAACTGATAATTTTAGAGGATTTATTCCAATTTAAGTCATATTACCCTCTATGATACATTAGACTCTGAAGATATTGAATTAATTTTTATCTATATGATTGAGAGATTAACTCGTTCTATCCAGAAGTTATTGTTAGCTGAATCAAAGTGATTATTATATCTATATTTTTTAGTAATTCATCATTATTCACCAAACATCATTGATACATTATTTTTCTATATCCCAAACTTATATATCTACTATAAATATGTTATATATTCATTCTATCATGGCGATATTTATGTTTTATGAGTGGATATAATGTATGTGAATAATATTTAATCACTGAAATTGAGTTTGGAAGTGTCATTCTTTGGTGTCTCTAACCATTGAGAGTTAGGTGGCTTTTCTACCATCTCCATTATTACTGGAAAATGAAGTATTATGTTTCATTAAATGAATGTATGGAAATTGTTTAGATATCCATGTTTAATTGTTTATGGAATCTCTTGTTGTGTTATATCACAGAAGTTGTGGGATAGTAATGTTTATTGGAAATTTATCAATGGTGCTGATTTTAAAATTTTGATTTAAAATTTTTTATTTTATTTTTATCACATTTAAAATTAACTTTTTAAATTATATATTAAAAAATTATTTTATGTGAAGGGTATTATTTCATGGGATTTGGGAAGCATGGGATTACCTATTGAATGGGTGTTTCACTTTGGAGAAGATGGCATTAGACACCCTATATGGACATGCTGGATTTATGAGAGTCCTCTTATGAGTCTGAAACTATAACCTAATTTTTTATTGGGTGTTTGTGTGGATAAATGGATATTAGTAATCCAAATAATTCATAATTTTGTCTTTTATTTGGTAAATTTTATTCATTGGTTTTTGTTTTATGTTTCGGTAATCTATTTTAAAAAGATTTCAAACTATCTAATATAAATTTAGTTAACATGATTTTTATTCATGGTGTAATTATTATTGTATTTCAGGATATTCAATTGATTTTAGACTCACCCATTATTAAGAAACGATTGTTCCTTTGAAGATTTCATCTATCGAAACATGTGTAAACAAATGGTATCTTACCTATTTAGTGTTACTATTTGATACCTGGTAATGGTTTGTGGATATGGAATTTTGTATTTTTTTGGGTGTTCCCCATTTTGATTTTACTTGGGTGGTTTTTTGTTTTCTAGTCTACTTATTATTTTTCTTCATGTCCATTGGTTTATACTTATAAACTACTATATTCATTTGTTTTGGTTATGTTTGAGTTTTATTTCGTAATAATTCAACATATATAGGATTTTATGTTATTTATTTATTTTCTGGGGGTTTTATCATTAATATGATAAACCATACACTAAATGTTTTTAAGGAACATGTACTTTTTTGATAGAATATGGTGTCTTGGGGATGTCCCTTATGTCCTAGTATCACTCCCATTACTTTTCATAATAATGAAGATTGGAGGTATGTTACATGGGTCATGTATTTTTAACATCTTATAATGTTTTATGATTATATTATATTTTTTATTGAGGATAATTATTATACAATTTTATAAATTAGGAATGCCATAATCATTTTGAAAATATTTTTGGTCATGTTATTAAATTTAGTAATCAATCCTCTTCCAATGGAACGAAGGCATTGACTTTTTATTGATATTACCAACAAACTTTATAGATGGAAGGGTAAATCATAACTAAAAAAAAGGAATGTTTTTTAATAAACACAATTATAACATCCCATGTTGGATATTATTTTTCAATAAAAAAATATAATATATATATTTTTAATTTATTAAAATAAAAAATAATGAATTTTCATTATACTGTATGTATTCATAACATAAAACATATAAACATTTTCCAAAACAAATTCATTGTGAAACATGATATGTCATGTATCCAAAGTAACAAATAATTGTTTATTCTATTTTAAAATCCATTAAACTTATGTATAACAATTTATCTACAATAATAGTGATTTGAATTCATTACCTATAAGAAAATTTATTGATACATTGTAGAGGGTTAATATTTTCTATTGGAATATTTCTATTTTCCCCTATATTAGATAATCTTTCTATGATTTGATGTCAATCCCTATATAGTTTAATTCAAGGAAATACAAGTTGAAATCATGGGAATTAAAATAATTTTATATTCATTCCAATGAAAATTTATGAATTATAAATACCTATAATATAAGGATGTTTTTTCTGAATGAAATTATATTAATCATCTTTCACTTTTTCTTGTTATTTTTTTTGATGAAATCGGAAATGAATCATTTTCAGATTATGATATTTTATATTTACATCATTTTAATTTAGTTAATCCCACAATGATTATTATTAATAGATTATTTTGTGAAATTATTGAGATGATACTATAATGATAAATATTTATCTAAAAAAATCCTACAACTAAATTTATATTGATTTTGATGTTTTCGTTCCATAAATTACAAAACATTGATAATATATCTAGTAATTATAACATATTTCCATTTTTTAATAATCCTGAAGAATTTATTTAGTTCTTATTTAAGTGTTTTTAACTCAAATTTTCTAAATAAATATATTAATTTATTAATTCCCATTTTCATTGTTATATGTTGGCCGGTGATGGGAATAATGGTCTTTTGATGATTATTTCTATGAACTATCTATGTGATTGGATTAGAAATATTTTTATTATTAATATCAAAATAATTTGATACTATATTGGGGAATCAAGTAATGTTATAAAATTTTATGGTATGTTATTTTATATTCAATTAATATTAACTTTCATGTTGAAGGATATTCATTTTTATGATATAATTAAAAATTGTTGCATAAAAAAAATATGGACAAAATTTAGATATTTTTATCACATGGAATTAAATGCACATTAATAAGGATATGTTATTTCATATGTGTTCATTGGGTTCCTCTAATACTAACATGTATCAATGTAAATGCTGATGTGGTGGAATGAATTTCTATAAACACTGTTGGTTGTGGATATATCTCTTACAATTATAGATGTTTCATTATTGGGTCCTTGTACAAAACTCTAAGATTCATATAACCAATGTAAGTTGGAATTTTCTTTCTTATCAATTCTGTTAAGAATGTAAAAAATTTTTGGGGATCAAATTTCGGTTGAATGTTCCCATATTTTTATAGTTTATATGATCAATTTGATGTCATATTAAGTCACATTGAAATTTATTTCTAATGAATGAAATGTCTTAAGTTTTTTGGAAACATTACAATAATGGAATCACACATATATATATATATCACGAGTTAAATCTATTTTTTGATTCATTAGAAAATATTGAAAATGAAAAATTGGAGTCCAGTTAGATATTTAATCTATATCATGACTTCTTTCTCGGTATCTTTCAAATATTACATATATGACATATACATACATATGTAATAACAATTTGTAAACTCTATACATATTCTATATTATTTTATTTTAATATTTTTTGGATGTGGTTTCATAACACACTAACGATGACTAATTTGGTTATTATTATTTTTATTATTATTATTTTGTTTTGATTTTCAGTATATGGTAAATATTCTCCCTTATTCATTTTTAGCTGCCACACCAATTAGGGCTACACACCACTTCATTTTATTCGTCAATATACTTCCCCTTTTTTATCCTATTATATTCATATAGGATCGTTTTTAATTTTTCATAATCCATCATCTATCTCATTTTATTTTTACTCATATATAAATATTTCTTAAATCTGATGATTTGTACTCATATAGAGATTGTTTATCAAGGGATTCTCCATGGTATAGTTACGGAAAATCTTTTTATTGGGGTTTCACTCAATAAATAATTAAAATGGTTATATAATATGATTTCACACCATTATTAGCGGTTTTATATCATTCCACTCAACAATAGAAATTATTCACTATTTCTCTATCCTGTGAATTATGTGGGTATTGTTTATAAAAAGTAAATTTCTGAATTAGTGTTTGGTTGTTAGAGGATATACATAGTCTACATAACACTATTTAGTCGGTGGTTTTAGTGAATCCTCATTTCCATATGAGCCTCATTATACTTTCAGGTTGATGAAAACTATATTTTTTATTTTAGAAATTGTTATATTTATATTATATTGTCCCCAATTTGTCAATTTTAGTTATAATGGAATCACAGGTCATCGTTAAATTGGTTTTAACAATATCATCATGTATTGGGTCCTATTAGACTTCTATAAATTGATTATATTTTAGGAATTAGAGTTAAAATTCTATTTTTATCTAAAATATATTTTTTATGTGATATATGTGATGAAATAATTTAAAATTATCAAAAAAAGTTATTTATCTTTTTTATGTGATTATTTTAAAATAATAAAACCCACATTATATAAAATGAATCAAATTAAGTTGTAAAAAATATAATGAGGTTCTATAATGAAATAAATTTAATTTGTCATTGTAACATCCCAAGTAAGTAATGAATAATAGATATTTTTATCTATGTCTATTAACGATTAAGATAGTTTTTTAGAGGCTTAAAATGAAAATAAATCCAATCTTAGGCATGGAATACACTAATATTCTTAAAAGATTGTTTTACTATCTTATGATGGAAAACCCTTTTAAATATATCTTTTGACAATTATATAAACTATGTTTGTCAAAATAAACTTATTATTTAGGATTGGGACCTCAAAATTTACTTTGTGTGAATTTTTGGTATTTTTCTGACAATGTTCATTTTTTATGAATAGTGAAAAATACTGCATTTTACATCAAAACTGCTTTTTAATCTAATTTATTTATATGATTAGATTATATTTTGAATTGGACTTAATGTGTAATGTGAATATATTTTTACCATTTAATCCAATGGTGGTCATTGGAATCAATTTCACTTTGAAATTGGACTTAAACTAGTGTCAAACTTTTGATACTTATTGTTTTTTAAAAACATGCTATTTGCTCTAGCAGCGGGAATTAATTATTAAATTAATTAATTTGACTTATATGATTTGAATTTTTTAAAATAGACTTCATTTTTGAATTCAGAATATCAAATATAGCTTAGGGTGAATTTTTGGTAATTTTCTGAAAAACTTCAATTTTTGATGAATAGTGAAACCACTAAGTGATAATCAAGCAAACTGGTTTTTCAGTTAAATGAAAGTTTAACACTAATGTGTATTGAATTTTGAAACTCCCACATACATGGTTGTCATTAAGAAGTTAAATGTGGTTCAATGAGATTATAATAATTTTTTGATGAATAGTAACTTATTAAGTTTTTAATCGCGATTAGTGGTAATTAGTGTAGTTTAAGGTATAAATAATACTTTAATAATATGAAATGACCTAGACACATGTCCCAACCTCATTGGTTGTGTCATGTCCGACCAAGACAAGCCATGGCCTAACTTGGGGACCCCATGGATCCACTTTTGTTGGGAAATAACATAAATTACTTTTTATTTAATGTTAATGTGAAGATAACACAAACATAATATGTTTTACGAAAACAATTTTTATGTGGGGTTATACAAGTCCAAATTTTGATTATGAATAGTCATTGGAAAGCTAAAAAGATTTCATATATCATAGTGTTTTTTTATAATTTTTAGACATTAAATATATTAAATTATTTATGACATAATAATGATGCAGCGATGACATCATTAATGGACGATTTAAATAAAATGGAAATATAATGAAAAATCTAAAACCTATACATTTCCATACCCAATTGGATGAGTGTATTTCGAACCCTTATCACCTTATACACTAATTATATAAATTTGGGACCTTTTGAAACCGAAAAACATTTTCAAATATTGTAATAGTTCATTACTTTCTAAAAGTGCCCCTCCTCTCCTCTTATAAAAGGCCCCCACCTCCACCTTATTTCACACACTTCTCATGCCTTTGGATCGGCCAATCCCTTCCCATTTACTCTCTAAACATCCCTCTCCTAATCCTAGTGGATTCCCTTTGGGCAGAATCCTTTCAAAGGAAGCCTTTAGGCTCAAATCAAAAGTAGTTACACTTTTAAAGGTAATTCATTCTCTCATGTTCGTTTGTTTTATTTTGCTTCTCCAACCCCATAAACTCTTTTTATTTACTTATTTTGTAACAACACCAGTATCTTCAATATACTAGGATGTTGTTATAAGATTTATTTGAGCTACACTCTCACAAAACTACATCAAATGGTTAAAGAACATACGGTTTCCGTGGATGGCGAAATTATGCCTCCCGAAACGATGATTGTTCAATACTCATTTAACACCTTCAAAGGTGGCCATTATGATGTCACTATTTTTATATATGATATATAATATGTTTATGTTTTCCTTAAGCTTCTGTTTTTTTTTTCATTTTGGTCATACCTTTATGGTTTCCATTATGGGTAAACACGATATCTTCATTTTAGGAAGTGCGGACTACCGCCCCCTAAAAGTGATTTGATTCGTTAATACCATATGTGGGATGTGTAAAGGATAAAGTTAATGATATTATATTTGTTATTATACTGGAATTATAATATAATCTTATATCATTATGATTCCATTCCAGAAAATATGAAATATAAATGGATGTAGCGTTCATACGTACGTACGGCTTACCGTATCCATGAACGGTGCATTTCATTTCTTACCTCTAAATGTGATGTAATATTATAAATACATGTATATGATGAATATATATGATATATATGTTATCCAAATCATTAATATTATTCTGGATATAACTAACCTTTGACCAAATAAACAACATGTAATTGTAAGAGGTCTATTTTTGACTTAAGAACCAAATACTGACAAAATGAACATTATTAATTTAAATGAGTACATGATGTTCATAACATTGTATAAAAGGATAATGAACTTGAAAAAGGTTCTTAAGAAATTAGAGATTAACTCAAGTTTATTATTCAGGAGATTAAAGAACGGTCGGGTCAAGTCAGATACGAGGTATGGGACTTCGTCTCAATCTCCTTTCATTGAGGCATATTTTATTTTATACACAACTTTATTTTATACGGTGTATAAAACCCTTTGACTTTTACGTTTATTGAAAATGAATCTTTTTTATACGAAGCGTTTACTAAACGACAAAAGGGAATGTTTTTGTCGTACGTATGCGGCGACAACGACTTTTCCGCCGTCGTGACCGTTATTTGAGTTTCGACTTCCTCTACAAGCCATACCTTCTTTTTAAAAGAAAAATAAATACCATGTTTTACTTTTCTTTTATTTTGGTATTGAAAATGGTTTTCATAATGTTTTTATATCAATGTGTTGTATTGATATCTCATGATTGAAATGTGGAAATTTTATGTTTCCTTTATGCATGTTTTACGTGATATGATTATGTAATGGTTCTTGGGCATTATTATGAAGACGGGTGGTTCCGTGATAAACTAAGGGCGGGTGAGCCCGTTATAGCTCTCCAATGCATTGGGTAACGCAAATGAGTGAAACGTTAAGGTTTCTCCGAAGATATTTTAGGGAATATACTGTGATGGGTATTCCAAACGTAACCAAGAGGGTTACTCCCTACGTAAGAATGTTATGAATTCCTCAAGTTACCTTTATGTCTTATGATTTCTATGATTTATTCATGATTTTATGAGGTGAGTTAAAGTGCCTATGTCTTATGGGTAAAGTATGATTTCATTCATATGTCTATATGTGAACTCATGTTTCCTTTCCATGTTTTTTTAACCCATACTGAGTTTTTATGCTCATCCCAAGTTTGTGAAATGTTTTTCACAGGTCAAGGGAAAGGTACATGATCAGATGATAGAGTCAAGGATGTGTCAAGAAATAATCCATGTTTTATTTAAAATGTGTTTCCATTGATGGGAATGAAGAATACTATCTTTATGTAACCACTTTATTTATATGTGGAATGTAATGAAAGTTTTATGATCTAATTCTCTAAAACTCTAAACCTGAAAAGATCCTCAATGTGTAATCTTGTAATAACTCAAGATTAAGTAAGGTTTAAGGCTGGTACCTTATTGTTGGTATCAGAGGTCGGTTTAGACAACTTTAGGAGTTAGAATTCTATTAAATGATTATCCAAAAATATTTTTTTTGAAATGATATAGCATTTAAAGATTACCATGTTGCTTCATCTAAGACATGTTTGTTCAGAATGGTTTTCCGCAGAGGAAACAGGGAAGCAGTTCTAGGAAGGCATACAGAAGGAAATAACCTTCCGAATCAGCATCCTGAGATGGTCGGAATTGGAACTGAACAGTTTGTTGCATTGATGGAACAATTGACTCAAGCGATAAATGGTGGTGGTATCCATGAACGAGATCATCCAGATCAACCGCAGAGGAACATGTCAGTGGTGGAACATTTCATGAGGCAACATCCCCCATCATTCAGAGGATCATCTGACCATGTGCTAGCTGAAGGGTGGATTAAAGCACTGGAGAAGATTTTTGATGTCATGGGGTGTTCAGACAATCAAAAGGTTATTCTTGCTATTTACCGTTTGGAGGGTGAAGCAGATCAGTGGTGGTCTATGGTTAAAAATATCAGGGACGCCGATGAGATTGACGCTCTTGACTGGGATGACTTGAAAGGTATGTTTCTTGAGAAGTATTTTCCTAAGGTTGTTCGACTTAGGATGGAAAAGCAATTCTTGGAATTGAGGTAAGAGGAAGACTCAGTGGCTGCCTATGAAGAAAGGTTCACTCGATTGGCAAGGTATGCTCCAAATTTTATCCGAGACCTTGATAGTAAAATCAATCGTTTTTACTCAGGATTAAAGCCAAAATATCGAAGGGCATTAGCTTCTCGTGAGTTTAAAAGTTATGAAAAACTTGTTCGATGTGCTGAGAAGGTGGAAATGGAGTTTTCCGATGACCAAGTGTTCTATAACAACCAGCAGAAGAAGAGACCGAGGTGGCAGGAGAAAGGTAAGAATTCTTCAAAAAAGTCTGATGGTAAGAAAACTAAGTTTCCAGCTTGTGATAAATGTGGCAAAAGGCATGCTGGGGAATGTCTTCTGAATTCTGGAAAGTGCTACCGATGTGGTAAGATGGGACATAAGGCTCGTGATTGCACTGAAAGGGATCAAGGTGAAGGTAAGAACAAATTTGATTTACAGTAAGTGAAATGTTATAAGTGCAATGAGATGGGTCACTATGCAAACGAGTGTCCGACAAAGAGCTTGAGTGATGGGAAGTAGTTAGACTACAAGCAGAAAGGGGTGGTGAAATCCTTTGCAACTACTTCAGCAGATGTCGGGCCATCAAATGAAGTTGTATCAGGTATATTGTTTGTTTATTCAGATTATGCCAGTATGTTGTTTGATTCGGGTTCTACACATTCCTTCATCTCTGAAACCTTTTCTAGTAAAATGGGAATACCATCTCAAGAAATTACACCTAAACTTTTGGTAAAAACACCTGGGGGAAGTGTTGAGGCAAAAAGAATTTATAAGAATCTTCCTATCCTTATCTGTGGAAAGAACCTACTTGCAAACCTTATTGATCTACCTCTAGTAGAGTTTGATGTTATCCTGGGTATGGATTGGCTCTCTATTTACCATTCTAAGATTCATTGTAGAGCTAAAGAAGTTTATTTTCAGAAATACTTTCAGTTTGTTTATAAGAATGAACTCTTACTTTTGATAACATATCAAGAGGACAAGAAACTTGTAAAAGATGGAAATTAATGTTACCTTGCACACGTCGTTGAAAATAAAGGAACTGTTCAGATTAATGATGTGCCAGTGGTAAATGAGTATCCTGATGTTTTTCTTGATGAGTTGCCTGGAATAATACCAGATCGGGAAGTTAAGTTTACTGTTGACTTAGTTCCTGATGCTAAGCCAATTTCAAAACCCCCTTATCGAATGGAACAAATTGAACTTTTAGAGTTGAAGGAGCAATTGCAAGATTTATTAGAGAAAGGTTTCATTAGACCTAGCACATCACCATGGGGTGCTCCTGTTTTGTTTGTTAAAAAGAAAGATGGTTATATGAGACTTTGCATTGATTATAGAGCCTTGAATAACATCACTGTTAAGAACAAATATCCTTTGCCTCATATCGATGATTTGTTTGATCAGCTCTAGGGAGTTCAGTTTTTTTCAAAGATTGACTTGAGATCGGGGTACCATCAGCTGAAGGTAAAGGAGCCAGATATTCCGAAGACCGCGTTCCGTACGAGATATGGCCATTATGAATGTGTAGTAATGCCTTTTGGGATAACCAATGCACCTGCTGTATTCATGGACTTAATGAATAGAATTTTCCATGAGTTCTTGGATAAGTTTGTGGTGGTTTTCATTGATGATATTTTGGTGTTTTCTAAAAGTAAAGAGGAGCATGAAAAACATTTAAGGGTTATCTTGCAATCCTTAAAAGAAAAGAAACTGTATGGAAAATTCAGCAAGTGTGAGTTTTGGTTGCAACAAATTTCATTCCTTGGTCACATTGTTTCTAAAGATGGAATAACTGTTGATCCTGCAAAAACAAAAGTTGTGGAAGAATGGCCAAGACCCACAAATGTAACCGAGATTCGTAGCTTCTTTGGTTTGGCGGTCTATTAACGAAGGTTTGTTAGAAATTTTTCACGGTTATCTAGTCCAATGACTAAGCTAACTCGGAAGGGTGTTAAGTTTATCTGGACAAAAGAATGTGATGATTGTTTTCAGGAATTGAAAAGAAGATTGGTGAATGCTCCAGTTTTGGCACTACCTTCCAGGAATGGTGAGTTTGTTATATACAGTGATGCTTCAATGAAAGGACTTGGTTGTGTCCTAATGCAGAATGATCAGGTAATTGCTTATGCTTCACGACAGTTGAAAACTCATGAGGTAAATTACCCTACACATGATTTGGAATTAGCTGCTGTTGTTTTTGCTTTAAAAATTTGGAGGCATCATTTTTATGGTGTAAAGTGTGAAATATATACCGATCACAAAAGTTTAAAGTATATATTCACTCAGAAAGAGTTAAACATGAGACAAAGGAGATGGATAAAATTAATCAAGGATTATGATTGTACAATTCATTACCATCCGGGAAAAGCAAATAAAGTGGCTGATGCTTTGAGTCGAAAAAGTAATGCTTCATTAAAAATGTTGCGTTTGGAATGTGATCCTTTGGTTAAGGATTTGATGAACTTTGGTATAGAAGTTGTTGGTGCAGGAAGTCCTTCTATTTTGTTTCAGGTATCAGTGAGATCTTTTCTATCAGATAGAATCAAGCAAGCACAGAAGCAAGACAGCGAGTTGCCGAAAAAGGTAGAGCTGGTTCAGAAAGGTAAGTTTCCTGAATTCAACATTGATAATGATTGTGTTTTGAGATTTGGGAAGAGATTGTGTGTGCCTTGTGATTCACAGTTGAAGAGGGAGTTGTTATGTGAAGCTCATCGTTCTCCGTTTTCAGTTCATCCGGGCAGTACTAAGATGTATAGAGATCTGCTGGAGTATTACTGGTGGGATGGAATGAAAAGAGATATTGCTGATTTTACTGTGAAGTGTTTGACTTGTCAACCGGTTAAAGCAGAGCGGCAGTTACCGAAATGGATGCTTCAGCCTTTACCAGTTCCAGAGTGGAAATGGGAGAATATATCCATGGACTTTGTTGTTGGATTACCGAAGACATCTCAAGGTAATAATTCAATCTGGGTTATTGTTGATCGCTTGACCAAATCTGATCATTTCCTTGCTATACGAGATACTTTCTCTCTTGATCAACTTTCCCGTTTGTATCTTAAAGAGATAGTCAGGTTACATGGAGTTACTCTCACCATTGTATCGGATCGTGATCCCAGGTTTACTTCCATCTTTTGGAAAGGCCTTCAGAAGTCGTTGGGTACTGAATTAAATTTTAGTACATCTTTTCATCCTCAATCAGATGGGGAGTCAGAACAAACAATTCAGACATTGGAGGATATGCTACGAGCTTATTCTATGGATTATCAGGGAAGTTGGGACCAACATCTTTCTTTGGTTGAATTTTCATATCATAACAGTTTTCATTCCAGTATACAGATGGCACCATTTCAGGCATTATATGGGATGCGGTGTCGAACTCCAGCTTTCTGGGATGAAGTGGGTGAAAGGAAGTTGATGGGACCAGAATTGGTAGAAGAGATGGCAGAAAAAGTTCAGCAGATTCAGAAACACATGAGAACAGCTCAGAGCAGGCAGAAGAGTTATGCAGATAACCGGAGGAAGGATCTATCTTTCAAGGTAGGTGATCATGTTTTTCTCAAGGTTTCTCCTTGGAAAAGTGTGATGAGATTTGGTAAGAAAGGAAAGTTGAGTCCAAGGTTCATTGGACCATACGAAATTCTAGAAAGAGTTGGATCAGTAGCATACCTAGTGGCTTTACCTCGGAGCTTATCTCAGGTACATAATGTTTTTCACGTTTCGATGTTAAGAAAGTATATGCCAGATCCATCTCATGTTTTGAGTCCAGAGGTAGTTCAGCTAGAAGAGAACCTATCTTATGAGGAACAACCGGTCCAGATTCTTGACCATAGGGAGCAAGTGTTACGGAATAAAGTGATTCACCAGGTAAAGGTTTTGTGGAAAAACCACATGATTGAAGAGGCAACATGGGAATCTGAAAATGCAATGACGGATAAGTACCCCAATTTATTCGATAAGTAAATAAATTGCGAGGACACAATTTTATAAAGGGGGGGAAGGATGTAACATCCCAAGTAAGTAATGAATAATATATATTTTTATCTATGTCTATTAATGATTAAGATAGTGTTTTAGAGGCTTAAAATGAAAATTAATCCAATCTTAAGCATGGAATACACTAATATTCTTAAAAGATTGTTTTACTGTCTTATGATGGAAAACCCTTTTAAATATATCTTTTGACAATTTTATAAACTATGTTTGTCAAAATAAACTTATTATTTATGATTGGGACCTCAAAATTTACTTTGTGTGAATTTTTGGTATTTTTCTGACAATGTTCATTTTTTATGAATAGTGAAAAATACTGCATTTTACATCAAAACTGCTTTTTAATCTAATTTATTTATATGATTAGATTATCTTTTTAATTGGCCTTAATGATTAATATGAATATATTTTTACCATTTAATCCAATGGTGGTCATTGGAATCAATTTCACTTTGAAATTGGACTTAAACTGGTGTCAAACTTTTGATACTTATTGTTTTGTAAAAACACGCTATTTGCTCTAGCAGCGGGAATTAATTATTAAATTAATTAATGTGACTTATATGATTAGAATTTTGTAAAATAGACATCATTTTTGAATTCATAATATCAAATATAGCTTAGGGTGAATTTTTGATAATTTTCTGAAAAACTTCAATTTTTGATGAATAGTGAAACCACTAAGTGATAATCAAGCAAACTGGTTTTTCAGTTAAATGAAAATTTACCACTAATGTGTATTGAATTTTGAAACTCCGACATACATGGTTGTCATTAAGAATTAAAATGTGGTTCAATGAGATTATAATAATTTTTTGGTGAATAGTAACTTATTATGTTTTTAATCGCGATTAGTGGTAATTAGTGTAGTTTAAGGTATAAATAATACTTTAATAATATGAAATGACCTAGACACATGTCCCAACCTCATTGGTTGTGTCATGACAGACCAAGAAAAGTCATGGCCAAACATGGGGACCCCATGGATCCACTTTTGTTGGGAAATAACATAAATTAATTTTTATTTAATGTTAAAGTGAAGATAACACAAACATAATATGTTTTACGAAAAAAAAATTAAGTGGGGTTATACAAGTCCAAATTTTGATTATAAATAATCATTGGAAAGATAAAAAGATTTCCTATATCATAGTTGTTTTTTTATAATTTTTAGACATTAAATATGTTAAATTATTTATGACATAATAATGATGCAGCGATGACATCATTAATGGATGATTTAAATAAAATAGAAAGATAATGAAAAATCTAAAACCTATACATGTCCAAAACCAATTGGATGAGTGGATTTCGAACCCTTATCACCTTATACACGAATTATATCAATGTGGGACCTTTTTAAACCGAAAAACATTTTCAAATAAAGTAATAGTTCTTTACATTCCAAAAGTGCCCCTCCTATCCTCTTATAAAAGGACCCCACCTCCACCTTATTTCACACACTTCTCAAGCCTTTGGCTCGGCCAACCCCTGCCCATTTACTCTCTCAACATCCCTCTCCTCATCCTAGAGGATTCCATTTGGGCATAATCCTTTCAAAGGAAGCTTTTAGGATCAAATCAAAAGGAGTTAAACTTTTAAAGGTAATTCATTCTCCCATGTTCGTTTGTTTTATTTTGCTTCTCCAACCCCCTAATCTCTTTTTATTTACTTCTTTTGTAACAACACCAGTATCTTCAATATACTAGGATGTTGTTATAAGATTTATTTGAGCTACACTATCACACAACTACATAAAATGGTTAAAGAACATACGGTTTCCGTGGATGGCAAAATTATGCCTCCCGAAACGATGATTGTTCAATACTCATTTAACACCTTCAAAAGTGGACATTATGATGTCACTATTTTTATATATGTTATATAATATGTTAACGATTTCCTTAAGCTTCTGTTTTTTTTTCATTTTGGTCATACCTTTATGGTTTCCATTATGGGTAAACACGATATCTTCATTTTAGGAAGTGCGGACTACCGCCCCTGAAAGTGATTTGATTCGTTAATACCATATGTGGGATGTGTAAAGGATAAATTTAATGATATTATATATGTTATTATACTGGAATTATAATATACTCTTATATCATTATTATTCCATTCCAGAAAATATGAAATAGAAATGGAAGTAGCATTCATGCGTACGTACGGCTTACCGTCTCCATGAACGATGCATTTCATTTCTTACCACTAAATGTGATGTAATATTATAAATACATGTATATGATGAATATATATGATATATATGTTATCCAAATCATTAATATTATTCTGGATATAACGAACCTTTGACCAAATTAACAACATGTAAGTGTAAGAGGTCTATTTTTGACTTAAGAACCAAATACTGACAAAATGAACATTATTAACTTAAATGAGTACATGATGTTCATAACATGGTATAAAAGGATAATGAACTTGAAAAAGGTTCTTAAGAAAGTAGAGATTAACTCAATTTTATTATTCAGGAGATTAATGAACGGTCGGGTCAAGTCAGATACGAGGTATGGGACTTTGTCTCAATCTCATTTCATTGAGGCATATTTTATTTTATACACAACTTTATTTTATACGGTGTATAAACCCCTTTGACTTTTACGTTTATTAAAAAGGAATCTTTTTTATACGAAGCGTTTACTAAACAACAAAAGGGAATGTTTTTGTCGTACGTATGCGGCGACAACGACTCTCCGCCGTCGTGACCGTTATTTGAGTTTCGGCTTCCTCTACAAGCCATACCTTCTTTTTAAAAGAAAAATAAATACCATGTTTTACTTTTCTTTTATTTTGGTATTGAAAATGGTTTTCATAATGTTTTTATATAAATGTGTTGTATTGATATCTCATGATTGAAATGTGGAAATTTTATGTTTCCTTTATGAATGTTTTATGTGATATGATTATGTAATGGTTCTTGGTCATTATTATGAAGACGGGTGGTTCCGTGATAAACTAAAGGCGGGTGAGCCCATTATAGTTCTCCAATGCATTGGGTAACGCGAAGGAGTGAAACGTTAAGGTTTCTCCGAAGAGATTTTAGGGAATATACTGTGATGGGTATTCCAAACGTAACCAAGAGGGTTACTCCCTACGTAAGAATGTTATGAATGCCTCAAGTTACCTTTATGTATTATGATTTCTATGATTTATTCATGATTTTATGAGGTAAGTTAAAGTGCCTATGTCTTATGGGTAAAGTATGATTTCATTCTTATGTCTATATGTGAACTCATGTTTCCTTTCCATGTTTTTTTAACCCATACTGTGTTTTTATGCTCATCCCAAGTTTTTGAAATGTTTTTCACAGGTCAAGGGAAAGGTAAATGATAATATGATAGAGTCAAGGATGTGTCAAGAAATAATCCATGTTTTATTTAAAATGTGTTTCCATTGATGGGAATGAAGAATACAATCTTTATGTAACCACTTTGTTTATATGTGGAATGTAATGCAAGTTTTATGATCTAATTCTCTAAAACTCTAAACCCGAAAAGATCCTCAATGTGTAATCTTGTAATAACTCAAGATTAAATAAGGTTTAAGGATGGGTCCTTATAGTCATGGGATATTTTAATATGGTTTTGGAATATTTATTGATGTGTTTTTATAAAACATTTCCATTAACAAAATTCAGAATCATTTTCTTATTATTCTCTTTACAGGAATAACAACATCAAAATTGTTATTAATTGCGTATATTTAATTTCACTTGTATAAATTCATTTTATTTAGTGATTGTGGAATGTGGTGCAGGGGTGAAGGGGTGGTTTTAGGTAGTATGTTTTGTTGACTCAATTCATATTTTTGATTATAAAACCCCATGGGAAATCATTAGGAACTAAGAGGGTCTCTTAGTAATTTTCCATGTTATGATAGAAAGACACTTTCCATAGATTGTACCCTTATAGTAATGATGGTAATATTTCAAGAGTTATCTATGTATAGTGTAATTATGGAAACTTCCATTACTGGTTATAATCTAGAGTATAATGATACTCTAGATTGGAACCAATATGTTTTCCAATATGGATATAGATATATATGTGGTAAATTATATGATGATATGTTTTATTAGTTCTCATATGAGGATCCAATTTCACATTTCCTTGAAAAATTGTAAATTTTTCTTGATAATATTTTAAATAAAAAAATTATATTTTTTAATCACCAAGGTATTTTGTATTTACTTTATTTAGTTTTGAATTATTTAAATAATGATTTAAATTTTTTTACCATGATTAATTTTTCATAAAGTTTGTAATATATACTTATATATATATATATATTTCTAATTATAATAATTGATATATCATTATATTGTTTTATTGTAGAACACATTGAGAAAATTACGACTAGTTATTTGTATACTCACACTGTGTATATCCATTTCTATTCGCATATAATTTTTTTTCATTTTCCTATTTTAGGAAAACAAATATGAGCATACTTTGTAATAATTATTTATGAAAAGTATTTCCACATGGTGATTTCATACCTATTAATAGTTATTCATGGCGTAAATTGGGAGTTAAGTCTATCGGGATTTTGTTCATTATTTCATTGTATAGAATTGTATTAGATAAAAATATTATTTTTGAATGGATTTGATATTATTGTATACATTTATTTTAGTAATGTTTTATTTTATTTTTCAATGAAAATCCAATATATATATTGGTCATTTTTATAATTTAATCACCCATGGTTTAATGTAATCACTCATCATTTTTAAAAAGAATATAAAGATTAAGGGTAACGTGCCGAAGGTTATTTATGAGTGTATATATTTTTATAGGAAATGTTTGATAGTTCTCTACATACAGCATTATCGACATTTAATTGGATTCTTTCATTTATTTAAGGTATTTCAAAAAAGGACTACTTGAAATATTATCATTATCAAAATAAAATATGTTATGAATTTTCCCAACTGTATACCCTATAGTAAACATTTTTCCCTTTTGTCTTCCTAATTCAATTTGGATCCCTTGATAATATTACTTGAAAAATATATAACATGATTTCTCTTATATTTTATCATGATAAAAAATAGCAGCACTAAAAATTTAAAAGCATCTTACATTATTCTCAAAGTAATTTCCTATTATATTTCTATAATTATTGGAGTTGAGATTTAATGATTTCATTTTATATATAAATATCTAATAATGTATTTTAGATTTTTTATTTTGTATCCTATACCAAGAGTTAACATAATCATAACGATATCATTAGAAAATATAGGATGAGTCAACATTATAACTATGAATAACTAATGAAGACAATAATTTCTTATATTTTACGCTATAAATAATTGTTTATCATACCAATATAGTGTTATTGTAAGGTTAATTTCCATGTTTTTATGTTTTAGTGTTAATTTGAGCTTAAACGAAAAAATTATTAAATCTGGATTTTTTCTAGAGTTTTAATGTAGGGGTAGTTTGGGCTTAAAATATATAATATTATTCCTAATTTTTTGAATATTTTTTTAAATTTTTTTATTTCTTTTATAAATCATTTTCTTTTAAATGTGGGACTGATTGGAGCTTCTTTTTGTTCAAAAAAATCACTTTTGTTGGGATCATTTTTTAGCAGACATTGTGGACCCCACCTTTGTAACTAAAGCATACTCCGATCTACAAACCCCTAGTCGAGGTCATTCTAACTGTATATGAATTAATAATCAATAATATGCATCCTTGATATGTTTTAAGTCATAATACTATCATTAACGCATTCTTTGAATGCTCCAAACAATTAAAGTATGAAGGGTCTTCTCGAGAAGAAACAGTTCCATTGAGTATATAATTCATACTATATGAGGAACATGTCAAAACTCTCTCATATATTTTTATAGATGTGAAACCATGTTAGGTACAAATTTTATTAAATATCCCATATGTTTTACGATTGTTTGAAGGGTACTAATGATATGGGAATGTGAATATGTGGAATCAGACAAGGAAAGATTAAATGTCTTAGAGTGGAATAGTCATAACTCCATAATACAGATCTAAATGGTGATGGAAATTTTATGGTAAATGTAGGATATATAAATTATCAACTTTCATACCAAAACTATTATAATTTCTGCAAAATAATTGGTAATACACATGAAATCATTTGGTGGAAAATTTTGGTAGAATGCATTCACCTTCTCTCCATATAAATAAGTATACACATATTTTCTCAAAATATTGGTACCATTATAGGGCCAATTTATATTTCTTTTTTACTTTAATTCCAATTTAATTGTATTATTTATTTTTAATATATTATTCTATTTTTAATTGTCTTATTCTATTTTTTTTCATTTTTCCACCCCATTCTTCAGCACTGTGATCTCTTGTTCTCGTGATCATGAGTAAACGACCCATAGAACATCCTGGGAGATCAATCCGGTGATGATCCCAATTCATTATACATTCAAATATCATGTACCTTATGTACATAGAGTTAATCCATGGGGGTATTAGTGTGAATGTTTCCTTTGTGTATCCAGTTTCCACTCGATACATAGTTATCTCTTCAACAAAATTCTCCCTCGATTGAGGAGGTGGATGTGCGGTCTCTCAATTATCATTGAGTGAATAATATATCTACAACCATAGGTAGAAGAGGATGTTTATTCATATGATGGATCCTTATAATTTATTATTTTTTAATCTAATAATGAGGTGATGAAGGTTCATTTTGGATAATCACATGGGAGGATCATTGTTCATTATTACATCATTTTGTCTTCATTCATTCCTTCTCCATTATGAATTTCAAAATTATTTTTCCATTATCTTTCACCATCATTTCACAAAAATCAATTAGTTTTTTTATTTCATAAATGAACAATATAAAAAAATGTGAATTAGATGTTGTAATTTAATTACCACAAAATCTCTCTAAGAGAACGACCTAGACCAGCCCATATGTTGCATGTAGTTATAAATATTTTTGAGAGAGCGCAAAATAAAGATCGTCAAATTAGAACCACTACTTGTGATACAAGTCGTCTTAATTCATTGTTTTATTCAAATTTCTTAAATAAATTTTATTTTATTTTATAAAATCATAAATTTCAAATAAAAAAAATAAAAGCCATCACTTTACATGATGTCATTTAAATAAAATTATTTTTCATCGACTTAACAATCTTAGGTTCCTGAAAATGATTTCAATGATCGTGTTTCTATGATTCAGAGGATTAGTGCAAATATAAAAAACATAGAGAGACAAATATAAATAATTTTTTAATATGTATGTACATCCCAATGAAAATCGAACATAATCTGAAACATGAACCATAATGAGTGGTGGATGAGATTTCCCAAATAATTTTTTGTGTTGAATTACCTAAGGAAGATGTGAAAGAACATTTAAAGTATGTAATCACATCATCTCGCACTAAACCATTACATGAAGAGGTCTCAGAAGTACACATTCTAGCAGATGTGCTAATGGCATATCAATATTTTTTAGAAGAATCCTAGAATAGATTTATTTGTGATAACTTGAAACATGATACTCACATAATTGATATTGAACCATCATAAATATTCTACCACTCTATTTCATTATAAAATAATGATGAAGATTTACATTCTGAGATTGAGTTGATAATGATCATAACATAAGTGACCAATTTCCTTGAAGAATTACTTGAAAATGCATATTTTGTTGTTAATTATTCATGTTTTAATCTTATTTAATCTATGTTGGTTTCAGACTTCTATTAAATTGAAACTTTTGATATATAATAAATAGAGAAAACCGTGAGTTTAATAAAAGAGTCTACCAAAGTACTGATTATTGAAGAAGATGATTTGGGAAAACATGTGGTGGTGCGACTACTTCTTTATAATAAGATTTCATACCATATAGGGGAGGACACCAAGGAAGTTCATAGGAAGCACCCACATATTCCATTCCCTCCCACTCTTGAACTCAAATTCTATATTTCCACTTTTTGGGGATTGGGAAGATTCTTAACTTATTTGGGGTTCTCTACTTTTATTTTTTACTAATGGACATTGGTAAAAGTCACATGTGGTGTTTCATATCAAGGAAACCACACCCACCATCTGATTGGGGATAATCCACTATAATAACCTGACTAGGGTTAGTGAAATCCTAGAACCATCATAGGGGTGTAAACGTTCATTTATCATATTTTCACCACATCTTTTTATTTATTTATTTTAATTATGATTTATTTAAATTAATTATTTCTAGGTCTATTTTTGGTAGCTAATAGCCCAACTCAAGGAAGAAAGTTCAAATATAATACCTGGTTGTATCTTTCCCTACCTTAGAATTTATACATTTATATTTATATTTTGTTGAGTTGGAATGAGGGGTGGTAAAATTTATGTATGGGGGGGATGTCAACTTGCTAATTTCTCCATGACTTATTCTCATTTTTTTCAAATTTTTAGTATTTTTTAGATTTAATAAATATTGATATCATATTTGACAAATCAATTGATTTAGAAAAAGTTGAAATTAAATTTGAACGAATTTATTTTAAATGATTGTTGATGTGAAAGCTTTTTCCTTAAATTGGATAGTCATGCATTTTTATGTGTTTGACTGGTTTTTGAAATCCATGACCATGAAACACTAAAAAATATATTTTTCTAGTACTTTGAGTTATTCAAATATATTTTGACATATTTTTTATCTTACCCACATCTTCTTGAGGAAAACATGGATTTTGTGTGAGAACCATAATTTGTTACATTTATCGTTTGATTCTTTTGATATAATTTAATGTTTTCGATATTATTGATGAATCATCTTGGATAAACACATATTTAAATGAGACCTAATGATAAAATTATCCTCATTTATCCCTTAGATTCCATAAATTTTGTTATAGGTTTACGACACATTATAAGTAGATATTTCCTTACCTACCATGACTCTTGGAATTTTTTTCATTGGTATTTCTTGTTTGGGTATTTGGTAAAGGTTATAAGATTGTGTTCATTGGGATGTGTATCATTTTTAAATAATAATATAATTGGGAATGTGTAATAAATTCATTTTTCTTTATTTGTTTCATCCATTTCCATTTAATGAAATTGAAAAAATAACGATGCGATATAATTTCTCATTGTTCAATATTTGATGACTAATGTACATCTCAAAAATTAAGGGTGTTAATTTTCATTCATTCATTGTATACAAATTTTTTTCTAGTCCTTCAGGAAAAAAAATAAAAAATTGAATATAAAGTTGTTCCTTTCTAGATATTTGTAAAAAAGGGGATAACATGGATGATATCATTCATTTTAAAACTTATTGTCTCTAATAACATGTCATAAAAAATTGAAAGTGTTGTGTAACACAATTTCAAGTGGAATTGAGTGAGGTTCATAATTTTTCACTTGATTATTCATTAATTGTACAAAATAGCCCGACCTCCTTTTCTTAGCTTTAATATATTTTCGATAATTTCCCCACCAAATCGAGGACACAGAATTTAACGGGAAAATGTTCTCATGATTGAAATATTTTTCATGTTTTACACATGATAGAAATTATAATTTTCATAGGTCTATAGTGATACATGTGATTTCCATGTATGAGCGTAACTCCATATTAAATTTCTCATGAGTGAAGAGTAACATAATGTTCAATCTGAGGTAGGTTATAATTGTTCCATGGATGGAATTTGGAGGGTTAACAAGTATAAATTTAGGAAATAAAAATTATGTTGAATTTTTTTTCATCTATGAATCATGATGAAATTTTATTTTGAATAATATCTCTTATATTTTCTTATTTTTGATTGTTGTGGGGATATCGATTTTGATATGAGATGATTTCCCAAGAGTGAAATGGTTTAGTGTGGGGGAGTAAGGAATAAAATAGGTTCATATATTTTATACTCTAAATCATTTATTATAATTCCATTATAATGTAATTGTGTGGTTGATTATCAAACATTTAGGTTTTAGTGGTGATTTGAGATTAATTGAAAAAAGGGTTAAATTTGGAATTCTGAAAGATATTTATCATATGGGTATTTTGGGAATAATTTTTATAATTTATTTCTAAATTGTGTGATTCATTTTTTTGAAATATATATTTTATTTGTTACCCCATTTTATTCTCATTCAAGGGCTAATTGGATCATCTAGAGGGCCAAAAATCATTTATGTCGGGAAATTTTTCTGGTTGACAGTGTTGATGCCACCACTATAATAGAAGCATAAATCAATCTACACACCTCCAACTAAGGTAAATTCATCTAGAGATGAAATATGAATTAATAAATCACATTATTGATACGTTTGAGGTCAAAATACTATCATTAGTTAATTATTTAAAATCTCTAGACAAGTGAAATATGAATGGTTTTCTTGGAAAAAAATAGTTCCTTGGAGTGATTAATTCAGACAATCGGAATAAAGAAAAAATATGACTCATATTTTGTGTAGATACTATACATAAAGTGTTAAAATAAATTAATTAAGTCACCAATTTTTGAATCCAAAAGCGTGAGAAGAATAATGGTATATGAATGTAAAGATGTGGAATTTGATGTGACACATGGTCAAATTAATTATATCAGAGTAAAATGGTCATAACTCTTTCTCCCATGCCAAACAGTTATGAATTTTTTTGGGTGAATGGACTAGTTATTATGTACATCGTTAATGAATAAAAAATATCATAAATTCATTAATTTAATGGGACACACACGTGGAAACATTTAGAGGATAAATTGTTTGGTGAATTTATTCACCTCCTCTATCTAAAAATATGTATCCACAAACCTTCACAAAATATTGGAACTTATATGTGGCCATTATAGATTGTTTTTTATATTCATTCTATTTTAATTGTATTATTCACATTTATTATGTTTTTATCTTCTTATTAATCTCATTATAATTTTTTTATCTTTTGTTTTCCACCCAGTTCTTCTTCACTCTAATATCGTGTACTCGTGATCATGTGTAACTAACCAAAAGAAGTTCCGAGGGGATCAATACAGCGTTGAAACCAAGTAATTATAAATTCATTTTTTGTGTTTGTTATTTACTTATAGTCATTGAGAGGGGTGTATTAATGTGAATGGTTCATTTGTGTCTCCACTTTCCACCTGGGGACTAGCTTTCTCTTCTAAACAATTCTACATCTATCAAGGAGGTGGATGTGCAGTCTATCAATTATTTTAGATTGGATTTTATATCCAAAAAAAATATCTAGAAGAAGATATTTATTAAAATGATTGAGAATTATTGTTAATTATATTTGAAGATATCAAATAGGTAATGAAGGTTCATTCTGTATAATATCCTGGGAGGATCTCCTTTCTGTCTAGCATCATTTTGTCTGCATTTATTCTGCCTGCATTATGCATTTCATATTTACATTTCATTAACATGAATCCTAATTTCAAAAAAAAAAATTTAATTTCTTTTAGCATTATTTAAAAATATGAATATAAAAAAATGAATTATAAGTAGTGATTGATTGATCGAAAAACCTCCTTAAGAGAATGACTTAGGTCATCCCATATGCTTCATTTAGTTAAAAATATTTTTGAGAGTGTGGACTATGACAATTCATCAATAACCTAACATACCAATAACTTCCTTACCTATAATTAGAGTAAATAATGAAATATTGATTTTTATTTTTTATTTTACCACTTCAATTGCATATACAAAAATTGTGTGCCCAAAAACAATTCCTTCCTCCACTATGAAATTTATTTTTCCCAATTTAACATAATATTTTTCTCTTCATATATATTGATAATTATAGGTAGGATATATAGTAATTACTCAAATGAAATTTTTATAATAGTTAAATCATCCATGAATATATCATTTTTATTTTCAACCAAATAAAAATTATTAACATTATATACCATTAGAATATGGATAGATCACCACACAACCCCAAAGAAATGTAATTTTTGAAACAATCCTCCACTAATAGGAAAATATTACCTTTTTATAATAAATCAATTACCTAATGATTATTGATAGAGTAACCATCATAAAAAACACTATTATGAATGCTCAACATATTTTCATGTACATAATCAATAAACGATAAATGGAAAAGTAATTTTCTTTTAGATGTTTTATGTTTACTAAAATAAATACACATCCTCTAACATATAATGGTACATATGGAAATATTTAACATCATTTCATTTGTAATAATTTAATTCCAACTTTCATTGGGACAACATGAATGTCAATAACCCATTAATAATATGACATTGTATATATGATCGAAGTATCAAAAAGATTGATAATGTCACCTATAAAAACTTATTTCTTGTTTTAATATAAAATTTTTAATATTTAAAAATATCATTGGTCTAAATATACATCATTATCGTATGAACAAATATATTACTACATTGAAAATATATGTAAAATATTTTCTATGTAATTGATATATGTTGATTTTTCAACATAGTAAATAATGTTACTACATTTTATTCCTATAATTCAACATTAATAATTTCTAATAATGTATATATATCCCCATGATAGTCAAATATCAATGGAATTTCCATATTCTCATATTTCGACAAGGTTGGATCTTGTATAAATGACATCAATGCTTCCTATACATGAGACAATTATTTTACTAGTTTAGTATATAATGTTTATTTAAATAATCCTTGATTCTAAAAATAATGACCATTAATCAAATTATATTGAGCATACATGAATTAGAATAATTCATCTTTTTTTACTATATACATGCCCATTTGAACATGAATTTGACTATTAACATCCTTATCAACACTGTCAATAGAAAATTAATACACATAAAGGATTGGATATCTCAAGAACATAAAAACATTAAGAATGTTTTTATACTGTCCCATACAAATTTTGATAATTTAAATGAGGGAAATTAGTGAGAGCTCTTGAAGATATATAAATAGTTTTTCATGTATTTAAATAAACGCCTTTTATAACATTATTAAATGAACTAAATATTAAATAGGAAATATTATATATCCCAATCTCATTAATAATATTTTTCCCCCAACATTATTGGAAAATTAAGGATATATTTTAATCCTAAAAATACTATAATATTAGATTTAGTTAACACATGTCAATATCATTATATGAAATTAGAGTAATTTGGTTGATGCAAGAATCAAAATAAACTATAAAAGATAAGGTTTTATTTCTATTTAATTAATATAAAATTATAAATCTCATATGTTCCATATTATTTTGATGTATATTTCTCTATATCACAAACATATATTTTATAATCAATCCTATGAAGGAGAACAATTCAATCCTATTCTTATTTGAAATGATTTTATTCAGAAATTTTGTACATGAGTAAATCATTATTTATTCATCTATAAATGGAATGATTAATTTGATCTTATAAAACATTATTCTAAACACACACATATATATATATGTATTTATCTCTATGATTATCCAACTTTTTGTCTCAACCTATAATTAGTGTTGGAGGATTGAAAATGTTTTGTACCTTATTTAGTAATATAATCACTATCCATACATGTTACTTATCCTTCTAATTTTAAATTTTTTTAACATATTTTTCAGTGTTTTGGTCAAGTATTATTGATATTCATGTCTATGTTGTTGACATTGAGTATTTTCACATATCCATGATTCAATATCATTATATTTTTTGTAAATAATTTATAAACATAATTTATTATGACTTCATGCTGTTATAACAATTACTCATTCCATGGGGTTAAATTATGAGGCTTATGGAAACCTTCCTCTATCCCTTATATATTTTTTCCTGATAATTGTTAAATAAGAACACTGAAATTGATTATAATTTATTCATTAATAGGAGAACAATAATTGTGAAGTGAATCAATTCTATGATGTTGTTATTATGTATTTTAGAAAAAATCATTCACCCTTAACTAGTTTCTCTCAACATTCAATAAATTCTCCAAAATATTGTAAGTTACATTATCAGGTTATATTGAAGTATAATATTAATTCAGTAAAAATTCTGGTATGATTATCCTGGGATATTCATATCAATGTTTCCCTTGAAAATATTATCTTTTATACAACCAAAATATAAATTTTTCATTGCATGATTTATTTTAATAAACCTATAATATGGATTGAATTTATTAAAAAATCAATGATTTATCTTGGGTTATATTAATCAATATCTCAAAATTTTGTTAATTGTGTTTACTGTAGATAATTTATTCATGTCCAAATGCATTCATTTAATTTCCCTATGCCCAAATATTCAACAATAACAATACTTCTTCTTTTTTCTATTTATTTTTCACTTTAGGTTTTTATATTGGTATTTTAGGTTGTAATATAAATAATCACATTATTAATGATAATGATGTAATTTTACACAAATTTCTTAAAATGACATCATTTTATAGAAAATTCATCGATACAATATTTGGAACATATTTTTACACCTTAGATATCTTATCATCATAATAGCCCATAGATGATACATTTACGAGAGACTATATGAGTAGAATAATTACATCCAAAAATATTAGGATAATTATAGGGGAAGGGAAATTATATCATTGAATATATTGGGAATATTCCATATTCAACTTCAATTCTTCTTGGAGTGAATAATCATCTTTCAGATCAATTTTTATAGTTCAGGTCTTCATGTCCATTGTCCTTTTAGGTGGATATTGTAAAATCCTCAATTTTCATCATGGTACGAACTAATTTTTGGTTTATAATATTTTTTGTCCCTAAGGACGTTTTATAAGGGACTCAATGATGTATGGGGGTGTTCAAAGCTCATTTAGAGCCTAGAGGAACGAAATTGAAAGAGGAAAGCTGGGACTCATGGTTAAAAGAAATCGTGCCACCCATCCTGTATTGTTTCCCTAAACTATGTGGTTATAGATAATATGTTGGTGTAGGCCACACAATATTTCTATGAAAATGAAACCCCATGATCACACCTGTTTGGATGACTATAGGTTTTTTATTGCATCTTTCACACAACTAGATCTTGGTTAGAAAAACAGAGCGACTAACCATGTGGGGGTCCCTCTTGAATTAGTGTCTTCATGAACGCTTGGCGCATGGTTTGTCCAACTGTGTGGTCAAACCACGAACCCCTCTTTTTATGGTTAATTTAATGTTGATAACATCATTAAACATTTAACATATTTCTTCTCAATCACCCACTTTTATCTATAAGATAAACAATTATCCTCGTATTAGAACCCTCCTACCTCATGAGCTAGGGATCAAGATATTTCCTTTATTGATTTTAAATTTCAATCTTCATCAGATCATATGGAAATCTAGAGGCGATCTATTATATTCTATATCATCATTTTATTGTTATTAAACCAATTTGTTGTGTTATCTTTTTTGTAGCCTCATTTTTCCCCATGTTCATAGCATTGGATGATTTCTTAGATTTCATTCATTCAATCTCATCTCAAAGGTTGATGCTAGATGAGGGAATCTCTACAAGGAAAATGTAGTTGGTTTAAGTTATTTCCCTTAATTTTATTGTTATATTATATAATTCATTGTGTCGTGAGCTTACCCATTCTGGATTCGCCTTTTATTTTCTTCTTAAATAAAATTTATTGAATCACCAATCCATTTTCTACTCTATATATTGGTTAATAAACCATTTTAGTTGATCTCCATGAATTTATTACAACCAAAAAGTGTCCTCAACCTTAGTTGAAAATTTTCTTTTTTTATAAATTTCATAATTCTCCTTTAGGGTAGTGCCTCATTATAAATGACTTGAGTTAGTAATTGATATAATTTAGATAATAAAAATTTTTATAAGATTTAAAATCCATTTCCTTAAATGAATTTTTCAATTAACGCAATTTATAATGTTCTCAAACAGTAACCATGTTCCATAAATATATTGTTATTTTGGGTTTAATTGAATATGTTTCCTATTATGAAATAAATGAAATGGGAATTCTTCCAATAAATGTTGTATAAGAAATGGTTTATCAAATGTTTTAACCTTAGTGTTGAGGGTAAGACAATTGTTTCCGACTTAAGGACCCCTTAGACAGACTCTATGTTCCACCTTCTTAGAATTTATTAATTCACAGTATATATTTTGGGCCTAACACTACAAATTTCAGGGTTGGTCTCAATATTAATTTCTTTTTTAACTTCCAGATGAGTTCCACTGGTTTCTTATTAGAGACCCCATGGATGGGCTTGATGGAAGGAGTGTTATACCAAACCATAAGAGAGGCCAAATCACAGTAATGGGATACTCGGTATGGACTTGGAGGTTAGTTCATCACATTATCAAACAATACCAATATTGACACATGGTCCTTCATTTATTGGAATCCTTGGAATTACTCCTTATTCATTTGATATATACTAAGTCCATCAAATGATACTTTGAAACTCTCTTATTATTTCAATGGATGTGCTTAGGGTGACTCGTAATGATTTACAAAAAAGGTTAATTAAATTAATAAAATGTATATGAATTATTTCAAATGAGATATGATACGTTTATTTTGGTAATATAGGAATGTTTCCTCCATGAACAATAAAAATCACCGGGATAGCCCACCCTCTCATTATAGCACACTAACAAAACCTTTGATGGATCATTAATGAAGACACACTTTATTTGGATGAAGAATGTATTTTGTTTAGGTGCCCATGTGGGAACCTATCCAATTTATTTATTCATTTAGTTTTGTTTTGAAATTAATAACTATGGAAAACTATTCATTATAAATTTCTGGAATGGATTTACATAGACACACATGGTGGTGTCCATGTAAGATTGTATCTAACACACTACTCGGGCCACCAATGGTAGCTGAGTAGACATTATGACTGAGGTACTGAGAAAGGTAAGTATCTGACATCCAAGGATTGATTGAACGTTATAGGTTAGAGTTTGGGAACAGAGGACTGAGCCTATGCTTGATATGATAGTAATTAAAAGTTTTTACATTTTTGTATATTTTTTAGCATGTGGTATATTTTATTATCCTATTTTCCCACTATACTCCCATTTTTTGTATCATATCGATCATCATAAAATTGTTAACAATATATTTGTCCAGATTCCATTTGACTTCATTTACTTCTTTGTTTTTGTTCATTATATCCATTGAATTTTTTTATTATTTTTGTTACAAGAATGTATTTTCTAATATTTTGATGAATATTATGTATGAGGGGATAGTCTAACCAATGTCACTTCCATGTCCATTTCTACTAGTCAAAAGATTTGGAAATTTAGAGAGGCACAGTTGAGTTTTTGTGGCCCACCGTCTTTGGGTACCTTTCTGTGGCATTTGAGGAATGCTGTGATAAAGTGGTATTAGAGCACTTTTTTTATCTTACTATTTTTTTCTACTTAAAAGAATATAATATTGTAATTTAATCTTAAGAATATGTATATGACAAGATAACCCAAATACACGGTGAACCCAAGTTTCCTAGGATGTGTAAATGTTATTATTATTGAATTTTTACCATTTTATGGAATTCACCAATTGGTGACTCACATTATTTTGGGTGTTATAAATTTTAATGTTATTAATGTGCGTTTTACAGACTTTTCATGATGATATGTTGGAATATTAGAATCATGAATCATAATAGGAACCATATAATTTAAAAATTCATTCACTATTCCCTGCCATTCTTTTATTTCATTGTGTATTGATGATTTATCATGTTATTATTGTTTGTGCCATTATTTTTATTATATTGTGTTATTTGAATATTATTAATGGGAATGTGATGATATTTTATTGTGAGATTGAAAAACATAACTAAAACTAAATGTTCATACCTTTTAATAAAAGTGTTCTACTTCATTATTTAATGAAGACACCTTAAACAGCATGTTATGGAACATTGATCCATGGAATACAAGTCGCATTGGTTGGAAATTGTAATGGTTATGATAAAGTGGATGTCATATTTCAATTTTTAAGGTGCATGAGCCCTTATATATTGTAATTAATATCTATGAAATTTAACCCTTTAAAGGGGATTTAAAGACATAAATGTACCAAAATGAATATGATCATTAAATTGAAATAGTCTCCTTTAATGGGTCTTATGTGACTTTAATCCGGACCCAGCCTTGGTAGTGGAAAGTATGTCATGTCTCATTTTCACCATATGTGGCATTTTAGGATCACAAAGACCTAGATTCTAGTGAAATCTGACTGATAAGCCATGTTAAAGGTAGTTGTTATACTGATCATTCTTTCCTCGTTCCAATATCTATTATAAATACTACTTGAGGCCTATGAATGGAAATTGTAGAGATAGCTCACAAGTAATTACTCATTTTTTACACCAGGAGATGGGTGATGATCATTCTCCAGAGATGGAGGTCCATGATCCACCTGTAGTACTACCAGTAGTGTCTCCTATTATACATTTTATAGGTCTCCCACTAGGTGTTTTTTCCATGTTTCAGGATATCTTCTTTTGGATTATGTCGACTATTCAAGGAGCTCCTTGACCTTCCCCTACAATAGAAGAGATTACCCATGAATTATAGTAGTACAATACCCAACATTTTTAGGGGATGGAAAACCTCATCCTAATGGGTCATGGATAGAGTTCATGATGTCAATATTTTATAAGATGTAGATGCCTCAAGATTATATAGTCAATCTCAAGACCTATATTATATGTAACTCTGCTATTCATTGGTGGGACGTTCTAACTCAAGATGTTCAATTCAAGGGAATAGTATGAGACAACATCGTTCTAGCCTTATTAGACTAATTATTTATATATACATTAGTAATAGATATTTTCTTGAGAATTCATGAACATTGATCAAGGTGGTATTTTAATGATGGAATAATTAACTCACTTAACTAAATTGTAGATTTTTTTACCATACACATCTATTGATAAACCAGCTTCTATAAGAAACTGAAAATATTTGATTTTTTACGATCTTCTCATACGTGAATGTTTTTTTACAAACATTTCAGAAATAGTGAACCAGTCCCCCATAACTAATCATAACATGAGGGAATCAGGTGATGTGAAACATGTAATTTCATCTTCTAGGAAGATCAATGGTTTATCCAAAAACAGGAAGAGTTGTTTCAATGTTACACATGGGGGTAGTACTCTCTATTTGGAATTAAATGTTATCCTTGGGGTGGGTCACTAGTAGAACATGCCATGAAATAAAAATACAAGTTTTACGAGGAACCCAATTTAGTGTCGGGATTGAGAAATGATGGGTAAACTCCACAATTCTTTATCCTTTCCTCTTATTCTATGTGATTATGGTTCTATGATATCACCACAATCATGTGGTTGATCGTAAAACACTTATTTAGATGAAATTACATATTCGACAGGCCATTCATGTCAAGAAGGTGGTCATGGTCAAGGTAGTATGACCATAGAGTTTCAGTGTTAGCAAATTGGATCTACTTGGGCTACTCATGCATCATATTAGTGTCATGTTTCTATCCATGTATGTGTTTTGTAGCGTATTCCTAATGACCTAAGTCTATGGCCATCGATAGTTATAGTTACTCCCATTATAGTATCCACTCAAGTATTTTCATTATTTGATGTAGGTGCATCACACTCTTTTCTATCTTTAATAAGTTTGGGATGTTCGAGCATGGTGATAGAGTACTCCAGATGTGTTATGACCATTAACACTCTATTATTATTTTGAGAATAAGGTATACCATAATCTAAGGAGTCCCTCTTGTGATATTTGTGTACCTTTTCTATGGAGTCACTTCATCCTCTAGATGACTGACATCCATGTCATTCTCTATATGGATTGGTTCATTCATTATCGAGTTCATGTGGGTTACTATCACCATCAGGTGTCATTCAAATCTCAAAAATGTTTGTCAGGGAAAATGGGATCACTGTGATACATGATCTAGACCCATTTGTATTGGGATTGGTGGAGTGAAAATCCATATTTCCTATCTCTTCATGAGATATCGGGGAATCGAAATTTTGTATTTTCATCATGATTTGGATTATTTTATGGATTTCAACATTGATAATTTTTTTAGATTACCTCTCGGAAGAGAGGTTGAGTTCACCATCAAGCTTATGATAGGTGTGGATATTTAGTCCATTCCTCTATATAGTATAGAACCTATAGGCCTCCATGAACTCATGAAATACTATTAATACCATGAGTAATAAGGTTTTATCTATAGTAGAACATAACCATATGGTTTAATTATACTTTTTACCAAGAAGTAAGATGGTATCCTTAGAGTGTGTATGGGTTATTGTTGTCTGAACTTGCACATGATAAGGAACCATTGTCAAATTACTCTAAAACACTACCTCTTTGAATAAATATGATGAGAATTCCTTTGGGGTAGTCTTAATAGAATACATATTAGTTTATTATCACATGAGACACTGTTGTTACAATAATATTGTGTTCATGAGTAATACGCTAAAAAATCCCCAACTATATGTCATCCTTGGTAAATTACACATTTGTATCATGAAACATTAATTATTAGGTCAAATAATATTTGAATAAAGAATATCAGTTTACCTAGATAAGGTGATATATATGGTATCCTATGTGCACCTCAACAATTTATTCAATAAATGTAGATTCTTAGGGATTTTTAGCTATTATGGGGGATTCATCTATGCCTTATCGAGCTAGGAATCATTGCATAAGTGATTGAAAATGATTGGAGTGAAATTTTATTGCACATTATATTTTCAGACATATTTTAGAATTTAATGCGCAGAAATACATTTTTTTACAATTCTATTCATTACAGATCTAGGGAGAAGTTATACAATCTATTGTGGTGGTATAGGGATTGGGAAATTTGATGTCTAGATATATGGTGTGTAACCCCCCAGGTAAATAATTAATATGAAATTTTTATATTTATCCATATTTGTGAATAAAATATTAACATTACTTTAAATGGAACACTATGCTCGATGGCGTACCCAGTACGTGACAACGATTTCCTTTGAAATATTTCGTTGCACTCTAATAATAAAATAATATTATTTTAAATGATAGTTAGCACATAGTCATTGTAATGGCGGGAATGAATATTATTAACTAATAAATAAATATATATTTTTTTAAATGTCTTTATATTTATCCAATAAATGATAATGGCTTAAAATAAGAAAAGAATTCAATTTTAGGCAATATACCATAATTTTCATTAAAAGGTCGAACTATCGCCTTTTGATGTCGAACCCTCTTTTAATATAGTTTTGGTCACTCTTATACATTCTATTGGACCAAATTAAACTCTTATTAATAACTGGGACATCAATATTTACATTTTGTAAAATTTTCGTATTTTTCCGATGATGTTTATTTTTTAATAAATAGTGAAAATGTTGTAATTTAATTCAAAACCTCTTTTTAATATAATTTATTTATATGATTAGATTATATTGTGAATTGGTTTTAAAGTTCAATTAGAATATGTTTTTACCATTTAATCTAGTAGTGGTTTTTGGAATTAATTTCACTTTGAAATTTCACTTAAACTACTGTAAATCTTTTGAAATATATTATTTCATAAAAACACGTTATTTGTTTTGAAAACAGAAATTAATTATTAAATTAATTAATGCATCTTATATGTTTTGAAATTTTTAAAATAGACATAATTTTTGAATTCAGAATATCAAATATATCATAAGGTGAAGTTTTGGTATTTTTCTGAAAAAAATCAATTTTTGATGAATAGTGAAACCACTAAGTGGTACTTAAAGAAAACTGATTTTTCGTTTAAATAAAATTTTACAACCTATGTGTTTTGAATTTCAAAAATCCTACAAATATGGTTGTCATTAGGAAGTAAAACGTGGATCAATGGGATCAAAATAATTTTTTTGGTGAAAAGTATCTTTTATGTTCTTAATCGCGATTAGAGGTAATTAGTGTATTTTAAGGTAAAAATAATGTTTTAATAATATGAAATGAACGTAACACATGTCCTAACCTTATTTTTTGTGTCATGGCCGACCAATAAAATCCATTGGTCAACTTGGGGACCCCATGGAGCAACATTGGTAGGAAAATGACATAAATAATTTTTTATTTAAAGTTAAAATAAAAATGACACAAACTAGATTTGTTTTACTAAAACAAATTTTACATGGGGTTATGCAAGTAATATTTTTGAATATAAATAGTCATTATAAAGATAAAATTCATTCATACATCATAGTATTTTTTTATAATTTTGAGACATTAAATAAATTAAATTATTAATGACATTATGATGATGCAGTGATTACCTCATTTTTTAATGATTTAAATAAAATAAAAAGACAATGTAAAATATAAGACCTACACAATTCAAAATCCAATTGTATGGGTGGATTTAGAACTATATTCACCTTATACTCGAAATATATAATTGTGGGACCCTTTTTTCGAAAATCATTTTGTAATAAAGTATATTTTATTAACTTTCCAAGAGTGCCCCTCCTCTCCTCTTATAAAGGCCCCCACCTCTACCTCCTTACCCACACCTCTCAAGCCATTGGCTCGGCCAAAACCTGCCCATTTTGTCTCTCCAGATACCTTTATTACTCCTAGAAGCCTAAATTTTTGCAAAAGTCTTCCCAAGGAAGTATTTGAGCTTAAATCAAAAAGAGTTACCCGTTTTAAAGGTAGTGTCTTCTCTTGTGTTCTTATGTGTTATATTGCTTCTCCAACCCCCTAAACTCTATTTATTCATTTCTTTTGAAACAAAAATAGTATCCTAAATATACTAGGATGCTTTTATAAGAAGTATTCGAGCTACACTTATACACAACATTATCTAATGGTTAAAGATCATATTTTTTCTGTGGATGGCAAATTTCCGCCTCACGAAACGATGATTGTTAAACACTAATGTAATACCTTAAAAGGTTTCCATTATGATGACAATATATTTATATATGATATATAATATGATTATTTTTTACTTAAGATTCTGTTTTTTTCATTTGTGGCATACCATTATGGTTTCCATTGTGGGTAAACCCGATAATTTCATTTTAGGAAGTGCGGACTACCACCGCCTCAAAGTGATTTGATTAGTTAATGCCATACATGGGACATATAAAAGGATGGATTTAATGATATTATATATTATATTATACAGGAAATATAATATACCTTAATATAATTATGATTTCACTCCATTAATGTATGAGGTAGAAATGAAAGTAGCGTTCATGCGTACGTACGGCTTACAGTCTCCATTAACGGTGCATTTCATTTCTTACCCCCAAATGTAATGTACAATTATAAGTACATATATATAATGGATATTTATGATGTATGTTATATCTATGTGATGAATATATTTCTGGAAATAAAATATACATACCTCTAATTTAGTTTTAATTCCATTATTATGACATAGAAATGAAAGTAGAGTTCATGCGTACGTACGGCTTACCGTCTCAATGAACTGTGGATTTTATTTCTTACCTCTAAATGATTATGTAATATTATAAATGAATGTATATACTGGATATATATGATATATATGATATCTACATCATGAATATAATTTTTGATATAATGGATATTTCACCACAGGAACAACTTTTAATTATAAAGAGTTCATTTTTGACTCAAGTACCAAGGATCAAAAAAACGACCATTATTAACTTAAATAAGTACATAGTGTTCATAACATGGTAATAAGTGATATAAAAGGAATAATTACCTTGAAAAGGGTTCTTATTATTGTAAAAATTAACACAATTTTATTATTCAGGACATTAAAGAACGATCGAGTCAGGTCGGACCCGAGGTAAGGGAACCAACCCCTCTCTTTCTTTTTAAGTACCCTATTTTATGTCATTATTTTTAAGCTCATATATCTTATGATTGGGATGTTCTTTTATATTAATATTACTATACTGTTTATGTTAACATTACGAGAGACCTTATTTTCTATCATAAACCCATTTTGGATGTTTTGAGTGGCGCCGTGAGGCTGCCGAATTTTCGTAAGAGATCCAACCTCTCTCTCTATTTTTAAGTTCACTCCTTTATGTCACTTCTTTTAATCTCCTCTTTGTTATATTGGTGGATGTTATTTTATATTTCTCTTGAGGTACATTTTATTTTAATAAGATGACAAACCCTATTTGATCTCATCAATCCATTTTTGGATGTTCTATGTGGTGTCGTTAGGCTACCGAGTTTTCGTAAGGAATTTTTCATCTCACTTTTATTTCCGTGAGATTTTTGCTACATTTTCCAACATTTCATTTGAATGGTGTATGTACTGCCCATTATTTTACTTTTTGTGTAATATAATTTAATTATGGGTATATACATCTTCATTTTATGACCCTTCTTCCATCGGGTGTACGTTTCGAAAGATACCCAAGTCGGTAAGGGAACCTTTCACCCTCCTCTTTTTAAAATAATTCTTTTTCTTGGGTCTTTTAATTTACATATTTTTATGTTGGGATATGATCTTCTATATCTTTATTGATGTAAATTTAGTGTCCAAGTGATGAGATATCATTTTCTATCTCATCATCTCTTTTTATGAATTTTGATGTGACGTTCTTAAGATGTCGAATTTTTGCAAGGGAACTGCTTAACCCAATTTTGATTCTTTTGGATAAACATGTACTCCATTATTATGTCATTCTATGAATAAGTGTGAATGACTGCTGATTGTTTTACACTTAATTTCCACTTATATTTGGTGTATTCATTTTTCAAACATAATTATGTAATTTATTTATCCTTAATCCAACGATATCGTCATTGTATGGGACTTCTTCTCAATCTCCTTTCATTGAGGCATATTTTGTTTTATACACCACGTTCTTTTATACGATGTATAATCCCCTTTGACTTTTACGTTAATTCAAAAGGAATCTTTTTATACGAATCATTTTACTAAACGACAAAAGGGAATGTTTTTGTCGTACGTATACGGCGACCACGACTTCTCCGCCGCCGTAACCATTATTTGATCTTAGGCTTCCTCTACATGCCATAACTTTTTTAATGAAAAATAAATAGCATGTTTTTCTTTTCATTTACTTTGATATTGAAAATGGTTTTTATAATGGATTTGTTATGTCAATATATTTAAGTGATATATTGTGATCAAAGGTTGGAAATGTTTTCTTTCCATTATATCTGTTTTATGTCTTATGATTTTATAATGGTACTTGGACATTTTACAAGTGGTTACGTGATAAACCATATGTCGTGTGGTGCTGTAAATACCAGGACAGGTGGTTACGTTATAACCTCCAATTCATTGGGTATGGAAGTCGTCTGTTTGGCTATTCTATTAAGTGATACGTGTGGAAGTCGACCGTAGGGTTATTCAACTTAAGTAGGTTTATGTCCCAAGTTTTAATTTATATGTTATGTGTTCTTTATATTTGTTTTTATGGTAATATTTTTGTTACAAAAGGGTAAGTAATGGTATTTTATTTAGTGAAGAGTTTATACTACTTCATAAAGTTTAAAAGTATTACTTTGATAAAGTATTCATGGTTTACTTGTTTTTTTTTTTTTGAAAAACTAACAGTTTTCCAGCTTTGTGTATCCCTTACTGATATTTTTATGCTCACCCCAAGTTTATGAAATGTTTTTCACAAGACTAATAGTGGAATAGGTTCACGGATGGGATCAAGGAAATGTTAGGTTGTCTAAAACATGGAAATATACATGTTTCTATTTAAGAGTTTTTATTTTATGGAAACATATTAGAAGTGTCTACTTTTTAATATTTTGAAATGTAATAGTTATATCCTAATTATCTAAAACTCTAAACCTGAAAAGATCCTCAATGAGAATTATTCATTTAATTCAATATTAAGTAAGGTTTAAGGTCGGGGACTTATATGGTGACAGAGTTATCGAGTATGTGTATTTCCAGATGATCCCACATGAGGGAAATTACCCTACACATAACCTTAATCAAGTAGTATTTTTTGATTTTCTATGTTTTTAGAGTCACTATCTATTTGAGGAGAAGTCTGTTGTCTAAAAAGAGCATAAATATCTCATATACATCTCCATATAGTGAGATATGATTATAAGGTAGGATATGTTGGTGGAATACCTAAAATCATTCAATATTGATCTTTATTTCACACTTGGTAAGGGAATTGTGGTGGTTAATACCTGAGCTAGAAGACATAGCCACAAGCCTTTAAGGAGGCCAGTATTGAGTGGAAGATAATGACTATGTTTTCTGGGTTTCATCTTGGGATTCAGAAGAAACATGGGAAACACGATATACCAGAGCTATCATCGGCGTCCTAAATTCTAGAAAATGTCTAGATGATGAAATTAACTAATAATTAGGTTGTCACTTTTTCGAAGAGAATCCCAATTGAGAACCCACCTCCAGGAAGGGTTGTTAACGAATGTGAACCCCTACTCATTCATATAAATGTATGGGTGTCTTTTGATATAAGGCTAAGCTAATGAAAAAATATCATGCCTATGTTTATGAATTTCATTTTGATATCTCCAAGATTTATTGGATGCATTAGTCATTAGTATTTGTGGATAGGTATGAAGAGATATATTTTAGGAAATATAACTCGGTGCTCTACCTATCAATAGATGAAGGCACAACCCTATTGTTCTACTAGATTTCCATAGCCTATTTGCATTCCAAATATTAAATGGAACTACATCACAATGGATTTCATGATATGATTTAAAAATCACCTTGACCTACAGATAAATTATGGGTGATCATCAAAAGGATAAACAAAGTCATACACATCCTACTGATTTGGGAAACAACTCTTTTGATGAGAAAGGAAGGCTATATATCAAGAATATAGTATGAATACTTAAAGTTACCCATTAAATCAATTAATAATCACACACCACCTTTATGTTATAGTTTTAGAATGGGTTGTAGAAGGAATGGCTTTCATAGGATCTCTTGACATGGCCTCATCACCCCCAATCCAATGGGCTTTCTGAATTTATGATACATGTGTTTGAGTATATTCATTGGGCTTACACCCTTGATTTTGGATGTTCGTGTTAAAAGAATATTACAATAGTGGATTTTTTATGAAGCACCATTTTTAAGGAATCAATTCAAATGTATCGTTATGATTCCATTTATGGTTGTTCATCCTATTCACCTTTATGCTAGCTAAATAGGGGTGGACCAACTTTATTGGGGCATCATCTCATTTAGGGGACTTTAGAGTAAGTCCAGATGATTTAGAAGAATATGGATCTAAATAAATTTGGAATCATTAAAATATTGATCTTCATCGTAGAACTCTAAATTTTCATTTGTAAATTGGGTCTTTCAGTGGGTCTCACCTAGATTGAGTCACAAGACATTCGGTGATAGGGAATGTTACAAATTTTATATGTGAGGCCTCTTTATATAGTAGGGTGAGTTGGGTTGGTAGAATATGAGTTTTTTTAGCATAGAAATATAGTTTCCATATATCACAACATCAATATTATCAACCTTACCCAAATAATTCTTTTGGCTGTGAGGATATTAAGTTAAAAGTAGATACCTATTATGAGGAGTATCTGATACATATCATTAATCTAAGAAATAATACGCTTTGAGGTTTGCAATTTATTATAGTCTTGGTGTGGTGGCAGTATAGACACTTCTACAATGAGACCGGGGTGTGGGAAGCCAAAGTTTGATTGTCGTGGTTGGAAATCTTCTCTGATGACATTTTACCACCCTAGGAAGGGATACTTGCGGATGCGTATTCATAAAGAGGGGAGGTTATAATGTCTTGGATTTTCATCAAGGTACAATATGTATGTGTTCAGTTAAGATTATTTTTTTTGGACATTATAACATTTGTAACGGTACTCATGATGGTTTGGGGGGGGGGGGTCTGTGAATTATTCAGAGCCTAGAGCCCAAATATGTATAGAGGTATAGTAGGCTACAAAATTAGTTAAATTGTGCTGCCCAACCCACATATTTTACCTAAAATGTACAGCTAAAAACATTAGGGTGATGGGGCCACAAATGTTTTCTATAATCATATGACCCAAAGAGTATGCCCATTTAGCTAACCATTGGTTATGTGATTAAATGGTTTCATAATACTTTCATGGTTAGTCAAACTATAGACCTAGTCATGCATGGGTTCCTCTTAGGCCAGTGGCATGGCACACGATTCATGCATAGTTTGGCTAACTATGATCCCAACCTCTGTTCCCCTTAGTTTTGGCTGAATTTATCATCCTTCCCATAATTAATCTTTTATCCTTTTAATTATCTCAACCCCACTTTTATTCAGCATCTAAATTGTCCTCCTCAATTATGAACCATCCTACTTTAGGAGAATGGGATCAATAGATATACTCCCTTACTAATCTATTTCCATCACTGTAAAATACCTTTGGAATATATAGGTGATATATAAAAAAACATTCATATCTATTTTATGTTTTTACAATCTATTCCACTATCTTAGTAAAATCTCATATTCACTATTTTATGGGAATTTGATGACTTCTCTGATTTGATCATTTCTAGATCAAAATAAAGAACGATGTAGGATGAGGGAAGCCCTACAAGCCTAAGGTAGGGGTGGGTTAGATTCGTTCCCCTAGTTTTGATGCATTATATAATATGTGTTTCTATTCAGTGAGCCTACCCATTCCATTTATGCCACTTATTTTCTAATTAAATTTAATGGGTGACCACACCTTTCCATTTTTAGTCCATAACTATCAACGAATCAACCCCTTATGATGAAAACCTTAAATTTACGCAAACAAGCAGTTATTTTAAATCATAAATGAAAAAAGTTCCATTTTTTACAAATTATTTAATACCCCTTAAGTGGTAATGCCTCAGGATAAATACCTTGAGTTATAAATTGAATTTATTAAGGTGATGAACCTTGTGTTAAGACCTTACACACCTTTCCTTTATTGAATTCCTTGATATGTGGAAATGGTCAAGTACATATAAATTTCCGTGGTCCCATTATTAGATTATTTAATTGGATTACTTGACTATGTTTACTATTATTATATTAATTACTAAACTAAATGAAATTGACCTTTATTAAGACATTATACATATGAAATAATTGATTTAATTCTTTAACCATGGTTACAAGTGTGAGACAGTGGGTTCAGACTTAAGAAACAATTTTATAGACTCTATGTTCCTCTTTGATAGGATTTAATATTTCATTATAAACACACCAATAAAAACAATAGCTATTTATTGGATGGGATGACCATTATTTTTCTGTTTTACCTCTATACTTTGGAAAATAGTTCCTTGGGGGAGGAATTACGAATGAACTCGATGAAACTATGGTTGTACCATGCCAAGAGAGAGACATTGGCACTTATATGTCATACCTAACTTGTACTCATAGGTTGGTTCTTAAAATTGTCACACCATTCATGGAGTGACACTTGAGACTTTATTCTTGGGTATCATTGGCTAAATATCATGGATTGTCACATATAATGAACCCCTCGAGTGATACATGGAAATCCTCTCAGATATTCCATTGGTGGGATTAGGGTGACTTATAATTCTATATATAAAATTTAATTGAATTAAAAAATACACATAAATTATTTCAAATGAGAAACAATTAATTCTTGTCAAAATGATGGAACATGTCCTAAAATCCCTATCAGAAGATTGGTACACTCCACAATCTCATGTTACCATACCCACATTACCATTGCATGATATTTGTTTCAGACCCAACAGTTAAAAAAATTAGGGTAAATTTGTTGGGTTCCCATGTGATACCCCATCCAATGTATTTTTTTAGTTCCATTTTGAATTTATTAAATCTGGCACATTAATTATTTTATAATTCGTAAATGGATTGAGATTGACCAAGTTGGTGGTGGCCTATAGTTATTTTACCTTACATCCAATTCAGGTTTCCATTGATATGTATGTATACTTTATGATTATATGTGTTGATAAAAGAATGTATCCAACTTCTAATTCATAATTAATTGTTCTAGGATAGAATTTGGTAGAATTAGACTCTGTTTATGGCCGATATACTAGCCATACCAGTTATGTCCTTTAGTATATTTTTATAGCATGTTGTATACTCTTGTATCCCTTTTTTCCCATGTACTCTCATTTTATATATCATCATGATCATCATCATCTTAGTATCTATATATTTGATCAATTTTCATTTCCCTACATATCTTTCTTGGATTATTTCAATTATTATTGTTGCAGTTTCTTTCTTATTTCTAATACAACAATTTATTAACTTTTGTTTCTGTAATACTCACTCTAATATTTGATTGAATAGTATCCCAATGTACAAACCCATGGACCTCATAGATAGTCAAAAGACTTCTACATTTATGGAGGATCACTTGATGTTTTGTGGAACATCGTCTTGGGGAACCAATAAGTGACATTTGGGGTATGAAAATATAGAAATAATATCCAAAATAATTCATTCTAAAAATTCAATCACGAAATAATTGAGTTATATTCAAATATAGAATACAATTTCTTAAATTAACCATCATATAGTAATACAAACACCACAATATAAATCCGTAATTTCAAACTCCATATATAATCACACTATAAATAGATATTAAAATCTATTGTATAAAATTGAGTGTATCCACTAATTTATTTTTTAAATATTATTAGTTATTGGAAATTGTGTTTTTTTAATTTTAAATTACTTCCATTATTAGTCAACTTGATATGACATGGATTTCCAGTGATTATTGTCACATTAAAATTTCATATCCTTGGGGAAACATTCTATGTATCCAATATATCATTTAGTGACTAGAATTTCAATATCATATAGAATCCTATTTTGATATTGTTTTTTTATATCCTTGCTGTTTATCTTATTAATTTAATGAATAAATCATTCAATTTCAGGTTTTAATGTAATTAAATTACCACTAACCATTATATTGGTTCACATAATTTCCACTAGACATGTGAAAATAAAAAATATATATATCAAAATGTAAGAAACATTATTTTATGCTAATTTAACTATAGAAAATATTTTATTTTTTCTGATTTAATAAAATTTTGGTCAATCAAATATGGCTCAACTACTCATATTAATGGATATGACTCTAAACACTATTTATTAAAGAAAATTATAAAAAAAATCATTAAAATTGGACATGGTTACTATATATCATTAAACAATGATATTTATGTCATATCATTTGAGGTAATTATTTTGCATGTAACTAATATTATTTTATTTAAAAAAAATTACAAAACAGAATCGGAATCAATTATATTTGATAAAATTTTACACTATTCTAATTAATGAACTAAATATATTGTTCGGTGTTTGTAAATTAGAGAAATTTATATAATGATTTTAAAAGAAAAATTATAAAATAAATGGGTGCTTTGGTTAGTATAATTGAATAATTTAACAAATAATACAAATTAATGAAAATTTGGTTATATTGTTCCATGGTTATTTATAAATAAATGGTGTTCATTAATATTTTATAAATATTTTGATTTTAAATAAAAAATTTAAAATTTAAATGAGTTTTTTCATCAATAAATGTTGTAGCAATATTTTAAAAGAATTTTTATATTTATGTATATTATATTTATGTTAATTTTTTTTAATGGAATGATATTCAATTATATCATCCTTATTCGTTATCTGGATGGTTTATCATGATGATGATGAAATGTCTACATGACCCATTTACATCCATGGTTATGAGATGATAATTTTATAAAATGGATATGGAACACATTTTCCTTATAATAGTTATGATATGATGATTGAATGAATGTATTATTATTTTTGGGTAAATATTTTTATTGTTTTCATTATGATATTGGGGTTTGAAGTTATATATCCTTCTAATGCATTGGGTAAATTTTTCATCTCATGAGATAATTCTAGGAAACAAGTTGATGTGATTGATCCACGATGGTATTTACCGGTTGATTCCAGATCCACTATGATTTAACGGTATCAGTATTTAATGTTGATATATAAAATTATTTCTATAAATATTTTGCTTCCACACTTTTATTACGTCTAATTATGGTTTACGGTTAGATTATGATAATTTATTTGTCTTATGATACATTTATTTTTGTAATGATAATGTTTATGCCCTGAATCATGTTTTTGATCCATTACAGGTTGGGTATGTAATTTTTATGTCTTGATCATGAAATCCTTCCATTATTTATATCTTATTTTTTCATCTGGTCATTAATCGAAATATCCTTTGTTTACCCTTATTTAGAAAATGACCTCAAAAATTCATTTGTATATGTTCAACAGGAAATGAAGAATGGTTGTTAGTATGTTATTTTAATAAGGATAAAAACATTAGAATTTATTTATGAATAATGTAGAAAATTGTACAAAAATAAAAAATTGTATGTATATAGTTAATAAACACAATTAAATCATTATGATTCTTGTGTGGGACATAATTTCTAGTATTGAATATTCATCAAATGAGGTGAAATATATATATATGAAAAAATTTGGTCTCTACTTTTTCAATATAAAATTTGGTTATTTATATTATGCATATGAAAATTATGGTCATTAGAATAAATTTTATACTTAATGTTGTTATAATTACATTATAGACTTATGAGGACTTTTTTTCTTGAAATCATATTTTTATCGTGTTTTCCATGTATATTTTAAAATTTATTTAGTCAACATATATAATTTGAATTAAATTTTTAGAATGGGAATAGTAAATATATTTTAAAATGTTCAAACTATTATTTCATAATGAATATTCAATGAAGTTAACAAAATCACCATTTTTATGGATAAAATAATATTATTAATGTTTATTATAAAGTGATAGGGGTTAAAACGAGATTAAAACATTTATATATCATACTATATATATGTATTTATATCATAAAAACATTATGATACAAATTTAATCATTTATGTTACACTTTATGATCAATATTACACAATAATATTTATATATTTTCTGAAATACCTACTATGTCATTTCCATTACCTTTAAAACGACACACCTATCCTCTCCTATCCACACATAAAGAGCCATTTATTTAGGAAAATACATTCCAAAATATATTACTGACAGCCCAATCCTTGTCATATACGTCTTATTTTATTACGTGTATTTATATTTTTAATAATAACATGTAAGGTAATGGATGTTTTCTAAAGAAAAGGTATAGTTCTTAATTGAGAATTTTCATTTTTTTTTCTTCTACCACGATAAAATCTTCTTAAAACATTATATAATAATAACATAAATATTTAATATACTAAAAATTGATTGTGATTTTATTTTATAACCACTTTTAATCCACATAAATATTCAATGAAATGTTAAACCATCACATGTGAGTATGTGTGATCTACCGCCTCATGGAAAATTATATTTCATTTTACATCAAAGACTCTTATGTATGGTAAAAATGATGGATAAAAATTAAATAATTATATAAATTTAATTTTTAATGGTAACAAAATATTTTACTCCATTCATTACCATTAAAATAAAAATGTAAATGTTAATCATGTGTATCTGCGAATAACAACCTCATAAAACTCATGTATTTTTATTCATCTTCACATCACATGAATTGTAAATATATTTTTATTTAAATAAATAATATCATATTAATGATAAAAAATAATCTTGGTAATATAAAATTATATTAAAATTTTTCCCTTATGTGTGTTGACAAATAGATTGACTGCTCATTCATACCAATGGCCTACCGACTCTTGTATTATAATGCAATTAATTTTTTACAGTCATGTTACATAGTTGGTTCTAAAAGAGTAATTAATATATTAATATGATTATTATAATATGACTAATATTCATGAAATTTTATAATCATTATCCATGTCAACAATGTAAACCTAATGTAGTAATTTTTGTGTCATCAACCAAACATCCTAAAAACAACTGAAGTAAAAAATAATAATTTTTTTAATTAATTATAACATGGATATAAGTGAAATAAATGGAACATTAAACATGTATATTTTATTGATACATTATAAAATTAACTTAAATTTAATATTATTGATTATAAATAATCTAAATGACAAATCAGACTCAATGTAAGAGATATGTTTCATTTAAAAAACGTTTTAAATGTTTTAATGATTTATTTTATAAATATTTTTCCCTAATAATATTACTATAAATAAATTTTATGAATTTATTTATATGAATTTAAATTAATTATTATGATCAATTTTTGTCTATTTTTACGTTATTTTATATTTTATCAATAGTAATATTTTTACGTAATATATATAGAGCATTTTGACTCTATTTAGAAAAAGAAAAAAAGGAATGTTGTATTTTAATATATAAAATGGAAATGGCTTTCGTAAAAATGAAACAAATATTATATTTTTATTTTGTCACAAGATTATATGTTTTCTACAATGAAAAACATTCCTTTCATTTTTCTGTGTTTTATTTTTAGAAATTGTAATTTAATAGATTTTTATTTATTAGTGTCGGAAAATGATTTTGTTATGTTGTTAAATGAATATTTTTTTTGTCTGATGATGAAAATACAAGATTATATACAATTTATGTTTTTTGTAGTTCATATAAATTGTTTATTATAATTAGGGAGATCAATATGTTTCTCTAATACATTGGTTAATTATTATGATATTGGAAAATTATATATTAAGATGACATTGCATGTTATTCAATTTATTCTTGTTCTTGTAATGGATCTATAAGGGTGAAGTATCAAGTAAACTTCATTTATATTATATAGTTTCTAATTAATTTTCATGATTTTGTTTTATTTCATAAGGTAAGATATTTATCTAATGTTTAAGGGAAAAAGTATTCCCATTAAGGGTATAGTGGTTTTTTTAAGAAAAACAATTAATGGATTCTCATGTGTTTGAAAAACAATATCATGATTATGAATTTTAATTTATGTTTCCATATATAGTTTTTTATGAAATAAAATGTGTTTTCAAGCTTATTCATCCCTAGACAACAAGTATTTGATATCAATGTTTTTTTTGTTTAAATAAAAAGATCATATTTTGTTTCATTGTATTGAAATGGACTAAAGAGTTTCTTTATTCATTAAATATGTTCCTTGATGAGATTTTTTTATACTCAAACCACGTATTTAAATATATTTCTATGGTTCAAGGATGATTAGTTAAAATGATGACATCAATTTTATAGTCATGGTGATTTTTCACAAAAATTTTCTATTGTTTGAATAATGCATACTACGAGTAAGTGTAGACAATTTAATATATGGGTTTGTTACATAAGAGTTATGACCTAATATAAGGACCCGACCATAAATATAAGGCCCCAACCTTAAACATTACGTAATATTGAGTTTCTACAGATTACACATTGAGGATCTTTTCAGGTTTAGTGTTTTAGAGAATTAGATCATAAAACTTTCATTATATTCTACATTTAAACAAAGTTGTTACATAAAGATAGTATTCATTTTTCCAATCGACGGAAACATATTTAAAATAAAACATGGATTCTTTCTTGACAGTTCTTTGACACTATCATCGTTTCATGTACCTTTCCCTTGACCTGTCAAAAAAAATTCAAAAAAATACTTGGGATGAGCATAAAAATATCATTAAGGGTTATAAAAATATGGAAAAGAAACATGAGTTCATATATACATAAGAATGAAATCATACTTTACCAATAAAACATAGGCACTTTAACATACCTCATCAAATCATGAATAAATCATAGAAATCATAAGACATATAAGGTAAATTGAGGCATTAATAACATTCTTACATGGGTAGTAACCCTCTTGGTTACGTTAGGAATACCCACCACAGTATATTCCCTAAATATCTTCAGAGAAACCTTAACGTTTCACTCCTTTGCGTTACCCAATGCATTGGAGAGCTATATCGGGCTCACCCGCCCTTAGTTTATCACGAAACCACCCGTATTCATAACAATGTCCAAGAACTATAACTTAATCATAGAACATAAAATAAGAATAAAGGAAAGATAATATTCCCACATTTCAAAAAAACATAACATTTTAGGATTTTGATATAATGAATCCATTAAAAAAACCATTTTCAAAACCATTTAAAACATTTAATAAAGAGATTTTTCAATCAAAGTGTATCATACCACCTTGAAGATTTTAACATTTTAAACCATTACTATCCATATAAATAAATCCTTAAAACCATTTTTAAAGCATGGATATTAATAACTAAAAATCATTAAAACATTTAAAGAGAAATTTTGGTAAAAGGGTTTTTATCAAAATTTGAGACACATGAATACAATAATTGAAGATTAACATTTAATCAGAATTTTAAAATATCATGAGAATAAATGGATTCATGATATAATATTCCAAAGGACAGTATATAAACCATATAAGATTTAATTGGTGCATAAAAACTATGAAGTCTCAATAGAAATGTAAAATGTGATGAAATCCCTTATGAAGAAGATATCATTGAATTAAGGATAAATCAATCTCAAAATTATGTGTGACAAATATAAATCCACCCAATATAAGTAGATATTAATTGTAAAACAAAAAAAAAAGGAAATTCACACATGTTCAAAGGATGACAAATTCAATAACTACATGTTGAACCCAAAGAAATCGAAATTTGGTTAAAAAGTTCCCTTGGTAAAATTTGACAGCCTAACAACATCACTTCAAAATTCAGGAAAAGAGTTGATGAGAGATAAAAAGGGTATCTCATCACATGGAAATAAAATTTAAGTCAATAAGGATATATAAGAACATATCCCATCATAATAGTATGTGAATTAAAAGACATAACAAAAGAAGCCTTTTAAAAAGAGGAGGGTGAAAGGTTCCCTTACCGACATGGGTATTTTTTGAGACATGCACCCCATGAAAGAAGGACAATAAAACATTGATGTGAATAATCATAAATGAATTTATATTACACAATTAGTAGAATAATGGGCAGTACATACACCACTCAACGGAAATTGTGGAAAATGTAGCATAAATCTCACGGGAATAAAAGTGACATAAAAAATCACTTACGAAAACTCGGCAACCTAACGGCGCCACTTGAGACTTCCAAAATGGATTGATGAGAGGAAATAGGGTCTATCATAATATTAACATAATGTTTACAGAAGTAGGAATATAAAAGAACATCCCCTAACATAACAAAGTGGAGCTTAAAAGAAGTGACATAAAAGAGAATACATAAAAAGAAAGAGAGAGATTGGATCTCTTACGAAAAATTCGGCTGCCTAACGGCGCCACTCAAAACATCCAAAATGGATTGATGAGAGAGAATAGGGTCTCTCTTCATATGAACATAAAAATTACAGTACTATTAATATAAAATAATATCCCAATAACAAGAAATATGAGCTTTAAAATGAATGAAATAAAAGAGTGTACTTAAAAAGAAAGAGAGGGGTATGATCTCTTACCTCGGGTCCGACATGAGTCGACCGTTATTTAATCTCCTGGATAATAAACTTGAGTTAATTTATACTTCCTTAAGAACCTTTTTCATGTTCATTATTCCTTTTATATCACTTATTACCATGTCATGAACACTATGTAATTATTTTAGTTAATAAGGGTCGTTTAAATGATCATTGGTACTTGAGTCAAAAATTGAACTTGTTGAGAAATAATTTTCCATGTTGTTATAGGTAAATCATATCCAGAATAGTATTTATGTTTTAAATATCATATATATCGAGTATATATTCATTTTATACTATTCCATATCATTTGGAGATAAAAATTAAAAGCACCGTTCAGGGAGACGATAGGCCGTACGTATGCATGAACGCTACTTTCATTTTTTCCATATTAATGGAATTAAAACAAAATGATAGATAGATATATATATGTGTTATAATTCTAGAATGATATCCATCATTTAGATTTAATATATTACATATATATCCATTATATTTATGTACTTATAATAGTATATAACATTTTGAGATAAAAATGAAATGCACCGTTCATGGAGACGGTAAGCCGTACATACGCATGAATGCTACATCAATTTCTATTTCATATTTAATGGAATTAAAACATAATGATACATAATAGTATTTTAATTCCAGTATGGTATCATATATAATATCATTAAATATACCCATTATACGTACCACATATGGTATTAATGAATCAAATCACATTGAGGGGGCGGTAGTCTGCACTTCCTTAAATGAAGATATCGCGTATACCCATAAAGGTAGCCATAAAGGTATTCCATAAATGAAAAATACAGAAACATGAGGAAAACATAAAAATATTATATATCATATATAAATATAGTGACATATTAATGGCCACCATGAATGGTGTTAAGGGAAGATTGAACAATCATCGTTTCGTGAGGCAGTAATTCGCCATCCACAGAAACAATATGTTCTTTAAACATTATATGTAGGTGTGTGAAAGTTTAGCTTTAATAAATATTATAAAAACATCCTATTATATTGAAGATACTGGATTTATTATAAAATAAATGAATAAAAAGAGTTTATGGGGTTGGAGAAGCAAAATAAAACAAAAGGACACAAGTGAAGACATTACCTTAAAATCAGGTAACACCCTTTGGTTTGAGCTCAAAGGATTCCTTGGGAAGACATCTACCCAAAGTGAGGCTTCAAAGAGTTATAGAGGGATGTGGAGAGACAAAATGTGCAGGGGTTGGCTGAGCCAAAGGCTTTGGATGTGTGGGTAAGGTAGTAGAGGTGGGGGCCTTTTATAAGAGGAGAGGAGGGGCACTCTTGGAATGTAAGGAAATGTTACATTATTTTAGAATGAGTTTCAGATTTTAATGGTCCCACATTGATTTTTTTCGAGGATAAGGTGATAAGGGTACGAAATACACCCATACAATAGGTTTTGGACATGTGTAGGTTTTAGATTTTACATTATCATTCCATTTTATTTAAATCATTAAATAATGAGGTCATCGCTGCATCATTATGATGTCATAAATAATTTAATTTATTTAATGTCTAAAAATTATAAAAAAAATACTATGATGTAGAAAATATTTTTATCTTTCCAGTGACTATTTATAGTCCAAATGATAATTTATGTAGACAAAAGTAAAAATATTTTACTTAGGTGGTACATTCTTTGTTACATTTATCATTCATTAAAAATATAAAGATAAAAAGTAACTTCCTCAAAAAGTGATTCCATGGGGCCCCCAAGTGTTGTAAAAGGCATACATGGTCGGAAATGATACAAACAGTAGCCTTAGAACACATTTTGTGGTCATTTTTTATTATTATGATATTATCTTATTATCTTTAATTACCTGATTACTCATTAATCAAGATAATTAAAGATAATTACCGTCGTTACTATTCATAATGTCCAAAAACAAAAGAGTCTTAATTACATAATTTGGACCTTCTGATTCCAAATATGTAATCCATTTTACCAAATTTCAAACACATAAATTTCAATAATTATTTTAAAAAAAAACTTCTCGTTGTCAAAACAAATAGCGGGTTTTTTAGAAACAATGTTTATGAAAAGTTTGGCACTTGTTTATGCCCAATTCCAAAGTGAAATTAATCCCAATGACCATAATTGGATTAAATGGAAAAAATATATTCCAATTACACTTTAAAACAAATAAAAAAGATAATATAATCATATAATTAAATTATATGAAAAATCAGTTTTGATGTAAAATGTAGTGTTTTTTACTATTCAGTGAAAAATGGACATTGTCAGAAAAGTACCAAAAATTAACCCAAGTTAAATATCTATGTCCAAATCAAAAATAATATGTTTATTTTGAAAAATATATCTTATAAAATTGTAAAAAGTTTTATTAAGAAAATGGTTTCCCATCAAAAGGTAGTAAAACAATCTTTTAAAAATACTAGTATATTCAATGCTTAAGATTGGTTTAATTTGTATTTTAAGCCTATAAAATTTATTGGATAAAAGTAAAAACATTTAACACACATATATAATTGTAATTTAGTTATTTATATTTATTCCCGCCAATACAACGGCTATGTGTTAACTACTATTTAAAATAATATTATTTTATTATTAGAGTGCAACGTAAGATTTCAAAGGAACTCGTTGTTCCATATTGGGTAAGCCATCGAGCATAGAATTCCATTTAAATTAATATTGACATTATTTCCACAAATAGAGTTAAATATAAAAATGTCATATTCTTTATTTACCTGGGGTGTTACATCCTTCCCCGATTTTGGAAATTGCATCCTCGCAATTATAAAACAGGGCTTGGAAACATCATTGAAAATCCCACATCGGAACAAGAGTCTGTAAAACAATCACTTTAAAATAAAGAATGTGAATTATAGAGGTCACCCGAGTTAACCCATACTAGGATTCCATGTTGGAAAACATGGACATGGAGTAGAAAACATAGGGTCATGTTCTGATGGAGAGTGATAGAAAACATGTTTAGGACAAAGTTAACCACAAGAAAAATACAAACTTGTGATGGGTTAAACGGTATTCAATTCCCCAGTAGGAAAAGTTAATAGACAACATTTTTTTAATTTAATTTTTATTGAGGAATTTATTCATAAGGAAACATAATTAATTATCATGTTGACATTCAACTTTTATTTGATTTATTACACAAACTCATACTTTCCACAAAAAGATGACCATTTAAGAAGAATTGTTCACATTAAGAGTACTATAATCCAATTTTATAGAATCACCTAATCCACAAAATAGAACTATATAATTCGCATGTCTTTTGACGTTAACCAATACCAAAACCAAAAAGGTTAGTACAAGATTAGATAATCCAGAAAAGGAAAACCTTTATAAAAAGAAAATCAATTATTAATCTCCAAAATTTGTCCGACAAAACCCAAAGTTCAACGAGGACCATTCGATAAACAATTTTTCCATAAAATCATTTAAATTATATCTAAATAAGATTGAATCCCAAATATTTGAAGGTTTTAGTCACATAGTCTTCCAAGTTAAATCGTAACATTTATCTCCAAACAACATCAGTTGCTCTTAAAGTCTCGTATTGAAAAGTAATTTACCTAATCAAATATCCTCCATGATATGTTAATATATTTCCCTAGATAACCCAAAATCAAATTACTCTTAAATCATAAAATTATCAAACTAAAAAGAATCAGTCAAACTAACCAGGGACATCATATAGTCCATTGGTAGGTGATAAATACCATTTTCACTTTGGTTGTGGGTTCGATTCCCACAGCTTTGTCTGACGCGACGGGTTGTCACACGGTCTACGTGTTGTCGTTTTTCCAAAACTATATAATTCTCAAATCATTCCCCAAAAAGAGATAAAATCGTCAAAAATAACCATAACATAATTTAACCTCAATTTTATCTCATGCCTTTCACTTCCATAATAACATATAGTAACCCATAATTACCTCAAAAGTAAGGATCATATTAACCCAAATGGTTCTTTATAACTATGTCCAAAAAAGAACTTATAACTATTCCTTGAATAATATTTTCATATATTAAACATCATGGTTACACATACTATAAAAAGTCTTCTAATGTAACCCCATCATCAAAACATACTTAATACTCATAAGAATTTCACCATAACTCTTAAAGCCCTTATATGATGACTTCTTACTCATTAAACATTCTTCATGATCCATTAACCATTCCTTTCCAACATATTCTGAAATACTTCTTTCCTACAAACAAAATCATGAATCATATCCTAAGATTCAAAAATAGGAAAACAGTAGTTATGAAATAATCCATACCTTTGATTGGTCATTGTCACTTTATTCATCCTCAATCAGAATGGAATTAGGTATTGGTAAATAAACATTGGTACGATCTTGGTGATCCAATTCATGAAATTTCATCATAGGACACGTGTTTGCATAATGACCATGCACACCACATTTAAAACATTCAATTGATCCCACATAAAGAACTTCTCTCCCTTTCCTCAAGTAAACTGGATGCTTCATTCTTCCATGGAAGGTTCTTGCATTAGGACCTTAATTTCCACATCTATAGCATATTTCTGTCCCTTTGAAACATTTTCATAGGTGTTTCATTCCACATCTTTGACACATAGGTTTTTCAACACACTTACCTTTATGATTATTATCTGTACTTCCGTAGGGATTTGTTTCTCACATATATGATGCCTTAGAAAAATCACCAAGGTTTAGGTGGTCAATCATGAATCTATATAGTTGGTTGAGGATAATCACAAGAGTTCTCATTGTAGCTACCATATCATTCACTTTCTTGCTCAAAAAACTGTCACATTTTCCTTCACATCCACTATTACATTGGTGCCTTCTAGATCCAGCCATTTACTAAAACCAAAAAGGTCAGTGTGAGTATATCAACAAAACCATTATGTACTAATGAGGAATATAAACACTAAGATATTTTTATTCATTCACGTTATCTAAAACTAGGACTCTTTCTAAAATCCTAACCATTATGGTAATGTCACTTATGCTTATAGAATACCCTATCCTCTAAAGTTATCTAAACCGACCTTTGATACCAACTATAAAGACCTAGCCTTAAACCTTACTTAATATTGAGGTTTTAAAAGATTACACAATGATGATATTTTCAGGTTTATATTTTTAGAGAATTAGATAATAAAACTTTCATTATATTATACATTTATACAAAGTGTTTACATAAAAATAGTATTCATTTTTCCTATCAACAGAAACATATTTAAAATAAAACATCGATTCTTTCTTGACACTTCCTTGACACTATCATCGTATCATGTACCATTCCATTGACCTATGATAAAAATTTCAAAAAAAAATTGGGATGAGCATAAAAAGCTCATTAAGGGTTATAAAAATATGGAAAAGAAACACAAGTTCATATATACATAAGACTGAAATCATACTTTACCCATAAATCATAGGCACTTTAACATACCTCATCTAATCCTGAATAAATCATAGAAATCATAAGACATATAAGGTAACTTGAGGAATTCATTACATTCTTACGTAGGGAGTAACCCTCTTGGTTACATTTGGAATACCCACCACAGTATATTCCCTAATTCTCTTCAGAGAAACCCTATCATTTCACTCCTTCGTGTTCCCCAATGCATTGGAGAGCTATATCGGGCTCACCGGCCCTTAGTTTATCACAGAACCACCCATCATCATAACAATGCCCAAGAACCATAACATAATCATAGAACATAACTTAAGCATAGAGTAATTATAACATTCCCACATTGCAAAAACAATATAACATTTTATGGTTTTGATATAATGAATCCATTCAAAAAAACCATTTTCAAAACCATTTAAAACATTTAATAAAGAGATTTTTGAATCAAAGTGTCCCATACCACTTTGAAGATTTTAACATTTTAAACCCTTAATATACATATAAATAAATACTTAAAACCATTTTGAAAACATGGATATTAATAAAAAAAATCATTAAAACATTTAAAGCGTTATTTTGGTAAAAGGGTTTTTACCAAAATTTGAGACTCTTGAATACAATAACTGAGGATTAACATTTAATCAGAACATTATAATATCATGAGAATAAATGAATTCATGATATAATATTCCAAAGGATAGTATATACACCATATAAGAGTGAATTGGTGCATAACAACAATAATGTCTCAATAGAAATGTAAAATGTGATGACATCCCTTATAAAGAAGGTATCCTTGAATTAAGGATAAATCAATCTCAAAATTATGTGTGACAAATATAAATACACCCAAAATAAGTGGATATTATTTTTAAAACAATAAAATCTCATTCACACATGTTCAAAGGATGACATATTCAATAACTACATGTTGAACCCAAAGAAATCTAAATTGGGTTAAAAAGTTCCCTTGGTAAAATTCGACAGCCTAACGACGTCACTTCAAAATTCAGTAAAAGAGTTGATGAGAGATAAAAAGGGTATCTCATCACATGGACATAACATTAATTCAACATGGATATATAAGAACATATCCAAACATAATAGTATGTGAATTAAAATACATAACAAAAGTAGCCTTTTAAAAAGAGGAGGGTGAAAGGTTCCCTTACCGACATGGGTATCATTCGAGACATGCACCCTGTGAAAGAAGGACAATAAAATATTGATGTAAATACTAATTAATGAAATTATATTACACAATGAGTAAAATAATGTGTAGTACATACACCACTCAAAAGAAATTGTGGCAAATGTAGCATAAATCTCGTGGGAATAATAGTGAGATGAAAAATCCCTTACGAAAACTCGGCAGCCTAATGACGTCACTTAAGACTTCCAAAATGGATTGATGAGAGGAAATAGGGTCTCCCATCATATTAACATAAAGTTTACAGAAAGAGGAATATAAAAGAACAACCCCCAACATTACAAAGTAGAGCTTAAAAGAAGTGACATAAATGAGAATACTTAAAAAGAAAGAGAGAGGTTGGATCTCTTACGAAATATTCGGCAGCCTAACGGTGCCACTCAAAACATCCAAAATGGATTTATGAGAGAGAATAGGGTCTCTCATCATTTGAAAATAAAAATTACAGTATTAGTAATATAAAATAATATCCCAATAACAATAAATATGAGCTTTAAAAGGATTGACATAAAAAAGTGTACTTAAAAAGAAAGAGAGGGGTAGGATCCCTTACCTCGGGTCCGAATTTACGTGATCGTTATTTAATCTCCTGAATAACAAACTTGAGTTAATTTATAATTCTTTAAGAAAATTTTTCAACTTAATTATTCATTTTATATCACTTATTACCATTTCATGAACACTATGTAATTATTTTAGTTAATAAGGGTCGTTTAAACGATCATTGGTACTTGAGTCAAAAATTGTACATGTTGGAAAATAATTTTCCTTGTAGTTATAGTTAAATCATATCCAGAATAGTATTGATGTTTTAAATATCATATATATCCAGTATATATTCATTTTATACTATTCCATAGCATTTGGAGATAAAAATTAAAAGCACCGTTCATGGAGACGATAGGCCGTACGTACACATGAACACTACATTCATTTTTTGTCATAGTAATGAAATAAAAAGAAAATGATAGATATATAAATATGTTATAATTCCAGAATTATATCCATCATTTTGATGTAATATATTACATATATATCCATTACATATATGTACTTATTACAGTACATAACATTTTTAGATAAGAAATGAAATGTACCGTTCATGGAGACGATAAGCCGTACGTACGCATGAACACTACTTGCATTTCTATTTAATATTTAATGAAATTAGAACATAATGATACATAATATGATTTTATTTCTAGTATGGTATCATATATAATATCATTAAATATATCCTTTATACATACCACATATGGTATTAACGAATCAAATCACATTGAGGGGGTGGTAGTCCACACTTCCTTAAATGAAAATATCACGTATACCCATAATGGAATCCATAAAGGTATGCCATAAATGAAAAATACAAAACCTCGAGGAAAAAATAAACATATTATATATCATATATAAATATAGTGACATCTTAATGGCCACCATGAATGTTGTTAAGAGAAGATTGAACAATAATCGTTTCGTGAGGCATTAATTCACCATCCACAGAAACAGTATGTTCTTTATCCATTAGATGTAGGTGTGTGTATTTTTAGATCAAATAGTTCTTATAAAAACATCCTAGTATATTTAAGATACTGTATTTGTTACAAAATAAATGAATAAAAAGAGTTTAGGGGGTTGGAGAAGAAAAATAAAACAAAAGGACACAAGTGAAGACATTACCTTAAAATCGGGTAACTCTCTTTGGTTTGAGCTCAAAGGCTTCCTTGGGAAGACTTATGCCCAAAGTGAGGCTTACAGGAGTTATAGAGGTATGTTTAGAGACAAAATGGGAAGGGTTTGACTGCGCCAAAGGCTTTGTAAGTGTTGGTAAGGTGGTAGAGGTGGGGGCCTTTTATAAGAGGAGAGGAGGGGCAGTGTTGGAAAGTAAGGAAATGTTACTTTATTATAGAATGAGTTTCGGATTTTAATGGTCCCACATTGATGTGTTTCAAGGATAAGGTGATAATGGATCTAAGTAAAAACCATAAAATAGGTTTTGCACATGTTTAGGTCTTAGATTTTACATTATCTTTCCATTTTATTTAAATCGTTAAATAGCGAGGTCATCACTGCATCATTATGATGTCATAAAAAAATTTAATTTATTTAAAGTATGAAAATTATAATAAAAATACTATGATGTAGAAAATCTTTTTAGATTTACAATGACTATTTATAGTCCTAAATATCATTTATGTAGACAAAATTAGAAATATTTTATTTAGGTGATACATTCTTTGTTACATTTAACATTCTTTAAAAATAAAAAAATAAAAAGTCACTTTCTCACAAAAGTGAATCCATGGGGCCCCCCTGATTTGCACAAGGCATCCCATGGTCGGCAATGAGACAAACAGTTGCCTTAGAACACATTTTGTTGTCATTTTTTATTATTATGAAATTATCTTATTATTATTAACTACCTGATTACTCATTAATCAAGATAATTAAAGATAATTACCGTCGTTACTATTCATAATGTCCAAAAACAAGAGTCTTAATGGCATAATTTGGACCTTCTGATTCCAAATATGTAATCGATTTTACCAAATTCCAAACACATAAATTGTAATAATTAATTTAAAAAAAAACTTCTCGTTGTCAAACCAAATAGCTGGTTTTTTAGAAACAATATTTATGAACAGATTGGCACTTGTTGATTCCCAATTCCAAAGTAAAATTAATCCCAATGAACATCATTGGATTAAATGGTAAAAATATATTCCAATTACACTTTAAAACAAATTAAAAAGATAATATAACCATATAATTAAATTATATGAAAAAGCAGTTTTGATGTAAAATGCACTATTTTTTACTATTCATTGAAAAATGAACATTGTCAGAAAAGTACCAAAAATTAACCCAAGGTAAGTTTCTATTTCCGAATAATAAGTAATATGTTTATTTTGAAATATAGAGCTTATAACATTGTCAAAAGATTGATTTTAAAATGGTTTCCCATCAAAAGGTAGTAAAAAAATCTTTTAAAAATACTAGTGTATTCAATGTTTAAGATTGGATTCATTTGTATTTTAAGCCTCTAAACATTATTGGATAAAAGTAAAAACATTTCACACAAATATATATTCGTAATTTAGTTATTTATATTAATTCCCGCCAATACAACGGCTATGTGTTAACTAATATTTAAAATAATATTATTTTATTATTAGAGTGCAACGTAAGATTTCAAAGAAACTCGTTGTTGCGTATTGGGTAAGCCATAGAGCATAGTGTTCCATTTAAATTAATATTTAAATTTTTCACACAAATAGTGATAAATATAAAAATTTCATATTATTTATTTACCTGGGGTTTTACAATAAACATTACTTAACATTGAATTAAATGAATAATTCACATTGAGGATCTTTTCAGGTTTAGAGTTTTAGAAAATTAGGATATAACTATTACATGTAAAAAGAATTACAAAGTATGCACTTCTACATAGTTTCCATTTTTTTACAAAACATGAAATCTTGAAAAAAAAAGAGTCATGTATAGTTCCCTATTTACGACAACATGACTTTTTTTTATCTTATCCTTTACCCTATTCCACATTATATCCTGTGTAAAACATTTCAAAAACTTGGGATGAGCATAAAAGGCTCAGTAATGGATACACAAAGAAGGAAAATTGTTATTTTTTCAAAACAACATGTGAACAATGAATACTTTAACATAAGTAATACTTTTCACCTATATGAAGTTGTAAATACTCTGCAGTAAATAAAATATCACTGCTTACCCATTTGTAACCAAAATATTACCATAAAACCCATAAAAATAACATATAACATATAATGTTATCTTTGGACATAAACATACATAAATGGAATAAACATACGGTCGACTTCCACAAATATCACTAACTGGAATTGTCATACGACCAACTTCCATACCCAATGCATTGGAGGTTATAATGTTACCACTAGTCCTGGTATTCACGGAACCACCCGTCATTTGGATAATCACGTAACCTCCTGTCAAATGTCCAAGCACCATTATAAAATCATAGCACAAAAAATAATTCAAATATAAACATTTCACTATTACAATTTCATTTTCAATCACAAAATATCATTTCAAGATATTGGAAAAATCAAAGCATTATCAAACCATGTTGAAAACTATATAATAAAGAGATTTTTTAGGAATCAAATTGTCCCATACGACATTGAAGCTTTTAAAAGAAATTACATTTCAATACAATAATGTCCATATTAATAAATTCTCAAAACCATTTTTAAAACACGGACATTAAAGATAAATATTTAAAATAATAATTCATTAAACATATAAAAAATGATATTTTTCTTAAAGAGTTTATGACAAAATGAGAGACTCTTGAATACATATAATTGCTGAAAAACAATTGATCATAACATTATAATATAATTAGAATAAAGGGATTAAAGATATAATATGTCAAAGGACAGTATATACACCATATTAGAGTGAATTGGTGCATGAAAACAATGATGTCTCAATGGAAATTTAAATTGAGATGAAATCCATTATAAAGATGGTATCCTTAAATTAAGGATAAATAAATCTCATAATTATGTGTGAAATATATAAATACACCCAATATAAGTGGATATTATGTGTAAAACAATCATAGTTCATTAAAACATATTAATCGTATGACTTATTCAATAACTACATGGTGAACCCAAATAAATAGAAATTTCGTTAAGAAGTTCCCTTGTAAAAACTCGTCAGACTAACGACATCACATTAAAATTAAAAAAATGATTTTATGAGACAAAATGGTATCTCATCACTTGGAAATAAATTTTACATCAATAATAATATAGAAGAACATATCCCAACATAATAAGATGTAAATTAAAAGACATAACTAAAAGATGTCTTTTAAAAAGAGGAGGGTAAAAGGTTCTTTTATCGATTTGGTAAATTACAAATCACATGCCACATGAATGAAGTATCATAAAATGAAGATTTAAATACTCATAAATGATATTATATTACACAAATAGTAAAACCAAGGGCATTACATACTCCTCAAAAAAGGAAATAGTGGAAATATGGAATGAATCTTAAGAAAATTTAAAGTGAGATGAAAACACTTACATCATTGTAATCAATCGAGTGGTATGATCATAAGCTAATAACCAACTAATTATTAGTAGAATAAAATGAATATAAATATAATCATGATAATATAGATAAATTTTAAGTACACAATACAACACATTCAATAAATTATTGGCAAACAATAGAAATATCAAGGAATTGAATGTGTGATAAGAAAATCCCTTACCTCTAGTCCGACATGACTCCATCGTTCTTTAATCTCCTGAATAATAAACTAAACATAATTTATACCTGATTAAAAACTTTTTCATGTTTTTATTGATTTAATATCACTTATTACCATGTTATAAGCATTATTTAATTATTAATTTAAATAATTTTCGTTTAGTTGATATTTGGAACCTAAGTCAAAAATTGACATCTTATAATTACATGTCGATCATGTGGCCAAAAGTTCATTATACAAAGAATTATATTCATGATTTAGATATCATATATATAATATATATCCAGTATATACATGTATTTATAATAGTACATATGATATAGAGGTATGAAGTGAAATGAACTCTTCATGGAGATGGTATGTCGCACGTACACATGAACGCTAATTTCATTTCTATTTATTATTTTAATGGAAATCAAACATAATGATACATATGTATACTATAATTACAGTATAATATCCTATATAATATCATTAACTATATCCTTTATACATCCTTTATTAGGCAGTAACAAGTCACATAACTTTGAGGGGGCAGTAGTCTGCACTTCTTCAAATGAGATTACCATATTTTCCCACAATGGAAACCATAAAGGCTTACTATAAATGGAAAATACGTAAGCATAAAGAATCAATAAACATAAAATATATCATATATAAATACAGTGCCATCATAATGGCCACCATGAGAGGTGGGTGAAGATATTTGAACAATCATCGTTTAATGAGGCATTAGCTTTCCATCCACAGAAACATTATGTTTGTCACCAATTAGATGGAGGTGTGTGTAATTGTAGCTTGAATAATTCTTATAACAAAATCATAGTTTATTTAGGATACTTATTCTGTTACAAAAGTAATTAAGTTAAAATATTTTTTAGGTTGTAGATGTAAAATAAAATAAAAGAGAGATTGATACCTTTAATTTGTGTAACTCCCTTTGGTTTGACCCGAAGGAATTCTTGAAGTGTCTTATTCCTAAGCTAAGGCTTCTAAGTGGAAGAAAGGGATGTAGGGAGATTAATTGGGAATATTACAGACGAGCCAAATGGCTTCATAGGAGTGATTAATTGGTTAGAAGTGGTATTCTTTTAAATGGGAGAGGAGGGGTTCTTTAGGAAAGTGTGAAAAAATTATTTTATTATAAAAAAATATTCTGTTTCAAAAGGTCCAAAAATCATGAAGTTCAAAGTTAATATGACTCATATTAAAAATAAATTCATCCAAGCCGAATTGGAAATGTTTTGAATAATATTTTATTCATCATAATCTTATTTATTTAAATCATTTATTAATGAGGTAAATATTGAATCATTATATTGTCATCGATAATTTAATTTATTTGATGTCTAAAAATTATTAAAAAAATACCATGATGTAAGAAATATTTTTATTTTTACGGTAAATATTTTTAATCTAAAAAATAATTTATATACCCCTTCTAAAAATTAATTTACTAAAATATATCTGCTTTTGTCATTTTTAACTTTACTTTATGTTAATTAATCTAAATTGTCATTATCACTTCCATGTGGCTCAAATGGGTCTGAAAATCGACCCAAAGATTCCCAGGGTCGGTAATTACTTATCCAATAAGGTTAGGACATGTGTTAAGGTAATTTCAAATTATTATAATATTCTTTTACCCCTGATTTACTCTATTTACCTTTAACAGTGTAAATAAAAGTCAAAAGTTACTAATCACCATAAATTATTTTCATCTTATTGGACAATTTTTTTTTTGATAACAACCATGTAAGTCAGATTTTCGAAATTCAAATCACAAAAGTGGTAAAATTTCATTTCAATGAAAAATCTGTATTTTTAACCACCACTTAGTGGTTTCACTATTCATCAAAAATTGATGTTTTTCAGAAAAAATATAAAAAATTAATCCTAAGCTATATTTGATATTACAAATTAAAAAATGACGTCAATTTTACCAAATTAAAAACATATAATTTTCATTAATTAAATTTATAATTAATTCCCATTGTCAAATCAAATAGCGTGTTTTTAAGAAATAATAACTATCAAAAGATAGATACTTATTTATGTCCAATTTAAATGTAAAATTTATTCTAATGTCACACATTTGATTAAATGGTAAAAATATATTTTAATTTCACTTTAAAAACAATTAAAAATATAATCTATCCAGATATATAAATTAGATTAAATGGCACTGTTGAATTAAAATACAATATTTTTCACTATACATAAAAAATGAACCTTATCGGAAAAATTGCAAAAATTTACACAAAGTAAATTTTGATGTCCCAATTCTAAAGAAGGATTATATTAGGTCATATATAATGTATTAAAGTGACCAAAACTAGATTTAAAAATGGTTCTCTATGAAAAGGCGATAAATTGGCCTTTTAATGTAAATTATGTTTAAAATTAGATTCATTCACATTTTTAGACTCTAAATTTTATGGGATAAATGTAAATACCTTTAACAAACATGTATAAAATAATGTAGTTAGTTTCGTTCATTCCCATCAATACACCGTCTTGGAGTTAACTACCGTTAAAAATAATAATTTATTATATGTGTGCAATATATGATTTCAAAGAAACTCGTGGTTACATATCATGTACGCTATTGAACATAGATACCCTTTTAATGAAAAATTCATATTTAATTAAATAATTAAAAAATATGAAAAATTTATATTCTTTATTTAATTGGGATGTCACATCCTTCCACCAATTTTGGAATTTCATCTTAGAAATTTTAAAATTTGGGCTCAGAATCTTTATTAAAAGTCCTATATCTGAAAAAAATTCAGTAAAACTATCACATTAAAAGAATGAAAGAGAAGAAAAATGGTCACCCGACTAAACCCAGACGAAGATTACATGAAAACATGGATATGGAGGTGGAAACAAAGGGTCACGTTCTGATGGAGAGTGATAGGAAACATGATTAGGAGAAAGTTAACCAAAAGAAAATCACAAACATATGATGTGTGTAAACGGTCTTTGATTACCCATTAGGAATGGTTAACCAACAATGTTTTTGTTTTATGATCCTTTTCATAATTTTGAGGAATTAATCTTCTACATAGAATAAAAACTCATGTATATATAATTTCATTCTAGTAGAGTTTCATCTTTTAATAAGTCTCTACAAAAACTACTCATTTCTGTAAATGATGAGCATTCAAAAAGACATGGTCATACCAAAAGAAGAATAATCTTCTTCTGGAGAATAAAATAATCCAAAAAAGGTAAAATAACTATTTCCCTTGTATTTAGACATTAACTAAAACCAAAATTGTTAGTACAAGATAATATAATCAACCAAAGGATAATCCTTTATAAAAAGAAATACTACTCTAAATCTCCAAAATTCAACAAAAAGAACCCAAGGTTCAAGAAAGACCATTAAATAAAAAGTTATCTTTAAAATTAGTCAATGTAATCCAAACTATGATTGAAACCGAAATCTCTAAAGGATTTAATCACATGGTCTTCCAACCTAAATCTTTATATTTATCTCCAAATAACATCAATTTCTCATAAAGTCTAATATTGAAAAGTAATTTACCTAATCAAATATCCTCCATGATAGGTCAATAATATCATATATAACCCGAAATCAACTTATTCTTGATTCATAAAATCATCTAACTAAAAATAATTTGTCATAATAACCAAGGACTTCACGTTCTCCATTGGTAGGCGATAAATACCAGTTGCAATTTGGTCATGGGTTCGATTCCCACAGTTTTGTCCGACGTGACGGGTTGTCACACGGTCTGTGTGTTGTAATATTTCAAAAAACTTTATAATTTTATAACATTCCCAAAAATAGTTAAATACATAAAAAATAACCATAAAAATATTTTAACCACAAATTTTATCTAATAACTTTTTTGCATTCCAAAATGTTTTAACCGGTAATTACTTAAAATTAAAGGATCATAAAAATCAAAATGGTTCTTTATAACTATATCCACAATAGAAAATATAATTATTCCATAAATAAAATTTTTCATATATCAAACATCAGGGTTACACATGGTATAAAAATTATTCTAATGTAATCTCATCATGAAAGGATCCTTAATACTTTTAAGAATTTAACCATACCAAATTCTACCATAACTCTTGAATCCCTTATATGTTGACTTCTTAATAATTCAACACTCTTCATGATCTATTAACCAATCCATTCCAACTTATTCTGAAATAATTATTTTCTAATAACTAAATCATGATTCATATCCTAAGATTTCAATAATAAGAAAAAATATGTAAAGAAAAAATCCATACCATTCATTGGTCATTGTCAGTTTCTTCATCCTTAATTGGAATGGAAATAGGTATTGGTAAACACATATTTGTATGAACCTGGTGATCCCATTCCAAAAACATTTTTGTTAGACATGTGTTTACATAATGACCAAGCACACCACATGTAAAACATTCAATTGATCCCTCAGAACAGACTTCATCCTCTTTCCTAGAGTCAAGTAGATGCTTCCTTTTTCCATGGCTGGTTCTTGATTTAGGCCCTTCATTTCCACATATATATCATCTTTCTGTTCCTTTGAAACATTTTCCTAGGTGCTTCTTTCCACATCATTGACACATAGGTTTTTGAACACACATAACATTATGATTATTACCTGATCTTCTATAGGGATTTGTTTCCTGCATATATGATGCCTTATAAAGATCCCTACGGTTCAGGTGGACAATCATGAATCCAGATAGTTGGTTGAGAATAATCACAAGTGTTTTCATTGCAGCTCCCTTATCATTCAGTTGCTCATTCAGAAAACCATCACAGTTTTCGTCACATCCACAGTTAATTTGGTGCCTGCTAGATCCAGCCATTTAGTAAAACAAAAAACATCAGTGTGATTATATAAGTAAAATCATCATATAATATCTTACGAGGAGGTTAAACACTAAGATATAATTATTCATGTTATTGTAAAATCATTCACTTTATAAAAATAACTATGACTCTTTCAAAAATCCTAACCATTATGGTAATGTCACGTGTGCTTAAAGAATAAACTGTCCTCTAAAGTTATCCAAACCGACCTATGATACCAAATATAAGGACCCAACCTTAAACCTTACTTAATATTTAATTAAATGAATAATTAACATTGAGGATATTTTCATGTTTAGAGTTTCATAGAATTAAGACATAACTATTATATCTGAAAATATTTACAAAGTATACAGTTCTATACAATTTACATTATTTTTACAAAACATGAACTGTTGAAAAAAAAGAGTCATGTCTAGTTCCATGATTAAGACAACCGGACTATTCCTTCATCCCATTCTTGACCCTATTCAAAATTGTGTAATGTGAATAACATTTCAAAAACTTGGGATTAGTATAAAAATATCAGTAAGGAATACACAAAGAAGGAAATTTGTTAGTTTTTTAAAACAACAAGTAAACCATGAATACTTAAAAATAATTAATTATTTTTTCCCTTATGTCGTAGTAAAAACTATTCACAGAATAAAAGAACATTACTTACCCTTTTGTAACCAAAAGATTACCATAAACCCATATAAAGAACACATAACATATAATGGTAACTTGGGACATAAACATATTTAAATTGAATAATCATACGGTCTATTTCCACACATATCACTAAATGGAATAGCCATACAGTTGACTTCCATACCCAATGCATTGGAGGGTAAAACGTAACCACACGTCCCGATATTCAAGGCACCACCCATAATTTGGTTAATCACGTAACCACCCATCAATTGTCCAAGTCCCTTTATAAAATCATAGCACATAAAATATTTCAAATATTAAAATTACACTATTAACATTTCATTTTCAATCACAAAATATCATTTCAAGATATTGGCAAAATGAATGCTTTATCAATCCAATTTAAAAAAATTAATAAAGGGATTTTTTGGAATCAAAGTGTCCCATACCACATTGAAGATTTTAAAGGTATTAACATTTTGAAATTATAATTTCCATATAAATAAAAACTCAAAACCATATTTAATACATGGACATTAACGATAAATATAAATCTTAAAACATTTTAGAAATGATATTTTTGTTAAAGTGTTTTTAACAAACTGAGAGACTCGTGAATACAAATAATTATAGAATAAAATTTAATTATAACATTATACTATCATAAGAATAAAAGAATTTATTATATAATATTTCAAAGGACAGTATATACACTATATAAGAGTGATTTGGTTCCTAACAACAATGAAGTCTCAATGTAAATGTAAATTGAGATAAAATCCATTATAAAAATAGTATCCTTAAATTAAGGATAAATAAATCTCATAATTATATGTGAAATATATAAATACACCCAATATAAGTGGATATTAAGTGTAAAACAATCATATGTCATTCAAACATATTCATAGGATGACGTATTCAATAACAACATGTTGATCCCAAAGAAATCCAAATTGGGTTAAGAACATCACTTGTAAAAATTCAAGAGAATAACGAAGTCACATAAAAATTCAAAAAATTAGTTAATGAGACAAAAAGGGTATCTCGTCACTTGGAAATAAATTTTACATCAATACGGATATATAAGAACATATCCCAACATAATAAGATGAAAATTAAAAGACATAAAAAAGTCTTTTTAAAAGAGGAGGGTAAAATGTTCCCTTACCAATTTGGTAACGTACAAATCACCTACCACTTGAAATAAGGATCATAAAATAAATATATAAATACTCATAAATTAATGTATATTACAAAAATAGTAAAATCATGGTCATTACATACAACACATAAAAGAAAAATGGCAATATGGGATGAATCTCAAGAAAATAGAAAGTGAGATGAAAACCCTTACTTCATTGTAATCAATCGAGTCGTATGCCCAAAAGTTAATAACCACCAAATGATTCACATAATTACATGAATATAATAATAATAATAATAATAATATATATCAATTGTTAGTACATAATCAACCACATTCAATAAATTAGTGGTGAACAATGGAAATCTCACAGAATTGATAGTGAGATATGAAAATCCATTATCTCATGTCCGACTTGACTCAATCCTTCTTTAATCTCCAGAATAATGAGATAAAGTTAATTTATACTCAATTAAGAACCTTTTTAATTTTTATTATTACTTTTATATAACTTATTACCATGTTATAGACATTATGTAATTATTTATGTTAATAATATTCGTTTTGTCGATATTAGGTACTTGAGTCAAAAATGGACATCATATAATTACATGTTGTTCATGTGGTCAAAGGTTCATTATATCCATAATTATATACATGATTATGATATATTATATATCATATATATCCCATATATACATTTATTTACAAAAGTAAATAACATTTAGAGGTAAGAAGTGAAATGCATTGTTCCTAGAGATGGTAAGTTGTACGTACGAATGAACGATACTTTCATTTATATTACTTATTTTAATGGAATTAAAACATAATGATACATAGATATATTATAATTATAGTATAATATCATATATAATATCGTTATTTCTGTATTTTATAAATCCCGCATAAGGCATTAACGAGTCACATTACTTTGAGGGGGCGGTAGTCTGTGCTTCCTAAATTTAGATTATCATATTTTCCCACTATGGAAACCATAAAGGCATTCTATAAATAAAAAATAGATAAGCATAAAGAAAACATAAACATAATATATATCATATATAAATAATTTTCCATCACAATTTCCACCATGAAAGGCGGTAGGAGATATTTGAACAATCATTGTTTCGTGAGGCGTTAGTTTGCCATCCATATAAACATTATGTTCTTTACCCATTAGATGGAGGTGTTTGTAAGTGTATCTCGAATTGTTATCATAAAAAATTACTAGTATATTGAGGATACTGATTTTGTTACAAAAGGAAAGAAATAAAATGAGTTTTGGGGTTGGATATGTAAAATAAAAGAAAACAATTTTAGAGAAACCGTTACATTTAATTTGGGTAACTCCCTTTGGTTTGAACCAAAGGACTTCTTGAAGTGCCTTCTTCCATAGGTAAGGATTGTAGGGGGAGTATAGTGAATTATAGAGAATAATTTTGAATATTTTGGACCAGCCAAATGACTTGAAAGGTGTAAGGAATTGGTTAGAAATGTCTACTTTCATAAGGGGGAGGAGGGGCTCTTTAAGAAAGTGTGAAAACATTATTTTATTATAAACACATATTTGGTTTCAAAAGGTCCAAAAATCACTAAGGTAATATATAGTATGACTCATATTAAAAATAAATTCATCCAGTTATTTTTGGACATTTTTTGGATAATATTTTATTCATTATAATATTATTTATTTAAATGATTTATTAATGAGGTAAATAATGCAACATTGTTCTGTCATCAATAATTTAATTTATATGATGTCTAAAAATTATAAAAAAATACCATGATGTATTAAATATTTTTATCTTTCCAGTGAATAATTATAGTCTAATAAATAATTTATATAACCCCTTATAAAAATTAATTTAGTAAAAGATATTTTCTTTTGACATTTTTGCATTTACTTTAAGTTAATTAATCTAAATTGTCATTATCACTCCCATGTTGCTCATATCGGTCCCAAAATTGACCCCAATATGACCATGGTCGGTCATGACTTATCCAATAAGGTTAGGACATGTGTTAAGGTAATTATGAATTATTATAATATTCTTTTAACCCTGAATTACTCTATTTACCGTTAAACGCGGGAAATAAAAGTCAAAAGATACTATTCACCAAAAAATATTTTCATCTTATTGAACAAAATTTTACTTCTTGATAACAAACATGTATGTCATATTTTCGAAATTCAAATAAAAGAATTGGTAATATTTCATTTTAACAAAAAATCTATTTTTTTACTACCTCTTAGTGGTTTCACAATTCATCAAAAATTGATGTTTTTCTGAAAAATAGCAAAAAATAATCCTAAGCTATATTTGATATTCTAAATTAAAAAATGATTTCCATTATAAAAAATTCAAAACATAGATGTTTCATTAAACAATTTTATAATCAATTCTCGTTTTCAAAACAAATAGCATGTTTTTATGAAACAGAATCTATTAAATGATTGATACGTGTTTATGTCCAATTTCAAAGTGAAATTATTTCCAATGAAAAAAATTTGATTATATTGTAAAAATATATTTTAATTTCACTTTAAATCCTATTAAAAATATAATCTAACCATATAAATAGATTATATTAAAAGGCACTTTTGAATTAAAATACAGTATTTTTCACTATTCATTAAAAAATGAACCTTATCCGAAAAATTCCAAAAATTTACACAAAGTAAATTTTGGTGTCCCCATTCTAAAAGAGGATTTTATTTTGTCAAATATAATGTATTAATGTGACCAAAACATGATTTTAAAAGGGTTTGTTATTAAAAGGCGATAAATCAGTCTTTTAATGTAAATTTTGATTAAAATTAGATTCATTCACATTTTAATCCTCTAACATATATTGGATAAATGTAAATACATTTAACAAAAATGTACAACAATATTGTAGATAGTTTCATTCATTCCCATAAATACAACGACTTGGAGTTTACTACCATTTAAAATAATAATATATTATATGTATGCAACGTATGATTTCAAAGAAACCCGTTGTTGCATATCGGGTATGCTATCGAACATAGAAACCCTTTTAATTTAAAATTAATATTTAATTCAAAAATTAATAAATATGAAAAATTCATATTCTTTATTTACCTGGGATGTTACATCCTTCCCACCTTTTTGGAATTGTATCCTCACAATTTTAAAATTTGGGCTCGGAAAATTTATTAAAAGTCCTATATCTGAAAAAGAGTGAGTAGTCTATCACCTGAAAAGAAAGACAGGGATAGAAAATGGTCACCCGAGTTAGCCCATACTAAGATTCCATGAAATCATGGATATGGAGGAGAAAAAAAGTCATGTTCTGATAGAGAGTGATAGGAAACATGATTAGGAGAAAGTTAACCACATGAAAATCAAAATCATATGACTTGTGTAAATGGTCATTCATTGCCCAGTAGGAAACATAAACCAATAACGTTTTTTTTATGTTCCTTTTCATAATTTTGAGGAATTCATCTTCTAAATTGAATTAATAAAAAGGAAATATACTTTCCTTCAAGTAGAGTTTCAACTTTTAATAAGTCTCTACCGAAACATATCATTTCACTAAATGATTAGAATTCAAAAAGACTTGGTCATATCAAAAGCACAAGAATCATCTTCTATAGAATCAAATAATCCCCAAAAGGATAACTATCTATTTCTATTGTATTTAGACATCAACATAAAAAAATGGTTTGTACAATATCAGACAATCACACAAAGGATAATCCTTTATAAAAATAATGGCTACTCTAAATCTCTAAAATTCAACAAAAAGAACCAATGGTTCAAGAAAGAACCTTAAATAAATAGTTACCCATAAAGTTAATCAATGAAATCAATACTAATATTGTAACCCAAATCTCTAACGGATTTAATCAGATAGTCTTCCAAGGTGAATCTTAACATTTATCTCAAATTATCATCAGTTTCTCTTAAATTATCATATTGAAAAGTTCTTAAACTAATCACATATCCTCCATGATAGGTTAATAACTTCCTAGATAACCCAAAATAAACTTATTCTTGATTCATAAAATAATCTAACTAAAAAGAATCTGTCATACTTACCAGGGACTTCACGCAGTCCAGTGGTAAGTGATAAATACTTGTTGCACTTTGGTTGTGGGTTCGATTCCCACAACTTCGTCCGACATGATGGGTTGTCCCATGGTCTTTGTGTTGTCATTTTTAAAAAAAATTATAATTTTATAACATTCCCAAAAGGAGATAAATCCATCAAAAATTACCATAACATATTTTAACCACAAATGCTTTCTAAAAACATTTATTTTTCATCCCAAAATGTATTAACCGGTAATTACATCAAATTCATCAATCATACAAACCAAAATGGTTCTTTAATAATTATTTCCACAAAATAAAAGCTAATTATTCCTTGAATAAAATCTTCATATATGAAACATCAGGGTTTCACATACTATAAAAAGTCATCTAATGTAATCTCATCATCAAAGGAGCCTTAATACATTTAAGAATATCACCATCCTAAAATATACCATAACTCTTGAATACCTTATATGATGACTTATTACTCATTCAAAAATCTTCATGATCAATTAACCCTTACTTTCCAACTTATTCTGAAATAATTCTTTCCTAAAAACAAATATATGATTCATATCGTAAGATTTCAATAATAGGAAAAAATATGTAAAGAAATAATCCATACATATCATGGGTCATTGTCTGTTTCTTCATCCTAAATTGTAATGGTATTAGGTATTGATAAAAAATATTTTTATTAACCTGGTGATACCATTCCCAAAACGTTTTTGTAGGTCATGTGTTTCCATAATGACCATTCACACCACATTTAAAACGTTAAATTGATCCCTTAGAAAGGGCATCTTTCACATTCCTAGAGTCAACTAGATGCTTCCTTTTTCCATGGTAGGTTCTTGCTTTATGACCTTCATTTCCACATCTATAGCGTCTTTCTATGCTTTTGAATAATTTTCTTTGATGTTTCTTTCCACATCATTGACACATAGGTTTTTAAACACACATACCTTTATGATTATTACCTGAACATCCATAGGTATTTATTTCTCACATATAAGATTCCTTATAAATATCACTAATCTTCAGGTGGTAAATCAGGACTCCATATAGTTGGATGAGAATAACCACAAGTGTTCTCATTGCAGCTCCCATATCAATCAGTTTCTAATTCAGAAAACCATTACAGTTTTTTTTACACCCACTATTAGTTTGGTAACTGAAAGATCCATCCATTTACTAAATTAAAAAAATTCAGTGTGATTATATCATTAAATACATCATATAATATCTTATGAATAGGTTTAACACTACGATATAATTATTCATGTTATCTTAAACTCATTCACTTTACAAAATTACATATGACTCTTTCCAAAATTCTAACCATTATGATAATGTCACTTGTGCATAAAGAATACCCTAACCTCTAAAGTTATCTAAACCGACCTCTGATACCAACTATAAGGACCCAGACATAAACCTAACTTAATATTGAATTAAATGAGTAATTCACATTGAGGATATTTAAGGTTTATATTTTTAGAGAGTTATATCATAACTATTAAATCTCAATAGATTTAAAAAGTAGACACTTCTAAACAATTTCCTTTTTTAAAAAACATGAACACTTGAAAAAAAAAAGGGTCATGTCTACTTCCATGTTTATGAAAACCTTCCTTTTCCATGATCCCATCCTTGACCCCATTTCATATTATGTTATCCGAAAAACATTTCAAAAACTTGGGATGAGCATAAAAAGATCGGTATGGGATACACAATGAAGGAAAACTATCAGTTTTTCCAAACAACATGTAAACCATGAATACTTTAACTATAGAAATACTTTTCACCTTCATGATGTAGTGAATACTCTTTACTGAATAAATGATCATTAATTACAATTTTTTACAAAAAGATTACTATAAAACCCATATACACAACACATAACATATAAAGGTAACTTGGGAAATAATCATACATAAATGGAATAACCATACGGATGTCATCCACACATATCACTAAATTTAATATCTATATGGCTGAATTCCAGACCCAATGCATTGGAGGTTATAACTTAACCACCCATCCTATTATTCAAGACACCACCCATCATATTTTTAATCACATAACCACCCTTATAATGTCCAAGTAACATTATAAAATCATAACACATAAAATATTTCAAATATAAACATTTCACTATTAAAATTTCATTTTAAATCACAAAATATCATTTCAAGATAATGATAAAATCAATTCTTTATCAAACCATTTTCAAAACCATATCATAAAGAGATTTTTTTGAATCAAATTGTCCCATACCACTTTGATACTTTTAAAGGAAATAAAATTTTAAAACAATAATGTACATATAAATAAATACTCAAAACCATTTCTAAAACATGGAAATTAATGATAAATATTTAGAATAATAAATATTCAAACATTTAAAAATGATATTTCTGTTAAAGAGTTTTTAACAAAATGAGAGACTCTTGAATAAAAATAAATCTGAAATAACATTTAATCAGAAATTTTTAATATCATGAGAGTAAAGGGATTCATGATATAATATTTCAAAGTATAGTATATACACCTTATAAGAGTGAATTCGTGCATAACAACAATGAAGTCTCAATGGAAATGTAAATTGAGATGAAATCCTCTATAAAGATGGTATCCTTAAATTAAGGATAAATAAATCTCATAATTATGTGTAGAAAATATAAATACACCCAATATAAGTGTATATCAAGTGTAAAACAATCAAGGGTCATTCACACATATTCATAGGATGACATATTCAATAACAACAAGTTGAACCCAACAAAATAGAAATTGGGTTAAGAAGTTCCCTTGTAAAAATTCAACAGACTAACGACGTCACTATAAAATTAAGAAAATGTGTTCATGAGACAAAAATGGTATCTCATCACTTGGAAATAAATTTTACATCAATAAGGATATCTAAAAATAAATCCAAACACAATAAGATGTATGTTAAAAGACATAACAAAGTGAAATATTTTAAAAAGAGGAGGGTAAAAGGTTCCCTTACCGATTGGGGAACATACAAATCACCTGACACATGAAAGAAGGATCATAAAATGAAGATTTAAATACTAATAAATGAAAGTATATTACACAAATAGAAAAATAATGGGTATTACATACACCACATAAATATAAATAGTGGCAATATGGCATGAATATCAATAAAATTGAATGTGAGATGAAACCTGTTATTTCATTATAATCAATCGAGTCGTATGACCAAAAGATAATAACCACCAAATTATTCATATAATAACATTAATATAAATAGAATAATTATACTATATATCAATTTTCAGTACAGAATACACCACATTCAATAAATGAGTGGCGAACACTGGAAATCTCTCGGAATTAAAAGTGAGATAAGAAAATCCCCTACCTCGTGTCAGACTTGACTCGATCATTCTTTAATCTCCTAAATAAAAATCTATAGTTAATTTATACTTTATTAATAAAAATTTTCTAGTTTATTATTTCTTTTATATCACTTATTACCATGTTATAAACATTATGTAATTATTAAAGTTAATAATGATCATTTTGTCGATATTTGGTACTTGAGTTAAAAATGGTCTTCTTATAATTACATGTTCTTCATGTTGTCAAAGGTTTATTATATCCAGAATTATATTCATGATTTAGATATCATATATATCATATATATCCAGTATATACGTCTATTTATAATAGTACATAACATTTAGATGTAATAAGTGAAATGCACCATTCATGGAGACGGTAAGTCGTACGTACGCATGAACACTACTTTCATTTCAATTTATTATTTTAATGAAATTAAAACATATTGATACGTAAGTATATTATAATTAGATTATAATATAATATATAATATCATTACTATATCATTTATAAATCCCACTTAAAGCATTAACGAGTCACATCATTTTGAGGGGGCGGTAGTCCGCGCTTCCTCAAATGAGATTGTCGTATTTACAGACTATCGTAACCATGAAGGAATACTATAAATAAAAAATACAGAAGCATAAATAAAACATAAACATAATATATATCATATATAAATACAGTTCCATAATAATGGCCACCATGAGAGGTGGTAGGAGATATTTGAACAATCATCATTTCATGAGGTGTTTGTTTGTCATCCACAAGAAACATTATGTTCTTCATCCATTAGATGGAGGTGTGTGTATGTGTAGCTCAATCCTTCTCATAAAAAATCCTAGTATATAGAGGATACTTATATTGTTACAAAATAATGTTAATAATAAGATTTTAGTGTTTGGATATGTAAAATAAAAGAAAACAATTTTAGAGAAACTGTTACCTTTAATTTGGGTAACTCCCTTTGGTTTGAACCAAAGGACTTCTTGAAGTGCCTTCTGCCTAAGGTAAGGATTCTAGGTAGAGGATAGGGATGTAGAGAGAATAATTGGTCATATTTTGGACGAGAAAAATCGCTTTAATGGTGTGAGTAATTGGTTAGAAATGGTCTCCTTTTATAAGGGGGAGGAGGGGCTCTTTAGAAAAGTGTGAAAACAATATTTTATTATAAACACATATTCGGTTTCATAAGGTCCAAAAATCATTAAGGTAAAAGATAATATGACTCATATTGGAAATAAATTTATCCAATAGTAATTGGACATGTTTTTTATAAAATTTTATTCGTTATAATCTTATTTATTTAAATCATTTATTAATGATGTAAATACTCCATCATTATTGCGTCATCAATAATTTAATTTATGTTATGGTTAAATATTATAAAACAATTACAATGATGTAGGAAATTATTTTAGCTTTACAATTAATAATTATGGTCAAAAAAATATTTTATATAACCCCGTTATATATTAATTTACTAAAAGATATTTTCTTTTGTCATTTTTGCATTTACTTTATGTTATTTAATATAAATTGTCATTATCACTCCCATGTGGCTCAAATGGGTCCCAAAATCAACCCACAGATTCCCATGGTCGGTCATGACTTATCCAATTAGGTTATGACATGTTTTAAGGTAATTTTGAATTATTACAATATTATTTTACCCTTGAATTACCCTATTTACATTTAACTGCGGTAAATAAAAGTCAAAAGTTACTATTCATGAAAAATAATATTCATCATATTGAACCAAATTTTAATTTTTATAACAACCAGGTATGTAGGATTTTAAAAACTCAAATCACAGAAGTGGAAAAATTTCATTTTAATGAAATATCTGTTTTTTTAACTACCACTTTGTGGTTTCACTATTGATCAAAAATTAAAGTTTTTCAGAAAAATAACAAAAATTCATCCTAAGATATTTTTGATATTACAAATTAAAAAATGATTCAAAATTTAACAAATTCAAAACATATAAGTTGCGTTAAATTATTATATATTTAATTCCCATTGTCAAAACAAATAGCGTGTCTTTTAGAAATAATAACTATCAAAAGATTGATACTTGTTTATGTCCAATTTCAATGTGAAATTAATTCCAACAACCAAAATTGGATTAAATGGTAAATATATAATTTAATTTCACTTTAAAATCAATTAAAAATAAAATATATCCATTTAAATAAATTATAATAAAAGGAACTTTTGAATTAAAATACATTATTTTTCACTATTCATTAAAAAATGTAATTTATTGGAAAAATTCTAAATATTTTCACAATGTAAATTTTGATGTCCCCATTCTAAAGAAGGATTATATTTGGTCATATAAAATGTATTAAAGTGACCAAAACTATATTTAAATAGGGTTCTCCATTAAAATGTGATAAATCAGCCTTTCAATGTAAATTATGCTTAAAATTTTGATTCATTCACATTTTAAGCCTATAACATTTATTAGGTAAATGTAAATACATTTAACAAACATGTATAATAATATTGTAGTTAGTTTCTTTGATTCCAATCAATACAACAACAATGAGTTAACTAAATTTTAAAATAATAATATATTATTTGTTTGCAACGTAATATTTAAAATAAACCCGTTGTTGCATATCTGGTACGCTATCGAACATAAGAACCGATTTAATGTAAAATTAATATTTAATTCAAAAATTAAAAAATATGAAAAAGTCATATTATTTATTTAACTGTGATGTTACACCTAATTCATTAATACAAAAAACATTAAATTATTTCAAGAATTAATGAAAATTAATTATTTTTTAAATATGAAATTATTGGTTGAATATTGATTGAGAAATTATACCGAAAGATAATGATTCTATATGTGTATCATAAAACTGTAGTGAGAATTTAATTTTAATTTTAAATCAGATAAGATTTCTTTTTGTCTTCTAACAAGATGATATAATTCTAATGATTGAATAATATAATATTATCTAAATTCATCCTTCAAAATCTTGTAGTGGTTTTGGACTCTTCTTCCAAAATCATATGGAATATATTAATACTTTATATCGGATCATCCTTTTAATCGTCCTTATTTCTTAATACTCACTGATTACCTTATGATGGTTTAACCTTGTGGGATACAGTCTCTAACATATCATCAATCACCTCATGATTTTTCATTATGATATTCAGGTATATATAGTCCTAATGATTTATTGGAAGATACTTCTTCAAATCCGAATGATGTTTTTAGTACATTTTTATCCTTCATCACCAGTTAGGAAATAATTAATGATCAGTTCTGTAATAATTCAATGGAAATATATTATAATAGATATAGACATTTCAATCTACATCTCCATTAGAAATATGTAATTTATATGTAATTTCATATGTTTCAACCATAAAAATATTTCTATTCTATCTCTCCTTCTATAAAAATACCTTTTTAAAACATATGTCTTCTCCTTAAATGTAATTTATTTTATAGATTCTTCTAGACACCCATAATCAACATCCTCTTCTTCAACTTACACATGGTCTTTTACACAATAAATTTAAGAAAACATAATATATCATAATTAAAATCCAATTTCAAATATATTTTTCTAATGATAATTTAAAAAATATCGTGATATAATTTGAGATTAGGATTAGGGATACCTAAAAATGAATATCCTGTATAAATGAAATGTGTCTAATGACTCAAAAAGCAATGAACAGAAAATGTATCTTGTGAATGAAAATAAAAATGATGATGGATGTAGTAATTTTTGAGAAATTATATATCATTTATCTAATTGAATAAAACATGTTAATTTTAACATCAATTGTAATCATACAAATATATTTTAGGAGTATTTAAAAAATTTGTTATTTTTATAGGTTTCCATATGATAAAACGAGAATGTCATGATGAAAATCAATATCATTTTTCACTATGGATAAATAATATGAAAATTTAATAAAGTAAACTATAAAAATATAAGAAATAGAATATACAATAAAATAAAGAGTATAATTTTTTTTCAAATAATGATGTGATTAATTATATTAAGTATGGTGAGAAATGAGGAAGTTGACTAAATAAATTAAGCACTTAAGGAGTTTATTTTAAATAAAAATAGTCTGTGAAACCACTTACCCCATAATAATGTTGTTATGAAGAGGAATTTAATTAATACGGAAGAAAAGATAACAAAATTCAAAATTAATTCCATTTATGGATATATATAGTAGTTCTTATAAAATAAAACATTAAATATAATAGGGATATAAAATATTTTATGAATCAGAATTAGTATTTTGTCATATCGCATGTTATAGATGTTAATTTGATTTAATTTTTGTTATCTCTTAAAATAGTTGACCTTAGGGAAAATATTGTTGTAAGAGAAAATACTATTGATATTGTTATTATAAAAGCGATAACAAAGAATGAGGATGCGATATGTATTGAGCTGAAATTTATAAAAATTATAAATCACTGACAAGAATTCTAGTGAATAGAGTATTGATACTCTATCAAGGAAGTTAGTTACTATTCTTAAGAAGAAAAGCAACTTGTTCATTCCATTAAAAAATTGATATTGACCCATGCTAACATGAACTATCATTATAGATACTAAATATTATTCAAAAATAGTGGTCTTAGTGAATTTAAAAGAAAAATGGTGATAATTTCACTAGGGATTTTGAATTGTACCACTGTTACATCTAGTGGGGAGAAAAAAATGTCAAATGTATTGTTGTAAAGAAGACTATATAAACTCTTTATAGTCCCTAAGGTTAATCAATGGTAAAATGGATTTTTTTAAATTTTGTGAAAATTAATATAATTTATCTATGACCCAATAAAATGGAAAATCATTAATGAAAACTATAAAATGAATGTTTAGAACTATATAGATTCTATTATAATGTATTATGTTTATTTCATGAAGTGTATTTAAATAAATAATAATATTTGTGTCATTAAAATATTTCAATTTCTCTCAATCAAAGAGTGTAAATGAATTATTTTTGAGAGAATATGATGTCAATAAAATAAAAACTAAAGAACAATATAAAGGACATTTCATTGTATTATAACACTTTTTAATCTCTTGAGGAAACGTATAGGATACAATACTAACCGAAACATAGAAATACGATTAACATAATTATAGTAAAAAAGTATCTAAAATAATGAAATATATTAAAATATATATATTTTAAGAGTGATAAATAATATGTAATATTTTTTATGGTTAAATAAAAAGCATATGAAAAGAGGAAACCCCTGGATCTTGTCCAATTAATTTTCATTTAATATGATAGAAATCATAAATCTCTTCATGTTATGCACTATAATTATAGTGTATTTTCACTATTAAAAATAATTTGTATCCTAATATTAAATTAGTTAAAATATATAATTTTTATGAGAAGTACTCCATATCCAATGATTGTATCTTTTTTATGAGATAATGAATTATATCATGAGAGTTTTAATCCATTTTATTATGGTAATAATTTTATTTTTTATAATTATAGTAGAATTACTTGATGGATATAGTAGGGAACAACAATAGTGATGGTAAAATAATGAAGTTATAAAGTAAATAAAATTTATAGTGATAAAAACACTTGATTCATGAGAATGAAGGAGGATAAATAGATATGGAAAATATAAATGTTAATTTGGGGTAAAACAACATGGTTATTATTATTAAGTAGAACTAAATCAGAAAACTAATGAAGTTGAAAAATGAAACAATCAATGTATATGTGGTGAGTAATAAAAAATTGTGTTTATGAGTTATAATATAGTAGAGATGAAAATGAAAAAAAGATTAGTATAGATACTCTAAAATAATTTTTGTCCAATTAAAATGAAATAATCTAATCAAAATTAGTAAATTTTTATTTTGATGAGTGATTTAACATGTCTTAATAATGGATATTTTATGTTGAATAAAAAGTATAAAATATAATTATTTAATAAATTTTTGAAATTATATAAATATCATTTGGTATGAGATTTAAAAAAAATGACCTAAAATGAAAATTATAAAATAATGAATACATTGGTGGTAGATATTGATAAGTATAAAATAAATCATGAATATAGTCCACTATTAATACCCTAAAAATAGTTTAATTAATAATAATAGTAAAATAATTTTAAAAATATAGAAAACTATATTTTAAAACCATGGAATATTAAAATTATTTTAATTATAGGACATGATAGTTGTTTTCTATAACTTGATTCATTTTTCACTCTAACCAAATTTAATTAATTTTTATTTTGCGTTGTGGTTTGAAATAGCCTAAATTTTTTTATCTTGAATGTATTTGTAATATTTAATTTTTCCAAACTAAATGTAATAAGTTTGGGAATATTTTTAACAGAGCTAATGATGGGATATTTATTGAATATAAACATAGTACAATGATTTACTAGTGTCATAATATGAAATTGATGGATATTTATGAAAATTATGATGTAATATTTTTGTAAGTAAATAACAATTTATAAAAAAAATTAATATTGATAATTAAATTGTTGAATATATTTAAGATGAAAATGTTTAACAAGGTTCATTTATTTATTTTATATTTGATGAAAATATAGTACAAGATGATTCAAATTTTTTGACAGGGGTAGAAGGATCAACAAAGGTGGATATATGTTTTAAAAAATAGTAATACTTTCAATTCTAAAATAATCCTATTATTCAATAGAAATTTAATTCAAACCAATAAATTTTTGAGAAATTAAAATCAAACATTATTACATCCAATGGAAGATCCTAATTTATTTAATATGTTTTCTATCATAAATATTGGATTGAAGATATAAATTAAAATCTAAATCCAATGGAGAATAATTACACATTGGAATTGTTATCACATTCCAATTATAATAATTATATTCTGATAATGTGGGTTTTCAAAATAGTTTAATAATAATGGATTTATTGTTCAAAAATGTGTTCATTTTTTTAAAAAGGGATAATTTTTAATTGATGGTAAAAACTCTATTGATACTATTTACCAATTCAAAGGGCATGAATCAATCTGAATTCTTAACGAAATGTGTTCTATATTGAGTTATAATTTTTTCTAACTATAAGAAATATTTTTTTTCTTCAATAGAGAACATGAAGAATATGATTATATTGAAAAAATTAAAGGTTATATACTAAATATTAATGGTTTATTAGATTTTAGGCTAATTATAGGGATAAATATTCTTAGAAACAAACATACAATATTATATTCAAATTTAGAAAATATTTTTTAACTGTTTGATATTTGATAAAGTAAATTTGGATAAAAATATCTATGTTAGGGGACATGATAGATAATAAATATTTAAATTTTTTATGATTATTACATTATTGTACTCAAAACAAAGTAATGGCTTGTGATGAAATTTATTCAAAATTATAAAACATTTTAAAATTTCAATAATAGGTAAGAAAACATTATTTTAGGAATGAAATTAATAATTAAAACTTGTATTATCATTGATATAGAGGAGAAATATGATCCTCAGTTATTGAATTTTTTTACAATAGAATTATAAAGAGATGTACATTTTTTTATAAAACATTGAAAAAATTAAATCTTTATTATGAAAATAGATTGAGAGTATTTAAAAAGGACTTTTACAAGATTATAAAAATCATATATTATTAACTATCATTACATATGGTTATTGTGTTTGTCGTTACACTTTGTGAATGAATCCAAATAAAACCAAATGAATCAAATATTATATTTTATAAATATATCATGAGATTTATATATATCCTCTTGATTATGTGTTGAATAACGGTAATGAAACATCATTTATGTATTATAGTTTTTCTAATGTGGGTTATGAAAATTATATTGGAGATTATTTGTCAAATTTTGGAGGTGCATTATGTATTAAAGGAAACATTTTTTAATATCACTATAAGAAGAAAAAATTATTCAATGTAATCATAATGGGTATTTTGTAGATTGTGTCAACATAATAAACAACTCAAATTATGTGGATGAAGTAATAACATGAAGATATAAGGATGGAGGATTTATTTCCATTAGAGATCAAGGGTGTTAATATTAGGGAAATCGACATTTTAAATAATTCAATGAATCATTTTGTTTTTATATAAATTTATATTAAGTACCTCACAGTCATGTACAACGTAGAACATAGATGTATTATCTTGGAATATATCATGTTGTTGTAGATATTTTTGGATATATGGACAAATCCCATGAAAAATAATCAATTCCAACACTTAAAAGTATTATTGAGAATGCATTATCCACAGAAATCACAATGAAGATACATATTTATTTTTACATTTTTACTCTTTATCATTTAATTATATAAGAGGAATAAAATAAGACATATTCAATACAAGGGGGAGAGAATTTGACTTTTTTTATAAGTATAACAATCTGGGAGAAGATAAGTTTTTATTATTATGAAAATAATAAAAGATTTGTTAGTTCAATATTAAGTAATATATCAAATATTTTTCATATATTTCTCACAAATAAATAGGGGAAATTAAATATACCTCTATGATTATGAAGAATGTCAGGCCCTTATGAATTGATTTGGAAAATGGGGAGTAAGAAGATATATATTATTTAGGATAATATACTATTTATAATTACACATAGGGGTAGGGAATTATAAAAACGATTAGTTTCCCATAGTATGGTATTTAGATAAATTCCACATACGGATGATTTTATGAATGGATTCCGGATACGACTCATTAAAAAGTAAGAATGACGACTATGTTATATATTTATTAAAAATGTTATTAAGGGTGATTATAAAGATTTATTATGTTGAATTGGATAAATGGAATAAAAATATTCACTAATGACTCAAACAACAATATGATGTCAAAAAAACACATCATATGGAATTTGGTTAAAATGACCAATTAATAGAACCCAATGTAGTTGTGGATTGGATTGCAATGGTTTATTGAGATCCCATTGAATGAAAATATAGAAGAATCGTAATGATGTTATGGGTCTATTTGATTTCTTGGTTAATGTTAAAAACATCTTTTTACACTGTTCATAGATTTGACTATAAAATAGTGGAACAAAATCTCCAACATTTGGAGCTATGACTAAATACTATGTGGGTCATATCATAGTAATATGAAATATTCACGTATTCCTCTATTAAGGTGAAACTCCCAAAGGATAAAATTTCATCACTTATGAATTTACATAGTACTATATCATGGTCATGTTCATTATTTAATGATTTAGAAGAACTTCATATTTAAGGGAGTAAAACAACCAATTAAAAATGAGGAGGTATATATATATCAAGGCATGGATCCAAATCTATCGGTGATCAGTGGTTCATTAAAAAGATGGTTCTTATTAAATATTGTTGAATCAAACATTATAATTTTATTTTATTACACCATGGATGAGTATGAAATAATATTTCATAGGTCACGATATCCTTTATAATATCATCTACATTGATTCATGGCTAGGATCAAAAATAAGAAAAAATAGTTCCCAATATTAACTACATTTGGATGAAATTGAGTAGGATGAATATTTACTGAATTATTAAAACACATATATTCCTTCATTTTACATATATTTCAATATCATAATCCAAATCATAGGATTATTTATTTTTGTAATTGCATAATCACATCTCTAGAGTGATGATAACCCCTAAACATCAAGTTTTATCAACTTCAAAAATAACTGAGTGAATGTAGAGAACCCGAACCAAGTATCATAGTGTTATTGTGTACATTATTACATTGGAATGTTATAAAATGAATAAAATACGAAAAGACAAAATATTTTATTTGAATTTGTAAACTGGATGCATATTTGAAATTTTAGTTACTATTTAAAACATAAATACCCATTGAATTGTCTAGAGAATAAAAATTTTCCTTTTAGCATGCTCTTATATATAATTTGTAAAACACATCATCATATCCTTTGGAAAATAATTCATAATAATGGGGTGGACTCAGATTCTAAGTAAGGGTAATATTATAGGGGATAATATGAATAAATAAGGCGTAATCAATATAGAAAGGTAAAAAAACATAAACACAGTTCATTTAATCAATCTCATGTTATTATTATAGAATAAATAAAAAATGATCATATAATTCCATATAAATAATCAAATTTACTTGATAACATATCCATGGATATTATGAATAATATAATAATAACATTAAATATTAATAAAAGTATACGTAATGATTAAATTTATAATTCTATATAGCTTAAATATAAGATCTGGCCCATCTTATAAGACGTATTAATAAATTTGTAATGCCTCATCCAAAACCCAATCTATTTTGTCTCATGAGACCTGCTAATACATTGCGATGATATATATAATTGGGACCCACACAATACATACTATATATAATGATTAATTATTATGAAAGGGGTGAAACAAAATCAACATAATATTTAATATTGAAAACCCAATATACAAAATGTAAATACATACCCAAATAAAATAAGCATATTCAGAAACCATCTAGAGTAATACGGTGAATCGTAAGAAAACTATACATCCTTATTGAAATTGAACAAAAAGAATCCAAATAAATAATCCATATGATATAAATATATCATATCCTCTGTGGATCATTTTTATAAAATTTTATTGATGTCATTGGTGACTAAAATCACCATAAGAAGTTCATTATTAATATTTTGGAGGAAACTGTCCATTTCAATTTGATAATTTCCTTTTAAAAAAAGTTCACATTACATTTTAAGTATAAAATTCTATGAAAATAACCTTAAAAACACGTATAATAACCATTAATTCATTGTGTGGTCATCATGGAAGGAAATTATATTCATTCCATAAACATTAAAACAATGATGCCTTAAAAAATTATAAAATCTAAATTGTAATTGTTTTGAGAAAACTGGAGATTCCATCAAAACATTTATAAAAATTTAAAATGAGTAAATAATTTAACTATATACAATTTTGAAAAGTATAATAAAAATTTACATAAAAATTTATAAAAAAATGGTTTCTATGAAATGGTATTTCTGAAAGATGGGAGGAAAAACATGGATTTTCATAAAATCATTTTGTCAACTATTTTAATTACCAAACTCTTATAAAATGGAACTTATTACATTAACAGATATTTAATAACCATTCTAAAATAAAATATATTTAGATTTCAAAATAGATATCATATAATTTCACCATGGTAAACTTAAATACAAACAATCACAAATAATGATGAGATTTTGAAATAAACACTTACAAATTTAGTTACTTTTTAATCAAAGAACCCATGAATAATGTAACATAAACGGAATCAATAAATACAATTTATAGAAATTAGTTTATTATATAACTTAAAAAATGTTTATTACATACTAAATTCAAAATAAATAAATGGTGATTATTGAATATGTCTCACAACAGTAAAAATAAGATGATAAAACCATATATTGAATTTGACACATCACCCATATTATTTATATTCCATGATAAAGATATTATGCTACTAATTTACTTATATAAGATATTTTTTTCATGTGTATTATTCCTTTTATTTTACATATTTAAATGTTAAATATTATTACATAATACATTTATATTACATAAAATGTTTTAATGATAATTTGATAATGTTTATAAACATTACATTGGAAGAATTACTATTGTCAAGGACATACTTTTATAAACATATACAGAATAATGATCATGAAATAATTATCATAGTTAGAAATCAATTAAAATTTTAAATGAAATCATAAAATATGGTAATGAATAATGGGTTATATTACAATGGAGATGGTAAATAGGTAGTACCGATGAGTAACATTTCCATTTTCCAATGATCATCAAAGATGGAAGGTATGCAATATTTTATATTTCCAAAATTTTTATAATTTCATTTAGAAATTATAAATTCTGTAAATATAATAATAAATATAATCCATGTATATTGATGATGAAAATAGAATCATACCACTTCATTAAGGTTGTAGTCCAAATATACATGAACGACACTGTTATTTTTCATTGTATGAAAGAAAATGAAATATATTATAATTTCATAATGATAAAAAAATTATGTAACTTATATCTCATATATTCATTAACATTATCTTCATTACCTTTAATGTAAAGAGTAGGTGAAAAAAGAGTCACATCAGGTTGTGGGGCTGTAGTCCACCATATATATGAGATATGTTACTATGTCATCAACAAAATGTTAATTAAACGTTTTCTATATTATATAATGAATAAAAAGGTATAATTATTTCATAAATATAAAAAATATATAATTTATATCTATAATTATAACCAATCATGATATGTATTTATGTAAAACTATCCTGAGACTCTGTGAGGAGGTATTTCGGCCTATAGAAGAGCAATGTTATCGTTTATAATTTGAGGGAAGAGTAGATTGATATTTTTCATTAAAGAAAAATAAATAATTCTCCATTTATGGTAGATAATTTTTTTATATAATAACAAATTAATAAAATTTAGTAGGTGTGGAAGAATAAAAAACCAAAATGCACAGTTATGAATTTTACCTCTTTATAGTTCCCCATATTAGGAATATATCTAATGTATGGCAAGATTGTATTTATGGAAAAAACTATGATTATAGAATTCTGTTATAAAAGTTGGGATGTAATTTTAGTAGTAATATTCCAAAAAAAGTGTTTGATCGTGTGAATAAGACAAGAGAGCGGTGGCCTTTTATAAGTGAGGTGAGCGGCATAGTTGTAAATTATTAATAGAAAAACTATTATCCATGTGTTCGGTAAAAATTATCATTCCAAAATTTATTTTTATCAAGTAATATACATTACGAGGTGGAAATAAGTCCACAAAATATGTTTTATATAAATATTTAGATCATTTTAAGCCTTATATTATTAATTTAACCCCCAATATACCCATTTTTACCTTTACCGTGGTAAAGATTTTCTAGTTCTTACACTATTAATTTGGGATGAAAATTATTTTCACCATATTAGGTAATATAAAATATTATGATTCCAAACATGAAATTAATTTTTCCAAATTTCGTTCACATAAATAGACAACATTATTGTAAAATTAATCACCTACATTTGACAAGAAAGCGAGTTTTTAAAGAGAAATTGCTGAAATGTATACAGCGTTTATTTATAAATATTAAATTTGAAAATTATTCAAATTAACTAAATTATATTAATTTGTGTATAATTGGAAATATTAACTTTAATACAAACTCAAAATTAAATTTTTCCTTTTTTTATTGTTGAAATAAAAAAGTTTTATATTTAAATTCAATATTTTTCATTATTCATCATAAAAATGAAACATTAGAGAAAAATATAATCAATTAACTCTAATATAATATTTATATTATAATTTTACAAATGAATTTAATTTTATTAGCTAATTTTTTTAAAATTGTTAAAAATTAATTTCACTTTTTTTCATAAAGTGTGTCTATACCTTCTTATATAAAAAATATTTTTTTAAAAGAAAAAATGTCTTTTTTCAATTAAATTATTATTATTTTATTTTTAATCCATAAATAACGATTATTTTAAAAAATTATTTATTACTATTCATTCAATTAAATTTAATGTCTATGTTATAATTTAAAAATTTATTATGGTTCATTTAGACAAAGGATTGTGTGTTTTTATTATTTCAAAGAAATATAATTTGAAGAAATATATTTCATTGTTTTCATAAGATTATTTTTATTTGTTGTATTTTATTTTAATGAAATGGATATTATTATAAAATCATGGTGTTCTAAATTCTACCGACATTAATAATATCAGATCCTCAAAATTTACAGATCATCTTGGTAATCAGTGGTTTTATATTTCAATATTAATTTGTTGAAAACCCACCTCATAAAAAAGGTTAATGAATCATACATTTAATAAGATATATAGGGATGTATATAAGACATATAGGATAAAACAAAAATAGGTTTACATGTATGAGAAATTTGGTGGATATAGCGACACTTCTTTTTCTTAAATTGATATAACATCATTTAAAAAACAAACAACCGAAAACCATTACACATTGAGAATATAATGTTTTAGTGTCTTGGTAAAAGTAGGAATATATATAAATTTTCTAAATAAAATATAAAAATTTAGTTATTTCATTATTCTCTAGCTTCTTATTGGCCATTGAATTTTACATAGTAAATATAATCACTTGAGGATATACATAAAACAATTAGAGACCTAAAATCCCTGTAAGAGGATAGATATGTACATGAAACAATAAAACATGGTTTGATAATAGTAATAAAATAATAATCATCATCATGATAGGAATAATAATATAAATTCATGGAATGTGGGAATATATAAAAATGAAAAATCATGTCTTAGTGGTCAACTACCACACATAGTTCTCAACAAATATTGCACCATGCCCACAAATATTTCACATTTACTAATGAAATAAATCCCATTAACAAATAAATTGGATCTGTATATAATTTCAAGTGTATACATCACATCATAACATTTAATTTGTGCTATGTAATTCTAGGTGTACTCGTGACATCATAACATTTACATAATCATGTATGCCACATATAACGTATATCAATATTACACATCAATTAAAAAATTTTAATGAATGGGGTTAATTAAATAAATCACAAATTCATAAACATTAGGTTCCCAAATGATTTAAGGGATAAAATTATTAATATAAGAATCATCATCAAAGAGTGAAGAAGAAACAATATCGAGAAGTGTATTTTTTTAAACAAGAGTTATTTTGGAAAACATTGTTTAAGGATCATAAACTCATTTAGATATCATGCGTATACTATAAAAGGTAATATATTGTTAATGAAATTATTTTTATGGAATATATATACTGACAATTTGTTGAAAGTGGGAAACCCACAAATAAAGAGTGTTGTGTATGAAAATTCCCCTTATATTGTGTCTTAAAGATTCCTTCATGTTGATATCATGTATATCCACATTAGATTAATTAATTAAAAATTACGAAAACATTTATATGTTAATATGACTCATTATATAATTTTTAGTTCTCACATGGGCCTTTTGATGAGTTTTATAGTTTAATCCCATCATTCAATACTGTTCATTTTCTTAGTTTTCATGATCAGTTAAGTTATATAAATGAATGAATGTTTGATTAAACAGAAGATGAAGATACATAATTGTTATTATGTATTATTAGTTATCATATATAATATTTAATTATCTTACAAATTATTTGGTTATATATCATGATGGTTATCCATTAGGTAATATTTAATGATGATCATTTTAGGATAATTTTTGAGGGTTTTTTAACCCAATATATCAATTTAATTTATCATTTATTATTAGGTGTAAATGTTATTTCAATAACTTAAAAAGGGTTATAAAAAAAATTAAAATATGTTTTAATCCTATTTATAGATTTATTAACATATTTTAATGTTTTTATGGAAAATCAATGTGCATCTCCCATGCTGTCGGTAAATTGAGACATCACATGAGACAATTTAATTTTTAGATTAAAATAGTTTTATTAAAGGGTTTATTGTTGGATATTATAATAGCATGATTGAATGAAAATATATATAATGTTCTGGAGATATAAATACAATTGGATTAATATATTTGATGGAAGTATAAGAAATAGAAAAGATAATTAAAAGAAATTAAAATAAAATGGAAGAAGATTTTACATCTTTAATATCTCCTAATCAAGAACCTCCATAGGGAAGAGGTTTTAGGGTTTTGATGATACCAAGAGATCTTGGACGTCAGGGAGGGACTAGGGAAGATTATTTAGAATATTATAGTTAACGATATAATATTTTTAGTTGTGAGGATAAGATGGGTGAGGGGTGGTATTTGTAGTGGTGGAGAGGGGAGTTTTCTCAATAATTTAGTCATTTGTATATTATTTTGGCTCCTGAATATGAATAGAAGAAAATCATCATCAAATATACATAAATAATGTATTATAGTTCTATATTTTGGTTATTTCATCATATATAAATCAATTATTAGTTATATAGTTTATAATGTATGTATATCATAAATTACTGTATTTTATTATTCACAAAAAATCATATACTTTAGAAAAAAAATCAAAAACAGTCCCCTAAAAATGTTTAATATGTAGAATCTAAAAATAAACTAAATTTGATGAATATGATTTTCTAAAAATATCTCATTTAATTTTTAAATAAAATTTACCTTTACATGGAAAATATAGATTTTAAAATTATAACTGTTTTTATAACACTTTAAAAAATTACTTAAGGCGTCATAAAATTATTTAAAAATCATTAGACATAATAATATTAATTATTGAATACATTTTATGAAAACAAATTTTCTTTTAAATTCTTATATTAATCATTATATTTTTATTTAAAATTTATTACTTAAAAAATTACCCACACATAATTAATAATTTATACAATACTTAAATATACTATGATATAATTATATAATATTTTCACATACCAGATTAATAAATTTTATTTTTATGTACAATCCTTTATGTTAATATTCTATTTGAAAATTTTATATTCATTAGGGTCATAGTACTATTCCAAAGGTCATGTTATTATTTCATCATTATAGGTTACTAAAAATATATAAATACGTATTATTTCATTAATTCATAATGATTAGACCTTTTAAAATGGTCTATAAGCGATTTTATGTGATTTATTCTATATTAATATTCTATAAGAATGGGGAAATTTTCATTAATAAAAGAATGGGTTGTTACATTATTACCCCCTTTTGAAATATATCCTTCAAAATTTCATTTTATATAAATAGTTTATGGTACATCTTGTTCATTACCTCCTATGGTTCCCAATTTTCTTCTTTGTACTTATTGTTCCTCCATAATACATTGAAAATGTCGGTTGTCTTGATGCGTAAAACCTTATCTCTTTAGTCCAAAAGCAGTACTAGATTCTCCCCTTATGAGAGATCATCCTCCAGTTGTACCACCTCTGAGTTTAGTATATCTGAGTGATCTAGTTTGTACTTCATTAAGTGTGATATGTAGAACACATGACTAACATTAGCCAAATTCATTGGAAGTGCAAGATGATTAGCCAAAACTCTTATGTGATCAAGGATCTCAACGGAGGAAAATCTACCTTGGGATTTTTATCCATTTCAATGAAAACTACATGACTCTCTTCAATGAAGGTATACAAAGTCCATAGCAACATTATCACATTTCCACATTTGTATAGGAAATGGTTTCATCATACCTGTTTTCTTCCACTCTCTTCATTAACATGTTGACAAATCAAACACCATGATATAAAATCAGTAATCCCCTTCTTCTTGTTGTCCCACCCGAAGTTCTCTCTATGATCAAAGTTCATATTGGTCCTCCAAATATAGATATAAAATGTTTATCTATGTGAATTTTCCAATATATTTTCTTTATATTGGGTGATAAAGGAACATAAATTCATGTTCCAATTTAAATCACACCACCATCATCGATATGGAAATCTCAAAGACCCTCTTCTTATACTACATTCAACATTTTTGAAACTCTGTATGATCCCATTTTGCCAGCTTAATATTCTCATAGATAGATTTTAGGGAAAAAATTTGTTAAAGGTAGGATTTATACCATTCCCTAAAGATTTACAAATCCATCCTTTTCATTTCCATGATGATAAGGTCATTCTTAATCCACCACATTGATAGAGTAGCATGTTATTTTATGCTATGGTCATCATGTACCTTATTTTACTTGATAGGATTATAGTGAATGGAGAAATTATAGTCATTGATTAGCGATAGAAATATCCCTTGACACATTTTGAGCTTCTTTTGTGTGGATATATACTTTATCATCTTGCGATTATTATATATGTCACACTTTTCACCATAGAGGTAGGGTCTCCATATTTTTAATGAAAAAAACACATATACTAGATCTAGATCATTCCTATGGAAATTCTTCTTAGGGATATTCAACATTCACAGTGCATAGGATACCACATTATAATATTCCATGAGTACACAACAAAATATATTCATTGAAGAATTACTTTATATAGCAAAACTCCCTCCACATTTTAGTAACGTGAGTACCTTTTTAGTGATCATAATTTTCTTTAGCACCATGAATCCTTTCTCACATTCTTCCATTTATACATAATTTACCCCTTCCCTTTTAATATAGTTAGATATCTTGATAGTCATAATCAATTTCTCAAAAAAATTTGGTAGTAACAAGCTAATAAATGAAAACTATAGTTTTCTATTACACTATTGTGTCTAGTCCAATCCTCAATTACCATTTCTTTTGAAGTGTCCATAAATATTCCCTCACATGAATTTACAATTCTTAAAAATGTGACTTGCTACATCCAATAGTCACTCTTTCTGAACATGGAATTTAGCTTCTACTTCCACAATGTCTCCAAAAGAAGAATTACATGTTCTTCATCTCCCTCCTTGATCTTGGAGTGGATGAGAATATCATCAGCAAACAGTACCAAAAATTTTTTAAGGAAATTTCTAAATACTATTCATCATATCCATTATGATTTTAGAGGAATCCGTATGTCTGATGGGAATCACCAAAAACACATAGTTCCCATACCTTGTATGGACGACAACCTTATGAATATCATACTCCTTCACCTTTTAATAATGATATATAGAATAGATACTCATATTTGATAACTACTGATATCCTCTAAACTAAAATAACATGTCATCAATCCATCTACGAAAATACTTTATATTTATTGTGATCTTCATGAGAACCGAATAATCAATACACAACTAAATTGTTCCATCCTTATTCTTGATAAAGAGCACTGGCACACCCCAAGGTGATGCAGTAGGGCTTACGAACCCTTTTTCCAAATGATCTTGCATTTTCTTCTTTAACTCCTCATGTTTTATAGGAGCTATCCTATAAAGACATATTGAGATAGGAGTAGCTCCAGGTTTGAGTTCAATTGAGAACTCCAACTTAGGATCCTATGTAATTTTGTGTAGCTCTTTGGGAAATACATCACTTTATTCCCTCAAAATAAGAATTTACCCTTTTCTGATACCCTTCATTGAGTCAACCATTTGGTCAAGGTCTGTTTTTTCATTGGGAATCATCACCCACACTGTTCTCGAGTTTTTCATATGAGATTAATGATTTTCCTTGCATGTGTTGGATGGAATGTGAAGGTTTTGAATATTAAAATATAATTCCATTTCCCAATAGATTATATATGGTCTATATAATGAGTGCCAATCCATTACCACTATAGAGTAAAATACCACCAAGGGAAGTATCAAAATATTTGATGGAAGAATATTCTATCATATTCTTATAGGAGAATAGTCCAACACATGGATTTCAATGATTACACTAATTAGTGTTTTTTGAGATATCTCTACACAATTGTTGCTGGGCTTTAATTTTATAGATCCAAAAATCATGAAATATATAAATGAATCCATAGAACTATAATCAAATATGACTTTTTTCATTATTGAATCAATAAGAAATGTACATTGTACAACTTCATTTTCTTTCTCCACTTTTGTAATAGGGATGACAAAATTATTCCCTTACTTCTATTGATTTTTTGGCTGGTAATGATGTTTTCCCTCAAGGAATATAGGTTTAGTGAACTATCTTTCATATTTAAATTTCTCCATACAATTGTGTTGTTGGACCATGGGTGGTTCTTTCCTTTCCTCCATGACATTGTCATGCCTCCTCATGTATTTTTGATATTCATGACCATGGTTTCCTCCTCTCCCACATTTGATGCTTTTACACACCCCTTTGAGAAATTCCCCATTATTCCTTTCACATATTTTTTTACATGTGGGTGGTTGAATTTTCCTTAAACCTTTATCATTATATCCTCTAGCATTAAACAATATCTTTAGTTTCTTATCAATAAAGCCAAGGGACCATTATATGAACTCCATCTCTACTTTATGTGAACATAGAACCACATATTTAATACTCCCAAGGATTCTAATTGATATAACCATTAAAAGGTGTGGTTTTATTCCACTAAAGATTCAATAAATTTTTCTATCATTTTCAATAACAAAACATGATGTGTACCATAAACGCCTTGGGAGATTCTCTTTGTCGGTCATGGATGATTTTCCATCCTTTTTATTCAGCTCTATAAATTTCCTGTCCATCATTATAAGAAGATTTCATGGGAAATAATTGTTAAGAAACATTATATATATAGAATCCCACTACACATATTCTCTTTACTCCCTTGGATTGGTGTTCTTAATAAATTCCCATAATTGGTCGGCCTCTTCATCGAGTTGATAAATTTTCAGGGTGACCTTCTCCATCTCAGAACAGTGAAGCAGAGAAAAAATCATCGCCAATGAGATGACAGACTATTCTATGACTAGTGGATTAGAAGCTCCACTATAAATTATTATGGGTTTCCCATAAAACATTAGATATCAATTTCCCCCCTCTTAAATTACGGAATAAATTTCATATTATTTAGGATTATACTCATATCCTTAGACAGTTGTGTAAGCATCCCCATGAAATTTTGAACTCCACCTCCCAACAAATTGGTGGTGTTATTGGGGAAAATGCATCATTAACCCACACATGAGTTGTTTTTCTATTTTCTAATGTAACTCAATATTTTCTAAAAGTTAAAATGTTATAAGAAAACATAATTGAAATAAGTGATGAATGTATAATTTATTATTCTGTGCAATTAAGTCTAAAGGAAAATATTGTGGGATCCCTGTGTTTAGAAAATCATCATGTGTGATTAGAAACACATAGTCTCATACTATGGGTTTCACTAAGGTTATCTAATACTAATTATGAAATTAACTAAACTATCCTATGATACCAAATATAGAGACGCTTCTTCTTCGAAAATTAATATTACATCATTTGAAAACTGAACAACATAAGACCATTACACAATGAGGATCCTGTAACATCAATGTTAATTATAGAATTAAACTTTTTCATATTTATGAATATTTTTGAATTAGATTTAAATGTCATTTTAAAATATATTCTATGTCTAATATCAAACTCGACTTGCAAAAATGGGTTTCTCTAAAATCATAAGTCACACACAAGACTCAGTTATAACAAAATTTAATATATTATTAATATTATTTTTATCATTTTTAGTTATTTAATTACCGTTATAATGATGGTAAATAATTATATTAACAATATTATGAAAATAGACATTAGAAATGTTTATATAACTATTCAGTAATTTAAAAAATTAATTAGAAAATTAGATAAAACCCTATTGATTATAAATGTTGTTTTTTAAAAACACTTAAATGGAAATAAGTGTTTTTAAAGAATAATAAAATCACTCTTGATGTATTATATTAATGAAATATATATAATTTATATTCAATGTAAACATTAAATATCATCTAATATTATTTTGGAAATTATATAAGTAGAAGTTCAATTTTATGAATAAAATGTTTATTTTTCAAAAAACGAATTTTTACCTTAATTTTTATGAGAACCATTTTTAAATCATGTTTTTCACATTTATATATTCTATTTAACAAAAAAAATTGATTTTTTGTGATAATGAAAATATGGTTGCTTCCATGATAACACAAGATGGGTAGTTATGTTATAAACACCAATACATTTTTTTATGGATGTCGGTCGTATGGCTTTTACATTTATTGATATGTGTGTATATTGATTGTATGAATATTAAAATTATCTATGATTATGTATCCAGTTACTTATATTTTTAAGGCATTTCTGCGAGTTTAAAGGTAATATTATGATTACCAAAATTTTATGTAATTTTCTTTTATTCATTGAAGTGTATTTAATACTTCTATATGGTGAAAAGTATTTATTTATGATAAATTATTCATGGATTAAATTTTTCTTCAATACTAATAGTTTTCCTTCTATTTATATACCTTAATAAGATTTTTATGTTCATAGAACGTTTTATAATGTTTTTTAATGGATTTAAAGAAGAATATAATCAAGGATTGGATCATGGAAAAGTTACAATGTTTAAACATGAAATGAAAACATGTTTCATTATAAATGATTTTATTTTATTAAAAAAATTAAAGTGATTAATAGTGTCTACATTGTAATATTTAATTTTTTATGTATGTGTTATGGACTAATTATATAAAGCATTAAATTTGAAAAGATCCCTGATGAGAAATAAATTAAAATTTTATCATCACTCAACATTATGTAATTTTTAAAGATGGGGCCTCAGAGTTGGTATCATAGGATGTTTTAGAGAACAATAGAGGTTAAGATAATATTTAAGAAAAAGTTACAAGTTATATTAACCACATTGGTTATCATAAAAGAACAAGTCATTGTTTATTTAGATAAATGTAATGAGATTTATATAACATTAATAATCATATCATAGTTTTTCTCTTCATCATAATATAATAAGTGATGGTTTAATTGATATACTCGCACTAACAATTTTCTTTTCTGTAAATGGATGGATCCAATAGGAACCAACGTAAAAATGTATATGTAGAAAAATGGGGCGGTTCAATGAATTAGACCAAAGGTATTATTATCCATAATTAATACTCCCATACATATTATAACCCAAATTTCAGGAGTCATTATTATCCACGAGAACCTTGGTATGTTTTCTAATGCATCGTATTTGAGAGAAATGAATCCCTATGGATGTTGAGGAATCAATAATAAAGACTATCATATTCATCATCATTTGTTTCAATGATGTGGAATCAATCACCTAGGAAAATATTTTAATGGGATGTGAAGGACTTATATATGTAATAATAAAGGTATTAAATCAATAACATGTGATGGGAAATGGAAGCACATAGGTGAATCTCAGAATGAGAATTAATTTCATTCGTAGTTATGAATTGAATGTTTTAAATGTGGTGAGGATGGACATTATTGAAATAAATATCTTATGAAGAGGGTTCGCAAATGGGATTAGAAATACTATAAAAATATATGTTTAGAAATACCTAATTTCATTCTAATTAATGATATGGAAGCTGAAAATGAACTATGAAAGTTATGGATTATTTCTTCTCTCATGTTTTTACATTATTGAATCTTATAACGTGATTCATGTTTTTATTTATAAGAAATATGTATTGTGGGTGAATATTGAAAATAATGGTTAAAACATCATGAATAATGTTGAATAACGAAAAAGTCAACATAAAAAGGATTCAAGAGTTCTGATAGTTTGTAGGATGATGAAATGATTAAATGTATTAATTCTGTTTTCATTATAGGATTACTTTGGATGAATTTTCAAAGTATGTGTAACTATTATGATTTTTATCTGAAAATATTATTTGAGTACGAATTATCTTTTCTTGAGTATAAATAATTATAGAGGAATTAATATCCTTTGATAGTTACATGATATTTGATCTATAGATAATTATGGGTTATTACATTTTGGGTTTTAAAATGAATGATATAAGATATACATTGAGGTTAAAGTATATTTTGGTTTATTTTTGAGGATTTTATCTCATTTTAGGATGTTATGAAAAATTATATCATTTTAGAAAAATGGAAAACATGTTGGAAGGGTGACAACATGTCACATCAAACAAGGCCCAGGGAATTGAACCCACAACTGAAGGGCGATAAGGGTGAATCACTTAGCACTAGCCTATGTGAGTCCCCTAGTAAGTATGAATTTTAATTTTTAGTTAAATGAGTTTTGGTAATGATAATAAGATAATTATTAGAAATTATATTTTATAAAATGTATATCTTTACTATAAGAATATGATTCGGGGATGATGTGATAATTGTTATTTTGGAAGACGTTCACTATTTTTGGAACCCTATCTGCCAAATGAAAATAGAATAAAATGAGATATTACTTTAGGAGTAATTATTCTATTTTATTTTTCAATAATATTTTGTTTTTTAGAAATAATGGTGTTTCAGGTTATTTAAGGAACTGATTAATCTATCCTGTTGAATACTTGATTATGTTTATTAGTCTTCGGAATAAGACATTAATAGTAATTTTGTATCTGGAGATAAATGTTAAAACATGTCCTGGTAAACTATGTGATCAAATCCTTCCTAATATTTTTGTTTTAATATTTGTTTGAATTATATTATCTAATTCCGAGGATAGTTATTTTTCAAATGGTCTATGATGAAATTTGGATTTTATTGTTTTATTTTGGTGATTAAAAGTAATTTTCTTGATCCGAGGGCTTATTATTTTTTCATAATTTATTTATCTAATCCTAAACATATTGGTTTTGATTAGTGATTAAATATTGTAGAAATAGTCAGTAAATATTTTGGGTATTATGATATTCTATAGATGTTGGTTCAAGTGATTTATGAGTGAATAATTAAACTTGAATACCCATTGTTTAAATAAAAATATGATTTTGTGGTGAAATTCAATTTGATGATGTAACTCTATTATTCCAAAAAGTATATTTCCTTAGGTTCTTATTCTATGTATGAAATAATTACATAACTTGATGAAATGAATATTCAATCAAAATCATTATCTGTTTACATTCCTATTATGAAATCAAATACTTTTTAACCCATCACATGTTACTTGTATTTTGATTGTTAACTTTCTCATGATCATGTTTTCTATCACTCTCTATCATAACATGATGGTTAGTGATTCACTGAAATCCATGTTTTTCTAAACGGAATAATAGTATGTGTTATATCAACTATGCTTTTTTAATTCATGTTATTTATTTTAATGTGTATAATTTATTGACTATTTTCCGGATATGGGATTTCAATGAAGTAACTCTGAAATTTTAATCCTTTGTTTCCAAACCCAAGACTAAAGTTGTGTGGATGCAATGGACAAAAGGATGAATGATTTAACATCCCATGTAATCATTGAATATTCATTTTTCATATTTTTTAACATTAATGAATTATATAATAATTTTTCGTTAAAAGGGATGATATATATGATATTGTACCTAACATGAAATAAGTGGTTTCTCCAAAATATTACATCCCACACAAAACAAATTTATACTGAAAAATAATATATTATTAATACAATTATTGTATATTGTAATTATTTCAAAACATTTATAATGGTGGAAATGAACGATATCAATTAAATTTTGAAAATAGCGATTACACATGATTAAATAATAATTCATTGGATTCCAAAATAAATAGGGAAAAAATATTTACCAATCGATTATAAAAGATGTGTTTTCCTAAAAAATGATTTAAATGTTAATAAGATTGTTTATAAAATAATAAAATCACACTTAATATATTTTATTAATTAAATATATATGTTACATATTTAATTTAATCTTTTATGTTTTCTAGACATGATATAATAAGAAATTCAACGTTATGAATAAAATGAGTATTTTTCAAAAAGGTATTTTTTCCACATTCTAATGGTGAACAATTTTTAAATATAGATTCTTTCTAATTTATATTTTCAATTTCGAAAATTAAAAAAAAAATTGAAGTGAGGAGAAAAAAATAATTTCGTAGAATTTTTGGTAATTTTATGATAATATTCAGTTTTTAAAGAATAGTGAAAAACATTGTATTTTAATATAAAACTAATTTTTCATCAAAAAGATTTATTTATATTGATTGTTATTTTAATTTTTTTGATGTTTAATTTTATTAAATTTTAATCATTTTATCCAATTTAGTTCATTGGATGAAATTTAATATAGAAATTGAGTAGAAAAACTATGTGAACATTTGGTCATTTTACGTAAAAAACCAATTTTTTCATTTTGACAATAACATTCATTTTAAATTTATTTTTTCCACTTATGTGATTTTAATTTTCTAAGACTAAAAAAAATTTGTAATAAGTATGAAATATTTGGTCCAATGGGATTAAATTAGTTTTTGGTGAATAATGACTTTAATATTTTATTTAAGATGATGAAAGGTAAATAGGCTGATTAATGAAAAGAATAACATTATATTAATATAAAACTACCATAAAATATGTATTAATCTTATTGAAATATTGTTTGTATACAAATACAATACAAGATCCGAAATTGAGGCCTTTCAATGCCACGTGGGTGTGATTATGACATTAATAACATTTTATTTAAATGAAAAATAAAAATTTCATAAATATGCCTCTTATTACTCTAACAATTAAAATATGAAGTTATATAATTTATATATTACACTATAAATAATATCTATAAAGATAAAAATATTTTATAAATATTTGTTATTTATTTATTATTTTATAAAAATAAGTAATCACATTTCATTATGAAACAATGATTATGCAATAATAGATATATTGATAGAAGAATCAAATAAATGATATAAATATTTTTTAAATAAATATAATATGAAGTATTATATACCATTAACGTATTTAATATATTAATATGGCATATTATAAGTCCATTAAATTCCTTTTTTGGTGTAATATATCTATTTTGATTTCATTTAAATTCAATGAAATGAATAGTATCAAAATTGACATAATTGATATTTTATAAAAATAATAAGTCATTAAATTATTAAAAAAACATTAAAATAATTAAAATTACAAATTTACTATGATATGGTATAAATATTCATAATGTATCCATTAATTGGAAATTAAATCCATATTTTTTATATTTCTATCCTCTTAATATTTAAAATATTATTACAATATTTAAAATTAATAGAGAATAATTATGGGTAATCCAAAATGATAATGTCCAAAATAAAATACATACATTACTAAAATTAATGTATTATATGATTTAGAATTATAATCATCGTATATTATAAGTAAATTATTTTGGGACTATTTGGAATCGAAATTGAATTTATATTAATTTAATGATTTTATTATTTCCATGGTCCCCCTCCCACCTGCTATAAAAAAACCAAATCCCCTCTATTACTCACATATCCAAAGCCTTTTTGATTGTAAAATTTATACCAAACACCCTTCTTATACTCCCTATCTAAATTCATGAGACCTTACTTTCGGCATATCAGCCTCCTTAGAGGTGTTAAGGTGCTTTTCAATGGTGATCAATCGAAGAAGAGGTATCAATTTCATTATGTATTACAATTTTATTTCTTCTTCCACTTCAATAAAATTATCTTTTTCTTAGATGAAATAATATCTATAACATTCAAAATATATTGAGATGTAATTATGATAATATCATCAACTAAATCCATCTCCACATCCATTAAATGGGAATGTTATTAATCATCCTTGTGTACGTGTAAACTATCACCTCCACGAACTGATCTAATACATTTTCTACAATTTTCCCTCATGACTCATTCTAACTATGGGATCATTTATTATATAATATATAAAAAAATATTTTACATTTTGAAATAATAATATTTGAATTCTATTATTACATTCAATTTACATAAAAATGATAATGTTGTTCATGTGTAGGTGTGAATAGTCACCTCCACAAAGAGATTTGAATCATTTTGGTAATATATGTGTTCCATGAAATACATATTTATTGGTTTATATTATCATGTTAATGTTTTATATCAGAGGTTTCATGTTATAATTTTTCATTTCAAGGACAAATAATTTTAAATTCGATTGTATTTTTCTTGGTAAAATTTATGATTTTCAAGATGAAAAATATAAAATTTCTCAGGTATAAAATTTTATAAATAACATCAAAAATACTGATAACACTAATTTAAAATTTTGATAACTTTTAAAAGATTTCATGAAATATTTTCATAATATGCTGTCATATTTTGTAGTTATTATGACTTTCTGTCGTATATAAATAGTTTTTCTATTTATTTATTCTAAAACCCATTTTCAGTGTATTAATTGTGTCAATATCATCTTATTTAGTTTAATTTTAAAAGTTAATAATTTTCTTGATGGGTGTTTTTTTATATTTTTTATGTTTTATATTACATTTTATAGATAAAAAGTTTTCAAAAACTGATTCTTTTCTAATAATAGCTATTTATTATTTATATGTCATTTAGAGATATTCCATATTTAAATACCAACATGTTTGGATGGATTTTTTCCTACCTTTCCAAATATTATATATTTTAGTATGTACTTTATATCTTATGGATCTCTTGGGATAGAATTAACAAAGAGTGTATGAGTCTTCATAGAGGTACAAGAGAAATATAGACTCGATAATGTGAAAATGATTTATAAAAATGGTAGTTAGTTTTTTTGTTGACTTATATGTTGATAACATGTTTTTAGATTTGGGGGAATAAAAATAATTCTATTTACTTACAAAATTACAACTATCAATATTAGTTTATTTATAAACTGACATGGAATCAAATCAACATATTTATTTTATAAATATATATATAGAATGTTAATCTTAAAAAGGATTTCAATGTCGATTATTCTTAAAAACCGATGTTAAAATGGTATTTCAATTTTTTTTATAATAAGAACCAATTTCGAATGCCTAAATTTTTTTCTAGTTGTACATTGAATGATGATTTTCTACGAAACAAACATTGAATATATGAATCAGTTTTCCCATTTTCAAAATAATATAGCATTCATTTTCTTAATTTTTGTAATAAAGATAATTAAATTTAGAATCAATAGATTTAACATTTATATTTTATATAAACTATTACTTAAAGTCCCCCTAAGTTTCATTTTTGTCAATTTTTAGATGATATATTGATGAAAATAACTGTCAAAAATATTATTTATAATGTCTATTTCATTAACCATAGTTAAAAATGATGTTAAAAAATAAAAAAATGGAACCTTTAAATACTCTATTCTACTATGGGCCTTATTCATCATGCATGAGATGCCACATCTTCACCCATTCCTTGTTAATGGTTCAATTTCCCTACAGTTTGACTTAGATAGTTTGACAATCATGTACATGATGATATTAAATTTATTACCTTAAACTACACTAGGAATGAAGTGCATACATATATTGATGCAAAAAACAAATAGGGTAAACAAGAAAAAAATCATACTCTATCCAATCAGGTCATCCTTGTGACTTAAGAAAAATGATTCAGTAATTGTAGGTGGCCTAGAAATAGTGGGACCTATCACCATGTCCTGAGAAAATACATTCTCCACTCATTGGACCCTCTATTTTAGGAGAATGTATGATCAAAATCTAAAATCCCTTTACATTACGAAATCCTCTCAGATGTATCAACCTATGTGTTAAATTTTTTTGAATATTAACTGCTTTATAGGTTGAAGTTTCATGCACATTGGTTTAAATAACATGACCATATGGAACTAAACTATATATAATACCTTATCATAACCTTAAAAAACTACAGTATAACTAAATTATTCTAGATTATATAGAACAATTGTCAATTCAATTTTACCATAATCTATATGAACCATTTCCTCATTGTATGATTTTAATGTGTGGTTTTGACAACCATTCCACAATATGTTAAATTTTATTCCCTCAATATATATTCCATGGTTTGAAATAGATCAATGTCTAATATATTTACTATAGAAGACTATGCCCCCTCTTCATTATCAGTCTCCCACTACACCAATAGACATTTTTGATCATCACTTGGAAACTCATTCAATTTTCCTGTTAAGGAGAGTCTGTCATTTTCTTAAACTGATACACCCATCCGATTTACTCAAAACTATGTTGGAAAAATATTGAGTGTTTAACTCCATCCAAACGTACACTCAATTCACACTTGTGATTCACACCATCATTTAATTGGATTTCCATCATATTCCTTGTCTAAATGGACTTCCTAAGAGAAATTGTGCTTAACCACACTAGCTCACTCACTATCCTGGGAACATATATTGAAGGAAAAAATATGAAATTTATATGTTCATGTGTTTCGAATAGGGTCAAAAGTTGACCATAATTTGAATGTCACTACTCATGGTAGTATGATAGTGAAACTAGTGTTTAAAATAAGGATATAAATCTTCTTTTATCGTAATTTCTCACCCCCCTTGTTTTCCACATCATAGAAATCTCAATCCACATTCTTCGTCCTCCTTTTTATTAAGTTAGAATCCAAAACCCATGGTTTTACCCCAATAATCAGCCTACAAATGATGGGAAATAAATTCAGTTGTGTAGAGTTTCACTCCCCAACTAAGGATTTCCTCATCCAAAAACTCCCAGTAGTCGATGGATCAGTCTAACTCCTAATATATATTCCCTAGATGAGACTCTCAAATAAATTAATATTCTTTTGTTTTCCTCTTGTTTCTCACATAATTCATGAATCACGTTGTCATAGGGGATTATAGTATATTATTTTATTAATATGACAAATTATAATATTATATGTGTGGGAAATGATACTATTATAACATAAATAAAATGAGTTACAGCATGAAGGGTCATTAATAGACTGAATCTGCTTATTAAGTACAAAAAATTGGTGGAATGAACTCTCTAGGGATTGGTCTCTCCAATTTATAACTCCATCGCATATTGCCTCTTTTAGGGAGTAATTAAGGCTTATTACCAACATGTGAGCTCCATTATATATAAATGTGGAACATTACGGGCCTCATCGAATTGGATTCTTTCCCAACCCTACTAATTATGGAAATAAACCACCAGATATGCTTCCCCCACAACCTCATCCTCTACTATCACCAACTTCAGCATTATTTAGAAGATAATATACTCTTTGGAAGTAATGATGGATTTTTACTTTTGTTCATTCATCCACAGCTAACCAGGATCATGTACAGCCAACTAGACCACCTTGGTACCCTCATATTTCTCTTTATACATGGAAACATTCATTTGTCGCACATCTACATACACTCTCTCCGTAAGGTAGACATGCGTCAATGAATAGAGGGATCATGAATCCATTCCTCCATTCCCCAGGTTTACCATCCAATGGGGGAAGGATCCCATTTGGCTCAATATGTATTATTATGTGGTTAATGTGATAATGTTATTAGTATTTTCCAATCCCTATTCTAAAATATGGGATTCTCTTTAGTGATTTCACAACAATAATATTTTAAGCCTTAAGATTGAAGAGACTCATATTCAACAAATTTTTAAGGAAATTGTTGATAGGGTACTCCTCTTATATCCATTTGGGTGGGTTGCACTTTATGTTTAGAGGTGGGATGTAATGGTTTAACTATTATCGGATGGATGAATGTCTACTATCCTTTGTTTCTGCCTCCCCCCACAACCATATACTCATTTACAATAAGTTCCAAAAATAGTTTTAGGGTTTGATTACGAAAATGGTTAGCTGAAAATGGACAATAGGATTCCTATGTGATAGGTCAACAATAGGACAAATCATCTCTACTCCCTCATCTATACCCAATTTCTAAAGAAAACCCTTCCTTCATAATTCTTCCACATAAAGTAAGGGAAATTATTTCTAACAAAAGTAAAACATTGGGTAGAGAAAATATTTTTTTAAAAAGTTGGACATAAATGAATCAGTTAATTAAATAATATCAATGTCCTGGTCCTTGAACAAGAGAAAAACCACTGGATACGCTTTTCAAATAGTTATAACATCGTCGCCCACCACAATGACCCTCTATATTCTGTGGAGGGAAGTTACAATATAACAAAATTTTTAACTGTAGAATAGTTAGGAAAGTAACCAAGTCATCATGAGAATAATTAGAAATGGGGATTAGAGACCTACTTGGAGGTGTCATGGGGATCTTAATGATGAGCCACACCAAAAGTCGTGCCCCCCAAATAGTGTGATTCACTTTTATAATTCCTTGTAGGCACCCCTCATAGATGATCGAGAGTACTGGAGGGTCTGTACCATCCCCTCTCACCACTTCTATTGAATCCTCTTCCAATCAGGCCTCTGTAACATACACATAGGTGGGGTCAATTGTACTTGTGAGCAGATCACATTACCCTTGATAGAGGCCCTCTAGATATACTTAGTAGATACTTGCACGGTTCAAGAACATGGTTTATAAGTTCTAATGGAAATAATGATGACATGATTAGTTGAAATGATTTACCTCTCATAAAAGGATCTCAATAATGTCATCCTCCTTGGGAGTGACTTCACCACTCTCCTATGAGATTTCATGGTTAGTATCGAGACCCTAGGAATCCTCACAACTGAAAACATATGAGTTAAAATTGGGATATAGTGAATCATAAGAAATAATCTTCATGGAGATTATTTATTTAGGACACGCACAAAACATCACTGTCACTCATGTAGTGGTAGGTTCACCCTCCCTATTCCAGTACAAGAAGAAATATATTTCAACTATATTTTTAAACCAATATATAAGTTCACTTAGGTTGTATTTTTTGTATCCCGACATCTAAAAAATATATCCCTTCATAGTTATGTACAATAACATCTAATTAATCAGTGATATTCAAAAAATATTTATTACAATTAGCGAAAAATAATGAAGGTTTCATCAGTCAACAAAACTATATATATAACATCTCCTTTCTAGGGCCCCCCTTAGACCATCTCTTACCTCTGTCAGAACTCTCTGACTACTCTTGTAGCTACTTTTTATGGATATCCAACCCCACCAAAATGAAATGACCAAGAAGGACCATGATCTCCCACCATTAACCTATCCTGATCCCAATTTTCCAGGTGTTCACTTTGAAGGGAAACTTATACACATCCCTGTTACCCATGTGGCTCACTTGACATTCCCACATTCCTCCCCCATTGGTGTAAGATCATGCATGGTTGTCGTAGGATCCAGTTAACTACATAATTATAGGATACATTGTCACCACAATTGGATAGAAACAACATAATATTATTCGTGGTTCTTTCACCCTAGAACATACACAATAGCTAGTGATGGTTAATGGGGGGCCATTATTCATGTACACCATGAACACATGATCCAAAAACTATTGGATTCATCCAAACAACTACGTGAACTACATTGGAGTGTGTCATTCGTAATAGGTATGGTTGTCAATCCGTATATCCATAAATCTTCTATGGAATAGAAGAACATAGTTCATCTCCTTCAGAATCCCCTCTTGGTTGTCGACCATCTCACTGGTTATGGTTGGTAAAGGTCTGATGTTGATGTTCCTATCATTACTGATGTTCACCATCACCATAGATTCATTGAGAATCACTGGTTTCACCTAGGAAATTATGAAAATATAATGTTGTAGACAAGCATATAGAGCATTAATTTGGTTTTAATCATATACCACCCAATGGGTTCCATGATCCATCCTTGTAGAAATTGGAATATACTACAAATATATGAAGGAATTTCCCCACTTGTAATATTCCAAAATTGTATGTACAGAATAAAAATAATAGGGACACCCAAGATAAATCACTTTTATTTCTCCATGTTGTCCTACATCCCCAACACTATTGGTAATGGGCCCATACATTCATCGTAAACCAGTACCATCCATCCACTGAGTAATGTTTCTAGGAAGATCATGTATAACAAATCTAGAAGTGAGTCGTTCATGTCATACACCCACTCCATATAAAATCCCTCCTAAAAAAATAGATAGTAGGACCCTTATATCTCCATGCACTATTCTCCCATATAGAACATTGGGTGCCCTAGTATCATCTCGATAGCGAAATCATGAAAATTCTCAATCATGTCTTGAAATTGATGTCCTTGTTGAAATGGTGTCGATACCCATTACCTCGATCAACTTTTCCAGAAGAATATTTTTTTTTACTCTCTAATAAATAAAAAAATATCATAAAAGGATCTTATGATATTAATATTCCATAATGATGATCCTACCAATATGATAAAGATCCAAAATGTTGATCCACACCTCCCTATGATAAGGGTGTAAGGTGTTCATGTATGAGAACCACCATCAATGAAGCTCATATAATAGATCTTGTTGGAGATAGACATAGAACTGGTACATCCACACTACTTCATATAAACAGACATGTCATAGGTCATCCTTATAATCATTGCAATTAATGTGTTCCCAGTATGACCAAACCCACTCAACAATATGATTTCCTCCATCTTGCAGACCTCAATCATCACACAATCCAATATGTTCATTTTAGATTCCAGCATGAATATTTCTCGTATAGTAGGTGTGGAATTATTTATCCACTAATTATTTCCCTATCACTATTCTTATAAATTCAATCAATGTGTATATGGATAAATCTTCTCATTCTTTGATTGGGTGGATAGTAGTAGTATCATTCCACGTGTTTCGTATGTCATGTTGAGTGATCCAAAAATGATGCATGTTAAATTTAGTGGATGAGATTAACACGTCACCAAAAAACACACAATTATAATGTTAAAGTCTGTTTCCCAAAAAAATAACCCCTCTTGGATTGTTTCAGTACACTCAATAGCTGTAAATTATCATATTTGGACATCATAGCTTGAAGAATGTTAAGAATGTTGGCTATATATCTCCTCTAGGAAGTGGCTATAGTGGAATCTACAGTTGTTGTAATAATGTGGTCATCTAGGTTGCCATTTATATGTTATTTCAATTGAGTGTAGAGACTAGATAATGAAATATTTTCTTTTTCTATAAATGATTTTTTTAGAAAAATTCCAACAATATCATACAATATTTGGCTACATCATGAAAGACATCTTCTATAAAATGGACTTACTCATATATCACATCATAGAAATCATGAGTTAGTGAAAATGACTATAGTTCTTTTTAGGAGAGGAAGATTTTAAAAAATAAATTTTTGGTGACCAGAGAGGGAACCCTAACCCTATTTATAGGCCTATGACCACCCACCCATACCACACACACTCCCACATTCATGTTCAAACAACTATATTGTGTGACCAGAAGTGATAGTTTCATGAAAATGATGGAAACATATCATACCCATTGAAACTATCTTCAGAAATAATCGTTCTACTTCCCGATCATCTCTAATTTAGAAGGGGGAATTTGAAGGCTTTGAAAACATTCATTTAACAATAAATTGTGTGGTTTCTCCAAAAAAAATACACAAACTCCCCCTAGATACCATTCCATGGGTAAAGCATCGAGTTCAACTAACATTTGATTTATTCGTGAATTTTTTTAATGAATGAGGATGTTTAACATCCCAACATAGGTACCACACACTGGTTCCTTGAGCTAGAAAACAATGTCACAACAAGAGATCCACTCTATATTACATAGGCATATGATTAGTATATAGGGTTTAATAAATCAGTAATGGAGAGACTATAGTCTCTTTCATCAGAGTAATAAATTTTAATAAATAGTTTCAGAATAACCTATCACTATAAAAAAACCAATACCTCATGATAAAAAAATCATGAAATAAAATATAAAAACTAAATAAGTAAACATTCCATGAAAAACTACTTTTACAATGTCAAATTAAAACTAATGAATTATTCCACTGATTACACGTGAGTAAGTCTCAAACAACATCTAGTTCCCTCATCAATGCTCAATCCACAAATAACACAACTAACACAAGGCCTTTTTTCTTAACTCTTACTACAATAGTGAGATTAATCATGTTGCCTCTCAGAAATCCCGAGTAGGGTGTGACTATTAACTAGTATCCACCACAAAAGGATTCTAAAATAATATCCAGTCAATAACCGTGTATGTATTTGTATAACGAAATAAAAACAATGCATAAATAAATAGATATCACAATATCAATTTATTCATTTTTTAAAATATAACTACCTCGGTTTCTAAGGACACATGAACCTCAATACATTCTTTATCCCATTCAATATTATATACTATACCCATGGGATATCATCTTCTATAATTCCAGTATAACCATTCTATCTCATCTCCATTTCAGAATATCATTGTTATCATTATAGATCTCAATTCTCGTATGATTTATATTGTTTCCATTCATCTTTTCATTAATCAATTCAACACTTAATTAATATTCTCTTTTTGATTAATTAACAAAGGAATTAATAAATATTCCCCTCTCATTAATTAACTCACAAATTAATTAATATTCTCTTCTTATTAATTAACACAATAATTAATTAATCCTGTCATATTATTAATTAAATGAACAGTTCATTATTTTTCTCCTCTTAGTAATTATCTAAACAATTAATTAATCATCTCATTCTATTTATTTAAATCATAAATTAATTAATAATATAAACTATATTAATTAACTCAACAATTAATTAATCATCTACATTCACTACTAATTCAAAAATTTGATTTTCACATAAATTCAAATAATTAATATCGAAATTAATTAATAAAAAAATACATCCCAATAAACACATTATTAATTAATCAATTAATTAATAATTTCACAATATCATTATAATATAATTAATTACATATGATTACAATTCGAACCATAATCAATATAACAATCCTTTAGTTAATTCTAACAATTAATTATTGAAATCATATTCAATGTAATTAGACGTAATTAATTCCACAATTAATTAATCATAGTTTATAATTAAATATCACACAATTAATTCAACAATTTATTACCTAATTGATAATACCAATATCTCATAATTAATTCGGCAATTAATTATCAAATTCAACAGTCAGTAAATCTCATAATTTCCTAATTACATCAACTAATTATTTTAGCACATGAATTAATCCAAGTTATGAATTATTATTGTTAAAAATACATTAGAAATTATACAACATTCATATACAGAATCAATATCATGACTATGGGATTTCAATATGAGACCACCTACCTCAATTCGTTGATGATAAAAACCCCGAATAGAAATTCCCAACATTTGAGCAGCATAATGGTATAGAATGAGATCCAAATCTAAAACCCCAATTCATTATTATATAAACCAATAACTCTACTATCTAGATCTATATCTATAATACTATCAATATCCACAATATAGGTTCTTGATCTAACCCAAAATAGGTTGAACAACCACCAAAATAATAGGATAGAAAATTGAAGGATGGACATGAAACCATGAGGGATAGTATTCTCTCATTGGGTGGTTGTGAAACTTCGATCCAAGCATCAAATCATGATGAAAGAATGTTATGATGAATTTGAATCTATCTAGATTTCTTTTAAATCAATATAAATTGATTTATTTGGATTTTGGGTTATAGAAGTGAGTTTGGGAGTTCAGGTGATGAAGAAATTAATTTTCAAATGCCTTTAAAAGTCAATACCAATTTTCTAGGTAGGAAATGTTTTCCATAAACATGTTCCCAAAAAATTCACTTATTAATTTAGGGGGAATTATTAATCCTAAGTGGTTTCATGGTTTCACAAACCATTGACCATGTTTGAAAATCGCCACTGTTCATGGTTTCTGGGTTTACTAGGTGGGGGTTCACTCTTCTCTCTATTAGAGTGCCAACTATGCATAACATGATTTATTTCAATTTTCCTCATTATTCACCCATATTCACACCAATGAAAACCCCAAATGAACCATATATAACATTATTAAAAATATGACATATAATAAATCTTGATAGAACTCTAGAAAATTTTGATATCATAAAATTTACCAAATTTATAAAATCACATTGCCGAGCTACAGTAACAAGATTCTCTATGATTATTATTAAAAAAGAAAAGGAAATGGTGAATGCATGTATGATTCCATTTCCCATTTCTTCACATGCACACATCATTGTTTCCTAAATATACAAACAATCAACATAGTCTATCCTCGAAACAAAATCTCATTGTAATACAACACACTTATTAGATGCTCCTCAATGGATTTATCTTCCTTAAGCACTATACAATCCTCGTTTATCGCATGATAATGGTCGAGGTGATACCTCTATAGTTGTGATACATGAAAAACATCATTCATAGTACTATATTTGTTGCATCCTAGTTTATAATTCTTTTAAATGGAGTATGGTATGTGTTTTTTGACAATCATCACATGGAATATATTGGATTTTTCAATGAAAGGAATCCAATAATTAAATATCACAATAGTATTGAAGGTGGTGACGTTTCATAGTGTTTTCCAAGAGGTAAAAAATATGGAGGAAGGAGCTATCATTGTAAATATTTTTTTTGGAATCATCCATAAAAAATAGTTTTAAATTCATGGGTTTTGTGAAAACTATTATGATGTTCACTAATATAAAGAGCATCTTGAATAGTTATGGTGATCTCCATGATTATGATAATTAAATCATCAGGATGTCACAAAAAGGATTTATAGAAATATTCATGGTTATGACAAGCATCACAAATATGGAATCGACATGTAGTTTTGTGAGAGGATAATAATTTCAATGATGTTTTTGAAAGATCCAAAAAAATGACATGAGAAGGAGGATCAACATGAGTAGCTAAGCATACAAATACGAGGCATACCCAACATCATCTATAATGATTTTTTTCAGAGAAAATATGGAATCGATCTGCATTCATGAAACCAGGGAGTTCCATGAAACTAGTTTTCTTTGTGATCTTGAGAAACCAGAAAAAATTACCCAAGTCTTGGATGATTACAGTGATTCTATAAAATGGGTGCATTGTGATCATGGGGTATTCCACATTGACTAAGTGATATTTTTAAGGGAGTTTGTTCTATGAATGTTGGTTGCTTCATGAAGGATTATTCTTCATGTAGGTTTGCGATGAAAGGAAATATTAAAAATCATTTGTAATTTAACAATTATTTCATAGTGCATAAAATCAATTCAATGGTGCTAGTTGTGTCTTGTTCTAAGACATTGACCAAAACAGTAATGTTAATCCATTGAAGGGACCTTCAAGTCGATAAAATGAGTTATACATATATCAAAATAGTGATCTTAGGTAGTTGATAGAAGTGATCTGAGGGGTGTTTTGTGCTATTCTGAAATACTTTTAAACGAAGAGTGCATGACTCAGAGTGAAAATTTAAAAAAATATTTATTCCACAACTAGTGAATATTAGTGGATTTATGTAAAATCTAAAACATGTCTGTGTATGCTCTATGGAGTAGTACTTAGTGTCAAACAATGTTAAATTGGTGTGTGGACCTTCTACATGTGAATGTTTAAATTACTACACATTACTATGATACAGTTTTACAGGGTTCCAACCAATGTGGTAACAAGATCTTTCACAATAAAATAGAAATTTACTCCATAATCTGCCCCTCCCTTATTACGGATTACTGGGGTTTTTCATGTGGTATCATATCAAACATGTTATTGGTGTTAAATCTATACTTTTATATCATGGTGAATTCATTCAATGTCAAGGGATTTCCCCTCTTTAATTGAAGAAATGATTAGATCTTTAAGAAAATGACGAGATCTCAACAGTGATCTCTTGGAATTGAATTCCTTCATTCCACTGCATAAAGAATACAAGTCACTAATACAAAAAGGATTTCATTTACTGATGTAGATATTAAAATAATTGATTTATATTCCAAAGCATAGAATGACCCTGCAATAGAAATTTTTAATCTAATATATATAAAAGCGTTGAGTTGTACTTCAAAAAATTCCATGAGGTAAAATCCTGAAAATATTTAAAATGGTTACCACAATGTGAAGGAGGAAAAAATATATGCTTTAAATAATAGGTTTTATGATTTAAAATTCATCCAAATGCGAATGAAGATTCCATTTTCAATCAAATTACTGATGTTGATGGTGTAATATGTGGTATTGGTGAAGAAATAAAAGACCATAAAATTGTCATGAAAATATTGACATGGATTCGACCTCTCTAAAATAAAAATGTATCCACACTCAAGGAAGTGTACTATATAATCATTATTTGGATGATTTATTGAGTATTCTAGTGTCTTATGAATTGAGAGTTAAACTAGAAGATACAATGAATAGAATATTCTAGTAAATGGAATTAAATGACATGAAAAAATGGATATTTTAGGGGATAGATTTGATAAAGATAATGAAGTAAGTAAAATTATATCACTTATTTTAAATAAATTCAAGAACTAGAAAGGAATATTTGAAGTCATGTTACCTTTTCAATGTTTTTATTATGGAATTATTGGGAGGATTTTCTCTCAGTGCTCATGAATTTTAAATAATGAATAAAGTGAAGCTTGAAACATGAATAAGATTTAGAACTTTTTTTCAAATAATGTTGACTTCAAATATAGAATTAAACTGTAGATAAGGATTTCATTTGTGAATTATATGATGACGATATTGAATTGTTTGAGGAATAATAAACAGAATTCAATTCTAGAATCCACGCATCAATGATTTCTACCATTAAAATGTCAAAACCATCGAGGGATAAAGATAATGATAATTAGCTGACCTCTGATATTGATCACAGTTTTCAACATAAAAATTCTCTTGGAATTCTTCAGAATTAAAGTAATAGATGAATAATTGGATTGATTATTTTAATGAATCATCAAAATATGTTGATGAAATTTAAGCTGAAATTTAATGACTAGAAGATGTGGTAAAAGAACTAGAAATGACCATTGAAATAACAATAGATGTGGTAGAACTAAAACTGATAGTTATATAATAGGAAAATATCATTAATGGTCATTAATCCATACTAGTGTAGAATTACAAGATGCTAGAGGGTCTTGAAATAGAATTTTTTTACTATTATGAGAAAACATTAAAGTGAATCAAATTTAATAGAAACAATGAAGAAAATTCAGTTAGGAAAATTCTCAGAGGATGAGCTGTAGGAGAGATCCAAGAATGGTTCATATGGAGTTTAAATGGGTTTTAATTACCAAATCCCCACATAAAATGGAATCATTGGGATTAGTTATGAGGATGAATAATATAACAATGGAAATAAAATGATTCAATTTAATTTCAAGCTGAAATAAGGACACGTCTTAATGTTGTATAAAGTCCGAACAATGAAATTATCAAATCAATGTAGGCGGAGAACTAAAAAAAATTCTCCTATTTCCAAAAAATATCAATAGTCAAAATATAATCCTACTTAAGAGAACATAAGATACAATAGAATTGAAAAGACATTTCTTCTTCTGAAATTTCCATTATGTGGCTATATAGGTCATACCCTCTCATACTGTGATGAGGAGAGGAGCTATCTAAATGGGAATGAAATTTGAAGGCAACAACAGAGATAAAATTAATATCATACTTCTAATAGATAAAATGATTCTATGGATATTTTTTGGATACTCTGAAATTGATAATAAAGCCATTATTCCATGTAGAGGAAACACAAGAATGTCGCATTAATAACTCAAAGAGAAGAGAATAAATGTCAAATAGATGACATTTATATTACAAAATGATGTTCCTCAATGGAATAAGTGTATCATTATGATTAACCCTTGAATATGGAAAATATATTTTAGATACGATTTCCATCCTTCACTCAATATAATATTTCATGGATGGAAAAGAAGAATATTGAGAAATCCAATCGTGCTGATGTTTCTATCAAAGCTACAAAAAATATAATAACTTGGATTCTCAATAATGGATGCCCATCCCATTTAATGGGAAATGTATACCTAATAAAAAATATAAGAAAATTGATGATGAATTTTTAAGGATTGGTAAATATGGTGCATTATATATCTAAGGCAGTGGAACTAATGAGATGGCTAATGTGGAGCTGATGAAAACTAATGTTAACTATGTGGATGGTTTTTTTCACAATCTCCTTAGTGTGAATAAAATATATGAATCGGGACTTATAGTAACATTAAATCAAAATTTATTAACTATAAATAAAATGATAAGTAATTCTATCTTGAAAGTTTGAATAACAAATGGCAACTTATATCATCTTGACATTGAAGTGAGCATTTTCTATCTGAAAATTGAAGAAGAAGAAAAAAGTTGGCATCAAAGAATAAGTAACATTAACAAATAAAAAGGAAACATTATCTAAGAAAATCATAGTCATTTATGTTCCCATTATTATTAATGAATGGTAAAAGACTTGTGATGCTTACGTATGAGGGAGGGTATTTAGAAATTCATATTGGACAAAGTATGAAAGGGTATTAAATCTTATTGATCTCATCTATATATAGATATGATGTATGATAATTGTTTCATGAAAATTTTAATAAAGGTAATTAATTATTTTCCTTGATTATAATAGATGAATTCCTTGTTTGATGTTTATATATAATAATGTTAAATTTCTCAATAGAATGAAAATATATAACCGAATATCTAAGAATCATACTGGACAGACAATCAGTGTTATTATATCTATCAATGGAGTGAAATACACATCCAATTATTTTGAAAATTATATATAGAAACATTAAATAAAACATATGGTTTTGGTTGTGAGAAATCCATAAAAAATGGATTTGTTGAGAACATGAACTAACAGGAGGAAAATATTTCTAGAACAATTATGATTGAGAGTTGTATCTCTCCCCATTATTGGTAATGGGTTGTTCATGATGTAGTGTATATTCAAAATTACATGGGGCACTATATGGGATAATTGAAGACATTATATGAGTCTTCTCATGAAATTAAGCCATGTTTGAAATATTTCCATGTTTTTGGAAAAAAATATTCATCCTAATAGTGAAAAAAATCAAGGTATGTATGGTGACACTCTAGAAAAAAATAATATTTCGTGTATATTAAATGCATACAATATCCTACACATGTTTCAATAAACATATATGAAATATTGAGGAAATATATGAGGTTATAATTGTTGAATACAAGACCCAAAATTCTCTAAGTGGATTGTATGTTGATGTGATAGAGGATGTAGAAGATAATAGACACGATATAGATTCAATTTTCGAAGTAGAGGAAATAGTGTATAACATTCAGAGGTCACAAAATGATGATGATTCAAAATAATAATAATAATAAGATATGGTGCCTATAGAATCCTAATATAAACCCTGAAGGAGGAACAAAAGAGTAGAAATTGATCAATCTAATATCATTGGGGATTGGACAACACCCACACAAACAATGATAAATGAGGACAAAGGTACATTCTACCTTTCTATCTGTTATGGAACCATACTCATTTGAAGAAGCTTCATATGGTGAGTCATGGGTGTTAACCATGAATGATGATTTATATGAAATTGATGATAACCAAGCATGTGATCGTGTTAAGAGTCCATAAAATCACAATTTTATTGGAACAATGTTGATATTTAAGAACAATATTGATTATCAGGGAAATGTGATTAGAAATAAGGTGTGTATGTTTTGTAAAAAAAAATCCCAGATTGAAGCCATTGATATAAATTAGTCATTTTCTATGATATCTAGAATATATTAAATCAAGATCTTTCTAGATGTGGAAAATTTTATTGTATAAAAAGAGTATCAAATGGATGTCAAAACAACCTTCTTACATGATGTCAATGATTAAGGAGTCTATATAGAAAAAACGGCAGGTTTTCTTCTTTTTTAATGATGAATTAAATATTTGAATTATGAAGAAGGAACTCTATGGTTTGAAGCAAAAACTAGGATTTTGGTACTATTAGCTGGATTTTTATCTGATGAATCTTGAATTTAAAAGAGGTCAATTGGATCATAATCTCTATGTGAATAATTCTTAGAAATACTAGTATATAGAACTGGTGTACATATATGATATTATATTTGGAGGAAATATGCATGGATCAATTGATGAACATTCCAATCACATGAAGCCAAAATTTTAAAATTATTTAATTGGGATATCACATACTTTTTGTGCTTTAAGTGACTCAGAGGAAAGACTAAATTTTTTATATAAAATTATTCATGAGATTTTCCAGATAAATTCAATATTCAGGACTCCAAACCAATTTTGACTATAATTACGGTTAAAACAAAACTGGTAATGATTAAGGATATGACATATATAGATCCTAAAATGCATATGAGACTCATTTTAATCTTAATATAATTTATAGGAACATGTCCATTTATTGTATTTATAATTATTATGGAGGCCCACATTCAGTGTAATCAAATGGATGAACATATAGTGGAGGTGAAAAGACTCATGAGTCACCATAATGGTATATGACAACCCATCTCTTTATTACACACGTAAACGTGATTTATTTAGGAGAAAAATTAACTTGATTATACAAATAAGATAGTGAGGTATAGTGTCTTTGGGGATTAGGAACATTACATAACTACATAAAACATACGATGCAACATCTTATTGAAAACATCCTTTACATGACAACAATATTGCCTCATACATAGCATTACATGGGATAACCTGTGGACATGCATAATAAAAGGGTGTGATATAAATCCTTGTAAGGGAGTTAAAAAAGCATAACATGAATGATACAACTCATGTTACACAATATTCATATCAATGGATCATAAGAGGAACATTATCATAAAGGCATGATATACCATGATTAACATAACATGGAATTGTTGCAACAACATTTAACATTATTTTATCATGATCCAAGGCTCATTGAACATGTAAAATGATTAAACCCTCATTTCAAAAGAATAAGAATGAGTAAAACTCATTTAACATGATGTATCCTAATACTAATCGTTACCTAATGCATTGGAGCTATATTAGGGTGCACCCGTCATAATCATTTCATTTCATGCATAACTGTGCCACATGGATCATACAACATGGAATCACTCCTAATTATTTATTAAAGGATAATTGGATATAAAATTCATACATGAATATTTATAATCAATATGTAAATGTGCATAAAGGATAATGCCCTTAATAGAGAAACATGCATGGTATTCACTACACAATGACATTGGCTTTGAAAATCGGTGCAATTTTGGCAGTGTAAGGGCGTGACGTAAGAATTAATAAAAATGGTTCATGAGAGAGAAATGGGAATCTCATAAAATTTACAATAAATGAAATGTGATAGTGTAATATTGAAACATGTCCGAACAGATTTAATGGAATTTATATATGTAATACAAAAGAATTGCTTGAATGTAAATGAGGAAAGAGAAATTCATTACGGAATTTTGTCATAGTTACAGGTGTACATTGAAGGAATTAATTAGAGATAAAGGGGTCTCCCATCATTCAATCATAAAGAGGGTAGTATGGGGTAGGTGTGAAATCATACCCAATTATTTATTATTGAAAATCAAAGGGTATAACAATATAACGAAACAAGGACATAAATGAGGAATGTGTGAATATCTTACAAGGAAGTGTGATCCCAAAGGCTTGGTAGAAGAATTTGAGAGGATTCGTGGGGGAATGGGGAACCATGGTAGGGTTATAGAGAGAGGATATAAAAGTTATGATGAACTCCAAAGGTTTTGAGTGAAGAAGAAGTGGGAACTTTTGTGGGTTTATATAGGAAAGGGGTGGGAATTCTATAGTATTTATGTTTGGGTCACCACACAATAAACTATTAAATACCACAAAATAGACCACGGTTTTTTCCCATGGTTTCTTCCAAAGGGGTGTGGAAAAAAATATTTTATAAGTCTAATAGCCGAACATCTTAAAATAATGGGTACTCTTAAGTGGTGTTGAGTCACACTCTTAAGAAAATTCATTTAAAAATAAAAAATGCATTATAACTTTTAAAGGGTCCACTAAAGTTTTGGGAAATAAATAAAAAAAAGAAAACTATTTAAATGGAAAACATATATTTTCTGAACATATCATCCTTATTAGGTCATTATGGTGTCATAAATAACATTATATATTAAAACGATATTTAATTTTTACCTGAAAACTTGACTGTCTCAGAAAATTATGAAAAATTCACCATTGGATAATTTAGACATCCTGATTCAGAAAATAATATTCATTTTATCTAAATAATTTTCTAAATATTTTATTTTTTACATTTTAAATAGAAACCACAATTTATAGTGGGTTTTGACAAAAACAAGTTTTGAACATTAATAAAAATTACAATTTCATTAAAAATATTATAAAATAATTTTTAATAAATAAATATTAATTTAAATTTAAAATTAATATTTCATTAATATTTTATTAAATTCAAAAACCCATTAATTCATCAAAATAGTTTTCTTAATTCAATATTAACTAAAAATACAATTTATGCATTAAAAACTCTTTATGAAGTAACAAAAATAAATTTAATGTATAATATTTTTACATACTCATAGTTCTATTTTTTGTTACATAAACCCTTAAAACTCTTACATAAGACCTTAGGGTAAGGTGCCCGATGGTGATAGACTCTTGGGGTGCCTCAGATAACATCACCCGAGTGGAAATTTCTTGGAACTTCCACTTCTCCCATAGACGTTTCCACTCAAGCTTAACATATTCAATAACAGATTGGGCTTGGTCAAGAAAAAAGTCTAATGACACCACCTCCATTATATTCTCTGATAAATGGGCTTCATATGTAGAATGTATATTAGAGGAGTCCATTTGTTCCTTTCTCTAAGTAAATTTAATTTGTTAAATCCATAAATTTATACTTATCATGTGATCATGGTTCAATTGCTATATTAGCAACTGTCATAATTCATAACCGTATTTTAAAATCCAAAAATCCATAATACCAATGAAGTTCTAATTTTATATAAATATTTTTCATAATGATAAATTTATTTAGATCATGAATAATTTCCATTAATTAAAGTTTGGGTCATTACAATCCTTCTCCCTTATTAAATTTCATCCTTCAGATTTACTTTTCCCACACAAGAATAGATGTAAGTAACTCTGCTTGATCATTTCCAATGATCCTCACATCGCTTCTTCAAACATGTAATATCTCTATAATAACTTTATGAGGGTAATTGTTTTATTTTACAGAACATTTTCTCTATGATATAAGTTCATCAGTTGTTTCTCCTCATTTGAAATATCATTCTCTACCTATACCTCCTCTTAAGAGAGTACATGTGAAGGGTATAGTATGTAATTCTTTTTGAGGGATACATGATAGAAATCATGTACATTGGCCTTGGTAGGTGGAATTTCTAATCGATAGGCCATAGACTCGACACAATATGGAATCTCAAAGGGGATGATGTACCTAGGACTTAACATCCATTTCCTTCCAAACCTCAAGAACATTTTCCTTGGGGATATGAGTAGAAATAACATGTCTCCGTCTTTAAACTCAATGTCTAATGAAAGGTTATCTGCAAAACTCTTCTGTCGACTCTGTGTTTCATTGATATGCAACTGAGTGGTTTTCACCTTCTCCACCATTTATTTGACCATTTATAGTACTACCATCTTACTCTCACCAACTTAATCCCAACAATCTAGTGTTGAACACCTTTTCCCTTAAATGGATTCATATGGTTCCATTTTGTTGCTCGAGTGGAAACTATTATTATAGGAGAATTCAACCAGAGTACGTTTTTTACCCCATCCTTTTTTAATGTCCATTGAGCATGCTCTAAAAATTTCTTCAAGTGTCTAGATACTCCACTCATACTGGACATCAGTTTTGAGGATGATAAGCTGCACAAAAGCATATATCAGTATACAGAGCATGTGGGAGACACATCCAAAACATATAGGTGAATCATAAATCTAGATCAGATATAATAGATAGTGGTACTCTCTCCATCCTTACCACATCTTTGATATATATCCTTGAGAGCTGATCCAATGAGAGATCCTCCTGAATATCAATGAAGTGTTTATACTTTATAATATGATCCACTACAAGCCGGATTTCATTATTTGAAATGGATATATTCCGATGTCCGATGAAAAATTACATGGTGATGTTCTCCCAGTTCCATGCTAGTATGTGTAATGGTTTCATCATCCCATTAGATTTATATCTCTCATCCTTCACTTGTAGACACACCCAACCCAATGAAGAAAATTCTACGATCTACTTCTTCATATTTAACCACCAATAATTCCCTTAGAGATATTGATACATCATTGAGTTTCCTAGATGAATATAGAATTTTGAACTATGTGTATCATCAAAAAGATCCTTCTTCAAATCTGAACGTGATGGAACACATAGTCTTTTCCTAAATCTCATAATTCCTTCTTCATTAACACTTTTCTAAAAGTATTTATACCTTTTTATATCTTCCACTTTCTTCTGAGTTCCCACATCATCCTTTTGAGCATCCTTTAACCTTTCCAAAATAGACGGTTGAGAAATCATTTGTGAATGGATCGATGATGATCCCATATATATGATTCCCATATCCATGTTTATCAAATATATGATGATTCGATCCTTCTCAAATTCTCATCAATAATATAATTGTTGCATCCTTTCTACTTATTGCGTCCACCACATTGTTCTCTTTTTAAGGGTAGTAATGGATTGTGCAGTCAAACTCATTGATCAGCTTTAACCATCTCCGTTGGCACATGTTCAACTATTTCTATGTAAATATATACTTGAGGATTTTGTGGTATGTCTATATTTCAAAATTCTCTCCAAATATATAATGGATCCAAATTTTTAAAGCGAAGATCACCGAATCCAACTCCAGATCATGGGATGGATAATTCTTCTCATGAAATTTCATTTTCCTTAATGCATATGCAACGACTTATTCATTTTCCATCAACAAACAACACATTCTTTGTTCGAAGAATCATTGAATACCAATAAAATTTCTCCACATGTGGGTAATGTGATATCGGGATTAGTGATAATCCCCATTTTGAAGCCCATATTTCCTTCTTTACATTCACCACTCTACGAAAATAATACTCCCTTCTGAGTTATCTTGGTAAAATGGTTGGGTAATCGTGAGAATGTTCTAAAAAATCGTCGATAATATCCAGATGACCCCAAACATCTTCGAATATCTGTTACTGATGTTGGACTTGAACATCCTTCAATTGCATCTATCATGGAGGGATCCATACATATCCCATTTCATGTGATGATATAGCTCATGAAAGACACCTAATTCACCCAGAAATCACACTTTCTTTACATTTCATTGAGCTTCTCCTTTTTCAGGGTCTCTATACAGTTCATAGATTCCCCTAATGATCCTCTTTGGTTTTGGAGTATATAAGAATATCATCTATAAATACATCCAATAATTTGTCATGTTAAGCTATAAATACACCATTCTTCTTGACCATGATGAATTCTGGAGCATTAGTGAGTCCAAAAAGAATTACTATGAATTCATAGTGCCCAAATCATGTTTGAAAAGTAGTCTTGGAGATATCATCCTTCTTCACCCATACTTGATAATATCCCGAACACAGATATACCTTGGAGAACTATTGTGTTCCACATAGCTTGTTGAACAATTCATTAATTCATGGGACATGATACTTATTCTTTGTCGTGATTTTTTCATGTTCATGATAACCGATGCAAATGAACACTGAATCATCCTTATTCATGATGAAGAGGACTAGTTCACCATCTGGTGAAGCATTTGGGCATATAATCCCATTATCCATATTCTCATATAGTTGTTTCTTCAGCTCCTCAATCATCTCAAAAACCATTCTATATAGAGTATTGGATATTGGAAATTCCCCAGGAATAAGATCAATTGAGAATTTAACATCTCATATAGGAGGAAGACTAGGAAATTCCTCGAGAAACACTTCCGAAAATTCCCTCAGAAATAGGAATGTCTTCAAGGGTTGTTGCCTCCTTAGACTCAATCATCTGTGTCAGATATGTGTGCTCATAGGACATTAAGGTCCACACTTCAGATGATGGGGCGAAAGAAAATCCATCTTCCTCCATGCACGTGTATAAAATCGGGGTCGATTATCAACAAGGTGAGTGATTTCCCTCTCACAGAAATTAATGTTGGCTCTATATAAGGAAATCCAATCCATGATGAGAATTACATCAAATTCTAATAGAGGGAGTATGACATAGTTCTCTGGGAATTTTATTCGACAAATTATGATAGCGGGGTGTTATATTCATGAGATTAAATGATTTCTTCATTTTTCATACTCACCGACATATTTAATTCCATGATTTGTAGTGGTGCTAAGATTTTACTACTAAAATTTTGGGATATAAAAGAATATGTAGAACTAGAATCAAATAGTACGTTCACTATTATTTAATGAATAACTAGTGTACCTGTCACCACTTCGTTTATGGGTTTCACTTCAACAGTAGTGATGGCAAAATCCAACCTTTGGTGCCTTGGAGGTTATTGGTTGCCTCTGAAAACCCTTGGCTTAGGGAACTGATTTGCAATGTGCCCTGATTTATTGAATTTGATGCAATGAGTACCACATTGAGGGTTGAGTGGAGAGCTGATATATTATATGACTCCCATGGGTTCTTCTTGTCGATAGTTAATAGCCATGTGCGCTTCTCTACCACAACTAAACCATTTCTTTGTCCCCTTTTGGAAATTTACAGGGTGCTTCTTTTCGAACTTTTGGAAAGTGGGGTGTTGGATCTTCATAGAACCATTGTATTTATCCATAGAAGCACCAAAATTGAATTCCAACTTACAATTAATATCCGCCTGATTACCCAGTGATTCTCTGATTTTTATTTCGACCATGATGGAACATCAGAAAATTTATTCATAGCTATTGAAGTCACGGATAGACAGTGTGTTTCGTATGCTAGGGTTCAGCCCACCAAATATGCGGTCAACCATTCATTCAGGGGTAAAAACAATGCTATAAGCATATTGTGCAAGGCTTTTCATGTTTTCCTCATACGTTCTGACAAATTCGACATCTTTTTTAAGGGAATGGAAATCCCATGCCATCATAAGATAGAGGGTGTGTGAAAAATTTTTATTGAAAAACATATTCAAGAAATCCTTCCATTCCACCGCCATGATCTAAACCTAAGGCTTCCTATTTTTTATCAGCATCCACTACTGATTAGCATCAAACTCATATGATAAGCATCAAAGATAACCTTCTCTTGTTCGGAACATTTAAGGATCGAGAAGATCTCTTTAATGGAGTTGATCAATTTTTCGACGATTGAGGGATCAGATGATCCATTAAATGTAGGATACTTTTGTCTCATGAGGCTCTCAATGGTGACTTGTTCCTTCATAGGGGGGTTGAATGTTCATATTGATCCATTTTTTTATTCAAATCACGATTTAACTAAGAGAGAAGCGTGAAAACGTTCGCGATTCTTGCTCCCATTGGATTGGGAATCTATTTAGCATTATTATCACATTGATCATCACATTAGTTTTTACTCGAGTCCCCCTATTATCGGCCATATTCTAGAATAAGAGGAATGTTAGGGGTAACACATTAAGGGTATTCCCTGGAAAAAATTGATGACTTATAAATAACTTTTATTTCCTTAAATGATGAATCAATAGGCTTCAATCTATGATATTCATGATTTAATTTCGAACATATATTCTTAAGGGAATTTTTTTAAACCCTTAATAAGGGTTTATACTAATATTTTGAATTTACCAAAGAATATACCCCCATATTTTCATAAGAATGAGTGTAGCAAGGACAGTTGTCATGTACCAGGATACCCCGAGTAAAGCCAAAAACTCATTGTCGGTGTTTTCACCCCAAGGTATATCTGTGCAAGAGCAGCCTCTCTCTACCCACTCATATCTAGATAGAGATGTATATTCATGATAAAACAATTAGTCAATTCTCACCAGAACATAAGGATATTTTTAATATACATATTCTTGAATATGAGGATTTAATCGGGTTTTCTAATCCTAATCAAAAATAACTAATCCTATCCAATGATACCATCTATGACAACCCTGCTCTATATTACACCATTAAACAAGATTTATTTCATAAAAACATCACTTGATACAATAAATAAGATCAAGAGGTCTAGTGTCCTTGGGGATTTAGAACATTACATAACAACATAAAACATAGAATTCAACATCTTATTGAAAACATCCTTTACATGAAAACTACGTTCCCACGTACTTAGCATTGCATGGGATAACCTGAAGATATGCATAAGAAAAGGGTGATCTATAAATCCCATTAAGGGAGTTAAAAATTAATAACATTAGATATACAATACAATTTAGGCAATAGGCATATCAATACAGCATAAGAGTAAAATGAACATAAAGTCATGATATAATATGATTAACATAACGTGGAAATGTGGAATCAAAATTTAACCTGATTTTTGCATGAGCCAAGTATCATTGCACATGGAGCATGAGTAAATCCTAATTTCACATGAATTAGAATGATTAAACCCTACTTTCACTATATGTATCATGATACAAATATTTAGCCAATGCATTAGAGCACTATTAGGGCACACCTTTATAATCATTTTATTTCATTCATATGTACGCCACATGGATCTTACAACATGGAATCAATCCTAATAATTTATACAATGATAAAGGGATGTGGAATAAATACATGAATATTTATAATAAATATGTAAATGTGTATAATGGTGTATACCCTTGATTATGGAAATGGGCATGATATTCACTACACAATGACATTGTATTGGAAAATTTGTGCAATTTCGATAGCATACGGGCGTGACTATGAATTCATAACAATGGTTGATTAAAGAGAATGTGGTGTCTCGTAATATTTACATGAAATGGAAAATAGGGGGTTCATATAGATACATGTCCCAAAAAATTAATGTAATTTAGATAAGTAATACAAAATAATTTCATGAATGTATAGGAGGAAGGAGAATTTCCTTACAGAATTTCAGAATAGTAAATGGAGTACATGGAAGGAATTAATGAGAGATAAAGGGGTCTAACATCATTAGAAAATATAGTGGGATGTTTGGTGGTGGTTAAAATTGATACCCCAACATTTATAATTGGAAATAAAAGGACATAACAATATAAGGAAAATTGTATATAAATAAGGAAAGTGACAATTCCTTACTCAGAAGTGTGATCCCAAACAATTGGGAGAGGCTTTAGACAGGATTCCTGGGGTATTGGACACATTCAGGGGATTATAGAGAGAGGAGGTCAGAGGATGGACCAACATTAAAGGATTATAGTGAATAGTAAGTGGGAAAATGGGTGGGTTTATATAGGAAAAGGGAGGGGATTATTTATTTTTTAGGATTGGGTCACCACACATTAAACAATTCTGACTGATAGATGACTTATTATTATTAATTCATAAATGATACAACTTATTACCCAAACCAAACTACGGGGGTTGGAAGTAATGAAGACCCAAAGATTCCCCCATAACAAAATTATTACAAGATACATGCAACAAACCCAATCTAGAGTAAACAATCAGCCGATCGTGCTCAATACCTTCTCGTGATAAAGCAACTACCTCAATGTTGGCCTACTTCATGACGTGTCGAACCACACAACCATGGATAATCTCTAACAAGAATCACCTGGCCAAATAAATTATATTCATAGGAGCAACTATATTTCCGTGCAGAATACGAACCAGAAGTTCAGAGTTAGATTTAACCTCTCCCACCTTCAAGGAGAGGATTTTGCAAACAAGAACCCTGAAGTGGAGATCTCTCATATCGGTTTCCAAAGTGCTACCCAGATCATAAACGGCACTAAAGGCCACCATGACCGACCCATTACCATTCCGCAGAATTCCCCCACCCCAAATTTTTCCATTAATTAAGGACCCATCAACATTGAGTTTGAGACCATTCACCGGAGGCTTCCAAATAACCCACATACCATGCAAACCAGAATGACCTTCCGATATGGTGAGCAGTTTAAACAGATCTAGGGATTGATCTCCCCCCATGACAAGAGATCCCAAATCGTGCAGTAATAGTTTCATTTTTAAATGATGAGAATAAAACAATGGGTGATTCGCTAACATGTCCATGTTGTGGGCCGTCAACAACATCCAGCAGATTAAAATCAAAATAATAGATTGTACCTTCCTTTCCATCTCTGAGAATGAAGTATTCAAAAACCAATGTGTCAGGAACTCATGTAAGGAGGAGCAAGTAGGATTATAAAACCCCCAAGACCTCATGGTCGGCCATAGAGAGGCTTCCAATTAACTCTTGAAAAATAAATGGGTTACAAATTCCACTTTGGGATGAGAACATCAGTTGAACCTTGAGGCCAATGACACCACTCTTCTTTGAATATTATCCTCTGTGAGAAGTGTAGAAATCATTATCCTCCAAATAAAAAAGTACATCTTAAGTGGGACTTCTTCACTAATCCTCTCCCAATAACCCACTGCGAAGATCCCTGATTCAACTCTAGATGAGAGATAATATCCATAGCTATCCTAGATAGCTTGAAGACATTCAAATATTCACAGTTTTCCCTATATTTAAACATCATCATTTAATCCAAAAGAATGCCCCCGATAATGATCTACCATCCCAGACGACCCTACATGGATTGCATTGTAGAAACAACATCCCTAAGTCCCACTCCACCCTCTTTGATCAGTTTCACCAAGTGGCTCCATGACACCTAGTGACACCTACCTGCTTCATTAACATCACATATAAAAACATTAAACATATGATCCATGAATCCAATGTCACCTTAAGGATGAGTGATAACATCCATAACATGCATTGGAATATAAACAAGCACAATGTTGACTAAAGCAACCCGACCACCGAATGTTAAAAATATATTCTTCTAACTAAGAATTCTTCCCAGAATTTTGTTCACTAGATTCTCAAAATAATCCCTTTTAACAAGGACATTAGAAATGGCATCCCCTAGATATTTCATTGGAAACTATTTCTTCCGAATCCCCATAATAACTTTAATGTCCCAATCCATGTTCCTTGGGCATTTAGAAGAAATAAAAACACTACTTTTAGCACTGTTCATGCGCTGGCCACTGAGACAACCATAAACCGGCATAAGCATCTTAAACCATTGAAGGGATTAGATCCTTCCATTCATGAAAGAATGAATGTCATCAGCGAACATGATATGCGAAAAATTACCTTCTGAAGCCTATGAATAATATGGAAAAAGATTCCTTTCAGTAAAACGTTTAATAAATTTTGAGATGAGGCCTCCTGTGAAAAGACGAAAATTAAGGGAGAAAATTTATCCCCTTTCCATACTCCCCTTATACACATGAAGAATCCAAAGCTTGTCCCTAATAAGAAAATAGTGATCCATAGAGAAGAGAAGCACTAGGTACATAAGTCACAGAACCATGCATGGAAACCCAGCTTCCTAATGTCTTTAATAATAAATCTCCATTGAAACTTGTCAAAATCCGTGTTCATATCAATCTCAATGATGAAATTAGACCGAATCACCCATCTATTATCATCTTCAAAGAGTTCCTTGGAAATCTAACTCGAGTTTCGAATACCTCTTATTTAAAAAAGCTATGTTTCTCTGGGGAAATGACTTTTGGAATTACTTTGTAACGCCTCCTCGCAATAAGGGTAGTCAGAATTTTATAGGAAACATTACAGAGACTAATGGGTCTATAGTGTTCCACTGAATATGGGTCCTTGACATTTGGAATCAAAACCACTCTCAATTAGCATAGAATCCTATTAAACAGCACCCCAGTAATTAAATCCTGTATCACATCACACACCTGATTACACACAAAATCCCAAGCTGCCACGTAAAAGCCAGCCAGAAAACCGTACGGACCCGGGGCGCTATCAAAAGGAAAATTTCTAACAATAGCACAGACCTCCTCCTTCTCTGGAATAGCCCTATGAAAATTATTCTCCCCCTCCTAAATGCTACTAGGAATTTTATCCATGAAAACATTTTGTGCCTCTTGTTCCACCTCAAAATCAGAGTCATTCAGGGCATTACTAGCAAGAAAATGCCTAAAATGATCCAAGGATAATTTACCTACCACCTCAATATTAATGGAAAATGATCCATCATCATGTTTTATTTTAATCTACATAGACTGCCGTTCTTTGTCACATGCATGAAAAAATGAACTATTTCGGTCTCCCTCCTTAACCACATGATCATTGATCTTATCTTATAGTATTTTTCCACCTCCAACAACCTATCTGATAAGAGGGTACGTTTGTCACATAAGCACACGAAGACATTATCATCCCAACCCTGAACTGACACAGCTTCCAAATCATCTATTTCTTTCTGAAGAACATCCACTAAAATATCCCTCATAGGATTCTCAAAAAACCACCTGAAAATAGAAGATTTAAATCATTTAAGATGAACAGTTAGTCCAACCCAAGAAGATTCTGTCAACTCTTTCTCCAATGAGCACTTCATCATCTACATAAATCCCTCTAACTAATTCTAGATGGAAGAAGACATGAATCATTTAAACTTATTCATACCCTATTTTAAATAAATCAAAAGTGGAGATTGATCTAAAACCAAGATGAAGAAATGAGTTACTGAAGCACTAGAAAAAGAATCAATCCCTTTGATATTAGTAAAACATTGATCCAGACGACTCCAAATTCTACTACCATCGCGTCTATTATTGCACCAATTAAACTTACAATCATTGAAACCAAAATCAAGAAAGAACCTTATTCAACACAAAAGAACAAAATTCCAACATACCATTAGTCGATCACATGGTTTTTCCTTTCTTCTCTGACATATCGATGATGTAATTGAAGTATCCCCCAAAAAACCATGGGAGACCACCCGAATGAAAAGAATCAAGATCATCCAATAAGGCCCTTTTAACCTAAACATCCATACTAGTATAAATTAAAGAGAAAAGTAACACCATACAATAGACCTGAATTTAACCAAGTTTTATTGATCAAAATATTTGAACAGCTCCACCTGAAGAACCCCTTTTTAGAAAATAAAAATATTTTTATTTGACGGCTGATCATGTAAATGAGAGATAAAACCCATTTTCCTAGGGAGGATTGGAAGCGTTCTATGATTTTTTTTAGGTTCCAAAATGGTCACCATGGAAGAATGCCACTTACGGACTTCATTGGAAATGAAAGCACGCTTAGTGTGATCGCCCAAACCACGAGCGTTCCAAATTATGAGCGAAAACATGAGAGTGATAGAGGTTTAGCCTTGAGAACACTGGACATGGATAACGAAGAAAAAATATGATTATCACGTCCCAATATAGCCATATAATGAGTGAACGACCTAGAGGCTTCTTCAATAGAAGACCACTTCCTTGGAATCAGAATTCTTTTTTTTCAAAGGACAGTCCGACTCCTCGAAGAAATACAGTCTCTTTTTTGGGTTAAATTGAAAATGTGGATCAATACCGTCATGAAAGAGGGAAACCTGCGCTTGGTGACCTAGATTATATATTTAATGGTAAAAAATATATTGGCTGAATATATCCTCAATATTGGGTCATTATGATTTAATAAAAAAGATTATATACTTAAATGGTATTTAATTTTTACCCAAAATTTAACTATCTCAGAAAATTATGAAAAATTAACCGTTGGATAATTTAGACATCCAGATTCCAAAAATTAAATTAATTTTATATAATAATTTTCAAAATATATGATTTTTTACATTTAAAATAAAAACGACAATTTAATGAAAATCCATGGGTTTGGAAAAAAATTTCTTTCTAACCATAATAAAAATTAAAACTGAATTCATAAAATTATATGATCATTTATATTAAATAAAAAGTTATTTAATAATAATAATAAAATTTAATTACAATATTATTTAATTTGAAAATCTATTTATTCTTTAAAATAAATTTTTTAATTGAATATTAACTAAAAATACCTTTTGTGCTTCAAAAACTATTTAAGAACTAACAATAATAAAATGAATGTACAATAATTGTACATATTCATAGTTCAAGGGTCTTGTAATATAACATCATAAAAACCTACATAAGACCTTAGGGTATGGTTTGTGATGGTTATAGAGTCTTGGGGTGGCTCAGATAACATCGCTCGAGTGGTAATTTCTGTCAACATCCACTTCTCCCATAGGCAGTTCCGCTCACGCTTAAAGTATTTAAGATTGGCATGGGATTCGTCAAGAGAGAATCCCAATGATTCCACCTCCTTTCTGATCTCTGATAAATGGGAGTAATATGGGTAAGTTCACTTTGATGAGGTGATTAATTCCTTTCTCAGAGTAAATTTAATTTTTTAAAGTCCAATATTTATACTAATCTTGTGATCACTGTTCAACAACTATGTTAGCAATGGTCACAATTCATAATGGTATTTGAAAACTAAAAAACATAAAACCAATGAAGTTTACATTTTATATAAAATTTTTACATAATAAAAATTTAATTATATCCATAAGAATTTCCATTAATATATGCTTGGGTCGTTACAAGGTACTCTAAATTATGGAATATACCTTTCTTCCGGAAGAGATAATGAACTTCCAACGTCTTTTGATGTTGAATTGGCCTGATATGTGGTCGATAGAAAGTCCACCGGTGGAGGATCATTCATTATTGGAAAGAAATGTGTTGTATGGTTGAGTAAAAATTAGGGAGTAGTACACTATGTACTATTGAAGGAGAGTATATATCATCTAAGAAGGGTTGTAACTAGAAACTGTGGATGAAGCAACAACTAACTAATATTTTTGATGGGGTGAAGCATCCAATAGTGATTAACTGTGATTAAAATAGTGCATTGAATCTTACAAGGAATCATTTTATTCATTCAAATATTAATCATATTTAAATATGGTATCAATTCATCAAAAAAGAATCAGAACATGATATTTTTATAATGGATCATGTTGGAACACATGGGAATGTGGCTAATATTTTGACCTATCCACTGGTATCACATTTGTTTGATAGACATCAGGTGAACATTAGTGTTCAACAACCTCTTAGTGTGTGAAGAGGTTATGAAAATCCATTCACCCTAGTTTTATTAACTATTTTAATCCATTTGTGGATGTTATGCGGGTTTATAGGGGAGATATGATCCATGGGGAGTCTGTGTTCTACTCTACTTGTCCAATTATAGGGTATTTCAGACTATTTACAAAGGGGGAGAATATATAAATTCAATTCAATGATAATTCATGGGGACATTTGAAATGGAGAAATACTATGGTGGTATAAAGGGGGAGAATTATAATGAGAAACTTATGGCATGATGGTTTTAGGTTTTTAAAAATCATTGCAATTCGTTTGTGACATGAGCAGTGCTTAGCATAGAAATTTTTTATATTTACAAAACATGGTAACCAAAATCATGATTCTTACCTTTCTGTAATCAATGAATGCTTTTCACACAGACATATAGTGTTGTATGATTTGTTTCTCTCAATTTTGGTTTTGATAAAGTTAATAGATTTAATAAATTTATCTGCATATTAACAAAAAACCCAATGGTGGATATTTTTGGATGTAGGATGTTCTTTGCTGAAAATAGAGTAGGGTTTGTCTTTGTGGTAAATCCTCACATTAATGGTCGAGGATTTTTTCAAGGAAAAGGATATTACAGTTCCATCTCACAATAGTATTGATTGTGGTGATGAGGATCATTGCAATTAGTGATGGTGTAGAGAATTGTGAATTGTGATAGTGATATCTGTGATTTTGAGAGTTGAAGCTCTGAAATGCCATAATAGTGTTTGATAGAAACCTCAGCGGTTACAACAACAATCATGAATGGTGAGTCTTTATGGTTCATCATGATAGGAGGAGTGTTGTAATTTTTTTTGAATGATCTGGAAAATCTTGAAAGAGGTGGTGGAGCATCATGAATAGCCATGCAGATAAATATGAAGCTACCCCCTCATAATTTACAACAAGTATTTAGTGAAAATACAGAATATCTATGATTTCATGAAGCTACTAGAGCTATGTAAAACTGGTTTTCTATTAGAGATTGAGCATCAAAAAAAGTATTGAATAATACAATTCTTCAAATGAATGGTTTCATCTTGATTATGGGGCCTTACATGGTTACTCAATGATCATTGATATAGAGTTTGTTCCGCGAAGGTATGGTGCTTCATGAAGGAGTGAGCTTTGGAAATGTTCTTTGTGAAAGGTAGTATTAAACTTAATTTTTATGTAAACATTGATTTTTGAGTGAATCAATTTAGTTCTACGGTCCCATAAATGTCTCCTTCTAGTAATAGGACACCGACTATAATTCCAATCAATTGAAGTGACCTTCAAGTTGATAAATTGATTAAAACATATCTCAAAGCAATGATCTATTGGAAATCGACAGATGTGATCTGAGGGAGATTGTGTGATATATCTAAAACCTTGTAATGGATGGTTTGCTGGAAAAGAGTGAGTGTGTCAAAACTTCTTTATTCCAAAACTACTAAATATTAGTTGATCTAGATACAACTGACAACCTATCAATGTTTTCTCAGTGGAATAACCCTTAATGAGGAACTATGTAAATGATTTGTGTGGTCCTTCTAAGTGTGAATTTTTATATTTTTTCTCATTAATAATATATGTGTTTAATAGGTTCTTACCAACGTGGGAATATGGCCCATCACATTAAAAAACAAGTTGACACAATGATCCACCCTCCCCACTTAGGGTGTTCTGGGGTCCTTTCGAAGGCCCAATCGGTATGCCACCTGGTCAATTTTCTACACTATATCAAATTGTCCAATAAAATTGGGTTCTATATTTCCCTACATATGAATAATATATTGGGCCAACCAAGGTGACACCCAACGAAATACATTATCACCTTATGTAATCTTTGGGGTTTATTTAAATCTATCTGCATATGAATACTATCTACTCTGAGCCATATCCATATGTTTCTTAATAATTTTCACCATCTATGATGTCTCATGCACGAGAATCGGTCTGATCTACTATGACCCACGTACCTTTATCCTTCATAGATTTGATCTTAATATACTACCAAAAATAGATTCATATGGAAACAACAATTTTGTAAACTGAAAAATATTATTATAGAAAAAAGCCAATAACGAAATGGGATTCTCCTAAAATCCACTGAAGTGATGAACTCAAATCCCAAATATGTACTCAATCACATGTATAGTACACTCTGATTTCCAATCTATTTTTTGGTGCAATATCATACTCATTAATACCTAAATTCTTAATTCCATTTATAAGACATATAATTAGAGTGAATTAATCCTCGAGATACAATATAAAACTATAGTCTGTAGTACCCCATGCTGATAAAATATCTCCAAAATATACAAGTCTCCCAACTACACCACTAAAAATGTTTGTAGTATAGGTAAGAAATGCACTAAATTTTTTAAATGGTAAATGATCAAGAAAATAAAGTAATTATTTTTATGTTCCTCGAGAGAACACCCATTTGGAACACAGCTATGTCAACCCAATTCCATTTGGTAAAGGTTAACAGTTTCCGAAAACAACCTAAAAATTAATGCTCAGCCTTTACCTACTGACAGGATTGGCATCACATCCCATACCCTTCTATGTCTCCTTGCATATTCATACATCAAAAACATTATCGTACTTCCTAGTAATTATGGTCACTCATTGATAGTCTTCCAATTTGAATAATGAAATACCAGTAAAAACTCCTCCCGCATACATGAAGACACAATAACTAGATTATTGATGTTGATGATCACATCCACATCTATCAACATTTCTAAAGGTGTCTCACAACCAAAAATGGTATCCCTCTAAGATAAAAATTTTGGATACTTATACTGAAATCACCTAATCCATCTCAAAATGTTTTAATCAACTATAAATAACACTATATTTATCTTCTCTTGATTCTTCAGAACCACCACATGCATCTCTGTTATTAGACTCATCATCTTCCATTCAACACTAGGCTCTTGAACTATCTTAGTCTGAGTTATAAAGATTCAGGAATCAACAAAACTATTTCCTTTCCCAAAATTATATTCTACATTAAAATCAAATGATTTAATATAATCAACCCATATTCACTACTGAATAATAGATTATCACTATAAGAAGATATACCTTAATAACTTGTAATCGGTAAACACACTAAATTTATCACCCAATAGATAATTCATCAAACACTTCATATAATAAAACATTATATCCATCGCAAGGTCGTGTGTTGGGTAATTACATTCATTTGGCCTCAAATTCTAAGTCCCATACACCACAAATCGATCACCATTCATTAAAAATGCTATGTACCTACCCCAGAAGCATCACAAAACAATGTGTAATCCTCTCCTATATTAGGTTGGATAAAGATGGGTGGTGATTTCAATCACTTCATAAAATATTGGAAGGAATTATCACATGATTACTAACATTAAATCTTTATCCCCTCAGTGGGTATTCCCTTAAGTGGCATGTCAAATTATGGAATGTCATGTATGAATCTATGATAATATCATGTTAATCACATATAGCTACCAATTTTGTAAACATTCTTGGGATTCTCCGATGAAACCACTACCTAAACCTTCATTGGGTCCACTAACACACCTTAATTTGAGATGATGTAACCCAATATGTGCACCTGGTCATTCCAAAACTGACACTTAATAGCATGGAAAAATGAAGATTCACTATCAATGTACTCATGATAATGTAAAGAAGTTGGGCTTTATCATCATGAGTCTTGGAGTACACTAATATTTCATCCAAATAAACTACCAATAAACTAATAAATGTATTGATGGGAGATTCTTTTGATCAATTTAAAAAAAATTAAGGTTCTTTCATCAATAATAATGGAATTATGAAAAAATCATATATTCCTTACCTTCTCCTGAAAGTAATCCTCATTATATCGTATATAATGGCCCATTCATTACATATAGATATTACTTCAACATTGAAGAATATTTATTACATATCATAAAAAACCAACGCCTGGACCATATAGGTTTATTGACTTTAAAAATGGGGAAACATAAACAAATGGTTCATAAGACATCAATATGTGACATATAAAAATAATTATAGAACATAATTTGATATTAGTTATGTCTCATTGTTGAGACCATTATAGAGACCACAATCCATTACTAAATTGAGTTCACTTCTTGGTCTATCCCTGTATTACTAAACAAGATTTACTTGCCATTATAGACATTAATCTATCTCATGACATATAAATATTTACCCAACGCATTGGTTGGAGATATAGGTCTCAAACAACTAATAATGAACCATTTTTATGTGTTACACAATAACATAAAAATATTTACCATAACATAGCACATGAAATAAAATGAGTTTCTTAATCATCATTCAATAATAATTGATATAAAAAATTGATTTACTAAATAATATTATATCCTAAAAAAATCCTAGTAATAACAATGATAAAAATATAAACATAATTAAAAAGTGTCATCTTATATGGAAAATAATTTTAAAAAACACATGATATTAATTGTTGAGGAAAATATCCTTGCTTTTTCAAAAAACATTTCCTTCATCAAAATGCCACACAATTTTATTAGACATAATTTTATGTCAAAAGAATACTATAATCCTGTAATAGAACCTTCAAGGAAATAAGTCCTTATGAAAGCATAAAAATCCGTTTAGGCTGTACAAGTTAAAAAATAGTCCTCTTCTACTTTTGTTGAAAATGATAAAAAGTACATCGTACCAAAAAAACGAAAGATTCCATTCATACCATTTAGTAACAATTTACCAGTATGTAAAATTGACTTTTTAAAAATTAAATAATGGTATAAATAATATTTTTAAATACATATTTAGGAAACATAAACGTGGATGACATATATACCCCAGTAAATACTTAGGAATAAACAATCATGGATAAAAACGATATTTTCAACATTTTCCCTTACCATATGTCCAAAATTCTTTATATGTATCATAAGCTCATGTATAATTATTTAAATAATTTTATTCATTTTTTCTACAATCATAATATTTTTTATTATAAAATTTTTTATAAAATTTTTTCTTTTTTTAGTAACATATCATTCTTATTTGTTATTTCGGTAATAACTAGTTTCTATTATTATGCATGTTTTTTCGAATAAGTTATTATTCCTATTTTTAGGATATATTTATTTCATTTAAATAAGGATGTTAGTTTAATATATGTATTATTTATACATTTAATTCTTGTATATAATCTTGTTTTAATGGACAACAAGTAGAATTAATCACATCTCATCGTGGAGATGGTAGGTTTAACGTATGCATGAGCGATTATATCATTCCAAAACTGTTGAATGATATTTATATTGATGGAGTACAATATTTTAGAATTAATAACATGTAATAATAATCATATATATATATATATATATATTATTTTTATCATTATACCCATCCAAGTATGGTTATGGTGAAAAATTGATTACACTACAACGTGGAGAAGGTAAGTCGTACTTACTCACGCATGGTGACTTTGTTTTTCATAGGGTGGATAGAAGGTGAAATAGGGTTCTATCATATTTATAATAACCTATAATTATATGAGTGATCGTGAAGTTATTTCTTTGTAATGAAAAAACTAATAGATGAAGAAATATGTTTGAATGGATTAGTAGGAGGGATTACCTCTGACTCGAGATGCTTCTTCTAAATCTCTTCTTGGAGAACTAGAGTTGGTTGTTGAAGATAACAAGAACCTCTAGAATGAAAATATTGAAGATTATAATGGAAAAGATTAGGGGTTTCTGAGATTGAAGGCTCAAAATTATGTGAATATTTTAAGGATAATGTTACCCTTTAAATTTGTGGTTATGGGAACTTTTAGAAAATCAAAATACAATACATTATAATAAAATAAACCTTTATGAAAACCACCAAAGTGTCCCAAATTAGAAGGTGAGATGATATAGGATTGTAATCGAATCAACCAAAATTTTTTGGACATCTTCTTTTTTCAATTTTATCCATATATTTTTAATTTACACATAGTTATTCTATTAAATATTAATTATGGAAATAACAATCTAAATATTTAATTGTTATAAATATTTAAATATATGGTGTTAATTGAAAATAAATGGATATTTTATGGTAATTTGGAAATTATAATTATTAATTTATAATTTTGAAATATTTTTATTATTTTTAAATAGTTTAATAATATTTTATTTTTATAAAATATGAACTTTCAATTTTGACACTATTCATTTATTCGACATTAAATAAAATACACATAGAAGATAAATTCTGAAAAAATCTGTAATAAATTAATTACACGACATATTAATCAATAAAATTCATGGATAACATTAATTAGTTTATATGATATTTATTTTAATATTTTAAAAACCATTTATTTGATATTTATATTAAAAAATATATTTTTTACATCACTATTGTGTCACCATTAATGATATTTATTTTATCTCTAAAATTTATATATAAATTTCTATGATGTAGTTAATTCTATTATTTTTGTAGGGAAAATATAAAGATGATATCATCTCCTATTTATAAATATATTAAAATTATTATACATATACATAATGAGATTGTTAAATTTTGTCACATTCATTAGTTTATATTACATTAATGTCATATTCCTAGGTAATTGGCCATTATGTGATTAAATTTATAAAATAGATGATAAGGGTAAAATTTATCCATATAATAGGATTTTTATATATATTATTGAAATTTTATAATATTATTTGTACCATTAATTACATAATTTACCATTAACCAGACTAATAAAAATAATTATTAAAGTTACTATTCATATTTCCCAAAAATAAAAGGAGCCTATTAACACAATTTGGACCTACAGATTCCAAATATTTAATCCATTTTTAAACCATTTAAAAACATAAGTTTCATTATTTAATTTATAATTAAAAGTTTTATTAAAATGAGAAAATTTGTTTGCAAAGTTAATACATTGCAAAAGATTGAAATAATTTTACCTCTGAATTCAATGTAAATTAATTATAATGAAATAAATTATATTTAATTATAAAAATATATTCTATTTATACATTTAAAACATTAAATATTATATTTTATCCATATAAATGATATCAATGCAGAAAAAGTTGATTTTAAATAAAATTTACTATACTTTTACAATTCATTAAAACATGAATGTCGTCTTTAAAATAACATAAATTCATACAATGTAAATTTTTAAATGATTTATCAAAATAAGGTGTTTGTGTTGATATATAAAAATTATTAATTTCATCATTTCATAGTTTCAAAGGGGTTAACCATTCAATGGTTTAAAATGATTCTTTTTAAAAAAATGGTTTTTATTCATAAATTTGGGTTTTTGTCATTCTCGATGACTTAAATATCAATTAGATTAATATAAAAATATTTTATATCATTATGAAAAATAATTAAATATAAAATAAAAATTTCAAAGTAATATTTTATTTTCAAAAAATAAATGATTGTCAAGGAATTCACAATGCATTTTCATAAGTTAGTTGTCATTATTCCCACTAACCTAACGACAAGGCTATTAAGATAATTTTATAATAAGTTCAAATTTTGGTTCATCTAAAGTATTTATTGCGTGAAAAGATATATATAGATGAATAAAAAATTGTTTTAAAAAATATTTCATAACACATTCAGGTGTTACATTCTATATTACATAAATTTAATTTGGCCCTTGAAATTTATCACTTGGAAACAAAAATATTTGGATACCTCTATATAATAATATCCTTAAGTTCCAATGTATCTTCAAAAAAATGGTTCTTCCCCTATTAAACATTAATCAAGAGAGTGGTCTTGTTTCATAAATATTTGTCACTACACTTCAGAATCTATATCAATTGTTCTTCATAATAATGATCGTGCTCCAACAGTATGAATTCTAAGATTAATACATGTGAAGGATTGGGTATGTAATTTCTCAGGAGAGATACATAGAGCATATAATAAAGATGAGATATATTTGGTGTAAGCGCCAATACGTAATCTACATTACCAAAATGATCCATAATTTCAAAATGACTGATATACCCAGGTCTCAACATTCCCTTTCGTTCAAATATCATTACTCTCTTCTATATAGATATAAATAAGAATACCTTATCACCTACTTCATAATCTAGGTCTTTTCTTATATTGTATGTATAAAAATTCTGTCGACTACGAGATTCTCTTTTGTGTGGATAAGTAGATCTGACCTTTTATTCCACTTCTTCAACTAGATCAGGTCTTAATAGATATCTTTCCCCATCATCATCCCAGCAAGATGGATTTATACTATTCATTATATATATGGATTTATAAGTAGCCATCTGAATATTGGAGTTAAAACTATTGTTGTATAAAATTATACTAAAGATATGTGTTGATCCCAATAACCTTTGAAATATAAATAGTAATCTCTCATCATGTCTTTTAGAGATTGAATTGTCCTCTCAGACTGACTGTCTGTATGAGGATGATAAGAACTGCTAAAACTTAACTTTGTATCCAATGCATGTTGAAGACTTCACTAGAACATTGATGTAAACCTCTAATCCTTATTACATATAATAAAAAGTGGTACCCCATGAAATATTACCACATCAATTACATATATCCTCGAAAGATGATCAAGATAGAATTTATCTGTAATAGTAATGAAGTGTGCTGGCATCATAAGGTGATCAACTATAACTACGATAGTATTATTGCCTTTAAAAGTTTTGGGATGTCTGATGGAAAAGTCCATAGTGATGTTTTCTTAATTACATTTTGGTATGTGTAATAGTTGTAGGATATAATTAGACATATATCACTCATCCTTAACATGCTGAAAAACCATACATCAAGATACATATTCGACAACATATCTTTTTATTCCATCCCACAATAAGTACTCTTTTAGGTCCCTATACATATTTGGTAATCTGGGGTGAATAAACAGTAAATAACTATGAGCCTCGTCCAATACCTCCTTCTATACTCTATTAAAGGAGGATTACACATCTAGTTCCTTAAACATATTTTTTCATCACAATCATGGTTGAATTTAAGAACATTTTCACCTTCTCTGTAGCTATAAATCTTCCTTCTATGCCTCTATTATCTTCATTTGTATAGAAGGGGGAACATTCATTTCAGAAAGACAAGATTTATCCCCCGACATTAAAATTTCACCATCCACCCATTGTAAATTCAAAAATATTGGTTCTTTTGTGATCCCCATCATGGATAAGCTAGAATGGTCTATTAAAATCAATGAATCATCCATCTTGTTCTCTTTCCTAGGGTGATAATGTATTGAGATATCAAAATCATTAATTAACTCCAAACATCTTCTTTGATGCATATTCATCTGTTTTTGAGTGAACAAATGCATTAAAAATTTATCATAAGTATAAATATCAGACCATTCATCATAATGATAATCCCCCATATCATTAATGTAATGTGTATTGTAGCTAAGTACAAATCATGTATTGAGAAATTTTTCTCCTGCATTTTCATCTTCCATAGGACATAACTTATCACCATGTTATTTTGAATGAGAAGACATCACAGTCCAATTTTTGATGAATGACAGTATATCAGAAGCCTTTATCCACTACAAGGATGTCTGAGAAAAGGTACACTAGATAACCTTATTTTTAGTTCTTTGAAATTATCTTCACATTCCTCCGTCTAAATGAACATAACTCCTTTATAAGTCAAATTGGTTAGTGGATTACAAAATCATTCAAAATCATTCAAATAATGTTGAAAATATCAAGCAAAACAAATAAAACATTGGATCTCAGTCAACATTGTTGTCTCAACAAGATTTCAATAACCTCCATTTTTGACAGATCCATAGATATCCCCTCTCTTGATATTATGTGACTAAAAATGAAACATGTTGAAAACAAAATTCACACTTTCAAAATTTGGAATAAAGACTATCCTTTATTAGGATATTCAATATAATTATCCAGTGATCTTGATGTTATTACATTCTCCTTGAATAGACCAGATTATCATCTATAAAGATTACCAGAAAGTGATCAAGATAATCTTTATAAACTCTATTCCTCAGATCCATGTAGATAGCATGGGAATTAGTAATAAGAAAATGCATCACTATAAATTCATAGTGTATATACCTTTTACAAAATATTGTCATTGGTATATTCTATTTTTTAACAATTAATTGATGATAACCGAAAAAAAGATCAATCTTGGAAAAGTATTTAGATTTTTGTAGTTGGTAAAATAATTCATCAATGTGGGGAAGATGATATTTTTTCATGGTTGTGATCTTTTAAACTTATCGATAATAAATAAAGAGTATCATTGATCCCTCTTTCTTCTTAACTAATATAACATCTTCTCCCTAATTTGATGAAGTAGGAAAAATTAATATGTTGTCTATATTTTATTGGAGTTGCTTCTTCTATTCCTGCAACTTGATTAGGGTCATTTTAAATGTTTAGTTTGAAATATGTATAACACCCGGTATGAGTTCTGTTGAAAACTCAACTTAATGATTTTGTAGAAGACCTAATAATTCCCCCTGAACGACATCATCAAAGTCCTGTAAAATGGGAGTATTCATAATCATGAGTTTATCCCCAATCATTTGACATAAATAACATTCATTTATTTGAATCGATACCCATAAGAAAGATGAAATTTCTACTAAAAGGCCATATTCATCCATGCATCGATAGATGATAATATATTGATCTAGAATATGAAGTTTTACTTTTATTTCTTGGATATGGATATGACCGCCATATAGAGATAGCCAATCCATTCCAAGAATCACATGAAATTAAAATATTTTAAGGAACATAAGATATGTAGGATGTAATTTCGCATGAACTTAAACCAGAGAAGAATTATAAACTTTTTTTGTGACTGTTGTTCTATTAGATATTGTGACTGCTTACTCAACATCAAATTATTGAGCTATTATGGTGATACCTTTAAAAGGTTATTTTGAAATAAAAGAGTGGGTGGATCTAGAATCATATAAAACATTTTTAACTTTATATTGGAGGGTAAGTGTACCATTAAAAACTTTATTATGAAACACAACATCGCCAAAAGTGATTACAACTGACTTTCCATATTTTTGTCTTTAATAGTTTTTTGACGTCGATAATCATCAATAACATGTGGATTAAAGAATTTATTGGAGTAATGCACCATTTTCATTGACTTATAACATTGATTTTTAAGAGGTGAGTTCTATAATTAATTTTCTTTGTTTGCATTATTAGACATTTTTTCCCATCAATCCACAATTCAGCTTCTCAATGACCTTCTTTTCCATTCTTAAAACATTTTCCAGTCCCTTTAAGACAATTCCCTCCATGTTTTTTCCACACATTGATAATAAGGGAAAATCATATTCTTTTCAGTGTAGTCTTTATATTTTCCTTTGCATTCAATTGTTAACTTCTAATCAACCCCTTATGACTGATGGGTTACTCTAATATCCATATCAACATTGATAGTACATTGAACAATTTCCTTGTAGTAATTGCAGTTTGTTATCGATTATTCCCTTCAAATACATGGTTTTAATCTACAAAATAATCGATCAAATTTACACTAATGTTTGATAATAATTCCATAACCATACCTTTCATGACTTTTAAAATTTTCACCATAGGTACTAACGTCTTAATTATCCATTTTCATATGTTCATGGAACTCCTTATCCATATATGTTCGATGAATATGAAGAAATTAATTATTTAAAAATAAGTTAGTGAACACATCCCATTCTATGGAAACAATTTGATATCTTTTCATCGTATTGTTGATAAGATTTCATAATTGATCATCTTCGACTTCAAAATGATAAACTGATAATATGACATTATCTTGTTCAGAAAAATGTAGAAATGAAAATATATTTTTAGTGTTACTGATCCATTTTCCCTCCACTAATGAATTTAAAGACCCATTGAATGAAGGTGGATGTTGTCTCATGACATAATAAACAGAATGTTTCTCCCTCCTTTTCTGGTTAAAATTCATGCACGATTCATAGTTTCAGAATGTTGTGTGAGCATAGATATATGATTTTTCATTCTATATCCCATAACATTTGGTTTCTCAGGTAGATAATATTTTCATTTCCCGTCACATTCATCATTAATTTGATTCATTTTGGATCCATCCATTGACTAAAACCTAGATGCATAGTGTGAGAAACAATAATCATAACAAGAAATGAAAATAACCATGAATAAAATAAAAATTTAGGACACATTAGGTTTTATATGAGGATATTCATGAACATCTCTAAAACACTAGGATAGGATTGTAACTAATACTTAAACATACCATTCGGGTTCTTTCTAACTTTCTCTCATCATGGGTTCCAAAGGTTAAATATATATTTTCTCCAATACCAAATATAATGGCCAATTATGTAAAAATATACATTACTTCATCATTGACGAATATTTATTAAATATCATAAAAAAACCACTCGAGGACTGTATAGGATTGGTGTCTTTAGAAACTAGGAAAACTAAACACATTGTTCATAAAACAACCCCATTGTCTTTCGCTTATTTATTCATTACATGACTCATTTTATACATATCGTACATATTACACAACTTCATGACCCGTGGAAAAGAAACATATGAAATGGATAGCTCAAGATATTATTATGGGTAAACATGGCAAATATTGGCCTTATCATTATCATAAGAACATTACATATGAAAATATTATCCTACAAATAAAAGATCACAATATAATGTCATAGGATAAATCATAATCCCAATAGTCATAACATAAGAATATAAATTTCATGGAATACACACATAAACATAGAAAATCATTTCATATTAGTCAAGTCTCATTGTCGAGACCATCATAGCAGACAACATCCATTACTGAATAGAGTTCTCTCCTCTTTCTAGACATGCATTACTCAATTATATTTACTTGTCGTTCAGTAATGTCTATCTGATAGGATATAAATAATTACCCAATTCATTGGAGGGAGATATATGTCACACCCTTCTGATAATGAAAAAATTCATACATGTTCTACCAAAAATTAAAATTATTTACCATAACATATCCCTTGAAATAAATTGGGTTTCTTAAACATCATTCCATCACAATTAATATAAAACTAATAGATTTATTAAAGAACATTACATCATAAAAAAAATTCAAACCATAGTAACAGTAGTTATTGAAATATAAACCTACTTAAACTGTGTAATTCTAGAGGGAAAATAATTTGCAGTAACCACATGATATTAATTTTTGAGGAGAATATCCATTGTTCTTCAAAAACATTTTCTATCTAAAAATGCACAAAATTTTAGAGTAAATATTTTTATTTGAATAATAGACTTATATGATAGTAGAGGAATATTCATGGATATAAGGTATTATGAAGCATAAAAACCCATTCATACTATACAATTTAAAAAAACATTCTTATCATATATTTGTTGGAAAAGTCAAAAATTACCTTGTAAAGAAAATGAAAAAAATACTATATTCATTCCATTTATTAAAACATTTGAAATGGGTAAAATTGGATTTTACAAATTATAAAATGATATAAAGAATATTTTGAAATACATATTTAGGAAACATGCATGTGAATGATAAATATACCATATTAAATACTTATGAATACACAATCTCAGATAATGATGAGATTGATAATGTTATCCCTTAAATTAGATATGATATGTTTCGTATATATCCAAAAGACATCTATAATGATTTAAAAAATCATACAGAAATATTCTAGAATCATAATAATTTTTTATAATATTTATGAGAATATTTTCATCTGTTTGTTACTATGATTTCATTGTCACTTGTTATTTGACTATTAACTGCTTTATGTTCTTATACATGTTTTGTCGAATAAGTTATAATTCCTATTGTATGTTACAGATATATCATTAATATCATTATATTATTATAATATTTTTTATATTTATTAATTAAATTCATTTATATAATCATGTTTAAATATAGATCATGTAGAATGAATCACATCACATCATGGAGATGGTAGGTCGTACGTTCGCACGAGTGATGATATCATTCCCAAATCGTTGAATGGAATCATTGCAGATGTTGTATAATATTTTAGAATAAGTATCTTGTTATGATAAAAATATATATATATATATATTACATCATTATACCATTCTAATAAGGTTTTGGTGAAAAACAGATTACAACACAGTGTAGAGACGGTAAGTTGTACGTACGTAAGAGCGATGATTTCATTTTTCCTAGGTCATATAAAAGATGAAATGTGGGTTTTTCATATTTATAATAATATATTAGTATTTTATTGATTCACATGTTATTACATTATAATGAAATAACAAATGAATAAGAAGTAGAAGAATACAAATTTTTGAAATAATCAGTAGATGAGATTACCTCTACCTCAATGTGCTTCCTATAAATATATTCATAGAGCACTAGAGTTGATCTATGATGATGTCCATAACCTCTAGAATGAAAATATGTATTTTTTTAAGGAATACTGTAATGGGGTTTTAGAGAATGAAGGCTCAAAACTATTTGGATAATTGAGGGATGGGTTGCCTTTTATAATTTGGGTGAGGGGCACATTTAGAAACTCCATAAATAATAATTTACAATAAAATAAAACCCTACCAAAAAACCTCCAAAGTGTCCAAATTATAATATGATATTATATATGGTTGTAATTTCATCAACCGATATATTTTGAAAAACTTATTTTGTAAATTTAAATCATATCAATTTAATTGACACATAGTTATTCTATTAAATGTTAATTATGCTAATAATATTCATAATATTTAGTTGGTATTAATATTTACTTATATGATGTTAAATGACCATAAATGAAAATTTAATGATATATTGTACCATATAATTATGACGTATTAATTTTATAATAATATTGTGATTTGAAACTAATTTAACAAATTGTTTTTTTGTAAAATTTCAATAGGGTCAATTTTGACACTATTCATTTATTTGACGATAAATAAAATCCACACAGAAGATAAATTCAAAAAAAAATACTTAATACTTTACTAACATTAAATTTTAACCTATAAAATTATTGGATAATATTAATTAGATCATAAGATATTTATCTTAATATTTTTATAACGATTTATTTGATAATTCTAATAATAAAATAATTTTTTCATAAATATTGTGTCATCATTAATGGTAATCATTTAATCCCTGAAAATTATAAATAAATTTCTATGATTTTATTAATTATTTTCTCATCATATATACTATATATAGTTGATATTATCATCTATATATCTATATATTATAATTAATAGACTTATATAAAATGAAATTGTTACATTTTTTCACATTCTTTAGTTTTTATTACATTCATGTCATATTCATATTTAAGTGGATTTTGAGTGATTAAATCTATAAAAATAGATGAAAAGGATTGTATTAAATAATCCAATATGACATTTATTGGTGTTAAGGTAATTTTATAATATTATTGTTACCCATAATTACATGATTTACCATTAACAATGGTAATAAAAATAATTATGAAACTTACTATTCATAATTTCCAAAAAAAAAAGATCCCTATTAACATAATTTGGACATAAATATTCCAAATATTGAATATTTTATCAAAATTTAGATACTATGAAGTTGAAGTAATTAATTTAAAATTAGAGTTGTTGTTGAAATGCGGAAACAAGTCTTAAAAGGTAAAACATTGCAAAAGATTGGAATGTTTTTAGATATGAATTCATTGTAAAATTAATGGAAATTAAATAATTTATATTGAATGATAAAAATATATTATATTTGTAAAATAATGAAATTAAATATTATAATTTTGAAATATAAATTATCTCAATGAAAAACGAGATTTTTAATTAAAATTTATAGTATTTTTACTTTTCATCAAAAAATAAATGTTATCAATAAAATATCAATAATTAATCCAAAGTAAATTTTTATATATAACATCAAAATAACATGTCTAGGAATTTAATATAATTGATGTTTATTTTTCATAAATAATTGATATCTAAATAATTCAGAATGCATTTTCATAAGATAGTTATTATTATTCTAGGTAAACTAACAACAAAGGCTATTAGGGTAATTTTATAATAAGGGTTTGTCTTAGTTATTTTAATATCACTATTGCATGAAACACATGATAGAGAAGAATAAATAATTGTTTATTTAAAATATTTCATAAAAACATCCATGTTTTACATCATACGTCTGAACTCTCAATTGATGATACCGTAAACTCAAGTGAATCATGGGAAATATAGATGATCCTCTGAATTGGTCAAAATAACCATCAATATATGTAAGTGGATATGGTTTCTTCACAATATTATGGTTCAACTTCCAGTAATCTACATGTAAATGCAAACTCATATCATCGTTCTTTCCAAACAACAATAGTGATCCCCAAGTCGACATGTTCATATAGAAAAACACCTTATCCAGAAAATCCTTTAGTTGAGTCTTGGCCTCTTGAATCTCTATCAGATCCATTATGTATGGTTTAATAGAAAATATTTATGCTATTAGAATTATTTCAATAGTAAATTCCACAAATTTTTTCAGTGTATTCCCAAAAAAACATTCAAGAAGAACGTCATGAAACTATTCCACTTATTGTGGAAATACATCAAGTCTTATATCTCAATCATCCATAAAAACACTAGAAACCAAGGTTGTGATCTCTCCCAGTTGTAGAGTGATTGGACTTGCACAACCTTCCATAATATGAAACTCTCCATGGTGAAATATGTTATCACCCTTAGGAGAAATAAATGTCACACTCATATGAAAACAATCTATATGGTATCGGTATGATACTAGTAATTAGATTCATAGAATTAATTTAAACATTGATATGTCTAGGATATGGAGATACCATGTTAAATTATACTCTCAATCATCATGTGTATTTATCTTGTATAAAAATATTTCTGTAGACTGTAATCCAAATGGTGTATGTATTAGTAACACCTCATTCATGAAACTCACCTCTAGTCTCAAACCATTCACATGTTGCATAGAAATTAAGAATTGAGAGGCAACAGAACCAAATAATTAACTATATAATGTATACATTTGAAGGATAATATCGATTACTATTTATTTTCCAACCTATCTATCAACACGTGTGGTATTCACCACATGCGACTATCCTAGTCCTCTTCCATTTGATTTCATCTTACTCTCGGGAGGTAAAACACTATTTTGATATGGGTTATCATTTCTCAAAGTACAATTTCTACTGACTCTACCTCCACAACATGTAGAACTCCAATATTCATCTTTATATGATTTAGAAGATCCACTTAAAACACTATAATATTTTCATGATTCTCCATCATTACCCATCTATATAATGTTCCTACAAGAACTTCAACATATATCCCCTCATTCTAAAATATTGTCACACCATGATTGGTGAAGGATAGTGCCTATAATAGTCTTCTCGAAAACCACCCTAGTGGAAAATCACTAGAGTGGGGTCCTATGTAACAAATCCCTGTTGGACAATATATTTTCTACTGTTCAATATAATGTTATCATAATGAGTCTTCCTTATATTGTAATACATACATCATGATCATCGAGAAGTAAACAAGTTTTCTGTATTGGAATCCTCCATTAGGTTCTCCTATGCTATGAAAGCCAGATTTACTGTATATATAAACTTCTCCAGCCAGAATATTTCCACATAGGAATTAATTTCACACTTAATACATTCCTAGAATTGTTTTGTATATGGAACCTCATCTGATTCCAATGCTAGAGAAAAACACTACACATTTGTGAAGCCTTTATCGTAGTCTACATCATTAATATTCTCCTAAGTCATCCTTATGAACTCATATACTCTATCATACCTTTGTTTATCTGGATATAATTTGTCAAAGAACCTATCAATGAATTCATTCCACAACATACAATTGACCTATCCATTAGGATCATTAATATCTCACCAATGCTTCACTGATCCACATAGCATATATGAATCTAGCTTGACCCTCTTTACAGCGGGAGTCACCATGTGGTCATGTATATTCTGGATAGACTCAATATAAATATTATCTCTCCCAGGTCCACCCTCTCCAGAAAAAGTTAGAGGATTCTACAACTAAAACAATATAGTCAATTTAGACAAGATCATTTCAATTTTACTTGGGTCTCTTTCTAGGAATACCATTAATCAAGACTATTTATCCATGAAATTCTCTCTGTCATTATCACCACGCATTATTGGTTCTACTTTTTCCCCTACATGAGATACATATCTAACCATGTCTCATTTCGCCATCTAAACAAGCATAATTGTGGAGAAATAACTCTACTATCCATGCATCCACCATATGATAATTTTCACAACATTAACACATGATAAGGAACAACTAGTCTATTCCCTTAAACCCCACCACATGGTTATTACAGAGGATCCAACACCACCCTTATACATCAGACATCTAGGTCAATGTTCACAACAATAACTCATTTTTATTATTAAAATATCCATTTTAGAAACCAAATTATTTTCATCTATCAAAATTACTTAACAATTTTATTTTCATATTAGGCACTATTTTAAATTTAATTCTACAAGTTAGGAAACAAATTCATGTTCAACAAAATTCCAAAAACCCATTTTCCATGAATTCCTTAAATTTATCATTTATCAAAATAGTCCTGAGTTCCTAGAATGATTCATGCATACTCAATTATCATTCCATAATAAGCCATAATTAAATTATCAGAAATTCTAAAAAAAATTCACATCACCGAACAAGTGTGTCAACCAAGGTGAAATAATATTAAACTATAACAGAAAACAATAATATCAATAATACAACTAGGAGAACATCGGTTTTCCCCCATACATGGGTTTTCAACTCCCATGGAAGTGATCAATACCAATCCATTATTCATTATATAATCATGTATACCTTTACCAAATAGATAAATAAAATAAAACAAAAGAGAACTGGTATTTGATACCACTTTTTAACATCCCAGGCATGGTTTCATGCATCAATGTTATGATCTAGGCTGCCTCATAACCCCATGCACACCTCCCCATACACTAGAGGCTTCTGATTAGTAATGAGGTTCTAATAGATCAATCATGGGGAGATAATACCTTATTTACTTAGTGTATTACACTAGATGAAATAAATAAATAGTAGATGAATAAAATATCATTGAAAAAAAACCAATACCTCATGATAACCAATGTTGGGAATAAATTATCAATACCAAAGAAGAAAACTTACCACACAAAGGTGTGTGACCAGTGTCAAATGAAAAATAAAAAATAAATCCACTTACTACTCCTGAGAAGTTACCAAACCATGTCTAATTCCCTCTTCCATTTTCCATCCTCATATAATAAATCTAACACATGGAAATTTCCCTTAATATGTCATAAAACTATGAAAATATATTTAGGTATCGATCAAGCATGCCGAGTTTGGTATGAGTACAATTCAGTAGGTCACCACCAATTGTTTCTAAAATAATATCTAGTCAATAACAGTGTATGAATCTCTATAAGGAAATAAGAACAATTCATAAATAAGTATTTATCACATTATCAATATATTCATTATTTAACTACATAAATCTCCATGTTTCAGAGGACACTAAAACCTCAATACCTAATTCATGCCATGCTGGAATTTGGAAATTCCAAACAGGATGTCATGTTCTAGAATTCAACTATTTCCATTATATCTCATCTAAATCTAATAATCTAATTGTAACCATTCTAGATTTTAATTGTCATATGAGTTTCATTTGGACCATTCATCATTTCATTTATTAACTAAATGAATAATTAATTATATATTTCTCATTAATTAACTAAAAAAATTAGTCTTATTATTCTCATTAATTAAAACAATAATAAATTTATCATCTCTTATTATTAATTTACTTGAAAATTAATTATTCTTCTAATATTAATAATTTACTATAAAATTAGTTAATCATTACGTATATTAAATTAGAAAAATAATTAACAAATCATCTCATTTCTATTAATTAATTAAAAACACAATTATTCATCCTAATACTATTAATTAACTGAAGAATTATTTAATCACCTTGATTCATTAATAATTCAATAATTATTTTATCACATCAGTTCACATAATTAATTTTCCAATTAAATAATTAAAATCCGCATCCTGATAATCCTCTAATTAGTTTACCATTTAATTATGCAATTCAAAATCTCATTATCATATAATTAATTCAAAAAAATAATTATTAATGACACCATCAATATCATTATACTATAATTAATTCCAAAAAATAATTATTTAAATCACAATCAATCTCATTATCGAAATTTAATTCTAATATTAATTATATAATTAATAAACCCAATATCTCAAAACTAATTCCCCAATTAATTATCTAATTCAACAATCTCTAAATCTCAAAAAATTTCCAATTACCTCAATTAATTATTAGACTACATTAATTAACCCACTTTAGGAATTCCAATTTCTAAAAAACTCAAAAATTATACAACATACATATAAGAAACCAATATCATTACTATGGTATTTTAATATTTGACCACCTACCTTGATTCATTAATGAACAAATTCTGAATGGAATTTACCAAAATTTGAGCTGCACAAAAACGTATAATGCGATGCAGATCTAAAACATTAAATTAAGATAGAATAAATAATGATCACTTTAATATAGATATACATCTATAATCCTATATCTAGACTTCCAATATTATATATATATATATATATCCGACCCAAAATAATAATAACAACCAAAAAAGAATATGAGATGGAAGGATGAATAATGGGAAACCAATACAGATATTATTCTCATACCAAGAGGGGTGAGGATCTTCGATCTATGATTTAAATCAAGAATAATGAATGTAAGTCAATCATGGAACCCATTCAAGAGGCTCTAAAATCTAGAGAAATCGAGTTGATCCCATTTTGGGTTAAATAGGGTTAGTTTTTAGTGTTTGAGATACTAGAAAACTAATTTATTGGTGACATTATATGTAGATAAAGGGTTTCAATGAAGGGACACATGATTTTCCTTAAATATATCCAAAAATTATACGTCTATTAATCTAAGGTTCAATGGTTTCTCTTAATAAGGCACGTGTTTTGACAACCCATGAAACAACCATAAAAATCACGATTGTCTAGGGTTTCATGTTGTGATGGGATGGGGTTCACAGTCATCTCTAATAATGTACCAATTATTCTTAGCCCTCGTTCTTTCAAATTTTCTAATTCTTCACCCGAACATATCCCAACAATAAATCCTAATTAATAATAATCAAATTTCATAAAAATAGTACCTGTAATCATGCCAGATACAACACCATAAATGTTTGGTATATTAAATGATTCCAAGGGACTAAGATGATCAGAAAATAATGAAGGCCGAAAATACTAAAGAATGTAGTTCCACACAATATTGGCCCAATGTGTTCTACCCTATTTATGGAGTAAAAAATGTTTATGCGTGAAACACAACATGAATGTGCTTCCTGACATGACTATCGACCATTTGTGATGGAATGAAGTATGTGAAACCACATTACCTAAAACATATAGGGATCAACACTGATATCATCCCATTTTTTATTAAAATAGAGAACCCAACACGTAGTATATGGAAATCAGGAAGTTGAAGCACCGACTGTCACTCATTTAACCCATTTTATGTCCCTTGGTGAAAGAATTAAAAATACAATTGTTCAACTTGTTGACTCTCTAGATGAATGTAATAAATATTGGACATGATTCTTCCCAATATGATTATGATGTTGTTCAAACATGAAACCAACCAATATGTATATGATTTGGGTTGGATATGATGCATAAAAATGTGGTCATTATGTATCATGTACATGATACCTTTTACGAAGATTGTTTTACAGGTTGGATGTGACAACTCCCATAATTATTCAGATTGAAAGGTGGAATGTCTTAGTGACCCATGAAATCCAAATAGAGATAATACATCTTTTTAGATGAGTAATCATAAAATTAATCAATGACATCCCTAAGGATCTTATAGGTTTTTTCCTTATGGAAACATGGACACATAATAGACTGGTCCATATGTGATCTACATCATCTCCCACTATGTTATTCACAACTTGAACCCTTCATAAAAATTACATACATAATACCAATCTTCATATCCTAGGGAAATAATACCTAAAAAGGGATAGATCATGTTATCCCTAGTGTTAAAACTGTTTATGTTATTATAATTTGAAAATATGGTTATGATAACAATATAATGACATATGATACCATACCTTGTATATCATAGATCACCAACATGCTTCATAGATTAAATCATGGAATTTAGTAAGGAATAAATCGTAATATAATCGATGAACACGAGACATGAAAGTATAGAATTTTACTTATGATATAGATTTTTTACATACACATAATCATTAAAAATAATATGTCAAGGCTTCCCAAAAATACATTCATCGCTTATTAGTCTTCGGATAAGAACCCATGTACCTACTTTAGTCTTGGGATAACCACCATGTCCCTCTTCCATGATTGGGATAACCTCACATGTACCCACTTTTTGGGTTGGGAAAACCTTTTTTGTAAACTTTTTTGAGGTTCGTATAAACTATTGTCTACACTTTTATGTTATAAAATATTAATCCTTACCCAATCCATTTTTGAAATATATAGGCCCCACCCATCACATGATAAAAATCATAAATAATTTTTCCCCAAGATCATGAAACATTTTTCATATCTAATGACATGATTTCAAATGGGTTTCATAATTATTTCATCATTTCCTCAAATCAGAAAATTTTGAAAAATACATTTTTTTTGTAATCATTTGTTCAGGTTATAACCATGGAAGATAAACATGTTCCATAACCATCATGTCATTTTAAATAAAAACCATTCAAATGATGAAAATGAATGTTACTATCTGATCATATTCTTAGTAATGAATTTGTAACATCAAAGTATTTTATATTATTTTGAAATATCATTTAAATCAAATATTGATGGAAATAATTTTCATTGAGTATTTGTTTTTAAAATTGACAATTTATAAAATATTTTGAAATTACCTTTTTTGGAAAATAAACCAGTAAAAATATACATGGATTCATTACAATAATTTAAAACAATTTCCTTAAGAAAATAAAAATATTTTAATATCATATTTTAAAAAATGAATATTAAAATATCATTTTGGAAATTATTTTATTTTAAACTAAACATTGACACTTGTAAAATATTCTTAAAAAATCATATAAAATAATTATTATGGAAATTACCATTTCAATTCTGAAAAATAATCTTTTGAAACATAAATATTTGGAAATAAATTTAAATAACATTTGAATCATATAAAAGATGTTTTAAAATATTAATTGATCATTAAGAAAAGAAATTTCATACATACTGAGTATGGTAAAACAAATATTACACTAACATTTTTGGAAAAATCCAAACGAGAATTGTTTTGAAAAAGGCATGAATATTAATTGAAAACAATTTTAGAAAAATTAAATACTAGGTAAATATATATTTAATATATAAATTTAATAATTTTCAAAAACATTTTTGAGATCATTTTCAGAAAACATGATTTTGGGTGAAAACAAATTTTTAACTGATGAAATAAATGATGTCAGATTTTACTAAAACAAATTAACATAATTTTTATGTTCTAAAGAGTGTAAAAATGGTAATATTACTTGAAAAAATTTATAATAAACAAATTATAGGAAAATATATGAATTTATTGGGATATATGTCATAGTATTTTAACAATTTCTCTATAATTTCAAACAATCTCAACAAGAAATGAGTTTGTAACATAAAATATTTACCCCAATTGTAACATATTTATCATAATATGAATGAATATATAACATCAAATTAAAAATTGAAATATAATTAATTTAAGTAAATTTATTAATTTATATTTCAATGGGGTAGTATATCCATCTCATAAAATAAGTTAGGTTCATAACATAACTAATATCAAGAAGAAGAAAAACTGAGAAATAAATAGCTTACCACATTAGAATAATTAAAACCGTAAACCCCATGAAAGAAATATACTAAAATGGATATTTAAATACTAATGAATTTAAGGATAAGAATCATAAAATAAATTCATGGGTAATATATACTCCACATAATGGAAACATGTGGGTAATATGACATGTGTCTCATAGAAAATACAAGTGAGACAGAAATCTCGTACCATAAGTATCATATTCCATCATACAAATTTGAACCTCCAATATAATAAATATTAGTTTATTATAAATATATTAATGAATCATATATATATATATATATATTACCATATATGATTTAATTATTACTTAATATTACATGTTATTATCAATTCCATGTTAAAGCCTTGTTTCAGATAATAAGTGCATTGTTTTTTATGTATCTTTTGTTCTATTATGTTTTGTCCTCATACATTGAGCATTGGTACATAATATATATAATTTAAACCAGGACATAAAAATATATATAATTTTTTGAAATTTATTATGATTTATCCCTGAATGGTAGATATAGAAAAGGAAATACATTGTTAATAGAGATGGTCGGTCAGACACACACATGAACGTTGATTTCATTTACCCAACAGAAAGAAAAAATATAGGAAAATAATATATAGAAATTAAAAAGTAAATTTTTTCATATATATAACATATTTTCATTTATAAAAAGCGTAATTACCTTCTATGTAATGCATGAATTAATGACATCACATCGCAATGTGGGAGTCCTCTGTATACATGAAAGATGTTATCTTATTCTCTTGAAATGGAATGTATGCTGGAATATGTATTATAATTATTAAATAATATTATTATTATATATATATATATATTATATATTATATATATAATATATAAATTATAGTAAAACCATTATATCCATCATTTAGTGGTGGCAATGGAAAAAGCAATGACATCAATTCGTGAGGTGGTGGTACGTTGTACACATAAATGATGATTTTGTAACACCTTTTATGGAATAAGAGATGGTTATAAATAATTAACTATACATAAAAACATTATTTATAAAAAATATAGTGATTTTATTATTTTATGAAATTTTAATAAAAATTTAAGGATGTTTATGAAGAAATAAGATAAAATTGCACGTTGAAGAGTGTTACCACTTCTTCGAGTAACCTTGTTTGGTTTGATCCAAAATCCTTTCATGGTATGATTTATGAACAAAAAATGATTATAGGATGATTTTATGTAATTAAATAATTTATTTGATAAAGTATTTCAAAAAAATAGATTATCAAATTGTGAATAGCAGAGTATAGGGGGTGGGATTTTATTAGTGCGGTGAGTAGAACACTTTCGTTTTTTTAAAAAGGCATTGAAATGTTTTTCACAATATAAAAGGATATACAATAAACAATTATAATAACTATGACACGTAAGTTTTAAATATATTTATATAGTGTGTGTTTTTGACTTCTTTTGGTTCAATTTTATCCCTTAAAATTTGAGTTTTAACCCCTAGTAATCCCATTATTACCTTAACTCATAGAAAATATTCATTATAGTTGATACTATTAATGAAGGTAAAAATTTAGGTCTGTTGTAGTAGATAATATAATTGATGATGATTCCAAATATGAAATCCATTTTACCAAATTCCATTAAAAAAGTAATAAAATTTTGATTAAAAATAATCGCAAAGATGCAATGATAAAGCTAGTTTTCAAAGAGAAAATGTTCCAAAGCTGAAAAAGTTTTAAAATAAAAAATAAATATGAAAATGATGAAAATTACATAATGTTAATTAATTTATATATAAAAAAACTCAATTTTTTAAAAAACCATACTAAAACACTTTTAGGTTTTTTAGAGTCATAAAATGAAACGAAAATTCATAATAAATATTCATAGAAAAATTTTAATTCTTAAAAAATTATAAAAAAATTAACCTAATAAAACTTTTACAATAATATTTCAAAAATTTATGTTATTTTTTTAAAAAAATATAATAGTCTCAATAATTAGTTTTATAATAAGTGCGTAAAATAAAAAATTAATATTCAAAAAAAATAATATTTTAAGGATAGAATTTGATTTATTCTTATCTCATGTCTATAAATCACAGAAGATGAATTTTAAGCGTTTTATTGAGTATTTAGTATATATATTTCATAAATATTCTTCACCGAAAGTTATTTATTAAAATATTAATGTAAAAAAACTTTTTGTAAATAATAGTTTAAACAATATTTCTATTATATTCAAATAGTTTTTATTTTCATTTCTAATTATTTGGTCACCAAGTAAATAGATTTATAGGAATGTTTAAATTATAAATTTTAATAATATACCTAATCCAATTCATAGCCTTCATTAAAACTACACTGTGTAAACTAGAATATTAAAAAATCATTTATTAAAATTATTTAACATTTTATAAATTCTATTTTTCTTGTATCACATGATAAAATCACTATTTCATGTAACACAAGGTAAAATCATTGATAAAATTATTGAAAATTAAATTCATTATTTTATATAACTTAATTTAAACATACTATTTAATGTTATAAAATAAAATCTTTATGTTATGTTTAATGAAAATTATAAAAGAGATTAAATTTATTTCAAAATATATTTTTCAAAATATATCAAGGTGTGATATTCTAAACCCTTTAAAATATTTTCATCCATAGAATTATAACTATTCATATAATAAGTATCATTTAAATATTCATTCATAGAATCCCACACCATATAATGGAATAAAACTCATTAAAAATAGAATGATAGGAACAAAAAGGTTTCCAAAATTAGCTTTTAACTATGTGTCCACATAGGATAATATTGGTGTGAAGTATAGAGTTGAAAATGAAGAAAAAATAATGTCCCAATAATAATGTGTAGTGTTAGAGTAAATTTATCATAATAAATTTAATAATGATTTGAACAATAATGATAATAAATCGTAAGCCAAATAGGAATGAAAAGGTTTATTGATATCATCAGAAAGGATAATAATAGGATAAAATATAATTTAATGATCCTTTTCCTAATGTTATACAATTTTTAAGGGAAGATATACATAGGGGATTTCATTCTCTTTGAAAAGCATAATATCTCCATTTGGATGTTCCTTTATCAATTTCATCTCCATCAAATATTCCAATAAATGGTGGTAAATTTTTTATTCTTGAAGCACTAATAGACCATAATATCTATAATTGAATGATAAGTAATTATTTTTATTTCAAGTTATTATGACAAGAAAATATTAGCATAGGGTATACCTTATGCATAAATCTTCATTTGGTGAAGTAGTAATTTAGTCACCAAATCCTCATACAATGTTCAACATAACCATATCACAAATTGTTATAATTACGAACCTTCCAAATGATTAAAATACAAAACATAAGAATGAATGTAAAAAAATATCCAAAATTAATTTATCATTAATCCCCCATGAAATCGGAAGTATATCTTTGCAACATCCCAGGTAAATAAAGAATATTACATTTCCATATTTATTAAGATTTTTTAATAAAATGTTAATATTACTTTAAAGGGGATGCTATGTTTGATGACGTACCAAATACCCAACAACAAATTTTTTTTGATATCTTACATTGCACACTAATAATATAATAATATGGTATTTAACGAATAGATGTTAGAATGTAGGGAATGAATATAACTAACTAAAAAATCATTATATATGTTTGTTAAATATTTTAACAATTACCCAATAAATGAAAGAGTATTAAAATTTGAATGAATCCAATATTAAGCTTAAAATTTATCATATTTTTAAAAAAGATGATAAACATCCTGTTGATGGATAAAACATTTAAAATATAATTTTCTAAAATTTTATATGTTATATTTCAGAAAATAAAATCCCTCTTTAGAATCAAAGAATTAAAATTGACTTTGTGTAATTTTTTTTATTTACTGATAAAGATCATTTTTAATTAATAGTGAAAATGATGTATTTTAATTCAAAACATCATTTTAATCTAATTTTTTTATATGGTCAGATTATCTTTTTAATTGGGTTTAAAGTTTAGGTAATATATATTTGTATCATTTAATCCAATGGTGGTCATTTTAATTAATTTCACATTGAAATTGGAAATAATCAAGTGTCAATATTTTTATAGATATAGTTTATTAAAAACGTGCCATTTGTTTTGACAAACGGGAATTAGTTAATAAATTAATTAATTCAACTTATATGATTTGAATTTTGTAAAATAGAAATCATTTATTAATTCAGAATATCAAATATAGATTTGGGTGATTTTTTGGTGTTTTTCCGAAAAACTTCAATTTGTGATGAATAGTTAAACCACTAAGTGGTAGTTAAAAAATAATTTTTCATTTAAATGAAATTTTACCAATTATAATAATTTAATTTCAAAAATCCGACATACATGGTTGTCATTAGTATGTGGAATGTTTTTCAATGGGATGAAAATAATTTTTGGTGAAGAGTAACATTTATGATTTATTAATCACGATTAAATGTAATTATTGTAATTTAAGATAATTATAATGATATAAAAATACAAAATTACCTTTACACTTGTTCTATACTTATTTAGTGAGTCATTGCCAACCATTACAATCAATGGGTAAATTATTGGGACCCCATGGAGCCACATGGGAAAAATACTGACATTAATAACATTATTTAAATTAAAAATAAAAAAGTCACAAACATATATTATTTTACTAAAACAATTTTTACACGGGATTATGTAAGTTATATATTTGACTATAAATATTAATTAGAAAGATAAAAATATTTATTACATCATTTTAATTTTTTTATAATTTTTAAACATTAAATAAATAAATTTATTTATCACACCATGATGATACATTGATTACCTCAAAAAAGAATGATATAATGAAAATGAAATGATATGGTAAAATCTAAGACATAAATTAATCAAAAACATATTGGATGTGTAGATTTAGAACCCTTACCACATAATCCTCGAAATATATCATTGTGGGACTTTTAAAATCCGAAAATAATTTTATAATAATGTAACATTTCAAGACTTTCCAAAAGTAACCAACCTCCCTCTTATAAAAGGACCCCAACTCTAACACATTACCCACACCCCTCAAGACATTGGCTCAAAAAACCTATACTCATATTATCTCTCAAAATTCCTCTATTACTCATAGAAGCCTCAATTTGGTTAGAATCCTTCTCAAGGAGGCATTTATCTCAAATAAAAAAGAGTTACATGATTTAAGGGTAATATATTCTCTCAAGATTCATTCTTTTATTTTCCTTCTTCACACCCCTAACATTATTATAATATGATTACATAACAACACCAGTGTTGATGCTCCATCCTTCACAAATCTCAAGATTGGAAAAGGGGAAGATCTGAGGTTAAAATGGTTCGAACTTTGAAGAAAACATCAAAAAATCGACAAAGGAATGCACAAGGACATTTTTTCCAATGTGTCGCGCAAGTTTCATCATGGACACACAAGTGGACTTGCACGGCTTAGTTGGCGTGCAAGTCACTTGCGCGACCTAAGTCATAACCGCCCGGTAACGGCCTGAGGTCTTCTCCTGCCTATAAATGGACCCTGTGGGGCCCCCATTGAAAAAGGATTTTTTCCAGAAACTCGAATTGAAGATCCCGATTTCCAAGTCTCTTCTCAAAGCTTCTGGAACACTTCTAAGGTAATTTCTTACCTAGAACAGAAGATTTAAAGAGAGGGAGGAAGGCCTAAGTGTTGAAATTCATCAACATTTGCGCGCCTGAGTGGCCATCCCTTAAGGGAAGTGGCCACACTTGCGTGCCGCCTTATTCCTTTGATAGAACATGCGCACCCCTTTTCTGGAAGAACCTCAAAAGGATTATAAAGGCCTTAATCAAGAGTCACTCAAGTACTTCAATGCTGGTTGAAAATCGCACGAGTACCCCACAGGTCGCGCAGGTATACCTTCGCGACCATGACTTGCGCGCCCACGTAAGACATGCGCTCTTTTCAAGACTTGCGCACCCCTACCTTTTTTGGGTGCCCATCTTGCCCATTTTACCCCTCTTAAGCCATTTCACCTTTCCTATTCAATATTTAGTCTTCAAGACACTCTTCAAAGACATTTTTGGCATGATTTCTTGATTTGACTTCCTTATCTGAAAGGAATTCTGTGGAATATCTGTCAAAACATAGTGATTTATAAATCTTTATGTCACTAAAAGATCGAGAGTTCATTCATTCTACCTCATCCTTTAAGATGAGAGAATCCTTAACCTGGGTCTCCCTTTTAGGAATAATCCCCAGTTTTAAGTCCTCCAAACTTGGGCATCCTCCTCAGGAGTAAGCCCCAAACCATAATTCTCCTAACCTGGGATTCCTTATCAGGAATAAGAGCCAGTTATAACTCTTGGGCCTCCTTTTCAGGAGTAAGTCCCAAGTCCTCTAATTTAGGCCTCCTTTTCAGGAGTAAGTCCCAAGTCCCCTAACCCGGGATTCCTTATTAGGAATAATCCCCAGTCATAATCTTGGGCCTCATTTTCAGGAGTAAGTCCCAAGTCCCATAAATTATCATTAACCAGTCCTAAATTACGTTTGATATGGGGATTCCTTCTCAAGAGTAAAACCTAATTATCAATCCTCTCCTAATTTGGGTTTCCTTTTCAGGAATAATTCCCAAGTTAGAGTATTTAAATCTCCATGAAGCACATATACCTTTATGGACCCTGTTCCTGGATTTTATCCCTAATGTAAATCCTAACCTTCATTTATCTGGGCAGTCATACATACATAAGCCCCAAACCATTTCTTATGATTACATATTTCATGGACCAATTGTCTATTTTATTACCAATACCTCTTGTTTCTCACACCGAGCATGAATCACGTGATCTTAGAGGGTAAAAGTAATTGTGACATCCTTCTTTGAGCCATTAATCATAAGCGTCACACTCTATTTCTCGAACTACGTGGGTTCTGATTCCTTTCCCAAAAAAAGGATACGTAGGTAGCCCATCTGCGGGTTCGATCCCAACTTTGAAATAATCCATGTCCTTATGAATGACGATAAGCATTAAGTGCCCCACTGAGTGGCTTTAAAAATAGCCTTGTCATCATAATGACCAAGATACTTTTATATAAATTTTTTGAAAGATACCATTTACCAAGAATCTCTAAATAGATACAGATGATTCTCTATTGATGAAGAACCTCGAATACATATAAAAGATTCTCTAAATTTCTTACATATTTAATCATTGATTGTTAAAACTAAAGGAAAGATCATTTTATACTTGGTAATTTAATAAGGATTCATGAACATATCTTAAATCTATAAAGAGAGTCCTGGAGTAGACAAAAATTCCCCTCAAAAAGGTATGATGAGTCTAACCTCCCATCCTCTCGACCAATGCAAATTCCTAAGCCTCATTAGTCCACAAACTAATGAGTGCCTACCTTTGGAAAGTAGGTCCAAATGGATATGGAATCATTGGATGTTTCTGGTTCTACGAAAAAACCCGATAGAAACCGATCGGAACATTTGAATCTCCCATCCAGGAGGCCATCCCCGAATTACGAGGGAAACCAAAAATTGTGAACCCGACGTGAATCCTTAACCAAGATAAAGTGATGGTTTACCTTTTTGTTAAAGCTCCTTTTTAAAATGAGAGGGAAAACAAAAAAAATCATTGACATGTGTGCTCATCCAAATGATGAAATGGCTGAATTTATCTTGATTACGTCTGTTATATCAAACAGGCACTCTTTTTTCAAGATCTTATGTATTTCTATAATGGCTGCTCTCAAATTCACGCTTGTGAATACTGCTACTGCAAATACCAATGCTGTTATTCCTACTAAATTGTCATCTACTCTGAGGATGACATCACCTACTCAGCGTCTTCAACGCTGGGTATCAAATGTACTAGTTAAGGAGTACCGTAAACACGGTACCATCCCAACTCTGGAGGCTGCCCGACAGGCCCTCCAAGTGAACAACTCACACAGGTCGTCCGGACAACGAAGACCAGTGATCAATAGGCAGGCGGTGCTGACTACCGTCTCCAACAGTTTCGGGTCGTTATCCCCAGAACGCAATATCCATTCACTCTCGTACTCTGAGGAAGTGAATGAGCAGGTCCCTCATGACCTTAATTAAAAAATACTGGAGTCCTTCCCAAGGGATCCCATCAACAATCGCCGCCAGACTCGTGCGGTAGTGCGCCATCAACATGATGAGGGTACCGACTCCAGGCATTCGGCTCAGGTTTTTCAAACCCGAGCAGGAAAGACAAACCACCAGAGTCAGAATCTGGTTATCAATGGGTAGGTTCTCATCCCTGCCATCTCCGGATAAGTCAACCAACCTAACATGGTGGTGAACAACGAGAAGGAACACACACATGCCTGTTTTAATTCCGCTGTCCAGCAGACTCGTCTTGCAGCATCACGCCAATCCCGCCAGGCAATTCTGGCAGAGTACTATAGGCAGGAACATACAACTGCTTATACATCATTAGTTAGTCAGAAGGCTCGTCTGGCTACATATGATGGATCTTTTCAACCTTTTTTGGTGAAGTGTAATCAGCAGGCACATCCACCTGCTAATACTAATCAAGCCTACCAACAGTCTCACTTGGTAGCGCACGAAGAAGTCAGTTGGAAAGCCCCGATGACAAACAGGAGGCAGACTCAACTCTCTTCCCCCACACATGAGTACTGTCATGACTCACTGATAGGAAAAGGTGGACAGGAGCAGGCACATACACCTACTCCAATCCTGGAATGGACGTATATCCCCGTTCTGGTAGCTGAAGTCACCAAGCATATTTTGTCAATGGTGAAAGAGAAGAAGCAAGTTCCTGCTCATATTCCGGATGCTTGCCAGGATATCATAATAACTTCAGCATCATCTCAGGGAAAGACACATAAACCTATCCCTAGCAGTGGAGTGACACATCAACGATTCACTCCGGAACAGAAACGCACTTATGATCCAGTCCAAGAGGGTTATGGGGAATACTCCCCCATATCATACGGACAACCAAGTCAGGCACATACACTTGATTTGAGTGGAGCTCGTCAGCCTAACCTGACCATCTTTCCTGATCAGGCACATACACCTGCTAAGAGCAACAACTTGCGTCAACAAGTGGTTTCTAAAGCGATTAAGAAGGAATGTTTGAAAAAGATCCACCCAGAATACTCAGGAGATCAAAGGCCAATCAGTAACAAGGCCTTGCTTGATGCTGGAGTTCTTGATGCCCTTAGACATTTATCTGTTGGAATTCAAGATTCTACTCCCTCAGTTCCCAATAACGGGAACATTAATTCCGAAGGTTGTCAACAGACACTTTCTCGTGAAGGCTTGCTTCATGAAAATTCATTAAATCTTGAAGTTTCATCTTCAGATGAGAGCCACAAGAACCCTCTATGTGGTCAGAAGACCAAGGATCATGAGATCTCATCATTTGTTGTAACCCATTATGGTGGTCCTCCCCATGATGATGAATTTCGCTGCGAATGTCCTCTCTGCAATAGTGATTCACATTGGCTTGAAAATATTCCAGTGAACAATGTAGTGCCGAGAAATCCCTCTTATCTTGAGGCACTTGCAAATGTGAAACTAGTCATGTCTGATGATTTATCTCTAAAAAGTGAAATACTTTCTCAATCAAAAGATAGCCCAGGGTGTAGGTCATTCTCTGAACCACCCCTAAGTTATGCATCTTCTAGTTTGATCAAAGATCTCTCTACCAATCTTGTTGAATCTGAAGAAGCAACAAGGAAACACCAACTCGGCTCGAAACATGTAGAAGAATATTCATTTAATGATAAAGATGAAATGCTGAACATGAGAAAAAAATTGGTGAAAGGTTAAGTACCAGTCATGTTTTGGCCTTTGGCTGACTCCCAGTATGACATTCCAAAGATGTTGACGGATGATGGAATCCATGATATTCATTTCAACAAATGGAAAACTCTTTTTCAATTGAATAAGTATGTATTATCTTATGATGAATATGAAAATCATATTAAGATAATAGAAGGGCTACAACGTCAGATTGATTTGGCATCTCTATCAGTCTCTCGGTATCCGAAGGCTGAAAAGCAATAGAGAACCATTCAACGTTCATTCCTTGGCGCACTATGAAAATTGCGTCAGTTAATTGTCAATTCCCCATCTGGTGTTCATATCAGAGGATGGGTTATTCACGGAGCACTACATTTCACAGTGCATTCCAGTCAGCAATGCCCGCCGAAAATGGTCTCATGCAATGTTATTGCCCATGGTCGGCCACAGTCAATGGGATTTGTTTGTAATCAAAAGCTTGCTGAAGAACAGGCTTTAACTAGTTCCTCTCAAAAGCAAGAATATAGGGAACAAGTTTTTGAATTTCTCCTACCTCAATAAGGCGAGAATATTGCACAAGCCTCTCGTATGGAGCAAACACATCATCAAATGACAGATATTTTGGAAATCATCCATCGGTCTGTTGAACCAGCTGATAAAAGTGGATACAGGTTAATGCATACAGCTAATTTCTGAACTAAAGTTTGCACGATCAACAGAGATTTTAATAAGGTCTCAGACATAGCATGTCAAGAGCCACCCCAGCTTGTCAGACTGGGGACTTCTTTAACACAACCCTCAGGTTCAATAAATGGGATTTGAGGAGTTGAGCGGAAACAGCAGGAACATCCCGAGTTCACAAGACTGGGGACTCTTTAAAATCATCAATCCCCTCCTCAGAGAATGTAGGTCTTTTCTCAATTGGGGAAGAATCCACAAGTGGAACGAAGAGCCAAATTATCAAGAGATTCCCTCCAAGTTATAGCTCGTCAAGAAATTCCTAAATGATTGAATCATCAAAAGGCAATGTATCATCAAAGACATGAAAGAAGGAAATATCACAGAAATGTTGATAGAAGGGATGTTATGCATTATGCATCAATCAATGTCATCAATGCCATTGTTGCTAATTTGCCAGGGGAGGTTCACTCAGGGGACTCAAATGAAGAGTGTCCTGCTCGAGAAAATGTATGCACTGATAAAAATGAAGAAGGTGTGTGTACACGAAGAGAAAGTATTACTTAGAACCTAGTTAATCCACATCCCTCTCTCCAAAATGTATCCAACAAAGGGAAGGGATAGAATCAGGTTACATATCCTTCCTCTGGAGAAGGTCAATCGCTCTCATTAGGGCAAAGTTTTGCACAACAGGAGGAAGAAATGAAAGAATTAAGAAGGTTTAATGTAGAACTACTTCAAAGTAGTCTTCTTCTTAAGAATGCTGGAGCCCGACAACTGAAAGAATTTGTTGTAGTTACTGAGATGGATCAGGAATATCCTCCATTATTAGTACACCCTCAAAGGTCTAATCCTACGGGTCATGTGCAACAACGGTTGGCAGTGCTACCATCAGTTGCAACACAAACTACCACGTCTGTCCAAGCTCCATTCATTGCACCTACCCAAGACCAAGTTCAATTGGATGTTTCCCAGAATTTGATAACTACTATTGAGTCATTAACAGTTCGGTTAGAAACTATGGAGGGGAAGTGGGTGTAAGTTCAACCTGAAAAGAAATTTTACCCTGAATGGGTCGATTCAATTTCTCCTCCATCCAGTTTTGGAAACCCTGTTTTCCCTAATTTTAATGGATCTGGTGACCCTGAACAACATTTGACACATTACGTGTCTTGTTGTGATCCTATGATGGGAACTCCAGAACAGCAAGAAGTAGTGAAACTCATATGATTCGTACGAACCTTGCAAGGACCAGCTTTTGTCTGGTATACAAGCTTGCAATCCCGGTCAATCATCGGATGGGAGGATCTTCGCCAAAAATTCCTTCTTTAGTTCAGATAAAATTTTACAAAAAACGACAGTTTTTTATCTTACAAAATGCAAGCAAAGGGAGAATGAAATTGTCTCTAATTTCATTGCTCGCTGGAAGTGATTAACATTTTTCTTTAGTTCAGCACATCCTCAGGAGGAGCTGTTGCCAATATGTGTGGCAAACGTGTGTGACGAATAACGCACGCCATTGATCCCTGTGATATACAAAGGAGGGTTTCGAGATCTTACTTTAATCTCTCAGCAGATTGAATATTCCCTTATACAGGCCAAGGCTAAATTTCGTGTAATTCCATCAGCTCCACGAAGGAGAATGGGTAAAGCGGAAACTGCTACAGTTGTGCTTAAACAAGCGCCTGTACCTATTTATACTTCAAAACCTTCATATTCTCGAAGAGATCCACCTCCTAAATGCCAACAACAATGGTCCTTTTGTCCAATTGATCAAAAAGATGAACGAAGAAAACAATTTTATGATTTGAAGAGTAAAACATACTCTTTCCGAAATGAGCAGGTTCCTGGTTACTTCATTTCAGCTCTGGAAAATAATTTTGTTCAATTACCAGTGCCCAAGAGGCCAAACAAGGAAGGAGATGAAGACCATCCCAATTAGTGTCCCTTTTATCAAATGTTAGGTCATCCCATTGAGGAGTGTTTTGTCTTCAAAGACCTCCTGCAAAAGATGGTCGAATTGGGACAAGTCAAGTTGAAAGGTTCTTCGACTCATGTAGCATGTGTTACTGCTACAGTTCCAGAGGAGGAAGGTGAATGGCAAGAAGTCAAAAACAGAAATGCACAGAAGTATGATGATTGGATGGTCAGAAAGACAATCAATCAGACTCATGCCATTTTGCGAACACAATTGAAGAAAACAATTGTGTCTTCTACCATGAATATTGCGGTAAAACCCTCTTCTTCAGAGGGAAAGTCCTCAAAGAAACGTCTTGATTCAAATAAGAAAAAAGAATTAGAAGAAGATGAGTATGTGTCAAAGCCTAAATTGTCTTTGAATCTGGAAGACTTTATCCCATCTAATTCAAAGCCATGGGCACCACCCCATGAAACGGAACAGCCTAAACAGGCTAATCAGGCAGAGTCTTTATCATACGAAGAGTTAATCTTCGGTTCTGTTAATATGATTCAATTAACAGATCTATATTCTAGTCATAATTTGAATTTTGATAAGCCTGAATTCCCTGTATCAAATAAGGTAATCCAAAGATGTTCTAGAGGTTCAGGATACAGGGGAAGACGCGGATCTTTCCGAAGCCACTACTCCAATTCTACCCCTCCTTGCACTGTGTATGCAGTAGAAACTCATGGTAGAGCCCTTCAGCGAGCTCAAAAAGAACAAGAAAGTTCTTCTGCCAATGGCCAACTCAGTCTTGGCACAGTTATTTTGGAAGACCGATTGAAGGTTCCATCTTCTTTATCTCAGCAAGTAAATCGATCTAATCGGACTAGTCTTCCAAAACCAAGGATGTTTCCAACTTCTATCCCAAAACAAGATGCATCAGCTTCCAAACCATCTGCTTCCAAGGTACCATCAATACCACATATTCTTGTTGGGAAATGCAGACCTCTAGATCAAAAGTATGATATATTGAAACATGTGTCCCATGTACCAGCCAAGTTATCAATTTTGGATGCTTTGAATCTGTCAAAAGATCTTCGGGAAGCATTCATCGAAGCATTTTCAAGTCCTCATGAGTTTGAAGCTCAAATTACTGCAACTGAAGTCTATCACATAGAGAATAATCCTGTAGAATGCCATGTAGTGATATCTTTTACTGATATAGATGAATTTGATGTTGTGCATGGGAACATAAAACCTCTATTCTTATCTGGAAAAGTCAATTGTGTAGATATCCAAATATCATTCATTAAAAATTGTTCAGGAGTCAACCTCATGCCCATTTGTACACTTCATCGATTGGGCCTCACGGAATCTGATTTATCTCCTTCTACCATGATGTTACAAGGATATGATAAAAATGAACAAGAAACACTGGGTGAAGTTACACTCAAAACTCAGTTTGGAGATCTTGTATCCAATTCGGATTTCATGATTGTTGATCAAGACTCAGCATTCAATGTCTTTCTTAGAAGACCCTGGCTACATCAGCATGCAGCTATCCCTTCATCATACCATCAATGTATCAAATACTGTTTCAATGGTGAAGTTGTAACATTGTATGGTGATAAGGCCCCGTTCAAGACATGTGAGTCTAAATACATTGAGGCGGAATTTTATCACATGGAGGGAAGAGGGAAATCTACAATAAAGGAAATTACCAAAGTTAATGCTCCATATGGTTTGGAAAAGATTCCAATAAATCCATTTACACATGTGAGTACAGATTATGTGTTACCTATCAATCAAATTGATAAAATAAGCCCAAATCAAAATACTCTTATGGAAAGATCCATAATGTCAATTACGGAGATCGAGCCAGACAACATGGGAGAAATTGGTAACCTACCAAACAGTGATGAAAGCATAAGTGGTGACGTTTTCATTTCATCTGCTGAAGTCCAACAAGTCTATACTTCGCCAATTAGGCCAGAAGAAGTTATAGGAACATCGGAGATGAATAATGATGTAAATTCTCAATCCATCATCTCCTCTTTATTTCCCAATGAAGACCCTTTATTATCAATAGGGTCGGAAATGGAAGCTTCTTCTTCAAAATGTGCAAATTTTGACATCTCTTATGATCATGAAAATTTTGTTTTGTCATCTATTATGCAAGTAGAAACGGAAGAAATAGCATGTGATGAAGAGGAAGATCTTAGAGATGCTCCTCCAGCATTTGAAGAGGGTATCTCTACCACTGTGGATGAACTTAGAGAAGTAAATCTGGGTACAGAGAAAAATCCACGCCCCACTTTAATTAGTGCGGCCATCACCCTTGAAGACCAAGAGATTTATATTTCTTTTCTAAAGAAAAATAAAGATATTTTTTCTTGGATGTATACAAAAATGCCTTGGATTGATCCTGATGTTGCTACTCATCATTTGGGTTTACCAAAAGAACATCGAGGATTTAAGAAAGCCGTGAGAAGAACACACCCAACTTATGCTTCCAAAATTGAAGCTGATGTGGATAAGCTGATCAAAGCTAACTTCTTCAGAGAAGTTCAATATCCCAAGTGGTTGGATAATATTGTCCCTGTAAAGAAAAAGAATGGACAAATTAGGGTTTTAATCGATTTCAGAGATCTTAATCGATATTTTCCTAAATATGATTTCCCAGTTCCGATTACAGAACTCTTAATTGATGCGACGGATGGATATGAAGTACTTTAATTCATGGATGGATATTCTGGATATAATCAGATCCGAATGGCCCCAGAAGATGAGGAATATACAGCCTTCAGAGCACCTCAAGGTGTGTTTTGGTACCGGGTGATGCCATTTGGTTTAAAGAATGCAGGTGCAACATATCAAGGCGCCATGCATCGTATCTTCAAACCTTTCTTAGGGAAGTTTGTTGAGTGCTATGTGGACGATTTGGTGGTAAAATCCAAACAACGTTCTAATAACTTGTCTGATTTAGAAGTCACATTCCACAAGCTTCGACAACATAATTTGATGATGAACCCCTTAAAATGTGCTTTTCGGGAAACCTCAGGAAAATTCCTCGGCTTTGTTGTACGCCATCGTGGTATTGAAGTCGATCCTGAGAAGATCAAATCAATACTTGGTATGTAACCTCCTCATAATTTGAAAGAATTTAGAGTAATTCAAGGACACTTAGCCTATATTGGGTGTTTCATCACCAATTTGGAAGGAAAAAGTTTACCTTTTACCAAATTAATGAATAAAGGAGTCACTTACCAGTGGACTGAAGAATGTCAAGAAGCATTTGATGTTCTCATGAAATACCTCTTGAGCCCACCGGTACTCATGCCACATGTTGAAGGAAGACCACTTATCCTCTATGTGACATCTCTAGAGCGATCATTGGGTTCCTTTCTTGCTCAAAAGAATGATGATGGGAATGAAAACAGCCTCTACTATCTCAGTAGAACTATGCTTGAACCAGAAACCCGGTATTCATGTATTGAGAAGTGCTGCCTAGCATTAATCTTTTCAGTTCAGAAACTGAGACATTACCTGCAACATCACGAGGTCCAATTGGTATCTCGCAATAATCCGCTCAAATTCATCCATAGTCGTCCAATGCTTACAGGATGTCTAGCAAGGTGTGCAGTTATTTTGTAGCAGTTCGACATTCAGTATGTGTCTCAAAAGGCGATAAAGGGCCAAGATCTAGCTGATTTCCTGGCTGAACATCCTTCAGTGGAAGAAAAGTCTTCAGATATTGAACTCCCTGATGAGGAAATTTTCTCTATTCAAGAGAATCCTCAAACATGGGAAATGTATTTTGATGGTGCTTCCAGAAGTCCAACAGGGATGAAAATGGAAAATCCTAAATTCAACAAAGTTGGTTTAGGAATTGTGCTCATTTCTCTAGATAAGGAAGTGTTTCCTTATTCCTTTTTATTGTGGGAAGGTGATACCAATAATGAAGCTTAATACCAAGATCGTATCACAAGCCAGGATTTAGCACTTCAAGCACATGTGAATCACTTAAAGGTAAAAGGGGATTCAGACCTGGTAATCAAACTAGATAATGGGGATTATGCCATCAGAAAAGAAGAATTAATCCCTTTGTATGATAACGTCAGAGATTTAATGGCAGAATTTCCTTCAGAGCCGACATTTTCTTATGTCCCAAGATCACAAAATGATCAAGCTGATGCGCTAGCCAATATAGCCACATCTCTAGCAGTTCCAAACTGGGACGAGACAACCATCAGTATTGCCCACCGTCGTGCAATTTCACCTTATGTTCAAGTCAGAAGAGTGGAAATTAATGAAATTAGTCCCATTCCTGAACTATATGGTCATACTACAGGATGGATGTCACCTATCAGGGAATACCTTCAAAATGGAGCACTTCCACCTGATAGAGCCGAGAAAGAACAAATCCGGTGACGTGTGGTCAATTCTACTCTTTATGATAGCCCAATCCACCTAGATAAAATTCTCTATAAACGTGGTTTTGATGGAGTTCTCTTTACATGCATTGATGGTGAAGAGACAATGGCTGTCATGAAAGAAGTGCATGCAGGAGTCTGTGGTGCCCACCTGTCTGGACATAGATTATCTGATCAAATTCGAAGGCTTTGAAACTTTTATCCTTCATTGATAAAATATTGTGTTAATTTCACAATGAAGTGTCGTTCATGCCAAGTATATTCCAACTTCATTCATCAACCTCCAGAGTTTCTTCATACAGCTAAATACTCTTGGCTATTTGCCACATGGGGAATGGATGTGGTAGGACCTTACCCTTCAGCTACGACTAAGCAGTTTAAGTACATTCTTTTTGCTACTGATTTCGTTTCCAAATGGGCAGAGGTAATACCTCTCAAAGATTACAGTTCTAAATGCATTGTTAGCTTCATCAAGTCTAACATTATTACTATATTTGGTGTCCCTCATACCATATTGACGGACAACGACACCAACTTCTGTTCTTCTGAGGTGAAGAAATTGTATCAAGAATACAACATTAAATCCAATCATTCATCTCGGTATCATGTGGCGGCCAATGGCCAAATAAAAGCCTTTAACAAGACTCTTTCAAATATACTGCAAAATACGGTGGATAAATATAAGAGGTCATGGCCTGATAAACTCTTTCATGCTTTATGGGCTTATCGAACTACCACCCGCAGTGCAACGCGGTCAACTCCATATTCGTTGGTATATGGAAAAAAAGCAGTCTTTCCAATTGATGTTCAATTTCCCTCACTCAGAGTAGTCATTTGTGATCAGTTATCTACAAATGAACAATCTGAAAAGAAATTGAATGAATTGGAACGGTTAGATGAGAAATTATTGTGCACTTTGCACCACTTGGAAATCTATCAGAATCGAATAGCATGAGCTTTTAACAAAAAAGTTCATCTTCATTCATTTATTCAGGGAGAATTTGTATTGGTTCTCAGAACACCAATGATACCAGGAATGAAGCTTCCCAAGCTTGAACCAAAATGGGAAGGACCTTATTCAATACATAAGGTCTACTCCAATGGAGCTTATTCATTAATCTCAATGGATGGAGAACTCATCACGACTCCAACCAATGCCAGATTTATGATGAAATATTTTGTATAAAAACAAAATATGGTCCCCAGAACAAAGATTCTTACAATTGTTTCATCTAGTTTGTCCTCACTGCATGACATTAAACTGCAAAGTCCCTTTTTTGTCCAACATGACGTTAAACTGTAGAAAAGTTTTTCCTCACTGCATGGCATTAAACTGCAAAGTCCCTTTTTTGTCCAACACGACGTTAAACTATAGGAAAGTTTGTCCTCACTGCATGACATTAAACAGAAATGGCCCTTTTTTTGTCCAACATGACATTAAACTGTAGAAATGTTTGTCCTCACTCCATGACATTAAACTGCACAGTCCCCCTTTCGTCCAATATGCCGTTAAACTGTATTGTCCCCGCAACATGACATTAAACTGTGAAACACCAGTTTTTCCTTGCTATATGACGTTAAACTATACAGCAATGGTCCATGCATAAGACCCTAAACTATTTGAAAGTCCCTTATGTCCGGAAAGACTTTAAACTACATAATCATCAAAGGTCCTGTATGACCTTAAACTATACTTATGTCCAGCATGCCATTAAACTGTATTGTCTCCATCGTCCTAACTACCTGACGCTAAACTGTACAAAAAATCCTTGATACGTCTTACATGACACTAAACTGTACTTTGTCCCTGTTACATGACATTAAAACTGCGCAGCACTAATAGTCCAAACTGCATAGTCCCTTCATACGTCTTACATGATGTTAAACTATGTATCGTTAAGGTTGTTGCTACCTCTTTTTTCTCACAATGAGTATGACTCATGTGAGCTTAGAGAAAACCTCAACCATAACACCCTCTCTGGGATACTATCCATGTGTAAGTCCCAACATCATTTTTTAGGTCATTGTAACCAATAAAAACTTGATTATTAATTCATTATTTAATTGAACTACATGGACTTTGATCCTTGCCTTCCAGGCTGGGTACATAGGCAACCTCCCAGGGTTCAAGCCCAAAATAAATCACTTTACATTGGTTCACTTTCGTCCTTGTTATACGACGTTAAACTATACAACACTTTTGTCCGGTATGACAATAAACTACAATACTCTTTGATTTCCTCATTTGAGAGCGAACCATTATTTATGTAATTTTTCAATCATGTTTCATTTTAAAAAGACCACGTGTATACATGGTAATGCCTAAACTTTTTATCTCAGGTTAAACCATCATTGTACTAAAGTCCCCTTTCACCCTTCACATGTACGAACCAAATTTGTACAAATGGTATTTCTAGAACTACGTGGGCTTGATTCCCATCCTTATGGGATACGTAGGAACGTTCGAGTATCCCTAGAATCTAGCCCCAAGTCTTTTGGGCCCAACCCCAAATTGCAGTTTCAGTCCCTTGGATGAAAATTCCTCATGAAAAAACACACTGAGTATTCATTATTATGGTCCGAACTCTATGAACCTAAACTAAGATCTCTCATTCTTTCGTCCTGCATGACGTTAAACTTCATTTCAAGAACTATGTATTGCTTTATTCTCATTCTTATGAGATACGTAGTGATGTCCAAAATTTCAATTCAGGAACCAGCCACAACATGATTATGGTTATCATTGACCTGTGTATCTCTATATACATTGGACAATACCCATCTTTATGTGTTATAATCCTAACCTTAAATATTTTCAGATCTTCATAACCCTTTTCATGACTTTTTAGTAACAAAAATGTCAAACTTCTGAGAATTATTTTGTCTGACTATGCAGCATGTGCCCATAGGTGGCCTTGCATAAACAGTCCACATAACAGACTTTTTAGCCAAAAGATACTATTTATTTGACTATACAGCCAATGCCCTTAGGTGGCCCTGCATAATTCAACCCCCTAACGGGTTTTGTTAAATAATAGTAACTTCGTTCTTGGGAAGAATGCCTCTTATGTCATTATTTGTCTTAAACGAAAATATGTAGGGAATTACAAAAAAAATAGCCATCCTTAACATATTTGTCCCATATCTTTTTTCATGATCTGAAAGTATTCAAGTCTATGGTTTATTCTTCTTCCCTACGTTTGGGTCATACCTTCATAGGAGTGATATTCATCCAGTTCTTCGATAATCTTGTCTAGAAGTATCTTCTCCATATTCAAGTACTTATTTCCATACAAAAAACTCTATACTTTAGAAGATTTTAATCTCCATAAACTTTCACTGGCATTTAACACTTGGAATGTAAATTTCTGAGAATTCTTTTAGCCTTACTATGCAGCACGTGCCCATAGGTGACCTTGCATAAACAGTCCACATAACAGACTTGTCAGCTAAAAGATGTTATTTATTTGACTATGCAGCCAATGCCCTTAGGTGGCCTTGCATAATTCAACCCCCTAACGGGTTTTGTTAAATAATTGTAACTTCATTCTTGGAAACTACTTCTTCTGATGCCTTTATCTCTTTTTCATATCATTACTCATATTCAAATATTCTTAAGACATAGTTTACATTTTTCTCCCTCATACATGAGTATGGTAATATGTTTTCAGATAAATTTTCAAGGAATTGAATCAATTTTAATCTATCATGGTCAAATCTATTTCGACCTTAAACACTAGCCCCTTTATGTACGGCGTGCATGACTATAAACTGCCCGCAGAAGACAAAGGAACTCTGAATAAAAGTTAGGTTCCAGCTCACTAAATATACATTTTGTATGATTTAGGTAATATTGAGCAATTAAAATATTCAAAGTTTATAGGGTTATTTTTAATAATCCTAGTAAAAATAAAACTATTCTTACTAGGCCCAATTGATTAAGTAAACTTGAAGGAGGTAGCAAGAAAATGCATGTACAAATGTTTGAAGATGAAAGTGTTTTTCATTGATACACAAGAGATAGAAGGTCATCCACAGACTGGAGTCCTTCTCTTTTTCATGAATTACAAAAGACTTTCAACATAACTCTTCATTTTATTTACGGCACCCCGAGATTCATCAGCAACCACCTAGAATTCATTCATTCATCTGGATACAATAAGAGATGCAGTGATACCAGCTATTCTTGGAATAATTGAAAATGAATGTTCTTGAGTGCGGCTTGAGAAAATTTCTTGCTGATCAAACAGTGAATCTATTTCTGTCCAAGAGACTAGGAAGATGGATACATGGATTTGAGAATGGTGCATTGGAATTAAAGATCCATTTGGAGGGAGTACTCTTTTCAGATATTGCTCTAATGCCATGTTTGTCTTCTCTCCACCAACTGACAGTGGGAAACATTTTAGCCCATGGGTTTTCCATTTTCATATCTACAAGGAAATGGCATGGAAGGAGAACTTTAAAGTTCACACCATTGTTGTTGCTCTTAATGCACAACATAACTGAAATAGAGGAGTAGCAGTGTAGTTGCATCTTAGGTGTATAATTCTTTTCATTTTGAACATTGACTCCTTGAAGATGACCATGAAAACACAGAGGCAGATAGATTCTTTGTGGAAAATTAGGATGATATTTCTTCAAGTACATAGCCAAATCTAGTTCTGTCATAGATATCATAGTAATCACGGCCAATGATGTTCATCATGTCATCAATCCGCTTGCTAGCCAGTTCATCAGTCGTTCCAATTCCCTTGGGAACCAATGAATCTGCACAAAAGATGAATAAACTAACTCTAAAATGAGTTTATTTTTTCATAAAATTTGTGAAGAAATTTGAATAAAATGACAAAGGAATTAAGACGCGCAAGTATAAAACTTGGCACGCAAGTATGGATGTGCCGCGCAAATTTTTGGTGTGCAAGTAACACCGCGCAAGTCAGAATACCTTGACAGTAGTGCACCATCAAGGAAACACCGGAAAACAGAGCAACTTACGCTGCTAATATGACCTGAATGACGAGAGCTCGAGAGGTTTAAAGTTTGGAAATCCAGATGCTTTGTACGGAGGTGAGGCCATGTATTTATAGGCCAGGAGGCCTATCTGCGCGCCATAAATAGTGCGCTCAAGGCCTGCGTGACGCACAATTGCGCACTGCCCTCTACGCCTTGAAGACATGTGCGCCATTACTCGTTTGAATGTGTTCGATTTCCTCATAGTCAAATCCTCTATTTTCTCTCCAGATCCAACTCTGAGGGGGGTCTTTTGTTGACGCTCCTTTTGTCACAAACCTCAAGATTGGAAAAGGAAATGATCTGAGGTTAAAATTGGTCTAACATTGAAGAAAACATCAAAAAATCGACAAAGGAATGAACAAGGAGATTTTTTCCAGTGATTCACGAAAGTTTCATCATGGTCGTGCAAGTGGACTTGCGCGACTCACTTGGCGCGCATGTCACTTGCGCGACCTATGTGATAACCACCCGGTAACCGCCCAGGGTCTTCTCTTGCATATAAATAGACCATGTGGGCCCCCCATTGAAAAAGGATTTTTTCCAGAAACTTGAATTGAAGCTCTCATCGTCCAAGTCTCTTCTCAAAGCTTCAAGAACACTTCTAAGGTAATTTCTTACCTTGAACGGAAGATTTAAAGAGAGGGAGGAAGGCCTAAGTGTTGAAATTCATAAACATTTGCGCGCCTGAGTGGCCAGCCCTTAAGGGAAGTGGCCACACTTGTGCGCCTCCTTATTCCTTCGATAGAACTTGTGCGTCCCTTTTTATGGAAGAAACTCAAAAGGATTCTAAAGGCCTTAATCAAGAGTCGCTCATGTACTTCAATGCTGGTTGAAAATCGCTCAAGTACCCCACATGTCGCGCAGGTATACCTGCGCGACCAAGACGTGCGAGCCCACGTAAGATTTGCACGCCTTTCAAGATATGTGCGCCCCTACCTTTTTTGGGTGCCCATCTTTCCCATTTTACCCCTATTAAGCCATTTCACCTTTTCGATTCATGATTTATTCTTCAAGACACTCTTCAAAGCCATTTATGGCATGATTTCTTGATTTGAATTCCTTATCTGAAAAGAATTCTGTGGAATATCTCTAAAAACATCTTGATTTATACATCTTTATGTCACTAAAAGATCGAGAGTTCATTCATTCTACCTCATCCTTTATGATGAGAGAATCCTTAACCTGGGTCTCCCTTTCAGGAATAATCCCCAGTTTTAAGTCCTCCAAACTTGGGCATCCTCCTCAGGAGTAAGCCCCAAACCATAATTCTCCTAACCTGGGCCTCCTTATCAGGAATAAGACCCAGTTATAAATCTTGGGCCTCCTTTTCAGGAGTACGTCCCATGTCCTCTAATTTAGGCCTCCTTTTCAGGGGTAAGTCCCATGTCCCCTAACAAGGGCTTCCTTGTTAGGAATAATCCCCAGTCATAATCGCGGGCCTCCTTTTCAGGAGTACGTCCCAAGTCCCTTAAATTCTCTTTATCCAGTCCTAAATTACATTTGATATGGGGATTCCTTCTCAGGATTAAAACCTAATTATCAATCCTCTCATAATTTGGGTATCCTTTTCAGTAATAAGTCCCAAGTTAGTGTATTCAAATCTCCATGAAACACATATACCATTATGGACCATGTTCCTGGATTTTCTCCCTAATGTAAATCTTAACCTTCATTTATCTGGGCAGTAATACATACATAAGCCCCAAACAATTTCTTATGATTACATCTTTCATGGCCCAATTGTCTATTTTATTACCAATACCTCTTGTTTCTCACACCAAGCATGACTCATGTTAGCTTAGAGGTTAAAAGTAATTATGACATCCTTCTTTGAGCCATTTACCATAAGCGTCACACTCTATTTCTCGAACTACATGGGTTCTGATTCCTTTCCCAAAACAAAGGATACGTAGGTAGCCCATCTGCGGGTTCGAACCCAACATTGAAATAATACATGTCCTTCTGAATGACGATAAACTTCAAGTGCCCCACTGAGTGGCTTTAAAAACAGCCTGGTCATCATAATGACCAACAGACTTTTATATAAATGTTTTGAAGGATACCATTTACCAAGAATCTCTAAATAGATACAGATGATTCTCTATTGATGAAAAACCTTGAATACATATAAAAGATTCTCTAAATTTCTTACATATTTAATCATTGATTGTTAAAACTAAAGGAAAGATCATTTTATACTTGGTAATGTAATAAGGATTCACGAACATATCATTAATCTATAAAGAGAGTCCCGGAGTAGACAATAATTCCCCTAATAAAGGTGTGATGAGTCCGACCTCCCATCCTCTCAACCAATGCAAATTCCTAAGCCTCATTAGTCCACAAACTAATGAGCGCCTAACTTTGGAAAGTAGGTCCAAATGGATGTGGAATCATTGGATGTTTCCGGTTCTACGAACAAACCTGATAGAAACCGATCGGAACGTTTGAATCTCCCATACAAGAAGTAATCCCAGAATTTCGAGGGAATCAACTGGTATAATAAATATAATAGGATGTATTTATGATAAAAATTTTATTTATGCTTACACACACCTACGTCTAATGGTTAAAGAATATACTGTTTCTCCGGGTGGTGAATTACATCCTCACAAAATGATGATTGTTCAATATTAATTTAACACCATTAATGGTGGCCATTAAGATGTCACTATATTTATATATTATATATATTATTTTAATTTTTTCTTTATTCTTCTATGTTTTTCATTTAATTCATAACATTATTGTTCTCATTATAGGTAAACACAATAATTTAATTTTAGGAAACACGTACTACCGCCCTCTCAATGTGATTTGCATAATTAATGTCATATGTGGGACGTATAAAGTATGTATTTGATGATATTATATATTATATTACACTATAATAATAAATACCTTTATATCATTATTATTTCGTTCCAGTAAATACAAAAAAGAAGTGAAAGTAGCGTTTATGCGTACGTACGACTAACCATCTCCATGAACGGTGCATTTCATTTCATACCTTTGAATGTTATGTAATATTATAAATGCATGTATATAATGGATATATATGATATATATAATATCTATATAATGAATATAATTCTATAGATAATTGATATTTTACCACATGAACAACATGTAATCATAGGATGTTTTTTTGGACTCCTGTACCGAACATCGACAAACATATTATATGAACTCACATAATTAACTAATTATTATAACATGATAATATGTGATATGAATTGAATAATAAACATTAATGTATTTACATAACAAATTATAAATTGACATATGTTTATTATTGAGGAATATAAATAATTAATGAGAACAAGTCAGTCTTAACATAAGGGATCCTACCTCTCTTTTACTTTTTATGTACTCTATTTTATGTCACTTCATTTAAGTTCCTCATTCATATGTTTGGGGATGTTATTTTATATAAACATTACTATAATCTTTATGTTAATATGATAGGAGACCCTATTTAATCTCATCAATCCATTTTTTGATGTTTTAAGTGGCGTTATTAGGCTGCCGAATTTTTGTAATGGATTTCTTATATCACTTTTAATTCCATGGGATTTCTATTATTTTCCACTTATATATTTATTTTGGTGTATTGTGTACTGACATTTGATATATATTACCATGATTCTATTTATATTCATTGTATTCTGTGATTCATTTGTTTCTTATTAACTTTTGGTCAAATGAGTTGATTAATTACAATGTGTTAATAGATTTTTATCTAACTTTTTATTCCCATAAGATTCATGATATATTTATCATTATATCCTTTGAGTGGTGTATTTAATTCCAATTATTGTACGCTTTGAGTAATATAATTTCATTTAAGTGTATTTACATCAACATATCATGGTCATTCTTTCATGGTGTGTACATTTCGAAAGTTACCCAAATCGGTAAGGGAACCATTCGTCCTCTTTTTTCAAATTCCATTTTTTTGTTAGCTCTTTTAATTTACATCTTATTATGTTTGTATATGTTATTATATATCCTTATTTATATAAATGATATGTCCAAGTAATGAGAAACAGTTTTAGCTCTCGTCAAATCATTTTCAAAATTTTTATGTGACGTTGTTCGGCTGTCAAATTTCTGTAAGGGAACATCTTAACCCAATTTCAATTAATTGGGTTAAACCTCTACTTCTTGGTTATGTCGTACTTTGAATATGTTTAGATGACCTCTGATTTTTTACAATTAATATCCTCTTATATTCGGTGTATTTTTTTCATAGATAATTAGGTAATTGATTTATTATTAATCTAAGGATGCCGACTTTGTAAGGGACTTCGTCTCAATCTCCTTTCATTGATGCATATTTTGTTTTATACAAAACATTATTTTATAAATTAAATAAACCCCTTTGACTTTTACTTTTATTCAAAAGGAATCTTTTCACTACGAATCATTTTACCAAATGACAAAAAGTATGTTATTTTAATGTACAAGGTGACAATGATAGTTCCGCCGCCGCGAGTATTATTTGATCTTTGGATTCCTTGGGAAGACGTAATGTTTTAAAAGAAAAAAATACCATATAATATTTTATGTATTTTGTTATTGATAATGGTTTTGATAACGGATTCATTTATGTCAATATATTTATTGAAATGTGGAAATGTTATCATTCATTAATATTACATTTATGTGTTATGATTTTATAATGGTACTTGAACATTTAACGAGTGGTTACGTGATTAACCAAATGATGGGTGGTGCCATGATAAACTATGAAGGGTTGTTACGTTATAAACTCCAATTCATTGGGTATGGAAGTGGGATGTATGGCTTTTCCATTTAGTGATATCTGTGGAAGTAATCCGTGTAGTTATTCCATTTAAATATGATTATGTCCTGTGTTACCTTTATATGTTATGTGTTTTTCATATGGGTTTTATTATAATATTTTTCTTAGAAAAGGGTCAGAAATTACCTTTTATTCAGTGAATAGTATTTACTACTTCATAAAGGTGAAAATTATTACTTATGATGAAGTTTTCATGATTTACTTGTTGTTTTGAAAATCTAATAGTTTTCCTTCTTTGTGTATCCCTTACTAAGCTTTTTATACTCATCCCATGTTTTTGAAATGTTTTACACATGACATAAATATGAATATGGTCAAGGATGGGATCAACGAAAGTCATTCTATCTAAAAAATAAAACTAGGCATGTTTCTTTTTAGGAGTTTTTATTTTATTAAAAAAATGTAAATTGAGTAGAAGTGAATACTTTGTAATCGTTAGGGACATAATAGTTATGTCCAAATTCTCTAAAATTCTAAACCTGAAAAGTTCCTCACTGTGAATTATTTATTTAATTCAAGATTATATAATGTTTTATGGTCGTGTCATTATACTCTTAGTTGTCACAAACTTAACATGTGAATACCATTATCATGTTTTATCTAGAAATGGGGTAATAACATGAATATCAATAAAACATTATTTTAAACCTAAAATATTACTCATTATTTACATGAAACAAATATTATTCGTCATATTAATTTAATATAAAAAAGTTTTAAACTCCATCAATGATAGAATAAACCTCCCATTTAAAAAGTCATGAATCAAATCCAAGTAAATTATTATTATCCAACTTACATTATCCATATAAATCATCTATTTATTAAAATACCATTATCTCAAGGTCAAGAACATACTAAGGAATATATTTCCATTGAACATGTGTTTTCCATGAATACAACCTATTCATTAAATCACATTTCAAGGTTAACATCATCATTCAATATTTTCTTATATATACTTAACTAATTACTTATATGACTATTCCTTATATATTTCATAATTATTGAATACCAATACACAACCACATCAATCATTCTACTTCATTATTAATACCTTAACTTTGTTTCGACATATTATTCCTTAATAAATATTTCTTCTAATATGAAATATGAAACTATTCATTCATCAACATCAAATTTCATCTTTCTTGTTATTTTTATCATAATAATACTATTAAATAGCACATACCATTTATATTTATTTTGTGGTATATTCATTATTATCATTATATCCACTACTTGTACCACATTGTTTATTCCCTTTATAATCATTCATTCTAGGTTAGCAATTTTTATAATTCATATTCCATTTACATTTAAAACATTTAACCATTGATAATAGATTTGGGGGACCAATATTCTCAAACACAATAATAAATGAAATTTCAATTTTACCTCAGCAATATCATAATTTATTTTCTTCTTCTATGCCCTAAAAAATCATCTTGTTTCATTACAAAAATTCATTATAGTTATTCTAACCACACTATCAACATATATAAAATTTAATCTTTTTTACTCCATGGCCTCCACCACCAAATCTCTTGGCGAACTCTATCCCTATCTTCTAAGGTGAGTGCAATATTTTGTTAAGGTGTATTTTGTTAATAATATATCATCATATATGATTACAAATATTCACAATATACTACAATATAAAAATCATCCTATTTTTATCTCAGAAACACATCATCTATCACATTCAAAATTAACGAAGTTCCATCTATATTCCCCCATTGACTAAAACTAAAAAAACATAGTGTGTCAATACATATTCATATTGGGAATCAAAATTTTCAATAAAAACATACATATGATATCTACATCATGGAAGCATCATTTCAATATATGACACATTAAACATATACAAGGTTATTCAAAGAAATTATATATTTAAATCCTTCTATATGGTTTTTAAATAGTTTTTAAATTTCTAAAGAATATTCCACTAGAGTTTCAATCTGTGTGTGCCACATGTCGCAAAGCCATGAACTTGTGAGGATTGAGTCTATCCCGATGAACACTTTTTAGATTTATTACACCTATCTTCCTTTATTCAATTGCTACATCCACCTTGAATATCTATATAGTGATATAATTTCATGGAAACAACTCTCTCTATCATTTTCATAAATTCCAAGTTAATTTACTATAGTTTCATATCCATAATAATATCCCTAGAAAAGTCCATAGAAATATCACTAGGCCTCTCACTGATGTTTTATCATACTAGATTAAAATTGTTTCATATACATCCATATGTACAATGTTACAAACTATATAAAATAAGTATTTTCATACATAGATATGACATATTTTTATATGATTATTAATTATATTACAAAAACACATTTTTAAGGAACATAATGGTATAATGCGTTTGGAAACTTGGACACATAAACAGTTAGTCCATATGTTAGCTATATAATCTCCCTTTATGTTCATCATTACTGAATAATTTTTATAAATATCATACATAATACCTTTCCTCATATTATAGGGAACAAATATATTATAATGGTGATCTCAGATGATCAGTATGTTAAAAAAATAGATATATCAATGATACATTACGATATGGGTATAATAATAAGATAATAGCACATGAAAAAAAAATCATGAAATATCATAGATCATAAATATGAGTAATAGATAAATCATAACATTTCATAGTACATATATCATAATTAAATATAAGAACGTTATCCATGAGTGAATAACATTGCAATAAGATATAGATTTGTTGAATATACATAATCATAGAAAATCATATGCCAGAGAAACCACTAATACATTCATAACATGTATGTATTGGTTGAACCACCCATGTAAATACTTCAAGAATGCGATAACCTTTTTGTACCCTCTTATAGATATGGAATAACCTCTCATGTACCCTCTATTTGGATTTGTATGTCCTCGTGTATATCATCTATTAGGATTGGTATGAGCTCTAATGTACCCCTATATCTCTTGTGACATTAATCAATACCTAATTAATTGATGTGATATTCATTAATCATATCATAATACATGAAAAGAAATAGATTTTATAATTATTTAATTATTTATTCAAATTAGACCCTATGTAAAAAAGATGTGGGTTTCACATGTATTGTATCATGATATATCCAATGGAATAGAAAAGGGTATATTAAACATCATGAAATATTAAACAAAAACAATTCCAAAAAAGAATAATAATGTTATCCTTAAATCATAAACCCACTAAGGCATAGTTGACATCAACATATCTTTTCATATATGGAATATAATTATTAAATATAATTGTATGATTTCATAAGGAAAACTAGTTTTCATTGAAAATTATTCCATAAAAAAATAAATTTATAAATCATTTGATAAATACCTTCCTTTTAAAATAAAAATTAAAACATATAAAAAATCAAAAAAAAAATCATTAAAACATTTTATGAAGAAAATAATTTTTATTTAAAAATATATTTTTAATACTAAAAATTCAAAAAACTTTTTTGAAATCATTTTATTTGAAAATATAAATTAAAACTTAAAAATGAGTCAGTAAATATCATTTAAAGCATTAAATAAATAAAACAACCTTTCTATTTTTAAAATCAAATTTTAAAAAACAAAACATATTGAAATTCCCTTTCATTGGAAATAAAATTTGATAAATATATAGGACATTTTAAAAAATTGCATGGTTATAATGTTAATGACTTCTACACATGATGTATAAGTTTAAAAAATTATTCTTTTCACATTTTATGTAAAATCAAAATGGGAAATGTTTGGAAAATGAATGGAATATTATATAAAAAAAATTTAAAAAAGCTCGATTAATAATAAAAATTTCTTTAATGATTCACTTTTAATATTTTTAAATTAATTATTGATATAATATTTTTAAGACGTTGTTAATGATTAAAAATGATTTAAAACCAACGATATGAATGAAGTCAGATTTTAATAACACATTTTTTCAATCATTTTAAGTAACAAAGATTCAAATAAATTATAATTAATTGAAAAAATAATAAATAACCATAGTAATGGAAATTTTATGTGTTCCTTAAGTAAAATATAATAATATTTCATAATTTGAATCATATTAAAAAAAATACTGGTAAACGATTCTATTTTAACATATAATATTTACCACTATGGAAATTTTTATTTTGAGACCATGAAATAAAAACAACAAATTGAACTTTTATTTATCAAGAGAATGAATATATTGATGATATATGACATAAAAGGGTCATTATAAATAATGTATAATATAATGTGGTTGAATACAATATCTAATGTCCAAAATAAGAATAATTAAGACAAATATCCTGTAGTGCATTGGTAAAATTCAAATCGTAAATTTCATGAAAGAGATATCCAATAATTGATATGAAAATACACATATTATTCAGTATAATATTAATAAAATACATTCATGAGTAGTATATAGACCACAAAAAACAAACAAGTGGTTAATATGGAAAATTTTTAATAGAAAATAAAATTGATATTGAATCCTCTTACCATAAGTCTCAATATCCTTCATATATGTTCAAACCACTTGTATAATAAATAAAATTTTATAAAAAAAGCAATGTTAGAACTATTAATATATACATATATATCAAAACGTTTGCTTATATATGTATATCATTTAAATACATTTTTTTATCTATTCTATGTTAAATTCATGTTTCGGGAAATAAATTTCTTCATGTATCATTAGATTTGTTAGTTTTTATTTTCTTATTTTAATGAATGATCCATAATTAGAAGAATGGTAACAATTATATAAATATAAATTTTTTAGTATACATATAATTATATTGATCCATAAAATGTAGGTATAGAAAGTTAAATACATCAGTTATTCAGAAAGTAGGCCATCTATACCCTTGAACGTTGTTTCAATTTTCCCAGTGGAAATAAATAAAAATGTTAAATAATATATTACCATTACTCAATAATTTTATTGACTTATATATAACATAGGATCATTAAACCCTTCTATATTACCTTCCTTGTAAAAAATTAATGAATCACCGAACATTATGAGGGGGTAATCCTCCGTACACCTGACCTACATTATCATATTCACATTGAATGATATTTAATCAATAATATCTGATATCATGATTCTAGGAGCATAATAATATCATATATAGTATATAAAAAATTAAAACATAATTGTATCCATCAATGATAGGTTGTAATTGAAAAATAATGATATCAGTTTATGAGGCGTCAGTCCATCATACACACAAATGATGATTTCTTATTCCATTTAATGGAGGATGAGATTTTTGTAGGTCATTACCTATATATAATACATATCATTATAAATATGTTATTTAGGATATTATCTCAAAATTTTATAATCATTACTTTATGTTGTTGAATAAGGAATAAAATAATAAATTTCATTAAATAATGTCACCTATTCATCTAATAACATCATTATGATAACACAAAAATCCCTTTTAGGTTTGATTTTTGATGAAACAATGGATTCAAGGATTATTGGATGGAAGTAAAGAAGTGATTTTATTAGCTATTAGATTAACCAATTTAATGGATCCAAAATTGTGAATTATTAAAACAATAGTATTTGAGGTGTAAATATATCTATATAATTGTTTTTTTCAATGTTTTGGGTCATTTTATTTTGTACAATTATATTTTAACCCCATGGTAAACACATTTTTACCTTAACAATGTTAAATGTTTTTAAATATTTTACTATTTAGTATAAGAAAAAATTATGCTTAAATAATCATTATATTATTAATTATGATTATTACAAATATAGAATCCATTTTTCTAAATTTCCTACATAGAAGTGTCAAATTTTAATATATTATTAATCCCGCAGGTGTGTAGATATAAAGTTTTTTCAAAGAGAAACTTTTAATGAGTATAAAAGGTAATTATTTCAAAATTCAATATGAAATTATTTCAATTACATTAATTCGATTAGTAACTATATAATTGAAATAATATTTAATTTTAAAATCATCTTGAAACAAATTTATTGATTTTAAATTCATTAAAATAAATAACCATTCTTAAATAAACCATTGTTTTCACTATTTATCAAAAAAATTAACTTATCAGATAATTATAAATAATTAAACCTAAGATAATATTGACATGTTTATTTCAATAATATTTTCAAAATTTTGGAAGATTAGTTCTCAAATAAGTACACACTATGTGAAAAAGTTTTTTTTATATTGTATTTTACCGTAAAATATAATATGATGTCATCTATTGTATAGAAAACAAAAAAGATGAATTTTAAATAAATTGAATATACAATAGATAAATTTTATTAAATATATGTACTCTAAGTGATTTTTTAAATTTATTTATTTGAAACATTGTTGAGAAAATAATAATTATTTTTCAAAAAAATATTTCATATAATTTCAAATTGATATTACATTCATATCTGTATAATTGGTCACTACAGAATTCATTTTATATACATGTGTAAACAATGTATTTCCATATTTTAGTTAATCATATTCAAACCCATAATTCCAATGGCTATGTGATAACAATTATATTAAATAATCATGTATTAATAGTATGTCAAATTTAGTTTTAATGTGGTGCTGCATATATTACAAGATAAACTCAATTTTTTGTATAATGTAGGATAAAATAATTGTTGTATGTAAGGCAATATAAAATAAATATTGTATTTAATATAATATAATATCATTTTTAATGTAATTAATTCTAATCGCGGTGTTGTATATAAGGTAAAATACGAAAGATAATAAATTTATTTAAAAAATCATATTTCAAAATTTTTCATGGTGTTTCAATTATACTTCCCCTTTTGTGTTGATATGACCCATGATTTATATGTAGAGCCTAATATCTGATAATTTGTGTCACTCAACGTTTTAACTAGAAGTAGTGGTTGTAGATCCATTTATCGACCATAATAATCACTGTTTGATGCAAGTTGGAGTTAGACATTTGTGTAGTTTTAGGAGTACCTAATGGTTTGAAAGGTGTAATGCATGTGATTTTTCTTCATAATTTTTATATAGTACATTAATTTAAAGATATAATATTTTTTATTAGTTTTTTAATTTGTGGCAACCAACTAATATATATCCACAAATTATGAACATGTAATTTGGGGAATATCCAAATCCTATGGATGATAAGTAGTTTTGAGAAATTATTTTAGTTTGTGTAGAGAAGCTATTATTGATCATTTAGTTTTGGAAAACCCCTAAGGAAACATTTATCATAGTGTTAGGTCTCCATTATTTAAATATAGTTTTATTTTATTTTATCATATGATTAACATTTTATAGTTTATTACAAATAAAATATAAATTTATAACCTATAGCACATACCTTATACTATGGCATGATAATGTAACATACAAGGTATTCCATCTCACTAAAAATAAATTTTTATACTCCAACATTAGATTTTAATCTTGGATATAATATTGTTTCTCTATCATTATATTATTATACTAGAGGGTTTATTCATCCCATATGGTTTATGTAGGGATGTTTCTGACATCACATGGATACACCCAACTCCAATCCATTCGTCTCAACCAGGGTTGGATTTTATATTAAGTGGTATCATTAATTTTTTCTCTTGTATTACTATATAGGTTATGTTATATCATTGGTGAATATATAATTTAATGTTTAATTGTTGTATTTTTTGTTGATTATAATTGATTAAAATGATAGATGAACGTAAATTAGTATGGTTCATATTGCTGAAGCAGATGATTAAGGTGGAAAAGACTCCCAATGTTTATAAAATTTTTGGGAATAAAATTTAGGAGTTTTTTTCAATTTAAAAATATTTTTTTGCAAAATGAGTTGTTGGAAAACAATTAATGAGTAGTGTAGTATAGTTCACAGATAGTGATGCATAGTTTTATTTTTTATGAAGAACAGTTCGTGGACCGTGAAGCACAGTTCAGGGACTGTGAAGTATGGTCATTGAAAGACTGTCATTTTTAGAATTTTGGTGATTATTTATGTAGCCATAAGGTGTTTTCTCTTACAATAAATCATCTTCCACAAAATATTAATTTGTTATAGGGACCGCATGTCAGTTCACGATCAAGGTTTTACCATATCAGAGTTATGCTTGTATGTGATTAGTGGGATATGGCTGATTTAATTTAATATATAAAGGACTCCAATCACAAAAATTATGGAGAGGTAATTTCATTAAATAATATAATTACTACTTGAAGAATTCATGTATGTCTTAAGTAGTTCGGGTGGGATATTATCTTGATGGAGTAGAGTTAACCAGGGAGATTCATTGAAGGGATGTAGTTCACGAAGTAGGATTCTATGAAGAAGGAATAATTTTGTGACGGATAAATTCAATGTAGGTTAGATCTAATGAGGATAATTCATGAAATAGGATTGCATTTATTGGTAGATCTTAATAGAAATGAAAAACATAAAAAAAGTGGTCAGAATAGAATCATTCATTCACGATGTCGGGGTAGTCTGTGAATAAAATGTAGATCGTGAAACACTTAAAAAATTTACTACAATATTGTTTTTTGAGGAATCAAGGTAATTTTTATAGGATGCTTGATGGATCACATATGTTCATTAAGGGACTAGTTTTTTTTGAAATAACTATCTGAAAGGAAATTAGTATGAAAATATTTGTACTTTATTTACTATGTGAAAATAGGTATTCAATACACATATAATTGTTAATATATTTTGATATTATCATGAAACTAGATATGTTCATGGTTAATGAAGTGAACATTATCATTTTTATATCTAAATTTTCAAGAAGAAGAAGAAAATGAAAGAGGATCTAAATCATCATACTATATTGGTATAAGGAGTTTGGTTACTGCTTTATTCATGGTATTTTAAGGAAGACTTTTGATCTATTGAAGATCATTCTAGATATGAGGTTATTGTTATGTCTATTGAAAATAGAAGTTCGTTCCATTTATTTTGAATGTGTAAGTGATTAAGCCAGAAGTTTTCACGAAAGTGAAAAAGCTTCCTAGAAATAAATACAATAAAAAATCTACATACAATTGAAGATGTATTTCTTATTGATTATTAAGGGACATATATGTCCATAAACATTCTATGGAACCTTTCTAGAGTAGTGAAAAAAGGAAAAGGAATAAGTTTTTATATTTTACACCAGTATTGATCCATAGAAATATATTTATCGAGTAACCCTTGGGAAAGCATTATGGTGACCCGAATCATTATAAATACAACGATCATGGGCATAGAAGTTATCTATCTCAAAACATGGATTATAACATAGCCTTAGCTGATTTGGTACATCATTATATAGTCACTTTATGCTCGATGGATATATCACAATGTGGGTGAACCAGGTAAATATCCATGTGTCTAAGTGACTATAATTACACTTTTCGTTCTATTCATCGCCATCAAGTAATGTCATAAAGGATAATATAAATAAAAACAATAAATAGAAAATAATTTGACCCTTATAATAAAGTTATCGTGATCAAGTTTGTATGTATATTTTTGAAAACAATATCCAAAACCTATTTCCCCACCCTCCCCCCACCACATCGCTCAGGGTATCTATGCATCTTTTGGAACTAACAAACATATATGGAGATGTGACATGTAATGAAATAAGATAAATGCATCCTTTTTATGAATACTACACATTTATGAGGTTGTGTAGAAGTTTATAGGGTGTTGGTATTGATTTTTTTATTTTTATTATTATAATTGGGATTTTTTATTATGGGAAGTATGATGTTTTGAGGTTATTTATTTATGTGTTTTTCTCTATATTGGGGTTCAATCGGCATGTTTTCATGTATTATCTTTGAGATAGAGGTCCATATGACTATAGATATATTATATGGTTTTTTAAAATTGGTTAAATAAAATAAAATATCCTTTATTTATTTAATGACACAATAGTACTATATTTGTTCTTTTACCAAATATCTTATCGGTGGGGTTATACCTAAATAGTCATCTTTCTGTATATAATTCATTTTATAGCTCTCTATCGATTTATAAAGTCAATATATGTGTAGGAAAGGCCATAACCCATGAGGGGGTAGTATAGTATATGTGTGCCTAGTTAATATTGGAACACCAATAGTGGTAATAATGGAATGGGAAGAGGGCTACACAATATTAAAAAGAGACATGGGATGCGGTCATATATTATGAGTTTACTCAATTTATTATTCTGAAATTCATAGAACGTCATTGTTTGATTAAATCTATATGGGATATAGTTTGAAAACATTGTTGCAGAGATTAGGGATTTTTTATTATTCTTGATAATGGTGAGATGAATACCCTACTATAATGACTCGATTAAATTCCTTTTATGGGTAACTAATGTTTTTTAAATAATCCTAAAAATGTGGATATCTTTTTTAAAGATATAATGATTGGATGATTTTTATGATATGAATGACACCTAATAAATGTGTGATTATGTATTTCATTTAGGCCTGAAGTTTGACATATGGTCTATGTATATATATTTATAGGTGATGATTATAGTGAGCTGTGCTTGACATGCTTGGGGTACATAGTCATTGGGTTTGGTTCGTGAGCTTCTGATTGGTGGGTTGTAAATCTAAGAGTTTAGGGTGTATTTTAATGGATGTTGTAACTAGGGGTGTATTCTTACACATAGATGATATTTCCATAGTCTATGAGATCATTATGTATCACTTTGTAGTTATTTTTAAGATTTACCCCATTCTATTGAAATAATAGAGCGAGTTTCATGATCCAGACGATGGATGAGATAAAATGATTTAATCAAAACCATGTATGGTGTTCATAGTGATATGTTATGTGTTATTACCCTTTGATATAAAGTTTGAATACTGATTTGGAAGAGTTTGTAAAAATATATAACATAGTGATATTTTGATGTAGGAGTCATGTGACATCCAGTGAGTCTTAGTTTATAACCAAACATGAGGATATGATCAAGTATATGAAATATTATGTATAGTAATGCGAAACTATGTCTGTCTCTTATTCGGAAGCAGAGTTGTCCATTATAAGGTTTTTTCATGCATGATTTAGAGAAGGTGATGATTTTGGAATAGTATGTTGTTGTACTGGTGATAACAAATTGATATATAAAGGACTAGTAATAAATGTGGGGTCCACTATAATATTTTTTTGTGTTGATTTCTAGATTTTTTTATACACTGATAATCCAATATGCCTGGTTTGATTGTTAGGGAATTGATATAATTCCTCTATTATGGCAAAATGTGTGTCCAAATCTATATAGATACTATGAAGAATATTTTATGTTCCTAGAAAGATAAAATGTGATGGTATTAGGAATATATCACTGTTCATATACATAAAGGTATATCAATCAATATAGAGTTTCATGAGGACAAATCATTAATGATGTTAAGAAGTTGTTTTATAGAGAACCAAATTGATAAAAACCCTAGGGATGAACTCATGGAATGAGACAATCTTGATGTTATAATTATGAATTTTGAGTTTTAGTGTTTTTATAATGATGTATTTTATATAGGAACATTTTCATGAATGGTTAATAAGGAAAATCCAAAGGTGGAGAGTGTAGAATAGACAGTTAATATCGAATATCTCATTGCATGAATCATATAGTCAATGTTGGTGGTGGGTTATTTGTGGTATATAATTTGCAGTGGTTTGGTTTTTTCAATAACCCTTTGATGTATGTTACCTTGTTATATCTTTTCATTATGGGGTACAATATTTTGGTATGTTTTTATATTTGTAGATGTTGTTATCATGTTCGATATCCGATTGAGAAGAATTTGAGGACTAGACTTGTTGAAGGAACATGTATGTAATGTATTGTCACTCGTAGGATGGAATAAATTTTTTACCATTGGGGAATTCATATTATATATATTTTATTAATATATTCATGGGTTAAACATTAGATGAGAATTAGCCTTGTGTAAACTAGATACATCTACCATAGGTGAATGAAATCCATTATAGTGACCCAAAATTTTAAAATATTGATATTACATTCTATGTATATGAATATCCATTACATAAAAAAACTATCCATTCTTGAATCTTTTTAGGCCTAGTATCATTGAATACATGGAAACAAAAAAAAACTGGTCAATATAATTACTACGTCATCTCTCACATAGATCATAATAATATACACCATTTTAAGACATATCATACATAAAACCATTCATCATTTTATGGGAAATGAAACATAATAAATGAAGGTATATGATTCTAAATATGGGTAAAAAGGGTAATAAAAATTAACATATAAGTATAACATGAGAAAAATGTAATTAGAACATGATATTATCATTTTTATCACATACCCTATATATCATATATCAAAATCATGAGTCATTTTATAAATGTTTGATGTTCATAAAACAATAATGGTAATGGAATCAAATAAAATGATCAATGAGAGCATAATATATGCATAATAAATGGAATTTTGTCATACACATAAGCAAAGAAAATAATTTCCATTTTAGTTAAGGATATTTTCTTAGACTATCATAGTTGAATGTTATCACCCACCAAATCATTATAGTATTCAAGGTTTACTCCCAAGACCATCAAATTGTAAAAATTCATTTACTAAACTGGGTACACTCTAAATTACAGTCCTATTTATCTCATGTGATATCAATATTTATCCAATGAATTTGAGTGAGATATTGGTCACAACAATCAAATAATAAAAAATTCATATGTATAACAATTGATCATAAGGCATTCATTAGATCAGAACCAATTAAAAGGTATGGGTTTCACAAATATTTCATTATAGCATACAGCAGAAAAATGGAATTGGTATAAAAACAAAAATCCATTATAAATAGAAACAATATATAGAAATACTAAGAATTAAATCCATGGATATTATTCCCAATAATTCTTCAGCATCAAAAAAGTTTGCTATCATTGATGATTGAAAATATCATTAAATCATTCAGGATGAAAATTAAATTTCAATTATGAAATCACTTCTTTAGAGTATATAAATATAAAAAATATGTTTGAAATAATTATATAACCATTATAACATTTATAGTATTATTAAAACAATGTATCATTCATGATTATTGGAAATTAAATTAATGATTCATAAATTACAATGATATTCCTTCTATACTTTTACTAAAAAAATTCACAATGTGCCTTATTTTGAAAATGTAAAAAAGAACAATTTCATATATTTTTTTACAAATTAAAAAAATCTATAAAAATGTCATTAAAATTCAATAATTATAATAAAAACCAAATTTCAAATATTTATAGATAATGTGGATATTGAAGAAAAAAGTATATTAAACTAAAGAAAGAAATGAAGTAGATTTTACTAAAAGCATATATGTAGTATCATGTGTATAAAAAGTGAGTGAAATTAAAGGAAAAAATTTATTTTCAATAAATTAATAGATAAAAATAAATAAGTGATTATATGAAGATTTTTATCATAATCATTCAAGTTAAATACTTAGTTATAAAAAATCTCAACAAACATTGATATTATGTTATAAAACCCATTATAGTTTTTCATAATTCCATTGAAAATTTTATAAACTCTTAAAATATTTATATAGGATCATTGTACATATTATAATTGTACCATAATTATATATATGATACCATATACGATTTATTTTATCCTTATATAATATTTTTATTATCAATTTTTTGTTAATAAAACTATTATAGGAGTTAGTTACTTATTTTTTTCAAGTATGTTTTGTTTTGTTAGTTTCAGTCAATGTATATTGATTATAGATAAATAATCTATAAATTTTTTATAATTTTATAAATTTAATATATATTAATTATATATATATATATATTCATCCATGAAATTAAGGTATATAAAAATGAATTTCACCGTTCATGTAGACCGTATGTCGGACATAGGCAACAATATTATTTTCAATTATCAACGGATGAATGTAATAATAGGTAAATATTAATTAACCTTTATAATATCACAAATATTTAATATATATAATATATATTAATAATAGTCATCCCCATTACTATCATTTTATAATAATAATTGTTTAATGAATCACATCTCTTCAGGGTGATTGTTCTCCACACTTACACAAGATCAAAATTACAGTTTACTAAAGGATTAGATGGTAGGAATTCAGATATGATATTAGTATTAAATAAGTACAATTATATACTAATTATATTATATATAATTTAAACACAAAATAATATAAATCCAAAAATTATGGTGATAGAAAATGAATTCTATCGCTACGTGGAGACCCTAGGTCAAACAATAACACATGGAATATGTTGAATTCCAATGAAATTTGAAATTGGGTGTATAAGAGTATATTAATAATTATCCAAAAAAATTGTTTTTTAGAATAATTTAGTTATTATATTATTAATTATTCATCATATTTAGATGAGGTAAAATAAAAATTAACGAATGTGATCTGTTAAATTGATTACATCTACCATTATAAAAATCCTATTAATTCCCAATAAATGACTCCACGTTTGGAATTTTGGGAAAATAAAGCCATCTATATTGTGGGTAGGGAATTTTAGAAGATATATTTGTTATGTTTGGTCAATATAGAAGGCTTATTGTGGTGTAAAAACGTTAAAGGAGGTGTTCCCTTTTATAATTAAATGGGAGGGGAACTCTTTTATTTTTGTTAAATTATTATATTAATAATAAATCATTAACATGTAAATATGTATTTAAATTGAAAATATTCCAAAATAATGTGTTTATTTGTCAAAATATTCACATCCTAATAAATGTTTACTACATTGGATGACATTTTTTCACTTAAATTTCAGTTTTATCCCCTATTAGAACTTTTGACAATTAACGTAATATAATAGTTTTCTATAATTTATGTATTAATAAAATTTTTATAAAATGAATAACCCCTCCATAAACAAACCATGGATGATTTTTACAAACATATACTATTAATTTCAATAAATATTAGATTTAAATTAATTTCATATCATTGAATAATATATTATTAATTATAAAATATAATTATTTTTATTTTTAATATTTTTCATTTATTTTAACTTTAAATGAATAACAAATATTAAAATTAATATATATAAGGATTTATCAAATACCTAATACATCATATATATAAATAAAATTATTTTATCACAAATTCCGATTAATTTATATCACATTTAATATTTTTAAAATCATTCATAATATTATTTATTAAATGTTGATGTTTCACATCGCTGTTTCATAAGACATTTATGTAATTATATAATTAATAATATTTAAAAAATTATAAGATAAATGTAATATCAGTAATATCATGATATTTCTTCTTATTCATTGATAGAAATAATGTTTTCCTTTGTGATCACATAAATGATTTTAAAATCCATGAAAGTGAAATTTTGTAACTGTCTTTGATTTAAATATTATATTGGTCATTTTTAAGGAAAATCTTCCATTAAACATTTAAAATCCAAGAATAATGTGACCAGGGTTGAATTAAATTAACTAAATAATAATTTTGATAAATCATTATGGCATTACCATTCATTTTTAAAAAATATTACACTGATTTATCCTTTTCTAATGTGATAAGTTTTACAATGGTTAAAAATTATATTTATGAAAAATAAAAGTAAAAAATTTACCAAAATTAGACATTAGGAATCTAAATATTTAATTTATTTTATCTAATTTAATAATTAAAAATGGTAGAAATTTATTTTAATATATGTTTACAAAACAGGATGAAAACTTCATTTTAGAGAAATAAATTTTTAGATAAAATTATATTTATTATTATCCAATGAAAAATAAATAACATTAAATGAGTGTAAAAATAATTGATTGAGTCTATATTATATAAATTTAATGAAAATTATTCACCTATAGTGATAAATTTAATTTTTTAGTAATAAAATAAAATTTTCACACAAATCTTTTCTGAAATACATCTCCTTTATTTTCAAATTCTGTATTCATTTCAATATAATTGATAACTAATTAATTCATTTTATACATGTGTAAAAAATAATAATAATATTTTTATTATTATTAATATTAATAAATATAATATCTAGTATATCGCAATTATCTTAAACATACTATTGTGTATTACACATGCTAATGATGATAATATATTTATTTGATGAACAAATATCTTAAAAATCATTGTGTGTTAAATTCTACCTTAGTTAAAAAAATTACAACCTCATTATTCCAATATAGTGAAACAAAATACTAATGATACTATTTCCACATCATATCATTAGATTCGAAATTAGATTCCTTAAATTGATGGTTTCAACACAAAATATTTAATAGTTTCGTATCCTTGATAAATTTGCATTTCTCTCTATGATAAAAAATGTCTACAAGTTGTTCCTCATATGAAATAACTTTACTAAGTGGTATGACCTATTAGTTTGGAACATATGAAATATCTAGTGTGTAATTCTATATTAGAGATACATGGAACAAATCAGGAACTTCAGAGAAATTTGGTGGATGACTAGGCATCTATTCCAGAAATACATCAAGAAACTCATTTGAATTAGGTAGATCATCAATATTTAGTTTCTACCTATCCATGTGAGATAAAAATTATTTTTTTATAGGAATCAAAACACATTAAATAGATAATATTATCATCCAAACTAAAAATTAATCTCTATAATTATATATTATCATAGGTTGGTTCAATGTATCAAATGTGACTTCCCATTCATTGAAATTTATATGAGGTTATTGTAAAAAATATCAATTCATGCCCAAAATAACATCAAATTCCAGAAGAGGGAGGAAAATCCTATATTGAGGAATTACATTCCCAAAAACAAAAACTATAATTGAATAACTGACATGGGTGGTGATTATTATGCATTGGGGATTTTTAAACATAACATAATATCTAAAATTTTTGGTGGTGTATTGATACCCATAGTAAAAAATTTAGATATAAATGAATATGTATATCTAGAATCAAATAATACATTAGTTGTTCTATAATGGATTATATGTGTACCTTTCCCCATGTCATTATCATACCCCTCATTCGAAATAATCATTCCATGAAATTTTCTTTTGAATCTGGGCTTCATATGTTTTTTTCATCAAATTTTTTAAATAGCTGCTGGATTTGGGTAGTGGGTTTCATATTTACCATAAGCCTTGTATTTAAAACATTTTATTCCGGGTAGTGTATATTTTGATTCTTTCAGTATATATTCTTCATTAAACAACATCTTCCCATAACATCGTCATTCAATTTCTATATGAAATTCCTCTCAAAACCTAAAAAATTTATTATTGACCATTAGAAAATTTCAACAATGTTTCCTTCTAATTTGTTAGAATAATATAAATATCATCTTCTTATATACTTGTTTTTTATAATTTAATGAGAATTAAAATTTTCATTTGATGTAAAAACCATTAGATTTTTCTATAAATTTAATCTATAAATCTACCTTTATATCACACATCAAGTTGAAAAATAATTACATAATCATTCCAGCAAATTATATTTAGATTTTTGTCATATATTCCAATAAGTTCGTCATCCTTCTATTTTAACTAAAGGAATTCCTTCTCTATTTTCATAAGAATGATATTAGAAAAACACATATTGTGAAATAATCACTAAATCTAAACCCACTACATATAGTCAATTTCGTCACGTATCATTGTATTCTTGATAAGAGTCCACCATTATTTTCTCACCTTCCAAATTATAATTAGTAAGAAAAACATTCACACATTTTAAAGACTATAGAATAGAAAATCACTTTTCAGTGGTATTGAAACATTACTAAGAGACTAACAGATCATTGGACCCACTAAAAGAAAGTGGATGTTGCCTCATGAAGGATTTAATAGATAGTTATTCCATCCTTTTCTCATTTAAAATATGAGTATGATTTATAGATTGATAATTTTTATTGATAATTGAAATGATATTTTTCATTCTAACTCCTTTAAAATATGGTTTTTCATGTTGAAAATCAATTGTTTTCCCATGACCTTCAACAATAACATGATTTCATTTACTTATATCCATTAACTATAACCAATATCCTAGTGTGACCAACAATTATAATAGTGTAAAAGCAAATAAAAAAGCATCTATAAGATTTCTAAATTGTGACGCATTCTTCTATGAAAACATAGTTTTTTACTAGTTCATTCATGATCATTAAAATAAAATTAGTATTTTAACCTATAATTAGAAATACACATAGGAATTTCACTAATATTTTATTATCATAGTTTTCAAAGGTTAACTAAGCCTTCATTTTATACCGACTATAGTGACCCAAACCTTTCTTACAAAGATATTACATCTAAGGAGATGAATATTCATTATATAACATAATGATCACTGCTAGAATCAGATAGTTGTTATATCTTTGGAAACAAGGAATCATAAAAAAATAGTTCATTATAGTTATACATCATCACAAATGTATATATTTATAAAAATATTCCTTCCTATTCATATCATACATAAAACATCTCATCATATCCTTGGAATGGAAACACAAGAAAGAGTGATCTCTGATTCAAAATAATGGTGTAAAATTGATATATCAATGATTATATAAAAATAACTTGTGAAAAAATCATAATAATATGATATTAACAATTGAAAAGCATACCCTAATGTCATATATCAAAACATTGAGTCAAGGTAAACATCATAGTGGTTTGCGAGACATGAATCATAAAATAATAAATGAGAATAATACATGATTATATAATATATGAATAATACATGAAATTTTGGAATACCCATAAGAATATAAAATAATTTCATTTTTATAGAATAATAATTTCCAGAACAATTATAGTGGAATCATTTTACTCTTAAAACTATCAAAATAGTTATGGTACACACCCAAGACTGTTATACCGAATAGATTCCCTTACTGAACTGGGTTAACTCCCCATTACATTCTTGTTTATATGATGAAATTTAATTATTTATCAAATGTGTTTTAGGGTGATATAGTTCCCACCCATCACATAAATTAAATGATAAATATTTGAGAAACAAGATCATAAACCATTTATCATATAAAAAACTATGAAAAGAATTGTGATTTATAACATTTTATCATAGAATAACCCATTGAAATGGAATAAGTTTTATTAACATCATTACATCATAAACATAATGTATCTATAGACATAAGAATTGTTGTTTCCATGGATAATATTATTATAAAATCATAACAAACAATGAATTTTATTGTCATTGACGACTCAAAATATCATTAAATGATTCTTGAGGAAATAAACATTACATTTTGGAATCAATTATTAATATTATAAAAAATTTCAAACTATTATGGAAAATATTTTTTTTCAAATGAATGTGTGAACTTGTAAAGGAAATCTCAGAAAAATTTGAGTGAACATGATGGTATGAAACATTATTCATTCCATATAATTTAGTTCAACCTTACTTCTATAATTTTGATATAAAAGTCCCAATCTACCTTCTTTAAAAAATTAAAATAAGATTGCTCTTATACCATTATTTAAAAAATTAAAAAAAATAAATTCCATTAAAAAAATAGGATAATGTTACAAACAATATTTAAAACATTTTTAGAAAACATGGATATTGAAGAAAAAAATTCTTCTTAATAGTGAAATGAAGATAATTTTCCTTAAAATGTATTTTCAGTATCATGAATTAATAAAATTAGAAAATAAAAGGAAAATGTTATTTTAATGGAATAATAATAGTATAAATATATTAATGTGTGTATATATCGATTTATTATAATATTTCTTTATCAAAACATAATCATAAAGGATCATGATCAACAATGAAATTATAACATAAAACACCTTACCCCAGGTCTGACTTCCTTATTATATTTTTTAACATCGAAATTAATAATATAATATTATTATAAATTTTATTCTAGAAATATAGAAATATATATCTAACCGTATATAATTTTAATTTTTCCTTTTGTAAACAATTTAATAATATTTATCTATTAAAATCACTATTTTGGGTTGTAATTACTTCATTTTTTCATGTAAGTTTTGGTTTGGTTGTTTATGTCCTTACACATTGATAATATATCCATATTATAAGAATTTTAATCATTATATAAATATCATATATATTATTTATATCTTAATTTATATACATCTATAATAATTCGAGATAAAAATTTAATTATATTGGTCAGGGAGATGTTATGTTACACATACGAATGAATTATGTTTTATATTTAAATAAATATAAATATTCAAAGGTAAATATTAATTCACCCTTAAAAACATTATTATATCCAATATGAAATATATGTTAATAAAATTCATTCTCATTACAATCTATGAATAATAAAAATGAAAAATGAATTACATTGCTTCCTGAAGGTGGTATTCCACATGTATGTACGAGCGACATTATCATTTCCCAATGGAATAGATGGTAAGTAGGTAGAAAATATAATATAATCATATAAATACAATTACATCCTAAATATCATATATAAATATTTAACCAATTATAGTAACAATATATAAAATATGGCCATGAAAAATGAATTCTATCATTATATGGAGACGATAAGTCATAAGGACCCACGAGTGAGACATTAACATATCATTAGATTAGTGAGACGGTTTATTATTATTCTTTAATAATCGTAATAATATTTAAATTTATTAGTGACATATATTCTAATATTTTATGTATAATATAACATATTTATAGGAGGTGATAGAAATTTGTAAATGACTGTGATCAGTTAAGGAGCTTATATATTCATTGAAATTACTCTTTTAGATATCCTCTAAAGAGATCAATGGTTGGAATTTTTTAAACAGAAAACCTATGTAATATTTTATTTATTTTAATTATTGGAATTCGAATATTTTTTTCATGATATAAGGCTAAATGTGCTTTGAATAATTGATATGAGGGGTTCCATATTATAATTTAATTTTGATGTCAAAATGGATATTAATGGACTAAAATCAATTATAATAATATTATGATTTTAAATATTATCATATTATCAAATTTGGAGATTTTTGGATAATATTTTTTCCATTATCTTTTATTTTTATCCCCCATTGACCCTTTTTCAATTATTATAATTTTAATGTTTTATACACATTAAGGGTTGAAAATGTGGCTATAAAATAAAAAAGGAAAATAAATGCACCATGGATGATGTTTCTGGCCATATATATTTCATTTTTCTGAATATAAATTTTTTATTATTTTTATACCATTTAATAAAATATTATTTATTATAATATATCATTAATATAATTTTTATCAAGATTCAATTAATTTAACATTAAATACATAAAAAATGGAATATGAATATAATGATTTAAAAAATCATTATTAAGTCAAATAAATCAATAAAATTCATGGGAGATATTAAATATTTCAATTTTTATCACTTATCATATATTTTAAATAATTTGTTATATTTTTTTATTAAATTGTGAAGTACTCCATTAGTATTAAATTATGAATTAATGTAAATTTAATTACTAGAAATTTAAAATATCATTCAATTATAGAATCAATTTAATAAATATAAAATTAGTTTCTTATACACATTTATAACGTTCATTGGTCTCAATGAGGACACATTAGTTATATTCAAAATAATGAGAGTGTCATTTTGTAACTTTAACAGATTTAAATAATATATATGACATTTTCAAGGAAAAGATTCTATTAAACTAATTAATTATTAGAATATGGAGATAGGGGTCTAATTACATTAAAAAATAATCATTTTAATCAAAAACTCTATCACTAAAACTTATTTGTAACATATATTAACCTGATTTACCATTTACCAATGTGATAAATTTTACAATAATTATTATTCTTAATGAATTAAAATTAAAGGGGCATGTTTAAAAAATTTAAAACACCATATTCTAAATATGTAATTTTTTTATCTAATTTAATACCTAAAAATGAAATAAATTATTTTTATTTTAATTCCAAAAAATTAATGAAAACCAATTTTTTGAAATGTTAATTTTTAAGCATAAAAATGAAATTATTATTATACTATACAACATAAAAATATTATATGAATGGTATGAAAATTGATTGAAAATATAATTAATAAATTTAGCTAAAATAATTCACCAATAGTGATCAATTAAATTTATAATGATAAATATATATTGCAAACATAAAACAATTTCTTAGTAAAACATCTGCATTATTTTCAAATTAATTTTTTCATTTATAATTAATTGTTATCTAATGGATTAATTTTATATATGTGTGAACCATATATTTTCATGATTTATTTAGTATTATTTATACCCACCAATCCAATAGCTAGTATATCCCAGTTCTTTTAAACTCATTATTTTGAGTAATACAGGTTATCATAGCAATTAAATGTTTTTTTAAATCATATAAATCTTCGTTTATTACATACATAATGATGGATTTACTAAAATATAAATTGATCATGGTGTATTCATGGGGTTAGTGGGTTTATTATGTCCATGGTAGGCAGGTCTTTGGCCAGTGGGAGGTAATTTGGGTAGTGAGGTACTGGATATAATTTTTCATGTATGGTCATCTACAATGGAACAATTATGATTTAAAATTAATTAATAGGAATTAATATTATATATGATGATCTCCAAAATTCAGTGTCTATAATTTGAGTCATTCCTCTAGTTTGAGATCATTGAGGGAACAAATATAACTAACACAGGATAGGTGTTATGTTTGGTAGGATATAACACCACTCAAATTTTAATGTATATATTTTCTTAATTTTTTACAAACTATATGTTTAATGAGGGTTTTTGTCCTTTAGTGGAGTTTGTAACGGATGTGGGTTAGTATTTTGAGAGTTGGTAATGGAGCAGTCTGAACATTTTGTTATATGTTAATAGTCATGCAAAAACATGAGTCATTATGATATGGTGGAAGTAAAAAATGGATAAAATATTTAGAATATGTGAATTATAAAGATTCTTTAGAAGCCATTTTGTTAAAATCCCATATAAAAAATAAATATGGGATAGTGTGGATTTTTCAATCAATGATCAGAGAGTGTTTCACCTTGAATCTACTATCAATACACAACATATGGTCCATGATTATTTAGTGATTCATTGTCAGGGGACATTTCATAGGGTTGTTTCTGGTAACTCATACATGAGTGTATTGGGTTTTTTGGGGTAACCTTATAATGTGTCATTACATTGTGACCTTTATGGTCACACTCCAACACATTGTAGTATATTTTTCGGGAACCCCTTTACAGGTGAATGGAACCATGAAACATGGGGTGATGATAGAATGTTACCCTATTAAATTTCCTAAAGGGGTTTATAATTAAACCCCTTCACATATTAGTGTTTTTTATGACTAATATGATGAAGTATTCCTATTTTAATTTCTTCCACCTCATAGAAAATATTTGACCCACAATGATTTTTGGAAAATGGATTCTCCTATGGAGGTAATATATAATTTCTTCCCATCATAGGTCATCTGTTTGTTCCTATCTTCTAGTTTCAATGACCCTAAAATATGGTTTTTGTAATGAAAATTCCTAGGCATAGTGGAATCAAGTATGAACCATGGATATTTTTTAAGTCCTATATAGAGGAGGACCGGGGTAGGTGAACACATGTGGTGTGTCATTGTTTCATTGGGGGTAAGCCATTGTTTTATTTATTTATTCATTTTACCTATTTAAAATGATATAGGTTAATGAATGGGGATTTGGAAATTTTTTAAATACTAGATCAAGAGTTGTATCTTGAGTTTCTCAACACTGAATGATTGTCAGTTTATCCATAGAAGGCTTCTGAGGGAGTTTGATTTCATTTATTATTAAATCAATATTATTTATTAAATTAGTTAAATTAAGCGTATGATTATTATAATTTATTAAGGGGGAAAATTTTTTATTTTGCGTCTTTTAATAATTGATAGTGTTTAAGGACAACATAGCCAGGGTTTAAGTGACATTTATTAAGCGAATAACTCAATTTTGAGGTATGTAGTTTCTAATATTACCTTGTTATATGGTAATGGTCATAGTTTTTGAAATTTAACTAAATTTAAGTGGTTTATAGATATCAATGACGGAACCATGGTTGACATCGTATATGTTATATGGGGCTAGTGAGTTCGCTCGGCTTTTATTGAGTCCTTATACATTATAAATTTGTTAGGTAGTCATTAATAGTTGAGTCACATATGAGATATGAATGGTTATACTTAATTGTAACATTACGCAGGGGTTATTTTTTTAGCTAAGGATACTTTGACTAGTAGAAGTATAATTAGATATTTGATTATCATTTATTGAGATGATTTAGGGTATTGGATAGATTAACTTCGTAATGGTGTCAATGTATTCATGCATAAGAGATTTGTGATGATTAATCTATAAGGAACCATATGTTGTTTCAATTATTTTTGAGTAATGGATACGAACTATAAATATTTTTATAGGTCCTATAATAAATAATATGTCAAGAACAAGTTCAACGAGGTTCATGTTTCCTTGTGAATAAGGGTAGAGTCTTAGGGAATAGAACCATTAAGGGTTTCCATATTCTTAATCATTAGTTGTTATACTTGTATGCAATATAAGAGTGTTCAATGAAGATGTTAAGATACATATTTGTATGAATTTTGTATGTGATATTCTCATTGTTTTGAATCTGTATGATGGGTCATCCTTATATCATTATTAATGTGATATGGGTTAGTGTATGGAATTTAAATTCGTTCCATGGGATGTTGGACATAGCGTATGAATTCTAGATGTACTATTACATTGGTGTGGACGGCCTAGTGGGAGGAATGAAATTTCATTAACCATTTCTATTAGTAATATAATATTTTCAATGGGTACAATTAGATTTATAATATAATGGGATAAATTTAAAAAAAATCACCGTTATTTTTATTATGGTGGTGCATAGCACCCCTAGACTGTAGGTTTTTTAAAACTGGAACATGATGACCTTCTATGTGTGGGTTACAATTCCCTTGTGATTGTTTATGCTATGGGGGATATATTTCCCTCTCTTATGGAACTGTTATAGGGACATATTTCCCCCCTATAATTATGTATTTTATGAGGTATGTATTAACCTATATAAGGTGTTAGTTTATCAATGATCTATTATCCCCTGATTTGGTTTTTGAATTATAGGTGAAAATTATTGCATCCTATTTGTGGACATGTGGTGTGGGTTATACAAGATTCCACCTAATACTATATTTAATTTAGTAAGATACTATTACGCATATGATATTAGTGATTCAAATTGGACATGATGCCACCTGATATGATTATCATATAAATTGTACATTATTTTTCCCAATATGATTGTGATATTGGTTAGAAATGCTACCACCAAATATTAATATTATGTTAGTTGGAGATGATTCCTCTCAAGATAGTTCTGATTATTCCATTACATGATGCCTCATGAGATGGTCATGGTGGTGGATGGACAAGATTAGTCACTATATGACTATGATGTGTGTTGTATGTGATTCCTCCCAAGATAATTATAAATTCATTTGGATATGATTCCTCCCAAGATGTTTGTGATGTAATTTGGATGTAATGAATCCAATAATTTTGATTACATAGGTTGGATGTGATGGCTCATTAGATTGTTTTTTATGGATTTTACCTGACATCTCATAAGATGTTAGAGTACATAATGTGAACATTTCGAAACCCTATTTTTGCATATGATTTTGGGTTGAATGTATTTCTCCTTAATAAATGGATTGGGTTACAATTAGTTGACACTATCCTTTTTGGAGGTAGATCCATAGAATTACCATAACTATTAATGGTTTTTGTATGTATGTATTAGGTTTTAGGTTATCTTATTGATTACCCAGCGATTTGATAAATCACATAGAAGTGATTTTTATATATTTATTTTCATTTTGTATATTCATATACATATATAGTAGTTTTTATTAAGTAAAATTTTGGTGGTGTCCTATTAGGTTTTATTCTCACAACCTATGAGATTACATGACATGATCATGTAGCTACACTAAATGGGATAGAGGGTGAACACATAACTTTTATTTTAAAATTTTCAAATAATATTTCACACATATCCATATATTTTAATTGAAAAATTGTTAAAAGTTAGGATTAAGGCTGATATTCATATGATTAACTAGAACACAATTACCTAATGAAAATTAATGAAGGATTTCAAGGATCATAACAATGTATTTTTAAAAGGTTCATCCTTATGTGGGAGAAAAAAAATCATTGTTGTGTTTTGGTTCATTCTACCATATTTATTTTCTAGTTATATCAAATGTGGTTAAAATAGTGAAAGAATTATTCCAGACCCAACAGTTGAATGTGAAATATTTATCCATTAACCAATATATTTTTCCAACAAAATTTTTATCGCATTAATTTATTTTATTTTTCCCACCATTTTACAATGATTTTCCCATGCTCACTCAATAAAAAATGATGTCCTTCTACATGGAATTTTGTTGCATTGCAATAAAAATATTTTGAATATAATACTTCAACTATCAATTTATCATATGTTATAGTTTCATGCATTTCTTTCTTGTACTCATAAGAAAAACTAAGAGTCTTAGGAACATGTAAATAAAAATATATATCAATATATATTCCTTCTCAATCATAACCTTCTACATAATCCTCCATTCCATGATCTAGAATATCATCAACAATATTTTCTATTTGTCCCTTCATTATATATCCTCATCTCCATACTTATATTTATTATTCCTTCATAATCAGGTTCAATAATATTTTGATTTCAAATGAATGGTCTTCTCCCATATATCATTCTTCCTATATTCTTCATAATCTTCATCCTCAAAGCATATCACCATCAATAAAATAATAATATTGGATTATCTTATATTTTAACTCCAGTACCAATTTAATTTTTCATTCTTCAATTCCAACATATATATCTAGTAATATGGAATCTTGTTCTTCACCCTTTCTTCTATTATATACATATAATTGTTTTCTAGAATATATTATCAGACTCTTAAAAACGCACTTATCTCTCTTCATTAATATTTGGTTCCCACAATCACAATATTATATTGTCTATATTTACATATATGTACTACATTAATCACTATATTTTGATCATATTATTGACACCTCAATAGAAAAACATTGGAATGAACCCCATGGTATCATATTTTTTTCTTGTTCTCTTTTCTAGTAATCCATATTTAATTGACATATCATTTAAAACTCATTACTATGTTTACCTGATAATTTATCGATAATTGATCAAATTTATTGAATTTTAAATATATATTTTTGAGATATAATAGTAAATTAGTTTTCATCTTCTCAGATCATTTTCATAATGGCATTAGACAAGCCCTTTTTGGGTCTCCCTTTTCCATATAGGGGTTTTCAATCCTTATAAATATTCAACTACACTGATGTATACATCATTTACACATTTCACTATTACCCTGGATTATTCTATGACATATAATTAATTATTTCAAAATATCCCAACCATATCGTCACAAAACACAACATAACCTTCTACACATGACAATACAATATCTCAAACAATACAACTAGATTCATCTTGCATCATCTTTCTTAGACTACATCAGGACATGATTCTTCTTGTCATAGTATGGAAACCATCATCACATACCTAATTATATACTTTAGTTATATTCATAATTAATATCACTTAGTAATTTCTTGAATTACATGTTAATAAAATTTTGAATATACTATATACATGAAGTAACAACAAAACATTTTCATATTTATCTCAATGATCTTTTCAGTTTCCTAAATAGTAACCTTTAAATAATAAAATTTTTAATATTACTTTTCAAACTAGGGATCTTAGAATTATCTAATTTTTAGTTTCATTAATCATTAAAATATGTATTTTTACTCCTACACATCGTGTAATACTTTATTTATTTCACATTTTTCTACTCTCTAAATGATGACTATTATATAATAAGTACTTACTCTTATGTATCTAACATAGGACACTGATATAGGCTCATTCAACTTGTTATAATACTAATTTTAATGCAACATATCCCTTTTACATTAGGTATTGATGATCTAAAATACCCTTCATTCTTTACTAATAATTTTTTTCAAGTGTTATCATTAATTTTTATCTCTATTTGAAGTCTTTCAACTATTAAAACATTAAAATAATTAATTAAAGACATTTTGGGTGAAATTTTCTTATATCTTGAAAAATAATCTACATGAGTATTTTCTCTATGTGGAGAAAGATATATGTTAGAATTTGTCTATATAAATCACCAATGTGAAGTATCACTTACATTAATAAGCTACATCATGGAATAGAATTTGTGAAATTCAACTAAAGTGTTTTAATGTATACATGAGAAATCAGATACATAATTTAGTCAGCTGTGTAGATAAGTTACAAAAAGAAATAGGCTATTTTAATTAGATACATGTTGAAATTGGCTACACGGTTCCAATCAATTATGGTAGATTTGGATATGTTAGTTAGAAGCCTACATGAATAAATTTGGCTATATACAATTCAACTAAATGGACAAACTTTCATCATGAAGAAAATCAGCTATGTGGATAAGTTTAGTTCTATGAATTAAAAAAATAAATTTCCCTACATTATGACCAAAAAACATATACATCATTCCAGAATATTTATTTATTACCATATAATAACTTGAGTGAACTTTTAATGATTTCACGAAGTATTTAAATGTTGTACTACATTGTAATGTTAACAATGTTTATATATAAGAGGAATGTATCATGAAAAGAAACAAGTATAAGGATAATTTATTTATCTATACTATCACCATGATATTTCCATATTAATGATATGCCAATAATGCAACATTTTATGAATCATGTGTTTTGTTCTTAATTATTTACTTTTTCATGATTTTTAAAATATGTATGTCCTATCAAATATAGAATATAGATATATATAGGATAATATATGTTCCAAATAATATATAAGCATTATACCTTTATAATCCTATATAATGCTCTATTTTATTTCAAAAATATGAAAATGATTCTTGATTTACATTTGTCTGATATAGATCATCCATGATATTATTTAACAATTATTTCCTTGAGTATGTATATATACTAATAATCTGTCCTATAAATTCCCTTATTTGGTATATTGTATCTTATAATTTATTATTTATCCTACTAACTTTCTATATTCTCATTTCTAATTTTGAAGGTTCCTAGTAAAATACCTGATGGATATAATTATAAATCCTTGTGTGATCCCAGTAGAAATATATTGTGTTATTGTAACAAGTGTCCTATATTTTTACTCAGACATGTAGTTCATGGAAAAAATGACTGGAATTCCGTAGTAAATGGTTTGGTCTAGTGAATATAATGAAACTCATGGAGATTATGGTTGGTGTAGTTGACTAGGGGACATCTATTCCATAAAATACTATAAATATATAGGTTTTTTCCTTTCCGTTTGATTTTATCTTTCATTATCTGAATAAATTAAAGATATAACTATAGTTAGTCATATCCGAAATAGGGTTGTTTTATTATGAACTAAATTTAAATGAATCAACCCACCCACTCACCCCCTCTTGAGTCTTTTTCAAACTCTTCTCGACAAATATTGGTATTATCGCTCATGACTATTGAATAATCATGTATCAAAGGATTATTTTTAGAGATCAATTTTTCATTGGATGTAAATAATTCTACAAGAAGAGGTATGATATGATAAGAGAATCATACATTAATGGTTATAATTATGGATGTTGGAAGTCATAGATGATTATCTATTTAAAGAAACATGGTCTGATGTTTTATCATAATGCATTGAGGACTTATAAAATTAATGTAATGTGACCTAAAACTTGGGATGGTTCTAATGAAGAAAACTATGATTTAAATTCCAAATCAATTAATGATATCATTTTTTACTGGGTTATGATGAGTTCAATTATGTGTCTTAATTCCAAATATCTCTTGAAATGTGGACAACTGTATTGGTTTCTAATGATGGTATATTCAATCTGTGAGATCTCAGATATAATACTTACAATATAATTTTAATACTATAAAAATGGATTGAGGAGAGATAATCACAAAATTTATTTTAAACATTATGGATTATATAAATTTCATTCTATAATAATAGAACCAATCATTAATCTAAAATGATTATTTTAAATTTATATAATTATAAAAACAAGATAGAGTCAGATCTCATCTTCTATTAGAAAATATAAACGTGGATGATATATAAAAAATATATTACATGAACTCTTAAAATATATGAAGCAGAGTTGTAAGATAAAGCAAGATAACATTAAAGACAACATCATACAAGTCTCCCAAATTTTTTTTATTATAACGCTATAAATATAAATGAAAATATGAAATCAAAATTTCTTAATAGAATGAAGTGTTATGTGTGTGTTTAAATTATGTTTTCTAGGTTATATTTTTAAAAAGATAGTATTTATATCTGGTTGGTTTTACAATAAATTATGGAATCAATGATATCGTTTTGGGGTTTTCCCTCATTCACCTATTGAATAATTATTAATTCATATTATAATCACCCTCTCATGAATTGAGTCAAAATGATTACATTCACTAGTAAATTTTGGTTCACAAAAAGAAACAAAAAGAAAATTTTAATTCCAACCCTCTCATCAATTGAGTCTAAATGATGACTTTCACCGGAATATTATGGTTCAAAAAAACAAACAAAATGATAATTTTAAAAAACATACCCTTGATATCCTTTTATCTGGGTACATCCATTTACCCTTTAATTACCAAAATTGCATATTATTTATTGAATTGGTCTTAATACAAGCTCGTTATATAAAATTCCATGAATAAGAAAGAGAACATGAAAGCTAAACTAGAAGAAACATATAACAACAAAAACTAAAAAAATCTATATAATAGTTAGTATTGGTATTAAAAAATAAATCATAAATTGGGGAGGTTAGGATATTCTCCCTGCTTGGACCATATAGGGGTTATATTTCAATCTTCAGTGTATTAGTATGGAAATATTTAACAAAAAAAGTGTTTTGGTTGGTGGTGATTAAGAGCTCTCCTTAGTGGCTATGTTCTCCCCCTTCTAACGTTATTGACTACCATTTTTCATTTCATGATAGGGACATATGACAATTCATTTAATTTTGTAATGTATATGTGGATCACATATTCATTAAGATTAATGGTTTACATGTGTCTTGAAAGAATGATATGTCTGACTTATATATGGGATCCAAACTATTACAAAAACCAATACAAAATTCATTTAATGATGGTATTATCCAGTGCTATATAATAGTGGTTAAAATAATTGGGGCCTGGTATTTTAATTACGGGGCTCTTTAATCCATGAAGTGATTAGGTCAAATTATTTTACCCATAATACATTATGTATGACATGATGTGCACGATGATTCTCCAATTCTTTTATGGTGAAGGAAAACCATTTCATTGTCAGTGGAACTAAAGATTCTCTATAGAACAGATCTTCTTGATTAAATAATTCTCAAAACTGAAACGATTTGATGGATCTATTTAATGGTGAGAGGATCATTACAAAAACTCAATCTAATACTTCTTCCTTAATTTCTCACCGATGGGAGTCACGTCTATTTTTGTTTGGAATTGGTGTCAATATGAATCATTATCCTTTATGAAAATTAAAACAATAGAGCTTTCTCATATGATATATAGTTTTAGTGACTTCACTCATAGAACTCTTGGATGGATCTCACGCTTATTTAGTATAGAGTTTAAATTATAGTGGAAGACTTATGATTTTTTTGATAGAGTGGATTCAATTCCTCATCAACTCAAAACCATGGGTGGAACCATAACGTGGAATTAGTAAGGTAGTTGGAATCCAATTTTTGTTCATAGTGGTTGATGATAAGTGGTGGGTATACATTTGGAGCAACAACATACCTCAAGATATCCACCTAGGGTTATTGATGTGGGATCTCGGACTTTTAGAAATGTGGAGGCTTCAGGTCTATAACAGTGTCCTAGAAAATAAAGGCAGGGTAGGGTAGGTTGGTAAATATTTTGGTATACATGATTACAATGAAAATACTATTAATTGTTCTTATCGTGAGTTTATGTCCTAAAAGGAAGTGATCACAATAGGTATTCCTAACATAAAAAAAAGTTTTGTGGTAAAGTATATGTTTTTTTAGTCATATATTTTTTCTTTTGTGGAAGGTTTGATGACATGGTCTAGTGATTCCACTGATAGTTGGTAGAGTTACCATGAGATTATGTTCTGGTATGGTCAAATGGTGACTATGATATTTCCTATTAGTTGGTAAAAAGAATTCACCCCATACTTATTTTGTGATAGTATTTTATACCAGGAAGGATTCAGTCAGAACCTCTAGCAACCATAGTGAATGTGGACATCATTATCACTCATGGCTTTATATGCTTCCAAAATGTAGTAGTTCACATGTTTTTTTATTTTAGTATTAAATTACACCTAAAAAAGACACAATTTTCGTAATCATGTCTCTACAATTTATATAAAAACAAGTAAACACCAATAATCACTATATTTTAAATCCAATTTATAATTATATTATCATTTTTGAAGGTCAATAAAAACTAAAAAAACATGGGATCTAAACTACAATGTGGGGTATTTTCAGTGAATAAAATGTACAAAATGTTGAAAATTCTACCTCACACTACATCACCACACATAGTCTATTTCCCTCATGGGAAATAAAATAATGGAATTCCAATTTTTTAAAATATAAAAACCATGAATGATTATCATGCATAAATTTAATGTAAAAATCAAAGGATGAATAAAAAACATATTCTAAAAAATTTAGAAATATCATGCCATCTTTTTAAATCATGTCATTTCCTCACATTAATTCAATCGAAGTTTACATTCTCAAGTGGATCGAATTATATTTATGTTGAATCAAAATTTTTGTGAAATGGAATATTTTTATTTCACTGTATTATGTTTCCACAAATCAAATCTTTATTTCACACTTATTGAAATAACACAATTGAATGTGTTATAAAATTTAATTTCTACTCTCTATATAGGTTCAATCATCACCTCACTGAAAAGGAATCATTTTTTACAAGGCCCATTATTAGAATATATTTTTCCCAGCTATAATTTTTTGAAAATCACTATGAATATAAATTATTAAGATGGGTTTATATAAATATAAAAACCCAATAAGTGAACATGTCTTACAGATCCATTATGGGCTCCCAATTGCTCACTTTAGGTAAAGACCTGGAAATTCATTGTAATTATTTTAAAATATATAAGGAAATTTTACGAATCTGCAAAAATTGACGGCATGTGATTCTGAGACCCAGTGTTCCCAGAATGAATTTGTGAACTTTTTTTCGAGTACGTTCAGTAATCATGTGAGCATGTTTTTCTAACATTTGAATAGTTGCTCAGAATTGAAATTCAAGGGAACCGTGGAACTCGCAGCACTGATATTCGCTTAAGTAGACGTTCACCTTGAACGCAGTAGGTCGAGGTTGGAAGTTAGTTTTTCACTTTTTCGTGAAAGAATAAAATAAAATGAAATTGTGTAACATTTTATTTTTATTTGAAACACACATTAGAGTGTTAGGACGTGGGGACCACTAGAACTGAAACCCCATGTTTGAATGTTAATAGGTGGGTACCAACCACACCTTCTTAATGGGATAAAACTCTTGAACACCCCCTTTAATAATGGAGGTTACCTTTAGGTTTCCCCTAAATTTATAATTACAACCACATCGTATTAATGATTCAAATTTAATTTGTGACAAAAAATAAATTAATGAAACACATCAATTGGGATACTTACATTTTGTGTGGAATTTGAAGAATGTATTGGATGAGGATAGATTTTGGAGGAATTCTTCTTCTCCAATGAAGAAGGCTGACACTCTCCAATAGCTTTGACTCCTTCCTCAGGACATCCTTCAACATGGGACATCTTCAACCATGAAAAACTGAAGTCTGTTATTCCCTACTCTTTGAAGTCAATGATAATGAAAGGTAGGGTGGAGGTTTTAATTTTTCCCCTTACCCATTCTTGATATTCTTTATGATCCAAATTTTATCGAGCCACTTATTATAAACCTAATGTGGAGTGTGTGGGAAACAAACATGGACTGACCTCTCCACAAATCCATTAATGTTTTTTTATGTTCTTCACTATGGAGGAGGATGGAAATTGACAATGGTGGGGCACAAAAATGGTGGTCGCCACTCAACCAGCTGTGATGAAGGTGTGGCGCAGAACCGGGCTGTGTGGATGAAAATTTACTAATCGAACAGCTATGGCGGCGCCCTATCGCATTGCACCACCTTACGGGCCTCCATTCCTCCTTGTGGCCATCCGTACCACCCCGAGGCCTCGCACTGCCCAGCAGCCTCTGCCTCCCGCGTGGCCTCCGCTACCCACACGGCCTCCGCTGGCCTTGAGGCCCTTGCGGCTTCCACACCACCCTCACAGCTGCTACGGCCCTCTACAACCTCTACTTCCCCTCATGGCCTCGGAGGACCTAGTATCCTCTGCACTATTCTCATATCCCCCATAGCCTCTATGATTCCCTCGCAGCCCTTGCAGCCTCCTCACCACCCTCGTGGCCCACACACCCTCCACGCCGTCCTCATTGCCTTGCGGCTCCCGCGGCCTCTACGCCTCCCTCTAGGCCCACACGGCCTCACGACCCCTACGTCGTCCAGCGCAGTATGGGTGGGACTCATCGTACCGGGTCGACCTGAACTGGGTAGTGTCTCCCTGGGGGCGGGTTGGGCCGGGTTGGTCCGACAGAGATAAACCAGACCCGGGCCATCTGCAACACTTTTTTCGCCCTATGGCTCAGAAATTTGTCACATGGAACTCGTTTGACGAACTTCTTGTGTTTCTGGATACCTTGGTGCGAGATAGACCCTTTGGTATACCCAGATAGAGATTTGGATTATGTTGGGGTATAGTCGGGTTGGATCGAGAACGAATCCAACCGGGCCATCAGGACAAAAAGGATAATAACTCACAGATCGGGCGTCTGATTAACACACGGTCTATTTCGTTGAGACCCCTATGACATGGATATCATTTGGGATACAAACTCATGGGACTTTGTGGCAGATGAAGTGTCGACAAGTGGCTTGTAGATTGGACCCTTCTAGAGAAAAGAGAGCTTAGTGCGGGAACCCTATAGCTGTCTGTGACATGAGAAAATGAATCCATCCTGGGTCTGTGATTGAGAGTCCCACATGTAACCCCTCTAGTATTACATGCGGGACTACTCTATGATAATTTTTGGGTATGATACTATAATAGGATCCTTTTTTGGTCTAACAATGTACTAATGATGTACTAGGATACTATATGGGTCTGACGACGTACTGACAATGTACTAGGATCCTGTGTGGGTATGATGACGTACTGATGATGTATGATGATCTTATGTGCGTTAAATTATGATATATGATCCTTTGTGGGTGTTCCTATTAAAAGAGTAAGATGATTCAGTAGTTACAGCTAATCATCTCAACTACTGAACCAAAGTTATACGTTATTTGAGGTGAGTCTGTAACTATGTGCTACATTCTTTCATGGTAATACCATGGTGGTATTCATCTTTTCGGAATACATGTGTGGTATATTCCTTAAATGTATTTCGTCCTTTTGTAATAGTTGATCTATGGGATAATGATTTGGGCCTTGTGTTTCCTTAGATTTTAGATGAGTTTACTTGATAACATAGGTATATGTATGGGCATATAGCTAAGTAGGGGTTTCAATTGTTTTCATGCTGTGGGGATTATCCTTTGATCATTTTGTGAATCCTTTACGGTATCAGGTTCCCTATTTAGTATCAATATTCTCACCCCAGCATGAGCTATTCCTGCACCTTGTTGTGTTTGGTGCAGATGACTGACATCGCTGACTGAGGATGAGGGTACCAGGACTATAGGTAGCTCATAGGTGGAACTTAGAAGTGGCGTACATGAAAGATAACCATTCTAGAGTTGTACCTTCATTTTAGGTATGATTAGTTGCAGGTGATCACATGATCTGTTCAATTACATGTACTTTCAGTTTCGTGTACATTCCAGTTGGGCTTGTATTCTTGCCCCGTTTTACATACTATATTCACTCTATTTACTATACAGTGTTGTTAGGTTTGTATATTTCTGTGTTCTTGGTCATGTGTGTTTACAGATTATAATGGAAATGCCTTCCCATTTTTAGGGAATACACCTTTCAGTTCTATTTGCCATCCCCTAGGCTATAGAAAGTAGGCTTGGGGTAGTAACGACATGGGCCCTGTGGGATTGTTCTTGAAAAATTGGTATCAGAGGAGTCTGTTCTATCGTATAACATAGGAATCTTCTCTATTTAATTTAAATATTGTTATGTTTAGTGAGTTTGGTTTTCAGTTTAGGGAATCCAGTGTTGGTGCGGCATCCGGCATATCCATACAATAGGAACAGGACTTTTGATTTCGGACTCAGTTGAAGAAAACACTGATTGCGTGTGTGTTTTTAAGAGTTTTCTTTGTGATCTCTTTTATTCATCTCACCAGGTATAACTTTTTGACAGTGGCACACCTGTCTCTTTTTAGGATTCCTCCACATAGACAACCAGCTAGGGTTCTAGACATAGTATTCAATGATAGCCCACTGAGGGATGAGGCCTCGGTGTAGGGCCCACTTCCAGTAGAGGCACCAGCGGAGGAACCAGCGGTACCATTCTCTGTTAGGCCACTGATGCTACCTGCCCTAGTAAGAGAGGGTTCACACCTATTGAGCATGCTCAAAGAGTTCCAGTGTGAAATGCCACCCTAGTTCAGGGGAGAGATGAACCCACAGGCTGCTGAGGATTGGCTGGAGGCCGTGGTGAGAGTTTTCTGGCTTGTAAGGACACTTGCTGATCTCATGGTGATCCTTGCGACTAGTCTTATACAGGAAGTACCAGAAATATGGTGGATCTTGATGCTCTTGGTTAATGAGGAGGTGACGGTTCTCTGGGAAGACCTTGAGAGATTTTTTGGGAAGTGTTTTCCCTAGGGACTCTTCACCATGTGTGCATACATGAGCTTCTTCATCTGCATCTAAGCAACATGATTGTGGCACAATACTCATTCTGGTTCACCGACCTCTCTCGCTACTCCTCTGATATTTTGTGATACCCATTATTCAAGGCCAAGACCTTCGATTAGTGACTTATGAGGGAGATCCGGGCTTCATTGATTTCTCTCAGTATCCCGACATAGGTATGGGTGTTAGAGAGATCCCTCTTAGTGTGTATTTTCCTTGTTTAGTAGTAACTAGCAGTGAGACACACCACTAGTCATCATGTATCAAGGTTTTCGGCAGTTGGTAGTAGATAGATGCCACAATGGTCCAAGAGGATCATACCTATAGGTGGATGACCAATTGACTCATGATCTGTTGTGTGGTGTATCGGAGACAAAGCCAGTCATGTGAGGAGCATGAAATTGTTTGCATATGGCCGATAGGGTCACATGGCTCGTGACTGTTCGACCCACCGTTCGGATAATCAGTATACAGTTGATGCACCTCCCAAGTAGAGATAGAGGTTCTAAAAAAGGAGATCCATAGGGATCAGGTATACCTGGTAGAGGATATGGCCATACACATGGCGTTGGGAGATGATTCGAGATGTTCCCACCACCACCACCAGGTGGTCCACCCCAACCACCATGAGCAGGTGGACATGGGAGAGCTTAGCTCCAGGATGCGGAGGCCGACAACCATGTCACTCCAGAGATGAAATGAGGTACGATATGTGTTTATTACACCTTTGTTGTAGTACTTATAGTAACATTCTCTAGTCATTTTTTATTTCCAATTCCCTCTTTCGGTTCTTGGATATTTCGACGGCAGCATTGTATCGATCCTTATAGATGGAGTCTGTTATTGGAGAGGATTCAATGATTACACTCTAGTGACGGATGTGTGAGATTACACTAGGAGGCAAGATTTTCGGTTGGGATCTCCTAGTAGTGGCGTCGAGTCCTTGTGATGTCATCTTGGGTATGGACTAGTTATCCATAGTACATACTCATAGTGACTGTATTTGGTGAAAAATGTATTGTATCCACATAGATGAGACAAGTTTTACCTTCACCGGAGAAAAAAGGAGCCTTTGAATCATAGGATAGAGTTACTCGAAGGATATTGCAGCCGATCACTCAATATTTATCTAGACATTCACTCAGAGCAGTTGATGTGTAGAGTATGATCTATCTTGTAGTGGAAGAACAGTGCATGGATGTATTTATTGATGATATTATGGTTCTACCTCCTCATAGAGAAGTGGAATTTTACATTGACTCTATCCCAGGATGGCACCGATATCCACACCAGCATATAGGATAGCTCCACGATGCATCGTGAGCTACGGGTATAACTAGAGGACTTATAGGGGATGAGATTATTCCAGCCCAGTTTTTCTCCTTGGGCAACCCCAGGTTTTTCGCCAAGGAAGAGGATGGTAGCTCAAGACTTTTTGTTGACAATAAGATCATAAAGCAGGTGACTGTGAAGAACAAGTACCCACTCTCGAGGATTGATGACTATTTTGATTAGCTGAAGTGTGCACGATAGTTCTCAAAGTTGGTCTTCGAATCAGGCAATCACTATATCCTAGTGGGAGACGAGGATGTGCAATAGATGGAATTTATATGTCGGTAGGGCCATTATGAGTTTTTGGTCATGTAATTCAGTGTGACCAACACTCCAATGGTGTTCATAGGACTCATGACCAGAATCATTCATCCATACCTTGATTGATTTGTAGTGGTCTTCATCGATGACATTCTGATCATCCTGACTATTGAGGGTGAGCATGATTATCATTTGCAGATTGTTCTAGACACACTCGGAGTGCATCATATTTATGGTGAACTCTCGATTTTCTAGTTATAGATCCAATAGCTTCGCTTTATGGGACATGTAATCTTGTAGTCTGGAGATGCAGTGGATCCAGTGACTATTGAGGTGGTACATTCATGGGAGAAACCCTAGAGTGTGACAGAGGTATGTAGTTTCTATGGTTTGGCCGCATACTACAGAAGATTTGTTCCATATTTCTCTAGAGATGAAGCACCTTTATCAGGATTGAAAATTAATGGACAACCCTTAATGAGGTTGGAGAGATGCTAGAGAAGTTGTTAGGATCTATGGTAGAGGCTGATTATTTCCCCTATCATGAGGCTTTTAGAAGAGGGTGTAGGGTGCGTAGTCTACTGCGATGCATCATGGACCAGGATTAGATGTGTCCTAATGCAGGAGCGAGAAATGATCCCATACAGTTCTCGACAGTTAAGACAACATGAGCAGAACTACGCTCCCAATGACCTGGAGTTAGCAATAGTGGCCTTGGCCTTATAAAGGTGAAAAAATTATATAATGGGTGAGGATTGTATAGTCTACTCGGATCGCAAGAGTCTCAGGTATATCTTCTCTCAGAAGAATCTAATCCTAATAAAATGATGATGGATTGAGATCGTACAAGACTATGACATTGAGATAGTCTATACTATTAGTAAGGGGAATGTTTTTGCAGATGCATTGAGTAGGACATCTGGTTTATAGATACTAGGTGAGGTGACAGAGTGGCTGGTAGCTTTATAGATATCCATTGTGGATCAGGTTGGAGTATTTTTATTCAGTCTCATACAGTGAATTCCCTACTTTATTAGCGAGTCAGGGAGGCATGACATGTGGATGCTGACTACGGGGCTCGATCTGCTCAGATGTTCACAAGACATTCACCTGATGGATTTTTTGAAGGTGGTCATCACGTCATCTTTTTCAGAGGAATTACTGTGGAACCGGTGTCTCTTCGAGAGGAATTGTTGAAGGAGTTCCATAGATCCCCTCTAGTGGTACATCCAAGAGTGGAAAAGATGTACCATTATATCTGACAACATCATGGGAGGCTAGGAATGATGAAAGCAGTAGTAGAGTTTATCACTCGATGCCTCACTTGTTTGCAAGTGAAGGTAGAGCATCAGGTACTAGCACACCTGGTTCAACAATTTGGTGTCCCAGAGTGGATGTTGGATGGGATATCCATGGAATTTGTTATAGTACTTGAATATAAATTTAGAGGTCATGATTCTATTTCGGTGATCATTGACTGAATCACCATTTCGTCCCACTTCTTACTGGTCAGAGAGCATGGATCAGTAGGGATCTTGGGACCCCTATATTTTAAGAAGATTGTGAGGTTACATGGAGTACCCTAGATGATATGTTTTTATCATGATACATGTTTCACTTATCGGCTAGGGAATGGGTTGCAGTAGGCCTTTAGGATGCAACTTCATTTGAGCACAACCTTCCATCCTTTCACGGATGGCCAGACTGAGCAGACCATTCAGACCCTCAAGGACAAGATGTGTGCTTCTGTCGTCGACATTGTTCATAGCTGGGAGGATCACTTACCAATGGTGTAGTTTTCATACAACGATATATATCTAGCCATTATTGGGATGGAACCTTTTGAGGCATTGTACGAGCGACCTCGCAGATGACATTTGTGCTTGACTGAACCAGGGGAGCCAGCACTAGTGGGACCAGAGATTGTACGAGCTGTCATAGACAATGTGCAGATCATCCAGGAGCAGATAAAGAGTGCACAGAGTAGGCAGAAGGCTTATTCTTTCTGGATATGAAGACATCTAGAGTTCGAGGATGGGGACTACATATTTCTACAGGTCACACATCATCGAGGTTTTCCGAGATTTGGCCGAGGTGGCATGTTATATCTGAGGATCGTCGGTGCCTTCTAGGTCCTCAACAAATTTGGTGAGGGGGATTACCACATAGCTCTTCCACCTCAATTGCAATGAGTGCATGTCATCTTCCACGTATCCAAACATAGGAGATACGTTCACGACACATCTCACGTCACTGACCACGATGATCTAGAAATAAATGATTGATAAATGATTGAGAAGGTTACATTAGAGATTGAGGATCGATATGATCAGTTCATTCATGGGCGGTCGATACCCCTGGTGTGTGTTTGTTGGCAGCAAGAGAACATCCAAGAGAGAACATGGGAGCGGGAAGCTATGATTAATGCTCAATACCCCCACTTGTTTTCATTGTTTTGAGTTGTGTATTATGAGGATGTAAATCCATGAGGTTTGAAGAATGTAAAGACCCGGAAAATCCATTTTTTTGAAATATTTGGAAATTTTACAAGTCTGGGAAAATTGACGACGAGTGAGTCTGAGGACGGGTTTGCCCGAAATGAATTTCCAAACATTTTTTGAGGTACATTCATTAAACATGCGAGTGGGTTATTCTATCTTTTGAACCAGTGCTTGTAATTGAAATATGAGGGCATTGTTGAACTCGTAGTGCTAATATTCCATGAAGGAGAACATCACCTCAACCGTAGTAGGATGAGGGTGGAAGATAGTTTTTCAATTTATGGTGAAAAAATAAAATAAAATATTATTTTGTTGCATTTTATTTTTATTTGAAACACCCATGCAGGTGTCAAGAGGTGGGGTCATCCTGAACTAAAGCCATTTTTTTCAATGTTAAGTTGTGGGGACCACCCGAACCCTCTTAATTGGAGAAAAATCTTGAACTCCCTATTTAATGAGGCATGTGACATTTAGATTTCCCTTAAATTAATTATGCCAAACACATCGTATTAGCGATGCCAAGTTAATTTGATCCAAAATTAAATAGATGAAACACATCATTATGGATACATAAATTTTAGGTGGAATTGGGAGAAAATATTTAAAGAGGAGAGATTTTGGAGGAATCTTTCTTCTCCAACGAAGAACACATATCCAACGGAGAATGATGATGTTCTCTAAAGACTTCAACTCCTTCAGGAAAACCATTAATGTGGGACGTCTTCTACTACAATGAACCAACATCTTCTCTTCCTTCCTCTTTAACTCTAATGAGAAAGCATGTTAAGGGTAGATGATTGTATTTTTTCCCTTACATGTTCTTGATATTCATTGTGATTTATTTTTTATCGAGCCACTTGATATCTCCTTAATGCGGAGTGTTCTAGCTAAACAAACATGGCCCGACCTCTCCGAAAATCCTTTGATGTTCTGTTGTTTTTTTGTGATGAAGGATTATGGACACCAAAACCAGTGGGGCATGGTAATGGTGGTCGACACTCCCCCTTCCACGAAAAAGGTGCGGTGTGCAACCAAACCATGGGGAGGATAACTGGATGGCCATCCAACCATGACAGCACCCCATCACATCATGCCACCCCACAACCCTCTGAATCTTCCCGCAGCCTCCATCGCCCATGAAGCATTTGAGGCCTCTGCCATCATCGTGGCCTCCGCTACCCCAGTGGCCTCCGCTACCCCAGTGGCCTCCATGGCCCCCGCTGCCTCTTCCACCCTTGTGTCCCATATGGCCTATGTGGCCCCTGCGGACTCTTCCATCCACATGGCCTCTGTGGACCTCGTGCATCCCCCACACACTATGTGCCACCCTCATGGCCTTCATGGCCCTCGAGGCCTCCGCACCGCCCGCATGGCCTCTACCACCCATGCGGCCTCCACCATCCCCACATCCTTGCGCCGCCTCGCGGCCTCTACCTCCCCCATGGCGTTGCACAGCCCTGCTCCCTCCTCCTCCCTTGCGGCCTCTGCGGTTCCAGTGGCCTTTGCCACCCTTGTGGCCCATGTGGCCTCCACGCCACCGTCATGGTCCTCGCGGCATCTGCGCTGCCCTCGTGGTTACAGTGCCCCCATGACCTTCGCACCATTCTCATGGCTGATACAACCCACGTGGACTCAGTAAAACCCCCTCAGACTCCACGTCACCCTCGTGGCCCCTACAACCTCATGCCACCCCATGGACCTCGCTCTGTCCAGTGCGGCTCGGGTGGGGTCGGTTTGAAGGAGATGGACCTGACCCAAACCTACTTTGACACATTTTTCACTCTATCAATAGTAACTTTAGCACATCTCCCCCATTTGATGAACCTTATTTGGAACTGGAAAACTTGTATCAAGATAGTCCCTTTGATATACGCAACTAGATATTTTTAATAAGTTGGAGTATGGTTGGGTTGGATCGAGGACGAATCCAACCATGCCCTCGAGACAAAAATTCTAATAACTCACAGACCATGTATCTGATTGACGCATCCTCTATTTCATTGAGAACCCTATGATGTGGCTGCCCTTTTTGATACTTCATTGTGGGACTTCATTTCACTTGGAGTATCGACCAATGGCCTATGTAGCAGACCCTCCTGGAGACAAGCAAGCTTTGTACAGGAACCCTGTAGCTAAATGTGACATGATAAAATGGATCCTTCATTTGTATTTTATTTTGGGTACCAAAAGAAACCTCTTTAAGATTCCATGCAGGACAACGCTATGATCAATTTTGGGTCAGATACATTTATACGATCCTCTGTGGGTCTGATGATGTACTACCGATGTACTAGGATCCTATTTGTGTCTGACAACATACTGAAGATATACTAGGATCATGTGTGGGTATGATGACATATTAGAGATTTACTACGATATTATGTGGGTCAAATGATGAAATATGATCCTTCGTGGGCCTTCCTCTTAACAGAGTATGATGATTCCGCAGTTACATCTAATCATCTCTTCTATTTTACCTAAGTTATAACTGATGTGAACAGATTCTTTACATCTGTGGTAAATTCCTTGATGGTAATACATTGGTGGTATTATTTATGTTGTAATACCTTTGTGGTAATTACCTTCATGGTATTCCTTCTTTCTGGAAGAGTTGTTCTTTGGGCTAATGATTTTGGCCTTCTGTTTCCTAAGGTTTGAGATAGGTTTACTTGATATAATTGGTCTATGTATGGTAATAAACCTAAATAAAGTGGTTAGTTGTTTTAATGATGTGAGGAATATCCTTTTTGGATTTTTTTAGACCTTAAGGGTCTGAGGGACCCTACTAGGGGTTGTTATACTCACCCCAGCACGGTCTATGCCTGAAACATGTTGTGCTTGGTGCATACGATAGAAAAAATTGACTGAGGATGAGGGGACCCAAACTAGAGGTTGTTCGGAGGTGGACCATAGATGAGTCAAACTGCAAAGATGGTTGTTATCTATACATAACCTTCAGGAAGGATTCATGGAGAGTGATCAAAAGAGCTATTTAGTTACTTGTACTTTCAGTTTCTTATACATTCCATTTGGGCTTGTATTCTGGCCCCTTTTTACATACAATATTCTTACTGTTTACAATACAGTATGCTTGGGTTCATATATTTTTGTGTGCATGGTCATGTGTGTTTACAGTTTATAAAGGCAATGACATCTCAGTTTTAGGGAATACGCCTTTCTGTGCTACTCACCATCCCCCTGGCATATGGAAGGAAGTCTTGGGGCAGTCACGACACGGGCCCCAAGGAACGGGTTTTGAAATTTTTATTATATATTCAATGGTCTTATATAAATTTCATGTAATATGGATTCCTATGGTGCCTTTTTATAGAGTATTTGTTATCCCAGATAATGTTTAAAATTCCAGTGACATAATAATATAAAATATATTCCTATGAAATATTTTCACTCACACTCCATCACATAGTTAAAAGGACATACATATTAAAATTAGTGACAAACTCCCTCGTAAATAACATAATGTATTAAAATTATAAGACCTAATGAATTATAGAAATATTGGTGTGGACATTTTCAAATTAGGCAGAATGAGTTTCATTAAAATTGTGAAAAATCATAAATATCATTGTTTAAAAGAGTTATGTATAGAAACATATTATAATGAATAATTGGTCTTATTTATTTATATAAGTTAATATCTCTCTTCCACAACCAATGGTTTTAACAATTTCCTAGATAAATTTTAGTTTTTATTTTCATCAGCACTGTGTATTATTAAATCCTCCACATTTTATTTCCAAAATCCATCATGTTACATTTTTAGTTTTTGTGTTCACCTGGAATGGTTTCATTAAATCTTATTCATTAATCACAATTACGACAGTAGAAAAATATTTAGTTACTGTATATGTTACGTGGGAGTTATTTTTTTAGCTAAGGATACATTGACAAGTAGAGGTATCATTAGATATTTCATGATCATTTTGTGTGATGATTTAGGGTATTAGATAGATTACCTTTGTAATGATGTCATGGTATTCATGCATAAGATATTTTTTGATGATGAAAGTGTAAGGAACAATATGAGGTTTCAATGATTTTTGTGTGATGGATATGATCTATAAATATTTTTATAGGTCCTCAAATAAATTATATGTTAAGAACATGTTCATCGAGGTTCATGTTACCTTTTGAATATTGGTAGATTCTTAGGGAATAGAGACATGAATGATTACCCTATTCTTAATCATTAGTTGTTATAATTGTATGGAATATAAGAGTGTTCCATGAAGATGGGAAGTAACATATTTGTATGATTTTTTTTGAGATATTCTCTTTGTTTTGAATATGTATTATGAGTTATCTTTATATCATGTTTCATGTGATATGGGTGGGTGTATGGAATCCAAATTTGTTCCATGGGAGGTTGGACATAGCGTAGTAATTCTAGATGTACTATACTATTGGTTTGGATGACCTAGTGAGAGGAATGAGAATTCATTAACCATTTCTATTACTAATAAAATATTTTCAATGGGTACAATTATGATTTATAATATTATGGGATCAATTTAAAAAAATTCAACATTATTATTATTATGGTGGTGCATAGCACACTAGACTATAGGTTTTTACAAGTGGAACATGATGACCTTCTATGTGTGGGTTACAATTCCCTTGTGATTGTTTATACTATGAGGGATATATTTTCCTATGTTATGGAATTTTATTAGGGACATATTTCCCCCTATAATTATGTATTTTATGAGGTATGTATGATCCAATATGAGGTGTTAGTTTATCAATGATCTACTATCCGCTGATTTCGATTTTGAATTATAGGTGACAATTATTGCATCCTATTTTTGGACATGTGGTGTGGGATAAACAAGATTCCACCTAATACTATATTGAATTTAGTTAGATACTATTATGAATAAGATATTTTTTATTCACACTGGGCATGATGCCTCCTGATTTGATTGTAATATAAATTGGACATTTGTTTTCCCAATATGATTGTGATATTGGTCCGAAATGCTTCCTTCAAATACTATTATTATGTTAGGTGGACATGATTCCTCTCAAGATATTTGTGATGATGGAATAACATGATGCCGCATGAGATGGTCATGGTAGTGGTTGGACATAATTAGTCCCTATATGAATATGATGTGGGTAGGATGTGATTCCTCCCTTGATAATTATAATTTCATTTGGATATGATTCTCCCCAAGATGGTTGTGATAGAATTTGGATGTAATTACTCCAATAATTATGAATACATAGGTTGTATGTGATGGATAATTAGATTGTTTTTATGGATTTTACATGATATCTCCTAACATGATAGAGTACAATTTTTGAACATTTCTACACTCTATGTGTGGATACGATTTTGGGTTGAATATATATCTCGTTAATAAATGGGTTGGGTTACTATCTGTTGACACTATCCTTGGTGGAGGTAGATCCATAAAATTATCATAATCGTTAAAGGTTGTTGTAGGTATGTATTAGGTTTTAGGGTATCTTATTGATTAGCTAGCGATTTGATAAATCACATAGATGTGTTTTTTGTGAATTTATTTTCATTTGGTATATTCATATACATATATTGTTGTTTTTATTAAGTAATCATTTGGTGGTGTCCTATTATTATTTATGCTCACATCCTGTGATATTTCCTGACATGATCATGTAGGTACATTGAATGGGATAGAGGGTGAACACATAACTGGTATTTTAAAATTTTCAATTTATATTTCACACATATCCTCATATTTTAATTGAAATATTATTAAAAGTCAGGATAAAGGCTGGTATTATTATGAATAACTAGAAAAAAATTACCTAAAAGAAAATTAATCAAGGATTTCAAAGATCATAACATTTTATTTCTACAAGGTTCATCCTTCTGTGGGTGAAAAAAATCCTTGTTGTGTTTTGGTTCATTCTACCACAATAAATTTCTAGTTATATCCAAAGTGGTTACAATAGTGAAGGTATCATACCAGACCCAAAAATTGAATGTGAAATATTTATCCTTTAACCAATTATTGTTTCTAACAAAATTTTTATCCCATTAATTTATTATATTTTTTCCCACCATTTTACTATGATTTTTCCAAGCTCACTCAATAAAAAATATTGTTATTCTACAAGGATTTTTTTTAATTTCAATAGAAATATTTGGCGTATAATACTTGAACTATCAATTTATCTTATGTTATAGTTTCATGCATTTTTTACTTGTACTCATAAGAAAAACTAAGAGTGTTAAGAACATGTAAATAATAATATATATCAATATATATTCCTTCTCAATCATAACCTTCTTCATAATCCTCCATTCCATGATATAGAATATCATCAAAAATATTTTCTATTAGTCACTTTATTAAATATTTTCCTCTCCATGCTTATATTTATTATTCCTCATTGTCATGTTCAATAATATTTTGATTTCAAATGGATGGTCTTCTCCCATATATCATTCTTACTCTGTTCTTCACATTCTTCTTCCTCAAATAATAACACCATCAATAAAAAAATAACATTGGATTATCTTATATATTTACTCACAGTACCAATTTAGTTTTCCAGTATTCAATTCAAACATATATATATTGTAATATAGAATTGTTTTCTTTACCATTTATTTTATTCTATACATATTAACTTTTCCTAGATTATATTATCAGACTCTTAAAAACGCACTTATCTCTCTTCATTAATAATTTATTCCCACAATCACATTAATATGTTTTCCATACTTTAATATATGCATTACATTAATCTTTATATTTTGATCAAATCATTGACAACTCAATAGAAAAACATTTGAATGAACCAGATGGTATCATATTTAATCTCTTTTTGTCTTTTCCAGTAATCCATATTCAATTGACATATCATTTAATACTCATTAATATGTTTACCTGATAATTTCTCAATAACTAAAAAACATTATTGAATTTAGAATTTATATTTTTGAGATAAAATACTATATTAGTTTTGATCTTCTCAGATCATTTTCATAATGGTGTTTGACAAGCCCTTTTTTGGTTTCCCTTTTCCATATAGGGGTTTTTAATTTTTATACAGATTCAACTACACCGATGTATACATCATTTAAACATTTCACTATTACCATGGATTATTCTTTGACATATAATATATTATTTCTAAATATCCAAACCATATCATCACACAACACAACATACCATTCTCTTTATGACCATACTATATATCAAACAATACAACAAGCTTCATCTTGTATAATCTTCCTTAGACTACATCAGGACATGATTCTTCATGTCATAGTATGGATACCCTCATCACATAGCTAATTATATACTTTAGTTCTATTCATAATTAATCTCACATAGAAATTTCATGAATTATAACTTAATAATATTTTAAATATACTATATACATGAAGTAACAACCAATAATTATCATATTTATGTCAATGATCCATTCAGTTTCCTAACTAGTAACCATTAAATAATAAAATTTTGTATATTAAATTTCATACTAGGGATCTGGGAAATTTCTAATTTTTTATTTCCTTGACCATTATCTTATAGATTTTTACTCCTACACATCGTGTAATAGTTTTTCAATTTCACATTTTTCTACTCTATAATGTATGACTATTACATAAGAAGTACTTACTCTTTTGTATCTCACATAGGAAACTCAACTAGGCACATTCCACTAGTTATAATACAAAATTTAATGCAACATATCCCTTCTACATTTTGTATTGATGATCTAAAAGACTCTTCATTCTTTACTAATATATTTTTTTAGGTGTTTTCATTAATATTTATCTCTATTTTACGTTTTTATACTATTAAAATTTTTAAATAATTAATTATAGTCATTTTGGGTGAAATTTTCTTATATCTAGAAAAATAATCAACATGAGGATTTTCTCTATGTGGTGAAATAGATATTTTATAATTTGCCTATTTAAATCACTAATGTGTAGGATCACTTACATTAGTATGCTCCATCATGGAATAAACCTTGTGAACTCACATAAATTATTTTAACAGATATATGAGAAATCAAATAAATAATTTAGTTAGTCATGTGGATCAGTTACAAGAAGAAATTGACTATGTGAATTAGATACATGGTGAAATTGGAAACATGGTTCCAATCAACTATGGTAGATTTGGATATGTTAGTTAGAATCCTACATGAATAAATTTTTCCATGTAGAATTAATCTAAATGAAAAAAAAATCATTGTGAAGAAAATCATTTATGTGGAACAGTTTAGTTCTATGAATTATAATCATAAATTTCACGACATTATGAGCTACAATCATATACATCATGCAAAAATATTTTTTTTACCATATAAGAACTTGAGTTAACTTTTAATGATGTCATGATGTATTTAAATGTTGTACTACATTGTAATGGTATCAATGTTTATATATAAGAGGAATGTATCTAGAAAGGAAATAAGTATAAGGATAATTTATTTATATGTACTATCACTATTTTATTTCCATATAAATAATATGCCACTAATAAAAAATTTTATGAAATGTGTGTTGTGTTCTTAATTATTTGATTTTTCATTATTATTAAAATATGTAAGTCCTATCAACTATTGAATACAGATACATATAGGATAATATATGTTCCAAATAATATATAATCTTTATACCATTATAATCCTATACAATTCCCTATTTTATGTCAAAAATAAAAAATTGATTCTTGATCTACATTTGTGTGATATCGATCATCTATGATATTATTTTACAATTATTTCTTGGACTGTATATATATACTAATAATCCATCATACATATTCCTTTATATGTTATGTTTTATCTTACAATATTTTATTTATCCTATTACCTCTCTATTTTATAATTTCTAAATTTGAAGGTTCCTAGTAAAATTCATGAAGGATACTAATTATAAATCTTGTGCGATCCCAGTAGAAATATAGTGTGTTTTTTTAACAAGTGTCATATATTTTCACTCATTCATGTATTTCATGGAAAAAATGACAGGGATTCCTTTTAAAATATTTTGGTCTAGTGAAAATAATGAAACTCATTGAAGTAGTGGTTGGTGTAGTTGACTAGGGGACATCTATTCCAGGAAATACTATAAATATCTATGTTTTTTCCTTTCCTTTTGAATTTATCTAGAATTATTTGAATGAATTAATGAAATAACTATAGTTAGTATTATCCAAAATATGGTGGTTTAATTATGGAATAAAATTCAATGAATGAACCCACCCACTCACCCCCTATTGAGTCTTTCTCAATCAATTCCGGACAAATATTTGTATTATCGCTCATGACTATTGAATAATCAGTTATCAAAGGATGATTTTTAAAGATCAATTTTTCATTTGATGTAATTAATTATATAATAGGAGGTACGATATGGTAAGATAATCATACTTTAATGGAAATAATTATGGATGTTGGAAGTCATAGATGATCATCTATTTAAAGAAACATGGTTTGAAGTTTTATCTTAAAGATTTTAGGTGTTCTAAAACTAAAGTAATGTAACCTAAAACATGGGATGGGTATAATGAAGAAAACTATGATTTAAATTCCAAATCAATTAATGATATCATTTTTTTACTAGGTTATGATGAGTTCAATTAAGTATCTTAATTCAAAATATCTCTTGAAATGTGGACAACTATATTGGTTTCTTATGATGGTATATACAATGTGTGAGCTCTCAGATATAATACTTCTATGATATTTTTAATACCGTAAAAATGGATTGAGGATAAAGAATCACAAAATTTAATTTAAAATTTATGGATTATATAAATTTTTTTATATAATAATATAACCAATCATTAATCTAAAAAAATTATTGTAAATTTATTTAATTATACGAACAGGAGAGAGTATGATCTCATATTCTATTAGAAAATATAAAATTGAAAAAATTATATATAAAAAATATGTCATGAACTCTTAAAATATATGAGGAAGAGTTGTAAGATAAATTAAGATAACATTGATGAGTACTTGATGCATGTATCCCAAAAAAATAATATTTTAACGCTAGAAATATAAATGAAAATTTGAACTCCAAATTTTTTCATAGATTGATGTGTTATGTGTGTGTTTAAATTATGTTTTATTTGTTCTATTTTCAAAAAGATAGAATTTTAATATGGTTGGTTTTAAGATCAATTATGTAGTCAATGGTATATTTGTGGGGTTTACCCACATTCACCTATTGAATAATTATTCATTCATCTTATAATCACCCTCTCATGAATTCAGTGCAAATGATTACTTTCTCCAGTAAATTTTAATTCACAAAAAAGTAACAAAATGATAATTTTAATTCCTACCCTCTCATAAATTGAGTCTTAATGATTACTTTCAACAATAAATTATGGTTCACAAAAAGAAACAAAATGATAATTTTAATTCCTACCCCTGAATATCCTCTAATCTGGATACATCCAATTACCCTTTAATTACCACAATTGCATACTATTTCATGTAGTGGTCTTAATACAAGCTCATTATGTAAAATTCCATGAATAAGAAGAAGAGCATAAAATCTAAACTAGAAGAAACTTATAACAATAAAAACTAATAAATTATATATAAGAGTTAGTATTGGATTGAAAAAACAAATAATCAATTCAGGAGATGAGGATATTCTCCCTGCCTTGAACATATAGGGTTTAGTATTCCATCATCAGAGTATTTGTATGGAAATATTTAAGAAAAAAAGATATTTAGTTGTTGGTGATTAAGAGCTCTCCTTAGAGGCCATGTTCTCCCCCTTCTAAAGTTATTAACTACAATTTTTCTTTTCATGATAGGGACATATAATAATTCATTTAATTCTATAATGTATACATGGAGCACATAATTATTAAGATTAATGGTTTACATGTGTCTTCAAAGAATTTTATGGCTGACTTATCCATGGAATCCAAACTATTAAATAAAACAATACAAAATTCATTTAATGATGGAATTATGAAGTGCTTTATAGCAGTGGTTAAAATTATGTGGTCTTGGTATTTTAATTATGGGACTCCTTAATCCATGAATAGATTAGGTCAAATTATTTTACCCACAAGACTTTATGTATGGCAGGATATGCACATAGATTCTCCCATCATTTCCCGATGAAGGAATCCATTTAATTGTTAGTGGAATAGTAGGTTTTCTATAGAACAGATCTTCTTGATAAAATAATTCTCAAAATTGAAAATATATGATGGATCTATTTAATGGTGAGAGGATTATTACAAAAACTCAACATAATCATTCTTCCTTAATTTCCCACAAATGGGAACCACATCTATTTTTGTGTGGCTTTGGTGTCAATAGGAAGCATTATCTTTTATGAATATTTAAAGAACAGATCTTCCTCATATGATATATAGTTATAGTGACGTTACTTATGGAACTATTGGATGTATCTCACCCTGATTTAATATAATGTTTATATTATAGTGGAAAACATCAATGATTTTGTTGGTATAGTGGATTCAATTTATCATCACCTCTAATCCATGGGCGGAACAAGAATGTGGAATTAGTAAGGTAGATGAAATCAAATTTTTGTTCATAGTGGTGGAAGATAAATGGTGAGGATTATTTTTGAGCAAAAACATTCCTCAATATCTCCACCGAGGATTATTGATGTGGGATCTTGTTATTTTGGTAATGTGGAGGCTTCAGGTCCATAACAGTGTCTTAGAAGATAATGGTTGGGTAGGGTAGGTGGGTAAATATTTTGGTATACATGATTACAATGAAAATACCAGTAACTGTTCTTATCGTGATTTTATGGCCTAAAAGGAAGTGATCACAATAGGTATTCATACTACGAAAAAAGTGGCATGGTAAAGGAATTATGTTTTTTCAGTCATATATTTTTTCTTTTGTGGATGGTTTGAGGACTTGGTCTAGTTATTCCACTGATAGTTGTTAGACATACCATGCGATTTTGTTGTGGTATGGTGGCAAGGAGACTATGATATTTCCTAGTAGTTGGTTCAAGGATTGAACCCCATGCCTATTGTGTGATAGTAGTGTATACAGGGAAGGATTCAACCAGAACCTCTAGTAACCATAGTGAATGTGGATATCATGATCACTCATGGCCTTTATATGCTTCCTAAATGCAATAGTTTAAATGTTTTTTATTTTAGTATTAAAGTACACCCAAAAAAGACACAATTTTCTTAATCATGCCTCTAAAATTTAAATAAAAACATGTACACACCAATAATAACTATATTTAAAATCCATTTTCTAATTATATTCTAATTTTTGAAGGTCAATAGAAACTAAAATAAACCTGGGAACTAAACTACAATGAGGGTTATTTTCATTGAATAAAAGGTATAAAATGTTGAAAATTATACCTCACAATAAACCACCACACATAGTCTATTTCCCCATGGGAAATACTACTATGGAATTCCAGTTTATTAAAATATAAAAACCATGAATGATTATCATGCATACATTTAATGTAAAAATCAAAGGATAAATAAAAAACATATTCTATCAAAATTAGAAATATCATGCCTCCTTTTTAAATCATGTCACTTCCTAACATTAATTCAATCGAAGATTCCGTTCTCAAGTTGATCGAAATATATTTATGTGAAATCAAAATTTTTGTGAAATAGACTCTTTTTATTCTACTGTTTAATGTTTCCACAAATCAATGATTTATTTCACACTTATTGAAATAACATAATTGAATGTGTTATAAAATTGAATTTCCTCTCTCTATATAGGTGCAATCTTCACCTCACCGAAATGGACTCATTTTTTTTCAAGGCCCCTTATAAGAATACATTTTTCCCAGATATAATTTTTTGAAAATCACTATCAATATAAATTTTTATGATGGATCTATATAAATTTAAAAACACAATAAGTGAACTTGTCTTAGAGATCCATTATGGGCTCCCAATTTCTTACATTAGGTAAAGTCCCAGAAATTCAATGTAATTTTTTTAATAATATATGTGAATTTTAGGATTACGCGAAAATTGACGACGCGTGATTCTGAGGCCCAATGTTCCTGGAATGAATTTGTGAACAATTTTTCGAGTATGTTCTGTAATCCTGTGAGTAGGTTTTTCTAACTTTTGAACAGGTGCTCGGAATTGAAATTCAAGGGCACTGTGGAACTCACATCACTGATCTTCTATTAAGTAGATGTTCACCTTGACCATAGTAGGTCGAGGGTGGAAGTTAGTTTTTCACTTTTTTTTAAAGTGTAAAATAATATAAAATTGTGTAACATTTTATTTTTATTTGAAACACACATTCTAGTGTTAGGAGGTGGGGAACATCAAAACTATAACCCCATTTTTGAATGTTAATAGGTGGGGACGACCCACAACCTCTTAATGGGTGAAACCTCTTGAACTCCCCCTTTAATGAAGGAGGTGACATTTAGGTTTCCCAAAAATATATAATTCCAACCACATCATATTAATGATTCAAATTTAATTTTTTCCAAAAATGAAATTGATGAAACACATCATTTGGGATACTTATATTTTTGGTGGAATTTGGAGAAATGATTGGAAGAGGATAGCTTTTGGAAGAATTCTTATTCTCCAACGAAGAAAGCTGACGTTCTCCAACGACTATGACTCCTTCCTCATGACATCCTCCAACATGGGACATCTTCATCAATGAAAAAAATGACATCTGTTATTCCCTACTCTTTAACATCAATGAGAAATAATGGTAGGGCGGAGGTTTTAATATTTCCCCTTACCCATTCTTGATATTCTTTATGATTCATGTTTTATCGTGAAACTTACTATCACCCTAACACAGAGTGTGCAAGAAAAAGAACATAGACCGACCACTATGAAAATCAATTTAATTTTTTTTTGTGTTCTTCACTATGTAGGAGGATGGAAACCAACACCGGTGGGGCATGAGAATAGTGGTCGGCACTCCACTAGTTGCGACGAAGGTGCGGCGTGGAACAGAGCAGCAAGGAAGAAAATTGTCCGATCGGACAGCTATGGTCAGGCCCTATCACATCAATCCACCTTACGTCCCTCTATGCCTCCCTGTGGACATCTGCGCCACCCAGAGGCCTCGCAACACACAATAGCCTCTGCCTCCCCTGCGGCCTCGGCTGCCCACGCGGCCTCCGCCGACCTCTCGGCCCCCGCGGCTTACACACCACCCTTATGGCCCCTCCAGCCCTCTACAACCTATGTAACCCTCGTGGACTCTGATTACCCCACATCCTCTGCACCGTCCTCATGGCCCCCACAGCCTCTGCACTACCCTCACAGCCCTTACAGCCTCTTCTGCACCCTCATGGCTCCCACGGCCTCCATGCCGCCCTCATGGCCTCCCAGCCCACGCGGCCTCTGCGACGCCCTCGTGACCCCAGCGGCCTCACAGCCCTTACGATGTCCTACTTAGTCTGAGTGGGACCCATCGGCCCGAGTCAACTAGAACCGGGTAGAGTCGCCCTGGGTCGGGTTGGGCAGGGTCAGTCCAATAGAGTCGGACAAGACCCGGGCCAGCTGCGACCGATTTTTCGCTCTATCGCCCATAAATTTTTTCATGGCACCCATTTGACGAACTTTCTACAGTTCCGGATACCTTAAAGATATATAGAACCTTTGGTATACCCCACTATATATTTGGATTATGATGGGTACGTTCAGGTTGGATCAAGAACAAATCCAACCGGGCCCTCGGATCAAAAAGGATAATAACTCACATGTCGGGCGTCCGATTAATGCACTGTCTATTTTGTTGAGACCCCTATGACTTGGCTGTCATTTTGGATACATATTCATGCGACATTGTGAATGTTGGAGTGTCGACCAGTGGATTTTGGAGTTGACACTTCGGGAGATAAGAGAGCTTAGTACGGGAACCATGCAGTTGTATGTGACTTGAGAAAGGGGATCTTTCGTGGGTATGTGACTGAGAGTCCCAAATGTAACCCCTCTAGGATTCCATGTGAGACTACTCTAAGGTCATGTGTGGGTCTGATACTGTACTAGGATCATGTGTGGGTCTACCAACGTACTAATGATGTACTAGGATCCAATGTGGGTCTGACGAAATACTGGCAATGTACTAGGATCATGTGTGGGTCTGATGACGTACCCATGATGTACTATGATCTTATGAGGGTCAAATTATGAAATAGGATCCTTTGTGGGTATACCACTTAAAAGAGTAAGATGATTCAGTAGTTATATATAATCATCTATATAAATGTACCAAAGTTATATCTTATGTGAGGTGAGTATGTACCTAAGTGGTACATTCTTTCATGGTAATACCTTGTTGGTATTCATCAGTGTGGCATACATGTGTGGTACATACCTTCACAGTATTCCTTCCTTTTGTAATAGTTGATCTTTGGGCTAATGAGTGGGGAATTGTGTTTCCTTAGGTTTGAGATGAGTTTACTTGATAACATATGTATATGTATGGGCATATACCTATGTAGGGTTTTAAATTGTTTTCATGGCTTGGGGATTATACTATGTTCATTTTTTGAAGCATTTAGGTTCTCGGGGTACCTATAGTGTAGTGTTATACTCACCCCAGCTTGAGCTATACCTGCACCTTGGTGTGTTTGTTGTAGACGACGGACAACACTGTCTGAGGATGAGGGTACCAGGACTGGTGGTATCTCAGAGGTGGACCTGAGAAGTTGTGTACCTTAGAGATGACCGTTTGAGAGCTATACCTGCCCCTTATGCAGGATTTGTGGCAGGTGATCACATGAGCTGTTCAATTACTTATGCTTTCAGTTTCTTGTACATTCTAGTTGGGGATGTATTATGGAACCGTTTTACATACTATATACACTTTCTTTACTATATAGTTTTCCTCGGTTTGTATATTTTTGTGTTTGTGGTTGTGTATGTCTACATATTATAATGTAAATGCTTTCCCATTTTTAGGGAATACACCTTTTGGTGCTAGTCGCCAGCCCCTTGTCTATGGAAGGTAGGCTTGGGGTAGTCACGACACGGGCACTAGGGGATGGGACATGAAGAATTTGTATCAGTGGAGTCTGTTCTACCATAGAACATAGGACTATTATCTTTTTAATGAAAATAATGTTACATGTAGTGAGTGTGGTATTCATTTTAGGGAATCCAGTATTGGTGCGGCAGCCAACATATCTATACACTGGGAACCTGACTTCTGATTTTGGACTCAGTGCATGAAAGCACTGATTGTGTCTGTGTTTTCATGAGTTTACATTGTGATATCTTTGATTCGGCTCACTAGGTATATCATATTGACCGTGGCACACCTATCTATTTTCAGGATGCCACCACATAGACAACCAGCTAGTGTTCAAGATATAGTACGCACTGATATCCCACTGAGCGACGAGGCCTCAGTGCAGAGCCCTATTCCAGTAGAGGCACCGACGGAGGCACCAGTGGTACCATTACCTATTAGTCCACGGATGCCACATACCCCAGTAGGACAGGGTGCAAATCTATTGAGCACATTCCAAGAGTTTCAGTTCCATAGGCTACCCGGGTTCAGGGGAGAGACGAAACCACAAGCAACTAAGGATTGGCTGGAGGCCGTGGGGAGAGTTTTCTGACTTATAGTGACACTAGCTGAACTCATGGTGATCCTTGTCACTAGTCTTCTAGAGTATGTAGTAGAAATATGGTGGGTCTTGATGCTCTAGGTTAATAAGTAGGTAACGCTTCTCTCGGATGACATATAGAGATTGTTTTGGGAAGAGTTTGTCCTAGGGACTCATCACCCAGTGTACAAACATGAGATTCTTCATCTGCATCCGAGAAACATGACTGTGGCACAATACTCACCGAGTTTCACCGACCTCTCACGCTACTCTACTAATATTGTGCGAGACCCATTCATTAAGGCCAAGACCATCGAGTAAGGACATTTGTGGGAGATCCGGGCTTCATTTATTTCTCTCAGCGTCCCAATGTAGGCAGGGGTTTGAGAGAGATCCCTCATAGTGGATATTTTCTTTGCTGAGTAGTCACCAGGAGTGAGACCAACCACTATTCATCATGTATCATAGTTTTCTACAATTGGCAGCAGGCAGATGTCATAGAGGTCCAAGAGGACCAGACCTATATGTGGATGACCGAATGACTCATAATCAGTTGTGTGGGGTACCGGATACAGAGACATTCATGTGAGAAGCATGTAGTTGTTCTCATATGGTAGATAGGGTCACATGGCTCATGACTGTCCGACCTGCCATATGGATAATCAGAAGAAAGTCAAAGGACCTCACAAGTAGAGATAGAGGTTCGACTAAGTAGGTCTGTATGAAGCAGTAAAACATGGAAAAGGAGATGGACATACACTTGGTGGTGTGAGACGATTCGAGATGTTACCACCACCACCACCAGGTGGTCCACCCCAACCACAATGAGTTGGTGGACAGGGGAGAGCATAGCTGCAGGCTGTTAAGGCCTACAACCATGTCACTCTGGAGATGAAACTAGGTACGATTTGTGTCTAATCCACCTTAGTTGTAGTACTTATAGACACATGTTCTATTCATTATTTTATTCCAACTTCCCTCGTTTAGAGCTTCAATATTCCGATGGAGGCATTTGGATTGATCATTTAGGATGGAGTGTCCTATAGGAGAGGATTCAATGATTACAATCTAGTGCCAGCAATGTTATCATACTCTAGGAGGCGAGATCTTCTGTTGGGATCTCCTAGTAGCAGCGTCGAGTCCTTACGACATCATGTTCTGTATGGACAAGTTATCCACAGCACATGCTCATATTTAATATATTTGGCAAAAAGTGTTGTGTGTCAATAGAGATGGGAGAAGGTTTACCTTCACCGGAGATAAGGGAGCCTTTTCAGCATAGGATGGACTTACCTGAAGGATAGTGCAACCGATCACTCCTCAGTTGGCTAGCCTTTCCCTCGGAGCTATTGATGTGGAGAGTCTGAGCAATCTTGTAGTGGTGGACCAGTGCATGGTTGTATTCCCGGATTATATTACGGGTCAACCTCTTTATAGAGAGGTGGAATTTTACATTGACTTGTATCCCAAGATGTAACCGATATCCACACCAGTGTATAGGATAGCTCTCGCGATGCATCGTGAGCAACAGGCATAACAAGAGGACTTATAGGTTATGGGATTCTTCTGGCCCAATGTTTCTCCTTGAGAATCCCCAGTTTTATCACCAAGAAAGAGGATGGTAGCATTTGAATATCTGTTTAAAATCAAATCATGAACCACGTGACTATGGAGAAAAAGTACCCACTCTCGAAGATTGATGATCATTTTGATCAGACGAAGGGGACATGATGTTTCTCAAAGATAGAGCTCAGATCATGCTATCACCAGCACAGAGTGGGAGATGAGGATGTGAAAAAGATGTCCTTTAGATGTCGTTAGAGACATTGTGAGTTTTTTTTATTCTGTTCGGAGTGACGAACACTCCAGTACTGTTCTTGGGACTCATAACCAGAATTTTTCAACCATACCTTGATTGATTTGTAGTGGTATTCATCGACACCATTTTTCTCTTCATGACTATTGATTGGTAGAATTATTATCATTTGAAGAATGTTCTGGACTCATTAGGAGTGCATTGAATTTATGGTAAACTCTCTAAGTACCATTTCTAGATCCAATAGCTTCACACTCTGGGACATGTCATCTCAGAGGCTAGAGATGTAGTGGATCCAGGGACTATTGAGGTGGTACATTCATGGGAGCAACCCAGGAGTGTGACAGAGGTATGTAGTGTCTTAGGATTGGAAGGATACTACTGATGATTTGTTCCATATTTCCCTAGAGTTGCATCACCTTTATCAGCATTGAAAATGAAGGGACATCCCTTCATGTGGTCGGAGAGATGCCAGCAATGTTTTCAGGAGATAAGGCAGAGGCTGACTAGTGCCCCCATCTTAAGGCTTTCAGAAGAGGGATTATGGTACATAGTCAACTGTGACACATCAGGGACCGGGATCAGATGTGTCCTGATGGAGGAGGGAGAAATGATCACATGGTTCTCAACAGCTGAGACAACATGAGAAGAACTATGCTTCTCATGACCGAGTGTTTGCAGCAGTGGTCTTCACCTTAAAGATGTGGAAAAATTACATGATGGGTGAGGATTGTACGGTCTACTCGGATCGCAAGAGTCTCAGGAATATATTCTCTCAGATTGACCTGATCCTAAGACAACGATGTTGGCTTGAGTTCCTACAAGAATATGACTTTGAGATAGTCTACACTCCTAGTAATGGGAATGTTATTGCAGATGCACTGATTAGGAGATCTGGTATATAGCTACTAGGTTAGGTGACAGAGCGGCTGGCCTCTTTATAGATATTTGTTGTCGATTAGGATGGATTATCTCTTATTCAGCCTCTTACATTCACTCTTCCACTTCATTATCATGTCAGGGAGGTGCAGCGTGGGGACACTGACTGCGGGGCTCGACATGCTCAGATATCCACAGGACATGCACCTGATGGATTTTTTTAAGGTGAGGAGCATGTCATCATTTTCAGAGGACGTATTGTGGATCCAGTGTAACTACGAGAGGAAGTGTTGAGGGAGTTCAACACATCCCCTCTAGTGTTACATCCATGAGTGGAACATATGTACCAGGATCTCCGATGATAGCACTAGAGCTTGGGAATGAACAAGGCAGTAGCCGAGTTTATCTATTGGTGCCTCAGCTGATAGCAAGTGACGGTGGAGCATCACGTACTAGCACAAATTTTTCATCCTTTTGTGGTCCCAGAGTGGAAGTGGTATGGGATATCCATGGAATTTTATATAGGACTTCAACTTACAACTATAGGTCATGATTCTATTTGGGTGATCATCGACTGATTCACCAAGTCATCCCACATCCGACTGGTCAGAGAGCATGGATCAATAGGGATCATTGGACCCCTATATATGCCAGATATTGTGAGTCTATATGGTGTACCCATGAATATATGTTTTGATTGTGATTCATGTTTCACTTATCGGCTATGGAAGGGGTTTCCGCAGGCCTTCAGGATGCAACTTCATTTGAGCAGCACCCTCAATACTTAAACGGATGGCAAGACTGTGGGGACCATTCAGACCCTCAAGGACATGTTGTGTGATTGTGTACATGACTTCGTTCATAGATGGGAGTATCAATTATCATTGGTGTATTTTTCATACAACAACATCTATCACACTATTATTTGGATGGCACATTTTGAGGCGTTGTACGAGCGACCTCGCAGATCACATTTTTGATGGACTGATCCAGGGGAGTCAGCTTTAGTGGGGCCAGAGGTGGTACGAGCTTCCACAGAGAAAGTATAGATCATCCAGGAGAAGATTAAGAGTGCACAAAGTAGGAAAAAGTCTTATTACAGCATGAGACAAGGACATTTGGAGTTTGAGGATGGAGACCACGACTTTCTACAGGTCACACATCGATGAGGCTTGCCGAGATTTGGCCGATGAAGGAAGGTATATCTGAGGTTCATCAGACCCTTCTAGGTCCTCAGCAGAGTTGGTGAGGTGGATTACCTCATAGATCACCCACCTCAGTTGCACCGAGTGCATGTATTCTTCCATGTATCATAGATGAGGAGATACGTGCATGACCCATCTCAAATAATTGACCATGACGACCTAGACATCGATGATTGGGAATTATTTGATAAGGTTATAGTATAGATTGAGGATCGACATGATCAGTACCTTCATGGGCGGTCAATACCCCTGGTACGCATTCGTTGGCAGCATGAGAACCTCTAGGAGGGGATATGGGAGCGGGATGCTAATATTAGCGCTCAGTACCTCAACTTGTTTTCATAGTTTTGATTTCTGGCCTATGAGGATGTAATTCCCTGAGGTTGGAATAATGAAGTCCCATATAATCCATTTTTTTAAATATATGGAAATTTTACAAGTCCGTGAAAATATACGACGAGTGATTCCAAGGCCGGGTGTTACCAGAATGAATTTCTGAACATTTTTTCAGGTACATTCATCAATCATGTGAGTGGGTTATTCTAAATTTTGAACCACAGCTCGTAATTGAAATCTGAGGGAACCATTGAACTCACAGTGATGATATTCTCTGAAGGATACCTTCACCTCGACTGTAGTAGGTCGAGGGTGGACGTTAGTTTTTCAATTTTTCCTGAAAAAATTAAATAAAGTAAAATTGTGTAACAATTTATTTTTATTTGAAACACCATTGTGAGTGTCAAGAGGTGGGGTACAACTGAACTAAAACCACATTTTTCAATGATAAGAGGTGGGGACAACCCAAACCCACTTAATGGGAGAAACATATGGAACTCCCTCTTTAATGAGGGCAGTGAAAATTAGGTTTCACTAAAATTTATTATGCCAACCACATCGTATTAATGATGCCAATTTAATTTGTGCCAACAATTAAATTAATGAAACACATCATTATGTCTACATAAATTATGGGTGGAATTGGGAGAAAGCATTTGAAGAAGAGCGATTTTGGAGGAATTATTCTTCTCCAACGAAGAACACTTTTCCAAAAATGAATGCTGACATTCTATAAAGACATTGACTCCTTCCTCAGGACAACCTCTAATGTGGGACGCCTTCAACTATGATGAAATGACGTCTTCTCTTCCATCATCTTTACCGCTAATAAGAAATCAAGGTTGGGTGGATGTTTAAAATTTTCCCATTACCTATTTATGATATTCTTTGAGATTCATATTTTATTGAGCCACATGCTATCACCCTAATGCGGAGGGTTATAGCCAAACAAACATGGCCCAAACTCTCCACAAATCCTTAGATGTTTTGATGACTTTATTGTGATGGAGGAAGATGGAAACAGACACCAGTGGGGCATGGGAACAATGGTCGAAACTCCCTCAGCCGCAATAAAGGTGTGGCATGCAGCTGCACCACAGGAAGGAAAACTGGCTGGCCAGCCAACCACGACGGCGCCCTGTCGCATCATGCCACCCCGCAACCCTCTGCACCACCTTGCGGCCTCCATCACCCATGCGGCCTCTGAGGCCCCTTCCACCACCATGGCCTCCACGTCCCCACCGGCATCCACGGCCCATGCTGACTCCACCACCCACGTGGCCCCTGCAGCCTCTACGGCCCCTGCGACCTCTTCCACCTACATGGCCTCTACAGCCATCGCACATCCCCCGAACCCTCTATGCCACCCTTGCGGCCTCTGCGGCCCACGAGGGCTCCGCACCACATGCGTTTCCTCCACCACCGTTGTGACCTCCACCACCCCCACCTCCTCCCGCCACCTAACGGCCTCTGCTGCCCCTGCAGCCTCGCACATCGTCGCACCCTCCTCCTCTCTTGAGACCTCTTTAGACCCAGCATCCTTCACCACCCTTGTGGCCCAAGAGGCCACCACACCTCCTTCATGACCCTTGTGGAATCTGTTCCACCCTTGTGGAATCGGTGCCCCCCCACGGCCTCCGCACCTCCCTCGGAGCTGCTATGGCCACTACGGCCTCCTTGATGCCCAACAGAATCCGTGTCACCCATGCGGCCCCTACGGCCTCGTGCTGCCCCACAGCCACAACTCCATCCAGTGCGGCTCAGGTTGGTTCGGTCTAAAAGAGTCGGACCAGACCCAGTCCCGCTTTGACCCATTTTTCACTCTATCAATTGTAAATTTTGCACATGGCCCCCATTTGATGGACCTTATTCGACGCTGGAAACCATGTACCCAGACAGTCCAACTGGTATACCCCAATAGAGATTTGGTTTAAGATAGGGTACAGTTGGGTTGGATCGAGGATGAATCCATCCATGCCCTCGATACATAAATGCTAATAAATCACAGACTGTGTTTCCGATTGACACGTCCTCTATTTCATTGAAACCCCTAAGACGTGGCAGACCTTTGGGATACATCATTTTGTGTCTTCTTGGCACTTGGAGTGTCGACCAATGGCTTTTGTAGCAGACCCTCCCGGAGACAAGCAAGCTTAGTACAGGAACCCTGTAGCTGGATGGGACATGAGAAAAGAGATCATTCATTGGTCTGTTATTGAGTGTACAACAATGAATTGCATTAAGTTTCATGCAAGAAAACTCTAAGATCAGGTGTGGGTGTGACACTTTACTTGAATCTTCTGTGGGTCTGATGACGTAATGGGGATGTACTAGGATATTGTGTGGGACTGAATACGTACTAAAGATGCACTAGGATCCTATGTGGGTCTTATGACATATTGAATATGTACTACCATTCTATGTGGGTCATATTATGAAATACAATCCTTCGTGGGTCTGCCTCTTAACAGAGTATGATGATTCTGTAGTTACATCTAATCATCTCTACTGATGTACCTATGTTATACCTTATGTGAACTAAGTTTGTACTTGTGTGGTACTTTTCATCATGGTGATACATTGGTGGTATTTAGTAGGGTGGAATACCTGTGTGAAATTACCTTAATGGTATTCCTTCATTGTGGAACAGTTGAGCGTTGGGCTAATGCTTTTTGTCTTATGTTTCCTCAAGTTTGATATGGGTTTACATGATAACTTTGATATATGTATGGTAATATACCTATGTATGGGGTTTAATAATTTTAATGTCGTGAGCATTATCCTTTGTGGATTTCGTGAGACCTTGAGGGTCTCAGGGTCCCTACTAAGTATCATTATACTCACCCCAGCACGGTCTATGCTTAAAACATGCTTTGCATGGTGCTGATGACAGACAACATTGACTGAGTATAAGGTGACCAGGACTAAAGGTTTCTCGGAGGTGGACCATACATGAGTCATACCACAAAGATGGATGTTATATGTACATAACCTTTAGGAAGGATTTGTGGAGGGTGATCACAATAGCTGTTTAGTTACATGTACTTTGAGTTTCTTGTACTTTCCAATTGGGCTTGTATTCTGGCTCCTTTTTACTTGCCATTTTCACACTATTTAAAATACATTATTCTTGGGTTCATATATTATTTTGTTCATGGTCGTGTGTGTCCACAATTTATAAATGCAATGTCATCTTAGTTTTAGGGAATACGCCTTTCTATGCTACTCGCCAGCACCTAGCCTATGGTAGGCGGTCTTGGGGAAGTCACAACACGGGCCCTAGGGGATGGGTCATGAAATTTTTATTATATACTCAATGTTCATATATAAATTTCATGTAAGATGGATTCATATGGTGTTTTTTATAGTGTATTTATTATCCCAGATAATGTTCAAAATTCCAGTGACTTAAAAATATAAAATATATTCCTCAGAAATATTTTCACTCACACTCCATCTCATAGTTAAAAGGCCATACATATTAAAATTAGTGACAAAATCTCCCATAAATCACATAATGTATTAAAATATTCTGACCTAATTAACTACACCAATATTGGCGTGGGAATTTTCATCTTAGGAAGAATGAGATTCATTAAAAGGGTGAAAATTCATAACTGAACATTGTTTAAAAGAGTTACGTATAGAATCATATTTTAATGAAAAATGGGTCCTATTATTTACATATGTCAATATCTCTATTCCACAACCAATGGTTTTATCATTTTACCAGATATATTTTATTTTTAATTTTCTCAAAATATTTTAAAACAAAAATAATTATATAGTCCCAAAAAAAGGAAGGAGACAACCTTGCGGTACTTATTTTTCATCAGCACTGAGTATTATGGACTCCTCCACAGGTTATTTCAAAAAGTCCTAATGTTACTTTTTTAGTTTTTGAGTTCACCTGGAATGGTTTCATTAAACAATATTCATTAATCCAAACTATGACAGAAGAAGAATTATTAGTTACTATATATGTATTTGTGAAATTGTAATGAAGCACAACTAGAAAAAAATTTCACCCTTGAAAAAAATAGTTGTACATTGTCTCCAACATTAAATTATATTTTTTTGGATCTAATTATCATGGGATGATTTGGTTTTTTCCTTATACAGTTGTGATTTATAATATTATTATCTCCTCAATTCATGAAGCTCCATTTACTATAGTTTCCTTTGTTCTCAACCCTTATCTAAACTCTATGTTTACTGATTTGACAGCCTGATGCACATTATAATGTAGATTAACAGGATTGTTTCAATTCATACCATAAAAAATTTGGTGATAATATATACCATATGGGGTATTGTAGTTTTTTATTCCCATTCTGTATTCTCAACCCTCTTACTACCATATTTATAGTCGGGTTGTATTGTCTTCTCCAATAACCTTTTTACTTATCTGTTTGATACCACTACAAGGTCATTTGTCTGTGTTTGGTAAGTAGTTGTGATTTTATGATGAAGTTCATATTTTTTCATAAGGATCTTCAAGTTCATTTTTTAAAGTAATTAAATCTTTGGGCATTGATTATACCTCATGGTATTCCAAAAAACAAAATATACTTGATTTTTGAAATTCACCAATTGTTTTTGATTCATCAGATTTAGTTATTTTTGTCTAAATAAATTTGAAACCTAGTATACTACTATGATAATATAGAAAAATTCAAATTTCAAGGGAAATTCCTAATGAAGTAAATCCCTCAGAAATAAAATATTTCCCAAAAATAATAGCTGTTGGGTTATTTCATTTCTCTTATAAAATCAACTGGAAAAATATATTTGTTTTATTTTTATACAAAAAGTAAAAGTGTTTTTAAAGATATAATCAAATTACAATACAACTTCCAATATTTTCCTAGTGGTTCTTTATAACAAACATTCTCTTTACCTCACATTAATTCATGATTTATTACATAAAATTACTCAATATACAACCCCAAAAATTGAGAATTCTATTTTATTTTAGAATTATATAAATAGCATGAAATCATTAACATGGGATACAATAGAAATAATGAAAACATCATTAACATTCTTCTAAAATTCCATGCCTTTTTAAAAATACATGTGATAACATGGTGTCAAACATAAGAGAGTGGTGAGATATAAATCCAAGTAAGGTAATAATCATTGAATAATGTGATACGTGTTATTAATTAGACATATTATTACATCATTTAAAAAGTAGGAATCATAAACAATACCAATGAGGGAAGATATAGAATGATAGGACTAACATGGTAAGTGTAATACACTACATAATAACATTGGTCAATGAAATTCCACCAAGAATTCATGGTGGATTATTTCCCAAAAATGAATCAGGTTTACTCTATATCCCAATAAGATTTATCATGATACTATAAATTACCCAATACATTTTAGTACTATATAATTACAGGTTCACCTATCAAATTCATTTCATTATCATGCTTATGTGTTCCACATAGATCATATAACATGAATTAATATATCATTAATATTTACTACATCATGAAAGAGTATGTAATAAAAAAATTATAACTAAATCAAAAGTATTTATGTATAATAGATAACACCATTGATATGAAATAGGTATGGTATTCACTACATAATAGGATTGGCATGGACAATAGCAATTATATTTTGGTAGCATAATGTTGTCACTTAATGATTCATAAAAATGGGTTTATCAGAGAGAAACTATTATCTAATCACATATACACAATATATCAAGTAATATATACATGGAAAATTATATCAAATCATTATAAATTGTAAATATAAGGAATAAGGTAATGGAAAACATTAATAATAGAGAGAATCCTAACTGAATTTTGGATTGGTAATGGGTGTAAATGTAAGATCATGGGAGGCATAATGAGATTTATAGTGGGATACCACATTTTATAAATTTAATGTACAGTATATAGAATATGTATGAACATGCCCCAAAATATGAAAAAAAATTATAGGCATTACAAAAATAAGTTCTTGATAAAAGATTAGAGTTTAAGATCCCATACTTATGCATGTGACACAAAAATCTTGGGATGCGCCTTTTAAGAGATAAGGGAACCTTGGGATGACAATAGATAGTTGAGGGAAAATTATGAGAATGTTTTGTGGGGTTTTAGGGTAGATAAATGGGTGTTTGGGTAGAATTAAATATGAAATGATGTAGATTTTATTTTTATTTAGGTTATGGACTCCACATAAAAAAATTAAAAAAACCACAAACCATACAAAGGATTATTCTAAATGTTATTGGTTATAATTAGTTTATAATTCAAAGGTCCATAATTAATGAAATAATTCTATTGTTCATGTGGAGTTGAGACGAAATCTTAAAATAATGGTTTTAAAACCATTAAATATATTAATGGGTTTGGATGATTCATAAAGGTTCTATAAAATTACCCAATTAAAAATAAAATAACATTATTTTAAAGGGAAAACATATATTTGGTCGTGTATAACATTTATTGTATTTATTATATCACTTTTGAGTCATTATGATATAATAATTCAAAATGTATATGTATATGATATTTAATTTTTATGGGAAAATTCAATTGTATAAAAATATTATGAAAAAGTAAAGTTTATATAATTTTTTTTATTATTAAAAAATTATTAATCATTATATATTAGTAGTTTTGGAAATATTTTAAATTTATCTTTTAATATAAATTCTTCATTTATTAAGAAATACTCAGTTTTTTATAATAATAGTTTTGTACCCTTATAAAAAATGACATTTGACATCATAAAAATTATTTGAAAAATTATATTTGTTAAAATTTTATGATAATACTATTTTATTAAAAATTTTCTACTTTATATAATTCATTAAACCATTAATTCATTAATTCATAAATTGAATATTAATATTATCAAAAAATAAAATTTATTTTTTATTGTATCAAAATAAACAATATTTATAAAGTAAATTTAAAATGATGAATATATATTCATTATTATATAAAAAATAATTTACATATTCATATTTATAGGGTCTTTATACATATCCCTTTCATATACCGAAAAACAAACTATGGTTAAGGTGTGCGATTGTGGTATTTTTCTGTCGTAGTTCGACATGCATGGTTTGGGTCGTGATCTCTATGAGCATGAACTTCACCAATAAATGGTTTTTCACACTCATGAGTTATTTGATATTATATTTGGATTGGTCATTGGAAAATACCAATGATGTTACCTCCCTTATAATCTCTGATAAATGATCTTTAAAGGGTACGATCTAACTATTTGAGGCCATCAATACATTTTTCTATGTAAATTTGATTGGTCCAAACCCTATATTTAATCTAAACTTCTTAATATTTTTCAACATCTATATTATCAATGGTAATGATACATAATATTCATTTTAATATATTTTTATATAATATAACAAAATATGTTTATGTGTTTTCTATAACCATAATATATAATAAGACATTTTATTAACATAGATGGGGGTCTTATTTATAATAGTTTGGATCATTAAAATCTTCCCCCTTAATAAGTTTAACAATCGAAATTTTTATTTCACAGATTAAAATAGATGATAGTAACTCTACTTTATCACCTCAAAGAGTTCTCATATTTGTTGTAAAAACAGTTGTTTTCTCCACAAAACATTAACTAGGTGCATTATCTTTTTTTGTATAAATTTTTCTATATGAAAAAAGATCAAAACTCGATGATCCTCATATTAAATTCCATTCTCTAATGGTTCAAAAATTTTAATGTGTAAATGTTAGGGGTATGCTATGTACTTTCTCAAGAGGTATACACTGAATACATAATGTACTAGTGATATGATTTGTGGGAGTACTAGTTAATCTACCTCCACTATAATGTGAAAAATGATCTCAAATTGGTGGATTTATCTTGGATGAATCTATTCATTATACCCAAAAATCATCACCTTCTTCCATGCAGTTATAAATAAGAATATCATCTCTCCAAACTTAAACTGTAGGTCTCATTGATGATTGACACCATAGTTCTTCTATATAATCTAAGTATCCTTGATGTGTTACTAAATGGTATTAACCTTATCTATTATTTACAAGACAATTTCAGTAACTAGTAGTTTTCATTCCCAAAAATTAACAAAACCTGATTGTGTTATGTACCACTATCCATAATTGGCTTTATAGGGAGTCATTTGGATGCTCGAGTGTAAAAAATATTATAGTATTATAACTTGTTAAAAGGAATATGTAATTCACTGACTCCATGGAATTCCATTGAACATTCTTATAATCTATCTTCTAGTGTTGCAGTAGTCTGCTCAGATTGGTCATCAGTTTTAGGATGACAGACTATAAAAAATATCAACTCAGTGTTTAGAGAATGTCAGATATGTTTCTAGAAAATTGGGGTGAATATCATATATCAATGTGATTCAATAAATAGTGGTACTCAGTATACTCTTAATACTTCTCTAATGTATATATGTGCATGTTGATCTAGTGACAAGTCCTCTAGAAATTTGATAAAGTGATTTTTTATTGTAAGATGATCTGTAATAACCCATATAGTATTTATTCCACTGGATGACTTTATATGTCTGGTGACAGTGTCCATAGTGATGCACGCCAATTTCCATGTTGATAGGGGTGATTATTGTGTCATACCCTTATACTTCTACCTTCCAGACTTCAAATACTATAATACTACATACTTTGATGTATATTGACCGATAACCTTCTTCATATTGTCCCACCAATAGATCTCCTTGAGATCCTGATACATTTCTGTGATTCCTATGTTAATTGATAATGTTGAAATATGTTTATCATCCAAAATTTCTTTCATTAAATCATGATTTGATGGAACACATAATATTGAATAAAAAATATCACAATTCCATCTAAATTAAAATTATACTCCATGGATATCCATTCTCTTATATTTTCCACATTCTTCTAAATTCACACTTAATTTCCTTGATCATCATTTATCCGTTGAAAAAGATATGGTTGGGGAATAATTTGTGAAATTATTTATAAATTCCCTTCATTTAAAATTCCCATGTTCAGTATTTTAAAATCAAAGAAGACTATATCCCTCTCAATTCTCATTAGTAATAGATTTTCTATATATTTTCTACTTAGAGAATCTGATAAATTTTTTTCATTCCTAAGATATTAATGAATTGAGAATTTACAGTCCTTGATCAACAATAATCATAATTGTTGGAACATATTCATCTTAATTTGTGTAAATATATACTTTAAGCTTTTATAATCCATAAATATTTCACAGTTCTATCCCAAGAGATATTGTCTCGATATTTTCAAAGAAAATATCACTACAGAGAACCTCTAGATCAGGCATTGGATGATTCTATTATTGAACATTCAACTACCTTAATGTATAGGCTATGGATTTTTCATTCTGCATCAATGAACAACCCAATATCATATTCAATGTATTGTTCAATACCAATATCATTTCTCCATAAATTGGTAGTGTTTGTACAAGTGCAGTGATAAGACTCCTTTAAAACTCATTGAAACTCTCTTTACATTCATCATTCCAAACAAAATGTCTCCCTTTTAAATTTTCTTGGTAATAGGGATTGATAATAACATTACATTTCTCACAAATTGGCATTAATACCTAGCTATCCCAAGGAAAATATGATTATTTTTTTATAGATTTTAGCCTCATTAATCTGTAAAATTTCATTTATCTATGAAGGGTCCATAAATAACCCATTTCTTAGGATGATATACTCTATGATATATACTTCTTTCATCCAAAAGTAGAATTTTCTATACATGGCATTAATATTTTTATTTACCAGAGTCTTTAGCATAGTGCTGTGATTCCCCTCATACTCCTCCTTCATTTTAGAGTATATCTCAAAATAATTTAAAAATACTACCACAAATTTGTCAATGTAATCTATAATGACCCTATTAATCATCTCCATGAATATGTTTCAAGCAAAAGTGAGTCTGAATTGAATCACTATTTACTCATAGAGCATGTACCATGTACGAAAAGAAGTTTTGAAGATATCTTCCTTCATTATACTTACTTGATAATATTCCAAATGATGATCCAACATGGAGAATTATTTTTCTTCGCTTAGTCGATAAAAAAATTCCTTAATCTACGGAAAATGTTACCTTTTTTTATTATGCACCTTTTGAGTTCACGATAATCAATGTGATGGTGCATTGGCACATCATTCATCTTGAAAAAGAGGACAAATGAACCTTATGAGGAAGAACTTGGTAATATGAACCATTTATCTATATTCTATTATAGTTTTTTATTTAGAAACGCCCCAAATATAAGCTCGATTTAAAGCTAAACCTCTCAATTAAGTGTAAGACTAAGAAATTCCTTCAAAAACATATTAATGCATTATCTCACAATAGTTATGTCTTTGAGGATGTTTATTTCCTTAGACACAATGAGTTCATCAAGATAACATTACCCATATGGAAATAATATAAATTCTCTAGATGATGGTAGTAAATAAGATTCATCATTCTCCTTGCACTTGAATAGAATCAGGGGTCGATTGGGAATATGGAGAGTGATTTCCTTCACGTGAAAATTTAAGTTGGATCTATAATGAAAATGAAAATACATTCCCATAATTGTATCAAATTCTTATAATTGTATTATGACAAGTTTTGATGATAATTTCATCACACAAACACTAATAGAGGAGGATTTATATTATTGGGATCCAATAATTTTCCCATTTTTCTTTTTCACTCACATCTCTACTTCCATATTTTATGGTAGTGTTTTGATATTTCTTCTAAATATTAGTGATATGAGTGAGTTCATATAATTAGAGCAAAAACATATATTCAATATTATTAAATTTATAACTATTATACCCATCACCACATCCTTTTTGAGATCCTTTATAGTGGTACTCATGGAAAATGTTATCCCTTTATGCCTTAGGGTTGTTGTTTGCCTATGAAAAACCATTTGAATGGTGAACTATTTTGATAATTTACCTAGTTATTTGTAGATAATTAAATGAATAAAAAAATATTGGTTAACTAGAGAATTCATCTCACCATCAAAATAGTGTTATTCTCTTGTCAATAACTTTTAGGTAGGTGTCCATCATCGCTATAACTAAATAATTTCTTTGTTTCACTTAGGTATCATAATGGGAGGTTCTTCCTTCACCATTCGAATGTGGGATATTGAAAATACATGATTTCTCTCAATTTATCTATAATAACTCTATAATTATACTCCACCTTATGATTATTATCCTTCTGATACCATTCAGATTCACTTATCCCATTTTTGACTATGAGGGCACGTCATTAAATTTCCTCATAGTTATCAATGTCATGGACTGTCAAGGATTTTCATAGACAAGGTTTTAAGACAAAAAATATGATTTAAAACATGAATTAGATTATAAAGAAATATCTAGAGATATACCATGTATGTCATGTTATTTTTTACTCTTTTATCCTGATAGATTTGTTATCATTCTACTGGATAGAAAGTAAATCCCTTTACATTTGATGTTTTAGAGTTTGAAGAAAATATTTTTAAAAAAATTAAAATTTCATCCATTCCATTACATCAATATCCAGCTCAGAAATTGTATTCATGATCAATGTCCACCACTTATGATCTTCTCCCTCCATTAGATAAATAGAATGTATAACCTTCTCTTTCATAGAACATTGATGTTTGGAGAAGATACTTTCAATGTAGTTGATTCATTATTCCATGATTAAGGAATCATATGATGCATTGAAATTCACAGTCCATTTTCACATAAAGTTGTCAATCATTTATTTTTCTCTCTTAAGGGGATTTGGTTGCTACTCTAGATTCATTTTTTCTATTCATAACATGAGTAAATAGAGAGAGTATAATGAAAATTTTGGTTATTCCTACCCCCGTCTAGTTAGGTATCCCTTTCGGGTAGTCATCATATTCCCATCGCATTAATTTCTTAACTGATTCATCTTATTTTCATCCATTTTCAAGAAACAATTAAAATTTGGGATGCTTATTTTAAAATATTTGACTCATAAAATGGAATTTAATGACATTAAATAAATAACATATAAATTACATTTACTTCCTTAACTTATGAATTTCAAGGATTTAATCTATGTTATCCCTGATCTCTTTCCTATCATATATTCATATGATGAATTCTTGTTCCCTTATATATAGTTTGTAATTATCATATAAATTTAACAAATTATATCCCTATAGAGTTTCAAACCATGTTTATAATAAGGCATGTTTTTGTGTACTATGTTTCACAGAGTTAGGCCCAGCACAACATGTTGGAGTTGTTACTCATAGGTTCATATATACCAAAATCAATTATACATGTCGTATCTACACAAGAATTTATATTATTGATTAGACGCAAAATATACACTAACCAAAATAGAAGGATATTTTCTTATAATTAGACTCATTTTAATGATTTTTCTAGATTTTTATAATTCTAACCCAAAAAATAAGTAATCGTTTTCTCTAATACCAAATACAATTTCCATGATATTTATTTAAAATTAATTCATGATTTATTATAAAAAATAACACATTATAAAAAATATAAGATTTATATTTCTATTTCCCATAGGAATTATTTACATAGAATGACATCTTGAACAAGGGACACACCAAAAATATTGGAAACATCATTAACACACTAGTAGAATTCAATGGATTGTTTAAAATTCTTATGACAACATGGGAAAATTCATATGAAAGAGGTGTGTTATAAATCACAATTACCAAATAAAAATTTCATAGTGTAAATATTACAAGAAAATAGTCATATTAATTGGGAATAGAATGAGTAGTAATCATAATCATGAAATATGATACATGAAATGGCATAATAATCATAACATGGGTAATGTGGGGACCACTAAAAACACTACTTCATAACATATGTGAAGCATAAACTTCAAGTACCTCATGGTGGACAATGTACCATAAGGGAATAAAGCTCACACCTTATCCCAACACTATTTATCATTATACTAATTATTACCCAATGCATTGGAGTGCTATATAATATCTGGTACACCCATCACATTCATTTCATGTTCTTGCTTAAGTGTGTCAAATAGATCACGCAACATGGATTCATTGATCATCATAATTTATTTCACAATAAATGAGTGAATAATGATTACTTGAAAATAACAAAAAAAAAATATGTTTATAATGGTGACCACCCATGATAGTAAATTGGTACGATTTTCAAAACACAATTTGTTTTGCATGGAAAATCATTGTGATATTTTTGTAGCATAATTATATAACGTAATGATTCATAAAAATTTGTTTATGAAAGAGAAAGGGTTATATAAACACATCGAAACCAAATTTTAAGTAATATGTACTTGTAAAAACATATCAAAAAAATAAATTTTCTAAATATAAGTCATACGGTAATAAAGAATCATTAATAAATAAGAGAATCCTAATAATATTTTAGCATTTTAACACATGTACTTAAATGATCATGGGAGGATTAATGAGTGATAAAGGGGGATATCACTATTTAAAAATTAAATATAAATTATGAGGAATATGGAAGAACATATCCCAATATAATAAAATAAATAAATTTGGAGACATTTCAAAAATAAGTGCTTGATTAAATGGGGATAGTGAAATATCCTTTATTAGAGTTTGGGACTCCAATACCGTTGTAGGGGATTATTGATATTTTAGGGGAACCTTGGGAGGACTCTAGAGAGTGGAGGAATGTGTATTGATGTCTTATATGTGGTTTTAGTTTAGATATATTGGATCTTAGGAGGTCATAGATAGGAAATTAGTGGGATTTTGTTTACTTTTTTGGTTTTAGACTCTACATAATAAATTAAACAAAACCAAAAACCATCTAATGATTTTCCACATATTTTAATCACAATTGGACTACTTATAATTATTTTATATGTTAAATGGTAGAAAATAAGAAAATAATACCGTTTATAAGGTGGAGGTTATCCATACTCTTAATGAAATGATTTTAAAAATCATAAAATATATTAAGGGTTATGAAGGATTTATAAAGACATTATAAATTTAACCAAATAAACATAAAATCATATTATTTTAAATTTAAAACATACATTTGGTATTTTATACCCTTTATAGTGTTTATTACATTAATTTTGAATCATTATTATTTCATAATGAACAAATTATATTTTTATGATATTTTATTTTTACCAAACAAAATCAACTCTTTCAGAAAATTATAAAAAATTCATTGTTGGATAACATCAGCATTATAATTAAAAAAATAATATTCCCTTTATCTGAATAATATTATAAATATATAAATTTTTACTTTTAAAATAAATTTGACATTCATTATGTAATTATTGGTTATTTTGATAATAACAGTTTTTAACCCATTATAGAAAATCAAATTTTAATTCATAGAAATTTTAATGTTCATTTAAAATTGATAAACATTATATAATAATAATAATGTTTTAAAATATTTTTTTTAATTAAATGGATTCATAAATTTATTAATTGATTTTGAATATTAATCAAAAACAACATTTTCTTTATTGTATCAAAATAAAAATGATTTACAATTTAACAATAATTGAAAGAACATATATTAATTAATCTATAAAAAATAATATGCATATTGAAATTTCTTGGCCTTGAAACATATCACATTAATACACCATGAAAAACCATAAGGATAAGGGTCAAAATTGTTGTACATTCATGTGGTGGTTCACTGAACATGGTTGGGGTCGTGATCTCGATTAGGTTGAAGTTGTCTAGTTAACTGATTTACTCATGCTTAAGTTGTTGTATCCTAGATTGGGATTATAAAATAGAAATTCCTAGAAATTCTATCTCCTTCAAAATCTCTGATAAATAGGCTTCATAGAGTATGATCATACTGGTTGAGTAGATCACTTCTTTTTTCTATATCAATTTTGTTTTTTACAACCCTATATATAATATAACCTTCTGATCACTATTAAATTACTATGTTATCAATGGTACACTTTCTTATAAGTATTTTAAATCAAATTAGATATAATAAATCAAAATATGGGCATGTGTTTTTTATAACCAAAACCCTAAAACTAAAACCCAAAATACTAAAACCTATTCCCAAAACCCTATTCCTGAAACCCCAATCCCTAAACTCAAAATACAAATAGTTGAAGCCCTAATGATGCCTCTGATTATGGGAGGATCTTTGGAGATGTGGCTAAACAAGCTGGAGGCTTCTCTTTCAAGGATTGTAACACGGGTGGCTCGAGAAGTATCATACGAAAGGGTCGTGTTGCGCATGTATCGGCCAATCAAGCCACTGTTGAAGAAAGGGTAAAATTGTATAAAGTCTCTGTTATTGCTCGGGTTGTGGTTCCAAAAGGGGTACGACCTTTAAAATTTCATGACCACTCAAGTAGGATGGCTGAGATTTGGGGCTTCAGTGACTAGAAGATGATAGCCATGGGTAGAGGCTTTTATCATGTGGTATTTCCCTCCTATGAATGTAAAAGGTGCACTTGTAGGTTAGGATTTGTTCCTCTGTATCTTGTATTTCATTCAGGTTCATGAGTGGGATCGAAACATTGATCCCCGCTTGGTTAAAAACACTTTTTCCCAGGTATAGATACACATTCATAAGTTATGATGGAATTATTGGAATCCACAAATTCTGTGGGATATTGATTCCTCTATTAGTAACCCTATTAGACTTGATAATCAAACAGATAATCCTAACATTGGTCACTATGCTATGATTTTATTGTAGGTTGACATATTAACTACCTTAGTCAAAGAGGTAGTCATTACTACTAGGGATGATAGCATCAATCATGAAATTTGATATGAGAGAAAGCCAAAATTTAGCATCAATTTTCAAATCATTGGGAATTTAACTTTGGAATGTAACATGAATAAGATCTGTTCATCTTCTAACTATAGAGGGAATGATGTTGAGAGTTGTCGAATGAGGACAGATGATCAGGGTAAATCAAAACATGACATTGTCACTAACAATGGACAGGAAGGGATTGAAATGGTCGATGTTCAGATATCCAACGCTGATGTTGCACCTTCTGACGAAAACAAGAATAATAGTCTTGAGAACCCACCACAAGAGGCGGCCACAATAAATTTTGTGATTTATGTACATGAGGTGACTACAATGGATGATGTTCACACTGCCAATGAAATGAGTAAATGTCTGGAACCTCAGCATGAGGGTGATGTGCCTACAGGTCAGGTGGTTATTGATCATGATTCTGCTGGTAATGGAGCAGAAGCAGGGAAGGGTTGTCCACTTGTGGATGAGGGCTCTGGTGCTCATATTATAACTGAATCAGTGATTTATGATTCCCCCATGGGTAGAAGTCTGATGCCACATCCCACTGTGGATTTGGAAGAAAATATTTCACAAGTACTTTCTTCTAATGTTGCCAGAAGGAAGTTACCGACATCTTTTACAATGGCTATTGATTCAGGGAACAGGTTTACCTCTCTCTCTGGTGATGAAGCTAGAGAAGGAGATGACTCTAATAATACATTAGATGGGAATAAGTCAGATCCTGAGGAATTCATATCTTTAATCTATGCTTTATCATGAACTAGACAGAGGTCTTCTAATCAATGTGGATTATTTTTTGGAACTGCGAGGGTCTTGGGAGCTCTCCCACAGTCAGAACCCTAATACAAATTATAATGACCAACAATCCTATGTTAGTAGGTATTGCTGAGCCAATAATTAGTTTTGAAAATGGATGGCTATTAATTGGAGTAATATAGGATACTCACTTGTTTTAGCTTATCAGAATGTGAATGGGAATGAAACTTTATGGGTTAAAAACACAATAGTGTTAGCATTAATTCCTTTCAGAATGATCAGCAGTCAGTAACTTTATATTCTTGCTTTCAAGAGAATAGTTTTTGTGTGACCTTTGTGTATGCTTTAAATCAGTATATTAGATGGAGAAAATTATGGGAATCCCTTATTACTATTTCTTACATAATGTATGTTACATGGATTCTGATTAGAGATTTCAATACCATTCTGAGGACAGAGGAAAAAACTAGGAGAAACTTTTGTAGAGTTTCAGCTAAAGATTTCTTTGCCTGCATTGATCAATGCAGGCTGCATGAAGTTCCAATTTCAGGTGTGGATTTTACTTGGAGCCAGTATACTCTGAATGGGAGCCAGGCAAGTAAGTTAGATAGATGTCTAATTAAGTTTGATGACTGCAGTGACATGATGGAAGTCTCTGGGATGACTCTTCCCAGGATTCATTTGGATCATAATCACATTCTGGTTGATATATGTTTCAGTAGTCTAAGGTCTACACCTTTACCCTTCAAGTTCTATAATGATTGGCTTTTTGTGCCTGGATGCAGGGATATAATCTCAGAGTCTTGGAAAACTGATGTCATAGGTATCTCATTGTTTATTCTGAATGATAAGCTGAAAATTGTGAAATCCTGACTCAAAGAGTGGAGTTAAGAGAACTTCTCCATCATTTCTAATGATATTAAAGAAGATGAATCTAATCTGTTAATCTGTCAAAAGAGGAACATGCAATAGGACAACCCATCACAAGATGAGATAGAAGTTGTTTCAAAGATTGATAGTCTCTTGAACCTTAAGGAGAATCTTGATCGAAATCAACTCAATGTTAAGTGGATCAAGGATGTGGATAGAAATTAAAAATTCTTTCATTGTATGCACAAGGAGAAAAAGTTTAGAAGAAATCTCAGGGCTTTACATATTTAGGGAAATATGTTGACATCTGATAATGACATTGTCAATGGTGTGACTTCCAATTTTGAAAATTTATACTCCGACTCTGGTGTGAACAAACTTAACAAGATTATTAGATGTGTTGAATCCTGTGTTGATGATAATCATAACAGAAAACTTATTGAGAGTCCTTCCCAAAAGAAAATTCATCATGCTGTTTTCACTTTAAATATGGATAATGTTTCTGGCGCTGATGGCTTCACAAACAAATTCATTATGTTTTACTGGGATATTATTCATATAGAAGTAATCAGTGTTTTCAATGAAATCTTTCATCACCCCTATATGCCATTTGAGGTGAATTCCTACTTTATTGCATTAATCCCTAAAAAGGAAAATTCCTTGAAAAATTAATGATTTATGGCCTATTTCTATTAGGAACACTTCCAAAAGTAATCAACAAAATCATGTCTATCCGGTTAGGTAATGTTGCTAAATGTCTTGTCTCTTATAATCTGTTTGGGTTTATACATGGACGAAAGATTTAGAATTTCCACTTCACTGCTTCAGAATGCATTAACATCATGAGAAACAAAGTTCCACATGGTAACATGGAACTGAAGATTGATATATCAAAGGCCATTGACACTATAAGGAGGGACATTATATTTTCATTTCATATGATGCATGGCTTCTCAGAGAAGTTCATTGGTTTGGTTCATGCCATTTTGAAAAGTGCTCGACTCTCCATTCTTATCAATGGCTCCCCCAGGGGTGTCTTTTGGTGCACAAGAAGGGCCAGACAAGGGGATACTTTATATGGACTTTTATTTTCCATGGATGAGGATTACCTAAGTATTTGTCTTCATGATATTGTCAGCACTGTTATTTATCAAATAATGAGGGCAAGTAGGAATTTATTTTCCTCCTCGCATTTACTCTATGCTGATGATATACTTCTGTCTTGTAAGGATGACAGGAAGAAAATTTTGTGAATCAAAACAATTTTATCACATTATGAAGAGGTTGTAGTCCACGTGATCTACAGGAACAAATCCTTTATTGTCATTGGGGAAGGAATTATAATTTCGACGTAAAATAGCATTTCTCGTAGGCTCGGTGTCAGAAGAGGCACACTGCACTTTAATTATCTTGGGGTTCCTTAATTTTGGGGAAGGGTGAAATGTTCCTAATTAGAGGACATCACTCTATAAATTACCAATCAGTTAGCATGTTGGAAAGGGATGACAATGTCTCGGGCTGGTAGAGTTTTCCTTGTCAATTCTGTTATTACATCTATGTTTGTCTACCCTTTTTCTGTGTATAGATGGTCGGCACTGCTTCTAATGGAACTAACTGTAATGATTCAGAACTTCAGTTGGACTGGATCTATTCATCAGAGGAAGATTGTTACTGATGCATGGAAGGAGTGTATAAATCCAATCAAAATGGGATAGATGGGAATCAAGGATGCTAGAATCGTTAATAATGTGCTTCATCAGAATTTCACATGGAGGCTTCTCTCTAAGCCTGAATTTTCTCTTCATTTTTTGGTTGGCAGGTTTGTGGACAGACTACAAAATAGTAGGTGCAGTTTTCTAAAATCTATTGTCTGGCCTTTAATTAGAAGTGCTTGTTAGTTTATTATGTCTTAGTCAATTTGGTTGGTCTCTTCTGATTCTCATCTAAACTGATGGAACACGCCATGACACTCCTCTCCATTAAAAGATCATTTTAATATTCCCCCCTCCATGGGAAATCTCTCCATTTCTGATCTGCAGGAAAACATTATTGCTCATGAGATTATTCCAAGTAATATGTGCATGGAAATTTCTAATTATGTCTATGTTGATAGTAATATTTGGATATGGAAACCTTCTCTTCGTGGTGCATTTTCTTGTAGGGATTATTACAGTATGCAGTGTGGAATTCTCTCTGGAATTCCCTCTTGGATGGCAGGTTTTCATCAACCATACATCTCTCCCAATGATGTTATGTTGATATGGTAGATCTGGAAAAACAGAATGCCAATTCTATGTGTGTTGCAATGCACTGAACTCAACCTGGCCTCGGTATGCCAATTCTATTTCAGCAACGACGAGTCCCTTTTACATCTGTTTCTTCACTGCATTTTTCTTGTGCACTTATGGAATTATGTGGAATCAATATTTCAATATTTTTCTTGATTATTGTTCACTTGAATCGGTGTTAAGTTCTCCCTTGATGATTGATTTCAGTGACAAACTGAAATCCTTGTTTACTGATGTTATTACATCAACTTTTTCCAAAATATTGAATGCTTAGAATTTTGTTATTTTTAACAATGAAAATATCTCATTTCGGGACGATTTTCTGCATATACACCAATGTATTGCAACTTCTACTAGGATCCAAACTGGGTCTTTGCATAATGATATTTCTGACTTTGTCATTTTGAGACCCCTTGGTGTCAGTGGCAGGGAACATAATCTTAGAATGGTCAAATATATTAGGTGGATTCCAACAATTTTAGAGTGGATGAAAGTGAATGTTGATGGGGCGGTCGCCGGTGCACTGGGTCCTGATGGGTGTGGTGGAGTTTTTAGAACTCATCAGGGCTTTTTGAAAGGATTTTTTTCAATTATATTATTTATGCACATGCTATTGATGCTAAACAATGGGAAATTATCAAAGGCATCATGTATGCAGTTCGTTATGGTTGGCATGGATTATGGTTGGAGTCGGATTCATATCTTGTTGTGAAGATGTTAAAAGATAGGTCTTAAAATGTTCCCCGGAAGATGATGCCCACATGGATCTACTGTCTTAGGCTTGCTGACAGCTTATAACTTGATGTCTCTCTTGCATATCGTGATGCTGACCAGGTTGCTGATTCTCAATCTAAAAGGGTCATAATGGAGGTCAGTTCCATCTGGTCATTTTTCCTGCCTTTCTATTGTAAATATTTGATTATAATTGATATGAATGGGGTTCTGTATTCATGGCTTTGTAAAGAATCTTGTTTTTGAGTTGTATTGTACTGTTTACTTTTTTATTTTATAATATTAATGGGAGAAGGTTTCTTCCTGTCTTCTGAATCTTTTGGGTATATAGTATGACATTTAATTAACACATATGTGGGATATTATTTATATCTCTTTGGGTCATTACATTCATTAATATTCGAAATGTCATCCACATGAAAGTGTATGATTGAAGGAGATAATAAGTTGAAATAATTCCATAGTAACATAGACTCTGGTGATATTTTCAATGAAAAGTTTTCATAAATAAGGGTTTTCCCAGACATATTGTTTTGATTCATAATTTAATTTAGCATTTTGATGCTTAGAGAAGAATGAGGGTAGATTTTCTATGATGATAAATTTCACTATATCAGAATACCGTGGTAGTTAGGATAGGTTCTATCTCTATTAAACAAGGAAGAAGTCACCTTGAATAGTATTCAGAGGGTGTTCTAAATCAGTAGTATGAGGAATCCCTATCATGCATTCAGATATTTTATATTTATATAACATCTTTTCCATAATATTGAGGTCAAAATGTTGCAGAAAAAACATCCATATTACTAGTCTGAGATATGAGTCAAACTTCTTTATTAATTACCTTACATTTTTATTTCTAGAATAAAAAAATTATTTCCATAATAATAGAAAAGAAATAAATATTTCGAAAGCTTCATAAAAAAAATTTCTTATTTTTTTAGTTAATCTGGGTAGTTCCCATGGTCTATAAATTTTAGGCTAAAATTTTCGGAAACATATCGATATTTTAGGGAAGGTTGGCTCCTATAAATCTATTTGAAGCAACAAATAATATGTCAAGGGGGTGACTCTAGATTTTATTCAATATGATTGGTGGAAGGGGTTAAATATCATTTTAATGTTTGAAATAGTTTCTCTAATGTATCATGACAAGAAAAACTTTTTTATTTCATGATTCAGTTAGTTAGATGGAATTTATTTATAAAATCCCTACTAAACCTTAAATAAAATCCATCATAGAAAAATAATAACCATTTATTTTCTATAATGGTGGTATATGATACTGTGGAAACGAAATCAACTTTGAATTTATCAACAAAATTTAATTATTTAGATATTAAATGGAACAATACATTTCATTTTTCTATAATAAAATAAATTTTTTAATAATTCAAAAATAGTTTTTCATACTACATAATTGTAAAACCTTTTCTAAACTCTACCAAAAAATTTGAAATATTTTTCTATACATGTAAATACATAAAGTAATACCTCAGAAAATTGTCAATAAATTGTGATAAGTTGCATACCATGTAACAATAAAAGGTACCTGGGGAATATCAGTTTTTAATATGCTTCCTACAGATGGAAAATGTTCTGAAGGGACATGTAAAGGCGATCATTTCTTGGTTATTGGGATCTATGGAAACATGAAAATATCAATAATAACCATAATGGAAACAATATTTTCCTTTCTCAGATATACTTTATAGAATCGTGTCTTTAATGGGTATGTCGAAATGGACTCTCTTGGTCACATGGTTTAATCTTTGTATATCAATGAAAACTCTACAGGTATTATTGGTTTTTTTAGGTACCAATTTATTATTTGCATTTTTCATAATTTTTTAACTAGCTTTGTTAGGAATAATATTAATGGGGAATACATATTGGTAATTTGAGATGGGATAAATTATTTTGTCACTTAATATTATATTAACTAATTATTTTCTCTAGGAGGGTTGGGTTGGGCCATCATTAGGGTTCAATTACTGACATGGATCCTTCTTCTATAAAAATATTTTGTATTCATGTGGAAGAGTTAATTCATTTAATATCTCCCAATGTCCTTCCTATGACGATAACATTTTTTTTGGTTGTTAAATAGTGTGATTATATGATCATTATATATGTTTCTAAAAGTCATTACTGGATGTTTCTTATCCAATTTTGAGAAAGAATATTTTAAATCAATGGTATTAGCATTAATTCAAATTAAGGGGGTTCATAAAGATATATCAATTTAATTATTATATTAAATATCCACATGTAAATTTAAGTATGAATTATTAATATCATAAATTAGTAACTCCTTATACAAATTTTCATGAATTTCATTATTTTTAACAATGGTTGAAATGTTATATAGATTTAGTTTACATTTAAAAATATTTTTTTAGTATTTTGTGTCTTTCTATAGATTATATGAGTCTAATTATGTAATAAAACTTCATGATTTCCTCCTTATAAGAGAATGTAAGTTTAGAAAATTATAATGAGAAAAAAATATTATTCTTCATGTGGATGTTTATTTGAATCTAGAATGATCAAATATATTTTTTCAACAAAAAATATCTTAAAATGAGAATTTCATTCAAATTTATAAATTTTTTTATAATATTTAATTAGTAGATTCATAAAATAATTATTGAATGATGTATAACATTTTCTTCATCAAGGTTTTGAATCTATAATTCAATAGTGAATGGTTAACCTTATAACCTTACCAAGACATCCTCAAGGGAACCCACCATATAGAAAATGACAATATTGAAAATTTTTATAACCACACTAGTGAAATTAAGATCTGTCATAAATAAAGAAGAATAAATGTAATATGACCTTAGATTAGTTGTATCTCCCAATTATAAGAGGGTATTTAGAAAAGTGATCTCATCAATTGTGTTAGGGATAGAAAATGTACATAGATATTGACAGTTTTTTTTCTATTTTAGGTGCGAAAATAGAAGAAACGTTACAACATAGTCAGACCTCTTAATTTCTTTTTTCTCTCCTTTTAATGGTGAATATATAAATAATAAATTTGGCATAACATGGAATCCAATTAATAGCTTCTAAAATGGGGATATTGATTTCAACTTATTTTCTAAAAAACAAAAAATTTATTCTATAGTGAATCCTCCTTGTTTATTCAGAGTTCTTGAATTCAAAAAAGGGATTTAGGTAGGGGTTTTTGTGGAAAATCAATGATTTTCCATTTATCTTTTTATGGTTTTTTCCCAGTCTCCACCTCTGATTAATTTTACAATGAAGATTCTTTCGACACTTGATGTAGTTAACTTCTAGTTTCATTTTCATTGGGTAATACATTACTATATTACAATTATTTTCCACTTCTCAATGTTATGACACTAAAATACCTCTTATGTTTTGGAATTTTCTTAACAGTAATTGAAATTGATACTTGATTTACTATATTTATCATAGTTGTTATGAGATGATCATATTGTCTGTTTAATTCTATTAATTATGACCAACGACTATTGAAGGTGGTGTGTTAATTATTTTCCGATTATATTACCTATATATCCATGAAATTCATGTATGTTTCTTATGGTTTTATATGATGGTATGTTGTTATGGTTCTAAATTCTTTCACTGGAATGAATAAGGATGAAATGGATGTTGAGATCTATATCAAAATATTGTTCTTTAAATCTGTTGTCTTCAAGCCCGAAATTGGTAAATGAATAATTCTATAAATCCTTGATTACAAATTAGTTGGTTCTATAATTTTTTATGGAACATGTAATAACAACTATGAGTACATAGAATATAATGGAATCCATTAGTAAATTTGTCCTTATAATAGTATAGTTTGCATTCTATTGGGGTTGTGATGGTTGATGATTTGCGTACATTGGTCATATATAATTGTCATACAAGCGAAGATAGTTCTTCAAATTTATTTTATAACATGGGTATGATAGATATTTTTACCTCAAGTTATCCCTTGGTTTCAGTTCTCACTCAAAATATATTGGGAATTTTTCTAGTTCTTTTCAATGATTTATCTTAAATTAGCTTGTAAGATCTCATTCAGTTCTCATCTTGAATAAGCTCTAATTAGTTTATAGTCATCATACATTCATAAATATTTAAAATAATACAATTAAGTGTTTTAATTAATGCAGATGATGTTAGAAGAATATGTAATGCATCTTAAACTTCTCTTATAATTAATAGAGAGTTTCTCCATTTTCCAATTTGATCACCTCAATTTCCTTTCAATTGTTATCACTTCTTGATGAATGAATAAATTTTTTATGGAAAATATTCTATAGTTCCTCCCATGAGTTTAATTATTTAGAATATATAATTTTGATCCACTACTTGGATTCCCCTTCTTATGAGAATATGAAATACTTCCATTTTAATTGAGCCTCGTTGACTCCTCTAGTTATAATCCTATTTCAATCATATTTAATTTCTATTAAATTCCAATTGGTGTCTTCATATGATATCCCATTAAACACTAAATTTTTCCCAACTGTTCTAGTTTTGAGTAAAAATCATTTTCATAATTTATTATTAATTTTTTTTGATAATAATTAAATTTAGTGAATAATTTTTTCTCAAATTACTATTAAAATGATCTAAATTACATTATATCTCCTCACTTCGTATTTAGATTTTAAGAAAGATGAAACTGGTCATGGATATTCATCTAATGGTTTAGTGAAAAAATCAATTTCCTATTATTTTTGGTTTCTTAATGTTAAGTGTCATTTCAAAATATTCATCTCAACCTATAAATCAAAACTAATTTGTATAAAAGAAATATATAATTTAATATGAAAAAATCATCGGCCTCTATAGATAAAACACCAAGATTGATGAAATCCTGTCAATATGAACTCATCAAAACAATATTTGATCCTGAAAAATATACAGTAATTGTGGGCAGAGATTGAATGTGGATAATGTAGTGTTTTTTATTCTATTTTTTGGTTTCACTTTTTTAATAGAGTGTAAGAAGAACTAGTTGGTTTTAAAATTAAATAAGGAATAAATGGTATAACATTGGATTATTCTATCATTAACATTTAGAATTATAATTAATTTATCTTTTATCAACGTATCATAAATTGAATCAAAATAATTACTTAGACTATAAAATTTATGTTCAAATAAAGAAACATAATGATCACTGTATTTCTAACCATTTTTTATTATTGTATATGTACATCACCTTTTACCCACAAATCACCCCTACTAATTTCTATCACACAAAGTGTACATAATCAAAGTGTCCAATGTGAAATTTCATGATAAAGTATAATAATTTAAAATACTAAATTAGAAGTAACCTACACTGATAAAAATCATTAAATTCATATAGAGGATTCAAAAATAGTATTGAAAAATAATTCATTAACATTGGAGGAAAGTATATTATCCTTAGATAAACCATATAGGGTATATTGTTACCTCATTAGTGTATTAAAAATGTAAAAAACTAAATTAAATATGGGTCTCTTATGGTGGTTATTCAGTGATCTCATTCTTGAGGAATATATTCTCCTTATATGGTGATCAAAATACAAGGTTGTATTCATGATAGGGATGTGTACTTTTTCATTGAACACTATAATTATTTAGGGAGATGGTATTCTTTAAGATTCATGGATGAAATGTGTTTAGAAGTATAGTTCAAGATTACTTTTCCAAGGAATCATAACTCTTATATATTCTATGAAAAAATGATAAGAATTTTTGTCTGATCTAGTGCTTTATAGTAGTGGTGAAATAAAAGTGGGCTTGATAATTTAATTTTGGACCCTATTATTTCATAAAACACCTGGGTAGAATTATTTTACTCATGAGATAGCATGTCTTCATGATTTTTCACTTGTATTGTCTGATCATTAGCCAATGAAGTAAAACCATTTATTTTTTAGTGTTACTACTACTTATCTATATCATATATTTTCTTAAATAAGTCATTATAAAAAACGAAACCTATCTATGGCTCCATTTAATTGTGAGAGAAACCTCATATAATGTAAAATTGACATGACTTCTTTAAATTACTACAGATGGGACCCTTTTCCATCATCACATGACTCTATTGTGGACATGAAGAATTGTCCTTCATAATAGAGTGGAATTCCAAATCTACCTCATAAGATATGTAGGTATAGTGACTTCACTCATGGTATGAAGGGATGGATATCACCCTTGGTCGATTAAGAGCTCATATTATAGTAGATTACTACAATTATTCTTTATGTAGAGTATATACAATCCATATTAAACTCATATACAGTGGTGGAAATAAAAGGTGTCATCATCAAGGTAGATGGTGCCCTATTTATTATCATATTTTTGGAAAATAAACTATTGTAGTGGATATTGGAGAATCACCCTTCCTATTTAATTACATGATGAATTAGTTAATAGGTATCATTATCTTATGGGGAAGTGGAGGACTTTTACCCCAAATGGTAGCTTTGATAGTAAATGTATCGTAGGGTCTGTGGGAAAATATTTTCATAGGAATTCTTATCATGAAATTAATTTTCATTGTTCTTATTGTGAATTGGTGGACAAAATAATGTGATCACATTAGCTATACCTAGCATGAAAAAAATTAGAAATGTAAATAGATTTTGTTTTTCAGAAATATGTCTCATACATTGTTCAATTTCTTAGTACACATCCAGTAGATGGAACTCATCATAGGTGGACAATTCATGAGACTGTGATGTAGAAGGGGTGAATTTGACCATGGGAGTGATTTAGTGTTGGTTAATGGTATGGTTACCATCCATATCATTTGACCATTGGATTATAAAGGAAATAATATTTTCATCATTAATAGTAAGCATATTTACTGTGGATGTCATGATAACTCCAGACCATTGTATCATTCTAGTCAGCAATTGATCAGAAGTTGGATTAGTGAATTATTAAATTCCATCATAAAAATAAGTAATTCAATTAAATAAGAATATTAAATTTAAATCAGTAGCTATAAATATAAATAAAACACTATTTAAATCTAATTTTTATTGAAATTCCATTTTTAGAAATTTAGCATAGACTACTATCAAACTCAGAACTAAACTAAAATGATTGGTATATTAAATTTTTAAAACCTAGAAAATGTTGGAAGTTTAATCTCACATGAATACAACATATGTTATTAAGGATAATGGTGACTTAATTTTACCTCCATAAAAATATTAAAATATTTTCAATGAAATTAAAATAGATACTTTTTCTGATAAAGATACCTCGAGTAGTTATACAACTGATCGTGAGTTTTCTCATTTGACATATAAACATAGAATGTTCAATAATAAGAGAATATTTTATCAGAAATACTTAATTGTCTATAATAAATTTTTGGAAATTAATTATAAGTATGTTTATATGACCTTATGTAGTGTAGACATATTATGCAAGTTTTCCACCACAACAAGTCAATAAGAATCCAGATAAAAGTATTTTAAAAAGGTTTGTCATAAGAAAGAGGAAATAAATCCATGAGGGAATCATGTTGGGCAAATATGACACAATTTATGTCTCATATTCATAATCATAATGTGTGCATCCTAATTTGAAAAAAAATATGTGATTTATAGAACATAATAATGAGGTACATTCTTTTTATACTTTTTAGCATAATCTGAAATATGAAATTGAAAATTGGCCATATGAAGTATTAAATTAATATTTTATTACATTGTTAAATAAGTATATATCATTTAAAAACATCAAAAAATGTATTTTGATTTCATTTCTAATGTAAATGGGGTCTTAATCAAACAAATTGGCTAACTGAAAACCAACCTGGAAAATATTGTTGCATCATGTATTGAACAAAAAAATAAGAATAAAAAATTTCATAATAAAGGTCATGACTTCAAACATGATTCCATATTAATCACTAAAGGTAAAAAAATATTTAAATAATATTATTTTAATTAATAAATACAGCAAAAATAAATTTCTAATCAAAATCCATGGTGAAATTTTTTTTTTGAAAAAAAACTATTTGTCCATAATTTTAAAAACTAAAATCCTTCTAAAATAACATGTTTTCATTTTATAGTGTTAGTATATTATTATAATAATTTATTTAGAAAATTCCAAAATTCATTAAATTTAAAATTATTTTATTTCAAAAAGAATTCAAAAATTTATTGTTAGATTTTAATGAGTACATAAATAGATTTCTATTCCCAAATCATTAGATTCTATCATTGTTGGACCGAATAAAATATGGGTACCAAAAAAATATATTAATTTTTTTTCTACGGAAAGTCATCCATGAGTATCAATGAAAAATAATATATGTATAGTGGATTCTCAAGAAATATGAGTTGATGTATCTCTAATTTACAACCCTAATCAAAATTTGAATAATGATTTTTCACTTTTTATGAAAATGATAGAAGAAAAATTGTTTGAGGTGGATTTGTTAGTAATACAACAACAGATCTCATCAACAATTTCTATTTGTTGAAAGATTAATGTATAACTTGAATATTATATCTCTATTTTAAGACAAAGGTTATTTTCTAGATTTATCAATTAATCACTATTTAGATTTTAGTGAAGAATCTCTTCAATTTATGTAACCTAGAATAGATAATATCTATAATCTATATCATAATTATTTGAGTAGATAAAAAAATGAACTATTTAAATTCATAAAAAAACTAATTTTAGATATGTAATAGATTATTTGGTCATTGTAATGATTATTCAATGAGAAAATTGAGAGAAAAATTTAGTTTCAAAATTATTTAAACATTAATTGAATAAAAAGGAGTAACTTGATGCATGAAAATGGGAAATAAACACAAGAAATATTTTAAACCAATTAATTAGGTTTCAACTTCTATAACCCTAGACTAAATTTATATAGATTTGTTTTGACTTTATATAATTTCAGTCTCAAAAGGGAATATTCTATTTAAGTATTAGATAATTCTTTTGGTAGATTTACATAGGTTTTCCTTTTTAGTGTTAAGAGTGAATCCATATTGATTTTTATATTTTGTAGAAGTAATTCTCAAAAAGTTAAATATGTCAAACTTACTTCATTATAATGGGACCATAGAGGATAATTTTAGAACCCAAAGATAAATTTTTATTTTTCAAAATATTGTTTCAAACACACCTTTTCTTTCCATAGGACGCCTAAAAATATAGTATTATTGAGGGTAGGTACATTAATCTACATGAAATTAGTAGAACAACAATATATGATCATAAAAATAATACTCAATTTTTGGATGAAGTTCTAAATTCATCATGATACGTCACAAATAGATTTTTTATAAGACATATCATAAATTAAACACCCCATGGGATACAGAATATGATAAAAACAAGATTTTGATACTTAAAAGTATATGGATAAAAGGTTTATATTATAAACACCAATTATAAGAAGAGTAAATATGATTCTTAGGTTAAGGATTGAATATTATAGTCTATTCTACTAATTTTATGGAATAATGTTTTTCAATAAAATTTCATAAATTGTTGAAGAATCAACTCTTGTAAAATATAATTAATGTAATATTTTTATCATGAAATAAATAATTTCTATAAACTATATGATTATTTTTAAAATATGAGAACTCAAACTCTCTTTTACAGTAAAAAGGATGATGATTTAGAAATCAGTTTTCTAACGTCAAATACTGAAATGATGGATAGTAGTAAACTAAAATGTGTGCTTCATAAAAATACTAGGGCCATTAGGAACCATCTGTTATCAACAGTTATAGTAATATTAGATAAACGAATTAGGAAGATATTTAATTAGCAAATGATAGATAATTTTCTTACTTTCTATTCAACTTGAGCCATAATCTATAAAAGAATCATTAATATATGAGATTTGGGTTTTATAAATTCAATAAAAATTAAACTAGATTAAGTGAAATATTGTTTTGGAATTTTTTTATTTGACCTATAACTATCTGTTTATAATAAAAAATAGTTTTATAAGAATAAATAGTATTATAATAGTGGGATATATTACAATAAATATAGACTAGTGGTTAAAGTTTTTAAGTAGGAAGATGATATATATTATTAAAAAAATTAACTTTTAGGAATTTTAAAAATCCATTAGTATTTTATTATCTTATGTATCCCATATAAATTTTAAAAAAATATTTTATTGATATAAAATCATATTTTTAGAATAATTTTTAAATGAAATATCTTTATGTTGAAAAACCTCTTGGCTTTCAAAATTCCAATTTTCCTAATTCATTTTTTAAACATACTAATACTCTTTATCTCCCTAAAAACACCTAGATCTTAGTACGAACATTTATGTAAATTTATGATATAAAATTGAATTTTAATAGGTTATGAAATTAATAATATATTTAATAAAACATCATATCCATGTATTTTTTTATTTCATATTTATGTTTATGTTCTGATATTTGGTTTATAAAATAATTATGAATTGAATATTCAAAACTCATGAAAAAAGAAAATGAAATGAGTTTGAAGGTTGATTAAAATATTTTCTAGGTTATAAATTTTCTAAAAAGGAGATTGTTGGTATTCTGAATAAATATAGATAAATAAATTATTTACATAAATTATTTAGACTTGAAATGGTTAATATTCATACAACTCTTATGAGTTGTGATGAAAATCATGACTTGGTTGAAGTAATGAAACCATATGAAAATAATATTTTTAGAGGAATAATTTTAATTTTATGAATTAGACTACTAGTATATCTTATATTATTTTTACAATGTGTCTTTGTGATACATTCCCAGAAACACCAATAGAATCTTATTTAACGCTACCAATAGAATTTTATAGTATTTAAATATAACAAAATCACTTTCTAGTTTCAAAAAACAATTGATTTTAATTTAACATAATATCCTCATGATGACATTGGAGGTTGTATACTAGATATCAAATGTACCTTAGGAAACTATCATTGTCAAATAATATCTCTTATAACCTGGTCTAGTAAGAAACACACTATGTACCATTATCTTCTACAAAATAAAAATATATTTTTGTTGGTAGCTGTTGTGAAGAGGTGTTGTGGATGAAAAAACATTGTTGGATTTAGATACAATTATACTAAACTATCAATTAAATATTATAACATAAAATTTATCTAAAGTTCATATACTATCATTAATTATTCTGAAATGTCGAATGTATAATTAATGAGTCATTTATTGGTGAATCACTCTATACAATTTTATATTACTAATGATTTTTTCTATTCTGAGAATCAGTTACATGATATCATTACAAATTACCTTATGTGTTAATATATTGAATCTACCAAAATTGAAATATATATATTCAAATTAAAGTAAATTAAATTTATATTTGTCAAATTTTTTCATAGATGATTAATATTTCATTTAATAACTAAAGAAGTTAATTAGCATATTCTTTTAAGTATTTTAATGTTTGGAGAATAGAAAATGAAATTTTTTTCTTTTAAATTTCTTTATTTTATTTTATTTATTTATAATGTACCTAGACCCCCATTTTGTTACATAATAATTTTGGAAATTGGGTTTGTGATCTAAAATAAGATAATCATGTGACCCATTTTCTACAAGGGTATGTATCATCTTCTTGAAGTGGAAGCATTTCCCTAAACTTCTCAATATCCTCTCCAACTTCAATAATCCAAAACCTCCATTCTAAATTAGAATCTAAGTAAAGAGTGATGTTTGAGATCCTATAAGAAATCCAATTTTTTTTGTTGTGAAGGTTACACACTAACAATTCCATCAATATGATGTTAATGAATAAAACCATGATGTTACTAAAGAAATTGATTCAGTTTCAAGGATTGATTTTGTTTTTTATGAAAAAAAATATTACTTCTAATATAAGGAAGGAATAAATTAATTTATGTGAAATTAATATTTCTTATTCACTATATAATGAGACATAGTTTTGTTTAATTTCAACTGGAATCCAGTACTATTTTTATATGTTGAATCGAACAAGTTCATCCATTGACACCACAAGGGGGTATAATTGTAGTCATACCTTGGTGGATACAATATTAGTTCAATCTACTGAGCTATTCATATTTTTTTCAATACCTATTCATTTTTTAAGAAACCTATAATAGATCTTCAATTATATTTGAATTTTTTATGTACATTTATAAAAACTAGAATAGAACACCGAACTGGTGAGAAGAAGAAGTTTATTTGTTATGTCACGTAATTGATCAATATCCAGGTTAATAATATAAAATTGAATTTTCCAAGGAATATGATGTGATTTATGCACCATTTTATGTAAATTAAATTTAATAATTAACAAAAATAATTTTTTGTGGAAAATATCATTAGTTCTATAGAGAAAAGAGACAAATCATAATAAATTATACGAATTGAAATATCAAAAAAAGTATCACCATATCATCTATTTTATTGAATCATTTTGGGTATAGTGTTGACTATGACTCCAATAATGTGAGGCTAATTAGAAAGTAAGGTGTGGCTCAGGTTAATCCATCCAAAAACTCACATCTTTGGTTGTAGAACATATAGATATGGTGCCTACTTGGGAAGAAACGGAGACAGAAACTGCCAGATCTGAACGCGAGTTTCCAATAGTGATGCCTAAAGAGGAAAAGGCTTCTAAAACACAACTTATTGATGTTGTTGCACAAGGTGTTCATGTTGATACAATAGTTTTAATTCATGAAGATAGTACAATTGGGACTATTCCTATAGTTTCTTATGGTCACAGAATATTTTAGGCTAATATTAAATCTTACATAGATGATCCAATTATTCTTTATCCACTTATTGATGGAGAATGAATTGTAGATGTGGTTATGGATTTTGATGATCAATCTTATAAAAATAATGTTACATCACCACCATTGGTATTTTATTATGTATCATCCACATTATAAGCTCGTATAGCATAGAAAATCAATCATTTTATTCTTCTATAATGATGAGGGTTGATAATCTAATAGAAGAATACTATTATTTGAAGGTGGATATTTTTCCATATATATATGAACTCAAGGAGATCAATATACCCAATAATATTTTTTATAAGTTGGTTGGATTGTTGGTTACCCAAAAAAATCAGATAAAAATTATTCAATCTATTCATCAGGTTTGGAATGTTTCTAAGGAGTTATGTTCTAAGGAACATGATGAAATGAATTCATTTTTAAGATTATTGAATGATGTTATACCTACAATGATATAATTTGGTGAACATGTATTTATGGTTTCATCTCATAAGGACATGTTCCAGAACCTTTTGATAGTGAAAAATGTTATGTATCAATAATTAATTTATGAGATTAAATATTTTTTGATTTATATGAATAAAATATTACATAGATTATGAAGTGTTAATATAATAATGTTTGAATTCATCACGATGTTTCAACCCTCTGATGTTTCTACCTCATAAAAATTAGTTATTATATATTTTTAGAGTGGGGTTGATCAATTAATGTTATAGTTGAATTTGGATTCTTATTAAATCCAATATATGCACTGTGACCTTATTTTTCAATCAATATTTCATGATTTTAAGAAGGATCTAATGGTTGAGTTTCATGAATCAATAATAGTTGATGGGAAATTTGTTATAGGAACTTTTAGGTCAAAAAATTTATTATTGGGTTCCTTTAATTAATCAAATATACTGTTGAAATATATTTTTATGCATCTAATGACACTCATGCTATGATTCTGAAGTAACTACATTCACGGTCTAAGGAAATAATCATATTTTTTTTAATTTTATGTACATAGAATATTAGATTGTTGATGGACGTAAAGATATTCCTATAGAATAAGATTCCAGTTCATAATATCATAAATTTTCAACTAAACTAGTTTCTTCAACAGGTAAAGAGTTGGTTTTATATATATATTGAAGTTATAGTCCATCAATGATAACCATTTCACATGCCCCTACATTACCTATTCAATTCTAACCCAATCATGTTTTTTTCGTCCTCAAATTCAAAAATATTCTATATGTTTTTTGAATGAAGTTATTAAAATCTTAATAGATAAAGTAGATACCATATATTGAATTTCTTAATCATAAAATTGATGAATCAAAGAGATACATATTTCAATATACTGATTTATGAAGAAGACGTTAGTGGAAATTCTATCCGCTCTAACATCTGATGACACTTCTCCTATTCTTAGTTCACTTATCGCTAGTTCTCTTTCATGTTATATATTATTACAGATTTAATATATCTATCAAATTCTAAAAAATTGTATTATATTTTATTTCAAAATTATATAAATATGCCTTTTATGAATCTAATTAAATTATTTATGTTATACATTATCCCCAGTATTGACATCTGTATGGAATCCTTATTTAATATGAGAATAATATGGAAACTTGGTCCTAATGCTCATGAATTTTTTTCTTAGATACTATTCATATAATTGACGATGTTTTTGATCCACCATCACTATATCAAAAATAGAGAGCAATGGTAGATTCATCTATAGCTACTGAGTGATCTAAGGAAGGAAACGAATGTATCTTTTGTGCCTACTGGAACATATAATTTTGATTTGAATAATGTTCATCTTGAAAATAATCCAAGTGGTCCTTCCTAGCACCCACACATAAATTATTATTCAAAATCCAAAATTGAAGTTACATAAATTCTAGTAAAGAACATGATATAATTATAAATTGAGATTCCAAACACCTCCAAGATAAATACCTAAAAAACCTACTCCCAAACCACATTCTCACTTCTAACCCATCCTTAATCATGTGGCTTCTGACTAATATATTGAATTTTATGTTTTTTGGGTATTGAGTAGATATATTATTGTATAAATTTTGAAAATAAAATAAATACCTCTTTATTAATTTTTTATGATTCTATTAATGGGGTTTTCAATTTATTATATTCATGCCTTACATTTTTTTGTGATCTTTTCATTTATTGTTTTCAATAATCTTATTTTTTTACTAAATTGAATTTGTTTCATTAATATACATTTAGTTTTGGAACAATAATTAGATGGTCAATTTAAACAACTGATACATTAAATGTGATCCCCATCTTTTCCAAACCTTTTAAATAAGATGAAAATGGGACTAGGTTTCACCTTTCAGAAAAGGGGAGAGTATTTCCCTATTGATGGGGAAGTTCTCTATTATTACCCCTTCGTTAATCATAAGGGGATAATTCCTCAATTAATTAAAAGTGGATCTGTATACAATACATTGTGTGAAATATTAAATGTTTAATTTAATTTATCCAGAGTACATTTAAAAAAATTGTTTTATAGAATTTAATATTTTTTATTTAATATGTTAATGGTTTTTTGATCATCCAAATGAATAATATTTTTGGACTATTAATTATTCCAACATATGCCATGTTCTATTGGTTTTTATTATCTAAGGTACCATCCGTACATTACTGAAGATTTATCTATTTTTTTATTATTTATTATAAATATTTTATGTCTTTTGACAGTTAAAATGTTTAAAACTAAAATTAGGGATGAGTTTTATGAAATTTTACAATGTCCAAAAAAATTAGCTATATGAGGCTTTTGTTTATGTGGAGAAATGGATAGGTGAGAATTTAGTGATATAAATTTCTAATATGAGGGATTTCCCCACATAAATCTGTTATGTCTCAAAATTTCTTATATGAAAATTTCCTTGTGACATTAAAATAAATAGGAGTGAAGTAGGATATATAGTTAATTTAGTTATGTAAATTAGTTAAATGGGGTAATAAACTACATGAAATAGATACATTTTTTAATATGTTGGGATGTTCCATTTGGATATATCATATTTGGATACATCAGTAAAATATCTTGCATGAATCAATTTGGCTACGTACAATTCGGATATGTATGTATGTTGGAAACATTAATAATATATTATATGTGGGAAAGTTCATATATGTGGATGAAAATATAAAATTCAGCTACATGATTATCTACAATTGGATACATCATGTTGTAATCTGTATTTGTTACCATTGGAGCACTAGAAATATATTTTAATGATTCCATTCAATATTTAATTTCTAGAAAACATTTTTATAGTAAATAATGATTATGGTAAGAGGTATGTACCCAGAATTTATACATGTACATTGATAACTTATTTTTATTTACTACTGTTGAAGAATATCTATGTAAAATCCATGTCTCGAATATCAGATTTTATAGATCATGTGATAGGAATTTAGTAATGAATTTTTCATGTTTTTCAAATATGTGTGTTTAATCATGTTAATAGAAGAGATATACATGGTCAAACAAATAAAGCAAATAATATAAAAATTTTCTCACTCAATGATCGTATATGTAGATTTTATTTATGTCTAAATGCATAAGATGATTCGTGATATAATGTTTAGTGATAGCAATCATATACACTATTTTTTAAAAAATTCCTTAACGTTATATATATTCTAATCATTTATCTTAAATATTACATCATTCTCTAATTTTTATATTATAATTGTGTCAAAAACATAAAACTATATTTTATTCATATCATATTGCATTGTTTCCTACTAAAATTAAATGATTGTTTTTTGTTATTATATCCTTGCTAGAGCCAAGTTGAGTGGTCTTATGCTATTGTATCATGTGTTGAATTATTTCCCTCAGTCATTCAATCCATAAAAATTGACAATATGTCCCTATCAAAAGTATTTTTCTAGTGAACATCACTAAACACATAGAGAAGATGGACTATAGAGTTGTCTAGGGGACGTCTATTTCCCATACAACTATAAATGTATATATTTATAGATTTTCCTTCTACTTTTATGTTCTATTTTGTGAATGAAATTAAGAAATAATAAAAATATATTCATATCTAAAAGTGGATGGTTTTATATGGGAATAAAATTTTATAGACTCAATTCACCCCCACTTCATAACTCTATTACAGATCATTTTGGATAACACCACCCTATTATGACCATTATGTAAGAAATAATTATTAATACATAAAAAAACATGGTTCCTATATTTTCAAATTTTTTCTTTGGTTATTTATAAATATGACCTAGAGAAAATGGGTTATGTCATAATAAGATGAAACAATCTCCTTATTTATTAATTTCAGATGCTTTAGAAAATAACTTACAACTATTAATAATATATTACCATTGTCACAAATCAGTTTTCCTTGTAAAATATATTATATATTCATAAAAATATTAAATTATTGCATTCCCAATAACATTAATACATTTTAAATCACCTTAAATGAATTTTAAAATTATCATAATGATTCCATTGATCTTCAAAATTTATTTGTAATATGTTATCTTGCTTTACTACTCCATTTTGGAATCTAAATGTTTATCATCTACCTTATCAATTACATCATCCATCAATACTCTCTTTTTATTCAATAATTGTATTTTTATTGTAGATCATTCATTGTTGCACCCTCCACATCAAATAACCTCAGCCTTGGATTCATATAATCATCATTTTTTAGATATTATCCATTAAATACAATATCCATTTTCCATAATAATCTAGGAATTGATCCTCAATACTCTCATCATATTGATCATATTCTCTACCAGATAGAATATCAAACTGATCAATATTTTTTTTTAAGATCATTAATTATCCAATAGAACATATCATTGATTCCTTTCAATATCATATCACTAATCGTACGATGTGTTTGTTGATTCCTTGCATATAGCATCAATCCTTACCCATTTCTAAGAGAAACATGTCCATCTTTGTCAGTGACACTATATAATTTGTATATATAAAAAATCCATTAAAAGGAATAATATACCATAATCTTATAAACTCTATGTTTCATATCAATCTCAAGTTTAACTTCGTTACTCATATTTGGAAGTTCCAAAATGCATAAAAGTGTCTTCCATGTTGATTAATATTTGTTTTTAACATCTGTTAATAAGGGATATAATTATATGAAATGATGTAAATAAATATTTGTTTTAACTATTGTAAAAAAAATATTATCCATGTCAGCTATTATCAAATCCTTTAATAAAACCCACAAAATTAGAAAATTTATCGGTTCTTTATGTTGATTAATTAATCAATGACATAAATAAATAGTAAAAACATGGTTCACCATAAAACGTAAAAAAATCACACACAATCTCATTTATATAACTTAATTCCATTATATTATAATGGAGGGATTCACAAAAAAAATATAAATTACAATGAATGTATAGAAAATCTATTATCAACATAAAAAGAAGACAAAAAAGAAATATTATAAAATAATACAACTTTTTGGAATTTTTTAATTACCGTATAAAAAATTATTTCAAAAATAAATATATGAAAATAATTAACCACCCCATTACTACTTAGATATTAAATGTTAATTTTAAAATCATTATTTCAATTGAAAATAATTTTTTATCAACTAATCTGTTTTAATTATAAATAAAGAAAATTTTGGCCACACATATTTCATCTATGTTGACACTAAATTATTAAAAATATATATATAACCCATTTCATAGAATAAAATTACATATAATAAATAATGATAAATTGTTTTATAATATATAATTATTTATATATTAAAACAAATATCTCTAATTCTATTTCAATGTTTTTTTAAAAACCACATTGTATGTACCCTATCCCATAAGATTCTATTATTTGGAAAAAATAAAAAAAACTTTTTAAACACCCCAATAAATTAATGTATTTTAATATTTGGATATATTATATTTTTGATAACCTTCATTATATGAAACACCATGTTAAGCATACACTACACACAACAATTAGTTGGAATGTGATACAATCAATGCCGAGTTTTACCGAAGAACAATATATTATTAATGAATTATTATTTAATATAATAAGACATAACCTAAACATTATGTTTTTTATTATTAATATAAATAACTATCATATCAATGAATATAACTGAATAGATTTTTACAAAATAAATAGAAAATAATATAAGAAGAAACTGAATATTTATGAAATGTTTAATAATTTTCTATTTTTATCATCAAAAAGTCATTTTATCCTAATAAATTAAATATATTAAAATTGTATATTGATATTAATGAAATATATAATTTATTTATTACATAAAATATTTTTCCATTCATAAATTTATTTAATAGGCATATGATAAGAACAAAATAAATATTATACATGAAAACCAATAATTTTATAAAAGTTGGTTTACCACCTTTTATTAGATGAAAAAATTTAATTAAATGTTTTTACCATCTTATATACATTATTTGAATAAATGACATTATAATTTTACATAGGTATATATAAATTTTCTTTGGTTGACTTATTTTTATTTCCCTTATAACTTTAATATTTTAATGAATACTGAAAATTACTAAATTTTAATTGAAAAAAAAAATTTCCATAGAAATAATTTATAGTGGTAAGTTATATTTTAGATTCGTTTTCTAGAATAGTTATATTATTTTTTTGTCATTTAATCCAATTTAATTCTTTTGAATCAATTTTATATTGATATCGGAAATAAAAACCTATCAATCTTTTGACGTTTTCACATTTTAAAATCTTTTTCCCATGTCATTGAAGAGATAAATTTAAAATTAATTACTATAAAATTAAATGTTTTTAATTTTAAAAAATTGTTTCAATATTTGGAATAATACAATAGATATTCCGTATATATGTTTATTTTATTTTTGGAAATTATTAATAGTAACTTTTGAATCATTTTTGTATTACCATGTTTAAGGGTAAGTCAAGTGATTGAGAGTAAAATAATTTTCTAAAATTACCCAAAAACATGTACTAATTTTATTATATTTATATTTTTATTCTCTATGAAATAAATTATTCGTTAGGAAACCATTTATGGCCTTTTTTATTATAACATACCATTTTTAATACTATATTTAAATAAAAGACAATTTTGCCATACTTTTATTTTTAAAAAGAGATATACTTTTTAATTTTGGGTTATATGAGGGATAGGACTGGCTGTAAATCATATTTAGAAATCTAAAATGTATTTATATAAATAATGTTATATTATTTATAATATCTATTAATTATATAATTACCCAAAATGGTGGAAACCTAATGATGTAGTAATTGATTCATTTAAGGAAATATCAAATAAATGATATTAAAAATATGAAAATATATTTATTTTGATAAAATTATAGTCAACAGAAAATTCTCTTCTTGAATTTGACATGTTAGTGATTTTTTAGAATTATTTTTTAGAATTTATCTTTTTTATGATAATTTAAAAAATTCATGTAATGAAAAGTGTCAGAATTGGTAGTAATGATACATTAAAATAAATATTATATTATTAAATTATAAATTTATATAAATATTAAATTATGAAAATAGATTGGTATAAAGATTAAAATTCCATATTTTAACCATTTAGGGTTCTTCATTAATTTTATAGTAACTATATTAACACATTAATAGTTAAAATTCATGTTATCATGGGAAGATTTAAATAGCTTAACTATGGGTTAAAACCAAAATATATGTTTAATAATGGGACATAATCTATTCTAAAAATAATTGGATTAAATTATTAAAACCCATACAAATATTATCCTATAATTAACCCACTTTTGTGCCATTTTATATATAAAATTAATATTTATTAATTTAATATTTTGAAGAATTCCAAAAGAGCACATCCCTTCTCTTATAAAATAGAACATCATCTTCTCTTTTATTGATTACATAGAACCTATTAAATTTAAAAGAAAAATATCCAAATATCACTGAATGATCCCTCCCTTTATCCTATGATCTGTACATTGGGCATAAATCAATCCAAATAAGCCCATTTGTGAGAATCAAACAGATATACACAAAGAAGAGGTAACATTCATCAATGTACATTTTTATTTTATTTCTTCAATAAACTCCATTAAACTCTTATTATATATTGTTTATATAATAACCTCAATACCTTAAATATAATTAGATATTTTAATGTTAAAATATCAACCTACACTTACACATACTACCATATGTTGGTTAATGAACTTATCATTTTTATATATGGTGAACAACCACCTCGCAAAAGGATATTGTTCATTTTTCCATTACCAAATCTTATGGTTAGGAATAATTAAGATAAATATATTTTTATATTATATATAAGTTTTTTTAATTTAAATTTAATTATTTAATTATTATTCAACACAAAAATTCCTACATTCTAGTTATTCTAAATACTGCAATTTCGTTTGTGCACGTGTGTACTACCACCTCCTCAAAACGATGTGATTTGATCACAATATATATAGAATATATTAATGAATGATTTTACAAACATATGTGATATATATTTAAAAAATATGATACTATTTTTATAATATAAATCAATAACATTATATTCTTTCAAATATGTCAATGAAATGGAAGTCACATTCAAGCGTACGTATGCCCTACCATCTCCATAAAAGGTACATTTCATTTCTTATCTCAAAATATTATGGATAATTATAAATAAATATATACTAGATATATATTACATCTAAATCATTTTTTACATTATTGACACGAATAAATCCTGATATACTTAATAGGAGAAACATGTAATGAGTCAAGATATACTCGGGAAAATAAGTATTTAACACCAAAAATAGTGAATGTAATGGAAGGTTGTTAAAAAATTGTAAATGAGATATTAGAAGAAGTTAATATATTATGTTATAAATATTATTATGGATTTTGAATAAGTTGATAACATTAAAAAACTATTACTAAATAGGTTAAAAGATGTTCTCCCCAATAGAAATGAATATTTTATGGGATTTCTGTTTCACTTTTATTTTTCATGAGATACAAGCCTTATTCTCCACCTATTTCTTATATGTGTGGTATATACTACCCAGGAATATATTTTATAAGTATTATAATGAAAATTATGTTATTTACATTTCCATATAATTTTATTTCTTTCATGGGACATACAATTTTACTTATTGTGATGTTGTAGGGGTTATTTCACAATCTAATTATTATTCTGGTTTTTTATGTTTAAGTATCCACAAGGGAATATTATTCTTCCATATTATTTTTTCTAGAAATGTTGTCAAATTTTTTTTTACTATTATCTAACGGATGTATAATGTCATTTTTAGCATTTTTTGTTTTTACTAAACAGTTTTAATAGAATCCTTTTTTCATTTTCCAAATGAGGTACTTTAGGACTTTTTCTATCGAGGGGGTAATTTTATACCATGTATAGCATGAGTATAATTTTCCACCATCATGAATCCTTAATTCTTTTAAGCGTCATTTATATGTATAAAAGGTTTATTTAAAATAAAATATTTTCATTTTTAATTTTGTGGTTTTATAAAAATGATTTCAATGTAGATAAGGGGTATTTCTCTTAAGATGCTTTTAATGATTTTTTTAGAATATATCCATCTCTATCAAAAAACATTATAGGATTTTATTTATATATGATCTTTGTCTCTTATGATGTAATATTTGATATTTTCATTAGGGGTATATGATCAGTTTGAATATATAAGTTCTATTTTGATTCCATTCATTGATTATGGTTGACATATTCACATTTCATATACAGGTTTTTATATATGAATGTTTATGATTTTTATGTTTCACTATTTTCATATGGGGAATGAACTACACTAAGTAAGTGATTGGATTGGCCCAATATAGCCCCTCGATTCTTCAGTGGGTCTCATAAGAATAACTATTTTGTGTATTGTATTATGTATTACAGATTTAGGTATGGGGTATTGGATGAAGCCTTAAAGGTATGATCATGTTGTTTGGAATTATGATATCCATCATAATTAGATTATTTATTGATATTCCATGGTTTTATTAGGATATAAGAATATTCTTGATTTTTCTTTCTAGATCAAGTGAATATTTTTATGTTATTATTTATACTGGACATATTATTCTCAATATATGTTTAAATGTCTTGTGCTTTAGTTATTTACCTTCCATATTGATTTATTTTCATTCATATATTATGTATTCTGATATAATTACCCATAATGATATTTTACGGTCACCCTTTATTTTCTATCCAAATAAGTCAAAGAAGTCTATTATGAATGATATACAAGGATATACTATAAGGAATGTGGTTATCATAAATACATATGTTTTAGTTAGTGTATTCATTTGTAGTAAAATACTAATATATGTATCTAGTTTACCCAGACAACAAAAATGATTGGTCCATTGAGATTCAAATATTGTGTCTATGCCAATTTAATAATGTGAGGCTTCATCTCTGGGAAACTAGAGTTATCTTGTTATAATTGGTATCATAGCATGTTAGTATAAAACATTGAGACTATATTTAAATAATATTGATTAAGGAACATAACCCTAAGGTATAATTTGAAGATAATAATAGATGAAATTCTGAAATATTCAGTTATATAAGTATTTTATTAATTACATATAAATACATCTATGTATGAATACTATAAGTGGACATGGTTCAAGAAAACATTTACCTAGTTATAACAACTCTGATGAGGCCTATCGAGCCTGACGTGATGAAACATGGTTTATGATTGATGGACATACCACACACCTGGTTTGACACTCCTGAGGGATATTCATTTGGTAATTAACATTTTTTTCTAAACTATTATGAGGTATTATTATAGAAAATGATAATTAATTTCCTATGTTTAACATTAAGTGTCTTATATTGAAATAAATTTTTTATGATTTAAACATCCTTAAAGATATTATCTTTTTTCCAATATTATAGTTAGTGCTCACACTATGGATTTGGTTTTAGGAAATTCCCTCTTATAAATGATTAACTCAAGACCATGGTATGACCTATGTATAAATAAATTTCTGATTAATTTATGTATTGGAGTCGTTTTGAAAACCTTATAAAAAAAAGGTTATTTAGTGATTAACCTTATTTCATGGATTTCCGTCATATTTAATTTAGATGTATTATTAATATTGTTTTAGAAAAATGATAACCCATATGTCGGGTGACATCTCATCGTGTATGGATAGGTCATGGGATATAAACCCACAATTGAAGGTTGGAAGGGGGCAATGCCTACCATTAGCCTTTTGGATTTCCTAGTTTGCATTACATTTTGTTTTCATTTAAAATATCTAATGGATAATAGTTATTTTGATTTTAGGGACATTTGTTTTTTATAAATTAGATAAAATTGGTATTGAAAAATTATTTTTTGATTAATTAATTGATGTTATTTCAGAATAAGTTAGTTATTTTTGGAATCCTTAATATTAAGGTAAAAATTATGAATTGTATTTTTTATTGAAATATTATTTTATTGTGTACGTACTTTTATTTAGTTTATTAATGATAATGATTATAAAACCATTGGGAGTATGAGATTTAGAAAATAAAATTTTTATTGTAAGACTTTAAGAGTGATTCATGTCATTTGGAAGACTATACGGGAAAATCGTTCCTATTTTTGTGGTTCAGTTTCCTCTACAACATATATTAGGAAGGATAGTTATTTCCTGAAATATTGATGTTAAAAATTATGGTTTTACCATTAAATTTTGGATATTTCATTGGGGAATTTTCTTACATTTTCTTAAATATTTTCATTTTTGTTAATGTATAGGGACACGTAGAATATATATTCATACCTTTATGGATTTTTTTCCATGGATGCATACTCGAATTTTTCATGAATGAAATATTCAACTTAAATACAAATTTAGTGAAAAAAAGAGATTGTTGTGGAAATTGATTAAAGGATGAAACTCTTCATTTCAAGTAAGTATGATTCCTTATGTTATTATTATATGATATAAATAAATTATTCAACTCTATGGAATAGATTTTGAAACAAAAAATATTTTCCAAGTACCTTATTTTAGGATGAATCAAATGGTCCTTTATATAATCTCATATTTATAGACTTGTGATTGCAAACCTTCTCATGAACCAAATATCTATCACTCTCCATCTTTACTTTATTGACAGTTTTTCCTTCAATGTAAATTTTTTCCTACGTGGAATAATGTTATGTGTAATCTGTTGTGACCTTCATACTTGTATTTCTTTATTTCTAATTGGAGTTCAGATATATTAATTTTTCAATGTCAGATTTCAATAAATATATTATTAAAAGTCAAACCACTAGTTTTTTTATCCCGTGTATAAATTGTGACGGCGTAATTTTTTGACATATGGGAGATTATAACTGTAACATAGAAGACACATATGCCACCCAAAATGGTTCTCCAAACCCGATTGGCCACATGGACTCAAGGGTATCTCCACAACTTCCAAAGGCTACAGACTAGCAGTGAGGTCCCATGTGAGTCATTAAAAATATTATTCCAACATTAACAAAGTGTCACAACCAAATTCAACAAATTCAATAGGGTAAATTAATAAATAATAAGTCAAAATAAAATTACAATAAGAATGATAGGAATATATATATATAACTAGAAGGGTCTCATATACAATATGATTAAGATGATAAATGTCTCAAGAAAATATCTATATCAGAACATGGAAATACAATACATTAAAAGATTTTAAAATAAATAAAAAGTCCCAAATGCATTGAAATCCTCAGCATGGTCCTATGTCTCGTACTCCAATGACATAATCATCAACAACCATTGGGTTGATTTCCCTAACCATCACCTGAAACCATATAATCTACTTTGGTCCCCCATGGTTTCCCAAACATGGTGTGAGATAAACATCCCAGTAGCTAACCACCAAAATATCTATACAGTTCTATTAGAAATATGAAATTTCTAACAAGTGGAAGAAAATCTATAACACAAGTTTAAATTCCCATGTCAGAAGCCTACTACACATGTAAAACCAAACTTCCCATCAAGGCTCTATAAAACTAATGTCATCTTCTATCAAGGGAGCTATAAACAAGGAAAAAATATTACATGGATTCTCCATACATCCATACAAATAAACTAACTCATGGCCATGCCATATATGGATGTGCAGATTAAAAGGGTCGGATCCAAGGTGTCATGTACCAAGGGATCTATATAAGAAGTTCAGACCATGAAGGGTTGGATCGATGGTGTAATAGTCCAAGGAGTCCTTATTGAGTACAATGGTTGTCCCATTGGAAATTTTATCATGTAACTAGTTTGAGTGATATGATCATGTGTACCAACATGTCATCCATGGGTCCATGAAAGATGGATCAATTTGGTAGCAAGGTCTAAGGAATCCCAAAAAATTAAGACATATGGGTCATAATTCCCCCAAAGAATCAACTACCTCATTCCACATCCATGTAGAGAAATCCATGGAATCTATCAAACCATTAATTCATTTAATACATTTTAATCATTCCAATTACATGCGTCTATACCCACTAACATAAACAATTACATCTCATGAGTATATCCACTCATGTATTTAGTTTATCAAAAACATTTTATATGAGTATACACACTCATACACTCCATTTAATCACACCATTTAATAAGTTCATATATGTTTTCCCACTAATATAATCACAATTTCCATTATCACATCACTTTGGTCTACCCACCCAATTAACACAATTACCAATAATTCCTCTTTATCACATTAATAATGGACATTATGTTTTCCCACTCATTTAACCGATTTCCATCAAACCATCTAACCAAAATGAGGATGGAATAACATAATAAAACAAGGAATAGTGGTAGTTCATCTCATAAAAAAAATTTCAAATAAATATAATCATGATTAGACTTCTTCTAGAAAGAATGAACAAGAACCCACCCCTTTAGTGGTTTAACAAAGTATGAATATGTAAAATCCATCTAGACCACCCCATGGGTGACCATAATACGGGCAACGAGTGCCAACACACATCAACAGAACCTATGAGCATCCTCATTAGGACAGACTTCATCAACTACAAGCAACCTACTCAAAAAATGAGTTCATTTCAGAATGTCCAGTGGGTGGCATATTAGCTGATCACTCTAAAAAACACTAAATGCCGAAAAAAATGTTTATACCACCAACCATGAATCGATAGAGAATGGATCATCTAATATCAAGTTATAATTTTTCCTAGTTTATTGAAAATATGATCGACATGTGAGTAATGTTATATTATGTAATATGTGAATAAAATCACATAGTGTAACAATTTCCAAAATAATAGAGAATGTCTAAAAAGGAATTTTGGCATTTTCCATTTGTACATGATGAGAAGATCCATACTCAAAATGGTGGACAGATAAAAATTCATGATCAAAACCTATGTTAGGAAGCAAAGGGAATGCTTCCACAGTGGGGGTTCTATTTAACACAAGGAAATAATTTTTTATTTTATGTTAAAGAATATGTCTGCGGAAAATAGTAAATTTACCCCCATTAAACTCAGTCACACTATTAAGGTGCATAATTTTCCTAACCATGTGCTGATTTGCATTGTCAATGGAAGATTCCAAGGCTCTCCACAGTTACCCCACATGGCCTGACAAACTACATCAAACCCATGTAGTTTCTCTTTTTCAATGGTTGGTAAAAACTATAGACCTACCGCACTATTGTGTTGCTTCTTCAACCTGCTCTCCATTAATAGTGTGGTCAATAGACTCCCTACTTTCTCCTATAGCATGGTTTGTTTTACCATGAGGCATGCCTATCACAGTTTATACTAACCATTAGAGAAGACTAAAACACCCAAAAAACAAAATTATGGATTCTGAATGATCCTCAGACTTCTCTAAAAGATCCACGACAAAAAATGGTACACATGTAAGGTCATAAAAAATAATATAAACTATTATGAGAGGGATACATACCTCATAAGAAAATCCAAATTCTTAAAATCATCCCCCCTATATAAATTCCTACTCTAATATCCCTCTGATGGGTGGTCAAAATTCATCTGAGAATAACACTGGCCCTTAAGCATGTACGTCAGCCTCCCACCCCCTAGACAAGTCCTGAAAATGGCCGTACTATCAATGAACACATACTAGAATAATTGTCCAGCCTCAGAGAACCTTTCTGCTCTTGTCAATGATACGTATTATATGCTCCTTAATGGACACTCCAACGTACAACACAACAAACATGGGATGAATTATGTGAGATGGTTCTGCATTATAGTTGCGCAACTGAGATACATGGAAGATATTGTTCTTGTCTTGGTACCTCAAAGTTAACTGCAACTAATAGTCTATTTATATGACTCTCTACTAATTGTATAATGATCCAAAATATAATGGTGAAATATTAACTTTTGTTATGATCCTCTGATCCCCCAACAAAGATAAAACATTGAATAAAATATGATCCCCAACAACTTACTCTAGAGGTCGTCTATGGTGATAGGGATAAAATTTCTGATGAGGCTCTTTAGTATCCATCTTCTTCTGAATGAATTTGAACTTCTCAAGAGTATATTACGTAAGAAATAGTCATAATAAAGAAACCTTACCATCCTATAGTATGCGAAAGGGTTATTGGTATGTACTACAATACAAATATTCATAAGGTTCCATATCTATGGTCTCCTAATAATTATTATTGTAGGAAAACTCATCCATGGGAATATGCAACTCCAAATATCCCCCCAAAATTCATGATTCATGCTCACAGAATTTCCTCTAGCACACATATCATATTCTCTGGATGGCCATTAGTGTAAGGGTGGTATGTTTTGATCTGAAACATTTGTCTTCCCTGATCTCTCTTAAAACATTTCGAGAAATTATAAGTAAATCTGGTGTCCCTATCCGAAACGATAGTGTGAGGAACCACATGAATTCATACCACATATCATATGAAAAACCTTATGAGATTATAAACACTTAATGAATCCATGATATGTAAGAAATTAGCGATGTTCGTAATTATATCTTCAATAACCCAAAAAAATCATAACACCCAGGAAACCTTAGTATCCAACCATGAAATCCATCATGAAATCATCTTATTTCCATTATAGGAAAGGTAACTGTGGTTGAATCCAAGCTGGTCATTGGTGTTTATCCTTCATCTAATGATATGTGGGACACCTTGTAATGAAACCAGATATCTCATGCTTTATACCTAGCAACAAGTACTGGCAGTGTAAGTCATGATACATAATGGTGTCCCTAGGATGCACTGCCCAAGATGAAGTATGAAACTCCTATATCAACACCAGAAATATATACCCTATAACCAAAACACATACAAGTAATGTTGGATCTCATCGTTTAATACAGCCCAAAAAGGATGTGGGTCTTTACCTGACACACTATATCATAGTACTATTCCCTATTAATCTGATAAATGTCGCATCCTCACTCTTTTCATGAGGGTAGAGGTCAAAAATAACAATAATAGAAAATTATTTCCAAGAATATTGTTCCCCTCTAGTTTGATATCATAGAATAACTCTACAAGCATCCATTCACTACTAGCCTGTTGCACTACCTGTATCTGACCCCTTTTCCTCAAGGAATTAGCCACTACATTTCCTTTTCAATTCATGTAGGTTAGATCAAATTCAAATTACTATAGATTCGCCACCCACTTTCAATACCTCATATTTAGATCTCTATGTGTAAATAAATACATGATGGGTTTTGGGTCCATGTATACCAAAAAACACACTCCCAAGGAATAGTGTCTCTAATAGAACAATGCATGAACAACTACAAAAAACTCAAGATTATGTGTCTGGTAATTCCTCTCATGAGGTCTCATCTACTGAGACCCATACCCCATGGCTATATCTCCCTGCATTAGCACTACCCTCATCCGAACACCAAATGTGTCATAGTAATATTTTTAGATCTTTCCCTATTCTGGATGTATCAGGACTGGTGCTGATGGAAACCTTTCTTTTTAGCACTATAAAGGCTTTATCTCAAGAATCATAACATAAAAACTGCAAACCCTTCTTAGTCAAGCTCGTCAATGGCACAGCTAAGCATGAGATGTCATGTATGAAGCAATGGTAGTACATCGAGCTCTAAGAATCTCCAAATATTAAAAACACTCTTGGGATTTTCCCATGAATCTAATTGTCTCAACATCTATTGTTCCACTAATACTCATATCTCTGAGAATACATCACCCAGGAAATGAATGTTATCCATATTAAATTTTCACTTTCTAATATTAGTATATAACTGATGCACTCTCTTTGAATTCGAAATGATCTCAATATGGTTGGAATATTCATGTCAATTGTGGTAAAACACAATGATATCATCCATGAAATCAACCACAATAGTGTGTAAGGATAGAGCACTCAGGGTCATTAATTCCATGAAAAGCATTGGTGTGTTCATGAGACCGAACTACATAACTAGATATTCATATAGACCATACATGGAACAAAAATCTATATGATTAATTTGGGTAGGTTGAGAATGAACCTAATGATATCATAACCTCTAATTGATCATTGAGAACACTCTAGATCCTCGAATATAATCAAATAAGTCACCAATCCATGTAAAGGGATATGAGTTTTATAATCATCATCTAGTTTAGTATCCAATAATCCATGTATATCCTATGATTTTCTTATTAATATTTCGAGAAAATGTCTAGAGAACCCCATAGAAATGTAATAGGTCATATAAAATCCTTTTCCTATAATTCCTCTTGTTGTATCCTGAGCTATTGCAACTCCATATTAGACATCCTGTAAAGGTGAATTGATACTGGTGGTGCTCCATGCACTAGATCGATGGAAAAAAACACCACTCTCTCATGAGGTAAACCTAAATAGTGTCCATGAAACATGACCATGAATCTCTCAAAAACATGAGGAATGTCCTCTTGACTCACTACCTAATAATCCAAATGATAAATAGCTTTGTGGGCTGTCATTATACGTATTCCATTATACTTGGTTCCTATTCAACTCTCCTAAACATACCATTCACCCTTTTGAGTATACATTGCACTCACTAAAGATGTAAAAGTAATCCTTCCATGATATAACTCACCATAATCTTGATATTATACTAGCCAATCCATCTCAATAATTTTCAAAAACCTCACCATCTCTACGTTATACAAACCCCATAAGATGTGGCACCCACAAAACTCAAGGGGAAACTCTATCCACTGGTGCATATCACCCGTTATGGTTTATAAAAGTGTTTTTAGCATCATAAAACGCTTTAATATAAAAATAAACTCACATTTATTTTAAACACCACTGCATATATAAAACTATGTGGTGCACCAATATCGAAAATAGAAGAAGAAATAATAGAAGCTAATTAGATCATACCTGTCACCATAGATCATATGGAACCCTATTTCATAGTGGTAGACCATACATAATAGAACTATCCTACACCAAGGAAATATAAAACAACCACACTACCATATGTAGGCCCACTCTGATATCTATATGTAACTAGTGTATGGTTCTCTTTTCCATGACTACCACTTCCTCAGTTTGACCATCCGACACTACTATTGCTCCCTACCACTAATGTGACCCATTATTCTCTAGTATCAATTATTGACTGGGTCATGGTCTCACTTATTCATCGTGCGGCCTCACCATGCACACTGATAACAAAACACCAAGCATCATTCATCCAAATACTAAATGGAACATATCTCTTAGGAAGCAATAAAAATGTACTTCTGTCTGAAATATGTAGATCCAAATGGTTGAGACACATCCCACCCCCATTTTGTACTCCTATATCTCCTCAGGTTCCACTCAGTAATCAGTATCTGATTCAAAATCATAGTGATATAACACAATCTGATTTTGTTGACCTAATATTTAGTATCATGTATGAGACCTTCCTTGAAGTATCTCTGCATGTACATATCATTAATAAGACACATCGGTGTAAAATGCTATAAATTTTTATAGTATGTAAAGTATTCTCTATCTATTATTGTGAACTACTCTTGATGCATTAATTCACAAGCCCAGCCTGTTCGAAAAGTTGTGGGTTAACATTTTTCAACGAAGAGGTTCTGGAAATCAGTCAAACCCATATCATGCATCCCGTGAACCTGGTTCAAGATGTTACACTAGAACATTCCTTCTCTACATAGAATGTATTTAGTAATCTTGACCGACCCCCCCCCCCTTTCATGAGGATTCTCTAGATGATAAAAATTGATAATGTGGTCTCAAGCCACATATCTTCAGACTGTGGACCACCATCCACTAAAAATATTGGAGGATACAACAACTGAAACACCATAGTCAACTGATCCATTGAAAAGGTAGGTGGTCTTGCTCAATGGAAATTACACATATAGACAATGTACCCTTCATATAAGTGTTCCTTATAACCTTATTCCATAACAACTAATGGTGTTTTAGTTGGAACTAATGGACGATCAACTGGTATCTCATAGAAAACCACATCTAGAGAGTGGTTGTCGACTCTCTGACAATGTAAAACATGAGGACGTCAAGGTGGTATCTCTTGAAAATTACAAATATATGACTTTGAATCTATAAAACATCCAAGAATGCATCTCAAATGAATAGGATAGGAAAAACACACATAAAATCCATTTCAACCAACAACCTTCTCGTAAAACATTGACTGTATAAAGAACATCCATCCAAACCAATAGAAACTATTATTCTTTACTAATCAAAATTCAGGTCCTTCTCAAGCCTCTATCCATTATTTCACAATTCAATTTCATTCACACATTCATATTTTTTCCCAGGAAATTCAACAAAGGGTTTACCAATTCTGAATCCAAGAGGGAACATAACACCTCATGAACCCAAAAAATTGTTCCCATCCAACAACAAATTTATCAAATTCACATTAGCATTTTCATTAAATTGGTCCATCATTTACTAATCCATAAGTTTCCATACTCATTAATAATAACAAAAAAATATAAGTCACATTAATGAAAACATCTATCATAATGACATGAAATAAATAAAGCATACTAAATTATATGGCATTATGTGTGTCTTTTTATTTATAAAATTTTCCTATATGATTCATGATACGGAATAACCTAATCTCATTGTTTTGAAATAGAAATTGAAATCATAATTTCTTCAAATGTAATATCATAAATCATGTGTGTCACCGAACAATGATTTCAGATCAACTATAATAACTAAATTCTAAGAAATCGCAAATAAATATGAGGAAATTTTACTTTTCCATATATGGGGGTAGCTACTCCTAATAATATTTTATTACCAAATTACATTTCCTTACTATATTGTATATTGGAACCTAACATTATTTATAAATAGAAATGAATGATCTGATAGAACTCAGTAATGTCCCAGACCCCCATGCCACCCAAAAAAGGTATCCGAAACTAGTTGGCCACATGGCCTCAATCAAATCTCCCAAAACACTAGAGGCTGGTGACTAGCAGTGAGGGCCCAAGTGAGTCATTGGGTAGAGTATTCCATCATTACCAAAATATTACAGTGTAAGTCAAATAAATTTAATAGAATATGTGAATATATAAGCAGTCAACTAAAAAGTAAAAAAAATAAGAAAGAATACATATATAAATATATAACAAACTATAAGCTTCTCATATTCAAGATTATATAGAAGATACATGTCTTTAGAAAACATAAAGATCAGTACATGGGAATATAATACAGTACAATTTTCTATGAAGGATAAAACATTGAAAGGTCCAAGTAGAGTCACAATCCTTATCTTGGTACTGTGCTCCCCTACTTCAGATCCACAATCAACAACCTATATTGGGGAGATTTCCCCTACCATAAATTGCAACCATAGAATCCATTTTTTTCTAAATGGACCCCAAAGATGGATTTAAATAAACATTTTAGTAGTTAACTTCCTAAATATCTATATAGTTCTAACATTAATATAAATGTTCTATAAATTTTAAGAAAATCAGTAATGTAATTAAGAATTCCCATGGAATAATTCTACTACACCAGTAAAAAACAACAACCCCTCTTTCCACCAAGAAACTGACTTCATCTCCCAACAATTAAGATATATGAAAATAAAAAAAATTGTCATGAACTCTCCATAAAAACATTTATATCATGTAACCAATGACCATTACATATAAATAAGTTTAGACCACAAGGGTTGGATCCATTATGTCATGTAATAGGGAATTCATATAATAATTCTAGATCATTATGGGACAAATACAAGGCGTAGTAGAGAATGAATTCTCCTCGAGTCCCATGGGAGTCCCAGGGGAAACCTATTCTAGGCATTGGTTGGAGTCCTATGAGCATGTGTAACAAAATTTCCTATGCAGGTCCAAGAATGCCGGATCCAAAAGGTAGCAAGGGCCAATGAATCAAATAGAATCATGTCCCAAGGGGAATAATCATCCCAAGGCATCCACTTAGATATTCCAGATCCATGGAGACCAGTCCATTTAATCTTTCAAACAATTCATTCATTTCATTCAATTTATGAATTTCCATTAAACATGAGTATACCCACTCACATTACCAATTAAATTTCACCAGGATATCTACTCATGTATTCCATTTATCAGAAACATTACATATGTGTATAGAAACTCATATAAATCCATTTAATTAATACATATAGGTATACCCATCAATATTATCATAATTTTCATTATAACATCACTTGGGTATACACACTCAATTGTCAAAATTTTCAACAATTCACCTAATGAAATATAATAATGACCAACCATTATTACCACTAATTTATCACATTACGATTAACCAATTTAAACAAAATAAGAATTCAATAAAATGATAAGATAGTAAAGAAGGAAGAAAATCTCCAAATCATGATATTAAAATCAATTTAATCATTATTAGGCTTCATCTTTCTAGGAAATCTGCTGAACTCATCACTCTGGTGGCTCAATTAATCATAAAAAACTTATTTCCATTTGTTCTCCTCATGGGTGATCTTAATTTCTGTAATGGGGGACAACGCAGCTCAACTGCAACAATGGAAATCCTAACTAGGTAATACAGAGGAAATAGTCCATAATGGGGATTGTGATGGGTTTGGAATCTTTGATATGTAGTTGTTTTGCTGGCACGTTGTACCTGCTTTATGATTTTTCTTTTATTAATAAATTTTCAGTGGCTTGTCTCTGACTGAGCGTTTCCGTTATAATAAATCTACCTCGGCTCGGTAGTGGAGATCTTGTCTAGTATCTAGTTCGGATTCATAACAGTTTAAAATAAATATTTAAAATGAATGAAAAATTACATATTATGGCATATGAGACTAAAATAAAATATTTGAATTTATTTCTAGAAGAATATAGAGTTGCTAAAAAGAAATGTATTCCTAATCGATACAAAACCGATGAGAAGATGCATGCTCAAAATGGTAATCGGAATGAAAGTCGGGATCAATCTCTATGTTAGGAGCCAAAGGGGATGCTCCCATATTAAGGGATCTATCCAATGTGACAATATGAATTTTATTATTAGGTAAATATTCATAAAGGGAAAAATGGTAAATTTACCTTATTACAATGGGTTGCACGGTTAAGGTGCACGTCTTGTATAACTATGCGCCGATTAATACGATCACTACAAGATCCTAGGGGGACTCCTAATGTTAACCCACATGGTCTGAATAATCATGTGTTAACTGTGTGGTAGTTCTATGTGAGTGGTGTAAAAATACTATAGAGATACCTCAAAACATTTCAGCTACTACCACATGTTTTCCAATAACTATGTGGTCAGTTGATACAGTACTGCCTCTTATCGCATAGTTTTTTAAAACGTACAGCCTGACCAGGATGGTCTATACTAAAAATATGTCAGGACTAACATAACCCAAAACCCATCTATGGAAACTGAATGATCTTCAAACTCTTCTAAAATTCTGGTGATAAAATTTTTACACAGGAAAGGGCATGAAATATAATTTAAACAGAGAAGAATGGGATGCGTACCTCATATGAAAACCTGAGTTCATACAGTAACACTCCATGAATTTACAATATTATAATTTTTTAATAAATTTTAATTTTTATACTTATTTTTATATTCAACTTAAGGTTATGTTTTTTCTACACACAACAATGAGTTTTCATGCATTACATTAAAGGATTTGTTTTACCAAACAACAATATTTTTTTAAAATTTAAATACATAATATAATAAGATATAAACTACATATTAATACATTGTTTATGAATATTATTAAATAACATATGAAAATAATGGATGAATTTATTTGTGATAAATTAATTAGAAATAAATATAGGAAGCAACATAATATATAATGGATTTTTTTTAAAGAACTATCATAATACTCAAAAAAGTTGATTTATTCTAATAAATTATGTTAATTACTATTAGAGAATGATATTAATATAATATATATGTTATATATTCAATAAAATATTTAATATATTCATCTAATATAGTTGGTAGGCATAATATAAGAAAAACTTGAATATTGCACATAAAACCCATTATTTTTTTAAAAGCAGTTTCACCACCTTTTAATGGAAGTCCTATTTTAAATAGAACTTGTAGCACTTTTCTATAAATTATTTCAAACAATATTCTTATTATTTTGAATTATAATATAAAAAATTTACATTGGATGATTTATTGATATTTGTCTTATAAGGTTTAGTTATCAAGGAATAATAAAAACTAATACATTTTAATTGAAAATAACGTTTTTAATTGAAATAATTTTTTTTCTCAAATTATATTTTTTATTGGTTTTCAATTATAATATGAATAAATTTTATCATTAAATAATAATAATTTCATTATAATTAATTTCACAAATAAATTAGATATATAAACATTATAATATTTTAAACATTTTCACTTTAAATTAATTTCTCATTTCATCAACTAGATTAATTTAAAAGTAATTAGTGAAACATATATGTTGTGAATTTCTAAAAAATGATTCTATATTTTGATTCAGAACATCCAAATTCAGTAAATTATTTTCTTTTATTTTAGGTCATTATTAATATTAACTTTAGTAATAAATTTTTCATTACAACGGTTAGGGGTAAGTCAGTTAATTAAGGGTAAACATGATTTTATAAAATTAACCTAAAACATATAATAATTTGATTAGATGGATATTTTTCATAACTACGCATTAAAGGATTAGTTTTGAGACCATTTATGGACTTTTGGATTAGAATATAACCATTATAATTTTTTATTCAAATTAATGTCAATTATGACACATTTTTGTTTTCAAAAGTATAAATATATATTATTGGGGGGGGGGTAATATAATGAATATTATCAATAATAAATATTTTTTTGGGAGATAAATTTTTTGTATCTATATCATGTTATTTTATTTATATATTTTAGTGATTCTATTATTGCATTAAATGATGACACAATGATGATGTGGTAATTGTTTAATTAAAGGTAATATCAAATAAATGATAATAAAAATTTTAAATTAAATTTTTTTTGATCTAATTAATGTAATAAAATAATTTATAGAATCATTTTACATGTTACTGTTATTTAAAAAAAATTAGCATGTGGTTATAATATTTATAAAATGTCATGTAAGGAAAAGTGTCAAAATTGACATTAATGATAATTTAATATAAATATTATTTTACTAAATTATATAAAATTAATAAATATAATTAATTTGGAAGAATGGTTTTGATAATGTTAAAATTTAATCTATCAATAATTTTAGGTTCTTTTGTCAATTTATAATATCTATATTAACCCTTAAGAAGTAAAAATCCATGTTGTCATGGTAAAAGTTAAAGGGTTTAAATATTTGTTAAAACCAAGAGATAAGGGTAATAATGGGACATGAACTTGTTAGAAAATTACTAGTTGAGATGATTTATATACATAGTCATATAATATTCTAAATTACTCACTTTTTACCCATTTTGGTTATAATATTAAATTATAATAATTTCATATTTTGAAGACATCCAAGAGTGCCACTCCCCTCTTTTATAAATGGGATCATTTTATTCTAATTTATTCATAGTGAAAAACCTATTTTATTTAGAAAAATAATATCAAATTATTCTACCATCATCTATCCATTAATCCATCAATCCTTACATTGTGTGTAAATCAAACAATTGAATTCTTTTTGTGCAAATAAAAAGGAGATATCTTAAGAATAGGTAATGATAATCAACAATTTTTTGTTATATAACTTCCATTAACACCATGAAATAATTATTATTTCATTATTATATTATAAAATAAGTATCCTAATATACTTATATGTTTTCATATTATGGTTTCAACCTATACTTATACACACATCAATATAATGGGCAATTAACTTATGAATTTTTTTGTAAGGTTAACTACAGCCTCACAAAACAATGTTGTTAGTTTTTCCATTACCACCTATCATAGTACAGAATTTTGATGATAAATATATTATTATATGATATATATGGTATTTATGATGTCTTTAAACTTATCTAATTATTATATAAGACACACCTTAGATATTTAAATTGTATGTGTATATGATAATTTCATTTATGGATGTGTAGACTACCACCTCCTCAAAGTGATGTGATTCGTTCACATTATACATGTTGTGTATTAAAAACTATTATTATAATAATATGTCAAGTATATTAAAAAAATAATATTTATTAATTATTATATACATTAATTAATTTTCATTATTTAAATTACACTAATGAAATTGGAGTAGTGTTGTTGTGTACCTATAGTCCACCGTCTCCATGAATAGTGCATTTCATTTCTTATATGAAAATCTAATAGATTATAATAGATAAGTATAAAAAATATATATACTATTTAAATTATTTTTTAAATTCAAGATATGATTAAAATTTAGACTAATTTATATGAACAATAAGTAATAAGTTAGAACATACCCAAAAAACTAGGCAATTTAACACCCAAAATAGTGAAAATAATGGATGATTGATAAAAAAATGGTAATGATATATTATAATAAGATTTTATATTATATTAAAAACATGAATTTGGTTATTTTATAATTTAACAACATCTTAAAATCCATTATATATTATGATAAATGATGTTCACCCCAATGGAAATGCAATGTGTAGTGTATTTCTATATCACTTTTATTTTCTGTGAGATATTATCTTTATTCACCATCTATTTCTTATAGGTAGCTTATATACATTCCATGATTTTTTTACATTAAATTAAAAATTTTGTTATTTAAATATCCATATAATTTTCTTCCTTTCATGTGGAATATGATTCTACTAATTATAATGTTGTATGGTTTATTTCTGAATGTCATTATTATTCTGTATTGTTTAAGTTTAAGACTCTAATGGGGAAAATTTTCATTCATATACATGTTTTCTAAAAGTATTTTAAAACATGTTTACAATATTTTAGTATGATTTTTTATAACATTATTTATCCATTTTATACTTTTTAATGAATGGGGTGAAAGTAATAATTTTTTCATTTTCCAAATGAGGTAGATTATGTCTTTTTTTATTAAAGGAATGTGTTTTTAACTTAGGCAGGTTGATTAGATTTCTCAACAATTATGACACGTTTATTTTTTGATGAATAAATTAATTTGTTAAAAGGTTATATATGTATATATATATATATTTCATGTATATATTTTGTCTTTTAAATAAATGAATTCAATGTAAATAATTGGTATTTATCTCAAAGAGTTTTTAATGATTTTATTATACAACTGAATTATATTTCAACATCCATTATTGGATTTTATGTTTAATAGAGGTTAGAATCATAAGATAGCGTATACTATATTTTATTTAGTGTTTTATGATAAGTTTGACTCTGGATATTCTATTTTTATACAACTGATGGTTTATGGATGATGTAATCTGATTATATATTGTATATTATTCAATATAAATGTTTATACTATGTATGATACACAATTTTCATATTATTAATTAATTAGACATAGTAAGTGATGGTTACTTCCCACTATGTCCCCTCGTTGCATCGATAAGTATCATTAGACAATATAGTTTGGATATTGGCTATTGTCTTACCTGTTTAAGTAGGGTTTCTTGGAAAAAGCCTTAATGGTATGTTTATGATGTCTGGAATTATTAATTCCCTCATTATGAGATTAGTTGTTGTTGTTCCATGTACTAATTTGACTAGTTTAATATCCATGGTTATGTTTTCCAGCTCACTTTATTATTTATATTACATTAATTATTCTGTCTATATTATTCCCAATATATGTTTTAATGGAATGTTCTTAAATTTTTCACATTTACATATAGATTTAATACCATTAAAACAATACTTCAAATGTTGTACATACCCCTAATGATAATTTGAGATTTCCCTTATTTTATTTTATTCACTAGTAATCCAAGAAGTTCACAAGGTAGTACATGTAATGAAACACTCTAAGGAATGCAGTTAACCCAAAAAATTATGGTTTAATTACTTTATTCATCTATAATTCAAGACTCATGTATGTATCTAGTTTACCAAGACCGTTAAGTTAATCAGTACATTTGGATTGGAATGAACTATGTATTTAGATGTAATAAGTTAGGATCCATATCCAAATTTTTTGGGTCGGTTCATTAATGAATCCAATGGTCACATATGTATGAAAAGATAATATGAGATATTATTTAACTAAAGAAAAACAAATTTAAAAAATATTTCAGACCTATCAAGATAAGGATGTATCCAAAACTGAATTTCATCATTCTAGAATCCCTCAAAAATATTTATTGTTCATTCACCATCTTTCATTCACTTATTTTAAAAGAAATAATTTTTTATAAAATAATCGATACGCTAATGTTATATCATAATGAATACAAATTTTACAAATAAACCGCATAAAAAATACAATTATTATGTTTGATAAATATAATTGATGTGATTAAAATAAATATAATAATTGACTCATACGGAGAATAAATGTATATCTATAGGGCCCAAAATTTCAAAACATCCAAGATCTATGATATAGCTTTTTTTAAGTCATTAAAATAATATTATTCACATAAAAATTCGAATTAATTTGAATCACATAAACATATATCAACATAAATGTATATGTACTGAATGTGAAAATACACATTGAAAAATATAATCAAATGTTGATTGTCGCTTGATAATTTTCCTATCTAAAATTTTCATACAATTAATATATTTATAATATATATATATTAAAAAATATATTTTTAACTCATAGCAAATAAATGTTATAATATATGCATACATGGGTACTATGATTATAGAGAAGTCTACAAGGCCAACATAAATAATGTGTACCACTTGGTTTAACTATAAAAAAACTTCTTTATGGAATTGTACCCTAGGTGAGGTGTCTATAATATATTGTATTGTTACCCTACACTTGTCCATATCCATATACTGATAATGTAGTGTTCCCTAGTATAATATATCATACTATATGATATAATATAATAAAATGACCCCTAAACATATAAATCAATATAGATTGAGATCAATGGAGATGGTGATATACGAGTGGGATATATAGGCGAATGAGGTGCGGGATATGCCTACATTGGTGGAGGAGTGGGATATGCAACCTAAAATTGTTGTTGCGTGTAATTAAACATTTATTATACTAAACATTTAATATTATTCTCTATAGTATCACCCATATAATAAATTTTAGATTATATAGATATATTTTTACTTTATATGCATTCTCCCATAAGGGAGTACCCAAATGAGAAAACAATTTTTTAATTAATACAACCACATTTTATCCACCGATTCAACCCAATTGTTTATGATTTTCTAATTTTATTGTTAAAATATTCTTTATATGCTCCGGTATGTAGGAACCTTTTGTTCTATTCTCCTCAGGGGTATCATAAATATTATATTGGAAAAAATGACCATTATAATATATAACTGGATAATAAATAAAATAATTAACTTTAATAACTCCTTACAATATTCTAATATATACTTATTGATTATTCTAAAAGAAATGTCCCATTTTTTTCATCTAATCTCTCTTCCATTTTTATATATTATTATAGAGAGGAGGGTAAATAATTGATGAGTCTAAATACTCATCACTCAATTTTTCATCTTTCATCCCATCATTTTTCATTCTAATAATGGATTCCATCCACATGATAATGTATAATGGTTTATGTTTTTTGGACAGGATAACCCAATGATATCTCCTTGATTCCTTTTAATTAAAGGTAAAAAATCATTATGATGATAATTTGTATTGATTATAAAGGAACCAATAAATGAATTTAACTTACCAAAAATGATTATTTCCACCAACTATAATTAAATTTCTTCCATGTATCTTCATCTAGGAAAGGATATATATGACATATATTTTCATTATTTTTCTTAAAAGAAAAATAAAATCCAAAGATAAGGTAGATTATAAATCCCTATATCTATTATTAGTAAAATAATAATATTTCTTCTTGATTTTTGTAGTGTTAGGTATAACATATGTCATTGATAAAATGGAAAAAAATTAAAAATTTTCTTGATATGAATAATAATATTAAATGAACATACCAACACAGTTTCATATAACTGATCTTTTTTCTTATTTTTGACAATTCTATTATCTAAAATTTAAATTGTTACTTTCTTCTAGAGCATGCTTTTCCAGAAAACACATAAATGTTTTCATATTTAGACCAATGTTTTTCTATTATCATTTAACTCAAAAGATTTCCTCTAGTCCTAGATTTGAATAAGTGATAATCTAGGTAAATATATTCTACTATTGTACTGACCATATAACACTTCTATGCCCTTGTATATGTAATAGACTGATGTATAAATTGATGTAGAGGATCCTTAGAAAAATAATGAGTAGGATCCTCATAGAATATTGAGATAACTAATATTTTTCATCTAACATAATCATAAAAACTAACTAAAAACATTTAGTAAAATATATAAATATATAACTCTTACATATAAAACTGAATAAATATTGAAAATTGATCCAATAATATCTAAAATAAAATAAACACATTTTTATTTAAAATAATTAATGTTCATAACTAAATTTATAAAATATAATGACTATGTTTATGAAACATAAAATTATTTGAAAAAAAGAAAAAAAACATAGGAATAATATTATACAAATACAACTATTATATATAAATTTGAATAATAATTAAAAAATTATAAAAAAATAAATAAAATTATAAAATATTATACCATATTAATTAAAATAGAAAAAAATAATTACAACAAATAGTGAAATTTTTTATTAAAAAAGAATTAATATAGACAAAAAAAATAATGCTTCTATAAAAATTTTACTGAAATCCTACAATTATATATGAAATTTAATAATAGAAAAATGATTCAAACAAAATAAAACAAAAAAATTTATCATATTGTCAAAATATCTGACTTATGCAAAAGAATAAAAAATCAAAAAAATAATATCTTACATTTATTTAAATTTGAATCTTTATAAAATGAATAAATATATATTACCTATAATATTATCATACTACTAAATTTTTGTTTTCTCATATTAATTGATTATGAATTTTATGTATGGAACATACTATGTCTAAAACATTGTCATAAAAATACATGTTTCCCCTAGAAAACATCAAAATTACTTCCCACACCATGAACATTAGATGTGAATGTAGTTGTGGCCCTATGTTCCAATTGATCGAAATCACTCAGGGTTTTTAGTAGTGATTCTTAAAAATGTGAATTGGTCTACCCAAATCTCACATTTTTGTAGGCTCTCTATCCAACTATTGAAGTATCATATTGATTTAATATTTTTTTCATTATTCCTTATAGTATCTCAGTATGAGACTATTTATCCTATTACTAATAATATTATAAAATACATGTATCAATATAAAAAACTATGAATATTATATGTTCTCTATATTTCTATTATTATGACCTGATATTAGTTTTTTAATTTTTAAATTTGTCCCTCTATAGTTTAAGTCTATATAGGTAAGTGTTAGTTGGGGTGTAGTTTGGATATGGATAATGATACAAATTAATATATATCCCCATTATTGGAATCATATCCCACATAGATCAATTCCACACAATGTGACACATGGTAGATTTTATGTTCATGTGGCACAGACCAATATGTATATTTTAACGTTTTGTTGTAAGGAATACTGATATTTATGGTTCCAAATAATTGATAGTGTTGTAGTTATACATGATTATACCTTTTTCATTCAACATGATTTTTAATGAGTCAACATGATAATGTTTAATTTGGGATTAAACTGATTAGGAGGGCTAGGTGTGGATTTCTACCTTCTTTATATTAGTAATCTGACAAGTATGGAATATTATAAAGTATTTTTTTTACAAGAGGAATATATTGAGTTTGGTAATATCATAGAAACAAAGTAGAGTATCCCAAATTTATATATATGTGAAGAAACTACATTCTCATCAAATTTTGGACTATATATTTTAGGTTTTTTTGATTGAACCTCAAAGTTGTGTTCTACATTATCTATGAACACCACAATCTAAATCCAAAATTTTGAGGTTCATAGTTTTTGATCATGTACTAGGACTAGTATATGAAGTTTAACATCATGTGGTAAGTTCATTGGAATTGAATTTTATTTTTATGAGCCTAGAAACAGATCCATGTAGTTTAACATCATGTGATAAGGATATATGATGTGTATTTTATAGTAATATAGATAGGAATATTTTGTTACTCCTTTGATTCTTCTCAATTATACTAGTGGAATGAACAACTAATACTATAATACCAAATGATTCATTCTTTATGTGATAAATAAGAGATATAAGATTAGACGTACAATAGTAGAGCATACATTAGAAGATTTAATGGTTCTAAAACAATAGGATTCCCTATAGGGGTTCACACTATATGTTAATCCATGTGAATATAATACTAGGAAACTATAACAAGGATATTTACTCAATATGAAAAATGATACCAGAGGATTATCTCTACCCAAATATATTGTGTACGCATTATGAATGTATACATGCCTATAATTATTTTCATCATATTTTACTCATGTCAAGTATGGACATATTGTGTCTTAAACCTCATAGGATTCCCATATAGGATACTTGATCCAAAATATGGGATTCAATAGGATATTGAGAGGTGATTTCTCCTGAGTTTTTCTATTGGTTAAAGCTATATGATGGTAACTAAATAGGAGGAAAAAATAGTTTGTCCCCCCACTATATATTGTTATTTGGGAAAGGATGGGAGGATAAAAAAGTTATTTCACACACTTAATACGAGACCCATATAGGTTTACCCAGGAAATAGTCCTAATTGAAGGTATCATATGGGGGAAACAGAAGTGCCTATTATCTATTCATTTTGGGACACTGAGAAGAGTATCTATTTACAATAAATGTGTTGATACCAAGAGAATTATTCTAAATAATGAAATTATGGGAGAACAATAAGACTCTCTCAACTCAAGGTACATAGAAAAACCAACATTATTATATCTACTCAAGTTGATTCAAATGAAAAAATGATAATATAAACTCAATTTTTTTTAGGGTTAGGTGCTTTGGAAGAGATACTAGTTGAATTGGAACTAAGGTATGAGGCCTTGGAAAATATGTTCACCCAAATGTCGGTTTATATGAACTTTCCCCTAGTATGGTTGATCAGGTAAAATACCAAGATAAAGGGTTATTCATAGTATGGGAACCAAGGCAGTGTGCCCATGTTTGTTTTCGTTGTTAGTGCATCTATGTGTGGAAACCTAGGTGGTGATCCCAAGCATGGGAGTTTAAATAGTGTGCCAAAGTAGTGGTCCCATGTGTTACACCCATTTAGTGATCCGATGTAGAAAACCAAAGTGTTTCACAGAATTATAATTCCCAGTTGGTTCATCAATGTAGTTTTAATGGATCTACCACCTCTTTTGGTGGTCTATATGTGTGTTTTTCTATTTCAAAAATAAAAATAAATGGGGGATAATATCCTGAGAAAAAAAGTTACATGTGGGAAGTGTTTTTAGCTAGAGACCTAGGCTAGTGACCTAGGAAAATGGGAATGGGTGTGTGAAGGAGCTGTGTGAATGATATCATATAAAGGGTTTAGTGAATCGATTGGTTGAACGCATTGAATTATTCATAAAAAATACCAACATTAAAAGGTAAGATAAATTTATACATATGTTTTTTCTCCAAGATCGATAAAATAAAAAAATTCAAATTTAACTATTCCATTTATTACTTTTTTCCCTATAGTTGTTATTTTATTAGGAAAAAACATCCCATAAGAACCTCAAAAGGGTTTTATGGTCATAACAGGATTCTTCTAGAAAATTATCAAATCTTCTTCAAAGTCCTTAAAGGATATTATCACAATCTTCAAAACTGAATATGATTTTTTTGAGTAATATTTATCCCTTAGTTCTTGAGGAGTCATGAGACACATGTAGATCAAATATTCATCCTCTTCAAGAATTTTGATGCTTTTCTACCCAAACTATATTTTTTTGTATGAGTGATAATGAGGTAATAGATTCTCTAACAATGTTCTTGGAACTAATTCTTAATGCTAACAATATTCTAGAAACCTTTCTATGAATGTAGGTATCTCATAAAATTTTTCATTTTTTTCATGTTTATTATCCAAAAATTACTTTTTTCACTTTTAAATCATATTCCACAATTATTATGATTAATAAGAAAAACAATAAAAAATAATTTTTTTCCTTGATAAAAAGGGGAAAATATTTATTGCAATATACATAGACATATGATTGGCATAACAAATTCATCATGTTAAACACTATTATTATTGAAACCCCATTTTCTCTTGAACACATGAATGTTATATTTATTGTAACAAATTGTCTATATTTCATCAAAAACTAATTAACATATAATTTATGTGGAGATTTTTTTTTCTATAATAACAAAATGTTTTGATTCATTAAAAAACAATACACTATTATTATGAATGGCACTTTGGATTTCTAAATATTTTTTGTAAAATGTATAACAACTAATTTAATACCCCATAATTATTTATCATTTCAATATCATCTACCCACTAGTTGTCACAATATTTCCGATGAATATGATCTCCTGGGAACAATCTCTATAAACAATATCAAAAATATTTTGTAATACTTATTAGTAGACATGACATATTTTTTCTTCGGAAAACTCTATCTTAACAGAATAATATCAATTTTTTTTAAAGTATAATCATCATATATGTAAATATATATGTATAAATGTGACTTATTTATCTATACACATGAAAAAACATTAATTTTAATGCAAAATATCCCATTTCCCCAAAAATTTACTCTTTCATAGAGTGATGTAAGAAAATAAATATTATTCATTTTAAATGAGTATTATGAAAAACAAATTCTATAGACTCCTCATATGTATTCTTCTCAAAATTGGAGGATTATTTTTTATATATATTTATAACATACCCCTTCAATATCATCATATAACGTTAAAAATATACATCTACTCTAGATTTAGAATAAAAAACATTTTTTATCCCAAAAATTAATCATTAAATACACCATGGGATTAAAAATGACTATGGAATTTATATTTGATGTTGAAATAGTATATAAGTACTTAATTATTCTAATTTTTCAACTAATTAGTATATATAAATTTTTTAGAAATGGAATTTAAAAAAATAACAAACCATCTTGATAGTAATTTTGGAACGGATGGGTAGTATTCCATAAAATGAAACTATTTGGATATATTGCATCAAAACAAGAAAGTCATGAGATTTCATTCATATTGTATTAAAATTTTGTTACTGAAAACAAAATTTTTACATTTTAAAAATAACAATAATGAATATTGATACCTCGGAGGAACTGAAAAAACAGATTCTATCCATCTTGGATAATGATTAAAAAGATATATGATATTATGTTCATTATCCTTTAGGAGAGGGAGATGACTCCAAATGAATAATAATTGACTATAAATAAAATAATAAACCATATTTCTAACATTATTTTACACCAACACATATTTCAAGTAAATGAGGACCTTCTTTCTAAGAGTTGGTTGTTTCTTATATTTTTCTTAAGACATCGTTGAAAATGCATTGGCCAAGATGAGGGTAGGTTAGGATCATCACATCCTTTTGGAGAAATATCTACAATATTTGGGACTCTTTTATTAATTCAATATTTCTTCTTGAATCCTTAAAAATTTTCAATGTGGGACTAGTTTCCAATGTGATAATGATCTGATCAAGACCATGTGTTGGATGTAAACCCTAATTGGAAATAGAGGTTCCACATATTCTCTTATTAATTTTATAATTATTTTGACTAATGTTGGCTATTTGGGATCTCTAGAGTTTATTTTCATCCAATTAGGTGGTTGGTACTAATACCTCAAAATGAATCACATAAGGGAGGAACCCTAATAATGTAGATGGGATGATCATCATAGAACTCTAGTCCCACATTAGCGATGCTTGATGTGAAATCCCAGTGAAAGTGTAAGATCAATCATATTGCATGAGATCATACCATGGGATTTGAATCCTTAGTTGGGGCATAATCCTTGTAGGATTCCCACATTTTTCGAACATATAGTAGAATATCAACTAATTATAATTTAGTGGTATGATTGGGGATTACACATAGGATGATGTCCATATTTCTGGAACTACGATTGGAATCTCAACTCATGGTGATTTGTATTTTTCTATTACAGATTAAACCTATGAGGATGTCCATATCTCATGAACCATAAATAGAATATCAACCCCTAGTAATTTATGTTTTTTTAGGTCATACAACTAGGATTATCCCTTTATATTGGAATAATAAAGAGTATCTCATCTCAAGGTTATTTAAAAAATTTTGCCATGAGGAGTATCTCGCATCATGGTAAATTAATAATATTAACCATGAGGATTATCTCAACACATGGTAAACTAATTATTCTAAACTTGGATAGTATACCATCTAATGGTAAATTAATTATTTTTACCCAGAGGAGTATCTAGAGTCATGATCAATTTATTTATTTTTATCCAATGTGGAGTATCTCATAATTTTATTAATTTAATATTTATATCCATTATTATTATCTCATGTAATGATTATTTATATATTTTTATTGGAATAATATTTATAAGGATCATTGTTTTCAAGATTTTTAAGGATAAATTTCCTACATTGGAGTTTCCATGTAGGGATTTACAAAGGGGAATTATCCATATAGAATTATTGGCAGTCGGATTCAAAAAAAATATATATATTTTTCCTTGTGGATAAATTTTCTTATGGAGTGACTACCATGAATAGTGATTTCTATAAGAACGCCTAGTTTGAAAATTCAGTAATTTTTCTTGAAATATTCTATGAGAGGGAGTCATGTCAGATCTTTATCCTCTCTATATGCACACCTTATTTTGTTATCCTCTCTCTAACCATTATTTCTTATGATAATTCCCTCCACTAAATGATACTCTTTTATTATGCCTACATTGATTCTATTATATAAAAGAAGCAATAAATAAAATATACTCTCAAAATGTTGGCCAGTTCACAAAAGGTTGTTGTAGGATATTTTAAAAGAAGCTTTAAATAGATTGATCGTAATGAACTTCAGGAAGTAATTTCTTATCTATGAGGGGTCAAAAAAATAACCCCAGACCAAAATAGAAATTTTTTTGTATGAGGATAAAATGTACCAATTTTTAACACAATTTACACAACATACACAAACTGAATGACCAATATAGTGTCATCAAATAATTAATATATACTATTATTTTCAACTGAAAACTCATCCTCTTCTATCAAATATGTCTTCATGAAACTTGCATCTATAAATGAATCTATTAGCTATGTGGACATCATAAAATGACACCATGGACAGAAAATGAATTTTGTATGTGGAATGGTGAAAATATATTTATTTGGACCACAAAAAAATTATTTTCTTATAGAAATTTTACTCAGGTATTATGTGTATCAAAATGAAACACTATTTACATATCACATTGGTATATTATTCAGAAACTAAATTTTACCCACAAACTCATATTATGCATTGCAGCATGCATCCACATACTGAACTCATAAATCATTTTTTATTCTTTAAATAAAATTAAATGCATGATTTTTTAAACTCATGATGAGATTTGAGTGGTCATAAAAATGGTTTAATATTCTATGTGGTTGACATATTTTTATAGATATTATGCTTTGAAAGATGTTATTGAATGAAATTCCTCATACACAAAAGTTTTAATATTCAAATCCTAAATGAAAACCCTCTATCCACATAGTAATGATCATTTTGGACATGATGTCCCAATGAATTTATATTATTTGTATAAGTTTATAATTTATTGATATCCACAGCTTCATAAAAGTTTTGAAAATCCGGTATTCCATTTGAAAATCATATACAGTCTATGAATGTAACAGTATCATTACCAAAGGGTTAAATTTATAGGATTAATAATATGATATCTATTATGATCGAACAACTCGAATTCATTGATTTTGGTTATCACTCGCATGTAATTAATGAATAACCTTAATCACCATATAGAAATTTCTTCTTATATTATCACAAATAAATGTAATGATTTTTATCTCTTATTCATGAAAACCTTATTATGGAATAATAAACTATCACATAGCACATTTATCATCAGATGTTGTATATATCATCAACTGATCTTCATTGTAAACTCAACTTCATTTTGTATACAATTCCTAATATTTTTTTGATATCCTTATTCTAATAAAATACAATGCTACTTCAAAATTTAAAAAATATATAATAGAATCATTTTAACATACTAGTAATATCATTTACATTATGCTTATTCACATATAATACCAAATAATCAACCCTATTATAAATTTTCACGATTTTTTTAAAGATCATGGTTAGTTTTTTTTTCAATCTTCTGAAGACTTATGATTGATCTCACATGGAATTTATATTACTATGTGATTTTTTCATAAAGACCTCCATCCATATAATAACTCATATATGAGAGGTTGGAAAAATCATGAGGGCATGATTGGAGGGATCTAATCGATCACATTGGAATATGTTACTTTTCGGTTAATCACCTAACACATGAATAGTGTCTTGCAAATAGACATGTTCAACATCAAACATGCATGTCAGTGTGTAATTAGTTTCTATTGAAACTAATACGATAATGAACCTAGAATCATGTAATGGATCATATCTTATCTTATCATGCCTTAACTAGAACTACCACATGTCGTTATCTCCTTTGATGTTCTACTAACCCATGACATGACTTCGTGTGGGAAGTTTTCACCCTCCATTTTCATCTCTTCCAGTTGGCCGACTGGATCCTCGGTGTGATTGAGGAGACACCTAAATATTCATCGTTGAGCTATCCATCTTTTCTAGCCATGTCTAGCTTATTATTTTGTTAGGTCATAATTCAAATATTAAATTAAAAATATTTTTGATGGTGGAATTATATATATACTTATAAAAATGATAGTTTATTGATAATCATTATTATTCAATAATACTTCATCTAGGTCGTTTATATAAAATATTCATTATATTTTATTGCTTTCACACTTATATAATCTAAATTAGAAAATGATTCAAACAAAATCCCCATTGAATTGGATTCATTGGACATGAAAATAATCTAGTTATAAGGTAACCATATTTAAAATCACCATGAATTTGAAATTCGGGGATTTTTTGAGTGTGTTTCCTAGGGGATTTTAGTTTTGATCAAGAGGATAATTTAACTCGATTGATTTCCATTATCCAACATAAGTTTTATCCTTATATATGGGGTAATATATCCTAAAATTGTAATGTGTGTAAATTCTAGGATGGGAAAAAGGATTAGGTGGGAATGAATTTGTTGTTTGGTCCCTAAATCGAACTCGACCTTCAATCAACCATAACATTTGATCTGTTTGTATTTATGGTCCCTACCACATATTAAATAGAATCATTAAATGAGATATATTCCATAGATGTTATTAGACTATGTTCAAAGAGCTCTTTGTAGTTTATAAATCTGAGAATGGCCCAAATGGCCTACAAAATAGTGTTTTTTATCGCCAACCCCAATTTCAAAATATTAAAAAGGGTTATAACACCGAATATGGGGGTCTTTTAGGATATTCCTTATAATATATTGAATAATGATTCATAATATTTTACATGATTGGTTTTGGAGATGAATTTTTATCTCAGATCAGAAGTTATGGCCAATTAAATTTTTCCGTTCTTTAGGGATTTCATAATGTATTAACATATGTATGTGTTTTAAGTGTTTATAAGGATAATATCTATTTTAAGAAAATTATTTATAAATAAATATATACTAAAAAAATAAATATAACCACATATATAAAAATATATATTTACATAGACAAAAAATAGAATGAAATATATAATAATATATAGAAATGTCATAAAATGTAAAACAAAATAGTATAGTGAGGTAGAAAATGAGCTAGAGTTTATGTTGGATGTCTCAGGATAAAAAATCCTTGGAGTTATGGGACCACACTAGTGGTGGGGTTATATAAAGTACTTATAAAGGGGTGGGGGAGGTACTAATAAAAGGGTTAGGGGAAGATCTAATAAACTGTATGGGGTGTGATAAAAATCATAACTGTTATCAGTGATGCCTTTATTAGTGCTATTTTAGTTGTATTCATGGCCACCTTTCATAGCACTAAATAAATTTTTTATAATGGTAGATTTGAAGATAATTAAAAATCCATGATAAAGTGATCCCTTATCGGAATTAAAAAAATTACTGATAAGGGCCATATTATCATCTCTTTTCAAGTCAATAAATTATCTTATATTATTAGTGATTTTATAGCACTGAAAAATAACATTTACTATTACTCATAATGATCTGATCTGATATAGTGTCTTATAATTATGGGTGTAGAAAAATTGGCCACCACTTCAAAGAAAAGTGGGTCGTATTCTGCTCTATATCACCCACACCATCGAATTTAGGGAAATTTTTGTTATTGATATTGGTAGGAGAGGATTTGAATCTCCCCAGCTTAATACTTTTAGAAAATAAGGTAATAATGTAATTAATTAACCATCCCTATATGAGTTAACCTCTTAAGAGTTTCATCAACTGGTTGCTGATCAATTACCAATAGTGGGAGCACTGAAAATCAATTTCCCCTATTATAGAATGTACTTATTAACGTAATATCAATTCAAGAGGGTGGAATAATTCTTCCATTAATGGTTGATAAATCTTCTCACATTGAATGGGTTTAGTTGATGGAATAATATCTTCAATATTTTCATTGTACATAATTAATTTTCATACCCTGAATAATAAAGAATTTACCAGATGAATTAATACTACACTTTCTTGAATTTGATCAATATTCATTCCTATTGTGATTGCTTCAACATGGTTTGGTGGTGGGTGTATAGTGATTGTTCACACAATGATTTCATTTTGAATATTATAAATCATTAAATCACATTCATGTCCAAGAGTTTTGATATCCACTGATGTGAGACATGTGGGAGGAAAATTATATCTCCATATGGAAGGAATATCCATGATCTAGGTATTATTATACACAAAAAATTATACTATAGATGACTTCATGGATAAAAATTCACTCAACCATATGGGTTGGGGTTTCCCTGGGATTCTACTATCACAGAGGGGAGATAAATTGTTTATTGAAGTTTCTATCTATTAAAAACGTATAATTGGCCATGGTCAACAATTGAGATGTGTTTACGAGCCTCAGAGTTATTTTAAATATCAATAATCGAGACCTCCACTGGATTTCAATGATTTGTTGTCCCCAGATGGATCTATTTTCAGAATATTGAATCTGGATGGCTATGATAGGAACACATTAATTTTTAGTTTCTTGATGAATTTTTGTCACACATGGGTGACAATGACCATAATGAACAATTCCATTCTTAGTTAGCTCCAATATAATATCCCTTATATGATTGAAATCATCCCCCACCCCATGATATGGAATGAATGAATTATTCCCCTCTAAGGATGGGATCCGAAAGCTATTGGATGTGATTAAGAGGGCCACTTTATTCTTCGCATCCCATTTCGTGTTGTATGATCTGTCACGACCCATCCTCGCGGCCCGTGCCGTGACTACCCCAAGCCCGCCTTCCATAGGCCAGGGGCTGGCGACTAGCACCAAGTCGTAAATCCCAACAAAAAGGGAAGGCATTGCCTTTGAAAAGTAAACAAGCACCACAGAGTAAGCAATTGGAAAAGTAAACACTAAGTAAAAACTGTACAAGATGTGCTGAAAGTAAAAGGGGCCAGAAATACAAGCCCAACTGTAAAGTACAGCTGAAACGAAAAACAACAACTGAAAGGAAAAACTGCAGCATCGAGCCGTCCTCTGGAAGTCCCACCTGAAGGGTGGGTACATATAGCCTCCACTGCTTCTCGGGTCCACCTGACCGCTCCGAGTACGTCCCGCCCAGTGGTCCACCTCCAGGTATTGTCCTGCTCCGCACGCCTCCTCCACGATCAGCGCTATATGTCGTCTGCAACCAACACCACGAAGTGCGGGCATAGCACGTGCATGGGTGAGTATAAGCTACTCAGTAGGGACCCCGAGACCCCCAGGGGTCTCCCGAAATCCACAAAGGATAAGCCACGAAGGAGAGATACAATAACGAAGTAACATCTGACACGGCTTAGGTATATGCCCATACATATACCTAAGTCATCAATTCCCCGATCGTCTCCAACGTTCGAGCCCTAGCACAACCCAGTCCACACAGGAAAGCAAAACGCATACCCACGCAGGATAGAACAACACAATCCACAAAGGCGAGTAAACAGTAAATCCACACAGGATAGCTCAACACAATCCACAAAGGAGAGAAACACAAGATTCAGCTCACACAGGAATACTTCTTCGGATGACGAAAAGATGATCTCTGATCCATATAAGTCGTTGGACCCACGAAGGATCGATAGGTAACTAATCTCTGCAGTGACCCACGCAGGATCGAACCAACACAGGATCGGGCCCACGCAAGACCTGTAGGAGTTGGCTCACACAGAAACGCTGAGTGTTGACCCACACACGATCAGATCCGCACAGGATCGGGCCCACACAGGACCGGGCCCACGCACGACCTGTAGCACTAATCCACGTAGGATCGCTGAGTGCAGTAGTCGTCGTAGTCCTCCGAGGATCTCTGCACAGTCGTCGCCGTCGAGGAAGCAGTCCCAGCCAGTACTAGGGTTCCCGCACACAACAAGCTCGTTCGGGAGGGTCCGCTCCACGAGCCGAGAGTTTGATACATCAACTGTCACGAAGTATAGAGTTGATGTATCCAAAAGTTCTGTCTCGTCAATAGGAACTCAACGCAAGAAACGGCGCGTCGATCGGACGCCCGGTCTGAGAGTTATTGGCTTTTTCGTCCCAGGGGCCTGGTTGGTTTTTAAGGAAAACCCAACCCAACCGTACTCCACCTGTGTCCAAACCTCGGGATGATGGTTCCAAAAGATCCTTCTCACAAAGAGGAACTCAACAAAGCTGACGGAACGTCAATCGGACGTCCGTGGATCAAGATATTAGTGTTTCCGCTCCGAGGGCCCGGTTGGTTTCGTGTACGAGCCAACCCCACCGACCACAAAGTATTCTGAATCCTCGAGTGCGATATACCGAAACGACCTTCTTGATCCAAGGATCGTGTTGCTGCTGACGGCGGGTCGTTTGGAGGCCCGTAGCTCAAGATACGGCCATTTGAACGAAGTCCGTCCGAAGACGGGGGGTCCGGGCCCGGGCCGACCCGGCCCGACCCCCCTGGTTGGCCCGAACCAGGTCAGGTCCGACCCGGTTGGTCCGGCCCGGCCCGTCCTGGACCGGTTCGGCTCGGCTTGGCCTAGCGGCCGAGCGGCCGAGCGGTCGACGCAGGGGAAAGCCATCGCCCCGTGTGACACCCCCGCGGCACCCGCGGGGTGTCGGCCGGACACCCGCGGGGGTGCCGCGTGACAACCCCGCGGCACCCGCGGAGTGTCGCCCTGGACACCCGCGGGGTGCCGCGTGACAACCCCGCGGCACCCGCGGGGTGTCGCCCTGGACACCCGCGGGGTGTCGCGCTGGACACCAGCGGCACCCGCTGGGTGGCGCGCTGGACACCCACGGGGTGTCGCGCTGGACACCCGCGGGGTGCCGCCGCCTCCGGCCGCCCGCGCCGTCGCGCCGGCGACCCGCGCCGCCACTGGCTTCCGCGGGCCGCCGGAGTCGCTCCGGTGGCCCGTTTTCCATCCCGTCTGCGCCGTTGTTCCTCCTGGGTTCTGTTCTTTACTGCGGGATCATCAAACACCCGTTGCGGCACGTTCCGTCATCGCCCACCAAATCCGCAAAACACGAAGAACGACGGAGGGTTTCCGGGCTGTGTTCATTTGACCCGCACCCTCCGCGTTAGATAAAAACAACGGGAGAAATTGTTCAACACAAGAACCGACAATTTCAATAAAATAAAATTGTTCATTTGAACCGGCTCTTTAATTTTTAAAGAACGTTCACGGGAATATAAAGAGGGGTATTCCAAAATTATAAAATCCCTACCTCGTTGATCGTCGCGCGTGGGCGTTCTTCGCGGAAAAGCTCGTCGTGGAAGAGAGGGATCGTCGCGTCGTCGCGGGGAGGCGTCGCGTCGTCGCGGAATCTGGCGTTGAGACGGCAAGCTCAACGGACTAATAACAACAGATTTAAATTATAAATAATTAAATATGTGTTTAAAACCAAAAGAAAAGAACCTTGAGCGGAAATCCAAAATCACTCACCTCAAATGGTCGGTGATCTGAGATCAGAGATCGGAGATCGGAAGAACGTCTCGGACGAAAGCGTCATCGATTTCCAGGTTCAGCGTTCTTCGCGAGGAGGAAGAAGAAACAAGGATCCTCTCAAATCTTCTCAAACGATTTTGGGTTGGTCTTATTTTATTAATATGCCAACACACAAAAACAGGTTAAGAAACGATTGAATTAATTCGTTGAATTAATTCAACGAAAGAAACAGGCCATTTAATTCACGAAAGAAACAGCCCATTTAATTCACGAAAGAAACAGCCCATTTAATTCATGAAATAAACCGCCCAATTAAATGGTCTGTTAAAAAAATTAGAAAACGCGTCAGTTGACTTTCATTAAGACGGGTTTTCACGGGTGCATTTCATAGCGGAAAGAAACGACGGGGCTCGTGCAGGCCCCACCTCACAAATATCCTACCAAGGGGGTAGGATATTTATGGATAGCATCCTATCCAGTTCAACTCAGTTCAAGCTGCCTTTAAGTGGCTTCAAGTGGCTTCCAAGTGGCTGAAGTGAAATAAAATAAAGTTGTCGCAAAATTATTTTATTTCTTAACTTTAAGCCCGAAAATTAAAAACCACACTCGAGCAAACGCAACTCCAGAAGAGGCGTTTCTAAGCGAATATCGGAACTGCGATTTCATTGGAGCCCTCAGAATTCGATTCCGGGCACCGGTTCAAAAGTTAGAAATACCCACTCGTCCGTTCACTGAACGTAACCGATCCAAAATTCAGAAAATGATTCCGGGCACACCGGGCCTCGGAATCAGGTGCTTTCAGAAAATGCGGTCTTGTTAAATTCCAAAGAAAATTAAGAAAAAAAATTCCATGAAATTTATGGGTCTTTACATTACTCCCACCTCAGTACTTTACAACCCTATAAAGATACATCAAAAACTAGGGAAACAAATGTGGGTACTGAGCACGCATCTGAGCCTCCCGCTCCCAAGTGCTCTCCTGGAGGTTCCCATGCTTCCATCTGATGCGCACAAGAGGAATCGATCGCCCAAATAGGACACGCTCCTGTCGATCCTCTATCTCCACTGAGACCTCCGCAAAAGTCGCCCCATCATCCACGTCTAGCTCCCCATAGTCAATGATGTGTGTCGGGTCGTGTACGTATCTCCTCAGCTGGGATACATGGAAGACGTCGTGCACCCGGTGCAACTGAGGTGGCAGAGCCAGACGATAAGCCACCTCGCCAACCCTGCTGAGGACCTGGAAGGGTCCGATGAAGCGTGGAGACAACTTGTCGCCATGGCCAAATCTCCTCAAAACACGTCGAGGTGAGACCCGCAAGAAGACGTGGTCACCATCCTCGAACTCTAGTGGCCTCCGCCTCCTGTCAGCATATGACTTATGCCGGCTCTGTGCTGTCCTCATCCGCTCCTGGATGACCTGGACCTTCTCTATCGTGGCCTGGACCATCTCTGGTCCCACAAGTGCAGACTCCCCAGGGTCTGTCCAGCACAAAGGGGATCTGCAAGGCCTTCCGTACAACGCCTCGTAGGGTGCCATCCCGATGGTGGAGTGGTAGCTGTTGTTGTACGCAAACTCTACCAAGGGTAGGTGGTCCTCCCCGTTGCGACCAAAGTTGAGGACACATGCGCAGCGAATGTCCTCGAGAGTCTGAATAGTCCTCTCCGTCTGACCATCCGTCTGAGGGTGAAAGGCGGTGCTCAGATGTAGTCGCGTCCCGAACGCCTCCTGCAACCCCTTCCAAAGCCGGGAAGTAAAACGAGCGTCCCGATCAGATACGATAGTCGATGGCACACCATGAAGTCGTACAATCTCCTGAACGTAGAGACGCCCCAAGCTCTCCACTGAGCCCTGCTCTCGGATGGGTAAGAAGTGTGCCGACTTGGTGAGTCGGTCAACAATCACCCAAATGGAGTCATGACCTCTAGAAGTGCGTGGAAGTCCAGTCACAAATTCCATAGATATCCAGTCCCACTTCCACTCTGGGACCTCCAAGGGTTGTACCATGCCTGCTGGTACCTGATGCTCTGCCTTCACCTGCTGGCAGGTGAGGCACCGTGAAACGAACTCTGCCACAACCTTCTTCATGCCCGGCCACCAGTGCTGTCACCTGAGATCCTGGTACATCTTCGCCACTCTAGGATGTACCGCCAAAGGAGAAGTGTGAAACTCTCTCAGCACCTCCTCTCGTAAAGCGACTGGTACCATGGTACGTCCTATGAAAAGGACATCGTGATCTGCTCCAAGGGAGAAACCATCAGGTGCCTGTCCCGAGGATATCTGTGGACGCCTTGTCTCACAGTCAGCATCCCCACGCTGTGCCTCTCTGACCCGCTGTAGAAGTGGAGGAGAGACTGTGAGAGACTGAAGGAAGGCTAATCTGCCTCTATCCATGAAGGATATCTGCAAAGCGGCTAGATGCTCTGTCGCCTCCTCATGTAGCTGGATGCCCGTCCTCCTGCTGAGGGCATCAGCCACCACGTTCCCCTTCCCACGAGTATAGAATATCTCAAAGTCATAGTCCTGGAGGAACTCGAGCCATCGCCGCTATCTCAGGTTCAGGTCCTTCTGAGAGAAGATGTACCTAAGACTCTGGTGGTCAGAAAAGACCGTGAAGCGCTCGCCCATCAGATAGTGTTGCCATGTCTTCAGGGAAAAGACCACTGTTGCCAACTCCAAGTCATGGGTAGCGTAGTTCTGCTCATGAGGCCTCAACTGACGTGATACGTAGGCAGTCACGGCCCGCTCCCGCATCAGGACACACCTGAGTTCGGTCCCTGATGCATTGCAGTAGACTACGTATCCAACTCCCTCCTCAGGCAACCTCAAGATAGGTGCGCTGGTCAACCTCTGCCTCAGCTCCTGGAAGCTCTGCTGACATCTGTCTGACCACACGAAGGGTTTCCCCTTCTTCGTCAACACTGAGAGTGGGGCCTCAACTATGGAGAAGTCCGACACAAATCTCCGATAGAATCCATCTAGGCCCAAGAAACTTCCCACCTCTGTCATGCTCTTGGGTGGCTCCCAAGCTAGCACTGCCTCGATCTTCGCGGGATCCACTGCAACTCCCGCCTCAGAAATGATGTTCCCCAAGAAGTGGACCTCACGTAACCATAACTGACACTTCGAGAGCTTTCCATAAAGTTGGTGCTCTTGGAGTGTGTCTAGTACAACACGCAGGTGGTAGGCGTGCTCCTCCTCCGTCTTCGAGTACACCAAAATGTCGTCGATGAAGACCACGACAAATCGATCGAGGTATGGCTGGAAGATCCTGTTCATGAGGCTCATGAACACTGCTGGAGCGTTGGTCATGCCAAAAGGCATAACAAAGAACTCATAGTGGCCATACCGACACCTGAAGGCCGTCTTCTGCACATCCTAGTCTCGAACTCTAAGCTGATGATAGCCTGACCTGAGGTATATCTTCGAGAACCACCATGCTCCCTTGAGCTGGTCGAAGAGGTCATCAATCCTGGGTAGCGGATACTTGTTCCTCACTGTCACCTGATTCAGGTGACGATAATCGACACACAGTCGCAAGCTCCCATCCTCCTTCTTGGCGAACAAAATCGGGGAAGCCCAGGGCGAAACACTGGGTCAGATGAACCCCTTTCCCTGCAAGTCCTCCAATTGTACCCGCAGCTCTCGAAGCTCAGCGGGGCCATCCGATATGCTGGAGTGGATATTGGGGCTGTCCCGGGGTACAAGTCAAAATAAAAGTCTAAATCTCGGCAAGGAGGTAGTCCTGGAATGTCGTCGGGAAAGACGTCCGCGTACTGATCCACCACTGCAGGAAAACTGGGACTCTGCACGTCAACTGCTCCCAGGATGAGGCTAGCCAACTGATGAGTGATGGGCTGACCTCTCCTCTGCGTGAGTCCATCCTGTGCTTCTAAGGCTCCCTTCTCACCGGTGAAAGTTAACCTGCTCCTGTCGGTGCGCACACATCGCACCGTGCGCCTAATGCAGTCAATCTGAGCATGGACCGTAGATAACCAATCCATGCCCAAGATGACGTCGTAAGGCCTCGACGCCACTACAAGAAGATCCCAGCCGAAGCTCTCGCCTCCTAGAGTAAGCTCACACTGCCGGCACCAGTGCGTAATCGTCGAGTCTGGTCCCGTAGGAGTCTCTAGCCATAAGGATCGAGCCAACGGCTCTGTCGGAATCTCCGAGCTCCGAACAAGGGCAGTGGCTATGAAAGAGTGACTCGCTCCTGTGTCTATCAGAACTGCAGCAAGGGTGGAATAGACAAAGATCGTACCCCGAATCATCTCTGGTGCACCGTGGTCGTAGGCCTCCGCTACCTGGAGCTGAGCCTGCCTCTGCCCGCCAGCTCCCTGTGGTCGGGGCGGGCCTCCTGGTGGTGGTGGTGGCAGAGCCTCAAAGCGTCGCCCACCACCTGCTGCTCGGCCAGCTCCTCTACCTCGTCCGCCTCCTCTCTGCAGTCTGCCACGGTCGACCCTCTGCCTCTGCCTGGGTGGTCCCACCACCGTCTGCTGACCCTCGGTACAACGGGTCGGGCAGTAACGAGCCATGTGGCCCCGCCCGCCGCACTCATAGCACTGCCTGCCTCTCGGAAGACTAGCTCTGGGCTGGGTGCCCTGCACTGCTGAGCCAGTGTCCCGAGGTCGCCTGCCGGAAGGTCTGGTCCGCCTGGAACCCTGAGTCATCTGCCGGCTACCAGCTGCCGAAGACTCCGCTATTTGCCGCCCTGCGGTAGGTATCGTTGTGGACTCAGCCAGGAAGCTCTCAATCAGGAGGGCTCGCTCCAGTACTCCTGCCTGGGTCGGGATGCTGAGGGAGATCAGCGATGCCCTGATCTCGTGTCTCAAACCCTGCTCGAAGGTCCGGGACCGGAAGAAGGGGTCCCGTACAATGTCTGTCGAGTACCGAGAAAGGTCGCTGAACCTCACCGCGTACTAAGCGACCATCAAGCTTCCCTATCGCAGCTGAAGAAGCTCCTGGATGCGCACCGCACGGAGGTTGGCCCGGCCCGGCCCGTCCAGGGCCGGTCCGGCTCGGCTCGGCCGAGCGGCCGATCGGCCGACGCAGGGGAAAGCCGCCGCCCCCCGTGACACCCCCGCGGCACCCACGGGGTGTCGGCCGGACACCCGGGGGGTGCGGCGTGACAACCCCGCGGCACCCGCGGAGTGTCGCCCTGGACACCCGCAGGGTGCCGCGTGACAACCCCGCGGCACCCGCGGGGTGTCGCCCTGGACACCCGCGGGGTGCCGCGTGACAACCCCGCGGCACCCGTGGGGTGTCACGCTGGACACCAGCGGCACCCGCTGGGTGGCGCGCTGGACACCCGCGGGGTGTCGCCACCTCCGGCCGCCGGCGCCGTCGCGCCGGCGACCCGCACCGCCACTGGCTTCCGCGGGCCGCCGGATTCGCTCCGGTGGCCAGTTTTCCTTCCTGTCTGCGCCGTTGTTCCTCCCGGGTTCCATTCTTTACTGCGGGATCATCAAACACCCGTTGCGGCACGTTCCGTCATCGCCCACCAAATCCGCAAAACACGAAGAACGACGGAGGGTTTCTGGGCTGTGTTCATTTAACCCGCACCCTCCGTGTTAGATAAAAACAACGGGAAAAATTGTTCAACACAAGAACCGACAATTTCAATAAAATAAAATTGTTCATTTGAACCGGCTCTTTAATTTTTAAAGAACGTTCACGGGAATATATAGAGGGGTATTCCAAAATTATAAAATCCCTACCTCGTTGATCGTCGCGCGCGGGCGTTCTTCGCGGAAAAGCTCGTCGCGGAAGAGAGGGATCGTCGCGTCGTCGCGGGGAGGCGTCGCGTCGTCGCGGAATCTGGCGTTGAGACGGCGAGCTCAACGGAAAAATAACAACAGATTTAAATTATAAATAATTAAATATGTGTTTAAAACCAAAAGAAAAGAACCTTTAGCGGAAATCCCAAATCACTCACCTCAAATGGTCGGTGATCGTAGATCGGAGATCGGAGATTGGAAGAACGTCTCGGACGAAAGCATCGTTGATTTCCAGGTTCGGCGTTCTTCGCGAGGAGGAAGAAGAAACAAGGATCCTCTCAAATCTTCTCAAACGATTTTGGGTTGGTCTTATTTTATTAATATGACAACACACAAAAACAGGTTGAGAAACGATTGAATTAATTCGTTGAATTAATTCAACGAAAGAAACAGGCCATTTAATTCACTAAAGAAACAGCCCATTTAATTCATGAAAGAAACAGCCCATTTAATTCACGAAATAAGCCGCCCAATTAAATGGTCTGTTAAAAAAATTAGAAAACGCGTCAGTTGACTTTCATTAAGACGGGTTTTCACGGGTGCGTTTCTTAGCGGAAAGAAACGGCGAGGCTCGTGCAGGCCCCACCTCACAAATATCCTACCAAGGGGGTAGGATATTTATGGATAGCATCCTATCCAGTTCAACTCAGTTCAAGCCGCCTTTATGTGGCTTCAAGTGGCTGAAGTGAAATAAAATAAAGTTGTCGCAAAATTATTTTATTTCTTAACTTTAAGCCCGAAAATTAAAAACCACACCCGAGCAAACGCAACTCCAGAAGAGGCGTTTCTAAGCGAATACCGGCACTGCGATTTCATCGGAGCCCTCAGAATTCGATTCCGGGCACCGGTTCAAAAGCTAGAAATACTCGCTCGTCCTTTCACTGAACGTAACCGAGCCAAAATTCAGAAAATGATTCTGGGCACACCGGGCCTCGGAATCAGGTGCTTTCAGAAACTGCGGTCTTGTTAAATTCCAAAGAAAATTAAGAAAAAGAAAATTCCAAGAAATTTAGGGGTCTTTACATTACTCCCACCTCAGTACTTTACATCCCCGTAAAGATACATCAAAAACTAGGGAAACAAATGTGGGTACTAAGCACGCATCTGAGCCTCCCGCTCCCAAGTGCTCTCCTAGAGGTTCCCATGCTTCCATCTGATGCGCACAAGAGGAATCGATCGCCCACATAGGACACGCTCCTGTCGATCCTCTATCTCCACTGGGACCTCCGCAAATGTCTCCCCATCATCCACGTCTAGCTCCCCATAGTCAATGATGTGTGTCCGGTCGTGCACGTATCTCCTCAGCTGGGATACATGGAAGACGTCGTGCACCCGGTGCAACTGAGGTGGCAGAGCCAGACGATAAGCCACCTCGCCAACCCTGCTGAGGACCTGGAAGGGTCCGATGAAGCGTGGAGACAACTTGTCGCCTTGGCCAAATCTCCGCAAACCACGTCGAGGTGAGACCCGCAAGAAGACGTGGTCGCCATCCTAGAACTCTAGTGGCCTCCGCCTCCTGTCAGCATATGACTTCTGCCGGCTCTGTGCTGTCCTCATCCGCTCCTGGATGACCTGGACCTTCTCTATCGTGGCCCGGACCATCTCTGGTCCCACAAGTGCTGACTCCCCAGGGTCTGTCCAGCACAAAGGGGATCTGCAAGGCCTGCCGTACAACGCCTCGTAGGGTGCCATCCTGATGGTGGAGTGGTAGCTGTTGTTGTACGCAAACTCTACCAAGGGTAGGTGGTCCTCCCAGTTGCGACCAAAGTTGAGGACACATGCGCAGTGAATGTCCTCGAGAGTCTGAATAGTCCTCTCCGTCTGACCATCCGTCTGAGGGTGAAAGGCGGTGCTCAGATGTAGTCGCGTCCCGAACGCCTCCTGCAACCCCTTCCAAAGCCGGGAAGTAAAACGAGCATCCCGATCGGATACGATAGTCGATGGCACACCATGAAGTCGTACAATCTCCTGAACGTAGAGACGCCCCAAGCTCTCCACTGAGCTCTGCTCTCGTATGGGTAAGAAGTGTGCTGACTTGGTGAGTCAGTCAACAATCATCCAAATGGAGTCATGGCCTCTAGAAGTGCGTGGAAGTCCAGTCAAAAATTCCATAGATATCCAGTCCCACTTCCACTCCGGGAACTCCAAGGGCTGTACCATGCCTGCTGGTACCTGATCCTCTGCCTTCACCTACTGGCAGGTGAGGCACCGTGAAAAGAACTCTGCCACAACCTTCTTCATGCCCAGCCACCAGTGCTATCGCCTGAGATCCTGGTACATCTTCGCCACTCCATGATGTACTGCCAAAGGAGAAGTGTGAAACTCTCTCAGCACCTCCTCTCGTAAAGCGACTGGTACCAAGGTACGTCCTCTGAAAAGGACATCGTGCTCTGCTCCAAGGGAGAAACCATCAGGTGCCTGTCCCGAGGATATCTGTGGACGCCTTGTCTCACAGTCAGCGTCCCCACGCTGTGCCTCTCTGACCCGCTGTAGAAGTGGAGGAGAGACTGTGAGAGAATGAAGGAAGGCTAATCCGCCTCTATCCATGAAGGATATCTTCAAAGCGGCTAGATTCTCTGTCACCTCCTCAAGTAGCTAGATGCCCGTCCTCCTGCTGAGGGCATCAGCCACCACGTTCCCCTTCCCACGAGTGTAGAATATCTCAAAGTCATAGTCCTGGAGGAACTCAAGCCATCACCGCTATCTCAGGTTCAGGTCCTTCTGAGAGAAGATGTACCTGAGACTCTGGTGGTCAGAAAAGACCGTGAAGCGCTCGCCCATCAGATAGTATTTCCATGTCTTCATGGAAAAGACCACTGTTGCCAACTCCAAGTCATGGGTAGCGTAGTTCTGCTCATGAGGCCTCAACTGACGTGATCCGTAGGCAATCACGGCCCGCTCCCGCATCAGGACACACCTGAGTTCGGTCCCTGATGCATTGCAGTAGACTACGTATCCAACTCCCTCCTCAGGCAACCTCAAGATAGGTGCACTGGTCAACCTCTGCCTCAGCTCCTGGAAGCTCTGCTGACATCTGTCTGACCACACGAAGGGTTTCCCCTTCTTCGTCAACACTGAGAGTGGGGCTGCAACTCTGGAGAAGTCCGGCACAAATCTCCGATAGAATCCATCTAGGCCCAAGAAACTTCCCACCTCTGTCACGCTCTTGGGTGGCTCCCAAGCTAGCACTGCCTCGATCTTCGCGGGATCCACTGCAACTCCCACCTCAGAAATGACGTGCCCCAAGAAGTGGACCTCACGTAACCATAACTAACACTTCGAGAGCTTTCCATAAAGTTGGTGCTCTCGGAGTGTGTCTAGTACAACACGCAGGTGGTAGGCGTGCTCCTCCTCCGTCGTCGAGTACACCAAAATGTCGTCGATGAAGACCACGACAAATCGATCGAGGTATGGCTGGAAGATCCTGTTCATGAGGCTCATGAACACTACTGGAGCGTTGGTCATGCCGAAAGGCATAACAAATAACTCACAGTGGCCATACCGACACCTGAAGGCCGTCTTCTGCACATCCTCGTCTCGAACTCTAAGCTGATGATAGCCTGACCTGAGGTATATCTTCGAGAACCACCATGCTCCCTTGAGCTGGTCAAAGAGGTCATCAATCCTGGGTAGCGGATACTTGTTCCTCACTGTCACCTGATTCAGGTGACGATAATCGACACACAGTCGCAAGCTCCCATCCGCCTTCTTGGAGAACAAAATCGGGGAAGCCCAGGGCGAAACACTGGGTCGGATGAACCCCTTGCCCCGCATGTCCTCCAATTCTACCCACAGCTCTCGATGCTCAGCGGGGGCCATCCGATATGATGGAGTGGATATTGGGGCTATCCCGGGGTACAAGTCAAAATAAAAGTCTAAATCTCGGCGAGGAGGTAGTCTTGGAATGTCGTCAGGAAAGACGTCCGCGTACTGATCCACCACTGCAGGAAAACAGGGACTCCGCACGTCAACTGCTCCCAGGATGAGGCTAGCCAACCGATGAGTGATGGGCTGACCTCTCCTCTGCGTGAGTCCATCCTGTGCTGCTAAGGCTCCCTTCTCACCGGTGAAGGTGAACCTGCTCCCGTTGGTGCGCACACATCACACCTTGCGCCTAATGCAGTCAATCTGAGCATGGACCATAGATAACCAATCCATGCCAAAGATGACGTCGTAAGGCCTCGACGCCACTACAAGAAGATCCCAGCCGAAGCTCTCGCCTCCTAGAGTAAGCTCACACTGCCGGCACCAGTGTGTAATCGTAGATTCTGCTCCCGTAGGAGTCTCTAGCCGTAAGGATCGAGCCAACGGCTCTGTCGGAATCTCTGAGCTCCGAACAAGGGCAGTGGCTATGAAAGAGTGACTCGCTCCTGTGTCTATCAGAACTGCAGCAAGGGTGGAATAGACAAAGATCGTACCTCGAATCATCTCTGGCGCACCGTGGTCGTAGGCCTCCGCTGCCTGGAGCTGAGCCTGTCTCTGCCCGCCAGCTCCATGTGGTCGGGGCGGGCCTCCTGGTGGTGGTGGTGGCAGAGCCTCAAAGCGTCGCCCACCACCTGCTGCTCGGCCAGCTCCTCTACCTCGTCTGCCTCCTCTCTGCGGTCCTCCACAGTCGACCCTCTGCCTCTGCCTGGGTGGTCCCACCACCGTCTGCTGACCGTCGGTACGACGGGTCGGGCAGTAACGAGCCATGTGGCCCCGCCCGCCGCACTCATAGCACTGCCTGCCTCTCGGAAGACTGGCTCCGGGCTGGGTGCCCTGCACTGCTGAGCCAGTGTCCCGAGGTCGCCTGCCGGAAGGTCTGGTCCGCCTGGAACCCTGAGACATCTACCGGCTACCAGCTGCCGAAGACTCCGCTATTTGCCGCCCTGCGGTAGGTATCGCTGTGGACTCAGCCAGGAAGCTCTCAATCAGGAGGGCTCGCTCCAGTGCTCCTGCCTGGGTCGGGATGCTGAGGGAGATCAGCGATGCCGTGATCTCGTGTCTCAAACCCTGCTCAAAGGTCCGGGACCGGAAGAAGGGGTCCCGTACCATGTCTGTCGAGTACCGAGAAAGGTCGGTGAACCTCACCGCGTACTGAGCGACCATCAAGCTTCCCTGTCGCAGCTGAAGAATCTCCTGGATGCGCACCGCACGGAGGTTGGCCCGGCCCGGCCCGTCCAAGGCCGGTCCGGCTCGGCTCGGCCGAGCAGCCGATCAGCCGACGCAGGGGAAAGCCGCCGCCCCGCGTGACACCCCTGCGGCACCCGCGGGGTGTCGGCCGGACACCTGCGGGGTGCCGCGTGACAACCCCGCGGCACCCGCGGTGTGTCGCCCTGGACACCCGCGGGGTGCCGCGGGACAACCCCGCTGGGTGGCGCACTGGACACTCGCAGGGTGCCGCGGGACAACCCCGCGGTACCCGCGGGGTGTCGCGCTGGACACCCGCGGGGCGCCGGCGCCTCCGGCCGCCGGCGCCGTCGCGCCGGTGAGCCGCGCCGCCACTGGCTTCCGCGGGCTGCCGGAGTCGCTCCGGTGGCCCGTTTTCCATCCCGTCTGCGCCGTTCTTCCTCCCGGGTTCCGTTCTTTACTGCGAGATCATCAAACACCCGTTGCGGCACATTCCTTCATCGCCCACCAAATCCGCAAAACACGAAGAACGACGGAGGGTTGTCGGGCTGTGTTCATTTGACCCGCACCCTCCGCGTTAGATAAAAACAACGGGAGAAATTGTTCAACACAAGAACCGACAATTTCAATAAAATAAAATTGTTCATTTGAACAAGCTCTTTAATTTTTAAAGAACGTTCACGGGAATATAAAGAGGGGTATTCCAAAATTATAAAATCCCTACCTCGTTGATCGTCGCGCGCGGGCGTTCTTCGCGGAAAAGCTCGTCGCGGAAGAGAGGGATCGTCGCGTCGTCGCGGGGAGGCGTCACGTCGTCGCGGAATCTGGCGTTGAGACGGCGAGCTCAACAGACCAATAACAACAGATTTAAATTATAAATAATTAAATATGTGTTTAAAACCAAAAGAAAATAACCTTGAGCGGAAATCCAAAATCACTCACCTCAAATGGTCGGTGATCGGAGATCGGAGATCGGAGATCGGAAGAACGTCTCGGACGAAAGCGTCGTCGATTTCCAGGTTCGGCGTTCTTCGCGAGGAGGAAGAAGAAACAAGGATCCTCTCAAATCTTCTCAAACGATTTTGGGTTGGTCTTATTTTATTAATATGCCAACACACGAAAACATGTTATGAAACGATTGAATTAATTCGTTGAATTAATTCAACGAAAGAAACAGGCCATTTAATTCACGAAAGAAACAGCCCATTTAATTCACGAATGAAACAGCCCATTTAATTCATGAAATAAACCGCCCAATTAAATGGTCTGTTAACAAAATTAGAAAACACGTCAGTTGACTTTCATTAAGACGGGTTTTCACAGGTGCGTTTCTTAGTGGAAAGAAACGGCGGGGCTCGTGCAGGCCCCACCTCACAAATATCCTACCAAGGGGGTAGGATATTTATGGATAGCATCCTATCCAGTTCAACTCAGTTCAAGCCGCCTTTAAGTGGCTTCATATAGCTTCCAAGTGGCTGAAGTTAAATAAAATAAAGTTGTCGCAAAATTATTTTATTTCTTAACTTTAAGCCCGAATATTGAAAACCACACCCGAGCAAACGCAACTCCAGAAGAGGCGTTTCTAAGAGAATACCGGCACTGCGATTTCATCGGAGCCCTCAGAATTCGATTCCGGGCACCGGTTCAAAAGTTAGAAATACCCGCTCGTCCGTTCACTGAACGTAACCGAGCCAAAATTCAGAAAATGATTCCGGGCACACCGGGCCTCGGAATCAGGTGATTTCAGAAACTGTGGTCTTGTTAAATTCCAAAGAAAATTAAGAAAAAGAAAATTCCATGAAATTTATGGTTCTTTACATTACTCCCACCTCAGTACTTTACATCCCCGTAAAGATACATCAAAAACTTGGGAAACAAATGTGGGTACTGAGCACGCATCTGAGCCTCCCGCTCCCAAGTGCTCTCCTGGAGGTTCCCGTTCTTCCATCTGATGTGCACAAGAGGAATCGATCGCCCACATAGGACACGCTCCTGTCGATCCTCTATCTCCACTGGGACCACTGCAAAAGTCGCCCCATCATCCACATCTAGCTCCTCATAGTCAATGATGTCTGTCGGGTCGTGCACGTATCTCCTCAGCTGGGATACATGGAAGACGTCGTGCACCCGGTGCAACTGAGGTGGCAGAGCCAGACGATAAGCCACCTCGCCAACCCTGGTGAGGACCTGGAAGGGTCCGATGAAGCATGGAGACAACTTGTCGCCTTGGCCAAATCTCCTCAAACCACGTCGAGGTGAGACCCGCAAGAAGACGTGGTCTCCATCCTCGAACTCTAGTGGCCTCCGCCTCCTGTCAGCATATGACTTCTGCCGGCTCTGTGCTGTCCTCATCCGCTCCTGGATGACCTGGACCTTCTCTATCGTGGCCCGGACCATCTCTGGTCCCACAAGTGCAGACTCCCCAGGGTCTGGCCAGCACAAAGTGGATCTGCAAGGCCTGCCGTACAACGCCTCGTAGTGTGCCATCCCGATGGTGGAGTGGTAGCTGTTGTTGTACGCAAACTCTACCAAGGGTAGGTGGTCCTCCAAGTTGTGACCAAAGTTGAGGACACATGCGCAGCGAATGTCCTTGAGAGTCTGAATAGTCCTCTCTGTCTGACCATCCGTCTGAGGGTGAAAGGCGGTGCTCAGATGTAGTCGCGTCCCGAACGCCTCCTGCAACCCCTTCCAAAGCCGGGAAGTAAAACGAGCGTCCCGATCGGATACGATAGTCGATGGCACACCATGAAGTCGTACAATCTCCTGAACGTAGAGACGCCCCAAGCTCTCCAATGAGCCCTTCTCTCATATGGGTAAGAAGTGTTCCGACTTGGTGAGTCGGTCAACAATCACCCAAATGGAGTAATGACCTCTAGAAGTGCGTGGAAGTCTAGTCACAAATTCCATAGATATCCAGTCCCACTTCCACTCCGGGACCTCCAAGGGTTGTACCATGCCTGCTGGTACCTGATGCTCTGCCTTCACCTGCTGGCAGGTGAGGCACCGTGAAATGAACTCTGCCACAACCTTCTTCATGCCCGACCACCAGTGCTGTCGCCTGAGATCCTGGTACATCTTCGCCACTCCAGGATGTACCGCCAAAGGAGAAGTGTGAAACTCTCTCAGCACCTCCTCTCGTAATGCGACTGGTACCAAGGTACGTCCTCTGAAAAGGACATCGTGCCCTGCTCCAAGGGAGAAACCATCAGGTGCCTGTCCTGAGGATATCTGTGGACGCCTTGTCTCACAGTCAGCGTCCCCACACTGTTCCTCTCTGACCCGCTATAGAAGTGGAGGAGAGACTGTGAGAGACTGAAGGAAGGCTAATCCGCCTCTATCTATGAAGGATATCTACAAAGCGTCTAGATGCTCTGTCGCCTCCTCAAGTAGCTGGATGCCCGTCCTCCGGCTGAGGGCATCAGCCACCACGTTCCCCTTCCCACGAGTATATAATATCTCAAAGTCATTGTCCTGGAGGAACTCGAGCCATCGCCGCTATCTCAAGTTCAGGTCCTTCTGAGAGAAGATGTACCTGAGACTCTGGTGGTCAGAAAAGACCGTGAAGCGCTCGCCCATCAGATAGTGTTGCCATGTCTTCAGGGCAAAGACCAATGTTGCCAACTCCAAGTCATGGGTAGCGTAGTTCTGCTCATGAGACCTCAACTGACGTGATCCGTAGGCAATCACGGCCCGCTCCCACATCAGGACACACCTGAGTTCGGTCCCTGATGCATTGCAGTAGACTACGTATCCAACTCCCTCCTCAGGCAACCTCAAGATAGGTGCGCTGGTCAACCTCTGCCTCAGCTCCTGGAAGCTCTGCTGACATCTGTCTGACCACACGAAGGGTTTTCCCTTCTTCGTCAACACTGAGTGTGGGGCCGCAACTCTGGAGAAGTCCGGCACAAATCTCCGATAGAATCCATCTAGGCCCATGAAACTTCCCACCTCTGTCACGCTCTTGGGTGGCTCCCAAGCTAGCACTGCCTCGATCTTCGCGGGATCCACTGCAACTCCCGCCTAAGAAATGACGTGCCCCAAGAAGTGGACCTCACGTAACCATAAGTTACACTTCGAGAGCTTTCCATAAAGTTGGGGCTCTCGGAGTGTGTCTAGTACAACACACAGGTGGTAGGTGTGCTCCTCCTCTGTCGTCGAGTACTCCAAAATGTCGTCGATGAAGACCACGACAAATCGTTTGAGGTATGGCTGGAAGATCCTGTTCATGAGGCTCATGAACACTTCTGGAGCGTTGGTCATGCCGAAAGGCATAACAAAGAACTCATAGTGGCCATACCGACACCTGAAGTCCGTCTTCTGCACATCCTCGTCTCGAACTCTAAGTTGATGATAGCCTGACCTGAGGTATATCTTCGAGAACCACCATGCTCCCTTGAGCTGGTCGAAGAGGTCATAAATCCTGGGTAGCAGATACTTTTTCCTCACTGTCACCTGATTCAGGTGACGATAATCGACACACAGTCGCAAGCTCCCATCCGCCTTCTTGGCGAACAAAATCAGGGAAGCCCAGGGCGAAACACTGGGTCGGATGAACCCCTTACCCCGCAAGTCCTCCAATTGTACCCGCAGCTCTCGAAGCTCAGCGGGGGCCATCCGATATGCTGGAGTGGATATTGGGGCTGTCCCGTGGTACAAGTCAAAATAAAAGTCTAAATCTCGGCGAGGAGGTAGTCCTGGAATGTCGTCGGGAATGACGTCCGCATACTGATCCACCACTGCAGGAAAACTGGGACTCCGCACGTCAACTGCTCCCAGGATGAGGCTAGCCAACTGATGAGTGATGGGCTGACCTATCCTCTGCGTGAGTCCATCCTGTGCTGCTAAGGCTCCCTTCTCACCGGTGAAGGTGAACCTGCTCCCGTCGGTGCGCACACATCGCACCTTGCGCCTAATGCAGTCAATCTGATCATGGACCGTAGATAACCAATCCATGCCCAAGATGACGTCGTAAGGCCTCGACGCCACTACAAGAAGATCACAGCCGAAGCTCTCTCCTACTAGAATAAGATCACACTGTCGGCACCAGTGCGTAATCGTCGAGTCTACTCCCGTAGGAGTCTCTAGCCGTAAGGATCGAGCCAACGGCTCTGTCGGAATCTCCGAGCTCCGAACAAGGGAAGTGGCTATGAAAGAGTGACTCGCTCCTGTGTCTATCAAAAATGCAGCAAGGGTGGAATAGACAAAGATCGTACCTCGAATCATCTCTGGCGCACCGTGGTCGTAGGCCTCCGCTGCCTGGAGCTGATCTTGTCTCTGCCCGCCAGCTCCCTGTGGTCGGGGCGGGCCTCCTGGTGGTGGTGGTGGCAGATCCTCAAAGCGTCGCCCACCACCTACTGCTCGGCCAGCTCCTCTACCTCGTCTGCCTCCTCTCTCCGGTCCGCCACAGTCGACCCTCTGCCTCTGCCTGGGTGGTCCCACCACCGTCTGCTGACCCTCGGTACGACGGGTCGGGCAGTAACGAGCCATGTGGCCCCGCCCGCCGCACTCATAGCACTGCCTGCCTCTCGGAAGACTGGCTCTAGGCTGGGTGTCCTGCACTGCTGAGCCAGTGTCCCGAGGTCGCCCGCCGGAAGGTCTGGTCCGCCTGGAACCCTGAGTCATCTGCCGGCTACCAGCTGCCGAAGACTCCGCTATTTGCCGCCCTGCGGTTGGTATCGCTGTGGACTCAGCCAGGAAGCTCTCAATCAGGAGGGCTCGCTCCAGTACTCCTACCTGGGTCAGGATGCTGAGGGAGATCAGCGATGCCCTGATCTCGTGTCTCAGACCCTGCTCGAAGGTCCGGGACTGGAAGAAGGGGTCCCGTACCATGTCTGTCGAGTACCGAGAATGGTCGGTGAACCTCTCTGCGTACTGAGCGACTGTCAAGCTTCCCTGTCGCAGCTGAAGAAGCTCCTGGATGCGCACCGCACGGAGGGTGGCCGGGACGAACTCTGAGCGGAAGAGGATCTCGAAGTCTGTCCATATGAGGGTGGCCTCATCGTGTACCTGGAGCATCAGGCTCCACCATCGTCCTGCTTCTGCGTGTAGTAGGCTCGCCGCGAGGATCACCACGAGGTCTGCTGGTGTTCTCACTAGCCTAAAAACTCGGACGACCGCCTCGAGACAGTCCTCGGCTGCCTGGGGGTCCGACTCCCCACGGAACCTAGGTGGTCGCTGGCACTGGAACTTGTGCAGAGCTCCGAGGTGTCGTGTGTCATCAGCTGCCAGTGCTGGAAGCATCGGGGGCTCGGCGGGTAAAGGTACCGCCGGTGCCTCTGCTGTCAACGGGCCCTGTACCGAGAAATCATCGCTCGGCGGGCCGTCGTCGCACACTACTCTAGGAACCCTAGCTGGCTGCTGTCGTCGTGCCATCCTGAAAAGGAAACAAGTGCACCACGGTCAGAACATTATACCTGGTGAGCTGACACAAGTAATCACAAAGAAAACTTCAAACACACATGCAATCAATGTTGTCGTGCATTAAGTCAGAAATCAGAAGTCAGGGTCCTGGTGTATGAATACGTCGGCCGCCGCACCAACACTGGACACCCTGGACTGATAACCACACTCAATATGCTAAACACTATTGCTTCACATAGAAGAAAGATCAGAGTCTGCGGTAGAACCGAGCCCTTTGATACCAATTTTTCACGACCCATCCTCGGGGCCCGTGCCGTGACAACCCCAAACCCGCCTTCCATAGGCCAGGGGTTGGCGACTAGCACCAAGGCGTAAATCCCAACAAAAAGGGAAGGCATTGCCTTTGAAAAGTAAACAAGCACCACAGAGTAAGCAAGAGGAAAAGTAAACACTAAGTAAAAACTGTACAAGCTGTGCTGAAAGTAAAAGGGGCCGGAAATACAAGCCCAACTGTAAAGTACAACTGAAAGGAAAAACATCAACAGAAAGGAAAAACTGCAGCGTCGAGCCGTCCTCTGGAAGTCCCACCTGAAGGGTGGGTACAGATAGCCTCCACTGCTCCTCGGGTCCACCTGACCGCTCCGAGTACGTCCCGCCCAGTGGTCCACCTCCATGTACTATCCTGCTTCGCACGCCTCCTCCACGATCAGCGTTGTCCGTCATCTGCAACCAACACCACGAAGTGCGGGCATAGCCCGTGCAGGGGTGAGTATAAGCTACTCAGTAGAGACCCCAAGACCCCCGAAGGTCTCACGAAATCCACAAAGGATAAGCCACGAAGAAGAGATACAATCACGAAGTAACATCTGACACGGCTTAGGTATATGCCCATACATATACCTAAGTTATCAATTCCCCGATCGGCTCCAACGTTCGAGCCCTAGCACAACCCAGTCCACACAGGAAGGCAAAACGCATACCCACGCAGGATAGAACAACACAATCCACAAAGGAGAGTAAACAGTAAATCCACACAGGATAGCTCAACACAATCCACAAAGGAGAGAAACACAAGATTCAGCTCACACAGGTATACTTCTTTGGATGACGAAAAGATGATCTCTGATCCATATATGTCGTCGGACCCACGAAGGATCGATAGGTAACTAATCTCTGCAGTGACCCACACAGGATCAGACCCACACAGGATCGGGCCCACGCAGGACATGTAGGAGTTGGCTCACACAGAACCGCTGAGTGTTGACCCACACAAGATCAGATCCACACAGGATCGGGCCCACACAAGACCGGGCCCACGCAGGAACTGTAGCACTGATCCACGTAGGATCGCTGAGTGCAGTATTCGTCGCAGTCTGCTGAGGATCTCTGCACAGTCGTCGCCGTTGTCCACTGATGATCTCTGCACGGTCGTCGTCGGAGTCCACGGAGGATCTCTGAACAGTCGTCGTCGTCGAGGAAGCAGTCGCAGCTAGCACTAGGGTTCCCGCACACAGCAAGCTCGTTCGGGAGGGTCCGCTCCACGAGCCGAGAGGCTGATACATCAACTGTCACAAAGTCCAGAGTTGATGCATCCAAAAGTTCCGTATCGTCAACAGGAACTCAACGCAACAGACGGCGCGTCGATCGGACGCCCGGTCTGAGAGTTATTGGCTTTTTCGTTCCAGGGGCCCGGTTGGTTTTTAAGGAAAAACCAACCCAACCGTACTCCACCTGCGTCCAACCCTCAGGCGGAGGGTTCCAAAAGATCCGTCTAACAATGAGGAACACAACAAAGCTGACGGCACGTCAATCGAACGTCCGTGGCTCAAGACATGAGCGTTTCCGCTCCGAGGGACCGGTTGGTTTCGTGTACGAACCAACCCTGTCGAAGTCAAAGAATTCTGAAACCACGAGTGCGATATACCGAAACGACAGTCTCGATCCTTGGATCGCGTTGCCGCTGACGGCGGGTCGTTTGGAGGCCCGTAGCACAAGATACGGCCATTTGAACGAAGTCCGTCCGAAGACGGGGGGGTCCGGGCCCGGGCCGACCCGGCCCGACCCCCCCTGGTTGGCCCGAACCGGGTCGGGTCCAACCCGGTTGGCCTGGCCCGGCCCGGCCAGGGCCGGTCCGGCTCGGATCGGCCGAGCGGCCGAGCGGCCGACGCGGGGGAAAGCCGCCGCCCCGCGTGACACCCCCGGGGCACCCGCGGCACCCGCTGGGTGTCGCGCTGGACACCCGCGGCACCTGCGGGGTGTCGCGCTGGACTCCCGCGGGGTGCCGCCGCCCCCGGCCGCCGGCGCCGCCGCGCCGGCGACCCGCGCCGCCGCCGGCTCCCGCGGGCCGCCGGAGTCACTCTGGTGGCCCGTTTTCCTTCCCGTCTGCGCCGTTGTTCCTCCCGGGTTCCGTTCATTACTGCGGGATCATCAAACACCCGTTGCGGCACGTTCCGTCGTCGCCCGCCAAATCGGCAAAACATGAAGAACGATGGAGGGTTGCCGGGCCGTGTTCGTTTGACCCGCACCCTCCGCGTTAGATAAAAACAACAGGAGAAATTGTTCAACACATGAACCGACAATTTCAATAAAATAAAATTGTTCATTTGAACCGGCTCTTTAATTTTTAAAGAACGTTCACGGGAATATAAAGAGGGGTATTCCAAAATTATAAAATCCCTACCACGTTGATCGTCGCGCGCGGGTGTTCTTCGCGGAAAAGCTCGTCGCAGAAGAGAGGGATCGTCGCGTCGTCGCGGGGAGGCGTCGCGTCGTCGCGGAATCTGGCGTTGAGTCGGCGAGCTCAACGGACCAAGAACAACAGATTTAAATTATAAATAATTAAATCTGTGTTTAAAACCAAAAGAAAAGAACATTGAGCGGAAATCCGAAATCACTCACCTCAAATGGTCGGTGATCGGATATCGAAAGAACGCCTCGGACGAAAGCGTCGTCGATTTCCGGGTTCGGCGTTCTTCGCGTTCTTCACGAGGGAGAAGAAGAAACAATGATCCTCTCAAATATTCTCAAAAGATTTTGGGTTGGTCTTATTTTATTAATATGCCAACACACGAAAACAGGTTACGAAACGATTGAATTAATTCGTTGAATTAATTCAACGAAAGAAACAGGCCATTTAATTCACGAAAGAAACAGCCCATTTAATTTACGAAAGAAACAGCCCATTTAATTCACGAAATAAACCACCCAATTAAATGGTCTGTTAAAAAAATTAGAAAACGCGTCAGTTGACTTTCATTAAGACGGGTTTTCACGGGTGTGTTTCTTAGCGAAAAAAACGGCGGGGCTCATGCGGGCCCCACCTCACAAATATCCTACCACGAGGGTAGGATATTTCTGGATAGCATCCTATCCAGTTCAACTCAGTTCAAGCCGCCTTTAAGTGGCTTCAAGTGGCTTCCAAGTGGCTTAAGTGAAATAAAATAAAGTTGTCACAAAATTATTTTATTTCTTAACTTTAAGCCCGAAAATTAAAAACCACACCCGAGCAAACGCAACTCCGAAAGAGGCGTTTCTAAGCGAATATCGGTACTGTGATTTCATCGGAGCCCTCAGAATTCGATTCCGGGCACCGGTTCAAAAGTTAGAAATACCCGCTCGTCCGTTCACTGAACGTACCCAAGCCAAACTTCAGAAAATGATTCCGGGCACACCGGGCCTCGGAATCAGGTTCCGTCAGAAACTACGGTCTTGTTAAATTCCAAAGAAAATTAAGAAAAAAAAATTCCTTGAAATTTATTGGTCTTTATATGATCTATGGGGCATCACCCATTAGATGCATTCATGCAATTCTTCTAGTGACGGGATAGATCCATTGTTCTGTTACCTCCAAAAAATAAAATTCACTACATGGTTCTATAAATGTTGTCATGATGATAATATACATCGTTTCCCTGAATACATGGTATATATGGCTATCAAGGAATTTATTTGGTTTGTCCTATTGTTTTTAGTATTTTCTATAATGATGCTACCATCACTGTCATAGATAATATAATTCATTGCTGGATTTTTATATGCCATTTGGATTGAATTCTAAGTGTTATGAATGGGATACACAAAAAATATACTCATCAATTCACCATCACATAAAACAATACATTGTCGATTTATTTCCTTCAATGTTGATGGTTTCATATAGATCCACTTAATTTCACATGATAATGGCCTGAAAATTGAAACATAAATTGTAACATTGTTGAGAGGTTGAAGTTGAGTTGACTATTTCTTATATTTGATGGGATTTTATGCATGTACTCATTTAGAGATAATGAATACCTTCTTTCCAAAGGAAAGCATCATGAGTATTTCTCCAATGACTTATTTGAAAATGCACTAACTGATTAGATGAGTTATTGGGCTCATCACAACGTTTTCGGGGGATTTATTGTCCAATTAGGAACTTTATTATTGATTTAAGACATTTTTTTGAATCCTTTACAAATCATAGTGTGGGACTAGATACCCCTTTGCTAAGGATTTTATCAAGACCACGTGTTTTATGTGGACCTCTATATTCATTAGAGATTCTCAGTATTCTATTTTTAATTTTATGGACAATTAGTATAATGTCGTTTAGTTGGGATATTTGGAGCTTATTTTCATCTATGAAGGTGGTTGGTGTATTGAATTTGGGACTGAAGACTGAAGAGACTTCCTATATATCGAGTGAAAGAGGAAATAAATACACATATAGATATATGGAATGTGTAAAGGGGAAACTAAATTAGGGTGAGGACTCAGTGTGGAATCATATGTAGCCATATAAATATATTAATCAAAGCCAATGTGGATAAATTGAATGGCTTGGACTTATAGCTAAAATGGAATCCCATAACGAAGGCACTCCCATAATAGAGATGTGATGGTCATTATAGAACACTAATCCCACATGAGTTAGGAAAAGTGTGCTAAATAAGAGAAATTGAAAGATTAGTCACAATAAATGAGAGCATACCATGTTAAATGAAGAGTTCATTGGGTATTTCACTTAGGAGGTTGTACATATATCTATAACCATTAAGATAATATAATCATTTGATAATTGGGAGGTTTTTTGTGGCTTACACCTAAGAGGATGCCCATGTTTCTAGAATCCTAAAGGGATTCTAAAATCATGGTGATTTGGAATTTGGTTTTGTTGGGTCATACACATAGGAGGTTGCCAATATTTTTGGAACCATGAGGAGAATCTCAAATCATGTTAATTTAAGATTGGTTGGGTTTGAGACATAATTGAATGCCAATATTTCTGGAACATTGTGGATTATTATGACTCATTGTAATTTAATATTTTTAACCATGAGGAGTATCTTAACACTTGTTAAATTTATTATTTTAACCATGAGCACTATCTCGACTCATGGTAATTTAATTCTTTTAACCATGGGGTGTATCTCAAATTAAGGGAAATTAAATATATTAACCATGAACTGTATCAAATGTTGTGATTAATTTTGTAATTTTTAACCATGAGATGTACCTTGACTCGTGATTAATTTAATATTATTAACCACAATGTGTATATTGAATCATTATTAATAAAATATTTATACTTTGATTATATTTTGGAGATTCCCACAGATCATGGTTTTAAAAGATCATATTCTTGCATAGAAGTTTCCATGTATGTATTTTTGAAGGAGGACTAGGTATGGAATTTTGTGATGGATGGCCATATAACATAACAAATAACATTCCATTCAGAGATATTTCCCTATTGAGAGAATGTATCCCAATGTGATTTCATGAGGAACTCATAGTTTGAAAATTTAGTAATTTTAAAAGATTGATCCTAGGAGAGGGATTCATATCTGATCCATGTCCTCTCCATCTACACTCCTAATCTCTTTTCTCATCTATTTTACAATTATTTCCCATGATAATCCCCTCATCCATGATGTTATCCAGTTTTATTCTACCAGAATCTTTAATGGTACTTATAAGTAGTAGTAAGTAACTTGTTTTCCCAATCTACTGGTCAAGTCATAATAGGAGATTTTAGGAGAATTGCATAAGAGCTCTGCATAGCAATATATCAATGGACTTTGTTAATTAATTTATTCACATTGTGGGATTCAGTATATTAACACCTCATAATGAAAAAGACATTCATTTTTCGGACGAAATAATGTACCACCTTGGACCTCAAAAGATACTACATCCACATACTGAATGAACCATATATTATTCTTAAATAATCGACAAAAACTCTTATTTTTATGCTAAAACTCATCCAAACATAGCATAGTGTTTTGAATGGAACATTCATCCACAAATTAATTCAATAGCTTTTTGGAAGAAATAAAATGATTCCTTAGACCGAAAATGGTTGAAAATGTATGACCCTAGAAGCAATAAATAATTTTCATCCATGAACTATCATGACCCCAAAATAACATTACCATTTTTCTAGTGCACTAGAATATTCGTTTGGAAACTGAATTTCACCCACACATGATTTAATGTTTTATGAAGGTGACTTATTCACATAGATATTAAGATTTGTATGTGGTTATTTAATGCAATCCCCCAAATGTGAAAGGTTTTTTGCAATTCCTACATCCAAACCCTCTCTCGGCATACTACTCTTCTTCACCGACTCAATATTGCAAATCATTTATATGATATCCTACATGTTTCCTATATAAAATCTTCATCTGTAGAAGACCTCATATGTGGGAGTTTGAATATGATTATGATGACATGATTTGATGGATCGAATCAAACTCATTAGATGGATTGTATTTTAGGCATATCATTTAACTAATGAACAATGTTCTTCAAATATACTTATCACATATCAAAAAATCATGTGGGTTTGGCTTCAGTTTATAATGAAACTGATTGAAAATCCTCTTAGAAAAATGTATAGGTTCCACTCCCATCATATTCTTCCAAATACAGCAACACCCCGTGTCGTCCCTCATCTCTGCTATGCTACCGACCCAAGGTCTAGCTTTAAACAGGTTCATTTCACCCCCTTTCTAGATATGATAGCTATCCTCCTAGATCCCTAGTGTTGTTGAGGACGCTCTGACATATTGTTTGATTAGCTGGCAACCCTGGTTATGCATGGTTGGATTATTTTTTAGCTATCGGAGAATTTGAATACATATATGAAAAATATATGATAATTGGGAATAATATTTTTCCAAAAAAAATTGATACTGCAACCTCAGCTTTTATTCTTCAAATATACAACTTTCGTGTCCCTCATTGAAAAAATTAAGCACATTCGATGGGTTTCACACATGAAAAATCTCCAATGAAAATGGTGCTAATAGAATAAAAATATGCTTTATAATTCCTTTAATATATAAAATTTTCTAATCCAACTATCACATATATTTTTCTCAATATTCATCACACTAATGGTATTTTTGATCCCATGTTATAACTAATATAGAATAAAAAAATATTTATTATTAATTCCATATATTTATTCCATTACTAGATATTTGTTTCATTCCACTTGTGACATTAATGTTTTTCACTCTCTCAAAATATTGATTATTTGATAACAATTTTGGATCTATTTAAATCTCAAGTTTTCATTGAATTCCATTTCCAATATCCAATAAGAGAAATACATTTTATTAAAACCCATCAATGAGCCAAGAAAATTGTATTCTTCCCTTATTGTAGTTCAAAAAATGAATTCACTTCTTCACAAATTGGACATGATTTATGAACCATAACTCTATATCTTGAAACGTTTTCATATATTGTGAAGTTTATTATAGTAAACAAAATAATTTCATGCAACTGAAAATATTATATTTTATAATATTCATAAATTATAATACCATCCTCTCATAATGGTTTTTAATAATCAATTATTGATGATTGGTAAACATCAAAACCATTTTAAGCCTATTTTGGTCAATAAATCATTAAAATTAATGTGATATATATTTGTATAATAAAATCTCCTAAGATAAGTAATAAATTAACAAAATAATCCATGGTTAATGTTTTATATTAAGGATTTGATATGGATTCATGCTATCTATTGTCATCCAATGTATAATATTGTTATATATATTTCAAAATTATTGAACTTTTTGATCAGTATTACTTCATTGTGGACAATCAGTTGGACGGTGTAATTTTCTATATGATATTCACCCATATACATTCAATCATAATCATTTTACATCATTTGAATTTTCAAATTAACAATTTAGATGTGGAATTATAAAGAGATAACAATTTTTTGAGGAGTCTTGATAATCTATGATTTTTTTTATGATTATATCATGATTCTTATGATTTAAGATACTTTGAAGGACCTTTGTATTATTTTCTATATATCACATAGTCTTTCTGGTAGACATGTATCTTTATGCACCCTGAATGAATTGGGAATAATATTATAATTATATTATAATGTGAATCTAAAATAATGTTCTCTTTAGTAGGTATGTATTTTACCAAGTATATCAAATATATAAAACTGTTTTCAATAATACCATATTGGGCCTTAAAATAAATCAACCATAATACCATTGATAAAACTGTAAATTTTATACAACATGGAATTTTTTTACCATCACCATATAGGCCCACAATAATTTATTCATTCTCAATTTCATCTATATCAATGTCATTAATCATTTCATCAAATTAATCAAACATATCATCTTGGAAATCATTATCATCAATTGATTTGGAATTCTACCCAATTTCATCATATTGAATCCAAGACTGTAACTCAAATTATAAACATGATAAATTAAATGATCATTAATTTCTAAACATTTTAACTTTTTTATACTTCAATTTTTCAACTATAGAGAGAATAACATTTCATTGTTGGGAAAATTTCATTTAGAAATTAAAGAAATCATTGACCCCATCCACATATTCATCACTCTTTTTCATATAGTAATCCAACTACGACTCAGTATCACCTATAACAGGTTTCAATTATTTAATATATGTTATTTTATTTCGAAATGTAAATTCAAAATTTATTTTATAAATCACAAATGAAACAAGTAGAATAAAAATAGTATACTTTTATAATCACGTTTCATTATATAATTAAATAATATTCAAACCATATGTTTTATTAACAAAAAATTAAAATATTTTATTTTATTTATCAAAATATTTCATTGAAAATCATGTATTTGTACTTTTAGTAAAATGAAATAAAAAATATTTTTTTTTTAAAATTTTATAAAAAAAATTATAATTTGGAATATTTTTTACTTATTTTAAAAAATATAAATAAAAAATATAGAAAATGAAAATTTTCATTTTCAACATATAAATTAAAAATGTTTTTAAAAAGAATTGATTTGAATATCTCATAAAATTTAATAATTCAAATAAATATGTACATGTCAAAAAACACAATATAATTTATATAAATTAATATAGAATAATTTTAATTTATAATAGAGAAAATAAAATTTAAAAATGTTTTTATTAAAATTTCTAAAAAAGAATAACAATTACACACATTTATGAACATTATTTTATAGATTGTAAATTAATTATTTATTTCATAATTCAAATTTAAATATGAATGAAACAAATATCATTAGATAAAAATTATTTATGAATAACTACCCATGAATATATCTTTTCATTTAAATAAGTATCATTAGTATTTAATAGAGATAGATAAAAATATGAAAGAGTACATCAAAATGTAATAGGAATTAACAATGATTGTAAAAAGATATTATAATTTTTAAATGAAATGGAACTAATTATGGAATGTGTCAATTAAAAGTATATTTAGATTAACAATCAACTTTTTTATGTTAAATATTGTCATGATAATAATAGATTCTATAGTAATCATAATGGTAAATAACCTAAGAAAAAATAATTATGATTTAAAAAATCATAATGAAACAAAGTTAATGATAATGAATAACTGAATAAAGATATTCAATTTATTATAATGATTTTCATATAATAAATTAGAACTTTTAAGTTATGTATCAATAATGGATAATCAATGACTAGAAATCCTTAATGTAATATGAATCGTAAATCTCTTCCTCTTGTAATTATTTGATTAAATATGCCAATAATATTTTCAGATAATAAAATGAATATCACAAGTATACAGTCCATGGTGACTCAATTTAATCTTCCATTAAAACTTTTATATAATAATATCCTACATTTACATTTGATGGAAAATAAATAAAGTAATTATATTTTAATCATATTTAAATAATAATGATTTAAATATTTAGAACAGATTATTTTTTATTATATTCATTAGAAGAAATATTTTAAAATAAAATATATTTCAAATGAATGAAAATATATAAAAAATGAAATTTTTTAAATTTTAGTAAAAAAATACAAAAAATGGATAATGGTATAAGATACCAATATATATTCATGAGTAACATTGAAAGAAAAAAAAATTATAATTTATTAATTAAATGTGATATTTTAATGTGTAATCATAAGGAATATAATTATAAACCAAAATATTTGTATAATGAATTATTTTTAATGATGATAATGGATAATAAAATTTGGTCCAAATATTTTTAATACCCCAGAAAAATATTTAATATTACTAAATAAATAAATATACATAGGAGTAAGACAATGATAGAAATGTTAATCCAAAGACGTCATATTGAACCAAAAAGGTGGAAACCAATGGACGATAGGTGTGGTTGATAGTGGTTGATGGTGGATGAAATAGATTTTACTCTTATGTGCCAATGAAATAATGTTTTAGTGTTCTATTTATTATAGAATACCAACTGTTTTCACCTTGTGGAAAACAAACAATATAATGGGTAACATAAATTTCAAAACTATAGAAGGTATTTTATATGAGGTATTTAATAATATATATTAAAATCTGTTTTGACATGTTTATTAAACTATTTGTGTAAAAAATAGCAATTGTTTCCTGTTATAAAACAACATGTTTGAAAAATAAATACATCATTTGTTATGAATTGATTTTTCAAATAATGTTTGGACTAGTGTTACTTAATCTCACAAATAGAGAATATATTTACATTACTACCAATTTATATAGTAAAAATAAATTCAACTAATGAATATGATGCATCACTCATTTCCTCACAAACAAATTAGGATGTTAACTCTCACTATTAGGATTTGTTGTTAATACGCATTTCAATTATCAATTTAAAAATCAATGTGAATATTATCCTCCCCATTAATAATAATGAATTATTATTTATGGTAGTAAGGGGTAAATACTAATAATTTCATGGTATTCATCTTATTCATTATGTAAGAGCTAAAATCTAGTCCTCCCCCATTATTATCCTTACATTTGAGAGTTCAATGATGATTAAATTTAGATAATAAAGAATCCACATTTCTCAAGTAAAATAAATATCAATTAATAACCCTAAATTACAAATTATTGGGGTCAATGTAGAAAATAAAATTGATTAATCTGGACATAAATTGTTGTTCATAATGTTTGTTGTCTTATTATTGATTCCAAGAGATGTATGGACATGTTTATTAATGATTGAGAATAATTGAATTTTATATGATAGTTTTGTTTCCTATTATTTCTATAAATTGAGTCACATTAAAAATAAAATTATCTAAAAGTTAACGTGTAAGGTGAAGGATTATAGGATTTTTGATAATTTGTTGGTTTTTAAAATGGTTTTTACTAGTTCTAGAATAGTTTTTTGGGTTTTTTTGGAATTTTTGAATCTAAAAATTATATTTTAATAATTCTAGAACTACAAATGGTTTATAAATTATCTATATAAATTCCATTCAACATAATATTTATATTCATATATGCTATTTGTAAAGGTGATCCATCTCTATACAATGAAATTCCAAACTTTATTAATGGTTATCCATGCATACATAAGGTTCATTAATATTTTCATAGATGTAAATAATCTCTACATGAGGGTCATTGAACTCTTATTAAGGATCATTTAAGACCGTAAAAGAATATTTTACATGGAATATATGAGTCACATACATTTGATTCATAAAAATTGTTGTATGATTCATGACATAGAGGAAATTTAGGTATTCTAAAATGTCATAATTCATGTTTTAAGAATTTAATTTTTTAAATATTATTTCAAAATCAAGTGATACATTTTGATCTAGTATTAAATGAATTAAATCAAAATTATGAAGTTGTTTTTAACAAGCCTTTGAAGATGCACATGGTCCATTAAGAGATACACATGATCCATTTAGAGACTATGTTGCATTTCATGTTAATTGTTATCCAATACATATTGTAATACATGGGATTATTTCTAGTGGAATGTCTGATCTCAATTTTTTCATTAAAAATAGTCTATAAAGATATTGAGTATTCAACCATGTAAATTTTCGTAGGTCTTATATGTGGGTTCATTTTGGTGTAATTTTATAGTTATTCCCTATTACTCTAACTAATAATTTTGTAAAATAGAAAACATAGAATAATTGTTAATTACATAATCAAACCCACCCTTATTGATTTAAATCCTCCTGTAAATGTATTTTAAATTAGAATAAGGGTTTAGATCTCTTAAATTGACACACTATTATTTTAAGGTCTATGTGAAGGTATTTCTATTTGGTTCGAGATACCATTATTTAATTATATTCCTGAAATTATGTAAATAGATAATTTAGGATATAGGAATGGTTTCCCATGTTTTATTAGAATAACTATAACATTTAGAAGGGACATATGTTTCTGTATCTCTTTTAATTATCTCTAGATGATTGGATTCTACAATTTATTGTTTTAATGACCATTTTGAAGTTGTATGTTTGATAAAAATAATAGAAGGTATATTTATATTTATGGGAATACTCAATATTATATATTTTCATCCTTATAAATGAGGGAGTATTTAAATGTAAAATAAAAAATGATAGTTAATTTAACACCCCAATCTTCTACGATATCATTCTATTTGAAAAATACAGTAGCGTGTGTTGTACACAACATCGAGTTCTAACACACATTTCAACAAATCAAACTAGCCGTTATGAACAATAATACCCACTTTTTGAAATTTTATAAAATTTATCTTTCAAAATAGACTTCATATTTTCATTCGTAATATCGAAATTAGCCTAGGGTGAATTTTTGGTAATTTACTAAAAACAGTCAATTTTTGATGAATAGTGAAAAAACACTGAGTTATAGTTTAAAAAAGAATATATATTTAAATAATTAATTATTTTATATAAATATAATTACTGAAAAAATAGATACATAATAACTATATATGTTCAATGTAATACATTTTAGTTTTTTAGAATAAGTTTAGATATATAAATTTTTTTTGATCTTTTCACCGCCTTTTACCCACCTCATTGGCGAATTGGTAAATTCACATAAAACATAATTTTACGGCTTCTGTAAATGGAATATAAAAAATTTGAGAGACAAGGTTAATATCAAGTAGTAAAATGTGGTTCAATACGATAAAAAAATTTATGCTCAATAGTAAGTTTTTTCTTTTCTTTACCACAGTTAAAAATAAAATGGGTAATTATGGGTAAAAATGATATTAATAATAACCTAAAACATGTCCTAATTATATTGTAAACGTGTATCTCTACCAAAAACAACCTTAGGAATAAAATATTATCATTTAGGCCCTCGTGGATTAGATTAAGATATCTATTATTATTTAATTCAAAGAAGATTTAAAAGAATTAAAATCAATGTTTTTTTACTAAAAAATTCTTAATATAGGGTTATTCATAAGATAAATTAGATTATAAATATTCATAAAAATAGTAAAATATTTCCAACATTATAGTGGTTTATTTATAATTTTTAGAAATTAAATAATTTAATTTATTTGTGACACAATGGTGATGTTGTAATTACCTAATTAATGAAATAATAAAATAATTGATATTATAAATATCAAAATAAATGTAATTTGAGAATTTTTATGAATTAAACTAATTAAATAGGTCAATATGACATGTTAGTATTTATTTAATTATGTTTTTTTCGGATGTAATAATGTTTTTAAGATATTCACAAAAATCAAATACCAATTAGTGTCAAGATTGACATAAAAGTGTTTTTAAAAACAATTATATTATTAATTGATATTAAATTCTGAAAAATAAATAGTTAGTCCAAGAGACATATATTGTTATTTTTGTATCATTAATGAACCACTTGGATTTCTATTGGATGTATATAGTAAGTTTATTAACTATATAATATAAAAATACAAAGTGACATGGTAATGTCAAACTAATTAACTAAGAGTCAAAACTAAAGGATAAGGTTAATATGATGACCCGAACCTATCTAAAATCTATTGGTTGAAATTAATTTTACACATCCCCACCTTATAACTTGAATAATCCACTTTATAGCAATTTGATTCCGAATATGATTTAAATATAAAATAATACATTAAGTTTTTCTAAAAGAGACCCTCCTTCGATATATAAATGGACACCACTTCTATCCAATTTTTCACACCTTCAAAGGCTTTTGGTTCATCCAAAACCTACTCAAATATTCTCTCAACTTCCCTCACTTCAAACTAGGTTCCATAGTTTGATCAGAAATCCAACCTATAGAGCCCTTTTGATCAAATCAAAAGGAAGAACCTGAAGAAGATGTAATGTTTTCACCACCATCTTACAAGTTCATTTCTTGTTCAACTTCTTCTTTAAATTATAAAATAATAACTCTAGTATATCTTATATAATGTTATGTTATTATAAATATGGTACAACCATATTCATTATTTTATCTATCCCTTGAATGAAATGTCACCATACATGCGTACGTACGACTTACCGTCTCTACGTCGTTGTGTAATTGTTATTCAAATAATTATTATTTGGATGGGTATAATAACGATGTGTAATTAATTTAAAAAATAAATATAACATGATAATTGTTTTCTATTTATGATAAAACACACAATTATATGTTATTTTAATATCAAAATAATGATATTGTTTCTCTTGCGTATGTGTAGACTATCGTCTCCACGAATGCAATGAGATTCATTCCCCATTATATCCAATCAATAATATTTTTCATTTAATGGTTAAAAATAATGTTTAAAGACTTAATATCATTATTGTTATGAATAAGATACAACCTATCCATAACAAACACAGCTTATGTAACAAATCATATAATGGAAAACGAATCAGTTAACACCCTAAACAGCAATAATACCAACAAAGATATGTTAAAAGATCATATATGATATCATATTAATGTATATTATTATTTTATAATTTAATAATAATTATTTCACCACTTTACAGGAGTTTAACCTAACCTCAACCATGAAAAAGTACATGGTAAGGGTTTATTCCACAATCTCTTAATTCTTTGAGGTTGTTTATACATAATTATCTACTAGGACCTCTTTATCATACACATCCATGATTCTTAAAACTGTATTTCTAATCATTCTATATATTTTAATGAATATTGGTTAAAGTCATTTATACACTTGTTTACTTTTTATATAATTTTTATAAAGGAATCTTTCCTTCGTTTTCCAAACAATGTCCTTTTTATCCTTTTTTAAAAAATTAAGGTAAGAATGTTTTTTTAAATTATACAGCGGGTGAGGTTATTTTCCACCGTTATAAAATAATCGAATCTTCCATTACAATATTTTAAGAATATTATCAATGTAAATGCATTATTTTATAATTATGTGACTTTTAAATGATAAAAAAAGATATATTTCTCTCAATTAGTTTTGATTTTATCTATGTCAGCATCCTTTGATGTATTTTAATCTTATTTGATGTTGATTTATTATAAAAATCCTCCATATTTTATTGAAGGTTTTGTGAAATGTTTTACTATGGATGTGTAATTTTTATACAATTCATGGTTAATGGAGAAATTATTGACATTTCGTATGCTAGTTTTAATATGAATGTTTATGTTATGTGTAAACGTGCTCATATGAGGAATGCATTGGACATAATAAGTGACGGGTGGAGCCCGCTATTGCTCCTCGAATCATAGGTAGGTCTCATGAGACAATCTCGTGTCTTGGGACTAGCCCTTGATGAAATCATATATTTAGTCTTGGAGTGAGGCCTTGGCTACGTGGTAATGATAGTATGGTATTATGCATTCCATCATTAAGAATGTGGTTATTGATATTGCATGTGAATATTTGACTAGTATAATATCTATGTGAATAACTAAATGGAATTATTTCATTTTATTTCTTCTATATTATGCTGAATTTCGTGTTTAAAAGGATTATGATTATGTTATAAATTGCCTTAAATGTTTATTCATATTTATGAAAGTTTCTGCTATATTGTTATCCTTATTGAGCATCTGAGCTCACCCCTTTGAATGTTTTAATTTTCCCTGGATGTGACGAAGTATTTTATGAATGACCTACAGAGATAGAAAGAGGGGATTTGAAGACAATATGTTGATGTAGTTTTTATTTTATGATGTAATTTTAAGAATTATGAATATATATAGTGTTTAAAAAACTACTAAACTAATCGGTCTTTAGATACTTGATCATTTCTAATCATTCCAATGTTATGTAATATCGCACTGACACTGGGTAACTGGTGTCGTGGTGTTACAGTTAATGCACTTCATGTAAACATGATAATATTTATAATAGAAACATCAATATGATATGAAATATTATATATATTTGGAAATTGAAATATAAATATCTTCAAAATAAGGATGATGAATCTATAGATGAATATTTTACAAGTGAATATAAAATTGTTATCATTTTTATAAACCTTTGTGGAATGCTATAGGATTTAATTTTTGGTTAGGATTATTCTATGAATCATTATAGATAAAATATATGTAAAAGAATCAACCCTTAAATATAGATCTCCTAATACACGTCCACTTTATTATCTATTCTACATACTCATATCCTTTGAGATGATGATGGAAAATTCTACAATGTATATGTGTGTTCTATAAAAATAAATCTATTTTAAATAGTTACGTAATGATAAAATTATTATATATATGTGGATGAATATGTTTTTTTGTTCTAACAGTGAACAAGATATAAATGATATTTTTGATAATATTGTGTATCATTTCTCTAGATGGTGATAAATTGAAATTGGAATGAACATTGTAAATATTTACAATGATTATTCAAGATATATATTGAAACATATCATAAATGTGACCAGTATAGAATGAAAAAAAATATTTATTAAGAAAATAAAATACATAGAACATTCACGAAGAAGAATAATGAAATTTAAAACACTAAATATAAATCTAAGGGTGGGATTTTTTGAAAATATAAAAAATAATGATACATCTTAACTATGTTTGGAGGTAGTGGTGATAGTGAAAGTAAATAATAAGTTCATCCTTTTAGTGATTAAGCTCATGAGAAGGTACTCATTAATAAGGTGAATGATGAAAATATCGGTTAATTTGAATTTTTTTTACTATTTATGCGAATAAGAATATACGTTGATAATGTTTATTTTGATGAGAGAGTATAAATAATGTCTCTCAAATGTTTAATATCTTGAAAAATTAATTTAGAATATAAAATATATAATAAACATATCTATATTATGGAATCTGATCTTACTGATGAAAACTAAATGTTAGATTAGGAGATTAGGTATATGATAATGTATCTTGATGATGATAAAATTTGAAATATCAATATATATGATAATGTGAATGAAAATAATAATGAGATTGGACTTATCCATTAATAATTAGGGAGTACTATGAACGATCTAAATAAATTCTAATTTAATTCCTAGAAATCATCTCAAGAATATAGTTAATGCTAAAATAATGAATATTATTAGTAAGACTAGAGAAAAACACTATCAAAAGAGTTGAATAATATTGAAAATGGTTTTACCACGTCTTTGAATATGGATCAAGTTATTGGGACAAATTATGTGGCTAAATTTTGTAAATAACATAGAACAAGAATTGATGGAAACTAGAACATGAAAAACAGCTACAATTTTGTGGCGCTAATGAGTCTTAGAAGGTGGTTATTTGGAAGAAGAATATATTTGGAGTTCTCAATAATTTTGGTTCATAAGAAGAATCTATGTTTATTGGTAAAATGTAAGAAGAAATGCGGGTGTCGTGACCTAGACAAAAAAACTTCTTACCTAGGATTGTATACCATTTATGGATACTAATGGAAGTATAGAAGAAAATGAAATATTATAATAATTTATTGGTTCAATAATAAATAAATAAATATATAAATATGAATCCAAGATTATTGGGAGGAATAAATTGGACAAAAATTTTCTCAATCAAGGAAAATTAATTCAAAAACAATCATGATAAAAATTTAAAAAAATCTAATGATGATTGATGATGGACACACATCCTCTTCACAATTTAAATGGCTGCGACCCTCAATCCCCTTGATGATGGAGGTGACTGAAATTCTCCCTCTAACTGGGGTGGGGCCCTTTATGATCCTTTATGAAGATCATAAATCTTTTGTCCCATTCCCTATCCCTAAATTTATACCACAAGTTTCCCTGGATTGAACATTTCCCTAAGGTTCCTGATTTTAATGAAGGTCACCAAGAACTCCTTATCATGATCTAGTAGTTTATTAAAGCCTAGTATCTCCATATCTTTACATTTGTTGCATGATTTATGAAATATATTCTATTGGTAGACTCGTTTTACATGTTTGTGTTTGAATATTGGGGTCTCAAAGATCATGTGATGGTGGGATTAATTGATGGATGATACATTACGATTATATTTGAAAAGGAAGAGGACCTAACTTTGGAGTGGTCTTCGGCACCCCTTTGATTTAATTCATAATGGTTATTCCTCATTATATGGATCATTGATATTCATATGAATCATGATTCACAGATGATTTCCACTTGTGATCGATTTCCTAAACTCCCACTGCCTTTTAAAAATCCTTCCTTAATTTATATGCATGGAATTATAGTGGGAAGGTGTATTTTTTCAGATAGCAGGACTCATTTGGGTTTTAATCACATGGATCCAATAGTTTTTGTTAATGTGGATCTATCTAAGTCACCAGTTGAGTTTTTATTGATTTTTTTGGTGATGAATTTTGATAAAAATAGTTGTCCATCTATGAATAATGGGTGGAGTTATGTCCTTCTTGTTAATATTTTTGTCCCTCTAGGTTATGTTGCAGAAATCACAGTAGAGTGAGTAATGATATGATTCTTGTTTTTGAGGCATCTGGTGCATGATATAAATCGTCTTTTGATGCTCAAGTTGTTGTTGTGGTATGGTTGGACTAGAGGGTTTCCAATCTGAGATCAGGGTTGGAACCTACAATTGGACCAGGTCTTGGACAACTGGCCCTTGAGATTGTGTGGGCTAGTCTTCCAGTTGTACTGGGGGACCATGGGACTACAATGGGTGACTTCCATTTAGAAAAGAGGATGTTTGGTGTCAACTGAAGCCCATGGTGGGTGATATTTTCAAGCAATTGGGGAGTGACTTGATGCTTTCTGATGCTGGATATTCTTCAAGTAGGGAGGGTGTATGGGGCTCTCTTGGGGGGGCATTGCTACGGAGGAGATTCCTATTAATCCTAATAGTAGTCTGAAGAAAAGGCTGGAATCCGTTCCAACATTCAACTGCTTTGATGGGATGGAACATGAAGAGGAGGTGCATGGGCCTCTGATTGATGATGGTGGGAGTTCTAGGATTGTTGTATAGAAACAGATTGAGGTGCATGCCATTGTTTATGGCCATGGTGGTAGGTGTGCGGCACATATTTCCTATTAATCCAAGATGATTTTGGACAGCATTGGGTGTACATATGGTGATGATGAATAATATAAAAGGGAGATGCAGGTGATTATGTCCAATAGTGATTGTATTATTTAGAATGAGGTGTGGTACCATGTCTCTCATGGAACACTTGAGGTTGCTCATTATTTTTTCAGGTGATAGTGTGGAGGTTGATGATATTAATGTGGTCCAGCATTCTTGTCTGGGGAAATTAAACAAGTTTCCTGGGATGGATGGGTAATTGACTATTAATCTATACAAAGATGAGATGGACATCACAACAGGGAAAATTGGTGACGTGGTTTGTCCTGATTTGAAGGAGGATTGGGGCATGTAGCTATTGATGGTAGGATTGATGTCTCCTCCTAGTCTAGCTCTTGTGGAACATGCACTGGTGGTTCCTTGGGTGCCCAAGTGTGGGGTTCTTTCTGACTGTTCCTATAACTAGGAGGCCTATTTCATCCACGATCAAGATCTTTTCCATAATTATGGTAGAAAGATGAACCTCAATATGGCTATGATAATAAGGAAAAATAATTTCTAGATGAGGAAATTCCATTGGGGATGGAAAACAAGTCTACATGGGTCTCTTTAGATCCCCAATAGAGGAAACTGAGGAAGGACTACTATACTTTTCCAAAGAGTGCTTCCACGAGAGCCTCCTACAAAGCTATGGAAAATTCTTATGGCATGGGAGGTCAGTCTGTCAGGGCACTTCTTAATATGGAGCAGTAAAATTGTTGGGAGTATGACACTACCTTCCGAAGGCAATATGATTCATTTTAACTGGATTCTATAGAGTTAGCTTCCTCCTCTAGTTATAGTGATTATGAGGATCCATAAGGTTATGTAGACCTTTATTTGTAGTTCCTGTTTCTTTCTATTTTTTTTGGTATTTTTGCTGTTTTTTGGTGTTTTGGGGGGTCTAGGGTTTTTTGGTTTGTTACTTTTGACCCTGACCCACCTGTGTATACTTTTCATTTCATTTTTTTAATATTGGGGGGGTGAGGAATAGCCCGGGATCCGAAACTTGTTTTTATGGGGGGGGGGTGGTTCATAGGCCTATGCCAAGGGATCAGAAACTTGTTTTTCTTGAGGAGGTCGAGTTCATTAGCTCTGAGAGTTCCTATCCATTCAGAACATTCATCATGCATGAGGCATTCTGCTCCAAGTTCCTCCATTGAGGAAATTCTAACTGAAGCACCAGTAGCAGGTTTCACCATCATTGGATCAGAAGAGAGTAGATATAGTATGTAAAGGACAACCTTGTGATGCATGCTATCATCAAATAGCAGAGCAAGGCAATGGTGGTGGTCTTCATCGTAGTCAAATATGTCATGGAGGGGGTCATGGTAAGATTCATGCTTTATTGTTTAAGCTCCAGGTGATCAAAATGACGTTTGATATACCGTTTTCATGATTTCAACAATGGATCATTCCTTGTTTGATTCCGGAGAGACTCACTAATTTATATAACCTACACCTTTCCACGATTTTTTACTTAAGGTTGAAAGGCATCAGGTTCTATGGGCATTGACTATGCCATTTGGAGGTCGAACTGACTTGTTTGAAGAATTTAGGGACTATGAGCTACTTCTGGGGAAACACCACTCTTTGGGAGATTTACTATGTGTACAGATACATATATATGATTTCATATTCATCGTGGATTTTTTTATTAGTTGCTAGCTATCTTGGATTTCGTTGTGAAGAATGTGGTGTTCTTCGATGAATATAGAGAGACAACGGTTTTGGTTGGCAATTGAGGCCCTCATATGGGTCATAGGTGTGTTCCCTCCATGTCATCCTTGATGGATGAGCTGATTCTGAGTGCATTGGAGGTTCAATAGTTGGTGTTTCCCATGTTTATAAAACAATATTCTGATGTATTTCATTAAGTGGTTTGTAGCATTACCCCCAAGATAAGAGATTGAGTTTTGGATCGAGCTACAACAATGACTGTCTCCTATCTCTATGTCTTTATATAGGATGAGACCTTTAGAGTTACATGATCTAGGTATATTTCTTGATTGTCTATTACAATGTGGTTTTATTTTTCCAAGTGTTTCATTGTAGGGCTCACTAGTCCTGTTCATGAATAAGGATGGTGGTAGTTTGTGGTTGTGTATCGACTATCGTTGTTTAAAAAATGTTATAGTGAAGAATCACTATCTTATTTCACAAATTTATGATTTATTCAATAAAATAAAGGGTTCATGTTGGTTCTAAAAGTTCAATTGTGGTATGGATTTCATCAGATCCATGTTAAGGAAGAGGATATCCAAAATAATATTTTCTATTGTTTTCATGGGCATTATGAATTCCTGGTAATGTCTTTCGGTGTAACAAATCCTTTAGCTGTCATCATGGGAATGTTAAATTCTCTGTTCCGCTATTTCCTTGAATTTTTTTGGTGGTTTCCATTAATGATAGCCTTGTGTACTCCATGTCCGAGATGGATAATGTAGAGCATGTGTACACCATTTTGGTTGTTCTTCATCAAAAAAGTTGTTTGGGAAGTTTTCAAAGGGTGATTTTTGGGCTCGAGAAGTTTGTTTCACGAGAATGTTATTTCTCATTAGGGAGCAGCTATGGATCCATCATAGATATAATTAGTTGTGTCATGGTAAGCCTTAATGATATTAGAATAGGTGTGAAGTATCCGTTGTCTCACACGATACTATAGGAGGTTCTTAACTGATTTGTCTCGGGTTAAAAATCGTATGACAACATTGACTAGGAAGAATCAGGCATTCATGTGGAATGATCAGTGTTAGACAGTTTTTCAATATTTGAAGGATAATTTGGTAAGTGCTCCAATTCATTATCTTCTAGTAGTGGTATTTTAGTTTGATGTTTTTTGTGATGCTTTGCATCTCGGGTTAGGTTGTATCTGATGCAACAGAGATCCGTTGTTTCTTATGGGTCTCGATAGTTGTCTCCCCATGAATGTTAAAATTCCACACATGATCTTTATTTGGTAGAAATATTGTTTTCTCTGATATTTTTGAGACATTACCTCATTGATGTGCACTTTCTGGTTTTCACTATCATAAGATCATGATGAATATTTTATCCCAGCATGACTTGAACATGAGGAAGCCTCAGTGGATTTTTTACATACAAGAATACGACATTAAAATATCGTATACCCCTGGAAAGGGGAATTTTGGTGCTATTTCTGTCAGTATGAAGTCTGGTAGTGATGGAGTGCATGAATTTGGTGATTCTTGGAGTGTTATGGGAAAACATTTAGCATTACTTATCGATATAAGAGAATTTGGGGGAAGAAGTTGCCTTTTACAGAAAATGTTGCAGTCTTCTCTAGTGTTGCAGGTGGCTGAGACCTAGCTGTGGCATATAGAGGTGTTGGCCTGGAGAGATTATTTTTTTTGTGGAAAGGCCCCTAATGGTTGGTGTGAGGTTAAAAAACCCCGGTTGTTGTATTATGGAAGGATTTTCATTACCATGGAGATGCATTAGATGGTTCCCAGAGAGTTTAATAGTTCAACATTAGTGGAGAATTATGACATGAGAGAGATGTGAGGAGGCTTAAAGTGTCAATTCATGTGTCCTAGGATAAATTTTGTTTTTGGGGTGTTTGTGTCTTGATATTTGTTCTTCCAGAAGGGGATGGCCAACCACCATGTCCCTGGTGGGTTTCTCCATCTGTTAGATATTCATTAGTGGAAGCGGGAGGACATCTTAATGGACTCAATTACTATATGACACCATTATCAAGGGGACATGATGCTATTTGGGTGGTAGTAGTACATTTATCAATATCAACCAACTTTATAGATATAATGGAGTCGAGCGCAGTAGAATATTTTTCAGGGAATCTTCGGGAGGAGTTGTTGAGAATCCACAGAGTCCCATGGACAATCATTTTAGATCAAGATCCGTGTTTTTTCGCTAGGGTGTGGAGAGGTCTCAATCATGATTTAGGTTGTTAGTGATTCCTTAGACTTATTTTTACCATAATATGGATGTAAAGAAAGAGAAGTCATTCTAGACTCTTGATGACATGTTCCAATCTTGTTTCCTATATTTCGAAGGTTCATGGATGAGGAACTTAACCAAGGGGTATTTCTCTTACAATAATATTTTCCACTACACCAATGGTATGGAGCCATTTTACGACTATTATGGACAACCTTTCCATTCGTAATTGTGCTGGACTAGGGTCGGAGAGTCAGTAATTCGCAAATTGGAACTTGTGTAGAATACGACAGAGATGGTTTATGTGATTCGTGAGAGGATTAAAATTGTGAATAATCATTAGAAATTATATGTTGACCAAAGGAGGATAACTTGGGATTTTGATTTTGTTGATCACGTGTTTCATAAGGTGAATACCCATCATGAGAAGCAAAGGATTGGTCATGGTTGTAAGTAGTCTCACCGATTTATTGGGCATTTTGAGGTGTTGGTTCATGTGGAAGCCATGGTGTATCGAGTAGCACTTCCCCCATAGATGATTCAAAAAAAACAATTTATTTAAATTGTCATATCTCTATAATTTTATTCATGATGAATCTCACATCATCAATTGTGGAGAGATCGATGTGGATGATGATGTGACCTTTGATAAGTGGCCAGTAGAGATCGAAGACATCCACAAGAAGTTGTTGAACATGGATTATATCCTCATGGTTTCTATCTTGTGGAAACATGGTGGTGTTTAGGAGAGTACCTAGGAAGGCGAGTCACATATATGTGCTCAGTACTGAGATTTTTTTGGTGTTATGGTCTTTTCATGAAATGATGTTCACTGAGTTTATATATACTTTTTGTGTTTATGAGTTGGCTTTATTTTATTTCATCTTCTAACTTGATCTCATTGGATAGGTATCTCGATGGGTGGTTGTTTGGACGCCTTTTCTGTTTCCTTTTAGGTTGGTCTTGAATTCTCAAAGATGAGAATGTTTTGAGAGGTATCTGATTCAATGTCTTGGACATATCCGGTCTATTCCATTGATGAAATCTAGTGTCTCAGGTGATATGGGAGGTCAAAGAGACTTATCTCTACCACATTTTCAAATTTATAGTTCTATGAATAGTGTTATAAATTTTTTTGAAAATTTCCATTAGTGATTCATTTGTTTAATGATGTCATTGAGGACTCATTTTGTGAACACTGCCATCAGTTACTCATTTTGCGAATAGTGCCATTGATGAGTTATTTTTTTAATGTTGTCATCAGTTATACCGATGTGAACAGCACCCTCGGTGAGGAATTTTGAGAACACTACCATTAGTGAGTCATTTGGTGAATAGTTCCCTTAGTGAGAAATTTTTTTGAACATTAACATCTGTGAGTCATTTCGTGAACAGTTACATCGGTGAGTCATTTTGTGAATAAATCCATTAGTGATTTATTTTTTGAGTAGTGCCATTATTGAGTAATTTTGTGATTAGTTCCATATGTTAGTGATTATTTGAATTATTTAATTATTGAAACCGATGTGAACCGTTCCATCAGTAAGTAATTTTTTTGAACAGTTCCATCAGCGAGACTGATGTGAACAATGCCATTGCTGAGTCATTTTATGAACTATTCTAGCAGTATTAGTGAGTCATTCTATGAATATTGTTTCTAGCATCAGTATGTGTACAATGTTTCCAGTATCGGTAGGCGTACAATGTTTCCAGCCTCTGTATTTGTACAATGTTTCTTGAGTTGTACATTACTTCCAACATCAATAGGTGTACAATGTTTCCAACTGCCTATAGTTTCACCACTTTAAAATTTTCATTTATGTTAAACACATTGAAGGACTTGTTTTAAGGGATTTTAGGCCGATTAAAATCCTATAAATCTTATATTAATTTTCCTATGGCTCTGGATGCCATTACATGGTCAAACTGTGTGTTTCAATGTGATTTTATTTTATTGGAAAATCAAGCGTATCATAATATGCTACTCTATAAATCATATAAAGGGATGAGATATCTTCTTCCCTTTATATACCTTCTTGATCCCTAGTGATATATTCTTGAACCCTTCCTTCTTCCCAATGGAGCTGTGTAATCGATCCTTAAACCATGGATTTTTTCCTCATGATGTCTCTTCCAACTGCATGTTCACCCCCTGTTTTGGTGTAAGTAGCAAGTGTTGATCCTTTAATTGATAGATGGAATGATCTACCTTTATTCTTGTGTTTTCTCCAATTATTTTCCCCAATTATCTCCTTTCCCTATTATTTACTATGATCTACATGATTCTAATGGTGTTTTCTTGGGTGTCAGTTGGTGTGGTCGTACCGCAGCATCCTAGGGTCCATATAGTTTTCCTAGGGGTATAGATCTTAATCATTTGTGTTGATCGTTCTCATATAAAGAACATCAAGAATCCTTTGTTGTAGGGGATTCATTGCTTCTCTATTATTTTACATGCAACTATAGAGTTATCATGTTTTTTCCACTAATCCATAATCGAATTCACATAATAAATATTTGAACCAAATAAATCGATTTTCATCAATCATTTATTATTTCCTCTTATTTAACTAGATTGTGTTATATCTATGATTTCATTGTTTAATATGTCATTCTCGAAGGAAATTGGTAAATAATATATAATGGATTACTTTTAATTAATTTTCAATGATAAAAATGCATGTAAATACATTTGGTTGTTGTTGTTGTTGTAATTTGATGTTAATCAAATTGATGCAGTAGCATGTTTAATTTATATATCTTACTATTAAGTATTCCCATCATTAGAAACTACAAATAATAAATCAGTTAATTAAAAATGGTTAAAATAATTTCTGGTTTAATAAATGATTTTTCCTCATATGGTTCTAAGTTACTCTCTTGCTTGTAGAGCCTAAGAGTCTTCTTCTTGGAGATGTGAGATCTCTTTGTGTTTGAAGGTAAGATTTCATGATTAAGGGCTATGTTCCTAGTTGATATGATGTTTTTTTCATACTGTATGTGTTGGGATGAGAGCCTCGATAGATATTGTGATATGTGGGGGTAGGTAATCCAATTTTTGTGGAATCATTTGACACCTAATGTGGTGAGATTTATCATTTTATGTGAGTGGTTTTCAGGTAGGACAAAAAATTTAATGAAATGGGTTGGAAGTGAATGATTGGATTATTTTTGAATCGTGATGTCTTTTTATCTTTTTAACATTCCCCTATACTCAAGAAAACTATTTTTTCATACCCTCCTTCAAAATGGTTCCAAGATACATGGTTGATGCAACCTGCTTTTCGTGTTTATCTTTTGAGAGAGGATGGTTTGACTCTCTTTCTATAGGTGTAAAAGACATGACAAGTAGTTCATCTACCAACAATGTTGTTACACCTTGTGTTTATTAGCTTAGAATTTTTTATAGAATGCATGGGAATATGGGAAAGTAACAATGATGTTAATAAATTATTGAATAAATGATTATTAACCAATGGGGTTGTAGCTTTATAGGAAAAAATGTTGAGGATTCAATTTAATGAAACATTGGACTTTGGGGAGATTCTAGTGAAATATATAGTGTAATTAATAATTGTTAGATAAAATATAAACAATCAATTAACATAAAGTGGAAATGATAAAACTTTAATGATGTAATCTAATAAATCTATTTAAATGGTTGTGTGCTTAAAGGAGACCTAGTCATAGATGTGGCAATTAGGCGATTGAGAGATCGTAGTTGCAGCTGAGTATTTGACTAGGTTATTCATTTAGTGTGGATGTGAGCTATAGTATATTATGTACTTTTTCTGTTTCCATATGCTACTCAACCCCATCAGTTAGGGACATGACCACCCTGTGGATCCTTAGCCCTCAAAGTGGAATAGGAGGGGGGGTGTTTTCTGCAACATTCTAGTGGGAGAATGAATAGATGATTACTCTCTTTGACCTTGATCTCTTCACATGGTAGTTTTATGTGATGGTATGCATAGTGGTTAGTTTTCTCCATATCTATGTGTTGAGGGATGTAATGGCTTGTGGTTATTCATACAAATATATTCTACATATATTTTCATATAGACTGCTATAGGTGTATCGTTTATAGGCTGCAATGGGTGGATGATTTAATCAGTGTATCAGATATAATGCCTGGAAGAATAATACTCGTCGTACGATACCCAATATGAGATTTATGGTGGCTCCCATAAAATACATGGTTACATTGGTTATGTTGATGTGGTGTTTCTATTACACGAGGTGCATGTAGTGGTTCTACGACCAGGTGTCTGAAGGCAATGATTTTTAGAGAGATATGCTTATGATGTGTGATGTTGGGGAAAAGTGGAAAACCAATGGTGAAATGTTAGTGAAGTACCCTTTATTTTCTTTATTCTAATATATACAATTTTATGTGACACATGGATAGGTTATCCATGTTGATTATAGGAACTTAGTAAACCTATTTAGGTGATGAGTTAGTTTCACATGTTGTTCACTATGATTTAACTTTATTTATTAACTTATCCACGAAAGGCTCCAGGGAGGATTCTACTGAGTATACTATTATACTCACCCTACGTATATATAAACTATTTTTCAGGTTACTTAGAGTTGGTTGAACATCGTGTTGGTTACCAATATCATTGGGTTGCAGAAGCTATTCAGGATTCATGGTTGCTGATGTTTTTTACATTCTTTTGGTAAATGTAGTTTTAGATTTTGGTTGTAGTTGTTTTTTCATGACATTACATCTGTGTACGTGTGATTTATTTTATATTGTAGTCTGATTTGGATTAGGTTGGTGTATGTATTATCTATCACAATAAAATGTGACCTCTTAGAGGGTAATGACTCCCATTTGGGTGTTTACTATACCATCAGTGTTTGTCAGAAACATGGGTCCTACTAGAGGCAGGACTCGGGGGTCACAATCTCCCTTCTCATAGTGTCGACCTAGGAGGGTTACACCATATTGGGAGGGGGTCGTGACAATAAAATTTCAAAATCTTCAAAATATTAATTATTGTCGCATACAATTATATTTTCAATTGATCTAATTTTTTTTTGTGAAATCATTTAATGAAATTAAATTTTAATTTAAATTATTTTAATTATAAAAAAGTTAATAAAAATATTTCATATAATTTTTTTAAAACTATATTATTAATTCCTTATAGAATTTTTTGTGGTATATTAAATTTTAGTTATGAGTATTCTTATATTTTGTTTTACATGATTAAGAAGAAATAATAATGAACTATTTTACTGAAAAATAAAAAAATTTAACATTATTTATTTTGAACTCTAATTTTCTAATATTCAATCAAATACATCTTCATGAATTTTGGTAATCGAGTATATATAGTTACATCTATATTAGAATTTAAACTATATAAATACATATCTCATTAGTACAAAAATATTTAACACATTAGAATAATCCATAATGTTATGGTGTGTGATAATGGTTCTTTCATTGGGTGGTTTGAAAAAAAATTAATGATATGGTGACTTATATAATCTCAAACATCTCTAATATTTTATTTCTCTTTAGATTAATTTGTAGAAATTATTCTTGTTCTTGGCCGAGGGTGAATCATAGTGATTCTACATCTTTCCAAATATATGATAGATGGATATCATAGGTGAATCTATTCATGGTTTTGTCCATGGGTACCACATTATATATCAATGAACTCTTATCAATACCCTTAATATACCAAAATTATACAAACCAATTTATAACATCCACATTTCCAATGGTTATAATGAACAATGTTCATAATAAAAAATTATCTTAATCTTTCCATATTTATTTTATAAATTCATTTTTCAAAATTAATAATTATTTGACGGGGACATTATTATTTATTTCATAGGTTTCATAACATATTATCTTGGTAAATATGATAAAAACTTATTCAAAAGGTATGTTTTATTTGAAGTAATTTTAGTTGTCACAAGAATCATCAAATAATGCTTGTGAAAAAAATCAATTTTGACTATGTATAAATCATCTATGTGTATGAAATAATCATCAATTATTCATATGGAATATTTATTATTCTTTATATAAATCAAATTTTTATTCATAAGAATCGTATCTTTAAAAATAAGCTTCATTTAAATGTACATAAGAATTATTACTTTGTGAATACTATAAGAATGTCAGAACTATAGTTTCATATAAAAACAGGAATAATTATTAACAAATTAAATAATATAAATAACTGATTCATTAAATGTTTCATAAATTTTTCTTAAACAAAAACATAAATTTAAATCTATATGATATTTTTAATATTAAAAATAACAAATAAACATCAATAAATATAAAAATTATAATAAATCCATAAAAATAAAACATAGAACAAAAAATCTCCATGTTTATTCAAATATCAAAAAAATTTATATCCCAACAAATTTATCCCTTTTGATATATACCTACAATTTAACAAAAATTGAACTATATTATCGTTAAAATAGAATAAATGTAATAAATTTTATTAAAAATATTATAAGTAATTATATAAAAATGAGTACTCTTTGAAAATTCCCCACAAAATATATTCATAAAAATAACTAATACATTTGAATAAAAACGATTTGTATATTAAAAAAACAATATAAAAAATTAATTAAAAACTCAATTAATTTACGATGATAGATTAATTAAAAAAATATTAGGTTGCGATAAATATTAATGCATGTTAACGTTTAAATAGAAAATCAACATAAATATATGTGTAGAAATAATTCCGTGTTAAAAATTTCACACCAATCAATGTATTAAATCTCAATATATCAAATATGTTTTAATAATATAGAATCAGAATTTTTTTAAAATATATTTGTTTCAAATTGTAATAAACCACTATAAATTTATTAGTTTTGGCTAAAATTCCATTATACAAAGTTCAAACTATCCATTGATTCAGTAAATATGTCATAAATTTAATAAACCATTGAAACAAATTGTGTTGTAATGTTTTCTTTATTAACATGACCCCATAGAAAATGAAATAATTAATAAAAATTTATTGTACTTCAATTTTTTAAAGGATTTATCATTTTATGGAATAATAGAAGAATTATCAAAAACTATAGGCATAAAGTAAAAATAATCATTGAAATTAGTTAATTTTTATTTTATAAAAAGTCATTAAGGACACTAAATAACAAAAAAATTATTGTCAAATTTAATTCTGAAGAAAGAATCTATTATATTCTTTTTATAAACCAATGAAGCAAGTCTCTTAAAAAATAAATGACACTTGACTATTGTTAATATTTTATTAATCCTACATACTCTAAAATTAGAATCATAATAAAATATAAAATTTAATACCATATAATGGATAAGAAAATATGTATTAATATTTATTTATCATTTCTATTGTCTCATTTAAAAATCATTAATTTTTTGTTGGATTTAAAATAATTTTCACATACATAAAAACTTCATACATTATATAAGTTTTAGTTGTTTTGAAATAATGTAAACTTTTTATAACCTAACGGTATATTTTAATATCAATACATTTTCTTGTAATATCAAAATAAAATTTACAATTAGAACCCATATTTGTTTTAAATCATTCATAATAATCCAAAAAACATACATAAATTTACATTACATATTTAGATTAACTTATAAATTTATAATATTTTATTTGTAAATATGATGGTTTAAAAATAATTTCATTTAACATATTAATACCATATAAAGTTTAGAGGAAATCAACATTGAAATTTCAATACTATAAATCACAAGTAGAACCACAAAAATTATCATTAGCATATATTTTCACAATAAAAATATCATTATAAAATTATATAATAAAATATTATGATTAATTTTTTCTTGGAAAAATCTATTACGAAAAAAAATTCAACATTATTAAACTCTATTATCTTGAATAATATTATACAATTCTTCAATAAATTATCCACTTGACTATAAAATTAATGATATTCAAAAACGGTTAGATTTAATTATATATTGTAGGAGATAAAACCATTTAAAAAGGTACCCTTAATATCCATTTGTATTAATTATATAATACGAAAATGAATAATTATAAAAAAAATTATATCTAATGTAATTGAAAATAGATAAACTGATTCTTAAAAATCAACAACTTATTCTATAGAATATCCATGGGCAAAAATCCTCTCTTTATTCTAAACAATATTTCTTGATTTATCGATATAATTCATGAAAATCCCTATAGATTATATAGTTTTTTTATCATTTTGATGTTAAATAAGAATAAAAAAATTAATCCTTGAAATTTGATTAAATTAATCATCTTTATAAACAATTTATTTTGAATCACTAAATATATTATCTCTATTATCTGGCACTAAAGCATAATCAAAAAATGAATTAGTAAAAAAAATAAAATATTTTCTTAATTTAAAACTAGAGTAAATATTTTCTTTAAATTTTAAAAATGGGTTATAATTTAATGATTCAAAATCATTTGGATTATATTGAGAATATATTTTCACCCCATCAAATGATACATTATCATTATTGGAATAATTTTCAATGAATATAAATTTTCTATATTCTTCATGAAGATTATCTACATCAGAATATTATTTCTCTTTTTAAATTCATAAAATATAAAATATTAATATTTTAAAATATCCAAATATATTTATTTAATAATATTTTATTAATTATATGAATTAGAATATTCTAGATATATTTATTCACCACATTTGTAATGAAACTAAAGTAAATTATCATTAACATTTGTGATAAAAAATATATATCAAAACCCCAATAAATATATATCATTTTATTTAATTCATCTATTAAATTTATAAAATTTATTATTTAATATTGTAGTAATTTAAAAAAACATAAAAAATGTATAACCTATATTAAAATCTGTATCCCAAAACTGATTCGTAACATTAAATTCAATATGGAATGTCTTATCCTATTCCCCAATTGATATATTATTTCGTCATACAACAATAATTTTCAATGGTCTCTTAGAAGCACCATAATTTATTTTGATTATATTATTCAAATAAATTTCAAATTAAAAATTCTTAAAATCACCACATTTATAAAAAATAATATGGATTTTAAAACAATAATTATTATTCTCAATCAACATGTTATAAGAAAAAAATTATTTATAGATTGAATTTTTTTGATATAATGTATATCAAAATAAATAATACAAAATTATAAATAATTATAAATACATATTTATTTTTTTATTGTCCAACAAAAATATTAAGGAAAAATAAATCAAGATGAATCAATTCATGATCTATAGTAATTTTTTACAAAATTAATAGATTAAATTATTTCAACACGTTACTTACCATTATAAAATAAATCATAATGTATTTAATTAGATTTAAATTTCCCAAATCATGAATATTTCACTTAAATAATAGTATAAATTGATGCTGATGTTTAGCATGTCTCAGTCTTATATTCTTCAATGTGATTTTATTTTATTGGAAAATCAAGCGTATCATAATATGCTACTCTATAAATCATATAAAGGGATGAGATATCTTCTTCCCTTTATATACCTTCTTGATCCCTAGTGATATATTCTTGAACCCTTCCTTCTTCCCAAAGGAGCTGTGTAATCGATCCTTAAACCATGGATTTTTTCCTCATGATGTCTCTTCCAACTGCATGTTCACCCCCTGTTTTGGTGTAAGTAGCAAGTGTTGATCCTTTAATTGATAGATGGAATGATCTACCTTTATTCTTGTGTTTTCTCCAATTATTTTCCCCAATTATCTCCTTTCCCTATTATTTACTATGATCTACATGATTCTAATGGTGTTTTCTTGGGTGTCAGTTGGTGTGGTCGTACCGCAGCATCCTAGGGTCCATATAGTTTTCCTAGGGGTATAGATCTTAATCATTTGTGTTGATCGTTCTCATATAAAGAACATCAAGAATCCTTTGTTGTAGGGGATTCATTGCTTCTCTATTATTTTACATGCAACTATAGAGTTATCATGTTTTTTCCACTAATCCATAATCGAATTCACATAATAAATATTTGAACCAAATAAATCGATTTTCATCAATCATTTATTATTTCCTCTTATTTAACTAGATTGTGTTATATCTATGATTTCATTGTTTAATATGTCATTCTCGAAGGAAATTGGTAAATAATATATAATGGATTACTTTTAATTAATTTTCAATGATAAAAATGCATGTAAATACATTTGGTTGTTGTTGTTGTTGTAATTTGATGTTAATCAAATTGATGCAGTAGCATGTTTAATTTATATATCTTACTATTAAGTATTCCCATCATTAGAAACTACAAATAATAAATCAGTTAATTAAAAATGGTTAAAATAATTTCTGGTTTAATAAATGATTTTTCCTCATATGGTTCTAAGTTACTCTCTTGCTTGTAGAGCCTAAGAGTCTTCTTCTTGGAGATGTGAGATCTCTTTGTGTTTGAAGGTAAGATTTCATGATTAAGGGCTATGTTCCTAGTTGATATGATGTTTTTTTCATACTGTATGTGTTGGGATGAGAGCCTCGATAGATATTGTGATATGTGGGGGTAGGTAATCCAATTTTTGTGGAATCATTTGACACCTAATGTGGTGAGATTTATCATTTTATGTGAGTGGTTTTCAGGTAGGACAAAAAATTTAATGAAATGGGTTGGAAGTGAATGATTGGATGATTTTTGAATCGTGATGTCTTTTTATCTTTTTAACATTCCCCTATACTCAAGAAAACTATTTTTTCATACCCTCCTTCAAAATGGTTCCAAGATACATGGTTGATGCAACCTGCTTTTCGTGTTTATCTTTTGAGAGAGGATGGTTTGACTCTCTTTCTATAGGTGTAAAAGACATGACAAGTAGTTCATCTACCAACAATGTTGTTACACCTTGTGTTTATTAGCTTAAAATTTTTTATAGAATGCATGGGAATATGGGAAAGTAACAATGATGTTAATAAATTATTGAATAAATGATTATTAACCAATGGGGTTGTAGCTTTATAGGAAAAAATGTTGAGGATTCAATTTAATGAAACATTGGACTTTGGGGAGATTCTAGTGAAATATATAGTGTAATTAATAATTGTTAGATAAAATATAAACAATCAATTAACATAAAGTGGAAATGATAAAACTTTAATGATGTAATCTAATAAATCTATTTAAATGGTTGTGTGCTTAAAGGAGACCTAGTCATAGATGTGGCAATTAGGCGATTGAGAGATCGTAGTTGCAGCTGAGTATTTGACTAGGTTATTCATTTAGTGTGGATGTGAGCTATAGTATATTATGTACTTTTTCTGTTTCCATATGCTACTCAACCCCATCAGTTAGGGACATGACCACCCTGTGGATCCTTAGCCCTCAAAGTGGAATAGGAGGGGGGGGTGTTTTCTGCAACATTCTAGTGGGAGAATGAATAGATGATTACTCTCTTTGACCTTGATCTCTTCACATGGTAGTTTTATGTGATGGTATGCATAGTGGTTAGTTTTCTCCATATCTATGTGTTGAGGGATGTAATGGCTTGTGGTTATTCATACAAATATATTCTACATATATTTTCATATAGACTGCTATAGGTGTATCGTTTATAGGCTGCAATGGGTGGATGATTTAATCAGTGTATCAGATATAATGCCTGGAAGAATAATACTCGTCGTACGATACGCAATATGAGATTTATGGTGGCTCCCATAAAATACATGGTTACATTGGTTATGTTGATGTGGTGTTTCTATTACACGAGGTGCATGTAGTGGTTCTACGACCAGGTGTCTGAAGGCAATGATTTTTAGAGAGATATGCTTATGATGTGTGATGTTGGGGAAAAGTGGAAAACCAATGGTGAAATGTTAGTGAAGTACCCTTTATTTTCTTTATTCTAATATATACAATTTTATGTGACACATGGATAGGTTATCCATGTTGATTATAGGAACTTAGTAAACCTATTTAGGTGATGAGTTAGTTTCACATGTTGTTCACTATGATTTAACTTTATTTATTAACTTATCCACGAAAGGCTCCAGGGAGGATTCTACTGAGTATACTATTATACTCACCCTACGTATATATAAACTATTTTTCAGGTTACTTAGAGTTGGTTGAACATCGTGTTGGTTACCACTATCATTGGGTTGCAGAAGCTATTCAGGATTCATGGTTGCTGATGTTTTTTACATTCTTTTGGTAAATGTAGTTTTAGATTTTGGTTGTAGTTGTTTTTTCATGACATTACATCTGTGTACGTGTGATTTATTTTATATTGTAGTCTGATTTGGATTAGGTTGGTGTATGTATTATCTATCACATTAAAATGTGACCTCTTAGAGGGTAATGACTCCCATTTGGGTGTTTACTATACCATCAGTGTTTGTCAGAAACATGGGTCCTACTAGAGGCAGGACTCGGGGGGTCACAATCTCCCTTCTCATAGTGTCGACCTAGGAGGGTTACACCATATTGGGAGGGGGTCGTGACAATAAAATTTCAAAATCTTCAAAATATTAATTATTGTCGCATACAATTATATTTTCAATTGATCTAATTTTTTTTTGTGAAATCATTTAATGAAATTAAATTTTAATTTAAATTATTTTAATTATAAAAAAGTTAATAAAAATATTTCATATAATTTTTTTAAAACTATATTATTAATTCCTTATAGAATTTTTTGTGGTATATTAAATTTTAGTTATGAGTATTCTTATATTTTGTTTTACATGATTAAGAAGAAATAATAATGAACTATTTTACTGAAAAATAAAAAAATTTAACATTATTTATTTTGAACTCTAATTTTCTAATATTCAATCAAATACATCTTCATGAATTTTGGTAATCGAGTATATATAGTTACATCTATATTAGAATTTAAACTATATAAATACATATCTCATTAGTACAAAAATATTTAACACATTAGAATAATCCATAATGTTATGGTGTGTGATAATGGTTCTTTCATTGGGTGGTTTGAAAAAAAATTACTGATATGGTGACTTATATAATCTCAAACATCTCTAATATTTTATTTCTCTTTAGATTAATTTGTAGAAATTATTCTTGTTCTTGGCCGAGGGTGAATCATAGTGATTCTACATCTTTCCAAATATATGATAGATGGATATCATAGGTGAATCTATTCATGGTTTTGTCCATGGGTCCCACATTATATATCAATGAACTCTTATCAATACCCTTAATATACCAAAATTATACAAACCAATTTATAACATCCACATTTCCAATGGTTATAATGAACAATGTTCATAATAAAAAATTATCTTAATCTTTCCATATTTATTTTATAAATTCATTTTTCAAAATTAATAATTATTTGACGGGGACATTATTATTTATTTCATAGGTTTCATAACATATTATCTTGGTAAATATGATAAAAACTTATTCAAAAGGTATGTTTTATTTGAAGTAATTTTAGTTGTCACAAGAATCATCAAATAATGCTTGTGAAAAAAATCAATTTTGACTATGTATAAATCATCTATGTGTATGAAATAATCATCAATTATTCATATGGAATATTTATTATTCTTTATATAAATCAAATTTTTATTCATAAGAATCGTATCTTTAAAAATAAGCTTCATTTAAATGTACATAAGAATTATTACTTTGTGAATACTATAAGAATGTCAGAACTATAGTTTCATATAAAAACAGGAATAATTATTAACAAATTAAATAATATAAATAACTGATTCATTAAATGTTTCATAAATTTTTCTTAAACAAAAACATAAATTTAAATCTATATGATATTTTTAATATTAAAAATAACAAATAAACATCAATAAATATAAAAATTATAATAAATCCATAAAAATAAAACATAGAACAAAAAATCTCCATGTTTATTCAAATATCAAAAAAATTTATATCCCAACAAATTTATCCCTTTTGATATATACCTACAATTTAACAAAAATTGAACTATATTATCGTTAAAATAGAATAAATGTAATAAATTTTATTAAAAATATTATAAGTAATTATATAAAAATGAGTACTCTTTGAAAATTCCCCACAAAATATATTCATAAAAATAACTAATACATTTGAATAAAAACGATTTGTATATTAAAAAAACAATATAAAAAATTAATTAAAAACTCAATTAATTTACGATGATAGATTAATTAAAAAAATATTAGGTTGCGATAAATATTAATGCATGTTAACGTTTAAATAGAAAATCAACATAAATATATGTTTAGAAATAATTCCGTGTTAAAAATTTCACACCAATCAATGTATTAAATCTCAATATATCAAATATGTTTTAATAATATAGAATCAGAATTTTTTTAAAATATATTTGTTTCAAATTGTAATAAACCACTATAAATTTATTAGTTTTGGCTAAAATTCCATTATACAAAGTTCAAACTATCCATTGATTCAGTAAATATGTCATAAATTTAATAAACCATTGAAACAAATTGTGTTGTAATGTTTTCTTTATTAACATGACCCCATAGAAAATGAAATAATTAATAAAAATTTATTGTACTTCAATTTTTTAAAGGATTTATCATTTTATGGAATAATAGAAGAATTATCAAAAACTATAGGCATAAAGTAAAAATAATCATTGAAATTAGTTAATTTTTATTTTATAAAAAGTCATTAAGGACACTAAATAACAAAAAAATTATTGTCAAATTTAATTCTGAAGAAAGAATCTATTATATTCTTTTTATAAACCAATGAAGCAAGTCTCTTAAAAAATAAATGACACTTGACTATTGTTAATATTTTATTAATCCTACATACTCTAAAATTAGAATCATAATAAAATATAAAATTTAATACCATATAATGGATAAGAAAATATGTATTAATATTTATTTATCATTTCTATTGTCTCATTTAAAAATCATTAATTTTTTGTTGGATTTAAAATAATTTTCACATACATAAAAACTTCATACATTATATAAGTTTTAGTTGTTTTGAAATAATGTAAACTTTTTATAACCTAACGGTATATTTTAATATCAATACATTTTCTTGTAATATCAAAATAAAATTTACAATTAGAACCCATATTTGTTTTAAATCATTCATAATAATCCAAAAAACATACATAAATTTACATTACATATTTAGATTAACTTATAAATTTATAATATTTTATTTGTAAATATGATGGTTTAAAAATAATTTCATTTAACATATTAATACCATATAAAGTTTAGAGGAAATCAACATTGAAATTTCAATACTATAAATCACAAGTAGAACCACAAAAATTATCATTAGCATATATTTTCACAATAAAAATATCATTATAAAATTATATAATAAAATATTATGATTAATTTTTTCTTGGAAAAAGCTATTACGAAAAAAAATTCAACATTATTAAACTCTATTATCTTGAATAATATTATACAATTCTTCAATAAATTATCCACTTGACTATAAAATTAATGATATTCAAAAACGGTTAGATTTAATTATATATTGTAGGAGATAAAACCATTTAAAAAGGTACCCTTAATATCCATTTGTATTAATTATATAATACGAAAATGAATAATTATAAAAAAAATTATATCTAATGTAATTGAAAATAGATAAACTGATTCTTAAAAATCAACAACTTATTCTATAGAATATCCATGGGCAAAAATCCTCTCTTTATTCTAAACAATATTTCTTGATTTATCGATATAATTCATGAAAATCCCTATAGATTATATAGTTTTTTTATCATTTTGATGTTAAATAAGAATAAAAAAATTAATCCTTGAAATTTGATTAAATTAATCATCTTTATAAACAATTTATTTTGAATCACTAAATATATTATCTCTATTATCTGGCACTAAAGCATAATCAAAAAATGAATTAGTAAAAAAAATAAAATATTTTCTTAATTTAAAACTAGAGTAAATATTTTCTTTAAATTTTAAAAATGGGTTATAATTTAATGATTCAAAATCATTTGGATTATATTGAGAATATATTTTCACCCCATCAAATGATACATTATCATTATTGGAATAATTTTCAATGAATATAAATTTTCTATATTCTTCATGAAGATTATCTACATCAGAATATTATTTCTCTTTTTAAATTCATAAAATATAAAATATTAATATTTTAAAATATCCAAATATATTTATTTAATAATATTTTATTAATTATATGAATTAGAATATTCTAGATATATTTATTCACCACATTTGTAATGAAACTAAAGTAAATTATCATTAACATTTGTGATAAAAAATATATATCAAAACCCCAATAAATATATATCATTTTATTTAATTCATCTATTAAATTTATAAAATTTATTATTTAATATTGTAGTAATTTAAAAAAACATAAAAAATGTATAACCTATATTAAAATCTGTATCCCAAAACTGATTCGTAACATTAAATTCAATATGGAATGTCTTATCCTATTCCCCAATTGATATATTATTTCGTCATACAACAATAATTTTCAATGGTCTCTTAGAAGCACCATAATTTATTTTGATTATATTATTCAAATAAATTTCAAATTAAAAATTCTTAAAATCACCACATTTATAAAAAATAATATGGATTTTAAAACAATAATTATTATTCTCAATCAACATGTTATAAGAAAAAAATTATTTATAGATTGAATTTTTTTGATATAATGTATATCAAAATAAATAATACAAAATTATAAATAATTATAAATACATATTTATTTTTTTATTGTCCAACAATAATATTAAGGAAAAATAAATCAAGATGAATCAATTCATGATCTATAGTAATTTTTTACAAAATTAATAGATTAAATTATTTCAACACGTTACTTACCATTATAAAATAAATCATAATGTATTTAATTAGATTTAAATTTCCCAAATCATGAATATTTCACTTAAATAATAGTATAAATTGATGCTGATGTTTAGCATGTCTCAGTCTTATATTCTTCAAAATTTTATCAGTTTCTGTAACATTTAAGATGGAAATATTCTATTTAGTTATTTAATATAAACGAAAATAATATATTATAGATTTTATTTTATATAAAAAAATTGTAGAGTTCATAGATTAAATTTTATTTTATTTTATACATTTATATTAATTCCTTAATAAAAAATATGAGATATAACAATTAAATTGGGGTTTATACCATATACAATTTGCAATGAATAACTTTTTAGTGAAATCCAACTTCACCAATAAATTTAATAAATCCATTAAAATGTATTAAAAAGTGGTTGAGTCCCAATAAAATTAATACAATTGTTGAATGTTAGAAAACTTCTAAATCTCACTTCTATAACACACACTATATATATAATTTAAAACATTGAAAATTCAATGGTAGATTAACCGAAATCATCCAATTTAACATTTAACGATACATGTTCAAAAGAATAAGATTGGCGGGAATATAACCATAATGGTTTTATATGATAATTATACCATTTGAAAAATTATAAAAGTAATAAATTTAATGACCCAAAAAATTAAATATAACATTGACATAAGTGAACATTGAACCAAAGATATGATATTTTAACATTAAATTTATAATTAATTTAAATGTGATCAATATAAATTAAAACAATTTCATAGGAGCTGTATCTATTTTGTTCCATATATTTTGAAAAGAAACGTATAGATCACATTATTTTATATCGCATTAGATATTTATTGAATCCCTCAATTGGTGATCCAAACAAGATGTGTTTATCTCTGGATGACACATATTGATTTTCAGGTGCTAGCGTAGAAGATCTATTGTGTTGTGCTATTCATCTTGATCACATTAACATCAATCATACAGGAAAGAATATCTATAGTGTTTCCCATTAATAGGTGGAAGAGAGAAGGAGGATTTGAAGAGAGGAATCTCATGTGTACAATGTTTCTCATTTATCGTTAATCATACAAAATTTACAAATCTATCTATTTATAGAGATAAAAGAAACATTAAAATATTATTTAATTGTATATCAGTCCCCAAAGAATTTAATAATCTACAACAAACTCTATGTTATATAATAATAATAATATATTTTAATTTTCCTTTATTTTTTCAATTAAAAATTTTATTTTAACACCTTATATGTTAATATATATCAAGAGACAGAATATTTGTTTTTTCAAAGTCCTCGTCATTTATTGAATTTCTGAATAAATGTTTGGTATATTATTTTATTCCAGAAGAAAAATATATTATATTTAAAGTCCAATGAATGAATAGTTATTAAATATTCAATAAATAAAATAAGAACATTATCCATAATCTAAAGAATAAATATTTAACAAATATTCACATAATTAAATAAATTATTTTATTAATTTATAAATTATTATTTTTTACATTTTACTTATTTTTGATAATCAAAACATGAATAAAATTAATCATTGGACTTTAGGATAATATTAATTACAATAATTAAATTCATCTATAAGTTAATCAATATCAGCAGAAACACATAGTGTGTCACCCTATATGATTAGTTGTTTTTGGAATTTGGTCATCTTTCATATAGACTAATACCACTATATAATAATGGGTTATGAAAACCATGAAAATAACAAAATTTTACAACCTCAACAACCATAAATGAATGGATACTATATAATATAATCGATTTTTCACAACATCTTATCAACCAGGATGCACATACATGTCATCAATCTATATTATGGAGATGACATTAGTTGAATATTTGAAATAAACACTCCATTACACAATGAACATGGAATTTATGGTGATTGTTTTATTCCAATAATAGGTAAAATATATCGAAATCTATTGATATGGAAGGGAAAAATATTTCATTGACTTAACCATAAATATCATTTCATTCATGATGAAACAAGCATTCCCTACATATCATGATCATATGACATCATATTATTGGTTAATAAAACAAAGTGCATGATTCAGGAAATGTGTTAATGAAACTCAAAAAGACTAAAGACTATTACACATGTTGCATATAGGAATATCTGATCAAACCAAAAGATACAAAATTACAACTAGTGGGTATATTCTCATAATACAATATCATCGGCATTTATATTTTTGAATATCCAAAAAAGAAGCTTTTTCTGCTTATGAGTAATCACACCTGATATCCTATATTCTATTATCCATACCATATAATTTTATCATGTCGTATATATATAATAAAAAACATCATCATGGAATTTAACGTATCTCATCATATAGGGTATTGGTTATGACATTATCAGTTTTGTAGATACTCCATGTCATTATCACATTAATGTTATATAGAATAAAATCCAATATGTATCAATATATTAGAATTAATATTCAAATCCTTTAATATAAATATAATTTAAGCTAATAATATGTGGGTTCTAGGTAACCAACTCCAAAAACAATGTTTTATATCTCATGGAATATTGGGTCTATTTATATTTTTAAAAAGAAATTTAGGCACCAAAATTATTTTCAAAAATATATTTTTGGATTTTGTAGGAAAATTCAAGATATTACATTTTTATTGTTACATAGATATTTATATAATAATAAGGATCATTTATTATAAAAATTCCAATGAATATTACATCTAAATCATGTTACAGTTGAATAATTTCTGTTTGATATTTTAATTACAAAATTGTAGCATATTCTATATTGATGACTATTATATAAAAACCAATATTTTTTATTTTTTGTATCATTAAAAAAATATTTATAAAAATTTTATTTAACATAAATATAAATATATATTTTTTAAACTTACCTTCACTACTGCTAAATTATTATTTTGTTTTTAATGGTTTATAAACCATCACATCAATTATCAATTGAAATTAATATTTTATTTCATAATATATTATTCTCTTTCTTATATTTCATACATTCATTGACATATTTAGATAGATAAAAAACGAAATTAAATTATTTTTATGAATCATCATGACAATATGACTAAAAATTTCAATTTATATCAATATTATATTTGAATTTACACATTTTGAAATTAAAATATTTTTCTCTTATTCATTAACAGATACACAATATTCCTCTCTGTATCCTCCTTCATTAAAGTTATTTTTTTCAATGACCAGTTTATTTTTTTTAAATGTTAAATATATATATAACTCCCCAAATTTAAAATATTCTTTTAATTACTAGTTTGGTTTAAAAAATTTATTAACATTAAATTTTATAAATCCAAAATGACAACTGCTGTATGATTTTAAATGAGAATTAATATCATTTTCAATTTTAGTAATATAATTTTTATAGAAATTATAATCTCTTAATAACCATGTTAAATTTTAATCAGATTCCTTTAAATATGTATCCATTCAATCAGGGTTATTAATATCTATTTCCCTTAGAGACTCGATACTTGAATTATATTCATCAATGTATGTCCAAGATCTATAAAATTTACTATTTATATTTTTCCATTTTTCAATCTCATTATTTGAAAACATTATTTTCTTATAATCTGAAATGAAACAACATTTCATTCTATACTCTACACATGTTAGGTCACAAATATCATTATTTTATTATATATTAAATTTCATTACATGGGATTAAATCTTCATTTTAATAATTTTATTTATTTATTTTCTATTTTTCATAATGTTGTAAATTATATTTATCAAGGGGATATATCATTTTCACATTAAAAATACCCAGATTCAAAAGATATAGAAGAAAAATTTATTATAAATTGGAACATTACACCATTCTCATTTTAAAGCTCCCCAATTTGGATATTAATTATTCCAAATTTATACTATAATTTGAGCCAATGATTTCATCAATGATTTACCCTTTAAAATATTTACTCTCTATGATTACCACCTTATTTACCTTCCATATTTTAGATTGTTACATCAAAACACATTAAAATAAAACAATATTCACTAGGGAATCTCATATTTCTCTTATTCTTTTGATTATAATTTTAAATTTCCGTAACATGTAGTCTAAAAATTTAAATTCTCCAATTTTAATTTAATGATTCTCTATATGAATCATTTACATTTTTCTAAAATTATTTATGAGATGTTGTGTGTCACCTATGGAATTCTTTATATGTATTTATTCATCTTAAATGATGATACATTGTTTGAAACATTGAAACTGATATAATATGACATTATACACCATACTTTGTAATTAAAAAAAACATTTCCTTATCCTTACTTACAAGTCTATATAGGTCATAATATGAATGATTATATTGTTTCATAGTGATTTTCCAGTGATCAATACCTTATGTATCATTTATCCCTAGGATCCAGTAGCTGTTTGCTTGATCTAGTGGGTCTCATTGACAAATTTACATCTCTGAAAACAATAGTGGTTATCGACTAGTAGTGAGGGACTACGATGTGTCAATGGGCAGACTATTCCCTTATGTATGGTTGTAACACATCAGAATGACCATATAAGACAATATAGGATGATGATAAATCATCCTAATAAAAGGTAATCGTGTAATATTTGAATAATATAAACTAATCTAGAGGTAATTTTTTATTCAAAATGTTATGTCATTTCATTTATCTAAATGATTGAAATATGTGTATATAAGGATCAATAAAATTCTTGTATTAATTAACCATAATTAGTAAAGGAAATATCCTTTCTAGAATCAAAATCATAGGTCAAGAATGTTCTAACCTTCTCTTAAGAACACCACAAATAAAGAATCACACACTGGGATAATTCTCAGTCTGCATCCTACAATGGTGAAGTATGTCCAGGTACCTAGTGAAGGCCTGAATATGGTGTGAGATAACACATTGTTTTCCACCACTAATAGTATCAATAACAAATCTAGCATGTGTAATACAAGATAAATATTTTTTCAATGTATATCACTTGTATAATAGAAATGAATGAAATGTTCTAAAAGAGTCTGTGATAAAATTAAAGGGAAATTTTCTATATCAATTATCCATATATAAAAAGTATTTGGGATCTCATAAATAGGGGAAACATAAAATAATAAATAAAAAATAATTTTTTATAGTATAACAATTTTACGAGGATACACATACCTCATCCATCCGTAAAAACACATCAAATTATCAACCAAGGTCACACCATAAAATTATTTGTAAAACCACCACCAAAACCATGGCATATCATTTATTATATAATAGTCATCATGGTCTTATCATATTGTTATTTCACCCACAAAATAGTAAACTCATGTCTAGAGTCCAATAATAAATATAATAACACAATCCAATTTGAATCCATTAAATATATAACCATGGGGTAGCAATAATTGAGGCATTATATTGCAATTAAGACCCATGGAAGAATATTAGTCCAAGACATCCACTACAGAAATCATGAACAATGGGGAAAAAGTATATGGCATCTAATGGAATCATGATCCATAGTATACCAACCTAGAAATATACAAAATTTTTCATCTCATCAAATAAAAAATTAATCATTTCATAAACATTCTCAATCCATGTGTTCATCAAAATTCTATAATCAAATTCTATTTAATCAATTTAATCAGATCACATCATGTAACATCATGGAAATGGTCGAATCCATTATCCTAATTTCACAATTTATTTTAATTTAATTTGTAATGTAATCCTCTTTCTGGAAATCTAAAACACATAAAAATGGTTGTATAAAAAAATTCAAAATAATATTCCAACACCATGGGTGGTAGGATGGGGAAATAACATCTAACAAAATCAAAGGCACTAGTGGGTAACCTAAAAAAAATATTGTGCATTCAATTCAACATTTTAATTATTTTAATTGTCCCTGAATGGAATGACTAACTTATTGTCATTGGCTTGATAGGGCAGTGAAAAATTACATGGCAATAAGAGACACCCCCGATTTGCTAACATTTTTAAATAAATTACGAAGGGTTCCAACAAAATTCGGGTATGATTTAATATTTAAGAATATATACACATACAAAAAACCTACAAAACAACCGCCATATCATGCATGAATTTTTAAATGATAACTCCACAAAATACTTTATAAAAACAATCCAAAGTGTTAACCAACAAAAGAAAAATTAATAATCTATTTTAACAAAGGGAAAACATCTAAATACTATAAAATGAACCAAAGACTCCATTATCTTCAAGCTCCATTCTCCAACATATCCAAATAACCAATGTATCTTGGGGGTGATAAAAATTGTTTATACATAACAATTTACCTCTTCCAAAAAGAATGCATCTAAAAAAGAACCAATGTTCCAAATCATGGGGGAGTATAAAGGTATGTTAGTATTCTAAAATTCCATCCATAATCATTCCACTATGATTGAAATGTTATCTACGTTTATATAAAACTATTTATATAAAACAATTCTGAAAAATAGTTTATAACTACACATAAAAAAGTTCCATAAACTATTTAAAACTATGAGTAATCAGTTTCTGTTTTCAAAAAGTAATCTAGAAAGTAAAATTTTTAAACATGCAACCAAACAAGTCTTTAAAACAATTTTTAATTTTATTTTGGTATAACAAATACATTTATCATTTAAACACAACCAAGCATAGATGCTTCATTTCAATTGTTCCATACACAGGAGCATTATCTTGTCCAATATACTTGTGTCCAAAATAAACATGACCTCGATCGAGGGTTTCATAAATTGTACCACATAGATACATGTCATTTATTCATGGCCCATCAATCATGAACTCACACAAAAACCAATTTATTCCAAAAACATTTTAAATAACCATTTCATCCCATTTCAATAAAAATGATATTTTCATAAAAACATTTAAACAAAAAAATTCCAAAAACCCATTTCAGTTCCATAAATCATTAGATTTATTAAAACCCCTTTAATCATATCTAATTACCAAAATTCCAAACAAAATTAAACTGTTAAATTCTTTATTTAAAATCATGAATCAGAGACTTTATTCTAGAACACATTTTTACATATTTCTAAAAAACGTAATTAAAGGAGGATTATAATAATAAGAAACACAAAATTCGACATCATATCATAGAAAGGTAATAAATTTAAAATAATTATAATGAGATATAATAATACGACTCAATATTTAGGCCACCTACCTTGAGGGTTTTCATGAAACAGAAAACCGAAGAAAAATGATCATGGCACAAGCTAATAATTCCTCAAAAATGACACATATATCATACCATAACTGGATCAGGACCAAATATCAATTTTTTCGAATCCATAATATTAGATCTAACCACATAATGTGTATATCTAAGAATCTGAGAAGAGGGTAGAAGTATATCTAAGAGGACATGACAAGGAAAATGAATAACCTGCACTTATCACATGAATCTAGAATATAAACTCTAAGGAAAGGCTCTTGATTGATTTCAATTTTCATGGGATATGTTCTTCAACCTTCAATTGAGAAGAATCTGGATTAAGGTAAGAATAAGAGGAAAATGAGAAATGTAGAGTAAAAAAATTTGTGAGATCCACTTATTTAGGATATGACATTGATCCCTTGAATGGTTAGAAAAACTGTGCGTGATCTACTACCTAGTTAGACCCTCACACGATATCCTCTCATGGAATCTATATTCATTCCAAATATACTACCTCAAGATGAAAAAAACCACATTTCAATGTGTATGGTTACTATTAGGATCCCATTTGTTTTGGAAAACATGTGTGCGTCTTACTTTTAGCCACAAAAAATCAAAAAAAATTCTCCAAAATCTCTTGACCATATCTAAAATAAATTCATTTCAAAAAATTCTTAAAGTAAGGGTTACATACCAGAAACTAGGGGTGCTACATTTTCCCCACCATTGGTGTTTCAATCCATGGAATTTCGAAAATTATCCTTTCCCTAAAAGTTTTCTGGCCACTTCTTTTTCATTTCATTCTCTTATTCTGATTCCTCCTCCTATATATGACCATGTTTCTTTAAAACCTATAGTATCCCAATGATTTTTTCCACAATAGACAATATGGTGCCTATCAAAAATCTAGAAAAGGATACGTACTAACAAATAATAAGGATCTAGGTCAACATAATCCCACTGTATTTCATGGTCAATATCATGCCGATACATTTTCAAATGAGTTATGATGAACACAATATAAACTGAAAAAACAATGGAGGCAATTCGAACTAATATTCCACCTTTCTATCCCGTTCTAGTATCTCAAATGATAAAATATAATGTGGATAAAATGTTAGATTCTTCCCAAAATAATGTTGTCCAAGACTTGGAGATATCCTTATGAACATATGATCACTAACCATGAATAAAATTTATCGTTGACGATGATCAACATATGATTTTTGATGAATATAATCCATCTCAATTCTCATTCTAGTCAACTGAATCTTTTTGGGTTTTTCATGTACAATGTGTGGCCCAACTAGGGTAGTCTCACATTATTCCACACAACATAGTGGAGAACAACATGGAAACCCATAAAAATCATCAAAATGATCCATTTGTATTGAGTCCTGATAGCTATTATTATATGAAAACTCTAATAATGGAAAATGATCTTCCAATGAGCCAAAACAATTTATTACTCAATCCCTCATCATTTCTTCAAGCATTTGTATTAACCTATAAGATTGGCCATCCATGTTAAGGTGATACAACATACTCACAGTCAACTATGTCCAAAGGGATTTTGGTAAAGATCTATAGAAATTATATTTGGACATCGAATCTCTATCTGATACTTTCAGAACCTGTATTCCATATCTCTTTATTACATCTTGGATAGAGATTTTGAACATATCTACCATTGTATAATTTTAATGAATATGGATGAAATTGGCCCGCATTTTGAGATTTTCCACTATCACCATTATGGAATCATCTGTCTGAACAATAATTCAGAGACTAATTAATTAATTCAATGATATATGCTCCCATTTCCACTCTAGAATATTTAAAGACTATAACATACCCAATGGTCACTGATGTTCTACATTAACATGCTAATACATTATGCACGTTGAAATGAACTATGACAACTTCTTTTTCTTTCATATCCACCAATAGTAAAACATAAATACCATATACATCTTCTATATTCTCGTATATACAACTGATCTAACAAGGTGGTAAGAATGAAGAATTTTCTCTTGACAAGTCCAAGGTACAACCATCTTATATCCAAACCTCAACACAGAACTCCCATCATGATTTTGGACCTCAATTTTATACCCACCATTGAGTTTTTAACTCATAACTATTTATTCTGCATTAAAAGTTTGTGCCTATATAACCATCATTACTAAATCATGATTAATGGAAACTGAAAATGAAAACCTCAACATCAACACGTTTTTCACACTGCACAAGCATATGTTCTAGGACCAACATCAACTACCACTAATCTAGTGCTTTTTTTTCCAACATAGAATACAAATTTCTACTTAATTCCCATCCATCAAATTACGTATTCATGTTGTGTACATCAATTAAAATTAAAATTTATAGAGATACTATATCCATACCCTTTTCATCATATTAAAATGCATTTGTGTAAAAATATGTTTCAAGATATTATGATCCGTGAACAGAGTGAAATTATCAACAAAGAAATTGTGATGCAAAGTCTCCAAAGCACGGATGACAGCAATTAACTACAAATATTGTGTTTGGTAATTCTTATCTTGAAGTCTCGACATACCCGAACCATAACATACAACATGATATCCGGGCATGAGAACACATCCCTAACTAGATACTAAACAATCGTAATAAACCACATACCCCTGTCCCAATTTTGGATATTCAAGATAGTTATTGATGTAAGATGAACTTTTAGCTATTATAAATACCTCTGGATTTCCTCACACCATTGAATGGTAATATAGTTCTTCCTCAAATACGTCAAAATTGATAATAGTTGTGAGAAGTTATGAAAAAATATTTGGTAATAACCAACACAACGAAGAATTATTTGTATCACAAAGACATTTTTCTGTGGTCCCCACGAGATAGAAATTTGCATCTTCTCTATATCTACTAAAACACAATTTTTAAGAATCAGATGGACAAATTTTTTTACCTATTATATAAAGAATACACACATAGATAGTTTATAATATAAATAATTATCTCTCAATATTCACAAAATTGTAGAAAAGTGTTGCTCATTCTCTGTACTTATCTATGATTACGCCAATATGTTATCAAAAAATAGAACAATAACCTTATCCAAATATCATTTAAATATCTAATTCATCAATTCCATAATGAATGCTGGTTCTTTCGTAAGACCAAAATCAATGACTACATATTCACAGTGGCCATATTTTCTTATGATTGTATGTTCTAAATATCCTCTTTTTTAAATCTCAATTGGTGATATCCTAATCACATGGAAATTTTAAAGAACCACAATGCTCCACTAAATTGATCAAATAGATAATCAATACATGGAAGTGGATACATATTTTTTATAACCTGGATTAGCATAAAATAATTTACACACAGTTATATAGCTCTATATTATTTCTTCACGAATCAGAATGGTATGACTAATAGAGACATGCTCAGCTGAATGAAACTGTTTTATTTTATCTCTTCCAAATACACATTCAATAACATTAACTATGATGGTTTTATCCTATAATACAAATGGAAAATAGGACTGGTTCACAAGTGGTTCTTCATTGTAATATAAAATTCTCTAATATGTGATAACCTATTCTATTCTTGGGAAATACATCATGAAGTTGATCTACAACTATCAGAAAACTGATATCCTTGATATCTTATTTTTCTTCAAGGGTCAACCCCCCCAACTTGTAAGAAATCGTTCCCATTATTGGTACTAAGAAGTTCGTTTCACCTTTATTTACAACACTTTTTCCTATAAAGAGATTGTTGACACTGTCCTTAGATGTAAAAATAATTCTTCTACAACAATAGTAGATGTGAGTCTTGAACATTGTCCACAAATCTATACCTAGGATGAAAAAAAATATATCCATGTTCAATATCAATAAATCCCATTTCTTCTCAACTCCATCAACAGTTATAGAACTTGATCAACATAAAAATGATCAACATTGTCTTCTATAGAATGTAGATTGAATTATTATCACAGAATGCATCATCTCTTGATTTAAACATCTAAAATAAAAGGTGTGATAAGTAGTGAAGATATCAAATGAACTAGTGTCAAACCATTGTTTCATAATGGTAGAATTTAATAGAATTATACCTGTAAAAATAGATTCTCCTACCTGATCATAAATAATAAACTACCCATAACCATATAATTTCTTATGTGTTTCAATGTTAACCTTATTTCCATGCAGAGATTTCTGTTGTTAGGGAGTCATGGTGTTCCTAGAATCACATTGGAAATCTCTATTATACTGATGAGACCGATTCTTCTACCCTTTTCATGTTGATGTATATGATGATTTTAACACTTGAAAAGTGTCTTGAGCACATGAAATTGGAGCAATGTGATAATATCACTAATGATTCCACATATTCGTGCAGTTATGATATTATATGGGTTTTTTTGTGACCTCTTTCATTATTTGATCATGTAAACCACATTGGAAACATCCCTCTTTGATCATGGGTCGCCGAGTAAGGTTTACTAATCTAGAAATCTAATTTTCAGTCCTACTCCCACCATGAAAATTGGTGTCCCTCTTCCATTTTATCCCATTATTCAAGTTCCCACCATTTCCAGTAGGTATCATCATAAGTGCTTCCCCCATAGTTCATAATATACTGCATTCAACCTCTTTTGGTATGTTTATTATCTCTTCAAAATACAAAAAACTGATAACCAAAATATTTGATTGAATATCCTTCCTTATCCCAAACTCAATGATGTGTTCCATAATGGTAGTAGTTACCACAACATCTAGTGAAAGGTTCACTAAATTAATGAATTTGTATACAACTTCTATAAAAAAGTGAATGTCCTACTTTAAGATGATGAAGTTTGTTTTCTCTCTAGTTCCTGAATGTGTAGAAGATAGAATTTTTTTTTTAAAAATTCCTCAAAATCATCATAAATGAGTCTTTGATCAAGTTTATCCTAGACCACTTTTTCCCACCACTAGCATGAAAGATCCTCGATCATATATGTTTATATTTTTAAATTCAACACTACTAGCTTTCTGATGAAATTGAAGATATGATTAATGCTATTCAGCAAGAGATCTGCATTTTTTGGGTTTAGAATATCCCTAGAAAATTGGTGTATTGTTCTTCATAAACTATATAGAAGGATCCACTTTTTTAGGAAAACCCATTCGGTTTCAAAATGACATAGACTAATATTTTAGGATAATACTATAAACTAGATCATGGTTCAACAATTTCTCATGCGGAACCACTTTCTTGCTAAATTCTTCTGGTTGTTTTCAACGCTTCATACTAGGTCCACTTTCTTAACCAACAAAAAAATATATAAGGATAAATATCTAGAAAATGAACGCCTAAAATTTCAAATTATATCACAGATACTATCACAATATTTCATTCCAAAATCAACATATTCAATGATAATAATTTTTTGAAAAAACCATAATTTTTTTTGAAAAGAAATCCATTTTTATTATTAACCAAAACTGGCCTTTTAAAATTTCATTCATTTGAAAAAAAATTAAACATATTTCAAAACTACTCGTAAGGCATCAAATCATATAATTTTTATTAAAAGAAAATACAGAATCCATGGGGGAATTTTTTCCTATGATGCATGTAATGCTCATCTAATTAGCTAATCCCATGATAATGATATACCAATATCCTATAATTGTACCCAAAACACTTATGTACCCAACTCTATGGTAACATGATCATCAAAATAAAAAGGTTATCTATGTCTGTTAATTCTCTACATTTATGGTACCCAAAATTATAATCCATTCTATGATTCCTACCCAAGGAATAGAATTGAATGAATTCAACACCCAAACAAAGAAACTGAAGACCCCTTATTCGGAATGGAACTAACAAGGTGATACCATTTGTAATGACCCAATTATTCCCATTTTATTGAGAGGCTGGTGAATCATTACATGGCCTTAAACAACATCCCAAAGATGAAAATGGATAGTAATAAAAGTTGATGGTTTTTAATACATGTGGGGATATATTAACCTTTATATATTAAACCACAACCAACAACCATAACAAGTAAACCATCATATGATGCGTGACTAATTAAAAGAAAACTAAAAAACATCCTTTATAATGAAACAAACAAGAGTATGAAAACAAATATTAATTCCTAATAATCAATACAAATAAAATACAACAAAAATTGACCACAAGATGACAAAAATACTCCATGATCCACAATCTTCATGATCTATCATCACCAAAAATACCATGTATCACATGGTGGTGGAAAAAATGTGTGGTAGATTATAATTTCCCAAGATCTAGAAGATTGAATCTACAAACTCGCCAAATTTACCAATCATCAGTGAGTATAAAACACATTAGTATTCCCCCAAATAAATCGATACTCACTCAACTAGGATAGGTATGTTAGAAAAATTATTATAAAACCATTTATATAAAAAATTTCTCCAAAAAATTGTATAACTAAATATAAACAATTTCCAAAAAACATTTATATCCATAAGTAAACATGTTCCATTATCAACAATTTTTTTAGAAATTCACATTTCTATAAAAGAATCTAGACATTTACTAAATACCATTTCCCAATATCATTTTTTCGTAACCATTCTATTTCACATTTTCAGACACCAAACCATGAATTAATCATTTTGATAATTTCATACTTCTGAGAGATTGCTTGTCCAATCAACTTTTTCCCCATGAATACACACCCTTGATCTAGGGTCATGTCTAATGTACCCAATAGGTAAAGTACCTTATTGAGGTACTATTATGCATTAACTCACTCATAACGCAATGTATGCTAATAACTTTTCACTACACATTTCAATAAATTTCGATAAAAAATTTATTTTATTGGAAACCATTAAAAACCTATTTCAAACAATAGTTCGATCAAAAAAATAATTTCATTTATTGAAACCCCATTAATCAAATATTGTATTTATTATTCTAGAAAAATCCTATTTTAAAATATTCATTCTAAAATTATTTATCAATCACTTTATTCATGTACTCCAATTATCTAGATTTACACTGACCACCATTCAAAAGGATTCTAAAAATCATCAAAAAACCAATTCACATAAATTTGTTCCCAAATTAATCATTTTAAATGAATTCTAATTATTTTTACTAAGAGGAGATGATAGTGAAGCCATCTACATGTAGGTTTTTGATAAAAACCTAAAACTGACAAAGAATGCTCATGAAACCGAGTAATAATTTCATGATTCTAACATATTTTTATTCCCATTACCTAATCAAGCCCAAATGATGACTTATTTGGAATCCATGATATTTTATCTCACCACAACACTTTTATATCTACAAATATAATAAAATAGGAGAACTAGAAATAAGAAAATGTTACAACAATGGAGAAGAACAAGCACTTACTACATAAATTGTGGTTCTAAATGCAAATGAAAGACTCTAGATCAATTAAATTTTGCATGGGAGAGGTTATCCAACAATGGAGAGAGAATAATATTGATTTAGGGCCTAATCGGTGAAAAATATATCTACATAGAGTAAAAAATGTCTGAGATACGTATTTTTTGGATAACAATTTCACCCTACATATGGTTTATTCACATAGTTTATAAATCGTGAACTAACCATGCATTAACTACTTCCTAGGAATACCCTCACATGGAATCCTAGAACAGTATTCCTAACCATTCACACACCACGAAAAAGATACAATATCAAATTCCCCAAGCACAGTTTTCAACGTTAATAGTTACTACTAGGATCTTGTATGGTTTGGACCACCCATCCACAGCCTGTTCATCTCCCCATTAGGCCCAATGTTTTTTAAAATTTTTTGTAAACACTCACAACCTTCTCCCTTAAACATTATATAAATGAAAATAATAATAAACCCATTACATAACATAACCTGAGGGTACAACATTGATGGAAATCACGTCATACGGCACAATGGAATCTACATCTATAAAACACAAAAACCATAGGGAATGGTCTAGAACACCTACAATAGTTATGTAGAATAACACTCATCATGCATTGATCTATGATTCATCCCAAATTAGAACACCTACAATAGTTATGTAGTATAACTCTCATGGGGGAAATTATGATTGAACCAATATTAATATATTTAGTATATTATATTTATTATTTGATTAATATTATTTATTATGATTTCAAAACATACCATTTCTCTTTCCATTTAGAGTTATTATGATAATTTCATTTGACGTATTGTGGACTACCACCCCCTCAAAGTGATGACATTCGTTCACACACAAAATAGACTATATGATGGATGTTTATAGTGAAAATATATGATATAATAATTATGATGTAATTATTATATATGTATATATATACATATTTCATTTAACTTCTACCTTTCAATATGATAAAAAAATTGAAGGAATGATTATGCATATGTATGACTTACCATCTCCATGAGTGGTGTATTCCATTTAACACTTATATATTCAATAAATTAATATAATAAAAATATAATGTATATAAATTATATTTATATCACATATTAAATTATATTATCATGAAAAAATTATAATTACCACCACCATAACAAAGTAAGACACATTTGAATAACAAAACAAATATTACCCGAAGTGAATCTATAACATATGATGGTTAAAAAAATGGTAATAATAGGTCATAATCAAACCATATATGTTATTATTTATAGGAATTTTGTTTTAATAACAATTATAATAAATATAATTTAATTATACTAGTGGGATGAACGAGTACAATGATAGACAAGACACAAGTTAAATAGATTTCATCTCACTTTTTGTTTCTATGAAATAATTGTTATGTTCGCTTCTTTTTCAATTTATGTGGTGTATATAATACCAATTATTGTATTAAATGAATGTATAAAAATCTTATGGGTATTCACATATCAATTTTATGATAGATCATTCATGGGTATTATTTTTTAAAAGTTACAAAATTGGTTAAATAGTTTTCTCTCATTTGTCTTTCTTTGAGATTCAATTTTTGTCATGAACCTACATTTTAGTTCATGTTGAATATACATACATTTTACATTTTATATAATTAATTTACTTATTTTTATGATGTTCTATGAATCTTATATTTTTCATTTCATACATGGAAAGTATTATCCCATGTTACCATATTATATTACTTTATTGAGAAAATCTTATCAGTTTTTAAGATTGTTTATGATTATGCCTACTTAGATGAAATTTCATGTTCCACATCTTAATATAATTCTGGAAATTTAATCTATTTTTTTTATTAATGACTTGTTAATATATTGGTTTCATTTCACCAACTACATGGTGCATTATATAGATAAGAATGTGTTTTTATAAAGTCCCGACATTACACTCTATCTGGTCGAAATATATGATTACATAAAACTATGCATTCTAAAAAAGGTTTCCAATAATATATATACATTATCCATTAATTATAAAATTATTTTCATACTAATTTTTATTTTAAAAATATATTTAAATGAATATTCTTGTCTCTTTTTGAAAAAATGCAATTTTTAATCATTTTTCCATGCCAAGGAAAGGTTCTTTTTACCTCCTACGACATATATGAATTTACCCACCATCATTTCAGTGATTCTTAAATTATATTTTTGAAAGGATAATTTTTAAGAAACTATTTTCAAATTTTATTTCCTAAGAAAATTGGTATAAATATTTTTTTAACCTTATTTTATAAATTTCCATGTAAAATTATTTTCAAAATGTTTTCATTGTTTATGATACGATTGAATATGATCTTGTTGAACATATGTATTATTTAACAAAGACATTGTAGGGAACATTATCTCTATCCGATGCATTGAGGAAATATTTATATATAATGAGATAAACTATGATGGCCATAAGATTAATCACTTACAACTAAGATAGCCTTGGGATCAATCCATGACTACCATGACTGATTTATAGGTGAACTAAGGAAACTAAGGATGACTAAGATATTATGTTTAGTGAACACATGATACTAAGATGACCATGTAAGTGACCATGTCTTCAATAATGGTTTTAGGAGTGAACTAATTCAAATAAGATAGTTGTGGGATTGAAACATGACTACCAATATAGTATTTGGATTGAAGTAATACTAAAATGATGGTCTTGGAATCAGTTCCATGGAAATTTTTAATATCATATTAAATTCATATATGTCTTCCAAAAACACATAATTTATTCCAATGATATTTTTTCATGCCTTATGTTCTTTATTTTCTTATGATTAATGTGTTTTGAATTACCATTATCTATTCCATGATTCAGGTTTATGAACTATGATATGAAGGGTATGATTTTATATTTTCATGATCATGTAATCATACACTTATTAAGATGGCCATGGGAGTTAAACATGACTACAAATATGGAATTGGGAGTGGACCCATAGTAGTAATATGTCCTTGAGAGTGAACCGTGACAACAAAGATGGTATGAGGAGTGAACTCATGCTACTCAGATTTCCATGTGAGTGAACCAAGACAAACAATATAGTATCAAGAGTACATTAATGTTACTATTATAGCCAGGTAAGTCAACCATTACTACCAATATGGAATGAGTATTGAACCCATATCTACAACAATGGTCTTGAAGAGATTCCATAACTACAATCGAATTCATGTTATATGCTTATATGTGTGAAAAAATTCCATTTTTTTCCATTATTATGCTTTTATGGATTCTTTTATTTATTTAATTATTATTCATGTTTAATAAAATATGATGACTTATTCTAGGATTCATGTATATAATATTTTTTATGAAGAGTGTGATATTTTATTTTTAGGATCATGGTCTCATGCCTTTACGCTAAAAATAATGCTTATATATTTATCCAATTTACCATTACTAATAATATGAGCTCACCCCTTTTATTTGTTCCCATTCCCTATGTTTTGAATAAATATTTTTTATATAATTACCAAAGGTGGAAATATATGTGGTAGATGATGGAGGTAATTCACCAAGATTTATGATCTTGGTTCCATGTATCTATATATACATAACTATTACAGTTGTCAAACATTTAATTTTTTAATGTAGTTATTATTCATCTAAATGATGTAATATACATGTTTTTAATGCTATTTCTCTTTAGTTTGTATCAAATTAATGTTATATCTAACCATTGGAATTTTTTATGAGGACACATAATTTAGATCCCTATGTAATTTTCTATGGATATTTTTAGGTTTGTCTCTAAGGAAATGTATAAGGACGAGTTAACACATAGGAAAATAATCGTAAATTTTGATAAATGGTAGAGTGAGTGGTTTCCTAGAAGTGAATAAATTTTTGAATACTATAGGTGGATGTGGATTTGGAACATTTGTACCAAGGTGTAACAAACCTGACATGATGTTCCTTGATAAACTCGTTGTAATTTGGTAGATGAAAATGATCCATGATACACACATGTTTTGAAATTCTAGGGGTTATTCTTTTGGAATTAAAAAATACTTCAAAAACGATTATGAAGGATTTAAATATACATTGGATATTAAAAATCATTGATGGAAATAGGGTGTTATAGGTGACAGAATCTACCATTATTTAGATATACTATATAACAATATATTCATGACTATATGTTTTTCTTCTATGATAGGAAATTATCACATTATTCTATTTGTTTCAGTCAATGGAGGGAACTAAAAGGAACTGGATTAGCATTGAATGTGGTGGGAAATTTTATTTCAGAGCATTAAAGTGGGATGATCACTTTAGTGAGACAAGTTGCAATAATACCTAATCAATTTTCACAGAACATGATAAATTAGATGTACCTTAACAAACTATCAAACTAACCCTAGAAGAGAAAGTATGAGTTCTCTATGATTTCATGTAAAATAGACCATGTAGGATAGATAATTCAGTTTACATTGGGTCATGAATATGGAAAAATTACCTAATTGAATGAAATGGAGGATTAAGATGATGTTTTGCCTATGGAAAATAAAGACACAAAGAAAATGACTATAGGGAAAAAATTAATTGTTTGTCTGTTTAAATGAATGAATATTTTGGCCTCCAATTGGAATCATTTAAGGTTATTTGTTTTAGGTGTGGAATAAACAATCATTAGGCAACTCAATGTACTAAGTGGAATGATCCAAAAGTGGATCAGAATGGTGGTTTGTGTAATGGATACAATGCAAATGATGAAGAGCCTATAGACGAAATAATAAATGAAAGAGGTATTTTTTAATAGTATTTGGTATCCTTGGTACTATAATAAAGAATATTTTTAATATAAAAAATAATTTTATTTATTTGGATTAAAGAAGTATGTTATATAAATGGGGTAATATATAAGGATTTTTCAGTTTTGTTTTTTCACTATGGATTTATAAGAACACAATGAATGGTTCTAATGGAATAGAAATGTGATATAATGGAAAGGTGATGTCCATATAAAACAGATGAATAAGGGTCATATAATCCTTAACAAGTTCCTTATTTCATGATAATTTAGTTTGGATACAAATATTTTGGATATGAATAAGTAAATTAGAAATTATATATTTCCCTATGAATGATTATTGAAAAAAAATAACTCAACAAGGATGACGTTTACAACTTATAGGATTTAAAGAATATTTTCACTAATAATTGGAATAAGGATGCATTTTTTTTTCAAACAATTTATATTATTAAAGTTGATACCATCTTTCAATGGAAAATAAGATGATGTTATTCAATTGTTATGAAAGTGACAACCATGTTGCTAGTTTCTGATATATGGGTGATCAATGATAATTCGATTTCATAAAACTCATTAGAAATATTTTAATTTTCAACTTTCAGATGGATGAAAAGGTCTTACATTTATGGATAGTCGTTTTTAAACATCAGATGACATACCTAAGATTATTGTGTGGTCTATCGATATCATTATTCTAACAAATTGTATATACCATTTAAAATACATTGTGTTGATGATAAGTGATGTAAAATGGGATGCCATATCATATATCTCATGATTTTTTAGTAATTCAGGAATGGAAAATTCCCCTTCCTTTTTAGAGAATGAGGTTCTGTGGACCAATGAACAACAATGAAAGTTATTGTTCTATAATCATGAAAGTATATATTTTTAATGAAAATTTACCAATATTAATAAAAGTAGATTCAAACAATATTTTCTCCTACTACTACATTTTCAATGAATCCTATGATCCACTACGTCATGAATGATATATGGATTTTTCATTGAAAAAATTATTATACCCTTATTCTCTATAAATCCACATCATAAGATGATAGTTAGATATCTCACACATGACCATTTTTTCACATCCCACCTATGTTCCCCTATATAGGAATCTCAATATGAGTTAATTTCTATAATCATTATTGTTCCGACTTTCCCTTTTTTACGGATGTTTAGTATCAATTTTTTTGATCTCAGTTTATTTTAATGATACATTCATATATTAATCCACTGAGAACCCAGATGGCCTTTGATGGAAAAACAATTTGGGGGGGAGGGGGTACAATTTAACAACCTGATATTTTATAAATATTTATTTTTTGAAATAATTAATTCATTTTTATATTTTATCATTTCATGTAATAGTAAAAATAGTTTATTTTATATAAAATAACAATGTTTGACTTGCGTTATATGCAACCACACATTAATAATTCCTAAAAAACTAAATAATTTGTATCTTTCTCTATATAGAAAATTTAGGTTTCCTTGAGTTACATGGAACAATGACTTTTCGTGATGGGTTGTGTAACAAGTGTGACTGAGTTTTATGAAACAGTAATATATTATTAAAAAATTATTAGTTAATATAATAAGAAATGACCTAAAAGTGAAATTGGTTGTTATGAAAAGTATTTAAAAATATGTGAATGTATACATGGTACAATAATAGATGATGAATTCATAGGTTATCAATTATTTAGAGATTGATATTAAAAACGAATGAATAAAAAGATAAGTATTAATAATTTTATGGACATGATGACTTTTTACAGAAATAAAGTGAATTAATTACATTACAGTGTGATATTAATTTAATATATTTGTTATATATTTAATAAAATATGTTTTTAATTCATCCAATTGTTTAGATAGACAAAAGATAAGGAAAAACAATTGTTATGCATAAAAAACTATACTTTTTTATAAAGGTTGATTTAATTACTTTTAAAGTAGAAAAAAATTTAAATATCAATTTTTGGAAAATTTATATATTAAATATGTAAATATAAAATTCCTCTATGAAATAAACATAAAATTATTAGGTACAGATTATTTTTTTATTTTTCAGCAAGGTTTTATTTTTAATGAGTAGTAAAAAATAAGTAATTTTATTTCATAAAATTTTTTTCATAAATTTTATTTATAAGGTAAGATTAAATTTTATATTATTTTCAATGTTTAATGAGATATTATTTTAATATATTAATACAATTTATGTCAATGAGATCTATTTCACAATGATATTGGATAAAAAAAGAAAACTTTTTAATATTGTCACTTTGAAAACTCGTGTTGTCATCCCGACTGTGGGATTAGTTTAAAATTTATTTAAATAACATATGTCATTAGAACATGTAAATGTGGATTCCATCCTTATAATAAAAATAATTTATAATTTCTAATAGTTTTAACTATGTTTTTGACCATAAATATTAGTTAATGTAACTAAAATTAATTAAATTTATTAAGAAAAATTTAATCTTAACTAAGAACTAAACCATAAATTATATAACTAAAATGACATATATTGTTCTACAATATCCATTTTATGGACATATTTTGAGATAAATACTTAATTTTATTGACATAGGATAATTATTGGATCCACATGAGACATGAAAAACGTTGGATGATTTATCTCTTTAAATATTTAGATGAGTGCCACACTTATTCCACTCTAAAAATCGATCAGTTACTCCCACTTACACACAAATATCATGCCCCACGTATCACCATAACTCTACTTAAATAATACCTTTACTTCCTCCCTTTTCTCCATGATTCACCCATTAGTTCATAAATTCGCCCAAATAAGCCTTGTGGTACTAACGAAATGGAGTTATCTGATTAAGAGGTAATGTCTTCTCTCAAGATATTTTTTTATTTTCATTCTCCACCACATCCACTCTATTTATTCAATTATTTTATAAAAAAAATTGTGAAATATAATAATATTTTTTATGATAATGAGATAAATTTATCATAGACACACCTCTATATAATGGGTAGCGAACAAAATGTTTACATGTAAGGAGAACTATCAACTCTCTAAATGATGATTAATCAATTTTCCTAACCACATATCATGGTAGAAATTATGATTGAACCTATATTAATATATTTAATAAATTATTTTTATTATTTCAGTAATATTTGTTATTATTTTTTCAACACATATCATTTATCTTTCTATTTGGAGTTAATATGATAAGTTCATTTGAGGAATTGTGGACTACCACCGCCTCAATGTGATGACATTCGTTTATACACAAAATGTACTATATGATGGATGTTTATAGTGAAAATATATGATATATATATATATAATATAATAATTATTATTTAATAATTATATATGTATATATATATATATATTTCATTTACCTTCTACCTTTCAATATGATAAAAAAATGGAAGGAAAGATTATGCATACGTACGACTTTTCATCTCCATAAGTAGTGTATTCCATTTCACACTTATATATTCAATAGATTATTATAATAAAAATATAATGTATATAAATGATATTTATATCACATATTACATTCTATAATCATGATATATTTATAAGTACCACAATTATATAAAATTAAGACACATATGAAGAACAAATAGAATATTACCCAAAGTGAATCCATGACATAGGATGGTTAAAAAATGGGTAATATAAGGTCATAATTAAACCATATATGTTATTATATATTAAATTTTATTTTCAGAATAATTATAATAAATATAATTTCATTATACTACTGTGTTGAATGAGTATAATGAGAGACAACACATAAGTTATATAGATTTCATCTCACTTTTTGTTTCCATGAAAAAATTATTATGTTCTCTTCTTTTTCCATTTATGTGGTGTATGTAATACCAATTATTGTATTCTATATATATATTAAAAAATTTATGGGTATTCACATATAAATTTTATGATATATCATTTATGGTTATTATTTTTAAGAAGTAACAAAATCGGTGATATTGTTTTCTCTCATTGTTCATTCTTTGAGATTCATTTTTTGTAATGTTTCTAAATTATTTTTCGAGTTGTATATACATCCATTTTACATGTAATATATTGAATTTAATTATTTTTATGATATTCTATTAATTATTTTTTTTCTTTTCATACATGGAAAGTATTATCCAATGTTACCATATTATAATACTTCATTGATAAAATCTTATCAGTTTTCAGGATTGTTTATGTTTATGCCTCCTTAGATGAAATTTCATGATCCATATCTCAATATAATTCTGCAATTTTTTTCTAATTTTTTTATTCATGTCTTGTTAATATATTGGTTTCATTTCACCAACTATTTGGTTAATTATATAGATAATAATGTGTTTTTTTTAAAGCCCGGCATTACCCTCTATCTGGTTGCAAATATATGATTACATAAAAAGATAAATTCTAAAAAAGGTTTCCAATAAATTATTACAATTATCCATTAATTATATAATTAATTTCATACAACTTTTTATTTTACAAATATATTTAATGTAATATTCTAGTCACTTTTTGAAAAAATGCAATTTTTTATCATTAGACCATGCAAATGAAATGTTCTTTTTACCTCGTACGACATGTATGAATTTACCAACCATAATTTTTGTGATTCTTAATTTAAATTTTTGATAGGTTAATTTTTATGAAACTCTTTTAAAATTTTATTTCCTATGAAAATTGTAATCACTAAATTTACAACATTATTTTATATATTTTCATGAAAATTTATTTTCATAATGATTTCAATCCATATTTTAATTTTTTCAAATTATTTTCAATGATCTTATTTTTAGAAATATTTTAAATATACTTTAATATTTTTTCTTGTAATAAAGGTTTCTAAAAATATTCAATATTTAATTAAAATTTTCCATTGTGTCTTCAATGAAAATGTCTTATAAAAATATTTGATTCTTATATTATTTGTTTTCAAGGAAAAATGATTCCAATATTATTTAATATTTTATTTATATGTTGTAAATGTATTTTTTATGAATATTATTTTATGTGGAAAAATGTATTAAAAATCCTTTTTAAAAAATAAAGGTTATGTTCCTTAACAAACATCTGTTAATGATATTTCAAAAATCATTTCTGTAAAATATTAAATATATTGATTTTACTCATTCCATTGAATGAAATAATTAAATGGTAACATTCATATTTTTTATAAGGGTGGGTTATGCATAATGTCAAGATCTTTATGAAACATGTTCCTCTTACATGGGTTTTATGTTTATGAATCTTGTTCCTCTTCTACGTGATATATTTTTATGAAATTCAATTCTCCTTTATGAGTTATTATTTTGATGAAATGATTATGAGGCATGTATTTTCTTCCATATGTTATGATATGTTTAAATTTTTATGATTCCAAATTCATTTCATTGGTTATGATATGATTGAAAATGATTTCGTGGAACATATGTATGATTTAACAATGAGATTGCTGGGAACATTATCTTCATCCGATGAATTAGGTAAATATTTATTTATAATGAGATAAACATTGATGGTCATAGGAGTAAACACTGACTACTAAGATAGACATGGGATAAATCAATGACTACCGTAATTGATTTATATGAGAACTAATGTAATTAAGGATGACCATGATATTATGTGCTGTGAAAACATGCCACTAAGATGACCATATAAGTGACCATGACTACAATGATGGTATGACAAGTGAACTAATGCTAATAAGATCATTGTGGTATGAAACCATGACTACCAATATACTATTGGTATTGAACGAATATTACAATGATGGTCTTGGAAGCAATTCCTTGGAAACTATAAATATCATATTAAATTCTTATGTGTCTTCTAAAAACACATATTTTATTCCAATGATATTATTTAATGACTTATGTTCTTTAGTTTCTTATGATTAATGTCACTTGAACTATCATTTTCTATTCCATGATTCAGTTTTATGATCTGTGATATGAAGGGTATGATTTTATATTTTCGTGATCGTGTTCTCATAAACTTATTCTAATAAGTAGGCTTATATATCTTACATATTTACCCTTACGGATCATTTGATCTCATCCATTTATTTTGTTTCATTTCACCAATTTATAAAAAATGGTTTTTTGTATAAATACTGACAATGGATATCATTATGGTTGGGGGTGAATATCTATCACCAGGATATAATAATTGTTTCCATGTTCAAAAAGACACTAATCTATTATGGTCATCAAGGTTTTATGTTGGCAATGTATTCAATATTCATCTAAAATTTTATAATATTAATTTCTGAAATTAAATGGTTTTTATAATTTATATTATTTTTTTATCATGTTCCCCCAAACACATTCCATTGGAAAATCTCATGTAATTTACTCCATGACATTCTTCCCATGAATGTCTCTTAAAATCCAATCACAACACGATACCATTATATACACTAAATAAACATGGGAACAATATCAATAAAAATTTAGTAAATATACCCTAATCAATCTATTATAAAATAGTTGAAAATATGTAAATTCCATCATTATAAAATATATGTAAATTAATGAATTATAAAAATATTCCATAAATATTCTCAACATGTTTTAAACCAAAATATCAATAATTATAAAAAATAGAGTGTATAAATTCTCTTAAAATGAAAAAGGATTTTAGGTATAAATATATTTCTATATCATTGTACACATAATTATAAATTTTTCTTATGAATCAATTTTGAAATTAAAAATTATTATCGTGGAATATTTGTAACCATAAATTCTGTATTGTTCAATAATCATGTATGTTTTCATAAACATTATATATGACCATGTAAACATCATCTATTCATTGGAAGGATCATTTTATCATTCTAAAAACAGAAAATATAATAACTGAAGTATCATCAATAACCATATAGGAATCATTTCAAAGTATATATGAATTCATATAATTATAAAAAAAATAAATACTAGAAATTACATATAAAGTCATTATAAATAATAAATAAATAATGAATTTGATAAAAATTATTTAAGAAGGATGTGAAAAATTCTAATTACTCAATAGTATTAAGGTAATCATATAATGTATTTGTAAAAAATGTAAGGCATTACAAAGGTTAAAAAATACACAAACTATTGGATAAAATTAAACCTAACAAGGGAGGGTTGAATTACAGTGACATTACATTGTTATCATTTTGTTTTAATTACTTTTACAAGAGTAGTCATCAATATTCATTTAATCATTTGTTTATTTTGAATATATATATACCACATTTCATTAATTAATATTGAACGTAAAAAAACAACGGAATTTATTTAGTTTGATCACTACTAATAGATAATCCATGAGGAATACATCAACAATGTGTGGATGTATTGAGATTTGTAATAATGTTTCTATGGCTTCTATAATGGGATCAAGAAGGGGTCACTATTGATCAAAGGCTCTATATATCTTATTTACTATTATAAAATGATAAAGTGTGGGATGGGACTCTTTATATATATTATAGTCTCTTCAATAGATTTATTATAGGTAGGTAGTTCTATATAACGAATGAGAGCTCAATTTAGATCGTTATGTACAACAGATTCTCTTTTCTGCACCACCTTTTGAAAATACATTCTTTCTATCAAAATTATAGTAACTCATTATAGGGTGTCTAGTATTATTCCTTCCTATTTCAATTACATGTAATTAAATTCCTAGTATAAGGATAATTCTTATGTATTCATATTTGAAACAAAACTCTTCTCCATAAGTGTATAATTAAAAATTGATTTTATCTTGTAGCTTTCTTACTTCTCAAAACAGATGTTGTAGTCAAATGTTTAATAGTATTATTTCTATAATTCATATATCATAGTGGAATTCTTCAAATTAACATTTTCTTATTCCCTTCATAATCTATATGTACGGATTGGTGCATACTGTTTTCATATCTTTAAAAATATTTTGTTTCCTCACTTTAAAATTACACAATCACATAATTTTTTTAGAAACATTATTAAATTCAATACATAACAACCAAAGGTGTATTTTAATTTCACAATGATACAACAATATATTCTTGATTCTTCCATGTGTGTCCAATAATTACTAAAAATTTATTTTTGAAAATAGCCACACCCATTATTCGTTCCATATTGTAAATAGGGAATTCTTGAATAATAATTGAGAAGAATATATTCTATATAGAGATTCCCAAAAACCTAATTATTCATTATAGATATATCTATTTATTAATATATCCACATTATTCTTAATCAGAATCATCTGTCACTTTTGAGAACACCTTTTAAATTCTCACATTCAATTTCAAAAATGATTCATTAACTTCGATTTGTAATTTCCATATAGATAATTTTCATTTTTTTACAGCTGTAACACAAAAAAATATTATTCAATCTTTCATTATAAGTCTACCAATAAATATCATAGTCTATATATTTGATAGTTTAATTTTTTTCATAATGATTGAGTTGATCAATCATTTTCAACCATTAATTCCATTAATATTGTTGATGAATGTAACACCCAAGAAATTTATGTTATATAAATCATAAAATGAATCATTCACTACACATAACACTTGCTTGGCTTGTTTTACACACAATCGCGACCTTCCTCGATAGCATGCGTCCTACGCAATACCGAGTTTCAATAAAAAATGATAGTCTATTAAAATATTATTAAAACTAGTCGTTATGAATAGTAATAACCACTTTTTAAAATTTTGTAATTTTTTTTAAATTGACTTCATTTTTGGATTTTGAATATCAAAATTATACTAGGGTGAAATTTTGGTATTTTTCTGAAAATTTGCAATTTTTGATGAATAGTGAAACCACTAAGTAGCTGTTAAAAAAAGTTAATTTTTCATAAAACTTAATTTTACCGCTTCTGTGAGTGGAATTTCAAAAATCCGAGAGACACGGTTGATGTCAGTATGTAAAATGTGGTTCAATGAGATGAAAATAATTTTTGGTGAATAGTAACTTTTTACTTTTATTTACCACGTTTAAAAGTTAATAGGGTAATTAAGGGTAAAAATGATATCATTATTACCCTAACACATGTCCTAATTCTATTGGATAAATTTAATTCGACCAAAAACAACCATAGGAATAAAATATGACCATTTAGACCCACTTGGATTAGATTAGTACATTTAATATTAATTTATTTAAAGAAGGGTTAAAATAGATAAAATCAACATTTAATAAGTAAAACATTTTTAATATAGGGTTATAAATAAGATAAATTCGACTATAAATATTCGTTAAAAATCTAAAAAGATTTTCTTCATAATGGTATTTTATTTGTAATTTTTAGACTTTAAATAATTTAATTTATTTATGACACAAAGATGATGCAGTAATTATCTTATTAATCAAATATTGACATAATTGATGTTATAAATACCCAAATAAATGAAATTTGGGGATGATCAACATATTAGTATGTCATTTCTGATGCTTTATTTGACATCATTTAGGATTGTATGATTAGTATTATTGAAACTTGAAAGGAGAACTTTGTTCATGTGAAAAATAATTATATCCAAACACTGACCTATCTTGTCACCAAAGAACATGCACACAACCTTCATGTTGGTAAATTATCTTCTATAAATTGTATATATTAGATTTTTTTTTTAAAAAAATCATAAATTGTATGTATGAAATTATGTTATTTGACTACTATGTAAGCACAGGATTACAATTTCAAGAAACGGTGATCATTCTTATACTTTCACTTACTTCAAGACCCATACAATGATATTGGATAACTGGAAAAACAATATTGGAGGTAATGGCCACTTCCCATATTTCATAGGCTGCCTCCTCAATTTCCAGGTATCAAATACTCTCAAGGAGAGTTTTATATTTGATTTGTTTTTTGTTTTGTATTTGATTTTAGGAAACATTCATGAAATAGGTATTGCTTCCAACCACCTATGTCTGAAATTTGGGATGACCTGCTTCATGATCCCAATGTGAGTCTCTTAAAGATTTTTTTTCTCATTATGCCGATGTCATGACTGAGTGGGGAAAGCTGCATGTCCATCATAGTGGTTTCATTTTAATGGAGCAGAATCCTAGTTCTAGAAATGGATTCATATTTCGAGACATCTTTTCACCACAAGAAACTCTTTGACAAGGAGTAAGTAGTGGAAACTATTGTTACTTATATGAGACTTATTTATGAATGAAAGAGTATGAATGGATATGATCCTCATCTAGTGGCTACATCCTTCTTTCACATGGTATAAAAATCAGAAGAAACCACCATATATGAAAAAACATTATCATTCAAAATAAAAAATAAATATTCAGATGAGAAGTAAAAATGTGAGTTTAAGTATATACATGTAATATAAATGATGATATTGGATGCTCATCTTTTTTCATTCTTGTACTTCACCCACACAATTTATTATTACAATTGCTTTAGGGTTCTAGGTGAATGATACAACTATAATTTATAAAACCTGGGGAATTTTCAATTTTAACTACAAGATGGACTCAACCTCATACATCCTCATTTGATTGAAATGTATTGCATTTACATTGCAAACATTCAAAATGATAAAGATACCACCTCATGGTTCAAATAGATTCGAGTAGACATGACTATGTGAAGAAAATATGGATGGTGATATTGTATTTATATGATAGTCTCTAGCTAATCACTAATGACTAGATTAATTCTGACTTCAACAAGATTGTGTCATAGCCAAAAAAATCTTTTAGTCGGGTTGAGTGGGTGAACCATATGGAAGGACCATTCTGTCGCCAATTTATTTATAAATGAATTTTTCTTAGTTGTCTGTATACCACCCTCACTTCCATATTAGGTTGTTTCTAATTATTTTTCTCATTAGTCTGTGCATATAAACTAGAGCTTACATGGATGGGGTTGGATCTAGAGCTGGCATAGACTAGAGATGGTATGGATGGCCTGGAGTTGGAGATGGAATAGATTGGAGCCAGCAAGGATGGTGCTTGAGCTTGCATGGATGAGCTAGAGTTGGAGACGTCTTGGTTGGGAAGTGCTGATGGGGCTAGAGCTAACATGGATGGGCTGGAGTTGTTGGTGCTGCAGTCAATGGTGATGATGGGATGAAGCTGTCGATGTTGAAGTCGCTGGTGATTATGGGTTGTTGTTACTGTGGTGGTTGATTCAACATTGTGGCAGGTACAATGTGGGGGGGGGGGGAGGCAGGGTTTTCCAAAAATAGAATTGGGGGTGGGGTTGGGGGTATGGTTGTTCAACGATAGGATTCGGTAATAATATTGGGTGGTGATCCAACATATTCTATTTGTAAGGATTTTCATTATTAATAAATTTATTTTTTGTCTCATTTTTTATTTGTTAAAATAAACTCCGGATTAATAATTAAAAATTATTTATTATATATTATAAATTAATAAATATAATATTAAATTTCACTACTAATAAAAATTTATATTTTTTATCTAAAAGAAATTTATAATGAATTTATTATATATTGGTAATATTATTACCAACAGATAAATTTTTCACCAGAACCTGTTACTAACCACTTTAACCGACATATATATTATTTGTTGGTATTATTATATTTACAATATAACAATTTAGTATGTCACTGAAACATTTAACGATAGAATTTTTACCAACAATTTAGTGATAGGGACATATATGTTTTTAAAATGTTCTACCAAAAGAATATGCACTTTTACCAACTTATATTCCCCAGTTGAAAAAGGTTAAATACTTTGTAGTGAAAAGAATTTCATTAAAATTTTCATTTAACAAAATAATTATTAATCATTATATCTATAAAAGAACAAAAACCATGTTTATTCTATTTCTAACATCATAATATTATAAAAATAAATACCATGTTTGATAGTCTATAAGAAACACCCCAATAAATTTTAAATTAACAAAAAATATTCCTATTTAAATTTTATTATTATAAAAAATATGCTAAATATTGTGGAATGAATAGTATTAAACGCAGTTTAAATTATATAATTTTCATTCTCATAAGTAATTTATTATTTAATTCTGAGGAAATAATATTTCAATTATATGAAAATTTACTTTATTCCTAAAAAATTATTTTCATAAAAATTTAGGTTTCCTAATTTTTCTGAACGAATATTATAATTTATTTATGGAATATATAGAGAAAATATGTGGTAAAATGAAAAACTATGCATGAATCAGCATTTAAAAATTATCATACGGTGATATTTTTCAACTTTTTGAAAAGTCATTATTTTTAGTGAATAGTGGGAATATATATTTTAATAGATAAATAATTTATTTTCATTAAAATATATTTTATTATTTTAATTAAATTTTAATGTAAATTAATAATTCATTATATAGATATATTCTAATTAGTTGCATTATTTTTATAATTTTATCATATTATAGTATATGTCTCTTTTTTGGCTTTAAAATAAGTTTACAAAAAATTCATCATTTATCCAATTATTTCATTTTATTTTTAAATAATATTTGACCATTTTTATGTTTTGAATCAAGAAAAATGAATTCAATATTTTTGTTATGGAAATATATTTTTTAAATTGGTACCTTATTGTAGCAACCGTATCCCCATTAACCGGAACATGATGCCATAATTCGTTACATTGAAATAGATATAAAAGGTGAAATCTTAAAGGACTATTCATTTTAACATTTTCTGAGAACCAAATACAAAAATTATACCCATGTTAAAATCATAATATAAAATAAAACATAATATATAAAAAATTTAATTAACTTCATCTATTAGTATTCATTCAATGAATTTGTATTTATATTATTTTTAAAGGAAGAAATATATGGGTTAGATAAAATGATTAGTATGGGTTATGTAAACAGAAGATATCATGAATCAATAATCACAATCAACAAACATAGGTAAAAAATATAACACACATTACATTTATAAAACACAACTACTGTGATATGATAAGGATCAATCAATAAAGAAGGAAAAAAATAACATCCCCAGAAATTAAATCAATATTTGATAATTAAATAAATCAATAGTTTTTATCATATAAAAATATCATGGATAATAATAATAAATAAATTACGAATTATGGATATTATTAATTATTGGAATTTATGATATCTTGAATTATGATACCTATACTGTCAATATCCTTCTTCAGGAAAGTTTAAATCCACTAGATATATAGATCCATAGAGAGGCTATGTATAATCAGGATCCATCCATATCAACATTTCACAAGAATTACTCAAATATAAGTGATGAAATTAATCAATGAACAACATGAATTATAAAAAAAATATTGATATATTTCCTTAGTTAGTCTAATAACATTCAAATTACACACCATATGTAAAAATGGTATTTGTTTCAGTCAATAATAATATTATCATACAATAATATTTATATTTATAGGAATTGTAATATAAAATTAATAATTATATAAAGGTGATTATTTCAAGAAAAACTTATAATAAAAAATAGTGTGAGATTGTACAATAACTTTTTACTCCTTATAATTTCCATATAAAAACCATTGGTTGAAATGAATAAAATTAGAACAATTAAATATCACAGACATTATGTTAATCAGGATATTACATGTCAATTGTGTAGTATATACACCGAATATATGAAATTAGGTGCATAACATTATAATATACCTCAATGAAGGAAAATTTTAGATTATACCCCTTACCTCACTCTTCCTTTTGGTTAAACACATATTAAAATATTATATATTAGTTTTAAACATGGTATATAATTATAAAAACTACATTAATGTTTATAATGTCATATATTATTATTTCATTACCTCTTATCACTTGTGAAATAATAATATTTCATTATTTTCATTATTTGGGTGTTAGTTTCTTGGTTTTCTCATTCGATTTTTTTCATGAATGATCCGTTTATGGGGAATATTATATAGTTCCATCTTCTCAAGAATAAAAAAATTGATATAATTATTATATTTATAAATAAATTTTAATTTTAATTCCAATAAATAAAATTTATTTCTAGATATGAACGGTGTTATGATCATAGAGATGGTTGGTCATACCTATGCATTGCTAACATTTTAATTTTTCAACGATCATTATGGAATGGTTTTATGTAATATTTTTTATTTCTATAATTATTATTTAATAATATATAAATAATACTTATATATAATAATCCATGTAGTGTGGTGAACAAAATAATGTCACATTGCTTCGATAAGGTAGTACTCCACACGTACCTAAGGGGTGTCATAGTATTTCATATTGTTAACATGAAAATGATGTATTATATATTATGAATGAATAAATTATCAAAATTTTATAATTATATAATTTATATAATATCTAATCATTAAATTAATTTTTATCAACTTCCATGTAACATAACTAAATGATGAATCACAACTCTTCAAAAGGAGGAAGTCTTTTGTACACCTGATCTATGAAATCATATCAATTATGAAATAGAATTAATAATATATTTGTGATATAATTACTATTAAGTATAATTATTATGTAAATATCACGTATTTAATTTATATACATCCTTATATACTATCGTGAGATGTGGTAACAAAAAAATAAATGAAATCGATTCTTGTGGTGATCGTTCATTGTATATATAAAAGACGATTTAATATATAAATTAAGAGATGTTTTGATCAATTTATTGAACCAAATTGACATAAAAAATATCATTATATTTGAGATAATGGGTTTATTGTATAATAATGTTTAAATAATACATTGTTGATTTGGGGGATTAAATAAAATGAAAATCCTTATTGAAAAATGATACCTCTTGATCAGATATCCACCGTAGGATTTCACAAAACACACTCCTTGTAACACCTTGAGATTTTATAAGAAATATTCTTTTTAATTTCATTGATGACTTGTGTTTTACGCTTCACCATGATTATCTTGCGCTATACGTAACACCGCATTAGCTTGTAGTATACGCAATACTATTCTTCGATCGTGTTACTCATAACATCATGTTTGTTTAACAGATGTTATTCTAAACAACATTGAATATATATATGTACAATGTATAAATGAAATTTGGTTGTATTCTGATATCCACAACAATAAAGGATGCTTCCACTACAAGAACACTATCATGGATTGCATTACATGCAAGAGCGACCTTCCTCAATAGCGTGTGTTGTACGCAATACTGAGTTTCACTAAACAATGATATATTATTATAATATCATTATGAACAATATTTTATGAATATTATTAACTAAATTTTAAATTTTATAACATTATCATTCATCATACACATATTCTAGAACATGGTAAGAGAACAAAATAAATTTTTCGGGTAAAATAAGTATTTTGTAAAAAAATTCAGTTTTACCGCCTTTTGATGGTGCACCCACCTTAAATCTAATTTTTTACATGATTATAAGTTCAATTATACAAAATAATCTTATTCATTTTAGTAAGGGTATAAAAATTTACTTTGGATAATTATATTATAAATTTTTGTTAACTTTTTTATTTTGATGAGTAGTAAAAATATGCTAAATTTTAAATAAAAACAACATTTTCCATCAAGAAAATTTATATAGATAAATTATAATACTGAATAATTTTAAAGTATAAATATAATATATTTTTACCATTTATTATAATGTAGTCATTATCATAAATTTTACATTGAATTCGTATGTAAAACTAATTCAATCTTTTAAAATTGTTTTAAACAAAAACCCATTTTCTTTCGACAGCGGGATTAATTTTAATTTAATTTCTGAAAAATCTTTGTATTTAATTTGGTAATATTGATTCCACATTTGGGATGAGTGGTTCCAAATTATGTTATAAGGCTACTTTTTATTTTTGGGCAATATGAATAGTAACTATGGTAAATTTTATTTACCATATTTAATGGTAAATCGGGTAATTACGAATAAAAATAACCTTATAAAATTAACCTTAAACATGTATTATTATAATTGGATGAATATATTTCATCCTAAAATATACTTTGTTCTGAATGATATCTTTTGGAACCCATTTGGATATGAATAAGACATTTAAATAATTCTATTAAATGAAATTGAAATACGTTCACTAAAACGTTAATAATTAATGTATTTTTAATATAAGGTTATAGTAAATATATATTCGATTATAAATACTCATCTGAAAGATAATTTTTTTTCCATTATCATGTTAATTAATTAGTTATTTTTAATAAATATATATTTACCTTTATAGCTAATACATTAATGATGCATAAATTATTTATTTAGTGAAAAATCAATAATATAGCTATTATTAAAATAATAATACCATAAAAATGACTAAAAACATGACCAAACCTTATTGGTCGAGTATATATATACCCTATGAATCGACGGGTCGAATTAGGAACCATTTCGAGCCTTAAAAAAGTTATTATGGAATTTATATTATTTTATTTTAAATGATGACAAAGTTATCTCCTTCATAATTTAATAAATATGAAAAATTATCTATCATTATTTCAAGATGATAAATTATAGTAAAATTATTATTATGAAAGGTAATATATTTATATTTATCATACAATTTTATTTTTAGTTTATATACAACAAATAATTATATTAATGTTGTAGTAATATTTTTATTAAAAGAAATATCAAAAAAATGGTTTTAAAAATATTAAAATAAATATTATATAAAATATTTAATGTGTTCCACTAATTTTTTATATGAATATTACATGTTAGGAATATATTAAATATTTTTTTCAAATATATCTTCTCCGTGGATTTTATTTAAATTCAATTAATTGAATACTATCAGAATTTTCAGTATTGTTATTTTATAAAAATAGCATATTATAAAATTGATTAAAAAGAAGAAAAATATTTAAAAATTATAAATTGAAATTTATATAGTCGTCAATTTCATAAAGTATCCAATTAGGTAAAATTAAATAAACTTATGTAATTATTTATAATAATTTAAAATTTACATTATTAATACCACACCTAAAATTAAATAAATTAAATTAGAAAAAATCAAGTTGATAATGTATAAAATAAATTCTCAACATGGATAAATATTATTTGTTGATGATATTACAACCTTATATAATCTCATCTTATAAATGAGTCATTTTTTGTCTTTTTATGTGGGGTTTTAATTTATTATAAATTAATATTTTTTAGGATTCCAAATGTTCCCCTCTCCTCCCTTTTAAATGGGCACCTCCTCCCTCTCATATTCAAAATTTTTTTGCCTTATATCTCAGAAAAACCTTGTCCATTTCTCTTCTCCACATCCTTATACACCTACTATAGTTGACTGTCTTCATCAAATACCACCTTTAGTGCCTTAAAAAAAGGATTTTAAGAGGCGCATTGAAGAAGAGGTAATATCCTTTAACGATTCTTTCAAATTTATTTCTTCTTCTACATCATCATCTTTATTTTGTCATTATAATGTAAAAACATCAGTTTCACTCATATAATGTTATGTTATTATAAATATTAAGCAACCCTTTTTCACCTTCTATCCATCCTACGGAAAAAGAAATCACCATGTGTGCATACATACGGAAAACCATCTCCACGCCACTGTGTAATCTATTTTCTCACCACCACCTTACTTGGATGGGTATAATGGTGGAAATAATAATTATATATTATTATTATTTCATGATTCTAATTATTATATATTATATCATCTACTGTAATTCAATTAAATAATTATGGGGATGATATCATTGCTCATGTGTACTTTGAGATTATCGTCTTAACGACGCGATAAGATTCATTCTCAATGTTACCCATTCTAGAATGATTATAATTTATATATAATGAATAATAATGAAATATATTACATAATAATGATACTATATTTATGTATATATATATATATTTCATCTAATTACTTCCATTAAATTCAATATGCAAATGAAAACAATGTTCATGCGTACAAACGACCTACCATCTCCATGAATGGTGTATTTCATTTCATGTATCTACCTATTATATATATATATATATATAATATATGATATATAAATCATGTATTAAATTCTTGATGTAATTAAATCATGATAAATATAATAATAATATTAAGAACAACATGTCCAAACACGTACGATAAATGAAACGATTATTACCTAAAAACATGTTTTAACATGAAATTGACAATTGAATAGGTAATATAAAGGCCTATGTGAATCATTTATGATATAATAATTATTATTGTGGTTCTTTTAGTAGTTTATAATATGTTTAGTCCCACTAAAAATGAGTTTTCTATACAAACAAAGCATATCATACCTAAGGTAAGGGATGACTTTTCCAATCTAATTCTATCTCTAATTTTTATTTGTATGTACTTAATGGGGTCATATTTATCATCCATGTCCAAGATTCATAAATATATAATATCATTTCTATCCTCATAGAATAGTTTAAATAAAATTTTATGCATTGGTTAGTTTTTAGAAAAATATATTAAAGAATACTTTTTCCATTTTTATTATGAGTAACTTTTTGACTTTTCTTGCAAAAGTACGAGGAGAATGATTTTGTTTGAATTATACAGAATGCATGAATGATTATGGTTTCATAAATAATTATTTCCATGAAGAATCCTATTAATTATTCCATGATTATTTTCAAAAAAATTCCTTTGTTTTAAAATTGAATGTCATTTTTAGAAAAACAATGCTTTTGAAGAAGAAAGAATATTTTCATCAAGAACTGAGTTCAAGTGTTTTATAAAAACTATTTTCCATCTAAGATGATATAGGGTTGTGTTTATATAATTATTATTACATTTATTTTATTATTTTATGATGGAAGTATTTTTATGAAGTCATTTTTATAGATTATCTTATGATGGAATGATGTTTAAGAATCCAATTTTTATTACATGGGTTATGCTATGATATATGATTTATGAATTTGGGACACACATAATAATAGTTCCATTATGAGATGGGTGGGACCTATATCATCGTCCAATGAATTGGGAAAAGACATATATCTCATGAGAATGAGATGGCTAGAACAGAAACTAAATCTGGTTTAGTAATACAGGGCAGGAACGACAAGTAAACCCGGTTCAGTAGTGGACTTTGTCCATAATGATGGTTTTGGAAGAAATTCCATATCTACAATGGGAATCATATCATGTGATATAAGGTTATACACAATTAAATGTTCTATTCCCATGCCAGTTTATCATGATTAATATTACATTATGATCAATGCCTAATTTACTATGATGATTTATGTCATTGCTCAAGATTTTGATTCTTTATGTTCATGTTACTGCATTCAAATGTTTATTTATTGTTTATATGTTCTCCATGTTTAACCTTATTGAGCATTTTAGCTCACACTATATATGTTTTCTTTTTCCCAGGATAAAAAATAAAGGTTTTAGCTAAGAAAACAAAAGGTGAAGATATTTTTGGGAGATGTTGATGATCCTTCACCATGAATAGAAGGCTACGTTCCGATTTTCCAAGGAAAATAAACTATGGTATTTGGGAGTATGTTTTTGATATGTTTTATGTATTCCACAAAAGTAATGTAATTTCCATTTATGTTATGATTTGGGTCTCTACAGTTGGAATCTGAGCGAAGGTTTAGTTATCCTTTTGAAAGAAGGATGTGAAAGCATTTGTGAGATCCCTAGAGATATTTCTAATGAATGTCAAGGGATATCCCTAAGGTTATGTAAAAGTATAAGTTATATTACTATAATTACAGTAATGATAATAGAATTAAACCTAATATGTTATATAGTGAAGGTACTCCCCCTTTATTATGTTGTTTTCGTAGCATGATTTTTTCCTATCACACTATTCTTTTTTGGTTTTAGACGATGGATGGAACCCTATGGAACCATGTTGATCAATGTAATGGAAAATGCAATGATTTTTCTCCTGATCATAAAAATGTTATGGGATATGGAGTGAAAAATCTTGTTGTTATACATACACAAACTATGAATCATTCTGGACATCCAAATGACAAGAGAAGGGAACAATATTCTAGTGATTCAATCATGAGGCAACGTCCACCTTAATTCAATGGGATTCTGATCCACTTATTGCTGAACAATGGATCAGTACCACTAAAATGATATTTTCCATACATTGATATTTAGAACATAAAAAAGACATTTTTGTTGTTTACCATTTAGAAGGTGAAGCAGAATAGGGGTGGACTGTAATTAAGAATAGAATATCCCTATGTGAAATTCAATCCATGGAATGGGATGAGTTCAAGAACATGTTTGTCAATAAGTACTTCACTAATATTCTTCGAACAAATATGGAAAATGAATTTTTGATCATATGTAAAAGAATGATGAATTTTTTGGCATATAGGAGGAAAATGTTTCAAGTCTTGCAAGGTATGCAAGTTGTATTATAATCCAACATGAACGTAAAGTTGTTTTATTCTTTAGTGTCTTAAAACCAAGTCTTCGAAGGGCATTAGCTATAAGAGACTTTAGTAGATATGATGAAATTGTGTGTTTTGTTATCAGGGTAGAATTATAAGTTGGTGTTACATATCCATCTCATGGTTATAACAATAAATAAAAGATAGAGTACAAGGAAAAATCTCAAAACAATGATAAAATGAAGTTGAATGTTTCTATATGCTCAAAGTGTGAAAAGAAGCATAATGGAGATTGACTTAATGGGACTAGAAAAAGAATTTTGTTAGGAAAAAATGGTCATCGAGAAACTGAGTGTCGAAGTAATGGAAAAAGGGTAACTAATGATGTGAGTAATGAAAAGACTATATAGAATGAACCACCAACACTTCAATGCTACAAGTGCAATGAAATGGGTCATTATGCTAACCAATGCCCAAATATAAGGGTTAATGATGATCGACGTCAAAATCCTCATAAGGAAAATGATAATGGTATGTCACATGCGATCATTATTGGTGATGTTGAGTATTAAAATGAAGTGGTGGAATGATTAAGTGTTTATGTAACGGTATTTCAAAATAATTTTGTGAAATATCATTTATTGTATCATGGAATATTGGAATATCTATGAATTGGTTTATTGTGGATTTCAAATATTTTATGGTACCGATAACCATGAAAAGTGATTGAAATGTTTTTGGAATGCCGATGATATGCTCATAATGAATGGATAACAAGAAAATAATATGTTTGATACTATTAATGTGCTCATGACTGGTATAAGGACAATGTGATATCATGGTTAGAGTATATAAATTTTTATGGATTTTGGTATATAGAATGATTTTACTTTTTAAAGCATTCATGTTTTTACTAAGGATTCTATGGTAATTCATATTTCAATAGAATGAAATATTATGGAATTTACATGTTTATAATGTGATCAACAAGATATATCTTATGATATATAGGGGATAAATGATGTTATTAAAATTCTTGTTTTTTGACCTTTCTAGTAATCGTTTTCCTTAAACTATGAGATATGACATATGTATTTTGGATAAACCTAAATATTAAAATGGATTATGTTGGACATTAGATAGTCTTGTTTAAGGATTTAACTTTTATCGATATTATTTCTATAATGTAGTTATATAAAAAGAACAACCTATAGGATGGGCGATAACCCATCGTGTCAAGCATGATTGCGGGAATCGAACCGACAACCAAAGTGCGACATGGCTTTATCGGCTAACACTATCAAATTAGAAGTCCCTGGTTATTAGAAACAAGTTTTCTTTTATTAAGCGGTATGAAAGATAATGTATTAGTCAATTTTTTTATCATATACATTTAGTCTCACCATAGATGGAATTATGTATATTTAGTAATTTTTGCTAAATTTTTTAAATAGAGACAGATAGAAGGACATATAATTTTATTGAATGATCTACTAATACTTCAAGAATGAAAAATTCAACTTCAATTTTTTTAAATAAGAGATTAATTAAAAAAATTTCACAGAATGACCAATGATGATATTACACCGAAATGAAGTAAGTATTTCTCCTTTTGTAAAAATTCATCCACAATAGGTAAATTATCATGAAAATAAAAAATGGTGTAAAACTAATCTCATATCCAATGAATTAGATGGTACCAAAAAAAATCACACATTTATGGATTTGTGATTGTTTTTTTCTTTCATATCCACGTTTGCTACAACACTTCATTAGAACATGATGGGTAGATTTTTCCTCCATATCCATATTTTCAACTATATTCCCCTACGTGGAAACCCAGTACTGAGTTAAATTGGGTGACCATTATGTTTCTAATTTTTTTCTAAAATTATGTTTTAGTATTCCTACTTATGATGTGGGTTTCTATAAAAACATTCAAGTTGTAAATGATTTATAACCTCGACGAATTTAGAGAGAAAAATTCATTTTAAGGGGGTATAATGTAAAACACTATGATTTTATAAGATATATTATTTATAATTTCATTTATGTTTCTATTGTACACTTCACCAAGATTATGTTGCGCTATATGAAACACCTTATTAGCCTGTAGTATTCGCAACACAATTCTTTGATCATGTTACTCACAATTTCAAAATCATTCGATATAAGTTATTCTACGCAACATTGAGCATATATATATATATATTCAATGTAAAAATGAAATATGGTTGTATTATGTTATACACAAAAATAAAGGATGCTTCCATATAAGCAACAATGTCGTGGATTGCATTACATGAAAGAGCATCCTTCCTCGATAGCGTGTGTTGTACGCAATACAAAGTTTCACTAAATAATGATATATTATTATAATATTATTATGAACTAACTGTTATTAATAGTATTAATATTATTTTAACTTTTATAACATTATAAATTATCTTAATCATATTCAAGAACATTGTATTAGAACAAAATAAATTTTTCAGGTAAAATAAGTATTTAAAAAAATGCAGTTTTGCCTACTTTTGATGGCGCGCCCACATTAAATCTAGTTTTTGACATGTTTATAAGTTAAATTAGACAAAATAAACTTATTCATTTCAATAAGTATATAAAAATTTACATTGGTTATTATTTTTATTTTTCTATTAACTTTCATATTTTGATGAATAGTAAAAATACGCAAAATTGTGTTTAAAAGAAACATTTTTCATCAAGATACTTATATGTATAAATTATAATTGTGAATGATTTTAAAATATTAATATAATATATTTTTACCATTTAATATAATTTATTTCATTATCATTAATATTACATTGAATTTGTGGGTAAAATCAATTCAATCATTTATAATAATTTAAACAAAAACCTGTTTTCATTCGACAACAAGATTAATTTTAATTTAATTTCTGCAACTTCTGTGTAATGAAATTTGAAACATGGCTTATATATTTAGAATCATTGGTTCGAAATTATGTTATTATGCTATTTTTTTGGCATTATGAATAGTAACTACGGTAAATTTTATTTAATACAGTTAAAGGTCAATCGGGTAATTAAGGTTAAAAATATTAATATTAAATTACCCTATTACATGAATTAATATAATCTAATGATTATATTTCTTCCTAATATATACTTGAGTATAAATGATATCTTCTGTAACCCACATGGATGTGAATAAGAACTTTAATTTATTTAATTTAAAGGAAGTGAAATATGTCGCACTCAAACATTAATAATTATTATATTTTTAAAATATTGTTATACAGAATATTAATTAGATTAAAACTACACAATTGGGTAATAAATTGTTTTTCTTCCTTATGGAAATTTATTTGTGATTTTTATGAAATATATTATGACCTGTAGAGAATATACATTAAGGATGCATAAATTATATATTTAGTGAAAAATCAAAAATATAGTTATTATTAAAATAATAATACCCATGAAAAGGACTAGAAACTCGACCAAAACTTATTGGTCGAGTATATATATACCCGAAGAATCAAAGGGGAGACTTGGGGAACATTTGGAGCCATATAATATTGATTATGACAATTATATTATTTTATTTTTAATGATGTCAAAGTTGTCACATTCAGTATGTAATAAATATAACAATTACAATGTTTTTATTTTAAGATGATAAATTAGACTAAAAGATATATTATTAAAGGTAAGAAATTTATCTTCATCATAGGATTTTTTTTATTCAACAAATATGTATATTAATGTTTTTAGTAATTATTTTATTAAGAGAAATATCAAATAAATGGTTTGAAAATATTAAAATAAATATTATATGACCTATTTAATGTGATACATGAATTTTCTAGATGAATATGACAGGTTAGGAAACTAATAAATATTTTGGATCAAATGTATCTTTTTTGTGGATTTTATTTAAATTCAAATGATTGAATAGTGTCAAAATTTTCATTATTGTTATTTTATAAAAATAACGTATTATAAATTTTTTTTAAAAGAACAAAAATATTTATAAATTATAAATTGAAATTTATATTGTCAAAAATGTCATAATGTATCAAATTGTGGATAATTCACATCAAATAAGTTATTATTTATAACAATTTAAAATTTACAATATTATTACCACAAATAAAATTATATAGAATAAAGAAGGATAAATAAAGATGATAAGGTATAAAATCAATTCCCAACATGTCTCTATTTTATTGGATGATGAGATTACAAACATATATCATCTCATATTCAAATTTAATCATTTTTTGTGGTTTTTATGTGGAATTTTAATTTGTTATAAATTAATATTTTTGAGGATTTCAACAGTTCTGCTCTCCTCCCTAATAAAAGGGAACCTCCTCCCTCTCCTCTTCACATCATATTGAGCCTTCAAGCATTGCCAAACCCTATCCATTTATCTTCTCCAACTCCCTATAAACCAATTAGAGTTGATGGTATTTTTCAAAGAACATCTTCAGTTCCTTAAGAGGAGGTTTATAAGAGGCATGTCAAATAAGAGGTAATATCCTTTTCTGATTCTTTCAAATTTATTTCTTCTTCTACAACCTCTTGTTAATTTGTTTCATTATAAAGTAATAACATAAGTATAACTAATATATTTTTAATTTATTATATATATTAAAAAATTGTTTTTCACCATCTATCCATCCAACAGAAAATGAAATCACTACGTGTGCGTACAGACAGAATATCTTCTCCACGAAGTGGTGTAATTTGTTTTTCCACCACCACCATACGTGGATGGGTATGATGGTGGAAATAATAATTATATGTGATTATTATTACATTATTCTAATTCTGATATATTATATCATCCAATCCAATTCCATTCAATTATTATGGGGACGATATCATCTCTCGTGCGTACGTACAGATTACTGTCTCCACGACGCTATGAGATTTATTCTCCACGTTAACCATTTTAGAATGATTATAAAGTATATATAATGAATAACAATGAAATATATAAAATACTAATTCTACTAGGATTATGTATATATATATATATATATATATTTCATATACATACTTATATTAAATTTAATATGGAAATGAAAACAATGTTCATGCGTACGTACGTCCTACCGTCTCTATGAATGATGTATTTCATTTCATGTATCTATCTATTATATGTATATATATACTGAATAAATATAATATATAAATCACTTGTTACATTCTGGATGTAATTAAATCATTATATAAGTATTAATAATATCATGAACAACAAGTCCAAACACGTACGACAAATGAAATGAATTTTACCCAAAATGTTTATTTAACATGAAATGGACAAATAAACGGGTAAAATAAAGACCAATGTGAATAATATATGAAATCATAAATATTATTATGGTTTTTACAGGATTATAATGTTATTAAACCCACTATAAAAGAGTTTTGGATACTTATGAATCATATTAGACCTAAGGTAAGGGATAACATATCCAATCTTACTCTATCTGAGATTGTTTTTTCATAAGTACTTATTGGGTTCAAATTTATCATCCACATCCTTGTTTCCTCAATATATAATATTATTTATATCCTCCTAAAATTTTTTGAATCCAATTTTTCCCCTTGGTGATTTTTTATTAAATGATATGAAATGAATCATCTATCATTTTCAGTACGGGGTACTTTTTGACTTTTTCGGCAAAAGTACGAGGAGAATATATTTTTTAACTTATATAGAGTGCATGAATGTTTAGGTTTTCATAACTAAATATTTAAATGAATACTTCTATGACATATTTCATGATTATTTTCAACAAAATTCTTTTATTTTAAAATCACATGACATTTTTAGAAAAGAAAATGCTTTGGAATAAGAAATGATATTTTCCTCAAGAACCGAGTTCAAGTGTTTTTTCAAAATTATTTTCTATCTAAGATGAAATAGTATTATGTTTCTATCCAGATTATTACATTGAAACTATTATGTTATTATGGGATTATTATTATTATTACCTTTTTATAGTTTAGGTTATGATGTCATGATGTATAATAATCCCATTTTTTATTACATATGTTACGCTATGATGTATGATTTATGAATTTGTGGGACACATATGAATGGTTTAATTATGAGATTGGTGGGACCTATATCTCCCTCCAATGCATTGGATAAAGATTTATATCTAATTAGATATACATGGATTGAATGGAATATAAATATGGTTTAGTAATATCTGGCTGGAATGGAATGTAAACCCAGTTCAGTAATGGACTTTGTTTATTACGAAGGTCTTTGAAGCAATGCCTTGGATACTATAGAAATCATATCATGTGCTTAAGGGTTTTCCAAAATTATATGATTTATTACCATGCCATTTTATCATGATTAATGTTCCTTTTTGATCTATGCCTTATGTACTATCAATATTTATGTTATTGCTCATGATTTTGATGCTTTTTGTCCATGTTTTTTTCATTCAAATGTTTATGGATTGTTTTTATGTTCTCTCTATTTACCCTTACTGACCATTAGAGCTCACCCTTTATATGTTTTCTTTTTCCCTGGATATAAAGAATGTTTTTATGAAACAAATAAAAAGTTGAAGTTCTTAAGGGGAGATATTGATGATATTTCAACATGATTAGAAGATTATGTTCTGAGTTTTCAGATACACTAAACTAATACAGTCTTTGGGGATATGTTTTTATTATGTTTTAAGTATTCCGCAAATGTAATTTAATTTTGATGTACGTCAAGCATTGGGTCTCTACACTCGTATTAAGGATTTACGACAAAAATTAATTTTTAAAGATGTGGGAATATTATTCTAATGTTATTTTTTTGGTCATCTAATAAAAAAATATTTTACGATGTATATAAGAGAGGAGATAAGATGTCCCTTTATAAGTGTGGTGAGTGGGAAACATTTAATTTTTGAAAGAAAAAGTTGTACCAATGTTTCCCAAAAGTTACAATGTTAAAAAATCCGGTATTAATAAATCATATTCATTATAAATTCTAAATATTAATAAAAATTTATTTATTTAATGTTTTTAGGTCGATTTTACACTTATATTTTTAATTTAACCAACATGGAAATTCATTTTTTCTTTAACCATGATAAATAATTTTTACTATTTTAAATTGTCAGTTTCCTTTAAAATTTGGATAAAAATATTAGATAATATAAATTATTCTTATTTCAAATAATTAATTGATTTTTTAAAATTAATTTCATATATTTGTCAATACATAATTTCAAATTAATAAGGCAGGCGTGATGTGAAATCAGGATTCCAATAGAAAATGTTCAAAAGTGTAAAATGTTTTTATATCAAACCTCAATATAAAAAATATTACAAATAAACAATTTTGATTAATATTTATATAATTTTACTAATTTTCCCCCAAAATATTTATAATTTTAATTATATCTATAAATAATTTAAATATAATGGAAGTTTCGATAAATATATAGTAATTTTTACTAATCGTAAAAAATTAAAACACTTTAAAAAATACAAAAAATACACCTTATGATAATATATATATTGTATTAAAAAAATAATTTCCATTTAATAAAATAAAATTTATAAAAGTAGTAAAAAATAATTTTATATCATGTTCCCAAAGCACGACAAACCCTGGTTTTATAAAAATGAAAAAAATTCGTAATATTTTTTCTTTTGTATGATTCTTATTCTTTTCTAATCAATAGAAAACAATAATTTTAATAAATGAGTAGGTAAAATTAATGCACATTAATTCAATATCAATTTTGTAATTTTGATTATTCATTAATATTTTAACAATGTATCATGTTTTATTTAATATGTGTGTTGCGTGCATCACTAGATATCAAAAAAAAATTAATTTTATTATAAAAGAAATATATTTTATTTTCCTGAGAGGTTACATTCATCCATCAATAAAAAAAATTCATAAATATTTTTTATATTACCTTATAAATTTATTATTATAGAAATTCATTAAAATATCCTCTAACTCACACATTACATACTATATTTGTTTATTTTTTTAAAGTACATTTAAGAGATGAGTCATCTAATTCCTCATAAATGTATCCTAGTATCTTTTATTTTGAAATTTTCTTCACTATATGATAGATTATGTCTCATTTATATTTTGTAAGTTCTTATCAAATTAAAATTTTCTAGAATTTAATTCCATAAAAATGAGTTTTGAAAAATATCTTGTACCTTTGAGATGTTATCTGGAATATCCTAACAATATACAACAACTAATGTTTGTTGTTGAATTTAAAATTTTATGATATACCTTTGGATATATTTCCATTTATACCAAACCTTATAACAACAGTCAATGGAGATACTATGATGAAAACAAAATATTTGATAATGAATTCCTAATCATTTCTATGATTGTCATCATAAAATAAATTCCTACATTGTGATTCATTATTTGGAGATTAATATTATTTACTATTAATGTTGTATCATCAAAAACATTTAGGAATATGAGTTTCCACGCAATAACATCATACCAACAAGATTTAGTTCAAAATCCATTTCTATCAAATGATTCTTACGGCACCGTTAGAATAAATTAATGGAAACTATTGGTATAGGAATACACTACCAATGCTATGTACTAAACCCAAACACCATGAAATTCAATGAAAATCTCCTCAACATGACTTCTATTACTTTAACAGTCTCTTTAGACTATCAATTCAATTACGGATGATAGATTGTTATTATATTATGATCAGTAAAAAGATCCTTCTAAATAATCCTTAATAATATATTTGTAAAATAGTTATCTTGATTAGAAATTATTAATATAGTTTTCACATTAATAATAAATATATAATTAGTATATATCACTGAAAGGCTATCAAATGGTATATATTCTTGTATAGCAAGGACATGTTCAGATTTGGTATGCGTCCCATGATAACCCATATTGTGTTATTCATTCTAGGAGGTATTGCTAGTATTTTCAAAAATTCCATTGTAATGTAATAAAATTTAGAAACATTAATAACATTAATTTTAATGAAAATTGTATGTTGTTTTCAGATAACAATAACTTATTTAAAAACCTAAACATCTAGAAAAATAATCAGAAATTTCCCACATCATTTTATCACTGCAAAAGTTTCCCTCATTATCCATTTACGTCTTTGTTATACTATGTTTTATAGTGAAATTTTATTTATGGGCTTCATAATAAAATATAATTTTTAGACAGGTATAGATGGTAGATGTACAGTCTTAAAAAATTTCAGAACATCATCTCCACAAAAAAATTATTTTAATTTCCCATTGTTCAGATATTTAATTTTATTTTGAATTTTATCACCATGTGATTGAGAATTTTAATATATTAAAATGAAATATGATTTGGAATAAAATTAATTTTTTATGTATCCCATTACATAATATTTTCCCTATAAATATTTACTACAATCATGAACAAAGTATCCCTCTCAATCTAAATTCAGGTTATTATTTAGCGATCTTTCTTAGTCAATGAATATGTAACCTTATATTTATTTCCTAGCTCGTAGTGTATTAGATAATCATACTTTTTGAGTATTTAAAACCATCACCATTGCATTATTTTGGGATATTTCCCTGAAAATTCATATTCTATGAGTTTATGATCCGTAGATATCTCATATTTTTCACCATTCGTATTATGTATCCACATCATAAAATAGAAGCTTACAATTTAAAAGATAATACCATGTGGTGGATAGGTTAATTCATGACTATTCAATTTCCATGATGCAAATAAAACAAATTTAAAATTCTGAATTATTAAACAATGAAGTACCTATTATGAAGAATCACTATATATCACAAACCCTTCATTTCTAGATATTAGATTCAATATCGGAGTCTTGATTAGTCTCATATTTTATTTATAATGACATTTTTTACAATCCATTTTCAATAAAACCTAACACATTTAAATTGGTACCTTATTGTAGCAACCATATCCCCATTAACCGGAACCTAATGCAATAATTTGTTACATTGGCATAGATATAAAATGTGAAATCCTAAAGGAATATTCATTTTAACAATTTCAGAGAACCAAATACATAAATTATACCCATGTTAAATTCATAATATAAAATAAAACATAATACATAAAAAAATTTAATTAACTTCATCCATTAATGTTCATGCAATGAATTTATCTTTATATCATTTTGAAAGGAAGAAATATATGGGTTAGATAAAATGATCAGTAAGGGTTATATAAACAAAATATATCATGAATCAATAATCACAATCAACAGACATAGGTAAAAAACCTAACACACATTACATTTAAAAAACACGAATACTGTGATATGATAAGGCACAATCAATAAAGACGGATAAAATAAAATCACAATAATTTAAATCTATAAGTGAGAATTAAATAAATCAAGAGTTATTATCATATAAAAAATATCATGTATAATAATAATAAATATATTACTAACTATGGAAATTATTAATTATTTGAATTTATGATATTTGGAATTATGATACCTATACTATCAATATCCTTCTTTAAGGAAGTCTAAATCTAGTAGATATATTGATCCATAGTGAGGCTATGTATAATCAGGATCCATTCATATCAACATTTCACTAGAATTCCTCAAATATAAGTGATCAAATTAATCAATGAACAACATGTCTTATAAATAAATATTGATATATTTCCCTAGTTAATCAAATAACATTCAAAGTATACACCATATGTAAAAATGGTATATGTTTTGTCAATAATAATATCATCATACAAGGATATTTATATTTTATGAAATTTTAACTTCCAATTAATAATTACATGAAGTTGATTATTTCAAGAGAAACTGTTAATAAAAAATAATTAGAGATTGTACAATAACTTTTACCCCTATATAATTTTTATATAAAAAAATTGGTTTAAATGAATTAAATTAGAACAATAAAATACCACATACTTTAAGTTAATCAAGATATTAAAAGTCAATTGTGTAGTATATACACCTAATATATGAAATTAGGTTCATAATATATCAATATACCTCGATGAAGGAAAATTTGAGAGTATGTCCCTTGCCTCGGTCTTCGTTTTGGTTAAACACGCTTTAAAATATTATATATTAATTTTAAACATGTTATATAATTATAAAAACTACATAAATGTTGATAATATCATATATTATCATTTTATGACCTCTTATAACTCGTTAAATAATAATATTTCATTATTTTCATTTTTTGGTTGTAATTTACCTTGTTTTCCCATTCGTGTTTTTTTCATGAATGTTCTACTAACTGTACATATTATATAGTTCCATCTTCTCATGAATAAAAAGGTGATATAATTATTATATTTATAAATCAAATTTACATTTAATTCCAATAAATAAATTTTATTTCTACATATGGAATGTGTTATGATCATAGAGATGGTAGGTCATACTTGTGCATGGGTAACATTTTAATTTTTCAACGATCATTATGGAATGGTTTTATGTAATATTTTTTATATATATAATTTTTATTTAATAATATATAAATATATCATATATATATACATATATCATCCATGTGGTGTTGTGATCAAAATAATTCCACATTGCTTTGTTAAGGTAGTACTCCACACATAACTAAGGGTAGTTATAGTCTTTCAGATTACTAACATGAAATTGATGTATTAAATTTTATGAATGAAAAAAATATCAAAAATATCATTATTAAATAATTTATATTATATCTTATCATTAAATTAATCATTATCAACTTCCATGTAACATAAGAGAAAGATGAATCACATCTCTTCATGAGGTGGTAGTCTTCTGTACACCTGATCTATGAAATTGTATCAAATGCGAAAGTGAAATTAATAATATATTAATGATATAAATATTATTAAGTATAATCATTATTTAAATATCATGTATTTAATTTATATACATCCTCATGTACTTTCGTGATATGCAGTAACAAAAAATAATTGAAATCGATTCATGAGGTGATTATTCATTGTATACATTAAAGATGATTTAGTAAATCATTTGAGAGATGTTTTGTAGAGTTTATGGAACACAATTGACATAAGAAATATCATTATATTTGTGATAATGGGGTTATTTTATAATCATTTTTTAATAATGCCTTGTTGAGGCAGATGATTAAATAAAATGAAATCCCTTATTGGAAAATGTTAACTCTTCATCAGATATCCAAAATATGTTTTCACAAAACACACTCCTTGAAACACCCTGATATTTTATATGAAATATTCTTTTTAATTTCATTTATGTCTTGTGTTGTATGCTTCACCAAGATTAGCTTACGCTATACACAACACCATATTATCTTATAGTATATGCAATGCTATTCTTGGATCGGGTCACACATAATTTCAAATTCGTTTGAAAGATGTTATTCAACGCAACATTGAATATATATATATATAAACAATTTATAAATGAAATATATTTGGAATATTTTATCCAAAACAACAAAATATTCTTCCACTAGAAGCAACACTATCTTGTCTTGCATTACACGCAAGACCAACCTTTCTCGATAGCATGTGTTGTACGTAATACTGAGTTTTACTAAATAATGATATATTATTATAATAACTTTATTATCTAGATATTATAAATACTATTAACTAAATTATGAATTATATAACATTATAATTCATCTTAATCATATTCTATAACATGGTATAATATCAAAATAAATGTATCCAGTAAAATAATTATTTTTAAAAAAATGCAGTTTTGTCACATTTTGATGGTTCACCCACTTTAGATCTAATTTTTGACATTTTTATAAGTTCAATTAGAAAAAAATAAAAATATTAATTTTAATAATTATATAAAAATTTACTTTGGATAATTTTTCTATATTTGTATGATAACTTTTTAATTTTGATGAGTAGTAAAAATACGCTAAATTTTAAATAAAAATAACATTTTCCATAAAGATAATTTATATGGATAAATTATAATACTGAATTATTTTAAAGTATATATTGAATATATTTTTACCATCTAATATAATGATTTCATTATCATTAATTATACTTTTAATTCGTATGTAAAATCAATTCAATCTTTTAAAATGTTTTTAACAAAAAACCCATTTTCTTTCGACAATGTGATTAATTTTATTTTAATTTCTCAAAAAACTGTGCATTGAATATTGAAAAATGGAATCAAAATTTTGAACGAGTGCGTCCAAATTAATTTATAAGGCTTATTTTTATTTTTGTGGCATTATGAATAGTAACTATGGTAAATTTTATTTACCACATTTAATGGTAAATCGGGTAATTAAGGAACAAAATAACATTAGAAAAGTACCCTAACACTTGTATTAATATAATTGGATGATTATATTTCATCATAAAATATAATTGGGTCAAAATGATATCTTTTCGAACTCAGTTGGATGTGAATAAGACCTTTAAATTTTTTTATTTAACGAAATTGAAATATGTCTCACTCAAGCATTAATAATTAATCTATTTTTAATATAAAGTTATATAGAATTTAAATTCGATTATAAATACTCATCTGAAAGATAAATTTATTTAATCATCATGTTAATATATTAATGATTTTTAAGAAATATATAATTAACTTAATAGAATATAAATTAATGATGCATAAATTATTTATTTAGTGAAAAAATGAATAATATAGTTATTATTAAAATAATAATACCATTAAAAGTACTAGAAAATGACCAAACCTAATTGATCGAGTATATCTATACCGTATGAATAAAATGGTCGAATTGGGAACCATTTGTAGCTGTATAATGTTTATTATGACATTTATATTATTTTATTTTAAATGATGTCAAAGTTGTCACCTTCATAATTTAATAAATATAAAAATTTAGCTGTGGTTATTTTAAGATGATAAGTTATAGTAAAAGAAATATTATGAAATGTTATAGATTTATCTTCATAATATAATTTTATTTATAATTTTTATGCAACCAATAAATATTCTAATGTTGTTGTAATGATTTTATTAAGATAAATATCATAAAAATGGTTTTATAAATATTAAAATAAATATTGTATGAAATATTTAGTGTTCTCCACTAATTTTTGAGATTAATATAACATGTTAGGAATCAATTAAATATTTTGGATTGAATATATATTCTCTTTGTATTTTATTAAAATCTAAATAATTTAATAGTGTCAAAATTTTCACTCTTGTTATTTTAAAAAATTAACATATTATAAAATTGTTTAAAAAGAACAAAAATAATTATAAATTATAAATTGAAATTTATATGGTCTTAAATTTCATAAATTATCCCATTATGGACAATTCAAATAAAATAAGTAATTATTTATAATAATTTAAAATTTACAATATTATTTCCACAACTAAAATCAAATAGATTAAATAAAAAAAAATCAAGTTGATAAGGTATAAAATAAATTCCCAAAATGGATAAATATTATTGGTTTCTGAGAATACAACCATATATAATCTCATATTATAAATGAGTCATTTTTCTAAATTTTTATTTTTGTTTTTAATTTATTAGTAATTAATATTTTTTATGATTCCAAAAGTTCCCCTCTCATCACTTATAAAAGGGCACCTCCTCCATCTCCTATTCACAACATTTTGAGCCTTTAATCATGGCAAAACCCTATCCATTTATCTTCTCCACTTCCTTATAAACCTACTAGAGGTGTTGGTATTCATCAGATACCATCTTTAGTGCCTTAAGTAGTGGATTTTAATAGTCGCATCGAAGAAGAGGTAATATCCTTAACCGATTCATTCAAATTTATTTCTTCTTCTACATCATCTTCTTTATTTTTTTTCATTATAAAGTAAAGAAATTAGTATCACTCATATAATGTTATGTAATTTTAAATATTAAACAACACTTTTTCACCTTCAATCCATCCTACGGAAAATGAAATCACCATGTCTGCGTACGTACGGAAAACCGTCCCCACTCCATATTGTAATGTATTTTCCCACCACCACCTTACATGGATGGTTATAATGGTGGAAATAATAATTATATATTATTATTATTTAATGATTATAATTCTTATATATATTATATCATCCACTCCAATTTAATTAAATAATTATGGGGACGATATCATCTCTCGTGTGTACGTCTAGATTACCGTCTCCACGACACGATGAGATCCATTCTCCATGTTAACCATTCAAGAATGATTATAATGTAAATATAGTTAATATTAATGAAATATATGACATAATAATTCTACTGGATATATATATATATATATATTTCATCTAATTACATCCATTAAAAATTCAATATGGAAATGAAATCAACGTTCCTGCGTACGTACGACCTACCATCTCCAAGAATGGTGTATTTCATTTCATGTATTTATATATTATATATATATATAAATAATATATATGATATATAAATCATTTATTACATTCTATAAGTATGTAAATCATGATATAATTAATAATAATATAAATAACAACAAGTCCAAACATGTATGATAAATGAAACAATTATTACCCAAAACCTTGCTTTACTAGGAAATTGACAAATTAAGAGGTAATATAAAGACCTAAGTGAATCATATATGATATCATAAATATTATTGTAGTTCTTTTACAAGTTTAAAATATTTTTAAACCCACTATATTGGTGGTTTGGATACAAACCAGGAATATCAGACTTAAGGTAAGGGATGGCTTTTCCAATCTCATTCTATCCGAGATTGTTTATTCGTTAGTACTTACTGGGTTCATATTTATCATCCACGTCCAAGTTTCCTCAATATATAATATCATATCTATTCTCCTACAATAGTTTAAATCAAATTTTACACATTGTTTTGTTTTTAGAAAAATATATTAATAGATACTATTTTCATTTTTAGTATGAGGAACTTTTTGACTTTTCCAGCAAAAGTACGAGGAGAATGTTTTTGATTGATTTATATGGAATGAATTGAAAATTTATGTTTCATAATGAATTATTTTAATGAATATTACAATGAAAAATATCATCATTATTTTCAACAAAATTCCTTCTCTTTTAAAGTTGAATGTCATTTTTATAAAAGAAAATGCTTTTGAAGAAGAAAGGATATTTTCTTCAAGAACTGGGTTCAAGTGTTTTATCAAAAAGGTTTTTCATCCATGATGATATAGGGTTATGTTTGAATCCCTATTATTACATTTATTTTATTGTGTTATGATTGATGTATGTTTATGATGCCATTTTTATAGATTATGTTATGATGTCATGATGTTTAAGAATCCCATTTTTATTACATGGGTTATGCTGTAATGTATGATTTATGAATTTGTGGCAAACATTAAAATGGTTTCATTATGAGATGGGTGGGACCTATATCTCCCTCCAATGAATTGGGAAAATATTTATAACTCATGAGAACGACATAGATGGATAGAAAATAATTTCGGTTCTGTAATACAGGGTAGGAACGCCATATAATCCCGATTCAGTAATGGACTTTGTCCCTAATGATGGATTTGGAAGCAATTAATTTTCTACATTGGGTATCGTATCATGTGCTTAATGGTCTTCCAAAATTTCATGTTTTATTTCCATGACATTTTATCATGATTAATATTACTTTATTATCTATTCCTTATGTACTACCATGATTTAAGTCATTGCTCAATATTTTGATGCTTTATGTTCATGTTATTACATTCAAATGATTATCGATTCTTTTTATGTTCTCCATGTTTAAACTTACTGATCATTTGAGCTCAACATGTATATGTTTTATTTTTCCCAGGATAAAAAATAATGATTTTAGGTAATAAAACAAAAGGTGAAGATATTTATTGGAGATGATGATGATCCTTCACCATGATTAGAAGACTATGTTCTGAGTTTCCAAAGACACTAAATTATGGTCTTGGGGAGTCTGTTTTTGTTATGTTTTATGTATTCCACACATGTAATTTTATGTCCATGTACGATAAGCTTTGGGTATCTCCAGTTTGTATCAGAGAGAAGGTTTAGTTAACCTTTTAGAATAAGTATTTTAAAACTATAGTGAGATCCCTAGAGATATTTCTAATGTATGTCTAGGGTTGTCCCTAAGGTTATGTATAAGTATAGGTTATAGTCCTAGAATTATAGTAACGATAATTGAATTAAACATAATATGTTAGATAGTGAAGGTACTACCCCTTTAATATGTTGTTTTCCTATCATGATTCTTTCCAATCACACTAACCATTTTTTGGTTTTAGACGATGCCTAGAATCCTAAGGAACTGTGTTGATAAATGTAATCTCAAATGCAATGATTTTACTCATGAACAAACCAATTTTATGGGAGATGGATTGAATAATATTATTGCTATACATACATAAGATATGAATCATTGTAGACTTCCAAATGAGCAGATAAGGGTAAAATATTCTAGTGAGTCAATCATGAGAAAAAATCCACCTTCTTTTAATGGGATTTAGATACACTTATTGCTGAACAATGGATCAGTACCATTGAAAATATATTTTACATTCTTCGATATTCTGAAAATGAAAAACTCATTTTGGTTGTTTACCATTTATAAGGTGAAGCAAAATGGTGGTGGACTCTAATTAAGAATACAAGGCCCCAAGGTGAAATTGAATCCATGGAATGGGATGAGTTCTAGAACTTGTTTTTCAATAAGTACATCACTCCTATTCTTCGAACAGAGATATAAAAGGAGTTCATTGAGCTTAATAAAAAGAATGATGAATATGTTAGCATATAAGAGGAAAATTTTACATGTCTTTCAAGGTATGGATATGATATTATCATCCAAACTGAACGTAAAGTTTATCAATTGTTTAGTGGCTTAAAACGATGTCTTTGAGGGGAATTAGATATAAGAGACTTCAGTAGTTATGAATAAATTGTGTGTTGTGATATCAAGGATGAATTGGAAGTTGGTGTTACATATACATCTCATGGTTTTGACAAGTTACAAAAGATTGTGTTCAAGGAAAAATCCTAAAAAAATGGTAAAACAAAGATGAATGTTTCTTTATGCTCACTGTTGGAAAAATCATGATGTAGATTGTGTTAATGGGACTAGAGAATGAATTAACTGTGGAAAAGATGGTCATCGATCAAAGTAGTGTCGAATTAATGGAAAAAGGGTAAATAATGATGTGAATAAATAATATAATACAGAGAATGCACCACCAACACTTCAATGCTACAAGTGCAAGGAAATGAGTCATTATGCCAACCAAGGCCCTAATCCAAGGGGTAATGATGATCGACATTAACAACAGTTTAGGAAAAGGATAAATGGATGTCACATGAGATCATTATTGGAGATGTTGAGTATAACAATGAAGTGGTGGAATGATTAATTTCTTGTGTAACAGTATTCCAAAATAATGTTTTGGAACATAATTTATTGTATCGTGGAATATTGGAATATCTATGTGCTGGTTTGCTGTGGTGTTCAATAATTTTATGGTACTGGTAACCATGAAAAGTGGTTTAAATGATTTTGAAAAGAAGATTATATGCTCAAAATGAATGGATAAGGAGAAAATAATATGTTTGATAGTATTAATGATCTTAGTATGGATATAAGGAGAAAGTGATATCATGGATTGAGTATATAAAATTTTTGGGATTTTGGTATGTGGAAAGTGCTAACTTTTTTAAAGCATACATGTATTCACTAAGGATTCTATGGTAATTCATATTGCAAGAGAATGAAATATTAATGTATTCACATGTTTGTAATGTGATCAACAAGATATATCTTATGATATATAGGGGATAAATGATGGTATCCACATACTTGTTATTTGACCTTTTTAGTAATCATTTTCTTTAAACAATGAGATTAGACATATATATTTTGTATAAGCCAAATGATTGAAATGGATTATGATGTACATCAGATAGTTTTGTATAAGCTTAGAACTTTTTTCGATATTATTTTTGTAATTTAGTTATATAAAAAGGACAACCAATATGACGGACGATAACCCATCGCGTTAGACAAGGTTGCGGGAATCAAACCGAAAACCAAAGTGTGACATGCCTTTATCGTCTACCACTAGAATATAACATGTCTCTGGTTAGTAGAAACTTGTTTTATTTTATTATTAGGTATGAAAGATGATGTATAAGTCTATTTTTTTCATTCTATACAGTTAATCTCACCAAGGATAGAATTATGTATAATTAGTAATTTGTGCTAACAATTTTGCAATAGAGACAGATGGAATGACATATCATTCTATCTTCTGATCGACTAATACTTCTTAAATGAAAAATTAATCTTCATTTTGTTAAATAAGAGATGAATTAAAAATTGTTCACGGAATGACCAATGTTGATATTTCAGCAAAATCAAGTAATTATTTATCCTTATGTAAAAATTAATTAACATTAGTTAATTGATATTGAAAATAAAATATGTTGTCCTAGTACTCTCATATCCAATGAATCGGATGGTACCTTATAAAATAAAAAATTTATGGCTTTGTGATTGTTGTTCTTCTTTCATAGCCACAAACGCTACCACTCTACATCAAAACATGATGGGTAGATTTATCCTCCATATCCATATTTTCACCTATATGTTCCAACATGGAAGCACAGTACTAAGTTAAATTGGGTGACCATTATGATTCAAACATTCCTTTTTAAAATTTAGTTGTAGTATTCCTATTTATGATGTGGGTTTCTATAAAAAAATCTTTCATGTTGTAAACGATTTATAACCCAGACAAATTTCCAGAGAAAAATTTCATTTAAGGTTGTAGAATGTAACACCCCAAGATTTTATAAGTTATATTATTTTTAATTTCATTGTTTTCATCAATTCTAGACATCACCAAGATTAGGTTGTGCTATATGAAACACAGCATTAGCTTGTAGTAAACACAATAGTATTCTTGGATCGTGTTACTCACAATTTCATATTCATTTGATAGAATTTATTCTACGCAACATTGAGTATATATATATATATATATTAAATGTCTAAATGATATATGGTTGGATTATGTTATACCCCACAATAAAGGAAGCTTTCGAAGAAGCAACACTGTGGTGGATTGCATTAAATGAAAGTGTGACCTTCCTCGATAGGATGTGTTGTACGCAATACCGAGTTTCACAAAATAATGATATATTATTATAATATTATTATGGACTAGGCATTACAAAAAGTATTAACATTCTTTTTATTTTTAGGACATTATCATTAATCTTACACATATTCTAGAACATGGTATGAGAACAAAATAAATTTTTCCGGTAAAATAAGTATTTTTCAAAAAATGATGTTTTGCCACCATTTCATGGCGCACCCACATTAAATCTAGTTTTTGACATGTTTATAAGATAAATTATAAAAATTAAACTTATTCATTTCAATAATTATAAAAAAAATTACATTGGTAATTTTTTTATATATTTCTGTTAACTTTCATATTTTAATGAAAAATAAAAATAGGCTAAATTGTATTTTAAAAAAGATTTTTCCATCAAGATAATATATATATATATATTATAATAGTGAATGATTTTAAAATTTAAATAGAATATATATTTACCATTTAATATAATGTATGACATTATAATTAATTTTACATTGAATTCATAGGTAAAATCAATTCAATCATTTGCAATATTTTAAACAAAAAAACGGTTCTCTTTCGACAACTTGATTAATTTTAATTTAATTTATTTAAATTTAATGTGGTGAATTTCATAAAATGGGATAAATATTTAGAATCAATGGTCCCTAAATTTGTTAATATGCTACTTTTAATTTTTTGGCATTATGAATAGTAACTACGGTAAGTTTTATTTACCACAGTTTAAGGTCAATCGAGTAATTAAGGGTAAAAATAAAATTATTAAATTACCCAAACACATGAATTAATATAATTGAATGATTTTATTTCGACCTAAAATATACCTGGGTATAAATAATATCTTTTTTAACCCACATGGATGTGAATAAGACCTTTAATTTATTTAATTAAATGATATTGAAATATGTCTCACTCAATCATTAACAATTATTGAATTTTTAATATATGGTAATACTGATTATTAATTATATTAAAATTAATAATTTGAATGATAAATTGTGTTTCTTCATCATGGTAATTTATTCGTGATTTTTAAGAAATATATTATTACCTTAATAGAATATACATTAATGATGTATACATTATTTATTTAGTGAAAAATAAATAATATAGTTACTATTAAAATAATAATACCCATCGAAAGGTCTTGAAACATGACCAAACCATATTGGTCGAGTATATATATACCCTAAGCATCCAATGGGTGAATTTGGGAACATTTGGAGCCATATAAAAGAGATTATGACAATTAAATTATTTTATTTTAAATGATGTCAAAGTTGTCACCTTCATAATTTAGTAAATATAACATTTAAAATGTTTTTATTTTAAGATGATAAATTATAGTAAATTTATTATTATTAAAGGTACGATAGTTATCTTCATCATAACATTTTTTTTACTTTTTATTCAACATATAAGTATATTGTTTTTTAGTAATTATTTTATTAAGGGAAATTCAAAATAAATGGTTTTAAAAATATTACAATAAATATTATATGAACTATTTAAAGTTATCCACAAATTTTCTAGATGAATATGACATGTTACGAATCTAATAAATATTTTTTTATAGAATATATATTCTATGTGGATTTTATTTAAATTCAAATGAGTGAATAGTGTCAAAATTTTCACTATTATTATTTTATAAAAATAACATATTATTAAATTGTTTAAAAAGCACAAAAATATTTATAAATTATAAATTGAAATTTATATGGTAAAAAATTTCATAAATTATCCAATAGTGGACAATTCACAACACATAAGTAATTATGTATAACAATTTAAAATTTACAATATTATTACCACAACTAAAATTAAATAGATTAAATAAGGATAAATCAAGTTGATAAGGTATAAAATCAATTCCCAACATGTATATGTTTTATTGGTTGATGATATTACAACAATATATCAACTCATATTTGAATTTAATCATCTTTGGAGTGTTTTATGTGTGGTTTTAATTTATTAAAAATTAATATTTTTGAGGATTCAAGAAGTTCTGCTCTCCTCCCTTATAAAAGGGCACCTCCTCCCTCTCCTCTTCACAACATATTGAGCCTTCATGCATTGCCAAAACCTATCCATTTCTCTTCTCCACTTCTCTAGATACCTACTAGAGTTGATGGTCTTCTTCAAAGATAAGCTTTAGTTCCTTATGAGGAGGATTATAAGTGGCGCGTCGAAGAAGAGGTAATATCCTTTACTGATTCTTTCAAATTTATTTCTTCTTCTACTTCCTCTTCTTTATTTGTTTCATTTTAAAGTAATAACATCAGTTTCACTAATATTTTCCAATTTTTTATAAATATTAATCAAATAATTTTCACCTTTTATCCATCCTTCCAGAAATGAAATCACCATGCATGCGTATGTATGAAATATCGTCTCCACGACATGGTGTAATCTATTTTTCCACCACCATCATACATGGATGGATTTAATGGTGGAAGTAATAATTATATATGATTATAATTACATTATTATAATTCTGTTATATTATAACATCCACTTTAATTCCATTCAAAAATTATGGGGATGATATCATTTCTCGTGCGTACGTACGGATTACCATCTCCACGACGCGATGAGATTTATTCTCCACGTTAACCATTCTTGAATGATTATAAAGTATATATAATATATAATAATGAAATATATAAAATAATAATGCTACTAGATTAATGTGTATATATATATATATTTCATCAACATACTTCTATTAAATTCAATATGGAAATGAAAATAGTGTTCATGCATACGTACGACCTACCGTCTCCATGAATGGTGTATTTCATTTCATTTATCTATATATTATATGTATATATATACTGAATATATATGATATATAAATCATTTATTACATTCTGGAAGTAAGTGAATAATATATAAGTAATTATAATATCAAGAACCAAAATTCCAAACACGTACGATAAATGAAATGATTATTACCCAAAATGTTGCTTTAACATGAAATTAACAAATGAACGGGTAAAATAAAGACCAAAGTGAATCATATATGATATCATAAATATTATTATAGTTCTGTTACAAGTTTATAATATGATTAAACACACTATACATGAGTAATGGATACTTACGGAGCAAATTACAGCTAAGGTATGGGATAACTTATCCAATCATATTCTATTCAAGATTGTTTATTCGTAAGTACTTACTGGGGTCATATTTATCATCCACATCCATGATTCCTCAATATGTAATACTATTTATATCCTCTCAAATTTTTTTGAATCCAATTTTACCCATTGGTGAGTTTTTATTAAAAGATATGAAATGATTCTTTTATCATTTTCAATACGAGGTACTTTTTGAATTTTTCGGCAAAAGAATGAGGAGAATGTTTTTTTATAACTTATATGGAATGCTTGAATGTTTACATTTTCATAACTACAAATGTCCATGATGGTTCCTATGATGTATTTCATGATTATTTTCAACAAAATTCATTTATTTTAAAATCTCATTTCATTTTAAGAAAATAAAATTATTTGGAAGAAGAAATGATATATTCTTCAGGAACTGAGTTCATGTGTTTTATCAAAATTATATTCAATATAAAATGAAATAGGGTTATGTTTTTATACCTATTTTTACATTGACATTATTATGTTAATATGGAATTATTTTTATGATTTCCTTTTTATAGATTATGTTATGATGGCATGATGTAAAAGAATACCATTTTTATTACATGGGTTAACGCTATGATGTATGATACATAAATTTATGGGACACATAAGAATGGTTTAATTATGATATGGGTGGGACCTATATCTCCCTCTAGTGCATGGGGTAACGATTTATATCTAATTTGATATACATGGATGGAATGGTAAATAAATCCGGTTCAGTAATATCAGGCTGGAATGGAGTGTAAACTATGTTTAGTAATGTACATTGTCCACAATGATGGTCTTGGAAGCAATGCCTTGGCTACTATAGAAATCATATCATGTGCTTAATGGTTTTACAAAATTATATGATTTATTCCCATTCCATTTTATGATGATTAATGTTCCTTTTTGATCTATGTGTTATGTATTATAAACATTTATGTCATTGCTCATGATATTGATGCTTTATGATCATGTTTTTTCATTCAAATGTTTATGGATTGTTTTTATGTTCTCCATATTTACCGTTACTGAGAATTTGAGCTCACTATTTTAGTGTTTTCTTTTTCCCTGGATATAATGAATGATTTTTTGAAAGAAATCAAAAGGTGAAGTTCTAAAGGGGAGATGTTGATGATCTTTCACCATGATTATATGATTATGTTCCGATTTTCCAAATACATTAACTAATACAGCCTTTGGGTATCTATTTTTATTATGTATTATGTATTCCTCAAATGTAATGTAATTTCCATGTACGCCAAGTGTTGGGTCTCTACACTAGTATTAAGGATTTAAGACAAAAATAAATTTTTATGGATGTGGGAAATATATTTTAATGATATTTCATGGTTATCTAATGAAAAAATTTGACGTTGTATATAATAGAGGAGATAAGATGTCCCTTTATATGGGTGGTGAGTGGGGAACTTTTAATTTTTGAATGGAATTGATGTACCAATGATTCCCACAAGATAAAAGGTTAATAAATCAGGTATTAATAAATCATATTCATTATAAATTCTAAATATTAATAAAAAATTATTTATGGAAAAATTTTAGGTCGATTTTATAGTTATATTTTTAATTTAACCAACATAGAAATGCATTTTCACTTTAACCATGATAAATAATTTTTACTGTTTTAAAATCTTAGTTTGCATAAAAATTTGAATAAAAATATTTGATAATATAAATTATTCTCATTTCAAATAATTAATTCCTTTTTAAAAAATTACATTCATATATGTGTCAATATATAATTTCAAATTAATCAGGGAGGCATGATGTGAAATCGGTATTCCAAGAGAAAATGTTCAAAGGTTTATATTGTTTTTATATCAAGAAACAATATAAAAAATATTACAAATAAATAAATTCTATTAATATTTATATAATTTAACTAATTTTTCCCCAAAAATATTTTAAATTTTAATCGTATCTATGAATAATTTAAATATAATGGTTCTTTTCGATAAAAATATTTTAATTTTTACCAATCATAAAAAATGAAAACACTTTAAAAATTCAAAAAATTCACATTATGATAATATAGGTATTGTAATAAAAAATATAATTTCCATTTAATAAAATAAAATTTGTAAAATTTGTAAACAATAAATTTATATTATTTTCACAATGCACAACAAACCTTGGATTTATAAAAATAAAAATTTGTCATAATATTTTTTTCTTTTGTATCATTCTTATTTTATTTCTAATCAATACATAACAATAATATTAATAAATGAGTAGGTAAAATTCATACACATTAATTCAATATCTATTTTATAATGTTGATTTGTCATTAATATTTTAACAATGTATCATGTTTTTTTAATCTATTTGTTGTGGGCATCACAAGATATCAAAGAAATTAATTTTATTATAAAATAAATAAATTTTATTTTCCTGAGAGGTTACATTCATCCCTCATTAAAAAAATTTGATATATTTATTTTATTTTACCTTCTAAACATATGATTGTAGAAATTCATTAAATCATCCTTTACCTCTCACATTACATCCTATATTTTGTTAATTTTTTAAAGTAATTTTAAGTCCCAAGCCATTTGATTCCTCAAAAATGTATCTTAGTATCTTCGATTTGGAAATTTTCTTCACTATATGATAGACCAATTCTAATTTATATTTCATCAGTTCATATCAAATTCCCAGTTTCATGAATTTACTTCCACATAAATTAAATATGGAAAATATCATTTTCTTCTGAGAGATTTTATGGAATATCCAAACAATATACAAACACTAATATTTTTATTGAATGTAAAAGTGTATTATGTACCATTGGATATATTTTCATTTTGTACCAAACCTTTTAACAACCATAAATGTGGATACATTGATGAAAACAAAATCAATTATAAGTAATTCCAAATCATTTATATGATTATCATCATAACTGAAATTCCTACTTTTGATTCTTTATTGTGATACTAAATATCATTTACCATTAATTTTGTATCATCAAAAAGATTTAGTTATATGAGTTTCTACACAATATCATCATCCCAATAAGATTTAATTTAAAACCAATTTCTAATAAATTATTCTTATGGAACTATTAGAATAAATGAATGTTAACTATTGGTATTGGAATACACTACCAATGGCATGTAATGAACCCACAATCCATAAAATTCAATGATAATATCCTCAACATGACTTTTATTACATTAAAGGTTCTTTTAGACTATCCATTCATTTACGAATGATAGATTTTTATTATATTATGATTATTAAAATAATCCTTCTAAAGAATCATTAATAATAAATAATTAAAATAGGTATCTATATTAGGAATAATTAATATAGTTTTCACATTAATAATTAATATATATTTAATATATATCACTACAAGGCTATCAAATGGTAAAAATTCTTTTATAGAAAGGACATGTGCAGATTTGGTATGTGTCTTATGATAACCCATATTGTGATATTAATTCTAGGAGTTATTGGTAGTATTCTATAAAAGACCATTTTATTTTAATACCATTTAGAAACATAAATAACAATAATTTTAATGAAAATCGTATGTTATTTTCAGATAACATTAACTTATTTTAAACCCTAATCATCTAGAAAAATAATAAAAAATTTCCCAATTCATTTTATCACTGCATAATTTTCCGTCAATATCCATATACATCTTCGTTATACTATGTATTATAGTGAAATTTCATTTATAAGCTTCATAAAAAAATTTAATTTTTAGACAGGTATATATGGTTGATGTAAAGTCTTAAAAAATTTCAGAACATCATCTCCACAAATAAATTATTTGAATTTCCTATTATTTAGTCATTTAATTTTATTTTGAATATTATCACCTTGATATTGAGAATTTTAATATATTCTAATGAAATATGGGTTCAAAATAAATTAATCTTCTTTATGTATCCCATTACATAATATTTTCCCTATTATTATTATTACAAGCATGAACATAGTGTCCCTCTCAATTCTCATTTGGGTAATTATTTAATGCTCTTTCATACTCAATGAATATGTTACCTTATATTTATTTCCTAGCTCATAGTGTATTGGATAATCCTAATTTTTGAGTATTTAAAACCTTCACCTTTGCCTTATGCTGGGATATTTCCCTAAAAATTCATATTCTATGAATTTATGATCCTTAGATATCTAAATTATTTCACCATTCATATTATGTCTCCAAATCATAAAATAGAAGATTACAATTTCAAACATAATACCATGTGGTGGATAGGTCAATTCATGACTATTCAATTTCCATCATAAAAATAAAAGAAATTTAAAATTGTGAAATATAACATAATAATGTCCCTATTATGAGTAATCACTATATATCATAAACCCTTCATTTCTAGATATTAGATTCAATATCGGAGTTTTGATTATTCTCATATTTAGTTTATCATAAAATTTTTTACAATCCATTGTCTATAAATCTTAACACATTTATTTGTAATACTTGTTAATGGATTATCCAATCATGAATACTTCCAAAAAATTACTAGTTTTAACATACCAAACCAACGAAAATATATACATCAATTATGTTAAATGTAGTATGCTATTTTACTATTGCATTCTTATTCATAAAATCAATGGATAGTTAATCAATGGAGACTATATGTGAAATAGAAAAAATTCAAAAAGTCACAAATCACACTTACTAAATTTACATTTTAACACATTCCTTACGATTGCCTTAAAAGTGACCTACAAGTGATTCACAGGTACTCATAGATTTTAGAATAATCTAAAATATCATCAATGAATAACAAAAATATTAATCATCATTATTTATCATTAAGACTATGGTCATTATATCTATACAGACATAGAGTTCATATGTCAATCCAAAAGGCATTATTATAAAAATTTGATGTACATACCTCTTTAGAAATGATATCTTTTCAATATATTCTTCTTTTATTCATAGTTGATGATACTCATAATGAAGGATAATATTCAGAAAATATTGGTCTTTGTGAAGTTGAGTGAATCAATAATCAATATAAGGATGACCAAACACGTTGTTTATTTTAATAGTATTGATTTCCCTATAACAAATTCATTACCTCATAAATCTATATTCATTCTATGAAAATTGATAATGGAACCCATGGGAAAACATTTGGGAGAATAAATCCCATATAACCCAACTCTTATATATTTTGCCTAAACTTTTCCAATTCCACATTATCCATACTATATGGATACTTTGATATTTGTAATTAATTATGGTTTAAATCAATGGAAAACTCAATAATCAGTATTTGGAGGTGGTACATGTAATTAATCAATAAATATATTATAACATTCCTATAAAAAAATTTTAATCCTATGTTTAATGATAACCTTATCCTTACCATGATTTTCCCCCCTTTCCCCTAATAATAAAATTTAGTAGAGCCATCGTCTGTGGATCTTGATATGAGTCAAATGAGGATGTCTATACTCTAAAGATAACAGATTCTAAATCATCCTGAAATATCATAATTTCACTATACTTGAAATAAATATTTTCATAACACCATTAAATTATGTACATACCAAGGATTATTTCAACTTCATCCATTGGAAAGAAAATAAATCCATAAAATTAATTGAAATTATGTGTCATAATAGGGACTTCCTAACAAATCATTATTACAATGAGACACCCCCAAAGTGTTTTGATTGAAAATAGATTTCTAAAATTAAAAGATAAATGTTTAATAATATTTGAAAATTGGTGAGATATTATAGAGTGAGATCATACAGAATCAAATAAAATATTAAATAAATTTATGGAAAATATTAAAGTACCTTCAACCACATCATTTATTATATCTCCTCAACTGTACTGATCACATAATCATTTCATTCAGCCCTTTTCATCCTACGTGGTATATTCCCATAACACATGGGGAATATATTTTAATAGTTCCCCATATGCATACTATATAAATAATTAATAACAATGTTTCCATTCTTCCCTTTAAATTCATTTTCATGGTGACCCTTATCTCTACCCATATAACATAATCCCAATCACTCTGTTAAATTATATAGGTTTATTCATTCAATTGTTATCACAAGGTCTAAAATTATTCATTATATTTATCGTCATTAATGAATTCTCAATTTATTGGTTTATATATGACCGATTTTTCTCTTGGTTCCATTTTAATATATTAGATCAAAAAAATTCCATCGTAATTTTTATTCATAGAAAACTATTTCATAATATGAAAAACTATTGAGAGACTAGTATCCTTTGAATATATTTTTTATACACTTAAAAATGATTAATATTTCAATTAAAATATTATATTAAATATTAATAGTATCTAGATATTATTGTAAAAGAATCGTCATACATAAATCACACTATTCATAAATTTTTCATTAAGATGAATAACATTCTCATAGTTTCAATTTATTGATCATTAGGGAATTTTTTTTAACAACATCTCATAAGACCCTTTCTAGTCAATCATTTTTATTTACTATTCCTCCCAAGTATTCCGGCTCAATAACTAGCACTAATCACAATATATTCTAGAAAATACACTTCAATTTTAACATATTACATTTCTCTGAATCCCATGCATATAAATGTTTTTTCCAAATACATAGATAATTTTTCAGTTTCAATTATATTAATTGTCCAAAAAAATTATTTTCGTTTCTATTTCATGATGTTATATATTAAAGGATCATCATGTTGTGTAATATATTTCTCCATCTAGGAAGGGTTATTTATCATAATAAGATAAATATTTTCCAATATAGACATAATACTCTATATTCTGATGAAATTTGTATGGGTTTCTTAAATAGGAAAATCTCAACATCTTCCAAGAGTTTTGATAACGTTCATCCAACCAAGAATAATTTATAAAAAAAAATTATATAATATATTATATCAAGAAAATATATATTTTTATTTATAATGTATACATATAAATATAACGAAACAAATAAAATAAAATTAAAATTTATGATTCATTAATCTCAGAATCATAAACATTAGTTACATTAATGATATATTTATTTTAAAATTCATGATAATAGATAAATAAATTTTAATTATCATATTCACATCCCATGGGAATGTCAAAACTGGTGCATGGTAAGGATAGTTTTATTAAACCAGGCAATGACTATGTCAATCCCAATAATCCCATCATTGATTCTCTACCAACCAGTTATTCTATTCTATAATTTTGTTTTATTTTTGTAACATCCCAAGTAAGTAATGAATAATATATATTTTTATCTATGTCTATTAATGATTAAGATAGTGTTTTAGAGGCATAAAATGAAAATAAATCCAATCTTAAGCATAGAATACACTAATATTCTTAAAAGATTGTTTTACTGCCTTATGATGGAAAACACTATTTAAATCTATCTTTTGACAGTTTTATAAACTATGTTTGTCAAAATAAACTTATTATTTATGATTGGGACATCAAAATTTACTTTTTGTGAATTTTTGGTATTTTTCTGACAAGGTTCATTTTTTAATGAATAGTGAAAAAATACTGCATTTTACATCAAAACTGCTTTTTAATCTAATTTATTTATATGATTATATTTTCTTTTGAATTGGTCTTAATTTTTAATATGAATATATTTTTACCATTTAATCCAATGGTGGTCATTGGAATCAATTTCACTTTGCAATTGGACTTAAACTGGTGTCAATCTATTGATACTTATTGTTTCATAAAAACACGCTATTTGTCATGACAGCGGAAATTAATTATTAAATTAATTAATGTGACTTATATGTTTTGAATTTTGTAAAATAGACTTCATTTTTGAATTCTGAATATCAAATATTGCTTAGGGTGAATTTTTGGTAATTTTCTGAAAAACTTCAATTTTTGGTGAATAGTGAAACCACTAAGTGATAATCAAGCAAACTAATTTTTCAGTTAAATGAAAGTTTACCACTAATTGTATTGAATTGTGAAAATCTGACATACATGGTTGTCATTAGTATGTAAAATGTGGTTCAATGAGATTATTATAATTTTTTGGTGAATAGTAACTTATTAAGTTCTTAATCGCGATTAGTGATAATTAGTGTAGTTTAAGGTAAAAATAATGCTTTAATAAAATAAGAGGAGCTTGAAACATGTCCTACCCTTATTGGTTGTATCATGGCCGACCAAGACAAACCATGGGTAAACTTTGGGACCCCATGGATCCACTTTCGTTGGGAAATGACATAAATTACATTTTATTTTATGTTAAAGTAAAAATGACACAAACATAATATGTTTTACGAAAACAATTTTTAAGTGGGGTTATACAAGTCCAAATTTTGATTATAAAAAGTCATTGGAAATCTAAAAATATTTCCTATATCATAGTAGTTTTTTTATAATTTTTAGACATTAAATAAATTTAATTATTTATGACATAATAATGATGCAGCGGTGACATCATTATTTGACGATTTAAATAAAATAGAAAGATAATGTAAAATCTATGAACTACAAATGTTCAAAACAAATTGGATGAGTGGATTTAGAACTCTTATCACCTTATCCACGAATTATATCAATGTGGGACCTTTTAGAACCGAAACACATTTTCAAATAAAGATATATTTCTTTACATTCCAAAAGTTCCCCTCCTCTCCTCTTATAAAAGGCCCCCACCTCTACCACATTTCACACAATCCTCAAGACATTGGATCGGCCAACCCCTGACCATTTAATCTCTCCACATCCCACTACTCAACCTAGAGGATTCCCTTTGGGTAGAATCCTTTCAAAGGAAGCCTTTAGGATCAAAACAAAAGGAGTTACACTTTTAAAGGTAATTCTTTCTCTCGTGTTCAATTGTTTTATTTTGCTTCTCCAACCCCCTAAACTATTTTTATTTAATTATTTTGTAACAACAACAGTATATTCAATATACTAGGATGTTGTTATAAGATTTATTTGAGCTACACTCTCACAGAACTACATCAAATTGTTAAAGAACATACGGTTTCTGTGGATGGAGAAATTATGCCTCCCGAAACGATGATTGTTCAATACTCATTTTACACATTCAAAGGTGGCCATTATGATGTCACTATTATTATATATGATATATAATATTTTTATGTTTTCCTTAAGTTTCTGTTTTTTTCATTTTGGGCATACCTTTATGGTTTCAATTATGGGTAAACACGATATCTTCATTTTAGGAAGTGCGGACTACCACCCCCTGAAAGTGATTTGATTCGTTAATACCATATGTGGGATTTGTAAAGGATAAATTTAATGATATTATATATGTTATTATACTGGAATTATAATATACTCTTATATCATTATGATTCCATTCCATAAAATACGAAATAGAAATGGAAGTAGCGTTCATGCGTACGTACGGCTTACCGTCTCCATGAACGGTGCATTTCATTTCTTACCTCTAAATGTGATGTAATATTATAAATACATGTATATGTTGAATATATATGATATATATGTTATCCAAAACATTAATATCATTCTGGATATAATGAAACTTTGACCAAATTAACAACATGTAAGTGTAAGAGGTCTATTTTTGACTTAAGAACCATATACCGACAAAATGAACATTATTAACTTAAATGAGTACATTATGTTCATAACATGGTATAAAAGGAATAATGAACATGAAGAAGGTTCATAAGCAAGTAGAGATTAACTCAAGTTTATTATTCAAGACATTAAATAACGATCGAGTCAAGTCGGATACGAGGTATGGGACTTCGTCTCAATCTCCTTTCATTGAGGCATATTTTATTTTATACAGAACATTCTTTTATACGGTGTATAAAACCCTTTGACTTTTATGTTTATTCAAAAGGAATGTTTTTTATACAAAGCGTTTACTAAATGACAAAAGGTAATTTTTTTATCATACGTAAGCGGGGACAACAACTTCTCCGCCGTCGTGACCGTTATTTGAGTTTCGGCTTCCTCTACAAGCCATACCTTCTTTTTAAAAGAAAAATAAATACCATGTTTTACTTTTCTTTTATTTTTGTATTGAAAATGGTTTTCACAATTTTTTTTTTGTTGTATTGATATCTTGTGATTGGAATGTGGAAATGATATGTTTCCTTTATGCATGTTTTATGTGATACGATTATGTTATGGTTCTTGGGCATTATTATGAAGACGGGTGGTTCCGTGATAAACTAAGGTCTGGTGAGCCCGATATAGCTCTCCAATGCATTGGGTAACGCGAAGGAGTGAAACATTAAGGTTTCTCCGATGAGATTTTAGGGAATATACTGTGATGGGTATTACAAACGTAACCAAGAGGGTTAATCCCTACGTAAGAATGTTATGAATGCCTCAAGATACCTTTATGTCTTATGGTTTCTATGATTTATTCATGATTTTATGAGGCGTGTTAAAGTGCCTATGTTTTATGGGTAAAGTATGAATTCATTATTATGTATATATGAACTCATGTTTCCTTTCCATGTTTTTTAACCCATACTGAGTTTTATGCTCATCCCAAGTTTTTTGAAATTTTTTTCACAGGTCAAGGGAAAGGTAAATGATAAGATGATAGAGTCAAGGATGTGTCAAGAAATAATCCATGTTTTATTTTAAATATGTTTCCATTGATGGGAATGAAGAATACTATTTTTATGTAACCACTTTGTTTATATGTGGATTTTAATGAATGTTTTATGATCTAATTCTCTAAAACTATAAACCTGAAAAGATCCTCAATGTGTAATCCAGTAATAACTCAAGATTAAGTAAGGTTTAAGGCTGGGGCCTTATAGTTGGTATCAAAGGTCGGTTTAGAGAACTTTATGAGTTAGAATTATATTAAATGATTATCCAAAAATATATTTTTTTTTTGAAATGATATAGCATTTAAAGATTACCATGTCGCTTCATCTAAGACATGTTTGTTCAGAATGGTTTTCCGGAGAGGAAACAGGGAAGCAGTGCTAGGAAGGAATATAGAAGGAAATAACCTTCCGAATCAGCATCCAGAAATGGTCAGAATTGGAACTGAATAGTTTGTTGCAGTAATGGCGCAGTTGACTCAAGCGATAAATGGTGGTGGTATCCATGCACGAGATCAGCCAGATCAACCGCAGAGGAACATGTCAGTGGTGGAACATTTCTTGAGGAAACATCCCCCATCATTCAGAGGATCATCTAACCCTGTTCTAGCTGAAGGGTGGATTAAAGCACTAGAGAATATTTTTGATGTCATGGGGTGTTCAGACAATCAAAATGTTAGCCTTGCAATTTATCGTTTGGAGGGTGAAGCAGATCAGTGGTGGTAGATGGTTAAAAATATCAGGGACGCTGATGAGATTGATGCTCTTGACTGGGATGAATTCAAAGGTATGTTTCTTGAGAAGTATTTTCCTAAGGCTGTTCGACATAGGTTGGAAAAACAATTCTTGGAATTGAGGCAGGAGGAAGACTCAGTGGCTACCTATGAAGAAAGGTTCACTCGATTGGCAAGGTATGCTCCAAATTTTATCCGAGATCTTGATAGTAAAATCAATCGTTTTTACTCAGGATTAAAGCCAAAATATCTAAGGGCATTAGCTTCTCGTGAGTTTAAAAGTTATGAAAAGCTTGTTCGATGTGCTGAGAAGGTGGAAATGGAGTTTGTCGATGACCAAGTGTTCTATAACAACCAGCAGAAGAAAAGACCGAGGTGGCAGGAGAAAGGTAAGAATTCTTCAAAAAAGTCGGATGGTAAGAGAACTAAGTTTCCAGTTTGTGATAAATGTGGAAAAAGGAATGCTGGGGAATGTCTTCTGAATTCTAGAAAGTGCTACCGATGTGGTAAGATGGGACATAAGGCTCGTGATTTCACTAAAAAGGATCAAGTTGAAGGTAAGAACAAATTTGATTTACAGTTAGTGAAGTGTTATAAGTGCAATGAGATGGGTCACTATGAAAACGAGTGTCCGGCAAAGAGCTTGAGTGATGGGAAGCCAATAGACTACAAGGAGAAAGGGGTGGTGAAATCCTTTGCAACTACTTCGGCAGACGTCGGGCCATCAAATGAAGTTGTATCAGGTACTTTGTTTGTTTTTTCAGATTATGCCAGTGTGTTGTTTGATTCGGGGTCTACACATTCTTTCATCTCTGAAACCTTTTCTAGTAAAATGGGAATACAATCTCAAGAAATGACTCCTGAACTTTTGCTAAAAACACCTGGGGGAAATTTTGAGGCGAAAAGAATTTATAAGAATCTTCCTATCCTTATCTGTGGAAAGAACCTACTTGCAAACCTTATTGTTCTACCTCTAGTGGAGTTTGATGTTATCCTGGGTATGGATTGGATCTCTATTTACCATGCTAAGATTGACTGTAGAGCTAAAGAAGTTTCTTTTCAGAAAGAATTTCAGTTTGTTTACAGGAATGAACCCTTACTTTTGATAACATATCAAGAGGCCGAGAAACTTGTAAAAGATGGAAATGAATGTTACCTTTCACACATCGTTGAAAATAAAGGAACTGTTCAGATTAATGATGTGCCAGTGGTAAATGAGTACCCTGATGTTTTTCCTGATGAGTTTTCGGGAATAATACCAGATCGGGAAGTTGAGTTTACTGTTGACTAAGTTCCTGATGCTAAGCCAATTTCAAAACCCCCTTATCGAATGGCACAAATTGAAATTTTAGAGTTGAAGGAGCAATTTCAAGATTTATTAGAGAAAGGTTTCATTAGACCTAGCACATCACCATGGGGTGATCATGTTTTATTTGTTAAAAAGAAGGATGGTTATATGAGACTCTGCATTGATTATAGAGCCTTGAATAATATCACTGTTAAGAACAAGTATCCTTTGCCTCATATTGATGATTTATTTGATCAGCTCCAGGGAGCTCAGTTTTTTTCAAAGATTGACCTGAGATCGGGGTACCATCAGCTGAAGGTAAAGGAGGCAGATATTCCGAAGACCGTGTTCCGTACGAGATATGGCCATTATGAATTTGTAGTAATGCCTTTTGGGATAACCAATGCACCTGCTGTATTCATGGACATAATGAATAGAATTTTCCATGAGTTCTTGGATATGTTTGTGGTGGTTTTCATTGATGATATTTTGGTGTTTTATAAAAGTAAAGAGGATCATGAAAGACATTTAAGGGTTATCTTGAAAACCTTAAAAGAAAAGAAACTGTATGGGAAATTCAGAAAGTGTGAGTTTTGGTTGCAACAAATTTCTTTCCTTTGTCACATTGTTTCAAAAGATGGAATAACTATTGATCCTGCAAAAACAAAAGTTGTGGAAGAATGACCAAGACCCACAAATGTAACCGAGATTCATATCTTCCTTGGTTTGGCGGGCTATTACCGAAGGTTTGTTAGAAATTTTTCACGGTTATCTAGTCCAATGACTAAGCTAACTCGGAAGGGTGTTAAGTTTATCTGGACAAAAGAATGTGATGATTGTTTTCAGGAATTGAAAAGAAGATTGGTGAATGCTCCAGTTTTGGCACTACCTTCCAGGAATGGTGAGTTTGTTATATACAGTGATGCTTCATTGAAAGGACTTGGTTGCGTCCTAATGCAGAATGATCAGGTAATTGCTTATGCTTCACGACAGTTGAAAACTCTTGAGGTAAATTACCCAACACATGATTTGGAATTAGCTGCTGTTGTTTTTGCTTTAAAAATTTGGAGGCATCATTTGTATGGAGTAAAGTGTGAAATATATACCGATCACCAAAGTTTAAATTATATATTCACTCAGAAAGAGTTAAACATGAGATAGAGGAGATGTCTAGAATTAATCAAGGATTATGATTGTACAATTCATTACCATCCGGGAAAAGCAAATAAAGTGGCTGATGCTTTGAGTCGAAAAAGTAATGCTTCATTAACAATGTTGTGTCTGGAATGTGATCCTTTGGTTAAGGATTTGATGAACTTTGGCATAGAACTTGTTGGTGTAGGAAGTCCTTCTGTTTTGTTTCAGGCATCAGTGAGATCATCTCTATCAGATAGAATCAAGCAAGCACAGAAGCAAGACAGTGAGTTGCAGAAAAAGGTAGAGCCGGTTCAGAAAGGTATGTTGCCTAAATTCAACATTGATAATGATTGTGTTTTGAGATTTGGGAAGAGATTGTGTGTGCCTTGTGATTCACAGTTGAAGAGAGAGTTGTTATGTGAAGCTCATAGTTCTCCGTTTTCAGTTCATCCTGGCAGTACTAAGATGTATAGAGATCTACGGGAGTATTACTGGTGGGATGGAATGAAAAGAGATATTGCTGATTTTACTGTGAAGTGTTTGACATGTCAACAGGTTAAAGCAGAGCGGCAGTTACCGAAAGGGATGCTTCAGACTTTACCAGTGCCAGAGTGGAAATGGGAGAATATATCTATGGACTTTGTTGTTGGATTACCGAAGACATCTCGAGGTAATAATGCAATCTGGGTTATTGTTGATCGCTTGACCAAATTTGCTCATTTCCTTGCTATACGAGATACTTTCTCTCTTAATCAACTTTCCCGTTTGTATCTTAAAGAGATAGTCAGGTTACATGGAGTTCCTCTGTCCATTGTATCGGATCGTGATCCCAGGTTTACTTCTAACTTTTGGAAAGGCCTTCAGAAGTCGTTGGGTACTGAATTAAATTTTAGTACAGCTTTTCATCCTCAATCAGATGGGCAGTCAGAACGAACAATTAAGACATTGGAGGATATGCTACGAGCTTGTTCTATGGATTATCAGGGAAGTTGGGACCAACATCATTCTTTGGTTGAGTTTTCATATAATAACAGTTTTCATTCCAGTATACAGATAGCATCATTTCAGGCATTATATGGGAAGCAGTGTCGAACTCCAGCTTTCTGGGACGAAGTGGGTGAAAGGAAGATGATGGGACCAGAATTGGTAGAAGAGATGGCAGAAAAAGTTCAGCTGATTCAGAAACACATGAGAACAGCTCAGAGCAGGCAGAAGAGTTATGCGGATAACCAGAGTAAGGATCTATCTTTCGAGGTAGGTGATCATGTTTTTCTCAAGGTTTCTCCTTGGAAAAGTGTGGTGAGATTTGGTAAGAAAGGAAAGTTGTGTCCAAGGTTCATTGGACCATACGAAATTCTGGAGAGAGTTGGATCAGTTGCATACCGAGTGGCTTTATCTCTGAGTTTATCTCAAGTACACAATGTTTTTCACGTTTCGATGTTGAGAAAGTATATGCCAGATCCATCTCATGTTTTGAGTCCAGAGGTAGTTCAGCTGGAAGAGAACCTATCTTATGAGGAACAACCGGTCTAGATTTTTGACCACAGGGAGAAAGTGTTACGAAATAAAGTGATTCACCAGGTAAAGGTTTTGTGGAAAAACCACATGATTGAAGAGGCAACATGGGAATATGAAAATGCAATGACGGATAAGTACCTCCATTTATTCGATAAGTAAATAAATTGCGGGGACACAATTTTCTAAAGGGGGGAAGGATGTAACATCCCAAGTAAGTAATGAATAATAGATATTTTTATCTATGTCTATTAATTATTAAGATAGTGTTTTAGAAGCTTAAAATGAAAATAAATCCAATCTTAAGCATAGAATACACTTATATTCTTAAAAGATTGTTTTACTGCCTTATGATGGAAAACACTTTTTAAATATATTTTTTGACAATTTTATAAACTATGTTTGTCAAAATAAACTTATTCATTATGATTGGGACATCAAAATTTACTTTGTGTAAATTTTTGGTATTTTTCTGACAAGGTTCATTTTTTAATGAATAGTGAAAAAATACTGCATTTTACATCAAAACTGCTTTTTAATCGAATTTATTTATATGATTAGATTATCTTTTGAATTGTTCTTAATGTGTAATATGAATTTATTTTTACCATTTAATCCAATGGTGGTCATTGGAATCAATCTCACTTTGAAATTGGACTTAAACTGGTGTCAATCTTTTGATACTTATTGTTTCACAAAAACACGCTATTTGTCATGACAGTGGAGATTAAATATTAAATTAATTAATGTGACTTATATGATTTGAATTTTTTAAAATAGACTTCATTTTTGAATTCGGAATATCAAATATATCTTAGGGTGAATTTTTGGTAATTTTCTGAAAAACATAAATTTTTGATGAATAGTGAAACCACTAAGTGATAATCAAGCAAACTAATTTTTCAGTTAAATGAAAGTTTACCACTAATGTGTATTGAATTTTGAAAATCCGACATACATGGTTGTCATTAGTATCTAAAATGTGGTTCAATGAGATTATAATAATTTTTTGGTTAATAGTAACTTATTAAGTTCTTAATCGCGATTAGTGATAATTAGTGTAGTTTAAGGTAAAAATAATGATTTAATAAAATAAGGTGAGCTTGACACATCTCCTACCCTTATTGGTTGTGTCATGGCCGTCCAATACAATACATTGGTCAACTTGGGGACCCCATTGATCCACTTTTGTTGGGAAATGACATAAATTACTTTATATTTAATGTTAAAGTAAAAATGACACAAACATAATATGTTTTACGAAAACAATTTTTCAGTGGGGTTATACAAGTCCAAATTTTTATTATAAATAGTCATTGGAAAGCTAAAAAGATTTCCTATATCTTAGTAGTTTTTTTATAATTTTTAGACATTAAATAAATTTAATTATTTATGACATAATAATGATGCAGCGGTGACATCATTATTAGACGATTTAAATAAAATAGAAAGATAATGTAAAATCTATGAACTACACATGTCCAAAACCAATTGGATGAGTGTATTTCGAACCCGTATCACCTTATCCACGAATTATACCAATTTGGGACCTTTTAAAACCGAAACACATTTTCAAATAAAGTAATATTTCTTTACATTCCAAAAGTGCCCCTCCTCTCCTATTATAAAAGACCTCCACCTCTACCTCATTTCACACAATCCTCACGACATTTGCTCGGCCAACCCCTGCCCATTTACTCTCTCCACATCCCTATCCTCATCCTAGAGGATTCCATTTGGGCAGAATCCTTTCAAACTAAGCCTTTAGCCTCAAAACAAAAGGAGTTACACTTTTAAAATTAATTCTTTCTCTCATGTTCATTTGTTTTATTTTGCTTCTCCAACCCCCTAAACTATTTTTATTTAATTATTTTGTAACAACACCAGTATATTAAATATACTAGGATGTTGTTATAAGATTTATTTGAGCTAAACTCTCACACAACTACATCAAATGGTTAATGAACATAAGGTTTCTGTGGATGGGGAAATTCTGCCTCCCAAAACGATGATTGTTCAATACTCATTTAACAAATTCAAAGGTGGCCATTATGATGTCACTATTTTTATATATGATATATAATATGCTTATGTTTTCCTTAAGCTTCTGTTTTTTTCATTTTGGGCATACATTTATTGTTTCCATTATGGTTAAACACGATATCTTCATTTTAGGAAGTGCGGACTACCACCCCCAGAAAGTGATTTGATTCGTTAATACCATATGTGGGATGTGTAAAGGATAAAGTTAATGATATTATATATGTTATTATACTGGAATTATAATATACTCTTATATCATTATGATTCCATTCCAAAAAATACGAAATAGAAATGGAAGTAGCGTTCATGCGTACGTACGGCTTACCGTCTCCATGAACGGTGCATTTCATTTCTTACCTCTAAATGTGATGTATTATTATAAATAAATGTATATGATGAATATATATGATATATATGTTATCCAAAACATTAATATCATTCTGGATATAATGAAACATTGACCAAATTAACAACATGTAAGTGTAAGAGGTCTATTTTTGACTTAAGAACCAAATACCGACAAAATGAACATTATTAACTTAAATGAGTACATGATGTTCATAACATGGTATAAAAGGAATAATGAACTTGAAAAAGGTTCATAATAAAGTAGAGATTAACTCAAGTTTATTTTTAAAGACATTAAAGAACGATCGAGTCATGTCGGATACGAGGTATGGGACTTCGTCTCAATCTCCTTTCATTGAGGCATATTTTATTTTATACACAACTTTATTTTATACGGTGTATAAAACCCTTTGACTTTTATGTTTATTCAAAAAGATTATTTTTAATACGAAGCGTTTACTAAACGACAAAAGGGAATGTTTTTGTCGTACGTATGCGGCGACAACGACTTCTCCGTCGTCGTGACCGTTATTTGAGTTTCGGCTTCCTCTACAAGCCATACCTTCTTTTTAAAAGAAAAATAAATACCATGTTTTACTTTTCTTTAATTTTTGTATTGAAAGTGGTTTTCACAATTTTTTTGTGTTGTATTGATATCTTGTGATTGGAATGTGGAAATGTTATGTTTCCTTTATGCATGTTTTATGTGATACGATTATGTTATGGTTCTTGGGCATTATTATGAAGACGGGTGGTTCCGTGATAAACTAAAGGCGGGTGAGCCCGATATAGCTCTCTAATGCATTGGGTAACGCGAAGGAGTGAAACATTAAGGTTTCTCCGAAGAGATTTTAGGGGATATACTGTGATGGATATTCCAAACGTAACCAAGAGGGTTACTCCCTATGTAAGAATGTTATGAATGCCTCAAGTTACCTTTATGTCTTATGGTTTCTATGATTTATTCATGATTTTATGAGGCGTGTTAAAGTGCCTATGTTTTATGGGTAAAGTATGATTTCATTCTTATGTATATATGAACTCATGTTTCCTTTCCATGTTTTTTAACCCATACTGAGTTTTATGCTCATCCCAAATTTTTTGAAATGTTTTTCACATGTCAAGGGAAAGGTACATGATAAGATGATAGAGTCAAGGATGTGTCAAGAAATAATCCATGTTTTATTTTAAATATGTTTCCATTGATGGGAATGAAGAATACTATTTTTATGTAACAACTTTGTTTATCTGTGGATTGTAATGCAAGTTTTATGATCTAATTCTCTAAAACTCTAAACCCGAAAAGATCCTCAATGTGTAATCTTGTAATAACTCAAGATTAAGTAAGGTTTAAGGCTGGGGCCTTATAATTTTGGTCTACAGACATGGATGTATTTCTTGGAAAAGTAAAAAATATATTTTCCTTTCATAAATTTAAATATGTTCTCATATACATATAAAAAATCCCTATAATAGATTTTTGTTCTCCAATCATTGTTTTTCTTAATCTAGTTCGCAAGAATTCTAAGAAAACCACTCTGATACCAACACTAGAGACTGTGACCCCAATAACCTAGAGCTAAAGCCTTAAATTATTATATTGTAATGGATATATGGGTTAAAATTCCGAAGGACCGATCAATGTATAATTCATGGAGAACAAGATACAAAAATGTTACCCAATTTACATTAGTAATATAAAATAAAACTAGTCACATAAAATACAAAATGAAATTCATTTATGAAAAAAAATTCTACTATTATATCTTGTTGTCATATGGAAATAAAAAAAATATAAGGGTTAGTTAAATTTTCATGATTAGTTTCGTGAAATAGAATAAATCATTAATCAAAAAGTTTTAAAAACATGGTATTATAAATAAATAATCACACATAAAACTTATATAACTTTTTTATTTGGATAATATATGTAAAAATAAATTTGGTAAAGTATATAAATTAAATCAAAATCCAATCCATCAATAATTAAAAATGAAATATATCAATAGAAAATATCATAGAAATAACTTAATGGATAATAATATTAAATATATTCTTAATAAAGGGAATTCATATTTATTGGTCATCATGATTTCAGGAATGATGATATGTATACCATTAATATCATCAAACAAGTTTGATCTTTAAAATATGGGCCTCAGTGAAAGAACAACCACCACCCTTAAATGGTTGTTGGGTCTTGGCTCTCCAAGTACCTCTAGATGCCCCATATACATGTGGTCCCCACTCTAGGTTCCACACACAATCTTGAACTGCTCATCTAACTGCTGATAGTCCTCAGTGGGTCTTTTCCAGTATGCTTTCTCCTAATAAACACACACCATGGAAAACTTTCTAGAAGGTCAGCCATCATGATCACTATTCTGTGACAAATACGGTTAAATGCGGAGTTTTAATATTTTCATTCATTAAGGATACATTTATTTAAAAATTCATAATAATTTTTTGAAAAAATGTGAATTATCCTATGAACATCCCCTGGTAGTGTCAAAATTGGTGAATGGTAAGGAGAGATGTATTACACACTGTGATGACCATGTAAATCTCAATAATCCATTAATTAATTATCTACCCAATGGTTCTTCTATTCCACAGTCATGTCTTCTTTTGGTACGCTGACATGGATGTATTTTTTGGAAAAGAAACACAATATTTTCCTTTATGAAATTTATTTTTGTTCTTATATACATATACATAATGTCTATAATAGCTTATGTTCCCAATCACTGTTTTACTTACTCTGGTTCACAAGGTTTATACTAAAATACATATGATACCAAATTTAAATATTGTGAACCCATTATCCTATAGAAAAAGTCATTGTATATTATATTATAATATATGTAAGGGTTAAAATATCAATGGACTGATCAGTGTAGAATTTTTGGAGAACATGATACATAAATGATACCCAATTTTCATTGGTAATAGAAAAAAAACACATAAAATATAAAATGAAATTCATTCTGGAAAAATCATCCCAAAATTACATCCTCATGTCATATGGATATCAAAAAAATATTTGAAATATTAAATGGTCATGATTGGTTACATATAACAGAAGATTTAATGAATCAATAAGTTTTATAAACATGGAATTATAAATAGTTAATAACACATAGAACTTATATAACATCTCTATTAAAATAATATATGTACAAATCAATATGGTAATGTATATAAATTAAATCACAATCCATTCAATCAATAATAATTAATGAAATACATATGTAGCTAATATCATAGAAAGATTCTCATGTATAATAATAACCAATAAATTCTTAATAAATTGAATTCATATTTATCGGACATCATAATATCAAGAATCATGATATGTATACGATAAATATCTTCAAAATAGATTTTTCGTTAACAAATGGGCCCTAGTGATAGCACAAACACACTGATTAAAGGGTTGTTGGGTCCTGTCTCACCATGTACCCCATGTTTGATCGCAAATATGTGGTCCCCATATTGGGACCCACTCACATGCCCAAACGGGTCATCTAACTACTAATAGTCCTCACAGGATAGCACATGTATTTTCAAGTATGGTTTTTTCTAACCCACATACACCCTAGGATACTTCTCAGAAGGTCACCAATCTCAATCACAACACTAGGACAAACACGATTAAATGTGGAGTTATAAAAATTGGTTTCATTGAGGATTAATTTATTTGAATTTTCTTAATAATAGTTTGAAAAAAAATTTATTATCATATGAACATCCCTTGGGAGATTCTAAATTGGTCTATGGTAAGGATAATTGTAGTACCCAAGGTGATGACCATGTGAATCCCAATAATCCCTTCATTGATTCTCTACCCATAGGTTCATCTATTCTGTTGTCATGTATTATTTTAGTATGGTGTCATGGATATATTCCTTGGAAAAGAAAATTAATATTTTCATTTCTGAAATTTAATTATGTTTGTCTATACATGTACACAATGTCTATTATAGATTTTTGTTCATGAATCATTGTTTTTCTTAATCTAGTTGAAAATGATTCTACTAAAATACCCTTGATACCAAATCTAGAAACTGTGACCCCCAATAAAATATTTCCAAATCCTTAATTTAGTTTATTAGAATGGATATAAGGGTTAAAATTCCCATGTACTGATCAATTTAGAATTTTCAGAGATCATTATATATAAACGATACCAATTTTAGTTTGGTAATTTAAAATAAAAATATTCACCTAAAATTCACAATGATCTTCATTAGTGAAAACTCATTCAATAGTTATATCATTGTATCGTATGGATATTAAACAAAATAAGTGTGATCTCAAATATTCATGATAGGTTATTTACAATAAATGAAATCATGAATCAATAAGTTTTTTAATCATGGTCTTATAAATAATTATTCAGACATGGAACATATATAAAATGTGTCTTAGGATAATATATGTAAAAAAATATGGTAATTTAAATAAATAAAATTACATTTCATTCAATCAGTAATTAATAATGAAATTCATTTGTAGATAATATCATAGAAATAATCTCAGGGATAATAATAATAAATATAATCTTAATAAATGGAATTTATATTTATTGGACTTCATTATTTCAAGAATGATGATATGTATACCATAAATATCTTCAAACTAGTTTTTTCATTAACAAATGGGCCCTAGTGAATGTACAGATACCCCCCATAAATAGCTGATAAATCCTGGCTCTCAAGTACCACCGGTTTCTCCACAGACACATGGTCCCCACCTTGGGGCCCACCCACGTGCCCGAATGTGCCATCTAACTACCGATAGTTCTCACAGGACAACACATGTCCTTTCTAGTATTCTTTTTCCAAACTCATACAATACCTGGGAAATATCTCAGAGGGTCACCCATCTCGATCAATACTCTAGAAAAAAACAATTAAATGTGGAGTTATAATCAAGTCAACTCTAAAAAAAGGTGAGTCTTGTTGAAATGGGCAATACCATTTATCCATATAACCCATTATCATTCTGGTGTGTTACAATCATCCCCCCTAGAGAATAATGTCCTCGTTATCAGTGCTACATCTCAACAACAGTGCACCACACATAAGGATGCTTTCTTCCTCTAATAATAAATTTTACAAATTGATCCAAGTGACAGTATAGACACCTTCCTTAAATATGATCCTATATTTGCAGTAATCTATATATAGCTATAATATTGTTGATGGAAATGTGTTGGTTTAATTTTACAACTTATATTCCAATTCTAATCATTAAGAAATATTATTTTAACTTTCATAACTATAATTAAGTTTAACTATTTTCATAAATGATTTTGTTAAAAAATAATATGGACATATTAGATATTATAAATTATTCTAAACCAAAAATAAAAATAATTAATTAAAAATTCAATTCATAGGAGTGGGAAAAAATAATCTAAAATTAATCATGCATACAGGATGAGAGAATTTGTTTTTAATGAGAAAATAATTAATATTTTGACATTTTTTATATCAAATTTTGAAGTGAAACCGGTTTCGTTGAAATAAATTTGATTAATTGATGTATAATTTATTAGATTTAACCGAAAAACCAACCTAAAAAATCAAAATACCAATGTAAATAATATTAATGAAAAGGTCGTTCTATATTAAAATGTAATGTTTTTACTATTCCTAAAAAAATTAAACTCCTCATAAATATAATGAATTTCACCATATTATAATTTTTATATTCCAATTTTTAACATTACATAATTGTAAATCTAGATTAATTTGAAATAATATATATAATATAACAACATTATGTTTCATCATACTCCCCTCCAAATTAATTTGACAACATATTTTCCCACTATTATCAAAATGGTTTCCATTTTATATATTTCTACTATTTACAACCACATTGTACAATTAATGTAAATAAAACATATCATAAAAAGAGAATATTGGGAATTTAATAGTTATATTAAGATGTGAAAAAATTATGACTTGACGTAAAAAAAATTAGTTGGAAATTAAAAGATGGATTTGGAATGGAAATGTAAATCCCATGGACTAATAGATATTGATAGATAACATGTTATAGACTAAGAAAATATAGAGAAAACACCCGACAATTAAGTAATGAAATGGCCATTAATAGTATGAATGACTTTGTTAGTAGGATAAAATATTATTTCAATATCCTTTTCAAAATGTTGATGGATTAATTTAAAATATAGACTATCAACTAAATGAAATATATCAAACAATAAAAATTTCCTCCATTAACCAATTCTCATAAAACAATATTCCTTTTCTCGAAACGATGTGTATTCATGATGAATTATAAAATGATGAAAATATATTTTCAAAATATCAAGACCGCATAACTAAACAGGGATAATCAATATATTCCTTTATTCTATAACCAATAAAATTGTTATCATATGTTATGATAATTACCATAATGAATAAACATTCAAACATCAATATCCAAATTTCAATAGTAATACCAATTGTTCAAACCAAATCATTCCATATGTAACTACCCTATAAATTCATCAAACATTCTGTGACTTGGATTGAAATAGAATGAGTAAAAGGGACACATGGTATATTCTTTGGAGATTAATCAATAGTTTATCCGAAGAAAATTCCTTAGGTTTTCAAAATAATCACAATCTTTAACTGTGAAAAATTCATAATTATAGAATATTATATGGGCTAGGGGTAAAATTTAAATCCTTATCATCCTTCACTAATTGGTTAATGACCAACCTCATTTCTAGATGCAATGTTTTGTCACACATCATAAGGGTTGTCCTTTATTTCTAAAAAAAAATCAACAAATAAATATTCATATTGACCATATGGGATATATATAGAGACCCATGATTAGTATACTTTTAAATTATATATATTTAGAATAATATTCATTAAAATATAATTATTCATGCTTGAGTATCATAAAATTATTATTTTTATTTTAAATGTTGAAATATATTCTTCATTTTTGGTGAAAGATCGTCCACATCTACATCAATGAAATTCTACTTTTAGTAATACTGCATTAATCAATTCATTAGTACATAGGGAAATGATACATATGAAAAGGGAATCCTAAAATTCTCAGTAAGGATAAACAAGTAATATATGTAATCATGATAGGAGCATCTGGGTATGATCATGTTATCATAACATTTTAAGATATCACCTGACATATGAATGATCATAAGTAATATCCATTGTAGAACGATTGGAAAATCATTAAAAATGAATCGCAATGGATGGAATAGAATCATCCATTAGAGTATGAGAGAGTAACAAGACTTGGAATTATGGAATACACATAAGAATAGAAAATAATAAGTTAAGGATAACTACTTCGAAATTAATAACCTATTAGAATGGTGATAACCACTCGTGTGAAAAAATTGGGAATAGGATTCCCACCTATGTAACATATTATTTTTTTCATAGGATTACGTCTATTGTATCATATTTTCTTGGAATTGTATTCCTTCCCATATAAACTCTTCTTTCAGGCTTTAGATAACCTTACATTACCCTCTAATTTCAGGTTTGGCATGCCATCCTATATACCCCGTTGTTTTGGGATTAGAATTGCATCCTATGTACCATCTTGTTTTGGGTATTGGATTCCCTATATTGTACCCTCTAATTTTAGGTTTGAGATTACATATTGCATAAACATTTATATCACAAAACATTTAATATTACAAAATTAATTATAGATTTTATAGTTTCCACCCATCACATAATCAAATCATACATTCATGTTCATAATATAAAATAAAATTGATCATATAACGACACATACAAATATATGGGTTTCCTAAAAATCATATCATAACCCATGAATGGAAATGGGCATTACAACATTTCATTGTATCAGAACATGTGAATAAGATACATAATCATATCATCATTGATTATCCCATGAATGATAGTTTGGTACATAATTATTTTATCATGGTACAACCCGAGGAATAGATACAGGTTTTGTAAAAAACATTTAAACAAAAAATAAACCATTTATAGACAAAAATAGAATGATGTACTTGAATGATATCCCCTATAAATATTTTACTGTATAAAATGTTGTAAATTCTATTGGGATTCATTTAAAATTATCATAAGAATATTATCTTAAATAATATTTCCTTTCATCAAAAAATAAATTTCTAAAGTATAAATCCATTTTAGAATCAATTTTATTGAAAACCCACTTAATTTTTTTTACATATTAAAAATCATTTAAAAAATTTCTTATGAAAATTTCCTTTCATATTTATAGAATAAATTTTTAAATTGAAAATAATTTCTAAAACAATCATATTAGAAAATAACCTTGAAATTTTTTAAATTAATATTTGAAAATAATTTATAAGATTTTCTAAACATAAATGTTTTTGAAATAAAAACCAATAAAAACATCTATAAAACAATAAATTTGTTGAATATTACGAAAAAAATCAATATTGATATAATGCATGTGAATTTCATTTTTTTAACATTCCTTGTGGATTGTTCCTTACCATATCGTGATATTCATGATATTTAAATGGAATGTCTGTTATGTTTTTGTACCTTTACATGTTGATTATTATTATATATTCTTGATAGCTTCGGTTTTACCTAACCCTTACTGAGTAGTTGATCTTCCCCAAATATTGATTCTTTTCCACATGACATGAATATGAATTATTTGAATGAGTTTTAAGGGTTCATGTTTATTTTATTTTCATATGTAAAATGTTTTATTTTATATTATGAATTTAACATGGGTATTATTTTTGTATTTGGTTCTCCTAAAATGATAAAATGGTCATTCCTTTAGTATTTCACCTTTTGTATCAATGAAAATGTAACAAAGTAAATCATTGGTGTCGTGTTAATGGGAGTGGGGTTACTACAATAAGGTACCTATTTTAAAAAGTGACCATATCAAAAATATAGACAACATTTATCATGATTATAATCATTGCAATGGTAGAATATTATTTTATATAAAATAGTAAATGTAGGATGGAAATTTATTTGTATGAAAATGCATTTTTAAGATAAAAAATATTGTTATACAAATATATATGTTTTAATAATAATGATAATTTGATTAATTATATTATATTTATTTAATGAATAATTATTATTTTTTGATATATAATTTAATTAATAAAATTCCATTTTAATAAAAAATATATATTAATCTATAAAAATATGTATTTCCAGTTTTCGCTAAAAAAGAAACTCTTATTGATTAATAACAAATACCACACTATGAAAATTTTGTAATAAGTTTTATATAAGGTTTTTTCCTTTTACAACACATGTTAAATATATATTCATAAAATTAATTATAATATTCATTCAAAAAAATCATGAAATCAATTTTTTTGAAGAAAATAATTTTCATAAAAGTAAAGTAAAATTTCTATTAATTAAGGGAATAGTTCTTAAGAATTACATAATACTTTAGTAATGAGAATATAAATTATATATCTCATAATGATGATAATATGATTCATTCCATCTAATTTTTTAGCTATGTTGTTACATTAAAAAATAAATTGAAATATTTTTTTGTTCATTAATAACATTATTGTGTTTTTATACATTATCAAACAAGGTATTTGTTTATGAAATATTGAGATTTATAAAATAGAAAACACATGGTGGTGGTTTTTGTATTTATATTATGATAATTAATCATTTTTTTAAATGAAAATCTGTAGGAATTTCTTTTCTCAATTTTTTTTATGTTGATCTTACAGACATTATGCATGAAATTGTCCTATAAAGGTAAATCCCGAATTTGTTCACACATTGAATTTTATATATAAATCAAATTTTGTGTTCAAACTATCTAAATTGTATACATATTAATTTCATAATGTATTATTTTTTAATTCAATGGAAATTAAACAATTCATTATACCCATGTAATATGTTTTTCTTTATATATTATTATGATTAGTTTTAATTTCATTATAGTTTTACCATCAGATTGATGGCTTCATCATAATTGGATTTATTATTTAATTTTAGATAATCATCAGTATGTTCTTTTTGTCTTGGAATATAAAATGTACATAAATATGTAATTTTTTAGTTAGTGAACATAATTTTTTTAATGTCATTATAGTATTACCATTGGATTAATGGATTATCATAGGGGAATTAGTATATTTCCCCTCTTGTGCCTAGGTAGCATTAGTTTAATAATAGGTATACTTGTATACTCACCCAACATTTATAGAACTATTTTCATGTTTCCAGTAGGACATTGTGAACAATATTGGTCATTACTAGCTCATGCATCGAGCTAGTTGTTGTGATGTCATTCTGTCTCATTCATTTTCTACTTGTTTTGGTTGTACTTTTTTCACAGTTTACTTTTAAATCATGCATGGGTTGAATTTCAGTTTCCCCTAATATCTATATTTAGTGTTTTTTGGAATTATAAAATCTTATCTCTTGATTTTGATTTAATTAAGATGTGTAATGACTTCCATTGTTTTATATATTATACCCTTGGTGATAGTCGCCACTTCAAGGCCTAATTAAGGAAGGCATTAGTGTTCATTATCTCTCCTTTATCTTGATGAAGGAAGTGTGTGGAACTTTTCTACCCCTTCCCTCATCATGAATATGGTGAGTCGTGATATAATGGAATCAATGCTATGATGAGAGATAGGTAGGAGTTCAGAGTTAGGCACATTGAAGATTACATGGTATGAATGTAAAAAAATGGTAGGTGATCTTGGTATGTGATGCTGGCCAGGGAAGTTTGGTTAGAAAACTGGATTTTAGGGTCCCATGTGGTCTGATTCAAGTATTATAGAACAATTGAACGACCAACTAAATCTACACTTATTGTATGGTACCGACACTTCGAAAGGTACATGCATCATAATGACTTCTGTTTCTATGTGTCAGGTGTGTTTTGTGGAATTAAAATCACTTAAGAGTTAAAATGATTTTACAAGAAAATTTACAATATACTAGGATGAAGAAGTTACTTATTTACTCCTTTTAGATATGGCAAATAGATACCACCAATGCATGGTATGATTAGTTGAGTCCTAATAGAAAGACTTGGTTTTTTAATAGAGGCCCAATTGAGAGGAGGAAGATGAATTGTCGAAAATGACCCTTCATGGTTTCCAGCAGTAGACCCCTGGGATATATGAAGACTATGTTTCACACTCAACGATGGAGGGATGTCTTGAGTAGGTGACAATCAACTTTACCTAGATCCAGACACTGTTGGAGTACTGGGTTTCTTTTTGTAGCGAGACATATGTCAGAAGGGGAACATCAGTGGTGGAATGTTTACATCAGGGAGAAGAAGGTGATGAACATCTCATGGGATGACATTGAGAAGGAATTTCAGGCAGACATTCTTTCCATGCTGATGAAGGCTGCGAAGATGAATGAGATAATCTCCCTCTAGGAGGAGAGAATGTCTCTATGGTAAATGTGGATTTGTTTCAAGGATCTCCTAGTATACTATCCAAAAATCATTTTGGATTAGGATTTATGGGAGAGACACATGGTAGAGACACTCCAACCTTCACATCAGAATGTTGTCACTCCATTTACCTTACCAATATATTTCGAAGTTACTATAATGGCCAAAGTAATATAGAGTATGCATTTGAAGGGAGGTGTATCATGACTGGGGATCCAACTAAGTTCGTCGAAGGGGAATATTGTTAGTAGAAGGACTTTTACATCAAGGAAGTCTACGTTTTGGTTAGCTGGGAGCATGCCTCCACAGTTCATGTTTTGATCTTTTGGTTCTCACCATCTCCCAATGGGAAAACGCCACAGGCTCAATGTCTGTGGAGGCAATGGAAATATTTGGAACTAGTGCCTGTTTTGGGTTCAATATGATTGGTGTGGTTAAGTTTAGTTCCAAACATAGTTATACTAATTTCATGTACGAACTTTTAAGCAGAAGGGGTAGTGGGGACCCGTCCAAATGAGGGTAGAAGGTGATAGAGGAGTTCTACCACATGTTGTTAATCAGGGACCTCAAGAAGGGTGTGGTCAAGGTGGTGGTCAATTCCAGGGGTGGAGGAGAGGGGAATGGCAGTTACACACTACCGATGAAGCTGTTCTAGTGGGGTTGGAGGTTATTAAGGCAAGATCAGTCTTCTTAATACTATTTGAATTCCGTTGACTGATTTAGGATCTTAACAATCCTTTTTAGACAAACTCTAGCCAATGATTTGGGAAAGACCTCGAGAACAATCCCATGACCTTGGAACAAATTACACGCATTAGAGGTTAGACATGTTTTATTGGTATTTTATGGGGATGAAGATTTATGTTGGGGCCACAATAGTCCAATGGATATCTTCTTCTACTATAGATGAGACAATACAATTTCATACTAGGAATCAAATGGTTGTTTTATATTCATTTCGTTATTGAAAACTTTTTGAATGTAGTCATGTTTTTAGATATGGATGGCTACAGTGGGGCTTTTGTTAGGGAAAAATGATTTTATAACGATAGGTGGAAGTTGGTTCCCCTAAACTATATGTTATCCATGATGTCAGAGGGGATAATAGAAGCTGAGATGGTGAAGGTTTTGTGATATTTTGGGGAGTTCCTAGATGTTTTAACCAATGAGTTTATTGTTCTAACCCCTCAACGTGACATTGATTTTGGAATTAGCATTTAACCTGATTCCCGTCTAATTTCTTTAGATCATTACTAGATGGTGCCTCTTGAGTTGTTGGAGTTACAGATAGAGTTTGATGACCTAATGAAGAAGGATTTTATTTGTATGAATGTATCATTATGGGGACCTCTAATATTTTTTGTTGTGAAGGAGGTTGATGGATTGAGGCTATTCATTGAAATTCAGAGACTGAACCAGGTAACAGTACAGAACTATTACCCCATTCTGAGGATAGAATATATTTTCAACCAGATAATGGGAGACGAAAGGTTATATAAAATCGATATGTGGTCTGGATATCAACACATGAGGGTGAAAGAGGGTGACATCACGAATGCCAATTTTAGGAATAGTTATAGGTACTTTGAGTTCATGTTCATGTAATTCGTTGTTATAAATTCAAAAGTCATTTTGATGGGCCCCATGAACTCTATTTTCTATTAATTATTAAATCGGTTTGTCATCATGTTCTGTACTAGAGAGTTTCACATCCATCAACATGTGTTTTCTGAAAAAGGGATAGTAGTGGACACATCAACGGTCGATGTTTCTTTTTTGGGGAGCACCCAAGAACATGGTAGAGGTTTGGAGCTTCCTAGGAATAGCGGGATTTTACCAAATGATCTTAACGAAATTACCTCAAGATGTGGTTCCATTGACATCTTTGGACAGAAAAGACTAGGCCATCATGTGGAGTGGGTATTTTTAGACATATTTTAGCTACATGTTGGGGATGTTGGTCAGTTCCCCCGTGATAAGGTTGATAGAGGAACGGGTGATGTTCGATGAGTTCATTGATTCTTCTGTTCTAGGATTTGGATGTGTAATGGTGCAGTAGTAGGGATTGATATCTTATGGTTCAAGGGAATTATGTCTATATAAACGCAACTATACCACCGATGATATGAAGCTTCTAACGATCATGTTCAAGGTGAATTTGTGGTTACATTACCTCATCAAGGAGCACATTGTGGTCATCAATCATCATAAAATCCTGAGTTATTTCTTCCCCCAGTGGAACCTAAACATGTAGAATAAGAGGTTGATAATGTTTCTCCAGGACTATGACATCGAGAAATGGTACACCTTATGAATGGGGGACATGGTGTATGATCGCATGAGTTTGATGTCAATGAATTTGGTAGATAGATATTCCACGACTTCTTGGAAGGAAATGGAGGAGTTGGCCTCTTTGCATCTAGACGAAAGAGTGGAGTTATGTTGAGGAAGTATATTTCAAATGAAACTGAAGACTTCCATGGTTTTGCAGGTGGAGGAATATCAATGGGAGGACTCAGAGACCGACGTGATGTGTGATCACACTGTATAGGGTGATGCTCTAGAGGGATGGGTAGAGGACATCTAGAATCAGAAGCTGTTCCGTGGGATAAAGATTTTCCTAGTTTAAATAAGAGAGTGATTTCCATGAGTTCAATATATCACCCTTATAGGTGCATCTAAGAGTTTCTAATTTTCACTAAGGCTTGATGGAATAGTTTTGATGTCATAGGGTGATGTGGGTAGTGGTGATCTTTGTGGCTAGGTGACTATTGTGTGAGTAGATAAAGGTTGAGCACCATGTTCCCGGTGGTCTGTTGCATCCCAGGTATGTTCCCGAGTGGAAGTGGGATGAAATCTCAATGGAGTTTTTGAAATTATTACACTAGAATCATAGATGATACGATTATCTTTATTGGTAGTAAATAATTTCAAAATGTCTCCACAATTATTGGAAATTAAGGAGTCGAGCAAAGTGGAAGCCATAAAACAGAGGTATGAGGATGAGGTGGTGCGTCTTCATGGAGTTCCATGATCCATTGTTTAAGATCAGGATACAAATTTTATGTCCTAAGTCTCGAAGGGATTGCATAATTCCCATGGCACTATATTACACCTCAACACAAATTTCTACTCTCTGATAGACGGAAGGATAGAGTTTACCATCAAGAGATTGGAGGACATGTTACATGCATGTGTTCTGAAATTTTTTGGATCTTGGGTGTGACATTTTTGACTCTAATTTTTTTAATATAATAATAAATATCACTCTTCTATGGGAATGTATCCATAAAAATATCTATATGGGATTTCATGTTGTCCACTATTGTACTGGGTGATTGTTGGGGAGGCATGTACTCATGGTCTGAACATGGTGCAGAGTATGAAAGAGAGGAATCATATTTTCTATGAGTGGATAGAGGCAACACAAGACCAGCATAAGTCATATACCAATCAAAGGATGATTCCTTTGGAGTTCTATCTTAGGGAACATTTTTTCATTATGGATTCCCCTTGACGTGGGATTTAGTGGTTTTTAAGAGAGATAAATATTTCTCACAGGTTCATCAGACAATTTTATGTGATGGGAAAAGTCAAAAAAGTGGAATATCAGATGGAATTCACACCCTAGTTGGAGAGGATCCATTTCATCTTCCATGCATCTCATCCATGTTGGTATCTACATGACGACTCCCATATCATTAGCATTGGAGAGTTGGATATAGAAGATGATGCAACATTCATGGAGAGACCAGTAAGAATTGAGGTTCCTGAGTAGAAGGTGATTCATTGATAGACCATTACATTGGTCCATGTGTTATGGAGGAATGGTGGCCTTGAGGAGATTACTTAGGATCAATAGGAATAGATGTGCGCCATGTACCGATGAGCTATTTTGGGTATTTTAGATGTGTTTTTACTCGTTAATTTGTTATGATGTAATGGTTGACATCATTCTTGTAAGAGTAGTTTTTACCCAATTCTATGAATGTGAATTAAAATTCCATACTATGGGGAGGGAAGAATCTAATCCCTAATTTAGATTCATTAATGTTGATTTCATTGATCCTGTGAAGGAGATTCAGTGCTACCCAAAGAGGATAATACCCTTACATGGAGTAAAGCGGTTTCTAATCCATGTTTCGAGAAATAGTGACCACTAGTGTTTCTGTGGTTATTTAAGGATATGGGGACTTAGTGTCTTTATAGTTGTCTCTGAGATAGATTTATAGGTGGGGTTCTTTGATTTCAAATTTTTCACCATACTTTTCAAAAAACACATGGTGGTTTTCCTACATATGTATCTTACATGGTGGTTTTTTGAACACCTGTTTTTTTGGGTTTATATTTAAATTATCAAGGTCAATATTACATTGATAGGTATATGATTTAATATTCCGGATTTCTACAATCCATTCATTTGTAAAAATATAGTTCTTGGGGTGTTCTTGTGGGTCGTTGTGGTTTATTTTGGGAGTTTTCCAAAAAACCTAGTTTCATCAATCTATATAACCAAAAAGGTTGCACTGTGATGGTGGCACTGAAACAATGTCACACAAAAACATTTTCACTATAACGGTGGAACCCAAAAAATTCCACACTGAAATACTAGCCATGCATCGGTGGCACTATGATGGGGCCACAGTAATATAGTGGACCCTAAATGGTGGCACTGTGACTGTGGCACACCGAAATGGTGGCACAACAAATGGTGTTTCAATATTTTCGAAATTTTATATTTCCCATGTCATTTTAATTTCTCTCATCTAAGGTATCATTTGAGGTAAAACGAGATTAAAGCCTTTTTGGGTGTTTTTAAGTATGTTTCGATGGATATTAATTATATCATTAATATAATAATGCTATGGGGACTTTGAGATAATTAAACCATGTTATCGTAACCATGATCCCTTGTTAATGACATGTGCAACCATTCATCCATTAATATAGGATATGGAACTTCATTGATGCGATCTTCCCCTCTCAGTTTGCTTTTTTATCTCTATTGGCATGACTAATTTATTTCTCTGTTGATGAGGCATGTGCTTGTGCTAGATCCCCCTAATAAATTTTCTTAGTGTTTATTTCTGCTCATGTGATCACACATTTTGGCACAAAGAGGAGTTTTGTTCGTCAATTATTTCAAGCAGGAATTATTCAATATCAAATTAATTTTGAATAATATTGGGCGGGTGACCTAATGTTGCATGTGATGAATAGAAGAATATTTTCATAGATTAATAACAAATAATGGCAAGTGAAGCTTAAATGTTAAAAACTATTAAGTTTAATATAATTTGGTATTGATCGTTTGTTTTTTCAGCTATCTTGTATCTTTTATCTGTTTTTGTGGTTGTATGCCTATGGAATATCATAGTCATTGGTTGTATGTGCTTATGAACAAGTGATGTTATGATTTTTTATTCTTCATTAAATGGATGTAACATGGGATATATTTAATCACGTAAACATGGTTAAATAAAATTGATGCCATAGGTTAAAAATAATTGTTTGATAACCAATATCTATAAAAGTGGACATAATGAATAGTGTTTACCAAACCTAAAAATAACTTTCTTGATATAAGTGGATGTTTTTCATGTTTTATTTGGTTTAATGAATTTTTGTGGGTTGTGTGGTGCTGTTGTTTGGAGCAAAGATATGTATACAAGGGTGGGTATGGGAGTTGGTATTGTGATAAAGGTGTTTTATGTATTTATAGTAGGGATAGGGTAAATGGTAGTTGATGTGGGCCATGTGTGTGGGGTAGTACAGAATGTGTTTTGGAATATCAGTTTGTGAGAATGATTAATTTTAGAATGGATTGACATTTAGCCAGTGGGACTACCTTTTTTGTATTCTGACTTTCATGTGATGGTTGGTAGTGGTACTGCAATGTGGTTATTGAAATTTTATTCAATGGTACTGAACTAAATAAATTTTTGAGCAGTGTGGCATTAGGTGTGGGTTGTGTTACGACTTCCTATTAATAGGTGTGCTAGGTTTGGTGTTGTTATATAGTGGGGATAAATAGTTTGGTTGTGAGGACATGATTATGTGGTATAACATTGAAGAATGATAGTTGGTAGTGGTTGAATGGGTGTCTAGTGAAAAAGGGTTGTGTGTAGTGGAACTGCATGTTGGTTGTTCTCTTTTTTTATATGGGTGTTAAAATGATTTTGTTTACCTTGATACCTTTTCCCTTGATCAATGTTGGCAATAATAACAAATAAAGTGGGTTCATTTCTGTTTGTTTAGTTAAGAGGGATCTTGGTTTTCGTAGAATGGCTGCAGATGTTGGGATTGGTCGTATCCCCTGGGAAGTGATAAAATATGTTAAAGTGAAAACCTAATTCAATAAATGATAAGTTTTTAAATGAAATAGGTAATGGCTTTATTATTTTGTAGTGGCTGTTGTGTGGTTTTACATATAGGTGTAGCTGTAGAAGTGGTTCTGGGGGGATGGTTGTTTGATTTGGGACTCATCGGTAATGCAAAGTGTTTTTTACTTTTATGTATAACCTGGAGTTTCTTCTGATTTCAATATGAACCAACACTTATTGAGAACCAAGTGTCGAACAACCCAATTCATGGGGGAGGGTGTATTTCCCAAACATATTGGTGGGAGGATGGATGGCTGGTTACTGAATTTCTTCCTCACACCATCTTATTGGTGTTTACAGCTAATGAGTATCCAGGCATGCTATAATTGTATGAGGCTTTCTATAGTCGAGAACATTCAACCCGGATTTCTGTGGAAGATGGGTTCAGGTATTTTTAGGTCAGGTTTGTTTTCACATGTGTCTTCAGTATGATGACAATTTGTCTTTGGGAGAGAGGCATTGATGTTGGGTGCTAGGTGTCTGCATGTCATATGTTTGGTGTGGTTGGGGGCTAGGTGTCTACGGGTGGAATATACCTATGGCTTGAGTCATAGGGTTGTGAGGAAGGTTGTGGTTGTAGGACATCCATTTTGAATAATGGAAGCATCATGATTTTAGTTGTTATGAATGTGCAGTTAACCAGTGGGAAAGTGGTGTAGGGTACCCAAATTTCAATGTGCTATACTTATACGTTACATTACTTGTGTTATTTAGTGAGTGTGCCTTGGTGAGCCTTGGTAGGGTTTTACTCCTTGGTAGGTTCATTTAGGTTCTAAAAATATTTCATAGGGTAATTAGTATGTTCTCCCACATGTGCATGTGTGGCTATAATTTTCCAAGAGGGTATACTTGTATACTATACGTACGATTGTAAAACTATTTTCATGTTTCGAGGAGAAATTTTAGTACCATGATAAACGTTACTAGCTCATGTGTCAGGACAGTTATTGTGCTACTATATTGTCTTTTTTTCATTGGTACTTGTTTTGGATGTACATTTTTAACAGTTTATGTTTAAATCATACATGTGTTGGTTTTTTGTTTCCTCCATATAAATCATTGGTGTTGTTCGGGATTTTACTATCTTATATCCCAATCTAGTTATAATTAAAAGGGTAATTCCTTCCATTTTGTATGAGATTATATAACCTTGGTGCTAGACACCACCCAAGGGCCTATTGAAGGTGGGTAATGGGGGGTAATTACCACTCCTTCATCTTGATGAAGGATTTGAGTGGCACTTTTCTGCGCCTTCCCTCATCCTACAGATGGTGGGTTATGACATATATGAGGTAGGGGCTTTCATAAATCAATTTTCTTCAATAGGATATATTAAATATTCATTATCATTGTAATTCCATGATTATCTGTGTATTATGCTATAATTTGTTGTTAAAATACCACTTGTTTTTATTTGATCTATACTTCATAAACATAATAACATAGTTTTCCAATTCTCACTAAAATGTAATCATATTTATAATGAATTATCATATTTGATTTCCTTCCTTGAAAAATACATTAATATGCATAAAATAATAAATTTCATAAGTCGTGTTGTCCTCCTAATGAATATATTTTGATATAATATTTGGTTTATATCAGGATATATTTTGGAAAATATCACGATATAAATTATAATGGAATTTTAACCAATGTTATCAAATCCATAGGGGTTTTGTTTTTATCTATCTATTAATATATATTTCCTATAAATCAATCTAAAATTGGGTAATTATATTAAATTTCTCCTTAAATAAACATAGATTTTATTCCCCTGTATTTATTGAGGTTACATTTACACATTCACTTTCCCCTCAATTTGGTACTCAAATCCACCACATATATTCTTATAAGATAATTATACCTTATTTATTCTTCTTGGTTTGGAACCATTTATTTTTCATTCCATTAAATTTATTTTAATTTAAGTATGATGTATTTTATACATCAAGTATATCATAAATGCAATTTTTTAAAAAAAAATAAAAATCTAATAATGTTCTCTAAAGTATTATTTTTATTTTTTAATAAATATTTTAAATATGAATATTCTATAAAACAATTTTGAAAAAATTATTTTTAAATTTTTTCAACCGGAATGAATTTTCCTTCCTTCAAAACACCTTTTCAAGGTTCCTCTTATTTTTGATGTATATACGTTTATTCAATGTATTATATTCTTCTTTCATTTAATAATATTTTCAAAAAAAAGACTAAATTATTTACATATAATTTTTAAAATAGAATTTCAAATGAATTAGGTATTGTTTTATTATCCACCCAATATTTCAATAAAAAAATATTTTAATATTATGAAAATTTTATTAGAATTTAATTTAAAATTGTGTTTTTTAATTATTATTGAATACTCATTAAATGAGTGTCAAATATGATTTATAACATCACTTTTGAAACCATGTTACTAAATCTATAAGAGGGTTTTTTTAGATATTCCAATTTAATTTTAATCTATATATTCAAATTTAATTGTCTTCAATTCAACACAATCAAATTAATGGAATTTATGATTATTTTCATTTCCATGTTCATTATTATAATTATTATCTTATATATCATATTTTTACTATATACTATACTAATTACCCAATTCAATCTAAATAGTCTATTTTATATAAAATATATTATATGTTTTAACAATAAAATGATAGTCATTTATTAATTAGGTATCAATTTCCAATCCATACAGCCATTAGATCCATGTGAATAAAAGTTGATTACTTTGGTTGGTTAAAATTTTATAGGTTAAACGTTGAAATTTATAATGCTTTTTTTCCGTTATTAAAGGTGATTTTATATGAACACTAATTTTTTTATTAAATGGTTATTAAGGTTTTAATCATATTGAATTAATTTTACATTATAATATATTATTAGGTTCAGAACCATTATATACCTCAATGAAATAGTTTATCTCATGAAAAAAATTCATGGGTATTTGGTATGCCCCATATATTTTTAATGTATGATTTCATAAAATAGTAATATTCCATTTATATTATGATTATTAGATTCTTGTATTCTATCATTACGAAATAATTTATTATGATTTTTGTGGTTATTTATCTTCATATATCATTTGATGATACATTACCAACACATGTTATTTTTTAAATGGAATAGTTGATTAAATTAATTATCTACCATATTATTAATGCTTAATTTATTATATGATAGTTTCCACTATACATCATCCCTTACTAATCATTTAATTTTATCCATTTAATTTTCTATAATAACACATGCTCTGAAGATGATGAATATTGATTTTACTACTAGAATATTATTATTAGTGGATAATATTTTTAGATATTGAAAAATTATTATGAAATAATTTGAAAGGGTACAATAGAAAGAATGAAAACTGGTAAAGAATGATATTGAATTTGTTATGTAATAATTTCCTAATATTAAAAAACCAATATTCGTAAAATATTTGTAGGAATTCAATAGAATCATCCATTACATGAAGATGTCAGGTCAATATTGGGTTATGTGAATTGGTTTACAACCCAATATGTAAAGATTACATTTTTTGTCACTTTATCTAGGTTTATGGGTGCAATATAATTCATAATTACATTTTATACCCTTACATAAAAGTAATTTTTTAATTGGTAAATTATTTACAAGATTCATATTGATAGTCTTTCATAATAATGTCTTAAAATATATTTAGATGTTGAAACTATAAATTACAAAACCTAGAACTATATTCATAAAACCAATGTCAATAACTCATTCAAACGAAATTACATTCATATATGTCTATCATGAGGCATGAACACAATCCATATTCACATTTGATCCGGTAGTAAAAAAAACATAGGAAATTAAAAAATAGGTGTCCTAGTGATGGTGATGTAGGGAAATAGAAAAATCTCAAACCAAAACAACAATGAAATCATTGAAATAATGGAATTTCATTATATGTGGGGTGTCTATTAAAAGGAATGAGTAATGTACCATGTTATCAAAAAGTCATGCCTATTTTATAACATTCCAAAATCCTAAGAAAAAGAAAAACATTCTCTACTAATACATTGTAATATCACTCAACCCGATTCAAAATATTGTAATACGATGTATGTGATAGGTGAACCCAGATTTTCAACGTTGGATTCCAATGGATTCTGACTAGAAGTGAGGGTCATTGGTGAGATAGTGCAGACTGTATAAAATCATGTAATAGTGAATTAATAGTTTAAAAAATTATTTTATTATCATTTAAGGTATATATACACATAGACATCATTCCCTGTAAAAATAGAAACATACAAATAATATAATATCAATAAATGAATGTTGAATAAAACATAGAAGTCAAACATATAAAAAATCTATTATGGACTGAATATATACATAAATAATTTATAACTGTAAAAAATATAATAAATTATGATGGGAATGAATAAATGGTCTCATATCCAAAATTAATCCAATATACCACACCATGTACACTAGCAAACATATGAATCATCAATCATTGATTTTATTTACTTTTTTTCATGTAAGGTAATTATGAAATTTACCTGAGTAACATAGAGTCCCAATAACTATGTGAGTATGACTGAGTAGTACACAACAATTGGAATATATACAGATATCAAATTTTACTAATAATTCATTTTTATGAACATAAAAAAATAAATGAAACCAAATAAATTACACATCAATGATCGTAATATTGTATTTTGAAATCCAGGATCAACCCTACTAATGAATGAATGTTTTGGATATCAAAAAACATACTATAAAATGATATGGGTCCAAAGTGAATCCTTAGACTTCATCAAATTATTTCCATGCCAATAGTCTTATAGAAGAATATAAATATTTTGAATAATGCAATCCAAATAAAATGTCTAAATGATTAATCAATTTGGTGTGTCTAAGAAACTTGTATGAATTATGTCAATATACAATTCAAGGAGTATGTACAAGGTATTGTAATTTCCTATACTCAATACAGAATAAATGGATAGTGTCCAATAAACTCTAATGAAATAGTTTTAATATTGATTCTAATGATAATGTACTAGGAATAACCTGATAATATTATAAATGATTAATAAATTGAGTGTGTATAATGAATTTAATGTTAATAAGATGATTGTAAAATCGTAGAATATCATAAAAGTCATTCCATGGATATACGATCAATTCCAAATCCAAGGATCAGCCCAATACATTCCAAGTCAATACTATCATTATTGAATCAATGGAGTGTGTCCATCTAATTACATGTTAATTGGATCAGTATCAAATTTATGGAATATGCCAATGACATTCCACATCTAAAGTAACAATCCAAATTCCAAGGAGCCTATTTTAGTAATTAGAATTTAGTATGATAAAATCATTTATCATAGAAATTATAGTATTAATTATGTTCTATAATTACTTGTGATTAAATCATAACATATAATATTTGATAGGAATCATTCTATCAAAATAAATAATTTACATATATCATAATAAAAAATATGGTTTCAAATAAATTTCGATTTTAATATCCAATGTGATGAAAACCTATATTACTGAATATGGATTCATTATTCACAAATATATAGACTACTGAATGTCCAATTTATGGATCCATTTCACTTTTAGGGCCACAAAACAATAATTTATATATTTGTGTCATGTTTTCATTATTTCCATGATAGCTGACATCGCATGCAAGATAAATACGATGAGACAATTCCGCATAATTGTAATACATCCAATCTTAATATGGAAAATTTATACTCATCCATCAATAAGAAGTGGTTCATCAATAAATTTTACAAATCACCATTGAATATAATAACCCCTAAATAGGTTATATATATATATTACATAATGGAACATGTCCATAAAATGTTGAGGAATCCAGATGAATTTTAGAATAGAGGAACTAAAAATACCTTTAGCTACATCTTGTATCGAATTTATTATAATTCCATTAAATAATTATAGTTAAAATCATTGTAATAATTAAGAGATATAGTATTTGGTGGATGGTGTTATGTGAAATATGTAAGAATATTTCCCCCTTTAATTTTGAAGAGAAAAATAAAATAACCATTTAAGGAAGCACCCAATATTATGGTAATGGCATGACCTTTTCTTAGCTAGGGAAAAATCTCATCCTAGATAATATCATAGTGTGAAACTAGAGACATTGAAATACCTACCACATGATATGGAAAATAAATATACCTATATACTATCTTGATACATAGACATATCCTAGTATTAATAACTACATTACAAAAAGTGTCATACCTTGACATTTTTCCACCCAACCATGAAATTATTCATATTGTATTAATTTATGATATAGAGAAACCTAATATATATTAAAAATTTACCATTACCCAAAAAAAATGAAAAATCAATATTTAGAGAAACTAAAAATGGTTAAACAAAACTAAAATGGATTTATACATTAGAAATGTTTACGGGCTTACAATACATTTATTTCATAGATTATTTAGGTCTTCATATAGAACATGGTATAGATTAATAAAAAATTTATTACTATGGTTTGGGAAATGATTTTCGTAAAATGATATGAACAAAAAAATTTCTACCATTTATAAAATTTTCATATGATTTCTAGTTGAAAAAATATGTAATATGAATAAGGAATGATTTCTTGGTCAGGATTTTCCATAGAAAAGAAGAACCATTTCCATAAAAGTACAAAAAAATAATGGAATCGTATTTCAACAATGATATTTTATTTCTTTGATAAGAAACAATGCATTAAATATGATTGGTTTTTAGAATTGTTATTGCTGAAAATGATTGTATTTTTTAGGATTTAGTTTGGAAGTCTTGATAATTATTTTAATTAACATGAAATTATTTTGTTGATCCCAATATTGGTTATACATTTACATATTTTTATACGATATTTTCTTGGTGTCATTTTAATATAAATAACTTCGAGTAGCTGATTTTTTATTTATGGAATCATATAGTTGTTTTTTTTAATTTCATAATTTTATAAGAACCATACATAATATTGAACATCATATAATGGTGTCTCATACTGAATAATCGTATAATTTTATTTTATTTTATGTTTTTGTACATCATTTTTTTACAATTTATAAATATATACGATTTTTAATTGTTCTTAAAAATAAATAATTAGGTTTTGTTTGTTGTATTATACCCTACTAAGGATCTTTATATGTCTACTATGAAGATGTTTATGATCCCAAAAACCAACCACTAGTAGAACACTACATGGAAATTAGAAAATGGGGGAAAAATGACATCATGTGATTCATTAAAATAATTAAAAACATTAATGATTATAATTAACCACAAAATGGAACCATCATATAATATACAATTGTCCAAAAAAACATTATTGAAACCATGAAATATATGACTAAGAATTTATAATATTTATGAAATCAATACTTGGAATAACTCATATGATGGTGAATCGAAGAAAACATGATCACCATAACAAGATAAATTAATTTTCAACATGGTCACACACAACATCTTACAAATATATAGAAATAAAATATATATGACAAGCATAGACTAAACATATACATTCATATGGTCATATGAGTAATTCGCATTTAAATTTTAAATAATCATTGTAATTTATTTTTAAAAATTTCTAATAAATTTCACTTTACATTCAAAATTTCAACTATATCCAAGGCTCACTCATCAAATCCTTACATGAGTACGGTAATATTGTAATTATGTAATAATTTCATGAATTACCCTACATCTTCTTCCCCACTAATATACTCAACTAAACATCCCAACAACATATATCATGCTTCAACCATCCCTTGCATATACACATAACCTTATAATATATCATTATTATATAATATGCATAACCTCATAAAGAATCACTAACAAATAAAAATCTCACATTCAGATCCACAAGTTATTATAAAAAAAGGTTTAGAGAAGATATTGGGCAAGGTGAATAAATTAATTGATATGATCCAAAATTATATATATTTATCTCATTTTACATATGAAAACATTTTATGCCAATAAATCCATATATATTAGCATGTGATTTTTTCCTTATCAACATATCTCAATATTATGTGATGCAATCTTATAGTGTATGCATCTTCCACCTCCCTCTCAAACATTCGTCCTCACGTATAGAAATCAAAGAAACTATTATATTATGAATAGGTTCAATAAATATAATTATATTATGAAACATAATTTATGTATAGAATATGAGTGACACATCCTCAATTTAGGATGTAGTTTTTGGGATTGATATATATAGTAACATAATCCCTCTATTTAGTATGTGTGTTAGAGGTGATAGTGATCACATGTTTAATGAAATATTTTTTGATTCTTACTTCCTCCTGAAATATTTTTCATCATTCCAATATGAAGGATCTAGAATCTCATTTTCATTTAGATTCCACTTGGTAGGATAAATATCCATTTATTAGTGAATTTCCTATTAGAGTACATAGATTTGTTCTATATCTTATATGATTTTCAGTAAGCCTACTTCATCGAGTTGGAATGTACTACAAATTCAATATAGGTACACAAAGTTATTTAGTTTCACTATATTGATTTTATCTATATATATTGAGTTATGATTGGGTTTCTATAAAATAAATTGTTATAATGATGACCATTGAAAACCATTAGTGGAATCAAATCCTTCTACATTGATGGATTTTCAAATTTGATTCATTACTTTTGAATGAAAATATTTAGTTAATTAATAATTTGTTTTTTATATAATTAAAAATAAATTATATGATAACATAAGTTCCATTAATTCACTGAAAAATAACATAATTATTAATTTAATAAATAGTTCGCTTACATCATGTATTAATCTGTCAAAACTACAAATGTCAGGGGAAATGAAAAAATGAGAATTTTTTTCATCTTGATGTCATTATTTGTTTCAACATAATGCTGAGATTGTTAAATACATTTAACATCAAGATAAATAAATGTTAGGAACATCATGTAGTAAATACCTTTAAATATGAACATTATCAGTAATTAGTGAGTCAAACAACAATCTATAACTCTATAGGGAACTAGTTCATTACCCAGTTCATATTTTACTGTGTCAGTGATGTCCATTATTGCCTCTTTCTTGCACATACACAACATTTATAACACCCAAAATGGTGTCAATCCCTCCATTCCACATTACATGTTCACCCCCTGACTTCCATACATCACAATCCCCTATGCATTTTGACACTATGTTAATGTCTAATATAGTGTTATGTGTTGATTAGAAAGATAAAAAACTAAATTATTTATATTCAGTTAGTTTTTTGTAGTCAATATATTTTATATAAATGATAAATGTTAGTATTTATGAGAAATTTTTATAATAATAAATTAAATATCATATTTTCATATTTTTTCTCTAGGTTAAATATATTTTTTAATTATTTTATTCATGGCATTAATTTTTTTAAAATATTAATAATTTTGTAGGTAATATTAACATTATAAATTTAATATAAGATATATATGCTTGTATATAATTATATGTACGAGACAATTAGATTATGTTTCAATATAACATTACTTTACTCAGTTTTTATTATTTATATATTTTAGAATATATCCTCAATACATATTGTGAATATTTTGTGTGTGAAATATCATGAATTTATTTTCAATTATTAAATCACTATAGAATAAAATGAAATTTTGCAATGGTCTATTTGCAATAGTAAAGAAATCATGTCTTGTGTATTCCTTAATAAAAATATATTAGTGATAGGAATACAATTAAAAACCAAAAATTCCATGTAATTTTTTTAAAAAAAAATTTGGTGTTATTACAAGTCGATGAAAATACACAGCATGTGATTCAGAGTCCCGAAGAGCCCAGAACATAATTTTTATAATTTTTTAAGGTCCATTCAGTAAACGTGCATGAGGCATTTTCAATATTTTTAACAAGTTCTCAGATTAAAAATATTAGGGAATCGTTGAATCTACAGTGCCAGGATTCGCATAAGGGAAGCTTAACATTTACCAGCAAGGGTCAGGGGATAAAATTATTATTTTTGACTATAAAATAATAATAAAATAATTAAAGATTATTTTATTTTTCTTTTTTAAACCATTGAACAAAATTTAGTGGGACTGTAGTGCAACACCAAGAAATTTAATGGGTTGACTCCTAATTTGTGCAATGACACCAATGGGTGAATTTCAAAAGATGTTTAACCGCACTGTTGAGAGAATTAAATATGTTCAAAAATTATACTCATTAATAAACATCATTAATTGTTTGTTGCATTGATCTTTTCCTCCCCTCTATTTAATCTGATCTCGGAATTGCGTATTGGTGGAGCTATGAGAGGATGCTCTGACGTAGCGCCACTGATATTCTGTTTCGACGAAGGATGTGATCAAGCGACATGCATTAGGTGAATCGATAGGAGACATCAAGCATTGAAGAACACTGTCAGACGTGTACAATACTTCCATTTTTGTATCACCTTCCAATGTATATACTATAGGGGGTTATATGTTTGATTTATACCATTTTCACCCATTATTGATTATTATTATAAACATGGGTCAACCGTCCAACGGGATGATCCATGATTTATTATTTTACATGGGAGGATAATGAGGGGGCTTTTATGGGTGTTTTTATAATTAAAATATCATTTATATGTTATTATGATAATGTGGAGGGTGCGGGCCAAACAAACAATCCCTGAACCCTCTGCCAATCTCAGTTATGATGTGTTAGTAAAGTTGAACTGAAGGCACACTGATGTTTTGTCGGCGTGGCGGTACGGACTACTGAGGAAGGTAGCCGCTGACAACCACCGAATATAAAGGAACGAAAACACCAGAAGTTTCTGTAGAGGAAAAGGGGACGGTCAACCTTCTCTAACCACATTGACGTAAGGCGACATACTATGGAATCATGTTGTGGTGGAAGTTCAATGATTTTATCCATGACATAGGGAGGACCCACACCCATGGCTCCATTGTGGGCTGGTCTACAAGAACCGGATAGGTATGTAAGGCACCATATGGCACCACTGTTGAGTCGAGCGGCGTGCTATGACAGCGCACCACAGAGGAAGTCAGCAACATCAATATACAGTAGAGGGAAAACTCGTGGTCTTTGGGTCCCGCTTTTGATTGGTCCAGTGGGACCGACCGAGTGATGGGATTCCAATGGTGACAGCAAACTTGAAGGTCGGAATGGTTACAGCCATTTAGGATGGGGATATGACCCCCTATGCTCGAATAACGGGTCGAGCAACTCCACGACAGGGTGGGATGTGCCCACCAAGGTGGGACGAAATGAACATGTGGACCAGCCGAACACGGCCATGTGTAGCCCCTTTGGGGCCGGGCCCAGCAGGCCGCATCGGTTCGGCCCAACCATGTCGGACAAGAGTCAGACCCATTTTTAGCCAAGTTACTCTTAAATGGAACTATCTACTAAAGAAGATATCTGTTTGAAAAGCAGTTTGCAGTGCCGGAACCATTAGAACAAGGCGGACTATTGAGATACTCCATGTGACATTCAGTGAAAGGTATATCTTGGATGAGTTGAATCATAGTCAAATCCAACTGGGACCTCGACACTAAAATGCCAAAAACATACAGATCGTGTGCCAAGTTAACCCATCATCTATTTTGTTGGATCCATTATGACATGATGAATCACCAGGTTTATTAATTGTGAGACGTCGTGCTGGTTGAAATACGACCGATGGCTTGAAGAGCTATTCTCCCATGCATGCTATGTAAAGAACCCTGTGACTTTCTAAGACCTAAATACTACAAATATTTGACTATGTGAGACTCAATGGACTAGTGGTATGAAACTTTATGAAACACGGTGGTCCTTTTGTGGGGAGCACCACTATGTGACTTAGCAGATTCATGTTACTCGATAGGAGGAGTTCCTCCGTAGGCTACATTGTGGAGCAACTTTATGTGACCAAACAGATCCATGAAATACGATGGGGAGGAGTACCTATGAAGTTCAAGGTTAGTGGGAAGTTGCTCAGTGTGACCCGAAATGCTCATTGTACTAGATAGAGGTTGAGTTCTCCTGCTACCGTGGTGTTCGTCTATGTGACTTGTGATGCTACTTTTACTACCCTATAATATACATGCTGTGAGAATTCATTTCCTTGTGAATTGTGATTGAGTTTATGCTTTTTTTTATTTCACTTTTCCGAATTATAGGAGACCGTTGGAGGTATAAGGGTCCCTAATGGGTATTGTTATACTCACACCTGCATAGGCTTTGCCTACACCTTGTTGTGTCTTGTGCAGATGATGGGAATATTTGATTGGTACTCAAGGAGCCAGGACCTGACAGTGGACATTGGTGATGGTTGATGTGGAAAACCGTAGTGACGATTTGTACCTACCCATCAGGTTGGATCCTTTGTGGATGACCTCTGATGTTTTTTCCCATTTATTGTATTTCCATTTTAGTTGGCCTTGTATTATGGACCACCATTACATTCAACTATACATGTACTCAGTTTCAGTGGTAGGGTGTTTCCCTTTTGGGTTTTGGGACTTGGTTAGGAATGTGTGTGTGTGTGTGTGTGTGTGTATAGGTATCAATAAAAATGACTCCCACTAGAGGGTTGCTGCCTTCAGCACCAGTCACCAGCCCCTGGCCTTCAAGAGGCTGGCATGGGTTATTCGCGGCATAGGCCATAGGGGACGGGCATTGATAATGTGGAATTATAGGTTGGAAGGTTCCCCCATAAAGGCCGAGAGTCAATTTTTTTCTTTGGAGCAATAATGTAAAATTTAGAAAGTCCTGAATTTAGATTTAGAGAGTCCAGTATTGGTGCGGCGGCCAAATTATACATACACTAGGACCTTGAAATATGCTTTTCATCTCAATAAATGAAAACACTGGTTGCATAAGTTCAATTTGATTTTGAATAAGATTCATCTCACCAGGTGTAATGTTCTATCTGTTGTACATCTTTAATTATCCCAGGATGCCTCCATGTGCACGACCAACCAATATATCGATACGCGGTTGTGAGGACTACCTTCCTTGCGACAAGGTGTCTATTCATGCACCAGGTCTTGAGATGGACCCACCAGTTAGTGAACCAGTGGAACCACCACCCGATGATCAGTATCTACTGCGGAAGGTTTCAATAGTGGATGTTCATAAGCATAGTTCCCTATATGAGTATCAATGATAGAGACTTCCTATGTATAGGTGAGAGACATATCCTTTGACCGTTGAGGACTAGCAAGAGGTTGTGATGTAGGTCTTCTTCTTAGTTAGGAAAATGCCTGACAAGATGGTGATCTTGGAGAAATTCTTTCTGCAGGTATCGATAGGGATATTGTGGAGCATGATCATAAAGACTCATGATGAGGTGGCCCACACATGGGTAGACTTCGATAGGATTTTACGGGAGGAGTTTTTCCCATGATTTTGCGCTCTATGTGCATTCAGTATTTGTTTCACCTACAAAAGGATATCAAGATAGTGTCCCAGTACTCATTGAGGTTCACAAAGCTTTATTTCCACTCCACACACATGGTGTGAGACCATTTCTTTAGGGATAAAGCCATCAATCAAGGATTTTGGTAAGAGATCTGGTCATCAGTGGGGTCTATTAGCATCCCGAACCGGGCTAGGGTGATGGAGAGAGCCCTTCTGATGGAGAGCTTCTTGGCAGAGCAGCAACACACAGCTAGAGCTTTCAGCAAACCCTAGGTGGTAGAGTCTTCAGCAGACAGTGACTAGAAGATGCGTGGGCCCAATAGGGCCAAGCATTTCAGAGGGTGACCCGAGGACTCATGGTCGACATTACGAGGCTCCTAGGTCATATGGAGTCAAATGAGGGCCATGATTCCCTTTACGAGTAGAGGAAAGGGACAAATGGAACGTGACTACTCGACCCACCATACTGATGACTATAAGATGGTCTAGGGACCTCCATGGAAGCTTTTGATGTTTTAAAGTGGTGGTCTTTAAGGCGGCGAACATGGCATAGGGGTTGGTCATGCAACAGGTGGTGGATAACAGTTTGTGGTTCTTTTACCACCACCCCTAGGTGGTCCACCCCAACCACAGGGAGCATGTGGAATGTAGTGAGCACAGTATCATGAAGGAGATTCCTATGACCAGGATGCTCTAGAGGTTATTAGAGGTACGATCTGTGACTATTTCACCCTAGATGTAGGGCTTATAGACACATGTTCTAGTTACTCTTTCATTAGCACAAAAATTGTTTGGAGCACGTAGATTTTGATGGATTCGTTGGCTCGATAAAAATGATAAGATACACTTATAGGGAGGATTAAATGATTACAAATTGCTGTAGGTAGTGTTAACTCACACTAAGAGGGAAGACCTTTGGATGTGATCTCCTAGTAGCAGCGTCAAGGCCTTACGACGACTTTTTTGTTATGGACTGGCTATCCATTGTCCTTTCTCTGATCGACTATTTTAGGCACAAATTGAGGAGTGTTTATGAAGATTGGATCGGTTTTTCCTTCATCGATGAAGGGAAATCATTTGGAATATATAATTCACAATATCGGAGGAGGGTACATCCAATCACACATCAGTTGGATAACATCTCCCTTGATATAGTGCACGAGAGGGTTCTGAACTATCTTGTAGTGGTGTACTAATATACTAATGTCTTCATTGATGATGTTCCAGGACAACTCATCTTATAGAGGTAGAATCTTATAGAGACCAGTACCCCGGGACAGAACTGATATCTACACTAGAATATCAGATGTCTCCCATATTGGATTCTGAGATTAGGTTATATTTTGATGACACATAGGGGAAGGTGTTCATAAGGACCAATGTTTCTCCATGGGTATCCCTGACATTGTTTTCCAAGAAAGAATATGGGTGTCTGAGGATTTGTGTGGACTGTCAGATCCTGAATGAGGTGACTATGAAGAATAATTATCCTCTTCCAAGGATTGATGAACTTTTAAACCAGCTAAAGTGAACATGGTGGTTTTTGAAGATAGAACTCGGATTAGGATATCGTCATCTCAGGGTATGGGATGAGGATGTACCAAAGACTACATTCAGATGTTGGTATGGAAATTAAAAGTTATTTGTGATGACCTTAGACCTGAAAAATTCTCCAGTAGTGTTCACGGGGCTCGTGAATAGGATCATCCATCCATACATCGATTACATCATGGTAGTTTCATAGACGAAATCTTGGTGTACTCATTGTTGGAGGAGTATCACATCACACATATGAAAATAATTATGGATACACACCATGTGCATTATCTTTATGGAAATCTCTCAAAGTGAATGTTCTGGACATGGGATGTCCACTTCCTAGGGGGCGATATCTCAGAGGCAAGAGTTGCAATGGATCTCGAAATGATAGAGGCAGATCTTGCTTGGGATCCACCTAGTAGTGCGACCAAGGGAGTATCCTTGGTTTGGCTGGGTACTACCATAGTTTTTCAGCTGACTTCTCAAGAGTAGTATCACCCTTGTTAGTATTGACAATGAAGGGGAAACCATTCTTGGGGATGGTGAAGTTACATCAGAGTGTCTGGGAGATGAACCAGAGACTGAAGAGTGCCCCCATATTAAGGATACTAAATTAGGGAGATGGGTATGTAGTCGACTATGATGCATCAGGGACTAGACAAGGTTGTTTCCTGATGCATGAGCGAGCAATGACAAACATCAACTCAAGGAATTTGATACAACATAAGAAGAGCTCTTCTACTCAGGACATTGAGTTATCTTTAGTGTTATTTGTGATGAATGTGTGGTGGCACTACATGAGGGGTGAATGATTTACTATTTACTCCCATCACAAGAGACTCATGTATATTTCTCATAGAAGGACCTTAACCGGAAATAGTGGGGATGGTTTGAGTTCCTCTAGGAATATGAAATTGAGATTTTTCTATAATCCTTTGAAGGGAAACATAGTAGAATACACACTCGGTTGGATGCCTCTTCTGCAGTTGATGAGTGAGGTCACAAAGAACCTATTCATGTTGCAGGTATCCTTCATGGATAGAGATGGAGTGGCTTACCTCCACTCCATGACTGCCACACCACTCATTCAGCGAGTTCGCGAGGCTCAACTTGGAGACAACGATTTTGAGGCTCGATGTGCTCATATAACCTCAGGATAGTTTCTTGAACGAATTTATGTAGGAGAGGAGCACGTCATCCTAATTAGACGATGCACCATGGAAGTAGTGACTCTACGAAAGGATCTGCTGAGGGAGCTTCACACACCCCTATTGGCAGTACATCCTAGAGTGGAAAATATGTACCAGGACCTCCAGCATCAGTATTAGTGGACGGGGTTGAATAAAGAAGTTGTGTAGTTCGTATCATGATGCCTCAATTGTCCACAAGTGAAGTCTGAGAAACTAGTACCAGGAGGCTTAGCTCAACAACTTCTGTTGATAGAATAAAAGTGGGACGGTATATCCAATATCATCGTGACAGGGCTACGACGTACATCTAGGATCCACTTTTCGATCAGGGTGACTATTTACCAACTCAACAAGTCTTCCCACTTTTTAGCAACCTGAGACCAGGGATTAGTAGAGAAATTGGGATGCCTCTACATACAAGATACTTTAAGACTTCATGGGATTCCATCGAATTTTGTTTCAGTTCATGAAACATGTTTTACATCCCGCTTATGGAAGAGATTGTAGGAGGAATTAGAGAATCAACTACACTTGAGCAATGCATTTTATCCTCATACATATAGTTAGATGGTCCAAACCATACATACACTTGAGGACATCCTTAATTCTCGTATCTTTCATTTTTGTCACAGTTTGGAGGACCACCTACCATTGGTGGAGTTTTCATAAAACAACATTTATCAATCCACTGCCAGCATGGACACATTTTAGGACCTATATGGAAAACCTTACAGATCACCACTATGCTAGAAATACCCAAGAGAGTTAGCACTTATGGTTCCCGAGTTGATACATGCTACCACAGAAAAGGTGAAGATCATCTATGAGAGGATGATGACTTCACAAATATGCCAAAAGTCTTATACTGACAGGAGACAATGACCCTATGAGTTTGAGGAGGAAAATGTCTCTTTATATGGGTCTCAAATAGATGAGGATTATATAGGTTTTCCTGGGTGGAAATCTATCATTGAGGTTCATCGAACATTTGTAGGTCCTCTGCAGAGTAAGAAAGGTGGCATACCATCTAGCTCTTCCCCCACTGATGCAATAGTTGCTGTGTGTTGCAGTTGAGGAGGTACGTGCATGATCCATCACATGTTATCTACTGGGGCGAGTTGTACAATGATGGTGGGGCGACATGTGTGGAGTTCCAGAAGGAGATAGAGGTACTAAAAAAGTGAGTCCTTCATGGTTGGTCGATTAGTCTGGTTCAAGTCAATTGGTAGCACAAGAATCTTTAGGAGAGAACATGATAGAAGGAGTCTCATATACATGCTCATTACCCCCATATTTTCCCCTAGTTTCTTTTAGATTTCGGGGATTAAAATCCCTAAGGTGGGGATAATTTAACAACCAAAAAATTCAATATAAAGTTTTTTAAAAAATTAATTTGTGATTATTATGTGTTTGTGAAAATATACATCCCATGATTCCAAGGCCCGAAGAGCCTAGAGAAGTATTTTGAACTTTTTTACGGTAAGTTTAGAAACTGTGTGGGTGGCGTTTTCTATATTTTTAACTGGTTCTCAAATTAAAAATCCAAGGGCACTATTGAATACATTGCCCCAAGATTCTCTTAAGGGAAGCTTTACATCGACTAAAAAGGGGTAGACGAAAAATTTACATTTTGGAATTTACAAAAAAAATTTAAATTATCAAAATATTAAATTATTTTCCTTTTTGCAATCATTGGATAAAAATTAGTGGGACTGCATTGCAACATTAATCCATTTAATTTCTTGGCTCTTAATTTTTGTAATTACACTGTTGGTTGAATTTAAAAGGATGTGTAATGGCCCCATTGAGATAATTAAAGATGTTCATTAATTATAATGATTAATAAACCTCATTAATTGTGCGGTGCATTGATCTTATCTTACCATCTACTTAAACTAATGTAGGTCATTGGTTTTGGGAGAGCAATGAGAGGAAGATCTCACGAAGCAGCGAAGAATTTCTACTCCAATGAAGAATGTGATCAGGCGATGAGAGTTGGGGGAAATTAAGAGAGGTGAAAAGATCCAACGAAAATGTTCAGACATGTACAATCCTTTCTTTTCTGCAGAACCTTCCAACAGATTCATGTTAGGGGGTTATATGATTTATTTCACCCATTATTCCCAGTTATGAGTTATAATGACGAAAATGGGTCAACCATCAAATGGGTTGATCCATGATTTGTTCTTTAATGTGGATGAATAATGAAGGGGTTTTTATATGAGTATGTATAATGTAAATATGCTTCACATGTTATTATGCATGCATGGAGGGAAAGGGCCAAATGAACAATGGCCAGACCCTCTTCCGCACACAGTTATGACTCAGTAGTATAGTGGAACCAGTGGCCTAGCGAATTGTTTCCGACATGGCGGCACTAGTTATCGAGGAAGTTGACACCCGACAACCACCGACCACGATGGAACTACAGCGCCCAAAGGTGCCGCAGTGGAAATGGGGGTTGTTTTCCTTCACCAACCATGTATACTGAGGGAAGAGAACTATAGTGGAAGCCCAAGACGTTGAGCCATGGTTGAGCGAAGACCCACGCCTGCGGGTCCATTGAGGGTTGGTCCCCATGGATCAATAAGGGAGGTGTGGTGCCATCTGGTGCTTCTAATGAGACGAGTGGAGCGCTATAGCAGCGCACTACAGAGGAAGGCTACACCATTTAGCCCTGGAGGAGGGTGGACCTGTGGTCTGTGGGTCCAGAGAGTGACAGGTCCGACGAGACCTACTGCGAGATGCGGTGCCAGATGCAATCGCTGCATTGAAGGCCCGAATGGTAGAAGCCAGTCAAGAAGTAGAGAAGACCCACCCCCCCCCCCCCCCCCCCCCCCATCCATACGTTCGACCAGTGAGCCGAGAGACTCTACAGTCTGGTAGGCCATGCCCAGCCAGGTGGGCATGGCCGAACCCATGGCCGAGCAGTCCGGACCAGGCCCGACCAAACCAGGCCAAGCCTCACCCCTTCAGGCCAGGCCAATCAGGATGGTTCGGGTTTGTTCGACCATATCAGATAGGACTCGGAGCCCTTATTAGCATCGTTTCATTTTAATTCGTGTATATCATAAACCAAACGTTTGTTTGAAAAACTGTCAGCGGCACCTGAAAACTTTGGATGAGGATGTACTTTTGAGATACCCCACATCACATTCAGAGAATGTTGGAGCTTTCTCGAGTTTGATTGTATCCGAGTCCAATTGGGGCCTCAGCACTAAAATGCCAATAACTTACAGACCGGGCATCTGGTTAATGTGTCGTCTATTGCATTGGATCTCGTATTACAAGATGGATAGTCGAGATTATTTGTTTTGATTCTTCATGCCAGTTGAAATAAAACTGATGGCTTGTGGAGGGGTTCTTCGAAGAGCGCTACGTATGGAACCCTACAACTGGCTGAGACATAAAGACTGCTAATTTTCAAATATTTGTTACTCGACATCCTAGTGGTAAACAACACATTATGAAATTGAAATCCCATGGTGAGGAGAACCTCTTTGTGACTTTAAAGACCCATGATACTCGACAGAATGAGTACCTATGTCTTCCATGGTGTAGAATGACTCTGTGTGACATGACAGACCCATAGTACGTGATGGGTAGGAGTACCTACGCACTTCAAGGTTAGTGGTAAGAAACATTTTGTGAAACGATAAGCCCGCAATACTCAATATAAGAGGAGTTCTTCAGTAGCAGACATTTTCATCTGTGTGATTGGTGATGCTATTGTTACTATCCGAGGATATAGCTGGTTGAGATGTCTTTGCTTTGTGCTTTGTGATTTAGATTATGATAAGTGCTTTTTTCTTTATGGAATTATAGGTGACCTTTGGGGGTATTGCGGTCTCTACATGGTATTATTATACTAACCCCTACGTAGGATTTTCTCGCACATTGTTTTGTCTTGTGAAGACAACTGATATCTTTGACTGGGACTTAGTGAGCCAGGACCTGACGCTGGATGACGGTTATGGTTAATGTAGTCTGCTGTAGTGATGAGTTGTAGCAAACCATCAGGTGGGATCCTTAGCAGTTGAACTGAGGATTTAGTTTTCACATCTGTTGAATTTTTATTTTAGACGGGCATGTATTCTGGCCTCCTTTACTTTCAGTTTTACTTTTACTCAGCTTCAGTGGTATGTTGTCTCCCATTTTGTATTTGGGATTTTGTTGGGTGTGTGTGTGCATACAAGTATCCACGAAAATTACTCCCACTCTCAGGTTGACGCCTTTGCGGACAGTCTACATCCCCTGGCTATTGGGAGGCGGGCGTGGGGTAGTCACGACATGGGCCCTGGGGGATATGTCATGAGAAAAAATACCAGTTGCTAATACATTTGGAATGACTTACATTCCAAACAACGGGAAATGAATTTGTGATGGGATTTAATTACCATCAAAAAATATATTTAATGACAAGTATTATCGATGGGTCCCATAAAAAATACAATATCTATCTCTGCCACAGTTATTAATGGTGGGAACATACATTGACAAGACTTGTCACACCTAATACTATTAGCAACCAAAAACTCATCGAAAATACTAATTTCTGAAATTCTATAAACAATCTATAACTCTAGTCGATTTTTTTTCATTCACCCATCCATTAAAATCTTTTTTCTTCTTCTACTCTCCTCATCTTCTCAATAATATTTTAATTGAATAAAAATTTTCTAGGATGTAAATTATCAACATTGATAAAATGGTATTAAGGTGTTTTATAGTTTTCAGTTTAAAAATAATTTAATTTTTATTACATTTTAAATAATATTTATTTATTATAAGTTATGAGTTTTAATTAGAATTACATATTTTCATTTTACAATAAATATTTTTATATAGTATAAATTATTTATAAATAGATGTATAATGTAGTATTTATTAATAATGTTCTTTAAAATAGATGTAATTACATTAAATTAAAATTAATTTTTTTAATTATTAGAATACATATTTAATTACCAGTAATGAATGGTAATTAGTAGGAATTAGAGGAAATTTCATTAGTGAAGCTTAAATTATTATAAATTTAAGGTAATTAGTATAAAAATATAAAATTAGTAAAAAAATTAGGTAATAATTCAGAATTAGTAAGAATTCTGTTAAATGACCTGGAATTAAATGAATACATTAATAATTAATTGATCTAAATGATTATTAGTAATATTTTAATGTATTTTTAATTAATTAATAATAATTATCAATTAATAATTTCTATTAATGAATATCTAGATTTAATAATTAATGATTAATAATAATAATTTAAAATTAATAAGTAGAAATTAGCAGTATTGAGTAAAAATTAGCGATAATTAGAAAAAGTAAACCTTACTTATTAGAAATTAGTTTTAATTACTTGTAATTAGCTGTAATTATTATAAATTAGTGGTACATATTCTAAATTGATGGTAATTATTTGATGTTGTTTTTTATTACAAAAAGGGTGCGATAAATAGAAAAAAATCGATAATTAATAATAATTATCAGTAAATAGTTAAAATAAATTTAATTTTTAATAAATTGCTATAATTATTAAAAAGTATATGTAATTAATAAATATTAGAGATAACATGAGGTAATTACAATAGTTTTTGTTAATTACAATAAATTAGGGAAAATTACTAAAAATTATATGTAATTATTAGTATTTATTAATAATTACCTGTAATTATTGGTAGATAGAAAAAATTAGTGGTGATTTGCAGTATATAGTAAAAATTACTTATACTAAGTTGTACATAGTATAAAAATTGTAATTAGTAAAAATTAGTTGTACTTTGTAAAAAATAGTGTCACTTATTATATATTTCTGGTAATTAGTAGAAATTAACTAAAATGAGTAATAATTAATGGTAAATTATAAAAATTAGAAATAATTACTGATACATAGAAAATATTACTAGTAATTAGTGGTTCATAGAAAAAATTACCAGTGACTTGTGGTACATAGTATAAATTAGAAGAAATTGTAGTACATAGTAAAAATAAATGGCAGTTAGAAAAAAAAATTGTGGTACATAAGTATAACAATCTATATGCTTTAATAATTGGCGTTAGTTATAAATAATTTGTGTTAGTAAATATTATGTTTAAATAGTAAAAAAAATTGCAAATAGTGGTAATTACAAAAAAAATAATTGAATTTTCTAAAAAATAATTTTTTTGCTAAAAAAAGCAGAAACAACTTAAATGTAGTTTTATGTATCACTACATAGTAAATATTAGCGATAATTAGTGATATTTAGTAATATTGTTCCATACTTAGAAATAATTTGGATAAATAAATATATATTGTTGATAATTATTATAAAATAGATATTTATTAATAATTAGTTCTAAAACCTAAGATTTGGGTGAGTGTTTGTTACCTATATCTATACTTGTAGCTTTTTGTTTCTTAATCATGCCCCACCCATGTTGAGCACTCAGTGCCGAACACCCCCATTTATGGTGGAAGGGTGTTTTTCCCAACACTACTTTTTAGTGGCTGGTTATTACCTCCTTTTCTGCTCCCTTTTCCGGATAGCCCAAGTATCTTCGGGCAGGCTATGATGGCCTGAGGTCCATTATTAGCCCACGAACCTTCCGGCAGGGTAGTACTGTGGTTGTCCAGGTGTGTGCGGCAGGTGGTTTCCCAAGTGTCTTCGGGATGAGGCCCAGGTGTCTTCGGGCGTGACAGTTGATCTTCTAGCCCAGGTGTCTTCGGGTGTGGTTACGTGAGACAGTTGAGGCCCAGGTGTGTGCGGGCGGGATTCCAGCAGTGGGACTGCGTACGGTTGAGGCCCAGGTGTGTGTGGGTGGGATTTCGGTAGTGGTACTACGTGTGGTTGTGGCCTAGGTGTGTGTGGGCGGGTGTGGCAGTGGGACTGCGGTGAGAATGGCGGGATTGGTCCGATGCGTAGGATTTCTCAATAACCAGGGGGAATGTGGCGCGGGGTACCCAAACATCGATGTGCTCTAATTATATATATTACTTTACTTGTGTTACTTGGGGAGCGTGCCTTGGTGAGGCCTGGGGTGGTTATTTTACCTTGAATAGGCGTTTGGTTTGCTCCTTTCTCACGGGACTATCGAACGTTCCCCCACTTGTGCACGAGAGTCTTGGTTTTCCCTACTCAGTGTACTTGTATGCTCACCCTACGTTTACTTTCAGGTTTCCAGGAGGACTACCGGGGCCGTGCGGGACCCTACTAGTCAGACAGTTGGAGTTGTTGCAGTTGTCGTACCTTCGTTTTCTTTTGGTATTGTACCTTGAGCTTTCTTGTACTTGCGTCTTGTTGTAAACTGTTTAAACATGCATGGGGGCTTGGTTTGGGTTTATTTATATATACTTGTTTCTTTTCCTTTTGGGTGGTTGACTTGTCCTATTTCCCGATCCTAATTAATAGAAAAAAAGGGTAATGCCTCCCATATTTGTGAAACTCATACCCTTGGTGCTAGTCGCCACCCCGGGGCCTACTGGAGGCGGGACTCGGGGGTCATTATCTCTCCTTCAACTTGAAGAAGGAAGGGCCTAGCAATCTGCTGACCCTTCCCTCCTTTGGGTGAAGGTGGGTCGTGACAGAATGGTATCAGAGGCGGAGGTTGAGAGGTAGGATGGAGTCTAGAGTTAGGCACAATGAGGATTACATGGGGTGGTAAGGCAACAGCGTTGGGTGACCTTGGTGCGTGAATTAGGCCAGGGAAGACCAGCTAGGACACGGGATTTTAGGGCCCCCCGTGATCTGATGCAAGGACTCTAGACCTACCGAACGACCAAGTGAGACCACACTGATTGCAGGGTAGAGACCCTAGGAAAGGTACATGCATCATAAATGACTTATGTTCATATGTTTCTGGGATGTTTTGGGAATTAAGAATAAATTTAAAATTTTAAGAAGTTATTATGCACTGCTTGGGCTTAGGCATTACTTGTTTACCTTGTAGCTATGGCACCTGGGAGACGACCACGTGTGGTACAGGCGATCGAGGCCTCGGAGACTACTTTAGCCGATCGGCAGAGAGCTGATCGAGAGGAAGAAGGCGACCAGTGGCAGAAGACTCTTCGGGCCTTCCAGCGACATGCCCTCGAGAAGTATGAAGGAAACACCTCCGATATGAAGACAGAAGGCTGGCTAGAGGATCTAGTTATAGCCTTCAGCCTGATTCGGGCCCCGAGCGAGTACTGGGTTCTTCTGGCTGTTAGCCAGATGCGAGGAGCGGCACGTCAGTGGTGGATGCTTCACCTGGGAAATAGGAAAGAGTCTGAGGTTGCTTGGGAAGATTTCGAGAAGGAGTTCCGGGCAGAATTCCTCTCCTCGACAATGAAGGCGGAGAAGATACAGGAGCTACTCTCCCTCTAGCAGGGGAGTATGTCCGCGAGGGAACTTGGAATCAAGTTCAAGGACCTCCTACGTTTGTCTCCAGACCTCTTTCCCGATGAGGAGTCTCGAGAAAGACGTTTGGAGGAGGCGCTCTGACCCTCCCTCCAGTATGCTGTTACCCCCTTTACCCTTCCGACATACTTAGAGGTCCAGAAGATGGCTGAGGTGGTGGAAAGGATGCATGATCTGGGCAGAGTGTCACGAGAAGGGATCCAACTGGGACCATCGAAGGGGAAGGTCATCACCACCAGGCCTCCAGCATCGGGACCCTCCAGGTTCTGACCCACAGGGAGTAGGCCGCAACAGTTTCAGTTTCGATCCCCTGGCCCACGTTCTTTTCCTTCAGGCTCGGGACCACGGTGCTTCATCTGCGGGAGCCCTGGACATCTCTGGAGTCAGTGCCCCGATCGGGTGCAGTACAGAAGTGGCAGTCTTCCCCAAAATCCGTCGCAGCCGCAGTTTCCAGCCAGACACTTCCAGCAGCAACAGCAGGGACAGCGAGCTCCTGCTCCTCCGCAGGCAGACATAGGAGGGGGAGGCCGACCTCAGGGCGCTCCCCAGGGACCTCGACCAGGGCGTGGTCGGGGAGGTGGCCGACAGCCGAGGGGCAGGGGAGCTGGGCGTGGAAAGTTACACGCCGTAGAAGCAACAGTTCCAGCAGGGCCAGAGGTTGTTCGAGGTATGATCAATGTGTTTAGCACTCTTTCTTGTGCTTTGTTCTATACCGGAGCTTCGCACTCCTTTGTTGAACGCAGACTAGCCCGTACAATGGGTCTAGATGCCGAGAGACTTGTAGTGCCCCTGGTGTTGAGCACAGTAGTTGGAGGTCAGACCGACTTGCTGTTCGTTTGTCGCGGATGTAGACTGATGTTAGGGCCACATCAGTCGGTTAAGGATATTCTTTTGCTACAGATTCAACCGTACGATGTCATCCTAGGAATCGACTGACTATTTTCTGTGTGCGCCGTCATCGACTGTTTCCGAAGGAGGGTGGTGTTCTCAGATTTGGACGGCCAGCGTGTTACCTTCACCGGCAAGCGAAGCAGCCCGAAGGGAAACAGGAGGGAGGAACCTCTCCTCTCCTTATTGGCCGAGCTGACAGTGGAATCAGTAGATGCTGAGATGGTGGATGTTCCAGAGATCGTCCGCAAGTTTATGGACATCTTTCCTGAGGAGGTGACGACTCTACCTCCTCGACGCGATATCGAGTTCGGGATAGACCTACAACCCGACGCTCGTCTGATCTCGATGGATCCTAATCGGATGGAACCTTCGGAGCTACGAGAGTTGCGGATACAGATTGACGATCTGATGAAGAGGGATTATGTCCGTCCGAGTGTGTCACCATGGGGAACTACAGTCTTGTTCGCAAGGAAGGCAGATGGTGGCCTCAGGTTGTGCATCGACTACAGGAGGCTGAATCAGGTAAGGATCAAGAATTGCTACCCTCTTCCGAGGATAGATGATATTTTTGACCAGCTGAAGGGGGCAGGATGGTTCTCGAAGTTCGACCTGCGGTCTGGGTACCACCAGCTAAGGGTGAAGGATAGCGACGTTCCGAAGATAGCGTTCAGGTGCAGGTATGGGCACTTCGAGTTCGTGGTCATGCCCTTTGGTGTTACGAACACCCAGGCCGTGTTCATGGGGCTTATGAACTCCATCTTCCGGGAGTACCTGGATCGGTTTGTGGTGGTATTCATCGACGATATCCTGATCTATTCAAGGTCATAAGAGGACCATACAGAGCACCTGAGGATAGTTTTGGAAGTCCTCCGACAGCACCAGCTCTATGGGAAGTTGTCAAAGTGCATGTTCTGGGCACGAGAAGTGCACTTCCTCAGGCACGTAGTGTCTGAGCAGGGGGTAGCAGTCAACCCATCAAAGGTTGAGGCAGTTGTTTCTTGGGCAGCACCCAAGAATGTGGTGGCAGTCCGGAGTTTCCTCGGACTGGCAGGTTACTACCGGAGATTCGTACCCAACTTCTCTTGAGTAGCAGCCCCTTTGACAGCTTTGACCAAGAAAGACCAGGTTTTCAAGTGGAGCGAGCAGTGCGAGTCATCCTTCAGCTACCTAAAAGAAAAGCTAGTTAGTGCCCCAGTGTTGAGATTACCAGAAGAAGGGATGTCCTATGAGGTATTTTGTGATGCTTCAGGACAGGGCCTGGGATGCGTGTTGATGCAGCAAAAAGGGGTGATCTCTAACGGGTCCAGGCAGCTACGCCCCCATGAGCGTAACTACGCCACCCATGACCTCGAGCTTTCAGTGGTCGTTTTTGCGCTAAAGCTATGGCGGAACTACCTCATCGGGGAATGCTTTGTGGTCTTCACAGATCACAAAAGCCTAAAGTATATTTTCTCCCAGCGGGACTTGAACTTGCGACAGTGGAGATGGGTGGAGTTCCTGCAGGACTATGACTTTGAAATCTCTTATACTGAGGGAAAGGGCAATGTGGTGGCCGATGCCTTGAGCAGGAGGACGCAGGAGGATGCGGTCCGAGAGTCAGCAAATGCCTGGAAGGCAATGGAGGAGTTGGCTTCCTTACACCTGGATGCGAAGATGGATAGTGGCAGAGGCTGCCTATATCAGATGATAGTGCAGTTATCTCTGTTTCGACAAGTGGAGGAGTCTCAGTGGGGAGACCCCGAGTGTGAAGTGATGCGTGATCGGGTTGACCATGGCGATGCTCCAAGAGAATGGACAGAGAATGGTCAGCATCGGATGCTTTTCCAGAAAAGGTTGTTTGTTCCATGAGTGATGCGTGGCAAGGTTCTTAGTGAGTTCCACAACTCACTCCTGGCGCTGCACCCAGGAGTTACAAAAGATGTAAAAGGGGCTGAAAAGGTACTTCTGGTGGCCCAGAGTTAAGCGAGCGGTGGCAGAATTTGTGGCTAAATGCTTAGTATGTCAGCAAGTGAAGGCTGAACACCGGGTTCCAGGCGGCCTACTGCAGCCTTTAGCTGTTCCCGAGTGGAAGTGGGACGACATCTCGATGGATTTATTCACAGGACTACCCAAGGTCCAAGGAGGGTGCGACGCCATCTGGGTGGTGGTGGACAGGTTGACGAAATCGGCTCACTTTCTGGAAATCAGGGAGTCAAGTACTGTGGATTCTTTGGCACGAAAGTACGTGAATGAGGTGGTGCAGTTGCAAGGAGTTCCGAGGTCCATAGTCTCGGGTAGGGATGCACGGTTTACCTCGCGAATCTGGAGAGGATTGCAGCATGCGTTTGGCACCCAGTTACGCATTAGCACTGCTTTCCATCCCCAGACAGATGGACAAACGGAGCGCACCATCCAGACTTTGGAGGATATGCTACGGGCATGTGTTCTGGACTCAGGAGAGTCATGGGTGTGATACTTGCCTTTAGTAGAGTTTTCCTACAATAATAGCTACCACTCTACCATCGGTATGGCCAAGTTTGAGGCTTTGTACAGGAGGCCATGCCATTCACCTGTGTGTTCGACCAGAGTAGGAGAGGCATGCATCCTTGGCCCGGAGGTGGTGCAGGACACGACAGAGAAGATTCAGCTCATACGGGAAATGTTGAAGGAGGCCCAGGACCTACATAAGTCGTATGATGATACCAGGAGAAGGACCTTGGAGTTTGAGGTTGGGGACCACGTGTTCTTGAAGGTCTCCCCTCGGCGTGGGCAACGGAGGTTCGGCAAGGGGGGTAAGCTTTCCCCCAGATTAGTCGGACCCTTCGAAGTGTTGCGACGGGTCGGCGAAGTCGCTTATCAGCTAGCGTTGCCTCCGCCGCTACTAAGGATACATGATGTCTTTCATGTATCCCAGCTTCGTCGTTATCTGCACGATGATTCACACGTCCTTGATTGGGGTGAACTGGACATCGAGGACGACGTGACCTTTGTGGAAAAACCAGTGATGATCGAGGATCGCGAGGAGAAGGTGCTTCGTGGGCGAGCCATTCCCATGGTTCGTGTGTTGTGGAGACATGGCGGGCTCGAAGAGAGTACGTGGGAGAGGGAAGCACAGATGCGTGCCCAATACCCCGAGTTGTTTTGAGCTTTGTTCCTTTTGTGCTAGTTGTGATAGAACGTTTGACTTTTGGCTATGAAATGTACTAGTTTCTTTCCACTGTTGTGAGTGAAAAGCCCCGACTATAGGAAGGAGGGGACCCGACCCCTAATCAAGACGCATTAAGGTGGATGCGATTAAACCCGTGTGGGCAATTCAGTGCCGCCCAAAGCGGATAATATCTTGACAGGGGGGAGGGGAACTCCCCAACCCACATGACCGGGAAGTTTGGCGTGTTATGTTGCTTGGTTCTTGATAGGGGAGTGTTTTTTAGTTAGCAGGGGTTCACTCCTAAGAGGTATCTTTCGAAGATGGTTGTTCGGACCCTCTCTTTCCTTCTGGTTTGTTTTGATTCTTGAGGACGAGAATCGTTTAAGAGGCATCTGATGTGATGACCCAGACCCCCTTGGTCCCTTCCTTTTCAAAATCCAGATCCTTAAGGGGTACGGATCGGTGCGACCGATCGGTGTGACCGATCGGCGAAACCGACCGACGTCACCCGACCTTGCCAAGTTGTTCCAGTAATGCTCCTTTTTCGCAAATAGGGTTTTAAACCCTATTCTGCATTGTTTAAAAATGTCTTAAAGACCCAAAACGCACACAAAAGTTTTAATTAAATACTGACTCAATTCATGAGTCGGTTTAAACCACCCAACACCTTTAATGATGAGTCAAGACGCGTGGTCAACCCACGACTTCCACGTCTTATGTGGTTCAGCGTTTTTATCTCAACCGTCCCCGGCTCTTATAAACTAAGGGTTAGTCTGTGGTTTCTCCTTTCCTGGATCGTGGCTCTTCTGGTGCTTTGGGCGCGCCGTGTCGTTATCCGTGAAGTTCCGCCTCCCCCCTGGCCTAAGCGTTGGTCGTCTACTAGCAAGTAGGGAATTTCTCTCGTCTCTCACTTTTGTGTATCACGCGGGGTGGGCGTTATTATTTGTTCCTATGGAATTGGATGAACCAAACCTTAATGAAGATAATAAACGAAGTTTTAAAGAAATAAGGGGAAGGGGTTGTGATCGTTACTTATGCTTTATCTTGTGATTATCCTTTTGAGTTGTGCTGGTTTATGTTTTTCTGAAAATTGAGGTCGTTGGTGGTCGTTGTATGTGCTCTGATGAATCCCCTCGTGATGTCTTAAATGGGTTGTTGAAATTGTGAACTCCTGATGTGAAATTAGTTAATCACGTATACCAGACTGAATAAATTGGAAGCACCAGGATAAACCCTACTATGTTAACTCTTGGTTAGAACACACAGGTGGAAATCATGGAGTGTGTTAAATCTTTTAAATCTTAAATTACCCGGTGGTTGTGTGAATTTTGGGGATGGGATTCCCTGTTGGTATGGTTTCGGTGGTTGTGAGTTGAGACCGGGTGGGTACTCGTTTATATCACAAATTGGGGAGATATCCTCTGTTGACAGAACCGGGTGTGAGTGTTTTGGTTGATCCTTTCTTTTGATGCTTTCCTTGGTTATGCTTATGGTAGTTGCCCAGTAGTGATTAAAATTAATTGAACATTTTGACTGAACGTGAAACAAGAATGGGATAAATGGTTTTTGTGGGCAAGAGTCATGAATTGTGACTCAGATGCAGTGGTGTTGTGTCTTGTAGGTTGGCTAGGAAAACCTAAGCTTTGGGTGAGTGTTTGTTACCTATATCTATACTTGTAGCTTTGTGTTTCTTATTCGTGCCCCACCCAAGTTGATCACTCAGTGCCGAACACCCCCATTTATGGGGGAAGGGTGTTTTTCCCAACACTACTTTTTAGTGGCTGGTTATTAGATCCTTTTCTGCTCCCTTTCCCGGATAGCCCAAGTATCTTCGGGCAGGCTATGATGGCCTGAGGTCCATTATTAGCCCAAGAACCTTCGGGCAGGGTAGTACTGTGGTTGTCCAGGTGTGTGCGGCAGGTGGTTTCCAAAGTGTCTTCGGGATGAGGCCCAGGTGTCTTCGGGCATGACAGTTGATCTTCTAGCCCAGGTGTCTTCGGGCGTGGTTACGTGAGATAGTTGAGGCCCAGGTGTCTGCGGGCGGGATTCCAGCAGTGGAACTGCGTACGGTTGAGGCCCAAGTGTGTGCGGGCGGGATTTCGGCAGTGGGACTGCGTGTGGTTGTGGCCCAGGTGTGTGTGGGCGGGTGTGGCAGTGGGACTGTGGTGAGAATGGCAGGATTGGTCCGATGCGTAGGATGTCTCAATAACCAGTGGGAAAGTGACTCAGGGTACCCAAACATCGATGTTCTCTAATTATATATATTACTTGACTTGCGTTATTTGGGGAGCATGCCTTGGTGAGGCCTGGGGTGGTTAGTTTACCTTGAATAGGCGTTTGGTTTGCTCCTTTCTCATGGGACTTTAGCACGTTCCCCCACATGTGCACGAGAGTCTTGGTTTTCCCTACTGAGTGTACTTTTATGCTCACCCTACGTTTACTTTCAGGTTTCCAGGAGGACTACCATGGTCGTGCGGGACCCTACTAGTCAGATAGTTGGAGTTGTTGCTGTTGTCGTAACTTCATTTTCTTTTGGTATTGTACATTGAGCTTTCTTGTACTTGCATCTTGTTGTAACTGTTTAAAAATGCATGGGGGCTTGGTTTGGGATTATTTATATGTACTTGTTTCTTTTCCTTTTGGGTGGTTGACTTGTCCTATTTCCCGATCCTAATTAATAGAAAAAAAAAGGGTAATGCCTCCCATATTTGTGAAACTCATACCCTTGGTGCTAGTCGCCACCCCAGGGCCAACTGGAGGCGGGACTCGGGGGTCATTATCTCTCCTTCAACTTGAAGAAGGAAGGGCCTGGCAATCTGCTGACCCTTCCCTCCTTTGGGTGAAGGAGGGTCGTGACAATCCAAATTGTCCAAATCATATAATATTATATTTTATCTATGGTCCAACTATAATATTTGGAATATTTATTGGACTTTTTGGAGACTAAATTGTCATTATTCATTTATGAGAATATTTGTTTTGATCTATTTATTTTTTTTATTCTATTTAAGACATAATTATAAGAAATGATATTTCATTGATAAAATTTTAGGTTGTTAAATGGAATAACATATTCCACTAAGGATTATTTTGTTATTAACCTGGTACAAAATATCTTCACATATATATATATTATTATAATGACTCGTGATGTCCAATTAATTTATTATATTGACAGAAGAGATATGTTTATCATGTTTTGGAGGTTGAATTCAAATTATATGATTTCATAAATAAAAACCACCAATTCAAACCCCCCCAATGGGTTATCCTGATAGGGGATATATAGCATGTAATAACTTATATATTATATATTATGATTAATAAACTAGTATCAATGTTTTGAGGTGGTTTTTGAATATTTTTTCAGACATGCATGAGATGAATGATTTTTTTCATATAATCAAATATGTCTTTTGAATCCCATGAATAGAAAATGAGAAAACTCTTATTAATTTAAATCTGGTATTAGTCAAATATTATATATAAAATAATCTTTTGGTTGTGAATACATGAAAAATATGAATATAAAATATTATCAATTAACATAGAATAAATAAATTGGTAATGACACACATATATTAACTTATTAGTATTTTGGTTTTAATCTAATATATCCATTATAATTTACCTATTTAATTTTTTAACCTAAAAGCCATTTCACATTTATCATAGTGGTTAATAACGAGTTTTTAAATAATTGAAATAATACCACATCAGATATCAAAATATTTGTAGATAATTTTAATTTTTTATGCATTAGGAATGGTTTTAGTTAGTATCAAGGAACAATTTTATAGACATTAGGACAATGTAAATCTATTGCGGTTCTATATCTACATATAATATATCAAATATGTGTAATTGTTTTTAAACAACACACTAAATATTTCAAAAATATTATAAGATAATTTTCTATACTTTTAATTAACCCCAAGGTTCTCACTATATTATTCCAATATGAATCCTCAAATATAACATAACATTTCTATAATAAAAACTATAGTCACCCAAGTGTTTAACACAAATTATTACAATAAATTTAATCTAACTATCCATGAAACACAACCCAATGATCGAGATTCCAAGTGCCTTTTTTATACTATATTTATTAAACATGTATACTAAACTAAAATAAGACATCAATAATTTAGTCACCCTAGTGATCTCTAAAATACCTTAGTGAAACCAAAATAGCATTGGATGCATGGGGAATAGAAACAATGTAATTTTCTATAAATCCCAATAACAATATAATGATCATGGAGAATCATAACAATTGAGTCAAAATTCATAACATGACATCACAAAAGAAAAGGATCATGGATAATCACATTAGGGAATAACATACAGAACATGGAATTGAAATATTAGAGAAACATTGTAATGATAAATTAACATAAAATAATGAATAATTATAATTCAAGGATAACTTCTATGAAAAAATTATATAGTGGAAAAGTAATCAACATTGAATAAGATTACTCCTTAATCCCATATATATTATATCATGATATATAAATATTACCCAATGAATTGAATAACTATATGAATTCACCCATTATATAATACACATGGATACATGTGCAAAATAGGTGCACCAATCATAAGGCATATAAATATGTTTTACCCATGGAATTAATTAGGATTCATTATTGTATATTATAGAATAATGAGAGAGAATATCATTATAGTTTTTACGAAATAATGTATTAATGATTTATAAGTCATTGTATGATAAATAATGAACTATATGATATTAATATTATGTCCATGTGAGTGTAATAAATTAAAAATATGGGGAGAAGAGATTTAGGAAATATTTGTTTTACTATGTGAATTAGATAATAGGATAGTAACAAATTAATACAGAAAAATAGAATATTAAAACAAAAAATTGTACTAAAATGGGCATTCTGAAATTTAATGATATATTTTTATAAACCTATATGGTTCAAATGATATTATGTAGTGTAGCGTGATATGTGGTATGAAATAATTATGTTCCCATTAATCAACACTTCCAATTAATTTAAATTTGGAAGGGAATCATAAAAACATATATATCCCCATCAAGTAAGAGCTGATTAAGATTGTTATAAATGTTTATGATATATAGTTATAATATATATATGTAACCGGGGAAAGTATAGAGAAGAATTGGGGGTAGGGTGATGGAGGGAGAAATTATTTCCAAATGAAAATAGAGGGATTGTGATAGATCCCATAACTTACTTTTCTTAAAAACTCTACACATCCAAATAACATACTAAATAATAAAATTTGAATAAATATTTTAATAATTAAAAAACACTTACATATATATTTATTTTAATATAATTATATTATGTTCATTTGACAAAAATTAATTACATGTAGTGTTTAATTTAGTTTCTATGAGGTAATTCATTTCATGGTACCAATGACATATCACATGTGGATAATTATATATGTTATTATATAATTGAACTATAAATCCAAAAATAAAATTATATAATTTTAATGGCCTAAAAATATTTATAAGTTATATATATATCTATATTTTATCCAAATTTTGGATGATCAATTCAGTATACATGATTATATTACATGACTTGTTCGTTTAGATATTTCGGAAGACAATTATAAATTATCATATATTTATTTAATTAAAATTATTTTTAATAGGTTCATTAATTATTAAATAAGTCGTAAAATATATATTCTCATCATATTTATATATAATGTTATTTCTATAACAACCCATGAAGGATATAGTGATAAAAATAAGTATGTAGTTTAGGTTTTTGGTGTTCCTGCAATATTTGAACCAACATTTTTGTTTTAGAATAAAAAATATATAGTCAAAAAGGATAATATTACACTACATTAATAATATAAAAGTACATTTATAATTATGAATCTTCTAGTTATAGTTTGAGGGTAATAATCTTTCTGCGATAAATAAAAAATATAATTAAAATATGTTTAGTAGATAATTTACTTATACCATTGGCTTTGTCCATTTCGGCTACCAATTAATGATCTTTAGGATGGAAATTCAGGACATAAATTATTAATGTTGTGTTGTTTGAGATAATAGGAATGTTGTTTGTAGATTTTGGATAATTTCATAGGCATATAATGTGTGAGGATAATGGTTGTTGAGGATTTGTATTTATATGTGGAGGGGAGGATATTTTTAAGAATATTATATTAATTAAATTATTATTTTTCCTCAAAACTCTCATTAATGTTTATTTTTATGACGATATATTGTAATTATTGCATTTATATTTTAACAAATGGTTTCTTATATCATCCCATTTTAAAATAGCCATCAATTTAATATATATTATCAATGCTCATATTTTTCTACATTTTACTATTCTACATACATTTATTTATTTTAGAGAAAAAAATTCACCATAACTATTTTCATATGGTTAGATAATATATTTTAAATGAAATTTCATAAAATAAATTTGTAAATTTGACAAATTTTATTTTCAATTAAAAATTTTATTTATGAAAAAATTACTAATTACATGTTACAATAATATTTCTGACCCTTCGAAAATTTATTTCTGATATTAAAATATTATTTTATTTTTATAAATAATTTAAATATTAATTTATTAATATATTTTATAAGAATTTAATATTTTAAATAATTTTACTTGATATAAAAATTCATTTAAAATTGTTACATTTTATAAATATAAAAACCCAAATTTTATCATTGTTGATGAATTTATTAACTTGAAAAATGACATTTTATAAGAAAATAAATTATTATTTTAATATTACATTACAGTAGATACTATTAATATAGATAGTTTTCTAATATTAATGGTCATTTATTCTAGTTCAGTGGTTATATTATAATTCTTATAGTCAGATTACAATTCCAATAGTAAAATTACTCTTCCAATAGTAAAATTTTTTATGGCCGCATTTTCCCTATGATTTAATAAATTACCCATATGTTATTCATTATTATATCAAATTTATATTATCTATAGTTTTTGTATATTTTCATTTTTAAGAGGATTATTTAATTTCTAATATATTTTTTCATGTAATTTTTTTTTCATTAGTTTTATATTTCTTTTTGATCAAGAAGACCAAAATTTTCATAATATTGACAGCTTACATTCTATTTTTTATCCCAATGTAATGCTTTCAATCTATTTGTCCTTATTTTTTGTCTAAGTTAATTTTGAAAGTCAATAATATAATTTTATTTTATCTTAACATGTGGTTTGTTATCATACTATAATATAAATTTTCTAAATAATAAAAATTTAAATAAGAAAGTAAATTACCTTGATAAACAGTTTAGTAGTTATATAGGGTGATTACCACATAGTTTAACTATATTTTACGATGAAATATTTAATTTATTGAATAATATCATATTTAATTTATATTGTGGGAATGTTTTAAACTTCCCGAATATACTATATTTTTATGAAAGTTTCAATGGTCCACTTATGAACATGCTCAATATTCTCAGAGATAGAATATACATTTTGATCATTCAAACAAAGAGACTAGTTTCATCAATGAAATGATTGTTTCTATTGTATATAAATGTTTAATGGGATTATAATTATTTCTGTACATATTAAAGGAATGAAATACTTTATATATCAGTAACAATATTCCAAAAAATCACCCTATTAAAATGATGATGGTTTGGTTCTTCTATATAAAATATATTAGTGAATCATACTACATTCTAGCTGTGATGATAAATTAATAATGATCTATGTTGGTATATGGAATATTTATTAAAAATGGAAGTAATAATATAATATGTAGTTTTTTCATGGGGAACTCAAAAAAACCGTCCTTCACTCATTTTACATGGAATAAACCATGGTATGTTTTATTATTAATCAAAAGTGTTATCTAGGATGGATATAGGTTTCTATGGTTCTTCAATAATATCTTTAATTTATAACATGTTGTGTAATCTACCCTATATCTACTAATCTATATGATGTACTTGTATACATTAATACAATCGTGGTGAGATTCATTTGATTGTTATGATAAACATCCATTATTACATTAGAATGAATATGGATTTGTTCAAGTTCTATAGTGGATAATATCATCTCTAGAAAAAAGGTTACTTAGATACTTGTTTACAATATGAAAAATTGGATACAAATCATAATATAGATTCATGATTTTCATGAATATTTGTGATTTTAAGTTGTTTTTTTTCGCAAATCAATCCAAGAAGACTTGTCTATGGAGGTATAGTACATCATGACATCAGAAGAATTGAAAGAACCAATTTATAAAAATATTCCTTTCTAATAATTGAGTGGATCCTAATATTAGGGAAGAAATAGAGAAATACTGAAATGGCAGTGGAACCATTCCTCATTCTATGTAATATCAGTCCATCGAGATCACTACACATAATCATAAAAAATATCATCTTATATAGTGGACCATCGGAAAAGGTTATGTAATTATCATTATAGTGGACATAAATGGATATATATCAAATCCATTAATAATCATATTATCGTAATAGAAGAATGAGATTCATTTGTAGTCTTTTATTATCCAATTCACAATGGACTAATGTAGTATTTATAATATACATCATTGTATTATTATAAATAAAATTTTTATTTATCATTTCCTCTCATATAATATAATTTACATTACCATAATGATTAAATTTTAAAATCACATCAAATTTGGATATTTATATGTCCTTAAAGAATTATCATCATAATATATAATGGAATGTGATGATATATTCATGTTAGTTTGTATATATTAAAAAATCAATATAAAATTATTTTATATGATATATGAATATATAGTTCTTAATTTAATATGTAGTAAACTATTACCAAGAAATAAATACTAATATACAACCCATTAAATGTAATAGACTCAATGATAAAAATATATTTATTTACTTATTGTCAATACTTCTTACCTAAGGTCATTAATATACCCATAATCAAAAAATTAATATATTTTTAAATTTGTTACATTAATTAAAATGTTACGGATATATTCATTAGGTTATTCAGTATGTCGTTGATCATGTCATCCATTGGAGTGAAGAAAATATTGGATTTTTTATATTGATTAATGAGTAATAATATCTATAAATTGATATAACTAGGTATAGAAAAGTCAAGGAAGTTATTTTTCATGTAATATATTATGGTTTCATCTACATGGACAGGGAAAATGGGTTGTACTCATTGGTTATGTGAATAAAATTTGATTTATTCCCATAAAAACTATGAATCTTTGGAAAAAACAACATATTTTAAAATTATAAATAATTGTTTTTTATTTTTTATGTCAAGTAGTCAATCCATGTAATAGGACATAAGAGTTTATATTAATAAATATGATTTATATGATATATATTTTGGTGGAAAATATTGTATATAGTTATGATTATGTATTATTTACATCAATCCTAACACCTTAGTAACATGAGAAAGACTGATTTTTATGAGGATACTATTTACATTGATATATGAAAATAAGGTTTCATACCAATTTTCAACACTATTAATGATCAAACGAATGAACTATTATTATATAGATTATAAATAAATATGTTTGATAAAAAGGATTTTGAAAAATTGATAGGGTTTGATAATACATCATCCAAAATAAGTTTTACAATTATTTATAATGAGTTATTATTATTATTGTTGTGTAAAAATACTTTTTTAGTTAATGTGGGTAGTTTTTTTATATGAAACAAAAAAGTGTTCGGAAAATTTTAATTAAATATGGATACCATTCCTGCCAGAGAATAATTACGCATGATAGAATGATTACATTGAACACAATATATAATGAATAAATATATCAAACACCCCCACTAAACCTTTTCTTAAAAAAATGGAATTATCCAAAACCTTAATCTAAAATTAATATCTATAATGAATATATTAGTAGAAATTTAGAAAAAACTATGTGTTACAAATGAATATTATATCCCCATTTTTTGAAGAAGTGTCTAGATTGGAAATATATAGGATTATTATCACACCTATTGGTGTGTGTGTATGTGTTATAGTTTATTGGGATCACCAGTTATATATATTGTTTTCTATAGATACTTTTATCCAGAAATGACATTCATTATTCCATAGTGAAGGTTCTAGCACCCCATCCTCCATTTGGTGAACTCATGATATGATAAAGGATAATTTGTATGTTTGAATATTTCTTGTAGTAAGAGGTTTAGTTCTATTAATTTTTGTATTGTAATAAATCCATATCTATGTAGATAGAGGCCTCATGAACTGTTATATAGGTCCACCTTGACCATTTTTCAATGAATATTTATTTTCTCAAGATACATTAGGATGTGTTTTTATTTTCTTCTAAAAAATCATTAATATAATGAACCTGAAAATGATCCCATATCTAAAGATTCATTTCATCCCTATTATTGAATATAGGGGTACAACTAATAACCATGACCACATTTTAGCATCGATTCTGTCACTAGACTGAAGTGTTAATTTTTAAAAATTATAAAAACTATAATTTATATACAAGTACAGTCAACCATAACATAGGGGTAAAAATATTATCATATTACATATATAATCAAAACCCATCACAACTCTACCACTATCATTTATTACCATCTATTTCAATATCTGACCACACCATAATCCACCACAATGAACACCAACAAGAAAAACTCTAAAACTCATTATTCAATTAAAAATTAATTATCAATTCAAAATTTACATAACACATTTTCTACATATTATATATAATATCATTAGCAATACCTATTTAACATATAATAATTTATTTATTCAAATAAAGAAAATTTTCAACCACAAAATTCAGATTTTTGAAAACTAGTTGAATTTTGTAATAAATAATCACAATCAAAATTCATTCAATTCATTTATATAATTCCATACTCATCCAAATCCCTAAGATACCACGACATATAAATATTTTTTCATTAATTCCAAAAATATGTATTCACAACCCTCTATAAATCAAAATCCCTATGGATATTTATAGGGAAACTGGTGTATATTTATATATGGTAAATTAATATTTTAAGGATATTTTGAACCCATGGAGGTCATCCATCCATGAGAGTTTTTTGTAGTGAATGAGGAAGGACTTATTATTGTTTACTGAAGTTTAATAATATTGATATTATTTTGGTGTTTCATCTAATTTTTTATTTGTGTTACCATATTTCTAGATGTGTTACCCATGAGCTGTGAGGAATGTTTTTTGAATAGAATTTATCAAAATAATCCTTCAGAGACTTTAAAAATTTTAAATTATTAATCTATCATGTATAAAATAATATAATAACATTTTGGTTCTCTATTATCCAATATTTTTTTAGTATGTTATAGTGATCATGTTTTATTGATATGTCATCTAGGATGGGTGACTAATCAAATGATAAGGTGTTTATAAAAATCACTAATTAAAATCCTTAAAAAACATGAGTCAAAAACAATATTGTATATATAATTGTTTATTTATCTCATCAAGGATCCACTCCATGATCTGATATATATATTAAATGATAAATGAATCAGTGTTTATTAATAATAGAAATAGGTTGAGCCTAGGATTAATGAGCGATGAAATTTTCATTCTTCTATGTAATACTTTCTGTCGTAACATTGATGATAATTTCATAATACGATATGTATAATTAAATAAATATTATAAAAAGTTGTAATTTCTTTTTCTGATTGATAGGGTTTGTTAATCCTTCTCAATTATTTATAATTATCTTGTTATATTTTGTTTATGACGTGATAAAACATTTATTACTCCACAATGGTATATGAATGTAATCACATATTATAGAATGTGATAATATAGTAATAGGATAACCCAACTAATATGATTATCATTATATAAGTACACTATTGTTAGGTTTACTAAACCTATACCATGTCTTATTAGTGTTTGAGAATATTTATATAAAATTCACATAAACATTTCACTATGAATGGCCATAAAACATTTTCCATTACCATGATAAATGGTTTTTGATTACCAATTCCACACATCCTTATCTAATGATAGGTTATGTTTCATTCACCATTAGGATAGGAGATATTCTATTCACCAATATCATTATTTGATACTATGTTAACCACCATGTTCATAATACACGATATTCAGTAGACCACATTTGATATATCATTCAAAACCCTAATTTGAAATTTTGTAATGTTACGTCTATCACAGTTTATAAAATACTATAGAATATTTATTTGATGTATATTTATAATTCATTCAATAATTGTGATGACTTATCCACCACTAATTTTAGATAGATATTGTTTAACCATTCATCCTTGTTTTCAACCCTCACACCCTTAATTACTAATGAGTAGTTACAATCGTCTCACAAATTATGAGGACCCCTTGATATCTATTTTTCTTAGATAATATGAGATTTTGTATTATAATATATACAAACAAATCATGGAGATTGATCAAAATGGGGATGTGTCTTTTTTTGAGATTTGATATGGGTTGGCCTAACTGACAAAGAGAAATTAATTATATGGTGTCACATAGAATATGATGTGACCAAAGAACAAGGGTATCTATCCCATTCTAATATCAGCTGAAATATATACGAGTTCACAAAAAAGGTGGATTCTTGAGTAAAAAATGTATTGTAAAATGTTATTTATATTAATTCTTATAAAATGATTTTTTATAGTACATGAATATAGAAAACATACCTGATAATATTAGGTAATCAATTGGTGTGGTTGAACATTATTTAATAAACATACTTTGCACAAGAACATTGGTGGGCTTAAAATTCTCATATTTTGAATAATAACTTGTATAAGACCCTAACATTTGATAGTGGTATAGTGTATCTCACCAGGGTTTATGGTATGAATAATAGGTAAGGATAAGAACTACAATTAATTTGACAATAATTGTTTTCTAGTTTTTCTTTTCTATTTTATATTAATGAACATAACTAGGATATCCATACCAATGAATGACTATATAATTTTCATGGGTATCATTTTTATCACATGCTGTGTTGATTAATTATTAATATCATATTAATATTAGTAACTAAATATTATTATAATATTATTTTGGTTTATTTTTGATTATTTTATTTATATATTATTTTGTGAGTTGATTAATTGTGTAGTTAATATGAAATTATATTATAAGATAATAAATTCTAGTTGGTGGTCGCTTTTATACAGTGAGAAGTGTATTTGGAGTCCAATAATGCGCTATCTTAGTGAATATAAACAATTAATAGGCATGGAACATTACAATGTTGATATATCTCATTTTATATATTCAAAATATGATTTTTGAAAAGGTATATAGATCTATCACTGGTTTGAACATTATATAATTTGTACATCTTTTTTACTATTAAATGTATTAGTGGAAATACGTGATTAAATATATATTAGATTTTGTTTATTACATCTCACTACTAAAATATAGAATATTATTATAAAGAATGATGTTATAATTATATTTTATATTTTTACTCTTTGATCAAGAGGGAAAACAACATTTTTTATAAATCAATCATTTAAAGTATAATCTCATGAGATTTATATATTAATATGTAATTGGGATGCTAATTATAAATAAATAAAAGGTATTTGATTTTTTACAACATAAAAATTAACTTGTTGATTATTTTTTTGATTAAAATCTTCATCAAAATCAATATAACAATGTCAATGTCATCAATGTGTTGAATTTATAGATTCACATACCATGATATAGATATCATAAAAATACACATTATATCAATGATAATGACTAAATATCATGTCGGTTGGGTATGTGAATTCCTAGTTAGAATGAAATTGTCATGATGTAGGTGATCAAATATGTCCTTCCTTGAGTTATGATATATATGTAAAAAAATTTCATGAACCCTAACATTTAATTATATATGGTATCTATATTGAGTGGTGTAACTTATGGAATAAGAGACATGACACAGATTGTTAATTAATAATTTTGGTTAATAGAATAGTACATGCTATGATTTTTTATATATGAGGAAGTATCTAGAGTGGAGTGTTATCATAGGAATTCTTTTTATTTTAGTGTTATTGAAAATAATTATATAATTATTGTGATAGAATTATTATATAAATGATGTGTTAAATATCATATATTATAATAATGCTGGTTGAATTGTGTGTGAATGGGAGTAGATGTACATATATTAATCCATGGATATTTTAAACAAATTGATATAAAGGAATTATCATTATGATAGATATGTTGACCTATGTATGTTTTGATAAAATAATGGAATTATGAGTTGGGTTGGTTTGTAGTGTGATAAAAATTACATTCGTACTTATATATGAAATTTTAAATGAAATAGTTGTTGTTTTGTTTTGTTATTTGGGTGGGTTTTTTTACTCACATAGTATATATACAATATTGATGTATTTTTACACTACATTTTTATAAGATACAAGGATGCAATATATTATCAAAAAGTTGAATGGTAGAATCAATATTATCTAACAATTATTGATCATGGATCTAATGTGAGTAATTTTTACTAGAGGTAGATTATGAATCTTGTATATTTCATATTGTCTATAGTTAATGAATCAGAATATTTCACCGACTAATAAATATTAAATGGTAATATCAATGATAATAAAGTAATGATCATATTGTGTACAATTCATGATGTGGAATTAGAATATACAATGATATAAACCTCTTATATTCAGGGAATGCGATTAATGAGATAACTCGATGATAATATACCATGTGTGAGTAATTTTTTTTCTATGAAGAATTTTTAGATTTTTGAGTGAGAAATAATGGAAAATTGTATTTTAAATGATGGATTTATGGTCTCTCTAGTGAAATACTAAAATTAATTATTCATAATTGGTATCGTGGTAAATATTACTGACTAATGTTTTTAGGTGAATATGTGAGGATTCATGAAAACAATATTGGGTGGTGATATTATCATGTAGTTTTATAGATTTTGAAGGAAATTAATGCGTAAAAATGATTAAAAAGGAATTAAGATGTGCGTCATTTATATGGAGTTGGAAATTTTTTAATTAAATTGATATTAATTGGGTTTTGAGGTGTATGTGGATATTCTTAACATGTTAATCATGATGAATTGAGTGATATCATATATTTTAATATATATATATATATATATATATATATCAATTAATAATCATTTATAATGGTGATAAATCATTAATGACATTGAATGATAGTTATAGATCCAATAGTGGGAATCATTGGATGGATTAATCAGGTTATGGTAAAAATGGAATGTATGTTATGAATTATAGGTATAGATTTAATTTGGATGGTGATAAAAATATTAATGTAAGATATAGTATGAATTATGGGTGGGTTGGATTCAATAAGTTTATTAAGGGTTAAGACATTATTATTATATAGTATATATAAATTCTATGGAGGAATTTTAATTTCTTTAATTGATTAATATTGGTTGATATATCACCTAACATTGGACTCAAGTATCCTAAATGTTTTTTTTTGATCAAGAAATACATAATGTTGGTTATCATTCATGAATGATCAGAAAATATCAATATAAAATTTATTTTAATGGAGTATATATTTAATAATTTTTTTATGTGATAATCTATATTAGAGAATATAAATATTCATAAGATAGTATGATAGATTGTCATAAAATGGTGTGGCCTCATGGTTTTTGTAACGTCCCGGTTCCGGATGCCCCCCAAAGGTGCCCCATACCAGGTTGGTCACATTGACTCAAGCACATTACCCCTAACTCAAGAGAATGCCGACTAATATTGAGGGCCTTGGGTTTGATATTAGGGAATCTATTTCCTCATTGGATGAGTACACAATAGAAGTAAACAAATATACACAATAGAAGAAACACTAACAATACATACAACAATCAGAAGTGGAAGACCAAAGATAATAACAACTAGAGAACATATATAAAATGATTCATGATACATATGTCTAGGAGAACAACCAAACAATTCACAATGTGGAATATAATGAAAAACCTGATTAAAAAAAATAGATAAAAATCTCAGCATCACAAGCCATAGCTTGGTCCCATGCTCTCCAACTCCACAGAAATTCAAGTACTTATTGTAGAAGGGTGCTTTCCCTTATATATGCCTACATCAATATAATATGTTTGGGACCAAAAGCCTTAACCAAACATGGTGTTAGACTAAATCCTAGTAGGTAACCACCAAAATATCAGTTCCTAACAGATAGTTAGTCTATGGAAGATAATAAGAAAAAAGGAATTAGTAAACAAGGAAATACTCAACAGAAAAAGTCCAGAGTTCAAAAATTCCAATCCAAAAAAGTAAGTATCTAATCAAAGCAGGTAACCCTCTGGGAAGTACTCCTAGCCTACCCCTCTAGTTCAGCCAAACAAACAAGAAACCCTATGTGATGTACACAGAGTCTCACCACTCTACTTCGGATTAAGTATATACTCTCTGAGGAAGCAGTCACCGTTAATTCCCCGATGGTCTCGTATCTGTATTAAAGGTGTTATGTGGATGTTTTCAATGTCCCATTCCCCCTATGGTCCACATAAAGGAACTTCAAACATTATGAGGAAGCAATCAACGTGAATTCCCCCTGTGGTCTTGCATCGTAATTATAATGACACTCTGGGGAAGACCTTACGTCTGTTCTTCCTACGGTCTACTACACTGGGTTATCACAGCCCCGTAATATTCAACAAGTATCTCAAAGCATAGCATACAAAGAAAACCATATGAACTTCTTGGCTAATATTATATAACAAATTCATCATATCAGGAGAACAATCACTTAATCCTATAATTGTTAGGCATGGAAAGATGGTAATAGACCAACAAGAAAAGTTATACCAAATGGTCATAAACAACACAAGCATGGGAAAACACATCCATAGAATAGAAGACATCCCAAATCACATTCAAATAACCACTAAAAAATAATAATATCAAGCAGGACTACAACATATCTAAAATGGTAAATGTGCTATACGTTGTTCAAGGGTATTAGGATCAATTGCAAAAAATACTCAATGACTTTCAACAAAAATGCACAATCCATCTATCTTGGTGTTAGGAGATTGAAATAACTGAACCTCAAGTATTTAATCATCATTGAGAGCTGATGAGTTGAAAAAATGTCTAAAAGGTTCAAACAATGATAGCATTGAAAATAGAAGGAATTGGAAAACGATGATCATGGATAAGGAAGAAATTTCTGAGGTAATTCAAATGAAATTGAGGGTGGTTAAATCAGATAACAGACGCACGCTCAGGGGTTCATTGATGATCTGTGGTCGTACGGAGCTTTCTATCGAACGTGACCTAATGGTATCGTGTTCTGGAAATTAGATGCAACCTCGATGAGTTTAATTTAAAAAAAAAAGAAAATAAATGGTGTCTAATTCATGAGAACACGACATGTACTTTCCTTTTCCATACTCTACATCAGGCGGCCTTCATGTCACCCTCACACAGTCATGTGTGGGGTCATAACACGGCTAGCACATGGCCTTCTGTGACAACACAGTACATGGTGTGTACTCAAATAGTACACAACTTATACATAGAAAATTTCATGAATTTCCTCTTTTTTCTCAAAAAACATGAAAAGGAAAAAAATACCTAAAAAGAGGGCCAGGGTTCTTACAATCATCCCCGTCAACAAAAATTCTCTCCAAATTTATCCAGCAAGGCGGCACTAAAGAAGAAACCCCGAACAACTCTAGTCATTGATCTCGTACATCGGCCTCCCTCTCCCAAGTCTCGCCTAGTACACGCTCGTGAATCCATAACACCCGTACCCAGGGAGCAGACCTGTCAAAAAGAACAATTGCACTATGATCTTCAATCCGAATAGGACGCCCCTCAAATTAGGAATCCACCTCTAAATCGACCTCATCAGGTTGAAAGTCATGAGACATGCCTGAGAAATAATATCGAAGATGAGAGACGTCAAATATGTCGTGGATAGCCCGGTACCTCTAAGTTAACAGCAGCTGATAGGAAACTGGCCCAACACTTTCCAACACTACAAACGGCCCAATGTATCTCGGTGAATTCTATCCCTATCTCATAATCCATATATTTCCCAACCTCGATGTGACACACTTGAAAACATGATCCCGACCTCAAAATAAAGAGGTCGTCTCCACTGATCAGCATAATATTTCTAACGACATTGTCCTGTATCCATCCTCTTATGAATCAACTAATGATTCTCAGTGGTCACTTGGACAAGATGAGGACCCAGTATAGCTGCCTCTCCTCACTCTAGCCAACACAATGGTGATCGGATTTCCCTACCGTACAAATCCTCAAAAGGTGCCATCTGAATAGTTTCCTTGAAACAATTGTTGTAGAAGAACTCCAAAATATTAATGTGTCTCTCCCAAAAACCTCCAAAATACAGAATACATGCTTGGAGCATGTCCTCAAGAACCTGAATTGTACTCTCAGACTAGCCATCTGTCTAGGGATGGAATGTCAAACATAAAAGTACATGTGCAGCCAAAGCCTTTAATGCACATGCAAGACCCATGAGGTAAAACATGGATCCCTATCTGATACAATGGAGTGCATAACTCCATGTAGGTGTACAATCTCTCAGATGTAAAACTGTGAGAGGTGACCAAAACGGAAGGTATCCTTGATCAACAAGAAGTTTGAAATCGTCATGATATTTTCAATGAAAACCGATACTGCATCGTCCCCTCAAGGTGGCCTCAGAAAACATGTCACGAAATCCATCAATACATCATTCCATTTCCACTTGGGAATGGGAAACTACTTTAGAATTCCTACTGGCTACTAATTCTCCCCCATCACCTGCTGACAACTGGAACACATCATAACAAATGCAGCAACATCTATCTTCATACCTGACCACTAATACTGATGGTGTACATCACGATACATCTTGGTGACTCCAGGATGAACTTCCCAAATAGAAGAATGAATTTCCCACATCATCTCCTCGCTCATGTCTGCTGGCACCGATACACACCCCTAAAAACACAATACATCATCATAGCCTATGGACCAACCTGGAATATGGTCCTCTACTGACACACATTCCTACAGGACTAGGCCTTCTGAATCAAATAGTTTCCTCATATGTACTCAATCATGAAGGGTAGAGGTAACATCTATAGAAGAAATAAATGTCGGAGTGTGTTAGTTGTGCACCTCCAAATGTATCTCAGAGAACAAAACCCTAAGCTAACACTCACTGCTGACCTCCTGCTCAGTGCATCAGCCACTACATTACCTTTCCAAGTCGTAAATGCATGCTCAATGTCATAGTACTGATGATACTCAACCCACATTCTCTGCCTCAAATTCTTGTCACACTGGGTGAAAATTCAGTTGATATTTTTGTGGAAGGTGTATACAAAAAAATTCTCTCCCAGAATGTAATTTCTTCAACAACATAAGGTAATAACAACTGCTGCCAACATGAGATCATGTGCCGGGTAATTCCTTTCATGTGGCCTCATCTTCCGAGACTCGTACACAATGACTCCATATCCACACATAAGCACATATCCCTAACCGATAACAGATGCATCGCAGTATATGATATAGCTCATTCCCTAATCTGGAAATAGTAGTATCAGTGCTGATGTCAACATCCCCATCAGCTCCTAAAATCCAAACTCACAAAAAAATGGCCACAAGAACTTGGAACCCTTCGTATTCAGTGTTGTCAATGGAACTTCTAAGAGTGAATAGTCTTGTATGATGTGTCTGTAGTATCGTTCGAGCCCTAGAGAACTTTACACCTCAAAGAAGATAATTGGATGCTCACAGGAAACTACTGCTCTGACTTTAACTGGGTATACTGATACTCCAGTCTCTGAGATATCATGACCCATGAAGTGAATCTGATTCATCAAAATGTGGAATTTTGACATGTTAGCATGTAAAATATGCTCTCTTAGTGTACTCAAAATGATCTCAATATGGGTAGCATGTTTCTGTCGAGTGTGAAAGTATACCAAGATATCATCCATGAAGACAACCATGAAAAAATACAAGTTTGTATGGAACACTCAGTTCATCAGTGCCATGAAAAATGCAAGAATGTTCATGAGACCACATGACATAACAAAATACTTGTATAGACCATATATGCTCCAAAAAGCTTTAGGAGGTATATCAGATAGTCTAACACGCAATTGAAGATAATCGGACCTCAAGTAAATTTTCGAGAAAACTCCGTCTCCACAAAGCTGATCAAAGAGATCATTAATCATAAGTAATGCATATCATTTCATGACCATCAACTGGTTAATATCCCGATAATCCACAAAAAGCCTGAGATTACCGTTTTCCTCCTTCACATACAGGATATGTGAACCCCAATGTGAAGTACTAGGTCAGATGAAATCCTTTGCATGTAACTCCTCCAACTACTTCTTGAGATAATGTAACTCTGGTGTAGCAATCCTATGATTTGTAATGGACACTGTTTTTAATCCTGTAAGAAGCTCAGTCGAAAAGTCCACCTAACGCTCTGGAGGCAATCTAGAACATTTATATGGAAAGAAATCACTGAAACTTTCCACTAGTGGAAGAAGGTCCAATTGTGATGTCCCCTGGTCATCCAAATATAGACTAGAAATTTGTGATGTGACTGCACATAACCCATGATACTCTCTCCCACTCTACTATCTTAGACATTCCATTCTATCTTATAAAGAAACAATCCACCCTGTGGAGATATGAAACACACCCTACGGTGATAACAATCAATAACTACATAAAAGGGGACTAACCAGTCCATTATGAGAATGAAATCATAGCATGTCTTCTCTAGGATATAGAGATCCCAAATGAAGTGAAACCCATCAACCTCAAGAGGTCACTCCTTGCACTGACGTACACAATTAGTTATCATCCCTAATGAACTCTCTAGTGTCATGATGTCTGATAAAGAATGGAAACAGATCCCAAGGCACTCCATGAAAAAATAGATATAAAGATATTTTAATACCCTATGTCGAAATGATTATATGATAATATGACCAACTAGAAACATAACTCGATCTGTAGATGTTACAAAATCCTTCTCTTGTTTGTTCTTCTCCACTACAAAGGTCTGGCCTACTCCACATCCCTATGACACAGACTGACCACTCTAAGCTGAACCACCCTGCTATTTCTGATATCCTAGAGTCTTACCCCCACTATTGTGACCTCCAACTCTGCCAGAATGACCGGAATAACTCCAGTTCCCAAACTGGTGAGAAACTAGTGGAACTACACTAGTATGCAGAGTCATAGATGAACCCCGGTCCCCAGCTGCTGGTGATAAGACATGATAGAAGAGTTTAAGGTGACCCATATTACGGCATGATCAACACACCACTGGGACTCTCTAGCACATTGGACACTATTCATTCTTCTCATCCAATGGTAGTACAACACATGGCTACCAGAGGATGCATCTCGCCTTCTCAGATCTCCCTGTGTCGTCTCTCTGTGGTGCTACCTACTATCAGCTAGTGTAGCACTAACTATTAATGTTGACCTGTCGTGGCTAACAAATCTATATTCCCTATGATTATCCTCCGTGATGAATCACTAGTTGTTGATGGATGTTATGGAATTCAACATGAAGATATTCACCTAAAATATGATGTAATTTATAATACCATCTTTGATCCTCCTTACCAGGAAAAACTGATCTACTCCTAGGAAGGATGTGAAATGCTGAATCTCAGTGAAACGAGAGGAATACTCTATAACCGATAAGTTATACTGGTCCTTGATCATGAAATCCTGATCTTGATCATCCAATCTAGGTTTTTGGGTAGAAGTAATCTTAGAAGATGCACTGAAATACCTCCAAATACATAACCTACTGATGTCCCGCCTATGAGATCACGCCAACTATCTCTTGGAGGAATCCTGTAGCATGTCGGTGGCGAGCTTGACCCTCATTTCTGGGGGAGTCTCCAAGTGTTCGAAGATCGTCCACATGGCTTCCAGCCATGACTCTACAGCATGATGTCCTCCTTCCCTAAAGATGGTGGGAGGATTATGCTTCTGTAAAACCACTTCAGATCATCCATAGATGATGCATGAGGCGGTACTCCCGAGAGGGTCTACATCATCCTCATGAAGCCTTCCCCAAACTGTACGTCAGCATCTGCGTTTGGTATGACTATTGGTGCCAAGACTGGAACATAATGATGACCTATAAGAAGTCCTTGATCATCCATACCCAGTGTCTGATCATCTCCTTATAACAGGTGTACAACTAGAGGACGTCTCAATGGCATGATTTTGCAGGGTCAGACGCACACCGTATATCCAAATTATCGAAGAATGAAAACATGATGGACAATAAGGGAACATAAGAAATAATGCATTCAATTTTTTCAAAACATGACTACACGGTGTGTGCATCTATTACACAACGTGTTCCCTTAATCCATTCACATGGCTGTATACACTTTACACAACTAGTCGTGTAACACCCCAAACACACGACGTTTTGTCCTAACACATGGAGTGTACTTGAATCCATTCCACTTGACCAAGTCCTTTCACATGGATTACCCACATGGTTCCCCTAAAGCAATAATACACAACTTGTTTGTTCTAGACATGGTTTGTAAAAGATAACCTCACCTGACCCATTTTGTTAGTGACATGTCTGGATACATGGCTCACACTACATTGTGTGTTCAAGTTGGACACGGCATGTATATGAAGAGACTCCACCGACCCATGGTGTTAGAAACATGGTCTGCTACACGGGTTACACTACATGTCATGTTCAAAGCTGACATGGCATGTATAACTTCTGTTTTAATTCATTTATGTCATGTGCCACACGGTGGACAGAAGGTCTCTAGACACAGCATAGACACCCGGTACACTGCCTGTCCTACCAAAATTTTTCCAGCCTCGTGTCTCAGTCCAGACGGCCTATGACACGGTCAAAGGATACACTGTGTATACATACATTACATGACGTGTACTTAATAATAATTGTTTCCTCCAGAATAGGACACACATCATGTGTTCATAAATAAAACACTGTGTATTTTGGGTTTTCCTAGGTTCTAATCCTCAGACAGTATTTTACAGCCCAAAAAAACACTGAAAACATACATTTAAGGGACAATTTTCGATCTGTGAGGTCCCATAATCCTCTAAAATCATAGTTTGGCATCTTAAGAATGTCATAACAAGGTAAAAAAGTCAATGTTTCAAATAATTGCAGTCGATGAGGGTCCATAACACCTCAAGAACTGATGTATGGCCTTCATTTGAACAAACCTTATCAAACAATGGTATTGTATCAAGGCATTTATGACAATACATGCATATTCAACACAACATCTATCACATCATAATTCAATTTATAATGCACCCTAAATGGCCTAGAAGGAATGCATGACATTTGATTTTTATCAAGTATCAATATGATGATGGTGATGGAATACCCTCATCTCATTTGGTTGCATAAGAAATAAAACCTCAATAATACCAAATGTAACAACACAAAACATGGGAGTCACCCAACAGTGAAATCAAATAAACTGGAAAATTAAAAAAAACCGAAAAATTGTAATAATAGAGGTAATTTATATTTTCCATGTACATGGGATATCTATGCCCATGAACATCTTATTACTAATTACATATTCTGTATTGTCCATGAGTATAGGCTCCAAATAGTAATTCAAGTGAAAAGAACTCATCTGATACCACATTGTACCATCCCAGTTCTGGAAGCAACCTAGAGGCACCCCATACCTAGTTGGTAACATGGTCTCAAGCGAATTTCCCCTAACGTCAGAGGGAATTGACTAGCAGTGAGGGCCTTGGGTGTGACAACGAGGAAACTATGCCCTCATTGGCGGAGTACACATGGGAAGTAAACATATATATATACAACAACAGAAACAGTAACAATCCATACCATTATAAGAAACATAATACTAAAAGTAATAACAATTGGAGCACATATATAAAATGATGCATGATACATATGTCTTTTAAAACATCCTTAAAAGTCACAATGATGAGTACATTGAAAAACTAGAGTACAAAAGAAAATAGATAAACTTATCAGCATCACAAGCCATAGCATCGACCCATGATCTCTATCTCCACTACAATTCATGTACTTTTAGTAGAAGGGTTCATGACTTTATCTATACATGCAAAAATATACTAAATTTGTTCTAAAAAGCATGGCCCAAACCAGGTGTGATACTTCATCCCATAGGTAACCACCAAAATATTTGTGCCTAAAAGTCATTGAGTGTATGGCTGGTGATAAGCAAAAAGAAAGCAGTAAACAAGGAAATACTCAGCGGTAAAAATCCACATTTCAAACATTCCAATCAAAATAAGTAAGTAGCTAATCAAAGTAGTTAACCCTATAGGAAGTACTCCCATCCTACCACTATGGTTTAACCAAACAAATAAACTACTCAATGGGAAGTACACACATTCTAACCCCTCTGGTTAAACATATGTATAGACTCTCTTATGAAAACTCACAGTCAATTCTCTTTATAGACTCGTATCAGTCCTAAAAAAAACTCTAGGGAAACACTCAACATCCCATTACCCATGTGGCCCACATCGAGGAACTACATACACTCTGAGGAATCAATCAACATCAATTCTTCACGTGGTCTCGCATCGTAATTATAACAACGCTCTAGAGATGTCTTTACATCCATTATCCATCTGATCTACTACACCAGGTTCTCACAACCACGTGAAATTAAACAAGTATCGCAAAGAGTAGTGGCCAAAGTAAACATTAAGAACTACATGGATAATAGTCTACATAAAAATTATTATATCACAAGAACAATCACTCTATTCTACATGTAATAGGCATGGAAAGCTGGAAATATCCTAATAGGAAAAGCTAGAACAAACGTTCATAAACATCACAAGCATGGGAAAACATATCCATAGCATAGAAAACAACCCTAATCATATTCATATAACGTGTACAAAGAAATACATGCAATATTTCATACAATTGTTCTAAAACGGTAAACGCGCAATAACCTCATTCAAGGGTATTGGTCACAATTGTACAAAATTCTCAAATACTTCCAATATAAAGGAACAAACCATCTACTTCGGTGTAAGAAAATGTCTATAATTGAATCTTGAGGATTAAATCAAACTTAGAGAGATGAATATCTAAAAACCATATAAAATGTTCAACCGAAAATAAAATGTAAAGTATGAGGAATTGGAAAACAAAGATCTAAGAGAAGGATGAGATTACCAATAAGATTCTGACACAATCGACATTGGTCAAATTGGAGAACATACACAAGTCGAATATCTATGGGCATATGGAGCTCTCGGTCGAATGGGACCTAAAAGATGAGTGTTCTAGAGATTAGACGTGACCCTAATGTGTTTAATGAAAAAAATAAGAAAATAAAATGTGTGCACTTCATGAGTAATCAGTGTGTAATTGCCTTTTCGGTAGTTCACTTTAAGAAACCTCCAAGTCACCCTCACATAGTCCTGTGTGTGGTCATTACATGGCCATCACATGGCCTCCAACAGTAACGCAGTACATGGCGTGTAATCATAATGTACACGACATGTACTAATAAAATTTCCAAAATTTCCTCTTTTTCTAAAAAACAACAGAAAATGAAAAACATACCTGAAAAGAGGGTCTGTGTTCTTATAGTTTATATAATATATATAGATGGAAAATAATATTAAGGATATGTGTAATTATTTAATGATAATATTAATGAATGGATATCAGTTATGGTGGGGAAAACTAATCATTTCAACTCTAATAGTGAAATATCCATTATTTAGAATTTATTTAATCTTTGGATGGTTGTAATATCATCATTAATTTATAGAATTTAATCTATACTGAATTACACTAGTCATAATGTTTCTATGGTTACAATTATTGTAGTTTACTAACTATTATGTTTTATGGATTATAAATTATAGTTTCTAATAGGTTGATAATGAATATAATTAAATGAATTTAAATTTTTTTCATATACAAGAGATTGGAATGTATGGTGAATAAAATGTTTTACTGTTTTAAGTATAGTATCAACACTACTATAAAGGATATGAGTTTTTGAATAATAAATGACTTCAATTTTTACAAACCACAATTTTATTATAATGATAAATTGTGATGATTTTAATGGATGTTAAATAGTATGGTAGGGAGTTTATAATTACCAATTCTTTCAATGTTTGTACTTTTGTTATATTTCATTCCAATCTAGTAGCACCATAGTATGTTTGGATTAATGTTTTAAATTCAAATTTATATTTTCAGTAATTTTATTCAAGTTCAAAATATTTTTTTGGATGCTTCATGGGTAAAAATTATTTTTTTATATGGCCCTCTATAAATTTTGAGTACATTAAAAAATATTGAGGATTTATACCGTTATTGTGGGTTAAAATAGATACATAATTAAATGACGTGTATTGATGTAATTTAAGTGAGACTAACATTACTTTTTGGGAGCCCAACATGATACCAAAAAAGATATATTATATTTTAATATATATATGAAGATGGTATTTCATGAGATTTTTTATACCAACTAAATATATTTTCACTCTTGAAAAATCAATGATATGGGAGGGGTCCATGTATCTATATTCATTTACATAATTTTATCCATTTAATATATGTCTAATAAAATGATTTTCCTCTTATTATTATTATTTATTGAATTATATTTTAATTTTGGTAAGTTACATATATATATATATATATATATATCGAAAATTACATCATATAATTGTTTAATTATGTCGAGATACTAGGTATTGATTATTGATATGATGAAATATTCTATGGGATAGTTATTTCACATCATGTCTCACCATTTTAGTAGATATAATTCCAAAATATTTATCATATTTAGAATTCCTTAAAATTATGGTAAAATTAGATATTAAATAAATATGATGTATATGATATTTTCTATGTAATCAGTCCTTTTGAATGGTATTATTTCTATCAACTATTTTTCATGTGTTTATAGATAGTAAGAATAACCCAATGAGATTAACCAAATTTTTAAATTCAGTACGAAATTGTGATGATTAATTTCAATTTATTAGAATTAGATATTATGACTCATTTCCTTTAAAAGATAATCATTACAGATGAAGGATACCAAGGGTGGTCTAATGATAATTGTTATGTATCACATAAAATGGGACAACTCTATATCATCATTGGGTATCCTTACATTTACCATAGTTAAATTTATTTATTTTTACTATGTAATGCCAAAGTGATGGAATATGAGTGAGTAAAAAATTAAATTCTACTAATATGGGATCTAATTATTGAGTTGATATAAGTGAGATCTAATAGTATAGTATAATATACATAGAGTTTTATTCCCTAATATCATATTCATTACGTGATATGGTACATTTGGTAATGTCTAGGATTTAGATTAATTGAAATATAGGGTGAGTATCAAACCTCGAAATAAGTATCCAATAACATTAGTAGATCCTTCATTTTTTTGTGATGTTAACATATTATTATAGTGTATGAATGATTATAAAATTTGGTTTTTTGAGAATACAAATATTATAGGGGTTAACCATGAGGGGTCCTATTTTATTGAAATAGAAATTATTTAGAATTTATTGTATTCGATTAGAATATTTATAAAGGTAGATAATGAAATTCAACTCTGTTAAGATAAATGTTGAGTGATTGATTCACATTGGCAGGTTGAATTTGAGAATGGGTAATGGTTAGAATAATTGGATATCTCATATATGAGGTGAAAATTGTGATATGGGAAAGAACTTATTAAAATATACAAAATTGGAATTCCATGATTTTGGGAGATGACTTACCAAGAGATGTGTAACATATAATTTTCACAAGATAGATTCAATATATAAAAAAAGAAATGATTTTTTAGCACCTTAAGTTTGAGGTATGTCGCCTTTTTTATTTTTTTATGTGTTTACAGTGATTGGGATGAGTTGAGAAGTGGTCGGGAGAGTTTGGAAGGATTATGATTATGTTTGGAGGCTTCTCTAAGGGAGCACAGTTTGCCCACGGATTGGGGAAACCATGAAGGTTCTCCTGGAAATCGTGTAAGGGGGGCAGTAAGTTTCACACGGCCTGCACACAGTTTGCAAAACCATGCCAGTAAACATTGAAGACACAATAACCCAAGGCAGTGGAATGCACATCATTAGAGCATGGTTTTCCAAACTGTGCGGACTAACCATGCATCCACTTAAATTATGTTTTTTAAATTCCGGCTTCCTCGGGCTAGTTCCTTTTCACTTCAAATCTTCTACAACTCGATGCACAGTAGGTATTTTGGGTTCTCAGGGTTTATAGGTACACTCCTACACATTTTGGAAGAAAATCAATTGGGTTTGAATGTGGTTTGATGGAGGTTTCTCCAGGGTAATTCTCTCCTCTTGGATTCTTTGTGTTTTCCTCTCAATCTACACTCCCTCAATCTCGGTTTTCTAGACATACATATTCTGGATGAAAATATAGGATTTTATTTTCCATATTCATTGATTATTAGGATTGTGGATGTGTGGGAAAAAGATCTAGAGCAGTTTGGGTGGGGGTTGGCCAGATTTGAGGTGTAGTTGCATGTGGGGCGAATTCTCCAGAACCCTAAATGTAAGTGGCTTCTGTCTCTACCCCACATGGTTAGATATAGTGGTTTGGGTTACAATTAATTTTTTTCCATAAATTAACTGTGTTTTTATGTTTATAATTGGTTGGAAATCACATAGGGGATGTTTTGGGGATTTTTGAGAATAGGGGGTTTGGTTGTGAAATTCACTTGTTGTGAATTTAAAATGTAGATTTAAAAATTGGATGCCCTGTTAGATGAATGAAGATGGATTGTGACTTTTTTTTAATTAAGGGGTTGTTTTACTGAAAAATTAATTGGCATTCAAAGGGGTTGAATGGTGTTTTCAATAAATTTTTTATTTATTTATTTGGATTGGCATGTGATGGGAATTATGATGGGTTTTGTGTGGACTTGGTTCTTAGTGCTTATTGGTTGATAAGATTTATTGATTGTGTGAATTGTGTATAATGTCGGTGGTAAGAAACACTATAAAAGGGAATAAATAGTGAAAGGAAGGTCCACCAACAATGGTATGTGGACGGTATGTGACACTACATTTTGGAAGGAAGGAACGAGTTGAACGAAAGTTCCACCATGATTGATTACACCAGTCTGGGTTGTGGAACATTATGCTGTGAATTTACTTGCATGATGGAAATTTTTTTCCTAATGTTAAATAATGAAATGGAATATGGGATTTTTCTTTGGATTTCTGATGGTATGTTTTTATTATGGTATTGGTTTCACTTATGAATATTTTATATAGACTAATTTATATAAATTTGATACTAGTTTTATCCTAGTGGCATTTGTAGGGAATTAATTTGAGGAAATCCTAATTGGTTTTTATTACTCACTCATTCTTTGTATGGTTTGTGTTTTTTTAATTTTCGTATTCCATGACACATATAATAGAAAATAATCTCATTTTTCAAGTGGTCCATTATGATTATTTGGTGATTTGTTGGTTCTTTGAGCATCGAACTTGGCGTGGAGCTATGGAGTGTGTCATGGTTTATTTCAGGTCCCTTGATTAGTCTTCCACATGGTACTCTAATATTGTCCTAGTATGGTTTGGTTTTATTTGAAATGTATGATTGTTATGGATTTGAAGTTGTATTTTTAGTAAAGAATGAGTTTGGTTGTTTGGTAGACATTTTCCATATAGTTTTTTATTAGCAGTTTGTTTGGTTGGATGGTTGAATCTCCTCAGAAAATCATTACCCAATTTATTCGTGAATACATTGGAATTAATTTCCAACCTTTGGCTCCTTGAGAACATCAGTTAAGGCCAAGTATCATCTCTCCACCCACACAAGGCAATGGGATGGGGTGGGATGTCACAAGTGGTATAATTTTGTTCAGTCCATGGAATTCAAGTGAGAGCAGGTGTTCGATCATTGGTGTTGATCATTGGTCTTGGTGATGCCATTATTTCTTGGTTTATTCCTTTAGTAGGGTTGGTAACAAGGCGTATGATTGTCAGAACATGAAATGTATAGCATTGAAGGATGTGTCTAACCCTTTTTTGCTTAACGTCCTGTAATTAGGTAGTTGTGTACATTAGTTTTTAGGACACTTATATACATTAGATATCTGATTTTTGTGGGTTTAGCCAATGAGATGAGTATGACATACAGGGTAGAAATGACTACCCACTAGGATGGATATTTCATTGGGTTATAATGATCTATGGTGTTACATTAATGTGTTTATTTTGGGAATCTGGATCAGGTTTCAAAACTAAAGGGTTTAAAAAATTGAAATTAGTGGTATTTTGGATATAATTTGATTTTCAAAAATTGTTGGATTTTTTAAAATAGTGTAACAGGAGAAATGTGATTCTATGGAACACCTAGTTTTGATAGTTTTTATGTAATTTAATTTGAAAATTTTTATACCATGTCGAGTTATGGGAGTTATAATTATAGTTGTTTTTGTGTTGATAAAATTGGCATTGGGTAGGCGTCGTAGAGACCAACCGGAGGAAGCTGCTAAAAATATTGTTGCACCTGATCCCCAAGTTAACCAGTAGAAACTGTAGAGTAGAGTGAAACCTTTATAAGATATTGAATGTGAAAATAAAGTGGATGAACCAGGTCATGTGGATCATGTGGTTCAGTATCAGAGGAAGAATCCACCAATCATTAGGGGTGATTCTGAGCCAGATAGGGACGAAGTGTGGTTGAATAGAATGAATTAGATATTTAACTTCATTGTGAACACTGGAATCGCTTAAACTGAATTTATCCATGTACATGTTGGATGATCTTTCCCTTTAGTAGTGGGAGCTAGTGGTCCATGCCGAGATGGAATGAGGTGTGACATGGGAGGGGATTGAGGAATTTTTTAATAAATAGTTCTACACTCATACATTAAGAATTCAGCGAATAATGGATTTCTTTAGCTTGAAGCAAGGGAATATTGTGGTGACCGAATATATAGATATGCTTATGAACTTTTTTTGGTTTTCACCCTGGGTGGTGGGTATTAAAACGTTGAAGTAACAAATTTTTTAAGCTGGTATGAAACAAGAAATTAGTTCCAAGATAGTACTGTTGTGTATAACCTATTACAGATAAATGTTGAATAGATCTATGATGGTTTAGTAAGATATTTTAAGAGCTACAGGTGGGGGAAGTATGTTGGTCCCCCTCGGGAATTGTGGGAAATCCAATGCATGGTTCAAGAGAAACAAATTCAATTTTTTCTAGGGTAGGATTTCAACTCAGAACCCAATGAAAATATAGGTGAATCTTCCTCTGAATTTTCAGATCAAGGTATACTATTTAAAATTTGGCTCTACGGGGCACATCAAGAAGAATTTTAAAGTACAACCTCAAACATGTCATAATTATAAGAAGATAAGAAATATACAGTGTTCTTGTGAAGATGATCCAAGGTCGTGTGTCCGTGAAACTCTTCAGGGTCCCAAGGGTCTTATGCCTTGACTGGATGGGGGAAGCAAAATATTCCTTTGTAGTAGACTAAAGGGTGTCATGGTGATTCTTGAAATACCATGACACTTCATTTTGGTAATAGGGAGAAGAGTGTGGAATGTAAAAAGTTGTTTGGAGAAGAACAAGCAAGGATGGGTGATCAATCGGGACCATTCATGGTTTGAGGTACAATTTTTTTCTAAAAAAAATTTAACGTTCATGCAAATGTTGTTTAATACAGGTGCATCACTTTATTTTATTTCTTCTCGCATCGTTGATTTGTTATGTCGAGGCCATTGTTAGTTATGGATAACATCAAATTGATGTGGGATTTCTTGTAGTATGAGATGGATTCTTATGATATAATCCAGGGAATGGATTGGTTATCAACATTTAAGTACCACATCAATTTTAATGAACAAACGGTTAGCTTTGTGATGGAGGATGGTGTGAGACATCTATATAGGGGGAGAAGAGTGAGAAGAAGGGTCAAACATGTTTTTCGGAATAACCTCATATCAGTTGGTGATCCTGTCATTAGATTCACTAGAAGATGTTTAAAAGGGTGTTATTCTGATAGTTCTCGATCATTTTGTTCAGGTATTTCCTGAAGAATTCTCAAGGCTTCCCCCATGAGTGAAGTTATTTTTATTATTTATATAATTCTCTAGACCATTCATATCACTCTTCATCTAACCGAATGGATCTAACAGAAATTTGGGATTTAAATATGCAATTGGAAGAATTAGAGAACAAAGGGTTCATCTGGCCTTGCACGTCTCTGTGGGAAGCGCCGGTCTTGTTTGTAAAAAGGAAGAAATATCATTACAGCTATGTGTGGATTATAATAGACTAAATCAGGATATGATTAAGAATGTATATCCACTTCCATTCTTTGATGATTTTATTTCACTATTTATTAAGTGCTATGTGGATCTATAAGATTAACATGAGTTCAGGGTGTCACCAATTGTGGGTGAGGAAGGATGATATTCCAAAAAAAAGTTTTCAGAAGTAGATATGGCCATTACGAGTATGTGGTTATACCCTTTGGTCTTAAGAAATCCCTAGTAGAGTTCATTTAATTGATGAATATTATATTTCAAATATTTTAAAATTATTTTGTGGTGGTATTTGTTGTTGATATACTCGTGTATTCAAGGACATGTGCAGATCATGGGTAGTACATGGCGATAGTGTTAGCTATCATGAGGGATCATCAGTTTTATTCCAAACTATTAAAGTGTGGATTTTTGATACATGAGGTTATTTTTCTTGGCCATGTTATTTCTGGGAGGGATTTTTTAGTTGATCCTAAAAAAAGAGAGGTGTTTATGTCATGGAAACTACCAAATAATGTTTTTGAGATATGGAGTTTCCTTGAACTATTTGGGTATTATCGATGTTTGGATTGTGATTTTTCATGATTGGATTCAACAATGTAGCATTGAAAAAAATAATGTTCCATTTCAATGGAACAAGAATTATCAAAAAAAAATTAAGATCTAAAGGGTCGCCTAACATTAACACGAATCATGGGATTTCCAGAACTAGGGAAAGAGTACGTGGTGTATTGTGACACATCAGGATAATGGTTTGGTTGTGTTCTCATGCAGGGGGATCAGGTGGTGGCATATGGATCACGAAAGTGGAGGTTTAATTAAAATAACTACCCAACACAAGATTTAGATTTGGTGGTAGTGGTTCATGATTGGATTATGTAGAGTCATTATATATTTGGTTAGAAATTTATAGTGTTTTCCGACCACAAGAGCATAAAGAATATATTGTCAGTGATAGATTTTAATCTGAGGAAAAGGAATTGGATTGAATATCATTATATGTTTTATTTCAACTTAATGTATGCAATAGGGAAGTGAAATTCGATGGTGGATGCATTAACAAGGAAATCATTTTCTCATGTGGTGAAACAATCATCAGATCAGTGGCAGTTGACGTTGGTCATAGCCAACATGTGGATGGAATTTGAGGACCGGGGAGACATAGCGGTATTCAATCATGTTTCATTGGTTCCTGGTTTAGCTATTTTCATAAAACAGGAACATTATTCTAATTCCAGGATCATGATAATGAGGTCAAAACTCAATGGTGGGGAGGCCACTAAGTGCTGGGAACCAAATGAGAATTCAGTTTTGTGTTTTCAAAATCGGATGGTGGAACCAATGTCTTGTCAGGAGAAACGTCTCAGGGATAATCATCATTCCAAGTGGGTATCCATCCTAGAATATTGAAAATGTATAAGTAATTGAAAATGTATTTTTGTTGGTCCTGATTGAAGAGGGATGTTTCCGAGTTTATTTCGAGATACTTCACTTGTTAGCAAGTCAAGGAAGAGAATCAGCAGTCAGTTGGCATGTTGAAATCATCACAAATACCAGCATGGAAATGGGAGCAGATTGCAATGTATTTTTTGATAGTTCTCCCATGAATGGTTAGGGAAAATGAATCTAAATGGGTGATTGTGTATTATCTCACAAAGTCGGCCAATTTCATCCCTATTTGTGAATCTCATAAGGTGTATGATCTTTGAGATATCTTAATCCAAGAGGTGGAAAATGGAAAGATTTTCCAGTTTTGATTGTATCAGATAGATATCTGTGGTTCACATCTCATTTTTAGAGATCCTATCAGCAAGCCATTGGGACACAGTTTATGATGATCATGGCATATCATCCTCATATGGATGACCAATCCGAGAGGACGTTACAAATCATGGATAATATGTTAAGTGCATGTGTGATGGATTTTTCTAGTTCATGAGAGGAGGAATTTTTATTGGGGGAGTCCTCCTATAATAACAGTTATCATGGTTCAATATATATTAATCTGTTTGAATCTTTGTATGGGAGTGTTTCCATTATACGCTATTTTAGGTGGAAACGGGCGAGACTTCAATTATTGAACAATAATTTTCAAGTTGACTATGAAAAAGATAAGGTTGATCATAAAGTTGATGGATATGGTACATAGTCCTCAGAATTCATATGCAGACCATCATCGATGACCGTTATTGTTCAAGGTGGGTGATCATGTGTTTTTGAGAATCTCTCCTTGGTTGAAACATTGTCATATTGGGATTTAGGGAATGTTATATTCAATGTATATTGGGACTTTTGAGATAATTTAGAGGATTGGAGATGTGGGTTATTTTTTGGATTTTCCACCTCATTTTAGTGCCGTGCACAATGTGTTTTATGTGTCGCAGTTGAAAGAGTATCATCCAGACCCTGTGTAATGGCCCGAAATTTTGAATAAATATTGATTCCTATTTTCATGTGTTATTTTATTTTATTTTTATACTCAACAAAAATGTTTTATTTGATAAACATGATTATAATTAAAATGAGACCATTGGGTTTTGACTGTTATATGACCATCGGTCAATATGACCGTTGTGAACAAAATGTTTTGATTATTGTCTCTAAATATAAGTAATCTTGGTTAATTATTATAGAAAGAAGATTCGATGGCCTCACCTAGTAGTCTTGGACCAATCGAAGACCATCTAACAGAACTTGGGAAGGAGGTAGCACCATTGGGATTTGCTCTAGACCAAACCCAACCCGAACTTCATCCTGTGAAGCTATAACGGAATCACCTTCGTGAGAATTTCAAACTGATAGAAATTACTACTCGGGCAATGTTGGCCGAGACTCCCTCAGACTCTCTCACCTTAGCACACCTTACACTTAGGTCTTATGCTGGTGTGATAAGTGGCTATGTAAGAAGACCGTAACTTCCTTGTGTAATCCTTTGTTTTATATAAAAATTGGGATTTCTTCTTATGATGGTGTTTATGAATTTTCAAATGACCGGATAAATATTGTATTCATATTTTTGATGAATTTTGGAAAAATGATATTTTAAAAATGTTTATGTAAACCATAAATAATTAAAACTGTGTAATGATTATCGAAAAATGGTTTTCTACAATTATGTTCAGTACAAAATTTCGAGTCTGATATGATCAAATTGATTTTTGATGAATAGTAAATTATGAATAGTGATTTTATGATTAGGATTAGTAATATGACCAAATGGATTAGTAATCTCACTTAAAGAAGGTTTTAAAATAATCTAGATACCTTGATTATGTAATGTGATTCAATAAAATGGTTAAATAACGGTTTGATAAATTATTATTCAAGTATTAGTTTTTTCAAGTGAATAGTGTTTTTTAATTAAAAATTAAATTAAAAATATTTAGAAAATTATTTTTATAAAATGGATTTCTTTTTTGAACTCAGATCACCGATATTATGTTATGGTAATTTTTGGGGATTTTTTCTGAATAAAATGAATTTTTGGTGAATAGTGTATTTATTTAAAAATAAATTTAAAAATATTTAGAAAATTATTTTTATACAATGGAGTTCATTTTTGAAATCAGAGCATTTATATTTGGTTATTGTGAAATTTTGGGATTATTCTGAGAAAGTTGAATTTTTGATGAATAGTGAAAGTATAGTTTTTAAGTTACGGGTGTTTAATGACACCATTAAATGATGTATTAAGTATGTAATCAATATGGTAGACTTATGAATAGTAATATAAGGTATGAGGTGTCCCATGTGGCCAATACCATGGGCAAATACCATGGGCAAGCCCATGGTTTTTCCAAAACCACTAATGAGGTGTGCCTTGGCCATTAATGCCTTTTCCCCTCACTTTCCCAATAAATACCAAGCCCTCATCTCATCCATTCGACTCCCCACTCTTCCGCAACAAATTTCTGGTCTCATTACCTTCCAAAGAGTCCCCCCAAGGTTCCCCCACACCCTCAAGGTTCCAACCTTTGAGGTTTAAGAGTTACATTTTAAGGTAAGGGATCCGACCTCTCTCTTTCTTTTCAAGTAATCTCTTTTATGTCGTTTATTTTATGCTCCATATTCTTATGTTATAGGATGTTCATTTATATTCATCCTACTACCCCTTTCAGGTTAATATGATGAGATACCCCCCTTTCTCTCATCAATTCGTTTTATGAATGTTTAAGTGGCGTCGTTAGGCTGCCGAATTTTTAAGGGATTCTTTCACCATTCTCATTCTTTTCAAACTTATACTTTCATGTAAAGTCTTTCAAATTCCTATTATTTATTTTGGGGTATGATCTCTAAATCTATCATACTGAACTTTTATGGTCATATGATGAGACACCCTATTCTTTCTCTTTAATTCATTTTTGTTGAAGTTTATGTGGCGCTATTAGGCTGTCGAATTTTTAAGGAATTTTTTCACCCTTCTCGTTTTCACGTTCTACTTTCATGTAAAGTCTTTCAAGTTCCTTTTATTTATGTTGGGGTATGATCTATAAATATATCATACTGACCATTTATGGTCATATGATGAGATACCCTATTTGATCCCTTCAATTCATTTTTGTTTAAGTTTAAGTGGCGCCATTAGGCTGCCGAATTTTTAAAGGATTCTTTCACACTTCTCATTCTTTTCAAAGTTCTACTTTAATGTAAAGTCTTTCAAGTTCATTTTATTTATGTTGGGGTATGATATCTAAATTTATAATACTGAAATTTTATGGTCAAATGATGACAGTCCCTATTTGATCTCTTAAATTCATTTTTGTTGAAGTTTATGTGGCGTCGTTAGGCTGCCGAATGTTTAAGTGGTTCTTCACCCTTCTCGTTTGGAAGTTCTACTATCATGTCAATTTTTCAAGTTTCTTTTTTTTATGTTGGGGTATGATCTATATATCTATCATACTGATCTGTTATGATCATATGATGAGAGACCCCATTTGACCTCTTCAATTCTGTATTTTGAATTTTTAAGTGGCGTCATTAGGCTGCCGAATTTTTAAGTGGTTCTTCACCCTTCTCGTATTGAAGTTCTACATTCATGTAAATTCTTTCATGTTTCTTTTTTTATGTTGTGGTGTGATATATATTTCTATCATACTGATTATTTATTATCATATGATGATATGCCCCATTTTACCTCTTCAATTCAGTATTTTGATGTTTTAAGTGGCGCCGTTAGGCTACCGAATTTTGAAGTGGTTCTTCACCCTTCTCATTTTAAAGTTCTACTTTCATGTCAATTCCTTTATTTTCCTTTTTGTTATGTGGGGGTATGATCTCTATATCTATCATACTGATATTTTATAACCATATGATTAGAGACCCCATTTGATCTCTTCAATTCAGTATTTTGAAGTTTAAGTGGCGTCGTTAGGCTGCTGAATTTTTAAGTGGTCCTTGCAACTTTCTCCCTTTTCAAAGTTCTAATTCCATTTAAAGTCATGCGAGTTCCTTTTTATTATGTTGGGGTATTATATCTATATCTATCATACTGATATTTTATTTTCATATTATGAGAGACCCTATTCAATCTCATCAATTCGTTTTTGGTTGAAGTTTATGTAATGCCGTTAGGCTGCCGAATTTTCATAAGAGAAATCTTATTTTTGTCTTCCTTTCATGTTCTTTATTTCATATGGTATATTTTCAAATTTTCATTTCCATGTTCTTAAATCCCTTATATTATGTCCCTATACTGTTTTATGGGTCATTTCTGAATGTTTTACCCATGTCCCCTCTCTTATCAATGTTTTCTAAAACCCCAAAACATAGCCGTTATGCTGCAGAATTTTCGTCTCAATGTACCTCTCTATCTTTTCTCAAAATTATTTTATTTTATAAAGTGAATACTCAAGGATCTTATTTCTATAGGGGTATTCACATATATATCAAAACTTTCTATTTTAAATTATGGGATTTACATACATTAAACCCTCTTTCCCTTTCCGTGGGTTTAAAGTGACATATTGATCATGTCATTAATGTAGTTTTTAAAACGTTATGATTATGAACTGAAACCCATTTATTTTATACTATATGGGTTGTTTATGAAATTATTGATGATGATATATGTGGCTCACATGATAATAAAGACATGTCAAGGCTGCACCCAGATAGCGCTCTAATGCATTGGGTAAAGACTTAATCTCTAGAGATGACCATTTTAACGACGCCTTGGTGAATAACCATGGTAATTTTTAACGACACCTTGGGGATGGAACTTGGGGAAACGAAACGATTGTCAATATTAAATGTTGCAGCCACATCTTCAAGTTATGAAAAATGTTATTTTTAATTATGATGTATCTCATGATTTCTTTCTCATGCCTTAAAGTTCTTTTCATGTCCTTATTGAAGTATCTCAAGTTCACATGTAAAATGTTTCTCTTTTTTCCATTACTGGGCCTTCTGATCACCCTTTCTTTTGATGAATGTCCCCAGGTTATGAGATGCAGTAATGAACCTAGGATGAACTAAAGAAGAAGCCTTTCAATTGTTTAAGAATAATGTTTTATTTTTTTTCATGTATTATGTTCCTTGTTTCCAAGACACTAAACCATAACGATCCTTAGTTCCGTGTAATGAAATGAAAGTTATGTTATAAAAAGACGGGTTGATACAGTTGGTATCAAAGGATGGTTTAGTTATTTCTTGAAATTTGGATATGAAAACTTTAGGAAGAACCCTATAGAAAAGTTTAAATATAGGAAATCTTCCTGGTATTTTTGTGAGTATTGAGTAAGGGGTTTCCATGAAAATACATCCTTGTCTCGGTATGAGCAGGTTGAGGTGGCTCTGGCACAGATGTTCATAGGGGTAAAACCTGAAAACAATGCTTTGAGCTGGACTCGAACGGGAACTGGTACACGACAACGGGCCTTGCTGTACTCTTGGTTACGATACTCCTGGGGGATATTCTTTGGTAAATTCATAAGCATAGTATGAACCATTGTTAAAGGAACAAAGATTCACATAATAATATTTGATCATGGGTAACATAGGTTGGAACATGGGGGTTCACAAGTTAGGGTATAATTTTCTTCTACAAGTTATCCTTATATGCTTTAAGCTCCTTTTCATGATTATTGGTTAAGTATTTAAGCCTGTAATTATAATTTATCTTCTTAGTTAATGGTGGGAGATGGAAGAACATGTCCCAATAACAAATGTGATAGGAAATGCAATGATTGCCATATTAATATGAAGGTGATGATTATGGGATTAAAAACTGATTATTATTTTGGAAGACGTTCATTATTTTGGGAAGCATATTTGATCGAGGTAAATAGATTACTATGGTATATTCATTGAGGAGTAAGGTTGACTTATATTTTTAATAATAGATGAATTTAAGGTGGACTTATAGTAATTTAGGTTACTTACAGGAATGATTAACCTATATTGGGTAAAATATGTTTAGGTTAGCTACTTTTGTTATAAGATGTTAGGAGTGGTTGATGTTGTTTGCAGATTATAAATGAAGTTTATTTTGGAAGACCATGTTATCATGTCCTTCTTTTATTAGGGTTTCAATCTTAGTTTGGTTTTCTTTGAGGAATTTTAAGGACTGTTATTTATGGAATGGTCTATGATGATCTTTGGGTATTACCATGGAACATTGAAGATTTAAAAGTAGTTTCCATTCCTATGGGATTATTTCTTTTTTAAGAGTTGTTTTACCTTACCCTTTCTATTTTTGGGATAATGTTTAACGATAGAAGAAATAGATAGTTGATCTTTTGTGGATTATGTGATTCTCTAGAAGACGATTCTTGTGTTTTGATGTGACCAAGTAGTTTTGAATGCTCATCGTTTGGAGAAAATATTAGTTTTAGTAGAGTCTTATTAAAGTATGAAACTCTACATGAAGGTAGATATATTTTCTTATGTTCTTGTTTTATGTTGTAAATGAATTCCTCAAAATTATGAAAAGGAACATAAAACAAAAACATTGTTGGTTTACGTTTCCTACTGGGTAATCAAAGACCGTTTACACAGATCATAAGTTTAGGATTTTCTTATGGTTAACTTTATCCTAATCATGTTTTCTATCACTCTCCTTTAGAACGTGACCCTTTGTTTTTCTCCTCCATGTCCATTTTTCCTACATGGAATCCTAGTATGAATAAACTCGGGTGGCCTTTTTACTTCCTTTTATTTCTTTAAATGTAATGTTGTTACTGACTCTTTTTCCAATGTGGGAGTTTCAATGAAATTTCAAAACCCAATTTTAAAAATTGCAAGGACGCAATTTCTTAAGGGGGGAAGATTGTAACGACCCGGAATTTTGAATAAATCTTGTTTCCTAATTTCATGTGTTATTTTATATTATTTTTATACCCAACAAAAATGTTTTATTTGATAAACATGATTATAATTAAAATGAGACCATTGGGTTTTGACTGTTATATGACCATCGGTCAATATGACCGCCGTGAACAAAATGTTTTGGTTATTGTCTCTAAATATATCTAATATTGGCTAATTATTATAGAAAAAAGATTCGATGGCCTCACCTAGTAGTCTTGGACTGATTGAATCCCATCTAACAGAACTTGGGAAGGAGGTAGCACCATTGGGCTTTTCTCTGGACCAAACCCAACCCGAACTACATCATGTGAAGCTAGAACGGAATCGCCTTCACAAGAAGTTCAAAATGATAGAAATTACTACTCGGGCAATGTTGGTCGAGCCTCCCTCAGACTCTCTCACCTTAGCACACCTTACACTTAGGTTCTATGCTTGTGTGATAAGGGGAAATGTAAGAAAACCGTAACTGCCTAGTGTAATCCTTTGTTTTAAATACAAATTGAGATTTCTTCTTATGATGATGTTTATGAATTTTCAATTGACCGGATAAATATAGTATTCATATTTTTGATGAATTTTAGAAAAACGATATTTTAAAAATGATTATGTAAACCTTTAATAATTAAAAATGTGTACTGATTTTCAAAAAATGGTCTTCTACAATTATGTTAAGTACAAAATTTCGAGTCTAATAAGATCAAATTGATTTTTGATGAATAATAAATTATGAATAGTGATTTTATTATTAGGATTAGTAATATGACAAAATGGATTAGTAATCTCACTTTCATAATGTTTTAAAATAATCTAGGCACCTTGATTTAGTAATGTGATTCAATAAAATGGTTAAATAACGGTTTCATAAATTATTATTCAAGTATTAGTTTTTTCAGGTGAATAGTATTTTTTAATTAAAAATTATATTAAAAATATTTAGAAAATTATTTTTATAAAATGGATTTCACTTTTGAACTCAGAGCACCAATATTATGTTATGGAAATTTTTGGGTTTTTTTTTTTGAAAAAAATGAAGTTTTGGTGAATAGTGTATTTATTTAAAAATAAATTTCAAATTATTTAGAAAATTATTTTTATAAAATGGGGTTCATTTTTTAAATCAGATCATTGATATTTTGTTAGTGTTAAATTTTGCAATTATTCTGAGAAAGTTGAATTTTCGATGAATAATGAAAGTATAGTTTTTAAGTTACCGATGATTAATGACATCATTAAATGATGTATTAATTATGAAATCAATATTGTCGAATTATTAATAGTAAGATAAGGTATGAGGTGTACCAAGTGGCCAATACCATGGGAAAATACCACGGTAAAGCCCATGGTTTTGCCAAAACCACTAATGAGGTGTCCCTTGGCCATTAATGCCTTGTCCTCTGACTTTCCCTATAAATACCAAGCAATCCTCTCATCCATTCGACTCCCCACTCTTCCCCAACAATGTTATGGTCTCATTACCTCCCAAAGAGTCCTCTCAAGGTTCCCCCAAGCCCTCATGGTCCCAACCATTGAGTTTTAAGAGTTAAATTTTAAGGTAAGGGATCCAACCTCTTTCTTTCTTTTCAAGTAATCTCTTTTATGTCATTTCTTTTATGATCCATATTATTTTGTTGGAGGATGTTATTTTATATTAATAATACTTCCCATTTAATGTTCATTTGATGAGATAACCCCCTTGCTCTCATCAATTCGTTTTATGAATGTTTAAGTGGTGCCATTAGGGTGCCGAATTTTTAAGGGATTCTTTCACCCTTCTCATTCTTTTCAATGTTCTATTTTCATGTAAAGTCTTTCAAGATCCTTTTATTTATGATAGGGTATGATATCTAAATCTATAATACTGACCTTTTATGTTCATATGATGAGATACCCTATTTTATCTCTTCAATTCATTTTTGTTGTGGTTTAAGTGGCGCCGTTAGGCTGCCGAATTTTTAAGGGATTCTTTCACCCTTCTCGTTTTCAAGTTCTACTTTCATGTAAAGTCTTTCATGTTCCTTTTATTTATGTTGGGTTATGATATCTAATTCTATAATACTGACCTTTTATGCTCATATGATGAGAGACCCTATTTGATCTCTTCAATTCATTTTTGTTGAAGTTTAAGTGGCGTCATTAGGCTCCCGAATTTTTAACGGATTCTTTCACCCTTCTCATTCTTTTCAAAGTTCTACTTTCATGTAAAATCTTTCAAGTTCCTTTTATTTATGTTGGGGTATGATATATAAATATCTAATACTGAAATTTTATGGTCATATGATGAGAGACCCTATTTTATCTCTTAAATTCATTTTTTTTGAATTTTAAGTGGCGTCGTTAGGCTGCCGAATTTTTAAGTGGTTCTTCACCCTTCTCGTTTTGAAGTTCTACTATCATGTCAATTATTTCAATTTCCTTTTTGTTATGTTGGGGTGTGATATATATATCTATAATAAGGATATTTTATGATCATATGATGAGAGACCCAATTTTACCTCTTCAATTAAGTATTTTGATGTTTTAAGTGGCGCCGTTAGGCTGCCGAATTTTTAAATGGTTCTTCACCCTTCTCGTTTTGATGTTCTACTTTCATGTCAATTATTTCAAGTTACTTTTTGTTATTTTGGGGTATGATCTATAAATCTATCATCCTTATCTTTTACGATCATATGATGAGATGCCCCATTTGACCTCTTCAATTCAGTATTTTGAAGTTTTAAGTGGCGCTGTTAGGGTGCCGAATTTTTAAGTGGTTCTTCACCCTTCTCGTTTTGAAGTTCTACTTTCATGTCAATTATTTCAAGTTCTTTTTGTTATGTATGGGTATGATATCTATATCTATAATACTGATCTTTTATAACCATATGATTAGAGACCCCATTTGATCTCTTCAATTCAGTATTTTGAAGTTTAAGTGGTGTCGTTAAGCTGCTGAATTTTTAAGTGGTCCTTGCACCTTTGTGGCTTTTCAAAATGATAATTCCATTTCAAGACTTGAAAGTTCCTTTTTATTATGTTGGTGTATTATCTCTATATATATCATACTGATATTTTATTTTCATATGATTAGAGAACCTATTCTATCTCATCAATTCATTTTTGGTTAAAGTTTATGTAACGCCTTTAGGCTGCCAAATTTTAATAAGAGAAATCTTATTTTTGACTTCCTTTCATGTTCTTCATTTCATATTGTATATTTTCAAATTTCATTTCCATGTTCTTAAATTCCTTATATTCTGTCCCTCTACTGTTGTATGGGTCATTTCTGAATTTTTGACCCATGTCCCCTCTCTTATCAATGTTTTCTAAAACCCCGAAACATTGCCGTTATGCTACAGAATTTTCGTTTCAAAGTACCTCTCTCTCTTTTCTCAAAATTATTTTAGGTTATAAAGTGAATACTCAAAGCACTTATTTCTATAAGGGTATTCACATATATATCAAAATTTTCTATTTTAAATTCCTGGATTTACATACATGAAACCCTCTTTCCCTTTCCGTGGGTTTAAAGTGACATAAAGATCATGTCTTTAAAGCAGTTTTTAAAACGTTATGATTATGAAATGAAATGCATTTATTTTATGCTATATGGGTTGTTTCTGAAATGATTGATGATGATATATGTGGCTCACATGATAACAAATACATGTCAAGGGTGCGGCCTGATAGCGCTCCAATGCATTGGGTAAAGACTTAATCGCTAGAGGTGACCATATTAACGATGCCTTGGTGAATAACCATGGTAATTTTTAATGACACCTTGGGGATGGACCTTGGTGAAATGAAATGATTGTCAATATTAAATGTTGCAGCCACATCTTCATGTTATGAAAAATGTTGTTTTTAATTATGATGTATCTCATTATTTCTTTCTCATGCCTCAAAGTTCTTTTCTTTTCCTTATTGAAGTATCTCAAGTTCAGATGTAAAATGATTCTCTTGTTTCCCTTACTGGGCCTTCTGCTCACCCTTTCTTTTGATGTATGTCCCCATGTTATGAGATGTAGTAATGAACCTAGGATGAACTAAAGTAGAATCCTTTCAAGTGTTTAAGAATAATGTTTTATGTTTTTTTTTCATGTATTATGTTCCTTGTTTCCAAGACACTAAACATTTATGATCCTCAGTTCCGTGTAATGAAATTAAAGTTATGTTATAAAAAGAAGGGTTGCTACACCCTGAACAGGTGATTCGTTAAGATCATGCAGAGTTTGAACAGGATTTTTCCTTGGTGTACATTCCTGTGTCGATTGATTGTAGAAAAGATAAATTATTTCATGGTAAAATCATCGATTAAATTCATGTTTTGTGGAATCATGGTCAGGTTCGAGAGGAGACATGTGAGTGGGAGAAAGAAATGTTTGAGAAATGACCTAAGCGCTTTTGGCAAGGCAATGATTCTCTACTTTCCTAGGTCAGAAATTCCAATGGTGGTGAGAATGTACTACCTCCAGTGTGAGGTATGTATCTTTTTTTTATGAATTTTTATGTGTGTAATGTGCTTATAATTTGTTTAGAAGATGTTGGGAGATTATGGAAGGTTTTTTATCTTGTTTGTAGAATTTTATATGGGATCAAGATTTTTGAACGGTTATGTGAAACCGTGTGGGTTCTCTAGGAAACAGTGTAGTGGGGCAGTAGAATTTGCACAGCCTACACACTTTTTTCCAAACTATGAGACTAAATTTTGGCGACACCATATCCCAAGGAAGTGGATTTCACATGGTTAGCGCACAGTTTTCCCAAACGTGATGTAACTTAAAGTTAGGTTTTATAAATCAAATCTCCCACATGCTTTCCCCTTTTAACTCCAAGTCTTCTCCCACTTGAGTCTCACTCAGTATTTTGGTTTCTATGGGGTTTAATGTGATCTCCCACAAGTTATGGAAGAAAATGAAATGGGTTTCATGGTTTTCTGAAAGTGGTTTCTCCCATGAAATTTTCTCCTAAAGGTTTGTGGCTTCTCTATCAACTCCAATTGGATAGAATTAGTGGTTTTGGTTTCAATTAATGTCGTTTTCCTAAATTAACATTGTTTTGATGTATGAAATTGTTTGGAAATCCCATTTGTGATGTTTTGGGGATTATTGGGAAATGGGGGTTTTGTGGTGAATTGATGTTGTTGTGTTTTTTAAATTTTTTTTTAAAACGGGTTTCCCTTTTTGATGAATGAATATGGATTGTGATGATGTTTTTCAATAAAGGGATTATTTTATTGAAATGGTAATTGGCGTGAAAAAGGGTTTAAGGGTTTTTTAATCAAATTATTGATTTATTTAAGTGAAGTGGATTGTGATTAGAATGATGATTGGTTTCATGTGGCCTTGGTTCATAGTGGTTATTGGTGGATACGTGTTATTTATTGTGTGAACTATTTGAAAAGTTGGTAGGAATGACCACTATAAAAGAGGATGGATAGTGGATGGACGGTCCACCACCAATGGTAAGTGGGCAGGATGTGCCACTATATCCAGGATAGAAGGAACGGGTTGGACGGAAGTGTTTTCATGATTGATTATACCGGTTTGTGTTGTGGAAGCTTGCAGTGTTCATTTATTTTCAAGATGGAAATTATTTTTCTAATGATAAACTATGAAATGGTTTATAGAATTCTTGTTGGGCATTCCATTGGTATGTTTGGATTATGTTAATGGTTCCACTTCTGATTATTTTATATATACTTTTTTATATAAATGTGCTAACAGTTATATCCTAGTGGAGTGTGTAGGGCTGTCATTTGGGGAAGTCCAACATCATTTTAATACTCACCACTACATGGAAAATTAATAACTTTATAAGAGTTGTATTTCATGACACATGTAAGAGTAAATAATCTCATTTTTCTAGAGGTCCATTGTGATGCATATGTGATGTGTTGCTGCTTGGAGCATGGAGCTTGGTGTGGAGCTGTGGAGTGTATCTTTTTTTATTTCAGGTCTCTTGTTTAGTCATTCTCATGGTACTTTGATATTTTCTTACTATGTTTAGGTTTCATATGTCATGTGGGATTTTTATAGATTAGTTGGATTCCTTTTTAATAAAGCATGTGTTTGGTTGTTTTGATGACATTTTCCATATAGTCTTTTATTATTTAATTGTTTGGTTGGTTGGTTAAATCTCATGGGAAAAGCATTCCCAAATTTATTCATGAAGCCCTCAACATTTATTTCCATCCTTTGGATCCTTGGGAATGTCTATTAAGGACAAGTATCACCTCTCCTCCATCTCAAGACAACGGTATTGGATGGGATGTTAAATATTATTTATGTAATAACATTTAGTTTAGATAAATGAGTAAGGATTTTATCCAAGGACAGTTGAGATCAATGTTGTAAATAGAATTAGTTGGACCATGTTGTGAACTAAAATAATAGTATTTGAATTATTCGATATATAGATATGAGGAAATGATAAAGATAATGTATGATAAAAATATCTACAATCTACATTTGACAAATTTTATCCTATTCTTTTTATTTTATCATGAACAATTACATCTATGACATGATTCACCAATCACTGTATGATGATAGATATTTTTATTTCATCACTTGTTGGATGATGTTTTCAAAGGGTAAAAGTATAATCCTATGTTCATAAGGAAATATATTCCTCTATGGTTCAGGATATTTTAGAGGGACATTAGAAAATCACAACATAATATGGGATTATGGATATCTAATTTACAATTACATTTTTTCAGAAATTGTTATTTATAATCAAAATATTTATTGAATGTTATTTTAATAATAAATCATATATTTTACCTAAATGATTCTATATATGTTTATTTATGAGAAATACAGGTTTAGTTCTTCAATTTTTTAAATTGAATAAATATATAGATTTCATATTTTAATCTACAAATGTAATTTTTACATAACTATTTATAGTGACTTATTTGAAATAAAAGATTTTAGAATGTATTATTCACTCTATGGGGTAAAAATAGTATTTTAACTATTAGTAATAGATTAAACGTTTTATAGGATACCATGGGAGATGAATTCAATGTTGATCTATGTTGATCAACATGGACACCCCCTTAACATATGTTTTATATATTATCCATTTTTGGATGGATTTAGCTCACATATATAAATGAAATACAGGATTCAATTTTCCACACATACTCATTCTGGGAGGATAGTTATTTCACTAATTTTGGTTGAAAAAAGACAGTTTTTTTATTATTAAAATATTTTATTGAATTTTTCTTTCACAATTCTGATGTCATGTAATCATTTCATAAAATAAAATATATAAATATAAAAATTACATGTTTTGAATTTTTCATTCAATCACTAGTATGATGAGGGAATAAGATAATATGTTTCACCCCAATTATCTATGTATTATAAGTGAGGTAGATATTGAAGAAAGGTGTCACAATGATTCATAGTTCTTTTTCATTATAATTTTTATTTCATTTCATGTCATAAATTTATTTGTTTCTCCTAAATTATTAATATTTTATTCTATTTTCATTAAATTTAATACAATAATTGGGTCTAGAAATCAATAAAATAAATATTATTGGGTTACACAATTTCTATAATTTTTCACATGCATGTATTCTTGTGGATATAAATCCATCCATATAAGTGTCTTAAATTATATTACATTAATTCCAAAAAAATTAAATAATTTATTATTTATCGACAATACCATTGTAATTGATTTATATATTATATATGAATGGTTTTAAATATAAATAATTGATTAAAATGATAAACACATTAACGAAGAGGTTATGTAATGTATAAATTTGTAGAGAATAAGTAGAATCTATAAAACTAAATAATGTGAGATTCAATTTTATTGTTAAATTATAATACTAATGCATAATTTAGGCTCATTGATATTTTTCTATTTTTAAATTATTAAATACAAGATCATATTATATATTATAACTTGTAATAAAGGTTGGATTCTCATAAATATCATTTTGAACTATGCCTATAGTTAAATTTATTTTTACTTAGCGAATTTTTATATTTCATTATGGTTTCGAAGTAGAAAATGAAGGAATTTAAATTTAAATTTTTTTATATAATATGACTATTATTAATATAAAATATTATAGCTAAAGTTAAATAAAATACCAAATCTAAAAATATTTTAAAAACAAGACCTTCAAATCAAATACATCATGATGGTTTATAAAGAAATAATCAATAATCTCATCCTTCTATGAGGAATATATAAATTATTCCGTATTCATAATAAATTTTTATGTAATAATTTGTCGAATTCATAAAACACAAGAACATAATTTTACAATCTGATGATGTCTTTCATGCTAAAACCAATTTTTACATGATTATATTTGAAATTATACATTTTCACAATTAGAAATTTAATATAATAAAATATATTATGTAAATTAGTAAAAAATCTCAATTTTAAATAAGATAATGACATTTATTATTAATTATAATTAAAATATTATTATGAATTCTCATACATTCTTTGAATATGGTGAAATAAATTTTCAAATTATTTTTTGTATTTTTAATTTTTAATTTTTAACTATATATTAAATTGATAAAATAGAAATGAATATTTTAAAAATGTGGTGAAAAAATATATAATAATATTAAAACTCAATAAATTTAAAATCATTATTAAATAATATTAATAAAACATATTGGTATGAGAATATTTTTATACCAAAACTATTTATATGAATTCAATATTTTAATTTATGAGTTTATTTTTTCATATTTAGATGTGGAATTAAAAAATTAAGAACTGAATATAATTTCAATTTATTAATAAATTTGTTTTAGGGGATACCATATAATAGTTATATAAATTCAACATTATTTATTTAAAAACATGTTATCATGAAGAAAATAACAATTTTGAAATATAAAACCCAATCCTAAAATATATGAAACATATTTGAATCCTATTTGAAATGTAATGGATGATGCATTATCAACCCAATCCCACCTCATTATTATGTAATTTTGGATTAATTGACCATGTAATATAATAGTGATAACATTGAATTATAAAGGGTACCCACAAATGCTATATTTTGTTCACCTATAAATGGGAATCACTTCCACTACTCCAATGTTACACTTCTCTTTGAAATTACACATGATCCTCCACACACATAATCTTCATTATAATAACATTTCTATTTTAAAATTAACAATTTTATTGATTATTTAATAATTTATTTCATGGCCAACTTTATGGGAATATCATGACTCCAATGATGTTAAGTACAAGTGCATATTGCATTCAGACAAAAGTCATGTTATCTTATATACCTACTTCAAAATATGTTAGTCAAAAAGTATTTTTTTTAACCTATTAAAAAAATTTCTAATAATGTATAACATCAATTTTTTTATAAATAATTCATATATATATACCTTGTAAAATATCCCATTTATTTTGTGGTAAACATGCATTTTCTTACCATCAATATTCCCACTAATAAGTAAACATGAATTAATAATAAATTCATATTTATTATTTAATAACAAACATCAACCATATTTATTTTTCAAACATTTAATTTACTATAAAAAATATTATTGATATTTTTAGAACCCTTTTAGATCAATTGTGGATTCGTGAAAATAATATGGTGTTTCCTTTTATAAAAAGATCAATTACTTCAAAATCATTACACAAATGGTAAATTTTTATTAATTCATCTCCAAATCCATCTATTTAATACTCAATTTTGGAAAATGATTTTCATTAGATATGATTCTTTTTTAAATATGAAAATCCACAATTATTTAATTACATATTCTTTTAGTAATCATTATGATGTTTTTTTAGTCATTTCTTGAGCCGGAATTATTAAACCCACTTCCTACTCATTTGTTTTATAATTCATATGATTAATATATGGTTTATTTATTTTTGTGGAACATATATATATTATTTTTATTTTTTATTTTGTCTTTTCCAATTATTATATATCCATGAAATTTATTTGTAAATTTTTCATATCAAATGAGATATTATGGAATGATGATGATTTAAGCCTAAACCACCATGATACCATATCAACTTTATGATGAATGTATTGAGAGTGACCCTCGACAATAGAATACAATTTCATTTTATATATTATCAACACATATTCTATGTATCCAATATATTTTAATAATAATTAATTATTTCATTCTTTAGTAAATATATTCATCATATATATGATTTATTGTTATTCCTATTTACTATTGTGTTATGCTTTATTTACATTCTTATTCCCATAAAAGGATTTAATGATCACCCTTATCAATATAAAGATCCCCATATTATAATATTCCATTTTATAAGATTTATGATATTTTGAATATCTATATAGTAGATTAGATAAATATGCCATTATTATTATTATAATTATTTCATTAGGTGTTTAATAAAAAAAATATCAGAACCTCTTGAGAATTGGTATCTATTTTCAAAATTTTATGTTATTAATAATGAAATATTTCCTATTAAATAATTAAATAACTATATTATTTAACATAGTGGTGTCTTGTTATTTTTCAAAATTTTTAAGAGGTAACATTCTTGAAAAACCTATGAATAATTCATTTGGAGAAACATATAATTTGGATAAAAATAGGAAATTTTGTAAGGTTTTTTAGTATGTGGAATTCATTAAGATTACATCTCTATCTATATATATGAATGTGGATATACAATTAAAAATATTCACATTGGGGTAGTCACCATGGGAAGTGTGGGTTAAAAATTGACACGGTCACCCCACTAATGTATGATGTGTGGTTATAAGACTATAATCTTTACAAGACACTCCATGGTGTCATGATTTGGTTAACTATATACTCTTTAAAACCACTATGAAGGGTTGATTATCTAGTTACTTTGAGGTACAATGATGAAAATTAAATGATAAACAAACTTAAATTAACAATGGGGAAACCAAGAATTATATAGGTTGAAGTAAATAAATTATGGGCTAATGTTATGATGAAAACATTAATAATAATCAAGTTTGGATATCATTGATTATATTTAATATGGTATATATTAAATATTAATCACTCATGTTGACAACTTTTGTTTTACTAATAGTTAGAAACAGAAGGAACATAGCTAACTCACGGTGTGAGGGTCAATATTATAATTACCTTAATAAAAAACCATTATAATTGAATGTAGATTATGAAATATGGTAATTCATAAAAATAGAAAATAAAATAATTTTATTAAAAATATATTGATAGATGAATTTCAGATTAAACAAAATAGAATAAGGATATAATATTATTTAGAATATTATGAATAAAATGACTTCTAAAAGAAGTTACAATTTCCTTCATGTAAAAAATGTGGGAAAAATAAACAAAGAAATTTATTCACATGGAGTAGAAACTGATTTAATTTTTTTGTTGTGATCAGAATCAATTAATCTACAAGCAGAATACGAGGAGGCCGATTAGCATAGAGTGAGGGGGAAATGAATTTTAAAACCCATTTATATTCATATGACTTATATGGGGAAAATATGGGAAATATTTAAGTTAATAACCTAATATAAAGGATAATATTGATGGTCAGAATCAAACCCCTCCATTTCCTCTTAATCAATACAAATAAAATGAAATCAAAATTACTAATGTTACCTTTAAAAATGAGGTGGATGGGATAAAATCTATCATTCACACATGAACTGAATGTATTATATTTTTTCTTCTTAATAATATTAAAATTTATCAATAATTATTTCTATAAACTTAATATTTTCAACCTAATGACTAGATGTTTATTTTATAAAAAATAACTAGTTTCAGGATTATTATGTCGCATGTTATTGTTTATATTGAACTGTCTTTGGAAAATATTAATATATTTATGTGATAAATATAATGTGATTATAGAATAAGATTTGTTCTATCTAATTTTATGAAATATTTTTTTTGAATAATCTATTCAATATTCTATCAATACATGATAGTATATAAATGGATAATGAAGAATATCCATATTAAATAAAATATGAAACGCGAGTGTCAATACTGAATAAAGAATAAATCTTGGATAAAATGATTGATGAAAAAAAATATTTGATGTAATCAAGTTATAAGGCAAAAATATATGATTCCACTGTTTTTATGAATTATAAAAGTCAAAAATTATTTTTTGAACCTTATATATTTGAAATAAAACATTGGATATTTTCATTATAAGGTAAAAATTAATATTATGTGGATGTTATTTTTATATGTGGATAATATAATTCCCCAGGTTATTAGAAGTCATATTTTTTACATATCTATAATTTTATTATTAATTATTTTCTTTTTGTTCATGGAAATGAAATAGATTACGAATTAATTGATACATGATAGGTATAAATAAGAAAATCACCATTATGTGTGAATATATTTAAAGTCTCTCTTAAATATAAAAAAAATCATAAATAATAAGCGATATCTGATAGCATCTTCACCTGTGATAATAACCACATCACAATGAAAAACTATAATGATGAAGATCATTATCAAAGGAGAAATAATAATTTCATATCTTACAAGTAAAATATGAGATTTATTTTTTTGTATTGATTTTTTTAGTAACATTATATATATGAATGATATATGGTTATTAAAAATATGGTAATTAAAAATATAGTAATTGAATATATTTTCAATGAATATATTTTCATCATATATACATTAAATATGAATAATAATGTCATGTGTTGTGAAATAATATAAATCATAATGAAATTAAAATATGATATTAAATTATTAAAATTATATTTATTTACTTCTGACAAAAAGAAATTAATAATAATATTATTAAAATACTATATTATTTATATAAAACAGTCAAATAAATATTTCCATATAAATGGATTAGTAATATTAAGTTGCAGAATACAAATAAGTAATTAATGTAAATTCTTGAGGAATACTTCTTATAAAAGTAATGTTAATTTTCAAAGAATTTTTCAATTCAGAGAAGCATACATTGTCCAAATAAATTAAATTGAAACTTATTAAATAATATTACATATTAAATAATTTATTAACAGCACAAAAATAATAAATCAATTTTAAATAATATTTAGATCACTTGATTTTAAAAACTATATTTTTCAATAAAAATCATTATTATAAATATTAATTACCATTAAAATGGATGTATTTAAATAATTATATTCTTTTGTAAAATTAAAATAATTTTTTAATTCATTATATAAAAAATATCTCAGTTTTTTTGAAAACATTCTAAACTAATCGATTTTTATAGTTATTGAAAAAATACAGAATTTTCTATTAAATAGATCATTCATAATATAATAAAGAAATAAATTTATAAGTGATCCTTTTGATTGAAAAGTATATATTAATTAGTTAATATGAATAATTTTAAATTAAATAATTTGTTCAATTTTTTAAATAGATGTCTGATAAATTTTTAAATATACACAGAATTAATTATTATTTTTAGGAATAAATTTATTAATGGTAGTTCAAATATGGCAATGAGTGATTTTAGATTACATTACATAAATACCATAGATAATATTTTGGACTATACAACACCCTAAGGATAAAAAAATTTCAATTAATATTTTTGAATGTTAATGTTTTATCCTAACCATGGGTTTGATGAGTAATAATAGGAATAAGTAATTATAAAATATATTTACAAATTAATTATTAATACTAATAATTAATAAAGTGAAACTTAGTTCATAGTTACTTAATTGCGGTTATTAATAACTTTATATGTATAAATTCATTTTTTCCATAAAAATACAATCATTATACATATTGTTTTTAGGTTTTTTATATAAAATTAATTAGAATTGTGTTATTCAATTGTGTTATCCCACCAAGGCTATATTCCCTATGAAGGGGGGTGGATGTGGTTATGATACATTGGAAAAAATACCCATTCATATATTTTTTCATTGTAAAGAAACACTATTATCTATCTTTTATGAAGAATTTTTTCAAATGAAATGAAATCATTCATGAGACACACATATTTTACATGGATCTCCCATGCTAGAATATTTAAATAGATAATGAAATTATAATGACCAGATTTTCCCAATATACTATTTCACAATACCAAAATAATGTTTCAGATATATCACTTTTATTCCTATTAACTCTAACGCTAATATTTCTATGTATATATTACTCTTTTAGAAGGCACAACCCTCAATCATTTCATCAATGTCTCTCTTTCAGTGGAATGGATCACATTTATCCCCTTCCACTTGTCATTGCACAATAAAAGACTCACACATAGTTTGAGGGAATTTATGTCCATTCATTAGAAATAATTAATTCATCGTTAATTATATGTAGATGATATTTTTAAGTCCCACTATCATCCACTTCATTAATTCATTTTGACAATGATTTATTAGGAAATACCATCTGAATAATTTAGTTATCATCACATCCTTTATGGAGCTCACAATACTATCATGAAACTTCCCACATTATAAAAGTATACACTGGCTTCATTAACCCCAAAACATTTTTGATACTCTCCTATTTCGTGATTCTCAACCATACTTTGAGAAGAAACATCCATTCATGATTCTCAAAAAAACGTATGATGATTCCTTAGACTTTGTAAAGAAAAAAATTTTAGTCACCTTTTTTATACTTCTGGAACCTAAATAATTTCACGATGCTTAACACATTTTGTCTCCTTTAATATGTTTTATGAACAATATTTCTTCAGAACCTTTTTCACATGAACAAAATCCATGAATTACCTTCACAAATTCAGATCCATTGAATATTCATTATTTTTCATCTACTTTTATTAGGGGGTAGAGTATTATTTATATGCATTACCACCCATTCCAAAAGCATCTATCCACATAATAACATTTCATGAATAAATATTATCTCATTTATTAATCTCCGTACTTTTTAGAATCATCGGTGAAATTTCATGTTCATAAATCTCCTTGTAGTGGAGGATATTTATTTTCATCCATTCATGCATTCATGATGATCTACATATTGTAGTCACCGACATTCACTGTCAAACTATAACACATTCATACGTCTAAACATATTCATTAAACCTAGAATTCAAGACATAAAATTCATTTGACCATCTCCTTAACATAAAGAAACTCCAATGACCGTGAAAATCCAGATATTCCATATATTTATAATGCATACAGGGACATGCATAATTTAAAATGATTGAGACAAGATCAAATTTCTGGACGACAAAAGTTTAGCAATCAATTTGAATGAGTGCCACCATGTATACAAAAAATTTTATACAAAATACAGAGTATCCATTCCTCTTCCATGGATATTTATCATCATACAATGTCAATAGGGATTTGGAACTAGAAATTACATTGTTAAAAAATAATAAAACAACCGAACATTAATGATACCTTGTTGTTTTTTTTTCCAAAAAAAATTTATGATTTATAATTTTTTGAAATTAAATTACATTTTTAAAATAGCATGTCAACATTAATTTTATTTAAATTAATTATTTTTTTAGAAATTTTTGAATTTTCTACGAACATTCGAAAATATAGATTTTCCTAAAACTATCAATTTTTTTAATATATAATGATATAAAAATATGTTGAACATTTCAAAAACATTTATATATATATAAGTATATAATTATGATATAATATGATATATAATTAAATATAATATTGATTTTTTAGTTATATGTAAATCATTTTCGAAACCATTGTGTCATATCTTCTAACAAAACAAGGTCTTACTTCTAATATATTAATCTTGTATTTAAAATAGAACATTTGATATTGTTTTTTATTATATAATTATAAAAAGAAAATTATTTAAAATAACCCATATAATTTCCTTGCTACCAATAGTATACAATATATTCTTATCCACATTTTTTCTGCTTAAAAAATTTTAGTTGTCTAGAAAGAGTTCTCCATAAAATTTTTTTCATGTTATATTATAATTAAATCCTATAATTGGTAAAAATGGAACCTTATTTAATGGATAAAAAATTTAAATATAAAAATTAACATTAGTCATTTTTTTAATATAAATAATTTTTATTTTGAATAATAAAATTTATTATCAAATTATTAATGGTTAAAAATGTTTACTTGTTTTCTTGTAAAACTAATTATTGTTACAAAATAACATAATACTAAATAATATTATTACATATAAATATATTTCTTAAAAATAATATAATATTTACTATGAATGTAATATCACATGTATTGAACCAGAAAAAATCCAAGGTATTTTTATCTTTTGGTATATTTTAGATGATCCATTTTCGAAAAAAAGGGTCAGAAAAATTTTCAAGAGTTAATATTATATGATGCATGTTTTTGAAAAAAAATTAATTTAATTAAATTAAATTTAACAAGAATATTACACTAAATAAACATAATTGGGGAAATTAAAATTTATAAATGTTTTAATAATAATAATAATAATAATATTAATATTACTGTTATTTTATTATTAATAGTATGTTTATTATTGATATTTTTATTATTATTAAGATAGTTTTTCAAGAGATCTCAATGGCGATATCCCTCAAAATCGCATGACCCCTACCAGGTGTGCACGCGACCCCCCCATTGATCCCTCCAACTACAACCCATTTCTTCTATATTTCTTGTAGATCCAAGGTCAAATCATCTCAGTAAGATCATATTCTCATCCTTATCCCTTTCTCAGCCGATTTTTGGTGTCCCATCACATTATTTCTTTCAAAATATCTATATGTAAATGGTAAAGCGATTTTCTTTCCTTCATCTGATGATTTTGGTGTCCCATCGGATCTGTTCGTTTCGTCTTTCCATTTGTGTTTCGATGAAATGTTATCTTATAATGGGTTCTCTCATAAGTCATTTATTAGGGAGTATTTGTGTTTTTTCTACAAATATATATACCAGTAGTTTCTTGGGCTATTCTGTGTTGTTTTGGATTACCACCACAGTCCAGTTTAAGGGTTAATATATTTGGGTTTATATATCTAATTTTATATAGTGTGTTAAGGTTTTTATGGTTTAATAGTAATTTTATTGATGTCCATTGAACATTTATATTGTGTTTCATGGTTATTATAATTGTTACAGTGAATTATGAATAAATTTGATGATGTGAAAACATATACATAGGTATAAATATTTTTACCCTCATGAGAATTGACTCTTGGTCCAAGGAGTTATTAATGTTCATTAACTAATATATATATATAAATGTATATAATTATATGTGCATGATGGTATGTGAACTTTTTGAGTTGTCATTGAAAATATGATAAGTTCTGAGTGTTGGATCAGTCAGAAATAGTTTTAGGATCCCTTACCATTCCATTAAACTTTTTAGAATGTATTAGTTAATTAGTAACATGTTATTTACACATTTAAGTAATTATTTTCTTTTTATTGTGGTTTTTAGAAAATTCATTCCTTGGTGACTTGGATGAAATGGTAGAAAATGATAAATAATTTGTTAGATTAAAAAAGTAATTATTTTTTAATAAAAACTCTCCATCAGAGGTTCACTGTCCGGATGCTAAAATATCGATATTATATTTTATATCATTTTCAGTAATGTTTTGAGTTCTGAATATTCCTTTTTATTATTACATGTTATGTGGAGAGTTAATATTCACCCCTTTGAATAATGTGAATTGATTTTTCCTGATCGAGTAGTTTAAATAGAATTAATTAAATGGTTATTTTGACAGGGAACTAGATACGATGGCATGAACACACCTATGGTTAAATTAATAAGCATTTATTATGAGAACCTAAATGTTGAAAATGTTTACACATATATTTTATAGTTAAACCAGTACTTTTGTTATGTTTATTTAAATTAATATAAATGGTGTTGATGTTGGTGGTATAAACCAAACACATTTTCTCTAATTATATTAAGTAATTTATATGAAATATTTCTAATCACAATTTCATGTGGTTCTATACAAAATAAATCAAATAATATATATTAAATTATAATTGATCTTCCCAAACTATCCCTTTCAATAAATTCTATCAATGTGATAGAAGACTGATAACAATATCCAAATAATAACTATGACAACATTAGAAACTGATAAATCATGGTATCATTGTCTTTAAATCCCAATAATAATTTTGGATAAATTTTTCCACTACTGTCATACACACTGAGTAAACATAATAATAAATTGTGTGATTTCATATGTTGGAATCACTTTGTCTAATTTAGTAAATTATGATATTAGTGATAATATGTTTGAATCATTAATTAATCACATTAGATGTAATTATGATTATAATTATGAACATGAATTAAGTTTATGAATTGGATAGAATGATGGTAATTTTTATAAACTGATCATTTTGTATTATGATGATAAATCAAGTATAATTGATATTATAATTGTGAAATTGATTGGTTACATTTTGAGCTAACATGATATTTATATGATTGATACCTAAGGGTTTGATATTCATTATCATGCTGAGTTTTTTTATAGATGAATCATGTTTAATTTGGACACCAATAGTCTTAGTTCATGCGTCTTTATGGCCTAATGGTTAAGTGAACTAGTAGTAGTTACCTTAGAAAGGTGTGTATGATAATGTCAGTTTACTGATGGATAGATGAAAAGTAACATGACAACAAATATGTGATTCTAGTTATGAAAAAGGGATATGTTATGGAATTCTTGAAGGAGTGATTCTAGCTACGTATAAGGGAGTGATTTTGGTGTGCCTTAGGGTGATACTCGACTTACGCCTAAGTGTGAGATTATGGATAGTTGGAGGCAGATATTATAGTTATTGATAATTTATGGTTTTGTTTAACATTTGGTCATATGTAAAATGTTTATGGTATATTATGAATGATGCATACTCATTTGGATAACCTGACATCAATGGGTGATCCTTTCACATACAAGATGATATACCCACTGACATAGATATATTGGTAAGGCCAAAGATGGATGTATGGTACAATTTTCATTTTAGAATCCCTTACTAAGTCTATATAATTTAATTTTTTATTAATTACCATTTATACTTTGTCACATACTATCATTTTTTGTTAATTTGACAAAATGGGTTGGGCTAGATGCCATGGCTGCCGACCAAAAGATATTTATAACTCACACCATGATCATACATCATTTGTCACCTGAGTAGATATTATTGATCAATGAACATTGGATTAATTTTATTTTATGTGCTATGTACATTGGAGCTAGGTATCACAACACTTCACTATTTATCAGGATTTTATTGGTATTGATTTTTCAGGTGTTCTATTATTTTGTTAATTTTTAAGGATTGTACATGTAGTATCATCTATTGTTGAAGAATTGTTGTAAATTGGATTTGGACATTTATATTCACATATTATATTATACATACACTAAATAACATTATTATTAGTAATTCCCCTGCTGTTGGTATCTCTAAAATTATTATACCATGGTGTAACAATAGTCTTGAGTGTATAGTCTCCCCATCATATAATAAATTGTCCCTAACTATATGTTGGGTTCCACTGGTGTATGGGGAGCCATAGTTGAGGCCATGTGACCCACTGATCCAGCCACTTTCTAAGAGGACAGTTGTGTGGAGATGTTTCCAAGTTGTATCAGATATCTATGTTAGTTTTTTATACAATTTTCAAAGATACACATGACAGTAAGAATGTTTTTTTTTCTTGGTAAATAGTTATACTTTGGACTGTTCAACCATCCTTATAGGAAATTAATATGTGTCCATGGATGGTATTTTAATTATTATTTTTTTGATATTTTTGTGAATATGATTTCAACTAGAGTGATTGTTGTAATTTTCCATTTTTATGGATTTATGAATATTATTGTATTTTACCCTTGGCATGATACTGAAAGGATGAATAATTACATTCATCGTATTTGGAATATAGAAAATTCACATTCTAGGTTTTTACCACAGTATGTAGCTTAATACGATGGCTCATTTTTCTTCTTATTGTGTTCCATCAGTTTTATGACATGAGTGATTGTATAACCTACTTAGATTTTATTATTTCTATATTTCCTGACATCTTAGCATTCTATCACTATTTAGTATGACATGTTTATGTTATTTCATGATTTACCTCATTTTTAGATTCTTGTAGTGACATGTTTTTGTAAATTTTATAATGGTAATTGATTTCATGGCCGTGCTATAGTTGGTTTTTATTTAATGAGAGACAAATTCCAAACAATAATGTGTATGTGCGTTTTATTGATCTGTATATAGCCTCCCAAATTACAAGACAATGGAACATGAGCATGTTGTACTGTGAAATTAAAAAAAACGTTATTTTTTTCAATGTTATTTTGAATTAAACTGATTAACCATGTAAATGATCAGTTAAAAGCATGTACGTATGATGGGGAATGGTTCATAGGAGGTAACCCATAATGGGTGATCATATTTACAATGGTTATTTATTTGAAATTGGTTTTCATGATTATGGAAAATGATGGATTCTTAAGACCCTTGTAGGTTTCATTATCTATTAAGTCAATTAATTTTTGAAAAATTTACTAATATTGAATGAATATTAAAAAGTATAAAATTAATTAAAATGGATGATTAAAATCCCATGCTTGTTTTTTATTGTACCTAATGTAAAATTCATGTTACCATTTTTATTTTTTTTAAAATTAATTCCTTATTATTCTTATTTAAATATTATAGATATTAAAATATTTAAATGTGAAATAATATAATGTCCGTAAAATGGAACCCTTTGTGGTTTCTACCATTTTGAACCTAATGTAAACATAGTTATAGGTGCCAATTTTTATTGTGTTTCCTTGAAGTGAAACCTGATGTGTTTTTCTTAGTAAATTAACTTGCTTTAGAATTTTCCTGGTTGATCGGCTCTTGATCAGACTAAATTGACATTGTTTGGAATGTCCTCGTGATGGGGTATACATTTTTTTGTCTATGGCCAGTCATGGTAGGTAACACCCTTGAAATTAAATAAATTTCAGTTGTCATGAATTTCTGAAAATTTGTGTCATTCATGTGTCATTGCTCCTTTTAGGACATTAAGTTTTCAATGAAACACATTTTTTGGAGTGGTAGTCATTGTATCCTTGAATTTTTTTGTGTGTTAGGAACAATTAATTATCCTTTTTATCTGTTTAGACATGCCTAGTGATGGGCCGGTCATGTTTTGACATTGCTGTCAATTTTGATTTGATTTTCATACCAGTTGTTTAATCATTTGAGTTTATGGATGTTGTGAAGTAGTGTAATTTTGAAGAGATAGTATATCTATTATTTTGATATCTATGATATTCCTATGATATGGATCCTTGTTTTAGTTCTGTTAAATATGTGACCTATCATGTAGAATGATCACAACCAAATAGGACCATTGAGGGAATGGTCAGGCTTTATTAAATACAAGTGAGTCTTGTTAAAATTAAATAATGTTGGTGTGTTCTTGGGAGCACGATGATGGTGGGGTTAGAGGCATATGAAAAATATGAGAATCGTAGTTTGTCATTGTTGGACTACAATAGTTAATCTTGAATGATAATAGGATTCCATGGTTAGAAAAATGATATGTGATCAATAAATGATAGTGTGTCGGTAGGTGAATTTTTTTTTGCAATGTTAGTTGATCAGCAGTGGTTTGACTTACCTTTATGATAATATTGTAATCCAATTATTGTACTCTTCTTTACGTGATGCGCATGTCCCCTATATTGACATTGTTTTTGATTCACAAAGATATTTTTGAACATACACCACACTAACGATCTTAAAGTGGACATGCTTATTTGGGTGTTTCCATTTGTGTTTCATGTTGATGTGTGGTTCTTATCGAGACATGTTATTTCATTAGTGATATTTTGGTTCCTCTTTAGGAATTCCCTACATGGACTCTCAGACAATAACCATTTCATTCATTGACTCGGCTGTCAGGAGAATTCTAATATGGGATTACATAATGATGAAATGTGGATGTTGTGAACTTGTTCTAATGTCTCATTCATGGCTATGGTGTTATGAATACCTCAATTTATTTATTAGGATTAACATCATTGAAATTAAATTTTTTGATTGAAATTATAATGTGATCGATGATTCTTAATCCATAGAACATCACATATTGTTAGGTATAGACTTTGGATATCATGATCACTGTAAATGAGATTTGCATTGTAAGAAGGAATCACAATTTAGTTTTCAAAATGACCACTGTCTGATTCATGAATCTTCTTGAATGGTCGATTGGAGTCTCTAACATAGTCATATCAGTTGTTCAATAAAATGTTCAGTGATGAAACATTTCCTGAACATCATTTGGTAGGATGTGTCTGGTTTGTGTCGGTTAAGTCTTTTCATGAAAAGCTATATTTAATTGTATTTTACAGTCAAAGGGGAATCGACTCATTAATCCTATTTTGAAATCAATAGTGAAGTGTAATTATTCGTCTCTAGGGAATATATTTTTGGAAATTCCAATGATGGAAGGTGTCTTGGCTCTGAATTTCTCTCAATTCAAAGCTAAAGGAAAATGTGGGATGTAAATTTGGCAACATGATTTAAGAGTAAACAATTTGATTGTGTCTCTAGATGAAAAAGATCAAATTTGTTTCATCTCAGTATTGTAGTTTGATAATGATTATTTCCTTAGGCTTTGACATCTTATGTTTCATGTTTTTAATACATTCATAAAGGGGAATTGGGAATTGGGAAATGCAACATGATAGTTTGAATGGTACATCATGATCCATTGATGGTGGGTTGATGTTTCTGTTGTTCCCAATGTCTTCTCATATACAATATGTTCTATGGTGGGGAGGTTGTAACTTTCCACGTATTGAACCGGACATTTCCTAGGGATTTTAATATTTTATCATCTTCCAGATTAGAAATTTCTGAAAAAAAAAATTGAATGATTTATTCAATGTTGAAATGTTTTGATGAGTGTTTATATAAGAATAATTAAATTAAATTTTAAATGAAAATTTAATTAAATAAATATAGATGGGGAAATAAAAATAATGAAACAATTTAATAATAATAATACAATTTTTATTTAGTTTATAATTTATATTATTTTTATTATTATTCAAAAAGTTTTTTAGGTGAGCTCAAATGGGGTACTCCTTCCAAATCATGTGGCACCCTACCATCCACACGAGACACATGTGTGTGTCTCCCTCACAGTTCCCTCATTCCATGACACATATCATAAATATTAATTGTGGAGTGTGGGTCAAATCTATGATGTAAGAACCTGAGCTCTACCTTCTGTGTTTCTTTAGATGGTTTTTGGTGTCCCCGTTGCCCTATTTAATTTTTTTGAAACCCAAGGTAAAGAATTAATTTATTTGGGTTCATTCATATGATGTTAGTGTATGCAATGGGATTCTCTGGTCGTGTGCATGCATATTCTGACATCTATTGCTAAAGGAGAAGAGGATCAGTTCATTTTTTCTCACCATCATCAATTTGAGGTGTTTATTTCGTCTACTTCATTGAATTGCACCTCTTTTATTAGGGTGTTTATGTGTTTTTGAATTCCTGACAGTTTATCAGTATTGTGTCAAATTGTACCATGTCATTTTGGCATTAAACCATCATATAAGGTAACTTTTTAAATCTACTCCATTGTTTCACCAGTTTAATTTAGAGTCATACAATGATTATGGGTTCCTCGTAATTTTATTGAGGTGTTTCAGAACTTTCAATTTTGTTTTTATGGTACCTATAACTATTGTAGTGCATTTCAATTGTCCTTGAAGTCGCTCACACAAACCCACATGACTATACACAGATATCTACCTCGAATGAATACACTAATGGGAAGGGCAACAAGAAATGTTGATTAATGATTATATATATATACGTATATAATTGTATATGCAGTCTTGTGTGGGGTGGTTTCGAGTGGTCACCTACAAATCTGAAATGTGATGAATATTAGCTTGGTCTACTACATGAGGTTGGATACCTTTCCTTCCCCTTTTATATTTCAGAGTTAATTAATTAATTAATTTCACATTCTTATCACTCTTTATTAATTATTTTCTATGTTTGTTTCTATTAATATAATCCATTCCTTGGTGAATTCAGAATAATTCATAAATATTTTATACAATTTGTTTGATAAAAAGCATGATTTTATAATAAATACAATCCATCAGAAGTGTGATGTCTTCATGATAAACTGTTTTGAAATTTGTTTATATCATTCTTAGTTATTGATGGTTTTTACCCTCTCCATTATTGATAGTGAATTTTAAGTGGAAGGATATTAATTTCTTTCTTTGAATATTGTGAATTTATTTTCCATGAATAATTCATTTAAATAGAATCAATTAAATTATTTTTTTAAAATGGAACATAATTTTGTGTCACAAAAATTAATTTTGTTAATTTAATAAGCAGTACGTATGAGAACATATTGGTTCAAACTATTTACATATATGTTAGATAGTTAAACCATTATTCTTTCCAGGTTTAATGTAATTAATTTAAATGGGTCGGATGTGGGTGGTTTAAACCAAATACATTTTTTTATTGAATTATTTAATGTATATGTAATGTGTTTTGTCACACCGAAACACCATGCATGGGGAAAATATAATAATTACTATTAAATTATAATTGTTCGTTTGAAAATTTCCCCTTGATTACTTTGGGTCCCTATGAAATGATATTGAGACCTGAAACCAATATATAGGTGTGCCATCCTTGGAAATTATTAATACTTTGCCAGTTTAAATTTAATTTCCTATAATAATTTTTAATAAATTATTTAATTTTTCACATAGACATTTACTAGGCATGATAATTAATTTTGTGATTTCTTATGATTGAATCAATTTTAATGATCTGGTATATTGAGATATTAAAAAATATTGGGTGGACTGATTAATAAATAATTATTGATATAACTATGAAGATATTTATGAACCTGTAATAATAAAATAAATTGGTTTCACTAATGATAATTTTATTTAAATTGTTCTTTTTGTCTAATAAGGATAAATATCGTTTGATTAATGTTAAAATGATGACTTTTCTTTCTCATTTTATGATCTTAATTGATATTTAAGGGATTGATACATGAGGGTTTGACATTGATTGGCGTTTCGAGTTCCTATGGACATGAATCTAGTTTAATGTAGCTTCCTAAGGGATTGGTGCATCTTTTTATAGTGCATGAGCACTAGTTGATTTTGTACTAAATACCTGATGGAAGAGCATATTATAAATTCAGATTCCTATGGGCTAGCTGCACTATCACTCAATGGAAAATTGAAACATATTAGTTATACATGAGGGTGAGATTTTGGTATGTTTGAGGGCTAGGTGAACTAGTAATAAATGCCTGATTGAATTGTATATGATTATATTGGATCCATGAGTGATAGATGCGTAGTCACATGATCCCAGAGAGAGAGGTTCTAGTAATTCCGAGGGGAGATATTTAGGTATGTTTTAGGGTGATATTATATATATGGTTGAGGGATAGATTTTTTTATACATGGGGGAGAGATTATAAATCATTGTGTGGGTAATATTTTGGATAACATGGTCGTGAGATTCAATTTATGCCCGAGGGTACAATTTTTGGTTAGCCTGATGGAAGAGGCCATATATTTATTGTGTATTCTAAATGATTCTTCCAAAGTAATATTATATAACATTGATTTGGGTAATCCTTCTTGTTAAAGGATTATCGACCCACAAACATTGATATCCTGCTTTGGTTGAAGCTTGTGGTATTGGTTGGGTGTTGGTTTGGGATCGTGGGCCGTGTTCCTATTATTTTATTTTCTCTCACATTACAGTAATACTATGTTGAATAAATTAATTTATTATTATATTCCCAAAAGAGAATGGGCTAGACACCACAAGTGTCATCCTACTGTGATTTAGATCGCTCCCTATAATTGGGTTCCATTTGTCATCAGATTAGATATTATTTTTCATAGGTCATTGGATTTATTGCATATGTTGTGATCTATACATTAGAGAAAGGGATGATTGGACATAAATAATTCTATGGATACTCTAGCAGTTAACAATTGCGTTTTTGTTTCGTTTTGTTAATTTTTAATTCTTGTACTTATAGTGTCATATATCATACATGTATTGCTATAACTTCGAATTGGACATTTTTATTCAGATATTATAATATACTTATGCATCTTGTTTTTATTATTACTACCTCTTAAACTATTTTTTATTATTATTATTAAATGGTGTGAATCTAATCTAGAGGGTATACTCTCCGCATTGTACAATCAATAGACCCTCGTGACTAGTCGGCAGCCTCTGGTGTACATGGATGCTGGGATGAGTTCTTGTCAGCCACTAGTCCATACACTATCATAGAGGTGATCTGGGTCATGAAATTACATTTTATTTTTAATTTTCTTCCACATTCATATAAAAATTAATATATAATATTTAAATCATTTATATAATTACATGTGTGTCCATACTGTCAATTAAAAAAGGGAACCTTATCCCCTCTATAATCTACATTCACTGATCACTCTCTCATGGAAATGGAATAACAGAAACATTCAAATTGACATCATTTCATTCTTAACCATCTACAATTATTCTAACTCCGTACTGTGTAAAATCTGTTATATGAAAGTTAGGTATGTTATTGAAAAAGTTATTATATTTACGAATTCTTTCAATGTTTATTTTGTCACCTACTTACTAAAAAAATATTTTAACAATCCTAAAATTAATAATCCATTTTTTTTAATATATTGATATTTTAGTAAGATTATCGTACAAAAATGTTCCACGTCATTTCCATAAAATGGTAAATGAATGAATATCCCATACAAACACATGTAGTACTACCCTCTATTTAGTAATGTGATTCATTTTCTATAATTGCCTCTCATCGATGGTTGTAATGGTATATTTAATAAATACATATACCATTATTTATAAAATAATAAATCTATAATGGTAAAATATAAATTTTAGTATTTTGGTTATTCTAGTTTGAAAATGTTGGTATCGTTCACATGTATTTATGGACGTGCATCTCTGTGAGAGAAATATATTCCAATTTCCACAGAATAATTTTATAAATATATCTAAACTATTGTAAAATTATTAAATTTAATAATTATTTAATGAATAACATTCTATATATATTTTAAAAAAATATATGCATTACCATGTTCATTCAAATTCATTCATTATAATAAAATATTGTTTTGGTTTATTTTACAACAAAAATGAGTGATTTATTATTTTTATGAGATGAAAAATTATTGAATATAAAATACTAGAGAAATTATATATAACAAGATATAAATTAAATTATTATAATAATTATGATGGTGGAACATTTTCTTATGTGGATGAACCCGATCTTTGAAAATAAAAAATGCATAAAAAATGAAACAATTATAAAACAAATAAGTAATTATAGAAAGGACTTATTAAAAAAAATGAGTAAAAAGATGTTATAAGGGAATAACTAATGATATTTCAAGTAGTAATATGGTTCTATAATGTAATAATGATAAAAAATTTATTCTAATCAAGGTTAATATAAATTTTAATTAATGTTAGACATGACATATGGGTCTATTCTACAATATCAATAATATTCCACATTCTATATGTTCTATCATATATTTGAAAGCCATTATAAATATTACAAATTTTAAAAAAATCTATAATTGTTTATCCACTATTTATATATGGTATTTATATGTTTTTTATTCATTTTCTTACTTTTGGTACTTAATATATAATAGAAATTATTTCTATAGAAAAATGATCATATTTACTATTTTAGTGCAATCTTTTCTCTTATATGTCCATATAAATTGTAATATTTTGATGAATTTTTATTTATTTTAAAATATAAATAATACAATTCTTCAAATGATTCTCATATTCATTGAATTTTAATAACAGTAATATATTATTAATTTATCATGATTTCTTATTTTTAAAATTTTACAAAATATTGATAAATATGTGCTAATTTTATGAATATAATGGGAATGGATTATCTCTCAACCATTAAAATTATTTTATTTTTTTATTCCTTTATGCTTTCAGGTTATTTTCAATGAATTAAATTTTTACAATATTATAGATTTTTTGAATTTTTTAACAAAATTAAATGATACTTTTCTCATGTTATCAAATAAAGGATCAAATGTTCTAGTAAAGATATTTTCATATACATCCACACTCATTAATGATTCATATATATTACTGGGTATATTTTGTAATGATAGAATCAACCTTATATCACATAACAACTTATGATAATTTAATTTTATAAACTAGCTAATGAAAATATGATAATTTTGTAAGAAATATATAAATTGAAATGATTGAATTAAATATATATTTATTTGTTATTTATTTATTTCAATATATGAATTAATAAAAAAATTAAGTAAATGATGGGATCTTTTATATCAACTCAATTAATTGAAATGTATCTATAGACAATCAATATTGAGTATTTAGTGTATTCCTACCTAATTAATTATGTTTTCTTTGTGCAAGTCATTTGAGGTGTGTTTGTGATGTCATGACATAAATACATGAAATCCTGATTGTGATATTCAAAATTATATATTATATAATTATGAATATTTTTATTTTTATACATTTGAATATTTATTTTTCTATGTTATCTATAATTGTAGTCTCCTTTTATGATATTATTTATATTTTGTATTTGAATATTATTTATTTCCTCCATAATATTCAATATGTATTTATACAGTATTTGGTTATGTTTTATTCTTTCACTTGACTAAAATATGGTCTAATAAATGATTAAGATTTCATTTTTTAGGATACCATGTAGGGGTCTGTATGTTATTTCTATAATATATTAGATTAAATTATAATGTTTTAATCATAATATTTAGTTTTATTTCATGTTTCCAAAATCTATGTGATTGTCTAGCATGTATCTTGATTACTGAGACTTCTGAAACTTATGAACCGTAATGCTTATATAAAGTCTATCTTTCTAATATATAACATTAATTATCAAATCTATTGTATTGATTTTTGGGTTCCTACATTATCACTATATTGTTATTCTATTATTATGTTACCACTAATATACGAGGTTCTTATATAAAATTATCCCCTATTGAGACATATATCATTTTCGGGAAAATTTTATTTTGAATGAGGAACCCACCACCCATTTGATGATTTCTTTCATGACCCTACTATTATTATTTATGGTTTGTTTTGAACTTTAAATCATATACTTCATTGGGTTTTTACACACAATTTCTTAATGTTGTATGGGGTATATTTTCTAAAATTTGATTCCTTGTGACATTAATCATTTTATGTTCCATGATTTCATTAATGTATCATAGTTACTAAAAAACTATTTCTACTAAAATAATCATTTATTATTGATATTTGAATAAATAGATCATGTTATTTCATAAAATAAATTTCAATTCAAAATATATAACGTTTTATAGTGTTTTTCTTAAATAACCTCACTTCATTGAGTTATATTTATTCTTCTTAATTTTGTTTTCATTATTGTTTTCTATCCTCATAATATTTTATTTCATTGTACATTCTCTTCTACTATGGTGGAAAATTAACATATAATTAAAATATATTACCATAAGAATAATTATTAACCAAACATTATGTTATAATTGATTACAATTTCCATTTACTTTAATTGTGGTTTCCCCTCCTTGAAGATATTTCTGGTTCCAAGAAATAATACCTATTATAATTTAAAGCCATATTATTTATTTCTAATTTTCCTATAATATCTTCCCTCTCATGTGTTGAAATTGAATTTTTTACTCTTTCATTTAATTGGGTTTTCAATAAATATATTTTAAATTTTAAAAAAGGTTTTCCATTCAATAAATTTTTTAATATTTCTCTTCCACTCCACATTTAAGGTTGGATTTTCTTTATATTTAACCATCAATTATTAAAGTTTTTTTGGAATGAAAATTATTTTCAATGAATCCCATTTTGAAAAAAGTTTCTTTATGGATCCTTTGTGTATGATTCTTCTGAGAAATTAAATTTTGAATAATTATATAACATAATATTTTATGAATCATGTTTTACTTTTCAAGGAATCATTTTTTATATATCTTAACAAAAAATTTGTTCAAAATGACATCTTTTCAATTTTTTAATTATGAACATTTTTTAAAATAACATTTCAATGTGACTATTATCTTTACCATAAACACCAATTCTATAAGTTTTTTATGAAATCCATACGAATATTACTCTAATTTTTTCTTATTTACATCTAAAATCACTATTTATAGTGATGTTGTTTTTCATAATATAAAATCAAATTATTATTTTGAATAATGATTTATAGTGATCAAATTTTGTGTATCAACAATTTATTATTATTAGTTAAACATTAAAAATACCATTTATATTGGTTATAAAAAAACTATTTTCATTCAATTAGTTCATTATGATACAATAGATGAATTTTTTACCAGTAGAACATATTTATATGGGTGATTGATGGGTGTGGTCATATATCTCCCTACAATTAATTAGTTAAGGAAATATATATCAATATATAATTATTGGAAGCAAATATGTTTGGTCACTATGGTATGGTTATTAAAAACATGCACTCGATCCACTGTATTTATGTGGGTTCTGTTTTGTTTCTTACTCCATAATAATTATAAATAATATTTAATGATCAGTTCTCTATATTTTTTAGTATTTTTTTTCTTTCAAATTATACTATGGGAATCATTTTTCTGTTTCAGCACCACCATGCTATGGGAAACATGAAATCGTTATTTCTGCCTCATATTATTAGTTCTATGGATATATTAGTTATATAGTTTAAATAATTCATCGTTTACATTACTTCTATTATAATTGAGGAGTTTATTATCCTTAATGTAACATTTTTATTATCAAATGATTCAACAAATTAATTTCAAGGAATTTTGTTCCTCTTTTTAAATTACATTCCTTTTATAATGGATAATGAAAACATTTTTTATTCCATGTCATTAAATATGATATTTCTACCATGTAATGTTGTCCCATAATTTTATAGTCCTAAAATTTATGAATTGCTGAAGAATTATCCCTTACATATCAACTTATATCTCACTTTTCTTATTTTTTCTTCATCATAGTTATAATATTGATTATATATAATTATATAGTGAAATGAGTGTCTAGAGTGGCTCGATTATGGAAAAATATTCCAATTTTTTTAAGATAATTAGCCAATAAATTTCCCTATATGACTATAAACCACGAATTTTTTGGAATACATGTTATATTTGGGATATAATATTTATATTTAGGAAATAATGAAATAAAATTAATGAACATAGATAAATCATTGAGTAATCAAGATAAAAAATGATAGTTTTGTATCAATTTATTCATAAAAATTAATCACGATGAGTGGTATTAAAAGTGAATACCATGTTAGACAATACCATCGGATACGTTATGGATAATAAAATTATCTTTATAACACATTATGTATGATTTATTATTTTTAGAAATCAAGAGAAGTAATATTAGGGAGAAAATAAATAATCCTAGATTTACCTATTAGATTTTTTATTTTAACTGAATGATAATGTTATAGTTTCAATAATTAATACATTTTGATGATGATATTTAATGAGATTATTTATGATGATTCTATTTTATCCTTAATATTGATAACTCTTGTTCAATAAAATTTATATTATAAATGGAGGGGGTTAGGGGAACCATGTTAATATTAGATTTGAGAGATAATAAATAACTTACATGAATGAAATACGAAGAGGGAAATGAGATGTTTTTCAATAGGTTATGTTTATGGTCACCAATATATCTCATTTTATGATTAATATTCATTGAAATTCTAAAATTCTGAACCCACTAAATATAAAAAATATAGAGAATTCTAAATTTTTTTGTGAGGAATATTATAAAACACATATGATTTTACTTCTTATAAGTATGAAATGTGGAATGAATCACCTACGGGAATTTCAAGTTGAACAAAAAAATTCAACTCTAAAATAATTGACATCAATCAATTGATTATAAACGATATATGAAGAGGCCACACATTTAAATAGAAGGTATTGGAGTACAAACTAATACAGCACACACACCTTATCATTTAAAATATAACGAGTTATGTCATTATAAAAATTGATTCCCCATTCTGACGTCTAATAAGGAATATTGGTTGAAATAACATCTAAAATCATGGTAATAAGGAAAACCTATAAAATTAAAACTATTTATGTGGATCGTGATAGATATGGAAATGATATCCTAAATTATATTTTTCTGGCTGAATTATTTTATCCATTCCTAGATTGTCTTTGTGTTTTTATAAGAACATTAAATCACCTCCTTGATGATTAGATTAATAAATAAAACATATTATTTCATTAAATCCATTGTTTACCAAGAAGGCTCGATCATGGGCATAAGACCCATGACCCCAAAATTTATTCAAATAAAAATAAAAGTTGCAGCGAACAAAAAGGGGGAAAAGCTACAGTCCAACAGACCACGCCAACAAGAAAAAACAGATCAGAACAGAAAATCACCTTTTTCGAGGACGACCTCGACCCCTAGATCCCCCCCGACTGGCCGGGAGGCGACCACGCCCACTCTGCTGTCCAGCTTCCATTGCCATAGTCAGATCCTCAGTATTGTCCATAGGGGAGGCTTCCCCATGCAGGCCAACATCAATGCAAGTGTCTTCCTTGTGATCGGCATCATCATGATACTCTTCATGCACCGGCCGAACCTCCTGTGTATCCTGGACCACCTGCATCTCAGAAGAAGAGAAAACAGTATTATAAGCAGTGGATTCCACTACCACTGGGATCACCATCCTCTTATCAGCATCAGGTATCAAGGAGCTATCTCGATTATTGCTACAGCCTGCCTTCTTATGCCCCTCCAGATTAATCATATCAAACTCCGGAGTATTAATCGACTCCAACATAGAGAAAAAATTAAGTACTGGCTTTGGAGATTTCAACTCAACACTCAAAGTATCCTTTGGATCAGCCTTCATATCAGCAACATGCAGAGTTGAACCCTCCAGAATATTCTCTGTCCCAATATCAGCATCACCCTTCAATAATAAATCAGAATGATTAACCTGCTGGACCACATCCGCTCCTACCATACCACTATCCACCATCACAGCATTATCCAGCCGCGCTCCCACATTAGTTACCTGGGCTGAATCAGCCCTCAACTTCTTCGACGTCACCAATTGAAACCCATCTTCATCAAAGATCTTCATCTTACCCTTCATACAAGCCGAATCCACTGCAGCACGATCAAACTCATCATTGAAATCATCCTGAACAGAAGCCTCATTCTCCGATTGGACCCCATCCTCTTCCTCAAGAAGCATAAGTTCACACTGCTGGGCATCAACCGCAGCCTCATTCTGAGTTTTAGTAACCATTTTAGCAGCATCCGTATGCACTAGATGACACCCTTCCTCCTCTTCAGCAATATCAGCCCATGACCTGCAAGTATCACCCCTGGTAATTCCAACTACAGATGGTTCCAATACCTTATCCACTGATCGATCAACAGCAGCAGCCGGCTGGCCAACAGACTCCAAACCAAGCCGAACAGCCTCAACAAATGAGGCAGGGCCTACCTATGGAGGTTCCTTTACTCTAGAAACCCTCTTAGAACCAGCCTGTGCCGCCGAAATCGTTTTGCACCGCTCAGAAGTATGACCCACCAACTTACAAATTGTACACTTCAAATTCCTACGGCATTGCATAGAAGTATGACCTATACAAAGACACGATTTACAGAAGATAGGCAACCATTCATATTGAATAGCAAGTTCCAGCTTAAATTCCCCAGCAACAAGGAAAACCTTGTCAATCAGGACCTGCGCTAAATCAATTTCTACCAAGACCCTAGCAAAATGGACAAATCTAGGGTGTTCAGTCTCCTTATCCACCTTAATTGGACTCCCAATGGCTGAGGCAACTTCCCATAAGACCTAAGGATGCCAAATAAACCAGTTTAATCCCCTAATGCAGACCCATGTTTGAGTGGAAGAATTCTTAGTGGCAAGGGGATGCGATAAAGGATCCCACTGCTGTACCATTATATACCCGGGCTTCAAAGAAACAGGTCCAAAGCTCCAGGCTATATTCAGCAATTCCTTCGAAGGAAAAACGACATGAAACATACCTCTTCCGAGGGAAATCAAACGCCAGTCCGAGAACCCCCAACTTCTGGCCAAGCAATTACACACTTCATCAACCCTCATAGGAGCTTCGCCACGAGCTCGCGAAAATCTAGCGAGCAGTGAGAACCTACATTCCTCAAGGCGATCCTCAAGAACTTTCGGATTAGCTTCAACAAAAGCAATCGAACCATTTTTGGTGATCCTCTTATTTAGAGAGGCTGAATCGGAAAGTGATTCAGAGAAAACCCTGTTTCGAGAAGCCAAGCCATCATCCTTCTGCCTAGGGTTTAGCAGACAATCCTTCGCAGACAAATCTATAGCATCACCCGGAGCGACCACCTTCGAGGGAGGAACGAAGACATCCTTAGGATCAAAATAGCAATCCAGCAACGCTGCCATCAATCACTGAGTAGAAATCGCCGAAGAATCGCCTCTCGAGAGCTCTCCCGCATTTCCCCCTCTCTGGGTATCCATCAATCCAATGTTTATGTTTATGTGAATTTTCCATTTGAAATTATTTTAATCCATCATCTTAAAAAATTTAATGTGATATTGGAAATTTATTTGTAGCCTATAATTTGGTTAAAAATAATTTAGAATAATGAATTAAAATTTTATATCAACATTTGGAAGTAATGCATGGAATGGATTAGTATAGATATCCATTAGAAATAATCTACATTATATATGTATTCATATTGAATACAGAAAGACTATTTTCTAAAATGGTATGGAAAAAATTCAATAAATATGATAATCTAGTTATAATGATTTTTTATGATTCCTATGCTTTTAACACTAGTATCATTATTTAAATTGTATATCGAAACTCAAATATATATTTGAATTCCTAAGGTAATTTTTTTATTTGATGATATTTATATTTATGGGGACACAATTTATTTAGGAGGAGGAGAATATAATAGACAAATAAAAATAAAAATATATTGTTATACCTTACATTAAAATAAATATTCCACATTTATAAGTAAACTAAATTGGTTCTCATCATATTAGAATTATATTATAATGAAAATAATATTAATAAAAAACTAGTAAATATAAAATTATTAATTAGAAAAAATTATTACATTTAGAAGATATATAATTTATATAGTTTAATTTTAAAAAAGATTATTAATACTTAAATAATTATCAAACAATTTATAAATAAATAGATCAAATTTAATTTATTATTATGATAAAAAATCATATATCCATATATTAACTATAAAATTAACATTTATTATAACTATGATATGTTTCATAATGTTACATTTCAATAGTACTTGTTTTTATTTACATTTTTTGTATTCTTTTTAAAATTATCATTCTTTATTTTATATTTTTTTATTTTAACAAATTAATATCAATTTATTTAATTCCACATATAAGTATTTACTATTATTTATTTATTGTATTTTTATAAAATAAATTATTTTTTATTAAATAGTGAATGATATTGTTTTTAGTAAAATGAATGCATTATTACTCTATGAAGATGTTTTTCTCATGTAAAAACATTGAAAATAATTTCATGAGAACTAAATTTTTTTTTATTAAAAATACATGTTTCTAAACATAAATATATATAAGGAAAACATATTTTTATGAATAAATAAAAATTTCCAAAAAAATATTTGTTAGCGTCTTATTTATTTAATTATTTTATCAAAATACAATTTTCTAATTCATTTATTTTTACATATTTTTTATAATAATATGAATTTATATCATTGAAATAAATTACATTGATAATTTTATCAGATACATATATTTTATTATTATATATATATATTTAAAAATTGTTGTTTAATTAGTTTCATACACTGATTCGAAAATTGATTTATTGTATACATATAAATTATATCTAAAAAACCCATTGTTGGAATCATCAAATAGTTTTTTTAATATTTAATATTAATTTTTTAGTAATTATAATAAATTAATTAATTAAGTAAATTAATGAAATAATGGAAAAATGGTCAATGTAAAAATTCTAAGACAAATGAGTGTTGAAAGTGTTAAGAAATGTGTATTAATTAATGGTTGAGTTTATATATATCATATCACATCCCTAATTATATTAAATTTTTATTTATTATTGACATGTGAATCAGTTTATCACATTATAATATGTATAAGTATTTAAAAAAAGATCATGTCACCAATTATAAAAAGGCCCTCAAATGAATATATGAAATCCACTCCCAAATTGGTGGTTGTTTGTAATATACTGATATTTTCTACCCATATAATCCTACTTTACATTATATAGGTTCTCCCATTATGAAATCATTCCAATCCCTTCATTTCCTTGGTTTCCTCTAATGGATACTAAAAATTCTAAATGTTTGTAATAACTTCATTCTCAACATAATTTCATTTCATTTTGAATATAGAAAATATAATATTTTCATTATTATATATTTAATAATGTATTTTATATAAAATAAATGTTATTACACTATAATAATAACTATTTACTTCCTTTCCAATATTTTTTAAGAAAAATGATAATGACATTTATGTATTTATGGAGAAACATAATCCATAATGTAATATTTGATGTTTTTTTATAATATCACTTTTAATTGATTATGATATAATCATATATTATTATAAAATTTATAATATCATTATTTTACTTTCATGATCATTCTATCTGAAAAGAGAAAAAATTCATAACCACATTCATCAATTAATTATCTAATTTTTAATTTTGGTTCTCGTTGACCATATTTTTGAGAAATATAATAAACAAATGTCATGGATTAATGGTAAATCATAATTAATGATAAAATATCCTATATATAAATTATTATATATATATATATATATATATATTATTTCCTCTATAAAAATTCAACCTAAATATTTAACACAATAATTAATATTCTGACATATATAAATTTAATGTCTCTGAAACATAGACATCATTAATTTTATCTTCATATATGGAAAAAATAAAATATAATTTATTTTCATATTATTATATAACAATAATTAAGAAAATAAATTTCATTTCTAGTTATTTTAATGATTCAATTTTTTATAATAATTAAGAATAATATAGTTATTAATAAACTTCGTTAAAATAATCATGTTAACTCACAATGATAATGATAATAGATAACAAATAAATAACATAAATGAATAGAATAAAAATAAATTATATTTATTGAAACATATATATATATTAATTTTTTTTTGAAAGAGGTGATTAATAAATTTATTTATTTCAAATATAAAATTCATGTAAATTAGTGGGAATCAATAATTAAGTCAATAATTTCATTTTCATACTTTCATATCCATAATTCATGTTTGATATTGTGCATCATAAGTTCCCTCAAATGTTGTATTCACTACCTGATCAATGGGATGCATAATTAAATAGTTACTTTTATTAAATTCTAATTTTCATTTAAATATATACTTATTATATTTAATAATTCATATATTACATTTCACATCATGATATTTTAGAATATATTTCTATTTAATTGAATTTAATTTCTTTTATTCCTACTATTACACACAATAGAGAGTTAAAACAAACTTTTATAGTAGTTTTAAATAGTATTACCTAAATGATACCATTATAACATAGGCATTAAATTGGAAAAAATAAATATAAATTAGGCTTGTTATGAAATATATAACAAGGTCATACTAAATTAAATTGTAATTAATATTCTAATGGAAATATGACCTAATTTTTTATTTATTTTATTTTATTATAAAAAAATTCTATTCGAAAATTATTTTTCCATTTTTTGTGAGTGAATATTATAATAAATATAAAAAATTATAAATTTAATTTTCATTAAATTATACCATTTTTGAAATCAAAATATAAATATTATATTATGGTGAAAGTTATGATTCATAAGAAATGACTAACCAATAAATTGCATGAGCATTAAGCCCCATTTATGACGATGAATAAAAAATTAAGAGGCAATATGGGGATTTGGAAAAATTGAATTTTTACAAAAACAAATAGTGAAAGCAGTCACCTATTTCGAGATTGAGAACGCATACCATAATAAGAGGTAATTAAATAACTACCATTAGAATATTTACCACACCTTTCTTTATTTACCATTATCTATGACCATCCTCCATCATCACGGTGATCATCAACAACATAAATCATTATAATTTTCTTTTAAGATGAATAAGACTCTCCTTTTATATCATCATTACTTATTTTGTAGTTGATCACTACAAAAGAGATATCATCCATCATTATTAAATATGATTGTGATAAATTACATATATATATATCTATAATTAACATTTGGAACTACATTTTCCACTGAACTATTGGAATTCCATGAAGAACCACCTATAAAATGTGTATCTGAATCCAATACCACTAATTGATTTTCTCTTTTAAAAAATGAAAGATATTCAAATTATATTATATAATCTTTGAGACACATATATTATTAGTCCATATAATTAGTACTTACATAATTCATGGAAAACCATTAACTTTGTTATTTTCAATTGGTGATGTATATCAATATACATCTAACCGAGTAAAATATACAACATGGTCCATACATGAACATGACCTTATGTCCTCAATATAAATAGTTTAATTAACCTTATTGGATGACAAATATTTAATGACTTAATGATAATAATGTTTATCAATGCCTAATGGTCTTCTAGGATAAATTGTTTTAGAGAATATTTTGGAATTCATAGAGTAGGAAACAACCATTTTGGATTTTAATTCACTCATTGGTGTAGAAAGATATTTCTTCTACCAAAAAACTATTTACATATCACCCATACACATTAACATATTTTCCTAATAGCAATAATTAATTTTTTATTGATAACATACAATGAACACTGCACAATGTTCTAGCACAATATTATCAATTAACATAACTATTTAATTATATATGATTAACATTATTGAACAAATTATGAAATTTATGAAATTATATATAATTATTTTTATACAATTAGATTAGACAAAAAAAATTATATATAAAAACATTAATTTTTAAGGGAAATTTTACAACCATTTTATTATGTACCTGTTTTAAAAATAAATTTTAGGAATTCTAAAATTAAACCTTTAAATTTAGTCATCATTTTTAATTTATATTATCAAATTAATTTTTGGGCCAATTTTTTTAGAAGTTTTAATTTATATGAATTCTGAAAAATACTACATTGCAGTTAAAAATATAGTTATCATTTAAATAATTATTGTATATTACAATAATTTTTTAAAAGAAACAATAGATCAATAATGCATATATTAATACAATTTTTATTATATGGATCATCTTTATATTGAAATTAGATATTTGAACTTATTTAACATTGTCACATTTACTATTACCCACCTTCTTGGTAAATCTATGGGATCCGTGTTAACTTTTATTTAGTCACTATTTTGTAATGAATTTGGAAAACTAAACATACGGAGTTATAATTATTATTATATTTATATTATAATATAATATTCATATTTTTTTATATTAAAAATAGTGAATATAGTAAATGAATAGCACAATGAAAGACATATCTTATAATTAAAGGTAAATATATTTTTATAATTTTATTATGTTACCTTAAAACATGTCCAAATTTAATTTGATTAGAGTTTTAAGACCTAAATCAACCATATTATGATAATATATCCTTTTTATACCACCTTTGTAGGCATATATCATTTATATTATTTTATTTAATTATAAGATAAAAATGTTGTAGTCATGTTTTAAATAAGAATTTTATTTTTAATAGATATTAATAAAAAAGGAAATATTAGACACTAGATAGTTTTTGGAAATATAATAAATTTTTATTCATCATGAAAATTTATGATTAGTTTTTATAGAAGAAGAAATTTAATTAAATACATTCATGGTGATGTTGAAGAAATAACTTAATTAATATAAATATAAACTTAAATATATTGAAAATATTAATGGTAAAAATGTTTTGATAAAATTCATGATACCCAAGAATATTATATATAATACTTACATGTTAGTGATATATTAGATTTGTTTTTTAAATATAATATTTTTAGGATATTTTCAAGTTCACAAATAATGAATAGTATTAATATTGACATAAATGACACATTAAAATGAATTATATTTTATTAAATGATATAAAATTACAAAAGGTGAAAAATTCGTCTAAAATACATGAATGAGGATAAATATTTCATGAATGATCCATTTGGGGTCCGTTGGCATTTTATAGTAATTATATTAACCATAATGAATAAAAATACATGCTTTTATGATAAGAGTTAAAAGGTTTCACTAAGGATGAAATCCAAAATATAAGTTTAATAAAGTGATATAAACATGTCTAAAAATAATTGGATAGTATTATTTAGACACATCATCATTCCAAATAATAAATAACACACATTTTATCCATTTGAATTGTAAAATTTCTTTATATTAATATAATATTTTAAAGGATTCCAAAAGATCCCATAATCTCTCTAATAAAAAAGAAATATCCACCCTCACTTCCTCAAACCAAAATGTGCCATATATCTCATCTAAACCTTGCCCATTTCTCCTCCCAACATTATTAGATATGTTATGGATGTTCTAGTGCTCTAAAATAACCCCCACTCGAGTCTCTAGGAGGATACCCAAATGTAGTCCATCGACGAATAGGATATTGTTTTACCAACTCAATCAAGTTCATTTCTTCTACATATAATTTAAAATACTAGTTTTTACCATACTAATTTAATAAATATAGGATCATATATATTATGAGTTTTATTTTGGTTATCATACATCCATATTCTCCCTTTTATCCATCATAACCAAGACAATAAGAACATGTGTGCGCACATACATCATATCGTATCTCTATTGTTGTGTAATTTTCTTTTCATCACCACATTCATTGGATGGGTATACTGATGAATATAATGGATATTAATAATAAATATTTCATGATATTTATTCATTATAATTAATATACTATCAAAAACCATGCCAGATTACCATTTTGGGAATGATATTGTAACTTTTCCGTATATACAACATGTTGTCTTCACGAGGCGATGAGATTCATTCTCAATAATAAATATTCAATAATTACTATAAAACCATACATTATTAGTGAATAAATTTTGTAATAACATTATATAATTATGGATATGAATAAAATTTATACTATGTATAAGAATCAAAATATACACGACAAAACAAACATTAGAATATGAAGTAGTCAACACACAAAATAATCACAAAAATTCAATATTATAACAAAATTATATTAGAGGACAATATATGAAAACATAAATATGAATATATAAGTTTTATACATTTATCAAATTATTTAAAAATTATACATGATTTTTACTCACCCTTAACTAATGTATAGTACATTGTATGGCTTAATTCCACAATCTCATTATTTTTCATGATTTTTTATAAATTTTTGCCTGATGGAAACTATTTTTCATATATGTACGTGTTCCATTAATATAATTTCCAATTTATTTTTCTCTTATCCTACAATGTTTCTAATTCATTAACCCATGTTCATATTTTTATAAAATGTTATGAATGGAATATTATTTTAATTTTCCAAAAAAATTACATTATTAATTTTTAGATACAAATAATGAATGAATGATTGTTTATTACATATAAGAAATTAATGGATTATTTTTTCATGTATAAATTGTTAATTAAAAAATTATTTTATAATTACATGAATTAATATAAATGTTTTAAAAATTAAATATGGAATTTGTGTAAATAAATTTTAAATAAAATTGTTCGAGTATTTTCATCTATTTCACCTTCCATTGTTGAACTATATTTTGGATTAAGGTTTATCTCTTATGATATATTTTACAATATATCATTCAATGATTTTTTATTTATTTTTATTGTGGATGAACTATTTTTATACCATTCATTGATTTTGGTAAAAAAAACTACATTTCATATGGTAGTTTTTTAATATGAATATATATATATATTATGATTTGATTAATGAATGAATTGGACATAGTAATTGATGGAAGGGGACCTACAAATACCAATGAAGTGTCATTATTTCTCATAAGAATACTAGTTTTGGATTTTTATTAGTTTATGTATAGTGTACTTGCTAATGAAATGAAATTATGTTTATAATGATTGATGTTTTTCATTCCCTAATTATGATTACATTTATCGATATTCCTTGTTTTTATTTAACCATAACAATATCCCTGGTTCTGTTTTCAAGATCATGTAATTATTATATATGTTATTATTTATTTATTACTTATTTTTCTAATGATTATTATAAAATTTTTATTCCTCCACTTATGCACATTGACATAGGGGTTACTATTATTTATTAATAATAGCTTCATATTTATGCTTACCATTGATGAGAAACATTGCTAATCCATTTCTTATGTTTTCTTTTCCAAGGATTATAATATTTTTAATATTATTGATATGTTGGGTCAATCATTGAGAGTAATGAAGTTATTAGATGATTATTTATGTTTAATTTTATTTTTTGATGTTTAATATAACGTTCCTATATAAAATTTGGATTCCAAAATTACTAAAAATGTAGGTACATTGGGTTTTCACCCATTTATTTATGTTAATGGAATATATAAGGCACCAACTCCGGGCAACTGGGATCGGGGTTATTACCATTAGTATTAGAGTATTTTTAATATAAATCATGGAAAATAGATTTTCAAAACAATTATTAGGGAACATAACCCTATGATAGTCATTATGGATAAGTATATATTAACATACTAGAATTTGGTTATTATAGACATTATATGGGTATGACATTCTATAAATGCATTTACATATTCTAAAATTGGATGTGGTTTTAGCACTGATGTACCTACGTGAAACAACTCCGACAACATGTGTGGGGCCTAACTCTATGTATCCAAGCACATGGAAACATGGCTTACTACCAACCTAGGATTTCAATCTACGGGGGCATTCTTATGATAATTCAAATTTATGTAAATCTACTATGAAGTATATAGAATTAAATATGTCCCCCATGATACCATTATTATGATTATGATATTATGTGAAAAAAAATTTCATTTCATATTACGTATTTCAGTAGTTCATAAATATGAATTATTATTTATAAACTAATCATGTGTATTTAATGTTTTTAGAAGTGGAGCCTAATCAATGTAATGTAAACAATATCAACACACATAACCCAGGTAGGGATTTTCTTCTTGTGAATTATAATAATGATGGAGTTATAGTTACAACTTATGTCAAGAAACATATAACTATTATGGGATTTTTTACTTAGGTTATGAATAATAACTATACCCATATAGAAAATCCTGATACATGATATAGAGGAACAATGATAGAACACTTCATGATACAACAACATCCAAAATTAAATGGAAGTTCAAGTCCATTTTTAAATGATAAATATGAAAGTTCATTAGAGAATATATTTCTTGAATTGAGAAGTAATGATATATAGAAGGATTCCAAGGAAATTCTATCACCCTGCATGAGATGTGAACCATCAGTGGTAATAACTGCAAGACATGAAGGAAGAGAAAAAATTTAAATCAGTGGATGGAAGGATTGTAAAGAAATTTTCTTGGAAAAATATTTCCATCATGAACAACAAGAATATGTGGACCACATTTCCTGAATATAAGTCAATGGTAGGATGATAATGTGGATAAATATGAAGAAAACATCAATCAATTAACAATGAATGCTTCACATTACTCAACTAAGACATAATTGAAAAATGAATATATCTTTGGTGGGTTAAAACCATTTTTAATATGGTGATTGGTCTTGCAAAATTTTTCATCATATGAAGATATACCCTTTTGTGATATTAATAAATAAAAGTAATCCTATTTATCATATGAATTTGAAGGAAATTCAAATAATAATAGGGTTGTAGGACACTCTAAAACGTAAAATTAATAAATGGGTATGAAGATAAGATTTGACTTACCATCCTATAATATTTTTGTTATTAATCAACTTGGTAATTTCTTGAAGTGAGTGGGAGTTAGTTAAAAGTGTGGAGTAAAGGTCCATTATGTCAATTATAGAAAGAGAAATAATGTTGCTACCAATGTTCAATTCTAAATTTGTAACAAAATACTATTTTATGAAAATGATTGTCATACATGTCATGGAAATTTTCCTCAATGAAGAACATGGGAGCATGTCTATTATTTTGTAATCCAAACTGCTATGTATGAAGTTCCAGATGATGTGGTGGAATGTATATAATCATATCCTAAAATAATCAATTTATTTATTTGATTCTGGATCGTTTAATTATATTATATTATATTATTTTCCCAATAAAATTTACATTTCCCTTTTTATTTAACACATGTGTTTTTAGTAAAAAATCCATTGAGAAGGATCATTTCCAAAATGATATGTCTAGAACCACCCTTTATGATATATAAAAATACTATACATGTTGACATTTTATTCAAACCTATGAATGAATTTTTTATAATACTTAGTATGGATTTTGTATAAAAATATGATGCAATTTTTTATGAAGAAAAAAATTATGATTTTTGCGGATGAAGATGGTTTCCTTATCATTAAAGAGTAAAATACCTCAACTTATTCTTATTCAGATCAACCCCTGGTTTTTTTATTTAATGAGATTCTTGGGGAGGAATAGAAAACAATAACTATGAATGTTGAAGATAATAATAATCATGATGATGAGCCCATTGTAAAGGAATAAATTTATGTATTTCCTTTGATACTATTGGGAAACCAAATAAATCATGAATTTCATTATTGATCTACAAATACATTTTTTTATTTACAAAAAGTCGGTTAAGGATAACTGTTAACCTCACAACAAAACAACAAAACATCCAAACACAAACATCTCCAGAAATTAAAAATTGAAAAACACCACAAACCATGTTCCCTCCTCGAGATGCGCAACCACATCGAGCAGCGTGTCCACGAAAAATCCATCATTACACCAGTGAGACAAGCCAGAACTCCATGTCCCACTATTAATAGCAGGAGGACGGCGAAGCTGTCGTCAGAGCATCAAGACACTCTGGTCTCTCCACCATCATCACGAACCTTCACGGAACACAGGAACCCGAACAACCGGAGTTCCTCCTCATTGCCAAATAACAGGGCCTCCATCCCAATGATCATTAATCAGAATCACCATTCCACAACAGAAATCAAACGGAACCATGAAAATCAAACAAGGGAAACCCCATGCAACCACCCCAACTAATGAATGTAATTCTCATAGACCCTCAAAGAACTCATCCGTTGAAAATCCAGTGACGACCTCTACATGCTAAGAGACTGCCACATACCATCAACTCGCTACCGAGATAAAACCAATGAATGCTCCTTAGAGTGTGATGGTGAACAACGTGAAAATCATCACAATCTAGTCATACACCTGCAGATCATAGCCGAAGTGTCGTGGAAGCCCAAAGAATATCGCCACAGCAAGAAGGATGAACCACAAGACCACCGCGGAGAACACCCAAGGAATCCGATGAAGATCCACCACAGGGATGTGGCGGCAACGAGATAAACCCTAGAACTGCTGGCTTCAATCCGAGATCACCAAGAGAGACCCTTCAACTCTGTAAAACAACGTAAATAAAGCAAGGGCCAAAAAAACCCCCTCCTGAGGCAACTGTAGACCCATCGTCAACCTCAATGAAATGAAGTCACCTCTGCACAAACCGATACTTATAAGCCGAGTCACGCAAATGATGACATCGACGCCCTGAGCTGACCTATCCAATGAACGAATTAAAAGAGAGGAGACCCAGGATGAGATTGTCAGAGAGGGTAGGATCATGATAATAAATAAGAAACCCTAGTCGCCACGGGATAGAAAGAGGAAGCCACTCTGAGGCCATGAATTTGTGTATTAAATTGGTTTAATCATATATGCATGACTGATATGAAAGACTCACTATATAATTGATATATTAGAATTATTTTATTTTATGTAACAACATAAAGTGTTTGTTAAAAGGTACGTATTCTTTCTACTATTTCTCAAGGGGGTATGTTTTTTTCCTACAAAATAATAATGATGGATCCATGGGGCTATGTGTGTATTATGAGGAAATCAAAAATATTACAATAATGAATATGTATCCTCTACCTCATACCAAATATTTATTTCATCATCTTTATGGAGATCATTTATTTTTTTCTTTATTGGATTTAATTATATATATCAAAAATTTGAGTGAATAAAAAAGACATTTAGATGATAAAATTTTAGTTGACGTATGGAGATTATGAGTTTATAGTAATTCAAATATGATTGAATATTTTACACATTTTATTTATTGATCTAATTATCATATAATTAATGTAATATAATTATGATTTTTGTCATATTCATTGATGATGTTATTGATTATTCCAAATGGTATAAAGAATATGATAATCACTTGAGGGTTATCCTTGGGACTCTCATATTATAAGAGTTATATGGTAAATTTAGAATGTTTGAATTATGGATTTAGGAAATTTGTATTCTTGTCTATATTGTCTCTATGGATGGAATTTATAGTGATCCTTCAAATACAATATAAATCTATGTATGTCCATCACCAACCAGAATAACCAAAATGCATTGTTTTATTAGTTTATCTAGTTACTATTAGAATTTGTTTCATAATTTTTCTCTAATTGGCTAACCCACTAACCAATATCACACGTAAAGGGGTTAAATTTGTATTGATAAAATAATATGAAGAGTTTTTATGATGAATATAAGGGAACATTATTCAATGATCCTATTATGAATTTTACAAATTGAAATGAACTATTATTTGTTCATTGTGATCAATAAATGAATGTTCATTTATGTGGAATTATGTTGAATGATAGAGTTTTTAGATATGAATCAATGTAGTTAAAACCAATGAAAAAACTATCCAACTCATGATCTTGAGTTATTAGAACAAATATATGATTTATATGTGTTGAAACACTCATTCTTTGGTGAAATTTATGTTATATAGACATATCAAAAGAGTTTTAAATATATATTATAAGTCCCCAGCCTTAAACCTTACTTAATCTTGATTTATAACAAGATTACACATTGATGATCATTTCAGGATTAGAGTTTTATAGAATTAGATCATAAAACATGCATTACATTATACATTTAAACAATGTGGTTACTTAAAGATAGTATTCATTTTTTCCCATCAACAGAAACTTATTTAAAATAAAACATGGACTCTTTCCTGATACATCCTTGACACTATCATCATATCATGTCCCTTTCCCTTGACATGTGAAAAACATTTCAAAAAACTTGGAATGAGAATAATAAGCTCAGTATGGGTTATAAAAATATGGAAGGGAAACAGAAGTTCAAGTATACGTAAGAATGAAAGCATAATTTACCCATAAAAGATAAGCACTTTAACATACCTCATCAAATCATGAATAAATCATAGAAATCATAAGACATAAAGGTTACTTGAGGCATTCATAACATTCTTACGTAGGGAGTAACCCTCTTGGTTACGTTTGGAATACCCATCATAGTATATTTCCTAAATCACTTCGAAGAAACCTTAATGTTTCACTCCTTCGCGTTACGCAATGCATTGGAGAGCTATATCGGGCTCACCCGCCCTTAGTTTATCATGAAAACACCTGTCTTCATAACAATGCCCAAGAACCATAACATAATCATATCACATAAAACATACATAAAGGAAACATAACATTTCCACATTTCAATCACAAGATATCAATAACACAGTTATATAATAAAAACATTATCAAAATCATTTTAAATACCAAAATAAAAGAAAAGTGAAACATGGTATTTACATTTCTTTTAAAAAAAGGTATGGCTTGTAGAAGAATCTGAAACTCAAATAATGGTCACGACGGAGGAGAAGTCGTTGTCGCTGCATATGTATGACAAAAACATTTCATTTTGTCGTTTTGTAAAACGCTTCGTATAAAAAATATTCTTTTTGGATAAACGTAAAAGTCAAAGGGGTTTATACAACATATTAATGAAGGCTGTGTTTAAAATAAAATATGCCTCAATGAAAGGAGATTGAGATGAAGTCCCATACCTCGGGTCCGACTTGACTCGATCATTCTTTAATATCCTTAATAATAAGATTGAGTTAATTTCTAATTGCTTAAGAAAATTTTTCAAGTTCATTATTTCGTTTATATAACTTATTACCATGTCATGAACACTATGTAATTATTTAAGTTAATAACGGTCGTTTAAACGATCATTGGTACTTGAGTGAAAATATGCTCTTTATAATTACAAGTTGTTCATGTATCCATCATATCCAGAGTTATAATAATGATGTATATATAATATATATCATATATATCCAGTATATACATGCATTTATAATATTACATAATCATTTAGAGGTATGAAATGAAATGCACCGTTCATGGAGATGGTAAGCTGTACATACGCATGAATGCTACTTTCATTTCTATTTCGTATTTTATAGAATGGAATAATAATGATATAAAGGTATATTATAATTATAGTATAATATCATATTTAATATCATCAATTACATCCTTTATACATCCCACATATGGCATTAATGAATCAAATCACTTTGAGCGGTCGGTAGTCCGCATTTCCTAAAATGAAGATATCACGTTTACTCATAATGGTAACCATAGAGGATATGCCATAAATGATAAATACAGAATATTAAGTAAAACATAAACATATTATATATAATATATAAATATATTTTCATATTAATGGCCACCTTTTAAGGTGATATATGAGTGTTGAACAATCATCGTTTCGTGAGGCAGAAATTCGCCATCTACGGAAACAGTATGTTCTTTAACCATTAGATGTAGGTGTGTGTAAGTGTAGCTCTAATAATTCTTATAAAAACATCCTAGTATATTTAAGATACTTGATTTTTTACAAAATAAATGAATAAAAATATTTCAGGGTGTTGTAGAAGCAAAATAAAACAAAAGGACACAAGTGAAGACATTACCTTAAAATCGGGTAACTCCATTTGGTTTGATCTCAAAGTCTTCCTTGGGAAGACATCATCCCAACGTAATTCTTCAAAGAGTTAGAGAGGGATTTGGAGATACAAAATGGTCAGGTTTTGGCCAAGCCAAAGGCTTTGGAAGTGTGGTAAGGAGGTAGAGGTGGTGGCCTTTTGTAAGAGGAGAGGAGGGGCACTATTGGAAAGTAAAGAAATGTTCCATTATTTTAAAATGAGTTTCGGATTTAAAATTTCCCACATTGATTTAATTCGAGGATAAAGTGATTAGGGTTCTAACTATACCCATCCAAAAGGTTCTGGACATGTATAGGTCATATATTTTACATTATCTTTTCATTTTATTTAAATCCTTTATTAATGAGGTAATCGCTGCATCATCATGATGTCATTAATTATTTAGTATATATAATGTCTGAAAATTATAAAAAACAATCATGATGTATGAAATCTTTTTAGATTTATAATTAATATTTATAGTTAAAAATATGACTTGTATAACCCCATGTAAAATTTTTTTTAGTTAAACATCTCATGTTTGTGTCATTTTTACTTTAACATTAAAAAAAATTTAATTATGTCATTTCCCAAAAAAAAGTGGCTCCATGGGGTCCCCAAGTTGACCAATGGATTTTCTTTGTCGGCCATGACACATAAAATGAGGGTAGTACAAGTTTCAAGCTCATCTCATATTAGTAAAATATTATTTTTACCTTAAACTACACTAATTATCTCCACTCGCGATTAAAAACATAAAAGTTATTATTCACCAAAAAATTATTTTAATCCCATTGAACCACATTTTACTTCTTAATGAAAACCATGTATCTCGGATTTTTGAAATACAAAACATAGATGTGGTAAAATTTCATTTAAATGAAAAATCAGTTTCTTAAGTTCCACTTAGTGGTTTCACTATTCATCAAAAATTAAAGTTTTCCAAAAAAATACCAAAACTTCACCCTATGCTATATTTGATATTCTGAATTCAAAAATGATGCATATTTTACAAAATTCAAAACATATATGTTGAATTAATTAATTTAATAACTAATTCTCGATGTTAGAGAAAATACCGTGGTTTTATGAAATAATAAGTATCAAAAGATTGACACTAGTTTAAGTACATTTTCAAAGTGAAATTAATTCCAATGAAGACTATTGGATTAAATGGTAAACATATATTTTAATTTCACTTTAAAACCAATTCAATATATAATCTAATCATAGAAATATATTTTATTAGAAAGTGGTTTTGAATTAAAATACAACATTTTTCACTATTCATTAAAAAATGAACTTTATCGGAAAAATACCAAAAATTCACGCAAAGTAAATTTTGATGTCCCAATCATAAAGAATAAGTTTATTTTGACAAATAGAGCTTATAAAATTGTCAAAAGATAGATTTAAAAGATGGTTTACCATCAAAAGGCAGTAAAACAATCTTTTTAATAATATTGGTGTATTCCATGCTAAAGATTGGATTTATTCTCTTTTTAAGCCTATAAAACACAATCTAATTAATTAATAGAAATAGATAAAAATTATCTATCATTCATTACTTACATGGGATGTTACATTCTTCCCCCCTTTCAAAAATTGTGTCCCCACAATTCATTTACTTATCGAATAAGTGGAGGTATTTATCCCTCATTACATTTTCAGATTCCCATATTGCCTTTTCAATAATGTGGTTTATCCACAAATCCTTTACCTGATGAATCACCTTATTGCATAACACTTTCTCCCTACGATCAAGAATCTGGACTGATTATTCCTCATAAGATAGGTTCTCTTCCAGCTGAACTACCTCTGGACTCAAAACATGAGATGGATCTGGCATGTACTTTCTCAACATCGAAACATGAAAAACATTTTGTACCTAAGATAAACTCTTAGGTAAATCCACTCGGTAAGCAACTAATCCAACTCTCTCCAGAATTTCATATGGTCCAATGAACCTTGGACTCACCTTTCCTTTATTACCAAATCACATCACAATTTTCGATGGTGATACTTTGAGAAAAACATGATCACCTACCTCAAACGAGAGATCCTTCCTCCTATTGTCTGCATAACTCTTATGCCTGCTCTAAGCTGTTCTCATGTGTTTCTGTATCAGATGAACTTTTTCTGCCAACTCTTCTACCAATTCTGGTCCCATCAACTTCCTTTCACCCACTTCATCCTAGAATGCTGGAGTTTGACACTGCTTCCCTTATAATGCCTGAAATGGTTCCATTTGTATACTAGAATGAAAATTATTATTATATGGAAATTCATCCAAAGAAAGATGTTGGTCCCAAATTCCCTGATAATACATCGAACAAGCTCGTAGCATATCCTCCAAGGTCTGAATTTTTCGTTCCGACTGCCCATCTGATTGAGGATAAAAAGCTGTACTAAAATTTAATTCAGCACCAAATGACTTCTAAAGGCACTTCCAAAAGTTAGAAGTAATCCTAGGATCACGATCAGATACAATGGATAGAGGAACTCCATGAAACCTGACTATCTCTTTAAGGTAAAATCGAGAAAGTTGATATAGAGAGAAATAATCTCTAATAGGAAGGAAATGAGCAGATTTAGTCAAGCGATCAACAATAACCAAAATTGAATTATTACCTCGAGATGTCTTCGGTAATCCCACTACAAAGTCCATGGATATATTCTCACATTTCCACTGTGGCACTGGTAGAGGCTGATGCATCCCTTTCGGTAACTGCAGCTCTGCTTTAACCTGCTGAAAAGTCAAACACTTCACAGTAAAATCAGTAATATCTCTTTTCATTCCATCCCACCAGTAATACTCCCACAGATCTCTGTACATCTTAGTACTACCAGGATGAACTGAAAACGGAGAACTATGACCTTCAAATAAAAACACTCTCTTCAACTGTGAATCACATGTCACACATAATCTCTTCCCAAATCTCAAAACACAATCACTATCAATGATCAATTCATGCAACTTACCTTTCTGAACTAGCTCTACCTTTTTCTGCAACTCATTGTCTTGCTTCTGTGTTTTCTTGATTCTGTCTGATAGTGATGATTTCACTGATACCTAAAATAAAACAGAAGGACATCCTACACCAACAACTTCTATGCCAATGTTCATCAAATCCTTAACCAAAAGATCACGTTCCAAACACAACATTGTTAATGAAGCATTACTTTTTCGACTCAAATCATCAGCCACTTTATTTGATTTTCCTGGATGGTAATGAATTGTACAATCATAATCCTTGATTAATTATAGTTGTCTCCTCTGTCTCATGTTCAATTATTTCTAAGTGAATATATACTTTAATCTTTTGTGATCGGTATATATTTCACACTTTACTCCATACAAATGATTCCTTCAAATTTTTAAAGCAAAAACAATAGCAGATAATTCCAAATCATGTGTACGGTAATTTACCTCATGAGTTTTCTACTAAAGGGAAGCATAAGCAATTACCTAATCATTCTGCATTAGGAAACAACCAAGTCCTTTCAACGAAGCATCACTGTATATAACAAACTCACCATTCCTAGAAGATACTGCCAAAACTGGAGCATTCACCAATCTTCTTATCACTTCTTGAAATCAATCATCACATTATTTATCCCAGATAAACTTAACACCTTACCGAGTTAGCTTAGTCATTGGACTAGATAACCATGAAAAATTTCTAACAAATCTTCGGTAATAGCCTGCCAAACCAAGGAAGCTACGAATCTCAGTTACATTTGTGGGTCATGGCCATTCTTCAACAATCATTGTTTTTGCAGGATCAATAGTTATCCCATCTTTAGAAACAATATGACCAAGGAAATAAATTTGTTCCAACCAAAACACACACTTGCTGATTTTCCCATACAATTTATTTTCTTTCAAGGTTTCAAAAATAACCCTTAAATGTCTTTCATGCTCTTCTTTACTTTTAGAAAACACCAAAATATCATCAATGAAAACAACCACAATCTTATCTAAGAACTCATGGAAAATTATATTCATTAAGTCCATGAATACAACAGGTGTATTGGTTATCCCAAAAGGCATTACTACAAATTCATAATGGCCATATCTTTTACAAAACGAAGTCTTCAGAACATCTCCTTCCTTTACCTTAAACTGATGGTACCCCTATCTCAAGTCAATCTTTGAAAAATATTGAGCTCCCTGGAGCTGATCAAAAAAATCATCGATATGATGCACAAGATATTTGTTCTTAACAGTTCTGTTATTCAATGCTCTATAATCAATGTAAAGTCTCATAGAACCACTTTTCTTTTTAACAAATAAAACAGGAGAACCCCATGGTGATGTTCTAGGTTAAATGAAACCTTTCTCTAATAAATCTTTCAATTTCTCTTTCAACTCAAAAAGTTCAATTTGAGCCATTCGATAAGGGGGTTTAGAAATTGTCTTAGCATCAGGAACTAAGTCAACGGTAATCTCAACTTACCGATCTAGTATTATTCCAAGAAACTCATCAGGAAAAACATCAGGATACTCATTTACCACTGGCACATCATTAATCTGAACAGTTCCATTATTTTCAATGATGTGTGCAAGGTAACATTCATTTCCATCTTTTACAAGTTTCTCGGACTCTTGATATGTTATCAATAGTAAGGATTCATTTTTGTACACAAACTGAAATTATTTCTGAAAAGAAACTACTTTATCTCTATATTCAATATTAGTATGGTAAATATTGAGATAATACATACCCAAGATAACATCAAACTCTACTATAGGTAAAACAATAAGGTTCTCAAGTCGGCTCTTTCCACGGATAAGGATATGTAGATTCTTATAAATTATTTTTGCCTCAACATTTCCCCAGGTGTTTTTACCACAAGTTCATGATTCATTTATTGAGATGGTATTCCCATTTTACTAGAAAAGGTTACAGAGATGAAAGAATGTCTAGACCCCATATCAAACAACACACTGGCATAATCTGAAAAAACAAACAAAGTATCTGATATAACTTCATTTGACGGCCCGAAATCTGCTGAAGTAGTTACAAAGGATTTCACCACCCATTTATGCTTTTATTATAACTCCTTCCCACCATTCAATCTCTTTTTCAGACACTCATTTTTATAGTTACACATCTCATTGCATGTAAAAAAATTCACTAACTGTAAATAAAATTTGGTCTTACCATCACCCTGATCTTTTTCGGTGCAATCATGAGACTTATGTCCCATCATTCCACATCAGTAGCACTTTCCCAAATTCATAAGACATTTCCCAACATGAATTTTACCACATTTATCCCAAACTAGAAACTTAGTTTTCTTACCGTCAGACTTTTTTGATGAATTCTTTCCTTTCTCTTGCCACCTCGGTCTCTTCTTCTGCTGGTTGTTATAAAACACTTAATCATCAGCAAACTCTATTTCCACCTTCTCAGCACATCGAACCAGCTTTTCATTACATTTAATATCATGAGAAGCTAATGCCCTTTGATTTTTTTCCTTTAAACCAGAGTAAAAACGATTGATTTTACTATCAAAGTCTTGGATAAAATTTGGAGCATACCTTGCCAATCGAGTAAAAATTTCTTCATAGGCGGCCACTGAGTCTTCCTCTTGCCTCAATTCCAAGAATTGTTTTTCCATCCTATGTAGAATAGCCTTAGGAAAATATTTCTTAAGAAACATATATTTGAATTCATCCCAGTCGAGAGCATCAATCTCATCAGCGTCCCTGATATTTTTAACCATAGACCACCATTGATCTGCTTCACCCTCCAAACAGTAAATAACAAGACTAACCGATTGATTGTCTGAACACCCGATGACATCAAAAATCATCTACAGTGCATTAATCCACCCTTCAGCTAGCACATGGTCAGATGATCCTCTGAATGATGGGGGATGTTGCCTCATGAAATTTTCATCCACTGATATGTTCCTCTGCGGTTGATCTGGCTGATCTCATGCATGGATACCACCACCATTTGTCACTTGAGTCAACTGCACCATTACTGCAACAACCTATTCAGTTCCAATTCCGACCATCTCAGTATGCTAATTCAGAAGGTTGTTTCCTTTGGCATGCCTTCCTAGCACTGCTTCCATGTTTTCTCTACTGAAAACCATTCTGAACAAACATGTCTTAGATGAAGCAACATGGTAATCTTGAAATTCTATATCATTTCAATTTGACCATAAAAAAATATTTTTGGATAATAATTCAATAGAATTTAAACTCCTAGAGTTATCTAAACCGACCATTGATATCAAATATAAGGCCCCAGCATTAAACCATACTTAATCTTGACTTATTACAAGATTATACATTGAGGATCTTTTCAGATTTAGTGTTTTATAGAATTAGATCATAAAACTTGCATTACATTCCATATTTAAACAATGTGGTTATATTAAGATATTATTCATTTTTTTTCTATCAACTGAAACATATTTAAAATAAAACATTGACTCTTTCTTGACACTTCCTTGACACTATAATCATATCATGTACCTTTCCCTTGACCTGTGAAAAACATTTCAAAAAAACATGGGATGATCATAAAAAGCTCAGTATGGGTTATAAAAATATGGAAAGGAAACATAACTTCATGTATACAAAAGAATGAAGTCATACTTTTCCCATAAAACATAAGCACATTATCATACCTCCTCAAATCATGAATAAATCATAGAAATCATAAGACATAAAGGCAACATGAGTCATTCATAACATTCTTACGTAGGTAGTAACCCTCTTGGTTACGTTTGGAATACCCATCACAGTGTATTCCCTAAATCTCTTCAGAGAAACCTTATCGTTTCACTCCTTCACGTTACCCAATGCATTGGAGAGCTATATCATGCTCACCTGCCGTTAGATTATCACAGAACCACTCGTCTTCATAACAATTCCCAAGAACCATAACATAATCATATCACATAAAACATACATAAAGGAAAAATGAAATTTCCAAATTTCAATCACAAGATATCAATAACACATTGATATAATAAAAACATTATCAAAACCATTTTAAATACCAAAATAAAATAAAAGTAAAACATGGTATTTATTTTACTTTTAAAAAAAGTTATGGCTTGTAGAGGAAGCTGAAACTCAAATAATGGTGACAGCGGCGGAGAAGTCATTGTCGCCGAATACGTATGAAAAAAACATTCCCTTTTTCAGTTTTGTAAAACTCTTCGTATAAAAAAGATTCTTTTTGGATAAATGTAAATGTCAAAGGGTTTTATACACCGTATAAAAGAAGGTTGTGTATAAAATAAAATATCCCTCAATGAAAGGATATTGAGACGAAGTCCCATACCTCAGGTCCGACTTGACTCGATCATTGTTTAATGTCCTGAACACGATGTAATTATTTTAGTTAATAACGGCCATTTTAATGATCATTGGTACTTGAGTCAAAATATGCTCTTTATAATTTCAAGTTTTTCATGTCTTCATCATATCCCGAGTTATAATCATAATGTATATGTCATATATATCATATATATCCATTATATACATTCATTTATCATATTATATAATCATTTAGAGGTAAGAAATGAAATGCACCGTTCATGGAGACAGTAAGCCGTACGTACGCATGAACGCTACTTTCATTTATATTTCGTATTTTATAGAATGTAATCATAATGATATAAAGGAATATTATAATTCCAGTATAATATAATATATAATACCTGTAATTACATCCTTTATACGTCCCACATATGCCATTAACGAATCAAATCACTTTGAGGGGGTGGTAGTCCGCACTTCTTAAAATGAAGATACCATGTTTACTCATAATGGTAACCATAATGGATATGCCATAAATGAAAAATACAGAAGATTAAGTAAAACATAAACATAAACATATAATATATATATATATAGTGTCATCTTAATGGCCACCTTTGAAGGTTATATATGAGTGTTGAACAATCATCGTTTCGAAAGGAAGAAATTCGCCATCGACGGAAACAGTATGTTCTTTAACTATTAGATTTAGGTGTGTGTAAGTGTAGCTTGAATCATTATTATACAAATATCCTAGTATATTGAAGATACTGGAGTTTTTTAAAAATAAGTGAATAAAAATTGTTTAGGGGGGTTTGAGAAGAAAAATAAAACAAAAGGACTCAAGTGAAGACATTACCTTAAAATCGGGTAACTCCCATTGGTTTGAGCTCAAAGGCTTCATTGGGAAGACTTATACCCAATGTGAGGATTGAAGTAGTTATAGAGCGATGTGGAGATAAAAAATGGGTAGTGATTTTCTTGTAAAGACCCGGAAATTTCAATGAAAATTTTTTGTTAATTTTCTTTGGAATTTTACAAGAGCGCGGTTTCTGACGGCACCTGATTCCGAGGCCCGGAGTGCCCGGAATCAATTTCCGAAGTTTGGCTCGGGTACGTTTAGTGAACGAACGAGCGGGAATTTCTAACTTTTGATCCGGTGCTCGGAATTGAAATCCGAGAGCACCGATGGAACCGTAGCGCCGGTATACGCTTAGGAACTTTTGTTCTGGAGTTGCGTTCATGCGAGTGTTGATAATAAATATTGTGGATGTTTACTTTGTAATTACACTACAATTTTTATTATTTTAATCTAAGTGTTATCTCTTGTTGGAAGTTGGGTAACCACCCAACCTCCCATGGGAGGTTATGAGGGTGGTGGGGCCCACACGAACCCCACCCCTTCATATCCTCTAAAACCCCCTCAACTCCCTCTTAAATTATGTTAACTTAAGTTATAAACCTATGACTTAAATGTGATGAGTTAATGAGGTGAGTTGTGTGTGGTTATTGAATTTCAAACCTTTGATATTCAAAGAAGTTGGGTTGTGTGAATAAAATAAGATAGAGACTTATTTTATTTTGTTAGATTTTTATCTCCTTGAGAGAGTAGGGAAGTCTTCTTCATCTTCTTCAAACTCAACGAAGAACGCGAAGAACGCCGTTCTTCAACGAAGAACTTCTCCGCCGAAGAACACGGTCCATCCGCGACGCCGTATCCACGACGCGACGTACTTCTTCCGCGTCGTCTCTTCCGCGACGGATTTCCGCGACAAACGCCATCGACAACGACTCTTCCTCCGACGTCAAAGGGATTGACACCGATATTCCACGACTACGTCAACGTGCGACTATCGAGGTAGGGGTTCTTGAGTTCGTTGTTTTCTTTTTATTTGTTTTTCCTCAAGACTTGACGTGAACGCTCAAGTTCCGACGAAGAACGCCGCTCCGCTCTTCTTCGTCTTCCGTGTCAACGAGAGAGGACACCGCTTGTTCCTCGGGCAACCTTCGTCGGCGTACAAGTATTCGCCAACGACGTGTCTCTTCGGACGCATCCCTTCGTCATCGGATTTGACGAACGACTACCGCGACGCCCGACCTCCGCGACGTCGTCTTCCGCGGAACGTTGACAATCTTCGAACCTTATACCCGAGGTAGGGGTTTTGTTTATTGTTTAATTATTCTATTCTTGCTCATGGTTCGCATGACTAACGTGAGGAATTTGAATATTTTAAATTGGGTTATTATTTTAACGTGAGGGGGCCGGACCGCATGAACACGGTCGAACCCCCTCCATCGTTCTTGATTGTTTAATCTTGCGGTTGGAAGCGAAGTGGCGTGGTGCCGTCGCACCACGCGGATGATCGTGCAAATATTTTACGCGGCGCCGTCGCGCCACGCCGAGGAAGAATCTTCAAGAACGCGATGCAGTCGCGCCGCGTTGAAAGATATCAAGGCACGGCGAAGGGGCGCGGTGTCGTTGCACTGCGTCGGACGACGAACACCGCGGCCGGTTCCGGGCCACGGCGGGACGAGGAGACCGCGGCCGGTTCCGGGCCGCGGTGGGAAGAGAAGACCGGCGGCCGGGCCGCCGGCGTCGGAAGCCGAAGGGGGGACCGGAATTTCCAGTCCCGTTAGAGAAAACCGGCCGGCCAGCTGGCCGGCCGGAAGGCATTAAACCGGGGGAATTAATCCCCCGACCAACCCATAAAACCCCCCCACTTTATGAGGGGGGGCAGTTCTTTTAAAGAGGGGGGGGGGCAGCAGCCCCCCAGTTTTAATTCCAGCCGGCCCCCACGTGCGGGGGCCGTTTTCTTGCAAAGGGGGCGGCACAAAGGCCGCGCCGCCCCTTCAATCAAGCCCCCCACGTAGGGGGGGAGGTTTTTACAAACAGGCGCGGCTGATTGCCGCGCCGCCCTCCAGAAAGCGGGCGCTTTGCCCCCCGCATGCCGCCACCGTACGGCGCCGGGCCGCCTCGGCCCCCCGCGCCGCCGCGCCGCCGCGCCTCCGCGCCGCCGGCCGCCGCGCAGCCGCCGGCCGCTGCGTCGCCGCCGCGCCGCCGGCCGCTGCGCCGCCGCCGCGCCGCCGGCCTGCGGGCCGGCCGGGCCGCCCCAGTGAGGGGTCGGGCCGGGTCGGCCCGGACCCGGACCCCCCGTTTCGAACCAGTCTCGGTCTTTTGGCCATAACTTGAGCCTCGGACCTCCGATTGACGAACCGTCTGCGGGAACGCGATCCTTGGATCAAGAAGGTCGTTTCGGTATATCGCACTAAAGGTTTTGGATTACTTTGAGTTCGGCCGGGTTGGTTCGTTCACGAAACCAACCGGGCCTTCGGAGCGGAAACACTCATATCTTGAGCTACGGACGTCTGATTGACGTGTCGTCAGCTGTGTTGTGTTCTTCTTAGTGAGACGGATCTTTTTGCATACTCCGCCCGAGGTTTGGACGCAGGTGGAGTACGGTCGGGTTGGTTTTGCCTTAAAAACCAACCGGGCCCCGGAGACGAAAATGCCAATAACTCTCAGACCGGGCGTCCGATCGACGCACCGTCTGTTGCGTTGAGTTCCTGTTTACGATACGGAACTTTTGGCATCCTTCGCCTGAGTTTTGGATACAGTTAGTAGTGGCCGGGTTGGATCGCACCCGAAATCCAACCGGGCCCCTGGAACGGGAAAGCTGTTTTCTTTCAGACAGGACGTCCGTTTGACGAACCGTCAGCGGCGTTGATGATTACGTTGAGTAACGGTCCCTTTGAGAATACCCTACGGAAGTTCAGGGTACAGTTGTGATACGGCCGGGATTGGTTTGCTCACGAAACCAACCGGGCCCCTGGGACGAAAAGGCTAATAACTCACAGACCGGGCGTCCGATCGACGCGTCGTCTGTTGCGTTGTGACCCCTGTGACGAGACGGTCCTTTGAGATACTTCTTTGCGGGACTTTGTGATACTTGGAGTATCGACCAGTAGCTCGTGGGGCGGAACCTCCCGGAGACGAGCGTGCAGAGTACGGAGACCGTGTAGCCGGCTGAGACCTGACGACTGCTTGACCGACTCGACTTGGAGTGAGTCGACTAGCCCAGTGGACGGAGCGCCCGGTATTTGGCGGCAGACCCACGGCGGACGGAGCGCCTGGCAGTTGGCAGCAAACCCGCGGTACACGACTGGAGGAGTACCTCAGTAGGCTATTTGGGCGAGCGCCCGGTATTTGGCGACATACCCTCAGCGGACGAAGCGCCAGGTAGTTGGCCGCAAACCCGCAGTACTCGACTGGAGAAGTACCTCAGCAGTCTTAGGTTAGTGAGTAGTACCTCGGAGTCGTGACAGGACCACTGTACACTCTAGAGACGGAGCTCTTCAGCAGTTACGGTTTCGATAATGAAAATCCTGGTTTGAGCTGAAACTTTTGACCTTGTGTTTACCTCATGAAAGAGATGGGTCACTTGCTAACTTTGGTATATGTATGGGCATATACCCGGGTAGTGGTTATCCGTTGTTTTCACAATCCTTGTGTTTCCTCATGATTGAGATGGGTTACTTGATAACTTAGGTATATGTATGGGAATATACCTAAGTAGAGGTAATCTGTTGAGATCATCTTTATGGTTATCCTTGTTGGTTTAGTGAGACCTTGAGGGTCTTGGGATCCCTACTGAGTATCGTTATACTCACCCCTGCACGGGCTATGCCCGCACCTCGTTGTGTTGGTTGCAGACGACGGACAGCGCTGACTGCGGTTGAGGCTTTCGGAGTAGGTCGGCACCCGGAGGAGGACCACTGAGCGGGACGTGCTCGGAGCGGACAGTTGGACCCGAGGAGTTGTGGAGCTATCTGTACCTACCCTTCAGGTAGGATCCGTGGTGGACGATCCAGAAGCTGAGCCATCTGTACCTACCCTTCAAGTAGGAATCGAGGAGGACGTCCCAGGAGCCGCTTGTACTTTCAGTTGCTGTTTTCCCTTTCGAGTTGTACTTTACTTACAGTTGGGCTTGTATTTCCGGCCCCTTTACTTCAGCACAGTTATTCTATTTTTGTGTACTGCTTTACTTCCGCTTGTTACTCTTATGTGCTTGTTTACTTTATTAAGGCAATGCCTTCCCTTTTTACTGGGATTTTACGCCTTGGTGCTAGTCTCCAGCCCCTGGCCTATGGAAGGCGGGCTTGGGGTAGTCACGGCACGGGCCCCGAGGGCGGGTCGTGACAAATTGGTATCAGAGGAGTTCGGTTCTACCGCAGAACTTATAACTCTGATGTTTCTTTCTGTGAAGCAATAGTGTTGAGAGTACCGAGTGTGGTTTTCAGTTCAGGGAGTCCAGTGTTGGTGCGGGCGGCCGACGTATCCATACACCAGGACCCTGACAACTGATTTCCGACTTTGTGCACAAAAACACTGATTGCATGTGTGTTTTCAAAGGTTTCCCCCCTTAAAACAGCTCAAACCAGGTCAGCTCACCAGGTATAAATCGTTGACCGTGACACAACTATTCAGGATGTCACCATGCAGATAGTTAGCTGGAGTTCCGAGAGAGTTCTCGATGATGGCCCACCGAGCAGCGAGACTCCGGTGCAGGGCCCTTTTTCAGTGTTGGAACCTTCGAGTGGTGTACCAGCAGCACCACCACCCGTTAGGCAGCAGATGCCACTAGCTGACGGTGCACGCTAGCAGAGCGCGATGCACGAGTTCCAGCAGTAGAGGCCTCTGAGGATATGAGGCGAGAGAGATTTCCCAGGCAGCAGTGGACTGGATGGAGGCGGTTTCTAGAGTTCTACGCCTAGCTTGGATACTAGTAGAGCGGATGATGATCTTAGCTCCTGGTGTTTCCAGTGAGTGACCATGAGGTTGGTCCTTATAGTAATGAGGCTTCGGTACGCGAACCGATACCTGGGATAGTACCTACGGGTAGTGCGCCAGCTATGTCACTACCTGTTGGTCAACAGACACTACCGGCGGTACCGGTAGCAGAGACTCACAGGCTTAGTGCCTTACATATGTTTTAGCACCAGATATCCCTCAAGTTTCGAGGTGAGCCTGACTCATAGGCGGCTGAGGACTGGCTTGAGGAGGTGGTTGTGAGTTTTCTGGAGCTAATACAGCTTCGACAGTACGACATGTCGGAAGCAGAGCACTCAACGTGGCTTACCAATCAATCTTGGTACTCGTTGGTTACGTTGTGATCAGTTCTTTAGACTCGAACTTCTGAGCGAAGTGTGTCTAAAGGACATCCGAACCATTACTTTTCCTCTATGCATTCCTACCTATGCTAGGATGCTAGAAAGAACCTTTGTGGTTGTGAACGTTAGCAGTGAAAGGCAGGAAACTAGCGCCAGTCTCAGAGACTCGGGCGTGTAAAATGTTTCAGGAGGAGGAAGTGCTAAGGACAGATGAATCTGCAGGGTAGCAGACGTGGAAGCGGAGCTTGGAGAGCAGCATGTGGTGGTGTACATTTCGACATGTTACGACCACCCGACTTAGTAGTCCCCGCCAGGCTCAGGGAGCAGGAGGGCTGGGGAGGAGAGTAGCTGCATTGCGGTCAAGGAGTGTGACCCAGGAGCTCTAAGAATGATTCGGGGTACGAATTATGTCTACTACGAGCTGCCATATCTATAGACATAGGAACCAATCATTCTACCCTTCCACGAATCATGTTCCAGACCTAGAGGTTCTGGGTAAGCCGTAGACTTGACCCTCACGTCTGGAGATACCTTTGGGAGGAGACTCGATAATCACACTTACGCCGACGGTGTAATTTGACCTCGAGGCGAGAGTTTCGGTTGGAATCTCTTGGTGGCAGCGTAGAGGCCTTACGACGTTGATCTAGGTATGGTTTTGATTCACAAATCATACCCCGGTTGACTGTTTTAGGCAAACGTCGAAATGGGTTTTCCTTGGTCGGCGAAAAGAAAACCCTAGGCAGCACATGTTAAACTCAGGCATAAGAGGGTGTGACTGATCACTCTTGAGTTGGTCAACCCTACCCTTGTGGCAGCAGGAGTTTTGAGTTTCAGTTCTAACCTAAAAAGGGAAACCTCTTGAGTTCGAGGGTGACGAACACGTTCTTATACGGTCTCAACCCGATGAGGTTTCGGAGATGTGGCCGAGGCGGCATGTTATCTCCGAAGTTCGATGGACCCTTTTGATCTTCAGCAGGGTAGGCGAGGAGGTTTACCGTTTGACCCTACCACCTCAGTCGCACCGGGTGAATAATGTCCACCACATGTCTCAGCTATGGAAATACGTGTATGTTTCTTCACACGTCATCGACCTCGGGGAGTTGGACGTCGATGACAGGGCGACAAGCACAGAGGTTCTAGTAGAGAACGAAGATCGAAAGGAGAAGGTTCTACGTGAACGGTTTCTTCCTCTGAGGTGCTTCACGGGTAGCACGAGATCTTCAGGTGAGCATATGGGAGCGTAAAGCTCAGTTGCGTGCTCAGTACTACTTTGTTTCCCTTAAGTGTGAGTTGAAGCTTTACGGGGACGTAAAGCCCTGAGGTGGGAGTCATGTAAAGACCCCGAAATTTCAAGGAATTTTTTTTGTTAATTTTCTTTGGAATTTTACAAGAGCGTTGTTTCTGACGGCACCTGATTCCGAGGCCCGGAGTGCCCGGAATCAATTTCCGAAGTTTGGCTCGGGTACGTTTAGTGAACGAAAGAGCGGGAATTTCTAACTTTTGATCCGGTGCTCGGAAATGAAATCTGAGGGCACCGATGGAACCGTAGCGCCGGTATACGCTTAGGAACTCCTGTTCTGGAGTTGCGTTCATGCGAGTGTTGATAATAAAAATTGTGGATGTTTACTTTGTAATTACACTACAATTTTTATTATTTTAATCTAAGTGTTATCTCTTGTTGGAAGTTGGGTAACCACCCAACCTCCCATGGGAGGTTATGAGGATGGTGGGGCCCACACGAACCCCACCCCTTCATATCCTCTAAATCCCCCTCAACTCCCTCTTAAATTATGTAAACTTAAGTTATAAACCTATGACTTAAATGTGATGAGTTAATGAGGTGAGTTGTGTGTGGTTATTGAATTTCAAACCTTTGAAATTCAAAGAAGTTGGGTTGTGTGAATAAAATAAGATAGAGACTTATTTTATTTTGTTAGATTTTTATCTCCTTGAGAGAGTAGGGAATTCTTCTTCATCTTCTTCAAACTCAACGAAGAACGCGAAGAACGCCGTTCTTCAACGAAGAACTTCTCCGCCGAAGAACACAGTCCATCCGCGACGCCGTATCCGCGACGCGACGTACTTCTTCCGCGTCGTCTCTTCCGCGACGGATTTCCGCGACAAATGCCATCGACAACGACTCTTCCTCCGACGTCAAAGGGATTGACACCGATATTCCACGACTACGTCAACGTGCGACTATCGAGGTAGGGGTTCTTGAGTTCGTTGTTTTCTTTTTATTTGTTTTTCCTTAAGACTTGACGTGAACGCTGAAGTTCCGACGAAGAACGCCGCTCCGCTCTTCTTCGTTTTCCGTGTCAACGAGAGAGGACACCGCTTCTTCCTCGGGCAACCTTCGTCGGCGTACAAGTATTCGCCAACGACGTGTCTCTTCGGACGCATCCCTTCGTCATCGGATTTGACGAACGGCTACCGCGACGCCCGACCTCCGCGACGTCGTCTTCCGCGGAACGTTGACAATCTTCGAACCTTATACCTGAGGTAGGGGTTTTGTTTATTGTTTAATTATTCTATTCTTGCTCATGGTTCGCATGACTAACATGAGGAATTTGAATATTTTAAATTGGGTTATTATTTTAACGTGAGGGGGCCGGACCGCATGAACACGGCCAAACCCCCTCCATCGTTCTTGATTGTTTAATCTTGCGGTTGGAAGCGAAGTGGCGTGGTGCCGTCGCACCACGCGGATGATCGTGAAAATATTTTACGCGGCGCCGTCGCGCCACGCCGAGGAAGAATCTTCAAGAACGCGACGCCGTCGCGCCGCGTTGAAAGATATCAAGGCACTGCGAAGGGGCGCGGTGCCGTCGCACCGCGCCGGACGACGAACACCGCGGCCGGTTCCGGGCCGCGGCGGGACGAGGAGACCGCGGCCGGTTCCGGGCCGCGGTGGGAAGAGAAGACCGGCGGCCGGGCCGCCGGCCTCGGAAGCCGAAGGGGGGACCGGAATTTCCGGTCCCGTTGGAGAAAACCGGCCGGCCAGCTGGCCGGCCGGAAGGCATTAAACCGTGGGAATTAATCCCCCAGCCAACCCATAAAAACCCCCCTCTTTATGAGGGGTGGCGGTTCTTTAAAAGAGGGGGGGGGGGCAGCAGCCCCCCGGTTTTAATTCCAGCCGGCCCCCACGTGCGGGGGCCGTTTTCTTGCAAAGGGCGCGACACAAAGGCCGCGCCGCCCCTTCAATCAAGCCCCCCACGTAGGGGGGGGGGGTTTACAAACAGGCGCGGCTTATTGCCGCGCCGCCCTCCAGAAAGCGGGGGCTTTGCCCCCCGCATTCCGACACCGTACGTCGCCGGGCTGCCGCGGCCCCCCGCGCCGCCGCGCCGCCGCGCCGGCCGGGCCGCCCCAGGGGGGGGGGGGGTCGGGCCGGGTCGGCCCTGACCCGGACCCCCCTTTTCGAACCAGTCTCGGTCTTTTAGCCATAACATGAGCCTCGGACCTCCGATTGACGAACCGTCTGCGGCAACGCGATCCTTGGATCAAGACGGTCGTTTCGGTATATCGCACTCAAGGTTTTGGATTACTTTCAGTTCGGCCGGGTTGGTTCGTTCACGAAACCAACCGGGCCTTCGGAGCGGAAACGCTCATATCTTGAGCTACGGACGTCCGATTGACGTGCCGTCAGCTGTGTTGTGTTCCTCTTAGTGAGACGGATCTTTTTGCATACTCTGCCCAAGGTTTGGACGCAGGTGGAGTACGTTCGGGTTGTTTTTGCCTTAAAAACCAACCGGGCCCCGGAGACGAAAATGCCAATAACTCTCAGACCGGGCGTCCGATCGACGCACCGTCTGTTGCGTTGAGTTCCTGTTTACGATACGGAACTTTTGGCATCCTTCGCCCGAGTTTTGGATACAGTTAGTAGTGGCCGGGTTGGATCGCACCCGAAATCCAACCGGGCCCCTGGAACGGGAAAGTTGTTTTCTTTCAGACAGGACGTCCGTTTGACGAACCGTCAGCGGCGTTGATGATTACGTTGAGTAACAGTCCCTTTGAGAATACCCTACGGAAGTTCAGGGTACAGTTGTGATACGGCCGGGATTGGTTCGCTCACGAAACCAACCGGGCCCCTGGGACGAAAAGGCTAATAACTCACAGACCGGGCGTCCGATCGACGCGCCGTCTGTTGCGTTGTGACCCCTGTGACGAGACGGTCCTTTGAGATACTTCTTTGCGGGACTTTGTGATACTTGGAGTATCGACCAGTAGCTCGTGTAGCGGACCCTCCCGGAGACGAGCGTGCAGAGTACGGAGACCGTGTAGCCGGCTGAGACCTGACGACTGCTTGACCGACTCGACTTGGAGTGAGTCGACTAGCCCAGTGGACGGAGCGCCCGGTATTTGGCGGCAGACCCACGGCGGACGGAGCGCCTGGTAGTTGGCAGCAAACCCGCGGTACACGACAGGAGGAGTACCTCAGTAGGCTATTTGGGCGAGCGCCCGGTATTTGGCGACAGACCCTCAGCGGACGGAGCGCCAGGTAGTTGGCCGCAAACCCGCAGTACTCGACAGGAGGAGTACCTCAGCAGTCTTAGGTTAGTGAGCAGTACCTCGGAGTCGTGACAGGACCACTGTACACTCTAGAGACGGAGCTCTTCAGCAGTTACGGTTTCGATAATGAAAATCCTGGTTTGAGCTGAGACTTTTGACCTTGTGTTTACCTCATGAATGAGATGGGTCACTTGCTAACTTTGGTATATGTATGGGCATATACCCGGGTAGTGGTTATCCGTTGTTTTCACAATCCTTGTGTTTCCTCATGATTGAGATGGGTTACTTGATAACTTAGGTATATGTATGGGCATATACCTAAGTAGAGGTTATCTGTTGAGATCATCTTTGTGGTTATCCTTGTTGGTTTAGTGAGACCTTGAGGGTCTTGGGATCCCTACTGAGTATCGTTATACTCACCCCTGCACGGGCTATGCCCGCACCTCGTTGTGTTGGTTGTAGACGACGGACAGCGCTGACTGCGGTTCAGGCTTTCGGAGTAGGTCGGTACCCGGAGGAGGACCACTGAGCGGGACGTGCTCGGAGCGGACAGTTGGACCCGAGGAGTTGTGGAGCTATCTGTACCTACCCTTCAGGTAGGATCCGTGGTTGACGATCCAGGAGCTGAGCCATCTGTACCTACCCTTCAGGTAGGAATCGAGGAGGACGTCCCAGGAGCCGCTTGTACTTTCAGTTGCTGTTTTCCCTTTCGAGTTGTACTTTACATACAGTTGGGCTTGTATTTCCGACCCCTTTACTTCAGCACAGTTATTCTAGTTTTGCGTACTGCTTTACTTCCGCTTGTTACTCTGAGGTGCTTGTTTACTTTATTAAGGCAATGCCTTCCCTTTTTACTGGGATTTTATGCCTTGGTGCTAGTCTCCATCCCCTGGCCTATGGAAGGCGGGCTTGGGGTAGTCACGGCATGGGCCCCGAGGGCGGGTCGTGACATTTCTGATCCAATGGCTTTGGAATTGTGGGTAAGGAGGTAGAGGTGGGTGCCTTTTATAGGAGAAGAAGAGGGGCACTCTTGGAATGTAAAGAAATGTTCCTTTATTTTAAAATGAGTTTCGTATTTAAAAGGTCCCACATTGATTTAATTCGAGAATAAGGTGATAAGGGTTCTAAATATACCCATCCAATAGGTTCTGGACATGTGTAGGGCATAGATTTTACATTATCTTTTAAATTTATTTAAATCCTTTATTAATGAGGTAATCGTGGCATCATCATGATGTCATAAATAATTTAATATATATAATGTATAAAAATTAAAAAAAAATATCATGAAGTATGAAATCTTTTTAGATTTATAATGAATATTTATAGTCAAAAATATGACTTGTATAACCCCATGTAAAAACTGTTTTAGTAAAACATCTCAAGATTGTGTCATTTTTACTTTAACATTAAATAAAAAGTTATTTATGTCATTTCCAAACCACAGTGGATCCATGGGGACCCCAATTTGACCCATGGATTGTCTTTGTGGGCCATGAAACATCCAATGAGGTTAGGACATGTTTCAATCTCATCTCATATTATTAAAACATTATTTTTACCTTAAACTACACTAAGTACCTCTAATCGCGATTAAAAACATAAAAGTTACTATTCACCAAACAAAATTATTTTAATCCCATTGAACCAAATTTTACTACTTAATGACAACCATGTGTGTAGGATTTTGGATATTCAAAACACAGGGGTGGGAAGATTTCATTTAAATGAAAAATCAGTTTCTTAAGTACCACTTAGTGGTTTCACTATTCATCAAAAATTGAAGTTTTCCAGAAAAAAACCAAAACATCGCCCTAAGATATATTTGATACACCGAATTCATGACCGTTTCAATAAGAACATAGAAAGTATGTTTCCTTTATACTTATACGACATGAGATGGTTTTTCCATCATAATTATTCATTTTTATTTTTATGATTCAATTACATGTTCCCAATGTTGCTTTTATGTAAAACATTTTCTTTTATAAATGGATTTGTGTTAAATAAATTTTATCAAAATACAATGTTTTACTTATCACAAGAAAATGTTAATGATTTTTTAGTATTTTCAACTATATAATTATAATTATTTGAAAATTATTTTTGATTTAGTTTGATATATTATGATATCATTTTATATATTATGTTGAATGGTTTCTTATTTTGTTTTAATTTAGAAGTGTTATTTTATTCTAATCAGGGTTAATGGTTAAATTATTAACATTTAATATTCTATTTTATCAACACTAATGTTTATGTTTTTATGTTTTTGTATGAAGTATACATTAGAATTATTAAGTGATGGGAATGGTCTGACATGTCCCTCTAATTCATCCATTGGTCTTAGGAGAGAAACATGTTTTTTACCCTTGTATGTATGATGTCAGGTTCAATGTCCTGTCAATATGTTTATGATGTTTGGAATTATGCATTCAGTTATTATAATACTAGTTATTAATATTAAATGTGATTATTAATCTAGTAGAATTTTTATGGTTATTTTTTTATATCTCATGTTACTATTTTATATGGTATTAGTATTCATTCTATATTATTTTGATGATTAGTTTTGATGGACTTATTTTAACAATTATACATCTTCCATTATGATTTATCATTTTTTGACATCATAAATTCCCTTGTATGATTAACCTTAATGAGCTTGTGAACTCAGATATTTATTTTGTATTAATTTCTCCCAGATTCCATGATGGGTTTCATGATGGTGACATATATTCTCGAGGATCATGAATTCGAGTGGTGGGATTTAATGGTGCATGCTAAATTTGGATGATGGCCTTACATGGGAGGATTTTGAACAATTATTCAGAAAAAGATTATATCCTCACACGTTCAGGATCCATAAAATAAAAACATCCCCAGAATAAAACAAAAGTGTCTCTCTGTCACAAATTATGCAGCTAAATTCATGAATTTATCCATTTATGCACGAGAGGTTGTGGCAAGTGCCTCTTTGAAGGCACACATCTTAGAATCAGGGATATAAAAGGAGATTCGATCGAAGATTGGCATGATCTGTATTACAAATTATAAATAGATGGTTAATAAAGATAATGTGGATTAACATGATATATCGGGAACTATGGGAGGAGTTATGATTATACCTAAATTAAATGGTGAGAACGTAACCGCTAAGAACAAGAAAATTGAGAAACCTATTTTCGATGTGGAAGTGGAAATCCGAATCAAATGGATTGATCAACGAACATTCCTACACTACCCAAGAGAAACAATGATTTCATTCAATGTGGATAACATGATCAAATAACGAGAGTGTATGGAAAAACCTAGAGTATGTCATAATTTCAACAAGATGGGACATCTTTAACGATATTATTACAATGATCCATGGTCCGGTGCTCGAGACATTTCTCGTGCGTCATGAGCATCATATGCTTCAATAATGTGAGGAAAATAGAATAAATCTCATCAGCAGTGAAGAGATACCCATGATTATTCTACGGATACCATCACTCCTCAACTAGGGATATCTCAGCAAGGCAATAAGGGGAACTGTGAAGTGATGATGTTTTTGTATGGATCTGATAAAACGATTGTTGATAATCAGGATAGGCAATATATGTAGAGATGCAAAATTATTTTGAATTGTACCTTAGTGCAATATCTATTCGATTATTGCGCATTACATTCTTCATTGATAATCGTTTTATTTATTTTCTATGATTAATGTTTGATATTATGCCATCTGTAATAAAACAAAAAATTTCTCTTGGTAAAACAAATCCCAAGCCTTCATGTGTATAACATGTTTTAAAACTATTGATGGAACTAAGCAGAAATGGAACTTCTCAGTGTTGAATGTAAATGCCTATGATGTAATCCTAGGAATGGATTTGTAGACATCATTTGTAACACCCCAAGATTTTATGAAAAATATTATTTTTAATTTCATTAATGTCTTGTGTTATACACTACACCAAAAGGAGCTTACACAACACACATCCCTGACTTGGCTTGCATTACACGGAAGTGTGACCTTCCATGATAGCGTGTGTTGTACGCAATACAGAGTTTCGATAAACAATGTTATGTTATTCAAATATTATTACAACTAGCCATTATGAACAGTAATACCCACTTTTTGAAATTTTATTTTTGAAAATGTACATCATTTTTGAATTTGGAATATCAATATTATCCTAAGTTGAATTTTTGGTATTTTTCTTAGAACTTACTATTTTTATGAATAGTAAAAAATACATAAAAACAACTTTTTTAATAAAAATATTTTATATTAATAAATTATACTATTGAGTGGTTTTAAATTATAATTACAATATATTTTTACCATTTTATCCAATAGTGGTCGTTATAATTAATTTTACTTCGAAATTGGACATAAACAATTGTCAATATTTTGATATATATTGTTTCTTAAAAACACGCTATTTGTTGTGATAACGGAAATTAATTATAAATTTAATTAATTCAACTTATATGTTTGGAATTTTGTAAAATATTCATCATTTTTTAATTCAGAATATCAATTATAGCTTAGGGTAAAATTTTGGCATTGTTCTGAAAAACTTCAATTTTTAATGAACAGTGGAACTACTAAGTGGTAGTTAAATAACTGAATTTTTCATAAAACATAATTTTACCACTTCTGTGGGTGGAATTTCAAAAATCCGAGAGACACGGTTGATGTCAGTAAATAAAATGCGGTTGAATGTGATTAAAAAATAATTTTTGTGAATAGTAACTTGTTACTTTTTTTACCACGGTTTAAAGTAAATATGGAAATTAAGGGTAAAAATGATATTATTATTACCCTACCAGATGTCCTAATTCTATTGGATAAGTTTAATTCGACCAAAAATAACCTTAGAAATAAAATATGACCATTTAGGCCCACTTTGTTTAGATTATGAAATTTATTATTATTTAATTCAAAGAGGAGTTAAAAGAGTTAAAATCAAAGTTTATTTACTAATACAATTTTAATATAAGGATATAAATAATATAAATTCGATTTTAAATATTCATTAGAAAGATAATAATATTTCCTACATAATGATCTTTTATTTATAATTTTTATACATTAAATAATTTAATTTATTTATGAAACAATGATGATGCAGTAATTACCATAATAGTGAAAAATTAGAATAATTGATATTATAGATACCTAAAAAATTATAATTTGAGACTTTTTTGAGTTAAAATAATTTTTTAGAATAGTATGAAATGGTTTTATTATTTTAATTTACTTATTTCGAACTAATCATTCTGTTATGATTTTCACAAAAATCAATTAAAAAATAGTTTCAAAATTGACATAAACTAGTTTTTTTAAAAAAATATTATATTATTAATTGTTATTTTATCCCTAAAAATCAAATGTTCGGCCAAATGACTTAGATAAGGCTATATATATTAATAAAAAACAACTTGGGGTTCTTTTGGCTTGTTATATTACGTTTATTAACCTTATAGTGTAAGAACACAAAAAGACACAGTAAAAGTCAAATTATCTAACTTAAAGTTAAATATAAATGATAAGGATAAAATAGGAACCTAAACCTGTATAAATTCTATTGGATGAGAGGATTTCGACCCATCCCCAACTTATCTTCTAAATAAATCAATTTGGAGCTATTTATAACTGAATTTGGATTTATAATAAAATAATATTTTTAGTTTTTCCAAAATAGCCCCTCTCCTCCCTTATAAAAGGGAATCTTCTCCCTCTCTTCATCACAGCACATTGAGCCTTCATACTTGGCCAAACCCTGCTAAATTCTCTTCTCCACTTCCCTAGAAATATCCTAGTGGTCCTGGTCTTCTTCAAAGACCAATTTTAATTCCCTAAAAGGAGGTCTCAAAGTGGCGCTTCAAAGAAGAGGTAATGTCTGTTACCGATTCATTCATCTTTATTTCTTATTCCACTTCTTCTTCTTTAGATGTTTCATTATGAAGAAATAACATAAGTATCACTCATATACTGATATGTTATTATATGTATTAAACAACCCTATTTCACCTTTTATCCATCATACGGAAAAGGAAATCACCGCGCGTGCGTACGTACGGAATATTGTCTCCACGCCGTGGTGTAATCTATTTTCCACCACCACCTTACTTGGATGGGATTATGGTGTAAATAATGACTATATATGATTATTGTAAAGTGATATTTATTCTTAAATATTATACATACACTTAAATACAATTCCACAATAATGGGAATGATATCATCACTCGTGCGTACGTACGGACTACCGTCTCCACGACGCGATGATATTCATTCTCCATGTTAACCATTAAAGAATGATTATAAAGTATATATAAGTAATAATAATGAAATATATTAATTATGAAGTTACTGTATTTATGTATATATAAATGTATGTCATCTACTTAATTCCATTGAACTCAATAAGGAAATGAAAACAGCGTTAATGCGTACGTACGGCCTACTGTCTCCATGAACGGTGTATTTCATTCCATTTATCGATATATTATATATATTTGTATAAGCTGAATATATATTATATATAAATCATGTTTTATATTCTGGAATTAATTAATCATGATCTATGTAATTATATTAATAATTACAAGTCAAAACACGGACGACAAAAGAAACGATTTTACCCAAAAATGATCTTTAACATGGAATTTACAAAATAACGGGTAATATAAAATCATAATTGAACCATATATGATATCATAAAAATGAATATGATTCTTTAATAAGTCAATTATATTATTTAAATCATTATACAGGAGGTTCGGATACGTCCAAAGCATATCGGACATAAGGTAAGGGATAATTTTTCCAATCTCATTCTTATCTGAGATTGTTTATTTGTTAGTATTTATTGGGGGTTATGTTTATTATCCATGCCAATATGTTCTCAAAATGTTTTCATAAAATGTTTACATTCCTTCCATGTATGTTTAAATAAGTTTTTACCCTTTTCATACTTTTACCACATCGTATGGAAGGAATCTTTCTTTTGTTTACCATACGAGGTACTATTTGAATTTTCCGACAAATGTACAAGAAGAATGTCTTTTTTAATATATACGGAACAAATGGATTTTTACGGTTTTATAAAGCCTTATTTTCATGAAGCTTCCTCCAAAATATTTCATAAATATTTTCATAAAAATATCTTTCTTTTAAAATTGCTTGATGTTTCATGAAAAGAAATTGATTTTGATGAAGAAAGGTTATTTTCCTCAAGAATTCATTTCAGGTGTTTTATCAAAACCGTTTTTCATCAAAGATAATAGTATTTCATATGTGTATGTTTCAAGTATCATGTCTCCATGATTTACATGATTCAATTTTCTTATTATGATATAATGCCCATTTATTTTATATGGATTATGTGATGATGGGATGATGTTTATGAAACCCATTTTATTCGTTGGGTTATTATGAATGATGTATGTTTATTTTGTGGCACAAGTAAGAATACTTTCATTATGAGATGGGTGGGACCTATATCAATGTCCAATGCATTGGGTAACGATTTATATCACATGAGATAGACGTTGCTGGAATGGCATGTTAAACTGGTTCTGTAATACAGGACTGGAACGAGGAGTGAACTCGATTCAGAAAGGGACATTGTCCACTATGATGGTCTTGGCGGCAATGCCTTGGCTAATATGGAAGTCATATCATGTGCTTAATGGTTTCCACAATTACATGTTTTATTCCCATGATATTTTATTATTCTTAATGTTTCATTATCATATATGCCTTACGTACTTCCAAGATTCATGTCTTTGTTCAAGATTTTGATGTTTAGATTTTATGTTCAAGTTTTTGCATTCAAATGTTTATGGATTGTTTTATGTTCTCTATGTTTACCCTTACTGGGCATTTGAGCTCACACATTTTATGTTTTCTTTTCCCCAGGATATAAATTAAGGTTTTAGGTAAGAAAATAAATATGATCTTTATTGGGAGATGTTGAAGATCATTCACCATGATTAGAAGATTTTATTCCATGTTTCCAAAGACACTAAACTATTACAGTCCTTGTGTGTCTGTTTTTCTTATGTATTATGTATTCCACAAAAGTAATGTAATGTCCATGTACATCAAGCTTAGGGTCTCTACAGTTGGTATCAGAGGGAGGTTTAGTCAACCTGTGGAAACTAGGATGCTAAAATGTTAGTGATATCCCTAGAGATATTTCTATTGTATGTCTAGGGATATCCCTAAGGATAAGTATACGCATAGGATATAGTCCTAGAACTACAATAACAATCTTAGAAATTTAACCTGAGATGTTAGATATTGAGGGTACTCACCCTTTACTATGCTGTTATCCCTATAATGATTTTTTCCTCTGACACTAATCTTTTTGGGTTTTATAAAAAGGCTGAAAACATGAAATCTTCATGATAATGGAGGATATGACGGGAAATGGAATGAAATTCTTCGTGAGAAACCAAATGAAATGGGATTTGGAATTCCAAACATTCTTATTATTCCTAATCAACAATCTCATAATATGATCAATAATCGCAACTTTGGTATGTTTTCGGACTCAGATAATAAAAGAAAGATGGAGTTTCATGATGATCATTGAGGAAAGAAAGTTCAATTTCCCTCATGTAAATCATGTGGGAAGAGGCATTGGGGATATTGTTTCAAAGGAACTTGAAGATGTTTTGGGTGTGGAAAATAAGAACACAAAGCCAGTAAGTGCAAAGGAAAAGGTTCAGTTAACCCCATGGTTGAGGATAATGGTATTGCTAAGACATCAACAATGGTTAAATGTTTTAAATGTTGAATGTACAGGCATTATGCAAACCAATGACCTTAGGGAAAGCCTCGTGAAAATAATCAGTATGGTCATATGGGTAGTATTTATGTTGTTGATGATGAAGAGACTACAAATTATATGTGAGATGAAAGAATTATTGATGCTCGGTCAATGGTTTATGAAGGTAGTGGAATGATTACAAGTTTATCAAGTGTAATGTTGTATAAGTAATCTCATGATACTATGGAATAAAGAGACATCTCCAGATTGTTACACTGTTGTCTTTTCTTATGTTTTGAATGTGTATGATGAATGATGCCAGTAACCATGAAACTATATTCAGATATATTTAGAAAATAGATGATATGCGCATAATGAAGGGATAAGGAGAAAATTAAATGTTTGATAATATTCATGAGCTCATGAATGATATAAGGAGAAGGATATATGATGGTTTGAGTATATAGAATTTTTGGATTTTGGTACGTGGAAAGAGTTAACTTTTGAGAGCATTAATGTTTTCACTACGGTTTAATGGGTATTCATTTTTCAAGAGAATACATGATGAAGGTATTAACATGATTGTGATCAGCAAGATATATAAAAGATAAATGATGGTATTCACATGCTTGGTCGATGACATTACAAGTAATTTTTTTCTTTATACTATGAGATTGGACACAAGTATTTTGGATAATCCTAAAGATTGGAATGTATATTATTGTTCAAGGATAGAACTTTTTGTTATAATGGTATTTTTTTAGAAAAAGGATAACCTGCAAGATGGGTGACAACCCGTCGTGTTGAACAAGGTTGCGAGAATCGAACCCACAACTGAAGTGCGACTAGCCTTTATCGCCTACCACTGACCTACCTGAAGTCCCTGGTTAGTAGAAACTAGTTTTATTTTATTAAGCGGTAAGATATATGATGTATAAGTTCATTTTTGGAATCGTATACGATTAACCACACCATAGATGGAATTATGTATATTTGATAAAATTTTATAACCTTTTGTTTGAAATAGATGGAATGACCCATAATTCTATCACATGATTTGTTAAAACTTCATGAATAACAAATTCAACTTCATTTCATTAAGAGAAGAAGTGAAAATTGTTCAAAGCACGAACAACAGTGAGATTGTACCAAAATCAAGTAAGTATTTCTTCTAATTCAAAATTGTAAACTTTAGGGAAATGATATTGAAAACAAAAAATGTTGTCCTAGTGATCTTATATCCGAGGAATCAGATGGTACCCTAGATAATCACAAATTTATGGCTTTGAGATTGTTGGCTTTTTCATAGCCATGTTCTCTACCACTCTCTATTAGAACATGATGGTTATATTTCTCTTTCATATCCATATTTTCACCTATGTTCTCGTATGTGGAAACCTAGTGATTAGTTTATTTTGGTAACCGTTAAATTTCTTACTTTAGTTTTTAAAGATAAGTTTTGGTATTCCTTTTTACGATGTGTGTTTTTATTAAAGAATCTTTCGAGTAGAAAACCATTTATAACCCTGACGAATTTCGAGGGCGAAATTCATTTTAAGGGGGGTAGAATGTAACACGCCAAGATTTTATGAAAAATATTCTTTTTAATTTCATTAATTTCTTGTGTTATACGCTACACCAAAAGGATCTTGCACAACACGCATCCCTGACTTGTCTTGCATTACACTCAGGTGCGACCTTCCATTATAGCGTGTGTTGTATGCAATATAGAGTTTCGCTAAACAATGTTATGCTATTCAAATATTATTACATCTAGGCATTAGGAATATTAATACCCACTGTTTGAAATTTTCTTTTTAAAAATGGACTTGATTTTTGAATTCGGAATATCAAAATTATCCTAAGTTGAATTTTTGGTATTTTTCTGAGAACATCCAATTTTTATAAAAAGTAAAAAAATACTTAAAAACAACTTTTTTAATCAAAATAATATTTAGTGATAAATTATACTATTGAGTGGTTGTAAAGGATAATTATAATATATTTTTACCATTTTATCCAATGGTGGTCGTTAGAATTAATTTTACTTTGAAATTAAACATAAACAATTGTAAATCTTTTGAAATTTATTGTATCTTAAAGACAAACTATTTATTGTGACAATGAGAATTAATTATAAAATTAATTAATGAAACTTATATTTTTGGAATTTTGAAAAATAGACATCATTTTTGAATTCGGAATATCAATTATAACGTAGGGTGAAATTTTGGCATTGTTCTGAAAAACATCAAATTTTGATGAATAGTGAAACTACTAAGTGGTAGTTAACAAAACTGAATTTTTAATAAAACATAATTTTACCACTTATGTGAGTGGAATTTCAAAAATTCAAGAGATATGGTGGATGTCAGTAAGTAAAATGTGGTTCATTGAGATGAAAATAATTTTTGGTGAATAGTAACTTTTTACTTTTTTACCACGGTTATAAGTAAATATGGTAATTAAGGGTAAAAATGATACAATTATTACCCTAACACATGTCATAATTCTATTGGATAAGTTTAATTCGACCATAAACAACCTTAGAAATAATTTATGACCATTTAGACCCACTTGGATTAGATTAGGACATTTATTATTATTTAATTCAAAGAAGAGTTAAAAGAGTTAAAATCAAAGTATATTTACTAAAACAATTTTAATATACGTTTATACATAAGATAAATTCAATTTTAAATATTAATTAGAAATATAATAAGATTTCCTACATAATTATATTTTATTTATAATTTTTAGACAATAAATAATTTAATTTATTTATGAAACAATGATGATGCAGTAATTACCATAATAGTTAAAAAATATAATAATTGATATTATAAATACCTAAATAAGTATAATTTGAGACTTTTTAGGAGTTAAAATAATTTTTTAGGATAACATGACATGTTATTATTGTTTTAATTAACTTTTTCCGAACTAATCATTCTGTTATAATTTCATAAAAATTAATTACAAAATATTGTCAAAATTGACCTAAAATAGTTATTAAAACAAATATTATATTATTAATTGTTATTTTATCCCTAAAAATATAAGGTTATGCAAAATAACATAGATAAGGCTATATATATTAATAATAAACAACTTTGGGTTCGTTTGGCTTGTTATAGTAATTTTATTAACCATATAGTGTAAGAACACAAAAAGACACGGTGAAAATCAAATTATCTAACTTAAAGTTAAATATAAATGATAAGGATAAACTAGGAACCTAAAATTGTATAAATTATATTGGATGAGAGGAGATAGATCCATCCCCACCTTAGATTCTAAATAAATCAATTTGGAGCTATTTATAACCGAATTTGGCTTTATAATAAAATAATATTTTTACATTATCCAAAAGAGCCCCTCTCCTCCCTTATGAAAGGGAACCTCCTCCCTCTCTTCCTCACACCACATTGAGCCTTCAAGCTCGGACAAACCCTGCCAAATTCTATTCTCCACTTCCCTAGAAACATCCTAGAGGTCCTGGTATTCTTCAAATACCAATTTTAGTTCCCTAAAATGAGGTCTCAAAGAGGCGCTTCAAAGAAAAGGTAATGTCGGTTACCGATTCTTTCATCTTTATTTCATCTTCCACTTCTTCTTTTGTTGTTGTTTCATTATGAAGTAAAAACAACAGTATCACTAATATAATGATAATTATTATTCGTATGAAACAAACCTATTTAACCTTCTATCCATCCTATGGAAAATGAAATCACCGCGCGTGCGTACGTACGGAATACCGTCACCACGCCGTGGTGTAATCTATTTTCAACCACCACCTTACTTGGATGGGTATAATGGTGTAAATAATGACTATATATTATTATTGTAATGTGATATTTATTCTTAAATATTATACATACACTTAAATACAATTCCATGATCATGAAAAATGATATCATCGCTCGTGCGTACGTACGGACTACCGTCTCCACGACGTGATGAGATTCTTTCTCCATGTTAACCATTAAAGAATGATTATAAAGTATATATAAGTAATAATAATTAAATATATGACATTATGAAGCTACTGTATTTATGTATATATAAATTTATTTCATCTACTTAATTCCATTCAACTCAATAAAGAAACAAAAATAGCGTCCATCCGTACGTACGACCTACCGTCTCCATGAAAGGTGTATTTCGTTCCATTTATCGATCTATAATATATTTGTATACTCTGAAAATATATTATCTATAAATAATGTTTTATATTCTGGAATTAAGTAATCATGATCTATGTAATCTTATTAACAAGTACAAGTCAAAATATGGACTACAAAAGAAACGATTTTACCCAAAAATGATCTTTAACATGGAATTTACAAAAGAACGGGTAATATAAAGTCATAAGTGAACCATATATTATATCATAACAATGAATATGATTCTATAATAAGTCAATGAAGTTATTTAGATCATTATACAGGAGGTTCGGATACGTACGAAGCATATTGGAGCTATGGTATGGGATAATTATTCCAATCTCATTCATATCAGAGATTGTTTATTCATAAGTTTTTAATGGGGGTTATGATTATTATCCAAGCCCATATGTTCTCAAAATGTTTTCATAAAATGTTTACATTAATTCCATATATGTTTAAAGAAATTTTTACCCTTTTCTTACTTTAACCGCGTCGTATGGAAGTAATCATTCGTTTGTTTACCATATGAGGTACTTTTTGAATTTCCCGACTAAAGTATGAGAAAAATGTTTTTTTAACGTATACAGCACGAACAGATTTTTACGGTTTTATAAAGCCTTATTTTCATGAAGCTTCCTCCAAAATATTTCGCGAATATTTTCAACAAAATCACTTTCTTTGAAAATTGCATGACGTTTCATGAAAAGAAATTGATTTTGAAGAAGAAAGGATATTTTCCCCAAGAATTTATTTCAAGTGTTTTATAAAAACAATTTTTCATTTAAGATAACATTATTTCATATGTGTATGTTTCAAGTATCATGTCTCTATGATTTAAGTGGTTTAAATTTTCTTATTATGATTTGATGTCCATTTATTTTATATGGATTATGTGATGATGGGATGATGTTTATGAAACCCATTTTATTCGTTGGGTAATTATGAATGATGTATTTTTATTTTGTGGAACAAGTAAGAATGATATCATTATGATATGGGTAGGACCTATATCTCCCTCCAATGCATTGAGTAAAGATTTATATCTCATGAGATAGACATGGATGGAACAGAAAGTTAAACCGGCTCAGTAATATAGAACTGGAACGAGGAGTGAACTCGATTCAGAAAGGGACTTTTTCCACTAAGATGGTATTGGTGGTAATGCCTTGGCTAATATGGAAATCATATCATGTTCTTAATGGTTTCCAAAATTACATGTTTTATTCCCATGATATTTTATCATTCTTAATTTTTCCTTATGATATATTCCTTACGTACTTCCATGATTCATGTCTTTGTTCATGATTTTGATGTTTAGATTTTCTGTTCATGTTTTTGCATTCAAATGTTTATGTATTGTTTTATGTTCTCTATATTTACCATTAATAGGAATTTGAGCTCACACCTATTATATTTTCTTTTCCCCAGGATATAAAGAACGGTTTTTGGTAAGAAAAAAAGTATGATCTTTATTGGAAGATGTTGGAGATCAATCACCATGATTAAAAGATTTTATTCCGAGTTTCCAATGACACCAAACTATTGCGGTCCTTGTGTGACTGTTTTTCTTATTTATTAAGTATTCTGAAAAAGTAATGTAATGTCCATGTACGTCAAGCTTAGGGTATCTACAGTTGGTATCAGAGAGAGGTTTAGTCAACCTTTGGAAACTAGGATGCGAAAATGTTAGTGATATTCCTAGAGATATTTCTAAGGTATGTATAGGGATATCCCTAGGGATAAGTATACATATACGATATAGTCCTAGAACTACGGTAATGATCTTAGAAATTTATCCTAAGAAGTTAAATATTGAGGGTACTCCCCCTTTACTATTTTGTTTTCCCTAGCATGATTTTTGCCTCTCACACTATTCTTTTTGGGTTTTAGAAAATGGCTGGAAACAAGAAGATTCATGATACTGGAGGATATGATGGACAATGGAATGATATTATTAATGAGAAACCAAATGATATGGGATTTGGAAGTCCAAACATTAATATTATTCCTAATCAGCAATCTGATAATATGATCAAAAATCTCAACTTTGGTAAGTTTCCTGACTCAGATTATAAGAAAAAGATGGAGTTTCATGATGATCATAGAGGAAAGAAAGTTCAATTTCCCTCATGTAAATCACGTTTGAATAGGCATTGGGGATATTATTTCAAAGGAACTAGAAGATGCTTTGGGTGTGGAAAAGAAGGACACAATGCCAGTAAGTGCAAAGGAAAAGGTTCAGTTAACACCATGGATGAGGATAATGGTATTGCTAAGACATCAACAATGGTTAAATGTTTTAAATGTGGAATGTACGGGCATTATTCAAACAAATTTCATAAGGGAAAGTCTCGTGAAGAGAATAAGTATGGTCGTATGGGTAGTATTTATGTTGATGATCATGAAGAGACTACAAATGATATGTGAGATGACAGTATTGTTGAAGCTCGGTCAATGGTTTATGAAGGTAGTGGAATGATTACAAGTTTATCAAGTGTAATGTTGTATAAGTAATCTCATGGTACTATGGAATAAAGAGACACCTACGGATTGTTACACTGTTGTATTTTCTTATGTTTTGAATGTGTATGATGAATCATACCAGTAACCATGAAAGAATATTCATATATTTTTAGTTAATACATGATATGCGCAAAATGAAGGGATAAGAAGAAAATTAAATGTTTGATAGCATTCGTGAGCTCATGAATGATAGAAGGAGAAGGTTATATCATGGTTTGAGTATGTAAAATTTTTGGATTTTGGTATGTGGAAAGAGTTAGAGTATGACAGCATTCATTTTTTTACTACGTTTTAATGGGAATTCATGTATTCACTACGGTTTAATGGGTATTTATTTTTCAAGAGAATACATGATTAAGGTATTAACATGATTGTGACCAGCAAGATATATAAAGGATAAATGATGGTATTCACATTCTTGTTTGATGACATTTCATGTAATTGTTTTCTTTATACTATGAGATTGGACATAGGTATTTTGGATAATCATAAAGATTGGAATGTATAGTATTGTTTAAGGATAGAAATTTTTGTTATAATGGTATTGTTTTAGAAAAAGGATAACCTGCAAGACGGGGGGAAACACATTGCGTCGGACAAGGTTGCGGGAATCGAACCCACAACCGAAGTGAAACTGGCCTTTATCGCCTACCACTGACCTACATGAAGTCCATGGTTAGTATAAACTAGTTTTATTTTATTATGTGGTATGATATATGATGTATAAGTTCATTTTTGGAATCGTATACGATTAACCACACCATAGATGGACTTATGTATATTTGATAACTTTTTCTAACCTTTTGTTTGAAACAGATGGAATGACCCATCATTATATCACATGATCTGTTAACACTTCACGAATAACAAATTCAGCTTCATTTCTTTAAGAGATGAAGCAGAAATTGTTCAAAGCACGAACAACAGTGAGATTTTACCAAAATCAAGTAAGTATTTCTACAAATTAAAAATTTTCAACTTTAGGGAAATGACATTGAAAACCAAAAATGTTTTCCTAGTGATCTTATATCCGATGAATTAGATGGTACACTAGGTTATCACAAATTTATGGCTTTGTTATTGTTGGCATTTCCATAGCCATGTTCTCTACCACTCTCTATCAGAACATGATGATTATATTTCTCTTCCATATCCATATTTTCACCTATGTTCTTCTATGTGGAAACCTAGTGATTAGTTTATTTGGGTAAACGTTACGTTTTATACTTTAGTTTTTTAAGATAAGTTTTGATATTCCTTTTTACTATGTGGGTTTCTATTAAAGAAACTTTCGAGTAGTAAACCATTTATAACCCCGACGAATTTCGAGGGCGAAATTCATTTTAAAGTGGTTAGAATGTAACACCCCAAGATTTTATGAAAAATATTCTTTTTAATTTCATTAATGTCTGGTGTTATACGCTACACCAAAAGGATCTTCCACAACACACATCCCTGATTTGGCTTGCATTACACGCAAGTGCGACCTTCCATGATAGCATGTGTTGTACGAAATACAGAGTTTCGCTAAAGAATGTTATGATATTCAAATATTATTACAACTAGCCATTATGAATTGTAATACCCACTATTTGAAAATTTATTTTTGAAAATGGAATTCAATTTTGAATTCGGAATATCAAAATTATCCTAAGTTGAATTTTTGGTATTTTTCTGAGAACTTCAAATTTTTATGAAAAGTAAAAAAATTCTTAAAAACAACTTTTTTATTCTAAATAATTTATAGTGATAAATTATACTATTGAGTGGTTTTAAAGTATAATTATAATATATTTTTACCATTTTATCAAATGGTGGCCGTTATAATTAATTTTACTTTGAAACTGGACATAAACTATTGTAAATCTTTTCATATATATTGTTTTTAAAGACACACTATTTGTTGTGACAGTGGAAATTAATTATAAAGTTGATCAATGAAACTTATATTTTTTTAATTTTGTAAAATATAAATCATTTTTGAATTAGGAATATCAATTATAACTTAGGGTGAAATTTTGGCATTTTTCTGAAAAACATCAAATTTTGATGAATAGTGAAACTACTAAGTGGTAGTTAAAAAAACTGAATTTTTCATAAAACGTAATTTTACCGCTTCTGTGAGTGGAATTTCAAAAATCCGAGAGACACAGTTGATGTCAGTAAGTAAAATGTGGTTCAATGAGATGAAAATAATTTTTAGTCAATAGTAACTTTTTACTTTTTTTACCACGGTTAAAAGTAAATAGGGCAATTAAGGGTAGAAATGATATTATTATTATTATTACCCTAACACATGTCATAATTATATTGTATAAGTTTAATTCGACCAAAAAAACCTTATAAATAAATTATGACCATTTAGGCCCACATGGATAAGATTAGGACATTTATTATTATTTAATTCAAAGAAGAGTTAAAAGAGTTAAAATCAATGTTTATTTATTAAAACAATTATAATATAGGGTTATACATAAGATAAATTTGATTGTAAATATTTATTATAAATATAATAAAATTTACTACATAATGATATTTTATTTATAATTTTTAGACATTAAATAATATAATTTATTTATGAAACAATGATGTTGCAGTAATTACCCTAATAGTGAAAAATTATACTAATTGATATTATAAATACCTAAATAATTATAATTTGAGACTTTTTAGGAGTTTAACTTATACTATAGGATAATATGACATGTTATTATGGATATAATTAACCTTTTTAGAACTAATCATTCTGTTATGATTTTCAAAAAAAAATCAATTACAAAATAGTGTCAAAATTGATATAAAATTGTTTTTAAAACAAATATTATATTATTAATTTTTATTTTATCCCTAAAAATCTAATATTCGGTCCAATTACATAGATAAGGCTAAATATATTAATAATAAACAACTTGGGGTTCTTTTGGTTTTTTATTGTAAGTTTATTAACCTTAGAGTGTAAGAACACAAAAAGACACGGTAAAAGTAAAATTATCTAAATTAAAGTTAAATATAAATGATAATGATAAAATAGGAACCTAAACATGCTTAAATTCAATTGGATGAGAGTATTTCGACCCATACCCACCTTAGCTTATAAATAAATCAATTTGGAGCTATTTATAGCCGATTTTGGCTTTGTAAAAAAATTAATATTTTTTGTTTTTCCAAAAGAGCCCCTCTCCTCCCTTATAAAAGGGAACCTCCTCCCTCTCTTCCTCACACAACATTGAGCCTTCATGCTCAGACAAACCCTGACAAGTTCTCTTATACACTTCCGTAGAAACATATTAGAGGTCATGGTATTCTTAAAAGACCAATTTTAGTTCCCTAAAATGATGTCTCAAAGAGGAGCTTCAAAGAAGAGGAAATGTCTGTTACCGATTCTTTCATCATTATTTCTTCTTCCACATCTTTTTCTTTAGTTGTTTCATTATGAAGTAATAAAATCAGTATCACTCATATAATTATGTGTTTTTATAAGTATGAAACAACCCTATTTCACATTCTATCCATCCTTCGGAAAACAAAATCACCGCGCATGCGTACGTACGGAATACCGTCTTCACGCCGTGGTGTAATCTATTTTCCACCACCACCTTACATGGATGGGTATAATGGTGTAAATAATGACTATATATGATTATTGTAAATTGATATTGATTCTGAAATATTATACATACACTTCAATAAAATTCCACGATCATGGGAATGATATCATCGCTCCTGCGTACATATGGACTACCGTCTCCACGACGCGATGAGATTCTTTCTCCATGTTAACCATTAAAAAATGATTATAAAGTATATATAAGTAATAATAATGAAATATATGAAATTATAAAGATAATGGATTTATTTATATATAAATGTATTTAATCTAATTTATTCCATTCAACTCAATAAGGAAAAAAACAGCATTCATGCTTACGTACGGCCTACCGTCTCCATGAAAGGTGTATTTCTTTCCATTTATCGATCTACAATATATTTGTCTACTCTGAATATATATTATATATAAATCATGTTTTATATTCTGGAATTAATTAATCATGATCTATGTAATCATATTATTAATTACAAGTCAAAACACGGACGACAAAAGAAACAATTTTACACAAAAATGATCTCTAACAAGGAATTTACAAAAGAACAGGTAATATAAAGTCATAAGTGAACCATATATGATATCATAACAATGAATATGATTCTGTAATAAGTAAATGACAATATTTAAAACATTATACAGGAGGTTCGGATATGTAAAAAGCATATCAGACCTAAGGTAAGGGATAATTATTCCAATCTCATTCTTATATGAGATTGTTTATTCGTAAGTATTTACTGGGGGTTATGTTTATTATCCATGCCCATATGTTCTCAAAAATGTTTTCATAAAATTTATACATTCCTACCATGTATTTTTAAATACATTTTTACCCTTTTCATACTTTTAAAACATTGTATAGAAGGAATCTATCTTTTGTTTACCATACGAGGTACTTTTTGAACTTTCCGACAAAAGTACGAGAAAATGTTTTTTTAACGTATACGGCACGAATGGATTATTACAATTTTATAAAGCCATATTTTCATGAATCTTCATGCAAAATATTTTGAAAATATTTTCATCAAAATCTATTTTTTTTAAAATTGCATGGCGTTTCATGAAGATAAATTGATTTTGAAGAAGAAAGGATATTTTCCCCAAGAATTCATTTAAAGTTATTTATAAAAACCATTGTTCATCTAAGATAACATTATTTCATTTGTGTATGTTTCAAGTATCATGTCTCTATGATTTAAATGTTTTCAATTTTATTATTATGATATGATTTCCATTTATTTTATATGGATTATGTGATGATGGGATGATGTTTATGAAACCCACTTTATTCGTTGGGTTATTATGAATGATATATGTTTATTTTGTGGCACAAGTAAGAATGATTTAATTATGATATGGGTGGAACCTATATCTCCATCCAATGCATTGGGTAAAGATTTATATCTCATGAGATAGATATCGATGGAATGGCAAGTTAAACTGGTTCAGAAATACAGAACTGGAACAAGGAGTGAACACGATTCAGAAAGGGACTTTGTCTACTAAGATGATATTGGCGGTAATGCCTTGGCTAATATGGAAATCATATCATGTGCGTAATGGTTTCCACAATTACATGTTTTATTCCCATGATATTTTATCATTATTAATGTTTCCTTATGATATATTCCTTATGTACTTCCATGATTCATGTCTTTGTTCAAGATTTTGATGTTTAGATTTTTTGTTCATGTTTTTGCATTAAAATGTTTATGGATTGTTTTATATTCTCTATGTTTACCCTTACTAGGAATTTGGGCACACACCTGTTATGTTTTCTTTTCCCTAGGATATAAACAATGGTTTTAGGTATGATAAAAAAGTATGATCTTTATTGGGAGATGTGAAAGATCATTCACCATGATTAAAAGAGTTTATTCCGAGTTTCCAAAGACACTAAACTATTGCGGTCCTTGTGTGTCTGTTTTTCTTATGTATTAAGTATTCAGAAAAAGTAATGTAATGTCCATGTATGTCAAGATTAGGGTATCTACAGTTGGTATCAGAGGGAGTTTTAGTCATCCTTTGGAAACTAGGATGCGAAAATGTTAGTGATATTCCTAGAGATATTTCTAAGTTATGTCTAGGGATATCCCTAAGGATAAGTATAAGTATACGATATAGTCCTAGAACTATGGTAACGATCATAGAAATTTAACCTATGATGTTAAATATTGAGGGTACTCCCCCTTTACTATGTTGTTTTCCCTAGCATGATTTTTTCCTCTCGCACTATTCTTTTTTTGGTTTTAGAAAATGGTTGGAAATAGGAAGATTCATGATAATGGAGGATATGACGGTCAATGGAATGATATTCTTCGTGAGAAACCAAATGAAATAGGATTTGGAAGTCCAAACATTATTATTATGCCTAATCAGCAATCTGATAATATGATCAATAATCTCAACTTTGATAAGTTTCCCGACTCAGATAATAAGAAAAAGATGGAGTTTCATGATGATCATAGAGGAAAGAAAGTTCAATTTACCTCATGTAAATCATGTGGGAAGAGGCATTAGGGAGATTTTTTAAAAGGAAATAGAAGATTATTTGGGTGTGTAAAAGAAGGACACAATGCCAGTAAGTGCAAAGGAAAAGGTTCAGTTAACACCATAGATGTGGATAATTGTATTGCTAAGACATCAACAATGGTTAAATGTTTTAAATGTGGAATGTACGGGCATTATGCAAACAAATTCCCTAAGGGAAAGTCTCATGAAGAGAATAAGTATGGTATTATGGGTAGTATTTATGTTGATGATCATGAAGAGACTACAAATGATATGTGAGATGAATGAATTGTTGCAGCTCGGTCAATGTTTTATGAAGGTAGTGGAATGATTAAAAGTTTAGCAAGTGTAATGTTGTATAAGTAATCTTATGATACTATGGAATAAAGAGACATCTACGGATTGTTACACTGTAGTCTTTTCTTATGTTTGGAATGTGTATGATGAATGATACTAGTAACCATGTAAGTATATTCAGATATTTTTAGTTAATATATGATATGCACATAATGATGGGATAAAGAAAAAATTAAATGTTTGATATCATTCGTGAGCTCATGAATGATATAAGGAGAATGTTATATCATGGTTTGAGTATGTAGAATTTTTGGATTTTGTTATGTGGAAAGAGTTAGCGTTTGACAGCATTCATGTTTTCACTACAGTTTAATGGGCATTCATTTTTTCACTACGGTTTAATGGGTATTCATTTTTCAAGAGAAAACATGATTAAGTTATTAACATGATTGTGACCAGAAAGATATATAGAGGATAAATGATGGTATTCACATGCTTGGTTGATGAAATTTCAAGTAATTGTTATCTTTATACTATGAGATTAGACATAGGTTTTTTGGATAGTCCTAAAGATTGGAATGTATAGTATTGTTTAAATCTAGAACTTTTTGTTATAATGGTATTGTTTTAGAAAAAGGATAACCTGCAAGACGGGCGACAAATCGTCGCGTCGGACAAGGTTGCGGGAGTTGAACCCACAACCAAAGTGAGACTGGCCTTTATCGCCTACCACTGACCTACAGAAAGTCCCTGGTTAGTAGAAACTAGTTATATTTTATTTAGTGGTATGATATATGATGTATAAGATCATTTTTGGAATCATATACAATTAACCACACCATAGATGGACTTATGTATATTTGATAACTTTTTCTAACCGTTTGTTTGAAATATATGGAATGACCCATCATTATATCACATGATCTGTTAAAACTTCACGAATAACAAAATCAACTTCATTTCTTTAAGAGATGAAGTGCAAACTGTTCAAAGCACGATCAACAGTGAGATTTTACCAAAATCAAGTATGTATTTCTTCTAATTCAAAATTTTCAACTTTAGGGAAATGATATTGAATACCAACAATGTTGCCCTAGTGATCTTATATACGATGAATCAGATCGTACCCTAGATCATCTCAAATTTATGTCTTTGTTATTGTTGGCATTTTCAAAGCCATGTTCTCTAACACTCTCTATCATAACATGGTGGTTATATTTCTCTTCCATATCCATATTTTCACCTATGTTCTCCTATGTGGAAACCTAGTGATTAGTTTATTTGGGTAACCGTTGCGTTTTATAATTTAGTTTTTAAAGATAAGTTTTGGTATTCCTTTTTACGATGTGGGTTTCTATTAATGAAACTTTCGAGTAGTAAACCATTTATAACCCTGACGAATTTTGGGGGAGAAATTCATTTTAAGGGGGTAGAATGTAACAGCCCAAGATTTTATGAAAAATATTATTTTTAATTTCATTAATGTATTGTGTTATATGCTACATCAAAAGGAGCTTGCACAACATGCATCCATGACTTGGCTTGCATTACACGCAAGTGCGACCTTCTATGATAGCGTGTGTTGTACGGAATATAGAGTTTCGCTAAACAATGTTATGCTATTCAAATATTATTACAACTAGCCGTTATGAATAGTAATACCCATTGTTTGAAATTTTATTTTTGATAATGGACTTCATTTTTGAATTCGGAATATCAAAATTATCATAAGTTGAATTTTTTGTATTTTTCTGAGATCTTCCAATTTTTATGAAAATTAAAAAAGTACTTAAAAACAATTTTTTTAATCAAAATAATTTATAGTGATAAATAATACTATTGAGTGGTTTTAAAGTATAAATATAATATATTTTTACCATTTTATTCAATGGTGGCCATTAGAATTAATTTTACTTTGAAATTGGACATAAACAATTGTAAATATTTTCATATATATTGTTTCTTAAAGACACGCTATTTGTTGTGACATCAAAAAGTGATTATAAAATTAATTAATGAATCTTATATTTTAGGAATTTTGTAAAACAGATATCATTTTTGAATTACGAATATCAATTATAACATAGGGTGAAATTTTTTCATTTTTCTAAAAAACATCAAATTTTGATGAATAGTGAAACTACTAAGTGGTAGTTAAAAAAACTGAATTTTTCATAAAACTTAATTTTACCACTTCTATGAGTGGAATTTCAAAAATCTGAGAGACACAGTTGATGTCAGTAAGTAAAATGTTGTTCAATGAGAGGAAAATAATTTTTGGTGAATAGAAACATTTTACTTTTTTTACCACGGTTAAGAGTAAATATTGTAATTAAGTGTAAAAATTATATTATTATTACCCTAAAACATTTCCAAATTCTATTTTATAAGTTTAATTCTACCAAAAAAAACCTTAGAAATAAAATATGACAATTTAGGCCCACTTGAATTAGATTAGGACATTTATTATTATTTAATTCAAAGAAGAGTTAAAAGAGTTAAAATCAAAGATTATTTATTAAAAAAATTATAATATAGGGTTATACATAAGATAAATTTGATTTTAAATATTAATTATAAAGCTATAAATATTTTTTGCATAATGATATTTTATTTATAATTTTTAGAAATTATATAATTTAATTTATTTATGAAACAATGATGTTGCAGTAATTACCCTAATAGTGAAAAATTAAACTAATTGATATTATAAATACCCAAATAAGTATAATTTGAGACTTTTTAGGAGTTAAACTAATTTTCTAGAATACTATTACACGTTATTATTGATATAATTAACTTTTTTCTAACTAATCATTCTGTTATGATTTTCACAAAAATCAATTACAAAATAGTGTCAAAATTGATATAAAATAGTTTTTAAAACAAATATTATATTATTAATTGTTATTTTATCCCTAAAAATCTGTGGTTAGGCCAAATTACTTAGATAAGGCTATATATATTAGTAATAAACAACATGGGGTTCGTTTGGTTTGTTATAGTGTGTTTATTAACCTTATTGTGTTTGAACACAAAAATACACGGTAAAAGTCAAATTATCTAACTTAAAGTTAAATATAAACGATAATGATAAAATAGGAACCTAAACATCCTTAAATTCTATTGGATGATATTATTTAGACCCTTCCCCACCTTAGCTTCTAAATAAATCAATTTGGAGATATTTATAATCGAATTTGGCTTTATAAAAAAATAATATTTTTATTTTTTCCAAAAGAGCCCCTTTCCTCCCTTATAAAATGGAATCTCATCCCTCTCTTCCTCACACCACTTTGAGCCTTTATTATCAGCCAACCCATGCCAAATTCTCTTATCCACTTCCATAGAAACATCCTATAGGTTGTGGAATTTGTCAAAGACAAATTTTAGTTCCCTAAAATGAGGTCTCAAAGAGGAGCTTCAAAGAAGAGGAAATGTCTGTTACCGATTCTTTCATCATTATTTTTTCTTACACTTCTTCTTATTTAAATGTTTCATTATGAAGTAACAACATCAGTATCACTCATATACTGATATGTTATTATATGTATGAAAAAAACCATATTTCACCTTCTATCCATCCTACGGAAAACGAAATCACCGCGCATGCGTACATACGGAATACCGTCTTCACACCGTGGTGTAATCTATTTTCCACCACCACCTTACTTGGATGGGTATAATGGTGTAAATAATGACTATATATGATTATTTTAAAGTGATATTGATTCTGAAATATTATACATACACTTCAATAAAATTCCACGATCATGGGAATGATACCATCGCTCGTGCGTACGTATGGACTACCGTCTCCACGACGCGATGAGATTCTTTCTCCATGCTAACCATTAAAGAATGATTATAAAGTATATGTAAGTAATATTAATGAAATATATGACATTATTAAGCTACTGTATATATGTATATATAAATGTATGTCATCTAATTAATTCCATTCAACTCAATAAGGAAACGAAAACAGCATTCATGCGTACGTACGGCCTACCGTCTCCATGAAAGGTGTATTTCTTTCCATTTATCGATCTATAATATATTTGTATACTCAGAATATATATTATATATAAATAATGTTTTATATTCGAGAATTATGTAATCATGACCTATGTAATCATATTATTAATTACTAGTCAAAACACGGACGACAAAAGAAACGATTTTACCCAAAAATGATCTTTAACAGGGAATTTACTAAATAATGGGTAATATAAAGTCATAAATGAACCATATATGATATCATAACAATGCATATGATTCTTTAATAAGACTATGACATTATTTAAAACATTATAGGAGGAGGTTAGGATACGTAAAATGCATATCGGACCTAAGGTAAGGGATAATTATTCCAATCTCATTCTTATCTGAGATTGTTTATTCGTAAGTATTTACTGGGGGTCATAATTATTCTCCATTCCCATATGTTCTAAAAATGTTTTCATAAAATTTTTACATTCCTACCATGTATGTTTAAAGATATTTTTACCCTTTTCTTACTTTTACCATATCCTATGGAAGGAATCTATCTTTTGTTTACCATACGAGGTACTTTTTGAATTTTCCGACAAAAGTACGAGAAGAATGTTTTTAAAGATATACGGTAAAAATGTATTTTTACAGTTTTATAAAGTCAAAATTTCATGAATCTTGCTCTAAAATATTTCATGAATATTTTCAACAAAATCTCTTTCCATTAAAATTGCATGTCATTTCATGAAAAGAAATTGATTATGAAGAAGAAATGATATTTTCCTCAAGAATTCATTTCAAGTGTTTTATCAAAACCATTTTTCATCTAAGATAACATTATTTCATATGTGTATGTTTCAAGTATCATGTCTCCATGATTTACATGGTTTAAATTTTCTTATTATGATATGTTGTCCATTTATTTTATTTGTATTATGTGATGATGGGATGATGTTTATGAAACCAATTTTATTCGTTGGGTTATTATGAATGATGTATGTTTATTTTGTGGCACAAGTAAGAATGATTTCATTATGAGATGGGTGGGACCTATATATACCTCCAATGCATTGGGTAAATATTTATATCTCATGAGATAGACATGGCTGGAACGAAAAGTTAAACCGGTTCAGTAATAAAGGACTGGAACGAGGAGTGAACTCGATTCAGAAAGGGACATTGTCCACTAAGATGGTCTTGACAGCAATTCCTTGGCTAATATTGAATTCATATCATGTGCTTAATTGTTTCCACAATTACATGTTTTATTCCCATGATATTTTATCATTCTTAATGTTTCTTTATGATATATGCCTTACGTACTTCCAAGATTCATGTCTTTGTTCAAGATTTTGATGTTTAGATTTTATTTTCAAGTTATTGCATTCAAATGTTTATGGATTTTTTTATGTTATCTATGTTTACCCTTACTGGGCATTTGAGCTCACCCCTTTTATTTTTTCATTTCACTAGGATATAAAGAAAGGTTTTAGGTATGAAAAACAGGAATATCTTTATTGGGAGATATTGAAGATCTTTCAACCTGGTTAGAAGAATTTATTCCGAGTTTCCAAAGACACCAAACTATTAAGTTCCTTGTGTGTCTATTTTTCTTATACATTATGTATTCCGAAAAATTAATGTAATGTCCATGTATGTCATGGTTAGGGTCTCTACATCGTTTAATCCTTATATTTACTGTTATAGGAGAACAATGAGTTTTATGAATGAAGAAGACATAGAGCATCTCTTTAGAGGGGAGAGGATGATAATGAAAGGTGAAAAGAGCATGTTGAAACCTTTGGTTGGAAATAACTATTTTCATTAATTTTTGTTGAAATTGTAACTGATGGAAGAGATAATGATAATGTTTTTTCTAAAAGTTGTGTATTGTTTTCCGTATAAATTTCTTATGAACTTCATAGGGTTTCCACCTAAAATGGAATTGGAGTTATGATTGATCTTATTCTAGAGACCAACACTATTTACCTTCCATCTTATATTATTCCAACAACATTGTTAAGTGAATTGAAAGTGTAGTCAGTGGAATTCGAATGCAAGGATATCATTCGACCATGTACATGTTTGTGGGAAACAACTGTTTTGTTCGTGAAAAAGGCAGATGTAACTCTCCAGATGTGTGTTGATTATCATAAGCTTAACCAAATTATGGTAAGGAATAGATATAAAATTCCATGCATGGATGATTTTTTCGATCAATTAAGTGGATGTTAGTGGTTCTCCATGATTGACATACGATTAAGATATCACCAATTGTGAGTTTGGAAGGAAGATATTATGAAGATAGCTTTTAGAATCAAATATGACCACTAAGAATACGTAGTAATTCATTTCAGTCTAATGGATTCTCCAAAGGTATTCATGTATTAGATGAATCAAATATTTCTTAAATATCTGTACTCTTTTGTTAAGGTTTTTGTGGATGAAATTTTAGTGAATTCAAAGACAAGCGATGGCCGTATGATGCACGGTCAAACAATGGTAAACATATTGAGAGATAACCATTTGAATGTAAAATTATAAAAGTGTGCTTTTGGATATAGGAATTACATTTACTTGGTCATGTCAATTCTCATAAGGGAATATATATTGATCATGAAAAGTTAGATGTCATTATCATTTGGCAACCACTGAAGACTATTTTTGACATTCAATGTTCTCATAGTCTACAAAGTTTCTACATATTCTTTGTGCATGATTTCTCATGACTAGATTTGTCAATGCCATCTTTGACAAAGAATAATTATACAATAATATGGAAATATGAATGATAGAAGTCGTTATAGGGGTTAAAAGTTATTCTTAGAACGACACATATATTGATCTTTCCTAAATCTGGGCAAGGGTCTATGGTGTACGGTGACGCTTCAAGATCATTGTTGGGATGCTTTCTCATGCAAAAGACTATGTGGTTTCTTATGGTTCTAGATAGTTGAGGGTTCATGAGAATAATTACCCAACACATGATTTGGAGTTATTTTTAGTTTTTATGCATTGAAAACATGGATACATTATCTCTTTGGTGAGAAATTTACTTTATTCACAGTTCAAAAAATATTGAATCACATATTCTCACAGTGATATTTGAATCTGAGGCAAAGGATATAGATGGAGTATGTCCAAATGTTCGACTATGACTAGATGTGTAGACTAGGGAAATGGTATTTGGTGGTGGATGAATTGAGTAGAAAGTCATATGCTCATTTGTAGAGATAATATTACGAGGAATGATTGATGATGTCGGTCCCAGCCAATATTAATGTGGAATGTGAAGACCAAAGTGATGTTGATATTTTTTTCGCCTAATCTTGTTTCAAATTTGGTAAAAATGGTCAAAGAGGCGCAATCATCTGATGCATAATCTTTTGTTGTGTGTACAAAAATCAATAGTGGCGTGAAGGTTGTGTGTTGGGAACATGATGGGAGTACAAATTTCTATTTTAGAGATTGGATGGTTCTACACATCGCTTGTCAGGAATAGCTCCTTCATGGTTACCACCATTGGAGATGGTTTTAACATACTGTACATAAAAGATGTATATGAATTTAAGGTCATAGTTATGTTGGAATGAACAGAAATGGAATTTGGCCATGTTCGTCTAACAATTCATAACATGTTTGCAAGATAAAGAAGATAATAATATGATAAGAGGTATGTTAGAGAATATTACTTATACCATTATGGAAATGAGAGTATATATTGATTGATTTTTTTACAGGTCATCCAATAATGTTTCCGAAACAAGATTCCATTTCGGTGATTGTTGATAGAGTTATCATGTCATCCCATTTCATTCCAAATTGTGAAACTCATAAGGTGGATGAACTGTCAAAAAAAAATATAATATAAATTGTAAAAAGGCATGGATTACTGGTTTCAATAGTCTCACATAAAGATCCAAGGTTCATATATCGTTTCTAGAAATCCATACAACAAGACCTTGGGACTCAGTCGAGTATGAGAAAGGCGTATCAACCAAAAATGGATGGGAAATAGAAGTGGATTTTTCAAACATTGTATGACATGTTGCAGGCTTGTGTAGTGTATTTTTTTGGCTCATGGGAAGAACATATACTCTTCGTGGAGTTATCATACAGTAATAACTATGAGGCCTTAACACACATTGCTCTGTTTGAGGCACTGTATGTGATTCCTTCAAGATCTCAACTATGTTTGGTGGAAATAGGTGAACCATCACTAGTTGGTCGGAGAAATATCCATGAAACAACGTTGAAGATCAAGTTGAAAAGAAAGAGGAGGTAGACAACTCAGTTTCATCAGAAATCATATGTGGATAACCTTTGAAGGCTTTGGTCCTTGGCTGTGAGTGACTATGTGTTCTTGTTGATCTCTCCATGACTGGGAAATCATAATTTCTAGATGCAGGGAAATTTACATCTTCGATACATTGGACCTTTCGAGATACATGTATTGGTTGGAGAGGTGGAATATCGGTTGGCATTACCACCATGGATCAGTTCAGTGAATTATGTGTTCCATGTATCATAGTTGGAAACTCTTCAGCCTAATAATGACCATGTGATCAAATGGGATCATGGTTACCTATATATGAATGCTTTGATGATACATATACCGGAATGTATTTTGGAAAAGAAAGAGAATGTAGTTTGTGGAAAAAGAATCGTTCAAGTGTGGGCTTTATGGCAGCATAGTCGGATTCATGAAGATACTTGGGAATACGAGTGGGAGATGAAAGAGTAGTGTTCGAAACTCTTCTATATGGGTTAGGGGTTTTCACATTATGTGGAATGAATGACCAAGTGGTGATAATGTATAACCCATAGTTTTTGGTATGTAACCCTTACATAATAAGTTTTATTTTATAATGTATAAGGGTGATAGTTGGGAGATTAGGGAGAACATTGGAAACATTTTTTTTTTGTTAAAGGGAAGTCACACGGGCGGCACATGGTCTGTATAATCATGAGGCCAAACCATGTAAAATGGAAATTTTCCAGAAGATATCTTTGGCATGGTGTGCACACAGTTAGGGAAACCGTGCGAGGAGGTTGTGAGTAGTTCTTCCTAGGTAGTATCTAACGCATGGTCAACGCACAGTTTGTCTAACTGCGCGAACAAACTGTGTGTATGGTTTAAGTGAGGTCCTAAAAAAGTGGATCAGACACTTCTTTTCCATTATGTAGCTAGTATTTTCTTTTATTTGGCCATAACTCATGATTTTTCTTCCCCTAAGACCAGATAAGGTTGTCCCATTTGTCTGAAGATGTTCTGAAGGCTTCCCTTGGTGAATCAAAGCCAGATTCTTGAGGTATGTAATCATTCATCATTGTTCATGACCAGTTTCTTAAATATACTTTGATATAATAATCCTATTCTCTTGGTAATATATATCTACACTCGTTAAAGGAATATATAGGTATTTTGATGGAAAAATTGATGATATTTGGATTTTTTCATGGTAAGAGAAGATATCTATGGAGGGTTCTTGGATAATTGACCAAGTTTTCTTATGTGTTCTACGTTCATTGTGGTTTTCATCTAAACCTTCTAGACATGAGGCTTGTTTATCAACTAGAAATAGTATAACTAACTATAATGCTTTAAAATTGAATTTTTTATTTAATTGATTGAAATTTAGTTGTTAAAAAAAATTTAGAAGCCATATTGAGTAATGATTGTGAAATCTAGAAAATTGAGGATTTTAAATGCGTTCATTGGTTCTTGGTTTTAAAAAAAGGGTTTTAAAAGGTGTATTTTTCTATATTGATGATACGGAAATGTGATTATTTGTTTTCAATAAAAGGGGATGTTTTATTGAAATGAATCGTTTCTTTGAAATTGATTGTTCTTTGGTTTTCAATAGATGCTCAATTTTATTGATGTTGTTTGTTTAGAAATAGAAATATATAGCATAAATGGTGTTGATTTGAGTTCATGATTAATGACCCCTTAATAAGGGATGAGTGTAATTGGGGTGAAAGGGACGTGACCCTGGATAGGGGCTGTGTGTCATTGGGAGACAATGTAATTGGAAGAGAGACTGCTCATGAGTTTGGAGTAGCCAAATGAAGCTTGCATGTGGGGCTGTGTGGTGCACTATGTAATGGTTTTGCCCAATGTTAAGAAGAATTGGTTTTACAATGTTGAATTAGTTATTTTTCTGGTAAGATTACTTTTTGGAAATTAGTTCAATCTGGTTTCTTTATACCTTGGTGGAAAAATGATTTTGTAATTTGTTTATCTTTGGTGATAAAATATTTTTCAAATATTGTTTTATATAAAAAAAATTATATAAATTTGGCTAACATTTATAGCATAGTGGCATAACTAGGGAAGTCATTAGGGAAAACCTACAGAGTTTTACACTTTCCCCTTCTTTGGAACATTTTTATTCTTCAAGATGTTATATTCCAGGACAAGGTTAAAGGTAACATCTCCCACGTTTTTAGCACTACCTTGCAATGTTTTGGATGTTCGGTGATTGTGGAGCATGGAGCATGCAGAGCACAGAGTCTTGCTGTTTTTAAGAGTCTTAAGTCTTTTATCCACTATTTACTTTGATGTTGATATGGTCTTCTGCTTTGGTACACTTTGATATGGATTGATGTTACATGATGTTTCTTATGATCTTTATCTTTTTAATGCATCATTTAGAAAATGGTTTGGCTATGGATTGATGGAATGTTAGTTTATTTCTAAATTTGTAATTCATCCCCCACTTATATTTGATTCCCATAAGCATTTATTTCCATTCATTGGTGCCTTAAATATATATCTTAATGCCAAGTAATGAATCATTGTGCTCTCAAGACAATGAGGATTAGATGGTCATTACATTATCTTACCACGATTAATGGAAAATTGGGTAATTAAATAAAAAAAAATCTTATAATATTATACTGTTAAACACTAAAATTCTCTATTTGGATTGGGGGAGTGGGTTTCTACCAAAATATACCATAGTTAGAAATTATAATCATTGTAATACAATTTTTAAAAATATTACAATAATTATATTTATAAAAAGAAAAGATTAAAAAGTCGATTTAATTTATTAAAAAATTATTACATTTTTAATACATTGATATATTGAAAATATATTCAACTACAAAGACTCACTTGAAATATTATAAATTATTATTCATCATGAAAATTTATTTTTAATATTTATAGAATTTAAATGTTAATTAAAGTCTTTAATAAAGATGATTTTTGTAATGTTTAATTAATATAAATATGAAATAAATGACATTAAAACAAAAATATTGCATAATTATTGACATAAAATAATTTTATTGATAACTATAATATGTTAGAGCTATATATTATGTCGTGGTTTGAATATGTCTTATTTTAAGGATATTTTAAAAATAAAAATAATGACTATTTTCAAAAAAGGGTTAAATGATACTTTAAAATAAATAACATTTTATTAATTGATATAAAATCCATAAAAATAATAAAATTAGAAATAATAACTAAAATAAGGATAAATATTTCATAAATGATACATTTAGGGGCATTGTTTTATTGTAATTATACTAACCATATAGTGTGAATTGACAAGTTATCATGGTATGAGTTAATAGATTTAACTAATGGGTAAATCCATAAGATAAGTATAATTATTTGACATAATCTAACAAAAATCATTGTATATAATTATTTAAACCAATAATAATTCTAGATTCTAAATAAATCACTTTGGAGTCATTTTAAAAAGAAATTAATTTGTATTAACTTAATATTTTAACATATTCAAAAACCACCCCTCCTCTCTATTATAAAAATTCACCTCATCCAACACTTCCTAACACCACAATGTGCCTTCTTGATCATCCAAAAACAGTATATTTATCCAAAAAAAATTATTATATATGTTTTTTAGGTCACGGTCTTCTGAAAACACCACAACTAGTATACATAAAAGGATATCCCAAGGAAATACATCGAAGAAGAGGTAATTATATTGAAAACTCATTCATGTTATTCCCTTCTTCAACATCATATTGCTATAAATTTTCTATAATGATGTAGTAACTCAATTATCATCTATATTATGGGATTTCATTAAAATTATGGTACTTCTATATTCATCCTATTATATATCCAATAACAAATATTATAACCATGGGTTTATACGTATAACTTACCATCTATATGGTGCAACTTAATTTTAATTTCACCATCTCTTTATTTGGATTTTTATAGTGATTAATATATTAGATAAAAATAAAAAATATGACATTATTTTTAATATATATAGTAAGAATACTATACCATTCATTACCACATTACTATTAAGGGAATGATATAATCGCTTATGCATATGTGTGGCATACCGTCTCCACAACAGGTTGATATTAAATATCCACATTAACTATTAAATAATGATTAATCAAATTTATATGATGAGTGAATATAATATTTATTTACTTAATATCATTCTGGATATGAATACAATATATAATGTGGGTAACAGAAATGAAAAAACTGACAATAAAGCATACAAAAAATTAAGGAGTTAACATCCGAAGCATTGTTAAAATGGATATATTATTAAAAAAAATGATATAATGGGATTATATATGATAAAAAAAGATATAGTTATTTTTTAAATTAATAACATGGTTTAGCCATTATACAATTGTTTTTGTCACCCTCAACTAAAGGATTTTACAAGGTTACAATAAATTCCACAATTTTGTAATTAAAAATTAATTTTTATACATAATTAATTGTAGGGAAGTATTTATAATCCATGTTCATATTTCTCAATAATATTTTCCAAATTATTTTTACTATTACCCCTCATTTTTTTATGTATTTTACAAATGTTTGACATTTTATAAAAAGTATTTTAATCGAATATTTTTTTCATTTTTGAAATATGGTATTTTATGACCTTTTTGATAAGAACATAGAAAGAATGTTTATTTTATAACAATATGACCTGAAATGGTTTTTCCATCATAATTATTCATTTTTATTTTTATGATTCCATTACATATTCCCAATATAATTTTTATGTAAAAATATTTCTTTTATAAATGGATTTGGGTTAAATAAATTTTATCAAAATACAAGGTTACACATATCACAAGAAATTGTTAATGATTTTTTAGTATTTTAAAATATATCATTATACATTGTTGAAAATTATTTATGATTGAGATTGATATATTATGATATCATTTTATATTTTATGTTGAATGTTTTCTTAATTTTTTTAATGTAGAAGTGTTATATTATACTAATCAGGGTTTATGGTTAAATTATTAACATTTAATATTCTTGTTTATCAACACTAATGTTTATGTTTTTATGTTTTCGAATGAAGTATAGATTAGAATTATTATCTCATGGTAATGGTCTGATATTTCCCACTAATGCATCCATTTGTCTTAGGAGAGAAACATGTTTTTTTCCCATGTATGTATGATGTCATGTTCAATGTCCTGTCAACATGTTTATGATGTCTGGAATTATGAATTCAATTATTATAAGACTAGTTATTAATATTCCATGTGATTATTAAAGTAGTAGAATATATATGGTTATTTTTATATCTCATTTGACTATTTTATATGGTATTAGTATTCATTATATATTATATTGATGATTAGTTTTGATGGACTTTTTTTAATAATTATACATCTTCCATTATGATTTTTCATTATTTTGACATCATAAATTCCTTTGTATGATTAACCTTAATGAGCTTGTGATCTCACAAATTTATTATGTATTAATTTCTCCCAGATTCCATGATGGGTTTTATGAGTGATATATATGCATAAACTAGGTGAATAATGTAGTTCTCAATGGATTATATATGTTTTATTTTATGTTTATTATTTTAATATTATTTTCATTTATGTAATATAGATTCCAGAACATCAAAAATAATTCAACTATTTGGATTCAAATCATTTATCTAAGATAATATAAAAATTATGGAACTAGTTTAGGGCTATTGGCTTTAGGGTCATTGTTTTTGACCCTTTCGTCGGGGAGCGTGCATCCGTATGTGGAGATGCGCTTCTGTTTCCCCGCATTCCCGCTTTCCAAAGGCAGGCGGCATTCACTCCTTGTTCAGGGACGTCTGCTCCATGATCGAAACGGGATGATGGGATATCGGTTCTTCCTTCTTTGGATTCCTCCTCGGAACTCGTTACCTAGTCTGGGTCTCCCTCAAAGATTTAATACGTTGTTCTTGAATCTCATTCCTTGTGCCATATCTTCATGGACACCGGATAATTACAAAACATCTGTCAAGACATTCCATTGGGTCTTGACATGGTAGCAACCTTCGGTCGGAGTAGACGACATCATCAGGCATGTCGGGGCATCTCTAGGTGCGTAGACATAGGGGAACATGTATTCTTCCTCATAAGAGGTAATCTCAAGGGTGAAGAACCCGAGGCATCCAACTTCGGATGCGGGGAATCATATGACATCTGAGGTTTTCCTCAGCTTCCAATGTTTATCACGAGGAATGCCATGAGTTTAACATCTTGCGGAGACGGTTATGTCAAGGGCATGTCTTCTGAGGTTTTCCTCGGGCATCTCATGTTTATCAAGAGGCAGGCCTCTAGTTTAAAGTCTTGGAGAGACGGTTACGCCAAGGGAGTGTCTTTTGGGGTTTTCCTCAGGCATCTCATGTTTAACATGAGGTAGGACGCGAGTTTAACGTCTTTCAGAGACGACATGAGAGTGATCATAAAATCCCATAGAGACGTATCAGATTGGTACATACCAAGGAGGTAACACCTTGAAGATGAATGGATCAGAACGCCCAATGAGGATGGATCCAAGGTGGTGCGCCCCATGTAGGGGAGAGGTCACACCGTGGCTGATCTGAACACAACTGAGGGTGGATCTGGGAGAGTGCGCCCTAAAATGGGAGACACCAGGGTTTACCATTGGATGGGATTGAGCCTCATGGAGGTTTCTTACGTACCTTGTGTAGAGGAAAAGGATCAAAACCCACATAGTTTGAAGGGGTGATGAATCATGGTGTATACAAGGGACAACGACCCGAAGACATGATGATGCTTATGCGTGGATAGTGGCCCATGTGTTGCTAGGGGCAGCGAGGAGGGTGGAAGACATGATCCCACTGAGATGTGGTGGCCCGGGTGAGAATCAGGATGGGTGATGGAGAGTTGAATGAAGTGGAGGGGGAATGAAATGGGACCATCTGAAGGGTGACAGTGAAGTTGGGATTGAGCCTCGAAGGGACCTCCTACGTATCCCCGTGGCAGAGAATCAAAGTCTGCGTAGTTCGGAATGGTGTCGGTGGACCGACATGAAGGTGGACCTTGTTCCGATGGGTGTCGTCAGCGAACCGATGTAAGGGTGGACCGTAGTCTGATGGGTATTGTTAGCGAACCGACATGAAGGTGGACCTTGGTCCGATGGGTGTTGGGATTGAACCTCATGGAGGTTTCCTATATACCATGCCTTGACATGGATCAAAGACCTCATAGTTCAAAGGGGCTTCATCGGCGAACCGATGTGAAAGAAGACCCAGAGGTCCACTAGTAGAGGGATTGAACCTCGTGAGGCTTCCTATATACCATGCCATGACATGGATCAAAGTCCTCGTAGTTCATGAGGTCGAAACGGCTTACCGCCTGATCGGAATGCAGTTTAATGTCATGCTGGATGAGGATGACCCCTTACATGAATTGACGACGAGCAGTGGGTGTCGGCGAACCGACATTAAAAAGGACCTTGGTCCAATGAATGATGGGCTTGAACCTCATGGAGGATTCTTACGTACCATGCCTTGGCATGGATCAAAGACCTCGTAGTTCTCTTGGATGTGCAGTTTAACGTCTTGCTGGATCGGGGCATATAGTATAAAGTCATGCTGGACGATGGTATAACTCGACGTGGAGAAGTGATGGATGGGCTTGAACAACGTGGAGGCTTTCTAGGTACCATGTCTTGGCATGGATTAAAGACCTCATAGTTCACTAAAGGTGAGGGTCAGGGTTGGTGCTCACTCTAAGGCCACGTGAGTCATGCTCGGTGTGAGAGACAAGAGGTTGCAGGGACCTAACTATCATGTCACGAATGATTCGTCCGTGGGAAGTGAAGTGGGGCATACGCGTTAGGTGGCCCGTAATGTTTTCCTAATGTCTCGCCATGAGGGCAACCCAACACGCTGGTGGGTTGAGGAATTTACCAATGCACTAGTGCACAAGCAGGATAACACCAAAGGCATTGGAATCAGTCCGAACAAAGGGGGTTGAAATGTGTGAATCACATGCCCGACATTCGGAACGCGGTGAGGGTGGCGTGACGATGGAGGATGACTGTTGACCGTGTTCGAAACACAGCAACCATATCGCGTTAGACTAAAGCGGGGACAAAAAAACGATGGTCGACTGTTAATCGTGTTCGAAACATAGGATCTGACTCGACGTGTTACCCAATGTCTTCCGGGGCGTTGGCACAAGATGGTAGGTGAGCCAATGCGGCATGAAAATAGACCGTTAGGGGGTCCCTCCAGACATGGAAGTGGATGAGGATCTGAATGATGGACACGCAAAGCGTGAGGTGGAGTGTTGGAATGCTTGAACAGATTCAAATACTCTTGATGTTACGCAACTCTGATAATCTCATTAGGCATCTCATGATGGGAGCACAAGGCATCTCTTGTTGGTAGCAAGAGGCATCTCTCGTAGAGGGCGAAAGGCATCCTATCGTTTGTTAGATAGGGAGTACTACAGTTTATAGTCATGGAGAGGGGACTGTTGGCATATCATGCTTGGAGCATGAGTCATCTCTCATATAGGGCGAGAGGCATTCTATTTTTTGTTAGATAGGGAGTACTACAGTGTATTGTCATATAGAGAGGACTATTAGATTCTCATGCTAGGAGCATGAGGCATCACTTGTATAGGGCAAGAGACATCCCATGATTGCGACATAGGGTGTACTATAGTTTAGAGTCTTGTAGATAGGACTATTGGTATCTCATGCTTGGCGCACAAGGACTCCTTTATTTGGAGTAAGAGGCATCCCATCATTTGTTAGATAGGTAGTACTACAGTTTATAGTCATGTAGAGAATACTGTTGGAAGAAGGTGTCTAGAATTGGTCGGTGTTGGGTCTTACGCATGGGTGGCCCTTTCTGGTTCAACCTGGCATAGGAGCCGAGTGATAGGGTTTGGAGGAGTTACATGAGAAATGGTTGGTGTTGGGTCTCAGCGAGATCCCTCTACTTCGTGGACCGAAGGATATGTCTTTGCGAAGTAGCTTCGCGGAGCAATGGTCTCACGAAGTAGCTTCGCAGAGCAAAGGTCACATGATGTAGCTTCGTGGAGCAAATTTCTCGCGAAGTAGAGGGATCACATGGAGCAAGTGGCTCCCTTGGAGTATAGGGCTATCGTGAAGCAAAGGACTCTCGCCAATATTGGTCTTGCGGAGCAGCATCGCGGAGCATGGGCCTCTTGTGGTGCATGGGCGGCTCGGGGAGAAAAGTCTCGTGAAGCAGAGGTATCTCGTGGAGCACGAGCCTCTTGCAGAGTAAGGACGGCTCACGAAGAACTCGCAGAGCAGCATCATGGAGCGTTTCCTTGTGGATCATGGACTCACGGAGCCTCGCCTCATGGAGCAGCAACGTGAAGGAAGCTGCTCCTGGAACATGGCCTCATGGAGCCGCATTGCGGAGCTCCGCTCGGACTCCCAAGGGGAGAAGTGGCCTTGGCTGTCCCCAGATAAGGGGGGAGAGCTAGATATTTATATGCATGAGGCACCACGAAGAAAATCTCGCTCAGAACTAAGACGGATCTTACACCGCGGAAGATCTTCGTGGTGCATCACGAACGTTAAAGCACGTCGTGGAGCCGTCCCGCCTCCTTTGCTTCGCGGCGGGTTCGCGAATGTCAAATTCGTTCAATGAGTATCCTGCCTCCTGTGCTTCGCGGCGGGTCTTTGCGGCGCATCTCCAACGTCAACAAGGTTTGTGGAGCTTCCTGCCTCATTGCTTCACGGCGGCGCTCCACGATCACGGAGGGGGCTTTGCGAATGGGCTTCAGAGACCATATTTCCAGCCCAAATTCAAATGTCCATAACTCGTAATATGTTGCTCCGATCTGGCCCTGCAACCAACCAAATCGAAGATTAATAAATTTTATACGATCTTGGATAGTGTATGGAATCATTTGGAAAATTTTGTGAATTCGTTTTCTGGGGTCAACAGTCATTAATATTTCTGGAATAGTTTTCCGAAATAATTTATTTTTCATTTAATATTGAAAAATAACTATGTTTCAAATAGAGTCATTTATTTTCATTAAATCACATGATTTATAATCAACAATAATTTTTGGATTAGTTTAGAAAAATTATTATCTTAAATTAATTTAAAATAAAAAATAATATTATTTTAATTAAAATTATTCTTGATATTTTTATATGAACATTCTTTAATATAAAATGTCATTTTTTTAAAAATAGTTTTTTTATCCATCCGAAGGGTAGATTTTATATTAAATTATTTGATATATTTTAATTTAGATTTATTAAATTGAAATTATATATTTCTCTTGGAGGTTAAAATTTGGATAATATTTACCTCCGTAATGGATTGTGAATAATTTCCATTCTAAAATTTGTCACCCCAATAATAATAAATCGGATAATTAAGCATAAAAACTTTTTAATAAAGCCTTATGATCTCCCTGAAAAATTTCTTAATGTTATGGATATGTTTATTTTTAACATTATTATTCACTTTCTAAAATATTGGAATTCATTTCAACATTCCATTGATTATAACATCTATATTTTTTTCAGTGAAATAAAATCAAAAAATTTCACCACTTGTTATTTCCTTAATATTATTTAATATGGATAAAATTTATGCGGTTTATGTTAAAAAAAATTTGAGGGTGATTTATTTTTTATAATGGTTAATTATATTTAATATGTATCGTTAAATAATTAGATTGAGATATAATTTAATATAAATAAAATATTTATTCAAATAATTGAAAATAATCATTGATTATAAAAATATTAAATTTCTGTTAATTTTGAAATGTTATAGAGTCCCAATGTATTTATAGATATAAGAAATATTTTAAATTTTTTAAAGTAAATATTAAAATTACATATGTCAATTTATTTATTTAAATAATTTCATGAATAGTTCTAAATATATAATTATTGATATTTTTTAAAAAAAATAATTTTTTTATGAATTATTTAGAAATAAATAAATAATGGAATATGAAGTGATGAATATTATATGGTAAAAAATTTCAATAATTTTAAATTTATTCTAAAATAATTATCTTTTAATTATATTTAAAATTTATCATGTTCTAAAAATTTTCTACCAGATTTAAAATTAAAATAGTCTACGGATGGGGTAAAAAATATAACATTTAAAAAGACCTCATAAAAATATCAAACATATATTGGAGTATCAGATTAATACCATAACCTATCTTATAATATTAATTATGGACACTTTTTTCAGTTATAAATGATTATAAAATTATTATATTTAAATATTTTAATTACTTGTATATTTTTAATTCACTATTAAAAAGATAAACATATCCTCTTCATTTGAAAACATATAGAAACATATATTAAAAAATATAAAAAAAACTATTTTAAATATACTTATCAAATTTATATTTTTCATTATATCATGAAAAAAAATCATTATTTTACTTAATGGAAGATCAAAAATATATATTTTACTTATGTGGTAATTATTTTGAAAACTATTTGAAATATTATTCATATTCTAATTCCTCTAAAATAATTTACAATATTCGAAAATAATGAATAATGTTTCATCAATATAATAAGTTTTTATCGAGTAATCAATACATCCATATTTGATTTCCATGACATCATAAAGAAACATATAATTAACTCATGTGTATGTATAGCTTAATATCTCTACTTAGCGGTGTAATTTTTTTTTCCATTTTACATGGATGTTAAAAATGATTTTACTGATTAATATAATTATATTTATGAAATAATTAATATATGGAAATTTTTATATCATATTTACTTTCTAACATTCCAATACATTATAAAACTACAACAACGAGTATGAGTACATGTGGACTACCTCCTTCATAATGTGATGTGATCCATTTTTTCTGTTACACATTTCAATGATGGTAATAATGGTAGTTATAATGAATATATATGATAAATAGTTAACAAAAGTAAATCTATAAATTTAAATATTATTTATCATTATTTAATTCATTCATTTTTGAAATGAAGATAACATTTATACATATGTTCCACCTGCCAACTCAGGTTATGGTGTAATTCAGATATGCATCTCTATAATTGACAGATTATGATATATATATATATATAACATTATATTTATACACTTATTAAAATTATGGATGTGAAGGAACCTCGACTGGATTATAAGGACATGTACTATGGAATCCAAATATATATGAAAAATGAAGTAGCTACCACCCATAAATATAACACTAAGGAAAAAATATTATTGAACATGAGATAAATGTTTATAAGATAATAATATTTCAAATGAAGTATATTATTATATTATCCAAATAAATTTATAATAAATCTACATTTTTTAGAAACCATATTCAAAACAATTCGAAGGAAGTTGGATATAGGGTAAGGGTTTGTTACCCAATATCATCATTATTCAAGATGTTTTAGGTTTAATTGTGCACTATCAGAATTATTTGATTTATGAATCAATAACCTAAAATAATTTATTATAATATGATTATTAATTTATATTACATGGTTTTCTTTCACATTCCCTTTCATATTTAATCAATATATAGGGAAAATGATTTTTTTAAATATAATTTGTTTTCCTTCTATTTCAAGCATAATTATATTTGAAATCAATAGTTTTTTTTTCAAATGATTAAAATTATATTTTTAATTTTTTTTAATTTTTTTATTATTTAAAATTTAACAACATGTATTAATATTAAAAAAAGTATTAAAAGGAATATTTTTTCCTCCTAGAATTGGATATTGTTTTTCCTTTTTTACACAAATTATGAAAGTAACGTTTTTTACTTATAAGGAATGACAATTTCTTCCCATAAAAATGAATGATAAATTATTTAAAACATTAATTATATATTTCAAAGATTAATTTCTTATAAATTCTGATAACAATTTTTTTAATAATTTATTTAATCAAAATAAGTGATTTCAACAGAGAAAGGGTATTTTCTTTATAATATTTTCCAATTATCTTTTAATGTAATTTTATTAATTTCATTGTGAATTATTGAATATTTTTATACATTTAGGATATAGTCCAATTATAACAACAAAAGTATTTTTATTTATTGATTATGATATGTTTATCATTTACTTTTCGTATTGTAGTTTTTTCTATTAGGATTGTTTTTGAAATCTAAGACATGTTAATATACTTGTAGATTTTTTTATGGAAAATACATTAGAATTATTTTGTCAAGGGTTGGTCCCACATGTATATAAACCCTCAATTCATGAGTAGGTGTTTTTAAAAAAATCATTTCATGAAATTAAATATGTTTTTGGTGTATACCTTCCCAATACTTAAACTTATTAGCACATGGCCTCGATGGTATGTTTCAAATGTTCATCATAATGAATTACTAGATTAGAAAATTGGTTATTTATTTCAGTTATGTTATATAAATAGTTATTATATCCATGAATACTTATTATGATCGTGTGATTATTTATATAAAATCATTAATTTAGTATTAATTCAATATATAGTATTTTTCATGCCCAAGGTATTTATTAAATGAAATGTTTTTTGAGTTATTTACAATTATGTATTATTCATTAATTAATTATTGAAAATAGTTTCTATATTATTAATCTGTTATCATACATATAAACCCACTATTAATTTTCTTCTATTTTATAGGAATTCGGGAATTTTATACATGATTTATATTCATGAATATTCTAAAGGATATAATTGAGTCCTAAAATAAAATATTATTCTAGATTGTAGGTAATATATATTCTAGACTGTATCTTGTAAATGAATTCTATAACCATATTAAGTTTATTGAGATTTGATTCCTCATATCTAGTTTCAATGTATTAAATTACCCATTTCACCCATGCATATTATGTAGGGACCTTTATAGAAGGTATCAAATAATGTTTAGTATAAATTTTTGGAACTTGATTTCAGAAATCATATATAACCATATAACAGACCTTAAGATAATTATAAATATTATAAAACATCCTAATGACTTGGGATGGTAGATATTATATATTATTCATTGAAATACATCTATTTCACTATACTAATGGTTGATTTGGTTTTGGAAATGATTCAATAAGTGGTAATAACCCCAAAATGATTTCTTTGATTACATTTATAATATCATTTTGGGTTTTACTGAGTGTTCCATTACTTCTCACAATGATTTAAAATACTAAGGTATATTCTTATGCTAATTCACATATTCGTTACAAAACATTATGAAATATTTGAATAAAAATTTATAATGTTAGAATATTCTATATGATACCCTGATTAATATTCATATATTAGGTATGCATATATTTTATATTTATATTATGTTTTTCAATAGTTTAAAAATTATAATTTATGTTCCAAAATTTTATGATATAATATATCATATTCCATTTTACAGAAATGGATCTTATTGAAGGAAATGAAATTTGATTCCTATATCAATAGGGGGTTTACCTCAATAAAAAAATGATATGGATTTTTTTTCGATACATATTATAACTGTGTTGTGACATTTGAGTAATGTTATATCTATTTAACATGATTATAGGGGACAACATATTTCTTCATCTCATAATTAATTAATGTTATAAAACATCAAGTGGTAGATCCCAACATAGATTAATAGAATTATAAATCAATTGATCTTAGAAAAATGTATATGGTCCATGGAAAGTATATTTCTATCAATAATAAAAAAGTATATTTATAAATATATTTAATGGAATGGAATATTATTATGGAATTTCCCATAGGTAAAAATTATGCAACGAAATACATTGGTATATGCCTAAAGGGAAAAGGATTTGACTTCAATTGTGGATATGATGGTCTTTCTGAATATGTATTTTATTTATATATAAGAAACATAAATTTATAGTGATTCAACTATAAGGGGATGTGAAACAATGGTAAATCATTCCCCAAATATTATGAGAAAATATCGTTGAAGATTTATAGGGTTGATGGTATATCATATGTAATTACTACTACTGGTGTTGAAATCCCTTATGTAGTAAAAATAACTACATGAATCATAAAACCATTCTTTATCATACATAAACTCACTATTTTATTATTTTCATGAATATTGAATCTTCCCTTGACACTCTATGGAAAATATTATCACTCAATGCACCATGTATTAAGATTGTTTTTGAGTGATTTCTGTTAAGATAGTCATTCATTTATTATATTGAATGTCACGACCCGCCTTCACCAAAATGAGGGAAGGGTCAGCAGGTTGCCAGGCCCTTCCTTCTTTGAGTTGAAGGAGAGATAATGACCCCCGAAACCCGCCTTCAATAGGTCCCGGAGTGGCGACTAGCACCAAGGGTATAGGAAGTTCTCGCAAATGGAAGGCATTACCCTTTTTATTTTATAGGATCGAAAGATAAGGAGGAGAAAACCCAACAACACCAAGATAGAAAGAAAAGTAAAGCCAAAAGTAAACCATTCCCACATGTATGTTTAAACAGTTTACAACAAAGTACAAGTACAAAAGAAAAAGAAGCTCTCAAGTACAATACCAAAAGAAAACAAAGGTACGACAACAACGACAACTCCAACTGTCCGACTAATAGGGTCCCGCGCAGCCCTGGTAGTCCTCCTGGAAACCTGAAAGTAAACGTAGGGTGAGCATACAAGTACACTCAGTAGGGAAAACCAAGACTCTCGTGCACAAGTGGGGGAACGTACTAAAGTCCCGTGAGAAAGAGTAAACCAAACACCTAACAAGGCAACTATCCATCCCAAGCCTCACCAAGGTTCGCTCCCCAAATAACGCAAGTCAAGTAATATATATATATGAGCACATCGATGTTTGGGTACCCCGCGCCACTTTCCCACTGGTTATTGAGACATCCTACGCATCAGACCAATCCCGTCATTCTCACCGCAGTCCCACTGCCACACCCGCCCGCACACACCTGGGCCACAACCACACGCAGTCCCACTGCCAAATCCCGCCCGCACACACCTAGGCCACAACCACACGCAGTCCCACTGCCAAATCCCGCCCGCACACACCTGGGCCTCAACTGTCACAAGTAACCATGCCTGCAAACACCTAGGCCAGAACAACCACCGCTATGCCCGAAGACACCTGGGCTAAAGAATCCACTGCCACGCCCGAAAAACACATGGGCCTCATCCCGAAGATACTTGGGAAACCACCTGCCGCACACATCTGGCCAACCACCACAACACCCTGCCCGATGGTTCTTGGGCTAATAATGGACTTCAGGCCATCACAGCCTGCCCGAAGGTACTTGGGCTATCCGGGAAAGGGAGCAGAAAATGAGCTAATAACCAGCCACTAAGTATAGTGTTGGGAAAAACACCCTTCCCCCATAAATGGGGGTGTTCGGCACTAAGTGCTCAACTTGGGTGGGGCGCGAATAAGAAACACAAAGCTACAAGTATAGATATAGGTAACAAACACTCACCCAAAACATAGGTTTTCCTAGCCAACCTACAGGACACAATACCACAACGCCCGAGTCACAATTCGCTACCCTTGCCCACAAAACCATTTGTCCCATTCTTGTTTCACGTTCAGTCAAATGTTCAATTAATTTTAAGCACTACTGGGCAACTACCACAAGCATAACCAAGGAAAACGTCAAGCATAGATCAACCAAAACACTCACACCTGGTTCTGCCAACAGAGGATCTCTCCCCAGTTTGTGATAAAAACCCACAACCACTGAAACCATGCCAACAGGAGATCCCATCCCCCAAATTCACACAGCCACCGAGAGTATAAAAAGAACGGGGGATCCCATCCCCTCCCACATTTCCAGCAAACGGCCCGAAGGGAAAACAACCAACAACCACTACCAACACGAGTCAGGGATTTTCAGATTTAAACGACTTAACACACTCCATGATTTCAAAATTCCATGCGTTCTATCCGTTAGTTATCACAAAAGGGTTGATCCTGGTGCTTTCAATTATTCAGCCGGGTATACGTGATTAACCAATTTCACAGCAGGAGTTCACAATTTCAGCAACCCATTTAAAAAATCACGAGGGGATTCAAGTGCACACACACGACCACCAACGGCCTCAATTTTCAGAAAACATAGACCAGTACAACAAAAGGGATGATCACAAGGTAAAGCATAAACAACGATCACAACCCCTTCCCCTTCTTTCTTTAGAACTTCGTTTAGTATCTTCATTAGGGTTTGGTTCAACCAATTCCATAGGAACAAAAGTAACGCCCACCCCGCATGATACACAAAAGTGAGAGACGAGAGAAATTCCCTACTTGTTGATGGATGATCGACGTTTAGACCGGGGGCGCGGAACTTTACGGATAACGACGCGGCGGTCCCGATGCACCAGAAGAGTCACGATCGAAGAAGGGGGAAAACCACGTCCTAACCCTTAATTATAAGGGCTGGGGACGGTTGAGATGAAAACACAAAACCACGGAAGACGAGGGAGTCGTGGGTTGACCACGTGGCTTGACTCATCATTAATGGCGCTGGGTGGTTTTAACTGACCCATGAATTAATGAAGCATTTAATTAAGACCTTTGCGCGCGTTTCAGATTTCCAAGATATTTTTAGCAAGGAAGAATAGGGTTTAAAACCCTATTTGCGAAAAAGGGACATTACTGGAACAACTTGGCAGGGCCGGTCTCACCGATCGGTGTCACCGATCGGTATCACCGATCGGTCTCGCCGATCGGTGTCACCGATCGGTCTCGCCGATCGGTCTCACCGATCGGTACCCCGCAAGGAAACCAGATTTTTGGCAAAGGAAGGGACCAAGGGGGTTCTGGGTCTTCACATCAGATACCTCTTAAACGATTCTCGTCCTCGAGAATCAAACAAACTAGAAGGAAAGAGAGGATCCGAACAACCATCTTCGAAGATACCTCTTAGGAGTCGACCCCCGCTAGTTGGAAATACTCCCTGTCAAGAACCAAGCATCACACCACGCCAAACCGCCCGGTCATGTGGGTTTGGGGAGTTCCCCTCCCCCATGTCAAGATATTATCCGCTTTGGGCGGCACTGACTCGCCCGCACGGGTTTAATCGCATCCACCTTAATGCGTCCTGATTAGGGGTCGGGTTTCCCCTTCCCTTCAACTGGGGTTTCCCACACAAAACAGAGGGAAGGAACCTAGCACATTTCATAGCCAAAAAGGTCAAACGTTCTGTCACAACAGGCACCAAGGGTTCAAAACTCAGAACAACTCGGGGTATTGGGCACGCATCTGTGCTTCCCTCTCCCACGTACTCTCTTCGAGGCCGCCATGTCTCCACAACACACGAACCAGGCCGACGGTTCGTCCACGGAGCACTTTCTCCTTGCGATCCTCGATTCTGACTGGCCGTTCCTCGAAGGTCGCGTCTCCTCCCACGTCTAGCTCTCCCCAGTTGATGACATGAGAGTCATCATGTAAGTACTGACGAAGCTGGGAGACATGGAAGACGTCATGGACCCTCTCCAACTGAGGTGGTAGGGCTAGCTGATATGCCACCTCGCCAACTCGCCTCAGCACCTCGAAAGGTCCGATGAACCTAGGGGAGAGCTTACTCCCCTTTCCGAACCTCCGCTGCCCCCGTCGAGGGGAAACCTTCAAAAACACATGATCTCCCACCTCGAACTTCAGGGGCCTCCTCCGACGATCAGCATAAGATTTCTGCCGATCCTGAGCTGCTTTCATCCTCTCCCGCACTAGCTGGACTTTCTCCGTGGTGCTCTGCACTACTTCTGGTCCAAGAGTACCAGTCTCACCAACCTCTGCACAGCATAAGGGTGAACGACATGGTCTTCCATACAAAGCCTCAAAAGGAGCCATGCCGATAGTAGAGTGAAAACTGTTGTTGTAGGCAAACTCTACTAAAGGCAAGTGTCGTACCCATGATCCTCCGAAATCCAGAACACATGCTCGCAGCATGTCCTCCAAAGTCTGGATAGTCCGCTCTGTCTGCCCATCAGTCTGAGGGTGAAAAGCAGTGCTAAGGCGTAGTTGGGTGCCAAAAGCATGCTGTAACCCCTTCCAGACTCGTGAGGTGAATCGAGTGTCCCGATCCGAGACGATCGTTTTCGGAACTCCATGCAAACGCACCACCTCATCCACGTACCTCTGTGCTAAGGTACTCACGGGTCCCGACTCCTTGATAGCCAAGAAGTGAGCAGATTTTGTCAATCGATCCACCACTACCCAGATAGCATCATGCCCGCCCTGAGCTCTGGGTAGTCCCGTGACGAAGTCCATTGAGACGTCGTCCCACTTCCACTCGGGAACATCTAGAGGATGCAACAGACCACCAGGAACACGGTGTTCAGCCTTCACCTGCTGACACACCAGGCATTTAGCCACGAACTCTGCCACTGCCCGTTTCACCCCGGGCCACCAAAACTGTCCCCTCAGGCCTCGGTACATTTTCGAAACACCCGTATGTACCGCCAAGGCTGAGCTATGGAACTCATGAAGGACTTCATCACGCATCACCTCTGGAACAAACAACCTCCGATGAAAGAGCATCCGATGTCGGCTGTCCTCCGACCATCCTTCCGGGGTGTTCCCCTGATCGACACGATCCCGCAACACTTCTACCTCAGGATCTCCCCACTGAGACTCTTCCACTTGCTGCAACAAGGAGGACTGTACCGTCATCTGAAACAAACAACCTCTAGTACCTTCCACCCTTGCATCCAAGTGCAAGGCAGCCAACTCCCCCATTGCCTTCCAAGCATCAGCAGATTCCCGAACCACCTCCTGATGCGGCTTCCTGCTCAGGGCATCAGCCACAACGTTTCCCTTACCTTCAGTGTATGAGATCTCAAAGTCGTAGTCCTGGAGAAACTCGACCCACCTCCGCTTTCGCAAGTTCAAGTCACGCTGGGAGAAGATATAGCGCAAGCTTTTGTGGTCGGTGAAGACCACAAGGCGCTCCCCAAAGAGGTAATGTCGCCAAAGCTTTAATGCGAACACCACCGCTGCAAGCTCCAGGTCATGGGTGGCATAGTTCCGCTCATGGGGGCGTAGCTTCCTGGACCCGTAGGAGATCACCCCTTGTCGCTGCATCAATACGCACCCCAGGCCCTGTCCTGAAGCATCACAGAATACCTCATAGGCCATCCCTTCTTCTGGCAACCTCAACACTGGGGCACTAACCAGTTTTTCTTTTAGGTAGCTGAAGGACGACTCACATTGCTCGCTCCACATGAAAACATGGTCCTTCTTGGTCAAAGCCGTCAAAGGGGCTGCTACCCGGGAGAAGTTGGGTACGAATCTCCGGTAGTAGCCTGCCAGTCCAAGGAAACTCCGAACTTCCGCCACATTATTGGGTGCTGCCCAAGAAACAATTGCCTCAACCTTTGATGGGTCGACTGCTACTCCCTGCTCAGACACTACATGTCCAAGGAAGTGCACTTCTCGCGCCCAGAACTTGCACTTTGACAACTTCCCATAGAGCTGGTGCTGTCGTAGGACCTCCAAAACTGTCCTTAGGTGCTCTGCATGGTCCTCTTCTGACTTTGAATAGATCAGGATATCGTCGATGAACACCACCACAAACCGATCCAGGTACTCCCGAAAGATGGAGTTCATAAGCCCCATGAACACGGCCGGGGCGTTCGTAACACCAAAGGGCATGACCACGAACTCGAAGTGCCCATACCTGCACCTGAACGCCGTCTTCGGGACGTCGCTATCCTTCACCCTCAGCTGGTGGTACCCGGATCGCAGGTCGATCTTCGAGAACCATCCTGCCCCCTTCAGCTGGTCGAAAAGATCATCTATCCTCGGAAGAGGGTAGCGGTTCTTGATTGTTACCTGATTCAGCCTCCTGTAATCAATGCATAACCTGAGGCCACCATCTGCCTTCTTTGCAAACAAGACTGGGGCACCCCACGGTGATGCACTTGGACGAACATAACCCCTCTTCATCAGATCGTCAATCTGTATCCGCAACTCCCGTAGCTCCGAAGGTGCCATCCGGTAAGGAGCCATCGAGATTGGTCGAGAGTCGGGCTGCAGGTCTATCCCGAACTCGATTTCACGTCGAGGGGGTAGAGTCGTCACCTCCTCAGGAAAGACGTCCATAAATTCACGAACGATCTCTGGTACTTCCACCATTTCCGCATCTGTTGATTCTATCGTCAGTCCGGTCAACAAGGAGAGGAGAGGTTCCTCCCTCTTGTTTCCCTTCGGACAGCTCCGCTCGCCGGTGAAAGTAACACGCTGGCCGTCCAAACCGGAGAACACCACCCTCCTTTGGAAACAGTCGATGACGGCGCACACAGAAAATAGCCAGTCGATGCCTAGGATGACATCGTACGGCCGAATCTGTAGCAGAAGGAGGTCCTTAACCGACTGATGTGGCCCCAACATCAGTCTACATCCCCGACAAACGAACAGCAAGTCGGTCTGACCTCCAACTGGTGTGCTCAACACCAGGGGCACTGGAAGTCTCTCGGCATCTAGACCCAAGGCGCGGGCTAGACTGGGTGCAACAAAGGAGTGCGAAGCTCCGGTATCGAACAAAGCATAAGCAAGAGTGCTAAACACACTGATCGTACCTCGAACAACCTCTGGCCCTGCTGGAACTGTTGCTTCTGCGGCGTGTAACTGTCCATGCCCAGCTCCCCTACCCCTCGGCTGTCGGCCACCTCCCCGACCACGCCCTGGTCGAGGTCCCTGGGGAGCGCCCTGAGGTCGGCCTCCCTCTCCTATGTCTGTCTGCGGAGGAGCGGGAGCTCGCTGTCCCTGCTGCTGCTGCTGGAAGGGTCTGGCTGGGAACTGCTGCTGTGGCGGATGCTGGGGATGACTGCCACTGCTGTACTGCACCCGATCGGGGCACTGACTCCGAAGATGTCCAGGGCTCCCGCAGATGAAGCACCGTGGTCTCGAGCCCGAAGGGAAAGAACGTGGGCCAGGGGATCGAAAGTGAAACTGCTGCGGCCTGCTCCCTGCGGGTCGGAACCTGGAGGGTCCCGATGCTGGGGGCCTGGTGCTGACGGCCTTCCCCTTCGATGGTCCCAGCTGGATCCCTTCTCTTGACAGTCCGCCTAGAGTGTGCATCCTTTCCACCACTTCGGCCTTCTTCTGAACCTCTAAGTATGTCGGAAGGGTAAAGGGAGTAACAGCATACTGGAGGGAGGGTCGGAGCGCCTCCTCCAAACGTCTTGCCCGAGACTCCTCATCGGGAAAGAGGTCTGGAGCAAAACGCAGGAGGTCCTTGAACTTGATTCCAAGTTCCCTCACAGACATGCACCCCTGCTGGAGGGAGAGTAGCTCCTGTCTCTTCTCCGCCTTCATTGTCGAGGAGAGAAACTCCGCCCGGAACTCCTTCTCGAATTCCGCCCAAGCAACCTCAGACTCTTTCCTACTCCCCAGGTGAAGCATCCACCACTGACGTGACGCTCCTCGCATCTGGCTAACAGCCAGAGGAACCCAGTACTCTGTCGGGGCCCGAATCAGGCCGAAGGCTATGACTAGCTCCTCCAGCCAGCCTTCCGTCTTCATGTCGGAGGTGCTGCCCTCATATTTCTCGAGGGCCTGTCGCTGAAAGGCTCGAAGAGTCTTCTGCCACCGGTCGTCCTCTTCCTCCCGATCAGCTCTCTGCTGATTGGCCAAGGTAGTCTCAGGAGTCTCGATCACCTGTACCACACGTGGTCGCCTTCCAGGTGCCATAGCTGCAAGGTAAACAAGGAATACCTAAGCCCAGTAGTGCAAAGAAAACCGTTCTCAAAAACTTATTAAGATTTAATTTATTCTTAATTTCCCAAGACATCCCAGAAACACAAGAACACAAGTCATTTATGATGCATGTACCTTTCCTAGGGTCTCTACCCTGCAATCAGTGTGGCTTCACTTGGTCGTTCGGTAGGTCCAGAGTCCTTGCATCGGATCACGGGGGGCCCTAAAATCCCGTGTCCTAGCCGGTCCTCCCTGGCCTATTTCACGCACCAAGGTCACCCAACGCTGTTGCCTTACCATCCCATGAAATCCTCACTGTGCCTAACTCCAGACTCCGTCCTATCTCTCAACCTTGCTTTGATACCATTCTGTCACGACCCGCCTTCACCAAAAGGAGGGAAGGGTCAGCAGGTTGCCAGGCCCTTCCTTCTTTGAGTTGAAGGAGAGATAATGACCCCCGAAACCCGCCTTCAATAGGTCCCGGAGTGGCGACTAGCACCAAGGGTATAGGAAGTTCTCGCAAATGGAAGGGATTACCCTTTTTATTTTATAGGATCGAAAGATAAGGAGGAGAAAACCCAACAACACCAAGATAGAAAGAAAAGTAAAGCCAAAAGTAAACCATTCCCACATGTATGTTTAAACAGTTTACAACAAAGTACAAGTACAAAAGAAAAAGAAGCTCTCAAGTACAATACCAAAAGAAAACAAAGGTACGACAACAACGACAACTCCAACTGTCCGACTAATAGGGTCCCGCGCAGCCCTGGTAGTCCTCCTGGAAACCTGAAAGTAAACGTAGGGTGAGCATACAAGTACACTCAGTAGGGAAAACCAAGACTCTCGTGCACAAGTGGGGGAACGTACTAAAGTCCCGTGAGAAAGAGTAAACCAAACACCTAACAAGGCAACTATCCATCCCAAGCCTCACCAAGGTTCGCTCCCCAAATAACGCAAGTCAAGTAATATATATATAAGAGCACATCGATGTTTGGGTACCCCGCGCCACTTTCCCACTGGTTATTGAGACATCCTACGCATCAGACCAATCCCGCCATTCTCACCGCAGTCCCACTGCCACACCCGCCCGCACACACCTGGGCCACAACCACACGCAGTCCCACTGCCAAATCCCGCCCGCACACACCTGGGCCACAACCACACGAAGTCCCACTGCCAAATCCCGCCCGCACACACCTGGGCCTCAACTGTCACAAGTAACCATGCCTGCAAACACCTAGGCCAGAACAACCACCGCTACGCCCGAAGACACCTGGGCTAAAGAATCCACTGCCACGCCCGAAAAACACCTGGGCCTCATCCCGAAGATACTTGGGAAACCACCTGCCGCACACACCTGGCCAACCACCACAACACCCTGCCCGATGGTTCTTGGGCTAATAATGGACTTCAGGCCATCACAGCCTGCCCGAAGGTACTTGGGATATCCGGGAAAGGGAGCAGAAAAGGAGCTAATAACCAGCCACTAAGTATAGTGTTGGGAAAAACACCCTTCCCCCATAAATGGGGGTGTTCGGCACTAAGTGCTCAACTTGGGTGGGGCGCGAATAAGAAACACAAAGCTACAAGTATAGATATAGGTAACAAACACTCACCCAAAACTTAGGTTTTCCTAGCCAACCTACAGGACACAATACCACAACGCCCGAGTCACAATTCGCTACCCTTGCCCACAAAACCATTTGTCCCATTCTTGTTTCACGTTCAGTCAAATGTTCAATTAATTTTAAGCACTACTGGGCAACTACCATAAGCATAACCAAGGAAAACGTCAAGCATAGATCAACCAAAACACTCACACCTGGTTCTGCCAACAGAGGATCTCTCCCCAGTTTGTGATAAAAACCCACAACCACTGAAACCATGCCAACAGGAGATCCCATCCCCCAAATTCACACAGCCACCGAGAGTATAAAAAGAACGGGGGATCCCATCCCCTCCCACATTTCCAGAAAACGGCCCGAAGGGAAAACAACCAACAACCACTACCAACACGAGTCAGGGATTTTCAGATTTAAACGACTTAACACACTCCATGATTTCAAAATTCCATGTGTTCTATCCGTTAGTTATCACAAAAGGGTTGATCCTGGTGCTTTCAATTATTCAGCCGGGTATACGTGATTAACCAATTTCACAGCAGGAGTTCACAATTTCAGCAACCCATTTAAAACATCACGAGGGGATTCAAGTGCACACACACGACCACCAACGGCCTCAATTTTCAGAAAACATAGACCAGTACAACAAAAGGGATGATCACAAGGTAAAGCATAAACAACGATCACAACCCCTTCCCCTTCTTTCTTTAGAACTTCGTTTAGTATCTTCATTAGGGTTTGGTTCAACCAATTCCATAGGAACAAAAGTAACGCCCACCCCGCATGATACACAAAAGTGAGAGACGAGAGAAATTCCCTACTTGTTGATGGATGATCGACGTTTAGACCGGGGGCGCGGAACTTTACGGATAACGACGCGGCGGTCCCGATGCACCAGAAGAGTCACGATCGAAGAAGGGGGAAAACCACGGCCTAACCCTTAATTATAAGGGCTGGGGACGGTTGAGATGAAAACACAAAACCACGGAAGACGAGGGAGTCGTGGGTTGACCACGTGGCTGGACTCATCATTAATGGCGCTGGGTGGTTTTAACTGACCCATGAATTAATGAAGCATTTAATTAAGACCTTTGCGCGCGTTTCGGATTTCCAAGATATTTTTAGCAAGGAAGAATAGGGTTTAAAACCCTATTTGCGAAAAAGGGACATTACTGGAACAACTTGGCAGGGCCGGTCTCACCGATCGGTCTCACCCATCGGTGTCACCGATCGGTGTCACCGATCGGTCTCGCCGATCGGTCTCACCGATCGGTCTCACCGATCGGTCTCACCGATCGGTCTCACCGATCGGTCTCACCGATCGGTCTCACCGATCGGTCTCGCCGATCGGTCTCACCGATCGGTACCCCGCAAGGAAACCGGATTTTTGGCAAAGGAAGGGACCAAGGGGGTTCTGGGTCTTCACATTGAAACATAGTTATTATACTAATAAACTAATACTGAAATATTGTTTGCGAATTTATTTATTATTTTATGATTTATTAAATATTACAGTAAAACGTTTTTAATTTTTTTTTTTCATTTACTTTATTTTCCAGGGAACACAATGTCTTTTAACATATCAATAATTTATAGTTCGGTGGTAATTTATTAAAACCATGTTATCCATCACTCACTATTAGTGTCTGGATATTCTTAATCTACTGTATGAATATTCTTTAATTTCCATCACACATTTTTCTATGATGGGAAATTTTATATATGATATTTTATTGACCCTTACGTTTAACACGAAAATTATTGAAGTTGAATTTTGAAGAAACATTTTTACACTGTGAGTTTTCAACAGATGTATTTTAAAATATTAATCCTATAATAACCGATATAAAATTAAGATCTAGAAATTTATTTGGTCGTATAATAAAAAACCATATGATTTTATAATATTTTTCTCATTAAATAAATATAATATCATGGATATTTCCAGTTACATTTAGAACCTAGTTTATGGGAATCATGATATAGTATTACAATATTATAATTTAGACATAATATTTGTAATATAGCTATTAAATTCCTAGTAATGAATAGAATTGTTTTTATTATGAATTATATTTTATGTTAATAATCAATAAAATTTTCTGAAATTTTTCTTTGGAAAAAAGAAATAATTTTTTTTGGAAGTTAAAATTTTTTTTATGAAAATTCATATTCTCCAAAAATATGTATTAATATTTTTAGTTAGTTAATATTATAATTAATATAAAGATGATCTAAAATATTATTTTTATTAAATTTGATAAATATGAAATCATCATATTCAAATTAAATTATTTGGGTATTTAGGGATGTCTCTTAAATGAATTATTATCACAGAACTTTGAAAAATAATTGTTTTTAAAATATTACAAATTCTTTTCAATAATTATAGTAATTTAAAATAAAAAAATAATTTTTTGGATTATATTTACTATTTAATATGATATTTTTTATTAAATAAAGACAATAAAATTATTATAATCATCATTATATCGAAATTGGAATAAAATTTTTAATTATTAAGGCATATTTTGTAAATTTTTTAGTGTCGCTTTTTATGAGTTTGATTTTAAATTAAAATATTCAACATAATTTAATTAGATGATGAAAAATGGATAAATTGTTTTGAATCAGTATTTTAAATTTAGATAGAAGGGAACTATTTATATAATGGAATTATAAATAGTAATCATGGAAATAAATTTTATTTCATTAAGGATAAAATGTGAAATTTATGTAAAAGAATTATGTGATAAGGTCTAACATTATATATTAAAATTTTATTTTATGTATTTGATATTTTTTCTTCAATATTTAATAGTAAATATTAAAAAATTAATATTTATAACCACTTTCTAAGGATTATATAATTTATATTATTTTATGCCTATATAAGGTAACAATTATCACTCTCTTAGTTTAAATAACTATAATTTTTTTAATAAATAAAAATTACATATGATAAATTATAAATTGTTATTTTAGAGTTAAATGTTTTTATCAAGATAATTTTTTTATTGTTTAAAAAATTTCTATAAATTCTTATAAAACATCGATAGAGTATTTATTTAAATAAATTAAAATAAACGATTTTTAAACTAAAATATGTAATGTAATTTTATTGAGTAAATGTTTCGCTTGAAATTTATAAATAAAAATGAAACATTTTATCTCTGTAAAAATTATGTATTTTAATTTCATATTGGACTTCCTATCATTATCTTGAAAATAAATTTATTGTGTCAAATTTTAATTTATTTATTTTTATGTAAATATTATTTTATCAAAGAATTTAAAACAAAAAATACATACTTATGGAAATGATGATGATATCATGTAAAAAATTTACTCTCATAAACATTTTTTATAAATGTATTACCTTATTATAAAAATTACGCCCCTTAAGGTTGACACATTGGTTTCCATAATTAAAATAAGAATTGTTTAACAATGTGGTAAAATAAGACGATAAGGATTAAAATAAAAAAATGCATACAATAAATTAATTGAACACGAGGAATTGAAGAATATACTATATTAACAATGAATTAATTTCTAAATGATTCTATTTTCACATGAAAATTATTTTATCATATTTAATTTATTATTTAATTCCTTTCTTGTCCATTCATTAACAATAAAATGTTACCACTACTAATCTATTCATTAAACCAACTAATGATTTCTATATCCACCAAAATAGGCATAAAAAGCTTTTCAATATACATATCAATGTTCACAAAGGATTATATTCATAAAATACCAGCCTTAGCTTCTGTTATTGAAAATAAAAAAATAGTTATTTGAGGAATATGTAATCATCTTGACAGATTCTGTTAATATTTTCTCATCTAACACTACCTTTATACAATTGATACCATCCCAAAAATTCTATATAATAAATATAATTATATTATAATAATATTAGGGTATAACTATATTCAATACCATTTACATCATTAGAAAATCGAAAACAATTATTCTATATATGTTCCACTTACCATTACCACATTGTAGTGTTACAAATTTTAATTACAATTTTAGATGAGTAAAGTCAAGGAACTCATATTGGTTTCTTTGTTTTTAAATTTTTGCCTAAATATCTTAATTTTTGTTGATGTAAGGATTATCATGATTTTGAGGGGGTTTAGGGATCTTCTAGCATGTTAGGTCATGAATGAAATGTAAATTTAATTATATAGATCATGTGGGACGGTTGGAACACAATTAGTGACAATTGTGCCCAAAATCTATACAATCCTAATGAAGGGGTTCATGTTTAAGAAGACCATGAAATGTTGATATTCATAATCATGTGGTCTTGGACAATGACATTTTGAAATGTAGGATCATGGCTTTCCCTACTATATGGAGCTCCCCATGAATCCGTGCGGCCTCAACCCCTCATGTAAAGTGGATTTCATATTATTTTGAGAATGGATTGGAATAGTATGCAGAAAAATAATATTCCCTATTAAAACGTGATGAAGTATTGATCTTACCATATGTATTCATAGTTTGAAACCTATTTTTGCTCCACCTACTCCTTCCATCATCCAAATTGTATTCTAGAAACCCCTTAATTATCACATGGGTGGTTCAACTTGGGTAATAATATGTTTGGTGTAATTTTTGTTACATATCGAAGCTCTGGTTGAGGCAAACGATATTTTATTTTATATTTAAATATTATGGCTTGATGATATGTTCATCTTATTATAACACCCTAAAAAAATATTTTTCATTTCAATTGTATATTGCGGATTCAATGGGTTATTTAATATGGATATATGGAAAGGGTTAAGGGTGTTTTCATCATCAGATTCAAGGTAGGTGGTAACAAGTTATATACCATGTTGTTGTTACACATGTTTTCATATATGGTTGTTTTCATGGTTTTAACTCATTTCTATTTTGGTTCCATTGATATGGTTTCCTAAATTGGTAGAGTAGATGAATAAATGAACCCCTCGTAATCCATGTGGGATGAGTTGAGAATTATATGGTATATTTTGGGTCACCCATGGGGTATATATACATTACCAAACATAGGGACTTGTAGTTCCAATCTTGGGATTGAATTGTGTTTAACTATATCATATGATGAGAGTATTGACATGTTATTTAAAAAATAATTAGCACTAATTTTTGTTGATAATAAGTAATTTAAATTTAATAAGGGGTTGTTTGGCATAATGATTAATGTAGTTAAATGGAATAGTGTTAATGATTTATATTAAATTTGAAATTGAATGTAAAATTATTATGTGTTTTGGGGCCTATGAAATTTTTAATGTGTAAATGGATTAATTCATGGGTAATTATGAACATGTAATATGGGATAATGTATTGAAATTGAAATATATTCTCAATTTGTTATTGTATGATAATTGTGGGATTTATAAAATGGGATAAAATATGGAAAATATAGAGTAAGTGAAATGGGTAATGGGGTGGAATGGGAAATGGGATAAATGGATTATGCAATGTAAATGGTGAATGTGTTAATGGGTTTAGGAATATGATTGGTTGATGTGTTAAATTATATATAATATTGTTTGCCATGTGTTTTGATTATTAAAGGTTCATGATGTGAAATATGTTTTATAGGATAAATATGAATGTTAAAATGACTTTGTTATTGTTGGGTATTGATCTTGATGATCTGTAACACCCCACGCTTTCACAGTACTATTCTATTTGAATAATACAATATTTTGTGATGTGTGAAACAACGAGTTCAGTGGACCATGACCTATCAAACCTGCAATTTAAAATGTGGTTATGAATAGTAATAACCAAAATTTTGATTATATATATATACAATATAAATTTTACATAAATTCTTTTTTTTCTAAGACATAATATGTAGGAAAATTCAATTTTTCAATAAAAGAAGTATTTTTATTAAAAAAAATACAGTTTTCTACCTTTTAGTGGACAACAATTTTAAAATCCAACATTCGAAACATTTATATGTTAAATTTTATTAAATGAAATAATTCTTCATATTCAGAAAAAAAAAATTTACTTTAGGTAAATTTTTGTAATTTGTCTAATAAAGTTCAATTTTTTAATGAATAGTAGAAAATATCATATTTTAATTCAAAATTACCTTTTCAAATAATTTAATTATTTATCATAATTATTATTTAAATTCATTTTAAAATCTAATTGGATTATACTTTTACAATTTCATCTAATGTTGGAAATTGGAAGTAATTTCAATTTAAAATTGGAAATATACAAATTTTAATTTATAGATAGTTTTTATTTCTTAAAAACACTTTTGATACTGACAACGGTAATTAATTATAATTTAATTTCTGAAAGATCATGTGTTTTGAATTAAAAAAATAAATTTCATCTTTGGAATCAGGAGGTCCAAATTGTGTAAATATGACACTTTTTTATACATTATGATGATTTAATTCATTAAATATTTTATTTATCGTGGTTACATGGTGAATCTGGTAAATAAGTGTTAAAATTAATATTATAATAATATTAAACATCCCTAACACATTTCCTAACCCTATTTTCTGATACATATCCAAGTATGGGAATCCTAGGGTCTATTTTGGGACCCCATGGAGACACTTGTATATGGAAATGACACTTTTTGTAATTACTTTATAGTTATGGAAAATATATCATAAACATATATCATAGGTAAAAAAAGTATATGAGGGTATATAATTGATCTCTTCGACAATAAATAGTCATTATAAAGCTATGAATATTTCCTACATAATGATATTTTATTTTTATTTTTTATACATTATATAAATATATTTATTAATACCAGAATAATGATGAAGTATTTTCCTTATTAAATAAAGAATCAATTAAATGATATTATCAATATAAAAATAAACTGATTTTGAATCTTTTTATGACATCCATGAATTTAATGGATAATTATGTTTTTATATCTTAAATTTAATAATTATTTTTAGAAAAAGTAAATTTTTTATATATTTTTTAAAAATCATTATATGAATAGTTTATAAATGGAAATAAATGACCTTTTAAAACAATTAATATTTTAGTAAATGATAAAATAATTCTAAAAATATTATATAAAACCAACTGAAATATATGAATTCGTGAATTTAATTAATGATCCATTTTTGGGTCTCTAGTCATTTCATCCGAAATATATTAACCATATAGAATGAATATATAAGATGATATGGTAATGGTTAAATTAGGTAAGTAAGGGTTAATGTTTAGAGATAAGGTTTAAAAAATATCTAGAACCTGTCCAATTAAGATTGGATGATTTTATTTCGGCTTATATTCATCTTAGATTATAATATATTTAGTTTTGGGGATTTTTAAACCTAAACACATTTTATTTTTTAATAATACTTGGACACTTTCCAAAATAGTCTCTCCTCCCACTTATAAAAATCCATCACTTCTATCCTATTACTCAAAAGTATCATGCCATTTGGATCGTCCAAAATCTACCAAAATAAGGTCCTAACATACCTTTATTTCACCTAGAAGCCTTACCCTAGGCATAACAAAATTCAATAAAGCTCTTTGGTTCAAACCAAAGGGAGATACTAGATTTAAAGGTAACAACTTCTCTCGCATTCATTTCTTTTATTTTCCTTCTCCATTTCATATAATCTTCTTATTATTATTTTTACATAAAAACACAAGTATCCTAAATATACTATGTTATATTTATGATATTTATATATACTACACTTACACACACCTCCATCTAATAGACATATAACATATTGTTTCTGTGGATGGTGAATTATTGCCTCATGAAACGAGGATTATTCAATTATCTCCTACTGCCTCTCATGGTGGCCATTATTATTTCACTGTAATTATATATAATATGTATGATATTTATTCTATCTAAATTATTCTGTAATTCACATTTATAAAATTCATTTATTCCTTTCATAATGTATAAATATAATATTTTCATCTTAGGAAGTCGGGACTATTGCCCGCTAAATGTGATATGACTCGTTCAAGCCATACAAGAAACATATAAAGAATGAAATTAATGAAATTAGTTAACATATATAAAATATGTTATTATATTTTTACAATAGTATACCAATGTATCATTTAGTTTTTATTCCTTTTAATATGAAATATAATTGTATTACCACTCGTGCATATGTACGACATACCATCTCTACGACATTATGAGGTTTCATTCCGCATCGTATCCATTCTAGAATAATTTTCATTTTATGATTTAAAATATTAATTAAAAGATTGATATAATTCTGGATATGAATCAAATATTTCTTATACATAACCAAAATGATTTACGAAATAAAACATATAAAATAAAAATAATCATCTAACAAACGAAAGAATGATTCTATGTAAATATTTTTAACAAAGAAATATTATAAGATCATATATGATATCATATTTTTGTATATGTCTCATTTTTAATTTAATAAAATATATATAATCATTATACAGGATGTTAGAGTAACCTTGACCATGGAAATGTAAAGGTTACAGGTTAATTTAGCAATTGTTTTATTATACGAGTTTATTTATACATAAGTATCTACATTGACTTATTTGTCATCCACATCAATGTTTCATAAAAAAATATTTCAAAAAATTATTAATATTTCATAGAATATGGGTTGAAGTTATTTATACCTTTTTTTTACTTTTTATAAAATGGTTTTTGATGTTTTATAAACAAGATAAATTTTTCCATTTTTAACAAATTAAGGAAATAATGTTTTTTTATCTTATACGTTAGGAGAGGTAATTTTCCGCTGTTGTAAAACCACCACAGATTAACATAGAATATAATATGAATATTTACAACTTTAATGTTTTCTTTTATAAATAAAATACTATTAAATTATTCCAATATAGAAAGAGATATTTCTCTCAAAGAGTTTTGATTCCATCTATGTGAACTTCCTTTATTGGATTTTAGGCTTGTTTGAAGTTTATTTTTTATAATGAAATATTACATATTGTATTGAATGTGTTATGATATGTTTGAATATGGATGATTTATTTTTACACCATTCACGGTTAATAGTTAAAGTATTGGCATTTATTATGCTAAATTTAATATGAATATTGATGTTATGTTTTCGGGTTTTCATATGAGGAATGCATTGAACATAGTAAGAGACATGTGGAGCTCGTTATAGCTTCTCGATGCATCAGATGGTCTCATGAAAAATATTAGTTTCTTTGAACTAGGCCTTGAAAAAAATTTATATTTAGTCTTAGAAGAAGGAATTTACTATGTGGTTATGATTTCAGGTATTATACATTCCCTCGTTATGAAATTATATATTGATATTACATGTTATTATTTGACGTGTAGAATATCCATGTGAATAATTAAATAGAATTATTTGATTTAACATTTCCATATAATGATGAATTTTGTTTTTAAATGTGTTCTGTTTTAGTATTATACTTTTCCTTAAATATTTATTCTTATTTATTATAGATTCTGTTATATTTTATCCTTATTGAGCATCCATGATCACCACATTCTTGTGTTTTATTTTCCAAGGATGAGATGATGTATATTACGATTATCCATCTAGAATAGGATATGTTATCTTTGTTTTTTTAAATGGTACTCAATTGTAACACCCCAATATTTCATAGTACGTTATTTCTTAAAAAAAATTAATAACTTCCACTACACGCAACACCGAGTTCAAGCGCATCAAGACATACCTAGCCAGTAAAATTTGGTTATGAATAGTATTCACTAAAATTTGAATTTTATATAATACTTATAATTTTAGAATCCATATTATGAGTTTCTTAGACATAATTTAAGAAGAAGTACATTTTTTCAGATAAAAGAATTATTTTTATGAAAATGAAAATGTACTGCCTTTTAATGGAGAACCCTTTTAAAATTAAATATTTAGAACATTTTTATATTTAATTTGAAAAAATAAAATTCTTATTTAGAATTGGGACATCAAAATTTACTTTGGGTAAATTTATGGTATTTTTCTGATAAAAATTCATTTTATGATGAATAGTGAGAAAAATTGTATTTTTATTCAAAACTCCCTTTTAATCTAATTTATGTATATTGTTTGATTATTTTTTTAATTAGTTTAAAATAGTAATTAGATTATATATTTACCATTTAAACCAATTCAGGTCATTGGTTGAAATTTCACTTTTAAATTGGGCATAAATAAGTGTCAATCTTTTAACAGATATTGTTTCATAAAAACAAACTATTTGTTTTGACTATGGGAATTATTTTTAAATTAATTAATGAAAATTTTATGATTTTAATTTTGTAACGTAGACATCATTTTTTAATTCACAATATCAAATGTATATTAGACTGAATTTTTGGTATATTTCTGAAAAACATAAACTTTTTATGAACAGTGAAACAACTACGTATTAGTTAAAAAAATGACTTTTTTCAGTAAAATGAAATTTTACCGCCTCTGTGAATTGAATTTCAAAAATTCATCATACATGGTTGTTATTATTAAGTAAAATTTTGTTCAATAAGCTGAAAAAAATATTTGGTGGATAATATGTTTTGACTTTTATTTACCACGGTTAAAGGTAAATTTGGTAGTTTAAGGATAAAAGAATATTATAATAATTAAAAATTACCTAAACACTGTCATAACCTTATATTATGATTCATGGCCGACCATGGAAAAATTTAAATCAATTTGGGGACCCCATGGAGCCACATAAGAGGGATAATGACACTTTATTTTAAATAACATAATGTAAAGGAAAAATTGAAAGAAGCCAATATCATCTAAAAAATAAATTTTTACATGGAGATATCTAATTTATCATTTCAACTATAAATTTTCATTTGAAAGAAAAAAATATTTCCAACATCATGGAATTTTGTGTATAATTTTTAGACACAATAAAAATTAATTTATTTACGACATAATAATGATTCAGTAATTACCGTATTAATGAACTATTAAAATAAATGATATATAAATACCCAAATAAATTTAATTTTAGTATTTTTTATGAATTAAAAAAAATTATATCTTTATATGAAATGTAATAATTTATTTAATTAAATTTTTTTAATAAATAGTTTTGTTATTATATTCACACAAAAAATCCAAATAGTGTCAAAATTGACATAAAAGAGTTTTTTAAACAAATATGATGTTATTAATTGATATTCTATTCTTAAAAATCTATGGTTCAGCAAAAAGACATATATAATGATATTTTTATAATTAATGATCCATTTGGGGTTCTCCTGGAAGTTTATAGTATGTTTATTAACCATATAATATAAAAATAGAAAGAGACATGGTAAATGTCAAACTAATTAACTAAGAGTTAAATCTAAATGACAAGGTTAATATAGTGACCCAAACATGTCTAAAACATATTGGTTGAGTGGCTTTTGACCCATACCCAACTTATACTCTACATATATCACATTAGATCCATTAGAAACATAATATGAGTTTATGATAAAATACTATTTCATGTTTTTCCTAATTTGTCCCTCTCCCTTATTATAAAATGGAACTCCCACTTCTCTTTAATTAACCCTTTCAAAGACATATTAATCAGCCAAACCCTACCAAAATTCCATCTCTGTTGTCCTTCCTTCATCCTAGATGCATTATTTTGATCATAATGCCATCCTATGGAGTACATTTGATCAAATCAAAAGGAAGAACTCGAAGAAGAGGTAATGTTTTCACCACCGTCTTTCATGTTTTTTTCTTCCTCTACTTATATCTTCTTTGTTATTTCCATTATAAAATTATAAATCAAGTATCATATATATAATGTGATGTTATTATAAATATGGTACAACCATATTCAGTATTCTATCCAACCTTTGAATGAAATGTCAATATACGTGCATATGTACGGATTACCGTCTCCACATCGTGGTGTAATTGTAATTCAATAAATTATTATTTTGATGAGTATAACAATGAGTGTAACATATGTAAGTAATAAATATAACATGATAGTTATTCTGTATATATGATATAAAATCCAATTATAAAAAATTTTAATATCAAAAGAATGATTTTGTCACTCGTGCGTGCGTACGGAATATAGTCTCCACGAACACGACGATATTCATCCCCCATCATATCCATTCAAGACTAATTATCATTAGATGTCTATAAATAATTTTTAACGATTTTATATAATTCTGGATATGAATAAAATACAACCAATCCATAAAAATCATGGCTTACATAACAAAATACATAAGGAGAAATAATTAGTTATCACATGAAACGACGATAATACTAAAAAATTATAAACAAAGCATTATTAAAAGATTATATATGATATCATTACTATGTATACAGTTCTTGTATTATTTAATAAAAATATTTTAACTATTATATAGGAGGTTAACATACAATAGAATAAATAAAAGTTCAACGTAAGGGTTAATTCACAATTTCGTTATTATCTGAGGTTGTTTTTACGTAAGTATCTATTGGGACCTCATTATCTTCCACCTCCATGTTTATTAAAAATGCCTTTCAAAACATTTTTAATATTTACTATACAATCGGTTATTTTCATTTATACCCTTATTTGACATTATACATTTTTTAATGGAATCATTCCATCTTTTTCCAAATAAGGTACTTTTTGACCTTTTCGACAAATTTTAGGTAAGGATGTTTTTTAACATATACGTAGGGTGCAGATATTTTCCACTATAATAACATCATTAAATATTACCTTACAATATTATAAAATTATTTTTAAAATATAGTTTCACGAACCATCCCCTGGGCCCATGTCGTGACTACCCCAAGCCCACCTTCCATAGCCCAGGGGCTGGCGACTAGCACCAAGGCGTAAATCCCAACAAAAAGGGAAGGCAATGCCTTTGAAAAGTAAACAAGCACCACAGAGTAAGAAAGAAGAAAAGTCAACACTATGTAAACACTGTAACAAGGTGTGCTGAAGTAAAAGGGGCCAGAAATACAATCCCAACTGTAAAGTACAACTGAAAGTGGAAAACATCAACTGAAAGAAAAGTCACAGCGTCAAGCCATCCTCTGGAAGTCCCACCTGAGGGGTGGGTACAGATAGCCTCCACAGCTCCTCGGTCCAGTTGTCCGCTCCGAGTGCGTCCCGCCCAGTGGTCCACCTCTAGGTACCGTCCTGCTTCGCACGCCTCCACCACGGTCAGTGCTGTCCGTCGTCTGCAACCAACACCACGAAGTGTGGGCATAGTCCGTGCAGGGGTGAGTATAAGCTACTCAGTAGGGACCTCAAGACCCACAAAGGTCTCTCAGAATCCACAAAGGATAATCCACAATGGAAAGATACAATCATGAAGTAACAACTGACACTCCTTAGGTATATGCATATATATATACCTAAGTCATCAATTCCCGTTCGACTCCATCGTCTGAGCCCAAGAACAACCCAGTCCACATAGGAAAGAAAACGTATACCCACATAGGATAGCACAACACCATCCACAAAGGAGAGTAAACACTAAATCCACACAGGATAGATCAACACAATCTACAAAGGAGAGTAAACAGTAAATCCACATAGGATAGCTCAACATAATCCACAAGGGAGAGTAAACAATAAATCCACACAGGATAACTGAACACAATCCACAAAGGAGAGTAACACAAGATTCAGCTCACACAGGTATACTTATTCAGATGATGATAAAGATGATCACTGATCCACCTAAGTTGTCGGACCCACAAAGGAGCGATAGGTAACTAACCACCGCAATGACCCACACAGGATCAGACCCACACAGGATCGGGCCCACGCAGGACCTGTAGGCGCTGGCTCACACAGAACCGCTGAGCACTGACCCACACAGGATCAGACCCACACAGGATCGGGCCCACACAGGACCGGGCCCACACATGATCGGGACAACACAGGACCTGTAGCACTGATCCACGTAGGATCGCTGAGTGCAGTAGTTGTCGCAGTCCACTGAGGATCTCTGCACAGTCGTCGCAGCAGTCCACTGAGGATCTCTGCACGGTCATCGCTGCAGTCCACTGTGGATCGATGTATGGTCGTCGCTGTCGAAGTAGTAGTCGCAGCCATCACTAGGGTTCCCGCACACAGCAAGCTCATTCGGGAGGATCCGCTCCACGAGCCGAGAGGCTGATACATCAACTGACACAAAGTCCGAATTTGATGTATCCGAAAGTTCCGTGTCGTCAACAGGAACTCAACGTCGCAGACGGCGCGTCAATCGGACGCCCGATCTGAGAGTTATTGGCTTTTTCGTCCTAGGGGCACAGTTGGTTATTAAGGCAAAACCAACCCGACCGTACTCCACCTACATCCAAACCTCGGGCGGAGTGATCCAAAAGATCTTTCTCACTAAGAGGAAGACAACAAAACTGATGGCATGTCAATCGGACGTCCGTAGCTCTTGATATGAGCGTTTCCGCTCGGAGGGCCCGGTGGGTTTCGTGTACGAACCATCCCGGCTGAACTCAAGTATTCCGAAACCTTGAGTGCGATATACCGAAACGACTGTCTCGATCCAAGGATCGCGTTACCACTGACGGCGCGTCGTTTGAAGTCTCGTAGCTTAGGTTACGGGCATTTGAACGAAAATCGTCTGAAGACAGGGGGTCCGGGCCCGTCCGAACTGGTCGGACCCGGTCCGGCCCGGCCAGGGCCGGTCCGGATCGGCTCTGCCGAGCGGCCGACGCGGGGGGAGCCGCCGCCCCGCGTGACACCCCGGCGGCACCCGCGGGGTGTCGGCCGGACAGCCGAACGCGGCTGAAGCCGCGTCCCGGGTGACGCGGGGGGAGCCGCCGACCCCGCGTTACACCCGCGGGGTGTCTCCCTGGCGCCGGACGCGGCTGCAGTCGCGTCCTGCGCGCGCCGCCGGCTTCCGCGGGCCACCAGAGTCGCTCCGGTGGCCCGATTTTCGTCCTGTCTGTGCCGTTGCTCCTCCCGGGTTCCGTTCTTCACTATGGGATTGTCAAACATCTGTTGCGGTACGTTCCATCATCGCCCGTCAATCCGCACAAAAACGAGGAACGACGGAGGGTCGTCGGGCCGTGTTCGTTTGGCCCGCACCCTCTGCGTTAGAGATAAACAACGAGAGACAACAAATTCAACATTTGAATTCGACAATTTTAATGGAATAAAATTTTTCTTATTTTTTTCCGGTTCTTTATTTTTTTTAAAAAAGAACAATCACGGGAAAAAGGAATAATCTCACAATAACCCCTACCTCGTCAAGTCGACGCGCGTGAGTGTTCTTCGCTGAATTGCTCATCTCGAAAGGTGTAGATCGTCGCGTCGTTGCGGAAGGGTGTCGCGTCATCGCGGAACACGGCGTTGATTCGGCAAACTCAACGAACCATGAAACAACAGATTTAATTTAATTAAATCATTAAACCCGTGTTTTGGTAAAACCCCCAAAGGGGGAAAAGAAAGTCTGAGAGTCTTACCTCATGCAGCCGATCGAAGATCCGTCGCGGAGGAAGAGACGTCGCAGAAGAACGTTGCAGGAAGGGAACGTCAGCGTCGCGGAACTCGTCGTCACGTCGATTTCCGGGTTCAGCGTTCTTCGTAGGAGGCCGGCGTTCTTCGCGTTCTTCGCGTTCTTCGTGAAGAAGGATATAGGCTCAAGAAATTATTACAAAACCTCTCAAACAGTAATCCTTCAAAAGATTGGTTGATCTTATTTTATTATTATGCCAACACACGAAAAAGGGGGTAAGTAATGACCCATCATTTCGTTGAATAAATTCAACGAAAGAAACAGTTCATTTAATTTCCGAAATAAACCGCCGAATTAAATGGTTTGTTTAGAAAACAAGAAAACGCGTTAGTTGACTTTTATAATGACGGGTTTTCGCGGGTGCATTACATAGCGGAAAGAAACGGTGGGGCTCGTGCGGGCCCCACCTCACAAATATCCTATCAAGGGGGTAGGATATTTCTGGATAGCATCCTATCTGTTTCAACTAAGCTTAAGCCACTTTTAAGTGGCTTCAAGTGGCTTCCAAGTGGCTTAAGTGAAATAAAATAAAGGTGTCGAAAAATTATTTTATTTCTTAACTTTAAGCCCGAAAATTAAGAACCACGCCCGAGCAAACACAACTCTGGAAGAGGCGTTTCTAAGCGAATACCGGCGCTGCGATTTCATCGATGCCTTCAGAATTCGATTCCGGGCACCGGTTCAAAAGTTAGAAAAACGAGCTCGTCTGTTCACTGATCGTACCCGAGCCAAACTTCGGAAAATGATTCCGGGCACACCGGGCCTCATAATCAGGTGCCGTCAGAAACTGCTTTTTTTTTAAATTCCAAAGAAAATTAAGAAAAAAAATTCCTTGAAATTTACGGGACTTTACATAATGGTTTTATTTTATAATTATGTGAATTTTAAATGATTTCAAAAAAGAGATATTTCTCTCAAATAGTTTTTATTTCATCCATGTCAACATCCTTTGATGGATTTTAAGCTTAATTGATGTTGATTTATTATGATACAAAACTTGCATATTGTATTAAACGTTTTGTGACAATTTTGACTATGGATGTGTTGTTTTTATACCATTCGCGGTTTATAGATAAAGTATTGACATTTGGTATTCTAGTTTTAATATGAATGTTTATGTTATGTTTAAACCTTTTCATATGAGGAATGCATTGGACGTAGTAAGTGACAGGTGGAGCCCGCTATTACTTCTCGATGCATCGGTATGTCTGATGAGACAAACTAATGTCTTGGTACAAGGCCTTGACTATGTGGTTATGATATTCTATCATTATGCATTCCATCAATATGAATGTGGCTTATTGATATTGCATGTTATTATTCGACTAGTAGAATAACCATGTCAATAAGTAAATGGAAATATTTTATTTTATCTTTTCAATAATATTCTGAATTTCATGTTTAAAAGGATTTTGTTTTAGTTATACATTTCATAAAATTTTTATGCTTATTTATGAAATCTCCCGCTATATTGTTATCCTTACTGAGTTTCTCAACACAACCCTTTCAGTGTTTTTTTCCCAATATTTGAAAAGAAAGTTTTTAATGAACTGTAGGGATATTAAGAATGGATATGAAGACAAGGTGTTGTTGAATTTTTTTTACTTTATTATTTAATGTAAGTCTTATTAATATATCTGGTGTTTCCATGGCTACTAAACTAATCGGTCTTTCAAGACATGATCTTTTGTGATCATGCCAAAGTTATGTAATAATGCATCAACTCTAGGTAACTGGGGTTGGGGAGTTACAGTTCGTATCAGAGGAAGATTAGTAATAAACATTGGAAGCTATATTTACATAAACTCTAATTAGAGCACATAGACCTAATATAGACTTTGAGGATTATTATATAACAAATTCCTAGAATTTAGGTATTTTATATATTTTGTGAGTTTTCTGAGAAATACATCCCTGTCTGGATACGAGAATGTAGAGGTGGGTTTGGTACATATGTACCAATGGGTAAAACTCAAAAACACCACTTTGAACAAGACTAGAATGGAAACTGGTTCATAACAACGAGCTACACTGCACTCTTGGTTACGACACTCCCATGAGATATGCTTAGAACAAAATTATAATTTTTGTTCCAAAATGTTATGATATAATATTCCTTATTCCATTGTGTTGAAATGGATCCTATTATAGTAAATGATTTTTCTTACCTATAATCAATATGGGATTTACCTCATTAAAAGATTGACATGGATTGTTGTTTTCTATGCAGATTGTAACTGTGTTGTGACAATTGAGTAATGTTATATCTATTTAACTTGACTATAGGGAACAACATATTTCTTCACCTCATTATTAATTAATGTTATAAAACATCATGTGGGAGATTCCAATATACATTAAAGGAATTATAAATAAAATGATCTTAGAAAAATGGATTAGTTCCATAGAAAAGTTATTTCTATCATTAATAACAAAGTGTATTTATAAATATATATATTGGAATGGATGATTATTATAGAGATATTATTTTAAAAATACGTTCCTCATGAGGAATGATATGGTATGGAATGGAAACTCCACATTATAATATATAAGTAATAATATTTTTTTTATTAATAGGATTTCTTTATATGATCTCCAATGGATAATATATAATATATAAGTAATATATGATATAACATTTAATATTCCATTAATGGTCATATGATAATCTTCCCATGGGTATTTATCTCTCAAAATATTTCACCATATGATTATATTGTACTATGTACTATTAGGATAGAATATTTTTAATTCAATTCTAATATTATCAAAATAAATTAAATGAATAATATGATGATCTATAACTATGGAATAAGAGATTATATAGGATAAATAAGGGAAGGGTGGAATTTCTTATAGGTCAAAATTATGTATGGAAATACATTGGTACATGCCTGAAGGGAAATGGATTTGACTTCAATTGTGGATATGAAGGTTTTTCTAAATGTGTATTTTATTTATAGATTAAATCCATTATTTTACAGTTATTCAACTATAAGGGGATGTGAAACAATGGTAAAAAATTCTCCAATAATTATGATAATATATCTTATAAGATTTATAGGGTTGATGGTATATCATATGTAATTACTACTACTGGGGTTGAAATCCCTTATGCAGTGAAAATAACTACATGAATTATAAAATCATTCCTTATCATACATACACTCACTATTTTATTATTTTCATGCATATTGAATCAGCCCCTCTCACTCTACGTAAAATATTATCAATCAATGCAGTATGTTGTAAGATGGGTTTTGAGTGATTTCTGTTAAGATGGTCATGAAATAATTCATTGTTGTTATACTTATGAACTAATACTGAAATATTTTTTGTGAATTTATTTATTATTGTATGATTTATTAAATATTACAGAAAAAAATTTTAAAATATATTTTTTTCATTTACCTTAATTTCTATGGAACTAAATGTCTTTTAACATTTATATAATTTATGATACTGTGGTAATTTTTTACAACTATGTTATCAATAACTCACTATTAGTGTCTGGATAATCTTATTCTATTGTATGAAAATTCATTAATTTCCATCCCACATTCTTCTACGATGGGAAATCAAATATATGATATTTTATTGACCCTTACATTTACCACAAACAATGTTGATGTTGAAATTTGAGGTATCAATTTTACAACGATAGTTTTTAACAGAGGTATTTTAAAATATTAAGCCCATAATGACCGATATAAAATTAGATATAGAATTTTATTTGGTGGTTTAATAAAAAAACTCATTATTTTTGATATTTTTATCATTAAATAAATATAATATCATGGATATATTCTATTACATTCAGAACCTAGTTTAAGGGAATGAAGATATAGTATTATAATATTATTATTTAGACATAATATTTGTAACCTTGATATTAAATTACTTGTAATGAATTGAATTTATTTTATTATGATATATATTTTATGTTAATAATCAATTGAATTTTTTTTGAAATTTTCTTTGGAAAAATGAAATAATTATTGTGAAAATTAAATTTATTTTTTATGAAAATTAGTATTCTCCAAAAAAATGTTTTAATATTTTTTGTCAGTGAATATTATAATTAATATAAAGATGATCTAAAATTTTATTTTTATTAAATTTGATAAATATGAAATCATAATTTCAAAATTAAATTATTGTGATTTTTAGGGATGTCTCTTAAATGAATTATTTTCACGGAACTGTGAAAAATATTTGTTTTCAAAATATTACAAAATTTTTTAATTAATTATAGTAATTTAAAATAAAACATAAATTTTGGAATATATTTTCTATATAATAAGTTATTATTTATTAAAAAAATACAATAAAATTATTAGAATCATCATTATCTTGAAATTGGAATAATTTTTTTAATTAATAAGTCATTTTTGTAAATTTTATACTGTCACTTTTTATGAGATTGATTTTAAATTAAAATATTCAACATAATTTAATTACATGATGAAAAATGGATATTATATTTTGAATCATAATTTCAATTTTGATAAATGTGAACTATTTATATAATGGAATTATGAAAACTAATTCTGGAAATAAATTTCATCAAAATATACTATTAAATATTAAAAAAATAATATTTATTACCAATTTTAGATAATTATATAATTTATATTATTTTAATTATATATAAGGTAACAAATATCACTCTTTTAGTTTAAATAAGTATAATTTTTGATGAATAAAAAATAAATACGATAAATTATAAATTGATAAATTGGAATTAAATTTTTTTATCAAGATTATATTTTTATTGTATAAAAATATACAATAAATTCTTATGAAACACTGATAGAGTATTTATAAAAAAAATTAAAATTAACCATTTTTAAACTATTAAATGTAATGTAATTTTTTTGAGTTAAAGATTTCCTTGAAATTTATAAATAAACATGAAATATTATATTTGTGTAAAAATTATGTATTTGAATTTCATATTGGACTTCTTGTCTTCATATTAAAATAAAATTAATTGTGTCAAATATTTATTTATTTATTTATAATATAAATATTATTTTACAATGAATTTAAAAAAATCAATACATATGGAAATGATGACGATATCATGTAAAAAATTTAATCTCATAAACATTTATTATAAATTTATCACCTTATATAAATAATTACGAACCCTTAAGGTTGAAACATTTTCTTCCATAATTAAAATAATAATTTTTTAACAATGTGGTTATATAAGATGAAAAGAATAAAAATCCAACAAATACATACAAAAAATTTATTGAACATGAGGATTTGAAGAATATACTATCTTAATAATGAATTTATTTCTAAATTATTATATTTTCACATTAATATTATTTTATCATATTTAATTTTTTATTTAATTTCATTTCTGTCCATTCATTAACAATAAAAAGGTACCACAAATAATATTTTCATTAAACCAACTAATGATTTCTATCCCTGCCGAACTAGGAAAAAATATCTTCTCGTTATACATATCAATATTCACCATGGATTATATTCAAGAAAATTCCAGCCATAGCTTCCATTATTGAATATAAAAAAGCGGTTATTTCAAGAATATGTATTCATCTTGACATATTCTGTAAATAATTTTTCATCTAATAATTCTTCTATACTATTGTAATCATCCAAAAAATTATGTATAATAAATATAATAATATTACAATAATTTTTTGTAGAACTATATTCAATAGCATTTAAATCGTAAGAAAATAGAAAATAATGATTCTACATATGTGCCACTAACCATCACCACATTGTAGTGTAAGTCATTTTAATTTCAATTTTAGATGAGTAATGTCAAAGACTTCATATTGGTTTCTCTGTTTTAAATTTTGGTCTAAATAACTAAATTGTTGTTAATGTAAGGTTTATCAGATCTTTGATGGGGTTTAGGGATATTCTAGATTTTTTATGTCATGAATGAATTGTAATTTTTGTTATATAGATCATGTTGCACGGTTGGAACACAATTAGAGACAATTGTGCTGGAAAACTATACTAGCCAAATGAAGGGGTTCATAGTTTATAAGACCATGCAATGTGGATATCTATAATCTTGTTGTCATGGACATTGAAATTTTAAATAGCAGGGACATGGATTTCCCTACTGTATGGAGCTCCCCATGAATCCATGTGGCCTCAACCCCTCATGTGTTGTAGATCTCATATTGTTTGTGCATTGATTGGAATAATATGCAGAGATATATTGTTCCCCTTTAAAAAGAGAAGAAGTATTGATCATACCATATGCATTCTTAGTATGGAATCTGATTTTCCTACTCCTACTCCTTACTTCGTCCCTATTGAAGAACAACAACCCCCAAATTATTACATGGGTTGTTCACCTTGGGTTATAGGATGTTCGGTGTAATGATGGTTACATATTGAAGCACCAGTTTAGGCAAACCATATTTTTTCATCTATTTTACAAATTATGGATTGATTATATGTTCATATTATTATAAATCCCTAAAAATATAGTTTTCATGTAAATCATATATTGTGGATTCATTGGGTTATTAAATATAGATATATGGAATGGGTTAAGGGTGTGTTCCTCATCAGATTCAAGGTAGGTGGTCACAAGTTATATACCATGTTGTTGTTACAAATGTTATCATGTATGGTCATTTTCATGGTTTTATCTCATTTCTATTTTTGTTCCATTGATATGGTTTCCTAATATGGTTGAGTAGAAGAATAAATGAACCCATCATAATCCATGTGGGAAGCATTGAGGAATATATGGAACATTTAGGGCCACCCATGGGGTACAAATACATTCCCAAACATAGAGAATTGTAGTCCCAATCGTTGAATTGAATTATGTTTAAATATATCTTATGATGAGAGTATTGAAATTTTATTTAAAAAATAATTGACAGTAATTGGCATTGATAATAAGTAATTTAAATTGAATAAGGGGCTATTTGGCATAATGTGTAATGTAGTTAAATTGAATAGTGTGAATTATTTAAATGTAATTTGAAATTATAATGAAAATTATTATGTGTTTTATGGATTATGAAATGTTTAATGTGAAAATGGATTAATTCATGGGTAATTATGAACATATCAAATTGGATAATATATGGGAATTGTCATATATGCCAAATTTGATAATGTATAAGAATTGTGGGATTTATAAAATAGGATATCATATGGAAAATATAGAATATTTGAAATGGGTAATGGGGTGGAAAGGGAAATGGGTTAAAGGGGTTATGCTATGTAAATGGTGAATGTGTTAATGGGTTTAAGAATAATAATGGTTTATGTGTTAAATTTTATATAATATTTGTGGCCATGTGTTTTGATTATTAATGGTTCGTGATATGGAATTTGTTATAGAGGATAAATATGAATTTTAAAATGGCTCTATTATTGTTGGGTATTTTACTTTATGATTTGTAACACCCCAAGCTTTCACATTACTATTCTCTTTGAATAATACAATATCGTGTGATGTATGAAACAATGAGTTCAAGTGGACCATGACCTATCAAAACAGCCATTTAAAAAGTGGTTATGAATATTAATAACCACAATTTAAATATTATATATATCCAATAAAAATTTAACATCCATTCTTCCTTTTCTAAGACATAATATGAAGACAAATTCGATTTTGCATTAAAATAAGTATTTTTCAAAAAAATACAGTTTTCCACCTTTTAATGGAGAACTACTTTTAAATCCAAAATTTGAAACTTTTATATATTAATGTTGATGGAATGAAATCCTTCTTCTTATTCGTGAAATCAAAATTTACTTTTTTATGTTATGGTAATTTTTTTGATAAAGTTCATTTTTAATGAATTGTAAAAAATATTGTATTTTAATTCAAAATGTCATTTTAGACTAATTTATTAAAATTATTTTGATTATTATTTTAATTTGGTTTAACATGTAATTGAATTATATTTTTATAATTTAATCCAATGTTGGTCATTGGATGTAATTTAAATTCTCAATTGTAAATAAAAAAACGTGAAACTTTTGATAATTATTATTTCTTAAAAACGCTTTTGATTTTTACAATGGTAATTAATTTTAATTTAATTTTATAAACTTCTGTGTTTTGAATTTAGAAAAATTAATTCCATATTTGGAATCAAGAGCTACAAATTGTGTTAATATGTAACTTTTTATATGCATAATGAATATTTTATTCATTAAATATTATCATTACCATGGTTATAGGGTGAATCTGGAAAATAAGTGTAAAAATTAATATTATAATAATATTAAACTATCCTAACACCTGTCCAAAACCTATTTTCTAATACATATCCAACCATGGGGGTCCTAGTGTCTATTTTGGGACCCCATGGAGACACTTTTATATGAAAATGACACCATATGTAAATTAGTTTACAGTTACGGAAATTATATCATAAACATATATCCTAGGTAAATAAAATTTATATGAGGGTATATAATTGATCTCTTGACTATAAATATTCATTATAAATCTATGAATGTTTCCTACATAATGATATTTTATTTTTAATTTTTAGACATTATATATTTATATTTATTTATACCAGAATAATGATGAAGTAGTTTCCTTATTAAAGAAAGAATCAATTAAATGATATTTTCAATATTAAAATAAATTTATTTTAAAAATTTTTATTACATACACGAATTTTATGGATAATTATGTGTTTTTATCTTCTATTTAATGATTTTTTTTGAAACAATAAATTTTTTAAAGATTTTTTTAAAATATCTGTATGAATAGTGTACAATTTGACATTAATGAGTTTTTAAAACAAATAATAATTTATAAAATTATAAAATAATTCAAATAATATAATATATATCCAACTCAAATATATGAATTTTTAAATTTCATTAATGATCCATTTTTGGGTCTCTATATGTTTTATAGTAAATATATTAACCATATTGCATGAATATATAAGAGGACATGGTAATTGTTTAATTAGGTAAGAAATGGTTAATGTTAGGAGATAAGGAATAAAAAATATCTAAAACCTCTCCAATTACAACTGGATGATTTTATTTCGACTAATATTCACCTTTTGTTATAATATATTTAGTTTTTGGTTCTTTTTAAACCTAATCACATTTTATAATATTATAATACTTTCATGCATTCCTAAATAGACCCCCCTTATAAAAAGCCATCACCTCTATCCCATTACACAAAACAATCATGCCATTTGGATCGTCCAAACTGTACCAAAAATAATCTCCCAACATAACTTTATTCCTCCTATAATCCTTACCCTATGAATAAGAAAATTCAATAAATCTCTTTGGTTCAATCCAAAGGGAGATACTCGATTTAAAGGTAACAACTTCTCTCGTGTTCATTTCTTTTTCTTTACCTTCTCAATTCACTATGATCATCTTATTATTTATTTACATAAAAACACCAGTATCCAAAATATACTATGTAATATTTATGAGAATTATTCGAACTACACTTACACACACCTCTATATATTTGTAATATAACATATTGTTTCTGTTGATTGTGAACTATTGCCTCATGAAATGCTGATTGTTCAATTATCTCCTACCGCCTCTCATAGTAGCTATTATGATTTCACTATAATTATATATGATATTTAGGATATTTATTTTATCTATAATCTTATTTAATTCACATTTATAACATTTTTTATTCCTTTCACGATGTATCAATATGATAATTTCATCTGAGAAAGTGTGGACTATCGCCCCCTAAATGTGATATGACTCGTTCATGCCATACATGGAACATATAAAATATGGAATTAATGAAATTATTTAACATATATAAAATATGTTATTATATTTTAATTATAATATACCAATGTTTCATTTTGTTTTTATTCCCTTGAATATGAAATATAATTTTATTGTCGCTCGTGCATACGTACGACATACCATCTCTATGACGTTATGAGGTTTCATTCAATATCCTATCCATTCAAGAATAAAATTCATTTGATGATTAAAAATATTGTTTAAAAGAATGATATAATTCTAGATATGATTCAAATATTTCCTATACATAACCAAAATTACTTACGTAATAAAACATATAAAAGAAAATGAATCTGCTAACTCCCGAAATAATGATTCTATGTATATATTTTTTAAAATAAAATATTATAATATCATATATGATATCATATATTTGTATATGATTCATATTTCATTTAATAAAAATGATATCATCATTATACAGGATGTTATCATACCCTTGACCATTGAAATTTACAAGTTACGGGTTTATTTTGCAATCTATTTATTATACGAGGTTTTTTATACATAAGTATATACATGGACTTATTTATCATTCACATCCATGTTTCTTAAAAAATTATTTCAAAAAATTATTAATATTTTCTAGAATATGGGTTAAAGTAATTTATACCCTTTTTGACTTTTTATAAAATGGTTTGCAATGTTTTACAAACAACGGAAATTCTCCCCTTTTTAAAAAATTAAGGAAAGAATTAATTTTTCTTATAAAAGGGAACTCACCCTTATATTTAATTAACACTTTCAAATCAATTTGGATCGGCCATAACCCGATTAAATACCCTTTCCACTGTCCTACCATCTTCATATATGCCTTATATTGATCATAAAGCAAACAAATGGAGTCCTTTTGATCAAATCAAAAGGAAGAACCTGAAGAAGAGGTAATGTTTTCACCACCCTCTTTCATGTTTCTTTCTTCTTCCACTTCTATATTATATGTTATTTCCATTATAATATAAGAAATATAGTATCATATATATACTATGATATTATTATAAATATGGTAAAACAATACTCAGTATTATATCCATCCATTGAATGACATGTCACCAGACGTGCGTACAGATGGCTTAACATCTCCACATCGTGGTGTAATTGTTATTAAATAAATTATTATTTGGATGGGTATAATAATGAGTATAACATATGAAAATAATATATATCATTATAATTATTCTGTATATATGATATAAAATCCAATTATATATGATTTTAAAATAAAAAAAAATGATATTGTCGCTCGTGCTAAGTATGGAATACCGTCTAAACGAAAACGATGGGATTCATTCCCCATCGTATCAATTCAAGACTAATTTTTATTAGAGGACCCTAAATAATGTTTAAAGAATTTATATCATTATTTATATGAATGAGATAAAACTGATCCACAAACAACATGGCTTACATAACCAAATATATAAGGTGAACGAATCAATTATCACTTGAAATGACGATAATACAAAAATATTATAAACCAAGCATTATTAAAAGATCATATATGATATCATAATTATGTATATGGTTCTCATAGAATTTAATAAAAAAAAATTTAACTATTATAAATGTGGTTAACATACCATAGACTAAGGAAATGTACATGGTAAGTGTTAATTCATAATCTCTTTATTATCAGAGGTTTTTTTTACGTAAGTATCTATTTGGACCTCTATATCATCCACATCCATGTTTCATAAAAATGTCTTTCAAAGTTTTTTCAATATTTAATAGACAATTGGTTAACGTAATTTTTACCCTTATTTGATCTTATATGTTTTTAAAATGAATCTTTCCGTCATTTTCTAAAAAATTTACCTTTTGACCTTTTTGAAAAATTTAATGTAAGAATGTTTTTAACTTATACGGTAGGTGCAGCTATTTTCTACATTATAACATCATAGAAGCTTCCCTTAAAAGATTATAAGATAATTTTCCAGAAAAATGATTTATTTTATAATTATATGACTTTTAATTGATTTAAAAATGTAGATATTTCTCTTAAATATTTTTTATTTCATCCATGTCAACATCCTTTGCTAGATTTTAAGCTTATTTGAAGTTGATTTATTATGATAAAAAACTTGCATATTGTATTAATGGTTTTGTGATATGTTTTACTGTGAATGTGTTATTTTTATACCATTCACGTTTTATAGATAAAGTATTGACATTAATTATTATAGTTTTTATATGAATGTTTATGTTATGTTTAATCCTTTTCATATGAGGAATGCATTGGACATAGTAAGTGACAGGTGGACACCGCTATATCTCCTTGATGCATCAGTATGTCTCATGGGACAAACTAGTGTCTTGGAACAAGGCCTTGATAAAATCTTATAGGTTGTCGTGGCGTAAGGCCTTGAATATGTGGTTATGATAGTCCATAATTATGAATTCCATCATTATGAATGTGGCTTATTGATATTGCATGTGATTATTCAACTAGTAGAATATCCATGTCAATAAGTAAGTGGAATTATTTCATTTCATATTTTCCATATTATTCTGAAGATCAAGTTAGAAAGGCTTTTTTTAGTTATACGTTGCCTTAAATGTTTATGCTTATTTATGAATGTTCCTACTATATTGTTATCCTTACTGAGCATCTGAACTCACCCCTTTCAATTTTTTATTTTTTCCAAGATGTGAAGAAGTATTTTATGAATGACCTGTAGGTATTGTATGAGGGGATATGAAGACAAGATGTTGTCGTATTTTTCATTACATTATGATTTAATGTAAGAATTATGAATATATCTAATGTTTCCAGGGATACTAAACTAGTCGTTCTTTCAAGACTTGATCTTTTGCGATCATGAAAATGTTATGTAATAATGCACCAACTCTGGGTAACTGGGGTCTGGGAGTTAAATTTGGTATCATGGAATGTTTAGTAATAAACATTAGAAGCTTGATTTAGATAAACTATTATTAGAGCATATAGACCTAACATAGACATTGAAGATTAGTATAGATGAACTTCCTTGAATTTTGGTATTGTAGAGATTTTATGAGTTTTCTGATCAATACATCAATATCTGTATTTGAGAAGGTTGAGGTGGATCTGGTTCATATGAACCTAGGGGTAAAGCCCGAATACAACACTTTGAGCTATACTCGAACAGGAACAGGTGCACAACAACAGGCCTTGCTGCACTTTTGGTTACAACACTACTGGGGGAGATTATTAGGATAATCCTCATTTTTTTACAAACCATTTTTAAGGGTTTATATGTATATACATCCTCAAAGAAATTTTTTTATTATTATGGATTATATCAATAAACTGTTCAATTTGCGTTAGGTGTTTTACAAATTTGGAATTATTCATTGTGATTCATAAACTGACATAGTATATGCCATTGTATAGAAATGGATCCCAATAGAAGTAATGATAACTCTAGCAATATGTATGATCAAATGAGTAAGAAGAATCATATCGTTCATGTTATTAAGAAAAATTTTTGAAAGGAAATCGTCTCCCACGCATTCTCATCATATGAAGACACAATATCATGTGTTAATAAGATAAGTAAATAATTCTCAGAATCCTATGCATTTGATGGGAAGCAAGAGAAGAAAAGTATGGAAGAGAGAAATATGGATAAAGGGAAGAAGGTAATGAAGGATTTTCCCATATGTGATAAGTGTGGGAAGAAACTTCCTGGAACATGCCTGAAAGGAATGCGAGTTATTTATAAGTGTGAAGAAAAAGGACACCTAGTACGTGACAGTAAGTGAATGAAAAATATTTCAAATGTACAATTCTTCATCTATAAGGAGTTGGGACACTACGTGAATCAATGTCTAAATCGCCAGAGTATACCTCAAATGATACTACTAGATAATAATCATGTTATAATATAACTGAATGTAAAAAGGAATGACTAGATTTATTATGATGTTATTAATGTATTGTGTCATTTGGTATTGTATTAATGATATACATGTTATATTAATTATGGAAATAAATAAGGGTTGTATTGTAGTACTATTTCATTGAGGATTTGAGATTATATGGTACTATGAAACGTTACTCTACAATGAGTTAATTTTTTTGGAAGTAACATGGTTGAAGAATAGATAATCATTAATATGGTCCTAATATTGAGGTACTAATTTTGGAATAAGAGATGGTTGACTCAGATAAATTATATTTGATATTATTGACTCCCTTGAAACTGATTAATGATTTGTATATTCCCTAATTATTGGTGCTTAAATGATTTTTGGATGGAAGAATTATATCCAGTATTATATAAGGAATAAGGGATAATGAATGTAATAAATAAAGTTTTATGGTAATTTTGGATGTTTTAGTGTATTAAAAGAATACATGTTTAATGTGTTCACATTTTTTTACATGAAAAAATGGATCTTCTTTTGTTTTCCTTCACTATAAATTTTTGGACTGTGAGTTTGGAAAAAAGTATTTTGGATAATTCTAAAGGTTGGAATATATTAAGTTTGATATTTGATAATATTTTTATGGTTAAATAATTTCTAAAAATTATTTTTGGATTGTTATAAAAAGGATAAACCAGAGGTCAGAGATAATCTATCATGTCTGGCAAGACAGTGAGACTTGAACCCATAACCGAAGGGCGACAATAGTGCATCACCGATCACTATCCGATGTGATGTTCTATATAGTATAATGTATTTATTTAAAATGTCTGATATATTAATTATAATTTCATTTGTTGGTACCCTATACGATTACGATAAATAGAATATTTTTAAGTTCTATTATCTTTTAGATAGAATGATGAATTTGTGGTAGAAATTAGTTAAAAGATGTAACTCTATATGAAAATTATACTTTTTTCTCTTATTCAATAAAAAAAATTAATCCTTAAACTATAGGTAAGGTAACTTAAAACAAAAAATTTATCATCCTAATAGCTTATGTTTTGTTGAACTGATGATATTTTAAATCATCATAGATTGATGGATTTGAGGCCTCCAATTTTACATTAGTTTGTGATTGATTACCTCAATCACTCCCTATAAATAATTAAGTTTTCCCTCTAATTATGTGTCTCTAAATTCCACCAATTTTCTCCAAATTGAGATCATAATTTTGTGGTGACTTTTAATTTAACATTCCCTCTTATTAAGAAAAAATATTATTATCCCAATTTCTGTTGTGGGTATTCCACAAAGGTAATTTCTGTTTTTAACCTATTATATTCAAATAACACCACAATATTTTATAGTATGTTAATTTTTATTGTATTAAAATAACTTCCACTACACGCAACACCAACATCAAGCACATCATGATTTACATAGCCGTTCAAAAGTGGTTAAGAATAGTATTAACTAAATTTGTAATTTTATATAATTATTATAATTTTATAATCCTTATTATGAGTTTCTTAGACATAATATATGAACAAATTCATTTTATCATATAAAAGTTGTATTTTAAAAAAAATTCCAATTTACCACCTTTTAATGGAGCACCCTTTTAAATAATTGAAACTTTTATATATTTAATTTGACAAAATTAAATTATTCTTTAGAATCGGGACATCAAAATTTACTTTGGGTAAAACTTTGTTATTTTTTTGATAAAAAATCATTTTTTGATAAATTGTGAAAAATACTGTATTTTAATTCAATACACCATTTTAATATAACTTGTTTACAAGGATAGATTACCTTTTTTAAATGGTCTAAAATTGTAATTCGATTATATTTTTACCATTTAATCCAATTCATGAAATTGGAATAAATTTCACTTCGAAATCAGGCATAAACAAGTGTTAATCTTTTAACATATATTGTTTCTTAAAAAGTAGCGATATTTTTGACAACGAGAATTTATTTAAAATTAATTAAAGAAAATTATATGTTTTGATTTTTTAAAATAGAAATAATTTTTTAATTTATAATATCAAATATATCTTAGACTGAATTTTTGGTTTTTTTCTGAAAAACATAAATTTTTGATTAATAATGAAAACAATAAGTAGTAGTTAAAAAAGGACTTTTTAATTAAAATGAAATTTTACCGCTTTTGAGAATTGAATTTAAAAAATTATACTTATATGGTTGTAATTATTAAGTAAAATGTGGTTCAATAAGATGAAAATAATTTTTGGTGAATTGAAATTTTTGACTTTTATTTACAGCGGTTAAAGGTAAATAGGGTAGTTTAATGATAAAAAATATTAAAATAATTCAAAATAACCTTAGCACTTGTCCCACCATTATTTTATGAATAATAGCCGACCATGGAAATATTGGAGTCAATTTGGGAACCCCATGAAGAAACTAATGTGGGATAATGACACATTATTTTAATTAACATAAAGTAAAGGAAATAATGATATAAGCCAATATCTTTTAGAAAATTAATTTTTATATGGTGTTATTTAGGCTTTAGATTCAATTATTAATATGAATTGGAAAGATAAAGCGATGTACTACATCATGGTATTTTATTTATAATTTTTATTCACCATATAAAGTAATTTATTTATGACACGATAATGATGCTGTAATTAACATATTAATGAAATATTAAAATAATTGATTTTATTAATACCAAAATAAATGTAATTTGAGACATTTTATGAATTACACTAATTTTATCGGTTAATATTACATGTTAGGATTGATTAAATTAACATTTATCGAAGTAATAATTCTGGTATGATTTTCACAAATATCATATTCCAAATAGTGTCAATTTTGTCATAAAATTGTTTTAAAAAAAATATTATATTATTAATTGATATTATATTCCTAAAAATATAATTATAGGCAAAAAGTCTTATATAATTATATTTTTATCATTAATTAACCACTTTGGGTTCACTTTAAAGTTTATAATATGTTTATTAACCATATAATATAAATATACAAAGAGACATGGTAAATGTCAAACTAATTAACTAAGAGTTTGATCTAAAAGACATGTTTAATATAGTGACCCAAACCTATCTAAAACCTTTTAGTTTAGTTATATTCGACCCATCCGCTCGTTATCCTAGAAATAAATATATTTGGTGCCATTAGAAACCGAATATGAATTTATAATAAAATAATATTTCAAGCTTTTTCATAAGGGGCCCCTCACCCCTCTTATAAAAGGGAACCCACCTTCATTTTAAGTCACATCTTCAAATCCATTTGGGTTGGCCAAAATCTGCCCAAATACACCCTATATTGTCCTCAATTCATCCTAGAGGCCATATTTCGTTCATAAAGACAACCAATGGAGTCTTTTTGATCAAATCATATGGAAGAACCCAAAAAAGATGTAATGTTTTCACGACCCTCTTTCATGTTCGTTTCTTCTTCCTCTTATTATTTCATTGTTATTTACATTCTAACATAACATATCTAGTATCTTATATATACTATGATGTCATTATAAATAATGTACATCAATATTCCGTGTTCTATCCATCCTTTGAATGACATGTCACTATATGTGCGTACGTACGACTTACTGTCTCCATGTCGTGGTGTAATTGTAATTCAATACATTATTTTTTGGATGGGTATAATAATGAGTATAAACATTGTAAATAATTATTATAAAATGATAACGATTATATATAAATCATATACCATCCAATTATATATACTATTTTGATATCAAAAGAATGATATTATCACTCGTGCATACGTACAGAATACCGTCTCCATGAACGCGATGAGATTCAGTTCACATCATATCCATTCGAGACTAATATTCATTATATGACTAAAAATAATGTTTAAAAAACTAATATAAATCTACATATGAATAAGATACAACCTATCCATAACAATCATGGCTTACGTAACTAAATATATAAGGGGAACAAATTAGTAATCACCCGAAATTATGATAATACTAAAATATTATAAAAAAGAATATATATGTTATCATAATTATGTATATAGTTATTATATAATTTAATAACAATGATTTAACTATTACACATGACTATTACATACCATATACAAATGAAATGTACATGGTAAGGGTTAATTCACAATATCTTTATAATCAGAGGTTGTATTTATGTAAGTATCTTCTGGGTCCTCTTTATCATCCACATCCAAATTTCATAAAAATGTCTTTCAATTCATTATTTCTATTTAAAAGACAACATGTTAAAGTAATTTATACCTTTATTTGACCTTATAAATTTTTTAATGGAATCTTTCCGCCGTTTTCCAAACAAGATACTTTCTGACCTTTTCTGCAATTTTAAGGTAAGAATGGTTTTTTCAGTTATATGGTGGGTGCCTCTCTTTTCTGTCATTATAACATCATCGAAGATTTCCTTAAAAGATTATTAGATTATTTTAAAAATAACGGTTTTATTTTATAATTATGTGACTTTTAAATGATTTCAAAAAAGATATATTTCTCTCAATTAGTTTCGATTTCAACCATGTCAACATCATTTGTTGGATTTTAAGCCTATATGAAGTTGATTTATTATGATTCAAAACTTCCATATTGTATTAATGGTTTTTTGATATGTCTGGCTATGGATTTGTTATTTTAATACAATTCATGGTTTATGGATAAATTATTGACATTTCGAATGCTAGTTTTAATACGAATGTTTATGTTATGCATAAACCTTTTCATATGAGGAATGCATTGTCCTTGTTAAGTGACAGGTGGAGCCCGATACAACTCATTGATGCATTGGTAGGTCTTAGGAGAAAAACTAGTGTGTTGTCATAAAGACCTGACAAAATATTATTTGTAGTCTTGGAACAAGGCCTTGACTATGTGGTTATGATAGTATGGCATTATGCATTCCATCATTATGAAAGTGGATTATTGATATGGCATGTTATTATTCGACTAGTATATTATCCTTCTGAATAAGTAAATGGAATTATTTAATTTTATCTTTTCCATATTATGACGAAGTTCATGTTTAAAAGGATTTTGTTCTAGATATACATTTCCTTAAAGGTTTATGATTATTTATAAACATTTCCTCTATATTATTATCCTTACTGTGCATCTGATCTCACCCCTTTCAATTTTTTGGTTTTCCCAGGATGTGAAGAAGTATTTTATGAATGATCAGTAGGAATTGAATGACGGTATATGAAGACAAGATGGTGTAGATTTTTTTACTTTGTTATGTAATGTAATAATTATGAAGATATCTAGTGATTTCAAGGCTACTAAACTAATCGGTCTTTCGAGACTTGAACTTTAGTGATCATGCCAACGTAATCTAATAATGCACAAACTCTGGGTAACTGGGGTTGGGGAATTACAAAATATTTTTTTCCATTTCAGTATGTAAAGTAAAACTTATTTATATATCTAGTACTTCCACGGCTACTAAACGGATCATTATTCTATGAAATAATTACTTATATCATTCTAATGATATGTAATAATGCACCGACTCTAGGTAACTAGGGTTATACTGTTGTTATAGTTGGTATCATATATAGTTTATTACAAACCATAGAAACTAGATTTAGAAAAACACTGATTAGAAAACATTACACTAACATAGACTTTGATGATTAGTATAAAATAAATCCAAATAATTTATTAGTGTAGATATTAGTTTTGTTTTCCAGAAAATACATCCCTATCTAGATACGGGTAGGTAGATTCGGCTCTAGAATAGTTGTATCTAGGGGTAAAACCCAAAAACACCTCTTTGAGCTAGACTTGAACGAAAAATGGTACATGATAATGGGTCTTGCTGCACACATGGTTACGATACTCCATGGGTTATACTGAAGACAACTCACATTTTCTTTAAAAACTATTATCAATGATTTATGAGTAAATAATTTTCCATATAAATCATTTTTATGATGAGGGATAATAAGAATAAAATATATAATTTATGTTAGGTATTTTACACATTGGAAATTTTGAATTGCAATTCATAAACTAATCTAGTGGATGCCATTATTTTGAAATATTGAGTAGTGTAAGGAATGGAAACCACATCAATAAACATATTCCATTTATGGATTTCCCTCCTACTAAATATAGTTATTTTGGAGATGGTGATGCATCTGGTTTTTATCATCTTATAACCATAATGGGACAAATCAACCATGTTATAGATAATAACAAAACCCATATGGAGCACCATTAAACACATCTTGGAGGATCAATGTTAGAATGCTTTATGAGGAAACAAAAACCATAATTCATTGGGAGTTTAAATAAATTTGTATCTGAATAATGGATAAGTTCTATATATAAAATATTTAATGCTTTAGGGATTAGGGAAAGAGAAAAAGATGTTAGGGAAGTTTATCACCTCCCAGTAGATATATATAAGTGGTGGTCATTATTTAAAAACACAAGGGACAATGAAGAATTATCAAATATTGTATAGAGGTTGTTTAAAGATATTTTCTAAGAAGAATAATTTCCTCATGAACATCGAGCAGATATTGATAGATAATTTCTGAGTCTGAGGAAAAAGGAGGATGAGAATGTCACAGTGTTTGAGACTAAGATTACAAGTTTATCAAGGAATTATATATAATATATACAAAATAGAATATGTAATATTGATCAATTCTTTGATGGCATAAAACCATTTCCCCATAGAGCATTAGTCTCACAATCCTTCTCATCATACAAAGATATATTATCATGTAACATCAAGATAGAAAAATAATTCTTTATGACGTGTGACAATAAAGTAAATAAAGAGAAGAAGAGAACAGTGGAGAAATAGATAGATAAAAGGAAAAACTGAATGAAGGGTTTCCCATTATTTGATAATAGTGGAATGAAACACACTGATACATTCCTGAATGGAATAGGAGTTTGTTACAAATGTGGAGAAAAAGGTCATGATGCTTGTAATTTCACGGGTAAGAAACAGGAAATCAATGTTGAATGCTATAATTGTAGAGAAGTGGGGCATTATGAAAATTTATTTCATCAACTCCAAAGAAACATATCTGATAAGAGGAAACGGGGGCAAGGCCATGATTATGATGTCACTATTGTTTAAGTGGAATAATTAATGTATTTGTGTTTTTGGATTCAATAATTATATTCGGGTTATAAGATGAATTTGATATATATAAGGATTGTACTGTTGTACATTTTTCCATTATGATTTTATTTTTATTAAGGTAATCATATTTTTAGTATTTGACAATAAGTACAACATTATGTCATTTGGGGAATATGATGTTAAAATGGATTTTTGGAATTTAGAGACATTTTTAGAGGGAGTTTGGACAGAAGTAATTTGGACATATATAATGGTTGGAATGGATAAATTTGAACTTTGAATAATATTTTTTAAGGTTAAAACATTTCATAAGATTTTTTTGGACAACCCGCAACGCATGCGACTACCCATTGTGTTTGGAAAGGACGTGAGACATGAACATGAAATCGAAGGGTAATAAGGGTGCATCACCATCCATTGGCCTACATGATGTCTGGGTTTATATAATGTATTTTCTTTAATGGTCTCACATATGAAATATAAATTATTTTTTGGAACCATATACTATTAGGATAAATAGAATATTGTTTAGTTATATTATCTTATAGAGTGAAAAATGACTTTTTGGTAGAAATTAGTTAAAGGACGAAACTCTACATTTCAGTCATTATTTTTTTTCTTATTCTATGATGAAATTATTTCTTAATCATTATGGGAGGGATCTGAAAAAAAATTATTGTAATATGTAATTTTTTGTTGAACTTGTGATATTTTAAATCACAAGATATTTCTGGAGTTGAGGCCATAAATTATACTTTTATTGTTCTCTTCATTCTAATTAATGATCTCAATCACTTACAATAAATATTTACATTTTCTGCCAATTTTGTATCTCTAATTTCCACCAACTTTATCTTATTCTAAATCATAATTATATTGTGATATTTAACTACCGTTTCAATCTTATTAAGAATAAATTTTATTAACCCTATTTTTGTTGTTGGTTTTCCACAGTGGTATTTTCTAGTTTCAACCTTTTATTTTTGGATAAGAATTTAAAATTGTGAGGACACAATTTATTGAAGTATGGAATAATGTAAGACCCTAAACATTCACAGTACGTTTTTCATTGAACAATACAATAGTGTGAGATGTATGCAACATCGAGTTCAAGCGCACAATGACCTGTGAAACTGGCTATTTAAAAATAGGTTATGAATAGTAATAACCACATTTTCAGTTTTATATATATCCAATATAATATTAAAATACATTATTTAAGTTTCTTTGATATAATATGAAGATAAATTTAAATTTTCAATAAAATAAGTATTTTAAAAAAATGTAGTTTTTCTTCCTTTTAATGGATAACCCTTTTAAAATAAAATATTTGACACTTCAATGTAATAAATTTAACAAAATAAAATACATATTTAGAAATGGTAAATAAAAATTTACATTGGGAAAATTTTTGGTATTTTTATTATAATGTTCATTTTTTAATAAAGAGTGAAAAAATACAGTATTTTAATTCAGAAGTACCTTTTCATCTAATTTATATCTATTGTTAGATTCTTATTTTAATTGGTTTTAAAGTCTAATTAGATTATATTTTTACCATTTAATCAAATTTCGTCATTTTATGTAATATAAATTTGAAATTCAACATAAAAATATTAATTTTTTTATTGTTATTATTTCTTAAAAACACGCCTTTTGGTTTTGACAACGGGAATTAATTTTAATTAATTTCTGCAACATATGTGTTTTGAATTTAGGAAAATTAATTCCATATTTGGAATTGGGATACCCAAATTGTGTAAAAAGATAACTTTTATTTTAAGACATTATGAATAGTTAGTTAAGAAAAATATTTTATTTACTATGGTTAAAGGGCATTTCCAGTAAATAAGGATAAAAATAATATTATAATAAAATTAAATTACCAATAACCATTTCCTAACACTATTTTATGGTAGATATCTGATAATGGTAATCCTAAGGTTTATTTTGGGAACCCATGCATCCACTAGTATGTGAAAATTACACTTTATATAAATTAATTTAATTCTATAGAAAATATTACATAAACATATATCTTAGGTAAAAAAATTAAATGAAGTTATATAATTTATATCATTGAATATAAATAGTAATTGAAAGGATACAAATAATTCCTAAATCCTTATATTTTATTTTTAATTTTTAGACATAAAATAAATATATTTATTTATGACACAATAATGAGGAAGTATTTTCTTTATTAATGAATGAATCAAATAAATGGTATTATCAAAATTAATGTAAATTTATTTTGAAACTATTTATTCCATAAAATAATATTATGTACAATTATGACTTTTCATTATTGATTTAGTGATTTTATTCAGAAATAATAAAGTATTTATATATTTTTTAAAAGTTTTGATTTGAATAGTTTATAAATTGACATAAATTAGTTTTTAAAACAATTAATATTTTATTAAATGGTAAAATAATCCAAAAAAATCTATGATTAAGCCAAAAAACATATATGATGTTAAAAAGGTAATCAATGATCCTTTTTTCAGACTCTTGGTATTTTATATAAAATTTATTAAATATATAGTATGAATATACAAGAGGACATGGTAAAGGAAAAATTAGTTAACGAAGGGTTAAAGCTAAAATATATTGATTAAAAAATATCCAAAACTTGTAAAATTATTATTAGATGATTTTATGACGACTTATATTCATCTTATCATAAGAAATATAGGGTTTTGGCCTTTTTAAACTGAAAATAATTTTATAATAAAATAATACATTCATACATTCCTAAAGAGCAATCCCCCCTTATAAAAGGCCATCACCACTAACTCATTACTCACACCTATAAATCCCATTGGAACGTCAATAAAATGCCAAAATAAGCTCCCACAATCCCTATATTACTCCTATAATCCTTTCCAAATGTAGAAGGAAATTCAAAATATCGTTTTTGGTTAAACCAAAGGAAGTTACCTGATTTAAAGGTAACAACTTCTCTCAATTTCTTTTCCATTATTTTCCTTATCAACTCCCTATGTTCTTATTATTATTTGATTACAAAAAAACAAAATTATCATAAATATACTAGATTTTTTATTATATTGATTCTATGTGCACTTACACCCTCCTCCATCTAATGAAATTATAACATACTGTTTCTGTATACAATAAAAAACTGCCTCACGAAATGATGATTGTTCAATTATCTCCAACCACCTCTCATTGTGTCATTATGACGGAACATTAATTATATATGACATATTGGATATTTATTTTATCTATATTATTCTTTAACATTCATTTATAACATATCTTTATTCCTTTCATGCTTTATAAACACGATAATTTCATTTGAGGAAGTGTAGACTATCGACCCCTCAAAGTGATATGACTCGTTCAATCCATACACGAAAAGTAGAACAGATGTATTTAATGATCTTATGTAACACATATAAAATATGTTATTATAATATAATTATAATATTCCTTTTTATCATTATGTTTTAATTCATTTGAATACGAAATAGAATGATATTTTTTCTCGTGCATATGTATGCCTTACCATTCAATGAGGTGATTAGGTTTCATTCTCCAACATATCCATTCGAGAATAATTTTCATTTTATGATTAAAAAAAATTAAGTGATTTATATTATTTTGGATATGAATAAAATATAAAATATCCAAAAAAATACTGACTTACATAAAATATATATATAAAGGAAAATGAATCATTTTACGCCTGAAACAATGATACTACTAAAATATTATTAATAAAAAGATCAGAATACAATATTTGATGTAATATTTTTGTATATTGTTCTTGTTTAATTTAATAACTATTATGTCACCATTATACAAGAGGTTAACATACCCATGACCGTGTAAAAATACAAGGTAAGGGTTAATATTACAATCCCTTTTTTATCTGAGGTTTTTTAAATGTAAGTATCTAAATGGACTTCTTTATCATCCATATATGTGTTTCTTAAAAATTTATATCAGAAAATTATTATTATTTCTTAGTTTATGGTTTAAAGTCATTTATACCCTTATTTTCAATTTATAAAATGGTTTGAAAAGAATCCTTATGTTGTTTTCGAAACAAGGTACTTTATGACCATTTCGACAAATTAATGAATGAATTATTTTTAACTTATATGGTGGTAGAAGAGATTTCTTCCATTATAAAACCTTCAATGATTATATTACAAGAATATAAAAATGTTTTCTAAATTAATGTTTTTTATAATTATATGACTTTTAAATGATATCAATATAAAATGGGATATTTAAATCAAATAGTTTTGATTTCATCTATGTTAACATACTTTGTTGGATTTTACAGTTGTTTGAAGACGATTTTTTATAATACAATATTCTATATTTTATTGAATGATTTATGATATAATATACTATGGATGCACACTTTTTATAACATTCAGTGTTAATGGATAAAGTATTGACATTTTGTATTCTAGTTTTAATACAAATGTTAATGTTACGTTTCAAAATTTTCATATGAGGAATTCATTTGACATGGTAATTTATGGGTGGAGCTTACAATGTCTCCTTGATGCATTGTTAGGTCTCATGAAGAAAATTAGTGTCTTAGAACAATGCCTTTACAAAATATTATTTTCAATCCTGGCATGAGGCATTGACTATGATGTTATGTTTTCCAGAATTATATATAACCTCATTATGGAATTAGCTATTGATATTACATGTGATTATTCGACTATTAGAATATCCATGATAATTAGTAAATGGAATTTTTTGATTTACATTTCCATATTACTCTGATGTTTATGTTTACAAGGATTCTGTTTTATTCATATACATTGACATCAATATTTATGCTTATTTATGATAGTTTTTTCTATATTGTTATCCTTATTGAGCATATGATCTCACACCATTATATTTTTTATTCTTCCCAGGATGTGAAGAAGTAATTTATGATTAACATACATTAATAGGATAAGGGATATGTGTGTGTTAATAGGGACAAAATTTTGTTGTTTCTTCCATTTCATTAAGTATTGTAAATAATAAGTATGTATCTAGTACATCCAAGGCTACTAAACTGATATGTATTTCATGACATGATTCATCGTATCATTCCAATGTAATGTAATAATGCAATGACTCTTTGTAGCTAGGGTCGGGGTGTTACAGGATCTATGCCGACATGATAAATTATACTGAGGATATAAACTCAACCACATAATGCACGGGCTAGGGATTATGACTGATGATCCATGTCTCTAACTAATGGATTTTAAGGGACTTCTTGGAATGTTGATCCATTGTATGTGTGATGTAAATTTTATGAAATATTTACACCTAGAGATATAAGGAACCCGATTCATAACCTTATACATAGTTATTGATTTTCTATTTCTGTTTTAAAAATAATGTAATTTCCTAATCAATGAAACATGCAATGGAAAATAAATATGTGTTGAAGATGAAATAAGTTATAAATGTTAAAAAATGATGTAAATGGGTAATATAATCAATGTTACCTAATGGAACACGAGTTTTCTTGTTTATAATGTTATTTATTTATCTATTACATGAAATATCTATTTACACAAAAAATTTGATACCGTTGGTGGTTGCCTAAATTTTTTTAATCACACCCTTCTCATGAGGTTATAGGGTACCCTTTAAGATTTCACGGTTGCCAGATACGAAATAGGGAAAAACACTATTACCTGGAGGTTAGTTGGGATTGGGATATGTATAGATCAAAATCCATAAATGGAGTCATGAACCATTATGGGGATTCATCATTCAATATTTAATTTGTGGTTTCATTCACTTATGAGATTCATAGAATGAAATGAAATATTTATTATTTGGTTGTGGTTTGTACCATGTATGATGAATAGTTGTAAATGAAGTTTTGAGTTTTCTAGACTATTAAATATTGTTATATATTATGTTCTATGATTTAAATTACTCAGGTAAAGAGTTTATACTCTCAACACATGACTTATGAGACCCTTTTATCTAATGAGTGACTTATGGAAAACGGGGGGGTGTAATTGAGGTCCTTTGGGGACCCGACTCGTAGCACTGGATTAATGTATTATTGATCAAGAAAATTACATAGTGGCCTTAGAGTGGTCATATTCTATGGTCTGATTGTTTGAGATGGTACAAAAGTAGTTAGGGATTTTAAATATTTTTAAATGAGTACATTATTAGGATTAGTTAATCCATGTTTGAGGGAAAAACCATGTCACACATTGGGGGATTATTATCCTTTTATTTAATTTTCCCATTGAATGACATTTCACCATTCAATTATGCACATGTTCTTTGTTATGAATATTATTATGAGTATATTCTAGTTAACAATGTGGCATGATCTTGTGAATTCATTCATCATTTTAGGTACATAGGTGGTATGCATTAGGATTTTCACACACGAGATTGGTGTATGGGAAATTAAGGGTATGATTCATTTTACCTTCATGAAAATTTTTGCATTATTTTTCATAATAAAGATGATTAAAATAGGAAAAATAGAAAAAATATGATGAATTGTTTAAGGATTTTATTAATAAATGGACGTAAATTCTTTAAAATTTTGGTTATAACTAGTTTTGAATAAATTAAAAACATTATATATCACAAACATTTAAGAAAGATATGATCATAATGAAAATAATTTTTTTAATTATCGAAATGGTTTTAAAAAGGTTTCTAATGTATGTAATTTTCTATGTATGTTGGTATACCCACATTAACCATGACCCATGGTAGAGATGGTCTAGGGTAGTGTTCTTATTGTGATGTTTCTTGGTAGGATATTTCCAATAGAATGAGTTATTGTTGTGGGTAATGATCCTTGATTTGGAAAATTGGGAATATATTTTGATTTATGTTCTAAGAATGAAGATATGAATTATAGGAATATTTCTCCATGATGGTGAATGTTGATTGGGAAAGAAGGTAAAATCCATGAGGATGGTCATAGAGATGTGGGATAAGATGATATGGTAGTCTATTTTAATCAATGAGAGGAGTTATTCTATGAGAAATTTGGAAATTTTATTCATATTATTGAACGTTACACAATTCAGGTTGTGACGAACTTGATTTACATGATAATAGAATTTTTTTAAACACCGTCCAATGTGTTCATGAGAGGTTGGTCTTGATGATGTATAGATCGTTATTTAGTTAATATAGAAGATTTTGAATCACTTGGACTCATATATCGATGAGAGTTAGGTTAGAAGCATAGATGTTGCAGTACTGGCGATGCGCTGGTGGGATATCTTGGTTCAAACCCAACTTGTATATAGTATTCTATGGAATGACTTCTATGAAATGTTTATGGAACACATTTATCCAATGACCTTCATGAAGGAGTGAGCTATATATTTCATCAGGATGAGCAATGAAACAATGTCTGTGATGAATTGTGTAGGACAATAACGATCATTTAATGCTTCATTCTGGCATTGGAAGGAGACGAGGCCGCAACTAAAATTAATTTCAATGATGGTATTAGACCTGAGATGATGTCACATGTACACATTTTCTATTCAAAGTGGTTTGAATAGGAGGTTGATCAGGACCTTATCTTAAAAGGGATCATAAATGAGGATTTTATAATTATGCTTGTGGTTCCCATTGCATGATATATTGGATCTACATATGATGTCAAGAAGCATCATTTTCGGAAATCATCATCGGTGTCTAAGTGCACATTATTGTCCCCAAAGAGGACCATCCTCTCAGAGTGGTCACTAGGTGTTAGGAAACCATTGTGCTTTGATATGACACATGTTTGGTAAGTTACACCAACCCAAAATTTACTGTCATATTTGATAAAGGATAAGGAGTTATATGAGGTTATGTAGTAAAACATGCTAGTAATGAATAGGTAGAGGACCAAGGATAGTTCTTAGAGAAGTTAGGGGATTAGTTAACCCTTATTGAGAATTCATTTTGGGTTCAACTAGAAATAATGGTTGAGTTGATGAACATGATACTTTAGGGCAAGACCATCCATACCATCAATGTATTGCACCATCAGGGTCTCAGACTAAGGCCTTGGTTAGAGGTTTAGAGTGGTGTGGCCATCGCATGTAATAGGTACGATCCGTGTATCTTACATGCTCAACAATGATTTATTTGGAATAATTTCAACAGATTCTTTTATTTATACCCACTCTATTATAGTGTTGAGTTGTGTAGTGGATCATACATATAGGATAATATCAACCGATAAACCATTTGGGGTACAAAAAAATATGGGGCTGTGAAAGGGGAATGTGCTCGTGGTAGGTGGTTGTAATTTCTTATGGTAGATGTTCATTCTTGAGATTTCATGGATTGACCTGATTTTGTGTGTGAACTAGTTAATGTTATAACAAGACAATATTTATTACTACCACTATACAGTAATGATCATGACACTTGAGGGATATAGATATGTACATCTTGGTGAATGTGATGTTTATGTAGGACATACAAGGACACTTTTTTAGCAATTGGGTGAACTCTCAGCCCATGTGGATTGTCTCATACATGATGATGGGGATGTTGATAATCTAGTTTTGCCTCATCTAGTTGGTCAGTTTCAGGTGTGTTTCTTAATGATTTCTCATGGGAACCACCCATTTTGGATATTGAGTTCATTATAGATTTGATGTCGAGAATGAACTGGTTTCTATTACATTATATAGAGTGGATCCGAAAGAACTACATGACCATAAACCACAACTTGAGGAACTCGAAAATAAGGGGTCAATTAACCATTTCACATCAACATAGGGATCACTATTTTTGTTTTTATATAAGGATTCCAAATCGTTTCAACTATGTTTTGATTATATTTGATACCTTCTTCTGTATGAAGAACATCCATTAGATGTTTGTATTAGTTTAATGAATAGATACCAGTGAAAAGAAGAAGGATGTCTCCCTTCTCTTCCAGTACTCCTATCTTCCATGGAACCGCCTAGGGTTTCTTCTAGAAATCCTCTAATTCAGTGTTGACGACACATATGTGTGGTTTCCTTCTTCCTCTTCCTTTGTCCTCCCTTCCCCTCACCTCCTATTTCTTTTTTTATTTGCATGACTACTTTGGTTTTTTTTCAGGTCATCGCATTTATTATCGCGCTCATGGGCTCTCGATTACGATTTTCTGTTCTTGCTCTCAGTTTCTCCTTCCACGGCTCTACCCCCACGATCCTCAGGTCATCTCTCGGTCAGATTTGGTTCTAAGGTTTAAAGAGGTTTGGGTTTCACGATTTGGTGGTCGGCTATCCACATGGTGCTCCCCGGGACAGTCTGTCCCCGCTTTCCATGTTCCTAATTTTCTTCCTCGTTGACGATTGCTATTGTCGGGTATCCTCGGCCACTCTACTACTGCTCAGACATCATGTTCCACTGCACCACTCCTTGTCGGATATGGAGTGGTGGTAACATTGATGTTTTGAGAGGTTTGGTTCAGTGGTTATCCGGGACATGGGCGCGTGTCCCCCTCCATGGGATTTGGTCTTTCAGTTTTCATCCTCATGATTTCAGTGATGATTTTTTTACCTATTATCAGTGGTCGATCTGCTGTCTAATGTTTGGTGGTGTTTCCATTTGTGGATCTGGATTTTTTTTCTTATGTCTAGCTATGGAAGTAGACGTCGGGTTTCACTCGACGGTACCATGGTGATTTCAATACTCTTCATCATTGTATTCCCAGTATGGTTTTTTTCTGATACATTGGGAACACCGATGATTTGGTGCAGTGAGCAGTTTCACATCAGATCTGGTTTCCAAAAATCTCCGGCGACCGATTTTCATAATGTTTGGGAAACGATGTTGACGCAATGATGGATGTCAATGGAGAATGATAATGGCTGTTGGAAAGTTGATGTGGTCGATCTCCAAGAATTATTGTCATTGGTGATGTGCTTTTTGAATTTTGAATTTTGAACATCGATGTAGTTTTTGTTGGGTTCTCGATTGGTCTGACTGTAGGTTACCACTAATCCATGAAAAAGGATTTTGGAAAATCCAAAAACAATCTGGCTTTCAGGTTAGGTTGGTATTAGGTTAATGTTTTTTTTGTTATTTTGTTAGGGTTGACCAACGTGACTGTACTATTCACAGATTTATAGAATCAGTTAATTCAACCATATATACAGTAGTTCATAGTTATCATTTCTGATGACATATTGGATGCACTTAAACTAATCACAACCAAATCAAAGATATTTTCATCATGTGTGGTAAACATTGAGAGAATAATATACACACCAATATATCCAAATTTCATTTTCTCAATGAAATTAATCATTTAATAGGGATAATATTCTCATTGGAATGTGTCTCTATGGATTTAGAAAATGTATAATGAGTTATGTCATGGGAACATCCCCAAAATGTTTCTGATGAATGATGTTTTCAATGTTTGGATGGAAATTACCTGTGGATCATTAAAATATTTTCTCATTTGGAAGAACCATTATCGGTTTTGAACAAAAAGGGTATAATAATTTTTTTATATGAAATTTAATAATTCCTTTCATGTATTTCTGAAGTGGGTGACAAGCACATCGATTATGAGTTTACATTTACTCGATAATAATAATATCAGGTTTTTAGGTGTGTTTGGTGTTGGGCATACAATAGTTTTGATTCTAGATTATCAATTTATACCATCTGGTTCTAGGAAATTTATTCCATATGAAAGAATCCATCCTCTGCATGATGTTTAGTTGGTTGTGGTGGTTTGTGGCTTTAAATTATTGAGGAATTATTTTCTCATAGAACTATTTATGATGTATGCCAATCAAAAAAATATCGACGTACATCATATATCAACATTATTTTAATCATACTCAGTTAATATGGGTATAATATATCCAATCCTTAGGCTTTGAGTCAGTTTACTCACTGGGAAAAAGAAACAATGTATGATTTGTCTTTAGTTGGACGACTCAAATATAGGTGTTTCAAGAATTGTGTTCAGAGTAGAAGATGGTGGAAATTTTGTCTTATATACATGTATAGGTAAAATATTTTCATGGGAATATAACCGTGAAATCAATAGCATTATAATTATAATTTCTTTTTCAAATAAAGGAGATTATGTGAAAATATCCTATGTGCTTGGAGTTCAATGGAAATTTTAATCTTGGGGAGTTACCTTTTGGTCAGACTATTGGAGTTGATGGGAATCGTTATGTTCATGGATATGTGGTTATTACATCATTTATTATTGATGATTTGATGTAAATATTACATGCGACAATGATTAATTGGAATCTTACTATGAAAAAAATGTATTGGGATCTACATAAGAATTTTTGGGGTCCATCAATGAATAAAGAGGTTATAGGTTTCATGGTGAGATGACTTACATGTTAGATGGTGATGGATGAGGATCAATGACTAGTTGGTTTTTTGTAGCCATTTTCCATTCCATAATTGAAATGGGATGATGTGATGATGGATTTTTTTTAGTTCTTACATGGTTACCATATAATATTCTTGTGACTGGGTTGAAATGGATCGGTTGGCTAAGGTGGCTCATTTCATACTGACATGAGATACATGTAGCATGGAACGGTTGCGTGAGTTGTAAATTCATGATATAGTACGAATTCATGGGGTGCCACATACTATGGTTTCAGATCATGAACCCCACTTTACATCATACATAAATCATGGACTATCGATATATCTTGGTATTCATGTGTTTCTATGTATTGAAATTAACCCATAGATGGATGGATAATCCGAATATACATTTCACATTCTAGAGGTCATATTGAGGTCCTGTGTTCTAGATTTTGGTGGATCATTTGAAAATAATTTGTCAAATTTTGATTTTACATAAAATAATAGAGACCATGCAACAATTTAGATTGTACAATTTCTTTATCTAAATGGGATGCCATGTAGATCTCATAATTGTTTTTAGAGGATGGGGAATTAGAGTTCATGGGACTGAATCTCATGCAGGAGATGTCAGATAATGTTTTCTTGATATAAAAAATTATGGAAATGGACAAGAGTCTGATGTAGTCATATTAGAATCGGTATTGTAGAGTTTTTGAGTTTGTGGTGGTTGAGCATGTGTTTCTTTGGTTTTCCCAATGGTGGGACACCATAAAATTAAAAAAAAGTAATTGTGGATCCCATGTACATGGTTTGTTTGATATTGTGGATATGATTGGATCGATTGTATACTGAGTGTCTCCTACGCAATGGAATAGATGTATGCACAATTTTTTTCATTTCTTTCATTATTGGAAGTATCACCATAACCCATATCATATGATTGATGTTGTGGGTTTTTAACATGATGTTGATGAATCCTTTAGCTTTCATATAGTATTTAATTTGTATTACTGTGAGAATGTATCATTTGGGAACATTGTGCCCATTGTATCAGTTTTATGGAAGAATACTAATGTTGAGGAATAAAAATGGGAGATGTCATCAGATATTTAGGTTCTGTCGACCAATCTATTTTCTTTTGAAAATCAATGATTATTGAGAAGTGTGTCTCGAGGATGAGTAGTAATAAGGTGGGGAGGTTATAAGATCATTTAATTCAATAACATATTTAATTTTATTAAATTTGTCATTAAATTTACTAATTTCGTTTAACATTATGTTTAACAAATGTATGTGTCATTTTGTGCGTGTTCCATGGGTAGGGTAATTACCTAAAGGGAATTTTAGCCATATAAATCATGTTTTATGGTTGGTGCACTATTATAGATATCCATGAATCCAAATTGTGTTATCCATGAGAAGGGGTGCATGGTTTAGAAAATAGTTCAAGGGGAGATCCAAACAGTTTGTGGGTGGACATAGCTAATCAGATGGATTGGCAGATTTTCTTCCAAACTGTGAAACCATCCCCCAAAAATTGTGTGACCTCAACCCCATTAAGATTTTGACTGGCTCATGTTTTTCATAGGTTTGGTAAAATCAGGTTGCCAAAACATAATCCACATTTAAAAGTGAAAAACATATGAAACTGCACCATGGGAGTTTATGCATCTCACAAAATTTTCATCCTCCTCCCCCTCCCTCCATCCCTACTAAAAAAATAAAACTTCCATATATTCCCATTGAGGTTATCATTTGATTGATTGATATTTTGAGCACCATTTTGTGTAGATCGATCTTTCAGATAATTCTAATCATTCTATTGATTCCTTATTCTGTATTAGGGATTATAGATTTGTTCATCTTCTTCAAAAGATATAAAAATCTATTTTTGGGGGGGCAATGATTGGGACTTCAAGGGGTGATTAAATATATATATGGAATGTTGAAGAGTAAATTTATCAATAGATTATAAGTATTTGGTCTACACGTAATATATCATGGGTTTGTTAAAGAATTTTTCATGATGGGTTATTTTCTTAGTTTTTTGTCATTCTGATTTGGTTCAATTTAGAATATTTGGAGAAATGGTTGACAAGATGATGAAATTAGCCACTCATGATCCCCATACGATTCATTGAGGATGATTTCACAGATTTAGGTCCACCCATTGGTTGCACAAACTATCTGAAACATATATATTGTTAATGTAATGATTGAAATTGACTTCTGTTGAAATAGATCCCATGATAAGAGTTTTTACGTTGTAGATCAATTATAATTGGAATTAATATGGATTATTTTTAGTAATTTTTAATGTAATAAGTGGTAGTTTTGCATAAGGTAAAAATTTATTAAATGGATTATTGTGGATGGGTCAAGTGAGTTATAAAATTAGATAGTAGATGCTTTAGATTGTTAAGACTTATGAAATTTTTAATGAGTAGATGGATTAAAAAAAGCTACTGATTAACATGAAAAATAGAATAATGTATATTCATTTTCAAATATGAAAAATTGATTATGGATTTGGACTTATAGATTATGTAAATGGTATAATATATGGATGTTTTAAATTATGGTAAATGTGTAAATACATTGAATGGGAAATGGGTTATGCTATGTAATTCGTAAAATTTTCAATGATTCTACGAATATTGAATGTTGATGTGTTAAATTAATTGTGAAATATGATTTTTAAGAGAGTAGATTATATTTGGAATTTGTTATGGTATATATGGTAATGGATAAATAAACATGTGCACATGGTTTTTTTGTGGGTCATTGGACTTTAGTATCTACACCAATGGGTCTGGTTAGACCGAGGCTCTAAACCCCACCCGATAATGTTTGAGTTGGGGAAGGGGATAGAGTCTCTATACCAATAATGGATTAATTTAATGATACTATATGGACCGAGTGTAAATGTTATGTGTGATTGAAATTTATAGAATTTTCCATCCTAAGAGAGATAGGGAAATTTATTTATAACCATATGCATCGTGATTTATTTTTCTATTAAATTGTATAAATATTAATATTCCTATCCCATGGAACATTTAATGGAAATTAATTAATTAATTAAGATGAACTATGTGGTAAACATATAACAAATGATGTAAATGGGTATTGTAATAATTATTACAAAATAAAACCTTTGTTATCTTATTTACTTTTTAATTTACATATTTTAATAATGAAATATATTATTAGACCATATATTATGTAGACATTGTTGGTTGTGTAAAACATTGTTGTACATACACCCTACTCTAGCTGCCATTAGGTACCATAACAGGTATCAGGGTTGTATATCTAGATACAGTGGAAATAAATATTCTAGGGAATCAATTGGTAATGAGGAGTTCACAGACATGGATCCTAAATTGGATTAATGGTCGTATTTTGGGATTTATCATTTGGTCTTTATTTTTGTTTACATGAACTATTTATTATTTCTTTTGGTTTGTACCATTTTTGGAAATTGGATGTAAATGCTTGTTTTAATTTTTTGAGTTATTATTTTATATTATATAATATGTTCCATGATATTTCTTACCATGTTACAGAGGTTATAGTCTCCACATGTGACTTATCATACCCTCTACGCTAGTCTGAATGCTACGAAATATTGGGGTGCACTTTAGATCATATGGTATCCCGGTTCAGAGAACCAGTTTAGTGGATTTCGGGTTATGTAAAAAACAATCTGGTTTGTTATAATGATAAGAATAATTAATATATGTCAAATTTATTAAATAAATTTTCTTCATGAAATATTTTATTATCTGTTCTGTTTTTCTGTTGATTCTTTGCAAAAACAATAATGTATTTTGGGCATATGTGTAGTCTTCCACCTATAAAAAGTGATAGGATCTATTTTTTCATTTACAATTCAAATAAATGATATTAATGGTATATTTAAATTTAATATATATAATATTATTTCAAATAATTACACAATAAATGGAAATTATTGTTTTAATTTTTTTCATTTAATCCTTTAAAAATTGAAAATCGTGTTCTTTCATACATAAGCCCTATCCCCTATATGAATGAGGTAAATATTTTTTCTATATCTAAAATTCATGGATGACTCATATACATATATATATTTTAAATATATATTACAGTAATATAATTATTAAAAGTATAAATATGACCGAATAATTATTAATGTACATGAAAAAATAATAATAACACATAAAATATATGAAAAAAATAGTTTTCACCTATATCATTATGTTTATAAATATTTGTTAATAAAATAGTGATAAAAGTTTATAAGTAATTCATGTATTTTTTTTAAATATATAACCAATTTTAATTGAAAAATGTTAATAAAAAATATATATTAGTTATATAATAGGGTCAAAAACATACAATTGGTGTTAGACACAAGTTAAGGGTTTATATAAAAATATCATCATTATTTAGGATAATTTATGAATAAGTATACTCTTATGGATTAATTTAATAATAATATCATAATAAAAATATATTTCATTATCTTGTGGTTAATTAATTGAATTAATACATTTTATTTAATTCTTTACACAACAAGTACTCATGATACAAATATAATTTTTTTAGGAAAACTAATAATGTTTTTATACTCAATATAAAATATTTTGTCTCTATGTACTTATTTTAATTAAAATTATATTTAAATAAAATTTTTATATTCTATAATTATTTAGTAAAAATATTTAAATAAAATTGATAATTTTGTCGAAATGGTTTTAGTGAAATAATCGTTTCATTATCCAAATTTTGTATTGACAACCTTTTATTAAAAAATTTTCAAATAATTTTTTGTACTTAATTGGCATAAATGATTTATCATTCCCTCATGACATCTCAATGAATTTAGGTTATATTTTCTAGTATCAAAGGTTATTTTCAATGAAAATATATTCATCAATATTTTTTAATTTTTGAGTTTTTTAATAATTTATTTCACAGTGAAATGACTATTTTCTAAAATAATGTTTCCAATGATAATTTAAAATTACTTTTTTTAATGTCGATATTGAATATGTGATATTATGATTGTATGAAGATAAATTAAAATGTTATCATCTACTATATTTTTATGGAAGGATTATGATTAAGATTTTATTGACATTTTATATCTTAATTCTTCATATACGCGACATTTTTTGTTATTATGGGACATTGATTCTGTTTTATTGATTACTATCACGGTTGATGAATTACAACTATAATGTGATATGAATTTATTGAAAAAAATATCCATAAATGATTTATTATGCCTTATTAGGTAAACCATTTTCTACAATAATTAGTTTTATATTGTTTACCTACCCATTTTTTAAGATGTCTTAGTACAAGGACTCAATGATATATTTTAGATGTCCAACATTATGTATTCCATCAATATATAATTGTTTATTGATGTACACATGAATAGTTTAATTGGTTTAATATATGTTGATATGAATAAAGATCATCTGATTATCTATATGTATATATTTTATAGTCATTAATAAATTCCATGTTTTGTTTTCCAATGATTATTACATAACAGAATGTGTTTATATTCATTTAACATGTTATATTATACATGCATCATTTATTAATGATATATTTATTTTTTTTGTTAAATTTATAGAGAATAAGATATCATCCTTTTTTTATTTCATTTCCACCTGATTCAAAGAAGTGTATTATGATTAATATTCATGGATATGATATTGTAAATATTTGTGCCTCATTGAAAATTCTATATTTATGTTTTTGTATTGTATGATCCAACAATATATATTATTTTACTATAATAATAAACAATTTATTACATTAGGATTAAATTAATTATATCTATTTACAATGTTATAATATGACCATAATCATTGGGAAACTAGAGTTGGTGTCCTTAGATTACAATTTAATTAAGGATTTCATGTCTCGTTTTTTATTAATTATTGTGAGATTTCATTAAACACTATGTTTTATTGACATTTTTTTTCCACATTACCTTTAAATTTTTTTATCTTGATCCTGGAATTATATATGGATCCTATTACTTCATTTGATATCATATCCTTCGTTATATATATATATATTAAATGATCATTTCTAATATCATAAGGAGTAATTTCTATGAAATTTAATTTCTTATTTTATATTTATTATTATGAACCATGATTTTATTAATATGGTTTGATTACAACCTAATGAATTTATTATACAATATATAGATAATTAAAGGGATTTGAAAAGTTATATCATGTTTTTTCTCAAATATATTTAAATTCAAATGATACCAAAGTTTAATTTTTTAACTCAACTCCTTTAATTTTGTTATAATTATTCTCTATGAACATTTATTACATGATTTATTTCATCCACATAAGTTTTTATTTTAGGGTAATTTTTTTAATCTATGAAATAAAATAACCTTGTAATTAATCTCACATTATATGATAAGATGTTATTCTCAAGATATAAACCATGGTTGGGAATAATTCACATCCCGTTTATTCACAATTTTTCCCCATTGTCAATATTTTTTTTTCCTTTCAATGATCTACATTATAAATGGAAACATATATATGTTATATTTAATTTGACCTTTATATTTTCCATCTCAAAATTAGAAATGAATGTTTTGTTAATTTTTTTAAAATGACTATTTTTGATAATGGTATCTCAAAATATTTAAGAATTTTTCCATGCATTAGAAATCAAAATATTAACGTACATTCAAAATTTATTTTGAAAAAAATGGGTATTTTAATTGATTTAATAATGATTTTTAATTTAAATGTAACATTCTTCTATAGTTTTCATTTTAAATTTTCAAAAAACACTAGACCATTAATATTGTCCATTATTAAAGATTCATTTTTAGATTTAATTGTTTTTAAAATGATTTTAAATTGTTAATATATATCCTCTCTATATATTGATCTATGATTAATTATTGATATATCATGCGAAATGTTTAGTTTGAGCATTGATTTTCTTTAATTTATTAATAGATTCTATCCCCAAAATTAATTTTTAAGATTTCTTATAACATCATCACATACACCAATATCATATGTGTTAACAAAAAACCATTTTACAATATCTCATTGAAATTAATCTATATATAAGAATATACTTTTACCATAGATGTTATCTTTCATTAAGAACCCCAATAAATGTTGATGGTAAATACTATTTTAGGGTGACATTATTTTTGTTATAATTTTTTTTTTCGTTTGATTAAATATATTGATACCATTTATAAATTTTTCAATATATATATTATTTTCTCCATGGGTTCTTTTTGTTGAAATCAATTATTATATACAAGTGTAACTTATATTTACAAAATATTGATAGGTTAAATCTTATATCTCCCGCTAATGAAATGGAAATTATTCATATATCCTATTATAATACTGTTAATTTATTATTTATTCTCACTATACTTGGGAGTATATAAGTTATAGCTTCCTCAGTTTATCTATATGAATTTGGATGTAATATGGAGTCCACAATGTTTAAGAGAATTGGTTACCGAATAGCTTCTAATTTTCTTATCCATATTATGTAGTAATGAATAATAAATAATGGAAATTTGGTTTGGATTCAATATCCACCACGTAACGTGATAATCGTATTGATTCTTACCCCACTATTTTAGGATTTAAATGATTATGTTAGTTATATAGTTTAATGTCATGCTTTATTTCCATGACATTTCATATCATTATTCCGATTATTATTCTACTTGGATCACTATTCTGGTCTCATAATTGCTCCATATTATTTAATTCTATATATATGATCTTTTATGATTATAGTTTTTATCTAGTATGACAAATAACATGTATAAATAAATGTATATTTTAAAATATATATCAACCTATAGATGTTTTCATAGATGATTATAATCATACCATTGATGCATTGTTAATGATATTTTTCCCATATTGAGCTTATTATCTCACACTAATATTATATTTCCATTACACATGTTATTAAGATGTGTATATATTACGAGAATTATATAAAATACAATATTATGGATTTATATTAGAAATAGTAATTAAACATTTATTAAAATAAGTAGTCTATGCAAAAGGACTCCAAATAAACTAAACCATCCATTCATGGGATTTTTTGTTATTTGGGGATATAAATTATATGTTATTTAAATGATAAATAATAAATATAGTTACATATTAAATAGTATCAAATAAATTATTAAATATATGAGTCTGTCAAATGATAACTAGGAGTCATCATCTATGGTAAGTGATTTATATTTTTAGAAAGGAATATGGTGGATGTTTTGTAAATAAGAATATTGTTCAATATAACAACACTATATATACACTTAATAATTGATAAGATGGAATATAATTTCATTAAAATAATGTACTGATGTAAAACATCCTTTAATGAATACACTCAGTATGCCCATAAAATATTTAAAAACATCTTTTCCAATTATTTAGATTTTTTGACTACATTGTTGAGACATATTTCCTTGGACCGAAATTCATCCCAACCCACAAATTCAAATTACGATGAAATGATAATTTAACAATAAAACCTTTGAAATTATTTTCACCATTGTTAAGAGTTAAATGAGTGTTCTATCATCATTCAATATGATCCATATCATTAACAATAAAATCCATGTAAGATGTCTGAGAATATTTATGGGATATAAAATCATGTTTGAAATGATCCCCTGGGTCCCATGTATGGTACATGGAAATAAATGATTAAACCATTTCCTAAATAAAATTTAATCGGATTCCTCAAAAAAACATGGATCTCAATAATAAAAAACTTGATTCAATAAAAAGTATCATAAATTAATAAAACAATGGTCACACCAATGAGTGGTATATTAAAGTATTGATCATATAATTAAAATATATTTCATAATAAGTAAAATGAGATATTTTATTAATATAAAACATTTTGTGTTATAATGATGTAAATAATTTATATTTTAAAATCCATCAGTTTAATATAATGAGTGAAATATAGAAAAATTACTTAATAAAATACTCTAAATACAAATGGAAATGTTGGTGTCCTCAATCTAAGATGTGAAATAAAAAGATAAAAGGAATATAATCATATATTTACAGTGATATTAAACCCAATTATATTGAAATGAAATGATCCTAACCTTTATTTGGATGTATCATGCTCATTTTAACATACACCTTTACATTTATTTAATAATACATTGGGGGGGTTGATTCATGTATGTTTCATTTAAAATTTCATAAACATAGATGCCTAAGAGTTAGTGTGTGATTGGAACATTATTTGGAAAGATAATTTATTTTTACCTAGGAAGATATGCATCCCTTTTTGAAGGAACAAGAGGTGGTGCATAGATGGAACATTATTTGGACAAACCATGTGACTACCCTACCCAAACCATGTGCTGTAAGGAAGAATATATTTTATTAGGGAATGAATGTATTTTTAAAACATTCACCCTCTTATTAGAAACTATTATAAAATAGTTACTGTTTCATGGTCGGGGTGAAGTTTTTTGAAAACCATGCACCTCAACCAAGGAAACTATAAAAATGGGTTTTATTCCTCAGATGATTTTATTTAAAATCCATGAAACCCCTACAATTGAAGAAAAATTACACTGGCTAGTCCTTAGAATAAAACATTCATTTTTTGAATAACTCATTAGGATTACAATTATCATCATACTCAATTTTTTTTGAAAATATGATTATCCGATTGTAATATCCCCTCCCCTATGGTATGTGATTGATTCTATATTTGGGTTCCCCTATATTTCATCTATATTTCTGGATGAATGATAGATTATCTTCCATTGGTGATGGGTTTAGATATTGGTTTTCATGGATCATGTTTCATTCGATATGGATCCTATGTTTTTGTATGAGATCAACTGTGATGTTGGGATCATGATCATTCCAGATGAAATTGAGGGTTTTAGTATGGATAATGTTCATCAATAACCATTATGTAGGTGAAATAATTTTTAATTCAAATAGTATTGATTTTAAATGTGTTTTTGTTATTTTGAAATTTCTATTTATATATTGGTAAATTTCATTCTATATTTTATAAAATAATTGATTGATTTTTTCATGTGGAAATAAAATATGTTTCTTATGTGATCAGAAATTAGTGAATAATGGTACATTGACACTAATTGAAGAATGTTTTATAAAATTGATAACAACCCATGGGGTGTTCTTATATAATTGAAATGATTATTTATAAATAATTATTTCATGATAAGTGAAATATTGATCTGGGTTGAATAATGAATTTTGGTAAAATATGATGGATGGTTATACATATGGATCCATGAGATGTGAAATTTATTACTGTGTTCGGGGACTAGATGACTACTCCAAATTCCCATGGGGTTCCAGACGTCCTCTCTATCCCCCCCACCAATATATTTATAAATACATGTGACCACTGATTTGTGGGACAACAACTACTACTCTTAGTATACATGGGATTCCAGAATATAGCCATATCCAATAATTGAATGAATGTAAAATTTGAATGTATTGTTGATGGAAACACATTATATAACGAAATGTGATGTATTTTTGTTAATAGTTTAAACACTGGAACATGTAGAAGAATGTATTTATGGTTAATTTGTTATTGTGAACCTAATAATTTATGTGTTTCAAAAATGAATAATTAAATTTCAATATTATTTATGGTATTTATCTTAATTTATTCATTATACAACCATATACCCTCTTATAGACAGGATACTTTTTTGATGTTATTGGTTATGGCCTACTGAGATTTAATCACACCATACTTAGGCTACCATATTTTTCACCAGATATACATAATCATTGTTGTACAAGATAGTGGAATTGAGAATATTTTAGATGGATGAGTTGGGATAGAACATGGATGAGGGATATCAACATGATATTGGGAACAACTTCGGAGTAGTCAGTGAGACTTTATTTTGGGGTTTTATTTTCCACATGTTATATATATGGAATGTAATATCTACTAATTTTTTTTGTTCTTTGATCTATGTTATGATATTATAATGTGATGTTGGTTTTATCTTGTTATGGTATTATTCTGGTTATTTTTTATTATAATTTAGATACTATTTATGTATATACATTGTTGTATTTCTTTGATGCTGATTTTATTTTCACCCAAAAATAAAATATTATACACATACTAATATTCAAAATATTCTAGAATACAAGGAGGGACACATGTGGTCATATGAACATATGGCTCAGAGAACTGATATAAAGTACCTAGGTATTGATCTTACTTAGTCATATGCGAGATTTACTTTTTTAATTTATTTTTTCTTACTATATGGGAATGGTATACATGATACTAGGATGCATCTGGCATTATTTATGAGCTCATTAATGGGATTTTCTATCCATTGTAAGGGGTAAATCATTAATACTGAGGTTTGGATTGTTGTTATTGATTTTTTTTGTTATATATGGATGTTATTTCAAAATGGGTGATGTAGTAATTGTGAAATAATATTATTATATGATTATTATTCATTGGATGATAAGGAATGAGACTAATGTATACATACATCATCTAGGAAGTCATGAGTGCATGTGATAAACTCATTTTAGGCATGCATGAAAAATAAATATTTTGATTAGTTGTTTAAATGAATAATATTTTCCTTATTTGGGTATTTTGAAAATGAAATGGTTACTAATAATGAAATTAAATGGATTAATATGATAATCAATTTTGTAACTGAAAATGGATAAATGGCTTTTTAAAGAATAAAATTGATATATGAATGTTTTATTCCCTATATAAGTCAATCCCTATATGAGGGATGATTTATGTCTGTGATAGTTTGCTAGTTTTTACCATATGGTGGGGTATGTAGGATGACTTCTTATGATTATTTGTGAACCCATCTTGTTCAAATGTTATAATGATTTTGTATATGTAATATGATGTGTGTTTTGAATTTTAGATATATTCATACATGATGATGCTTGTGGATAGGACAACATGAGGATATGGCTAGAGATGTATCTCCATTAATGGATCCAAAGTTGTTGATTGTTCTAAGTGAGGGATCTGAAGGGTAGTTCTTGGTAAACATTAATATATTTATACAGTTTATAGAAAAAATAAAATTATCGGATGTGAATAGTCAGTCTAACAAGACGTGGTAGTATCAATTATTGTATCCTCTATCTTTCACTAGAGAGGGTGGACATGAAGAAGCAGTGTTCTTTATTGTGTCTTCTATAATAATTCATTCATATTTTGAGACTCTAGTTGAGAATACGTTCAATCACGAGGGTTATATGTCATGTCATAAATTGAAGAATTGGTGGTACATTTATTCTCTAGAATAGGAGAAATATGGAATGTTATGGATGGAGTTTCAAGAGATGTGTTGGAGAAATGTTTTCCTGGTACACTTAGGTAGGAGAGGGAACTAGAGTCTTTTTTGTTCACCCAATGGATTATGTACATGATAAACTCTAATCATCACATTAATAAATTAATATTCACAAGTCATACATCGGGAGGATATTAGGGAACTATGGTGATGACATTTTAGGATATGATTAAATTTGATGATTAGCCCTAGGTTAACATATATTGGAAGAAATATTTATAGTGGTTAATATGTATCTCATTTTTAAAGGGAATATGAAGGAATCCTTTAATAATTTAAATGTAGATTCAGATAAAATATCAATAGAATGGTCATCAAAGAATAAGAATCGTCCCTATTATAATTTCACAAAAATTAGTTGTAGTCATAATGGCCATGAATAAGTATCAGTTTTATATATAAGTAATCAAATATACGGCCACTAGTGTGGTAATCTTGGAAAAAAATTTAGAATGTGTTTATATCCACAATAGGAGTGTAAATCCTATAGTAGGTGGTTCACATGTAGAATAATTATATAAACCATCAAACTATCAGATGTGATATAGGATCAATGAGGATTCGGAACACTAAGAGGGGTTTCTTTAACACATATTTGTCTGGATGTTGGAGTTCTGCTAGCATTGGTGGTCGGGGTAGTGTATGTGGTATTTTGGGTAGAGATAACATGTATCAGAAAAGTGGTGTTAATTTGGGGACTCACAAAATATTACATTGAATATGGGCCTGACAGTTGTTGTAGTTTATCATGAACATCTAGATAGCGCGGATGGGGAATCGTCGTTCATAGGTTTTGTTCTATGATTCTACATTTTATAATTCATTTTTTATACATGATTATATAATTATTTTATATATTCTAAAATTTTTATTGGATTGAGTTTTAAGGTGATGTTTATAGTTGGGTTATGATGATATATATACTCTTTTTAGTGCGGTAGACAGAGATATATTTATGAAATATATTTTCTCTCATGTGTGGTGAGTATTATTTCTATTCAAATCCTTACAAAACTAGAATGTTCGTATTTGATATGATTATTAGTATAGATTTGTTGGTAGAATACTGAGTCCTTGGATATTGTGAATGCATGTGTGTGAGATTTATATCTCCTGAGGGTGAATGATATTATCATCATGGAGAGTTATAAATTCAGAAATCCAATGTAGAGATAGTTCATGAGAAACTATGGAATATCACGACCTAGTATTCAAGTCTCCTGCTAGATGGTGGGGGCATGAATCAGGATTTCTTTCCACCCATTGTACACTGGTTCCAGGATGTGTTTCTTAATGACTTCTTAGGGATTCCACCTATGAGAGATGTTGATTTTAAAATTGATCTTATTCCTAGAGATAAACTAGTATCTGATAAACATTATATAACAAGAGGAAAATATAATCCAGAGATATATAATAATCTCGAAAAGATGATGTATAAGGGATTTATTTCTCTGAGTATGTCTCCATTGGATTCATCAGTCATTTTTAAGTAAGTTTGAGGGGATATTGCACTTATGTTTTTATTATTGGATGTTTAACTAGATCACAATGAAGAATTTGTATCATCTTCAACTTGTCCAGTTTAGAGGAAAATGTCATTTCTCAAATATTTAAGATACATCAAGTTATAATAAGTTGAGAGATGGAAATTTTTATATACGACAAACTTAATTCAAAAATATTTATGGCCTTTATGTGTTCATTATGATTTATGTGGGCCTATAAAACACTCTGGAAATGTTTACGTCACTAATTCACATAATCTTTCATCCATAAATGGATAAAACAGTGTTCATAACAAACCTTAAATTTATTATACACATAAATATTATTTATTACATAATCCTACCCTTATGAAAACTATAAGGATTTAGAGGTATAATGACTTTGTAAATTAGTAACATTACATAACAACTTATAACAAAAAACAAAACAACATTATTGAAAACTTCTTTTACGTGACCACAACATTCCTTCATTCATAGCATTGCATGGGAGAACCCAACAACATGCATAAGAAAATAGTGAGATATAAATCTCAGTAAGGGAGTAAAAATTCTTAACATGAATAATATATTTCATGCATGTAAATAGTAATATCAATGGTGTAGAAGAGATACATGAACAGAAAGGCATAATATAACATGATTATCATAACAATGAAATGTAGAAACACCATTTAACGTGATATTAGCATAATCAAAGGATCATTGCACATGGATAATCAGTACACCATCAGAGAACATCAATTATCATTATTAAAACCTCTTTTCACTTGAATTATCAAGATACAATTCTATACCCAATTCAATGGAGTGCTATCTGGGATAACACTTCTTAATCATTTAATCTAACGCATAAGTGTACCACATGGATCATAACATGTGGATTCATTCAACATCATCATTTATTAAATTATAAAATAATTTGGAATATATAAATGAATCATTATAATAAATAAATAAATGTTCATAATAGTTATTGTCATTGATATAAAAATATAAATGATATTCATTACACAATGACATTATCATGGAAAATTGCAGTGAATTTTCGGCAACACAACGGCGTGACATAAAATTTAAAAAAATATTGATTAGATATAAATGGATATCTATTCATATTTACAAGAAATATAAAATAAGTGTTCATTTAAAAATAGGTACCAACATATGTAATGTAATTTAGATGCATAATATAAAATAATTTCTTAAATGTAAATGAGGAGAGAGAAATATCATAAGAAATTTCTTCATGGTAACAAGTGTAAATGGGAGGGATTAATGAGAGAGAAAAGCAGTCTCTATTCATTCAAAAATTATTAGGGATGTATAGGGGAGGTTCAAAATCATACCCTAACATTTTCAATTGAATATAAAATGGAATAACAATATATTGTTACATGTACATAAATATGGAAGGAAGAAATCCCTTACTTGGAAGTGTGGTCTCAAAGACTTGGGAGATGCTTGATAGAGGATTCTTGAAAGCATTGGCCACCTTGGGAGGATTATAGGGAGATTTGGTAAGAGGATGCTGGATCTAAAAATCGTTTGTGTGAGGGGGAATCATAGATTTAGTGTGTTTATATAGGACATCAGAGGGAATTCATTATTATTTATGTTTTGGACAATACACATTAAACTTTTCTAAACAACAAACATGCCTATGGGTTTTTATCATTTTTTTCAAAGGGTAATTTAAAAAAAACTATTTTATAAGGCCAATGGCTTAACATAATAAAATATTAGACTTTATTATGTGAAGGTGAGTCACACTATCATGGAAATCATTTTAAAGTGATAAACAGTTTTTTAATTCATGGAGGGTCAAATAAGGCATTGTAAAATTATTCTAAAAAATATAAAATCACCTTATTTTAATGGTGAATCATATATTCTATGAAAATAACTTTTATAGTATTTTAATACATCAAAGTTGGGAATTATGATGTCATAAAAACATTATATATTTAAACAACATTAATTTTTACCCAAAAAATCGATTGTCTCATAAAATATTGAAAAATTCATCGTTAGATAATTTCAACAACCAAAATCAAAAAAATGATACTAATTTTATCTAAATAGTATTCTCAAAATTTGAAATTTTACTTGTAAAAAAAATTCAATATTTATTGAAAAATCATGTGTTTTGACAAAAACCGATTTCAAACTATAATAAAATATAAAATTGTAATCGTAAAAACAAATTATATGATCATTTATGTTTAATAAAAAGTAAATTTGTAACAATATTTTGTTAAAATTTTATTTAATTCAAAAATCTATTAATTCTTCAACATAGATCATATCGATTATTAACTAAAAATTCTATTTGTTCTTTAAAACCCATTTACAATGTAAAATTTAAAAAGTGAATTTATATTATTTATACAAAATAATTAGTACAATCATTGTGCTAGGGTGTTATTACATAACCACTTATGATAACCGCCTAATTCCTAAACATATGTAGTGCAACGGTGAAATACTCTTGGGATGACTTGGATAACATCATTCGGGTGGTAATATCTATTAATTTCCACTTCTCGCGTAGGTGGTTCCTTTCAAGCTGAATGTTTTTAAGCTTCGATTGAGATTGGTCAAGGGCGAAGCCTAGTGATGCTAACTCTTATTAGAGCTCTAACAAATGCGCTTCGTATATTGAAAATCTTTTATATGAGGCAATCACTTCCTCTTTCTGATTATATTGGATTCTTTAAATACCTATATTTATACTACTCATGTGATCACTATTTAACAACTATATTATCAAAAGTAACAATTCTTATTGGTATTCAAAAATAAAAAATCATAAACCAAACGAATAGGATATGTTTTATATAAAAATTCTATATAATAAGACACTTAATTAGATCAAGAGGAATTTGAATTAATAAATTGTTGGGTACTTACAATCTCGCAACTTAATTAAACTAACCCAAGAAAATTCATTTTCCCAAACTAAAGTAGATGAAGGTAACTCTTCTTCATCACATCCTCTAATTTTCATGTAGCTTTTTAAAACTCGTGGTTTCGCCACAATACCTTGATGAAGGGAATTGTGTTATTTTATAGAATAATGACCATTGATATAATATCTACACCATCATATCCTCATTGAATATGTCATTCTGTAATGGTACCACCTCTGGATTGAGTACAAGCGATGGATCAGGTATGTACATCCTCAAATGATACATGGAATATATCATGAACATTAGATAGGTTTAGTGGGAGTGTTATTTGATATATCCCTACTCAAATGATGTCATGGATCTCAAAAGGGACGGTGTAACATGGAATAATCATTCTCTTATTCCCAAATCTCATAACTCTATTCCATGGTGATATGTGGAGGAATACCATGTCTCCACCTTCAAACTCTAGGTCTCATCAATAATTATAATAATAGAACTTTTGTCAACTTTGTGCATCTAAAATGTGTTGTTTTATGGTCTTAACCTTCTCCACCATTTCATGGACCATATCTGGACCTATGCGTTTTTTCTCCACAAATTCAACCCTACATGACAGTGTTCTACACCACTTCCCACAATGTGATTCATAATGATCAATTTGGATGTTGGAGTGGGATCTCTTATTATAAGAGAAATCAATCGGGGGAATATGTTGATCCCATCCTTTTTTGAACTCCATTGATCATGCTCTTAACATATTCTCATGTATCTATCCATTCAACTTAGATTGGACATCAGTTTGAGGATGATAATCCATAAAAGAATTTCGGCTCATTATCTAGAGATTATTAGAGCATCTTCAAGAAAATAGAAGTGAATATTTGATCTCAATCAGATACAATTGATAATGCTACTCCATGCAGCATTACAACATCTCTAATTTATATCCATTCCATTTGATCCAATTAAAAATTCTACCACATTGCAATGAAATGTGCAGTCATTGAGAGACGATCCACAATAAAACATAGAGAATTGTTTTGTTTGGATATCTTTGGAATTTCGGTGACATAGTACATGGTGATGTTCTCCCATTTCAATTTTTATTTTGGTGACTGATTCATGATCCACTTATACTTATTCCTCTTATCCAACCCTTGCTGACATACTAAGATCATTTATGTATACTCTAAGATCTCATTCATAATGTTTTCCCACCAATAAGGCTCCCATAGACATCGATATATATTTTTTATTTTTATGTGAATGGGGAAATTCAAACTATTTTCATCATCCAAATGTTCATTCTTTAACTCTGGATTTAATGGAACACATCGTCTTTTTCAAATACATACAAGTAATTTTTCATTATCATTGAAATCCAAGTATTTCCATTTTCTGATAGCTTTCACTTTCATCTGAATTCACACATCATCCTTTGGATAATCCTTTAACATTTCCAAATGATACTGTTGAGAAATCATTTGTGAATTTATTTCTGATTTTCCCTTATATATGATTCCCATATACTTATTTATCAAATCTAAGAATATTGGATTCATTTCAATTATCATCAATGATATAATCATTGCTTCCACTATACATAGTGAATCTACAACCTTGTTCGCTTTCCCTGTGTGGTAATGGATTGAGAAGTCATAGGCATTGATCATTTCTAACCATCTTCATTGGAATATGTTTGACTCCTTCTATATGAATATATATGTGAGGATTTTGCAGTCCATATATATGTAACACTTCTCCCCAAAGAGTTAATGTCACCAAATTTTTAACATGAAGATTACTATAGCCCACATAGTATCATGTGTAGGATTGTTTTTCTCATTAAAACTCAACTTTCTTGAATAATATCAAATGCCATTGTCATTTTTCATCAACACACAGCCGAGGCCCTTCTTCGAAGTATCAGTGAATACCAATAATATTTATGCACTTGTGGGTAGTGTGAGTATGAGCATAGTGATAATCCACCTGTGTAACTCCATGAGGCTATCTTCCCTTTCAACTCTCCCAGAAATCTTGAGTTCCATCCATGTTATCATGGTAAGAGGGTTGGAGACTCATGAGAAATTTCTCACAAATTACTTATAAAAACCAGATGACCCTAGGGTGCTCCAGATATTCATCACTGATTCTCTCATTGAAAATCCTTCATTTGTAGCTATTGTTGAGGGATCCACATCTATCCAATTGGTTTTGATTATATGACCCAAAAATGATACTTCCTTCAAAAATAACTCTCACATGATGTACATTTCATTGACCTTATCCTTTGGCAAGGTCTCCAGTATATTACTTTGATACTTCTCATGCTCCTCCATGGATTTAGATTATATTATAATATGCTCTATAAAGACAACCACACAATTGTCATGTTAATCTATAACGACGCTATTCATCATTTCTGTGGAGATTTTTGGAGGATTACTGAGTTCGAAAGGAATTACTATAAATTAATAGTGCATATACCTTGTATGAAATGTAGTCATGGGGATATCCTTCTATTCAACCCTTACTTGGTAATATCATTACTGAAAATTCACCTTGGAGAGGTATTCTTCTCCACATAGAAGATAGAACAAGTCATCAATTCCTGGAAGTTGATAACTGATCATTCTTTTGATTTTTTTGAGATCACGATAATCAATGGAAAGGACAATTGACCCATCATTCATCTTGAGGAAGAAGACTACTGCACCCTATAGTGAAGAACATGAGTATATAAACCCTTTATCCATATTTTCTTGTTGTTCCTTATTTTTATTCCAAATATACACAACAACAATTCTATATGGTGTCTTAGATATTGGAAATGCCCCTGGTATAAAATAAATAGAAAATTCAACATCTCTTCTCTGTGGATGACCAGAAAATTCCTCAAGAAACACTTCAGTGAATTATCCCACAATAGGCATGTCATCAAGGATGGTTTCATACATAGACTTTATCATCTGAAAATATACTTTTTCTCATAGGGAATTAATATCCATGCTTGAGATGATGGTTCTAATAAAGGTTCATCCTCCTCCTTGAACATGTAAAAAATTATAGGTCAATTCACCTTTAAGAGAATAACTACTTTCTCATGAATTTTTATGTTTCCTCTATATAGAGAAAGCCAATCCATGCCATGAATTTCATCAAATTCCAACATACACAGTACGATGAGGTTCGTTGGGAAATTCAAACCACAAAGGGGGACATCGAAGAAGTTATATTGATGGGATACAATTATTTCTCCATTTTTCATTCTCACCGACATATTTACTTCAATAATTATTGGTGTTGTAGAGATTATTCTACATAAAAATTTTAGATATAAAAGATTACTTAGAACTATAATATAAATGTACATTCACTATTCATGATCGAATAACTAGCGTAACTATCACCACTTCAATGTGAGGGTTCGCTTTAGAAGTAGTGATGTAAAACACTCACTATTTCTGCCTTGGAGTTTATCGGTTGCCTCCAGAAACCCTTGTCTTAGGGAACTGGTTTTCAAAGGTCCATGGATATTTGCGTTTGAAGTAATGAAAAACGTGTTGAGGGGCGAACTGAGCATTCGTCTCTTACGACATAGAATTGGTTTTTTCTTTTTATTAGTTAATGGCCATGTGTATTTATCTTCTACGCCATATTTTTTTTCCTAATCCACTTTATGCATTTTTTGTGGTGCTTCATTCTATAGAATTAGAAACTAGGGTCCTAGAATATCATAGCACTTTTGGATTTATACATCGAACCACTAGATTTAATTTCCACTTTTCAATTCTTATCCCCATGATACCCCTGAGATTTGACAATATCCATTTCAACATTGAGGGCACATCAGACAATTTACTCATATGTATCAAAGTCATAGATCACATGGTCTTTCCATTGTCTAGGTTTTATCCCACCAAAGATGTGGTAAACCTCGAATTCAGGGGTATCAAAAATTAATTAGGTGTATTTTGCAAGCCCCGTAAAGTTTCCCTTTTACATTCTGATGGATTCATCTCATTTTTTATTAAAGGAAAGGTAGTACGTTTTTATCTTATGTTGGAGGGTGCGTGAATAATATTTATCAAAAAATATTTCCTTCAAATAATTCTATTACAAAAACATGATCTATTCCTCAGGCAATGTATTTTTGATCAATGTACAACATTTATTAGATTCACCCTCCATACATTATGAATCTAGAATAAACTTCCCTTGTTAATAATATTGAAGGATGGATATGAACCTTTCATTAGAGTTAATCCATTGTTCAAAAATTGAGGGATTATATGCCTCATAAAAACTAGGAGGCCTTTGTCTAAAGAAGATTTCGAGTTAGTTTTTTATTTTCTGAGGGTGAATCATCCTCTTTACCTGTTTTTTTATTTAGAATGAGAGTTAACTGATAATGTATTGTGACAAAATTTTCATTCTCTCTCCCATCAGATTGGGCATCTCATTACAACATTCTTCACATTGTTTTTTATAATGAGTCATCATATTACAGTCCATTGGTTGGAATAAAATGAATGTTATGGGTAAGAAATAAATGCAAATCCAATGAAAAAAATGGATAGCTTATAAATTACATTTATTTCCCTAAATTATGAATTTATAGGATTTAATATATGTTATCCATGACCGACTTCCCATCATATATTATATAGGGAATTGGTTTCCCATAATAATGGTTCATTCTAAGATTATGTTTTTATTAAATCATATCTCCTTGGTGTTTCGTAATGAATAGTTCAAAAAGGCCTAGTGTCGTGCCCCTATTCATGTTCGTGTCTAGTTCAAAGAAATGTATACATGTATTAAACCTAGATACAATAATGCTAGAGCTACCACTACATGTTTGTATCAAGAAATCAATGTATTTTCATGATAGACAACTAAATCTTCACCCACCAATGTTTCGGGATGTTTCTGTTATACATAGTCTTATCCCTATGTTATCTATAAGGTTTTATAATCCCAATACCAAAAATAACTAAATCTATCCTCTTATACAAACTATAACAACCATACTGTTTATTACACAGTGAACCATTATTTATTTCATAATCGTGAATATAAGACAACTCTAATGATTGAGAGGTGTAGTGTCTCGGGAAATTTGGATCATTACACAACAACTTAGAAAACAAAAAACAATAACATTATTGAAAACTTCTTTTACATGACCCCATCATTCTTTCATTCTTAGCATTTCATTTGATCACGTGAGGATATGCGTACGAAATGGGTGAGATATAATGAATGATAAGGGGTAAAAATGAATAACATGAAAATAAATGTACATATTAGGGAATAGGAATATCAATGGGGAAGAGGAAAAACATGAACATGATTCCATGATATAGAATGATAATCATAACATGGAAATGAAGCAACAAGATTTAAAATGATATTATCATGATCCGAGTCTCATTGCACACGGAGCATGAGTAAAATATCATTAAAGTTGAATTAGTAGGATTAACCCTCATAACAATTGATGTATGATAATACTATTCATTACCCAATTCATTGGAGTGCTAATGGGGCACACCCTTCTTAATAAGTTCATTTCATGCATAAGTGTGCCAAATGGATCATACAAAATGGAATCATTAAACATAATAATTTATTCCATGATAAATGAATATGAAAAATTACATGATACACTATAATAAATTTGTAAATTTTCATAAATGTGATTACTCTTGATAGAGAAATTGGTATGGAATTCACTACAAAATGTCTTTTGTTTGGAAAATCGCGGTGCAATTTCATTAGCATAACAACATGACATAATAATTCATTAAAATGGATGATGAGAGATAAAGGGGTACTTCATCATATGTACATGAAATGGGTTGGTAGGAGGCCATATAGATACATGTCCCAACATATGTAATGGAATTTATATTCATAATATAAACTAATTTATTTTAATGTAAATTAGGGGAGAGAAATCCCTTACAGAATTTCGGAATGGTAACATGTGTACCTAGGAGGCATTAATGATATAAAAAAGGGGTCTCCAATAATTAAAATATGTAGAGGTATGTATATTAGAGGTGATAAATAAAAACCAAAATTGTTTATTGAAATTAAATGGACATAATATTATAAATAAACATGGACATAAATAAAGAATGGATAAATCCCATACATTTTGTGTGATCCCAAAGGCTTGGGAGAGGCTTAAGATAGGCATATTGGGAGCTTGGGACACCTTGGCTAGATAATTGATAGAGGATTTTGGGAGTTGGTAAACCATCAAATGGGTTGAGTAAATCTAAATGGAATATTGAGTGGGTTTATATTGGATTGGAGATGTAACTCTTTATTGTTTACGTTTTGGACACTACACATTAAACTATTCAAAACCAAAAACCAACCTATGGGTTTTCCCACTATATTTTCCAAATGGAGTGGGAAAACATTATTTTATAAATCCAATGGCATAACATAATAAAATATTAGGCTTTCTTATGTTGAGGTGAGTCACAATCTCAAAGTAATCATCTTAAAATATTAAAAGGTTTCACAAGTCTTGGAGGGTGCACTAATGCATTGTTAAATTAATCAAACAAATATAAAATCACATTATATTAAAGGTTAAACATATTTTTTCCGAAAATAAATTATATGTTATTTTATTACATCACTATTGGGTTATTATGATGTTATAAAACAATTTTTATATTTTAAAGATATTTAGTTTTTACCCAAAAATTCAATTATCTTAGAAAATTATGAAAAAATAACTATTAAAAAATTTCGATATTCTAGATCCAAAAAATATATTTATTTTCTCAATATAATTTTATAAATATGTGAACTTTTACTTTAATATAAAAAAATATTATTGAAAACTTGTTGTTTATGAAATAATGAGTATTAAAACCTGAAAAAAAGATTGTATTAATAAAAAATTATACAAAAAATTATATTTAGTATAAAGTAATATAGTGATAATATTTAATTAAAATATTATATAATTAAAAAATAAAATAAATAATCATAATAGGATTCATAATTGAATATTAACTAAATATACTACTGGTTCATTAAAAACCAATTTCAAAGTAACAATAATAAAATGAATGTTTATTATTTATACAATATAATGTGAATAATCATAGTGTGAGGGTATTGTTACATATCCTCTTATAAATCTAGTATTAGACCTGAGGGTAAGTTGTGTGATGGTAACAGACTTTTGGGGTGGCTCATATAACATTTTCGGGGTGTTAATCTCTATTTACTTCTACATCTCCCATAGGATGTTCTATTCAGGATTAATATGTGGAAGCTCATATTGGAATTGGTTTAGAGTGAATCCCAATGACTCTACCTCCTTCCAATATCCGAAAATGGGTTCGTATGGAGAAATTATATAGGATGAGTACATCCCATCATTTTCGGAGTAAATGGGATTTGTAAAAGCCCTATATTTATATTAATCATGTGATCACTATTCAATGTTTATATTAGAAACAATAACAATTCATAACAGTATTTTTAAATACTAAAACATAATACCCATGAATTGAATATGTTTTACATAACCATTTAACATAATTAGAAATTTAATTACATCATGTGGAATTTTCACTAACGATGTTTTGGGTCGTTGAAGTGATTATTTATGTCGATGAAACAATGGTGTATATAAAGTCTCCTGGAAAAAATACCCAATGTCGTAACATTTTCATGAGTACCCAGATGGAGCATTATCATTAATCTATATTACCTATGATTAAATTATGGAACAACCATTTATATTTCATGGGTCACATAATCTTAGATAAGGTAGTGTCATTGGACCCATATTGGGTGATGGAAATGGTTTATTTGTTGAATCCCTATAATTAATTTGATAAAAAGATAATTATTTTGTTTGATGGGTTATTCTCAATTGTGAAACCAAAAATATTTCCTCTTGTTAGCACTACTTTCAGGACTTACCAAAAAGGGGATCATGTTTGAATGGACTATAACATGTGAGAATGCATTCTAGGAGTTGATGGTGAATTTTAATACCATAATTATCTTAATAATACTAGGTTCTGGTGAGGATTATATCTTTTTCTATGCTGAATATTTTATCTAAAATGATTCAATGATGATGGAGGGAGATCAATATATAGTGTATGGTTCTGGATAGTTGAGTAATGATGAACATAATTACACTATATGTGATATCAAGTTAAAGGTGGTGGATTATTCCTTAAATTTTTACCATATTTTCTGATGGGTGTAAGAATTACATTATATACTGATCAAAAGCGTTTACGGTACATATTTTACAATGTGATTTTAATCTCTAGTAGTAGATATGGGAAATATTTGTGGGTTATATTTATTTTTCCAAGAACATATCCTTAGGATGGGAGAATGTATTTTAAATTCATTATGTAGAAAAAATAAGTCTCAGGAAGTTCTGGAATCTAGTTCGGAGTGTTTGATTATTTCCATGTTCGCTTAGATATTTGTTAATGTTTAGGTGGGTCATGAGTATATGACCCATATATATATATATATATGTTGACTCAATACTTGTGAGATATATTTGTATGATTAATTATTAGGATTCATATTGTATGTCCTTAAATGGATGGATTTTAGTTTTTGAGTCACCTTTCAATTAGAAAATATACGAGGATGAAATCATCTATTTTCAAGGCCTGTTTTTTGTGACTGCGTCTATGAAATAAAAGATGATGCATGAGATTCATGACCAGATATTGGCTATTCAACCTGGTCAGAAAAAATATATCATGACCTATGTCAGCTGTGTTGGTGGATGGGTGTAAAAAAGGATATTTCCATTTTTTTAAAATTTTGCAGCATCTTTGATCTGTTGAAGACTATTATTCAATGACCTAGTCTTTTTCTATTACATTTTACCATTATGTAATGTATGTGGTATGATATAACCATGGTCATTATGGAGGGACTCCTAAGTAATAATCATATGTATATAAAAACATCTATATTGAATTTATGAAATAATGTTACATCATGTAATGTTTATAAGTACGGTGATGGTCATTTTGTTCACTCTATTGATGGGTTATTTCATTTGTTAAAATAAATTAGATGAAAAACATAAATAATACTATAAATAAATTATGAAATAAAATATAGAAGAAACAATGAAATTCCATAAATATATCTAAACATAACTAATTATAATGTGTTCCATTTAAATCTAAAGAGTAGAAATATACACCATCTAAAACGTTGATGGGTGATTCAACCCTTGGGGAAACCAGCGACTACATGTGTATAAAGTTAAATGTGATTGATGTTTTAAAAAAATAAATTTATATTCCAAGTCGAAAATCTTGAAATGAAATGTACCTCTATAAGATATTTTTAAAAAGAAAAAATGGTTTATATGCAGTATGTAGGGGTATTTTTTGGAATAACTAAATAAATTAAAAATAAAACGGTGAAAACTATATATATGTGATGACATTGTTCCTGAATTTATTGTAATAATGCGAAAAAAAGAAACACCATTAGGTATTAATGATTGTACTTTATGATATGTATAAAACGATTATAATGATTATACACATTTAATATAATTTATAGTTGAACAATATAACTTATTAAATTAATGAGAAGGACATATAGATTTTGAATCATGATAAAAGCCGCAAATTTTAAGTAATAGATCAAATAATTAGGAGTCTTATATTCGATTAGAAACACGCTATAATAAGTAAATGAATCTTTATTTTAGGAAAAACTAGTATCCAACTTTTTTAATTGATGTAATTTTTTCTCAAATAATGATAGAATATAGAATCAGACTTAAAAAATCCAAACAATTTATCAGTAGATAATAATTTAATTTCATTCAATCATGATGTCTATTTGGAATATCATTTTATATAAATATTTTATTAACCACAAACAAGAAATATTTCATCTCAAATTTGATACTGATACTCATTGTCTATTTTTTCCAATATATGAAACTTTTATTATTTAAAATTATTTCATTCTATGAATATTCATTCTATTTTCTTCTTGAACTCATCTATTCATGAAAACTCCCATAGAAACATGTGTGGATTTTTTTAAATATAGTTAGATCATAAAATTAATATAAATTTACAAAAAAAATTTATAAGAAACATGTTAGTCTATGAATAATCCTAAAAATAAATTTAAAAATAAATTTTGATTCAAAAATTATCCTTTTGTTAACTAATAAATAAATTCTCAACCAAATGAATTTCCAAAAAAATTACATAATAAATATAAAATTATGAAAACAAAACGCATTATGGTTTAATTTATCTCATGAGAAAGTCATGATATTTTTCAAGAAGTTATACATTAAAATATTATAAAAAAGTACTATCATCCATTTACAAGTATTCTTGTTAACTTATCTTGTAAAAACATAAAATTTCATGAAAATTATATAGAAAAATAAATAAATAATAATGGTAAGTTGTTATAAAATTTCAATATCACTCTTACAACCAAAATAAAAATTAAATATTCATCTAGGTAAATTAAAATAAACTCGTAGATAAGCCTATAATTGGATAACTCCATAAATCTAATGATGATTTGGAGAGCATTATCAGGATCACCCAATATGATGATCTATTTCTGGAAATCACATCATTATATGATATACAGTTCTCACCCATCAACATTAAATTTTAACCAAAATGAAAAAACAATAATGATATTTTAAATTTCTCATTTCCATAATTCTAAACCTAAAATTATTTTTTAATATAATAAAAAAATCATTTATCAAAACAAATAAAATTGCTTCATGGTGGGAGTAATCCATGTGTACACATGAGTGATGTTATAAAAAATTAGTGGATACAACTGTAACAAAATATAATATATATTATTATTCAATATGATTTTAATTTCATGAATAAATATATATATATATATATATATATATATATATAATCCATTAAAATATCAATCTATTATATGTGGTGAAGAAATATAAATTATATTAGTTTGGTAGGGAATAGTGTTACACTTAAATAATGAATTGATTCATTTCCTATATAATGGAATATTAGATGAATATTGGATATTACATAAATAAAAAATCATCTCAATATATTGAATATTATTTTGATATTATTTTTAAATGATTTAATAATATAAGATATAGGGATAAGAAGGAATTACACCAAAGCAATAAATCAATAACCCTAACACCTACTAAAAATATCATTCGATTTATACCTACATCCTTAATATGATTTCTTTTTCTAATACCATGGAATCTAGGAGGTGGGTGTTGATTTTATGATGTTATTTTGGTTGGTATTTGATGATCTAATTTTCTCATAATCAGTGGTGATGATTTGAGAGGGCTGAACATTTATAAGTGTGGGATATGACACACAAGAAATTTTTTTAAAAATTAAAATATAATATTTTATTATTGAATAAATTTAAACAAAAAATAGACCTGATAAGAAAATTATATTAGAGAGGGTCTAAATACATAAATCTGTTAGGATTTATACAAGTTTTCATTTAATTTTAATAGTTATCTATTTATTTTTACCCCAAGTAAATATAGTTTATCCTTAATCATGGTAAATGATTTTACTATTTTTCATATTAATTATGTCAAAAAATAATGTTGACCCATTAAATAATAAATAATATTGTCAAAAAATATATATATTAACATTTAGATAATTTAAATCTTAGTATTGGTAAAATTTACATTAATATTAAAACCACAACATGTGAGTTAAAAATGTTTTTTGACAAATTCTTTTTTAATTATAAATATTTTTTTCAAAACATAAAACTATATTCAAATTTATTGGATCATTTATTATATTTTTATTAAACAATAGTATCTATAGTTCTCTTATTATAAAAATATTTCATGTTAAAATTCATATATATATTTTTGAAGCTTTTACGATTACTGATATATTTGAATAGTCAGGAACTGATTTTCATATAAAAATGGAATATAATTTAAAAAATAGATATCTTTTTCTATGTACTCACTTATAGTAGAATAAGTGGAAACATAATCCTTACCGAGTGAAAAAGAAATTATATAATGGGAAATAATTTATTATATAAAATACCTTTAAAAATATAATGGAATAATTATTTTTAAAAAATATTTTTCCTTAATACTAAACCTTGATGCTTTCGAAGATATACTAATTTTTTTATTGGGGTGAAATTTTTATTTTACCATAACATATATTAGATACTAAATAATGTTAAGACACATTATCAAACTAGATATTCTCATACTCCAGATAAACTATTATGGAATCTTTCACTACATCATTTGATAGAACAAAATATTCTGAAGTATTTGAAATATTCATCAACATCTGATTATTATTTTAGTAATTTTGAATCCTATCTTTGATTTTATTTATTTGACACACATCTGTATAATAACCCAAGTAATTATATTTAATGAACCTATCGAAAATTTTGATTCAACTGTGATGATCATCTTATTTTCAATCATGAGACATTTTTACAAATGTTAGAAAATTAAAAAACATCAATCATTTTATAATATAGTCACCATGGTTAATTTTACTAAACTTATCATAAAAATTAAAATTATAATTATTAGTTTGAGATTACCTTGATGGATTATTCATATTTACCATCAAACTGGATCTCTCTTTCTATATATTGTTGTTGAAAATAAGGACATTAGAAATCATTGTTTTGGCCTTCTCAATAAAATAAAATACTTCATAATAAAAAGTAAATTAATATGATATCATGTATTTTCAATATCATTGAATAAATATAGATTAAAATCAATTAATTATTTTTCTATATCATAGATACAATATAGTATGTACCTCAATAATCCCTTGAATTATTCTTTATAAAAAACCACATAATCATCATATATGTTCATCAATTCAATGAAATTATTTTCCTTCTTGTATCAAATAACAAGAGGTTAATATTTCACAACGAAGACATTTTTTATTATAACACATTATGTTGAATCAATATCATCTCATTCTCTAGTTTTCATATATATTGACCATCATTGTTTGGATTCACCAAAAAAATTGTAAAGATAAATGGGATTCATTTGTTTCATTAAACAACCCATGAATATGAATATAATTTAATGTGATTTAATCCAACCCTCATCCAAATATACGTAAAAATATTCCCATAAATCTAGTTGTTTCTACCTTATATGAAGGTAAATTGTTGATATGATCTCTATGATTGATCTGATTTCGCTCTAGAATGGGTAAGAAATTTTTTTTTGGCAACATCAAGTAGGGAATGAGAGAACAACTGTCCAGTTCATGTCTAAAAATGTATACGATAATTATTCAAAATGATATTATCATCTTGGATTGCTAATGTATTAACATATATGTTTCTTCTATAGAATAACATTATGAAGAGAAATAGTTTATATTATGAAACATGGTAATTTTAAAATTCAATATCTTGTAAACAATAAATTAGAATCTAATAATAGTATTTACTTATATTACCATATCCTCTAAAATTATATAATAATTTCATCTGATATAATCTATAAAGAAAATTCCATAAATAATAAATATAGGTTAGCTTTATAGAATTATTCATTTTTCAGTCATTCTCGTGGATATTTTAGGTTCATAGTTTTTTACATTTATTTTTTCACCCATAAATAAATAAATATTACCCCAATAAGTGGAAACTTCTAATCAGTATCTAATTTTTCTACAATATAAAAATGGAATGATATGATAATATTTATTTTTGTAAAATATCTTCATAATTTTCATATTTACTTTATCCTTGTCCCAACAAATCAGTAAAACAATGGGGAATTTTTGAAATGTAGGACGAGAACATTAATCAAAGTCGGGCACATAAAAAATGATTGACATAAACATTAATGACATTACATTCTCAAACAAATATAACCTCTTAAAATTTAAATTATAATTAAAAAGTAAAATTTCATTATACATGAAGTCATGTTGGCATCCAAAATATTTTTTTAAAAAATCTTACAATAATTCATAAATTAAATTATAAAAAAATAACTATTTTTATATTATAAGTAACAAAAGAGATATTTATCAAAAAGATATAAATTTCTTCATTGTGATGGAGCATAATGTTCATTTGAACAATATAATATTTTTCACAATATTTATAGGAAAACACATTGGAAGAATAGATAAATAATATTTTTACCTTTGTACAACATATTCAATTCACTCATAGAATCATAAATCATATGGTATTACCTAATCAAGCAATTCCAATAATAACAAAAGATAAAATTATATCTGTTTAACTCCATTAATTAACACAATAAATTAAAGAGCTATATCAGGATCAATTTTCATCAAGATATATATAAGTATTATCAATAATCATGAGTAATATCATGCTCACCCATTATCAAAAAAAAATTCCAAAAAAATTTAAAATTGAAATAACACATGAAATGTTGCTTTCGCATCATTAAACTCTATAAAATATTAGTTTCAAATATAAAAAATACTTTTTTTCAGATATAAAAATTTCTATTAATATTTTATACTAGTGTTTAAAATTCACATAAATAAGTTTTAGGGATTTTCAGTTAATAAAATAAAACATATTACCAGTGATTCCAAAGATACGATAATACTAGTGGTGGTGGGAAACAATTTACATTATTTATGTTATAATAGAACATTCAATTTCAATTTTTTCAAAATATAAAATATAATAAATATAAAAATAATCCTTATAATTTCCATTTATTTAATGTTATAATTGATATAAAATGAGGATAATAATTTATTTATTTATATTAAAAAAATTTATTAAATCGGTTTTTCTAAGTATTGTTTTTTTGCTATTATCAGAAATATTTTTTAGAATAGGTGTTGAGGAGTGTGCGATTCCATGGCTATGTGTAATGGTAATAAATGGTTGAAATATATTAAATATACTAACATCACAATAACATAATATTTCTAAAAAAAGTGGAATGACACCCAAACAGGGGTCTGGATCGATAATCTATTATCACAATTTAGTTTAGAATATAGGTTTTACACTCAGCACAACATAACCTTTTTAATAAAGAGGTGTTTTGGAAATTTTAATCTTGAATAAATAATTTATAAAATCAATTAATTGATTGACTCATATTATTTTATTTATCATACTGTCCTTCTTCAAAACTAAGTACATAGTTATGGATTTTTTCATAGGGTTAGATGCAAAACCATAAATTCAAAGAAAACCAGGGGAGAGAATTCTTGGTGAATAATATCGGATCATGATTATAATGAGGATCGTTGCACCATAAATGTTCATAGATCATATAATAGATGGAATCACATAATAATTATTTTTAAAAAAATGAACAAAACATCATATATAATGCATGATTTTATAATTTACATCTTTATATTTAATAATGGTTGGATGAGGATATATTCCATAAATATAATTGATACGATCATCGATGAATGATTAAATTGATGGACGTTATTTATTTATTGGGTTTATTTTTCTCCAAAATCATATATATAGATGATAATAAGTCATGTGTGAATGAATAAAGTTCGATGTTCACTCCTCATCTTTTATGGAATATGGTTTTATTCCCCCTATTCAACATTAATTCATAATGACAAATTTATTTGTCCTATGGTTTAATGAATAATAGTAATTTGACTGTTGTGTGACCATTCATAAAAAAAACAAATAAATATTAATGGGGTGATTCTTATGAATTTTGGTATTACACCCCGAGTCGGAGCATGTACATGCAGAACTAGGCATTCCCGGTGTATCAAAATAATGCACACCATGTGACTTGGTTACATGGAATTTGACCCTTCCTTTAAGGCTCATAATAAAAAGTGGATAGTATACAAACACGACCTATGGTACATGGGTTTCATCACACCATTTACTAGGACAGTACCAGAGGTACATTGGAAAGACTAGGTATACACAGGTTGGGACACTGACATGACTAATGATACACATACATGGCCATGCATCATAAGTAGGGTGTTAGGTGACCTCTTCTTGCGGGGTGTGATCATTAATATCGCTATTATGTTGAGGATTACATGACTAGTGAGGGGGTACCACACATGAAGGTCAAGGGGTAGCTGGCCACATTATATTCCCCATTTTAGGGAGTTTTATCCCTACATTTCATTATTCCCATACGAGAATTTTTTTATTGTGTTACCTAGTTCAATTATATCAAGTTAACAGGAAGGTATTACATCCATATCTTATTATTCTGATCCACTCTATAATATGAGTCTCAGATAGAGATTAGGGCGTACCTTTATGAGGCTAGAGTGTGACCCTTTCTTATATTATACCCTATGTTGGATTTTTTTGAATTGGTGTGCCCTCATTGAGTAGGAAGATGATTCTCTATCATGGATCGAACATCATAAGAGTTTGCAGTTTCAGTGAAATATGATCCCTTATGTAGGTTGTAGATCATGATTATATTATTTGTGTCCCCTAGTAATTTAGTAAAAGGCCCCATATTTGTGTATTCAGGGTATTCTAGGACTATAAACTTTTCTTGGATGATGCTTAATGATCATTACCTATAGGATGTGTTCCACTCGTGATGGAATACCTCATGGAGTGGATTGTCCTAGAATGATAATTTCATCAAGAAGAACTATGTGGAAAGTAGTTGGTTGGGAATTCCAAGTGGAGTAATGCATGTCAAGAGTATATTTGGGGATTCTCTTATTTCTATGTAAAATTTTATTACTATAATGGGCTTACTATTCTTGAATTTTAATGTTTAGTTTGTTTGGTTGTTCTACTAAATATTTTTGAAATCACATCTACATGGACTCTAACTTTATGTGTCATTTATTACATAGATGATGACTCATTTGATGGTGTTCATAAAGGATAGGGATATCATGGAGATGATGTTGATCTTCATAGAACAAGGTGTTTTATTATATTTTGAATTTGATAATAATAATTTCCCTTGGAAAATGTTAGCCTATCATTATTTTTTGGTTGGGATTGTATTTTTACACTTTTTCTTTTCAGTTCTATAATTTCCTACAATGATTGATGGATGATAGATATATTCATGAACAATTTTTTTATTTTACATTTTAGTATTTTATTGGATTGGTGATATGTTTGTCTCTGTGTGTGTGTGTCTAAAGGTACATTATACTAATTCCTACCACTTGTGGGATATGCCTACTCAGTGTAATTCCCCATCCCCTGGCCTTTTGTAGGTGATCTTGCAGTTTCCCTAAAGTAGGACTCTATTGGTTTGGATTGGGATAGTGTGGTATAAGATACATGTTCCACTATAAAACTAGATTCATTGAGGATGGATTGGGGAAATCATGTTAGGTGTTTCGATCTTAGCATCCATTCCATGAAATCCAATGTTTATGTAGGCTCAACATAACCTTTAATCATGAAATTGATTTATATCATTTAACCTCTATACATGTAGTAATTAATGGTATGATTAAGAATGGTACATGAAACATATGTTAATTGGTTGTTGTTTCCATGTAATTCTATATTCATCTCCCCCTATATACTCTGTTAACCATGGTACAACTTGTATTTTTTATTCCTCCATGAAGACTGCCATCCAAAATTCTACTATGACATCATGAAGATGTCCTATTGATTGATTAGGATTTAATACCGGTGAAATGTACCATATATGGAATATATATGTTTTTTACTAGTTATACTGCCACCTACATATGAATATAGTTATGGTTGTTTGATTTGGTGGTGTAAACATGTTATGTGCTTTTCAATAGTTTGAGAGGTATTGACCCTCATATTTTTGGGTGAGCCAGACCCCAAGGTGGATGAGGAATTGATATAGGTAGTCACTCAATTTTTATTCCTTGTGAATATTCAGGTAGATCATATGTTGGTCTACATGAAAATTCTTCTTTAGAGTTCTTTTGGGATACAGTGGAATTTTTATACTGCTCACACGATTAGAAATCTCTCTAATGGCTAGACATTTGGAACACATTAGGGGGGACTTTATTCCATCCATGTTGATATTAGTGAGCATACATGATCTTCTTCAACTAAATCTAGTAAATTTGACTGCTAAGGAATATTCTATGATGCTTATTATTCCCACAATATAATCCATTTATATGGAATAGGACCATTTTTTAGAGAACATACATTTATCTAGGGATTAATCCCAGATATCACGGATGTAGTGATATCTCTATATATTTATATCGATTCTTGAGTGAGTGATAGATCATTACTAGTGTAGATCTTCTGGGAAGGGTAGGTGCTGATAGTGGGTGCTTGTATCAGGAACCAAGGAGCTGAGACCTCGAGAGTAGGTTGCCGATGGCAGTCACATAGATCTATTCATGTCAGACACATTAAGGGGATATCTTAGTAAATAGGTACCTCGATGCATGGCTCTCATGATATCAGGAATCATTAAAAAAGTTCTTTATTTATAATGTTATACTATAAGATATATGGAATGATATTTTATGAACCCTAATATAGCTGATCTAGAGACGATCGAGGGAATACCAATACAGAGACATGGGAAAGAGTATGGTGAACCATATGAAAATGGATGTGGATGTGGGTCTAGAAGTGAATTTGTATTTTGTCATAGTATTAACATAATAACACTATGACCCCTAGTGTTCCATTCTAGGATAAGGGAGCTAGTGGTCATGGATAATGATAATTGTTTTATATGGAGTCCTTTTACATCGATAATCCATTGATGATATGAGGATTGATATTTTTGTTTTATACATTATCTTCAGTAATGAATGTTAATGGTTCAAGTCATTCCATCATTTTCACTTATATGGATCTAGAATTAGATATACTATTTGATTCTTCGTCCTGATCCTTTTGTTTAATGAATCTGATAGGTAGTGAGTCATTCGTTGTGAACCTCAATCAATAGTGAGATCTGAATCAAGGATGTATGATAATTTAAAGGATCGATTTTTACAAGCTTTGAGGCCATATGATTTCATCTTCTATATAGAATGGTTATCCACAGTTCATGATCAAATTAATTGTTTTAGGCAGTTGATCCAATGTTTCTATAGTGATGGAATGAGGATTTACGTTGTTGATGGAATGGAATACATGGTGGAACAATAAGATCTCTTGATTAATAGATTAAATCTAATTACTCAACATTTGTTTTGCTTGACTCTTTGAGTTGTGGACTCTATGGCCTACCAGTTTCCTATGGCGGTGGAGGAGTATGAGGACTTATATCTTCAGAACATAATAGGTTAACCTCTAGACTGAGAGCTAGAATTTTTTATTAATGTTATCGCTTATATAACCCTAATATCTAACATATCATATAGGATATATCTCTTAGATCTCTATGTACATAGGGTAGAGTAAGAGTATTTTCATAAGAATGAATTTTTGAGACCTTCATTATCATCTTGGGTAGGAATATTATTGTTTTAAAATAATTTTGAATAAATATTGTGGTTATTTATGGAGTAACGAGCTTCAACAATGTAAAATTAAATAATAAGTATCCAATACATAGTATCAATGTCCTCTTTTATTAGTTTAGAGGGTTGTGATGGTTCTCAATTTTTTCATCAGATAAGGATATCACTATATGTGAGTATGGGATTAGTATTTATCTAATAATACATTTAGATGTTTCTACAGACACTAAGAGTACTTGGTGATGCCATTCTATATTATGAATGGACCATTAGTGTTTATGGGAATCATGAACTATATATTTCATCACTTTTTAGACATGACCATGATAGTCTTAATCGGTAATATTTTGAATATAATGTGGAACACATGAGACACTTAAGGATATGTCTAGAAACATTCTGAGAGTACAATATTTATAAGATGCTTTGGAAGTTCCAATTTTATATTTTACTGTTACACCTGATGGTTCTTGTCATATAAGAATAAGGTTTAGTAGTCTAAAAGACCTTAAAATTTATTAATGAAAACTAATCTTGATCTAATTAAATTACTTATCATGTAAAATGGTTATAAAAAAATATTCACTTCCTTGGTTTAATGTTTGTGGATTTTAATATACCATTAAGATTTGTTACCATTTCTATTATATCCATCGAAAAATGATCACATGATTACTATAAATATATGGCATTATCAAATCCAATTTACTCAGAAATAGTATGTGATGGCCTCACCCAGTAGAATTTCTCTATAAGAAGACCATTTGTTAGATCTCAGAAATGAGGTAGCATCAATAGGCTTCTCTTATGACCATTCCCAAGCCGAGGTTCGACACGATAAGGTTGAATGTAATCTCTTATGGGATTAGTGGGTGTTAAGATAAATTACCACTAGAGTGATGTTATCCAAGACACCCTAAGAGTCTATCACCATCACACACCTGACCCTTAAATATTATTTGGGTTATTAAAAAGGGTTATGTAACAAGACCCTAGCACTATGATTTATGTGCATTTTTTGTGTATAAATAATATATATTCATTTAATCATTGATACTTTGTAAATGGATCTTAAATCACAAATACAATGTGTCATTAATATTCAATTAATAAATCTATTTTGATGAATTGATGGATTTTTTAATTAATTAATATTTTATTAAAATATTGTCACTAAATTACATATTTTGAAAATATAAATTATCATATATTTTTTATGAATAAAATAGTAATATTTATTATGATTTGAAAGTAGTTTTTGTCAAAACCAGTGGATTTTCGAAAAATGTAAGTTTTTATTTTAAAATTAAAAAATCACTTATTGATAAAATTATTTATATAAAATGAATAACATTCTTGGATTCAGAATGATGAAATTTTGTAACTGTTAATTTTACATTATTTTTTGAGACATTCAAATTTTGGGTAAGGATTAAATACTATTAAAATAAATAATCTCATTTCTGAGATCATCATTGCCACATAATGATTTTAAAAAGTACTATAAATTTTCTTTTCGTCTAATATATGTTTAATCATTAAAATTATGATATTTTAGATTTGTTTTATTAATTTTTTGGTGCCTTAGTGGACTCTCCAAGACCTATAAAATGGTTTATGTTTTTAAAATGATTTCCTTGAGAGTGTGGCTCACCTCCATATAATCTAGTCTAATATTTTAATAAGATATGCCATTGGACTTATAAAATAATTTCTTCCACTACACTTTGAAAAAATACACGGGAAAAACAATGTGTTGGTCTATGGTTTTGAATTTTTTATTATATAGATTCAGAAAACTTTGTTTGTGAAATATTAAATAATTCCCCTCTATTTTATTATAAAACCCACCAATTCTCCCACTTATATTCACTAAAAAACATTAGATTACGTCCCTAATCTTCCTTCCTCTCTCAAGAATCCCCCCAACGCTCCCCATTCTCTCAAGAATAACCTCTTAGATCTGTTGAAGCCACATATATCCAATTATAGGATCCTCACTTTTCTTTATTCTTTATTTATGTCCAAGTTTGATAATGTTGTTATGCAGTTTTATTTTCATATAAATATGTTGGGGTATGATTTATAACCTCCCTTATATATCACTCCTTATATTTTAATTATTAGGTAACCTTATCACTCTTATTAATTCATCCCATTTATACATGTTACCATGCCAAAATTCCATAAGGGTTTTCACTCTCTTCATTTAAAATCATGAAATTCTTTTACATTATATGCATATAAATTCCATTACATATTCTGGGAAATGTATCTATATGACACCATTACATACCATTTCATGTAAATATGATGAGATACCCCTTTATATCTGATCCACCATTTTTATGAATTTTTATTTCACGACATTATGCTTCTAAAAAAACATCTTGATTTTCCAAACCAATGTTATTGTGTAGTGAATACCATATCCATTTCCCTATCAAGGTTATTTACCATTATAAACCATATGTATCAATTATAGAGTTCCATGTATGTATTAAATATTACTTTATCATGGAATAAATCATGATTTTGAATGATTCTATGTTGTATGATCCATGAGGTACACTTATGCAAGAAATGAAATGATTATAAATAGTGCACCGTGATAGCACTCCACTGAAATGAGTAGAGAATAGTATCATGATGATTCATGTACAATGAGGCTTTAATCATAATATTTCAAGTTCAATGATTGTTTACTCAATATAATTAAATTTAAATGATGGTTTACTCATGCTCCATGTGCAATGAGACGTGGCTCATGCTAATATCCAGTTAAATGTTGTTGCCACATTTCCACATTATGATAATCATGATATATCCTCACTTAAGTTTCATGTTTCTTTTATTATCCATTTATATGCTTATTTCCTAAATTTTATTGTATTATTCTTGTTATTCTATGACTACTCCATAAATGGGAAACATAGATCAACATTTATTATTCATGTCCTCAGGTTATCCCATGAAATGCTAAGTACGAAGGAATATTGTGGTCATGTAAAAGATGATTCAAATAAATATGTTGTATTTTTTGACTTATGCTTTCATTTAATGTTCCTAATTTCCCCAGACACTAGAACTATCTATCTAATAGTTTTATTTTTTGAATATTTATGTAATAAATCATGTATAACTTTGTAATAAAGTGTGGGGTTGTTATAGATGGCATCATAGGATACATTTACTTATATATGGGATTAGGATTCGAAAACCATAGTTAAATCCTTAGGGATATGACTAATTATAAAAAAAAAACACCCCTATATTTTGGTGAGTATACATTCACTGGTTCGTCAAGAAAATATATCCATATCATGATACTGACAAGTAGTTGTGGATATCACATATATGTATCTAGGGGTAAAACACAAAAACATTACATTGAGATATACTTGAATGAGAACTAGTGCACAACAACATGACATTGTGAACTCTTGGTTATGACACTCTGGGGGATATTCATTTCTAAATTCAGAATCATAGAATGATCAATTATTAATTGAAAAAAAAATTCCCCAAAAATATATGTTGGGATGTAGATCATGGTTAACATATATTGAATCTTATAAATTCATAATTTTAGGAAATAAATGTAATTTATAAGCTATCCTTTAGGTTCTTGGATTACCATTTATTTGTTACCCCTAAAATCCCATTTATTCTAGCCTTTGACAAGTAATAGGAGTTCATAGGCTAACAACCGATTTGATGATACATGTTATAACTATTAAAATGAGAAGCCCAATCTGATGAGAGTGGGAATCGAAAACATTGTCATGATACTCTCATAGTTAAATAATGTTTGGAAAAGTAACATGGGTCCAGAAGACTATTCAAACCATTAGGAAAGAAAAATCCATAATCGAGAGATTCATAAGACAATGCCTCATACTTTTAATGTATCATATGATCCCTCAATCGATGAGAAATGGATCTAATCCAATGAAAAGATCATAACCATCCAACAATGTTCTGAAAAATAGATGATTCTTCTTGATGCTTATCGTATGGAGGGTAAAGATGATCAATGGGGTACATTGATAAAAAATATGAAGCTTAAGGAAGATATTGAGTTGTTGGAAATGAAATATTTATGGAAAAAAAATTTATAAATATTTTCAACACACCATCATACTTATGATGGAATGAGAATTCATTTCCCTTAAGCAAAAGATAAAGAATCCATAATATTGTACGAAGAAAACTTTACATGGCTTGCACGATATTCCTCCGGCTTTGACGTTACCCATAAATGCAAGGTTTATCTCTTCTTTGGTGGCCAAAAACATGGCATTTGGAATTCCCTAGAGATATGTGACATATATATATCTAGGAAAAACATTTTTGATGTTCCCTCAAAGTTCATATGGAGATTGGTAAATATAAGGGCATTCATGTGGATAAGAAACATAAAGTGGACTTTAATTATGGAAGTCTGATGGATAAATCCCACAATGTAATGAAACTCTAACAGACCACATTGCAATGGTGAGGAATGATGCACCCCAGAAATTTCTAGAATGCGGAATGAAATGATTTAGGTGTCAAAGAGAAGGGAACATGGGCATTAACCACCTATAAAAAAATCATGATGTTGCGATAGAGAAGAGGAATGCTCCTTGTGACCCTCAACAAATTGACAATTTCTTCAACTGGAAAGAACGAGGGAACTTTGATAACAAGTACACTATGCTAAGTGTATATGGAGGAAACCAAAAACCTCAAAGGCAACAAGGGAGAGATTTTATCATCACAATCACTGAAGTGAACTCCAACAACTAAGTGGTGATAGGTAATGTAGTTATTCATTCAAGAATAGTGAACATACTTTTTGATTGTGGATCAAGGCATTATTTTGTAACCCCAATGTTTAGTAGAAAAATCCCAACACCATAATATATCATGGTATTAGAGTTGTCAGTGAGAATGGAAAATGGTGAAATTATTACTTCCCATGAATATAACACTTCCCATATCAAATTTTTGGATTGAACTTCCCTGTGAACATTTTTATATTCCATATAGTGGAAGTAGAGGCTATTCTTGTCTTGGATTGTCTTTAATTATATAGAGAAAACATAAATTTCCATGATAGGTAAATTACTCTCTATATGGTGAATCGACCCCCGATTGTGTAAAAGTCCCCGTAGAAGGATGAATCTTCATTATAACTGCAATCTAAGGGATTAGATATTATTTCCCTATAATCATTTGTATCTTGCTCAAATGATTGAGTATAAGGAAGTAACCACCCTTGAAGACCAGCATATTTTGATGGAATTCGATGATGTTTTTCCCAATGAATTTCCCAGTGTTTCTCCTATAAGAGATATTGAATTCTCGATTGATCTTATACTTACTAATTTCCAATATCCAAGACTTTGTAACGAGTGTCTATTGTGTAGCTTGACGGGTTCAAAATGATAACTTCCAGAAAATATTGATAAATGGTCTATACACCCATGTGTTTCACAATGGGGTGCCCCAGTCCTCTTCATCAGTCATAAGGATGGGTCAATTCAGCTTTTCAATAATTATCATGAGATAAAAAAATCATGATAATGAACAAGAATCATCTCAATGAATTGTACTAGAGACATTTCAAAATGAGAAGCACTATTAATGTTATATAATGTGTGAGTTCTGGAGTAAGGAAGTCTCATTTGTGGATCATGTCATAACAAGCAATGGGATATGTGTGGATCCCTCCAAGATATATGTAACTGAGGTATGGCTGATGCCATAATCGGTGACAGATATCTGTAGATTCTTGAGATTATTTGGATAATATCACAAATTTGTGAGAAACATCACATGATTGTCCAGCCCACTTACCAATCTAACTTGTAAGGGAGTCATGTTTCCTTGGAGTGATGAATGGAAAGATAACTTCAAGGAGTTGAAAAAGGGGATACTCACTGCTCCCATGCTCACACTAAGCACAAATGGAGAATTTTTTTGTATTAAATGATTCTTCAATGACGGTCTTAGGCTGTGTGTAGATTTAAAATGAGAATCTCAATCTTTATGATTCGAGGAAATTGAATGTTGATGAGAAAATCTAACCAACAAATTATCTAGATGTTTATTCAATAACATTCTTGTTAAAAAATTTGTGACATTACCTCCTTGAGTAGATTTGTGAAATATATATAGATCACAAAAGCCTCATGTATATATTCAAACAGAAAGAGAAGATTATACTCTAAAGAAGATTGTTAGATCTGACCAATGACTTTGACTGCTCAATCCATTACAACACAAGGATTGAGAACTAGGTGGAGGATGCTCTATGTATAAAGGACCCAAAAAATCTATCATTGATGTGAATTGAAAAGTATCCAATCTTCTTAGATTGGATGAAGATGGACATGGGAATCATAAATAAGAGAACATCATCAATACATTCTCAATTTATTGACCATCACTTTTGGAACGGTTAATGGTTTCTCATAAGGTTGTTGTGGGAATTCAGAAGAAGGTGGAAACTATCAAAAAAGGTAAATCCATATAGTTCAATCTTAATGAAGATGGAATTGTGATATTTGGGCCTTGACTACGTGTTCGACCGAATAACGAGTTGAATAAATAACATTTGGTCGATTCAGATAGTTTGAATTTCTCCATTCACCCAAGAAACAAAAATGTGTATTGAGATCTCTAAGAGTGATCTTGGTTGGATAACATGAATACGGATATCACTTAGTATACATCAATGTTCCTGGTGTGTCAGCAAGACAATTCTAAGAGGAATAATTCTAATGGGGGATGAAACCATTAACCATAGAAACATAAAAATGGGATAAAATCACCATGGAAATTGTCATCGGACATCCGAAAACATACAAAGGAAACAATTCTATCTTGTTTGTTTTGGATTGTTTTATAAATACTGCACACTTTATTACAATTTGGGAGGATTTCTCATTGGAACAATGATAGATATAAATCAGATAAGTGGTAAGGAATCATCGAGTTTTACTATCAATTATATCTGATCGAGATCTCAGATTCGCATATATGTTATGGAAGAGTCACCAACATGGTATGAATACTAAGCTGAACATTAGTACGACTTATCATTATCAAAATAATGCACAATCTGAGAAAAATATCCAAACACTTGAGGACATGTTGAGATAATTCTCAATATAATTCAAAGGATGATGGGATCAAAATCTTCATCTAGCTGAGTTCTCTTACATTTATAGTTTCCACTCAACCATCGAAATGGATCCTTATAAATCCCTTTATTGGAAGATGTGAAGAACACTAGCAGGTTGGGATGATGTTGGGGAGGGAAACTCCTAGTTCCAGAAATTGTCATAGAAATGGTGGAGAATGATAAGACCATCCTGTATAATATTAATGCTTCTTAGAGTTTACAAAAGTGATATGATGATAATTGTCAATGAGGGATAGATTTTGTTGTTTGGGACTTGTTATTCCTCAACAAATCACAGTGGAAGAGAATTATGAGATTTATGAGTAATCCTTAGTCCAATGTACATGGACCCTTTTGATATCATTGATCAGATTTGAGTGGTGGCATATTGACTAGCACTCCCATAGAACCGATCGCAAGTACATGACGTATTCCATGTATCTCTCTTGAGGGAGTACATATGTGACACATCATTTGTGCTCAATATAAAGGTAGTACCACTGTATAATGACCTCCCCGATGAAGAGAATATGATGAAGATCAAATATCATACAATAAAAGTTCTAAAAAATAAGACAATGCCCCTCGTCAACGTATTTTGGCGAAACCCTAGGTTTGAAGAAGCATCATGGGATCCAAAGGAAGTGATGAATAAGAGTTCCCCTCATCAGTTTTAGTGTGAGTAAAGGAAATTTCAAATGTGAATTTTAAGGGGGCGAATATTTTCATGACCCAAACATTTATTAATAAAAATTTCTACTAACTTAATTACATATATTATTATGAATAATTGTTATATAATACATATTCTCTTCCTTGGTTTTATGTTTTTGGATTTTAATATACTGTTACGATTTACTACCTTTGCTAATATAGCCATTGAACATTGATCACATGATTAGTAAAATATAAGGATTTAACAAATACAATTTACATAGACAAAGGAAGTGATGACCTCATCCAATAGAATTCCTCCATATGAAACCCATTTTTTGGAACTCTAATAGGAGGTTGAAACACTATGCTTCTCTCTTGACCAAGCCCAAGTAGATAATATTCATGTTAAGATTCAATAAAATCTCCTACGAGAGAAGTAAAAGTTAATAGAGATTACCACTAGAGTGATGTTATCAGAGCTGCCCAAAGTGTCTGTGACCATCACACACCATAGACTTTAGTCTTTTGTGGATGTTATTAGATGTTATGTAACAAGGCCCTAGAATTATTGTTACGCGCATTATTTTGGTATAATGAATATACATTCATTTTATCATTGTTACATTGTAAATGGTTTTTAAATCACAAATATTATATTTAGATAGTATTCAATTAAGAAATATATTTTGATTAAATAATGGATATTTGAATTAAAGATTATTTTAATAAAATATTATTAATAAATTAATATTTTTTAAACATAAATGATCACATATTTTTATGAATAAAATTGTAATTTTTATTAAGGATTGAATGGTTTTTTTAAAAACCCGTGAATTTTTTATAGGTGTTGGTTTTTATTTTAGAAGTAAAAATTAATATATTTAGAAAATTATTAACACAAAATGAATATAATTTTTGTATTTAGGACTTCCAAATTTTCTAATTGGGAATTTATTATAATTTTCATACACTTTCGATTATTTAGGTAAAAATTAAATTTCGTTTTAAAATATAATGTGTTTTAAGACACCATAATGACACAATAAATATGTAATAAAATCCTATAAAAATGGTTTTCAGCCAATGTATATTTTATCATTAATATAATGTGATTTTTTATTTGTTTTATTAATTTTATGGTTCCTTAGTGGACACTAAAATACATATAAAATATTTTATAATTTTATAATGATTTCTTTGAGAGCGTGACTCACCTCCACATAAGCAAGCCTAATATATTAATATGTTCGGCCATTGGCCTTATAAATAATAATTTTTACACTCCCCTTTGGAAAAAACCAATGGAAAAAACCATGGGTTGGTTTTTGGTTTAAATATATTTAATTATATAGATTCCACAACCTAATTTTGTGAAATATTAATGAATTCTCCTCTCTTTGTCTGTATAAACCATCCTAATCTCCTCATTATCTTCCCAAAAAACCCCAGGAGTACATCCTTACTCTAATTTCCTCACTCTATGACACTACCAAGGTTCCCCCAAGATCATATGATGTCCCTCCTTAATCTCATTAAGTATCACACTTTTATGTAAAGGATCCTCACTTTCCTTCCTTCGTTATTTATATTCTAATTCTATAAATTGTTATGCGCTTTTATTTTAAAATAAAAAAATGTGGTATGATTTCACCGCTCCTCCATACTACCATCCATATTTTTAAAAAATGAGAGACCCCTTTCTCTAACATTAATTCCTACCATGTAAACCTATTTCCATACCGAAATTCCATTAGGGATTTCTCTATCCTTGTTTTCATTCATACAATTCATTTATATTATTAATCTAAATTACATCACATATTTTGTGAAATTCCTAAATATGCCCCATTACTGTCCATTTCATGAACATGTTATGATATACCCCTTTTACTCTCATCATCCATTTTTTGGAATTCTAATGTCACACCGTTTTTCTGTTGAAATATGCACCGTTATTTTCCAAGACAAAGTCATTCTATATTAAATACCGTGCCCATTAAGCTATCAATGAAATTAACATTCAAGCACATTTACATATTGATTATATATTTTCATATAATTATCCAACATTACTTTATCCAAGTATAAATGCTGATGTTGAATGATTCCATTTTTTATTATCCATGTGTCACACATATGCATTAATTGAAGTGTTTATAAAGGGAGTTACCTGATATTGCTCCATTTCATAGGGTAAATAATTATATCATGATACACCAGGTTAATTGATGGTTTACTCAAGATAATTTAAATTAAATGAGGGATAACAAGTGATAATGCATTCATAATTATGGTTTACACATTCTCTATGTGCAAAAAGACCTGGATCAAGCTAATATCATGTTAAATGTTGTTTTTACAACTCTAAGATATGATAATCATTATATAACATGCCTTTATTTTCATTTTTCCCTTTTAATACAGTGATATTCCTATTGCCTAATATGTATTTTATTCTTCATGTTATGCCTTGTTTACTCTCTCACTGGGCTTCATATCTCACCCTTTTTATATGTATGTCCTCGGGTGATCCCATGTAATTTTATGTACGAAGGAATTTTTTTAATGTAAATAAAGTTTTAAATATTTATGTTGTATTTTATGACATATTTTTTCAGGTAATTTTCCTAATTTTTTTAAAAAAACTTGACCTCTATATACTCATAGTTGTATTAAGTAAATGTTTGTGTAATAAATCATGTTGAAGTGTGATATGAAAAGCAGTGTTATTATAGCATTGGACCCAGTCAAGGCTGACACAATTATTTTATTAGAGCCACCCAAGAGTGTTATTGATGTGAAATGTTTCATATGGTTATTAGGGTACAATAAATGGATTGTACCCATTTTCACTATATTGGAAGCACCATTGAAAAAATTTATAAGAAAAAACAATTGAAAATGTGGGTTTTTGTGATGAATCATGCACTAGGATTAGTTATATTATTATTTAGAGACATGACATTATTTCTTATGATTCATTTCATTTGAGACCACATGATAAAAAATACATGAACAACTATACTGAGTTAGCATTAGTAGACAAAACAATAATAATTTTTAGACACCACCTGATGGGAGAGCGGTTTAACATTTACAATAACTTGATCTGTATCAAGTATATATTCTCTCAAAATGAAGAAAATATGATACATAGGTGATGGATAGAGTTCCTCTAGGAAAATTAGTATGTTTGTTTCAATACTCCTCAGAATGGGCTAATAGTTGGCTTAGGTTTTTGAAAATATAAGCTAGTTTCAGTTGTACATTGTGGAGAATCTCAAAAATTTTCCATGAACATCAATATCAGTATTTTTTGCCAAGGATAAGTAGGGTATTTTTAGGGATTGTATCCAAATTCATCAGTTATCAACAAGTTATGGATGACCACTATGTTCTAGCGAGTTCAATTTAACCACTTGATGTTGCAGAGATGATGTGGAATGAAATATCCATGGAACTAATAATGGGGTTACCACATATATACATGGGATATGATTCAATCTAGGTTATCATATATTTACTCTTTATGTTGCTCTACATAATATATATATATATGTTAGTAGTGTGTAGAATTGTAACACCCCAGGTAAATAAAGAGTATGAAATTTTCAAATTTATCCATATTTGTGAATAAAATATTAATATAACTTTAAAGGGTACGCTATGCTCGATGGCGTACCCAACACGCAACAATGAGTTTCTTGGGAATCTTACGTTGCACTCTACTAATAAAATAATATTATTTTAAAAGGTAGTTAACGTAAAGTTGTTGAGATGGTGGGAATGAATAGAACTAACTTAAAAATTATTATATATGTATTTCAAATATTTTTACTTTTTACAATAAAAGTTAGATGATTAAAAATGCGAATGAATCCAATTTTAAGCGTAAGCATTCTAATATTCTTTAAAAGGTCGATTAACCGCCATTTAATGGAGAACCTCTTTTAAATCCCCTTTTTGAAAATTTTATGTGTTATATTTGACAAAATAAAATTCTTCTTTATAATTGGGACATCAAAATTTACTTTGTATAAATTTTTGGTATTTTTCCGAAAAAAGATCAATTTTTAATGAATAGTGAAAAATGTTGTATTTTAACTCAAAACCTAATTTTAATATAATATATTTATATGATTAGATTATATTTTTAATTGTTTTTAAAGTGAAATTAGAATATATTTTTACTATTTAATCCAATAGTGGTCGTTGGAAGTAATTTCACTATCAAATCAGACTTAAACTAGGGTCAATCTTTTGGTACATTTTGTTTCATAAAAACACGCTATTTGTTTTGACAGTGGGAATTAATTACTAAATTAATTAATGAAACTGATATGTTTTGAATTTTTTAAAATAGAATTCATTTTTGAATTTGAAATAGCAAATATAGCTTAGGATGAATTGTTTGTAATTTTCTGAAAAACATCAATTTTTTATGAATAGTGAAACCACTAAGTGGTACTTATAAAAACTGATTTTCGGTTTAAATGAAAATTTCCCACCTCTATATTTTTAATTTCAAAAATCCAACATACATGGTTGTCATTAAGAAGTAAAATGTGGTTCAATGGGATTAAAATAATTTTTGGTGAATAGTAACTTATTAAGTTTTTAATCGCGATTAAAGGTAATTAGTGTAGTTTAAGGTAAGAATAATGTTTTAATAAAATGAAATGACCTAGACACATGTACTACCCACTTTTGATGAGTCATGGCCGACCAATAAAATCCATGGTTCATCTTGGGAACCCCATGGAGCCACATTGGTTGGAAAATGACATAAATACCTTTTTAGTTAATGTTAAAATTAAAATGGCACAAACACGAGTTGTTTAACTAAAACAGTTTTTACATGTGGTTATACAAGTAAGATTTCGGACAATAAATAGTAATTGGAAATATAAAAATATTTCCTAAATCATAGTATTTTTTTAATAATTTTTATACATTAAATAATTTAAATTATTTATGACATCATGATGATGCAGTGATTACCTCATTATTTAACGATTTAAATAAAACGGAATGATAATGTAAAATCTAAGACATACACATTTCATAAACCCATTGGATGGGTGGATTTAGAACCCTTATAACCTTATCCTTGAAACACACCAATGTGGGACCATTAGAATCCGAAACTCATTCTAAAGTAAAGTAACATTTCCTTACATTCCAAGAGTGCCCCTCCTGTCCTCTTATAAAATGCCCCCACCTCTACCTCCTTTCCCACACTTCCAAACACTTTGGCTCGAGAAAACCCTGCCCATTGTTTCTATCCACATCCCTCTATATCTCTTTTAACCCTCACTTTGTGCAGAAGTCTTCCGAAGGAAGCCATTAAGATCAAACCAAACGGAGTTACCCGATTTTAATGTAATGTCTTCACTTGAGTCCTTTGGTTTTATTTTGCTTCTCCAACCCCATAAACTATTTTTATTCATTTATTTTGTAACAAATACAGTATCTTAAATATACTATGATGTTTTTATAAGATGGATTTGAGCTACACTTACACACACCTTTTTCTAATGGTTATAGAACATACTGTTTCTGTGGTTGGCGATTTTCTGCCTCACGAAACAATGATTGATCAATATTCTTTTAACACCTTTACAGGTGGCCATTATGATGTCACTGTATTTAATATATGATATATATTTCATTTATGTTTACTATATGTTTCTGTATTTTTGATTTAAAACATAACTTTATTCTTTTCATGTTGTGTAAATGCGATAATTTCATATGAGGAAGCGTGGACTACCGCCCCCCTCAAGTGATGTGACTCGTACATGAAATACATGGAATGTATAAAGAATGAAAAAAATGAACATATGTTACCTATATAACATATATATTATATTGTAATTATAATATATATATATATATATATCATTTATTTTTATTTCCATTAATATGACAAAAAAATGAACGTAGCGTTCATGCGTACGTAAGGCCTACCGTCTCCATGAACAGGTCTTTTCGATTTTTTATCTCCAAATGATATGGAATAGTATAAAATTAATATTTACTGGATATATATGATATTTTACTCATTAATACTATTCTGTATATTATTTACTTATAACTACATGGGAAATCATTTTTCAAACAAGTACATTTTTGACTCATGTACCAAACATCGACAAAAACGTCTGATATGAACTAACATCATTAAACAATTATTAAAACATTATAATATGTGATATTAACTGAATAATAATCTCTAATGGAGTTCCTTAGGCAATTATAAATTGAACGAAGTTTATTATTCAGGAATATAAAGAAACGAACCAGACAAGTCGGACTTGAGGTAAGGGATCCTACTTCTCTCTTTCTTTTTAAGTACACTCTTTTATGTCATTCATTTTAAAGCTCATCTTTCTTTTTATTGGGATGTTATATTATATTACTTTTACTTTAATTTTTATGTTCATATGATGAGAGACCCTATTCTCTCTCATCAATCCATTTTGGATGTTTTGAGTGGCACCGTTAAGCTGTCGAATTTTCATAAGGGAACCTACCCCTCTCTTTCTTTTTATGTACACTCTTTTATGTAATTATTTTTAAGATCACATTTCTTATGATTGGGATGTTCTTTTATATTAATCATACTGTAATTCTATTTTTCATATTATGAGATACCCTATTTGATATCATCAATCCATTTTTGGAAGTTCTATGTGGCGTTGTTAGGCCGCCGAGTGTTCGTAAGGGATTTTTCATCTCACTTTTATTCCCGTGACATTTATGCTACGTTTGCCACTACTTCCTTCGAGTGGTGTATGTAATGAATATTATTATACACATTTTGTTGTATAATTTCATTTTTTTGTATTTACATCTTCATTGTATGACCCTTCTTCCATGGGGTGTACGTTTCGAAAGTTACCCAAACCGGTAAGGGGACCTTTCACCCTCTTCTTTTTAAAAGAATTATTTTGTTATGTCTTTTAATTTACATATTATTATGTTGGGATATGTTATTATATATCCTTATTGATGTAATTTTTATATCCAAGTGATAATATACCATTCACTCTCTCATCAACTAATTTTCTGAATTTTGAAGTGACGCCGTAAGGCTTTCGAATTTTTACAAGGGAACATCTTAACCCAATTTTGATTTTTTTTTGTTCAACTTGTACTTCTTGAAAATTTCATCCTGTGAATATGGGTGAATGACCTCTTATTGTTTCACACTTAATATCCAATTATATTGGGTGTATTTTTATTTCTCACACATAATTATGTGATAGATTTATCCTTAATTTAAGGATACCATCTTTATAATGGATTCCATCTCAATTTACATTTCCATTGAGACTTCAGTGTTTTTATGCACCAATTAACTCTTATATGGTGTGTATACTATCCATTGACATATTATATCATGAATCCCTTTATTCTCATGATATTATAATGTCTGGATTAAATTTTATTCGGTAATTATTTTTTTTCAAGAGTCTATCATTTTGTTAAAAACTCTTTAACAAAAAATATCATTTTAAATGTTTTAAAGATTTATTATTCTATATCTTTATCAATAAAGTCCATGTTTTCAAAATGTATTTCAGTATTTATTTATATGGACATTACGTTTTAAAATTGTTATTCCATTAAAAGATTCAAAGTGGTATGGGACACATTGATTCAAAAATATATTCTAAATGGTTTTTGAAAATGGATTGTTTAATTCAATATCTTGGAATTACTTATTGTGATTTCAAATGAAATGTTGTTATTGAAATGTTTATATTCTCAATATTTTATGTGTAATAACGGTACTTGGACATTTTACGGGTGGTTACGTGAGAAACCATATGACGGCTGGTGCCGTGAATACCAGGACGGGTGGTTATGTTATAACCTCCAATGCATTGGTTATGGAAGTTAGCCGTATGGATATTCCATTAAGTATGTATGGAAGTTGGCAGAATGGCTATTCCATTAAGTGATATGTGTGGAAGTCGACTATATGGTTATTCCACTTAAGTATTTTTATTTCCCAAGTTACCCTTATATGTTATGTGTTCTTTATATGGGTTTTATGGTAATATTTTGGTTACAAAAGGGTATGTAATGATATTTTATTCAGTGAAGAGTTTTTACTACTTCATAAAGGTGAAGGTATTACTTTGATAAAGTATACATGGTTTACTTGTTGTTTTAAAAACTAACAGTTTTCATTATTTGTGTATACCTTACTGAGATTTTTATGCTCACCCCAAGTTTTTTTGAAATGTTTTTCACAAGACGTAATGTGGAATAGGGTCAAGGATGTGATCAAGGGAAAGTCATGCTATCTAAAACATGAAACTAGACATGTTTCTTTTTAAGAGTTTTTATTTTATGGAAACATAGTAGAATTTTATACTTTGAAATCTTTTGAGATGCAATAGTTATGTCCTAATTCTCTAAAACTATAAACGTGAAAGGATTCTAAATGTGAACTCTTCATTTAATACAATATTAAGTAAGGTGTAAGGTCAGGGCCTTATAGTTGGTATCAAAGGTCGGTTTAGATAACTTTAGAGGTTAGGGTATTCATTAAGCATAACTGTCATTACCATAATATTTAGGATTTCATAATGTGTCATAGTTTTTAGATAAATTGAATGAGTAAGTATATCTTCTTCATTAGTACATGATGGTTTTGTTGATATAATCACACTGACATTTCTGTTTTTAGTGAATGAAAGGATCTAGCTGGCACCAAAGTGACAATAGGTTTAAAGGAAACTGTGGTGGTTCTCTGATTATGAGACTTGATAAAAAGGGTATTCAATGAGGAAACTCGTGGTTGCTCTAAACCAACTATCAAGGATTGATGATCATTTTCTTGAACCATGGTATGTTCTGTAATGCATCATGTATGAGGTGACCAATCGATGTGGAAGTTCAAGTAATAATTATAATGGTAACCATTATGGTTTATTTGATCCTTACTTTTTAAGTAATTATGGGTTACTCTATGATATGATGGAAAATGAAAGGCATGAGATAATCTTGGTGATTATATTTGTTATGATTATTTTTGAAGATTTTATCTCATTTTTTGGGGAATGTTTTACTAATTATATAGTTTTGGAAAAAGGACAACACACAGATCGTGTGACAACCCGTCGCGTCGGACAAAGCTGCGGGAATCGAACCCACAACCAAAGTTCAACTAGTATTTAACCCCTAACACTGGACAACGTGATTTCCCTGGTTAGTTTGACTGATTATTTTTAGTTAGATGACTTTATGAATTAAAAGTAAGATGATTTTGGGTAATCTATGGAAATTTATTAACCTATCATGAGGATATGTGATTAGGTTAATTACTTTCCAATATGAGAATTTAAGAGAAACAGATGTTATTTAGAGAAAAAAGTTAATGTGTACCTTGGAAGACTATGCGATTAAATCCTCAAAATATTTGGGTTTCAATCTTAGTTTGGTTTACATTGTGGAATTTTATGGAAATTTTTTTTGTCTAATGGTCTTCGTTGAACTTTGGGTTTTGTTGGACAAATTTTGGAGACTAAGAATAGATTTTCTTTTTATAAAGGGTTATCCTTTTCTAGATTATCTGATCTTTTTCTAACAATTTTGGTTTTGGTAAGGTTATAAAGACATGGTAAATATATAGTTATATTTTGTGGATTCGGTGATTCTCTAGAAGTTGATTATAGTACTCTTAATGCGAACAACTCTTCCTAAATACTCATCTTTGGAGAAAATTTGAGTTTGTGTAAGGAACATAATAAAAGTTGAAAGTCATCATGATAGGTGATTATGTTTCTTTATGAATAAATTCCTCAATAAAAATTAACTTAAATAAAAAAATGTTGTCTATTAAATTTTCCTACCGGGGAATCAAATACTGTTTATCCCATAACATGTTTGTGATTTTCTTGTGGTTAACTTTTCCTAGACATGTTTACTATCACTATCCAACAGAAAATGACTCTTTGTTTTCTCCTCCATCTCCATATTTTCATACATGGAATCCTAGTATAGGTTAACTAGGGTGACCTTTGTACTTATCTTTCTTTATTTTAAAATTATTGATTTACAGACACATGTTCCGATGTGGGATTTTCAATGAAGTTTCTAAGACCAATTTTAAAATTGCAAGGATGCAATTCCCTAAAGGGGGGAAGGATGTAACACCTTAGGTAAATAAATAGTATGAAATTTTCACATTTATCCATATTTGTGAATAAATTATTAATATAACTTTTAAGGGGATTCTATGCTTGATGGCATACCTAACACGCAACAAAAAGTTTCTTGGGAATATTACGTTGCACTATAATAATAAAATAATATTATTTTAAAAGGTAGTTAACGCCTAATTGTTGTGATGGTTGGAATGAATAGAACTAAATAAAAAATGATTACATATGTTTGTAAAATATTTTTACTTTTTACAATAAAATTTAGAGGATTAAAAATGCGAATGAATCCAATTTTAAGCGTAATCATTGTAATATTCTTTAAAAGGTCAATTAACCGCCTTTTGATTGTGAACCTCTTTTAAATCAACTTTTTGAAAATTGTATGTGTTATATTTGACAAAATAAAATTTTTCTTTAGAATCGGGACATCAAAATTTACTTTCTGTAATTTTTTGGTATTTTTTCGAAAAAGTTCAATTTATTATGAATAGTGAAAAATGTTGTATTTAAATTCAAAACCTCCTTTTAATATAATTTATTTATATGATTAGATTATATTTTGAGTTGTTTTTAATGTGAAATTAGAATATATTATTACCATTTAATCCAATAGTGGTCGTTGGAATTATTTTTACATTGAAATCGGACATAAACTAGTGTCAATATTTTGATACATTTTGTTTCATAAAAACAAACTATTTGTTTTTGACATCATGAATAAATTATTAAATTAAATAATTAAACTTATATGTTTTTAATTTTTTAAAATATACATCATTTTTGAATTTGGAATATCAAACATATCTTAGGGTGAATTTTTGGTAATTTTCTGAAAAACATTAATTATTAATGAATAGTAAAACCACTAAGTGGTACTTATAAAAACTGATTATCCGTTTAAATGATATTTTTCCACCTTTGTGTTTTGAATTTCAAAAAATCCAACATACATGGTTGTCATTAAGATGTAAAATTTTGTTCAATGGGATTAAAATAATTTTTTGGTGAATAGTAACTTATTATGTTTTTAATCGTGATTAGAGGTAATTTGTGTAGTTTAAGGTAAGAATAATGTTTTAATAAAATATAATGACCTAGACTCATGTCATACCCTCATTGGATGAGTAATTTCTAGACAAGACAATCCATGGGTCAACTTGGAGATCCCATGGAGCAACTTTGGTTGGAAAATGACATTAATACCTTTTTATTTAACGTTAAAATTAAAATGTCACAAACATGAGTTATTTACGTAAAAATATGTTTACATGGGTTATTAAAGTCATATGTTTTACTATAAATAGTCATTTGAAATCTAAAACAATTTCATACATCATAGTATTTTTATTATAATTTTTAGACATTAAATAAATAAAATTATTTATGACATCATGATGATGCAAAGATTACCTCATTATTTAAAAATTTAAATAAAATGGAATGATAATGTAAAATCTAAGACCTACACATGTCCAAAACCTATTGTATGAGTGGATTTAGAACCCTTATCACCTTATCCTAGAAACACATCAATGCGGTACCATTAAAATCCGAAACTAATTCTAAAGTAAAGTAACATTTCCTTACATTCCAAGAGTGCCCCTCCTCTCCTCTTATAAAAGGCCCCCAACTCTACTTCCTTACCCACACATCCAAAGACTTTGGCTCTGACAAACCATTCCCATTATGTCTCTCCAAATCCCTCTATAACTCTTTTAAGCCTCATATTGGGCAGAAGTCTTCCCCAAGAAGCCATTGTACTCAAACCAAAGGGAGTTACCCGGTTTTAAGGTAACGTCTTCACTTGAGTCCTTTTATTTTATTTTGCTTCTACGATCCCTTAAAATCTTTTTGTTCATTTCATTTGTAAAAAATACAGTATATTCAATATAATTGGATGTTGTTATAAGAAGGATTTGAGCTACACTTACACACACCTTCGTCTAATGGTTAAAGAACATTCTGTTTCTGTGGTTGGTGATTTTCTACCTCACGAAACGATGATTTTTCAATATTATTTAAACACCTTTAAAGGTTGCAATAATGATGTCACTGTATTTTATATATTATATATATGGTATTTATGTTTAATATATGGTTCTATATTTTATATTTAAAAAATAACTTTATTCTTTTCATGTTGTGTAAATGCGATAATTTCATATGAGGAAGTGTGGACTACCGCCCCTCAAGTGATGTGACTCGTACATGAAATATATGGAATGTATTAAGAATGAAATTAATGAACATATGTGACCTATATAACATATAATTTTTACTGGAATTATAATATATATATATATATATCATTTATTTCAATTTCCATTAATATGACAGAAAAATGAAAGTAGCGTTCATGCGTACGTACGACCTACCGTCTCCATTAATGGTGCTTTTCATTTTTTATCTCCAAATGATTTGGAATATTATAAAATGAATATGTACCGGATATATATTATATTTTACTAATTAATATTATTATGGAAATTATTTACATATAACTACAAGGGAAATCATTTTTCAAACAAGTTCATTTTTTAATCATGTACAAAACATCGGAAAAAACGTCTGATATGAACTAACATTATTAAACAATTATTATAACATTATAATCTTTGATATTAAATTAATAATAATCATTAAATGAAGTACATAGGAAATTATAAATTGACCAATGTTTATTATTCTGGAATATAATGAAACGAACAAGACAAGTCGGACATGAGGTAAGGGATCCTACTCCTCTATTTCTTTTTAAGTACACTCTTTTATGTCATTCCTCTTAAATCTCAAATTACTTGTTATTGTGATGTTATTTTAGATTACTCTTACTGTAATTTTTATGTTCATATGATGAGATACCCTATTCTCTCTCATAAATCCATTTTGGATGTTTTGAGTGGCGCTGTTAGGCTGCCGAATTTTCATAAGGAAACCTACACCTCTCATTCTTTTTACGTACCCTCTTTTATGTCATTATTTTTAAGATCATATTTCTTATGATTGGGATGTTCTTTTATATTAATCGTACTGCAGTTTTATTGTTCATATTATGAGATACCCTATTTGATCTCATCAATCCTTTTTTGGATGTTCTATATGGCGTTGTTAGGCTGCCGAGTTTTCGTAAGGGATTTTTCATCTCACTTTTATTCCCGTGACATTTATGCTATGTTTGCCACTATTTCCTTCAAGTGGTGTATGTACTTACCATTATTATACAATTTTTTTAGTATAATTTCATTTTTGGGTATTTAAATCTTCATTTTATGTCCCTTCTTCTATGTGGTGTACGTTTCGAAAGTTACCCAACTCGGTAAGGGGACCTTTCACCCTCATCTTTTTAAAAGACTTCTTTTGTTATGCATTTTAATTTACATCTTATTATGTTGGGATATGATCTTATATATCCTTATTGATGTAAATTTTATTTCCAAGTGATAAGATACCATTAACTCTCTCATCAACTAATTTTCTGAATTTTTGAAGTGATGTCGTAAGGCTGTCGAATTTTTACAAGGGAACATCTTAACCCAATTTCGTTTTTTTTGGGTTCAACTTGTACTTCTTGAACATGTCATCCTATGAATATTTGGTAATGACCTCTTATTGTTTCACACTTAATATCGACTTATATTGGGTGTATTTTTATTTCTCACACATAATAATGTGATAGATTTATTCTTAATTTAAGGATACCATCTTTATAATGGATTCCATATCAATTTACATTTCCATTGAGACTTCATTGTTGTTATGAACCAATTCACTCTTATATGGTGTGTATAATATCCTTTGACCTATTATATCCAGAATCCCATAATTCTCATGATATTATTAAGTTCATATTTAATGTTATTCCGTAATTATTTATATTCAATAGTATCTCATTTTGTTAAAAACACTTTAACAAAAAATATCGTTTTAAATGTTTTAATGATTTATTATTCTAAATATTTATCTTTAATTTCCACATTTTAAAAAAAATTCAGTATTTATTTATAAAGACATTAATGTTAAAAAACTGTAATTCCATAAAAATAATCAAAGGGGTATGGGACATTTTGACTCAAAAATATCTTCTAAATGGTTTTTGGAAATGGATTGATTAATTCAATATCTTGGAATTACTTATTGTGATTGCAAATGAAATGTTGTTTTTGAAATGATTATATTTTCAATATTTTATGTTTAATTATGGTACTTGGACATTTTACGTGTGGTTACATGATAAACCATATGACAGGTGGTGTTGTGAATACCAGGATGGGTGGTTACGTTATAACCTCCAATGCATTGGGTATGGAAGCCAGCCGTATGGCTATTCCATTATGTATGTATGGAAGTTGGTCGAATGGCTATTCCATTAAGTGATATGTGTGGATATCGATCGTATTGTTATTCCACTTATGTATTTTTCTGTCCCTAGTTACCTTTATATGTTATGTGTTCTTTATATAGGTTTTATGGTAATATTTTGGTTATAATATGGTAAGTAATGATATTTTATTCAGTGAAGAGTTTTTACGGCTTAATAAAGGTGAATGTATCACTTCGATAAAGTATACATGGTTTACTTGTTGTTTTAAAAACTAACAGTTTTTATTCTTTGTGTATCCCTTACTGTGCTTTTTATGCTCACCCCTAGTTTTTTTGAAATGTTTTTCACAGAACATAATGTGGAATAGTTTTAAGGATGGGATAAAGGGAATGTCATGCTTTCTAATTCATGGAACTAGGAATGTTTCTTTTTAAGAGTTTTTATTTTATGGAAACTTAGTAGATGTGTCTACTTTGTAATATTTTGAGAAGTAATAGTTATGTCTTAATTCTCTAGATCTCTAAACCTGAAAAGATACCCAATGTGAATTATTAATTTAATTCAATATAAATTATAGTTTAAGGCCGGAGCCATATATGTATAGAGCATGATGAGCCTCTACTTACATGATTTCATCCAGACCCATGGAGTTACCATTATGATTCATTCACATAGTGGCCCCCACTTCACATCATGATATAGAGTGGATTGTAAGATGTAATTATGGAATAGTTTCACTTGTGAAAATAATTTCATTCACAGAAAGGTGTCCAAGAAAACCAGACCATTAAGATCTTGCATGATAGGTTTTGGAACATCATGTGATACTTTGTATATATATGGGAATATCATCTATAATTGGTTGAGATTTTGTACAAAAATATTTACCCTCCCACAATTGGTTTGGCTCCAATAAAATAATTTTTTGGAAGGACATATAGGGCACAACCGTTCTAGACTATTCTAGGTGAGTCGACAGTCATGGTATAAGAGTTGGTTCAACAAACAATAATGGAGCTTCAAATCATCCAGGAGAAGATGAGGACTACCCTAAGATGTTAGAAGTATTATGTTGATTGTTTAAGGATAACTATTGATTTAGTGTACAGACACCATATGCTCCAAAGGGTCTCACACAAATGTGGATTTGGGATATTTTACTATGAAGACAATTAATCTCAATGATTCATTGTCCTATTCTATATATTTAATAGAGTGGGATAGGTGGGATACTTGTTATCTCTATCATCGTGTTAGACCGTGTACATTATTCCTTCCACATGTTAGTGATGAGGATGTGTGTATATGACACATCAAATGTTATTTAATGGGGTTAGATAGACATTGTGGATGGAGATACCATTGGTGAGAAACAATTGGATATTTTTTATCAGAAGGAGATGATCCTTTGTAGAAAAATGATTCCCCATCTATGTGTATTGTGGTAGTATGAGAATATTTTAGAGATCACATGAGGGAGAGATACCCATATACGAGATGAATATCCTCATTTTTTTATATATTATTTTTATATCATTCAATTATGTAATGTTAAAAAGTGGGGAGATTCAAATCACAAATACTGTCAGCGTATATTTTCTGAAATTATATGGAATTCATTCAACACTGGGTTCCAAGACAAAGTGTGATTTTGAGGATTAATGTTCCTATAATAAATATATTAAAGACATTAAATATATTAACAACACAAAGGTGTAGTTTTCCAAAAATATTTGAATTACACACGATTGAGGTTCAATATTATAAATCTAAGGGAACCATTAATTTTAGAATTAATGTTTTACCCTATTTGTGACATAATCATTTTTAGTGTGAGGAAAAAGTTATTGAATATGCGGAATAAATGAGAAACATTTGTTAATTGATTTATTTTATTTTCTTTGATGAAATGTCCATAATTATTTTTAAAATAAATTATTAATGTATCAATGTTAGATTATATTTATGGATTTTATATATACATTGAATTTATTTTCCACTTCATACATCTATCTATATGATAATGGGTCAATTTTGAATAATCAATGGCTATGTTTCGTTACTCTCATTTGAGTAACTATGGATTTATTGAACCTTTTTCCACACATTAATTTCATGAAATTTAATTGGCTCGTGTTTTGATGATCCCCTAGTATTCGATCATTTTGAGGCCTTTCATCATTGTAACATATCAATGATGAAGGGGAAATTTCTTATCAAGAATAAAATCGGGGTGGAAAAAATGATGGAGGATGGTAGAAGATGGATACAAATGGATTTCACATTCACATTCATTCTTTATTGAAGTGATATGAGAGATGGATTCACATTTTCATTTAATGAGTATATCTATACTAAAATCCTAACTAGAATCAATGAAATGGGATGACCAAACCCAGAGATGTGATATTAAGAGAGGTTGGTGGGTCCAATGACATGAAAGATGAAACATAGGATGATACTGAGGGATCTTGAAAATATTGAGAGTTGATGTCTGATTTTTGTGATAACACCTAATGTGGGAACCCTTTGGTATGACACCTGGGTTTTAGTGATGAGTAAAATATCATATAAGCTCTAACCCAATGGAATTCGATGTGGACCTTCTCTAGATCACTATTTAATTCTTAATTAGACACAAAATCATGGACTAGATTACACGGTCTTGAACCCATTGTGTACATTTACACATCTAGATATACGAGGGAAAAACCATTTGTACAAATGTTGGGACACATGCATGGCTATTTGTACGTGGGAATGAATATGATAGATTTAAAATGATAAAGGATACCTTTACACATTTTGTTTTATCACATACAAAATATTTATATTTATGTTTACATTTCATGTGAGATGTTACCTCAATTAAATACCAGGGGATATATGGACTTTCCATGTACCCATGGAACAAAAATTTTACCAACATTGAGTAGGTATGTATCCCTTCATTTATTTAATTACAGAGCAATATTGGTTGGATTAATACATTGGTCCATTATCTTGAGAATAAAATGAGATATTATATCTACATCCTAGGATTGTGATCCCTTATAGAGGATGATTGTCAAATATTATTTTTGAAGTTCCTCTATTAGACTACAGTGTGGTCATCTATCATATTACACCATAGGTGTGGTTTTATAAATTATTGTGACTTCCATGTGTAATGAGTTTATCCTTTATCTATAAGTCTATATTAGTTTGGAATTAATTATCATTAATATATGATACCCTGTATAAATGGTTGATCCAGATTTTGTATGGTGTGTCCCCTAGCTATCTTTAGTAAGACCATATATGTGGTATTAAGGGTCATCTAAGTCCCGTGATATTCCATGGGTGGAGATCAATGATATGGACCTCATGGATGTGTTTTATTCGTGATGGAATGGGCCATTGAGGGGTTTATCTAAGAAAAATCATCTTATATAGAAAAAGAATATATAGGATGTTGATTGTGATCACCTGGTGGCACAATGCCCTTCCAAAGTATATATAATATTTCAATTGGTTTTATTTTGATATGTATTAATGTTATGAGATAAATAATATTGATACATCATGTTTAGTGCTTTCAGGTAGCCTTATTGGGTATTAATATACTCAAAGATAAATGTGCTATGCATGCATGTGTCGTATCTTAGGATGATTAAGATCCATTTGATGGTTTCCTATGAGTATAGTGAGATAGTGGGGAATATATTGAGCATTACATACTAAAGTGTTTTTTAGGTGCTTGAATTTTATCATAGTTTTTAACCATGTATTAGGATGGTCTCTTCTTAGTTTTTGGTTAGGCTTCTTTTTTCCCCTATTTCATTTCACTTATTTACTACTATACATTAATTATAGGATTATAGATGTATTCATGAATTGATTTTTGTTTTTTTACATTTCATCATTGTGTGTCATTGGATATGTGAGTGGGTACATATAAATTTAGTGAATGAATTCCATTTTTGATATGTGCATACTCGTCACTAGTTGCTAGCCAATAGCCTATTGGTTGTGGGATTGATGTAGTTATGAGTGAAACCCCAGTGGATTGGAATGTGAAAATTTAAATCCATAAATGATATTTACTAATATATAAAAGTGATAATAATATATGGAATTTAATTATTTTAAACCAACCAAATGAGGGTTTCAAGGTCAAATGTCCCTTATCTCAAGTCTAAATAACCATGTATGTTTGTTAACTCCAATATAATATAAATTCAACAATGCTAAAACTATTTGCATCCATTTCTAGTTTTAATAAATTAGAATTAAACAATTAATTAAATTTATTTTAGTAAGATATTTAATTTCATAATCAGTTATGCCCACATCAGGCTTCTTGTTGACATTCAACGCATACATCAAAAATGACATTAGTAGGATGAAAACGTTCAATGTTGTCATAATTTAAATAAATGAAGAATAAAAATAAATAAATAATTATCAATTATATACATTAAAAATTTATTTAAAACCATAAACAAATATGATTGTGAAATATGAAATTTATTATAATCATAGAGACGGGAGGCTATATATATGCATGTGTAATGATTTAATTTTTCAAAGAGAATGACTGGAAAAATTTAATTACAATATTATCATTAAAAAATCATTGTAAAATCATAACTATAATATTTTAACTTTAAGTAAAATTATATAAACATTTCAAGTTGTATGGTCATGAAAAATGAATTATATCGCATAATGGAGGTGGAAAACCCCACAAATGCACACAAGACATTTCCATTTCTAATGGGTTAAAAGTAATGAAAAATAATGACATATTTAATTTAAACAATGATAATTATGCAACTAATATCATATTCATATATTTTATCCTTCATTATATCCATCTATAAGAGATATTGATAGAGAACAAATTACATCGATTCACGTGGTAGTAGTTCTCTACGAACATGAACAATGGTATCATTAAGTATTTTATTAATGTGAATATATAAACATATTATTACATTAAAATAATATATTATCATTACAGAAAATATTATTATGGTATTAGTTCAACATATTTATTTAATATATGAAGGATTAAAAGTTGAAATAAAAAAAAATTCAGCAAAGAATTATACATATTCATTGGACAACCTCTTTAGGTTTATAAATCTAACATTTATATTATGCGTTTATGTTAAAAAAATCCACATGGATTTGGTATGGATTATATGAACGTGGTTTGGAAGGTAATGGATGAAAAAAACCATTTAGTTTGTAGAGAATAGGAGAAGAGGTTTTCATAAATTAGAGGTTGAGATGACACAATTTTATATTATGAAAATATTAACCTATATTTATGATTTACAAATGAAAAATTGATAATAAATGTAAAATTTAAGAATAAGATAACATATAATGATTAAATATTTCCAAAAAATTATTGTTTATAAATTTTTTTTTATTTTGTAAAATATATATTTACATTAATACCAAATAAACCGATTTTAACCTTAACTATGGTAACAAAATTTTACTATCATTTCTATTTGATATTAAAATAACATATATTGACTATATTTACTCATATTAATTGTCATTTTTTTACTTATATAATCCATTATATCAAATTAAATTCTTATAAGTTGAAGAATTTCATTTAATATTAAACATAAAAACAAGAGTAAATGGTTATTTTGAGAAATTCATTTACATATGAAATTATTTTTATAAAATATTAATTTATTAAAATACTTATAATAAAATTTATTTGATTATATAATATCAAAATTAACTAATTAAAATTAAAAACTAAATTAAAATACAATTTCAAAATGTAAATAACAAAAACGAAAAGATAATTTACATTAAAAATAATTAATTTTCATTATTAATTATTAAACAAATCCTCTTTGTATGATCCAAAAACTTCATAATATCATATATCATAAATTATAATTTTAATAAATAACATTATTATTTGTAAAAAATACTATATTTATTTTAAGTTTTAGTTTTAAATAAAACTATATAATCCATGAAATAAAATGTTCTTTACCAAATTAGTATTTATTTATGAATAAAAAATTAAATAATAATATTTTATTTTTTATTAATCTCTAATATATAAATAATAAATGAATATGATTTCTTTTATAATTAACATGTTATTTATACATGCAGTTCTTTTATTATTTATTTCTATTTTTGACAAATAATGTTTGTATTTTTAAGACATCTAGACGAATCAAAAAATTATGAAGTCATGTTGAAAAAATAATATTATACAAGAAAAATATATATTTTTCATAATATTATTATAATTTGTAATACATGGGCTATACCACAAAATATAGAATGGTAATGTAATAAAAATGTGATTGAAATTCCATGATTGTAATCATTTTTGTTATAAAAAGAAGCATAAAAATGAAAAAATAATAGTTTATCCTTATGAATATAATAAAAAAATCAAATATTTATGTGGATGTTGATTCATGCACATTGTAATTAAGAAAGAGAAAAAAATCGTGTTTCAATTACAAGTGTAATGATGTATTCTAGTGAGTTATGAAATACTGGTGTATCAATAGAAAAATATTTAACATGTGTTATGTGTCTTCATCTAAAAGAGATTACACCTCCAAATATAGTTATTAACACAAAATAAATTCTCTAAGTGTATATTTCTAGTATTTTTATCACATAATAAAAAACCACTATATGGTCTTGTATGGGATGTGAAAAAATAAATCCATTGTCTAAAAATATTGACTAATATCTTAAATATAAAGATTATGGATTCAAACATCTCCCTATTCTCATAAGTTTTATATATAATTGGTATATTAATGATTGATTAAGTGGGAGATTAGTTCCATGGGTATTATAATGTATGTTTATAAATAATGATGAATATTAATTTACCAAGAGTTACATTTTGAAAGGTAGAGAAGGAGGTAGTGTCAAGGAAGAACATATATGTGAAGTAGTTTTAAAATATGAAAATGAAAAAATAATATAATAATCTATCTATATATGTTATAATTTAATTTAATTTATTGTGTAAGACAAAAGTAGAGTGAAAAAAATTTCCAATTCAAATTTCAATCATCGTAATGGACTTATCCCATTTTTTAAGGTACATTAATGATTTAAGGAACTATCAAGTTACGTTATTCTAAAAATTATTCAATTGAAATCTTGTTAGATATGTAACCCTAGTCAAGAATGTATATTAATTATATTTTTTTCTATAATAATAAATTACTATCAATTTACATATTTTTTATACCAAAAAGGTTTATTAGAGGAATGTTATTATGAATAAAAATTGGTTTGTTAATTGAGAATGATTACTCAATATATGATTAGCCACATCTTAAAATAAATAATTCCAATCAATAATTGAAGAAAATATTTACCAAGGGGGTCACTAATTAATTTTAAACATGTGGTATCAATTGATCAAAGAAGTTTAATCTATGCATATCATGAAATTTAATTTTTATTCACCAAAACGTTAACGTGAATTAGGTTTAATATTAATATGGAATGTGTATTACACAATAGGCATATATTATTTCTTAATAAATCATTCTTATGACTTATATTCACTAACTAGTATCTCATTAAATATATTTTGAATTATATAAATTATAGTTTTTATGTTTAATTTTCAATGGTGGGTGGATGAAAAAAATAATTTTTTTAGTATAATCAACTAAATGGTTAAATTGGTGTCGTGTAAGTGATTATGAATGGGGAGAATATAAGGAACCAAATATAAACATTGCACAATTTTTAGTTATGTCATGAATTCACATTAAAGATAATTTTTTGATTACTATTTTAGATAATTAGCCCATAATAATTATATAACATCTCAAAATTTACAATGTAGAAAAGTCTACCTGCTATTCATTTTTTTCAAAATATAAGACATTTTAAAATAAAATATTAATTTATTTTATTTATATAAATATTCATCCCATTATTCATGACATCTTACATTCACAGACCCAAAAATATAACATGTACGAAATATTTCAATTACATTGTATGAGAATAGAGAACTCAGTAAGGGATACTAAATAATGAATGAATCATTTTGTCTATGAATATTTCAAACTCATCAAACCATTTTCAAAGTCATAATTTATACCCATAAAACATAATATCATAGGTCGTGAAATCATAAGATTCCATAATAACTTATTTGAAATAATAAATAATAAATGTATCTTGTGGAATCAATAACATATTGAGATTTTAGTTATCACTTATACATAGGGAGTAACCTTCAAGGTTGCATTTTTAATAGCAATAATAGTATATTCAAAAACAATCATTAGAGAAACATTATAGTTTAATAATGTTTCATTTAAAAATATATTTGAGAGGTATAACGGGCTCACCAACCCTTAGTATATCATGTAACCACCCATATACATAAGAAATTATTATGAACCAATACATAAGAACAACACATATATCATACATAAAGGACAACTATCATTGCCAATTTGAAATCCCACGATATCATTTCAACTTATTGGTATAATCAACCCCATCTCAAACCCATTTTTAAAAACAAATTATATAAAAATAGAATATGGTATCTATTTTCATTTAAAAAAATGTACTATTATAGGGGAACCCAAATACAAAATAATGGTTGTGTAGATTATGATGTCATTGTCACCATATACGTTAAAAACATTACTTTTTTCATTATTTAGGGAAATTCATTCACTTCATATTAAATGATTCATTTAAAAAAAGACTGAAATTGAATATATGAATAAAATATATGATATTCAAAATTCTTTTTTCACATAATAGATGAATGATAAAATCAATAAGTTGATGTATTACCCAAAGAATGGAAAATTGGTTATGAAATTACCTTACCTTGAAACAGACTGGTCACGTACAATATTTATAATACCAAATAATATAATTAGGAGAAATTATACTTGATTTATATACAATTTCATGATTATTCAATTTTCTACATTACTTATTTCCATGTTATATTAATTGCATAATTATTTATGATCACATGGCATTTTTTGTGGATATTTTGTACTTGAGTCGATAATGATCATTCATTGATGTCAAAAGTTTATGTGGTAATAAGTCCTTCATATCCAGAATATAAAGCATTATATAAATATATTATATATTAATTATATAATTACATATATTAATCATTGAATACAAACTAAAAACATCATTCATTAAGATGTTATGTCATACATACGCATGAATGCCTATTTAAATTTTCATATATTATTCAAAAAAAGGAAATTAAAAGAAATGTATGTAAATTTGTATACATATATAATATAATTAAAGTATAATTAAATTTCATTTATATTATATATGAATATTATAAAAATTCATAATACATTCCATTTGATTTGTGAACAAATCACCTCATTTGATAGAGGTAATAGTCCACGAATCCCCAAATGAAGTTATCATATAACAACAATATGGAAATCAGGAAGTAATTTTTAATTCAACATTTATAAAATATAACCTAGGTTATAATATAAATATTTAAATATTATTTATCCTCAAAAATATTTTTATGACAATAAATGAATGTGGTAATGGGAGAAATAAAAAAAATCATGAAAGTGATTAACCCACATAATGTGGGAAAAAGATTCGTTTCATTGAATAATCGTATGGTATAAATGAGATTCATATGATATATTACATTAGAAACATAAAAAATCATTATTTAAAGTATTTTGGAGTTATCATGCTTTTATGGATTTAGGATGGGGGGATAATGTAGATAAATAAATGAAATTAAGAGGTGTACTTTGAGAAAATTACCTATTGAATATCCCCTTGTTGAAAGTCTATTGAGGACCATGGATTTAGTCTTTTGGAGATACAATCAGATGTTGGACATGTTTAGAGTGAGTAGTATAGGTTCTGTAAGAGTTTTATTATGATAAAAGTATTTTGTGGTTTGATAATTTGTAGTGGAGAGGTGGTATTTATAATTGATGAGAGGTGGGTTCAAGTTATTAATTTATGGATTAATTTATATTAAAATTAAAATATATAAAGGTGGTATTAAATTACATTACTTTGTTTTGTAATTAATGTTTTATGGGAAGGTTATGGTCGATAAACCAATAAAAAATCCCCTAAACTATTTTAGGATTTAGATATTTTAAGCCTTTATCTTTTAACTTTAACCCTGGAAAAATTTATACATTCACTACTATAAATAATTTTTTACTGTAGTAACTTTTTGTACATAAAAATTAAATTTAACATAGAAACTCATTTTCATATTATTATTCCAAAAATTTAAACCATTTTAACTAATATAATTATAATAATTTGGAAATTTATATTTAAAATAAATTCCAAGAAAAAACTAAAAAGCTCATTTTTAAAGTCAAATTTTAAAATGTTTGAAATGTTTTAATATCGAATTTCATGAATAAATTTAATTGAATGAAAAAAATTGGATTAAATGATAAAAAAATATCCATATATAATTTAAACCCAATTAAAAATGTCTTTTATCAATATAAATAAATAACACAAAAAGTAGTTTGAATTAAAATATAGTATTTTTCATTATTTATTAAAATATGAATTTTATCATAAAATACCAAAAAAATTATCGAAACAAAATATTGATGTCCCTCACCAAAAAAGAAGTAAATTTTGACAAATAAGACATATTAATGTGTCAAAAATTATATTTTATATGGGTTCACCATCAAAAGGTTGTAAAACTGCCATTTAAAAATGTTAGAGTATTTTATGTTTTAAATTTGAGGTATTCTTATTTTATGTCGATAAAATTAAATGAAATTAAGTATAAATAATAATAAACATGTTTAAACATAATATAATTAGTTTTTTTCATTCCTTATAATTCAACAACTATATAATAACTGCAATTTACCATAATAATACTAAGAATAGATTATTATTTGGTATAACTTTGTCTTCTGTGACACATAATATTTTGGAGAAACCCATTGTTGTGTGCTGAGAATGATTATTGGAATATTGTCCTTGTTAGGTAACATTAATATCACATTCATAAATATTAATTGATATAAAAATGTCTTATTCTATAATTACATGGGATTTTAAATCCTTCCCCCCTTTTGGAAATTACATACTCGCAATTTTATTCCCTTCAAAAATAAGTTGGGGTACTTATAACTCATATCATTTTTATATTACCATGTTCCCTCTTCAACCATATGGTTTTTCCACAAACCCTTAACCGTATGAATCACCTTATTTTGTAATACATACTTTTTGTGGTCATAAATATGGACATGTTGTTTATTATATAGAATATTATCATCCAAATGAACTACTTCTGACTCAAAATATGATATTAATATGACATATACTTTCATGACATTGAGATATGAAAAATAAGTGTACTGAGGATAAACACGGAGGTATATATACTCATTATGTAATGAATCCAATGATATCATATATTTCATTGAGTCCAATGAACCATGGACTCAAAGACAACTTGCTTTTCAATGTTTAGTCTTTGATAAAGGAAAGATCACCTACCACAAAAGAACGATCTTTCCTCCAATTATCATCATAATGATTCTACATTCTCATAGATGTCCTCATGTGTTTATAAATCAAATAAAAATTTTCAGTTATCTTTTCTACCAATTCTATGTCAATCAACTTTTATTAAACTTCATTAACCTAAAATGTGGGAGTTCACCGCCACATTCCATATGATGCCTCAAATGGTGAGATATGTAAAAATTAATGAAAACAATTATAATAATAATAGATAACCAATGAAATATGTTGATCCCAACATCCATGTTAATCCATTAAACAAAACCATGCGATATCCTACATGGTATTAATTGTTCATTATGACATCCTATATGATTGAGAATAAAAATATATTCTGAAATTTAATTGATTACTCAAAAAATTATAAAGTCATTTACAGAATATATAATTGTACCCCAAATCACAATAAAAAACAATGGATAGGGGAAATACATGTAACCTGACAATCTCTTTAAGATATAACAGATCATGTTGATCTAGATGATGTTTTTCTAATATAGGAAGAAAATGAGAAGATTTAGTCAATCTATCAACATTAACCCAAATCACATTGTTACTTCGAGAAGAATTTGATAATCCCCTTAAAAAATACATTGATATATTTCTCTATTTCCATTTTATCTTAGGAAAAGGATGAGGAATAACCTATAGAAACTATCGTTCTACTTTTACATATTGACAAGTCAAAAAAATTAATTATAATGTCAACAATATATATTCTCATTCCATCCCACCTGTAATGTTCATGAAGATCACTTTGCATCATTGTACTGCACGAATGAACCTAATATGGACAACAATGAGCTTTAGATAACACCTAATTCTTCAATTCTAAATCACAATGTACACATCACCTATTCACAAATCTCAAAAAACAGTATTTATCAATGTTAAATTAAGACCACTTACCCTTATGAACCAATTATACCTTTTTCTATAACTTAATATATTCCATTTGTGTTTTTTTTTGATTCGTTATAATAAATATTTCTTCTTTGAGACCAAACAAAACCCGATTAATTACCATCACTAACAACTTTGACACCAATATTCATCAAATCATTAACCAAAGGATCATATTCCAGATGTTTCATGGTTAATATAGCATTACAATTTTGAATCAAATAATTGAACTTTTTATTTTATTTTCCTCTATAATAATTTATAATGCAATCATAATCATTGATTAGTTCCAACAAACTTCTTTGTCTCATTTTAAATTCATTCAGATTTAATAAATAATTCAATATTTTGTGGTTAGTAAATATTTCACATTTTTCTTATTATAGATGATGTGACAAATATTTTGATGTAAAAAAATAATATAATTACATATCATGAGTTGGATAACATAACTCTTGAGATTTCAACTGACATTAAGCATAAGAAATTATCCAATCATTCTGCCCTAAGACACAAAAATGTAAATTCCACAAAACGTCACTATAGATAAAAAATTATCCATTTTTTGTAAGGTAATTCAAATATTGGATCATTCACCAATTTTCTTTTCAATCATGAAAATAATCATCACATTCTATTTTCCATACAAGCACACATAATTTTCAAGTAAACATATTAATTGGTCTTGAAAACCAGGAAATGTTTCAAAAAACCTCTTGTAATATCCTCTTAAACCAATAAATCTATGAATCTCAGTTTTATTTCTAGGTTTTCCAATTCATCGACATCGTTTATTATAATAGGATCAATTGTTATTCTATATTTTGAAAATAATGACAATGGAATAAAAATTATTGTATCCAGAACTCACGCTTTTTGAATATCACATATTTTTTGTCTTCATTTAAGGATTCCAAGAAAACAATGAAATGAATATGATGTTCCTTATTAATTTTAGAAAATAAAAAAAAATCATCAATAAACACAACATAAAACTTATTTGAGAACTCATAGAATATTCTTTCATATTACCCCAGATTGAAACAAGTGAATTATTTTACCCAAAAAATATAACAACAAATTTATAGAGGCCATAACTAGAATTAAATGCAGTGTTAGGAATTTAATATTCCTTTAAATTCAACTGATGGTACCCCGACCTCTTGACATCATTGGAAAAATATTATTCTCCATGGATATGGTCATCAAATCATCGATATGTGGAAAAGTATACCTATTCTTAACAGTGATGTAATCCAAGGCTCTATAATCAATTCAAATTCTCATTGAACCATATTTATTTTTGACAAACATGATAGGAGATCCGAATGATGATGTCATAGATTGAATGAAACCATTATCTATAACTCCTACAATTGCTTCTTCAAAATATAATTTTTAATTTTAACCATTAGATAATGCGGTAATGAAAATATATTATCATCTAGAACAAAGTAAAAAGTAAATTAATATTCTTTTGAAAAAATAATTCCATGAAACTCATTAGAGAAAATATCATGATGCTTATTTACCACTGCTACATTGTTAATCTGAATAGTTCCTATGTTTTCAAAAATATTTTCTAGATAATATTAATTTTCATATTTTAATAATTTTTCATCTTTTTGATATTTTATCAATTGTATGTTTTCACTATTTTACACCAACTTAAAGTAATTCTGAAATGAAACATCATTAGATCTAATTTCAATCATAGAATAGTAAATAAAATTCCAATCCACTAACATAAAAACATCAAACTATTCTAGATCCCTAATAGAATAGTTTTCATGTAAATAATTTCCATATAAAATTCATTTATACTCAAAATTTCCCCCATGTGACATTACCATACATTGGGGATTCATTTATTGAGGTGGAATTTTAAATTTACTAGAAATTTTCTAAAAAATGAGAAAATGTGTAGACATTGAATCAAATACAACTGTGGTATAATTTTATTAAACAAACAATCTACATGATAACACATTATTTGATGGCCCAAAAAATATTAAAGTATTTAAAAAATGTTTAAACATAACTCTCTGATTATATTCTGGCTGATTCCATTCTATCGAGTTCTTCATCAGACACTCGTCTTCTTAATGACTTATCTCATTACTCTTAATACATTTTACTGATTTTACATCTTATTTTGTGATACCACTACCATTTCTATTTTATTGTATTTATGTTCCTTATGTACTATTTTACCTCATCATAAGAATATACATGAATATAGAATGAATTTTCTAGTATGTTTTACCACAATTTTTACAAACTCTAAATATAATTTTCTTACAATCAGAAATTTTGATGAATTTTTCCCATTCTCCTTCCACAACGACCTCCTATTTTGCTTGATTTGAAATTGAACAAGATAATTATAAAACTCCATTTCAACCTATCTATAAATTGAAAAAGTTTTTCATAACATTTTAACTCACATGAAGCCAACACACATTGATAACATGGATTTAATCTTGAGTAAATATTATTTATTTTATTATCAATATCTCTAATGAAATTTAGAGAATACCATTATAGCAAATGGAATTTTATTTACAAGATTCCACTGATTTATCCTCGTTCCAAAATTTCAATAATTGTTTTTCCATATTACGTACAAACCCCTTAGGAAAATATTTATCAGGATATATACCTTTGATTTCATCGTAATAAATATGATCAGTCTCCTAACTTTTCCTTATATTCATAACAATTTACCACCACTGAACAAATTCATCTTCAAAATGGTAAACATAAAGACTAAATTTATGATATTTTTAACACCCCTTTACATCCAAAAATATTATAGGACCATAATCCACCCTTCATCTATCATAGGATCAGATGGTCCATTGAATGATGGGCGATGTTTCCTCATGAAATTATCCACCACTAAAATGATCCATTATGGTTTAATAGCCTAAAACATGTATGGATACCACCATCATTTATATCCTTATTCAATATTTACATAACAACAACACATTTTCCATTTCTTCTTTCGAACATTTCATGAAGTAAGATTAGAAGGTTGTCTTCCTCTACAAGTTATCCCAACTCAGCATCCATGTTTCCAATATGGAATATAATTATGATCAAATATATCATAGATGAAGAAACATGGTAATCATTAAATTATATATCATTTAAAGTTTTCCATAACGTAAAAAAAATCATGGATATTCAATTAAAAACATCTTAACCCCTAATGATATAAAAACCGAACAATGAAAAAAAATACAAGGCCCTAACATCATACCTTACAAAATCATGAATTATGTTAAGATTTCAAATTTAATATCTTATATAGTATATATTTATAGATAATTATTCTATATATATTATATTACACATAAAAATTTAGAGTGTGGATATGTATAAATACTATTAATTTTTTCGTAATCTATTATGTTTTAAAATAAAACATGAATTCATTTTTTGAAAAAAATCAATTATAACATTATTGATGACATATTAAATTATCTTACACAACCTTATACACTTTAATAATCATTTCAAAATATTTTTATTAGCACAAAAATATCAAAAACTTATTCGAAAAAAAGGAATAAATATATTTTCCCATGAATATTTTAATCTCTTTAAGACATTTTCCAAAAAAAATTATCCCCTAAAACACAAGATCATACCTTGTGAAATCATAAGAATTATTAAAACCATCACTAAAATCCTAAATCATAATGTTAACATGTTTCATCCAAAACATATATAAATTTTATCCTTAACAACTATGTGGGTAGTAACCTTCGTGGTTATATTTGGAAAACACATCATAGTATGACCCCTAAATCTCTTAGGAGAAAAATCTATCATTTAACACTGTCTAATTACCCAATTCACTAAAGAACTATAACTGGGTAAAACTCCTTAATTTTATCACACAAACCACCATATACATATTCAATTCCCATGATCAAAAACATACGCACAACACATAATTCATGCATAATGGAAAAATAATATTTCAACATTGAAATCAGAATATATCATTTCATGATATTGATATAATCAATCCCATGTAAAAACCATATTCAATACAATGAAACAAAATTGATTGTGTTATTCATTTTTCATTTAATATTTTTATGTCTTATAATGTAATCCAAATATCAAATAACGGTTATGGCGACAAAGAAGTCGTTGTCGTCATATATTGAAAAAACATTCCTTTTTCAATTTTCTATGGAATGTCAAAAACTCCATATAAAATAATTCCTTTTCAAAAATAATGAATGTATATAATTATATAAATAAATTATAATATATTAAAAATTCCCTTCACACGTAATATTTTAATGTGATAATAAATAAGTATATGTTTTACCCAGTACTGGAAATTTTGTTATGAAATACCTTTACCATAAGTCTGAATCGTCATGTAGAACATTTATAATCCTAAATAATAATATTACCATAATTCATATATTATTTATAACCCTTTTAAAGTTATTAGTAATTTTATATCACATATTACCAGGTTATAACAATTATATAATTTTTTTTGTTCACGTCAGACGTTTAGTCGATATTTTGTACGTGAGTTGAAAATGAATTTATAATCATGTCTATAGTTAATGTGGTTATATGTCCATAATATCTATAATAAAAGACATGATATATATAATATATATAAATAATATAATTAATTTTATAAATCTTTTATGAAAAACTAGATACATAATTCATTGAGATAGTAATCCAAACGTATGAATGTCTGTTATTTTCTTTTTTTCTTGTCAAGTGTAAGAATATAAAATTCCATGAAATTTATGTAAAAGTGTTTACATAAAAAATATAATATTATTCACATTAATATTTCATTTATATCATATATTTTATCTTAAAATGTCATTGATACATTCCATGTCATGTGATAATGAATCACAACATTTCGAGGAGGCAGTAGTCCAAACGTCCCCAATCAGAGTTATATTATAAGAACATTGGGAAAAATTATGGAATGTTTCATATTAAATTTATAGTATATTAACTATGTTATTATATAAATATTTAAATATAATTTATCCTAAAAATATTTTTAAGGAAAATAAGGATATTTGTAATGGAAAAAAGAACAAAATCATTATTCACACATGTGACTAATTAACAGAACATAGAAAACAATTTCCTTTCATTTAATAAGAGGAGATGAGAAATGAAATGGATTTTAGATATGAAACTATAATCTTAAAAATCCAATATTTATATTATTATTGTGTAGTAATTCATTTATGGATGAATGGAGTGAGGATAAAGAAGAAATTTAAAAAAAAATCAGAGAGGTAATTTGAGAAAATTACCTCTTGAATATACCCTACTTGAAAGACAATTGAGGTTCATGGATTTGGTATTTTTATGAGACAATGAGAACAAGGACGTAGGATAAGATATTGTGATTGTTTGGGAATATGTTTAAATAGTTATATTTTTTTGGTTCATAAATATGCAGTGGATAGGTTGTATTTATATTTGAGGAGATGTGTGTTCAAGTGAAAAATTTATTGACTACATAATAATAAAATCTAACCATATAGATGTGGAATTAAATTAAAATACACTAGATTAAACTTAATTCTTTATAGGATATTTTGGGTTGAGCCCCACCATAGAAAACATTAAATTCTGTATTTTTTGGCGTGTTAATCTTTTAACTTCTAACATTAACCCTTTATAAAAAATTACCCTTTAATATGGTAAATTCATTTTTGTCCATGATATCGTTTTTGAACCTAATATTTAAATTTACCATAAATAAAATTTTGGACATTATGATTCTAAATAATGAATCCATTTTTCCTAATTCAATTCACTGAATTGGGGAAATTTTATTTGAAATTAATTCTGCAGACAAAACTAAAGAAATTGTTTATAATGTGAAATGTACAAATGTTTGAAATGTTTTTATATCTAATATCATAAATAAATAAATTTAAATGAAAATTTTTTATTAAATTATAAAATAATTATCTAAATATACTTTAGAAAATATAAAACAAATTTTTTCAATATAAATAAATCACTCAAAAAAGTGGTTTTGAATTAATACACGGTATTTTTCACTTTTCATTAAAATAAAAATTTTATTATAAAAATAACAAAAAAAATTATCCAAATTAGATTTTTATGTTCATACTACAAATAATATGTTTATTTTTTGAAATATTACTTCTTAATGTGAAAAAACGTTATTTAAAATGGGGACTCCATAAAATGTCGGGAAAAATACCCTAAAAAATATACAATATTATATGATTAAAATTGGATTTATTATTAATTATATCCATAAAATATATTATTCAAATTTGAAAACATTTAATAATCATGTGTAATCATAATATATTTTGTTATATTTATTCACTCCAATTCAATGATAATACATTGAATACCATATGAAATTATTGTAATAATAATGTATTTTTTTTATAAATCAGTCTTCTATACAACAGTAGATTTCAGAGGAACACATTTTCATATGATGACTATTCTATTAGAAATTGAGTCCCTATTAAGGTAAAATAAATATTTATGTAGTATATATTAATAGATATGAAACTGTATTATTCCATAATTACCTGGGATGTTATAATGAAATTATGAGAATAGTACCCCTATAGAGTTTCATGATATAGAGGGAGAATAAATGAATTAAATATTTATATAATTACAACATCACATATTATTTAAATTAAAATAAGTATTATTGTGTGAAATATTATTTTCAGAGACTACCAGATAGGGGAAAATCACAACAAATGGGTGTGTGGATTTTGTGGGACAATATTAAAATAAACAAAATGGTAGAATAATGAACCCATGAAGACTTATATTGGAATCGTTGAAAATTTGTGTTAAATATGATGAATGCATATCATGATTCCTTTAATGGAGTTATTAATCTAAAATTGATGTAATTTGAATATGTTTTTATGTTTTTTTGTTAATATAGATGATATAAAATCCTTTTGAAGAATAAGAAGATAAGAAAATAATAATGTATGAATTGTATGATATTGATGTGTTGAATTAAGATACACAATAATATGGATTCATTTTATTATACTATTTTTCATTTCAATATATAGATGTTTTATTCCACTATGTTTATAAGGTAAAAAATCATGCAATTTCCTAAATTTATTCTGGTTTCTCTAATAAGAAATGATGACAAAAAAAAGGTAATATATGATAGGAATTATTATAAAAAAATATTGAATATGGATATAATCATATTAAAATCACTTATCCATGCTATAAAATTGGATTATCCTACTACCTTATGGGAATAATATAAACATAATAGTGTATTTGCCTCGGCAGCATTTGTTATATAGGTATTGATTATATCAATAATATGTGTCAGAGAATGGAAATAGAAATCATGTATTATGTTTTGGTTGTGCTAGGGTACTGGTTAATTTGTCATGGTAAAATGTGGAATCAAAATATTACTATTTTTATTCTTATACATCATAGCTTATAAACTTATCGATATACTTAGAGAATGTATGGTGTGGATAATAGAAATGTGAGAACTGTTAAAAATAAAAAATTCATATAAATAAAATATAACCCTGCACATCATTAATTGTAATACAATTTTGGTGTTTTCATATGTAATATCCAATCCACATATAGAGATTAATCAGTAATTAATTTTGGTAGTTTTTATATTTATTTAATCCGCATTCGATTGGGATTTACCTTTGGGTTTTTTGGTGAAAATTTTTAAAAAATGAAGACAATGTTGAAATGCATAGTTGGTGTATGGTTTGAAAAATATGTGTTCCCAACCAATGAAACCATAAAATACTAGACATAGAGGTTTCCCCTATATAACAAATTTCTTTTCAAACTGTACACCCTAAAAAAGAAATTTTGGGCCTTGTCCTATGAAATCGAGTGCATAAATTTTAACTAAAAAATCATTTTAATAGCCCCCAAACGCCCCAAACCACCCCCATTCAACACAAATTCAGACCACTATTGTTAGGGATATTATTTGATATTTCTAGAGGTATTACAAGGATATATAACTTCATTTCATAATGATTGTAATCTTGAATCAAAGATCATCTCGTATTATATTAAGTGGATATCATCCAAATACTTTCACATTCATCCTTCTTCATTAACATTCATCTGACGAGATTTTATTTTATTTATTTATATATCTATGTCTAGATTTGGTAAATATAGTTATAATATCATAGACATAGTTTTAGAATTAATGATATTGTGATTTTTTAATATTAGTTCAGGGTTTTGACATATATATATATATACATCATTGTGATGCTCAATTTTGGGGATTTCTATTGAGGGAAAGTTCATCTAAATAGATGAGTAAGGTGCTATTAGATTAAAATAACATCACATGGTGTTTGATTACATTGATTAATAAGTATGTAATTTCTAGAGTTTTTAGCAATCAGACTTCGAAATGGAATTAATTAATTAGGTGAATTAATCAATTAAATAATTGTGGAATTGTGGATTTAGAGAAATTGAATTGTGGAATTAATTATATGATATTGATGTTTTCAAATTGTTATAAATATTATAACTATTTACAATAATATGTAATTTTTCAATGGATATAATTGATAATTTAGTTAATTATGTTTTTATAATAGTGAGTATTGATTAATTAATTACTAAATTATTTAATTGAGGGAAAAAAATAATTAATTGAGTTGAATTAGTTAAGGATAGTAAACTGATAAATTAATTTATTAATTAGTAATGAAATTAAATTTGTTTATTTGTTTTTGAATTGATTAATGGAATTTATGAGTTTAGTTATTTTGTAGATAAAAAAATAATATTTTTTAGATGATTAAAAACATGTAGAATTTATAGGGGGATTGATATAGATAATAATTTATGTGAATTAATTAATGTAAATTTGGTTATTAAATTTTTATAAAAATGAATGGTAACATGGAAATTTAATTACATGAATTAAGGAATGGAAATTAGGCCATAGATTTTACTAAAATCACCATGCTAACTTGGTCATTAAAATATGTGAATTAATAAATGGTAACATTGTCATTGATTTTTGTGAGATAAGAATGGTAACATGTTCATTCAGATATGGGATTTTATTATTGGTTACATGGTCATTCATTTGTGATAAAGAAGAATGAGATCATGGTAATTCATGAGTGGTAATTATTGAACTGTAACATGGTCATTCATTTGTGAAAAATAAGAATGGTAACATGGTCATTAAATAGGGGGAATTAATTATTGTAATAATGGTAATTTAGTTATGTGAAATTAAGAATGGTAACATAGTTATTCTAGTATGTGATATACCTTGGGGAATGATCAGATTTTGGCATAGGATAAATTATGTATTGAGGTACGTGTGTCTATGGGAAACTGGGGGTTTGTGTAGTTGACTAAAGATTAATTGGTAATCTGATAACTGTTTAATTTTTTATAATAATTAATTCCTTATACAACAACATAAAATATTATTTTACATGATATTGTTTTAGATGTCGTTGGTGGTGACCTACTGAGTGTCACTATCTCTCAACTCATGCTGCATAATTGGTACTATAATATACATTATTTATGTATGAAAAGTCGAGGGAGAAATCCTTGTATTGGATACCTAGTTCAAGATTGAGCTTAGATGAGGGAACCAAGCATGGTTTGGGACCATTATTGGAGTCGTTAGTGTATTTCTTTAGGTTTTAATTTTAGACACTTGATACATACATTGGAATGGAATGTTTAATGATTCACATGGAAAGTGTATTACATGATCTGTTTATATTGAGTTATTAGATTCATTTATTGTAATATATATTGGTTATGATATTGTATATTATTTCCATTGTTTTATTACTCCTGTCAAAAGGTTATATTCTCCCCATGAATATCTTAAGAAAACATTTTTTTTATTCGACAACCTATCGCGTATGGTGAGGCGTTCTATGGGTCATGTAGTAACCGGCTCAGGGTTCCTTCATGGGGATCCCATGTGGGGACACTACAAATATTAATCATATGTACATTATTAATTTCATATTCATTTTTCATAATTTTGGAAAGGTATATAAGAGACTACGAAGAGTCAAGGATTGTCAATGCTCTTAATAATGAGATTTGTTGACCCATGTATGGGGGACAACCAATGAATGGGGGAAAACCCATCTACTCACGTGGTAGTGTTTTTATTATAATTATTTTGTTATATATTGATATTATTTCTCCAAGATGACACATTTTATTTTTGATGTGAAAATGGTTTTTGATATTTTTTGATAATCAAACGGTGTCCTGGAATTGAATGAATGTTGATTATGCATACATCATTCTAAGCACTCAATATTACATTGTGACTTGAATCACTCAAGGAATACATGAGAAAATGGGTTCTGAATAGGTTGTAGAACTGGAACTTTTTTTCTATAAATTTAAATTTGAATTTATAATAGTTACTAATAATAAATTGAATTTTTCAAATTGACTTATGATGGTAAAACGTGTGTATCAATGGAAAACATGATATGAGAACGTTTTAAAAATTGTTTTCCTGAACATTGTTTTAGGGTGGTTAAGGGATGTAGTTCCACCTACGTTTTCCGAGTTTAGACAGGTTTTGGAAAATAATTTTTTTATCTTTTTGGGTTTCCCTCTTATGTAAATATGGTAAAGTTATGAATCCTTGTCATGAGGTGATGTTTTCACATTTTAGAGAGTATGCCTCCATCATAATGCTTGTTTAGAAAATGATCGGGCTTCATGACAACGAATGATACTCTAATGGTGGAACATGAGGCACTAATAGTTTCATGTGATGGATTAGGGAAGCAGTTCTAAGAGAATAAAACTCGCCTCATGAAATACATGGAAAGGGAACCATGTATGGTTGTGAAGAGAATGTATGACTTGATGTGGGTTTTTCAAATATAGAATCCACAAATTTTTTCTAGAGAGGGTGGACCGAATGGAGATGAGTTCTTGGTTGATTATATCACGATGATACAAGATCATTTAGTGACACCTGATGATAAGCTATTAATGTTTCTCAAATACATGTAATTAGGATTTGTGATGTGTTTCAGGGTAATTCATGTGAAAAAATTTCAGTTTTAATGGATTCTACTAGATAAATTTTTCGAAATTCTACTAGATAACTTCTTCCTGGAGATGCTAATAAAGGATAGGGAAGTGGTGTTTATGTAGCAAACTCATGAGAGGATGTTCGTGATTGACTATGACAGATGCATTAAGGAATTTTAGTGCTTCTATCAATTATTATTAGGAGATGATATTTCTATGATGAGATGATTTTAGGAAAAAATTATGTGTCATATTATATACCATGTTACCCACGTTCAGTTAAATATTTTTACTAAGGATGTGGATCAGACTCTCATAGATGAGGGTAACCTGAAGGAGGCTTCTAGTGTTGGATAGGTTGTCCCTATTGTAAAATCAGTACATGAGACTTCTGACTATAGGAAGAATAGTTATGAAAACATTATTATGAATAATGGGATTCCAATTACTCAGAAAATACATTTGGTTAAACAATAAATTGGTGGAGAGATCATCCATCTATGTTTTAATCCATGTAATTATTATAGGTATTTTCCCTAACAACCCATTGTGTATTGATCATATGGAAATATTGGACATCTGATGAAATTCAGAAGGTCATAGTAATACACATTTATTGATGGTGGAGTAAGACATATACATGGTATAGGAAGTGGATATATTATATGGTATTAGAGTGGAGGATATAAATATACAAGACAATGTGGTTGATGTAGATTACATGATTCTTTTGGGAAAGAGTGCCCATATCAGGAGAGTGGTGTTCATCAAGGGAGTCAAAATACATCACATAGAAGATGGGTATGAATGTTTCACATACTATAACATACACTTGTGCATAACAAGGCTAGTCCAAAAATAGTGAGATGTATTGTTCATGTATATTCTAGATTATCTAGTGCCTAATTTTATTTTCGTACCTTCTATTCATTTATCACTTACAAAACATGTTAATGGATTTACCCTACTGTGGTGTTTATGATTGGGGTGATGACAATAGGCACATAGTTGGTTGTTTTTTCTAGGGACTTATGTTTGTGAAAGGGATGTTATATTGGAATTGGGGAGTATCATTTTCTTTAGGAACTATATATTCTTGATCTTCCAGGGTTTGACCAAATTAAGTATATAGACTCGATAGTCTCGTAACGAGACATCATTGACTATTACTGTTAGAGGGAAACAATTATGTATCATAAGGGGGATAAATATATTCACCATGTAGAGTGGGATATCCATGTAGTCCAAAAGGGTATAAATATTCATCAGTTGGGAGCGCACAAATCCCATGTTTATAGACTTTTCTTGGCTGAGTATGTTCTTAATAATGACATCTTTCCACTAGTGGTGGAATAGTTTCATGATATGTTTCTTCAATAATTATTAGTGTTAACTTCTAAGAGAGATGTGAAAGTCACTGTTGAGGTCATTTTAGGGGTTGATCTAATATCGATTCCACCATACCTAATGGAACCAATAGAGCTTCAAGAGAGAAAGAATATTCTAGAAGAGTTGGAGAAAAATGGTGTTATCCATCCTAGTATGTCACCTTGGAGATCACATGTGTTTTTTGAAATGAATTCTTATAGGAGATTACTCTTATGTGTCGATTAAATGATGTTTAACAAGATGAATGTCAATAACTGCTATCCACCTTCCCCATATGGAATATCTTTTTCAATGGTTTAGAGGATCTATTGTGTTCCCTAAGAATGACATTATATCAGGGAATAATTAGTTGAGATTTCAAACTTATTATATACTAATAACAACTTTTCAATAAATTTGTCACCTATATGAGTTCATCGTAATGATCATTATGTTGAAAAATGCATCATAAATGTTGATGAAATTGATGAAGAAGATATCTTATCCATGAATAGATAAGTTTTTTCACATATTTTTATATGAAACATTGGTGTACTCCAATACATTTGACTATTATGACATACATCATGTCATCTTCCTAAGTATAATGAGGGAGAGAAATCTATATGCAAAGGTATCTATTTTTAAATTTTTCATTGACCAAGTAAACATCTTGAGACACATAATCTTGTAGTATAGTGTGTCAATGGACACAAATATGGTTCAAGAAGTTGTATATTGGGAGATGACCGAGAACATATTTGATATACAAAAATTTCTGGGATTAGGTTGATATTATCGAGATTCATCCAGGACTTTTCGTGTTTAGCAGCACCACATTCGAGCTTCACCAATAAATAAATAATGTTCTATTTTTCAGAATATTATGTTGATTCCCTCTAAGAGATGTTGAATCGTTTGAATTTTAGCACCAATATTGATCCTAAATGATAATGGTGAGTAGTACATGATGTGTTTTGATTCTTCAAGAATTAGACATGGAGTAGTGCTGATTATAAGATACTATGTTGTGGCATATATTTATCATCCATTTCGGACTCATGAATCGATATGCCCTTCAAATGATCTTGATATAACATAAATGGATTATTAGTTGATGTGAGGGATACCATATATATTGAGTGAAAAGTTTACACTGTTTATCAATCAACATTGCTTGAGATATATCTTTCTGAATCGTTATTTGAATCATTGATAGGAGTTACGGGTTAGGATAATGTAGTAATTTGATTATATAATTGCAAATATATTTGGTAAATGAAATAGTGTGGCTGATTCTTTGAGTAAGAATCCTCATACATATATTGTTTAGGAGTCTAGTACATAGTGGAAAATGATGATATTTTTGTTATAAATGTATGTTGTGGTTCAAGAGATTCAGGAGTAGATTACTATTGTCTCAGTTTTAGTGTAGTCCACACTTTTGAGATAGATTAGGGATATATAGTATTATGAATTATTGTTTTGGACATTTATTAAATGAATTAAAGGTTGTTAAACACATTCATATTGGTGCATAAATGTGGATGAGGTAATCTGTATTAGGAATCATGTTGTTCTGCCTATGAGAATGTGAGAGGAGATAATGTGGTAATTTCAAGCCATGAAATGGGATGTACATATAGGGGTGACAAAAATGTATTATGACCTATGATGATTGTTCATGGGACCAAACATGAATTTTTACATAACATGGTTTGTCATATGATGTTACATCTGTCAGTACATATAGGTTGACCATAAATGACATGGATGTCTCTATATCAAATTCCCTTTATGAAATCGAGGTGGGATAATGTGACCATGGATTTTTTTGGTTCATCTGAAGACTCTTAAAAAATAATGACATCAAGGTTATTCGAGATCGAATATTGAATATTGATGATTTATTTCTTATAGAGTAACTTTCTTAGTAGAGTAGTTGGAAAACTGTATGTTTGGAAAATAGACTATATTCATGGGTTTCAATGTAGTATAGTTTATGATTGTGACTCATGCTTTACTTAACGCTTCTTTTTGTGTTTATAGAAGTATCATTGAACACAGGTTATGTTATGTATGGCCTCCTACCCATAGATTGATGGGAAGTGGGTGTGTAATGTATAGGTCATGGAGGATATTATCACAATCCATGACTAGGTTCCATTAAACCCAACACCTGACATGGTCCATAGAATGGAATTAAGGGCATTCCTGATCCCCATCATATGTAAACTAGTGAATGGGTATCAACATTATGATTTGGGAATGATTTCACAAATTTAGATAAACAGAAATTTCTAAAAAACCAGACTTCCCTAAATAACCATAACCAAACAAGGAATAAAAATTATTCATAATCATGTTAATTCAACATATTGTAAAATAGAAATATTCCAAATAAAGGAAAACAAAAAACATCCCAACCAAAATCTCTCAAACCTAAGAACAGATCACTCATTCCATCCCCACTATCTCCATCAACATGAAATAAAACCAAACCATCTTCGCAACATACATTTCCATTACCAGATTCATACAATCAAAATCTATAAACACCCAAATGTTTATAAAGTTTGTGAAAAAAATACAATTGGACGCTCCCCAAAGAATGGATTCATATTATAACATTAAAAATAAAAACTAAAATTCATGTTTACTAAATAAAAAAGCGTTACATAATTATACATAACATTTAAATGGTAAATATTTCAAAAGAAGAACCTTTTTTATGGAATCATGTTCATTCCTTTTAAAATAAAACTGAAGGTGCACCATGTTTCGAAGACAATTATAATGACACAAGAGTGCACTATTTCATGAGAAATTCATATAGGATCTACCTCAATGGGAATCTAGATACATCGTATTATGGTGAAACATGGTATATAAACCCTGAAAACCTAAGTTCTTATAGATGATCGACTAAGAGCGAACATAACACGGGCCTACTAGTCTCCTTTTATCATTATTATTAAGTTAGTATTGTAATTGTAAATTCATTTAGATGAAATAAAGAAATTAAACTTCCAAAACACTAGCATATTATTCATTGTCCACCCTCCAATATACCCATGATTCCCATTTTGTGATCAATTCACATTTCCAATACCAAAATAATAACAACATTAATGTGCACATACTAAATGTTATAAATTATTACGTAAACCATAATTTACACTAAATCAAACCACATTCCATTTTATACACAGAAAAAAATTTTGAAAACAATTTCTTCCCCCACATGAAAATATAAATACCTCCCTTTTAAATTATCATAATATTTCCACATAATCAATCTAATCAATTTCATGGTCCAAGACCCTTTTAAATCCAAAAACAAATTTTACTTTGAAACATGAATCACTTAATTTATTCAACTAAGAATTTATTACAAAAGTGAACTATAATGAATCCAACCTGAAAAAAAAAATCAATTAGAAAACTAATTTTTCACATTTAAATCCCTTTAGAAACCCATTTGCATCTTCCAAACAAGGAATAAAATCTCTTTCATGGTACTTTACTCTACAACATACACAAAACATAACTACTTTTCATTAGAAAGTTCTCCATCATCATATATGAATTTTATAACACATCCAAAATACATTTAACACCATAACAATAGACCATAAATCAAATATAAACAACTGGGAAATCATATTAAAAACATTCACTAATGTTAGTGCATGGTACAACCTACCTCGATTAGTGAAACTTCTATAAAATGGTGTGAAACTAATATAACACCATCCCAAGACCATAGTATTGAATGTGTCAACCATATACATCAATATTAAACTCTAATAATCATCATATGGCTAGAAACAATTCACCCAACCAACAGGATATGTAAAAACCCAAAGAAGAATGAACAAAACCCTAAACAAATTGGGAGAAAATAAGAAGGAAACCATATACGTGAAGCTTTCATGAAAATTACAAGCCCAATCACAAAACAAAATGAATACTATGGGATGAATGAAGAAGGGGGATGGGCTACTAGGATTATAAATCCTATGAGGGGGATATAATGAGGGATTGGGGATTATTTTTATGTTGGTAGTTTAGGAAATTCATTCTTTTTAAAGACCTGGATATGAGGAATGTTTATCCCACACAGTATTCCAAAACCTATGTCTTCCACTATCCACTACATAAAATATCCATGGTTAGTCACATGATATTACAAACTATGCTCTATCTATGTGATTTGGCTCTTTTAGAAAATGTTACCATGGTGCACTGTTTCTTGGGCAAGGCACACAGTTTTTCCAATTACTATTCATGTATTGTTGCACCCCTTACAAAGATATATTTTCCATTTTTCTCATTAAACTCAAATAAAACCCAAAGGTAAAATATAGACTAAAATTAAAAAAAATATTCCTAATAATCTATGTTGATCATACCAGAAACTTGAGAAAACGTTGTGGTTAAAAATGTGATAGGGGGAAGGATGAAAATGAAAACCATTGTATGGAAATTCCACCCACCCCACCATAATGATTTCTGACCCTGTTATTTCACAGCAATACATGTAATCAAAAGAAAAACCAATACACCTCTATAGATCTCAATGGATGATATAAGATATTTAAAGTATTTATCTTGTGACGACAGAATTGGATCCCCGCCATATGCCTTGTACGCCAAGAATGTTATAACACCTCAAATTAGTTGAAAAAAAGATATTAAATACTCAAAAAACAAAATTCAACAACAAATCGCAACAACACTAAAATCATTACAAACCAAATCATATACCGTCATACTAGAAACACACAAACAAATCCAAACCATTTCATGAAAATAATTTCCATAAACATTATTCAAACAAGGCTATTCGAAACACCCTTGATCTAATTTTTATTCGGGGAACATTAAAATAGATAGCTCCAATTGAGGCTTACTTGTATAAATCCAATATAAAATACTAAATAAGTCTATGAAAACGGGTGACCCTAATGGTCTCCCCACTACTACGTAAAAAGGAAAACTGATTTTCTCTAAAGGAATCTATAGAGAGATATGATTAGGGTATCCCTACATTTAGAACCATACTACATAATGTACCATTACATACCAAAAATCGAACTAATATACATAGATGAACACATACAGATAAACACAAATATATTCACATCCAAATAGATATAATTTTTATAGTTTAATAGAAAGAGACAACATCACCTCTATATAAATAAGGATGAATTCTTTAAAATTAAAATTAGTTGAAATGAAGAATGATTACTTAATTAACATTGGTCTGACATTATAGATCATGCTGTAACAAGGTCCCTCACCACCATGAGATCCATGACTATGTGCCCTCATCCCATTAGGGACTATTTCTGGATCTCAGATGTTTGAATCATCTCAATCAACATTGTAAGACATTGAATATCCTAGGTTGGGACTTGTTCATTTAGTGCCAAAAGCATTAAAGTACTGATGATAATAGAACTAGATGAACATAATAAACATGAGAAATTACATCTCCCCAACATGGTTATTTCACCAAGACAATAACCTAGAGGATGAACATGTATCTACCCTTTTTTCCGAACAAGAATCATCTAGAACAATGAAGAAATCAATGAAAACCTCATTTAGAATGCATAAGTTCTGAATCTCCAAAAGATAATCATGCTTCCATTAATGAATAATTTATCAAAAGAGTCACAATACATATCTCCCATCTTGACCAAGAATGGAAACACAAATTATAAAAAACATTACAACTAATGAATAATTACAATGTATGGGACATTATACCAAGCCCCAAATAGCACACTACTCATCCAATGGACCTGACAGATTTTGGTGACCATAATTTCTACACTGATGCATTGCATGATCCCAAACACAATGGAAGCTGGTGAAATATATATGGTCAGTTTAACATTACTGATAACACTAATTGTCTTAGGACACATTCCAATTCCCTTATTGGAATTCACTATATTGTAGCCAGAAAAGACCATCAACCATAGTTGTGAAACAATGACCATTAATGATTTAGACAACTCAAGGACTCTAACTATTATTACCACATACTGTATCCACTCATCCACATTAAGAGTTTATACTTGACAAAAAAAATGAATGTTGAACTTCTGAGACTAAAGTAGAATGTATATGGACTGATCTATGGGAGTTTATTCCAATAGATAATCACCCATGGACTCACTTAAAATAATCAATTAATGGTTGTGGACCCTATCTAATCATGCTAAAAAGGAATAAAAAATACTAATCTATCAACCAAATCTCACCACAAAGAAAAAATAGCGAGCACACATGGACTTACTCAAAAGCCTCCCAAATGCTTCTCAATTGAATCAACTAACCATTAACTCAAAACCATCTCATCGACATGAAGTCATAATGAAAAACAAATTAATGAAATGGGGTTTCAAACTCAAAAATAACAAAACTACAGGTTATGGTACATTAAATCATCTTTTAAAAATTCTTTTATAAAGAAACAGGCTTTTTAGTTTACAGACATACAAATGGTATTCCATGGAGAGCCACACACACATATTCTTGTGTTCAATTGGGTAGCCATTCTCTAATTCAAATCTAGGAACTCATTTGTTCATTCCATAAACCATCCACAAGTATCCATACATGTGGTCACTCTTTTAACTAACAATGGTTAATAAAAACTATCCATTTTTTAAAAAACATTCAACCGACATTTCATATTCACAATCCCTATACATATTTCAGAAATTCATAAATTTTTTTGAAATCCCATTATCCACTAATAGAAAAATTATTTTAAAGTTCCAAACATGAATAAAAAACATTACATCCCATTCAAAATATTTTTTACATCGCAGAAACCCAAACTAAAAATATACTTTACAAAACCAACATTGAAAGTGTTCATTTTTTCCAAAAAATAAATTCTGATAAAACACAAGTATTAATTATGAAAATATAATTATTGTTGAACTCATCACTGGGTATTAAAAAACATTTTTTTGAAAATCCACTTTCCTAAATCTTCCATGAAAAGGATCATAAAAATTTATTTTCTATATTCCTGATACTGAATTATTTACACTTTAAATTTTAGTATTTCAAATTCCAAAACATGTTTTTTCAAAACAATATTTGGAACCCATTAAAATGGAAATTAATTCATAACATGATACTAGTGTCCATTAGAGACACACCAATCTGGTTGGTGTCCATATTCAATCAATCCACACTCAGGGAGAAAATTCTTGGACAATTACCCTTGCTCCACATGCCATTCTAGGCCCTGTGAGATCATTAAGACCTTTATCATGATTCTCTTTTCATTTTTTAAACATAAAAAAACTAGAAAGAAACAATGACATGAAATGTATCCTAACATACCACTGAAACTCAAGTCTCTTCATGAGGTGTGATCTCTAAGAATACTTCCCATAACTATAAAATCATGTCCCAACAATCCTAACGTTGGTCTCCCAAGAATCATCACAAAGTAATGTGATGTAAAAGAGAGTTTCCTAGGATGATACCATTTTCCATGAACCATGTCACGATTCCATCAAGAACAAAACACATCCCGGTCTATGAAATGGTCTAAAAAGTGTTCCCAATACTAAAAGGATGGAAACTTGTGCCAGAGTGTCAAGATTATGGTTTGGAAAAAATTTCACCCATTTAGATAAATAGAAATGACAATCAAATATAATGAAGGGATTCCTAAATAACCATAATCACACAAGGGATAAAAATAATTCATAATCATGGTGTTATGAAATTATACCAACAAACAAAATTATATAAATATAAGACATCATAAAACATCAAAAAAACCTCCATGCAATATGAGATTCATCACCCTCAAAACACAACCAAGAACACCTACACGAAATAGCACAAGTAACACAATTCAAATTCTCAACATACCTTACAATTACCTGAGGAATATAAATAATTTCAACATACATACAAAGGTATTTTCATGGTGTTGAAAAAATACTAGTAGGATACCACAAAAATAAACTGTTATATGATATATCATTAAAATTAAAAATAAAAGGCATGTTTTATTAATTAAAAGATGAACTGATTTTTATAGAAAAATTTGAAAAGTAAAACATTTCAGAAGGAGATCCTTTTTGAATAATGACATGATTTTCTTATTAAATAATACAAAAGGTGAACCATATACCAATATAAAGTATAATGACATAATAGATACAAATTTCAAGGTAAATTCCTATAAGAACCTTCTCAATGGTATATAGGTTACATCATATCTCAGTGAAATATGTTATAAAAACCATGAAAACCAGCAATATTGTGAATGATAACCTAGGTGGAAACATCCTATGGTCCTAGTGGTCTCCATTGATAATTATAGTTTAGTTATTGTTGTAATCATCCATCCTTCTAGATAAAACCAGGACATGCTACATTTGATGCACTAGAATAATTGCCCTAGTCTTCTGACATAGTTACCGATAATTTCACATTTGTGATCAATTCATATTTCATATACAATAAAAATCACCACATTGACATATATAGTCCAAAAATTACAAATTCAATGGGAAACACCCATTTAATATAAACCAAACCGCATGCCTTTTTTACTCACACAATAACTATTTGATAAAAAATTCCTACACCACATAGACAATGAAATAATTCCTAAAAAAATATCATTATAATGTCACATTATATATTTAAAAATTTCTAATGGACCGAGACCAATTTAATTCAACACACAAACCAATTTCACATTGATACATGCTTCCATTCATTTATAAAATTCACAAATCATTTCAATAGTGAAATACAAGGAATCCAACAAAAAAAACTCATTTCATTTAGAAAACTGAATATTCAATTTTTAATACTTTTAAAACCTCATTTCACACATTTAACCAATGAATTAATCCCCTTTGAATAAACCGTACAATGCAATATAAAAAATCATAATAATTTTTCATATAAAAATGAACGTTCATCATATATTCATGCCAAAAATATAAAAAATTCATTTCACTCCACAAATTTATTATATAAAACACAAATAAATTACCATTAATAAATATTTAAATAATCTAATAATGTTATGGCATGGAATCACCAACCTCGAATGCATAAACATCTATAACATGGTGTGATACTGCAACTGAAACATCCCAATACCATAGCAAGGTCAGATAAAATAAAAGGGGAAATGAGTTAAACCTCATTATAAATATCCCACATTAAACCGGTCTCCCAATAATCTAGACATGTGAACCACTAAATAATATAAAATTAAACCATAGAATTGAAGAAGAAAACTATAATTCAATAGATTAAATAATGTTTTCATATACAATACTAGCCAAATCACCCACTAAAATAGAGCCCAAGGGAGGAAGGATGAAGCGTAACACATCAATAGGGTCTGAAATCCTAATGGGGGGATATAATGAGTGTTTGGGGTTTATTTTTACTGGATTAGTTTAGACGAATATAACTTATTAATGACCTATAAAGGACACATGGATTTCCATCATGATTTGGAAAACCATGCATCAATCATGTATTTTCCATTTTTATCAATATATTATATGGATACTCAAAGGGGAATATCTAGAAAAAAATTACATAAGAGATGCCTCTATATTCGAGCACGTCACACCTAGAACTCAATAGAAAAACTGAGGTCTAAAAATTAAATAGGAAAAATTATATAAAAGAAAAACCTGAGTGTGACAATAATATATATGAGTGTGTCCTAAAGGTTTATGGGTATTAGGAGAAGAAGTTGGATATAATCTAATATTCATATATTAAATGTTACAATGAAATATAATAGATTTCACTATACAAGGATCTTTATGGAAGGTAATGTAGATCACTGTAATGCATTATGAAGGTCGGCGAGTTATATTTATTGTGATTGAGTCTCATGAAGTATACATCATATATTTTTATGATAATTAGAATGTGTATTTATATTGATCAGAGTAAGAAGAATTCATATGATAAAAGCTATCAACGAACCCGAGTGATTTCATTACATGATTGTGTTTTTCTCTCAGTGTCACAATGGTTGGGTCAGTACATGATACAGAGGCTGGATAATCTACATGTATGTGTTGTGCACCTTTTAACATTGTAGAGAGAATCATTATGGTGTAATACTGATTTGATATTCCATATAAATACACTTGTATGCATGATTTTTTCTATTATCATATATAGAACAATATCGCTAGGTCATTCTAATGTGATCGTTGTAGATGAATGTGAACGTTATATAAATTTTTCTATTGAGGAGTCTCAAATATTTATGTTGGATCACAATTAGAATGTGTTTTGGGGAATTATTGTGGAAAAATATAATGTATTATGGAATCATAGGCATCCCCAGGGGGAACTAGGTATGGAGAAGCAGATATGTGGGATCAATATCATAATTTTGTATAACTACTATTGATAATATTGAAATGTTTATGGTAGATAATTAATCATATAATTAATCATGGATTTTTAGTATTGAGTAATGATTAATTAATTGATGTGTTAATTAATGGGGTTGTCACACATAATTAATCAGTAGAAAATTAATTAAGGGGAATAAAGTTACAAACCAATTGATGAATTATTAATGAAATTTGAGATATTGATTGGTTATTTAATTGAATAATTTCATTGAAGATATTTTTTAAATTATACATTAAATAATAGAGATCATGATATCACTAACAGATTGTTGAATTTTAAATGGGATTTATATGGATAATAAATGGTGTGAATTAATCGAAGGTAACATGGTTATTCATTTGGGTAAAATAATATAGGTAACATGGAAATTCAATTCGTGAATTAATGAATGGTAATGTAACATCCCAGATAAATAAATAATATTAAATTATAATTTTTATCAATATTTGTAAATAATATATTAATATTACTTTAAAGGGAACTTTATGCTCGATGGCATACCCAATACGCAAGAACGAGTTTCTTTGAAATCTTACGTTGCACTCAAATAATAAAATAATATAATTTAAAATGGTAGTTAACGCCTAGTAATTTTAATGGATAGAATGAGTAGAAATAACTATAATATGATTATATATGTTTGTCAATTATTTTTACGCTTATCAAATAAAATATAAATTCTTAAAATAATAAAAGAATTCAATTTTAGGCACATATACTCTAATATTCACTAAAGGTCCACTTATCGTCTTTTGATGGAGAACCTTCATTAAAAATAGTTTTGGTCACTATTATACATTATATTGGGCCAAATAAAATTCTTATCTATAATTGGGACACCAAAATTTACTTTGTGTAAATTTTTAGTATTTTTCCGATAATGTTCATTTTTTAATGAATAGTGAAAAATGTTGTTATTTAATTAAAAACCTATTTTTAATTTATTTTATTTATGTGATTATATTATCTTATTAATTGGTTTTAAAGTAAAATTAGAATATATTTAAACCATTTAATCCAATAGCGGTCATTATAATTAATTTCACTTTGAAATTGGACTTAAACTAGTGTCAATCTTTTGATATATATTGTTTAATAAAAACACGCTATTTGTTATGACAGTAGGAATTAATTATTGAATTAATTAATGTAACATATATGTTTATAATTTTTTAAAATAGAAATCATTTTTGAATTTGGAATATCAAATATATATTAGGGTGATGTTTTATTATTTTTCTAGAAAACTTTAATTTTTTATGAATAGTGAAACCAATATGTGGTACATAAAAAAACTGATTTTTCTTTTAAATGAATCTTTACCACATCTGTGATTTTATTTTCAAAAATCATACATACATGGGTGGAATTAGGAAGTAAAATGTGGTTAAATGGGATTACAATAATTTTTTGGTGAATAATAACTTTAATGTTTTTTTAATCGTGATTAGAGGTAATTAGTGTGATTTAAGGTAAAAATGATATTATAATAAAATGAAAATAACTTGAAACCCATCCTAACCCTATTGTATGAGTCTTGGACGACCAATTAAACCCCTGGGTAGATTTTTGGGACACCATGGAGCAACTTTCATAAGTTAATGACATTAATTCCTTTTATTTAAAGTGAAAGTAAAAAATGACACAAAAATGTATTATTTTACTAAAACAATTTTTACATGGGGTTATACAAGATAGATTTTTGAATATAAATAGTCATTGGAAAGATAAAAATATTTCCTACATCATAGTATTTTTTTATAATTTGTAGACAATTAATTGATTAAATTATTTATGACATCATGATGATGTAGTGATTACCTAATTATTTAACAATTTAAATAAAATGAAATGATAATGTGAAATATAAGAACTAAACTTGTCAAAAACCTATTGTATGGGTATATTTAGAACCCCTATCACCTTATACTCGAATTATTACTATGTGGGGCCTTTTAAATCCGAAACTCATTTCCAAATAAAGTAACATTTTCTTTACTTTCCAAGAGTTCCCTTCTATCCTCTTATAAAAGGCCCCCACCTCTACCACCATACCCACACAACGCACGCCTTTGGCTCGGCCAAACCCTGCCGATTTTCTCTCTCCACATACATATATTACTCCTAAAAGCCTCACTTTGGGAATAATTCTTCCCAAATAATCCTTTGAGATCAAATCAAAAATAGTTACCCGATTTTAAGGTAATGTATTCACTTCTGATATTTTGTTTTATTTTGCTTCTCCAAACCCAAAAAACATTTTTATTTGTTTCAATTATAATAAATAAAATTTCTTAAATATACTAGGATGTTGTTATAAGAGGGATTCTAGCTACACTTACACACACCTACATCTAATGGTTAAATAACATATTGTTTCTATGGATGGTGAATTTCTGCCTCACGAAACGATGATTGTTCAATATTCTTTTAACACCTTCAAAGGTGGCAATTATGTTTCCACTATATTTATATATTATAAATAATATTTAATTTTTTCATTATAATTCTCTATTTTTCATTTATGTAATACCTTTATGGTCTCCATTATGGGTAAACATGATATCTTTATTTTAGAAAGTGCAGACTACCGCCCCTTCAAATTGATTTGATTCGTTAATACCATATGGGGTATGTATAAAGGATAGATGTAATAATATTATATATGATACCATACTCTAATAATAATACTATTATGTATCATTATGTTTTAAATCAATTAAATATGAAATAGAAATGGAATTAGCATTCATGCGTACGTACAGTTTACCGTCTCCATGAACGGTCCATTTCATTTCCTACCTCTAAATGTTATGTACTATTATAATTACATGTATATTCTGTATATATATGATATATATGATATCCAAATCATGAATATAATTCTGGATATAATGAACCATCGACCACATAAAGAACATGTAATTGTAAGAAGTCCATTTTTGACTTAAGTAATAAATATTGACAAAACGAACATTATTAACATAAATGATTACATATTATATATAACATGGAAATAAGTTGTATAAAAGGAATAATAAATTTGAAAAATTGTTTTTAAGAAAGTATAAATTAAATTTAGTTTTTTATTCAGGAGATTAAAGTGTGATCGAGTCATGTTGGACGTGAGGTAAGGGATCCTACCCCTCTTTTCCTTTTTAAGTACACTCTTTTATGCCATTCCATTTAAGATCATATTTATTATGATAGTTATTATCCATTATATTACTATTACTATAATGCTTATGTTCATTTGATGAGTGAACCTATTTTCTATCATCAATCCATTTTGGATGTTTTAAGTGGTGTAGTTAGGCTACCGAATTTTCCTAAGAGATCCTAACCCTCTCGTTCTTTTTAAGTAAACTCTTTTATCTCATTCCCTTTAATCTCATCTTTCTTATGACTGGGATGTTCTTTTATATTTCACATACGGTACATTTTATTTTAATATTATGAGATACCCTCTTTTCTATCATCAATCCAATTTGGATGTTTTGAGTGGTGCCGTTAGGCTGCCAAATTTTCAGAAGGGATCCAACCTCTCTCATTCATTTTATGTACTCTCTTTTATGTCATCTCATTTAATCTCATATTTCTTATGATTGGGGATGTTATTTTATATTCCTCATTTTTTAAATTTTATTTTCATATTATAATTGACCCTATATGATCTCACAAATCTATTTTTGGAAGTTTTAAGTGGCGCGGTTAGGCTGCCGAGATTTCATAAGGGGTTTTTCATATCACATTTATTCCCGTGAAATTTATGCTACATTTTCACCAATTTCCATTGAGTGGTATATTTAATGCACATTATTATACTCTTTGTGGAATATACTTTCGATTATGAGTATTTACATCAATGTTTTATTTTCCATCTTTCCTGGGGTGTATGTTTCGAATGATACACCAACATAAAAAGATGTAAATTATAATATATAATAAAATAATTCTTTTAAAAAGTGATGGGTGTAGGGTTACCTTTCCTGGGGTGTATGTTTCGAATGATACCAAAGTCGGTAAGGTAACCCTACACCCATCACTTTTTAAAAGAATTATTTTATTATATATTATAATTTACATCTTTTTATGTTGGGATATGTTCTCCTATATCTTTATTGATGTAAATTTGATGTCCAACTTATGAGATCCCATTTTCACTATCATCAACTCATTTTCTGAATTTTAATGTGGTGCAATTAGGCTGTCGAATTTTACCAAGGGAACTTCTTAACCCAATTTCAATTTCATTGGTTTCAACTTGTAGTTATTCAATATGTCATGCTATGAATATGTTTTAATTACCTCTGGTTGTTTTACACTTAATATCCACTTATATTGGGTGTTTTTATACTTGACACACATAATTATGTCATCGATTTATCCTTGCACTAATGACATGATCATTGAATGGGATTACGTCTCAATTTCCCTTCCTTGAGACACTTCTTGATGATATGATCATTTACTCTTTTAAAGTGTATATACAGAGCCTTTGAAATTCCATATCCATTTTATGTCCATAATCATGTGATTTTAATGTTTTGAAAATGGTCTACTTTCATGTTCCTTATAATTTAATCGATTGAAAGGGAAAAGGACTCTTTTATTAAAACATTATTTTAAATGGTTTCAAAGATTTATTCTTTTAAACATTTATCATCCATGTCCATGCTTTAAAAATTATTTTAAGGATTTATTTATATGTACATGACTGTTTAAAAGCCCTTTAAAAAGTTTCTAAGTGGTATGGGATACTTTGGTTATAAAATCTCTTTTAAATGTATTCTTTTAATATTTTCAAAGTATGAAAGGATTTTTCTCTCATAGAGTATTAATGATTTTATTAGATGTTTTAATTTATGATAATATCATGATGGGATCTCTTGTGAATGAAATATGGAAATATTATGTTTCCTTTATGAATGTTTTAAATGATATGATTATATTACAGTTCTTGGGAATTGTTTATGAAGGCGGGTGGTTCTATGATAAACTATGTACTGGTGAGCATGTGACAGCTCTCCAATGCTTTGGGTAACGCGAAGGAGTTAAACCTTAAGGTTTCTCCTTAGAGAATTAGGGAATATACTGTGATGGGTATTCAAAATGTAACCAAGAGGGTTACTCCCTACGTAAGAATGTTATGAATGCCTTAAGTTAAATTTTATGTCTTCTGATTTCTATGATTTATTCGTGATTTGACAAGGTATGATAATGTGCTTATGATTTATGGGTAAAGTATGATTTCATTGATTCTTATGTATATATGTAATCATGTTTCCATTCAATATTTTTATATCCCTTAATGGGGTTTTTATGCTCATCCCATGTTTGTTTGAAATGTTTTTTCACAGTTCAAGGGAAGGGTACATGATATGATGATAGTGTCAAGGATGTGTCAAGAATGAATCCATGTTTTATTTTAAATATGTATCCATTGATGGGAAAAATGAATAATATGTTTTATGTAACCACATTGTTTATATGTTTAATGTAATGCATGTTTTATGATATAATTCTCTAAAAAATTAATCCTGAAAGGATTTGCAATGTGTATTCTTGAAATATCTCGATATTAGGTAATGTATAAGGCTAGGGCCTTATAGTTGGTATCAGAGGTCACTTTAGATAACATTAGATGTTAGAGTTTTGTTTATGAAATAATGGAAAGTTTTGTATAAATGCAATGGATAGTATATTATATGGAGTCATTGTTTTGAAAGTTAGAATGAGATTGAGATAACTTGGATAAGTATATCTTGGTGTCTATCTTCCTCTTTATTATATAATGATTTTACTGAAATACTCACGCTGACCTTTTTGGTTTTAGTAAATGGATGGATCTAGAAAGCACCAAAGTAACAGAGGATTTGAAGAAAACTCTGACTGTTTTATGAAAGAAAAACTGAATGATTTGGGAGCTATAATGAGAACTCTTGTGGTTATCGTTAACCAATTGTCTAGAGTCATGATTGACACTTCATCCTTAGTGATTTTTATAATGCATCATATATGTGAGAAACAAATCCCTACAGAAGATCAGGTAATAATCATAAAGGTAAGTATGTTCAAAAACCTATGAGCCAATGATGTGGAAAGAAACACATAGGAATATGATTCAAAGGGATAGGAATACTCCATTGATGTGGAAATGAAGGTCATAATGCAAGAACCAGCCAGGGAAAAAGGAATCATCTAGTTTACTGTAGGAAGTGGAAATAAGTTCTTTCTGAAGGATCAATTGAATTTTTCAAATGTGATGTGCATGGTCATAATGCAAACACATTTCCTATAAAGAATATTCGGGAATGAGGTCACTAAGATCATACAAATATTCGTTTATCAATACCTAATGCCATTCCGATTGAGGATTATGAAACTAACAATGACCAATCAAAGGTATGGATTAGTTATTAACATATGTTTTTCTATTATTGTAATATTAGGATATAAATCAAAATTTTGTTTCTAGGAAAGAAGTATTTCAAAATAAGTTGATAAGGAATGATTAATGGATCATGATGAATGTTGAATGAGTAAGAAGTCAACATATAAGGGATTCAAGAGTTATGGTAGATTTTAGGATGGTGAAACTCTTAAATGTATTGATTCTCTTTTGATGATGGAGTTACATTAGAATACTTTTTTATAGTATATGTAACCCTGATGTTTGATATATGAAAATTCTATTCATGGAGTAATTATCCTTTCTTTTGTGGATATAGTTATAAAGAACCATTTGGGATTATATTATCCTTGAATTTGAGGCAATTACCGGTTAATACATTTTGAGTTGCAAAATGAAAGTTATTAGATAACCTTTGTGGTAAAATTTTGTTATGGTTATATTTGAATATTTTATATATTTTTGGGGAATGTTTTATATAGTTTTGGAAAAAGGACAACATGCAGACCATGTGACATTCTGTCGCGTCTGACAAAGCTACGGGAATCGAACCTACAACCAAAGTGCAACTGGTATTTATCGCCTACCACTGGACTACGTGAAGCCCCTGGTTAGTTTGACTAATTCTTTTCAGTTATATGATCTTATGAATCTAATACAAGTTGATTTTGGGTTATATATAGAAATTATTAACCCATAATAGAGGATATGTGATTAGTTTAATTACTTTTCAGTATGAGACTTTAAAAGTTACTAAAGTTATTTGGAGATAAATGTTAAGGTTTATCTTGGAAGACTATGTGATTAAATCCTTCAGAGATTAGGGATTCAATCTTAGATTTGATTACTTTGAAAAACATTTATTGTCAATTTGTTTACTGAATGGTCTTTTTTGATCATTGGGTATTGTTTGACAAATTTTGGAGATTAAGAATAGATTTCTTTTAAAAAAAGGATTATCCTTTTTAGGTATTATATGATCATGTACTAACCTTTTTGGTTTCGGTTTTGGTTAAGGTCTAAATACATGGGAATTACATAGATCACTTTTTTGGATTAGGTGATTCTCGAGAAGTTGATTATAGTACTCATAATGCGAACAAGTCTTCCAACATACTCTTCTTTAGGATAAAATATTAGTTTGATTAAGGAATCTAGTAAAATTTGAAAGTCTACATGAAAAGTAAGTATTTTTCATTATGATTTAGTTATGATCAAAAATATATTCCTCAATTAAGAGTAACTTAAAACAAAAATTTTTTCTGTTAACTTTTCCTACTAGGGAATCTTTTTTTATTTAACCCATCACAAGTTTGTGATTTTCTTGTGGTTATCTTTCTCCTAGACATGTTTACTATCACTCTCCATCAGAACATGACCCTTTGATTTTTCCTCCATATCCATATTTTCATACTTGGAATCCTAGTATGGGTTAACTCGGGTGACCTTTGTACTTCTATCCCATTCTTTTCAAGTGATAGTCTTACTGACTCTTGTATCGATGTGGGACTTTAAATGGAGTTTCCAAGCCCAATTTTGAAATTGCGAGGACAAAATTCCCAAAAGGGGGGAAGGATGTAACATCCCAGGTAAAGAAATAATATTACATTATAATTTTTATCAATATTTCAAAATAAAATATTAATATTACTTTAAAGGGAATGTTATGCTCGATGTCATACCCAAAATAAAACAACGAGTTTCTTTGAAATCTTACGTTGCACTCTAATAATAAAAAAATATTATTTTAAATGGTAGTTAACGCCTGGTCATTGTATTAATAAGAAAGAATAGAAATAACTATAGTATGATTATATATTTTTGTTAAATGTTTTTACACGTATCCAATAAAATATAAATGCTTAAAATAAGAATAGAATTCAATTTTAGGCATATATACTCTAATATTCACTAAAGGTCCACTTATCACCTTTTGATGGAGAACCTTCATTAAATATAGTTTTTTTCACTCTTATACATTCTATTGGACCAAATAAAATTCTTCTTTAGAAATGAGGCGCCAAAATTTTCTTTGAGAATTTTTTTTGTATTTTTCCCATAAAGTTCATTTTTACTAAATAGTTAAAAATGTTGTATTTTAATTCAAAACCCTCTTTTTAATCTAATTTATTTATGTGATTAGATTATCATTTGAATTGGTTTTAAGGTGAAATTATAATATATTTTTACCATTTAATCTAATAGTGGTCATTGGAATTAATTTCACTTTGAAATTGGTCTTAAACTTGTGTCAATCTTTTGATATATATTGTTTCATAAAAACACGCTATTTGTTCTGACAGCGGGAATTAATTATTGAATTAATTAATGTAACTTATATGTTATGAATTTTTTAAAATAGACAAAAAAATTTAATTTAGAATATCAAATTTAGATTAGGGTATAGTTTTGGTATTTTTCTGAAAAACATCAACTTCTGATGAATAGTGAAACCACTAAGTGGTACTTAAAAAAACAGGTTTATCATTTAAATGAATTTTTAGCACTTCTGTGATTTGATTTTCAAAAATCCGACATACATGGTTGTCATTATGAAGTAAAATGTGGTCCAATGTGATTAAAATAATTTTTTGGTGAATAGTGACTTTTATGTTTTTTTAATCACGATTAGATGTAATTAGTTTGATTTAAGGTAAAAATAATATTATAATAAAATGAAAATAACACGATACTCATCCTAACCCTATTGGATGAGTCTTGTACAACCACAAAAACCCATGGGTCTATTTTTGGGACCCCATTGAGCCACTTGGGTAAGATAATGACGTTAATACCTTTTATTTAAAGTGAAAGTAAAAATAACACAAACATGTATTGTTTTACTAACACAATTTTTACATGGGTTACACATGTCAGATTTTTGACTAAAATAAGTAATTTTAAAGATAATAATACTTAATACATCATTGTATTTTTTTATAATTTTTAGACATTAGATAAATTAAATTATTTATGACATCATGATGATGCAAGGATTACCTCATTATTTATGAATTTAAATAAAGACAAAGGATAATGTCAAATATAAGACCTAAACATGTCTAAAACCTATATGATGGGTATAATTCGAACCCTTATCACCTTATGCTCGACTTATATCAATTTGGGACCTTTTAAATCTGAGAATCATTTCAAAATAAAGTAACATTTCTTTACTTTCCAAGAGTGCCTCCCATCTCCTCTTATAAAAGGCCCCCACCTCTACCACATTACCCACACATCTAATGACTTTGTCTCTGCCAACCCCTTCCCCTTTTGTCTCTCCACATCCTTCTATTACTCCTTGAAGCCTCACATTTGGTAGAAGTCTTCCAAAGGAATCCATTGAGGTCAAATCAAAATGAGTTACCCGATTTTAAGGTAATGTCCTTACTTGTGTTCTTTTGTATTATATTGCTTCTCCAACCCCCTAAACTCATTTTAATAATTTATTTTGTAACAAAGACAGTATCTCCAATATCATAGGATGTTTTTATAAGAGGGATTCGAGATACACTTACACACATCTACATCAAATGGTTAAAGAACATAATGTTTCTGTGGATGGTGAATTTTTTCCTCACGAAACGATGATTGTTCAATATTATTTTTACACCATCAAAGGTGGCCATAAATTTGTCACTATATTTACATATGATATATAATATTTTATTTTTTCCTTATGATTCGGTATTTTTCATTTAAGGAATACCTTTATGGTCACCATTATTGGTAAATGTGATATCATCATTTTAGGAAGTGCGGACTACCGCTCCCTAAAATTGATTTGATTTTTTAATACCATATGTGGTATGTATAAAGGATATATTTAATAATATTATATATGATACCATACTATAATTATAATACTATTATGTATCATTATGTTTTAAGTCCATTAAATATGAAATAGAAAAGGAAGTAGCATTCATGCGTAAGTATGGCTTACCATCTCCATGAACGATGCATCTCATTTCTTACCTCTAAATGTAATGTACTATTATAAATACACATATTTTCTGGATATATATGATATATATGATATCCAAATCGTGAATATCATTCTGGATATAATGAACCTTTGACCACATAAAAAACATGTAATTGTAAGAAGTCCATTTTTGACATAAGTACTAAATATCGACAAAACGATCTTTATTTACTTATATGATTACATATTATTTATAACAATGAAATAAGTTATATAAAAGGAATAATAAATTAGAAAAAATGTTCTTAATAAAGTATAAATTAACTTTAGTTTATTATTCAGGAAATAAAAGTGTGATCGAGTCAAGTTGGACTTGAGGTAAGGGATCCTAACCCTCTCTTACTTTTTAAGTACACTCTTTTATGTCATTCCTTTTAAGCTCATCTTTATAATGATCGGGATGTTATTTTATATTACTATTACTGTAATTTTTATGTTCATATGATGATAGAACCCATTTTCTCTCATCAGTCAATTTTGGATGTTTTGGGTGGCGTCGTTAGGCTGCTGAATTTTCATAAGAGATCCTACCCCTCTCTTTCTTTTTAAGTACACTCTTTTATGTAATTCCCTTTAAACTCATATTTATTATTATAGGGATGTTATTTTATATTTATCATAGTGTAAATTTTATGTTAATATTATTAGAGACCCTATTTTCTCTCATCAAGCCATTTTGGAAGTTTTGAGTGGCATCGTTAGGCTGCCAAATTTTCATAAGGGATCCAACCTCTCTCTTTCATTTTAAGTAATCTCTTTTATGTGATTTCTTTTAAGCTCACATTTATTATGTTTAGGGATGTTATTTTATATTCCACATTATGTAAGTTTTATTTTAATATTATTAGAGACCCAATATGATCTCAGAAATCCATTTTTGGATGTATTAAGTGGCGTTGTTAGGCTGCCGAGATTTTGTAAGGGGTTTTTCATCTCACTTTTATTCCCTTGAGATTTTTGTGACATTTGCCACCATTTCCTTTGACTGGAATATGTACTGACCATTATTATACTCTTTGTGTAATATACTTTCATTTTTTATTATTTACATCAATCTTTTATTGTCCTTCTTTCATGGGGTGTATGTTTCGAAAGATACCCAAGTCGGTAAGGGAACCTTTCACCCACCTCTTTTAAAAAGACTTATTTTGTTATGTATTTTAATTTACATATTTTTATGTTGGGATATGTTCTTATATATCTTTATTTATGTAAATTTTATTTCCAAGTTATGATAATCCATTTTCTCTCTCTTCAACTCATTTTTTGAAATTTAAAGTGACGCCATTATGCTGTCGAATTTTTCCGAGGGAACTTCATAACCGAATTTCAATTTCATTGGGTTCAACATGTAGTTATTCAATATGACATCCTATGAATATGTGTGAATGACCTATGGTTGTTTTATAGTTTATATCCACATATATTGGGTGTTTTTAAACTTGTCACACATAATAATGTCATTGACTTATCTTTTCACTAATGACATGATCATTGAATGGGATTACGTCTCGATTTCTCTTCCTTGAGACACTTCTTGATGATATGCACTTTTATTCTTTTAAAGTGTATATACATCCCCTTAGAAATTATATAATAATATTATGTCTATACTCAGGTCATTTAAACTTTTTTAAAATTTTCTAATTTCATGTTGCTTATAATTTAAAGGTTTGAAATGGAAAAGGACTCTTTTATTAAAAAAATTGTATTAAATGAATTTAAAGATTTATTCTTTTAATCATTTATCATCCATGTCCATGTTTTATAAATGGTTTTAAGGATTTATTTATATTTAAATTAATGTATTAAAGCCCTTTAAAAAGTTTATAAGTGGTATGGGACACATTGGTTCTAAAATCTCTTTTAAATGAATTGTTTAATATTTTCAAAGTATAAAGGTATTTTTCTCTCATAGAGTTTTAATGATTTTTTTTAGATGTTTTTATTTTTTATAATATCACGATGTGATCTCTTGTGATTGAAATATTGATATTTTATGTTTCCTTTATGATATATTCATGATTTGATGAGGTATGTTAAAGTGATTTTATTTTATGGGTAAGGTATGATTTCATTGATTCTTATGTATACATGTACTCATGTTTCCATTCCATATTTTTATATCCCTTAGTGATTTTTTTTGCTCATCCCATGTTTTTTTAAATGTTTTTTCATAGGTCAAGGGAAAGGTACATGATATGATGACAGTGTCAAGGATGTGTCATGAAAGAATCCATGTTTTATTTTAAATATGTGTCTGTTGATGGGAAAAATGAATACTACCATTTATGTAACAACTCTATTTATATGTATAATGTAATGCATGTTTTATGATCTAATTCTCTAAAACTCTAAACCTGAAAAGATCCTAAATTTTTATTCTTGAAATATCTAAAGATTATGTAATGTTTAAGGCTGGGGACTTATAGGTAACAAGGTCATTCATTTTTTGTGAAATAATAATGGTAATTTGCTCATTCATATAGAATGAATTAATTATAGGTAACATGGTTATTAGTTTGTGTGAAATTAGAACATAAACATGGACATCCAATTGTGTGAATTAATGAATAGTAACATGGTCATTCATTTTATGAAATAACAGTAATAACATGGTAATTTAATTGTGGCAATTAATTAATGTTAACATGGTCATTAATTTGTGTCAAATAATAATGGTAACTTGGTAATTCAATAGTTGGAATAAATTAATGGTAACATGACCATTCATTTTTGTGAATATAATAATTGAATCATGGAAATTATGAGACATTATATTTGTTGTCGATAGTTCATATTCTAGCATGGGTCGATCAATTTTTAAGATATGTGTTTTTATAGGAACCTAGTGTTTTGTGTAGTAAAATAAAGATTAATTCATAATGTAGTACTTTTTTACATATACATTATTATTACTTCATTATTACATTGCATAAACTATTATTTTACAAGATATTTTTTATACACCACTGGAGGTTGCCTAATGAGTTGTACAAAAACCCTGCTTGGGCAACTTGATTAGTAGCTTAATTGACCTTATTTCTGCAATAAAGGTCATGGGAAAAGGCCTAGTTTTGGAAAACTATTTAGGGATGTATCTCGAATGATTGAAAAAGATATTGATCAAGAGCCTATTATGAGTCATTATTATACTTCATTGGGATTTAATTTTAGACCCTTGACATGCATATTTTCAGTGAATGTTTTCTAAATTTGTTGGATATTTTATTACATGAATTTTTTATCATGAGTTATTAGTATGTTTTATTGTAAAATATTTTTCGTCCTCTATTGTTCATTATTTATGATAGTATATTACTCTGATCAATAAGGTAATAGTCTCCCCATGAATGGATTTTCAGACACTCATTGATTTTCTACAGCCTCTGGAATATGTGGATGAGTTATTGAGATCACATAGTGACCAGCTTGGGGCACTGACATGTGGAACCAGATTCAGGACATAACAAAATTTTAGAGTAAATAAATTTATGAAAATTTAACAATTTCATTAAAAAATAGATAATAAAGAATAATAATCTTGATAGCTTATGTAATATAGAACAATGATCCTTAAGATAATTGAGATATATTAAAAATAAATTGTTTTTAAATTTATACCATATAAAAAATACAATATATTACTAAGTATAAATATCTATTTCCACATTATAAAATATATTATAAATACCCATACTCTATAGAAATATATTGATTAATTCTTTTAAAATAATCACTCAATTGTTATAAACTTAATTTCATGCATTATTAATGATTTTGGTAAACAAAAATTATATATATTTTATTTTTTGGTGGAAAATAAAATTAATATCTTATTATTTTAGAAATTGATTTACAAAAATAAAATTTAACTCATCAAATAAAAAAAAAACTATGTGATATTCTAGAAAATCCTTGAATTTTTTTATTTTATAATTAATATAGAAAAACAATAAATATTCAATAACTACTATTTATTTTCCATAAATTATAATATTTAAAAGACCAATTATATTATGAATATAATCAAAAATTGAAATTTTATCATTATTTTTTATAATTCACAAATTGATTATATTTGACTCATAAATGTACACAATAATGATATAAATTAATTTTTATTGATGAAAATGCATTTTTCAAAAAACTATATTTCATTTAATTTTATATGATTATGTTAATATTTATTACTTCTATATATAAATAATGAATATAAATAAATATATTACATATTTTGAATTCTTATGTTCAAATTTAGTTCAATAGGCACATTTTTTATCAGTACATAAATTTTCACCTCAGTAAGTGTAAAATGGTAAAAACTAGTCTAAAACAAGGATGTGTGGTCTCAAATTAAACCCAAATCCATAAATATTTTAATATAATGGGATAAATTCTACCATGTTCATTCAATATTATAATATTTGTAATTTGGTTCTATTTTCCCTTGTAATGAAAATTATATTACCAATGTAAATAAAAATCTTAAATTTATTTATGTTGAGATCAATATATTCATAATGATTTCACAAGTGTAAACAGAGAATAATATAATTAATAAATATTTATCTGTAAATTTAATTAAATGTTTTTATCCGAGAATTTTTTTTATGATTCTTAGTGATAAACATATTTCCATATATTCTTTTCAATGTTATGATATAATTTATAAAATTAATAAATAAAACTAATTTATGTTAAAAATATTAAAAGCAATAGAATTTGGATAAATTATTGAGTAACAATATTTATTTTGATGAAAGTTCCATATTAGGGATGTATGAAAATATTATATTTTAATTAAATCTTTTACAAGGTTTCATTAATATCAAATGTTTTGAATGTGTCAAAAATGTCATGAATGAAACATTATGAAAATCATATTTTAATAATATTAATTTAAAAAATTAAAATTCATAAAAAATGAAAAGGTGGACAATATATGGTCTATATATTCATCCACTGGTCATTCTTTATAATATTTTCACCTTATATGTATTATTATAACCCTTTAATGTTGAAATAGTTGTTTCCATGTATAGTGATTAAAGTTAGTAAACATGGGTTAATGAAAGAGATATTGTTTAAAATTGAACCAAGGACAATCTAAATTACATTGTATGATAATATTTTGAAATTGGAATCTATTTATTTTAACATATATTCATTAGAATTATATTTTATATTTAATATATTAATTATATTTTAACAATTTTATCAATTCTAACTGTGTCATTTAACTTTCTTATAAAAGGAATCCTCGTTTCACATTTCATTACTCCCAGATGATCCATCTAAAGTCACCAATCCCTAAAAAAGATTATTCTAAAAATCCATAGACATAATTTGATTGTAATTTTATTTTTATAATACCATTCAAAGGGTCGTTAAGAATGGATCTAATGGTGTTTAATTGAATAAGATGTATTCGTTTTAACCAAAATTTGTCAATTTATTAGTTTTATATCTATAAAAAATATAGTATTTATCATAGAATTATAACATGTGAATCCTAAATAAAATAAAATTTTATAATTATTATTATTATTCCACTATTATCCACCATCTTTTCCATCAAATGAAAATTCAGTATACCACACATGGGTACATGTAGACTACGACCTCCATTATGCGATATAATTTTTCTTCCATCAGGATCATTAATGAATTGTTATTTTTAGAGTTTCATAGTTTATATATGATACTTATGACATAATTATTTTTAGGATTTTGTAATATAATATATACATTTTACCTTTATATCCATTTTAAAATGATAAGGTCACTTGTCCGTACGTGCAGACTACAAAATCTCTAAAGCAATGCTGTTTGATTTTTGTTAACATTTGGAATTGATGGAAGTAAAGATATATTTTAAATATATATATATATATATATATGTTTGAAATATATTATTTATAAATTATTTTGGAAATTTTATATATTATTTAAGTTTATTTTTTTACGTCCTTTGAATCATAAAAACACTATTCTTCTGTACATATGGATTAAAGTCTATATGAATGATGTCTTTCATTTTTTATATCAATAATTTATGGATGAATATAAATATATATAAATATTATATAAATATTATAATTATCTATTTATATATATTTAGGGGATTATGCATCCTATATTAGAGAATGGAGACCATAATTTGAAAAGAAAATGTTGAAAAATAATTGATTCAACGTGAGCAAATAACGATTTTAATAAAGATATGTAAATTAATGGGAACAACAATTATATAAGTCGATTATGTAGGATTTTATATGCATTTAAATTATTATTTTATATAATTATATAAAATTTAATTTTCTTATAGTAGATGAAAATGTTATTAAAGGAATGATGAACTCAAGGGCATAGATTCTAATTTCAAATTATTTCATTTGGTTAATTTGTCATATTATAAAATAATATTATTTTTTAGTTCTTTGAATGTAACATTTTTATATGTTAAATTATTAATTTAAAAATATTATTTATATTTATATTTCCATTTGATGTTAAATATAAATGGGCATCAAAATTCAGAAGTTAAGAATATGTAACAAATTTTGAGGTAACATTTATTTTAGTGAGAGGCAATCCATATTTAAGACTTGTAACCTTAATTTGGTGAATGTAATTAATATTTATTTTTTAGGAATATTATAATAGAAATTATGTGATATTATTATCAATCTATTTGATTTATTAAACAAATTTTACCATAGAGGAAATTGATTTCTGTTACAATTCAGTTTTCTCTTAGGATTGTATTTTATTATGTTTCTGATGATTATTATTAATGAACTAGATCCCAATAAAGGAATTTAAATTTTTATCCCAATTTTATTCCAATAAAATAAATGGGTTCTATTAAATTTACTATATTTATGAAATAATTTTATGGAATGATTTTTTTAGAAAAATTCTTAATCTTTTTATTTTGTAAAAAATATTTTTTTTCCATCTCATTATATTTTTAAAATGATTTCAAATTTTTTTTACTACTTTTCCATGATTGGTTAAATTAATTTTATACATTTTTAAATTTTAAAAAATTATTTAATGGTAATATTTATTAGATTTTATTAAATGAGTTAATTATAAATATTCAACAAAAGTATTTATGGAATCATTATATGAACACATTTATAATGAAAAAAAAATTCTCATTGTCCTAACCACTAACATCAATGGTAATTACACTGCGTTCTTATAAATATTACATTGATTATAATTATTTCCATAATATTTTGCTATTTTTAAGATAAAAAAATATCTATATCATAGTGAGAATAATAGTTTCTTTAGTAAATTCTCTAGATAAACTTTAATGATATTTTTCATATAGGAAAAAATCAATTGTTATTAATTATGCATTATTAGGGTCATTATCCAATTAATCAATCTAATTTCATTTTTGGATGTCATATTATGGATATCTAATAATTATTCTATATTCCCCATTTATTTCTTTGCAGTAAAAAATTCATGATGAAATTTTCTTTGGGGTAATCATGTCATGATGAAATGTTTATGAAAAACATTTCCATTATTTAGGTTATGCTATGATGAATGATTTATGACCTTATAGAATACATATATATGAAGTAAATTATTTTATTGTTGGAACCATAATTATATATCTATCCAATTCATTTGTTAATAATGGATATATGAGTTGTTGATAAGGAAATGAATGGGTAGTCAACATAGTTCAGTAACACACTATTTCCACTATAATAGTATTGTCATTGGGAATTTACATGTCATATGATGATTTGGGTAGTGAAAGAAACCCACCATGAAAGTCTCATAAGTGATCCTTGAGTACAATGGAAAATATTTTATATTATACATTCTAGCAAACTACTTCTATATTCCAATATTATTATTTAATATAACATGTTTTTTGATTCCATTAAAATTCATGTCTTATAAATTGAATGAAAATATTACATGACTCGTGATTATGAAATATTTTAGGTTAAGCATTGTTTAGAAAAAATATTATCATGCTAACATACTATTATACTAATTTTATGTTGATTTTATCATTGGTATATCCCTTTTTAACCTTACTAATCATCAGATCTCACTCATTCTTATGTTTCCCTTCCCCAGATAATGAGTAATTTTGAATATATTACAGATCTATGAAGGGTTGATGTAATGAAACATATAATAAACGATATTCTAATTAAATTATGAAAAATAATTTTATTTATTTCTATTTGAAAATATACTATCAATATTTAATTATTTCTTGGATATTACTTTTAGGTAATGAAAATTGGTCTACTAATATAATATAATAATATATGAATTGTATGGGTCAATATATTTAGTATTAAAGTATAATTTTGATAATCATTGGACATTATGAATAAATAACATTAGTGAGTATTATTTGGGAAAACAATGTTTATGATAACATAGAATTAGTTTCATAAGGTATATATTTTGTGGGTTTCAAAGAAATATATACCTTTATCGTAATTAAATTTGGACATTATTTTTGCATTGATACATGTTTAGGTAATCACATAGAAAATATTTACTCAATATATCTCTACTGAAATTACGTGACACTCAGAATGTAAAATTATTTCATATATTGTTAGAGACGCCTCTATGATATTATTTGGATAATTCACATTTTATTTATGAACCATTATTCAATCTTTTAGTAGATGGTAACCACGGAAGTCAATGGTGGAAAATATGGTGTGACAGACTGTAAATAATGTGTTCAAATTAAAATATTATATAAATAAAGTTCTATTATATAAGAATATGAATATTATTACTAAAAATATGCTTTTTTAGATAATGGCTATAATTAGAATGATTCATCTGTAAATTGAATGTGATTTTCAATTTAATGATTGTATTAATGATCCAATTAGAAAAATGAACTGGAATTTTAAATTTTCTGACTATTACTAATAATGTATTGGAAATTATTTTTAATAACAAATATATTGTTGAGTATACTAATGAATTAAAAAATGGGAAGATATAATTTTAATTATTTTTACTATTTAATTAAAAAATAGGAAATTATGTTCAATATTATTTTCATCATGAATTTTAGAAGGAGAAACTAGGATAATTTCCCATATCACAGGGAAGGCATTTTTTATTAATAATTGATGGTAATAAATGTACAATTTTCTGATGAATTCAATGTCACATGTGTATTAAATGTGGGAATAACCTGAATTAATGACTTAAAACATATATTAAGTGCTATAACGCAGAAAGACCTATGTTATTAAAAATTGTAATGTGAAATTAATTAAGTGTGTTTTTATTTGTATTCAATATAAATGTTTTAGAACTCATGGTTGAACCACTTTTAGTAATATAAATGTTTTAGAACATTTATGTCAATGTAATTTTGTTATCAATAATTTAGGAATGTATAATATTTTTCTATACTATTTTGCTTTGTTGATTTTCAATAATATATTGAATGTTACTGATGACCTATAACATTGATTTAGTGGAATTAATATATTTTAGAAAACACATGAATGAATGAATTTTAAAAAATAATACATTTCTATATTTTGATAATAATGTTTTTGGAAACAATTAAATGATTGAAATTAATAATATAAATAGGATTGATATAGTTACTTTTAAATTAGTTAGTTATTTAATGAAACTATGAATTTGGTTATATTTGATAATGTTCATCAGATTTTGGGATTTAACTAATATACTAAAAAGTATTTGATTTTCTTTTTGGAATGAGTATTTTGGAGATTTTGTGAAGAATATATGTTTTTATTGAGTTTTCATGGTGATTAGTATATACTAAGAGACTATATCATAAATTTATTATTGTGTATGGTATGGGATATTACAAGATAATTATTACTGTCTAGGGATAATTAATTAAGATGATCATAAAAATATGTGATACAATATTTAATATCTTTGGGTTACGAATTATTTCAATCATATATTACACAATATTTTTTTTAAAATATTATTTTATGAATTAATATAATGATTGAGAGTTATTATTGAGGTTTTAATTATTTATGTATTATATTTATCCATATTGGAAAACTTGTGGTAACAATTTTGTTTTTGTTAAATATTTAACAAAATATGTAATGAAAATTAATTAATTTATGGATCCTATTAACTATTTATTTTTAATTTTAGTTCTTCAAGAATTAATATTTTCTCAATTATATTCATTTCATAGAGTAATAAATTAAATAGAAATTGATTGAAGTAAAACCTATGAATGAAATATTTTTTAATAAGTGAATAGATATCATGTATGACTATTTTATTGGGTCCCCTATATTTACAATAAATGAATCCCTCGTCATTATGAAATCGTTATTGATAAAATATTATTTATTTACCTAGGGTTTTAAGGAATATGTTGTCTTTTCAGTCATCAATGATTTTTGGTTTTGTGGTCATTATCTTTTATTGTGACTCATTATATATTATTCAATATTAGAACTTTTATGATAATATTTTTCATCAATTTTGTAATTTAACATCCCCCAAAAATTAAGATTTATATAGGAATGTGATTCTATTCAATTTTTGGAATCTATTATGATCCCAATTATAATTTTTTAATTATGTTTTCGTTACCTTTTGAACATTGGGCGTCTTCAAGAAATTTATTTTCAAATATTGAACCATTGATAATAAAGATAAATTTTTTATATGCTATTTTTTATAGGATAATGTAACACCCCAAAATATTAGATGAAATAAATATAAATAATTCTTCCTTTTATAATAAAAAATAATGAGTTTTATGTGAACTTTGATATATTATAAAAATACAATAATTCAAATTTTTATTATTTTTATTTTTCATTGAATTGTATTGTATGAATGTAACATACCAAATTATAAAATATGATTATAATGGACCAGTTAAATAAATAGTAATTTATTAATTCATATTAAATAATTTATCTAAATTTCAATGTAATTTTATGGTTCAATGTGACTTTTTATTAAAAAAAATTATTTCTATTTATTTTTGAAAAGAAATTATAATTAAACTTTTCACATTTTGGAAATTGTAATTTATAAAATAAAAATATTTATTTATATTAAAATATCAACTTTTATCAAATGAGAAATTATTTGTTTTTCAAAATTGCTGGTTTTTTAGTTAATAATTAAAATTATAAAAAAAATTATATTGTTTTATATATTTTTATTAAATTTTTTAATTTTAATTAACCATTTAATTTTTTTGTTTATATTTTTCTTTGTCTTGATACCTTTTATATATAAAAATAATAAATACACTATTTTAATGAAAAATATTTATTAATTTAATATATCATATAGTTTATGATAAAAATAACATTTACTAGAAATCATTTTATCATTCCATTCTACGATTTCATATTTAAATTAATTTAAACCACTCCTATAAATTTAATGAATATTTATTAATAAAATATTTTCAATTAGGGTGTTCATGTTCAGTAAATTGTTCCATTTTTGGTCCTTATTAAAAGTCACCATGGAAAATTTCTATTACAATGGTATGGGTAAAATTTTTAAAACATGGTTAAAATGATCTTATATTATCTAAAAATCAACAAAATAGATTCATTAATTAAATATTATGGCATACATTTGACCTTATTAATCCCCAATGTTAATATATGGGGACATTAGAGACATTGTCTACTGTTAATTGAATTTATGTTATTTTATGTAATTCTAATTCAATGTGACACTAACATGACATAAAAAAAAATAAAATTTTTATTTTAGTATAAAAATTGTGATTTTCCAGATAAAACATTTTCATATAAAAATTGAATTTTTTTTATCATGGTAAATTTTTTTTAATTTGTAGTCATAAAATAGTCGCCAATTTAGTAACGCAATGTCAATAAAATATATATTTAATTTAACAAAAAATAAAATAAATTTTTTAAAAATATTAAAAGTAATATAAATGGTTTTAATTATTATTATACATACATTATTTAGATAAGTGTGAAAAATTCAAAATTTTTAAAGGATTGGATAATAATTCAATCATTATATTTGTTTCGCTTTGTTCAAATTATATGAATATTTGTCAAAATTTGAAATTAATGATATTTTATGAAATTATAATTTAATAATCTATATAAAAATCATAAAAATCATGAAATAGGACATGGTGGATAATATATTCTAGAAATTGTTATCCCTTATACAATTATGTGAACATCGGTAAATTATAATTATAATTACGAACCTTTATGATTTAATTAGTTTTTAATACGGATATGGTTAAAAATCGTTAATGAAGGGGATAATAAATAATATAAGGTTTTAAATGACAAATGATGATTTAAAATTTCCATTTTATTATTATAGTTCTGCCATAATATATTTTTATTAAAATTTATTTCCCTTTTAATGTTTTTTTAGAATGACATTGTTATCATTTATTATTCTTTGTAATTCCGAGTGTGTCTTTTCCCTACCTTTTAATGGGGACCCCTCCTCTGTTTACCTCATAAATCTATGAGAAATTTCTCCTGAAAAAACCATCATAAAAAATTTTATAAATTTCATAATCTGTGATTTAGAGGTTATGTTGTTATCAAGATACAATTTTGTGGGACTTTATCAAGGGTTCTAATTAAGGCCTATCAAATAAGAGCTAAACATTTCACATTAATTATTTCAATATATTTATTGTTATACATCCCATAAATTTCTGTTATCAATATAAAACTCTAAATATCAATATTGTAACATACTATGTTAAATATAATAACATGAAACCAGTACTATCCAACAAATTTTAAATCTAATGGAATGTGAATGTATTTTTTTACTGTATGTGTGGACTACCACATCCAGGTAGCAATGAAATTAAATTTCCAACTCCATCATTCATGGATAGTTAATATTATGTGTTTAAAGTTTATATATTTTATTTTAAAATCATTTTTATGAAATATTTTTATCATATATACCATCATAAAATGTAATCCATTGGAAAAGGGAAACATCTCTCGTGTGTATATGTAGAAAAATATCTCTAATGAATGATGTGATTCATTTATTTAATAAAATAGTAAATAGATTAATATATGGAAAAAAATAATTAGTATATAATATATATATATATATATATGATTTAATAGTGATTATGGATTGGTGAATTATTTTAAACCTATATCACTTTCCATCAAAAAAATGTGGATACAACATCCACGTATACGTATAAATTATCAACTACATGATTGTTGTATTTAATTTTTTTTATTCATCATGGATGGATAATAACAAATATATATTGATTATATATGAAAATTATATCATGATTAATATTACAATTATTATGAAACCACTATCAATGTATAAACTACAACCACAAAATTTAAATTCTCATGAAAAACTAAACACTCAACACAAAGGAAAAATGATTTAAATTAGGAATTATTGATAAATGTTTGTGATATGGTATAAGTGGATAAGATATGATATTATATTTATACATATTAATATTTTATTATCTTAAAAAATTAAAAAATTCATATAGGAGGTTAAATAATATTAAATTAATGTCGACATTGTGGTAATATTTTATCATTTAAAAGTATAGTCATATATAAACTATTATGTTGTACAACTATTTAAATTTTAATATTTGTTTATAAAGGCAAGTTTTTCTAGTTATATCATTAACTTAATTATTTTCAATATTTTTATAATTTCATAATAATTAATTATTTCAGAAGGATTTCAATTCATAAGTTATCAATGTTGTAAGGGTGTTTTATTGGGTTTTTTACATTTAGAAACATTATTTATTGACCACGTGAATCATTTAGTTTTTTAATAATACCCATACATTATCATTATAATTAATCTCATGAATTTTTTTCATTGTAAATATCATTGTAAATATTGTTTTTTATATGGACTATGACTCAATAGTTTACAATGAATAATGCGATTCATGTTACAGTCCCATTGTTTATTCATATTTTTTATGATTAAGTCCCAATGATGATATTTTATTATATAACACTCATATAAATCATGATTTTTTATCCTATTTTTATTTATATATATTAATGTTTTTAATTTCATTTTCCCCTTTTAATGTTATCAATATACCAATATTATTTCTTTTTGGAAACCCGAACATTTTTCATTCATCGGGCCGATATTATATTTCATCGTGTACATGTTTTTTGAATATATTTTTAGGAATGATTTACTACTCATATAATGACTTCGGAGTTTCATATATGGATATTACATCATAATATATTACTATAAAATATATATTACAAATATATTCTCATGGGCTGGAAACCATTATTTTCACTAGATACTAGAAAAAAAATATTCATATTTCCTGAATGATCATAATAATATTCCAAAATGATCTTCCCTTGTTATTCCCCTTCTAGTTATACCCTACAAAAAACATTCGTCACAATATCGTAAAATAAATCATAAATATGGTGAGGTCCAATTATTAGTATGTGTTAACAGGATATATATCAATTATAAAAAAAAATAACATGGGAATAAGGGTATGACAACATTATCTTAACATATTGAAACAATTTCATTCATATTATAGTTTTTAAAATAGATTCATACCATAAATCATGGATGCTCGTAAGTCATGAATCAGAAATAAATAAAATAACATTATTTATGTGAGCATTATATTGGTATACGAATATGTCAAAATTATATAACATTATCAATATATATAAATAGAAACATGTTTACCATTTATGTTAAGAACATGTAATTAGACCCTCACATAAAATTATAGATAGTAGACAATGTACATGAATAATTTTATTCAATCTAAAATAAGACCCAAAAACATTATTATGTATATGAAATATTTGTCCACAAATAATCTAAAAGAAATTAAATATAGGTCTATTCATAATACATTGGAATTGAAAATTCGGTCAATATAAAAAATTATGTACATGAAAATTGGATCACAGATAAAATATTTTTATAATTATTTTTCATTTTATACCCAATTAATTTAGTGATATGTCATTCATATCCCACACATTAAAAAACTGAAAACAATGTATTTTTTTAATATACAATAAAACATTGATCATATAATATCTCTTGAAAAATAAAATAGGTTCCAAAAATAATTCATCATAAATTTAGCTATCTAAAGGAAATAAGATTCATAATCACTTCAACAATTCATTCTATGACAACTAATGGAAATGGATAGTGTTTCTTAAACATATTTTTATCATAATATAAAACCATCCATACAAATAATAAATATGGTATTAATTGACTATATCCCCAATAAATATTATGTAATATGATATGATTGGATATTATATGGAAAATGCATTCAAAATAAAACATTGATTTTTTTTGTGGAAAACATCCTTTGGACCTTCAAATTACTTTTATATTATCTCAATATTCCCTAAATAAAAATTACGTAATTTGCATTAAAATAAAATTTGAAAACTATAGTCTTTCTATTAAATCCTTGAGTATTAATGATTTTATGTAATTATATTCATGTAGTAAATGTTTAAATATAACATTTCATCCATAATTTTTTTAATAATTAACCAATTTTTTCAATAAATATTTACACGAAATTTTCACGGTAACAATTTTATTAAATTTAAATCAGTGGATAAAATAATATTTAAAAATAAATGGAAAATATTATAATATATAATTAAAAAAAATTAGATAATATTTATATAGATGGAAAATGATTTTTGATCAATTATAGATGTAATGTCAAATTAATTTAAACATATAATTTCTATTTATTGAGTTCTTCAAAAGTGAAAAATGAATGTAAATCATGTCATTTTAGTAAAAAACCAGTGTATATTAAAATTCAGGAGATTATTGAGAGGAAAACCATAATATTTCATCATCACTACTTAATTATAATTAATTATGATAAACAATTAGATTGTAACATAAGAGCCACATTTCATTGGTAACTTTTTCATATTAAGTCTCATGAATCAATGAATCAATGATAAATATTTATATCACATAATTTTAATGTAACAATGATTCTGAAACTTTACACTTGGGCGTTCCCGACTCAATTGTTTTCCACAATATTGGTTGTTACATATTTTTCCCTGCATTACCAATTTATAAAGGTGGTATGCACTCATCACTTATGAAGAGATGTATAATCCTTGATTAAAATTGGATGGTGGGATGTCGGGATCCCCATTGTGTATTCCTCCTTGGATTTCCTCTCCTAGTATGAGTCTCCCATATATACAAAGATGTTGTATGTTAAACTCGTTCCTAGTTTCATCTCTTTTGAGATGCTAGTTTATTATGATGATTCTATCAAGACATTCCAAAGGGTCATGTTAAGGAAGAAACCATTGGTTAAGAGAGTAGTAACACTTAGAATTGATGGAATGTCTAGATTTTGATGTTTTGGATCACATGTATTCATCTTAATTAGATTTATTATCAAGGTAATATAAACACGAGTCTTCCATATTTATAGTGGAATATCATAAGCCATAGTCATGTATTTGAGGTATTCTCCAGCGTTACATATAAAACATTGGGTATTATGTGATTTTGACTTCAATCAGAGATGGATCAGAATAAACAAGACAAATTTTAAGGTGGATAATAGAGGTATATTTATAGAAGGAAGAACCTTAATAGATTACCATATGATTGGATTAAAACACCCAATTAGGATAAACTTGAGAGTGGTGGGTACCATAAAGATAATTTTTCACACCATGAATGATGATTTGAAAACCAAATATGGTGGATCACGGGGTTAGGTTCCAAGTGATGGGGACACAATGGTTTACAATTAGATATGAGATATCCTTATTGAGGATTCCTTTGTAATATTTTTTGAAGACATTGATCCCCACCCACATATTTTATGGTTGATTTGGGGCATATAAATATCAAGATTCCCTTACAAAGAAGATCTCTCTTGGTTTAATAAAAAACATTTTTTGTTGATTGTTCATGGTATGTTTTCATGGTGTTTGAAGGAGAAACAATGTGATGAATTGGGATTTTTTAATGAGACACCAAATTTGGAAGGGGTGATCACACCATGATAAGGGCAAGGTGATGGAGTAGATGGATGGGTCTTACACATGTTCTGTTTCATTAATATATAGAATGATCCAAATAGAATGTGGTGGTTTGGGATATAATTTTAATAGATGATAAAGGGTTGGATGATGTTAAAGGAATAAATGAGTTGATATTGACGTGGAAATGAAAGTGTGGGGCTTGATTTTCATGGAGGTGTCATACGTATCTTAGTTTACTGTGAATCAAATTCTATGTAGTTACTATGGGGGTGTATGGTCTTAGGAATTGATAGCCACCCAATCAATATGGTATATGTTGTTGAAGATTACACATGGTTATCCACCAAAGTGGACCCAAAGGAGAAGTGAAATTTGGTTGGGGCATTATAATCCAATGATATTGTGGCTCAGGGGAAAAAATAAACTGAAAATGAATGTGAGATGACTCTAAAATCCAAGAGGTTCACCCCTAGGTGGAGGAAAATAGTTTTTTTCAATTGGTCGGGATTGAACAACATGGAGCCTACTTACATACCCTTTATATGAGACATGGATCAAATACAATATATTTCATTGGTTCATGGATTACGCATGGAGATGTCTCATGAAGATATATGTTAGTGAATACTATAGGATGGATTCCCAAAATAATGATTTCAGGGGCACTACAACCTACTAAGACCACATGAGTCTTGCATGGTGTGAGAAATAAGAGGTAGTAGTAGAAAATTTTTTCACATTGAGAATGATGTGTTAGTGATGGATGGTGTGAGGCTTTTTTATAGAAGAATCCCATGAATATGGGGATTAGGTATTTCATGTATTTATCATCCCCTAGTGAAGATGTCAAATGGGAGTGGATTGGGGTATTGAGAGTCCCCGGTGCCCATCACCTCTCTAGTCATTACGTCTAGTGTAGGAATATACGATTAAGGGAAATACAACATGTATGAAAGATTAGAGGTGTACACAAGGACTGATTCCCTTCACTATAGTTAGATGTCATTTCATGTGATGTGGATATCTTCCATGTGAAGGATATCTCTCTCCCATGGATTTGAGTGCACATGGAAAATACTCATGGTGGGGAACCCCATGTGTATTGTATGGGGTGAGGCTAATGTTTAACATCATGTGCGTAGGAATATGGTTATTATATGTTTATCATCATATAACTCAGATGGCGAAGAAACATGCTTCACCCACATGACTCACATAACTCGCATTCTTTGACTCGTGGTGAGGGGATGGAACTAGCAATGACATGGTTTGATGGGGAAGAGGGGTGGTCAATTTTGGGTTCAAGGTTAGCCTATTAATGTTTAGAATTTTTTTATGTACCAATGTGGAAAATAATTTGGTAGAACAACACAATACGTAACAACACACAAGGGACCAATAAATAACTGCAAACAAGCATGTATCACTTAATAGATGTGGGACTTGAAGTGTAGGGGGCCTTTATGAGTGGTGCTTAATGATGCTCGTGTTCTTCATGGAGGTCAAGTGCTTCATGAATCCATGAAAACTATGAAGTAGGCTGACCATACCTTCGCATGTAGGCCTAGGTTATAAAATGAGTGATTCAAAAAATCATAATAATTTGTGTAGCCTCACGTACCTCAAACAGACATCCTCCCTCATGAAGGATGTATGCCTTCTCAAAGGGATTCACTACCATTAGTATGGGTAAACCCAAAAAAAGATGGTGATTTCATGAAGCTCTATTATCCTATGAAATCATTTTTTATTAGGTTCATGGTGATTAGGTGACTCAAGAATAGAGATCATGGAATGAGAAAGGTCATAGTAATAATTTCTTGGAGTGGGTGATTCTTCTATTTATAATAAAATCGATCTACTGAGGCATGAACATGAACTACGATGAAATAATGCTCTCTATGAATAGGGGAAGGGTTCATAGGTCTTCTGTGTGACACAATCAAATTTAATGGTGGCAATCACGTGGATCATTGTTCTCTTGGAGCCTTATGTCAACTTCTTTCAGGCCAGCTGTCAGGATTTTCAAACTTGTGAATCCTTCTACCAATTCCTCATGAGTTAATGAGGAAAGGGTCTATGTGAATGTTCATCGCAATCTAGACCATTTTTATGATATTTCGGCCATCCATGCTTTGATTTAATATAAAATTACAACTATCTACCTAGATTTTTTCACGGGAATGTATTTCAATCATAAAACATTTCCTCCATCTGAATGGAAACCATTGGGACAAATTGGGCTAGATTCTGAGGGTACATCGCTAAAAAATGGGGGGGGGTAACACAGATAAATTGCAATGAGGAAATGTCATCCATGTTGGGTGAAGACAACCATGAAGATCAAGACCTTGAATGCCACCATGGAGCTCTATTGGCTCTCCAATGAGGGGCATGTGATATGTACTAGATCTCCGTGAATGGATTGGAAATAAGATCCATTTTTATGTAGAGATTTTCCACGCAAATGAAACCTTGTGAAGCATGTTTGTCATACCAATTCACTCTGACCACTTCTTATCAATCTGAGGTAGTAGGGTCCATTTTTGCCCCACGATATCTGAAGAGTCTATTATGGATCCGTGATCCAATACTACAAGATCGATCATGATGAACAATCCTTGAAAACATTCTAAAAAAAATCTAATATGTCCTAGACTGATGGCTTCCCATGAAGTTGATCAGGAGGTCCTTTTAGATTCTTCCTGATGAGAAGATCTAATAAACAACATCATATTTAGGGAATTTATTTGGAGCCACACTTACCATCATCATCTGGTGAATATTATACATGATGTGTAAAAGGACTATCCTCTTTTCATGAGACTTAAATTGTATATATTTGGACTATGGGAGGACATCATCATCCTAGAGGTAAGTAGGGATGAGCCAACATACTGGTTCAGAGGCCACTGAGTTAGTTCCTGTGGTATTCACCTACTGACATCCATGTCTAGAAGCATCATTCAAATATCACAATCGACGTACACTATAATCATATCAACAATATTAATAGAAAAACACTTTTTCAAGAGAAATATCCACCACAACATCATTAAATCATCAAGGATATGTTAGGGAAAGAAGAAAAAGGACAGACTGGTGATTGGTAACAGCACCACGGTGGAATATTTACTGAGATATGGGCATATTTCTACTAGGTATGCATATCCTATACTGAATTTTTAGCAGATATAAGTTTAGTACACTTGTATTAAGAAACATGGGATTTCTAATTCCATATTTACCAACCTATTGACATCATTCCTGAGATACGAAGTGGATGGTCATCAAGAACCAATACATTCCATTGTCATCATGGGGGGTCAACATCATCCTCTAGGCACTCCACCATATTTATAGGATTCAAATTCTACAATAGATGTATAATAAATATCTCCCCATGCATAATTCATTGAAGGATTCAGATCAGATGCCATGTTTGGAGAATATGCTTCTATTCCTGGTCTTGGATGCTTACCATGAAAATCAGAAATGAGTGTAATGTACCTTAAGAATTGTTTTGTTCATTACATAAATATTCATCTGGATAGGCAATCTTATGAAAAAGAATCATCCATTACTCTACCCAAATAGACCCATAACGTTCCTATATGGTTCATAAAGGTAGGTTATCTTCTTCTCAAAGAATCCTGGAGGAAGGGAAATTGTATTTGTGGTGGTACAACCACTACACTGATAATGAAATTGTATAATGGGTGTATGGGTATATATATATGATACTATATTGGTGGATAATGCATGTAAGAGATGAACATAAGGGTTTTATCCCGAGCACATTGATCATGGAAGTAACACTCTCGATGGTGTGTCATATCAACATATGTGTGCATGTGCTAGAAAAGAAGTACAACATGATCTGGTATTTCAGTGAGGGGAAGAAGAAATTACTCGTGTGTGGACCTCTCCAAATATTTTATGGTTGGGTGGTAGCGCATATGGGGGGATAAAAATATCTTATTCTCATTTCCCATCTGGTTAAAATTTTATAACATCATTTCTGAATGTTGTTGGATGATTCCCATTCATGATAAAAATGATGGTGGTATTGAAAAAGATCTAGGGGGAAAAATAATTCAACATCAATCAATTTTCATTTCCAACATAACTGTTCACCGATGGTGGAATGGGAAATGAATAGAAGTGGTCAAATATAATAGTCGTTCAAGGAACATTACTATAGGAATTGGTGTATTTTGTACTAATCGATAAACCATCCACCACACACTGATTTGTAAGCTAGTTCATATTGGTACAGAGATGGGACAAGAACGAGAACTTGGGGGTATATCATCATAATAACCGATTTTTGATGATGTATCTTTAGATCATATTTGAAATTTCCCAGTCAGAGTAATGTATCACTGTGTGGGGGAAAGGTGAATCAATGATACACTTTTTATTTTATGTATATTTTCAATTAAAACAACCTTGACCTCTTGTTATATATTTCAAATCGCTTCAAAAAACATACACAACACACATACATAGGAAGAAAATTATTTAAAAGGTTCACTATTGAAGAAGAATAGCTAGATCCTTGGTATGGTTTGGAAATTATCCAATAACATACAATCTAATAAGAAAAAAATCCAGGAATTACAATGAATAAGATGTACCCTTTCACCTGTGAAGCACTATGAAACAATCCCACTAGTGTGTGTGCACCCTCTTACCAAAACTGATTAATACTATTGTTTGGTAACAACTTGTGTTTCCTACGCATATTTTCAATTCAAAAAATGTATTCAAATTGAAATACAATTCATCAATTACTTACCCAAGAAAATATAAGAACCACATTGGCATTGTTATTAATAACTGAGTCTGATTTTCTCGGAATACGATTATTTCAAAACAAGGATTCCATTTTGATTCTTGAAAATCAATTATTCCATTACAATTCATTCAAATAAAAAGCAATAGTAAAAATCGACACCACTACAATTCCCAAGAACAATTGTTATACTGAATATAATATGAATTAATCGACACCACCCAAACCAATTGTCAATCCAAACTGAATTGATCTCCACTTCTCTCTAAAAACCCGGATCTTCACTCTCTTCTGATGTGAACAATAAAAAACCCATAATAACATACATTGTACATTTTCCCTTTTATAGTTGGACAAAACATTCTTAGGATGGAATCCCAAAACACTTTCCTACTCAGTTTCATTCAACCAAATCATAATTTCTCCTTAAATATCAATGAAATTATAACTTTTTCAATGCATCTATATTTTTCTCAAATATTCTTCAATCATATTTTATTATTTTATAGACACTCAATTCAAATTTCAATATGATTACAATTGATGGGTAATACATGAGTCTAAAATCGATTCTCTCATACAGATTTCTTCATAACAATGGTCGAAATAATACCAAATGATTTTGTTTGAATAAATGGCACAACTCCACTTGATATACAATCATTATTTCGAAGGAAAGGCTCCAAATTTAACAATTTAATCATCAGTTTCCTTCTATTTTTTTATTTATCCACATGAGAAATCACACTTCATCAACCCACATATAATGTATCATACCTATCTTCATTACATTGAATTCATTGAGGATATGCTTAAGCATCGTCTAAATTCACTAGGAATGTATTATAAATATCTATCCATTTAATCTTCTTTCTTTTCAACTCATCCCAAGAATGTAAAATTCTAAAATACAAATGGTATGGATAATATTAACATTAATATGATCATATATGGTTATGGACATTCTAGGTATGATACAAAACAATACGAATTTTCCCTCGACTACAATTTATATCAGTAACACTTTTTATTTATTCTACCCGATTCCAATACATTTGGATATGATTCATTACAAAAAAGTAGCATCAATTACTATTCATTCGACGTCATGTTTTCAATTAGAACCCCACAGTATATTGAAGTCATACACACGCTACTACAATGAAATTGTAACCATACTACCACAGTGAAATCATAATCAGCATTCATACTGAAATTGTAACCAGCTTTTACACTAAAATCGTAATAATATTTTACACAGTAATCGTAACCAGCTTTGAAACTGAAATTGTAACCATCTTTTACATAGATATCATAAGTAGATTTTCCAACAATTCATAACCATCATTCATATTGCAATCATAACAAGATTTTAAACAGAAATCATAACCTGGTTTTACATAGAATTTGTAATTATCCTTTGAATAGAAACTATAACCATATTTCATACTAAAATCATATCTACATTTTACACAAAAATCGTAACTAGATTCTTTCAATGAAATTGTATCCATCTTTTATATTGAAATTGTAACTATATTTTTACATAGAAATTGTAACAATCTATTAAAATGATATGAAAACATGCTTTTACACATAAATCGTAGCTAGATTTTTCATAGAAATCGTAACAAGCTTATATACTGAAATCATAACCAGCTAGAATGAAAATATAAACACTTATTTTACTTCCACCACTTTATTTTCTAATTGTTTTGAAAAACAAACTGCGTACAATTATTTTTCAATTATCAACAACTCTTTCACTCCCTGTTTCTTTTATTAAGCTTCCATCACAGGTTCTCAATACACATCATCATTTATATGGAATACTATCTAGAAAAGTATCATAAAAAATAAAATTGTTCTGATTCCATTAAAAAAACAAAAAAACAATTATCCACAACACAAATTATAGTGACTTCATTTCTTCAAAACATACCTTGAACAAAAAAGACAACACATGAATCCTTCATCCCCATGATCAATAGCTTTGCCCCAATTATCTCTCCCTTTGTATTTTATTGTCAACTAAGTTTCAAGAATCACTAAACATTGTAACCTCAAGCAATAGATTACATATAATTAATTCTAATCCTACATGAGTTAACCCATTATATGGAACAAGAAAAATTAATAGCAAAACCATGCTATCGAAATATAATGATCATGAAAACCTCTTTTTTTCGTCATTATTCCTAGAAAACAGATAAATTTCTTTTCCTACAACCACTCCAAAAAATAGTTATCATAGTTTACACTCTAAAAAATGATGAATTCATAGCTTACCCACAACTCTCTGTTTTGTACAATACATTTGTGAAACAAAAATATTCTACCCCTTGAAAAAACAACCCAAAGGTAAGATGAGAGTGGGGACAGAGACACATACCTTAACCTTAAAGATAAGGAGATTGGACACCAATGTTAAAACTAATTTTTTAGAATTATTCCTTAGATAAATGCTTTGTGATGATTTTGGAGACATGTTTAGATTATAGAACATACTCCTTCTTCAATACATTTTTCTTAACATGCTCTTTATTGAAATGATATTTAATATCAATTTGTTGTAGAAAAGAATGTTGAACTGGATTCTTTGTGAGATTGATTGAACTTTCATTTTCACAACCCATGATCATGTGTAACTTCACATCAACAAGTATGTCTTCCAATTGTGTTTTTATCCAAATAATTTTAGTAGCGGCTTGAGTAGCAGCGACATACTCGGCATCAGATGTACTGATTATTACTATGTTTTGTTTCTTAGAATTCCAACATACAAAATTATTTCCCAAAATGAATAAACCACCAGATGTAGATATTCTATCATCAACATTTCATGCCAAATATGCAGTAGAATAACCAAAATAAATCAATACGCTCTGAGCTGTAATGCCCAATTCCTAATTCTATTATGCCTCTGATGTATCTGAGAATTATTTTTCCAGTAATAAGTTGTAATTATGTTAGAGCACTCTAAAATCATGACATAAGGTAATATCATAAAAATTGTCGAGTATTAAGGAAGTAATATATAGTAGGCTTCCATTCAATATCTGATGCTCTTTTTTATCAACTTCCTTTCCATATCCAACTTTACTCCACATTTCTCCCACGAAACTGGGTGAGGAAACAAATTTTGAGTTTTCCCAGACAAACCTCTTGTGAAGTTCTTTTCATACTTTTCATGGGAATGAAAAATGTATTCTTTATTTTGTTGTATTTCTAATCCAATAAATTATTTCATTTCTCCAAGAATGGAAATTTTGAATACATTCATCATTTCATCAGAAAATATTTCACAGCTTCCTTAATCATTCTCGGTAATGATAATATCATCAATATAAACAATTACAATGTCAGAATACTCTTGGTTTCTCTAATTTAATGATTTTTATCTACTGTTCAATTTTTAAAATTCATCTTTAGTAAGCATGTATCTAATTTGGAATACCATGCCCATGGAGCAAGTAGTAGTCCATAGAAATCCATTTTCGAACTATATACATCACCTCTATCTTTTCCAATAATAATGGAAAATGGAATTTAAGTATAATCCTCTTCTTCAAGACCGCCATTTAGGAATATAGATTTAACATCCATTTGAATGACCCTGTAGCCTCGTTGTGTGGTAATATAATGAAATATTCTGATTGATTCAAGTATTTCAAATGGAGAAAAGGATTAATCAAAATCAATACCCTCAATCTATGAATACCCTTTGCAAACAGATCATGATTTATTTCTTATAACATCATATTATTCATTTAACCTTTTTCCAGAAAACCCATTTTGTGCCAATGATATTTTTAATTTCTAGATTTGGTATGAGTTCCATTGTATTTTTCATTTAAATATGATCCAATTATTTATTCATGGATTGAACCCATTCCGGATTCTTAGAATCTTCTTTCACATCATTCGCTTCAACCATTGAATATAAGAAAGTGTGTGTAATGGAGTGGGTAGTTCTACTTGTTTTATCCTTCTTATGCTGATCACCAATTATATTCATTAATTCCACATGTTTCCTCATCCTTGGATAAGATTTCATATTGTCTTTATCCCTTGAAATATATGAGACTGATTCTTCTTCATGAGAAGGAATATACTTGTTTGTATCCTAATTATAATTGTTTTCTTCAACTTGCCCATCTTCATTGTTTTCTTGAACATGTTTCTCTTCCTCGGATACTCCAATGATGTTCACATTGACTAAATCAACTATTCTTATTGTTTTTTTGTTGTAGAATTTGAATCCTCTTCTATCTATAGAGTAGTAGCGGCGGATTCCTTCCTCACCTTTTTGTTCAAACATACCATAGTTTCCACCACACATCGTTATAATACATGGACTCACAAATACTCTAAAGTGCTTCAAAGATATATTTTTTCCAAAAAAAAATTCATAGGGAGTAATACATGATTCATTCACATATAAACAAAGGTTCTGAAATTAATAGTATTACTCATATATTGCCTCCAAAAGTGATGAGAATTTCAATGCTCAAGTAATATTGTTCTTCCCATTTCCACCAGAATTCTATTCTTTCTTTCAGTAACCCCATTTTATTGGAGAGTGTTTGTAGTATTATTCTCATGTAGAATTCCATGCCTCTTGTGATAGTTTTCTATCTCTTAACTTCTATATTCACCACAGTTATCAGTTGTCATCTTCTTCACATTAAACTCACATTAATTCATAGCATTTCTTGTGAAACATTTAATCAATTTCAAAGCATTTGATTTGTGTTTCATGTACATAACACATGTGATGTGTGTAAAATCATCAATGAATGTAATTAAGTGCATATCTCCATTTTTTTTCTCATTGGACCACATATATCGGATTGGATCATCTCTATGGGTTATTTTGAACAAATATATAATTTTTTATGCAGAACCTTTTTTATCTTTCCTTTCTGATAAATAGTGCAACACCAATCTCTAAATATTGGAAAATTAGGAATGTCTCGAACACTTTCTCTTATAGATAACATTATCATGTTTCTTAGTCACAAATGTCCAAGACTTTTATTCCATTACTAATTCTCTCTCATCATACTTATGTAACAATAGTTTTGTGAGTCACCATCAAAAAATATGTTTCCTTTCATATGATTTCCTATGGTAACAATATTTCCCTCTTCTTCAATCATAACAAGAAATCCATTTTCCTTGAAGATAACTTTTATACCCTCATCAACCATTTGTTGAACACTTTGAATATTGTGTTTCATCCCATTAACAAAAATTGTTTTTTTATTTCTTCTTTTCTTTTACAATGATGGAATACCCAACACCATTGATTTTCAATGACTCATCAATTCCAAATGTCACATTAAAGTCTTTAATATCATTCACATCCATCAATAGTTTTAGGTCTCCTGTCATCTGAGAATAAAAAACACTAACAAGTATCCATTGTCTTTCTGCAATCATGGTTTTTAATGTAGTATCAACAAAAAAAAATTCATTTTCTCTATTATTTTAATTCTTCACCTTTGGATTTTGAGAATTGAGAATCTTTTTTTAACAGGTAACAAAATAAGAAATCATTTTGCATGGTATCTAGGTTAATCACATCATTCACAAATAGATTACAGGGATTGGAACCTATTTATACACTTCAAATCATTCTTTATAGGTTTTTTAAATTCATCCTTCTAATTTTTATTTCATTGAGGAGATTAACTCATCCCCAATCTCTTACTTTCATAACCCATCAGGTAATAGAATTGTTTTTATTAAACCAACACAAAAAAATTTTCTGCCTGAATCCCCCACAATACCAACAATACCCATAGAGAGAGTATTTTCCACTAAAACATCCATACTGATCGGAATTGAATATGTGTCTCTCATCCACCTTCTTCTCTTTCTTTTCCAATTCACCAGAACTAATATTATAATTCCTATTCATTCTTATCTTTTATGAATTATTAGAACTAGAATAATTGGAAACATTTTTAGATTCAGAATGTTTCAAAACATTCCCAACCTTGTTGGTCTTGGCAACATACATAACATTTCCAGTTTTCTTCATTTCACTTACAATTTAAATCTTCTTCTCTACCATTAAAGTTATATTTTGATTATCCATGTTAATTTTCTCACCATGATAACATTCACCAACACCATAGATAGTTTTTGAGAAACATAGACTTTTGTTTTCAGTATCATAGTTTCTTTATTGGAGAACTTCCTACTCTTCTTCATTTACATTCAACATCACCTCTAAATTCGCATTACGATTCATTTATTAATTTACATATTTCTTCAAAAAAAATCTCGTTAATCTACTTTTCATTGTCACCAAAAAATCATTCTTGGTTTCCTAACCATTCATCATTAATATTATTGTTTTCCTTTTTAATACTTCTTATCTTTCTAATACATTATTTCAACTCTTAATTCAGATGCATTTCAAGTTGGGTTTTTTTCTCATTCAGTACTACTTCTTCTGAATTCTTCATCATTATACTATTCCAATTAATTAATTTTCATTATAATACTCAATGGTTTTTTCAGATTCAACATCATTCTCTTTTTCATCATTATATTTTGAAAATAAAAATCTTTTTTATTTGAATAATTTCTTTTCTTTACCTTTTTATCCCTTTTTCTTCCATGATCTTCTCATTTCCATTCTTCAATATAACTATACACTTTTTTCCATTCAATGAGAAAAGATAGCCTCAAAGTGACCAACACCTCCACATTCAATAAATGTCAAGGGAAGTTTAACTTTTTATTTCCTTGTACCACTTTTAACATTAATAGAAAACATAGATAGTTTTTCATTGATATTTTTACATACTAATTTTTCAAATTCAGAATCACCAACTCATATTCAATAACAATCTTCTTTGAATTTTAATTCTTCATATATTTGAATTAAATTTCACTATCAAAATTTTTTTATCTTCATAACATTATCTCTTATTATTTCATAAGTGATTAGAGTGAAATGTAAATCATTAAGAGATAATGTTTAAAGATCTCAATCTTTTAAGGAATAAAATTTTGCATCGCATTTGTCAGGTTGGATTCTCAAGGTATTTTCAAGAAGTATAGAGTCATTGATCTGTTCACCAATACATCTGATAGTACTGACTATTTAATTCACCTTGGTAAATAATTCCACAACAAATTCATGGTCACCCATCTTAAAAAATTCATACTTCAATCTCCATATTTTTAGCTTTGTGTTCTTAAAAATTTTATTTCCATCATATATGTGTTTCATCTTATCCCATATAACATTAGATGTGCCAACACCTTTCACTGCTATGAATCGAATTTAATAATGTGATGATAATATAGAATTATTAGCCCTTCCGTCATTCTCAAGAAACATATTGATAACAGGTGTAAGTGGAGAACTATCATCAATGGGAGGAAATCCAACTATTGCAGCTTCAATAACATCATAACTGATAGAAATAAGATATGGAACCAATCTATAAATACATATAAAATAGTTATTTCCATCAATGACCAGAATACCTTTTCTATTCACATTGTTCACGTTCTCCATCCTCAAAGAATAACGAAGGGAACATGGATCATAAAGCAATTGAAAGTTCCTAGTCATAGTAATGTATCACTAAGAGAGGTATTAGGTGAATCAGTTATAATATTTTTATTTTATGTGTCCTTGACATTGAAATAACCTATTCCTCATGTTATAGATTTAAATTTCCTACTGAAAAAAAACTCAACACACATCCACATGAACATAAATACATAGAAGGTTCACTATTCTATAAGAATATCTATGTCCATGGTATGGTTTGGAAATGATCTAATACTATACAATACACTAAGAAAACAATACATTCATTACACTTAGTAGGATGTACCCCTTCACATGTTTAGAACTATGAAACAATCCCACTAGTGTGTGTGCACCTTGTTATCACAATAGTGTAAAACAATTGTTTTGTATAAACTCATGTTACCTGCTCTTATTTTCAATTAAACAAATATATTCTAACTGTAATACAATTAATCAATTCTTTACCTAGATTATTGGTAAGAACCACCTTGTCATTGTTATAAAGCATTGATTCTGATCTTCTCGGAATACTATTATATCAAAACAAATCTCCCATTACAATTCATTCAACACAGGGCATCCATTTTGATTCTTTTAAATAGAAAACAATATATCAGAATCATAACGACTTTAATTACCGAACACAATTGTAATACTGAATTGAATATGAATGAATTAGCACCACCAAAAATAATTATCAATCTGTACCAAATTGATCTATACTTCTCTCTATAAACCCAGAGCTTCTCTCTCTTCTGATGTGAATAGTAAAACACCCTAATAATGTAAAATTTATATTTTTCCCTTTTACATGTGGCCAAAACATGTTTAGGTTGGAATCCCAAAAGAGTTTCCCACTCACTTAGATTTACCCAAATCTGAATTTCTCTAGAAAAATTGGAGAATTTATGACATTGTCAAAGATTCTCAATTCTTCTTGAATCATCTACAATATTATTCTATTTTATCCATATTTCCATTCAAAATTTCAATAAAATTACAAATGATGAGCAATACATGAGTCTCAAACAGAATCTCTCATACTGATTTCTTCAAAACAATCCTTGAAACCATAGAAAATGAATGTGTTTGAAGAAATGCAATTCTCCACATGAGATATAAGGATTCATTTAAAAGAAAGGCTTTGACGTTGTCAATTAATTCATCAGTCTCCTTCAATTTTATTTTTACTTTACCCACATGAGAAAACAAAAATCATCTTCCAACTTGTTCTTGTATAATGACTACCTCCATGAAATTGAATTCATTGAGGACTTGATTTTACATTGTCTAAATTCACTTCGATGTTATTGTAACATTCCATCCATTCCTACATCATTCATTTCGACTAATCCTAATCATGAAATTTTCTAATGTACAAATGGTCTGTATACTATTATCATTAATGAGATTATATATGGTTACGATCATTCTGGGTATGATAAAAAACAATCTGAATTTGATTCATTCTCAATCAGCACCATCTCTTCCATTCACACCACATTCTATCTGTTCCCATTCTTTTTTTCTACTACCTGGTTTCGATACATCTGGATACAATCCTTTACCAATCTGTGACATCTCTTACTCTTCATTATACATCATGTTTTCATTTTGAACCCCCTACTACATTAAACTCGTAACCACACTAATACATTTAAATTCTAACCACACTGCTACAATGAAATCTCAACCATCTTTCACACTAAAATCATAACCATATTTTAAAGATAAATCATAACCATCTTTTACATAGAAATTGTATCCAACTTTTACCCTGAAATCATAACCATCTTTTACATGGAAATTGTAACCATCGTTTTTATAGAAATAGTAACCATATTTCATAGTGAAATCATAACCAATATTTAAATGGAAATTATAACTAGGTTTTACACAAAACATGTAACCATATTTTTCACATAAATAGTAACAAGATTTAATAATGAAATTGTAACCATCTTTTACACAGATATCGTAACCAACTTTTTCTTGTAAATCGTAACAAGATTTCATACTAAACTCGTACCCAACATTTACAAAGAAATCATTACAATCATTTACACTGAAATTGTATCCAACATTTACACAGAAATCCTAAGCATATTTTACACTAATATTGTAACCATATTTCATATTGAAAATGTACATAAAAACCATTACAATCTTGTACATTGAAATCATAACCAGCTTTTACACAGAAATCATAACCTGGTTTTTCAAAAAATCGTATCCAGCATTCATACTGAAATTGTATCAACTACAGTGAAGACATCACCACCTATTTTACTTCCATCACATTATTTTCTGATTAATTTTTAATAATAATCTGAATAAATTTCTTTTTCTATTGGTATCAACCCTTTCAATATCGCTTTCATCTATCAATCTTGTATCAGGAGTTCATAATACAACTCATGGTTTATATGAAATACAAAACATAAAAGCACTGTCACAATTATCATGGGTCTGATTCCCTACAAAACTAACCTAATACAATTTTCTCCACAAAACAATGTGAATTGATTTCCTTTCTTCAAAACATACCTTGATAAAAAAAGACAACCGATGAATACTTCATCACCTAGATCATCAATTGTTCCCAAACAATATTCATGTGATAAAATGTGATGATGCATAATTATATTCCTCCACCTATTTCTGCCTATGGACAAGTCAAGGACATCATATAGAGCAGGAAGGCAGCCTATGTGGGAGAAATGATGAAAAAATAGACCATCTGATCCAATGAGGGATTGACCCCACATCCATGTGGTGAAGGACACAAAATATTGAGAGTATTCCATAGAGATAGATTTTATTCACATCATGGAGGTCATGGTACAATAGTATAGCCAATAGTTCCAAGTCCTACACCATCCAAATGTGGAAGAATTATAACTACAATAGTCCTAGTATTCCCAACCAGGAAGACTCGAGATGAGGTAAAACCATCCAAAGGGTTCAACATAATAACTAATCAATCCTCCAGGATGAGATTTTTTTCACGGATATACATATTGTTTTCATCTAACTTATGTTTTGGATAAAATGGGATATAATTAATGAATTCCTTATTCCTTAAAAAAATTTATACAACCTCATCCATTTTGGGATTGAACTTTCTAAAATTGTTTTCTCCAAAAATGAATTTATGGCATTATTATTAGAGGTGTAGTGATATGTGATTGATATGGGGAATCTAGGGCACTATCAAGGCACTCCACATCCAATGATGGTTCTGGTAAAAATATTACTAGATATAAAATCTACATCACAACTGTCAACAACTAAATTGGTGGTGTGGTATCCCTTTTAAAAAGAATTGGACAGGTCATGGAGAAGATTTTAGTAGAGAGAGTTCCATGGAGGAAGGTGAGGTCACAACCACATTAGATTCCCCTTTAAGAATATTTTCAAAGGATCTTAAGGTAGTCTCTATCTCATCCCATTGAGAATTTATATCCTCCAGTTTTATCTAGTTTCCTTGACAGATGTATGTTCTATACAGGATAAACATTTATAAGAGACCCATTATGATTGGAAATTAGGAGTGGCGATTAACATCGATAAACAAGCATATTATCTCATGTATAATGAAATTTTGGATTCCAGGTCTGGAATTTTTGTGGACGCAAGGATTTACACTCCAAAACCTTCATAAGACAAAATTATATATGCGGTTCCATGTCCTAGTAACCTTGTGGTGACAAAATGAAGGTGATATCATGAGAACCGTCACATGACCATTATAATATTCCTGTAACACAAATCCTTACACTATTATTTTCTCGACTAGTTTAATTAAAAAAAAGTCTTTTATTAAGATTCATATGGGTGGAATGTAACCTATTGTTGAGTATTTTAAAAAGAACTGGTAACCCTTTACGGATACAGTTGTCAGTTCGTATTAGGCCAAGGGTCCAAGTAGACTATGTAATGACCTCTAGTGATCGGTCAATTCTAGATCTAGAGGTGATACACGTGGATAATAGGTATAAAAATTTTAGGTGGGATAAAATAATGAATATGAAACAGATGATATAGATACTAATATAGATAACATGATGAAAGTGGAAGAACCTACCACTATATTCTTGTACACATTCCTAGAGTGAAATCTCATAGACCTAGAAGAGCACGATGAGTCTGATTATAGCATGGTAGAGGACAACCTATCTACATGATAATGATCAGAGATATTGTTATTGTGATTCATTGAAAAATACCTAGAACACAAGTAGAATATTTTGATATGATCAAATCAGCACTGGCTATGTTACTAATGCATGGGAGGGGTGGATGCCTATGATTTTGACATGGTAATCTAGGATTACGTTGATGAGAATGTGTTGGAAGGAAGATAGAACCTCGACGTGGCCTAGATCCAGAAAATATCTAAACACATCTAGAAGAATTGTCAGATTGAATAAGAGATCCAACATCAAGATAATAATATAGATGAGTGAATTACTTTCATCAATGATCAATCAGTACTAATCACATGAATTTCAGTCAAACTGGTGGAGACCTAAAAGTAGTTGAGGTAGGAAAGCGTCTATGTGGATGAACAACAAGTTGATAATGACTATACATTGTTCAGAGATGGTGATCTCTAACCTATGTAAAATTAATAATAATGGGAGATTTGGGGACAACAAAAAATCCTTGAAGCAACATGTAATAGTGCATTGGAGTTGTGGCAATCCATTGATAGGGATAATCCATAGGGACCCTATTTTTACAAGATCATACAAAAATATTTATTACATGTTTTGAACTACGTGTATGGACATATATCATTATTTGTTTGATTAATTATCTTCAATAATATATAAAATTAAACTAAAAATCAATCCTTAAGCTCACACAGGTCATGTCTAGTGTGAGAAACAAGGGACTACAACAAAATCTTTTATTTTTTTTGAGAGTTCCAGTTAGACATCAAATACTTGAGGAATTATATTGTTGACTAAACACCAAATGTATTCATTCTTAGTGGTGCTATGACTAGAGATTATCACTCAAATAATAGCCTTAATGTCTCTCCCGATGTTTTATTGTGTATAAATGGGATAACACCAGGGATGTTAGAATCAATCTAAACAATAGGGGAAAAAAGGTGTGAATCACAATACTGAAATTCAAAACATGATTATGATGGAATGACGATATAAGATAACCACTAGACATATTCAAAACATAGTATCTATATCAATAGCGGGATATGGGAAAAAAAGGGACAACCACTAATCTTATTCAAAACACATCGACAAACATGACATGTATCTATTGTCCTTTAGGGCATTAGATTGGTATGGTAGGTGAGACAAAATAGTGTTAGACCGTCCAATTTGGGGTGGGTCCCTTCACACACTAAATAGAATGCAGATCTGAAATAGGGGCACACAGTTTAAGAAATAAGAGTTGTTGAATGTTCAAAAGCATTCCAATGCACTTGAAATTATTTCACCTTGGATTAGAGCACAATGGTCTACGTGGGCTAGTCTGAAAAATGATCAAACCTAACTCCCCAGTGAGCATCACCTTAAATGTAAAATGTTAATTGATGGTGTGGGAATCATTGTATTGGATTGAGTTTTTTTGGAGAGTTCCAATCAAATGAGGGTCTGAGTGTCCTTCTAGTTTTACATGTTTCAAGTGAGGACAATGCATTGTACATATTACTGTCATATAATCATGACTTCCCACAGTTCTCCATCATGTTTTCCAGACATTGTATAATTTTATGGTCATACTTCTTTGAGCTAGGGATCTAGTTTATGATCTTGGGTCTTGTACCATTATGTATGTTCAAATAGTGTTTGCAAGGAACGTAATATTGGACCCCAATATGGATTATAAAATAAGGATTTTATAACATTTAAATACCAAGGAACTAATTGAAAGGAAGTATAAATGATTCAGTGAGGGGAAAACATAACATGAATGAAGGAAAATGATACCTAATGAGACAAAATTTATCCAGGCAGGGATCCATGTAAAAAATCATAGATTTTGGACCATAGTCCTAGAGAAAACAACCAAAAGGTAAATAATCCTGTGTATTGGGACAACAAAAAAAATTAAAGCCATTACATTGAAATCCATAATGATGAGAATCAAGCAACATGTAGTTCAGAAATTATATGTTGTTTAAATTAATGTGGTAAGGACGAGGGTTGTGACATGAAAAGAGTGAATGATGATACAACTATACTCGACATCAACTATCCATGTGTCACAAAATATCCAATAAGAATTAAAATAATGAATCTTATAGTTTTTGAATGGATATTTCCCCATTCCTTTCTAAACCATGATCAAGGATAAGAGGAATTAAATATATCTTTTTTTAGTGGCTTGACCTGGATTAGAATTCGGGGTGAGGCCACAAGAATCAAGAGATATACATTATAGCGTCCCGCCATTTTATAACATAAACTTTCATTTCATTACACGGAACTGAGGATCGTTAAGGTTTAGTGTCTTGGAAACAAGGATCATAATACATAAAAAAACATTAAAACATTCTTCTTAAACACTTGAAAGGCTTCTCCTTTAGTTCATCCTATGTTCATTATGCATCTCATAACCTGGGGACATACATCAAAAGAAAGGGTGAGCAGAAGTCCCAGTAAGGGAAACAAGAGAAACATTTTACAAGTGAACTTGAGATACTTCAATAAGGACATGAAAAGAACTTTAAGGCATGAGAAAGAAATCATGAGGTACATCATAATAAAAATAATCATTTTTCATAACTTGAAGATGTGGCTACAACATTTAATATTGACAATCGTTTCGTTTCACCAAGGTCCATCCCCAAGGTGTCGTTAAAAATTACCAAGGTTATTCACCAAGGCGTCGTTAAAATGGTCATCTCTAGAGATTAAGTCTTTACTCAATGCATTGGAGCGCTATCAGGGCGCACCCTTAAATTTGTCTTTATTTTCATGTGATCCACATATATCATCATCAAACATTTCATAAATAACCCATATAGCATAAAATAAATGGGTTTCATTTCATAATCATAACGTTTTAAAAACTACTTTAAAGACATGATCTTTACGTCACTATAAAACCCACGAAAAGGGAAAGCGGGTCTCATGTATGTAAATCCCAGAATTTAAAATGGAACATTTTGATATATATGTGAATACCCTTGTAGAAATAAGAGCTTTTAGTATTCACTTTATAACATAAAATAATTTTTGAGCAAAGAGAGAGGCATTTTGAGGGGAAAAATTCTGCAGCATAACGGCTAAGTTTCGGGGTTTTAGAAAACATTGAAATGAGAGGGGACATGGGCCACCCACTCAAAAATGATCCATAAAACAGTAGGGTGAAAGAATAATAAGGACATATGGACATGGTAATGAAATTTTAGGGACATACCATTTGAAAAATAAAAAAAAACATGGAAGGAAAAAGATTGGATTTCTCTTATGAAAATCCGGCAGCCTTACGGCGTCACTTAACTTCAAAAGAAAATGATTTGACAAGATCAAATAGGGTCCCTCATCATATGATCATAAGATATCAGTATGATAGATATAGAGATCATACCCCAATATTATAAAAAGGAACTTGAAAGACATGACATGAAAATTGAACTTGAAAAATGAGAAGGGTGAAAGAATCCCTTAAAATTCGGCAGCCTAACGGCGTCACTTAAACTTTCATAAAACGAAATGATGAGAGTAAGAGGGGATCTCTCATCATATAAACATGAAAGGGCAGTAATAGGAATATAAAAGAACATCCTCTCCCATAAAAACATGGAGCATAATAGGAATGACATAAAAGAGATTACATGAAAAGAAAGAGAGGGGTCGGATCCCTTACCTTAAAACGTGACTCTTGAAACTCAAAGGATTGGACCTTGAGGGCTTGGGGGCACCTTGGGAGGACTCTTTGGAAGGTAAGAAGACCAGAACTTCGTTGGGGAAGAGTTGGGAGTGAAAACCAAGGGAGGAAAGGGTGGGTATTTATAGGGAAAGTGAGGGGACAAAGCATTAATGGCCAAAGGACACCTCACATGTGCTTTTCTCAAACCCATGGGCTCTCCCTTGGCATTTATCATGGAGTTAGGCCACATGGGGCCCCCAAAACAATAATTCATCACCCTTGGCCGGCCAACCCTCAAAATATCTCATGACATCATCATGACATCATTATGATGTCATTAAACATACCGAAACCCTAAAACGGTATTTTTACTATTCACTGAAAATTCAACTTTCTCAGAATAAACCCAAAATTTCACCTTAACCAAATATCAATGCTCTGATTTCAAAAATGAAATCCATTTTATAAAAATATTTTTCTAAATATTTTTAATTTAATTTTTAAATAAAAACACTATTCATCGAAAATTCATTTTTTTCAGAAAAATCCCCAAAAATTACCTTAACATAATATCGATGCTCTGAGTTCAAAAATAAAGTCATTTTTATAAAAATAATTTTCTAATTATTTTTAATTAAATATTTAATTAAAAAACACTATTCACCCGAAAAAACTAATACTTGAATAATAATTAATGAAACCGTTATTTAACTATTTTATTGAATCACATTACTTAATCAAGGTGCCTAGATTATTTTAAAACTTTCTTTAAGTGAGATTACTAATCCATTTGGTCATATTACTAATCCTAATCATAAAATCACTATTCATAATTTACTATTCATCAAAAATCAAGTTGATCTTATTAGACTCTAAATTTCATACTGAACATAATTGCAGAAGACCATTTTCCGAAAATCATTACACATTTTTAATTATTTAAGGTTTACACAACCATTTTTAAAATATCCTTTTTCTAAAATTCATCAAAAATATGCATACAATATTTATCCGGTCATTTGAAAATTCATAAACATAATCATAAGAAGAAATCCAAATTTTTATTAAAAAAAAGGATTACACAAGGCAATTACGGTCTCGTTACATAACCCCTTATAATACCAGCATAGGACCTAAGAGTAAGGTGTGCTAGGGTGATAGAATTTTGGGGCGGCTCAGTCAACATTGCCCGAGTAGTAATTTCTATCAGTTTGAACTTCTCGCGAAGGCGATTCCGTTCTAGCTTCACATGATGAAGTTCGGCTTGGATTTGGTCCAGAGCAAAGCCCAATGGTGCTACCTCCTTCCCAATCTCTGTTAGATGGGCTTCGATCGGCCCAAGGCTACTAGGTGAGGCCATCAAATCTTCTTTCTATAATAATTAACCAATATTACTTAAATTTAGAGACAATAATCAAAACATTTTGTTCACGGTGGTCATATTGACCGATGGTCATATAACACTCAAAAACCAATGGTCTCATTTTTTTTATAATCATGTTTATCAAATAAAACATTTTTTTTGAGTATAAAAAATAACACATGAAATTAGGAAACAAGATTTATTCAAAATTTCGAGTCGTTACAATCTTCCCCCCTTAAGAAATTGCGTCCCCGCAATTTTTTTAAATTGGGTTTTGAAATTTCATTGAAAGTCCCACATCGGAAAAAGAGTCAGTAACACCATTACATTAAAAGAAAGAAAAGGAAGTACAAAGGCCACCCGAGTTAACCCACACTTGGGTTCCATGTAGGAAAACATGGACATGGAGGAAAAAACAAAGGGTCAGTTCTGAGAGAGAGTGATAGAGAACATGATTAGGAGAAAGTTAACCATGAGAAAATCCCAAACTTATGATGTGTGTAAACGGTCTTTGATTACATAGTAGGAAACGTAAACCAACAACATTTTTGTTTTACGTTTCTTTTCATAATTTTGAGGATTTCATTTACTACATAGAACAAAAACATAAGAAAATATACCTACCTTCAAGTAGAGTTTCATCCTTTAACAAGTCCCTACCAACACTAATCTTTTCGCCAAAATGATGAGAATTCAAAAACACTTGGTCTCATAAAGGCACAAGAATCATCTTCTATAGAATCACATAATCTACAAAAGATTAACTATCTATTTCTTCTATCTTTAAACATTATCCCAAAAAATGAAAGGTTAAGGTAAAACAACTCTTCAAAAAGAAAGAATCCCATAGGAATAGAACCTACTTTTAAATCTTCAAAGTTCCATGGTACTACCCAACGTTCATCATAGACCACTCCATAAATAACGGTCCTTAAAATTCCTCAAAATAAACCAAACTAACATTGAAACCCAAATACAAGAAGGATTTGATAACATAGTCTTCCAAAACAACTTCATTGTTCATCTCCAGACAACATCAACCACTCCTAACATCTTATAAAAAAAGTAGCTAACCTAAACATATTTTACCCAAGATAGGTTAATCATTCCCAAAAGTAACCTAAATTACTATAAGTCCACCTTAAATTCATCAATTCTTCAAAATATAAGTCAACCTTACTCCTCAATGAAAATACTATAGTAATCTATTTACCTCGATCATATAGGGTCCCCAAAATAGTGAACGCCTTCCAAAATAATAATCATCTTTTAATCCCCTAATCATCTCTGACATATTAATACGGAAATTGTCGCATTTCCTATCACATTGGTTGTTGGGACACGTTATTCTATTTCCCACCATTAACTAAGAAGATAAAGTATAATTAGAGGCTTAAATACTTAACCAATAATCATGAAAAGGAACTTAAAGCATATAAGGATAACTTGTAGAAGAAAAGTATACCCTAACTTGTGATCCCCCAGGTTCCCATCTACGTTATCCATGATCATATATTCTTATGTGAATCTTTATTTTATTTTATCTTTCTTCCTTTAATAATGGTTCATACCAAGCTTATGAATTTACCAAAGCATATCCCCCGGGAGTGTCGTAACCAAGAGTGCAGCAAGGCCCGTTGTCATGTACCAGTTCCCGTTCGAGTCTGGCTCAAAGCGGTGTTTTCGGGTTTTACCCCTATGTACATCTGTGCCAGAGCCACCTCTACCTGCTCGTATCCAGTCAGGGATGTATTTGCTTGGCAACCCCTTACTCAATACTCACCAAAATACCAGGAAGATTTTTTATATTAAACTTTTCTATAGGGTTCCTCCTAGAGTTTTCATATCCTAATTTCCACAAATAACTAAACCATCCTTTGATACCAACTATAGCATCCCGCCATTTTATAACATAAACTTTCATTTCATTACACGGAACTGAGGATCGTTAAGGTTTAGTGTCTTGGAAACAAGGATCATAATACATAAAAAAAACATAAAAACATTCTTCTTAAACACTTGAAAGGCTTCTCCTTTAGTTCATCCTATGTTCATTATGCATCTCATAACCTGGGGACATACATCAAAAGAAAGGGTGAGCAGAAGGCCCAGTAAGGGAAACAAGAGAAACATTTTACAAGTGAACTTGAGATACTTCAATAAGGACATGAAAAGAACTTTAAGGCATGAGAAAGAAATCATGAGGTACCTCATAATAAAAATAATCATTTTTCATAACTTGAAGATGTGGCTACAACATTTAATATTGACAATCGTTTCGTTTCACCAAGGTCCATCCCCAAGGTGTCGTTAAAAATTACCAAGGTTATTCACCAAGGCGTCGTTAAAATGGTCATCTCTAGAGATTAAGTCTTTACCCAATGCATTGGAGCGCTATCAGGGCGCACCCTTAAATTTGTCTTTATTTTCATGTGAGCCACATATATCATCATCAAACATTTCATAAATAACCCATATAGCATAAAATAAATGGGTTTCATTTCATAATCATAACGTTTTAAAAACTGCTTTAAAGACATGATCTTTACGTCACTTTAAAACCCACGAAAAGGGAAAGCGGGTCTGATGTATGTAAATCCCAGAATTTAAAATGGAACATTTTGATATATAAGTGAATACCCTTGTAGAAATAAGAGCTTTGAGTATTCACTTTATAACATAAAATAATTTTTGAGAAAAGAGAGAGGCATTTTGAGGGGAAAAATTCTGCAGCATAACGGCTAAGTTTCGGGGTTTTAGAAAACATTGAAATGAGAGGGGACATGGGCCACCCACTCAAAAATGATCCATAAAACAGTAGGGTGAAAGAATAAGAAGGACATATGGAAATGGTAATGAAATTTTAGGGACATACCATTTGAAAAATAAAAAAAACATGGAAGGAAAAAGATTGGATTTCTCTTATGAAAATCCGGCAGCCTTACGGCGTCACTTAACTTCAAAAGAAAATGATTTGACAAGATCAAATAGGGTCCCTCATCATATGATCATAAGAGATCAGTATGATAGATATAGAGATCATACCCCAATATTATAAAAAGGAACTTGAAAGACATGACATGAAAATTGAACTTGAAAAATGAGAAGGGTGAAAGAATCCCTTAAAATTCGGCAGCCTAACGGCGTCACTTAAACTTTCATAAAACGAAATGATGAGAGTAAGAGGGGATCTCTCATCATATAAACATGAAAGGGAAGTAAGAGGAATATAAAAGAACATCCTCTCCCATAAAAACACGGAGCATAATAGGAATGACATAAAAGAGATTACATGAAAAGAAAGAGAGGGGTCGGATCCCTTACCTTAAAACGTGACTCTTGAAACTCAAAGGATTGGACCTTGAGGGCTTGGGGGCACCTTGGGAGGACTCTTTGGAAGGTAAGAAGACCGGAACTTCGTTGGGGAAGAGTTGGGAGTGAAAACCAAGGGAGGAAAGGGTGGGTATTTATAGGGAAAGTGAGGGGACAAAGCATTAATGGCCAAAGGACACCTCACATATGCTTTTCTCAAACCCATGGGCTCTCCCTTGGCATTTATCATGGAGTTAGGCCACATGGGGCCCCCAAAACAATAATTCATCACCCTTGGCCGGCCAACCCTCAAAAGATCTACTGACATCATCATGACATCATTATGATGTCATTAAACATACCGAAACCCTAAAACGGTATTTTTACTATTCACTGAAAATTCAACTTTCTCAGAATAAACCCAAAATTTCACCTTAACCAAATATCAATGCTCTGATTTCAAAAATGAAATCCATTTTATAAAAATATTTTTCTAAATATTTTTAATTTAATTTTTAAATAAAAACACTATTCATCGAAAATTCATTTTTTTCAGAAAAATCCCCAAAAATTACCTTAACATAATATCGATGCTCTGAGTTCAAAAATAAAGTCATTTTTATAAAAATAATTTTCTAATTATTTTTAATTAAATTTTTAATTAAAAAACACTATTCACCCGAAAAAACTAATACTTGAATAATAATTAATGAAACCGTTATTTAACTATTTTATTGAATCACATTACTTAATCAAGGTGCCTAGATTATTTTAAAACTTTCTTTAAGTGAGATTACTAATCCATTTGGTCATATTACTAATCCTAATCATAAAATCACTATTCATAATTTACTATTCATCAAAAATCAAGTTGATCTTATTAGACTCTAAATTTCATACTGAACATAATTGCAGAAGACCATTTTTCGAAAATCATTACACATTTTTAATTATTTAAGGTTTACACAACCATTTTTAAAATATCCTTTTTCTAAAATTCATCAAAAATATGCATACAATATTTATCCGGTCATTTGAAAATTCATAAACATAATCATAAGAAGAAATCCAAATTTTTATTTAAAAAAAAGGATTACACAAGGCAATTACGGTCTCGTTACATAACCCCTTATAATAACAGCATAGGACCTAAGAGTAAGGTGTGCTAGGGTGATAGAATTTTGGGGCGGCTCAGTCAACATTGCCCCAGTAGTAATTTCTATCAGTTTGAACTTCTCGCGAAGGCGATTCCGTTCTAGCTTCACATGATGAAGTTCGGCTTGGATTTGGTCCAGAGCAAAGCCCAATGGTGCTACCTCCTTCCCAATCTCTGTTAGATGGGCTTCGATCGGCCCAAGGCTACTAGGTGAGGCCATCAAATCTTCTTTCTATAATAATTAACCAATATTACTTAAATTTAGAGACAATAATCAAAACATTTTGTTCACGGTGGTCATATTGACCGATGGTCATATAACACTCAAAAACCAATGGTCTCATTTTATTTATAATCATGTTTATCAAATAAAACATTTTTTTTGAGTATAAAAAATAACACATGAAATTAGGAAACAAGATTTATTCAAAATTTCGGGTCGTTACATACATGCCTTTATATGTGGCATGGTGGATGACAAGTTACAAGGCGGGTGACCTCAATATTTAGAACACCACATTGTTCTTCCATTTTTCTTTTTTCAGCTAGGTCATAATAGTTCATAATCATGTGGGACAGGTATTCAAAAAATAATGTGATTTTTCGTGGAAGAAAAAAAATTTAGTATAATTTTTTAGAACTTAAAAATTGATGTCTCATATCTTTATTGCATGGGATTGAAAATATAAAGACTATTAATCCCACATGATCCATTATTATTGTTGGAAATAAGAAGTGATCTTATAATTACCCCTCTATATGAGAGCACCATGAACTGGTAAGGAAATATATAGTGAATATTCCACCACACTAACAATCCAATTTGGCACACCCATATTTTTGATGGGACAACACCAAAGTTATTGGAATCCCAAAAGAATATGAGTGGAAATTTGAATCACATTGTACGATATTTGGTAAATAATTAGGATGGAGTAATGAAAGATGATGAATGATGGCCTTATTTGAACCCTAACATCCATATTTTTTGACCTGAGATGGGAAAAATCTTTGAGGGTCATCTTATATATATGATTTAAATTTGGTAACTACCTAAAATTTTTTTTTGAAAACTTTTGGGGTGTTGTCCTAGTATGGTTTCTAATCAATGAGGTTGAGCATCATTCTATTAAGGGGCAGCTTATTATGTGAATGATGATAGATCCCCAAATAAGGTGGCACATGAAGCGTGGAAGTGGAATTGGGAAAATTTACCTATGAAATACTATGATCTTGGTCTTGTACCACCACACATTCAAACATGCTGGTGTGGATCAACCATACAGAAGACACCATATGTTCTCAAGAACTGGATTCCTAAATAATTTTGTGAAGATTTTAATGGTTGGGTTTCATAGACAAAAGTTTATGTGTGTAATGTTATTGAGTGTCGATGGTAAATTTTTATTTTAACATCATGTGTTTGGTATGTATCCATTCTGTTTAACATCATGTGGGGCTGATGAAAATGTCTTTTAGTTTATTTTCATGCAATAGGGACAAGTCGATCTTAACGGAGAAAAGATTGATGTGATAAATAACCGAATTTAAATGAGGACGAAAGAGATATTGACTACACAACACATTTTTATAGGGGATCCCACCAAAAATGTGGCTGAAATGTAGAATTTATGATTCTGTGGTTAGGCCTAATGACTAGAAGCCCATGCCTCACTATATATCTCACTAGTGTAGGAGTCAAGAAATACATGGTTCATTAATTGTGAGAAGTCTAGCATCATATAGTGAGAAATATTTCAAGGTTAAGGCCTCCCAAGGTAGGTACTTGGTGTGGCTATTATAAAGCAGACATGAGTGATTCCCAAAGAGGAAACACCCACCCCGCATTATTCCAGGAGGATTACAGTCCATCAATATGAAGGTTTTGAGGCAAGACCACTAGATAATGATCTATACATTCCTATGTTTCACATAAGGATGAGAATAAATCCATACATAGTTCTAAGAAATAGCATGGAAAATGGACATTTACAAAATTTGTGGTATCCTCTCAATTTCTAGAATCATTGATGTTATACAGATTACTTTCATGGGAACAAGGAAAATTAAATTTTCTTTACAGTCATAGATATCTGACCATGAGGGGAGGTGAATGCTACCTTGGTGCTATAAGGAATCCCAATGTGAACAATGACCCGAAAGATCCACACCAATGCACTCACACTCAAGGTGGAACCTACAAAAAATGGGCCAAAGTGGATCGTGATTCTATAGGTTGGCCAAATGATAAGATGTATGGGCATCACTACATATCGCATAAGGGTCGGAATCATTCAATATGTAGTTCTGAAAGATGTCATAGAAGGTGCCCTGTGTAAAAGGGGAAACATAATCTTAGGTGCAGACATCGTTATATTGAATAGCTTATAATCATACATCCTACTTCCAAATAAACATAGTTTGGAAATATATGATATGGATGAGTGTTGTTATGCTTCTTACCATCGCGCAACTTGGATGTTGGGGGTATCACTTTTTGGATATATAGGATGGACCAAGGGAGGAGGCTTTCAAAGTGGACTTGTGTAGTGCAGTTCCATGAAGTAGATGGATGTGAAAAAGGATCAAGAATTCCCATATCTCCCAACACATTCCTATGGTAAACATGAACATAGTATGAAGTCATGTCCATTTTTATGGGATGATTTTTTTAACAACATGTGGGATTAAAATGCGTAGTTCAAGGGTATATTTATTGGAGAATAAGATGTTGATATTCTTCCATGAAGTTACAAACCCTGCAGAGTCCCATACTACCATGTGTCCTATGATCGATATTGGAAACAAGGGGCAGTGTGGATCCTTACAACACATTTAAGCACACATCAGGGGAACACCGATGTCAATTCAAGAGCCGAACAATACTAATCAACCCAATCAATGTGAAATAGTGCACGAAAGTGTATCAATATGGGTATTTAGGTTATTCCTACACATGAGGATGTTGAAAGTGATGTGAACCGCAATGAATGATATGTTGGAGATAATGGTGGTGTTGTAATGGTGGAGGATAACTGGTGACCTTGTTTCATACAAAACGTCCATATCGTGTAACATTGAATAGAAATATTCAAATGAGGGATGTATTATTCTACGATGTACCAAAAAGGAATAACAAAAATGGACATCATTTCATAAGGGTCCCAAGGAGATAGACAACGCGTCAATCAAACATTCGACATTATAGTTATATGCTTTTTAGTGACGAGGGCCCAATTTGATTTCGGTACAATCCAACCTGGCCTAACTCCAAAAGTCTCCAAAATCTATGTTGAGTATCTCAATAAGAAAAAACATTTTCCCAGGATTCCATATCCATATATGGTTCTTCAAATGGACAACCAGTTTTTGAGATATGACTCTTTAAAAAAAACTAGGCCAAAAAGGGGTCCGGGTCTTGTCCTACCTTGTTGGGCCGACACGGTTCGTGTCACCTGACCTAGTCTTGGGCTGCCTGAGTCTGACCCGGCATGGCCTGAATCAGCTTGGGTCAGCTGGGATGGGTGGGGCCTTGTTGGGATCGGCCCACTAGGCTGTGGATGGGTCAGAATACTCTTTCTTGGTGGGGTCGTGGCAGGATCAGCTCAATGGTCCGCAGATGTTCCCATCCAACCTCAGTCTGGCGGGGCCATGGTGGGCAGGGCCTACTGGGCCTAAGACCCACTCATCCAACATCGGCCATGTGCGACCATAAATAATTTCAGGCCCCCAAGATATCACGACACCCATCTAGGTATCCCACACGGGGGAGTCACTCCCCCTTCCCGAATGATTGAAAGTCATTCAGTTAAACAACGGAGTCATGTGGCACCACGTCTTTATCAGCGGGACAGATGGGGCACAAGTTGTATTCACCATGGGAATGGGTCCCCATCACTGAGGCTTTGATGTCATGACCCCTCACTATGGCATGCGATGGTGCCCCACATTCCCCCAACGCTGAAGGTTGACGGCTGACCACCCCTCCTACCATCGCTGATCAATGCCACAACATGGGATGGAGCACCACATAATGTCACTGAATCCTGCCGATTTTGGCTACCTCCGTCATAGGTCACCGACATGGTTGCACTGGGGCTGCACCAATGGAACATCCACGGGCCACCAGGAGAGCTCCAGTGGTCCATTTTCCCTTCTGAACGAGCCTACGGGCCTCTTGGGATGCCTCTATAACTGCGTGTCTCCCAGATTCATGATTCTATATAGTTCAAATTTTTCGAATGAAGAACATGAAAATGATTGAGGAGGAGGACATTCTGAGCATTGTTCGTTTGGTCTGTTTTGTCCGTGTTAGAATAATATCAATATGGTATTAATTAAATCCACAATGATAAATCAAAAACCACATTCAATCTCTTCCCACAACAACCACCCAAATTTTTTTATGAATCGCATGTCAAATCATTTTGGTTGATCTGCGTTTTTCATGCTTTTCAAGAACAATGGGAAGAAACTATTTCACATTAATTTTGAATAAAAACACATACCTTGGAATCAGAGGAGATGTCACATTTGTGGAAGAAGATTTCACGCTTGATGATTCTGCCAACTTTTGATGATCCCAGATTGATTCCTCCAATGTTTCCATCCTAGATTTCGTTCAATGTCAGTGGTAGACATCGTGGAACTTCATTAGAGGTATCTCACTTCCATTTCGAAAACCCTATCTCGAGCCTCATTTAAATAGGGGTGAAATATGATTAACACAATGAGAGTTTAAAAAGGTTCTTCAATGAATGAATCACTTCACTCATAATGGATTGGTTACAAAAACAAAGAGTCAGTCCATTAAATAGATTGAAAACATATCAGTCCTACCATCACCACTCAACCGTTAGTATAAAAATAAAATAACAATTTTATGATGTTTAATTATTATTTTAAACTTATTATGAACAATATTTTTCTCATGACCTAGTGTGGTCGAAGTTAAGCCTCCATTAAGTGATTCCTGACACAAAGAATTCCAGAGTGTCCTCATATTTCAATTCCATGCATTGGTTCTAAAGTTAGAAAACACCATCAATACATTTACTGAATGTACCTTAAAAAATTTTAAAAATCCATTCTAGGTACACCGGTCCAGAAAATCACGCACCGTTAAATTTCACAAACTCGTAGTGATCACAAATATTTTTTTATAACAAATTTATATGGAAATTTATGGATCATTACATTATCCCCACCATAGGAATAATTGTCCCAGAATGCGACAACAAATTTATTAAAAAAATTGGGGTACTGAGTATGTATCTGACCCTCACACTCCCATGTGGTCTCCTAGGTATTTCCATGCTACCAATGAACTCACACATAAAGAATTAACTACCCACAAAGGACCCACTCTTGTTGAGAATCTTTCTCCACCAAGAACTTCTCAAATATATCCCCATCGTCGATGTCTTTCTCTCCCCAATTGATAATGTATGAAAAATCATGCACGTACATTCTCATCTACGACACATAGAATACATTATTAACCTAGTGATTCTGTGGGGGAATGATCTAGATGGTTCTACACATCTCCTACTTGGCCAATGATTTTGATGTGTCCGATGAACCTCGGATATAGCTTTCCACCCCATCCAATCCTCCGTAATATTTTTCGGGGTGAGACCTGTAGAAATACATGGTCTCATTCTTCATATTCCAAGGGGCTTTGTCTCTTGACAGCATTAGAATACTACTAGCTCTATGAAGACTTCATCCTTTACTGTATGATATGCACCTTCTATGTGGAGCTAGCACCAACACTTGAACCATAACTGCTTACTCCTCTGGGTCTTTCCAGCAAAGAGGAGATATACATGGTCTCCTGTACAAGACTTCAAAAACATCCATTTTTATGGTGGAGTGATAAATTTCGCTGTATAAAAAATCCACTCGGGAAAGGGGGACCTCCCAAATGTTTCCAAAATCGAGGACACAATCACGAAGTATTTCCTTGCGTGTCTTAATGGTCTACTCCATCTGCCCATCCGTATGAGGATGGAAGGCAGTGCTCAAGTGTAATTGAGTCCCAAACTCTAACTACAATCCCTTCCAAAAGTGGTATTTATAACATTCATCACGATCTGAGACGATCATCAATAGAACCACATGAAGTAACTCAATCTCCGACCTGTAGAGGAGTCTTAATCCCTCTAATGATCCCTGGTCTCTGATGGGTAGGAAGAGGGCTGGAGTTGTGGGTTGGTCAACGATCACCCAGATGGAATCATGGCCTCGGGATATATGTTGTATCCATGTCACAAATTTCATATAGATACCATCAAACTTACACTCTTGTACCTCAAGTGGTTGTGCTAGGCTTGCTTGTAACTAATGCTTGGACTTCACTTGCTGAAAAATGATGCATCAGGATACAAAATCTAACACTTATTTCTTCATCCCTATAAACTTGTTCTGACGCCGGAGGTCCGGTTACATCATCACCACTCTTGGATGTACTGCTAATTTGGATATATGGAACTCCCTCAAAACCTTCTCTCGTATCATCAGTTATACCATGGTGTGTCCTGTTAAGTTAATCACATGCTCTGCACCTTCAAAAAAATCATTCATGAGCATGTCCTAAGGATATTTGATCACGTCGAGCCTCGCAGTCTCAGCCCACAAGCTGCACCTCCAAAATTCCATGACGTACTAGGGGAATGATAGTCATAAACTGGAGGTATGATCCTCCATCTCTATCCACGAAGGATATCTGCAATGCAACTAGCTGCTCTATCACCTAACTAATAAATTGTAGACCAGACCACATGCTGAGTGTGTATTCTACTGTGTTCCCAATATTAGTACTGTAGACTATCTCAAATTCATAGTACATGAGGACCTTCAAGCATCGTTGTTGTCTCTTCTAATGTAAGGCCTTCATACATCTTTTCATCCACGCGAAATTATACCCATTTTATATTATATATGTTCTCATTGACCCATATGTTGTAGTTACTCAATATCCACAACCATTTGGTTAATGTGATAGTAATCCATACACAACATCAAACATTGGGTCTTACCAATCCCTTTCACTGCACGTCCACCAACTAAACTCTCACCTCCCAGGGCTCTGCGGGAGGCATCCAATATTATGTTGTGGATATCAGTGTCATCACTGGGTACAATCCAATGCGAATGTCCCTCTCCCTACAAGGTGGTAATCCTAGAACCATATTTTGAAAGGATGTTCTGATAGTCAGATATTACTATTTCCAACTGAAAACACAATAATTCTTCTACCATGAGGGTCGGATAGTTGACTCATGATTGATTGGCTACACCCTCATATGCATGAGTTTGTCCTGTGCTGCCTGAGTTTCATTTTCCACCGAACAAGGAAATCCTCATTCCAACACTGTGGATAAACCACATTCTTTTTGCTAAAATATAAAATATGATTATGAACTATAGAATACCAGTATATACCAAAACTAACATCCTAAGGCCTCAATGCTCCCACCAAGAGGTTCCAACTAAAACTCTTGCCTAAATTTATATATAAAATCAGTAGGAATATGTTTTATTTTCTACTCTCCTCCAATAGGCATCTCCAGACATATGGGTCATGTTAATTGATAAACTAGACACTCTAGGTCTTTAACAATATTTTTGACATGAATGAATGATTAGTACTTATCTACGTTTATACAGAAACTAATTGTAGACATAGACATTACCATGAATCATTCCTAGATCCCATGAGTCACACTCTTTAACCATATACAACTACCCTCTTCCCCTATCCGCCATCTCCATGAGCATGGTTGGGACAACATTTTTGTGGTGGTTGTAACATGTCAAAATGTATACCACATCGTGCTGATCTCATAGGTCCTCTTCCGTGTCTGTTTCACTATATATTCATTTAACCCTATCACTTGACTTCACAAAAACATTTACACACCCATTTTTTTAAGACTGATGTCAGTTTCATTCTATTCCATTGCTATCATTCAGTGATTGTATCTACTCATCCGTAGAACTTTCAGCCACAATGGTTATCTCTAGAACCCTAACATAAGTAGGAATGAACTGTGGAATGGTGTTGTCTTGGATGTACCAAAACACATCTCAGTTAGAGGTTCAAGCCCTGGAAGCACTAGTCATATTGTATTCCTCGAGTACATGGGATGGTAGGTACACCTCGAAGAATTCTCATCTATCGACACATTGTCATGTCGAAATTCTGTAAGATCATGGGAACACATACCTCTTAGCTTCGTATGGAATGACACCCATTCTTTGAGGAAGGTTATCGAGCATTTTCCATAGAAAATTCACCTCATCCTAATACCAAGGTTATATAATCCATGTCATCACCCTGTTTAGAAACAAAGAAGGTGCACTACCAGGAATATCATCTGATCGAATGTTGCCTTTTCTAGATGGAAACTCAATGACCACCTCAAGATAGTCCATAGACGCCAATGAGTTGGGATCACCTTTGATCCTGAGGGGTATCTATGTCAAAATCTCGTTTATGGTAGTTATCCTACTTGTATTCTCTTCTAGTACACCATCTCCATGTTGTACCCTAAAAGTGTCTAGCATCTAGCATCACAATATGGTCTACTGGTGTCTCACCCAACCGGAAAGATTGTTCCATAGACTCCATCCATTCCTTATCTTCTTGGGTAACTACCTCTCATAGAAACTTTATAGGCCCCTCTCTATGGAACTTTTGCAATTCATTCAATCAATGTTCATGGTCTACTAGTGGGGCTAGTGGAAACTACTTCCCCACGGGTGGTGGTGCTGTTAGTACACCACCCAAAGGTGATATTATTATATAAGGGCCATGTACATATGCCTCATAACTCAGTGGTCCGTCATCATAATCTATCACTGGAATCATGGATTGTTGTCTACATAGCAGCATGCCAGAATGAAACAAGTTTCCCATGGAAAATAAGTAATACCTAGTGAGCTGACTCAAAAGAGATCAATAGAATAAAAAATAAAAACACATTCAGTCATCATTTTCATGTTCCTAGTTGAATATCATAATTTAGGGTTCTGATGTATGGATTAGTCAGCTGCAGCACCAACACCAGAAACCACAAACGGAATCTCGTACTCAAGAAACTTAACACTACTTCTCATTGAAAAAAGTGATTCTATGTTTTTATAGTAGAACTGACTTATTTGATACTACATTGTCATGACCCGTCCCCCAGGGCCCGTGTCATGACTACAATAAGACTTACTTCCAAAGTATGGGGGGTTGGAGACTAGGACCAGAAGGGCATTTCATGAAAATGGGTAGGCATTGCCTCCAAAACTATACACACACACACACACGCGTACAAGTGAAACACAACAGAAGAGTAATGTGAAACCAAAACTAGATACCAAAACTATGTAAAATGGTAAGTACTTAATCTATTGGGATATCATAAAATCCCAACATAAATAGAAATACAATAAAGGTAAAACAACACCTAAGGTCGTCCTCCAAGGATCCTACCCAATGGGTAGGTACAACTCAACACATTGCTCTCCATGTCCACTGGTATCATTCATCGACATCATGTCATGGCTTCCCAAGTCTTACTCAAGGTTTCCCATAGTCTTTACTAGACACAACATGGTGTGGGGGAAACCCATGCAGGGGCAAGTATAAAAATACTCATTAGGGTCCCCAAGACACCTAAAGGTCTCCCTAAATAACAAAAAGGATAACCACAAATCATGATCTCAATCATAAAGAACAAAGAAATAGAAAACTAAAACCAGGTATACATCATAGAGTTCTACAATAAAGATGATTAGTCTACAACAATTTTATTTTATTCTATTAGGAAGTTTCCCCAAATGAACAACGAAAGAGTTGGTCCAATGTCGATCCACATAGATCTTATATCTCTGTTCCTCGACGGGCCACTCTAAGGTTGGTCCTTGTTGTTTCGTGTACTATTGATCCACACAGGCTCACTAGTTTTCCTATCCACATAGGGTCACTATGATGCTGACCCACACATGGTCGCTATGATGCTAATCCACAAAGGGTTACAAGTATGTTGATACACAAAGGGTTGTAATGATTCTGATCTATTGGGAGTCACTATAAGGCTGATCAAAAAATGGTCTCTATTATGCTGATCCACACAGGGTAACCAATATGTCAATCCTCACTGGGTTGAAAATATAATGGTAGCCAGCCATAAGATTCCTTGTACCTAGTGCAATTGTGCTCCGTAGTATATTATCCTCTAGAAATTGGCCATGCCAAAACTACTAAAAATTTCTAAAAAGGAGTAACCCAAAATACCTCCATGTCTTAAGGGTCCTAACAAGATAGAATGTGTGTCAATCAGACAACTAGTATGAGAGTTATAAGCATTTTAGTGCTGAGGTAACAGTTGAATTCGGGTACGATCCAACCTGGCAGTACTTCAATTTTCTCTAAAACCCATGTGGAGTAACTCAAAAGGAATATCTTACTCTAAGGATTATAATTCTGTAGATAGTTCATCAGTCAAATGTATGGTTTGTGAGATATGAATTTTTTCATAAAACTTGGCCCAATAGGGGTCTGGGTCTGACCCGACCTGACCTGGGCCTACCTAGCCTAGTTCGGGTTGACCAGGCCCAGTTGGGCTGGGACACTATGGGCATGGACCGGCCCTCTGGATGGTCCTACATACTATCTAGCATGGAAATAATCTAGGTGGCCCACGTGGGGGGAGTCGTTGCCCCTTATTGAACGGCGGCACCACGTGGCATCGCCTCCCTGCCAGTGGGACCCGCAGTGCACAAGTACCATTCAACGCAACATCATATTTATTTCCACCTCACCACGCTGCATGATGGTGTGATGCCTTCGGCCATTGTGGTCATCTGAGGTTCATCCACCCCTTCTACCATCATTGATCAATGTCATGGCATGTGACAGAACACTGCCTGCTGTGACTGCGGCTGGCTGTTGCCTTCAGCAGTCAACGGTGATGCTACAACGGTACATCTGCGGACCACCGTGTCAGCTTATGTGGTCTGTTTTCCTTTAAAAATGTGCATGCAGGGCCCCCAGGAACGTTTTGTCACATAATGGATACTATATTCATGTTTCATTCAAGTCCAAACTTTTCCCATGAATAACATGACAATGATCGAAGCGTCAGAGGGTTCAAGCCTTGTTTGTTTGGGCCGCGCCCTCTGCATTATCATCATATCAATAAGGTATTAATTAAATCCTCATAAATAAAACAAAACCCCATTAAATCTTTTCTGAAAACAACCACCCAGAATTTACTATGAATCACGAGTCAAGTAATTTTCGGTGATCCGCGTTCATCATAATTTTTGAAGAACGAGGGGAAGAAACTAATTAACATGAATTTAAATAAAAAATCCATACATCAAAATTAATGGTGATGTTTTGGTGGTGGAAGAAGAATACATGATTGATGAAGCCACCAGTGTTCTTCGATCATGGATCTATTTCTCCAACAATGATTTACAAATATATGGTGCTCGTCAATGGATGACATCGCGACACTTCATCAGTGGTTCCTCACTTTTGTTTCAAAAACCCATGCTCGGGCCACATTTAAATAGAAGATAAATGATTGTTAACTCAATGAGAGTTTGATGAGGATAACTAATAAATTAACCATTTAACACTCAATAGTGTAGTTACAAAAATATTGAGTCAATCCATTAAATGGATTGACAGCTCAGTGGTTCGGCCACTGCTGGTCAACCGTTGTTATAAAAATAAAAAACAATTTTATGTTATTTTATAATTCTTGAAAAAGTGAAAAAAACATTCTTTTTCTCCCAACCTACTGTTGTCAAAGTTAATCTTTCCTTAAAAAAATCTCAGTGCTGTGAATTCAACGGTGTCCTAGGATTTCAATTATGAACACTGATTTAAAACTTATAAAATTCCACCCCTACGTTTACCGAACGTACCTTAAATGAAGTTAAATACTCTGTTCTAGGCACACCGGCCTTTAGAATCATGCACCGTCAATTTTTACAGACTCGTAATAATCCAAAATAATTAAGAATATATATATATATATGGACATTTTCAGGTATTAACAGAATGGGATATATTTAGTACTTGTAATTAATTAATGGTACTTCTAAATAAACTTTTTGTTGGTCAATATGTTGTATTAGACACCATTGGTGGTAGACAACTGAGATGTACAGACACCCTACTCAGGCGACCACAAAACATATGTCCCTATATGATATTACTATTTTAGGTATAGGATCAGATTAAAAGTCTATCTCATTTATCTATTAGGGATTATAGAAATGAGAATCAATGATAGGATCAGAAATAATTTCATGAGCCATATGTATATTGTCAATGTGTCTTCATTTTGGGTTTCTTTTTGCTACATGACACTATAATGACATGGAATGTATAATATATTTGTTTATGGGGATTTATCCAACTTAGGTTTTGGATATGTAATGTAAGGTCACTAATAGTTATTGACTATGATAATCTTGGATATTGTTTATCTTGACTTATTCTATTTAATTTCTCTGGTATAGATGGTACAATGTCCCAACATACCTTACTACACCCTTTCTAGTTGTAGGTATCCTCTAACTTATGTGGAGGAGATCCAAAGTTCAAGTAGCATGTGACACCCACTATGACACCATGTTGTTCTTTTGGTATTCTATTATGAACTAGAGGTCATGAGTTATGTTTTCATATATATATAGTTTCTAACATGGACATATTTTATATTTTCCTACTATGCCTGATGAAGATACATAGTTAGAGGGAAACCCCTAATTCTCCCCTCATAAGCAGCCTTTTAAGTTTATATTGAATTGAGATTGGTTTTTTTCATAGTTTATGCATGGTTAATTCACACCATGTGCCCTCTATGAGAAACTAGGTGGGAAAATGGGTGTTTTTAATGAATGTCACATGACATGCACATGGTTTCGTAATTGTTGATTTAACGTTGTGGTTAAATCTAGAGATTTTAATAATCAATATTCACATCATTTTTATGGATTTTAGATCGTTTGAGGCATCCCAATAAGGCCATGTGCATATTGTGGTGGTTCTAATGTGAGACATATGGTTTTTTTAACCATGTGGCCACTCAAGGGTAAATATGGGGCTTATTGTTTTGGGGAGTCAGTTGAACCCATAGTATTGAAACATATATTTCCTAACTATACGCCAAAATTGTGGGATTATTATAGATTTTTTATTTTTTCTGGGTAATTCCCAAATTTTCCTCCCAAATTAAGAGATATTTAAACCCAGTTTTCTCCCACATCAGACAGATTACCCTTTAGATACCGTAAAGGAGTTTCATCTTCCTCCTCCATTGATTCTTTACTATCCATTAGTGTTTTCTAAGGGGTTTTTTCTTAGTTTCCCCTATCATTCAAACCTTCTTCCCTATCTCTCTCACTAATTTTCTTAAATTTGTCTTTGAAAAAGAGTCATTGTTTTCATGTGGCTAAAGTTTAGTGTTCAGAGTAGATTTATTGATGTGTATATAAATTTCTAGGGGTCGTAGAAACCTTTTATTCTCATATGGGTGCGGTCATTCTTGAAGGAGACATGTTTTCAGATGTTTCAGCTTACTTCATTCTATTTGAGGCATGTGTTACTATGAAGTTGATTCACTTTTAAATTCTAAAAATAAGTGCACTCTCTAAATTCAAATTTTATTAAATTACGGTTATATTTTATATAGATTTGGTGTTTTTAAACTATTTTGTTAGGTTTTATTCTTAGCATAATTGTTTTACATGTGTATTCCATGTTTTATTATTTACAGTGGAATTTTCTACTATGATAATTATCTTTTAAAATGAAATCATTTTTTCAAAATGGTTTCCAGGAGTTGAAATAGGTTTTAACAGGTTCATGGTTATCAACGAGTGGAAACATAGGTTTTTAAGATAATTTTTTTAAATTGAGGTGTGGTTCACAAAATAATGGTAATAGGATTTTTTAATGTGTTCTCAATAGTGTTATGAAATTTCTATGTGGTCCACCCCTTTGGGAATGACTTATTGGTTTTTTTAATTGGGTTGGTGTAAATTGTTTCCAATTCATAAAATATTTTTGGTTTTAAAGAAGAATACTATTGTTTTGGGTTATAATTGACATGTTTTGAATGGCATTTTTTATTTCGTTTGACCACATGATAATAATTTTAAGTGTTTTTATGTGAAAATTCTGATGGGAATATTGGTAGTCTTCCATGTTATGTTATTTTAAATAAATATAGATCTTATGTAAGGGATACATTGAAATGTTTAAAATTAATGCGTTTTTTAATCATGTTACAAATTGGTTTTGTAAATAAATTAATGAAGTGTGAAATGAATTAGCATTCTATGAAATGATTTGGTGTTAAAGGCCCATTTAGACTTTGGTTTTAAATGGTGTATATGGATGAAACCCTTGATTTTCACTTTCTTGTATAACCCCTTCTTGGGTTTATGATCACAATGTGGTGCTATTTTCTCCCCTTATTTAGGAATCTCCGTGATGTGACTTGTGATGAAGTTATTAATAGGGATTTACATCATTGGGTATTTGCGATGAGGTTAGTTATGATTATTCCATGTTGGTAGAATTTGATTCTTTTTTGAACTATGAATCACTTTTTTTATTGTTTATATGATGTTGGGTACTACGTTGATGATAAATAATATTCATCTAGTTATTTCACATGTCACTAGTTTTCCACCAATTGATTTAGTTACAAGGGTTAGGAGGTGCTTTTCATCACTGTGATAATTTTGGGGGATATTATAAGGATGATATGGATTTAGAATATTTCAGTAGATATTAATGGTGGTTATACCCTTATATAGTTATATTCATATCATATTAGTGACTTTGGGTATGAACATGAATCATTCATTTACTCAGTGAGTATGTGACTGAGGGGAGTATGATATAGTGATTAATTTTATATCTCTCCATGTTACATTGATATCAATAATTAATTTATTATATTTCAATTTTTATATGCCTTTTGATATATATTTTCTACCTACATTTTCATTTTATCCCATGTGAGTTCGGGTATTTTCGTTCCAACTGAGTACTCCAATATGATTTTAGAAATGTATTTTTAATTTATAAAGACTGTTTTGTGATTACCTTAATGTGTATTATGATTTTTTTGGGATTTAAATATGGATTCCACTGATTGAATGTTTTAAAGTTGATATTTACATTTAGATTATTCAAATATGATTTATTTTTGAGAAATTAAATGTTTATGTGTTATGTCTTGAAACGTATTAGGTTGGTAGATTTTCTATTTGGACCAGTGTATTTATTTTTAGAAAATAAGGAAAAATGTTTTGAATTTGATTTATGGAGTTATTTTGTTTTCCTTGTGTTGTATAAAAGTAAATTTTACTTTCTAACATTATTGTGAAAAATGAAATGATGAAATTACATAAGCAATTAGTTTCATTTTTTTGGTGGGTTTTGGGGATAAAAGGGGATTTTTTATCACGAATAAAAAAATTAGGTTCTAGGTTCATAGTTTGACACTTATTTTTCTTCATGGATTTTGTGCGGTGAGTTCGGTGGTTATTTGAAACTGAAGGATTCATGGATTTGGTTTTGGGATAAAAACAAGTTTATTGGTTTGAGTAGTTTTCTTTTTGGTCTATTATGTTCATGTTTGACTTTCATTCCTATATATATTTTTTAGAAAGAATCTATGTTTAAATAAACGGTTTGGATCATGGTAGTTGGTCAAGACATGTTAGCAAGATATTTATTTATTTCTATTTTCTTATCTGCAATTTGGGGAAAAAGATTCCCAAAGTATTTTCTATGATGTCCAAGAACAATATTCTAGGCCCCAAGAATTTTTAATTCCCTTTGGGCCCATTGAAATGCAGGGTCAGGTGTTGTGTTCAATGGTATCCTGGGGATTTTTTTTTATAATATTGTATCAGACCTTTTGGAATCTCCTTTACAAGGAACATACGAATTTTGTGTATCCATGTTTAATATGGGACTTCCTAGAAGAAAGAATATTAGTTATATGAGAGCATAGGATGTATGGGCGGAAGTGCTTAGATAAATCTTACCCATCCTAAAACAAATATTCTATTGGATTTTGGGTTATGATTTGTGAATTAAATGATTCTTTTAGTAATTTTTGGTGGTTGTTGTTGGTGTTATCATAATATTTTTTTGAAGTATGTATATATTTATGAAACATTTTGTTGTATTCCACATGGTTGGGTCCTTGTAAACTATTGAGTGATATTGGGGACCTCTCATTGTCTTCGAGGTGGAGGGGAAGATGAGCTACATAGTTAGCTCATATGGTCTAGAAAACTGTGAGGTTCCCATGTAGTTGAGTCTGTCCTTTTTTTAAATGTGTGTTCTAATTTTGACCCCTATTGTAACACCATAGGTAAATAAAGAATATGAAATTTTTATATTTATCCATATTTGTGAATATTATATTAATATTACTTTAAATGGGATTCTTTGCTCGATGGCATACCCAAGACGCAACAACGAGTTTCTTGGGAATCTTACTTGCACACTAATAATAAAATAATATTATTTTAAATGTTAGTTAACGCCTAGCTGTTGTGATGGCAGGAATGAATATAACTAACTACAAAATGATTATATATGTTTGTGAAATATTCTTACTTTTTATAATAAATGTTAGTGGATTAAAAATGTCAATGAATCCAATTTTAAGCGTAAACATTCTAGTATTCTCAAAAGGGTCGATTAACCGCCTTTTGATGGTGAACCTCTTTTAAATCAACTTTTTGACAATTTTATGTTTTATATTGGATAAAATTAAAATTCTTATTTATAATCAGGACATCAGAATTATCTTTGTGTAATTTTTTGGTATCTTTCTGATAAAGTTCATTTTTTAAAGAATCGTGAAAAATGTTGTATTTTAATTCAAAACCCGTTTTTAATCTAATTTATTTATACTATTATATTATATTTTGAGTTGGTTTTAAAGTGAAATTATAATATATTTTTACCATTTAATGAAATAGTTGTCATTGAAATAAATTTCACTTTGAAATTTGACTTAAACTAGTGTCAATCTTTTGATATATATTGTTTCATAAAAACACGCTATTTGTTATGACAATGGGAATTAATTATTAAATTAATTAATATAAATTATATGTTATGTATTTTGTAAAATAGACATCATTTTTTAATTTGGAATATCAAATATAGCTTTGGGTGAATTTTTGGTAATTTTATGAAAAACATCCATTTTTTATGAACAATGAAACCATTAAGTGGTACTTATAAAAACTGATTTTCCGTTTAAATGAAATTTTTCATCCTTTGTGTTTTGAATTTTAAAAATCCAACATAAATGGTTGTCATTAAGAAATAAATTTTGTTTCAAGGGTATTACAATAATTTTTGGTGAATAGTAACTTGTTAAATTTTTAATCGCGATTAGAGATAATTAGTGTAGTTTATGGTAAAAATAATGTTTTAATAATATTAGATGAGTTTGAAACTTGTAATACCATCATTGGATGTTCCATAACCGACCAAGACAACCCATGGGTCAACTTGGGGACCTCAGGGTGCCACTTTGGTTGGGAAATGACATAAATAACTTTTTATTTAATGTTAAAGTAAAAATGAAACCAACATGACTTTTTTTACTATAACAATTCTTAAATTGGGTTATACAAGTCAGATTTTTGACTATAAATATTGATTAGAAATATAAAAAGATTTCCTACAGAATCATATTTTTTGTATAAATTTTAGACATTGAATATATTAAATTATTTATGACATCATGATGATGCAGCGATTTCCTCATTAATAAAGGATTTAAATAAAATGAAAATATAATATAAAATCTATGACCTACACATGTAAAAAACCTATTGGATGGGTATATTCTGAACCCTTATCACCTTATCCTCGGATTATATCAATGTGGGACCTTTTAAATATGAAACCCATTTTAAAATAACGGAACATTTCTTTACTTTCCAAGGGTGCCCCTCCTCTCCTCTTATAAAAGGCCCCCACCTCTACCTCCATACCCACACATCCAAAGCCTTTGGATCGGCCAAACCCTGCCAATATTTCCTCTCAGCATCACTCTCTAACTCTTAGATGCCTCACGTTGGTCATAAGTCTTCCCAAGGAAGCCTTTGAGCTCAAACCATAGGGAGTTACCGGATTTTAAGGTAATGTCTTCACTTGAGTCCTTTTGTTTTATTTTTCTTCTCCAACCCCCTAAACTATTTTTATTAATTTCTTTTGTAACAACTCCAGTATCTTCAATATACTAGGATGTTTTTATAAGAAGGATTCGAGATACACTTGTGCAAACCTTCGTCTAATGGTTAAAGAACATACAGTTTCTGTGGTTGGCGATTTTCTACCTCACGAAACGATGATTGTTCAATATTTTTTTAACCCCATTCATGGTGGAAATTATGATGTCACAACATTTATAAATGATATATAATATGGTTATGTTTTCCTTAATCTTCTGTATTTTTCATTTATGGCCTACCTTTATGGCTACCATTATGGGTATACGCGATATCTTCATTTTAGGAAGTGCGGACTACCGCCCCCTCAAAGTGATTTGATTCGTTAATACCATATGTGGTACTTATAAAGGATATATTTAATGATATTATATATGATACCATACTATAAATAAAATAATATTATGTATCATTATGTTTTAATTCCATTAAATATGAAATAGAAATGGAAGTATCATTCTTGCATACGTACGGCTTACCGTCTCCATGAACGGTGCAATTCATTTCATAACTCTAAATGTTATGTAATATTATAAATGCATGAATATACTGGATATATTTGATATATATGATATCTAAATCATGAATAAAATTCTGGACATAATGGATATTTTACCACATGAACAACTTGTAATTATAAAGAGTTTATTTTTCACTCAAGTACCAATGATCATTAAAACGACCGTTATTAACTTAAATAATAACATAGTGTTCATGACATGTTAATATGTGATATAAAAGGAATAATGAACATGAAAAAGGTTCATAAAGAAGTATAAATTAAATCATGTTTATTATTCAAGAGATTAAAGAACGATCGAGTCAAGTCGGACCCGAGGTAAGGGATCCTACTCCTCTTTTTCTTTTTAAGTACACTCTTTTATGTCATTCCTTTTAATGATCATATTTCGTATTATTGGGATGTTATTTTATATTAATCTTACTATAAATTATATGTTTATGTGATGAGATACCCTATTCTATCTCATCAATCCATTTTGGATGTTTTGAGTGGCACCGTTATGCTGCCGAATTTTCGTAAGGGATCCTACTCCTCTCTTTCTTTTTAAGTACACTCTTTTATGTCATTCCTTTTAATCTCATCTTTATTATGACTGGGATGTTCTTTTATATTACTCCTACTGTACATTTTATGTTCATATAATGAGAGACCCTATCTTCTCTCATCAATCCATTTTGGATGTTTTAAGTGGCATTGTTAGGCTGCTGAGTTATCATATGGGATTTTTCATCTCACTTTTATTCCCGTGAGAATTATTCTACATTTGCCACAATTTCATTTTAGTGGTGTATTTACTGCCCATTATTTTACTCATTGTGTAATATACTTTAATTTATGAGTATTTACATCAATGTTGTATTGTCCTTCTTTCACAAGGTGTATGTTTGCAAAGTTACCCTAGTCGGTAAGGGAACCTTTCACCCTCCTATTTTTAAAAGACTTTTTTTGTTATGTCCTTTAATTCACATACTATTATGTTGGGATATGTACTTATATATCATTATTGATGTAAATTTTATGACCAAGTGATGAGATACCCTTTTTATCTCTCATCAACTCTTTTTCTGAATTTTGAAGTGACGTCGTTAGGCTGTCGAATTTTTCCAAGGGATCTTCTTAACACAATTTTGATTCTTTGTGATAAACATGTACACCATGAATATTTCGTTCTATGATTATGTGTGAATGTCATCTGATTGTTTTACACTTAATACCCACTTATATTTTGTGTATTCATTTGTCACACATAATTACGTAACTGATTTATTCTTAATCCAAGGATACCGTCTTTGTATGGGACTTCGCCTCAATATCCTTTCATTGAGGCATATTTTGTTTTATACAAAACATTATTTTATTCTATGTATAAACCCCTTTGACTTTTATGTTAATTAAAAAGGAATATTTTTTATATGATTCATTTACTAAATGAAAAAAGGGAATGTTTTTGTCATACGAATGTGGTGACAACGTCTTCTCTGCTACCGTGACCATTATTTGAATTTTGGATTCCTCTACAAGCCATACCCTCTTTTAAAAAGAAAAAATAATACCATGTTTTAATTTTATTTTATTTTGTTGTTGAAAATAGTTTTCATAATGTTTTTATATCAATGTGTTGTATTGATAACTTGTTATTGGAAGGTGGAAATGTTATGTTTCCTTTATTAATATTTTATGTGGTAAGATTATGTTATGGTTCATGGGCATTGTTATGAAGACGGGTGGTTCCATGATAAACTAAGGGTGGGTGAGCCCAATATAGCTCTCCAATTCATTTGGTAACGCGGAGGAGTGAAATTTTAATGTTTCTCCGAAGAGATTTAGGTAACATAATGTGGTGGGTATTCCAAACGTAACCAAGAGGGTTACTCACTACGTAAGAATGTTATGAATTCCTCAAGTTACCTTTTATGTCTTATGATTTCTATGATTTATTCATGATTTCATGAGGTATGTTAAAGTTCCTATGTTTTATGGGTAAAGTATAATTTCATTCTTATGTATATATGAATTCATCATTCCTTTCCATATTTTTAATAACCCTTACTGAGATATTTATGCTCATCCCACGTTTTTTTGAAATGTTTTTCACAGGTCAGGGGAAAGGTACGTGATATGATGATAGTGTCAAGGAAGTGTCAAGAAAGAATCCATGCTTTATTTTTAAATATAATTCTGTTGATGGAAAAAAATGAATACTATCTTTTATGTAACCATTTTGTGAAAATGAGGAATGTAATGCCGGTTTTATGATCTAATTATCTAAAACTCTAAACCTGAAAAGATCCTCATTGTGTAATCTTGTAATAACTCATGATTAAGTATGGTTTAAGGCTTGGGCCTTATAGTTGGTATCAGATGTCGGTTTAGATAACATTATAGGTTAGGGTATTCTTTAAGCATAATTGACAATACCATAATGGTTAGGATTCTAGAAAGAGTCCTAGTTTTAGATAAAGTGAATGAGTAAGTATATCTTAGTGTTTATATTCCTCATTAGTAGATGATGGTTTTGTTGATATACTCACAATGACCTTTTTGCTTTTAGTAAATGGCTGGATCTAGCAGGCACCAATGTAACAGTGGATGTGAAGGAAACTGTGACAGTTTTTTGAGCGAGCAACTGAATTGATATGGGAGCTGCAATGATAACTCTTGTTTTTATCTTCAACTAACTATCTGGAGTCATTATTGACCACCTAAACCTCGGTAATTTCTCTAAGGCATAATATATGCGAGAAACAAATCCCTACGGAACTACAGGTAACAATCATAAAGGTAAGTGTGTTCAAAAACCTATGTGTCAATGATGTGGAAGGAAACACCAAGGAAAATGTTTTAAAGGGACATAAATATTCTATATATGTGGAAATGAAGGTCATAAGGAAAGAAAATGCCATGGAAAAAGGAATCATCCAGTTGACTCGAGGAAAGGGAAGGAAGTGCTTTGTGAGGGATCAATTGAATGTTTTAAATGTGGTGTGCATGGTCATTATGCAAACACATGTCCTATGAAGATGCTTCATGAATGAGATCACCATTATCGTAAAAATACTCTTTTACCAATACCTAATGCCATTCCAATTGAGGAAGATGAAACTGACAATGACCAATCAAAGGTTTGGATTATTTCATAACTTTTGTTTTCCTATTTTGGAATCATAGGATATGATTCATGATTTTGTTTGTAGGAATGAAGTATTTCAGAATAAGATGGAAAGGAATGGTTAATGGATCATGAAGAATGTTGAATTAGTAAGAAGTCAACATATAATGGCTTCATGAGTTATGGTGAAATTATTAAGAGTATTTAGTCTCTTTTGATGATGGGGTTACATTAGAAGACATTTTATAGTATGTGTAACCCTGATTTTTAATATATGAATTTTTTTTCAAGGAATAGTTATCTGTTCTTTTGTGGACATAGTTATAAAGAACCATTTGGGTTTATATGATCCTTACATTTGAGGTAATTATGGTTTACTATATGTTATGATGGAAGTGAAAGGCATGAGATAAAATTGAGGTTAAATTATGTTATAGTTATTTTTAATGATTTTATATCTTTTTGTGGAATGATTTGAGATTTATACAGTTTTGGAAAAAGGAAAACACACAAACCATTTGACAACCCGTCGCGTCAGACAAAGCTACGGGAATGGAACCCACAACCAAAGTGGAACTGGTATTTATCGCCTACCACTGGACTACGTGAAGTCTCTGGTTAGTTTGACTGGTTATTTTTAGTTAGATGATTATATGAATTAAGAGTAAGTTGATTTTGGGTTATCTATTGGAAATATATCAACCTATCATGGAGTATAAGTGATTAGGTTAAATACTTTTCAATACGAGACATTAAGAGCAACTGATGTTGTTTGGAGATAAATGTTACGATTATAACTTGGAAGACTATGTGACTAAATCCTTCAAATATTTTGATTTAAATCTTAGATTGGATTACTTTGAAGAATTTTATGGACAAATTATTTATCGAATGGTCGTCGTAGAACTTTGGGTTTTTTTGGGACAAATTTTGGAAATTAATAATAGGTTTTCTTTTTATAAAGGATTATACTTTTCTGGATTATCTGATCTTTTACTATCCTTTTTGGTTTTGGTTTTGGTTAAAGTATAAAGACATGGGAAGTATATAGTTGAATTTTGTGGATTGGGTGATTCTCTAGAAGTTGATTATAGTACTCTTAATGTGAACAAGTCTTCCTAAATACTCATCTTTTGGAGAAAATATGAGTTTGTGTAAGGAATCTAATAAAAGTAGAAATTCAACATGATAAGTGATTATGTTTCCTTATGAATAAATTCCTTAATAAAATGTAACTTAATGCAAAAATGTTGTCTATTAAATTTTCATACTGGTGAATTGAATATCGTTTAACCCATCACAAGTTTGTGATTTTCATGTGGTTAACTTTCTCCTAAACATGATTTCTATCACTCTCCATCAGAACATGACCCTATGTTTTCTCCTCCATGTCCATGTTTTCCTACGTGGAATCCTAGTATGGGTTAACTCGGGTGACCTCTGTACTTATCTTTCTTTATTTTAAAGTGATTATTTAACTGACTCTTGTTCTGATGTGGGACATTCAAGAATGTTTCCAAGCCCAATTTTAAAATTGCGAGGACGTAGTTCCCAAAAGGGTGGAAGGATGTAACACCCCTTATAAATAAAGAATATGACATTTTTATATTTATCCATATTTGTAAATAAAATATTAATATTACTTTAAATGGGATGCTATGCTCGATGGCGTACCCAACACGCAACAACAAGTTTCTTGGGAATCTTACGTTTCACTCTAATAATAAAATAATATTATTTTAAATGGTAGTTAATGCCATGCTGTTGTGATGGCGGGAATGAATAGAACTAACTAGAAAATGATTATATATGTTTGTCAAATATTTTTACTTTTTACAATAAATGTTTGAGGATTAAAAATGTGAATGAATCCAATTTTAAGCGTAAAAATTCTAGTATTCTTTAAAGGGCCGATTAACCGACTTTTGATAGAGAACCTCTTTTAAATCAACTTTTTTACAATTTTATTTATTATATTTGACAAAATTAAATTTATTATTTAGAATCGGGACATCAAAATTTTCATTGTGTAAATTTTTGGTATCTTTCCGATAAAGTTCATTTTTTAATGAATAGTGAAAAATGTTGTATTTTAATTCAAAATATCTTTTTAATCTAAATTATTTATATGATTAGATTATCTTTTGAATTTGTTTTAAATTTAAATTAGAATATATTTTTACCAATTAATCAAATAGTGGTCATTGGAATTAATTTGACTTTGTAATTTTACTTAAATTAGTGTCAATCTTTTGATATATATTGTTTCATAAAAACACGCTATTTGTTCTGATAGCAGGAATTAATTATTAAATTAATTAATATAACATATATGTTATGAATTTTGTAAAATAGACATCATTTTTGAATTCAGAATATCAAATATAGATTTGGGTGAGTTTTTGGTAATTTCCTGAAAAACATCAATTTTTAATGAATAGTGAAACCACTAAGTGGTACTTATAAAAACTGATTTTCCATTTAAAAGAAATTTTTCCACCTTTTTGTTTTGAATATCAAAAATCTGACATACATGGTTGTCATTAAGAAGTAAAATGTGGTTCAATGGGATTAGAATAATTTTTTGGTGAATAGTAACTTATTTAGTTTTTTATCGCGATTAGATGTAATTAGTGTAGTTTAAGGTAAAAATAATGTTTAATAATATTATACGAGCTTGACACATGTCATAACCTCATTGGATGTGTCATGGCCGACCAGGACAACCCATGGGTAAACTTGGGGACCCCATGGAGCCACTTTGGTTGGAAAATGACATAAATAACTTATTATTTAATGTTAAAGTAAAAATGACACAAACATGAGTTATTTTAATATAACCATTTTTAAATGGGGTTATACAAGTCATACTTTTGACTATAAATATTCACTAAAATCTAAAAATATTTACTACATCATGATATTTTTTTTGTAATTTTTAGACATTAAATATATTAAATTATTTATGACATCATGATGATGCAGCAATTACCCCATTAATAAAGGATTTAAATAAAATGAAATGATAATGTATCATATATGACCTACACATGTCCAAAAGCTATTGGATGGGTATATTTCGAACCCTTATCACCTTATCCTCGAATTATATCAATGTGGGACCTTTAAAATCCGAAACTCATTTTAAAATAAATGAAAATTTCTTTACATTCCAAGGGTTCCCGTCCTCTCCTCTTATAAAAGGCCCTCACCTCTACCTCCTTAACCACACTTCCAAAGCCTTTGACTCAGCCAACCCCTACCCATTTTGACTCTCCACATCTCTCTCTAACTTCTAGAATCCTCAATTTGGTCAGAAGTCTTCCCAAGGAATCCTTTGAGCACAATCCAATGGCAGTTACCCGATTTTAAGGTAATGTCTTCACAGGAGTCCTTTTTATTTATTTTGCTTCTCCAACACCCTAAACTATTTTTATTCATTTATTTTGTAACAAATATAGTATATAAATTATACTAGTATGTTGTTATATGATATATTTGAGTTACACTTACCCAAACCTTCATCTAATGTTTAAAGAACATACTGTTTCTCTGGTAGGCGATTTTCTGCCTCAAGAAACGATGATTGTTTAATATTCTTTTAACACCGTTAATGGTGGAAATTATGATGTCACTACATTTATGAATGATATATAATATGTTTATTTTTTCCTTAATCTTCTGTATTTTTCATTTATGGAATACCTTTATGGCTTCCATTATGGATATACGCGATATCATCATTTTAGGAAGTGCGGACTACCGCCCCCTCAAAGTGATTTTATTCATTAATACCATATGTGGTACGTATAAAGGATATATTTCAAAATATTATATATGATACCATAATGGAATTAAAATACTACTACGTATCATTATGATTTAATTTCATTAAATATTAAATAGAAATGGAAGTAGCGTTCAGGCGTACGTACGACTTACTGTCTCCATGAACGGTACATTTCATTTCTTAATCTAAATGTTATTTAATATTATAAATGCATGAATATGCTGGATATATATGATATATATGATATCTACATCATGAATAAAATTCTGGATATAATGGATATTTTACCACATGAACAACTTGTAATTATAAAGAGTTTATTTTTTACTCAAGTACCAATGATCATTAAAACGACCGTTATTAACTTAAATAAAAACATAGTGTTCATGACATGATAATAAGTGATATAAAAGGAATAATGAACTTGAAAAATATTCATAAGGAAGTTTAAATTAACTCAAGTTTATTATTCCCAAGATTAAAGAACGATCGAGTCAAGTCGGACCCGAGGTAAGGGATCATACTCCTCTCTTTCTTTTTAAGTACATTGTTTTATGTCATTCCTTTTAAAGCTCATCTTTATTATTTTTGGGATGTTATTTTATATTAATCATACTGTAATTTTTATTTTCATATGATTAGAGAACCTATTCTCTCTCATCAATCCATTTTTGATGTTTTGAGTGGCGCTGTTAGGCTGTCGAATTTTCGTAAGGGATCCTACTCCCATCTTTCTTTTTATGTACACTATTTTATGTCATTCTGTTTATGCTCATATTTATTATGATTGGGATGTTAATTTATATTACTACAACTGTAATTTTTATGTTCATATGATGAGAGACCCTATTTTCTCTCACCAATCCATTTTGGAAGTTTTAAGTGGCGCCATTTGGCTGTCGAGTTTTCGTAAGGGATTTTTAATCTCACTTTTATTTACATGAGATTTATGCTACATTTGCCACAGTTTATTTTTAATGGTGTATGTACTGCCCATTATTTTACTCATTGTGTAATATACTTTCATTTATGAGTATTTACATCAATGTTTTAGTTTCCTTCTTTCACGAGGTGTATGTTTCAAAAGTTACCCAAGTCGGTAAGGGAACCTTTCACCCTCTTCTTTTTAAAAGACATATTTTGTTATGACTTTTAATTCATATACTATTATAATGGGATATGTTCTTTTATATCCTTATTGATGTAAATTTTATGATCAAGTGATGAGATACCCTTTTTATCTCTCATTAACTCTTTTTCTGAATATTGAAGTGACGCCATTAGGCTGTCGAATTTTTGCAGGGGAACTTCTTAACCCAATTTTGATTCTAGGGAATAAACTTGTACACCTTGAAAATGTCGTTCTATGATTATTTGTGAATGTCAAATGATTTTTTTACACTTAATACCCACTTATATTTCTTGTATTCATTTGTCACACATAATTATGTAACTGATTCATCCTTAATCCAAGGATATCGTCTTTGTATGGGACTTCGTCTCAATATCCTTTCATTGAGGAATATATTGATTTATACACAACTTTCTTATATACAGTGCATAACCCCATTTTACTTTTACGTTTATTCAGAATAAATCTTTTTTATACGAAGCATTTACTAAATTACAAATGGGAATGTTTTTGTCATACGTATGTGGCGAAAATGACTTCTCTACCGCTGTGACCATTATTTGAATTTCGGCTTCCTCTACAAGCCATAAACTATTTTTAAAAGAAAATTTAATACCATGTTTTACTTTTCCTTTATTTTGGTATTGAAAATGGTATTCATAATGTTTTTATATCAATGTGTTGTATTGATATCTTGTTATTGAAAGGTTGAAATGTTATCTTTCCATTATTCATGTTTTATTTGATAAGATTATGTCATGGTACTTGGTTATTTTTATGAAGACGGGTGGTTCCGTGAAAAAATAAGGGCGGGTGAGCCCGATATAGCTCTCCAATGCATTGGGTAACGCGAAGGAGTTAAACGTTAAGGTTTCTTTGAAGAGATTTAGGGAATATACTATGGTGGGTATTCCAAACGTAACCAAGAGTGTTACTCCCTACGTAAGAATGTTATGAATGCCTCAAGTTACATTTTATGTCTTATGATTTCTATGATTTATTCATGATTTGATGAGGTATGTTAATGTGCCTACGTTTTATGGGTAAAGTATGATTTCATTTTTATGTATATATGAACTTGTGTTTCCTTTCCATATTATTTATAACCCCTACTGAGCTTTTTATGCTCATCCCAAGTTTTTTTGAAATGTTTTTCATATGTCAAGGGAAAGGTACATGATATGATGATAGTGTCAGGGAAGTGTCGAGAAATAATCCATGCTTTATTTTTAAATCCATTTCCGTTGATGGATAAAAAATCATTACTATCTTTTATGTAACAACTTTGTGTAAATGTGGAATGTAATGCAAGTTTTATGATCTAATTCTCTAAGACTCTAAACCTGAAAAGATCATCAATGTGTAATCATGTAATAACTAAAGATTAAGTAAGGTTTAAGGCTGGGTCGTTATACCTATTTTCCCAAAAAATTGTTTTCGAGGAATTTATAACACAGTTTCTCCCCACCTAGACTATTTGGAGTCATCTTGAAATCTAAAGTTATTTAAAATTAGATTTTTCTTATTAGAGGTGTAATGGGTGGTTTAACAATAAAAAAATTTCATTGTAACTTTCATTCCCAAAAATATTTAATATATTAACATTAAATCTCAACATAACAAAATAATAATTTCTATGTGGCCTTTAAATGTAATTTTTTCACTTTTGTGATTTGAATTTTTAGAATCTGATATACACAGTTTCCATAATTAAGTTATTTAGATTATAATATGACCAATGTAATTTTTTAATAATAGCATACACGTATTAATAGTAATGTTACCATTATGAAGATTTAAATAAGAAAATTAATTGTAACATTACCTAAGATAGTATATATATAAGATTCAATTATAATTACTATATACCTATATCTGGGAATAATAAAACAAATGACCTAAAATTTTTATTTTTAGAGTACATTCTGATCTTAATTATAAATAAAATTAATAATATTTATGAAAACATATTTGGAAAATGGTGTTCATTTTTTAATTCTAAACATCATAAAAATTATGGTGAATTTCTAGGATTTTTCAAAAATATGTTAATTTTCTGTGAATTGTAAAATAGGATGATTTACGATAAATGATATATAATGTATTTTTTGATCCATTAATGATGATATACTGATATAATAACAATTACATAGAACTCACATGAATTTATTACTATATTGTTTCATTTAATAATAACTATTTCTGGTCTTGAGGGAAAATAATAAACTAAACAATTAGATATTATGAAAACCCTCATATCCTCCACTACAAATAACACCCCACCTTACCTCTTCTCTTCTTTCTTCTCAAGCATTGTATCTTGACTATATACTACTAAAATAAATCCTCAATCTCCTCCCAAACTTCCAAAATTACTTAATGTCTTAAAAATACAAAATCCTCTCCCATTTATGGTCTCTCAAGAAAGGATGATTCAAGAAGAGAAATTCCTCTTTTCATTTCTTTCATTTTTATGTTCCTTTGTTATATTTTCTTTCCTAACCTCTAATCATACAAATTGTATGAAAACACTACTAAAATAGATTTAATAGAATTTCAATATTAAAATTTTATAATTCATTATCATCTCTCCTTTCCCAACCTTTTATTTGAATTAAATGAAAACACCATTTGATATTTGTTAATTTAGCACAATCAAATATGACGAGTTATCAATTTCTATTTCTATATTCAGTTATGGTCCTAAAAACATTTTTATTGTTGAACCAGACTATTATATGTGTATTTTCTTATATTTAATTCTATGTAACCCTTATCAACTCATGATATAACATAATAATACAAATAATGTTATATTGGGGAAACATCGCTAAATTAATTCAATTGTTTATCCTTAATGTTTTATATAATGATTCACATTAACTCAAAATAAACAAATGAATTTTATAACCATTTAATTTTATGTATGTTCAATAGAAACATATATCATCTATTCTGGAAAAAAATAACCATTTTAGATGATTCTATATTCAGGAAAAAAAGTCAACCGATCATAAAAATCAAGAAAAAGAATGGAACCAAACAATAAATTTTAACCTATTAACCCCTTAAAATGGACATGAATGAACATAAAAAGGATATAATAAATAAATTAAATATAGTATTAGTTTAAGAAATATTAATTAATACACATGATTTTTTTATTTATTTCATTAATAACAAGTGGATAACACAATCAGACATCAGGTAATGGATCCTCTCCATTTAACATTTTTCCAACAATGACCTCTAGGATATGAAATTTTATGTGTAATCCCTAATTATTGGGTACGATTTATCACCTCCCCCATATTTCCATCAATATTTTTATGTTATGATAAAACCCTTTCTCTCTCATGAATCCCTTTTAAGTACACCTCATACCATACTGATAATCCGTAACGAATTCTACCCCAATCTCGTTTATTCTTTCGGGTTGCCTGATCTTTTATTCTACCAAAATGATTTTATCTTATTTATTTATTTGAATATTATAAATAATTCTTACAAAAACAAAATCAATTTTTCAATACACTTCAATCATTATCAATTTGGGTTATACATATTTTTATGTGATTCCATCCTCAATACTTCCTGATAAGAAAACCTATTTCAAAGGAACATCCCAAATTATTACCTGATTTCAAGTGCACTCTATATTTTATTTTATGAAACCATTTGATTTATAAAAAATTTCTATTTTATGATAAACTTTTGTGTTCACTACTAGTTTTTATAAATTATTTTTTCCTTTCTATTTTAAAAGCTTTATAGTATTTTTCTTAAAACATCTCAAAAATGATTTAATGCTAAATCTTCATAAATTCTTTTCTTATATGATTTCACTTCTACAAGAAATCACATCCCATGATACATGTCTATTTTTCATGATAAATGTCCATGTATATTTCATTTCCTTTCTTTAATGGAAACATTAATGATATGCCCATTTTTTATTCTTTATCTTGTGATTATGGTGCCCCAGACATTAAAAGGGTATCCCTTATGTTTATATACAATTTTTAAGTATGATTTATTATTTAGAATAAATATTAATGAAATTTTAATATGGTTTCTCCTAGATAGAACTACAATGTAATGGGTAAAGATGAGTAAAATGAGACGTTATGTGCGACGGTGTTAGCAGTTATCCTTGTCTTTTTATACAATGTGAAATTGTCTTGGAGGTTAGCCTTAGCCTTTTCTATGATGGGAAATGATTATGGATGTTATCATTAACTCGTAATAAATTCATGTTTTATATTTCAACCACATTTCATTTATTCCATGATTAAATGATCCCATGTTTGTATATTCTACATTCTAATGTTACATGATTTTTATATCTTTATGTCATGTCTTATAACCTGTGTTCTAATGATTTAATATTTATCCTTTACTGGGATTTTTATCTCACCCATTTTTTATTTTATCCCTGGGTTATCCTATACTGATGTATGAGCACAATTTATGTTATGATCCCAATATGGGGAATAAATAATCTTTTTTCCCCATGTTTTTAATTTAATGTACCTAGTCTTCAAAGACACTAGACATAATGATCCTGGGAATGTACTACAAGGTATAATTATTCATAAAATCATGCAATGTTATGTGTAATAGGATAGGGTTACTATAGTTGTTATCATAGTATGGTCTAGTTATTTTTGGTGATTAGGAATAGATAGTATTTGTGAGATACTTACGTATGAGACTACATATAAGAAAACATCCCTAAATTTTTGTAAGTATAGTGTATGTTGTTTATCAAGAAAATTCATCCATGTCTAGATACAAACAGGTAGAGGTGGCTATTGCATAGATGTACCTAGGAGTGAAAACTCTAACAAGACGTTTCAGGCCTAACCTGAGGTTAATTAGTTTTTGACAATGAGTCCTACTACACTCTTAGTTTCAAAATGTCAAGGGATATGCATGGTGAAATTCACAAGCTTAGTACAAACAATTATTAGGGGAATAAAAATATTATAAGAATATATGTTATGAAATTGATCGAAGATAACTTGGATTTAATCCTATGGAATCAAAAGGTAGTATATACTTATCCTTTATATGTTTATCCATTAGTGTTCAAAATTTTCATTTTTTATCAATTTCTTAGTATTCAAGCTCTCTAATTATATGTTCTTTTCAATAGATACTATCAAGAAAGAGAAGAACACATTCCAACAACAAATGTGATAGGCAATGTGAAGATTTCCATATTGATATCCCTGATATGATGGGAATGGGTGATCAATAGAAAATTATAATACTTCCTTAGATGGTTCAATTTATGAATAAAAACATGAATCATGCAGAACACCATCCTCATCCAAGGAAAGAGGGTTTTGATGTGGAATCATTCATGAAAAAACTGCCTCCTTTTTTTCGGATCATTAGACCCCCTCCTTGTGTAACATTGGATTAAATCCATTGAATTGATATTCTCTATCCTCTAGTTCTTGGAAGAAGAGAAAATTGTACTAGTGCTCTATTATTGTGATGGGGAAGCTGATAAGTGGTGGAAAATGATCAACAATAGAATGACACAAGATTAAATTGATTCCATGGATTGGGATGAATTAAATACAGTTTTATCAAATAAATATTTTCCTTAAACAATCCATTTCATGATGGAAATATAGTTCCTTGGTCTTAGGAATAAAGAAGATGAGGTCATCATGGTGTATTACAGAAACATTACCAGGCTTGCAAGGTATGCATCTATCTTTAACATGAACACCTAAATCATGGTTTATCAATTGTTTAGGAGGCCAAAGTCGAGTCTAAGGAAGTTATTGGTGATTCAAGACCTTTACAGTTATGAATAGATTGTATGTTGTGCCCTCAAGGATTAAATGGATATTGGAGACTCTCAGTGGTATTGTGGGGTCAGTGACTAGATTCAGAAAATGGAAAACAACATGGGTTGTTAAAGAAACAAATCATATGATTCAAGGATTACCAATAACCCCTATAAATGTTCAAGGATGAAACATCATGGTAACTATCAAATGAGAACCTTGAATATAATCAATTTTGAAATAATGGTACATCCGTCAAAAAACATCCTAAGGGATATGAAAAATCCCACTACTATGGAAGAGGAATGGAATGACCAGATCAATACTCATCCTGTAGTGAAATGATAAAATGGAAAGGATTATGTGAATTATGATAAAAAAAATTCCCTAATCTAAGGGTTGTTAGAGGAAATCATCAAAACCCTCAAATGAAACATGGAATGTCTTATGATATCACTATTACTATAGAGGAGTCAGAAAATGATGTGGTGATAAGTATTCTAGTTATTCATTCAAGAATAGTAAACATAATATTTGATTTTGGTTTTACACATTCTATCATATCATGAATGATTAGTATAACTATTCATACACTACATCAAAATTAAGAGGATTTTTTATCTGTGATCACTGAGAATAGGGAAATTAAAGCGTACATGGTTTATAACTATACCCATGTTAATGTTTGTGGACTGAACATCCCATTAAATCTTGTTATGATTCTATTATAGGTGATCAACGATATGTTGGGACTTTATTGGCTATCCGTATACAAATCCAACATCAACTATTGGGAGAGGGATATCACTCATAACATCCCTAATAATTATCCAATTCTTCACAAATATATGTTGGATGATGAATCTCCATTAATATCATTGTCTCATGTCTATATCCTAATTCCTTATAAATAATCATATCTAGATCAAAATGATTGTTAAAAAGGGGAAGATCATTCTCGATGACAAGTCTGTCGTGAGGGACTACACAAATGAATTCCCCAAATAACTTACTAGACTTCCTTCAGATTGAGAGTTTGAGTTCTCAATTGAACTTATTCAAGGATATTTTTTTATAATAAATACACCTAATAGAATGGCCATTTTTGAGCTTGAAGAGCTGAGGAAGTAGTTATATGAAAATCTTGACATGGGTTTTATATGCCTGATTACTTCACCATGGGGTGTTCTAGTCCTCTTAGTCTACAAATAATGATGGACTAATGCACATTTTCATAAATTATTTGGAGCTCAATAAAATCACAATAAAGAACATGTATCCACTTCCTAGGATATATGACTTGTTTGATAAAATTTGTGGGGAAAATTATTTTTCTTTGGTGGAACATCAGTCGGTATATCACCAATTAAAGGTGAGGAAGGAAGATATTCCCAAGACATTATTTTGAATGAGTTATGGACAATATGAGTTCATAGTGATTCCCTTCAGACACACTGATGCTCTAAAAATTTTCATGGATTTAAAAATTAGAGTCTTTACATATTACATCAAAAAATTAGGCGTACTCTTCACTGACAATAATATAATTTACTCCAAGAGAAAGGAAGAACATGAGGATAATTTTAATACATGGTAAAAGACATTGAGAATTGAGAATCTATATGAAATTTTTAGTAAATGGTAGTTCGGGATGGAGGATGTATCATTCTTGGGTTATGTTATCACTAGAAAATATATATCTGTTGAACCTTCCATGATAATGGCAATTGAAGAGTGTTCCAGGACAACATATTTAATGGAGATATTAATAATTTTGGGTCTATCTATGTATTATTGTCAATTTTTTTGTAATTTTAACTATTTTCAATATGAATGACCATGGTTTCACAGAAAGAGTAATGTTTTCTTGTACTCATGAATGTGCAGACTGTTTTAAAGAGTTGAAAAATAGGATTATCACTATGTCTGTACTCACTCTCCCAACAGGTGGATAACTCATTATGGTGTACAATAATGATTAAATGAATTTATTAGGATTTTTGATAATGAAAAATGATAATGTGACAGCCTACACTACAAGGCAGCAGAAAATTCATTAACAAAACTATCCCACAAATGATCTAGAGTTTGTGGTTATGATCTTTGCATTGAAAATATGGAGACATTATCTCTATGGGGAGAAATATAACATATATAATACTCATAGGAGTCCCAAATATTTATTCACACAAATATAGCCTCCAATAAACCAACAAATATGGTTAGATATCTTCAATTATTATGATTTCTCAATCCACTACCATCTTGGTAAGGAAAATAAGGTGTAAGATGCTCTAAGTAGAAAGGATCATGCAATTTTATCAATGATGATAATTTAAAATGATCAGATATTATTATATTTTTAGGGGAAGTACATGTGAATCATTAAGGAAAAAACATCATCAATCCTTTCTCAAATGATTTCTCAACCATCCGTCATGGATAAAATTATTGATTCTCATAGAAAAGATGAGTAATTTCAGATGATGGTGGAAGCCATTAAAAATGGGAATTCCTCAGAAGACATGATAGATGAGTAAGGTGTTGTAAGACATGGTTCATGATTATATATACCATCCAATCCATATATAATGCATATTTTTAATGTCAAACATAGATCAACCCTCTCTATCCACCTAGGGAGCACAAAGATGAATTTAGATCTATGAGAAAACTTTTAGTGGGACAATTGGAAAAGGGAGATTGTTAAATATACTTCAATGTTCATTTTATGTTAGCATATAAAGGAAGAGAGAAAAATGTCTATGGGGATGATGAAACCACCACCCATACAAACATGGTAGTGTGATAACATTACCATGGACATTGTAACTGGAATTCCTAAGAAATCCAAAGGAAACAATGAAACATGGGTCATTATGGATCATCTTACAAAGACATTGAACTTTATCAAAATTCAAGAGGACTTCTCATGGGATCAACATCCATGGATATATATCAAATATGTTTTATGGAAGAATGGAGTAACAAAATCCATTTAATCTGATCGTGATATGATATTCAACTTGATGTTTTGGAAAAGTCTCCTAATCGCTGTAAGCAATGAACAAAACATCAGTGCAGCCTATCATCTTCAAGCTGATAGCCACTTTGAGTGAACAATTCAAAAACATGGAGACGATTTGAGATCATATTCTTTTTAATTCAATAGTGGATGGGACCAATATCATCCACTAGTTTAATTATCCTACAATAACTTATTTTACTCGAGCATCTGAATGGAACAATATGAATCCCATTATGGGAAAAGTAGAAAAACACCAAAGAGTTGGGATGAAGTCAGTGAGCGTAAGCTGGAGGGGCACTAAATTGATAAAGGAAGTGTGGAGAAGTTGAAATCCATTAATTATCACATCAAGGTATCCCAAAGTCAATAAAAGAGTTATGGTGATAGTCATTGACATATGCTTGAGTTTAAATTTGGAGATATTGTATTTCCATGCATAACTCTATGGAAAGAGGTCATGAGGTTTGGGAAGATGGGCAAGTTAACTCCTTGGTACATCGAACCCTTGGAGATTATTGATCGATTCTGGGTTGTGTACAATCAACCGGCACATACACCTACCATGTCCAAATACCATGATGTCTTCTATGTATCCCTCTAGAAGATGTAATGTAACACCCAAGTCTTTTATGTTATATAAATCCTCAAAAGGAATCTTTTTCTATACACAACACTTGCTTGGATTGCTTTACACGAAATCACGACCTTCCTCGATAGCTTGTGGCGTACGCAATACAGAGTTTCACTAAACAATGATATGCTATTAAAATATTATTAAAACTAGCTGTTATGAATAGTAATAACCACTTTTTAAAAGTTTATAAATTTTATTTTTCTAAATGGACTTCACTTTTGGATTCGGAATATCGAAATTATCCTAGGGTGAAATTTTGGTATTCTTCTGAAAACATTCAATTTCTGATGAATAGTGAAACCACTAAGTGGTAGTTAAAAAACTGAATTTTTCATTAAAATTAATTTTACCACTTCTATGAGTGGAATTTAGAAAATCCGAGAGACACGGTTGATTTCAGTATGTAAAATGTGGTTCAGTGAGATGAAAATAAATTTTTTTGGTGAATAGTAACTTTTTACTTTTATTTACCACAGTTAAAAGTAAAAAGGGTAATTAAGTGTAAAAATGATATTATTATTACCCTAAAACATGTCCTAATTCCATTGGAAAAGTGTAATTCGACCAAAAACAACCTTATGAATAAAATATGACCATATAGGCCCACTTGGATTAGATTAGGACATTTATTATTAATTTATTTAAAAAAGGGTTAAAATTGTTAAAATCAATGTTTAATAAGTAAATCATTTTTAATATGGTGTTATACATAATATAAATTAGACTCTAAATATTCATTAGATAGATAAACAGATTTCCTACATTATGGTATTTTATTTGTAATTTTTAGACTTTAAATAATTTAATTTATTTATGACACAAAGATGATGCAGTAATTATCTTATTAATGAAATATTGACATAATTGATGTTATAAACACCAAAATAAATGTAATTTGAGACTTTTTATGAATTAAACTAATTTTCTAGGTTAATATGACATGTTAGTATTGATTTAATTAACTTTTTTCAAACTAATCCTTTTGATGTGATTTCACAAAAATCAATTACTAAATAGTGTCAAAATTGACATAAAATAGTTTTTAAAACAAATATTATATTAGTAACTGTTATTTTATTCCTAAAAATCTAAGGTTCAGCCAAATGAATTAGATAAGGTTATATATATAATAAAAAACATGGGGTTTGTTTGGCTTCTTATAGTATGTTTATTAACCTTATAGTATAAGAACACAAGAAGACACGGTAAAAGTAACATTATTTTACTTAATGAAAATCTAAATGATAATGTTAAAATAGGAAACTAAACTTGTCTAAATTATATTGGATGAGAGGATTTCGACCCATCCCCACTTTTTCTTCGAAATAAATCAATTTGGAGCTATTTAAAACCGAATTTGACTTTATAATAATATAATAGTTTTAGTTATTCCAAAAGTTCCCTTCTCCTCCCTTATAAAAAGGCACCTCCTCCCTCTCTTCATCACACCACATTGAGCTTTCAAGCTCTGCCAAACCCTGCCAATTTATCTTCTCCACTTCCCTTGTAACATCCTAGAGGTCCTGGTATTCTTCAAAGACCAATTTTAGTGCCCTATGAGGATGCCTCAAGAGGCACTTCAAAGAAGAGGTAATGTCTGTTACCGATTGTTTCATCTTTATTTCTTCTTCCACTTCATCTTATTTAGTTGTTTCATTATGAAGTAATAAAATCAGTATCACTAATATACTGATATGTTATTAAAAGTATTAAAAAACCCTATTTCACCATATATCCATCCTACGAAAAAAGAAATCACTGCGCGTGCGTACGTACGGAATACCGTCTCCACGTCGTGGTGTAATATATTTTCCACCACCACCTTATTTGGATGGGTATAATGGTGTACATAAAAACTATATATGATTATTTTAAAGGGATATTCATTCTGAAATCTAATACATACACTCCAATACAATTCCACGATCATGAGAATGATATCATCGCTCGTGCGTACGTACAGACTACCGTCTCCACGACGCGATGAGATTAATTCTCCACGTTAACCATTCATGAATGATTATAAAGTATATATAATAAGTAATAATGAAATATATGACATAATAATGATTCAGTATTTATGTGTATATATATGTATGTCATCTACTTAATTCCATTCAACTCGATAAGGAAAAGAAAATAGTGTTCATGCGTACGTACGGTCTACCGTCTCCATGAACGGTGTATTTCGTTCCATTTACTGATCTATTATATATACATATATATTATAAATATATATTATATATAAATCATGTTTTATATTCTGTAATTAAGTAAACATGATCTAAGTAATCATAAGAATAATTACAAGTCAAAACACGGACGACAAATGAAACAATTTTATCCAAAATGCTCTTTAACATGGAATTTACTAAAGAAAGGGTAATATAAAGCCATAAGTGAACCATATATGATATGATAACAATGAGTATGATTCTGGAAAAAGTCAATGACATTATTTAAATAATTATACAGGAGTTTCAGACACATACAAAGCAAATCAGACCTAAGGTAAGGGAAATATCACAATCTCATTTTTATCCGAGATTTTTTATACTTTGGTATTTACTGGGGTGTATTTTATCATCCGCATGCATGTTTCCTCAATATGTAATAATTTTTCCATCCACATAAAATTTTTTAAATCCTATTTTACCATTCAGTGAGTTTTTAGTAAAATATATGAAAGGAATGTTTTTTCGTTTTTCGTACGAGGTACTTTTTGACTTTTCCGACAAAAGTACGAGAAGAATGTTTTCTTTCAACTTATATGACATGAATGGATTTTTCAAACATTATATCCAAGAATCTTCCTTTGCAAGTTTTCAAGATTATTTTTAATCAAATTCTTTTAGATTAAAATTTTATGACATGTTAAGATATGAAAAATGTTTTTGAAGTAGAAAGGATATTTTCTTCAAGAATGGAGTTCAAGTGTTTTATCAAAATTATTTTCCATCTATGATAATAAAGGGTTCTGTTTCTATCATTATTATTACATTGATTTTATTATTCTGTGATGGAATTATGTTTATTAATTCTTTTATCTTATATGAATTGTTTTATGATGTCATGATGGTTAAGATTCCCATTTTTATTACATGGGTTATGCTATGATGTATGGTTTATGATTTTGTGTCACACATAAGAATGGTATAATTATGAGATATGTGGGACCTATATATCCCTCCAATGCATTGGGTAATGATTTTATATATCATGTGATAGACATGGCTGGAATGGTAGGTTATACCGTTTTAGTGAAACAGGATAGAAATGAGGAGTGAACTTGGTTCAGAAATGGACTTTTTCCACTAAGATAGTCTTGGATATGAGTCTTGACTAATAAGAAATGATACTATATGATTATGTGTGTATGATACAAAGTTTCATGTTTTAAGTTATGATTATTGGGATTACATTTCACTTCTATGATTTATCCCATGTTATGAAATTATTCTATCTTTTACAGGTTATGATTTCCAAAAGTTATGTTCTTATGAATATGATGTGATTGATATTTCTTTTGTTTACCCTTATTGAGCATTTGAGCTCACCCTTTTGTATGTTTTCTTTCCTCAGGTCAGGAAGAAGTTTATTAAGTAAGATATGCCAAAAGAGACTATAGATATGATGAAATAAATGAGAGAAAATGTAGACGCTTTATGAACTAGTTGTTTATGTTTCCCAGTTTCTAAAGACACAATATATATACAGTCCTTTCTTGGTTTTGTTATATGTTGTTATAAGTGTGATTCAATTTTGAAGTAATAACAATGTATGTAAAGTTAGGGTCTCTACAGTTGTTATCAGAGGCAATGTAAGTAAGAATGTATCTAATCCTTGGGAACTATCACATGTGAGCGTTGGACGAAGCATGGCTCTCCGCCCAAGGGCTTCATTAGGAAATGACTGCCACTAGGGATGGTGGTGTGTCCCGCCCAGGGGGTGTAGCCGCCCATGGAGTGCCCTGATAGGTATCAATTATAGTCCACTTGAAGTAATTCCAGATCGCTAAAGTTGGTATTAGAGGAAAGGTTTAGTCAACCTTTGGAAACTATTATGCGAGAACGTTAGTGAGATCCCTAGAGATATTTCTATGGTATGTCCAGGGATGTCCCTAAGGATAAGTATATGTATAGGATATAGTCCTAGAACTATGGTAACAATATTTTATTAAACCAAAGATGTTATATATTGATGTTACTCCCCCTATATTATGATTTTTTCCTCTCACACTATTCTTTTTGGGTTTTAGAAAATGGTTGGAAACAAGATGATTCACGATAATGGAGGACATGATGGACAATGGAATGATATTCTTCATGAGAAACCAAATGAAATGGGATTAGGAAGTCCAATCATCATTATTATGCCGAATCATAAATCTAATAATATGATCAATAAAGTAAAATTTGGTATGTTTCATGACTCGGCTAATAAGAGAATGATGGAGTTTCATGATAATCATAGAGGAAAGAAAGTTCAATTTCCCCTGTGTAAATCATGTGGGAAGAGGCATCAAGGAGAATGTTTCAATTGAACTGGAATATGATTTGGGTGTGGAAAAGTAGGACACAAAGCCAGTAAGTGCAAAGGAAAAGGTTTAGTTAACACCAGGGATGAGAATAATGGTATTGGAACGACATCAACAATGGTTAAATGTTTTAAATGTGGAATGTACGGGAATTATGAAACCAATGCCCTAAGGGAAAGTCTCTTGAAGAGAATCATCATGGTTTTATGGGTAGTATTTATGTTGTTGATGATTAAGACACTACAAATGATATGTGAGATGAAAGAATTGTTGAAGCTCTGTCAATGGTTTAAGAATGTAGTGGAAACATGTTTATCATGTGTAATTTTGTATAAGTAATCTCATGGTACAATGGAATAAAGAGACATCTATGTATTGTTACACTGTTTTCTTTCCTTGAGTTTTGAAATTGTATGATTAATGGTACCAGTATCCATGAAAAGTTATTCAGTTATTTTTTGAATGTAGATGATATGCACATAATGAAAGGATAAGGAGAAAATTAAATGTTTGATCGTATTCATGAGCACATGACTGATATAAGGAAATAGTTATATCATGGTTTGAGTATATAGAATTTTGGGTTTTTGGTATGTGAAATGAGTTAACCTTTGACAGCATTCATGTTTTCACTATGGTTTAAGGGGTAATCAATTTTCAAGAGAATACATGATTACGGTTTTCACATCATTGGAATGTGACCAAAAAGATATATGGGGGATAAATGGTGGTATTCACATGCTTGGTTGTTGACATTTCAAGTAATCGTTTTCTTTATACTATAAGCATGGACCAAAGTATTTTTGATAAGCTTAAAGATTGGAATGGATTATGTTGGACATAAGTTAGTATTTTTTAAGGATAAAACGTTTATTTTGATATTATTTATGAGATGTTATAGTAATGTAGTTTTAGAAAAATGACAACCTGAAGGACGCGCGACAACCCATCACGTCGGACATGGCTGTCAAAATCGAACCCACAACCGAAGTGTGACTGGACTTTATCGCCTACCAGTAGCCTACAGGAAGTCCCTGGTTAGTAGAAACTAGTATTATTTAATTAAGTAGTATGATATATAAAGTATAAGTTCATTTTTGGATCCATATACGATTAATCTGACCATAAGATGGACTTATAACTTTTGCTAACCTTTTTTTTGAAACAGATGGAATGACCCATCATTATATCACATGATCTGCTAACACATCACGAATAACAAATTCAACTTCATTTCTTAAATGGATTAAGGGTAAATTGTTCAATTCACGAACAATAGTGAAACTGTACCAAAATAATGTAAGTATTACTTTTAATTCACCAACATTGGGGAAATGATCTTGAAAACCAAAAATGTTGTCCTAGTGCCCTTATATCTGATGAATCAGATGGTACATTAGATCATCGCAAATCTATGGCTTTGTGATTGTTGGCTATTTCATAGCCATGTTCTCTACCACTCTCCAGCAGAACTTGATGGTTAGATTTTTCTTCCATATCCATATTTTCACCTATGTTCTACTACGTGGGAACCCAGTGATGAGTTAATTTGGCTAACCGTTACATTTCATACTATAGTTTTTAAAGCCATGTTTGGGTATTCCTTTTTACGATGTGGGTTTCTATTAAACAAACTTTTGAGTAGTAAACCATTTATAACCCCGACGAATTTCGAGGGAGAAATTCATTTTATGGGGGGTAGAATATAACACCCGAGACTTTTATGTTATATAAATCATCAACAAAATCTTTTTCTACACACAACAATTTCTTGGCTTGCTTTACACGAAATCGCGACCTTCCTCGATAGCTTGCATCGTACGCAATACCGTGTTTCACTAAACAATGATATGCTACTAAAATATTATTAAAACTAGCCATTATGAATAGTAATAACCAATTTTTGAAATTTTATAAATTTTATTTTTCAAAATGGACTTCATTTTTGGATTCGGAATATCAAAATTAGCCTACGGTGAAATTTTGGTATTTTTCTGAAAACTTTCAATTTATGATGAATAGTGAAACCACTAAGTTGTAGTTAAAATCCGAATTTTTCATAAAACATAAATTTACCGCTTCTATTAGTGGAATTTCAAAAATCCGAGAGACACGGTTGATGTCAGTAAGTAAAATGTGGTTCATTGAGATGAAAATATTTTTTTGGTGAATAGTAACTTTTTACTTTTATTTACCACTGCTAAAAGTAAATAGGGTAATTAAGGATAAAAATGATATTATTATTACACTAACACATGTCCTAATTCTATTGGACAAGTTTAATTCGACCAAAAACAACCTTAGGAATAAATTATGACCATTTAGGCCCACTTGGATTAGATTAGGACATTTATTATTAATTTATTTAAAGAAGGGTAAAAATAGTTAAAATCAATGTTTAATAAGTAAATAATTTTTAACATGGTGATATACATAAGATAAATTCGACTATAAATATTCATTAGAAATCTAAAAATATTTCCTACATAATGGTATTTTATTAGTAATTTTTAGACATTAAATAATTTAATTTATTTATGATACAAAGATGATGCAGTAATTATCTTATTAATGAAATATTGAAATAATTGATGTTATAAACACCAAAATAAATGTAATTTGAGACTTTTTATGAATTTCACTAATTTTATTGGTTAATATGCCATGTTATTATTGATTTAATTAACTTTGTTCGAACTAATCATTCTGTTATGATTTTCATAAAAATAAATTACTAAATAGTGTCAAAATTGACATAAAATAGTTTTTAAAACAAATATTATATTAGTAATTGTTATTTTATTCCTAAAAATATAAGGTTCGTCCAAATGACTTAGATAAGTTTATATATATAATAATCAACTTGGGGTTTGTTTGACTGCTTATAGTAAGTTTATTAACCTTATATTTTAAGAACACAAGAAGACACGGTAAAAGTAAAATTATTTTACTTAATGTTAAATCTAAATGATAAGGTTAAAATAGGAACCTAAAATTGTCTAAATTATATTGGATGAGATGATTTAGACCCATCCCTACCTTAGCTTCGAAATTAATCAATTTGGAGCTATTGAAAACCGAATTTGACTTTATAATAAAATAATAGTTTTAGTTATTCCTAAGGTGCCCCTCTCCTCCCTTACAAAAGGGCACCTCCTCCCTCTCTTCCTCACACCACATTGAGCATTCAAGCTCGGCCAACCCCTGCCAAATTCTCTTATCCACTTCCCTAGAAACATCCTAGAGGTCATGGTCTTCTTCAAAGACCAATTTTAGTGCCCTATGACGAAGACTCAAAGATGTGCTTCAAAGAAGAGGTAATGTCTGTTACCGATTCTTTCATCTTTATTTCTTTATCCACTTCTTCTTCATTAGTTGTTTCATTATGAAGTAATAACATCAGTATCTCACATATACTGATATTTTATTATAAGTATGAAACAACCCTATTTCACCATCTATCCATCCTACAGAAAAAGAAATCACCGCGCGTGCGTACGTACGGAATATCGTCTCCACGCCGTGGTGTAATCTATTTTCCACCAACACATTACTTGGTGGGGTATAATGGTGTAAATAATAACGATATATTATTATTGTAAAGTGATATTTATTCTGAAATAGAATACATACACTCCAATATAATTCCATGATCATGAGAACGATATCATTGCTCGTGCGTACGTACGGACTACCGTCTCCACGACGCGATGAGATTAATTCTCCACATTAACCATTAATGAATGATTATAAAGTATATATAATAAGTAATAATTAAATATATGACATAACAATGATTCTATATTTTTGTTTATATATATGTATGTCATCTACATAATTCCATTCGACTCAATATGGAAAAGAAAACAACGTTCATGCGCATGTACAGTCTACCGTCTCCATGAACGGTGTATTTCTTTCCATTTACTGATCTATTATATATATATATATATATTCTGAATATTAATTATATATAAATCATGTTTTATATTATGTAATTAAGTAATCATGATCTAAGTAATCATAAGAATAATTACAAGTCAAAACACGGACGACCAATGAAAGGATTTTACCCAAAACGCTCTTTAACATTGAATTTACAAAAGAACGGGTAATATAAAGCAATAAGTGAACCATATATGATATCATAACAATGTTTATTGAATTGAACTGTGTTGCATTTGTTTTCAATGAGGTATGTTGTTGTCATAAGATGAATGGATGTCAAGGAATGTCAAGATGTGAATGACAAAGGATGTGATGGTGTTGGTGAGGAAAGGAGAATGGCCATGGTAATAAGATGCATGTCACTTAGGAGATTCACTAAGTGACATAGGATGTTGTGGTTGAAACATTCTCATACAATATCAGACGATTGTAGAGCTGTTCTTAATGTTTCAATACTTGTATCGAGATAATACTAAGTTACACCACTAGAAGAATGGATGATGATGGAGCATCATCATAACATCTGACGATTGTTGAGCTGATCTTTAAGTTCCAAGAACTTGTATCAAGAAGATACAATGTCACACCAATGTTTGAAGACCATGCATTGTATTGACAATGCATGAAGAGATGATGAAGATCCATCCACAACTACTGAGTGGATGAAGTGGATTAAAGATGTCCATGTACTATCTCCTAGTGTATGTGAATTTGGAGAATTTGATCCAACTTGATCTCTGACTGGATCAATGAAGAACATTGAAGATTTGTTTGATTCAGGAGCTTCGGTTGATGAAGACCCTTCATGAATTCCATTCCTAGGTGATGAATATATGTTGAGGAGATTTGAGGAATTCTAATGAAGAAGAGAAGGGATGAAATGAAGAAGAAGAGTTGTGGCATTTGGCATTTGAACTTGGTCGCTTTGTTTTTACACAAAGGACTTGTTCTATACTTAAGCAAAAAATAAGCCACCGTGGAGGCGAGCCGAGGGTCATCACCCAAGGCTCTTGTGGGACTCAAGGTCACCACGCCCATGGGGAACCCTCAAGTCCAAGGTAGCAGCCCGGAGGCAGGGGCGCACCCGCAGGACGCAGCGTGGGCGCCAGGGACACACCCGGAGGAGCACATGGTGGGCGCATAGCGCGCCCGTGTTGGGCATAGTGGGCGCCAGTGGCGCGCCCGAGTGCAGGGGTAGGCACAAGAGCGCTCCCGCAGAGAGAACACCGTGTGGGGTGGCACCGTGGAGGGAGAGGATTCAACTGGCATGAAGCGGGGAGCGCATCTTTGATAAGCCGCGGAAAAACCGCACTCCGTTTCGATGTGGGATGCAGGATTTTTCCGCGGAACGAATCCTGGTTGTCCGTCTCATCGCACGCTCGATCTCCGCCGCTCATCGCATCCCGCAGCTCGAGATCTTATCTCGGCCGTCTGATGTCTTTCAATCGCCCGATCCAACGGCCGGCGAGTCATCCACTACCTCGAGCTCGTCCGAGGCCTCCCCGCGTGCCTCCGTCAAACCAGGCACCTCCCGACGATGGATTTTGAGATCCCGGCCACAATAAATCGAGCCGAAGCATCCATGGAGTTCGTCTGAGCCCTATGAACACAACCATGCAATAAAATATGCATGCACATGATGTTTGAAAGATTTGGAGTTTGGCCGAGGCAAAATAAAATGCCGAGGCCACGTGGAGATCATGCTTTGCATGCATGAGCCCAAACAGAGGCCATGCACACGTTCCGCGACGCATGCATGAGAAGGAGCGAAAAATAAAAGAACCCATGGTCAACCGAGGAGAAAAATCAAGATTCACAGAATCTTGAAAACCTAAAAGTTGCGTGGATTTGAGAGATATCTCACGCGGATGTTTTGGACCTCCTCTGCCTATAAAAAGAGCAGCTGAGGTGCTTGAATCACTTGCTGATCCTTTGTTGAAAATCCAAAGTCCCGTGAGTGCTTCAAACCTCACAAAGAACACCCTACGCACCCCATGCGCGGCAGTGAAGCCCGGAGCCATCAGAGGCTCCGTGAGGTTCCTTTTGCGCACTCCTTGTGCGAAATAAGAAAGGAAGGTCCCATGCGCGCCTCCTTTGCGCGACAGGAAGAACCCCAAACGCATCTCCTTGCGCGCTCGAGGTTTGCACCCTCACTGCCCATGTACCTGCGGTGCAGGAGGAAGTGCATGCGGGTGTTGCACTTGCGTGCCCCACGGCCAGTGCACACTTGCGCGCCCTTGTGGCCTTGTGAACTTGCGGGGCCAGTGACACCCGCACCCAACGTGGTGTTTAAAGTGAGAAGAAGTCCACACCACTTGCGCGCCTCTTTGGGTTGGTGTTCAGGTGTGAGCAAGAGAAGGTCGAGACCTTAGTTTTGGTGTGCATGCAAATGGAAGAACACACTTGGTAGTGTGTGTTTGCTAAGTGAAAACAAGTGAAGGTCGTAGCCTTGGGTGTGTGAAAAACAAGAAGTCCACCACAACTTTTGTTTGCAAATTAAAGAGGATTCCTTAGCCCTTGTGTGTACAAAATGGAGAACCATGTGTGTGCATAAGTGAAGTGCACACTTTGAATAAGATTAAAAGAACAAGGAAGTGTGTGTGCTTAGTATGTGAAGTAGGCCAAGACCAAGTGTGTGCAAAACGAAGAACAAGTTGTGTGTGCACCATGTGAAGACCACACATTTTGTGTGTGTGCAAAGTGAAGGAGGAAGGCTAAAGACTTACCATAGTGGTGTGTGTGCAAAGGAATAAAAAGGCCGAACCTAGTGTGTGCACTAAAAGTGTATACACTTAGAAGATGTGGAAGACTCTCACACTAAAGTATAACACACATTATGTGTGTCTAAACAAATTGAATTAAGTGTGTGAAGTTCAAGGAGGGTGTGTGTGCAGAAAGTGTTTACACCCTTTGTGGGTTTGTTGCACCAAGAGAAGAAGAAGGGGAGTGCATGCTTGCACGCATGCACGTACACACGTGAACAAGCTCAAATCTGGTTGTGTGCATCTGAGTTGACAAAGACGAAGAGTTCTTGAAGAATATTGAGAGGCCATGCAATCAGTGCATGAGGATGTAGAGATGCCATGCACTCAGTCCATGAAGTAGAGATGAAGTGAGACTGGACCAGACTAAAGCTAAAGATATCAATTGTCTGAGTATTCAGTAGTTGAAGAGAGAGGTCGGGTCATCCTTAGAAAAAAGTGATAAAGCCCGAGCAAGACGAGAAGACCTGTTCATCACAAGTGAGCAGAGGTACAGAGCAAGGCCAGCAGCCTTTATCCCAGGCTGCTGAAGATACTTGAAGAACTTAAAGTGAAGAAGTGCTACTCGTGTGACTCGAGGAGCCAGGAGAAGCCCCCTGTGAGACTCAGGGTGGAAGAAGTCTTCAGTGGGATTCTGGAGCAAGCCAGTGGGACTCTGGTAACACTGTGGGACACAGTATAAAGACCCTCTTGTGGTACTCAAGAGAGATACAGTGGGACTCTGTATCGACCATTGTAATACTAACCGATTATAATGGAGAAACCATGTTGGGGCGTATAACCAACATGGCAAGGACGTAGGCCTTTGGTGCCGAACCTTGTAAATCATTGTGTCCAGTGCCTTTACATTTACTGCATCATTCGAGGAAAGGCTGAGAGATACAAGAAGAGTGGATCGAGGCCTTAACAAGCCATAGAGGTTTAATTGATAATGGATCAATTAGTAAAATGTTTTAATGGATCACTGATTCACCACCTACCCCTCTCAGTGATCACACTGATCTGGGCACTTCAATTATGATTCTGGAATAAGTCAATGACATTATTTAAATCATTATACAAGAGGATCAGATACATACGATGCAAATCAGACCTATGGTAAGGGAAATATCACAATCTCATTTTTATCCGAGATTGTTTATACATTGGTATTTACTGGGGTGTATTTTATCAACCACATGCATGTTTCCTCAATATGTAATATTGTTTCCATCCACCTAAAATTTTTTAAATCCTATTTTACCATTCAGTGAGTTTTTAGTAAAAGATATGAAAGGGAACTTTTTTCATTTTTCGTATGAAGTACTTTTTGACTTTTTTGACAAAAGTACAAAAAGAATGTATTGTTTTAACTTATACGACATGAATGGATTTTTAAAACATTATTTCCAAGAATCTCCTGTTATAAGTTTTCAAGCTTATTTTTAATCAACTTCTTTTAGATTAAAATTGTATGACATGTTAAGAATGGAAAAATGTTTTTGAAGTAGAAATGATATTTTCCTCAAGAATGGAGTTCAAGTGTTTTATCAAAATTATTTTTCATCTAAGATAATAAAGGGTTCTGTTTCTATCCCTATTATTACATTGATTTTAATATGTTGTGATGGAATTATGTTTATGAATTCCTTTATAATATATGAATTGTTTTATGATGTCACAATGTTTAAGATTCCCATTTTTATTACATGGGTTATGCTATGATGTATGGTTTATGATTTTATGGCACACATAAGAATGGTATCATTATGAGAAGGGTGGGACCTATATCTCTCTCCAATGCATTTTGTAAAGATTTTATATCTCATGAGATAGACATGGCTGGAACTGTAGGTTATACCGGTTCAGTGAAACAGGAATGAAACGAGGAGTGAACTCAGTTCAGAAATGGACTTTTTCCACTAAGATAGTCATGGCAATGAATCTTGACTAATAAGAAATGATTCTATATGATTATGTGTGTATGCCAAAAAGTTTAATGTTTTATGTTATGGTTATTGGAATTACATTTCACTACTATGATTTATCTCATGTTATGAAATTATGCTCCCTTTTGTAGGTTAAGATTTCCAAAAGTTATGTTCTTATGAATATGATGTGATTGATATTTCTTTTGTTTAACCTTATTGAGAATTTGAGCTCACCCTTTTGTATGTTTTCTTTCCCCAGGTCAGGAAGAAGGTTATTAAGTAAGTTATTCCAAAAGGGACTATAGATATGATTAAATAAATGAGAGACAATGTATATGCTTTATGAACCATTTGTTTATGTTTCCTAGTTTCTAAAGACACTATACATATACGGTCCTTTCTTGGTTTTGTTATAGGTTGTAATAAGTGTGCTTCAATTCTGAAGTAATAACAATGTATGTAAAGTATGGGTCGTTATATTTAAATACCATACCCTTCACATATAATCTCTTTAGAGGTGGAATAGTTGGAGAATGATTATCCTTACGACGAGCAGCCAGTGATGTTCTTGTATCATATAGATAACGTTCTACGTAGCAAGAATAATCACCTAGAAATGTAATGTGGGGTGACTATAAGTATGAAGAGGAAACATGAGAACTTGAGGAGGAAATAAAAAAATAGTAACTGCAACTGTTCGATGCTTAGAATGTAAAATCATGGTTCGAGGGTGCAATTTCATAAGGTGGATAATTTAATGACCCATTGTTTTCAATAGAAATTTAAATTTTATAATTATTTTATATAATCACAAGAAATCATCCCAAAATTAACTACTATGTAACATGTGACATTTGAACATAATTTTCTCACTTCTACGATTTGATTTTTGAAAATCTATCTTACAGAGTTGCGATCAGTAAATTTTTTGGAGTCTAATATGACCAACATAATTTTTGGCGAATAATAACATAACCATATGAATGTTAATTCTAACATTATGAATATTGATTTACCCTAATAAACAGTAACCTTATCTATGATAGTATATAAATATGCTTCAAGTGGATGTATTCTATACCAATATTTGGGAAAAAGAAAATAAATGACTTATAATTATTATTTTATGAGTAAATTTGGATTTTAATAAAAAATTTAAATTAATCCTAATTAGAAAACAAATTTTGAAAAATTAAGTTCATATTTGAATTCTAAATTTCAAAAAATGGTTAGGGTGAATTTCTTGGATTTTTCAAAAGTAATTAATTTTCTGATGAATAGAAAATATGATAATTTACAATAATTGCTAGATAATATATTTATTTAGTCATTGATGATGATATTTTGATGTAAAACCAATTTTTCAAACATATATACACTTATTACTTTTTTTTTAAATGGAATAATCACTATTTTTGGTCTTGATAGATAATAATAAATTACCATATTAAATATTATAACAACCCACCACTCCTATACTATAAATATCACATCGCCTCACCTCTTATTTTAACTCATCGAAAACATGTTCCTTGAAAATATTCTTCAAAAATATTTGATCACTCTCATACACCATGTCCAAAATCCCTTAGTATCTGCAAAACATCAAATACTCTCTCCTTAATAGGATCTCTAGGAAGGTTGGTTCAAGAGGTAAAATTCAACTTTTATTTTCTTTCATTTTTTATGTTCTGTTATTCTAATTTTCATTCCTATCTTCAACTCATCAAAATGGTATGAAAAAACCAGAAAAATATATATAAAGGAGAGTTTTCAAAACAATGTGATACTTCATTCTCACCTCTCATTTCCCAACATTTTATTTTAATGAAATTAAAACACCATTTGAGATGTGTTAATTTAACAAAATCAAGGACAAAGGGTTGTCAGTTCCTGTTTATATTTTCAGTTATGGTAATGAAACCATTTTTTTTCGAAATAGACTATTATATATGTATTTTTTCTTATTTAATATTCTATATCCTTATTCACTCATGATGTAGAATAATAATACAATACAATTTAATTGTGGAAAAAATATCTAAAATTAATTCAACTAATTATTATTAATGTATTATATAATGATTTACCGTCAATCCAAATAACCAAATAAATTTTATAACCATTTACTATTATTTATGATCACTAAAAACATATAACTTCAAATATAGAAACACATTCTCATATCACATGAGTGTTTGTTCATGAACATAAGTAAACTAATCTAAAAACTAGGAAAATGAACGAAGCCAAACAATGAAATTGAACCACTTAACAAAAAGGCCTTGAATGAACATAAGAAGGGAAAAATAAATAAATTACATATATTATATGTTATGGAATTATTATCTAATAAACCTAACTTTTTTATTCATGTCATTAACAAAAATTGGAGAACTCCATTATAGTTAAGGTAACGGGTCCACTCCATTTCACTTTTATTCTAGAATTTTATCTATGCTAATAAATTTAATGTGTAATACATATTGAATGAGTATGATTTTTTTACTTCCCCCATATCTCTATCATGATTAAAAAGTGATGTGAATCTCATATATCTCTCATGAATCCCTTTTATGTACACCTGATACCATGCTAATAATTCGTCTAGAATTCTACCTGAATATCTTCTATTCCATCAAGTTTCCTTATCATTATTTCTACCAAAATTAAATTATATTATCTTTTTATTTTTATATTAATAATTTAGTGCACATGTACAAAATTTATATATCATGATCCATCCATCATTATCTTTTTGTTCTATACATGTTTTTAAGTGATTCCCTCCTCAATACTTCCCGATAAGAAAGCCTATTTTAAGATAACTTCAGAATTTGTACCTTATTTCATATGCACTCTATATTTTGTTTTAGTCCATAATTATCTTTATAAAATCTGTCCATTTTATAAAAAATGCATGGGTTTTGTACTGGGTTTTTATAATGGATTGTACCTTTTTTTTATTTTAAAGGCACTATAGAATTTTCAATAAAACATCTCAAAAATGTTTAATGTTAAAATCTCTATAGTAAATTTCCTACATGTTCTCACTTCTACATGAATTCACTTTCAATGATACATGACATCTTTTCATTATGAATTTAATTGTATATTTTAGTTCCTTTCATTCTTTGAAAATTTAATTATACACCCATTTCTTATGCATTATGTCATTATTCTGGTACCCAATCCTTTCCATGGGTATCCATTATGATTATATATGTATCATTATGTAAGATTAGTTATGTGGATAATATATTTATGTAATGTTAATATGGGTTCACACAAATAGATATCCAATACATTTGTAAAAGTTTAGTCTCATTAGGTGTTATTTACGATGGTCTTGGGGGATAACCTTGGGTTGTGCAACTTTTTGAAACAAGATTAGAAGCTAGCCTTGGCTTTTGGTACTATGGGAAATGGTCTTGTAAGTTATACATAAATCATAATAAATTCATATATTATTTTTCTTCCACATTTCTATGATCCCGTGATTAAATGATCCCATGTTTACATGTACTGATTTTTTATTCTACATTTCATTTAAAATTATTATGTCTTGTCTTCTAACCGTGGTTCTAAGAATTTATTCGTATTCCCTAACCAGGGGTTCTACCTCACCCATTTTTCAAGTTATCCACAGGTTATCCTACGTAGATGTATGAGAACAATGGATTTTAGGATCACAATATGAAGAATAAGTAATGAAACATTTTACAATATGATCTTATTTTTATGTACATATTCTTTCAAGGCACTAGACCTAATGATTATGGAATGTACTATGATGTATAATAATTATTAAAATATTGTAATTTTTAAGGTAATAGTCTAGGGTCAGCAAATGTTCTTCCATTTTTATTTTTGGGTCTCGTGATCCATTCATGTTGAATGTAAATACTTGTGCGCAATTGGATTTGGAAATTATTTTTTAAAATAAAGTGGCTTTATAAAAATAATTATTTGAAAACCTAGTTTTATTAGCAAATAAGAAGAGATATTGCACATGGTTATGTGTAACATTTTATGATATTGGTGTTTCCCCTTGTTGTATATGGTAAATGAGTTGTTTCAGAAAGATTTCTTTTAAACATGTTTGGAATGTGTTTTAAAAAAGGGAAACATGTTTAAAATATCATTTTTGATGATTGGTTTTCAATGTGTAAAGGGATTTTTAAATAAATTTTTTGGTTTTACTTATTTTAGTAAATGTTATTTTTCCATATAGGTGGTTTCTTTGAATGAATATTTTTTACGGGTTCTTGAGTGCACACCTTCTTTGGAAGGTGTTTTTAAAATTTCATGGTCTAATGATGTTTTTTAAAATAAAATGATATATTTGAATTGTTTTTGAATGCCTAATTTTTTTTGTAATGACTCTAATTCAGTACTTCTGATGTAAAATCAGAGATTTTATTTTGAGGCATGACCTTAGGTATTTCTAGTGTCACTATTATGTCCCCTAGAATGGTTGAATGGTTTCCCTAGTTCTATGCCTACCCAAACTACAAGTGGTGTTGTGGATATAGAACGTTCACTAACATTGAAATAAAATATGTGGATCGAAGAGATTTAGGTAGCGCTAAATTCTCTTTGGAATCCTGATGCCCCTTGGTAAAGAGTTTTTTAGAATTTTTTTTGTATGTGATGAGTTAGTGAGAATTTTATTCCTCCCTTGTTACACAATGTAATTTTTTGTAAGCCTGGTTTTGGGAAGAGGTATTAAGTTTGATTATTTTGTGGATGTAATGGTGGTTTTGGATTTATAATGGAGGTTCGTACCATGGGATTTTATATTTTTTTATGGTTGAATTTGGTGGATTGTTTTCCCTTTTTGGGTGTTTGTGTTGTTTTATTCCCATTAAGATGTTTTGATGAATGGGATGAATTTTTTTCTATTGCAAGTTCTATTCAATTAGGAAATTGTTCCCCCTATCCCTCCTTCTTGGGTGTTTTATGTATTTTTGGTAAGTTCCATTTTTTAGACATATTGTTTTGGAATCCATTTTTACTGATAGTGGTTTTTTACATTATTTTGGTTGAGTATAGTGGTACAAATTTTTTAATCATGAGAGAGAACTTTGGGTGCATGATAGGGTAACAAAGGTTTTTGATACACTAGTTTAGCGTGGTAAATTAAATGATATATGGATGTGGACCATTTATAGGATTCACCCCTTTATAGTGATTAAGTTATTGATTGTAGGTTATCCACATGTTTTGTGACCCAAAGCTAAAGAACAAATTATTCATTTTAGGATCTTACAGTTTTTCCCTTCTATTGGGTTTGGATGTATATGTGGTTAAGGATTTATTCCTATAATTGTTTCTCAGTTGTTATTTTTTTGAGGATTCATGATAAGTAGTTTTTAGTTTGTTCCACTGTGATAGATGTCCAATAAATTGTGTTTAGAATATTTTATAGTAATTTTAAATTTTATGGATACAAACTTAAGTATCTCATTCTTTATAGGGAATCATAATTTATGTTCTTGTTTTGGTTCTTCTTAGAAAAATTGTATTCTTGTAACATCCAAAGTAAGTAATGAATAATAGATATGTTTATCTATGTCAATTAATGATTAAGATAGTGTTTTAGAGGCTTAAAATGAAAATAAATCCAATCTTAAGCATGGAATACACTAATATTCTTAAAAGATTGTTTTACTGACTTATGATGAAAAACCCTTTTTAAATCTAACTTTTGAAAATTTTATAAACTATGTTTTTCAAAATAAACTTATTCTTTATGATTGGGACATCAAAATTTACTTTGTGTAAATTTTTGGTATTTTTCTGACAATGTTCATTTTTTAATGAATAGTGAAAAATACTGCATTTTACATCAAAACTGTTTTTAATCTAATTTATTTATATGATTAGATTATCTTTTGAATTGGAATTAATGTGTAATATGGATATATTTTTACCATTTAATCCAATGGTGGTCTTTTAAATCAATTTCACTTTGAAATTGGACTTAAACTAGTGTCAATCTTTTGATACTTATTGTTTTATAAAAACACGGTATTTGCTATGACAGCGGAAATTAATTATTAAATTAATTAATGTGACTTATATGTTTTGAATTTTGTAAAATAGACTTCATTTTTGAATTCAGAATATCAAATATAGCTTAGGGTGAATTTTTGGTAATTTTCTGAAAAACTTCAATTTTTGATGAATAGTGAAACCACTAAGTGATAATCAAGCAAACTGATTTTTCAGTAAATGAAAGTTTACCACTAATGTATATTGAATTTTTAAAATCTGACATACATGGTTGTCATTAGTATGTAAAATGTGGTTCAATGGGATAAAAATAATTTTTTGGTGAATAGTAACTTATTAAGTTTTTAATCGCGATTAGTGGTAATTAGTGTAGTTTAAGGTATAAATAATACTTTAATAATATGAAATGACCTAGACACATGCCCCAACCTCATTGGTTGTGTCATGGCCGACCAAGACAAGCCATGGCCTAACTTGGGGACCCCATGGATCGACTTTTGTTGGGAAATAACATAAATTACTTTTTATTTAATGTTAAAGTGAAAATAAACCAAACATAATATGTTTTACGAAAACAATTTTTAAATGGGGTTATACAAGTCCAAATTTTGATTATAAATAGTAATTGGAAATATAAAAATATTTCCTATTTCATATTAATTTTTTTATAATTTTTAGACATTAAATAAATTAAATTATTTATGACATAATAATGATGCAGCGATGACATCATTATTTGACAATTTAAATAAAATGGAAAGATAATGAAAAATCTAAAACCTACACATGGCCAAAACCAATTGGATGAGTGGATTTCTAACCCTTATCACCTTATCCACAAATTATATCAATGTGGGACCTTTTAAAACCGAAAAACATTTTCAAATAAAGTAATAGTTCTTTACTTTCCAAAAGTGCCCCTCCTCTCCTCTTATAAAAGGCCCCCAGCTCTACCTCATTTCACACAATCCTCAAGCCTTTGGCTCGGCCAACCCCTGCCCATTTACTCTCTCAACATCCCTCTCCTCATCCTAGAGGATTCCCTTTGGGAATAATCCTTTCAAAGGAAGCCTTTAGGCTCAAATTAAAAGGAGTTACACTTTTAAAGGTAATTCATTCTCTCATGTTCGTTTGTATTATTTTGCTTCTCCAACCCCCTAAACACTTTTTATTTACGTCTTTTGTAACAACACCAGTATCTTCACTATACTAGGATGTTGGTAAAAGATATATTTGAGCTACACTCTCACACAACTACATCAAATGGTTAAAAAACATACGGTTTCCGTGGATGGAGAAATTCTGCCACCCGAAACGATGATTGTTCAATACTCATTTAACAGCTTCAAAGGTGGCCATTATGATGTCACTATTTTTATATATGATATATAATATGTTTATGTTTTCCTTAAGCTTCTGTTTTTTTCATTTTGGTCATACCGTTATGGTTTCCATTATGGGTAAACACGATATCTTCATTTTAGGAAGTGCGGACTACCTTCCCCTGAAAGTGATTTGATTCGTTAATACCATATGTGGGATGTGTAAAGGATAAAGTTAATGATATTATATATGTTATTATACTGGAATTATAATATACTCTTATATCATTATGATTCCATTCCAGAAAATATGAAATAGAAATGGAAGTAACGTTCATGCGTACGTACGGCTTACCGTCTCCATGAACGGAGCATTACATTTCTTACCTCTAAAAGTGATGTAATATTATAAATTCATGTATGTACTGGATATATATGACATATATGATATCTACATCATGAATATCATTCTGGATATAATGAACCATTGACCAAATTAACAACATGTAAGTGTAAGAGGTCTATTTTTGACTTAAGAACCAAATACCGAAAAAAATGAACATTACTAACTTAAATGAGTACATGATGTTCATAACATGGTATAAAAAGGATAATGAACTTGAAAAAGGTTCTTAAGCAAGTAGATATTAACTCATGTTTATTATTCAGGAGATTAAAGAACGGTCGGGTCAAGTCGGATACGAGGTAAGGGAACTTCTTAACCCAATTTCCATTCTTTGGGTTAATCTCCTACTTTCAAATTATGTCATGATATTATTATGTACTATCTTGTATTTGTACTTTCTTTATGTGTACTTATGGTGAATACACATAATATATCTATTTTATTCTAAAAATGATCTTTTTATGGGACTTCGTCTCAATCTCCTTTCATTGAGGCATATTTTATTTTATACACAACTTTCTTTTATACGGTGTATAAACCCCTTTGACTTTTACATTTATTCAAAAGGGATCTTTTTATACGAAGCGTTTACTAAACGACAAAAGGGAATCTTTTTGTCGTACGTATGCGGCGACAACGACTTCTCCGCCGTCATGACTGTTATTTGAGTTTCGGCTTCCTCTACAAGCCATACCTTCTTTTTAAAAGAAAAATAAATACCATGTTTACTTTTCTTTTATTTTGGTATTGAAAATGGTTTTCATAATGTTTTTATATCAATGTGTTGTATTGATATCTCGTGATTGAAATGTGGAAATTTTATGTTTCTTTTATGCATGTTTTATGTGATATGATTATGTAATGGTTCTTGGGCATTATTATGAAGACGGGTGGTTCCGTGATAAACTAAGGGCGGGTGAGCCCGTTATAGCTCTCCAATGCATTGGGTAACGTGAAGGAGTGAAACATTAAGGTTTCTCCGAAGAGATTTTAGGGAATATACTGTGATGGGTATTCCAAACGTAACCAAGAGGGTTACTCCCTACGTAAGAATGTAATGAATGCCTCAAGTTACCTTTATGTATTATGATTTCTATGATTTATTCATGATTTTATGAGGTGAGTTAAAGTTCCTATGTCTTATGGGTAAAGTATGACTTCATTCTTATGTATATATGTGAACTCATGTTTCCTTTCCATGTTTTTTTAACCCATACTGAGTTTTTATGCTCATCCCATGTTTTTGAAATGATTTTCACAGGTCAAGGGAAAGGTACATGATAAGATGATAGAGTCAAGGATGTGTCAAGAAATAAACCATGTTTTATTTTGAATGTGTTTCCATTGATGGGAATGAAGAATACTATCTTTGTGTAACCACTTTGTTTATATGTGGAATGTAATGCAAGTTTTATGATCTAATTCTCTAAAACTCTAAACCCGAAAAGATCCTCAATGTGTAATCTTGTAATAACTCAAGATTAAGTATGGTTTAAGGCTGGGGCCTTATAGTTGGTATCAGAGGTCGGTTTAGACAACTTTAGGAGTTATAATTATATTAAATGATTATCCAAAAAAAATTTGAAATGATATAGCATTTGAAGATTACCATGTTGCTTCATCTAAGACATGTTTGTTCAGAATGGTTTTCCGCAGAGGAAACAGGGAAGCAGTGCTAGGAAGGCATACAGAAGGAAATAACCTTCCAAATCAGCATCCTGAGATGGTCGGAATTGGAACTGAACAGTTTGTTGCAGTGATGGCACAGTTGACTCAAGCGATAAATGGTGGTGGTATCCATGCACGAGATCAGCCAGATCAACCGCAGAGGAACATGTCAGTGGTGGAACATTTCATGAGGCAACATCCTCCATCATTCAGAGGATCATCTGACCCTGTGCTAGCTGAAGGGTGGATTAAAGCACTGGAGAATATTTTTGATGTCATGGGGTGTTCAGACAATCAAAAGGTTAGTCTTGATATTTACCGTTTGGAGGGTGAAGCAGATCAGTGGTGGTCTATGGTTAAAAATATCAGGGACGCCGATGAGATTGATGCTCTTGACTGGGATGAATTCAAAGGTATGTTTCTTGAGAAGTATTTTTCTAAGGTTGTTCGACTTAGGATGGAAAAGCAATTCCTGGAATTGAGGCAAGAGGAAGACTTAGTGGATGTCTATGAAGAAAGGTTCACTCGATTGGCAAGGTATGCTCCAAATTTTATCCAAGACCTTGATAGTAAAATCAATCGTTTTTACTCAGGATTAAAGCCAAAATATTGAAGGGCATTAGCTTCTCGTGAGTTTAAAAGTTATGAAAAGCTTGTTCGATGTGCTGAGAAGGTGGAAATGGAGTTTGCCGATGACCAAGTGTTCTATAACAACCAGCAGAAGAAGAGACCGAGGTGGCAGGAGAAAGGTAATAATTCAACAAAAAAGTCTGATGGTAAGAAAACTATGTTTCCAGCTTGTGATAGATGTGGAAAAAGGCATGCTGGGGAATGTCTTCTGAATTCTGGAAAGTGCTACCGATGTGGTAAGATGGGACATAAGGCTCGTGATTGCACTGAAAGGGATCAAGGTGAAGGTAAGAACAAATTTGATTTACAGTTAGTGAAATGTTATAAGTGCAATGAGATGGGTCACTATGAAAACGAGTGTCCGACAAAGAGCTTGAGTGATGGGAAGCAGTTAGACTACAAGCAGAAAGGGGTGGTGAAATCCTTTGCAACTACTTCAGCAGATGTCGGGCCATCATATGAAGTTGTATCAAGTATTTTGTTTGTTTATTCAGATTATGCCAGTGTGTTGTTTGATTCGGGGTCTACACATTCCTTCATCTCTGAAACCTTTTCTAGTAAAATGGGAATACCATCTCAAGAAATGACTCCTGAACTTTTGGTAAAAACACCTGGGGGGAATGTTGAGGAAAAAAGAATTTATAAGAATCTTCCTATCCTTATCTGTGGAAAGAACCTACTTGCAAACCTTATTGTTCTACCTATAGTAGAGTTTCATGTTATCCTGGGTATGGATTGGCTCTCTATTTACCATGATAAGATTGATTGTAGAGCTAAAGAAGTTTCTTTTCAGAAAGACTTTCAGTATCTTTACAAGAATGAACCCTTACTTTTGATAACATATCAAGAGGCCGAGAAACTTGTAAAAGATGGAAATGAATGTTACCTTGCACACGTCGTTGAAAATAAAGGAACTGTTCAGATTAATGATGTGCCAGTGGTAAATGAGTATCCTGATGTTTTTCTTGATGAGTTGCCTGGAATAATACCAGATCGGGAAGTTGAGTTTACTGTTTACTTAGTTCCTGATGCTATGCCAATTTCAAAACCCCCTTATCGAATGGCACAAATTGAACTTTTAGAGTTGAAGGAGCAATTGCAAGATTTATTAGAGAAAGGTTTCATTAGACCTAGCACATCACCATGGGGTGCTCCTGTTTTGTTTGTTAAAAAGAAAGATGGTTCTATGAGAGTTTGCATTGATTATAGAGCCTTGAATAACATTACTGTTAAGAACAAATATCCTTTGCCTCATATAGATGATTTGTTTGATCAGCTCCAGGGAGCTCAGTTTTTTTCAAAGATTGACCTGAGATCGGGGTACCATCAGCTGAAGGTAAAGGAGGCAGATATTCCGAAGACCGCGTTCCGTACGAAATATGGCCATTATGAATTTGTAGTAATGCCTTTTGGGCTATCCAATGCACCTGCTGTACTCATGGACTTAATGAATAGAATTTTCCATGAGTTATTGGATAAGTTTGTGGTGGTTTTCATTGATGATATTTTGGTGTTTTCTAAAAGTAAAGAGGAGCATGAAAAACATTTAAGGGTTATCTTGGAAACCTTAAAAGAAAAGAAACTGTATGGGAAATTCAGCAAGTGTGAGTTTTGGTTGCAGCAAATTTCTTTCCTTGGTCACATTGTTTCTAAAGATGGAATAACTGTTGATCCTGCAAAAACAAAAGTTGTGGAAGAATGGCCAAGACCCACAAATGTAACCGAGATTCGTAGCGTCCTTGGTTTGGCGGGCTATTACTGAAGGTTTGTTAGAAATTTTTCACGGTTATCTAGTCCAATGACTAAGCTAACTCGGAAGGGTGTTAAGTTTATCTGGACAAAAGAATGTGATGATTGTTTTCAGGAATTGAAAAGAAGATTGGTGAATGCTCCAGTTTTGGCACTACCTTCCAGGAATGGTGAGTTTGTTATATACAGTGATGCTTCATTGAAAGGACTTGGTTGCGTCCTAATGCAGAATGATCAGGTAATTGCTTATGCTTCACGACAGTTGAAAACTCATGAGGTAAATTACCCTACACATTATTTGGAATTAGCTGTTGTTGTTTTTGCTTTAAAAATTTGGAGGCTTCATTTGTATGGAGTAAAGGGTGAAAGATATACCGATCAAAAAATTTTAAAATATATATTCACTCAGAAAGAGTTAAACATGAGACAAAGGAGATGGCTATAATTAATCATGGATTTTGATTGTACAATTCATTACCATCCAGGAAAAGCAAATAAAGTGGCTGATGCTTTGAGTCGAAAAAGTAATGCTTTATTAACAATGTTGCGTTTGGAACGTGATCCTTTGGTTAAGGATTTGAGGAACTTTGGAATAGAAGTTGTTGGTGCAGGAAGTCCTTCTGTTTTGTTTCAGGTATCATTGAGATCTTCTCTATCAGATATAATCAAGCAAGCACAGAAGCAAGACAGCGAGTTGCAGAAAAAGGTAGAGCTGGTTAAGAAAGGTAAGTTGCCTGAATTCAACATTGATAATGATTGTGTTTTGAGATTTGGGAAGAGATTGTGTGTGCCTTGTGATTCACAGTTGAAGAGGGAGTTGTTATGTGAAGCTCATAGTTCTCCGTTTTCAGTTCATCCGGGTAGTACTAAGATGTATAGAGATGTGCGGGAGTATTACTGGTGGGATGGAATGAAAAGAGATATTGCTGATTTTACTGTGAAGTGTTTGACATGTCAACAGGTTAAAGCAGAGCGGCAGTTACCGAAAGGGATGCTTCAGCCTTTACCAGTGCCAGAGTGGAAATGGGAGAATATATCCATGGACTTTGTTGTTGGATTACCGATGACATCTCGAGGTAATAATGAAATCTGGGTGATTGTTGATCGTTTGACCAAATCTGCTCATTTCCTTGCTATACGAGATACTTTCTCTCTTGATGAACTTTCCCGTTTGTATATTAAAGAGATATTCAGGTTACATGGAGTTCCTCTCTCCATTGTATCAGATCTTGATCCCAGGTTTACTTATAACTTTTGGAAAGGCCTTCAGAAGTCGTTGGGTACTGAATTAAATTTTAGTACAGCTTTTCATCCTCAATCAGATGGGCAGTCAGAATGAACAATTCAGACATTGGAGGATATGCTACGAGATTGTTCTATGGATTATCAGGGAAGTTGGGACCAACATCTTTCTTTGGTTGAATTTTCATATAATAACAGTTTTCATTCCAGTATACAGATGGCACCATTTTAGGCATTATATGGGAAGCGGTGTCGAACTCCAGCTTTCTGGGATGAAGTGGGTGAAATGAAGTTGATGGGACCAGAATTGGTAGAAGAGATGGGAGAAAAAGTTCAGCTGATTCAGAAACACATGAGAACAGCTCAGAGCAGGCAGAAGAGTTATGCGGATAACCGGAGGAAGGATCTATCTTTTGAGGTAGGTGATCATGTTTTTTCTCAAGGTTTCTCCTTGGAAAAGTGTGATGAGATTTGGTAAGAAAGGAAAGTTGAGACCAAGGTTCATTGGATCATACGAAATTCTGGAAAGAGTTGGTTCAGTTGCATACCGAGTGGCTTTACCTCCGATTTTATCTCAGGTACACAATGTTTTCCACGTTTCGATGTTGAGAAAGTATATGCCAGATCCATCTCATGTTTTGAGTCCAGAGGTAGTTCAGCTGGAAGAGAACCTATCTTATGAGGAACAACCGGTCCAGATTCTTGACCACAGAGAGCAAGTGTTACAGAATAAAGTGATTCACCAGGTAAAGGTTTTTTGGAAAAACCACATGATTGAAGAGGCAACATGGGAATCTGAAAATGCAATGAGGGATAAGTACCCCAATTTATTCGATAAGTAAATAAATTGCGGGGACACAATTTTCTAAAGGGGGTAAGGATGTAACATCCCAAGTAAGTAATGAATAATAGATATGTTTATCTATGTCAATTAATGATTAAGATAGTGTTTTAGAGGCTTAAAATGAAAATAAATCCAATCTTAAGCATGGAATACACTAATATTCTTAAAAGATTGTTTTACTGACTTATGATAAAAAACCCTTTTTAAATCTATCTTTTGAAAATTTTATAAACTATGTTTGTCAAAATAAACTTATTCTTTATGATTGGGACATCAAAATTTACTTTGTGTGAATTTTTGGTATTTTTCTGACAATGTTCAATTTTTTAATGAATAGTGAAAAATACTGCATTTTACATCAAAACTGTTTTTAATCTAATTTATTTATATGATTAAATTATCTTTTGAATTGGCCTTAATATGTAATATTGATATATTTTTACCATTTAATCCAATTTTGATCTTTGAAATCAATTTCACTTTGAAATTGGACTTAAACTAGTGTCAATCTTTTGATACTTATTGTTTTATAAAAACACGCTATTTGCTATGACAGCGGGAATTAATTATTAAATTAATTAATGTGACTTATATGTTTTGAATTTTGTAAAATAGACTTCATTTTTTAATTCAGAATATCAAATATATCTTAGGGTGAATTTTTGGTAATTTTCTGAAAAACTTCAATTTTTGATGAATAGTGAAACCACTAAGTGATAATCAAGCAAACTGATTTTTCAGTAAATGAATGTTTACCACTAATGTATATTGAATTTTCAAAATCTGACATACATGGTTGTCATTAGTATGTAAAATGTGGTTCAATGGGATAAAAATAATTTTTTGGTGAATAGTAACTTATTATGTTTTTAATCGCGATTAGTGGTAATTAGTGTAGTTTCAGGTATAAATAATACTTTAATAATATGAAATGACCTAGACACATGTCCCAACCTCATTGGTTGTGTCATGGCCGACCAAGAAAAGCCATGGCCTAACTTGGGGACCCCATGGATCCACTTTTGTTGGGAAATAACATAAATTACTTTTTATTTAATGTTAAAGTGAAAATAACACAAACATAATATGTTTTACGAAAAAAATTTTTAAATGGGGTTATACAAGTCCAAATTTTGATTATAAATAGTCATTGGAAATATAAAAAGATTTCCTATATCATATTAGTTTTTTTATAATTTTTAGACATTAAATAAATTAAATTATTTATGACATAATAATGATGGAGCGATGACATCATTATTTGACAATTTAAATAAAATGGAAAGATAATGAAAAATCTAAAACCTACACATGGCCAAAACCAATTGGATGAGTGTATTTATAACCCTTATCACCGTATCCACAAATTATATCAATGTGGGACCTTTTAAAACCGAAAAACATTTTCAAATAAAGTAATAGTTCTTTACTTTCCAAAAGTGCCCCTCCTCTCCTCTTATAAAAGGCCCCCACCTCTACCTCATTTCACACAATCCTCAAGCCTTTGGCTCGGCCAACCCCTGCCCATTTACTCTCTCAACATCCCTATCCTCATCCTAGAGGATTCCCTTTGGGAAGAATCCTTTCAAAGGAAGCCTTTAGGCTCAAATCAAAAGGAGTTACACTTTTAAAGGTAATCCATTCTCTCATGTTCGTTTGTTTTATTTTGCTAATCCAACCCCCTAAACTCTTTTTATTTACATCTTTTGTAACAACACCAGTATATTAAATATACTAGGATGTTGGTATAAGATTTATTTGAGCTACACTCTCACACAACTACATCAAATGGTTAAAGAACATACGGTTTCCGTGGATGGCGAAATTCTGCCACCCGAAACGATGATTGTTCAATACTCATTTAACAGCTTCAAAGGTGGCCATTATGATGTCACTATTTTTATATATGATATATAATATGTTTATGTTTTCCTTAAGCTTCTGTTTTTTTCATTTTGATCATACCTTTATGGTTTCCATTATGGGTAAACACGATATCTTCATTTTAGGAAGTGCGGACTACCGCCCCCTGAAAGTGATTTGATTCGTTAATACCATATGTGGGATGTGTAAAGGATAATGTTAATGATATTATATATGTTATTATACTGGAATTATAATATACTCTTATATCATTATGATTCCATTCTAGAAAATATGAAATAGAAATGGAAGTAGCGTTCATGCGTACGTACGGCTTACCGTCTCCATGAACGGTGCATTTCATTTCTTACCTCTAAAAGTGATGTAATATTATAAATGCATGTATGTACTGGATATATATGACATATATGATATCTAAATCATGAATATCATTCTGGATATAATGAACCATTGACCAAATTAACAACATGTAAGTGTAAGAGGTCTATTTTTGACTTAAGAACCAAATACCGACAAAATGAACATTATTAACTTAAATGAGTACATGATGTTCATAACATGGTATAAAAAGGATAATTAACTTGAAAAAGGTTCTTAAGCAAGTAGATATTAACTCAAGTTTATTATTCAGGAGATTAAAGAATGGTCGGGTCAAGTCGGATACGAGGTAAGGGAACTTCTTAACCCAATTTCCATTCTTTAGGTTAATCTCCTACTTTCAAAATTATGTCATAATATTATTATGTACTATCATGTATTTGTACTTTCTTTATGTGTACTTATGGTTAATACACATAATATATCTATTTTATTCTAAAAATGGTCTTCTTATGGGACTTCGTCTCAATCTCCTTTCATTGAGGCATATTTTATTTTATACACAACTTTCTTTTATACGGTGTATAAACCCCTTTGACTTTTATATTTATTCAAAATGAATCTTTTTTATACGAAGCGTTTACTAAACGACAAAAGGGAATGTTTTTGTCGTACGTATGCGGCGACAACGACTTCTCCGCCGTCATGACCGTTATTTGAGTTTCAGCTTCCTCTACAAGCCATACCTTCTTTTTAATAGAAAAATAAATACCATGTTTACTTTTCTTTTATTTTGGTATTGAAAATGGTTTTCATAATGTTTTTATATCAATGTGTTGTATTGATATCTCGTGATTGAAATGTGGAAATTTTATGTTTCCTTTATGAATGTTTTATGTGATATGATTGTGTAATGGTTCTTGGGCATTATTATGAAGACGGGTGGTTCCGTGATAAACTAAGGGCGGGTGAGCCCGTTATAGCTCTCCAATGCATTGGGTAACGTGAAGGAGTGAAACATTAAGGTTTCTCCGAAGAGATTTTAGGGAATATACTGTGATGGGTATTCCAAACGTAACCAAGAGGGTTACTCCCTACGTAAGAATGTTATGAATGCCTCAAGTTACCTTTATGTCTTATGATTTCTATGATTTATTCATGATTTTATGACGTGAGTTAAAGTGACTATGTCTTATGGGTAAGGTATGACTTCATTATTATGTATATATGTGAACTCATGTTTCCTTTCCATGTTTTTTTAACCCATACTGAGTTTTTATGCTCATCCCAAGTTATTGAAATGATTTTCACAGGTCAAGGGAAAGGTACATGATAAGATCATAGAGTCAAGGATGTGTCAAGAAATAAACCATGTTTTATTTTGAATGTGTTTCCATTGATGGGAATGAAGAATACTATCTTTGTGTAACCACTTTGTTTATATGTGGAATGTAATGCAAGTTTTATGATCTAATTCTCTAAAAATCTAAACCCGAAAAGATCCCCAATGTGTAATCTTGTAATAACTCAAGATTAAGTAAGGTTTAAGGCTGGGGCATTATAGTTGGTATCAGAGGTCGGTTTAGACAACTTTAGGAGTTATAATTATATTAAATTATTATCCAAAAATATTTTTTTGAAATGATATAGCATTTGAAGATTACCATGTTGCTTCATCTAAGACATGTTTGTTCAGAATGGTTTTCCGCAGAGGAAACAGGGAAGCAGTGCTAGGAAGGCATACAGAAGGAAATAACCTTCCAAATCAGCATCCTGAGATGGTCAGAATTGGAACTGAACAGTTTGTTGCAGTGATGGCACAGTTGACTCAAGCGATAAATGGTGGTGGTATCCATGCACGAGATCAGCCAGATCAACCGCAGAGGAACATGTCAGTGGTGGAACATTTCATGAGGCAACATCCTCCATCATTCAGAGGATCATATGACCCTGTGCTAGCTGAAGGGTGGATTAAAGCACTGGAGAAGATTTTTGATGTCATGGGGGGTTCAGACAATCAAAAGGTTAGTCTTGTTATTTACCGTTTGGAGGGTGAAGCAGATTAGTGGTGGTCTATGGTTAAAAATATCAGGGACGCCGATGAGATTGGTGCTCTTGACTGGGATGAATTCAAAGGTATGTTTCTTGAGAAGTATTTTCCTAAGGTTGTTCGACTTAGGATGGAAAAGCAATTCTTGGAATTGAGGCAAGAGGAAGACTCAGTGGCTGCCTATGAAGAAAGGTTCACTCGATTGGCAAGGTATGCTCCAAATTTTATCCAAGACCTTGATAGTAAAATCAATCGTTTTTACTCAGGATTAAATCCAAAATATCGAAGGGCATTAGCTTATCGTGAGTTTAAAAGTTATGAAAAGCTTGTTCGATGTGCTGAGATGGTGGAAATGGAGTTTGCCGATGACCAAGTGTTCTATAACAACCAGCAGAAGAAGAGACCGAGGTGGCAGGAGAAAGGTAAGAATTCTACAAAAAAGTCTGATGGTAAGAAAACTAAGTTTCCAGCTTGTGATAAATGTGACAAAAGGCATGCTGGGGAATGACTTCTGAATTCTGGAAAGTGCTACCGATGTGGTAAGATGGGACATAAGGCTCGTGATTGCACTGAAAGGGATCAAGGTGAAGGTAAGAAAAAATTTGAATTACAGTTAGTGAAATGTTATAAGTGCAATGAGATGGGTCACTATGCAAACGAGTGTACGACAAAGATCTTGAGTGATGGGAAGCAGTTAGACTACAAGCAGAAAGGGGTGGTGAAATCCATTGCAACTACTTTAGCAGATGTCAGGCCATCAAATGAAGTTGTATCAGGTATTTTGTTTGTTTATTCAGATTATGCCAGTGTGTTGTTTGATTCGGGGACTACACATTCCTTCATCTCTAAAACCTTTTCTAGTAAAATGGGAATACCATCTCAAGAAATGACTCCTGAACTTTTGGTAAAAACACCTGGGGGGAATGTTGAGGCAAAAAGAATTTATAAGAATCTTCAATCCTTATCTGTGGAAAGAACCTACTTGCAAACCTTATTGTTCTACCTATAGTAGAGTTTGATGTTATCCTGGGTATGGATTGGCTCTCTATTTACCATGCTAAGATTGATTGTAGATCTAAAGAAGTTTCTTTTCAGAAAGACTTTCAGTTTGTTTACAAGAATGAACCCTTACTTTTGATAACATATCAAGAGGCCAAGAAACTTGTAAAAGATGGAAATGAATGTTACCTTGCACATGTCGTTGAAAATAAAGGAACTGTTCAGATTAATGATGTGCCAGTGGTAAATGAGTATCCTGATGTTTTTCCTGATGAGTTGCCTGGAATAATACCAGATCGGGAAGTTGAGTTTACTATTGACTTAGTTCCTGATGCTAAGCCAATTTCAAAACCCCCTTATCGAATGGCACAAATTTAACTTTTAGAGTTGATGGAGCAATTGCAAGATTTATTAGAGAAAGGTTTCATTAGACCTAGCACATCACCATGGGGTGCTCCTGTTTTGTTTGTTAAAAAGAAAGACGGTTCTATGAGACTTTGCATTGATTATAGATCCTTGAATAACATTACTGTTAAGAACAAATATCCTTTGCCTCATATCGATGATTTGTTTGATCAGTTCCAGGGAGCTCAGTTTTTTTCAAAGATTGACCTGAGATCGGGGTACCATCAGCTGAAGGTAAAGGAGGAAGATATTCTGAAGTCCGCGTTCCGTACGAGATATGGCCATTATGAATTTGTAGTAATGCCTTTTGGGCTAACCAATGCACCTGCTGTATTCATGGACTTAATGAATAGAATTTTCCATGAGTTCTTGGATAAGTTTGTGGTGGTTTTCATTGATGATATTTTGGTGTTTTTCTAAAAGTAAAGAGGAGCATGAAAAACATTTAAGGGTTATCTTGAAAACCTTAAAAGAAAAGAAACTGTATGGGAAATTCAGCAAGTGTGAGTTTTGGTTGCAGCAAATTTCTTTCCTTGGTCACATTGTTTCTAAAGATGGAATAACTGTTGATCCTGCAAAAACAAAAGTTGTGGAAGAATGGCCAAGACCCACAAATGTTACCGAGATTTGTAGCTTCCTTGGTTTGGCGGGCTATTAACGAAGGTTTGTTAGAAATTTTTCACGGTTATCTAGTCCAATGACTAAGCTAACTCGGAAGGGTGTTAAGTTTATCTGGACAAAAGAATGTGATGATTGTTTTCAGGAATTGAAAAGAAGATTGGTGAATGCTCCAGTTTTGGCACTACCTTCCAGGAATGGTGAGTTTGTTATATACAGTGATGCTTCATTGAAAGGACTTGGTTGCGTCCAAATGCAGAATGATCAGGTAATTGTTTATGCTTCACGACAGTTGAAAACTCATGAGGTAAATTACCCTACACATGATTTGGAATTAGCTGTTGTTGTTTTTGCTTTAAAAATTTGGAGGCATCATTTGTATGGAGTAAAGTGTGAAATATATAACGATCACAAAATTTTAAAGTATATATTCATTCAGAAAGAGTTAAACATGAGACAATGGAGATGGCTAGAATTAATCAAGGATTATGATTGTACAATTCATTACCATCCAGGAAAAGAAAATAAAGTGGATGATGCTTTGAGTCGAAAAAGTAATGCTTCATTAACAATGTTGTGTTTGGAACGTGATCCTTTGGTTAAGGATTTGATGAAATTTGGCATAGAAGTTGTTGGTGCAGGAAGTCCTTCTGTTTTGTTTCAGGAATCAGTGAGATCTTCTCTATCAGATAGAATCAAGCAAGCACAGAAGCAAGACAGCGAGTTGCAGAAAAAGGTAGAGCTGGTTAAGAAAGGTAAGTTGCCTGAATTCAACATTGATAATGATTGTGTTTTGAGATTTGGGAAGAGATTGTGTGTGCCTTGTGATTCACAGTTGAAGAGGGAGTTGTTATGTGAAGCTCATAGTTCTCTGTTTTCAGTTCATCCGGGCAGTACTGAGATGTATAGAGATCTGCGGGAGTATTACTGGTGGGATGGAATGAAAAGAGATATTGCTGATTTTACTTTGAAGTGTTTGACATGTCAACAGGTTAAAGAAGAGCGGCAGTTACCGAAAGGGATGCTTCAGCCTTTACCAGTGCCAGGGTGGAAATGGGAGAATATATCCATGGATTTTGTTGTTGGATTACCGAAGACATCTCGAGGTAATAATGCAATCTGGGTGATTGTTGATCGCTTGACCAAATCTGCTCATTTTCTTGCTATACGAGATACTTTCTCTCTTGATCAACTTTCCCGTTTGTATCTTAAAGAGATATTCAGGTTACATGGAGTTCCTCTATCCATTTTATCATATCGTGATCCCAGGTTTACTTCTAACTTTTGGAAAGGCCTTCAGAAGTCGTTGGGTACTGAATTAAATTTTAGTACAGCTTTTCATCCTCAATCAGATGGGCAGTCAGAATGAACAATTCAGACATTGGAGGATATGCTACGAGATTGTTCTATAGATTATCAGGGAAGTTGGGACCAACATCTTTCTTTGGATGAATTTTCATATAATAACAGTTTTCATTCTAGTATACAGATGGCACCATTTCAGGCATTATATGGGAAGCGGTGTCGAACTCCAGCTTTCTGGGATGAAGTGGGTAAATGGAAGTTGATGGGACCAGAATTGGTAGAAGAGATGGAGAAAAAGTTCAGCTGATTCAGAAACACATGAGAACAGCTCAGAGCAGGCAGAAGAGTTATGCGGATAACCGGAGGAAGGATCTATCTTTCGAGGTAGGTGATCATGTTTTTTCTCAAGGTTTCTCCTTGGAAAAGTGTGATGAGATTTGGTAAGAAAGGAAAGTTGAGTCCAAGGTTCATTGGACCATTCGAAATTCAGGAAAGAGTTGGATCAGTTGCATACCAAGTGGCTTTACCTCCGAGTTTATCTCAGGTACACAATGTTTTCCACGTTTCGATGTTGAGAAATTATATGCCAGATCCATCTCAGGTTTTGAGTCCAGAGGTAGTTCAGCTGGAAGAGAACCTATCTTATGAGGAACAACCGGTCCAGATTCTTGACCACAGGGAGCAAGTGTTACGGAATAAAGTGATTCACCAGGTAAAGGTTTTGTGGAAAAACCACATGATTGAAGAAGCATAATGGGAATCTGAAAATGCAATGAGGGATAAGTACCCCAATTTATTCGATAAGTAAATAAATTGCGGGGACACAATTTTCTAAAGGGGGAAGGATGTAACATCCCAAGTAAGTAATAAATAATAGATATGTTTATCTATGTCAATTAATGATTAAGATAGTGTTTTAGAGGCTTAAAATGAAAATAAATCCAATCTTAAGCATGGAATACATTAATATTCTTAAAAGATTGTTCTACTGACTTATGATGAAAAACCCTTTTTAAATCTATCTTTTGAAAATTTTATAAACTATGTTTGTCAAAATAAACTTATTCTTTATGATTGGGACATCAAAATTTACTTTGTGTGAATTTTTGGTATTTTTCTGACAATGATCATTTTTTTAATGAATAGTGAAAAATACTGCATTTTACATCAAAACTGTTTTTAATCTAATTTATTTATATGATTAGATTATCTTTTGAATTGGCCTTAATGTGTAATATGGATATATTTTTACCATTTAATCCAATGGTGGTCTTTGAAATCAATTTCACTTTGAAATTGGACTTAAACTAGTGTCAATCTTTTGATACTTATTGTTTTATAAAAACACGTTATTTGCTATGACAGCGGGAATTAATTATTAAATTAATTAATGTGACTTATATGTTTTGAATTTTGTAAAATAGACTTCATTTTTGAATTCAGAATATCAAATATAGCTTAGGGTGAATTTTTGGTAATTTTCTGAAAAACTTCAATTTTTGATGAATAGTGAAACCACTAAGTTATAATCAAGCAAACTGATTTTTCAGTAAATGAAAGTTTACCACTAATGTATATTGAATTTTCAAAATCTGACATACATGGTTGTCATTAGTATGTAAAATGTGGTTCAATGGGATAAAAATAATTTTTTGGTGAATAGTAACTTATTAAGTTTTTAATCGCGATTAGTTGTAATTATTGTAGTTTAAGGTATAAATAATACTTTAATAATATGAAATGACCTAGACACATGTCCCAACCTCATTGGTTGTGTCATGGCCGACCAAGAAAAGCCATGTCCTAACTTGGGGACCCCATGGATCCACTTTTGTTGGGAAATAACATAAAGTACTTGTTAATTAATGTTAAAGTGAAAATAACACAAACATAATATGTTTTACAAAAACAATTTTTAGTTGGGGTTATAAAAGTTCAAATTTTGATTATAAATAGTCATTGGAAAGATAAAAAGATTTACTATATCATATTATTTTTTTTATAATTTTTAGACATTAAATAAATTAAATTATTTATGACATAATAATGATGCAGCGATGACATCATTATTTGACAATTTAAATAAAATGGAAAGATAATGAAAAATCTAAAACCTACACATGGCCAAAACCAATTGGATGAGTGGATTTAGAACCCTTATCACCTTATCCAAAAATTATATCAATGTGGGACCTTTTGAAACCTAAAAACATTTTCAAATAAAGTAATAGTTCTTTACTTTCCAAAAGAGCCCCTCCTCTCCTCTTATAAAAGGCCCCCACCTCTACCTCATTTCACACAATCCTCAAGCCTTTGGCTCGGCCAACCCCTGCCCATTTACTCTCTCAACATCCCTCTCCTCATCCTAGAGTATTCCCTTTGGGCAGAATCCATTCAATGGAAGCCTTTAGGCTCAAATCAAAAGGAGTTACACTTTTAAAGGTAATTCATTCTCTCATGTTCGTTTGTTTTATTTTGCTTCTCCAACCCACTAAACTCTTTTTATTTACTTCTTTTGTAACAACACCAGTATCTTAAATATACTAGGATGTTGTTATAAGATTTATTTGAGCTACACTCTCACACATCTACATCAAATGTTTAAAGAACATACGGTTTCCGTGGATGGCGAAATTCTGCCACCCGAAACCATGATTGTTCAATACTCATTTAACACCTTCAAAGGTGGCCATTATAATGTCACTATTTTTATATATGATATATAATATGTTTATGTTTTCTTTAAGCTTCTGTTTTTTCATTTTGGTTATACCTTTATGGTTTCCATTATGGGTAAACACGATATCTTCATTTTAGGAAGTGCGGACTACCGCCCCCTGAAAGTGATTTGATTCGTTAATACCATATGTTGGATGTGTAAAGCTTAAATTTAATGATATTATATATGTTATTATACTGGAATTATAATATACTCTTATATCATTATGATTCCATTCCAGAAAATATGAAATAGAAATGGAAGTAGCGTTCATGCGTACGTACGGCTTACCGTCTCCATGAACGGTGCATTTCATTTCTTATCTATAAAAGTGATGTAATATTATAAATGCATGTATGTACTGGATATATATGACATATATGATATCTACATCATGAATATCATTCTGGATATAATGAACCATTGACCAAATTAACAACATGTAAGTGTAAGAGGTCTATTTTTGACTTAAGAACCAAATACCGACAAAATGAACATTATTAACTTAAATGAGTACATGATGTTCATAACATGGTATAAAAAGGATAATGAACTTGAAAAAGGTTCTTAAGCAAGTAGAGAATAACTCAAGTTTATTATTCAGGAGATTAAAGAACGGTCGGGTCATGTCAGATACGAGGTAAGGGAACTTTTTAACCCAATTTCCATTATTTGGGTTAATCTCCTACTTTCAAATTATGTCATGATATTATTATGTAATATCTTGTATTTTTACATTCTTTATGTGTACTTATGGTGAATACACATAATATATCTATTTTATTCTAAAAATGATCTTTGTATGGGACTTCGTCTCAATCTCCTTTCATTGAGGCATCTTTTATTTTATACACAACTTTCTTTTATACGGTGTATAAACCCCTTTGACTTTTACATTTATTCAAAAGGAATATTTTTTATACGAAGCATTTAATAAACGACAAAAGGGAATGTTTTTGTCGTACGTATGCGGCGATAACGACTTCTCTGCCGTCATGACCGTTATTTTAGTTTCGGCTTCCTCTATAAGCCATACCTTCTTTTTAAAAGAAAAATAAATACCATGTTGACTTTTCTTTTATTTTGGTATTGAAAATGGTTTTCATAATGTTTTTATATCAATGAGTTGTATTGATATCTCATGATTGAAATGTGGATATTTTATGTTTCCTTTATGCATGTTTTATCTGATATGATTATGTAATGGTTCTTGGGCATTATTATGAAGACGGGTGGTTCCGTGATAAACCAAGGGCGGGTGAGCCCGTTATAGCTCTCCAATGCATTGGGTAACGCGAAGGAGTGAAACTTTAAGGTTTCTCCGAAGAGATTTTATGGAATATACTTTGATGGATATTCCAAACGTAACCAAGAGGGTTACTCCCTACGTAAGAATGTTATGAATGCCTCAAGTTACCTTTATGTCTTATGTTTTCTATGATTTATTCATGATTTTATGAGGTGAGTTAAAGTGCCTATGTCTTATGGGTAAAGTATGACTTCATTCTTATGTATATATGTGAACTCATGTTTCCTTTCCATGTTTTTTTAACCCATACTGAGTTTTTATGCTCATCCCAAGTTTTTGAAATGATTTTCACAGGTCAAGGGATAGGAACATGATTAGATGATAGAGTCAAGGATGGGTCAAGAAATAATCCATGTTTTATTTTGAATGTGTTTCCATTGATGGGAATGAAGAATACTATCTTTGTGTAACCACTTTGTTTATATGTGGAATGTAATGCATGTTTTATGATCTAATTCTATAAAACTCTAAACCCGAAAAGATCCTCAATGTGTAATCTTGTAATAACTCAAGATTAAGTGAGGTTTAAGGTTGCGGCCTTATAATTCTCTTATAATTTTCCAATTTGATATTTTTTAGGATATCCATTTTTTTATTTGATTTTAAGACTTTATATGTAGTTCATTTGGTATGGTCCTTTTTGGGATATTTCATTTCCTTTGTCCCTCATTTTGACTGTGGACATTTTTGGGGTTTAACATGGCATGATGGGGAGTTTGTGACACACCTTCTGTAACTGTATTGTTTTTTTAGTTTTCTATGGTGATGTGGAGATGTCAGTATTTATTTCAATGGATTTATATTTTTTATAAATGATTTATTTTTTTGATGTTTCTATTGTGCACTGTTAGAGGGAAACCATATGAACTCCCATTACGATGTGTCTGTTCATTTCATTTGGAACTTCACATATTTTTTCATCACCGAATGTGTATAGTTAATTACAACCCATAAAACTTGTAGGATAAACCATGTGGTTTCCTTGGTGTGTCTAGGGTATGGTTAATGACTTTCACAATGTTTTTACACCATTTAGTAAGGATATTGTTCGCTCTTTAGTTTTTGACAGAGATGTTTTCACAACTTCTATATGGGTTTTAAAACATTATAGAGAATCCCTAGAATGATTTAAACTGATAGGGGTTCTTCTTTTTTGAGTCTCTTAGTTTTCAAATATTATCAATATCATCATTAATTTTTCTAATTATTTATTTTCAGAGGTAGTGGAACCCAAATTTTAGGTACATTATTTTCTTAACCATGCATCCAAACCATATGAATATTATATATCTATTATTATATAATAAAATTACCAAATTCCCATCTTTAATTAATAGTTATTTCACCCCTCTTCCAACACATGTCTTTTGTATAAACTTTGGGATCCCTTATATGTTTTCCACCATCCTCATACCAAGATTTTTCCCTTCCATTGGTGTCATCCAATGGGTTTGTGGTGAGTTTTCCCTCTCATTCACTTCTCTTCCCTTCTCCATTTATTCCCTCTTATATTTTTATTTCAAATGAACTTTAGTTATCACAAGGACTGAAATTGGGATTCCTTGTAGATTTATTGATGGATATTTTGGGTTTTAGGTGTAATAGTTATTGTTACTTCTCCCGTGGGTGTGTTTTTACAATAAATGTGACTACTTTTGGGATATTTCATCATGGGTCTCTCTTCCATGAGGACTATTTGACAAATATATTAAAACATTTTTTAATTATAATTATTAATGTTCTTTAAAAAAAATTACTTTTTGAAATTATGATTATATGTGATTGCATTTTAGTGTTTTGAAACCATTTCATTATGCTTGGAATAATGTATTTTTCATGCAAAGTCATTATTTTATTATTTAAAATTTAATGTTTTTCGATGTTAATCTTATTTTGAAATTACTTATGGTTTTTTAAATAGTCTTCCTTATATGAAATATATTTTAAACCAATAATGGTGTTTAATGATTTTAAACAATGATTTTAATGTGAATTTGGATTTCTATTGATTTTTGATCCTCAAAATAATTATTGAAATGTCTGTGTGGTTTAGCACATTTTGTGAAGTTATTTGTTAGCTTGTTTTAATTGTGTTGGTGGAAATGGTGGTCACATAGGCATCACCTTGGTTTCTAAATAATTAGAACATTAATAAATGGTATCTTTGAAATATTTTGAAATAAATTGTTTATTTATTTAGACCTCATAAAAAAATATTTTTTGTTCTATTTTTTAAAAATTGTTTTTGGAATAAAGGGCATTTCTCTATGTTTTAGGATTTTCAATTAAAATATACCTTGTGTAAATTCATGGTTTTATTCCATAATTTTCTAAATAGTTTTTGGAATGAATTTAATGAAATGTAATGGGTATTGGAATTATCGACCATGTTTTGTTGTTAAGTGATCATTTAGAACAATGTTTTTAAAAGGTCTATCTGGATGGAAGCCCTGATATCACCTTTATTGTGTACCATCTGTGTGGTTCTATTTTCACTATGTTATGCATGTTACTCCCTAAGGTTAGGAAATAGATTGTTAGGACATGAGTTTATGTAATGTGTATGGGTATTTTCTTCATTGGGTGATATGGGCTAGGGAAGCTATAATTATGCAATATGGGTAGAAGCTATATCATCCCCTTATACATGGGGTCTAGGTTGGTATTTTACAACATGAAAATTCTTGTGTGTGATTCCTAGATGAAAGCATGGAATTAGAATATTGTAGTTTATATTTTGGGTTGTTGTAGACTTAAATGGTTAGATTCTTGTCGGGTAAGTGACATTTAGTAGGACCATGGAACATTCATTTTCACAGGGAGGATTTGATTGAGGGGAGTTTGATTTAGTGTATGATTGTATTATTTACCATTAATCTATTCATATGGAATCATCATTGTTTATGATTCATTATTTATATTCCTTGTGATGTATATTTGATGTCTTCTTGTTGTTCTTAGCGCATGTGATTTGGATTTTTTATATGAAAATGAGTTCTCAAGCACGATTATGTTTTGATATTTTGAATTTCTAAAGACTCTTGTGTAAGTATGTTAAGGTGGATTTAAACACGGGTTTTGGTGATAAACTATGTCTTCCTCAAGTTGATTATTTTATAGTGGCATTTTTAATTTAAATAAAACAAGGTTGTTTTTTTGAGAAACAAAACGTGTATGTGTGACTTTCAAAAAAGAGATTAGGTTGGATTATTTTCTTTCAATAATTGTGTGTTTAGTTTTGGAATAAAATTTAAAATATTTCAAAACTGTTCTATATTGTTTTTTTCATTCCATATGTTTTATATATGTAAATCATAATATATATATTTATTTTCAATACATCATTGATGAATATCCTTATGAAATGAATTACATAGTTTCTTTGGGTTGTGGTGACCTACTTGGTTTCTAGATCACTCCTATAAGAATTATGGTTTCTGGTTTTTGGTTGGATCCTTATTGTTCATCAGAGTCTGTGTGGGGTGATTTGGGTGGTGGTGAGAAACTAGAGGTTGCATTGAGTTGGTATCGGTCTTAGCTTGAGTTGGTTGGTTTTAGAAGTTTTTTTAGTTAATTGTATTCCTTATTGACCCAATATACTATCTCTATTTATTTATGGATGTTGATTTTGTAAATCAAAATGGGATGAATAATGTTTATTGGTTACGACATGCTAGCATGATATTATTTATTTCCACTATTGTATCACAAATTTAGGAAAATCCATTCCCAATGGAGTTATTATGATAATCATGAACTATTTTTCAAACCATGAGGATTGGGAATCCCCTTCTAGATTTTGACGGTATGGGTAAGATTCCATGTATGGTGGTAACCATGACCATGTTGTTACATAACAATATGACTCAAGGTACCGATTTAGTGGCACCTGAGTTGTGATGTTACATACTATGTCACGTAGAAGAACAAACATGATGTGATAAGAAAATTTAAATCTATAGTATAAGGATTACAGGTAAATACTAATTATATATATATTTATATTATATAAAACCAATTACAAAATGTGTGTGTGTGCATGTGTGTGTTTTTGTATGTTTAAATGTATATGTGTCTGTGTGTGTCTGTGTCTCTTTATATATACTTGTCCTCTTGTCTGGCATTTTTATAGGTATGTATGTGTGGATACATTTATGTATGTATGTATATATGTATGCTTGCATTAACACATGGATAGATATATATTTGTATGTATATATGTACGTATTTATGTTTGTATGTATTTATGTATGGATGTGTGGATGTATTTATGTATGTATGTATGTATGTATGTATGTATGTAAGTATGTATGTATATATGTTTGATTGTTTGTATGTTTGTATGTATGTATGGATGTATGTATGTGTCTATTTTTTTATGTTTTTATGTATGTTTGTGTGTGTGTCTGTATTCATGTATGTATGTATGTATGTACGTACGTATGTGTGTGTGTGTGTACGTATGTATGTTTGTATGTATGTATGTATGTATGTATGTAATAATGTATGTATGTATGTACGTATTTATGAATGTACGTATGTAGGTACACATGTATGTATATAGGTATGTATGTTAATATGATTTTGTGTGAGTGTGTTTGTGTGTGTGTGTGATTTTATGTAGGTAGATGTGTATGTCTATATGTTCTTTTGTGTTTAAGAGCATGTTCTTCTTGATCAAATGGGAAAAAGAATAATTTTAAATTTTTCTACAGTGGTCTTTTCATGGAACTTCCTATATGATACTTTTATTCTATAAATTTCTACCATTCGACATAATTCCATCATTGTTCTCCAACAATAAAACGGTTTTGGTTACAAGAATGTGGTAATCCATAAATTATTTTTATACACCGAAAATTCCTTTTATCTCATAAGACTAAATTATCATCCGTAAGAAAAATGTTCAAACTAAATTTAACCCAAGGACACATGTTTGTCATCAGACATGGATTATAGTTGATTATGCTATAAAAGAGTGGTATTTTCCATAAATACTATGTTGATCAGTGTCATCAAGGGTCGTGAAAATCCGGAGAAATTTGAGCCTTTTTATTTCCATCTGTTATCATGGAAAAATATAATTACTCCATTGATATTATCTGAGAATAATTTAATAACCACTCCATTGATCATGGATTATAGTGTTTATGAACAGACAAATGGTTTGTGGAAATCCAAGTTTTTCAAATTTTCATATATTATTTAATATTTAATTAATTAAGTATTAATTATTCATGTGTTTTTTCTTAGTTGTATGTTTTAAATGGATTGTTTTATTTTTAATATTCCACCTCCATCAAGTCTATAATGGTTCAAGGGTTTCTTATGAATGGAGTAACCATGCGTTGGGCACTAGGGTTGGGCCTGTGCCCCATTGTTTTTCATTTGGTCTTCATTTTCATTTATTTTTCATTCTTAATAATTTTCCTTTTGATTTTGATATATGACTCAGGGGATTCCAACATTTTAGTTCATTTATCATTATATATATAGAGAGGGATAAGTATATAAGAGGGAGAGGGAAAATTGGAGTTGTCTCAATAGAGTTGTGGTCACGTCCAATCATCATCCAGTAGTTAAAAATCGCATATTGCTGAAAAAATAATTGGTTTCTACCAAAAGGAATGCATGATTTACATTTTTCACCATAAATCCATGTATCATCGTTTTATAATGTGTTGAACCATTGTTTGGTTTCATGGGACCCCTGGTGGGTCAATCAGAGTGTTTTGGGTAGAAACCTGGATTTTTTGTGCGGTTGGAGGGTTTACCATTTAGGGATTACCTTGTACATAGTGTGTAGTTCAAATAACACACATCGTGAGTAATTCCTATTCAAAGAATATGATGTCATGGGAATACAATTTAAGTAAAAGTGGTATACTCATCATATGAGACTTTATAGTGTGGCCATGTACTCGAACATACACTACGGGTGGGTGTACATTTTCATGTAGGGTACAAGGCTAGACCTTGGGTAGTATGAAAAAAATGTTGGAGTACATTTACAGGTGGGGTACATGGATAATTATATGGTCAAGGATCCCATGTGGGATCACATTTCATGAACTGGTGGTACATTCCATATACACAAGAATGTCACACAACTAGTGGGGATGGGTACATGGGATGGTACCCATGTAGGGGTACACACTATGTACTATGTGGCACACACCATCTACGTTGTAAAAGTACATGCGTAATGGATTTATTGACATATCCATTATGGACCTCTATTGATACACACCATTTACCCGAAGTGCACTTCTTTTACATTATATACATTGGGCTAGTTTGATTGGTTTCCACCCTATTTTCTAAATTTCACATGCAAATAGTTCATTCTAAGAGTTTACTCATGTAGATCACATTGGTTGTATCCTTTTAAAATTCAGAGTTAGTTTTGATGGTTTTTTTTGCTATGATATTTTTGTAGGAGGATTTCATTTAGTTGATCCAATTTCCCACTAGGAGATTGGTTGTTAGCTGTGAGGCCTATGTGAGGGTGTGAGCATGTCAGTTGATTGTGGCCTATTGATACCGTCTAGTGTTATTTGAGGATTATTCTGATGGATCCTAGATGTGGAATGAAGTATAATTTCTAATAATAACTTGGTTTTTCTCTATTAGTTCATGAAGGTTATATTAGTTTAGGTTTAGCTCTTGGGTTTGGGAACTGTTCCTAATAGATATTTTGGGCTATGTGGATGATTTTGTTGGTGGTTACTTATATGATTTGGTGTGATTTTGATACTATTCTAAGGGACTCCATAAGATTCAATTGTGATATAGTTTCTAATCAAGTGATTGTTTGTTGTCACATTTGGATGTTAATAATGCATGTATGACATGTTTTTTTGGAATGTTATCAAGAATACTTGTGGAGGGTATCCTACTTTTTAGGATGTCATGTGGACTATTGTGAATTCACATATTGGTATTCTGGAGTTTTTTATTATTCTATTTCGGTTTTTTGTTAATTGAGGAACAGTTGTAGGGTATTGAGGGACAGTTGTGCATTTTTCTTATATTGGTCATGGATTTGTTTTTTGGATTGAATAATGGAAACACAATTTTTATTTAGAGAAACAAAACGTGTGTGTGACTATCAAAAAAGAGATTAGGTTGGATTATTTTCTTTCAATAATGTTGTGTTTGGTTTTGGAATAAAATTTAAAATATTTAAAAACTGTTCTAAAGAGTTTTTATCATTCCATATGATTTATATATGTAAATCATAATATATATATTTATTTTCAAACAATAATTAATGAATATCCTTATGAAATTCATTGCATATTTTCAGTGGGTTGTGTTGACCTACTTGGTTTGTAGCTCATTCCTATAAGAATGATGGTTTCTGGTTTTCGGTTGGATCCTTATTATTCATCCGAGTCTGTGTGGGGTGATTTTGGTGGAGGTGAGAAACTATAGGATGCATTGAGTTGGTATTGGTCTCATCTTTAGTTGGTTGGTTTTAGAAGTTTTTTTAGTTAATTTTATTCCTTCTTGACCCAATTTACTATCTCTCTTTATTTATGTATGTTGATTATGTATATCAAAATGGGATGAATAATGTTTATTGGTTACGACAAGTTATCATGATATTTATTTATTTCCACTATTGTATAACAAATTTAGGAAAATCTATTCCCAAAAGAGTTATTATGATAACCAGGAACTATTTTACAAACCATGGGGATTGGGAATCCCCTTATATCTTGTTATGGGATGGGTAAGATTCTATGTATGGTGGTAACCCTGACCATTTTTTTACATAAAAATATGACCCGGGGAACCGATTTAGTGGCCCCTAAGTTGGGATGTTACATACTATGTCACGTTGAAGAAAAAACATGATGTGATAAGACAATTTACATCTTCAATATAAAGATTACATGTAATATATATATATATATATATATATTATATAGAACCAATTACAAAATTTGTGTGTGTGCATGTGTGTGTTTCTGTATGTTTAAATGTATATGTGTCTGTGTGTGTCTGTGTCTCTGTATATATTTGTCCTCTTGTCTGGAATCTGTATACGTATATATGTGTGTATACATTTATGTATGTATGTATATATGTATGTATGCATTAATGCATGGATAGATGTATATTTGTTTGTATATCTGTACGTATTTATGTATGTATGTATTTATATATGGATGTGTGGATGTATGTATATATATGTGTGTGTGTGTGTGTGTATGTATGTTAGTATGTATGTATGTATGTATGTATTTATGTAACTCTGTATGTATGTATATATGTTTGTATTTATGTTTGTTTGTTTGTATGTATGTATGTATGTATGTATGTATGTTTGTGTCTATTTGTTTGTGTTTGTATGTATGTTTGTGTGTGTGTGTTTGTATGTGTGTATGTATGTATGTATGTACGTACGTATGTGTGTTTGTGTGTGTGTATGTATGTTTGTATGTATATATGTATGTATTTATTAATGTATGTATTTATTAATGTATGTATTTATTAATGTATGTATGTATGTACGTATGTATGAATGTGCGTATGTAGGTACACATGTATGTATACATGTAGGTATGTAAATATGATTGTGTGTGTGTTTGTATGTGTGTGTGTGATTTTATATAGGTACATGTGTATGTCTATATGTTCTTTTTTGTTTAAGAGTGTGTTCTTCTAGATCAAATGGGAAAAAGAATAAATTTTAATTTTTCTACAGTGTTCTTTTCATAGTACTTCCTATATGATACATTTATGCTATAAATTTCTACCATTCGACATAATTCCATTATTGTTCACCAACCATATAACGGTTTTGGTTGTATGAATCTAGTAATCCATAAATTATTTTTATACACCATAAATTCCTTTTATTTTATAAGATGCAACTATCATCCTTAAGAACAATGTTCAAAGTAAATATAACCCAAGGACACATGTCTGTCATCGGACATGGATTATGGATGAATATGCAATAAAAGAGTTGTCTTTGCGATAAATCCTATGTTGATCGGTGCCATCAAGGGTCATGAAAATGAGGAGAAATTTGAGCCTTTTTTTCCCATCCATTTTCATGGAAAAATTTAATTACACCATTGAGATTATCTGAGAAGAATTTAATGACCACTCTATTGATCATGGATTATAGTGTTTACGAATGGACAAATGGTTTGTGGAAATCCAAGTGGTTCATATTTTCATATATTATTTAATTTATAAATAATTAAGTATTAATTATTGTTGTGTTTTTTCATATTTGTATGTTTTAAATGGATTGTTTTATTTTTAATCATCCACCTCCATCAAGTCTATAATGGTTCAAGGGTTTCCTAGGAAAGGAGTAACACTGCGTTGAGCACTGAGGTTGGGCCTGTGCCCCATTTGTTTTCATTTGGTCTTCATTTTAATTTATTTTTCAATATTAATAATTTTACTTTTCATTTCTATATATGACTCCGGGGATTTCCACATTTTAGTTCATTTATCAATATATATATATATATATATATAAGGAGAAGTATATAAGAGAGAGAGGGAAAATAGGAGTTGTCGCCACAGAGATGTGGTCACGTCAGATCATCATGAAGTAGTTACAGATCATGTATTGCTGAAAACAATAATCAGTTTCTAGCAAAAAGAATGCATGTTTTACATTTTTCACCATAAATCCATGTATCATAGTTTTATAATGTGTTGAACCGTTTTTTGGTTTCATGGGACCACTGGTAGGTCAATCAGAGTGTTTTGGGTAGAAACGTGGCATTTTTGGCTAGTTGGAGGTTTTACCATTTAGAGATTACCTTGTACATAGTGTGTAGTTTAAATAACACACATCGTAAGTAATTCCTATTCAAAGAAGATGATGTTATGGTAATACAATTTATGTAAAAATGGTATACTCCACATAGGAGACTAAAGAGTGTGGCCAAGTACTCAAACAGACACTAGGGGTTGGTGTACATTGTCGTGTAGGGAACATGGGTAGACCATGGGTAGTATGAAAAACATGTTGGAGTACATTTCCAGGTGAGGTACATGGATAATTATATGGTCAAGGAACCCATGTGGGATCACATTTCATGTACATGTGGTACATTCCATATACACAAGAATGTCACACAACTAGTGGGGCTGCGTACATGGGATGGTACCCATGTAGGGGTACACACTATGTACTAAGTGGCACACACCATATACGTTGCAAAAGTACATGCGGAATGGATTGATTGACATAGAAATTATGGACCTCTATTGGTACACACCATTTACCCGAAGTGCAATTCCTTTTACATTACCTACATTGGGCTGTTTTCATTGGTTTCCACCCTATTTTCTGAATGTGACTTGCAAATATTCCATTCTATGAGTTTATTCATGTATATGACATTGGTTGTATCCTTTTAAAATTCAGAGGTAGTTTTGATGGTTTTTTGTGCTATGATATTTTTGAACAATGATTTCATTTAGATGATCCAATTTCCAACTTGGGGATTGGTTGTTAGCTGTGAGGCCTATGTGAGGGTGTGAGCATGCTAGTTTATTGTTGCCCATTGATACCGTCTAGTGTTATTTGAGGATTATTCCGATGGATCGTAGAAGGCAGGATGAGGTAGAGTCTCTAAGAATAAGATGGTTTTTCTCCATTAGTTCATGAAGGTTATATTAGTTGAGGTTTTTCTCATGGGTTTGGGAAGTATTCCTAATAGACTTTTTGTGCTATGTTGATGATTTGTTTTGTGGTTTCTTATATGATTTGTTGTGATTCTGATACTATTTGAAGGGACTCCATAGGATTCAATTGTGGTATATTTTCTGATGAAGTGATTATTGGTTGTCACATTTGGATGTTAATAATGCATGTATGACATGTTTTTTTTTTGAATTTTATCAGGAACCCCTGTGGAGGGTATCCTTCTTTTTATGATGTCTTGTGGACTATTGTGAATTCACATATTGGTATTCTTGTGTTTTTTATGTTTTTATTTCGGTGTTTTGTTAATTGAGGAACAGTTAGAGGCTATTTAGGGACACTTGTGCATTATTCTTATGCTGTTCATGGATTAGTTTTTTGCATGGAATAATGTAAACCCTCATAAGGTTACATGAAAACAATGTGGCATTTCATCTAATTGGGGGTATTTATGTGGGTGTGTCTTGGGAGTTTAGGTGCATCAGGGGAGTCCCGTGGAAGATGTATCATTATGATGTAGACCGAGAGACTGTTTGAGACAAGATTTTTTTTTACCATGAGGTGGGATGTGGAGAGCCTATGGTGGCTTTATTTTTGGATGATATGATTTATTTTGTTGTGGATGACTCATTCTTATGAGAAGATACTAGATCGGTACCATTCATTCAGTTGTTTGAGAGCTAGGTTTTTTGTTGTTTCATCCCAGATTTGTTTGTCCATTCAAAATGATGTATGATGTTTCTTCTTCTTGAGACTATGGTTTTAGGAGGAGATCCTTCGGATGTCATGGATCAGGTGTTGGCCCTATGTGGTATCTATTTCCCTAAATCATTTGATGGTTATTGTTAGATGGTATTAGGGATCTAATCAGTGACCTAGATGAGGGAACTACCCCTTTATTGAGGGTGATCACTGTCTAGGGCGTGTTATTATTTTCTATAGATTCTGTCATGATACTGACAAGGATTTTAGGGCCTATAGAGAAGATCATCTATTAGGTACATGTGGATGGTTTCCATAGTGAACTTTATTTGTTGTGTCTGTGTGGTAGATCCTTGTTTCTTCTAATGTACTTCAAGTATAAGAAAGATCTATAATAAGTTTAGGGGTGGATTTTTTGTCTCGACCTGACCTAATGGGGCTCCAGCAATAACTACCCCAATACTTCATCCCTAGGCTAGGGGTTGGAGACAAACATCGAATGTCATAACAATTATGGTAGGTATTTTCCTAAGGTACCTATGCACACACACACCTGACCATATCAATGAATAGCTACAGAGGATAAATGATAAAAATTTAAATATATTGAGTTTAAACCATGATTGAAAAAACTACTAGTGTGTATAATGGTATTATAGAGAAAACTAAAAATAAAGGAAAAATAAAGGCACATCCAGAGAGATATCCCATTCTAAAAAATTTCGATGAGTGTAGTGTTGTGAAATCCCAACTCCTAATCTCCATGATCCGAACACCACATGCTTTCAATCAAACTGAGTATCACTAAACACCACTTTAGTTACCAATGATCTTCTATTCATCTTTATATTAAATGAAATGTGTTGTAAAATCCCATACAGAGGAGATTATATATATACATTGTAGGACTCCGTGAAATCTGAAGGGGAAGCAATAAGAGACATGATAAGAATATATATATAGTAGATGGGTAAACTCAAAGTAAGAGAGTACAAAATCCAGAGATAGGTATAAATATATATAATCAAACCAAATAATAAAAAATTAGTGAAAATGGGGTATCCATCTCATAGTTCGTAACTAGAAAATAGTCCCAACTATTCGAAGAGTCCATCAATGATTCCCTACATCTGATATGTCTATCCCAAGTAGTAATCGTGTGAAGGGAACACACCACATCACTATGTTTTATAGTTGAGTGGGATGAATATCCAAGAGGAGTATCTACACCCTTGTGCCCATAGTTAGTTCCACTCAGAATACGAAGGACCCATTCCCAATATGATATAGGATACAACAAAGTTGATTGGGTAACCATGCCCTAATTCCATAGTATATTACCACTCATTAGTGAGAGGACCCGCACCCTGATCCTTCAGGGGGTACCAATCAATATAAGATGGACTCATTCCCTATATGATAAGTGTACAAGTCGGTAGATAGAGTACATGAACACTAATTCAATAGGGGGTGCTACTAAGTGGATAAAAGGCAAACACCCTAAATTTATAGGGGGTACCACTTAGTAGATAAATATTGGACCTATTCCCTAATTCATATAGGGAGGTACCATTCTTTGTATTGATAGAGAACCCATTATTTAATTCCATTGGGTGTATGAATTGGTGTAAGGATTTTTGGAACCCTACATGCTAGGGGGAACTACTCCAAAACTAGATAGAGGACATGTGACCTACTAGGTAGGGGGTTTAACTCTAAGGATATATCCTGAAAATTTCCATCATTGAGCACCACATAAATAACTTCTACACTCAAAGCATCTCACGTCATATCTTAAAATCCCCATGGATGTGGCCATCATTTTCTATGTCTAACAAAACTAACGATAAGCTACATGCGGGCCAAAATATGAGTCAATACAAAGTATGTATGTGAGAAAGATGTTTCCATAGAAGGGGAGAAGGGGTACACAAACTGTCAGGGTACCCACACAGCATGTGTTACCATTCCATTTCATGGTAGTGTCCCTTTTCGATCATTTATCTCTTCCAATGTAGGACTACATTGTGTGTTTGTGAAAATGCACGTCATGTCTGAGATACTCAATGTCATGTACATGTTCCTGTTCATGTCCTAGTAAAACTATTTGTGTCCATATTTTTAGGAACATAGGTTGTTCCATGAAGTTATCATCCAATGTAATCCACGATTACAATTTGGGTAGACATCATAATTTGCATAGCGTGTGTGGGGGTCTCATACTATGTGTGATACATATAATCTGATGTAACCCTAGCCAACATAACTAAGGCCCAACATGCCTTGTTTTCTTCAGACTACATGGGATGTATTTAGGTGTTTCAAAGCAGTTATATGAAATATGGGGATCCAATGCCAATGGAATTTTCTATAGATTATTCCTCCATGATAACAAAATAATGGTCGATCATGACTCTATTTATCATTTCTCACCATCTGGTGGTTGGAAATAAAATATCCATCCACCACGGTGGTTCATAAATATCCCCAAACATTTCATTCCATATCCATTTGGTATTGGATCAACAGATCCATGATGATCATCACTCATCACACACAAAAAGTCCCTCTTAGACCTATGATCACTAATTTGTTCATTACACATGACTCCACTACAATTCTAGGCATCCAATCAAGCTGAGTACCACCAGAAAATGTCGATACATAGCCTCATATCCTTTTAGTAAATAATATGAAGAAGAAAAGGGATAAAAAACACTAAAAAGTTTAACAATCGTTGGCCAATCATTATTATCAAATAAACACAATGTGGGATATCCAGAGTTATAAAACTCAAGAAACAAATACACTCAATACACATTTGAATGAAAAGGATTTCAATTCAAACATAGATTAAGAATCAATATGATCCTGTTCAATTAGTTGAATTAATATGTGAATAAAAAACCAACTAATGAGACCTAACTGGTTTTTTATCATTTATCAAAAAATAACACAGTCACCAAAAAAATGAGAGGAGTTATTGAATTTTTTTCACATTGATCTTTTTGAACTAGAGGTTTATCATAGTCTGAATCTGATTGTACAATGAGCGAAGGAAGAAGAAACTAAACAATTATCATAGGGTTATAATGATTACCCAAAAAATAATTCCATAATTGTGTTTAATTATACATTTTTCAATTAGGTAAATAAATATTTTATATAAGCTAATTATTTAATTAATCAAAAAAAATATCGCCAACAATATTTTTATTAAAATTCTATATACCAATCCATTTAGGTTTCATCTCCTATAAAAAATACATTCTAGACATATCATTTGTCTTGGATTTATAATACATCATTTTATTAAAGAGTTATCCCATTTTCTTTGTGAAACCATACACATGTAATATAAAAAAAATTTAAATTTTTTATACAATTAATCTTTTGCACATCGGGCTTCGAAAATCGAATGTTTTTGTAGTCCCTAAATATATATATATATATATATATATATATGTATATATATTACCATGTACAAGCCTTACAAGGATAAAATATGTCATATAAATCATTATCCCTTTCAATATTATCATTCCCAAATAGAAAAACTAAACCAATATCTTGAATTACTAATCCTGCATTTGGCTCTCCAACTCATAAGATCCCCCCTTCAACGCTTTACTGTAGCCGCATCACATGAAACAACTGGATGTTACACCCACACATAGTTCCGTACTAATGGAAGTCTATAACCATTGTGTTCTCCAAAAATGTAGTTCCAAACCTGATTTTCATCTCTCCCAAGTCAAAAATGTTCCAATGGTGATATATGTATCTCCTTAGTTGAGACACATGGAAGATGTCATGAACCCACACAAACTGTAAGGGTAGGGAGAGGTGGTAGGAAACCTTTCAACCCCCCCCCCCCTCCCACAAGATCTCAAACGACCGAATGATCCATGTAGATGGATTTCATCCCCATTTGAACATCCCTAATCCTCATTATTGGGAGAATCTCGATAAAACATGTTCTTCATCATCACACATCAGGGCCCTACGATGAAGATTCTTGTATGATTTATAACTACTATTTGCAATACTCATCCACTCATGGATGGCCTAGAGCATCACTATCATCGCCTAAACATTCTCTAGACACACAAGATAAGGCTCATCAATCCTTATCTCGAATAATATTTTCTTTCGGAGTCTCTCGTATAGGGCCTCAAAAGGTTCTGTAGTAACAGTATAGTAGTAGTTATTATTTTATGCAAACTGTAATACTGGAAATTGATCCTCCTAATAATATACATACTATAACACACATGCTCTCAATATATACTCCATGACCTGATAGGGTCATTGCTCTTCCTGTCTATCTGGTGGTGAATGGTTTTACACATCCTCATCTAGGTCCTGAATGCCTCTTTTAGGCCTCATGACAACCATGATGTAAACCACACATCATGATCGAAGATAATAGTAGAGTGAACACCATGAAAGATAATACTATCATGTATGTACATTTTCCCCAAACACTCTACCGAACATTGATCCTTGATATAAATGTGTTGTTCCATCTTTTTTATTCAATCAAATATCACCCATTTGGAATCACGACAACTCACTATTTATGGGATCCCTATCATAAATTCTATAGACATGTCATCTAATATCAAAATTTGGATCTCAAGGGGATGTGACATATATTCTATAACATAGTTCATGGCCTTCACCTATTGAAATTTGAGTCCCCATGAAACAAAATCATCCATGATCTATATCATATTTATCCTACATAAATCCATTGACGGCCTATGTACATCTTCCCAACACTATGATGTAAATTTAATGGAAATGTTTGAAAATCCCTCATCACCTCTTTCCGTATAGTGGCAGTGACCTCCATCCATTCCTAGAGATTTATAAAGTGATTCCTTCATTCAAAAATCCATATGGTGAATATCATATGGATATAAAGTCACACAATACATCAAAATCAGTATCCCACAACTAAGACTACCTCACACGCTGATGGAGTGGAGTAGTCAATGCCATGGGGTGAATATAATTTACACGCTCAACTCAACCAAGGTCAACTTCAGGGAACCTATTAACATAGATTCCTCCTTTACCAAATGTCATAGTTATATCATGAAAATGGTATTTTCAATAAAATTCCATTTCCTAATGTATAAACTATCTCAAAGTCTTAGTGTTTCATGAAATCCAACAAGATCCTCTATCCTAGATTCATGTCTCCCAACGTGAATACATAACTACAACTGTAAATGTTTTAGAAAACCAAAAGTAGTTCTAAAAGTAGAAAGTGGCTCTAAATCGTTATATTTATAATTAACTCTTCTAGTTTTATGTCATGAGTCATTAATTTATTATTGTGGGGTCTCAATTTCCACATCCCATATGATATAATATCCAAATTCTCCATAAGAAAAATGTTGATCCCAGATCCTGAGGAATCACAATACAATACGGTTTCCCTCGGAATTCTTGGATAGCCTCCTTGATTGGAGGTTCAAACGTTTCGATCAGTTTCTAACAGGTTTGTTCGTAGAACCAGAAACATCCAATGATTCCAAATCCATTTTTAACTACATTCCAATGGCAGGCACTCATTATTTTGTTGACTTATGAGGCTTAGGAATTTTCATTGGTCGAGAGGATGGGAGGTCAGAATCATCACACCATTTTGAGGTGATTTATTGTCTACTCCGGGACTCTCATTATAGATTTATGTTATGTAGTTGAATCCTTTTTTACATTACAATGTATAAAATGAGCTTTCCTTCAGATTTGACAATCAATGATTAAATATGTAAAAAATTTAGAGAATCTATTATATGTATTCGAGGTTCTTCATCGATAAAGAATAATCTGTATTTATTATAGATTCTTGGCCAATGGTATCCATCGACAAATTTATATATAAGGCTCCTAGTCATTATGATGACCATGGTGGTTTCAAATCCACTCAGTGGGGAACTTGAAGATTATTTTCATTCAGAAGGAAATGTATTATTTCAGAGTTGGGATCGAACCAACAGGTGGGCAACCTACATATCCTTTTTTTAGAAATGGAATAAGAACCCACATAGTTCGAGCAAGGGAGTAAGATGTTTATGATATATTGTTCAAAAAAGGATGTCATAATTACATTTACACTCTATGGTCACATGAGTCGTGATCAGTGTGAGAAACAAGAGGTATTGGTAAAAATCAGACAATTGTGCCATGAAAGATGCAATCATAAGAAATAATTTGGGACATATGTTTGTATGACTGCCCAGATAAATAAAGATTAATATTTACTTCAGGGACGAAATCCAGGAACATGGTCCATAAAGGTATATGTGCTTCATGGATATTTGAATAGTCTAACTTGGGGATTACTCCTAAAAAGGAGGCCCAAATTAGGAGAGTATTGATAATTGGGTTTTACTCATGATATGGAATCCCAGATAAAAGGTAAATTGGGACTAGTTAAGAGAAATTAAGACTAGGGATTACTCTTGAGAAGGAGGGCTAGGTTAAGAGACTTGAAAAATTAAGGGACTTGGGGCTTATTCTTGAAGAGGATGCCCAAATATGAGACTGGGACTTATTCTTGAAATGGAGGACTAGGATAGGGGACTTGGGTCTTAATCCTAAATAATATTTCCATAATTTGGGGAATTATGACTCGGGATTACTCCTGAGGAGGTGGGCCAGGTGAAGGGAATTATGAATGGGACTTATTCCTGAAAAAGAAGCCAGGTTAAGAATGTTATGACTGGGACTTATTCCTGAAAAGGAAGCCCAGGTTAATGGAATTATGAATGGGACGTATTCCTTAAAAGGAAGCCCAGGTTAAGGGAATTATAATTTGGACTTATTCCTAAAAAGGAAGACTAGGGGTGGATTCTATCATATTAAAGGATGAGGTTGAATGAATGAAATCTCAATCTATAGTGACATAGAGATGTGTAAATCACTATGTTTTTAGATATATTCAAATAATTCCTTTCAGATAAGGAAGTCAAATCAATAAATCATGCCATAAATGGCTTTGAAGAGTGTCTTGAAGACTAAATATTTAATATGAGAGGTGGAATGGCTGAAGAGGGGAAAATGCACAAGAAGGGCACCCAAAAAGGAAGGGTGTGCAAGTCCTGGCAGGCGTGCAGGTACTGCATGGGTGCACAAGTCCTGGTCACGCAGGTACACATGCGAGACACATGGGTACATCCGCGGTTTTCAACCAGCAGGGTAATAATTGAGAGACTCTTTGATAAAGCCTTTAGAATCCTCTTGAGGTTCTTCTAGAGGAGTGGCACACAAGTTCTATTGAAGGAGTTAGGCGGCGTGCCAGTGTGGCTACTTCCCTTAAGGGCCGGCCACTCAGACACACAAGTGTTTATTAGTTTAAACACTTATACCTTCCTCCACCTATTTAGATATTCTATTCTAGGTCATAAATTACCTTAGAAGTGTTTCAGAATCTTTGAGAAGACACTAGGGTGGCTGGTGCTCAAATCTGAATTCTAGAAAAAATTCCTCCTGAAATGGGGGGCCCACAGGGTCTATTTATAGGCTGGAGAAGACCCCGAGTGGTTATCACTTAGGGTGCCCAAGTAACTTGCGCGACCATTAGGCGTCGTGCAAGTGGACTTGCACAACAATGAAGGAACTTGCACGACCTATGTGAAATGTTCTCTTCATTTATCCGTTGTCGATTTTTTGATGTTTCTTCAATGGATGAATCAATTTGACCTAAGGTATTTCCTTTTTACAATCTTTAGACTCTCTGACGAAAATGATTCTCAACAATAGTCCCTGCTCAGAGTTGGATCCAAATAGAAAGAGGATTTGACTCTGAGGAAAATAAGAAAAACCAAAGGAAAGGCGGTGCACATGTCTGGGTGCACAAATGAGCTTCGGGGGTGCTGGGTCCTGGCCGCATAGGGTTCTAGCCGAGTCTATAAATATAGGGCCTCACATCCGTACAAAGAATCCGGAATTCCATATTTCAAACATTCGAGATCTCTCCACGTAGGTCACCTAAACCGTGCAAGTTTCTATGTTTCACAGTGTTTCCTTGATGGCGCGTTGTTGTCAAGGTATCTGGACTTGCGTGGTGATTCTTGCGCGCCAAATACTTGCGTGACACTTCCATACTTGCGCGCCATGTTTAGACTTGTGTGCCTTAATGACTTAGCCATTTTTCTAAATTCGTTGGAGAATTTTATGAAAAAAAATAAACATATTTAAGAGTTAGTTTATTCAACTTTTGTGCAGATTCAATGTCTCCCAGGAGAATCAGAACGGCTGATGAACTGGATAGCAAGAGGATTAATGACACGATGAACAATATTGTCCATGATTGCTATGATATCAGTGACAACACTCTCTCATATTTGGCTATGTACTTGAAAAAATATCATCTAAATTTCCCACAGAGAATCTACTTGTCTCTGTATGTTCATGGTCATCGGCAAGGAGTCAATGTTCCAGATGCAAAGAACTATACACTTGAAATGCAGCCGCACTGCTACTCCTATATTTTGGTTATGCTATGTATTATGAGAAACTACAATGGTGTGAACTTTCAAAATTTCCTTCCATGCCATTTCCTTGCAGATATGAAAATGGAAAACCTAGGGGATGGAATTTTTTCCACTGCCAGTTGGTGGAGAGAAGTCAAACATGGCATTAGGGCAATAACTGAAAAGAATACTTTCTATAAATGGATCTTTACTTACAATTCTCCATTCTCAAATCCATGTATCCATCTTCCAAGTATATTGGACAGAAACAGAGTCACAGTTTGATCAGTAGATAATTTTCTCAAACTGCACTCAAGAACATATTTTTACAATTTTTTTCCAAGAAGAGCTGGTATCACTGCATCTCTTTTTGTATCCAGCTGAATAAATGAATTTCCAAGTGGTTTCTGATGAATCTTGGGATTCCGTAAATCAAATGAAGAGTTATGTTGAAATCCTTTTGTAATTCCTAAAAAAACGGAAGATACTCCAGTCTGTGGATGTCCTTATATATCTTCTGTATCAATGAAAAAAACACTTTCATCTTCAATCATTTGTAATTTCATTATATTCCAACATGATTTAAATTTTTCCTAGGCCAATGGGCCTAGTATGCATAGTTTCATTTTTACTATGATTAGTATAAATAAACCTAAAAATTTTGAATCTTTTAATTGATCAATATTACCTAAATCATATAAAATGTATATTTAGTGAACTAGAACATGATTTTTATTCAGAGTTCCATTGTCTTTTGTGGGCAGTTTAAAGTCATGCATGCCGTACATAATGGGGATAATGTTTAAGGTCAAAATAAATTTGACCGAATGAATTAGAGTTGACTCAATTCTTTGACAATTTATCTGAAAACATATTACCATAATCAAGTATGAGAGAAAATATGTAAACTATGGCTTAAGAATATTTGAATCGGCAGAATGATATTAAAATGAGCTAAAAGGAATCAGAAGTAGGTTCCATGAATGTTGTTACTATCATTTAACAAACACGTTAGGGGGTTGATTTATGCAGGGCCACCTAAGGGCATTGGCTGCATAGTCAAATAAATAGCATCTTTTGGCTGACAAGTCTGTTATGTAGACTGTTTATGCAAGACCGCCTAAGGGCACGTGTTCCATAGTCAGGCAAAAGAACTCTCAGAAATTTACCTTTATACTGCTAAAAGCCAGTGAAAGTTTATGGAGATTCAAATTTTCCAATGTATAGAGTTTGTTGTATAGAAAGAGGTACTTGAATATGCAGAATATATATTTGAAAAAGATTATCGAAGAACTAGATGGATATTACTTCTTCGAAGGTCTGACCCAAATGTAGGGAAGGAGAATATAAACTATACAACTGAATATTTTCAGATCATGGAAAAGGATATGGGACAAATATGTTAAGGATGGTTATTTTTTCGGATCCCAACCTGCTGTCATTTAAGACCAATAATGACAAAAGAGGATTTCTTCCCAAGAAAGAAGTTACTATTAATTAACAAACCTGTTATGGGGTTGAATTATGCAGGGACTCTTAAAGGCATTTTCTGCATAGTCAAATAAATAGTATCTTTCGACAGACAAGTCTTTTATATAGACAGGTTATGCAAGGCCACCTAAGGGCACGTGTTGCATAGTCAAGTTAAAGAACTCTAAGAAATTTGACATTTTTGTTATTAAAGTAAAGAAAAGGGTTATGAAGATTTAAAAATATTTAAGGTTAGGATTATGACACATAAAGATGGGATATTGTACAATGTATATAAAGATACACAGATCAATGCTAATTATAATCATGTTGTGGCTGGGTCCTAAATTGAAATTTTGGACTTCACTACATATCCCATAAGGATAGGAATCAAGTCGTACATAGTTCTTGAAATACAGTTTAACGTCATGCAGGACGCGAGTATGTGATATCTTAGTTTAGGGTCATAGATCTCAGATCATAATAATAAATACACAATGTGTGTTTTCATGGGGACTTTTTAGCCAAGGGACAGAAAATGAAATTCGGGGATATGTCCAAAAGACTTGGGGATGTATTCGAGGGACACTCGAACATTCCTACATATCCCATAAGGATGGGAATCAAGCCCACGTAGTTCTAGTAATACCCTCTGTACAAATTTGGATCGTACATGTGAATGGTGAAAGGGGAATTTAGTACAATGATGGTTTAACCAAAGATAAAAGGATTAGGCATTTCCATGTATACACGTAGTCTTTTGAAATGAAACATGATTGAAAAATCAATGTAAATAATGCTTCCCTCTCAAGTGAGGATATCAAAGAATATTGTAGTTTATTGTCATACTGGACACAAGTGTTGTATAGTTTAACGTCGTATAAAAAGGATGAAAGTGAATCAAATGTAACGATATTGATTCTAAGGGTGGTTTCATGAATCAACATCATATGAGATAGAGGTGAACCGATGTGTAGAGATTGATTTTTCACTTGAACCTTGGTAGGTTGCCTACGTACCCAGCCTGGAAGGCAAGGATCAAAGTCCGCATAGTTAAATTAAATAATGAGTTAATGATCAATATGTTCATGAGGAAAGCGACCTATAAAATGATGTTGTTGGGACATACACATGGTTATTAGCCTAGAGGGAGTAGTATGATTGTGGTTTTCTCTAAGCTCACATGATTCATACTCAGTGTGAGAAAAAAGAGGTAGCAACAACCTTAATGATGCACAGTTTAATGTCATTTAGGACATATGAAGAAATATGCAGTTTTAAGGTCTTGCAGTTAGGACTATTGGTGTTGCACAGTTTAATGTCATGTAGCAGGGACAAAGTTCAGTTTAATGTCATGTAAGACATATTAAAGGATTTTCTGTACAGTTTAGCATCATGTAGGTAGGACGATGGGGACAATATAGTTTAATGTCATGTTGGACAGAAGTGAGAATAGTATAGGGTCATATGCATGGACCGTGAATGGTGTAGTTTAATGTCATGATGGACATAAGGGACTTCTGTACAATTTATTGTCATGTAGTTAGGATGTTACAATTTAACATAATGTGAGACGAAAGGAATAAAAATAGTTTAAGGTCATATGTATGGACCGTTGCTGTATAGTTTAATGTCATATAGCAAGGACGATAAAGCGGACAAAGTTTCACGTATTGTTGGAAGGATTATGAACTTTTCACAGTTTAATTTCATGCTGGATGGAAGGGGGAATGTGCAGTTTAATGTCATGTAGTGAGGATAAATTACGGACATTTTCTACAGTTTAACGTCATGTTGGCTGAAAGCGCGAATAGTTTAGGGTAATATGCATGGACCGTTGATGATGCAGTTTAAGGTCATACTGGACCATGGTGCAGTTTAAGGTCATACTGGTGCATTTAAGTTTTATTTTCTGTTTATACAAAATACTTATTAAAAAAAACTTCATTAGTTGGAGTAGTAATGAGTTCTCCATCTATTGAGATTAATGAATAAGCTCCATTAGAGTAAACCTTATGTATTGATTAAGGTCCTTCACATTTTGGCTCAAGATTGGGAAGTTTCATTCCTGGTATTAATGGAGTTCTGAGAACTAATACCAATTCTCACTGAATGAATGAACGAGGATGAACTTTTTTGATTAAAGCTCGTGCTATTCGATTCTGATAGACTTCCATGTTGTGCATAGTGCACAATCTTTTCTCATCTAATCGTTCCAATTCATTCAATAACTTTTGAGATTTCTCATCTGTAGATGAATGATTTCAAATGGCTAATCTGAGTGAGGGTAATTGAATATCAACTGGCGAGATTTCTTCTTTTCCACATACCATTGAATATGGAGTTGATTGCGTTGCAGTGCGGGTGGTAGTCTGATAATCCCATAAATAATGAAAGAGTTAATCAGGCCATGAATTCATATCTTTATCCACCATCTTTTGAAGTATATTTGAAAGAGTCTTGTTAAAGGATTCTATCTGGCCATTGGCCACTGCATGATACCAAGATGAATGGTTGGATTTGATGTTGTATTTTTGATACAATTTCTTCACCTCAGATAAATAGATGATGGTTTTATTGTCCGTCAATATGTTATGAGGGACACCAAATATGGAAATGATGTTAGATTGATGAAGCTATCAACGCATATAGAACTGACTTCCTTGAGATTTATTGCCTCTACCCATTTGGAAAATAAGTCAGTGGCAGTATGAATGTACTTAAACTACTTGGTCGTAGCTGATGGGTATGGTCCCACCACATCCATTCCCCATGTGGAAAATGGCTACAAGAATTTAGCTGTATGAAGAAAATATGGAGGTTGATGAATGAAGTTGGCATGTACTTGGCATGAATGACACTTCTTTGTAAAATCAACACAATCTTGTATCATTGAAGGCCAAAAGTATCCAAGCCTTCGAATTTGATCAGACAATCTATGTTCAGAGTGGTGGGCACCACAGACTCCTGCATGCAATTATTTCATGATAGCCATTGTCTTTTCACCATCAATGCATCTAAAGAGAACTCCACCAAAAACACTTTTGTAGAGAATTTTCTCTTGGTGATATGGGCTTTCAAAAGAAGTAAAATTGGCCACACGTCGCCAGATTTTTTCATTCTCAACTCTATCAGGTGGAAGTGTTCCATTTTGAAGGTACACCCTGATAGGTGGCATCCATCATATATTATGACCATACGGTTCCAGAATGTGACTAATTTCATTAATTTCTTCTTTTATGATTCAAACATAAGGTGAAATTGATTGACGATGGGCAATACTGATGGTTGTCTCATCCCGATTTGGATCTGCCAGAGCTGTGGGTATATTAGCCAGCGCATCATCTTGAGCATTTTGTGATCGTGGGACATAAGAAAATTTCAGTTGTAAATGGAATTTCACCATTAACTCTTTGACATAATCATACAAAGGTATTAGATCTTCTTTTCTGATGGCATAATACCCATTGACTTGTTTGATTACCAAGTCTGAATCACCTTTCACCTTTATGTGATTCACTTGTGCTTGAAGCGCTAACTCCAAGCCTGTGATAAGAGCTTGGTTTTCAGATTCAATATTGGTACCACCATCCCAAAATAAGAAGGAATAATGTAACACTACCATTTCTGGAGAAATTAGCACAATTCCTAAGCCAACTTTGTTCTGTTTAGGATATTCCATTTTCTTCCCTGTTGGACTTCTGGAAGCACCATCAAAATACATTTCCCATGCTTGAGGACTTTCTTGAATAGAGAAGACTTCCTGATCAGGGAGTTCAATATCTGATGACATGTCTTCCACTGAAGGGTGTTCAGCCAGGAAATCAGCAAGATCTTAGCCTTATATCGCCTTTTGAGACACATAATGAATGTCGAATTTCTGCAAAATAACTACCCACCTTTCTAGAAGTCCTGTAAGCATTGGACAACTAAGGTTGAATTTGAGCGGGTTATTGCGAGATACTAATTGGACCTCGTGATGTTGCATGTAGTGTCTCAATTTCTGAACTGCAAAGATTAATGCCAGGCAACACTTCTCAATACTTGAATACCAGGTTTCTGTTTCAAGCATAGATCGACTGAGATAGTAGAGGTTGTTTTCATTACCAGCATCATTATTTTCAGCAAGAAAAGAACCCAATGATCAATCTAGAGTTGTCATGTAGGGGATAAGTGGTTTTCCTTCAACAGGTTTCATGAGTACCGATAGACTCAATAGGTATTTCTTGAGAATATCAAATGCTTCTTGACATTTTTCGGTCCACTGATAAGTGACTCCCTTCTTCATCAATTTGGTAAAGGGGAATCTTTTTCCTTCAAAATAGGTGATGAAACGCCGAATATAGGATATGATTCCTTAATGTCCTCTTAATTCATTCAAATATTGAGGAGGTGAAATACCAAAGATTGACTTGGTCTTCTCAGGATCGACTTCAATACCACGATGGCGTACATAAATGCCGACAAATTTTCCTGAGGTTACCCCAAAAGCACCTTTTAAGGGGTTTATCATCAAATTGTGTTGTCGAATCTTGTAGAATATGACTTCCAAATTAGACAAGTGAATAGAACGTTGTTTGGATTTAACCACAAAATCTACCACATAGCATTCAACAAACTTCCCTGAGAAGGGTTTGATGATACGATTCATGGAGCGGTGATATATTGCACCTGCATTCTTCAAGCCAAAGAGCATTACTCGGTAAGAAGACACACCCTGAGGGGCTCTGATGGATAAGGATTCCACATCTTATGGGGCCATTCTGATCTAATTATATCTAAAATATCCATCCATGAAGGATACTACTTCATATCCAGCTGTTGAATCAATTAATAGTTCTGTAATCGGAATAGGAAACTATCTTTAGGACAATGCCGATTAAGATCTCGGAAATCGATGAAAACTCTAATTTTTTCATTCTTCTTCTTTGCAGGGACAAAATTATACATCCACTTGGGATACTGAACTTCTCTGATAAAGATATATTTTATATTATTATCCACTTCAGCTTCAATTTTATAATCATATGTTGGGTGTGTTCTTCTCGCAGCTTGCTTAAATCCTCGATGTTCTTCTGGTAAACCAAAATGATGAGTATCAACATAAAAATCAAGCCCAGGCATTTCTGTATATTTCTAGGAAAATATATCTCTATTTTGTTTTAGAAAATAAATATACATCTCTTGCTCTTCAAGGTTCATGGAAACATGTATTAATGTGGGGCGTGGATCTTCCTTTGTACCTAGGTTTATTTCTCTGTGTTCATACACAGTGGTAGAGATACCCTCTTCAAATGCTGGAGGAGCATCTCTGAGATCATCCTCTTCTTCTTCATCATGCATTATTTCTTTTGTTTCTACATGCATAGTAGATGACAAATCATAAATTTCATGATCAGTAGAGATGTCAAAATATGCACATTTTGAAGAGGAAGCTTCCATTTCCCACCCTAATGATGATGAAGATTTTTCATTGGGTAATAAAGAGGAGATGATGGACTGAGAATCGACATCATTGTTCACCTCTAATGTTTCTATAAATTCTTCGAGCCTAATTGTTGATGTATAAACTTGTTGGATTTCAGCAGATGAAATGAATACATCACCATTTATGCTTTCATTTCTTCTTGCTGGGTTACCAATTTCTCCCATGTTGTCTTTCTCGATTGCCATAATTGACATTACCGATCCATCCATAAGAGTATTTTGATGTGAGTATACCTTGTCAATTTGACTGATATGCAACAAATAATCTATACTCAAATGTGTAAATGGATTTACTGGAATCTTCTCCAAACCATTTGGAGCATTAACATTTGTAATTTCCTTTGTTATGGATTTCTCCCTTCCCTTCATTTGATAGAATTTCGCCTCAATGTATTGAGACTCACATGTCTTGAACGTGGCCTTATAACCATAAAATTTTCCAACATGACCATCGAAATAGTATTTGAGACATTGATGGTATGATTAAGGGATATCTACATGCTGATGTAGCCAGGTTCTTCCAAGAAAGATGTTCAAAGTTGAGTCTTGATCAACCACCATGAAATCCGAATTGGATACAAGATCTACAAACTGAGTTCTGAGTGTAACTTCATCCATTGGTTCTTGTTCATTTATATAATATCCTTGTAACATCATGGTAGAAGGAGATAAAATATATTTCTTGAGGCCCAATCGACGGAGTGTATGAATGGGCATGAGGTTGACTCCTGAACCGTTGTCAATGAAATCTATTCTGACATCTACAACATTGACCTTTCCAGATAAGTACAATGGTCTAATATGCAAATGCACAATATAATAATCATCTTCATCAGTAAAAGTCATTTTAATATAGCATTCTGTAGGATTATTCTCTATGTAAAAGACTTGAGATTCAACAATTCCATTTTCAAACTCTTGAGGACTTGACAAAGCCTCGATGAGTTATTCCCAAAGATCTTTTGACAAATTTAAAGCATCTAGAATTTATAACGTGGATGGTACTTTGGACAAGTGTTTCAATACATCATACTTTTCATCTAGAGGTTTGTGTTTCCCAACAAGAATATGTGGTTTAGCAGGTACCTTGGAAGAAAATGCTTTGGAAGTAGATTCATCTTGTATTGGGATAGGAGTTGGCAATATCCTTGGTTTTGGAAGATTAAACTTATTAGATCCATTTACTTTCTAAGAGGAAGAAGATGGAACCTTCAATCGGTCTTCCAAAATAATTGTGCCAGGACTGGTTTTGCTATTGGTAGAAGAATTTTTTGTTCTTTCTGAGCTCGCTGAAGGGCTCTACCACGAGTTTCTGCTGCATACACAGTTCTAGCATGGGTAGAATTAGAGTAGTACCTTCTGAAAGATCCACATCTTCCCAAGTATCCTGAACCTCGTAACATCCTTTGATTCCCTTTTTTGATACAGGGAATTCAGGCTCACCAAAATTGAAACTGAGACTGGCATATGGATCTGTTAATTGAATCATATTAACAGAACCGAAAATTAACTCTTCATCTGGTGAAGACTCAGCCTGATTATCCTGTTTAGGCTGTGCCATTTGGTGGGGTGGTGCCAGTGCATTTGAGGTATATGGCATGAAGTCTGCAAGAGTCAAATACTAATAATGATTTGACACATACTCATCTTCTTCTGATTCTTTTTTCGTCTTTGAATTATGTCATTTATTTGAGGACTTTCCCTCTGATGAAGAGGGTTTTTCCATAACAATAATGGCAGAAGACAGAGTCGTTTCCTTTAATTGTGTTCTCAAAATAGAATGAGTTCGGTTGATTGTTTTTCTGACCATACAATCATCATACTTTTGTGCATTTTTCTTTTTAATTCCTGCCATTCGCTTTCCTCCTCTGGAAGTGTAGCAGTAACACATGCTACTTGAGCTGAATAACCTTTCAATTTGACTTGTACCTAGTCGACCATATTTTTTAGGAGGTCATGAAGAAAAAACTCTCCTATATGGGATGCCCCAACATTTGATGAAAGGAAAATAATTGGGAAGTTCTTCATCTCCTTCCTTGTGTGGCCTTATGGGACATGGCAATTGAACCAGATTATTTTGGAGAGCTGAAATGAAGTAACCAGGAACTTGTTCATCTCGAAAATAGTATGTTTTTCTCTTAAAACCCTCTAATTGTTTTCGTCATTGATCTCTTTGATCATCTGGATGAAACGACCTCTGTTGTTGGTGCTCAGGAGCTGGAGCCCACCGAGAATATGATGGTTTTGAAGTAAAAATAGGTACAGGTGCATGCTTAATCATAACTATAGCAGTTTCTGCTTTACCCATTCTCCTTCCCATAGCTGATGGAATTACACGAGATTTATCCTTAGCCTGTATAAGGGAATATTTAATCTACTGAGTGATTGAAGTAAATTCTCGAAACCCTCCTTTGTATTTCACAGGAATCAATGGCGTTCATAAATCGTCACAGAGATTTTCCATACAGATTGGCAACTGTTCATCTTGAGGGAGTGCTATGCTCATGGAATATATTTATCCCTTCCAGCAAGAAATGAAATCAAAGACACTATCATTTTCCCTTTGATTAAAGTTTTTAAGATCGAAAAATGTCATCTTTGGAAAAGTTGAGCTAAACTGAAGAAGGAATTTTTATCAAAGATCCTCCCATCCGGTAATTAACTGGGATTGCAAGCTTGTATACTAGAAAAAGGCTGGTCCTTGAAAGGTCTTTATGAAGCATCTGAGTTTTACTGCTTCCTGGTACTCCGGAGTTCCCATCATAGGATCAAAACAACACAAGTAATGTGTCAAATGTTGTTCAGGGTCGCCAGATCCATTGAAAGTATGGAATAAAGGGTTTCCAAAACAGGATGTATGAGAGATTGAATCTACCTATTAAGGGTAAAATTTCTTTTTTGATTGAATCTACGCATGTTTCCCTTCCATAGATTTTAACCGAGATGTTAATGAGTCAATTGGAGTTATTAAGTTTTTAGAAACATCTTGTTGAACTTGGACTTGGGTAGGTGCAGTGATAGGAGCATGGAAAGATGTGGTTGTTGGTGCTGCAACAGATGGTAGCATTGTCAAATGTTGATGCACATGACCTATAGGATTAGACATGTGAGGGTGTACTGATAGAGGAGGATATTCCTGATCCTTCTCAGTAGCCACAAAAAAATAATTTGTCTAACTGACTCCAACATGATTAATAAGAAGACAACTCTGAAGTAGTTCTTTATTCAACCTCCTTAAATCCTTCATTTCTTTCTCCTATTGTGCAGACCTTTGATCTAGTGAGAGTGATTGGCCTTCTGTAGAGGAAGGATGTGTAACCTGATTTTTTACCCTCCATTTTTTGGATCCTTTTTGAAGAGGGGGAAGTGGGTTACTCAAAGGATTACCTAGGTTCTGAGTAATCCATTGATTTCATTTACGCACAACTTCTTCATTTGTATCAGTTCATACATCTTCTTGAGCAGGAACCTCTTGATCTGAGTCCCCTGAGTGAGCCTCATCTTGTGGATCAGAAACAATGGAATTGATGACATTGATTGATGCATAACGCATCACATACCTTCTATCATAATTTCTGTGATATTTTATTCTTCCATGTCTTTGATGAGACATTGCCTCTTGTTGATTCAATCCCTCAAGAACTTCTTGATGAACTGTAATTTGGTGGGAATCTCCTGATAATTTGGATCTTCGTTCCACTTGAGGCTTCATCCCCAATCGAGAAAAGACTGACGTTCTCTGTGGAGGGGATTGATGATTTGAAAAAGTCCCCAGTCCGGTGAATTGGGGCTGTTCCTCTTGTTCCTGCTCACCTCATCGAATCCTATTTGTTTATTCCATGGGTTGGTTTATATGAGTCCCCTGTATGGAGAGCTGGGTTGGTTCTTGACATGTATGACTGAGACTTTTTTAAATGTTATCTTGATCTTGCGAACCTTAGACTGGAAATTAACTGGATTCATTAACCTGTATCCAATTTTATCACCTAGTTCAAAAGACAATTTGATGATTTCCGACACTTCTGTCAGTTGATGATGTGCTTTCTCCATATGAGAGGCCTATTCAATATTATGTTTGCTTGATGTAGGAGTAATTCAACAACTTGTTCTCTATATGCATTATTTTGAGAGGAACGACTTGAAGCCTGTTCCTGGGCAAGCTTTTGATTACAAAAAAACCCCATTGACTGTGGTTATCCATGGGCAATAACATTGCATGAGACCATTTTTGACAAGCTTTACTGACTGGACAGCACTGTGAAATGTAGTTCTCCATGAACACCCCATCATCTGACATGAATACTAGATGGGGAATTGGAAATTAACTGACGCAATCTTTTTAGTGCACCAAGGCATGACCATTGAAGGGCTCTCTCCTGCTTTTCAGCCTTCAGATATCGAGCGACTGATAGAGATGCAAATCAATCTGACGTTGTATCCCTTATTTTATCATAAGATGATTTTGATATTCATCATAATATAATACCTTCTTATTCAATTGAAAAAGAGTTTTCCATATTTTGAGACGAATATAATGGATTCCATTTTCCATCAACATCTTTGGAATGTCATACTGAGAGTCAGCAAAAGGCCAAAACATGATTGGTACTTCACCTTTTTCTAGTTGTTTTCTCATGTTTAGCATTTCCCCTTTATTAGTAAATGAAGATTCTTCTACCTATTTTTAGCAGAGTTTGTGTATCCTTGTTTCATCATTGGATTCAACAAGATTTGTAGAGAAATAATTGATCAAACTAAAAGATGCATTGCTTAGGGGTGGTTCGGAGAATGACCTAAACCCTGGCCTATCTTCTGATTTAGTATGTATTTCACCTGCTAGTGATGAAGCATCAGACAGGACTTGTTTCACATTTGCAAGTGCCTCAAGATAAGACGACTTTCTCAGCACTATATTTTCCACTGTAGCATTTTCCAGGAAATGTGCATCACTACTGCGGAGAGGTCTTTCACAGTGAAATTCATCATCATGGGGAGGACCACCATGGTGTTTTACATCAAAAGATGAGATCTCTTGCTCCTTGGTCTTCTGACCACACAGAGGGTTCTTGTGGCACTTATCTGAAGAAGAAACATCAAGATCGGCCGAATTTTCATGAAGCAATCCTTCATGAGGAAGTTTCTGTTGAAGACCTTCGAAATTAATGTTCCCACTATTGGGAAATGACTGAGTAGAATCTTGAATTCCAACTGATAACTGTCTATGGGCTTCAAGAACTCCAGTATTGAGTAAGGCATTGTTACAGATTGGCTCTTGATCTCCTGATAGTGTTGGGTGGGTCTTTTTCTTCAACACCTTCTTACTCGCTTTGGAAACCAGTTTTTGATGAATGTGGCTTCTCTGAGCAGGTGTATGTGCCTGATCAGGAAAGATGACCAGGTTAGGCTGACGATCTCCACTCAAATCAGGTGTATGGACCTGACATGGTTGTCCGTATGATATGGGGGAGTATGCCCCACAACCCTCTTGGACCGGAACAGATGTGTGTGTCTATTCCAGAGTGAATTGTTGATGAGCCACTCCACTGGTAGTAATATATTTATGTGTCTTTCACAAAGATGTTGCGGAACTGTTATAATATCCTGGCAAGTATCCAGAATATGAGAAAAAATTTGCATCTGCTCTTTCTCCATTGATAAAATATACTTGGTGTCTTCACCTGCCGGAACGGGGATATACATCCATTTCGTGCTTGGAATAGGTGAATATGCCTTCTTCTGTCCTCCTTTTCCTATCAGTGAATCCTGACTGTACTCAAGTGTGGGGTCAGAGAGTTGAGTCTGCCTCTTGTTTGTCGCCGAAGATTTCTGAATGACTTCTCTGTGTGCTACCAAGTGAGACTATTTGTAGACATGATTAATAATAGCAGGTGTATGTGCATGCTGATTGCACTTCACCAAACGTGGTTGAAGAGCTCCATCATATGTAGTCCGACGTGCCTGCTGACTAACTGATGATGTATAAACAGGTGTATGTTCCTGCCTATAGTACTCCATCGAAATTTCCTGGTGGGATTGGTGTGATGATGCCAGACGAGTCTGATGGAAAACAAAATTAAAATTAACTGGTGGATGTTCCCGCTCATTGCATTCAACAAAGTTAGTTTATTTGACTTCTCCAGAGATGGCAGAGATGAGAACCTTCTCACTGTTTACCGGATTCCGCCTTTGGATGTTCGTCTTGCCTGCTCAGGTTTGAGGAACCTAAGTCAAACGCCTGGAGTCTATACCCTCATCATGTTGACGGTGCACTGCAGCACGAGTCTGGATGAGATTTTTGGTGGGACCTGTCGTGAAGGAGTCCGGTTTACTTTAATTAAGGCCATGAGGGACCTTCTCATTCACTTACTCAGAATAAATGATCGAATTGTGATTTCGTTCAGGGGATAACGACCCGAAACGGTTGGAGATGGTAGTCAGCATCGCCTTCTTTGTGATCACTGGTCGTCATTGTCCAGTTGACCGGTGTGAGTTTTTCACTTGGAGAGCTTGTCAGGCAGCCTCCAGAGTTGGGATGGTACCTGTTGACAGTACTCAATAACCAGCGCATTTGATACCCAGTGTTGAAGATGCTGAGTAGGTGATGTCATCCTCAGAGCGGATGACGATCCAGCAGGAATAGAAGTAGTGTAATTTGCAGTAGCAATATTCACAAGTGTGAATTTGAGAGCAGCCATTATGGAAATACAAAAGATCTTGGAAAAGCTTGCATGTTTGATATAACAAATGTAATCAAGATAAATTCAGTTACTACATCTTTTGGATGATCACATATGTCAATGATTATTTTTTTATTGGCCCTATCATTGAGTTTTAAATAGGGGCCTAACAAATAGGTAAAACATCATTTTAATATGGTTAAGGATTCAAGTCGGGTTCACCATTTTTTGTTTCCCTCGGAATTCAAGGATATCCTCCTTGATGGGAGGTTCAAACGTTTTGATCGGTTTCTAATGGGTTTGTTCGTAGAACAAGACACATCTAGTGATTCCACATCCATTTGGACCTACTTTCCAAAGGTAGGTGCTCATTAGTTTGTGGACTGATGAGGCATAGGAATTTGCATTGGTCGAGAGGATGGGAGGTCGGACTCATCAAACCTTTTTTAGGGGAATTATTGTCTACTCTGGGACACTCTATATAGATTTATGTTATGTTCATGAATACTTATTACATTACCAAGTATAAAATGAGATTTCCATCAGATCAGACAATCAATGATTAAATACGTAAGAAATTTAGAGAATATTTTATATGTATTCGAGGTTCTTCATCGATAGAGAATCACCAGTATTTATTAGAGATTCTGGGTCAATGGTATCCTTCGACATATTTGTATATAAGTCTCTTGGTCATTATGATGACCATGATAGTTTCAAAGACACTCGGTGGGGAACTTGAAGTTTATTGTCATTCAAAAGGACATGTATTATTTTAGAGTTGGGATTGAACCCGCAGATGGGTAACCTACATATCGTTTGTTTAGAAAAGGAATCAGAACCCATGTAGTTCTAGTAAGGGAGTATGATGTTTATGATTGATTGCTCAATGAAGGATATCATTATTACTTTTACACTGTATGCTCACATGAGTCATACTCGGTATGAGAAACAAGAGGTATTAGTAAAAATCAGACAATTATTCCATGAAAGATGAAATCATAAGAAATAATGTGGGACTTAAGTATGTATGACTGCCTAGATAAATGAAGATTAGGATTTATTTCAGGGAAGAAATCCAGGAACAGGGTCTATAAAGGTATACGTGCTTCATGGAGATTTGAATACTCTAACATGGGGATTACTCCTGGATAGGAGGCCCAAATTAGGAGAGGATTGATAATTGGGTTTTACTCCTGAGAAGTAATCCCGGATCAAAGGTAAATTAAGATTGGTTTAGTGAAATTAAGACTAGGGATTACTCCTGAGAAGGAGGCCCAGGTTAAGAGACTAGAAAAATTAAGGGACTTGTGGCTTATTCCTGAAGAGGATGCCCAAGTTTGTTACTGGTAATTATTCTTGAAAAGGAGGCATAGGTTAAGGGACTTTGAACATACTCCTAAAAAAGATGCCCATAATTTGTGGAATTATGAAAGGGGCTTACTCATGAGGAGGAGGCCCAGGTTATGGTAATTATGACTGGGACATATTCTTGAAAAGGAAGCCCAGGTTAAGGGAATTATGACTGAGAAATATTCCTGAAAAGAAAGCCCAGGTTTAGGGAATTATGACTGGAAATTATTCTTGAAAAGGAATCCCAGGTTATGATAATTAATACTAGAACTTATTCCTGAAAAGGAAGTCCATGGTTGGATTCTTTTATCTTAAAGGAGGACGTTGAATGAATGAAATCTCAATCATTAGTGATATAAATATGTGTAAATAAATATGTTTTGAGAGATATTCCACAAAATTCCTTTCAGATAAGGAATTCAAATCAAGAAATAATGCCATAAATGGTTTTGAGGAGTGTCTTGAAGACTAGATATTCAATATGAGAGGTGGAATGGCTTAAGAGGGGAAAAATGGTCAAGAAGGGCACCCAAAAAGGCAGGGGCACACAAGTCCTGGCAGGCGCGCAGGTACTGTGTGGGAACACAAATCCTGGTCGCGCAGGTACACCTGCGCGACACATGTGTACTTGCGTGATTTTCAACCAGCAAGGTAATACGTGAGCGACTCTTGGTTAAAGCCTTTAGAATCCTTTGGAGGTTCTTCTAGAGGAGTGGCGTCCAAGTTCTATTGAAGAAGTTAGGTGGCGCGCAAGTGTGGCCACTTCCCTTAAGGCCCGGTCACTCAGGCATGCAAGTGTTGATGAGTTTCAACACTTAGTCCTTCCTCCACCTCGTTATATCTTCCGTTCTAGGTCATAAATTTCTTTAGAAGGGTTTCAAAAGCGTTGAGAAGAGAAAACGGTGTCGGGTGCTCAATTATGAATTCTAGAATAAATTCCTCCTAAAATGGGGGGCCCACAGGGTCTATTTATATGCAAAAGAAGACCCGGTCCGTTATCACATAGGGTGCACAAGTCACTTGTGAGACCATTAGGCCTCACATAAGAGGACTTGCACGACCATGAAGGAACTTGCGCGACCTATGGGCAACGTTCTCTTCATTAATCCATTATTTATTTTTTGATGTTTCATCAAAGGATTAATGAATTTGGCCTAAGGTATTTCCATTTTCCAATATTTAGACTCTATGACGAAAAGGAGTCTCAAGAACTACGTACTCCATACCCTCATTCGGTATTCTCATAATAGGAAAAATTTTCTGCCCTAACATAAACTCTTTAAAGGCCCTCTGGAATGCTCAGTCCGGGTAAATAGCTACAAATTCCATTTTTACATTGTCAAATAGGCTGAAATGTTATTTAATTAATTCATAAAGCACACAAATTACCATGAAATGCAATGACAATTCTACACCTCTTACATTTTCTTAAGTGGATCACAAGAAATAAGTGATTCAATATTATGTAGTACAACAGATAAACAATTCTTTGTAATAAGATTCCCTATGAAGTGAACCTCTTGAATATATACTTGGATCTTTGATACCTTTCCAAAAAGCTAATTTTCTCATATAAAATATTTGACCATTTTAAGATATTTTCATGGTCATCCTCTATCCTATAAAATATGAGTATGTCATCAATGAGTAATGAAAAATTGGTCCAATAATGGATGGGGTATCTTTTTCATGAATTCCTTAAAGAAGAAAAGGCATTCTATCACACCAAAGTGCATCACTATGAATTAATAGTGTCTATAGTGACATAAAAATACCATCATTGTAATATTAGCATCATTATCACTAAATGGGTGGTTACTAAAATGTTGATTGAACTTTGAGAACCAAATCACTGCTTCTAACTGGTCAAATAGGACATCATTACATGGAAGTGAGTATTTTTTCATTATCATGACCTGCTTCAGGAGAAAAAAATCCAAAAAAATCCACAAACTCACATCCTCCCATTTCATGAATAACACTAGATATGTCATTGGGGACACACTGGGCCTGATGAAAACTTTCTCCTGAAGTTCATATAACTACAACCATAGCTCCTAGATCATCGTCGGTACCATTTAATTTTTTTTATAATATGTCATAGCATTCTTTAGATTTAAGTCAAATCAAAAATTCATCTCCCACTTTGGAGGTAGTCCCAAAACATCCTTGGTGAATTTGTTTATACAATCCTCCATGAATAATTGAATTTATATTCATAAAGATCATTATTCACTATGTTCTAGACTCACCAACTGATCGGTGATTGGATTAAACATCCTTCTCATAAACCCCACTCTTCCTACCATGAGATCTATATCTACCTTAATGTAGAATCTTGCCCATTAGTACAACAAATTTAACTCAACTACAGTTATAGTGAATCTTTCTTTAGATCATGGAAAAATAATCTGTAGACAATATTACATCATATAGTTCCTTTTTTATGACCAAAATTTCCTTCATGAAAAACTCCCCATTAAGATATATCTCAAACTACTATAAGATAATTAATACAAAAGAAGAATTCCTTGTAGGAACCTCAAACCATGTTTATTTGGATAAATCCTCAACTGGGAGCTCCTTGTCTCATACCATGATTAAATATATGGTTCAATTACTCACACCATAATCTTCTAATACTAAATCAATAATCGAATAAACACAAATCATAAATTCAATAATCATATATATCATTGGGTCATAATATTCAATAGCCAGTAGCTATCTACGACCCTGGCTACCAGCTCACTAAGCATGTATTGTCCAACCTAGTGGTTGTTGTGAAAGGATCTCATAACATCATCTAGAACCTATAGCTCCACTTCATGCATAGATTATTTCTTATCATATAGATCATCCACCATGGGGGGACCTCCAAACACACTCCTAGGAGATCCATTATCATGAAACATCCTCTCTCATGATGGACCATCAATTATTTGAAAGAGCTCCTCTGCATATCAATTTATGAAATGATGCACCATATGACCTCCCACATCACAAGAATATCACCACCCATCTTAAGGTTACACTATTTCTCTATTCATACCCTAAACAGATGACTGAGTATGATCTTGGAAGACCACCTGCCCTGATATACTATAAACCGAAATATATTATCTACTTCATACAACTATTACCTATGACACCAAATTTCTACTATATCCACCTTGAATCATTATAATAAAAATATCTAAATCACTAACACCTTCTCCAAAAACACATTAATATGTGGGAATACACAATCTCAACACACATTCATGGATTTCTATATGGATTTTCTACAAAAAACTGATGTGCTCAGAAGTAGAAATCTCAAATCACATGAAGGGACTACCATGTATGGGATATGAACCTAGTTGTGTACACATCCACTACGATACCTCCCTAATACATCTCCAAAATCTCTTAGATAAATACCGATCACATGAAATATGGGTTTTAATCCTGACCGAATAATTGTTGTATGTCTATCCATGACTATGTTGACTCATCATGTATATGGATATGAAGACACCCTCAACACATAACTACTCTTTGGAAAATGATATCTTCCAATGAAAGCACATGATCCATTCGTGTATATTTAAGAATGAAATCCTAGAACACCGAATATTTCCAATAATTTACTTATTAAGTATTTGGATCAAAATGAAACCTTAGTGGCCTCAAGAACTAGAACTCATAAGATGTGGTAAGCATGTGTGCACCATTATCCAATCCTACTATTATGATCTGATTCTCAACAAATGGGGTTTCAACTACATATTCACCAGGAGGAAGAATCTTATATGATTGTCCTTGAATTGTCTCATCATTACACATAAAATAATATTCATGATCTGAAAGAGTGACCCTAGATGGATTTCATCATTGAGGAATCCTAAACATTTAATCAAGATTTACCACGATCAAATGTGCATATATATATATATGTGTGTGTGTGTGTGTGTGTGTGTTTGTGTTTGTGTGTAATAGGGAGCTATCCTAATAAGAATATTTGAATAATAAATCATATATGATGCATGTACCATTGATCCCAATCAACCAATGTCTCGGTATGTTGGGTTGACAAGAAGGTAGTCAAAGTCATGGTGAATTGATACATCAGCCGATGGACCAACATTAGATTCATTGGACTAAAATACACACTTGATACATGTTTACATAGTTTAACGAAATCCGAGCCAAATACATATATGGATTATAGTCCAAACAACTCCCCATGTAAGGAACAACTATGGTACCCATCATTCATGATCATACCCAATAGGTTTCAAGCCACAACTACCATATTCTCATCTCCATAAGCTAAGGGATGGAAAAATGTCTTAAAAAGAATAACTGATATGGGATTCCCTTGCGTAAAGTACCAATATGTAGACACACCAACCCATATCATTAAAAAAAGTGTATATGAATATTAAAAAAATATAAAATATCAAGAATATATATCATACATACAAAACCCACATGCATGTTCAATAGTATGATAATGAAAACTGAAAGTGAAGGTAAAAATAAACACTTATCCAAATATATGTACCAACTAGAAAAAACAATGTGATGAGATATCAAAAATATTAATCACCAAGATTTAAAAACCATATGTAGTCCAATGCACTAGGTATCCAAATGATCCCCTATTGTGACTATCGACCAGTAAAGCGTCTATATAATAAATGAAACATGTGATAAAATCCCATGAAGGGGTGAGTATATACATACATAGTAGTATCCTATTAAATCTGAAGGGGTAGTAATAAGAGACACAACCAGAATAGATAGACATTAGTCAACTCTACCAAAAGCAAGAGATTTTAAAATCTAACAATACTGTTATATAAATATATAAATATATATATTATCGAAACATAGAAACTCAAATGGGAGATAGGGGGTCTACATCTCATTGTCTGGCCCATCTAAATAGTTCTAAAAGTTCAAATAATATATCAATGATGAATATCATATAATGTCATTTTTCAAAGAATAAACTTTGTTTAGGGAACATGCCTCTCCACTGTGTCTCATAGTTGAGGGGACATAATCTCCAAGCAGAGGACCCATTACCTATTTCTTCATGGGGGTTTCACATATAATAAGGACGAATCACACCCTATATAATATGGGTTATGGCTTAGTAGATATATGATATGTACCCTAATTCCATAGGGGGTACCACTATGTAGATAGAAGACTCACAACCTGATCTGTTAGAGGTTACGGCTTAGTTTAAGGAGGACCCATGCTCAATGTTATAGGGATACAACTAAGTACATTGATGAACCATCCCCTAATTCCATAGGTGGGTACCTCTAAGTAGAAAGTTGACCCACACCGTAATGTCACGAGGGTACGTCTCAATAGATACACATATGTCCTGCTCACTAATTCCATATGGGGGTTCCATTTAGTAGATATATATAAAACAAACAATGTAATGCCAAAGGGGGGAACCATTGAGTTTAAGGGGGACCCGCAGCTTACCCAGTTTGGGGGAGGGGGTACTACTTCCTATGCCGATAGTGTGCATGCACACTTGTGCGTCATCTGGGTACCACTATACTAATCTTTACTGATCACTACCATCGTCGATAGTCACCCAAAAATGAATAAATCATAGATATTATTTCATCATATTTGAAAACATTTTATATTTTTCAAAAGAGAAACACACATAGGATAGGTTCCTCACATGCCAATATCGATGTCTAGTTGATGTAGATACAAGAGTGTGATGTTTCATAATAATTTAAGAAGGGTACACGAAGTGTATGGGGACCCTCATGGCCTATGGTCCCATTATAATTCTTAGTCATGTACCTAATAATACACAACTGTTTAACCTTCTAGTACTACACAATGTGTTGAGGGCCTACATGGTGCATTCATGCCACTCGAGATCTGTTCTGTTTTCTAGGTGATGTCCAACTCAAAATTTATGCGCCTATATACATAGGCCCACAACATGTGCATGACCATTCCCCTTTTAGTGTACTCTTGTAGGACACCTCGAGTCTCTAGAATAATGATCACATGTCATGTGAGGTGTAATAACCCAATTCATATCAATAAAAATTCCCTTCTTAAATTAGTTCATTAAGTATAATCACATAATATCACTTTATGAACCCAATAAAAAATATATAAATGATTAATGAATAAAGAAAGTTATTTCTAGAAGCTATAGAACACGTACCAAATAAATATTAACATTACCTTTGGAATAGTAATGTTGTCCATATGAATAGTAAACCAACCAATTGAATCATAACCTCACCATGAAACTACAAATAAATTTTATATATCTCATATATGTAATTTTAATGTAATTTTATATTATTATAAGTAAATAAATATTTTAAAAATTACTAATTTAGGTGTTCTGTTTTTAAAAGACATAAATATTTAATTAAAATCTTATGTTTAATTTAATAATTTCAAATAAAATATATTTTCATAAAATATATTCATATATTTTTATTTTATTTATTATATGATATTTTTATGAGACCTCATGTTATTTTTAAATGTGTTACAAAATCAATAGTAATTTTAAAATTTCTATTTTTTAGGTAAATTATATTTTTATGTAAATTATATTTATCATATTTAGAAAATTATTTTTATAATATGTAGTTTATTTTTCAATTATAAATGTCAAAAAATTATTAGGGTAAATTTTTGTGATTTTCCTCTAATTAATGAATTTTTGTGAATAGTAAAATATAGTAATTTAAGGTACATATAGATTATAAGCTAAATACACTTTTCCATGAGTCATTATTGTTGTAAGAACCCAAATCCAAATCATAATTTTATGATTTTAATACTGTATGTGATCATTATCAATATAATCATTATCTTGATAAAAAATAATAAATTAGTGATTAAAATAATGAAAAAACAGCCCTCTCATTCACTATAAATACTACATGTCACCACTTCTTCTCATCACACATATAAAAAAATTTTACTTGCATAAATTCTTCTTAAATAACATCTCCTGACCATCCCCAATGTCCATGATCTTTTGGTATTATAAAAAAAATTAAAACCACTTCACTATGGAGGGTCTCAAAGAGGATAAATTCAAGAGGTAAATTCATTTTTCCAATTCTTTTATTTTATTTTGAAGATACTTTATTTACATTTTCTCTCCACAAATCCCATAAACCAAATTTTATGATAAATGCAGCTACAAAAATATAATTGAATATTTTTACTCAAATAGAATATGTCATAATAATCTCTCATTACCCCTCTTATTATACAAAAATTTAAAACATTTTCTAAGATTTGTTAATTTACCACATTCAATGATGATAATATTTTTAATTTCATTTACCTTCTCCAATGTCTGGTCATGAAACCATTTTTATGATGGAAACATATTATAATATATGTTTTATATCTTATTTATGTTTCTAGAATCATTTTGTACTCAAAATTTCAATTGATAACAAAAAACAAGTTCATTGTGATTGAATAGCCGCCAATATAAACCCAAATGATTATCATTAACTATTTATTTATTGTTTCATCATCATGTAATAAAAACAAATAATGTAATATTAATTTATCCAATTTAAGGTCATTAATAACATAAACTTTAAGTAATTGATAATTAAACCCACATTACATGACCATTCATACATGTATACAAGTATACTGATCAAGAGTCCAACAAAAACAAACCCTCCCATGCTTTGGAATAAAATTTCATAACCCATAAAAATGGAAATAAATGAAAATAATTAAGTTATAATAAATTAAATTATATTATAATAGGTTCTTGAATAAATAATTAATGCATCTAATTTTATTATCCATGACATTAATATCAAGGGAAGAACACCTTCAGAATTAAGGTAAATGATTCAACCAGAACCTCCATTATTCCTTCAAATTATTCTTTAAATCTCATTGCACATATGAAATTTTCTATTATTTTATTGTAAAACATATAATTTTTTTACAAGTTACAATATAATGTATCAAGTACCATTACTTCTTTTTTAAAGGTATATATGTTATTGAAATGTTCCCGGCTAGATTCTTCATGATAAGTAGGCCCGATTTAAGGGACCATTAGTAAGATGATTATGAAAAATATTAAGTGTTAAAAACCATTCCAATATTTTCTTGTGTAGATTAATTGGTTAATAATGAAAATAAATCCTTTTTTGGATACTACATGTTGAAATATTTCATGGATAGATGTACCTAGGAGAAACAACTTCGACAAGGTGTTTCAAGACTGTCTCGGGGAAGATTTTTACTAGACAACGGGCCTCACTGCACAATCTCTGTTGATATGATTTTGTAAATTCATAATCTCATTACCAAACATCATTAGAGGATCTGAAAATAAGAATATATGTTAGGAAATAGATCAAAGATAACCATGATTAAAACCTATGTAAACAGTCTTTATTATATACTTTTACATTTAATGTTTATCCTTTAATGATTAAACATTCCTTTTATTCATATTAGATAAGTATTTAAGCACCATGATTTCAATCTCTTTTTCATGTTTTATGCCTGGAAATATAGGAACATGTGCCAAACATCATTGTGATAGGAAATATGATAATTTTCTTATTGATTTTCCAAATATGATTGGAATGGGATCTCAAAACCTTATGAAAGAATTTGATTAGCTATATCATGTTTTGAATAATAAAATGAATCATGTGTAACGCACTCCATCTCCATGTAAAGGGCATGTTTCCATCAAGTCCATCATATGGAAAATTTCTATCGTGTTTACTGGATCTTTCGATCCCCACAATTCTAAATAGTGGATTAACTAAATTGAAAAGATATTCTATATCCTCAAATTCTCAGAAGAAGTTATATTCTATATGTAATTTTATCATTTTCATGGGGAAGTTGATCAGTGATTAACACTGATCATAAATACAATGCTCATGAAGCTAATTAATTCAATGTATTTTGATGAATTCAAGAAAATATTTTTCAATAAATATTTTCCTTGAACCCTTCATCTCAATATTGAATGAGTGTTCCCAATAAAAAGTAGATGGAAGATGAGTCTATCAGGTAATAGGAAGAATAAATTACAGGACACACAATATATGATTCTATATTCGACAGGAACACCTATTGCAAGGTAGATCTCTTCATTAGTAGACTAATCAGATGTCGACAAAAAACAATTAGTGATTCTTGACTTGGAAATTAATGAAAAGATTTTCTGTTATTCCTTAGAGGTTTAAATAGAGATAATATACTCTCAATGGTCTCATGGGCCTAGTGAGGAAAGTTTAAAATGGAGTCTAATATTGGTGGTTCAGAAAATATAACCAATGATTGAAAAGATACCAAATATCCATCATGTCAAAATTTTGGGTATAAGAATCCTAGAAACTATCTAATGGGAATGATGAATTGATTCAAATTTTGAAGAAAGAGACATATTACTATGAACTACCAAACGGATATGAAGATTTCAAATAATGTGGAAGAATAATGGAAGGTTTATATCAATTCATGACCAGTAGTGTAGTATTCCAACTATAAGGAATAATGAAATTATGCAAACCATTGTTCTATTCCTAGAGTATTGATATGGAATCCAAAAAAATAGTCAAGTTAACAAGGAAGGGATTTTTCTTTCACTACAACTAAGGTGGAGCTATACAAGGATGTGGTGATAGGTATGCTAGTTATTAATTCAAGAATAATATGTGTTCTAAATGATTATAGTTCTATGAATTACTTCAGATTAAGATGTTTAGTATTACTATTCAAGAACCACAAAAAAATATGTAAGTTAAGTTATCTATGAGATTTGTGAATGGGGAAATTGTTGTGAACATGGTTTATAACTACTACCCGGTAAATGTTTTTGAACAGGACCTCAAAAAAAATATTTTCATAATATCTTTGGTAGATTTGGAATCTATTTTGGTTATGTATTGGCTATATTTATATAAATACAATATCAAGTATTTGGAAAGGGAGATTAATATTAACATCCCATAGAATCATCAAATCCTATATATGTGTAAGGAGGAAGATGAATCTCCATCAGAATCAATGACTCAAGTGTGGATATTGTTGCCTTATGATCGAGAATATCTTTCTGAAATGATTGAGACAAATTATAGAACATTCATGGAGAAATTAAACTTCTGAGGGATTACACTGATGTATTCCCAAAATGGATGCCCGACCTTCCTCCTAATCGATAGGTTGAGTTAAAAATTGAGCTGATTCATGAAACACTACCTTTATCATACACACATTATAAAATCGCCATTGTATTATTGGATGATCTAAATAAGAAGTTACAATAGATTTTTGAGAAGGGTTTAATATGAATGATTGATTCATGATGGGGTGAACCAGTCCTCTTTTTTATGAAGGATGGATCCACAAGCCTCTGCTTTTATTATCATGAGCTCAGCAAAATCATGATAAAGAAAATGTACCCATTCCATATATAGATGACTTGTTTATTCATCTATTTGGGGTAAGTTATTTATCTAATGTGTTCCTTAGGTCAGAATACCACTGATTAAAGTATAAGAATAATAAAATACTCAAATAAATTACTCAATGTCCCATGTCTTGAACCCCATTTCTATACCATATATAAAATCCATCACACCCAAAAATAAGCAAAAGAATTCCCGGTAGTTTACTATTTTCCAAATCTATATCTACATAATCAGCTCATTTACCAAATGGAAGCCTGAATGGGGTGTGAGTATTACTCAGTAGGTTTTTACAACTATTTTTGAACAAAATAAGTATGATAATGGTTTTATGCAATAATATGATAAATGTGTGTATTAATTAATTCAAAAATTAATAAAATACATGAAAAATATTCTTCAACATCGTGTTGGAATATCTCTGATCATGCATTACAATCATTCCAAGGAAAACCATATGAACAGGTTAAATAAATATCTATAGTGACATGATAGAATAGCTCTATGCTTGTATTTTGACCATGCCAATCCCAAACATACAACAAAGGTAACATATCATACTTCAGCGCATTACCAGAATAGATCTAATCATCTCATACGACCATGTATACCACAACCATAAAACTAATTTAAATATCCTTAAGAAAAATGTTAGAATAGCCCTAAGCATTTCATACAACCATGACATCCACAACCACATAACCAAGGGAAAATTACATTCTTCGGCACCATTCCACTACAACAATGCCAACCACAATCATATAACTTTCGTACAAGCACAAAATCTGAATCAAACCCTTATAAGAATTATAGTATTAAAATTAAAACCTGAAACCACTACCAAATTAGGATAGGAATATCCCACTCTCTATTAGAATTATATAATGGGACTAGGTAGATCTCACTCAATATCATCATTGCAATATATAAGTGTGAATGTGGCAAGGCCCATCCTGATATATAATCATTATATTATAGAACACAATCCATTTTATACAGTATGATATCAAAATATCACATCACAATTCTAAATGGTTAATTATTTGAATTAATATACTTATTTCATATTCCACTATTTTGGACGCTTTCACATGAGTGTGCACATCTGTCTATCTATAGGAGGAGGATGACACACTAGTCTATTTCCCGACATTCCCTCTTTCCAAAGGCATGTTCCATCCGACACTTATTTAGGGAAGTCAACTCCTTGGTTGAAACGTGAAGATGGGATGTCGGATCCTCCTTCCGTGGATTCCTCCTAAGGACTTGTCACCTTGTCCAGGTATCCCTCACACACGTAAGACATTTATTGTGAATCTCTTCCCAGTGCCATGTCATTATGGACATCAGTTAATTACTCATCTTTTTCCAAGAAATTCCAAGGGGTCCAGTCAATGTTGAAAAATTCAATCGGGGGATTAATCATTTTCTAAATCACTGGCATGTCTAGACGATGGGTGCATCTAGGTTTCCTCGCCTTATGATAGGGCCTCTCGAGGGAGCGGAAGCATGAGGCATCCCACGTTGAGTGCAGGGAATTAAATTCCATAGGAATGTCTCTACAGTTTTCATCAACTTCTCATGATAAACATAGGATATTCTATAAGTTTAACATCCATAAGAGATACATCATATAGATTAGAACATAGAAAAGAGTGGATTTGGTGAATGCAACATAGTAGGGTGCACTGATGTAGGTGCTAATGTGTGGTTTGTTAGCCGATCACTTCTAGGATCAGTGAGGGAGTTGGTGGCGTGAGATCACTAAGATGTGTCATCCTAGGTAATAATCATGATGGATATGGATGGTTGAGGATGGATGATGAATGGGATGAATCCATCATATAATTGATGATAATATTTTACTTTAGTCTTGGAGAGTTTTCCTATGTAACCCCAAGGCTGGGAAACAAATTGCATATAGTTATGTATGGAACAAGGGATCAGGGTGTGCAAAGAGGCCAATAACCCGAGGGAATTTTGGGGCTCACGTGTGGTTAGCTACCTGAGGGTTGGTCTGACGCCAGAATGGAGGACCCGAGTTGTGGGTCCCAAAAAAGGGGACTACAATGGATAACTTTTTGATGGGGTTACAACAGATTACCATTGCATGGGGATACCAAAGGCTTTCCAATATATTGGGGTAAAAACATATTACTACTGGAAGGTTTCACATTGTCTTACCACTTGATGGGTTCACAACAGCTTACTACTGGATGGGGTCACAACGACATATGGTTAGATGGGGTCACAAAGGCTTACCACTGGATGGGGTAAAAATGGTTTACCACTAGATGGGGTCACAACAGCTTACCCCTAGATCGGGTCTCAACATCTTAAAGCTTGATGGGATCACAATGAATTAACGCTAGATGGGGTCACAACAGCTTACCATTGGATGGGGTCACAATGGCATACCGCTAGATGGGGTCAGAACAGATTACTCCTGGATAGGGTTAGACATTGTGGAGGTTTCCCACATACACTGTCTATGAGACAAGGTTAAAACCCATGTAGTTTGGAATGTTTGAAATTTAACTTCATGTGGGACACAAATGGGCATACAATTTAACATCAAGCGGGACGATAGTGAACCGACATAGGGGTAGAGACATTTTGGGTTGGGCATGAACATCATGGAGGCTTCCTACACACCCTGTCTTAGAGAAAAGGATAATAGTATACGTATTTTTGGATGAAGGGGATATATTTTAACATCATGTGGGACGAAAGTGAACCACTGTGAAGTGGTCGGGGAAAATTGATAATGGGAATGAAGCATAGAGAGGCATCCTACGTACCTTGGCTACGCGATAAGGATCAATGTCCATGTAGTTCAGCGGTTTGGGGATCACACTCTAGGTGGCCCAGAATGGATTATATGGTCAATTATTACTCTAAGCCCAAGTGAGTCATGCTCAGTGTGAGAAATAAAATGTGGAAAGGACCTAACGATTACATGGAGAAATGTGCATCTGTAGAAAGTGGAGGGGGACCAATGCCTAGTTAGTGGCCCAAAGAGGAAACATGTGCATACATGTTTCGAGAGGCCCAAGGATATAGCTATTGGGGCATACTAAAAGCGTGATGCCTAATGGTGATAAATCCCCTAGGGATTTGGTATGGAAGAGAGGAGGGTCCCGGTGCCAATACACCCCTCTGTTCTTTTGCACCGATGAAGAGAGATGGATCAGGGATTCGACCTCCCACAAAAATGGCTAGGGACACAAACCAAGATTTTTTCCCTACCCCACAGTCAAATATTGCTTTGAAAAATATGATATCATTCCATGTGGGGAAGATCTCACTGCTGTGGAGACGAGCATACATAAGGAATATCTGAGACAGGGCACCTCGGGATGATGCACACGAAAAGGCCAAAGATTAATGTCTAGTGCATTATAAGATGGCGTTTAGTAGATTAACATCCTGCATCTCAAAGGAAGTGGGTTCACTCCACTCCCCAAAAGTCATACATGACTAGTACCTCCCACCCCTAGGGGAAGGGAAGTCATCATCAATGTCCTGGAGAGGGGGTGTCATGGAGTGTTCCCATGATGGGTCCACGTTAGCGTGACTATGTGAAGAAAAAAAAGCCATTAGAATTCCTATTAGAAAAAGCATGTGGATAAATGACACAACATGAAACACCCACAAGGGAAATTGAAATCACGTTGTACGAACCTGGAGAGTCATAAGGGGGAACGGTTTTTAGAGAAAATCAGTTCACAAGGAATAAAGTTGTGAAGCTACAGTGGTCCACATATTGTAGGGACTTGGAAATGGGGTAAACTTCTCTAAGTGTACTGGCCTAGATTGGGTATAAGATAGTGGTGAATATGGATACTGTTTCACAGTGTAGAATGGTTATTGATGAGTAGGGATCCACGAAGCAAGGATTTCTTGCAAAGAATTGCACTGTGAAGAAATGTGGTTCGCGATGCATCGTGAACCTGCATTAAAATATGGATCACATGTTCATTGAGGTTACTTTCTGAAGCATGATTACCTTTTGAAGACCCGAGTACCCAAAGGGATGTCATTCATTCACGATGGATCGTGGGATCCACCATGGCATCCCTGCATGAATACAGGTTCGGTTTTGCTAATGGGAAAGGCACTTCACAATGATCAATTAAAATGAAGAGCTCATCATTATGAGGGTAGAAAGTGCATCCCAATTTGGGAGATGATAAAGTGAAAGGTTGTAGGAACTATCTTTTGGGTTTGAGGGGAGACATGTATTTATCGGAAATAGGTTGCACAATGTTGGGATAACTTGGCGCAAATCTATGTGGAACATTGTCATAACTATGGATCCTACATCCATGAAGCTCTGTGGTGGTATCACAGATCCTCCCCCCTATTTCTTACATGGTGGAATCATAAACATCAGCCATATAATGTAACCTCCACCCTCTTTACTTCATGGGTGCTGTAGAGGAGCTCTTGCTTCACACCGGTAGTGGTGGTGCGAGACTCCATGATTGGCATGGTCCTATGTGGCTTTGCAAATCAGCTATGTGAGGTAGCACCATTGTACTCAAATTTTAATTTACATCCATTTACTCCAAAACTATTTTTTAAGCACCAAAAATTCCCCCCCCCCCTATGAAATAGTGAATAGAAGAAAATGAGGGCTTATGTCCAAGGGTCAATCTATGAAATATTTAGGCCAATTGCAAAGAAAACACGTGATGGGTCACAATGTGGAAAGGCAACGCGTAGGTTGGGAGTGTCATGAGTGTTACTGTTTCTGGATGTGACATGAATCTCATAGGTTCATCGCCTATAAAAAAGGTAGGATGACCACACTTTTTTCCATTCTCACGTTTTTTTTTTCAAAAATAGTGTTCTCGGTTTAGAAATCTCTAGGCACACTGCGATTTCTCTCCACGATTCGGGCCTTTATTCTTCTTGGTGCTCAGTAAGTCCTATGACTCTATGAGTGTGCGCTTGGTGTCTTGTGTTTTCTAGGTCAGGTGTAGGGCTCCATGACCTCTTGCTGGGACTGAGAACCACGAACATTCCTCATGAACGATCATTGTGTATGACCTCATCGAAGCATCGTCACGACCCAAAACAAAAAATGTGAAATTTTTAAAAAAAATTGAATACATCAATATGAATCTTCCAAGGGGGGTACCTGTAGATGCTTCCTGGAGGGTGAAAATGGTGAACATCTTGGGAATAAGTGTATTTGTATGAATCCATTCAGACCACAACTAGAAGGTGGAGTTGCTTTTAGAGATCCAGAAAAATACCAACTATGTAAGAGTATTCCTCTGTATGGTTATAGCCTGAGGGATCACCTCATCATTCCTAATGTTTGTAGGGAGGACAATGTTTAATGGTTCACAAGCACATGACGCTAGAACCAGTGGTTCACTGTGGCTAACTACCATACGTGAGAGGAAATCACACCTGTCAACATTGACTACCTATACAACCATGTGAATAATGTTGATGGGAAGTAATTTCATCCAAATACATCTCCCTTACTATGCCATACTATTCTAATGGCGGCCCTAGGGAATCTTGGGAAGGGGTTGACCAATCAGTGGGATACACGCCAGGGCGGAAACATCATAGATGATTGGGTTGGGGTCTATTGGGAATTTTACACATACGAGGAGTTTAAGGCAGAGCTGAGGAATATGGCCATGTATTAGGTTACTTGGGCTTCCCAATTCCATATCTATTAGCCAAAGATAATGACGCATGATTTGCTGAGAAGATGGTCTTCAAGGAACACCACCTTCTATTTTCACCTTGGAGAGATCAGCATCAGCCTATGGGACCTGTATAGGATTTCATGGGTCCCATTACTAAGGAAAAAGTTCGAGGAGTTCCTCCCTTTTGTGGGTTTAAGGGAGGATACAGAGTAGATTCAAACATTGGTGGGGGCATTGATCGACCTGGTGTAGGGGAGAATAACAATTCAGTGATGAACATCAATTTCAAGCAGTGGTTAATGTGATTCCTGAACATCCATGAATATGGATAGTTTCCAATGAGGCATCAGATATTCCCAATGCGGGTTCAGCGAGGCAAGAGGCACTCGTACTAGCAGCTCTTGGAGGACAACAAGTTGATATCACAAGGATTCAATGTCAATAACGAGAAGAAACCAGTTTCTAGATTAATTATGTTCATCACGCCACATATATGTGGCTAGATCCTTCCAGTGAAGGATACGAACATGGGCGTGTGACTAAGAATGTGCATTTTGGCGTCAATCATGGAGACAGGGGGACGAGTCAAACTCGGGATCCCAATGTTTTTCAAGATGGATATGATGTCATGGCACATCAGTGAGGGGAATAATCCAGAGTGGATATGCTGGTTGTTACTATTAATATATTGGTGGGTAGTGGCTCTTGTTAGGGGTAACTACGAGTAACTGAGCCCCATCTCCCATACAGGATCGAACATCCACCCGTCTATTTGAAATGATGTTGGGAGCTTCTTGACCATGTTTAACATGAAAGTGGTTATGAATCAGTTATGGAAGGTGAATGATTTAAAATTCCACCCATTCTCATATACGAAAGGAGTGTTCAATGATGAAATCTAGGGAAAGGGAGAGCAGCAGTCCTAACTCTTGGCCATTTCGGGTGAGTCATGGTGGCGCAGGTCCATCGTGAGTCTCTTTGTGAGTCGTACACCCTACATTGCTTTGTGAATAAGTTCTAGTGCGTGCAGAGATGGACCCCATAGGTCTATTTGGGAGTTATCAATGAGGATCACCAATGTGTGATGATGTAGATGTGGCTCATGTTCACTTGGGAGGATGAGAATATATGGAACAATCTGCCTCTGCCCGCAGCCCTCTTGGGGCTAGTGAAGTAATATTCCATGAGAGGGAGGTGGCTTACCCGAGGGAGATGCTAGAGTAACAGAACGTCTGAAACAGTGACAGGGTGCCTCGCCAACCTCAAGGATAGTTCCCAAAGGTGGAGATGATGTACTGTAGTGGTGGGGATGTAGTAGTGTTGAGACCCGCACCGATAAAGAGGTTGGAGGTGGAAGTGGACCGCATGGTCCAAGAATAGTAGAGCAATCGAGAGGGGAGGTCGCCGAGGGTATTCTGTAGGATATCCACACGAGTTTTGTGCAAGAGGTTGTGCCACATAGACATTATAGAGAATTTTGTCCTCTCGAAAGCTTCTGACATCTACGATGTCAACTGATAATTTATCAGTCCATATAAAATGTGGAAACACCAAAACAACTAGGGCTGAACATTCCAGGGATCATAGTCTTATTAGAGCCATCATTGAAGTGTACCATGCATAAGGGGGAGCAAAACCTCGATGAAATAGAGGACTTTGTGAACTCTATGGGTGCTCTGTGTCTTATGATAGATTAGGTAAATGTATTGCTTGATAGAATGACCCATATACAATTTTCATCTGTAGAATTAAAGTATATTTCTATCCATTTGAATAATTATATTAATACTCTTGGGGTGAGGTGGCCAAATGGAGGGATCCCTTTAGAAGAGGGTGATGTCGGCAAATCAACCCCGGATATGGAAGTGATTTTAGAGGCCCTTGAGGAAAAATTCTAAACCACTTCGGCAGAGACTTCATCTATGTTATCTAAAACTTCTAAAATAACAATTGGATTGTGCAGGAGGGCCATGTATGCAAAACACACTCCCTTCAAATAGTAGATGCAAAAGTGGGACCTTCATAATCTGTTCTGGTTTCCATGGAGATTACTGATCATATTGGGCTTGTGGCCACCATGGTGGTTCTTCAATAGTTTTTGGACCTCCCAATGATATATGGAGGGCCATAACATAGGGTCCCAACAACAACAACCTTGGAGAGAGTCCTCTAATTGTCTCCTTATTAATATTTTTGACTGACATCCATTGATCATGTCAACTTATATTTTTGAACATTAGGTATGCACATTTCTTGAAATGGAATTGGTTTCCTTAGTGCGCTTTGATAGAGCTCCTTGAGGAAATTTTTTCAGGGGAACGATAATGGTCGTGGAAGCAGTCACCCAAACTAACCAAGCTGTAGCGCTCCCAATCACAGGTCAGACCATCCGTGGGACCATACCCAATTTCATTTAGCTGGAATACAATGAAGAGGATCAGTCGAATGCAATGGTATTAGTCACACCTATCTTACAACAGATATGGATTCGTCTAAAGATTTCCTTGGGAAATTACCTACATATGATCTTGTTGTCCCTATGAATCAGGATGATACGACCTCTAATGAAGAGGATATAAAACTCTTCCACCACCAGTCATGGATTATAATCAACTTCTTCATCGATGAAAACCTTAATGTGAATTGTATAGACCAAATTGGTAGGATTCAATCATGGATGCATGAACTATGCACTGGGGGAGTGGATTCCCCTCATCCTCATATGATAATCTAAGATCTCATGGTGGAGAAGACTTGGGAGTACAACAGAGGCCTTGGTTGTCCGTTGGTAATAGAGAAAAGAGATGAAATTCATGAGGCTCCAGGAGTCCAAAAATGATATCAAATATCTATGGGCCCAGGAGGATGAGAAATCCACTTTACTAAATTTGAAATCAAAACATATATCATTCCTGATGGAACAACTGGTAGAGTCTGAATATAATGTGAAGAATGCCTCTAAAGAGATGTCCATCATCGGAACCAATGAAGAGCAGGCCTGGATCATGGCTGAAGAACTATGCCCCATCACAATCAAGGGGAAGCGTGAACTAAATAGGCAATATCATATCATGGATGCCACAAGCCAGAGGGTGGAGTAGCTTCAATTATCTTTTGATGGAGTCAACCCATCCATGGGAGGGGTCGATCCTCAGATGTTGTAATTCATTGAACATTTTTGACAAAATTATATGATTTTATTTTTTATACTGGATGTATGCACGGATTTCATTATATATATTGGTCTATTTCATTCTTGTTACACTCATGGAATGTCCAGTGATCACTTCATAAGATCATATTGGTGGAGCCCGATTTGAGTAACAACGAATGAACATATCGTTATCCCATTCGAATGTTAAAGTGCCAAACAAGATTCGGGCTTCTAGGGTTAGAGAAACTATTCTAGAATTCTAGGAAGAATGAAGGAGGACTGATTGGAGGATGATGTCATCAAAATAGTCAAATTTCCATTTTCCATATGTGCTCTAGTGGTGAGTGGGGTATCACTAGGGGCGTTCGAATCATTACAGACATCAGGGAGGTAAAATTCTGATTCCTGATATCAAGCATTCAGATCACAGTAAATGTGGCTTGACAAAAAGCATAAATGTTGACCATGTTTGAAGCAAAACATCCTTATTGAGTTATCCTAATATTGGTATAAAAATGATGGTTGACCACCGACCTTGTCCAAAACACGTGGCCTGACTCAAAATGTCATCCTTTTCTCTTTCTGAACGTTAGCATGAGATTGTATGTGAGACATTGCAGAGAATCCATACTATTTGTGGGATCCTTCAAAAACAAAATAGGACGGTGGTCTGAATAAGGGGAACATAGAGTGTGGAAGGTGGAGTGATGGGTTGTTTGAATAGATTCCAACACTCTATAAATTACCCCCCATTGAAAAAACACATTAGGTGGGCACATCAGTCTAATCAGAGATCAAAATTACTTCCAAACACGACTTCTCTAGTGAGGACCAAAAATTCCATATAGTTTTGTACGGAACCAATGAGGAAAAATATCTGGGATCACATAGTATCTGATGAGGATGAGAATCAATCAAAACACAGTTCTTCCACAAAACAAGTTCAGAGAGCACAATTGGTAGGGGAAATCCGCTCAGGTGAGGAAAATCTTGCATCCCATTGTTATTATGGGGAATCATGATATTGTCCAGGAATATAGATTTTGTTTAAATCTATACGTTAAGGACATAGTTACCAAGAATGGAAACACTCGGTGCAGTACATATCCCGACGTGAATGTGGATAATAGAAGTCCACATCCACATGTGTTCCCGAATGAGTTCAGTACAATGGTCCAAAAAACGGACATGATATGAGATTCCTAGGGCTGGACCAGAAGACGAGATGTTTGGGCGTTCCTAAATATCCAATTATAATAGGATTTAAGAAAAACATATCTCGGGAAGGTTTCACGGTAGAGTACCATTTCATGGGATAATATGGTCGTGCGAGACTCACCCCAACACCATAATAAGCAGCATTTGATAGATCATGTTTGTCCTTCATGATGGATGTGCGTGTATTTTTCTATGAAGGAATAAACCAAGGACGGAGAATCCAGCCATCACCACAAGAATATAGCCTCATAAAGGCATTGGAAAATAGTATGGTGGATAACTAATATTCAATATTATTACCCCTCAAGTGAGGACATCCCAATATGATGCCATTTTTCATTGGGCATCCAGGATGATTTTTTCATTGTTTATGGTCATATAATAGGACCAACAACAACATATTAATGTCTCGATGTAAAGACAAATAAATTTAACATCATGTGTGACTAGGAAGCACTATTTAAAGTCATATGGATTGGACATATACACAAGAATCCAGGTTTAGGGGGGGAGATGCACATGGCGTGATAAAGCATACCTGACTTGAATGGGGATGCGGTCCACATCACACCACGCACGATTCCAAGAATGAAACCTTGGGCCAAATGGCCATGATAGGATAGAGAATGTGGGGATAGACCCATGGATGAAGTCTAGGGGTGTTCCTACATATCCCATGATGATGGGAATCAAGCAATATATAGTTATTAAAGGTGTAGTTTAATGCCATACGGGACATGGGGCAGGAGAAACTAACTCCTATAAGGGAAGTACATGGTGATGATATTGAAAACCCAAAGTAAATGAGCGAACATGCTCTACACCACACTATAGAATTCCACAAAATTCATTACTGAAAGTGATTAACAGATTAGGTATTTAGTGGAACTTGATCTGGGCCTGAAGATGAGATTCTATGGCATTCCCACATAGCTCACAAGAATATAAATCAAGATGTATGTAGTTCATAGAGTTATTGTTATCACACCATGTTTAAGGGACAAAGAGGGAGATCAGAGTTTAATGTCCTAGATCTTGGACAAAAATGAATCAAAACTCATCAAAACGAGTGCAAACCTCAACCCAATCCCTAATCCCACATAAGCTACACTCATTGTGGGAAATAAGGGTGAAAAATTTCGTCTGAAACACATGAAATGCATGACAAGGGTAATGTAGTGAGGAGCCCCATATGATGTCTTGTCGTGGCTCATCTTCCTAAGGAGCCAACGTGCACTGAGGAATAACTCCAAGACTGTTGAAATTCTACTTAGAAATGATGGAGTGGAAAAGAATGTGAATCATGCAACAATTATTTAGGGATTGATGGGGGCTTGGCATAATGATGGTTGATAAATGTTTACCATGATCAAAACACATAATCCATATCATGTGACAAGAAATGGAAAAAATAAATGAGCATCGACCGTTGACTATATTTGCAATGCGGGACATGAATCAAATTTTCAATGGAGATCCTTGATGAAATTGGAAAAAAAATTAGGGGAGTACATATTCCTAGAATCCATGCCTTTAGGGGGGTCCTTTTTGACAATAATGGTGACGAATTACCAAATGAATTGGATCATGAATCTTAAAAATGGGTGAGAGCATGTATAAGTAGAATCTAACACTCTCAGTTCTGAACCAGAGTGCTCTGGGGTACACTAGTGAACTACTAAAGAGGTGGAACGTACATGGTGTAGCTGTTACAAACCGGACGTGAATGAGGAGAAAATCCCATACCACACCACGCACCATACCCCTGGGCGGACTCAGGAATGGTGGAAACAGAGATGGGGAGGTTTCTAAGTAACCTGGCTAGACCCGAATTCTAAATGTATGTGTGGTCCTATATATTCCATGAGGATGGGAATCAAGACATATGTAGTTTTGAAAGGGCCATGTACATTACCATCATACCGTGGGGACGTACTGAGGAATTTGTATGGAATGTTGAGTAACGCGGTGTGAATGATGGAATAACCCCACATACACCATAACATTCATAATTCCCAATAAATTTCAGACCAGATGATCAGAATAAATATGAGATGAACCTTTTCTGGACCTAAAGATAAATTGTCCTCATTTTCCAAATTATATCATGTAGATGTGAATCATTCTAGATAGAGTTATGAAAAGTCCATGTAGTTCATCGTCTTGTGTTCAGGATGTAGTAGATCATAGTTTTTGGTCATAGTGATCATATTGTAATTTCCATATTTAATGTAATGTGCATGGGAGAAATGAGGTTGAAAGCGTGAATAATTATTTCTACTATATGGGATGCCACAAAATGGAAACAATGACAAAGGATAACTCTTTATAATGTTCAAAACAACGTATCTATATTGTGTGACCAGAGATTTGGGAAAAACAATTGAGTGTCGATTTTTGTCCATTTTCACAACACCTTACTATATCAATTGTCATCTAGGATCCTCATGGACATTGGCCCAAAATGGTAGGGTATACCTATGACCTAGAATCAATGTTGTTTGGTGGTACTTTATTATTTTTATGATGAATAAAACAAATGATTTGAAACATGGATCATGGTGGGACGTATGTAGTTTAATGTATTTCTACAAGGATGTTGGAAGGTGGGGTGCCTCAAGGGGATGTATGCGGCGTGGAAATAGTAGCCCATCCTGAACAAGGTCCTTGAGTCCTTACCAAACCTTAAATCCTAGGTGATAACTTAGATAGGGGTCTGAAAGGTTTGAGGGATCTAATACAAGAAGTCCCATCCAACCATTAATACAAGACGTATTATGCATTTATTACCTTAGCAATGTTCCTATGCCCATGTGAGAAATGATCGGTGTTGTAAACAAAGAATATGATTGGAATCTCCCCCAAATATAAGGGTTCAACAATGCGGGAAGGGTATCAGGCATGGTTTATCCTGATTAAACCAACATTATTGTCCAAATAATGCCAATATATGAAAATGTAGAATGAAAAATTGAATCACTACACAATACATTTGAGACTTTTTGTAACGGTGGTAACGATTGGGGATGGATGTCGAACGAGTTCAAAACACAACATCCATATCATGTAAAATTGAATGGGAACAAAAAATGAGGGTCAACCGCAAACTATATTTGTGATGTGGGACTTGCATCAATTTTTCATTTGAGATCCTTTAGGATGTTAACCCAACACAGTAGGAGATCCCTTTGGCCGAGAATCAATGCCATTTGGGGGTTCTTTGGGATGTGAGAGATAGTGAAGACCCAAATATAGGGGATGCATGAATCATTTAGAATGAATGTTTGGTTTAACATCATGCATGACAACAATGGGGGAAGATTTCTCCAAAGAGATAAATTCACGGTGCTGTCGTGATGAACTCGATGTGAATGAAAACAAATGTATGCCTCACACCATGTGTTTTGACCCAAGGGGAGATCTTTAAGATTGGGTTGGGCCCATGTACGGAGTGTCTAGGAGTTCAATTGTTTCTCATGAGGATGGGAATGTAGCCACACATAGTTATGAAAGGGTCATTCAGTTTAATGTCAGTTGGTGAGGACGTGGAGTGTAATAGAACAATGAGGTGGATCACATGATGTGATCATCAAAGCCATGCCATAAGTGGGGCCGATGAAGTATTCGATACACTGTGTAAGGACCGCCAAGGTAACTACACCAATGGGGGTAGTCAAATGAGATTTTTTTGGGGGACAGACTCTAAGAAAAAAAATTCTGAGCATTTCTATGTATCCGATGGGTTGGGAATCAAGCCACAAGTAATTCTTGATGGTGTAGTTTAACATCTTGTGTGATGACATACTATTTAATTTCATGAAGGAAAAGATATTATAAGGTCACGTGGGACCAGAAATTTTAGGTTCATGTAGGACCAGAAGTTTATGTTGGGATCGGGCATAGTTTAAGGTAATGTGGGACCCGTAACATAAGAAAAGTACTACTTATGTAATTTGGTGTTGGCGGGAGGAGTTATATGCTTACCATTCCTATTAACTAGGAAATAAACTTAATTAGGGAAAACCATATGAATTATGTAAGGCCCCTACCACTAGGCTCTAGTTTGGGTGGTATCCTACCAGGTATCATTGGTGTGGTCAAGGAAAACACCATGTCACCTTGGAAGAAGGAGCAGAGGTGAACTTTCTTGTTGAATGCTCTAGCTATCTTATTTTGATGCATTTCCAGATTTTGTATGGAAGAGAGCCTATTATTATAGTGCACATCCAACTCATCCAAATGGATTTTAGATACATTATTTGTTTTTTTATCATAGATAGCTATGTGAAATGATGGAATTTTAATATCAATGTGATAGGTAGCCTCTTTTCTGTACAACAGAGAATATGGAGTCACCTGGGTGGAATTACTAGACGTCGTCTGATAATACCAGAGGGTGTTGGGGAGCTTGTCAGAGCAAATCTTCATGTTATGACCTACCATCTTCTACAAGATGTTAGAAATAATTTTTTACACCTCTATATGCAAATTTTCAAGCACGTGATAGGGGGAGTTATGGATAAAAAGAATGTTGTACTTGGATTATAATTTCATCAAATAGGATACCAAGAAGATTTCGCCGTTATCAGTGAGGATGGCGTGTGGGACTCAGAATAAGTAGATGATATTGGAGCTCAAAAATTCAATGATATAACAAGCCTTGACCTCCTTGAGCGGAACTACATCTTTTGAAGTTGAAAAGACATTAGTAGCAGTCAGGATGAACCTATACTAGTGAGTTGTCGCTGGTGGATTTGGTCCCACAACATCGAGTCCCTATACTAAAAAGTGCCTAGAGAACATGGAAGTGTGTAGAGGCTCTGGTATTCAATGAAAATAATAATAATGGTTTTGGAACATATGACTCTTCTTGGGAAGCTTAATACTTTCACGGATCATGGGGGGCCAAATATAACTTAGTCTCTGGAGCAGTTGAGATAGTTTAATCTCAGTTTGATGAGCCCCACATGAACTCTCATGAACCTCCTACATAACCTTGGAAATCTCCTCTACTTGAATACAATAATGGAGTAACCCATAAAAACCACATTTGTAGAGGATCTGCTTAAGACTGTGGCTGCTCTATAGGGTAAACATCAATTTTCGATTTCAGATTCACTCTCATTCAGCTCAATATACTGGGAGACTGTCGTGTTTGAGGTTCTCGATAATAGCGATCCATGAGTCAGGTGTCACCACCATCACTGTGACTGGGGGACCTAGTGGCCCTGAATTGGAGGCACCAGTGGTAAGGTGGCTTTCCTATGTGCCATTATCATCATCTTGAGTGACGGGGGTGATGAACCTCTGGTGTGCCACGTAGATTATCAAGTCATCCTGTTCAGGCTCTACTACTGATGCAGCCAGGTTTTCCATGGCATCAGCCCAACCATTCTGGGATCGTGGGACCTGAGTAACCTCTGGTCGGGACTCGAAACAGCCACATATCAGAGGGGACTCTCCAACAATGGTATGAGATCAGGATTAAAGATGGCAGGGACATCGTTGATCTGCTTGATGACTACTTTAGAGTCCCCGTTCACATGCATGTGGGAAACATCAATATTGAGGTCCAGCTCGAGGATAGTGATGAGAGCAGGATACTCTAACTCAATTTTCGGTCCTTCCATCTTATAACAGGAATAAATATGGCAGAATAGCTTGTGCTAGCTTGATGAAGACAATTCACATGCCCACTCTATTGAGTCTGGGGTCACTGAGTCCTCTTCCAGTCGAGATTCATGATGCACCGTCAAAATGCATTTGGAAACATGAAATGGATTGATCAACTAAGAGGATTGAATCATCAGTAAAATCATGTAATAGGGATTAGTTCATGGTAGCTTGATGGGATGCAAGGAATTTCACCAACGCTTAGCCCTTAATAGTCTTCTGGAGGAATAACATTATGTTGAACCCTTGAAATAGTACTTACCATCAATCTAGACAACCTGTTATCATGGGATAGTTTAGTATGTACTTCATTAGATCATATCGAGACACATGTAGTACCTTATGATGCTACAATTAATGTCGTAATTTATGTACATCAAATACCAGCATAAGGAAAATTTTCTCTATAGATAAATTTCTGATCATTGTATCTAGGAGCATGTGGCTGAGATATTAGAGACTTTTCTCAATTCACTCATTATTCTTTTGTGCGATAAGGGCACAGAGAGATCATTCTAGGGTGATCACATAAAGGACCATAAATATTTTGAAATGATTGGCATCAAGACTAGAGGCTGTAATAGGTACTTATTTATTTCCTCAATGGTAGTCTTATATTCCATCTCCCATAGATAGATAGTGCCTTTCTTTATGAGATGATAAAATGGCTTACACTTTCCATCCATATTCGCATCAAATTGGCGTATATAGTCCAGGTGGCCTTGGAATCCTCAATGATCCCAATTATTTCTCAAGGGATTCATCTGACTGATTTCCTTAATCTTCTCTAAATGAATCTCAATGGTTATATATCTTACGACGATGCCGAGGAACTTCTCATGGGTTACATCGAAAGAACACATTAATGTATTAATCATCAGATGATGAAAACCAAGGAAGATGAATACATTCTCAAGGCCATTGAGATGGTCCTAACACTGGTGTAATTTTACCACCAGATCATCCACGTAACACTTCTCCAATGTACCATGGATTGGCTTAAATATGTGATTATTGTCATGATGATTGGAGGAACCTATATTATTTAGACCAAATTCCATGACCTGGTAGCACAAGAAACTATTTGGAGCCATGAAGGCTATAGAAAATTCGTTCGGAAGGGCCATTTGATTTTGGTTAGACCTAGAATATCAATCCATGAAGGAGAGGTCCTAGAACCCTGAGGTGGAATCAATCAACATTTCTTTCATAGGAAGCGGAAAATCATCCTTTGAACAATCGAGGATCGGATCCAAGAAGTTTATAAATACTCTGATATACCCATTATTGTTTTCCTGACGGGAACGATGTTCACTAACAATATAGCATACTAGAGCTCCTTTGAGAACATGGCTCTAATAATCTTATCGACATTGGCAGCGACTGGGGCACCGTAGGAAGGGTGAATCTTTGTAGGAGGCAGTTTAAAACCATGATGGTTTGCTAGAAGGATGAGGTGGTGTACAATGACCTGATGATCTAGTCCTGACATCTTGTTCTGTCTTCAATAAAACACATCACGATGCTTCATATGGATGATCACATACTGCTTTTGCACTTTGGTAGTCATAGATTCACTAATCAATGTGGGTTTATGATCTCTCTCTTTACCTATATTCACTTGTACCAGTTCAACAACTATGGCAGAGACGCCCTCCTCATAAATTGGAGGTGTATCTTCCAGATATTCTAATTCTCTTATTTAGGATATATCCTGTGTGGGGGGAGATTCCATTGAGTCAATAGATCTCAAAGGGTCAATGGTTCCATCCTGAGTGGTGACAGACACCACATCAGGGCACATAGGTGTGGCTGAAACCATAGCAATGACAGTTGTCAAACCAATACCATATGGAATTCAGACCAAGGGGCCACATTTGATGATGTTAATATAGTTGTGGCTTGTCAGCTTGATCCATTTTATCCCATCCTAGTGAAACAAGAAAGTGTGATGTATTTTCATTTCAATGGGGAAGACATCCCGATAACTTATAGGAGTATAGGGTTCTAAGATTATATGGTCATAATTGTTATAACAATATGAGGTGACCTTACAGCGTCTCCTAATATTTGGAATGTTCTTCTCCATTGTTCTAGAAATGATAAATAATTTCCTGAGATCTGATGTTGTAACCTCCCATCGATGAATTCGAAAGATGTAGTCATCATCCAGGTCTATCCATGGTTTGGCAGTAGCTATAGCATGTTCAACATTACTACCCTGAATCTAATTGACCGTGATCTTGTAATAGTCGACATCTAGGTAGAAGGCTTCACAAGAGGAAATTGGGGACACATCACCTAAGAGTACACTGCTCGAGCATTAATGGAGTACTTGAGGCACTTGTGATATGATGAGTGGACCACATCATGAAGGTAACTCCATGGCCAACCCTCAATGTGTTGTTTGTGGTCTCTTGTGAGACTTCCATAACCACGGTGTTGGTTGCCTGGCCACCAAACTAGGTCTTTGGGTGCATAATCCCCCCTGTGTCTTTTTCATCCTGTCATAACCTTGAATTTTTATGTCGTAGGGACTTAGATCATCTTTGCACAACCCCAATTATTTCAATGTCTAGGTCAGGATTAGGTTGATCCCAGAACCTATGTTAACAAGACAACGAAAAAATTCCACGGCATCCAAGTGGTCAGTGATGTACAGTTGGTGGATTTTCTCATGTATAAGAGAGCCTTCATCTTTTCCAGAGAAATAGATAATGTCCTGAAAATATCTACGCTCGAATTCATCATCATGGAACTCTTCCGCATATTTTACCTCTGTACCGAATAATAGGGGGATTCCTAAAGCCTCAGTGAGGGATTCATATATATATCTGCTGACATTTGAAGGGACCCGATGAAATATAGCCTTGCAAGAATGCTGGAAATATGCCTAATGACATCATACATCCTCACCAAGCATGAACTTCTTCTTACAGGAGTTCATTCTATGGCAGGATGTATGTTGGGTTATGTCGGCTGAACCAACGGCTGACTGGTGCTGGAAAATTCATGTTGTTCACTAGTCAAAGATTTTGGAGAGACTAATGGATGTGTGATAAATAGATGAGGCTGATCCATATTTATTTTTGGCAGATCACGATGCAGATGTGGAGGATCTACCTAATCAAGTTAAAAAAATGGTGGCGAACGTAGACCTGGAGATACTAGATGATATGTTTGCGCGTGCTAGGATTTGGTTGGGACTACTATCTGGTTTCAGGGGCATGCATATCATGTCTGGATGTATTGATCGAGGTATTCAAAATACCCATATAGCCCTGGATCTGTTGATGCTATCTATGGCTGGGGACGTTGGGAGGATCCATTTGGCGTTCCTCCTCATCAAGAATAATTTAGGTATTTACCAGCTTCACTATATTAAGAAAAGCATACCCTTGATCATCACATGATGTATACTCCAATACTGGTCAGATTATGAGGGTGACCATCATCTCTGGGGGAATGAAGATGCCGATATTATCGGATGCCGATGGAATCCGTAGCGGACTTTGTTTTCCTTTGTGTCACTGATGTTTGATATTATGAGAATAGGAGGACCGAGACTTTGACACCGAAGTACTACCTGTGGGCGATGCAGTGACCTATGATGGTTCAGGTCGATTCAGATGTATGCAGATAATTCTAGGGCCACATGCTACTATCTTTCACGCCATCTAGTCATAATATTTCAAGACCCACAGTTTGGAACCTGGTTCCACTCACCCTCGATGTCATTACCGCTGCCTGGCTTCACGGCTAGACCTGCTACCTCGTCTAGGTCCAGGCCTAACCACACTATGTTGTTAATGACCTGGACTTGAATCCAATCTTTAAACACGTATAACTATTTGAGGGTATTCCCCAAAGTCTTGTGATAGGGGTAATAGATTGTACGATCAGCGAGATATGCCTCTTTCGGCCTTCTAGCATTATGGAAACTATAGAAGTACATGCTACAAAAACAATTAGAAATAACCAGGGACCTAATCCTTGTTGAATGAGTAGGTCTGGTTTCTACTATAAAAAAATGGGTGTTTGGGATCTTATACCTCATTAGGGGTTGGGGGTGATTTTTTAAGAGTTGGAGCCTGGTTGTCTTGCCTAGGTGGTGGTAGTGAATTACGTGAGGGAACCTTCCAGTTTTGGGGTGGTCGCTGGTGGGATGAAGGCTGCACCCGAAGTGTATGTTCTCTATGAGGCTCTGGACGTGGCTCCACTGGTAGTATCTCTCTTTTCAGTGCATGGCTCTATTTTAGGATTTCTTGGCAGTCTCGAATTTGAACTCCCTTCTCATGGGAACTACCAGAGGCAACTAATGTTCATACATACACTATTGAAATGCTTCCTCGAGACTCTTGGCCTTATCAGATAAATCTCAGACCCCCCCCCCCCCCCGGGGGGGGGGGGGTTAATAAATGTAATTAGGGAGTGGGAAAGTTCATTTTATACATTCCCCATACACTCCATCATTAGTTTTTCCTGAGTCAACATCATATCTGGTGAATATGTGAGGCCTTTTCAGTAGGTGACGAATTCTACGAAACACTCGTCAAGCCTCTATTGTCTCCTGAAGAGGTCTGAAAAAATCATCTTCTAAGTGGTATAAATGAACTAGTATATAATATTCTTTCAAAGGACTTCACTACTAGAGAAGGACCCAATGGGTAGCTGGATGTAATAGATAAACGTGGGACATTCCAATGTATGTACGAAACACTGGAGTTTGGAGGCCTTATGCTACACTAGAGTTCCCAGAATTAGACCACACCTTGAGATAAAGTGATCCAGATTCTATTGTGGATATCCATTCCCATTAAAACTAGAAAATGTGGTTTTTTCAAAACCAGGGGAGCTGGCATATCATCCACCAATTCTGGATAGGGTTTTCCATTAGGCGGAATCGCCACCTGCCGAGTTTCCAATGCTTGAGGAGATAAATGAGTGCTTCAATAACATCATCTATGTATATATTATTGTCTTGATGAGGATCAATGACCAATAGTGTGTTTGAAGGATCTTAAACACTATAATCATGCATAGAAGCTAGTGGAGAGGGTGGTGGGATGACCTATAGAGCGACAAGGGGAACCTGAGGTAGGTCCCGAGGATTTTCATGCTGCTCATGTGGATTTGGGGATACATACTGCACTCTCTTTACAAATGATTATGCTTCTACCCTATATTTATGTATAGGATGGTCAGTGTCAACCTGAGGATAATCATTGGTGGGAAGTTGTATTGTCCCATACAGCCTCGACCGAGGATCACTATAGTTTGTTCGCCACTTAGCGACTCATTCAACAAAAGGGTCATCAACCTTCTTCAGTTGCACTGTGAACTGTTGATGCAACACAACTTTTTCTAGATCATATATCGTTTTCTGCACTAGGCCATATGGATCAGAGGGTTTGAAGACCCTAGGATTCTCATTCCCCTTATTTGGATTCTGATTGATGACTAACTATCTAGTGAACATGAGAAGACCTAGTAGGTTTCTCTTCTAATGAGTAACCCTTCCTAGTGGATCCAATAGGTGTGGCACTCCCCTGAGGGATATGTTCTCATCAAGGGGGTATATCTCTATCTATGTCTCCCCCTATGATAGATCAACCATGTTAATCGTGACTCTACCTCAAAGCATGTCCTCGATATCCCCTCGCAAGTCTAGATGTCTCTAGTTATCATAAAAATGAAGGAAAATATATTTACCCCAACTGTGGACATAAATATAAGTTGAATCCACCTTGATAATTGTGTGGAGTATAATTAAACTCTAAACGCATCATTGTTGGATGGTCTGGGGGAGACCGGGTGACTTGGGGCACTGGGGGATAGGATGTGCAACCAAGTTGGAAATAAAACATTCCTAACCAATGTCTTCAAAATACATCTGAATATTTGTGTTAGATATTCATTTATAACATAGATGGATGTTTTTCTCCCATCAGTTATGTAGAAAACACAAATCCTCCTCCTGGGTAAGCGATTCTGGTGCACTGATGTTCATAGTTCTGATTGGCCATATGATCTCTGGGAAATGATCTTCCATAAGGTTGTCCCAAAATCTCCTTGTCTCGAACTCGAGGTATAGAACTTGATTTCTTGATCCATCAACTGATGGTGGATGAGTAATTTGTAACGGAACTAAATAATACCATTGAGATGGAAGACAGGTTAGTGGAGAGTATTGAGAACATACTACCAAGCCGCCACATCCTGGGTTGTCCAGTGATGAATTCAATGACTAAGACACCACATCCGGGTATTATAGACTAGCGATCATGGTTTTTGGTATAGGTTATACCATTTATAATTGAGGTCCATGTGGTTTTTCATCCTATGATGATCCCCAAAATAAAATTTCATGGCCTCTGCTAGATTTGGAGAATAAACATATAGATGATGGGGAGGACTGCATGGCAAAGCCCTGGAATGGGACCAAATCATCCTACTCATGGATATACCTACAGAGGGTGGCAGGGATATAATGAACCATGAATTTTGGAATCATAAGGATGATAATTCATGTTCTCGCATGAACCAAGACACAGATGACAGGAGTGATGGTTCTATTTATGAATCGCATTCTACCTCAGAGTATTAGAAGAAATCAAGTTTCATCGTTGTCAAAAACATCTTGTGGTCCTTATTATGACATCAGTGACCCACCCTTCTACCCTAGAATTTTTTCTTTGGACAATGAATGATTTTATCATGAAGGATCTTGGGAGAAATGATTTTGGGGTGTAGAGAACTTATTCCTAGGTGAATTTTAGGACGAGGATCACTCAAAAAGATGTTGAAGGGACACATGGAAGAACTTTATGTCCGCTAGTAGACGTTTGGAGAGAATATCAGAGAAGAGCTATAATGGTTTGGAAATCTTCTGGAGATGAAATGAATATGGGTAGGGCCTCAATTATTGTTTCCATTGGCAGTGACCGTGCAAGGAAGGTCCTCGTAATGGTCGATCAGAAGACGTGTAGGGACTCCGTCCATGGTGCCCTAGAAGCAAGATAAACATTAGCCTATATATTTAATGGAATGATGAGGAACTTGTTCAGTTCTATAATGACATGGGTAAGATCCCCTTGCGGACAGTACAACAGACATGGATCATCCTAACTGTGACCCGTGACAAGAGGAATGACTCCATACATGAGGCCATGTGTGAAGAAGAGGCTATAATTGAGGAGGTTTCTGCCTTTAATTGAGAGTGGGATGGGGAGGAACTCCATGCCGAGCTTGGGAGTTGGACAGTCTTGTTTTCTCATTGATCGTGGCATAGGTAGGTCCTCCGAAATAGATGTTTATATCATGGGTTGGCCCGAGATGGATGATGCATGCAGCCGTGACCAAGAGAGTCTACCCAACCTACTCGTGTGGTGGACGAGGTCTCGATCCAGGAAAAGAATACGAGTTTCCCTACTCAGACTAAATAGGGGGTTGATGGTATGTGTCAGTGGTGGCACGATCCTCAGTAGCCATTGATGTTGATGCCCTTGGGCGAGAATCCACTTTTGCCTGCGCTCGACGCTACTGTTAGGTTAACCGAACATGGGTTAGTTGTGCAGCCGGATAACTCACCTTCTTCTCAACTCGTGGGGTCGGTTGGGGGTTCTGACGTGGATTGGTGCGATCCCTCCATAGTATTCCTTAGGACTTGTTTGCCACTGGGATATCCTGGATGTCCCCAAGCTCTTCGTTATAGGGGAGGTAGTTGTTAATGTGTTATGGGGAAAGCCTCCTGAAACGATTGTACATTGGAGTGGGGAGAAGAGGATCCTTGGGTGGCCCTAGGGGAGGTGGAGATATTGAGGCATAGAAGCCTCAAAATCTTTTCAGGCCATATCTTGGGTTTTGATAAACCCTTCCTCCAATTATCGACGAATGAGGTTATCAATAACCAATCTCTAAATCAATTCAGATTGGGAGATAGGGTGTGGGCACCCAACAGATGTGGATGTGGAAGCGTTAATAGGAGAGATGTGGCCTCCATAAATTACCGCATTGACGTTTCCCCTGCACCTGTGTAAGTGGGTGGGCGATGATCGGTTTCCATTCTTCATATCTCATGTCCTTGAAATCTGGGAAAATAAACCATTAGTGCTCAAAGGATGAAAGCAGCGTCTATTGAACCAGATCCATTCCATGTTCCATGGTTAGTAAATAGGATCCATACTTATATTGTTGTAGACTGGGATGTCCAACGTTCAACTACTCCAATTTCTCATGAGTTTCATGTTAGCCCCACTGTTTTCATGGTGGGACCTGGTGCTAGATAACACGATATGGTGACACGCAAGTCCACTGATGTCTTTAATGCTACTAATCTCAAAATTGAAGAGAATATATTCACATCGGGTTTACCCTTCCTATTTCTGACGCTTTCCCTAGGGCACACACATATGTTTGTTTCTAGGAACAAAATGATGCGCTAGTCTGTTTCCCTACATTCCCACTTTCTATTGTCAAGAGGCATATGTATTTTCTTCAGGGAAGTCTTCTCCTTTGTTGTAATGGGATGTTGGGATGTCAGCTCCTCCCTCTGTGGATTCTTACATTGAACTCTCCACCTAGTCCAGGTCTCCCTCACACACTTAAGACGTTGTTTGTGAAACTCTTCCCAGTACCATGTCTTCATGGATGCCAGTTAATTATATCACTTCTGTTAGGACATTCCAAGGGGTCCAGTCATTGAAGAAACATTGTTTTGGGGGAGTTGTAATGTGGGACATCACTGGAGTGTATGGACACTAGAACATTGGAGTGTTTGGGTTTATTTAACTTATTATAGGGCTTCTCGACGGTACTGAAACCCGAGGAATCCCACATCGAGTGTAGTAAATTATATTCCATAGTCATGGCTCTGAGGTTCTCCTCATCTTCCCATGATTAAAATGAGGTATTCCACAAGATTAACGTCCAATGGAGACAGATCAGACAGATCTGAACGCATATAAGAGTGGATATGAGGAATTCAATCTAGTGGGGTGCATTGATGCTGAGGATAACACATGGTTAGTATTCCAATTTCTTCTAGGCGTAGGGAGGGATTGGCTTGCGTGACTTAACTAGAATGTTGTTTTCCGAGAATGAATCAAGATGGATATGGATGATTGAGGATGGATGATGAATTAAATGAAACCAACATAAGGATGTAAATAATATTGGGCTTGAGTCTCAGATTGATTTCATTTGTATCCATGTGGAAAGGAATCAAAGTCCACATAGTTCAGGATTGGCATGGGATCACGATGTGCACAAAGGACAACGAAATTACGACTTGCTGAGGCTCAGACGTGGTTAACTGCCCAAGGGAAGGTCTGACACCAGAGGGGACAACCAGATATATGGGTCACAATAAAGGGGACTACAACATATTACCATTGGTTGGGGACACAAGGGATTACCATTGTATTGGGTCACAAAGGCTTTCCACTGGATGGGATCACAATGGATTACTGTTGGATGGGATTACAATGACTACCATTGGATGGGGTCACAAGGGAATAGTACTGGATAGGATTACAAGGGCATATCACTGGATGGGGTCACAATGACTTACTGCTATATTGGGTCACATCATCTTATGACTTGATGGGTTCACAATGGCTAACCAATGTATGGGGTCACACAGGCTTACCAATGGATGGGGTCAAAGCGGCTTACCGCTCGATGGGGTAACAACAACTTAACGACAAATTGGGTCACAACGGCTTACCGATGGATGGGGTCACAACGACTTTCTAGTTCACGGGGTCAGACATCGAGGAGGATTCTTACGTACTCGTTCTAGGAGACAAGGATCAAACTATCTTAGATCATAATGTTTATAGTTTAACATCATGTGGGACACATAAGGGGGTATATAGTTTAACAACATGCTGGACAAAGGTGAATAGACATAGGGGTCGGGACATGTAGTTATTGGGAGTGTAAATCAAGGAGGCTTCCTACGTACCATGTATAGGGGACACAGATAAAAGACCATGAAGTGCGAGAATAATGGGATACATAGTAACTTCAAAAGGGATGAATGTGAACGAATGTGATGTGGTCAGAGAAAAATGATAATGGGATTTAACCAAAAGGGTGGCTTTCGACGTACCTTTCCCAGGAGAAAAGTATCAGTGTCCATGGAGGTCTATGATTTTGGCTTTACACTCTAGGTGGCCCAGAAAGGTTACCATTGTCAATGCTTACTCTAATATCATGTAATTCATTCTTGGTGTGAGAAACAAGAGGTGGGAAGTAACTAAAGATCAAATCACGAAAGGTGCATCTTCATAAAGTGGAGGGGGCATATGCATGGTTAGCATCTCCAAGAGAAAATAGGGGATTACAAGTGGCTAGAGGCACATAGAGATGGAAATTTGGACAAACATCAAGGCGGTGTCCTAATGGTGACAAATCCTTGAGGGATTTGGAATGTAAGAGATGAGAGTTTTGGTTCCCATCCCCCCCTGATATTTGGAACCAAATAAGAGAGATAGAGATGGAATGCTACCATCCACAAGAAATTATAGGGACATTCACCAAGACGGTTTCCCTTCCCCACAGAAAAATGCCACTCCGACATAGAGGATCTCATTCCATGTGGTGGATATCTCACTCTCGTGGAGATGAGCGATCATGGAGAATGTCTGAGATGAGGACCCTTCCCTTGATGCATGGCGTGAGGTTACAGTTCAACAGAATGTGCTCAAGATTATGGTGTTTAGATGATTAACATCATATTTCTCAGACGAGTTGGGTTCCCTCCGTTTCCCCTAGGACTTACATGGCTAGTACCTCCCACCCCATGGGGAATGGAAGGAATCATCAATTTCGTGGCGAGGGTGTGTTGTGGAGTGATCAACTAAGGGTTCCACGTTAGCATGAATATGTGAAGAAGAAACACCAGTTATTGTGCCTATGAGAATAACAATGAGGATAAGAAGCACAATATGAAACACCCCAAGGGACTTTGAAATCGATTCGTACAATGCTGGTGGGTCGTACATGAGAAGGTAATTGCGGAGAAAAGAGGTTCATAAGGAAATTGATTTTGATGCTGTGGTGCTCCACGTAGGGGAGGGACATTGTGAAGGGGTATGATTTGTGATGTGGAGTGGCCTATATTGGGAATATGATGGAGGTTTATATGGAGGGTGGTTCACAAGTAAGACTATATTTAACAGAGTTCGACTACTCAAACAAGGATACCTTTCCAGGAATTACACATCAAGGAAATTTTCTTCATGAAGAAAATTGACATTTCCTTAACATGTGGTTCACATGTTCATGGTGTGTAAGTAACGAAGCATGAGTTCCATGAAAATACCAAAGTCCCATTAGAGATCTCCCTCATTTGAGATTTCCTGTGGGCTCCATGAATGGAATCCATGCTTGAAGTGGGGTTGTGTTTAATCCAATGGGAGGATACTTTGTAATGCTCATGTACACTGAAGTGCTCTTCCGTTGTAGAGAAGGATGTGATCATGATTTGAGAGATGAGAAAGGAAAAGTTTGGAGGGTCTGTTGTTTGGGATAGAGGGGATAATGGTATTTATTGGAAAGAGATGGTGAGAAGAAGTGATTCCTCGGTGAAGAGCCACGTTGTTCTTTTTCTTAACCGCGGATCCCCCATCCTCGTCACTCCACGACGGCTTCGCAAATGTATGTGGCATCGCATAGACACCCGCAACTTCCCAATGGTTCAGATTTGTAAACATCAGTTTTATCTTGGAGAATCCCACCTCTTTACTCCGCAGTGGCCATAGAGGAACTTTGGCTTCGCACCAGTGACCTTGTTGTGGGGATCTGTGAATGACAAGGTAATTATGGGATCCGCGAATCGGCTACGTTTGGCAGCCCCATTGGACTCTGATTTCACCTTGCATCCATTTCATCCACACATAATTTTCCATCACCAATAGACATGTAAAATTAAATTCACAATTGATTGAAAATAATATCAATAAAAAATTAGCCACATTTTAGGGATATTATAATAGTAAATCACCCTATGCAACATGTCATTTTAAACATAATTTATACTATTTTCATATTCAAATATAATCATTGATCACCCTCCCCATGGGTAACCATAAACAAGTTATAAATAAATTTGGAATAAAACCACTAAAAAAATAATTCCATTTGTTTATTCAATTATTTTGGCTGAATTCAATGATTGCGCTATATCAATATTTCATAAACTAGAAAATTATCAAACCATAGGGTTATGATTTATACCACCTACCCTTAACAGATGATCCAATAATTATTCAAATAGAAAATTCCACAAGGAATGAGGATTGGATTATTTCAAAGAATTTACTAGATCAAAAAAAATCAAGATCAAAACTAAAAATTAATTTGGTCAAAGTATACCATCTAAATATATTTGATAAGAATTACGAGATGGATGAAATGTAACCAAAAATACTGAATATGTATTTCTCACAAAATTAGGATGTCATACTGGGAAATTTGGACCCCAAAATCTATTGAATAATTCCCTAGGGTATAAAGGAGATGTTCTATAGTGGATTTGAATGAAAATAAACTGCACAACTTGTTTAAAATAGAAGGTTATGCATTTATATGTTTAGTAATCAGATTACACAAATTTTAAATATTTTTAATGGAGTATAACAAAAAACCAATCACCTCAAATTTATTTTATTAATATCCAGAACAATTACATATTGTGTAATCCCTATAAATTAATTTTAAATGATCACAATTGATTTTTCATCACATTTTCCCTTTAACTATCCAAAACCTACTTTAAATCTTCTCAACATACCTAGAACCTTTGAAGAACTTAATTGTTTTATACTCGGACTCCTTTAACTCAGAAAATCATATATCCTAAAACATTAGGAAATTTTATTCAAAAAATATTGCCTATCTCAAAACACAAGTCAACCACCAAATCACAAATGGAAAAAAATCAAAAGAGATATGTATATTGAAAAAGATGATATATTACGTCTTCCATGATTGGAAGACCTAAAAACAAATCCTCAGTAAAATGATCGTAGATATTAGTTATGGAATGTAAAATTATAATAAATTAATGAGTAATGATTTTTTATAACCAGTCTTGCCTTATTTCTCCCAAGGTTATATCATCCAAATATATTTTTATTAAAATACAAAGAAAATTATTCAAATTAACAAGCCACATATACATTGATACATGGAATCCATTATTTAATTTTCATTGATCCTATCATTCTTATATATTCTTCAAATACCTATTATAAGTTGGAATTCAAATTAAATGAATAATTTATCACTGACCATAGTGAATATAAAACCATCACCATGGTTTTTTCCTTCATACAATTTATTTGTCTCCTGAACATTACCTGTCCACACCTATTGTAGAATACGTTAATATCTCACCCATTTTTTTCATCTCTATCATTGACTAAAACCAAATAAATATTTCTCACAATATCTCAAATAGACTTGTGAAACCTTTTATAGAAATAAATTTAATAAATTTACAACATATTTTGTATCTAATATATTTTTGTAATATATTTAGAAGGATTTAGTATGATTATGATAGATTCAAATTGAGTTTTTTCTTTATGGAAGATTATATATATGTTAACTAACTATTTGCAACATAAAACATGTTCTTATGAAATAATGGATTTACATCCTACTATAACTCATATGATACTAATTTTTCATGATATTTGATATATTATTATGGCATTGAATACTTATTTTTGATGAATATATTTAAAAATGGAAGTATCTACAATTCACGAGTTTTATCAATGATGAACCTTTTAGTTACATCATAAAATTAATGTTTACAAGGTATTGTGTGTTTAGGAATTACTCCATTCTAAATTTTATTGATCAATATTAATTGGTAAGACTCGTAATCCATCATCCCTATTTTGATCATAGTGTTGATGTGTATATGGTAATGTGTGTTTTGAAATAACTCAATTCTATAGTACATTTATTGATGGATGCTTGGTACAAACATTCTTTAGCAAACCAGCCTAAAGCCACTCATATATTCTAGTAAGTAATATATCATACATCTCATTCACATTCCTCGAACACTTAATGGAATATAATTAAGTATACATAAATATAGATTAACCTTGTAATAGTTAATTATTTATACCTAAACTTGTTCCATTATATTTGAGTCTTACCTTTATTTATAAATTTTTTTCCAAAAGTATGTTCACAAGTATGTCGACAGTACCTAAGGCCTTTAACATCAAAGAGTCTTAAAGCATGATTGTTATATATTTGGATATTATTTATATATTCATGAAAAAATATTTTCATGCCACAACTGGGTATATTGGTTTTACTTTTTATATTCTTCACACATTTCCCATGATTCAGGTTTCACATGATTAGATTATTTGACACAAAAACAATGATTATTCAAAAAACTGTAAAAATGAATCCTTATGTCCAACACACACATGAGATTAATGTTTTCATGATACTCCAAATTTTCAAGTGGAATCAATTAGATTTTCATTATAGATGTTCTCACCACTTATTGTAGGAAACACATTTTCTTAGCAACTTGGATAACACATCTAAAATCAAGAAATGGTTTTTTACATAGATGGTTACTGCATATAAGTTCCCATATGTGACAAGTATATTGTATTTTATACCCATGTATTAAATGAAAACCATTATTTTTATTTGATAAAAATGATTAAATAAGGGGAGACAACTTTCTTCTTAAATTCAGTTCATTGCATTTAAACATTCATATATATATATATATATATCATTATATGGATAGATAATAACCTACTTTTTAATACATTTTTAAGGATGTTGTGAAGGTTCCATTATAATAACTATTTAATTTTTTTCACATTTTCCATCAACTTATTCCCCATAAGAAATAAATATTAATATTTCATTAATTTTGTTATTGATTGGGGAACCTTACTAAATAAGTAATGAATGATTTTTTCCATACTGTTCTGTTTGTAATATTAGAAAAAATAGTAAATGGGAGAAAATTATATGGGAAGTGGATCCATGGAATAATCATGATCCATCCCTGAATTTTAATATATCACATGTAATCATAATCTATTCATATCATCACTTTTCTTTATCCAAGAAATCTTCTTTGTGATGAGACAACATGTGAAGTTATATATGTCTTGATGTTGTGTCCATAACTCATACCAGACCTTGATGATACCATTATGATAGAACCATCATATGAGTCATTCATGAGTCTCTTGGTTGAATTTTTATACACTTACATCTTGTGTTTTCTTAATATGTATTGGTAACACTATCACCTTGAATTTTAGATGTCCAGTACTTTAGGTAAGCACATGTACTATTCATTGGAAACTCATTCTATTTTGGACCTTATTGTGGCCCAATTTTGTCCCAGTGTAATTCTGGTATTTATTTCCATTTTCTACCAATATATCATCTATAAAATTGTATTAATATCTTGATTACTCATAGAAATTTTCATATTATTAATTTTAAATGTCTCCAACTGTGTTCTAAAATTTTATGAACCCTCTATACTAGAATAAGAATAAATTTCCACTTGAGTATTCTAGAGAAAGGATACATGAACATCTCTTCATAGCCTACGAGCTATGGTTACATCACTATATGGAGAGTTCAATTTTGGTGTCCGACTAGCCAACATCATTAACCCGGAGCTCCTTAATCAATATAGTGGAGTCTGATACCCAACAAAACATTACATTCCATCACCCAAGAATTTTCATGTAACATCGAAACATGCCGGCTATGGATAATTATTTTCAACCAATACTAGTGGATTGGACCAACCAGACTCATAAGATCTCCCTGGTAGTAAGATATAAACACAACTATGTATGAAAAGAACACCGAACACCTAGTTTTGAAAAAACATGATTAATGGAAGGACTCTAATGAATTAATATTTCCTTTGTGGTATTTGATAATTTAATATAGTAAAATGAAATAATTTTCCATTTCAATGACTGTTCAATGCGATCATGCAGACAACATAACAATAATTTTAAATAGAAAAAATTCCACACACATTTTCATTTTATCTTTTTTTGATTTTTTATTATAATAAGTGTTCGCGTATAATAAATATAAATTTAATAAAATAATAAACTAGACAGATGAGAAAATAAATAAATAATTACATGATCATGAGATGTTAACTATTATTTAATCCATTGTGGGATTAATGAATTTACTGACCCCCTAGGGGAATTCTATAAGATAATAACTTAATTGAATTATAGCACATGAAACTACCATACATTCATCTTGTTTGGTATACACTGGCTCTCAACTTGAAACACACCACCCAAGCTACTCTGATCATTACAATGTATACTCACACACAGGTGAGGGGAACATGGGGTTAAATATTAAATTTTCTCTCAAAAATGTTTACATGCAGGCCCTTATACAAATTAAAGATGGAGGGATGATGCGTATATCATATATATAAAATAAATATTACATTTTATAATAAATAAGTGCAATAATTAAATTAAACAAATAATAAACAAAACATGCATAGGTCGATCTCAACACATGACCAGTCAACATGATATTATAATTCACAAGGTAAATTAAATTTTCAAAATTTCATCTCGGGGGGGGGGGGGGTGGTTTGAGGCATTAACATGCATTAAAATAATTTTATTTGATTATAAATACATCCCAACACACCAAAATTATTTTTTTTATATTCTATACAATCAAATTTATTTTTTTAATTTTTAAAAATATTTATTGTCTATTTGGACCTAAAATAGATCCCCAAAAATTTATTTTGTATTAGTAATGGGTTGAATGGGTCTGGAATGTTAGATCCAAACTAAATTGTTCTATCCTGGGATGGGGAATCCATTTAAATAAATACAATATATATATATATATATATATTCATTGTAGTAATCTAAAAAAGCATTGTGAATTTGTTTTATCATTTATAAAAAAGAATTTATGAGAATATTTGAATAATCTTCTATTAAATTCATTGTACATTGAATTATACATGATTCCATTAGAATGATTAAACTAGTTTTCATGGGAATATTTATTCCTTTAATTATTTATTCTTCCATGAGTAGCATCTACCTACATTCATGGGAATAATTAAAATTTTAGTTAAACATGATTTCAAGGAAATATTGTATTCCCAATGGTATATCTCAACCATATTCCAATATATATGAATAATGTGAAACATAATTACACCAGGAACCAACAAAAAACATCCACATTGGTAGACATTAAAATGATGAAGAAATTAAAACAATAATTTTCATAGCTCCTTTTACACAGAACCCATTTATTTATGATCTTCCATACCGTGGAAATACAAACTCGTATCGACATTTTGTTCATTGTGATGGGAACATATCAAAAACCACATTCCAAATCATTTTATATGTAAATGAAATTTCAAATAATATGATTTAAATAATTGAATTTTAATACTGGTTCCAATTAAATAAATAATGTATGAAAAGGAAGAATGAAAGAGATTAAATTTTAAATTAGGTGTTTGGATCCATGATAAAAACACAGAATCCAGAAATCACATTTCCTAGATTTCTAAAATGATAATATGTAATTCGATATAAGAACAAGAAGTAAAATCAAACGAAAAATTAAATTATACCTCAATTGAATATAGTTTTTGGTTTGATTCATTATCCATTGTTGTGTCATGGCTATAAGATAACAATATAGACGTCCTATAGATCATCCAGACATGATCCATAGTTCTAGGATCCTATATCTATGTTTCACATGTGATAGAGCAAGAAATAAATGAGCTTTTCAACATCCCTTTGATATCATGAAGAACGTATACTCGATCAAGAAAATACGACAATGTTATTCCCTCAAAATATCATTGTAAAAACATCATATGAGTGTAGAGGAGTGTGAAACACACTAAATTCGTGACAATTTTGGTGAATTGATATCAATAGGATAAAATTTTCTTTTATAATAAGGTTACTATTTCATAAATCTCACTTTTTCCCCTTGAATAACATCTATTTTAGAACATTTTGAACATGTATTTCATAATAATATTCTCATTACTATCTAAAATATGAAATCACTCAATTGTGACACTATAAAATCATATGTGAGATAATATTATCCATTAACATGTCCTATAAGCTCTCTAAGTAATTAAACGAACCTTAAGCATCCTATGTTGGTTTGAAAAATCATATTTTTCACATATTAACATTTATGATAAAAAACATGCGAACAATTTGATAAATAAATTTAATAATAATTATTCTAATCCTTAATAATATTATTGAATTTGTTTTAATTTTTAATATTCAATTGCATACATTTACCCACCATTGCATGTGGGACCCCTTCATCATAAACTCCTATTCGTTAGAATTTGTGGAACTCATGGTTAGACTTAATGTTTGACCCTCTATGTCTATATCTCAATATCATTGATCATAATACACAGACCATGTTCTGATTCGAGCAAACAATCATGACCCATAAGGAGAGAAGGAATTTCATATCTATGAATTCCTTCCATAAACACTTTTTGTGCAATATAGTCTTTTTTCTCATGATATCCCATAATTCGGGATGCACACTTGTGTCATCATCTTTTTTTTGCTAAATATATTTCACGACCATATTGGATAGACTTACCTTCTTGTATAATGACAATTTATTTATGAATTTGATACCATCATAGTCAACATGGGCCCACGAGAAATCTCTTCCAAAAATCATTATTGAAACTTTTTATCTTGATCATTCAACCATTGTCATTCCATGAATAATTCACCCAACACAAACAACCTCACCAAGATTTCATTATCATGGTTTTCACCATTCAGAAAATTATGCGACCAGATGGTACACATTGATAATGATCGAATGTAGAGAGACCGATACACAAGTCCATACAAAGTAATAACCAATGACATGTAAAATATGTGGTGTATCTAGAGGTAGGTCTATCATCATGATCTCACTACTAGAGATCACCAAGTGTAAACTTCATAAAAATAAGTCTCAATTGTTATGATTCCACAACAACTAATAGTAAGACATAAAATCTTCCATGTCAGAATGATGTATCGACACTATAATACATATATTAAATACTACTATCATTGTATATTGATGATCTCATTACAGCTACAAGATAATATTAACATCTAATATGACATGTAATCTAAGGAAAATATAATGTAAATCGTGGATGATGAAAAATATATTCTATTATGGTAAGAACAGACGCATTTATATATTAATCTATATGCCAGTAAGGGAAATAAAATGTCTTATTCAAGTTGGGTCTAAGTATCCAACTATTACAACTTAATTTGGATGCATGTACCATAGAACGTATAATTTATGACTAGTTTTGAGTGGAATCTGAAGACCAATACCGCATAGGCTGGAATATTTATTATCGTTGTTGGATTACATACCTTGGAAGATAGAATAAACAATCTTATGTTTTTATTTTGATAACTGAAAAATGGTTGTAAAGGATTGATTCCCAATGAATCAATGTCAAAAATAAAAATAAATAAATAAATCCTATAGAAATTAAATATTCATAAGGAGTAGGTGTTAGTACAGTCTATGAAAATTTAATAATCAGGTGAAAACATAAAATGGTTGGCGGTACCACCATGAAAAATAGATTCCATTGTAACATATTCTCACATGGGAATCCACTATCTAGTCATGTCCTAGAAATATCCCCTCTCTTAGCATCCCTGATAATCCATCACAACATTCCAGGTCCCTCAAGTTCCACAGCTCCTAGAAACCCTCGTACTAGATCTCCTTCAATGTTCCAAGCCATCCACCATAACTATATGATACACACCAGACCAAATGTTTTTAGTGACTCCCTTTCACCATGATCATGAATTAAATAAAACACACCATCATATTACTTGTTTACCAGGAGGATGAAGGTTCCTATGAAGTACATTCCACTACCACATGTGATGAGATTCCCTATGTCCTGGTGCACTGGGATCTAAAAATGTTTACCATAACCATGGAAAAGACACATCGTATTCTATTTTATCTAGCCCATGAAATACATCCACATGTCTTAGTCTCCAAGAGATATCCATCCTCCTTCGAATTGACACTGGCATACAAGTTATTGACCATCATCCCACACCTCATTGACGGAAAATGTCTCCCCAGCATTTCACTCTTCTGAAAAACCATGATCCACTCCATTTCCTCCCCCGGATCATGGTTGGACTCCTATCATAGAATAATCTAGTAGACGGACTCTACCATAGTCCTATGAGGTTACCCTGGTTCATATGACCCATGAATTGTGGTTTTCATATCGAAACTAGGCAATCCATGGGTAGAACCAGACCAGACGAACCCAAAACAGGTCTCTCTAACTCAAAAACTCCATGTTAGGGTTTTTTCTAACCTGTGAAGTCCCTAGGTAGGATCTTCACGACCCATAATGGGACTCCCCGACTTTATAATTTTTGACATAGTGTATTTATAATCCGCAAATGCCTTGGGAGGGTTCTACCCTACCCATAACGGGCATGTGTGTGTTTTCATCGACCCACAATGGGTTTCAATGATCATTTTGGGCCCAATAAAAATTTAATTCAATCTAAATTAACTTATAAAATTAATTTAATTTTACTAATAATTTCAATTATTTAAAATATTACATTATTGTTTTAAAATAATAAGAAATTTATTATTTAAAATAACTATTATAACTTTTGGAATTAAATTACATTATTTGATTAAATAAATTCATTGAGTTTTAAATTTAATTAATTTACAAAACAATTAAAGTAAACGATTTTAATTTTATAACTCAATTAATGTATATTTAATATCTCTCAACATTAAATTTATTAAAATATAGTTTACTAATGCATTTACATTTCATACCCACTGATATTGTTCAATTAATTGAACTCTTGTATGTATGGTCAATTTTATTTACAAATATTTTGAAACATGTGATATTTTTAATATTTGTTTTATTTCAGAATATTTTCATTTTAAATTTTTAATTAAATATTTATAAAGGGAATGCTCTTCCAATTTATTTATTTTATTTGTTCTCTAGATACACAATATCTTATGGTAGAAAATTCTTGTACATTTTATGATGATGTTGTAATATGAGGACCCCAAAATGTCAAGCAGATATCTTGATGATATGTGGACACTGCCAAGTTGAGGTGCTACCATAAATAAGACACAGACACACTAAACCATGGATGAGCTACAACATGGGTCATGACACGACTCATGTATAAATTACATTGTTTATTTTTTATCTATTATGTTTCAATGGAAAAAAAACATTATATGCTTATGGTAATTCAGGTAATAATTTTCTTTATGCACCATTAATTATTTTATGTATGAAAATATTTACTTCAATATCACATAATATAATTGATTGAAAAAATTTATTTTGAAATAATCAATGTTTATTTATTAATGTTTAGATGATAACACAACAACTTAGTAAGAATATATTAATATAAATGGATTTAATTCGTCTAAAAATATAAAACCCTCACAAAAATATTAAGTTGTAAACACCTTCAATTATTTTAATTTGATAAAAAAAGAGAGTATTGGTTCTCGTCAGCCAAATATTAGGTTTCTGCTTACTACCAGACGGTTTTTTTGTGAGTGATGGGTTGACATAACAATTTCTGGATAAAAATAAGTAACCAAAAATAGCTCGCCGTATTATTAGAGGAAGTTATTGTTTAAATAATATTTATGAATACAAAACCAAAGACATCACTCAATAGATATACGATTCGTGAGTTAATGGGGTTTTATAGACAACATTCAACCTCGAAATACCTGGGTACTTTTGTAGATATATCATAGAGACTACGATAATAGGTTTGATGATGTTTTACAGTATTATACTCAAGAAATAAAGTATTTGGATTCATACATATAGGGATTATAGATTTCAATAATGTATTGGGAGGTATTTGATAAGTTAATAAATCAATAATTTATAATTATTAATCAAGATAAAAGTATTAATATTATAGTTGTTATTTATGAAGGAAATGGGAAGTAAAATCACATGTTTGCTTCAATACCTATTGGTAAAAGAAACTATCCAAAATTTAATGATTTTCAAACATGTAGAACATATGATTTTTTATATTCTATTATATCATAAATTCAGGGTTCTAGTGTCCATAATACCTGTTAAGCCACCTCATGAAGCAAGTGTGTCAAAAAAATTATGAGAGACTAATGTATAATTAATATGATGTTCATGTCATTATATATTCATCAATGTTTAATTTGAGTTGTGAATAATAACCCTAGATGGTCTCTCCAATATGATGGTGTTCTCTTCTTTGCGGATTGTTTTGTTATCCCAATTCATATTTTTGTGCTTGGGTATAATGTATGAATTAGATATTTAGGTTACCTCGTATTACACCGACTAGTGGATAATGTAATAATATATAAAACCTTCTGGTTTCATCCAACCTCTTCTAGTTCTTGATTGGAAAAAATATGAGGTGTTTGTGGAATTTTTATTGGAATTCCATGGGCTTTATAATGATATTATTGTATATTTTTTTTTGATTATTGGAATTAAAAAATATTTTAATTTCATTTAAATTAGGCACCACTAAGGATCAACTATGTGGGTTGTATATTCCAGAGGTTATCGAGTTATATATGGGTACCTCTGATATTATCTCAGATATAGAACATATGTTTACCCCTCAATTTTGGAATAGTCTCCATGAGGTGATGAGAACTGAGTTCTGTTTGAGTACATATTATCATCCACTAATAGATGGTATAACAAATAGTTCTATTCAAATTCTAAAGGATATTCATTGAGCTTGCATAATGGATTTTCATGGATCATGGAATTTCCATCTGGGACTGGTTGAGTTTTCTTATAACAATAGTTATGAGTCATATTTTATAATGGTTAACATTGAGGGTTTATATGGACACCAATGAAGATCAATGGTTCTTTGGGAAGAAGACGGCTTGACATCCACTATAGGACTAAGCCTCATTCTGGATGCATCAAAGAGGAACATGGATATGTATTGGTGTTTTGTTACATCTCATAGTTGAAAGATGTCATATATAGATGTTCAATTTCATCCATTATAGTTTTACATTGTTGAATGAGTTTTATTAATTGTTCTACCTCGATTTGATCACATTCAACATGGAAATCATGGGAATGTGGTGCTGAGATATGTTAGACTATTTGAGGGAATTGAGCGTCATGGGATTATTTCATATCAGTTGTCATTTCCATATCATTTGATTGGTATATTTTATTTATTCTCTATATCTCATCTTAAGAAATATCATCATGATACAACTATCATTCTTAGTTTGTAAGAGATTTAGTTGAAGCTGGATTCTTTAGTTTTGGAGCATCCAATGGAGATCATGGATTCTTAGGTGTGTTCTTGTGTAGAATTTACACTCTATTGGTCAGAGTTTTATGGAAACATATATAAACTTCTATTTGAGACATCATAGTGTAAACCTTTAATTAGGGAGTTGTGGCCTCACCTCTGTTTGGAGAACCCTTATTCAACATCACATCAGGGGGATATAATGTGGTATGACAAGTATATTGTAACATCCTAGATTATTTATGTTTGAATATTTTTTTAAGATTGTTTTCTTCAGGTTCTATATTGAATAAGAATAAAATTTTATTTTTCTCCATAGGTATGTGTTTGGTACTACCTATAGGCTATATTAATTATATAAATGCCTGGAATACGATGTAAGTCATTTATTTGGAACATACAATTAAATGATTTAGGGAACAAGAATATTGCATTCCATAAATTATTTTATATATGTTAAATTTCATTTATACCATAATACCCACATTTATTCCATAAAAACATCATTCAGTGTAAATTTTACAAAAGGTGATTTTTTACTGTACATGGATTATGGGGAGTTTACATCTTAAAAGAGTCCTCTACATAGTAAAAACATCATGCCTAATATGTTTTCTACATTTTTTACTTAAACACTAATTTGTTCATTGTGAAACCTACTACCTATAACCCTAGTAGTTTTCAATGTGATTTTTTGTGTCTATTAGATTTTGAGAACACTTCATTTGGCACTCAATATCTATGGGGGTTTAAACACTTCTATTTTGTACATTACATTTATGCTTCTTTATATCTATTGGTCCGGGTAGCTGAATTGTGTTTCATTTTTTGGACTCATCAAACTCGTGGTGAACAATTTTTATTCTTTCTAGATCTGATGTTTACATTTCTTTAAAAGTACAACTCTCACATTGGATTTTTTTGGACTTCATATATAAGATAAGGAATGTGTGATCTAGCTTCACTACTTACACATTTTTTTTATGGAATCTAATTTTAAAAAGTGGGAATTGATTCTCACGACTCAATTTACTATGATTCATTCATTTTGGTTTTGGAGGATCTCGTTGCAGGTGTATCTGTTACGAGTTGAGGTAGTTAGTTATATCATTATCCATTATTGTTCAATTTTGATTTTTATTTTATTATATATTTATTTATAAATAAATTAACAGGATTTTTTTGTATGCATAAATGGATATGAGATAAAACTATTATCATGGTTTTGGTTAATAGAAAATGGTTTCTATAAATGACTCGTGAAATATTTTTTTAAAGAAATTTTTATAGAAGAAATGGTTTTTTTAAAATTATAGTGGCAATCCTAGTTTAAATATGATTTAACAAAATGAAACTAATAGAAATACTTAGGTTTTCAGTTGGAAGATATAGAAAAGGGTAATCATCCTTTTTTATTTTATGGGGGTTCACTGATGGAGTGTTATTGTTATCCCTAGTCCCATTGTTCTCATAAAAGGAAATTGAAATTGAAGATGGTTTACTCATATGTTGTTCATATTCTTCATATTCTTATGTTCCATGGACTCAAGTGATCCCTATTCATTGTTTATTATATGCGTAGTCTACTAGACTAACCTATTTTGATCATTTTCCCAATTTACCATTTGGTTTTGTCTTTTTATTGTTATGGATTTTATATACATTCTTTGAAAATTATAAATTTTTATTGAAATTATTCTTTGAAAATATATTTCCAATATTGTTTTAAAATTATGGAAAAAGAGAAATAATTACAATGATTTTGATAAAAATATATTTTTCATCATTAAGACCATGTTTTTATCTAAAATGGTCATATTTGTATTTTTATAGTGACATGTTATGGAACAGTTAGATTGTATTGTTTATCTCACACCCTTCACACCCCTTCAAAAATGTGTTTAACCAGTTATTTATTTTTTTGTAGGAAATAAAACACCACCACTGTAAAGTGGAAAGGATTATATTAGTTGGGTTTGGGTATCCAGGGGTAGGATTATGGAATGTTTTCTAAATTATCTTATGGATTATTCACTTCTATTTTTATATTTACTTCTTTGTTGGACATATAATATTGGTTTATGTTTTCTACATTGACATATATAACTTATACTAAATTATTTCAGTTATGGAATATATTTCATTATGTTTTCCTTCCACTGTTTATTTCTTATATGTGTATATGTTATTTTTCATCTTGTTCGGGTTGGGAAAAATCATATGATCTGGTTGTATTGGATTCCTAGGTGCTAGTCTCTATCATGTGGTGATCTAGAATTCCAATTGGGAAATGTGGAAGATTAGGATGGTTGCCAGTATTTGAGGGTATTTCTGGTCAGTTCATTACTATATGTATGTATGTATGTATGTATGTATGTATTTGTATATGGGTGTATGTATGCATGCATGTATGTGTGTATGTATGTATGTATGCATGTATGTATTTTTGTTTATATTCATGTATGTATGCATTTATATATATATGAATGGATTTATGTATGGATACATGTAGGTGTGCATGGATGGAGGTATGTTTGTATGTATGGATACATTAATAAACATTTACATATTTATGGATGAGTTCATGAGTGTATTCATGTATGTATTCATGTTTGTATGTATATATGTATTTGTGTGTGTCGGTGTCTATCTTTGTGTATGTGTCAGTGTATGTATGTATGTTTGTGTGTGTGTCTCTCTATATGTCTGTATGTCTATATTTATGTGTGTGTGTGTGGGTCTTTATGTATAATTTACATATGTATGTATGTTTGATTGTTTTTATGTATATATTTATGTATGTATGTAGTGTGTGTGTGTCTTTGTATGTATATATGTTCTTATTCATGCATACATGGATGCATGGATGTATTTTTATTTGAATGAATGCATTCCCTCTTGAATGTTTTATTTATTTTTTATTGTGGTTTAGTTTTGAGAAGTGTTTTCAAATAGGTTTATTGGGTTATATGGTTAAAAATGTTAAATATATTCATTTTGGAATTCAACTTGGATTTTAAACTCTAAATATACCTTCAAGAATATGTTGAATTTTTTTCCAGGAAATAGGTAAAGGCTATGGCACCATATACCTGGGTAGTTATTCTTGATTTCCATCATCTAGTGTTTTGGCATGGAGACATGGTCCCACAACTATTGTATCGTTTGGATTTTTTTTTGGTATTTTGTATCTGCTGGGATGTGTGTAATAGTTGATTGGTCTTGTTCACATTTCTTTTGGGTTTTTTGTTATGAAATGATATACCATGTATATGTGGCCCCTATTCCATGTTTGCATTTTACGATTCATTTGGTTTATGGAATATATTTTTCATATACAATTTTCCCTGTATTTTTGTATGTTGCTGACTCTAATGATGTTATTGTGGCCATTCCATTTCATTGATGAGTCATGTTGGGTTACAATGGGTGAAATTACTCCCATGAGGTGGTTATTCCTTTTGATATTCACCAACCCATGGAAATTGATAATTTTTTTCCAAAATTGAGGAAGGCTGGTTTGGTAACATGATGGGTTGACCCAGTATGATTAGTTGAAAAATGGTATTAGGGTTGGTTTGTTTTTTATTTGGGAGTTAGTGGTCAGCTAGGGATATGGCCATATAGACTCTATATGTAGTAGTAAGGGAGTACTTGGTCATCTCTTCTTCATGTTTATCCTCAAGTTAACATGGGTATCATGGAATTTTTGTTATATTTTGATCTTGATTATGGGTTTTTTTGATGATATTTTGATGTACTTTCTTGTAAATATTTAGTCTCAGGGTGATCCTAGTGGTTGTTTTTTGGTTTTCAGCATCAAATATGGAGGTCTAGAGGAGGCGTGCAATGTGTGTGCATGGTTAGTAGTAATATTGGACAACCTTATGGCTTTTCCTACCAGCTCCATAAGCTCATGCATGGTTGGAGTTCAGTTTTTGTAATTGTGTGGCCAAACTGTGAACAGTTAGAAATACATGATTTTTTATTATTTTTCAATGTTTTCATTTGTATAACATTTGATTATAATACTTATTGTAGATACCCATTATGAGGTTGTATTTTTTCATTTTTTTTGTGTTTTTTGGTGGAATCTTACTTGATAAAGCTTGTGTTTTTTTCTTATATACAATACCTCCCAGATGAACCATGAAAATTTGTGGAGAGGGTATTGGGGAGAGTACCATACCTGTGACCCCTACTCTTGATATAGAATTGATGGATTTTTTTTATTTGTAAAATTAAATCCTTAGGACATGTGGGTGGTTGATAGATGTCACGAATGGTTTACAATTCTTATGAGTTTATGAGTAAAATCCATCAGTGTTTCATGGCGACAAGGGTTTCGATGAGCCTGATGAGGGGTCAGACCATATCTAGTTAATATTAGAGTTTATGAATACCCCTTATAACACTATAGTGGGATTCAGCACATACATACAAAAGGGATTGAGAAAAATGTGGTTGGAGTTGATAGTGCCTTTGTGGAAGCATAATGATCTCACCTAGACCATGTTCAAGAAGGCTTTAGAACATCATTTTTACCCAATTTCTATTTGGGAAGTGAAGTCATGTCAGTTTTCAATACTTGAGAAAAGGGTTCTTTCTGTGATATAGTGTTCATCATGATTCACTAAGTCAATTCATGTCCCTCTAGATTTACTTAAGAATTACAACATCAAGGCTTGGTGTTACAAGAAGGGATTTAGTAGAGAGATCAATCCATTATTATATTGATCTATTTACTAATTTACTCAGTGGTGGTTGATATCTCATCTATGGCATATGAAAATTTGGCTACATTGATAGGTCTCTATGGTGTTCCTTCAGTGGGGGAGCCAAATTTAATCATGAGGAAATAAGCGGATGTGGGATGAATCTCATCAAGGCAGTGGAATGAGTTTCCATCAATCATTAGGGTGAGCTCTTATAGATTCTATGACGAATATGTAATTTGAATGTTACAAGATAAGAAATACTAGAAATGATAGGATTAGTTACTCAGAGACTCTAATGGTGTGCCAATAGTGTAGGAATCTGGTTCATCTTCATAAATTATGTTAGATGTATTCATGAGGGAGTGTCATACTGTCTACCATTTCAAAGGGATTTTATGTGTAGTCAGATGATTCCAAGGGCGGTCCATATTTACATAAATATAAGGGGTATTCCCACTATTGTATGAATATACAGTGAAAAATTGATCTTGGGAATCTCCATGTTGAAAAGGTTATTCCGGATGACTCATATTTTATGTTGTTCACCGTTAAAGGTATAGTTTTTATTGCTTCATATTTGGAATCAGTGTTTTTTTGACCTCGTTGAACCTCATTATTTTATTTCTATGAAATTTCACAATTTATTTTGTATGTGAGATTATTTTATTTAGTATGTTATTGTATTTTATAACATTACTGGGTAGGAATATGGAGAAGTGATTCAAGTTCCATGGAGGTCATGTTCTAGATGTTATAATGGGAGTTGTGTGGCACTTCGTTATTTTTACATTGGATGTTTTAGACCTTATTTTAGGATCATATTGGTTGATTGGATTCCTGGAAATTACTGAAAATTATAAACATTAGGAATGGATTCACTCTCTTGATGGGATGATGCATGTCTTTTTGGGTGAGTAGGATTTATATTTATTGATGGAGAAACCATTTTATTTGGAGTTTGGGTTGATCTCGTTTCATTTTTCAAGGTTGTTTCGTAGTAATATGAAGTAGGCATCGGTGATTGGAAATTCAATGGTCATTGACAGTTTCTCTGATGTGTTTATAGTTAATTTTTGGAATATAATCTTACTAACTGTTTGAGTTTACTGTCGATATTCTCCCTATATGAAATTTATCTCTTTATTGTCTCACCATATGGATCCAGCCATGATAAAGTGTTGAATGTTCATCTAGTGTATCTGGAGGGAAAGGGTTTCATCAATTTAATCATGTAATTATGGGATTCACTAGATCAATTTTCATAGAATTCATATGGTGGCCTATGAATTCACATAACCAATTTTATGCTTAACTAGGTGAATGTGGATATTAAATACTCATTGAAAAGAATTTTTTATCTATTTGATGATATCAAGGGGTCCCATTGGTTTTAAAAGATTGATTTTTGATATGGGTACCACCAGTTTAGGGTTTTAGTGTAGGATGTTGGATCAAAATATTTTTGAAGCTGAAAATGGAGCCTATTTAGTTTTTTTTTGACAGTACACACTTGGATGATTGGGGAGATTTTTGGGAATGTATTCGTTCATTTAATGCTAACTATTTTATTGATGGTGGAATTGTTTTCTTGTGTTTAGAAAATATTATGACCAAAAAATTAAATAATGCATTAAGGAGTATGGAAATGTAATTTCCATTCAAGGATAAATGTGGATTTAACTATTTTTCAAAAATTATGTTTCAGGTTCATCTCATCGAAATATGGAAAATGAAAGAGTCACATGAATGAATTGGTTCTTTAAGAAAGATTTTGTTTTGTATGGAAGAGACTTAAGCTCCTAATACGACTTAAAAAATGGTATTATATACTCGAGGGAAATGTTGTGCACAAGGTAGTGTACATGTGATAAACTATCATATGGGGTCCTTGACTTCAATATAAATGAATCTACCATCATTCAAGACATAGAACTTTTTTCCATTAAATATATGGTGTCTCTATCACGCCAAATAGTTGTGAGTATATGAAATATGAAATTTGAATCTTATTTCCACAATGTTCCTTAATACTAAAAAGGCTAAATGATTAATATGGTCTGGTTATGACAAATATAGTTGTTGTGAAAAATAATATTGTGTGAGAATTAAAAAATGCATGCAAGAAGAGTTGATTAGTGAAAGTGAAATGTTGATATTCTATCAAATTTTAATTATCCAGATTGATTGATCAATTATTCAAAGTGAATAAATTCAAGACTATGATTCATTTAGAGTTTCAATATACTTAGATACAAATACATCAATTCCAATATACTGAAGTGACCTTCAAGTTGATATATTGAGTAAAATGTAACAAAGGCAATGTGTAGGAAGGTGTCGATGGATGTGATTTAAGGGAAATAGCGTGTTGTCCCTAAAAACATGTAGATGAAGTGTCCCTTGAATAGAGTGAATATATAGAATGTTTTATATTAAAAATGAAGTTAATAATAGTGGATTTGGGTATGACTGTCACACTTTCAGCATATGCTCCTGGGAGTAGCCCATAACAGTGAACCGTGAAAAATTATTGGGTTGTATCATTGCATATTATTGTATTTTTACATCACATTCTAATCTACTAGGTAAAATAGGTCCCTACCATTGTGGGAAAAGTATTCCTTCCTATAAGAAGAAAAATATGATACTCTGATTCACCAATCCCCTCTCAAGTTGATCCGAGGTCTTTTACGTGGTATTAGAGACTATAGGTTGCCGATGTTAAAATTTCCTTCTCTACTATCATAGAGAATTTAGTAAATGTTAGGGGAGTCTCCATATTTGATTGAAGAATATTCCAGATTTGGAAGAATGGGATGATATCTCATCTAATATGTCTTTTAATCTAAGTACTCATTGATACTTCACAAGGGATTTAGGTCACTGATGCAACCTGACATTATATAACTGAAATAGATAGAATAATGCTTGATGAAGTTTCCAAATAACAAAATTCACTTATTTATGCAATATCTGATCAAAAAAATCAGATGGTGGTGATTATCACTTTATCCAAGACTATTTTGGAAAAACTAGACATTATATATAAAGCTAACAATAAATTTAAGGAGAAATAACACCATGTTTTTTACAATAGGTTTGATAATCTGAAGATGCATTCTGATTAAAATTAAGATCCCTTTTTTAATCAAATAATTGATGTTCAAGGATCAATATTAAGATGTGGTGATCAAATAAATGATATAATTATTTTGAATAAAATCATGTGATGGATTTCACCACTATACAATCCCAATGTGTCCGAATTTGAGGAAATGGGTCTTTATAAAAGTTACGTTGATTATATACTGAGTTGTTTAGAGGAATATGAAATGAGTTTCAAATTAGAGGATGCAAGAATTTCAACTAATCAAGGAGATTAATTTCAAATCCATGGAAAAACATGATATTTCTAGATATACTTTCGATAAAGATAACGAGGAACATGGAATTCATCCTGTCAATGATACTAAATTGAAGAGAGGAAAATAAATATTTTATGGAAAGATACCTCTTGCCTATTTTCATTGTGCTAAAGTTGGAAACATTGCATACCAGTGTTAAAGGACGTTCTAATATTCTGAAATTGAAGCCGAAAACCTATTGAAGCCTTATAAATGGTTCCCCGATAATTGAGACTTCTTGTCTAGAATGAAATTATAGAGTTTGTTATTGTCTAAAATGAAGAATATGATGATAATGATTTTTTTAGGATGAACAACCAGTGATTAAATATACAAAACATGAATCCATGATGGATACAATTAAAAATTACATACTATCAAAAAATAAAGTAACATATGATTAGTTGACTACTAATGATTATATCCAGAAGGAACATAAGGATTCCCTTGGTAAACATTAAATTCCATGCATGGATAAAAACAATCAACAATGATCAAAGACCCAAACGCATGAGAAAAAATTGAATTTTTCACAATGGTGATATATCGAAGTCTTAAAATAACATGGTTCAAAATAAAGGGATGCTGAAATATGGAAATGTCATAACATCACCTAAATTAATAACAAGTAATTCCTCAAATAAAATTGAATAAATAAATAAAAACTATAAAAATTATAAATAAATGATCAGCATTCAAAATAATTTTTCAATTAAAGGTGTCATGAGGAGGAATAGATGTGGGAAGACATTTCCTCTTATGAAATATCAATTTTTTGGCTATCTGGGATATTCCATGTCATACTATAATGATGAAAGTATCTATATTAATGGGTAACATCAATGAATTCAATAAAGGAGAAGGTTTCATATTGTAATTATTATAGAAGAAATTGTTTATATGGAAATAGTTTTTATTGTTCAATCATTGTCTATATAATGTTCATTGAAGGTAGAGTAATTCAAGGAACAATACATATAGAAAAAAGTGACAATTCAATACTTTCCAAATGGATGTTGATTCTCCTAAAAATAGATCTTATCCTATGAATGTATAGTATGGGATTCATAAACATGTGAACATGGAAAATATATTTGAAATGACATCTATACCATTAAATAAATCTAATATTTCATGTTATGAAAAGATTAAAATAGAGAAATCCATTCTCACAGGAGACACTCTCAAATCTACCAAGAGTAGTAACAACTGGATTATTAATAGAAGATTGTCATAACATATTATGGGAAAGGTATAACAATTAAATATTTTTATAAAATAGGATTACAAAATAGTAAGGTACAACAATGATGGTGCATTGATGATAAAATGTAACACCCCATGCTTCTACTGTATGCTTCTTTTTGAATAATGTGATAGCGTGTGTTGTACGCAACATCGAGTTCTAACACACCACAACCAATCAAACTAGCCATTATGAATAGTAATACCTACACTTTGAAATTTTAAAAATTTTATCTCTCAAAATGTACATCATTTTTGGATTCGGATTATTAAATTTATCCTAGGGTGAAATTTTGGAACTTTTTGGATAATATTTATATTTTGATGAATAGTGAAAATTACTGAATTTAAATTAAAACAAACTTTTTTAATCGAAATAATTTATATTGATAAATTATGAATTTTAATAGTTTTAAATTATATTTTGAATATATTTTTACCATTTAATACAATTTTGGTCATTGTAAATAATTTTTCAATTAAACCAGACATAAACAAGTGTCAATCTTTTCATAGTTATTATCTCTTAAAAATACGCTTTATGTTTTAACAACAGAAATTAATTTTAAATTAATAACTATCACTTCTGTGTTTTGAATTTGGAAAAATGGATTCCATATTTTTAATCAAGATGTTCATATTGTGTAAATAGGTAAAAAAAAATTTAGTTATTTTGAATAATTACTTCGTTAAATATTTGATTTACCATGGTTAAAAGGTAAATCCAGTAAATAAGGGTTACAAAATAATATTATAATAATACTAAATTACCCTAAAACATGTCCTAATCTTATTGGTGGATAAATGTCCGACAATGGTCATATTTAGGTAGATTTGGGGACCCCATTTAGCCACTTGTAGGTGATAGGGACACTTTATTTTAATTACGTTAAAGTAAGTTCAAAAATGACATAAGCAGATATTGTTTAGAAAAAACAATTTTTAAATAGGGTTATATATGTTGGAATTTTGACTATAAATATTCATCAGAAATATAAAAAGATTTTATACATAATGATATTTTATTTATAAATTTTATACATTATGTAATTTAATTTATTTATGACACAATGATGATTCAGTGATTACCATAATTGTGAATACTTAAAATAATTGATATTATAAATACCCAAATAAATATAATTTGAGACTATTTATGAATTAAAGTAAATTTATAGTTTATTATGACATATTAGGATTGATTTAATTTACTTTTTTATAACTAATAATTCTGTAATGATTTTTACAAAAATCAACTATTGAATAGTGTCAAAATTGACATAAAAGAGTTTTTAAAACAAATATTATATTATTAATTGATATTAAATTCCTAAAAATCTAAGGATCGGAAAACTAACTTATATCATGATAGGTGTATCATTAAGGGGCCACTTGGGGGTCTCTTGTTTGTATATTGAATTTTTATTAACCATATAATATAAAAATACAAAGAGACATTGTAACAGTGAAACTAATTATCTTAGAGTTAATACTTAATGATAAGGTTAATATAGTAACCCAAACCTGTCTAAATTCTATTGGTTCAATGTTTTTCGACCCATAACCACCTTAACCTTTAAATAATCAACTTTTATCCATTAGAAACCGAATATTAATTTATTATAAATTAATATTTATAGCTTTTCCATAGGTGCTCCTCACCCCTCTTATAAAAGGGCACTCCACCATATCATTACTTCACACATTCAAAGCCTTTTGGATCAGTCAACCTCTACCAAAATACTCTCCCAACTTCCGTTAATACAACCTAGAGGCCTTATATTGTTCATAAAGCCATACTATAGAGCCTTTTTGATCAAATCAAATGGATGAACCCGAAGAAGATGTAATGTTTTCACCACCCTTTTTCAAATTTATTTCATATTAAACTTATTCTTTCTATGTTATTACCAATCTAAATTAATAACTCCAGTATATTATATATATTGTGATGTTATTATATTAATGTTACATCCATATTCAGTATTCCATCCTCCCTTTGAAAAACATGTCACCATACACGCGTACATACGGTTTACCGTCTCCATGTAGTGGTGTAATTGTTATTCAATATATTATTATTTGGATGGGTATAATAATGATGTGTAATTCATTGAAAATAATAAATATAACATGATAATGATTCTATATATATAATATACCATCAAATTATATATAATTTAAATTTAAAAAGAATGATATTGTCGCTCGTGCGTACGTATGGACTACCATCTCCATGAACGCGATGAGATTCATTCTCCATCGTATCCATTCAAGTATAATTATCATTTAATGATTTAAAAATAATGTTTAAGGACTTGATATAATTCTGGATATGAATAAGATACATCCTATCGATGAAAAACATGGCTTACGTAACAAAACATATAAAAAAACGACTATGTTAATACCCGAAACGACGACAATACTAAGATATTATTAACAAAGCAATGATAAAAGATCATATATGATATTATTTGATTGTATATGATTCATTAATAATTTAATAAAAATTATTTCACCATTATACGGGATGTTATCCTAGCCCCAAACAAGTAAAAGTACAAGGTAAGGGTTTATTTCACAATTGCTTCATTATCCGAGGTTTTTTATACGTAATAATCTACTAGGACTTCTTTATCACCCACATCCATGTTTCCTAAAAATGTATTTCAATTTTTTTTACTATTTAGTAGAATATGAGTTAAAGTCATTTATACCCTTGTTGACTTTTATATGTGGTTTATAAAGGAACCTTTCCGTCGTTTTCCAAATAAGGTACTTTTTATCCATATCGACAGAATTAAGGTAAGAGTGTTTTTTTATCTTATATGGCATGTGCAACTATTTTATGCCGTTATAAAATATTCAAAGCTTCCCTTATAAGATTATAATAATATTTTCAATGAAAATGTTTTATTTTATAAAAATATGACTCTTAAATTCTTTCAAAATAAAAAGTGATATTTCTCTAAAAAGAGTTTTGATTTCATCTATGTCAACATCCATCGATGGATTTTACGCTTATTTGAAGTAGATTTATTATTATACAAAACATATATATTTTATTGAATGTTATGTGATATTTTTGGCTGTGGATGTGTTATTTTTATAGAATTCATAGTTTATGGATGAATTATTTACATTTAGTATGGTAGTTTTAATAAAAATATTTATGTTATGTTTAAACCTTTTAATATGGGAATTTATTGGACATAATATGTGATGGGTGGAGCCCGCTATAGCTCATAGATGCATCGGCAGGTCTCATGAGTCAAACTAGTTTATTGCCACAAGGACTTGAAAAAATCTTATTTGTTGTCTTGGCACGAGGCCTTGGCTATGTGGTTATGATAGTCTGGCATTATGCATTCTATCATTATGAAAGTTGTTATTGATATTGCATGTGATTATTAGATTATAATAATATCCATGTGAATAAGTAAATGGAATTATTTCGTTTTATTTTTTCCATACTATGTTTATGTTCATGTTTAAAAGGCTTTTGTTTTAGTTATACATTGCCTTACATGTTAATTCTTATTTATGAAATTTTCCGCTATTTTGTTATCCTTACTGGGAATTTGAGCTCACCCCTTTTCTATGTTTTATTTTTCCTAGGGTATGAAGAAGTAAATTATGAATGACCTGCAGGGATAGTATGAGGGGATAAGAGTGTGGTCTATGGATACTATGTTGCAGTAGTTTTCATTTTTATGATGTAATACTTTATGAATACATCTTGTGTTTCCAAGGCTACTAAACCAATCGTTCTTTCGAGATTTGATCTTTCTTGTGATCATGCCAATGTTATGTAATAATTCACCGAATCTAGGTAACTGGGGTCAGGGCATTACATTTGGTATCAGAGGAAGATTATTACAAACCTAGGAAGCTAGATATATATAAACAGTTATTAGAGCACATAGACCTAAGATGGACATTGAGGATTAGTATAGAATAACTTCCTATAATTTTGGTATTGTAGAGATTTTGTGAGTTTTCTGAGAAATACATCCCTGTTTAGATATGAGCAGGTAGAGGCAGCTCTGGAACAGATGTACGTAGGGATAAAACCTAAAAACACCACTTTGAGCCGGACTGGAACGGGAACTGGTGCACGATAACGGGCCTTGCTGCACTCTTGGTTATGACACTCTCGGGGGATATGGTTAGTATTGCTCTCATATTATTTACAAATCCATTTGAATGGTTTATGAGTATATACATCCTCAATGAATTTTTTTTTATGATTATGGATTATATCCATAAATAGTTCAATTTATGTTAAGTTTTTTATAAGCATGGAATTATGTATTTGGATTCATAAACTGATCTAGTTTATGCCATTTTCTAGAAATGGAGCCTAGTGGATGAAATGGAAACTGTATCAATGCACGCACTCCATTTACGGATTTCCCTCCTGCTCAAGATAATTATATTGGAACTGGTGATGCAACTGGTGACGATCAGCTAATCACCATACTGGGACAACTCACTCAGGTTATGAATAATAATCTTACCCATATGGAGCACCCTGATCCGAAGTGTGGAGGATCAATGGTAGATCGCTTTATGAGGCAAAAACCACCAACGTTCAATGGGAGTACAAATCCCGTAGTAGCAGAGAAATGGATAAATTCCCTAGAGAAAATATTTCAGGCTTTGGGGAGTAGTGAAAGGGAATAAGTAATCATGGCAGTTTATCACCTCACTGGAGTAGCTGACCAATGGTGGTCATTGATTCAAAACAAAAAGGAAGAGGATGAAGTATCAAATATATAATGGAGGGAGTTCAATTATCTGTTTTTTGAAAAATACTTTCCTCTTGACCGTCGAGCAGATATGGAAAGGCAATTTCTGAGTCTGAGACAAAAGGAGGATGAGAATGTCGCAATGTATGAGGCAAAATTTACAAGGTTAGCATGGTATTCTAGAGATTTTAAACTTAACCCAACAAGTATGATTGATCGTTTCTTTGATGGGTTAAAACCATTTCATCGTCGAGCATTAGTCTCACAATCCTTTTCATTTTACAAAGACATTGTCTAATGTGCTATAAAGACCGAAAAGGAATTCTCTAAGACTTATGACTTTAAAGAAAATCAAGAGAAGAAGAGATCTGCTGATCAATATGGGAATGGAAATAAGCAGAAGAAGGTAAAGGTTGAATATCTATCTTGTGGTAAATGTGGGAAGAAACACCCTGGTACTTACTTGATGGGAACGAGAGTCTGTTACAAGTGTGGTGAACAATTCCACCAAGCTCATGATTGAAAAGGTAAAAAGGATGCTACCATTGTTCAGTAATACAATTATAGGGAGATGGAACATTATGCCAATGAATGTCCTAAGTGTTAGGTGAACTTACCTCAGCAAATTCCAAGGGATCAAGTACATGCTTTTGTTATCTATACTGCTGAGGTAGAAGCTCCGAAAGACGCGGTGGCAGGTAATTTAATAGTTTCCTCATGTTTAGCAAATGCATTATTTTATTCTGGAACATCACATTATTTCATGTCTTCCTACTTTTCTAAGAAAATTAGATATTTCCAATTTGATTTAACAAGGGATTTGTCAGTTAAAACTCCTAAGGGAAGTATCATTGCAACAGAGTTTTGTGAATCAGTCCCCATTAGAGCACATAAATGATGTTTATCTGCTGATCTCATCATCATAAAAATGATTGAGTATGATATAATCCTCAGTATGGACTGTCTTTCAGACTTTGATGTGAAGATTTATTGTAAGAATAATGAGGTTACGATTCTTGGTGATGATGATAAGTAACACCTTATCTTTAGTTAAGAATCTTCACCACCTAATTCTTATCTAGATCCACCCCCATTAGCTCAACTAAATTCAATTATTGGAGAGGAAGAGAATGAAATGACTGTGGGTGAGTAAAGGAATGTTCAAATAAAGGACGTGCCTATGGTGAATGAATATGTAGATATATTTCCGGAAGATTTACCTTGACATCCTCTAGAACGAGAAGTTGAGTTTTCCATTTATTTATTTCCTGGATCAAGGCCTATATTGAAGACCCCTTATATAATGGCAACTGTGGAATTAGTCGATCTAAAGGAACAACTAGAGGAATTGAGTAATAAGGGATTTATTCTGCCAAGTGTTTCTCCATGGGGAGCCCAAGTTCTTTTTGTTAAAAAGAAAGATGGATCTATGAGGTTATGTATCGACTACAGGGAGATCAATGATATAACAATAAAGAACAAGTATCCCCTACTTCACATTGATGATTAATTTGAAAAACATCAGGGATCACAATACATTTCAATGATTAACCTTCGATCTGGATACCATCATTTGTGTGTGAAGAAGCAAGACATTCCGAAGATAGCATTTCGAACTAGGTACGAGCATTACATGTTTACAGTAATGCCTTTTGGATTGACTAATGCACCCTCTGTATTCATGGATCTGATGAATAGAGTTTTCATGGAATATCTCGATGAATTTTTTGTGGTATTTATAGAGGATATCTTGGTATACTCTAAAAGCTACGAATATCATGAAAATCACTTGTGCATTATCCTGAAGACTCTGAGAATACATAAATTATATGGGATGTTTAGAAAGTGTGAATTATGGATTCAGTATATTTCTTTTCTTGTCCATATTGCCTCTAAAGATGGAATCTCTGTTGATCCCTCTATGACCAAAGAAATTCATGAATTTCCAACACCTAAGAGAATAACTGAGGTACACGGTTTTATTAGATTGGCAGGTTATTATCGATGTTTTTTCCAGAATTTTGTCCGATTGGATAACCCATTAATGAATCTCACACGTAAAGGGGTTAAATTTGTTTGAAAAAAAGAGTGTGAGGAATGTTTTGAAGAACTGAAGATAAGATTAGTCAATGCTCCTATATTTACTCTACCATCGTGGAATGATGGTTTCGCTATTTATAGTGATTCATCAAAGAAAGGACTTGGTTGTGTCCTTATGCAGAATGATAGGGTTAATGCCTATGCATCACGACATTTGAAAATTAATGGACAAATCTATCCTACTCATGATCTCGAGTTATCAGTTGTGATCTTTGATTTGAAGATATTGAGGCACTACCTCTATGTTGAAAAATGTGAGATTTATACCGATCACAAGAGTTTGAAGAATATTTTATCACAAAAAGAACTCAACATGAGGAAAAAGAGATGGCTTGAATTACTCAAGGATTATGATTTTACGATACACTACCACCCCAGGAAAGTAAACAAGGTGGAATATTCTTTGACAAGAAAATTTCGTGGAGTTTTGAATGTGATAAGAATTGAAAGGGATCCAATTTTCATGGATCTAGTGAAGATGGACATGGGAATAACAAGGGAAGGGGAAACATCAATGCTTTTTCAAATGGTTGCCAAACCATATTTACTAGAAAGGATTAAGAGTTCTCAGACCAATGATGAAGAATTTCAAAAGAAGATTAAAGTTGTGAATGATGGGAGATTGAGATACTTTGTGTATAAAGATGGAATTTTGATATTCGGGAAGAGGCTTTGTGTTCCCGATATACCTGATCTAATAAGGGAATTTCTGGATGATTCTCGGAGTTCTAATTTCTCTATACCCCATGGGAGCACCAAAATATATAGAGATTTGATGGAACATTTTTGGTGGGACAACATGAAGAGGGATATTGAAGATTTTTGTGTCAAGATGTATGGTTTGTCAACAAGTGAAAGCTGGAAGGCAACATCCTAGTGGACTATTGCAACCTCTTCCCATACTTGAGTGGAAATGGGACAATATGACAATGGAAATTGTCATGGGACTACCCAGGACTCATAGAAGGAACGATGAAATATAGGTTATTGTTGATCATCTTACCATGTCTGCACATTTTATTTCTATAAGAGAAGATCTACCACTGGAACTTCTAGAAAGACTATATATTATTGAATTTGTGAGACTTCATGGATTACCCCTATCGATTATTTCTGATCATGATCCCCATTTTACTTCAAGATTCTGTAAAAGTCTTCATAATTCCTTGGATACTGAACATCATTAGGGCACTGCCTACCACCCTCAGGCAGATGGACAATCATAATGGACTATTCAAACCTTAGAAGAAATGTTGAGATCCTTCTCACTTGACTTTTTGGGTATGTGGGATCGATATTTACCCTTAGTAGAATTTTCTTATAACAATATCTTCCATTCGAGTATTCAGATGGCACCATATGAAGCGTTATACGGAAAGAGATGTCACACACCAACCAGTTGGGATGACGTTGGTGAAAGAAAACATGTAGGTCCAGAACTAGTTGAGGAAACGATGGAAAAGGTGAAGGTAATCCAAAATCACATCAATGCATCTCAAAGTAGGTAGAAGAGTTATGCCGATAATAGAATTAAGGATTTTGAATTTAAATTTAGTGATCATATTTTGCTGAAGGTATATGCATGGAAGGGAGTCATACGTTTTTTTAAGAAAGGTAAATTGAGTCCTAGGTACTTCAGACCTTTCAAAATTCTAGAACGAATTGGGTCTGAAGCTTACCGATTGTCAATGCCGCCAAGTCTCTCCAAAGATGATGATGTGTTCCATGTATCTCTGTTGAGGAAATACATGCCTGTCCCAATGCAAGTACTCACCTATGAGGAATGATAACTGGAACCCAATCTGTCTTATTGGGAAGAGCCTTTCAGGATTCTTGATACTAGAGAACAAGTACTGAGAAACTGGACGACGCGTCTGGTAAATATTTTGTGGATAAACCATAAGATGGAAGAGGGATCGTGGGAACCTAAGGAACATGTGATGAAGAACCAACCAAGTATTTTTATGCGATAGTACTCTAGAAATTTCAAGGACAAAATTATTTGATGGAGGGGAGAATTTAACACCCCAAGATTCTACGGTACACTTCCCTTTGAATAATGTGATAGCGTGTGTTGTATGCAACATCGAGTTCTAGCACACCCCAACCAACCAAACTAGCCGTTTTGAATAGTAATACCTACTTTTTAAAATTTTATAAATTTTATCTCTCGAAATGGACTACATTTTTGGATTCAGAATATCGAATTTATCCTAGGGTGAAATTTTGGAGCTTTTCGGATAACATATATAATTTTATGAATAGTGAAAATTACTAAATTTTAATTAAAAACAACTTTTTTAATCAAATTAATTTATATTCATAAATTATGAATTTTAGTAGTTTTAAAGTATATTTAGAATATATTTTTACCATTCAATACTATGTTGGTAATTTTACATAATTTTACAATTAAATCGTACATAAACAAGTGCCATTCTTTTGATAGTTATTATTTCTTAAAAACACGCTTTTTGTTTTAACAATGGGAAATAATTTTAAATTAATTTCTTCCTCTTATGTGTTTTGAATTTTGAAAAAGGTATTCCATATTTCGAATCAGGATGTTCATATTGTGTAAATAGTTTACTTTTATTTTTATAAATTTTGAATAATTACTTCGGTAAATATTTTATTTACCATGGTTAAAAGATAAACCTGGTAAATAAGGGTTAAAAATTAATTTAATAATAATAATAAGTTATCCTAAAACGTGTCCTAATCTTATTGGAGGATACATTTCTGAGCATGGTCTACTTTGGGTTGATTTTGGGACCCCATGGACCCACTTATAGGTGATAGGGACACTTTATTTTAATTAAGTTAAAATAAGTACAAAATTGACAAAAGCATATATCTTTTTGAAAAATAATTTTTACATAGGGTTAAATATGTTTGATTTTCGACTATAAATATTCATTAGAAAGATAAAATAATTTCCTTCATAATTGTATTTTATTTATAATTTTTAGACATTACATAATGTTTAATATGTTTGACACAATGATGATGAAGTAATTACAATAATAGTGAAAAATTAAAATAATTGATATTATAAATACCCAAAAAAATATAATTTGATACTCTTAATGAATTAAACTAATTTTCTACGTTAATATGACATATTAGTATTAATTTAATTTACTTTATTTGAAATAATCAATCTTTTTTAATTTTTACAAAAATCAACTATTTAATAGTGTCAAAATTGTCATAAAAGAGTTTTTAAAACAAATATTATATTATTAATTGATATTAAATTCATAAAAATTTATTTTTTTGCCAAGAGACTTATATCAGGATATTTGTATCATTAATGGAACACATTGGGGTCTGTAAGATGTATATAGTACGTTTATTAACCATATAATATAAAAATACATAGAGACATTGTAAAGGGGAAACTAATTAACTTAGAGTTAATACTAAATGATAAGGTTAATATAGTAACCCAAACCTATCTAAATTCTACTGGTTGATTGGTTATAGACCCATCCCCACCTTAAACTTTAAATAATCATCTTTTGGGCCATTAAAAACTAATATTAATTTATTATAAATTAATATTTCTATCTTTTCCAAAGGTGCCCCTCACCCCTCTTATAAAAGGGCATTCCTCTTACTCATCACTTAACACCTTCAAAGCCTTTTGGATTGGCCAAACTCTGCGAAAATAATCTCCCAACTTCCCTAAATACATACTAGAGGCATTATATTGATCAAAAAGGCAACCTATGGAGCCCTTTTGATCAAATCAAAAGGATGAACCCGAATAAGAGGTAATGTTTTCACCACCCTTTTTCAAATTCATTTCTTCTTCAACTTCTTCTTTCGTTGTTATTACCATTCTGAAATAATAACTCCAGTATCATATATATACTGTGATGTTATTATAAATATGGTACATCCATATTCAGTATTCTATCCACCCTTTGAATAACATGTCACCATACGTGCGTATGTATGGCTTACCGTCTCCACGTCGTAGTGTAATTGTTATTCAATACATTATTATTTGGATGGGTATAATAATGATATGTAATTCATGTAAATAATAAATAAAATTTGATAATGATTCTATATATATAATATACCATCCAATTATATATTATTTTAACAACAAAAGAATGATATTGTTGCTCATGCGTACGTACGGACTACCGTGTCCATGAACGTGATGAGATTCATCCTCCCTCGTATCCATTCAAGTATAATTATCATTTGATGATTTAAAAACAATGTTTAAGGACTTTATATCATTCATGATATGAATAAGATACTACTTATCCATGAAAAACGTGGATTACGTAACAAAACATAAAAAATAAAATGAGTATGTTAACCCCCAAACGACGATAATACTAAGATATTATTAATAAAGCAATGTTAAACGATCATATATGATATCATATGACTGTACATGATTATTGAATAATTTATTAACAATTATTTAACCATTATACAGGAGTTTAACCTACCCCCAACCAAGGAAATGTACAAGGTATGGTTTTATTTCATAATCTCTTCATTATCTGAGGTTGTTTATATGTAATAATCTACTGGAACGTCTTTATCACCCACATCCATGTTTCTTAAAAATGTATTTCAAAACATTTTTACAATTTACTCGAAAACGAGTTAAAGTCATTTATACCCTTGTTGATTTTTATAAGTGGTTTATAAATAAATCTTTCCATCATTTTCCAAACAAGGCACTTTTTAACATTTTCGATAGAATTAAGGTAAGAATGTTTTTCTATGTTATATAGCAGGTGCAGCTATTTTCCACCGTTATAAAATCTTCAAAGCTTCCCTTACAAGAATATAAGAATATTTTCAAATAAAATGTTTTATTTTATAAATATATGACTCTTTAATGATTTCAAAACAAAAATAGATATTTCTCTTAAAAGAGTTTTGATTTCATCTATGTCAACATCCTTTGATGCATTTTACGCTTATTTGAAGTTGATTTATTATGATACAAAACTTCTATATTGTATTGAAGGTTTTGTGATATGTCTGAATATGGATGTGTTATTTTTATACAATTCATAGTTTATGGATGATGTGTTTACATTTCGTATGATAGTTCTAATAAAAATGTTAATGTTATTTTTAAACCTTTTCATATGAGAATGCATTGGACTTAATATGTGACTGGTGGAGCCCGCTATAGCTTCTCGATGCATCAGTAGGTCTCATTAGAAAAACTAGTGTCTTGGCACAAGTCATTAAAAAATCTTATTTGTAGTGTTGGCACGAGGCCTTGGCTATGTGGTTATGATAGTCTGGCATTATGCATTCCATCATTATAAATTTGGTTATTGATATTTAATGTGATTATTCGATTAGTAGAATATCCATGTGAATAAGTAAATGGAATTATTTCATTTTATTTTTTCCATACTATGTTGATTTTCAATTTTAAAAGGATTTTGTGTTAGTTATACATTGCCTTAAATATTTATTTTTATTTTTGAATGTTTTCGCTATATTGTTATCCTTACTGGGCATTTGAGCTCACCCCATTTGTATGATTTATTTTCCACAGGGTATGTAGAAGTAAATTATGAATGATCTGTAGGGATAATATGAGGGGATAAGAGTGTGGTCTATAGAGACTATGTTGCTATAGTTTTCATTTTTATGATGTAAAACATTATGAATATATATAGTGTTTCTATTTCAGATTCTTATAATTTTTTGTCAAATAATTTATATGGGACTCATAGTTATATTAAATTAAAATCGGTGAAATATCAAAGGAATGATTGGGAATTTTTCAATGAAATGATGCAGAACATATGGAATATTATATCAGGAAGATAGTAAATAGAACATGTTATATCTGATTATTGAAGAAGAAACTAAGTTATGGCACCATAGGGTAGATCAATTGAATAAAAATGTAATGAAAAATGATATATATGATAATGATAGTCCTGTATATCCCCAATATTAAGAATGAATGGGAAAAGTCATGTGATGCATCCATATAAGGAAATTTGGTCTGCAGTTCATATCAGCTAAAGTAGATAAGTCCATAGAGTATTATGGATCTCATCTACACAGATATATGTGGTCAGATAAATGTGGAAGGAACATATAGAAATACGTACTTCATTCTTCTCATTTGTTATTATAGTATAATGGATTGTGTGATGGTTATACATAGGAAACAACAAGTTATTGACTGCATGAACAGTTCTTATTGAACAGCTGAAAATAATATAGGTTTTATAGTCAATTATATATGATCAGACAATAAGGGGAATTCATTTCCATTGAGATTGAAAATTACCTAGATAAACATTGAATAATACACAAGCTTTCTAATATAATAAATCCACATGAAAATGGTGTTGTTGATCACTAAAATAGATATGTAAACAATATGCCCACAACTATGTTGATTGAGATTCGTGTCCCTCACAATTACTGGAATGAGGTTGTAAAAGTAGTAGTGTACACTAAAAATAGAACAAAGATTTTTATGGGAGAAACCAAGTGACCATTTGAGTTGTGTAATGGAAGGAACCCCTAATTGAAGTATTTTCATGTTCTAAAAAGTAAATTTTTCATCCGAAATAAATAATTATATCAAGGAATGTGTGTTGATTATAGTGAAGAGAGAATATTCCATGGATATTAACTAAAGAGAAAATACTACATGTGTTTCCATAATCATTTTGGATGAATTGTGGAATGAATTTATGTAATGATAATTTATTGTAAAACCAAATTTTTTTTGAGGAATCAATATCATTATATAGAATAAATTGATGATGAATAAATACATGGAATATATTTAAATATTTTAGCAGTGGAAAATTTGAGAAAAAATATGGTGTCACAATACAATGATCATTCCGAAGCAGAATCAAAAGTGGAAACCATGGTTGAAGAAAAATCTTCTGATCTTCATAATAGAAATTAAAGAGCATAAATTGATCCATGCAACAACATTTGGGATTGAACAACACCCACACAGATAAGGAGAATGAGTAATAATGCACATTCTATCTTTATATTAGTTTGGGAATCAACCTCATTTGAAGAATCATTAAAGGATGAATCATGGGTTTATTCAATGAATGAGGAGTTATATTAGATTATTATGAACATGAAATATGATCTGGTTTAGTGACTCATATATTTCAATGTGATTGGAATGAAGTGGATTTTTAAGACTAAAATTTATGATCATGGTAATGTGGTTTGAAATAAGGAATGATTGGTGTGTAAATTATAATAACATATTTAAGGAGTTAATGATGAACAAACATTAGATTTCGTGTATATAGTAGAGTTAATTGGACTTTTCAGTCCATGGAAATTCAAATGGGACAAAACATGTTTCAAATAGATGTAAAAATAGATTTCATATCTAGTGTTCTTTATGAAGATGTCTACATAGAACATCAAGTGGGGTTTTTACTTGGTAATGAAGAAATTAATGTTTGTATATTAAATAAGTAACTCTATGGTTTGAAGGAGGCCCCATTAACATGGTATTAAAGACTATATTTTTATCTAAATAAGATGAAATTTAAAATAGGAGTAGTGGAACATAATATCTATGTGAATTTGTATCAAAAGGACTAGATCACAGTAGCGGTGTATTTACATGATATTGTATTTGGTGGAAGCATAAAAGGATCAATGGATGAGTTTTCAAATCACATGAAATCATAATTTGAAATTTCTAAGATTGATGAACTAACAAACTTCTTGGGGATCCATGTTGTTTAGAGGAAATACTACAATTTTATTTCAGAAGAAAATTATGAATGATTGTTGTTAAAAGAAATTAAATATTAATGACGGTAAACCAAAGTATACCCAGATTAGTGTTGGAACTAAAATTAGAAACCACAAGGATGGTGCTTTTTTAGATCCCATAATGTGGAGGAGAATCATTGGAATCTTATTATAGTTAACTGCAACATGACCAGATATTGTATTTTCAACATTCTTAGGGAACCTATTTAAATGAAATCTGGAGGTATAAAGTATGGCTACAATTAATAGAATCATGAGATACATTCAGGATACTGACAATTATGTGGTCTACTTTGACATAGTATGATATAATGAAGTATCAACATTTTATGATACTAATATGGCTAGAGATGTCGTATATAAAAAGTCTACAAGTGGTTGATCATTCCTTATTGGAAATAAATTTGTGGGATGGTGGAGTAAGAAAAATAAAACAACTTCTCCCTGTACTGTTTAAGTGGAGTATGTCTCCATTACAAAGGCATGCACTCAACTATTGTGGTTGAAGTAGCAAATGACTGATATTGGTGATGAGGTGAGACAACCAGTGGTAATTCACTATGATAATTATAGAATTAACATTCTTATAAAGAATCATATTTATCATTCTTGAAGGAATCATATTGATATTATATATCACATCCTCAAGGAATGAGTTGAACATGATGTGATTTAAATAGATCATATTGGAACTGATGAAAAAAGTGTATAACAATCTGATAAATCCATTGGAATCAATTATATTTGGGAATCACCGGTTGATCCTCGTTGTTCATCCATATCCCAGTTCATGAAGTGGTTACGAATATTTACGTCAACCCACTTGTATTCACTCTTTTAATATATTTGTGGATGTGATGTAGGTTTATGAGCGATATACATTCCAAGGGGAGTATTTATTGAACATTAGAAGTAATAATATAGGTAATTTGATTTTTTTGAAAAATGTATAGAATAGAGATATTCTGGGTTCCAAAAGGGGGAGAATGAGAATCTAGTGTTACGAGGAAACAATTCATGTTACACAAAGCATATATTACATGGTCATAGTTTAGATTAAACATCATTGAACATTCCAAAACATGAGAAAAAATTCATTTAATGATTATTGTTTTTACACTAGTATTTTCTCATGTAGACATATTGTTTTGGTTGATTTTTTCCTCATGTTTCAGGTTTTTATAGTGGTTGATGATTTACTAGATTTATTTACAAAATACCAAAAAAATCATATGGGGATATTGTTGGATCCGAAGAATTTTATAGCACAAAATTAAATAATTTTTTTTAATCTACACTTGGATGGTCATGGAGATTTGGGGGAATTTATTATTACAGTTTATTTTAACAAAAAAATTTCGGGTGGAATTGTATTGCAATGATTTATATTTTTTTCCAAAAAATTAGAGAATGATGATAGGTGTTTTTTTGTAAATTACGTTACATGCAATAATGAAGGTGAATTTTAAGGTTGTGATCATTTTATTTTAAGATCATCCTGTCAAAATATGTCGATTGAAGGATCCTAATGAATGAATTGTTTTTTTGTGAATGGGATGGTTCTATGAGGAAGAGACATACACTGCCAATGAGATATAAAAAATGGTTTTCCGTGCTTGGGGGAAATGTTTCATGTAAGATAGTAGGAAATAATTGAACATTAATTATTGGTCATTATGGTATATAAATATGCAACAATCGTAATTCATGAATTAGATCATTTTCCAATAATGATCTAGTGTCTCTGTTATAGGAAAGAGTTTCATCGATAAGACATACACACCGTAAATCTTACACACATGATATTACATGAGTCAAAAAAGGCCAATGAATCACATGGTGTGGTTGTGTGACCGAAAGGGGTTGTAAAAAATTATACTTTTAGGACAATCCAAAAACATATATGCAAGAATATGTGTCACGTTCAAGTGTTGTGTTTAGCTTTTATCATATTAACATTATTCATTCTGTCGGATTAGTGACCCAAAGTGAATCAATTGGGGACTAAAGTGCAAGATGAGTGTCATTCTAGTTAGAGAGATTGAATTGAAGCCAAATATAATAAATATACCTTTATGTTTATAAAATGAGTAATACTTTACCCAAGGTAGTGAGAAAGGGGGAGCCGAAAGATTTGTTTCAAGGGATGCACTCTTTTATCCCTAAAATCTTATAAATTCAATGTTCTGAGAATGTAGTGACTATATCTGAACATCAACAACCAAAACTATTTAAAATTAGAGGATTTATATATGGCTTACACACTGTCAGCATACAATTCTTCTATTATCCCCTAGTGGTGAACCAATTAAAATTGTTCTGTTATCTCTTTTTATGAGAGACTTTTTTATGGAACATTCCCATTAGAAGGTTTTAATAGGATTCTACCAATTTTGGAAGAAGATATATTATATTAAGAATAAAAATATAACATATTTGTTCACCCCTCCCCTCTTAGGGTGTTTTGGGGTCTCTCATAGAATGTTATAAATACATCCTTTCGTAACTGGTACGGAAATATTGAGTTTTTTATTATGCCATTTTGGATTGAAAATGATCTCAGTGTATTTATGAAATTGATGAATAAGATATTTCACCATTTAATGATATTTTTTTTGTTATTTTTTTAGACTACATATTGGTGCACTCAATGATGAAGGAGGAGCATACTAACTATCTAGAGTTTGTTTTGTGTGACACACCTACGTTAAGGTGTTGTTTGACTATTTTTGTCTGGTGATAAGGAGGAGTAGTTTTTGTCTTCATTAAGTTCCAAATAATAAGATGGTAATTTTTTATTGATTTCATTATATTCATTTTTTCGTTTCATTGTTTGAGGGGAATTCCGTTTCTTCTATTTTTGAGGATCCTTTTTAGTTCATTTTTAAATGTGCATGGTCTGTTAGCATATGTTGTACACAATTAAATTCTAACCATATGGCCCCCAGTAGAAACTATGTGGGTGAATGGTGTGTATATGGTGTCGAGAATGACTTTTCCATGGTTTTGTTAAACCAATCAACAATATTGTATTTGGATATATGGATATTATAAAAAATTATATCATGTCTAATAACTGGATTTTCAAACCATGTAGGGAACCCGAAGAGGTCGTGCGAGGCATGTGATGGTTCTTAAATATAGTGTATTGTTTCTAAACTATGCATAATATCAGGAGTATCATTATGTCTTAAGGTTTTTGGGAGGTAGTGGAAGCAGAAAGGTTGGTTAATGGTCTTCATAAAAATGCTGGAAAACTATGAACACTATCTTGGTGTTTATAAATATGGGTAAACCACAAATTTCTATTGTGGAATACGTGTTCTTTAATGCCTCATCTCCACTATATGTCTCTTCTTACACTTGGGATCCCTTGGATGTGTTACACATTTCTCCTCCTTGATTTTTTCCTTTCCAATGGGGTTTTCAAAATATTTGAGGTGTGTTCATCCTTATTTTACATCATTTAACTCTCATCCTTATCTCTTGGTTTTAGATTCTGTAACAAACCATGGTCATCATGTGGCTTAAATTTAGGGTTTCAAGTGGTTCTAATGATATGTATTTTAGTATATAGGGATTTTAGAAAGTGTTTCTTATTCATTGGGTGTTTTTTCCATTGAATATGACATGTTTTTTGGTGTTTTTGATTGGGTATCACTTTTTTGAGGTAGTTATAATAGTATATATTATTTCATTTTGGATTACTAAGAAATCTTGTTCTGAATAAATTCTAATTTTATGATAGTGTTGTTATAGGGGATATGATTTTGGGGTTTTGAAATCATTTAGTTTAGTTTTATACTTGGAATAATTAGTTTTACATATGATTTCCATGTTTTATTTTTTATAATGTAATTTTTTATTATTCTATGGTTCTTGTGAAATGCCATATGGGTTTCATAAGAGGTCTTAAAGAGGAAAATGGAAAATAAAACTATTTTGGTCTGAATGGAGTAATATCAAAAGGTTTTAAAGTTTAATTTTTTTTGAAGGTGAGTTATTGGCATTATATTGTTTTATAAATTTGGTTTTTAATGTATATTAAAAGTTTATTTTAAATGTGTATGTTGTTTACCCATTTGTGAAATTCCATTGTTGGTTATTTTAAATGTTTTAATGGGAAATGGTTTTATTTTTCTACTTATTTGGATTTCACAAGGAAATAACTTTGATTAAGGTATCGTGGAATCTTTTGAAAAAAATGGGTGATTTTACAATACCTCCAAAAATGTTTTAGGTGGTGATTTAGGAAAACTTTTATTTGGATAATATCTTTGGAATAGTTTTAGATTTTAAAAGAATATATCATCTTTATAGGGATATCTTTGATATGTTTTAAATGTTTGGATTATTGAAATCCTTTTCCATATTTGGTTGGAATTTATTTTATGAAATGTAAATGGTCATAAAATTCATATATATTTTTTGATGTGGAATGAATGTTTGGAACATTGGTTTCGAAATGTAGTTTTCTAAAGACACCACATGATTTACACTTAATTGTATTCCCATTGTGTGGGTTTTGGATAGTTATTTTATTTTTATCCTCTTTTTTGGGAATATTGTTAATATTATTTGTGTTCATGTAATGGGTATGGGTATTTGTTTCATTGGGTGTTAGAGGTGAGGGTATTATTGTTTATTCCTTATGGATAGAATTGTTTTTTGTTCACTACAAATCACCTCTCAATTATTCATGTGATGTTGGCTGCTAAATAGAAGATCTATCTTTTTCATCTAGTTAGTTCAGACACTTCTAGTTACCCACCAATTATTCCAGGCATAAGGGGTGAGGGTTTTTAATCAGTGTGATACTGTGGTGGGGTAATAGGATGTCTATTATAGACTTATCATATTTCAGTATCACTTTCAGGTGGTTATACCCTATATAGTTATATACTTGTAACGTTAGTGACCTTTGTCTTGGACGATGACACATTTACGTTCGAAATGAGTTATTGGTTGATGTTATTTTTGTCAACTTTTTATTTATATTTTAATGCCCCAACCCTAATCCCAAACCTATTTCATTATTGTATTATATTATTAAGATTTCAAGGGACCAGATCCCTATGGACCAATCGGTTTATCATGCTTGGAAAACCAGACTACATACATGATACCCATAATACACATAAAAAACATTATACAATATAAAATGAATTAAATTACATACTTGAAATCTTATACAATTTTTTATTCTATATAACCTGGTTAAAAGAAAAATAAGAAAGGGGTGTGCTTATATTTACAATAAGGCTAAATATTATAGTAGGTGCATCCATAATCATAAACACTAGGCATGGTCAGAAACTAAAAACACATGAATTTATAATATACATGATAATGATATGACAAAAACGAAAGGGGTATAAATAATTCCATAATAAAACATTAATATTGATATTATACTAGTCCAATAATCAAATGTAAAATCAATTATTAGTTTTATAATGAAGGAATGAACAATGTCAAACATCATAACCACACTACTAAGGCTTCATGCCATGACCATACATTAATATGTAGAAACACAAAATAGTTTGTTTCATGAGACATACCATTTCATATAGGACCTATATTAAGCCCCACACATCAAAAAAATAATTTCAATTAATTAGATATATGAAAAGGGTGATACATATACAACAAAAACATTCATATTGAAATGTTTTCTTAGGAAATGTGAATACTTTATCTACTACCCTTGAATGGTATCAAATTAGAATTTCCATAGTCACACTGATCATCATAAATTCAATGATATATGGTAGATGATTTCTTAATAGATAAATCTCAATGAACTAAAACATTCAACAAAGGATATTTACATAGGTAAAGATACTTATAAATAATACGGTTGAAAATTTCGTGTGGAGAAATTCATTAAACATTCAAAATTGACCCATACCACCTGAAAAATTCATAAAATAATCACTTATAATATCATGAGAATAATTATACTCATGATATGTTATATAAAAAGGTATTTCATGATCAAAATACAAGGAATAATTGTTGATTACGTCATATATCTCATAGAAGTAAAGGTAAGATGATAGAAGTCCATTTTTTACTTTGAAAAGAAGTCTTATTTTGGAAAATCATTTGTATTTTTCAAAAAACCATATTGTAAACATGTATATCCCATAAAATAAAATTTATGCACACTAAAATTAAATTTTACGAATAAATAATATCCTCTAGAAGTAAAATCATGAATTTTATTTATGAATCATAAGAAATAAAACATTTTTTTGTGGTTTATAGAAAATATTAAAAATATATTAAAGAAGAAAGGTATGATAATTTTTCATAAAACCAGAAATTAACCAAAATATTTTTACATTATAAAATATGTGATTTAAAAAAATTAATTTTGTATTAGAAAATATTCTAGAATGCATTTGAAAATGGATATGAATTTGAAAGGTTCCCTTAAATCGGGCTTATTTATCATGATGAATTTAGAAGGGAACCATTTTAATACATATAATCCACATAAACTAAAGATTAAATTATATAAATATATTAATTTTTAACAAAACAAAATAGTATATAATATGTACAGAAAAAAAGATGCATTAAATTTGGGTATGGATAGTGAATAAACAACCCGAACGACAAATGAAGGTTCAGATAGAATCCCTAACCAATTTTTAATAAATTAAATCATATGCCCCAAAACTGATAATAATAAAATGATACATTTAATACCATTAAAATAATTAGGACTGTAATATTATACATCAATTGGATGTATAAATTCTCCAAAAAAAGGAAATAGTGTTGAATGAAGAGTATCTCACAAAAAATAAAAGTGAGATGAGTAAACCCGGGCTTTATGTCCAAATGTTTTCTGCAATTGATATGATACTCCTAGATAATAAAAATAAATCCAATATTTAATTAATTAATAACCCTATAATCAATTATTTTGTTAATTTTACTTTTATTATGTAAATTTATGTCCTTATTGATAAGTTATATGATTGATTCATGTCGTTCGGGGGTGTTCATTTCTTTTATTTCATGATCAGTTCTCATGATTATATGTAATGGAAATCACGTGGAATGGATATAATTAACTTTAAATGATTTTATATTTTACTAATGAACATATATAATTGTAAATGGTTATATATATCATTTTTTACATGGTATGAATATTAATAATTAGATAAGTCAATAAGTAGTAATCGTTTAGATTTTTACAGTGGTTATTGATCATAACGAACTCATTTTGTTATATCATTTTGTATTATGTAAATATGATACCTAAAAAAATTAAAACTGAATATATATTAAATATTAAATCTACATCAAAAAATAAAATTTTATAATGAACAGATATTAAGATGATTTTAAAGGATGAAACATCATCACCCACGAAGGTTGTAAATTGGCACCTCTCAGACGATGATTTAGTTTATAAAATAAAAGTGGCAGAGTAAGGATATTGATAATTTTTATTGCATTAAAATGATATAATTCATGTAAATAGATTATTAAAGATTTTTTATGATCAATTGGATATGGTAGGTTAGCAGGGAATAAGAAAAGAAAATAAATTTAAATGAAATTAAATGAAAAAGGAAGATGATTGGCGTCTTGAAATAACCTCATTCAAAACCGCCTTACAGGAATTATTTTTGTTCTTTTGGAAATACTAAGGGATCATGGTTGTGGGGGGACTAGGGAGGATTATTTGGGGAAAAAATTATAATTTTTAGGGATTATAGGACTAATGAAAATAGGGAGTGAGTGGTTGTTTTTATAGTGGAGGAGAGTGGTGGTTTTTGGATATACTATTTAGTATTTTATTATTTTAATCAAAAAAATAAATAGTGTTGTTTCTTGTTACCAAAAATAGTAATAAGTGCATTTTAGTTCTAACCAAGTGTTCTTTCATCATCAATAAATCAAGGAAAAGTGTATTTAGCTTGAAATCAATTTACACCGTAAATTACCGTATTTTACTATTCTCTAAAAATTCAAGTATTTCTAAAAAATCCAAAATATCTAGTCTAACCATCATTCAACATATAGAATTCAAATGATTAACTCTTATTTGTAAAAACAATTTTCTAAATATGGGAAATTTAATATTTAAACAAAATTTTTATTTACTTGAAAATTATCGATTGTAATTTTTAATATGATATTATAACACTGTAAAAAAATAACAAAGGTCTCATTAAATAATCCTAAAATCATAGGAAAAAAAATTATTTATTTAGAAATTCATTTTATGAAAATAAATATAATTTTTAATAATTTTTTAAATTTATAATTGTAATTAAATATTTATTACACACAAAAATACCAATACTTAATTATTAATTTCTAAAATATCCACTCGCATATATAAGGTTCATAAATTTTATTTATAATTTATGGGGTGAGGTTACAATTTATAATGGTCATATTAATATTCATAAGGGTAAAATTACAATTCATAAGTCTACATTACATTCCATATGGGTCAGGATACTATTCACCAAAAAATAATTTGATCTTATCAGACTCTAAAAAGCATACTGATCGAAATACTCTATGACAATGTTTTCAAAAATAAAAACAAAAAATTGTAAAAATTATGTATAATGGCTAGGTTATAACTATAACAAAGTGTTTTTTCAAAGAGGCTCATTGTAGTGTGCATATAAGTTGTCTAATTAATTGATATTATTTATGAAGAAATATACCATAAAATCATGGGGTGTCATATTAATAGTGAATTTATTCGTAACAATATTTTGTACTCATAAATATAATTATAATAGTTAATATATATTATTTTCTTAATATATTTAATTAAATAATATAATGATTAAAATTAATCATATACATATATTCATGTTAAAATATTCTTTTACCGAAATTTATACTATATAATATTATTTGTTTTTTTGGAACTATAATTAATTAATTTCATAGCTAAAATTTTTAATTATTATTAATTATTATTAATAATTAAAACATATAATTACTAATTATTATTTTTCATAGAATAATATACTTAAAATTATAAAAAAAACTATTTTAAAGTTTCATTATTCCTCCCTCAATATAATTACATTTTCATAATTTGAAATTGAACTTGGAAATTTATTGGTTGATACTTGAAAATACCCTTATTGGAAAACCACATTAGATTGAGGGTTACTAAAATATTCTCCTTGAAAGTGGTTTAGTGAAATGAGGTGGTCACCATAAAATGTTTTCTTTTGAATGGGGTGACAGTGTTTGGAAGTAAAAACCTAGACTTTGAAGAAAATTAAAATTATTATGTTCTGATGGAAATTGATAGGGAACGTGTTTAAATGAATAATGATTACTAACAAACTATATAAACCTATAATGAAAAAAATCATTGATATTCCAAAGGATTATGATAATAGGAATATTTTTTAAAACTCTTTCCATTAATTTGAGGAATAATTCCAATCTACATGAGTATATATATATATATATGTGTGTTTCTATTTATAAACACAATCTTATACTTTGATTTCACTATGAACTATATGTACTTCAATCTTAGAACTAGTTTCATCCTATGGTGGAGTAAAACATTAAACCCTAAAACCTAGTGAAACGATCAACATAAACCATTCATAAATGTTTAAATATTGTAAAATATAATTATTCAACACATTTGAAATAAGGTATTTGAATTTCTATGATGAACTTATCACTATCCTTTAATCAATAAGAAGCCACTCTAATTTTTATCTTTCCAATAATGTGAATAACATTATCATGAATCCTCTTGAAATTTGGTAATAACTCTAATTACTATATATACACATTTGAAACATTCATTCTTAAATATTCCATAATTATGATACAAGTTATTATCCTTAAATCAAAAATTGTTGTAAAATCCATTTAGTATAACATAGACCACCTTTCGACAAGTCGATAATCAGTTCCAAGGTAGTTTGTACATTTCCAAATACATCATTTCTTCATCATTATATCAAAATAATAAATATATTAAGTGGGTTTTCCTAAATCATGTGTTTTCCAAAATGTTTAACTTTTTACTGAATAAATTTTCATTGTACTGTTCAACATATGGTCGAATATTCTTATGGAAAAATTACAGCATTACAATCCTCATTATTAACATTATTCTTACAACCAGTAAATTTGTGATAAAATAATCAAATGACATAATTTATGAATATATATATTAATTAATCCTTATTATATGTGTTAGTATAATTTCTTGATCATTATCTAATAGAATCATTTGGGGTATATTTCATTGTTTCATGGGAAAATGTATTAACTTAGTGCCACATATCCTCACAGTTTAAGTATTGTATATTGAAAAAGTTTTTCTTACCTTTGAAATTATGAACTTGGTGTCCTTTTTCTTCACACATATATCAAACTCCCATCCCACTCAAAATATTTCTACGATGATTGTATCTAAAATTATGACATGTATTAAAACCAATCATTACCTGATTCCTGTTATCTATTTCATCCTCTTTTAACATTTTCTTCTCTTGCTTCCCCTAAAATCCATAGAAAGTCGATAATTCATTAATTTTCTTGTTAACACATGATAATATTTCATCATATAATGTGGATACTTTGGAAACTATTTCCCATTGATATTTTGGATTAATACTATGAAGGATATGAACATTCTTAATCCATTCTTCAAATGCATTGGAGAAGTTCTCAATAATTTTTCTAGGCTCTATTTCTTAATATTTCCATATAAAATTTTAGCTAAATTTTTTTTGAACGTTCTATAACTCTATATATTATATATGACATAACATAAATTTTTGATTTGTAAATCCTAGAACCATTAAGATTTTTTACATTTGAAGCTTAAATCGTTTGTAATGGAATGTAAGATAAAGGTAAATTATCCTAAGCATATCCCCATGGATTGTAATACAAGGTGTGTAGTAAGGAAAATTGTCATATACCAAGTTATCCCAAGTCAAGCCTAAAACACATTTTATGTGTTTTTACACCTAGGGACATCTTTTCCACAACCACATCAACATGTAGTATCCATATAGTTATGTATTTTGTTAATGATTTACCTAATATCTTCCATACAAAAATTCTAGGCTTTTCATGTTTGTTTATCCTCGACATATATCTTAGGATTTTATTACATAATCTATATTTTCTAAATCTATTTTCCATGTTTTCTACTAAAATACCTCTGATACCAAATGTGATTCCCCAATCCCAGAATCTCGGAGCTGGTGAATTATGTTATTATATTAGCATGATTACTATAATTCATATCCAAAAGTACATATCTAATTATATGTCATGAAAAACAAGATTACATACATTATACCCATAATACATACGGGAAACAAAATAATACATGAAAACATATAAAATGAAATAAATTTCACCATTGAAAATTTATAAAATGTTTTTTTCATCATAAACTTGTGAAATTAAACATATGAAAGGGTGGCTTAGATTCTATACAATGGTAAATAATACAGTATAAGTAATCATCAAAATAAACATCATACATGGTGAGAAACAAAAAAACCAGACTTTATAAAATATAATTCATCATGATATTGAATAACTGAAAGAAGAATATATAATTCCAATCTTAATCATTATCATGGATATTCTACTAGTGGAATAATTATATACCGCATCAATTACTAGTTTCATAATGAGGTAATTCATAATTTCAGACATCATAACAACATTATCAAGGCCTCATGCCAATGACATATAGAACCAGGTAAAAACCGAATCTAGATAGTCTATTGAGACATCCTGATATATTGATGAGATATAGTGTGTCCCAAAAATCACATACTAAGTCCAACATATTCTTTATATGAAAAGGGTGATACATAGATAACATAAAAATTCGTTTTGAAAAAGTAGCATATGAAATGGGAATACATTAACTATACTCCATGAATGGAATCAAATTAGAACATCCACAATGAAAATGATCATCAAGCCATCAGACAAATAGGGTTTCTTATATCATAATATATAATTCTCAAAGAAATAAAATATTTAAAAAACTATAATGACATAGATGATGATGCTTTTAAATATGTATGAAAATTTCATGAATAAATGTTATTTAAACATTCTAATGTGTCACAATCCACTTGAAAAATTCAAATCATAATCACTTATAATATCAAGAGAATAAGTATACTCTTGATGTATTTTATAAAATGGATTTTCATACACTACAGTGATTGAATAAGGGTTCACTATGTAATATATCTCATATAAGTAGAAGAAATATGAGAATAATCATTTTTAACTTTAGAAAGAGTAGTTATTTTGTAAAATAGTTTGTATTTGTCATAAAATCATATTGTAAACATGTATATCCAAGAGAATAAAAAATAAGGACATTGAAATTATATTTTTTTCATAAATAATGTCGCATTGAAGTGATATCATGGAAAAATTGATTTTGATGCTTAGAAATAAAACATTTTTCAATGGATTAAGAAAAATAGTGATGATATTTTAATGTGGAAAGGCTTATTTGTTTTCATAAAACTGGATATGAACCAAGATATTTTTTCATCATAACATGAGTGATTTTATATACATAATATTTGATTAACGATATTTTATAGTTACTTTGAATATTGGTAAAAATTAGAGTAGTTAGCTTGAATAGAGATTCTTTATCCAGAAGAATTTAGATGGGAACCATTTTAAATCATATAATAAAAGTAAACAAATTTCAAAATGAAATAAATATATTATTTTAGAAAATAAAAAATACAATTTATAATATTTTCAATAAAATAAATAATAATTGAATTTTGTTAAGAATATGGAAGGAATAACTTGAATGAATGAATAATGGTTTGAGTGGCATCCCTTATCACATTGTAATCAATTAGATCATATTCCCCAAACGAAATAGTAAAAAATGATAAATTCAATACCATTAATATAAAGAGACTCAATATATGATACATCAATGGGATGTATACATTAACCATTCATAATAAATAGCGGTGAATAAGGATTACCTCACAAAAATGGACGTGAGATGTGTAAACCCTAACCTTATGTCAAAACATATTCTGCACTAGACATTAACATCCTGGATAATGAAATTAAATATTTTAATTAATAAATTTATAACATTATTTATATTTATCTGAATCATTAAATTTTTATAATGTTCATTTATTGGATTATTGGTATGTAATATTATTGTATTATGTTGTTCTAGACTGTTCGTTTCCTTGATTTCGTGATCAGTTCACATAATGTTAAATAATTTTGTACATCTGGAATGGGTATAATTCACCAGAATTAAGCTTATATTTTATTTTTGATAAAAAATATTTGTGATTGGTTATATGTATCATTTGGTTATATTGTAAGAGGATGAATTATTAGATATTTTATTTAATGAAAGAAACTTATATAGTTATAGTGGATATTGATCATAATGAAGTCATTTTTTTTCATTTGGTATTATGTAAATATGTTTCCTACATAACATAAAAAGGGTTATATTATTAATTTTAAAATATTTCTCAAAAATTAAAATGGTTTCATGACCAACATTGAAGATGAATTTGAATATTGAAACTTCCTCATCCATAATGGTTGTAAATTGGAATCTCTTGGACAATGATTTCATTTATAAAAGAAAATTGGGAGAGTAAGAAGATTTATAATGGTTATTAAATTAACATGATATAATTAAAGTATATAGATGATACTTTGGTTGTCATTATCAATTGGATATGGGACGTTTCCAGTTAATTAAAAAGAATATAAATTAAAATTATGTTAAATGAAAAAGGAAGATGATTTATGACTTGAAATAACTTACTTGATAACCTCCTTAATTGAAAGGGGTTTGGTAATCTAGAGGGACCAAGGGATCCTAGTCACAGAGATGGATTATGTAAGAGTATCTGGTCATAACTTTTTGAACCATAATGGATTATAGGAGTGAAGGGAAGAGGGTGTGAGAGGTGATTTTTACAGTGGAGGAGATGAGAGATTGTTGAATATCTTATTCATTATTTTATTATTTTCCTCAAGACGCACAAGAGTGTGGTTCCTTATGAAAAAATAATAATAAGTTAATGTGAGTTTTATCCAAGTGTTCTTATATAATATATGACTCATGTAATAGTATATTTAGCTTAATATGTATTTATACTGTAAATTACCATATATTACTAATAACTAAAAATACATGTATTTTAAAAAATTCTAAAAAATTCACCCAAACCATTTTTCAATGTGTATAACTAAAAAATGAGCTCATTTTTGTTAAAATAATTTTCTAAATGTTTTTAATATACTATTTATATAAAATCATTATTTAGATGAATAATGAAAATTTAAAATTTAAAATTGATATTATATCACTTACGTAAATTAACTATGGTCACATAAAATTATCCTAAAATCATAGGATGACAAAATATTTATTTTGGAATAAATTTTCTATAAATAATTTTTTAAAATATTTTATTAATTTAATATCTTAATTAAATATTAGTTCCCACAAAAATACCAACACTTAATTATTAATTTGTAATATAATCACTCTAATTTATAATACACCTAATTTTTTTATACTTTCATGGGATAGGTTACAATCAATAAGGGATATATTAATATTTATATGATTAAAATTACTATTAAAAAGGATTCATCTATATTCATAAGGGTCATGTTACTATTCAAAAAAAATTAAGTTATCTTATTAGACTCTAAAAACATACTGATCGCAACATTGTATGTCCATTTTGCAAAATTAATATCACAAAATCAAAAAAATTATGTTTAACAAATAAGTTATAACTATTAAAAAGTGTGGTTTCATAGAGACTAAATGTTTTGTGAATTTTATCTATCTAATGAATAGATTTTATTGATAAATAAACATATCCTAAAATCATGGGATTTTATATTAGTTTTGAATAAATTCATAACAAATTTTAGTATTTATCAAAATAATTATAATAGTAAATAAAAATATATTATTAAAATAAGATTTAATTAAATAATATATTGATAAAAATGAATCAAATACATATATTAATTTTAAAATATTATTTTAAACAAAATCATACTGTAAAATATTGATTTTTATTTCATTAATTAATTAATTTAAAATCAATAAATTGTATTTATTTAATAGTATTATTAATAAATAAAGATCCTAATTTTAAATTATTATTTTTCTTAATATAATGTATTTATAATTATATAAAAAATTAATTGAGTGTTACATATATCAATTACACTTATTTCATTGATATGGAACCGTTTGTTATTTATGATGAATTTTTATATGACTTGAGATAAAGTGTGTTTTATACCCGTGATGTTTGACCCATGTTGGTGTTGAGTTGTTTCCAATGAAAATTATTTTTCAAATAATTTTTTGAAATTATATTTTGAGTTTTAAATAATTTTATGTGTGTTATTTAATATTAATTTCATAATAAGTTTTGGTTTAAAGAGGTATTTATCTAGAGTAATGATTGTTAAAAATTCATTTTTAGTAGATAAAATAGTATTGAGGTTTTTTTGAAAATGATATTAGGTTTTGTGTCTTTTTGAAATGGATTTAGTCAATGGATTTATTTTAAAAATGTGGTTTCTCAATTATGGTAGAAAAAGGGAAAAAAAATTTAATGTGCTTTTTGGATTTTTTTTAATATCCATAAATTGTATATATTTATATCTTACTCTCTAGATTTATTTTCAAACTATAATTATTTTATTTCTTTATTAATTGAATTAAAGTGTTTCAGTGAGTTGTGGTGGTCTATTGTGATTTTTAGCTCATGCATAAGAAATTTAATGTTATGGGTTCACAGTTGGATCTTACATGTTCATCAGGGTAGATGAGGGCTGATTTGGACAGTGGTAAGAAACTGATGATTGTATTGAGTAGGTTTTCTGTTCAACTCCAGTTGGTTGGTTTGTATTAGTTTTATTTTTTGTAATTTTCCCCTAATTCTTTATTCATATATGTTTCCCTTTTTTATAGATATTATTCATGTATATGGAAAATGGTTGGATCGTGGTAGTTATCTATGACCAATTTTTCATATTGTTTATTCATATCTTATTATGTATTCATTTATTACACTATTTTATCTTTAATTAAAAAAAACCTTCCAAAAGGTGTTAGTGTCATTCCCTACTATTTATAGATAGCCTGTCAGCATTTGGAATTCCATTTCGGCCTTGTTGAGAGTCGTGAAAGGTGTCAGGTAGTATGGAATCTTTGGGAAATTCATTAAACAATGGTATTATGGTTTATGTTTCCATAGTATAAGACTTAGATTCTTATGTATCCATTATTATTTGGGAATGTCATGGTAGAATAAGTTTTATGGATGTCAGATCTTGAGTGGTATGTGTGGGGACACTCTAGTTAGCTCTCTCTTTTCCCAAACATCATGATTTGAGGGGTTATAGGGTATTAAATTTTTAATTAATTGTTTATTTTATATTTTTCTTGTTGTTCTTATTTGGTTGAAATTCATGGCCCCCCCTTGATTATTGAGTGATATTGGGTGGACACTCTTTTATTACTAGGTTGTGAAAATGGGAACATTGTATACATAATTAGCATATATGGTAAGGAAAAAATGTTGTTATTGTGTTATCGAGTCAGCCTTCCTTATAAGGATTGTTTCCTATTTTTCTTCCAGTTTCCCAAAACATGGTTCACATTTTATTTATAAAACTTCTTATCCCTGATAAAAATCTTGGAATCTTCTTGAATTTTGGACTACATCAAAATTAGTTTTCACATTTTATAGGTGTATTGAGGAGTGTTTTGTTTCCCATTTGATATTTGGTTCATTTTCCATTGATTGTGTATTTTTTTAGTTTTTGTGTGAAATTTTATTTTTCAATCCATTTTTTAGAGAATAATAGTTTGTATGTATTATATTTTAACATTGTTTTCAAAATAATATGAAGATTAATTCCCACAGAATCGATGATATATTTTTATAAATGTGTTGGTTTCCATTATTATATTTGTAAAATTATGTGTTCCAAAAGAAGTTGAGTATTCTAGAAATGTTTGGAATGTATTTTGAAAAATGTAAATTGTTTTTGAAAAATATATTGAATTCCTAGTTTTTAATGAAGAAAGGGATTTTGAATGGAATTTTTTGGTTCCTTTTGTTTGGAAAATGGATGTGTTCACTAATGTTGGTTTTTGTTTTTTAATTTTTTTTGGATTGATTTTTGTGAAACTAATTTTGGGAGATTGATATTAAAATTCATTGGTGGAATGGTTGTTATCAAAATAAAATTTCCTTTTGAATTTTTTTTGCCTTGCCACATTTGAGGGATTTTATTTCTTTGATTCCTTATTTCAATGGGATCACGTTGTTTCTGTTTGGATGCATCACATTAGGTAGTTCATGTTTTTGGTGTTGTGTCCCCCAGAATGGTTTAAAAGGTTTCTCTTTTTTCAATTCTACCAAAATAACGTGTGGAGTGGTGTTTGCGGACTACTAATTGGGATTCGATGTAAATATGTGGTTGAAAGAGATTTAGGTGGCCTTAAATTCTCATATGACACCATAATCATCATAGATTAGAGAAATTGATATTTTTGTTCAGTTATAGTAAATATAGTTGGAGTTAATGGTTTATACATGGTTGAATGAGAGCTGTTTTATAATATTGGATTTTTGGAAGAAGCCTTGATTTTGATCTTATTTAGGGTGAGTTGGTTGTTTTGTGATGTTTCCTTTTGAGGATGTGACCATGGTTTCATGATCCTTGGTTTTGGTTGTTTTATGTATTTTTTGCCTTTTTTGGAGTTCTATGAGGATGATTTCCTTTTTCTATATTTATATGAGTGGTTATAAATGTTGTTTTTTGGCATCATTTGTTCCATAGATGAATGATTCCCCAATTTCCCACCCTCTTGGGTGTTTTTTGGTTGAGTTGTGAGTGTCATTTTGTTAAGCCTAATAATTTAGGAATCCTATCGTATAGATAGTAGGTTCAACCTATTCTTTTGGGAAATCATACAATTGCTAATTTTTTGGGCTTGATAGAGGCCCTTCGGTGCACAATTTGTTAACTAGGGTGTGTCAATCACAATTTTAATGTGGTATACTGACTAGTGTGTTGTTTTGGGAGTTGTGTAGGATGTATTGTGTGAGGGTGATCTTATGTTCTAACCTTGTTTATCCACATTTTATAATCTAATTTGAGTTATATTATTATTATATTGAGGATCCTCTAGTTTTTCTTCCTTCCATTGGGTTTAAAAGCTCTTGTGGTAGAGATAGCATTCCTATCATGGTTTCATTATTTTTCGAGGATGAATTTTACATGGTGGGCCCTATATAATAACATTTAATATGAACTCTAAATTGTTGTTAGAATATTTTAGATGAATTATAAATGGTGGGTCAACAATTTAATGTCTTCTGTTCTATGTAGGGATTCCTTTTTGAGGTTTCCATTTTAGTTATTCGTAGAGTCGTTTGGTGTCTTTTGGTTAAATATTTTTATTTTTTTAGGTTCTCAGTTATTTTCATTGATGTTGGGTCCTTTATAATGGTTTTTGGCGATGTCATCATGGGATTTTTTGTTATTTTTTTCATGCATTTCAATCATGAAAAATCTATAGGAAAAATGGAATTGTGGTGAGTTTGTGACACCCCCTCTGTCACGATGTATATATTTTATTATAATTAGTGATGTGGAGGCCAATTTTTTGTTTTTTTAGATTTATATTTTCAAACATATAAGTTTTTTAGGATTTTCCTTCCAGACATGGTTGTAGTTCATGGTTGCGAAGCTATGCATCTTCCCTTCTAGATGCCCCTTTTTATTTATTTTTGAACTATTTAAAGTGCGAAATAATTAGATTCCTATGGTTTTGTAAGAACTATGAAGACCCTATGAGAAACCATGTAGGGTCTTGGTATGTCTATATTTTGGATAATGACATTCCCATGGTTTGGAAAACCTGGAAAATATATGTGGTGGGATCTATAGTTTTTTGACATATAATTTTTTACAAATTCCTCATGTTTTGCAATATCATGAAGGGAACCCTAAGTGGTCAACCAATGCATGGGGTGATAATAAAGTGAGGATTCCATATTGATTAACAATGAGGCTTCTCAATAGTAACCATGTGCATTAAGGTTTTAGGGAGGTAGTGGCACATGAGCTGTTGGCACATGATTTTTCCTAACCAGGTGGCCAAAATGTGTGACTTGCCCATGTGATTAAATGTTTTGGTAAACCTAGTAATTCTCTAAATAAATAAGAGGTATTTAAATCCTCTACTTTTACATGTGATTTATCTGGCCCTAGGTATCTTGCTATGGTGGTCATCCTTCATCATACCTTGATTATTTCCCTATAAATATTTTTTTCCAAGAGGTTTGAGGTGATTTCATCGTCATTTACCTCCTTCTTTATACCTCTCTTTTGTCATACTTTTGTATCCCCCCGTGATCCCTAGTTATCATGTGGCTTAATTTTTGGGTTTCTAGTGGTTCTAATTATTGTTATTTAGGATTATTTGGTTTTTATACACTATTACGTCTATAATGGGTGTGGTCTTTGTTGAATGTATCATGTTTCAGTTCACTTTAGTATGATTTATGTTTCCTTGATGTAGGTGTTCCTATAAAATTATTTCATTTGGTAATTATAAGAACTATTGTGCTTTCTACATTCAAAATTTATAAATATAATATTTTATGAAATATTTTTTTTATCTTTTTATACAATTTCAATGAGTTTTATTTTTTTGAATAATATTTTTAAAAATGTGAATTCCAAGTTTTAAAGATTTTAATTTTATTATTTATTATGATAATATTATTTTTAAATTCCTTCCCATTCTAATTTAATACATTAAATAAAAGAAGTGTAATTTAAAAAAAAATTATTCAATGAAAATATTTTTTAGAAAGAAATATTTTCAATAATGTTAGGATTTTTTTTTGAATTAAGCTTCTACTCTTATATAAGAATATTTTATTTAATTATAGTAATGATGGTGTGTTAAACCGTACATGTCGTACATGTTATATGGAAAAAAAAATTCACTGTAATAAAATTAAAAAAGATGCTTTATTGGAAAATGACAAGAGTATTCCTTTACAAAATTTAAAAAAACACTAGTTGGGAATAATGACTTTAGTTAATAAGTTTTGTATTTAAAAAAATAGAAAAAATTGTATTGAAGGTCATATAATTTCCAATCGAATAGAGGGATATAGTAAAATATTCTTGAAATCAACATCAAATTTTACTTAATTTAAAAATAGTGGAAAAATTATTCCATTCAATTAAAATACCATGAATAATTACTGGAGATACACTTTTCTTATAAATACAATGATATATATCATAAAATTTTAATATTAGAGACAAAATATTAAAAATTCCTAATAAAATATGATATTATAACAAGAATCCTTGACCAGATTAGTAACTTTCTATCATAAGAACTATGATGGATTAACAGATAATAAATATTAAAATATCATGTGAATTAGAGGTTTCATGATATTAAAAGTAAAAGGGATTTATATATAACTCATCAAAATAATCTAGGTGTAAAACATAACATGCATCTAAAAAAGGAAAATTGAAACAAAAATAACATATTGTTTGAGTAAATTTGGAATCAAAATACCCTTGAAATAAAAAATTCAATCTATATTTTAATAATAATAAAATTAGTTCAATTCTTGATGTTATATTTCAAATTTAAATATATTCACAATAAGAATGAAACTATTGGTGAATATGGCCTATGTCAGAGGAGAATAATAGTCAGAATAGAAATCCACTTACCTTAAGTATTTATTCATCTCACACATTAAAAACTATTATATAATGATTTTGGTTTATAATAAAACAAAAAAATAAAAATATTGTTATATATTCTACCATATTCCAATTTTTATGAAATTAAATTTCCCATTATTAACAATCCCATGGAATTTTGTTTTTTAGTTTACAACTATTTTATTCATCACATTTTCTTGAATTGCTAATTATTTTTCTCTAATTTTTGTCATGATTTCGTCATTTAATGAATTATAACCATTAATTAAATATCATATATACTTATTATATATTTATTAATATTAAATCATAAAATTTATTGAGAGAAAATGAAATGCATTATTCATGGAGATGGTTGGTTTGTGTACGCATGAATGCTTTTCCCATATTCCTTTTAGTCTGAAAGAAAAAAATGTGATTGATATATTATCCTTATATAACTATTTTTACATATATATAATATATTATCATTAATTAAATACATAATAAAATTCTTTTAATTCCTCAACGAACAACGTCGCTTTGTGAAGACATATTGTGTCGGGGACACACACACTGTTGTTATATTCCCAAAATGTGAAAAGCATGAATTTTTTTTATATAATAATTCATGAATAATTTTAAATAATAAATATAAAAAAATATTTTGAATTATTATCATTTCAATCATTATTCTCAACCATTAGAGGTTTTAATGATAAAATAAACGACATCGATTCATGAGGCATTTGTCCGCATTAGACCCAAATGAAGATATTATACTGCATTTGTTGGAGGGGTGTGCGTTTTTAGAACATAATACTAACATAAAAAATATGTGATATATTTAATATAAATATTTATTTTATAATAAATATAAAAATTTAATAATTTGTTTTATAAAAAATAAATCAAAATGTTCATTGATGATTGATACATTTTTCTCAGAGTTTCTTCTTTTGATTTTCTCAAAATCCCATCCATGGTAGGATTTACTCCCTAAAAATGATTATAGAATTATGAGAGGTAATTTTATAAGACATTTGTTATGTATTTTATGAACTAATGGGTTTTTATTGTGTGAACTGAAGTGGAAAGGTGGTGTCCTTTTATAAGTTGTGGAGAGGACACACTTTTCATTTTTAAAAAGAGTGTTATGTGTACCCGCGTTATTACCAAACCAAAGGCATGAATAATTAATATGATTAAATCCATTATGTTTTAAGGTCGATATATTTCCATTTTATGGGAATTGGATATTTTTTTATGTCATTCTTCACCTAAATATGTAATTTTAATACCTGTGTAATGTCATTTTTTCTCATAATTGCCATGATTAATTTTGTTAATTCCCACTAATAATTTTTCCATAAAATAAGTTCGTATCAATAGAAACTATAAATTTAAATTATTAAATTTATGAAATCTATTTTTCAAATATATAGTAATAGAATAAAAAATATTAATTTAAAATTCATCTCACTTATGGGACACAACAACAAGTTTTTATCTAGAAAAACATATAATGATTGAAATATATGTATATAAATATATATATTCTATGTCAAATTTATTAAAATTGCATAAACTAAATTTATGTTTTTATAATTTAAATAATTATACAAAAATTCTAATAAAAAATATAATTTTACAATATAAATAAGTTAAAAGAAAAGGATGATTTCATTTAAAATGTGGCATTTTCACTATTCATTTAAAAATTATTTTTTGAAGGAAATTTCCAAAAAATCATATGATGTTAATTTTGGAAAACCATTTCCAACAATTATTTTTATTTATCCAAAATATTTTCAAAAAATATGGAAATATTATTTTCATTATCATTTAACAATATATGCAATATACATTTCATTGAGAAAATTTAATTTTAGAACTCAAGATACATTATAGAAAATAATGTATTTTATTATAAATATGTTTCATTAATATAATATCATTCTAAATTAAATTTAAAAATAATTTATTACTGTTAATAAAACTATTTTAATAGCCTAGTTTTTGATAGTTTGGTTTAAATTTTACTGACAACATTTCATAGTTTTGTGAAAACATAGTGTTGTGTGTCATAAAAGATATCCCAATGTTTCATATAGTGAAATATAACCCAAGGTTATGCATAAATAAATATTTAATTTGTTTTTATTATAACCAAATCATCAAATTTTGTAGAAAGAAACGTTATCCATCATGGAAAATGAATTTTTTATAAAAAAATATTCAGAAAAACTCAGGGTATTACAAATGATAACCATGAGAATCACATTAAAATAATTATAGAGACACATAAATCAAAATACATATATGGGAAATATTAAGAGTGTGAATTTTTGATTTAAAATTTTCCTATTCATGGACATATTTTATATAAATATATAATCTAATTTTATTATATAAGGCCAATAGAAATTTGATAATGGTCAACAGCAATGAACAAAATAGAGATAGTAATTTTGATATTTTTTCTTGTTTACTATCAAATTTTTTTAAGAAATGTTTCACTTGGGGATAAATTGTTAACTAAGAATAAATGTAAATGAATTAGGTTCCTATATACATAGGAGTGTGAACATTTTTTAAAATAATTCGATAGGATATTAGGGAATGATTCAATTTTGAAAATACCATTAAGAAATAATGGGTTTGTGATATTTAGTGATTCATCAATGGAGGGAGAAATATATGTACTTAAGTAGAATAATTAACTGATTTTCCATATTTCAAGATCATTTAATATTAATGGAAAAAACTATCCAACCAATTATCTTGAGTTATAATCCATATCATTTTCTTTGAATCAATGGAGACATAATATCTATTGGGAAAGGTTTCTAATATTGAAAGATCATAAGAGTTTTAAATAAATATTTAAAGATAAATAGATCATTATTTGGAAACAAGTATTTGGTGAGATACTAAAGGACTATTTTCTCTTAATACAATCATACCTAGGGATCTACTATAAGGTTTTAGATTATTTCAGATGTACAAATTGTTGACTCATATCTATAATAAGGGTTAACAATGATTCTATAATCATGTATTTAGTAAATATGTTCTTGGGAATCATAACGAAATGGATGATATTACTTCTTCTTCAAATTATCTGAAATCAATATTTCTTGAAAATATATAATGTCCTCTACCAAATGATGATAAAATTAAAAAAAATAATATTATGAATGGTGGAAAATGTGCAAACATTATATGTCAAGAATTCAAACTAAAATATGGAAAGAGATTAAGTGCTTCAAAAATTACAAAATTTGAAGGGAATTTTTGATGATGTACATAGATTGAATATATCAATATACCCTATTATCACCAAGATGTATAGTGAATTGGAAGACCAACATTGTTGGGGATAACCTGAATTAGGAAATTGATGATAATTTGTCATGATGTATGGTTTTTCAATTGTTAATTTCATTGAAAAAACTCCCTAAATGTGTCATGAAACCACTACCTATTAATGTGTGGAAATTTTATAACATTATTATAAACATTTTCTTTTGATCACAATAGACTCTTAGGATGAATGATATAGTTTGAGTTATAATTGTCTTCTATACCCAATATATACACATCCATGATAAAATAGAATATATACATCATGAGGTCATTGAATTACACCATATTAATGAATTTTTAAGACATCATGTAATACCTCTTTCAATTTCGACAAATCATGATAAAATAATTCATTTCAAATTTAGGAATAATCTCTAAAAGGTTCTTGATATAATTATTCATTTCCCCTATGCTTATGACCTTAAAACCAATGGATATTTTGAAAATATTATGAAAAAATTAATATAAATTTTGATGAAATTGTGTCTTGAAAATCAATGTATTAGTGATATTTTTTTAACATTTGATAAGTTCACACATAAAAATAGCTTCTATTCATGAATTAGAATTGCACAAAATGAATAATTAAATGAAAAAATATTTCATATGCTATCATATTGGGATGAAGTTGTTGAAAGGATTATTATTGGGAAAAAATAGAAAAGAAGATAAAATTGTCATAGTAATGACTATTAAAACCAATATCAAAGAATATCAATGATTGAAAATGAGTCATAATGATAGCCGAAGGATCCTTGGTGAATTTGAAGTGGGAGATCATGTTTTCATTAAAACATCTCCATTAAATCATGGTATAATTTTCAAAATTAATTTGAAACTCAGACACATGTATGTACAACCTTATTAAATATGTGAAATAATTGGAGTTATGGAACACCAATGGAAATACTCCCATGTATCACTAAATTACAAGATGTTTTCTTTATATAATTGTTAAGGAAGTGCATTCTAAGCCCAACCCATGTTTTAACCACTGTATGAAGATAATTAGAACCATAATTTTCACATTTCAATGTGACGATCCCGATTTAGAATAATAGTGAATAACTATTGTGTAAACTGGAAAATATGATAGTGAAGGTACTTTTTAGATATCATAATATTGAAGAGGAAAAATGAGAACTCGAAGATATTATAATGCACTACCAAAAATCATTATGATATGATACTATAAAACAAAACAGATTAATTTTTTTTGTATCAATGAGTAATGTTACACCATAATATATTAATATATATTTACATATAAAAATTTTCAAACACTTTTATAGAATGAGGAACATGTAGCCTCAAGTGTAAATGAACAGTACATTTATATAACATCATAACATAACCATGAAATTGTGAGATATTATTATTTTTAAATAAATTATGAATAATATTTGATTTAAACTTATATAAAATATTTAAATTTGTTATAAATAAAAATAAAAATCAATTGAATGAAAAAATAATATTTTTTCCAAATTTATTTTTTCTAAAATGTGGTTCTGTATCACTTTTTGGGAATATTTTAAAATTAGTTTTTACAATATTAATAAAAAATATTTAAAAAAATCAAGAAATCTAAATTTCATAATTACTTTTTTCTGATGTTTTTATTATTTTTTGAAAAGATTTACATTTTCACGATTAATGAATAATACTTATTTTCAATAAAAATAAAATTTATTTTAAACTACAATCACATTTAAATTATATTTTAAATTTGTTTTAATGAGAATTATAAAATTATAATAATATTTTTTATAATTAGGTCAAATGAATAAAATTAATATTGAATAATGATATAGGAAATTTTTTAACTATAAATGGATTTTCTTTTGGGAAAAACCATTTTCCAGTGGATTTACGAGTGATATTTTAAATTTAATTATTCCACTTATATAAACTAAATTAGAAAAAATATTTTCCATATTAGTAATCATAATTTAATATATTATTTAAAACCTTCAATATAATTTGTGACCTTAATGAAAAGTGACAATTTGAAAAATTAAATATCATAGTTAAGGTGAGCTTGGGTGTACATTGGGGTTAATTTAAAAACATAAGGGTAAAAAATGAGTTAAAATTTATCTAAAACCCATATTAATTCCATTTATAGACTTAATCAGAAATACAGATCTATAGTAACTCATTTTTTGATCCTTTTGGAATGTGAATAATGTGGGTACACATTATTCATTTAAAATTTCAATATGTGACCTCTCACTAACTTCTAAAGTGATACCCTCTCACCTCTCAACTTCACACCAAATAAAACATTATATTATCCAATAAATAACAATTCAGCTTCGATAAAACCCTACTAACATCCTTGAGGACTTTTTGTAATTACAATTCCATCTTATGAAAGCTTATTTTTAATTCATATAGATGTTGTAAAATGAAGAGGTATTGTTCTTCCAAAATAATTTTTTTTTTCAACATACATAAAATATTTTAAAGATTATAAAATAGTATAAATATAATAATATATTTAGATTTATTTTATTAGTATAATAGAAAAACCTATATCTGTCTCTCTATCAATCAAATGGAAAATGAAACCCATGATAGTGTGTATAGGGGACTACTGCCTCATGAAATGATATAAATCAATTACCATCACCACCAATTTATGGAAGAATATGATTTTGGATTTTAAAAATTTAAATGATATTTATAAAATTATTATATTGTTTGAATTATTATATCACATATATATTCTATCGTTTCATCATGTGGATGACATGACAATGTTACTCTTCTATATGGTAAACTACCACCTCATGAAGTGATTAGATTCATTTTTGACTTAAAAATTACATGGAAGGTATTAAGTATAAGGTTAAATAATATATGATATATTTATAAATAGTAAATACATAAGGATATATAATATCACATCTATCTTATTATCTTTCAATGTATTGGAAATAATGAAGTCGCTCGCGTGTATGAATGGAGAACCTCCACTTTGTCTCAACGGGAAATTGTTCTAATTTATTTTAGATTTATGGTCATAAAGATATATTTTATAAGTATAAATTATATATACTGTATAATAATTTTTCATTAATGCTGATTTTGTATTTAATTTACTACTTTTCCATCAATTGAGTAAAAATAGCCACATCGTTCATATGTGCGTATGACATATAGTCCCCAAAAATTATTTAATCCTTTTTCTATCCCTAAGAATTAAAAATGAAATTAAATACATATATAATTAATAGAAAATATATATAGTGGATAAAACATTTTATATTTGGAAACGATGGTCAGATTAAATGGTTTGAAATTTCTTAGCTAAAATATATATAAAAACAACAGAAATTATCACAAAAATAGTTACTCTAGTAATTAATTGTTAATAAAAGGGTGATAAATGAATATAAGAAAAAATATATGGCATGTTATATATGGTATTGTTTTATAATTGGTTTATAATTAACATATATTTATTATACCTAATGCATCATCTTGTGGAAGGAAATAGGATGTCTGGTGTGGGTTGGTCATCTCACTTTTACATCGATGATACATTTTCAATATTCACAAAATATTAAATTATGTAGTCTATATAAACCCCCTTTCTTATTTTATATCATAAATGCAAATTTATTTTTGTAATTTAATATTTATTTTTATGTAATTTATTTATTGGGTTTTATTAATCATACATTACTACAGTGGTAATGTTTTATTTTAAAATATCATCATTATTCAAGATTGTTCATATTAGGGGATCTATTATATATTTCAATCCAACACCTAACATATTTTATTAATCTATTATAGTTATGATATTTTAATGTAATAGTTCCATTTTTATGTCTTTTTCTGTTAAAGTGGTACAAAAAATGTTTTTAACGAAAATATTTTCTATATCTCCATTCATTAATAAATTTGTTTCTTCCATATCAATGCTTTTTGAAAATGTTTTCAATTTTCAAAATTATAAAAATGACTAATCAAATAAAAATTTACCCATGTATTTCTTTTTAGAATGAGGTTTGAAAGGACTCACCTAGTCATTTTTCAAATGCGGTACTCTTTTAATGTTTTTATAACTATGTGAAAATAATGTTTTTAACTTATAAAGAATATACCTAATTATACGCCATTATGTACAATAATTATATTAAATCTTCTATTATATGTTTAAAATGTTTATTTATAGATATGATTTTTCCCTGGTGTTTTATAAATATTTAGTTTTTAAAATGGATTTTCAAATTGAAATGGTCAATTTCAGGAAGAATAATTAAATGAATTTTTTATTGTATTTGTTTCATCAAATACAACAACAATTATGCTGCATATGATAGATTAGGTATATTTTACAATGATATCATCCTCATTATTTATCAATATGGTTTATAATATGTTTTTTGGGTGATATATAATTTTGTAACCATCCACATTATTTATTTGGATGGTTTATGATCAGATTGATTGGGTCGTAATATTTGTCGTACCATCCAACATATTTTATTTAATTGTTTACCATTATATTGATTTCGGATTTACTATTTTTATACCATTCTCAATGTTACTCTGGATATTATATATTTGTGTTTATCGATAGCGGATATTATTAACATTTCAATCATTATTTTTTAATATGTATGTTTATGTTCATTCTATTTCCCCATTTCTAATTTGGATTGAATTGGACTTAGTAACTGATAGGTGGGGCCTGATATAGCCCCTAGATTCATCAATATGGATCATGAGGCAATCTAGATTGATTGTATAGCCATGTAAATACCAAATTGTATATGAAATCATAGCATGAGGCCTTGATTATATGATTATGATGGTTAAAATTCTTCGTCTCATCATTATGATATTGGTTATTGATATCAATTACTTATTCACATAGTTATAATATACATGGAAAATTTTAAATATCATGTGATTATTTTCATATCATTATCTAATCAGTATTTATTCCATCCATAGTAATCATCATGTTTATGTTATCAATAATATTGAATGATATTTGGTTATTTTACTTGACTTGTTTATTATGTATTATTTATTCTTATCGGATTTTATCATACACATACCCATACTAAGCCTTATAGCTCACCCATTTCTTATTATTTCATTCCCCATGATACAACTAAGTGTTTTTGTATTTATTTGCAAATATACACTATTGGGATAATGTAGTGATAAATGAATATTCTGTGTTGTATTTTATTTTATGAATTTTAATATTAGATTTAAGCATGTATCTTGTTTTTTATTCATTATAAACCATTTTTCCCTTCAATATGTGATTATTGGCATCTTATTCCCATGTAAAAAGTACATATCATGTGTGGGATACTCCGGTTGTGTTTTTTAAAATATGATATTATTTAGAATAATGAATTTCATATTTTAAAATTTTAAATAGAAAAAAATATTTATATTTTTAAAACATATGGGTAATCATATTTTTAGGGTGTAATTTTGAGAATTTTATAAGATGTATGAATATTAAATGATTTATAAAATGTACTGATTTATATTGAAACTCACCTCTTATACTTATCAATTTAAAAGGGAAATTTGTTATTTTTTGTTATTTTTAAAATTTAATTCATTGAACTTGATTAAAAATAATCTATATATTGTAATAGAAATCAATATTACACTTTAATTTTGTGTAAATACATTATTATAGAGAAAATTCCTTTTTCTAAAAATCTATTTGTCCTCACATTTTTTAGAGTTTAATTATGATATAAATTATATAGTTACTATAAATTTAATAAGATAGAATGGATTACATATTTAGAGTCAAAATAATTTATCTATAATAATAGGGAAAATATAATTTTTGTCCATAATATAATGAAAACTTTATACAAAAATCTATTTCTAGTATTACAGATTAAAAATTATTTCTTGGGGATAAACTAAAGAGGTATATATTATAATTACTTAAAAACATTTCGTTAACATATTTTATGATATTTTTTCTAGAATTTATTATTTATAATCAGTTAAATGATTTTATTGATTCCTTACTTTAAATGTTGGAACAAAATTCTGGATTATGACAAGATAAGTTATATATTATAAAAAATAATATTATTTTTAGTTTTTTTATTTAATGGAATGTATAAAAGATAGAATTAGTTTTTGGACTATTTCAAAATACTAAAAAACATTTTTTTGGTTATTATTTATCCAAATAAATTTTTGTACTCTAATTTCTTAATATTGTTCCTGGTAAAATTATTTTTTCATAAGAAGATGATATTTTTATAAAAATATTTTTCATGCATCTTGTGATTATTTTTTAAAATTAATACATTCATCAAAATTATTTTTATCATAAATAAATTTATTCAAAATTTTGAATCATCATGTTTAATTATATTCAATAATGAATTTTTTTTAAAATATTTATGTTATCATGCTAAAAATTATTCAATCATGGTTATGGTTTAATTGAGTTTAATGTGGTTTGATTGTGATATTACTATTCAAATTTATCATTACTATTTTTAAAATAGAATGGTTGAGATTATTTCAACATTATAAAACATTGTACCCAATTTGGTGTGACTTGGTTAATCTATGAGTACCACACCCTTTTCTTATAAAAGGGAACCTCATCTACTCTCTTCTTCCATGATTTTTAGAACACAAGATCTTCCAAGATCTACCACACTACATTACATAAATAATTCTCAACTTCCAATTTGATATTTTGCCTTTATAAAATCATACTATTAATTATTTTGGTATAAAAATTAAATATTTTTCTAAATAACACATATACTTCAAAATCGATCGATTTCATTTTATTTATTCCTCTGTCTCAAGAAAATAATATTAACTATGAAGAAATAATGAAATTATTAACTTAAATTCAATTATAAAATAAAATTTTAATTTAATAACCTTTATCCATCTATTAATTCCATCATATGGGAGATGAAACAGATAGTTATCTGTAAGGCAGACTACCTCCTCCAGAAATGATGTCATCAATTTTCTTTTACCATGTATCATTGTTTTTTATAATGACTTATTTAATTTATATATATATATATAATATGCAAGACATTATTATCATTTTGGAAATGTAACAAATCATATCATTTCTAAACTCTCCATCCATTGGAAAATATAACATCGTCTATGAATAATTCTGGATTATCACCTCAATGAAGCAATGTGAATAATTATTCATCACCACATCCAATGGATAATATATATAATTTTATTTTATAATAATAATATGATACTTATGATATAATTTTCCTTATATAATTTTAATGTAATACATATCTTTTGTCCATCCTAATCATTAGAAATTGATAATATTACTCATGTGTATATATGTATTATCTTCTCCTTCACAACAAGATAGTTCATTTTTCATCAAAAATACCTAGTTTCTTATAAAAATATAATTTATTTAAAAAATAATTACTATATCATCATTATTATATTTATGATGATCTGATAATGACCAATTTGACCGTAGTCAACATAAAAAATTCATTTTAGACTTTGGAGATGAATATCACCAAAACATATGATATGAAACTAATCATTTATGTAATTAAATATAAAATAGTAATAAATTAAATTAAATGTAAAATTACACTGGAAATTATTTTATTAATACATTTAATATTTATAATAATAATATTATTTATTAATATATGGATCAAACAAGATGAGTTGAACTCGAGGTTATGGACATGTTTCATTAAAAACCCAAACATATTGTTTTTATATTAATTTTAAAAATCTTTTTCATCCATGTCGAAATTATTAGAATTATATTAGTGATAAGTTTATGAAAAGATGTATTAATTATAGAGGACCTTATATATCTGTATATACATTCATTTAATGGTTTTAAAATATATTTTTTTACAAATGTTATATGGAATGATTTGAATTTATTTAAAAATAGGAAATATGAATGTTTTAATTTAAATAAAATATAATTAACATAAATTCTTATTGATTTAATTATTATATGTTTTTTTAATTAATATTATACATGATATATTCATATAAAAATATTTCAAGGTATTTTAATTTTGAAAATGTGTATTAAAAAAAGATTATTTATACATCTGAATGTGTTTTTCATATGGGATCAAAAGGGATTTTCAATGGATTTATAAAAAAATTGAGAAATCAAAACATTATTTATTCATGATATGGTCTATGAATATTGTTTTTAATTATGGGTGAACATAATATAACCCATTAGTATGTGTGATCATGATATATATCATGTTGATGGGTGAGCCTGATATAGCATAGATGATTGGTGAGCCAAATTTTACTCCCCAATGCATTTGGTAACTATCATATGCTCCTAAGTATAATGATGCAATTAATCCATAATTGATATTCAAATTTTAGGGGATATTCTAAGGATTATTTTATGTGTTTTATGAAGCATTTGTCCAAATATACCAATATTATTTTTCTATGCTTCTTAATGAGTTTTCATTGAAATATTATGATTTAAAAAGGTAATCCAATTATATTTTATTCAAATTAAATATATTTACCTTTTTGGTTGAATTTACAGTTTCTATGAAATATCTTGTTGTGGGTTTTCATGCTTTAATGTTAACCTAATGATTATATTTTTTTCCATTATGATTTTTTTATAGTTTTTTGTTGAAAACATTATAGAGTAATGTGGTGTTCATAAGTATATACATTATTACATAAACTCAATTGTTTCTTCTGTTGATTCCAAACATTAATTTTGATATCAAGTATTAGAAAATAAATAATTGTTTACATACTTTTTTATATAGCATACTTTTTTTTATCATCCTATTTTTTTAATTATTTATCTTTTGTTATAAGGATCATTAATAATAATGAAAACATCATGTTCATAATAGTAATAATTATTCATTAAAATATAACTTTTTTAATTTTAAATGTTTTTTAATTTATCTAAAATATTCACAAAAACAATTTTTCCAATTTGTATTAAATTGGTTTTATATAATTTTTATGACTTAATTCATTATAACACATAACTATAAAGCTCCTCATAATGTAAAAGATTGAATTGTTGATTTATAAATTATGATTATGTAATATTATGGATTCTATATATATTTGGCATCAAATTTTGATTTAGATATAAATATATTTTATGATAATAAAATTTAATACCATTTAAATATTCTATTGTATGGTTATATTTTATTTGAACATCTAAATGATGCTACATCGAAGGTATGAAATTCATAATTATTTTTCATTATATAACAAAAGAAGATAAATTATGTATGCATCCATAGAATGATATCATTAAAAATAGGATATGTAGAATGTTATTAATTGAAAAAGTTTTGTTTTCTTATTAATGATAATTTTTCAATGTATATAAATGGAAAACACATTGTTCTTAGAGAGAAAACTCATTCACTATAATTGAAACTGTCAACTGAACAGTTTATCAAGAAACATAACCCTCAATCATTTATTGGATGTTATGATACCTTATTAGATGAAACATTTATTAATATCATGGATAAAATATTCAATGTATGGGGTTGGTAATATCACCAAAAGTTAACCCTTGATTTTAAATGTTTAGAAGGTGAATCCTACTACTTGTTGTCAATGGATATGATTACTAAAAAATATAAGAGATTGATGACATCAAATAGGATGATAGAAATAATTTTTTCCCATTTGAATCATTTTCCATTGAATTGTTAACATAGTATTGGAATGAATTCAATGAATTTAAAATAAGCAGTATGATTTTGTTGGATTCGTATGAAGTGATATTCAACTGATTGGAAATGGACATTTATTTGTTAATCAAGTATCTTCATAATAAAATTAAAAAAATTGTCATGTATAAATCCAAAATATATATTGAAATTGAATTAAAATGACTTCTATAGATACAATGATCTTATTCAGTGTGATGATAACGTAGAAATGGATTTTACTAATAGACCGATATTTTGTGAAAACACGCAGATAAAATAATCCAACTTCTATTAATTGGGAACCATTTATAAATTATATATATATGTAATATATTAATATTTATATCATGTGATAAGTGTCATAAAAATAACCCTAGATAATGTATTATACAATATATTTTGTCAATAAAATGCATAAAATTTATATATGTGGATCTTAACTACAAAAAATGATCTGAAACGATGAAAATATGATTGTAATGTGATTTAATTGTAATATGATTGGTTGTTATTATAGTACATGTCCAAAAATACGAATGAAGGATTGAGTTCTTTGAGATACCAAATAATAATATATGGATAAACACATTGTGAATACTAAGGTATATGAAAGACCATCGAGTGATTTCATATCAGGTACATTAAAAATTTATTCAGATTATTCAAATGAATTATTTTATCCAGGCCCTACAAAATCTTTCATTTTTTGATGAATCTTCTACGAAATAGAAGTTTAACCTCACAAATCAATGATATAAGGTTTGTTGAAAAAAGGTTATTATTGTATAATTTTATTATAATTATAATCATGTGTTTTTTATTGAATTTATTTTCCTAATAATATTGTTTTCATGATCCTTGTAGTGTTTAATTTTTTTGTACGTATCAATTTTCATTATTTTTTCAATTATGTTATTTATTTTAGAGATTAAGATGTAATTTTTTCAGAATGAGTTTCTTTTTATATAGAATAATAAATTCATAAAATTGTAAACATATCATGATGTCAAGAAAAATATGAAAGTTGAAAAAGAATGTTATCTTGAATTTTTTATTATGAAGTTGTTTTTTTCATATGATTGATTTCACTATATTGATTGAATATATGGATGTATATTTTGATCTCTTTCATAGTGTTATTTCTAATTAGGAAGTTAAATATGTGGATTACCTAATTTTTAATAGTAGGAGAATTTGAAAACCCCCATTATTAGTGGAATCAAGTATACTATATCGAATACCAAAAAAATTTGCATGTGTTTCTTGATTAAGGATTCATTCGTTATAGTACATCACTATAGTTTTTTCCTGAATTATTTTTTAAAAATAATAAGGGTTATGTTAGGAATTTCGTTGATTATTGAGCTTTGAACAACATCACTAATAAGAACTAGTATCACTTAACTAATATCGATTTTTGTTCTACATATCTCTAAGGTGAGAAATATTTTTTGAAGATTGAACTCTGTTCATGGGAGCATAATATGAAATTGAATGATGAATAAATTATAAAGATAACATTTTAGAATAGATATGGGAATTATGAGTTTTTATGTATTCCATTTAGGTTTTAAAATTAACTAGTTTAATTCATTAATAATAAAAATATAGTCTCTCATGGATATATAGATATTTTGGTATTTATGTTTATTAATGACATATAGCGATATTAAAAATATCTTGGGGAACACAAAAAACTCAAAAGGATTATTTTAATAATATTTATAAAAAATATTATATTTATAATTTAGTAACTATGACTATTGGTTGTAATAGATTTTCTTTCATGGACATATTTTTTATAAGGATTGAATTAATGTTGACAATAATAATAATATGTTTTTTTAATAATTTCATAGAAAATATTTATATATAGATTCTTAGTTATCATGGATAAACAAGTTACAACTAGTTATTTGAAGAAAAAATTTATTAGTATTGTATCCCATATATTTTTTAAACTAACAATGGAGCAACATTCATCTAGATGAATGAGTTTGATGGTTTCTTAGAGGAACTGAAAAGAAATCGTTTAATGATAATATTTTTCCCCACCCTCTATAAATTGTTAATTATTCATCTATAATGATCCTTCATTGAGAAGAATCTGAATTTTATTATACACAATGATTAATCTATTTCAACTCTTTCACAAAAATTAATATCACATAAAAAATACCCACTCATATTCTTTATCTCACAGCTTTAGTATTTTTATTAAAATTTGGAAGCATCATTTAATTGGTGTATAGTGTGATATATATACAGACCATATATTTTTTGTTAATATATTCAGTTAGATAAAGTTTGACATGAACTAGAGGTCATTATTTTAATTTTGAAATGATAATGATTGCATTATCCATTATAATACATGAAATGAAAATAGATTAAATGAGGCTTTTAGTAAATGAAATAATGCATCATGAACTATGCTACATCTGAAACATGATCATTTGCTCATTTATTTGACAAATATTATAATAAAATTTGTTCATATTGGTACTCCCTCTATATTTTTTCAGGATTTAATAATATTTTAAAAAATACCATTTCATTAATATATAGGTACCAAATATTATTAGAATAATATGTATTAAATATCATATGGATCCATTCTAGATTCATATAGGACTAGTTTTTTTTGAATCATGGATACATAAACGACTAGATCATAAAATTTATAAATCTTTACCCACATATTTCAACATTACTAGAATCCTTTTTATGGATAAAAGACGTTAAACAACTCTTCATAACATGTGGAAAGGTTTGACATCCTAGACCTGCATACCAAAAGATGGGTGTCATTGTCTTGGTGGGAAACATTTCTTCTTGCGCATCACCATGAACACCAGAAGCTGTTAAATAGAATTGAGGAACTAGGGTGTGTCCATGGTTATACAATACACTCATTACCAATTTGAAGGGTAGTGGAAGGAAGTATAGATAGTTAAATAGATGATGAAATAAAAGTAAACCAAAGGCACAATGGAAAATAAGGACAACACTAAAAATAACCGAACATATGTAATATCATTCAAAAAACTAATGATATGTAATGTTATGAGTGAACTATAAAACATGGAAAAAATATAGCAATAATAACATGTTACACATAATTATTAATGAAATAAAATATTATCCCAAGCATTTTGATCTCGGACTCAATAATTTTCTATCATGCTCTATCCAAAATAACAAGCAATCAATTGCTTGATGATGTATGATTTCATTTTTCAAACACCTTCAGTTATGTTCTCTATCACAAAAAAATCATGGAGAGGGTGTGAGATAAATATCAACGTTCCACCACCAACAGTGTCTATTTCATCAGTCCCATGTATTGGAAATTTTATATTATTCAATAATTCATATATAAAGTAAATCAGTAAAATGTACCAAAATAAAAATGTACGTTCATCATCCCTCGTCTATTGTCTGAAAATTTAACCAGTTCAGTTAATTAATTAATTACCAATATTATATTTATATATAACATGTGGATTATCCGACAATAAAATCATCTCATGATAGTATAAATAGTGACGTTTCCAAGATTCAATGAGGAAACAAGGATCGATTAGATTTAATTGTAAAGTTCCAAGGTAACAATCAAATAGACATAGACCTCAGGGGTCACCAAATTAGTAATAAATATGGAATAACAGTGGGTAACAGTGTAATCAAAGGATCAAAATCAAGGTAATTCCAAAATGAGGTTCATACTGAGCCCAAGGTGATTGACCAAATGTAAAAGCTGTTATGCAAAGACATGGCCCAATGGTATTTAACCATGGAACCTACATATCAACGCTGGAGCCAATGAGTGTATCCAAGGCATCCTATAATGATAATAAAAGTATCATACATTATATTTCTAGTAATCCAAGAATATTCAAGGATCATGATATAAGTGGGATTCAATCTAAGGAAGTAGTATCCTTGAATCAGAACGGGTTTCTAGAGAGCTCATGGTAACAATCGATCAGAATCAAAGATGAGCCTGAGACAAGCCATTAAAATTTGATTATCATGTCATGTGATATCTACATAGATTCAATACTTTCCTTCCATTAATATGATAAGGTCAAGTTACATGAAACCATTTTATAAATTCATTTGGTTCATGCCATTCCTTTCATTAGAGTGATAATGACATGTGGAATGCAACCATTTAATCCATTTAACTCATATTCCATATTAAAGTCTAATTCTTCATCCCTTCATTAGTGAGGGTGTTATGGATATGAAACCAATTAAGCATTCACATTTAATTGAAAATTTCATGAACTTACATTTTCAAGATTAAATGTTAATCACACATGTTACTTGAAATTATTATTTTATCATTACAAACAAGAAATTTAATATAGAATCGCTTAACCATAGAAAGGAATAGCCTAGGAACACCCGAATGGTGGTTCAAATCTACTATAAAACTGATGAGACAATTATGTAATAATATATTATATGTGGCGAAAAGAGTTGTTGGAATAACCACCAAAATATAAACAAATATATGTAAGGTTCATAATGATATTAACTATTTAAAGCATAGAATATAAATAAAAATAATAGAATTTGATGTAATCGTAGGGCCCGAAATGACAATTCCAAAATAAAAAAACACTTGGGATGAGTTATAGACCACCCAAAATAGGGTTGTACAACTCCCCTTTTTTGGTATCAGACATTGATTAGTCTTATAATACAGTATATCTGAGAAAAATGGAAAACACTCACACCTTGAAAACTAGGATGAGAGAAAGTGATTAGGAGAACGACATAGAGGGAATTGAGTACATAACGTTTCACATCCAACGGGATAAATGGAATCTCAAATAGATCCCTAATGAAGGAGATCATTGAATCCCTATCTTTGATCTTTAAAAATCCCCAAATTTAGAGAGAAAATGGATAATAATATATATATGTGGATTAGAAAGGAATATGGGTTCTAGTTAGATCATTATTGTAAAATATTTCATAACCTTGGTGGAAGGGGCGCTCACACAGTTAGTCCACATGACATTGCACTAACCTTTGGAGGTGGATCTATATTCAAAAATTCAATCTGCATGGTTTTCCAAAAAATGAAAAATCCCTACATTATTTACTCTAAATCATGTTCCAAGTCTATTTTTTCCACAAAAATGTGTTCCAAGATCCAAACATGCCCCATACACCCCTGTAATCTTTTCAAAAACATTAGGTATAACAACCCTACACTTTATTAAATAAGTAATAATTATTTATTACATAAATATTCACTTATGATAACTCATAGGATTTATAAGTCTAATGTCATCCGAAATTTGGATCATTACATGACAAATTTTGATATAAAATACGACATCTTTATTGAAATCTTCTTTTACATGATGAGAAAAATATTTCGTACATAGCATTCCAGGGTATAACCTGAGGACATACATAAAAAATGGGTGAGATTTAAAGCCTAGTATGGGAGTAAAAAATGAATGAAAAGAAGAATACAATACATGTTAGGCAATATGAATATAAATGGATCACAAGAGAAACCTGAACAGAAATCCATGATTTAATATAATTATCCTATCAGGAAAACTTGTAAGCATCATTTAATAAGATATTAGAATGATACAAGGATCATTTAACATGAAACATGGGCTAACCCTCATTGTACAAGAATTAGAAAGAGTAAAACATCATTACACTTGACATGTCATGATACCAATCTTTACCCAACACATTGTAGTTCTATTAGGGAGTACCATTTTTGAACATTTCAATTCATATAATAGTGTTCTAGAGGGATCATACAACATGGATTCACTAAATATCATAATTTATCCCTTCAATAAGATATTTGGAATATATAAATGTATGTCCTCAATCAAAAAGTACATCTTCATAAAGGTGACTACCCTTGATAGAGAAATGGGTATGTTATTCACATACACAATGATTTCGGAATGGGAAATCATGAGACATGTTGATGAGAGATAAAGGTGTCTATCATCATTTATACATGAAATGGAATATATGGTGGTCATGGGACATAATATCCCAACATAATTAATGGGATTTAGATTCATAATATCAAAGAGTTACATGAATGCAATTGAGGAGAGAGAAAACCCTTATGTAATTTTGGGATGGAAACAGGTGTAAATGGGATACATTAATGACAATGAATGGGGTATCTCACCATTAAACAATAATGAGGGAAGAATAGGGTAGGTTTTAAATCAAACCCCATGATTTTTAATTAAAAATAAAATGACATAACAATATAAAAAACATGGTAATAAATAATGTAGGAAGGAAAGTGAGGATACCTTATTTGAAAATGTGATCCTAAAGTCTTGTTACAGGCTTGAGATAGGCTAATTCAGTTCTTGGGTTTCCTCTGGAGGATTTGAGAGAGTGGATGAAAGATTTTGGTCGATATCAAAATTGTCTCAGTGAAGTGTATTGGAAAAATGAGTGGGTTAATATATAAAAGTATAGGGAATTCATTATTATTTAGTTTTTGGGCACTACACATTAAAAAAATGAAAACCAAAATCCACCCCAAGGTTTTTTCCCTTGGGTTTTTCTAAAGGGGAGTTTCAAACGTTAATTTATATGTCCAATTGATGAATTTTTTAAAATATTTGGATTTATTCAATGGTGGTGAGTCACACTAAAAAGAAAGTACTTTTTAAAAGATATAATATTTTATAAGTCTTCAAGGGTCTACGACAAGAAAAATAAAATTAATTAGACAACTATAGAATCACAAAATTATTATGTTTAAACATTTATTGTCATAAAATTTCTTTTATACAAAACAAAGAACATAATCATAGTGATATGGTCTTATTACATAACCCCTTATAACACCCCCATAAGACTGAAGGGTAATGTGTGCGATGGTGACCAACTCTTTAGGGTGACCAGAAAGCATCGCTTGGGTGGTAATCTCTATTAACGTCTACTTCTCCCATAGGAAATTCCTTTCAAGCAAATAAAGTTGATTCTAAGATGGGGATTTATCAAGAGTGAAGTGTAGTGATGCTACCTCTTTTTAGAACTCTATCAAATAGGCTTTGTGCCGAGCTATTCTATTAGATGAGGCCATCACTTCCTTTGTATGAGTAAATTTGATTTGTTGAAGCATAATATTTATACTAATTATGTGATCGTTGTTCAACGCCTATATTAGCTATTGGTATAATTATTAATGAAATTTTAAAATCAAAAAACATAACACCATCAATGTTATTATTTTTTATATAACCATTTTACATAATATGAAATTTAATTAGATCAAGTGGAATTTTCATTTATAAATTTTTGGGTCATTACAATCATCCCCCCTTAAAAAAATTTCACGTGAAATTTATGTTTCCCACACTAAAACAGATGATGGTAACTCAGCTTCATGATTTCTGTTGATCCCCACATTACTTCTTCAAGATTGTGGTTTCACCACAACACCTTGACAAGGGGAATTATATTATTTAGAAGAACATTTTTTTTCTATTATCTATGATCTTAACCTAATTTTATTCATAAGAGTGGGCATTATCCAATGGTACCACCTCTGGATTTAGTACATCCGATCGATAGGTTATTGTCTTCCTCAAGAGTTATACATGGAATACAGCATGTACATGAGACTGGTTTGGTGGGACTTCTATTCGATAGGCCACTTCTCCAATGAGATCAATGATTTAAAAAGGGTTATTGTTCCTTGAGATAAGATTAACCTTATTAAAAAATCTCATAACTCTTCGATGGTGATATGTGGAGGAATACCATGTCACCAACATCAATCATTAGATGTCATCTATGATTATCAACATAGACCATTTTTTGACTATGTGCAAATTTAATGTTATGCTAGATAGTCATAATTTTCTCCACCATTTATTTGAAGATTGTAGACCTAGGAGATTCCTCTCCCCAACATCATCCCAACATGATGGTGTTATACACCTCTCCATTAAAAGGGATTATTTAGAATCCATTTGGATACTTGGGTGGAAATTTTTATTGTATGAGAACCCAACCTGGAGAATATGTTGATCCCATCCTCCATTGATGTCCACATAGAATGCCCTCAATATGTCCTTATGTGTTTTGATTTTCCACTCAGACGGGCCATCCATTTGAGGATGATAAGTCATACTGAATTTTAAAATAGTATTCAGAGAAAGTTGGAGACTCCTCCAGAACATAGAGTTTAATCTATGATCTGGATCAGATAAAATCATTAGTTGTAATCCATGAAGATTTACCACATATATGATTTATATATGTTCCACTTGATCCAATTTTAAATCCTCTCAAATATCAATGATGTGTGTTGTATTTGTAAGATGATCCACAACAACCCATATAAAATTGTTTCTTTTGGATGTATTCAGATATCTAGTGGCAATGTCTATGGAGATGCCCTAAAATTTTAATGTTGGCATGGTTAATGGTTTCATCATCCCATTTGACTTCTACCTCTTAGCCTTCACTTTCTAAAAACACAAGAACATTGATGTATAATCAGTGATCTCCTTCATCATGTTATCCCACTAATAATGCGTTCGTATATCTTGATACATCATTTTGTTTCCAGGTTTAATAGAGAAATTCAACCTATGTGAATCATTTAAAAGTGTATTTTTTATCTATGGATTTGATGGAACACAAAATATTCTCCTAAATATTACAATTCTTTCTTTATTAACATTGATATTTGATTATTTCACTTTTCGGATAGATTCCTCTTTCTATTGAATTTCCACATCATCATTTTGAGCATCCTTTGACCTTTACAAAAGAGAAGGTTGAGAAATAATTTGTAAAAGGATTAATGATGCCACATTGTTTATGATTACCATGGAGATCTTCATAAGATCTAAGAATTTTGGATACTTTTAAATTATCATCAATGATAGAATCATTGGGTCCTTTCTGCTTATAGCATTCACAACATTGATCTATTTACCTTGTTGGAAATGGATTGAGATGTAATAGTATTTGATTAGATATAACAATATTTTGTGTCGCATGTTCAACATTTTTTTTGTATGAATTAATACTTGATGATTTTGTGATCCATATATATTTCACACCTCTCCCCAAATAGGTAATTCTGCCGAATTTTCAAAGGGAAGATTACGGCAGCCAATTATAGATCATGTGTTAGAATGTTTTCCCATGAACATTCAATTTCCTTGACATATAGGCAATGAAATTGTCATTTTTAATCAACACACAACCCATTCCCTTCATCGACACATCACTAAAAATCACAATCAGTTCGCCACTTGTGGGTACTGTGAGAACGTTGAAGTGATTAACATCCTTTTCAACTCCTTGAAGTTATCTTCTCATTTATCACTTCAAGAAAACATGACTCCCTTCTATGTTATTATAGTAAAAGGGTTTGACAATCAAGAGAAATTTCTTACAAATCAATGATATTATCCAACAAACCCTAGGAATCTATGGATATTCACCACCGATGTTGGCCTCAACCATACACAAATTGAAGATGTTTTCGATGGGAAACAAATATCCCATTGCTTGTGATGATATAATGCAGGAATGGGAATTCCTTCAACCAGGACTGACACTTGAAGTACTTTTCAAATAGCGTCTCATTTCGCAAGGTCTCTAGTAGAGTTCTTATATGATCCTCATGATCGTCCATATTTTTATAGTATATTATAATATGGTCTATAAATAATACCACATATTTTCTTTGGTAATCTATAAAGACACAATTCATAAATTCCATGATGATTTATAGATCATTAATGTGTCCAAAAGCCATCAGTATAAATTCATAGTGCTCGTACCCTGTATGAATAAGTGTATTAGGAATATCCTATTTCTTCACCATTACATGGTAATATCCTGACCATAAATCCACATTAGAGAACTATTGATTTTCATATAGCTATTCCAACAAGTCATCAATTAAGGGAATATGGTACTTTATCTTTATCATGATTTTGTTGAGTTCACGATAATCAATGAAATGGTTCATTGAACCATAATTATTCATGATGAATAGGATTGGTGCATGCCATGGTGAATTACATGGGCAAATAAACCCTTTATCTAGATTATCCTCTTTATTTTCATTATCTCCTCATGATCCACAAGAGTTATTCTATAATAAGTCTTTGATATTGTAAATTCTCCAAGTATAATATCAATTGAGAATTCAATATCTCTTTTAGGAGGAAGACAAGGAAATTCCTCATGAAAGACTTCAGTGAATTCCTTCATAATAGCCATGTATTCAAGGATGGTTCAATCCTTATACTCAATCATCTGAGAAAGATACACATGCTCATCAGGCAGTAATATCCACGATTGAGATGATGGTGCGAAATAAGATTAATCATCCTCTTTGCAATTGTACCGAATTTGTGGTAGATACACCATATGAAGATTTATTTCCCCATCATATGAATTTATGTTGAACCTATATTAGGAATCCAATTCATGCTAATAATTTCATCAAATTCCTCCAAAGGGAGTATGATGAGTATTTCATGGATATCCAATCCAAAGATGGTGACATGGGAGGTTTTATATTCATGTGAGGTATTGAATGCCCCATTTTTTATTCATACTAATATCTCTACTTCAATTATTGGTGTTGGGGTTGGGATTATTATATTAAACTTTCAAGATATAAAATAATGTGTAGAAAAAGAATCAAAATATATGTTTTCTATTCTTGAATGATTAACAATTGTACCTATCACCACATCATTTTTGAGGTTCGCTTCGGTAGTACTGATGAAAAAATACCCCCCTTGCAACTTTGGAAGTTGTTGGATTCCTCTGAAAAACACTTGGCTTAGGGAACTGGTTTTTAAAGTTACCTTATTCTATTCCATTTATGTAATGGGAAATGCAGTGAGGGTCGAATGGAGCATTCAGGTAATTTCTAGGGTTTTCTTTCTACACCTGTGGCAAGTGGGGTGCTGGAATATCATACCACCATTGGATTTATACATCAGACCACCAGAATTAAAGTCCACATTCATCTTATTTTTCCCATGATACCCCTTAGATTATCCGATCTCTATTTTGACATTGACGGAAAACTGAACAATTTACTCCTTGCTATCGGAGTCACGAATATCTAGGGACATCTGTATTCTTTGTTTTGTCCAACCAAAATTAGCAGTCGAACATACATATGGATGTAACAAAAAAGTCCGAGATGTATCGTGCAAGCGTTGTGATATTTTCCTTGTAAGCTTTTATAGATTTATCATTTTTTTCATGAGGGCAAAGAATTCCATTTCCATATTAGGTCAGAGGGTGAGTAGAAAATATATATTGAGAAACATTTTATGAATATCCTTCAATTACAACTCGTCAATCTCATCCCCAGGATTCGTAATATTTGACAATTTCTATAATTGATCAACTTCACCCTTTATAAGACGAGCAGCTAAAAAAACTTATCTTTTTCGAAATATTGATGAATGTAATCAATGGAGTTGATCCATTGTTCGGTGACTGTGGTAACAAATTACACATTTAATGTAGGAGGCCTTAGTCCCAAGAAACTCGCAATTATAGCTGGTTGGTTATTGGGGGGGGGGTTGAAAGTTACTCTTGACCCATGATTATATTCCAAACATGAGTTAACATAGAGGGTATCATGAAAATGTTTGTGATTTACCCTCCAATTGTATTGGGCATATAATTAGAAAATCGATCAAATTCATCTTTTCATCAGTTGTTAGCCCATGTACTACTATTAACATCAATTATCTAGAATAAAATGAATGTTATAGGTAACACATAAAGGATACTCCAAATAAAAAGGGATAACTAATAAATTACTTCATTTTCTTAACTTATGACATTATAGGATTAGATTAATGTTATAAATGATGTACAACCAAGAATATATTCTTAGGGGAATTTTTATAACCTTAATAATGGTTTATAATATTCTTATAAATTTTACAAAGCATATCCCCTAGGAGTGTTGTAACCTGGAATGTTGTAAGGCCAATTGTTGTGCACTAGTTCCTATTCAAGTCTAGCTCAAAGTGGTGTTTTCAGGTTTTACCCCTAGATACTTCTATTCTAGTGTCACCTTTAATTGTTCATATCTATATAAGGAAGTATTCTCTTGATAAACCAATTCATTTGTACTAAAAAAAACTTATAGATGTTGTTATTTTACTTAGTCTTATCCCTAAGTCATTCACTAGAGTTTCCTAATACTAATTCCAAAAATAACTAAACTTATCCTTTGATACAAACTATAACAACCCATCCCTTTATTACAAATTTGAAAATTATTTATTATATAAATATTTACATAATACAACTCTGAGGATCTAGATGTCTAGAGACTTGGTAAATTAGTATCATTACATGAAAAACTAAAATCGAAAATAAAACATCTTTATTGAAAACTTCATTTACATGACTATAAAATTTTATCAAAGATAACATTGAAAGGGATAACCTTAAGACATACTTAAGAAAAAGGTGAGCTATAAGGCCCAGTAAGGATGTAAACATTGTATAACCTACGGAATATAGTACATGTTATAAAATAGAAATATAAATTCTACACAAAGGAAACATAAAAAAAGGCATAATATAGCATGATTTTCATAACATGGAAATGTGGAAATAACATTTATCATTATATTATCATGATCAAAGTCTCATTGCAGATGGATCATGAGTAAACCATCATTGGAATTGAATTGGAATTTGAAAACCTTCATTGCAGTTGAAGTATAAAGAGTAAATCCTCATTGTACATGATGTATCATGAAAATAATCTATACGGAATGCATTGGACCTCTACAAGAGCGCAACCTTTATAAACAATTCATATCATTCATAAGTGTGCCACACAGATCATAACACATGGATTCATTAAACATCATAATTTATTCCATGAATAAGATATTTGGAATACATAAATATAAGTATTCAAGGAACATGTACATGTGTATAATGTTGAATAGCCTTGATAGAGAAATGGGTATTGTATTCATTTACACGATGATTTTTTTGCGTGGAAATATTTGTGTAACTTCAACATCATAATGACATCAAATAGAAATCATAAAATAGTTTTATGAGAGAGAATGTACTATCTCATAATTTATAAATGAATTGGTCAGTAAGGGGGTCATGGACCATAACATCTCAACATATGTAATGGAATTTAGATGAGTAATATAAATTAATTTCTTGAATGTAAATGAGGAGAGTGAAATCCCAAATAGGATTTCAGCATGATAAATTGTGTACATTGGAGACAATAATGAGAGATAAAAGGATCTCTCACCATTCAAAAAAAGAAGGGTAGTATAGGGTAGGTCCAAAATCATTCCCCAACATTTTTAATTGAAAATAAAAGGGAAAAACAATATAAGGAAACTTGGACATCAATAAGGAAGGAAGGAAAGTGAGGACCCCTTACTTGGAAGTGTGATCCCAAAGGCTTGGGATAGGCTTGAGAGAGGCCTCATGGGAGCATGGGGTGCCATGTGAGGATTATAGAGATATAAGGGTAGATTATGGTTGATCTAAAAAGGTATTTATTTAAGATAAATGTGATATTTAGTGGGTTTATATAGGAATAGAGAGGGAATTCATTATTATTTAGGATTTGGACACTACACATTAAACTGATCAAAACCACAGACAATGCCACAGTTTTTACCATGGTTTTTCCAATGTGGATTGGGAAAAATTATTTTATAATGCCAATTTATTAACTTATTAAAATATTAGGCGTGATTATGTGGAGGTGAGTAACACTCTCAAGAAAATCATTTTAAAAATAATAAACATTTTATAAGTTAGGGAGGGTTCACTAAGGCACTATAAAATTATTCAAAAAAATATATAATAACATTATTTTAATGTTAAAACATATATTGGCCGAAATTCCATTGATAGTATTTTATTATATAACTATTGTGTCATTATGATGTCATAAACCATTTTATATATTTAAATGGTATTTAATATTTACAAAAAAATTCGAATGTCCCAGAAAATTATTAAAATTTCACTGTAAGATAACATTGACACCCTGATTCCAAAAATCATATTAATTTTAATTAAATAATTTCATAAATATGTGAATTTTTACATTAACAAATAAAAACTAAAATTTATTTACAATTAATGGAGTTTGACAACATGTTTCAAACCTTAATAAAAATTAAAATTGTATTAATAAAAAAGATTATATGATAATTTATTTGTAATAAAAAATAATTTAGTAATAATATTTTATTAAAATATTATTTATTTCAAAAATCCATTAATTCATAAAAATATATTTCTTAATTGAATTTTAACTAAAAATAATATTACTTTTTTAAAAACTATTTACAATGTAATAATAATAAAATGAATGTATATTTTTTAAACAAAATAACTCATATAATCATAGTGCTAGGGTATTGGTACATAACCCTTTATAACACACACATAAGAGCTATGTGTAATGTTTGTGATTGTTACAGAATCTTGGTGTGGATCATATAACATTTATCTGGTGGTAATCTATACAAACTTACACTTATCCCTTTGGCGATTCTATTAAAGCTTAATGTGTTGAAGCTCGGCTTGGTTTTGGTAAATAGAAAATCCCAGTGATTCTAACTTCATTATGAGCTATGAAGAATGGGCTTCATATAGATAAATTCTACCGGATGAGGCTATCACTTCGTTTGTCTACATATATTGGATTCATTAAAGCCCTATATTTATACTAATTAGGTGATCAATGTTCAAAGACTATAATAGCAATGCTAAATATTCATAATAATATTTTAAAATCCAAAAACATAAAATCAAGAATGTGAATATGTTTTATATTAACATTTTCATTATAAGACATTTAATTATATCAAAAATAATTTTCATTGACAAATATTTTGGTCATTGTATTAGTTATTTATATTTGGTACGACATTATGATTTATACTGAAATTTTAAGGATCCTAACCTTCATGACAAACTGGGTTCTTACAGTCTTCCCCCGTTAAGACAACGCATCCCCATGTTCAACTTGAAAGTGTGGAGAAACACCATTTTATGACATCTCTGGCCACTATGCATGTATGCCAGATTCCCCCTCTAATGTCTTGACATGTACTCAGTCTTGCTGCCATAACATCAATACTATAGGGATAGTCTGATCTCTGAGAAAATTTATGAATCAGTAAACGATATTTACTGGATACTGCTCAATGGATGAATTTATATCTAATTAAGAATCCATGAGATCAATAGTATGAGAAAGATAAATAGGATCCTGGTGAAGCTGTGAAACATTAAAAATTCCATTCATTTCATGATAGCTCTATGTTAGAAGAAACTAACTGACATTTAGCCCGGTTCTCTCTAGGATCTCAAAAGAACCTCTATAATGAGGTGGTAATGTCTGTTTCTTCTATAATTGTATATTCCTTATCCTAGGATATACCCAACAGGAAACATGACCCCAACCTATAACTCTAGAGGTCTCTGATGGCGATGAACGAAATATTTTTTTGTAGACTGAGAATTCTTCATACACTTCCTAATCAGTTGAACACACTCTGAGGTTTCCTAAAAAATGCGAGGACCTATTAGAGATAACTCACCTACCTCGATCAAAGACAATGGTAATTAATATTTAGTGCCATAAAATTATTCTAATAGATCCATCTGAATCATTGCCTAAAACTATTATTAGAGCCAAAATCGATGAGAGGGTTATTTTTTCCCAAGAACCCCTGAAAATCAATGATAGATTCTCGAAGAATTTTCTATTGATATTGTATTGGACGTTCATATTTTCCATCAATTTGAGAGTGACATGTTTGTGCTTAGATGAATCTGTGTTCTTATAGCCTTCTGTAAACCCTTCTAGAACCATGAAGTGAAATGGTAATACCTAACTAAAATGATAATACATGGAAACCCATGTAGTCATATGATCTCCTGGGCATAAAGTCTTCACATGTCATCAACAAAGAATGTACCTCATATAGGAATGAATTGGGATAATTGGGTTATTAATTAGATGAATAGAAATAAAAATATTTCTACTCCTATGTGACATTGGAAAAGTAACAATGAAACTCATAGAAACAGCTTCCCATTTCAATTTCAGGATTAGATGTGGTTGAAGAAATATAGAAGGTCTCTAGTGATCCACCTTCACCGGATAACAGGTGGAACACCTACTTATTTGTTATACAATCTAACATATCATCCCAAGACACCAATACTAGTGTCACATATCGCGAAACATCAACATTATTTCTTTGATGTTCTTCCCACTAAGAGGTATGAGACTCTTTCATTAACTCCACTCTCTTTCGTGTAGGGACCCAAAAACGTCCATGGGTACATATGATGCCATCTATGTCCATAGAGAAATTCAGAGTCAGGTTATCTCCTGATATCCTTTCATAGAGAACCAATAATTACATATCTAAGAATTGCCCACTCGTCACCCTATCAAGGTGGGAAGGGGTAACTGTGAATGATGAGATATAAGAAGACACATGAAAATCATAAAACTCTAGATGTATCTTGAAAATGGGGTGTTGTAATCCTCATTACATTACTGGATTCATGTATTGCTTATGCCCATGTTTTTAGACTCAATGCATTTGCAACTATATTGTCCCTCTCAGACATATAGGCAAGCTCAAAATCCAAGTATTTTAGATATTATACCCATCACTGTTTTCTAAGGATTAAATCACTCTGAGAAAATATATATTTGAGGGTCTCATCATCTGTGTACACCAAAAATCACTCACTCAAAATTTATTGTATCAAGAAACGTAAGGCATGTAATAATACTACTATCTAAAGGTTGTGCATTGGGAAATTTATCAAATGAGGCCATAGCTTCCAAAATCCATACACAATGACTCGATCATCCATAATAAGTAATACTCCTATGAAAATTCCTTATTCATGATAGAATATTGTATAACCTATACCTATCTTGGGAAGAATTAAAACAGGTGCTCAGAAAAGCCTCCAATTAAGCTTCTGAATTTATTTCTAGCACTCTTCTAACCCAAGGAACTTGACACTATTCTTTTTAAGTCCAATAAGAGATAAAAAATAAGTGAAAAATTGTGTATAAAATAAATGTAATATCCAAACATCCCCATGAAACTCCATATGTAAAACACGCTCTTAGTATTCTCCAAGTAAAATATTGATCTACTATTTTTTGGACAATAGATACTCATTACACTGATATTATTGGACACAATAAGTTGACTTTTTTGATCCAGAAGTGGCATTAATAATGCTTGGTGTGAATCTGATGCTATCTCAATGTACTCAAATAAATCTCAAGATGTTGGTCATGGTCTCTATGAGTGTAAGAATAAACCAAGATGGAATCCACAATTACCATGAATAAAGAATCCATATAGCATTGTAAAACCCTATTCATCAGATCCATTAAAACAAAGACCAGGTTTGTAAAATCAAACAACATAACATGGTACTCTTACTGACCATACATGATATGAAATGTTGTACGAGATATGTCTGATGGGATGAGTCATACCTGATGATAACAAGATCTCAAGAAGATCTTGGAGAATACCTTTTCACCTCAAATATGGTTGAAGCGATCATCTATTTGAGGCAGTGGAAACTAATTTTTGACTGATAGCTAGTTCAACATTATTTAACCCATTCATAGATGTAAGGTTCCATCATCTTTATTTGTAGAAAGAATTAAGGAAATCTATGATGATGTATTGGTATGTATAAAACCATTATCCTCAAATCATTTAAATGCATCATGAAATCCTAAATCAGTATAGGATCCATCCTGTATAGAGGAATGGATAATGGAGATTCTCCTCGAACAAGATCAATTCGAATCGCCACCTCTCTCTCAAGAGGCAATCCAAAAAAATATTCAAGAATGACATCCCTAAAATGATCCACTACTAGAAGTAAATTATATTATCATAAACGCTGATCCACCGTTAATATATTTTATATATGGGAGGTCAATCCAAAAAAATATGATGCTCTAGTCATTTTCTACAAGCTTTGACATCTCACTCACCCTTATGTAGATATATTGTTCCCTCTAGTGATGTAATATATACACATCATCGATAGTAGTTCACAAAGTATGATTGTGAACAAAACTATTCATACCTAGAATGATATTGAAGCCTTTAATCTCGTGAATACAGATACTCTCTATGAAATTCTAACCTCCCACCTCTAGGAAAGAATCCCTACACTTTAATATTCACTCCATTGATACCCCTAATGGTGTATCTAGGGTCATTACAACATAGTAATATGGTATCTCTAGTCTGATACATTCGACAGAGCATATAGAGATAAATGAGTTTGAAGAACCCATATCAAATAAATCTAATACTACAGTATATTCCACAAGAGTATTACCTTATACAGTATATGGTGTCATAGCCTGATCCGTAGGTATTGGTTTTAGTTCATGCCACTAACCTAATCTATGACCCTGTGAAAATAGATAGAATACCATGTTCATAACTTCTTTGACAGTGCTTCTGATTGTCAGGGGTGTGGAAACCATTGACACGACCTCCTCATTGGACATTACTATCAGTGTTATTCCAACTCCCGCATGACGTGGTCTAAATGAACTCTCACCAGAAGGTGTATGTGGTACAGATTCATTTCCACATGAGGCTAGTGGAAAGGTCCTAGAGAAACGTATGAGATACCCCATACAACTACTTGTTCAGAACTCTAGTGGGCCTCTATCACATGAAGACTTTTGATTCCTTCATCATCCACACTGATTACACACTTTAGAGCTATCAAACCTGATAATCTGGTTGTCATTTCCCGGATGAGAAACCTCAAGAGAATGATTCCTACAACCGAAAGAAATGGTGGACTGATGTGGCACTGGTCCACTATTCCTGATATTATTTTTGACCCTTATGATATAATTAGTGATATGATAATGATTGACTATATGAGAAAAATTTGGTTGGAGAAAGACATTAATAGGTTTACTGATGGAGTACATGGGCCCATCCTCAACGCGTCTAGCAAGCGAACGAACAACACAGTCTAGAGGATGTGAATACTTATTCAACATTGGGAAATGTTATGAATAGTCCATGACTATCTTATAACCCTAATTGAGATTCATGAACTCTCTAGATCAGTATGCTCTTAGCATCTAATGAATGAACTGATCATTGAAGGTAGTATGGAAATTATCCCATAACATGCCCTAATTCGGACAATACTAGTTTATTACCTCCGACAAGCGCTTTTCCAAATATAAGATCATGTAGTTAGATAGATTGAAACTTCTATCTAGATGTGTCTCTAGATGCTAAAAGAAATACATTGTGGCCTCTAGTGAAGACTAAATAGCCTTTAGACGGCCATCCCCTGAAATTGTAGGAGGAAACTACTATTGAAACTCATGAGTCAGATCATCCATCGTAGGTTCAAGTCAAGAAGTATCATGTTTGGACATCATAAAATGTAGTTAAATATCATGAACATGTGAAAAATGACCAAATTTGTTAAAAAATGTCGTTACACGAGTGGCACTCATGGAGGTATGAGTGACGGTAAAGGTCCCACCACATCTGGAACATGGTCATTACCACTCTCTAAGAATATGATACGAGGATGTCTTAGATGAATTTAAAAACAAATTACAAGAACAAGCCCCAAAACATGATTAATAAAAAAGTTAGAATCACTTCAAAAAGATAAATTTAAGAATACTCACTAGTCATGGAATACTACCCCGACTACCCACTTAAATTTCCGGGTATTAGTACATTCCCATATATAAGTTTCATTTTGATTTTCATCTAACATTCATGTTAACTCCTTTACATTTAATAAACATGAAAAATTGGGATAATGATGTGAAAAAAATTATTTTTAGATGTCATGTTTAACATTATAATTCATTTCCATTTCTGGGGAATTAGTTCTAATACACCAATCAATAGAAACGTCACCCCTTTATTTTTTTCAAAATTGGATCGACTTGGTAAATTACTCATCCCTGCCCCCGAGGACCCAAACACCTTGTGAATTGATATATAAAATCACTCCATCTCAAACATGTGTAAAAAGAATAATATAACTATCACAATATCATTCAATAATAATAGGCATATCAAGAAATGAAATGAAGTGAAATGACCCAATATGAAATTGAAATATGCACGACATGTGAACTCCATATGCCAATAATGATGCATGTAATGATAATCCTTACCCAAATATCATCTAGACAATGATGAAATAAATTCCAAAAATATATTAATATTCAATAAAAACACACAACATGTGCATCACCCAAGAGTGAAATAATTTAAACTATAATAGGGAAAATTAGAACAACAACTATATTTTGGGAAACATGGTCTTTACCACAACATGGGTTCATGATACCCTGGAAAGACTTGTGAAAAAATAACAAGCATTCAAAATCTTCAATCTAATGTCATAAAATATAAAATAAATAAAAGAAAACACTTTTAATAACACTTTTTGATTTCCCAGAACCAAAATCCACATGATGGGTGCCCCGATACCAAGGGGCTACATGGATATAAGAAAATCTATTCAAATGACAGAGGCATCCTAGTTGAAGCGATGGCCTAGGGTGTGTGTTTTGGGATTCTATTCCATCATTACCAATGTTAATAGTAGTGTATGGAAGTATAAATGGTAAAATAGTGGATGAAGTATAAGTAAACATAAGGAACATTGGAAAACAGGGGCAACAAAAACAAAAGAAATAAATGGAAAACTGGAATAATATTCAAAAACAAATAATATGTCATGTTTTTGTAAAAATGGAAACACAGATATAAGATAGCAGAAGTAAATTTTTCCACATAAGTAAAAATCAGTTAAAATACTATCCCAAGAATCATGAACTCTGTCTCAATAATAAATTATCTAGATCTATCCCATATATAATGCAATCAAGTGTTAGATGCTGTATTATTTCCATTATCAACACTAGAAGTCATGTAATCTACTTTTGGTACCCATAAAATGCCCTGAGAGGGTGTAAGATAAATCCTTATGGGACACAACCAATGTTATCTATAACATTCGACCCATGTAATTGATGTTTAACAATATATATGTATACATATATAAAGTTGTAAAATGTATAAAAATAACCACATACCTGCATATAATGTAACAAAATAACAATGTACCTACATCAGGCCCTTATTCATGTCTGACTATGAGACTGGTTAATTTAAATATGCAATTACAAATTTTATATTGACATTTATCATGTGACATAACCAACACTGGCATCGCCTCATGATAGAATAAATAGTAAATATTACAAGATATAACAATCCGAATGTGATCAATGAATTTTAATAGCAATGTACCAAGGTATCAACCAAGGATATATAGTCCCCAAGTGTCACTAAATCAGTAATAACTATTTACTGGCATAGGGTATGTGTGTAATCTGAGGAGAAGAATCCAAGGAATTCCACAAAGAGACACCTACTAAGTCAAAGTTGATCGACCAAGGTAAAACACTGCTAAAAAGAGACATGTCCTGATGGGATTTTACGATGACCCCTACATTTTAATGTGAGAACCAATGTGTATATCAATGGAATCCTATAATGATAATTAAAATATCATATTGTTTCATATCAGTCATCCAAGAATATAAAAGGATCGGGATACATGTGTGTTTAACCTTTTGAATGTTGTATCCCTGAATGCGAATGGTGTTCTCAAGTGCTCATGAAATTTTCTAATTATCATCCATGGTGATCTCAAGTCAATCTATTCCCCTTGTATTATCATTTCATGTGATATCTCATTCAGATCATGACATTCCTTTCATTAATATGATAAGTTCAAGTAGCATGAAACCATTTTATCAAGTCAATTAGTTCGATCCATTCTTTTCATTAGTGTTACAAGGTTTAGTATCATGAAAACATTTAATCCATTTAAGGAATATTCCATATTCAAGGATCATTATGCTATCATCCATTAATGTGGTAAGGGGTTCTATAGATATTAAACCAATGTATCATTCACATTTAATTATCAATTTGAAGAACATCACTTAGGTGGGTCATGTGGTGAGAAGACACAGTAATTTCAATTATTCTATTCTTATTAGAATAAAAATCCATTTAATATATAAAATACTACCCATAAAAGGATCAATCAAATACACACCCAAATGGTGGATCAAACATTTCAAAACTCTATTCTGAAAATTATGGATTAACATCTTAGTGTGTATGAATGGAGATGTGGGAATAACCACTAAGATTTAATAATATATATTGAAATAACATAACAATATAGTTCTAATGATTATATGCATGGAATATAAATTCAAATAAAGAGATCTAATCACATCAATGGGCCCGTCATGAAAAATCTAAAATCAACGAACATGATGGGTAAATTATAGACCACCCACCATAGGGATGTATGACTCTCCTCATCCAGAATCATCCCTTGATTCAAATTAGAATAAATAAAACATGTGAAAAACAAAAAAAATGATCACACCATAAAAACTAGGTCGAGAGAATTATAGAATGATAACAGCTCAAAAAGAATTTATTACTTACTGTTGCACATCAATCACGATGAACAAAAGCTCTAATGGATCCCAGGTGAGGGAGATATTTGAATCATAAAATTTGATCTTATAAAAGCACAAAAATAAATATAGAAAAAGGTTACTACCACACAAAACATATTAGGGATGGATAGGGCTTATAATTAGATCATTAAAGGAATATTTAGAAATTTACCTAGAAAAAATGTGTATGGACATTTTGCCTACACAGTTTGAAAAACCATGCTTAAACTGTGTATAGATAGCTTGGTAAAACGAGTGCCCACATGGTTCATACACATGGTTATTTGCCAACCGTGTGCACTAGAAATTTCTAGAAAAACTCAATCTGCACATTTTTTCCAATCTATGTGAAATTTTTATATATTTTACTCTATATCGTGCGCCAATACAGTTTTTCCCAAAAATATGGGATTCGGGCTATGATCATGCCTCATACACCCATGGAATCCTTTATAACCCAATAAGAATCTATTTTTCATAAAAAATAAGGATTTAGATTAAAATATAAAGGATCCATACCTAGGTGAAAACATTGTTTCTTATTAATGAATACATAAGAAAGGTTGGGGACTAATGCTCAGTAATGCTAAACATGGTAGATATTAGTGATCACATATTAATAACAAGATATAAATATTATATGGCTATGATCATAAAATTTATAAATGCATACCCTTCATAGAATATATCATAATCATGAGTCATGAAATTAATCCTGATATTTTAAAAGATAATCATTGTAATGGAATCAATGTATATGTTTAGTGATAGAATAAAATTTGGAGAAGAAAAAGTATTTTTTAAGAAAAAAAAATTATTTCTGTAGTTGTCAAGGATTATATCCTATACCATCTTAGTGTATTGGGTTAACTTCCCAATCCATCTTAGTAATCATGGTTCACCCACAAATACTATAATAATGGATAGAGTCAATTACTGGCCAATGTTAACTCCACATTAGATTCCTATTTATCTAAGGATATATCAATCATTAACCATTGTGTTAGAGCGTAAAATAATTTTGGTGCCACAAATCACATATTGAAAATCAATCATTTCTGTTAGAAATGATCATAACACATTCACCGTAGAGTAACCCATATAAATGAAAAGATATTGAAAAATATTTCTTCATAAAATAACACATGTAAATGTAATGGGTTTGATAAATTAATTTCATCATCATTATTAACCATATATAGAAATAATAATTTTTGAATCATTATATCCTCTCCCTACTAGATAATATGTTGAATCATGGATTTTTTCATTAATAAATTGAAGATCCATTATAAGATTATTTAAAAAATTCATTAGTAAAATACTCATTCAACTTTTAATGTCATTTTTTATAATATATATATATATATTAAATATAAATAAAAAATTAGTCTTATATTACCATCAAAACATATAATATGATCCTAAAATATTTGAATGATCAAGATTATAGGAATTACTATTCATTCTATAAAGAGAAAAACAACTTTTCGTTTGACATTTTTTTGAAAAAAATCAATACTAGTTCATTGGAAAAAAACATGGATACTCATTTTAATGTTTTATGAAAAATGTAAATAAAGGTTAAAAATGACTTCACCAAATCATTGGAGAATTTTGAAAACATTATTTTTTTAATAAAATATGACATGGAAGGGAAATGATTATTGAGCGAAAAGAGATATAGATGGGATTCCTTAAAAAAATTAATCATGGGAAAATAAATTGAGTAAAATGAATGAAAACCAATAATTTATATAATAAACTACTATATATTATAATGAAATATATTCCTGATAGATATTTTATAATATTTCATCACTTAATGTATAATCTTCAACAATCCTTATAAACAATGAGATTTTAAATTTAAAACCCTTGAAAATTTGTAATAATTCATATTTTTTATCCCCATGAAGGAATAAAAAAAACCTAAACATCTAATTATCATCAATTTAAGGATATTAATTATATAACATGTCAATGTGGAAGTATATACACCAGAAATAGTAAATGCATGGTGAATATCGCATATATCTCAATGTACTAAAAGTGAGACAGAAATCCAAAACCTTAGGTCCCAAAATCCATTATACGTGATCAAACCACATCTATAATAAATATAGGTTGATTATACATCTATTTTAGATCCATAATCATGAATATCATACGTTAGATGATTTTATAATTACCTATTACCATTTTATGTCAATAAGTCTTTATTATAATAACTACTATAGGTGATAAATACTTCTTCTTTCATTTATGTTTTGGTTAAGTGGATTTGGTTTTTGTAAATTGATAAAATTTCCATATTCTCTATAATTTTAATCATGATAAATATATCATATATAATCATTATATACATATTTATATATATCAATAAAATTAATGGTATGTAAATTAATTACACCATTCATGGAGATGGTACGTCATATGTATGCAAGACCACTATTTCTATAATAATAATAATATAAAAAAATAATTTTGAATTATATTTATTATTTATAATATCATAATTATATAATGGATATTTTATATATATATTCATATATAATTATTAACATCCAATTCAACTCAAAATTTAAAACATGTCACATAACTTCGTGGAGGCGGTAGTCCATGGTTACACATGAGTGACATTATTATTATTCAAAATATGGGAATCATAGAATTTAGATGTTATATTATAATTAGAAAAGAATAATTATAACATAACTATAATATATATACTTTAAATACATCAATATATCCATCCCTGATAGGAGGTGGTGAAAAATTTATTCCGATGTTTTCAATGGTGGTATCCCTTCAGAAACATGATTGAAAGTTTTGTTTCCCATTTGACAATGAAATAGATATATATATTATTCCATTAACATAGTAATATATCGTTATATTTTATATATAGGTTTTTTTATTTCAGTAACTTTTTATAAAACTTTATGGATGTTGAAGAAGATATAATAAAAAATGCATGGTTAATAACTATACCTCTTATTTGGTGGACCATATTAGGATTACAATTAAATCCTTGCATAGATGGTTATCTAAATAGAATAATGTTTGTGGATCATGAATATATATTAATGGAATAGTTTTCTGAGTTTCAGGGAAAAAACAATAGGCTCTTTAATTGTCGAGATGATAGAATAGGGAACATCAATTTATATTTTGTGGAGTGGACCACATGGTAACAGAATAGATATTTTCTAAAAAATGATAAAATTATTCCTAAGAAAAACGTTTTCCAAATAAAATTATATTTATTTTTGATATAGGTTATGATCTAAATATATCCAGAAAATAGGATTTATATATTTTTAATTATAAAACATACTGTTATTTTTTTAATTCACCCCTAATAAACTAATTTAAACCTTACCTATAGTAATTATTTTTACTTATTTTATTAAACATTATGATCAAGAATAAAGATGAGAATATTATATAAAATTATATAATTTTATTTTAAACATTCAATAAATTTTAAAAAAATAAATTCATCGATGTGGTATAAGTTAATATAAAATTAAAACCATATAGTCAATGAAGAAAATGGTTTTACAAATAATAATTTTTCATAAGTATAAGATTACTTTAAATAAAAATTCATAATATAATTACTTCCACTATCCAAAATTATATTAATTATAATTTTATGTATTTAAATTTTTATTGACATAAATATTAAAAAACGTAAATTTAGATTTATTTTAAATAAAAAGATAGTTTTAAATATATTCCATTATGTTTCTAAATTAATACAATAATTAATCGTTTCAAAAAAATCAACTTCAACTTTGAAATTATGCATAAAACTAAAGATAATTTTTTTAAAAACATTCCATGAATGTGGACATTTTTTTTAAAAAAAAATATGTGTACAAAATGCGATAGAATCTGTTTTTATAAAAATATAGTTTATAATCACAAACATGGTTTTCCATCATCCCATTCAGAGAAATAATATTAGACATAAGATAATAAAGTATTGAAAAATTTATATATAAATACCATTAATATCATATACAAATATTGATTATTTTAAATTATTATTCGAAAGACACTTTCCGTGTATATAAAATATTTCTTTGAAAAAACATATCATTTACATTAAAATAATTTTCATTTTAATTTATTATTAATTGATCTGAAATGAATTTGATATATTCTTGTGTTCGACATCAATAATTAACGATATAGTTAATAATACTCATACCCACATATTTAACATGATTTTAACATTGATATGTTATATTATTCATTGTTAAAACTCAATGTTGTGTATAACACAAGATATTGATGAAATTTAATTTATTTGAAAAAATTTGTGTCATTAAATATCATAGTGTCAAATTATACCCCCATAAAACGAATTTATACCATGAAATTCCGTATATTTTATTATATCAACTAAGGATACTTCTGTCTTATCACAAACTGAATATGCCATTTATCTTCCATAAATTGTATGTTTCGCCACAAAACCTTGGGCATGTGAGTGTTTTTGTTTTGTAGAACTCTATCTTTATGTTCTAGAATCCCCAATGTTATATTGTAATTGGATATATCATGATCTAGTGGTACATCCACTAATTTCAGTACATGTGAAGGAGCAGGTATGTAATTCCTCCGGAGGGATGCATAAAAAAATTATGGACTGAAGAGAGGTTTGGTGAAACAATAGAGTAGTAACAAACAATACTTATTTGATCAATATTTATAACAAGGAAACTATACATCTTTATTAGATTTCATTTATCCATAACTTATATATCCTTCTTCTATAGTGAAATTTGAAGAATCATTTTCTCAAAAACATGAAATTCCTTATCAAATCTATGATTATCAAATTATCTTCACTGTCAAAATTATGTTTTCCTTATATTTTGTGTAATGGATCATACCATGTCATTAATTTATTCTTGTAGATCATATCCCAATAACTATTACTCACTAAATTAATAATAAATATTTTATATGGACTCTTATATACATAGATGGATTAATAAGGAGCTCTTGTAATACTCGAGTGTATGATATTGTTATATGAAAACTAATCTCGAGGAATGTTTTAATCCCAAACACATTTTAAATACATCGAATAAAAAATAAGCATTTATTCTAGGGATTGAAAATTTCTCCCAAATTGACCATGCATATGGGGATAATACAAGGTGTAGAGACTCAACTCCATCTATAGATCCCCTTGAAGTCTTTGTAAAAACGTTGAAGTAAAAATTATATCATAGTCAAATACAAAATTGTGTAGTACTCTATTCAATTATTCCACTTACATAATATACATATCATAATAATCAGATAGAGTGATAAATATTATCTAATCATAATATAGTGTGATGAAATAGGAATGTGAATGACTTATACATAAATAGCATTACTTCCTTTAGAGTTTTTGGGATGTCTAAAGACAAAATACATGGTGATGTTATCACATCTCCATTCTAATGTGGGTAATGGTTGAGACATCTCTTTGAAATATTGTCACATAGAATTATCTTTCCGATATACAATGAAGAAAGATAAATAAACTATAATATAACTCTTCATTCAATCCAATCGAAAATATACTTTTATATTAAAATACATCTTTGTTCATAAAGAATGAATTGAGAAGGAATAAGTATGCTCCAAACCTAAATTCATCTTCACAAAACCATTAATTCATTGAACAAAAACATACTTCCTAAACCTTTTTATTCCGTCGTAACCATGGTTATACTCTAAAATAGTTCAAACATTCTTCTATAGATATATATCTTCCTTTTTTTCCTCTTAATTCATTAAATTGTTATGTGGATGAATGTTCTTGACAATAAATTATATCTACCCATACTTTAATTTTTTATTATACAACCATTCAAATTACTAAAATATTCGATTTAATTTGATCCCCATCTTATATATGCTACCATGAACATTTCAACTCAGTTCATTGGTCACCTGGTTCTCATTCGTTTAATGATAACGTATTGAGTAGTCATAATATGTAATCAGCTCCATCCATACACTCATGCACATATTCAACTCCTTATATGTGAATATATACCTCAAAATTTTATTATCATTATATAAGTCACACCGTTCACCATAAATAAAAATCAACTATATGTTTAATTAAAAAATTAACACATATAACTCCAAATCAAGAGTTGGGTAATTTTTCTCATGAACATTCAATTTTCAAAAAGCATAAGTAATAACCATTTAATATTGAGTGATAATGAAATAAAATAATTTATTTTATTCAAAATTATATATTTTAAACCCTTATCCAATATAGGGTAATGTAATCACATATGTACATAATAACCACCGCATTAGTTCTTTGACATTTCAACAATATTCATATATCAAAAGTGACATGGCACCATTTTGAGTTTGCATAGTTAGTGGATTATAAATCCTTCATAAATCTACCATAATGAATCCATAATATCTAGCCATCCATGGAAAATAATGGATCTCAGTATATGTGGTTTCTCTGGAGAAATTTTCAATAACATTGATATTTTATAGATTAATAGATACACCATATCTTGAGAATATATTACCCAAAAATGAAATCTTTAAAAGCCAAAATTAAATATTTTTAAACTATTTATAAATTTTCTCCATAAATATGGTCTTCAGTAAAATATTTAGGTAATATCCATTCACTTCCATGAATATTGAATGTCAGAGAATTTAATTTATAATGTAATTACCCAAATGATCAAGGCCATCACTATTAGCACTATTTATTAAAACCATAATGATTTCGTGGCCATTAGTAATACCAAATGACATCACTATATATTTAGAATATAAATACCATTTAAAGAATGATTTATTAGGTATAATGACCATGGTGTATTGGATTTCTAGGGAAATAAAAACATTTGAAATTTTGAATGATTCTACATTAGAGATATGGGGGACTAAGGAAATGAATTACCTAACGATCAAGTAAACATACATTTCATAAGGGTACTGAATGATGGTAATTCTTAATCTATTGATACATATGAATTGGAATTGATATTGATCATGTGTTTAGATTCATCAATTTTATCATTTTAATATTTAATCAATGATTTCATGGTTATATTATGTATAAAAAAATAAGGATTGTACTGTATTAATTTTTTGATAAATATTTAAAAGGATATGTTGAACAATATTGATGATGATGAAAAATAATTTATCCTAAATTAGAAATTATTGTTGAGAACACAATTGATAGATATATAACCCTTAATATTTACTTGATGTTGAGATATTAATTTAAGGATAATATATGATTCATATTTATAAATTAAATTGAATATTACTAAATACATTGGAATTAAATAATTATTTATTTGAAATTTTGTTATGCTATCATTGATGGAGTGTACAAATTTTTTTGGATTTAAGGAATATAACTAATAACCAATGTATTATATAATGAATAATGAATATTTCTTGATTAAAAAAGTTTTAATGATAATTCATGTTATTACAATGTTTTATGATAATGAAATATGAATGTATTCACAGGTTTTTTACGTGACTCTTAATATGTAATTTTGTTCTTATGGAAAAAAATTTTTTGTACTGACCTTCCATTTGAATTTTGTAAAATTTATTTTGAATGAGAATTATGGTTGAATATTTATGGAATATAATAATATCTACATAAAAGTTTATTAGATGAATTTTCTATTCCATTGTGAATTTAGTTAATATAGGAGGAATATCTTGTTACTATGTTAGGGATCATATGATCTACTAAAGGGTAAGTTTAGTGCATGAGCATAAAATATAATTTTTGGATATCCATTTTGTAGAGTAAGGGTTGAATATTAAACTAATTAAAGCACAATAAGAAGATGAAATTTTTATTATGAAATAGAATCATATCAATTGTGTTCATTTCCATATTTTACTAGAGAGTGAAAAAAATTCCTCAACAATAGGAGAATGGTATTTAAATAAAAAAGTTATCATAATACATTCATTTTTGTTAAACTTGTGATCTTATACATCATCATATTTTTATGGTATATAGCACCTCAAATTTCATTTATCCCTCACTTTATAATCATAATTTCTCCAAATAGGTCTCTATAAATATTTATGAATTTCCACTATGTCCATATCTCCACCTTCCACCAATGTTATCCAAATTAGAAACCTAGTTTTGTATTATTCAAGTGGAATTTCATACTTCCATTTATCTCTTATTAAGTGGATATTTTAATTAATATTTTATAGTGATGGGTTTTAAATAGCGGTCATTTTTTAAAATGAAAAACCCCTGACTACTGAGATCATATTTAAATTGTGGTGACAATGTTTCCAAAATATGTGTAGTATGTAACAACCCGGATGTTATAAATGATTAAAATTTGATAAGATAGTAGATGTTACATGAAATAAAATGTTATCTTGTATCAAATGAATCAAAAATATTATCTTGTGATACATTAAAAATGGATTTATCTTCTGTTACATTCAACAAAGTGTTATTTTGATAGATTTTTTTATATTAAACACCTATTTTCATTAATAGATTGATTTACCAGAATGAACTTGTAATTTTAAATGCTATTAATATTATTAGTTAAATGAAAACTATCTCATTGAGGTGAAATTTATTATTATGAGCTTTACTAAAAATATTCTAAATATATATGGTCAATTAGTTGGTTTTAAATTAATTATAAATGAATATAAAAACTAGTGGAATATTAAGCGAATTTTTAATTAAAAATATTTTTATACACCAAGTCCATTTTAACATAATAAATTAAATTAATTACACTTATTGTTCAATATTATTAAAATTTATGTATATATAAATTTAATAAATTTTATTTACATTATTGTAATATATTTTAGAGGTATAACTCAATAAAACAACATTTATCTATATAAAAGACAATATTTATCTTATAGGAAAAAACATGGGTTCACGAATCATTGTTTCAAAATACCTAGTATGTGCTCTCCACCACAGATCAACGACCACCACCTCTCCCAATTCTTCACGCCTCTATGAAAAAATAATATTTCATCCAATCCATTAAAAAATAAATTCACCACTTCCCCCACAAAACCTCATCCTTCAATTCATATCTTTGGAATAACTCTAACATGGAAATAAATTAGTGAAAACATAAGGAGGAAACCCAAAGAAGAGGGAATGTTCTTCCAAAATATTTTTATTTTATTTGATCCTGCATCAAATTAAATTATTATTAAATAATGACTATATAATAAACATAGTATAATAAATATTTCTATTTTTATGTTAATTTTATTACCTACAACCACACATGCATCCATCATATGGGTTACAAAAATCATCATTTATGAGTACGGTGGAATACCGCCACGCGAATTGATGTAATTTTTATTCCATAACCACCAATAAATATTGGGTATAATCATGTAAATATTATTTATATATAATATATATGATATTTATTATTTCCTTATGCCTATATAATTATTATAAAACACATAAAATCATGGTTTCCTTTTTTTGGTATATGATAACATCTTGCATGTGTATGGAGGACTACCGTATCGCAAAGTGATGTGATTCATTAATGCATTATAAGGAATGTATTAAGGATAGTAATAATAAAACCTATGTCACATATATAACAAATTTTTTTATTAAAATGATAATATATATATATATATATATGATATTCTTTTCATTCAATCAATATAAAAATAATATTGAAATAACATTCTTGTGTATGTACAACCTACCTTCTCAATGAATAATATATTTCAATTTATAAATAAATATTTAATAAATTTGTAATCATATATATAATAAATATGTGTGATTATTAAACCATGATTTATATTATTTATATAATTAAAACTATACATATGTAAGAGAAAAATATTCACAAGTCATGACATATTTCAAAAATAATTTAATTAACACCCAAAAAATAAATACGATCAAAGATTATTAAAACATTAATGATATAATATTTTATGTGTATAATATATAATATAAGATATATTTATTTGGTTCTAGAATAGGTTAATAACATGCTAAAAATCAAAATATAGGAGGTAAAAAAGTGTTCAACCAAAAGGAATTGGTATGTAAATAATTCTATCTCAATTTATATGTCATTGAGATTTTATTACTATTACGCACCGGTTCACAATTATATATTGTATCTTCTTCCCCTTAAAAGTTATTATCATGAATATTTCATTCATCATTGGATTATATGTTCTTCATTTCATTATATCATCGAAGGGAATTTTACTTGAAAGTCACAACGTGAAAATATTACTGAACAATGTCTCTTCCTTTTGTGATTATCATCATTCTCATGAAACAATCACACTATTGTGATAATTCATTGTTAGAAATTAAGAATCACGTAAATATAAAAATATTTTAATTGTGAATTTTATTTTTACTAAAAAAATTTACAATTTTTACAGTCAAAATTTTTACTTTGATATATATATTATTAACTAGGTAAATACTGCTAAATTTGTGTCCTATACTCAATAGAGATACGTGATGATAAGCAATATTGTTATGAATTAAACTTAATATTTGATATATTATGAATTCTATGAAATGGATTGAAATGGGCTGGGGAACATTTTATGTAAGATGGTTGATTAATTAATAGTCACATAGGATGATGTCAATTAGACAAACCCTTTTAGTTTCTAACAATTATGTTTTAAACTATCTTGCGAAATATCTTGATAGTAGATATTATGATGGCCAAGCCATATCATCTTTTACGTACTTGTATTAATACAATCTTGAGTATTAATATTTACTTCTAAGGCATGATGCTCTTGGGAATCATGGATTCCAAAAATTAATCATTTTCTTTTTTCAGATATAGATATCATTATCCATGAAATTTTCTCTATTAAAATATATATGGATGCAGAAAATATAAATACCATTGATAAAATGGGATGAGTTTTAAATTATTTACCTTTATATATTCATTTTTCTATATCTTGTTATTTAAATTACATGTTATTTTTTTGATTTATATTGATTTATTAATTCTTCTTTATCATATCATGATAGTCAAGATATATAAATGGAATTTTGGCTTATGTTATTTACTTTACCACAATATTTATATTCTTCATTATGAATTTATTTATGAACAGAATGTTTTTATAGTTAATTAACTTTCTCTAATGTCTATTTTCTTGGTTCGTTTTTTCTTCTGTTGTACATAACCATTACTGAGCATTTCATCACACACTTATGTTGCTTCCTTAAACCAAGATTCAATGAATATTATTATTACTGATATACTGAGATATGCAAGATGAAATAATTATATTCTCAATGAATGAAAAAAAATTATGTAATAATAAATCTATTAAATTTAATTTCATGTCCCATGTATGTATCTTGTTTACCAAGTCTACTAAACTAAATGGTTATTTGGGATATGATTCGTTGTATTGTATGCCAATGTAATTGTATCAAGAAATGGATCCAATCTACTGGGGTTTCTGTCACTATATTTGGCATTAAAAGAATTTTAGTATCATCCATGTGAACTAGATTTATGACAAAACTATTTGGGAACATAAACCTATGATAGAGATCGAGGATTTGTATATAAGAACATAAAAAAGAATACATGTTTATGATTATGAGATTAGATAGATATAAATGTAATAAATTATGTTCTGTATTTAACTACTGTTGGGATTATACAATTTTTTAATATTTAAAATATATATAATTTATTATATTTTTTTCATTTAGATATTTTTCCTATAAATTCCAATCTAAACCTCTCTAGTTAATGTGATCTAAATAGTAAGATTGATCACTTATATTTTGATCATAAGACAATGTTTTAGGTGAACTATTATCCATTATATTTTCATCATATGGGGACATGGTATAATGTTATAATGGCACATAGATAGAATTATCTATATATTATTGATTCATAGGGAAGCAAAAAAATAATAGGACCACTATTAAAAACAAGGATAATGTGAATAATGGAAATAATTATTTCCCACATGTGATAGTTTCAAACATAAATTTATTGGAAATTTCACAAATAGATTGGTATATTGATTCATGTGTGGAAATAAAGGCCAGAATTATTTTATATAAAGGTAGGTGAAAATATTTTTCAATTTATAATTCTACAATATTAGTGATAAAATTCACTATGGAAATGAATGCCCAAAGGGACAATGGAATATATGTCAGAAGATGCTAAAGAATCATGTTCAACCTTAATTTGTTGATAAAACTAATCTGTAATGATTAATTTGTAGATTTTTGTAAAATAAAATTATTTCATTTGAGTATTTTTTCAATAATTTCATGGATATATTATTTTTGAAATATATAAGGAATGTACTACCGAACATTTTATTATGGATTTGAACCCCTTTGTTAAATGGTAATAATGATCAATAAAAATTATTCGATGGAATTTTAATCTTCTTGGAGGGAACATAATTTGATTGAAATATAACCCATAATATGTTTTTTATGTTTTGATATTATTGTTGTGATAAAATATGATTTCTATGAAAATTTTAAATTTTATATTAGTGTCTAACATTGATGAGATTGATGATTTATTGGAGAAGTTTTAATGATATCATTGATAACGTATATATAAATTTTTGATTTAATGAATATATGAAAAAAAAATTATTTAAGATAAGGAATAAGAACGAATGATAGTTTATAATATTTTCATGGTAAATAAATTGGTTGAAAATATGTAATACAATATATGAATAAGGTTGTCACTTGTTTGATATGTGACAATTAAGAGGCACTTTATTTTTTTAGGGAAAATAATGTTTATTTTTTAAACATCCATCTAAATTTGGTTAGAAATTTTTTTTGGTGAGTTTTAAGGAAAACTATTAATATAATGGATTATGTTTATGTTCAAGTATAATTGGATATCCTTTTCTAACCAGTGTGATTTTAGTAATGACTAGAAATATATCTTGTTACACATTTATCGATCATATGATATTCTAAAGGGTAATTTCAGTGCTTTAGGAATAAAATTTAATATTTTGATATCATGTTCATAGAACAGAGGTTTAATAGTAAATTGATTGATGTGAAATTAAATGTCAAAATTATTATTACGAAATATAAATGTGTTGGGTATGTATATATTCATATATTCATATAGATTAAAAAAATTCCTCAACTCAGGGAAAATGGTTCTGGAAAAAAATTATCGTCATACCTTAATTTTGTATGAACAAATAGAAATTTAAATCATCCAAATCAATGGGTTTAAGAGTCTTATAAGTCTATTTAAACCTAAATTTCATAGGATAATTGACCTCATTCATTTTCTATTAGTATTTACCCTTTTCCTCTATATGCATATCATCACATTCCATAAATGTTTCCACATTAGAATCCCAATTTTTTTTATTGTATATGAATTTCAAACTTCTTTTTCCCTCACTATGATTTTCATGGATGGAATACTTGAATAAGGATATGATGGTATAGGGATAGAACCCATTCCACTATGATATCCTTTTTAGTGATACTTTATGAAGGGAATGACTTTCCATGAATATTTTTTTCTTAAAATATATGTATTATGGCCCTTATTTTATTCTATAGATCATGTTATTGAATTATTTTTAGACACGTACTATAAATTATAATTATTTATTTATTGAGTCATGATTATGATCTATGATATGAATTGTATGGTCTTAAAATGTAAAACCTATTTCCTCATAAGGTTATGCTCATGTTTTATATATATTTTCATTGATATCTCTAATTTTTACCATTAAATTTATGTATGGTTGTTTATATATGTCCTCGTTCCCATGCCATTTTTTAGCATCACCTTAATTTGAAATTAAATATTGTTATTTCAAATAATTATATAGGTAATTAAATATGATGGTTTATGTATTTCATAGGTTTTACAACATGAATAAGGACCTCCCCATGGGTGAGTTTCCTTGAGAGGCACTTTTTTCTTTTATTCCATTGACACCCTTAGAGGTGTGCCTTTATCACATTCATGGGATATTAAAAATGGAATTTATTATAAACAGGACTAAAATTTTCATTAATTATGATAGTATAGAATTAAGGGTATGGTATGGATGAATTTCCCCTTCTGCAGCACATTATTTTTTGTTTAAATCATCTTACTGTTTCCCATGTCAGTAATGTAGTGGATATGAAATTAATTGATGAAATTTGATTGATTTTCTAAAATTATGGTTTCCCCCACATGATAGATATGATAAATATAGAAATATGTGATTTTATAGGCTTCTTAGTCTTATTAGGAAAAAACACAAGGATTAGAATTTTATTGAAATCCCATGAGAATGACCTTGTTTTAAAATTTACTTAATAGAAATCAATTGCACCTTTTGTTTCTTTTCACATGTGAGTTGGTGGATTAACGTACCACATAGTGGAATGTTATACATTTAAACAATGTTCTAAAAAATATTCCCACATGAGTAAATCAAAGGAAAATCGGTACACACTCATAATATATAATAATAATACAAAACAAGTTCATTATGAACAAAACAACCAAGTTAATCTGAATATTTGTAATAAAAATATAACTAATGAATCGCCATCATGGTATATAAACCAAAATACATTATAAGAACATATATATATCATTAATTTTCACGACCCGACCCAACGGGGCTCGAGCCGCGACTCCCCAAGCCCGCCTCCAATAGGCCAGGGGCTGGCGACCAGCTCCGAGTAGGCTATCACACACATGGGAGGCATTAGCCCAAGGTACCTGTACAGACGCACCCACAAACACCTCCATGCAACAATGCAGAGATATAGGAACTGAAAAGTAAATGCTTGCATACAATCTATCCCAAACCAGAGTGCAACAGCAAAAGTACAAGGGCAAAACAGGGCCCACCAAAAGAAAACTACAAAGCACGTCCAACCTGTTCTGAAGAAGGGGAACGCTGCCACAAACACCCGTCGGAAAGCTCGCTCGGCATAGCTCCGGTAAACACCCCGGTCAACTCGCTCACAAAGCTCCGCCTGCTCCGGGTCCTCCTGGGACTCCGTCAAAAGGCATGTGGTCTGCACAAGACACAAACATGTGCGGGCAAAGCCCGTGCAGGGGTGAGTATAAACATACTCAGTAGGTACCCCGAAAACCCAAAACCCAAGGGAGCAACTGAAAGGCAACAGTCCGCTCAACCCAGCCAGAGGGAACCCAGACGAGAGAGAAACTCCATCTCGTGACCATCCTCGGCTAAACACAACAAGTCAGCTCAGCTCAGCTCAGGTGTATGCCCATACATACACCTCGAACAATCCATATATACACAGCTCACACCACAAAGCCACAAGAGGTACCGACCTCATCACCAACAACTATCCACGACCAGGAGAGTACACCACGAACACTGTCATACCAGATGACACTCATCCGAGAGATACACTCCATTGGGATACTCGCAAACATCTCAGATGCTCACCTGTGAGACCACGCTCGACGGATATCATCACTGAGGAAACATCGCTGAAACACCTAATCCACCAAACTCATCGGATAGGGGATCGCCGCTAGGGTCCGCTTGGGGATACCAAGACCCACTCCGGTATACGTAGCTGGCAGATAGGGGATCACTCCCAGGGTCCGCTGGGGGATACCACAACCCGATCTGGCATACGCAGTTTTCACAGATAGGGGATCACACCCAGGATCCGCTGGGGGATGCCACAACCCGATCTGGCGCTCGACAAAAGCTGCACACTCAGATAGAGGATCATCGTCCATATAAAGATGGTCACGACGATACCGGAACCCTATCTGGTATAACTCGCGATGTAGGGGATCGAACTGACGATGCCGCAACCCTACCGAACCACGCGCTGAGTAGGGGATCGAATAACCAACGATACCGCAACCCTACCGACACCAAGCGCTGAGTAGGGGATTGTATAACCAACGATGCCGCAACCCTACTATGAACATCATGCTGAGTTGGGGATCGTAAACCCGACGATGCCACAACCCTACTATGCACGACCCACCGCATAGGGGATCATATTCCCGATGATGCCACAAACCCTACGGTGTTAACCTGCTAGATAGGGGATCGCTGCCCGTGAATAAGCGGTCACAGCGATACTAAGAACCCGATCTAGGGTAAAGATTCTAGAGGATCCACTCCGGACCCACCAGAGGGATACCACAACTCTAACAGTTTAAACATCCCACCGAGAGGATCACAAACCTATACGAAGGTTGTGATGCCACACGAACCCTCGTGGGAACGAACCAAGGAAGAACCCTCAACTATTGCTGGTCCAAACGTCGCTAACCCAAGTGAACCGCCTCAACGCCACACTGCGCACCTCCTAGGCCAAAACTGAGGCCACCATCGTGTTCCACGCGGAAAAACACGCAGGATAGGCTGTTTACTCGCCCGAAACGGAGCACCAGTGAAAAAGGCACTATTCACCGTAGCTAGCTCGCGCGGGGCCCACGTTACGATCCCGAAACCCATCGAGCGGATCGCACCACGACGATCCCCTCGGAAAAACAAGCGGAATCGACTACTCATTCGCCCAAAACGGACTACCGGTGGAAAAGGTACTATTCACCGAAGTCCAGATCGGGTGGGGCCCACGCCTTGATTCCGAATCTCAACGAACGGATCGCACCATTGCGATCCTCTCAGAAAAACACACAGGATCGACTATTCATCCGTCAAAATCGGACTCCTGGTGCAAAAGCTGTGTTTCCCCGCCAACACCAAAACCCGGCCTCATGGGGCCCGCACCCCATTCGCAGTCCCAACACCCGGAAACCATCTCAAAAAGTCCGTCATACCATCAGGGTCCCAACGCCACTGACGGCACGTGAAACGGACGCTCCAGGTAGAAGTTACAACAACCCGAAGTCGTAAAATAATAAAATAATATTATTTTATACGACGTTTCTAGCTCCCGGGCCACGATCCCGAACCTTTAAACCCTCAAACCTACACCGGAGGGTTCGCCTCGTCATTAGGGTCACATCGCCGCAAACAGCGCGCGATTCCGACTCCCGGGGTGCAGGATACGGGGGTTTAAAGACCCCCGTATGCGAAGAGTGGCCGGACCGGCCGCCGCCGCCGGCCCGCCCTGGCCGGCGGCGCTCCGCCGCGCGCCACCGCGGCTCCCCCACGGGCCGCCGCACTGGGCGGCCGGCCGCCGCGGCTCCGCCGCGCGCCGCGGCGCTGGGCCGCCGGCAGCCGCGGATCCGCCGCGGGCCGCCGCGGGCTGCCGGAATCCGCCGGCGCCGGCGCCGCCGCGCCGGTGACGCGCCAGCGGATCTTCCGCAGACCGCCGGGAGCACCACGGTGGTCCGTTTTGCGATCCGGAGGCGTCTACGTGACCCTCAGGACCCGATCTACACTAATACAGCTTCAATTTGCAGAAAACGCAGCCAAAACGGGATCGGGGGTTAAAACTCAAAACCGCCTACCTCGCGGGTGAAACGCCGACATTCAGCCTCAGATCTGCGCTCCCGAGCTTCCGTTGCGCACTCCTGGAACGTCCGCCGTCGAATTCTGAGCTCGTGGGCGCTCCGTTTGCTCGATTCGGCGGAGTGGCGGCGAAAAACGGCGAAGAACGACGAAGAACGATAAAAGGGGGGGGGGGGGGGGGGCTGATATTTATATCAGCGGCCCGCCGGCGCCAAACCCGCCTCGGACCCGACGCCCGATGCGAACAAAAGTAAGGTCACCCCTAGGGTAAACGCATCGTTCTGAACGCAACGGCGGTCTCAGATTTTCCATCCGAGACTCCGTTTAGAAGTTATTTGAGCCGACGCTCGCACACAAACATGCCACTTATTTACGGAAACGCCCCTGGTGGCGTTTCTCACCGCAGGCCCGCGCCCGCAAAGATTACACCCTGCCTAGGGTAAACGGCGCATTCCGGACGCAACCGTGCCCTCAGATTCCCGTTCTGAGCTACCGTTTAGGAGATATCACACCCCCGGCACGTGCATAGTATAAAAATACTTAATATTTTTATAAAATTAATTCTGGGCACACCGGGCCTCGGAATCGCACGCCGTCTTCGCGCCTAGCTCTGGAATTATTCGTAGAAATATTCCAAAGTCTGACAGGGCCAAAAACCCAAGTCGCTACATCCTCCCCCCCCTTAGAAATTTTCGTCCCCGAAAACCCCTAAGCACAAGGAAAGCGACTGGACTCTCAACTGGGTTTCACACACCAGCGAGCTCACCAACAAACACCCACATAGGGTCGTACCAACGCCCTAAGCAAAACTCGAGCAAGCAACAAAAGGAAAGAGTACCGCTAAACAGTGTCTGACAAACTATTGCAGTAAGTAGAAAAGACACAAGGCGTACCTCTATCCATCTGTGGTGCCTCTGGGTCGACTGCCTCCAGGGCATGCAGCTGTCCTCGCCCTCGACCACCATCTCCCTGAGCTTGGCGTGGACCACCTGGGGGTGGGGGTGGTGGCAACTGGTACTGTCTACCACCGCCTCCCGCTGCACCAGCTCCGACGCCACGTCTGACGCCCTGCGGACCTCCTTGCTCGAGACGTTGCCTCTGCCAAGGCGGTCCATCGACCGACTCCCTCTCAGCAGCACGTCGGGTCGGACAATCTCTAGCAAGATGTCCCCGACCATCGCAAGCATGACACCGCCTCTCCTGCGGCTAACCAAACCTGGCCTGCGAGCCCTGTGAGCTCCGAGGCTCAGATCCTCCATCCTGGGGTCGCCTCCTGTATCGCCGGCCACGTCCAGACCCCTGAGTCTGACGTCGGCTACCAGATGCTGATCCGACCGATGAAGTCTCGGCTCTCGAGTGCCCATTACTAACAGGGGTAAACTGCTCAGCCAGAAAACTCTCCACCACCAACGCTCGCTCCAGCACTCCAGCATAGGTGGGCAGGCATAAGGAAACCACACCTGCTCGGATATCCCTGCGTAAGCCCTGCTCGAAGGTCCGAGCCCTAAAGAACGGGTCTCGAACCATATCCAGGGAGTAGCGCGACAGGCCTGTGAACCTCGCTGAGTACTCCGACACAGTCATGCTCTCCTGACGAAGCTGCAGAAGCTCCTGGATCCGCACTGACCTCAGCGTCACCGGATAGAACTCCTCCCGGAAGAGCCGCTCAAACTCTGCCCACGTGAGCGTCTCCTCGTCATGGGAATGCGTCACCAAACTCCACCATCGCCCGGCCGAACCATGCAGAAGGCTCGCCGCTAGGACCACCATCTGATCAGGAGGTGTCCTCACTAGGCGGAAAACTCGAGTAACGGCCTCGAGCCAGTCATCAGCTGCCTGGGGGTCTGGATCACCCCGAAACCTCAGAGGTTGCTGCCTCTGGAACTCGTGAAATGCACTCAGCCTGCGTGCAACCTCGTCCTGCACCGCCGGCACAACCAGCTGCTCGACAGGTGGTGGCTCAACCGGCAGACCACTTGGAGGTGCAACCTCAGAACCTGCGCCCTGCTCCACGGCCACTACATGGGGCAGGTCATCAGCACAATCCTGCTGCGGAACCCTTGCTGGCTGTCGTCGTGGAGGCATCCTGAAATACATTCAAGACACACCACATTCAAAGAGTATATCTGGAGAGCTGACTCAAGAAGGACAAGGAAAAACCAAAAACCCAGTCTTATATGATGCATGTACCATTATGTCCCCGCAACTAGTGTACGAATGTCCCGAGTCGAAAGGCAGGTTATCAGAGTCCTGGTGTATGGATACGTCGGCCGCCGCACCAACACTGGAGTCTCTGGCCTGAAAGCCGAACTCGAAACACCCTAACACTGCCGCAATACAACCCAAACCAAACTCACAGCTAGACCAGATACGCTCTGAGATCCCGAAGGTGGAACCTCCTCTGATACCACTCTGTCACGACCCGACCCAACGGGGCTCGAGCCGCGACTCCCCAAGCCCGCCTCCAATAGGCCAGGGGCTGGCGACCAGCGCCGAGTAGGCTATCACACACATGGAAGGCATTTGCCCAAGGTACCTGTACACACGCTCCCACAAACACCTCCATGCAACAGTGAAGAGATATAGGAACTGAAAAGTAAATGCATGCATACAATCTATCCCAAACCAGAGTGCAACAGCAAAAGTACAAGGGCAAAACATGGCCCACCAAAAGAAAACTACAAAGCGCGTCCAACCTGCTCTGAAGATGGGGAACGCTTCCACAAACACCCGCCGGAAAGCTCGCTCAGAACAGCTCCGTTAAACACCCCGGTCAACTCGCTCACAAAGCTCTGCCTACTCCGGGTCCTCCTGGGACTCCGTCAAAAGGCATGTGGTCTGAACAAGACACAAACATGTGCGGGAAAAGCCCGTGCAGGGGTGAGTATAAACATACTCAGTAGGCACCCCAAAATCCCAAAACCCATGGGAGCAACTGAAAGGAAATAGTCCGCTCAACCCAGCCAAAGGGAACCCATACGAGAGAGAAACACCATCTCGTGACCATCCTCGGCTAAACACAACAAGTCAGCTCAGCTCAGCTCAGGTGTATGCCCATACATACACCTCGAACAATCCAGATATACACAGCTCACGCCACAAAGCCACAAGAGGTACCGACCTCATCACCAACAACTGTCCACAACCATGAGAGTACACCACGAACACTGTCATACCAGATGACACTCATCCGAGAGATACACTCCATTGGGATACTCGCAAACATCTCAGACGCTCACCCGTGAGACCACACTCGACAGATAGCATCACTGAGGAAACATCGCTGAAACACCAAATCCACCAAACTCCTCGGATAGGGGATCGCCGCTAGTGTCCTCTAGGGGATACCAAGACCCACTCCGGTATACGTAGCTGGCAGATAGGGGATCACTCCTAGGGTCCGCTGGGGGATACCCCGACCCGATCTGGCATACGCAGTTTTCACAGATAGGGGATCACATCCAAGATCCGTTGGGGGATGCCACAACCCGATCTGGCGCTCGACAGAAGCTGCACACTCAGATAGAGGATCATCGTCCATATAAAGATGGTCACGACGATACCGGAACCCTATCTGGTATAACTCAAGATGTAGGGGATCGAACTGACGATGCCACAACCCTACCGAACCACGCGCTGAGTAGGGGATCACATAACCAACGATACCACAACATTACCGACACCAAGCGCTGAGTAGGGGATCGTATAACCAACGATGCCGCAACCCTACTATGAACATCATGCTGAGTAGGGGATCGTAAACCCGACGATGCCACAACCCTACTATGCACGACCCACCGCGTAGGGGATCATATTCCCTATGATGCCATAAACCCTACGGGGTTAACCTGCTAGATAGGGGATCGCTGCCCGTGAATAAGTGGTCACAGCGATACCAAGAACCCGATCTAGGGTAAAGATGCTAGAGGATCCACTCCGGACCCACCGGAGGGATACCACAACTCTAACAGTTTAAACATCCCACCGAGAGGATCACAAACCCATACGAAGGTTGTGATGCCACACGAACCCTCGTGGGAACGAACCAAGGAAGAACCCTCAACTACTGCTGGTCCAAACGTCGCTAACCCGAGTGACCCGCCTCAACGCCACACTGCGCACCTCCTAGGCCAAAACTGAGGCCACTATCGCGTTCCACGCGGAAAAACACGTAGGATAGGCTGTTTACTCGCCCGAAACGGAGCACCGGTGAAAAAGGCACTATTCACTGTAGCTAGCTCGCGCGGGTCCCACGTTACGATCCCGAAACCCATCGAGCGAATCGCACCACGACGATCCCCTCAGAAAAACAAGCGGAATCGACTACTCGTTCGCCCAAAACGGACTCCCGGCGGAAAAGGTACTATTCACCGAAGGCCAGCTCGGGTGGGGCCCACGCCTGGATTCCGAATCTCAACGAACGGATCGCACCATTGCGATCCTCTCGAAGAAACACATAGGATCGACTATTCATCCGTCAAAATCTGACTCCTGGTGCAAAAGTTGTGTTTCCCCTCCAACGCCAAAACCCGGCCTCATGGGGCCCGCACCCCATTCGCAGTCCCAACACCCGGAAACCATCTCAAAAAGTCCGCCATACCATCAGGGTCCCAACGCCACTGACGGCACGTCAAACGGACGCTCCAGGTAGAAGTTACAACAGCCCGAAGTCGTAAAATAATAAAATAATATTATTTTATACGACGTTTCTAGCTCCCGGGCCACGATCCCGAACCTTTAAACCCTCGAACCCACACCGGAGGGTTCGCCTCGTCATTAGGGTCACGTCGCCGCAAACGGCGCGCGAATCCGACTCCCGGGGTGCAAGATACGGGGGTTTAAAGACCCCCGTATGCGAAGAGTGGCCGGACCGCCAGGAGCACCCCGGTGGTCCGTTTTGCGATCCGGAGGCTTCTACGCGACCCTCGGGACCTGAGCTTCACTGCTACGGCTTCAATTTGCAGAAAAACGCAGCAAAAATGGGATCGGGGGTTAAAACTCAAAACCGCCTACCTCGCGGGCGAAACGCCGACGTTCTGCCTCAGATCCGCGCTCCCGAGCTTCCGCTGCGCACTACTGGAACGTCCGCCGTCGAATTCTGAGCTCGTGGGCGCTCCGTTTGCTCGATTCAGCGGAGTGGCGGCGAAGAACGATGAAGAACGATAAAGGGGGGGGGGCCTGATATTTATATCAGCGGCCCGCCGGCGCCAAACCCACCTCGGACCCGACGCCCGATGCGAACAAAAGTAAGGTCACCCCTTGGGTAAACGCGTTGTTCTGAACGCAAAGGCGGTCTCATATTTTCCATCCGAGACTCCGTTCAGAAGTTCATTGAGCCGACGCTCGCACACAAACTTGCCACATATTTACGGAAACGCCCCTGGTGGCGTTTCTCACCGCAGGCCCGCGCCCGCAAAGATTACACCCTGCCTAGGGTAAACGGCACGTTCCGGACGCAACCGTGCCCTCAGATTCCCGTTCTGAGCTACCGTTTAGGAGATATCACACCCCCTCCACGTGCATAGTATAAAAATACTTAATATTTTTATAAAATTAATTCTGGGCACACCGGGCCTCGGAATCGCACGCCGTCTTCGCGCCTAGCTCTGGAATTATTCGTAGAAATATTCCAAAGTCTTAAAGGGCCAAAAACCCTAGTCGCTACATTAATTACATTAATTAAATATAACAACAATTATGGTTGTTTAACCGCATTTCAAATAAACATCCATTCATGAAAACAAGACAACGAACCCTGAAAACCAAGGAAGAAAATGCTTCCAAAACAAGAAAATTAAACCTCTTAAACTAATAGAAAGGTACATGAATGAACATAATAATGTTATAATAAACCAATTACATTTATATTATGTTCTGGATTTATTAATTAAAGAATGTAAATTTTATTATTCCGGTTATTAATACAAACGAAGAACACACTCGAGCAATAGTTAAGGGGTTTCTAATCTCACAGTCATTTCTATGAGATTTCCATAGTTTGACTATTATTTCTTATATGTGGTATATGTGTTCTTAAATTTGATATATAATGACATGATTATATTTATAATCTTGTTATTCAATGATTTATTTGATGGTTATTATGTTTTGGACATATGATTAGACTGATTACATTGTGGTAAGGGACATTGTCTCAACTACCATTTAGTTGTCATTAACTTTGTATTGTGAAGATAATAATCCTTATGTGTTATACCTACTTCACATTTGAGATCAAATTCCATTTAAAAATATATTTCTATCAAATAGCCATAATCTCATATCATGGATATGTTTATTGTCTAAATCGTATACCATTTCACATATGGTGTATATTTGGAATGTTATTTTAACTATGGAAATATTGATGATTTTGTATTATCTACTCTATACAGATATAGTAAAGACAAATTGTTCTTTTATTAAATCAATGTATATAGAATTCCTTGGACTTTAAGTGGACGGTGGGGGCCGCTACTGCCCCTCAATGTATAGGTAGGTCTTATGAGAAAAATTAGTTAGCGACAGACCCTTCGAGTTTGTTTAAAAAAATCAGAGAGGGATATACCCACAAAAATAAAATGTTTTTACGGTATTAAGGTATCATGTGCCAGATTCATGATGTCCAATTATTAATCATTTTCATTATTAATTATCAGTTATTACTATCCACGAGATTTTCACTTTGACAAAATCAATGAATGCAAGACCTTTCCATGTTTATTAATGCCGTGTTTTTTTCATTTATTAACCATGCCATATTTGTTTTTGATTCAGTTATTATTGATTCATTCTTCCACTATTTGTAACCCTTACTGAGAATCTGAATCCAGTTTTTATTGATTCATGCTTCCACTGTTTTTGATTCAATTATTATTTTACATCCTGTTATTTTGGTATGGAATAGATTATGTGAATGCTTCTAACAAATAAATCCTTGTCTGGATATGAGAGGGTAGAGGTGTCTCTGGCATAGATGTACCGAAGAGTGAATGCTCCGACAAGGAGTATTGGGCTTGGCCTGGGATATCTTGGTGCATTCCAATGGGCCTTTCTGCACTCTTGGTTATGAAACCCTCGAGGGATATGCTTAGGATAATTTAAATTTAATTTAAAAGCCATTATGTAGAAGTTTAATATAAATTTTTCCTCCGAGGAACCATTTTTATAAGATTATCTATGCACAGAATTTCAATTTATATTCAGTTATTTTCTATTTTAGATTTATAAACTAATATAGTGTATCCCGTTATTTTGAAATTGAATCTAATGGTGAGGCATGAACTATCCTTTCATCAGTTATACTTATTTAATGACTATAACTAATTGATGTATCATAACATATTTTCATATGGAATGTCAAACTCACATGTTAACTCTACTTGTTGAGGTACTAAAGATTATTTCTATCAAAACCAATGAGGAAGAGTACCTACCTCTATAAATCTTGTTGAAAACATACAAACTACTAAATAAAGTGACAAACAATCTAGACATTCTTTGAACCTTCCAAGGGAATTCTTACATTTACTACCACATAGCAATGACCCACCTAGCTGAGTATAGACGACGAGGAAAATACCAAGAAGGTTTGTTCCTAAGATTTACCCTTGGTCAAAACTACACATCCATGGTAAGGTTTCAAGAGGAAGTTATGGAGGGAATCCTTTGTGAGGACTTTATATACAAATATCTCAGTTTTATCCTTTATGAAAATAAATATGATTTATAGGTTCTCAATTGATACATAGTTCGGAGGGTTCTTCGTGAGTCGGTCTATTCTTACATTTCCATACATTCTACCGTTTGAGCCTCCCTCTGGAAGCCCGAGTGTTCGATGTAAGAGTTCAACCCCTTCTGTACGAGATGATTCTAGGAAAGAGAACTGGAGGAGTTGAGCATCAATTTGGTCTTACTTCTGAACACACCTGAGGATCCTCTATGATGGGGATTGTGGTAAGAATATCGGAGAGCCTTTTTTGTGGTTAGAAGAAAGGAATTTCTAGGATGAATTTCTTTGTTGGGGGGATTAATGTAACACCCAAAAAACTTATATTCCATATAATGATAATTTTTATATGTTTATGTTGTTTATTAACCGAACAAAACTTTTTCCTTATTTAAAAGTAATATTATGTCTTTAATTAATGCAATGAAATAAAACACATGAAATGATGTAAGGATTTTATTCAAATAGGAACACCTAGTGTTTACAATACACCAAGATAAAAAGAGAAATAAATCTAACCAAAGATACTTATTAAAAATACTATCAGGATCACCGAGAGACAAAACAATACAACGGAGACCCTAAGAAGAAAATATGGATCCGTAGTATCAGTCAAAATCAACATAATGATGTCCAATGTCATCGTTTCTATGTTAATCACCAATGGTATGATAAGAACCATCTTCCTCATTTGAGTTTTATAGAACCATAAGGCTTGGTTCTATATAGTATGAATGTCACTATTGGCATGGGTGATCATGGAATCCCAATGGACATAAATATATCAATTGGTCTTATTGAATAATTAATTGAAAACATTTCAGTATATCTTAGTTCTCCAAATTATTAAATTATTGATATAGAAATATAACACCCCAAAAATATTATGGTACGTTGCTCTTAAATACCTTATATTCATTAGATAGACTATATTACATGAATAACTATGTCTTTTGTGTAAAAAAATTATAGGAGAAAGTAATATGCTTTCCACTAAACATAAATTTTCCACTTCTAAATTTTCAATTTTGAAAACAACCATCTAGAGTTCTGACCAGTATGTCGTTTGGAATCAGGTAAAACAAACATGATTTTTTTATGAATAATAACATACCCTTATGAATAGTAATTTGAATAATAATATGACACTTATAAATATTAAATAATGTTAATATTTTAATTTATTAAGGTAATAAGAAAATGTTAAGTAAATTAATTTTTTGATGTAATACAAAACATATTATACATTAAAATTTGTATTTTTCCGAATTAAAATTGATATTACCTAAAAATTAAATTAAAAATACATTGACCATTTTTTTCCAAAAATTGCATTCATTTTTATAATCTACACGTTGAATAATCATTACGGTGATTTTTTTTTGGATTTTTCTAAAATACATGAATTTTTCATGAATAGTAAAAATAATGATTTGATTTTTCGATAGTTTAATGACATCATAATGACGTAATAATTAATTTAAAAGGATGGTAGACTTGTGAATAGTATATTATGACATGAGGTGTTCCATGTGGATTAAAAAATGGGAAAATACAAAGGTTAATCCCATAGTTTTTTGAAAACACTATCTAGGTGTCCCTTTTAATTCACAAAATAACTCTCTCTTAATTACTACAAATACCCACTCACCCCCATAGTTTTAATTCATTCAAAACTAAATATACAATATTATATTGTTTTATTACCTACCTAGGTGTCCTAACATGGTGACCCTAATCCCCCATGGTCCCATCATTCATGATCTAGGAGTTACTCTACAAGATAAGGGGATCCTTCTTTCTCTTCTTTTAGTCGAAACTTTCTTTATGTTATCTATTTGATTTTCTATTCAAATATGTTGGTGTTTTATTTTATGTGTTCTTATTACTGGATATATTAATTTTAATATGATGAGATACCCTTTTTCTCTCATCATTTAATTTTATGAAATTTTATGTGACGTCGTTAGGCTGCCGAATATTTATACGGGATCTCTCCACTTTTGTTTTATTATCAAGTTTATCTCTATTATTTTTCCCTCAGAACCTCCTCTATCCAAGTTGCCATGATAAAATCCAGTATCATGTATCTTATTTAAATATATCATGATAATTTATGAACTATCATCATTATCCTTGATCACTCCCCTTTTATTTTTATAAAGAAAATCAATGTCCATTAGGTTCCAATTTATAACCATTTTAAACGGCGGAGTTTCATTCTTCACCTTCTTATTCATTACATGTCATGAGGAAATTTAAATGGTTTAACCAGATAATAATATATATATTTCATCTAATTAGGGATCTATAATCCTTATACAGTTATAATATATAATAGTAATACAAAACAAGTTCATTATGAACAAAACAAACAAGTTATTCTGAATATTTGTAATAAACTTTTAACTTATAATTTTTCATAATGGTATATAACCCAATAAACATTATATGTTAATTTATAACCCCTTAATTTCACTAATACGATTTAATGATAATTCTGGATGTTTAACCACATTTCAAATAAACTTCCATTCATGAAAACAAGTTAACGAACCATGAAAAGAAATGAAGAAAATGCATCCAAAACAAGAAAATTTAACCTCTTAAACCCATTGAAAGGTCCATTAATGAACCCAATAATGACATAATAATCCAATTAAATTTATAGGAGGATCTGGAGGTATTAATTAATGAAGCTATGTTTTAATTTTCCGGTCATTAAAATAAATGAAGAACACATTCGAGCATAAGGTACGGGGTTTCTCATCTCACATTCATTTCTGTGAGATTTCAATTGTTATTAAATTATTTCATGTATGTGGTATATGTGTACATCCATTTGATATATAATAACATGATTATATTTATAATCATGGTAGTCAATGATTTATTTTATGGTTATTATGTATTAGTCATATGATTTGACCTATTACATTGTGGTAAGAGACTTTGTCTCAACTACCATTTTGTTGTGACTAAATTTGTATTGTGCACATAATAATATTTATGTGGTGTACATACTGCCCATTTGAGATCAAATTAAATTTGATATTATATTTCTATTAAATATCCATAATCTTATATCATGGATATGTTTATTGTCTAAACCATATACCATTTCTCGTACAATGTATATTTGGAATGTTATTTTAGCTATGGAAATATTGATGAATTTGTATTCTCTACTCTATACATATATTGAAAAGGAATATTGATCTTGTTTTAAATCAATTTATAAATAATGAATTGGACTTATAGTGGTAGGTGTGGCCCGCTACAGCCCCTCGATGCATCGGTAGGTCTCATGAGACAAATCTGATGGCGACAGACCTTTGGAGTATGTTTTAAAAAATATGATGGTTTTATACAGACATAACTAAACTGTTTCTACAAGATTATGGTATCTTGTTCCAGATACATGACATCTAATTAATAATTATTTTCTTTATTCATTATCATTTCTTACTCTCCATGATATTTTCACTATAACAAAATATAAGTATGCATTCCCTATTTTAGATTATTAATGGTCTGTGTTTTACATTTATTCACCATGAAATATTTGTTTATGATTCAGTTATTATTGATTCATTCTTCTGAAATTTTTTACCCTTACTTAGAATTTGAGCTCACCCCATTCATTATCTACCTACAACAGGTGATAAAGAGGATATCATTTATTTAGTTCATGTGGACACAATTTTTAATTTTTTATTATGTATTGTATTTTGTAACCTTCTCCAATGTAATTTGAGTTAATTTTATTTAACATGTTTCTTTAAGACTACAAAACATATCATTCCTTTAGGATTTTTATTCCTTCTATCCATGACAATATAAAAATTAATGCACCGACTCTAGTCTTGAGGGTTCTGGGTGTTCTAATATGATAATGAAATACAAAGTTAATGATGGTTTCTTGAGGTGGTGATACCTGTAGAATTATTATGGAATGATATCATTGGATGCCAAGATTGATAAATTTTCCATTTTAAATTAATTAATACTACTATTTCACTTTTCTTATGTTCGAATTAAATGTATCAAATGGATAAATTTTATATATAAATGAAGAGGGTGAATTTTATGATTTGAAGAAGGTGATATGACAAATCATTATTTTAGTGATTATGTGTTGAATTGAATATCTAATGGTGACAATAAAAAAATGGATGGTTCATATGATTTGAATGAAATGGAGGAGATTAGAATATGATGGTTAAAAAAGAAGATAATAAGTGACATTGTACAAGAGGTTGACATTTGAAGGTGTCAATTCATTCTAAATATATGTATTTATTATATTGATCACCTAAAATTAATGATGACTCACTAGCTGAATAGCCAGTTTTAACCTTAAGAACATGAGGGACAAGGTTGACTATGCCTATGGTTGACAAGCCAGGACACCCCTTGAGTGGAATGACCATGTAAGATAACACGGGGTGAGGCACGTGCATAGCTTGGGAAAAAGTACCTTGAAGACAGTGGGCACAGAGCACACCCATAGAACCGGTATGGGGTAGTACCGAGAGGGGGAGAAGTGAATTATGATCATGTTGTTGCAAGATTTTATTGATAAAACAAGCCCAAGATATATATATTTTTTGATGATAGATTCAGTTTTTAACTCCAGGAGTGATCACATTCTCCAATCATATGTCATGTGAAATAATCAATGTCCATTGAATCTGTGCCTCTTCAATGTTAATGAGTGACATCTTTTCTCACAAATACCTACATGCAAACTTGGGAATGCAATTTTAAAACCCTTCATCATCTTATTCCTCCCAAAATTCAATGTCGCCACTACTACTCGCCACAATTCAAGAACAAACTTCCATGATAAACAACTAACAATCGAATGAGGATAATGTAGACATCGTGAGGACTATTGGATTTAACTGAAACCAAGCATGAAATCTATGTCATACATAATTATAGGAAACTCAATTGACATCACTACAAAAGGAAAATTATTTTTTGAGGCAATATGGGTGAATCATTCATTAATTTAAAAAAATATTTCATTCAATACTGATCACATTCTCATGATATATTCACCATAGAGGAGGATCTCATTAGAAAATGGAAACAACCTTGAATTTTCAACATATTATTTACACATGTGTTGGAATCCTCATGTATTAATCATGTTTTAATGATCAGATGTCCTATTTCTATTAATTAATCTCAATCTTAATTGCACATCTTGGTTTTGTTTCACATGATGAAATGTGGTAGAGGTCCCTGTGTGTCCTGGTCAATTTTGAAAACTATTGTTAACCCAGATCCAGGGTGTGGATCAAATTCATATAAATTATAGAGGACTATGTATCGGCTTGAGACTGAACCACTTATTATATCTGCTATGCATCTTTAGTTTATGATTAATGTATACTACATATATTTTTTATATTTTGTTGTTGTTACATTGAAATAAAAAACTATTTTAAAGCTACTTTAATAGTTAAATTAGCAAGTGTTTATACTTATTATAAATCAGTAGGTTGGTTTCAAAAGTTAGATTAATCCTGTGGTTTAATTAACTGAGACCTAATCAATCATTGATAAGCTATGTGAACATCTACAATCTATATAAATTTACAACAGTTTAACTTGTTTTATAAATTGAGGTATTTTAAATTGAAAATTGTTTAAAAGAAATTTTAATTGGAACACAAATCACACCCCCTTTTGAGTATCCACTCTGGACAACATTTGGTATCGAAGGGTTTATTCTTGTTTAACAATTTTTGAAATACTCTGTTTTTCAACTGGGATTTTAGTTGCATCATGAAAGATCATAAATTTTTGTTAGTTCTAAATCGTTAACTCTTTAAATATTTTTTCTAAAATCCAGTTATGGATAATAGACTAGAGGGTGTTGCTACTAACATTTCACCATTCATCAATGGTACAAACTATGCTCAGTGGATATTTAAAAATGAAATTCATTTGGAAATCATGTGTTTTGATATCTAGACTGCTATAGAATCTCAATATAAAATTCCATAAACCGAAAGAACAACTTGGGATGAACCTACATAGACTGCTTATATTAATAATTTTAAATCCATGAATGCCAGGTACTATGCTCTAGGAGATGAGAAATTTAATAGAATTTTTTCATGTAAAACTTATTTTGAACTTTTGGATACATTAGGGGTTTCTCATGAAGGAACAACTAATGATAAATATATGATATTAAATACTTATACTATTAAATATGTTAATTTTAAAATGAAGACTGATGAACATATTTCTTATATGTATCTCAGGTTCAATGAGATAGTAAATACTATGAATTCATTTGGAAATGTTGTTCCTGCAATGGAACAAATTATGAGGATATTGAGGTGTCTACCAGAGAAATGGAGAGGCACTTCTGTTTCAACCAGAGAGTCATGTGACATTGATGATCTACCTGTCAAAAATCTCATTGGTAATCTTTTGTTGTATAAGGAATAACTCGAGGTCAATAAAGTGGAAGAGGATGAACCCAAAAGGAAATTAGTGTATTTAAATACTACTACTTCAAAGAACAAGGACAAAGAAAAAGATCAAATAAAAACTTATTGTTCAACAAGTGAAAGCTCAGACTCTGATAGAGATGCAAAAATGCCTCAGATAGCCAGAAGTTTTATGAAATATTATAGGAAGAGGAAATTCCTCAGAAAAACAAATTACAAGGGTAAGTATGAAAATAAGGGACATTGGAAGATGGACTGAAAAAAGCCAGATAAATGAGAGGAATTTATTTGCTACGAGTGAAAAAGAAAAGGACACATTAAAGAAGACTGCCCAAAGCTATAATTCAAGATGAAGTATGATTACAAGGACAATAAGTACAAGAAAGCTATGAAGGCTACTTGGAGTGCATCTGAAGATAGAAAAATTGAATCTAAAATGTCCGATTCGGAAATGAAATGTGCCAACATGTGTTTAATGACAAACACATCTGAGGTAACCATAGATACCCCTGCTTTAAATTCTTATTATTTTGGAGATGATGCAGAATCTGATTCGGATTCTGAAAACATGACTAGTGAGGAATTATTTGAATATTGTAATATGCTGGAAGAGACATTCAATGAACCTATGGATAAATACAAATCATTGAAGAAACAAAATGCTCTCACTACAGCGTTTAAAACCGAACTTACAATTAAAAAAGAGAAGAATTCTCAACTGTTAAAAGAGAGCACTAAACTAAAAATGTCTAATGAGCGACTTATAAAAGACTTAGAGAAGATCATAAATGGAAAGGATACACTTACTCAAATTATAGGAAAGAATGTGGCACAAAAATACACAATTGGAATCGAATAGAAACATGTACAGATATAGATTACTAAGAATAGAATTATTCCTAAATCTGTACAGAATACTGCTAGTTCTAGTTCTGGTCATTCATATACATTAACCAGTTATTCACATAGTTATCAATCAAATAGAGTTTATATATCAAAATATTTTTATTCTGTAATTTTTATGAGACCCATAAGACATGTTTGGTTACCAATATCATTGATTTCTAACCTTTCTGGACCTAGGATGATCTAGGTACCAAAATAATATTCTATCTAAAATTGTTTTGAAGGAAATATTCTTGAAAAGTTCCCACAAGAAGACATGGTATTTGTACCGTGGATATTCAAGACATATGTCTGGGTATTACTGATTATTCAAGAGTTTAATAAAGTATGTTGGAGGCTATGTCACCTTTGTTGATAATTATAAAGGAATGATCATCATCCTAGGACAAATTGTTAACACTGATTTAGTTTTAATTTCCAATGTTTTATTTGATGATGGACTGAAGTATAACATGTTAAGTATTTCTCATTTATGTGATGATGGTTTTAATGTGAAATTTTAAAATAATTCCTATTAATTTTTTAATTCTAAAAATTATTTAGTATTTTCATCTTTAAGAAATGAAAATGTTTATTCTATTGATTTAAATTCCTTATCATAGGAAAATGTTACATGTTTAAATTCTTTTGATAAAGAGTCTTGGTTATGGCATTGAATATTAGGACACTACAATATACACTAACTTAGAAAACTAACTATGAAATAATTGGTTAGAGACTTACCCAAACTTGAGTTTTCAAATGACAACGATTTTAATTCTTGTAAAAAGGGAAATCAACACAAAATATCTTTTAATCCAAATAAAGAAGTCTCAACTTCTCAACCTCTTGAGTTGGTTCACATGGATCTGTCTGGACCATATAGAGTTTCTAGTATAAATTGGATGCACTGTGTATATGTCCTGATAGATGAATTTTATTGATATACCTGGGTATACTTCTTATCTCACAAAAATGTAGATTGTTTTCATTTTGATAAATAATCCAAGTATATAGAAAATCTTAGAGGACATAAGATTAAAACTCTAAGAACTGATCATGGCCGTGAGTTTGGAAATCATGAGTTTGAATCTTATTTCTCACACAATGGATATAATCATAACTTTTCTACTCCTAGGATATCTCAACAGAATGGTGTAGTAGAAAGAAGTAATAGAACCTTTCATGAAATATCTAGAACCATGCTTAATGAGTATGACCTGCCTATTTACTTTTGGGATGATGTTGTGGATACATCTTGTTATATTATTAATAGAGTCTTAATTAGAAATGTTCTTAAGAAGACTCCATATAAGCTATTGAATAACATAATACCCAAAGTTAGTTACTTTAGAGTCTTTGGTTGCAAAGTCTTAATTCTCAATACAAAAGATAATTTTGATAATTTTGCTTCTATGAGTGATGGGGGAATCTTTTTAGGATATTCTATAACCAGTAGAGCCTATAAAATTTTCAATTAATGAACCATGTGTGTGGAAGAATCTGTTCGTATCAAATTTGATGAAACTGATCCACATGATCCTAAAACCTCTCTTGAAAATCTTGAAGAATATTTGAATGTTCTGGACCTTTATGAAAAATCTAATGATCCTGCTATAAAGACTATGAGTTCTAGACTTATTCAAGAATCTACTTTTAATAAATCTGAACCTAGAGAAGAACCTAAAATTTCTAGTCTTACCTTTACTAGATCAACTGGAATTATAAAGAATCATCCATTAGATGTTGTTATAGGAAATATTGATAGAGCAGCATAGACTACAGATTCTCTTAGAAATAAAGTTGAACATCAAGCCTTCTTGTCAATTCTTGAACCTAAAAACATTGATGTTGATATTAATGATGAATTTTCGGTGATTCTCAAGCACGAATAACTCAATCAGTTTGAACGAAATAAAGTTTGGAATCTTGTTGAAAGGACTATGTACACTTTCAAAATATGCACTAAATGGGTGTTTAAAAATAAAGTAGATGAATCTGGAAACATAGTTAGAAACAATGCTAGGCTAGTTACACAAAGCTATAGTCAAGAGGAAGTAAATTACTATGAGGAAACTTCTTCTCTAGTATCCAAATTAGAAGCTATTAGGATTTTACTTGCTTATGCTGCTCATTAAAATTTCAAACTGTATAAAATTTGATGTCAAGAGTGAATTCTTAAATGGATACATTGCTGAGGAAGTTTTTGTTGAACAACCACCAGGATTTTCAAACCCTCATTTTCCATATCATATTATCAAACTATCAAAATCTATATATGGTTTAAAACAAGCTCAAAAAACATGGTATGATAGATTATGTACTTTTCTAATTTCTAATGGTTTTACAAAACATATAGCTGATCCTACTCTTTTTATGAAACGAATTTCTAATGATTTTTTAGTTGTACAAATTTATGTAGATGATATTATTTTTGGATCTTCAAGAAATTCCCTATGTACTGATTTTTCATAAAATGATGCAAAATGAATTTGAAATGAGTTTAATGGGTGAACTAAAATTCTTTTATTGATTTCAAATAATTAAAAATGATTATGGATTTTTTTTAAATAAAATTAAATATACTAGAGAGTTTTTAAAATGTTTTGGATTGGATAGCACAAAAAGTAGTGACACTCCGATGAGTACCACCTGTATGTTGGATCATGATGAAGATGGTAAATTTGTTGATCAAACAACTTATAGAGGAATGATTGGCTGTCTACTCTACCTGACTGCTATTTTTGCTAATACTATGTTTAGTGTGTTTATGTGTGATCGTTTTCAAGAAAACCCTAACGAGTCACATTTAAATGTTGTAAAAAGTATTTACAAATACCCCAAGCATACTCACAATTTAGGACTGTTCAATCCAAAAGGAAAATCGTTTGAACTATTTAGTTATTCTGATGCTGATTTTTCTGGATGTATGTTAGATAGAAAGAGAACCTCTGGATCATGTCACCTTTTAGGCATGTCAGTAGTATCATGGTGTTGTAAGAAACTTAATTCTTATGTATTATCTACTATAGAAGTTGAATACATAGTTTTAGGAAGTTGTTGTGTGCAAATTTTGTGGATGAAAAACAAATTAATAGACTATGGATATCAATTCAGACATGTCCCAATAAATTGTGACAAAAAAAGTGCTGTTATAATTTGTAAGAATCTTGTTTCACATTCTAGGACAAAACATATTGATGTAAGACATCACATTTTGAGGGATAATAATAAAAAAGGTGATATCAGTTTGGATTTCATTGGTACTGAATATCAACATTCTGATATATTCACTAAACCATTAAATTCTGAAAGATTAGAATACATCATACATGATATTGGCATGATTAATCATAAATATATATCTTACTGATCTTAATGTTTAATAATTTACTGTATTTTACTTTACGATTTCATGATCACTATTTTATAGTTACTGGTTCATGCTTACGGTCTCACCGTTATGACCATGTATTCATGGTCTATCACTTAACTATATCACCATGACTGCACAGAATGGTCACTATCTCACCGTGATGACAACCAACTATATCATGGTGATGACTACTTTTCGTCACACTGTAATGAAAACTCACCATATCACCATGAAGATTATTTATAATATTATTCAAACCTGTATTGTAGTAATTTTTATTTCACCGCTATTTTATTTCCACTTTTTTGATTTTTTGTAGTTTGAATTTCCCAAATGATAAAACATAAGGGTTTCATTTGATTCCATTCTCGAAATATCTTAAATTCTTTCTCTTCCCTCTCGTCCGAACCTTTAGTGGACTCTAAGGATGAAGCGTCCGTCCTAACCCTCATCGGTGAAGCGCCACTCCAATAAACAGAAGAGAATATCGAGGATATCTCCCAAAGAAGCTCTAAACACAAATATGGCAAGTCATACTGTCGTACCTGAAATAGAGATTTGCCCCGACTACATGCTGTCTAGTAAGTCGTTAGTTTTGAATGTTTTAAAAGAAAAAGGATTTATTGAATGGATCTTAGGAAAAGATAGACCGATTTACCCGAGGCTGGTATCTCAATTCTATCAATATGTGAAGTTTTCCTTTGATTTTAAAGAAATATTTATGGTGACCAGCTGTATCAATGGTCAGAAGTGTTCTTTCACCTCAAGGCTATGGGCTGATTGTATAATAATTCCACATGATGGAGTTTGTGAAGACTATCTGAGAGAACCTCCACCATCATCTGATATCATCGATTTGGAAAATTCCATGTAAATTCTAACTAGTAATGGCACCAAGTGAAGGGCCATAGCTGCAGAGCTAGATGGAGAAACAACACATCTATTCATATTTGTTCAGAATTTGAACGGTCCAAGAAAAGGGGATTTTGCAGTAATGAAGTATCATGATGTGTTCATGATTCAACTGTTGAAGAATGGCTATAAGATCAACCTATGAATGTATTTTATTAACCATATATGTGAGATGATTAATGTCACATCCAATTACACCTATTTGTTTTACTCAAAGATTATTTCATCCATGCTATTTTTCAAAGGGATGGTTGGACCAAATGAAGAAAAGCTAGAGGACTTTGATTTCTTATTATCCAAGCCTATCGTTAGAAGGATGAAGATTAGTTGGAAACCCTGGAATAATCAATTGGTTGAGGATAATGATCAATTGTATAAGAAGTTTAATCCTGTTGATTATCAAAGAAGATTTAAGAACCTAGATGATTTTGGTTTGGAACTAGATTAAGTGGCTGAGTATTCAGAAGAAGAAGAAGACGAGGAAGTGATAGCTGATGTATCACCTAGAGAAAAAGCTAGAATACCTCCAATGTAAACTGTTCTTGATAAAAAAGAAAGGACTGCTGTTGTCCCTACTAAAATACCTCATAGAGTGGATGTTGCTGTTTGTTTGAGCGATGAGGAATCTCCTGCTTATAGTGAGGATGTTATTCTAGAATCTCATCCTATGGATGCTAGAAAATTGTATTTTCCTGATTTAGAACATCAAGCAACCATAGAGACAAATCTTGTTTTAGAGTATCTCCCTGTGGATATTGAAGTCAATCTAGAAGCACAACCAGTGGAACAATCAGTTCCTGAGATAATTCACACTACTGAAGAGAGGATGGAAATTTCCTTTCAACTGGCATGTAAAGAGTTTGCTGATGAAATTAGAGATGATCACGTGGATCTTGATCATGTTTCAAGCCTATAGTCTATGAAATGGAAGCACATCTTTAGGGGGGGATCTTCAATACTGGTAAATTATAGAATATGGATCTGCTGAAGCTTCTCAACCTACTGTCTCATACTTTTTGTACACTCGGTATGAATTTCCATGTTTTTATGATGTGAATGAGTCACAACAAGTGACTAAAACTGGAATGGTTCTTACTTCAGTGATTCAATTGAAGTCTGTAACTCATCCAGAACTAGAACCAGATCTAGAGCCTCAATCTGAATCAGAATATGAGTTTGAAGATGACCCTCAACCGCAACCAAAACCTACTACACTACCATTACCTGTACTCTTACCTGAGAAACACTCCTTTGTAACTAAAGATGACCTGAATGTTTTTGGAGAGACTCTGTTAGCTGGAGATGAGAAAATGTTATCCACTCAACCTCGTCCATAAACTCAACTGAGTTAAGAAGATGCATCAATTCTCTTTGAAAATGTTATATTGCATATTCAACCAAGGATAATCTGAGAAATTATTGACATTAGAGTAGAATATAAGCTACTGAGTGGTGATGTTTCAAACCTGAAATGTATGGTATCAAACTTGGAGAAAGAGTTCTCTTGAAGATCTGAGCCTATTCCAACTTTGGTTTATGCCCCTGCACCTGTTGCATCTCCTCCTGAGCCAACTGATTCCACCCTTGATAGGGAAATTGTGTCTCAATTGCATCCATATCTGCTATCTTTCAATGAGAAGATTGGAAAAAGACACACAAAAATGATGGAATGCATGTGGGAGCTTGTTGAATATTTGAATAACCTCATCGATGAATACACTGGATGTCTGCAGAATGTTTTGAAATAGCTCAAAGTCATATCCATAGCTGTAAAAGCTTCTCCTACATTAGGTCAACCTTCTTCTCCTCATTTGGATGATTCTATACTGAGATCCATAATCAAAGAATAACTTCAATATTCCTTAAGTGGCTTGTATCTGTCTTCTTTGTCAGAAGTGGTTAAGAACAGTGATCGAGCATTGGAATTTGTTAGAATTCATTCTAAGATATCCAATGATTCTCAACAGGAGTTCACCAAGAAAATATATTTTTATCTCACCTGGATTTTCTACAAAATTGATATTACAGATCACTTTAGATATCTTGTGGAAAACCTGATAATCTCTCCTATAACTCAAGCTTTTAAATCTCATGTTCATATGCTTACAGAGTGCACAAGATTGTTGGAAAAATTCCTGGAGAATATGGAAAACTTTGAGAAGGATATGAAATATGGTGTAGAAATAATTTCTGATTTCATCAATCATTTGAAGCCATATCATCATGTGCAGAGTACTGCTATAGTTGGTCCAGTAGCTGCACCCCTTAGACCTGGTCTACCTTCTTTAGCATCAACTATCATGTTTGTCATCTAAGCTCTTTCTCAGATCCGACCAGTCATTATTGACCAACCACAAAATAGATCTTCTACAGCTCTTAATTTGGATCCATCTGTTTTTGAAGGTCTACCCTTATTCTCTTTTTCTACCACATCTATTCCTTCTTCTACATCGGCACCAGCTCTTCCTTCTGAGAAAGGCAAGGAAAATTTGTATCCCTAAAGATTCCAGGGACTGTTTTTGTTTTCATTTTTGATTGGATGTCATTTGTTGTTTACAATTTTTATTTCACTTGAATGTTATCTTCTGAATGTTTTCAATGGAAAATGAAATGATTCCCTCGTTTCTCATTCCTTTTTGATAATCGCAAAAGGGGGAGAAAAACTACAAGTATCAGTACTGTAATGAGATTTGATATTATTTAATTTATTATTCTGTAATTTTTTCTCTTCTAATATTCTAGTTTCTTTAATGTTACATTTAATTTATATTTTTACTATATATGATTTTTGATCATCAAAAAGGGGGACATTGGTGGACTCCTAATGTATTAATCATGTTTTAACGATAAAAAGTCCTATTACAGTTAAGTAATCTCAATCTTAGTTGCACATCTTGCTAATGTTTACAAGTCTTATGCATGATCACAAATCTCACTAATATTATCAAGACATTATATTTATGTTTCAAATTATATTACTCTCTAATGATTAATCTTAATCCATATTCTACATATTAATATTTAAGTATAAATACAGATATTTGTCTAAGTATAGAGACACCATGAAGGACAAAACATGACCTAGACACTGTGAAGGAAAAACCGTGACCCAGACACCGTGAAAGACAAACCGTGACCCAGACACCGTGAAGGACAAACTGTGACCCACACACCATGAGCTACACACTTTGACATGGAGACACCGTGAAGCACATACCGTGAACCACATACCATGAAGACTATATTGTGAATAAGACATCGTTTACATAATTATCGTGACACCATTTCTTAACTTTTTGCCTATATTATTAAAAAAATTCTAACGGTCATATTTAATATTTTTAATGAAATTAATGTTATTTAAAGATATTTGTTGGCATGTCAGGAAACTGTATATCATACTTATGAAAAGGGAAACATTACTACTTCCAGAACTCATGGAATATAAGGAAGATTAAGATTAAGTACATGTGCGCAAGTGTGACGATACAACTTGAAGAACTTACAAACATTGAGAGCACTCTGCTGAATAAGTAGAACAATCCCAAGAAAGAAAGAGATTGCAAGACATTCAATGAACTCTCATGAGTGCCATACAACACCACTGAAGAACACACGATGAAAAAAGACATCATTTTTACACATGTAGAACATAAGTTGAACTATGACACTCTGTTTTTCAAAAGAAAAACTAGAGAAGGACTCAGAAGCATGTTTGCTGAATCCAACAAGTCCAGAGATGCATTGCTAATAACTACAGTCTTCTAAACTTTTATCTGTTCAATCTAAGAGATTTGTTTATTTACTTTCAAGCAGTTTGGTGTACTCTGTATATCATACACATACACAATGTCTCCTGCACTGAACTGGAGGATATCAAAATCCTCACTCCAAAACTCTTAACACTTGTTTACCTATGTCAACTATGGAAGAGGTCCTTGTGTGGCATGGTCTTTGTTTTTTTACAACAAAAAACTGTGGTAGAGGTCCCTGTATGGCTTGGACAGTTTTGTAAAATGCTGTAAACCCCGATATATGGTATGGATCAAATTAATAAAAATTTGGGAGGACTAAGTCTCAGCATGAGACTGAACCTCTTGTTATATCTATTGTGCATCTTTAGATTATGTATAAATTATACTACATATATTTTTAATATTCCATTGTCGTTACTTTTAAATACAAAACTATTTTAATGCTTCTTTGAAAGTTAAATTAGCAAGTGTTTATACTTATTTTAAATCAGTATGTTAGTTTCAAATGTTATATAAATCTTGTGGTTAAATTAACTGAGACCTAGTCAATCTTTGGGAAGATAAGTAAACATCTACAATATTTATAAATTAATTACATTTTAACTTGTTTTATAAATTATGGGATTTTATATAGACAATATTTTAACAGAAATTTGAATTGGAACTCAATTCACCCCCCCCCCCTTGGAGTATCCACTCCGACCAACACCCTGATATAATGATTTTGATATAAAAAGATTTCAGGAATTCAAATCCTCTTCTCATGGAATATATAACAGAATTTTAATGTGGAACAGGTATTCGATTACCTCAAAATAATGGGTCCACACCAAGATAATGATATGGGAATCCATTTTCATAATTATGAGTGGTCGTGTTTTCCAAAAACAGTTCACTCCCTATTTGTTGTTCTACGTGATGAAAAATGGTTTCCCATAGGATATAAACATGTGAAACACACAATCTATGGGGATTTTTCTAGATGAAAGTCCCATAAACACATGACTAGTTTAGCATAAACCTCATCATGATTCACGAAGTAGATCTGTAGGTATTCCACTGGTTCATGTTTGCCATTTTTTTTATCTAAAGATACATGAAGTATCAACCATCCTAGTTTCATGTAGAAGATCTACACACCCCCTGTTCATAGAAGATCTGTGTGCCTATTGCATGAATAAAAAATTTGAACACTTTTTTTCACAAAGATAAAGAGAAAATCATCATGTTTTCATGTTTAAAGACACCACACCATTTACAGTGGTGTTTTTTAAGGGAAAAAATGCATGAAGTGAATTTTTTTGTGCATTCATGGAACACATAAACCCATTTTAATAAGTCAATGGTGTAAAAACCATGTGAAAAGGAATGAAGAGAAATGGGAGAAGAGAAGAGTCAGTGTGTGAGTACAAAGGACATCACCCATTAAGGTTTCTAATCAAGAGAGAATAAGTGGACATTATATTTAATTTGTTTGAGAATATACCACATCACATGAATTAACTATTTAATTAATGATAATACGTGAAAGAACATATAGAAATAATCATGAATATGGGTGAATGTGTGTAGATGTGAAATAAAAAGAGGGTATCACTAAAATGATATATGAGTGATTTCTTGAATTAGTGGAAATAGTAAAGGAGAATAATTTGATTCTGATGATTCCAAGTAATCCTATCATCATTGTTTGTACAACCACATAGGTAATTTTGATTCTATATAGATGAATGAGAAGTTTTCATTTAGTTATATTAGTAAAGTATAATATAGATGAAGAAGAATTGTGAATTTAGTTATTCACTATTGAATAGAGAATATGGTGTCGAGTTGCTTGCCTACTTATTTTCAAGTATCCATGTGATGATTACTGAAGAATATTAATGAAGAACCAACCATATTCAAGATAGAAGAACACTATCTCAAAATGAATTTTAAAGAATCAGCACATAGTTGTATGTTTGACATGGTCATCCTTAGTTAAAGGCGGTAGGATTGTTCCATTCCCCTCTCCAAAGTGATGTGACTCACACTGGCTTGAGAGTTATTTTCAATGGAAACTTATTTTAACTTTTAAAAAATTATAGTGGATAATATATATAATATTAATTACAATATGTGGAAAGGATATTGATTCTCATATTATGTATTTAGAATTGTAAAAATTCAATGTACATATTTTTATGACATTCATATTATTTCATGCAACAAAAAAATGAGAATAAGAGAATCAAGATCATAACAGGCCAAGAGGTTATTTGATAAGAATATGGAATAAATTTAAAAAATCCGCAAAATTTATTCCCCCCCCCTCAGTAGAAGAAATATCCCATATGGGTCATTTTAATTTGTATAAGAAAAACGTACAACTATAATAGATTGTTTACATTAATGTTATTCTATTTGGAAGACTTGTGATTCATTCATATGTTAACAATGAATTACAGTTTTGATGAACATTCAGTCACCTCTAAGAATAATTTTATCTCAACTAAGAACTTGATGACAATGAAAAATAAGGAGAAGAAAATGAAAAAGAAGAAGTCTCTCATTCCCAAAGGAGAGGATGTATATATTCATCCATGTCGTGCTAATTGTGAAGATGAATCATGCATGTAATTTATTGAGATGGTGGGTCGTGTTTCCACCAATAATATTGATATCCTATATATGTCAAGTGATCAGTATGTATCTGTTAGTTGAATTAAAAACATTTCTCTAGAAGAAAATTATATATCATGTGGTTATAATAATCCTACAAATTCGAAAGAATTTCATGTTGATAGATAAAGAATTATTCTTTATGTTATTCATAATGAAATTGATTCCACAGTTTGTGGAGTATTTCAATGGTTGCAGGAATATATCACTTGGATGGAAGATGAAACTGTTGTTTTGGCGAATGTATTGAATGAAAAAATTCATGAATTTCTAAATCTCTGGTGAAAAAATGTATCCATTGAATCATCAAAGAAGTAATTTTAAATAAAATAATCAGAATGGAACAATGAAGTTGAATTGAAATATAGAGTCAATCAGTATCTAGAAGAAAAATCCATGCACATGAAAATGAGATAATGAAGAGCACTAATGTCATGGGTTTATATTTTGGAATAAAATCCATGAAGATTAAATAACGCGAGTCTGTTAAAAAAATGTGAATCTTCATCAATATGAAGTCTAAATAATTATGAACATTTGTGAAGATATGATGATTATTATTCAAGATAAAAAATTCATCCTTGGTATGAAATGTTTAGGAATATATTCTCAATTAACAATTCCTGAGAAGACACATACTGAGACTCCACAAAAGAGGGAAGTAGTTTATACCAGTAATGAAAATTCATTAGATGATTCTACTACCATATGAACTCCAACATGTGATAGAAGATCATTACTTCACTCAATGATATATCACATGCAGTTGAGACAAATAAGGAACAATCTATACCATCATGTACTCATGTTTCTAAATGTATATACATAAATTGTATAGGTTGGGAGAAAATTATAAACATGTATGGAAAAAAAAGGTGATAAGATACCTAAAACCATGTCTAGGGTGGATATTATGAATAATGTGAATAGTGGTCCCATAGATAGAGAAAAAAAATCAACACGATTTCTGATCATCCTTATAAATAAGATACTAAGAAGTTATGATTTATAGGTCAATGTTGTTGATGCATCATATTTGATCATTGGTAATTAAATTTATGGTACATTTTTAAAAATATAAAATGACAATGGAAGACAAATTCATGTAGGAGCAATCCAGGGAGGAATAAGAAACATCCAATGAAATTGATGCAACTATATACTACAAATTAAAATGGAATGCTTGACAACATCTATGATGTATGAAATGTTATTATTTAAAAAAGTTGATACAAGATAGAGAGTAAGAAGTAACATCAAAGTATATTTAATATTATTTGATTAACTAGGGATACATTGATAAATAAAAATCTTTTTCCTGATTCAAATTTTGATGATACAACATATTCATCATGAATTAAATCGTTTATTCTTATAGATGATGAATTTTTTTACATGAATTTATAGGTGTGGAAATATAATATAAAAAACCTTGATGCATTGAGAGTTATAATGAGAAAAATTAGTTTCCCAAACCGTTTGGGTTTGTATCGAGTAGATTTAAACTATCTGGAAGAATTTCCTTCACATTAAGTGTCATGCCAATGGACTTGACAAAAAGGATTTGTCCATAAAAAAAATTTTCCTTGAAAATTTAAACTATAATGAGGATAGATCATATTAATATAGGTTTCCATGTTCCTAATACTTTACACATAATAATTATATATTTCATTCGCAAATAATTCAGATATAACTATCCATGGGATTTTCACAATGATATGACGTTTGGATGGATTTAATTCTCATTTTATTGATTAAATTTTAATTTTTTAAGTTCAATAATAATCCATATTCACTATGATATTGGATTCATGATATATTACACTATAATGAAACCTTAATGTGCATTTCATCTTACCATTATTTTCTTCCCATTCTCCTTGTTATGATGAATAATAATTTGAAGGAGTTTTCAAGGATTATAAGAAATTTTTTTCTTATGTATTATGTATTAGCCACTATAAAAATTGTAAAATGGTTATAATGTATGTATATAGTAATCCAACACTAATATAATAAGTTTTCATTCAAGATTGTATTTCTTATATAAAATTTCAATGTAATAAATCAGACACTAGCTCTGGGATACTGGAGTTGGGTTGCTATTGTTTTTATTAGAGGGGTGATTAATAGATACCATAGAAATTAGATTAAGTAAAATTGAGAATAGTTAATATAACTTTATGATAATATTTTTTATAACTGTAGAATAAAATCTTATTGTTTTTGTATTTGGTTGATTTTTTATTTTTCCATTGAAATGAAAGCCTGTGTATATATTAAATGTTGACATAGCTCTGTAACAAATGTACATTGGGTAAATAACTCTGGCTTGGACACAATGTTATTCACCTGATCATCCAATAGTTAATGAAAATTGTCTTTACCGTGTACATGGATTGAGACTCCAAGAAGATATTTTATGATAATTCAATTTTTTGTTTCCAATCACTATAATGGATTAAAAAAACTCCCTAATGAAACCATTTTTATTACTATATCATTTGATATTGATTTTTTTAAATTGATTTTAATTATTTCACTAGTTTTGGGATTTGATATTTTGATTGATAATGATAAGAACTAATATATTGTATTCCATTATTTAGAAATGGATCCTATTTGAAGGAATTGGAACCATATCAATTAATGTAATCTAAAGATCCAGAATGATCATTTTTGTGATGAAATTAATCCAATCTTTCGAATAGATATAGTATCCCAAAGATGATTATCATATGAGGAGATAATATCATGTGCTAATATGATAGAGAAGGAATTTTCTATGAATTATGGTTATGAAGGGAAGAATGAAAATACGTGTATGACATAGAAAATAATGTTTAATGGGAATAATGGAAATAATTATTTTACAACATGTGATAATTATAGAATGAAACACCTCAGCACATGATTATATGTAAAATAAATTTTCATCATTTGTGTAGAAAAGGGACACCATACCAATGATTGTAATTCAATGAAGAATGGTTTCCATCGTTAAATTCGTCCATTATAAGAATATGAGTCACAACACAAATGAACGCCCCAATGGTCAAAGGAATATACCTCAAAAGTAGATAATGGGCCATAGCCATTCTTATTTTATTAGAACGTAATTATTGGAATTATTTATGTTCTAGTGTTCAGATTCAAGAATTCATATATTTGAGTATTTTTTTCAACTATATCATTGTTGTCATAATTATGAAATTTGTATGCATTATGATATATTATATTAAAATAAGTATTTGAAAATGTATGTTGAACAGTACTAATGACCATGAAAAGTTATGCAGTGAATTATTGATCATTATGGAAAAAAATGATTGATAGAAATATGAAAATTAACATGTTTTTTATATAAAGATAATGATTTAATGATGAAGAGAGTATTTATATTGAAAAACTAAATTTTATTGTATGAAAGACCTTGTAAATGATTAATGATTTTTTTGACAAAGTTTTTTTACTTATCATTGATAGAGTTTACATCAATTTATTAATTTAATGAATATATCTAATAATATGGGTTTTACAAAAGGAATAAGTAACAATACATTATATAGTAGATTCATATTTTAATTTATGTTGTTATAATGATTTAATTGAATAATTGATGACATTATTACCATGTTTTGAATTACAAAATTAATAACTACGTCGTGTTTTCTGATGGATTAATGATAAGTTCATTTTAGATATTCAGGGACATCTTTTCTATTGTTTTGCATCAAAATATGTTGGATGGGTGGTCATGTTTACCATATATTAAATGGATTAATTTGATCTTTGGATGATTTTTTAGATATCAATGAGTTATATTGGCTATAATGTTTAATCATATTAACTTTTGAAAATAGTTACATTGAGTCAAAAATAATTTCCTCTCTTTTCTAATAATGTGTTACATTAAAAGTGAATTATAGTTCTTAAAGAATAATTTTTTATGGATATTAATTTCATGGAGTAACAGATGATTTGGAATGTGATCGAAGTATAACCATTGGATGAAATTATGTTTTTAAAATATGAATTAATAAAAAAAATTAATTCTATATAATCTAATGTTGTAAAATAATTCATCGAATCAAATAAAATAATGTTGATGTAAAAATGATATCATATTCTTATAACATAAGATGAATCATATTCACTTTTAAATCAATAAATATTTTTAGTTTTATCACATTAATATTCCACTTATTGTTTAATTTTTTCTGATCAATGATATTTATATCTCTCTAGAATTAATTATAATTTTCATGCAAGCCATTTTTTCATTTTCCACCCATTCTATCTTACATTGAAACCTATTAATTTTTTATTAGATATTATTTTTGTACTTCAATTTATATATTATTAAAATGATATTTTATTAACCATTTTAAGATGTTCCATTATCACAAATTTATTTCAATATTTCAAAACATTGATCACTACGATTAAATTAAAATTATTAGGACACAATTTAATTTATTTGGGGAGAAGATAACACCCAAATATTTTAAAATAAGAACATTGTATTCAATAGTGTGTATGTCAGTCAACATCAAGACAATATCATAACATAATACCACATCAGATTTAGATATATTAATTTTTAATTAAATTTATTATCTCTGATAGATTTCATTACATTCAATATTTAGATTAGATATAATTATTTTCCACAATGTTTATTTTTTGTTAAAAAAGTAATTCAGTTTAGTTGGCATTACAAGAATCCCCGAGATTTTATGAAATGTGAAATATTTTAAAAATATTATATTTTATTATATTTTTTATAAACTACCCATTAAATTTTATGGTACTAATAGTAATATTGAAATAATGAGAAATATTTTTATATATTGATTAATAATAGATTATAAATCCTTTAGAATAAATTGAAATGTATTCTGAAAAGTTTTATTTATCCTGAAAGACGGTTTAGACAGCCATTGTAAAAATAATATAAATTAATTATTACCAAAATCAAAAAAGTAAATTTTAAATGTAAAATTCATTTATGAAATATTAATAACAAAATTATCTATATGTGAATTGTTTTTACTTTTTCTGAAAAGTTTCATTCTCCTATTAATAATTTAACTAGTGAATTTTTATAGAAAAAAACCTTTTTATTTTAACTAATATGTAAATTAAATTATATGTGTAATTATGATTAACGTAAAATTAGTCATATAGTATATAAGTATTTACAACATAGGTAATTATAATTATTTTCATATTTATTTTTGATATAAATTCTTTTTAATACTTTGTATGTTTTCATTGTAAAACCCCACATTCTCATCACATCCCTCAGATTAATTTTAGATTAAAATTATTCTCTAATATGGTACAAATTTATAGAAATAGATTAAATATTTCTAATAGTATTAATTTCTAATTTCTATTATGGTGAACATATTTACTGATCAAAATAAGTAGTGAAAAAAGTAAAAATTAATTACATTGGATAAGGTAAAAACAGATTTATTGGGGGTTAATCTATGGAGATATGGGTGAAAATATACATTATGAAATGTCAATAAAACAGTATATTTAAATATTTAGAAATTGTATCATATACAATTGATTATGTATCTTTTTGTAGTCTTTTGGAAATATATAATCATGGGTATGAATGGATATTTTCAAAAAATTACAACTGTACTAGTCACCAAACTTATAAAACACCACCCCTCTCCATTATTATTCACAAAATTAAACACTTTTTAGTTATATACCTTCAAAAATAACATTATAACTTACATATCAACATCCTAGAATCATTTTTTGGGTCATGAAGCCATCTTATGATATCATTTGTGCAATCATAAGGAAGATCCATTATTAAGAGGAAACATTGTTCAACGAGATTTTTGTTATTCCTCAAAATCCTCCAATTATTTATATAACATTAATATATAATAAAATAATTATATTAAATATAATTATATTCTGATAAAATATGGGAATCACTTACATTCATCCCCAATTCCATCAAATGGGCTACGAAATCATTATTTGTCTGTATGGAATACTATAGGATCAAGGACAGATTTCATTCAGCCTTCCATTAACACCTTCCATGGTTGGGTCTAATGATGTATATAATATATATGATCTATTATATATATTACAGAACAATTCATTTGGATTAATTATATAAAATAAAAAATCAAATATTCAATTTTGTAAGGGATACAATAACATTTTCCATGTGTACGGAAGACTATCTCCTTAAAAAGAGATGTGATTTGTATTTCACTAACATTTTGCATGGAATCCGAGGAGGTTAATTTTAATGAGAATATGTTATATAAATTATTTAAATGTTATATTAATAAAATACAAACCATTATTAAATGGAAATAAATTACTTTAACTGTTCATGATCATCTTGACTACCACCATTATAGAGTATTGTGACTCTATTTTCATGACAACACGACATGGATGAAATAAATATGTTTATTATTAATATATTATAATAATGACTATATTATTTCGATTTTAGTTGTATATAATAATACGTTCCATATTTCTAATATAATTATTTATAAATTGTAATGTTACTTATGTGTACATATGAGTAATTGTTTGAATTATGGTAACATACTTCAGTTTTCCAAAAAACAATTCATTATTTTTTTAGTTATAATTTATGTATAAAAATTATAATTATGTAATTATTATTATTAATAGTATGATATAAATATTTAATATGATGAAAAACTGGACCATTCATGACATAGAATGAATGAGAAAACATGGGCATTAACCTTCGAAATAATGAAAATAATGAAAAAGTGTTATATAATGGGTGATAAGATGTTACAAAAGAAACGTATATGATATAATAAATATTAATATTGATCAATTTTATTTTAATTTCTTTTTGAAAAGAACTATAGACTAGGTTAAATCATTGTTGACCAAAGGGAAACCTGAGGTTAGAAACATCATCTCATTTTCCATTTGTTGATGAATCTTATAAAATAGTGCACATAATTTAATTTATATTTTCCTTATAATTACACATTAACATGTAATTGCATGATTTATTAATAATTAATGGTATTTTATGTTACAGCTTTATTTTTATCATCAATGGGAATTGACATGAAAATTACGAAGTGGTTAAACATATTCTACATTCTCAATTTATTTTATAATTGTTAACGTTTTAGTAAAACAGACATATTATTGAAAATTTAATTTCTATAAAATATACCTATTCTTGTATGATTTATATGATTATTAAATAAACCTTATTCCAATTTTTCATGATGTTGTTACATTGAATTTTCATTGATTATTTTGTGAAATATTGTTAAATTTGTATCCTTTAATCAATACCGATATTTTCTGATAAGGAATATTTCTAATCAATTTAAAAGATTATTATATAATATAGGAATTAAATGGTAATGATTTTATGTGTGGGGATTGTTTTTAGAAATCCCCTTGATTCCTAGATAGTTATAATGAGACAAATTTTTTGTCCAAACATGATGTTTTTCTACCCATTAAATATTCTGGATGAGTGATTCTGATAGTAATTGTCTTTTTAATGGTCAAAACACATATTTGTTTGCCAAACCAAATTCGTTTATATTTTTATATATATTATATTTATAGAGAGTTAAATTAGATGCTTACATGATACAAAGTCAGTATTCCTAGTATATAATAATTTTTTCCTTATGAATTTATTAATATTATGAATTATATTTTCATAATGATATTACATTAGGATGTTTTACATTTTGAAATTATTGATTAACTGACATGATTTTTCCGGTGTCTATCATTCTATATTAATTGTTCTAATAGTTTCATATAGCTACCTCTTTACTTAACCCTTAATAATCATTTAAACTGACAGTTATTTTTTCCATTTCCCCTGGTTATCATGATGATTCCTTTTAATGTGGTTTCAATGATGTTGATAATATTATTTTGTTATGTATTATTTTTTTGTTTTCATTACCAATGTAAAATTGGTTTAGGGATTGTATATATATCACCAAAATAGATAAACTAATAATTCCATTGGGATATGATTCTGTGTATGTAATTCTAATGTATTAATGATTACACCAGATCTAGGATACTTGGTTCAATTCGATACATCTATCTTTATCCCCAAATATTTTTGTCATCTTTTCAATGATATTAGGTCTAAAATAATTATGAAAACATACTTTTCATATCCTATATACAAATATATAATCTCATGATCTATTATAAAAGATTCTTCAATGTATAGTAGAATTAGGATAAAATCACATCAACCTAGGTTCAATATCGGAACAAGGAATGATGACTCTTTTCATGGAAACATATTCATTTTGGAAGCATACTAAATTATGATTAATTATTGTGGTGAATAATTAAATCTATAGGGGATTATATAAATATAAAGAAATACCATACTTCTAATGGTCCTGAAATCCCTATGTATTATTCATTTAGATCTTCTCTTAAAAATATCAGTGATGGTCGGAGGTCAAATTTTCTATCCTCTACATCATCTTACCATTAAATGTAACAACACATAACATTTTTTGGATGGTAGTATTCTTAACTACATGTGACAATACTTCAGATAAATTAATTACTTCTTATTATTAGAAATGATTCACCCACTATCATTCCTTGTAACTTCAATATCTATTAGAATCCTCTATTAAATGTATAAACCAATTATTCTCAAGTACATTAATTAATTTTCAAAACTCATTTAACTCTAATGATCCATTGAGCTTAAATGAATTCATTTTTTCCACCTTGTTTGATGAAAATATCATTTAGTCACTAAGTTTCAATACATTATTTTTAATTCAAGTTCTTTAAAATTGGTTACATGTATTAATATATTATCTACCATTTACATTTTTATTAGTATATTGACTCTATATAATCTTCCATACTTATCTTGACACTCTACCTTATTTGTTATTACAACTTATGGTTCCCTCACTATCTATCTCAATAATTATAGAGTTTTCCTATAGAAATAGTAGACCTTGAAAATTATATAATGTATAATAATGATCAAATATTAATTTTCATTATTCTGATACCAATAGTAATGATTTGTTGTAGATTATGGGTACATTCATCAAGACCAACATGTACTTCAGTAGTATATCACTTTCTCTAATCTTCTAATTCAACCAGGTTCATGTCTTTCGATATGATATTTTCACTACTGATTAAATGAAAATATATATTGATATTTTTTTTAACATTATTCCATTATCATTATCAAAAATATCTTTTCCATTAGATGAAAAAAAACCACACATTATACTTTTCCTCCAATTTATGTACATCCTATAAGTAAATAAGAGAGTATGAAATATAATTGAATACTTAAGGGTGATACCTAATAGTAATATACAAACCCCAATCTCTTAAAATATAAATTTTATGAATAAATTTCATGGAAATGTATTTAATACTTATTTTTTCATTTTTATTTCTCCCAAAAATGGATTTTGAAATTCTGATGTTCACACATATGCATGTACCATTCTCTACTAATTTATAGTTCATCCAATATACCACTACATTACCCTATAGTGTTCTGGAAGTATTCTATTAACATTGATCAACATATTTATATGAAAATTTAGAAATTTAGATCATTTATATAGACAAACATTCTATAAATGGTGGAACATTAACTCATCGACACCTAATTCATACATTTCTTTATACATTAGAAAATCATTGAGTACATTAGAGTTGTACATAACGAATTTTACCCATATCTTATTTAATGAATCATTTTATTTGATCAAATTCATTTGAGAGAACTAACTATAGTAAATATTATCTAGGATTCCATATATTCAAGTTGAATGAACTCCACTGTTGATTTCCAAACACACAACCCAAAAACAAATCTCAATGTTGTGTGATCATGCTTCAAAATTCCTCTAACAACTTGAAACATCATATCATTATAAATCATCTAATAAAGAATATATTTGTAGTCCAATTAATTTTTTGATGATGATATTTTGACCAATGTACTAACATTTTACTTTCTACCATAAAATGATCACTTAATTTACACATGAATCCACAACAGTATATCAATGAGTTAATTTCAAAAATCATATAGTGATTATTGTTACATATCATTCAAGATACATGGAAACAATAATGATCATATTGCATTTAAATAATTTAATGTGGGTCATATACTTTATTCATAGAAAGCACACATTTTTTATAGCACGATTTATATATCCCTCTATGATCAGTTCCCATGATTTATTATCCTTTAGATCAAATATCCAAAGTATTAACATTAAAGAGAATTTAATTCATATAGGATCTGAATTCTATGGAATGGATTCTCCATATTCTACCACCCATGACAGTAATTGAAAATAGATACAGATAAGTAAGTTACTATTTTATTTTATTTTGTTGAAATTGTCAAAATACATTGAATTTGATATGAATTCCATGTAAATGGACCATTTTTGGAACATGTTAGATGAAACTGAAGAGGTGAGACCCATACAATCAATGTTAATTTTCTATATTAAAACTAACATGGATGGTATAGTGTTGACCTATAATGAAGACATTCTAGCAAAGTGTTATAAACAATTTCATGGAATTAAATAAGAAGATACATTTTCACCTGTTTTAATGACAATGTCCATTCAAATTTTGTTATCCATAAAATATCATTATGACTGTGATGTAAATCAAATTGATAAAAAAAACATATGATTTAACAATAATTTATATGTGGATTTATATTTGAAAACACATGAGGGTTTTAAGGCTTCAAATGAGAATTATACGGATTTCCAATTTCAACTGTCCATTAGTAGAATAAGGAAATATTATCCAATTGGGAGTTTTTAGTTTGATGATTGTTTCCCTTGGAATTCGGGGATGACCTCCTTTACGGGAGATTCAAATGCTCTGATTGGTTTCTAACGGATTTGTTCGTAGAACCGGAATCATCCAATGATTCCACATCCATTTGGGCCTACTTTCCAAAGGTAGGCGCTCATTAGTTTGTGGACTGATGAGGCTTAGGAATTTACAATGGTCGAGAGGATGGGAGGTTAGACTCATCACACCTGTTGAGGGGAATTATTTTCTACTCCGGGACTCTCTTTATAGATTTTAGTTATGTTCGTGAATCCTTATTACATTACCAAGTATAAAATGAGATTTCCTTCAGTTTTGAAAAACAATGATTAAATATGTAAGAAATTTAGATAATCGTTGATATGTATTCGAGGTTCTTCATCAATAGAGAATCATCTATATCTATTTACAGATTCTTGGTCAATGGTATCCTTCGAAACATTTATATAAAAGACTCTTGGTCGTTATGATGACCAGGCTGATTTTAAAGACACTCAGTGGGGCACTTGAAGTTTATTGTCATTTAGAAGGACATGGATTATATCAGATTTTGGATCGAACCTGCAGATGGGCTACCTACGTATACATTGTTTTGGGAAAGGAATCAGAACCCACATAGTTCGACTAAGGGAGTATGATGTTTATGATTGATGGCTCAAAGAAGGATGTCATAATTACATTTACCCTCTAAGCTCCCTTGAGTCATTCTCGGTGTGAGAAACAAGAGGTATTGGTAAAAAAAATAGACAATTGGGCCATGAAATGAAATCATAAGAAATGGTTTGGGGATTATGTATGTATGGCTGCCCAGATAAATAATGATTAGGATTTACATTAGGGAGGAAATCTAGGAACAGGGTCCATAAAGGTATATGTGCTTAATGGTGATTTGAATACTCTAACTTGGGAATTACTCCTGAAAAGGGAGCCCAGATTAGGAGAGGATTGATAATCGGGTTTTACTCATGAGAAGGAATTCCAGATCAATGGTAAATTAGGATTGGTTAAGAGAAATTAAGGGACTTGGGGATTACTCCTGAAAAGGATTCCCATGTTTATGACTGGGACTTATTTTCGAAAAGGAAGCCTAGGTATAGGAAATTATGACTGGGAATTATTCACGAAAAGGAGTCCCAGGCTAGATTCTCTCATCTTAAAAGAAGAGGTGGACTCAACGAAATCTCAATCTTTAGTGACATGAAGATGTAAAAATCACTATGTTTTGAGAGATATTCAATAGAATTCCTTTAAGATAAGGAAGTCAAATCAAGAAATCATGCCATAAATGGATTCAAAGAGTGTCTTGAAGACTAAATATTGATTATGAGAGGTGGAATGGCTTAAGAGGGGTAAAATGGGAAAAAAGGGACCTCAAAAAGGCATGCGCACGCAAGTCCTGGCAGGCGCGCAGGTACTGCGTGGGCGCGCAAGTATTGGTCAGCCAGGTATACCTGCGCGACATGTATAGGGTAATTGTGTGGTGTTCTACCAGTAGTGTAATACTTGAGCGACTCTTGATTAAGTCCTTTAGATTCCTCTTGTAGTTCTTCCAAAAGAAGGACGCGCAAGTTCAATCGGAGAAGTAAGGCGGCACGCAAGTGTGGCCATTTCCCTTAAGGGCTGGACACTCAAGCGTGCATGTGTTGATGAGTTTCAATACATAGGCCTTACTCCCCCTCTTTAGATCTTCCGTTCTAGGTAACAAAATTACCTTAGAAGTGTTCTGGAAGCTTTGAGAAGCGACTTGGGTGCTGGGAGATTAAATCCGAGTTTTTTGGAAAAAATTCCTCTCGAATGGGGAGCCCGCATGGTCTATTTAGAGGCATGAGAAGACCACGAGCGGTTATCTTTTAGGTCGCGCAAGTCACTTGCACGACCATAGTGCGTCATGCAAGTAGACGTGCGCAACTATGAGGGAACTTGTGCGACCTATGGGAAAAGTTATCCTTGTTCATCCCTTTGTCGATTTTTGATGTGTTCTTCAAAGGTTGAATCACTTTAATCTCAGATATTCCCCTTTTCTAATCTTTAGATTCTATGACGAAAGGAACGACAAAAATAGTCCACCCTCAATGTTGGATCCGGAGAGAAATAGAGGATTTGACTCTGAGGAATTCGAATACATCCAAAGAAAAAGGTTGTGCGCAAGTATGTCAGGGCGTAGAAGGTGGCGCACAAGTGCGTGTCGCGTAGGTATGGAGCGCCCTGGGTACAGCGCGCAGATATGCCCCCTAGCCTATAAATACACTGGATTTGTCCGCGCATAGCATATGATCCCGAATTCTTGAGCTCTCTCCGTGCATGCCATCTTCGCCGTGCAAGTCACTTCTTTCCACTGTTTCCTCACCGCCGCGCTACTATTAAGGTAATAGGACTTTCACGATGTCACATGCGCGAAAAAAACATGTGCGACACATGTAACACTTACGCGACACCTCCATACTTGCGAGCCTTAATTCCTTAGCCATTTTTTTGGATTTCTTCACAAATTTTGTGGAAAATAAATCGTTTTATGAATTAATTTATTCAACACTTGTGCAGAATTAATGGCTCTTAGATCCAGAATAATTGATGAACTGGATAGCAAGCGGATAGATGATATGATGAACATCATTGGCCATGATTATTATACTGTCAATGATAGCACTCTCCCGAATTTGTCTATGTATCTGAAGAAATATCATCTCGACATTCCTCAAGGCAATTATCTACCTTTTTATGGCTATGGTCATCTACAAGAAGTCATCATTCCAGAAGTAAAGAACTATCTTCCATTTTCGTGGTTTCAGAATTATACCAACTTTGCTTCAGCAAATATCTCAGGAGGAAGAGTAATTCTAAATGCTAGAACAGTGGAGATGGCCTACATAATTCATCATAACCCTTGCACACCAGATGTGAAAAAATGTACACCTGAGCTTCAACCACATTTTCATCCTTCGATCTTCCAAAATGATCAGAAGGATCAATCCAAAGGCTGGAAGAAAATATTGATCTTACATCCTGGGGGAGGTGTAAAACCAACAAGGATGTGGGAATACTGGGTGCAATAAACCTGTGTAGAGTTTGTTGAGGTTCTGAAGAGATCTGAAATATACGAAGCTGTTTGGGTTGGGAAAACATATGTTTATAGACATGATAACTTCTTGCCGAAGATACTCAGCCACTGGAGCCCAGCAACTAATTCGTTCCATCTGACTAATGGAGAAGTAGGTATCAGTTTGTGGGATGTCCACAATATTTTAGTGGCTCCAATTTTGGGCGATATCTGTGAAGAATTCTTTCCTCCCAAGGTGACTTGGAATGATTCAGAGAAGACTCCTACTTTAGCTTGGGAATTATTTAAGATCGTATACATACTCAAGAGATCAGAGACCTGGTTAACTCATTTTAGAAAATATATCATTACGAAAGAATGGATGAATGCATTTCTTATTGAGAAGAAAGATATGGAGCCAAAAGAAAAAGGATCCATGAAAAATAAATCCAAGTATATGAGGCCCAAAGGTCCTACCACCTGTCCAAAACCTAAGAAGAGGGGAGCTCCCGGCACATTCTGGCCAACTCTAGATGAATGAGAATTTGACAAGTGGGATTATGAAGTGAATCATTGTCACGACCCGTCCTCGGGGCCCGTGCCGTGACTACCCCAAGCCCGCCTTCCATAGGCCAGGGGCTGGCGACTAGCACCAAGGCGTAAAATCCCAGTAAACAGGGAAGGCTTTGCCTTTATAAGTAACAACCACACAGAGTCAGCAAGCGGAAAGTAAAGTGCAGAAAGTAAAGGGGGCCGGAAATACAAGCCCAACTGTAAAGTACAACTGAAAAAGTAAAGAACAACAACTGAAGAAAAGACGGCAGCCTCGTGTCGTCCACTGGCAATCCCACCTGAAGGGTGGGTACAGATAGCCTCCAGGCTCCTCGGGTCCCACGTCCGCTCCGAGCACGTCCCGCCCAGTGGTCCACCTCCGGGTACCGTCCTGCTCCATGCCCCAACCGTGATCAGTGCTGTCCGTCGTCTGCAACCAACACAACAAGGTGCGGGCATAGCCCGTGCAGGGGTGAGTACAAGCTACTCAGTAAGGACCCCGAGACCCCCGAAGGTCTCCCGAAATCCACAAAGGATATAGCACAAAAAGAAAGATGCAATCACGAAGTAACATCTGACTCGACATAGGTATATTCCCATACATATACCTAAGTCCCCAATTCCAGCTCTGCTCACGAGCTCGAGAACAACTCAATCCACAAAGGAAAGCAAGACTCAAATCCACAAGGAGAGTAAACAGTAAATCCACAAAGGATAGTTCAACACAAACCACAAAGGAGAGTAACATAAGATTCAGCTCAACCAGGTATACTTTTTCAGATGACGTCAAAGATGATCACTGATCCATATAAGTCGTCGGACCCACGAAGGATCGATAGGTACTAACCCCCCAAAAGACCCACGTAGGATCGGGCTCACACAGAACCTGTAGGCAGTGGCTCACACAGAACCGGTAGTAAGGACCCACGGAGGATCGGGCTCACACAGAACCTGTAGGCACTGATCCACACGGGATCGCTGAGTGCAGTAGTCGACGCAGTCCACTGAGGATCTCTGCACAGTCGTCACCGCAGTCCACGAAGGATCTCTGCTCTGTCGTCGTCGCAGTCCACGGAGGATCTCTGCTCTGCCGTCGTCGCAGTCCACGGAGGATCTCTGCTCTGTCGTCGAAGTCACAGCCAGCGCTAGGGTTCCCGCACATAGCGAGCTCGTTAGGAGGGTCCCCTCCACGAGCCGAGAGGCTGATACATCAACTGACACGTAGTCCGAAGTTGATGTATCCAAAAGTTCCGTAACGACAACAGGATCTCAACGCGACAGACGGCGCGTCAATCGGACGCCCGGTCTGAGAGTTATTGGCATTTTCGTCCCAGGGGCCCGGTTGGTTTTTAGGGAAAAACCAACCCGACCGTACTCCGCCCGTATCCGATCCTCGGGCGGAGTATGCCAAAAGTTCCGTCTCACTTAGAGGAAACTACCACAGCTGACGGTACGTCGATCGGACGTCCGTAGCTCAAGTTATGAGCGTTTCCGCTCCAAGGGCCCGGTTGGTTTCGTGTACGAACCAACCCGGCCGAACCCAAAGTCTTCCGAAACCTTGAGTATAATATACCGAAACGACCGTCTCGATCCAAGGATCGCGTAGCAGCTGACGGTTCGTCAATCGGAGGTCCCAGGCCCGAGATATGGGCGAAAGACCGAAGAGGGCCCGAAACGGGGGTTCTGGGGCCGGGGCGACCCGGCCCGAACCCCCCCCTGGGGTCGGCCGAACCGGGTCGGCCCGAACCGGGTCGGCCGGGTCCGGTCCGGCCTGGGCGCGGCCCGGCCGACCGGACCGGCCGGCTCGGCCTCGGCCGAGCGGCCGAGGGAGCCGCCGCGGGTCAAACCCGCGGCTTGGGAGAAACGCGGCCCGCGCGGGCCGCGTGCTGGATGGCCGGACCGCGGACGCGGTCCGGCGGTTCGCCGCCGCCGCGGCTCGGCCACGGCGGACTCCTCCGGCGGCGCGCCGGGCGTCGCCGCCTCCGGTCGCCGGCGCCGCCGCCACCTTCCGCGGGCCGCCGGAGTTGCTCCGGTGGCCCGTTTTGCCTCTCGTCTGCGCCGTTGCTCCTCCCGGGGGCCGACCTTCACTGCGGAATCATCAAACGGTCCTTGCGTCGTGCTTTTGCCGTCGCCCGCCAAATCCGCACAAAAGGAAGATCGGCGGAGGGTTGCCGGGTCTTGTTCGTTAGACCCGCACCCTCCGCGTTAGTCATAAACAACGGGAGGAAAAGGTAATAGTCAACAACAATTTTAAATAAATTAAAATTGTTGGTGTTCACGTTCTTTTACTTTAAAAGAATAAAGACGGGGAATAAAAGAATTCCAACAACCCTTACATGTCGTCGACGTCGGTCGAGAGGTCGTCGCGGAATTGCTCGTCGCGGATGAAGGGGGATCGTCGCGTCGTCGCGGTATCCGGCGTCGCGTCGCCAATCTCCGGATCAAGAACAAACGGATTTAATTAATTAAATCCGTTGTTATGAAAATTAAAAAGGGAGAATTAACGATCCGATTCTCACCTTAGTTGCCGAACGAGGATCGGCCGTGGAAGAAGAGGCGTCACCGAAGAACGTCGCGGGTAAAGCTCGTCGACGTTGCAGATCTCGGTGTGCGTCGTCGAATTCCGGTCGCCGGCGTTCTTCGCGTTCTTCGAGTTCTTCGCGTTCTTCGCGGTCTTCGCGTTCTTCGCGTTCTTCGCGGGGAGCCGAAGAAACAAGATTCTCTCAAATCCTTTCAAAGGATTTTTAGGTTGGTCTTATTTTATAAACATGCCAACACACGAAACTGGTTAAGAAACGATCCATCAATTCGTTGAATTAATTCAACGAAAGAAACGACCCATTTAATTCACGAAATAAACCGCCCAATTAAATGGTCTGTTAAGAATTAAAGAAAACGCGTCGGTTGACTTTTCAGTTACTTTGACGGGTTTTCGCGGGTGCGTTACTTAGCGAAAGAAACGGCGGGGCTCGTGCGGGCCCCACCGCACAAATATCCTACCAAGGGGTAGGATATTTCTGGATAGCATCCTATCCAGTTCAACTCAGTTCAAGCCGCCTTTAAGTGGCTTCAAGTGGCTTCCAAGCAGCTTAAGTGAAATAAAATAAAGTTGTCGCACAAACTTTATTTTATTTCTGACTTAAAGTCGCAAAATTTAAAAACCACGTCTGAGCAAACGCAACTCCGGAAGAGGCGTTTCTAAGAAAATACTGGCGCTTCGATTTCATCGGTGCCCTCAGAATTCGATTCCGGGCACCGGTTCAAAAGATAGAAAAACCCGCTCGTCCGTTCACTGAACGTACCCGAGCCAAACTTCGGAAATTGATTCCGGGCACACCGGGCCTCGGAATCAGGTGTCGTCTGAAGCTGCGCTCTTGTAAAATTCCAAAGAAAATTAAGAAAAAAATTTCCTTGAAATTTGAGGGTCTTTACATTACTCCCACCTCAGGGCTTTACGTCCCCGTAAAGATACATCAAAAACTAGGGGAACAAATGGGGGTACTGAGCACGCATCTGAGCCTCCCGCTCCCAAGTGCTCTCCTGGAGGTTCCCGTGCTGCCATCTGATGCGCACAAGAGGAATCGACCGCCCACGTAGGACCCGCTCCTTTCGATCCTCGATCTCCACTGGGACCTCCGCAAAAGTCGCCCCATCGTCCACGTCCAGCTCCCCAAAGTCGATGATGTGCGTCGGGTCGTGCACGTATCTCCTCAGCTGAGACACGTGAAAGACGTCGTGCACCCGGTGCAACTGAGGTGGTAGAGCCAGGCGATAAGCTACCTCTCCTATCCTGCTGAGGACCTGGAAAGGCTCGATGAAGCGTGGAGACAACTTGCCGCCTCGGCCAAATCTCTGTAAACCACGTCGAGGTGAGACACGCAAAAAGACGTGGTCGCCATCCTCGAACTCTAGTGGCCTCCGCCTCCTGTCAGCATATGACTTCTGCTGGCTCTGAGCTGTCCTCATCCTCTCCTGGATGATCTGGACCTTCTCTGTCATGGCTCGGACCATCTCTGGTCCCACGAGTGCTGACTCCCCAGGGTCTGTCCAGCACAACGGTGATCTGCAGGGTCTGCCGTACAACGCCTCGTATGGTGCCATCCCGATGGTGGAGTGGTAGCTGTTGTTGTACGCAAACTCCACCAAGGGTAGGTGGTCCTCCCAGCTGCGACCAAAGTCAAGAACACATGCACGGAGCATGTCCTCGAGTGTCTGTATGGTCCTCTCAGTCTGACCATCCGTCTGAGGGTGGAAGGCTGTGCTCAGATGGAGCCGCGTCCCGAACGCCTCCTGCTACCCCTTCCAAAGCCGGGAAGTGAAACGAGCATCTCGATCGGAGACGATAGACGATGGCACACCGTGAAGCCGTACGATCTCCTGGACGTAAAGACGTCCCAAGCTCTCTACTGAGCCCTGCTCTCTGATGGGTAAGAAGTGTGCCGACTTAGTGAGTCGGTCGACAATCACCCAAATGGAGTCCTGACCTCTGGAAGTGCGTGGAAGTCCAGTCACGAAGTCCATAGATATGCCATCCCACTTCCACTCCGGGACCTCCAAGGGCTGTACCAAGCCTGCTGGTACCTGATGCTCTGCCTTCACCTGCTGGCAGGTGAGGCATCGTGAAACGAACTCTGCCACAGCTTTCTTCATGCCCGGCCACCAGTGCTGTCGTCTGAGATCCTGGTACATCTTTGCCACTCCGGGATGTACCGCCAAGGGAGAAGTGTGAAACTCTCTCAGCACCTCCTCTCGTAAAGCAACTGGTACGAAGGTACGCCCTCTGAAAAGGATGTCGTGCTCTGCTCCAAGGGAGAAGTCATCAGGCGCCTGACCTGAGGATATCAGTGCACACCGGGTCTCACAGTCAGCGTCCTCACGCTGAGCCTCTCTGACCCGCTGTAGAAGTGGAGGAGAGACTGTGAGAGGCTGAAGAAAGGCTGCTCCGTCTCTATCCACGAAGGATATCTGTAAGGAGGCTAGCTGCTCCGTCGCCTCCTCAAGTAGCTGAATGCCCGTCCTCCTGCTGAGGGCATCGGCTACCGCGTTCCCCTTCCCAGGAGTATAGACTATCTCAAAATCATAGTCCTGGAGGAACTCAAGCCATCTCCGCTGTCTCAGGTTCAGGTCCTTCTGAGAGAAGATATACCTGAGACTCTGGTGGTCAGAAAAGACCGTGAAGCGCTCGCCCATCAGATAGTGTCGCCAAGTCTTCAGAGCGAAGACCACTGCTGCTAACTCCAGGTCATGAGTGGCGTAGTTCTGCTCATGCGGCCTCAACTGACGTGATCCGTAGGCGATCACGGCCCGCTCCTGCATCAGGACGCACCCGAGTCCAGTCCCTGATGCATCGCAGTAAACTACGTACCCAACTCCCTCCTCAGGCAACATCAAGATAGGTGCGCTGGTCAATCTCTGTCTCAGCTCCTGGAAGCTCTGCTGACATCTGTCTGACCACACAAAGGGTTTCCCCTTCTTCGTCAAGTCTGAGAGTGGTGCCGCAACTCTGGAGAAGTCTGGCACGAATCTCCGATAGTATCCCGCTTGGCCCAAGAAGCTCCGCACCTCTGTCACGCTCCTGGGTGGCTCCCAAGCTAGCACTGCCTCGATCTTCGCGGGATCCACTGCAACTCCCGCCTCAGAAATGACGTGCCCCAAGAAATGGACCTCACGTAACCAGAACTGGCATTTTGAGAGCTTGCCATAAAGCTGGTGCTCTCGGAGTGTGTCTAGCACAACTCGCAGGTGGTAGGCATGCTTCTCCTCAGTCGTCGAGTACACCAAAATGTCGTCAATGAAGACCACGACAAATCGGTCGAGGTATGGCTGGAAGATCCTGTTCATGAGGCTCATGAACACTGCTGGAGCATTGGTTACGCCGAATGGCATAACCAAGAACTCATAATGGCCATACCGTCACCTGAAGGCCGTCTTCTGCACGTCCTCGTCTCGAACTCTGAGCTGATGATAGCCTGACCGGAGGTCTATCTTCGAGAACCACCGCGCTCCCTTGAGCTGATCGAAGAGGTCATCAATCCGTGGCAACGGATACTTGTTCCTCACTGTCACCTGGTTCAGGCGACGATAGTCGACACATAGTCGCAAGCTCCCGTTCGCCTTCTTGGCGAACAAAATCGGGGAAGCCCAGGGTGAAACACTGGGTCGGATAAACCCCTTGCTCTGCAAGTCCTCCAACTGTACCCGCAGCTCCCGAAGCTCGGCGGGGGCCATCCGATATGCTGGAGTAGATATCGGGGCTGTCCCGGGGTACAAGTCGATGTAAAAGTCTACCTCTCTACGAGGAGGTAGCCCTGGAACGTCGTCGGGAAAGACGTCCACGTACTGGTCCACCACTGCAGGAAAAGCCGGACTCCGCACGTCCACTGCTCCTAGGATGAGGCTAGCCAACTGATGAGAGATAGGCTGCACTCTCCTCCGCGGAAGTCCATCCTGTGCTGCAAAGGTTCCCTTCTCGCCGGTGAAGGTAAACCAGCTCCCGTCGGTACGAACACATCGCACCTTGCGCCTAAAACAGTCGATCTGGGCATGAACCGTGGATAGCCAATCCATTCCCAAGATGACGTCGTAAGGCCTCGACGCCGCTACGAGGAGATCCCAGCCGAAGCTCTCGCCTCCTAGAGTAAGCTCACACTGCCGGCACCAGTGCGTAATCGTCGAGTCTGCTCCCGTAGGAGTCTCTAGCCGTAAGGATCGAGCCAACGGCTCAGTCGGAATCTCCGAGCTCCGAACAAGGGCAGAGGCTATGAAAGAGTGACTCGCTCCTGTGTCTATAAGAACTGCAGCAAGGGTGGAATAGACACAGATCGTACCTCGAATCATCTCTGGCAACTCGGGGTCGTAGGCCTCCACTGCCTGGAGCTGGGCCTGTCCCTGCCCGCCAGCTCCATGTGGTCGAGGTGGCCCTCCTAGTGGTGGTGGGGGTAGAGCCTGGAAGCGTCGCCCACCACCCGCTGCTCGGCCTGCTCCTCTGCCTCGTCTGCCTCCTCCCTGCGGACCGCCACGGTCAACCCTCTGCCTCTGCCTGGGTGGCCCCTCCACCGTCTGCTGCTCCTCTGATCGGCGAGTCGGGCAGTCACGAGCCATGTGACCCTGCCCGCCGCAAGAGTAGCACAGCCTGCCTCTCGAAAGGCTGGCACTCCGCTGTGTGCCTCGTACTGCTGAGCCGGTGTCCTGAGGCCGTCTGCGTGGGGGTCTGGTTTGCCTGGACCCGTGAGTCATCCGTCGGCTACCTGCTGCCGAAGACTCAGCTACCTGCCGCCCTGCGCTAGGTCTCGCCGCTGAAGAAGGCTCTGCCAGGAAGCTCTCGATCAGGAGGGCTCGCTCCAGCACTCCCGCCTGGGTCGGAATGCTGAGGGAGATCAGCGACGCCCGAATCTCCTGTCGCAAGCCCTGCTCGAAGGTCCGGGCCCGGAAGAAGGGGTCCCGTACCATGTCGGTCGAGTAGCGAGATAGGTCCGTGAACCTCGCCGCGTACTGAGCGACCGTCATGCTGCCCTGGCGCAGCTGGAGAAGCTCCTGGATGCGCACCGCTCGGAAGGTGGCCGGGACGAACTCAGAGCGGAAGAGGCTCTCGAAGTCCGCCCAGAGCAAGGATGCCTCATCGTGAACCTGGAGCATCAAGCTCCACCATCGTCCTGCCGCCGCCTGCAGGAGGCTCGCCGCGAGGATCACCATGAGATCCGCTGGTGTCCTCACTAGCCGAAAGATCCGTACCACCGCCTCTAGCCAGTCCTCGGCGGCCTGGGGGTCCGCCTCACCGCGAAACCTGGGCGGTCGCTGGCTCTGAAACTCATGCAGTGCCCTGAGGCGACGTGCATCGTCAGCGTCTGGTACTGGTAGCATCGGTGGCTCAGCGGGTAAAGCTACCGCCGGTGCCATAGCTGGCAAAGGGCCCTGCACCGAGGCCTCTTCGCTCAGTGGGCTGCCGTCGCGCCCTACACTCGGAACCCTAGCTGGCTGTCGTCGCGGGGCCATCCTGAAAAGGAGAACAAGAGCACCAAAGTCAGAACAGTATACCTGGTGAGCTGGCACAAGTAATCACAAGGAAAACTTGAGACTTTCATGAAGCAGATCAGTATACCCGGTGAGCTGACACAAGTAATCACAAAGAAGACTTGAAACACAAACGCAATCAATGTTTTCATACATTAAGTCGGAAATCAGGAGTCAGGGTCCTGGTGTATGGATACGTCGGCCGCCGCACCAACACTGGGCTCCCTGAACTGATAACCACACTCAATACACTAAACACTATTGCTTCAAATAGAAAGAAAGGACGATCAGAGTCTGCGGTAGAACCGACCAGCTCTGATACCAATTTGTCACGACCCGTCCTCGGGGCCCGTGCCGTGACTACCCCAAGCCCGCCTTCCATAGGCCAGGGGCTGGCGACTAGCACCAAGGCGTAAAATCCCAGTAAACATGGAAGGCATTGCCTTTATAAGTAACAACCACACAGAGTCAGCAAGCGGAAAGTAAAGTGCAGAAAGTAAAGGGGGCCGGAAATACAAGCCCAACTGTAAAGTACAACTGAAAAAGTAAAGAACAGCAACTGAAGAAAAGACGGCAGCCTCGTGTCGTCCACTGTCAATCCCACCTGAAGGGTGGGTACAGATAGCCGCCAGGCTCCTCGGGTCCCACGTCCGCTCCGAGCACGTCCCGCCCAGTGGTCCACCTCCGGGTACCGTCCTGCTCCACGCCCCAACCGTGATCAGCGCTGTCCGTCGTCTGCAACCAACACAACAAGGTGCGGGCATAGCCCGTGCAGGGGTGAGTAAAAGCTACTCAGTAAGGACCCCGAGACCCCCGAAGGTCTCCCGAAATCCACAAAGGATATAGCACAAAAAGAAAGATGCCATCACGAAGTAACATCTGACTCGACTTAGGTATATGCCCATACATATACCTAAGTCCCCAATTCCAGCTCTGCTCACGAGCTCGAGAACAACTCAATCCACAAAGGAAAGCAAGACTCAAATCCACAAGGAGAGTAAACAGTAAATCCACAAAGGATAGTTCAACACAAACCACAAAGGAGAGTAACATAAGATTCAGCTCAACCAGGTATACTTTTTCAGATGACGTCAATGATGATCACTGATCCATCTAAGTCGTCGGACCCACGAAGGATCGATAGGTACTAACCCCCGCAAAAGACCCACGTAGGATCGGGCTCACACAGAACCTGTAGGCAGTGGCTCACACAGAACCGGTAGTAAGGACCCACGGAGGATCGGGCTCACACAGAACCTGTAGGCACTGATCCACACGGGATCGCTGAGTGCAGTAGTCGACGCAGTCCACTGAGGATCTCTGCACAGTCGTCGCCGCAGTCCACGAAGGATCTCTGCTCTGTCGTCGTCGCAGTCCACGGAGGATCTCTGCTCTGCCGTCGTCGCAGTCCACGGAGGATCTCTGCTCTGTCATCGAAGTCACAGCCAGCGCTAGGGTTCCCGCACATAGCGAGCTCGTTAGGAGGGTCCGCTCCATGAGCCGAGAGGCTGATACATCAACTGACACGTAGTCCGAAGTTGATGTATCCAAAAGTTCCGTAACGACAACAGGATCTCAACGCGACAGACGGCGCGTCAATCGGACGCCCGGTCTGAGAGTTATTGGCATTTTCGTCCCAGGGGCCCGGTTGGTTTTTAGGGCAAAACCAACCCGACCGTACTCCGCCCGTATCCGATCCTCGGGCGGAGTATGCCAAAAGTTCTGTCTCACTTAGAGGAAACTACCACAGCTGACGGTACGTCGATCGGACGTCCGTAGCTCAAGTTATGAGCGTTTCCGCTCCAAGGGCCCGGTTGGTTTCGTGTACGAACCAACCCGGCCGAACCCAAAGTCTTCCGAAACCTTGAGTATAATATACCGAAACGACCGTCTCGATCCAAGGATCGCGTAGCCGCTGATGGTTCATCAATCGGAGTTCCCAGGCCCGAGATATGGGCGAATGACCGAAGAGGGCCCGAAACGGGGGTTCTCGGCCCGGGGCGACCCGGCCCGAACCCCCCCTGGGGTCGGCCGAACCGGGTCGGCCCGAACCCCCCCTGGGGTCGGCCGAACCGGGTCGGCCCGACCCGGTCCGAACCGGCTCGGCCGGGTCCGGTCCGGCCGGGGCGCGGCCCGGCCGACCGGACCGGCCGGCTCGGCCTCGGCCGGGCGGCCGAGGGAGCCGCCGCGGGTCAAACCCGCGGCTTGGGAGAAACGCGGCCCGCGCGGGCCACGTGCTGGAGGGCCGGACCGCGGACGCGGTCCGGCGGTTCGCCGCCGCCGCCGCTCGGCCGCGGCGGACTCCTCCGGCGGCGCGCCGGGCACCGACGCCTCCGGTCGCCGGTGTCGCCGCCACCTTCCGCGGGCCGCCGGAGTTGCTCCGGTGGCCCGTTTTGCCTCTCGTCTGCGCCGTTGCTCCTCCCGGGGGCCGACCTTCACTGCGGAATCATCAAACGGTTCTTGCGTCGTGCTTTTGCCGTCGTCCGCCAAATCCGCACAAAAGGAAGATCGGCGGAGGGTTGCCGGGTCTTGTTCGTTAGACCCGCACCCTCCGCATTAGTCATAAACAACGGGAGGAAAAGGTAATAGTCAACAACAATTTTAAATAAATTAAAATTGTTGGTGTTCACGTTCTTTTACTTTAAAAGAATAAAGACGGGGAATAAAAGAATTCCAACAACCCTTACATGTCGTCGACGTCGGTCGAGAGGTCGTCGCGGAATTGCTCGTCGCGGATGAAGGGGGATCGTCGCGTCGTCGCGGTATCCGGCGTCGCGTCGCCAATCTCCGGATCAAGAACAAACGGATTTAATTAATTAAATCCGTTGTTATGAAAATTAAAAAGGGAGAATTAACGATCCGATTCTCACCTTAGTTGCCGAACGAGGATCGGCCGTGGAAGAAGAGGCGTCGCCAAAGAACGTCGCGGGTAAAGCTCGTCGACGTCGCAGATCTCGGTGTGCGTCATCGAATTCCGGTCGCCGGCGTTCTTCACGTTCTTCGCGTTCTTCGCGTTCTTCGCGTTCTTCGCGTTCTTCGCGTTCTTCGCGGGGAGCCGAAGAAACAAGATTCTCTCAAATCTTTTCAAAGGATTTTTAGGTTGGTCTTATTTTATAAACATGCCAACACACGAAACTGGTTAAGAAACGATCCATCAATTCGTTGAATTAATTCAACGAAAGAAACGACCCATTTAATTCACGAAATAAACCGCCCAATTAAATGGTCTGTTAAGAATTAAAGAAAACGCGTCGGTTGACTTTTCAGTTACTTTGACGGGTTTTCGCGGGTGCGTTACTTAGAGAAAGAAACGGCGGGGCTCGTGCGGGCCCCACCGCACAAATATCCTACCAAGGGGTAGGATATTTCTGGATAGCATCCTATCCAGTTCAACTCAGTTCAAGCCGCCTTTATGTGGCTTCAAGTGGCTTCCTAGCAGCTTAAGTGAAATAAAATAAAGTTGTCGCACAAACTTTATTTTATTTCTGACTTAAAGTCGCAAAATTTAAAAACCACGTCTGAGCAAACGCAACTCCGGAAGAGGCGTTTCTAAGCAAATACCGGCGCTTCGATTTCATCGGTGCCCTCAGAATTCGATTCCGGGCACCGGTTCAAAAGATAGAAAAACCCGCTCGTCCGTTCACTGAACGTACCCGAGCCAAACTTCGGAAATTGATTCCGGGCACACCGGGCCTCGGAATCAGGTGCCGTCTGAAGCTGCGCTCTTGTAAAATTCCAAATAAAATTAAGAAAAAAATTTCCTTGAAATTTGCGGGTCTTTACAATCATAGAATTCAAAAGAAGACTCGTCTAGAGGGTTTCATGGAAATGTGTCTCAGTGTTTATATCTTGCCGGTCAGGGAATCGAAGGGAGGCATTAGGCCAGGGACCTTCGTCATTGCAACAAAGTTGGATGAGGGAAAATTTTTTGGGTTACCTACCCCCATTTTAGCAAAGATTCATAGGAGTTTACTTCATGTCATCATGGGTAAATCTCAATTAAAAATAGTGGGACCATTCCAAGTTTTATGGGGACGGATCTCCACTTACTTCAGGACTTACAATGTACAGAATGGATTACAAATTCTTGGAAGCTCTTTCAGGCCGTCAGTGTAAGCATTCTCTGGAATTGCTCCATTAGATGTTAATGGTTATTACATGAAAGTGATGCTGAGAATGTTTAAGGAATTCAACTTCTTTCCCTATGGAAGTATGCCAACCGCGCGGTTTGTTGATGATGGGATAGCCCATTTGGATTTGAGGGAATAAATTCTAGCTTGCAGGGATGGTGTGCTAGTTGCCAGGATTGACGGAGAGATCATATGTGAGGCCTATTCTCTATATAGATTTTCACGTCAATTCAAATGTATACAATAGATTTCCATATCCCCTCCAGTACATGTCGGGTTAGATCAACATCTGATGGTTGCTTGAAAACTATGGCTGATGACATCAAGGGAGAAGACTGGGGCAGTAGTTGATCTACTAGTTGAAAAAGCGGCACATAATTTGACTACATATTATGCCGAACACTAGATAGCATCATACCCTAATGGGATATTGAATCACCCAGTATATCAAGTGGGGAAAAGGAAGAGGACTGTAGATAAAGAAACCCTTCATCATAAAGGTGATGCTTCCCCACCTGAAATTGATTCAACAGACTCCTTTTCTAGAACCGATTCACCGGATTATCATGATGGGGATGATGAGGCACAACCGGCGGCAAAGCGGTTTCGTTCCTGATATAATCCTCCGGACAGAATTTAAAGACCCACTCCATCAACTCCTGGTGAGTTATTTCATTGAAGTAATTTAATCACTTCTACATTATAAAGAAATAAGTCTTACTTTCTTATTCTCTATCTGTATTTGTAGGAGCTGGGAAGAAATTAATGTCAAAAATTGCAGGACCCTCCTAACAGCCTTCATATCTAAGACTTGTGGCTGTCCAGCTATGGCAGGGCTTATACTGTGGTAATGAGACCACCAAGCTAGATTTTTGTCAGAGCCTACAACTTCATGGAATAGGAAATCTTATGGTTTCTAAAAATCTTCAATACGAGGATAACCCCAATGAAGTGAGAGCTTACATCAGAGATGTGGAAATGATCATATATGACACTAATGACTAAGATCCTATCACCAGGCGGGTGAAGGAAATGATTGATCGTGGAACCACTGAGGGGGGTGGTGGTTCTGTAGAAGAGGAGTCGCAAGAGTACGTGGATCCTGAAGATGTAAGTTTTATTTCCTAATTTTCTTTGGAACATGATTTCAGTTGAAGCTTTGTTACTTAAGAGAGTTATTTAATTGTCTTCCAGCTTTAAAAGAAAGGAACTGGGGTTCCTTCCCCACAGTATAGCCCTGGTTGTACTTCCATCGGGACTGCTACTGATTATCCTTGGAACCAGGCGAGATATATCCAGTCCACCAAGCCATGAATGAGGCGCTAGACATAGCCTTCCTTTCGACAATCCAAGTGCCAATAAGGGAGACAACTGATACTCCCGAAAAACCAAATAAGCAAAGGCAACGAAGGAGTAAATCCACAGCTAAACAATTCATTAGAAACGGTTAGTCCTTCTAATAATCATGAGTTTATACACATGACCACATGGTTACTCATATTTCTGAGGATTGTAGGGGCTTCTTAAATTTCCACCTTGAGGGAAAGGAATGATCCTCCTTTAATGACTGTGGAGGGTGCTATAGAACATTCACAGATCCAAGCTGACTTGGCTACTCCTAGAGAAGATCTATCATCTATTCCCAGTTTCCCTCCTGCTGTTGAGTTATGAAGAGAAGAACCTGTTTCTAGTATGTCCACTATGCTTCATAAAATTGTTGAGCAATACACCCACTGACTTCCATCCCATGACACGTCAGGTTCAACTCATGCATTAGAGCTTTTAGCGACTATTGAAACTGATGTTGGGATTATACCTGAAGATGATGTCCAGGGTCAGGGGTTTCATGACGTAAGTCATCAAGAAGATGTAACAAATGCTCCCACTAGTGAGAATAACCAAGATTCTGAAATATCATTGGATGAAATTATGAATCAAGGAATGAATTTCGAAGAATTTTATGATCATGATATGTTGTCATGTGATTTAGAAGACCTTGGGCATGAGTTCTATCCTTCTCCCAATATTTTTTTTAAATTTACACTTCTAATCATCACTAAAAATAATATGCAGTTTCATCTGTAGAAGATTCTTAACTGCAAATTCCGAAAGAGGGTGTGGAAGTTGAAGTCAACCCTACCATGGCAGAAACAATAGATCAAATAGAGCTAAACCCAGTAAACCCTCCTGAGACCCATCTTGAAGATCTTGTTGAGACTAGGAAAGATGGGTAGAAGTATTCTCAGGTTTATGACCCACCATTGGGTAAGGGATAATAATATTTGTGATTGTACTTTATTTACAAGACAATAAATTCTTTTGATATCCTTTGAAGCTAACCAAATAATTCAATTAATCATGTAGGGCCGTCAACTGCAATGGCTAGATCTGAAGGTGAGGCCTCAGCCTCTGCCCCAACAGGAATTGAAACTGAAGAAGCACAAAGCAGGGGGGAAAGAGTAGGACATGGCACTTCCTTAAGAGCATTAATCCCAGATTACATGCCCCCTTTGACGATGATGTTGAATCAGATCCAAAGATGCTTAAAGCATTCAACTTTTCACGACGTAAGGCATGGAACAACATATGGAACATCATATCTGGGGTGCCTTTAGAAGATCTATCATCGAAAATCCCTTGATTATTATCCTAGTTTGTTATACTAGGACTTGGTGGTTTTGGATATGAAAAGATCCACGCCGCGGTGAAACAGATCATTTTCAAGAGGGAGCAGGTGCAAAAAAGTCACAAAGATTTGATCAAAGTGAAAATGTCAGTTATCATAGGATAATTTGAGGCTATAGTATCCCAAGATGAAGCTGATTATGCTGCCTAGATGAAGGAGCTGAAGTATAAAATCAATGAAAAAGTCGTCTAGCAGGTGCAACTCCAGCAACAGTTTGATGCTGTTACTGGGGAACTTGATCAGCTTAATAAATCATTGGATGAAACTCATATGAATGGTATAAAATCTATCACAGATGATAAGAAGGCACTTCATCAAGCTGAAAATAGTGAAACTTGTCGAGTGCATGAGCTTCAGGTAATTGCTGATAAAGCTCAGGATGTTGTACATTAAATAAAGACTTATGTTGACAGTCATTTGTAATCTTTTGAAAAAAAGAGAAAAGGATCCAATCAATGGATGTCTCTCTAATTCTTCTGCATCAATGAAGATTACATTTATCTTCAATCATTTGTACCTAAATTCTTTCACTACCTGCTTCAAATTTACTTAAGCCAATGGGCCTAGTAAGCATAATTTGATTTCTACTAGGATTATTATAAATAACCCTACTAACTTTAAATCATTTAATTGCTCAATATAACCTAAATCATACAAAATATATATTTAGTGAGCTGGAACTTGACTTTTATTCAGAGATCCTTTGTCTTCTGTTGGTAGTTTAAAGTCATGCACGCCACACACAAAGGGGATAATGTTTAAGGTCAAAATAGATTTGACCAAAATGTATTAAAATTGATTCAATTCCTTGACAATTTATCTGAAAACATATTACCATACTCAAGTATGAGAGAAAATATGTAAACTATGGCTTAAGAATATTGGAATATGAGGAATGATATGAAAAAGAGATAAAAGGAATTAGAAAAATTAGTTTCCATGAATTATGTTACCATCATTTAACAAACCTGTTAGGGGGGTGAATTATGCAGGGCCACCTAAGGGCATTGGCTGCATTGTCAAATAAATAGCATCTTTCGGCTGACAAGTCTATTATGTGGACTGTTTATGCAAGGCCTCCTGTGGGAACGTGCTGCATAGTCAGGCAAAAGAACCCTCAGGAATTTACTTTCCTAGTGCTAGAAGCCAGTGAAAGTTTATGAATATTAAATTTTTCTAAAGTATAGAGTTTGTTGTATGGAATGAGGTACTGGAATATGGAGAAGATATTTCCAAACTAGACTATCGAAGAATTGAATAGATATCACTCCTATGAAGGTCTGACCCAAATTTAGGGAAAGAGAATATGGAGTGTATAAACCATAGACTTGAATACTTTAAGATCATGAAAAATGGCATGGGGCAAATATGTTAAGGATGGCTATTTATTGTCGATCTGTACATATCGTTATTTAAGACAAATAAGGACAAAAGAGGCATTTTTCCAAAGAATGAAGTTACCATTATTCGACAAACTCGTTTGGGGGTTGAATTATGGAGGGCCACCTATGGACATTGGCGGCATAGTAAAATAAATAGTATCTTCTGGCTGACATGTCTGTTATCTGGACTATTAATTCAAGGCCGCATATGGGAACATGCTGCATACTTAGGCAAAAGAATTCTCAGAAGTTTGACATTTTTGGGACTAAAAGTCGTGAAAAGGGTTATGATGATCTGAAAATATTTAAGGATAGGATTATAACACATATAGATGGGTATTGCCTAATGTATAAAAAGATACATAGATCAAGGATAACCATAATCATGTTGTGGTTGGGACCTGAATTGAAATTTAGGACATCACTACGTATCTCGTAGAAATTAGAATTAAGCCATACGTAGTTCTTGAGATGGAGATTAACGTCGTGTAGGATGAAAGTATGAGTGATCATAGTTTAGGGTCATAGAGATCAGTCCATAATAATGAATACACAGTGTGTGTTTTCATGGGGACTTTTTATCCAAGGGACTGAAAGTGAAATTTTGGGTTAGGCCCAAAAGACATGGGGCTGGATTTAAGGGATACTCAAACGTTCCTACGTATCCCATATGGATGGGAATCAAGCCCACGTATTTCTAGAAATACCCTTTGTACAAATTTGGTTCGTACATGTGAAGGGTGAAAGGAGACTTTATTACAATGATGGTTTAACCCGAGATAAAAAGTTTAGGCATTGCCATGTATGCATGTAGAATTTTGAAATAAAACATGATTGAAAAATCAATGTAAATAATGGACATAAAATAATATTGTAGTTTATTGTCATACCGTACAAAAGTGTTTTATACTTTAACATCGTCTAACAAGGACAAAAGTGAGTCAATTGTAAAGATATTGATTATAAGTGCGGTTTCACGAATCAACATCGTATGAGATGAAGGTGAACCGATGTGAAGAGATTGTTTTTGGGCTTGAACCTTGTGAGGTTGCCTATGTACCCAGCCTGGAAATCAAGGATCAAAATCCTCTTAGTTCAATTAAAGAATAAATTAATGATCAATTTGTTCTTGGGGACAACGACCTAAAAAATGATGTTGGGACTTACACATGGTTATTAGCCCAGAGAGAGTGTTATGGATGAGGTTTTCTCTAAGATCACGTGAGTCATACTCAGTGTGAGAAACAAGAGGTAGCAACAACCTTAACGATACATAGTTTAATGTCATGTAGGACGTATGAAGGGACTATGTAGTTTAATGTCTTGCAGTTAGGATTATTGATGCTGCACAGTTTAATGTTATGTAGCAGGGACAAAGTACAGTTTATGGTCATGTAATTCATATCATGGACTTTCTCTACACTTTAGCGTCATGTAGTTAGGACGATGGGGACAATACAGTTTAATGTCATGTTGGACAAAAGGGGGACTGCGCAGTTTAATGTCATGCAGTAAGGACAAAATAATACACCATTTACGTCATGTTGGACGCATTGGGGATTTTTTCTATAGTTTAGCTTCATGTTGGATAAAAGGGGAATAGTTTAAGGTCATATTCATGGACCGTTGATGGTGCAGATTAATGTAATGGTGAACATAAGTATAGTTTATGTTCATACAGGACCTTTGATGATTATGTAGTTTGACGTCTTTCCGGACGTAAGGTACTTTCAAGTAGTTTAGGGTCTTATGCATGGACCGTTGCTGTATAGTTTAACGTCGTATAGAAAGGACGAACTAGTGCCTCATAGTTTAGTGTCATGTTACGGGGACATATTACTGTACATTGCAGTTTATAAAAAATACTACTTCAAAAATCTGGCATTGGTTGGAGTAGTGATGAGTTCTACATCCATCGAGATTAATGAATAAGCTCCATTGGAGTAGACCCTATGTATTGAATAAGGTCCTTCCCATTTTGGCACAAGATTGGGAGGTTTTGTTCCTAGTATCATTGGAGTTCTGATAAATAATACCAATTCTCCATGTGTTAATGAACGAAGACAAACTTTTTTGTTAAAAACTCATGCTATTCAATTCTGATAGATTTCCAAGTGGTGCAATGTGCACAATCTATTCTCATCTAACCTTTCCAATTCATTCAATCGCTTTTGAGATTGATCATCTGTAGATGACTGAACGCAAATGGCTACTCTGAGCGAGGGTAATTGAACTTCAATTGGCAAGACTCCTTCCGTTCCATATACCAATGAATATGGAGTTGATTGCGTTGCAGTGCGGGTGGTAGTTCGATAAGCCCATAAAGGATGAAAGATTTTATCAGGCCATGACCTCTTATCTTTATCCACCATATTTTTCAGTATATTTGAAAGAGTCTTGTAAAAGGCTTCTATTTGGCCATTGTCCACTGCATGATATTGAGATGAATGGTTGGATTTTATGTTGTAATATTGATACAATTTCTTCACCTTGGATGAACAGAAGTTGGTGCCATTGTCCGTCAATACGGTATGAGGGACACCAAATCTAGTCATGAAGATAAACTTTATGAAGCTAAAAATGCATTTATAACTGACTTCTTTGAGAGGTATTGCCTCTACCAATTTGGAAATGAAGTCAGTAGTAGTAATAATGTACTTAAATTTCTTGATCATAGCCAAGGGGTAAGGTCCCACCACATCCATTCCCCATGTGGAAAATGGCCACAAGTATTTAGCTGTATGAAGCAACTCTGGAGGTTGATGAATGAAGTTGGCGTGTACTTGGCATGAATGACCCTTCATTGTGAAATAAATACAATATTGTATTATTGAAGGCCAAAAGTATCCAAGCCTTTGAATTTTATCTGACAATCTATGTCCAGACTGGTGGGCACCACAGACTCTTGCATGCACTTCTTTCATGATAGCCATTGTCTCTTCACCATCAATGCATCTGAAGTGAACTCCATCAAAACCACATTTGTGGAGAATTTTTTCTAGGTGGTTTGGGATATCATAAAGAGTAAAATTGACCACACGTCACCAGATTTGTTCTTTCTCAACTCTATCAGGTGGAAGTGTTCCATTTTGAATGTATTACCTCATAGGTGACATCCATCCTATAGTATGACCATATGGTTCAGGAATGGGACTAATTTCATTAATTTCTTCTGTTCTGATTTGAACATAAGGTGAAATTGCACAATGGTGGGAAATACTGATGGTTTTCTCATCCTGATTTGGATCAGCTAGGGCTGTGGATATATTAGCCAGCGCATCAGCTTGAGCATTTTGTAATCTTGGGACATAAGAAAATGTTGGTTCTGAAGGAAATTTCGCCATTAATTCTCAGACATAATCATATAAAGGGATTAGTTCTTCATTTCTGATGGCATAATCCCCATTAACTGGTTTGATTACCAGGTCTGAATCACCTCTCACCTTTAATTGATTCACTTGTGCTTGAAGCGCTAACTCCAAGCCTGTGATTAGAGCTTGGTATTCTGCTTCATTATTGGTACCACCTTCCCACAATAAGAAGGAATAAGGTAACACAACCTTTTCTGGGGAAATGATCACAATTCCTAATCCAACTTTGTTTAATTTAGAATTTTCCATTTTCATCCCTATTGGACTTCTAGAAGCACCACCAAAATACATTTCCCATGCATGAGGAATTTCTTGAATAGAGAAGACTTCCTCATCAGGGAGTTCAGTATCTGAAGACCTATCTTCCACTGAAGGGTGTTCAGCCAAGAAATCAGCCAGAGCTTGTCCCTTTATCAACTATTGTGACACATATTGAACGTAGAATTGCTGCAAAATCACTGCCCACCTTGCTAGACGTCCTGTAAGAATTGGACGACTAAGGATATATTTGAGCGGGTTATTGCGAGATACCAATTGGACCTCGTGATATTGCAGGTAGTGTCTTAGTTTATGAACTGCAAAGATTAATGCCAGACAACACTTCTCAATACTTGAATACCGAGTTTCTGCTGCAAGCATAGTTCGACCGAGATAGTAGTGGATATTTTCATTCCCAACATCATTATTTTGAGTAAGAAAGGCACCCAATAATCACTCTAGAGCTTTTACGTAGAGGATAGGTGGTCTTCCTTCAATAGGAGGCATGAGTATCGGTGGTCTCAAGAGGTTTTTCTTGAGAAGGTCAAATGCTACATGAAATTCTTCAGTCCACTGGTATGTGACTCCCTTTTTCATCAATTTGGTAAAGGGTAAACATTTGCCTGCCAAATTGGCGATGAAACTTTAAATATAGGCTAAGTGTCCATGAAGTCCTCTTAATTCTTTCAAATTCTGAAGAGGTGACATAATAAGGATTGACTTGGAATTCTCAGGATCGACATCAATACCACGATGGTGTACAAAAATGCCAAAAAAATTTCCTAAGGTTACCCCAAAAGCACATTTTAAGGGGTTCATCTTCAAATTATGTTGTCAAAGCTTGTGGATTATGACTTCCAAATCAGCTAAGGGATTAGAACGTTGTTTGGATTTAACCAAAAAATCATCTACATAGCATTCAACAAACTTCCCTAAGAATGGTTTGAAGATACGATGCATGACACGTTGATATGTTGCACCTACATTCTTTAGGCCAAAGGGCATCACCCGGTAACCAAACATTCCTTGAGGGGCTCTGAAGGCTGTGGATTCCTCATCTTCTAGGGCCATTCAGATCTGATTATATCCAGAATATCCATCCATTAAGGAAAGTACATCATAGCCAGCCGTCACATCAATTAAGAGTTCTGTAATCGGAACTGGGAAATCATCTTTAGGACAATGTCGATTAAGATCTCTGAAATCGATGCAAACCCTAATTTGTCTGTTCTTATTCTTTACAGAGAAAATATTATCCAACCACTTGGGATACTAAACTTCTCTGACGAAGTTAGATTTGATCACATTATCCACTTTAGCTTCAATTTTAGGAGCATATGTTGGGTGTGTTCTTCTCACGGATTGCTTAAATCCTCGATGTTCTTTTGATAAACCCAAATGATGAGTAGAAACATCAGGATCAAGACCAGGAATTTCTATATAGTTCCAAGAAAAAATAACTTTATTTCTCTTTAGAAATGAAATATACATCTCTTTCTCTTCAATGTTCATGGCCGCACTAAATAAAGTGGGGCGTGCATCTTTCTCTGTACCCAGATTTATTTCTCTGAGTTCATCCAATATGGTTGAGATACCCTCTTCAAATGTTGGACGATCATCTATGAGATCTTCATCTTCTTCTTCATTATGCATTATTTATTCCATTTCTACTCTCATTGGAGATGACAAAAAGAAATTTTCATGATCAGAAGAGATGTAAAAATTTGCACATTTTGAAGAGGAAGATTCCATTTCTGACCCAATTGATGATAAAGGGTCTTCTCTAGGTAATAAAGAGGACATGATGGATTGATAATTGACATTATTATTCACCTCCAATGTTTCTATAACTTCTTCTGGAATTATTGGCGATGTATAGACCTGTTTGATTTCAGCAGATGAAATAAATATGTCACCATTTGTGCATTCATCACTGCTTGGTGGGTTACCAGTTTCTCACATGTTGTCTTCTATAGGTAATAAAGAAGAGATGATGGATTGATAATTGATATCATTATTCACCTCCAATGTTGCTATAACTGCTTCTGGCATGATTGGCGATGTATAGAACTGTTTGATTTCAACAGATGAAATGAAGATGTCACCATTTGTGCTTTCATCATTGCTTGGTGGGTTACCAGTTTCTCCCATGACGTCTGGCTCGATTGCCGTAATTGACATTATGGATCTTTCCATTAGAGTTTTTTTATTTGGGCCTATCTTGTCAATTTTACTGATAGGAAACACATAATCTGTATTCACATGTGTAAATAGATTTACTTGAAACTTCTCCAAACCATATGGAGGAGTAACTTTGGTAATTTCCTTAATTGTAAATTTCTCCCTTCCCTTCATGTGATAAAATTCCGCCTCAATGTATTGAGATTCACATGGCTTTAATTGGGCCTTATCACCATACAATGTTCCAACTTGACCATCGAAACAGTATTTGAGACATTGATGGTATGATGAAGGGATAGTCACATGTTGATGTAGCCAGGGTCTTCCAAGAAAGACGTTGAAAACTGAGTCTTGATCAATAATTAGGAAATATGAATTGGATACAAGATCTCCAAACTGTGTTCTGAGTGTAACTTCTCCCAGTGGTTCTTGTTCATTTTTATCATATCCTTGTAACATAATGGTAGAAGGAGATAAATCAGATTTCGTGAGGCCAAATCGATGAAGTGTAAGAATGGGCATGAGGTTGACTCCTGAACCATTGTCAATGAAAGCTCTTGGGAAATCTATACCATTGACATTGCCAGATAAGTAAAAAGCTCTTATGTTCCCATGAAAAACATCATATTCATCTTAATTAGTAAAACATATCACTGCATGAAATTCTGCAGGATTATTCTCTATGTGATAGACTTCAGCTGCAGCAATTTCAGCTTCAAACTTCCGAGGACTTGACAAAGCTTCGATGAGTGCTTCCCGAAGATCTTTTGAATGATTAAAAGCATCCAAAATTGATAACATGGCTGGTACTTGGGCCAAGTGTTTTAATATATCATACATTTGATCTAGAGGTCTACGTTTCCCAACAGGAATATGTGGTTTAGTAGTTACCTTGGAAGCAGATGCTTTGGAAGTTGATGCATCTTGTATTGGGATAGAAGTTGGCAACATCCTTGGTTTTGGAAGATTAGACAGATTAGATTCAATTACTTGCTGAGATGAAAGAAGATGGAACCTTCAATAGGTCTTCCAAAATAACTATGCCAAGACTAAATTGGCTATTGGCAGAAGAACATGATTGTTCTTATTGAGATCACTGAAGGGATTTACCATTAGAATCTGCTGCATACACAGTTTTAGCAGGGGTATATTTGGAGTAGTGACTTCAGAAAAATCAACGTCTTCCCCCATATCCTGAGCCTCTGGAACTTCCTCTGATTCCCTTGTTTGATACAGGGAATTCAGGATCATCAAAATTGAAAATGGGACTGGCATATGGATCTGTTAATTGAATCATATTAACAGAATCGACGATTAATTCTTCGTCTGATAAAGACTCTACCTGATTAGCCTGTTTAGGATGTGTCGTTTGGTGGTGCGGTGCCCGTGGCTTGGAAGTAGATGGAATGAATTTATCCAGAGTCAAAGACAATTTAGGCTTTGACACATACACATCTTTTTCTGATTCTCTTTACTTCTTTGAATCAAGCTGCTTCTTTGATGACTTTCCCTCTGACGAAGAGGGTTTTTCCGCAATATTCATGGCAGAAGATAAAATTGGTTTCTTTAATTGTGTTCTCCAAATGGTATGAGTCCAATTGATTGTCTTTCTGACCATCCATTCATCATACTTATGTGCATTTCTGCTTTTTACTTCTTTCCATTCACTTTTCCTCCTCTGGAACTGTAGCAGTAACACACGCTACCTGGGCGGAAGAACCTTTCAACTTGACATGTCCTGAGTCGACCATCTTTTGCAGGAGGTCTTTGATGACAAAACACTCTTGGATGGCATGCCCCAAAATTTGATGAAAGAGACTGTAACAACCCGAGATTTTATAAGTTACATTCTTTTTAACTTCATTCATATCTTCTATTTTACGACACACCAAAATTATCTTGCGCTATACACAACATTGTATTAGCTTGCAGTATATGCAACAATTTTCTTGGCTCTTGTAACACACAATTTAAAGTTTGTTTGATAGAAGTTATTCTACGCAACATTGAGTGTATATATATATATACTCAATGTATAAATAAAATATGGTTGTATTCTGTTATACGCAACAACAAAGGAGTTGTGCACTACACACAACCTTGACTTGGCTTGCATTGCACGAAATCACGACCTTCCTCCATAGCGTGTCTTGTACGCAATACCGGGTTTTACTAAACAACGATATATTATTATAATATTGTTATTAACTAGTCTTTTTGAATAGTGTTAACTAAATTTTGAATTTTATAACATTATTATTCATCTTACACATTTCTAGAACATGGTATAAGAACAAAATAATTTTTTTGGGTAAAATAAGTATTTTTAAAAAAATGCAGTTTTGCCGCCTTTTGATGGCACAACCACTTTAAACCTAGTTTATGACATTTTTATATGTTCAATTTGAAAAAATAAAATTCTTTTTTTGAATCTGGATATAAAAATTTACATTAGATAAAGTTTTGATATTTTTCCGATAACTTTCATATTTTAATGACTAGTAAAAACACGCTATATTTTAATTAAAAACAACTTTTTTCATCATAATATCTTATATGGTTAAATTATAATTTTAAATGGTTTTAAAGTATAAATAGAATATATTTTTACCATTCAATATAATGTATGTCATTATCATTGATTTTACCTTGAATTCGTAGCTTAAATCAATTCAATATTTTGTAATGTTTTAAAGAAAAACACGTTTTCTTTCGACAATGCGATTAATTTTAATTTAATTTCTGAATCTTCTTTGCATTGAATTTGGAAAAATGGATTCCATATTTGGAATCAGTGGGTCCAAATTATCTTAATAAGATACTTTTTATTTTTGGGCATTGTGAATAGTAAATACGATAAATTTTATTTACTATAGTTAAAGGTAAATCGGGTAATTAAGGGTAAATATAAGATTATAAAATTACCCGAACACTTGGAAAAAATCCTATTGGATGGATAAAAGTAGAACCATATAACCTAAGGGTCGGATTAGATTCATTTTATAGACTTTTTTCCATGAAAATAATTTAATTATTATTAAAACCAAAGAATGTGACAACATGTCACTTTCTTAAATCTTATAAGTATAATAATTTTAATTTAGTGATAAACTTCATGAAACTTAAAAAATGAATAGTCTACAGATCGATAATATAATTATCTACATCATAGGAATTTATTTATAATTTTTAGGGATTATATAATTATCATTTATTATGACACAAAGATGATGCAGCAATTGTCTTATTAATAAAATATTTACATAATTGATGTTATAAATGCCCAAATAAATGTAATTTGAGGCTTTTTATGACTTCAATTAATTTTCTAGGTTAATATGACATGTTATTGTTGATATAAGTTACTTGTATTGAACTTATCATTCTGTTATTAATTTCATAAAAATCTTGTACCAAATATTGTCAAAATTGACATAAATTAGTTTTTAAAACAAATATTATATTATTAATTGTTATCTAATTCCTAAAAATCTAAGGATCGGCCAAATTACTTATATAAGGATAGATATATTAATAATAAACAACTTGGGGTTCGTTTGGATGGTTATAGTATGTTTATTAACCATATAGTGTAAGAAAACAAAAAGACACGGTAAAAGTTAAATTATTTAACGTAGAGTTAAATCTAATTGATAAGGTTAAAATAATAACCTAAACTTGTCTAAATCCTATTGGATGAGTGTATTTCGACCCATACCCACTTTATCTTCGAAATAAGACCCTTTTGAGCAATTATAAACCGAATTTTAGCTTAATATAAAATAATATTTTGAGAGTTTCATATGGTGCCCCTCTCCTCCCTTATAAAAGGGCACCTCCTCCCTCTCCTACTAACAACAATTTGAGGATTAATGCACGGCCAAACCCTGAAAAAATATCTTCTATAATTCCCTAGTATCATTCTAGAGGTCCTGGTCTTCTTAAAAGACCATCCATAGTTCTTTAAGTGGAGGTTAAGTGAAGGCGCGTCAAAAAGAGGTAATATCCATTACCGATATTTTTCAATTTCTTTCTTCTTCATCTTCTTCTTATTTAGTTGTTTCATTATAAATTAATAACATAATTATTTATTATGTACTGATATGTTATTATAAATATGAAACAACTCTATTTAACATTCTATACATCCTACGGAAAAAGGAAATCACCGCGCGTGTGTACGTACGGAATACCGTCTCCACGCCGTGGTGTAATCTATTTTCCGCCACCACCTTAATTGGATGATTATAATGGTATAATGAGTAACTATATATGATTATTATAAAGTTATATTGATACTGAAATAGTATGAATACACTTAAACACAATTTCACGACCATGGGAACGATATCATCGCTCGTGCATACGTACGGACTACCGTCTCCACGACGCGATGAGATTCATTATCCATGTTAACCATTCCAGAATGATTATAAAGTATATAAAATGAATAATAATGAAATATATGACATGGTAAATCTACTGGATTTATGTATATATATATGTCATCTACTTACATCCATTCAAGACAATAAAGATAGGAAAACAGCGTTCATGCGTACATACGGACTACCGTCTCCATGAATGGTGAGTTTCATTTCATTTATATATCTATTATATATATATACTGAATATATATGATATATAAATCATATTTTATATTTTTGAAGTAAGTAAATCATGATATAATTAATAATAATTTCAAGAACAACAAGTCCAAACACCTACGATAAATGAAACGATTTTACCAAAAACGCTTTTCTAACATGGAATATACAAAAGAACGGGTAATATAAAGTCATAAGTGAACCATATATGATATCATAACAATGAATATGATTATTTAATAAGTTAATGACATTATTTTAATCATTATAAAGGAGGTTCGGATACGTACAAAGCATATCAGACATAAGGTAAGGGAAATATCACAATCTCATTTTTGTCCGAGATTTTTATACTTTGGAATTTACTGGGTGTATTTTATCATCCACAACCATGTTTCCTCCAAAATGTAATATTTACATCATTCTACAATATTTTATATCCAATTTTACCCTTATGTGATTTTTTGGTAAATGATATGAAAGTAATTTTTTGTCGTTTTTCGTACGAGGTACTTTTTGACTTTTTCGACAAAAGCACGAAGAATGTTTTTTTAACTTATATGGCATGAATGGATTTTTAAAAAATTATTTCCAAAAATATTCCTTTAAAAGTTTTCTAGTTTATTTTTAATCAACTTCTTTTAGTTTAAAATTTTATGACATGTTATGAAAGGAAATGTGTTTTTGAAGTAGAAACGATATTTTCCATAAGAATGAAGTTCAGGTGTTTTATCAAAATTATTTTCCATCTAAGATAATAAAGGGTTCTGTTTTTATCCCTATTATTACATTGATTTTATTATGTTGTGATGGAATTATTTTTATGAATTATTTTATCGTATATGAATTGTTTTATGATGTCATGAGGTTTAAGATTCCCATTTTTATTACGTGGGTTATGCAATGATGTATGGTTTATGAAATTGTGGAACGCATAATAATGGTATCATTATGAGATGTGTGGGACCTATATCTCCCTCCAATGCATTGGGTAAAAGATTTTATATCTCATGAGATATACATGGCTGGAATGGTAGGTTATACCGGTTCAGTGAAACAGGACTGAAACGAGGGTGACTCGGTTCAGAAATGGACTTTGTCCACTAAGATAGTCGTGGCAATGGGTCTTGACTAATAAGATATGATTCTATATTATTATGTGTGTGTGCACAAAGTTTCATGATTTAAGTTATTATTAGTTGGATTTCATTTCACTTCTATGATTTATCCCATTTTATGATATTATGATCTCTTTTGAGCTCACCCTTTTTTTTCTTTTCCCTCGGATATAAATAATGGTTTTAGGTAAGAAAAAAAGGGAAGATCTTTATGGGAGATGTTGAAGATCTTTCACCATGATTAGAAGATTATGTTCCGAGTTTCCAAAGACACTAAACTATTACAGTCCTTGTGTGTGTGTTTTTGTTATGTAATAAGTATTCCAAAAATGTAATTTAATGTCCATGTATGTCTAGCTTCGGGTCTCTACAGTTGGTATCAGAGAAAAAGTTTAGTCAACATTTGGAAACTAGGATGCAAAAACGTTAGTGAGATCCCAAGAGATATTTCTAAGGTATATCTAGGGATGTTCATAAGGATAAGTATACGTATAGGTTATAGTCTTAGAATTGTGCTAACGATCATAGAATTTAACCTAAGATGTTAGATATTGAGGGTACTCCCCCTTTACTATGTTTTTTTCTCTAGCATGATTTTTGCCTCTCACAAGATTCTTTTTGTGTTTTAGTTAGTGGGGGGAACCAGAAGGAATTCGGTTAACATTGAATCCAATGGACAAATTGGTGACTATAAGCAACAAAATTGTTTAATTCCTAGAGAGAATGATATTGTGATTATGCCGAATCAGTCATTGCGATATATGATTAACAAGGTGAAAATTAGTGGTATGCCTAATTCATCAAAGAAGAGGAAGATAAACTATTATGCATGTTCACATGTTGAGGAACAGAAATAAGGGAAGATTGAGATTTCTAAAGAAGGGAAGAAGTACCTTGAGAAATACCTAAAATGGAGGGACCGATGTTATCTGTGTGGAGAAAAGGGTCATAGAGTGACAGACTGTTATGGAGTTCAATGTCTTATTTGTGGAGAACATGGTCATTACCCAACTCAATGGCCTTACCAAAAATGTTACGTCTAAATCAAGGAAGGACTTATTCTGGGACAATCATTGAAGTGGATGGACTGAAGTGTTTATGTATTGGTAATCAAGAATAATGTTGTTGATGTACTTTTATGGTGTATTGAAATAATTATGTATTGGTCTATTGTAGATTTCAATAATTTTAAGGTACTGGTAACCATGAATAGTGATTCAAATATTTTGGAAAGTAGATGATATGCGCATAATGATGGGATAAAGAGATAATGAAATGTTTGACAGTATTTATGAGCTCGTAATTGATATAAGGACTAAGTGATATCATGGTTTGAGTATATAGAATTTTGAAGATTTTGGTATGTGGAAAGTGTTAACTTTTAACTTCATTCAAGTTTTCACTATGGTTCAATGGGTATTCATTTTTTCAAGAGAATACATGATTAAGGTATTCACATGATTGGAATGTGACCAAAAAAATATATATATATGGGGGATAAATGATGGTATTCAGATGCTTGGTTGATGACATTTCAATTAATCATTTTCTTTATACTATGAGCTTGGACCGATGTATTTTTGATAAGAATAAATATTGGAATGGATTATGTTGGACAAATGCTAAGTATTGTTTAAGGATAGAACTTTTTTCGATATTACTGATGGGATTTTATAGTAATATAGTTTTAGAAAAAGGACAACCTGCAGGACGGGCGACAACCCGTCGCGTCGGACAAGGCTGTGGAAATCGAACCCACATCTGAAGTGCGACTTGCCTTTTTCTCATACCACTGACCTACAGGAATTCCATGTTTAGTAGAAAATAGTATTATTTTATTAAGTATTATAAGTCCATTTTAGGAACTATATAAGATTAATCTCACTATAGATGGACTTATGTTTTTTTTGATAACTTTTCTAACCTTTTGTTTGAGACAGATGGAATGACCCATTATTCTATCACATGATCTGCTAACACATCACGAATGTCAAATTCAACTTCATTTCATTAAGAGATGAAGTGGAAATTTTCCAAATAATGAAAAATAGTGAGACTATACCAAAATAATGTAAGTATTTCTTTTAATTACAATTTAATCAACATTAGGGAAAATATATTGAGAAAACAAAAAATGTTTTCCTTCTCCCTTATATCCAATGAATCAGATGGTACCTTAGATCACCACAAATCAATAGCTTTGTGATTGTTGGATTTTTCATAGACATGATCTCTACCACTCTCCATCAGAACATGACAGTTTGATTTCTCTTCCATGTCCATATTTTCTCATTTATGGAAACACAATGATGAGTTCATTTGGGTAACCATTATATTTCATACTTTAGTTTTTAAAGTTCAGTTTTGGTGTTTCTTTTTACGATGTGGCTTTTAATGAATAATAATCGATTTATTACCCCGACGAATTTCCAGGGCGAAATACATTTTATGCGGGGTAGAATGTAACATCCCGAGATTTTATAAGATACATTCTTTTTAATTTCATTCATATCTTCTATTGTATGACACAGTAAGATTATCTTGCGCTATACGCATCATTGAAATAGCTTGCAGTATACACAACATTTTTCTTGTCCCTTTTAACACACAATATCAGGTTCGTTTGATAGATGTTATTCTACACAACATTGAGTGTGTGTATATATATATATATATATTGAATGTATAAATAAAATATGCTGTTACTGGGGAACTTGATCAGCTTAATAAATCATTGGATGAAACTCATATGAATGGTATAAAATCTATCGCAGATGCTAAGAAGGCACTTCATCAAGCTGAAAATAGTGAAACTTGTCGAGTGCATGAGCTTCAGGTAATTGCTGATAAAGCTCAGATGTTGTACATTAAATAAAGACTTATGTTGACAGTCATTTGTAATCTTTTGAAAAAAAGAGAAAAGGCTCCAATCTATGGATGTCTCTCTAATTCTTGTGCATCAATGAAGATTACATTTATCTTCAATCATTTGTACCTAAATTCTTTCACTACCTGCTTCAAATTTACTTAAGCCAATGCTCCTAGTAAGCATAATTTGATTTCTACTAGGATTATTATAAATAACCTTACTAACTTTAAATCATTTAATTTCTCAATATCACCTAAATCATAAAAAAATGTATATTTAGTGAGCTTGAACTTGACTTTTATTCAGAGTTCCTTTGTCTTCTGTTGGTAGTTTAAAGTCATGCACGCCACACACAAAGGGGATAATGTTTAAGGTCAAAATATCTTTGACCAAAATGTATAAAAATTGATTCAATTCCTTGACAATTTATCTGAAAACATATTACCATACTCAAGTTTGAGAGAAAATATGTAAACTATGGCTTAAGAATATTGGAATATGAGGAATGATATGAAAAAGAGCTAAAAGGCATTAGAAAAAGTAGTTTCCATGAATTATGTTACCATCATTTAACAAACCTGTTAGGGGGGTGAATTATGCAGGGCCACCTAAGGGAATTGGCTGCATTGTCAAATAAATAGCATCTTTCGGCCGACAAGTCTATTATGTGGACTGTTTATGCAAGGCCTCCTGTGGGCACGTGCTGCATAGTCAGGCAAAAGAACCCTCAGGAATTTAATTTCCTAGTGCTAGTAGCCAGTGAAAGTTTATGAATATTAAATTTTTCTAAAGTATAGAGTTTGTTGTATGGAATGAGGTACTTGAATATGGAGAAGATATTTCCAAACTAGACTATCGAAGAATTGAATAGATATCACTCCTATGAAGGTCTGACCCTAATTTAGGGAAAGAGAATATGGAGTGTATAAACCATATACTTGAATACTTTAAGATCATGAAAAATGACATGGGGAAAATATGTTAAGGATGGATATTTATTGTCGATCTGTACATAACGTTATTTAAGACAAATAAGGACAAAAGAGGCATTTTTCCAAAGAATTAAGTTACCATTATTCGACAAACCCGTTTGGGGGTTGAATTATGGAAGGCCACCTATGGACATTGGCTGCATAGTAAAATAAATAGTATCTTCTGGCTGACATGTCTGTTATCTGGACTATTAATTCAAGGCCGCATATGGGAACATGCTGCATACTTAGACAAAAGAATTCTCAGAAGTTTGACATTTTTGGGACTAAAAGTCTTGAAAAGGGTTATGATGATCTGAAAATATTTAAGGATAGGATTATAACACATATAGATGGGTATTGTCTAATGTATAAAAAGATACATAGATCAAGGATAACCATAATCATGTTGTGGTTGGGTCCTAAATTGAAATTTCGGACATCACTATGTATCTCGTAAGAATTAGAATTAAGCCATACGTAGTTCTTGAGATGTAGATTAACGTCATGTAGGATGAAAGTATGAGTGATCATAGTTTAGGGTCATAGAGATCAGTCCATAATAATGAATACACAATGTGTGTTTTCATGGGGACTTTTTATCCAAGGGACTGAAAGTGAAATTTTGGGTTAGGCCCAAAAGACTTGGGGCTGGATTGAAGGGATACTCAAATGTTCGTACGTATCACATATGGATGGGAATCAAGCCCACGTATTTCTAGAAATACCCTTTGTACAAATTTGGTTCGTACATGTGAAGGGTGAAAGGAGACTTTATTACAATGATGGTTTAACCCGAGATAAAAAGTTTAGGCATTGCCATGTATGCATGTAGAATTTTGAAATAAAACATGATTGAAAAATCAATGTAAATAATGGACATAAAAGAATATTGTAGTTTATTGTCATACCTGACAAAAGTGTTTTATACTTTAACATTGTCTAACAAGGACAAAAGTGAGTCAATTGTAAAGATTTTGATTATAAGGGCGGTTTCACGAATCAACATCGTATGAGATGAAGGTGAACCGATGTGAAGAGATTGTTTTTGGGCTTGAACCTTGCGTGGTTGCCTATGTACCCAGCCTGGAAAGCAAGGATCAAAATCTACTTAGTTCAATTAAAGAATAAATTGATGATCAATTTGTTCTTGGGGACAACGACCTAAAAAATGATGTTGGGACTTACACATGGTTAGTATCTCAGAGAGAGTGTTATGGATGAGGTTTTCTCTAAGCTCACGTGAGTCATACTCAGTGTGAGAAACAAGAGGTAGCAACAACCTTAACGATACATAGTTTAATGTCATGTAGGACGTATGAAGGGACTATGCAGTTTAAAGTCTTGCAGTTAGGAATATTGATGCTGCACAGTTTAATGTTATGTAGCAGGGAAAAAGTACAGTTTATGGTCATGTAATTCATATCATGGACTTTCTGTACACTTTAGCGTCATGTAGTTAGGACGATGGGGACAATACAGTTTAATGTCATGTTGGACAAAAGGGGGACTGTGCAGTTTAATGTCATGTAGTAAGGACAACATAATACACCATTTACGTCATGTTGGAGGCATTGGGGATTTTTTCTATAGTTTAGCTTCATGTTGGATAAAAGGGGAATAGTTTAAGGTCATATTCATGGACCGTTGATGGTGCAGATTAATGTAATGCTGAACATAAGTATAGTTTAAGTTCATACAGGACCTTTGATGATTATGTAGTTTGACGTCTTTCCGGACGTAAGGTACTTTCAAATAGTTTAGGGTCTTATGCATGGACCGTTGCTGTATAGTTTAACGTCGTATAGAAAGGACTAACTAGTGCCTCATAGTTTAGTGTCATGTTACGGGGACATATTACTGTACATTGCAGTTTATACAAAATACTACTTCAAAAATCTGGCATTGGTTGGAGTAGTGATGAGTTCTACATCCATCGAGATTAATGAATAAGCTCCATTGGAGTAGACCCTATGTATTGAATAAGGTCCTTCCCATTTTGGCACAAGCTTGGGAGGTTTGGTTCCTAGTATCATTGGAGTTCTGATAACTAATACCAATTCTCCCTGTGTGAATGAATGAAGACAAACTTTTTTGTTAAAATCTCATGCTATTCGATTCTGATAGATTTCCAAGTGGTGCAATGTGCACAATCTATTCTCATCTAACCTTTCCAATTCATTCAATCGCTTTTGAGATTGATCATCTGTAGATGACTGAACGCAAATGGCTACTCTGAGAGAGGGTAATTGAACTTAAATTGGAAAGACTCCTTCCGTTCTATATAACAATGAATATGGAGTTGATTGCGTTGCAGTGCGGGTGGTAGTTCGATAAGCCCGTAAAGGATGAAAGATTTTATCAGGCCACGACCTCTTATCTTTATCCACCATATTTTGCAGTATATTTGAAAGAGTCTAGTAAAAGGCTTCTATTTGGCCATTGTCCACTGCATGATATTGAGATGAATGGTTGGATTTGATGTTGTAATATTGATACAATTTCTTCACCTTGGATGAACAGAAGTTGGTGCCATTGTCCGTCAATACGGTATGAGGGACACCAAATCTAGTCATGAAGTTAAACTTGATGAAGCTAAAAATGCATTTATAACTTACTTCTTTGAGAGGTATTGCCTTTGCCAATTTGGAAATGAAGTCAGTAGTAGTAATAATGTACTTAAATTTCTTGATCATAGCCAAGGGGTAAGGTCCCACCACATCCATTCCCCATGTGGAAAATGGCCACGAGTATTTAGCTGTATGAAGCAACTCTGGAGGTTGATGAATGAAGTTGGCGTGTACTTGGCATGAATGACACTTCATTGTGAAATAAATACAATATTGTATTATTGAAGGCCAAAAGTATCCAAGCCTTCGAATTTTATCTGACAATCTATGTCCAGACTGGTGGGCACCACAGACTCCTACATGCACTTCTTTCATGATAGCCATTGTCTCTTCACCATAAATGCATCTGAAGAGAACTCCATCAAAACCACATTTGTGGAGAATTTTTTCTAGGTGGTTTGGGATATCATAAAGAGTAAAATTGACCACACGTCACCGGATTTGTTCTTTCTCAACTCTATCAGGTGGAAGTGTTCCATTTTGAATGTATTACCTGATAGGTGACATCCATCCTATAGTATTACCATATGGTTCAGGAATGGGACTAATTTCATTAATTTCTTCTGTTCTGATTTGAAAATAAGGTGAAATTGCACGATGGTGGGAAATACTGATGGTTTTCTCATCCTGATTTGGATCAGCTAGGGCTGTGGATATATTAGCCAGCGCATCAGCTTGAGCATTTTGTAATCTTGGGACATAAGAAAATGTTGGTTCTGAAGGGAATTCCGCCATTAATTCTCGGACATAATCATATAAAGGGATTAGTTCTTCATTTCTGATGGAATAATCCCCATTAACTGGTTTGATTACCAGGTCTGAATCACCTCTCACCTTTAATTGATTCACTTGTTCTTGAAGCGCTAACTCCAAGCCTGTGATTAGAGCTTGGTATTCTGCTTCATTATTGGTACCACCTTCCCACAATAAGAAGGAATAAGGTAACACAACCTTTTCTGGGGAAATGATCACAATTCCTAATCCAACTTTGTTTAATTTAGAATTTTCCATTTTCATCCCTATTGGACATCTAGAAGCACCACCAAAATACATTTCCCATGCATGAGGAATTTCTTGAATTGAGAAGACTTCCTCATCAGGGAGTTCAGTATCTGAAGACGTGTCTTCCACTAAAGGGTGTTCAGCCAAGAAATCAGCCATAGCTTGTCCCTTTATCAACTATTGTGACACATATTGAATGTAGAATTGCTGCAAAATCACTGCCCACCTTGCTAGACGTCCTGTAAGAATTGGATGACTAAGGATAAATTTGAGCGGGTTATTGCGAGATACCAATTGGACCTCGTGATATTGCAGGTAGTGTCTTAGTTTCTGAACTTCACAGATTAATGCCAGGAAACACTTCTCAATACTTGAATTCCGAGTTTCTGCTGCAAGCATAGTTCGACTGAGATAGTAGTGGATATTTTCATTCCCAACATCATTATTTTGAGTAAGAAAGGCACCCAATAATCACTCTAGAGCTTTTACGTAGAGGATAGGTGGTCTTCCTTCAATAGGTGGCATGAGTATCGGTGGTCTCAAGAGGTTTTTCTTGAGAAGGTCAAATGCTACATGAAATTCTTCAGTCCACTGGTATGTGACTCCCTTTTTCATCAATTTGGTAAAGGGTAAACATTTGCCTGCCAAATTGGCGATGAAACTTCAAATATAGGCTAAGTGTCCATGAAGTCCTATTAATTCTTTCAAATTCTGAAGAGGTGACATAATAAGGATTGACTTGGAATTCTCAGGATCGACATTAATACCACGATGGTGTACAACAAAGCCGAAAAATTTTCCTAAGGTTACCCCAAAAGCACATTTTTAGGGGTTCATCTTCAAATTATGTTGTCAAAGCTTGTGGATTATGACTTCAAAATCAGCTAAGGGTTTAGAAAGTTGTTTGGATTTAACCAAAAAATCATCTACATGGCATTCATCAAACTTCCCTAAGAATGGTTTGAAGATACGATGCATGACACGTTGATATGTTGCACCTACATTCTTTAAGCCAAAGGGCATCACCCGGTAACCAAACATTCCTTGAGGGGCTCTGAAGGCTGTGGATTCCTCATCTTCTAGGGCCATTCAGATCTGATTATATCCAGAATATCCATCCATTAAGGAAAGTACATCATAGCCAGCCGTCACATCAATTAAGAGTTCTGTAATCGGAACTGGGATATCATCTTTAAGACAATGTCGATTAAGATCTCTGAAATCAATGCAAACCCTAATTTGTCTGTTCTTCTTCTTTACAGGGAAAATATTAGCCAACCACTTGGGATACTAAACTTCTCTGACGAAGTTAGATATGATCACATTATCCACTTTACCTTCAATTTTAGAAGCATATGTTGGGTGTGTTCTTCTCACGGATTGCTTAAATCCTTGATGTTCTTTTGATAAACCCAAATGATGAGTAGCAACATCAGGATCAAGACAAGGAATTTCTATATAGTTCCAAGAAAAAATAACTTTATTTCTCATTAGAAATGAAATATACATATCTATCTCTTCAATGTTCATGGCCGCACTAATTAATATGGGGCGTGCATCATTCTCTGTACCCAGATTTATTTCTCTGAGTTCATCCAATATGGTTGAGATACCCTCTTCAAATGGTGGATGATCATCTATGAGATCTTCATCTTCTTCTTCATTATGCATTATTTATTCCATTTCTACTCTCATTGGAGATGAAAAAAAGAAATTTTCATGATCAGAAGAGATGTCAAAATTTGCACATTTTGAAGAGGAAGATTCCATTTCTGACCCAATTGATGATAAAGGGTCTTCTCTAGGTAATAAAGAGGACATGATGGATTGATAATTGACATTATTATTCACCTCCAATGTTTCTATAACTTCTTATGGAATTATTGGCGATGTATAGACCTGTTTGATTTCAGAAGATGAAATAAAGATGTCACCATTTGTGCATTCATCACTGCATGGTGGGTTACTAGTTTCTCACATGTTGTCTTCTATAGGTAATAAAGAAGAGATGATGGATTGATAATTGATATCATTATTAACCTCCAATGTTTATATAACTGCTTCTGGCATGATTGGCGATGTATAGAACTATTTTTATTTCAGCAGATGAAATGAAGATGTCACCATTTGTGCTTTCATCACTGCTTGGTGGGTTACCAGTTTCTCCCATGATGTCTGGCTCGATTGCCGTAATTGAAATTATGGATCTTTCCATTAGAGTATTTTTATTTGGGCCTATCTTGTCAATTTTACTGATAGGAAACACATAATCTGTATTCACATGTGTAAATAGATTTACTTGAAACTTCTCCAAACCATATGGAGGAGTAACTTTGGTAATTTCCTTAATTGTAAATTTCTCCCTTCCCTTCATGTGATAAAATTCCGCCTCAATGTATTGAGATTCACATGGCTTTAATTGGGCCTTATCACCATACAATGTTACAACTTGACCATCGAAACAGTATTTGAGACATTGATGGTATGATGAAGGGATAGTCACATGTTGATGTAGCCAGGGTCTTCCAAGCAAGACGTTGAAAACTGAGTCTTGATCAATAATTATGAAATCTGAATTAGATACAAGATTTCCAAACTGTGTTCTGAGTGTAACTTCGCCCAGTGGTTCTTGTTCATTTTTATCATATCCTTGTAACATAATGGTAGAAGGAGATAAATCAGATTTCGTGAGGCCCAATCGATGAAGTGTAAGAATGGTCATGAGGTTGACTCCTGAACCATTGTCAATAAAAGCTCTTGGGAAATCTATACCATTGACATTTCCAGATAAGTAAAAAGCTCTTATGTTCCCATGAAAAACATAATATTCAACTTTATTAGTAAAACATATCACTGCATGAAATTCTGCAGGATTATTCTCTATGTGATAGACTTCAGCTGCAGCAATTTCAGCTTCAAACTTCTGAGGACATGACAAAGCTTCGATGAGTGCTTCCCGAAGATCTTTTGAATGATTAAAAGCATCCAAAATTGATAACATGGATGGTACTTGGGCCAAGTGTTTTAATATATCATACATATGATCTAGAGGTCTGCGTTTCCCAACAGGAATATGTGGTTTAGTAGTTACCTTGGAAGCATATGCTTTGGAAGTTGATGCATCTTGTATTGGGATAGAAGTTGGCAACATCCTTGGTTTTGGAAGATTAGACAGATTAGATTCATTTACTTGCTGAGATGAAAAAGATGGAACATTCAATAGGTCTTCCAAAATAACTATGCAAAGACTAAATTGGCTATTGGCAGAAGAACATGATTGTTCTTATTGAGATCACTGAAGGGATTTACCATTAGAATCTGCTGCATACACAGTTTTAGCAGGGGTAGATTTGGAGTAGTGACTTCAGAAAAATCAACGTCTTCCCCCATATCCTGAACCTCTGGAACTTCCTCTGATTCCCTTGTTTGATACAGGGAATTCAGGATCATCAAAATTGAAAATGGGACTGGCATATGGATCTGTTAATTGAATCATATTAACAGAATCGACGATTAATTCTTCGTCTGATAAAGACTCTACCTGATTAGCCTGTTTAGGATGTGTCGTTTGGTGGGGCGGTGCCCGTGGCTTTGAAGTAGATGGCATGAATTTATCCAGAGTCAAAGACAATTTAGGCTTTGACACATACACATCTTCTTCTGATTCTCTTTACTTCTTTGAATCAAGCTGCTTCTTTGATGACTTTCCCTCTGACGAAGAGGGTTTTTCCGCAATATTCATGGCAGAAGATACAATTGGTTTCTTTAATTGTGTTCTCAAAATGGTATGAGTCCAATTGATTGTCTTTCTGACCATCCATTCATCATACTTATGTACATTTCTGCTTTTGACTTCTTTCCATTCACTTTTCCTCCTCTGCAACTGTAGCAGTAACACACGCTACCTGAGCGGAAAAACCTTTCAACTTGACATGTCCTGAGTCGACCATCTTTTGCAGGAGGTCTTTCATGACAAAACACTCTTGGATGGCATGCCCCAAAATTTGATGAAAGAGACTGTAACAACCCGAGATTTTATAAGTTACATTCTTTTTAACTTCATTCATATCTTCTATTTTACGACACACCAAGATTATCTTGCACTATACACAACATTGTATTAGCTTGCAGTATATGCAACAATTTTCTTGGCTCTTGTAACACACAATTTAAAGTTTGTTTGATAGAAGTTATTCTACGCAACATTGAGTGTATATATATATATACTAAATGTATAAATAAAATATGTTTGTATTCTGTTATACGCAACAACAAAGGAGTTGTGCACTACACACAACCTTGACTTGGCTTGCATTGCACGGAATCGCGACCATCCTCGATAGCGTGTCTTGTACGCAATACCGGGTTTTATTAAACAACGATATATTATTATAATATTGTTATTAACTAGTCTTTTTGAATAGTGTTAACTAAATTTTGAATTTTATAACATTATTATTCATCTTACACATTTCTAGAACATGGTATAAGAACAAAATAATTTTTTTGGGTAAAATAAGTATTTTTAAAAAAATGCAGTTTTGCCGCCTTTTGATGGTACAACCACTTTAAACCTAGTTTATGACATTCTTATATGTTCAATTTGAAAAAATAAAATTCTTTTTTTGAATATGGATAAAAAAATTTACATTAGATAAAGTTTTGATATTTTTCCGATAACTTTCATATTTTAATGACTAGTAAAAACACGCTATATTTTAATTAAAAACAACTTTTTTCATCATAATATCTTATATGGTTAAATTATAATATTTAATGGTTTTAAAGTATAAATAGAATATATTTTTACCATTCAATATAATGTATGTCATTAGCATTGATTTTACCTTGAATTCGTAGGTTAAATCAATTCAATATTTTGTAATGTTTTAAAGAAAAACACGTTTTCTTTCGACAATGGGATTAATTTTAATTTAATTTCTGAATCTTTTTTGCATTGAATTTGGAAAAATGGATTCCATATTTGGAATCAGTGGGTCCAAATTATCTTAATAAGATACTTTTTATTTTTGGGCATTGTGAATAGTAAATACGATAAATTTTATTTACTATAGTTAAAGGTAAATCGGGTAATTAAGGGTAAATATAAGATTATAAAATTACCCGAACACTTGGAAAAAATCCTATTGGATGGATGAAAGTAAAACCATATAACCTAAGGGTCGGATTAGTTCATTTTATGGACTTTTTTCCATGAAAATAATTTAATTATTATTAAAACCAAAGAATGTGACAACATGTCACTTTCTTAAATCTTATAAGTATAATAATTTTAATTTAGTGATAAACTTCATGAAACGTAAAAAATGAATAGTCTACAGATCGATAATATAATTATCTACATCATAGGAATTTATTTATAATTTTTAGGGATTATATAATTATCATTTACTATGACACAAAGATGATGCAACAATTGTCTTATTAATGAAATATTGACATAATTTATGTAATAAATGCACAAATAAATGTAATTTGAGGCTTTTTATGACTTTAATTAATTTTCTAGGTTAATATGACATGTTATTGTTGATATAAGTAACTTGTATTGAACTTATCATTCTGTTATTAATTTCATTAAAATCTTGAACCAAATATTGTCAAAATTGACATAAATTAGTTTTTAAAACAAATATTATATTATTAATTGTTATCTAATTCCTAAAAATCTAAGGATCGGCCAAATGACTTATATAAGGATATATATATTAATAATAAACAACTTGGGGTTCGTTTGGATGGTTATAGTATGTTTATTAACCATATAGTGTAAGAAAACAAAAAGACACGGTAAAAGTTAAATTATTTAACGTAGAGTTAAATCTAATTGACAAGGCTAAAATAATAACCTAAACTTGTCTAAATCATATTGGATGAGTGTATTTCTACCCATCACCACTTTATCTTCGAAATAAGACTATTTTTAGCAATTATAAACCGAATTTTAGCTTAATATAAAATAATATTTTGAGAGTTTCATATGGTGCCCCTCTCCTCCCTTATAAAAGGGCACCTCCTCCCTCTCCTACTCACACCAATTTGAGGATTAAAGCACGGCCAAACCCTGAAAAAATCACTTCTAGAATTCCCTAGTATCATTCTAGAGGTCCTGGTATTCTTAAAAGACCATCCATAGTTCTTTAAGTGGAGGTTAAGTGAAGGCGCGTCAAAAAGAGGTAATATCCATTACCGATCTTTTTCAATTTCTTTCTTCTTCAACTTCTTCTTATTTAGTTGTTTCATTATAAATTAATTACATCATTATTTATTATGTACTGATATGTTATTATAAATATGAAACAACTCTATTTAACATTCTATCCATCCTACGGAAAAAGGAAATTACCGCGCGTGTGTACGTACGGAATACCGTCTCCACGCCGTGGTGTAATCTATTTTCCGCCACCACCTTAATTGGATGGGTATAATGGCGTAATGAGTAACTATATATGATTATTATAAAGTGATATTGATACTGAAATAGTATTAATATACTTAAACACAATTTCACGACCATGGGAACGATATCATCGCTCGTGCATACGTACGGACTACCGTCTCCACGACGCGATGAGATTCATTATCCATGTTAACCATTCCAGAATGATTATAAAGTATATATAATGAATAATAATGAAATATATGACATGGTAAATCTACTGGATTTATGTATATATATATGTCATCTACTTACATCCATTCAAGACAATAAATATAGGAAAACAACGTTCATGCGTACGTACGGACTACCGTCTCCATGAACGGTGTGTTTCATTTCATTTATATATCTATTATATATATATACTGAATATATATGATATATAAATCATATTTTATATTTTGGAAGTAAGTAAATCATGATATAATTAATAAAAATGTCAAGAACAACAAGTCCAAACACCTACGATAAATGAAACGATTTTACCCAAAACGCTTTTCTAACATGGAATATACAAAAGAACGGGTAATATAAAGTCAAAAGTGAACCATATATGATATCATAACAATGAATATGATTTTTTAGTAAGTTAATGACATTATTTTAATCATTATAAAGGAGGTTCGGATACGTACAAAGCATATCAGACATAAGGTAAGGGAAATATCACAATCTCATTTTTATCCGAGATTTTTATACTTTGGCATTTACTGGGTGTATTTTATCATCCACAACCATGTTTCCTCCAAAATGTAATAATTACATCATTCTACAATATTTTATATCCAATGTTACCCTTATGTGAGTTTTTGGTAAATGATATGAAAGTAATTTTTTGTCGTTTTTCATACGAGGTACTTTTTGACTTTTTCGACAAAAGTACGAAGAATGTTTTTTTAACTTATACGGCATGAATGGATTTTTAAAACATTATTTACAAAAATATTCCTTTAAAAGTTTTCAAGTTTATTTTTAATCATCTTCTTTTAGTTTAAAATTGTATGACATGTTATGAAAGGAAATGTGTTTTTGAAGAAGAAAAGATATTTTCCACAAGAATGAAGTTCCGGTGTTTTATCAAAATTATTTTCCATCTAAGATAATAAAGGGTTCTGTTTTTATCCCAATTATTACATTGATTTTATTATGTTGTGATGGAATTATTTTTATGAATTATTTTATCGTATATGAATTGTTTTATGATGTCATGATGTTTAAGATTCCCATTTTTATTACATGGGTTATGCAATGATGTATGGTTTATGAAATTGTGGAACGCATAAGAATGGTATCATTATGAGATGTGTGAGACCTATATCTCTCTCCAATTCATTGGATAAAAGATTTTATATCTCATGAGATATACATGTCTGGAATGGTAGGTTATACTGTTTCAGTGAAACAGGACTGAAACGAGGGTGACTCGGTTCAGAAATGGACTTTGTCCACTAAGATAGTCGTGGCAATGAGTCTTGACTAATAAGATATGATTCTATATTATTTTGTGTGTGTGCACAAAGATTCATGATTTATGTTATGATTATTGGGATTTCATTTCACTTCTATGATTTATCCCATTTTAGGATATTATGATCTCTTTTGAAGGTTACGATTTCCAAAATGTTATATTCTTATGAATATGATGTGATTGATTTTTCTTTTGTTTACCCTTACTAAGAATTTGAGCTCACCCTTTTTTTTTCTTTTCCCTCGGATATAAATAATGGTTTTAGGTATGAAAAAAGGGGAAGATCTTTATGGGAGATGTTGAAGATCTTTCACCATGATTAGAAGATTATGTTCCGAGTTTCCAAAGACACTAAACTATTACGGTCCTTGTGTGTGTGTTTTTGTTATGTAATAAGTATTCCACAAAAGTAATTTAATGTCCATGTATGTCTAGCTTCAGGTCTCTACAGTTGGTATCAGAGAAAAAGTTTAGTCAACATTGGGAAACTAGGATGCAAAAACGTTAGTGTGATCCCTAGAGATATTTCTACGGTTTGTCTAGGGATGTTCATAAGGATAAGTATACGTATAGGTTATAGTCCTAGAATTGTGCTAACGATCATAGAATTTAACCTAAGATGTTAGATATTGAGGGTACTCCCCCTTTACTATGTTTTTTTCTCTAGCATGATTTTTTCCTCTCACAAGATTCTTTTTGTGTTTTAGTTAGTGGAGGGAACCAGAAGGAATTCGGTTAACATTGAATCCAGTGGACAAATTGGTGACTATGAGCAACAAAATTGTTTAATTCCTAGAGAGAATGATATTGTGATTATGCCGAATCAGTCATTGCGATATATGATTAACAAGGTGAAATTTAGTGGTATGCCTAATTCATCAAAGAAGAGGAAGATAAACTATTATGCATGTTCACATGTTGAGGAACAGAAAGAAGGGAAGATTGAGATTTCTAAAGAAGGGAAGAAGAACCTTGAGAAATACCTAAAATGGAGGGACCAATGTTATCTGTGTGGAGAAAAGGGTCATAGAGTGACAGACTGTTATGGAGTTCAATGTCTTATTTGTGGAGAACATGGTCATTACCCAACTCAATGCCCTGACCAAAAAAGTTACGTCTAAATCAAGGAAGGACTTATTCCGGGACAATCATTGAAGTGGATGGACTGAAGTGTTTATGTATTGGTATTCAAGAATAATGTTGTTGATGTAATTTTATGGTGTATTGAAATATTTATGTATTGGTCTATTGTAGATTTCAATAATTTTAAGGTACTGGTAACCATGAATAGTGATTCAAATATTTTGGAAAGTAGATGATATGCGCATAATGATGGGATAAAGATATAATGAAATGTTTGACAGTATTCATGAGCTCGTAATTGATATAAGGACTAAGTGATATCATGGTTTGAGTATATAGAATTTTGAAGATTTTGGTATGTGGAAAGTGTTAACTTTTAACTTCATTCAAGTTTTCACTATGGTTCAATGGGTATTCATTTTTTCAAGAGAATACATGATTAAGTTATTCACATGATTGGAATGTGACCAAAAATATATATATATATATATATGGGGGATAAATGATGGTATTCAGATGCTTGGTTGATGACATTTCAATTAATCATTTTCTTTATACTACGAGCTTGGACCGAAGTATTTTTGATAAGAATAAATATTGGAATGGATTATGTTGGACAAATTCTAAGTATTGTTTAAGGATAGAACTTTTTTCGATATTACTGATGGGATTTTATAGTAATATAGTTTTAGAAAAAGGACAACCTGCAGGACGGGCGACAACCCATCGCGTCGGAGAAGGCTGTGGGAATCGAACCCACATCTGAAGTGCGACTTGCCTTTTTCTCCTACCACTGACCTAAAAGAAGTCCCTGTTTAGTAGAAAATAGTTTTATTATATTAAGTATTATAAGTCCATTTTAGGAACTATATAAGATTAATCTCACTATAGATGGACTTATGTTTTTTTTTGATAACTTTTCTAACCTTTTGTTTGAGACAGATGGAATGAACCATCATTCTATCACATGATCTGCTAACACATCACGAATGTCAAATTCAACTTCATTTCTTTAAGAGATGAAGTGGAAATTGTCCAAATAATGACAAACAGTGAGACTCTACCATAATAATGAATGTATTTCTTTTAATTACAATTTAATCAACATTAGGGAAAAGATCTTGAAAAAAAAATGTTTTCCTTCTCCCTTATATCCAATGAATCAGATGGTACCTTAGATCACCACAAATCAATAGCTTTGTGATTGTTGGATTTTTCATAGACATGATCTCTACCACTCTCCATCAGAACATGACGGTTTGATTTCTCTTCCATGTCCATATTTTCTCATTTATGGAAACACAATGATGAGTTCATTTGGGTAACAATTATATTTAATACTTTAGTTTTTAAAGTTCAGTTTTGGTGTTTCTTTTTACGATGTGGCTTTTAATGAATAATAAACGATTTATTACCCCGACGAATTTCCAGGGCGAAATAAATTTTATGCGGGGTAGAATGTAACATCCCGAGATTTTATAAGATAAATTCTTTTTAATTTCATTCATATCTTCTATTGTATGACACAGTAAGATTATCTTGCGCTATACGCATCATTGAATTAGCTTGCAGTATACACAACATTTTTCTTGTCTCTTTTAACACACAATTTCAGGTTCGTTTGATAGATGTTATTCTACACAACATTGAGTGTGTATATATATATATATATTCAATGTATAAATAAAATATGGTTGGATTCTGTTATATGCAACAACAAAGGAGTTGTGCACTACACGCAACCCTGACCTGACTTGCATTACACGCAACCGCGACCTTCCTCGATAGCTTTTCTTGTACTCAATACCGGGTTTTACTAAACAATGATATATTATTATAATATTGTTATGAACTAGCCGTTATGAATAGTGTTAACTAAATTTTTAATTTTATAACATTATTATTCATCTTACACATTTCTAGAATATGGTATAAGAACAAAATAATTTTTTTGGGTAAAATAAGTATTTTTAAAAAAATGCAGTTTTACCGCCTTTTGATGGAACACAAACTTTAAATATAGTTTTTGATATGTTTATATGTTAAATATGACTAAATAGAATTTTTCTTTTGAATCAGGATATAAAAATTTACATTAGATAATGTTTTGATATTTTTCCGATAACTTTCATATTTTAATGAATAGTAAAAACACGCTATATTTTAATTAAAAACAAATTTTTTCATCATAATATATTATGTGGTTAAATTATAATATTTAATGGTTTTAAATTATAAATAGAATATATTTTTACCATTTAATATAATGTATTTCATTAGCATTGATTACCTTGAATTCGTAGGTTAAATCAATTCAATCTTTTGTAATGTTTTAAAGAAAAACCCGTTTTCTTTCGACAATGAGATTAATTTTAATTTAATTTCAGCATCTTTTGTGTATTTAATTTTGAAAAATGGATTTCATCTTTGGAATAAGTGGGTCAAAATTATGTTAATATGCTACTTTTTATTTTTGGTCATTTGAAATAGTAACTACAATAAATTTTATTTACTATAGTTAAAGGTAAATCAGGCAATTAAGGGTAAATATAAGATTATAAAAATACCATAACACTTGGAAAAATCCTATTGTATTGCTAAAAGTATACCCATATAACATATGGGTCGGATTAGATTCATTTTATGGACTTTTGACCCAGAAAATAATTTAATTATTATTAAAACCAAAGAATGTGACAACATGTCACTTTCTTTAATCTTATAAGTATAATAATTTTACTTTAGTGATAAACATCATGAAACTTCGAAAACTAATAGTCTCCAGAAATCTAATACAAGTATCTACATCATAGGAATTAATTTAGAATTTGTAAGGATTAAATAATTATCATTTATTATGACACAAAGATGATGTAGCAATTTTCATATTAATGAAATATTGACATAATTGATGTTATAAATGCCCATATAAATGTAATTTGAGACTTTTTATGACTTAAATTAATTTTCTAGGTAAATATGACATGTCATTGTTGATATAAGTAACTTGGTTCGAACTTATCATTCTGTTATGAATTTCATACAAATCATGTACCAAATAGTGTCAAAATTGATAGAAATTAGCTTTTAAAATAAATATTATATTATTAATTGTTATTTAATTCCCAAAAATCTAATTTCCAGACACATGACTTATATAATGATAGATATATTAATAATAAACATCTTGGGGTTATTTTGTATTGTTATGGTATGTTTATTAACCATATAGTGTAAGAAAACAAAAAGTCACGGTAAAAGTTAAATTATTTAACTCAGAGTTAAATCAAATTGATAAGGTTAAAATAATAACCTAAACATGTCTAAATCCTATTGGATTAGAGGATGTCGACCCATCCCCACTTTATCTTCGAAATAATACCCTTTTAAACTATTATAAACGAATTTGACCTAAATATAAAATAATATTTTGAGAGTTTCCTACGGTGCCCCTCTCCTCCCTTATAAAAGGGCACCTCCTCCCTATCCTCCTCACACCAATTTGAGCATTAAATCTCGGCCAACCCCTGAAAATATCTCTTCTAAACTTCCCTCATATCATCATAGAGGTACTGGTCTTCTTCAATGTCCATCCTTAGTTATTTAAGTGGAGGGTAAGTGAAGGCGCGTCAAAAAGAGGTAATATGCATTACCGATCTTTTTAAATTTCTTTCTTCTTCAACATCTTCTTATTTAGTTGTTTCATGATAAAGTAATAACATCAGTATTTATAATATACTGATATGTTATTATAAATATGAAACAACTCTAATTAACCTCTTATCCATCCTACGGAAAAAGGAAATCATCGCGCGTGTGTACGTACGGAATACTGTCTCCACGGCGTGGTGTAATCTATTTTCCTCCACCACCATAATTGGATGGGTATGATGGTGTAATGAGTAACTATATATGATTATTATAATGTTATATTGATACTTAAATAGTATACATACACTTAAACACAAATCCATGAACATGGGAATGATATCATCGCTCATGCGTACGTACGGACTACCGTCTCCACGACGTGATGAGATTCATTATCCATGTTAACCATTCCAGAATGATTATAAAGTATATATAATGAATAATAATGAAATATATGACATGGTATATCTTCTGTATTTATGTATATATATATATATGTCATCTACTTACTTCCATTCAAGACAATAAGGAAAGGAAAACAGCATTAATGCGTACGTACGGACTACCGTCTCCATGAACGGTGTGTTTCATTTCATTTATCAATCTATTATATATATATATACTGAATATATATGATATATAAATCATATTTTATATTATGGAAGTATGTAAATCATGATATAAGTAATAATAATGTCAAGAACAACAAGTCCAAACACATACGATAAATGAAACAAATTTACCCAAAACGCTTCTTTAACATGGAATTTACAAAGGAACGGGTAATATAAAGTCATAAGTGAACCATATATGATATCATAACAATGAATATGATTATTTAATAATTTAATGACATTATTTAAATCATTATGCAGGAGGTTTAGATACGTATAAAGCATATCAGACATAAGGTAAGGGAAATATCACAATCTCATTTTTATCCGAGATTGTTTATACTTTGGCATTTACTAGGGTGTATTTTATCATCCACATACATGTTTCCTCAAATATTTAATATTTACATCATTATAAAATAGTTTATATCCATTTTTACCCTTCGGTGAGTTTTTAGTAAAGGATATGAAAGGAATCTTTTGTCGTTTTTCGTACGAGGTACTTTTTGATTTTTTCGACAAAAGTACGAAGTATGTTTTTTTAACTTATACGGCATGAATGGATTTTTAAAACATTATTTCCAAAAAGATTCCTTTACAAGTTTTCAAGTTAATTTTTAATCAACTTCTTTTACTTTAAAACTGTATGACATGTTAAGAAAGGAAAAGTGTTTTTGAAGTAGAAAGGATATTTTCCTCAAGAATGAAGTTCAAGTGTTTTATCAAAATTATTTTCCATCTAAGATAATAAAGGGTTATTTTTTTATCCCTATTATTAAATTGATTTGATTATTTTTGTTATGGAATTATTTTTATTAATTCCTTTATCGTATATGAATTGTTTTATGATGTCATGATGTTTAAGATTCCCATTTTTATTACATGTGTTATGCAATGATGTATGATTTATGATTGTGTGGAACACATAAGAATGGTATCATTATGAGATGGGTGGGACCTATATCTCCAACCAATTCATTGGGTAAAGATTTTATATCTCATGAGATATACATGGCTTGAACGGTAGGTTATAACGGTTAAGTGAAACAGGACTGAAACGAGGGTGACTCCGTTCAGAAATGGACTTTGTCCACTAAGATAGTCTTGGAAATTAGTCTTGACTAATAAGATATGATTCTTTATGATTATGTGTGTATGTCTCAATGTTTCATTTTTTAAGTTATGATTATTGGGATTTCATTTATCTAATATGATTTATCCAATGTTATGATATTATAATCTCTTTTGCAGGTTATGATTTCCAAAATGTTATATTCTTATGAATATGATGTGATTGATTTTTCTTTTGTTTTCCTTTACTGAGCATTTGATCTCACCCTTTTATGTTTTCTTTTCCCCAGGATATAAAGAAAGGTTTTAGGTAAGAAAAAAAGGGAAGATCTTTATTGGAGATGTTGAAGATCTTTCACCATGATTAGACAATTATGCTCAGAGTTTCCAAAGACACTAAACTATTACGGTCCTTGTGTGTGTGTTTTTGTTATGTAATAAGTATTCTGTAAAAGTAATGTAATGTCCCTGGATGTCACGCTTCGGGTCTCTACAGGGACAATAATTGGGAAGATCTTCATCTCCTTCCTTGTTTGGCCTCTTGGGTACTTGTAATTGAACCAAATTGTTTTCCAGAGCCAAAATGAGATAACTAGGAACTTGTTCATTTCGGAAAGAGGATTTTTTACTCTTAAAATACTCAAATTTTTTTCATCTTTGATCTCTTTGATCAATTGGACGAAATGACCTTTGTTGTTGGCGCCCAGGAGGTGGAGCCCTTCGAGAAGATGAATGTTTTGAAGTAGAAATAGTTATAGGAACTTATTTAAGCATAACTGTAGTAGCTTAAACATTATCCCTTCTCCTTCCTGGAGTTGATGGAATTACATGAGATTTAGCCTTAGCCTGTATAAGGGAACCTTCAATCTGCTGAGCGATTGAAGTAATGTCTCGAAACCCTCCTATGTATTTCACAGGGATCAATGGTGTGCGTAATTCGTCACCCAAATTTGCACACAAATTGGCAACAGTTCCTCCTGAGGGATTGATAAGATCAGGGAATCTATTAATCCCTTCCAACGAGCAATGATATCAGAGACTCTTACATTCTCCATTTGCTTACAGTTTTTAAGATCGAAAACTGTCATCCTTGGAAACGCTTACCTGAACTGAATAAGGAATTTTTGGCGAAGATCCTCCCATCCGGTGATTGAACGAGATTGCAAGCTTGTATACCAGACAAAAGCTGGCCCTTGCAAGGTTCATACAAAGCATCTGAGTTTCACTGCTTCTTGCTGCTCCAGATTTCCCATCATAAGATCAAAACAAGACAGGTAATGTTTCAAATGTTGTCTAGGGTCTCCCAATCCATTGAAATTAGGGAATATAGGGTTTCCAAAAATGGATGGAGGATAAATTGAATATACCCATTTAGGGAATACTTTCTTTTCTGGTTTAACATTCGCACGTTTTCCTTCCATAGAATCTAACCAAGCTGTTAATGATTCAATAGTGTTTATTAACTTTTGAGACACATCCAGTTGAAGTTGGTCTTGGGTAGGTGCAATAGGTTCAAAGACTAGAGCTTAGACAGAAGTGGTCGTTGGTGCTGCAACTGATGGTAGCACTACCAAATGTTGTTGTGCTTGACCCGTAGGATTTGACCTCTGAGGGTGTACTGATAGAGGAGGATATTCTTGATCTATCTCAGTAGCTGCAACAAATTTCATTGGCTGATGGACTCCAACATGCTTAAGAAGAATACTACTCTGAAGTAGTTATGCATTCAACATTCTTAATTCTTTCATTTTTTCCTCCTGTTGTGCAAACCATTGCTATAATTAGAACGATTGGCCTTTCTACAGAGGAAGGACATGTAACCTGATTTTTCCCCTCCGTTTGTTGGATACTTTTATGAGAGGGGGAAGTGGGTTACTTCAAGGATTACCTATGTTCTGAGTAATCCTTTGACTTCGTGTACGCACACCTTCATCATTTGAATCAGTGCATACATTTTCTTGAGCATGACCCTCTTCATCTAAGTCCCCTGAGTGAGCCTCCTCTGGTGGATCAGCAACAATGGCCTTGATTACATTTATTGATGCATAACACATCACATCCATTCTATAAACATTTATGTGATATTTATTCTTCCATGTCTTTGATGAGACATTTCCTTTTGATGATTAAATCCCTTAGGAATTTCAAAACGAGCCATAAGTTGGAGGGAACCTCCTGATAATTTGGCTCTTCGTTCCTCTTGAGGCTTTTTCCCCAATCGAGAAAATACCGACATTCTCTGAGGAGGGGATTGATTATTTGAAGAAGTCCCCAGTCCCATGGACCGGGGTTGTTCCTGTTGTTCTCGCTCAACTCCTCGAATCCTATTTGTTTATTATGAGGGATGGATTAAAGGATTCCCCAGTCTAGGAAGCTGGGGTGGCTCCTGACATGCTATGTCTGAGACCTTATCAAAAGATCTCTTCATCATGCGAACATTAGTTCAGAAATTAGCTTGATGCATTAACCTGTATCCACTTTTATCACCTGGTTCAATAGACCGTTGGATGATTTTCGAAATAAATGTCACTTGATGATGTGCGTGCTCCATACGAGAGGCTTGTTCAATATTCTCGCCTGCTTGATGTAGGAGCAATTCAACAACTTGTTCTCTGTATGCTTCATTTTGGGAGGAACTAGTTGAAGCCTGCTCTTGAGCAAGCTTTTTATTAGAAACAAAGTCCATTGACTGTGGCCGGCCATGGGCAATACCATTTCATGAGACCATTTTCGGCGGGCTTTGATAACTGGAGAACATAGTGAAATGTTGTACTCCATGAACACCCGATCCTCTGATATGAACACCAGAAGGGGCATTGGTAATTAACTGACGTAATTTTCATAGTGTGCCAAGGCATGAACATTGAAGGGTATTCTGCTTCTTTTCAGCCTTCAGATACCGAGAGACTGATAGAGATGCCAAATAAATTTGACGTTGTAGCCCTTCTATTATCTTAAGATGATTTTCATATTCATCATAAGATAATACCTTCTTCATCAATTGACATAGATTTTTCCATATGTGGGTATGAATTTCATGGATTCCATCTTCCGTCAACATATTTGGAATGTCATACTGGGATTCAGTCAAAGGAAAAAACATGAATGGTACCTCACATTTTGCCAGTTGTTTTCTCATGTTCCACATTTCATCTTCATCATTAAATAAAGATTCTTCTACCTGTTTTATACAGAGTTGGTGTTTCCTAGTTGCTTCATCAGATTCAAAAACATTGGTAGAGAAATAATTGATCAAACTAGAGGATGCATGACTTAGGTGTGGTTCGAAGAATGAATTACACCCTGGGCTATCTTTTTATTGATAAAGTATTACACTTGCTAGCGATAAAGCTTCAGACATGACTAGTTTCGCATTTACAAGTGCCTCATGATAAGAGGGCATTCTCGGCAATACATTGTTCACTAGAGTATTTTCCAGGCAATTTGCATTACTACTACGAAGAGGACTTTCGCAGTTAAATTCATCATCATGGGGAGGTCCACCATAATGGGTTACAACAAAAGATCACATCTCTTGCTCCTTGGTCTTCTGACCACACAGAGTGTTCATGTGGCTCTCATTTGAATACAAAAGTTCATGATCGACCGAATTGTCACGAAGCAATTCTTCATGAGGAAGTTTCTATTGATGTCCTTCAAAATTAATGTTCTAATTATTCGGAACTGAGGGAACAGAATCTTGAATTCTAACAGATAAATGTATGAGGGCTCAAGAACACCAGCATCGAGCAAGGCCTTGTTACCGATAGGCCCTTGATCTCCTGACTGTGATGGGTGGATCTTTTTCATAAATGACTTCTTACCCACTTTGGAAACCACTTGTTGATGAAAGTGGCTACTCTGAGTAGGTGTACGTGCCTGATCACGAATGATGGTTAGGTTAGGCTGACGATCTCCACTCAAATCAAGTGTATGATCCTGACTTGGTTGTCCATATGATATTGGGGAGTATGGCCCACAACCCTCCTGTACTAGAACATGTGTGTGTGTCTGTTCCAGAGTGAATTTTTGATGTGTCACTCCACTGATAAGGATAGATTTATTTGTCTTTCCCTGAGATGATGCTGAAGTTGTTATAATATTTTGGAAAGCATCCAGAATATGAGCAGGAATTTTCTTCTGATATTTTACCATTGATAAAATATGCTTGGTGACTTCAGCAGCCGGAACGGGGATATACGTCCATTAAGGGCTTGGAGTTGGTGTATGTGCCTGCTTCTGTCCTCCTTTTCCTGTCAGTGAATCCTGACAATACTCAAGTGTGGGGGTAGAGAGTTGAGTATGCATCATGTTTATTGTAGGATCTTTATGACTAACTTCTCCATGCACTACCTAGTGAGACTGTTGGTCTCCTTGATTACTACTAACAGGTGTATGTGCCTGCTGATTACACTTTGACGAATGTAGTTGATGAGATGCATCATATGTAGTCAGACGATACTGCTGACTAACTAATGATGTATAAATAGGTGTATGTTCCTGCCTATAGTACTCCGCCGGAATTGCCTGGCGGGATTGGCGTGATGCTGCCAGACGAGTCTGCTGGATAGTGGAATTAAAATGGGCAGGTGTGTGTGCCTTCTCATTGTTTGCCACCAAGTTATGATGGTGTACTTCTCCGGAGATGGCAGAGATGAGAACCAGCTCACTGTTGATCGGATTCCGCCTCTGGCGGTTCGTCTTGCCTGCTCTGGTTCGAGGAACCTGAGCCGAATGCCTGGAATCAGTACCCTCATCATGTTAAGGGCGCACTGCTGCACGAGTCTAGCGGCGATTGTTGATGGGATCACTCGGGATGGACTCCTGTCTTCTTGAATTAAGGCCCTGAGAGACCTTCTCATTCACTTCCCCAGTGTAAGGGAGAAAATGTAAATTTCGTTCTGGGGATAACGACCTAAAACGGTTGGAGACGGTAGTCAACACCGCCGGCCTCTTGATCACCGGTCATCGTTGTCCTGAGGACCGGTGTGAGTTGTTCACTTGGAGGTCATATCGGGCAGCCTCCAGAGTTGGGATGGTATCGGGTTGATGATACTCCTTAACCAGCGCCTTTGATACCCAGCATTGAAGACGCTGAGTAGGTGAGGTCATCCTCAGAGCGGATGACGATCCAGTAGGAATAGTAGCAGTGGTATTTGCAGCAGCATTATTCACAAGTGTGAATTTTAGAGAAATCATTATGGAAATACAGAAGATCTTTGAAAAGAGTGCCTATTTGATATAACAGACGCAATCAAGATTAATCTAGCCACTTCATCCATTGGATGAGAACACATGTCAACAATTGTTTTTGTTCTCCCTCTTATTGAGTTTTAAATAGGGGCCTAAAAAATAGGTAAAACATCATTTTAACTTGGTTAAGGATTCACATTGGGTTCACCATTTTTTGTTTCCCTCGGAATTCAGGGATGACCTCCTCGATGGGAGATTCAAATGCTTTGATCGGTATCTAACGGGTTTGTTCCTAGAACTGGAAACATCCAATGATTCCACATCTATTTGGACCTACTTTCCAAAGGTAGGTGCTCATTATTTTGTGGACTTATGAGGCTGAGCAATTTTCATTGGTCGAGAGGATGGGGGGTCGAACACATCACACATTTTTGAGGGGAATTATTGTCTACTCCGAGACTCTCTTTATAGATTTATGTTATGTTCGTGAATCCTTATTACATTACCAAGTATAAAGTGAACTTTCCTTCAATTTTTACAATCAATGATTAAATATATAAGAAATTTAGAGAATCTTGTATATGTATTCGATTTTCATCATCAATAAAGAATCATATGTATCTATTTAGTGATTCTTGGTCAATGGTATCCTTTGAAACATTTATATAAAAGTCTCTTTATCTTTAAGATGACCAGGATGGTTTTAAATCCACTTAGTGGGGCAGTTGATTTTTATTGTCATTCAGAAGGACATGGATTATTTATGAGTTGGGATCAAACCCGCAGATGGGATACCTACATATCATTTATTTTGGAAAAGGAATCAGAACCCACGTAGTTTGAGTAAGGGAGTATGATATTTATGATTGATGGCACAATGAAGGATGTCATAATTACTTTTACCGTATAAGCACACGCGATTCATGATCGGTGTGAGAAACAACATGTATTGGTAAAAAAATAGACAATTAGGCCATTAAATTCAATCATAAAAATGGTTTGGGGCTTATGTATGTATGAATGCCTAGATAAATGAAGATTAGGATTTACATTAGGGATGAAATCCAAATACATGGTCCATAAAGGTATATGTGCTTCATGGAGATTTGAATACTCTATCTTGGGACTTACTTTTGAAAAGGAAGCCCAGATTATAAGAGGATTGATAATCGGGTTTTACTCCTGAGAAGGAATCCCAGATCGATGGTAAATTAGGACAGGTTTAGAGAAATTAAGGGACTTGGGGAATACTCCTGAAAAGGAAGCCCATGTTTATGACTGGGACTTATTTCTGAAAAGGAACTCCAGGTTATGGAAATTATGACTGGGACGTGTTCCTGAAAAGGAGGCCCATGATAGATTCTGTAATCTTACAGGATGAGGTTGAATGAATGAAATATCAATCTTTAGTGACATGATGAAGTATAAATCACTATTTTTTGAGAGATATTCCATAGAATTCATTTCAGATAAGGAAGTCAAATCAAGAAATCATACCATAAATGGCTTTGAAGAGTGTCCTGAAGACTAAATCTTGAATAGGAGATGTAGAATGGCTTAAGAGGTGTAAAATGCGCAAGAAGGGCCCTCAAAAAGGCATGGGTGCGCATGTCCTGGCAGGAGAGTAGGTACTACGTGGGCGTGAAAGTATTGGTCGCGCATGTATACCTGCTCGACATGTATAGGGTACTTGCGTTGTGTTCAACCAGCAGAGTAATACTTGAGAAACTATTGATTAAGTCCTTTAGAATCCTCTTGAGGTTCTTCCAAAAAAAGGACGCGCAAATTCTATAGAAGGAGTAAGGCGGCGTGCATGTGTGGCCATTTCCCTTAATGGCTGTCCACTCAGGCATAAAAGTGTTGATGAGTTTCAACACTTGGGCCTTCCTCCCCCTCATTAAGTCTTTCGTTCTAGGTATGAAATTACCTTAGAAGTGTTTCAGAATCTTTGAGAAGATACTTGGGCGCTGGGAGATTAAATCCTAGTTTTTTGGAAAAAATTCCTCTCGAATGGGGGGCCCACAGGGTTAATTTGTAGGCAGGAGAAGACCCTAGGCGGTTATCATTTAGGTCTCGCAAGTCACTTGCATGACCATAGTGTGTCACACAAGTAGACTTTCATGACTATGAGGGAACTTGCGCGACCTATGGGAAAAGTTCTCCTTGTTCATCCCATTGTCAATTTTTGATGTTTTCTTCAAAGGATGAATCAATTTAATATCAGATCTTCCCCTTTTCCATTCATTAGATTCTGTGATGAAAGGACCATCAACAATGATGAAATTAATGATTTTGGTTTCATCAATAATGTGAATGAATTTTGTATATAAATGTTTCAAAGTTGGATTTTAGTAGTGTTTTAGATACTATATGTTAATTCGAGACTACTTATTAGAAATTACATCTTGACACATAAATATTTGAATATGTGGCAAGATATATTTGTCTAAATTAATGAAATGTATGAAGTAGCCGAAATAAAAGGTATATATATATATAGAGACAAATATAATAAGATTCTTAGGATATGTAAAAAATCATATATTTATAATTTGATAATATTTTTTTAATGGAGAACTCCAAGAAGGGGTCATTGTCAGTGCTATATAAAATGAATCTTAGTATAATTTAGGATCATTATGACGAGTTATAAATGATAGTATATATTATTTATACATCATCCATATGATCTATCATTATGCCTTTTGATGCACCCACATTGATGTTTCATATACACTGAGAATAACAATTAGTACCATTCCAATCACGGTGAGAGTCACAATATTATCGAGAAGAGAATCGTTATGTTCATATGAAGGACTAAGGATATGTTCTTGGTCATTAGAGGAGAAGATAAGATATGTGTAAAGGGATACATAGATTCTAGTTTTCAATCATATAAAGATGATATGAAATCAAAATATGGATTCATGGTTTTCAAAAATGATGAAGTTATTAGAAGGAATAGTTCCAAACAATCCACCATAATGGACTCAAAAACAACAGAATAATATATCACCACATAATTTTATTTGATGGAATGTGTTTGTATCAGGAAGATCATTTCTGAACATGGAGTTATTCTTAACATATAAGGAGAAATGTCGCAATATTGTGTAAAAAATGATACTTTTTGTTATGCTAAATAACATCAGACTTGTCAATTGTCCAAATATATGATTAACAAAAAAACTCATACGGGAGACCATTTAGAGGGGAAATTTAAATATTAGTTTGGTGGAATCTATGAAAAATATATCAGGCCAATTTAAGAAATCATTAACATTGAAAAAACAAATGGTCTATGCAGAATCTCTATGTGTAAGGAACATGAGTGATTAATTGTAATTGTTTTATAATGTATTACAATATTATAATAAATGAAATATCCACTATCCATTCATTCATGTGGGATGTAATAAATTTTACAATAATTTTCAAATAAAAATATCCTCTTAGAGTATAACATTGAGTTTTCCGAAACTAATGATCATTACAGATTATTATGTATTGGGATGATATGATAAGGTTTCATTTAATATATTCATTTACTCATTACTAGTATTTGTATTTGAGTTATGAAGAATGTAATTATTAGTTAATTTGTATGTCTTATTACCTTGATTGATAAAACAAATTATATATTATGGAATGTCACATGATCATAGATATATGGAGGGGTCTATGATTATTATTAATCTATCATAGATATGGTTGGTGGGATACCATGAATGAAAATATTCATTATTTTATACCCTATAAACACAAATCTACAAATCTAATTTTCTAGTGATTTTGTGAGTTTTCGATCATGACATTAGTTAGAGTGGAACCAGAATGTGATTTGTCATCTTTTATGATGAGTATTGACATCTGGCCCTTTATTGAATTATACTGAGGAAATTCATGACCTTTATTATTTGTTTCTAATATTATTTTTCAACTACATGAATATTTTACTTCTTATTTACATGTAAGATAAATAAATGACATGTTATATATTCATTAACTTGGTAACTCCAATTTTAAGAATCAATAACTGATTAGAAGATAAACTAGATTGATGTGTTCAATGTCTAGTAGTCACATTATGTCCTGGAAATGAGTGATTATATAAGTATAATTATTATTTATATGATATATATGGAGTACATGTTTGTATATATATAACATTATGTTTGATGTCGACCAAACGATATCACCATGTTGCTTGAGTGGCACAACATCTTTTCTAGAAGTCTCTCTTTTCTTATAAATATGAACTATGGTTCAACAGTTAGATTAGCCACCAAGTGTACCCCATGGGCCTCACACATGCTTGTTTATGTGCCACATTAGGCACCGTCCTCATATCCATCCCAAAACTCATCCATCCATTCCATAAACCATCCATAATCACATATAACCTCATGAATGTGGACTCTCATGGAAATAAAAAAGGTTAAAATAATAATTCATTCCACATTTCGAAACCAAAATAGTCAACCAATATAACCTTTTTCTCAAAACCGCTAACCACGAAATCCACCACTAATTACAGCTTACCAAAATTTGTAGAATAGAACAATCATTAAAATGAAAAATAAAATTAATTTCATACAAGTTAATTTAAATACATATCATCCAATTAAAACACCATTCAAAAGTTTAAAAAACCCTATTGGAAACACTTTTTGAAAACAAACATTAACAAAATTTTCTTCCTTCAAAAGAGGTTTAAACACACAATTTTCCTTTTCAAAAATGTCTAAAAACACAGTTCCACCATTTCAAAAATAAAACACTTCCATATTTATTATCAAATCATTTAAAAAAACCTACGATTTTTAAAACCATGTCATTTTCGTCTTAAAACCTAACTTCCATGATTTTAAAACTAAATGACACAAGAAAATGCAAGGGGAAACTAGCATTAGTTGGTGACGTTGATATATGGTTGGAGGCCATACTCTAATCCCTTCACCATCACAGAGAGTGTCTTAGGGAAATATCCCTGGCTCCACCTGGTGATCCAAACCCTTCGAGCTTAGTGAGACCATTAACCCAACATTCATTTCATATCCTATAATCATCATCAAACCAAGAAAACCAAAGGACATAGAAATGTCCCGACATCCCTTGCAGAATGAAATCTCGTCATGATGTGTGGTGATTAGTCACACAACCCATAACCGGAATACCAATTCCGGATAATCCTAACTTTATAATATCCCGACTGTTCCCCAAATAACGTGACCCAAAGAGTTTACTAGAACCTCCTCTGATACCTTTTTGTCATGAACCGAATCTGGTCGCTTTCAAAACAGGTACCCGACGCAGTTTTTGGCATGTCCCGAAGAGAATTCCTGATCTCTATAGGCTGGAAAAAGTTCCTGGGTATCACAAAATAATAATTGGGAATGATTTACTGGTGTTTATAAATTTAAAAAAACAAATGAATCCATTAAAACTATTCTGGATTTTTCTAACCAAAAAATCTTTTTCAATAATTCTGAACTGAATTACATAGTTTATTAAAACTCAAAAGACTATAACATAGGTACAAAACGAAAAGAAAACATCCCATTAAACCTCATGGAAAGGGTAACCCCCCATAAGCCATCTCCAGAATATTTCACCACCAATGACCTTCTAGAACCCCGAACAAATTGAACTAGAAACTGTACACAACCTATGACAACAAAAATAACCAAGTATACATACAAAATATGGTGTAAGTAGGGTGTGAGAGAATTCACAGTAGGATACCGCCACTAATAGATTCGATGTGATGGACATTCAAATACAAAAAGCTTGCAAGTTTTAAGAAACACTAGATGCTAGTTAAAATTTCTAAAAAAATTAAACATAACGATTTAAACAATTTTCATGTGGGATATCACTAATAATAATCAAATTTAAAAATAATTTCAACACTACATAATTTTCCATCCAACCATACCGTATGCCTATGGTATGAAAAAAGTCAATAATGAGCACTAGCAATAGGAAATAACCCCTAGGAACATACTCATTGTGGGTCCCAGGTACCCCATATCTCGGTGAGAGTAACCATATAAAATATCTATTATCATGAACGAGCTAGTAATAGGGAACATAACCATAAAATAATGGTCCCCAATCATCATAATAATTTTTTATTTAGAGTTGTAAGTGTCAATCTTGCTATGTGAAACTGAGGACAAACCCAACGGTTTCACTAGAATACTAGTACAAGTCCACCCACCTAGATACCCAGGTTTACCCTTTGTGCTCAAACAAGTTCAACATGTCATGAAATATACATTTCACATGAAAATATAATTTCCTCCTGATCAAAATTCACCAAACATCCCACATATATAACACAAAAGTCAAAAAATTTCACTTTTCATTCAAATTTATTTTGAAATCCGACTCACACCAAAATCACTAACAACATTTTTCACGTTTCATTAACAGTTCCACATATCCATTAAACAATTTTATAAAACCATTCCATTATATTAAAACTCAGATAAAATCCCATTCACATGATATATAATACCCTTTTACATTTAAAATCATATTATCATAAAACTTACACGAAGCATCCCACAAACAAGTTTCTCTCCGACATCAAAATTTAATAAAACATTTCCCAAATTTACAAAATAGACTAAAAATGTTTGAAATCTTAAAATGCCACTTCAAATTTCAAAAACCCATTATAGGTGAACATACACACCAAACAGTACATATTCACCCTTTTCACACATTGTTTAACCAACTAAAACATTTACCATTTTCATTAAAAGAACCTATGTGGTGAAAATATTTCTTTCACACAAAACTCATTTCAAAACACCCATTTAAGTCCAAAAACCATACCAATTCCAATCGAAAATCGAATAAGAAGCCCTAGATAAATTATTAAAACCACTTTTAAATTATATAAAATCAACTTTAAAAATAACTCAAAATATCCAAAAGAAAACACACATTTTCATCAAATTATCTCACGATGTATAATATGGTTTTACACATCAAAGCTATTCAATAACTACATTTTTTGGCCCACATGACACTAATACATTACCAAACCGGAATTGGCAGGCCAACCAAGATTTAGTAAACTAATTCCATATGTTATAAAATACAACCATATAATACCCCATGAGTAACACATGAAAATACCAAATTTCAAGTTATAATGCAACTATAATATTAAATACTTAACCAAATCAATAATAAAATGTTTTCTCACCACACCCAACATATTTGGAATATTAAAAATTAGTAAATACAAAAATATAACTCATCATTAATTTTTTAAAAATGGAACCACCTAACTTTTATGTTGTAACCATCAAAACATGGTGCAAAACATAAACCACACCACCGCCGCACCACAAGTAAGTGAAATCCAACATAAAACCACAATATTTCACCAAAAACACAAGAAATCATACCCTAGGTTCGATACCTAACATATGGAAACACTATAAATTCCTGAAATAGGGAGGAAACCCTATGTTGAAGGAAGGAAATGAAGAGAGGAACCCTTACCCAAAACAATCTTGATGAAAACGACCGAAATTCCACTAGAATATGAATTTTAAAACAGCTAAAAATTTGAGGGTGGATCGAATAGGGATGAAGATATCCAGTAAGAAGTAGAATGGGGGAAAATGAGAAAAAATATAATGAGTTATGAAAGGATCAATTTACCTCTTCCAATATTAAATATTTGTTAAATCCCAAATCAATTCTCCAAATTTTACGATTCTATTGAGGTCTAAATTGGGGGTGGAAATAATGGGAGAACGCCTATGGTATGTGTGCTCGGGTGAGATCTAGAATCACCAAAAAAGATTAAAAATTGATGTATATATTAAATAATAAATAATATTTTTTTAATTGTAGGAAATGTGATTTTCGGTATGCACAATACCTTAATTAAAAACCCAAACCACCATGATTATGGATTTCTAAATGGTCCAAAATAATATGGTGGTTTTACTAGGTTAGGGAATTCCATGTAGGAATTAGAATAAATGAAAATTTTTTAAAAAACAAAGAGTTATAATGGAATAAAATTTTATTTTTAAATTTGGAATTGTGCTCACGGTTTGGTCCAATTCATAAAAAATCACCCATTAATCCATAAATGCTTGGGAAACCCTCAAAACAAATCAAGAATGGAAATTAAATGGAATTTTACATTAAATTAATTGATGTTTGGGAAAATTCCAATGATTTTATCACCATTATAACTCTTAAGAAACAATTGATTTGTGTTTTGTCAACCTATACATCAACATATGGTAGAAAATCATCTAGGGTAAAAGCTTCAGAAAAATTTTCATGAAAATTTTTCATATTATAGGAAAATTCTATCAAAGGTTGATAATCATTTTCTGAAAATACATATGATAATGTAACTTTGGTTTATTTAAAAAAAGGATCACTTTAATCAAATTTAACATGAACTATTTCTTTAATAGGATGGGTATTTTTATTAAAAACTATCTAATCCATAGAAGTAGTGGAGTATACAAGGAAAAATTCTTCATAATATTTGGGTGAAAATTAATGTAATTTATCATTAGTAATCATGATGAATACATTGAAACCAAATAATCTTAAGTAAAAAAGAAAACGATTTTGAATATTATACAATTCATAAGGTGTTTTTTAATAAAGGGTCCGATTAATACACGATTTATATTATAATAAGTAGTACTAACATATTAAGCCCATAAGTGTTTAGTAATAGAATAGTCACTAAACATTATTGTAGTTATCACTTTGTGAATTTTATTTCATCTTTCAGCAACACCATTCTATTGAAGAGTTCATTGAACTTAGAAGTTATGAGTAATGCCTTCCATACTACCAAAAATTTCAAAAATATGATTTTTAAATACTTCTCCATGATCACTATAAATATTTATAGATGGATGATTTTTCTCATTTTTAATATGGTATCTAAATGTTTTGAAAAAACTAAAATCATCATATTTCTTTTATAGAAAATAGAACCATGTAAATCTAGTGTAATAATCAAATAAATCAAATAGATAATGTTTTCCTCCAATACTTTTAGTTTGTGTTGGACCAAAATGATCCATATGCAATAACTGTAATGCATCAGAATTTTTGACTTCACAGAATGAATTAAACCTGATATAAGTTTCCTTCCATATTTTCAAGGATTAATATCTTTCTATGAATCAAATATATGCTCTATTTGATTCGTAACAAGTCATTTATTTGATTGCTTTCATAGGTTCCTATGGTTACAATGTCCAAACCTTCTATGCCATAATAATGATTTATGTTCCCTTGCACTAAGTCAATGGAGATCAGGGAACACAAGGTCTTATAAGTTTAGTCTGTATACATTTTCATGACTTTGGGTAAAATGAATACACTCTTCCTTAAAATTATGATCAAAGAATTTACCATTAATAAAATTCGAAAGGTAACCTTCATAACATAATTGACTTATAAAAATGTGGTTTTTATTAATAACATTAAAAAATAAAACATTTTTATGTAATTTTTTTCTATGAAGAAGAACATTACCTATAACAATACTTTCTCCATGATATTTATCACTAAATTTTATTTTCCTCCTTTTGACTTGATAATAATTTAAATGATTTTTTTTAAAATTCATATGATAGAAACATCCAATATCAATGTAAAATGTATTTATATTGTTACATTCATTATCTTCCAAAGGATAAATATATTATACTTTCAGAATCCAAACATTCATGGATCTGAAAATGTTTTAATGTAAAATTTTAGGCACCCACATTATCTAAGAAAATATGTTTTATGAAAACCGAATGATCCGGTTTTATTTAAAGAATAATTTTTCTCCCAAAGTACAAAACATTTAAACTTAATAATGAATGGATCACTTTTTGGAATAAAATAATTATTACTATTAATAGGTTTCATATCAGTATAACCAAATCCAGAACTATTCGTTAGAGGATGAATTTGGGAATACATCTTGTCAAAATATTATTTACCAACGGAATAGTTTGAAAGGTATTTCCTTAAGAAATATATTTCATATTTTTGGTTTATAATCATATTCTTATACTTAAAATTATTAGTTTTAGAACTTGAGTTATCTGATAAAAGATTTTTCGTAAAAATAACATCTTTATGATTCTTATAAATTTTACCCTTTTCAAAATTATCATCAATTTTTTTTAGAATCACTTTTGAAATCCAATGTTTTCTGATCCAGATCCTTAGAAGGATCTAATACTTTAGTTAAAATATAAATTCTTGAATTTTCTTTCTCTAACATCTTTTTTATCCTACAATTATCATTTTAAGATGTTCTTAAAACCAAGAAACATCATCATATGAAGATAATTTATTATATTCTAATGAGGGATATTCATCATTTAATGATTAAAAATATTTTTCATTAGAAAAATTAACATTTAATGAATTATTTGTTAATAATTCACCATTGTGTCCTTAGCCACAAGATAGTTATTTTCAATAGGTACTCTGGCTATAAGACAAATATTATTCTAACTAAAAAATTCATACTCTAAGGATTCATCAGAAGAGTCACAAAAACTAGCACTCTATCAAAAAATATATTTAAATAAATTCTTGGATTTATATTTGGAATAATTTTTTCTATTTAATTACTACTTATTTTACTTTCTGTCTATTCCATTAAACATAGTATAACTAGTTCTGAAATGTCCAGCCCTTTTACATTTCTAAAAGGTTAATTCAGAATCATTATATTCCTTTATATATTTCTTTTTATATCCATATGGAGAATACTTCATTCCAACAATCATGTTTATCCTTCGAGCAAGATTAGATAACTCATTTTCAGAATTTTTACTTTCACTAGACTCAAATTGCACAAAGTCATTCTTATATTTATATCTTTTAATTGTGTTCGGAGTCTTGAAACTAGTTGTAGAAAAATATACACTTCTATTTCCATTATTACTTTTATTGAAATCAGAATATCTATTAATTCTGGTTTCATGCTGAAGAAGAGTTCCAAATAACTCATCCGTAGAAATATTAGAATCATTTCTGTTCTAATCAATGGATATTATTTTTGTTTCACAATCATTTTGCATAATGTCAATTATTTTATCTACATGAAATTCGTCATCAAAAACATTTTCTCCCATAGACTGAATAATGTAGTTAATGGTCATAAATTGTTGTTTTACTTTTCAAACCGGCCTCCATAAAGAAATAATAATCCATGATATTAATCTCTTAACATAGCTCTTCCAGTTTAAATCACATTAGAAGTTCCAAATTGTTGATCTTCATGTTTGTTACATATGTATTTGGAAGCTTCCAAATATTATATTTGACTATATATATACCTAGTACTTAAAAAATAATGTATTGTGTACCTAGTAATTTAGTTGATATTATTGCTTTTCTTGATTGGTGAAGGTTCTAACTTCACTGTCTGAAATTTTTTAGTCTCTAGTGAGCATAAAAAATTATTAACTGTAGTGTTAATTAAAAAGGTCTTCATTCTATCTCTCTTGTACTCGTCATCATTACTATCAATAATTGGTGTCCTTGTAGGGTTATGTTTGTCAATGGAACCAATATTCATTCATTCCATTATATAAGAAATATATTTCCCAAAAAAACTATTGAATATAAAATTTTTATAAACAATAATAAAAACCCTTTATAAAATCATGATACGAATTGTTTTGCAATAAAAACATGACCAATGAAAATCTCATATGTAATTATAATTATTTTAAAGACCACCTTTGATACCAATTATAAAATCAAAATATTGAATGTACAATAAAAAGGTGATTTTTATGTTTAAAAACACTCGTTATTAACCATAAGGAAAACTATGTTTAAGGATGTTAAACATGGTAAATACAGAAACTGTATTTTTGATCTTATCTATAAGACAAACTTTCATAGGGACTGAAAATATGACTATGATAAATAAACTTAAGAAAATTTTCCTTACAGAAAAACTTTACCTTAAATCATATAGAATCTTATATATTAGTGTAGACAAGTATAAGAATGTATACGATGATTATACATTCTTTCATTAACAAAAATGTATTGAAAATAAAAACATGTAACAAAACCAGTATAAAATATGGAAATCTTTTAACACAATGAGTTGGGTATCCAACAACCGTGGATAATGCTCAGTTGATTTATACTTTCATGAATGTTTATCTTACCAACACAAGTGTAATACCTCAATAAGAATATAAAAATATATCTTGCTATCCCCACAAGACTTCAAGATTTAAGGTAGTTAGCACCTCTTTCTTCATATCCTAAGAAGTCCTCAAACATTTAGGTAGTGTGTAACTACATCTTCCTATCCCTAGAAGGCCTCAATTTAACTCAGCAAAAATATGAGTCACTCACTAAAATTTGAACATGGTGTTCATGGTTTATAAATATGTCCATAAAACAGACTAAGCCTAAGGGTCTTTATCACTCTATAAATCACTTCATATCATTTAATATCTTGGTTGATAAACTGATCTATATATAATGAGCTCATTCAAATCAGCATATATTTATAGGAAAAACCCCAATGGTTGGCACCCTCCTCCAACAGTCATATTTTCCTTGAATTTTGGAGGGACTTATACATGTTTCACTCAACAAATGTGTAGTTAGAATAAAATTTTACGACATCGTTTTATATATACTAAATCATGTTTAAGGAAAATGTATTAGCTTAACCAAATCAGACTATCTGGATTCTAAAGAAAAATAGAATTCAAAATGTAATCATATAAAAAATCAGATTATAGAAAGAATAGATATTTATATTATGTTTTTCAATAAATTAGGAATATAAATTACATAGACTTTAAAGTATAAATTCCAATGAATTCAGAGCATAAATTCAAAGGAAATCAGAATCTGAATTATATGGAATTTGAAATTAGAATTATGATGAATTCGGAGTCTGAATTTTGGGGAACTCAAAGTATGAATTTTGAGGAATTTGGAGTCTCAATTTTATGAAATTTGGAATCTGAATTTTGAGAAAACCAGAGAATGACATCTAAATAATTCAGATTCAGAATTTCATAGAATTTGGAGTCTAAACAAAAATGACAGGATATCCAATAAACTATAAGATTTGTATGTTTTTACTAAGGATTTGAATTTTTGAAATATTATTAAAACATGTTTTGATTAGAGAGAACATAAAATGAGGCATTAAAAACAAAGGTAAGGATAAAAAATTCCTTATATAAGGGAAATTTTCCTTAATGAAATAATCCTTAGGGAATGATAATATGTCTTAAGATAAATCGTTTGTGATTTTCTAATGATAGAGGAATGGAAATGTCATAAGGAAATCTTACTCACTCAACATCCTTTTGAAGGCACAAAAATTTTTAATCTATTTAATAACACTTTTATATATTCAATATTATAAGAAAATTGTTTTTATGTGTCACATAAAAATATTACATGGTTGAAATTTTGGTATTTATCTGAGGAAATTCATATTTTTATGGATAGGAAAAAATATTGCATTTTAATTCAAAACTGCATTTTAATCTAATTTGTTTGTATCGTTAGATTACAATTTTGACTGGTTTAAAAGTGTAATTTTATTATGTATTTATCATTACATCCTATTTTTTCATTATAGGAAATTTATCATTTAAATTGGTCAAAATCAAATAAAAATATTTTTTTATGTTTCTATTTCTTAAAACAATCTTTTTTGGTTTTGACAAACGGAAATAATATTAAATTATTTTATTCCAATTATATGTTTAGAATTATGAAAGAATGATTAAATATTTAGAATCATTGGGTTAAAATTATGTTAATAGGTAACTTTTATTTTAATATTTTGGATATTATGAGTAATAACTATGGTAATTTTTATTTACTATAGTTAATGATAAATCATGTATATTAGGAGGACTAAAAATATGATAAAAATAATAAAATTACCCTATCTCCAACTAAGATCATATTAGATGAATTTCACCCAACTAATATCACTTATGGGTTAAAATTGTTTCATTTAATGGACTTTTTTCCCACAAAGTGAGATAATTATAATTATAACCCAAGAAGGTGAAAACATGTCAGTCTCATAAATCTTATATGTATAATAATTTTAATATTGTCATAAAATGATAAAAATTCGAATATTAATAGACTCCATAAATATTTAGAAATAATATATGTAATTGGAATTTATTTAGAATTTTTTGAGATTAAATAATTTCTATTAATGATTACACAATAGTGATGTTGAAATTATTTTATTGATAGAAATATCTAATAAATGGTTTCAAATATATTAAAATAAATATCATATGAACAAAATAATGTGCTCCAAAAATTTTCTAGTTGATTATGACATTTTAGGAGTATATTGGAAAATTTTTGTCGATTTTATCTTATGTGTGGATATTATTTAATGTCAAATAATTTATTAGTGTCAAAATTGAGACTATTAATATTTTATAAAATTAATGAATTAAAAAATTATTTTAAAAAAAACATACATATAAATTACATATTGAAAATTATACGGTCTAAAATTTTATAAGGTATCCAATTATGAAAATTTTACAACAAATTCATAAATATTTATAAATATTTAATATTATATTTTTTTACCGCAAATAAAATAAATATATTATTATAAGAATAAATAAAATTGATAAAGATTAAAATAAAATCAAAATATGATTAAATGTTATTGGATAATAAAATTATGACCCATAATTATATTATCTTCTAAAAAATGACATTGGGACAATTATAAACTGAATATAAATTTATGATAAATTAATCTTTCAAGACATTCCAAAGATTCCCCTCTCTTATCTTATTAAAAAACATCTCCTTATCTTTTAATCACACTTGCATTACCCATTTTCAAAGAAACAACCAACCTAAATATTCTCCAAAAATACGACCCTTCATCCAAGAGGCCACCTTTTTGAAATATATCTGTATTATGTAGTCCTTTTCAGCATACCAAAAGGTGATACCCAAAAAATAGGTAACTGTATTATCACCTCATTAAAAATTATTTTCGAATTCTACTTCCTCATCATATGTTATTTCCATACTAAAGTAATAAATTTAGTATCATATACATTATGGGGTGTTGTTATAATTATTTTACAACATTATAATTCATTTTATACATCCAACTAGTAACAATTTCACCATGCATCCGTACATACAACATATCGTCTCCACACCATGGGGTGATTGTTATTCAACAATACTTAATTTTAATGGATATATTTTTAATAATAATTAATTTAAATAATTATTTTAATATAATAATTATTTTTTAAGAATCATAAAAGTTTAATTTCGATAATATTTAACAATCATGTGAATGATATCATCGATTGTGTGTACATACGGATTAATGTCTCCACAAGACGGTGAAATTTATTCTCCACTTTAACCATTGATGATTTATTATATGGTATATATAATAAATAGTCATGAAATATAATACATAATAATTCAAATGGGATTTTGTTTATATATAAATATATATTTCATTTACAATCTTATATTCAACTCAATAAGGAATTGGAAACAACGTTCATGTATATGGACGATCTACCATCTCAATAAACGATGTATTCCATTTCATTTATTTATATATTATCTATATTTATATATTGAAAATATATGATAAATAAATCCTGTTTTACATTCTAGATATATTTAAATCATGATCTATGAATTATTATCAAGAATAACATGTTGAATCCCGTACAAAAAATAAAATGACCATTACCAAAAACAATACTTTAACATGTAATTGATAAATAAATGGGTAATATAAAATCATAAGTTAATCATATATTATATCATAGATATTATTATTGTTCAATTACAAGTTAATAATAAGATTATAACCAATTCATTTGAGTTTTGACCACAAACTGAATAAATTGGTGCTGTAGTAAGGGATAATTTTGCAATCCCATTTATATATGATATTGATTATATGTAAGTATTTACTGGGGACATATTTATCATCCAAGTCCATGTTTTCCAAAACAATATTCATAAAATGTTTACTACTCTTCTATAATTTTTTAAACTCATTTTTACCCATTTTTAACTTTTAATACGTGTTATAGATGTAATCGTTCATTCATTTTCAATAAGAGGAACTTTTTTACTATTCCTACCAGAGTATAGATTAATGTTTTATTATCTTTTATGGAATGAGTGTATTTTTACGTCTTTTTAAAGAATTAATAAGCATCCTATACATTTCCACAAATATCTAGGGTCCAAGCAAGTTGGACCTAAATTTATAAAACAAAAATTAAGGTACAAGAGATTGGGACTTACAGGGGCAGTACAAGAACGAGAATAAGTTACACCCCGCATATCATCATCCACTATGCTAACGCATGCGTCAGGGATCCTGAATGATCACATGGTTCTCAGCCCCTTAATATCTTCTTTTGAGAGGGAATCAGTAATCTGATTTACCTCCCTGTAAACATGAGAAATTATTTTTGTATTTTCTACACATATAAGAATGATTTAATAATGTGATAGTGGGGACCAATATCTCATTAAAATTCATTAGGTAATGATTTATATCTTATTAGATATAAATGTATAGAATTAAATGAAAATTAAATTCCATAATACTGTGGTGGACTGACATGTAAGTCTTGTTCAGTAATACACAGTTCTAATGAAATGTAATCCCAGTTCAGTAATTGAATTTTTCTAATACAATGGTCTTTCTAGCATTAACTTGGATGTGGAGGAAATCATATTATGTTATTATTATTTTTCCACAATTCCATATTTTGTGGAAATGATGTTTTATCGTGGTGAATGTTCTTTTATGATATATTCCTGACAACTTCCAATACTTATTTCTTTTCTAATGATGTAGATTTTTAAACATTATGTTCATGTTTTTACATTATTATGTTTATGATTTGTTCTCCATGTTTACTGTTATTGTGGATTTGAGATCACCCATTTTTTTTGTTTATCCCTAGGATATGAAGAAAGGTTTTAGGTAGGAAATTTTTTTAAAAATTTTATGGGAGACATTGATGATCTTTCAACAAGTAAGATTATTTTGTTCCATGTTTTTAAAGACACTAATCAAATATGGTCTTTTAGTGTCTTCATTGTCATGTATTATGTATTCCACATATGAAATTTAATAACAATGTACACCATTCTTGGGTCCCTATAGTCAGGGATTTTAAAAATAAATTAGGTGTTATTGAAAATGGTAAAAAATATTACAATGTTTTACATTTCTGAAGATTGAGTTATAACATTAAAAAATAGGATTGGAGTCCCATAAAAACTGAATCTAAATAGTGTTCATATTGATATTTAGAATATAACTTACTTATAAATTCATATGAGAATCAATATGATTTATATAGAACTATAGTAGAATATTTGGTGGGATTACATGAAGATGGGTATTTCTGAATTTTTGTCTCGATGATTGGTATTCCAACAAGTAAAAACTAAACCAAAAAATATAAAGTTATGATGAAACTTGTTCCCATACATGTTTGGAAATGGTAAATTATAACCTTGGATTTAATTAACATTAACACCATTGGAATCCAAATGGAAATAAACCCATCCAGTTTGTCATTGAACAACATACAAAGTCAACAAATTTAATTTCAATCATGAAATATTTATATCATTAAAAACACACTATGCTATACAGAATGGAGGTTGAAATATTTCATGAAGGTACACAATCAACTGTATCTAATTAATATCCATTTTTTACCTCAATCTTCTAGAGAATCAATCAGAATGCGTTAGATTCTAAAATGAGTTTCATTAATTCATATCACCATAAAATTGATGGTTCTTTTGAATGGAATATCCAATTTCTATAGGATATTCTGATGTATTGTTCAATTTACTTCTATAAGATTTTTGATATGGTCAATACCAGCCAATATCACATAGAATCCAATAAAATACAATATAAATTATATACATAAAACCATCAAAAAAATTAGATCATTAGGATATATATATCATGTTCCTTCATATATATCCATGGAAGAATGTCATGAAAAATAGGATTATAGGAAATATTACTCCCTGAAATATTATCATCTTTGATGTGATGGACCTCACAATATTAGTAGACTTATAGCTATCAATACCATCAATCCTATGTACAATACATTATGTGTTCCATATATCCATCTTTAGGAAGTAAAAACCATATATATCACTCACACAAGATACATTGTAGGTATAGTTTTAGAAATATTATTTACATGTGGACTAGTCAATGATGATATTGGGTCATATAGTTAATGATATATGAAATAATAAAACTCAAGAGGTCAACGTGACTTGAAAAAAATGTTTGAGGGGTAAACATGGGAATGAAATTATGTAAATAAGTATAATCACCTAGAAAATTTTTCAACATTGAATGAAATAAGATTTTTTGATTGTGAAATTAATTATGTATGAATAATGTCAAATTTTAGAGGCTTTATAATATATTTTATTCATAAATTAACTAAACGTATCAACATTGTGGGAATTATGCAAAAATGGGTTTAAATGATTTTTGAAATTCTATTTAAAAGTTATTATCATATAATCATGGATTTAAATCCTTAATACGATGTGAGAGAGTAGTAATAGGATAAAATAAAACAGTGAAATTTTGTGTATTACACTTTCAATAATTAAATTCAATGATTATATATTTATTATAAATAAAGTAACAACCATATAAATGAATAATAAAACATTTCTAAAAATTTTAATGGGTTTGTACTGACAATTTTTTTGTGTTATTTAGTATTATTTTTAAAAGAATTTTGAAATTATAAATTATAATAATATCCTAACATTATAAAACATAGTTACTAATTTATATATGGGTAACTTTATTTGGTATTTTTCTAAAAATACTCATTTTAAATAATGTCCAAAAATAATAATAATTAATAATTTTTTTAAAATAATTTATAAGTAATATATTCTATTAATGTTTTTAATAATTAAAATTTTAAAATAATATATTAGGATTTAAAATTATTTAATTTTATTAATTTTAGATTATTTATTTTAGATATAAAATCTTTTCCACTTTTCAATGTATTCTAGTTGAAATATTTTTTTCGACACGCCAATGATTTTAATATTAATTTATGATTTTCCACTTATATTAGTTGAATTTTGAAATATATATTAATCATTTTGAATAAAAATTATTTAAATTATCAAAAATTCTCATCTAAATTTTTTAATATAATGGATAATTAAAATAATAAAAATTATTTCCATTCATTATGGTTAAATCAAGTTCACTTTTGGGGAGGGTTGGTTAACTAAAAATATAAGGCATAAAAATAAACCAACGGATATATAAACCCAAACACTTTTGACCAAGTATATTATATTATTTCAATTATATCTATTATGGATCCTTTTGGAATTAGAAAAACATGGGTGTAATTATTATTTTTCAAAAATTCTATGTGTCACCTCTCAGACAATTAAAAATGCTCTTCCACTATCCTCTCCATTCCAAACATAAAGAACACACTAGATCACGAAATCCCTACCAGAATGAAATATCTACTTTACTATCTGATATAAATAATTTTTTTTTAAAAAAAATATTATACTTATGAATAATTATGGGTTAAATATTAATATGTTATTTTAAAAATATTTAAATCCCTTAAGCATGAATTTTAACTTATTTCATCTCCGAACTCCTGCAAGTATTTATAAACCATGATCATATAATAAATGAACTTTATTCCGTACACGTATATTCTATTATATTATGTTAAAAGAAAAAACCATATTCTCCTCCCTCAGATGAGAAACAATCTCGCTGGACATGTGTAAATTGTATTGCTGCCACACAAACCGACATAATTAATTTTTCCATCACCACATATAGTTATATTGATGAATTGTATAATAACGAATTTTGTTTCCATAGGAACATTGATGAACTACATAATTTCATTATAAAATGTTGATAGATTGAAAAAAATTGAAACCATCTACTTTCTAATGTTGTAGCCATTTGCAATGTAGTATTATCTAACAAAAATAACTATATATATGACAGCAATAATCCCTCCTTCCAAGCAGGTTCCAAATAGATAAATTGGGATATATCGGATACTAAATCAATTTTTTATATCTCTATACCCAAACCATCATGGACATCAATATACATATAATAATGGGAATATCATATACACTGAAGAAATATCTGATGATTAATAGTATATGATGGAATCCACCAATACGTACATATGGTAAAGATAATATTGATGGATATTATTATAGGATTCCATGATAATCAGTCTATGTTAGTGTCTTTATCATAAATCATAACATTGTCATGGGTTGCATAAATCCTTTTATTTTGTTGGGAATCACATATGAAGCTGAAATGTGGGAAATTATCTATAATATTAAGCATGCCACTCACCATAGTATGAATGTAGTATTGATTAATTTGATTGTGAACATGTTCTACATTCTACCAACTCAAGGACATGGCACACCCCAAAGTTAAATGTGGAACATTGGATTATATTTTCCAATCAAGATAGGTCTCTAATATTGATTGATACACATATCTATAGGGATGCAAATCATGTGGCTGATGTGATTTCAATGATATCAATAGTGGAAATGTCTACAATGTGTTACTTCATTGATCCTGATTACTGTGTACAATGGGTGGCAGAATTCATGAGGGCAGTGTTTCATTCCAAAATTTTTTAAACAACGATTTTTTATTTTACATGATAATTTATATTTTCATTAAAAATTTATAGGTTTGTTTAGACTAGACCCATGATTTCAATTGTATAACCATTTCATTCATTTTTAGAATTCATGAAAATCCTATAATAATTGTTAAAATAAGGATTAAAATAAATTATAGAATAACATTTAAGCATTCATAGGTTTGATGAAAAAACTTATCTTTAGTTTTTTGGAAATTATAATTACATTTATTTTAAAGAAGATTGGGGATCCATTCTATTTTATAATAGCGAGTGGATGTAATTTTCTTAAAACAGTATCCATGAAAAATTGATAGAATCAATGAAAACCATAAAAAAATTGGTTTTCATTTAGAAAGGTTTGTCTGGGACAATGATTATCAACTTCTGTATTTGATGGATCCACTAATATTCCCTATCATGAAAGAAAATGGCAAAAAATGAATCTTTTTATAGCTAAAAGTAAAAGTTTGTAAATGTTTCATACATAATTATCCTCTAGGGGGTATTCAACACAATCCATAAATGAACATCATGAACTATTTATCTCCTTAAATATATAATAATCTTATTTATAAAAACTTCATGAAACAGATCAATATAATCATTGAATACTACATTCATCAAATTCATAATTATAAAAGGTTAATTTATATTACCAAATAGAATATATATTTAGTCATAGTGTTCATACCATTTATGGATTAATATCTTGTGATTATCCTTCTTAGTTACCATCAATTGGTGATATCTAAAATTATTTTAAATCCTATAATAGATTTAGGCTATATGTAGTTGAGAAAACAAGACATCCATATAGGGTAAATGATACCTTTTCTTTATTTAGTATTTTCCCATTTCATGCTAGTTAATTTAAATTATCATTGATTCATATTTATTATTATCAAATATAAAATTTTCTCCCCATGGTGAAACCCATGGATGAATTGATCCCTTTTCTGGATTCTCTTAGAGATTCATAATAAACACAACCAACTCAATAGATTTCATTTAATAATGAAAAATATAAATAGTAGTTAATGTAGCTATGATCTCGATTGATAACACTACTTTTTATTTCTATATACGTATATATAAATATTAGAGAATGATTTCAAAACATCACTTACTATAAAAAATTCACCGTTATTGTGTTCCTCCCCAACCATCATATATAAGAACCCATTTTGAATTGATATTAAAACCCATAAAATTGGTTTAATATAAATTAGAAGATAATATTTATCTTCACACTAATAGACATTCATAGGATTGAATGGAATATCAAATGAAATTTCCCTTAAACATTAATTTATGTGTGATTTATTTATTGAAATAAAATCTATTACCAAAATATTATCAAACTCAACAAGAGAGTCAATAACATTATTTACAAGAATCGAATTAACAATAATATAAACAAGAAATGAGTCATAGACATTGGATACAAATGTCATACCATTCTGAGTTTTATCTACTAATTTCATGACTAATTGATGAGGTGGTAGATAAACCCCATAAAATATAAAAAAATAAAACAATTTGTATATCTGGAATCAAATAAGACATTAGCAGTGTTACAGCAGATTATAATTGTACCTTCAACAATTCAGAATCCTAAACCTCTCCCTAAATAGAATTCACGTGTTATTTCGCTAATTAATTTGAATCAAGATGTTTCTAATATCAATCATAATCATAATCATTTATATTTTTATATTTATTTCATAAGTCCCATTATAATTTCAATTGAAATGATATATCTTCTGTGGTGCATTATGTGGATATTTCACATTATTCGTGGCATTATATAACCTCTTCTCATCAATTTATAATTAAATTTCCTGATTACAATATTCTATACTCATTAAATATTTATCTATTACCTTATTACAATTTATAATATTTCTTCATCCAACAATTTCATATTTGGGATGGATCATATTGTTTCCTTCATGGTTGATAAAACATCCTTTGAATTATATCATTAATTTCATTTCAAAGGAAAGATATTTATATGTAATATAAATACCTGTATCCATACTGAGTACACATAAAATTACTTATTCATTGAAACTCAAGTAATTATGGATAACTACCCTCAAAGACGTGGTTTTCTGTTACAATAGATTCATTCAACTAAAATTTTAGGTTGGATGATAATAACATAATCATAAATTGAATGTATTATGATGTTTACATCATATTTTCTAACAGATTCCATATCCTTCAATATAACATTATGAAATTCTTAATCAATTATTGTATAAAGAATATAATGAAAGTTCATTTTTAGGAATAATTGTTTATGGATATCCCACACCATGAAATCAATTTTATTTTTGGTTCCAAAATTAAAGATAAGTTACTACCATTGATCATATATTAATTCCAAATGATAAACAACAAAAATTAAATTTTCATATGTTAAACTCTATAAAATATAAATTATATATTTCCTTATACTGATCCATTTCTCAGAATCTATAATAGTTTCACACATACTAAAATAATGTGAATTTTTCATCTTGGATGATTCAACAGAATATTATTCTCATCTTTTTCTATTTGGAATGTATACATTATTCATATATTTACAATGAATCGTAATGATGGTGAAAATATTTTCATTCAAACTACTATAAAATATGATTAATGATGTGTACAATAGTTTTTTAGTCCATTGAATTCAACATTAATAACATTATTTTAGTATCTAACCATTGACTAAAAAAAATATTTTGAGCAACAACAATGGTAGTTGGAAAATACATAATCATGAATAAAAATGTATTCGATTTAAAAATCATTAAAACTTCATCATAATATGTGGAACCATTTTCTAAAACTATGAAATTATTTATCATAATCTATTCAATTATTTCATAATGGTTTATTAAGAGTCTGTGAAATTATAAAACATATCATTTGTGAGTGTAAAAATAATATTCCACTATGGACAATTATTGTGCTTCAAGTGTTGATCTATTAAATTTAAAATTCACCATTTTTAGAGTTATATACCCTAATTAAAACTATTATATATCCTTATATACTTATCATATATTTAAAAGGGTGTAATTTACCAGAATCTACCCTCTACAACAATCACTATAGTTGTAGGAATTTATTATTTACATTAAATTATCATTAAAATTAGATATAATGATCTATCTAAATAAATCACATAATAGATTCTAATAGTTTTATAAAACATTCCCATATCCCAAGAACAATGACACACATATTTGATAAATAAATAAATATATATATATATATTAAATCTAATAATATGAATTTTCATTACATAAAACATTGATCCATGAAAAAATCCAATATATTGTGCTCTTTTGGAGTCATTGAAACATAAATAATTTTATGTATTACTTCGAAAAATATCCCCATTGTTTATTAAAAATAAGGACGCTTCATAGACACATCAAACATAAAATATTTCATCCCAAAAAGGGAAAAGGATACATTTGTAAGGCTGATCACTAAGTCTATATAGTGGTATGTAAGGGATATATCAATGATCAGATGAGCATAACATGAAAATAAATTTATGGGAAAATTCTCATAATGAAAGAAAAACATACATAAAATATCATTTATAATTATCTTTAGTCATTTCATATTATTTTTTAGTTCACATCAATTTAATCATAATAGAATCATTAAATATGATATACGATATCATAACTATGGATTCATACATAGAATTTGTTAATAGCCATTAGTATTTAAAAACATTAACTCATTAATCACGTCTTACTATATTGTATATAATATTTACCTAGTCTCAAACTCATTAGAATCATTGTATTTGTAGTTCACACCCAATCCTGTTATATGAGATTGTGTTCACACCCAAACACAAAAATGTACTAAGTGTTAAAAACCCAAGAATATCATAGTGTACTGAGTACCTAACAAAACATGTTTCCCTCCGCATTCCATTACTAATTATCATAAGAATTATAAATCACTACCCATTAAATAAGAGAAATATAATTTCCTGAAATCTTAGATAATGAATGTAATAATTTATTTGGCATGATATCATAACACATTCATCACATACTAAATCAATATTGAATTTGTCTTCTTAAACATTTCCTCAGAGCATAACCCATAAAAATTGAATGAGTTTCATAAAAAAAATTAATTAATGTAAACATTTAATATATATAATGAATATGATATCCATATAAAATATCCCCATAAAGAATCAAGATTCATTAGATGCTATTTTCATTGATGGATTACATGATCAGTTATATCATTTTGGAGGAAAAGGAGCATTTCAATTTGATATAACTGCTCTAAAAAATATGGATTTTAAAATGTTATAAAAAACATTAAATTATAAATAAAAATAAATATAGAATATATTATTCAATATTATTAGAATTTATGATGATGGTAAATTCCATTTACGGTTTATTAGTGAAAACAAATAATAATCATTTTTTCATAAATGAAAAAATTATATCTTTAAAAAAATATTCCCTTTAATATTTTGAAATTCAAGAATAATTAAAAATTACATTAATAAATTATTTTAAATTTTAAAACTAATTTAAAAAAAAAATCATAAAACATTAATGTAGAATAAATAGGTATTCAATCCAAAGAGAGTAATACATTTTATTTTCCATATAACATTTTTTCAATTTCATAGATACACAACGTGAGGAAAATGTGAGTATATGGTGTATTAATAAGAAATATATACAAAATAATAAATTTATATAGTTTCTTGTAAGGTATATAATAAAACAACTTCATCTATATAAAATTAATAAACAATCATGAGAAATAATGAAGTTGTAACATAAAAGGTTTACCTAGATTTCCACTAGTTCAGAAATTATTCAAACCTCTTGTATAAAAAATAAATAATTTTATAATTTTATGAAAAATAATTTAAAGAAATAATATTTCATATTTAATGGTTATATGAATATATTTATTGTCTTCCATAAATTTAGTGAAAGAAAATGAATTACACAGTCTATATATATAGTAGTACATATATTTGCAAGAACACTGATTTCATTTTATTATAAATGAAATAAAAATAAGGTAAATAATTACTAACCAAAGAAGAATAATGATTATCTAATATATATCACATATATTTACCCCATGAATAATTATTTACATCCATGTTAATTTTTTATGAAAAAAGAATCACATCGCTTCGTGAAGCTAGTAGTCCACACATACACGTGGGAGAAGTTATAGTTTTCCAATGGTTTGGAAGAATTGAAGGTAGATATTATATTATTATTACTTTAGAATATTCATTTCATATTATATAATTAAAAAATTACAACCATCAATTATAGATGGTGATGGAAAAAGAATTTTGTCTCTTTGTAGGGATGTTGAGTCCTAAATATAAATGAGTGACATTTTCACATCGCATTTGAAGGAATGAGGTTTGATGGAGGTCATTTATAGATTATATTAAAATTTAACAGTATTTTTGATATTTTTATATATTATATTTTGAAAAATAACAAATATTTAGCATAGTTACCTGGTGAACCATATTGTGGGATGTTGGGAATGAGGCTTATATCTTCTTCAGGAGACATACTTTAGATATTATCTTAAAGAGCAATTTGTTGATAAATTTGAATTATTTGTAGCTAATGAATTTTTGAATGGATGTTGGGATGACGAATTATTAATGTAATGTTACCTAGAATTATCAATGTCATGTGATATTGATAAAGGTGTTCTTCCTTTATAAAATTATGGGAAGGGTACTATTTGAATGTTATAAATTTCTAAATTAAGAAAAAAATTAGTTGTAGAATTTCATTGGAATGAATCATAGTCATGTAATAGATGAGTTTAAGTGAATTTAATAAAAAATAGTAAATTTTGTATCAGATTTTACCCATATGTATTTATTTTTAACAATTATATAACCCTTTTTATGATTTTAATATTATAAATATTTTCAACAATTTAATGGGTTAATAATTTTTCAATAAAGTGAATATAGACCTTTATATGGACCAAAGTTGATGTTTAATAATATTTAAAACTTTTTTATCCAAATAGAGTAGTTTTCTAAAATAAATATCAATTAAAATAATATATGTTATTATAAAATATTTTTGATGAAAACTTTTATGTCTATTAATTACATTTAAATTAATAAATTCAATAAAATAAGATAAATTAGAAAAAAATATTTTAAAATATCACTAAACTATCATCTTTAAATATAAAAAACATGGATCAGATTATTTATCTAAAATTTAATTACTTTTTATTTTTATAATATCATTTATTTTATTTCTAATTAATTGAATAATTTATACTTCATTGTTCAATATAATTTATGGAATATGTTTATTTACAAATATTACATATAAATTTACCCACTGAAGATTAAAGAATTATTTTATAAATGTATATCAATAAAAAAACATATCATATCTTAACTCCTAGGTTAAAATTATTATATTTATAAAAAATGAGAGTATGTTATGTTTTATATTTCTTAACATGTAAAATTAAAAAGGGCTTATTCTGAAGAAAAAGGAAAGAAAAATGTTATTAACCTTTTTGATGATTTTTTATGATTTTTTCTTAACAAATATAATTTATGAAAATATTAGGGTAATTTTGTTGCACTTATCATACATTTCTTGAAATAAAACACTTGATTTACCACTTATATTGGTATCAAAATTACGAAATATAATATTAATGATTTTTAAAAGTAAAAGTTAATTGTTTAGAAAAATAATATCTCATAAATCCAAAAATTAAATCCAATTTATGATATTTAATTTATATACGTGTAATAATTTAATGTCAAACAAATCATACAAAAATGTGAAGAAATATTTTTTAGAAGAATAAAATTCTAATCACACTGTATGGTTTATTTTTATGTCACGTCTAGAAAATATTAAATTCGTTCAAAAAAAATTGATTTAATATATATAATATATCATTCATTTATAACATTATCAAAATGTGATAAATATAATTTATTTTGAAAAATATTAATTTTCATGCATATAGACACCTTATAAAAATAATATTAATTGTTTTATCATGTTGTTTTTATTTTAATTTATAATAAAATTGTGACAAATGATTAAATTTTATAATTATTTTACCATTTATTTTTCATAATGATGTTAGTCATAATCAAACTCTACAAACCAATGGAGTGGAGATATTTAAAAATATACAAATAGTATGTTGTGGTTCTTATATAGATGATGTTTCTTGTAACAAACACTATAAAAGAAAATATATTTATCTGGAAGAATAAATTCATAATAAAAACAAGACTTTACAATATATCATGGATGACATAAATTTTACATTATAATAATTCTAATAAAACATGTTAATAAAATTTGAAAATCAAACACTTTATATCAGATATGAAAATCAAGATTCATGTAATATAGATTTCTATTTTTTTTGTTTCATATATAAAAAATTAACATGATCTATAAGAGAATAAAATTAGAATAAAAAATATAGTGATGGAATATAAATAATCATGGAATAGAATTTTCCATATTAGTCAAGATTGTTTTCCAATATAAGAATTGTGGAATGGGATCACATCCCAAACCAATATAGTAGTCATGGTTCAATCCCAAAACTATCATATAATGAAGAATCACTTTATGAATATTTTTTACATTCTATTATAGTCCTATATATTATGAGATATTAATAATTTCTTAATTCATTGTATGGATATATATTTTTGTGAAAAACAAACCTAAGTTATCGTATAACCTCTATCCTTGGTTATAACGTAACCAATTTCCTTTTCCATAACATAACCATCATCACATAATTAATAACAGAAATAATTTTTCCATAAGATCTTAAAACATTCAAAATATAAGAACCCAAGAAAATAAATGGGTCTTATAAAAATTTTATCATTGAATAAACTGTGTAAATTATACAGGTAACATAAATAACACATCATTTCATCATAGTATAACTTGTGGAAAGGGAATCAGTATCATAAAATCATATAATAAAAATTATATACCATTATGAGAAAGAAAGTGGATTTTAATATTTTATCATATTCATAGTAAACCATAAAAAACATTGAAATATATTATTATTGATGATTAAGATGACCTTTTAACACAATTTGGTGAAAATTACCATTTAAATTTGATATAAATATTTAAAATCATATAAATATGACAATTATAATGAACATTATTTTCAATGAAATTATCCATTATAACATTTAATTTAATCATCATATAATGTTTTGTACATGATGGCAGGAAATTTTTCTCAGTCCGTATAAGTTATGTAGATAATTTCTTCCGTACTATTGATTGAAAATAAAGAGATCACCATATTTGAAAAAACTAGAATTATTAAATATATATATATTATATTAATGATAAAAATATAATAAAATTTCATTAATTAATCCTTATATAATAGAAAAAATATCAGAAAAACAATTTAAAAATACATATATATGGAAGACAAAAATAATTTTTTCTGAAAATGGAAATGATGTCTAATTTCATTAAAAAAAATTATATTACACATTCTATAGGGAGGAAATTCTTGTGGCTGATATGATTTCAATGATTCCAATCGTGGAAATGACTACCATGTGTTCCTTCATGGCTCCTGAGTACTGTGTACCTTTTATGGAGGACTGCATAAAGGGAGTGTTTCATTCCCAAATTTTTAAACAACTATTTTTTATTTTACATTATAAGTTATATTTTCATTATAAATTTATAGGTTTGATTAGACTAGACCCATGATTTCAATGGTATAACCATTTCATTCATTATTATAATTCATGAAAATAATATATAAATGTAACAATAATGATTAAAATCAATTATAAACTATGTTTTAAAGCATGCATATGTTTTATTCATAAAATAATGTTTAATTTTTTGTAAATTATAATTAAATTTATTTTGAAAATGATTACAGATCCCTTATATGTTATAATGCTCAGTGGATATTATTTTCTCAAAAAAAATATCCATGAAACATTGATAAAATCAATGAAAACCATAAAATCAATGGATCATATTTATAAAGGATTTTCTAGGCCAACCATTATCAACTTCTATATTTGATGGGTCCACTAACATTACCTATCATGAGAGAAAATGGCAAAAAATGAATATTTTTATATGTCAAATTAAAATTTCGTAAATTTTTTATACATAATTCTCCTCCAAGGGGTATTCAACAGAATCCATAAATGAACATCATAAACTATTTATCTCCTTATATATATAAGAATCTTATTTATAAAAACATCAACAAACATATCATTATAATCATTTAATACTACATTCATCATATCTATAATGTTGAAAGGTTAATTAATATTACCAAATAGAATATATATTTAGTATAGTGTCCATACCATTTATGGAATTATATCTTTTGAATATACATCTTAATTACCCTCAATTCGTGATATCTAGAATGATAGTAAATCATGAAATAGAGTTGAGGTATATGTAGTTGATAAAATATTCATTTATAAGGGATAAATGATACATTTTCATTATTTTGAAATATCCCATTTGATGCTAAAAAATTAAAATTTTCCTTGATTCATATTTATTATTATCAAATTTAAAATTTCCACCCCTTGTTGAAACCCATTGATGAATTGATCCCTTTTGTGGATTCACCTCGAGATTCATAGTCACCTCCACCAACTCAATAAATTTAATCCAATAAGGAATAATTTAAATAGGAGTGAATGTTGTTATGAGATTGATTGATAACAGTACATTATATTTCTATATACTTATATAGAATTATTAATGAATTATTTCAACAAAATCGATTACTATAGAAATATCATCGTTATTGAGTTCCTCCCCAACAATCATACACAAGAACCTGTTTTGAATGGATATAAAAACCCATAAAAAGTATTTAATATTAATTACAAGATAATAAATATTTTCACACTAATAAATATTATTTGGATATAATTGAATATAAAATGAAATATCCCCTAAACATTAGTTGATTTGTAAATTATGTATTTAAATCCAATCCATTCCAAAAAAATTATTAAACTCAGCTAGAGAGAGAATTACATTATTTACAAGAATCATATACAAAATAATATAAACTACAAATGAGTTATAGACTTGGGATAAAATAATCATAACATTATTAGTTTTATCTACTAATGTCATGAATAATTGTTAAGGTTGTATAATAAATCCCCTAAAATATTAATAAAAAATTAATATGTAGAACCAGAAACAAATAAGACTTTTGCAGTGTTATAGTAGATTATAATTTTACCATAAACAAGTCAGTATCACAAACCTCACCCCAAATAGTTATTACATGAAATTTCACTAATTAATTGGAATAAAGATGTTTCTAATATAAATCATAAACATAATCATTTATATTTTTAATCATGATTTCATAAGTCCCATTATTAGTTTATTTGAAACATTATATCTTCTGTGGTGTATTATGTGGATATTTCTATTTATTCATGTCATTATATAACCTCTTCACATCAATGTAGAATTAAATTACATATTTACAATACTCCATACTCTTTAAAAATTTATCTATTCCCTTAATACAATTTATACCATGTTTTAATCCAAAAATTTTATATATGGGATGTATCATATTGTTTTCTTCATGGTTGATAAAATATCCTTTGAATTATATCTATAATTTCATTTCAAAGCAATGATATTTATATGTAATATAAAACCTCATATCCATATTGAGTACACATAAAATGACTTATTCAGAGAAACTAAAGTAAATTATTGATATCTTCCCTCAAAGACATGGTTTTATGTTACAATAGATTCTTTCAAATTGAATTTTAGTTTGGATGATAATACCAGAATCATTCATTAAATGTTTTATGATGTTTAAATCATATATACTAACAGATTCAATATCCATCAACTTAACAATATGAAATTACTTATCAATTTTTGAATAAAAAATATAAGTAAAGTTCATATTTATGAATAATCTTTTACGGATATCCCACACCAAGAAATAAATTTTATTTTTTGTTCCAATATTCAAGATAATTTTCCACCGTTGGCCATAAATTAATTCCTACTGATAAAGATCTAAAATAAAATTTTGGTTTGTTAAACTCTATAAAATTTAAAATATATATTTCTTCTTACTGATCCAATTATCAAAATCTATAGAAGTTTCACACCTACAATAATAATGTGGATTTTTCATCCTGAAAGATTGAACAAAATTTTATTCTCAGTTTTCTCAGTTGGAATCTATACATTATTCATATCTTTACAATGATTCATAATCATGATGAAAATATTTTCATTCAATATCTTAAAAAATATGATTAATCTGGTGTACAATCATTTCAAAGTCCATTTAATTAAATATTAACAATATTCATTTAGTATCTATCCACTGACTAGAACCTAAAAAAATATTATGAGATACGATAATGGTAGTAGGAAAATACATAATCATGAAAAATAATGTATTGGATGTATAAATCATGAAAACGTCTTCATAATATATATAACCATATTTTAAAATAATGAATGTATTTATCATAATCTATTCAATAATTTCACAATGGTTTATTAAGAGCCTTTGAAATTATAATACATATCATTTGGGAATGTAAAACTATGAATCCAATACTGACAGTTTTTGTGCTGCATGTGATGATCGATTCAAAGTGAAATTCATCATTTTCAGTGTTATTTTCAAAAATTATAATTCTTATGTATCCTTATATACTTTTCATATATTTAAAATGGTGTAATTTACTAGATTCTATCCTCTCCTTCCATCAACATAATTTTAGGAATTTTTCTTTCACATTAAATTATCCTTCAAATTACAAATAGGGATCTCACTAAAGAAATCACATAATAGATTCCAATAGTATTCTAAAATTTTCCCATACCCCATGTATAATGACATGTGTATTTAATATATATATCTTAAATCCAATAATATGAATTTTCATTACATGACACAATAATCCATGAAAAAATCATAAATATCTTACTCTTTTAAAATCATTGAAGCATAAAAAATTTCAATGTATTAGTTCTAAATAATTTCCCTTTTAATTATTAATAATAAATACCATTCATAGACACATCGAACAAAAAAAATTTCTTCCCAAAATGGGAAAAGGATACAAATGTAAGGATTATCACTAAGACTCAATAAGGGTAAACAAGGGAGATATCAATGATCAGATGATCATAACATGAAAATAAATTTATGGGAGCATGCTCATAATATATGAAAACCATACATAAAATATCATATAAAATTATATTGATTCATTTCAAAATAATTATTAGTTCACATAATATACATCATAATATAATCAAAAAATAAGATATATGAAATCATAAAAATGACTTCATACATAGAATTGGTTAATAACCATTAGTATAGAAAAATATTTCCTCAGTAATCAGGTATTTATTAATTGAATATTATGTTGCCCTATGCTCAAACTCAATATAATCATTGTATTCCTAGTTAACACCCAATCATGTTATATGATATTGGGTTCACTCCCAAAATCATCAATGTACTTTGTATAAAAAACCCAAGACTATCATAGTGTACTGAGTCCCTAACAAAACTTGTTTCACTCCCCATTCCATTACAACTTATCATAGGAATTATAAATCACAACCCATTAAATTAGAGATTTATATTTTCTGAAAAAGTTAGATAATGAATGTAATAATTTTTTGTGACATGATATCATATGGTATTCATCATATACTAAACCAATAAAGAGTGTCATTTCATAAAAAAATTTTCATAGCATAACCCATTACAATTGAATGAGTTTCATAAAAACTAATAACTAATTTGTGTAAAAAATGAATATAAATAATGAATATGATATCTATATAAAATATCCCCATTAAAGAATCAGAATCATTGACTTCTATTTTCATTGATGGATTACAGGATGAGTGAAATAATTTTGGAGGAAAATGGGCATTTCAATTTGACATACATTCTCTAAAAAACAATGATTTTGAAAATATTATAAAAAACTTATTTTTTAAATAAAATTAAATATATTATATATTATTCAACATAATGTTAATTTATGTTTATGGGAATATCCATTAATGGTTTATTAGAAAAAAATTTAATTTACATATTTTCATAAATTTTTTATGATGTTTAAATCATATATACTAATATATTTCTTATCCATCACCATGACATTAAGAAATTCCTTATCAATTATTGTATAAATAATATAAAGAAAGATTATATTGAGGAATAATCATTTAAGGATAACCCACACCAAGAAATCAATTTTAGTTTTTGTTCCCAATTTCATGATAATTTTACTCAATTGATTATATATTCATTCCAACTAATAAACAACCAAAATGAAATTTTCTTATGTAAAACACTATAACATATAAGATATATATTTCGTGTTACTCATCCATTTATCAGAATCTATATGATTTTCACACCTATTAAAATAAGGTGGATTTTTCATCTTGAAATATTCACCATAATATTATTCTAACCTTTTTCCATTTGGAATCTATTCATTACTCATATCTCAATAATGTTTCATAATCATGGTCAAAATATTTTAATTCAATCTACTATAAAATATGATTAATCATGTGGTAAAACGTTTAAGTGTCCATTGAATTCAACAATAACAATATTATTTTTTGATCTAACCATTGACTAAAACCTAAAAAATATATTTTGGGCAACAACTTTGGTAGTTAGAAAATACATAATGCTGAAAAATAATGTATTGGATGTATAAATCATGAAAACTTAATCATAATATATGGAACCATATTTTAAAACCATGAAATGTTATATCATAATATATTCAATTATTTCATTATTGTTCATTAATAGTCTATGAAATTCTAAAACATATCATTTGGGATTGTAAAACTAAGAATCCAATGCAGACAATTATTGTGTTTCAAGTGGTGATCGATTCAAAGTTAAATTCTCCCTTTTATAGAGTTATTTCTCCAAATTAAAACTCTTATAGATCCTTATATACATTTAATATATCCAAAATGGTGTAATTTACTAGATTCTACCATCTCTATCCATCACTATAATTGTAGTAATTTTTCATTTACATTAACTTATCCTTCAAATTACACATAGGGATCTAACTAATGCAATCACATAATAGATTTTAATAGTTTTCTAAAACATTCACATATCCCATGTAAAATAACACATAGATTTAATATATATATATATATATATATATTTATATATGAAATATAATAATATGAATTTGCATTACATAACAAAATTTTATAGGAAAAATTCGTATATATCATACTCTTTTGGAATCATTGAAACATAAAAAATTTATATGTATTAATTATAATTAATATTTCCTTTAATTATTAATAATAAAGACCCTTCATAGACACATAAAAAACAATTCTTCCCAAAATGGGAAAAGGAAACAAATGTAAGGCTGATCACTGAGTCTCGATAGGTGTAAACAAGGGAGATATCAAGGAATAGATGAGAATAACATGAAAATAAATTTATGGGAACATGTTCATAACATATGAAAACCATACATAAAATATCATATATAATTATATTGAGGAATTTCATAACAATTGTTTGTTCAAATAAAATTAATCAAAATAGATTCAATAAATAAGATATATGATATCATAAAAATGGCTTCATACATAGAATTGTTTAATAACCATTATAATAGAAAAAAATTTCCTCGGTAATCACGTCTTACTTTATTGAATATAATATTTCCCTATTCTCAAACAAAATAGAATCATTGTATTCCTAGATCACACCCAATCTTATTATATGAGATTGTGTTCACACCCAAACACATCGATGTACTCAGTGTACAAAACCCCAGAATATTATAGTGTATTGAGTCCCTAACAAAACTTGTTTCACTCCCCATTCCATTACAATTTGTCTTCAGAATTATAAATCACTACCAATTAAATTATAGAATTATATTTCCCCAAATTTTAGATAATTAATATAATAGTCTTCTGTGGAATGATATCATAATAGATTCATCAAATACTAAACCAATAATGAATTTGATTTCATGATCATTTCCTCATAGCATAACCCATAAAAATAGAATGTGTTTCATAAAAACTGATTAATAATTAATATAAAAAATTAATATAAATAATGAATATGATATCTATATAAAATATCTCCATTAAAGAATCAAAATCATTGACTGCTATTTTCATTGATGGATTACAGGATCAGTGAAATAATTTTGGAAGAAAATGAGCATTTCAATTTGACATAACTTTTCTAAAAATAATAATTTTGAAAATATTATAAAAATAATTATATTTTAAATAAAATAAAATATATTATATATTATTTAATATACTGATAATTTATGATGTTTGGAAGACCCATTTATGGTATATTAGAAAAAAAATAATGTACATTTTTTCATAAAAGAAATAAAATATATCTTTAAGAAAAAAAATTATTTCCTTTAATTTTTTTAAAATTAACGAATAAATAAAAATTACATTAATAAATTCATTTATAATTATAAAACTATTTTTTGAAAAAAATTTAAAAGAAGATTGATATTAAATAAAAATGTATTCTGACAAAAGAGAGTAATACATTCAATTTTCCATACAACATGTTTTCAATTTCATAGATACACAAAGTGAGGACAATGTGAGTAAATGTTTTATTAAGAAGAAATATCTAAAAAATAATATATTTCTATAGTTTCTTGTGATTCAGGTCAATAATATCTTCATCGATATCAAATTGATAAACAATCCCATGAAATAACGAAGTTCTAAAATAAAAGGCTTACCTTGATTTCCACTTGTTCTGAAATTATTCTATCCTCTCGTATAAAAAATTTATAAATTTATAATTTAATTATAAAATAAATTAAATACATAATAATTCATATTTAATTGTTATATGAATATATTTTTAGTCTTCCATAAGTTTAGTGTTAGAAAATGAATTACATAGTTAATGAATATTGTAGACCGTATATATGCAAGAACACGGCTATAATTTTGTGATGAATGAATAAATATAAGGTAAAAAAATAACTAACCAATAAAGAATAATGATTATATAATATATATATTTTATATTTCCGCATTAATAATTATTTACATCCATGTTAAATTATGAGGAAAAAATAATCACATCGCTTTGTGAAGCTAGTAACCCATAGATACACGTGAGAGATGTTATAGTTTTCCAATGGTTTGGACGAAGTGAAGATAGATATGTTATTATAATTACATTATAATATTTATTTCATAAATATAATTCATATAATGTAATTAAAAAATTACAACCATCAATGATACATGATGATGGAAAATGAATTTTGTCTCTTTGTAGAGACGTTGAGTCATAAATACAAATGAGTAATGCTTTCACATATCATTTGAAGGAATGATATTTGATGGTGGCCATTCAATTATTATAATAAAATTATTAAATATTTATGATATTTTTAGATATTATATTCTGATAAATCCCAAATATTTAGTAGAGTTTTCTGATGAAATATATTGAGAGATGTTGGTGGGAATATCCATTAATGGTTTATTAGGAAAATAATTATTTTAAAAATATTATAGAAATCATTATATATTAAATAAAATTAAATATATTATATATTAGTAAATATATTGTTAATTTATGTCCATGGTAATATGCATTCATTGTTTATTAGAAAAAACAAATAATTTACATTTTTTCATAAATAAAAAATAATTATCATTAAGATTTTTTTATTTTAAATTTTTATTAAATTCAAGAATAAATAAAAATTACATTAATAAATTATTTTATAATTTTAAAATTATTTTTGAAAAAAATTTCATAGAACATTGATATTGATAAAAAAGGTATTCAGACCAAAGAGTGTAATACATTCAGATTTCCATAATACATGTTTTCAATTTCCTAGATACACAAAGTGAGTAAAATTTTAGTAAATGGTGTACTAAAAAGAAATATTTACAAAATAATAAATTTATATAGTTTCTTGAGAGGTAGATCATAAAATATCTATATCTATATAAAACTGATAAATAATCCTATGAAATAATGAACTTGTAACATAAAAGGCTTTTGATGATTTCCACTTGTTCAGAAATTATTCAAACCACTTGTATAAATAATATAAAATTTTATAATTTTATGACCAAAATTTATTAAATACATAATATTTCATATGTATGTGTTTTATGAATATATTTACAGTCTTCTATATGTTTAGTTATAGGAAATGAATTACACAGTTAATGGATATTTTTTATCGTATATTTACAAGAACACTGATTTCATTTTTTGAGGAATGAAATAAAATTAAGGTAAATAATAAATAACTAAGGATGAATAATGATTATATAATATATATCATATATATTTACCACATTAATCACTATTTACATCCATGTTAAATTCTGATGAAAAGAGAATCACATCACTTGGTGAAGCTAGTAGTCCATACAGACATGTGGGAGAAGTTATAGTTTTCCAATGGTTTGGAATAATTGAAGGTAGATATTATATTATCATTAATTTTTAATATTTATTTCCTAAATATAATTCAAATAATATAATTAAAAAATTACAATCATTAATGATACATGGTGATGTAAAAATAATTTTGTCTCTTTGTAGAGATGTTGAGTCATGAATACAAATGAGTGACACTTTCACATCACATTTGAAGAAAAGAGGTTTGATTGTGGACATTTAATGATTATAATAAAATTTAACAATATTTATTATATGTTTAGATATTATATTGTGATAAATACCAAATATTAAGCAGAGTTACCTGATGAAACATATTGAGATATGTTGGTAAAGAAGCTTATATCTTCTTCGGGGGACATACTTTAGATATTCTCTTAAGGACCAAGGGGTTGTTAAGTTCGAATTATTTGTAGCTAATGAATTTTTGAATGGTTGTTGGGATGAGAAATTTGTAATGTAATTTTACCTATAATGTTCAATTTCATGTGATGTGGATAGAGGTGTTCTTCCTTTTTGAAATTTTGGGATGGACAATGATTGAATGTTATAAATTATTTAATTAATAAAAAATAGTTATAAAGATTCATCTTAATGACTCATATTTATGTAATAGATGAGTTTGGGTTCATTTAATGACAAAAATGGTCAATTTTGTATCACATTTTACATATATATATATATATATATTTAACAATTCGATAACCCTTTTGACAATTACCATAAAATAAATATTTTCTACAATTTAAAGGGTAAATAATTTTTCAATAAAATAATATGGAACATTATATTGACCATGGTTGACTTTAATACTATGTAAAAAATTTTCTTCAAAATAGGAAAATTATATAAAATTTATATCATTTAAAAAAATATAAATTATTATAAAATATCTTTAATGACAACTTTTATATGTATTAATTACTTTTAAATTAACAAATTCAATTAAATGAGATAAATTAGAACCAAAAATTTTAAAATATCCCAGATCTATCATATTAAACTACAAAAAACATGGATCACATTATTTATATATAATTTAATTACTTTTCTTTTTTGTAATATCATTAATTTTATTTTCTAATTAATTGAATAATTTCTACTTCATTGTTACATATAATTTAAAGAATACATTTATTTACAAAAATTACAAATAAATATCCATACTAAATATAAAAAAATTATTTTTCAAATTTATATTTGTATGAAAACATATACTAACTTAACTCATAGGTTAAAATTTTTATATTTATTAAAAAAGATATTATGTTATGTTTTATATTTATAAACATGTGATATTAAAAAGAAATTATTTAGATGAAAAATGATAGAGGAATATTATTATTTTTCATGATGATTTTTTATGATTTTTTCTTAATAAATATATTTTTTTCAAATATTAGGGTAATTTTGGAGCCCTTATCATACATTTTACGAAGAAAAACACTTGATTTACCCCTTATATTAGTATCAAAATTACAAAATATAATATTCTTGATTTTCAAAAATTAAAAGTGACTTGTTTAGAAAAATAATATCTCACGATTCAAAATATTAAATCCATTTTATGATATTTAATTTATATAAGTGTAAAAATATAATGATAAACCAATCATACAAAAATTAGTATAAAACTATTTTTCAAAAAAACATTATCTAAACTCACTGTATGATTTATTTTTATATCATGACTAGAAAATATTTATTTAGTTCAAATACATTTGATTTAATATATAAAATATAAATTTCATTAAAAAAATTATCCAAATGTGATCAATATAATTTATTACGAAAAAAATTAAATTTCATCCATATAGACACTTTATAAGACTATTATTTTTTGTTCTTTTAACTTATAATTTATTTATTTAAAAAATATTATGACAAATGATTAAATTCTGACCATTTATTTTTCATAATGTTTTTATTCATAATAATAATATATAATCCATTTGAGGGGAGATATATAAAAATATTATAATAGTATGTTGTGGATGTTCTATAGTCAATGTTGCTTGTAACATACACTATAAAGGAAAATATATTTATCTGGATGAATAATTTCATAATAAAAACCAGAATTTATAATAAATCATGGATGACATAAATTTAACATTATAATAATTCTATTGTAACATGTTAATAGCATTTGAAAATGAAACCCTTCATATAAGAAATGAAAATCACAATTCATGTAATAAAGATTTCTATTTTGTTTGTTTCATAATGAAAAAAATGAACATGATCCATAAGAGAATATCATTAGAATAAAAACTACAATGATGGAATATAAATAATCATGAAATAGAATTTTTACATATTATTCATGATTATTTTCCAAGATAATCATTGTGGAATGGGGTCACATCCCAAACCATTGTAGTAGTCAGGGTTCACTACAAAAACTATAATACATAGAGGAGTGACTTACTGAATATTTTTTACATTCTATTATAGTACTATATATAATGATATATTAATAATTTCCTAATTTATTGTTGGGATATATAATTTTGGGAAAAACAAACCTAAGTTATCGTATAACCACTATCCTTGGTTATGACATAACCAATGTACTTTACTATAACATAACCTCCAACACATAATGAATAACAGAAATATTATTTCCATAAGATCATAAAACATTCACCATATAAGATCCCCTGGTAATAAATGGGTCTTATAAAAATTTTATCATAGAATAATCTGTGTAAATTATATAGGTAACATAAACAACTCATCATTTCATCATTGTGAAACTTGTGGAAAGGTAATCAGTATCATAAAATAATATAATAAAAATTATATACAATAATGAGAAAGAAAATGGATTTTCATATTTTATTATATTCATAATAATCATATACACCATTAAAGGATATTATTATTGATGATTAAAATGACCATTTTAATCATTTTAGAGAAAAAACAATTTAAAATTGAAATAAATATTTAAAAATATATAAATATCACAATTTTAATGAATATTATTTTCATTGAAATTTTCTATTATAACATGTTTGTAATCATCATATAATGTTTTGGACATGATGGTGGGAAATTATTCTCAATCTGTATAGGTTATGATAATCATTTCATTCGTAATTTTGTCCGAAAATGAAGAGATCGCCGTATATGAAAACACTAGAAGAATATAACTATTAATATATTATATAATTGAAAAAATTTAATAAAATTTCATAATAAATAATTATATAATAGAAATAATATCACAAAAACAATTTCCAAAAAACATATATAAGGAAAACAAAAATAATTTTTTTATAAAATTGAAATGAAGTCATATTTCATTAAAAAATTATATTTCACATTTTATTACTTAATTGAGGGATAAAAAATTTAAATCATTCATTCCTTATAAATATAAAATAGAGGATAAAATTAAATAGTTTCATGAATGTTAGATAATAATATTTCTCATTAAAAGCATAATTAAAAAAAATCTTCATTAAAAGTGATATCATATCATAATAGTCTTACCCTAAGTTTGACTATATCCTAATGATCCCTAAATACTTTTATAATAAAGTTAATATTATTAAAAACCTATTGGAAAAGAACATAAATTATTTTTGTATAATATATATTCAATATATATATAGATATTTATTCATAATGGTATAGATAATGTGTGAATTAAACTATTATTTAAAAGGTTTGTCGATGATATTGATGAACAATATTTTCATTCTATTTAATATATGAGAAGACAAATCGTTAAATAAATATTCAAAATTATAATAAAAATCATATTTTATAAATAATATATATTCATTAGATCCATCCACCATTATATCCATGATAAAATGAATTGAAAATTTTCGTACATTGCTTTTTAGAGGTAGTTGTCCACATGCATGCATGAACTACATTATTGTATTTCCAATGTATAGAAGGTGGAAAGGTAGATATGATATTATTATTCACAAAATATTATTGTGTCATATATTTAATATATTAAAATTAAACCACCATAGTACAAATTGATAAATAATAATATCGAGAAATGAATTTTATATCAATATAGAGATGATTAGTGGTAATTACACAAAATATAAATTTTTAAATATAATTTGGTAGATGTGGGGTGAGTATTCGATGTTTTAGGATCATTAAGAAATTTCTGTAAATTGAAGATATTTATTTTTTTCTATTAGTATATCATCCATATATTTATAGGGGGATAAAAAGGATATTAACAAACAAAGAGGCCGGTTATGGAAAATACCACTTCTATGAAAAAACTCTTTTATATATCGAATTATGTTCTTTTGGGTTTCTATATAGGGTAGAAAAAGACCAATAGATTTATTATATGGTATTGATGATGATAAATTTTCTTATTTTTTTGACATAAAAGGCTCATTTATATATAAATAATACAATGGAATTATGTCATGTTATTAGGGAGTAGAAGAAAAAAATATTATTATCTGGATAGACTATATAATAAATTCATTTTTAAGAAAAATAATTCTAAAAGGAATACAGATGAAAATGGGAAAACATGTCAACCATGTAATACCAATCTTCTCCTATTTTAATATTTACATAATTTTATAATAATTTTATAAAATATTATGGTGTTAAAATAGAAACATTTCTATACTTGTCAATATTAATTTAATTTGAGATAAAAGAAAAATATTAAATAATATAATCCAAAAATAATGTTTTTTATCATCCATAATATGTTATATATATTAAATAAAGATAATGGAAGACTATTAATCTGTAAAATTATATTACTTTTAATTTATTTTATATTATTCATTTTATTTTCATTTAATTAATGAAATATTATGTAACCATTGTATAAGAATTTAATGTTATTATGACATTTCATAAAATTATATTTAAATAATAAAAATTTATAACATATTATTCATTAATAAATAAATATTTATATTCTTTTGTAACATTATGTTGACCTTATTTGATGAAATAATTAATATTAGAAACTAATGGACGGACACATTGTAACATTCCATATTTTTGATATTATATGTTTCATATTAGTGTAATATTTACCATTAAATAAATAAATTATATTACTAAGATGAACATAGTATAGTTCAATTCATTTATAAAACAATAATATCTAACATTTTGGACTTATCCCATTGTTTTATCCATGATTATCGAGTATTACCCTTTATCAATGTGATAAATTTACCACGACTACTATTCATAATAACTAAAATTAAATGGGATATATTTGTAAAATTTATCCACTGAGATTCCAAATATGGAGTAAATTTTTTCAATTTCAGTTTATATAACTGGATATAAATATATTTCAAATAATACATGAAAATGTGACAAAACCCAATTTCTACACATAATTCATTTGTCGGTATTAAGGGGTAGGATGACTTTTCCACCAATAGTGATTCTTCCATAGCATGATAGAAGATAGATGGTTTACATTGATGCATCATGTATCAGGATGAGAACTATCAAGATTTCAGGGGATCGAGTGGTTTCATATGAGTCTCTCTATTTAAGAACATACTATTAGAATTACATGATGAATGATACTGAAATCACATTATTATTTCATGATTTTCATTGTTGGAGGAACGATTTATTAGTTAATGGGTTTTTTGTTCTATATCAATATGTTCTTCTACTACATCTATAAAATGTACAAAATCCACATTTGGTAGATATGTTAGTTTGGTTATCACATGTTTTTTTATTTTTCATAGAATATTCCTATTGAATAAACACTGAAATAGATGAGTCTCTATGTATTATGGCTCAAAATCAAGCAGTTTAGGACGCCACTAGTAAATAAAATTGATTTCCTTTTTCTCTGAGATGGAATTTGTGGTTCATGATAGTCTCATGAAGACATTTTACTCATATTTTGAGTTTAATTCCACTATTTTGGATAGTTTATGGATGAGATAATCTTTAAATATTTATTTTTTGTCTTATGAGAGTGAACTACAGGTTATGGCCCACCACATGGAAGGACTATTGAAATAAATAAAATTATATACATACATGGGTATGTTTGGGTTCCATCATAAATTCAAGAGAAGTTAATGTTAAAATTTCAACCCTCAAAATGGAAGGTACAACCTTAATTTTCTATTATCAATTGATATAAACACTTCCACTAATGATGGTATGTTTGAGACAATTGTTAGTTTATTTTTCATGACGAGTTACACCTGTTAAAATTTGAACGAAAAAAGAGACTTACTAGTATTTTATAGTATATTACAATTCCAACGTGTAAATAAGATAATTTTTTCATGGGATTGGTGATTGGATTACCGAGGTCTCCTTGAGGTAGTGATTCCTTTTCTATCATTCTGAAAGGCTCACAAGTGTCCCCCATTTCCTTCATATATGGGAAAGCATCGTCATGGATGAGTTTGAGAGAAATTAAATAAGTGATATTGTGAAATTATATTGGGTTACTCATAATTTTTTAATAGATTGGGATTTCTATTAGACTTCTCAATTTGGGAAAATCTTATATATATAATTTGGTAGATTTGTTCCCCTCAGCATCCTATACCACCCTTATACTGATGGGTAGTCATAATTCAAAATATATGTTCTATTGGGGAGTTTATGATAATGTTTCCTTGTTTTTTTGTGTTCTTGGGATAGGAATACACCACTACTCTATTTAAATTTTAATAATATCTATTATAAGAACATTCAAATTGAAAATTTTTAGGGATTGTATGTTAGGACACACTAATCACATTAGGGATGGTTAGAAGAAATGGATGTAGCACTAAATGGAACTCATTTTGTTTATCATACTTCAATGAATGTCCATTTGATTAGAAATAAAATGGATACTAAAGTGTCTAGAATGAAAATTTTTTATAATGTCCATTAATGAATAAAATAGTTGTTGTTCTAAGATTGGGCCTTTTTTGTATCTCACCGAGGTTGGGAAATAAAATGATATGGAGGCTAGGTATGTATTCACTATTTTACTTAGTCCACTTAGAGATTATTGTGAGGGTTTGGTAGGTAACCTATCACATCAGTTACCTCTGAGGTACAAAGTCATGCAATAATTCATCCATGTATCACAGCTAAATCACTTTGACAAATACACGAGTCATAATATTTAGTCGGATGATGTTGAGTTATAGGTAGATGCATCCAAGGTGGAGCATCTCAAATGTATCATTGATTAGAGAATAAGAAATATCTATGGTGGTCAGTTCCCTTATTATGTGTGTTAAAGAAATAGCTTTGTGTACAAAATGTTTCATCATCGTGAGATTCATATGTACATATCCAATGGCCGGAACCATTTTCAGATGAATTTCCATAATCATATGAGAAACAAGATTATTAGTTTCTTTACAAGGGGAATATTTTATGATTCTAGGTGTTCTATTGAGCCATTGGACTTTTTAATTTTAGCATAATTCCTTTCTATTTATATAATGTTAATTATAATGAGTTCATGAGAGTTTTTGGGTTTTACGAGGATGTACAGAGCCCAAAGGCTTAATTTTTTGTACAAATAATGGGGCATCCCAATTATTAGAAGACATTTAACCCAGTAATTGATTTTTATCTTAACTATAATGGGAGTTCAGTGAGCATGTGTTTTGTACATGGTTTTGCTAAACTGTATGACCCATGAAGCACACTTGTACTATTTATTTCATATTTTTCAAAATTGTAAAATACATGGTCGGTTTACATTTCTTCTATATATATGCCATGGAAATGAGAGGGGGGTTTTAGGAAGAGTGTTTTTCATGATTGGTGGATGGGTTTCCCAACTACGCGGATATACAGTGAAAACTAGTTTCGATAGGTTAAATGCTCATTCTTCCTTTAAGGTTTTAAATTCATAATCCAATATTTCTTTAATATTTTCTATTATAAAGGTGGTATTTATTCTCATGTTTGATATTCTCTTAATACCTATTCTATTATTTTGTGTCAATTCCCCATCAATACTATGATTCCATTTTTGATCAAATCATTGGATACCAATATATGATTTCATCATCCTTAGGCTCATATTTCCATCAACCATTCTATTGAGGAACATATTTCGGTGAAATATTTTGTGCCCTATGTTAGGATGATCATCCATTATTCAATTTTCATAAAATATGATTTAATTTATGATCAGATACTAAATGTTTATTATGCCATGTATATCTAGTAGAATGATTATCGGCCTAATGTGGTGAAATAACGTTGAATTTTGGTATAAATATTTTCTAGATAATTTTTTGTATAAAATATGAGATAATGGAAGTAAAAAAATATCAATTTATAAATACATGTGAATAGAATAATGTTTTTGAAAATAATTATTATATAATTTTCTTAAAAGGAAATATATCATTGAAAATAAAAAAAATGAGATTATAACATGAATTCTTTATCTGATGTATGTCATTATTTATAATAACATAATATTAATTTATAATAATTATTGGTTTACTATACATATATTATGATTCCATATTAAATCATAGATTTATATTATTCATTCTACTATGATATTAAATATTCATTTTCAGAAATGATTCATTATTTATTTGCATAAATAGATGAAAACTTATATGTTTTCCTATTATGTTTTGTTTCTATGGTAATAGTATGTTAACCTTCATCTTGTTTTTATCATATCTAGAATATTATTCCTGTTATATTTATCAATTTTTTCATTATATATAATTTTATACCCATTCATATAATGTTGTGATGATGAATGAATCATGATGCTTCTTGGAGATGGTAGTCCATCGACAAGATGATGTGGAGTAATCATTTTCTAAAAAATATAAATGTAATAATGTTTTGGAATATATTATAATTATTGAAATTGAAAATATTTATAATGCTCAAATTTAAAAATTACCAAAATTACTATAATAGTACGTGAATACATCACGGTGATTAGAGATATTACACTTGTATACTTAAGTGCTGCTTTCATTACCTAATTAATGGATAAGTAGATGAATAAATAATAAAAAACAATCATATAAAAATGTAATTATATGAAAAATACTTATTATATTATACAATCATGGTGTTCGAAAAGATTATGTATCTATAAAGGATAATAAAATTATGATCTAATTTTTGAGTAATAAATGGTATTTGGACAACAACTATTTTCTTACACCATAAGAATTTTACGGCCTGTATTTCGATCAAACCAATCAATATAGATTGTGTGTAGGAATTTTGGAAGTGGTTTTGGTAGGGATTGGATTATATATAAGTATTTTCACCTTTACTGAATCGTTTTTCCTACTATCCATTTACAAGTGAGCGAGAGGAAAAATGAGAAAATATAAAAAATATTTAATGATATTAATGTATTACTCATGATTTAGGGTATAAAATTGCCTATTTTTAGAGTAAAATAATATTGGGTCAATATATGGTGATCAAATTGGAATTATAATTGTTTTTATTTAATTATAACTTTAAAAGAATATTAATATAACCCCTCCATTAGTCTATTATAATTTTTTTCGTATTATTGAATTATTTGATTAGTGGCATTTATCTATATCCAAAAATTAATATGCCCACATGAAAATATTGTTACATTATTATTAATATTATTAATTCTATATAATGATGATAAATTCATTTATGTGAATTATGTTATTTTTTTAAAAAACTTTTCAAACATGATAAAAAAGAGTTTTTAGAAAAATGTGTTTTGAAAGTAAAAAAAGAAATTATAACCACCTCATGAATAATTATTATTCATATTTAATTATATTTATTATAATTAACTAATGGATAATTATGTTACATAATTATAAAATTAAATTCATGATATAACTTTATAATTTTCTTTTTTATTAAAAATGATAGTTTTATAAAAATTCACTACATTCCCATATTTAAATGAATATAAATAATATCATAACATAATAAATAATTCACTGTAAGATAACAAGGAGAATATGAATTTTATAAATTATTTAAATTCCCTAAATAAATATAAAACTTTGTGGAAGAGAATTATAATTTTCTCAAAAAATTAAACAGAAACCATTGTTTCAAATATAATTATTTTTTTCAATGATAAAATTACACTAATGAAGATAGATTACACATTTACTATTAAATTACCATAAATGAACAGAGATTTAAATATTTAATTTCTATTTTAGGAGTGATATAACTGATAACTATAATCATCTCATTCATATAATAATTTTGAAAATTTTATTTTATTCGTTTCTAAACTTATTATTTTTAAAAATTCTCTAAACAACATCAATCACAATTAATGAAATATAAGAGAAATAAAATGAATAAAATGAATATTTTTTCAAATGTAATATCAATTTATAACATTTATTGATCATATAATTTATCAATATTTAACATATTGAATAATAATCATTTTTACTGAATATTATAAACTAAAATAATATATTTAATAACATAATAACATCAACAAAAAATAATTAAAATTATACTTATACGATGTAAAAAAATATAATAAATTCCTAATAAATAAAATAAATTATTTAAGAAAAATTATAAAATAAAATATAATTTCCAGGTACTTGATCCACACTCTCCTCATTCATTTATCTAATGTGGATATACATCTCACTACTGTGGGTGAATAAATTTTAACCTTTACCATTATCATTTCTAATCATTTTTAAATTTCACTGTAGTTAAAATTAATAATGTGACTATAAACAAAATTATATTTCATCAATGTCAATAATAAACTCCAATAATTGATATTTTTATATATGAAACTATAAAAAACTTGATATTAATAAAAAACGTATCTTTGAAAATGATTTTTAAAAGATTACTTCAATGGATAAAAAGTAACATCATTTGACAATTTCAATAATTTTATAAAAACCAATTAATAAGGTTCCAATTATAATAATTCCACATATATGATTTTATCCATAACAATCTTGTTATTAACAAAACATCATCAAATTCATTTGAGACTACACATATTCATAAACCATTTGTAAGTGATAATTTTTTTTTAAATATTTTGAAAAATATAAATTTCTATAAATCTGATGAATAAATCTATTATGACATATAAATTCATGTTCTACAAAAGAACCAAGAAATAACAATATAATCTATAAAAAACTAGTTTCTACAAGGAATAAATCTTGATTAAATATCAAAAACTCTGAACATTATTTGTATATCCATTTTCATGAGTTATTGTAACCAAATATTTCATTAAAAGTCTTCACTATTATAGCAAATTACTTGGCATAAAACATAATGTAGTAATAAAAAAGGACTCCCTGAAATTTTGTTGAAACTTGTTACCATATATTGTAATAATCCTAATAGAACTGTTTAATTTAATTATTAATATCATCCACATTGATATATTTATATAAATAAGTTTACTCTAAAATTTATTTCTCACGAAAATAAAAATTGATAGAATAATATAATACATACATACTATAAAATACCAACTAAATATCATTAAATATAATAATTTACAATTATAATTATACATTTTATACATTAATGCATTCAAAATGTTATTTTTTGTAATAAATAATATAGAGAAAAAATATAATTTTATAAAATTATCACTTTATGAAAATATTTCATTTCAATAAATTAATAATAAAAATTAATAGAAAATAGTTAAATACAAATAACTAATCAAAAAATGGATGAGATACATTGATAATTTTATGTTGTTTTCAGAATAATATAAAACACATTTTCCAAAATTAGAAAAATGAGACATGTCCTCCAATTATTAATTTGATCAGTGAAAATATCACATCCATATAAAATGATCCCTAATTTTAACATAAAAAATTCTTGATCATGGAGAGATTGAGATAATGAGAAATCAAGGGAGAGAACATAGATTTTATATTTAACAATGACTTAATGTAAAACAATGATCTACAAAAATGATATAATCTAGAAGAAACTGGGGACCACTAAAAATTCTCTTGAATGACTATATCATCACACAATGTCATTTGGGTTGAATAATATAATTATTGGAGGATAATATATAAATAAAAATAAATTCATTACATAAATAAGAGTTTATATTAAACATTAATGGTCCTCAAGATCGTGTATTCCACCATGAATTTCTTATTCTAGAATATAGGATTATCATCCATGGTTACTTGGACACTCTAGTTGGACATGAAAAGATTTTCATTCATAATTAAAATATTAGTTGGACACCAAGCTCATGAATGAAACAATGTAGACCTGGAAAACCCTTAAAAACTCCTTAAAAGAATAAATCAATGAAACCAAACATTATAAAAATTAAACCATTTTAAATACAGTAGTGTAAAAAAAATTAATTATAGTGTATCTAACCATAAATATGAAAATATTTTGAATCAAAAAAACAATACACTTCAAAATAATGTAATGAAATATTTAGATGAAAAATTACGAGTTCTAATTCACCCAACTATATGAAATTCTATAGATAAAGAGCCCAAACCTTTTCCATTATTAATAAAATCATTCCTTTATTATCTTATCATTACCCCATCTATTTTCCATTTCACTCAATGTATCCTTATATAAATCAATAAATTTTTAAATAAAAAATACACTATCCCCAAATAGTTTTGTCTCCATTCCTATTACATGAATATGTTTCTCAATATAATATTAATCATGATCCATAATTACTGTATCCCATATGATTACATTGGTTGGTTCTAGGTTATATTTTAATAAATGAGAATCATGGACTAAATGGAAAATCGGAGATTTTACTATAACATAACAATTAACACAATGATTATGGGTGATGTATAATAATAAATATGAGAGAATAAAATTTAACAAAGTAAACGAATTATAAAGGATATTGGTCATGAATTAAATTGGAAATCATCTATCTGAATTAGATATCACTTGTAAGCAAGAGAGTCCACCACGATTTACCCTATATCCAAATATAGAAAATCTCCGTATCATTATGAATGGTTTATTTATAGGATATAATATATTCACCAATAATCACTAGACTGTATTGGGTTCCTAATAATCCATTTAATTTATCATATACATTTTTTGAAAATGTCCCATATATCATTGTGTAAATTTTCATTAATTTCTATATTTTAAATGTTTTAATCATGGAGTAACATTCAAAAAAATAATAATTCTATCATTACAAATATAAATTAATTGTTATTTATTTCAGTATAAAATATATAGACTCATTAATGATATCACATATATATGGTGAAATCTGAAATGTTTTTACATGAATATTATTAAACCTATTCCCTAAATAGTCCACTTTCCAATTCACCTAGACACAATAGTGATCAATATGGTCAAAAAAAATCATTTAAAGGTATCTATTTGTATGGATGGTGGGTAAATAAAAGTTTGAACAAATCCCTCTAATAAATGTTTAATCATTGTTGAATTTTAAAAAAATAGACACACCAGAATAAATATTTTTTCCCAAAATCTGAATAGTAAGTTCTATATTCTTATATATATGAAGGAAATATGGGATACTCATGTTCTACATCATACACATTGTAATATGTTCTCACAACCAGAATCATTATATGAACATTGAATTTTTTTTCTATATATATATATATTATAGAACACAATGATATTATTAAATTTCGTTTACATAGATATTATAAAGTTCATCCATTGAAAAAAATCACTTCTAAGGCTCATATTTTGATCTTATTCACTATATGAACTAAAATATCATTCTACCATATTAATATTGGTGATCCAATAAAAATATATAAATAAATTTCTCTATATTGAAATTTCATAATGGTTAGAGGTCATATAATGCATCCTATTATTACTAAATCAATTTCAGCACAAAAAAATATAGCAACCCTGAACCTTGTATCCCAGATAGCGTTCCTAATACAATTAAATTTTCATATGATACAAGGAATTTCTTCCTAAATGAATGAATAGTTTTTTATTCTTGGTAGACTACATACATACAACTATAACATCACACCCATCATCATTGGATTGAGAATGAAAAAGGATATTGTGTGGCCTTATGTGATATCCCCAATATGCCAAAGGTGAAATAAATTAAAAGGTATTCATGATTATATCAAGGATGATATTCCATTTGAAAATAAACAACCCAATAAATCATTCCAGAAAAAGATTTACCCATTTCAAGATACATGACAAAATATATAAAAAACACTATTAAACCTATTTATATAAAAATAAAACTACAAAAGAGTACCACATTAGATTAAAATTAATACCAATACCCAAATAGGAAGAAACAATTAGTATGATAACCAAATATATCCAATAATTCTACATGATATATGTTGCAACTCCACAAAAAAGACCAATTATCATGATGAACTACTTACAAGATGTGATACTTTACTGTTTCAGTTGTCCCTTTACACAGTATCTATAAAATCACCAAAGATCCAATGCAGGGGTAAGTAATGAAACTCAGTAGGCATTCCCTGAATTAATTCCCTACTCAAGCCAATATTTTAGAACACATTATCACATTAATATAAAATATCATATATAAAACAATATAATTTTTTAACAAATCCAATAATTTTAATACAAAATTACTTTCCCATTCTAAAATAGTATACATGGATTGATTCCAAGTAATTAATTCCAAACAATTTATCTTTTAATTATCATTACCCATTCCACAACAAAAACCACACACTACCACATACATAGATTCTTGGATTTTCCATTAATGGTGGAACTTCACATCTATTAACCATTCCATTTGATAGTGGTACTTCACGACCATGGTACATCCCATTCCACACACACATAAATTTTTAAGCAAACCAAATTCTAATACTACAATTTTCAAACAAATTAAATAATTTAATTAAAACCAGCCATTGATTAAATACGATAACTATAATCCATTTCAATAAAACTACCTTGTTAATTAAAAACACATTTCCATCAACTATTCAAATAAAAACAACATATTTATTGAAAAAACAATTAAGTAATACCATTCATATAAAATATAAAACATTTATTTATTTTATCTCCATTAATCAAAATAAATTATATTTTTTAAAACCATCAATTTAAAATCATGTTACCATATTCAATTTCCACCATAACATCGAATTTGTGTAATTCAAAAAAATACCACAAAAGGGCGTTTAAACCAATTATAACTGAAAAGTTTCAAAATCAATTTCCTACAAAATATTATATTTGAATTAACCCTTCTAGATATAATATTATGAGTCAAGTGTGAATCATATTACCTCAATGTTTATGTTGAAAATAATGAATCTCACTAAAACACCCCCACAAAACCGTGTTGAATCTACAAAAGGTAACCATAGATCTTTTATGATATCTTCTATAAATAAAAATATAATAATAATATTCACCAACAACCTTAGATCAATCAACAAGAAAACTTCATATATTAATTTAAAATTGGTAATGATGTATATTTAAGAAAAAAACCCAATTCCCACCTTAAAGGAATACTTTACATGGGAATCAAGCTTCATCACAACAAAATATACATTCATATTACTTACAACTTAATGGTAAGAGGTTACATATCCTTTGGGATGCGAAGATATAGAATTAGTGTCAATTTGGTGAAAATGGGGGGTTAAAACATAATCTCAACATAGATCCACCTTTAAGATCTAGTATTTAAACCCTGCAAGATTAGTGGAAATCTTATGAAAATTGTTCACGAACCTTGTTAAAGATTTTTCCTCAAGATGGAAATGTAAATATTTTCTCTAATGGTTATAAAAACCATGAACAAAAATTGTAACACCCCAAGATTTCATATAATATTATTTCTTCAAATTAATTTACTAACTCTCAATACACACAATACTGAGTTCAAGCGTATCACGACTTACCAAACTAGCCATTCAAATGCGGTTATGAATATTATTAAATGAATTTTGAACTATATATTATTATTATAATTTTAGAATCCATATAATGAGTTTATTATATATAATGTAATATCAAATACATCTTTTTTCAGAAAAAAGATGTATTTTTCAAAAAATGCAATTTTACCGCCTTTTAATGGAGAACCATTTTTAAATCCAATTTTTTAAACGTTAATATATTAAATTTTCTCAAAATAAACTTCTTATTTATAATTGGGACATAATTATTTAGTATCAATAAATTTTTTTGTTTTTCTGATAACTTTAATATTTGGGTGAATAGTGAAAAATAATATATTTTCACTGAAAACAACTTTTTTATTCAAAATAATATATAGTGTTGGATTATATGTTTTAATGGTTTAGAAGTATATTTAGATTAAATTTTTAACATTTAATCCAATGATGGTCATTTTAAGTAATTTCACTTTGAGATTAGACACAAACTAGTGGCAAACTTTTGATAGATATTGTTTCTTAAAAATACGCCTTTTGGTATTTACAAAGGGAATTAAATTAAAATTAATAAATGTATCTTCTATTTTTAGAATTTGGTATAATATAATTCAATTTTGGATTCAAAATATTGAAATTAGTGTAGTGTGAATTTTTGTTATTTTTTTTTTGAAAACGTTCAATTTTTGATGAATAGTGAAAAAATACTGAGTTATAATTTAAAACTGAATTTTTTTAAATAATTATTTATTTTATTAAAATTTATATTAGATAAAAATATATATATAATACCTATAAAAATTTAATGTAATTCATTGGATTCAGTTTATAATTATTTTAGATATATAAAATTCTTTATAGAACTTTTCACGGTCTCTTACCCACCTCCTAGAAAAATTTTCCAATTCACATAAAACATAATTTTACTGCTTCTGTGAGTGGAATTTTGAAAATTTGAGAGACATGGTTAATATTAAAGATTAAAATTTGCTTCAATATGATAAAAATAATTTTGTTGTGAATAGTATGTTTTTTATTTTATTTACAAAATTTAAAAATAAATACGGTAATTAAGGGTAAAAATGATATTAATATTACCCTAACAGAAGTCCTAATTATATTAGAAAAGTTTATATCAACTCAAAACCAACTTAGGAATATAATATTATCATTTAGGTTACACTTGGATTAGATTAGGACATTTATTATTATTTAATTCAAAGTAGAGTTAAAAGAGTTACCATCAAACATTAATAACTAAAACCTTTTTAATATAGAGTTATACATAAGTTAAATTCGATTATAAATATTAATTATAAATATAAAAATATTTCTTACATAATGTTATTTTATTTATAATTTTTAGACATTAAATAACTAAGGTTATTTATGACACAATGATGATGCAATAATGACCTTATTAATGAATGAATCAAATAAATGGTATTATTAATATTACAGAAAATATAATTTCAATTTTTTCATGACATAAAAAAAAATTTCTAGGTGATTATGACATCTAAGGGCTGATTAAATGTATCTAGTTCGAACTAATCAATTTGTTATGACTTTCACAAAAACAAAATACGAAATAGTGTCAAAATAGACATAAATTAATATTTAAAACAAATACAATATTATTGGTAGATATAATATTCTTAAAAATATAAGGTTCTTATAAAAGACTTATATATTGATAGTTTAATCATTAATGGACCACTTGGGGGTCTATTGGATGTTTATAGTAAGTTTATTAACTATATAATATAAATATACAAAGTGACATGGTAAATGTCAAAGAAATTAATTAAGAGTTAAAAATAAAATATAAGGTTTATATAATGACAAAAACCTGTCTAAAATCTATTGGTTGAAAGGATTTAGACCCATATCCACCTTATACATTGAATAATCCACTTTGGAAACATTAAAACCGAATATTAATTTATTATAAATTAATATTTTAAGTTTTTTCTAAAGAGCCCCTCCTTCCCCTTATAAAAGAACACCACTTCTAACCAATTATACACACCTTCAAAGCCTTCTGGATCGGACAAACACTACCATAATACTCTATAAACTTACCTCACTTAAACAAGATGAATTATATTGATCATAAAGCCAACCTAAGGAGCCCTTATGATCAATTCAAAAGGTAGAACCCGAAGAAGAGGTAATGTTTTCACCACTCTTTTTCAAGTTCATTTCTTCTATAACTTCTTCTTTCATTGTTATTTCCATTATAAAATAATAACTAAAGATTCATTGAAATACTGTTATGATATTATAAATATTGTAAAACCATATTCATTATTCTATTCTCCCATTGAGTGACATGTCACCATAAATCCTTACGTATGGCTTACCGTCTCCATGTCGTGGTGTGATTGTTATTCAATTTTTTTATTTGGATGGGTATAATAATGATGTTTATTTCATGTAAATAATAAATATATCATGATAATTATTCAGTATATATGTTATACCATCCAATTATATATTATTTTAAAATCAAAAGAATGATATTTTTGCTCGTGAGTAAATACGGATTACCGTCTCCACGACGCGATGAGATTCATTTCCAAGTTCACAATTCTTTGATGAATATAAAAATATATATTACTAATACGTATTTAATATATGACATAATATTTATACTGGAGATATATATATTTATATATATAATTATTTTGGTACTTACATATATCTTATTCACTAACATCCGTTCAATACTATATGAAAACTGAAACAACATTAATGCGTTCGTTCGGACTACCGTCTCCCAAAACTGTGTTTTCCATTTCGGATATACATCTATTATACATATTTATATTCTAAATATATATGATATATAAATCATTTTTTATATTCTGGAAGTATTTTAATCATGATATAATTGATACAATCAAGAGTAACATGTTAAAACATGTATGATAAAGAGAGCGATTATTACCCAAAATATTAATATAACATAAATATTATTATTAAATGTGTAGTATAAAGTCATAAATGAATAATGAATGATATCATAAAAATATATATGGTTTTGGTATAATTTAATAACATACAATATTATTCATAGAGGATGTTAAACGTACCCTCGACTAAAGTAAAGTGCAAGGTACGACGTTTTCATCTCACTTCTTGTTCCAGTGAGATTCATGCCATATTGCCACTAGTAACTTTTGTGTGGTGTATGTTCTACCCATAAATGTATTAATTGTGTAATAAAAATTAATTTTTGTGTATTTACATATTAATTGTATGATATCACTTTCATGGGGTGTATGTTTTGTATGTTACCAAATTAGATGGGTTATTTTCACAATCACATTATTATCTGAGGTAGTTCTCACGTAAGTATGTATTGGGACTTATTTATTACCCATTTACAAGTCTCATAAAAGAGTTTTCAAAGGGATTATTTTTTGGAAAATTTTACTAAAACATCATTTCAAATGTTTTAAATTTTTATTCTTCTAAATCTCTCTCTTTAATGTTCATGTTTTCAAAATGGTTTTTAAGGATTTATTTATATGGCCATGAATGTTTTTTAAATGTTAATTCCTTTCAAAATATTCAAAGTGATATGGGAAACATTGATTAAAAAATGTTTTTAAAATTATTCTTTTATAAATTGTGTGACTTTTAAATGTTTTCATGAAAATGGATATTTCTCTAAAATACTTTTACAAATCATTTTTATCTATATAAAAATCATTTAATGGTTTTTAAACATGTTTTGAAGTAGATTTATCATGATTCAAATATTCTATATTGTATTGAAGGTTTTTTTTTATTTTTGACTATGGTTGAGTTATTTTTATTCCATTAATGGTTTATTAATAATGTTTTGGAATTTTTTATGCTAGTTTTAATATAAATGTTTATGTTATGTTTAACATTTTCTTAAGATGAATGTGTTTGACAAGTATGTTCTGGGTTGGGGTCCGGTTACAACAGACCCTCCGGGTTGGTGTCCTGGTATTAAAGGCACTCCAGGTTGGTGTCCGGCTATTAGAGGCACTCCAGGTTGGTGTCGGGTTATTAGAGGCACTCCAGGTTGGTGTCCGGTTATTAGAGTCACTCCATGTTGTTGTCCGGTTATTAGAGGCACTCCGGGATGGATTCCGGTTATAGAGGCTCTCCGGGATGGGTTCCAGTTACAGTTAGCCCTTAGGTCTTGGCATGAGGCTTTGACAAAGAAATTAATGCTCAGCATTATGCATTCCATCATTATGAATGTGGTTAGTGATATTGAATTTGATTATTCGACTAGTAGAATATCAATTTGATCATGTAAATGGCATTAAATCATTTTACTTTTTCCATATTATGTTGAAGTTCAAGGTTAAAAGGATTTTGCTTCAGTTATACATTGCCATAAATGTTTATTCTTATTTATTAATGTTTCTCGTGTATTGTTATCCTTACTGAGGTTTTGATCTCACCCCTTTCTATGTTTTATTTTTCCCATGATTCAATGAAGTGTATTTTTATTGATATATATGGTTAATCCAAGGGAATAATGATGTTTGTGAAGGATTACTTATGCTGTTTTGTATGTTATGAAGTATAATGTAACATTCATGTATTTAATCTATTTTCCAAGATTGCTAAATTGACCGGTCTTTTTGGACTTGATTCCTTGTAATCATGACAATGTATTAAAATAATGCACCGACTCTAGGTAATTAGGGTGGTGGCATTACAGTTGGTATCAGAGAGAGGTTTAGCAATAAATTTGGAAGCTAGATTTAGATAAACTCTAATTAGAGCACATAGCCATATGATAGAATTTGAGGATTAATACAGAAGAATTCCCTAAAATTTTGATACTGTAGAGATTTTGTTAGTTTTCTGAGGAATACATCCCTATATGGATATGAGCAGATAGAGGCCGCTCTGGAACAGATGTACCTAGGGGAAAAACTCGAAAACACCGCTTTGAGCTAGACTCAAACAGGAACTAGTGCATGACAACAGGCCTTGTTGAACACATGGTTACGAAACGCCCAGGGGATATGATTAGGATAATTCCCATTTTCTTTACAAACCATTATGAAGGGTTTAGGAGTATATAATCCTGCAAGGAAGACCTTTTTATGATTATTGATTATATCCATAAAATGCTTAATTTATATAAAGTGTTTCTCATTTTTGGGATTAGGTATTTCAATTCATAAACTAATCTAATGTGTTCCAGTGTTTAGAAATGGCTCCTAGTAGAAGGAATGAAAACTCCAACAATACGCATGACACAACGAGTAAGAAAGATCATATATTTCAGGGTATTAAACTAAAATTTAGAAGGGAACTAGTCTCCCATGTATTATAATCTTATGAAGAAATAGTATCATGTGTTGATAAGATAAGTAATGAATTTATGGAGTCCAATGACTTTGAAGGGAAGCCAGATAAGGAAAGGATGGTAGAGAGAATGACAGATAAGGGGATAAAGGTAAAGAAAGATTTTTCCATATGTGATTACTATGGAATTAATCACCATGGGAAATACTTGAAGGGAATGGGAGTATGTTATAAGTGTGGAGAAAAAGGATACCAAGTTCGTGACTGCAAGGTTAAGAAAATGGTTTCAAATGTACAATGCATCATCTGCAAGGAGATTGGACACTAAACAAACCAATGTCCCAATCATCACATTATGCCGTAAATGATGCTATTGTATAATAATCAAGTTATGATACTACCATAGTTGATGAAGAATGACTCATGATTCCCTGTTGTTATTAAAGAATTATTTCAATTGAGTGTTGTATCAATAGTATACTGGTTACATGAATTGTGTAGATAAATAAGGATTGTACTGTAGTACTATTTCATTAGTAATTTGAGATTATATTGTCCTGATACTAATGAGGAAATTTTGGTATAAGGGATGGTTTATTTTCGTAATTCAGGATGATGGTGTGTTGTAAAATAATACACGATGAAGGCATTCACATGTTATTACATGGAAAAAAGGATTGTCATTATGTTTAACTTCCTTATAAATGTTGGATTGAGAGTTTGGATATAAGTATTTTGGATAATTCTAATTGTTGTAAAGGATTAAGTTAGAAATTGGATACTATTTTAATTGTTATTTTTTGATTTCCATAAAAAGGACTACCCAGAGGTCGGGCGGAAACCCGTCATGTCCGGAAAGTCTGTGAGACTTGAACCCATAACTGAAGGGAGGCATGGGTGTATCACCTATCACCGACCCACGTAATGTCCCAGATTTAATAATGTAGTTTTTTAAAGGTTTTAATAATTGAATTGTAAATTAATTATTTTTCAAACACTATACGATTAGGATAAATAGAATATATAAATATATATATTGAAATCTTTTAGAGTGAAAGATGAGTTTTTGTTAGGAATTATTTGAAGGATGAAACTCTACTTGTAAAGTATATATATTCCCTATTATTTAATGGATAAATTAATTATTAAACATTAGGTAGGGATCATAGAAAAAAAATGTGTTATCCTAATATCTTACATATTGTTGAACCGAAGGTATTTTAAATCATCATAGATTAGTGGCTTTGAGGCCCACAATTCTACAATTGTTTATGATTGATGACCTCAATCAATCCCTATAAATATTTACATTTTCCTCCAATGATGCGTCTCTAATTTCAACCAATGTTATCCTAATCGAGATCATAATTTGGTTGTGACTTTTTCAATTCCATTTTTCTCTTATTAAGACTAAATCTTATTATCCCAATTTCCGATATGATTTTTCCCACAAAGGTATTTTCTATTTTAATCATTTTTTCGAAGAACAATTTCAAATTTCGAGGTTGAAATTTATTGAAGGAGGGTCGAATGTAACACCCAAATATTTCATAGTACGTTATTTCTTCAAAGTAATCCAATAACTTGCACTACACACAACATTGAGTTCAAGCGCATCACAACATACAAAACTAGCTGTTCAAAAGCTGTTATGTATAGTATTAACTGAATTTTGTACTATATATTATACTTATAATTATATAATCCATATTATGAGTTTCTTAGACCTAATATAAAAACATATTCATTTTTCAGATAAAGGAAGTATTTTTTAAAAAAATGCAATTTTACCGCCTTTTAATGTCGAACCATTTATAAATCCAATATTTGAAACTTTAATATATTCAAATTGACAAAATAAACATATTATTTATAATTGGGACATAATAATTTAGTTTCAATAAATTTTTTGTGTTTTTCTGATAACTTTCATATTTGGGTGAATAATGAAAAATATTATATTTTAACTGAAAACTACTTTTTTATTGAAAATAATTTATAGTGTTGAATTATAAATTCTATTTCTTTGGAAGAATTATTATATTATATTGTTATCATTTAATCCAATTATGGTCATTGTATGTAATTTCACTTTTACATTAGACATAAACAAGTGTAAAACTTTTGATAGATATAGTTTCTTAAAAAAAATCTTTTTGGTAATTACAATGGGAAATAATTTTAAATTAGTAAATTCAAATTATATGTTTTCAATTTGTATTAATGTACTTCATTTTTGGATTCAGAATATTGAAATTAGCCTAGGGTTAATTTTTGGTATTTTTCTGAAAAAGATCAATTTTTTTATGAATAGTGAAAAAATATTGAGTTATAATTTAAAAAAGAATTCTTATTTCAATAATTATATATTTTATTAAAATTTATTTGAGGGAAAATATAAATATAATACCTATATAATTTCATTGTAATTCATTGAAGTCAGTTTATAATAATTTTAGATATATAATATTCATTATAGAACTTTTCACCGTCTTTTACCGACCTCCTAGGAGAATTTGCAAATTAACATAAAACATAATTTTACCGCTTCTGTGAGTGGAATTTTAAAAATCTGAGAGACATAATAAATATTCAGGAGTAATCCATGGTTCAATAAGATAAATATAATTTTTGGTGAATAGTAATTTTTAGTTTTATTTACCACCGTTCAATGTAAATAGGTTAATTAAGGGTAAAAATGATATTAATATTATCCTAACACGTGTCCTAATTCTATAGGACAAATTTATCTCGACCCAAAACAACCTTAGGAATAAAATATTATAATTTAGGACCACTTGGATTATATTAGGACATTTATTATTATTTAATTCAAAAAAGAGTTAAAAGTGTTAAAATCAATGTTTAATAACTAAAACATTTTTAATATAGGGTTATATATAAGATAAATTAAATTATAAATATACATTACAAAGCTAAAATAATTTCCTACATAATGGTATTTTATTTATCAATTTTCGACATTAAATAATTATGTTATTTATAACACAATGATGATGAAGTAATTACCTTATTAATTAAAGAATCTAATAAATAGTATTATAAATATTAAAATAAATATAATTTCAATGTATTCATGACATAAACAAATTTTCTAGGTTATTATGACTTGTTAGGGATGATTCAATGTATGTTTTTCGAAGTAATCAAGTTGTGATGACTTTCACAAAAACAAAATACCATATAGTTTCAAAATTTACATAAAGTAATATTTAAAACAAATACTATATTATTTGTTGATATAATATTCTTAAAAATATACGGTTCGACCAAACCCTTCCAAAATAATCGACTTTAGAGGCATTAGAAACTGAATATGAATTTATTATAAAATAATAATTTTATGTTTTTCCTAAAGAGCCCCTCTTCCCCTTATAAAAGGATACCACTTCTAGCCAATTCATCAAAAATTAAAAGCTTTTTTGCTCAGAAAAAACCTACCCAAATACTCTGTCAACATTCCTCACTTCATCCTAGAGGATTTAGTTTGATCAGAATCCAACCTCAGGAGCCCTTTTTATCAAATCAAAAGGTAGAACCCGAAGAAGAGGTATTGTGTTCACCAACCTTTTTCAAGTTCCTTTCATTTGCAACATCTTATTTACATTTTTTTTCTTTATAAAATAATAAATAAAGTATATTATATATGCTTTGATGTTATTATAAATATGGTAAAACCATATTCATTATTATATCCACCATTTTAATGACATGTCATCATGCGTGCGTACGTACGACTTACTATCTCCATGTCGTGGTGTGATTGTAATTCAATACATTATTATTTGGATGTGTATAATAATGATGTGTATTTCATGTAAATAATAAATATAACATGATAAGGATTCTGTATATATTATATACAATCTAATTATATATTATTTTAATATAAAAAAAATGATATTTTCGCTCGTCCGTACGTACGGATTACCGTCTCCACGACGCGAGGAGATTCATTTCCAAGTTCCCCATTCATCGACGATTATAAAAACATGTATTACTAATAAGTATATAATAAATGACATAATAATGATAGTAGAGATGTAAATATTTATATATATAATTATTTATGTACTTACATATATATTATTCACTTACTTCTGTTCAATACTATATGAAAACTAAAACAGCGTTTATGCGTTCGTACGGACTATCGTCTCCCAAAACGGTGTTTTCCATTACAGATATACATCTATTATATATATTTATATTCAAAAAATATATGATATATAAATCATTTTTTATATTCTAGAAGTATTTAAATAATTATATAAGTTATACAATCAAGAGTAACATGTTAAAACACGTACGATAAAGAGAGGGATTATTACCCAAAATATTAATATAACATGGACATTATTATTAAATGGGTAGTATAAAGTAATAAATGAATAATTATTGATATCATAAATATTAATATGGTTCTTTTATAATTTAATATCACACTATTGTCTTCAAACATGATATTAAATGTACCCTCAACTAAAGGAAGGTGCAAGGTAAGGGGTTTTCATCTCACTCCTTATTCCCGTGAGATTCATGCCATATTGCCACTATTACCATTTGTGTGTTGTATATACAGCCCATAATTGTATTCTTTGTGTAATAAACATTAATTTATGTGTATTTATATATTCATTGTATGATACCTCTTTCATGGGGAGAATGTTTCGTATGTTCCCAATTGGTAGGTTTAATTTGACAATCTCTTAATTATTCGTGGTTGTTTTCATGTAACTATCTACTGGGAAATATTTATTATCCATTTACATGATTCACAAAAGAGTTTTCAAATGGAATCTTTTTAAGGGAGATTTTAGTAAAACATCATTTTAAATGTTTTAAATATTTAATCTTTTAAATATCTCTCATTAATTTCCAGGTTTTCAAAATGTTTTTTATGGATTTATATATATGTAAATGAATGTTTTTAAAATGTAAATTCCTTTCAAAAGTTTCAAATTGAAATGGGACACTTTGATTCAAAAATATTTTAAAATGTCTTATTTTCTAACTTATGTGAATTTCAATGGTTTTCCAGAAAAGGGTATTTCTATCAAAGAGTTTTACAAATCATTTTCATATATGTCAAAATCATGTAATTGTTTTTAAACTTGTTTTGAAGTTGATTTATCATGATATAAATATTCCATATTATATTGATGGTTTTGTGATATTTTTGACTATGGATGAGTTATTTTTATTCCATTAATTGTTTATGATTAATATTTTGGCATTTCTTATGCTAATTTTAATACGAATGTTTATGTTATATTTAAATCCTTTTTTAAGATGAATGAGTTAGGAAATTATTTTCCGGGTTGGGGTTCGATTACAACAGACCCTCCGGGTTGGTGTCTGATTATTAGAGGCACTCTTTTTTGGTGTTCAGTTATTAGAGGCACTCTGGGTTGGTGTTCGGTTATTAGAGGCACTCTAGGTTGGTTTTCGGTTATTTGAGTCACTCCGGGTTGGTGTCCAGTTATTAGAGGCACTCCGGGATAGAGTCTGATTACAGAGGCTCTCTGGGATGGGTTCCAGTTATAGTTAGCCCTTAGGTATTTTCATGAGGCCTTGACATAGAAATTAAAGCTCAACATTATGTATTTCTTCATTATGAAAGTGGTTAGTAAAATTTCATTGGGTTATTCGACTATTAGAATATCCAGGTGAACAAGTAAATGGCATTACATCATTTTATTTTTTCCATATTGTGCTGATGCTCAAGTTTGAAAGGATTTTTTTTACTTATACATTTCGTTAAAATTTTATGCTTAAATATTAAATTTTATACTTTATTCCAAGAAGTGTATTGTGATTGAAATGCAGGGTTATGCCAAGGAAATAATGACGTTCGTGAAGGATTATTTATGTTGTTTTGTATGTTATGAAGATTAATGTATCTTTCATGTATGTATTCTATCATCAAAATCTGCCAAACAGATTTGTTCTTCGGGACTTGATTCATTGCAATCATTCCAATGTATTAAAATAGTGCATCGACTATGGGTAATTGGAGTCAGGGCATTACAAATATTGTAAAAGCCAACTATTCCAAATTTAATGGATTTTAATGGGTGGCCTAACAAATCAGAAACAACAGGCACCTTCCCATGCACCTTCCCCTTAGCCTAATATCTCAATTTTCATTGTCTTATGTAAGAGTTTCATGGTTTCCCTGAACCATGAACCACTATTAAAATATCAAAATGTCAAAAAAACACTAAATAGATTCAAAAAACACAAAAATATCGCCTAGACACATTATGTAGTTAAAATACAAAAATTAAGAGATTATTACATTAAATTGTGGGTTCTACACACTTTTATTGAAAACCATAGCAACATCCAATTTTAATAATGAAACCCCTTTTTTGATTTTTATTCCAAAACCAAAACTATTAAAATCATTAAAATAATAGGAACCTCATTTCCATCAATCCATTATAATTAAAACCATCAATTTTAATTAAAAACCAACTATCCATGAATCAAAACCAATTAGAAATTTTAAAAACATGCTTTTATAATAATGTTACATTATTCAATTTGCACAATACAACCAATTTTCACAACTCCATAACACAACACAAAAGGGGGTTTCCACCAATCATTAGAAAAAAAGTGCATAATAAAATTCAGAAAAAATAATCAATTTGAAATTATTATTTCCTTTGCAAGGAATTAAAGTCGATAATAAAGCCAGTAACCCCATTATTTATGGTGAAAATGTTGAACGTCAATTAAACACCCACGAAAATAGGTTGAATAACCACAATAACAATTTAGATATCTCCCCTTTATCATCAAGAAGGACAAATATGATCATGATTGTCATAAAAAAATTTATCTATCCACATAATAATATGATCATAGAGACTACGAAAGAGAGAATGAGAGATAATAATATCTATTAAAACCCCCAAAAAATACATTTTTTAAGATTTACTTTACAAATTTGTCTTCATATCACCATGAAATCCCTTTTAATAAAATCCAATTTGATTTTAATAGGTTAAAAATCTTTATTTGGGAGAAAGACACACGTTATGGTCCAATTGGGGTAAACAATGAGGGGTTATAACATAATCCCAACCTATATCCACTTTTATATGATCCAGTTTTAAAAACATCAAAAATTAGTAATACAATTTGAAAAAATGGGCACAAATTGCGTTCCATAATATGACTCTAGAGGTACCATACATGGTTTACCCCTAATATTAGACAAAATGTGCAACAACCATGAAAAATCCCACTATCCCAGTTTTCCTAGTTTCTCCCATGTGTCTGCATGGTTTGGATAAACTGTTATCCAACCAATGCACCTTCCTAATATGATTTTCCTCACTATGCATCATTTCCAATTAACGTTTAACAAATTCCCCAATCCTGCAACTACTATGAACAACTAGAAAGGAACTAAATATACTCCAAATGGTTTCCAAATACTCTCAAATAACAAACAAACACATAATATTCATAAAATAAATTAATTAAGGTATTATAACTTGAAAACGACTGTATATTATTTTATCCTTACATTAAGCATGGAATAATAAAAAATAAAAAAATACCTAAAATTTTCAAGAATATATTTATTCCATATAGCATATCCTTGGATATTAGTAATAGAAATTTATAGAGATTCCTATGAAATGGAATAAAAATAATAGTGATATCAAATTCTCAATAATGGTCAAGTACAAAAATATGATATAATGAATCAATGATCCAAATAAAATTGGAAATGAATATAAATAATGACACACAGAAATTAAAAAACTAGTTAATGCATAATCAATACGATATTAAATTAACTAAACACAAAAACCATTTTAAACCAAATTATGAGAAATAAATTTTTCTATCAACAATATCATTTGAAAATCTAATGGATGATAATAATATGTGGCATCCCAAACCTGAATTTCACATAATAGGTGCGACAAGCTTTGTGGTACACCAAGTATCAAGTGAATCTCCACAAACACAAGAGGCAACCAAATATAAATGAGGGAATATACTGTTTTTGAGGAGAGACTATACACTCATTACCAAAGTATAGAAAATCTGATAAATATAATTATAGGTAAATAGTGGAATAACCATAAATAAACAGTAGGCATAATAGTAAATAGAGGCAACAAGTACAATAAATGAAATCACTAAATTAAAATACAGGCAAACAACTGTGGATGATATGTCATGTATCTATAAATATTAAAAACAAGGTTAAAAGAGAGAAGAAATGAAATGTTATATAAAATTATAATGTAATTTAAAAGAAAATCCCAAGCATTGCAAGCTCTGGCACATTATTCAGCTAGCAAACATCATCCTAAATATCATACAATCTCGTCTTTGATGTCGTATGCTTCTCTTTATCAAAAATTGTATTCTTGTAACCTACACCGGATACTGAATGGATTTCAAATAGTGTGTGAGATAAATCTCAATGGGACACCACCAATGGTGTCTATAAAATCTGGTAAATGTAATAGAATATTATTGTGTGCAAGTATGAATAGATTATATAAATAAGGATAATGTAACTAAATACCAAATTACATACAAAATCCATTGTATAGTGGATAGAAATAACTAGTCTTTTAGTTGATTATTACCAGATTTTAAATAATACACATGTTAAAAATAGTGATGGTTTATTTTTATGACAAGGAAACCTGTATTGACATTTAATAAATTTGTTATAAGACATTACACAATAAGATACATACTGAATCCAAGGTAATCATCCAAGATAAAATATTGTTAAAGAGAGCGAAGGCCCTATTGGCTATAACCATGGCCCACACATTTCATCGATAGATCCAAGGAGTGTATCCATGGTATCCTTTAATACATTGTGTGGGATCCTATTGTGTCATAATAATGTTTAATTAATAGGATTGGATTATGATATACATGGGTCTGAACCTATGAAAGTAATTTTCCTGAATCAAAATTGGTTTACTGAGTGCTTCTGTAATTCCTCGATCAGAATCCAAGGCATCCTTGAGTTAGTAAATTCCTATATAATTATGAAGACATGCAATATTTCATCTGGATGAAAAATTTCCTTTCACTAGTGTGATATGTTCATGTGGCATACAACCATTATTTATTCCATAAATGGAATATTTTATAATTAATTTTTATTCCACTACCTCCCATTAATGTGGTAAGGGGTTCTATTGTCACACAACTGATATTTCATTCATATTTAATATGGTCAAGTCATATACTTAATAGAATTTCAATTTCCATTTAACATTTAATTATCAACATGAAGCACATGCCTTAGGTCGATCAATTTGTGAGCATACATTGTACTTTTCCTTGTGAAATACTCAATTTAAATCAATCTATTTCATTTAAAAAATATTACCCTTAGATGGGTGAAGCCAATTCACCCCTAAATGGTGGATCAAACATGTAAAATACTAAAAAACCAATTATGGAATAACATCTTGGATGGGATGGATGAAGTTTTTGGAATAACCACAATAATGAAATCACATATATGGAAAGAGAATAGCCATGTAGTTTTAAGGATTATATCAATGGAAGATAAATTAAAAAAACACCCGATGGAATTGATGGGCCACATTTGACAAATAAAAAAAACAACAGACATGAATGATGAGTTATATACCACCCACCATAGAAATCTATGTACCTCCTCCATTTGTATTGACCCTTATTTTGGATTGAATTAGAATAGATCTATGAAAAGAGGAAAAATCCCCACACCACGATAAAAAATTAAAGATAAAAACGGGATAAATGCTTAAACAGACTTGAGTAGTAACCTCTATGGTTTTAATTTGATGAATTGAAGCTTGAAGAGAGCCCACAAAAAGGATATCTTTAATCCCTATATTTGGTCGTCAAAATTCTACAAAATTAGATGTATATAAGAAAATCCTGATGCAAATCACATAAGTGTAGAATTGGTGCATTACATTGATCCTCAAAAGCACAATATATATTTTAACCATAAAAAATAGAAGGCGAACGGTTTGTCCTCACGGATTGAAAAATCATGTGGAAAAAATTAATAAGTAGCTCGGAATAAAGGGCATATTCATGGTTAAGTTTCATGGTCATGAAGCAACCATTCAATATTCCTCTGCCTAAAAATGGATCATCCGTACGGTTAGGAAGACAGTGTGCCAACAATGTGCCAACTTTTTAACATGTCTATTTTCAAAAATTATATGTATTTTATCACTAAACATATACCTGTCACCCGTAATACATTTGGTAACCCATTATTCATCCATAGATGGACAAAAATAAAGAAGTAGATCAAAATTTATAGTATCTATTCCCGATTGAAAACCCGAGTACTTATAGTATACCCCATAAAAAGAACTCGTCCCCGAGTGCACCTTCAATGGTGGGAGAAACACTATCTGAGTAAAATTCATGACACTATACATGTATATCGGTTTCCCACTTCCATGATTTTCCCTTCACATGGCCATACTACAATAACAATCATACTAGTGGGATATAACAGCCTCAGGAAACCATTCTAATTTGGTAGATGATGTATAATTGATTCTCTTCAATGGTGCATCTGAATATATCTAATCATCCCTAGGATCTTTGGTATGAGAGAGTCCACATGATACTGGAGTAGATGTAAAAGAAGGAGTAATTTTTCTAGGGAATGGTACTTTTAAGGTAGTAGCATCTCATATGGTACTATCCCAACTCACTCTAAGAAATAAAATAGACCTACATAACTAGGTGACAACAACCCTTGATTTGTACGCTTTTATGCCATATATTGGTCGATAATCAGAGGAAAACATGATCCATGACCTCTAACTCAATAGTTCATCAATGGAGACCGTCATAAATTTTATATCTATACAGAGAAGTAGTCATATGTATTCAGATCAGATAAAACATCTATGAAGTCTCTTGAAAGAGATGAGGACCTAGTAGGGCTACCTCACATGCCTCTATGTAGCACAAGGATGAAAAAATACAATAACATAAAATGCCTTAAATTGGTCTATATTAATTAAGTCTTGAAATATTTTATTGCTGGAGAACTCAATGAGTTGGATATTGTTCTACCATGAACCTCCAAAATCAAGAATACATGCTAGGAACATATCCTATAGAAACTATATTGTTTATTCTATGTGTCTATTAGTCTTAGTGTAAAATGTTGTGCGAAAAACTACATGTTTTCCCATGGATTTATAAGCTCCCTTCCAAAATTGGGATGTGAAATGTGCACCCCTATCTGAAATTATACTACAAGGGACCATGTGGTGTCATACAATCATAAGAATATAATATCTTCCCAGCTCTTTAACTGAGATACTCTCAAAAATATGAATGACGTGGGATACATTTGGTAGTTTTTCAATGAATTCCATATGTTTATTAACCTCAAGATATCCATTGTAAACTGACTACAAAATCCATAAAAAATTCATCCCATTTCTATTCCATGACTGGATGTGTCTGTATAAAGCCTACAGGTCTCTAGTACTAACCCTTCACCTGCAGACAGGCGGAACACCTAGTGACAAATCAAGTTATCTAACATTTCATTCCATTCAAAAAATGATGGCATCTCATGTCTCAATAAATCTTCGAGAGGTCGGGATGAACTACCCACTACGAGGGGTGGGACACCTCTATCAACTCATCTCTCATATATGTAGGGACCCAGACACATCATTGAATATATATGATGTCATCTCTGGAAATTGACTAATCCATAGGTGGGTTATCTCTAGATATACTCTGATGGAGTACCATCACTTCAAGATATGATATTTTTCTATCCTTCACCTTCTCAAGGTGGGAATTGGTAAATGTCAAATGATGAAAGATAATAAATATTGTCACTATCATGAATCCCTAGATGATTCTTAAAAAAATTGGGCAGTTAATATTCATTCATCACGAGAATCCTATATTGCTTTTTGTCAATTTTTCTGACTCATTGAATATGTTACCACATTAACCTTCTCAGGAATATATGAAATATCATCATCAGTGGATTTTAGATATTCCACCCATCTTCATGTTTGACGGTTAATTCATACTGAGAAATGATATATTTGAGGCTCATGTTGTCTATGTACACCTCAAGGTGATCCTCCAAATGGTAGTGTCTCCAACAATGTAAGGAACGAACAACTACTGCTCTCTAAATGTCGTTTATTGGGTAATTTCACTCACAAGGAAAAAACTACATGGATCCATATGCAATGATTCTTTCTTCTTACATCAGAAATGCAACTAAGATAATTCTTAATGTGTCACAAATGATTTTATTTCATAAACATGTGTTTAGAATAATTATAATAGATGATGACACAACCATCTCCATCATCTCTTGAATAGATTCCATTCATGCTTCAGACCAGAAGAACATGTGACCATTCATTCTATGACCAGTAAGTTTTGATGAAAAGAATGATATGTCCTATATGAAATGACTATACTATAAGAAAAAACCCCATGAAACTCCAAATATCAACCATATTTTTAGGATTCTCTTAGGAAAATACAACACTAACCTTTTCTGGGTCAATATACACTCTTTGTTACGATATAATATAAACACAGAAGTTGATATTCTCAACCTATAAATGGAACATAGTATGATCGTATTAAAGAAGATTATCTCCAAGTGTACTCAAGAATATATCAAGATGTTTTGCATGGTCTCTACAAGTGTGAGAATACAAGAAGAAGTCATCCAAAAAGTCCTCAATAAATGTTTAACATTCGGGTGGAAAACACTATTCATCATAACAATTAAAATTGAGAGTCCCTTTATGAGACTAAATGGAATAACAAGGTACTCATACGAACTATACCTACTATGAAAATTTGTAATAGGTATGTATGATGTCCTGAATCGCACTTGATGATAACATGATCTCAGGTCTATCTTAAAGGGGAAAATTATTCATGGGATCTGGTCAAATAGATCATTTATTCGAGGTAGTGGATACTAGTTCTTGACTCTAATCTAGTTAATAATTCTAGAATCTATAAATAGACATAATCCTTCATCAACCATCATTGAAAAAATAGTATAACCCCTAGATGATGTACTGGGATGTATAAATAAATTATAATCTAAATCCACTAACTATCTCTTGATCTCTTGAATCACATTAGTTTTCATCTTTTATGGTGGAATTGAGATTAGAGATCCTCCAAAAATAAGTTCAATTGATAACTCTAACTATCTTTAAATATGTAAACCTAAATAATTGTTGGGAAATTTTCCCCTAACACTATCCACTACTAGAGGGAAATCAACATATCATAAATCGTAATCACATATGAATATATTTTCAATTTGATTTTTCACTCCACCTAGCCCTGATAATCATGTCTATCTAAAGAATACAATATATCCCAAAAACCATAATGATGATAATTGATTCACTTTAGTAATATAAACGATACTATATGGTGGTATAACTCTTCAAAACCATGTCGCTGAACCATCCATTCTATCCTAAAAATAAAATTGAATCCTATAATCTCAATATTAAATATAATCCATATAAAAGGGTATCTTCATACCTCAAGGGTATGTCCCTTCATAATCTAATAGTGTATCAAGAGTCATTGCACATTATTAAAACTATATTTATATTCTGCGAAATTCCACGATAGACAAAAACATTAATGAGTTCGAAGAACCATTATCAAATAAAAAGATAATGTAGTGGATTACACATGAATTATACTTTGTTGTATACATGATCCTATATCCTGATCTTCATGTATTTAACGTTGTGCATGAAACTAACCAGATCTATAGCCCTATAAACTTGTTAGAATACCATGACCATAACAGCTCTGTTGGTGCGACAGGTGATCAGGGTTCTGGAATCCATGATCACAACCTTCTCCTTGACTAGTCTTATTGTGGATATTTAATCTCCCTGCCTGACGTGTAATAGAATAACCCAATATTACAGGTAGAATTGAAATAGGCACATTTCTATTGTTAATATAGGAAATGTCTTGTAAATCCTCTAACGTTTTTCTATATATGTGCCCGAACAACAATTTGTTTTGTCTATATCATAATGACGATCCATGTGAACTTATCCTCCACAATAAAGACACAATTTGGAGTTATCTAAATGGGAAATATAAATGTAACTAACAAGATGAGAAACCTCAATAAAATGCATATTTCAATTGGAAGAACTACTAGACAGATGCAAAACTTATCCTCTCTGCCCATTACTATTGTCATCATTTATAGTATGCATAATGATATACGCCTGATTGACTATTGAACATAAAGTTGGAAGGCAGATGACATTCACTTGTATACTGTTGGTATACAAGATCCAATCCTCGAAATGTCTAGCACCCCAATGCTCATACTGGATAAAAGATATGTAAATCTCTAAAATCCCTCAAATGTGATCAATACACCATAACTAAAAATTAATATTGCTCGAGATTCTTGAATACCCTAGATCATTCATCTCTCAATTTGTGAAGAACAAACAAATCATAGATGGATGTTTGGAAGTAATCCCATAATGATGACCAGCCTAGGTAATCACATCCCACCAAGGTTTGGAATATTCCCAATGAATTTATGAGGGATGATTTTCCATCCTCTTTAGAGGCATCAACATATGACCAAATATAGAGCGCGTGGATTATAAAAATGACTCATGAACCAGCAGATCACCATCCCATGATAAGGTAAGAGGATGGTGGTGCTGGTACCCATGAATCATATAATCCATCATAGCTACAAGTTATGGAGCACCATGTATAGACTACATCAGACGTAGAAAACTATAAAAAACATAGACATCAGTTCCCAGATCATGTACAATATGTTGTTCCTTGAGTTGAACTCCTAGAGATATGAGTGGTGGCTTAGGGCCCACCATAGCTGGAGCATGCTCATCACCACCTATTGGAATATTTTTCTAGAAAACCATGGAATAATTGTTCTAAAAATTATCGGCACACACCTTAGGAAAATATTATATAGAAGGACAACTTCAATAACTGAGATGAACGTAAGAGAAATTACTATAAGAGGTATAATAAAACAAAGACACCAGATTGATTTAAATAGATAATACATTTCTTTTTCGGAATACATAATACATTATAGAAATAGATTCCCAAACATCATGTTATATTTGTGTCTTTTGAATATTGAGACACCGTCTTCTAGCTTGGTGAAATATCCTCAACAACACCATAATGATCTTATCCATTAGTATTACAACCTAAACCATTTCGATAAATCCTGGTAAAAAAACATATATATAGTAAGATAAATTTACCTATAATGATAAACATGTAGAAAATCAAAAAAAAAATAAACATAAGAACATAAAAAATGAACATATATTTTCAATATCAAAATCATTATTCATAGCATAAATAATGGTGATGAGTAAGGCATAAATTATAATGGAACATTAAACATTATAAAATAGAATGGGTATAAAACATGGAATTGTGTAAAACACATTTGAATATAAAATAAATTTCAGATTATCCATGGATCATATCCATGACCATCATAGTATACAAATTCTATTACGGAACGGAGTTAACTCCTCGTTCTATCCTTATATTACGGAACGTTATATACATGTCATTTCAATATTGTGTTTATAATATAGATTTAAATTCCTTTTAATCCATATATATCTCATGATATATAAATCTTTTCCTAATGCATTGGATGTAGATACATGTCCCACCCATATAAAATTAAAAACCATACATATCTATGCCACAAAATCCAATTCATTCATCTTATCATATACCATAGAATGAAATGGGATTCTTAAATATAACTCATTCATTACATAATCCACTAAAAATTATGTATTTCACAAAAAATAATTCCATAAAAAAAACTTAACTAGAAGTATAATACAGAGAGTATACTTGAAAAATAAACTAAATCTTAAATGGAAAATAGTTTAGGTAAAACGCTTCAAATTAATTATTGATGAAAATATCATTTCATCATCAAAATAATTTCTCTCTCTCAAAATGCGACACAATTTTAGAAGAATATAATTTATTTGAAGAAAAAATTGAAATCCTATAATGGAAGATTAATTTCAATAAGCTGTAAAAATATATTCATGCTGTATAATTTAATATAACAATATACCAATACTTTTTCCAGATAATTAAAAAAGAAACTCATTTCATGTAATGACAAAAAATTCCATTCATTCCATTTATTAAGAAATCACCAAAGTGTAAAATTAATATAATAAAATTTAGAATAACAGTAATAATAATATATACTTTGGAAATATGGGAATTTAGGGTAATTATCCCTAGTAAATACTTATGTATAAATAATATCAAATAATGAGATTGTAATATTAACACTTACCATAGGTCTGATATCAATTTTATATATCTGAACCACATTGATAATGAATTATATGATGTCATTGACCTATTACAGAATAATATCCATTTTATGAAAAGCTATATGATCTTATTGTTATCCATTTTAAAGTAAAATTTCATTATTACTCGTTATTTAGATATTAACTACATTGTGTTATTATGCATCTTTTTCCTAAAAAGTAATGGTTCTCCAAAATAGGAAATAATTATATCAATAAAATATACATTAAAATACTATTTAAAATAATTGTTCATTGAAAATATTTATATAGTCCTGATTTAATGAAGATCATGTAGAGGTAATCACAACAAAATTGGGTAGACGATAGCCCATATGCACACACAAGAGATGGTATCATTCCATTAATTATTATATGGTATCTGATTGGATGGTATGTATATTGTTACATAATAAATAAATTGTTTTAAAATCATATATAGATAATATTTCCATCACTATACCCATAAGGTTCATGTATTGATGAAAAATTTATTACACCATGATGTGGATATGGTAAGCCATACGTACGCACACGTGGTAATTTGTTTTGTAGGATTGATAGTCATTGGATGATAGTTGATACAGAATCTAAATATATTCTTAGTATAATTTGATACTAATTTCACTAATTTATAATGAAAACAATTCATGAAGAGGAAGTCGACAACGGAATAATTAGAATGAATCGTTAGAGGATATCACATCCTCTTCGACAAGCTCCCTCCAGTTCTCTTTTTAAAGGAAATATAGTTAGTCTATTTGAGAAAACCATAACCTATAAAACATTATTATGTATGTTTATAAAGGATAATTTTTGTGGATGGAAGTACTTGAAGGATCAATGTTATGTGATGTGGTGAGGGAGGAGGTGTTATTTTATAATTGAGTTAAGGGGCGCGTTTGGAAACATAAAATATGTTAATTTATAATACTATAAAACCCCATAAAAACATCCAAATTGATCCAAATTCAAATTTTTGAAGTATAGGGGTTTAATATCCTAGAAAAATTGTTTTTATATATGTTTTTTTTCAGAATTTAGAAATTATAATTTTAGTTTTAAATAATTTAATCTATTTAATTGTAATTAAAATAATAATTATTTCATTATTAAAAGGGTGAAATATTAATATATTCAACAGAAATTAGACTATAAATGAGATCATTAGATCATTTTAGACCATATCATAATTATTCTATATTTTTTAACAAATTTTTATGATTTTAAAATAAATTATTATAAAATTGTTTTCACAAAACAAAATACTGTCAATTTTAAAAAAATCAACTAATGGATTTTTAAAAATATCATGATAAAATTTTATCATAATAAAATTATTTTTTATTTCCATATGTGGTATAGTTCATCTTGGAAAATTATTGTTCTTATTAATTGGATTATATTATATTTATTTTAATAATATTATTAACATTAATTTGATATTTCCATTAGTAAAATAATTACTACATCATTTTGGTGTAAATATTTAATATAATATATCATGGGTAAAAACTATAAGAATAATACTATTATAAATATAAATATACTTTATTTAATTATAATATTTTTTGTAGAATTTAACTTCTAGAAAAATCCACATTAAAAATGTTATAATTATTAAATTATGAATGTGTCTACTTTAACATCACTTTCACTAAATAATATATGTCTCACAGTCTCTTATATAAGTCATAAAATAGAATTTGTCTCGAACCATGGATGATTACTATCGATATATACTATAGAAATTATATTATATAATGATTCTTGGTATTTTATTCATAGTTCATCAATTAAATATTATTTGCATCATAAATATGTAATCTTTTAAGGTAATTATTTAATTCTTAAAATTAAAAATAAAATACCATGATATAGAAAGCAATTTTATATTTGAAATTATTTTTTATAATCTAATATATATTATTTATAACTGTAATTTTAAAAATTATATAATATTTAATTCTATAATGTGACATCTTTAAATTGTCATTAAATAAAACAATAAAAATATCACAATATCTCCCAGATGGCCCCAAAACATCACAAATCAATTTAATTTGGGTAAATATGTTTATAAAGATAAAAATTACCACATTGATTCATTGATACCACCCAGATGTTCAAATTTGAACACATTATATATATTAAAGGCAATGAAAATGACACTTCTGTCTTTCTTTGTGATAAACATTATTTAAGAAAATTTCTTGGGTATGTTTCCAATAAATAACATAATTTAAATACATTAGTTTCAAGGGTAGAAATAAATTCACAAAATAAAATTTTACCATTTTTTTTGTCTTTTTATTGCTATTATAATTTTATTTTCAATATAATATATCTAATATACCGTTTAACATAACGAAAAGAATTACCACAGATATTATTTATATTGGTTAAAAAAGGAATGACATATAAAATTTTTAAATTATGAATACAGTTTTTATATCAATTATTTAAAATTAAAAACACATAATTTGAATAATTATATTTAAACTAAAACTTTTAAAAGGTCTTGAAACAGTTTTTTGGAAAAACAACCCTTTTTAAATGGAATTTATTTTAAAATAAATTAATATATAAAATTACTTTAAAATAACATAAATGGAAAGAATGAACTTATTAAAAATTAAACCTAAATAAAAACATAATTTTCCCTTATAATGTCATTAAAAGAAAATAATATTTTCAATAAAAATTAGTATTTTCATTATTCATCAATAACTGAATCTTATCAGAAAAATACAAAAAATCCAACCGAATTAATGTTTTTATAAAAATAATAAGGTTATTTTTTCAAAATTAGTATACAAAATTGTCACAACAAGATTTAAAATGGGTACGACATCAAAAGGTTGTGAAACTATATTTTTTTTGAATAATACTTCTTTTCTACAAAAAATTACATATGTTCTTCTATCATATCTTGAAAACTAACAAGATTAATTTTAAAAAGTATATTGAATCCATAAAGAGTTATTTTTTTAAATTTATAGAGTCACTTATATTCATTTATAATTCTCTGTAGAAGATTTTAATACTATTCCCACCCGCCATTATACTGAATAGGGTATAATATTTAGTTGTTATCATATACTCATTCTTACATTAAATAAATTCTATAAAAAGAACTTGAAATTATTTGTATCACAATACAAGAATATTATTTCATATAATAATGGATAATATGGTGTTGGTGTAGTGAAATCAAATCTTGGTGTATCTTATAACACAAGACATCAATGTAATTAATATATATATATATCTCATAAAATCCTAGGGTGTACATTATTCCCCCCTTTAAAAAATATTCCCTCAACATTTATTGGGGATATAAAAAGTTTTATAATAAGGGTTGACATCATAGAGAAAGAAATCCTAAAAAGGAATACTAAATCATCATTTTTAAAAATGAAATTTAGAAAGACAACATTTACCCAAACTAACTCCACGTTGGTTGAAAAAGTAGAAGAACATATGTGAAAGAGAAAAAATGTATAGGGATGAAAAATTATACCATCATGTTATGATGGAGAGTGATAGATAATATGGTTTGGAGAAAGTTATCTACCAATAATCCATTATACTACAATTATTCGAAGGACAACTAATTCATTGGATAAATAGATAATAAGATATCATTTTTTGGTTATTAAGATTTATTCCATAAAGTTGATGAATATGAGAATAAATACATACTTTATTTTAGTTCAATATCACGATTGGTCATGCCTTGAAAATTTTCAAATTTATATCTTCCACAATTTAATGATGTTGAATTAGTCATTCATGTAGTGTTAGCAGATCATGCGATCCATGAATATAATTATTGATCATTCCATATATCTCACCAAAAAATGGTTAGTACATATTATCAAATATTCATAAGTCCACAAGTAGTGATATAACACATAAATATAATAGTAATCATATAGTTTATAACTTATACAATCCATAAATGTACATCCTTACAATCCTTCTAAAAACTGAAAATCCACAATATTAGGAAGAGGTAAACTAAATCAGATTAAAATTTATCTCCGACACACATAGTGAATTTCATGGTAGTCACATTACAAACCTGATAATAAATTAATAATTTACTCTATTGAAGTAGGATAATAACATTGATTAACATAGAAACATAGTGTAAATATTCTTTCTGTAATAAATTAAATCAGATAGAAAATCCCAAAAAAAAATTATACACTGAAACCATGATATCCCTTTTTCCTTATATCAGTCATTATATAATTAATTATATCAAAAAATTTATTATATATTTAACCAATCAGTACGAACATATCATGTGTTATTCAAAAACATCTGAATAACCTATCATCCTTATCAGTACCATTCAACATATACATTAAATTAATTAAGGAAAAATAATACTATAATAATCCATAGATGTTTCCTTATTACATAATTACATAAAATTATTTATACAAAATTATTATTAAAAAACATGAAATGATTACACTATATTCTAAAACCATTTACTAAGATTTATCATTTAATTTCTTATCAATTCTTTGATCTCATATATTATTTATTGTCTCTTAATCATTTACAACCTAAATTCTACCCACACGACCATGTGGATTCACTTAATGATATTTTCCCTTTGGTTATCGATTTTGATAATGCATATACATTACACATTTAAAACATTTAATCATCATTTGTTGTATTTAATTACTATTATACTTTCCCATTGTGTAAATTAATACTTTTTCATTTGCAATAATTGTATTTGTTTCCTTCTTTTCAACACCGAACCATCTTCTATTTCCCTTGAAACATTCTCCATGATGCCACTTCCCCCATGATTTACATGATATAAATAGAATGTTCATTCATATGTGGTCACCATGTAACTCTATATTTCTAATATTATGTGGGTCTAGAAATAGAACTATTTTTAGATTATTGATCGTATTATGAGTTTTTAGATTAGGCATAATAACTACATTTACCCCTACAAATCCTATTTCATTTTGTTTAACATAAAGAATTACATTACATTTTATATAATATTATAAATTATTATGAATCCTCATGTTTCCATCTATTTTCTGAAACCCAAAATTAATAGTCTAGGAGGGACTAATTATACAAGGTAAAAAACATAATCAAGGGGGAGTAATTTTAATCTCTATCATATTAAATTTAGTCCTATATTATTCAATATCTTTACTATAATTATAGATGTGTAATGAATAGATATACTTACCCTTAGGGACATACATAAACATATAAATAGAAATATCTCTATGGATCTCAAAAAAGTTTTCACATTCTAGTTTCTGAAAGTTAACTAAACCATCACTCTAAAACCAACTATAATGAACCATGATTTACTAACATTGAAAATAAATTTAATTTTCAAAATAAATAATACATTACAAAAATTGAAACCCAAATATTGAATTGTTTTAGTGTATTTGGAAACACATAACACATTCTTCTATATTGGTGATTGATCCTAAACATATCCATCAAGTATTTTCCCCGTGAGTTTTCTTACATAAAAAATTTCTTTATATCATGGGGGAAAGAAAAAATAAAAAGGGTGAGCCCAAATTCTCAGTAAGGGTAGAAAAGGGGAACATCATTCAAAACATAAACATAAACATGTAAAAATGTGAACATATTTTTTCAATTTCAAAATCCTGAGTCATAAAATAATTTTTGGTAGTACGTACAATAAAAATAATAAAAGAACATTATCCATTATTAAATAACATTGGCTTAAAACATGTAAATATGGAAAATATATAATCATGTAAAATCAAATCTATATTGGCCAATGAATATTTAAAATACCTTCATAGTGGATAAAATCCATTACTAAAACACGTTCACTCCTCATTTAACCCCTATATTACTGAACCGAAAATACATTCTATTTCAGACCTATATTAATGAACTACATTTACTTTTTGTTTTAGCACAATCTATCTCATGAGATTAAATATTTAATCAATGGATTTTACTGAGACAATGGTCTCACAATATTATAATGAAACACATACATTTATGTGTCAAAAGAATAAAATCATCCATCATAAAATAACATACTAATTAAAATAGGTCCATTAAACATCATCAATTCATAACATAATCCACCCAAAAATGGATTTAATAAATATAATTCCACAATAATCATAATTAACCATTAAAATAATAGGGATAATATACTTGAAAAATATCCGTAATCATATATCGAAAATAGTTTTAATAAAACACATTAAAATATTTTTGGAGGAATGTATCATTTCTTCTTCAACAATTTTTCCCCACAAAATACAATTTTATTTCAAATGAAAAAAATTTACTTAATGTAATTTTTAAATAGTGTAAACTAATCTTCATGGACATAAGGCCTAAAAATATGTTCATTCTATATATGTTACAAAAACTAAATCACTAAGTATGCATTCGTACGGCTCACCATCACTACGATGTGGTGTAATATGTTTTTCACCACCACATGACCTGGATAGTTATAATTATTGAAATAATAACTATATATTATTATTATAAAAATTTATTTATTCTTAAACCATATATATACCATCCACTTCGATACAATATCATAATTAATGGACTGATAACAGTACTCGTTTGTATGCACATCCTATCATATCCATGATACAATGACATTCATTCTATAGGATCTGAACCGAATGTATAATAATTTAAATGATTTCATTGACCTATTCAAAAATCACAGTCATTTTTATGATATCATATATTATCATATAATCATTCTTATGTTAGTAATATTTAATTGTAACTCACAATTTAGATATTTAGTACTTTTCATTCTAATTAATATTTTGTAGAATAAGTTCTAATTCAACATATTAAGTCATAGTTAATTAATTAAAAACTTATATTAACATAATATATACAACATTTTATTATTATTTATATTTATATATATAGGATTTAATAAATATCATATTAAAAGAATCACTTCTTATCGTGGAGACGGTAGGTCGTATGTGCGCAAGAGCGATGTTACCATTACTTTAATTATGATAAGGTATCCAAGTGGATGGAATATATATTTATCTAGAATAAGTAAATTTTTTTATTAATTATATATAGTATATATTTCAAATTTTATACCTATTTATGTCATGTGGTGGTGAAAAAAAATCACTTAGGTTGTGGGAACAGTATGTCGTATGCATGCACGCTTGGTGATTTCATTTTTTATTGGATAGAGAGAAGGTGGAATATGGTTGTTCAAAAATATTAATAACTCCTCGATATAAAATTTATTTTGGATTCACTAATTTATAATGAAACTTACTCATGGAGAGGATGTAGATGAATAAATAATTTAAAATAATCAGTAGATAAGATTACCTCTTCTTTAACAATCTCCCTATATTTCTTCTCATAATGGCACTAGAGATGGAATATTGATAGGAATAAAAACTCTAGAATATGACTAAGGATGTTTATAAGGTAAAATATTAGGGTATGGATGATCTTATAATCTCAATGAGACGTGAATTGGTGGGGCAGTAGGTTTTATTTTATAATTGATGTTAGGGGACCTTTTTGAAACCTCACAAATATGAATTTATAATAAAATAAATCATCCATCAATTACCTCAATGATGCACCCAATTAGAATGTAACGGCCCGGACCTCTCCGGTCGATTACATTGTAAAAATGTTTTTTTGATGTGGTCAATGCGGCGAACATCAAAAATAATAATTTTTATTAATAATAAATGGTGACGTGTTAATAAATTTTTTTTGGGGTTTTGTTATAAGTGTTATACTAAATAATTATAATAATAATGTTGGTTTTTTTGATAGATCTGGTAATAATGATTTATTGAGAATTATGTTTTGAATTAAATGCAATGAGATTTGAGATATGAGAATAAATTAAAGATGTTATGATAATTGTGTAAAAATAAATAAATAAAGATTTAAAATAAATTTGGGGCGTGCCAAAAGGAGAGAGAAGATGAAAAAATATAATAATATGAAATAAAAGGGGAGGCGCACCAAAAAAATAAAGATTGGAGAGAGAAAATAAAATTTATTGAAAAATAAATATAAGAAAGAGGCGCCAGTTTTTGTGGGAGAGAATCTTGGGAGAAAGAATTAATAATTATTGGAGAGAGGGAGGAGTTATAAGATATTAATGGGAATAAAATTAAGTCTGAAATAAATATTAAAGGAGATAATTGGTGATGAATTTCCAGCGTGAAATATGACAAATGGTGATTGATTGGAGTTAGAGAAATAAATAAATAAATAATTAATAAAACATTTTTATCTTTTTTTTTTGATAATAAAACACTTTTTTCACAATAACTTCATCGTGCGACCTCGGTTTCACGAACCGTCAGTGGCAGTGCGACCCTGACTACGAGACGAAAATTATGAGTCCAATATTTGATGTCTTTTTCGGGTTTTCGGATTGGGTACCCGAAACGCTCCTGAATTAATAGATTTAATATTGTTATTATTAAGTGATCTTGTATCCAACGTATCTCCCTCATACGGTATCAGATTGACGATCCGTCAGCGACAGCGTAACCCTGAAATTATGATGGTCATTTTAAGACCATTAATGAGCTACTTTTATGACTCATGCCTCGGGTCAAAGAAACACCACATATTGATAGAATTATCATTATTATTAAAACGCGTGGAAACCGCGTGACGTGTTGTGTGTTAACCAATCAAAACATGTAACGTATGTATGGTCACATCGTGTATTCATTAATGCACGCTGATTACGGATTTACCTATTCGTTGCCTATATAAGAACGAGGTCATGTTTTATCTTCCATATCGATCGCTTCTTTGTCGCACGATGACGCTCTTGGACGATCGAGAAGTATTCCTTCTCTAACTTCTTTGTCCGAGCTCCGAATTATGATCCGTCAGCGGCCACAGGATCGTAGCGACGAGATGAAGCTTCTATGCCCGGACTTGTACCCTTTCCATCCGACCTTCCTTCTCCAGCTTCCATCCTAGGAGGCGTTTTTCGGGTTTGGCGATGGCGGAGGACACCGAAGGACGTCGTCGGAAGCGACGTGATCGGGACCTTTTGAGGTAGGGTTTTACCTTCGTCTCTCTTTTTGGTGCAACATGAGGGGTGGGATATTTTTCATTTGTTCCATGGGATTCAGTTTTACTTTAAATAAAGATAATAACAGGATAAATAAGGGTTTGGGGTTTTGTGCTGTTTCTATTGCCTTCCAGTTTCTTTATCTTCCGATTGTGATTTTGGATTGAAAGGCCTTTGCCTACTAAAAATCAAGGCCGTTGGTGGCCTTTGCGTGCGCAATTGATATCTGAATTGTTTGTGGTTTGTTTTGTTAAAACATGGAAAATGGATAAGCACGTAAAGACTGGCTGATTAAATGAGAATGAAAACCTTGTGTGATCACCCCGGTTGAACGAAGTTGGAATAATGAACATGATGGTGGTTTGGTTGTTTTGTGGGAAATGTTTTTTTTTCTGGAATGGTGTTGTGATGTGATACTGGGCAGCGGGGCTGCGACGTTTGGGTTGTGATCTTATTGGAATGGTTGATGGTGGAAACGTGGAGGTGTGAAATTTTTTGTAAACGATGGGGTTGAAATGGGAAGTGGTTGGTTGTGGAAAATGCCTTTATTTATGAAAAGTGTATTGATTATGAAAAGTGATTTGAAGTAAAAGGTGTTTTCAAATGCAGAAATGTTTTGTGTGTGGAAAGGGTTTTATGTGTGGAACTTTGAAATAAATGAATGATGGAATGTTGTATGGTTGTGGTAATCTTTTGTAAATGAAATGGCATGTGGTTGCTTGCGTTTTACCTAACCTTGGTTGTGGATGGAAGGGATATGTTTGTGAAAGGTTTTGTTTGGATGATAGTTTCCCAGTTGTAATAATTTGTTAAACCATTGCATGAAACATGAAAACCTAAATGGGGTTGTGGGATGATTGTTTGGTTGTTGATGCATGCTTCGTGGTAGCAGTGCTGAGGGACATGCTCAGTTTCTCTTTTTAAGAAGCCATAGGTTGGGTTGTGTGTTTGGTATATGTATATATATAATTGTATCTTTGTGTTTTGTCGCACCACACCCATGTCAAGCACCTAGTGCCTAACACTCCCATTTTATGGGAGAGGGTGTTCCCCCTTAGTTACTAGCTCCTTCATGCTCTTTCTTCCATAGGCTATGATGGCTTGAGGTGACCTTACACCCAAGACTCTTCGGGTAGGTCTCGGAGGTTGTGATGGCTTGAGGCGACCTTTAGCCCAAGACTATTTGGGCAGGCTTACCATTCCCACGAACCTTCGGGACGAGGCCCAGGTGTCTGCGGGCGGGTTAGTGGTTGTGGCCCAGGTGTGTGCGGGCGAGATGCATGGTTTGGCCCAGGTGTGTGCGGGTGGGAAGAGTGTGGTAGCGTCAGGACGTTTGCCGTTAGGAAGAGCAGCATCTAATTAATTGGGAAATGGTTCGGGGTACCCAATACTTATGTTCTATATATATACTAATCTTTTTTCTGTTACTTGGTGAGTGCGACCAGTGAGGCTGGGTGGATAGTTTTTTCTTGTTAGTTTCTGGTTCTTCTGTTTTCTCACGGGACCTTAGGGTGTCTCCCCACTTGTTCACAAGAGCATTAGGTTCTCTACTGAGTATACTCGTATGCTCACCCGACGTTGTTTCAGGTTTTCAGGAGGACTACCAGGGCCGTGCGGGACCCTACTAGTCAGGCAGTGGGAGCTGTGCATTTGCTATTTTCTTGTTTTTCTTTTGGTACTGTACTCACTTGTACTTTGAGCTTATTTGTACATGTACCTGATTCAGTTTATTTATACATGCATATGGAACTCGTTTGGGTTTCTTTTCAGCACCTTTGTTCTTTTTCCTTTTTGGTGGTTGACTTGTCCTATTTCCGATCTTAACTATAAAAAGGGTAATGCCTCCCATGATTGAATGAAAAATAAACTCATACCCTTGGTGCTAGTCACCACCCCTGGGCCTACTGGAGGCGGGACTCGGGGGTCATTATCTCCCTTTCACCGTTGCCAGCTCAGGAGGGGCATATTTTATGGAAGGGGGTCGTGACAGAATGGTATCAGAGGAATGGTTGAGAGATAGGATGGAGTCTGGAGTTAGGCACAATGAGGATTGCATGGGATGGTAGGGAAACAGTGTTAGCTGTTCTTGGTGTGTGACATAGGCTAGGGAAGACCGGCTAGGACATGGGATTTTAGGGCCCCCCGTGATCCGATGCAAGGAATCTGAGCCTACCGAACAACCAAGTGAGGCTATATTGATTTTAGGGTAGAAACCCTAGGAAAGGTACACGAATCATCATGTTTTTGTTTTACTTGATTTGGGGAGTTCTCGGAATAATGTAAAATGATAAAATGAACCCTTGAGAAATCTCCTTACTACTCGGGCTTAGGTTTTCCTTGTTTACCGTACAGATATGGCACGTGGACGGCGTTCCCAGGTGGCTCAGGCAACCGAGGCCCAGCAGGTTCAGGCGATTGCTCAACTGAGGATCGATCGAGAGGAGGAAGACCGCCAGTGGTAGAAGACCCTCTGTTCTTTCCAGCGTCAGACTCTCAAGAAGTACGAGGGTAGTACTTCGGACCTAGAGACGGAGGGGTGGCTTGAAGAGCTATGGATCGCTTTTAACTTGATCCGTGCTCCGAAGGAGTACTGGGTCCCCCTAGCGGTCTGTCAGCTGGGAGGCGCGGCGCGCCAATGGTGGATGCTCTACCTCGGGGAGAGGAAGGAGGCAGAGATTCCATGGGCTGAATTCGAAAAGGAGTTCCAAGAGGAATTCCTTTCTTCTTTGATCAAGGTGGAAAAGCGTCAGGAGTTGCTCTCCCTTCAGCAGGGGAGTATGACTGTTCGAGAGTTGGGAATTAAGTTCAAGAATCTCATACGCTTTGATCTGGAACTCTTTCCGGATGAAGAGTCTCGGGCGAGACGTTTGGAAGAGGCGCTTCGTCCTTCCCTCCAGTATTCTGTGACCCCCTTCACCCTTCCGACATACTTAGCCGTACAGAATAAGGCGGAAGTTGTAGAGAGGATGCACTTGCAGTGAGGTACACCCCGAGAAGGGATCCAGGCGGGTCCGTCGAAGGGGAAGGCAGTCAGTAGCAGACCTCCTGCGACCGGACCTTCCAGGTTCAGGCCGGTGGGGAGCAGGCCCCAGCGGTTCCAGTTCAGGTCTTCAGGACCTCGTCCTTCCTTCTTGAGTCCTGGACTGAAGTGTTTTTCTTGTGGAGGTTTCGGGCACGTCCTAAGTCAGTGCCCGACCAGAGCTCAGCACGGTGGAGGTGGTCAGGATCAGTACCCGCCTCAGCAGCAATTGCCGTCGAGGCCCTTTCAGCAGCAGTAGGGCCCTCCGAGGGTAGACCCTGTAGGAGGAGGCCGATCTCAGGGTGCTCCTTAGGGACCTCGACCAGGGTGTGGTCGGAGAGGCGGTCGACATCAGAGAGACAGAGGAGCTGGTCGTGGACAGTTGCACACAGCAGAGTTGGCAGCTCCAGCAGGACCAGAGGTGGTACGAGGTACGATCTGTTTTTTCAGCACTCTTGTTTCTACCTTGTTCTTTTCAAGAGCTTCTCACTCTTTTGTTGCATCCAGCCTAGCCCATGCTTTGGGTCTAGACGTAGAGAGACTTTCTATACCCCTGGTACTGAGTACGCCTATTGGAGGTCAGACCCGTTTGTCTTGTGTTTGTCGGGGATGCGAGCTGACGTTGGGACCACATCGGTCCATTGGAGATCTTCTTTTGCTACAGATGCAGCCATACGACGTCATCTTAGGCATCGACTGGATGTTCTCTGTTAGTGCTATTATCAACTGCTTCTAGAGAATAGTCATGTTCTCCGATATGGATGGAAAGCGTGTGACTTTTGATGGCGAGAGGAGCTATTAGGTGGGAAGCCGGCATGTGAAGCCTCTCTTTTCTTTGTTGGGTGGGATATCAGCGGTTCCAGCTGATACGGAGATGATGAATGTTCCAGAAGTTGTTGGGGAATTCCTCGATGACTTTCCCGAGGAGGTTGTGACTCTACCCCCTCGACGTGATGTTGAGTTTGGGATAGACTTACAGCCAGGTGCTCATCCGATCTCGATGGATCCTTATCGGATGGCACCGTCCGAGTTGTGGGAGTTTCGGATTCAGATTGACAATCTGATGGAGAAGGGTTTTGTTCGACCCAGTGTGTCGCCATGGGGTGCTCTGGTTCTGTTCGTGAAAAGGGCGGATGGTGGTCTCAGGCTATGCATAGACTACCAGAGGCTGAATAAGGTAACAGTCAAGAACCGTTACCCCCTTCCGAGAATAGATGATCTCTTCGACCAGCTGAGGGGAGCATGTTGGTTTTCTAAGGTTGATCTGCGGTCGGGATATCATCAGCTGAGGGTAAAAGACAGTGACATCCCAAAGACATCTTTCACGTGCAGGTATGGGCACTTCGAGTTTGTAGTGATGCTGTTTGGGGTTACGAATGCACCAGCTGTGTTCATGGGTCTTATGAACTTTATATTCCGAGAGTTCCTGGGCCAGTTCGTCATTGTGTTCATCGATGACATCTTGATCTACTCACGATCAAAGGAGGAGCACGTTGAGCATCTCAGGGCTATCTTAGAAGTCCTTCGGCACCATCAGCTTTATGGAAAGTTGTCAAAATGTAAGTTCTTGATGCAAGAAGTACACTTCCATGGGCACGTGGTGTCTCAGCATGGAGTGTCAGTGGACCCGTCGAAGGTAGAAGCAGTTGTTTCTTGGACAGCACCCAAGAGCGTGGCAGAAGTTCGTAGTTTCCTGGGGTTGTATCGATACTATCGGAGGTTCGTCTCGAACTTCTCTTGAGTTGTTGATCTATTGACAGCTTTGACTAGGAAGAATCAGGTCTTCCTGTGGAATGAGCAGTGCCAGGAAGCTTTCGACTAGCTGAAGGAGAAGTTGGTTAGTGCTCCCATCCTTAGGTTGCCAGAGGAAGGATCCTTGTATGAGATGTTTTTTGATGCCTCTGGACTTGCCTTGGGATGTGTGCTGATGCTGAAGAAGGGTGTGATCTGCTATGGGTCTAGGCAGTTGCGTCCTCACGAGCGGAACTATGCCACCCATGACTTGGAGCTTGCAGCAGTAGTGTTCGCATTGAAGCTGTGGCAACATTACCTATTTGGGGAGTGCTTTGTGGTCTTCACCGATCACAAGAGTTTGCGCTATATCTTCTCCCAGCGTGACTTGATCTTGCGACAGCGGAGATGGGTCGAGTTTCTCCAAGACTACGACTTTGAGATCTTGTACACTGAAGGTAAGGGAAATGTTGTGGCTGATGCCCTGAGCAGGAAGCCGCATCAGGAAGTTGTTCAGGAATCTGCTGATGCTTGGAAGGCGATGGGGGAGTTGGCAGCCTTGCACATGGATGCAAGAGTGGAAGGTGCTAGAGGCAGCTTTTTTAAGATGACGGTACAGTCCTCTTTGTTGCATCAAGTGGAAGAGTCTCAGTGGGGATACCCTGAGGTGGAAGTGTTGCGGGATCGTGTCGATCAGGGGAACGCTCCGGAAGGATGGTCGGAGGATAGCCGACATCGGATGCTCTTTCATGGAAGGTTGTTTGTTCCAGAGGTGATGCGTGATGAAGTCCTTCGTGAGTTCCATAGCTCAGCCTTGGCAGTACATCCAGGTGTTTCGAAAATGTACCAAGGCCTGAGGGGACAGTTTTAGTGGCCCGGGGTGAAATAGACAGTGGCAGAGTTTGTGGATAAATTCCTGGTGTGTCAGCAGGTTAAGGCTGAACACCGCGTTCCTGGTGGTTTGTTGCATCCTTTAGATGTTCCTGAGTGAAAGTGGGACGATGTCTCGATGGGCTTCGTCACAGGACTACCCAGAGCTCAGGGCGGGCATGATGCTATCTGGGTAGTAGTGGATCGAATGACAAAATATTCTCACTTATTGGCCATCAAGGAGTCAGGACCTGTGAGTACCTTAGCACAGAGGTACGTGGATGAGGTGGTGCGTTTTCATGGAGTTCTGAAGACTATCGTCTCAGATCGGGACACTCGGTTCACCTCACGAGTCTGGAAGGGGTTACAACATGCTTTTGGCACCCAGCTATGCCTTAGCACTGCTTTTCACCCTCAGACCGATGGATAGACAGAGTGGACTATCCAGACATTGGAGGACATGCTGCGAGCATGTGTTCTGGATTTCAGAGGATCATGGGTACGACACTTGCCTTTAGTAGAGTTTGCCTACAACAACAGCTTCCACTCTACTATCGGCATGGCTCCTTTTGAGGCTTTGTATGGAAGACCATGTCGTTCACCCTTTTGCTGGGCAGAGGATGGGGATACTGGTACTCTTGGACAAGAAGTAGTGCAGAGCACCACGGAGAAAGTCCAGCTATTATGGGAGAGGATGAAAGCAGCTCAGGATCGGCAGAAGTCTTATGCTGATCGTCGGAGGAGGCCCTTGGAGTTCGAGGTGGGAGATCATGTGTTCTTGAAGGTTTCCCCTCGACGGGGGCAGTGGAGGTTCGGAAAGGGGAGTAAGATCTCTCCTAGGTTCATCAGACCTTTCGAGGTGCTGAGGCGAGTTGGCGAGGTGGCATATCAGCTGGCCCTACCACCTCAGTTGGAGAGGGTCCATGACGTCTTCCATGTCACCCAGCTTCTTCAGTACTTACATGATGACTCTCATGTCATCAACTGGGGAGAGCTAGATGTGGTAGAAGACGCAACCTTCGAGGAACGGCCAGTCAGGATCGAGGATCGAAAGGAGAAAGTGCTCTGTGGACGAACCATCGGCTTGGTTCGTGTGTTGTGGAGGCATGGCGGCCTTGAGGAGAGCACATGGAAGCGGGAGACCCAGATGCGTGCTCAGTACCCGGGGTTGTTTTGACTTGTACCTTCCTTTTTTTGTTGGTTTTACCATGTACCTTTGATATATAAAATGTTGGCTTGTTGGATGTGAGATCTTTTTTCCTTGTTCTTGGGAAGTGTGTGGCTTGTCCGGATATATGGGAAAGGAAAAACCTGATCCTTAATCAAGATGCATTAATGAGGATGCGATTAAACCCGTGCAGGCGAGTCAGTGCCGCCTAAAGCGGATAGTATCTTGACATATGAGAAGAAATTCCTAACTCATAGAGTTGTTGGTTGGTTCATTGTCATGACGAGAGCCCTGAGAGGTATCTTGTGGAGTGGTTCTTCAGATCCTTTCCTTCTTCTGGGTCAGTTTTTAATTCTCGAGGATGAGAATGTTTTGAGAGGTATCTAATGTAATGGCCCGGACCTCTCCGGTCGATTACTTTGTAAAGACGTTTTTTTTTGATGTGGTCAATGCGGCGAACATCAAAAATAATAATTATTATTAATAATAAATGGTGACGTGTTAATAATTTTTTTTTGGGGCTTTGTTATAAGTGTTATACTAAATAATTATAATAATAATGTTGGTTTTTTTATAGATCAGGTAATAATTATTTAATGATAATTATGTTTTGAATTAAATGCAATGAGATTTGAGATATGAGAATAAATTAATGATGTTATGATAATTGTGTAAAAATAAATAAATAAAGGTTTAAAATATATTTGGGGTGTGCCACAAGGAGAGAGATGATGAAAAAATATACTAATATGAAATAAAAGGGGAGGCGCACCAACAAAATAAAGATTGGAGAGAGAAAATAAAATTTATTGAAAAATAAATATAAGAGAGAGGCGCCACTTTTTGTGGGAGAGAATCTTGGGAGAAAGAATTAATAAAGATTGGAGAGAGGGATGAGTTATAAGATATTAATGGGAATAAAATTAAGTGTGAAATAAATAGTAAAGGAGATAATTGGTGATGAATTTCCAGCGTGAAAAATGACAAATGGTGATTGATTGGAGTTAGAGAAATAAATAAATCATTAATTAATAAAATATTGTTATCTTTTTTTTGATAATAAAACACTTTTTTCACAATAACTTCTTTGTGCGACCTCGGTTTCACGAACCGTCAGTGGCAGTGCAAACCTGACTACGAGACGAAAATTATGAGTCCAATATTGGATGTATTTTTCGGGTTTTTGGATTAGGTACCCGAAACGCTCATGAATTAATAGATTTAATATTGTTATTATTACGGGATCTTTTATCCAACGTATCTCCCTCATACGGTAACGGATTGACGATCCTTCAGCGACAGCGTAACCCTGAAATTATGATGGTCATTTTAAGACCATTAATGAGCTACTTTTATGACTCATGCCTCAGGTCAACGAAACACCACATATTGATAGAATTATCATTATTATTAAAACACGTGGAAACCGCGTGACGTGTTGTGTGTTAACCAATCAAAACATGTAACATATGTACGGTCACATCGTGTATTCATTAATGCACACTGAATACGGATTTACCTATTCGTTGCCTATATAAGAACGAGGTCATGTTTTATCTTCCATATCGATCGCTTCTTTGTCGCACGACGACGCTCTTGGACGACCGATAAGTATTCCTCCTCTAACTTCTTTGTCCGAGCTCCGAATTACGATCCGTCAGCGGCCACAGGATCGTAGCGACGAGACGAAGCTTCTAATCCCGGACTTGTCACCTTTCCTTCCAACCTTCCTTCTCTAGCTTCCATCCTAGGAGGCGTTTGTCACATTTGGCGAAGGCGGAGAACACCGAAGGACGTCATCGGAAGCGACGTGATCGGGACCTTTTGAGGTAGGGGTTTACCTTCGTCTCTCTTTTTGGTGCAACATGCGGGGTGGGATATTTTTCTTGTGTTCCATGGGATGTAGTTGAACTTTAAATAAAGATAATAACTGGATAAAGAAGGGTTTGGGGTTTTGTGTTGTTTCTATTGCCTTCCAGTTTCTTTATCTTCTGATTGTGATTTTGGATTGAAAGGCCTTTGCCTTCTGAAAATCAAGGCCGTTGGTGGCCTTTGCGTGCGCAATTGATATCTAAATTGTTTGTGGTTGGTTTTGTTAAAACATGGAAAATGGATAAGCACGTAAAGACTGGATGATTAAATGAGAATGAAAACCTTGTGTGATCACCCCAGTTGAACAAAGTTGGAATAATGAACATGTCGGTGGTTTGGTTGTTTTGTGGGAAATGTTTGTTTTTCTGGAATGGTGTTGTGATGTGATACTGGGCAGCGGGGCTGCGACGTTTGGGTGGTGATCTTATTGGAATGGTTGATGGTGGAAACGTGGAGGTGTGAAATGTTTTGTAAACGATGAGGTTGAAATGGGAAGTGGTTGGTTGTGGAGAATGCCTTTATTTATGAAAAGTGATTAGATTATGAAAAGTGTTTTGAAGTAAAAGGTGTTTTCAAATACGGAAATGTTTTGTGTGTGGAAAGGGTTTTATGTGTGGAACATTGAAATAAATGAATGATGGAATGTTGTATGGTTGTGATAATCTTTTGTAAATGAAATGGCATGTGGTTGCTTGCGTTTTACCTAACCTTGTTTGTGGATGGCAGGGATATGTTTGTGAAAGGTTTTGTCTGGATGATAGTTGCCCAGTAGTAATAATTTGTTAAGCAATTGCATGAAACATGAAAACCTAAATGGGGTTGGGGGATGATTGTTTGGTTGTTGATGCATGCTTCGTGGTAGCAGTGCCGAGGCACATGCTCAGTTTCTCTTTTTAAGAAGCCATAGGTTGGGCTGTGTGTTTGGTATATGTATATATATAATTGTATCTTTGTGTTTTGTCGCACCACACCCATGTCATGCACCTAGTGCCGAACACTCCCATTTTATGGGAGAGGGTGTTCCCCCTTAGTTACTAGCTCCTTCCTGCTCCTTCTTCCATAGGCTATGATGGCTTGAGGTGACCTTACACCCAAGACTCTTCGGGTAGGTCTCGGAGGCTGTGATGGCTTGAGGCGACCTTTAGCCCAAGACTCTTTGGGTAGGCTTACCATTCCCAAGAACCTTCGGGACGAGGACCAGGTGTCTGCGGGCGGGTTAGTGGTTGTGGCCCAGGTGTGTGCGGGCGGGAAGAGTGTGGTAGCGTCAGGACGTTTGCCGTTAGGAAGAGCAGCATCTAATTAAGTGGGAAATGGTTTGGGGTACCCAATACTTTTGTTCTATATATATACTAAACTTGTTTGTGTTACTTGGTGAGTGTGACCAGTGAGGATGGGTGGATAGTTTTTCCTTGTTACTTTCTAGTTCTTCTATTTTCTCACGAGACCTTAGGGTGTCTCCCCACTTGTGCACGAGAGCTTTAGGTTCTCTACTGAGTATACTCGTATGCTCACCCTACGTTGATTCAGGTTTTTAAGAGGACTACCAGGGTCGTGCGGGACCCTACTAGTCAGGCAGTGGGAGATGTGCAGTTGCTGTTTTCTTGTTTTTGTTTTGGTACTGTACTCACTTGTACTTTGAGCTTATTTGTACTTTTACCTGTTTCAGTTTATTTATACATGCATATGGGACTGGTTTGGGTTTCTTTTCCGCACCTTTGTTCTTTTTCCTTTTTCGTGGTTAACTTGTCCTATTTCCGATCCTAACTATAAAAAGGGTAATGCCTCCCATGATTGAAAGAAAAATAAAGTCATACCCTTGGTGCTAGTCGCCACCCCGGGGCCTACTGGAGGCGGGACTCGGGGGTCATTATCTCCCTTTCACCATTGCCAGCTCAGGAGGGGCATCTTTGATGGAAGGGGGTCGTGACATAGAATATGAGAGGAGATTGGGTTATATTCTCATCAACCAATAAATTTTATAGATGTTTTTGTTTCAATTTAATCATTAACATTTTCATTAACACATAGTTATTCTATTTAATTTTATTAATGATAAAAAATATTTCAATATTAAAAGGGTTTATCAATAATATATTAAAAATAAATTAAAAAATAATATACTTCTTTTAAAAATTTATAATATATTTAAATTTATATTTTTTTTAAAATTTTTTAATGATTTAGTAAACATTTTAATAATAATTTTGTAAAGAAAATAATAATTTTGTCGATTTCGAAACTTTTAAATTCATGGATTTTTAAAAATATAAATATTTGATTTTATCACCTAAACAATTATTCAATAATATCCATATTGGGTATAAGTTATCTATAAAACTTATTTTACATATTAATTACCTCAAATTATATATATTTTATTATGTTTAATAACATTAATTTTATATTCTCATTAATAATATAATGACTACATCAATTTTGTGTAATTTATTTGTACACTTATGTATTGGGTAAAAATTAAAAATAAAATAATAATATGAAAACAAATATACTATACTTTTTAATAACACATTTAATCTAATTTAACATCCTTAAAATTGAATATTAATAATGTTATATTTATTTAATTATGAATGTGACAACATTGACATCACAATAAATAAAATAATATAACTGTCAAAATCCCTACTATTAGGCTACAAATGTTCACATACACGACCCTTGGATAATTATATTCGATACATACTCACCCAATAATATTGAGGAATATGTTTGAATATTTTAATATTTATTATCATTATAATAATATTATTTTATTTTGTTTTATCAATTAAATAATTTTTACACTATCAATTTATAATCCATTAATGTAATTATTTATTTCATAATAATTAAAATTTAATTAAATTGATAGGTAAACGCATTATATAATTAAAATTAGTATTAATAGTTGAATATTTATTCTATTTATACTTAATTTAAAATTTATATATTATTTAAAACAAAAATGTGACATATATTAATATTCATTAAATAAAATATTATTAATAAAATAAAATCACTCAAACGTCCCCAAAATGTATTAAATAAATTTATATTAGGTAAATATGATTAACTATATATCAATTACTGTATATATTAGTTGATACCACCCATTTTTCCCTATGGGGACTCTAAAAAGATATTAAAAAATAATAAAAAGAAAATTTTGTCTTTTTTGATTTAAATATAATTTCAGACATTCTAATGGATGAGTGTCCATTATATGACATTATTTTGAGGAATATGTGAAGAAGGTCGAATTGTATTAAACAAATAAGTATTTTTAAATTTCTTGGGCCATTTTGTAGTTTTTATTATTTTATTCTTAACCTAAATAACAAAATTTACCCTTTACCATGGTGGAAAAATTTACCATGATTGCTTTTCATATTATTCAATAAAATAAAAGGTATATAACTTAAAAATTTGGTTATTCTGATTAAAAATTCGATATCATTTATTTAAAATTAAAAACATTAATTTTTCTGAATACATATAAAATAAAACTTGTAAACTCCCAGCATTTTTTTAGGAATTTTCCCCTTTTTTAAAAGAAAATATTTTTATATGAAATTAATTTATAAAATGATTAAAAAACAATAGTTGGAAAAAAAATATGTAATTAAATTTAAAAAATAAACCATAACATAATTTTACATTTAATGACTTTAAATGAAAATAACATTTTAAATACAAATTATTATTTTCAATAATCATCAAAGAATGAAACATATCATAAATATAACATGAACTCAACCAATGAAAATTTTCATATTATAAATAAAAATATGTAGTTTATTTAGTCAATTTTAATATAAAAATGTATCAAACTGGAATTACAATTGGTGCATCATCAAAAGGTGGAAAAACTGCATTTTATGAAAAATACTTCTTTTATCCAAAAATATGATTTTTTCATATATCTTCTCTATATGACCTTTATGTTGAATTTTAAACATTAGATTAAATCCATAAATAGTGATTTTATTATTTTATATTCCCACATATTTTATTTTACATAGTTTTTTAGATAGATGTTAATAATATTCTTAATCTCCATTATAATGAATAGGTTATAATATTTAGTTATCCATATAATTGGTCTTGCATGAAATTAATTCTATCAAAAGAATATTAAATTGTTTGTATCACAATTAAATCATACTATTATGTATACATTAATCTAATATGTTGTTTCATCTAGTGAAAACTAATCTTGTTGTAGCGTACAACACAAGAAATAAATGAATTAAACAGAACACATATCATAAAATATTGCGGTGTTACAACTACCCCAACTAACTACATATAAGTCCATATATAGGTATGTTCTCATGTATATGTTTCAGTTCATCTTACATTTAATCTCTTGGATTAATTATTTTCATTCCATAAACATGAAATTGTTTGATAAGGATTTATGAGAAATTAATTTTAGGCATCATAATTCAATTTATAAAGTATTTCCATTTATGGTGTTATCTTGACCATACACCCTACAACTAGAAATTATAGAAATTTATTTATAATATAATGTCTTGACTCGATAAATTACTCAACCGAGCCCATGAGGATCCATACACTTCATGAATTGGGATAGACAATCACTCAATCAAAAAAAGAGTAATAAAATAATATAATAACTATAATGGCCTCACTTAATAATAACAAGAATACAATTTAATGGATAATATCTAAATTCACATTAATTGAATGAAACTATTCCTAAAAATCCATTATTTAGTGCCAGTAATGATGAATGTAACAATGCTCCTTGCCCTAATATTATCATGCTAAGGATGAACGAAAATTGTAATATAGTTTAATAATCATCAACACCAAATAACATCTGCATCACTCAATGAAGAAATCATGTGAAATATAATAGGTAAAACAAAAAAAATTATGAAACTCATATTTTACCACCAATATAGGTTTCTTATGACTAATAATAGATTATGACCATGTTCACAAGGATCCTAATCTCTAAATTATTTTATCCAATTAGTAATTCAATAACAAAAAAACTTTTAATTCCACTATGTGACGTCTCGAACTGGATGCCACTTAATAGGTATCCCATGAAGAGTAAGCCACATGTTCTCATGATCATATCCTCAAATTACAAAGGCTTCCAGATACCAACGAGAGCCTAAAGTGTGTCTTTGGGGAGAATATTCAATCATTACCAAAGTATATCACAATTGATAAATGTAATCATAGGTCAATAGAAGATGAAATAAAAGTAAACATATTGTAATATGGAAAATTGAGACAATATTAAAAATAACTAAAATAACATACATCTATAAAACTAATAATGATATTACATTTATCAAGTAAACTATAAAACATGCATACAAGATAACATACCTATCATGTTCCATAAAATTCTAAAAGAAATAAAAAGAAATTTCCAATCATCCTGATCTATAGAACGGTCATATGATATCAAAATCCATAATAAATATTAGGAAATCAAGTGATCGAAGCCATGTGATTCCCATTATCAACACATGCATTAATGAAATACACTCTGGGTACCAAATGAATCCCGATAAGGGTGTGATATAAACCTATGTGGGGCAGTAGTAACTGTGTTTATAATATTCAGCTCGTGTAATATAATATATCACTTTTCAAGAATGCATAAATAATGTAAATATGTTCAATGTCACTAAATTACCATGAAATTTCTATAGCTCTTTGTTGGAATCTGAAATTAAACAGTACGTTAAATGATTATAACCATATTATAATGAAGTCAACTTTTAACAATAGTGAAGGATCCATGTTCTGAAAATTTATCCTATAATGACATTTAATAATGAAGTACCAAGGTAATAAACTATTAAACGTAGAGCTCAAGTGATTCCAACTTTGTAATAATTGTAGACCAGTAAAGGGTAATTGTGTAATATAATGAGCATATTCCAAGGAATTCAATAATAGGATTCCTACCAAATATAAGGTGATCATCCAGGGTAAAATTGTTCTAAAGAGATATAGGGCCCTATGCGTTTTAATAAAGGATCCAACATGACAATGTTTCATCAAAGGAGTGTATCCATCACATCCATTAATTCTATGTTGGGATCCTATGTAATCATTCTGGGCATTGATGAATAAAAACGGATCGGTATATAACTGGGTCTCATCATAAGAATATTGTATCCTTGAATCGGTAGTTGGTTATAGAGTTCGTAGTTCATTCCATGATCAGAATACAAGATGAACTCAAGATAAGACAATCCAATTTAATTATAAAGGCATGTAATATTTCATTTGAATCAATCATTTCCTTTCATTAGTTCTATATTGTTTGGTAGCACACATCCATTATTTGTTACATTACTCGAATATTCAATAATATAGTTTCATTCAACTACAATCCATAAATATGGTACGGGGTGTTACAAACACGTAACCAATATTTCATTCAAATTTAATACTGTTAATTAATATGCTTAATATACATGATAATTTTCCATTCACATTTAATTATGAATTTAAAGAAGAAACATTAGGTGGGTCTAGTGGTGACCATACAAAATACATTCCATTACGCACTTCATAATATGTAAAAAGACATTTAATATATAAAAGTTTACCCAAAGAGGGGAAAATCCAAGTCACACTTTAACTAAGGCTCAAAAAATTCAAATTCTGACTATCTAATTATCAAAAGACATACTATATGGGATAGCTGGTGATGTGGGTGTAAACACAAAAAATTAATCGCATATATGGAATGATCATAACTATCAAGTTACAATTATTATAAGCCTAGAATATAAAGTTAATAAACATCACCTGATGAAATTGGAACCCCCCATGTGAATTCCAAAATAAAAAAACATGAAGTATGAGTTTTAGATGACCCACCATATGAATTATTGTATCTCCTCCTCAAGAATTAGACCTTAATTTCGATCATATAATAGTATATATATGAAAAGGGGAAAAATTATCACACAAAGATTACCTGGCCGAGAGAGAAAGAGAAGGTGAAAGGGTTAAACGAACATCACTAATTACATTTTCACATCAAACATGACAAATTCAATAAACATCGCCCGATGAAATTGGCACCCCCCATGAGAAATCCAAAATAATAAAACATGAAGTATAAGTTATAGATGACCCACCATAGGAATTATTCTATCTCATCTTCTAGAATTGGACCTTAATATCAATCATATAATAGTATATCAATGAAGAGATGGAATATTATCACACAAAGATTACCCGGTCAAGAGAGAAAGAAAATGTGAAAGGATTAAACGAACACCACTAATTACATTTTTTAATCCAACATGACAAACATAATATCTATTAGATCCCATATAAATGATATATATCAATATCATCATATGGTCTTCAAAAAGATCCAAAATGATATCCATAGAGTTATATCCTGATGGCAATCATATTAGGGAATTAGGGGTGGATTAATTAGAACATTAAGAGAAAACTTGATTTTTTATCCCTAAAAATACCCCATGGAAAGTATCCCACATAGTTTGAAAGAATGTATAAAACATGACTTGGAACCTTGGAATAAGGGTAACATTCATGGTTAGGCCACACGGTCGTTCACCATACATGAAATACCTCTCTGCCCAAAAAATGGACCATTCACATATTTATACAAAACATGCAACAAGGATAGTTTCCCTAAAGAGATGTTTTATGAATCTGAAAAATATTCAAACACACATTAAACCCATTCTAACCAATTATTAATCTATATTATTCCCAATCTAAATAATTAGACTGAAATTTGTAGGATTCATACCTGAGTGAAAACTCGAGTTCTATGAATAACATATCATGCATGAATTGTTTGGCATTGATTCATTTTTTGTAGTGATTATATTGAGTGCTTATTCTTTTCAAAAAATGAAGCACTATTGTTTTCCGGTTATTTAAGGACAAGAATCAAGGGATTCATATGGGAAGAGTTATGTAAACATCCACCTTTATTGATGGTGTAGTCATATCTGGCCTCATTATACGTAGGAACATAGTTCTTGTAATCATTTTTGGTGATCTGGAAAACTGAAACGCTTCTTTGATTGGATAAAACATGTTCTTATTGTGGAATCAAAATTCAAAAAGGGAATATAGCTTCATAACAATGATTCCAAGGTTTGTGGGTCTCATTATCAATATAAAAGAGAAGTCATGGGGGAGATATCTAGATGGATTTATATGGTACAATATGTGCTATAAGAATATGAAATAGGGCCATCAAATATTAGAGGTACAATGCTTATTTCATATTCTATCAAGATAGTTTTCTTACTACAAGTTATACTCATTATTATATATCTTCAATTTAGTTTTAAATGTTTCTTTTGTCTTTATATACTATTTCAATCAAGATGGTTCTTTCCAAAGCATTGTGAAAGTTGACCAAAACATGGTTTCATGTGCCACGTGTGTCAAGCGGTGAAAGATGAGTTCCAGGTGGTTTTGGCCATCTTAGTGCTTGATCATGAAATATTTAACTAGATTATTGGAATGAATACGATTATTTATGTTATGGTACATATAAAATGTTATCACTATTGATTAACATTCATTTTTAAAGGGTTAGGCATGTTTTCATTTGTGAGTGGGACATTAGATCAGGAAGGGAAGATCATACTATTCTTATATCTGAGTAATATAACTCCATTAATCAAAAAAAATTCTCGATGAAGTCTACCCTTTCATGGATGTCCATATATCTACTATTGTGGGTTCATACCCTAAAATCATTCCTTATTAATTATATAGTTTAACACTATAGAGATTGGTCGTGTTTACTATTGATATACTTCTTAGAACTATATTCATTACTATTCTAACTTATCTAATGTATACGACTGAGTACATGGAAATTATATTCTAGATTCAGGACCTTGTGGTGAACGTATTTATTCTTCCCCGCATCTCATCATGGGATTTAGTTTTACTCATTACTAATAAGGCATATGGATGTTTCTAGCTTTATATTGAATATAGATAGTTCAATAGCGTGAACATTAAGAATATTATTATTTACCCAAATTGATTGATATCTTCATGAAACATAGTGGAGATCACATGTTTTCTATGTTTATACATTGGTTAGTGTACATTTAGTTTTTAGTGCTATAGGAGGAAATTCCGAAGACAATGTTTCTGAATCGATATGGGAATTTCATGTTTTAATTTGTGCAATTAACACTCACTAAAACTCTATTAGCATTTATGAATTTGATGAATGAGTTATTTTATCAAATGCAAGAGTATTTTTTTAGGTTCTAATATATTATATATTTCCATAATATCTTTTATAAGAAACACATTTGGACCATATGGATGTCATTATTCGAATATTGAATGAACATTGTTTGTATAGTACACCTTCCATGTGTGAGTTTTTGATATGATAGGAGAGGTTTCTAGGGTATGTGATATTTATGAATAACATCATAGAATATCCTTGATTTTTATGGGAATTTATATCCTATAAAAAATGTTTTTAAGAGCCTATACTTCTTGGGGATAATTGATTATTAAATATGCTTTGATCAAGAATTCACCATCCTTTAATCTATAATTATATCATTGACCCATTAGGGTGTAATTATTTCATTAAACTACAAATGTCAAGGTTAATTTGAAGGTATATATATGAGGTTGTATTCAGCACATGTATTGATTTTCCTATAACTAGGTTCAAATTATGATGTTTTAATAATGCTTCACGTATGGTTTTGTGATGTGTCTTGATGAAATAAAAATAGTTATTGGATTATGGATCACAATAGTAATACAATAATTATAATAATTACCCTACCCATGATCTTGAGTTGGATGTTGTTTTTGAATTCACAAAATAAGTGGAGATTTTATATTTTTTAGGAGTTATTTACATTATATTTGAATAAAAAAAAGCATGAACTATGTTTTACCTTATATAGATATAATCTTGTGATATAGATAGTGGGATAGTAACTTATGAACTTTTATCTTAATATTGTATATTCTATGGGGAGTGGAAATGTTGTTTCTGACTCACCAAGAAAAAAATATTGTTCCATGTAGTGAAGGTATCGGTTGATGAGTGGCCGATTGTAGGTTTGTTTTCCCATATGTGTATGGGAGTGAAATAGGTTTGTTGAAATGATTAATAGGCTTTGATAAAGGTTGGATCATCCTTTTATGAGTGATTTAGGCCTGATGATATTACAGGAAATAAGAAAAATTGATTTAGAGAAGTCTTAAATGGTGGGAGAACTCAAGAATGTCAAATTTGCCTCCTAGTGGAGTGTTTTTCGTTTGTAAAAAAATGGTTGTTCCATTTTCCATGAGACATGAGTTTTCAGATAGTGGACACAAATGATGTTGTCCTATAAACCATACAGATACAATGATTTGACATGATTTGAGACAACTATATTGGTGGTTGTGGATGAGTTAGTTATTTTCCAATTTTGTATCATCTTATATCACTCTCCGGAGATTTATGGATGAACATTACAAACATGTAGGTCTATTTTAAAAATACTCATTCATGTATGTATATGGGATGCAATTTCATGTATTTCTTAATTTTTTTTACCATGAACAGCAAGTGTAATGTATTTGATATGGGTGACTATCGAATAACTCACTAAATCAGATAATTTCATACCAGTAATGGAATAAAATAATTTGGACCATCTTAGAGAATTTTATGTCTATGAGATTTTGAGGAATCATGGGGTTCCCACTATTGTTGTTTATGAAATGGAATCTAGGATAACACATAGGTTCTATAAAGTTTTTCATGTCTCAAGTGTATCTTAGTAGGAATTCATCATGACATATCATCCAAATATGGATGAATATATATAGGGGTATCTCAGTTCATTATGTTATGACATAGTCTTGTGTCCATTGTTTTATTGGATCATGGGATAAGAATTTATATTTTGTTGAATTTTTCTATAACAATTTATTATAGGAAATATCATTATGGTACTGATGGAATCATTATTTGGATGGCCATGTCAATCAACCTCGTGTTGGTAATTGGTTGGAGATTGGTCATTGGATGAGGGGATTCTTGTTCAGGATAGTATATGAATGGTATAGTTGATACAAAATAGTTTGATAATGGAATTGAGTTTTTAAAGATCTTATGCATACCATGGTGGTAATATATTATACCATTTGGTTTACAATTGTGATGTTCTAATGTTTTCACCTTAATAATGAAATCTTCTTTTATGTATAAATTGTATTTCAGCACCATGTTCTTTCATCACTATTTCATATGTTGAGAATCAAGATAATGTGTCCTACTATATATACATCCCTTCTATTTTGACTTATATCCATTATGTGTTTCATGATTCTATGATTAAGAGGTATATACTGGATATATTGCATTATATTTTTTTAGAGGATGCATATATTGAACCCAATACCACATTGGTTGAGCACACATTTATGATTATGGGTTACCCGGATAAGGAAATATATGGTGAAATGATCCCAGTAGTTTGGGTAGTTTGTATGTATATATAGGATCTCCATGAGATGTGGTAGTGGGATTCATTGAAGAGGAAGTTGTGTCATTCTATATTTTTTATATTCGGTACGATGAGCACATTCTAGGGACCAAAATAATTTATGGTGGGGAGAATGAAATTCCCTATTAAATAACATTCAACTACATTTTAATCGTTTATTTCTCATCCATTTTCATTGGGAATTTATTACCAAAAATTAAATTTGGTGGATACATCTAATGTTGATGGATAGTTTTTTTATGAATTTAGAGCATAATATAATAGTTTCTCTTGATAAATGCAAATTTAAGGGACCTGTTATGTGATCATATAAAATGTAATTTCAATTGTATGGATCCCTTTAACATTGTATGCAACATGTGAACTTTAAATTACATTTAAGGGATACAAATCATGTAATGTGAAAATCAATTTTTTAGTCCCATATGATATGTCATAAAAAATATTGTAAAATGAAATAATTTCCTAATGGATAATGATATTACATACTATGTAATTATCTTATTGACATATTATAAGAAATCATATAGGTTTTAAGGATTCATTATATATTTAGTCATCCTCAACTCAACATGTTATCTTCCCCTATTAAATTTTGTGTAACTCCTTTCTATCCGGATCGATTTATCTCAGTGATTATTTAGTACTGCGGTTTAATTTATCCTCTCTTGTTATGAATTAATTATAGTTCCTTATTAGTTATTGTTTAAAAAAATTTCTATTAGTGGTTTTTTAGTCATATTATGGTTTCAATCAATCATTATCTCTTTATTTTCATGACTTTTCATCAAAATGAAGATATTTTGGTTTCCTAATTTGTTGCCAAAGGTAGTGTGGTTTTATATCTCATTGAGCATTGTGGATCAATAAAATAATTCTTGTGGAATAAATTATTGTTATTATTGATTCCTTGATATATTAAATGTAATTGAATGTGTTGATATTTAAAAGGGAATGAGATAATATTGTAAATGAGTTATTTATATTAAAACTACGATTAATTATTTTGTAGGAAATGGATTTCCCAACCATTATGAATGTTTTATTTCCATAGAAATTATTTTATAAAAATATTGAAGATTGTATTTAAAATGAAAATTGAAAAATATTTCATAGTGGCAACCTTATGTGCATCAAGAAAGTGGGGATAGTAGCCTTAGTGTGTGTGACCCTACTAGGAGGTAACCTCTTCAATATGGATGGTATATGGAAGAAATTTATATTATTTATATACATCATTATTCATTTTTATACTATTAGATTTCTAGTATGTATTTTTACATAAGTTATAACCTAATTAGAAGGTGTAATATTTTTATGGGTTGATTATTAAATAATAAATTATTTCATGATTGTTGTCTCACATGTATTTTTAATTCAATTTTGATGAATGCTTTATTAATGTCTTGTTTTTGGAATAAGAAGACATAACTTTATATTTTGAAAACATAATGATTTTTTGATAAATTGACTAAAATTGTGTTATTGATAAATATTATGGTAAAAATATCATTTTTAATGAAATAAAATTTGGATAATTATTTTTAGATCATGTATAGTTTCATTACTTGTTTCCTACTAAGATATTTTTTCACAACCATCATCTATCTTGTGGCAGCTATAGACATAGTTTTGTATAACACATGTAAGGGGAAATGCATTTTACAACATGTTGGATTCTTTTTCTCTCAAGTAATTATAGTGGGTTTCTTTGTGGAGGTAAAAGATTGTCACATAGAGACATGATTGTCTAAAATTTTTATACTTATATGCTTAACAAGTATGGATTAGTAATTTCAATATTTTTTAATCATTACAAACTGTTGTATGTATTTTTTTTATATTCATGAATTTTTTTCATCTTTGATTTACCTGACCCCGTATTGTTATGAATGTGATAATTGGTCTAGAAGAACTTGGTTGGTCTCTATCATATATTTATTATCCATATATTTTTCTTCCTTAAATGGTAAATAATGTTATATTTAGTAATTTTTTATAATTATTTATGATGTTTGAAAATTTATTTCATTAGTGTTTTACGGTGTATATTTATTGTTTTAATTGATAATAATTTTGTTCCAGTGATTGTTGATGATTAATATTTTTCCATAATGAATCAATAAAATATATGTATATATATAATGTTACCTAATGAAAATTATTATTTTTTGATTAATATGTTATTTTATATTGAATAATTAATTACCTTCAAATATGTAGTGATGACACAAACTGACATTATTTTTCAATTTTTTATGTAAAATTGCCATAAATGTACATAAAATGATTTATTAATTGATTTTATGGTGGTTATGTAGTATTATCATTATCCCAAAATAATAATGATATTATTATGATTTTTTTTGTAATCTAATAGATTTAAATTTTTTCATTATGAACATGTTATTTATATAAAATTATTACATATTTTGAATAAACGTTTTCCCACATAGAAATATTAATTTCAATTATTGAATTGAGGATGAAAATTTAGTTACTATATAACTAACATGTTCTAATATTTTTAATACATTATTGTTAATGATATCATAAAATAAAATTTACAAACTAAAAATTTCATGGTAAAAAAATTATGAGTGCATATTGAAAATGTTTTTATTCTCATGGGGATTGTTTCTTACACATACATACAAACAACAATTTATTTTTTTATTATTTTATGGTATACACGAATAAATAATGGCAGTAAAATTAATATTGTGTCATTATATTATATAAATTATAGAAAATAAATATATGATTGTGTCTTGAATAAAATTTGAAGAATAAAATTTTTAATAAAATATATGTAGGTGGCACTTTCACGTTTAGGACTTGAATTCATCTTGGAATTCATCATTGAAATGATGGCCTTATAAAAACTTAAGGCGAGCAGAAGAATATGAAGGTTAGAAATTATTCTAATAGTATACATATCAAAAATATTCCGAATGAAATTCAAAAAAATAGTTGACTGTTGATGTGGTAATATGTTTTAAACATTTATAACTGATAGGAATGTTAGTTTAAGGGGAAACATATCCATTTTAAATGACATTAAGTTACAGTTAAAGGATCAATGGTCAATATTTTGTGAAAATAGAATTATGATGTAATTTTATGTTTGGAATAATATTAAAACTAATTTTTGATACATCTTTTGTTGTTTTATGTCTTTTTAATTTATATTTGTTTTCTTTTACCATAATTTAAAATTACATTTGTAATTAAATTTTTACAACTGTATTTAATTTTAAGGAAAATAATTAATATTTAAATGTTACATAATTTTATCTTTATCATTCTTAATTTTTTTAATATTTTTATAATATAACCTTTTTAATGATATGGAATTATTTTTTATTATAAACACACATATCTGTGTAAGATTTATTTAATTAAAAAAATAATTTTACACTTTTAAAATATATATAATATGATATTTTCTTATATATATATTTTAACGATGTGAATTTTTATAATAAAAATTTACCAATTATGAGTATCTTATGATAATCCAAAATGGATAATCACATTAAAAATAATTGATTCAATGAAAAGGTAATTTTTTTGAGTGTCGTGAAATGATTAAATTTTCAATGAATATTAAAAAATATAACAATTTATTAAAAAATGAATTTACATTAAATGAATTTAAAAGATACATTTTATTTTATAATGATTATAAAATTAATAATAGATAAATTATATATTAGTTATTCCAACTTACCTCATTTTAATAAATTCCATAATAAATATTTATATAAATAGATTTAAATCTTATACAACATTTGTCTTGGGAAACCCACATTTTCATACCATCTACGAGATTTCTTTTATTTTAATATGTTAAAATTTTAAGAAAGTATTTTGAATAAATTATAAAATATAATTATAATTGTTATAATTAATAATATATAATACTTTTAACTTATTTTGTAACCATAATAAATATTAATAATAATAAAAATCGTCACATGTGGATGAATTTAAAAGTAATTTATCGATGGTTAATCTAAATAGATATAGTATAAAATGACATTGAAATGTGTCAATAAACCATTTTGTGGAAATTATTTAGACATTAACTCATATATAATTCTACAAATAAGCATTTTTAGGCTTTTGTAAACTAAAAAGATGGTGTACAATTTTATATTTTAAAAAAGATGATATATATCCTCTTCTGAATTTATAAAATGCGACCCACTCTCCACTCTTCTCAACACATTAAAAAAATATTTTTTATATAATACCTACCAAAAAATTCCATATTTCCAAAATAATCATTTTATTGACCTTATTTTTGTTATGAATCCCTCATAACAAGTAATTATGAATAAATTTAAAGAGCCTCTTTTAAGAAGTAATAAGTTCTTAATATTATGATTTTTATTGTTTCATAAACCACATATATCAAATATGAATCTAATTATATGATATAAAAACACCATTATATATAATATAATGAGTTTTTATTATCATAATATAACAATTTATATCCATCTCCACTTCAGTCAAGTGGGACACAAAACCATTGATTCTGTGTATAACATACTACGACCACGCGAATCGATGTTACTGGTCTTCCACCACAACCTTAAAAAAAAGTATATAATGATTTATATTATGCTTATATCATGTATTTGTGATATTATTATACTTATATAATTATAATATTATAAATACCTTCTAAAATTCCAACAAAATTGTTAACAATAATGTTTTTTGTTTGTGTATTGTAATACTGACTCATAAGAATATGTTATGGGTTTTTCATTTATGGTTTACATGGATTGTAATAAGGATATATTAAAAGAATATTTATTATATTATTAAATTTATTAAAAAACATAATTATGATATCACAGAAATATTCTTACTTTGAATTTCTATGGGGATCTGATATCATCGTTCGTGTGTATGAAGACATAACATCTCACTACGTGTTCTTTTTTTTCTAAATAACAATTAAAATGGATTTTATTTATCATAAATATTATAAATATATGTGATATAAATGAAATTAAAATATTTCATTTTTGTAATATGTAATTTTACATTATTTTCCATTATTCTTCGAGAAAATGGAAACAATTTTCATGCATACGTAAGACCTATATTCTCAATGAACGCTTTATTTCATTTTCTATCATTGTGTTTTATGTATTATAATAAATATGTAAATTATAAATAACTTTAATATTTATATATTGGTTAGCATTATAGATACTTTTGTACCATGATTAATTTAAAAGGTTGAAATATATAACAAACCAATGCCTACAAGATGAACAATGCATTGATTAGATAAAACATGATTTTTACTATGAATAGTTAAGAAATGGGTAATAAAATATCCTATATAAGTAAAATATTGTTCTATATATATAAATATTGATCTTAAATATTTTTATATAAATTATAAATTTATTCAACTAGGGGGATGAATTTGTATGATGAACGTCAAGACTTATGTTAAGGGGTTTATAGTCTCTCTTTTATTTCATGGAGTCCTTGGTCATATTAACCATTAATTTTTTTATATGTATATACTTATCATTTTAAATTTTATTCCATGAATCTAATTTTATTCATGGTTGTTAATGATTCACCCTAATTTATTTTATATGAGGGACTACAATTCAAAATATTTCCATTATAGTAATGGATTTTGCTCATACAAATATTTCAGTGGGAAACATTTGTTATATAAAATATTAATAGTTTTTTAATGTATTTGATTCTTGTGAATTTATTCTCTAATACCAATCATAATAATTAATACATATATATATATATATATACAAATTTAATACTATATCTGCTATGAGGGTTTTATTTCAAATGACATCAATGTGGAAATGATTTAATGTTACAATCTCTTTGTTTATTGGGATTGTTTACGATTTGTTTCTAGCCAATAAATCATATGATCTAACTATCATGAAACTCATGTATTTTATGATCTGATTTTAAAAGAGTATACTAAATATTATTCTTAATTTTACCAATATTAATGGATAAATGAAAGTAAAATTATATTTTTGAGAATGATCATCATGATCTCTCTCATCTGTTGAAATATAGTTTTCTTCTACATCCACGTTTTATAATGTTTTTTTTAATTCATATAAAATTATCCAATGGTTTTATTATATAATTTTTACTCATATTTGACTAGTTAAAATGGTTTTTTAAAGGAAAAAACAGTAATTTACAGGTGAAGGACTATTTTACCTTTACCAAAAATTTTACTGGAATCATATTTTAATAAGTACAACATGAATTGAATGTGCCGACCTCATTGAAAATATATTATCTAATAGATACTTTATATGTTTTAAGGTTTTTTTTCAAAATTTAATTTTTATAAATAAATTTTAAATGTGATTTAATATAAGAATATATTTTTCAAAATGCAATTTAAATGAAATTGATTTTCATAGTTTTTTGTGTAATATTTGTTTTCAAAATTTTATTTTAAAGGAAATATTATTTTCCTGAAATAATGACACAAGAGATATTATTTTACAAAGCAATTTCTATTTATGGTCACATTCAATTTTGTTACATATGATTTACTTATGAAATGATCCTATGATTCAATATTATTTCTTTTTTTGATGGTCTATTATTATTATTATATTATTATGATTATTTTTTCTCTTACATTTGTTATTATATGATGAAATAGTTAAGAAACCATTTTATTTTCCATAGTTTATACCATGATTAATTGTTTATGAAACCCATTTCATTTCATGGAATATGATATGTATATTTTTATGATCATTGCGTACACATAGGAATGGTTTTATTTATGTGATGGTGTTTATGTTAATATCGTGTATGGTGGTTAAATTATATCCATAGAAAATAGTCATGATTTCACCAATGATGTTTGTAATGTTATAAAAAATAATGAGTGGTACCAATATTTTCCACAAATTTATTTGTTAATTTTTGATATCTTATAAGATAAACATGGCTTGAATTAGGATTAAATTGAATTATGGAAATGAAATTGTACACAATTATACACTTGATAGTTAACCGTTAACACTATGATGGTTTAGGTATTGAACACATTATACCTAGATCTACTTTGGAGTGCGCCTTGACTAATATAGATATTATTTTCATGGATTATATGCATCCCTTAAATCTATTTCATATAAAATTTTTATCCTTTAGTTGATCATTATACTCAATTCAATTATGATTCATGTCTTCTGAAATGTGATGGAATATGATACAAAATATGTTTATGATCTATGATATTCAGGATAAGGATTTAAAATGAAATTATATTATTATTATACCATTATGATCAAATTTTATTGATATCTCACTTGATTACCCTTCATTAACATGTTAGCTACCACATTTTTATGTTTCAACTCACTAAGATGTGGCAGAAGGTATTGTGTGTGATATGTATAATATGTTTATTGTTATGAAGTACAATGAAGGAAGGGATATATATCTTTTAAGTAAAATTATTTTATTTTTTTCATGTTTAAAATGTAATTATACAAAAATAATTTTGCATTGTAATCTAATGTAATGTAATAAATATTTATCTAAAAAATGTGAAATATATATATGAAAAACCCACACACCTATTTTTTCTATGAGAGATTGAGTTTAGTTAACCATTGGAAACAATGATGGTAGAACCATAGAGAGATATAAAGGGATTCGTCTATGTATACACATATAGATTGTTATTAGTGTACGAAAATATCAAAAAAAATCATAAAGGATATAGAGAGTGGTTTTATAGAAATTAAATCCTTTTTAGATACTACATGTGGGTAAAATTCCTGTGTATCTTCACCTAGGTGTAATAAATCTGAAAAAGACTCCTCGAGCTTGACTCTACCATTATCCAAAACAAGAAAACAATAATCACTAAAATCCTATTATGACACAACTGAGGGATACAGTTTAGAAAATTAAATAATATTTATGAACCATTGTGGTTGAGTTCAATAATAACCATTATTGGCCTATGTCAATCTAATTGTGTCATTATTGAGGCATCCTATAAGTAACTATTCATGGTTATGTTGTTTCCCACTATGATTAGTTTTTCCCACATTATGATATTTGGTTTTATTCTGTGGTTGAAACCGAAATGATCCATGATAATTATCAATCTGATGAAAAATTCAATATTTTCATGGTGAGAAAACAATATTTTTGGGCGATGGAAGGAAAAATTATGTATATATGATCACAATATATTATGAAGATATGGATCCAATTAAAATTTAAAATTATCAATGAAGGGTAAACAATTTTGTGAATTATTTTAAGAGGTAACATAATTTTTTTTTCTACTAATCACATACTAACATATAAATTGAATAGTAACACCAAAATGATATATTCAGTTCTATAGTGTTGAAAAAATGTAAATTAACTTTTTTATACCAATCAAATAGAGGGATAATAGGATCAATGTTGGATTATCATAATAAAATTAGGCAGTATTAAGAAATTTACTCCACTATGTGGGATGAGTTGAAGAGAGTATTTTTTTGAAATTAATTCATTAATATTATTATTACGAATATAGATAAATAATTACATATATAAATCAAATTCATGATAATTTTTTGTCTACCTATGAAGAATTTGTTTAAAAAAATTCAATGCATTCTTTTTTCTTTTATCATCTAGCATAAATGCAAAGTTGATAGATTCATAATTTTTTTAAAACCAAATCTCTAATTTGAGATACACATTGGGTACTAGTGTACATATGGAGAAATATTTTTTTGATATCAAGACAGAAAGGGAGATTTTATTTACCCATTAATTTAATGGTTTTGATAAAAAATGAACATTGGATGACAAAGGAAATTATAAAAACCATGTAGAAAAGAAAATAAACATTAAATTAATCTTTTTATGTGGATAGAATTAATGAGGAAATTATCTTAAGTGGAATAATTAATATATATGAATGTAAAAGATGTAAATATATTTTTTGAATGGTGAAATAAATAGAATAAGTCAGATAATAATTCATACTGGTAGAAATCTCCATAGAATGCATAGGTTTCACTACAATTCATCATGTTCAAGTATATTATGAATTACACAGATCAATGTCCTAGTAAAAAAGATAAATATTATGATAAAATATCAAAAAATATAACAAAAATGGAAAACTGAATTCTTATGCAATATAATACGATGATGTTAATCTTATAAATAATACTAGTTAAAATTTTATTGTTTATTATATTGTTAAATTTAATGTGACATTGAAAATGTATTATATTCAAAAACATGGAATATATAATATTAGAATCATATGTGATATTATATCAGGGGAAATATGATCTCATTATTCTAATGTAAATAATTTTGTATAAGATAAGATCCTAGTTATGAAATAAAATTTGAATTATTTTTTGGAAGTTTATATGTCACCTTTTAATATTAACAGCAGTGTTATGAACAATATCATGGGATTATGTGTATAAATTTTATAATCTTTTCAATGAATTAGACCCTATTACTATGATGAGATTATATCGTGATTAATGATATTTTGTGAAACAATTTGTTATAATAGAACCATTGGGATCAATATTTGTTTATGGAAAAAAATATTTTATATGAAGTGAAATTAATATTTATGGATATATTGTTAAATTAATTAGTATAATGTATCCCATATATAATCAAATTTATTTCATAAATTTTGGTTTTTACAATTTTGGAATTCTTTACGAATTATATTTTTTGGAAAACAATAACGCCCAAGTGATATGGAAACCTGTTGAATTTCCAAACTCTACAGGACATGAACCAAAGACTTCTTACCAAAAATTGAATAATAGAATCTAATGGCATATGCGAAAGATTATTTCTTTTGGGACCATAGGAAGAAATATATTTATATGTATGAATAACACTGTTTTTTTTTGTAATCATGTTAAACTTAATAGAAAATTGTTTAATGATATTATCTAACAATTATTTATATTAGAATGAAAATGGAATAACATCACCTTAAATTTTTTTCGTTGGAATCCCCAAAAAATTATCAGGACATAAATCTTTATTATTTTTATTCAATTTCATTATGACTTAATATAATTTCATCAATATCATATAATATTTATCATTAGATATGATTATTGTAATATAAATTATCTAAGTCTTGTGGTTTCATGGAGAACAACATTCTATCGTATCTAATCGGGAATTGTGGTTTAACTCAATGTTTGGGTGAAGTAATAATCAATCAAATGATACAAAATTTTGCATGAACCCTTCATATATTCCACATACCAATAATTATTCTATGAGAACAAATCAATCCCTATTGAATTTCATATGATCATGTTTTTTAGATTACAAATGTGTATAATATCAACACCTTCATCAAGTAGAGTTTTCATACAAAAATAGATTTCAATCATGAATTTTTTTTCTCAGTATGATGTCCTATATATATATAAATATAGCACAATAATATATAGTGATGAAGTTAGGGAATTAAATCTATTATAACCAATGATTACTGATGAATTTAATGTTATTGATAGATCCATTCAGATGAAAATAAATAAAAGAAATTGTCAACAAAAACGTGATGTTTATAATAATTAATGTTATCTGTAATTTTATAATTGTTAGAAGGTGTTTCTATGAATATAAATGGTTTATATAAAAAGGAAAATGAAACTTTATATATATTATTCCTTATGATGTTTTTTATCATATAGGGATGGTAGGAATATTATTAAACCATCCACTGATTCTCTTTCAAGTACATGATTTATTCCATGTATCTTCTCTAATTAAGTACATAATAGACTCATAAAATTTCATGTACCCAATTTTCATACCACTAGAGCATTAAATTTGTTATGAAGAAACCAAATTAATATTCTTTATTATATATTGAATTTTCTATTAATAAATATGACTCAACTATTCAATGTTTCATGGTTAAACCCCCCAACCTAAAGATGTTATGTGAGAATCCACATATATAATAATAATTAAATATACTTAGTTATTACGAATACAGAGATGAAAATTTAATGCTAGAATTTTCTCCATTGGGTGGAAAATAACGCCGAGATATTTCATGAATATTTTTGTGATTAATTTTAGAGATATTATAGAATTTCTTACATACAACATCGATTTTTAACAAAATGTTGCATATTATTAATCTTTAATTATTTAATATTATACTTAACTAATAAGAATTATAATAATGTTTACTAATAATAATAACAAAATTATTAAAATATAATATTAAAATGTTATATAAACTAATTTTATTGTTTAAAAGTAATTTGAAATGAAAATAAAAATCACCAAAAGATAATGGAAATATTTTTCCAAAAAAAAATTTCTATTAAAAAATTTCATTGAATCCATAAATTAAAAAAATAATTTTTTTGTGGAATAATTTTTACCGAATTGATATATTTTATATTAAATGACATGTCTATCTTAAAATATTTGTGTTTTATATACAATATAGTAGATTAAGTTATATTTTACACTCTAAAACTATATTTTTATTAAGAATAATTTTTTTCATTTTTATGATATTATTTTTGAATTGATATATTATATGATTAGAAAAAAAACTATAAAGATAATATTTATTCTTCAAATAATTATTCATAAAATATAATGGATAATTTTTTTGAGAATTTTAGGATAAGATTAATTTTCAATGAATATATCTAAATACTTGTATGTTTTAAAAATGTTATTTTAATTCAAATTAGTTACATGAAAAAATTATTTTTAATATGGTTATGAAAGTCAAATTATATCAATAATATATAAATAAATCCACATTATCTCATTTGAATCAATATCACATTTAATTTTTATATGAAATTCATATAAAGTTAAGAAACTTTTCCATTTCAAAAATTAATTTTAAATAAATTTTTCTCCACTTTTTATAATTAATTTCCAAAATAATGATTACTTGTTTTCAATAATAATTATTAGTATTATCTAATAAGTTAATTCTATTTTTTACCTTAATTTAAATAAAAATTGTATAAATTAATTACCACAGTTAATGTTAAAACTGGTTTTATAGTGGTTATTAAATAATGATATGGTGTAAAAATCAATAGATACTTTTCTATTACACTAATTTTTGATATTTTTTTGATTGTATCACCGATAAAATTATTTAATTACCCAATTTGTGCCCTTTGGAATGTAAAAACATTATTACACATTATTGTTTTATAAAATTCTGTTTTTGTAATTATCCACACTTATAAAAAGCCACCCCCTATCCTTCCCACATCACTATTTCAAAACCATTTAGACCCAACATCATGTACCCAAATATATTCACAATTTTTATAAACTAAATCTTCTGAGTATTGATTTAATTAATGATATTTCCTAATTAGGATTTATGTATATTCCTAAAAAGGATTTCCAAAGAAAAGGTACAATTATAAAAATGTGTTTTTGTATTATTTCTTCCACCTACTCCAAACATTATTCTAAAATGAGAATATAATTAATATACTATATCACATAAAATAAGGTGTTTTATTTTAATTTAATAACATATGTCATTATCTTCTTCCATAAAATTGTAAATGAATGTTTCGATCGTAAGTATGGTGGACTACCACGCAAACTGAAGTTTTTTATTTTCTATCACCACATCTCAAAAATGTATTACATCGGGGATTACATTATAATTAAATATATTTATAATATTACTATAATTATTTAATTATAATATCACACTATCTTTCTAACCTTCTGATCTATTATAATATAGTAATGTTTCTCATGTGTACAATGGACAACCAACTCACGACACGATGTGGTGTGTTTTAATTAATATCTTACATGGTATGTAATAATGTTAGAATAAATTATATATATATATATATGTGATATTTGTATCATAGTTATAATTTTTGTGTTATTGTTTCACATTTACCTTGTTACTATTAATATTATGTTGGATAAGATAATGTCATTCATGTGTACGATGGACTACTGCCTCATGATACTATGTGATATGTTTCTAAACTAAAACATAGGATGGATTGAAAATATTTTAAAATTATTAAATATATATCATATATATGAAATATAAATTAGAATGTAATGGTAATATATTTTTTACCTTTATTTCATTTTATCATTTTAGAAAAATGAAATAGAGTTCAAGTGTACATAAGGACCACTGTCACATTGAACGATGTATTTAATTTTCTTTCTATATCATTACTAGATTAATTTCAATATATATATATATAGTGAATATATAATATATTTAAATAATTTTTAATAATATATATATTTTAAAACTATATCAATGTAAATTAATCAAATATAAAAAAACCATACATACATTAAATAAAGTAGTTATTAACCAAAAGATGATTTTATCAAAGAATCGTCAATAAAGAGGTAACAAAAGGTAAAAAGTAAATCATATATGGTATGATATATATAATTATGGAACTATAATATATTTATAATAATTATTTTATCATTAAAAAGGATTTTTGAATTTGTAAAAATGAACTCAATACATTATGGATTGGATTTGTAGCAGCTCTTTTATTTCTCAGAGACAGATGCCAGATTTTCACACATTAATTTTTTTCTGGTGTATACATTAATAATTTTACATGTTATATAATGAAAACAATTTGGTTAGTTCTATGGTCCTCTTTTCAGGTATTTTTCTATTTTATTTTTGGTATATGTCTCTATCTTTATTTCACTTTTACTTTTGCAGAAAATAGTGATTTTTGGGTTGGTAGGCCTCTGCACACAGTTTCTACACAGTTAGTAGTAATCTTTTTCCATCCAAGGAATACATGGGATAAGAGTCCAAAACTACAACATGACCTCAAAACATCAATTCATATATGTATAGGTTACTATGTGGAGGTCTCTGTCCTGACAGAGTAGTCTATATAGTTATCGAACGGTTTCCCAATCATTGTGGATCTGCTAACACGTTAAATATTTTCCCTGCTTATCCCTCCACTCTATTTTTACACACAAATCTCCTCATTTCTATACTTAGTCGACAATTTTCTCCGTGGGAGTGCCTCTCTCTCTTCTCACCTCCCATTTTGCTTAACTTTTGTGACAAATATGTTGTGATTCTACCCCGGCTGTTCAAGAATGTGTCTCCTCTCCCTCATTCCTCCTCTATTTTAGTGTTTCTTACCTTCGGGCTTTCATCTTCTCCATCCCTAAGGTTAAAATTTAATGATAAAGTCATTGACTTTGGGGTTCAATCATAATTTTTCAGGATTTATTTTTTCTACTCATGGTTCTATTGCAGAGTGTTGAAAATTTCACAACAAATTTTTTTGTTTTCCATATAAATATTATGAGATTCCATGAATAAACATCTATTAATGAATTTATTTAAATTTATATAATTAATTAACATGTTTTATGAATTATCAATGTGGTGTGTGTGTAATTTTTTAAGGGTTTTGATATGGAATTGATTTTAAAATTGAATTTTCATATGAAATTGGAGTATTTTTGAACTCAGTCATTGTTGTGAAATGTTTAAATGTTTTATAAATTGATTGAATAATTAATTTTTTTGTGTATGGAATGTCAGTCATGTCTGTAATGGTTTGTTTTTGAGTTTGACTTTTTATATTGGTTTTGGGTGTGAAAATTGATGAATTTAGTTTGTTAAATTCCTTGTTGGGATTATGTGTATGATTGTGGTTTGGCATGTAGCATGTGAAAATTTATTGAGAGCATAGACATGCATTGGTAGCTAGGGGGATGGACTAGGACTAGTGTGCTAGTAATATGAAAGTTATTATGGCTTGGTTTCACAAAATGCAATTGATGATGACAACACCAACTAAACATTGATATTGAATGGATACCACTATAATATTGTATGATTCTAATCTCTAGTGGAATATGCACAAAATATTTGATTGTTTTTTATCCTGTAATTCATTACACCAAGATATTAGGTTATATGGTCTCATTTTCTATATAATACCCATTAGGACTCCCCCTTATTTGGTGATCATTGGCTATGATGTGCTTCCCATCCGCATATTGTGTGGGTTTGAGTAAATTCAAAAGGTAATGTTGTTTTCATTTAAAATTTAATTTATTTAAGAAATGTCATTAATATTATTTTCATTTAAATGTTTATATAACATCCTATCATTTTATAATCCTACACATTTATTATCCATCTAATTCATAGAGAATGGAATTATTTTGGTTGGCATCTAACTGGGAATTAGAAAGCGTCGTTCATACATGTTTCTTCATGATGGTTTGGGATTCTAGTGATCCAATTGGGCAGTGTTGAGTTGATGGATTGAGAGATATGTTCCCCTTGATTTGTTGTGGTTTTTTAAATGGTTTTTGGTTTCCTTTTTTCAGTATTTCTATTATGGTTGTGTATAAACATTATAAGTAATTCAGAAACCATGGAATGGATTGTTTGATATTGTTTTTATCATTGGTTAATTCCATATTCTTTAATTATTAAATATATTATATTACAGTAAAATAATTCCCAAGATTTGATATTGATACCTGGGAACTTATGTCAGTCAGTGGGGATTAGGAATGCCCTTTGGGACTTACCGAAGACCGGGTCAGGCTCTTGTTTGGATGATGAGCAATCATTGTTCATGAAAAATGGTGTTCGATATAGGTTTATATCTGAGGGTCTTGTTTCTTTGAATGAGTCTATGTAGGAATAAAAAGGGATATTTTGGCTCAGGGTTCTGACTACGAGTAGGGTTCTTGTCCCACAAAGCTCTTGAAAAACGACGGGTCACCATGGGATGTCGGGAATGATTCTTTTCATCTCAACCAGGTGGGACGTACATGTTGTAGACCATATGGGGACAATAGGATTAAGTGAAGTGTTTTGGTTTTTGTATTGTTTCATCATGATTGGTTTATTGATGCTAATTTTTATTATTGAAATTTGTTATCTATTATTTTAATGATGTGTGTATGTTATTTTTTATTAATTTGGAAACACACCACCGTCAAATGAACCCCATGAAACTATGGGATGAAGTCCAGGTGATTTCTACCTCATTTATTGATCATAGGATGGTATGTGATATGGTTCAAGCTAAAAAGTCCCTTCTATAAGGAGTTGATCTGTCTCCTACTCCAGTTAGGGAAGTTGAGCCTAGCTCTAAAAAGGTTAAAGTACATGAATTATTGATGAATAATCCTATTTCTTTCATAATTAGTTTGGAAACTCAATAAGACGAGGAATATGTTGAGATGATAGTGTGTATTTTCATGTTCTTGGACACCCCTAAAGATGTCATGTTGAAATGTGACTCATTTCTACTAGAAGATCCTAGTAGAAGGTGCTAGAAATTTGTTATTCGGGATGGAAATCATGATAAGATTAACTGAAAGGTTTTCAAGGAACTATTGAATGATAAATAGTATTCCTGAGGTATGGTCACATGCATGATCCTATGAATTCATGAATATTTTATATGGGGGACCAGTTGATGATTGATTATGCCAACAATTTCATTAACCTAGTTTGGTATGATCTGGATATTGTCACTAATGAACAAATTAATGATCAAAGGTTTAATAATGGATTCTGGATAGAGATCTAATCTCAGGTCTTCTTATTTGATCTGAATACTTATGCCGAACGAAGATGAATATTGACAAGAATGGGAATATAGATGGTAGTATATTAGGCCATCCATCTAGGTAGCATTCCTCTATGGCTTCTAATGCGGTTCTATTATCCTCCACCAACGTTGGAGGGTGATACACACTCAACCTATTTTAACATACCCTAAAAAATTTTATCTTCATTGTGGACCCTTGGGGAAACACATCGATTATGAAGATTTTCAAATTATTATTAGGGAGGTACATGATGAGTGGCTTTTGGGGAATAAAAAATTAGTAAAAACCATCCATGATGGCGGGATCTTGATGTGTTGGCCGAGGAGGCTGGATTATGTCCTCTTCCTATCAGAGTCGGATTAGAGATGATCCATAGGATAGAGTTCGTGGTCAGACATAGACATATACCAAGATCCTTTATTCTATGGAGAAGCAATCAATGGGTTTGGATGTAGGTCCCTCAACTATTAAATCTACCGTTCTGAAAGTAACGTCACTATCTACGATTCTTTTTGACCCTATTGTTTCAGTTTCTTTTATATCATATAATCAAGTGAACCTGCTAAAATTGCCAACTGAGTTCTTGTCTCCTATGATGGATTTGGTGATGCCATTTTGTAATATGATGATATAGGGCCTCAGGTTTTTATCTTCTATGCATTATTTGTTAGGGGTTTATATGGAATTGGAATTATAGGACCTGGACATTGTACTCTATTAGCTGATCCTATGCTTGTATTAAATGGTTAATTTACAAGTTCACATTCATATTTTGTGTATTAATGTTAGTTTCAGGGAACCAGATGGGAGTCATCGATTCCTTCTCAGAGAATGGAATCGTCAATCAATTCATTTCTGACCCCTACACCCAAAGATAATGAATAATTAATTTCACTTATCATGTAAATATTGGAAGATGATGGTAGTGCTATTGACGATGGGTCACCACACATAGTGATGAAATCCAAAAGGCATTCCCAAATAAATTTTCTAGTATTACCCCATAAATGTGATGTGCAATATCCAATCAATTTTGAATTGAGAAAAACAGATATCTATTTCCTTATATTGTATAGCCCCCACTGAATTTAACCAATTAAAGATACTCCTAGACGATTTTTAATAAGAAGGATATGTTCTCCTTAGCGTATCTCCTTCGGTGGATCTTATTTTTTTATTGAAAAAAAGGCCAATATATCTCTTTAGTTGTGAATCGATTACTGAATTCCTAATATGGTAACCATTAAGAATAAATACCCATTTCTCATGATTGATGATTTTTTAACTAGACGAATGGTGAAAAGTTGTTCTCCATGGTGAAATTTCGTTCATTTTACCACCATTTTAGGTTGAACGAGGCGGATATCCCAAAAATTGATTTCTGAAGCAGTTACCACCACATTGATTATTTGTTCATGCATTTTGGATTTAGTAATGCTCCAAAAGTCTTTATGGAACTCAGGAATAGGTCATTCCACTAGTATCTCATCTCTTTTGTTGTGGTATTCATTAATGATATCCTAATTTACTGTAGATCATATGAAGAGCATGAGAATGATTTTCGGATTGTGTTGGAAACTTTTTGGAATCAAATACATTATGAAAATATCATAAAATGAACTATTTAGATATGGTAAGTGATGTTTCAATGACAGAAAATTATAAAAAAAAAAGTGGTTTAGGTGGACCCTTAGATTATTAGTGAAGTTATGTTGTTGAAACATACCAATAATGTGTTTTTGATTAAGAACATCCATGGGATCGATGGTTATTACAGGCAGTTCTTTCGGGATTTGTCATGACAAGCTTCATCTATGACCCCACATGCCCGGAAAGAGGTGAAATATGATTGGAACCCAGAATGTAAGGTATATTTTGAGGATCTGATGTGACAATTTACTACCATAACCCTACTTATATTTTTAAAATTAGGATATGTGTATGTATTTTAATGTAAAGATTTATGTATGTGTCTTTTGTGTGTGATTATTCATGATTATCATGTGGTGGTGTGTGAATATTTCCATATCCAGCCACATCAATATAATTTAATGACCCACGACTTGGAGTATGAATCAATGCTGCATTATTTAATTTCATGGAGTCACTATGTCATTGGGAGAAGTTTGTGGTCAACTATGAACAAATGATCTTGGAATTTATATATTCTAAAAGAAGGATCTTAATTTTAGTTACAATCTTTGAATTCAATATATGAATGGGTTTGACATTTATACCATCTACACCCCAGGAAAGGGTAATGCAGTGGCTGGCGTATTGTGAAAAAAAGATTTAATGCAGAATATCTGGAACTACACAGATGAGTTGAATTTGATGGAACATTTATCACGAATTCCCATGGAGAGTAGGGAACATAGTGGAGGAACATTTCAGATGATTCTATAGTAGTCGTCCCCTCTTCTAAATTTCTTTCAACATGAACAACCTGGAGAGGAGTTGTGTTAGTAGTTTATGAAATGTCATCACGGAGGAGAGATTTCCTCAGTTTGGGCATTTTCACTCGAGGGAATTATCTTCTCTATGGGATGTTTTCTATATAATATACTCTGAGGAATGTGTATATGTATGATAGATACCGGTCTCATGCGGTGGTTCATCCTAGTGATGTAAATTTGTTTTCTGATGTTCATATATAGTTCTAATGGACGGGTATGAAATGAGACATAGATGACTTTATATGAGTGCAATATAATTTTTTGTATGTTAAAGAAGAGAATAAAAGGAACTCTAGTTTGATTCAGTTATTACCCATTACTAATTGGAACTAGGATGAGGTCTCCATGGATTTCATTATTGAATTACCTCTTACACCTTTAGAAAGCAATGCTATTTGGGTAGTAATCAATTGTCTGATAAAATAACCGAACTTCATTCTAATCAGGGTTATAACACAGGTGGATGTGTAGGGATATTTGCATATCCATGAACTAGTAAGGCTTAATAGTGTGGTATCTATTTTTTTGATAGAGGTACCCATTACACAACTCATTTTTGGTAAGGCATTCATGGGGCATTGTGGTCGTATATTAATATGATCATGTCATATCATACTCAAATAGATGGTTAGGTGGTGCATGAAAATATGATTCTAGAAGACATGCTATGTCAGGTGTTCTGGACATTATTGGTTTTTGATATATCTATTCTGGTTTGGATTAATTTTCGTATAATAATAGTTACCAATAATCCATTACAATGGCGCCCTTTGAGGAACTCTGTAGTCCTACATTTTACTCACTATTATTTTGTGATAAGATAGGTTGGACCAAAATTTTGTGGCCAAGAATTCCCTATGAGATTTATGAGAATATCATGTTTATAAGGCAACATTTATTAACATCTTAGAGTCTCCAATAATTTTATAATAGATAGAGGTATTGGGATTTAGAGTTTTTATGGTTATTTTGTATTTGTAATGGTGGCCCCTCATTTGGGTCATCACCATTTGGGGGAGAAAGAAAATTTTACTCCATGGTATGTCAGAACCATAAAAAACTGAATAGATTGGTAGGGTGTTAAACATGTTAGATTTTACCTCTCGTTTGACATCGATTCATGAAGTCTTCCATGTCACTCAACTAAAGACGTATAAACCCAAATCACGTCATGTGTTGAATTGGGAATAGATGTAGTTGGATCCCAGTTTATCAGTGCATGAATGAACGCTACAGATAGTGGATTCCCAAGATAAAGATATTCATGGGAAGTCTATTCTTTTGGTCCCTGTGATGTGGTAGAATTTGAATTATATGCATGATACTTGGGAGAGAATGTATTGGGTTGAGGTAGATTACCAATTTTTGTATACTGATCAAGTATCTGGTTGACATTCCGAGCACAGAATGTTTCCATATTGGGTAGAGTTGTCACATAAGGTATTTTTTTCATGTATTATTTTATTTTATTTTTTTCTATCATTCATATTTTTTTCATTTTATTTTTGTAGAAAAATGGAGAATATTTCAATTTCATGGATCTGTGAATGGTTTGAACACTATTAATTGTAATCATGCAGTAGGAGAATAAACATATTGAAGACATATGCATGGTTATGGGTCTCGTACCAGGTAACCGTGTGTTGGTATATGTCGAAATAGAATGATCCACATGTTAATTTCAAAGTTTCCCAAACCATGTGGACTAACTATTAAGGTCTATAAGCACATTAAAAATTGTGCTTCATTCTCTCTTTTCTCTGTTTTTAAAACCAAAACACATCATTTTTCCTCCCTATGTATTTTTCACACTAAGCTTGCCTCTAACTCCTTAAACATCCCTAGGAGCATCGATTTTATTCCAAAATTGTTCTGATTCCTCCCTTTTAGTTCATGTATGTATATCCTCTCCGTAATTCCTCTTTTATTATTGGGTTCCCAACCATCTCGTTTGAGTTTTTGTCATATACAACCCTTGGGTTTTATTTTATTGTTAAATAATGATCTTTGCTGATCAATTATTTTTTTAGGGACTGATTTTTCCTCCACGTGGTGTGGTTGATATGTGGTGGAAATTTTACACCATATTTTGGGATTTTCCATATCAATGGTGGGTAATTTTGTGCTTATGCATTTCATTATGAATTTCACACCGTATTTTGTCATATACAACCCTTCATGAGAAAATTTTATATGAAAAATAATGTATTTATAACATGAATTCTTTTAATGTGATTTCAATCATGTTATTAAAATATTTCATCCTATTACCCCTTACATAAATCCCAATTCAAGATACCTTAATGAAAATCCATCACGATTCCTCTTGGTGAGATTCATTCACATAAACCACTACATATTACCTGGATCACATGATCATGGCATGTGAAAATGTTATTCTAATGAAAAATTATTTTTCATTGGATTAATAAACTTTAGATAACTACTCTGAAAGTTATGTGTTAGTTAAGGTGTATTTATAGGTTTAAACCCACCTCTATTACATTTATAATAATTGAATTATGTATATTCTACTACCTTTTTTATTATTCTTATTCTCATAGAATCATCACATCATGTGATCTAATTAAAATAAATTAGTGGTCAATAAAATTGTATATTGTTATTCATGTCACAACTATGTTAAATGCAAAGACAATTATGAATGTCTCACATGATCATATGCCAATTTCTATATAAAACATTGCAATCAATGACATTTTGTTCTAGTGAATCACATTAACTAATCTTGCCTTCAAATTAAAATCATGTTGTTGTGGTATTTTAAATGAAAACCATATATCTACATCATTTCAAAACCCTCATCCATCAAGAAAATCTCATTATATATTCAATATACTACATAAATGTAATTAAAGTTCATCATGTGATTAATGGGATCTATTCTATAAATTCATTGAAAATGACTTTATATCTTCATAAACTTATCATTATATCATCATGAGATACCTTTAAAAATATTATGATATCATAATTTTATTTTACCTATATGATCATAATATCCCCAAAATAATCTAGTGATTTTATCGTAAACATCAAATGGTATCTTTTCCACTTTCACAATCAACGTGATCTAGAAAGAAATTCCAAATTCAATTGATTCTTTATTTTATAAAAACTCTACAGGTTCCATTATGAAATTCTTGATCAATGTGATCCATTATTAAATTAGATATAACTCATCACTCCTCCATTAAAATATATCCTTAATCAGGGGTAGGGTCCCCTTGCATGAAAATGGATCAGGTAGATGGTGTTAGATAATTGGATATGGGATATGGTTTACACTTGATACATGTTTTAAATTTATTTCAATGTTATTTTCATCTATGTTATATTAAATCAGGATATATATGATCCAACCATCAAGGATATTTATTTCATTAGGGTGTATGTGTGAATAATATGTATATTTTCTTATATTGATACTCCATGGGATTTAATATATGCTAATTTTCATTTTACCATGGTATTTATTAATTATAATGGTTATTGATAGATTATTATATTGAAATTTATAATGTTATGATTGGAAAAATAATCAAGAGTGTATAATCTATCCAATGATATTATCTTACCCCCTATTGTTAGTATCCTCTATCATATACCTAGATGGATTTCATATATACCTACATGATCTAGTCAGAACGAAGAGTGTCATAGCATAGATGTTAATAATTGTATTAGAAATTTGGAATCAATAATAAGAGGTATGATTTTGATTGTTGGTCGTATGAATCCATTCAATAATCATAGGTAAAAAAAATATGAGGAATATCGATGTTACCATGTATAGTTTTTTTATACATGGTTTATTCATTAATGTTTGGGAATTTTGTAATGTCCATGTCTTGGAAGACACTAAATGGCACCCTGAGTTGGGTCACCACATGACCTGATGTGCGCATCTTCATATGGGAGTGGTTAACGACTTGCAGTTAGGTTCTAGATTTTTCATGTTAGAACACTATAACCTCCATACAGGAGTACGTCGTAGGATAAATTAAACTGGACAATGAAAACAACATTAAACAATCAAAGAACATGCATAAACAACAATATCCCTAATATTGGTACAAACCATATCCACATGAAATTATGTCATGGAATGATAAATAGTTCTTAGTGAACAAAAATAAAACAATTAATAAATAATAAAATCCCCAAAATGATCCTATATCCTTGTCCAAACCCTCATTCATTAATGTTCCCTACCCATATCAACTCCCTAAAATAATTATATTTCCCTAATACTAATATGAAACAATTAAATCTTCTTGTGTTCCCAATGTCACCTAAGAAGGGTGTGAGGACAACTCAATATTCCACCAGAAATGGTGTCTATAAATAATCTTATCAATATATATATTAAGGGATTTCATGTGTTCTGTAAATAAAATATTCATTAGGGAAATTTGGGTGATATTCGTTAACATTGTTGACATACATCATTACTAAAATAATTCTCAATTTCATTACATATTCCATCCACATTACATAGTATAATTTCATCATGTTATCAATGGGTTATGCACATTCATCCATCTAAATAAATATGGTCAATAAATCAACTTCCTTATATCAATAGTTATTATCACATCATCACATATAAAATACAAATAATATAATGCATCTGACTAGGTGGTCTTATCGAATACAACCATTATGGGAATAAAACATTTTCCTCTTCCCTAATTCTATAATTTTAGGGTTGAGTTTAAAACCGTAACTTGATCCCTGGGCATAGAACCTCATATAAGTACTCATAACTAACAATCCATTTTCACATTCTTATTTATAAATTTACCACAAATATAGAACATAAAAAAACATAACCAATTCTAATAGAAATCACAGTCCATAACAAATAAATATGGGATTCGAAATTTTCCCATATCACGTCAACAACATTACCATCTGAACCATATATTCATTTACCCTAATTACTATATACAATGCCCAACTCACTAATCACATTTACTAATTACCTCACACTAAACCATTCATCATATCCAACCCATTTCATATGTAAATTCAATTCGAATATTTATGATTTCTTATCAATTATCCCACATATTCATTTCAACAAGAATTCACTATCCATTCGGTACACTATCACTAAAACCCAGCCACCCATTATCATTCCTAGAAAAATAATCCCTTAGTTATTTTCCACATATATGATAAAATACCCATATTTCCATCCTAAACATAACATTAATAATAAATCATATTTAACTTAGGATCTACTAAACCACATGTTAATCTCAAACTTGACATTTATTATTACAATGTTCATAAAGGTGAATGAAACCCATATGTGGCCTTAAATTGGTCAACAAATTCTACATGCATCCCACAAGGTTCATGGGGGTATGATTATTCAGTTTTACATCAATTTTATATGAACTCACTAACGTCACCAAGGACATGACATGGAAAAAAATGGAACATGCTTACATTGTAAAATACTCATAAAAAATATCAGATACCACATGAGAAACACCTAACTATAATATTAAAATGGAACAACACATAGTATAAGCCTTAGATCACGATTCAAGAACACCATGAATAATTAACAATGATTTCAATAGAAGATGATTGCTTTTTTGCATAATAAGTTAATTAACTGAATTACATGTTCTAATCTAGAAAAGCGTAAAGTGGATAGCATTAGGCTCGCCTTGATAATATATTATCAACCAATGAAACATTAAATGTCATATAATAGAGATTAATAAACCCTTGGAATGGTTTTGGTATTTGAGTTCATCACTACAGTTTGATGTAGGTAGAAGGGGAGGAAAATATAATAAGGTTCATCAAATCCCATAATGGGAGAAATGTAATTTCTCTTACTTTTAAGAGTGCACAAATTGGATTCACGGTTTTCCAATACAAGAGAAAACTATGATAAAGTAACTATATAATTAAAATTGGATCTCGTGTTATCTTTTGAAGGACCACAAAATATACAAAACATGTGCAACCCATGTGATATGACACATTATAAATTTTCACAACTTGGGCTCCCACATCAAATGATATAATTAAAAATGAACAATCCATGTTTCATGCACAACATGGACTAGTTTTCATTAAATTCATGTCTCAAACACATGGAAAAACTCTAAGGCCCTTCATACTCTGAGGAAAAAATTCAATATCAAAAAAATGGTTTTCAAAAAAAAATTAATAATGAAATTACTTCACAAGGATCAAGATCTTAAAACCTTAAAATCATATAATTTGTAATCCCTAATCCTAGTTCCCTAGAATTACTATAATTTATATGTAATGAGATTGGTTCAGTGGTCCTTCATATCAGATTTCAGATCCCAATTTTCTAATGAGAATTACAAGGATTCTAATGAACTAACATTAGGGGAAAAAAATTGCCCCATAAGACATTCTAATTATGATACTTAAAACAAATTTAATGATCTGAATGGACACATAATCTTAAATATAATTTAGATAAACATTAACCACATTATATGGGTTAGTTTGATACTACCAAATCTATGAAACTTGAAAAATCGCTTTCATACCACTATATCATTGGGGAAGAGCCAACTGGAATGACACCAGTCTGGTCCCCTCCCCAATATTTGGTAGAACCAAATAAAATGGTGTTATCCTTCCCTATATTAGAATTTGACGGTTACCTAACCTCAGTGATACCTAAATAAACATAATATTCCCCCCAAACCAAGAAAATGTGAATCTGATTTTCCTTATAATTCTGAAATCATTGATCTATTTTCTTTCATTTCTGAATCAACTATACCATTTTTTGACATCTCTTGTATTGGAATTGGTCCTAAAAATGCAGACTCCCCATCTTCTAACAAACATAATTTGGTTCTACATATTCCCTCATTGACTTCCTCAAATAGTGACATCTAAATCAAATCATGGAAAATATTGTTTTAGAATAACTCAAAAAGAGATAATTAATTTTCCCACATTACCAAAAAATATATAATATATTCCCTTAACAAGTTATATATCTCCATTAACATATGGTCAAACTACCCATCCATATTTTTGTGAAAATGTATAATAAAAAACGCATTGGTTCAACAAAATTACTATAACCCCTTCCAGATATGTGGTGTGAAGCGAATATCATGATCCAAAACTATAGTCAATGGTACGCAATTCAAATGAATTATCTATTGAACATATAATTCACCCAGATGATCAAATTTCATGGTGTCCTATTTCATTAATAAATGATCAACTATTGTAAATTGATACACAACTACAAAGATTGAATCATTCGTTAGTTATTTCTTTGAGATACCCACTATGATTTCCATCATTACATAATCAAGTTTCCACATTGGAATGGTAAATGGTTGTAACAATGAACATGGGCACTACTTCTCATCCTTCAACTACTAAAATTTAAGGAACCAATACACAAAACCTATAACCACATTCTTCATTCCTTGTCACCCTATATTCCCACAATGACAAAAATATATAATAGTCCAACATGGATGCTCTATCCAGTTCAATGCATGAATATCACACAAAAAATCTTCCCACAAACACACTGATACAAACACATGACCAAAAAAACAGAAAATACCAACATCGCCTACAACCAAACATGATGTTAATTCCCTATCATTCAAATATTCCATCATATCCATAATCACTGGATCCTCAGAATTACTATCCAGGACCATAATAAATTAGTAAAACTCAACTGCTACATATGTGAGTGTCATCTTCCTTCCAATCCTGCACCACTAGTTCAATATCAGTAAATAAACCCATCATTATAATCTTATATATAGATTATTGAACCAAAAAATTATGAGCCTAACATCATAGAGAATACACAACACTATTCAGTTAAAATTGTTTGTTTATGGACTCTATTTCAGAAGACATCATGTATTCAAGCAATCTACACTTACAATGAATTAAATCAAACTATGAGAATATGTAATTAATACTGTTATGATCAATAGACACTTTTAATCACTCCTACAAAATGTATTCCTCCAATAAATAAAATAATACATTACCAGGGAAAATGAAGATCGTGACCAGGGTAGTTCATTTAATTAGGACTGAACTAGATTTACCCATATGAAATAACACGACCATCTTGTATCAATAATTCCCTATGTCCAACACCAAAAACATCCCAGAACATAGTGTACCTCTTACATGGATCATGTGATATCAATATTCATGTTGTTATCGACGTCTTCTTTAGCTCGTGAAAACAATTCTCACATACCACAAACGACTCAACCGTAACACCTTTATTGGTTAAGACTAAATGTGTAACTTTTATATGGGATAAATATTAAATGATCCTTATTTAATATTTGTATAGTCCCGTAAAACTATGCTAATATAAAACATTCTTCAAATGTTTCCAAGATACAATATATTTCACTTTCCATGGATCTATTGAAACACCTTCCTCGGAGATGATGTTAGCCTAGAAATGAAATTTATCAATATAGAAGTGACATTTGGATACATTGGCATATATCATATTCTCTTTGAGTGTACATGGAATTGTTTCAAGAAGTTTTTAATGATCATCATAAGAACTATATTACACCAATATGTCTTCAATTATAAAAACTACAAATTGGCCAAGGTAGGGATGAATGATTTGGTTCATTATGGCCATGTATACTCAAGTCAACGTGGATAACTATAACTTCATCTCCAAAAACTCATATAATACACACATACTATTGAAATCCTTCTATGGTATATCATATGACTTTACCCAAAGCATATGATATCATACTCACAATTTAATATAATAAAACGCCAAAGTACCCCTTAGGTGGTCAAAAAATTCGTCTATTTGATGAAGAGGGTATCCATTCTTAATTGTCAAAAACATTATCTTATCTTAATTAACATACCACCTAAATTACAAATTAGTCATCTTTGAAAACACTGCTGGAGATCCCAAAGGTGACATGCCCAAACAAATAAACACTTTCTTAACTACATCTCACAACTAATCCTTATGATCGAAGTTTTCTACTTATGCCATCTGATATGGCAGAATTGAGATTAGTTCATACCCTTGAGGAATCTCATTTATGAACTATATATATCAATTGGGAAATATACCATATTATTTTATAGTAAAATCATCCAGTAACTAATGCTCCATTGTAGGAATGTTTTCCTACTCTAAAACATCATCATCAACCATTAATCAAACCCCCTGGGTAATGATTATTCACAACTACAAGAAAATTGTCCAAACATTCCACGCATGAACTTCCAACTCACCATGATTGAAAAATGTGACTCCCTTAGAAGATGATAATGTTAATATGTGAATGTAATAGTCCATATGTGGCCATTATAACACCTGAAAAAACATTCCCAAAATCATGTCAAAACCCAAATTCTCAAGGATGAACAAGTCCCATAAAAATGGTATCCACAATCCTCTACAGAGAAAACATTACATTTCTTGATATCCTAATATCATACTCCCAATGATAAATCTATTGAAAATAAACGAAAAAGGAATGCCATTTTTAGTCCCAAAAAACAATAAAATGAGTTGAGAGAAAAGAGTGTGTTGTTCCAACTCCAAAATAAATAAATAGAATTCATTGAAGCTAAATGATTCATACCTTTAACAATAGACGGTCCAACCTCACCACCACTCGTTGTAGACTGCACTTCATGAAGCTTAATTTCCCCTCAACCCAGGGATATGGTATTAGTTCCCACTGATGCAGGATCATGCCTCTATGTCTATTTTACTTTATTACAAAATGAGATATGATTTTATTGTAAAACATAATATATTATACCATTCATCATCTTCTATGATAAGGAATCATGGACTATTATCTATGAATAACCTAAATGATGATTCATGTATTGGACACATGGATTCGACTTAGTGTAATTAAAACACCACAAAATACCACTCCTAGATCTGGTTATTTAAATATAATCTAATCACACATTCAACAAATCAAATTGAGGCAACTCGATTATAATCAATATATATTGTACATTCTTTTCATAATTTATTCATTTCAACTAATATATTAATATGATAACATAAACCACTAATTTAGTCTCTTTAGATAATAGATATGTGTTTAATTCATTCTATGATAATCCTTCCACATTCCTGATAATAGTATTTCTATTTTAATACACATTAAAAAATATCAAATGTAAAATCATTTTACATAACAAGTGGAGTACAATAATAATAAAAAATAAATCACATATGACAACTAAGGTAAAAACAATCATTGAAAATCAATAATTCATTGTCATTATATGAATGACATGTGTGCAGGAAAAAACTATATTCATGAATTAAAAAAATAGATGTTAATCATGCACAAAAAAATTATTTTTAAATAATGATACATGAAATATTTTTTTAAATTATATATTACATATGTAAAAAATGTTTGAAAACATGAGCCAATAAACATGACCCATTAAAATAAAACATATTCAAATGTATGAGTTATCTAAATAATTATTAACAAATATTTATTGATGTCCCCTATCTATGTAACATCCTGGTTTCTGGTGCCGCCCATAGGTTCCACATTCACGGTTGGTAACATGGACTCAAGATAATTTCCACAAATACCTGTGGATTACGACTAGTAGCAAGGGACTTGGGAGTGATAGTGGGGAAATGATTCCCTCATTGGTACTATAAATCAATGTAATAAAAATAATATAAAATCATGTAATTAGTAATTTCAATGAAAAAAATTTGAAAGACTATAGTAAATGAACAGCTGGAGCACATATATAATGACGAACGATACATATGTATAGGAAAAAATCCAAACTGGTCACAATTCTAGAATACAGTGCTAAACCAAAGTACAAAATAAAAACAAATATGTAGCTCCAATATCATCGCAAGACTCAACATGGACCTATTCTCTCCAGCTCCATATGAATCATGTACCAAAAGAAGAAGAGTGTTTTAACTTATCTATATCAGTAGTAATATAAAATATTTGGACCCAAAAGAATGACCCAAACATGGCATGACACGTAGAAAAACCTGGTCTCCAACCTCGAACTACAATGTTCGTATCTGTTGATCATCATATGACTTTTTTCATGACTGTGCAGTATCCATCCTCTTTCGAATCATCTCTATCTTCTATATGGTCTCCTGGACAAGACAAGGTTCCATCATAGAATCCACTCCTTCCTCTATAAAAATTATCGGTGATCGATATGGCCTACCATACAAAGGCTCCAAAGGGGCCATCTGAATAGTTGCTTGAAAATTACTATTGTCAGGAAACACCACCATAGTTATTTGATTCTTACAAGAACAAAAAAAATTTAGGACTCATGCTAATAGCATGTCCTCCTGAACTAGACTCATTCATTTAGACTAGCCACCAGTCTTGGGATGGTAAGCTATACTCAAATGTACTTATGTACCCAAAGACCTATGTAGTCCCTGCTATACCTGAGAAGTACAATGTACATCCATATATGGAACAATTGAGTTTGGGACCCCAAGTAAAAGTACATTCTCTAGGATGTACAACCTTTCCAGATCATCAACATTGAAGGTCTCCTTAAATCGAAAAGTAGCGTGTTACTTTTTTGAGTCGATCAATGGAAACCAAAATTTATTATTGCATAAGGTTGACTGTGGTAACCCCATCCTAAAATAAACTGTGAAATCATTTTACTTCCAATCAGCAATGGGTTACTACTAAAACAGACATATTGGTCGCTGATATCCACCTTCACCTGCTGACCGGTGGAACCTTTCCTCACAAAACCCACAACATCTCCCTTTATTCCTGGACACTAATACTGATGGTGTAGATCTTGAGACAACTTGGTGATTCCAGGATAAAATTCCCAAACCGGGGAATGAATATCCCGCATCAACTCTTTGCATTTGTTTGCTGACCCCCATACGCCCCAATAAAATTCAAGATATCATCCTCACCTATGGTCCATCCAGTAATATGGTGCCCTTTTGACAAACTATCCCCTACAACTAGCCCTTCATAATCTGACAGATACCTCATATGACCATAGTCTAGAATAGTAGAGGTAACCAGTACTTAATAAAGAAATGGATGCCCCTATCTATCGTGCACCACCAAATGAATCTCCAAGAACAGATCCATATGGTTCTACTCGCTGCTGGACTCATGAACTACTTGAATATGTGTCCTCCTTCTCAATGCATCATCCACAATATTGCCTGTTATAAGCATGTTGGAATGTTCAAAGTCAATGTACTGAAGGTATTTAACCCACATTATCTATCTCAAATTCATATCGCATTGAGTGAAGAAATACATTAATCTTTTGGAGATAGAGAAAACCAAAAAATAGTCTTGCAGAATATAATGTCTTCAAAATCCTAGACAATGAACAACTGCAGGAGAATCGAGATCATGTGCCAGGTATATCCTCTCATGTGGCTCAACTGCCAAGTCCTATACGGAATGAATCCTTCCCCCTTCTTAAGCACTACTCCATGCCTGATACCTGATTCATCAAAGTAAATTATATAAATCTTGCCTGGATCTAGAAAGACTAGTATCTGTTCCGAAGTCAACCTCAATTGCACCTCCTGAAAGGCTGACTCGAAAAAATCATACCACAAGTACTTCACACCATTCTTATTCAAGACTATCAATGGAACTGTATAGCATGAAATGTCTTGTAATAAAGGTCTTTAGTAACCACCCAAACCTAGAAAAATCATCACCTAAAATATAGTCTTCGATTGCACCCAAGAAACTAAACCTCTCACATTCTCTAGGTCTAATAATACTCATATATCTGAGATAACATGACCTAATAAGTGAATCTTGTTCATCCGAAAGTGGAATTTCAAGAGAATATCATAGAACTGTCTCTCTCTCAGTGTACTCAAAAAAACTGATGATGGGTATCATGGTCATGTTAGGTGTGAGAGTACATCAAGATGTAATCTAAGAATACTTCGACGAATGAATCCATGTATGGATGGAACAATCAGTTCATCAGTGCCATGAAAAATGTTGGCGCATTCGTGAGACCGAAAAACATAACCACATACTCGTATAGACTATACCTTCTCTGAAAGGATATTAGAGTTATATAAGATTTCCTATCATGAATATGATGTTAACCGGATATAATGTTAGTATTTGAGAACACTTTTTCTCCTCTAAGATGATGAATGTGGTCATCAATACATAGCATGGGATATCTGTTCTTGACTGTCAGCGGGTTCAGCTTCTTATAATCTACACAAAGACTGAGCGTTCCATCCACTATCTTCACAAATAGGACAGGTGAACCCCGAGGTGATGTACTGGGTCAGATAAAACCCTTTGCATTCAACTCCACAAACTACTTCATGAGCTCAGGTAACTCTGGTGTATCCATCCAATAAGGTGGAATAGACACCAGTGACACCCATTGAACAATATCAATAGAAAATTCAACCTCTCTCTCCATAGGAAAACCAAAAAATTCAACTGTAATGATGTACCTGAAACAGTCCACCACTAGAGGAATGTCTATCTATGAAGTCCCATGGTCATCCAGATGTAGACTAGAAATCATGGTTATAACTCCTATAATCCCCTGATTCTCGGGTCCTGGTCTGCTCTCCTGGACATCCCGTTTTCCCATATATTGTAATGAATCATCATCTATTGAATTTAAACTCACCCTACAACGATTTTTTTGACAAACACATGTACGAGAACTAACCAGTCCATTACAAGAATGAAATCATAGCCTGTAAAATCTAAGTCATAGAGGTTACATAAAATGTAACAACCACCAACCGTAAGAGGAAACTCCTTGCACTAACATACACTATTCATTTTAGTCCCCAACAGAGTGTCTAGAATCAATATATTAGTCGAAGAAAGGATTCATTGGTCTACAATCTCCACAAAAGAAACAAATAATAAAATATTGGAAGAACCATTGTCGAATATAGTAGAAGATATAATTGAGGCAACTATAATAGTATCATTGATAGAAGAGTTATCGAGATCCTGCTCATGCTGGATCTCCTCTATCGAAAAATCATAACTTGCATCGTGGTCCTGTGAAGATGTCTGAGATCCCTGAGATGATTCACCATGTGGCTATCAAAAAAATTTGTTAGAAAACTATAGCCAGGACCTTTACCTTAGCTTGAACGACATGAAGAACTCCAGTTACAAGAATATTGTGGGACTGAGGGTCCAACTCTTATATGAGGAGTCAAAACATAACCCCTATCACCAGTTTTTGGTGTGAAAATATTACAGAAACGCTAGAGACGACACATATACCTGCAATATCCGCACTCCCCAGGGTCTCTTGGGAAAATCGTCCTCGTATTCCTGCACTTCCCACATTGGTAGGATACCACCGAGATACCTGATGGTGTATCCCACCTACATCGATATTTTCATATAGACTCCCTTTGGAACTTCCAACTCTTAGTATTAGGGGTACCTACTCTGGATGCCAAACCACCACGCTCACACCTCCATAATCCCTCATATTGCACTCAGTAATCAATTATTGGTTTACTATAGAAGTGAAGGAAGTCAGCCTAAAGATGTTGACATGTGATTAGATGTTTTGCCTACGATCATCCTCAAACATCATAGACAAAAAAATCTCATTAACCCATAGAAAGGGCGTAATGTGTAGCTACTCCATGAAGTGAGAGGAATAATTCATAACTGTGAGAGTAAACTGATCCAGACTCATGAACTCTTGGGCTCGATCGGCTTCCAATGTCTCCATGTAGAATTAGATAAAGAAGGCACACTAGAACACATCCCAAGACATAATCTGTTTTCATCCCGCCTATGAGATAACATCCCCCATCTCTAGACAGAATCTCGAAGCCTATAATTAGAAATCATCACCCTCCTCTATAGTGGAGTCTCCAAATTATCATTAGATAGATATGATGGATTCTAACAATGAATCAATAGCATGAAGTAATCCATCCCCAATGACAGTGGGACGATTCTACTACTAGAAAACCCACATCACTTCTAACATAGATGGGGAGTGAATTGGTACTCCACATAAAGTCTGCATGAACCTCATAAAGCCCTCTCATAACTGTTCATCTGATCATGTGTCTGGGATAAGCACTATTGCTAAGACAAGAACAACTAAAGAATCATCTAGAAGTCATTGATCAGCCATATCGGGTGTCTGATCACTTCCTTATAACTAGTGTAGAACTGGAGGACGTCTCGGTGGCATGACATTGTAATTTCAAGTACACAACTACAATCAATATTATCAAGGACTGAAAAATATAAGTGATATAAAGGTACAAGAAAAGGAAAACATTTATGTTTTTCGAAACAAAGTTACACGGTGTGTATGACATCTACAAGACATGTTACTCTGAGCCTTCACATGGGCATGTACTTCTGCCAACTATAGTCATGTAACACCCTATACACATGACATGTATTTTCAAGACACGAAGTGTACATGGATAGTTTTATCCATCTCGAGATTGTCTACACGACATAACCACATGGTTCTCCTAGAAAAAAACAGCACCACATGTTTGTTCTTGACACGATGTGTACTAGAAGAAATTCACTGACCTATGTTGTTAGTCACACGAATAGATACATGAATGACCCTACATGGCATGTTTTCACCATAAATGACATGTAATTCCTATTTTTCATCCACACGTGTAGTTATGAACACATCTGGACACATGGTCTCTTCAACATGGTGTGTATAATTGTTACACATTGTGTCTCACCAAGATTTTCCCACCCCCATGTCTCTTCCCAAACATCTAGTGACATAGTTAATGAAAAAATGTTTTGTACGTATAGCACATGGCATGTACAAAAGAATAACAGTTCTTTCCTGAACATGACTGATGGTGTTTATTCATAAATACAAACAATATATTCTTTTTTCCTCTGGAATGTAAGCCTCAGAATGTACTCATGAGGACCATAAACACTGAATAAAACTTTAATGTGCCAAATTCCGAATCATGGGGCCCATACTCCCACAAATCAAAGATTTTCATCTTATACATGTATAACACAAGGTATAATAGTGTAATGGTCCACTGAATTCTGATAAATGATTGCCCATAACACCTTAAGAACCAATGTTTTGTGTTCAGTCAAACAAAACCTTACACAATCAATGCCCTATAAAATTATCGGTATTCTATTAAGTAATCTATCACAATAACATGGATATATAGCACAACATCTATCACAATAACATGAAATTTATAATGCTCAATAAAAGGAAAGAAAAAAATGCAGGGAATATGATTTATATCAAGTGCATATAAGATTCATGAGATGGCATACCCTCTTTTAATTGAGTTAAAAAAGAAATAAAACCTCAATAATAACAATAATAACAACACAAAACAAGTGAATCACCCAATGGTGAACTCATATAAGCTGTAAAATTGTAAAACCATAATAATAAACTAATTGATGTAAAATAGATTTTAATTGAACACAGATTAGCTACTCTCATGAAAAACTTATTACCAATTACATATTCTTTCCTATACCTAGATATAGGCCCCAAATAGTAAGTCAAGAAGGAAATAATTCATTTAATAGAACAGTGTAATTTCCTAGTTCAAGGTGCCATCCAGAGGTGCCTTGTACCTGGTTGGTCACATGGCCTAAAGTTCATTTCCCAAAATGGAAGAGGATACCAACTAGCAGTGACGGCCTTGGGTGTGATAGTGGGGAAAATATTCCTTCATTGGAAAAATAATGTAGCAGAATAATAGTAATATATAATAGTTGATGCAGTAATAATAGTGCAATAAGTAAACAACATAATACTGATGTAAATAAACAATGGGAGCACATATATAATGATGCATGATACATATGTCTATGAAAACAGCCAAACAAGTCAAAATTAAAGAATATAGTACTAAACCAAAGTAAAATAGAAAAACAAGTAAATATATACAAATACATCATAATCATCATATTTCTCACATTATCTCAAGCTCCACAAAAATCAAGTACCTAGTATAGACAGGCAGTTGCACTTATCTATACCTAGAGCATTATAACCAGTTTAATCCAAAAATCATGACCCAAATAGGGTTGTAGATAAATTCTAGTAGAAAACCACCCAAATATTTGTTCCAAATATTCTATGAATATATATGTCATGCAATATGAAAAATTAAATAATAAACAAGGAAATACTCAAAAGTAAAAAAATTCTACAATTTAATCTATATTCTTTTACAATTGATAGTTAGGATACCAACAATTTTCTGTAACTAAAACATTTTTGAATGCTCTCTCAATAATATTTATAACTAAGTGTAGTACAAGGGGTAACCTAGGTCTTTCTCTTGAGGAGATTTGGTGGATAACTAATCACTACTTATAATTCACTTTTTTAATCTTTTTTATTATTTTTAAACAAAAAAATGAAATTGTTGTTTTATAAATGAGAACTCAAGATAGAGGAATGTAAACATGCAATGCGTAGTGCAGGCAGAATGAATGCTGACAAAATGATGTCAGAAAGAAAGAAGATATTTCTGAGAGATTCAACCATATTGAACCTTCATTGTTTCATTATTAGTTTTAAATTTAATTAATAAATGCATTATATCATATGCATGAATATCATCATTTATTTGTGGTTGTGAATATATAGTACGCTCAGCAATCATTGAGAGACCATACATTGACCTCGTCGATCGAGGGAAAATGTTATAGAATAGAAAGTTAAGTATCGGGCGAAAAATGGAGACAAAAAGGTGCCTTACCCACTATGATACTCCATTATCTAACTGTAATAAAATAAGAAAAATTTAACATTAATGTGAAATGACTTGGGTTCAATACATGATTGATCCCCCGAGATGTTCCTCGGGTTAGTTAATCATGATCACGAGTATAAGAGATAACAGTGGATAAGAATGGGGTGAATGAACAATATATAACAAAATGAGAATGATATGAAGAAGATAAAAATATATTAAAAATAAAAAATAATATTTCAATGGAAAGATTCTAAAAAACAATGGAAAACTTCCTCACATAAGTGTCATTTCATTGAGAATTGGTTAGTATACATATTTATAGGGAGAGGAGGTGAAAGAATACTCTCCAGAATAATCCTCCAAATTATTCCATGTGGATTTCCCATTAAATAGCCTAATCTGTAACTTAATTCTTCAGAATGATGTTCCATAATCTCTCCTCCATTAAACATTCAAATATGAAATTTATTGGCCATCAGATGTAGGAGTTATGGCCGATTCAATTTTAGATATTTAATTTATCCATATGACTAGGCAAATTCAAATGCATCAACTTCCCTAGATATCATGGCGCTCCAAAATGTCAGTTGATTCATTGGAACCTTAATAAATGTTGTTCCCAATTTTATTTTTCATCTCTCCCTAAAATATGGTCTATTTTTGTTCAATTTTCTCAATGTTATGAAATTGTTACCAAATTGATCCATTTCTTCTAAGTGAGACGTTTTATCTTCCACATGTTTTGAGTGTTCCAATAATTTTTTAATGAGGGTATTTTTACATTAAATTCATCATAGATGCAGATTATTGAATCTTATTTCCATTCTAGATAGAATAAATACATTTAAGGTTTTTGCACCGAGTTATGCTTCCGTTAAATCGGTGGGACCTATAATGTTTGCCCAGAAACATTTCAAATGAAATGATTTTTTCGGGCCTTCAAATGATTGAATAACCTCCTGGTTCAGCAGAAAGTGTTGAAGAAAATTAAATCAGTATTCAAAAAAATTGAATCACAAAATTTAGACATTTTTTCTATAATACATGACAAAAATACCCATGGGTTAATAATCTGTCAAATTTCTAGATTTAACCATTTTTTCATTTGAGATGAAAATACCACTAAAATCTAAAAAATTGAAAATTGATAAAAAAATATAAATATGGTGGGATAAAAAAAATGATTTAGAATATGAAATATATGAAAGTGTGAGCGGAATAACTCCCCCACACTAAAACATTTCACTTGTGGACAATCATCTTACATTCAAATCAAAATCCACATAATAATTAAAAAATGAGAAAATATTAATGATCTTATCAAAAATATAATTTCATTTAGTATCATTTATGAAAAACAATTATCTATAATTTTCATTTAAATCATTGATATATTTTCAACCTCATAAATAAATCCATGGCCCAATCACAATCTACCATACATTGAAATTTATTTCACTCATCACTCAAGAGAAGTCGAATATAGAGTTCTGCTCATACTTTGAAATCACATGTATCAACATAGGTTTTTAAAAATTATCATTTCTACACATCATGAAACATGAAAATGAATTCAATCATATGTTTCGTTTTAACGGTTCAAAAGATTCTGTGGCTTAGGTTTGGTGGGAAAATGATTAAAAAGTTTCACTCTAGATGGTGGAGTTTGGACTCTTAAGTAAAATGCATGATTAATTCAAGTGAAAACACATGAAATTACACAATCAATCCCATCTGAAAATGCGAAAAACCACACCACCACCATTAATTACATGGTACATGATCCAAGATGTGATTACAAGGAATGATATCATCTTTGATCTCCCTATGTTTTCAAATCTCCAGAAAGGCATCACTTTGTTTTTTTTCATTTTCTTTTTCATGGAGGATGAGTGAAAATTGAATGAAGTGAATGAATTCCATTTCATGACCTTGATTTTTGAGAGTGAAATGAGTCATAAATGATTTTAAAATGAGGAATTCAAGCTTATTTCCTTTTTTAATTGTTTTTGAAGGAGAAAAAAATGAAACAAATAAAGCACAATGAAATGATAACACATGCCCAATTCTTTTTTTTCACTTTCAAAAGTGTTGAAACACACCTCACATCACCCATAAATGATAAACATCCCAATGAACTAAAACGAAAGGCCCTTCACCCACACTCAATCTTGAAATAACCATGAAAAATACTAAAAGTGCAGGTATGTAAGGAAAAAGTGGCTTGTAATGTGTCTTAATCCTATAATGAAATTCATGGAATCTATGGGCTTAAAAAAGATAACTGTAAAGGGGGTATCATGATAAAATGTGGATAGCCAAAGACATGCCTCAATAATTTCAAATACATTACATGAAATCCAATTCTTCGACAGGGAATATTAACAAATTCTATTTCTCATATAAAATTCAAGTTTCCACCATGAAAGTGTGGCTATTATGAAGAATATGTAAATATTTCTTAGAATACCACATTGTATTGGAAAAATATTTTGAGTCATTGTTTCATGGTCATGGATTTCAAAAATTAGTCATTCTCATAAAAATGCATGAAAATATATTTCAAGGGAAAATACTTCATATCAACAATCATTTAAAATCTATTATTTCAGAAATTAATTGAAGTATTTTATGATCAATTGATGAGTGAAAAGTGATATGAATATTCATTAAATCTCAAAAATCATAAAAAATGAAAAAAATGAAAAGCACACAAGATAAACTAAGCAGGTTGAAACTCCCTCACACGTAAATTTTACTACACCTTGTTTTAACTCAACAAAATATTAATATAAATGTATAAAATCCACGGGAAGGAAGATAATACCTGACATTATTTTTGAAGTGTATTCCTTGAGTTATGTGCTTAGTTACTTACAATAGTCCTAGAAAACATGATATAAAATTATGTGTAATCAAAAATAAATCAATAATAATAAAGAGAAAGAGAAAAGAGTACATAATATGGTTTAGACCACCATGTGGGTGCTAGGGTTTCACTAACCCTCGTCACCCAGTTGCAGTTGATTATCCCCAATCAGATGGTGGGAGTGGTTTCTTTGAGATGATCCACCACATATGAATTTTCCTGATTTCCATGAGTAAAAACTAAATTCAAAGAACCCAAATAAGATAAGAAAGTTCTCAACCCCGAATAAATAATAAAGAGAGATATTAATGCCCATAGTGGGAGGTAATTGAAGAGAAGGATGATCCATGTTAACTTAAGTTGTGTCCTCCTCCATATGGTATGCAAATTTTTGTTGAGGTGGTAGTCGCACCACAATCTTCTCCATATCTTCTTCTTCAATCACCAACAATTTGGTAGTATCGTTTTTAAAAACGATAGTCTGCTTCATTTCTGCTGTGTTGGAAATTTCAAACAAAGTGAAGTCAGAAAGCAATTTTTCTTGAATAATATTATAAGATGAAGAATTTATAAATAAATCTTCCCATTCAAGTAATTAATCTTGGTAATTGATATATTCAGTAATGACCTTTGAAAACTCAATCTTAGTATGATCATAATCATCATTATCTTCCACGATATACAAAGGTAGAAAGTGTCTGATGTTTTATTATTAATTATGGGAATATAATGTTTCAACTTATCTTAAAAAATGTTATTCCAGGATTCATCCAAATAATATCGATCCCCCATCAGCGCATTAGTAGGAATGTGTAATTCTGGGACCTCCTCAAGTAATTGTTGAGTGTGAGATGATGATATTAATTCTTGTAGTAGATCCTTCTCACCTACCTCAGGTTGTTTGACAATAAAATGATTAGTGCAATCTCTTCAACCCCATATTCTAGTTCAGGTTTAGCTTCAGGTTCAGATTACCCTTGGGATGTGTATATATATTCAGCAATCATTTATATTTGACTCTCTATGTTTTGAACATTATCAATAATCCTATGAAACTAATAATAATGTTCATTGTAAAAATATTCATTCACTTGATAATGGTTAGTCCATGCATAGTTATAACAATTTGAATACATTTTGAACAAAGAAGTTTTTTTTTAGTTTTTGAAATTTATGATTTCTTTTAAATGAAAGGAATTTTTTTTAAATAATGTGAATAAAAATAGTAAATAAAGCAACTTGGCTATCAGGAAACGTTTCCAATTTGATAAAGTATTGTCATTCATGCTCTAAAAAGTATTTATAATAAAGTGTAGCACAGGGGCTGACCTACGTCGTTCTCTCGAGGTGATTTTGTGGTTAAACAATCACTAATTATAATTCACTTTTAAAATGATTTTATTATTTTTAAACTAAATAAAATGTAATTGTTCTTTTATAAATTATAATTCTAGATAATGGTATGTAAACATGCAATGCATAGTGCAGACATAATGATTGCTCATGAAATGATGTCAGAATGAAAGAAGATATTCCCGAGAGAATCACCTAGATTGAACCTTTATTGTCTCATTATTAGATTCAAATTTAAATAATAAACACATTCCATAGTATAAATGAATATAATCTTATATATGTGGTTGTGAATATATAGTACACTTAGAGATCTTTGAGGGACCATACATTCACCTCCTCGATCAAGGGAAAATGATATAGAAGAGAAAGTTATGTCTCATATGGAAAGTGGCGACACAAAGGTGCCTTACCCACTAAGATATTGAATTACCTAACTCTAATAAAATAATTTACAATTAACAAGAATGTGAAATATCATGGGTTTAGTACTGTATTTATCCCACCAGATGTTCCTCATGTTAGTTACTCATGATCACATGTTTATAAGATAATAGTAGAGAATAATCGGGTAGAAGAACAAAAGATTAAAAAAATTAGAATGATATGAAAAAGAGAAAAATATATTAAAAATTCAAAATACTATTAAAATATAATTATAATACAAAAAATCGAAAATGGCCACACATATGTGCCAATTATTTGATAAGGGGTGAGGATATATATTTATAGGGAGTGGAGGTTAATGAATTCTCTCCAAAATAATCCTCCAAATTTTTCTACGTGGACTTCCCATTCAGAGGCCTAATTTGTAACTTCCTTCATAATAAAAAATGTTCCATGTTGTCTCCTCAGTTCACCCAAAAAATTTGATATTTATTTTCATTTGGACGTAGGATTTATGTCTGATTCAATATGAGATATGTAATCTGTCCATTCGACTAGGTAAATTGGAATGCTTCATCTTACCTGGCAATTATGACCCTCCACAATGTCAGTTGATAGGTTGTAACCTTAATAAAAGTTGTTACCCACTAGATTTTTCATCTCTCTAAAAAATACGGTCCATTTTTTAATAATTTTTACAATGTCATGAATTAATTACCCAATGGATCCGTTTCTACAAGGTGAAACGTTTCGACTTGCACATTTTTTTACATTATAATAATGCCTTAATGAGGGTAGTTTGACATGAAATTCAACATGGAAGTGGATTATTTAATCCTTTTTCTTTTACAGCTAGTCTAAATGTATTTGAAGGTGTCTGTGCTGTGTTATGCTTCTGTTTGGTTGGTGGAACCCATATTCCCCACCCGAAATCTTTCCAAATGAAATGCTTTTTTCGGGCCTCCAAATGATCGAATCACATCCTAGTCTAGAAGATATTATTGAAAAAACATATACAAGGATTCTAAAAAAAATTCAATATCAAAATTTAGGAATATATTCTATGAGAAATGACAAAAATACCACTGTGATAAAAATCTGACAAATTTCCAGATTTATCCATTTTTTGCATTTGAGCTCAAAATTCCACTAAAATATAATAATGTGACCATTTCTCATAAAATAACATTATGGTGGGATTATAAACTATTATTTATAGCATAAAATATATGTAAATGTGAGATTCATCAGTAACCCTATAAGAATTACTCGCAGCCTAACACGTCTGGTTCAACTAAACAAACCCATGAAACTTTCTGGGAAGTACTCACAGTATTACCCATCTGGTTCAGATTTAGCACAGACTCTCTGAGAAGGCACTCATTGTCAACTCCCCATGAGTTCTCATATCGGTAACTATAGAAACTATACGGAAGAAATCAACGTCCAATAACCCATGTGGTCCAGTAATGTGAAACTATAGACACTCCAATGGATCAAAAAGTCCATCCCACATATGGTCTAATAATGTGAAAAGTAAACAGACATTCTGGGAAATCCATCAGAGTCCATTCCCCCTATAGTCTACTACGCCAGTTTCCCATAGCCATGTTTAAATCCATCATGCACAAAGATATTAAACATCCAAATTAAACCTTAAGAACTACTTGTATTAATTGTCTACAGGCATATCAAAACATGTTAAATAATAATATCACTACAACCTAACAATACATGGCATAAAAACAAGGTAGCCAAACTGGAAAAGCAACAAAAACGGTCAATATCAAAACAAGCATGGAGAAACTCATCCATAGCATGGAAAAAAACCCTCTTCACCAGAAAAAAAAACATCTACTCAGAAACACAAGGCATAACAAGAATTAATAAGTCTACAATCCATAAACACGCAATACCCTGAACGTTGTATTGGGAACATTTCCACGTATAACTCAAAAAATAACTACGGAAAGGTACAAACCACCTACCACGAAATTGCACCAATGTTATATGAGAACTTCAGGCCTTTAATCTCCCTAGAATGACATAGATATACAAAAACATCTAAAACATTCAAATAAGGAAGAGTCTAGAAAGAGGATAAATCAAGAAACAATTCTCAAGAAGAATGAAGAGCTTGTTTTGGTGATTACAACACAGTAAATGACGATCAATGGAGAGAAAGGATAGAGAGTCGAGGGCTCTAAGAATATCCATTGGGCTCGGTCTCTCCTGGAGGAGAAAATAGAAGAAGGACTAATTTCTAAAAATCAAAAGTGGGCTCAGAATGTTTAATGAAATAAAAAAATAGTACACGACATATTGTTTTAAAGTAACTGACATGTACCCACCAGCACATGGCCAATCTTTAGGTGTATTCTAGGTCACGACACATAACCTAGTACTTGGTCATTATATGAACAATACATGGCTTCCTATAGAAACTGGGTACAAGGTGTATACTAACTATATTTCCAAAAACACCACTTTTTCTAAAAAATAATAGAAAATAGATTTATATATGAAATGATGATCCATGCTCTTACATCCTAGTCCATTATCACACATTGGAAATAGTCACATACTAATTAGATTTTCTACACCAATCAAAATCATGTTAATTCAAGAGATATATGGCTTCACCTAATGCATTAGATGGGTTTTATAAATATAGTACCGACCCAGAATTATTACAGAGAGCCCCTTATGAGTGTACGATCACTCTGGATTACCTATCATATTATGAAAAAATAAATAAACACCCAATTCTATAGTTAACATTATATATTTAGTTCTATACATAAAATAACTAAAATAATTATTTTTCATGTGACATGAAAATGAAAAATAAAATAAAAATTACAGTTTATTTTAATTAAACTGTTTGGCTGAAATAGTTAATTAGAATAATCCAAGATACATTCTGGTAATATATCAATATTAAGAAGTTTTATTTCTCTATTTTATTGTATCCCATATTGATTCATAAGACATAGTATTGGTTTTTGAGACACATGTGAAAAAAATTATAACTTCATTTGGAAATTATATTAAAAAATTGGGAGAAAACCAAATTTCGGGTTTCTAATAAAATATATAAAAAACTAAACAATCCATGAAAATAAAATAAATTTGTTAAAACAGGAAATAATAGAGAGTTTGATTCCTTGAATAAATATTCATAATATACAGAAATTATTTTATATTGATGTTTTTGTAATGAAATGATATTTAAATATTTATGTAAAGAGATGCTATGTCGATAAAAAATTGATGACTGTAAATCTATTTAAAAAATAATCCAAGTATTATTTTTTAATGGAATTTAATCCTAATATATCAATAAAATAATAAATAATATAAATATTTTTAAATAATTATACAAAATGATTTTGTATCATCGGAGTGTAGATTTATTTATGACATAAAAAAGATTCATGGTTGATTCCATTAGAGGAATTTTTTATAATTATTTTTGATCTAAATTTAATTGAAATGGAAATATTAAATTTAAAAACTATAAAATTACTATAAGAAATAAAAAATATTTTGTATATTATAGAAAAATATATAAAAATATAATTTATATTTATCATAAAAAATATATCTTTGAATTTTAGGATATTAAATAAAACCTTAAGGCCATGGTAAAAGTTTCATCAATATAAATTGAATAAGACAACTCAAAAAAGATCCTTATATACCATGAGTAGGAAAATAATTATTTTAGAATATTTAAAATTAAATTCCCATAACCAGTAAAATTTTTAAAAGTTTCACAATATGAAACGTTTCTCAACGAAATGTATTTATAATAAATAACACCTACATAGAACTTACAAATGGAATGATACTTTTAAGCTCCATATACAATAAATTTATTTTCCAATTACATATGAATATTAACCTTATAAATTTTTTTAAAACAAATATACATTCATTTATAATTCCCTCTCAATCATAGAATAGTAATTTTTCCATAAAATAAATTTCGACATGTTAAATATTCCACTTTTAAAACAAGCATTAGATTGGTGGATCAATTCAGTTATCAGATTTATAGGTTAATAATCTACAATATTTTCATTAATTAATATCATATGTGTTTGTAATATTTATTTATTCTCATTATCTTGCCAATGGACATATTATAATGGATGTGATGGAATAAAATAAAATCTATTTTTTATTTCAATTTAATTCAAAATAATTTCCATTATGATATTTTTTACAAATAGATAATATAAATCCCAATTATGATATAATAATTAATTATTAATTAAATAATAATATTATTATAGTTTGAGATATCATATTCATTCCTAATTTAATGATTATAACATCATTCTTGTAGTTTGTCAAACTGGTCAAAATAAGAACATGTTATAATGAATCTATATGTAGAAAAATGTTATTGTGTACTATTAATATATATCTAAATGAATAAAAAGTCTATAAATAATATTTTATCAATGTGAGAAAAATTAATTAATATGTATATAATGATGATAAGGAATAGTGACCAATTAAGGGATAACATTTATCCTGAAGACTTGAATATCCTCTCAGAGAATTACTTCAAAATTATGGACATGTGACACCTTATGGGAACTAGAGGATCCCAAATGTGGAAGAAGATTATAGGGGGAAGGATGAGGGTTTATATTAATAAAATATTATAAAAATGATGTTATTATAGATTTCAATAATAGTGGTCAATTTATAAATTATAATGGTTTTATTTTCTTATATTAATAGTAAATTAAATAATAGGAATCTCATATTCATGTTGGATGGATAAAAATTTATTTTTTTGGATAGTCCATCAACCAAAAAGTTATTTTTTTAAAATTTATATATATAGAATAATTAAAATATTATGTGGAGTAGAACAGTATTATACTCACTTTAATGTAATGGAATTAAATCAAGTGGATGATCCATTAACAAGGTGAGCTCTGAATCAATACCATTATTGGAAATCCATATGGAAAAACGTTTTCCTCCAGATAACTGTGAGACATGATAAAATATATAACCATATGAATGTCCATGCGTTACATCTATATAGTAGTGGGTCTCCATGATCGATGAAGAGTACCATATCAAAAGGATTGAATGTTAGTAGAAGAATAAAACACCAGCATTCATTTGTTCTATACATTATCATAAGAAAATGAGACTACATGAATGATATCTCGTATTTATGCATCAATGGGAGATTAGAAATCATAAAGACCATAGACATATTCATGAATTTTTTCACCATGATCAAGAAAAACATATCCACAACCCTCAAGTCCCACATCATTTTACACTCCCCTTCCATGTCAGTTTTTATCCTGTTGTAAATCAAAGAAATAAAATAAACATAAAATGTACCAACTAGTGGATTATAATTTTAATCAATACCCAATATCCTATAAATAGTAAAATCATAAAAATTCTTCTCAAAATACATATTTTGATGCTTGTTGAATTCTATTATTGATTAAAAATCCCCTATACATGTGTATTTAAGGCTGAATGATGTACCATTATGATATACACCATTTTTTCCAAACCAGATCGAGTGAATAACCTCAAAAATCTCTACTTGTACGATCCTATTTAGTTAGGGATATGATGTAACTTCAACTGATAGAAAAAAGAGATCACATCGAATATTATCTTGATAATGAAATATCAAAAAAAAACTTCCTTTGGAATAGATAAATTTATCACATAGCTTTAGAATAAATGATTCAGGTCCAATCTGTTTTGGTTGAAGATGGTGCATCTGGAATAAAATAAATCGCCATCTCATTGTATGATGTTTTCTATTGTTAATATGTTTTGATCCATCCTATAAATAATATTATAGCATGTGTACTTAATCAATGATTTTTTGAGGTGTCTGATCAATCCTAAATCATGGTTATATATTTCAGTGATATGACTGTAGATCAATTTACTGGTAAACATACCATTCATGGCTAGTTTCCAAATCAAGATTTCAAAACCTCTACAAAATTTTCAATTTCTAACAATCTCTGTGAAATTTGAAATTTGAAAAGATAAATTCTCTCATCAATTGATATAGCCTTCATTTTCCAGTATTAGAGTTGTATATTAATTTGATCAAAAATACCATTATATTGAACTTTTTATTTTCTACCCCATAATCATTAAATCATTGAAAATTAATAGGAAAATCCCTCTAAAAAATATTCCAAATAGGTAAAATATATGAGTTTTCACTTGGAGGAAATCATTTCCAAAAAAAATATAATTTATCAAATCTAAGACACCATATGAAAGAGTAACATATTGAGATAGTCATCATAAATGAATAATATAAAATCTAAGATGGGGTCCCCAATCCTATCCAATCTAGATAATTTGAAATAACATTTAGGTGATCAATTTACAAACAGTAATATTTGATATACTATTTGATACCCCTCATTCAAAAAAAAAGTATGTGGCTATAATTTTTCATTCCCCTTACAGGGAGTTGATGGATATTGAATATCTATAATCTTATTTGAAAAATTATATTTTAAATATTTCTATTATTCATCATTTCATTCATTAAATGAAGATGATTCATCTAGGATGAAATTATATCCTCCTGAGAGAGATCAAGCATAATATTTTATTAATGGAATATTCATGATCATAAAAATGTGAATCAACCAGAAAAAAGTGTAATTATCCAAACTAATCAATGTGTCTTTACTCTGCACCTTTAATATATACATCATGAGTTATTATTTTAGTTCCCAATATGTAGAATTTTATTCAAATACATTGACATCCAAATTAGTTAATGAATTAATCTCAACATAATGGGAGGCCCATGATGAATGAAATCTAACGGGGATATGCATTATTTGGTACATAAATTTAAGTCATGCCATAATTTTGTGATGATTGCAGTTGATCATTCGGAGAGAAATAATAGAGACTATGTCCCATTTATCAAGATTGATGTTATTGGTAATGTCATATTCCAACATAGTAGAAACCATTTTATTGATATGTCTTATCTAAAAAGTATACTTATCATCCACTTAATTAATTTCAACCAGATCAGGATTATCTATATATGACAACAATTAGTTGATGGAAATATTATTGTGTGTTTCACAATTTTTCTCATGAGGATAATGTATAGTTTTTTAATGAATAAAAACCCAAGGAATAACCAATGAATCCCTTAATTCATTCAGTATCCCTTCATAATTTCACCCCTTATTGTTACATGTTTTGGAATAAAAGAATTATAATATTAATTACAATTATAATGTTTCAGCTCACATGTTTGAATATGATAATCCTTACAAAAAACATGTACACTTCCATTTTAATAGTGTTAAAAACACAGAACCATTCAATAGATTCATGAAATATATTGTTTTTAATATGTTGATAACCATTCTTATTCAAACAAACAATGTTAGATGAGTATAATTTCCTCAGTTTAGCGATACCTAGGACAATCGGTATCTGATTATGAATTTACATCTGATGTGAGTTTTTTGAATGATGATTAACCACTCCATAAAAATTCCAAAACATCACATTCATATTGAACCAATATTATAATTGATGTTTCCTTTATTTTTATCACATTATAATTCTTTTTTTGTTTGAATTAGTACTTGATACCACAAGAATCATGGTGATACATATTGTATGAATCTATATTTCAATAAAAACAATTATTCCTTTCATTATTATCATAGGTGGAAATAGAGTAAGAAAGAAGATTCCTCCAATTTCCCTCCCACAGATGAGACATCCCCCAAACGATTGATCTGATAGAGAGAAAACAAATATAATTTCTCATGTTCCTATTCTTCCTCCCCCATTTCACACAATTTTTTCAATGATTCATTTATATATAAATTATAGGAGAATTTGTACCAATATAATTCATAGGTGTATCCCGGACGGAATCAACTGCATCACCTTGAACTACAACACAAGAATAGAATGCACAAGCATTAAAATCATCATTAAAATATTCTTCCATTACGAATACAGTTATTGTGGTCTATATGATTGTTCCATATCCTTTATCTCAAACACACTACTCATTATTATGCTTAATTATATCATATATGGCCATGTTAAACGTGTTTTATTTCACTATGTAAGACTGAACATCCATGATGGATGCCTCAACATTTCTCTTTTTAACACATCATACCAAGAATAGAAATTTTAGTAGTATCTTATAATTCTACATATTATCCTTATATTCCATCATTTTAATGATGGATCCAACTATGTTTTTATGAACCTCCATAGTGGACAGATCAAAAGATCACCTAACACAACCCTCAATCTGATATATGGTTTCATTTTATGCTTGGGGGATCTGATTGAGGGAATCCTTTTCAATCTCCTCAACTCTCTTCTTTAAAATCTCATTATCATTCACCTCAATGGTAATTTTTTCTACAAAACTAGTAGGACATTTGATCCTTCCTTATCATCTAACAGCAAAGAACCATTATACTAAGATATGTGTGTCAAGTCATTAATTTAATATTCTTTTTCTCATTAGTGTCCTCAATCCAAATTAATCGCCCCTTCATAATATTTCTAACTTTTCTCTAGGAATTTGTCTTTAATACTAAGGAAATATTTAACCTTTTATGGATGACAGTTTAGTTGGATATTGAATACCATAAATTTTTTATAAACATCATTATATGGTGTGTAATATTCATATACAACTGTAATATAAAAATAATCATTCACCGCCATCTGTAATCGTATAGAAATTTAGCATCGATATTTAACATAAATGGCATGTGTGAAAATAAACCAAGATCGTCATAATTTTTATGATGATATATATTTTATTTAATACTAACACATATAGCGTTATCACTAAGGATTTGGGGATGAAAAAAAATATAGATATAGAAGTAAATTTAATAATATTTCCATTTATATAATCTATTTCATGTCAGATGTACCTATTTTGATGAAAGTAATGAAAATTCAATTGAAAAAAATTATAAAAAATAAATCATGTTTAAAATTTAACAGCTATTAATCATTTTAGATTATTTATTATATTTTATAAATAATTTTAACAAAAAATTAAATATGGGATAAAACTATTCCCAATCGAGTACATCAAAATATCATTTTCAATAAAAAATTAATTTGAACTCTTAAGAATATAGATTAAATATGGATTGAAATATTGAAATTACATAAATACAAATATTACAAGAAAATAGTATGTCCTTCGGACTGAAAGATCAACTAATTCTCCCTAATGACACATAAACATAAAAAAGCTTGAATAATGATGGTATTATGAAATGAACCCCACCTCTTTGGTTTCATTAATATTATAACCACATAGAAATAATAATATGAGTTTAAATATTAAATCAAATGAATAACTAAAGATTTATTATAATAAAATTATAACAGATGGGTTTATAAAAATATTAAAAATATATTATTGTATAACATAAAGAATGAATCAATTAATCAAAATTGGGATGAATAACTCATAACTCATGTTTGAATTTGTTCAAAATATATATTGAACTCATGAAAAATAAATTTAAATCAAATAAAATTATATACCTGAACCATATTGTTACTTATATTATAATATATGATCTATTGTAATATTTCATCACACATTTAATAATGTTTTTGTAATAAAATTTATGTTTCCATGAGTTAACTATCTCATTTTTCTTATTTTTTATAGTTCATTAGGTTTAGTCCCCTTGATTTTATCATCTATCATTAATCTCATGATTTATAATCTAAAAATAAATATTATTGATGTTAATAATAATCATATATATAATTATTCATGAAATTTGTGATATAGAAGTGAATTTAACTACTCATGGAGATGGTTGGCCATATGTGTGAATGAACATTGTTTACACATTTTTATACATATTGAATAAAACGAAGGTAAATTTTATCTTTACTTTAAATCTTATTAATTTTATCACATATTTCATATATATTTTTTAAATCCATCATTATATCGATCCATGAATGTCTTGATGTTAATTTATTTACACGGCTACATGGATACTTTAATCATTATATATGTGGGATCAATGTTTTCATTTTCCATATGATGGAATGAAATTCTAAAATGGTTTCTTAATAACAATAATTTAAAATATATATATTTATTATATAGAATTAAATTTTTTGTAACTAAATGCATTTAATTATTGGAGGTCGAATATGATAATAAAATTGAAAAATAATGGTTATGTGTTATTCATGTTCATTGGAAAAACACTTTTTTCATAATCTAATGGATAGATAAAAAGAAAATATGGATTTATTAGATTCATTATAATTTCCTAAAGGAATATTGGGGGGTATTATTCTAGGGTTTTCCATGATATAACTCTCAATTGATTTTCCGACGAGAGGTGATGCAGTTCACTTCTATAGATGAGATATGTGGATAACGTAAAATTTCATAAATAATTTAATTAATATAAGTTAATTTCATAATCACATGATTAAAAATTAACATATTTAAAATTTTGGATGAGAATAAAATAAAATAATCTCTACAAATATAATTTATAAATGTTTATGGGATGTGTTATACCTTATATATTAATTTTAACCCACATTGTAACCCTTTAAAAAGTTACCATGATTTCAATAACTTTTTACACTACAGAAGAAATAAAAGAAACAATAAATGGAATAGTAACCCATAATTTTATAATTTGTTATATTTCCATCTATATTCAATATATATGATTTATTTTATGAATTTAATGGATCTAAAATAATTTAATAAAATATATATTATTATAGAATATTTTTAATTTCATTTTTTGAAATACCTAAAATATTATTATATAATATGTTATTAAATAATGTTAAATGTTTTCAAAAATAATTTAATCTATGATATAAAGGATTTTATGATAACGAAATTTACTAATAAATTTTTTTATTCTATGTAATCCACTAAATTGTTATCTCTTGAATGTTACCATTTTCTTCCAATTTTAACCTTAACTATGGTAATAACCATTTTAATATAAAAGTGTTATAAATATAAAAATATAATTAAAAAATAATAATAAATGAACATGTTATGATAAATCAAATTACCAAAAAATTGTAGTAATTAATTATTTTATTATTTTTAAATTTTTTTTAAAATATTTTTATCATAAAAAGAAATTAATTTCATATTCATCATATTTGAAATTAAAAACAACATTAAAATATATTTATGAATTAAATCATTTAAAATATCTATATTATATTATATTTATAAATAAATTTATTGTTACATAATATATCCCCAAAAATAATTATATTAACTCTAATTAACATAAAATATTATTTTTCTACAACTTTTAGAATCACATTATCAATATCTCATAATAATTTGATGTATGAAGTTAATTTTTAAAAACTAAAAATAATTTAGCAACATAAAATACTACTAATTATATTCAATATTAATTTTTATATCAATTATTTTTTTCATTTACAGACATCAATGTAAAATTTATTTAATATGTTATTATTTTTATAGAATTTCTATCAAATTGAAAATGAATTCGGGTAAAATTGTTTCTTTATAAATCAAAAATTTGATGATATGTTACAAAATTAATCATTTATAAATGAAATTTAATAATAAATATCTGAAATTAATTTTCACTCTTTCATTATTATCATTATGAAGCTATATTTTAATTTCCCAGTGACGCACAAGCATTATATCGACACGGAAAATGATTTCTATATTTATAACAAACTATATTATAATTTATATTTATTGACTTATTTTATTCTTATTTTTGAGGTATATTATATTAAATCATTCATTAAATATGTTTAATAAATTTTTGTACAACTTTTATTTCTTTCTCACATCTTAAGAGAATCAATAGTTTATGAAATCCATATTTTTTTGTTTACAGAAAATTTCACATAAACAGAATATTATAAATATTTTATATTTATAAAACTATTTATTTTAAAATAGAAAAATTTATTTCATTTAATCAATTTTAATTCTTATAGTTGGTATATATAAATTTTAATATAAATTTTTGAACTAATCAAAATATAGATGTTAGAAAAATTCCTTTATATGCCCAATAATAAACTTTTTATAAATAAATGTTTAATGTGTAATCCTATACAATGAATTATAATATTTCACACTAAATAAATATTGTCTTAATTTATTATCATATTAAACTATTTATTAAAATTTTTGTTACAAAACATTAAAATTTTAGAAGAATATGTATTTGTAAATATTTAATGAAAATTTTAATTTTGGAGAAAAAATACAAATATTTTGCTATATAATATTTTTTATTTGATGATTTAAATAATAAAAAAATTTTTAAAAAAATTCAAAATATCACTTAATCTAAATTTATTATTTCCTCTAAACTTGTATGAAACATCTTTTCTTTTCAAAACATTTTTAAAAAAAATATTGACTTTAGTAAGAAATACTATTCATATTTTATAATAATTATTCCAAAAAATTTTCATATTTATACCTTTATATATATCAAATAATTTTTTAAACCATATTAATACCATAAAATTTAGAAACATATATATTACTACAACATTAAGGTATTCATATCTCATGGTACATTTATTATAAATGATAATTGTTGTATTTGATATCGAAGATTGCGTTTCAATAAACATATCTGGGTGTTACATAAAAAAGTATAATAAAACATTATTTTATATTATGTCAAAATTGTAATATTTTAATATCATAATTTCAATAAATCATATAACCTAATGGTTTAAATTTGTTTTATATGGGCTACAATATATTATTACATTACATTAAGTCTAAGAACTATATAATAAATTGCATTGTCATCTGATTTCAATCTAAAAATATCATATATAATACAATGCCTCAGATCCAATATATTGGAATCATAATAAATTTTATAGAATAAAATCCATGTATGAGTCAAAATAATAGATAACAATTAAATATTGGAAAATAACATAAGATGATAATGTGCATGTGAAAACATAATCATCCTTCATTAACAAAAATATTTAGAATTATAAACAAAAACATTATTTATAAATAATATGTCATAGTGTAATTAATTTAGAATAATATATTTTTAAATAATATTTGTGTCAAAAAAGTGTCAATAATAGGGATCCTGGCAAAAGTTATACATACCAATGTGGATTATACATAATCATTAAAAACTATTCTTTTTTAAGGGTTATAGGAATTTGTATCATCACAAAAACTTATGATTCCATCTATAGATATTATTTTCACCGTAATCCATTACAAGTAATCTCATGAAAAATAATCCATTAACCAGTTCATCATAGGGATATATACTTCTGGTCCTACAAAAAATTTAATAGACAATGTTCTGTTACAAGATGATTTTACTACACATTACCTATCACCACATGATATATAAAACATTAAAAAATTCTTTAGAGGAATATATAATTCTAGGAAAACCTTTTACATAATAAAAACAATACATTTGTGAGACACATGAAAATTATGAAAATCATAATTCCATCATAAATAAATTAACACATGGGATAAAATTTGGTTTCCCGAAACAACCATAGAAAATGATAACCAGAAATTCACAATAATAAAGGATGTGATTTCATTTGATTATATGCCCTGTCAATCACAAGAAACATTAAAGGATTTAATAATAAATAAATAAATTATTTATTTACAAACTACCATATTTATTTAATAATTGAGAATAATAACAGATTTGGATTTTAAAAACATATATATCAATTGTGATATTACTAAAAAATGAAAAAATAATTTATATTATTAAGTAGATGATGGATCAAAAATAAAAAATGATGATGATGATAAAATGAATTGATTAAAGTATTGATAAAAATAAGGATCCATTTTCCACTTTTTTAAAGAGTTTCAATGTCAATAGAAATTATCTGTACTGAAAACAATAATATGTATTCATTATATTTTCTATAAAAAAAACTTACAGCCCATTGATTATGGCTTTATGAGGTCATATAATTATAACTACTCGAATATATAAATTATAAATTAAAATAGGGTCTTTGATGTGAATGATTCACCAACAAAATGGAATTATATCCTCTATCCACATATAAGACCCCCCCCCACTAAATTGATTTGGGGAAAAATGAAGAGGAATATTAAAAAACAAGTAAATCATAAAAAGAAATATAGGAAATAATATAATGAGATATAAAAACATCATTCTAATTCAAAAATATCAATAAATTAATTTAATGTATTTTTGTCAAATAAAACATCACATCGTTGGTAACTTTCGAATAATAATACCTTGAAAGAGAGAATATTAAATAAAATAATAAATTAAATATATTAATTTTAATTTATGAAAATATATTCTACTGTTGGGGAATGAAGTCGATATAAATTTATATATGATCACAATAATACTCATCAGTCAAATAATTTAATTTGGATGAAAAGTACATACATCAAAAAAAATCTACATGCATTCTAGATCCCTATATCGTAAATTTATGTTTATAATTAACATTAATAATAACATTCTTATTATTTATTTTACATAAAAACATTAACTTTTAAATAATTTTCAACTACTCACATTACAATCCCAAAAAATTGAAAACATATTAATGTAATCGTTATTAAATAATATTATAGGTATTTGTTTTGTCTTTCTAATTCATTGTTTAAGTGTTATAAAATAATACTTGTATATGTTGAAACTAATATGAAATGTAAATATTATAACTATTTAATGATTAATAATAATTTATTAGGAATAAATATAATAACATTTAAATAGAGATACTAGTTTCAAAATAGTTATATTGTTATCAAAAATATGATTCTATAATTAGTAGATGATGAATATTATTAAGAATGAAATAGATGAGGTTGAAACATATATTGAAAACATAAATCTCCTCTCAGAGAGACTCTTGGAAATGGTTGATTTTTTTATCCTTCTAAAAATCTAGTTTTCATAAAATTTTACATTATATTTGGGGAGGTAATTTTTGTAGTGTTTAAAAATAAAATTTAAGAAAAATATTTCATTGATGTGAGAATATGAGTTGTGATTGTATAGATTATAACATGTTATAATATAAAAAATTAAATTTTCAAAATATAAAAAAATTTAGTTTCAAATTAATGTGATCTATAATAGATATATAGTTTTGATATTAAAAATTTTGTTATAAAAAACAATCTTCATTGCATTTATATATATGGTATATAGATATTTTGTTATTTTTATACCTTAACATAACTATGATCCATTATTGTATAATATAAGATGGTTACTATGTTTTCCATGGTAAAATTATTTTATTCATAAATGTAAAAAAGACATTAATACATAATATTATTAATTTAAATCAATAAATTATTTTTATTTTATTGTATAAAATTTACAGATGTTATAAAAATTAATTTTAAAATATAAAATCTATAATATAAAAGAAGAGTTTAAAAAGAATTTAATCTCAATATATATTTCATCTAAAAATTCATCATGTAATAATTAGTAGAGGAATGGTAATTGATTATATTATATATCGAAATAATATATTTTATTAAAATCATTCAATAATTTTGTTAAAATGATTTACTAATAAAAATAATCAAATTCTCTTAAAATAATAGTACAAAAATCATCCCATATTAACAATAAATGAATTCATTGACATCCCAGTATTTATCCTCTCATAATTATATTTTATGATTCTATTAATATTATAATAATTCCTTAAAGATTCATTAATTTAAAAATATATAATGAGAGAAATACAATATAATTAGAAGTTTTTATATTAATTTGATTTCATAATTTCATTAAATTATATTGATATTTAATATTTTATAATTATTGACCCCATATTATTCATATTCATTCAGTATAAGGGATGAATTCATATAACATAGGTTATCCACTTTCTAAATATCATGTATTTAAATATACAAAGACAATTTATATTATATTCATATCACATTCCTACAAATTTACTACTACACACATATCTAATATATTATTCAACTCCATTTAAATTATTCAACCCATAACTATTTTATTTATAATGAGTTCATGTAATTCCATAAATTTAATAAATGGCATAGTACTCAATGAAAATAATTATAATCATAACTTATTTATTAAAATCATGTTATTTATTTTTTTATTTCATTCACTTTTACTCATCGTACTGATAATTGATATCATATTCCAATAATGTAATAATTTTTTCAGTACATTACAATATTTTATCCTTATAAAATGTATCAAAGTTCATTTTAGTTCAGTTACTCATGTAAAAAAATAAAACACAATAATAATATAAAGGGAATTTATTATTAAATTATTGAGGTGTTACGGGATTCACAACAGATACCTTTCTAGCTCTTTGCACCATATCAAGGTTTCCATAGAGATATAGTGGAAAAATTATCCATGGTGGTGGATTATATTAGATTTATTGAATTAGAGGTATAGTGAATTGTTATAATTGTTGTACGACTTGTTATATTCAATCCTAATGTGATTAAAAACATTTCATGTTTCAGTTATTTGGATGTATATGACCCATGTAGTAGTATTCTATCTTTACACTATCACATCAGACTATTAGAGGATATATATAAATATTGGATTTAAGAAATAACTATTGTATAATAATAAAATCAATTGTCTAGTGGCATGTTAAATGTTTATATACCACCATGAAATTTTATTATATAAATAAATTTAAATAGGTATTGTTGATCAATATCATGCTCCACATATAACAGAAGACATAAGTAAAACGACAATATATTTGTATTAAATAGAAATATTTATAAATGTTTTTTTAAAAGATTTGAATTAGTGGGATTGAATAGTAATATTATTTTTATAAAATATATCAGTAAAATAAATGATACTTTTAAAATGAATGTAAATTAGTTTCATAAATAAAATGACTAGTAAGATAATTTATATTATAAAAAAGTTTTTTTTAAAAAAATTGCATTTATGTGTTACACATTTCTATTTAAAGACAAATATGAATTATTATATATTTTTTAAAATAATAATAGTTTTCCAATAATTTAGAAGGTAAATTATATGATATTATAATGATATCTAGCAATTTTTCAAAATTTAATTTTCTATGAAAAAGAATTTCTATGAATTTTAATATTTTAAAAATTGATAATTTTTTAATTTGTTTATTTGAAATAAATAAAAATTATTTTTAGTTATTAATTTCGAATTTCAATTTCAATAATTATGAATTTTTATGGTTACTTTTTCAAAAAACATATTTTATTCCATAAAATCTGTGATTTATAAAAAAATTAATTTCATTCAATTTATCACAATTTATAAATAACATAAAATATTCAAATACAATTTATGTAATAAAATTTAATATTTATATTTGAAAATTTAAATTATTAATTTATCACATAATATAGAACACCTATGAATAATAATTTCATAACTAATAAAAAGATTACTACAATATATTATGTTTCCATATTTTATTTAAATCAATTATTATCAATGTTTTTTTATTCTATTAATAACAAATGTAATTCATAAAATTATTTATAAGTTTATTTATAACATTATAATTTGTAACCATGATTATTTAACATTATAAATCAATTTGAATAATAAAAATATTTTTCTTTAAAAAATTATAATGAAATTATCTATGATTACATTATAATTAAAAATTCACTTGATTAAAAAATATAATTGATAAAAAATTTCAAATTTTAAATTAGACTTATCAAATTTTATAAATATTTTCATTCATACTGTATTTAATTAAAATTTATTACAACAGTTAGTAAATAATTACTAAGGTGAACCTAAAAAAAGTAAAATAAATTTTACTTGGTATGATATATATTTATCATCTAAAAAATATAAAAAATTTATATTAGGATATTTTTATTTACTAATACATATGTTCTATATTATTTTTTCAGTTTTTTTCAATTTCACATTGAATAATTCTATAATTTTTTTAAATTGTAATGGTGTTGCAAAAACTACCATTTCCGTAAAATATAAAGGGGAATCATACTCTTCCAAAAAAGACACACCATAACATTTAATTTATAAAACCATGAAACATTATTTAATTTTTATTCAATTAGGATTTATTTCATTGAAACCATTCTCTCTATTCAACACTCAATTTAAAAAAATTCGGTTATACTATTGATATATTATTATTTAATGTGATATTTATCACATAAAATGTAGATTTTATAGTTTGAATAAGGTTAAATAAATTAGTAAAATAAGTCATTTAAATATCCATAAATTAATTTCCATGGTTTCAAAATGGATATAAATGAAAATATATGAATAATAATTTAAATATATATATTTTTATACAGTATTTTTTATGTGTACAATTTGTTTTAATTTAAATAATTTATGTTCCAGTATTTATAAGAAATTTTTCATCAAAATTAAAATGAAATATTTATCTTAATTTGTAACATCCCAGGTAAATAAAGAATATTACTTTTTCATATTTATTATGTTTGGAATTAAATATTAATTTTACATAAAATGGGTTGCTATGTTCGATAGTGTACCCGATACGCAACAACGTGTTTCTTTGAAATCTTACGTTGCACACTAATAATATATTATTTTTTATACAGTAGTAAAATCCTAGCCGTAGTATTGATGAAAATTAACGAAACTAACTACAATATTATTATACATGTTTATTAAATGTATTTACATTTATCCAATAAATGTTAGAGACTTAAAATATGAATGAATCTAATTTTAAGCATAATTTACATTAAAATGCTGATTTAAGGATTTTAATAATGAACCCTTTTTAAATATACTTTTGGTCACTTTAATACATTCTATATGACCAAATATAATCCTTATTTAGAATGGGGACATCAAAAATTTACTTTTTGTAAATTTTTATAATTTCTCTGATAAAGTTCATTTTTTAATTAATAATGAAAAATATTGTATTTTAATTCCAAAGTGCCCTTTAATATAGTTTATTTATATGGTTAGATTATATTTTTAATTGGTTTTAATGTGAAATTAAAATATATATTTAACATTTAATACAATGTTGGTCATTGTAATTAATTTAACTTTGAAATTGGACATAAACAAGTATTAATCTTTTGATAGTTACTTTTTTCATAAAAACACGCTATTTGTTTTGACAATTAAAATTAATTATAAATTTAATTAATTCAACTTATATGTTTTTAATTTGTTAAAATGGACATCATTTTTTAAATTGGAATATCAAATATATCTTGGGATGAATTTTTCGTATTTTTCTGCAAAACATCAATTTTTGAAGAATAGTGAAACCACTAAGTGGTAGTTAAAAAATCAGATTTTTCGTTTAAATGAAATTTTACCACTTATGTGATTTGAATTTTCAAAATCTGACATACATGGCTGTTATCAAGAAGTAAAATGTTGTTCATATAGATGATAATAATTTTTAGTGAATAGTAACTTTTGACTTCTATTTTCTGCTATTACAGTTAAATAAGGGAATTCATGTTTCAATGAATATTATAATAATTCAAAATGACTTTAACACTTGTCTTAACCTTATTGGATAAGTCATGACCAACTATGGGCATATTTGGGTCTATTTTGGGACCACTTTGAGCCACATCGGTGTGATAATGACAATTTAGATTAATTAACTTAATGTGAAGGAAAAAATGACAAAAGAAATATATATTTTAGTAAATTAATTTTTAGAAAGGGATATATAAATTATTTTTTAGACAACAAATATTAATTGTAAATATAAAAATATTTCCTACATCGTCCTAATTTTTTATAATTTTTAGACATAAAAGAAAATAATTTATTTATGACACAATAATGATGTAGTATTTACCTCATTAATAAATGATATAAATAAATAAGATTATAATGAATAAAATATTATCCAGAACATGTCCAATTAAGTTTGGATGAATTTTATTCGAATATTAGTCATCTTATATTTGACCTTAATTATTTATGGATCTTTTGAAACTGAATATGTGGTAATAATAAAATAATATTTTCACACTTTCCTAAAGAGCCCCTCCTCCCCCTTATAAAAGGAGACCACTTATAACCAATTCCTCACACCACTCAAGCCATTTGGATCGTCCAAACACTAAAAAATTAGTCTCCCTACATCCCTATTCTCAACCTAGAAGCCTTACCTTTGGCAGAAGGCACTTCAAGAAGTCCTTTGGTTCAAACAAAAAGGAGTTACCCAAATTAAAGGGAACTGTTTCTCTTAAATTTTTTTCTTTTATTTTACATCTCCAACCCCTAAAATATTTTTATTTCCTTTATTTTGAAACAAAATAAGTATCCTAAATATACTAGGATGTTTTTATGTGAAGTATTTGATCTACATTTTCACACATCTCCATCTAATGGGTGAAAAAAATAATTGTTCAGTGGATGGAAAAGTAACACCTCACGAAATGATGATTGTTCAAATATCTCCTACTGTCTCTCATAGTTTCCATTATGATGGAACTATATTTATATATGATATATATTATGTTTATGTTTTCTTTATTCTTATGTATTTTCCATTTATAGCATGCTTGTATGGTTTCCATAGTGGGTTAATACGATAATCTCATTTGAGGAAGTGCGAACTACCGCTCTTTCAAAGTTATGTGACTCATTAATGCCTTATCAGGGATGTATAATGTTTATAGTTAATGATATTATATATGATATTATACTTTAATTATAATATAACTATGTATCATTATGTTTTAGTTCCCTAAAATAAGAAATATAAATGAATGTAGCGTTCATGCGTACGTACGCATTACCGTCTCCATGAAAGGTGCATTTCACTTATTACCTTTAAATGTTTTGTACTATTATAAATACATGTATATACTGGATTAATATGATATATATGATATCTAAATCATTAATATTATTATTAATATAATGAACCTTATACCACATGAACAATAATTAATGATAAGAAGTCCATTTTTGACTCAAGTACCTAATATCGACTATACGAACATTATTAACTTAAATAATTACATAATGTTTATAACATTGTAATAAGTCATATAAAAGGGAAAATAAACATGAAAATGTTTCTTAATCAGGTATAAATTAAATTTACTTTATTATTCAGGATATTAAATAACGATCGAGTCATGTCGGGCATGAGGTAAGAGATTTCTTATCTCACATTAAATTATGTGAGATTTCCATTGTTCATCACTAATTTATTGAATGTGGTGTATTGTGTACATAAAATTGATATATTTTATCATTATTTTTATTATATTTATGTTATTATGTGAATAATTTGGTGGTTATTAACTTTTGGTCATACGAATCGATTGATTACAATGAAGTAAGGGTCTTCAACTAACTTTTTATTCACGTGAGACTCTTGGTATATTTGCCACTATTTCCTTTTGTTTGGTGTATGTACAACCAATTATTGTACTATTTCGGAAATATAAATTCATTTATGAGAATTTACATCTTTATTGTATGCTCCTTCTTTCATGTGGCATATGTTTTGTAAGATACCAAACGGTAAGGGACCCTTTTACCCTCCTCTTTTTTTAAAGACTTCTTTTTGTTATGTCTTTTAATTTACATCTTATAATGTTGGGATATGTTCTTCTATATCCTTATTGATGTAAAATTTATTTCCATGTGATGAGATGCCCTTTTTTTCTCATCAAATCATTTTCTGAATTTTATAATGACGTCGTTAGGCTGTCGAATTCTTACAAGGGAACTTTTTTAACCAATTTCGATTTATTTGCGTTCAACTTTTAGTTATTGAATATGCCATCCTATTAATATGTTTGAATGACTTCTAATTGTTTTAATCATTATATCCAATTATATTGGGTTTTATATTTTTTTCACACAAAATAATGAGATTTATTTTATCCTTAATTTAAGTATACCATCTTTCTTATGGATTTCATCTCAATTTTCATTTCCATTGTGACTTCATTGTTGTTATTCACCTATTCACATTTATAGGGTGTATATACTGTCCTTTGACATATTATATCTTGAATTCATTTATTCTCATGATATTATAAAGTTCTGATTAAATGTTTTTCCACAATTGTTTGTATTCAAGAGTATATCATTTTGGTAAAAACACGTTAAAAAATATATCATTTTTAAATATTTTAAAATTTATTATTCAAAATCATTATCTTTAATGTCCAGGTTTTAAACATGTTTTTGAGTATTTATTTATATAAACCTTAAAGTTTAAATATTATAATTCCATTAAAATATTCAAAGTGGTATGGGACACTTTGATTCAAAAATTGTGTTTTAAATGGTTTTTGAAAATTTATTGATTATTTCAATATCTTAAAATTACATCGTGTGATTGAAAATGAAATTTTATTAGTGAAATGTTTATATTTGAAATATTTTATATGTTATATTGGTACTTTGTTATTTAAAGTGTGGTTGCATGATAAACTATATGGTGGGTGGTGCCGTGAATACCAGGACGGGTGGTTAAGTTATAACCTCCAATGCATTGGGTATGGAAGTCAGCCGTATGGCTATTCTATTTAGTAATATGTGTGGAAGTCAACTTTATGGTTATTCCATTTAATTATGTTTATGTCTAAATTTACCCTTATATGTTATGTGTTCTTTATATTCGTTTTATTGTAATATTTTGGTTTCAAAAGGGTAAGTAATGATATTTTATTCAGTGAAGAGTATTTACTACTTCATAAAGGTGAAAAGTATTACTTATGTTAAATTATTCAGGGTTTACTTTTTTTTTTGGAAAACTAACATTTTTTCTTCATTATGTATCCCATACTGAGCTTTTTAGGCTCATCCCATGTTTTTGAAATGTTTTTCACAGGACTTAATGTGGAATAGGGTCATGGATTGGATCAAGGAAAAGTCATGTTTTCTTAAACATGGAACTATACGTGACTCGTTTTTTTCAAGATTTCATTTTTTGTAAAAAATGGAAACCATGTAGAAGTGTCTACTGTGTAAATCATTTGATATGTAATAGTTATGTCCTAATTCTATAAAACTCTAAACTGGAAAATATCATCAATGTGAATTATTCATTTAATTCTATATTAAGTAAGGATTATTCTTGAGTCATTACAGTTGGAATCAGAGGTCGGTTTAGATAACTATTGAGGATAGGGTATTCTTTAAGCACAAGTGACATTACCATAATGGTTAAGATTTTAGAAGGATTCATAGTTATTTTTATAATGGTAATGAGTTTAATATAACATGAATAATTATATCATAGTGTTTACCCTCCATATAATATATTATATGATTATTTTACTGATATAATCACACTAACCTTTTTTGTTTTACTAAATGGCTGGATCTAGCAGGAACCAAAGTAATAGTGTATGTGAAGAAAATTGTGACAGTTTTTTGAATGGGAAACTGAATGATACGTGAGCTGCAATGAGAACACATTTGGTTATTCTCATCCAACTATTTAGGGTAATGATTGACAACATGAACCTTAGTGATCTTTATAAGGCATCATATATGTGAGAATCAAATCCCTACTGATGTTTAGGTAATAATCATAAATGAATGTGTGTTTAATAACCTATGTTTCAACGATGTGGAAAGAAACACCTAGGAAAATGTTTCAATGGGATAGAAAGATGCTATAGATATAGAAATGAAGGTCATTAATCCAGAACATTCCATGGAAAAAGGAAGCATCTAGTTGACTCTAGGAAAAAGAAAATAAGTCACGTCCAAGGGATCAATTTAATGTTTTAAATGTGGTGTGCATGGTCATTTGAAAAAACATTTCCTACAAAAAAATTTTGGGAATGGGATCACCAGGATCATAAAAATATTTCTTTACCAATACCTAATTCCATTCCAATTGAGGATAATTAAATTGATAATGACTAATGAAAGGTATGGATTATTTCTTAACATATTTTTTCCTATTATTGAAATCATTGGATATGAATCCTGATTTTTTTATAAATGATGTATTTCATAATAAGTTGGAAAGGAATGGTTAATGGATCATAATGAATATTTAAAGAGTAAGAAGTCAACATATAAGGGATTCAAGTGTTATGTTATATTTTAGGATATTGAAATCCATAAAAGTATTATGGCTCCATTGAAGATGATATTACATTAGAATAATTTTTATAGTATGTGTATCCCTGATGTTTGATATATAAATTTTTTTTTCAAGGAATAATTATATTTTCTTTTGTGGATATAGTTATAATGAACAATTTTGGTTTGTATGATCCTTTAATTTTATGTAATTATCGGTTAATACATTTTGGGATGCAAAAAGAAAGTTATTAGATAACCTTTGTGGTTAAAAAATATTATGGTTATTTTTGATGGATTTATATCATTTTCAGAATGTTATAAAATTTTAATGTTTTTTGAAAAGTACAACGTCAAGACCGTGTGACAACCCATCATGTCGGAAAAAGATGTGGGAATCGAACCCACAACCAATGTTCAACTTTTATTTATCGCCTACCACAGGACTACGTGATGTCCCTGGTTACTATGGCAAATTATTTTTAGTTTGATGATTTTATGAATCAAGAATAAGTTGATTTTGGGGTATCTAGGAAATTATTGACATATCATGTAAGATATGTGATTAGTTTAATTAATTTTCAATATGATACTTTTAGAGAAACTGATGTTATTTGGAGATAAATGATAAGATTTACCTTAGAAGAATATGTGATTAAATCCTTTAAATATTTTTTTTAAATTGTTGTTTGGATTACTTTGAATAATTTTAAGGATAACTATGAATATAATGGTCTTTTTAGAACCTTAGGTTATTTTTGTTGAATTTTGGATATTTAGAGTATTATTTATTTTTATTAAGGAATATCCTTTGGGTGATTATCTGATATTGTACAAATAGTTTTGGTTTTAGTTGATGTCTAAATACAAGGTAAATAGATAGTTCTCTTTTTGTGGATTATGTGATTATCTAGAAGTTGATTCTTGTTCTTTTGATATGACCATGTCTTTTTGAATGCTCATCATTTAGCGAAATTATTAGTTTTAGTAGATAATTATTAAAAGATGAAACTCTACTTGAATGAAAGTGTATTTCCTTATGTATTTATTCTATGTAGAAGATTAATTCATCGAAATTATGAAAAGGAACACAAAACAAAAACATTTTTGGTTTACGTTTCCTACTGGGTAATCAACGACTATTTACACACAACATAAGTTTGTGATTTTCTTGTTGTTAACCTTCTCCTAATCATGTTTCCAATCACTCACCATCAGAACATGACCCTTTTTTCTCCTCCATGTCCATGTATTCATGGAATATTAATGTGGTTTAACTCGGGTTACCATTTTACTTCTATTTATTTCTTTTAATGTGATAGTTTTACTGACTCTTTTTCCGATATGGGACTTTTAATAAAGTTTCTGAGACAAAATTTTAAAAATGTGAGGACGAATTTCCCAAAAGGGGGGAGGATGTATGATCCTATGTAAATAAAGAGTATGACTTTTATTATTTGTTAATTATTGAATTAAATATTAATTTTACTTTAAAAGGGTTTTTATGTTCGATAGCGTACCTGATACGCAACAACACGTTTCATTGAAATCTTACGTTGCACAATAATAATATAATATTATTTTGAACGGTAGTTAACTAATAGTCGTTGTATTGATGGTAATGAACGAAAATAACAACAATATTATTATACTTGTTTGTTAAATGTGTTTACATTTATCCAATAAAAGTTAGAGGCTTAAAATGTGAATGATTATAATTTTAAGAATAATTTACATTAAAAGTCCGATTTATTGACATTTAATAAAGAACCCTTTTTAAATATAGTTTTGGTAACCTTAATATATTATATATGACCAAATATAATGATTTTCTAGAATGGGGACTTCAAAATTTACTATGTGTAATTTTTTTAAATTTTTCATATAAAGTTCATTTTTAAATGAATAGTAAAAAATATTGTATTTTAATTCAAATGTGCCTTCTATTATAATTTATTTATATGGTTAGATTATATTTATAAATGTTTTTAATGGTAAATAAAATTATATTTTTATCATTTAATCCAATGTTGTTCATTGAAATTAATTTCACTTTGAAATTGGACATAAACACGTATCAATCTTTTTATAGTTATTGTTTAGTAAAAACACGAATTTGTTTTGACAACGGGAATTAATTATAAATTTAAATAATGCAGAAAAGATGTTTTGAATTTTTTGAAATGGAAATTATTATTGAATTTGGAATATCAGATATATCTTAGGATGAATTTTTGGTATTTTTATGAAAAACATCAATTTTTGATGAATATTGAAACCACTAGGTCGTAGTTAAAAAACAGAATTATCGTTTAAATAAAATTTTACTACTTCTGTTATTTGAATTTTTAAAATACGACATACATGGTTGTTATGAAAAAGATAAAAGTGGTTCAATAAGATGAAAATAATTTTTGGGGAATAGTAACTTTTGACTATTATTTATCATGGTTAAAGGTAAATAGGGTAATTCAAGGTTAAAAAAGTATTATAATAATTCAAAATTACTTTTAAACTTTTCCTATCCTTATTTTATAAGTCATTACCGAACATGGTCATCATTGAGTCGATTTTGGGACCCCTTTGAGCTACTTGGGTTTGATAATGACAATTTAGATTAATTAATTTAAAGTAAAGGAAAAAATGACAAAAACAAATATCTTTTAGTAAATTAATTTTTAGAAAAGTTTATATAAACTATTTTTTGACTATAAATATTTAAAGGAATGATAAAAAGATTTCCTACATCATGTTAATTTTTCTATAATTTCAAGACATCAAATATATTAAATTATTTATAACACAATAATGATTCAGTATTTACCTCATTAATAAATTATTTATATAAATAAGATTATAATGAATAAAATATTAGCAAAAACATGTCCAATTAAGATTGGATGAATTTATTTTTCATATGAGTCATATAATATTTTACCTTAATGATTTTTGGACCCTTTGAAATATAATATGTGATTTATAATAAAATAATGGTTTTATACTTTCCTAAAGAGCCCCTCCCCCCATTATAAAAGGAGACCACTTCTAACAAATTACTCAAACCTCTCAGGCCATTTGGCTCGTCCAAACACTACCCATTTTGGATCCCTACATCCCTATCCTACAAACAGAATCATTACCTTAGGAAGAAGTCACTTTTAGAAGTCCTTTTGTTAAACCAAAGTGAGTTACCCAAATTAAAGGTAACCATTTCACTTAATTTGATTTTATTTTATTTTACATTTCCAACCCCTAAAATAATTTTATTACCATTATTTAATAACAAAATCTGTATCCTAAATATAATAGGATGTTGGTATGATAATTATTAGAGATACACTTATAGACACCTCCATCTGATGGGTGATGAACATAATGTTTCTGTGGATGGCAAACTAACGCCACAAAAATGATGATTGTTCAAATATGTCCTACTGCCTCTCATGGTGGCCATTATGATGGAACTGTATTTATATATGATATATATTATTTTTATTTCTTTTATGCTTCTGAATTTGCAATTTATATCATTCCTTTATTGTTTCCATAGTGGATAAAAACGATAATCTCATTTGAGAAAGCACGGACTACCGCCCCCTCAATGTTATGTGACTCGTTAATGCCTTATGTGGGATGTATAAAGGATAGATTTAATTATATTATATATGATATTATACTGAAATTGTAATATACCTATGATTTATTAGGTTTTAATTCCATCAAAATAATATATTAAAATGAAAGTAGCGTTCAATGAGTACGTACAACTTACTATCTCCATGAACGTTTCATTTCACTTCATACCTCTAAAGGTTATGTACTATTTTAAATACATGTATATAAAGGATACATATGATATATATGATATATAAATCATGAATATAATTTTTGATATAATTAATCTTTGACCACATGAACAACATGTATTTATAAGAAGTCCATTTTTGACTCAAGTACATAATATCGACAAAACGAACATTATTAACTTAAATAATTACATAATGTTTATAACATGGTAATAAGTGATATAAAATGAATAATAAACTTGAAAAAGGTTCTAAATCCAGTATAAATTATCTTTATATTATTATTCATATGATTAATGAATGATCGAGTCAAGTTGGACATGAGGTAAGGAATTTTCTTTTCTCACTTTCAATTCTGTGATATTTCTATTTCTAACCACTAATTTATTAAATTTGGTGTATTGTGTACTTACAATTGATATTTATTATCATTATTCTCTTTATATTCATGTTATTATGTGAATCATTGGGTGGTTATTTACTTTTATTCATATGAATCGATTGAATGCAATGAAGTAAGGGTATTCATCTGACTTTTTATTCACGTGAGATTCATTTTATATTTTCCACTATTTACTTTTGTGTGGTGTAATTACATCCAATGATTGTTCTATTTGTGTAATATACATTCATTTATGTGTATTTACATATTAATTGTATGATCCTTATTTCATATGGCATATGTTTTGTAGGTTACCATACCGGTAAGGGAACCTATTACCCTCCTCCTTTTGAAAAAACTTCTATTTGTTATGTCTTTTAATTTACATCTTATAATGTTGTTATATGTTCTTATATATCCCTATTGATGTAAAATTTATTTCAAAGTGATGAGATACTCATTTTGTCTCATCATATCATTTTCTTATTTTTAATGTGATGCTGTTAGGCTGTCAAATTTTTACAAGGGAACTTCTTAATCGAATTTTGATTTATTTGGGTTCAACAGGTAGTTATTGAATATGTCATCCTATGAAGATGTGTGAATGACCTCTTATTTTTTTACATGTAATATCCACTTATATCAGGTGTATTTATATTTTTCACAGATATTTATGGGATTGATTTATCCTTAATTTAAGGATACCATCTTTATAATGTGTTTCATCTCAATTTACATTTTCATTGAGACTTCATTGTTGTTATGCACAAATTCACTCTTATATGGTGTATATAGTGTCTTTTGACATATTATATCACGAATACCATTATTCTCATAATATTATAATATTAAGATTATATGTTATTATGAAATTATTGGTATTCAATAGTCTCTTATTTTGTTAAAAACTCCTTAACAAAAATATCAATTTTAAATGATTGAAGATTTATTATTCTAAATCTATATATTTGATGTCCATGTTTTAAGTATGGTTTTGAGTATTTATTTATATGTTAATTAATTTTTAAAAATTATAATTCCATAAATATCTTCAAAGTGTTATGGGAAACTTTTATTCAAAATTTTTTTTTAATGGTTTTTGAAAATGGGTTAATTATTTCAATATCTTGATATTACACCTTCTGATTGAAAATGAAATGATATTAGTGAAATTTTTATATTTTCAATATTTTATATGTTATGATATTACATGGACATTTTATGGGTGGATGTGTGATAAAACATATGATGGGTGGTGTCGTGAATACCAGGACGGGTGGTTCTGTTTTAACCTCTAATACATTGGGTATGGAGGTCGGTCGTATGGCTATTCCATTTAGTGATATGTGTGGAAATAGACTGTATGGTTATTCCATTTAATTATTTTTATGTCCCAAGTTACCTCTATATGTTATGTGTTCTTTATATGGGTTTTATTATAATCATTTGGTTATAAAAGGATATGTAATTAACTTTTATTCAGTGAAGAGTATTTAGTAATTCATAAAAGTGAAGGCTATTACTTATGTTAATGTATTCATGGTTTACTTGTTGTTTTGAAAAACTAATAGTTTTCCTTCTTTGTGTATCCCTTAGTGGTCTTGTTATGCTCATGCCATGGTTTTGAAATTTTTTTCATAGGAAATAATGTGGAATCGGGTCAAGGATGGGATCAAGGAAAAGTCATGTTGTCTTAAACATGGAACTAGACATGAATCTTTTTTTTAAATAGTTCATGTTTTATAAAAAATGATGGAAACTATATATAAGTGTATACATTTTAAATTTTGTGAGATTTAATATCTATGCCCTAATTCTATAAAATTATATACTTGAAAAGATCCTCCATGTGAATTATTCATTTAATTCAATATAATGTATGGTTTATGGCCAAATCCTTATATTATCCCTAGTATTGGGGAAAGTATAAATCAATATTTTTCATAAATATTTATTCCTTAAAATATTAATTTGGTTCTATTTTTTTTACTAAAAGGATTTCATATTAATATAGTTATTGAATAATGAAAATTGGAACTCTATATGGAATAAGAATGATAAAATTTGATATGTAGTACTATTATTTTTTTTCATTATGAATTGTAATCTCAGTAAATATTTGTGACCTCGTTATGGGAAAATGGGTAAAACAAGTTCAAGGCATTGATACAAGGTGGTAAAATTTTCCAAACACATAAATTACCTATATTAGATGAATTTATATCAATATTTCTCATCATTGTGATGAAAATATTCCCAACTGGAATCATTTTTTACTTTAATCCAACCATTAAATTGTTTTAATAAAGGAAGGAAAAAAATACTCACTCTTTATATTAATATCTATGAAATTTATACCAAGAAAATAATTCAGGCTATATATGGTTAAAATTTTATTTTACGAAAAAAATCATTATTTTAATCATATTATTTTATAATTAATTTTTTTGATTAAATAATTACCTAAAACCATTCTGCGGTACTGACAAAATATTTTATCATTTTGTTAAAAATATACATTTTATTTTAAGAAAATAAATAGTAAAATTAATAGGGTAACATATTGTCTTCCATTTATTATATTGTCATTTATATTATATTAACTGTATTATAAATAAGTCATTATATATTCAATATCAATGTAATTGAATACTTCCAAAAATTACATTAATGATATATTGTACCAAAAAAATTATATTATATGACATAAAATAAATATAAATAACTTATTCAGATAAATGTTTTGTATATGGTTGAAAATACCAAACATTAATAATTTATTTTTCACTTTACCCTTTAATGTATCATCCTAAACACTAATAATAATTATCATGAAAATAATAAAAAGTTGATAAATATGGTTAAAAATAAGAAGTAATTATGGAAAAAGAACCAAAACTTGTCCACATGATAATATAAGAGATTAATTAATGGTTTATTTATATATTTTCTAATTATTTCAATTTAATTTTTTTTCAATGATAATTAACTTGTATTAATTTAATAATATATAAAATAACAAGACTTCCCCTCCCCTTACTTATAAAAAGGAATATCCCTGCCATAATTATTTTCAATGATTGAAATTTATATATCATAAAATATATAACATTATAACTTCTAGGATTCATTAACAATTTCACATATAATTGGTTCTTTCCAAAAGAAAAACCATTCAAATACTATAGTGTAATCCAAAATCAGTTTATCAATAATGATGTATAATTCTTCACCATGAGTTTTAATTTTATGTATTATTAAACATTTTATAAATTAATGTTCACCATTATAAAATAACGATTTCTATATATTTAATATAATAAATTATTATTATTATGTATGAAATAACATTATCCACCTCTTTAAATTTTGTTGGATAACGATAATGTTTCCCGTGCACTTGTGTGTACTACAACATCCGCAAAGCATTGTGATTCATTTTTAATTTACCAATTATATGAATTGTAATAAGGATAAGTTAAATTATTGAAAATTATATATACAGTATTATAATAATTTTTAAATTTTATATTAATATTTACCATTCTTAATTTCCATAAATATTAATATTTAAACATGGTTTTCTTTAGATATCCCATACAGTGTCTACGAATGTTGTAATCCATTTATATATATATATAAATTTTATAGTAAAATATATATATATAATTTAAATTATATATATAACATTGATACAATTTTTCATTCCTTGAACCGCGAGCAATGCCTAATGATCAAATCTACGGAACAGATACTTCAACCAATATTTATACTCTTAATAATAAAAAATAACGAATTTAAAAAAGAATAATTTAGAAAGAGTGTTTAAATATTAAAATATGATTTTAAATGGTTTTATGAGTATTTAAATTATAAATTTGTAATATTATATATAATATCAATTTTTTATACAACATGATATAGTGATTTCATATTAATTAGATGTTGAGTTATGATATTAATGTTAATATAAAACTATTTGACATAATTATTTATTAATACAGTTTTTATTATAAAATATCATGATCCAGCAGTCATGTATATCATTCATTATATTTTTATATTATTATTAGTAGATATTAGATATTTTTAATTTATTTTCCTCGCATAAATTAGTTAATAAAATTAATGAATGTTTTTATGGAAAACCATCACAATTCTATTATTAGATGGAATATTCTGTTTCTTCAATATCCTAATTCCAAAAATATTGTTTCAATAATATATTTAATATTATCGGTTATTATTAAAATTACTTTTTACCCATTATTTAATTTTTTTAAAATATTTATTACATTTATTATTAATATTTTTTTCTTATTGTTTTATTTTTTACTTTTACTAAAAATGAGAAAGTTATATTTTTAACAAATAAAACATGAATGGAATTTTTTGTTTTTATGACTGACCAATGTTTTGAATATTCCAAATAAATTTATAATTAGAAAATTAAAATAAATTATTTTATATCACTTTTTTTTACTGTTTTTATTTTAGATATTATACATGCATTTTATAAGATAAAGTGAATATTCATCATAAAAAATTTTTGTGATCATTTAAAAACATTTATAATCTATGAAAATATTTTATAATGATACATTACCTAGGGTTATGATCCAATCATTCAATCCACTATAATTCAATTTATTTTATCTTATGATCATGGTTTAAATATTACTCTATAAAAATATTTTCCCAAAATTAAAATCATGACATGACAGAAATATTAGGAAAGATTATTATTTTACATAGGTTATGGGATGATAGGGTCATGAATTTTTAGGAAAATTGTTTTATATCCATAGGTTATATTCTGAAGAATGATTAAAAATAATTTTACCCACAAATATATGATATTCATTATGTGATAGGTTGGACCAGAATTATATAGCCAACCTACTCATTTTTTGTAGTAGAATTTCATGTGAGATTAAAAAATTAAAATTGGAAGTTATAATAGTTCAATAAAAGTCATATCCCACTATATTAATCATCTAAGTGAACATTGAAAATTGATATGTTGGAATGGGGGAGTGAATAAAATCCACTACGATAATCATAAAATCTATACTAGATTAAGGAAATGAATTTATATTATTTTTTAATCAAATAAACATGTCTAATGAAAATTTTATTATCTCAATGAAAAAATTAATTAATATAATTATCATTGATTAATTATAATGTATACGTATTTAATCCATTAATCAATATTGTTATATGTGATATGTAAATTTTTTATTCACATATTAAACTAATTTTCCCATATAGTTATGAATATGTTGTTATTAATTGAATAATGATATGAACCTTTTTTACCATTATAAAGCATTTCACATCACCCATTATTTCATTTCCTTTCCTCAGGTTAAGTGGAATTTTTTCATGGAGTATTCTTAGAAGGGTTCTAGTTATAATTACATTTGTGGGATATGACATGTATCTCTTATGAAATAGTTATTTATGTTTCAATGTATCCAAATACATAAAAACTATAATATTATTTTATGGATCACTATGTTTGGTATTGAATAAACATCTAATGAGATGAAAATTTTATGTTTGAAAATAATGGTTCCCTATAATTTTTTCAGTGTGTTGTTTAATAAAATTTTGAAATTAGTATGAGAAATAATTAGATAAACAAATATGAATTAGTCTAAATATAGTATAATATATATAATATTTGTTATTGAAAATGGATTACATGGTTTAATCATATGAATTTATGGATTAGAAATATTATAAATTTATTAGAAATTGAATACTTTATTTCAAATAATTATGTAGTTTCGCATTATAATAAATTTTTATCAAACTGTAATTTTGTTTTAAATCAATGGTTGGAGCTAGATGAACTATGTAAATGTTGGATGCGACATAACTATAAATTATTACATTATAATTAATGAAATGGTATATGAGTTGAATGAATTTTATATCTTTATTAATTGTTTAAATAATTATCATAATATAAATCATGATAATATTTCAATTCATAAAATTAGGGAACAATATTATATTTAGTTCTTTATAATAAAACATCATGAAATTATGTGGGTATTTTTTTCAATTTTTTTCTATGAAATAGATCAACATATTTAATAATATATTTTATGTCCTCAATGTTTGCAACCTAAAATTTTTATTTTTAGTAGTTTATCATTTTATGGTGAAGAAGAAATATTGTGGAATACTATCAAAAAATTGTCCAATGGATAATTAATTCATTATATAATGTAGAAGGATTATAGATGCATTTGTACCTATGTGAAAAATATTTCAATATATATTTTGTACGCTTATGGAATTTTCATTTAGAAAGAATGTAATACTGCTATATTCTTCTACGTATTAAAACCATGAATATGAAGAGAATTAAGTAGACAATCATTACGACCCATTAAAAATTAATTCTATGTTCCATCAGGGTGGATGTGGAGATTTTTGTAACTTATCAATATCATGTTTCTTATATGAAATGAATGATATAATTCATTTGAAATATTAAAAAACATAGAGAAAATATTTGTTTATTTCTTTAATGCTTTATTTGTTAATGGATTAATTGAAGAAATTTGTGTGTGTATAATGGTAAATGTTTTATGAGTGAAAAAATTGGATGAAGAAGAAAAATTATAAATTTATGGCGAACAGAATAATCTAATGGTGGATAAAATTAATCATTGAATAAACCACCCACAATCTAATGATTCAATGAAAATAATAATGATAATTAGTAAAAATAATACATAAAAATGATGTTTAACGGTGATGATAAGATTAAAATACCAAAAAATCCTATTGAAAATTGATATTTTACAAGATCAATATTACTGAAGTGGAGTAAGAAAATAAAATTGTTAATAATGCACCAATAATCATCTAAAGAACATATAATGTTTTATTTAATTCTAGATCAACCCACTTTTTTATATCTGATGAATTTACTAGGGGTATCATAATGAAACAAAAATTATTTGATGTTTATGTAATAATGAATATTTATGATGGTATTATTATATAATATCTAGTTTATAGTTATTCTTTGTTTGATTTTTGTGCTAATGATTTTCGATAAAATCCATTCATTCTCTGTCTTATTGAATTTGATGTTTTCTTAGACATGGATATGTTTTATTCAAATAAAACACACATTAATTATGATTATGTTATGTAATGTTTGATATTTTGATCCAACATAATATCATTTAACAATGTTATGGGAAATATGAACATTAAATAGAAATTGCTTCCACTTTGTCGACATATACTAATTTATTTTAATTTATATCAAATAGTTTGGGAGAAATTCATAACACCTTGTATTCCTATTGTGGAGGAGTTTATTTATCTCTTTCCAAATATAATTTTCCATTATTCCACTGAAATACAATGATTAGTATTCAAGAGAACACACAACATGTTCTACATGTCTTTCAAATATGACAAATATAATTTATGCTATTGTGTTACATGGATTAGAGAAAAATATCTTCAATAATCATGATATGGGATTTATTTATTAAATTTTATATCCATTGGGTTTAAATGAACATTTTGTAAATAATATAGATGGATCAATAAATTTATGTATTTATTATTAGGAAGTTAACAATATCACAATCGTGAATAATTATCCTCTACCTTGTATTTATATTTTTGGATTAATTATGACATTCTCAGTATATTTCAATGAATGATAATCGATCTTGATAATACTAGTTTAGTATCAAATGTCATTTAATACCAATGAAATAATTTCATATAATATATGCACACTATGAATTTATAGTTATCCTACATTGTCTTAATAAGTTCAAATTTGTATTAATGTATTTATTGAATATATTTTTTAAATATTGCATTGTTCAATTTGTGGTAATAATTATAGTTGATGTATATATATATTATTTGTTTAACTAAGATCATGAATAAAACATGATAAATGTACAAAATACACTAATGAAAGATAATATTATTAAAAATTTTGCATCGAGAGAATTTTTTATAAAAATAATTTTTTGTTTTTGTTATATAATCTCATGTCAACGAATATCCGTGGATCCATAAAATAAAAAATAGATTGATTATTGGAATTGAACACCCATTATAATTGGTATAGATAGATAATTTTCAATATATTATTGAATCCACAAGTATAATTTCTCTTAGAAGTATAATTCAGTCATCATGATAGTTTAGAAGGAAGAAAAATTCCTTTTGATTCATGAATGTGAAGAAATTATCATGGAACAATCTTGATGATCATTCAGTGAAAATTTATTTACAACACTACGAACTAGATAATGGGTTTATGATCATTATTTATGGATCAATTAATTTATTATTATTTTTTCTCATGAATAATATTATGGTGTAAGTTTATACAACACGAATAATGATGTTTTATGAGAAATATATCTACAGTTATTTTTTAGTTTGAAATTAAATAGGTATATAGAATAATTTTCTTTATAGAGAAATGTGTGATATATATTATGATATTATATTGATAGATAATATATTAACATAAAAAGAGTTAAATGTGGAATATTGGTTCTGGTTTGATATTAAAAAATATTACGACTACTCAACACATAACCACACGAGACTGTGAATAAGGTATTGTATACAATGAGTAAAAAGGATCATGGTAGATAATCAAATATTATTATTACAAATGATATATTATATTTGTATTAAAAATATTTAAATTGAAATCATAATTCAATATAAAAAATAGGACCTCAATCAAATTAATGTCCAACTATATATTCATGTAATGATTAATCAATTATTGAAGAATTATTTAAAACATAAAAATATGGATGGATATGTTCTCTATAACAATATTGGATCATATGGAAAGAAATGGTTTAATAATCATATATGTTTCATAGAAATTTTATATTTAGAAAATTATAAATTAGATGAAACATATATTTCATTAATAGATATTCATACTAGAAGTATGAATATGTATGAAGACTAAAAATTGAATTTTTAGGGGGACCATTAATATAAAGATATTGCATAGTATTCTTCCTAGTGCTCAGTATTTTAGAATCATTAGTATAATGGAATGAAGTCTAAAGTAGTGTTATAACCACGAACCAAACTAAATAATAAATAACAAACATCAGCTTTTGTTTTTTCATTAGAATCTATAAAATATATGAAGATTATAATATTATTTGTGTTGTAGTTGATTAACACTATTAGTCAGCACACTTAATTTCTATCAGATAATATTTTGCACTTGATCTATTTTCTATAAAATACATTATATACGTTGTGGGATTTTGTATGGTACCACATTCTATGAAAACTATTTGTGAATTTAGGATTACCTTGATTTTCTAGAAAATTATATAGTAGGATCTATATACAATGTTGAGTTTCTGTACTAGTCATCATCATTTGAAAAACGATCTAAATGATAAAAAATTTCAAATACTACAAGATATATTATGATATTTTTATATGGATTTAATGTGTGTATGGGATCTATACCATAAATTATTTTGGTATTCAAATAATAATATATTTCACCAAAAGGATTATGACAACTCCTTACAAAGTAATCTATAAAAAAAATGTAGAAAAAATTTTGTCGTTATGAATTTGGGGAATTAATGATTTCCATACCCGAGATATATAAATAAATAGAAGATAATTTTATGATCATTATGCAAAAAATAATGTATCTCAGAGTCAATAGATATGGTTTGATGTTTATAGTTGTTTAAATATATTATATTAAATTATTGAGAAAATTATTTATATAAAGTATTCCATACAAAAAGGATTCCTATTTGAAATTAAAGAATATTTTAGTCTTAATATTATAATCCATATCATTATTCATTATTTAGTATATATGGAAACATATATAATGAATCATCTACCAAGCCATTATTATGTTCAAGATTTCTTCCACACACCTCTAATGAGGATGTATATACCAGACCCATAAAATGTTATAAAAAATGTTGTACAAATAGTATACAAAATTTCAAAAGCAAAAAAAATATAAATAATAGATGAAATATAGGAAGTGATATTGACTAAGAATAATAGAATTGTTAAAGTTCATAGAATGAATAATTTTTTTGAATATTCTACTTTGGAACTAGTGGATTTGATAAACGAGATATATAATAATATATTTTTTTCATAGAAATATAATTTTGAGAGAAAACTCATTTTATTTTTTGTAAAAATTAGAAAATAATATATTTATTTGATTTACAATAGAATAATATTTATTTCTTTTATATATTTCTTTGGTTATGAAAATAATATTATTTTATTAAAATAATAAATAAAAATTACAATACCATGAAATTAATGCCTTCAAAATTTATACAAATGGAAAAAATAGTTATGTTAATTAAGAAATATCTATTTTAAATATACTATAAGTTTCTCTATAATATGTTTTCTTATATCATTAATTTTTTTTATTATATAATACTTTCACGAGACACCAAAACAACATTTCCTAAAAATAAATGAAAAATACAAAAAATGACATATAAATGGTAAGATAAATCAAATATTTTTATATTATTTAGTTCCATGTATTTAATAGATAAGTATAATATTTTAGGTATATTCAATTGATTTAAATTAATATTTATTTACATTCGCACTGATTTCAATGTCAAAACAAATGAATAGTTCCATAAATTGTAGTACTGATATTTTATTATAAAAAATATTATTTGAAGAAATATAAATTTATTAAAATTACTATATTAGATAAAATGATTGTAATATGGTTTAAAATAATCATAATTTTTCATTTATGATTCAAATTTCCATTTACGGTAAAAATCACGGCTCTTAATGATTATAAAACATTGCATGCATGGTAATTATAAAGAGGTTTAAATGAGTTTTTTTGAATAAAAAATAATGATAAAAAATATAAAAAATTCAAAAATATAATGTATGAGATGATTTAGACTAATAATCTTATTATTTCATAATTTTATAATTTCATTTCAATTTATGTAGAATATTTATATATTAATTCTATAATTTATTTAATTACAATAATACCACACCCATCACATATAAAATTTATCCCACACATCAACATTATTTTAAAGCTTTGAGACCATTATCATAGCCATTACATGATATAAAAAATCCAACATTCCTTCCCCACATCTTAAATGATCTAGTACTTCCACAATACAATCCATTAAAGTCGTAATGTGTAACCCGAAATTTATTTATCAATTAAGCGGTATAAATGATTCGGTATTATTTCATCATATAAATAGATTAATATATGTTTTCCAATATATAATAATTACTTAAATATATTAAATATAATTAGTTTTTTTTATGTTTAGTTGATAAAAATTATCCACCTGTTTCCAATATATTTGAAAATAATAACATCAATTATGTGTATATGTGGAATACAAGTTACCTGATGAAATGTGATTTATTTTTTCGTTTTCTTATATAAATGCAGAGTAATAAAGATATATTTAAGGAATTTTTAGAAATTATATTTATTTAAGAAGGTTAAATTTTTTCAATCTTTTTTTTAAACAATAATAAACAAAAATAGTGTTACTATGTACATATGGCCTATCGTCTCCATTAAAATAATAATTAGTTTTTTATCCATATATATTTTTGAATATATATATATATATATATATATAATAAATGGAATAATTATAACATATTTAATGTTATTTAGAGGATAGAACCATAATCAATGTAATGTTATCAGTTTTTCATAACCAAATCTTCTATGAAAAATGAAATAATTAAAACACATAAATGATGTATTTAAATAATAATTATTAATAAATGGGTTTTGAAATGTTTTATATTGATCAAATGTTATTTTATAATATTATATATTATTATTTGAGCAATTATAATAAATATCAAATTATTATATCTGTGTTTAGAGTGGTTTTGATTATTATTTCACTTTATGTAAGTATATTATTTAACAATATCATTCTTTAGAAGGATTATTTATGAATATACCTCACATGATGAAATTTAATGATCTAAAAATCAATAATATCATTAAAGTTATTCTCAAATAGTAATTTTTTCAGATTACATTTTTTCTTATAATTTTTTTATCCATAGGTACTTAACATTTCATAATAATATTTTCATGGAAAATAGATGTTAGTTATCTATTTGGTTGAATATAATTTTTCATCTATAAAAATGTTTTATAAAATTATTATGAAGATAGTATTTAAATAATAATTTTAATTATTAATATTCATTTTACCCATTATTTTCTTCTATATAAATTTTTTAAATGTTACCATAATATTATTTATTAACGAAATACATGTAATTTAAAAATAAAATTTGAATTTTTTTTATTGTCTAATAAATGAAATGTATTTCTCACCATCAAAACTACATAGTTATTTTAATATTATATTTCAAATTTCCATGGATATTTTCAATGATCTTAATATCCTTAATATTTTAAAAAAAATTACTCTAATTAATATATTTAATTTTCAAAAGCTTATTCTTCCCAGGAAATATTCAAATTAGATTAAGAAAATCATCCATAAAAACATTAATTGATGTTTAATATGATTTACTACTATTATGTTCCAATATAAATATTAAATTTCACTATATGGTTGGTTTATGAAGATTAATATTTATAAATGATAATTTATAACTAAACTATTTTTTCATTGGTATGTTATATTATGATGAATCCTTTATGAATCAAATATCTTCTCTATGGTTTATTCTATAATTAAATAATGAAATAATTATTGAACCAGTTTCCTTTGAATACTTTATGTCATTATTAATTTATTATGTAATTTTTCAGACATATTTATGATTTTAATTATTTAATATGTGAGAGCATATTTATATTGACATCCAATGCATTTGGTAAAAATGTAAATAACATGATATAATAAGGACATATATGGGGTTTGATACCAGTTCAATGAGGGTATTAATTTACAATGTGGGTCATGGGAGTGAACATTGACTTTTGATATGATGTACTAGGTATTGAACATAATCAAATATTATATTCATGGATGTGAGAATTCATTCAAGAAATAATTTTTTTGATTATGTTTCTTCCACAATCATATATATTATAGCAATATTATTTTTTCATGGATTTTATGCTTTGATTGTTGTATAATTAATTTATTGTGACATGTATAGATAATTTATTTTATGTAATAGACTAATATATGATATGTCTCGTATGGATTTTAGGTTTAAAACTATTTTTCGTAATTCCATTATTTACATGTTATGATTATATGATCATTAATAGATACCTTGTTTACCATTACAAATTAACTGAGGTAACCCTTTCTTATGTTTCTACTCCAATTATAATGAATATAGGTTTTGAAGTATCACATATTAATAATGCCTATTATTATTAAATATATAGTGTGAGATATAATATGTCTCTTGTGAAACAATTCTTTACGAACCAAATTATCCAAATAAACTATACATATATTATTATAGTGTGGACCATATTATTTTGAAATTAATATTATTATTTAATGATATAATATTTATATATATTAATTTTTTTTGTTTTTATGTAGACAATGATTAATTATTTTTATTTTATTCTCTCTAGATCCATGTACAAAAAATAGAATCCCCTGGTTACTCATAGTTAGTGTAAGACACTGAATATCATGGATACATCCATGTATAATTATATTACTCAATGAATGCGGATTCAATAACAAATTTATCCTAATAACATTCTTCTTAATATTTATTATATGGACACAAATATAGTTATATTAGATTAATATATATATTTTATTGTTATTATATTATGGTTTTTTTATTTCTTTTTCATATATATAACCAATTTAGGAAGAAACTATCATTCATTTATTTTGGAGAATACCTTCTACATGACATAAAATTATTTATCCTAGTAACCAACATACAATGTTGTATATATTATAGTTATCACTACTATAAATGGGAGAGTACAAATGGAAATATAAAAATGGTTTTGAGTAAAAATTGATATAAAATATATATATTTAATATATGTGAATATTTTTTTAAATAGTAAGTTTAATAAATTTTATGAAAACTATTATTCATAAATGATGGTATTCATATTATATATATTAAGTGTATACCAATTTGTTTGTTGAGTTTTAAAAATATAATTTTATTAATATGGTTATATAAATCCATTTGGATAACATTAAAATATTTGTTTTTTACAAACAGATTTTGTGAACAATTGTTGTAGACTGTATATGTGAAGGTTATATAAATGATTAAATGAACCCTTTGGTAAAGTCTTCCAAAAAAAGTCTCACCATGTGTCCACTCATTCATCCTATTTAACATCGATCAACTTTAAACCCTATGATTGGAGTTCTGTATTATTACTTAGTGATTATGAGATATCCTTCATTTTTAATTTCATTACATTGTTCTGTAACATAAATTAGTGATTTCCAAATATCTCCTCTCTTCATCGTAGAATGGTATTCAAATTTTATCGAAATAAAACACAATATAAGAATAAATCATTTGAGGATTCATCCAATTTATTTAAATAAGGTTTATTTTTGACTATATTTATTATTCTATTAAATAATAAATTCCATTTACTATTGCATGATATTTTAAAATTCTATAACTCTTGACTGAATTTTAAAACATTTATAATTCACCCAATGCAGATTCTTCGTATATGAATTTTAGAATCATTAAAAAATTGTTCCACCTATGGATAGTAAGATCAATAAAAAACTATAAATTTGAATAATATCATCTCATCATGTTTTTCATAAGCATTATGAAACATTTATAATAGATATATCTCTATAGAAAAAATTTTCACCCTATAATAAGTATGATTATTAAATTTTAAAATATGTTAGTTATTTTAAATAATATGGAATTCATATAGGAACTAATCTAATAAATTAATCATTTATATTGATGTAACTGATCAAATACATAATAATTTGAAATGGAGTTTTCATTGTCATAATGTTTAATCAGAAATTACAATTTTTTATTTTAATTAATACATACAAAAATATTATCAATAAATCATAAAATCTATCTATTCCAAATATATATGTCAAAAAACATAGTAGTGTGGGTAATTCCTATGATGGTTTTAAAATCATGTTACTCATTCTTATGTATTGTAGGGAAATCCATTATACTTGTTTCCATGAAATCATGAAATTGAGCTTCTTGGAGTTCTTGTATAAAATAAGGAATTTCAATGTTATATGAAATCTAAATTTTTTATACAATATGAAATCCAATGAATATATTGGATATTTATTTTATTTTAAAATAATTGAATAGAAACTTGACAAATATATAGCGATGTTCAATAATATGAACATTAAATAGAGTTGTTATACTAAAAAATAAATTTTAATGGAATATTTCTATTCTATTGCATTTTGAATCCCACAAATACATGAATTTTGTAAGTGTATATCATACAGAAGAAATAAGTACTCCATAGTAAACCATCATAATAATGTTTAAGCATATTCTACAAAAAATATAAAAATACTACATATTTAAAAAATTAATTATGAAATAATATTCAAACATATTAAAATTTCATTGTTGTGTAATTGAAATAATAACTAATAGTTTCAATTATTATTCATTTATTAATATATTGATTTAATATATTTCTAAACATTGTATTCATAACATATGAATATGGATATACTATTATATCACATTAGTTTCTTTTATAAATTATGTTAGTTATCACGAAAACATATTTATGCAAATTAAAATATAAAATCTATAATTTTTTATATTATATTATAATTTTCATATAAAAAATATTTTAGTAATGGTTTCAAATAATGTGATATTTTTTTTCTAGTTTTTTATGTCATTTTTTTATATAATTTGAGATATGCACATACCATTAAATTAATTTTTATATTTAAATCAATCAAATTTCATTACATTTTCAACATGAAATATTTTTTTTAATAGAATGGATTGAATTTTTTTTTTCAAATTGATATGATCTCATTTGATTTTTGATAAATTATAGGGTTCATTTTTTATTTTGATTTTAATAGTCCTTCATATTGAGGACTTATACATTTCCCAAGTTATAATTTATTGGGAATAAAATTATTCACTATCTATAATGAATATGCTATGTATAATGTTCTGACATCTCTATGATTTTTTTTGTTTTGATTATCATTTCATTAGATATGATATTATTATGTTTTTCACTACATGAAATTTATATGGAATGAAAATATTCCTCCCTTTGTTTATATATTTGACATGGTATATCTAATTTTTTATATACATTGAAAACATATTGAAAATTTAACTCATTTTTTTTCCAATTATATAAATTAATAATATTGAAGAGGTGTGATCAATGTGAATGACTGATGAAAATCATGGATTAAAGAGATGGTTGTTCTTCCTATTGTACCATTTCTGAGTATATTATCTCAAATATATACCAATAATATTGCACACATGGTTTGAATTATGTTGATTTTTTATTCATTTTTAGATGTTTAAAGTGCATGGGATGTGTTGGGAAGATGTTGGAAGCGTTTGGGATGGTTTTGGAAGAGTTTGGAATCTTTTTTTATGGGTGCACGGTTTGAGCACAATTAGGGTAAACTGTGCAGATTCCCCAATAAACTGTGCAGGGAAAATAGTAGGCTTCGCATAGCTTATGCACGGTTTTCCAAACCATGTGAGGAAACAGTGTAGACCCCCCCTCTTGAGGTAGTAGAGTTCACATGGTTAGCGCACGGTTTCCAAACCTTATGGGCTAACCGTACAACCACATAGAGTTGGAGTTTTTATATATGGTCTCCCTCGAGCTTGACCTAAAACGCTCCAAACATCTTCCCACTCGTGGATATCTCAGTATTTTTGGATCTCAAGGTTTGGAGGACATTTCCAACTCATTTTAGAAGAAAATCGAAGGGTTTTCAAGGTGGTTTGAAGGTAATTTCTCCAAGGTATGTCTCTCATCTTGGATTCCTTGTGTTTTCATCTAGATCAATGTCCCTCTCATTCTTGGATTTATAGATCTAAACTTGTTGTGTAATGATCTAGGGTTGTGGTTGCATTGGATTATATTTTTAGGCTTGTGATTTTTAGGGAATGGTATCTATAGTGGTATTGGTGATGCGTTCGCAGGATTGGAGGTGCAGTTTCATATGGGTCGTTTTCATAGGAACCCTAATGGTAGGTTTATTAAGTATCAACTCCACTTGGTTAGAAATAGTGGTTCATTGTTACAAATAATTTTTATGCTGAAAAATAATTGTGATTTGTTATTCGAAATTGGTTGGAAATCCATTTGGGGATTTTTGGGAAAAATGGGTTTTTATAGTGAAAGGCTATTGTTGTGGATTTTAAAATGGATATTTTATAATGGGATGCTATGGTTGATCTGTTAAAATGATTGATGAAAAAGGTTTTTCAATAAATAGGTTGTTTTGTTGAAATTTTGTTGGAATAGAAAATGGTTTTCAATAAATGTGTGATTTATTGATGTGGATTGATATTCAATAGAAATGGTTGATTGAATGATTGTTGTGGCCTTTATTGGATATATTCTTGTTTTTTATTGGTTGAAATTTTATCTGGATGTGGTGAGAAGTACCACTATAAAAAGGGGATGGATAGTGGACAGAAGGGCCCCTTCGATGGTAAGTAGATGGGGAGAGCTACTAAAGTGTGAATGGTTGAATGGGTTGGACAGATGCTTCGGCATTAAGGTTGTTTAGAAATTGTTGTGCATTTCTTTACAAGTATGGAATTTTTGTTCTAGTGTGTATATGATGAAATGGATTTTGACATGTTTGGTTGGCTTTCCTATGGTGGTTTGGTTTGGGTGTGATGGCTTGGTAAGGGCGTGTTTGGAAAATGGAAATGGTTACACTTGTTATTTATTTATATAATCAGTTTTATATAAATGTGCTAACGGTTTTATCCTAGAAGCGTGTACAGGGAAGTCCTTTGGGGAAAACCTACTGAGTTTTAGTACGCACCCCCTAAATGGGAAGTATGGTGTATTTACATATATTGTGTACCAAGACGTGGGTAGAGGTAAGGAATCACCCTCCTTTGGTGAAGCATTGTGATTTCTTTGTGGAGCTTGGATCTTGGAGATATGTCTGTAGTTGTGGTGGTGTCCTGGATCGTGGTGTTTTCTTGTTTATTCTTCCACTTGTACTATAATGTCTTTTGAACATGTCTGGATGCATTGGTTTTGGGTTGTATTGTAGAACAATCCGGTTGTCTTTTGACAATGAATGGTTGTGTATTTTATTGACATGAATAATGTAGTGGTTGATAGTGGATTGTTGGTTGGTTTATACTTAAAGGAAAATCGTTCCCCAATATGTTCTCGGAGCCCTATACATTTATAACTAGAATTTGGAACCTTGGGAACGTCGTTAAGGTCATGTAACCCTCACCGACTCCTCAAGCCAATTAGGAAGTGGTGGGTTGTTACAAATAATATATTGTGTTATATATTTAATCTATTTTTTAAAATTTTAATTTTGAATTATACAAATTATATAAAAATTATCTTAAAAATATTGTGGAATCATTTAACATCTAGAAAATTTGATATTTAGTGGTTCTAGGGATACTTGATCCACTCATCACACATGATCACACACCAACCCTTTATGAGATACCCAATTTTGCATACATTACTTTCCCATGATTTCATTAGAGTCACCAAATATATCTTGTAAACCAATACATTCTCCAAAATTTTCAACTATTCCTCCTTCTATGTATTTTTTATTATCTGATGATGGATATCACTCCCCATAAATATAATAGTTTATAAACAAATTCCCATAAAAACTATTATTCCAACCACTTCATTATATACATTATTTTATTTATATTCTCCTTCAAAATATAATCTGGTGAATTTGGAATATGTCATGAATATTATTCATCTAGATAAGACATTGGAACCCACTACTACAATGTTATATGATCGTCCACATCCAATATATCATGTACTACCCACTTATCATCATGCATCAGTTATTTATAATGAATCCAATTAAATATCTTTTATCATAATATATCTTTACAATAGTATATATATATTTAATATATGTCTTTTTTAGTTCAAAAATATATATTCCACTATAAGTCATTTTATATATGAACACATCCCCGAATATTTTTCTTCTATAAATAGGTGATAGTTGAGTATAATGAGGAATAAAATCACTAGTAAAATAAGAAGACATAGCTGAACTTTTATGGAGATATGTATCAAATACAAAGATATCATTCCCTTTACGAAATGTTTTTTAGGAAACCTAGTATATGTGATAAAAAATAATTTAGGTCCCAAAAATGGGTAATCATATTCACATTATTAATTATTATGTTATTATTATATCATAAGAATTAATACTTTGCGTTTATATTTGTTATAATTATTTATATAGAATGGTTGTGGGGACTACAAAGATAATAGAATTAGTTGATATATAGAGGGACTATAATATGTAGTTGTATAATGGTTAGATAACATGATTTGAAATACATTTAGTGGAAATAAATATCATTAATAAGTGTTCAAAACCCATTATATGGAAATAATTTTAAATTGTAATTGTGATCTTGTTATGGTATGAATCAAATTTTAGGTTCAATATTTTAAATTAATGATGATTTTCATTATTAATATGTTTTTTATTATATAATTTCATATATAGAATGGATCGTATGTATAAAAATAGAAAATTACTTGTACTTATACTTTCTGTGGAGAATGATGTTTCTTGATCATGAGAGGAATCATGAATTTTCTGTCAAAAATATTCATTTATTTATATACAAAAATCATTTTTATTCTAGGAATAATTGATTTTATCACACTACACATGTTTATAAAAATATGAAAATACAACATTTTGAATGAAACAACATCCAAAAAGTGTAAAATTTTGTTATAGATATAATGATTTAAAGGATACTAATTAGAGTTAGAAACCCATCACTAAAAAAGTCTAATAGTGTTTTTTAGCTAAGATAATATTCAATTGAAAAACTAATATTAAATGATAGTAGTAGTGACAGTAGAAAACAATATAAATAATGGGAGTGAAAGCATAAAAATTATATAAATTATTATTAATTTGAAATATGGACAAAAAATATTTAAATATCAAACAAGAAGGAAAAATTATCCTAATACATTATATGTGTCCCCATAAAATTACAGTTGTTTTGGTATCTTATACCACCCCACAAAGTGAGAGTAAATTATAAAAAATAGAAAAATTCTGACCAACCTAATTTAATTCATTCATTTAAAATGGAAATACATTTCCTCTACAATAAATAATCATAATAAAAATGAAAGGATGAATGATACAGTGAGATATCCATAACTAAAGATATCCCTAAGATAAATTGTTCTATAATAATATTTTCCTTAAAATATAAATTTAAATTTATATAAAATGTTTATATTGGAAAAAAATAAATTTTTTTTTCATAAGATGAATATATTTAATTTTTTTATTTGAATAATAGAAAAACAATATTTAAATAGAAAAAATAAGAAAAAAATATCCATATTTATAGTATATATCACTAGAAAATCAAACATATCTTAGATATATCTCTTGTTATATATATAATATTGGGAAGGGAAATAAATCCATTTTTTAATCATTTCTAATTTAATATTCATACTCTTGAACATGAGATTCACTTTTGAGTAAAGTAAATATTGCATCTATTCTATAAACATTATGTTTTATGATATTGTTATAACATATTGAGTATGATTATTTCATTCATCACTTATTTTTGTTGATGTATATATTCTATTGGTAATTTTTATAGATAAACCACTTTTTTTATATCACAAAAAATTGATATCCAACAACACTTAGAACAAGTTCCCATACTATATGAATTTTTTAGTTTTCATGTGTCCATGTCGAACCTCAAATTAGGATAAATTTCACACCATGGAATGATTCTACAAATTTTATTAATCTAGATGGAAATACTTAATGGATTAAAAAACCTATAATATATTAATATCATCATAAAAACAATTCTAAAAGTAATTAATTTTCTATTTTATAATATTAAAAAATGAATTATAAATTGTGCTAAAATAATTAGTTTATGTAAAATTTATTGTATGTGATTTTCTTCTAAAACCCTTGAAATGTTCGAAGTCTTGTATATATATAAACTATTTGAAATAAAATTTTGAGATTTTTATAAATAAAAATCATAAAATTGATAATATATAGTTAAATAATATTTTATTATGGGAATAGACTATAAAAATTTAAATTTCATAATTAATTTGGAATTTTTTGATCGTAAAATTTTTATATAATGTCAATTAAATTTCTCTCTTCTTATCTACATAATTTATAGTGTATTATATTTTCTAAAAAAATAGAAAAAATATATTTGAAATGAAAAAAATAGATTAAAATGTATTAGAAAAAAATATTTGTAAAATTATCTTGAATATTATATAAATATATTTATGGAAATCAATAATAAAAATATATCTTCTACTAACTAACACACAAATGGAATGAAATTTTATGAATCAATTGAATGTTATTTAATTTTTTAGCATTAATTATGTAATATATATCTGTTTTATTTCTATGAAGTTTCCCAATAAAAACCATATATTTTATAATTTTATTTCTTTTATTTTTTTGAAAAAAAATATTTTTGTAACAACCCCCTTATTTTCATTGTCTTGAGAATAAAATGAATTTTTACATAACATTAATCATCATCTACATGGTGCCACAAGAATGAAATAAATGCTTAAGGGTTTCAATTTAACTGGGGGTGATTTAAAAAATTTGAAATAAACAAATAACTAAAAAAACATAACCACTGAACGACTATATGTTGCATGAAAAAAAACTCAACCACCATTTTTATAACAACACCATTCTAATGTGTACTAAAATGGAATATAAAGAAACTATAAAATTAAATATAGATGAATAACTAATGTATCCAAGATTATAACAATATTCCATTCTTCATATCTCCATTTCCAAACATAACCAAAAAACTCTAGTATCTAATAGTATTGATAAATATGAGTAATAGATTTCCTTTTCCCATGTCTCAAATTATAATATCTGTAAAATAACCAATATTACGTTTTAAGTGTGAGTATAAAAATCTGTAGCCCAATTCTCTTGTCTCCTACCGACACATTCCCTCGATCCAAGGCTGCACACCTTGTACCCAAATAGAAAATCTCCCATATTCTAGCGCACATTGAACATGACCTCAAATGAAATCCCAATGTATTCCAAAACAATTACAAATAAACATTTCAAGCCAATTCGATATTCCCAAAATTTTATAGAAAAAAATTAAACAAGAAATTCTAGTAAACAATTTCATTTTAATTACAATAAAGAAGCTTTTTGAAACCAATCAATCCAAACCACATATCACAATTCCAGAAAATCCGTTTTTGTAAACATTATTTAAAAATCAATCTTCAATGCATATTATAGGAACACAAATTTTCAATATTTCCACCACATACCAAACTATCATTAAAGATGGTTTCCAAATATTCTAAAATATCCGATTCAAAATCAATTAATCATAATGAAATCATTATGAAATCATTTCAATCTGTTATACTATGTGGATTTGAGAGTAAAGCCACCTACCTTGAATGTATTGACAAAAAATAAAAATGAACAATAAAAATTCACATTGGATGGTAATATTTCCATGAAACCACCATAGGTCTATTATCCTACCACAAACATTGAACAATAGAAACATAATTTGAATCCACAATTTTATATATACCCTTAGGAGGTGTATATATATGAATCATATTAGATAGGAGATGTATATATAAGTAGATCTAAAGAAATGAGAATAGAGTTGTGATGAACGATGACATATATCTAGAATTTTTCATCGAATGACCTTGGGGAGTCGTTGGATTGTCTCCAAATCAATGGGAAACCCTATTTTTTCCATAGAAGAATCATATTCTAGCATTAGAGATGGTATGGGGAAAACATATCAGATTAATGGAAAGGTCGACATAAATCCTCTTTTTTAGTATCATACTTTAACCTCGCTTATGGTTAGTTTTCACAGTTAGACAAAATGTGTGTTAACTATGAATTAAATTCTACCTCAATAAAATCCGCAAAATGAACTCCTCATAATATATCTGTAATCATTTTCCATCCTTTATAATGATACTTTTTATAAAATGATGTTGCACATGGTTTCTACTAGGATTTCTATATGGTTTAGACAGACCATGCATAGACAGTGCGCCTCTCCATTAACCCCCCAAACATTTTTAATATCAATAAATTATCCCAAACATCACACATAACCATTTTATACATATTATATTAATGAATGGGTTTTATATAAAAAACATGGTGTAATATATTCTCTCCACGATTGGTATTTCTATCCCCAGAATGTAGCAAACTATTATTGGCATGAATGATTTTATCTAATCCCCTTTCATTCATTGACATGTTCCCATGTATTTTAACGAATATGACCACGATTATATAAAACCCATACAATGATGATTCTTTTTCTATAGAGGACTATCTATTGCCTATCCACTGTCTACACTAGGATATGAACCAAAAAAGAATCTATTTGGAAGATAACATGATCCCATCTGATCACATAGTCATGATCAAGTCGACAATTTCTCACCTATGATACATTGACCAAATTATGTAGAAATCAAAACCATGGTGGAAACATGAATAGATGGGAAAACTCCACAACCGATTATATTATATCGAAAGGTCCTTTGTATGAAAAATTTTACATCTCGTACATCCCAAAATGAAGATTTCTATGCCTTGGAGATATCCTTAGGAACACATAATCCCACACTGCCAATGATAATAGTCCTCTTTGACAATTTGAAAATGAATTATACAAATCTGAGAAATCTCTATCCATTTCCTAATGATCTGAATCTTCTCTGTGGTCTCATAGGCATGGATCTTCCAATCTATTTATGTCTCACATATTTCCACCCATCATTGTAGATAAAAACAAGGATGCCCATTCAAATAATAGAATGAATTCATACTTATCTTGTCCTAATAACTGTTATTATATAATAACTCAAATAATGGAATATGTTCCTCCCAAGAGCCACCAAAATCAATTACCCAAGTCTGAAACATGAATTACAACATCTTTATACTTCATTCAGATTCACCATCCATCTATGGATTATATGCCATTCTCATAGTAAATTGAGTCCTAAGGGTTGTCTGTATGGATTTCAAATAATGAGAAATAAAAATCAGATCTAGATCTAAAATAATCAATACTAGTACACAATGTCTCATTAACAATTATTTGATATAGATTTTTGAATGATCTTATAGCATATTAGTTTGATCAATAGTGAATAAATGAGATGAATTGGTGATTCGATCAACTATAACCCATATTTCATTTTATTTCTAAACATTTATAGGGAGACATATAACAAAATCCACGACTATCTTCTCCCTTTACCACAATTGAATAGTTAATGATTGCTGCATACCCATTGGTCACTGATGTTATTCCTTGAAATTTTTTTATGTTAATAACCTTGAATGACACTCATTCACTTTCTATTTCATGACGATCCAAAAAAATGTACCATTAACACCTTACACATCTTCTATATACCTAGATGTACAACCCATTTGGAATGGTGGTATGCATGAAGTTTTTGTTACGGTAAAGCCATAGGTAAAACCATAAGATATATTAACCACCACACTAAACTCCCATAAATATTCTCTCTCTCAATGGTCTCCCCGACAATTAGTTTTGACTCATATATATGATTTCTGCATCCAATAATTGTTACTCTATGGACATATTTACAAAATTAGGATCCACACAAACTTTGAAAAGTACAACAACATCACCTTGGTCTTTCACATTCCACATGAATGTCGACTAGGATTGACATTAACTTCCACTAATCTAAAACATCTTTCATCGGTTACACATATCAGTTTCTTCTCAAAGCATCAATCATCGATTTTCCTAATCTTGTTGTATACATAAATCCAAAGACAAAACTATGAAGATACTAAAACCATATCCATTATCTCATATTAAAAATTAGTCACAACCCATCCTCGGGGCCCATGACATGACTATCCCAAACCAGCCTTCCATAGGCCAGGGGTTGGAGACTAGCAAAAAAGGCATAAATCCCAATAAAAGGGAAGGCACTGACTTTATATAAGTAAACAAACACAACAGAGTACGCATGATAAAGAAAACACTATGTAAGGTGAGTACAAAATTAAGTGCTGGAAAATAAATGAGCCAGTATTCAAACCCAACTGAAAGTACATTACAACTGAGAAAGAATATATAACAACTAAAATTTAAAGCAGCAACCACCATGTTTTCCTTCGGAATTCCCACCTGAAGAGTGGTTAAAGATAGCCTTATCGGCTCCTCGGGTCCAGTCGTCTACTCTGAGTATGTCCCACCGGTGTTCCATACCCAGGTATCGTGCCACTCCACAAAAAGCTACCTCGATCAGTGTTGTCTGTCCTCTGCATCCAACACAATGTTGTGCTTGCATAGCCTATGTAGGGTTGACTATACGATATTCATTAAGGACCCCGAGACTCCTGAATGTCTCCCAGAATCTACAAATGATAAACCACAATGGAATAATACAAACACGAAGTATCAACCAACTCTACTTAGGTATATGCCCATACATATACATAAGTCATCAATTCTAATTTGTCTCTAAATCACGAGACGATGTACAACCTAGTCCACACAAGATAACACAACCTAGTCCAAACAAGATTGAAATTAAATCATATCGATTTTAATGATTGAATGTCAAGACTCAACTCACACAGGTATACTACTCACAAAGAGGGGTGGAGATGATAGATGTATCATCTGAATCATCTCCTCTATCAAACCCACATAGGTTACAAGTACATGCGTCATCGCAGTCGTCCTCACTACCGAACCCACATAGGATACAAGTACAGGCGTCATCGCAGTCGTAGTCACATCCATATCTAGGGTTCCTCCACTCATCACAGTCGATTCCAGGAGAATCTGCTCCATGAGCCAAGTGGGGTCGTTAACCCTGTCTAAGTGATTAACGGGACCGACACGTTTAGCCCAGTGGGCCAACGGGTCGGGTTGACCCAGTTTTACTGGTCTGACCCAGTGGGGGTGTTGAACATGTTTGAAGGAAATACTCAAGTCAGCATGAAGAGATGCGGCCTGACGTGATGTGGTGCGGCCCGACCTGGAACCGCCCGACTGGGCCTGACCTGGCACTGCCCGACTCAGCCTGGCGCGGCCCAGCTCAGCCCGGCATGGCATGGCCTTGCTCGGAATGGTGTTGCACGGACTGCCGCAGCCCTACTGGGCGTAGGACCTGGCTGCAGAGTGGCTCGGTCGAAGCCGAGCGCGTTCCAAAGTGGGGGGGGGGGGGGCACACCCATTTTTTGACAACGGCGGCAACAGGCGGCGCCATCCTTCACCAAACTGGCCAGTTTAACTTGACAATCTTCTGCATAACCGGCACGACGACACATGTTCCCTTCGTCTCGATCCAGTCATGGCACCATGGTTTCGTGTTTTTCCTCTGACTGTAGTTGCCAATTCATCCTCACTACCGAACCCACATAGGATACAAGTACAGGCGTCATCGCAGTCGTAGTCACATCCATATCTAGGGTTCCTCCACTCATCACAGTCGATTCCGGGAGGGTCTGCTCCATGAGCCAAGTGGGGTCGTTAACCCTGTCTAAGTGATTAACGGGACCGACACGTTTAGCCCAGTGGTCCAACGGGTCGGGTTGACACAGTTTTACTGGTCTGACCCAGTGGGGGTGTTGGACATGTTTGAAGGAAATACTCAAGTCAGCATGAAGAGACGTGGCCTGACGTGATGTGGTGCGGCCCGACCTGGAACCGCCCGACTGGGCCTGACCTGGCACTGCCCGACTCAGCCTGGCGCGGCCCGGCTCAGCCCGGCATGGCATGGCCCTGCTCGGAATGGTGTTGCACGGACTGCCGCAGCCCTACTCGGCGTAGGACCTGGCTGCAGAGTGGCTCGGTCGAAGCCGAGCGCGTTCCAAAGTGGGGGGGGGGGGGGCACACCCATTTTTTGACAACGGCGGCAACTGGCGGCGCCATCCTTCACCAAACTGGCCAGTTTAACTTGACAATCTTCTGCATAACTGGCACGACGACACATGTTCCCTTCGTCTCGATCCAGTCATGGCACCATGGTTTTGTGTTTTTCCTCCGACTGTAGTTGCCAATTCTATATGAATAGAGTTCCAGCGGAGGGTTGTCGGGCCATGTTCATTCGGCCCACGCCCTCCGTGTTAGGCGATATTACATGGGAAAGAATTCACAAGGTTCACGAAACAGAACGAACAATTTTATTCCCAATAAAATTGAATCAACAAACACTACCTCGAAAAGATGTTCGTGGTTGTCAAGCGTCGTGGATGACGGCGTCGTTCCCATAGTCGTCGGTGTGCACCGAATGAATTTGTGTCTCCCCTTTTATCATGGAGAGAAGAAGAGGATTGCACGTCGTTGTTTTTCATCGATTTGGTGCTCTACATTGAAGAGAGGTTGTTCTTCGCGGATAGTATTCTATTCTTCAATGAAGGAAGAGCTTCCATCTTCTTTCACACAAAGTCTCTCTCTCAAAATCCGCACACAAAAATTCATCCACCAAAATAAAATAAGGTCATCCCTTATTTTAATTAAACAATCCATGCATTTCAATATACAACATTCAATCACATAATTAATTAATGAAGAGTTTCAATTAATTAATTTATGTGTGTGTTGGCATGAAATAAAGAGGGATACAAAGAGAGTTACTTAATTAAAGGTATTTAACATGTTTTAAAGAGGGAGTTTATGAGAGTTAGGTAAATGTGAAGGGTTGGTGATCGTGTGGGCCCCGCATCACAATTATCCTCTTATGGGTATTTAGGATGTTAGTGGGTCCTACCCTAACGTCCCCATGTTGGTTATATCCACTTAAAAAAAATACTTCCCCACAATTTTATTCACCTATCAATTAGTCCAAAGAAAATAACTTCTCCTCCCATGCGAACGAATCTTCGATAAATGTCCTCTTAAGCAATTAATGGTGCTGTGAGTTCACCAGTTCCCTCAGATTACAATTCTGAGTACCAGTTCAAAAGATAACAAATCTCACTCGTTCGATTACAGAACGTACCCGAGCTAATCTTCCGAAATTGATTCCAGGCACACCGTGCCATGGAATCAATTTCCGTCAGAAGCCATAGACTCGTAAAATTACTAAGTATTTAAAAACTATATTTCTTTGATAATCCAGGACTTTACATTACTCCCACTTTATTGCTTTACATCTCCATAAGCTACATCATAAACTAGGAAAGAAATTAAGGGTATTGTGCACGTATCTTAGCCTCCCACTCCCATGTGCTCTTCTAGAGGTTCCTGATCTGCCAACGAATGTGCAGAAGAGGAGTCAGCCATTCACGTAGGACCTACTCATGTCGATCCTCGATCTCCAACGGGACCTCAGCAAAAGTCTCCATGTCATCGATGTCCTCCTCCCCATGATTAATGATGTGCTCTGGGTCATGAACGTATCCCGTCAGCTGAGATACGTGGAAGACGTCGTGCACTCGGTGGAACTAAGGTGGAAGGTCCAGGCGGTATGCCTCCTTGCCTACCCAACTGAGGGCCTAGAATGATCTGATTAAGCGCAGTGATAACTTTCCTCCCCTTCCAAAACTCTGTAATACACGTCGAGGTGAGACCCGTAAGGAAAAGTGGTCTCCATCCTCAAACTCTAGTGGTCTCCACCTCCTGTCAGCATAGGACTTCTTTCTTCATTGTGAAATCCTAATTTGCTCTTGGATGATCTGTACCTTCTCTGTCATATCCTAGATCATCTCTAGTCCTACGAGTGCTGACTCCCCTGGGTCAGTCCAGCACAGAGGTGATCTGCATGGTTGACCATACAATGCCTCAAATGGTGTCATCTCGATGGTGGAGTGGTATTTGTTGTTGTATGCAAACTCCAACAAGGGTAGATGATCCTCACAGGTGTGGCCCAAGTCAATGACACATGCATGGAGCATGTCTTCGAGTGTCTGAATGGTCCTCTCCATCTTTTCATCCGTCTGAGAATTAAAGGCAGTGCTAAGGTGTAGCTGCGTCCCAAACACCTCTTGCAACCCCTTCCAAAGCTGGGAAGTAAAGCTATCGTCTCGATCAGATATGATATATTATGGAACACCATGTAGCCATAAGATATCTTAAATGCAGAGGCCTCCCAAGATCTCTACTGAGCCCTACTCTCTGATAGTTAGGAAGTCGGCCGACTTGGTGAGTCGTTCGACGATCACCCAGATAGAGTCGTTTCCTCTGGATGTATACGGAAGCCCCATAATGAAATCCTTAGATATCCCATCCCACATCCACTTTGGGAGCTCTAAGGGCTACACCAAGGAAACCGGTACATGGTGCCTCACCTTCACCTGTTGGCAGGTGATGCATCAGGAAATAAACTCTGCCACAACCTTCTTCATACATGGCCACCAGTGCTATCACCTGAGGTCATGGTACATCATCTCTACTCTAGGATGTACTGCTAGAGTGGATTTGTGTAACTCAATCAGAACATCCTCATGTAGTGTAATTGGTAACATGGTACATCTTATAATGAGGATTACGTGCCCCCCACCATAAAAAAATCCATCGGGTGCCAGCCCAGTGGATATATTAGCATGTCGTGCCTCTTAGTCAACGTCCACATGCTGTACCACCTTTAACCGCTGAATTAGTGGAGGAGTGGTTGTGAGAGACTGTACAAAGGCTTCTCCATCTATATCCATGAAAGATATCTACAACGCGGATAGCTTCAATGTTTCCTCTCCAAGTAGCTGATTGCCCAATCTCTTGCTGATGGCGTCAGCTACTATGTTACCCTTCCCAGGAATATACACTATCTCATAGTCATAGTCCTAGAAGAACTCGAACAATTTCTGCTATCTGAGGTTCATTTCCTTACAAGAAAAGATGTACCTAAGACTCTGGTGGTTAAAATAGACTGTAAAGTGCTCTCCCATCAGATAGTGTATCCACATCTTCAAGGCGAAGACAACTGCTGATAACTCCAGGTCATGGGTAGCGTAGTTCTACTCGTGCTACCTCAACAGTCATGAACCGTATGCAATCACTGCCCACTCCTGCATCGGGACACACCCGAGTCTACTCCATGATGCATTACAGTAAACAACGTAGCCTACGACCTCCTCTGGTAGACTCAAGATGGGTTCACTAATGAATCTTTACCACAACTCATGGAAGCTCTACTAAATTCAATCTAAACACATGAAGGGTTTCCCCTTCTTTGTCAAAGCAGAAACCAGTGTTTCAACACTATAGAAGTTTGGCACAAATCTTTGATAGTACCCAGATAGACGTAGGAAACTCCGCACCTCCATCAAGCTCTTATGTGGCTCCCATGAAAGTACAGCCTCGATCTTTGTAAGATCCACAAAAACTCCCACCTCAATGTTAACGATCCCATTTATGTGTACCTCTCGAATCCAAAACTGACACTTAGAGAGATTACCATAAAGATGGTTCTCTCATGGTGTGTCCAGTACAACCCGCAAGTGGTTGACGTGCTTCTCCTCAGTAGTTGAGTAAATCAGTCTATCGTCGAAGAAGTCTTTGAAAAATCGATCGAGGTATGTCTGGAAGATACCATTATTGAGACTCAAGAGCACTAATGGAGTGTTGGATATTCCAAAAGGCATAACTAAGAACTCGTACTGGCCATACCGACATCTGAAAGTCGTCTTCTACACATCCTCATCTCGAACTATGATATGATGATAGCATGACCTAAGGTCAATCTATTAGAACCATTGACCTGATCAAAGAGGACATATATCCTTGGGAGTGGATACTTTTTCTTTACAGTTACCTGATTCAGGCAACGATAGTTGAATCATTTTCATATTCTCTCATCCGCCATTTTGGAAAGTAAAATTGGTGAAGCCCAGGGTGAAAAACTGGGTTGGATGAATCCCTTTTCCTGAAAGTCCTCCAGCTGTACCCACAGCTCTCAAATATCAGTGGGAGACATCCGATATGCTGGAGTAGATATCAGGGTTGTCCTAGGTTACATTTCAATATATAAGTCTACCACTCTACGAGGAAGTAATTCTGGAACGTCTTCAGGAAAAACGCCGGCATACTGATCCACCACAATAGGAAAACTCAGACTCCAAACATCAACTACTCCTTGAATGAGACTAGCCAACTGATGTATGATCGACTACCCTATCCTCTGCGTAAGTCCATCATGCAAAATAAAGGATACCTTCTCGACGGTGAAGGTGAACCTGCACCCATATGTGCGGACACACTACACTTTGTGCCTAATACAGTCGATCTGAGCAAGGACTATAGATAAATAATCCATTCCCAAGATAATGTCGTAAGGCCTCGACACCGCTACAAGAAGATCCCATCCAATGATCTCGTCTCCTAGAGTAAGATCACACTACCCGAACCAGTTTTTAATCATAGAGTCTGCTCTCTTTGGAGTCTCTAGCCGTATGGATCGAGGCAACGCCTCCATCAGAATCTCTGAGCTCTGAACAAGGGAAGGGGAAGTAAAATAATGACTCGCTCCTGGGTCTATAAGAACTGCATCAAGGGTGGAGTAGACACAGATAGTGCCTCCAAATCATCTCAGGTGCACCGTGATCGTAGGCCTCAATTGCTGGGAGCTGAACCTTGACTTGTCTTCCAGTTCCCTTTGGACGGAGTGGTCCTCCTAGTGGTGGTGGTGGTAGAGCCTGGAAGCGTCGTCCACCACATGCTGCTCGGCTAGCTCCTTTGCCTCATCCTCCTGTTCCCTGCAGACCGCCACGGTCGAACCTATACCTCTTCCTATAAGGACCCTCAACCGTATTCTTCTCCTTTGCATGCCAGGTCGGGCAGTGAAGAGCCATGTGGCCCTTCCCACCGGATACATAGCACTGTCTGACTCTCATATGACTATCTCTAATGCGCATGCCCCGTACCACCGAACCAGTATCCTGATGTCTCCCACCTGATGGCCTTGTTCACTTGGTCCTATGCGACATATTTCTAATACCGACTGTAGAAGACTATCCTATGTTCCACTCTGCTTTTGGCATCAATGCTGGCGTAGGCTCATCAAAGAAGCTCTCCAAAAGAAAGGCTCTCTCCAGTACTCCTGTCTGTGTCGGAATGATGAAGGAAATCATCGAAGCCCTGATCACATGCCTGAGTCCCTGCTCGAAGTTTTGGGCCTGGATGAATGGGTCTCGTACCTTGTCTGTGGAGTAGCGCGAGAGGTATGTAAATCTCTCTGAGTACTGGGCTACTGTCATGCTGCCCTTCCGCAGCTGTAGTAACTCATGGATGTGCACCGCACAGAGGGTGGCTAGAACGAACTCCGAGAGAAAGAGGCTCTTGAAGTCCGTCCAATGTACTGATGTCTCATCGTGCATCTCGAGCATCAGGATCCTCCTCTTTACTACTGATGCATGCAAGAGACTCACCATAAGGATCACTATATGATCTGCTGGTGTTCCTACCAATCCGAAGACTCGGACGATAGCCTTCAGCCAATACTCAGCTAACTGAGTGTCTGTATCTCCATGGAACTTGGGTGGCCTCTGATGCTGAAACTCATGCAGTGCACTCAGGTGATGAGCACTCTATACTACTTGGGCTGGTTGTATCAGTGGCCTAGTGACTAGAGGAACCGTTGGTTCCACCTCTGTAATGGAGCCCATCACCAAGGCCTCGTCGCTCAGTGGGCTCCCATCTCGCATGTAACTGGGAACCCTAGCTGGCTGTTGTCGTGGGGTCATCCTGAAAAGAAACAGGTGTGCCATGGTTAATACAGTATACCCAGTGAGCTGACAAAAAGTAATCACAAACAAAACTTTTTCAGGGCCCGTGTCGTGACTACCCCAAGCCCGCCATCCATAGGCTTGGGGCTAGAGACCAGCACCAAAGGTGTAAATATCGATAAATGGGAAGGAATTGCCATTATATAAGTGAACAAACACAAAAGTGTACACAAGAAGAAGTACACACTAAGTAAAATGAGTAAAAAAGTAAGTTCTGGAATGTAAATGGGCTGGTATAGAAACCCTACTGAAAGTAAAGTACACCTAAGAAAGAAAGTATAATAGCTGTAAAGTAATGAAGCAACCACCAAGTCGTCCTCTAGAATTCCCACATGAAGGGTGGGTACAGATTGTCTTGTTGGATCCTCGGGTCCAGCTGTCTGCACTGAGTACGTCCTGCCAAGTGGTCCACCCCAATGTACCATCCCACTCCACAAAACTCTACCTCGACCAATGTTTTTTGTTGTCAGCATCCAGCACAACGTAGTACGGGCATAGCCTGTGCAGGGGTGAGTATACGGTAATCAGTAGGGACCCCAAGACTCCCGAAGGTCTTCCATAATCCACAAAGGATAAACCACAATGGAATAATACAATCATGAAGTATCAACCAACTCTACAAAGGAATATTCCCAAACATATGCCAAAGTAATCAATTATATTTCGGCTCCAAATCATAATCCCATGTACAACCCATTCCACACAGGATAGAAAAACCCAGACCACAAAGGAAGGAAAGTCAATCATATTTATGGTAATGATTGAATGTCAAGACACAGCTCACACAGGTATACTACTCACAATGATTGGTGGAGATAATAGATGTAGCTTCTGAATCATCTCCACTGCCGAACCCACATTGGATCCAAGTATAGAAGTCGTCGTTCCGAACCCATGTAGGATCCTAGTATAGTAACCATCACTGCCGAACCCACATAGGATCCATGTACAGTCATCCTCACTGTCGAACCCATGCAGGATGCATGTACATTCGTCATTGTCGTCACAGTCGCATCCATCTCTAGGGTTCCTCCACAAAACACACTCGAATTTAAGAGGGTCTACTCCACGAGACAATGGGGGTCAATAAACCAACTGTCATGAAGTCTATGCTTGATGTATCCCAAAGTTCCGTCTTGTCAATAGGAACTCAACTCAAGAGATGACGCATCAATCAGACGCCCAGTCTGAATGATACAGGCTTTTCCAACTCAGGTGCCCGGTTAGAAATACACTCATTTATAAACTGGATGATATAAAAAATCATCTAAAACTCAAATAAAGTATCGCAAACGAAACTTCTCGTCGATATATTCACCGTACTGCAGACGACGCGGCGATCAGACACATGGTCTTTATGTTAACCACATTTAAGTGATTAACCTTCCCGACCCGTTTTGCCCAGTGCACCGACAGGTCGGGTTGACCCAGTTTGACGGGTCCAACCCATCAGGGGTGTCAGACCGGTCTGAAAGAAATACTATAGTCGGTCAAAAGGGACGTGGCCCAGCCCGAAGTGCCGCGCCTCGGCCCGGTGCTGCACGGCTCGGCCTGGCACCACCCTGCTCACCCTTCCCCAAACCAGATGGTATAACTAGCATGTCTTCTGCGCACACTGCCCGCATGGGCGGGCCACCGGTCCTCTAGCGCGGTACCCTCCTGGCGCCATGGTCCATCAGCCCACGACCAACCGATAGACCGACTTGTCCTCTAACTTGGCGCCCTCCTAAAACCACTACTCTTCTTCGCCCGGCAAGCCAACGACCCAGCTGGTTCTCCCACCGAAGCGGCCCGCGTTGTCGTCCACAGTTCATTTCGTAGAACTGGCGTGATGTCACCGGTTCCCTTCGTCCCGATCATGGCATGGCACGATGGCGCCATGTTTTTCCTCTACCTCCAGTTGCCAATTCCAAAGGAATAGAGTTCCAGCGGAGGGTTTTCAGGTCATGTTCGTTCAGCCCACGCCCTCCGCGTTAGATACCCTCACATGGACAAGAATGCACAAGGCTCATACAAAAACGAAAAATTTTATTTTCAATAAAATTGGATCATTACTCACTACCTTGAAAAGATGTTCACAGTTGTCAGTGTTGTGGATGATTGTGTCATTCCCGTCATCGTCGATTTGTAACTGAGGAAGTGGCATCTCCACTATTATCATGGACAAAAGAAATGGATTTAGCATCATTGTTCTTCATGGATTCGGTGCTCTATGTAGACGGGGTTTCATTCTTCTCGGAGATGATGAGGTTCTTCAACGAAAGAGGTGCTTCCTTATTCTATCACACAAAGGCTTTCCCTCTAAATCATCACGCAACAATTAAATCCCCAAAATAATATAAGCTCATCACTTATTTTAATTACCAAATAGATGCATTTCCAAATAAAAATTTCATACACATATTTAATTAATAAAGAGTTTCAATTAATTAATTAATATGTGTGTTGGCATGGAATAATGAGGGACATAAAGAGAGTTTCTTAATTAAAGGGAGTTAAAAATATTTAAAGTTGGAGTTTATAAGAGTTATGTAAATTTGATGGGTTGGGGCTCATGTGGGACCCACATCACATTTATCCCCACATGGGTAGTTATAATGATAGTGTGTCCCAACCTAACTTCCCCATGTCGGTTATAACCACTTATGTCACAAAAAATATTGTCACACAATTTTATTCACCTCAATATTAATCCACAAAAAATTAACTTCTTCTCCTATGAATACAAACCTTCGGTAAAGGTCCCCTTAAACAATTAAAAGCACTGCGAGTTCACTGGTGCCCTCAGATTTCAATTCAAAGCACCGGCTCAAAATATAGAAAATCCCACTCATTCGTTTACTAAACGTACCCAAGATAAACATCTGAAATTGATTCTGGGCACACCGGACCTCAGAATTTAGTACCGTCAAAATCCATAGACCAGTAAAATTACAATGTATTTATGAAAAAATATTTCCTTGAAATTTTAGGGTCTTTACAAAATCAGTTGTGAGAAAATGTATTTCATGATCACAGGATCCGTAAACACACTGAATTTCCAGAAAAAAAAATTGATAATGATGACATGTAATCAAGGATTGGACAACTTCATCCAACTCCATATTAGGTGTTGGGTAATTATTCTCTTGCAATCTCAATATCTTTAAACCATCGGCTGCCACATCATCCCCTTGCATGATAATTCATGCAATAATAGATCTCAATGAATATTAGTACACAACATACCACTATTCTATTTCCAAAAAAATAATGATTGGTGCTAATATTAGAAAATATTTCTTCTTATTTAAATAAATATGGTATTCCATGGTCTAGTGTAATTGAATGTTCTACATTGGAAAAGATAACATTTTCGAGGCTAGTAGTGAGAAGTCACGTAAAAACAATCAGTAAGAACTACACTGACCAAGAAATATTTGTCTTTAAAATATTATTTTGGAGTTTTACACAAGATAACATCCTAAATATTTTATTTGATCCACTAAATGATCATTTTCAGGAATTACATGTCCATTAATGTGTACCTCTTTTATCCAAAAATCTCTTCATGACAGCTTGGATTACAAACCATGATCTATTAATATTTCCAACATCGCCACCATGTTTTGACCATGATCAATCCATTTTCGTGAAAACATAAGTATGTCATCCACAAAAACTATGAGAAAATAATACATATATCTCTATAATATCGAATTCAACAATGCCACAATGAAAGCACATCCATTAATAAATCCTAAATGTGTGACTACATATTTGTAGTGTCTATATCTTATTTTGAAATCTAATTTCATAATATCCTCCTTTTGAACTCGAAATTAGTGATAACCTAGTCACAAGTCAATTTTAGGCAACCACTAAACTACCCTCAATTGATCGAACATATCAATTCAAGGAAGTGGACACCGAATCATTATCATACCTTTGATAATATTACTATATTCAATGTATAACCTTGTCGTTCCATCTTCATTCATTACAAACAATATTGGTGATGCCTATTGAGATATGATCAGCTAAATGAACTACATGAAATTATGTATATTTCATTTCTCATCCCTACGGTTCCCCATATCCACTTCTTGATACTCTAGGACTATTAAGTGGACAAACTCTTTGTTTACTTGTGATTCAGGTTCAACCTTATTCTCCACAGCTTCATCCAATTTGATTCAATTATTCGTATATAATTTCATTGTATAAACAAACCAAAAACTCTATAAGTATCACTCTTTTAAATAGATTTATATCCATTTAAAATTCTATCAAATCAATTATCAAAAAAATACATTAAAAAATAAAAAAATCTTTAAAATAGGTATTTTTTAAAAAATAAAACCATTTTCAAAATACATCATCCATACAATTTTCAATGTCATAAATTTGACAAAAATATCTTACATATAAAAAATCATCTCTTTTCCACAGAACATAATTCATTTCTCAAAAATGAAATATTAAATCATAGATGGATGTCATTCTTATAATTAATTTCATGTCCATATCTTTGGCCAAACTCATGATAGTGAGATATCAATATCCTATATGTATATCGAAAACAATTATGCACCCAACACCCTAGTAACATGAAGATAAACAAAAATGGGTTATTTACGTCCTTTTGTGCTCTACATTTCACATTTTTTCATCCTTTTCGATTATATGATCACATCCCAAGGCATATATGAGAATAAATTGAACATTAATAAACAGAAGAGTACTTTTTATGAACATGTCAAACACATAGATACCATTTGTAACAACCCAATTATTTTCATCAGATTGATAATAAAATGAATCATTACACAACCTTAAGAAACATCCACAATGCTCTATGGTCTATATATTAATTCTGAATTGTTTCAATGAAGGTGATGGATGATTTACCATTTAAGAAATAAAACACTAACAATACAAAAAAACCATTAAACCACTATACAATGAATGATAAAATATGACAACTCAATCCTAATCTTTATTACAAAACCATTCCAAAGTGTACTATAGAGGAAGGAAAAGACACTATCAATTTAAATTGATGAAGAAAAGAGAAAGACTCCAAGATGACCACAATACTCCTAATCCACAACTCCATGATCAAAAAATCAACATCACTAAAAATCATAAGGATCACGAGATGGTTCTAAATACGTGGAACACTTTACCTTTTCACATCTCTCTGAAGATAAAATCTTAAAAATAACAAATTTTACAAATTAGGTGTGATGATAAAACGTAGAAGGGTTTCCCCAAGTACTTACCTACTAATTCCACTACGATTGAATGATTAACAACTTGTAAATAAAATAGTTTATATATAACAATTCCACAAAATATTTAACAAGTTAATATAATGAATTCCCCAAACAATTTTACACTAGATTAAAAAAAATTTATTTAATCAAGTTTTTAAAATATAATATTTCTAGATAAACAATCAAAAAATTATTTAAAACTATTTCTCATTATACATTTTTAAATCCCATTCCATGGTTGACAACACAATAATTCCAATTCATGATTTGTTTGATAGTTCTAGACCCATGAGTGTTGTCTTTTCCAATTCCCTTGTGTTCCAATTTCACATTCCCCTGATTCAATGTCATGAACCTTGTACCCTAATGGTACACTTCCCTTATTCGGGAAAATTCCAAATATGAACTCACAAACAACCCCAATGTATTCTAAAACCATTTCATATATCCATTTAAAAAGACATTAATAAACTTATTGTTTTGTTAAATACCATAAATCAAACCAATTCAATTCATCCATTTAATTTCAATAAAACCATTATTTTTATATAAATCCTTAAATCTTGATTATTTACCAAAATTCCATAATTTCCATTTTTTAAAATATTCATTTCAAATTCAATCATCAAAGCACCAAATAAGAATACCAACATCCATGATTTCCAATACATTTCAAACAATAAAAATGATGGTTTAAAATAATTATTAAATAGACAATTCACAATCAATTTTTCATAAGGGAATAAATTTTAAATCATGAAAAATGTTCTACTATGTGGTGTTAGGAGTGAATCCACCAACCATGAATGGTTTGAAGAAAACTTCAAATAGATGAAGAATGCACACAAAACCGGGTTATAATTCCATGAAACAACCATAGATCAATTGTTTCATAAGAAAGTTCAAATCTCTTCATAATTTGAATCCAAAATATTTGGTCCACCAATGAAGGACATATATTAATGTATCTAATATTATAGAAGAAGTAGATCTATGTAGATATAAATAAACATGAAACGAACGGTGCAGAACAATCACATACTTCAATAATCCAATTTCGAATAACCAAGGGAATCTGTAAGACTCCCTCTACATCAATGGGAGAATATTATGTTGCCTTAGTGGTAGAAAAATCCTGATTTTGAGTAGGATTGGGGTAAAATTATTAGATTAATAGATTTTCCGACCTAGATCCACAATTTTAGGATCTTACATTAACCCCACACATTGTTATTTCATACGATTATACAAATCATGTTCTAATTTTGCTTTAGCTACTACCACAAGAGTTGACTCACACAGCCTCCTCACATAGTCTCTTTAACATTACCATTATCGTGCCAAATCTAATACCTCAAACCTGTTACCGTGCAATGTTTCTCCTATGATATTTACATGATTTTAAAAAACTGTGTGCAGACCACGTGCCTCTCCATTAACACCCAAAATTTATTGAAATTTCAAACAAAATCTACTAAACTTCACAATCGACCTTTATATACATAAAAACCTAAATAAATGTGCATTTATTATAAAATAGGGTTACTACAATACATTTAATTGTAATGGTATTTTTTTATAATCAAATGAAAACAAAATTTATATTATTATGAAAAGTATAAAATGTAAAGAAAATATTATGGGACATTTTAATGTGTTTACCTAACATATATTGGGAGATTCATAAATATTTATAAAATTCAATGTATTAAATAAGTACCATGTAATTTTTTTAATTAGTTAATTGGAAAAATTCAATATTGTTTTGGAAGTCCATTCAATTTAGAATTTAATATAAAATTATACTTGTTTAATGGTTTAAAAAATTAACTTATCATCATATAATAATTATACTTGATTTTATAAATTCCATTCACAAAAGTGGTAAAATTATGTTTTATGAAAAATTTAGTTTTTTTAACTACCACATAGTGGATTCACTATTCATCAAAAATTGATGTTTTTCAGAACAATGCCAAAAATTCACCCTAAGCTATAATTGATATTCTGAATTCAAAAATGATGTCTATTTTACGAAATTCAAAACACATAAGTTGAATTAATTAATTTTATAATTAATTCCCTCTGTCACAACAAATAGCGTGTTTTCATGAGATAATAACTATCAAAAGATTGACACTTGTTTTTGTCTGGTTTATATGTGAAATCTCTTCCAATGACCAAATTGTATTAAATTGTAAAAATATTTTCTAAATATACATTAAAACCACTCAAATTAATAATATATCAGTATTAATTATTTCGATTAAAACAGTTCTTTTAAATTAAAAATTAGTAAATTTCACTATTCATCAATATATGAATGTTATCCAAAAAGTACCAAAATTTCACCCTAAGATAATTTTGATATTTCGATTCAAAAAATGAAGTCCATTTCGAAAGATAAAATTTATAAAATTTCAAAAATTATGTATTACTATTCATAACAGATAGTTTGATTGGTTGTGGCGTGGTAGAATCTCGAAATTGCCTACAATGCACATCATTGCATTTTTCAAAGGGAATCGTACTGTGGAAGCTTGGGGTGTTACATTCCCCGCTCCTTCAATAAATTGGGTCCTCGAATTTTTTTTTAAAACTGGGCTTGACAATATAATGGAATGTCCCACATCGGAAAAAGAGTCAATAAAACTATCATTTAAATTGAAAGGAAGGGAGGTATAAAGGTCATCCAAGACAACCCATACTAGGATTCCATGTAGGAAAACACGGATATGGACGATAAACTAAGTGTTCAGTTCTGATGGAGAGGGATATAAAACATGATCAAGAGAAAGATAACAATAAGAAAATCACAAACATGTGTTGGGAAAAACGGTCCTTAGTCTCCCAATAGGAAAATTAAACGGACAAATTTTTTTGTTTTATGTTACATTACATAAGGACGAGGAATTAATTTATGATATTGAATAATAACATAAAGAGATATACTTACATTTTAAGTCGATATTAATTCTTTAATAAATTTTTACCACTAATTCATGTATTTGAACAATGAGTATTCAAGAATACTTGGTCAAAATGGATGAGCTAGAATAAACTTCTCTATAAATACTTGATTCATTTTGGATAAAATATATATTTACCTTGTCTTTATAGATTAATCAAAACCAAAATGGTTAGAATAATATCTGATGACCCCCCAAATGGATATTTCATTAGAGAAAAAATTCTAATATTAATTTCTAAAATTAAACCATCAATACCCCAAAGATAAATAAATACCATTCAATAATCAATTGTCCTTAAAATACATCAATATAATTCAAACTAATATTAAAACTAAAAAATTATAAGAATATAGTCTTCCACATTAAATTGTTTCTCCAAATGATATTAATTACTCTTAAAGTAACACACTCAAATGTAATTAACCTAATCATTTAAATAAACAACCCAAATCACTATAAATCCCCAATAAAAACATAGATAAAAATCCACCATTACTCCTCAAATGAAATCCCATACTATTCTATTTTCCATACAAAAAAGTGAACAACTTCCAAAATAACATTTATCACTTCATTACCAAATCATTTTCCTATATTAAGGTTATTCATTTGATAAGACATAAGATCCCAAATAAAATTATTAATGATCAATAAAATCATTTAACTAAAAATAATAGTCAAACTTACCATGTACTTCACGTAGTCCAGTGGTAGGTGATAAATCCCAATCACACTTTAGTTGTGGGTTTGATTCCCAAAGTTTTGTCTGACGCGACGGGTTGTCACACGGTCTGCATGTTGTCCTTTTTCAAAAACTATATTTTATAACATTACAAAAATGAGATAATTTCCTCAAAATAACCATAACGTAATTTAACAACAAATATTATCTCATACCTTACATTTTCATCCCAAATTATAATAATTTATAATTTCGTCAAACCCAATGATCATATAAAACCAAATGGTTATTTATAACTATATTCACAAGAGAAATGATAATTCTTCCTCAAATATCATTCTCACATGGAAAACTGTATGGTTAAAAATAAAACAGAAAATCATTCCAAAGTAAATCCATCAACAAGGAGCACTATTACTTTTTAAACATTTCCCCAACCATTTATTTCCACATAGATTCTTCTATGAACAAGAAAATATCCTATAGAATAGGGTATTCACTCAGGTAATTGCCAGGTCCCCTACATTTACGGCAAATGACTGTAAATGGACTCTTGGGACCATTTTTATCTTCTTCCATAGTACTCATCATTTTTTTCGGAAATTCTCCACTTCATGTCCTTCCTTCCCGCATGTAAAGCATTTCATTGTCCCATTGATACACTTTCATGGGTGTCTCCTTCCACATTTCCTGCATGATGGAAATTGAGGATTCCCTTCTCTATGGTTTCCATTGCTAGAGCTCTTATCATTCATCACCTTTATCTTCTTTATTCAGTCCGGGAATTGGATAATATATATATTTTTGATCATATTTTTGGAAAATTGATTTGGAATAAAGACGATATATTTTACTCCTATCAACATTTCATTTCGTTTCTCATTGCCACCATCTTTCCCACCTTTTACATCATTCTCAAAGTCACTATGACTTCCTTGGAATCCAGCCATTGACTAAAAGTGGTGGTTTGTGGTTTTACCCCTAGGTATATTTGTGCAAGAGCCGTCTTTACCTGCTCATATCCAGACATGGATGTATTTCTCGGAAAACTGAAAAAATCTCTACAATACAAAAATTCTTGGAAGTTCTTCTATACTAATCCTAAATGTTCATCTTAGGTCTACATTCTCTTATAAGAGTTTATATAAATCTAGCTTCCAAGGATTGTACTAAACTTTCTCTGATACCAACATTAATGCCTCGACCCCAATTACCCATAGTCGGTGCATTATTACAAAACATTGGCATGATCACAAGAAAGATCAAATCATGAAAGTCCGTTTTGTTTAGTAGTCTTGGAATCACTAGATATATTCATAAGGTTCACATTACATCATAAACAACATAGTATCGATAGTCCACACTCTTATCCCCTTATACTATCCCTACAGGTCATTCATAATTTACTTCTCCACATCCTTTGAAAAATAAAACATAGAAAAGGGGTGACCTAAAATGCCCAGTAAGGATAACAATATAGAGGAAACTTCCATAAATAAGAATAAACATTTTAGACAATGTATAACTAAAACAAAAGCCTTTTAAACTTGAACTTCAACATATTAGGGAAAAAATAAAATTAAATAATGCCATTTAATTATACAAATGGATATTCTACTAATCAAATAATCACATGAAATATCAATAACCACTTTCATAATGATGCAATGTATAATTCCAGACTATCATAACCACATATCCAAGGCCTCGTGCCAAAACTACAAATAATATTTTTTCAAGGCTTTGTTCCAAGACACTAGTTTTTCTCATGAGACCTACCGATGAATCGAGGAGCTATAGAGAGATCCACCCGTCACTTAATAAGTCCAATGCATTCCTCATATGAACATGTTTAAACATAACATAAACATTCATATTAAAACTAGCATACAAAATGTCAATAGTTTAACCACAAACCATTAATGGTATAAAAATAACACATCCACGGTCAAACATAACTCATTCGATACAATATGGAATATTGTATTATATCAGATTAACCTCAATCGCTAATGATGAAGTATTTTGACATAGATGAAAATAATCATCAAAACAATTGAGATAAATATCCTCCTTTTTCTTGAAAACATTTAAAAGTCACATTATCTGTCAAGAAGCCATTTAAAATAGATTTTTTAATCAATGTGTCCGATAGCACTTTGAAAATTTTAAAAGGAGTATTAATTTTAAAACATTACTATCCATAAAAATAAATCGTTAAAACAATTTTTAAAACATTGACATTGATGAACACGATTTAGAAGAATAAGTCTTTAAAACATTAAAAATTGGTATTTTTGTTAGAGTTTATAAACAAAAGAGAGACACTTGAATACAAATAATTGAGGTAATCAAAACATTTTAATATCATGAGAATAAAGGAATTCATGATATACTATGTCAAAGTACAATATATACACCACATAAAAGTGATTTGTTGTATAACAACAAAGAAGTCTGAATGGAATGTAAATTGAGATGAAATCTCTCATAAAGGCCATATCCTTAGGTTATGGATAAATCAACAACATAGTTATGTGTGACAGATATAAATACAATAAATATGATTCTATAGTTAGTGTAAAACAATCAAGGGGCATTCACACATATTCTTGTAAAAAACTCCAATTATTTGGATATTTATCTCAACAAATCAAGATTGAGTAAAAATTACTCTTATGAAGTTCATACCGATGACTTGAGAATTTAACAATAGAGTTATTATGTGTATAAAAAGTATATCAACGGAAAGGGGAGTGGAAATTATGACATAATCAAATGAATAGTTATTCCAGACTTAATCGTGGAGTGATATAATCAATGAAGTATGTGTAAAGCCGAATGAGTGTAAATTGAAATTCCAAATTCCAATATCGATTTGGTAACTTATGAAACATGAACACATGGAAGAGGATAATACAATGATGAGGTAAAAATCCATAAATTTATGTATATTACACAATGAATACAATAGTGGTCAGTACACACACCACATGAAATAAATAAGTGGTGAACATTGGAATTCTTACGGAATTAAAAGTGAGATAAGAAACCCCTTACTTTTAACTTTTTACTTAATCGATGGTAGGTAGGTTAACCACCTGTATAATGGTTAAATATTGGTTATTAAATTATACAAGAATAATTTACATTAATATGATATCATATATGATCTTTTAACATTGATTTGTTAATAATAGCTTAGTATTATCATCATTTCGGATGATAACTTACTCATTTTCCTTTATATTCTTTGTTATGTAAGCCGTGCTGGTTAAGTATATGTTGTATATTATTCATATACAGAATTATATCAAGTCCTTAATCATTATATTTAAATCATAAAATTATAATTATACTTGAATGGATACAATGGATAATGAATCTCATCGCTTTCGTTGAGACGACAGTCCGTACGTACGCACGAACGACAATATCATTCTTTTGATGTAAAAATAATACATAATTGGATGTTATATCATATATACAGAATAATTATCATGTTTTATTTATTATTTACATGAATAAAACACAACTATTATACCCATCCAAATAATAATTTATTGAATGACAATTACACCACAACGTGGAGACGGTAAGTCGTACGTACGCACGTATTGTGACATGTCATTCAAAGGATATGTAGAATTCTGAATATTGTTGTACCATATTTATAATAATATTATATTATATAGGAGATAATGGATTCATTATTTTAGTATGGTAATAACAAACAATGAATATGTTGAAGAAGAAAAGAATTTGAAAAAGGGTGTTAAAAACATTACCTTTTCTTCGGGTTCTTCCTTTTGAATTTATCAAATGATGGATTTATGATCAAAATAAGGCCTCTAGGATGTAGTGAGGGAATCCGAGAGAGTATTTGGTAAGGGTTTGGCCGAACAAAAAGGCTTTGAAGGTGTGAAGTAATGAGAAAGGGGAGTTCCCTTTTATAAGAGGGGTGAGGGGCACTTTTGGAAAAGCTAGAAATATTATTTTATAATAAATTAATGTTAAGTTTCTAATGTCTCCAATGTGTGTTATTTTAAAGTTAAGATGGGAATGGGTCGAAAACCACTCAACAAATAGAATTTATATAGGTTTGTATTACTATATTAACATTATATTTAAGTATTAGTGGGAGTTACATTGTATGGTAGTAGTGGGGGTTACAAATAATAAGGTAGACCCAAGAGTCACTATATACGTAATTAATGACCCATGTTAACTTTGTCATTTTACGTTTTTTCTTTAATTTTTTATGAAGATATAATTTTCAATAAGTATTTATATCTAGTTGAGAAGCATGTCTTTGTAAGAATGACTTTATATGATTATAAAAATTAATAGACTAATGTTCACTTTCATTATTTTTATATCCTTCAATGAGTTCATAATCTCATTCCATTATACTAAATTCTTTTCAAATGATATAAGTATTTTTATGAGAATGAAGGAATACATGTAAAATGTTATGATTATTTTTCAAATAAATCATGTTGTTGTTTTGTGTTATAAATTTTTTGTTTTGGAGGAAATGTATATATTTTAGTGGTACCCACATCATGTGATTATTGGTTGATATATATTAGTTATTTACTAATTTTAAAAAAAAATATATCGAAATATATTTCAGAATGTAAATATTTGATATCTAATTGAAAAACCTAGATTATGTAATGTATGAGGTTGGGTCCTTATAGTTTGCATCAGAGCACAATTTATATAAATTTTGGAGACAACAAGACATTAGCAGAAAGACATAAATTAATTTCACCTTATGAAGATGTTGAAATGTTTTTCCCTTAAATATTACTTTGTTTCTTTAACCATGATATGTATGTTCCGAATGGTTTTCCATAAAAGAAACATGGATGCTAATGATGGAAGGAATAGAGAGGTTGATATTTTTCCAAATCCACAACTGAGAAAGGATGTATTTTTAACTGAGATGTTTGTGACAACAATGGATCCTCTAACAAAAACAAAAAATGGTTTTTTAAACTATGTAATAGAACTACTAGAGTAGCCATATAATAACATGATGATATTGGAACATTTAATAAAAAAACACCATCATTATTTCAATGTATTTTCTTTCCCTATAGTGTCTGATGATTGGAATAAATCCAATGAAAATATATTAGATGTTATGGGTTGTTAATATAATCCATATGTTAGACGTTCAATTTATCTTATTGAAGGTAAATCTGATTATTTTTTGTCAATTGTCATGAATATTAGATATAATGTTAATATTTAAGACTTATTGTGGTATGAATTTATAGTTATTATCCTTCAAAAAATATTTTTCTTTTGGTGGTGCAACAATGTATTGAGAAGAAATTCATTGTATTGAAGAAAAAAAGGGAATTATTAAGTGGATGTGTATGAAGAAAACATCACCTGACAGTAATGGTACTCTCCAAATCATATTTGGGATCTTGATAGAGGAATATTTCTATTTTACATTGGATTGTGTCCAACATACCATAGAATATTGGCCTCCTGATAATTAAAATGTTATGAAAAATTTTTCTAATGTGCTAAGAGGGTAGATATGGAGTATTCTAATGTTCAATTATACATTAGCAACACATTAATGATGTGTACTATATAAAATAAAATTAATATGAATCAATCACTGAAATATTGTTTTGATAATGACCAATTTTAAGTTTGTGAAAACTATGAAAAAAGTACATTAGGGGATGTCTTACCAGAAAAATGAACTATTTAAAATGTGGTATCATTGGACACATGATATGAGATTGTAATGAAAATGATTTAAAGATCATGTATCATAAAAAATTAATGTGGATAAATTTTGGTGAGATGAGTAATTTTTAAAATGCATGACCATAAAAATATCTAAGTGATGAAAAGAATCCATAATATAAGTAGTAAGTTGTAGTGAGATCTTTTTTTACTATGTTAGCAGATATAATACGATCCAATTAAGATTTATTAGGTACTTTTATTATTTACTATGATTTTTCTAATATATTGATTGATATTGGGTCTACAGAATCATTTATTTCTAATAATATTTTACGATAAATTTGAGATATCACCTAAAAAAATTAGAAAAGAACATATTGTTTAAAAAACCGAGGTACTATTACATCAAAATGGCATTTTAAGAATATTCCTATTGTTATTTGTGGAAATAAATTAATTGAAAACATTGTTATTTTTTCATTAGTAATGTTTTATATAATTTTGGGTATGGATTGGAATTCTGTTTAGAAAATTATGATTGATTATCGAGACAATGAAGATATAATTTATAATGTTTTTCAAATGATATACAAGAATGAACTGATACAATTCATAAAATTATATGATGATCAGAAAATATTGAATGATGGAAATTTCTGTTATCTTTCTTATATAGTTGAAAACATTGGAACTATTTAGATTAATGATGTTATAGTGTTAAATGAATACCATGATTTTTTTCCTGATGAGTTACCCAATGTTAAACCTGATCAGGAGTTGAATTCATAATTTAATTATATCCTAATGTTATGAAAATTTCAAACCCACCACATTGAATATATCAAATGAAACTTCCTAAATTGAAAATCTGGTATCATGAGTTTCTTGATAAGGGATTCATTAGACTTATCACTTCACCAGGGGGGTTAAATTTTGGACATAAAAAAAGAATATGGTTCCCGGATAATTTTCATTGATTATAGAGATTCGAATAAATATTTTACTAAGAATAAGTATATGATTTCCCAAATTGATTACATTTTTGATCAACTATATGAGGATTAATATTTTACCATGAAAGACATGAGATCTAGTCACCATAATCTAAATTAGAATGAGAATGTCATTCAAAAAACTCATTTTTGTACTAGAAGTAAAGAGGATCATGAAAAAGATCAAAGATTTATTTATCAACCCTTAAAAAAATAAACTATATGGAAAACTAAAAAAGAAAAATTTTAGCATGAAATAAATTTATTTCAATGATCAAATTATTTCTAAATATGGAATAACTAATGATCTTGATAAAAAAAAAGTTGACGAATAATGGTCAATACACACTAATTTTACAAATATTAGTAGTTTTATTGGTTTGGGAGGCTATTAAAAGATGTTTTTTAAAACATTTCAATTTTATTTAGACCATTGACAATGTTACATAAAAATGAGTTAAACCCATTTTAAAAATAAAATTTTATTATTTATTTCATGAATTGAAAAGAATATTGGTGATTTCCCCAATTCTGAACCTATTATACATAAATGGAGAGTCTGTCGTCGACAATGATAATTCATTAAAGGGACTTGGTTTCCTTATAAAATAGAATGATAAGGTAAATTATTATGAATCAATACATTAAAACCCCATGATTTAAATTATCCCACACATGATCTTGAATTTTAAGTCATGGTTTTTGATTTAAAAATATTATGGAATCATTTATTCCAAACCAAATGTGAAATATATATGGAAGAAAAATGACTGAAGTATATATTCACTCAAAGAAAATTAACCATGAGGAAAAGAATATGGGATAAATTGATAAAAGATAATTATTGTATGATCAGTTAAAATTGAAAAAATGAAAACAATTTGGAAGATTCCTTGAGTCAAAAACATCGTGCATCATTAGTAATGTTATATATGGAGAAGTAACATTAGATTAATGATTTGATGAATTCTGGCTTGGAATTTTTTGTTAAAATAAATTGCTCTATATTTATTGATGTTTTACTACATTAAACATTTTCAGACAAAATTAAGGTAGTGTAGAAGGAGGATTATGATTATATAAAAAAGTAGAATTTGTAAAATTTATAATATATCATGAAATTATTATATTTTTAGATTGTTTTTTTGAGATTTGGAAAAACATTTTTTGTCCTTATGTTTCTCAGTTGAAGATTTAAATGTAGTGGGAATCTCATAGTTCTTCATTTTTAGATCATCTTGTCATCACAAATATGTATAGAGACCTTCAGATGTATTATTGATGGGATGGAATTAATAGAGTTATCTTATATTTTACTATGAAATGTTTGAAATGTCAACAGGTTAAAGAAGAGTGTTAGTTACCTAAGGGGATGGTTCGTCATTTAGTTTTTCTAGAGTCGATATGTGAAAATTTATCCATGGTCTTCATTTTGAGTTAACCATACATTTCTCTAGGTAAAAATTGAATCTAGATTATTATTTAGCGAATGACTAAATATACTCATTACTGCCCTATTTGATATACTATGTCATTGGATAAACATTCTGAATTGTAACTCAAATATATTTTTAGGTTGAATGTAGTTCCTCATTTCATTGTATATGATTGTAAAATTGATTAAAATTTAGAAATTATTTCTATTTTCAATAATATTGTTAGACAAAATGGATAATTCATACATTGGTGGATATTATTCAAGATTTTTCAATGGATTACTAGCAATGTTGGGATCATCATATTTATTTAGTTTAATTTTCTTATATTAACAATTTTGAATTGAGTATACATTTTGTATCTTTTGAGTCAGTATATGGGATGTAGTTTTGAACTATTTATTTTTTGGGTTAGTTCGGGGAGTGGATGTTGTTGGGAGAAGAATTGGTAGAGTAAGTGGTAGAAATGTGAAGTTGATTCATCCACAAAAGAGTAAATCTTAATGAAGACTAAAAAGTTATGCAGATAACAGGAGGAAAGACATTCCATTCGAGGTAGGCCACCATGTTTTTAATATAATCTGAGTTGGAAATGTGTTATGTTTTTTGGTAGAAATGGAACATTGAGTCCATGTTTAATTAGACATTATGAAATACTAGAAAATGTTTGAATGATTTCCTAATGAGTATCATTGCCTCAGAGCTTATCATATGTAGATAAATTTTTTCACGTTTTGTTGTTGAGAAACTATGTGCCAGATTTAACTCATGTTTTGAGAACATAACAATTTCAATTGGAATATTACATTTCATATAATGATAATCATGTTTAGATTCATGATTGAAGAGAAAATTTATTGAAAAACAAGTTAATACACAAAGTAATGGTTTTGTGGACTAACCACATAGTTGATGAAGCAACATTGGAATCTAAAAATGCTATAAGGGATGGGTACCCTCACTTGTTTAGTATGTAAATATAATTATGAGGACACAATATCCATATACTGTGGATAATGAGACAACAAAATGATTTAAAATTAAATTAAAATTCATGAAACATGATGTATATACATAATAAAACATTGGTTTAATGAGATAATTTTATACTATATATTGAACATAAATTTCCCACTTATATTATTTTAATTTTAAAAACAAATTGTTTTTTATGGATATAATTATAAACTAGTAATGGTATAACATTTGTAGGCATATGCTGTTTGAATGTCTTGATCGCAAAAACTACCATATATTATTATTTATTTAATCTATTTTTTGATTAGTAAATAATTAATATCTCAGAAACGATGTTCCACATGAGAAATCAGATACTATTGTTGGGTCCAGAATGGGGGGTATGCCTTAGAATAATGATATGTTTTATTCGCAACTGAGATTTTTATCATTAAATTTTTGTGTTAATTTATTACATATAATAAAAAATAAAAAATTATGTATTGTTCATCATACTGTTTTTTGATTCCAGAACACCATTTTTACATAGGGGAGGTTTCCATACCTTCATTTTAAATATTTTTTTTTTAAGAAAAATCAAAATAACATTAATGTTGTTTTTTAAAACCTTATGCATTGATTTTTTTAGTTGAGCCATTGAAATGACTGGGTTTTATTAATTAGGGAATGGAGGGAAACCATTATTGGGTTATGATATACCGGAACAATTTTTCACTTCCTGGATAGTCTATTATGTTGAGTCATGGTAAAAAAACTCCCTTTCACATATATTTTGTTTCTTCGAGTGTCCTCATTTCTATGTTTGAGTGAGTTCGACGATTGGATTAATCCACATCGATGTTGTATGGACAACACCCCCTGGTTTATGGTTATTTTAATTTCATTTAATTTTATTCCTTTATTTAATTTCAACATTTTGACGTTTTAATTTTAATTATTTTTTATTTTAATTAAATCAATAAAACATAAATTAATAATGCATCAATTAATAAATTATCCAAGGATAATTACATTATGGTATCAAAAGACAAAAATAATAAATTTCTATTCAAATATAATTGCACTGAATTTATCAAAGATAATAATTGGTGTTTTTATACTGGATAATTTTAAGACATTTATCACATAAAATATATTATCAAAATTATCATAGATTATTTATGTTAATTTATCAAATAATAATTATGAAAAATTATCAAACGATAAATTCATCAAATTTTTAAATGGATAATTGTAAACTATTATAAAAAAATATTACCACGATTGAACATGGTTAATTTAAGTGATTTATTGAAAATTTAATTATTCATCATAAGATATAAATATAAAATATAGAAATCGTAATTATCATCACTTTTTAATTATCCAAAAAACACAATAATAATCTCAGAATTTTTTTTAAAGAGTTAATGTAAAAAAATTAATTTATCAATGCATGTCAAATAAATTAAAATAAAAGTCATGATTTATTATTTCAAGTGGTTTTTAGATGTGTAAAGTTATAATTAAAATTTATCAGTGTGTGTGATAAATGTAATGTTATTTTTAGTATTATTCCATAGAGATATAATTACCACAAGTAATGTTTTATTTATTTTAAAATAAAATATATGTTATGATTATAGGATATCATATGACATATATTAAGCATAGACATACCAATAACTCGAGACTTTGACATATCACCCTAACATCAGAAAAATTATGAGGGGTTTTCAAACAATTAAGGAAGAAGCTTCCATAACGTTTTGCGGTTATTTATAAATGATTTCCATTAATATGAAGATGTATAATCATGTATATATTATTAATGCAAGTGGGTATTCCATGAGTAACGTTTTCCTATTTATTCACATTGTTTTGTGATTCTGTATACACTGTTTGATACTTAGTCAAAATTATGTTAAAATTCATGCATATATATATATATATACCGTTCAATGATATGTATACCTAGTGGATTTTTCATAACAAATACAGTTGGTCAGTCGAATTACAGTATCCTTTGGATGAGGTTTGTTCATGAATAAAATCAAGGGTCTAATGCATGTGGTAGGCACATGACGATTCCTAAGGGAATCCATGTGGTGGACTATTGCGACCTCTATTATCCTCTAGAGGGGGGATTTTCATGACTTCCAAAAATTATCTAATACATGAGGAAGGCACATAATATTTCCTTGGGGTTCTCATGTCTTGACAATAAGGGATATGATGATTCCCTAAAGTATTTCTTAATAGACCAACGAGATATGTTTTATCATTTGAGTTAGGGATGTGAATTTCTATTGACAGGTTTTCATAAAACAAGAAGCGAATATGGTGATTTATTGGGATTAACACAATGATGAGGGGTCTCATTAGCACTTGGAACATTGTATGTCATCTTGATGGTGTGCCTCGATGAATAAGGGACACAATTATTAATCGGTCTACGGTATGTCAACATGATGATTAAGGGTAGAAGGTTAGATATAATATCCTTTTCATAGACAGAGAAAAATATATTCTTCTATACCACTGTTATGTTCATACAACAATGCTGAGAAATATGATTCATTTGTATAATGGGTAATCATTGATTCATCTGACACTATTATACATTCTGGCATAGATCTGAAGCAGGTATGACCGAGAGTTGTGGAAACATGGTTAGAACATGAGTTATCAGTTTATGTTTTATTTGTTTGTTCACATTTTTTATTATGTCACACACTAGTATTTTTGAGAACATAAGGTTGAGGATGCATTGGTGGTGTCCTACTGAGTCCTGTACTGACTCCCTCCATGGGAATTTCATTCTGGTTGTAGATTTTTTCACAAGATATCTGATAGGGGGAATATACCCTATAAAAGTTAGTTGAGAAGTGGATCATGGAGCATGAATGGAATAGGATAGGAACCAGAGCGCTCCACAAATGAATTTATATTTATTTTCTTGTTTTGAAACAACTTAATTTTTTTTATTGCAAATTTGGGGTGCTATGAATTATATTTATACAATCTATAGATTTCATCATTTTGAACTAATTAATTTCATTTATTGATCCTATAGCTCAGTATAATGTGTATTGTCTTCCAAAATAACCTCATGAGACCCTCTATAGTAGTTGAAATCCTCTTTTCTATGGTTAGGTGCACATGAGTTCATTTAATATTATGTCTTAGACGTGGTGATTCATGTCGGCATGTAACAATTTTTTTTTCAAATCATCCATTTTCTACTAACTTGAATCTTCAATTTTCATGGGGTTGGGACAAGATAGAGAGGATCATACAAGGTTGGGAATTTTGTTGGGGAAACTTTTTCGGTGTTTGACTAGCACTACATAGTGCACCTTTGTGTTAGCATTAAATGTCAAAAGATTAATATTTTTTTTAAATTCACATAGTGTAACGAAAATGATGTTATATGTGATTTATGAGATTTTTTGTATTTTCATGCATCATAACTAGGAACATAGGATCACATGCCATGTGTATATCTTTTGTTGGGCGACATACTAGTTCATTAATTATTTTCCTTAATTTGTACTATATGTTAGGGGTAATTTGTATCATGGGATATTTCATTATTGGAATTAATTATTCAAACTGATCATGCTATTGAGTATTTATATATATTGATATTGTGAATAATGTGCATGGATATAATCCTAGGATGGTTATGGGAGGGGTATACCCTAGGTAAAGGTTACAATCTTATAAAGGACCGGTTTAATAAAATATAGTGATTAATATTTATACTAATGATTCTATTTCATTTATGAAGTGTGTTCCTTTGAATTACAGAAGATGTATCTTCTACAACATCTTATGGGACACCGTGGAAAGAATGTTGAAATACTTCCTAATGGCAGTATTTTTCTTCATTACCACAATATGTGCGGGAGAATCCAGTTGAGCATGATCCAAAACATTCTATTCAGTTTAGGCACAAGGGTTTCATCAATTGAATTTTTTTCATTAGGATAATTCGTAGGCATAAGATTTCAGTAATATTTTCATGTTTTTAATGACATTCAACTTCAACAATATTTATACTTCTATATTTCTATCACAATCTTGAGTAATGGGCAAAAATATTTTCCGAAATCTCTAAACTAGTAGAGAATATATTGTATTAGGACAACAATTTATGAATGAGATCATATTTGGAAGCATAACAGTTTCATTACATTTATTTTTTGGTACTACCGTATTAAAAGGATAAATAATTTAACCAATAGTACTTAGATAAAATTGGATTTATTTGTTCTACTACATCATTATGAGGAGCACCTATTTTGACACAAAAAAGACATATGTCTATCATATAATGTGCATTGATTATTGAAATATAAACTAGGTGATAGTGAAGAACTAATATCCTTTTTCAAGGGACGAATATCTCTCGGTTAGTTATGAGGAGCCCATTTTTTCACCATGATTGGTCTTTGAACAGACTTCCAACAGTTGTGAGTTATATAGGAGGACAAACCCATTACATCATTTTGGAGCAGATTTGTATTATATGATTATTTGGTATGCCTTTCAGCATGAAGAATCCACTAAATGTGTTCATGGACGAAATGAAAAAATTATTATTCCATACATGTACTCTTTTATCATGGTAATTTTTTATTATATCCTCATCTACTCACTGATTCCTGAGTAATATGATAGGCATAATGAGATTGTTCGGAGTACACTCTAAGATCACAAACATTATTATAATCAATAAATATGTGAGTTATGGATTAAATATGTAAGTTATTTTGACATGTGGTTTCCAGAATTAGTATATATGTAATACTAGAGATGGTATATGTAGTAATGTCATGTACACATCTTCCAAACGTGCTTGAGGTCAGGATTTTTTTAGGGTTATTAGGGTATTACCGATTGTTTATCTAGGACATCTCCCAACTATTGGTAGTGATGCCTGCTTTGAAAAAGAAGGGATTAATGTTATAATGGCCAGACCAACTTGATGAGGCCTTCTATGAGGTAATGATAAGGCCTATGACTGCTCCATTACTAACACTTTAAGTGTCTAGGATTAATTATGATGTATATTGTTATGTAGTAGGATTTGGTCGGGGAGAATTCCTGATGCAAAGAGAATAGTATGATGCTTATTGGTCTAATCAGCAAGAAACCAATGATAATAAATACCCTACTCATGAATTAGTGTTTTAATTATTGAACCCGACATTAAAATGTTTTAGAAATTATATCTTTGGGTATATATTTATTGATTACCCAAATCAGAAGTGCCATCAGTATATTTTCACTTTTGGGGATTTTTATTTGTGGAAATGGAGTTGGGTTGAGTATCTACAGACATTTGGAATTAATATGACATAATCCCATAGAAATGGAAATGTAATAGTATATTAACTTATCCATAAGATCCAAAATGAAAAGGAAAATTGAATAATTTTCTCATAGGAGAAGTGGAGTTTGATGTGCTTATTGGCTAATAAGTGGGTTGATGATTCATTGGACCAGGGATCTATAGTTTTCTCACCATGTTGATTTCATCTTTCCTTGAAGAATGGATGAAGACTTATCAGGATTATGACCTGTATTTTACTATGATGAGGGATAAACTCTCTAGTGGTTACCTAATACCCTAATAGTCGATGGAATATAATGACAATATCTTGGCCATGAAATAGTAGTAATTCCATATTGATGTTTGACCTTCAAGAGTGTGAAGGATGAGCAACAATGTCATGGATGTTTTTTTCACAAACTCACGATACCTATGTGGAAGTGATATGATATGCATATGGAGTTTCTAATCATATTACACAGGACCCAAGGAGTCATGATATAATTTTGGTGATCTGATATCAATTAATGAATTCTTCCCCCTTCATACCAATCGGAGAGACTCACTAGGTGGAAGAGTTTGGTAAATATTATTTCTTATATATTGTGGTCTTACACAGAGTCCCTTTGGTATTTTCGACTAATAGATATGCACGTTCCACATCACTCATTTAGTAGGGCTTAAAAAATCCTAGGGAATAAATTATGATTGAGAAAGACATACCATCCACAATCCAATGGATTGTTTGTTAATAATAGAACATTTTCATGTAACAGATACAATTATAGGAAATAAGGTCTTCATATCATCACTTTTAGGATGAAAACAATTGACTTCCACCGGTGTGGAATGACTAACCATATTTGCTTGTTTTCCTCATGCTTTTCCAAGAGGGGGTTCTATAATGATAGGAAAACCTAAGAATAGAAAATCCTAGTCTAGGATAAGACTTCCTGACTTAGATGACATAGGAAATTCATGGTAATGATCATGGATCTAATACATCTAATTTCTATTCAATGGACCTAGAACCAACATATGGTGACAATGATCTAGTTTCTATATGATATATTGTTTATTGAAAATCTTTTTCATCCTATTAATTATTTTACATTTTTGTTTTCCCTTTAACTATTAGACATGTGTGGAATTGATTTAATAGTAGGGTTATGGTTCTATAACACACTATTTCACTTATATGTCATCAAATGAAGACACGATAACATAATATTATAAAGGGTGGTGTTCATTACATATTTTTTGAATAGACTGATGAGGAACAAACATAGTGGGTAAGGTTAGTGGTGTATCATATATGTCTCCATTCTTGCTATCGAGGTATGCACGACATGTCCCAGATATCATAGTTATAGAGGTGTATAATTGACCATGTAAATGTCAGATATTGTGAGTATTTTTGTTAGCAATTGATTTATATTGAGGGGAGCATCAGTGTGGATAAAATTTTTAAGTTAGGAGACATTAAGAGGAATGAAAACACCACTTGTATGGTATCAGAGGAAACATAGTGGGATTTAGAAAGAAGAAAGCAAACATATGTCTGTTCATAGAGCTCAATGGCATGAGTTTTTCGACCAAAACCACTATTGATGCTTCATGAGGATGAAAAGTTGTTAGAGGGGGAAATTTTTGACATATTTATATTTTAAATAGTAATAAATCTCTTTTACAATAAACAATTAAGTGATAAAAAGATATATCTAAAAAAATATATATTTATCAAAACGCATTGTGGAAGGGTGGAACACAAAATTAAAAATATGGATTATTCCATAATGATTTTTAAGTTAATCACATAGTAATTAAATGTTTCTATGGTTTTAAAATCCTAAAAAATAACGAATAAATAAGTTATATACATTATTTTAGGTGAAATATTATATCAAAATAATTGAAGACTCAAAAATATTACACCGTATGACAATATTGAGACCACTATTATTTCTGAAATGTAGGGTTTACCCTAGGAGGGGTATTTCCTTTGATGACATGAGATGTTTGGATTCCTCAATCATGAGATAACATTATTATATAGTATTTAATATATGTTTTTTTATTATTTTGTCTCTAATGCATTGTTAATATTATAAAATTTCACTAAAATAGTTTTTAACTCATAAAATAATTAATTTAATATTCTAGAGTACTAATCAGGTGTTTTACACATCCACGATGCATTTATAAAAAAATCATTTTTTTTGATAAATTTTATTTTTACACATAACAAATTATTATAAGAGAGAAATATGATTATTGTAAAAACTAATTAATTTATATATGATGAAAAAAAATAACTTCTCAAAATATATTTTAAAATCAATGATGTTATTAGATGAAAATGAAGTTAACATAAAATTGTAAATAAAAATACTATAAAGGGTAAATGTAGAGTAATATTTTGAATGAGAAATATATTATGGTTATATTATTGATGTATAAAAATCATATATTTATTATATTGGAATTCCGAATGAGTATGAAAGATGATAATAATTAATGAAAGGGGATTTCAAGTATCACTTTATTTCTAAGAGAGTTATTCTAAATCCATCAATCGTTTCATTTGTGTGGTGTATATATTGTTCACTTTGACCATTAATCTCATTAATATACAAAAAATAAGGATAATTAATATTTCTATTGATTTAATTGTTTCATTAGTATTATGATCAAAATATTACTCACTTAGTATAGGGATTTTTCTCATTTTTTATTCTCAGATACATTTGTTGTGTAAGACTCATATATTATTTTACGAAGGGTATATACAAAAATTGAATTTAATGTAATAAATATATTTTAACTAATGAAATTATGATTAAATTTAATTTTATTCCTTTATGTAATTTACATTTTAATGTCATAATTATCATAGGAGTTCAGCATTGCTATATTGTCATTTATTAGTATTATTTTTTATTGTAGTTATAATGATGAAATAATATTATATATCTATCTGTAAAAACATGAATTTTATTAAAAACATTTTATTAATGTTATTTTAGTATAATTGTACCCTTTCAGAAATCAATGGTAATTAATATATTGTAAATTTTCTTCATTAAAAGAGTACATTTCAGTCAAAATACATTTCATCATAAGGCAATTTTCATAAAATATTTTCCATCTTTTATTAGTATTGTTATATATTTAAAGACATTTTACAAATGTTTTAATTTGTTATAATTTATTTAAATGGAATTATCTTGTTTTTTTACAAACAATACTGGTTTGGCATTCACTGATATGAAGAAAATAAAATCATTTTATGAATGCACTACATGAATAATATTTCAGAGTGTCATGAACACTATTTGGTTGATGCTTCCCATTCAAGTTTTCAAAGTTATATTAAAGGATTTTTTCCTTAATATTAGAATACAAAATAAATATTAAATAATAGATTTCAAATGAAAAATTTGGTAATATTATTATGTTTTAAAAATTTGTTATCAACATGGAATGGTTATTTTCCAAGATAAATATTTTAAAATACTTTTAAATCATGAATTAATAATTTAAAAGGTTATTTATAAGGAAATTATTTTAAAATATTAATTGTTTTAAAATTATATTCTCAATTGTGAAAGGATATATTTCCCTAATAATTTTTCTATATGAAAATTTAAAATAATTTTCCATGTTATATGTCATATATTAACATTACATATAACATAATGGTGATATTATACAAGGATAACATTCATATTCATTTTTATAATGGTATATTCTTTTGATGAAATGATGTTTATTAAAACAATTTCTATTCCATGGGTTATACTATGATATAATTCTTATGAAAACCGCTTCATTTCTATGGTTTATCCAACAATGAAATAAATAACTGATTATGAAACTTGACTGTTTTTTATAGGTTATTATATGATGAAATATCTTATAAAACATTTCACTTAATTTATAATGATATGGTGGATATTTTATGATAATATGGAACACATAATTTGGTTTTTAATTATGAGATGGCTGGGATATATATCTTCATCCATTGAATTTGTTAATGATAAATGTTCTAATAGACAAATGATTATATGAGTGGTAATTCAAATACGAATAATACGGTACATGGTTGGTTATACCATGCAAGAAAAATTGGCCATATGGGTAGTTATAAAAATCATGAAATAAGATGGTACATGGGAGGATGTCCCAATCCCAAAGTAGGTATCAAGATAGATATCCCAATCCTTGAATATTAATATTTCCTCGGAAGGTAACCTTGTCATTATATATTTTATGCCTATCTATATGCAACAAATCTATGAATTATTCCACTTTTATACTTTCATGGAACATCTTCTATGATTCCCAGGTGATTGAGATCTTATGAAATACCACTCATAATTCTATGACTCATGATTATGATCTATGATATGCAGGGTATGGTTTTAAAATATTTGGAAAATATTCCCATATAATCATGTCCATGTTGTGATTATGTATAAATATTTATAACCACCAGCAAGAATTTGAGATCACCATTTATAGGGTTTCCATTAACCAGGTTATTAGGAATGTTTTTTTGTAGGATTAATGAAGGGAATGATACTTATGGAAAACAATTAATATATTTCAGGAAATAACCGCATTTTGTTCTATGTATCCAAAGGAAGTAAATTGTTATGGTCCAATGGATTGTGATTGTTCAATGTGATGATTATTAACCGAGAAAGTTATAATATACATTTATGGGAATCAGGGGTAAATATAGTTCATTTTAGAGGAAATTTTTATTTATACTTTTGAATATAGGCTGATAAACCATTAGTAATATCCCAAGGGATATTCACAATAATATACCAACCAATGTATCTAAGGGTAGGCCAATGGTGATTCGTTTTATAGGAAAATGACATAAATTTTTTAGATTGATAGAGAGAGTGGTTCCCAAGTAATTATATCCATTTCTAGATAATAGATGTGGATGCATCTCTAGAGATGAGATATCTAGGCCAATATCATAGAAAATAGTTCATTGAGCTGGACTCAATCATATCCTGGTGCACAAAAATTGGTTATGCTACAGAAATTCTTTTACATTCTTAGGGGATATGAATTGTAAATTCACAAAATAAATATGAACCATCGTGGAGGATATATATTAACGATGACTATGAAGAGACTTGTATAAACCTAATAATCGTTAGATGGTTTCAAGATTTATACATCATATATGAAATTTTTTCCTTGACTACATTGTTATATAATATGATTATCAATATTAAAAAATGCAATTGGTTTTATTCAATGTAATGATCGAGAGGGAAACATGATAACACTGAATCTGAGGGATTGTTCTATGACCATGAGAAGAAAATGGTATTTTTACTAGATTAAATGATATCATGATTATTCCAAATCTATAGACATGTAACATGATTAAAACATTTCACTTTAATAAACTCTAAACACAACAAAAAAGAGAATAATTTATTTGTCAAGGATATTGGGGGATGAAAATTATAGATGAAGGAATATTGTGTTTCCTATATGTTGAGAATATTTAAATAAGTACCAACGTTAATATCCTTGAGGAATGATAAGTTGATTTAACTATGTAAAATAATAATGAAATGAATTTATCTATAAACTGTTTATGAAATTTTCAATTAACATAATAGATGTGAATATTGGGGTCCCGATGGTATCATCATTGGTTTAATGTATCAAACATGTGATGTATGGGAATTTTTTTAATTGATTTTATAAATGGAATGATCATGATGAAAATAAGAAAAGTTTTATGAGTAATGGTTATATTGATGATGATAAGGATAGTAAAAATTACATATGAAATACATGAGGTATTAGTGAAGAATATAATAATGTAAAGTTATTATTTGGTAATGGAAGATTTATTATTGATGTATTTATGTAATAGAATTTATAGATGCTGAATCAGGAAATATATGAAGATAGTTCAATAAAAACATTAATTATGGATTTTCAAAAAAAAATTAATAGATGGTTCATAAGGACTAGAAAATTAATTAAATAGAAATGTAATAATATTATTAATGGAATAAAACCCACATTATTTTATTAACATTGTTAAAATCTTGTTTAGTATTATTGAAGAGATGATTGATAAAAATAATTAAATTTGGATTGTATTGATGACCATATAATTGATATTGGATATGCTTGAAGTGTATATTCTTTTGTCATGTATGGACTGTACTACATTTTCTATTTAATAATATATAAAGTAGTTTATTTTTATTTTTTGGAATGGGTAATCATGTAAGATTATAATAATTTTTTATGGTAAGTTGTGATATTTACATGATTGAAGATGATACATGATGAATGTATGAGATGAACTGCTGCGTTGTGAAGGTATGTGATCCATTAACAATTATAATTGAATGTATTAAGCATGGTTTTAATAAAAATATAAGATATATTTTATATAATGAAATTATATATTGATAATATATATATTTTATTTATTATTCGTTCAATCCTTCAAAAAATAGAAAATGCATTCTTGAGTCTGTACGGTCTAACATCCGTATGAATGATTTACTTCATTTAAAATCATTAATTTTTTTAGTTATTTAAAATAAATATATAAAAAATCAGATAATATTTATATCATGGATTAATATATAAAAATAATTATATAATGATCAAACTAAGAGGACCATCAATAAAAATTCAACACATTTTCGAAATGCAATACAGTTATTGCAAGAAACATGATAGTAAAATGATGGTGTTTATAAATGTGTATAAAAAGGTCCAGGGAAAATAATATATTTTATGATATATATAAATATTATTTTTAATTTATTTATAAAAAGATTATATAAATTATACTAGATATTTTAATAAGAATGATAATAGTTAAGACTAAAGGGAAGAAGATCTATATTACGTCTTTTAATTCAAATAGACCTATTTCAGATTCACCAGTCAATTGTTTTTTGAGGTTAATATACTTTTGTATGATATTATATATCACAAATATACCACATTTAATAATTTTTTTTCACATTGTTTATTTTATTCATTCAGAGAGATGACGATTCAAATTTTAATCAAATCATAGGGTATTTTGTTTGAATTTTACATCATTAAGAATTATGTTATGTTAGGTACCTGTATTACTTTATAATTTGTATATACATACCATGTATAATTTAACATTATAACTATATTTATCCTCATGATATTTTATTATTCCTTTAATATTATTGATTTATCATGTTTTGTTTGATAGTAACCACAGGGTTATGACTTCATTGTCACAATATTTTTTTTTCATCTAGACAATTTATTATTATGTACAAAAGGATGAAATCTTTTGATCTATATCTAATTAATCGAATAAATATTATTTTACTATGGTTATTATTGATATTTTTATGTAATAGTTCCATTTTCAACTATTTGGTACATAAAATGAATAGATAATTTTTTTTATGAATTCTTCTTTTTGGTGAAAAATTATTTTTCATTCAATAAAAGTTTTATAAAAATGGTTTAATTTTATCCTATAATTTTAAGAATAAATTATTTCCCTTGATTTATGATTAAATAAATTTTTTAAAATCAATATCCATGTTTTTTTGGAAATTAATTCCTTTTTATCTTTGAAATAAAATTTATAAGCGATCCTATTTTTTTACATGTATATCATGTACATTATTTTCCTCTCTCAATAATACTATATTTTATAAATATTCCATATACTGTTTTATTTTATTTTATTAATTTTAAAATTATTAAAGGTTATTTTTCAAAATTAAATTATATTAAAATATTTTTAATTGTTACTAAATATTTTTTCAAATTTATTATGAATGAAATAAACATTCAATATAATTTTTGATTGAAAAGTTATTTTTCAGTGTGAAATGGTTTTTTCCTCAAAATATTTTTTACTAGATTTTTCAAAATCTTATTCTCTCTAAGTTGAATTTTTTTATGTTAAATGTTTTTTTATATGTATATGATCCATGAATACAATTATTATTCATTATATAAATACTATATTATTTTGATAAAATTATTATTATGAAACAAAATTCCCTAATATGTGTTATATTGTGTGATAATTAATATTTAACCTATTTGTTTAATATTGGTTTTGATATGATGAAATGATGAAATGATTATGTATCCTTTTTCTTTTAAATAGATATTATATTACAAAATGTTTATGAAACACATTTCATTTTATTGGTTATGATAAATAAATTTTTTTATATTATAGAAATAATAAATATAGGATTCACTAAAAATTTATTGGGACCACTATCTCCCACAATTAAATATGTAAATGTAAAATTATTTACAAGATGAAAGCATACATGGGTGGTCAAACCAAACCCGAAAAGGTGGATTCACAGTTATATTTAACTATCCTGATGCAAGAGGGTTCACAGTTGGTTATGCGAATGCCAAAATAAAATGGTTTAGTGGAAGTTATCCCATTTCCAAATAAGGAACCTGGTTTTTTAGAATAATCCTAACATGTTCTTAATGATTTTTTATATAGACTTGAAATATGATTTACTATTATTATGTCCATATAACAAATTAATGAATTAATCCAATGATATTATATCATGGAACATCGTTATGAAATCCATTATTATTTTATATTATGAAAATAAATTCATTATGTTATGAGTCAAAAATACCATCGTTGATATGACGATATAGGTTTTCAAATGTTATACTAATGTTATTATACCAATATACTCATTTTTTTGTTATGTATCTATCTTGTTTAACATTGATGAGTATCTGAGCTCACAAATTCTTATGTTTAATTTCACTAGATCATGATCAGTGTTTTTATGGAGAAGTAAAATAGGGAAAGAGATTGAAGTCAGAAATAAAAAATCCTTTGTGATTGATGATGTTTGGGTTCCAAGATTTAAATTTCACTAAAAAATTATGGCCTAAGGGATTTTTTAGAATTATAATAAATACTGATATAATAATAAGTATTATCCTTATATGAGAAGTTGTGGTGACTATAAAATATTTACCCATATACTGCTGGAGAAAAATATTTAAATGATAAATACATAATGTTTAGTTATAAGATGTTACTTGTAGACTAATCTACCCCACTACATCGGGACATGATTTGGCTTATGTTGTAACATTGGGATTATTGTATTAATTTTATAATAAGGAGTAAAAGATAATTGATACTAATAGTTAACTAAAATAAGTAAAAATGTCCTTAGATCATGGGTTATGTAAATGGTTTTACTACACCTAATTCTCTATGATTTTGCAAATATATACTTGAAAAGCTATTCTTATGATTTAAGATCATCCTCATATAGAATTTTTCAGTAGGAGAATTGTAACAACCCATGTTTTTATAAAAAAATAATCATTCATTTATATTAATATTTATGAATAAGATAAGCATTTAACATTAAATACACATTTTCTGATATCATACTCAATACACAACATTGGATTTCTCTAAAATCATACGTTGCACACAACGTTGAGTTTTACCAACAAATAATATAATAATAATATTATTCTAAATAGTTGTTAGCGCATAATCATTATATTGGTGAGAATGAATAGAAAAAACTAAAATATGATTATATACTTGTCTTAAATGTCTTTAAAACTATCCAATAAATTTTAGAGGCTTAAAATAATAATGAATCATATTTTAAGCAAAAAATACACTAAAATTATTTTAAAGTCTGTTTTACAAAATTTTAATGGGGAATACTTTTTATATGTGTTTTTACACATTTATATTTTCTATTTGAATTAATAAACTTATTATATAGAATCTGGAAATCAAAATTTACTTTCTATAATTTTTTTTATTTTCATAAAAAATTCATTTTTAATGAATCGTTAAAAATACCGCATTCCCTGGAAAAACAACATTTTCACCTAATTTATTTGTATAGTTATATTGTACTTTCAATTTTTTTAAAGTGTAATTGGATTATGCTTTTTTCATTTAATCCAATTTTTTTAATTTTAAGTAATTTTACTTTGAAATTGTACATAAACACATAATATTCTTTTGAAAGTTTTTACTTCTAAAAATCCAAAAAAAAACTTTACAACGAGAATTAATTTATAATTAATATCTACTAATTTCGTATTTTTGATTTTTAAAAATGTATTCCATTTTGGAATCAGTATTTACAAATTTTTTAGATAGGTACCTTTTATTTTTATATATTATGAATTGTATCGTTAATAATTATTTTATTTACCATGGTTAAAGAGAAAATTTGCTAAATAATGGTAAGAAATTAATATTGTCACAATATTAAAATATCATAACATGTGTGATAATTCTTTTATAAAATATATGTACAAATGTGGGATTCCTTGGGTCTATTTTGTGACCCCATGGATCCACTTGGATGTGAAAATTACATTTTATAATATTTAAGTTAATGTAAAGAATAATGTAACAAAAACATGTATCTATTTGTAAATCAAAATTAATATGGGTTATATAATTGATATTTTTTACTATAAATAGTCATTATAAATAAAAAATATTTCCAATATCATTTTTTAATTATAGTTTTTTACGTCAAATAAATTGTTTTATGTATGACACTATGATGATGTAGTTATTACATATTTAATTAATGAATTAAATAAATGAGATTATAAATATTAAAATAAATTTATTTTGGAAGATTTTATTCAATAAACAATATTTATGGATGATTATGACATGTTATATTTGTATTAATGATGACCTTTTTAAGTAGAAAAGTTTTTATGGTTTTTTAATAAGTCATGACATAAATAGTATAAAAACTCACATAAATGAGTTTTTGAATCAAATTAAATTTTATAAAATTATATAGTTTTCCAAAACATATATTATTTAGAAAAATTTCATAAAAATGTTGGAAGTTTCATTAATTGATTAATTGAGGTTATATTTTCATTATATTGTAACTATATTAACTATACAATATTAATATACAAGATGACATGGTAGGAGTAAAATTAGTAAATTATTGGTTAAAGCTAAAAGATAAGGTTAAATTTCAGACCTATATAGGTCTAAAACCTATTTGTGGGGAGTTTTTAAAATTAGAAACATATAATATTTTAAATAAATGAGTTTTTGTCTATTTGAAACCAAAAATAATTTAGTAATAAAATAACATTTGAATATCGTCTTAAACTGCCCCTCCTTCCTACAATAAGAGGCCACAATATCTACCCATTTACTCAAATCTCTCAATCCTCGTGGGTCGAACAAATTCCGCCAAAATAATTTACCAACATACATATATTATTCTTATAATCCCTACCTTGGTCATAAGGAAACACAATAATTCCTCTTGGCTCAAATCAAATGGAGTTACTCGATATAGAGGAAACATCTTCTCTTATGTTCTTTTCATTAATTTTCATTCTCAGCTCCCTTTTCTATTCTTATTATTTGATCACATAAAAACAAAATTACCCAATATATAATCATATATATGTATGATAAGTATTTTAACAACACATAAATAGACTTCCATATAATGGATATGAATATTCTATTTTTGGGTATAGGGAACAACTTCATTACAAAACAATTATTATTCAATAATCCCCTAACACCTCCCATGGTGGAAATTATAATGGAACCGTATATTTATATGACATATAATATATTTATATTTTCTCTATAATTCTTGAATTTTTCATTTCTAAAATACCTTTATTATTTTCATAATGTTTAAATACAATAATTTCATTTGAGAAAGTGCAGATTATCGCCCCTCAAAGTGATATGACTCTATCATGCCATGCATGGAATGTATAAATGATGGAATTAATGAACATACATAAAATACTTGAAATATTATATTATAGTATAATTATATTATAAATATGTCAGATTCAGTTTTCAATCCATTAAATATGAAAAATAAATGAAACTAGTGTACATGCATACGTACGACTTGTCGTCTCAATGAACTGGGCATTTCATTTATTTTCTTAAAATGTTATGGAATATTATAAATACATATATACTAGATCTAAATACATATAAAATTGATATATATGATACATAAATCATGAATAAGGTTATATTTATGATTGAATATTGGTTACAGGGAGAATTTATATAAAAGCTTGTTTATTCTTACTTCAAGTACCAAATAGGGATAAAGTGACCTATATGAACTTAATGAATTATGTAATTTTTATAACATGATGAAAATTAATATAAAATTAGTAATAAAATTGAAAAAGGTTCTGAAAAAAGTATAAATTAACCCATGTTTATAATTTAATAATATAAATAACGACTCAGACAAGTCAGACTCATGGTAATGGACTTCATCTCAATATCCATTCATTTAAAAATATTTTGACTTATATATAAAATTTTTATATAAAATGTATATACCTACATTGAATTTTTATTTTTTTCAGAGATAATCTTTTATATACAATTTTTTATACGAAATAAAAAAATGAATTTTTATTTTGAACATATGTTGTGGATACATCCTTTCGATTTCCGGAAGCATTAATTGGCATTTGGATTCCTTAAAAAGAAGTAATATTTTTAAAAGAAAAATAAATACCATTTACCAATTTTAAATATATTTGTTTTGAAAGTGAATTTAAGAATTCATTGATTATGTACATATTTAGAAATGATATATTTTGAATGCAACGTGGAAATTTTTTATTTCCTTTATTATTGTTTTCTATGATATTAATATGTAATGGTTATTGGGAATTTATTATATATACGGGTGGTTCCATGATAATCCAAGGATGGGTAAACTTTTGGTAGCTCTCCAATTCATTGGGTAGTGTCATAGAGTTAAACATTAATATTAATCTTAAGATATTTAGGGAATATACTTTTATGGGTATTACAAACATAACACCCAATATAGTTGTGAGAGTTACAATGTAAGTATGTTATCGAAGAAACAAGTTACCAATATGATTTATGATTTTTATATGTTATACATAAATCATATTATTTCATGAGGTATGTTAACAAGATTATTTTTTATGAATGAAAAAGTTTTATTTCGTTTATTTGTATGTATTTATAGACTACTGAATTCTTTCATTATTTTATATATTATATGATATTTTTATCCTCGTGCAATTTTGTTGAAATGTTTTCACAGGGTATGAGGAAGGGTAAGAGAATGCAATAATTCAATAATATTTATATCAAGAGAATAATTCATATTTTATTTATGTATTTTATTTTGTGGAAAAATGGATAGAGTACAAGTGTAATAATTGAAATTTGTTATAAGTAATGTAAAATGTTTGCCATATTTTATTAAAATTATAGACATGAACATACCCTCATTGTGATGTACGGACTTAACTCAATATTATTTAAGGTTTAAGGCTGGGGTATTACAGGAATTATGTTTTATATTTCACTATATAAAGAATTAATAAATTACCTTAAAAATAATATAAGTTAAATATATATATATTATATGTTTTTTACACTTTTGATCATGATGAATAAACAATATTAATATTTTGACATGAAGGTTGAGAGATCCGAAAGAATTTAATGTAAAAACAAAAGGATTATTTATCATTCAAAAAAACATTTAGATAGAAAATATTAAATAACATTTATATCATGATTACATTTGTAAATATATTGATTTTTAATGGTGATATAATGTGGTGTTCCCTCCTTTATGAATTCAACTAGATGGTATATTCACATTGAAAATCCCCAATGATAAATTTGATAAAATGATTCATAAAATGAATGTTCATCACCTCAAACTCCAAATAAAGTCAATTTATTTACTTCTACTATAATTTTGATGTGTTTTAAATGGGGATTGAGATGGAAAAAATATTTTCTTATCATTTTATGTCTATATCAAGAGTTATTTAAAATTGGGAGTCTGAATAACTAAATGTAATATGTCGTGAGTGTTTTATTTATTTTTTCTATTTTTGTAAGGATAATAATTATGTATTTGTAATATGTGTGTAGTTTAAATAGATATTCTAAAATATGTATTGTTATTTATTATTAATATTTAATATATTTCTATAAAACTCTGTAATTTTTATCTTGGGACTATAAATTGGACATTACATAAAATATACATAATGTATCGATATATTTCATAAGGATTACTATGTTTGGAAAAAATAAAATAAAATCCTTTATAATAATCAAAAATAATTTTATTGTTATATAAAATAAGAAATCATAGTAATGTAATTCTTCATAGGGTTTAACCAAAACATTCAAAGAATCAATCATGAAATTTTTTATGTTATAACAGAATCTATAAGGTTCATTATGTCATTCATAATGTAAAATACGTCATTATGTGTTGTAATCCATGAATTTTTGTAGTTAATTATAATTTTTTTATATTTAATAGTGAGGTAAATAAGCTTCATGATTGGAATTATATGTTTTTAGATAACTTTATATTGATGTTATGGTATTGCATAATTAGTGTACCATGACATTGTATGATTTCTCATGCATCTTATAAGGTTCATATACATTATGAAACGTCTATGAGTATTTTTTATATGATACGATAATATTATTAATGTTTAATTCATCCATAATTTATATATCATAATTTTTCATAAGATAATATTACTGATGATAAGTATAACTAATTTATCAAATTTTGATTCTATGGAGAAGGCATGAGGTTCCATGAGTTGAGATTTAAAACCATGATACACTATTTGTATGATAATTTTTATAAATTTCTAAGTGTGTTAAAATTACATGTATTATCTATATTTTATTCATAGTGTAAATATCTCAACTCTTATTGATTTTTATTTGTGTTATAAAATGGAAATATTTGAGAAATAAAATATTCTATTTATTCAAGTATGATTTATATTAGAGTTTGTAACTAAGGAAAATTCATTTATTTTATATTGAGTAATATTGATGTAAAACTCATAATATTATCCTTGAATAAGTAAAAATTATAGGATATTATGGTTAATATATTAGTGACCATTAATTTGGAGATGTGGGTAATTTTTTTAGATGAACTACTACAACAAATTTTGTGAAAGTCAATAAGACTAAAAAGTTATTCATACAATGTACATCAATTACATAGAAGAATAAATATATCCTTACAACACATCTAAAGAATTTATACAAATATCGATATATAATGATCTATATGCGAATGATCTCAAATAACATGTGAATAATTCAAAAATAATGAAAAGGAATGTCATCATACATTCTAGTTTGGAGGAACATTTCTAGAAATTAACGATCATTTTTAGGTAAAATATATTATTTTTATTTATATATAAATATTGATTTATATTGAGGTTCTTTTTTACATTTTATGAAAAAATAATATTTTTAATCCTTCTACAATAATTATGAAATATGAATTTTGCGATGTAGAACTCTAAGATACCAACATTGGCATATAGAAGATACCTTCGAAAATTTATTTTTGATTGTCTAGATAATTTTGAAATTTTTATTATAGAATAATGATATAATATTTGATTAATAAGGACCTAAAATAGATTTCGGATTATGTTTTATCGTTGGATTGAAATCGTATAAAAATTACTTATGTTCTATACATCATTCACTATTATTTAATAATGTGATGTTTTGCGATTATGAAAATTCTGATTCCACATTTAAATAGTCATAAATATTTATTTCTAATGGAAATTGAAATTTCCATTTATATTTATCCACATAAATTTTTGAATACCTGTTGATTAAAACTATTTATATATTTTTTATAAATAATTATGATTTTTTTAATTATTTATAAAATAACATGACTTGAAAATAATTATATTTCATAATTTATATAATAAATTAGTTCAAAAATATTTTTTTTCATATTATAATTTTATAACTATTGTGAAAACCCTAAAAAATGGTGTTTTATATTGTGTATTTTATAAATGATGTAGAAAACATTTTTAATAATGGTTTCAAACAAAAAACATTTAAACTATATTATTTTAAAAAATATTTTTATTTAGTTATCCGGTCCCAAAATTTCTATTTATAAATATGTATGACTGGTTATTACACATTATTATCATTTGGGTAGGTAGAATAAACATAACAGATCTGAATTTTTGTTTTTTTCAATATTAAATTATTGATGAATATCATTTTTAAAGTAAATCCAAACACGTTAAACATTCCAAGAAATATTTTTACCAAAATACCTTATTATGGATAGTTATTTCAATGATCATTATATGAACCACTATTCAGAATACTATTTTTGGAATCATAAATAAAATCCCATATGGTGGGAATGGATAATTTAATTAACTATTTATTTAGTAAATAATATACCTTCTAATTCTTATTTTTAATAAATCAGAATATTATATTATGTTATATAATCATTTTAGTCCATATTGATTTACCCACATTAATGTTTTTTGTAATGGATGAGGAATAATATGATTGATAAAGTAATTAAGAGAGTCTATTCCATGAATTCTTTATTGAGATTATTGTTCACCATTTATAACATAGCAAATTTATTCCCATCGGTTGGTGGCACATGTCAAGACCATGATGTAGAATGATTAATTGAATCTAATTTTTCCGTAAAATTTACTGTTATAAGAATGAAATAGGGTATATCAAAATAATGAGAACAATTTAAATCTCATCATAGATATTCAATTTTCCTATTTCTAGTAGCTTTTCTTATGGTTGATCCCTATTCTATAAATTGGTCAACCCATTCCATCTGGTGATGAAATAACAATCCCTATCATTTTATGTCTCATTATATGTTGAATGTAATATAAAAATGGTCTTAAATATCATTGATCAATATTTTTAGTAGAAAATTCATCAGGTATAATCCTTTTTAAAAATGGATCCATATAAAATGTTTTTTTATTGGAAAAATGTGGATCAATCTATATTTTTCCATAAAAGTTAAATTTAGTTTCATTATGATACTAATGAAATAAAATATAAGTGAATAATTGAGCAAAGATGTGTTTATGACATTTTCATGTACCCCACATTCCATTAAAAGTCAATAAAATATAATTTCATTTGATTTTCAGAGAGGATTCCAATCGACCAATTAATGAATGGTTTTTCCCTATAATTTAACTATCGTGAAACATCATAATATTATTTAAAAAATGAATAAAAGGGAGAAATTAAATAAAAAAATTTTAAATTTTTATCACCTAGATTAAATCCCTTATATATTTATATATTAGAGTGTTAGAAAACCACCATATCTACACATCTAGTTGTATAGTGAAATTAATTTTTCTAGGATAAAAACCACATTTTATGTGGTTATAATCATAATGGATATAATTATTGACTATATTTAAACATAGTTATTTGGTTGCATTAAATTCATAAAACTACTTTAGATAGATATATTTATGGTTCCCCTTGTAGATAACACATCTACACTTGTTTAAGATAATTTTTCCATATGATAGATTATGTCCTAGACATGCTACATTCACTTAGGGTAAGTTATCTTTGAGAAATGCATCATTAAATTGTTTATTATTTTCATTCATGGGTATATGATGTAAATAATTCCCCCAATATTACGTGGGTCATGTTATTTAGAAAATGCGAGGTATGTGGATTTATATACTCAATTTACCTTATCATCTAATTAATTTGATTGAGTTTATACCAAGGGATTTATTAGAGGATCTCTCATGTCATAACCAATCCAAAAATGATGTGTATACAGACACTCTAATTCAAATTTTTTGAAAATGACATATATTATAAATTTCACTACATTAAATTCATACCCAAAATTAGTATTTTACAGATTATATAATAGGATTTTATCAATATCATTTACAAAAAATAATTCCGAAATAGATTTCTAATAATTTTATATTACATAATAATATAAATACTAATAATTATATGAATATCATTCAAGGTATGGTTAAAAATAATCCATCAAATGTACTATATTTTAAAATTACATGGGAATTCAGCAAAAGCAAATTGTAAACAAACACCCTGTGTATCCTTGTTAATATGAAGTATCAGCTCATTAGTTAATGGTGATTTTTATAAAAAACATCCATTTTTCCTAAATGCGATTTGATTAGAAGAAATTAATTAGAAAATATTAATAGTTTTTTATATAGTGGTTAATTTTATAGAAATTAACCTATTACATAAAAAATCATTTTTACTAGATATGGTGGAGGTAAACATGTCTCTAATACTATAGGTTAGAGTAGAAAGCGTTAATCAATGGATTGAACTACAAATAATTTAATGTCATATGGATGTTAGGATTTCCATGGAGTAAAACTATTCACATACATATGGATATTGAATTTTCCTATGATAATATCTGAGAAATACATCTCATCTCTCTTTACCATGTGTTCTCTCTCTCAGACATCATGTGGGTGTAGTGTCTGATTTATCAACCTTGTACAATATGTATAAACTATTAAATTTGACATAATTAATTAAAAAATATTCATGAAACATAATAACATAGAAACTATATTGAAGTTTTTATTAAAAAAATTATTAAAATGTCTTTCATATAATTTATTTCCCAACCACGATCTTGTTGTAAAAAGATTTAATTTCACTGACCAACTGGTAGAATACTAACATTTCCCTAAAATGTGGTTAGGGGAAATGTATTTATAATTCTCTATTCTTGATGAATATCTATTAGATAGAAATTATATTTATATCTTCATACCAATCATAAATTAGTATCATGGTCGGATGTTTATCATTAATTTTTCAGAGAACATTTTTCCTAACATGGTAGGCTCATAAAAAACAATCACAATACTTACTAATCATGGGATTTAAAACCACCAATAAAGAGTCCAAATAAACATGATTGTAATTATCATTTCATTACATGATATTATTTTTTTATTCCCTATAAGGAATATTTTTTAAATTTTATTATAGAGATTTATTCATCGGATGAAATAGAGATAGGTTATATAGTCCTCTTAAAATGATATAAGAATATAATGTTAATTATTAGATATTGGATGATTTATGAAAGATATTATTTTTATAAATATATTTACCTATAGAAAATTGATTTTTTACCTGTCCCTAATGATTAATTATGAAATAATGTTTCCAAAAAAATTATTTCCATAATATTTAAATAATTATAAATGGTAACATTTTATATTATTTGTCACACCATTGTGGAAAGATTACATAAAGGCAATAATATTTATCATTTCCTCCAATATACAATCAAATAAGATGAACAAGAATTTAATTGAGATGATATTTTAGGTGAATATTTCATTTTATTTGATATTTTTATAAAATTTATTGAAATTTAAGCATTATGAACGAATGTAAATGCAATTCAGTCAATTGATAAAAATCATTGTGAATTGGGACTAAATAATAAATATCATATGGTTATCCTCCGTGGTTTTATATCTTTAATTAAAATTTTTATGGAAGCCCAATATTTATATTAATGTGTTATTTCAAAGAATAATTCCTCAATTTGGATTCTAGGAAATAACAAAAAAGTTACCTAATTATTCATTTAATTAATTTGGATGACCTAAATGATATTATTTTTCTATTTGAAAAATATTTGTGAGTGTATTTATTGTTTTTGATAGTGAGTGGTTTACTGTGGAGTTTAAATCCTTGTCACACACACTTTAGAAATTAGGTATGACTTCCTAAAATATCATGTTGTGGGTACTCACAGTTGACCTTTATAATTATAAATTAGACAACCATAATTAGAGTGATGGAAGAGAACTCCATTTTTCATAAATTTATCATATCATGAGGATGATCGTTGTGGTTGATGATTTCCTAGTTTATATACTGAAGTAAATATTCTTTTATTTATACATTAAATGTCATTAGGAGGACCTTAGTAATGTGTTATATATATATATTACCTCATGAATAATGAATTATTTTATGTGGGGAGGATAATTATGTTGAATTCCATCTTTATTAGATTAAGAGAGGTTAACTAAATATATATTTTATACTTGTTGTCAATAGTTCCTGATGATTTTAAATACTCATAAAGTAAATATCGGTGTTTGTTGATAATATTTATTTAATTCAACAATGTAGAGCGTGTATATTTTCCCCTAATCCTTAACATATTATTTCCCACCAATGGATCTCATTAGAGAATCACATATTTCTAGTTGGATATACATTTATGATTAGGGAACATTTGTTGTAGTAGTTGTATATTCATGGTGTTAAGAATTGTTGTCCTACTATCCTCAAGGAGTATTTATAAATGATACCATTTCTAAAACTAATTTTGTTAGGATAATATTTTTTTCTTTTCTAATGGAGTATGTTGTAGTTGGGAATCACAAATGGAGTCGATTATGATTTTAACTGTGATCCCTCTTTGTATTCATCAAATTAGAATTAGGAATGCATTTTACATCCTTCTCATGTTCCCCCTAGTATTTATGGTTTTATTTTTTAAATCTAGGGATGTGCTACAGAAGTGGTTTTGTGTGAAAATTATAGTATCCATAATAGTTTAAAATTTTCATTATTGTAGTGGTGGATATTTTATGAGATTACCAAGAATTGAATGAAAATCCTACAATATTTTTGTAATTATATTTCTTTTTATTATTGAACATGTTTATTCTAAATAATATGGTTATTAAAGTGGTACATGTTATTCCTATGGTTTAGTTATATATTGGTTAGGTATGTTACTATATGTGTCATGTTCTTCTAGTTGAAGAGAGCATCAGCCTAAGGGTCATGTAATTAACCCATTCTTAGATGAATATAATGACTTGTGATGGTGGTTTTAGTGAGTCCATTTGAATTTGATGGGAGATCATAAATTTTAAAAAATAATGAATATTAGTAATTCAACAATATAACTATGAATTCATAATAAATTTACATAATTTAGTAGGAATCAAATTATCATTGATTTCAATAATTATTTTTCGATAAATAGTTCTTTATAATGGTTTTGTGATAGTTTGAATCAAATTAAAATAGTCAATAGGAATGTGAAGGTTGTTGTAAGGAAATGATTCTTAGAATTTGTTTTTTTAACACACACATTAATTAGTATTTCTCAATTGTTATTGGTGAAAAATTATTTGTCTATATATATGAGAGATTTGTCAATTTACGACTCATTAGTGGTCATATTATCGTTTAATTCTCCACCGTGGGAACAATAGATTTGTTACCTATCCTTGTAGAAAACATGTGTGGACAATATTGGATTGAACTCAGGGGTAGGGTTAGCTATGAAACAAAATTATGGGAATCAAATAACCCATGGTTCACTCCAATTTTTTTAAAAATCAAACCGATCTCAGTCATCATTCCTTTACAATTATGATTCCATTTATGATTTTGTGCCTATGAAAAATGAGTAAATTTTTATATATTTTTACTGTGGACCATTGTGTAATTTAGTAGATGTAGATATGTTAATTATCACCTACAAAAAAATAATATTAATGTAAAATGTAATTATAGGTGAAAGGAACCTAGAAATGTTTTTTGGGGTTCTTAATCATGAGAGACTCTTTCTATTTTTTCGGAGTGATGATATAGGTGGACGTTTATTTATGTTTTACATGGAGATGAAATGCCTTATTAAATCATATTAAAAATTTATTTGAAATAGTTTTTGATTTAGATATAATCAAATTACATGGTATATATGTGACATGTTTAAAATCAAAATATAATGTATAACATGATGGTTGAGGCAAAGAGAAGTCCACATATCCTCATATAGAGATAATCTTAAATTTTGAGGGAATATATTATCTTCGATACAATAAAGATAAAAAGATGGTGGGGGTAATATAAACTGATATCCCATATAAGAATATTTAATTTCAAAAACAATTAAATACATGGTGATAGGTGATCATGTTGGTGTGCATAACCACATCCCAAAATTGAGTAGGAGTTTAAGGAGACTTATGTGGGTTATTTCATATTGGATGTGTAAACATAGTAAAATTAGTTTATTACTCTAAGATACTAGACATAACATATTATATGGTTCCTTGGAAAAATTTTTATAGTCTGATTCACTAGGAAAATGAGAACCTAATTGGGTAATTTGGAATAATGGGTTACCAATTATGTAAACATAGTGTTCGTATAAAGGTGAAAAAAATGAATACCATGTTTATAAGGTCTAGAGTTTAGAATTAAGTCATTGATTGGAAAAATTGTAAATTGGAACTCAGTTGGGCGGGCACTATATAATTGGCATGACTTGTTTTTGTAAATTTTAGGCATAGGATATGTATGCCTAGTTTCATGTGAGAAATAATTAGTAAGGGTACATCTCATTGACCTTATTAATGAACAATATAAAGTTGTCTCGAAAAATGAAAATGGTTATTTATTGAAACAAATATAGTAAAAAATTTTAATCCCATATCCTTCGTACAAATATCATATAAATATGCATTTTATAAAACATGGTTCCGTCATTTTATCACTTAGATATTTCATGGGTTCCTCATTTTTCACAACTATCTAAAATTTTGTTACAATATTAATTATATAGGTATGTGAGGTTTGGTTCCCAGATAACCACAAATAACCAAATTTAATCCCATATTATAGTGATATATGATTTTATTATTAAATATGATGATGATGTGTTACGTGATGTGGGACAAGCCATGAAATGTGAGAGATAAATGTGGTGTGTTGTGGGAATATTAAATGGTTATGAGATGTTAATGCCCAGTTAACGTTGTTTTAATTAGAAATTATTTTTTCTTATAAAACACTATTTGACATTTTATATTAAACAAATTTGTTTTGAAATGATACATAATAACATTAATCCATTTTACAACTGAGTTTTTTGATTCATATTTCTCTAATGAAATTCATTTTCATATGATAAATCCCAGAAAACATTAGTAATGAATAATTTATTGATTATTTAGAAATAAAATGAAAACTAAAAATTTTCATTTATAATTTAATTAATTAATTTATAAACACAATATTTCATTTATTTGATATATGTTATTATTTAGGAATAAAAGAACATTTTTATAAAAAAAAATTCATTTCACTAAACATGTTCATATAATGTGTTTTAAATGAAAATAAATTAAATTCAATATTTAAAATTTATTATCAATTTTGATTTATGAAGTTCAAATATGTAATGTAGTTCCAATTAGTTATGTTTATTAATTGTGTTCATGTAAATATTTGTAACCTTATTAAAGATAAAACATGAAAAAGGGTTAAATATATGGTTATTGTTTTCAAAATCACTATAAAACATGCCTTTATCATATTCTATGAGTTTATTTCATAGAAATTCACCCCATATGTGATAACATGAAAATTTAAACCCCATTTATGTTTATTGTAAGATTTATATTATTTTGTGAATGATTATTACTTCTATTATACATTCTTGATTACAATTTGAAATAATCTTTTTCATAGGTATAAAAATTTAATGAATGTATATAAAAATTTATTTTTAATTAAAATAATTATTTTTTATTTTTTATTTTTTAATTTTTTCTGGATGTATAATTAATTGAAATTCTTATAAAACAATTATTCATTACATGATGATATAGTACACAAAACAATGAAAATTATTATTATAACAAAAAATAAATATGGTTGCATATATTAAGCTTTTCTTGGGATGATATTATTAAAATTAATATATAATTAATTTAATTGATTATATATTCATAATAAATATTATTCAACTTTTCATTAAATTGAAATTAAATAAATTATAAAAAAATTTCTTCAATGATATATATTTAATATAATATTTCATTAAATTTTGAAATTATAAGAAAAATATAAAAATATGAATTGTGTGGTGAAAATTATCATAAAATATCATCCATGGTACTTTGTTGGCACACATTTCTCCATAGATGAATAATTGTAATCCTTAACTACTAAAAAAAGTGTTACCACAGATAATGTTAAAATCGATTAACGAAAGGGTAAAACTCATATTTTTGGTTTATAATGACACAAATACCACTCTAAAATTGACAGTATGATAATATTTAGAAATTGATCATTTTATAATTGAATCCATAAAAATCTGATGTAATTTTACTTGATAAATACATTAACCTTATTTAATTGATTTATGTAATTTTAGTTGAATATTCTCCAAAAATAAAAAGGGTATCTTATTTCCTATTTTTATACATTTTCTGACCTAATAGATGATCCAATCTTTACCATAATTATTTCTATGATTACATCACTTTATCTTATATCATCTAGTCTTCCCATATCGATATCCTAATTTACATTAATGATTATCCCAAAGGAGGTATCCAGAAGAAGATGTATGAGTATTAACCTGTTACTTTAATTATTATATCGTCTTATATAACCTTAAAAACAATAGAATAACTCTGAAAATGTAAATTCTATATAATAAATATACATACATTTTATTTCAATAAATTAATAACAATTATCCTAATCGTTTCAATAAAATGTTAAATTGGTAGTTCATGCATGCATACATGCATACTACAATCAATACCCAGCAATATGATTCATTTCCCATCACTACCATTCATTGATAGTAATAATGATAGATATAAAAAACTATATCTTATTTCTAATGTAATTATTATTCTAAAATGATAAAATATTGTTTATCTTAATTTAGATAATGTAGTTTGACAATTATTATAGTGGTCAAGTCTATGTACCAACTACTATCCCCTAAAAATATGTAATTAATTTTTCTATCTCAGATTATGATGTATGGTTAAAAACATTTACATCATGTATAAATGATACATGTAAATCATCATAATGGATATATATATTAATGAACTGAGATCACATTTCATGAACTCAATCAACATAAATGATACATTCATGAAAAATTAAATAATTAGCACCAATAAATAATTTTTTTCAATATGATGTTTTAAAAATTTGTTTATTTAATTTTTATATGTTGATTATATATGATATTATATATTTTTATACTATTATATTATATATTTATAATAAATTATATATAATTAAAGAGAGGTCACAGTTTTTAATTAACATGTCATATATAAGGTAAGGGGTTACTGTATCAAATTTTATTCACCATGAAATACTTTATGTTATCCATAAATATTATAAACTCAGTTGTACACACTAAAGAATTAATATAATTTTTCCTGAATAAAATAATTTCCATTTTTTAACTATTTTATTTGATGTTTTTTATTTTACGGAAATATTTAATCACCTGAATACTAGGAAATAGAGGTTAAAAATTGAATCCAATATTTTCAGATATTTTCAATGATTATATTTATAATTATTAAATTATAAGATGTATAATTCAAAATAATAAATTATCTTATTCTAATATATTTTTTATTTTATTTATAATTTACAAACAATTTACTCTATTTTTTAAATAAACTATTCAATAAAATGTGTTTTTATAATATATAAAATTAATTTCAATTGAGATATATAATCATATTGTTTAAAGCTATGTTTTATATAAAAATTTTATATATTTTTTCCTATATTCCAATAATATTATATAGTAAATTTTAAAAAACATTGACATTATATATAAAATTAATCAAATGAGTAATTTTTTCCATATCTAAATGATGAAAATAAAAAAAATTGTTTTTAATATAATCATTATTTTAATATTTATCACACAAAATGAATCACCCAGTGTCCTGAAAAATCCCTAAATATAAAAATAATTAATATTTCTCAATTTTGTTTTATGTGAAAATTATTTTCATTTTTTTTGTGAATTTAAATATATTAAATAATGTATTACAATATTAAAACTTTTTCCCAAATAAAATCATCCAATGATCTATTAAAGGAAATTTAATCTATGAAAAACTTCAGGGATGTTACATATGATTTTAAATTGATATGATCTACTAATACCATCCTAATTTATTCTAATTATTGTTTATTATGACAATGATGAATTATTAATTATTATAGTGTTATATGATATATTTCTATAAGGATGAAAAGATAAATTATTCATTTCATGTAACAATTATATGATAGATTTTAAATTTTCTACATGTAGGTCATTTATAGAACTACAATGTATTGTGTTGTCATGAACTATTTAAATTGTCGGAATGAACTCCATTTATAAATTTTCTTGTTTACTATGTTGGATTTTTATTGATGAGTTGTTGTGGACTATGTGATGATCATCTTTATAGTAATCCATGAAATATGATTTCCATGATAATTATTATTTTCCACCGTTATTCCATTGTATTATGTTATGTTATTATAATAATCATATCATGTGATTTCCCATGATCACTAAATACATTCTGATTCATGAAATATGAATTTTGAATGATTTATTAAATAATTATGATATATAAATTTCTAGGTATGATTTTAAAATTGTGAGATAATTTTTTTCATGAATTTTTTTATTATGGTTTTATATTATCAATATCTATTTTATAACATATTTACAGTAAATGGTAATTACATTTCACAATCTATTAAATTAAAATAAATGTTTTTATTAGAAAATACTTTTAAGGAATACTGATAAACCACATACGTTCAATAAAATGGATGTGCCTCATAAGAGATCACATAATTAATGAAAGGAAATTTAATATTATTAGATGATTCATCCCTAAAGAGTTTATAAGAGTTATAATACACATGTGTATCTAGATATTCGATAAGTATGTCTTCAATGAAATCCACCAACTTATCACATAATATAGTATACTACATTGTACTTGTCTTCCCTTCATTAAAACCCCTTATTAGAATAAGGTCTTGTTTGTTAATATAAAATGCCTAATCACTACTGAGCACCACTCGACGCATCCTTCCATCATCTTGCACGCCTCTTCATGAGTGTCATTTATTTAATGAATGTCCTCCATAATCTCATAATCTAAATAGACAAGCAAACCCAGGGAATCCCCACAAACTAAATTCTCATCACCCGTTTTTTCCTCACTGACATCACTAGAATCAGTTGTCAGTTATTAAGGGTCCCCTAGCATATAAACAATATATGTAGTCACACTTTATAACTCTTTTTATATAAATTTCTTACCATACATGGTCTTTATTGTCTATGGAAGGTACGGGTATTCCTTGTGCCATTTTTTTCATCCTTTTACTCATGATGCACCCACAGAGTCTCAGTATGATATATATCCCTTTTTATTCATATCATTGTACATGATTTAACTATGCTTCCCTCATATATTTTAATCAGAAAAATATCAACGGATATCTTCCTCAGACTTTGTCGCACATGTTATTTGAACTTCAATTGCATTATGTTTGTTTGGAGAGATTCCCTCTAAACAATCAAAATAGTTACATATATGGATGACCACTTTGATCTATATCTATCCTTCAACCAAATGTCCCACCATCTCAATAAGGTTACCCTTCATTGAGTTTTTATTATCCATGTTATAACATTATTCCTCGTTTGACATTAAAATTATCACATTAGAATCCAACAATTTTCATAGATCATATGAAATAATTTACTTAACCTTTAACACCATATAATAACATATTTTTGTCCCACCCACTCCATTTGAGTACCCCACTTTTACATATCACCACCATCTGTTTTAAGAGACTCTTAATGCATAACCTCATGGACTGGGAGTACCTCTGAGTGTGCAGACATCGGACTTGCATTCAAGGGTTTGACATCCAAAACCCCCACTACCATTCTAGGATCCAGTAGTTCATGTTCGGGTATCCCTATATCCTTATTCAGTTGATTAAAAATATCCACAACCATTGATTCAAATGAGTTTCCTGACTCATTCTTTGAAATTCTAGTTTCCACCATACTAGAATCACTATGATTAGAATACATATCTATATCCATATTCTAATTAATTTTCCATTTCCTTGTATGATGTTTTCATACAACAACTGGATGTCCCAAATTATTAAATACTTTGAAAAAATCCACCCATGATTCAAAGACCATATTGTTTTTCAACCTATATTCTTCCCCAATAAAAACCCTAACATGCTATAATGGTGGGATGGATAAATCCACACTTAATAAATCCTTATTTTAATTAGATAGATTACCAATTGGGTTCTAATATTAAAAAAATATAAATGACCAACAATATTTCACAGCATTCCAAAACTTTTGTTGGTACTATATAAGAATTTAGTTATTTTTATAATCGTGGATTTTAAAATAATTTTGATAACCCATAAAAGGAGATGGTTTATTATAGAATAACGTATTATATTATAAGAAATATATTTTTGTTTTAATAGTTTATAAATCCTTTTTTAGATATTATATTTTGGATTTTGTTTTGGAATAAATTCATTGTGGGAGAATAACCAAAAATGTTGTGGATTTTATAATATCAATATCATCACCAATTCACATTGAGTGTTCCAAAGGTAACACACATGTATTGAAATTATTGAAAGATTAACATGTGAAAATTATGTATATATTTATAAACAAAATATAGAACATTAATTAATTATTGGTATGGTTGAACATTAAAGAATATTAGTTGTTATATTTTTAAATTAGTGTGTTTGTGATTTTGGAATCCTTGGAATATTATTCAATATTATTTTATATCTTAGTACGGTGAAATATGTGAATTTATGGAACATTAATACATTACATTAATAATGTTTTAACGACACTATAATGGTTATATGAATGTGACACTGAATAGGATACGTAGTGGAGTGGAAAATCATGCGACTATGGAAATTTTTTTTTCTATTTATTATTTTAAACATGAATCATTATGTTTTTTGAACATGATTTAAAACTGAAAAACATTGATCTATAAAATTTAATTTAATAAGGACAACAAAAGAATGATTATTCAATTTCCACAATCTATAAACAGATGAATTAGGAATGAAAAGGAATTTATTAATGGATTTAGAAAAATGTATTACATGATGAAAATATGGTATGAAATATTTTTTTTCTTAGGAAAATGGAATTTTGATATGATAAAATGGATTTTTATAATAGTGTTTAATTAGTAACACATAATGTAATTTTTTTTAAATCAATATTGTATGATCATTTTCAAAAATTATCCTAATAAGTGAATTCTTGAGAAGGGGATTAAAAAGATTTTATGATGAATTATTTTACTTTTGATGATGCTGTGACTATGAATAACGTGAAAATTGTCTGAATTTTTTTAATTGTATTTATTATGATAATAGTATAAAAAATGATTAATTAGAGCATTATTACTATTAGTATACAAATCATATTTCAAAATTGAGGAAGGAAGAATAAGGAACCAAATGAAATATTACAGTTCCTGATATTGGAGAATAAAAAATGGTTAATGTGTTCATTTATTGTGTTTAGAGAATTATGATATTTTATAACAATATTATATTGATTTATAATTTTTACAATTATTATAAATCATATAAATTTTTTAGTTTATCTTCATTATTAATTAATCAAAATACATTTAACGATATATATAAAATTTAAAAATGTTATTCAAAAAAATGATTTTTTGGAGTAATAATAACACATTATTAAGGTATAAGTAACTCATTAGGTTCATAAGTATTTAATGAATATATGATTATTATTGATTAGTATAAATAGATTAATTAGATTGATAGAATGAAATAAAAATAATTGGTGAAATTTAAATTTCTTAGTTATTTTATGAACATTTTATTTATTATGATTACCTCATTTTTGAATTAGTTTAATATTTGTTACAAATTATATTATGGATCAATATATGTTTTCATGGAGATTTTATTAGTATTTTGATTATTTTTTCAAATAATTAAAATGTATTAGGATAATATATGATCAATATGTTTATATAATTTTTATGGGTCATTATGAAAAACAATATGTTGTTTTGGGTTTAAATCTTACAATATTTTCGAATTTTTTATTCTATTTTTTTCTATATTCAATTGTTTTGAATTTATATACGTAATTAATAAATTAATTTTCAAATAAAAACTTTTTTGGATGAATTATTTGAATCTTTTCGTATTATTTATACTATCATTGAGATTAATTAGCAAATTTATACTATATTAACTATGGTCATTCTATCTTGTACTAACCATTGATGGGTTCGAAAAGTAAACCGATATTTATAGAATAGATTTTAATACATTAGTAGTCCTTATGAACTATCTGCTATCTATTTTATTTAATTATTCATTATAATATCATATTTTCTATTCAACATGGAATACGATATAATATATTTAGGGAAATAATGATTCATGAAACAAAAGTAGGAAATTAAATTTATGTATATGTATAAACATGTATATATCATATCTTATATAATATTGTAAATTTTTTTTAAGAAATGGTGTGGGATCGCGAAAATGATCTTATTAATTTTACAATATTTTTTGATTAATCATTTATATTTTCACTAATATATGATTTATATTTCTATAGTAATTATCAATCTCATAAAAATTTAGTCATGAATTATATATTAATCTTTAGCCATTATCATTATCTTCAATCTCTAAATTTTTATTTCCAACTATTTTTAACTTAATCTACCGTCCAAATTATGTAATTTTAATGTAAAATTTAAATTTTATACTCTTAATTATCAAGGGAACTTTCATTATAAAATTATTCAATTAGTGTTTAAAATATATGACTTATAAAATATTGGACCCCTAACAATGAATATAATTATTTTTTGGGAATTATATTTAAGTGTCCGATAATGTGACACAGTTAAAATATAATGTAATAGTTTATTATTTACAATAGATATCATATAATTAATTACTATGATTCAAGAAACATTTTATTTTATAAAATATCTTAATATTAAATTTTTTTTATAACCAAAATATTAAATCTATATGTATAAATGTTAAATACCACAGTTGGAATTATATATATAATGGTTTTAAATTATGAATATATATTTATCATTGAATAATAAAAAATTAATCAACTCAGTATAATGATATTTTATACTTTGACAATTTTTCATCATAAAAATTGTTGGAATTTTTTCTTTCATTACGATTATAAATAATTTCAACTATTTATTTAAATTTTTTTGGGTTATAATGTAAAAATTCATCATATTACTGAATAACGGAAATACATAATTCTATCAATCATTAATTAATTTCCTTTAATAAAATTAATTTAAATCTAACAGTATTTTTAAAACTATATATAAAAGTTATATAATTATCCATTAATTATAAATAATCTAAATAATTAAATACAAATCAGTATAATACTAGATTTTGGGAGAATTAAATCTTTTGATATTATTTTTTCTTGTAACAAGCATTTTTTTCATCATTCATTTTGATATTATATTAAAATTGATCACTTATGTATCTAAAATTTTAAATTTTAATTATTATTTAATTATTTAAAACCATGAGGTTAAAATATTATAAGTATTTTTCCTTTATTTCGTATCATTATAAATAATAACCATCATGAATATTTTTCACATTGGTAATAGTATGAAATATAAAATTATGGTAAAACATTAGGGTAATTCAATATAACACCACAATCACATTACTTTAACCTATTGTATGTTGTGGTTTGTTAAAATATAATATATATATTAAAATATATAAATATCATGGTGTCTACCATTTATTATAACAATTATATTTTTAAATAAAAATATAAATACAAAATATTCAACTCTTGATTTTAATATATATTATATTTTTTTAGTGAAAAAAATATATTATGAATGAATCGAAATTAAAATTTTTAAGATAAATAAATTTTGCATTTGATGTTAAATTATTCTCAGTTTTTTGGCGGTGGTAAAAATTTCTTATATTTTTACACTACACTATCTCATTTCTTTTGTAAATTGTTAGAGAAACAAGTATATGATTTACAAAAATTTATAAGAAATATTTTCCTATAAAATATTAAGTTCTGATTTTTTTTAATTAATATTCATATTAAAGACAATATATTCAATTGAATGAATTTCCCCATAAATAAAATGAAAAATATTTTTGGATAAGTAATATTTTATTGACTAATTTCAGAGTATTATTAATCCGGATAGAGAAAAATTGTGACTTTAAGAGGTATAAAATATAATCCATGGACTATTTTTGTAACTATTGACACCAAATATATAAATTTATAACTCTTAAAATATAAAAAATGTTGTAATACTACTAAAGAAAAAATGTGTAAAATAGAGCGATAAATAATATGAGATGGTTTATAATCACAAAAAATTTAATATAAAAATTATTTTTTGATTAGATATTGTCCCAAGAACCATTTTATTGGAATAAATATTAAATTTGATTCTTTTTCTCTATTAAATGAATTATATATATTGATTTTTTTTTGTAATTTGGTTTTTTTCATCTCTATACATATAATAAGGACCCTTCTAAAACAATTTAGTCTTGAAGTATTAACATTAAACTTCTAAAAAAATATAAAAAATTCAATCCTTTATTCTATTGCATACTCCACGTTATTATTATCTTCCTTTATGAACATATTATAATGATTTAAGGTGTTATATAATGATGGTCCCTTAAAAAAAGGTATTAGTCATAAATTAATCCATTAATGATTATTTATACATATACCACAAATATAACATTTTTAACTATCTCAAAAAATGTAATTTGTTATAATCAATTTACTATAATTTTTTAATCATGATAGAATTTTTGTTATCATTGTGTATTCGATCAATGCAGAAATGAATGTATCTTGCATTCACATGTGAAGACTACCATGTCAATGTGTTGATATGATTCATTTTAACTGATTTCATTTCATGGATGGATATAAAAATATAATTAATAAATATGTAATTAATTTTTTACATAATCAGTATTTTTCAATGATAAAATATTATTTACATTTCTTTTGTTCTTTTCGTTAGAATATTATAATATGGTTCATATGTACGTATGAATCCCTACCTCCAAGAACAACATAATTTATTTATGTATCTCTTCAATTTATATATAGTAATATATATATTTATAATTAATATATATTAGATTATGTTCTTTAACATTATGGAAACATTAATACTTCATAATAGAAAAATTATAGAATAATAAAATACATACCACTGATAACGTAATATTTAAATAAATATTTTTTATAAAATTTTTATGTATATGTCAAAATTAGATAATATATATTAATATATTTATTATTATATTTCTATTATAAAACTATATGAATTTACAAATTTAATATTTTTTTATAGATAACATGAAAATAAATTTGGACTTATTGTAATCAGTATTCATCTTAATAATTTTTCATTGGTCATATTTTTTTATAATCCTATATGCAGTTAAGAGGTGTATATAATACACATTTATAATGATTTATAATAAATATATATATTTTAATTGAATTTAATATAACATTCTATGTTATTTATTTCACGGTACATGTGTATCAATTGTAATCAATGGAATAATTTTTCATTTTACCATATAATTTTTTACTGATGATGTTTATAATGACTGATTCAATGATAACATAGGATGATATATATTTCATAAATATAATAAATATATAATTTTACTCTATATATTTATATATATATATTTATCCATTAATTTATATCTATTTGTACATTAAATCGTTTGAGAAAATGATTTTATGAAAATATAAATTTATTTACTCTTTCTATAGGCGATCATTTTCTTTCTTGTCCATGATTTATATAAAAAAATCATGAATGTTATTAATATTATATAAATATTTTCAAATGAAATATTTATCCCTGATTTAGAAACTATAAAATGGTTTAAAACTAATACACATTTCATTATGTATGAGGTGTTTTTTGCAATGTTTTGAAAAAAATTAATTTTTTAACATTTACCACAAAAACATATTCCTACCATCGGGAATAAAAATTTTCAATATTCCACTATAGGATTAGGATCATTGTAAATAATATCATTAATATTATATTTCATAAATTAATTTTTTTAATTTTTTTGAAAAAATAAAAATGGAATTTGGAAAAAAAATAATTTTTTTAATAAATTTTATTATATCAATACATCAAGAGATATTACTTATGCTTCACAATGAAGCGAATTCAATTATACAAACATGATTATTTCTCAATATGGATTATTGTTATAATAATGAAACCCACTTTTGATTACCTGTTTTATGTAATGGTGAAATTTAAAATGATATTAGGATATTATGGAATGCATATGTGAGAATTGAAATTATGTGATTGGTGGTCCCCTATAAATTTAATGTTCTAGTCACATTGGAAGTTTTGAAAGAAAACAATAGTACATAATAGACCCTGAACATCTTCCACTAGGTTCTTTATTAATAAAACCCTTGTTATATGTGTCATAAATAAAACTAGTAATCATATAATGGGAAAAATAGAATCATAAAAATTTGTTACCATATATTCCAATGAATTGGAATCACCATTAAAAATATTCTTGATCATATATAATAATAACATGAACTAATGTTCATGAATACAAGATCATATAATTTTAAAATCATACCCACCAATTTTCATTTTTTTAATATTTTCCAAATCTCTGATCATGTCACCTAATTTTATAATCCATAATTCATTACCACTACCCAAAAGGTATTACATGACAATTTTTATGAATATTCATTGATATATCTATAAATATTTAAATAATAGGATAATATTATGTGGAAAAGGCATAACATTTAAGTGTTATATCTTCAACCATATTCGTACAATATAAATGGAAAATGGAACTATTATCGCCAACTATAAAATAGTCTAACATACGTCATCCAACTGTAGTTTATTTCTTTTTTCAACACAAACTCGGGAATATATTAATTATCATTATATTAAATAATAAATATAATGAAATTAATCAAACTTCCCCACTGTGTTTTATTTTTTACTATATTATTCAATAATTTCTAAATTTATAAATACATTCTGAATTATTAAAAATAATATTGTCAAAATTAATAAAAAATACATTCAAACTATATTAAAATTAAATTAAACAATATATATATTATAAAATTATATATCATTGATAAAAACATAATTCATTAATATGGAATGATTGAATATAATCTTTCATGTCCATTTTTTCTAATGATGAACACCTACTAGTTCTATCTATTAGAAATTATAATTTATAGACTAGAAATAATTTTAAATCAATTTGAATGCCTAACATTCACTTATTATAAATAAAATATAGTGTATTTTATAAATAAATACAATTAATTAAAAATGTGAATATTTTTATTAGAGATAATAATAAAATTATTTCTTAAAACATATTGTTGATTTTTTTTAAATATAAAATAATCAAAGTAATATATTTCAATACAAAAAATATCAATATATAAGATATTGATATATCTATTTTAAATATACTAGTAAAACATTAATAAATGAATTTCATTTAAATAGAAAATCATTAAAAAATAATATTAATAAAATTAATATGAAAAAATAATATGATACATTAAATATAATATATTTCATTATATAATATTGAATAATTAACAAATAAATTGAATGTTTTAAATTAATACATAAAAAATGTACACTTATCTTTTTTTTGAAAAATAGAGCATAAAATATATATATATTTTCATTATAAATAGATAATATATAAAAGCTACATGAAATGTTACGAAGATAAAAATGGAATAAAAACAACCAAAAATAATATAAAAAAAGTATGCATTTAGACATTATAAAAAATTTACATTAAGAATATATGAGATGAAATATTTTTCTAGTAAAAAATAGGGATATAAATTTATGAAATATTACATTTATAAAGAGTAAATATACATTTTTCATAAGAATTATCGTACGTTAATATATATAGATAAGTAATGGTAAACATTAATGTATTACATATATGAACATAGAAATGTTTTTCTATTAGTAATCATATAATATTATGATATGAATGACTTAAAAACAGACCCATATTTTTCTTCTCAATAGTGAAAGGAATCGGAAAAGAAAAATCTAAATCATCCATCGATTAAAATATATGGTATAATTAATGTACAAATTTTCAAATATATAAATATATACACATGTAGAAAACATTAAATATAATTATTACTAAAACATATATTACATGACATGTAAATAATAAATTGATATATTATATTTAATCAAAAAATAACTTAGGTTAAATATATTCATTCAATATTCAAATATAATGAATATTTAAATTAAAATCATTATATTTTAATTTATGTCTATAAAATAATTCTAAATAATTTTTAAGAATCATCCAATATTGAGAAAATTTTTGAAATTGGCCAACAAAACAAAATGTTTTACAAATGTAATTTCAAGAATTCAAAATTCAAAATATGATATTCAAATAAAAAACAATAAAATATATTTAACATGAAAATAAATATATGTATATATATATATACATTTATTTATATAAAATATATATTTTATATGTATTTAATGGTTTTAGTTATAATTAATCATTTTATCATAAAAGTATCAAAAAAATATATAAAATTATCTAAAATTATTTTATCATAACCGTATATTTATCTAATAAAAAAATAATATTTAATTATCATTAATACTAACTAAATCATGTGAAAAGATTTTTTAATGTACATTTAATGCAACATAGAAATAATATTAAAAAAAATTATTAAACATTTTATATAGTAAGAAATAATGTATAAAAATGATGAAGTTATTATAGAAATATAAATAAATAAATGATGATTTGGATAATTTTAACTTTATAATCTAAGAATTTAATATCAAATGACATTTATGAATTCAAGTCATGACATATTCCACGGTGTGGTTATATCATATGGCAGTATAAGGAGATATCATGAAAATAAAAGGTTATTGTATTATAAAATATTACAATATAAAATGACTACATTGTTTTTTACTATTAAATTTTATTAATCAGGATAATGTTACTATTTTATGAATTTTTTTTTTTAAATATCAATTGTTTTTTATAATTAACAGACATTGTACATATAAAAAACATCAAATTCATACATTATAAATATTAAATAATTACAATTTCAAATATCTTTTTCAAATTTCATTAGTACCATATTTATTGTATATTAACAATAAAATAATTTATATTTAGAATTTATTATTTTAATGTTTAAATATATTATTTAAAATAATGGATTTATGTTTATAAATAATTTAATATTATATTTATTTAGCGGATCATTTTTTGGAAAAATTAAATATTTATTTCTCCAGGGAGAAATGATGCATATTAAAATAAATTTCAGGCTTACAGAAATGTCAACTTTTTTATACAATCCTTATATGAAATTCACAAATTAAACTAGGAAAAATATAATTTTTTTCAAGGAGATTAAAAAAAATTATATAGAATTTTCAAAATAATATCATGATCATTATGATAATATATTTTTCTTGATGATAAAAAATATTGAATTAATACCTTCTTGTATAATTGCTTTATATATTAAATAATATTATAAAATATATATAATAAAATAGAATTTTACTCAAATATTTTTTGAATTTCTATCAATAATGCTATATAATAGGAATACACGTTTGAGCTATTCAATAAATTTATATATTAAAAAAAACTACAAAATTATTTTGTTATAATATTTTTTATTGTAGAAACCACATATTTTCTCTAATTACATTCCCTTGTACATAGTAATATTATTATATAAATAATGAGGTGATTAACCATTAAAATTTTACCTAAAAAACTAAATTAGAATAAATCAATTAGTCAGATATTCATTACACCAATGATTTTCATATACATAATATGAAATTAATGAATTTTTATATAACCACAACTATGATACTCTGTGAACATGATGTAGATTCACCATTTAATTATTTTTCTGAAGTGATTATTATATGATAATATTCATTAATTATACAGTCATGTAGACTATTTTCCAATGTTTTACTCTTTCAATTATCTATTTCATCATTATTAATTTTTTAATACATTTCAAAACCAATATTATCATTTTCTCGTATTCAAACTAAAATTATTAAACATTTTACGAGTTGTCACTCCAATTTAAATTAATTATTATTGTATATTTGGAATGTATAGAAAATGAATTTTTAGGTGATATCATCTCGTTAAAAAAGTTATGCCTTTTAAAAGGTTATCTCACATTTTAAAAAGTCAATAAAATAATGTTGAGTACCATTCCAATCATCTATTTGAGAAATGTTATATGTAAAAATCTAATCCTTCGATCTAAATTTATATAAAAATCATGTGGTTTTATAATTTAGTTTCCAATTTAATTTTAATTTTCAAACATTCATAATACATTTTCAATTATATATTTTCATTTTATAACGCATGAAATCCATACTATTGAATTATTCATTATTTATTAAAAGGATTTATAATATTTCATTCATACCATTTTTATCATTTTTTTAATTATTCCATAAAGTTTCATTAGAACTTATTCTTGTTAGATATATCATAAATTCAAAACATTTTTAATTCTTCCAAACATTTTAGAGTTAAAAATAGTCAATTGAATTTCATCTCTATGTGATGGTTGGAATAAATATATTTTATTATTATATATCAACCAAAATACAACATTTTCTATGGTACAATACTTATTTTTTGTATGATAAAATTAAGTAATATATACAGAAAATGTTCTTCGTATAATAATGGTGAAACCGGGGATCATAAAAAATGATGATATTCACGCACATTTAAATAAGGATGTCATAAATTAAATAATTTATTATAATTAAATACAGATATATTATAGTGAAAAATAGTATATTTTATTTTTTTAACTCATTTTGTAATATATCTCAAGAAATATGGATAATTCATCCAGTTACACAATATGTTATTAGGAATTATTAAAAATAATAAAATTTGAAATGCTTCTTATTAAGTACCCAAATTATAAAATGGTTGTTGGATAATTTAAAAAATATGCTTCTATATATTCACATGTCTCATCAATGGTGTGTTTTAAATAAGATAGTCATTGGACAATGTGTTATATTTTTAATGTGTATAGTGATCACTAACAAAAGTAGTTCCATTTGAATAATTACTCAGAAGATGACAGTAGAAATATTTTATTGCACACATTAGTATAAAAATTAGGATAATTCACATGGTATTGTTTGTAATTGAATATAATAGAAAAAATAATAAAATTAATTTTATTAAAATGTAATTTAAATATTAGTAATAATTCTTCTATCTTTAAAATATAGAAATGTGAGAAAGATGAATTTGAAATGTTCACTAATGGATGTTATAAATATTAAAATAAATAGTGATATTCCTAAATTATATATAGATTTGATCATAATAATTATGAATTAAAGTGGGGCATTAAGTGTAATGTTTGATAATTTATTAATGTATTATAATTAACATGAAACATGTGATGAAATAACTAAAACATCTAGTTAGATTTTCTATATATTATTAAATACTATACTTATAAAAAACCATGATGATTTAAAATATATAATTTTCTATATGATAGAGTTACGATATGGAGACATACTCAATAATTTATTTTATGAAATTGTAAAATATTCACTTATTGTGTAATTGATGTTAACAATAAGTAAATAGCTAAGTACTTGTATTTATAAATTAATTTTTGATTTATATTCTAAATATTCAATTAATTTTTTAGCTATTTTATTTTATAATTTTATTATATTAAGGGAAATATTATATAGAGAGTTACAAACTATGATTAAGAAGTAGTTTAAATAAAATAATATTGTTACCGAATAAAAGGAAACTCCTAAATATACAAAATATAATGAAAATTCATTTTTATACAAAAAATATTAAAAATATATATATAATTGGATAATCATACTGAAATTAATGTATGGATAAATTAATTTCATTATATTTATATTAATAGAGGAAAAATTTAATATAATAAGCTTTTGGATGTCATTGAGGCACCCAAAATGATAAATTCCATGTCTACATATTGAAATACATACATTACACATATTATTGATTTCATGTCACATTACCCAAGCCATATATATATATATAATAATATTTCTATAATATCAACATTACATATCTAAAATAATAATTAATTCTAATTGTTGGTAGGTATAGTTCGTTTGAGGATATGATGCATAATCTTATTTTTTTATGGAAGCATGTGATCATTTCTCTATAAACAAATAATGCTAAACACTCTTCTAGAATAATAATATGATACAACCATATTATAAACCAAATAATAGAAATATATGTACATAGTCATCTTAATCACATATAATTATTAATCATTATAATATTTAATCAAGATAAAGATATAAACTATATGAGAAAACATGAGGATAATATTAATAACAAACAAAAAATTATTGAATAATTGTATACATCCATTAGTCAAAATAGATGGACATGTATTCTAATATGATCAGACATATACCATGAAATAATATTGAGAGATAATAAAAAATCCATGTATTCTATTATTGGGAATTATTGCATTGAAATTTAATGCAACCATAACCATAAATACGATAACATATTCGATCATGGATAATTTCTTATTTTACTTAGTCGATCATTCATCCCTACTTATATAATAATTTTATAAATAAAAATAACCATTTTCAAAATTAATTCTAATTTATAAATATATATATAATATAATTATAATCATTTAATATAAATTTTCCTATATTGTTATAATTATTTTCATCATCAGTTTATTAGTATTTTTATTGATATATTCATAATTAGAATTTTAGAAATTAATATACATTAAGTCATATATTATTCATCATTCCATTATTATCTAATGTAATATATCATATAAAATATTATGATATATAATACCCTAATTACATTCTCTTATATTTTTAGTCCTGATTCATGATGATGGATTTGATGTTTAGTTTATTCTATTAATTTTTATGAAAAAATATTGTTTTTTGATATTATGTTAATTACAAATATAAAATTTCATATAATATAGTCCAAATTTTTTTCTCTTTAGTTTATAATAATTCATGTATTAATATTATTAGTTTCATCAATGATAGAAATTTATTACATAGATCGTGTATGTTTTTAAATTTATTTCAAAAAATTATTATATACTCGAAGAGTGAGTATGAATAATAATGTGAATCATTCTGAATAATTTTATTATTTTAGAATTATAAATATTTTAATTATACATTTTTATAGTATTGAGTCATATTTTATTATAATTTGATATTGAATAAAACTGTAGATAAAAAAAATCACAATGGAGGTCATAATATACATGTGAATAAAAATAAAATTGACCTTATATGTAATGTATTGAAGGTATACAATGTTATTTATTTTCCAAAGAAAAATAATTCTATCCATATCATTTTAATTCAATTTATATTATTAAATTACTAGATATTACTATAAATAATTTGGAATAAATTATCAACAATTCCCTTAATATAATAAAAAAAATTAATCTCAAATTAAATTTATATTATAGAATAATTGATTCATTTTAATACTGGAATTTATTAGAATATACAAAGAGATAAAATAGTGTGAATATGAATTTTTATAATTCACTTTATAAAATGACAATTGAAAATTCAATTAACGCATTATAATGTTTAATTTCTAGAAGACCTAGACCTATAAGAAATGTATATGATTATTAAGGGGTTATTTGGTAATATTTTTACCTATTTTAAGTTCCTTGGGGTATATATATTTTTGTTGTGGGGAAAGATCATTTTATTAGTAAATAGAGTGGCATCATTATAATCATATAAATTAAGAAAATATTAATCAAATTTTATATTTATTTCATATTATACTAATACATAAAACAACTTTATTGATACTTTAAAAAATTGATCTTCATAAACACATTTTTTATTAATGTTGTTAATAATTATGTTTTCTATTTTTTAACATTGAAAATATAAATCCATTAATAATTATTAAATTAATAACATTATTCCTCAAATAAATTCTAAGTCATGAGAATTGTTGACAAAAATTTATTTCATTAGATCATGGAGATGGAAAAAACTCTAATGTGTTACTAAATTTTTTATTTTTTATTAGTCACCTAAAAATTAGTCTGTTAAGAAAAATTTCAAAAACATACCATAATATAATTTTTCCATGGTCAATTAATGAATTATTTTAGTTTAATCAAAATTTATTTATCATTTTTATGAATTTATCGTAAAATATATATAAAGATTATAATTAAAGTCTATTTTAAAAAAATAAGAGATTCTAAACCTTGAATGCTCATAATAGTGTTTCATATCAACTTTTAATTGAAAAAATGTTAATAATTTCTTTTACATATTATTTATTATTAGATATATTATGAAAATTTTATTAATATATTATTATTTGTAAAATACACAGTAGGTTGAAAAGAATTTCCTTAGTGAAATCATTTCCAATTTTTTTAATCACATATATTTAATTATTTATTGTTTATTCATTTAGTCCAATTAATGAATAAATTTTAATATTTATATGTTATACATTTAAATATTTGTTTTCTAATAATACAACCAATTAATATTTAATGAACATGGGGAATTATTATTAATTTCATTTTAATATAAATACATTAAATAATATATACTGATTTTAATTACATATGTCAAAATCAATATAACTTTGGATTTTTATGTGAATAACACTATCAATAATTTTGATTTATTTGAGAATGAGGTATAATGAAATCATGGTCCTTAAATTATACCACCCCCAAAATAAATTATTTCATCACAATTTTAGTTTTCAATCACGGTTGAAAATGAAAAATTATGTTCATATGTCATGACCACATCCACGCAATATGTACCCCTCCTTTGCTGGTAATTGAAGAAGAGATAGTGACACCCGATTCCCATCCATAGTTGGCCCCCAATTGGTGAATAACACTGAGGGTACAACAAAAACACTATTAATAGGTAATACACTCTACGATAAAACATGTGGAAATGAAACATAATATAGAAAACAAGGAAATCAGTCTCAGACTACAATATAAAAAATTCTAAGTACATAAATATAATTTCATGTAAGAACATCCACAAATTAATGGAAAAATTATAAGTACAAAAATCGGGTACACATGACAATGACCTTGAAGTTCAAAAAGATTCTATAAAACACCAAACTAGATGTAACCATCACGATCTCCATCCTTCTACAACCAACATGAGAAATTTATTATATATATGGGTATTGTATAATAGTACACTCAGTATGATCCTCCTCGAAACCACTCCTATAATAGTAATGAAATAATACTAATGTAAAGTAAATAAAATGTAAAACTAACTCATAACATTTATTTGATATACTATGTTCCAAGACTCACTATAGATTCTATCACCATGTATCATATACAATAGAATATAATATTGCAATGAATATGAATAGTTATATGCTATCACTTCCCCACTTGTTTGCTGATTTACCCTAGTATGACACGTCCTGATCATATCTTGCCTAAAAGGACTACCTGAAAATAATGCGTCCAAGCACCACAAAATGAACCTCATGAAACAAACCACCACATCCACCTAGCCAAAAGTGACCAGGAAGTTTGAAGGATCCACCCCAACCTGCATAACATGTATAATACATCAGGTATTTTTCCTCATCCATTCTATCCCATACACAGTGTATGGATCCTATGAACATCACTACCTATACACATTATTCTTATAGTATCCCTCAGTAAACTATACAATAAATTTATTCCATTAAATAATCAATATCCATTAAATCCATCTGCACACATATTTTGAGATAAATAACCATAACGCAAACCAGTACATGTAGCTACCATGAGAAGATAGACGGGATAAAGGTTCTAGTCAGCATTCTATGCTCTCATCAGGATGTTATGGAAAATAGCACCAGGGATCACAACCAATGGGGTGTCAGTTTAACTAACCAATAGGATGAAAAATCATATAGAAACCAAAAAGTACATGACATAATGTGGCTCACCACCACACTATAGGAATACAAATGTCTTAGATTCAAATAAAACTAACATCTATCAGACTCTTATTGCTTGTATATTAGTGTTACATATTGAGGGTATGGGTTCATGATAGAGTCAGATCAGATGTATATTTAATGGATTGAATGGAGTCTAGATTTTGGAACATATGAGTTTGCATTGGATGATAGGGTTATTATATTAGCTAGGTTCAGAATGAAATGAATTCATGAGATGCTGGATTGGAATTATCTATTTAGGGCCCCTTGTGATATAATGTACAATGATTTAATATTATAGTGGCTAATAAATAAGGTGATTCTAGTTACATGGAAATTTTCAAAGAAATGATCATGCATCATTCCTATTTGCAATTGTGTTTGAATATGTAGACATTAGGATAATCTAACCTAAATTAAATTAAATAAAACAATAATTTAATGTTAATATATTCTATATTAAATGATTAAAAGCTATAACTATTTTCCCTTTTTCAGTGAAGGATCTAGGATGACGTACCTCTTAGGTTTAGACAATATATGTTCAGAAGAATGTGCTACCATATCACCAAAAAATAGATATCTATGATGATGAAACTTATAGGAAGAAAAATTGAGAGTATTTGTGCCATAGTCTGTATTGGTATATGATATTCTTTTTATATGCAATCATAGCATACTTTTTTGAGGATGTCGATATTTATTTCGGTGTGATTTGTGATTTGAATAAGCAATGAGTGTCTTTGGCACTACTGAAGTTATGTGTGTAGTGAGGCATTAGGTGTTATTGTTTATCAGGGATGACGAAGAGTTGACTGTATCATGGGTGGACTTACAAGATTAGTTTAGAGACCAATTTCATTATTTGATCATGAATATTACAATTATCTATGAGTTTCATACCCTTAGCGATGGATTCACTAATGTTCTAGAGTTTGGGATCTATTTTAGGATCCATCTTTGATATTCATTGGACTTATATACATATTATGAGGAAATATTAATGTATTTCAAGGAGTCATTACATTCTGTGATCTTTTTTTAGGTAACACTATTTTTTGTTGATGATGTATGGCAAGTTATTATAGAAAGAAGATGTAATCTGGATGAATTTATCTAGAACAATGTCATAATGAAAGGGGAGTCATTAGGATTCCTAATAGAAAATATTTATATTATGGGGTTCATTGTTTTCAGGATAGAATATATTCCAATTAGAAAGGGGTATTCCCCATCCCTCAAAGAATCTTCTCTCTAGGGGTAGCGTCTATGAGGCCTATGACAAGGGATCAAATACTTGTTTTTTTGATGGTGGTGAAATCCAGTAGGGGTTAGAGATCGCGAAATTTCATAGTATTCGGTATGTTCTATTTGTCTTGCATTAGGATCCTCTATTGATGCAGTTTGGGGCATGGAAGCATGATTAGTTTTCTATAGTTTTGGAACGACAACATAAATATAGGGTAGATAGAGAATATCCTAGAGATGTTCCCCATCCTCAAAGAGAAGACCTTGACCATGGAGGTGGTCTCTAATTGGTTCATAGATTCTATGGGGGAGGTCATGGACAACTTCATTCTTTATCATTTAGTAGGATGTTCTAGATAAATGTTGGTCAAGTTACTCTATGATTTTATTCTACTTGGGTGCATTCCTTGTTTGATTCAGGAGATACACCCTTCCTCATTTGTCATACCCTTAACCATGATATATGAAATGAGGTAGAGAGGGTTTACATTCTCTTATCATTGACTATTTTATTTACTGGTTGAAATGAATTCGTTGAATTATCTATATAGTATGATCTAGTGTTGTGGAAGAATTTCTCTTAGGGATATTTATAATGTTTACAAATAAAGCTATGTGATGTCATCCTTGGAATGTATTAGGTGTATTCTTTACAGGCTATCATGGATTCCTTCCTGTTGAATGTTGTGCTCATCTATGTGGATTGAGAGATAACATTGTTTTCAAGTGATTGAGACCCTTTTTTGGATAGAGGTGTGTTATTTTTCATTCATGGTGGTTGAGTTTATGATGAGTTCCTCAAATTGTCAAATTTTGGATTTTACTAGGGTTGTGGATGAGTACCATGATGTCTGTCTAGATGACATTTTAGCATTACCCCATCAATGCATGATCATGTTCGGGATCAATATACAACAATGAATGTCTGTTATATCAATGAATCTATATAAGATGAAGCACTCTGAATTATGATAGATTCGTATAAGGGATTGATTATCTGTCATAGAGATATCTTGTTCAACTATGCTTGTAATCATGGGGTTCACCTGTTCTGTTCCAAAATAAGGTTGATAACATTGTGTGGTTTTGTATCGATTATCATTGCTTATGAAAAGTGACATTGAAAAAACAATTTACCACTTCAATATGTCAATGATTAATTCGATCAACTAAAGGGTATGTGTTGGTTCTTGAATATTTATTTATCGTCATGATATAATATGTTTCTTGTAAAGGATGAAGATTTCCCGAAGACTACTTCTTAATTTTCCCATCAATATTACGTGTTTGTAGTACCATCGTTTACTGTGAGGAATGCTCCAGTAGTGTTCATGGGGTTAATTAAAGCTACATTTAATTGAAATATTTCATTATGATTATGGTGGTTTTCATCAATGAAATCCATGTTTACTCCAAATTTTGGATGGATAATGAAGAGAATATATGTGATGTTTTAGGAGTTATCCACCATGAGATGCTATTTGGAATGTTTCTAATGTGTGAGTTTTGGGCTTGATAAGTTTGTTTATTGGGTCATTTTGTATCCTAACAGGGTATTAGTTATGGATCTCTGAAATGTAGAAGAAAAATTGTCTTTGGAATCCCCCATGATATTGTTCAATGTGTGATTGTTTCCCTTTAATTGCACAATATTATTAGAGCATAGTGGATTTTTTTATCATGGGTCAAAACCACTCATACAACATAAAATAGGCACGACCATGTGATTTTATGTACTTATCATTATTAGATGGATTTTGTGTATCTGAAGGAGATGATGGTCTATTACGACTATATCCGTATTCCAACAGAAGGAGTTAAATTTAATGTTTTCTATGATGATTCACATATTGTTTAGTTTTTGTTCATATGGAATTGTGATCTTTAATTTCTTATGTGTCTCAGTAGTTACATTCCCCTTGATCATAACTATTCCTCCCATCATCGTAGGTTGGATGTTGTGGTGTTTTACCTAAAGTTGTGGTTACAGTAAATAATTAGTGATAACATTATGTTTTTCAGCAATCCAAATTAATTAGGTATGTATTCTCATAGTATGACATGAACTTGTCTTGTATTAATGGAATGAATTTTTATAATTTAATACATTGGTATTTTATATAAACCATGAATTGTAATTTTGTATTCTATGTTCCAAGATGGAATTCAGATATTAATGTAGGGTGTGAGTGGCATGAACTTGTCTTTATCAAATGATGGTGCAGTGACCTATGGTTCAATTATTCGAGGGAATCTCTATTTGGGTGGCCATGAGGTGGAGTTCTCGAGAGATGATATTATTTGTGGTGAGGCTTGCCAAGGGGGTGGTTTGTAGAGGAAAAACATGTGTGTTGTTCAATGTAAGGATTTTCAATCATTTGTGATGTGTTAGACGGTTCCCAGGGAGATACACACTAGTGCCGAAAACGTAATTTACATCGGTTATTTTTCATTTATTAAGTCGTTTTTAGACGATGTTAATACGTATGATGTTACAAATAATGTTTTTTACGATGGTAATTAAAAAACCGACCGTAAAAAAAATAACATCATGGTATTTATCATGTCGGTTAATTAATAATCGACATGAAAAAACTAGGGGGAGGGTTTATAACGTCGGTAATTATAAAACCACTGTGATAAACCAGTGGGGGTTATCACGTTGGTTATATAATAACTGATGTGATAAACCTGTGCGGGGGATGTTTATCAAGTCAGTTTTTAATAACCAACGTGATATGCCCCTGTGAAATGGTTTATCATGTCAGTTATACAATAACCAGCGTGCTAAACTGGTCAAGGGAGGGGGTGTGTTTATCATGTCAGTTATTTCCTAACCGACGTGATAAACCATTTCCTAGGCCTTTTATCAACTCGGTTATTAAATAACTTATGTGATAAACCATTCCACAGGTTTTTTATCACGTCGGTTTTTCAAAAACCCTATATGATAAACCATTCATGATTCCTTTATCACGTCGGTTATAAAATAACTGACGTAGAAGACACATTTTTTAAAAAACAAGAATTCAATCCTCCGCTCTGCCCAGAAACAACCAGAAACCAAATCAAAAATTTGTACCACAAAAACATAAGTAGATCAAAACAAGAACTAAAGAAAAATTAAGCATTTACATTGATAACATTTAAAAAATACCCCACTGAAAAACCCTCCAACCACCCCCTAAACAACACCCTCTCACCACACTTGACAGCCCCCCATCACAACCCTGGACTTCCCCCTGACCCTCATGTATACCCCCCCTACACAACCTGGATAGCCCTCCCCCCACCCCAATAGACAGCCACCACCACACCCCTAGACTGCCCCCATCCCCCTTGGACTGCCCCAAACAACCCTGGACAACCCCCCACCCTCATTTATACCCCACCCCCTAGACATCACTCCCACATACATGGACAAACTTCTAAAAGCCCTAAATAGACCAAAAGATACCACAAACAAACCAGAACCCCTTCACCCAACTAGATTGCCCCCCCCACCACACCCTGGACACCCCCACACCCATAGGACATCACCAACACCCCTGGACATCCCCCCTCCCTTTTGTAGAACCCCACACCCCCTGGATAACACTCCCACACCCCTGGACAGCCCTCCCGCGATCATGAAACAGACCAAAAAGTTACCAAAATCATACCAGAAACCCCTCAACCGACAAGATAGCCTCACACCTCACCCCTTGATGTCCCCCAAATCCCCATCTACACCTTGGACCCCCACCCTACCCAGGAATACTCCTCACCACACAATAACATCCCCCACACCACTGGACACCCCCTGGATAGCCCTTACACTGTCCCAAAAATGCTTCCTACCCCTGGACTGCCCCCAAACTCTCATGGACACCCAGCCCCCCCCCCCCCCCCCCCCCCACCAGAGAGCTCTTCCAGACCCCTGGACACCCCACCCCACTGAACACACCCCACACCCTTTGAACCCCTCCCCCAGACCAGAATCCATACTATAAAAACCATCATAAGTAGTCCAAAACAAGAAGTATAGAAAAATTAAACATTCACATATATAACATTAAAAAACATACACAATCAACTTAAAAAACTAAATCCAACCTAAATGACTACCAAATACACAATTAGAATGACATTTTTCAAATTACAGTTTACATTACATGCAAATAAATTTCAATCAAACCTATAAGATAATTTGACCACTCCACTTGTAATTGTTTGATGACTTCAACAGTATAGGGATGAGAGTCATCAAAAATCTACAAATGAAAAGTATAGTAGTTAATGTGTATAATAAATAAATCAAATAGAATATTTTGGAAAAATTTTAGAGGAAATCTTAACAGGTAAAAATTCACAGTTGCCCCGGTTGTTATTATTTCCTACATAAATCATAACATATTATATCCAAATTCGATGATGTCTTGTTATTCATGACAATTCTGTTTGAATGAGTGTACATTTAATATATTATTTTTATGTAATAAATCAAAAATTACCAATTATAAATCGATATTTACCTTCACATTTACATATTTGATCTTTGAAATCCTTTTCATTATGTTTTTTCGAATGTAGACCCATCCCTTGTTAGAAAATAATACGAATGGGGTAAATTTAAAATTCATTAATATATATAAAACTATTGATAAATTGAAACATACTTTTCAAATATATTCTTAAAACTTTCCAGCACATCAGCATGGACACATCATATCCAATAAAGTGTTTTCTTCCATGGGAAAAAATCCCTAACATCCAATGATCACTAATAAAAGGAAATTTATGGTTAGTGGATTTTTTATGTTAAAAGATAATGAACTCTTTGAGGGAGATGTGTTTCATACCTCTCCCAAAAAGGCATCATCCAACATTGTGTGACTATATCCTTTTCAAGTCTTTCAGCAATATAAAGCATTCTTTGTAACTCATCCAATGCACATGCTTTAGGGGATATCAATTGTAGGTCTATGAATCCATATACATCTATCATCTCATTCCTCTCACAAGTTTTATAATGTTACCTAATACAAAATATACATAAGTTTAAATTTTTAATAAATATAATGCAGGGAAAAGTTGTTAAGACTAACATGGAAAAAATTGCACTACTTTGATGCACATCTTTTCTCCAGTAACAAGCTCCATGATATCAGTTTTCATATTCCCCACAGTTATTGCACATCCATAAACATGAGCTTCCCTTGGAAACTCATATTGACCCGCCAAAAAATTTGAATATCTTGACAATCTTCCAAGACTACCAGAATCTGTATCAGATGTCATAGCCTTTATTATTTGTTCTTGTCTATACATTATTTATTTACCTTTGAAATATTCTTGTAAAAATAAATAGAAATATATATTAGTTTTCAAATTATAACACAACATTAATAAAAAAATAAAATGACAGATATAACATTCATACCTCTATGGTAATGATGCGATGAAGTCTGGATGGCCAAATAAAAAATGGCCGATACTATGTCCAATTGTCATGACCTCATCTACAGGAAATGGTACTCATGCTGATCAATCAATAATATCCTATACAGTGACCATCTGATTCTCTACCTCAAATTTTTGGTGATGAACTTTATCTCGTATAAAATATACCAACCCAAATGAAAATATATGATGTTGAGGATCATCAATATACCACTCACAATAAGTAGGAAGCTGCGGCGGAGTAGGATAAAAAATGGGGTCCGCTGGCTGAGTTGTTGGTGTGGGAGCTACTGGCGGAGGTGGAGGGTAAATAATGGGGTCTACAGGGGGAGGTAGAGGAGTGGGAGTTGCAGTCTGAAATTTTCTTCCCATGTCTGCAATGATATACTATACCGATGCTCTAATCTTTTCATCCATTATCACATTAATATTATGAACTTCAGCCTCCAAGGATTCTATTTTTTTTTATAAAACCCCTCGACGATAGAATTTGAAGAACGTGAAAACACATTTCTTACCGATAATCCTACCGTATATCCTCATTCAAGGCTAGGATGTTTGGGCATTCCCAATGCTACAGATATAATATCATGCCTCCCAGTAGCTGTAAATTCCTGCTGTGAGCTCTGTACATCAATAGAGTCCTGTATTAATTAATTGATCATTTATGTTAATGAGTGAAATTATATGATGAAAATAGTAAACATAAATAAATAAAATAGATATCTTAAAATCCTCTCAGCTACACTTCTCGGTTCTTCCGAAAGATGTTTCCCTTTTTTTACCATCTGAGCTCTCTTCTATTTATCATGTCTAGATGGAGGGAATAGAGGGGCCACCTCTCCAGAGCATGAAGACTCAAGTCTTAGTTGTTGAAAATTTTCATCCATCATTTGTTTTTCCAAAAATGCATACCCTCCCTGAGATAAACTATGAGGGTATACATTTTTAGATTGGATCTGCTGATGATATTTCCTTGTTTTCTATAAATTAAAAATAATAAATCATTAAAAACCATTAATATGATCATTTATATAAGAAATATTATAAAAGAATACTTTGCCCTTACAAAAAATGACTCTTTTCTTCTACATTAAAAAAATTGTCTCCAATTGACTTCATCTATAAAAGGATATATACGACATGGATTGTCAGGACTCCTATGAACATAAATGAATCAGATGACATGGATTATTTGAAATCAATCCATCTCCTGTCAGAAAATGATAATCATATCTTCCGAACTCCTCTAGTGTCAATAATTTCAAATTTCATATGGTAAAAAGAGCTTAAAATATTATATATACTAGAATCATTTAACGAATCGTCAAACAATATCAAAAAATCTTACCAAAATAGTCTCCAACAACTGTGATATTATCACTTTGTCCACACTTCTCTAGTCATCATACAGAATGATTAATTTTCTCTTATCCTATGTTGATACAAAAATCTTAAAATATTTTTCATTTGGACCTCTTAGAATATCATCATCATCAAACTGAACGAGTATCCTCTGATCCTTAATATGGGCAAGTTCTGATTTTGGTAAACGTGTGCACCCACGTTTACCATCCTTTGAACACTTTGTCGTAATAGGATCACCTGAGGAAGATTGGATAACTTCAAAGGGAGCATGTTAATGTTCTTCCCTAGAGTTATTACCAATATACTCATCTCCAGAATTATGTGGTTGATCAACTGAATGATCTGTCATTATCCTTCAAATAAAAAAAACAATCATTAGTTTAAAAATATATAAATTCAAATATTTTCATACTAGTATAATCAGAAAATTGAAAATTATACAATGTTACATAATATTAAACATTGTTAATATGGTAAGCATGTTAAACAATGGTAAATATGGTAAAGATGGTAAAGATGGTAAACATTGTAAACATGGTAATCATAGTAATGTAATTGTCACAGAACAAGAATAATAGATATATAATTAAGGTAATGGTAAACATGATAATTTAAACAAAACAAACATAAAACAAACAAAAACATAAAATTATTTTGATTTAATACATGTTTTAATAAATAAAAAACATACTATATCTAACATTTTATGAAGAAAATAAAAGTAAACAAGAAATAAATATATGTTACCTGTAATTTTAGGAATGTAAAAATGGATTGTTTTCCCAAATTCCTCCATCGTGATCATGTATTATGGAACAAACCATGTGTTCAACATTCTCATCACTATGGTTGGTTAATATTTCCCTGGCAGTAGGGATCTCACAAAAATCAGCATCTTCATCAAGATCATCCTCACCAATATATTGTTTATCCATTGAAAAAACATAGCCCAATGCATATCTGATTGATCTACTACATAGAAAATTTGTTTTGCATATTTTTTAATTATAAAATAATAAGTTGTGTCTTCCAATCTATTAAGATTAATAATTGTCATGACAAATTCATCATGCATGACACGATTGTTTTTGTTAAACCATTTACAGGTAAAAACAAGGACTTTAATTTTAAATTAATCAACCTCCCATATGTCTTATATCTCTCCATAATATGAACTTGATGCATAAATTGGGTTTTTGTACATACCACTCGAATAATGTGTTGCTTTTGAAAACACCAATACACCACTATTCTTAACTGTACTTTTGTTTTCATGAGCTTTCTTATGAAATGTATTGAAATTAATTTCATAACCGGACCATGTTATCGAGTTTTAATATGGACCACCCACTATCCATTTTAATGTCTCTGATACATATGATCTACCAAGAAATGTCTTTTTAAACCATGAAAAAAATGTTTTGATGTGCTCATTCAAAATCAACATTTCGTTCTACTATAGATGACATTTTTTCAACTCATTATTATAAAATGTGATATACAGCTAAGCATCAGTTATGTTATTCAAGATGTTAGATTCTAACTTCTTCATCAGTTCAGCTGACAGTGAGTTGAAATTCAAGCCATAAACCCCCTTTCCCTCATTATTAACTCGTTCATGGTGAGATGGAGGCAAACCTATGTGTTGTGTCACATCCAAGTAGTTCGTACAAAACTCTGCTACCTCCTCAGAAATATAATTCTCAATAATGGAGGCTTCAGGTCGATATGGATTCTTAACATACCCCTTTAATATTTTCATATACATTTCAAAAGGATACAACCAAAGAAGATATAAAGGTCCATAAAGATTTATTTCTCAAACAAAATGATTCATTAAATGCACCATTATATCAAAAAATATTTGATCAAAATAAATTTCCAATTGACAAAGTAAAAAATTTGCATCTTTTTCCAAAATGGTCAAATCATTCACATCAATCTCCTTTTTAAAAATTGAATTAAAAAAAATAACACAACTTCATTATAGTCTTTCTGACCTGGATGGGAAATATTCCATGCAATGCAACTAGTAGAAATTTCTACATCATGACGTGTGAATTTTGTGATTTCATACCTATCAACTTCAAGTGCTTCATTGATACAAAAGTTTTTACATTTCAAGAATAACCTTGAGGAACTTTGATATCATGATGACAAAGAAAAAAGATAATTTTCTTCCCCTTCAATAATGTATGACAATCCGGGGGAGTAAATGTTTGTCATCCATTAAGAGTGGGAGCTAAATCCAAACGTATTACATTGATAGTAAGTCTAATCTTTCATTCAACCCATATTTTGTCATTTCCTTAATATCTAACAATGTTCCAGTCAAGAAATCACAAATATTCTTCTCCACGTGCATGGAAACAATATTATGTTTAACATCATGATACCTCCAATAATGTAGCTCAAAAAATATTGACCTTTTCTTCCGAATATGTTTATCATTACCATATTTATGTGTCTTTCCCAATGTCACATCAAGGTTTTTTACCCTCTGAAAATACAAATCATGGGATAATGGTTTTAGAGTAGTATAAAATTTTGTGAGACATTGAATGCCTTTTTTAGTCTTCTATAAGGGTTATCCATAAGAAAAAACATTCGATGACCCATGTACATTGTTTTCCTCCCATGATCAATTGGCAATATGACGTCTGTTGTTCGCAAATTGTACATGTGGTATGCCCTTTAACATTGTATCCAGAAAAAATTTCATATACTTGGAAGTCATTTCTAGGTAATAGTAGCACTACATGCAGTTGATAATATTCCATTTTATAAGAATCATACATCCTAATACCATCAAGAAATAACAATTTCAAATCATTAATCAACGGTGAAAAGTAAACATCAATATCATTGCAAGGTTTCCTTAGACCAGATATCGTTATACTCAACATGACATATTTGCACTTCATACAAACTTAATGAGATAGGTCATACATTACCAATAAAACCGTCCATGACCTATGTGTTCTACTCAGGGTTCGGTATGTATTTATTCCATCTGTGCACAACCCGAGTCTGATATTTCTAATTTCATTTCAAAATAAAGAATACTTCTCATCAATTTTCTTCCATTGTAAACAATCACCTGGATGGAATATTTTTCCATCACATACCTGCTCATCATCGTAACATATTAAGATTTTAACATCATTTGAATCAACAAAAAATGTTTGAAATTATGAATTATAGGAAGATACCAAAATACCTTCGAAGGGATTTTTTTTATCTCTACATCAGCCTATGATTTTTCTTTCACCATATACCGTGATGTCCCACATTTATGAAACTCTGACAGAAAATTCATATTCCTTCCTATATATAATGCAGTCATTTGGACATGCATGTATTTTATTGTATCCTAATCCCATCGGGCATAAATTTTTTTTGTCCTTATAATGTGAATCTAGAAGATAGTAATCTTTTCGAAGAATGACTTTCATCAAATATATCATCTCTGTAAAACTTCTATCACTCTATTCCTGCTTTTCCTTCAGGATAATCAATCATAACACCGCTGACAAAACCGTAAAATTTGTACAGCCAGGATATAATGGTTTTTCAACATCATCATATAGACGTGCAACTATCAGTTATACATCAATTTGTTCTATTACAATATCGCGAATCATTTCTTCAATTCCATTAGTTTTACCATCTTGAGAATCATCATCATCCGTGAAATTCCATCCAGTTTCACCATGCTAAATCCAAGGGCTTTAACTCAGATTAAAACCATGAAAAATCAGATGATATTTTATCTCTCTACTTTTAAACTTCTTTATATTCATACATTTCAAGATTGTACAAAAATATTATGTCACTACTTGGAACATTTCATTTATAAATTTCCAAAAATTCATCAACACATTCCTCATAATCATTTCTCATTTGATGTGTCGTAATCCATATTCAACTCATTTTTTCCTGAACATCCCCCCACCCCTCTAGTCGAAACCTCACACCCCTCCTAGACACCACCCCACCACCTACCCCCTTGGACACCCATGGGACACCCCCAACCCACTAGGCAACCCCCACCCCCTAGACAACCCCCCAAACCATCTGGATTGGCCCCCACTCCCTGGGACAACCCCACCCCCACCCACCCCACCCACCCACCCCACCCACCCACCCCCCCGGGACACGCCCTGGACACCCCCAACCATCTGGATAGCCCCCCACCCCCGGGACATCCCCAACCCCTCTATACAGCCCCCAACCCCTCCACTAGTAGAAAAATGATTTTTAACGTCGCTAGTTTGACGTCAGTTTCTTATAAACCGACGTAAATAATTTTTACGGTTATTTTTTGGCGTCGGTTTTTTTAAAAACCGACGCCAAAAATGGAAAAAAATTGTTTTGGCGTCGGTTCTTAAAAAAACCGACGCAAAAAACTAAAAAATATATATTTTGGCGTCGGTTTTTATGAAAACCGACGCCATAGATGTTTTAAATAAAATTATTTGGCGTCGGTTTTTTAACAAACCGACGCAAAAAATTTAAAAAAAAACTACTTTTCGCGTCGGTTTTTTTAAAAACCGATGCGAAAAGTGAAAATATATTTTTGGCGTCGGTTTTTATGAAAACCGACGCCAAAAAATTTAAAAAAAAATTATATTGTTTTAGATAATTCTCTAATCTTTGATTTGATTGGTCGTGAGGCAAAAACGGAGTTACGGATTAAAAGTTATGGCCTTTGAAAGTTGAACTTTTTTAAGACTTCTTTTAGAGAAGGTCAACTTCCGACATCCATAACTTTTAATCCGTAACTCCGTTTTTGCTCCACGACCAGTCAAATCAAAGATAAGAGAATTATATTAAACACTGTAATTTTTGTTTTTAATTTTTGGCGTCGGTTTTCATAAAAACCGACGCCAAAAATATAATTTAACTTTTCGCGTCGGTTTTTTTAAAAACCGATGCCAACAAAATTATTTATTGTTTTTGGCGTCGGTTTTTTAAAAAACCGACGCGAAATGTAGTTTTTTTTAAATTTTTAGCATTGGTTTGTTAAAAAACTGACGCCAAAATTTTTTTTTTAAAACTTTTATGGTGTCGGTTTTCATAAAAACCGACGCCAAATTTTTTTTTTCATTTTTTGCGTCGGTTTTTTATGAACCGACGCCAAAAAGGATATTGATTGACATTTTTTGCATTGGTTTTCTAAAAAACCGACGCCAAAAGACCAATGTAAATACTATTTTGCGTCGGTTTCAAACAAAACCGACGCCAAAGAGTAACGCGGGATCGAAATTTCAATTTTTTTCACAACGCGCGTTTAACTTTTTAAAATCCCGCCTACATTTTCATACAACGCAATTTAAAATATTTTTGTTTACTATATATATATCCAGTTTCACCTTCTTTAATCATTTTCAACATCTTCGATTCAATCACGATTTCAATGTGACTTCAATCATTAATTTGAACATGGTACATATTCTATTTATTTGTTTTCTTTATTATTATTATCCTTCATTTCTAAACAACTCGATTGGATTTCTTATAATGATGATTCATTCTCATTTCTAAATACAAGTTATATGATAATAAAAAACATATCATTTTGATGGAAGCCCCTAAAACCATTGAAATATGTTTGATGTATTATGATTATTTTATTACATTTTGTGTATATGATTTTAATTTATGTTTATCATGTTTTCTTTGAAACGAGTTGTATAAATGAAAACATTGATAGGATCAACTTCTAACGGCGATAACTTTTGAACCGTAACTCCGTTTTAGGTCCACAGCCTGTCAAATCGAAGCTTAGGAAATGATCTAAAACCTAGAAAAATAAATTTTGATTTTTGGCGTCGGTTTTTATAATAACCGACGCGAAAAATATTTTTTTTTCATTTATGGCGTCGGTTTTTTTAAATAACCGACACCAAAACTACTTTTTTAAATTTTTCGCGTCGGGTTTTATGAAAACCGACGCGAAAAATTATATGAATTATTTTTTTTGGCGTCGGTATTTATAAAAACCGACGCAAAAATTTTTTTTTTCCATTTATGGCGTCAGTTTTTTTAAATAACCGACGCCAAAACTACTTTTTTAAATTTTTCGCGTCGGTTTTTATTAAAACCGACGCGAAAAATTATATGAATTATTTTTTTGGCATCGGTTTTTTACAAAACCGACGCCAAAAAATGAATGTTATTCATATTTCGCGTCGGTTTACAAAAACCGACGTAAAAATTCATATTTTTTACGTCGGTGACTTCGACGTCGGTTAAAAACCGACGTCCAAAATTAAAAAAAACCGACGTTAAAAACTGTTTTTCTACTAGTGCTCGTTGAAAGCACCCCAACCGCCTTGGACACCCCCTAGACACCCCAACCCTCTGGATAACCCTGCACCCTTTGGACAGCCCCCACCACTCTAGACAGCACCTCCACCCCTTATGGACACCACCCCTACCACCTACCCCCTTGGACACCCCCTAGACACACCCCAGCCCTCTGGAAATCCCCCACCCCCAGGACAACCCCCCGAACCCTCTGGATTGGCCCCCACCACTTGGAACCCCCCCCCCTACCCACCCACCCACTTGGACACCCCACACCCCCTTGGTCCCCCCCCACACCCCTGGACTTCACCCCCCCCCCCCCACCTCTATGGACACCCTGGATAGACCCCAACCACCTGTAAATCCACCAACTCTCTTGACAACCCCCCCAGAATCATGGGATTTTAACCTCAAGGCAATAGTTTTGGCATATCAATAGATTTTAACCTCACGAAACTAGTTATTTTATCATGCCATTATTCAAAATGAGAACAATGAATTGTATCTCCTACAATTCTAAAATGCTCTTATGTGCACTGAATCAGGTTTCCCTAGAATATGAAGACTTGTAATAGACCACAAAAATAAGTGAAGTAAATAGATAATGGAATAAAAAAATGTGATACCTAAAATTGAAAGAACCTACTATCCAAAACGAACATTCCACCATGAAAAACCATATATACTTATACAATAAATCACACACGTACAAGGAATAGGTGTATCATAATGGGTTACATATAAATTGTTGTAATATAGGTGAATGAGATCATTATTTGTCAATGACAAAAAATATTACCATCATTGTCGGACATTCATGATACAAAATCAAACGAAATATAATTAGGTGAGGATTACATGAATATTGGGATTCGGTCTAATAGATATGGGTATAATAAAAAATATGATGATGGCATAACAAGGAAAGAGGGTTTTAAATCAAATAATATTACATAGTTTAAACAAAAATATCGCAAAATATAAATATAGACTATCCAGGAAAAAAATGAATGAAATAAAGTTATGGGAGGCTTACATGAGTGTTTCGAGTTGAGATGATAGATCCGAGAAGATTAAATATGATAAACGATGATGTGAAAATTATTTTAATGCAACGAGATCAAAGATTCCATTATGATTTTCTGCGTGAGAGAGTCGTGTCGCCAGAATATCGATCGAAAAATCACAAATGAAAATCCACAGGGCGTGTTAAATTTTTAATTATTTTATAATGTCATTTATATAAAAACTAACATTATAAACAATTTTTATTCAAATTATAACATCATTTAGTAAAATAACCGACATTATAAATATATCTAATACAGCTTTTTTTTCATCTGGCATTATATAACCGACGTAAAAAATTCCACGTTTGGGTTTGTTACGTCAGTTGTAGAATAACCGACGTAAAAATTTCCTCAGAATTCATAGTTTTTTTACATCGGTTATAATATAACGATGTAAAATATTGTACGGGGTGGGTTGTTACGTCGGTTATCAAATAAAAAACGTCAAAATGGCCTCATATTATGCTTTTTATACATCGGTTATTTCATAACCGATGTAACAAAATCATAGATAAGTGATTTTTTAGGTCGGTTATTTGATAACCGACATAAAAAACACCGCGCTTTTGTTTTTTACATCGGTTAATTTATAACCGACGTAAATAACGAACAAGCGGGTTTCTTTAATGTCGATTATCAAAATAACTGATGTCAAAAATTTAATCTCCCCATATTTTACATTGGTTATAAAATAACCAACGTAAAAATACACGTATAAAATATTATCACGTCGGTTATATATAACCGACCTAAAAAATGGTGATGTGAAAAATTTTATCTACACTACTCACAATGATCACCCTTTTTAGTACAACCTGGTGTAAAAAATCTTAATAAGCTTTCAGGGTTCTGTTTTGGTGTCCTGGGTTGAATCACACAGTTCTAGGGTATGTGTTTAGTTATTTGGTAACCGAGAATGTGATGGTAGTGCACCGTTTTCTTATTGGTTTTCACTAGATGTTAGAAGTTCCTCAGTGGAAGTCGGAGGACATATCCATGTATTTTTGTTATTGTTCTACCTCTATATCAAGGACACAGTGATTCTATAACGGTGGTATTGGATCATTTAATTAAATCATCATACTTTATAGAAATCATGATTTTGAACATAGTAGAGGGTTTTTAATGATTTATCATATTGAGGTTTGAGACTCCAAAAGGCCTCAAGGTTGATCATTTTCGAACAAGAATATCATTTTACATCTTGGTTTTTCAGAGGTCTCATGAATGATTTTGTTCTCAACTATGCCTTATCACAGCTTTTTATCCACAAACAGATGGCCAGATAGAGAAAACCCCCAGAATTTGGAAGGAATTTTTTATTCTGATGTCATTCAATTTTGATGTTCATGGATGATTCTATTTCATTTGTAAGACTTATCTTAAAATAATATTTTAAAATACACCTTTGGCATGAATATATTTTAATTCTCATATGTCTAACAATTCAATTCTATGTTGTGATAGAATAACGTCGTAGTGTAAAGAACTATTGGTCTTGAACTGGTATTGAACATGACATATATGGTTTAGATTATTCATTAGAGGATAAAGGAAGTGAAGGATTATCAAAAATCATATATTGATCAAATAATGGTACCTTTGGAGTTCAATGTTGGGGATGATGTGTTCTTGAATTTTTCTCCTCATCTAAGGGAGTAATGGTTTGATAATGGGAGAATGATTTATCCCCATTTTTTAGGGGCCTATTGAAGTGTTGAATAATATTGGAGTTATAATGTATCAGATTGAAATTTCCCCACACCTGAGCCAGATAGATGTTGCTTTTCACATGTCATAACTATGTCATTTTTTTCCTTTATATAATTTTTGTGGTATCAAACTTAATAAATTATTTAGCATATGGTTATGGTTTTCTTATGGTTTTTCTTTTTCAAATTGTTGATACGATTGATCTCTAGTGGTGGCCAGTGCCTTAAGTTGTATATTGTGGGTTGGATTTTTGGATTACTCCTTTTTCATTTCAGCATTGTGTTGGTTTTGGATTCTTGAAAATGAGAATGTTTTGATAGATATCCAATATGAGGGAATAGATCTATATGTATTGACCAGTTTTATGTTATCTAAGAATGAGGTGCTCATTGGAGGCTTGGTGGATGTCTGGAGGGACTTTTCAACTGAAATCTTGAAGTAGTGGGACCTCACATCATGAAATTCCATTACATGAAATGAATGTGGGTTTCATTTTGTGTCTTATTTTGGAGTTTGATAAATAAAATAAAATGATTGGTTGATGTTTTTTTCTCGAGAAAACTAAAAATTAAGGAATTAAATTACGTGAAATGCAATTGCACATCATAAAATAACCCAATGCGCTATGTTTTAATACATTTCATCAAGTCAGGTTGTCAAACCCTACAGTTGTATCTCCCCTCACTCTTGACTCTATGTGACCCAGTGAATGTCTCTTCAATGATTTTTAGTTCCTTTTGATGGGAAACAATCATATACTTCCATCTTCAATACGTCTTTGATCAAAGGTATGATCTAATTATATTTATTTTGTTTCATTAATCTGTTTCCCCCCATTTCCTCATTTCCAAGTGATGGATTTTGATCTCTCATTATTTTAATGTTGTTTCTATCAATTTTTTAGGAGGTGGTGTCGTGATGTCCGTGGGAGGATGCAATTGTTGTGGGAGAGGTGATAAGGATCTGTTGGGTTGATATGTTTTCATGTGTTGAACATAAATGACCAATTAACATTAGGGATTAATATCATATCTATTTTTTATGAGAAATCATAGATTATTCATGGATAATCCCATTGGATAATAAGTAAATTGAACTACATAAATACTTGAACCTTATTAAATAAATGATATTGATATGATAGTGTTGTTTTTTATTTGTATCATTATAAGGGTTTGCCTCATGATTTTCTAGATAGTTTTATATCTAATAATTTTATAACTTATCATGTGTAATTGGTAATAATTAATAAATAATGTATAGATGGAATTAATTTATATTTAATTGGAAACACAATTTAAGATGAATATTTTAGGAATCTACATATTGTTGTTGCAATTTGAGGATAATCAAATTGTTGTAGATATGCATGTTTAATTGAATTACATGATGAACATGACAAATATTGATGTTTGTTGACAAAAAATTTGAAGGAATGTTAAATTAAATAAGTAATAAATTTCTGATATCATGTGATATATTATTTTATTATGTTTCCTATATATTCAATCTATGATAAAATAATTAGTAAATTCATGATGGGAGAAGAAGTTGTGTGATGAAAAACAATGGCTTGTTATAGCACAAGATTCATGTTTTCTAATAATGGAAGAGTGACTTGTTACTTGGATTGATGAGTTCTCATTGTGTGTGAAGGCTAAACACCAAAATCCTGGGATGAAGGTGTATTACTATGATTGACTCGTTCTGGTTGTGACATGAAATGAGCATGGGATAACTGGTCAAGGAGGGTTGTTGTTGTATATGTAAATGGGAAGCCTTGATGTGATTTGATCTTGGGATGGTTGTGCCCGTAGGACTATTGAGGTATATGGGTTCGGGAGGCTTGGTTATTTTGGTTGTAAATTATTCTTTGATTGATGAGATGAATCTATTTATGCATGTCAGTGTCACTGAGAATATTAGAGATTATGAAATGAGTTGAAGATAGGTTTTCATGTTGATTTGAATGTTGGATAAAAATAAAATATATTTTTTAAACTCATTACTCTCCCCACTACATTAAGTATATGCCTTTAATTACTCATCATCCAATGGATACTAAGATATATGGGTTATTCCACATGATTTTCGTGATTGGATTCTCATGGTTCCATGGGTACATGCTCCTATATTAGGTGGTAATGAATTGATGAGCCAATCATCTACTCACAATGTGGATCCCCATATGTTTGATTGTATAGAATGTTTTCTTTAATACTTGTAATTATGGATTGTGATAGTGTTTTTAATAAAAGAATATAAAATTATCCATAGGAGTTGGATCTGGGTGGGAAGTAATTATAAGTATATAAATATGAGAATTAATTTGCTCAGTTAAGTTATTCCAAGAGGGAATGTAACTTTTAGGGATATTAATTTAATGAAATGTGGAAAATGATAATTTTTAATTAATTTTTAAATAATTAATTAACATAATCATAAGATTATAAAAAAGGGATAATGTAACTTAATGAAATTATTTACATGGGTTTCTAATTATAGGATATATATTCTTAGCAATGGTAGCTAGGAGTCTGAGATATGTTAGTTGTATCATCCCGGACATGGGTTCCACGCAAGGGGTGCCACGAGCCCTATTCGCCACGTGACCTCAAGTGCATTTCCCCAAATTCCAGAGGTTGCCGACTTGTAGCAAGGGCCTGGGTCTGACAGTGGGGAAACTATGCCTTATTTTTCAAAGTGTAGCGCGACAGAAAAATAAAATAAACATACACAACAGCAGAAGCAGTATACGCACACTACTGAATAATTACAGCAGTGGATATAACCAACAGTATATATGTGATGATGCTAAATGTTTCAAGTTCCATGAAAACATCCAGAACATGTTATACATCAATATAGTACAACAAAATACAGAGTACAAAAAAACAATCAAAACAAACAAAATAGCTTGCAGTGGCATCGTGAGCCTAGCCTCGGTCTCATGCCCTCCTACTCCTCAGCAATAGTCAAGTATCAGTATAGGGACTCTTGCCCCTATCTACACCTGCAGCAACGTAATATTTTTGGGCTGAAAAGGGTGACCCAAACAGGGTGTGAGAAATATATCTTAGTAGTCACCCACCAAAGTCCCATGCCCAACTACATGTAAGAATGCAACTATAGAGTGCAATAGTAAAATTCAATAATGTAAGATGTATAGAAAAGTAACTAACATAACAATTAAGTTTCCAATTTTATTATTCATTTAATCCATTAAACTTATTATCGTTCTGTTCTCAACAACACTAAGACCTCAGGCCAACCACTATCCTGCCCTCCGGAAAATATATTTAACGATGACCTCAGGCTATACAGAATCCAACCCACAGGTATTTCCCTCACATGTAACAAAAATTTCCCCCAGGCATAGGAAGTGTCACCCTCAGGAACAGAAGTCAAGCCCTCAGGCATGAATGGTTTCCCTCAGGCGGAATAATGATAGTCGTCAGGCTAAAACTGTCACGCCCTCAGGCTAATCACTACAACACCCTCAGGCTAAACAGGTAACCAGGCCATACCCAACTTGTAAACAAGCAGTAACAAGTAATTTCTCTCAAGGAAATTCTAAAATTACTACTTTAAAGGCATAGTGTAAGGTATCCTGGCCAAATGGATAAATAGGGGAACACACCCCTGTGGTGGTTCCATATCCAATCAATGATCCCAATCAACATTTTATTATCATATTTTAATCACCTATGCAATTCTAGGCATTAAACATAGCAACGGCCTCAGCCACACGACACCCCAACATGGGTTTGTGGAACGAAAATGCACAAAACACATATCAGTTGGAATATTAAACACCAAGCCACATACCATATATGCCAGTGAGCGTTATACAAGAACATCGGTTCCCGAAACTCCCTAAAACTGTGTAGATCTGATGAAGAACAAGACCCATTAATATGTAAATAACATACGTTAGGAGAACAATTGGTAATAACGGTACCAGGAGAGTAGAGGGATTACCCGTGCGGTTCCAACAAAATTGTCCGAAGCCAAAACAGATTCCAGAAGAACGCCCGGTGGATCTTCAAAGATATAGCCTCCACATATGGCTCCAAAATGGCTCAAATGTCTCCTCTACCAAATGAAGAGGCTACTGCCTGTTTTAAGCCGAAAAAACAAAGTAAACGGCGTGTACTTTTGAGTACACGACATGTACTTCATTCATTTAACTGTTCATTTGGCAGCACCGCCACTCTGTTCATCTGTTGACATGAGTACACAACATGTACTCCCAAGTACAGGGTGTGTACTGTCGCCCAGCTGGCGGCGACTGCTCCGCCATACTGTTTAAGCCTGCCGACTGACTACAAGGCGTGTATGGTATCACTACACGGTGTGTAGTCGGTTCCTAAACCCTTCGTCACCAGCATGGTGACACGCCCCATGTACTCATCCCAACACGGCAAAAAATACATGACGTGTGGAAAAGTACATGGCATGTAGTTCCAAAATTTAGGATTTTTCCCCATTTTCCTTATTTTCTCAAAAAAACATATGGAAAAGGAAAAGAAGAAGATCATACCTCTAAAATAATAACCGGGTTCTTACAAGCTTCACCCATTATAGCAATTCGTCCCCGAATTTCGCTTCCAAAGGTGGTGAAGATAAAGCAAAAAACAGCTCTAGCCACTAAGCACGTATGTTGGCCTCCCGCTCCCAGGTCTCATCCTGCACTCGGTTACACTGCCATAGCACCCGTACGAGAGGAACTGACCAGCCACGGGGAACCTTTGTCCTTCTGTCAATGATATGAATCGAATGCTCCTCAAAGGATGCATCAATCTGAAGCTCAACCTCCTCAGGTTGAAAGGTGTGAGATGATTATGAATGGTAGCGATGCAACTGAGACACGTGGAAGATGTCGTGCATGCCTCGGTACTGTTGCAGTAACTACAACCGATAGGAAACCAACCCAACTCTCTCCAGAATCTCGAATGGCCCCACATACCTTGGTGAATGCTTACTCTCTCTTCTGAGCAGCTTGTGTCCCAGCCTTGGCGAAAAACTCATGAAAACCTGATACCAGACCCCGAACTCCAGAGGTCATTGGCGGCGATCAGCATAGGATTTCTGATGAGACTATGTGGTAGCCATCTGCTTATGAATCAACTGGACCCCCTCAAATGTCTCCTACACGAGCTGTGACCCCAGTAAAGAAATCTCACCTTCCTCTAACCAGCACAAAGGTGATCGGCATGAGCTACCATATAAAGCCTCGTATGGTGCCATCTCAATAGTTTCCTGAAAACTATTGTTATAGGCAAACTCGACTAAGGGTATATGCTTCTCCCAAGAGCCCCCAAAGTCTAGGACACATGCACGGAGCATGTCCTCTATAACCTGTATCGTCCACTCTGACTGGCCATCAGTCTTAGGGTGGAATGTTGTGCTCAGAAGCACCTGAGTACCCAACGCCCTCTAAAAACTCTTCCAAAAAAGAGACTTAAAGCGGGCGTACCTATCTGAAACGATAGAAAGAGGGACCCCATGAAGACGTATGTTCTCTCGAATATAAAACCTTCCAAGCTCATCCACACCAATGGTCTATTTGATCGGCAATAAGTGAGCTACCTTCGTGAGTCTGTCCATAACAACCCACTAAGATTCATTACCTCGATTTGACCTCGACAATCCCATCATGAAATTCTTCACGACATCATCCCATTTCCACTCTGGAATGGGAAACTGCTGTAACAGCCCAGCTGGCCTCTGGTGCACCACCTTCACCTGCTGACAGGTGGAACACCTCGTAACAAAACCAGTTATCTCTCTCTTCATACCCGGCCACCTGTACTGACGTGTCATGTCTCGATACATCTTGTTAACCCTGGGATGAACAGCCCAAGCAGATGCATGAAACTCCCGCATCAGCTCCTCACGTATATCTCCTGGAACCCATAACCATCCCTGGAAACGTAAAACCTCATCATCGCCTACCATCCATCCAAGAGAAGGGTCCCCACATGCCACCGACTCCCATAGAACTAGGCCTTCTGAATCCGATAGTTTTCCTATCCTCACTCTGTCCAGGAGGGTAGATGTCACAACTAAAGTGGAAAGATAAGACTTCCCATAACTGTCGTGAACCTCCATATGCTTCTCCGAGAACAAAGCCATGAGCTGCCACTCACCAAGGTACTCCTGCACTGCCTGTGTTTGAGTCTTCCTGCTCAGTGCATCAGCTACTACATTACCTTTACCAGGTCTTTAGGCAAGCTCAAAATTGAAGGACTGTAGGTACTCGACCAACCTTCTCTATCTCAGATTCAGGTCAAGCTAAGTAAAGATATACTTGAGGCTTTTTTGGTCAGACAAAACCACAAAATGTTCTCCTAACAGATAATGTCTCCAATAGTGCAATGTGTGAACAACAGTAGCCAACTTGGTCGCCCTGCATCACAATGGATCCCAGCCCAATCCATGATGCATCCAACCAAACTATATATCTCTTCCCCAACTCTGGGAGTATTAGGATCGATGCTGATTTGATCCTTCCCTTTTGGTCCTGAAAAGCTGTCTCACAATCTTCTGACCAAATGAACATCACACCCTTCTTAGTCAGACCTGTCAATGGTGCTACTTAGCGGGAGAAGTCCTATGTGAAGCGTCTATTGTAACTATCATTCCCTAATAAACTCCGTATCTCAAACACGATCTTTGGCTACTCCCATGAAACTACAACCCTCAGGATGGGTGGCATGGTCATGTTGAGTGTTATAGTACACCATGATGTTGTCCACGAATACCACCACAGATGAATCAAGATACGGTTGAAACACACGATTCATCAGAGCCATGAAAACTACTGGTGCGTTCGGTAGTCTGATCAATATAACCGTGTACTCATATAGACCATACCTACTCTTGAAAGCTATGAGATGAATATCAGATGGTCTAATGCACAGCTGATGATATCAGGATCTATGGTTAATCTTCGAGAACACTCATGCTCCACGAAGCTGATAAAATAGATCATTTATTCTAGGAAAGGGATATCGGTTCTTTACAGTCAACTGGTTCAGCTTTCGATTATCCACGTAGAGTCTGAGGGTACCATCTGCCTTCTTCACAAGAAGGACCGATGAACCCCAAGGATATGTTATGGGTTGGATAATACCTGTCCCCTGCAGCTCCTCTAACTGCCTCTTGAGCTCTTGCAACTCTGGTGTGGCCATACTATAAGGACGAATGGACACCGGTGCTTCTCCAGGCACTAGCTCGATAGGCAAATCCACATCTCGCACTAGAGGTAGACCTGAAAAGTCATCCGTGAAGATATCCCTGAAACGATAAACAACTGGAGGGAAATTCGTCTGACAAGTCCCCTGATCATCCAGATATATGCTCACAATCTGGGCTGTGACTCAACCTCACCCATGATGCTCTTGTCCAGCTCGACTTGCATGAACATCTTATTCTACATTGTATAGAAACTCCCCGCCCTCTAGTGAGGTGAAATGAACCCAGCGACGATAGCAGTCTACAAAGGCTTAGAAGGGAACCAACCATTCCATCCTGAGAATGACATCATAGCTCGTCATCACTAAATCATAGAGGTACCAAAGGAAGTGACACCCTCCAACCTCATGGGGGCACTCCTTACACTGACGCACACCAGCCGTCCTTGTCCCCAACAGAGTGTCTAGCATCAAGATATCAGAAGATGTAAAAACACCGAGACCAAGGCTCTCCATAACTGGCACAGATATGAAACTATGTATAACACCCATATCAAAAAGTAATGAAGACAAGACAGAAGCTACTAGAATAGTACCTCTAAATATAGAAGGTTCGGGATCCTGCTCCTGCTGGGTCAATCACACTGCATATGCTTGCCCAGTGCCACTGCCCTACGACATAGCCAGGCTACCCTGAGCTATCCTGCCATGTTGCCTCTGCGATCCTGGTGTCTGGCTACCACGACCACAACCACTATCTCTGCCTGTGCGACATGACATATTTTAGATCCCTGACTAGTAAGAAGCCATTGGTCCTGCTCTCGCACACAGAGTCTGCACAGAACCCCACTCACTAGCCACTGGTAGAAATGCCCTACAAAAGGGTTTTAGATGACACATCATGTAGCAAGCTTAGCACTCAACTGGGTCTCGTGGACACTGTGGTCTCTTGTGCCCCCTCTGCCATACTGGTATCACCTGATCGGGCCACATGAAGATACTACCTGATTGGTACTGTCACCCTGAGAGAAGTACATCTCTCTCTTTCTCTTGCCAGTTGAAATAGTACCAGTAACTTGTGCTGAACTGCCCTGGCCCACACCACTCGATTCCCACAGGTTCCTCTCTATAATCAACGCCTGGATCACAATCGCGTGTACTTTAGGCAACTTGAAACCATTTACCAGCGCTCGGATGACATACCGAATTCTGTCCTCATAACATCTGGCACTCAATGTCTCATCACCCACCTGCACGGGTGCAAAAACGCTAAAGCTCTATAAATTGAGCAGAGTAGTCCATCACCAACATAGCGCCCTGCTGCAGATTCATGAAAACATGAGCTCTATCTTCCCTCAGCATCTCGGTAAAGAAGAATTCATAGAATACTTCCTGAAAATCTTCCCACGCCATGTACATGTGATGATCGGTCTATGTGGTAACATACCACCACCTCTTGGTGGAATCACGCAGCATGTAAGTCATGAGCTTGACCCTCCTCCCTTGAGGCATCTCGAAGTGCAAGAAAATAGTCATCATCGATCCTAGACAAGACACTGCAGCCTGTGGTCTGCCATCACCTGAAAATTTTGGCAGATGCTTTTACTTAAAGATATGCATTAGGTCGTCCATAGATGTGGCAGCCTGTGGTGCTCCCTGAAAGGTCAAAATGAACCGCAATAAACCTTCGTGGAACTACGCCTTCACCCTTGTGTCTGGTATAACAGATGGCACCACATCTGGCTCTGTTGGTGGATCAACTGGTATCCCATGGCCCACCATCTCTGGATTATAAACATCGTCGCTCTCCTGGCGAACAACTCACGGTCGTCTAGATGACATGACACTACAAGCTCAAAAGCACGCCTCCGCTTCAAGATTATTAAGACTAAAAGATAAGAAACCAAAAAGGTATAAGAGGAATAAAGTAGTTCAAAATTTGTAATAAAAGACTACACAGCGTGTACAATGACTACACGACGTGTACTTGACTTCCCTTCTCCTTCCCGGGTCCTTCTACACGGCTAATCCACATAGTATCTGTTCAACAAAACAAAATGGAATGTATAATATCTACACGTCGTGTACGATGTTATTTTCGAACTACCTGTGTCGTCTATGACACGGCCGGCTACTCGAATTTACACCACACAGTGTGTTACACCCACACATGGCATGTACACCATCCCATTTCCAAGCCACACGGATAACTCCACCTGATATGTCCTCAGAAAAAACTACACGGCATGTCCCACAGGTACACGACGTGTCCAGGGAGAGGTGACACTGACCCGTGTTGTTAGCTACACGGTCGAGTCCCCAGGTCACACTACACAGCGTGTCTATTATTGACACGGCGTGTTCTATCAAGGTGTTCACCGAACCGTGTTGTCAGTTACACGGCCAGACTCCGGGTTACACTACACGGTGTGTACATTCGGCACACGACTTGTTTTACTCTAGCCATGCCCCACCCCGTGTCGCCGCCCACACAGTGTGTGACATAGGAAGACACTACACGGCGTGCACTCAGGGTACATGGTGTGTATTCAAAAAGATCATTTTTCTTCCCGAACATAAGATCATACATGGAGTGTATTAAAATACTACACGGCGTGTATACTGGGCTTCCAGACAGTATGCCTCATAAACATCCTTGGAACCCATAAAATACTAAAAACCAACACCTAAGTGTCAACTTCCAATCCGTGAGGGCCCATACTCCCCACGAATCAAATATTGACATCTTATTAGTATTATAACCAATAAACAGTATGTGATCCACCAAATTTCGGTCAATGGGGGCCCATAATCTCCAAAAACCAAGGTTTTGCGTCCATTCTATAAACAAGCTCAAACAAAAATACCATACCACAAGGTAGGTATTTATCAAGAAGCTATCACAACAGCTTGATTTATTAGCACAACAATTATCACAACAACATGCGAATTTCTAATGCACATACATGGCATAGAAACTATGCATGGCATGTGATATCTAGCATGTGCCTATATGATTCATGAGATGGCATAACCTCATCTTATCGGGTTGCAACTAAATAGAACCCACATATAAAATATAAACTACACAATCTCAAAGTGTGTCACCCAACGGTGAAAATATATCAACCGTAAAATGGAAAAATCAAAATAATGCAAAATACGAGGTAGATTGGCTTTTCCCTGTACACAGGTTAGCTACCACTGGGCACATGCTTAATAACAACTATTGTTCCATCCTATCCCTAACTACGACTCCAAATATTAAGTCAATGAAAAGAAACTCCTCTGATACCACTTTGTATCATCCTGGAAACAGGTGCCACACAATGGATGTCCCGAGCCCGGTTCGCCACATGACATCAAGCACATTTCCCCAAACGCCAGAGGCTACCGACTAGTAGTGAGGGCCCAGGTCTGATAGTGGGGAAACTATGGCATCATTTTTGAATGTGTAGTGCAGTGGAAAAACAAAATAAACATATACGACAGTGGAAGCAGAAAACATACACAACTGAATAAATACAGTAGTGGATATAACCGATAGTATATAAGTGATGATGCTACATGATTCATGTTCTAAGAGAACATCCATAACATATTATACACCAATACAGTACAACAAAATACAGAGTACAACAAAACAAGCAGAACAAGAAAAACAGCTGGCAGTGGCATCGCGAGCCTAGGCTCGGTCTCATGCCCTTTTACTCCTCAGCAACAGTCAAGTAATTGTATAGGGACTCTTGCCCCAATCTACACCTACAACAATGTAATCTGTTTGGGCCAAAAAGCGTGAACCAAACAGGGTGTGAGAAATATATCTCAGTAGTGACCCACTAAAGGCCCATGCCCAACTGCGTTCAAGCATTAAAGAACAGTGTCCAATAGTAAATTTCAAAAAAGTATGTATTACCAAAACGTAACTAACATAACAATTAAGATTCCATTTTTATTATACATTGAATACTTTAAATTTGGTATCATTCCGGGATCTACAACACCAAGACCTCAGGCCAACCAGTATCTTTACCTCATGATAATATAGTGAACCACACCCTCTGGCTATACAGAATCCAACCCGCAGGTATTGCCCTCAGGGGTAACATAAATTTCCCTCAGGTGTAGGAAGTGTTGCCCTCAGGTACAGAAGTCAATCCCTCAGGCATGAAAGGATTCCCTCAGTTTGAATAACGACAGCCCTTGGGATAAAACAGTCACACCCTCAGGCTAATCACCACAACACCCTCAGGCTAAATATTTAACTGAGCCATGCCCATCATTTAAACAAGAAGTAACAAGAAATTCCTCTCAAGGAAATTCTACAATTACTACTTTAAAGGAATACCCTCGGGTATCCTGTCCAAATGGCTAAACAGTGGAACACACCCCTAGGGTGGTTCCGGATCCAAGAAATGGTCCCAAACAACATTTTATTATCAACGTTTAATCACTTATGAAATTCTAGGAATTAAACATTGCAACGACCTAAGCCACATGACACCCCAACATGGGTTCGTGGCACGAAAACGCACAAAACACACAGTAGTTTGAAAAATAAACACCAAGCCACCTACCTTATATGCCAATGAGCGTTATACACGAATGTCGGTTCTCAAATTTCCCAAGAATGGCATAGATATAACGAAGAACAAAACCCATAAAAATGTAAATAACATATGTTATGAGAATAATTTGTAAGAACGATACCAGGAGAGGAGGGGGCTTACCCCTGCAGTTCCAATGAAATCGTCTGAAGACGAAATGGATTCCAGACAAATGCCCGGTGTATCTTCAATTATTCGGCCTCCTCCTTTTTCTCCAAAATGACTGAAATGCCTCCTCTTCTAAATGAAGAGAATACTGCCTGTTTTTAGCCGAAAAAACATAGTACAAGGCCTATAATTATGTGTACACTGAGTTTACTTCTTTCATTTAACTATTCATCTGGCAGCACCGCCACACTGTTCATCGGTCGACATGATTAAACGACATGTACTCCCACGTACACAACGTGCACTATCCCCCAGCTGGCGGAAACTCCTCCACCTTACTATTTAAGAATACTGACTGACTACATGGCGTATATGGAACCACTACATGGCGTGTAGTTGGTTTGTACACCCTTCATCGCTGGCATGGCTACACGCCCCGTGTACTCATCCCAGCACGACCAAAAATACACGGCCTGTGGAAAAGTACAAGGCGTGTAGTTCCAAAATTTAGAATTTTTACCCATTTTCCATATTTTCACAAAAACACTTAAGGAAAATGGAAAAGAAGAATCCCATACCTCTAAAATAAGAACCGGGATCATACATTAGTTGTAGTTGATTATAAGATTAATTTATTCTAATAGTTTTTTTGTGAGGTATAATATATCAGGTAGTTTTTTTGTTTCCAGATTCAACTCCACAATGTTTGTTAGTGAAACTGACAACCTATGTATTCTAGGACATGGAGGTTTCATCACCCATGTGTCTTAAGGCTATCCTTTTTATAGAGATATGCTTAGTAATTGAAATATTAGGTCCAACTGGCAAAAAATAGGGAAATTGGTAGTCAGGTACCCTTGATATTCGTTATTAACTTATATACTCTTGTCTATGATACCTGGTGTGGGTAATCATGGTGAGTTTGGGAACAACGTAGAACATTTTCGGTGGAAAAATAGTTTCACATATTTTTCAGTATGTCTTATCCTGATTTGATTAGTTTTGTTTGATATGCACTAGGGGGATCATACCGATTATACTGTTTTACTAACCCTATGTATATATAAACAATTTTTCAGGTCATTTTTTGTACTTCACCCATGTTTCTCTATTTTCATTACTTTCTTTTGGTATATACAATTTTTCATTTAAGTTGTAATAGTTCATTCATGAAAGTAATTTTTACTAATTGGGTTTCTATTATATTGTAGTTTGAGTAGGAGATGTATGGTTCCTATCTTATCTCAGTCTTCTTCATGTGTTCTCCTAAAATGTCATTCATCCCATATGTGTGTTTACTATACCCTTAGAGGGAGTCACAAACCCAGGGACTACTAGAGGATGGACTTAGGTGTCACAATCTCTCTTCTCTCATTTTTGGTCTAGGAGGGGTACACATTACGAGGATGATTTTGTGACATTATAAGTTAAAATTGAACAAATAAATTATTTCTGACTCATTATCTTGTGTAATAGCATGAAACTCATATAATAGATTATAATATGAATATACATCGATTTTAAAAAACTATTTCCAAATATGGCTCCATATATCTCAACACTTCTTATGATATTTTTTAGAAATACATTTCACAACATAATTTTTAAAATCTGTTTTCTTTCTAAATAATATAACCAAAATTGTTATTAAAAAATAAAACATATTAATTTTACAATAATTTTATCTCTACCAAATCTAAATCCTACCCTATCTTCTAAAATTATAACATAATTTCATACTATGAATAATTTTTTTCCACTATATCCTAATTTGATCACCCTCTAACTCTATAATTTAAACATAGTTAGTACACGATTAGTTATCTATTACAATATCTTATCCAATTAAATTGATATCCAAAATAATGGTTCATAAAGAAAATGATAATTACTAATACATGTCCCCCACATGAGTCAATCTAGTGTTATTATTATGCATCATATTCATGGATCATGTGATTATTTGGTTAACAAACAATTGTAATTGTATGGGTTAATACTCCAATCATTGTCTCAACTTGATCCGAAAGAAACTAAATTACTGATCCCATCCAATGCACCATGAGACCACTAATGTTCCCCCCTAATGTACAATACTATACAAAAATTATTATAGAGGGTCTATAAGTATACCATATGGAGTATATAACATCATTATATGGTAAAAATAACAGTGGAAATAAAATCATCCACTTTACCAAATCATATAAATATCATATATATGATAGGAATCATGTTGTATATAATTTTAGTATCAAATGATAAAAAAATATCACTCCTATAAATTCCATAACTTATCCCTTATTAGGGAATAAAATAAGTGGATAAAACACAACATAAAAAATTAGTCAAGTGACCATTAAAATATTCCATTGTCCTTCTTGACCACGACACCCAAAATCCATATAAAACATCAAAAATAAATGAAATATATGATATTAAGATATATCACATATTGGAAACTAATACATATAGTCTTGTCTTATTCTACCTGAGGTCCATAGAATCTCTATAAGGGTGTTAGCGAAACATAATCATCCATGACCAATAACATTAGTAAAATACAAATTCTTAAAATTAATCATGATTTAGAGCTATAAATAATCATTTATAATTTTAACAACCAATTAGTTGAATATTTTAACATAAAAGTAAGTAACAAAACTATCAATTATTGTGCTCAGTGATGACTATGAACATTGGTTCCTATGTAATTTTACTATCATAAGTGTGTTTTTGATCATGGATAACATCATGGCTCAAATGGTTCCTTGGTTGAAAAAAATGAAGGCCAAGATAATTATTAACATAAGGAACCCACATGTATCACTTTTGGAATACCATTAAATAGTTACATTATAGAATGTAATAGTGGGATAACCCAAAGAATCCTATTAGCATGAACTATACGTATTAAACTATGTAATAATCCTTGAAATTCATACTAATATGTGATGGGAATCAAAAACATACTCCAATGGTTTTTTACTCAACATTAACATTCAGAATTCATGCTTCCCATCCCATTAAATTCTCCATGTTATCGTGAATATCTGTTTGGAGAATATGTCATATTTAAATAATATAAAAATTAACAAATTCAATGGTGGAACTACCTCATTCAATTCAGGAAAATTATTATATTAAAAATACAATGGCTTTATTATAGTATTTGATAGAATTAAACCTCCCTAAATCAAAGAATGAAATAACTCTATGGAATTAATGTAAATCCCCTAATGGAATCGAAGACATGTTAATGAAATTACAACAAAATCAGGGCATATACTGACTCCAATGAATAATCTGGGGTAATTTTAATCCACTGCCAATGAATGAGGAAAAAACCATGAAAATCAGTATTTATAAATTAATCTATTTTATACCAATAACTGATCAGTATTATACACTATAGTACCCATAATAGATTTGTTACAAAATTTATATACGAGAAAAAATAAATTCAAAATTACCATTAAATTTAAAAAAACACATTGATATATTCTATTCTAAATTTTTTATAAAATCATTACCAATTTTTATGTAATTTTAATGATCCTCATTACAGATCTTATTATCCAGTTAATATTTTACAATGTTTTCACACTTCTATTTAAAAAAAAGTTATTTAGATCACATATTCATTTTAAATATTCAAAACATATGAGTCCCTTTATCATATTTAATATTAATATTTCATATCAAATATACCATTTAACTAGAATAATGAATTGAATAATTCATTACCCATAAACCATAATTGGGATTTCAATTTTTAATGTTTGAGGAAATCATAGAAGGGATGTTTAGTAATGATTACGTAAAATTAAACAATTAAATAAAACATGTTTAATTCATGAAATTTATATATGAATATATTTCAGAATAACTTGAACAAAATTAGATGCACAATGTGTTGATGTAAATGCACCGACATATATAATAATAGATATATCCACTCATATGATACTAGTCTTAAATTCAATCATGAATGGGAGGACAAAAAAATATGAAAACCCTTTATGAAATTGGATATATTAGGAAAATAGAGTAAAATTGTTCCAGAATCTAAAATTTATATAAAAGGATTCCATTGGACTCCTTGACATACCATAGGATCATGATCTTTTAAGATAGAGAATCCAATAAAAAAGGATAAATGGATATACCACTTTTTGATGAGGAGAAGAAAATATTGAGGCGAGGGTTGGTTATAAGGAAACTATTGTGCAAAATCAAGTGTAATTATTTTAATCCAACAACAAGATAAGTATCACTTATATTATAATAAACATCCCACTAATATATGGGCAATATGGTACTGGTCAACTAGATTACTCGTTACCCTGGTAGTGCTTCTTGGATTCTGGTAGGTGGCTTCTCTACTAGACCGAACACCATGGTTACCCTTATAGTCCTCTCCCTATATATCATTATAAAACTAGACATACATTCTTTATAAAGTATAACACTTTTGATTATTTACATAACTCAAAAATTAAACCCAAAAAACATCTAAAAATATATCTGCAACATTTTATTAATTTAATGGTTTCTTGGAAGACTTATATTCAAAATATAAAAATAATAATAATAAAATCGATACCTTAACACTTTTATTTTAATTATATTTCATAGTGGGTATCTGACATCAATCCCCAACATATTCTGAAAGATAGTTTGATTCCATATGACCAGGTTTTATTCTCAGACACACAACATGTTCCTCCAGAAAAGAAAAAAAAGGTATAAAGAAGCCTGATTCCAATACAATTCTATTTTTTCGCATAATATAACAAGACAATGAACTATTTTTTGATTTTATATTAGTACACCAACAAGTAAATTATTATATGAATTCCTAAACTATGCCCCCCTACTATAGTAAATGGATCATATTTTTTATTATTAAAAATAGTGCATTTATCCATCTAAGTTGTCCCATCATATATTATTCTTAGTTTTCCACTGACCTACACAACATAGACCCTATTAAAATTCACCTCAACAAAATTTATATTTCTTATCAAAAACATAACCAAATCTTTTTATGAATATTAAATCCCAAACTGTCATGCCACCACTATCCAAGAACAACGTTAATACATCACAGTTTCCTCTAAAATCCCTAAAATAGAAACATCACCATCACTTCTAGGGACATTCACACATTTTTTATTTCAAATAACTTTATCCAAATTCCCAAAAATAATGATGTGAATCTCTTTCGATTGAACTATATTTCACGATCTGTTTCCCCCAATGTTCTTTCTCACATCCTGACACAGACCCATCTCTCTAGATTAATACTAATATATTATAAATCATGAAAAGAATAGTATATTATTGACTCCAAAATTTATTCCACAATCAAACACCATTGACACAAAATATTTACGTTTCTCTCCGAAAATAAATAATGTTTACCCACACCTAACCAATCATCGATCATAAGATTATAGTTAGATCCCAAATAATCTAACTATAATTCTATCAATATAATAATGAAACAATGTAATTATTTGACTATGGAATCCATTTTTCATATATAATACCATTTAAATGGAATTTCATTTAATAAGAATCATTAAAATAACGGTATCATACATTGAATACCATTTTCATTATCGGGTCACACTCCAAATATTGAAATCAAAATATCCCACCATTATAGACTCATTTTTATCATTCCACGTGGACAAGAACCATGTATTTATATCCCACAGATCATATGTTACCTATAATAATAGTTTATTTTGGTCAACCTCACTCATAATTGAGTAACAATCTATCCATCAAACACCATCCATAATGCATTCCAAAAACCCATTCAACAGATGTTCACACAAAGCATAGACTATGGGGGGACTCTAACCAAACATATCTAATAACATTATCCTATGTCATTGAAACCAAATTTCTGTGTATTTATCAAACATATTACACTACTCCTTAGTGACACTCATCTTCCTACCAATTCAAAAATAAAAACAATTTCCTATATTTATTATGTCATAAAAATTTTATTCATATACACATTTGCCCTTTCACATGGAGGGATTTTTATATTCCATCCAAAACAAGGAAAACATGCCTCAGAGAAATATATTATTGTCTTTAGACCCCATATAAAAACCATATATTTTCTTTCCTACAATTTGATATGAACCATGAATTCTATAATACGTTATCTTGTACATGGAATTGATATGGTTTAATACTTCTATATCAATACTATCAAGACCCATAAATCATGCTCAAATATGTTAACTCAGATGCAATTCATGGAAAAAATGACCAAACAAAATCATTTCCCATCTAGAATAAAATCATACGTATCCCATAGTACACTTCATAGTCCTATAAAAAACATGTAAGATTACTAGTTCTATTGTCCAAAACAAAACTACCCACCACATGTTCCATTCCAAGGAAATAATTATCAAGTCCTACACTTTCCCAATCAAAGGAAGAACATATCATAAAAATATATCTATGAACCTATCTATTTCTTACCCATATACCTAACAATGATAATTATCATAGACACCGTATTTTGATTAAAATTTAATACAATTAGTGCAATCACCTTTCTTATGAAATAAATCTTGTGATATCACTCATTAATTGATTCAATATTTGATAATTACATTGATTTTATCTAAACAAACTATTATCACTCTTATAGTATAAAAATCATTTATACATATTGTTTGAATTCTCATCATTGACAGCATTAGAAGAATCGACCCATCCTCTCATGATTTATGTTCCACAGATCCGAGGCTCATATTTATATAAAAAAACAATCCATTCTCTCATCATTTCTCCTTCAATAAATAAAGGCACGATTGATTCTCTATGACATGCGTCCTAGGACAATAAAAATATAAATGTGATGTGAAAAATAATACACAATCCCAAGAATTTGTTTTAAAACCAAAATCTATTACATACATGGTAATCATGAACAAAGAACACATATAGATCATTTATGGAAATACAGTCGAATGATAACAAACCATAAAAAAAAATTTATACAAAAGTACACATATCCAATGGTACTAAAATTATAATATAATAAATATTAGAAGCACTTGACATGATAAAATAAAATGAACCAAGGTATCATAAATTTCATCACAACATTCATGCATCAAATATGATCAGTTTAAACCATATTATGAGTAACAATAGATTATATTAAATAACATACTCAAATAATGTGAGACTCTCTCTAGGTTGTGTTCGTACCGTCACTCATCCCAAAACCAAGACCCAAATAGTTATACATTCAGACATAACACTTTTACACATTTCAAATATACATGATATCTATCATACCAAAAAACTAATTTAGTTTTATCATGTACTAGAATATATATTTATCCCGTCATACAATAATTTGGTTACATATAATCACACAAGGTTATGATGTCAATCAATCCTATTAAAGGTAACCTCATTATGTGTTTATATTATTAGCAAATTATTAATTGACTTGGTTCACATCTAGGGCTGGTAAAGTAAAATTCCATTCAGAATTTATGGGGGAATGTACAACAATATTATTATTCTAGAATTTAATTTCACTCATCCTTTATTTTCACTAAAACTCGCATTATCTAAGTGTATTCCATTTAGAAAATAAATAAAATTTCTATTAATTATCGAATTCAATATTATTTTAAAATATTATTAAAAGAGATATATATATATATATATTAGGGACTATACAACACTCTCTATATTAAAATAATTATATTAAATAGGGTTTGATCCACAATCTATAGGGTAAAGGATATTAGGTTTATTTTGTAACTATATTAAACAAATACTGTCACATTACAATTCACATGCATTTGTATATATATTAAAATTTAATTACATCTAGGATGTAACTATAAATAATTTTTTATTGAATAATTTATTAATGATTCAATCAAATTCTATTAGTTGAAACCCAATATAGTTCTCTTAATATAAATATAATTATCCAATACAATTATTAATCCATTTATATATTATTTTTCATATAGAGAACACCCTAGGTATTGGTCATGTAAGGATCCCTATTATGCATTTAAAAAAACACTATTTATAAAAAATTACATTTTAAATTAAAAACCATTATTAACATTGAATAATAAATAATATGAATACATTATTTATGTCAATATAGTAATGAAAATATTCTCATTTGATTAGAGAAATTAAAATCAAAATGAAATTTACTTATAAACCACATTTCCCACAAATGTTTAATGTCATGTAAATACCTAAATTCATGACATGATAAATGAATATATCCACATAGTAAATCCATACTAGGATAATAATATAAATAATATAAAATAATCATAAATAAACACTTTTCTCTCAGTTAATGTGAGAAGAAAATATAACTCTATCTAGTGAGGTCATTGATTAATATATCTTATCCTTAGAAAAATGGGTTTTCCAATTGAGGAATTCAATTATACATAATTTTATCAAATATTTGGAACTCATCATGCACATTAAAAAAGGTAAATGGTAATAATAAACGTCATTAATAAATAGAATATGATTTTTATTGAAACTAATCCAATACAATTGGGGTATCAATAAAGGAACTTCTGAATATGAATATATTAATATTATAATAGTTCATTTATTGTATTAAATAAAAATATAACTCCAGAAATACATTAGCTCTACAAAAAAATGGAATTATTGAGAGTCCCATTGTGTAAAACATGGATCTATAAGACTATTCCAAACAACTATAGGTCTATACGATCTCCGTAGAATTATCCAAGAATGATTTGATTGAAGATCCTAGAATGATAAAAAAGGAACACTTATTTTTTTTTTGAAAATATACCACTTTTTATATATATGAAATGAACAATAAAAACAGAAACCGCATTTTCCTCTTCATGGTCGATTTTCACAAATTAAATTAATAAAAAATTCACTAATCATTTAAATTAATTTTTTTATACTATTTTACACATTATATTTCAAAAAATTAATATAATCATAACCATTGGAATATTAATTTTCATACTCCACATCTCATTACACTATATTCACTTTCCCATTTATAATTTATTTAACAAAAAAATATCCACATTTTTTTAACATCAACAATTGTTCGAACTACTTTTCCATAACTGTTGAATTATTTCACATCTAGTTTTTAACAAATCCAAAGTTGGGTTATAATTATTTAATTTCATTTATCTCTTTTATCAAAACATATCGTTAATATTTTGAAATCAACAACAAACCCCATTACTAATAGTTCGTTATAAGTATCCACATTTTTATTTTTAGAAAAATTCAATTTGGGATATTACACAAATGTATTCAAAAATTATTAAAAATAACTAATCATATTTAATTTCATGGATGGATTACCATAATACACTATGACTGATCTTGAATAAATGATTTTATACTATCATTAAATATAGAAAACATTACTTAACATAAATACATTCTCTCATTAAAATATTTTATAGAGATTAGAACATAATGGATGAAAATAAAGAAGAATTAAAATTCAATAATTATATGAAATATTTATCATATAATGTGATAGAGAAAATGCTAATGAATATAAAAGAAACATCACAAGTGGGCTCATTATGTCACCCTATTCTCATGATTTCAATTATTGAAAATTAAAATTAGAAGGATAATGGGAGATCTTTTGTTTGGAAGAAGATAAAATTGGGGGTGTTTTAGGGTGGGTGTCTACATGCCAAAATGTTTCCAAAGACCAATGAAAATGTTTTAATGAAACAAGGGGAAATACTAATTCATCCAATTTAAAATAACAACCCAGATGATTATATAATCTAAAGTAAAGGCACAATAGTATGTATGGAATTACATGAGATCTAAATATATTCCTAAATTATAATTAGAATATAAATGTCTGCTACAATATCCTAGCATACCGTAGTCTCCATATTATCCTCTCCAAATCTACCAGTCATAAAACCACCCTTTATTCATCATCCAAAATAGATATATTGAAGGGTTACAACCCTTGGGAAAAACCCAAATCATTGATCAAATGTTTACCTCACCACTATATATAAAATACATGATTATTACATGGAATCATGTCCTATCTAGAGTCTCATTCCATATACGGAGCATTTTTTCTATAACCCACATTTAATTTATATATCCGGCGAGGAATTCAATTTCTGGGAAACATAAAAAATATTTATATATTACTAAACATTTACGATGTTATCTTTTATATATTGTTATAAAAATTATTTTACCTAAAATTTATTGATAATAATCCTTATATATCATTTTTCTAAATTATAAAAAGTCCCAAATATTATATAAATTTAGCCACCACATACCCACACATTTTGTTTTAGTGAATACCCAATATAATATGAACATATGATTGATTTGAAATGGTATAATATAGGCTGTAATAATCTATATTTCATATTATTTACAAATTTAAATCATTACATCTAAACTATTATTATAATATATCAGGATTTTAATTCATAATTTCACTAATAATTAGCTAAATAATTATATGAATTTTAGAAACAAGTCAGAATTTCATCAAAATTGAACCACGATAGACTCTATATAGACAAATAATTGGTTAAAATAATATTAAGAAAATTATTAATGAAAATATAATAATATTTTGATCATAAAATATTATAAATTCAACTTAAATTGAATTTATTACCAGGATTCAAATCATATTATTTTTGGAAAACATGATCATGGAGGGAATTTATTATTAAAAATTAAAATAAAAAATAATTTTCTTCCATAAATCCTAAGTTAATGATATTGAATTTCAAAATTAAAATTTTACATTATTCTATAATAGTAAGTTATAAATTACAAGATTCATCGATAATAATCATATCTATATAACATTTAAAATTTTGTTATATATATTTCATTGAAATCATGATATAGTGTATCATGAATCACTTATTGTTTCCCTCAGTTGATCAATAATAATTGCCTATATAAAAAACATATCCATATTAATAAACTATTTCAAAATATTATTCATATCAGAAAGACTATATATATCAAATTAAATACATTTAGTATATATTTATAATTCACATATGTTAAATTATAATAATCAGCTGTGGTCACATTTATTATGTTTTATGTATGTTTTAAGTGGATGATGATTATTCCGATTCATTAATACATTGTTTATCCTTACAAGGAACGAAAATATATTAATATAGATTTTTTAAAATGATTTTTAGTTATTTAATTACATTCTATTTTATATATAGTCATGATTTATGAATGAAAAATCAAAAACTAGTTCATTTTATTATTTTTAAATTAAAAAGAGTTTTATAATTGAAAAATAAATATTAAAATATATTCATTTAAAAATATAATAAAAAATGTATTATTTGACTAATTCATAAAAATATTAGTTTTTATGTTTTAATAATCCTCAATGATATTAATTTAGTGATTTATTTATATTGGTGGTTCGACTGTCTCAAACATGAAATAAAAATAATTGATGGGAAACTACGGAAAAGAATTTTACATTATTAGAATAATGTAATTACAAAATAATTATAATGATAATATTAATTTTTTTAGTTAATAAATATTTATATTATATCTATATTGAATATTGTTACATAAAATAATGATTTTTTTTCATATTGAAGACGATAGTTCGCACATTCACATGAGAGGCATTCCGATTAACGAAAGAATAAAAAGAATTTAATAAATGATATATATTATACGAATTATAATAATGATTTAAATATACTATTAACAATTTAAATATGATATTAGTATAACAGATGTATTATTTATACATAAAAATATCACACATTTGTCATGGATGCAGGAGTCAGCATGTACTGATAAATAAATATTTCATTTTTTTCATATAAAAATGGAATTGTAGTTAATGAATGTTACTCAAAAAATAATAATCATTATTAAACATTTGTGAATAATTTAGTTATTTTGTAATGAGAAAATTATAATTAGAGGAGTCAGATGTAGAAAAAATTAATTAGAAATAAAAAAGGGAATTATCAATATTAATCACCTTACTTTAATGGAAAACATCATTATAAAATGATATTAGTGTATTGAGAATTAGATATTTTTAATATTATGAAAAAAATATATTTTTTTATAAGTGTTGGGTAGTGATGGTGAAATATTTTGGTTTAATATATGTTGCATGGGGTGGGAGAATATGTTTTGTGGTGATAAATAAATTTATAAGTAATGGTTGTGGACTATTTATTAATATAAATTAAAATGAAATGATTAAAATTAGTGGTGGATCAAATAGTGGGAAATAATGTATCGGTGGAATATTTATTGTTGATAAGTCATTATAACAATATTTTAATAAAAATACATAACATGATTTATGCCTTTAACTCAATTATTTTTAGAATAATTTTTAGGGATTTCAACAGAGTAAAAAATATTCAAAATGGAATAAAAATTTAAATACTAATAGAAAAAGGAACCTATATCATAATCATTAAATGATGATCCCAAAATTGAAAATAATTTTTTTAAATGATATTTCCATAGATGATGTAAATAATTTTTAATATAATTTCATATGTATTTCGAAACCCATTTTATGAACCATAATTTTTATGCATATGAATTATTATAATGATAGATGATCAATTTTAAAAATTTAATTTAAATAAATGATTTTTTGTTGAACTAATAATTTTTATATTGATTAAATCCCACATTAAAAAATAATTACACCCCAAATATATGTAATTAAAATGAAAAAAATTAATTATTCTTTAACTAAATTTATCATAAGTTTTTAAAAATTCAAACACCGGTTTCATATATTCAATATTTTGTTTACAAAATTATAACTGTTAATAAATATAATAAATAGTTTACATGAAATATTTATTTAATTTTTATTATTATTATAAAACTAAAATTAAAAAAGCTCTAATTTATTAATAAATCTATATTATTAAAACAAATCCACAAAATTGATCATCCACGAAATGAATTTTATTTCCCACAATAAAATTTCTAAATAAATACTAGTGAATTTAATTAAAAATAAATTTTATAATGGAAAACTACATAGATTTAAAAATAAACATTTAAACAATAAATTTCATTATTCATATTTTATAATAATTAATTTAAAAAAACGAGTTAATATATTATCTGGAAATACTAATTATTATCATAATCATCTTAAAAAATGATTAAATCCATTTATTATGTGAAATAGACATCAAATTAAAATTATTTTATTAAAGAATATTATTTCTACTGTTAAATATTATTAATTATATTAAATTTATTTTTTCCCACATCAATTTCATGTTATTTATAAAATTATAATAATAATTAAAATATGATTTATATATATGAACATATATACATATATTTAATAATAAAATTTATAATATTTATATTTACATTATAAATTAGTGTTATTGTAATTTTTTGGGATATGATTGAAATCATATTTCGTTGTTTTAATAATTGTAGTCCTTTTTTGGTTTTATATTTGTTTTGTAGGTGATGAAAGCAATTAAAATCATTGGATTTATTCAGTAATTTTATTAATAAAATGTTTTGTTTGTTAAACATGATTGAAATTGGGAAGGAATGAAATATTTTTCTACATTAATATAAGTAACATTTCAATTGAATCTTAATGTTAAAATGAGAAAAAAATTGTTGACTTATATATTTTTCAAATAAAATATATCAATCGTAAAAAGTAAATTTCTAATTTAAATAAATCCTTCTGTATTTTAAATTATTTTAGATAATTTTAAAAATATTATATCAATTAATAATACTAATAATAATAAAATAATATTTTGATATAATCAATAGAAACATATGTGGTACAAGATATCACATGTAAAATTAATTAATGGACATGATTTTATTGGTCTATGATTTTGTTATAATTTGAATAATAATTATGAAAATTAATTCTCATTTAATCCTACACAATAATTATGTAATAATAAGTCATTTATTACTATGAATTTATCGTCTCATTTATTATTCATAATCTTACATAAATCTAGATAGGAAACTCTCAATTTTTTTTAGAAATTTAATTGTATCCTTGGATTCATGTATAAAAAATCATATATAATTTTTTTTCAGGAATTTAAATTTAATAGTTTAAGGAAAATTTGGTACTTTTTATGTGGAATCTAATTAATTATGACATGGAACACATAATATTTTGTAACTTTTAAACATTGAAATAATGAATCTATTAATTTGGGAGAAAAAAGTAATTACATATTCACATGTTCCAAAAAAGTATGTATACTTAAATTGATCATTTTTATATGTTATATATGTTGGCCTTTTTATTAATTACATATTTGTTAAATATTGATATTTTCGGATGGAATGAAAGTTATTATTAAATCTTACTATTTGATTAATCTCAAATTCAGTTTTATGATTCATTATGAAAATGTAAAATAAATAATAAACTCATTAAATTGTTCTAAATTAATAAAGTTTAATTATTTGTGCCTCATTTTAGAGGAATACATTATTTCATTGGTGGTATTTAAAGATTTATTTATCAAATAAATAAAAAAATGAAAATAATTGATATGTTCCAGAACTACCATATATTATTTCAAGTATGAATATTTTTTAATTTTTATTTAAAATTCATTAAACAAAAAGAACCCTTAGGATATGTTATTAATGTTTATGATTTTAGAGTACTATTACTATGAAGAAAATATTAGTTTGGACCTATAAAAATAGTTATTTTATGATGTAAGATGTTTATTTTGTTGAATGATATTAGCAAATTTAAAAGATGATATTTGATAAATATTAAAAGTGAAACATTAAAATTTCTTATTTATTTTTTTAAAATGATGTTGACAGAAATAAAATCCTATTCAAAATTTTCAATTATAATAGATAACAGTGTTTAGATTTATTATCTCTAATATGAACTACCTTATCATGATAATGGATATTTTTGTCATCCCATTGGAAATTTTTTACTAAATAGATTTCTATAATATATATATAGGGCTATTTGACAAATGGTAACAAATATTATTAATGAATTTATTCATTCAATTTTTTTTCTTTAAAACATTAAAATCAAATAAAAACATGTTAAATTTGTATTTCATTAGACAATTCTACATCAAAACAACACTTAAAATAAATAAATAAATAAATCCAAAGTTTGGATATTTTTTAGTATTTAAGTGTCATATTTTAATTTAATTAAAAAATATAAGTTATATAAATTAAATTATAGTGTTTATAAATGTATTTTAATATAATATTAAACTACTAATTATTAATATAACGCATTAATAATACATTAATTATTTTTAAAAAATATATGAATGTAATTTTTAATGAAATTTATAAAAAATATAACTAATAAATTGATAATCATAGTGACAAATTAAATTTCTTTATCATTGGATAAGATGATGATGGAAATGATAATATTTCATTTTTTGGTAGAATTTATATTTTCATCATTATAATTAATCATGGATATTATTATATGTCATAATATAGAAAACGATATATTTAAAATTCAAATCTAGAATAATAAATACAGTATTTGATTGGAATTATTTTTCATCGTCTACATTATTTGGTTCATTTTCCTTAATATTATACAGATATAATCAATGTTTATAAATATATTTTTTATATTAATGATGAATATAATAAATTCATCTGAAAAAATTTTTAATGTACAAAATCTTAAAAAAGATACACAGTTCATTTAAATTTATGTATTTTTAGAAAATTAATGGATAAATATTTTCATATTATTATTATTAATGATAGAATGATCAATTAATATTCCTCTCGATCAGGGATATTAAATTTTGTTATTCATTTTTATTCTTTTTTTATATATGAAACAATAATGTAAATAATCATTTCTTATATTAATGTTTCTATATTATTTTAAATGGATGTATACAATATATTATTAAAATGGCCTTAAATATGATCCAGTAGCTTAGTATTATATAATTTCTTAGATTTTATTATGTAATTATTTTAATAAAATAAATAATGATTAGATATTATTTATTGAGAACAATTTTATTTATATTATAATTTTTTAAATATAATGTGATTTTGTTTTTTTATAATGAATTTTATTATTATGTGTAGAATGTTCTATGATGATGAAAATGAAATTGATACAATCATAATGGTTGAAAAAATGATTTTAGAAACTTTTTTATTGTAAATAATGGGATGGTGTGTATTAGAATCCATCTATGTATACTAGTGATATAGTTAAATGGTTTATTTTTTATTCTAATAACATTTTTAGAATATCAAGTAGTAAAAATTATAAATTATATAGAGTGGAATCTATAGAATCAGTTAATAATAAATTATTTAGAGGAATGATTAGATGTTAGATATATTTAACTACATGATGGATATATATTATTATTCCAGTTTGTACATATCATATATTTCAATAATGATTTATGTGAATTCCATTAAAATATGTAAACAATGTATTTAGATATGATAAAGAAACTATTAATAACATTTTTTTAATACAATATGAATTATTGTAACTTTGTATATTAATCTCATTCTATTATTGGAGTCATTTTAATGATTAAAATGGAATTTTTTTATGTTGTCTACTAGGTAATCCATTTATTTCGTGATGTTTTGTAAATTAATTTTCAATTTATTTACCTACATGTGTATATACATGGACTATTGATAAAAATTTATTTAGTTAAATTCATTGAATAAAAATAAATTAATAAATTAAAATGATTATATACATAAAATATAAATATAATTTTATAATATATATTTTATTTCAACAATAATGAAGATATTATATAATTTTTTGAAAAGATATATTGTTGTTATATTTTAATTTTATAAAAAATAATGTTAATAAAGGATATTAATTTATAGAATTTCTTTCGTCCGAATATCTTCTTTGAAAATCATGTACTATACATAATACGATAGTACATGTGATTATAGATCCACAATCTATGGGTTTGCGTCCTCTCCTCGAGCTAGGGATTTTTTTTTCAGGGCTTCCTATTCATCTTCCCCATTATCCCCCTGCAGTAGGAGTCTTTTTTCTCCTTCATTTTCTCCTCTCACTCTTATTACCCTATCATCCCCTAGAACTACATTACTATGACCATCACTCTTGATGATGCTTCCATCATGAATAAACCCCATCATGAGTTTACTCGAACCAAATCTGGTAACATATGAGTTGTTGGTGGGGTATTCTTGAGAGCCTTTTCCTCACAATTTCTTTTTTTCACTTATTTGGGTTTCTTTATATCTTTTTTCACTTATCCCTGCTATTTTCCATTATTCCAATGATGATTTTTTTTCACATATTTCCTTACCCATAATTCTAGAACCCATTTTTTGTAAACAACTATATAATTTTACGGTTTTTTGGGATTATGGGGTGTAGAGATCAAGGGGATTTCATCCCCGTTTTCTCTAATTCCATCTATGCTTCATTATTTACCATTAATTGTCTCAGTTCGTTCTAAGTGAATCATTACCATTATATCGTTTTTTATTTCTATTTGTGGATTCAATGCATAGTGATTATTTATTTTTCTGTTTGTATTTCTATTTTTCTATTTGGTTAATTTTAGATCTGGTGTGGTTACTGATGACATTGGTGATGGTTTTATGGTTCTGTGATTGGTTGTTATAGTCATATTTGGTGATTCGTTTCATCAGCACCGATGATTATAGTTTCAAATTTGTCGGTCACTACACTTTATGTTACTAGTGACGTATAATGTTAGATTCATCTTCTTGGGGTTAAGGGGATAAATGGTATCTTCTTTCATATGGACTTTAGTGACTGCTTTTCTTGGTTGAGTTGACGACCGAGATCTATTGAGATGAGAGTTCCTCAGTGTGAAATCCTGACCAAGCTTACCCTCCAACCTGTAGTCATTCCAATCACTATATGACCTCAAGAATTCCTCCTTGTATGCCAAAGGATGTTGAGCAACAGCGAGGTTCTATGGATAGCCATTGTCGATAATACATCCAAATATAATATTTTTATAGTAATATAATAATATATAAAAATATGTCAATAGTGGATGTCATATAAATCATTAACTAATGAAGAGGAAGTGAAATGTAATATCATCTCAATAAATAATTAGGAAATGCCGGTTTATATAATGTATTCATTTCATGATCATGCATATCTAAATGCAATAAATAAATCATCAAGTATTACATCTTAGAACCGAAATAAATGATATGGTGCAAATCCCCAAGTGAAATCTCCACAATATACCAGCGTTCTCACTCGTTCGTTTTCTCTTAACTCCTAGGTACAAGCAAAAAAAGAAAAAATCATTGTTCATGGTCCTGTAAACAAGTATAGTCTACTTGGGTACCGCAGTGCAGTTGCGAACCAAATAGGGTGTGATATATAAGTCTCAGTAGGACAATAATACCATTGTCCACCTTAATCTAAATTGATAGTTAAATTTATAACTAAAAACCAATTTTTAGGGAAAATTTGTAATCATAATAATTGAAAAAAAAATAAAATGGAATCCATATCTTTATAGTCCATGTACAAGTCCAAAAAAACATTACATAATATAAAAAAAATCCCCTACCCATAATTGAAAAAAAATATATGAAAATCTACCACCTTATCATCATTGAAAATACAGTTGTCTCATGCATGAATGCATGGTCCGAGTACTGATGGAAATGCCATACCCCCTCAAACAGCCAAATTCACAAAGAAATTATTTTTTGAAAGCTCCTGATCTTAACCTCCTCTAGGGTAACCCCTTCTAGGATAAATGGTTAAAATTCCCTTCGACCGTAAACTAAAGGGCCACAAAGAATCACCATGTAAAAATAAAATTCTTGAAGACGATAAAAATCATAAAAATCACACTCATAGATCAGGAAAATATTTTCATAAAGGCATCATGAGACTAAAACACCACTATCAAAGACCACCTCAGATGAACCATACGATGCTCCATTTGTCTCCCACTACCATTCAAGCTTCAAAAGCTTGGAAGATGGTCCAAGGGACATGATGACAAAATATTTTCAACAACCATTGAATGACCCAACACCACATCGATAGAATGTCACTGGCGAGTGAGTTCAGGTTTTTCAGAACCAAAAAGTTAGAGCCATGCAAAGCTAAATCGATGAGAATAAAAAGATGATCCATGCTGATTCAAGCCTGAATCTAGGTCCACATTGAGCCACAACATTGCTGAGGTCCTCCAGATTCCATGTTTTTTCATGTTGTAGCTACGCAAGCCACATGTATGACAAGATTCAACAAGACTGATCCAAACAAGAGGGTTGATGTCCGGACCGAATCATGCTGGAGGTGGGGGTAGACGAACCAACGAAGAAACCCTAGCCACTGCGAGCTAAAGGGTATGACACTTAGTGGCCCATTTTTTATCATTATCTCAATATAGATAATGAAAATAAATTAATTATCATGCATGTATATCAATGAAATAAGAAAATTGAATAAATAACAAACAACTCGTCCATGTTCCGAAGGGACACCTTATTGAGATTCCAGCTTTAGCCCACGACCGGTATGTCTGATCGTGCAAATTATATATATATATATATATCATAATAGTTTGTGTATATATATATATATATATATTCAAAACATCCTCTTATATGAACCATGTGTGTACCAACACCAAAACGACACATACAATGGACAATATTTTTTAATGGAACAAGATGTAATGCACATACATTTATTACCAGGGGAAGTGCTCGTGGTCTTTATCCTAGTCTAAGCTACAAGGGATCTCATGATCTCATAGAAATAAATATTGATGATCACACGTTCTTCCTACACTATGATATCATGGCCGTTCGGAAAGTGATGTTGGATGGATCACGACATACCACACAAACATCCATCACCAAGAGTAGAGAACACACTATATCCCCTATATGAACCCCATGATTTCTCAAGGTCTCTGGAAGATCAAGAAAAAAATTTAAATATTTGTTTTCCCCAAGGGTTCCCATGGTCCCATGGCACCCTTTCTTATACAAGGCATAACCTTTCATAATAGAGAATGAATGAATAATTTATCCTCTCATGCATTTCATTACCCCATTTCAATTACATATAAGCAAGAATATCTACATTTATACTTAATTCAATACATATTATGAATTTCAATTAAAAAATAAAATGGGCTTCACATTCAACTCAAAATCATGAGGCAAAGGCCTATCATTAATATCATTTTTCACACTCAAATACATTAGTTAACTCAATAATTGACTATGTAAAAAATCTCATTAATTAATTCAACAATTTATTATTCAACAACACAATTCATATTTCATAATTAATTTTATAGAATTAATAATCACATTATAAATCTATACTCTCTGTATTCAATTCCAAAATTAAATATCTAGATCCTAATATCAAGGGAACATAATTAATTCATGATTAATTATGTCTACATAGTAAAATATTATATCTCACAATTAATCCCCTGATTAATTATATCAATTAATAGTCTCAAAGAAAATTATTATTTCACAATTAATTATTTCAATATAGATAATTTAATATCTCATAATTAATCCCCACCATTTATTATCTCAAATATAATAATTAAATAAAATAATTAATTCACAATGAATTGTCTCAAATTAAAAAATTTTATATCTCATAATAATTTCCACCATTAATTGTATCAATTACAAATCTATAAAAACAAAATAAATTCATAATGAATTGTCTCAACTTATACATTTTAATGTCTCATTATTAATCCGTATATTAATTATCTAAATTCAATATTTTCAAGAAAATAATTACTAATAAATATATTTTTACAAACATATCTAATTTAATATATCATAATTAATCCCTTAATTAATTATCTAAATTATTATTAAAAAGGAAAAAATTTAATTGACAATTAGTAATATCAAATTATAAAATTTTATATCTTATAATTAATCCCAAGATTAATTATTTCAATTATATTTTTCAAACATCATAATTAGTTCACAATTAATTATCTCAAGTTACCCAATATAATATCTCATAATTAAACCCCACAATTAAATATTTCAGCTAAAAATATCAAAGAAAATAATTAATTCGCAATGAATTATCACAAAATATTTAGATTTATATCTCACAAAAAATCCTCAAATTAATAATCCAAATTACGGTTCTCAATGAATATAATTAATTCACAATTTAATATCTCATTATAGTCAAATTAATATTATATAATTAATACCCAAATTAATTATCTTAATTACAAATAACAAACCACAAAATTATTTAACAATTTTTATCTCATCTTAACCAATTTAATATCTCATACATAATTCCCCAAATAATATTCCCAATTAAAATTATAAAAGAACATAATTATTTAAAAATGAAATATATCAACATAGATAATTTCATATCTCATAATTAAACCCCTGATTAATTATCTCAAATATAATTCTCCAATAACATAATTATTTGACATTTTATTATCTCAACTTACATAATTTAATATTTCGTAATTCATCCCCCAATGAACATATTGGTCAAATCCTAATGATTTTAGCTTGAGGCAAGCACACCTACTTTTGAGGGGGTTTATTAGAAATAAAATTATTTTTAAATCTAAAAAAATGTTCCAAAAAAAACATTTCCTTCTTCATTTGCAGTCATGTTCCCCAATAATAGTCATTATGAAACTATTGTTTTTATTAATTAAGCAATGTTGAGGAACCGTCCACTTGGAATTGAAGATGATAGTGATTTCAAACTCAAATTGATACCCATTCACACATACACTCTTCCATATAAATTGCTATGCATACATGGAATTGATCTCAAATGAAAACAACATCAACTGACACTCCTAAGTAATGCAGCGCGGAACAATGAATAACAAAATAATTAACCACTATATAAAAAACTATAATCTCTTAATTAATGGGTGAAAAACATTTATTGGGTATATAGCCTTACCCGAATGAGCCAATATAGAACTAAACAAAACCATTAACATTGCCTTCATTGGTGGTCTTCGGAATATCATCCATCATGTACTAACACATATTTTTCACCACAAAGGATCAAGTGAAATAAGAAATATTGTGCAATCCTAAACCTACAGTTTCAAACGAATGAATCATGTGAAAAGGAGAGCCCGAGAGGACTGGTGAAAACAGTGAAACATGCGAAGAAGGAATTACCTCGACGTGATAGACAACATCTGTGAAAATACCATCGTGATCTAGTGTGAGGAGAGGGAGCTTGTGATGGAGGTTTCTAAACCACCTAGGGATGTTGCACAATGGATTGGTCGCACCTCAAGCAGGAGGAGGGAGAGGTGTTCCTTCATCTTCAATTCTCCCACAAATAAATGATTAAAACTCATAAAATAATCATAAGAATTAATATAATCATCATATTAATAACAATAACCATCTTATTATTATTATTATTATCAATTATTATTTCACATCGTAGATAAACCGTAGTTCCCTAACTACAAATCATTTAATTAAATTCTTGTCCCATTAATATAATTAAATAAATTACCCATTTCATCATTAGTTAACCAAATTATCTAATCAAAATTAAAATATAAAAAAAACTAATTTTTTTATAAAATTATTAAATTTATCATAAAATATAATATAATTTGATAAAACCATAAAACTAGATTCACTAAATCATTTATTTAAAATTATTTCAAAATTAATTTATTTAATTTGATTTTCTAACTAATTATTTTTTTATTAATTTATCATAACCTTGTTTATTTAAAAAAATCGACACCTAATAAATCAATATTTATATAAATTCGTTCCAACTAAATTTTATTATAAAATTTTAGTAATTAATGTTTTTTAATTAAATTCTATGAACAAAATTTAATTAAATTAAAAACACTAACTCATCAACATTATTTAACAAAATTCTCTAAAACTTAGTTTATTTTTAAAATAAACACCAATTTTAAACAAATATTTTTATTCTTCTTATCCATGATATTATTTTAATATAAACTCCTTTTCTCATTAATTAATTAAATTCCTCTTTACCATGACTTTAATTAAAATAAAACTTAACTCCACATTTACACATCTTAAAACATTTTCCATTTAATATTAACCTTAGTTTTTTATCCCCAAAACCTCATTAACTAGTCATTTAATTAATTCTTATTATCAAAATGTTTTTATATAATGACTCCAACTCATCATCATATAAAAAATACATTTAATTATTTTCATCTCAATTTTATTAAATAACTTCTCCATATCAACATAATTTAATTTAAAACTACCAAAATAATAAACATAAGTTAATTACCCATTCAATTACATATGATTAAATTCACTCCAAAAAAATTAATTAAATTAATTCCCCATTCTCCATATCGCCCTAATTTAATATAATTTTTTCATATTTATTTTAATTATTTAAAACCCCCCATTTCAGATTATTTAATTAATTATTATCAAATAAATTTAAATAAAAAAATTATCTAATGCATCAACTTTTAATTAAATTTTCTCAACATACATTTCATTAAATAAATACCTCATTTTAGAATAATTATTTACATTGTTATTAATCATGAATGAAATTAAATACATCCCTAGTTCACATCATTTAATTAGAGTCCATTTAATACTGAATTTAATTAAATAAATTTATGCAAATCATAAAACATGGTGTGTCATATGTTTTGACATGCACGATATGACAAACTATATGCAGACAAAAAATCTACTACTGGACAACCATTTTTACACGCATGGATGACTGACATAATTGACTATCCTTACAAAGAATTTTTGTTAAACTCTATTAGGAATGATTCTTCTGAAACCCATCCATCCATCTGGGAAAAGACTCAAGCCTTCACCTTAGTCCGATATAAGCTTTTTTGAAATAACCCATCTCATGAAAAATCATCCTGATGCATGGTGTTAAAACAGACGCATTATTATAATGAAACAAAATCAATTTTTTTAAACCGATTAAAAAAACACAAGACATTCTAATTTACCCACCATAAAAACATGTCATCCTCTAGAATCCATTAGGATATACTGCAATATCGACTAATCCACCAAGGTCAAGATGTCTTGTTTGAATGATCGTGTTGCATTCCCAAATGGATACCAGCCCTTTAACTATTTTAGAACTCAAATAAATGAATATTTCGTTGAAAGACCATGTAGACCAATGAAACACATACCCGTATCTAAATTGAAAACATGCCGTTAAAATTATATCAACACCATCCGGATGTAGAAACACGTCCTTACTCAACTTTCGGTGACATATCGAGGTTAATCCATCAAAATGATACTTTAATACTGTCATTTCCCAGCATGAATAAAAGTATAACCCATAGTAGCATTCATCTTTCAAACTACCTAGATAACAACCACTTATTTTTTATCTTTATTGGCCCATTTTCAATTATTCAAATACACATATTATCTATTTACCTATTATACAGATACCATACACCTTATACATAAATTTTTATCTCGTTGTAAATGAAATCAATCAATGTTCACTAATAAAAAAATTTACACCTAAAAATCTTATAAGATGTTATCATATTATGTAACAAAACAACATGTTATAACATAGAAGCATGAAATATAATAATCTAAACATGTTATATAAGAATTCATGCTAAATAATATCTAAACATTTCATTCCACCAAAGGCACACCATCATAATTAACAGAAATCCCACTAATACATTAATATTTCAGGTTATAAACATGTAATGTGAATATTTATTCCCCTGGGATGTTAAATTTATGCAACTTACTTTCCATATAAGAAGAATAATGATTAAAAAAATTCTAAAAATCAATGAGCATGGAAAAATAAACCAATCACTCAAGGTCTAATCATATCAATTGTAACATCAAACAATATAAACAACAATTCACTTCTCGGGCCACTAGTCACTTCCCACAGGTTGTGTGATCTGTCCTAGGAACATCTATTAACTATGATCTGACACATTAATAGTCAATCTACATTACTATTATCTGATATACTAACCCAAAATATAAATACAATAGAAAAATAAAGAAACACTAAAGATATGATACCAATTTTTTATATCTCATCCCAACTTACTCTTGAACTTGTTGCCAGAACGGTCACCACCTGGCCTCAAGCACGCATCCTGGTATGCTAGAGTCCAGTGAATTACAGTGATGTAGTATGGATAATAAATGGGGAGAATATACCCTCATATCAGAGTTTTCATAGTAGTATAACAAAATATTAAATGTTGAAAACAATATAGGTATTATAAATAGATAACAAATGTAGTAAAAGACAATTGTAATATCAACACAAAAAAGTAAATTGCAAGACCAATTTATACAATGTATACAAGTCATGGGGTACATATCTAAAATAAGTAAACAAGTTTTTATGATTTACTTCTCAATACATAAAAAATGAAAAGTCCCAAATCCTCATGAAATATTTCAATGATAATCAAGAGGTCCTTTTTAATACATTGCTCCTAAAAACCAGGACAATAAAATATCAAATAGATATTTTCTATGGTCCTGTAATCAAGTATAGTCTACTCAAGTACCCTAGTGTAGTAGTGGCATGAATAGGGTGTTTAATATAAATCTTTGTATGATGGGAACACCAGTTTTTAGATCATTATAGAAAATGAAAAAAAAACTAAACAAAATGCATGTATATTGATGTAATAAAAGGATTGAATATAAAACCAACAACTTGTATGGGTCCCTAAGGGACACCTGATGGCGATACCTGCTTCAATAGATGGCTGGCATGTCTGATCATGCCAATTATATATATATATATATATATTAATAGTTAATATATATAGATAGATAGATATTCTTATAATATTCACATATGAAACAAGTGTGTACCAACACCAAAAGGTCTCATACCCTTGAAACTATTTCAAGTTGGACGAAGACGTACTGCACATAAATTCATTACCAATGTAAGCGCATATAATCATTCCCCGGTACAAAATACAATGGCTCTCATAGTCTCATAGAAATCAACATAGAAGCGCACATGCTCTTCCTACCACATGATCTTACGTCCCTTTGGATAACTACGTTTTAATGATAGGGACATGACACACTAACATGCATCACCATGAGTAATGCACACTATCTTTCCACTGGCTCATTTTCATGAGTTATCACGGTATCTTGAGGGTCAGAACAAAAAAAAAATTATTCCACCCCAAAAGTACTCACTATCCCTTGGCTCCCCTACCTATACATGGTGTAACCATTCACATCATATATTTCATGAAACATATAACCACTCATGCATTTCATTAGCCCATATCAATTATATATAAGAATGAATATTCACATATATACACAAGGAAAACCATTTTAGGTATTTCAATTAATTCATTAATATAAGCTTCACATTCATCTAAAAAACATGGGGAAAGGGCCTAATATTCATCTCATTGGTCAATCTAAAATCCATTAGTTAACGTAAAAATTAAATAGGTATACTAATCCAATTAATTAATTCATCAATTAATTAATCAAAAACACAATTCGTATATCATTATTAATTTTTTGTATTTAATTATCTAATTATAAATCTCAACTCCCCATATTCAATACTGTAATAAAATATCCATATCATAATATCAAATGTAGATAATTAATTATCTAATAAAATAAAAAATTTATATCTCATAATAAATCACCCAAATAATTCTTTCAATTACAATTCAAACATAAAATTATTAATTATTATCAAATTATCACAACGTAGCGAATTCTACATGTTATAATTAATCCCCATGATTAATTATCTCAATTTCAATTCTTAAAGAACATAATTAATTCACATTACATTACCTCAACAATGCCAATTTTAATTCTCATAATTAATCCGAAAAATATTTATCTCAACTAAAAATCTCAAAACATTAAATTATTTAAAAATTAATAATCCTAACATAGCCAATTTAATATATCATAATTAATACCCCGATTAATTATCTCAGTTAAAATTCATAAAGAGAATAATAATTGACATTTTTTTATCTCATCATATATAATTCATTATCTCAGAATTAATCCCATTATTTTTATCTCAATTACAATTTTCAAAGAATATAATTAATTCAAAATTAATTATTTTAACATAGATAATATTATATCTCTTAATTAATACACTGATTAGTTGTTTCAACTACAATTTTCAAATCACATAATTAATTAAAAATTAATTATCATAACATATCTAGTATTATATCTCATTTTTATTCCTCAAAAACTAATTATCGCAATTAAAATTCTCAAATGATATAATTAATTCTCGATGAATTATCTCAACTAAACCATTTTTATATCTCATAATTAATACCTTGATTATTTATCTCCTTTACAATTCTCAAGCACATAATTAATTCAGAATTAATTATCTCAACATAACAAAATTAATATCACATAATTAATCCCTCGAGTAATTATCTCAATTATAATTCATAAAAGACATTATAAATTCATAGTTACTGATCTCAACATACCAAAATTTATACCTTAATCATAATCCCTAAATTAATTGTCTCTATTAAAATTACCAATGTACATAATTAAATCTAGCTAAATTATATCGACTTAGAGAATTTTATTTCTCATAATTAATCCCCTGATTAATTATCTAAATTACAATTCTAAAAATAATTAATTCAAAATTAATTATCTAAATTTATCAAATTTCATGTCACATAATATATCCTCTAATTAATTATCTCAATTATGAATCTCAAAACAAAAAATTTATTATCAAATAATTATCTCTATTATCCATTTTAATTTGTCATACATAATCCCCCAATTAATTTTCTGAATTACAATTCTCAAAGAACATAATTAATTCACAATTAATTATCACAATATATACTAGTCATTAATTCATAATAAATTATGTCATGTTATCCCACTAAAAACTCATAATTATCACTTAATCCAAGTGCGTCAACATGTAAGGGAAGAAATACAAAAACAAATATCAAAAAGTTAATCAAACATATCAGTTTAATAAATATGTTTTTAGCTTGATGGAATCGCAGCACTATTTGAGGGGTTTTACTAAAAAAATCGTTATTTTTTTTCTATTAAATTATTTTATAATAATAAAATTTTCAATCGGAATTTGCGGTCAAATTTCCCAATATCAGTAATTAAAATAATATTGTGTTTTGTTAATTATGAAATCTTTTGGAGCATAACTATATAAATTGGCCAAGGAAATGACATATAACTGAAACCTATACCTTCCCACACATACGCACTTCAACATTAATGTGAGAGCATTCTATAAATTGATATTGACACGTAAAAAAACATCTAGAAGTCCCAATTAGTGAAAAGTAACCAACACACACAAAAATAACCCACTTCAAGTCAAACATACCATAATAACCTAATCCAAATTTTCCAAACCATTTATCAGGTGTATTGCCTTTCCTAAATTTGATGATAGAGAACCAAAAAAATTGAGTCACTTTTCCTTCTGTGTAAGTCAATGGAATATAGACCTACATTTTCAAATACATCTTTCTCAACACCAAGGATTATAAGAAACATGAAATCAAGGATAATCCCAATCATAGGGTTTCAGTCCAACGAAACCTAAGAAAATGTGATACGACATGGTTGATGCGAAGAAAAAACAGGAAGAGAAGGAATTACCTCAATGATATAGAAAACTATCAGGAAGAAACTACCATGATCTGGAGCGCGATGTGGGAGGTGAGAGAGGAGGTTGGTGTGCCACCCATGGATGTTGCATCATGGGTGTATCACACTTTATGTAGGAAGAGGGAGAGGTGCTCCTTCCTCCTCTATTCTACCTCAAATAATATATTAAAACAACAATAATAATTATAATAATTAATATATTATAAATAATAATTACAATATTGGACATGTTAATATTATTATCCATTAATATTACACATCTCTGATTATCCCTAACCCCCCAAGTACACATGAATTAATTAAATTTTTCTACATGATATTTATTTAAATAAATTCTCTATCTCATCATTTTTAATTTAATTATATTAAAATAATTTATTTAAATTAACACCACATTTTTATCAAATAAATAAATTCTTCAAAACCTTGAATATAAATTTACAATACCATAAAACCACATTTAAGACATCTTTTAATTAAATTCCTTCCAAAAAAAATTAATTAAATAAAATTTCAAACTAATTTTTTTTAATTAATATCTCTCAACATAATTTAATTAAAAAAATATGACACCTAATTAATTATCATATAATTAAATTAAATCCAACTAAAATTAATTAAATAATTTCTCCATTTCAGTTATTTAATAAAATTCTCTAAACACAATTTTATTAAATTAAAAACTACAACTTATAAAGATTATTAAATTAAAGTCTTTAAAACAAAAATTAAAAAAAATAACCCCCACTTCAACACAGTTAATTTAATTCATCATAACATTGAATATAATAAATTAAAACCTAAATTTCATAATAATTAATTAAATTCTTCTTTACCATTAATTTAATTAAAATAAAACCCAACTCCCTATTTACATGTCATATAAATTTTACCATTTAATATTAAACTTCATTGATAACCACCATATCCTCATTTAAATGTCATTAAATTAAATTCATCTCATCATAATATAGCTAAATAAGTACTCTAGCTCATTATCATATAAGAAATAAATTAATTTCTTTTCATATCATTTTAATTAAATAATTTCCCAATCTAATATTCATTTATTTAAAAAAACACCAAAAAATTCTATTAAATTAATTACTCATTAAACACTATTTAATTAATTTATCTCCACCAAAATTTAATTAAATAAATTATTCATTCTCCACCTCGCCGTATTTTTATTAAATTCTCTCATATATAATTTAATTAAATATAACAAATTATTCTATTTATTTAAATAAATTCTGATCAAGTAAAATTTAATTAAATAAAATCACCAATTCATATTCATTTAATTGAAATCTCTAAAACAAAATTTAATTATATAAATCCCCTATTTTACTTCAGTTAATTAAATTCATCTTATAATACAATTTAAATAAATAAAATAAAAAATTCAAATAATTTTTTGAAATTCCTTTTAATCCAGAATTTAATTAAATATAATATCTAGAAACATAAAACAAGTTATGTTTCACATTCCCACAGACCACGCATAGACCACAATTCCACTACTAAACACCCATTTTAACCTTCATGGATGACCCACATGGGTTGACTATCGTTTTACAACCTATGTGTAAACAAATTCTTGTCCTAGTTCACCCAAAACTGATATTGCCTTCTAGGAATCTCTTCAATACATTAAATTAAGAATGATATAAACATGTTTATAAAATCCCAACTCATGAAACATTATCCCAAATCTTGGTTTTAAAACTGACTCATCATTAAAATGGAAAAAGATAAAAAACATATGTTCTTTTACTTGGTTCAAAAAAAACACAGGTCATTACACTAAGCTCTAGGCCTATGGGGTTTCTAACTCATAAGATGTATTTTGTTGTTTTGGTATATTTTTAGTTTTTATTTATGATAGTAATTTTTAAATCTACTAATATCAGCGAGGTTACCAATAAATAAAAAAGTTGATTCTAAAAATACTAAAAAATTTATTTGGAGGACAAATTTACTATATGTTATTATTAAACTATTTTTGATACAATAAAATTTTAAAAAGTATTGATGGTGATTTTGATTTATCTTTATGTTTATAACTATGTACATATTTACTTATTCTACTTATATATATACTATATAATTTTATCTATTTATATTTTTAAAATATATATGATGTTTTAGTTATTAATATTTTTATTTCATTAAATTTTTATGATAGAATAATAATTATTTATAAGATGATATAGACTACATTTTTTAATATTAAATTTTCTTTTCATTTCACAATATATAATTTCCGTACATGTCTAATACTAAAAAATATCTTCAGTAGCTAAGAAGATATTTTTATTTTCATAATTAGCTACACTTTTTTCTAATATACATTAAAATTAGAGATATTTATTTTTTTATTTATAATAAATTATTTATTAGATAAGTAGTATATTTCAAAAAATGGGGTAAAATTATTTATATGATTGAATTAATAAATCATATATTATTTCATTCAGTATGATAATTATTTAATTGTTGTTTGAAAAAAAATATATTTTTTTCTCTTTTGATAAATTTCCAAAAGTGCACATTTTATTTTAAATAAAGACTTCAGTTGTGTAATATAATCATATGGAATTTTTTGTAGTTTCTATTATATATAAATTGGTAGATTTATTTTATTTTTGTATTATGTTATAAATATTATAAATACCTCACAAATAATTAAAAACTCTACTTAAAAAAATACACAAGTCTGTATTCATTGTATTGGGTAACTCTAATTTATCACAGCATTAAAAAATAACATTTTTTTAAATTGATTATTCTATTTATTGTTTCTCTAATGAAGGTTTATTTTTTATGATTTTAGAATTTTTTTAATGTATAGATTCATTCTTAGAAGAATAAAAAGATCATATTTCTATATTCATGGATGATTGTTACACAATCTATTATTATGATTTTCCTAAAATGTTGATTATAATAAAAATAAAAATTATATTTTCACAAATGATATAATTTAAGACAATAATAGATATATTTTTATGAAATATTCAAAATAGAGATTCATTTTTTTAAAATATTCATAATAATGAAATTAATATTTTTTTACAAGGAATATTTTTGTCACATTAATATCATTTATGTACTCTATTTTATGTAAACTTGAATAATTATAATCACTACATGTTTATCTTAAAATTATTATATATTATATATATTGATAAAATATATATAATAGAAAACCATTATATTATATGTATTTTATTATTTATCAATAATGTATTAGAACTATATTTTATCTTACAAATCTTGATTTTTCATAATAATGGAATGATTTTACTCATTTTTATTATTTGTGTTTGTACATATTTTTTATTTTTTATTCAAGGCACTCATAAAAGAATTAAAAATATTATATTTAAGGGATTTAATATTATCAATTATATTGTAATCATGAAAACTCGATTAAAATAATACAATGTGACTGATTCTCATGAAATATAAATGTCATACAATATAAATGATAATGTGAGGACTTTTTCTACTATGAATAATATTATACTATGTTACAATGAAATAGATTCATAATTAAATTGTATTTTTGTTTTCATAATGATATTTAAGATTCTATTATTTTTTATTTAGTTTGATTTTCATAATTCTATTTTTTTATATTATATTTATTCAATGAAAAATATTTATAATTTTTACAACCAAAATAATGTTTCTATTTTCATATACAATCAAAATAATTTTACTATTATAGAGTTGTAACTATTAGTGGAATTATGTTTCATGTATTTTCTATGGACATATATAAATATGTACTTTTCTAATTATACATCTAGGAGACCAATAATTAGGTATTTTAAAATATATGGCCCCTTCCAAAATTGAATAAATTTTTGTTATATCCCTAATTCAAAATAAATAATGTGAATTTAATATTAGATGTTGGGAAATGTATTGTACACTCATCTTATAATCATGAATACATATCGTTTCATTTTATACTCAATATTTATTTTCAGCCCTACATAAATATTTACCAATTTGTGGAGGTGTATAATGTTAATTAAACATATAATAATATTCATTTATAATTTAATATATGATGATCATTAAATTTTTTATTCATCACAATCCATTCATAAAGAACATTTTATGATCTCAATACTAAAAAAATTAATATTTATTATGATATGATGTAACATATATTATAATTTGAATATAAATCATTGATTTCATAGATGGTCGAATATTAATTCATAAAATTTAGATAGTATTCCATATAAATATATAATTAATCAATGAAATATTACATGATAAAATATATTGGATAATATAGATGCAATTATAGAGGAAAATATAGAATTATTATCCAATAGAGTACAAACCAATTTTATGTATTACATTTTCAGTATTTTACAAAATGTATTCTTAAATTAAAGGATGGGTTACGAATTATAAATGAGGCCTGTAAAAAGAATATAATTTCCATCATATATTATATAAACATTTATTTATTCATATGGATTCTTAAGAAAAATAAATCACTTCACTTTATTCTATTAATTTGATATATTGTAATATACAATGCTTTATGAGAGAATCAAAAAAAATAATTGTGTTATTCATTTTCCATTGGATAAATCCTATAAGATCCAACCCAAATGATTTATATCAATGTCATCATCATCTACTGTTTGAATAAAGTGAACTGGTTCAACCTTAGTGTTTCTAAATATGATCATCATTTTATATCATACATTGATTCAATTATATTGTATAATTATTTTGGGTTTTGGGTTTGACTACATTCTTTCACTAAATAAATATTATTGGATTAGATTATACCATATATACACATGACTGTGGTGAATTGAGTCTTTTAAAAATTCTTCGCGAGATCATGTTCTATCCTTTAACTTTAATCATACTGGTTAATGTAGCGGAAATTTAATGAGCAGGGACACATGATGTTATGTGGTTCGGGGAACAGAAGCACCGTAGTCCAATCCACCAATGTTCTACTCCACTATCATGGTGAGTTTTACTATCTGGACCTCATTTCCACAGATTATTCAACAACTATGTACATTTAGTTGACAACATTACTATCTAAGTCAAAACAAAGACATCTGGATCAATCAAAGATCCAACAAATATTAGTACGAGAATCTGGTCACTAATGATTAAAATGTTTTTTTTCTTTTCAAATACTTTCCCATTGTTATTCACAATTGTAATAGTATTAAATTGATAGTAGGTAGCTCTACATCTTCAGAAATAATGACCTACAATTAAGATTCACTCTATGTCAATCTGGTTGCAGTAGATATAAAAATATAATTATCATCTTCATCAGTAGTAGAATCAAAATATATTTTCAATTACAAATTGGTGAATGTTTTGTCTTGTTTCATCTTCTTCAATAAAAAGAGCTTTGTTTCTCTTTGTATTCAATAGATCAATAGATCATGATTTGTCTCTGCTTATCACTTATGTATCAATGATGTAATGAAACTGATCATGAATATCATAAGTGTATCTACTCTCATGTTCTTGTTCTAGACCTTGTACGTTGTTCTTGTATTTTGAATTTCAAAACAACACAAATATATATAGTGCTTTTTCTGCATTGTCAGATCCACAAAATTATCCTTCTGACTTGTGATATTGAAAATATTTGATATTATAGAGCATTTGTAACTCCCCTTGAAAAATATCCATGACGTACTCCTTTATTTTTGATCCATTGAATTATAAATAAAAAAATTTGATCTCGTTAAAGACATGCATTAACAACAAATTTTAATCCAACTTTAAATCAGCCTAATAATACACTTCAAGAACATTGCATAATAATATTGTTTTTAATTCTTTGACAAAAAATGTAATTTTGAACCATATTATATGAATCATTTGAATGTAAGGTAGATCACAAACGTAATGTTGATGTCACATCCTTCAAACGTAAGGTTGATGTCACAGGGTTAATAAAAAAACATAGGGTTAATCATCGATACTAATGTATGTTAAATGATCCATTATTTTTTATTCTTCTAAACATATGGTATATGATCCATACATTCTGATGACATGTAAGGTTGTCCACAAAAGTAAGGTTGAGGAAGTACACTTTTGAGAAGTAAACGTATATTTTAAAACTTCTGTATGGTTCATCTTCCATACTTTACCAATATCAAAAATGTAGGTTTCCTTCTTAACATAGGTTTCTTCTTCTATACTATTCTGATAACATATGGTTTATTATACATACCTTTATGAAAACGTACAAATTAAACATCAGGTTACTTTCTTTATGCTACGCTCCAGACATAGGGTATAAAAAATGTTTCCCGAACATGCTAATGAAAATACTTTAGCAATTAATTCTCGAAGTTCAAATACGAAAATATTTTTTCCAGAAAAAATAATAAAAATAATAAATTCATGAAATACACTTAAAATAAAATCATTATAATAACAAATAAGGGTATATGTGATCATCAAAATCATCATAAAGAGATAGATTATTGTTCCCAATAATCTCCCTATATATAATAAAAAAATTTGTATTGTTGAAAACAACACTTTCTCAACAATCTCCCCCTTTATTATGATCACAAAACCCGTAAAATAATATATGAAACTATCAAACAAAATTATTTACAAATAGTTTAAAATTTTTCTTAGATAAAATAATATTTAATTATAACATGATGATTACAGAAATAAATAAGAATTGTGTTATCCATAATAAAAATAAAATGTTCCCCCATTTTCTAAATTGATAAATATTAAAATACCTCTCGTTAAAATAAAAAAAAGTAAAATAAAAATAATATTCAAACTGGATACATTGAGTTTGATATTATTACAAATAAGAGAATCATATTTACTGAAAAAGGTAGGATGGACCAACCTTTCCCTGTAGACTAACCAACTTGAGATTGGCTTCATAATATACATTTCATGAGAAGTGGCTTCTACAGACATTTGGAATAGAGAAACACTAAAAAACGTAGAACGGTCATATGAAGGAAGGGACAAACATCAACATGTGAGAGCCTTTAATCAATGTAGGAAAACCATAGGTGGTCCCATTTATATAGGCATATGTGTGACATTTCATCATCCAAAACCCATCTAACGGTTGTGAATCATTCTGATCAAATCAAATGGTTGAAAACCTAGCCGCAAGAAAATATTTCATCCGATATTTTGAGGTTTTAGGTAAAAAATTCTGATTTTATGGGAAAAAGAATCCACAAAACACAAAATAAAAATACATGGATGAAAAATATGATTACGAAATCATTAGTAAGATGATCATACATTTTGGACATCCAAGAATATTATTTGTAATATGTGATATTCTTCATGATGAAAATTTGACTACGAAAAACTAAAAAAAACATAGTCAAAATGTTTATTTTAAAAACACCGAGTGCCAAAACAATATTATGAAAAGTATGAGAACGAAAATTTCAATTACGAAAATCCCAAGTACAAAATATTCTCATTACAAAAGTTCCAATTCTGAAAACATCATTACATAAATTTCTAGTACGAAAACATTATTATAAAAATTTCCAGTACGTAAATTTTATTACGAAATTTTCCCTTAAGAAAACTTTATTACGAAAATTTTCAATAAGACATTTTCATTACAAAATTTTTCAATACAAAATATTCATTACAAAAAATTTCAATACAATAACTTCATTACAAAAAATTTGAAAAGATCCTTACGAAAAATTTAAAAAGTATATTATGGAAAATTTGAAAATATTACATCGAAATGTACTCCCCCTATGAAACGGAGTTTATTACTTTAATGAGATTGGTTCAACAAGAAGTTGATTAAGGAAGATTAAATTATGGTTATTATTAATAACTTCTATTTAATGTATTCAAATCTATCAGAGGGTAATGATTTTGTGAAAATGAAAGCTAGTTGATCTTGTGTTCCGATAAAATGAATAATGATATCTTTTTTTGTGTGTGATCCCTTAGAAAGTGATGCCTAGAATCTATGTTTTTTTCATGATAGTGATGTACAAGGTTTTTTCCGAAGGCAATTTCACTTGTATTCTCACACAAAATTTGTGTTTTGGTAATACTCATACCATAGTCTATGGGTGTGTGTTGAATCCACAACACTTGATCACAATAACTTCCAGCTGCTACATATTAAGCATAATCAGTGGATAGTGCTACTGAGTGTTGCATCTTTTCTGACCAAGAAACAAATGATTATCCTATTAAATGATAATTTCTGAATGTACTCTTTCTATCCATTCTACACCGACCAAATTCAGTATCTAAAAAACCATTTAAGATAAAATAATTTCTAGAAGTATAAAATTGTCATAGATCCATGGTTCCCATTATGTAATGACAAATTCTTTTCACTTCCTTTAAATGAGATTCCTTAATATTGGATTGATATCTAGTACAAAATCATACTGAAAACATCTAGTCTGGATGACTAGCTGTCAAGTATAGTAAGATAATTTTCATAACTTTTAAAGGTGTTTCATCCACTAGTTTCACAGCTTCATCAAGATCAAGTGTGTTTTAGGTGCCAATAGAAGTACTAATACTTTTAGTGTTGTCATATTCATTCTTTTTAAGAAGATATTTAATATACTTATGTGGAGATATATATGTCCCTTCTGGTTTTTGAGAAATTTGAAAACCACAAAAATATGTTAACTCACCCATCATACTCAATTCAAACACCAATGTCATTAGATCCTCAAAGGAATCAGTTAATGATTGCTGTGTTTTACCAAATATAATTTCATCAACATAAATTTGAACAATTAAAACATTTTTCATATCATTCTCTATAAAAATGGTTGGACTTGTATTTCCCTCAACATAGTTATTTTGAAAAACAATTTTGGTAAGTCTATCATTCTAGGATCGAGGGGCTTGTTTAAGGCCATACATAGTTATGGTAATTCTAAAAACATGATTAGGATGTTTTGTATCTTCAAAGGCAAGAGGTTGTTCAACAAAAACTTCCTCATGAACATAACCATTAAGGAAAGTGTATTTCACATCCAATTGAAAATGTTTGAAATTGATGAATGCTGCAAAGGCAAGTAAAATAAGAATAGAATAAAGTCTATATACTGGAGCATAGATTTATTCATAGTATATTCTTTCATGTTGACTATAGACTTTAGCAACTAATCTAGATTAATTTATAACAATGATTCCATTTTCATCACAGTTATTTTAGAAGACCCATTTTACACCAATAATAGTAGTTTCCTTAGGTCCTTTAACAAAGGTCCAGACTTTATTCCATTCGAATTCATTTAGTCAATCTTGCATGGATTTAATCCAATAATCATCTCTTAAATATTCATCAGTTGTTTTTTGTTCCAATTGGAAAAGGAATGCTAGATGTTATACTTGATTTCTTTAGGATCATCTAGTCCTTATAGGTTTATTGACATCTCCAATGATTCTATCCCTAGGATGATTGTTTAGAAACAACTGATTTGAATTTTGAAGAACCTCTTAATCAACATAGGGTAAGAAATATTCTGGGGTAAATGTTTCATAAAAATATTTTTGAACATTTTCCTTATCAGAAGGATTTTTTATCAAAGGATGATAATAAATTTTTGAAAACACATTTGATTATGTAGTTTGAGGTTGTTTAGAAAAAGGACATGTTTCATCAAATTTTACATGCACTATTTCTTCAATAGTACAAGTGTTTTTGTTAAAAACTCTATATTCCATAGAAGTTGTGGAGTAGCCTAAGAAAATTCCATCATCAGATTTTGGTGTGAATTTATGTAAATTTTCTTTAGTATTCATAATGAATACATTGAAACCAAAAAAAATTAAAGTAGAAAATTCTAGGTTTTATACCATTCCATAACTCATAAGGAGTTTTACTATGAAATGAACTAATCAAAACTTGATTTATAGTATAACAAGCAGTACTCACAGCTTCAGCCCAATAAAATTTGGCTACATAATACTCAATCTACATGGTTATAGTTATCTATTGAACAATTATAATTCTTCTTTCAACAAAACCATTTTGTTGAGGTGTTCTTGGTGCTTAAAAGTTATGTGTAATACCTTTTCAACAACAAAAAGCTTCAAAATGTGAATTTTGAAATTCTCCTCCATTATCACTATGAAAATTTTTAAATGGAATGGTTTTATCATTTTTGACTTGGGATCTAAATCTTTTGAAATAAGAAAAATCTTCATACATCTTTGCTAGAAAATAGACCCATGTAAATCTAGTTGAATCATCAACTACAACAAATACATAATAATTTTCCCCAATGTTTCTAGTTTGTGTTGGGACAAGAAGATCCATATTCACTAGTGGTAATGCATTAGTATTTTAGACTTCACTGTCTGATTTAAATCTTTATTTATGTTTCTTATCATATTGGCAAGGATCACAAACTTTTGAAGAATCAAATCTAAGCTCTGGTAGATCCTTAACTATACCTTTCATAGATATTTTTCATAGGTTCCTAAGGTTAAAGTGTCCTCACCTTCTATGCCCAAACCAATAATGATCTTCTATTGCACTAAGGAAAAGTATGTCTGGTCCACTAAGGTCTTCTATGTTCAATGACTATACATTCTCTTTCCTATGGGCAGAGAGAATAAATTCTTCCATGGAATTGTGTACTAGGAATTTATCATTCCAAAAAATCACATGGTAACCTTCATCAAAAAAATGACTTAAGTCAATGAGGATTTTCTTAAGAACATTAATAAATAAAACATTTTAAATCAAAGACTTTCCAAGAAGAACAATGTTACCCATAAAAATAATTTCTCCATGAGCATTATCTTTGAATGTTACATTTCATTATTTTGTCATGATAATCTTTTCAAAATAGTTTTTATTACCATTCATATCCCGGGAACATCCATTATCCATGTACCACGTTTTGATGTCTGTACTTTCCCTAGTTTCCTAAAAACATGAAAAAGATAGATTTTCAGAATCCATACTTGCATGGATCTGAATGTTTCAAAAAGAAAAATTTTGGGTACCCATAACTTCCTAGAAAATTAGGATTTATGAAATCATAGGGATGAAGTTTTTCTCAATGAATAGTTATTTTCACAGTTACCACCATAGTGACATTTAGAATAGAATGGGGAACTTTGAGGAACAATGTATTTGTTACTAAAAATCGGTATAGAACTACTGTAACCAAAAATGGAAGTATTCATTCGAGGTCGGATTTGTGAATACATTTTATCAAAATTTTCACTACCTGTGGTAATGTTTGACAAATACTTCCTCAAGGAAAAGTTTTCGGATTCGAGTTTGATAACTATGTTATTGTATTTAAAGACATCTGATTTTGAGCTAGAGTTAGGCTCGAAAACATTTTTCTTAGAAATTACATTTTCTAGATCTTTAGAAATTTTTTCCTTCTCAAAATTTACAACCTTAAGATTTTTTGAAATACATTCAAAATCAGTATTTTCTTTCCAGATCATTGGAAAGATCTGATATTTACGCAGTAAGAATAATATTTCTATATTTTTACTTATCATGCATTTTCATTAGTTTTGAGTTCTCAATTTCAAGAAGTTCAGCAAACCTAGAATCTTCTTCATAGGTAGGTAAAGAATTTTCATCATCAAAATAGTATTAATATTCACTATCATTACCATTTAGAGATAAATTGTTCAAGGATTCAGTATTTTGTTCCTTATCCGTAAAGAAATGATTTTGAGTTGGTAGTATGGCTGTTAGACCAAGATTATTCTTTCCTGAAGGTTTATAATCTGATGATTCTTTTGAAGATTCACCACCATTGGTCATCCAGGTGTCCTTATATTTCATAACATTCTTAGATTTAGCTTTGTAAAACTTTTTCATGTTCCTTTCAAAATGCCTCTATTTTTATTCTTTTCACTTGAGTATAGGGAATTCGGGTCTTATGTGTCTAACTGTCTTAGATTCATATCATGTGACCTCAAAATATTTCTAATATTTCCTTTACATTTTCTTATACTTGGATTGAAAATTTCTATATCTAGCTATCTTGTTCATCCTTCGATCAAGATTATCAAACTCATTTTCCGAGACATCACTCTCACTATGATTCAGAATTGATAACAACTTTCATATATTTGGATCTATAATTATCTCAGGAGTCCTAGAATTCATGTGATTTGAAGTTGTAGTAAAAGCAATACTACGATTCCCATTCTTCTTTTTTATGTTGTTAGCATCTCTCTTCATTATTTTATTGTGTTGAAGAATAGTTCCAAACAGTTCATCAAGTGAAAGTTGAGCAACCATTCGGTTTTCGTCGATAGAAGTTCCCATTGATTCCCACTAATTGGGCATAATATCTATGATCTTGTCAACAAGGGCGTCATCATCTAGATATTTCCTTCCAATTGATTGTAAGCTATTCACGATATTTAGGAATCTCTGTTGCACCTTACAGATTTGTTCTCCCTAAGGATAATTAAAACGATGATACTCTTCTCCGAGCATGGCTCCTCTAATCTCTATAACATTTGATGTACCAAAATGTGTAACTTTATGTTTCTTCTATATACAGTTATCTTATTAACAAGAAGTAATTTTTCCTATATATGTTCTTAGTCATTGAACAAAGAAAATTTTTGTGTACCTTATAGTTGAGTTGGTAATCATGCTTTTCTTGATTTGTAAAGGCACTTACTTATTTTTCATGAATTTTATATCCTCTGGTAGGCATGAAAAATTTATCTACCCAATTATTGACAATGAATGTATTCATTCAATCTATCCAATACTCATTGTCATTACCATTAAAAATTGGTGGTCTAGTAGGATTTATATTGTCAATAGAAACAACATTTAAAAAAATCCCTAAGGAAAGTATTATGAGATGCTTAAATAAAAAAATTGAAAATAAGATGGTATTCATGATATATTCTATAATACCAAATGTAGGATCGAATATATAAGTATGAGATTCTCAAATACAAGAGAGGGGAAGTGTGAATTTGACTTTTAAAAAAATCCCCAATGAAATTTTGTACAACTAAAATTCACAACACCTTAATGTATTAAAAACATTCTTGATTCCAGAAAAGTGATTCTAGAAATGAAACATAACAAATTTTTACACCAAATATGATTCTACCTTAAAGCATATAGAATCAAACAAAAATAGAGTACAAGTAAGGAAGTATAAAAATGCTATACTTTCCATAACAATACAAAATGCACAGCGGAAAACTAAGTAGTAACACTAAAAGGAACATACAATAACACTTTTAACCCAAACTGAAGGTTATCCAACATCCATGGATAATATTTCCATTAATTTATACATTCAAGAATGTATGTCTTACCCACATTAGGGTAATCCCTCATTCCAATGATCGATATCTGTCATGTTATCCCTAAAAGATATCAACTATCAGGTAGTCGACACCTCTGTCTTCCTTAGCAAGGAATCCCTCAACATCAAGGTGTTAGAACCTCTGTCTTCCTATCCACGAAATCCCTCGATTGTAAATAGAAAAAATCGGAGTCACATGAAGCAAATCATTACATGGAAATGTTTGAACAAGTTGTTCAAACATTCTGCACGAAGCATGAGAGTTGATAAGAGCCTCTCTCTCTATAAAGCACATCAACAACATGTAAGAAAAAATGTGGTCAAGTGTTTTTATGCAAATGGGATCATATTTATAGGCAAATATCCAACGGTCGGCTCCCTCCACTAAAGGTCATATTTCTCATTGAATTTTGAAGGGACCTGTATATATGTCACTCAGACAACAGTTAGTCAATAACTGAAAGCACCAAATTATTTTATATCAAAATGATTGTAAGCATAACTAAAAATAATGAATTTTTGAAGGTAAATTAATTTTTGGAGTCTAATAGAATTCAGAGTCTATATGAAAGTGATATTTTGATTCTATTTTTATAAGAATTCATAATGAGAATTCATAAACAGAATTCTTCTTCAAAATTCATAATGAGAATTCATAATCAGAATTCTCCATAAGAATTTAGAATGCGAATTCATAATCAGAATTCATCATCGGAATTTGGAATGAGAATTTTTAATCAGAATTCATCATCATAATTTGGAATGAGAATTTGTAATCACAATTCGTCATCTGAATTCGTAATGTGAATTCATAATAAAAATTCTTCATCAGAATTCGTAATGAGAATTTGTAATCAGAAATCACCATCAGAATTCATAATGAGAATTCATAATCTAAATTCATCATCAGAATTCGGAATGAGAATTCATAATCTGAATTCATCATCAGAAATCTTAATTATAATTGAGAATATTAATTCGTCATCAGAGTTCGTAATGAAAATTCTTAATCAGAATTCGTCATCAGAATTCATAATAAGAATTCGTAATCAGAATTCATCATCAAAATTCATAATGAGAATTAATAGTCATAATTCATCATCAAAATTCATAATGAGAATTTATAATCTGAATTCTTCATCAGAATTTGAAATGATAATTCCAAATCAGAATTCATAATCAGAATTCGTAATGAGAATTCATAATCAGAATTCAGTATCAGAATTCATAATGAGAATTCATAATCAAAATTCGTCATCATATTTCGTAATTTGATCATTATATAAATTCTTAAACAGAATTCGGTGTTGAAATTCATTAAAGTTCGTAATAGGGAATTTAGAATAGACCTTCATAGAAGTTTGTAACATAAATTTAGATTTTAAAATAGAATGCATCATATTTATGTATTATGTGATTCCGATTTTTTGGAAAAGAATCTGATTTTTACACATAATAAAAATATTGATATGAACAATGAAAATAAGATAGAGGTGAATTTATTTTGGGAAGGTAATTTTCCTTATGTAAGTAAAATAGGGGTAAAAACATATATTCATAAAGATGAGGTGTTTGTGATTTTCAAAACAAGAACGAATGGAAATGTCATAAGGAAAACCTTATTGACTGAACATCTAACTCATACATAAAACACTATACTCCACCAACAATCATAAGCATCAATTTAAATAGGAAACATTTATTTTTAATAAAATCTATAATATGTAGTTAATTATAAGATATTTTTTCCAATTGATATGATATACCTCATGAAAATATATGAAAAAAGGAAAAAACATCATAATATATCTACTTAATGAAGAATCACTTCTCATAAATAACTAATGATTCTTTTATATAAATATTTGAATAATATCTTATGATGATAACCTATTCATGTGTTATATTTATATGTAAATATGGAGTGAATGTGGTTCCATTAGGCATGAGTTCTATGGATTACATATACTTCCAAATTTTCATGATTTCGTAACACTAGATATTGGTGGAAAAACTCTTTGTTATGAGTATATAAATTATATGAGGGAGTAGAAACAATATATTACATAACAAAATAGAAATATGAATTCCAAAAACACCTCAATTGATATGTATTTCTCTGGTTTGTCATTGAATGATTCCCACTTTTCCGAAAAGTGGATTTTAATAAATTTAAATAAAATAGATTATAGAATTTGAAATTTATCGGGGAACCTACAACATATCAACATATTCATGTTTTATTCATATTTTTTGAATGTTTTAAAAAGATCATAAACCGATTTTTAAATGCACAACAACAATGGGATAAAAAAATAATCCAATAAATGACCCAAACTACAATAGTGGTGATATTTTTAACCATAATAGTCACATTGGGAACCAACATCTAAGTGATCCTAATGTATTATAGAATAAAAAAAATTATGTTCATGAAATACAATCATTGAGGGAGTGTTATGAATTTGTGGGGCTCATATACTTTTTTTCTTATATATCACGAGGATTATTACACACACACATATATAAATATACATATGAATATATATCGATCATATTTGTAATGTCCCATATATTATGTATATTATTTTTAAATATTATATTGAATTATCTCGAGAATAGACAATTTGAGGTCATGTGATTTTGATGCCCGGATTGCCCAAAATAAATTTTTTCTGTATATTAAAATATTAAAACAACGTGTGTGAGCGTTATTCCTGAAAAAGTGGGATATCATTTAAAATGTTTTCTGGATATGAAATCTTCGATCAACATTGTGTTCAAAGTGGTGACATTACCCTAGGTGAGGCCTAACATCGACTGGCATGGGTCGGCTTCAAAAGTATGTTTTTTCTATTATAAAAGAAACACATTTTATGAAATAAAATAAATTAATAATTTTATATATTTTAAAAATGTTTCCTTTTTTCACAGCAACCAAATTTCCACCTCTAAAAATACCTTCTTATGTAAAGTTTAAATGGTTATCTGCATAACCATGTGAAATTGAGGATTTTTCAGTAGGGATTGGAGGAGAACTCGTTGGCAGACTACGACGTCTTGAGTGATCGACCCATCTCGTATTTGAAAAACCCCACCAACTAATGCGACACAAGGATCAATTTTCTTTTGAATCGAGGTAGGGGTTGTTATTTCAATTATTCTTCCCCATTCATGGTTTAAACGACGAACAATGATTGATCCATGAATAGTTTTATCCGCGATGTCATACGTTCATTCATGAGAGTTTTTATTTGGTTGATCTTGGGAAATTAATCCATGTTCCTTGTTTTATTCTACTCTGTTTCATCCTACTCATTGGAGTGGTTCAATGCTATGATGAATGATAGAGGAGGTTTAATCCTAGATTTTCTTTTGGATTTATTTTCCATTTTTTCCCTTGAGTTGATCGTGTTCTTTGTGGGGTGATGACCAACGGATCAGTACATATCTGTTTTTCGACCCAATGATCTCAAAATAGAGATCTGACATCATGATGACCTAGAGGATGTGCAAAGATGATGGTGATAGATGAATCGGTTCAGATCGGGAGAGACCATTCATCGTACATTCTTCGCGTGGGTGTATTGACACGTGTTTTCGGGACCGATCAGAGGACCTAAAACAATGGAGACATCCTCGGGACTTCAGGGAGACCGAGGACCTGAAGATTCATGGAAAAAAGATTGTTAGAATGAAAATTGGAGGATCACTGAGGCATGGTGAAGCAATTCTATGATTCTGGAAATTTTTTAAGAAAACGACATTCATTCCTAATGAACGCACCGTGTAGTACCGTCTCAGCGATGACTATGGTTTCATGATGCTCAAAGTGATGAAACTATATGTTCCCTGAAGTATATAGTGTGGGTTTCCTTATGTGTGACATGGCATGTATCTTGGGTGATAGATGAACACATGATGGATTATATGACCCTGTACTCCAACACTCGGCCCGACTCGGCTGGCTACATGGGTTACCCTGTGTACCGATTACATCTGATGGAACACATGGGATAAAGCTGTGTACGGGCACACACCCATGTAAACTAAACCAAACCTAGTTACTCCAACACACCTTGTGATCTGTACTACATTCTGTGCACTAACTTTCCTGCACGACCAGTCATGCGACATGGGACGAAGTACATGGGCAGTACCCGGGATCAGAAGACACAGAGGGTGACCCTTCTACACGTTGTGTAATTTTCAGTACATGGATTCATCTTCTTGTCCACCGTATATTGGACATGTTTCATTTGGGTTAGTTCCACTTTTTTTTGTTTCCCTGATGTTCAGGTATCATTCTATTCAACAAGAGTATGATCTATTTAGTAGGAATTTCTGAGATAATGTCAGATATCCCTACAAGAGGCCCAAAATAAGATACTCTATCAATTCCTGAACCTAGGTAGAGTCAGTTATTGACGTGATTACTTCCAAAAGGCACTGATCCTATACCTAGCATGTGAATTCTAGATGAGTCATGGTATCCGCAAAGGCCATGGAAGCGATCCTCATCTGTGTATCGCGATCTTTTCCCCTCCCAAGAGTGCGTTCTCTTGGAATTAGTGAATCAATCTCTTGTGACCATTCCCAATGGACAATACCTCTAGGACGTATGTTATCAGAGCTATCAGACTCATGTAGTGAGTTCTCCAAGACGACTGGTTCATTGAATTTTTTATCTGAATCCCTATGTGGGGGTCCACTGTTGTGTGACATGTCCCTAGACTGTAGTTTTGGGATATGAGTATATATGGATATTATCTGTTACTCATTCCATCTATTCAGTAGATAGATTATATAGAGTGGGTTGTACATTTCTGTTTTGTAATGCTTTATGGTTTTCAAGGTCCTATTATAACTATTGTGATACTCACCCCTACGTATGCTTTGCCCGCTTGTGTCATATCTTCTACCGATGAGCAGCCTTTTGACAGTGTCCAGCATGGACCAGGAAAAGACTGAAGTTTCTATGTTCTGTACAGAATGATGTGTTCTTACGAATATGTGCAATAGTCATAGTTCTTTCTGGTGTTTAAAGGATGGACATTTTAGTTTTCAGACTCTTTATTTTGGTTGGTTTGTATTGTAGCTCTATTTACAGTACTTTCTGGTGTACTCTATTGCTTGGGTTTAGTTGTATTCATGCATTTTGTTACCTAGAGGTTTTATATTTTATCATTGTGGTCATAGAGATGTGTGTGTGTCTATAGGTACTTAGTCAATACCCCCCACATTAGTATTATACCTTACTCGGCGCTAGTCAATAGCCCCTGGCCAATTGGAGGCGGTATTGGGGAGTAGCGGCGTGGACCCCACTAGGACGGGTAATGAAAATATTCAATATCATCAATTACATAATAAAAGACTACTAACCAACATGTCCACCCTTACTGTTTTTTAAAAAAAATTCACCCCTAACTAGGTATGATCCTTTATTCTCCCCAGAATGTTTTTTCAAAGGCCTATAACGGAAAAAAAAATTATACTACCTTGGTTTTCAGAAATTGTCATAGATACCTTGTTTCCGTAATAAGAGACTTGATACTTACATTTCCTATATGAAATTCATAATCACAATAGGTTGGGGACTAGAACATGGAATCATAATGGATAAAAGTAGGAATGATTTTTCCACATTAATAGTGAATGAAAATTACACATGTCATGATGCCAAAATAAAAGCACCCAAATGAAAAATTACTTTGAAAAATAGTTATAGAAAAAGAAATTGTACATCCTCAAAGTTCTATTTTAACAGGAAATAACATCACATGTAACAAAAACCACAACACTCCAAGATCAATGAATCATGAACAACCACAAACTCCATATGGTGAATTCCTTTTACTCGAACATAAAAAATAAATCTACATATTCCCATAGGAAAAGGTAGGTTCTAATCCCAAAATACCAGTAAGATATCACCAACTATTCCATAATAATTACTCAAAATAAATATTTCTATTTTGGACAAATATTTATGGAGGTAAAACTACACAATTAAATGAAAACATTATTTTCATTTCAAATGATGGAAGCATTTAAAACAATGTATTATGTGAAAATTATACAAAAACACATTATATAAATCACTAGGTCATTAATAATGAATTTTAACAAATAATGAAAAACATATCCATGAAATATGAATAAAATATACAGCCATATTATCATAGGAATTATACATCCATGTTATATAATCATCCAACGTCTCATATATATGATAATGATAATATGTATATGCATTCCCCTTAAACACTAGAAAAATATAAATCATCAAAATCACATTAGGGATAAGATCTTCCCAAAATAGTTTTTGTTAGAGTTGTAAAGTGTCAGTCTATTTCGAATTCAATACCATCATGTTGAGTTTTTCCCAAATAACCAACTAACATCCAAGAATAACATGTTCTCAATAAATCAATCAATAATGAGACAAATATTTAAAAAAAACATAAAATAAAATTTTATTTTTTACTATTTCTATATTATATTATCAATTTTTAATCCAAAACATTGTTAATTATTCAATTAATGATTTTTTAAATATAATATTGAAAATATGATCATATCCAATCAATTTAAGACATTTTTTTTAAAAATTATTTCATAATCAATTTCATAATTCAATCATTTTAAAATGAAACCCCAATACTGATTTCATTATAATTTTGGGATTTTATACACAATTTATGTCAAATAAATTATAATAATAAAACAAATTGAATTCGATTTTCATAATTCATTTAATATAAATCAAATTTATTTAAATATAATAATGTATTTATAATATAGAAATTATCAATGGAACCACCTAGAATTAATCACCATAAACACTGAACCCAACTCCCATAATTGGAATTGCCAGTGAATAAATACAAAAAATGGATATCTTAGAATAAATCGTAGAATCATGGTATGAAATGATGGATTTCAAATCCATCTAAATCAATATGATCTAGAAAACACTATGTATGAAATATAAATATAGTTGGATAGGGGAATGTGTGGAATAATATTATTATAGAGGGATAAAATGATGTTCATAAAAATCTGATCATCCTCAGAATAGGATTGATGGATTCATTATGGGATCTTGAGAGCTCCAACGAAATAATAAACCAGAATATTTCTACTTTTGATTGATTTTTTGGTTATACGTGGAATATCGAATATGAAATTTTATTTTTATGACTAGAAAACATATTGTGCATAGTTAACTAGGAAAGGCTACATAGTTGGCAATACCAAGAACCCTAACCATTAACCACTATGATAGGGTTCACATTAATTATTTTATGGGTCAACGGTATGTGAAATTATGAACAAACATTTAAAACGACCACTTTTTAGGTTTTCATGGTTTACCCTCAGTGGATGCACTTTTTTCCCAATGCATGTACAAATTTTTAATAGCCATGAAACATCAATTTTTTAAAAATATTTCACATGAAACATACCTAAATGATATCCAAGGATGTAATGATCAAACATATGTCAAGGAGTTCAAGGAAAAATTATACGACGTTACAACCTCCCCACCAAATAAGTAGTTTGTCCCTAGAATGTATTTCCTAAATCATCTATATAAAAAAGTTGAGGCCAGTAATATTTCATTTGTGCCTCTCTCTATCATATTTCATGAGTACCTGAAAAATTATTCCTTAATACTATAACGAATTGTATTATCCTCCCAAAAATTACTATTATTTCAAAATCAACGATCTTGAACGGATGCTAAGTCATGAATAATTTTGGCTCAAAATCCAGATCACTCCATAATAAAATGAGAGATATAACATAAAGGTACTTATGTATCTAGGAAATATGTTACACATATTGTTTCAACATCAACTATTGTCAATGTATTAAAGGGCAAGACATCTTACCCAAATTATAAATCACCATATATGGTCCCAAAAAACATGGAAAACACTTCCCTTTCCTCTCATGTCATTAATCCCAAATTATTTGAACCTTTCATGAACAAAAAATCACCAGAAATATTATAATGGTATATGGAAATGATCATTATAATAAATAAACAAACATTGTGCTATCAACATTATATCATGAATTAATTTTTTTCATATCTTTTACTTCACTTGATCCAACCAAGTAAATTTAATCAATAATTTACCAACAAAATAGGTATTTACAAGGATGGACACAAAGGGAAAAAACTAATCCATTATGATTCTATAATATAATGTATTTGTTCATGAAAACTGAACTAGATTCAAATGGTGATACCAATTTACCCAATATTAATGATGTATGAAATAGAAATATCCCTAAAAATTTGTACATCATTCTATATGGACACTAGTATTTGGATGATTTGTCATAATTAAATTAAATAGAGATCCCATTACCTCCTTTTAGAATATGAAAAGTTAATATGTAAAATAGATATCTATATTTGAGACTATAACATATCAAACCTTGTGAAAAAATAACCACCACATTAATATTTCTTAGAATCTATATGTTTCTTGTAACGCAAATAGATATTAAGTGATTTCATTTTCTCCTCATATTTATAATAACCCATACAACATTATTATTTATGTTAATATTAATAATCGTAAAAAATGTCCATATAAATATCATCCCACTTCCATGTTGGCACTGGAAGTGGATGAAGAAAACTCAATGTAATCTTGTGTATATACTTGACTTATTAGAAAAAATAACAGCACAAGTCAATTAAAACGATATATCCTCTAATACATGGACACAAAAATCATTTTCCAATTTCATAGAACAACATTATTATTGTTAGGTTGTCTATGAAATACGAATTATTTAAATCCACCATCATATCATTCAAGAACAAATTGTAAATTGCTACTTCTGGAAACATAAAATACACATGATGGGAAAAAACCACTCAAAAATGGACTCCCCAAAATATTGATATTAAATATTTTTATGGAACTCAACATCTAGACGCTGTTCTTGAAAAATCATTTTGAGTATAACAGAGTTCAACTTAACAATAGCCAAAAAAAACTTCATCCCTTGATTCTGAAAATTAATATGAACTATAATAAAAGAGATACCATGTTCCAATCATTTAATCAGTATTTATCAACATGAGTTTGAAGATTCCTATATAAATAATTTACCATAACATTCAAATTACTTAGGGTATAGGTGATTTTTATGAAAAAGGATTTTAGTTTCACCACCTAATTCATCTGGTGGAGATTCAAATATTTTTTAGTGAATATATTATTAAATTTATTTTTTTTGTAATACACATTAATCCTCTCTATGAAAAGTTAATTCCACAAAATATATGTTTATAAATAATAGATATAAATCTATGTAATGTGTTACAAAATTATTTTCATGATGTATAAGATGTTAGAATCCACATGAAATGAAAATATCTCCCTAAAAATGACCAAAAACAAAAACAACTATACATGATAAACCATGTATGATCATATAGCCTTTCCTGGCATCTTGAAGATAGACGGTTAGCACATTTGTCAACAAAAATTTCAACTCCACAAAAGAGAACTGATATTAATCATCCCAAGAATACATAACTCTATTCTATATTTTAGTTTTCATATAATATTAAAAATTAAATAAATCATTTTAAAAACATTATTAATATCTTTCCAACCCCATAATTCTACGAATCTAAAAACACACCATGATTTATCACATGTCATAAAATCTTCCAACTTTATATGATCAATAGAGTTACCATGTTCTAATATAATATTCCCAATAACTCCACATCTTTAATCATGAATTCAAAATTCAATAGATTTTCATAACGTGTGTTATTCCTGAAAAACTACAAAACATAACTTGGATTACTAAAATGATCCTCCTAGTACATATAGTAATCATGGATTTCATATATAAATACCACAAAAAATAATCAAAATACTCATGGAAGGTAATGTGCAGAAAATCCATAAAGAATATAGGATAATTAGTTGAAACAAATGCTATGAAATGTTACTAATAAAAGAAATTCATTATCATAATGGTAGAATTTTGAATGTCATATTCTTTTATTCTAAACTTATGATAATGAGATCGAATATAAATTATAATAAACCTCTCAAACATGTTCAATTGGTTAAATAGATTGTCAATATGTTTCACAAATAAGTGTTCATAACCATAAAATGATTTACTTCAAGTAACAAACCTGTTAGATAAGTGACTGATGTTATTTGTTAGAAAAGTGAACAGGAACATCCCAAGGTGACACCCTCGGGCATAAAAACCTCTTCTCTAATAGATCACACATCGGTGTATTCAATTATTTAATCTCAACTTTTTAAATGTAGTAAGAAGAAATAAATAATTGTTTATTTCTAGGAAATATTTCAATGTAAAACTCCACCTCAATTATTAGTGGAAAACAAGATATTTGGTGAGGAAATTCATAGGGAAAATAAATAAAAAACAAGGTAGATCATCACTAAAAGATTCGCACTCTAGGTAAAAGGAAAAACCTAACATTTAATTCCCCAAAATAGGATTTGATGGTATGAATCTACATTAAATCATGTCACATTCTCCCTAAATGTTTTGACACACTGCATTAGGCATAATAATGAATATCTATCACAGATATAAATCAATTTGGAATTTATTATAAATGAAAAAATCTATCATTAAAAATAACGTATAGTGTTTACTTGTCAAGAACCTATGACTACAAGCTATGCTCAATTTCTGAAAACATTAAAACAAAATTTGAACAATAAAAACCCTAATCTATCTCTATTTCATGGGGTATAGTAATATCCACCTCATAAGTTAATGTATTAATAGGAATAGTTAACTAATTAAAAATATGATTTTATATGAGTGATTTAGATGCACCATCATAGAATAAGTAGACAATAAATATTAAGAAGTCGTGATGGTTCATCTTATATTTGATGTACCCTCATATGATTCTTCTAGATACTCATACACTTCTTGGGGATGATTTATTTTGGATGCATGTTGATTGAACCCCTAAGATCATTATTCCTTTGAATTCAAAATATTAATTTATGGAAATGATGATCTTTTCCCATTATTATTAATGTATAGAAATGAAAATAATTTATCATGTGACCAGACCGTGTACGTGATCCACATATCATGTGTGCCTCAATGAAAAACCATTTTGAGAGGCCTAACATACCACACTGGTATAAAATGAATGTCCCACTGCCTGTAAGTATTAGAGTTCTAGATAAAACATGAATTTTAGAAACACCATGAGACTCATCATTGTTCCTCTATCCATTAACGGAACTCACCTATCCTTCATAATATAAAAAATCAACTCATGTCAACCAGGACTTACCTTCCATTTCTGGCTCAACTATAAATGATCATTCTATAAAATTAATATTAATGTATAACTATGAAAAATATGAGGATAAATATTTGATAAAAGTATAAAAACAATTCTTCCTGTATTAATCTTCTCATTCTAAAAATTCTTATGTGAATTCTTCACAATCCTAGGAATGTAATTTACATTCTTAGTCAGGGTCCAATCATCTTTCTCTAGTCTTCATAAAAATATATCCTTTTCAAATTCTACATACACTAGATATAATTGGTAATTGAATATTATTTTTATTTCATTACTCCCAAATTCCTCATGAATCATCACTTTCATCATCATTTCATACCATATCATTCTTGATCAATGATTCTAGAAGGTATCAAATTTCACCTTTATTTCATTTGGAATCTATAAAAACTCAAAAAAACTCCGTCCTACCCAACCAATCATCATCATCCCATATATTGTTAGATCCTTCAAATAGTATTGGACTCTGGTAATGGAACTCATTTGTGTGATTCATGAATTCATCCAATTGAGGATCCACAACTAGATACTTAATAGGAATATGTGTAAGTTCCTATCCTAGGGCATTGAAATCCTGATAAATAACCTCAACCAAATTATTGTCCATAATAGGGTTTTCATGCTATGGTTCATCGTCATGTTCTTCATGGATCCTATTCATATTTCTTTTTAGTGGAATGATGTTACACAACCTTAGTTGAAAACAATGAATAAAATATAAGATTACCCATATCAGAACTCAAAGAAAATAAAGAAGAGAAATTAATACCATCAAATAAGAAAACAATATTTAGATTTCAGTTATAAGAATAAATATTTGGGAAAATAATAAAACTAATCGACAATATTCTTTTCCCAAACCACCCAAAGTTACATAATTCAAAATTTTGTGAGAGATATCCAGAAACACAGACTGAAATACCCCATATATCCAAACATGATGTCAATTTAACACTAACATCAATGAATTGTTCTTAACCTATACACATGAAATACATCTACATAGTAATGTCCATTTTCTTGAACCATGAATAATTAAGTCTTAAAATTATAGAAGGAAAAGGTATGGTGTGATCTAAAAATATCTATAGGGACTCACTGTATGTTCTATAAAAAGATTAAATAATATCTAAAAAAATTATTCATCAAATTTAAAACAAAATAATCATGGTGGTAAAATTTCCCATTTAAATTATAAAAATATTTTAACTAAAAATGATGGAATAATTTCAAAATAAAGAATTAGAAAAAATAGTATATAAACATTTTATATAAATCACTAGGGTATGAATAAATCATTTTCACAATATGTAAATTATATGACAATGTAACTGAAACAAGATACATATTCATCTTCCTTGGAGATTTGAAGATACAATATATAGGATTCACTCACATTTCATGTTACTGATCACATCAAAAAGTGGTCACACACACCTTATACATTTTCCAATGAATAATCATCAATATCCATCAATGATCAGGACAACCAAACTTGTTTTTTAATGTGTTATAAAAAATATATTTGTTATATGGTCATTACAATCCGATTTTGTTTGTCCAAAATAACCCTTTAAATACCTAGTATCACATGTCCTCAATCAATAAATCATTAATGGATTATTAATTACAAAAGTGTAAAAAATAAAAAAAACCATTTCCAAAATAAATATTACATTTACAATATAATATCCTAAACATCAGTTTTAATCGCTTTATGTATTTTTTTATATTAAATTGATAATATGTTCATATCCAATAAATTTTAACCATTTTTCTCAAATTTATTTGAAAAATCAATTTCACAATTCCAAAAATTTCAAATCACACCCCAAATTCTATATCAAATATAATTGGGAGGGGGGTTTCAACAAAATTAATGATAAATCAAATAATATATGAATTCTCATTATAATATTTTATCATAATCAATTAAAATATCTTTTATATAAATCATGAAAATTATGGTTATATAACATGGAAACTATCAATGTGACGACCTACCTTTAATCATGGTAAACATGAAACAGAAAACCCAATGATAGAATTTCCTACTATGAACGATGTTAATAAATATCACAAAAAAATAATGTTAAGAAAAAATTAGAGAGTTTAGAACCATCTATAATCAGATGATCTAAAAAATTTGTGGATGAAAGAATAACAGAGTGGGAGATAATGAATTTGCGAAAAAGTCTCAATAAAGAGGGATCAAATGATGTTCTATAATATTTGATTTTCCTTGGAATATATTTGTATGAGAAAAAAGAGAAAATATAGATTTCCTATGATATAGGAACACATAATACCACAATATATGGTATACTAATGGTTATACTAGTGTCTTGGGTATTTTTTATTTAAGTTTAGAATTCAATAAGTGCATGTTAACAGTTTGCTGGACATGACAACACAGTTTCTCAAACCATGAGCCCCTGTGATGGGGTTTACACATTCGCATATGTGGGAGAAATGTTTTTAAAATTTTATAGAAAAACATTTGTTTCTTCATTTTTTTCCATGGAAGGACATATAATTTGGGAAAACCATGCGTCAAGCCTGTACATTTGAGTAACATCAATTTTCCCACATTTTCACCCAATACCCAAAAAAAATAAGGCCCAATAGATGCATGATCAATATTATGGTCATTGAGTTCCAAAAAATAGTTTTTTATAATGACCTACCCAAAACGCGTAGAACATACATTTAATATGTCTTATTAGAAAAATATATTGATAATCTTATATAAAAATCCTGAAAACCATTATAAAGTATTTATGTTTATGTAGATAAAATGTATCCCCTATATTCATGTTCTATATACATCATTAAATGATTATGGAAACTATAAAACCTATAGATTTAAGTAATTTGTTTCTACATATCACATGAAAAATGTATGCGGACACTAGCACACAACATGTTTTGTAATAGTATATACTGTTCTTTTCCATACTGAATTCAATTAACATCAATGAAGTTTCATTTTTTTACTCATTCAAAAAAAATATGGAAAGACATTGAAAAATATAACATATATTTATTGGTGAAATCAATTATTAGAAACATTGATTAATAAGGCATGTACTTCAATACACAACATCGTGTTAACCAAAACTATACGATATTTATAGACTATATTTTGTGTGATATTTATGTTCATATTGGTGACAATACAAGATATGCAGATCATAGTTACACACATTTTCATATTTATTTGATGTGAAAACCCTATCATTAATTTTGTAAAAATTATTTTGTTCTATTTTTGAACTATATTTTATAGTGTCCAAAAAATTCATAAAACTCGTTCTCATTATCAAAATATTCATTTTCACCCACATCCTTACAAAAATGATTATTGAATAATAAATCTTGATCCCCATCAACACCACAAATAATTGTTCGGTAATGGTTTCACTTTCATGACCCCATATTGGCCATTATTTAATAGGGATTAACCTACTAACCCTATATTTTAGACAATCATTTACTTGGAATAAATATATTGACCAGATTATCTATCCATTTATCTCATTTTTACTCTATCAACAGGCATTTTCAATATAATTTTTTATTCTAATCCTTATATTAAATACTAATTCATTACTTTCCTTGATAGCTCTCATCTAATAGTTGGGTAATTTTGATTAGATTTACACCACAAAATGGATAAAACCCATATTTATAGTTAATATATAGTGTCCATTATAACATTCAAGGCTTCTATTATAGGGTAAAAAAAAAATTGGGAATAATATGAAGTTAATTTAAATGTTTTAAATATCCCATAATTTTCTTCCATTTATACTTTCAACAATATACATATTAATGATAAAAACACAATGTGATAAAAAAATAGTATTCCATGAAACTAAACTAAGGTTATTCATTGAGGTAGTTTATTAATCTATCAAAATATATTACTAAAAAATAATGTAATATATAATTAACCAAATGGTTTTGATTTTCTATCATTAATTGATCTATCCCAACAAATTTTTTAATAAAAAGATCATAATTTATAAAATTGATCAATATATAGAAAAACAAAATAAAATATTCCCTTAATACACCAAGTTTTTATATTTCACTAAAAGTGTGATACCTTCCATGTTTTTAAATTAAAACTGAACTATATGTTTTTTGGAATTAACATACTCTAGTGGTGTCATTATTATGTCCAATAGGTTGACATTGATTTATTATTATATTATAAATTTCATTGATTGTACATCATCATCAAAATAATTAATCTTCCATGTTGAGACTGGAGTATACATCTAATTTGAATTATAATTTACAAATCATATAATAACAACGCTTGAATATTTTGTTTGAGTGATAAATATTCTATCTCATCCAAGCATTAATTATAATCCATGGAAAAATATTTCATTTATATAACAATTAACATTTGAAAATTAAATTCCATGATTCATATGAAATAATTTCACTGTAAATAATCTGAGAAACTAATGATAATGTCATCAACATACAAATGTACCACCATCCACTGATTACTATAATTTTTGACATTGTTATTTTAATAATATCCAACATAGATAAAATAAGATATCATCTAAAATAGATCATGTATTGAATACCGTGATCTTGGTTATAATATGAAAACATATTATGAATTCCTTAGTAGATGTGTGTATCTGTAATATTACTGGAAGATAAAAAAATTAGATATAAGATGTGTACCTATTCATCAGAAAACCCATTTATAATGGTTAACAATACGTTCATGTGGAAAAAATTTAATTTCATTTTAACTATGATACAAAATAACCAATGTATCACTATCTTAAAGATAGGTTATCATGTTTCAAAAACATAAATAACCTCTATATGGGATTGTACCTTAAACACAAGTACATTTTTAGAATAAATATAATTATTAATTTATCTTCTCATGGACGAAACCTTTAATCACATTGAATCTTTTTTCTATTGATTATGAATCCAAAACCCGTGTATGATTATTATTTATTTTATCATACTCTTCATTTATATCCTAATACAAATATTTTTATATTTATTCTGTTTTTAAAATTTCTTGATCTTAGTAATATTTTATGGATTTTTTATATAGATACGTCATTTCACTAGTTTCAATGTTCAGAACCATTATCACTGATGATATTATTTCAATCATGTTCCACATGACTCATTGCATGGTTTTCTGTTGTTTTAATAAAACCATCATTTTTCATAATCATTATCTTCTTATGAAACATAATTTTCATTATATTTTCCACTGATTTTCATACCCTCTCACAACTATTCATATGAAAAATTTCACTATGTTTTTTTAGATTATAATTCTTTTCGACTACATTGACATTTGTTATTTAATAAAATATATACATACACATGTTAAATAATTTAAATGAATTAATATTCCTAGAGTATCCATGGATAATCCTGTCATATCATTAGGATTTAAAATCTATGTTTTTTATCTTATTGAGAATAAAAAAGTTTATCATTAGTGAATTTGTTTTCAATTTTTTCTTATTTCAATTTTAAATATTATATACAGTCATTTCAACATTTGTTAATGAAAATGATATTATGGATATATATAATTAAGTAAAGACCACATCAAAAATTTCATAAATTACTTACCTCTAATAAAAATTATTATTGATTGGGTTTTTATTCCATAATCACTTCACTTATCCATTGGGTTTTTAGGAGTTCATATTGCTAACATTTTGTTACATATCCCTTTTTGAGCAATTTTTCCACATTTTTTGGAACTCTATACGTTTTTTTGTCCAAAAGATAAAAATAATCTAAATATGAATATTTATAACATCCCTCGTATATAGTGTTATGAATTTTGACACCTTGATATTATGGTAAATGAAAAATATACATTCCATATTCTATGAATAATCAATAAAAATAAAATAATATATCTTCTAATAAATGGATTCTAGTGAGATAGTTCCATACACAATATAATGGACTATTATAACCAGTTTTGTTGAACTATTTTATTTAATACTATACATACATAAAAGGAACATACCATTTTATAATGTATCAATCAGTTGAGTATGGTCATGTTATAGCCTAGGGAGATCTCGATGGATGTTTCATTACACTAGATATTCTATTGATGCATAAAATATATCACCAAGACATTGATTACATAATATATTTTCTATATCCTCACATTGAATGTATATATCTTATTTTTTTTATTATAAGGTATATGTTGAAATTCCATTCAAGACCATATAAAATAAAATCACTATTTTCAAAAGGATAATGCATAACAGTTTTCTATGGAATATAGAACTTCATGAGTTAAATAGTTCATTGAAACATCACATGTTATCATTGATAACATTATTAATAAAGACATAATCCCATGTAATATATTATAATTAATTCATGGATTTTCAAAATCTCATAATCCTTACTTCATCATCATTGGAAAATCTATACAAACTATCATTTCTCTACCTACTGGCAGTCACCAAATACATATTTCATATCATGTTAGTGGTTCAACCAAAATTAGTGATCTATTTAACAACCTAAAATTTTATAAATTATTCAATATTGGAATCTATTTTACCTTTATATATTTTTCATTACATAAAATATCATGTTTTTCGTTAATTGCATGAAACAATAATTTTTGGTTATGTAACACGAAGCATATATTATAAAAAAATGGCACATGGTATTAATATTATAGTATGATATTCATCACCTAAATATTTAAATAGACCATATAATCATTATTAAATTAATTAGGATAAAATATTTTACACATGTATATATAAATATTTGGTGAACAATTAATTATTATTTTACATAAAATCATTTTGAATCTAAAAGGTAGCATTTTCATAAAAAATAGATTTTATGCAAAAAAGTATGTTTTAAATCAATTTATAAAAAATAAATTTTTGTAGATTATATTTTAGATTTATATATATTATATTATATATAATTTTAAACATTCATTTTAGGTGTTTTAGAGTTAATAAGTAATAATAAATACAAATTTAAACATAAATATTTATTTTTCTAAAATGAAATTCTATTTTCTTTGACAATACTATTTCAAAATTAAATCATAAAACATTTATAAAAAGTTTTTTATAACATAATAATTATTATGTAATCATATTTTCAAAATTACCTGATGATAAATGTATGGTTTTTTTGAAATGTTTAATTTAATGAAAAATAGAAATGTATAATAAAGTTTTAATTGAAAATTATGTCCTTATAATTATATTAAAATATAAATTTATAATTTGAATTGTATTTATTTAAAATTAGTTAAATTCAACCTATATTAAACAAATGTTGTAAATTTTAAAATTTTTTATATTAAAATATCATTAAAAAATTGTAAATTTTTTTAAAAAAATCTATAAAAACTCAAATTCTCATCCTATATCTGAGTTTAATTTGAAATTAATGTATTTCATTTATTTGGATGGAATTAGGAAAATTGGTTTCTATATTAGGAATCTAAATAATTTATAATTTATTAAAAGGAAAATGTATTTTCTAATCAAAATGAATATGAAAAAACAAAAAATTATTTACTATGTTTTACTCACACCCAACATGGGCTTCATGATCAGTACCTAAATAGGCCTTGTGTTTTCTGGATTGTTTTATGGAATATTCCATTTATTAGACGGATGAGTTAGGATGGATCATGGATGAGGGATCAAGATGTGGTTCAGACACACATGGGTTATTAAGTGTTTTTTACATTTGTGTTTTCAATTGACACTTGGCACATACATATCAATTCATATCTATTGTTTGGTTTAAATTTTTTATTTCTAGTTTTGTTTATCCTCTGTCATTGGTTTTTTATACGGTAATCAATATGATTCTTCTATTGTTTATTTATTTATACAGGTGTAATACTCTAATAAAAAATAGAGGAAATAATATCCCCTAATCAACTTAACAGACTCTCGCTACTAGTCAGCATCCTTAAACAAATATGGAGACGTGCTTGATGACAAATAGAGAATAGGATCTAGGCATTGGTTTGTAGCATCCTTGCAAGGACATTATAGGGAACTTCATTCTTTTCAAAATTAAGAAGTGTGTCTTCTATTCATCATTTAAATGTCCATTTATATTATATGTTCTTCACAACATAAAACCCATTGGATATTCCACTTCCTTCCAAATTAACAATACAATATACCTCCTCTAATATATGAGTCCATATTTTTATATCAATACAACCCAGGGTATATTTTTATACCAAACTAAGTGGCACACCCAAAAAAGAGGTAATTTTCATCATTGATCATTTTTGTGTTATTTATTTATCCTCATATGTAATTAATATTATTACATTATGATATAATAATTACATTATATTCCAAATAATTATATATTTTTTAATAATATAATGACCTTCAATGATATCCATGTCTTTCCAGTGGGATATATAATCATCATTCTTGTGTACAAAGGATTACCAACTCATGAACTGATGTAATTATTTAATCTATTGTCACCAATAATGTTTGTCAATAATGATGGATTTTTTTATATTATATATTTATTTTATTTTAAATCATTAATAATTATTGTATCACAATTTAATACATTAATTCCATTTTTTATGTTATGTGATAACATTACTCATGTGTAAGGATGGCCACTTCCTCACAATGCGATTCCATTCGTTGCATTTTTAAATTAAAGATATTAAAAATATATTTAGTAAAAATATTATAAATATATATATTTAAATTATTTAGAATGATAATATATAATTTAAATTAATTTCCTTTTAACTAACAATAAAATTGAAATAACTTTCATGGGTACGTATTGAATATCATATCCAGACTTTTTAATTTTATTTTATTTCTAAATATCAATGATTACACTAAATTCATATATTCTTCATGTATATGATATTTTTATTACATTTAAATTATAGATATGATGAAATTATGATCAATATAAGAGGTGAAAAATATTAAAAATAAAAACTTATTTGAAAAAAATAGCAGTTATTTGCGGAAAATAGACATTATCATTTAATGGTTAATTAATATGTAATAAATTTAATTAAGTAAGTCATATATGGTATGATATGTTTAGTTTTTCTACTTAATAGATTTCATATAAATTTTATTTATTTTAAGGTATGTTTGAACATGTTTGAATGATTTTTTGACTTGTGATATGGGATTTCTATATATCATTTTAATATCCTAGGGCACATGACATATTCAATATATAATTAATTTAGTTGGAATATATAATTACCAAAAATGAAAATAGTGATTATTCCCAGGAAAAATATTTATTTTTTCATATCCAATTCATTATCTCTATTTCTTGGGTCCAATGGTTGAAATGTTACCAATGGAATATGGTATTTCATTAAATAATTTTTCATCTTTCAAATATATTTCATTTTATGAACCTATCTTCTTTAAAGAGATGAATATATAGACCATTTGGAATGTAATATATCTTAGTTGATTATACTACTAATATATTATATTAAATTTAATGATTTTATTTTATGTTTTTTAGTTTTAAATTATACCAATGTTACAATGTTTTTTTAAGATCAATTATTTTTACCAAGATTGTAAATAATTTTGTTTCCACTAATAGAATATTATGATATATCATTCAATAAACTCGTAAAATTTATCCAACAATGGGTATGGAATGAAACTATGTTTTTTACATAATAATTATGTGTCTATGTACCAAATTTTTAAAAATAATGATTTTATGAAAATAGAATTTTTTCTCATATCGGTCGAGAAACATTTGACTTATAAAAATAGACATTATTTATATTGTTCAAAAAATTTAAAAAAAAAATTAAAATTATTTGGTAAAAGACATGTTTACCAATTGTAACATTTAATAATATTATTTAAATATATCATCATGTCATTTTAAATAAAATTGGTCATTTAGAATTTACTGAAATTTATAAAATAATAATTTTTTTAATCTGTGTTCAAATTATTGTATTTATCAATGTAAATAATGTTCAATATTTCTAGATACTCTTAAATTTAATAATTTTTTTCAATTAAAATTTATTCCTTAATATAAGTTATATTTTTTTATTTTCAATTAATGATTTAAATTCAAAAAATAGTTTCAATAATGTTTAAAAATGTATTATTAGAATTAGAAATTATATTTTCCTTATGAAATGTTTTAAAATATTTTAAAATATTCCATTTAATGTCTTTTGTAATTTTTAAGGAAAAATACACAAAAAAATTTAACATTTTGAAATTATAATTTCAATAAAATTTTATCATCCTACAAAAACATTCAAATTGATTTATCTTCTAAAATAATTTCCCAGCTAAAATGACATTGTTTGATATAATTTATTTCTTACTATGTATATAAACCAAGGATACCATTTATATTATTTCACAGACTGGTCTATGATGAAAATATTTTGATTGAATGATTTTATCTTATTGGATTTATATAGTGAAGAAATTCATATGAAACAAAATTTATTTTTCATGGGTTTATCTTTGATTATAAAATGAAATTATTATTAAATCATTCTAATTTCATTAGTTTAATATAAGATGATATGTTTTTGAATACCATATAATTTAATTGTTCATGATAAGATTAATGTTTCACGAGCTTTTGGAACATATAAATTCATATATCATTATTATACTACTGAGACCTATATATATATACTCAATTTAATCGAAAAAGATTTATACCTCAGAAGATAGAATGTAATGGAATTTGGAGTTAACCCATTTCAATAAGTGACATGTTATGCAATGATAGTCCTATTGGAGAACCATGACTATTGTGATGATTTAAAGAGTTATCCCATTATACTAGGATATCATTTTAATGATACTTGACTAATAGGTATATGATTTAATATGCCTATATTTATGTAAAACATTTATATTGTATCCTAATTTTATCACATCATAGATAATTTTTTATCTAGTTTCCAAATGATTTATTTCTTAATATCTTAAAATATTTACCCACTAAATCAATTCTATGATCATTTATATGTCGATTATGGATTTACCTTATATTATTATTAATGTATAAAACCATAAATAACTGGATTGACATTGAGTGTGAATAATGTTTTGGTGATGAGAAGCCAGATGGAATGCTGACTGTTATAATAGATTTTGTGATTATGCCAATTCAATTTTAATGGTACATAATTAATAACACACATATTAACTAACAATAATACAAACCATGTAAGATTATGAAATAGTTTGACTTGTGTCCAGTTAGTGGAGAACATATGTTTTATCTATTCTTAGAATGGTTGAAGAAACACCTAGGTGGATGCGTTAGAGGAATGGGAGGAATTTTTTACTTTGGAAAAGAAGGAAACAGAATCAAGTAAATGATAAGGGAAATTGAGAATTTATAGTAAAATAATATATGAAAATATTTGACTCAATATAATATAATTCACTATTGAATTCATTTTATATATAATCAATGGGAATTATTCAAACTAAAGTCTTATAGAGAATGATCACGGTGAATATATGAAGAATTGTATTAGTAATGGTAAAATTTATCTTGAAGAAAAGACTAAAAATGAAATATAAAAGGAAATAGGTACTATGAAATAATAAATTGATATATATATATAATGGTTTTAGATGGTGTTTAGATGAATGAATTATTTAGGTAGTTGAATTATAAAAATATATTATATGAATATATATAATGAATTTGTGTATTTGTTTTTAATAAATGATTTTGATCAATATTTTCAATAGAATTGATCAACATCAAATATGATTTAATGGAAAGATGATATTTTCATTATGGGTAGATAACTTTTAATATGTTTTTGGAGTTGAGATAATTTTTTTTTGTATTTTTATATTTCGTGATATTAATAAATAAATAACATAGTAATGATTATCATGGACTTAATTATTGATTTCTTGAATATAATTTCTTTGTTAACCCTATTGGAGTATAAATCATTATTTTTAAGGAATATTTGAATTAATTTTTGTCTTATGTATGTAATATGGAAACAAATATGTGTTTTCAATATTGTTTTTCAAAAACTCATGTTCTTGCCATATTTCAAGAGAATATATGTTGAATGTATTCAAATTTTTGGTATGCGACAATTAATAGAAAAATATTTCTATATGGCGGGTTGAGGATAAAATGACTTTAAAAATTTAGTGAAATTTGTTTCAAATGTTTTGTAGTTTATCATTTTCATGGGTCATAAGGATAACCATATGTGAAATGGATTATGTTGAACATCGTTTGGGGTATTAAATATTTATGTATTACATCACCATATAAATATTTATTGATATTGGAAGATCGATATTGAGAATTTATTGTAACAGAAATAGAATGTATTATTTTTCAATCACTATTTATCTTATATATTTCACTAGAAATGAAAAATGTAATATATTATTCTAATAGTTAAAGAGTAAATTTATCACCTAACATCCAATGTAAGAAATTGTTCCAATAAAATAAAAATATTTCTAATGACTATGTTTTAATAATTTCATAGTATAGATGGATAATGAATTACCCAACATTAGGGAAAGCATATTAAAACAAAATATTAATTTATTATTATCATTAATTTTGATATCAATAATCCTTTTCATAACTATTAAATTTATGTCTTTTTATTCATTAACTTTATCCGAGAACCCCCATTCATCTGACCTGTTAACTTTATCACTCTATATCTATATATAGGTTTTATTTATCAGTAAAATGTGTATCCTATCACTTACCACATATATTCTCCTATTTTGGAAATTACGTATATGTTCATCCGGATTAATTTCATACATAGCGTTCCATATATAAGATATTTGTTTATTTAACATTTTTTATTGTGTATTTCTATTATTGAATTTGAATCCATTGATGAACCTAATGAATTTGAAGTGTAAATATCAATTTTATGTGTGTGGGGTTGGGGTAAATGTAACACCCTTATAATTTTTAAAATATTTTTTCTACAAATTAATTTTAACTTATATATATATATAAATATCATTACGTACTGTATCATGTTAATATTTTTATACATATAACATAGATTTTAGCTCGTCTTACATGCAACAATATTTATAAACAAAACATGACATGTTATTAAATTATTAATAATATAATTACCAAAATATATTTGAATAGTTTCTAAGAAAATAATTTAAAAAATTATGAAAATAGGTTTTACAGAATTACAAATAATTCTATAGTGAAAAATAATATTTAAAAAATACAAAAAATATTCGAATTAAATAAATCTTATTCTACAAAAAAAATTACACATAGAAGTATGATTTACATAAATAAATTAATAAATAGATTTTAGATCATTAAATTATTATTGATTATATTTTATATATTTAATCATATTCTTATCTTTAATACAATGAGTTTTATATATAATTGATACGAATATATACAAAATTAAACATGAAACTATATTTTTTATAACAGTAATTTTAGCACATCTTAAATACATCATTAAAATTTAATTTTAAAAATTTTAGTACAATTTTTATAGATAAATATAATATTTCATAAAATTAATAAAACTAATATTTTATTTTGATCAATATTTGTGTAATTTTAGAATATTTTAATTTTTTTATGATTAGTGAATAACATTTATTTCTAATTGTAAATATTCATTTTGTTTAAGTGAATAAAATAGATAAATTACATTTTGAAATATAAATAATGTAAAATTATTTCAATTATTAATTCATTAATATAATTTAGGTCATTTGTATCAATTTTTTATATTTATATATCAAAAAATTGGAAACATTTGATTTTATAAATGCTTAATTTATAGTTGTGTCTACATATTTAAATTCAAATTAATCATTTCCCCGTATATGAATTAAATTTTTAAAAATGGATTCTATATTTTAAATCATAATAATTTATATTTTCTTTTTAGATCAACATTTCTTTTAAAAAAATGAATAGTTGAGGAATTACAAATTAATTACAGTTTTTAAGGTAAAAATGGATTTATTATGGTTTAAAATGAAAATATTAAAGTTAAATTGGGCTATAATTCTTTCCAAACCCATTTTTATTGACATACTTAATCAATTAAAACAATAAGGATTTATAATGGACGATTTTTGACCCCTTTTACATGTACATAACATTGCATCACATAATTATTTTGAAAAATACCAAGTGGGTCCTCAGACCCTACTTATTAAAGCCCACCCCTCTACTAGCTTGTTCAAAAATTCGTAATGATTTTTTTCACGAAAATCCCATATATCGTCCCAAAAACATTCCAATCATAATTGATTCTTTATATTGTATATAATGAAAAAAATTAATAGTTTTTGTGAAAGCCTATATGGGGTACCTATAGAATATGTAACATCCATGAATGGGGTGGTTAGTCTTATTACATCATCCATATCCATAAATTTTGTTTCTTACATGATGATATAATAACTTCAATATATGTCATGTAATTTTAATTTATTTAGTCTTGGTCCATAATAGATCTAGGAAACTTACAGTGGTGTGGTTAGATCGTGAATCCCTGATTAAATTAATCTTTTTATAAGAATAAATAATAATTACTGTATAAAAATTTCTAATCCTCTAAAACAATTTAGATTAAAAATACACTTAATGAAAAATTTGATACACTTTTTTCAAATTAAAGACAAATAAATAATGGAAAAACTGAACATTTAAATGTAGTAGAATAAATACCTAATTTTTTTCCCTTTTGGATAGTCCCACCAACATTGATTCGTAATATAACATCATTCACGAATAAAAAGTAATTGGAAACAAATAGGTTTACATACTAGTGTTTGGAGATTCTATTTTATTTTGTCAAAGCACCAAATATCCTTTTCATTTGTACATTGAAACTTTTATTTATACACCTCCAACAAAAAATTCATTTTAGTGACGAGTTTTACACCAAGTTAAAAGCTTCACATTTCTTCAAGTATTCTTATGCATATAATAATGGTATTCACTTCTCACACAAGAAAGATGGATCAACATTATCGATGTAAAATATTCATGAACATAATAAATTTTATAATGAATTTTTAGTTCTTGAAAAAACCCCATATCTTTGGAAAATATGAATATCCTCAATCTCAATCATTACTGAAATTCATTCTAGGAATAGAAATAAGAACAAGAAGTCTCAATGGGATTTTTAATGACACATGTATTTATAGAATAATACCTTTTCATTTATATTATTATTTATGAATAAGATATTAATTTTATGTTAAAGGGTATTATTTTTATGAATATGTACTCGACGTGAAACAATGTATTTTCCCAAAATCATAAGTTTCACACATCATTGTGTTATACATAAATATAATATAATATTATTATTATTATTTTAAATAGTAGTAAATTCCTAGCCGTTAGAATGGCTTTAATGAATAATGACAACAAAATTTTGAAATATGGTTTACATGATTTTAAATAACGAGTCATTAGTTTCCAAATATTTTATAAATTGAAATACAAACCAATTAAATATAATATATGTGTTTTTATGAAAACTTATTGAAAATTGAATAATTATTTTTATAAGGACATATAAATCTTTATATATTTTTATTATATGAAAAATATCTAATATATAATAAATTTATATTTTTATACTCATCTTATATGTTTTCTAGATATGAAATATGAACAAATTTATATTTTAAGATATAATATTTTTTAAAAAAAATCAGTTTTAACACCTTTTCAGGGTGATACCTTTATAATTATTGTTTTGACAAATTTATATAATATATTTGATAAAATAAAATTCTTAATTACTATAAAAACATAAAAAATTACATAGGATGAATTTTTGATAATTTACTAATAACTATCATGTTTTGATTAATTGTAAAAATACAAAAAAATTTAATTGAAAACATATTTTTCCATCAAGATAATTTATAAGGATAAATCATTATATTTAACAGATATAAAAAATTACTAGATTATATCATTATAATTTAATCAATCATTTCTCATTTGAAGTAATTTTAATTTTAAATTCGATATAAACACATGTCAACATTTAGATAGTATTTACATCTTTAAAACCTAATTTTTGGTATTTACAACAGTAATTAATATTAATTTATTTTCTTCAATCTCTATGTTTTGAATTGGGAACAATGGATTAAATATTGGGAATCTTATGTTCCAAATTTTATGAATAGGTATATTTTATATTTCGAAAATAATAGTAGGAAATGTATTTAATTATTTTATAAATATGTTTAAATGTTAAATCTGGTTAATAAGGGTAAATATTTATATTATAATAAAGTTAAAAACCCCTAAAACGTGTCCTAATACTTTTGGATGTTATATTTAAGACTATGGGAATCCTTGGGTCATTTTTTAGGTCCCCATGGATCCACATGGATTTTAATATTAAATTTTATAAGAATTGATTTAATTTAAAGTAAAATATAACATAAACATGTATCTATTAATAAAATAATTTTGGTATAGGGTTATATAATTGGTGTCTTGGACTGTAAATATTAATTAGAAGTAATAAATTAGTTCTTATATGATGAAATTTAATTAATAATTTTTGGAAATTATATATATAAACTGAATTATGACACAATGATTATGCAATGATTGATTCCTTAATAAAGGATTCAAATAGTTGATATTATAAATATTAAAATAAATATAATTTGATTATTTTGATGACCTCGATGATTTTTTTTGGTTAATATTGACATATTGAATTCTACTTAATTCCTTTGGTTCTATGTAATCTGGTATTTATGAATTTGTAAAAATGTCAAGTATTAATAGTGTCCATAATTTACATAATTTGTAAAAAAAATATAAAACATTTTAATAAATTATATTAAATTACTAAAAGTATATGATTCTGAGAAATGGTTAAGACAAGTCCAAATATGTAATAAATTAATTTTTTGATCATTTGAGATGATATGGTATTTTCATTAACCCAAATATATAAATAACATGATAGCACGATACGATTAAAAAGGATAAAATAAGGGTAAAACCAAACATATAAGGATACAAATATATTTAAATCATAGAAAAAAATTATTTAATGATGGTTATTAGATCTCAAATCATATTATTTTATAATTTAATTATATTTTGACAATTTTTAATCAAAATTTAATTTATAATATATTCATATTTCAAAAAATTTCTATATTACCCCTCCTCCCTCTTATAAAAGTCCACCAAATCTACCCATGTAAATCACACCTCTCATGCCCCTTTAAACACACAAATTATTCCTAAATAATCCCCCAAAATCCCTCCTTTTATTCAAGATTCATTACATTAGGTTGAAGTAAATTCAATAAATCCATTTTTCTCAAATCAAAAAATGTTTTCTGATTTAAAGGTAACATCTTCTCTCATGTTCATTTAAATTATTTTCCATATGAAATCCTTATGCCCTTCATATACATTGTTTAAATAAAAATACCATTATAATATTTGTGTTTGTGTTTTTTTATATGGATTGGAATTGACATACACACACCTCCATCTAAGGGATTCAAACAAACTCTTTAGGTGTACGATGAAGTACTACCTCAAAAAATGATGATTCTTCAATTTATCCTAACACCTGTCATGTTTTCCATTATGATGGTACTATATTTATATATGATATATATTATATTTATATTTTATATATTCTTCAATATTTTTTTATTTATATCGTACCTTTATGCTTTCAATGATGTGTAAATATGATAATTTTATTTGAAGAAATGCGGATTACCAGCCACTCAAAGTGATATGACTCGTTAAATCCACACAAGGGACATATAATGGGTGGAATTAATGAAATTATGTATCATATATAACAAATATATTATATTTTAATTACAGTATAGCTATGTTTTTTTAGTTTTTATTCAATTAATATGAAAAAAATGACAATAGCGTTCATGCGTACGTACAGTCTACCATCTCGATGAATTGTGCATTTCATATATTATCTGAAATGATTTTGTACAATTATATATATATATATATATATGATATTTTAATCAATAATTCTATTCAGGAGATAATGGACTACTAAGCAAATTGAAAATTTGTAATTATAACATGTTCATCATTGACTCAAGTAACGAAATTCGACAAAACAACCTATATGAACATGAATAATTGTATTATTGTTAATGAAATTTAAAAAGTATTATAAAAGGAATATTAAAATTAAATATTGTTCCTAGGAAAGCATAAATTATCTTCTGTTTATTATTCACTGATATAAAGAATGAAAAAGACATGTTGGACTTAAGGCAAGGGACATTGTCACAATCTCCATTCATTGAGGCTTATTTTGTTTTTATGATCCACCTTCATTTATATTGTTTATAATTATTACATTTTTATATTAATTTAATTAATTTTATTTCAAAATTAAAATTTTCTATGAATTATTTTACTAAATGAATAAAAAGAATTTTCATTTTTTAACGTAGATGTGGACAATGACCTTTCAACGGTCTTGAGAATTATTTGATATTTGGATTCCATTACAAGTAGTGAAGTTTTCAAATGATAAATAAATAACATGTAAAACTTTAACATACATTTTTATTGAAATTTGTTTTGATAAGGGTTTTATTATGTTTATATATTGAAATGATATATTGTTATTTCAATGTGGAAATTTTATCTTCACTTTATTCTTATATTATGTGTTATGATTATTTCATAGTTCCACGGAGTTGTTTATATATACGGGTGGTTCCATGCCAAAAAGATGGTTTGTGAGACGAAGATAGCTCTCTAATGCATTTAGTAATGTGACAAAGGTAATCATTAAAGTCCCTCCTAAGAGATTTTAAGTAATATATTTGGTTGGGTATTTCATATGTAACCATGAAGATTACATCATATGAAGTTGTGAAAGCTAGAATGAAAGTATGTTATGCATGCCAAAAGTTTCAAGTATGATTTATTATTTCTATGAGTTATTCAAAAATATTATGATATCATGTGTTATATTAAAGATTTTCTGTTTTATTAGTGATAATTATGTTTTCATTTATTTTTGTGATTTCATTGACTAATATCTTCTTTCCTAATTATATATCCCTTAGTAAGATTATTATGCTCATACCATGTTTCTGAAATTTTTTTAATTGGGAATAAATAATGCGATGAGAAAAGAATAATTGAAGTTGATTTTTATCATGAAAATAATTAATGTATTATTTATGGAGTTTTATTATTGGATAAAAATAGATAGAGTGTATGTGTCAAATTTGTAATATATGAGATATGATGTAATAGTTAAGGCTAATTATCTAAGAATATAATCAAAAAAATCATAAATGTGAATTTTTTACATTAATCAAGATTATGTAATATTTAAGGATAGGGCCTTATTGTTGGTAGCATAGGTAGTTTAGAAGACATTAGATGTTAGGGTGTTATCTGGGTATAGGTAAAGGATCCCGTATAACCAAGATCATTATTATCATATAGAAATTTTATGAGGGTTATGGTAATTTGGTTTATTGCATACAAATATTAAAAATGTTGATATAAAGTGGTTGAAGCATTATAGTATTAAAACTATTTTTATGTTATCATCACCCTATTGAGGATTCCTTTAAATAATAACAATGTTTTCATATTTATTTGTTGATTCATTTTAGAAGATTGAGGATCATTTTTCAATATTGATGGAATGATATCTTTTCCAGCATTCATATCCCTCTCCAATGATTTGATTATAACTATAATGGAAAAATACTATTTTAAGGATTTTAATAGCATCTTGACTATTCAAATACCCTTCAAGGAATAGTTTGAGTTGTCCAGAACGTACATATTTAAAAAAAATATTACGTTTCCTGTAATATTTTTAATATTATTTTAATACATAAAACCTTCCAAATCTATCAAAAAGTGAAATTAAAAAGGTTGTTAAAATGATTACTTTTTTAAATTATGAAAAAATTTCGAAAGAGGTAGGGATCTTCTTGAATGTTAGGATGTCTGGCATCATGGTATGACTTATTTTACCATCAATAAAGATTTAATTACCATTGGATTCATATATATAAAAGATGATGATATTTAATATGTAGGAATTATATATTATGTAACTCGGTGGAAATGCATAGTTAATGGATTATAAAGAACGATCAAAGATTATGAAATCAATATATAGGTATTCAAGAGATATGGTAGATTTTAGGGTGATGAAATATTTAAAAGAATTAATGCTCTTTTAAAGATGATATTACATTGGTAGACTTTTTCTAGTATGTATAATCCTGAAGTTTGATTTGTGATAATGTTATTACAGGAAGAACTATCATTTCTTGTACGGACATAATGGATAATCATTGTGGTTCATATATTCTTTTTTGAGGTGATTATGTGTTATTACATTTTGGGATGAAAAATGGATGGTGTTCGATAACCTTTAAGGATAAAGAAAGTTATGGTTAATTATTAGGAAATTATCTTTTTTTATATTGTTATATGAATGATATTGTTTTAGAAAAATGGAAAACCACAAGATTGGTGACAACTCATCACGTCCGAAAAGGCCATGGGAATCAAAACCACAACCAAAGGGCAATAAGGGTGCATCACCTACTATTGGACTATGCGATGTTCCTGCTTATTATAACTTATTATTTATTGTTAAATGGCTTGATGGATCAAGAATATGTTTAATTTGTGAAATTTTTTTTATCAAATGTATGCCCTTAGTATATTAAAATGATTTGGTGATTAAGTATTAAATGTTATTCTGGAAGACGTTTTCTATTTTGGTAACACTATAGTCCTATGAAAATACAATACTTTGGGATTTTAATTGAGTATTAATGGTTGAATTTTATTTTTTAAGAATATAAGTATTAATTGTGGTCTATTAAAGATTTGGTTTATTTATGTAAATGAATAACCTATAAAAGATAATATGTGATTAAGATAATTACTTTTATGAATGAGTCTTTAATTGTATGAGATTTTATTTTGAAAAAAACTATGATTTTTTATGGTAGACTATGTAATAAAATACATATGAATATATTGGTTCAATAATTTCTTGGATTATTTTGAATAATATTAAGGATTATTGTTTATTGAATGGACCTTCTTGAACTTTGGGTATTTTATGTTGAATTTTAGAGATTACGAGAATTATTTCATTTTATAAAGGATAATTCATTTAGGGGATTATTTGACCTTCTAGTAATCATTTTTTTGGATAATGTCTAAATACAGGGGAAATATATAGATCTTATTTTTAGGATTATTTGTTTTTATATAGAAAAGATAAGTGTGTGGCATAAATTTATTAAATGATGAAAATCTAAATATCATCTAAATAAATTTCCTTCTATTTACATAATAAGTAGTAAATGAATTCTTCAATATTATTAAAAATATATTAAGACAAAAACATTTTTAATTTTCTTTTCCTACTATGAAATCAATGGTCGTTTTACCCATCAAAATATTATGGTTTTCTGGTAGTAAACATTATCCAGATCATGTTTTTTATCACTCTCAATCAGAACATGATGATTATTTTTTCATATATATCTATGTTTGACTAAAAGTAACACTAGTATGTTTTATCTCGGTTTTCTAGTGTACTTATCGTTATTCTTTTAAAGTGATAGTTTTATTAACATTTTTTCAATGTGGGACATTCAATGATGTTTCTAAGTCCAGTTTTAAAATTGCGGGGACACAACATCAAAAAGGGGGGAACGAAGTAATGGTACCAGTATTTATATAATACTACTTTTTCTTCTCTGTTATTAATTATTAATAGGATATTAATTTTACGATAAAGGGGAGTTTATTTCTGAGGGCGTACTCCAGCCAAAAAAATCTGTTTCTTTGAAATCTTATATTGCACACAACATTGAGTTATACCAAAATATAACACAATAATAACATTATTATTTTAAATGATAGTTATCACCTAGTCATATGAGTGGATTGAATTAATGGTATCAAATTAATATTGAAATATTGTTTATACCTGTTTAAATAACAATTCATTAGTTACCCAATATATTAGAAATGGAAATAATAACCAAATGAATTAAAATGAAGTGTTTTTATTAAAACATATTTAAAAGTTAATAATTGTGTTTAAAAAATTATATAACTCTTTATGGTTTTTTATTTAATGAGAAATGTATGATATATATATATAATGTATTGTTTTAACTTCATATTAAATGTTTTATAGATATTATATAAAAAGAAGTTCATTTTTCTTGATAAAACAAGTATCTTTATAAAAATGTAGTTTTACCACCTTTTGATAGGGAACCCATTCTGAATTTAGTTTTTGACACCATTATATGTCATATTTTTGAAAATTAACATCTTATTTATAAAAGAGAAATAAAAATATAATTTTAAGGAGTTTTTTTATTGTTATGATAAATACCATTATCTGATTATTAGTTAAAATATAATAAATTTTATTAAAATCAACTTTTTCCACCAATACAATTTATATGGTTAATTCATATTATTAAATGATTTTAATGCATAAATACAATAAATTTTTATCATTTCTCCTAATTTTTGTCATTGGATGTAAATTGTCTTTAAATATATATTTAAACACTTTTCAATATTTTGATAGATATTACTTCTTAAAAAGTAATTTTCGGTTTTGAAAATGGTAATTAATTTTAAATTTATTAAAAAAACATCATTATTTTGAATATTTAAAAATATATTCCGCATTTTGAATCAGATGGTTCAAATTCTGTGAATAGGTTCCTTTTTTGTAAATTATGTATATTAATTTTAGTAATTATTTTATTCCCCATGGTTAATGGTTAAATATGGAAAATAAAAAAATACTTTTATAACAACATTAAACTAGCCTAACACATTATCTAATCAGATTGGATGAGATATTTAAAACCATAGGAATCCATGGGTCAATTTTGTGACACTATTGAGCCACATGGTTGGGAAAATGATATTTTATAAAAATTAATTTAATGTAATGAAAAATATTACATATACATATATCTTTTCTTAAAATAAATTTAATATGGGTTCTATAACTGATCTGTTTTACTAGAAATAGTAATTATAAATCTGAGATTATTATTTATATCATGGAATTTTATTTATAATTTTTCGGAAATATATAAATACATTTATATATTACACAATCATGATGAAATGATTGATTCATTAATAAATGATTCAAATAAATGATATTATAATTATTAAAATAAATGTAAAATTATTATTTTGATTCTATAAAAGAAATTTATGGAATGTATTGACATATAATCTTATAGTTTATGCCTATGGTTTGAAGGAATAATGTTATTATGAACTGAGGTGTAAATGTCAATGGATCACCCAATCACTGGTGGGTGGCATAGATACTTTATGTTATGAATTTTTAATTTTGAATGTTTGAATTTTGAAACTCGGTTGTGGGAAATTTTTTGATGTTACTAGTTTTTTTGGTTTTCATAATTCGTGTCAATTTCATGTAGGTTTCCATTAACAACTTAAATGTTTTTTATTTTGAAAATAACAAAAATAATTTTGTAGTTATTATATAATATTAAATTAATAAAAATATAATATTTGTTTGAATTGTTAATAAAGGTCCAAATATATCAGAAATAACTTTTTTGGGGTCATTGGACGTGATACTGTAATTAAATTAAGCCATAATGAGTAAATAACATCATATAACTATAATATTAAAAAGGGTAACGTAACTGTTAATAAAAATGATAATGATAAAAAATATTCAAGACATTCCAAAAAATTATTGGATGATGGGTATTATTACCTAAATCATCATATATTAGAATTTAATTATTTTTTACCATTATTTATCGATATTTAATTTAAAATAAATTAATAATTCTAGATTTTTCTAAATTTCCCTTCCTCCTTCTTATAAAATGCCACCACCTCTACAATAAAAAATCAATCCTATTATGCACCATTTCTCATCCAAATGCTACCCAAATAATCTCTTAACATCCGTAACTTCTTCCTAGAATCATTACCTTTGGAATAAGGAAATTCATGAAATTATTTTGGCTCAAATCAATAGATGTTAATTGATTTAGACAAAACATCTTCTCTTTACTCCCTATGCTCTATCTATTCATTTATTTAATATCAACACCATTTTACTCAATATAATTGTATATTTTTATGATATTTATTTGTACTATACTTACACACACCTCCATCAAATGGATATGAACATACTGTTTTTGTGTACCTTTAACTACCACCTCATGAAATGAGGAATATTGAATTTTATCCCACAACCACTCATAGTGGAAATTATAATAGAACACTATTTATAAATGATATATATTATATTTATATTTCCACTATTCTTCTTTATTTTTTCTTTACAACATACCATTATGCTTTCCATACTATGAAAGTATGATATTTTCATTTGAGGAAGTGCGGACTACCGCCCCATTAATGTGATATGATTAGTTCATGACATACATGGGACATATAACGGACAAAATAAATTAACTTATGTAGCATATATAACATCGATATTATACAGGAATTATAATATACTAATCTATCATTTAGTTTTCATTACATTAAAATGACAATGAAATAAATGTATCTTTCTTTTATATGTATGTTCTACCGTCTCAATGAATAGTTCATTTCATTTCTTATGTAATATATATATATATATATATATATGTTATTTAAATCGTGAATACTATTTTAGAGATAATAGACTTTTGACCACATGGAAGATTTTTTATTATAACAACATCATCTTTGACTTAGGTACCACACATCGACAAAATTACTAATATGAACATGAATTATTATATTATTGCTATAGAATGGTATTAAGTGATATACCAGGAATAATAAAATTTAAAATAATTTTAATCAAGTAGAAATTAACTCATGTTTATTATTAATGGGGATGAAGAAAGAATAATCCATGTCAAACTCATGGTAAGGGTGTTCTTGTCAATCCCCTTTCATAAAATGCATATTTTAATGATATAAACCACTTTATTTTATACAGTGAAAAATTGTACCCTTCTTATTTTAATTCAATTCCATGGAATTAAAAAGGAATAATTTTTTATGAATCCTTTTACTAAATGAAAAAAAGTAATGTGTCTTTTTAATTTTAGTTATGACAATTACAATTATAGCCCTACAAGAATTAGTTAATATTTGTCTTCCATAAAAAGATATAATGTTTTTAAAGTAAAATAAATACCATATATTATTTTAATCTATATTTTTATTGAAAATGGTCAAGAGAAACCATTTATTATTTCAATTTTTTTAAACGATATATTTTTATTACAATGTGGAAAATTTATCTTTATTTATGATTTTTATATGTAATGATTATGTTATGGTTCATGGGAATAGTTTACGTATATGGGTGGTTATGTTATATACTGGTGGTGGGGGAGGCTGAGATAGATCACAAATAAATTGCGTAAAGTGATAGAGGTAAACCATAATTTTTCTCCTAAGAGATTTAGGGAATATACTGTGATGGGTATTCCAAACGTAACCATGACAATTACTCCATATGTAGCAGAGAATGGTACAATGTATATATGTTATGTATTCCTCAAGTTTCAATGATAATTTATGATTTTTATGATTTTTAAAAAAATATTATAATTACATGAGGTATCTTAATTAGATTAAGTTTTATGAGTGAAATTAATTATTTCATTGATTTGTATGTATTCGTGGACTAATGTTTTATTTCCATATTATATACAACTTACTGCGATTTTTATGCCCATCCCATGTTTTTGAAATGAATTTCATAGGGTATAAGGACGGGTAAAATAAAGAAATTATTCGAGGTGATTTTAATTGTGAAAAGAAATATTTTTTAATTTATGGAGTTTTATTATTGTGAAAAAATTGGATTGAGTAAAAGTGTATAATTTGTAATATCTGAGATGTAATTTCATAGTTATGGCCTATATTATTAAAAATATAAACCTGAAAATAACATCAATGTGAAATATTGACTTAACTCAGGATTTTGTAATGTTTATGGTTGTGTCCATATAATATTAATCTTGTAACCTCAATATATTACGTTATAACTGCTTTTCAGGATCCTTCTATTCTTATCCTCTTCCTACTTCAACAATGTATGAACTATATCAGTATGATACAATATAATGTTCTAGTAGGACCTTGTACAATGGCTCATGATGTAATGGGAATCCCATTGAATGAAAATTATATGTGGGATTACACTATGGTTAAAACCAATATAGTCTACTCATCATTAACCTGAAATAATAATTTACTGTGAAACAAATCCTTTAACCATAATGTTATATCTCCAACATTCAATACACGAGAATATTGTTAAATTGAGAATGTATTTGTCTCTCTATTAAATGAAATCTGAAAATGATAACAGAAGGAAAACAAATTATTCTCCCCACTTTAGGAAATTCATAAATTTCTTAATTTAATTCTCATTTTAACATTTCATATTAATAAATCAATTATTATAAATATTCATATATCCATATTAATTATTTTTGACAAAAAATTATCCTTATTCTAATATAAAAAATATCATGTAGTTCTATCATGTGAGTCCAATCATCATTTGTTTGGTTACATATATTCTTATTTCGACACTTGTTTCAGTTTGAGGGTATTTCTTCAAAAAAATGTGTATAATATATTTTATTGCAGAAATTTATTATTTTGAATACGTACTTAACAAAACAAAATTATACATTCTTTTATCGTGACTAAAATGTGAATTAAACAAAAAAAACTTCCACCATTTAAAATAAATCCTCCTACTTATATTATGAGTCAATTGAATATTTTTTACTATATTTTTGAAACTTATAAAGCCTTTAGCATAGTATAATAATAGTAGTACAGAATTTACACATATGAAAATTTATTTTTCAAGAGGTTGTTTGACTCAAGTTCCTCTTGTCAATCATTATCACATCATATCAGTCTTATGAATATAGTATGATAGATCTTTAAATCCCCCTATTTTATTTATCAGGTACAATGTAATGTTGTTAATGAATCCTTTAGTGACATTGAATCTTTTGATTGATTATTTCCAATTTATATTTTCTAAACTATATGAATATAAGAGTTTGATTATTTTTATCTGATGAATCATTGATTATATGGGATTATTGGTATTATTTAAATCATATATTTAATTTTTTTCATTGCTTATTTTAAAATAATTTTTCTGTGTAATAACATTTGAATTTGTTGGAACATATATTGTCGTATCCAATTTGATTAGCTACATCTTCATCCGAATATTTTCATCTCCAATAAATTAATTATCAATTTATAAAATCATATATTTTTATTAATTATTCCTGATATATAATTCTAATGAATTTTTCAAAAAGTATAATCACATTTAAATTTGAATGGTATTTCCTCCACATTTCCAAAATTTTTATTTCTATCGCATTCCAAAATTTATAAAATGACTTCTAGTAGATCAAGAGTTCCCATTAAAATTTCAATATAATGGAATGGATCTAAAATCTAATGTCAATTTGTAATTCTTGATGGATTCTTGTACGTATAAATTTACAAAAAAAAATTCATACATCAAGACATTCATCACCATATCCCCGTTAAATTTCATTATGTCTAGAAGAAAAATTTAAAACTACCCACATTATAAATTTTTATTAGTTGATAGAAAATACAACCATAACACAATATAGGACTAAATGTTTATCCCTTTTTATTTTTTGGAAATACCATATTTAATAAATTTATCTCAAAAAATTACATCAGCTTCAATTTTTACACATAAAATATCATGATCCCACTAATTTTCCCTATCTCCCTTATTGAAAATAATATTTCATGGGGCCACCCGGGAATATTTATACTCATTTAAAAATAATTAAACCCTTATTTAGAGTATGAATAGTATCCAAATAATTTCATAACATGAATAAATTAATAAAAAACCTATAAGTCCACATTCATGATCATAGTGTATGAATCAAGAGTAAATAATCAATTTGATCAATGATTTCAATAACATAAAAATAATGTAATAAAATTTATTAATTCACAAAAAAATTTCATTTCTAGGAATTTCTATGAAAAATTTTCAAGATATAAGCAAATTTTATGCTCCAAAAAAATCAAAAAGCTAATGTGTGTAACAAAAAGATTCCTAAAATATTTCATCATAACCTCATTATTTTATTCATCAAGAAGTGTATGTGACTAAAATATCAGCATCCATAAATCAACAATATTAGAACCCCATAAATTACCAAAAATATACAAATATTTTTGGAAAAATGATGAACCTAAAAGTTTTGTAGAAGAAACATTTGTAGAAATATTCATCTCTTAATCGTCGCCTTTTCATCTTATATATAGATTTCCCAAAAAAAATTGAATTATCATCTATATAATATTTAGATGAAGAATTAAAATTCATTTCCTATTAATAACATTTTCTTATAATGAGATTCTAATAGACACATCATCTTATCCTATTTGGATGTAAACATAGTCCGACAACTATTTGCAACATTCCATTCTCCCTCACATATCTTACACAGTTTATAAATAATTAAATAATTATATTTTGATTTCCTTTTATCAATTTTCATCTCATTATCAAAATTATCATTATAAACCTTTTTATTAATAGACTTTTTTTCGTATAATAACTTTAAATCCCTAAAAAATTTATTATTTAAAATCAATAAGAATTATTTATTTCCATTGTCAGTGTTTTTCAACAATATTACGGTAATCTAAATTATTATGATTTTCATTTTACTGTGTTGAAAATTCCACATTAATTACAATATAAAATTTCTTCTTATTTATTGAGATTTTTTAAATAAGTTTTATCTTTAATTAACAATAAAAAACAATGTATTTAATAATTTTTTTGTAAAATAAATGTGGTTCCAACACTAATAATCTTTGTATCCAAAAATTTCACAACATCAATTGAAACCTTTATAAATTGATCATCATGTATAATAATAAACTACTTTCAACATGGTTTTTTTCGTCATGAAACATGACCACATTACTAATCTATATTCCTTACTGAATAATTCCTTTATTTGTTTTTAGATGATGATCTCATAGGAATATACTTTTATAGACCCATATTTTAACAATAAATTTTTTTTCTACATTAACAACAACTTCCTTTGTGATTTGTTTACTAATATTTCCTATATCACCTTCTGTTTTAAGAAACAATGATTATGTTTCCAAAAAATCCTATTATTTTTCCGCCAAAATATTTTTCAAAACTTTTCTCATCAAAATAGACATGACTATATTTAACATGGTCTTCTTGATTTATTTAACATATCTATATTCTCAAATGAAAATTATTTAACTTCTCGCATCATAATTCATCATTAATTCTTTAGTTATTGATTTTAATCTACTTCCTTATCCTAATTCCTTTTTTAAAACCATTACATTTCATTTATCTCATCAAAATTATCATCATTGATTGATGAAACACTACTTTTTTATCTTCATAAATGATTATGAAAATTAAATAAGATTCAACACATTATGATGAATTATCCATCCATATAATAGTAAAATTTGTATTCCTCTTATCATCATCATGAATTCTGTTTTTCAATCATTTGTTCTTCCACATGGATATTCTAGTGTTTATCAATAGATAATAATTATGATATTCTAAAGTAGAAACATTTGATTACAATTAATCTTGAAATATTCTTATAAGATTCTTAATAATAATATTATCATTCTTCCTCTCACAAAAACATTTCATGTTCCTGACAACAATATTCACTATTGTATTTTAATAATCAATGATTTCATCATTGTCCAGTTTCATATAATAAAATATACTTCTCCAAATTTGTTACGTGGATTCTTTAACATTCTCATTTACATCATAGATAATTCTCTACATATCACATTAATTCATAGCTATTGGAGATCCCGTTTTATTTTCATATTTATTTTAAGTGAAATCCAACATATATAGAATTATGTGGTATTCATAAAATATTGAAACTCCAATTATCAGTTGTTTTCATAGAATCAACATTGATGGTCACTTCTAAGGGGGTGAATCAGTGATTTTTTTTATTTCTATAAGAATGATTTTAAATTAAATTAGAATCTATTCTTCCCCTCTAAATATTATTACTGTATTAATCTTAATAAAAAGAAATACGAACAACACATTTTATATATGAAAATATAATGAATTATTAGTGCATGTTATTTATATGGTGTGGTCTATAATACTACTATATTCCTTGTTTTATAGACCAACCAAATATGGATTATTCCATCAATATCATACTGGAATAAAAATCCACAAGCATTCAAAAGATATAAAACCAAACAGTCAAATTTTTTACTATTGTTGGTTATACTCACTAGCTATCCTTTTCATATCCATATTTAAACAGCTATTTATAATCCCAATAGAAAAAAAAATTAGTCACTCATTATACCCCAACCTAAAAGCGTTGCTTTTTTTTCTTATTTTCTATTCTACTTCAGAAAATTCTACCATTCCTCGACAAGTAATACTGCCCATATTAACCTGTATAAAATCTTTGAGAACTTAAAAATTATCATAAGAATATGTTGGTCATGAATCATCCACAACATCCATATAAAACACTATTACGAAAAAACTCAATAATTCACGAAATTATATATGGAAATCTTACCTTGAAAAATTCATTCTAATCGAGAATCGTCAGGTGAACTCCGTCTTATTGGAAACTATTGATTTGATTGGTCCAATATATCTTTTTCTCTTCCTACATAAACGTATTATAATCTCAAATTGGAAGTGTACGACTTCGTTATCTATTTGAACTTGAACTGATGGGTATCTCTCTATAGGACCTCACTCTAAAAGAACATAATCTGATGGATATTTTGATAGTGGAACTCTATATAATCTCCTCATCATAAACATGAAGGCATATTTTGTTTGAAAACTAATCAAATCAAAAAAAATAGTTAATCATATATATACACACATGGTCAAAGATAAATTAATAATTTATTATGATATATATTTAAAGGAATTCCATAATGATTAATTATAATAAATCAAATCATCTTCTCACTAAATGATATTCATACATCTATGAATTTCTTGTCCATTTTATCTTAATGTTTTTCAATTTATATTCTACTTAATATTTCCAATTACTACTCAAATTGTAATGAATCTATTGAAAACATAATACTTCATTGAATTAAAAGACTACACTCCAGTCTGATCATGTGAGTATGATCATTAATTTTTTGGTCACACTGATTTTTCTTTTATCCTTAGTGTCATTTTGATAGGCATTCATATAGAAAATGTGAATGATGGCTTTTCTTATAGAATATTCATATGATGAATCCGTGATTCAATAATTCTAATTCTGCATCCTTTTCTCTTAAATAAAATTGCAAAGTAATAAAAAAATTCATTCCATAAAAATTATCAATTTCTCACTTTGATGATACATGACAATTGATATTAGTTGAGTACATTTTTTCAACTTCTAATGACCTGGGTATCCTACAACGACTATAGTAAAATATCAAAAATGTTTTCAGCTTCATTTTCTAGAGGCAATTTCAACTCATCTAATTCTGATCACTTATCTTAAAATCTATTTTGTTTAAGGAATATAGTACAATTAATCACTTTCACCAAATATATATTTTCACTGGAAAAATAGAGAAGTGTGAACAACACTTCTTATGTCAAAAAATATTATGTTTGATTGGATTAAAAATTAATCTCCATATGAAATTATTAGTTTTTTATGAGGATCATAATCAGATTAATCTTTTATGCCTATGGATTGTTGGTGTGACTTATAATAAAAATATAATTTCTCTCATTATATGATATGAGAGAATTATTTCATTTATAAAATAAATTGAATCTAATTGATCATATGTTGTTGTATATAATATTATTATAAACTTCTATATCATATGATCTTATGTTATATGACATATTATGTCCAATTTCTAACATCATCTTGTATAATTATTTCCATATTATATTTAATAAACATGAAAGCTCAACAAATAATCATCATCTTTAATTTGGATTGATATTTCATTGATATTACAACTTTTTTGAGTTTATCAATATTCCCACATTTTGAATCAATTGTCAATGGAAACAATAATCTTAATAAAATATAAATATAACTTAATGGATCCAATGTCTCGTGAATATTCACTAATAATAATTGGTAAATTTACACTGAAAATGCCTATAAACACATTCTTCATCCACATTTCTAACACCTTCTTAACAAAAAAGTTATGTACGTCCACCAACATCTTCTAGTAACAAATTATATATTTATAAATTTTTTATAATTGATAAAAAAATCAACCTAAAAATCAACAAGGGACAAAAATTAATGTAATGTGAATGACCTACAGAGGAATTCATTTCAATCAAATGGGTTACAAAATCATTATTTGTGTGAATGGAGGACTACAATCTCTTGTTCTTGTATCATTCATTTTGTATTACCACTGATGGTAGTAGAAGATAATGATGCATTTATGTTATTGTATAGGATATTTATTATAATATAATTCTTTATTATTATTATTTCAAATACATATTTATGATTTTTAGTTTTTTAGTTTAATAATATCTCTAATTTGTTCATTGGACAACAACCACATGAAGATATATTATTCATTCATAGTTTACATTTATTCTATTAAGGATATATTTAAAGAAAATATTTGATATACTATCATGCCCCGCATTCATAAATATAAGGGATGGGATCGATATTTGGAACTCCATTTATTCTTTATGATGATGGAGATATAATGACCCATGAGTCCCACTATCACTAGGCCACTGAATGGTGACCCGCGCCAAGGGTATAGAATATCACTTAAAATTGAAATAATTACCCTTTTAAATTGAAATATGATTAAGATATAAAATGATAAATATCTTAAACTACACTATAATGTTATAAAAAGGAATGAAAAATCCAACCCATGCATGATTGAAATGAAAAATGTGACAAAAGTAAAACTAGAGAACCAAATAAAGTACTAAAAGAAAGAGACTAAGTAGCAACAAACCAACTATCCTAATGCCCAAGCTAGTATAGTCTATCACAATAGTCAAATTCACACTGTAAACCTAAAAATACTTCCAAAAATAATGAGGGAGTATAGAAGTATCCCCAATTGAAAAAATGGAGCCACCCTTGCATGAGTGCGGGAATATACTTATTCCCTTGAGAGAGAACAATACAACCTCAAGGAAATTACCATGGAATAGTAACCAGGCCACCCTCACAAAGTCACAAACAATGAATAATGCATGTCATGTAATGTATTAGTATAATCAAACAGACATTTGGGTACCACACACCTTTTTTCATCTTGTTAGTTTCTCACTCCTTTCAACTTACGTCCTCTTGATACGACTATTTAAAAATGAAGTCCCAATGCCAAAACATGCTCACACATAGATGGGGATCAATCAACACAAAAATAATTCCCCAGACACATAGTCCACAATCAAACCACACATCTCACCCAAAAACACCTAGGACACAAAACCCACAGCTCTCTCAGAGAATCATTTGGGCTTCATCCCAAAGACACTTGGGAAACAAACATAGACCAAAAACACAATGTCCCCTCACCCTAACCACAACATGCAGAAAGGGTCTCTGTCTATAGTAAACCCCAATCAATTACAGCCCTCCCAGATACACTAGAGCGATCATAACCTAGAAGAGGGTGAGAGGGAGAGTTATTAACCATCAATCCATCCTCCCACTGGGATATTAATAAAGAAACAATCACCAATGAAATAGGGGTGTTTAGCACATTGTTCTTAATAAGTGTGTGGTGGGTGGTGAAATCACAAATAACTACAATTTATATATATATGTAAGTAAACACTCTGACTAACAAAAGGTTTTAAAAACTAACACCCAACCCATGCAGAGCCACATTACGACCACCCCTATATGCACAACCACACAAATAGAGACAACATGCTCATAACCCAACCCCCTTGTTAATCTATCCACTTTTTATTACTTAATTATGTTGTTTAGATTAATTACATAAAAAAATACCTATAAAAACTACCAAAAACAACATCTGCAACCATTTTCAAATGGCTAAAATCCACTAAACTTTTCCATGGAAAATAACGATGTTAGGACAATGGTTTCCAAATCCATTTTAACACCAATTCATAAAAACAATATATAACAACATACTTGCAGTCCCACTAAACACCCCCTTCTTCCAAGACACTCATTAAACCACAAAAAACCATCATTATCAAATGTTATCCCACTCAATATTACTCTCATTACTAAACTTGGCTTCCCCATTGCACAATAACACCACACCCAACACACATATAAACATGAATTCATGACACAACATAGTCCTATAGCCCTGCTGGAAAACCACTAACTAGAAGAATTCCCACTGAATAATATGTTTTTGAAGCCATAACGTAATCCAAAGGTAGTCTCAATACATAATTATTTTCCCATTATATAATAAATAAATCTCTCAAACTGAGATTCTGTCACACCTCATGTTCCACCTCACACACAAATCCAAAAGAAACCACCCTTAAGCCAAAAGCCTATTACACACACATACCGCACCCTTATTACAGAACCAACAACCATATCCACCCTTGTATTAATAATTGTGATCTAAGTAACATCACCACATAACCCACATAATGTAAAAAAACCAAACAGAACATAGCATATATCAACACCAGGAAAACATGATATATTCAAATATCGTAAAAACTGTTCTTTAAAACTCCTTTGATAAAATGAGATGATCACACTAGGGTTTTCATTATGGGGAATCCACTTAATTTAAATGGGTATACATGATTAATCAGATTGTTTTTTACACCAATTTTTTATAAGGAATATTTAAAAGTTATAAGTCATCACCCATTAACATATAGACACCGCCAAGGTCTATGATTTCCAAAATCCATACTGCTACAACATGTCACATCACCAATAATTATAATGAATAAAACATTAGATAAACATCAATCCACTCCAATCCCATGTATTTGTTCTTATTATAATTCATCCTAGTTAAATTTTGGATTCAAAGGCTTTCAAAAAATAACATTACTACACCTACCAAACATGATACACAAATAAACAGATGCATAAGAATCACTAACTGAAAAGTCAAATGATCAAAACCTTAATTTTATCCAAAGGAGGGGATCCATTGAATAGTAGAAAAATCCAATTGGAAAATCTATGGAATTATTGATCAGTGGATATGATAAATAATGAAACTAAATTGTAAAGAAAGGATCTAGGAACACCAAGATGTAAAAGAAACCCACTTAGAAGGTAAGATCACAACATTGAAAAGAATCATCTGATACTAAATTAATAAAAATCTCAAATTTCAATAACATGTGATCATAGTCAAGATCACATGATTTAAATATAACAATGTTTTTGAGGATTTGGGATATTAAATATATTATTAATATCGTGTTAATTTAGAAAACATACAAAATATTCTTAAATCATGGTTTAAATTAAATAAGACATAAGAGTGGTGAAACTAGTGAAACATTGAGAAAATGTGAAAAAAGGAAAATTTTATAAAGTGTGAGACATCATTTCCTGTTCTACTATTTTTTAGTCCCACTATAACGGTGCCACCATTATAGTTCTATCATTTCGTTGTTCCACAGTTTTTGTGCCAATGTTTTGGTGCACCACCATTTTGTTGTGACTCCATTATGGTTCTACCATGTCAGTGTCCAGCAATTATGGTTCTACTGACATTGTGTTCCATCATTCTAGTACCACCGTCTTATGGTGACACCCTCAAGGTGAAAGCATATCGATGAAAACATTTTGTTAAACAAAGTGTTTTTAAAAATCCCAAAAAACACACAACGGCCCCCAACTACACCATAAGCACTAGATTTTCACTATGGAATGTATTTGGGAAATTTGGGTCCTTATATCAGATACCTCTCAAACTATCCCCATCCCTGAGAATTTTTAACAAAACATAGAATATTATGGGACCAAAAAGGCAAAATTTAAGACACATATCAAGGACCAAGTACCTTTTGTTATTTGAAAACTGTAGTTAAAACCCAGACATGCAACAACACCTCCTTGACATCTATATTTTGTAATACTATATAAACACTAATCTCCCAATTCTCAGAAATATGGAATAAAAAAATCTATTCATACATGTAATGATATTATCCACTCATGGTTGCACTGAGTCACCCACAAAAGTTTAATCGCATCCACAATAATGTGTCTCAATTGTGGATTTGGTCCTACCCTCTCCACATGATGGGGCATTCCCCACAATGCTGATAATAACAAAATAACACATCTGATAAGAAACAAGGTCATCCATTACATTATAAAATGAATCAATAAATTAAACAAAATTATAGAACATCTTTGGGTATTGTGACCATTTTTGAGCCTCTCACTCTAATTTACTCTCCTTGAGACCAGTATTCCTCCATAACAAATGATCCAATGGAATGGTCCATCCAAAAAGATCCATCTCTTGACATTCTTCAATTATTACTGGTATCTACATGAATTTTACATAGTCCTCAATATCCAACTCTCTCAAGTCAATGACAAGCAATTCATCGTGTATATAAAAATTGAGTTAAGAGACATGGATGAAGTCATGGATCTTCTCCAACCACGTTGGAAATGCCAGCTGATATGCCAACTTCCCCAACTCATACCAACACCTCGAAAGGTCTGATGGTCTTGGGAGACAACTTTATCCCTATGTCAAACCTCTAATGCCCATGCTGAGGGGAAACCATCAAGAAAACATGGTCCCCAACCTAAAACTGTAAATGACTCCTACAACGATCAGGATATGACATTTGTCTATTAGGTGATGCCTTTTTCCATTCATAGAAAAGATGCACCTTCTCTATTATACCCTACACCACGTTTGAACAATGAATACATACATCCAAAACTTTTTACTAGCACATGGTTTAATGACACAACCTCCTATATAAATATTTTAATGGAGTCATACCTAATTTAGAGTTATTTCTATTATTGAAAGAAAACTCTACCAAGAGAAATTTTCAATGAAAAGACAAAATAAAATTCAGAATACATGCACATAACATGTCCCCAAATGTCTGAATGGTCTTCTTTTTCTATCATTCATTGTGATGGTGTTTGGTAGTGTTGATGGGTAATTGAGGGGCAAATTCATGTTGCAATTCCTTCTAGACTTGCAATGTAAAAAATAAATCTTAATCTGAGACATTGGATCTTTGATGTACATGAATTTGCACCACCTTATCAACATACCTCTATGATATTTCATCCACTTCACTCGACTCCTTGATCGCTATGAAGTGATCGGAATTTGCAAAATGGTCCACTAACACCTACGAAGAATCACATCCACTCAGATTCCTTGGAAATCTAGTGACCAACTAAATTATGATGTCCACCCAGTTCAACTATATAATTTCTAAGGGCTGCAAAAAGCCACTACTAACATAGTGCCCCACCATCAACTACAGAAAAACTAGGAACTGTTCCATAAACTCCACCACTGCACACTTCACCCTAAGACACCAAATCTATCACCTCAAGCCTTAGTACATTTTATAAACTCATGGATTCAGTGTTAGTATTGATCTATAGAACACATAGAGAACTCTATCACTCATTTCCACTAAGAAAAACTATATCCCATGGAGAAACATCATATTCTTACTATCATATTACCATCCATCTTGACCATCACCATATATATAAAGATCACACATCAAATCAGTATCTAAGTCTCCCTTATGAATCTCCTTCACTTGGCGCACCAATGAAGAGTACATAGTCATCTAAAATAGAAAAACACTACCGCCATCAACTCAGAAATCTATATGAAAATAGAGAACTCTTCCATTATGTTCCAAAAATATGTGGATTTCAAAACTAGATCCTTTTTTTACTTCCAACTCAAGGCATAAGACAACACATTCCTCTTACATGAGGTGTAAGAGATCTCAAAGTCATAGACTAGGTGAAAATCCACCCTCATTCACATTTGCATGTTTAGGTCTCACTCAATGAAGATATTAGTCAAGATATTTTGATATGTAAAGACATCAAAGTGATACCTAATGAGGTAATGTCCCAAAATATTCACCATGAACATGACCACTACAACCACCAAAACATAGGTGGTGTAGATAAATTCATTGGTATGTAACTACCTAGTCCCATAAGAGATCACTCCCCACTTTTCCATCTGAAAAAATACCATGACTAGACTAGAAGTATCGTAGAATACATCAAACATCACCCCTTCCACTGAAAACAATTGCATAGGTGCATTGTCTAGCTTCCCCATTGGGTAGCAGATAGCTTCCTGAAACTACTCACCCCACACAAAGACATGATTGTTTCTAGTAAAAGCTATCAAAGGAACAGAACCAAAAGAGAATTCAGGTATAAACATTTGATAATACCCCACTTGTCCCATGAATATAAATACCTCTTCCATGTTCTTGTGTACATAAAATGAAAAAAATGCCTTGAACTTTGATAGGTCTAATGTTATCCCTTGTTGAGACACCACATGTCCACGTATGTGCACCTCCCCGATCCAGATCATGTTCATGGAAAACATCCTGTAGAGATAGTGGTATCAGAATACCTACACGATTATCTTGAGGTTCTCAACATGATCCTCCTATGAATTTCTGTAAATAATAATCTCATTGATGAACACGAAGATCAAGCAATCCAATAACGTTTGGATGAAAGAGTTAATGAGACCCTTGATCATGGAAAGTGAATTCGTAACACAAAAGGGTGTGAAAAAGAACTCCATGTTCTCATCCCTTCACTAGAAAGTATAATTTTGGATGTTATTGTCTTTCACCGTCAACTAGATGTATGCAGACCACATATCGTTTTTTTAGAACCAAATTACTCCACAAAAACAAGTAAAAAGGTCATTTATTAATGGGAGAGGGTAACAATTCTTGAATGTTACCCGATTCTGTATCCAATAGTTGATGCACAAAATCAGGCCACCATCTACCTTCTTTTGAGAACAATACTACAACACCATATGATGAAACACTAGACCAGACAAAACCCATTCTCATCAGGTCATAATCATAAATCCACAAATCCCGCAACATAGATGGCGTCATCCAATAGGGATCCATCAACATAAGAGATACACTATGTTTCATGTATATTCTAAACTAAATGTCATGTCGAGGGGGTAGTGTAAAAAACATTTTATGTAAAACATAAAGGTACTCCATAGATTCTTTTGGATCCTCCAGTATGTCAGCACCCATTTACCCCTCTATCATCTTGTCTATCATAGACTAATGGGGGTCCACCTTTTAACCTCTTTACTGGCGATTGCGCCCGCAAAAAAATGCATACATTGGCCTTCCCTATTTGAACAAATGAATCTAATCCCAAAGCAGTCTATTACGAAAAAAAAACCTATTTTTTCTTGTGATGACATCGTATGGTTGCATTCGTAGTAATAGATGATCTCCACTGGATTTATGTGACCCCAACATCATTGTACATCACCAAAAATAATCAATTATATTTGTCTGACATGTATCTAGCATGTTCAACACCAATGGAATGGAAATTATCTCAAAGTATAGTCCTATGTCACATTATAGTATGGTTTCAACAATGAACTTTGATGCTCTTGGGTAAAAAATGATAATGCAAGAGTAAAAAATAGACTAATCGAATCTCTAACAACCTCTTTCCCGATAGGAACTGCTACCTTGGAAGAATTTAACTACCCACTCTTAGCTCCTCTACCCCTATATAGTTGACCACGTAACTAACCATGCTCAGATATAGGTCACCGAGGAGAACCCTGAGGTTGGCATCATCCAACTTCGTCTATGCTTAGTTGAGTGGGATCCTAATACCACAACTGGTAGAATGGTGCGTATGAAAACTACTTCTACTGATGTGGTAACTGAAACATCCAACCCCCACCATACTAAGCTCAAACTGGAAAATGGATCCAATTATTTCAATTTCCTTTATAGAAAAAACTCAACAGTCCATGGACCATGGGGAAGTTTTGGGGAGAAAGAGATTGAGACTAGATTTGATGAGGCCTACATCCAACTAGGTGAAATGTATATGGCCCTAATGATGGATACATGGTTCATGATTGGCTTCCCCTTTAATGAACTCGGCTATCTCCCCTTTTTGGAATGCCTCCATTTGTGATCATCCTTTCCAAAAAATTTCATTCTTTTGAACTTATATGATTTTTTGTAGGGTTAATGGAGAGATGGCATACTGAAGATAAGGTTATAGTTCCCTCTTCAAACGACTCTCATTAGACTCCTCATTCAGAAAGAGTTCCAGGGAAAATCATTCGAGATACTTGAACATGATCTCTTGTACCCTCACTAACATACTCATATTATAAATGGAGAGAAGATCATACCTCTTATCGGACAGAATCATTAATGAATGAAAATATTCCCGAAGCTCCTTTATGTCAACCCATGAGACATCAGTATCCTTCTTACCCATGAGTTAAGGCATCCACCATATAAATTCCTCTTCTCGTATCTGGATCACATCCATAGTAACCAAATACTCCCTCGAAGCACATATCCTAGTAAAATTAATTTTCATCTCCTCAATCTATCCTTCCATCTCAATTTATAAAATTCATCCATTCGTACTTCCGTAGGGTCTTTCGTTGGAAAGCATTAAGATCTTTTTCCATAAGTCATCTTCTGCTTCATGATCATCCCTTCTATAATATAGCAATTCATCTTGTTGGCCCCAAAATACACATACCTCATGTGGGTGATGTATGAGATCCATATCTGAGAAGGGTAAACCAAGAACTCTATAGCCTTGGTAGTATGGAAGTTTCCTTTTAAATTCATTTTCACTCTTCATTTATGTTAAAATACCAAAACACTCAAGAAAGACAAGGACACATTTCATAATGATTCATGATCCATTCATAATGACTACTCCCAAAATTCAGTGTCACCTCACATGATCATTTGGTAGACTCAATGTTCTTATATTAGATCAAGGGGGACCTAAAATCCCCTGTCCTAGCTGGTTTTGCACAGACTATATCACTCACCATGATTTCCTAAAGTTGTTTCCCTACCATCCCATGAAATCCTCATATTACCTAAATCTGAACTACATAATATCTATCAACCATCACATCTGATACCATTCTATGATAACTCAACTTCTTCAAGATGATGGAACGGACAAAAATGTGCCACACCCAACCATATTCAAGATGTAGCAGAGATAATGACCCATGAGTCCCACCCTCAACAAGTACATGAGTGGATACTAGCACAATGGGTATTGAATCACATCCAACATGGAAGGAATTACCAATTTTAATGAAAATAGGATCAGTATATAAGATAGTAAAAATACAAAACCACAACAAAAATTTATATAAATCAAACTAAAAGAGAAACCATGAGTTATTTAAATGTAAATTGTGACAAACGTATGATGAAGTCACCAATGAATATACGAAAAGAAAGTAAGTAAGTAGCATCACAACAAATATCCTTACACTCCAGCTGTTAAAGTCCTTCATGGTCCTCAATGTACTCCTTGGAACATGAGAACAGCACCACAAACCTTGGGTGAGTATAAAATTGTACCCAATACGATGACTAAATCGACCCATGAACAAGTGGGGGAACATAATAATTCCCCTATGAGAGAATAGTAGAACATCAAGGAACCTACCATGGAGTACTAACCCACCCAGATCACCAAGGAAAACTCACAAAATAACACATCTCAAGTAATTTAGTAGTATATGAACATCGACATTTGGGTACCCCATACCGATTTTATATTGATTGCCTCCTTATTCCTAATAGCTAACATTTAGTTGATATCACTCTTCAAAAATGAAGTCCCACTACCACAACCTCCCCACCCACACATGGGCCTCAATCCACACAAAAATCCCTCCTGTAAACACCTGGTATACAACCACACCACGCATTCCAACCGCAGACACCTGGGAAATGGAAACCAATACACTTGAAAGAAAACACATGGGCCTCATCCAAAAGTCACAGAGAAAAATAAAATTGGCCTTCAAAAACTAAGGCCTCTCTCTCAGACCACAACCTCCCGGAAGGATATTGTTCAATGTTAAACCACATGCCATTATAGGCTTCTCAAATATGCTCAAGCGATAATAACATAGAAGATTGTGCTGGGAAGAATGTTTGAAACTAGTCATCCATCCTCCCACATAGAATTTGATAAAGAAACCCTCCAACATGAATATTTTTGGGACATGTTTCTCAACAATGGTTGGGTTCATATAGAAATACCAATGAACGACAATTTATTGATATAAGTAATAAACACTCAGCCTAAACAATAGTTTTAAAAACAAACATCCATCCAATGTTAAACCACATGGACAGTACCCCTATATGCACAACCAGAAAAACTGCCACAACCAATGTATAAAGCCAGCCACTTTTTTATTTAACCACATTCCATTCATTAATTATGTTGTTCACTTTATTTTTTTACAGCACTACTTAGAGAAACTAAAATGTACAACATCTGAAACCGTTTTTAGACATCTAATGGCGACTAAACACATCCATGGGAAATACGGTGGTAGGTATAAATGTATGGAATTACATTTTAACACACGTACAAAAAAATATAGAACAACCAACATGATTTCCAACTACATACTCCATTATTCATAAACACCCTTTTAACAACTTCCAACTGTCATTCTTTAAATTTATCCCACTCATTCATCCTCTCACAACTAATGTAATGTCCCAAAAATTAAATGTATTTTTATTAAATTATATGTGATTATTTTGAGACCAGACTCCTTGATTGAACCTGATTTTGTGACCTGGTGAGCCCATAATAGTATTATGAACATTTTGAGTTCATTTAAATAATTGTATGTGAATGTTTTCCTAACATTTAAACTTCTATTCAGATCAACAATTTGAAGTAACTATTGAATTTACAATAATGATATTCACCATGAATGGATATCACCTCGGTTGTCATTGTTTAATGGAAAAAGTAATTTATTGGAATTTTTAAAGAAAGAGTTTAAAAATAAAATTATCATGTTTTGATATATTTTTCTAAATATTCAAATCATTGATGCTAAATGTTTTTATATCCATTAAACACTGAATAAATTATTTCATTTAATGAACATTCATAATGACAAAATAATAGAAGTGTAACCGAAATGATAATTTATGTTTCGTCCTTTAATAGACATGTAGAAAACATAGGATTGTTGGATAAAATATAGTGATTATCTGAAGATATGTTGGGTGGCAATGACAATCAACCAAAAAACATAAATAGAGGATTGAGGATGGATGAATGCAGCAACATGATTCATCTCTAATGAATGATCAGAACCAGGTTGTAGTTTTCATTCTAATTGAGTTTTCCACATACATCATTATAAAACAACCAATGTGGATCAACCCATGAATAGTTTGATCAGTGGATCAACCCATGAATAATTTGATTTGTGGATCACTTGTTCCTGCGAGATAGAACTATTTTCTAAGGACGAAAATACGGTTAAATTTTGATAGAACTCTAATCCTATATCCCATGTTTCTAAGCCTCTAAGGCAGAGGGTAGAAGTCGACATGAACAAGGACAGAGCCAATATGACTCTTGAATTTTTGTGTGTTGTTCATGTAGACATCATCAAAATGGTGGTAAGGAGGATTTGAGGCCATCATAGTTATGATGTAATCCCTCGAGGCTATAGGCCCAAGTGGCACAATGTACGAACAACAGAGCGATCTCAGGAGTTTGCAGAATGCGCCAATGGCGTGTTTGTGGCCTCGGACGGGATACATCGCATGTAGATGTGGGCTGCATGAGGCTCTAATCATATCCGACTTAGACCACGACCATATCGAGCCGTGGTGAATTAGAAGGAGTGGTTAGTCTCTATGTCGGTGGCTGGAGATGAGCTGACATGCCACATAGACATGTCGGAGGCACCGCACCACATCCCACACGTCACAGAAGGTATCCCAATGGATGATTGGCAGGGTAGTAGGGCGGACGTGGAGTCCGGCTATGTCCCGGCTAGGTAAGAGATAGAATGCCACATTAGGCTGGCTCTGGGATAGGCCAGATCTGGTTCGGGTCAGACACTAGTTGGTTCGAAGACCCTAGGTTGAGTCTGGATGGTTCGACTGTGTCGAACCCCACCCAGACCCGACCTACCCCTTTTCATAGAAATACCCAAAACTTTATAATTATTCATCCAATAGTAGATCCATTTGTGGCCTTTCAACCATCACGGAGATTTTGTACATGTGGAATGATCTAAGAGAATTTCATGAAATTTGTAATATGATGATTTTATTTATCAATAAATTCATTTTTAATCAATCGCACTCCATGCGTAAATCATGCGGCTGACTAGAACACTCATACTAGCCACCCTATGTGGATTAGCTACAAGACACCATATGTTAATCAGATACTAGATTCAATGTGGATAAGATAATAAAAACCCTACATGGATTAGCTCAATGGAACCATATGTGGACCAGCTCCAAGAGACCCGATGTTGATCTTGTACAAGGGGATATGTATGTCCTAGAAGACCCACAGTAATCATCTAGTATGAGTACCTTAACATTCCACAGTGTTCATCTTTATAACTAATATTCTTTCTTTTCATAGATCATATTTTACATGGGGGTGTTTTCTTCCTTCATGTAAATGCCTTGTTTTTTTCTTTGAGTATTTCTTAGTGTTCATTATTTTGTTGTCTTGGTTACCTTCAATGTATTTTATTAATCACCCTCTCACGTGATTCACCCACACGGGTTATTTCTGGTCCAGATTACTACGTACTAGGTGAAGGACTTTGTAGCCCATGACCAATTGATTCCCAGTGAGACCAGGTAGGTACGGTGTACTTTGATGGCTTCTATTAGATAGTCTACATTTACCCATGAGGTGGGGTTTTTAGTGGATTAAATTCAAAGTTTCCTTTAACATAACTATTCTAAGTTATTAATTTGTTGTGTTTGTATTCTGGCCCATTTAAGAAATATTTTTTACATTTACTCAGAGGCTGTTTAGTGGAATGCATGTTTACTTTCCATCTTTGGGAGGTGGTTGTGTGTGTGTACATACATGTAACGAAGGAAATGCCTCCCACGTGTTGGTTGACACCATTGGAAGTAGTCTTAAACTGATGGCCATCGAGATGTGTGATTTTATGACAGGATCCCTAAAGGATGGGTTTGGACAAAGTGGTATCATATGTGGTTAGTTCTAACTTAAAGAACGTGAGTTTGTTTTTCTTTTTTTGTAGTAGTAATAAAAATTCAATATCGTATTATAGATTCGTGAATTCCAATGTTGGTGTGGGGGACAACATATCCATACAATAGGAAATTTAATTATTTTTTTCAACTATATACATAAAACACGAGTTTCATGTATCATATAGAAATTTACTGTTCCCTAATGTTCTTCTTGAATTAGTGTCATATCACCAGTTTTAATCTATTGATCGTGGAACATCATGATCTATTTCTGGATGCCTCTAGGTAGACAACAATCCAAGATTCTAATAAGTTGTCATGTGGACACCCTGCCAACTGATGAATTGTTGGTTCAGGGACATGTGCTAGAGACAGCCCCACCGGGTGGTGAACTAGTGTTACCACCACCAGTTGGATAGCATCTACTGATGGAATTACCAGTATAGTATACATGTAGGCTCCGGTTCCTACATGATTTACTGTGACTAAAACCACCAGGGATTATGGGAGAGAAAAATCATCAGGTCGCTGAGGATTGGATGGAGGTAGGGATGTAGGACTTCAACTTAGCTAGTATTCTAATTGAAGAAATATCGGTTCTAGTAATGAACCTTCTGTAGGTATTATCTTGGAGAGTCTGGATTTTTACCATTTAGACTCATGATGAGGTGACCATCTCTAAGGAAAACTTCGAGCATTTTTTCCTAGTGGAGTTCTTCCACATGGCCTTGCATTATATGTGCATACATGAGTTGCTTCACCTACAACAAGGAACCATGACAGTGGATTAGGACTCTACAACATTTATATACATCTCACTTTACTCTACAGGTATGGTATGAGACCCTTTACTCTATGCATGAAACATTGATAAAGGACTCATATTAGATAACAGGGAATCGCTGATATCGCTCAGCATCCCCACTCAAGTTCGAATTGTAGATAGAGATATACATGTAGAGAGGTTATTGTAGATAAATAACATATGGTGGGAGCTACCACCATCTGAAAGGTGGCTGGGCCATCCATGGCAGACAGCTGACAGATGACACATGGATCCAAGAAGGCCATACCATCTGGAAGGTGACCCAAGGATACATGATCAGTGGTGCGAGGCCACCAATATGGGGAGGGTCACCAAAGTATTAGGGTGTGTTACACGTGTGGTGAGAAGGGACACATGGTTCCTGACTACCCGACACACTACACAGATGATCAACAGCTGATCAATGGGTAGCTAAGGTAGTTACATAGGTACAAGTGTTGAGGTCCGCAGGGTGGAAGATTTGGAATTGGATTAGGCCATGCGGCAGGCGGTGAACAATGGTTTGAGGTGCTACCAACACCACACCCAAGTGGTACACCACAGGTAGTGGGAGCTAGTGGACATGGGTGAGGATAGCTCCTAGAAATGGCTTCCTACAACCATGTCACCATAGTGATGATTAGAGGTATGATCTATGTCTTCTCCACCTTGTTTGTTGTTCTTATGCACTCATGTTTCAATCACTCTTTCCATTCCAAAAACCTTTTTTATGGTTAAGAGAGTCTGGTGGAGGCATTGTCTCAATCCTTACAGTTAGATATTCCTAAAAGAGGATATTCTATTATTACACAGTGGTTCTAGTAGTGTCAGCTTACTCTAGGAGGAAATAGTCCTGGGTTTATATACTATTAGAAACATCAAGGCCTTACGATGTAATCATGGGCATGAATAGTTATCCATAGTTCATGCTCATATAGATTATCAAACGCGTAGAGCATCATGTATCCCCTAGGATGACACATGGGATTCCTTCATCAGAGAGAAAGAAAATCCAGAAGCACATGAATATCATTCCAGAAGGAGGTTTCAATCGATCACTCGCGATGTTTCTAGCCACACCATCGGTGAAATGGACGAGGGGAGTCCCTGATTTCCTGTATTGATTAATGAGTATTAAGATTTCTTTCTTTAGGGTGTTCTAGTACTACCTCCTTGTAGTAAGGTAGAATTCTTCATCAACCTATTTCATGGTATGACTCTGATATTTGCACTGATATATCAGATGAAAATTGTGGGGATTGGTGAGATGAGGGTACAACAATATGACATGAAGGATAAGGGATTCGTGAGGCCCATCATTTCACCATTGTTAGATAGTGTGTTGTTTTTTCAATAGGAAGATGAGAGATTGAGGCTATTTGTTGAATTTTGGTGCTTGAATTAGGTGAATGTGATAAAAATATCAACTACTAAGAATATATGAAATATTCGTCCAGCTGAAGGGAGAGAGGTGGTTCTCGAACATCACCCCCGGATCATGAAATCGCCATCATTTGGTATGTTATGATGATTTACAGAGAACAAAAATAAGATGCTATTATGGACACTATGAGTTATTGGTTATGGTCTTCAGTGTACCAATTCTCTAACAGGGTTAATAGGACTAATGAACATGATCATCCAACCATACATTGATCGTTCCATAGTGGTATTCATTGATAACACTGTGGTATACTCGACATCAGAGGAGGATCATTCTACACACCTATGGGTAGTATTAGATAAACTATAATAGAACCAATTTTATTGGAATCTCTTGAACTGAAAGTTCTGGATTCAGGAGGTCCACATTTTGGGAAACGTCATCTTGAAGGAAGGAGTTGTAGTGGATCTGAAAAAGATAGAGGTGGTGACTTATGGGGATCCACCTATGATAGTGAAATAGGTGCAGAGTTTCTTGGGATTGGTTGTATACTACCGAAGGTTTGTTCGTGGATTTTCGGACGTAAAAAAACCCATTACAAATCCCAGCTCAGATGGGACATCCCTTCATTTAGTTGTATAAGTGCGAGCTATGTTTCAGGAAGCTATGGTAGAGACTGAAGAGTGACCAAATCCTGAGACTAAAAGAAGACTGAATTGTGTATGTTGTTTTATGTGACACAATAGGGACCGTACTGGGTTGTTTCATGATTCAAGAGTTAGCATTGAACACCTATGTTTTACAACAGTTGATGCATCATGATCAGAACTACTTGACCCATGTTGTGTAGTTAGTAGAAGTGGTATTTATTTTGAATAGGTTGTAGTAATAATTGAATTGTGAATGATTTACTATCTATTCTTACCATAAGAGTATCTATTATATCTTCTTCTATAAGGCCCCAAAATTGAGATAATAATTATGGTTGGTGTTCTTACAAAACATTGACTTTGAGATACTCTAAACACATGGTATGAGGAATGTGGTGGAAGATGTGCTTATATGGACAACTAAATTTTTGCTACTATTTGAGCTAAAAAATCATCTATCTGAGATACAGATTTCATTTGTGGATGATGATGAGGAATATTACCATCAGTTGTTGATAGTTACTACCAAACTATTATACATAGTTTTGAGGGCACAACATGTGCATGTTGACTGTGGGTCCCGAAATGCTTAGTTACCCTCAAGACAGTATGTTGATGGATTTTGGATTTGTGCGGAGAATTTAATACTCCTTAGATGTTTCATAGTAGTACCAGTGATGTTATGAGGTGATATTTTTATGGAGTTTCATAACTCCACGTTAGTGGTACATCCTAGAGTGAAGAAGATTTACTATGATCTATTACATCAATACTATAGGAAAGGGAAGATAAATGTGGTGTACGAGTTCTCCTCAAAATTCCACAATTGTCCCCATTGAAGGTTGAGCATTTAGTTCTATCATTATTGGAACACCCACATGTGGTTTAGAAGTGGGATTTGGATGGTATATCGATGTAATTAGTGACTTGATTACCATTCACATCCAAGGGCCATAATTATATCTGGGTGATTGTTAACCGATTCAGAAAGATGGATCAATTCCTACCCATCCGGGAGAAGGGATCAGTAGAGGGACTTGGACACCTCTGCATCCAGGATATAGTGCGGATTCACAGGGTGAAATATATGGATGTCTCAGATTGTGACACTTGTTTCACATCTCGGACTTGGAAGTGATTAGCAGAAGAGTTTTGGAATCAGTTGAGGTTGATCACATCATTTCACCCATGGAGATTTTTTCAGATTCAATGGACGATACAAACATTAAAATAAATTCTTAAATATTTCATCCTTGATTTTGGCCACAATTGAGATAAAACCCGACCACTAGTGGAAATTCATTATAAAAATAGATATCACTCCACCATTAGAAAGGTGTCATTCGAGTAATTTTACTAGATTACTTTTAGATCACCTTAATGTTGTACTGGCATGGGATAGTCAGAACTCATGGGTCTAGAGTTGGTAATGGATACCACTGAAAAGTTGCATATTATTCAGGAGTGGATTTGGACCACAAAAAGCAGGTAGAAATATTATATTGGAAGGAGATGGAGGCTAGTGGAGCTCGAGGAGGAAGACCATGTGTTCCTTCAGGACTCAACCCAACATGGATTCCAGATATTTTCTTGGGTGACAAATTATCTCTGAGATTATCAGACCTCTTCAGATTCTGAGCATTGTGGAGGAGGTGGAGTACCTCTTAGAACTTCCCCCATATATTCACCAGGTGCACAATGTTATTCATGTGTCAGAGCTGAGGAGGGCATTTCATGATCCATCACATGTAATCATTTGGGGAGATCAAGACATTGATTATTGGACGATGTTTAGGTAGTTCCCAATAGTTATAGAGGACTGATAAGAGTAGATCCTTCATGGATGGTCAATTCATCTGATGTGCATTCATTGGAAACATTGGATCTCCAAGAGAGCAGATGAGAGTGGGAGGCTCAGATTCAAGCTGAGTACCCCCATTCCTCCATTTATCGTTTTTTGGCTTATAGATAAGTTAATCTATAAAAGTGTGGGTAATGTAATGTCTCATAAATTCCATGTAATTTTTCATAAAATTATATTGCATTATTTCAAGACCATTTGCATTGGTGGATCCCAATTTCGAAAAACGGTGTTCCTAGAATAGAATTTTACCATTTTTTAGTTTATTGAAAATAAGGTGGGATTTGTTTTTCCATGCATTTAATTTGTTGCTACGATTAAAAATCTGAGGTCACTGATGAACAAATAATAATAGAATTCAAAAAGATTATACATAACCTCAATTGGAACAGGTCAAGGGAAAATGTTTTTACATTATTTATAAAGATAAAGTTAAAATAATGTTATAAATATGTTTTATATTAATTTTTAGAATATAAAATAATCTCAGATCAATGTTTTTCAATAAAATAAAAACTGAATATGTTGTTTCTTTTAATAAAACAACATAATGTCTTCATAACAGAAACATAACTGAAACACTGATTCATGTTTTAACCATTATTTTCCAAGCATACCATGTAGTATTACTGGAACAATCCAGGTTATTCTCTGATGCTCTGGTGGGTGAAGACAATGATCGACCAAAGTCTTTAAACATTTGATCACAGAATGGTGAACGTAGTGATACCCTTCATCGCCAACAAACAATCCATCCTAGGTAGGGGTTTTCATTGAGCTATAATTTTTCTAGTTCATTGTTCTAAAACAGCCTAATTTGGTAAAACCAAAATCTTGTTTATCCATGGATCTCTTGGTATATAGTTAACTTATTCTTTTATTAGGATTTAATTGGGGTTAAATTGTGATAGAATATCAATCCTTTATCACTTTTTTATAAACCTCTATCATTGGGGTAATCAACTGACACGAACAAGGCCTAATCCTCTCCACCATGTGAATATTTTCATATTATATAGGGCTGACACATCAAAATGTTGGCAAGGAGGATTCAAGTCCCTCACATGCAATATTTCATCCCTCTAATGTCGTTTTTGCAAGCAGTTTTTAGTACGGACCACCTGGAGTATACCTAGTGGTCCGTGGAAGGAGATACAATCACCGATGACCACAAGACGTGGACCATCGTGGCAGTAATGGTTGGGTGGAGTCATGCCATGATGGTGTAGTGAGTGTCATGTCGTTGCCATCTCAAGCCACGATTATGTTGTTTGGGTTACCACCAACCATCTTGATGGCACGCTAAAAGCGGGCACGACCACCCGATCATGTGGGAGGAACTGTGGACATAGCACTGCATCAATTCCCATAAAGAAAATCCATGATAAAATGACCAAATTAGTGGAGTTTTCACTCCAAACAACCCACATGGAATGATGGTGGATGTACCTTACAGCTTCATCCCACCCAGGTATGAGTCAGGCAATCCTTGGTGGGGTCGGAAGGGTGTGAGCCACCCTATCGGGCCAGACCAGCCCAAGCAGGTCGAACCCGCCACAAATGGGTTAGGCCGGATATGGGATGGGTCGGGTTAGCTGACCTGGTCAGCTCAGACCCAGACCAGACCATCCCCTTTTCAAAACAACACAGATATCATTCAAATAGTGTGTCTGATTGATAATAAGTTTGTGGTGTTGGAACCCTCCTAACGAGGATGCCCTTTTGGACTAATCTAAGGATATTATCATGGATGTTGGAGTATTACTATTTTCATGGGGAGTATTTTCTCCCAGAATCAATATCGCTCTAGACAGATATTCTAAAGTTGGATTCGACAAGAAGACTACCGACCATGTGTGGATCAGCAACAAGAGACCCTGTGTGGATCAGCTTCTAGAAACCCTCCCTAGATATTCTCATAGAGACCCTATGTTGATCATCTCCGAGAGACCTAGTCTAGATCATATCTTAGTTTCTTTTATGAGGATAATCTCCTAGAGACCTTATGTGGATCATCTCATAGAGACAATTTGTGGATCAGCTAGAAGTTTCTCGGTGTGACCCAGAATACCCACAGTACTCATCTAGGATAAGTTCCTCAACCTTCAAAGGTGTTTAGTGTTTACGACTTATAGTAATTCATTTTGTAAAATTGATTATAAATGTGTAATATTCCTAGCTTCATGATCATGCTTCTTGGTTTTCAATTAGTGGATTTCTTCATGGTATTCTCTTCATGGATTGGAGTCCCTACTATGTATTTTCTTTCTAACGCCAACATGTTATTCGGCCAAACGTGTTATGTATGGTGAAGACGACTACCGATTAGATGAAGGTCTTCGTGGCCCATGACTCGATGGTTCCCAGTGAGACTCAAAATGTGGGGGGTACTTCTAGGGATTCTAGTAGCTACTCAACACTTACCCATCATGTGGGGGTTTTAAGGTATGGTGTTTTAATTTTCCTTCTACACTCAGGTTTTCAGATTATCTTTCGATTGGTTTTTTCATCCCATGATACCTAATTTTTTTACATTATGTTAGTGGTTGTTTAGTGGATTCCTTGTTTTCCATTCCATCGTTGTAATATGGTTGGGTGTGTGTGCTTACAACTTCTCAAGAAAATTCCTCCCCAATTCAAATGGATGACTTCGACACTAGTTGCCAAGCCCTGGCCATCAAGAGGCGGCCTTCGAGAATGTCACCGCATGGGTCACAGGGAACAAGTCATGACAACAAAACCCTAAAGCCCCGCTGCACACAACACCACATCCAGCACACCTATAAATATGAAATCATGACACAATCCAATAATATATCCCGAAATCCAAGTCACTACATAGAAGTTGTCACACTGCACAACATGTTTGATGGCCATATAAAAAACAAACATATGTACCACTACCTATATGATTATCCATTCTACAATCAAGAAATATCTCAACCTTAAATCTATCACATATCATGTTCCACCCTATACACAATGCACACAACAATATCCCTTAAACCATTTCCCCTTTCACACAAATACCACACCATTCCCATAGAACAAACTCGTATATCCACCATTGTACCCATACAAAATCTCCTAATAAAACCAAAAAATAACTGACATAAATATAAAAACCCAACATAAAAATGCACACAACCACACTTATCAATCATTAGGTATTCATATTTGGTAAATAATATTATTTAAATCCATTTTGATAAATAGGGATGATCACCTAACATATTTCATCATGGAGAATCCATTTCATTTAACTGGGTATACACCATTAATAATATTTATATTTACACCAATAATTCAATATAAGAAATCACAATTATAATTCATCACCCATTCATAAAAAGAGTTGTAATATCTTTGTATGGTAATATATGTTCACTATAGTTGGCATTAGATGAATGGTTCAGAAATACATGGAAACTATATTGAAAAATCTTCTTGATATCACATTGTATATTTTTAATGATATATATATGATTGAATCCATATATGAGAAAATTTCCAATAATTATGGTAAACGATTGAGAATTTGGTTTACAGAAAGTCACATACCATTCTAGACAGTACTTGAGGAATAGGAACAGGTACATAGGATCATTGGTGTAATAACACAGAAACAGTTTTATTAGGATGGACTCGATCTCCATATGGTTCATTAGAATTGGATATTCTAAATACAATGTTTTACACTATTTTTTGATATGATTTTTAAATAAATTGTCTATAATAATTCGTGTAAAAAATCTTCCACATGTCAATTCCACAAAAACTCTCCCATATATGTCTCAATATCCTTGAAATATGCTAACACACCCAAAATTTCCTCCTGAATTACACCCAACACCATATACTATCCTCTCCAATTACATACCCTCATAATTCCCCATCTCCCTCCACATCTCCCCCATATTAATTCAGCTCTCCAAATCACCTTATCTACCGCCACAGCTTCATCATTTTCGCCTCTACCAATTCTGATCTGGCATAACCACTTAAATGGTATCCACCTCAACCACCACATCTCATTCATATAATTATCATATATATGACTCCACAAAATTCTTACCTACGGTTATGGGTTCATTCATAGTGTCAAATAATATCCAATATATATGTCCATAGAGTTGGAATCCTTCTCCCCTAATGCCTCTGAATCATCTTCCTCCACCTCTATATCTATCACCTCTAATAAATCAATATTCCTTGACCATCTCATTATAAATAAATAAATTTACTCTATGTGATTATCATGTCCTCAAAGGTCCTAGGATTGTGAGATCTGAGGTCAGTTGTGTAGTATTTATAGTCGTATGTTTAGTTCCTTGATTGTTATTTAGTTGGTTCTTTTTTTATAGGAGACCTTAATTCTGTGATTTTTTAAATACATTGATAATTATTTGGATTAGAAGATATGTTTGGATCGTGGCATCTGATCATTATTTTTTATGTATTTTTTTGGTATGAATCTTCTTCAATATTATTCATGATGAAAAACATTGTTGTCGTCCTTCATTTGAAAACAATGAATATACTTGGAAATAATGGTATCACTATAATGTGAAAAACAATCACCATAGAGTTAATACGGGTTCTCAAAAAACCTACATTGTAATTAGGTTTTGATTTTTATATACAATTCAATTATTTTGTAATTATAGTCTTGTAATATATAGTTTGGGATGAAGGTTTATTTTGAATTTTTTTCATTTCTCATCGGTCTAATATAAATATAGCTTGGAATATTGTTGTAGATGTATTATTTTCATTTGTTTTCAAGGCTATTTTGGTATCATATTATCTTGTGGTCGAATGTGAAATGTTGTTGAATTAAAAAATCCTCTATATATAATTGTTATTAATGGAAAGAAGTCAGTTTAATGGTTCTTGATTATGGAGGAATTGTATTTAATTCTATATATGGAATGTTGAACAATCTTGATCATGTATAGATATATTAAGACAAGGATCACAAAAAAATGACAATAGAAATGTTATATGTTTTTCATGGGGGTTTTTTTCAATAATTTTACATGGTAATATGATTGGATTGAATTATGTCATTACCCAATAATCATACGTAATCAGTATCTGTGTTAAAGATAAATACATTAGTAAAATAATTTATTAGATAAAAAATAAAAAAAATATCCATAACCTATATGTTGTTTACTCATTTATTTTCATCTACTTATAATGTACTTGACCCCTCTCCCTGTGAATCAATTGATTAAAGGAATCCCAAATGCTTATCAAATTAATGATAAATCTCTATCATTTTCCACTATCATAATCCACAGGATAGTGATCTACCAATCATGTTGGTGTTCATTATTCATTTATGTTGATATCATTCAATATTGATGGCCTTTATTGGGAATAGGGGTTTAAATGAGCCTTCTGGACAATGTGTTTTCTTATGATATTTTTTTTGGGTTCATGTATTTATTTTTTATAATTTTTTTTAGAATGATGGTTATTTCATTAATATGAATAGGGGTGTAAAATTAATGCTTTCAAAATCATACTAGTGGAATGTCTAATCCATTTCTATTTGACTTGGTCAATCCAACCATTTATGTAGTAATTTTTTTTCACATACATTAAAATTCAACTAAAATCAAAAAAAAAATTAGCAGCAAGAGTTTCAAAATATAATCTGATTAGGTGTCCTTATCATCCCTTTATACTGTAATATCAGTGCAACATTTCTAAATCCCCAACCGAAAATCCCTCTTTGAAGTGTACAATTTTATAATGCACCTCATTCTCCACTAGTGGGATTATATTCAATGATAAATTATATAAGAAATTATTAATTATTACTCCATACTAATTTCTTATCCAAATGAACCTATCCATAATCATATCATTCTTCTATTAAATGTTCCACTCATAATCCATCATTTATAATATAATCTTCATCTAATAATTCATGTCTACATTTACCCTTCAAATGTGTATGTTTTAATTTTTTTTCATTCATTTTTTTTCTATATTATATATATCAAAATCATTATTATACATTGGTACATTGTATTTATTTCACCCCTACAATAAATTAAATAAGACACCATATATATGTTTTTCATCATTACTTTCATTCAAATGTTTTGGTAATTTAAAATTGATGTATATCAAATAAATGATATCTATTTTATTGAAACAAATTTTTTACATACAAAATAGTGTTTATTTAAAATAAATAATTTATTCACATTTCCATTTCCTAAATAAAGAAGTTTGAAATGATGTTTTTTTATCTTTCTAAATGCTAGAAATGATTGATCAATGAATAAAATTTGATTACCATGGAACATATAATGAATTTTCAGATTACTATTTCCCTCTTTTAATTCATCATATTGATTTTTTCAAGCAATTAATTCTTGTAATACATTGCACATTTTAAAAGAAATGATTTTCTACTTAATGTTTCATATGACCCCCATAGGTGGTAATTATTTTTTGACATATTATATTATAATTTCATTAAAATATTATTTATGTTATCATTTTTGAGTTTTTAGTCCCACGTTTTTTTATGTTTGATGTGATAGGTGCATCATGTAAGAATTCACTAATTGAGCTTCAGAATTAAAAATTAATGATGCTAGGTTACATTATCCGATAATGTTTTACACTTTTATACCCTAACCGATATCTTTATCATGTATCACTTATCAACAATAGTTAATTAATTTTTTCCCATTAATCATATAATTGGTGATCCTTGGTCTTGGATTTCCAATTTCATAAAAAATTTAGTGTATATATTTATGTATCATAGGATTTTCAATTAAGACTTAATTTGTATAGTTCATCTCTCTTACATTGTATTGGAGGTACAAATCTATTAGTTAACATGTTAAACATTTATATTACATCATTAGATATTTAAAATGTTCCATAAAATTTACTTTAATTTAACCAATTATCCAAAATAGTTTCATATATATATTAATTTATCCATATTTTATCATTATAAAATATCCAATTCTATGAAACTGTCAGATTGTCAACAAAACCGACAACCTTTTTTCGATCTTGAGGATTATTATTTCAAACATTAGATATTTTATTTCTTATTGAATAATAGTGGTATCAATAATTTGGAATATATATTATTAATTTTCCTTTTGATATGTTAGGAACTATTCATTTACTGTTGGAGTTCTTTTTGAGGTTACTGAGGATGTCCTCCACTAGTATATGTTTCCATTCCAAATCAATAACCAAATATGAAAAATGAACCATGTTTCATACTTTTTTGGAAAATCTATCCTATATTTTTTTAATTTTTGTATATTATATTCCTCTTAATATTATTATCATCTTCATTATTTACTTTTTGGGTGTTGTATACTATTCAATAATATTCAGTTTCCATATTTTAATTCTATTTCTTATAGATTAATTTTCACTTATTATGAAATAAAATACTATGTATTAATATTCTATATCAATTTCATTATTTTTTTTATTTTTTTATTCATCACTTTTCTTAATATCCATATTATATATTGATTTCCTACTTTAAAACCATATAATCACTGCATGTACGTATTTACACAACCTATGTGCATTTCATATATACATATTTTGTATGCAATCTAAAATAAAGGGACCTCCTCTACCTAAAATATTCATACTCTATCCTATGTTTCTCCCTATTTCATTAATCAATATAATACCTCCAAAAACCTATTCATAAGGTACTATTTCTTATGAAAAATATACATCCCATGAAAATATAATTTCCTAATATATATTTCATTGAATTTTTATTTCATTGAAAAGTACTATTTTTTAATTTTAGTTGATGGGAGGAATGACATGTTAAATGTAGTAGCCTTATTTGAGTTACCTATTTATGAACATATATTATGTTAATAAATTATTGGAAAACTATAAGTTAATTAGTTTCTAATATATAATAACGTGATTCAATATCACTCTCACCACAATGCTTATATCATAGTCTTGTTCCCATGTACTTTTTAATTTAAGCACATTGTTGAATCTATTTTTTCCCCGTGGAATTGATGTTGATTATACAGTTTTAGGTAAAATATCCTCATTTTATTTTTTGTGATGTGTGTAACATCCCAAATAGGGGTGCCACCCAAGGGTTCCCTGTACATGGTTGGTAAGATGAACTCAAACACTTTTCCCCAAACGGGTGAGGTAGACGACTATCAGCGAGGGAAAATGTCTGATATTCAGGAATCAATGCCCTTGTTTGGATAATATAAATAGTGGAATTATGAATAAAACAATTACAGAATAAATAGTACCATACAACAGAAGAAAAAAAGATAACAACCTATAATTATATTATAATAGGAGAATATATATATATATATATATGATTCAGGTCATATTTGTGTTGGAATGAATACAAAATATGTTATAAAGATGGAAATACAATACAATCTAATACAAGGAAATAACAAGTATACTCCAACAGCATCACTAGCCTCAGCTTGGTCCCATGTTTTCCTACTTTAACAAAAATCAAGTACCTAATGAAGAAGGTCTATTTACCATATCTATACATGCTATCATATAATCTTCTTGGGTACAAAAACATCACCCAAACAGGGTTTGAGACGAATCCAATAAGGAAAAAACTAAAATATATATTACTATCTGTCATTTAATATAAATATATCAGGTAATATGAAAAATTTAAACAATAAACTAAGAAGTACCCAATTTAAACAATACTTTATTATTCAATTAAATTCATTTAACATTTATAAATAATTTATTGAATCAAATAACCCTGAGATATAGCCTAAAATCTTTATAAACTGCGTAATGTATCAAAACATGTCTTCTATGATCATCTAAACAATCGTGTAAGGTTGAATCCATGATTGTTATTTGGCTTGGTAGACACATCATAACAATTCAATTATTCACAAACAGCCCTCTCAGAATGTTCTCACAATATTACTCCTTTTTCCCATCATAGAATCAATTAAATAATTAACAACCATATTAAAAATCTCTCACAGTATAACCCATTTAATCCAATATAGAAAAAACTAATTAAATAATGACCCTCAATGAAATATATCATGGTCTATCACCTTTGGTCCAGTAAAACATCGATTCAATGAATTACGACCCTACGGGAAAGCTCCTACACATTAATCCCCTCGAGACAATAATCTACACCAAGGCTCCCATGGTCCTGTGTATGTAATCTGGAAGCCCCATTAGTCTTCCTGGTCTAATTCTGTCATATTTCGTTGGAAAAATAACCGGGAAGTCCCATCAGTCATCCTGGACTATGAATATAAATGTTCATTTGAAAAATATTGTTCATATCATATCAATGAAGCTCTTGTAATATATATCATCGATATGGATAAACATTAATAAGTAATATCATATGAATTTCATATTACCAAACATTATCCTAATTAAACTATGAATATAATGCAAGGTACACCTCAAAGGAATCCTAGAAAAAACGTTCATAAACAATCAAAAAAGGGAAACTGACCCATGGGAGCTCATTAGACAAGGTATCCAACCTTACTCATATGCAACATCCTTTTATGAACCAATCAAACCATAACATGTAATAACCTAGTTAAATGCCAAATCAATCCATACACAAAATATTTTCATATGGTACATTTAGAATATATAATCCAAATACAAACAAAAAAAGACACAAAACAACTACCTCAATGTTGTAAGATTGATATATTTTAATATGGACACTTGAATCATACTAGATCAAAATATATCTACAAAAGGTGAAAACCTCAAAACCATGTATATCTCGAAATAGAAGATGAATTAGGAAGAATCAATCAAGAGTGTTTGAGATCTCACCAGTGGTATTCCAATGCACCTGACAATGTCTTGGTCTGAGCTGCGATGGGGAATCGGTTGTACAGGCTTCATCGGTCATTCCAGAGCTCTCGTGTACAAAACAAAGAAAGAAGAAGATGGTTCTAGATATGAGATGCGACCCCCCAAATATATCAAATAAATTAGAAAACTACATGTTTTGGTCATTAACACAAAATTTTGTGTATTATCCCCAACCAGTTACTCGAAATATATGGTCTTCTGGGTCACCACAGATCCATGTATTAATCTGTTACACTGTAAAAATGTTATCATATGTGGTATGCATGTTACACGACTTAGGCACATATGAACAGTGAGTGTAATGAGAAAATATAATTTTCATCCATTTTCTTGAAAACTACCCTAAAATGAGATCAATAATCAAAAAGGCGATCTCGGTCCTTACACACATCCCCCCTAAAAGAAATTCTTCCCCAGATATCCCTTCCATGTGTGGTTAAGATGAATATTCGAACACCTACAACCACTATAATCAAACAATGACCTCCCTATCCCAAGTTTCCTCTTGCACTATCTCGTGCTATAATATCACCAACACTAGAGGAACAAGCCGACCCCGAAGAATTTTCATGTTATGATCTACAATATGAATATGGTGCTCCTGGATGGATGAATCAACCTCCAACTTAACTCATCAGGATGAAATACATGTTATTGGTCTGAAAAGTGATATTTTTTCAAATACACATGAATGGTGTCATGCATTTCCTAGAACATATAAGGTATCTGCAACAGATAGGAAAAGATCTTGACTATCTCGAAGAACTCAAACGTCCCAACGTACCTCATTAAAACCTTGATCTATCTCATAATACTCATGTTTCCCATCCTCATTGTGACAAGTATGATAACATGATCTCTGATGTCAAACTCTAGAGGTCTTCTCTATCAATGATAATATTATTTTTGTTGAGACTATGCAGTAGCTATCCTATAACAAATAAACATTACATGCTAAGTGTTCTCATAGACAAGACAAGGTCCCATCATAGCTTCTTCTCATGCCTCTATCCAAAATTGGGCTGAACAACATGGTTTATCATACAATGTCTCAACAGGTTCCATACGAATCATTCCTTGAAAACTATTATTGAAATAAAACTCCTAGAAGGGTATGCATATCTCCCAAGAGGCCCCAAAATCCAAGTCGCATGCTTGAAGAATGTCCTGCAAAATTGGAATTTTGCACTCGAACTAGTAATTTGTCTGTGAATGGTATTATATTACCTAAAATTCCTTTGTAACTAATGATGTCAGTAGTACTTACAACACATGTGAAGTAAATTTGGAATCCTTATCTGAAACAATAGAATGGGTTACCCCCTGAAAATGTTTTATCACTTGTATTTACAAGTTTCCAATATCATTTACACTGAAATATTCCTTGATCAACATGAAATGTGAAACCATCGTAATTCTTTCAACAACAACCAATACAATAACATTTCTTAAAGGCGGCCTTGTAATACCTGTAAAGAAATACATCGTGACATCATTGCACTTCCTCTCAATAATGGGTAAGTGCTGTAATAGCCATGTTATTCCCTGATGATTCGTTGCCACCTGATAATAGGTGGAAAATATCATATCAAACCCAGATTTATAACTCTTCATTAATGGCTAATAATAATGATTATGTTGATCTAAATATATCTTGGGGACATCATGATGGACTTCCCATACATAGTCATGAAAATTTCTCAACAGATTCTCATGTTTGTCTATTTGCATACAAATTCACCCCTGAAAAAACAAAACCACATCCTCACCTATATTCCACCTAGGAGTAGGTTCCTTGAATAACACACTATCCAATAGTACCAGGCTTTCAGAATATTATAGTTTCCTCATCTTCACTATGTTGAGTAGGGTGGAGGCCTTTAAAAAATATGAAATATAAGTCTGTACATTTCTATCATGCATCTTCAGATGCATTTTAGAATACAGAGCCATAAGATTTAATGCAATAATGGACACATGAATGTCTTTCATCTATTTCCTCATTCTCATTGAATCATCCTATGCATTTTAATTCCAGGGATTCTAGGAACTCTAAATGTCAAAATGATAGAAGGTACTCAACCCAGCTTCACTGTTTCAAATTCAAATAATGAGGAGTTGTGATATACGTGTGACTTTTGTGGTCAGTGGTTACCACATAATGATATCCCAAAAGATAATTTCACTAACAGAAAAAGGCTTGAACAACCATGGATAACTCAGTATTGTGTGTAGTGCAGTTCCTCTTATGTGTCCTCAACTACTGACACTCGTATGCAATGACTCCTCAAGCATAATCACCACTCCCAGCCCAATTCCAGATGTGATACAGTAAATAGAGTAACTGTTAACCAGTTTTGGTAAAATCCGTATTGCTGCTGATGTAAATCTCCCTTTCAGTTTCTGAATGGATGAATTACTAGAATCTACTAAAAAGTAATTCACACTCTTATTATTCAAGGCCTTAAATGGCGCTGCAAAGCGTGACAAGTCCTGAATAAATAACTTTTATTATCCACCCTTCTCTACAAAAATCTGTACCATTGTGACATTCTTCTTATTCTCCTATGAATCTACTTCTCTCACATTATATGGGTCAACTAATACTCATATATCTGGTATGAAATGACAGAATAAATGAATACGGTCTATCCAAACATGTATTTTTTAGATCTTTCTAGATAAGTGACCCTATATTAGTGTACTCAATATGATCTCAAGACTAGTTATATGGTCATTTCGAGTGTGAGAGTATAAAAAGACATATTACGTGAAGAATACCAAAGATGAATCAATTTTTGGATGGAAAAATCGGTTCATCTGTTCCATTAAAACAGATGGTGCAATCGTGATTACGAATGACATAACCAAATACTCGTGTAGAACATGCCTAATATGAATAGATGAAATTTTTATATCAGACAGTCTAATTTATAAATGATGATAACTAGTTCTCAATTTAATGATTGAGAGAACTCGGGATCCTTGAATATAATCAATGAATTATCAATCATTAGAAAGGGATATCAATTATTGACTGCCAAATTGTTAAAAATTTGATAATACACACAATGTATGAGGTTACCATCAAACTTTTTCAATAAAAGGACAGGTGAAAAACAAGGAGAAGTAATAGTTTAGATGAAACCATTTAGTTGTATCTCAAATAAAATATTCTTGATCTCCTGTAATTATTGGTAGTCATCCTATAAGGTGGAATGAACATAGTTTCCTATCATGAAGCAAGATCATTTGAGAAATACCCATCTCGTACTAGAGGTAAACCTGAAATGTCATTTGGAAATACAATTATGAAAAAATACACCACTATATGAATGACAATATGTGAAGTCATATGGTCATCACGATATAAACTAGAATTATGTGTTGTGATTCCACCCCACCCGCGACTCTTGGGTCCAAATTTTCTAGGATAAAAATCCCATTCACCCTTCTATAAAAAATATCATCCCTCCAGTGATGTGTAACTCATCCTGCAATGATAGTAGTTAAATAATAACTGAACGAAGACCAACCAGTCCATTATAAGAATCAAATTGAATCCTTTCATCTCTAATACAAAGAGGTCGTATAATAAATGACCCCCACCAACCTAAAGAGGTCACTCCTTCAACTAATGTAAACAAGGTATCTAAATACCCAATAAATATTCTGGCATCATAACATCATTATAATTATAGATATAGATCACATGGATATTGATAATAGAAAATGATATAAAACTATGGGAATTCCCCACATTAAAAAGGGAAGAAGCTAAAATCGATGCCACTAGAATCATACCTCAACATGTAGATGGCCTAATATACCAGCACTCTCTCACAATATAATGTATTTATATCACAATATAATTCACAACAACCTGAATATCTAGGATGACATCTATAAGAACATCATGCAATCAGTAATGCTTTCTAAATAGCATGGAAAAAATGTTTGGTATGTTATTTCTAACAAATAAATATATTATGCATGAGATGGATTACCCTCATACCATTAGGATGTGAAAAATTATGACCAAGATGTTATAAATATTAACAGAAAAAAACCAGTGTTTCACTCAATGGTGAACTCAAATAAACTATAATAGTTCAAATACCAAAACTACAATTCAATTTCATGAACTTTTGATTTTCCCAATACATTGGGTACCTACTCCTAGGCCCAACTAATTACCAAACTCCATTTATATCCTATAACATTCTAAAGTCAGCAAAAATTACATCAAACTATTAAATAACATCCTTTGATAAAACAATGTAATGTCCCATATTTTATTTCCACCCAATAGTTTCTCGTACCTAGTTGGTCATGTGGCCTCTATCACATTTCTCCAAATGCTATAGGATGAAAACTAGAAGCGTGGGATATGGTCAGATAATAGGGAAACAATGCCGACATTAGTAGATTATACACATAAGAATTTTGAATGAAACAATAGAGAATGGAGTAATACTACACAACGGAATTAAAAAGCTACAAAAATGGTATTAATTAAACAAATTGAGCATATGTATATATATATATATATATTTCTTTTCATATGTGTCTAGAAAAGTAGCCAAAACATGTCACAAAGCTAGAAATACAGTTCAATCCAATAAAAATTTGTTATAATATAAACTCTAACATCATCACATGTCTCGGCATAGTCCCATGTTCTCAAGATCCTCCAAAAATCAAGTACCTAATGAAGAAGGGTTCTTTCCCTTATCAATTCCTACAATCATATAATATTCTCACATCAAAAATCATAACAAAAAAATGGCGTGAGATGAATCTTAGTAAGAAACAACCAAAATATATGTGCCTATCTCTTATTTAATATATATATATATATATTGTTGGTAATATGAAAAAATGAACCAACAAACTACGAATTACAATAATAAATAGTCTTGTGGTTCTCAATTACATTCATTAAACATTTATTATTCATCCATGGAATCTTGTAACTTTGTGATATAGCCTAAAAATTTTATTTTCCAAGTAATTTATCAAAGTAGATGTCTCATAAGACTATCTAAACAATCAAGGAAGGATGAATCCATGATTGTGTTATGTCTTGGTAGACTTGTCACAATCATTTTATTATTACCAAATGACCCTCTTTGAATTTTCTCATAGTCTAACCCCTTTAGGCCAATGTAACATCAATTCCATAAATAATTACCCTATTGTAATTCTCTCCCAATCTATCCCCTTTGATCAAATATAACATCAATTCATTAAATAATGTCCCTCAGGGAATGCTCTTACTCTATATACCCTTTGGTCCAGTATATCATCAATTCATTAAATAAAAACTATTTGTGAATTTCGTCGTAGTCTAATCCCCATTGGTCAATCATCTACACCAAGGCTCTCAGGGTCATGTGTAAATAATACAGAAGTCCAATCAGTCATCTTGGTCCAAGGATTTTACATTCCATTGTAAGATTAGTGTGCATATTATATCAAAGTAGTTAATCTAATCTATAACAACTACCTAGATATTCATTCATGTGTAATATAATAGGAAATTAATATAATCAAACACTATATTAATCAAACATTTAAGGGAAAACAATGAATGACTCAAATGAAGTCTAGAAATAATTTCCATAAAAATTGAGTCATGGGAAATTCACCCATGGTTTCCCCTTAGATAATCTATATAACCATACACATATGAAACAACCTATCATCCATCAATCAAAAAATAAAAAATAATAGTATGGTTAAATTCTAAATCATGTAATACCCAAAATTTAGGCATGTAGAACTCTTAAAAAATATAATCCAATGAAAAACAACTAAAGTAACAAAATAGATACCTCAATGTCATACGATTGATATATTTGAACGTCGTCCCCTGAATCTATCTAGATCAACATTGATCTAAAAAAATGAAGAAAAAAATTTAAACATTGAGTTACTCACAATAAATGATGAATTAGGAAGAATGGATCATATGTGTTAGAGAACTCATTGGTGTAATTTCAATACACCTGACAGTGTCTTGATTTGAGCTCGGATGGTGAATCAGGGGTTTTGAATTCGTTAGTCATTCTAGAACACTCAAGTATGGAACAGAGAGAGAAGAAGTTGGTTGTAGATATGAGATTCGACCACCTCTGTTATATCAATCAAAAAGAAAAACTACAGAACATTTTCATTAAGATTTCCTGCAGTGTAGTAGGCTCAATAGTCCACCGACATTAGTGGATCATCTAGCACACCACACAAGTATGTGTTCGGCCATTACATGGTAAGAATGACGTTGTACAAAACATTCTAGGTACATAGTGTGTATATAGAAGTACATGATGTATACTGAGAATATATTATTTTCATCATTTTCCTCAAAACATCATAAAAACTAGATATATACCTACAAATGAATATATGGGTATCTGTAATGAGATTGTCACCACCATCAATTTATTCTAGAAAATATGATGTTAGATGTGTAACCACCCTAAATTATGGGTCTCTAACTGCACCTTTCAACAGTAGACTATAAACATGTTTACACCAAATCATGTTTTCAGCTTTGTTTTTTTCATCATATTTCTTGTTTTATTTTTTTTTTCTTGTAAACTTTTAATAATATCCTAGTTTTGACATTTAGTCGGATTGTCTACATGGAATTTTTTATAAGAGGTATATTAACATAATTTCTGTTAATAAATTATAATAAACGAATAGATGATGTCATTTAACTATGATTTTTTATGATGATCATATTTTAAATCTTACTCAATAATCATAAAATATTATCATGGTTAGATAACAATTATTTAATGAGATTCAATGTACATTTAAGGAAATTTCATATTTTTACACTGAGTCAAGAACAATTACCAAATCATTTTTCAGGGGTACATTTTGTTCTCAGCTCAAATACTTTGAAAACCAAGAGATTTTTTATTTTCCATCTACCATGTTGGTATTTTATCATGATATTTTTTATTTTTTATGTCCAATGAAATTTTGAGTAATTCTTATCTCTCCTTTATATTATTTCCCAATTCTACTAATTTTTTCATAGTATTTTTTTTGGCATTATGTTCCTACCAATTTAATTTTTATTCTTTATCAAGTGCTATGGACAACCGTGATAGCTTCACAGAAACCTTGTATTTATCTGGTACTATTACTACATTCACCATCAGCACCACACACTGATAATTTTTCCCTTGATCATCGTGAAGAATTAAAACGAATGATGTTGGTGTGCAGATTGTATTTATTTTTTCCTCATCTACACCATCAAGCAATGAATATATGATGAATTTTTTATTATATTGATCCCAACATATGGATCCAATAGTTTATTGATATATTGATTTGGTAAAAATAGGCTTTTCAGTAGTTGGGAGTCGAACAAGATTGTTGGAATTTTTTTAGGGGACATCATCTTTAGATATCTTCTCGAGGTACTAAAATTGAGAATTATATGAGAGGACACATTTCATTATCTAAAAAAAATTATTATTTATGAATGTCTACTCCATATACAACTACAATTGATATTAGAACTAATGGATGACTCAGTAGAGGGTCCTCCTATGCCTATTTGACATTGAAACTGTATGAAAATAAATAATTACATATATACATATTTTTGAAATTTTCTATTAATTTATTTTAAATAGTATGATTGAAATATATAAATTTCATCAATTACCCTATAAAATGATCCTCAGTGACATCATGTATAGTTTTATGGATATCCAGTATCTATAATAATGATTTAAAAACTTCATACATGTGTCATCTATATAGAAATTATTGATTATTTATTTCTCATAACATCAATTTGTTCTTGACCTCTATATAATATCCTTCTCCTGATTTCCTCCCCACACCATGACTCCCCTTCCCACAATCTTTTAATTCCCTCTATGACACTCATTCTAGTCATCCTATGAGTCTGCCTCATCCTCTGCATTGGCCTCCACATCAGTTTCCTTTGGTGCATCGACCTCAACCTATGAATTATACAATATAGTCGACTCAACCCTGTCGTTACACAGGGTTTCCTTCTTCCTCTTATAGTCTTCCTTATTCGTCGATTATAATATCATACTATCCTCCATCACTAAAAAAATCAGTCATGTCTCCTCGCACCGGTATCTAATTAAATGCATTGCATACGGGTTCATTATTTTTGGGTTCATAAACACCATTCCCTACTTCATATCCATAACATATCCATCGGGTAGGGTCCCTTCAATCCATATAATCGACTATGTGGTTTTTCTTTTTATCTTCCATGTTCCATTTCACTCACCGATGACCTAAAATTTAAAAAATAGATTATATATGCCTCTTATATTTTTTTAAATATTATTTAACTATTATAGATTGAAATTCATGGTTATAAATATGAGGTTAATTCTTGAATTTTATAACAATTATATACATAGTGTTTAGTTATTCAATGTAATTATTTTCTAGATTAGAGTTAATTCAATTGTTTTCTTCATAATTATTATTTTGCAAAGTTGGTTAGTGATATAGGGAAATTGAAATTATGTTCATACATGTTATGGTATGGTTTAATGATTCCATTTAAGTATAGTTTATAATGTATTTATAATATAGGATTTTTAATTCCATATTTCATTAAAAGTGTTTTATAGAAAAATTGAGGTCACCTATCAGTTTAATTAAAAATATTTTTAAAAATCATGTTAACATATTATTTTTATCATTTTATATGTTTTTTAATCATTTATCATATTCCATATTATGATATATTTTCTATTTACCTACTATGAAATTTAAATAATTCATTCATTTAAATGTTTTGTTACCCAACATAAAAAACTTCATATTTATATATTGCACAATCACATATACATATACTCAAGGAATATGATATTTGATCTCACTAATTGAATATAAATATATTCTGTTTCTTGTATGAAAATCCAACTACCCTTGATTCTTTTTTCCTAATTTTTAATTTCTCTATTTGAAAAATTATATTCATTTCATTCAATTGATATTATCTCAGATCGTAATATATAATAAATTTTTAAGAATATTTAATATAATTTTATTTGATATTAAAATTGATAATTTTTTATTTATTTCAATACAATACAGTTTTTTCTATTTCATATTGTTATGACAGCATTATAAAACAAAATAGGAAGTCTATTGAAATCATCTACTGTTATTCTATAATTTTATAAATTTTATTTAAACTATATCTAAATGAGTTGATTTATTTTTAATGTTCCTTTAATTATTTTCAATAATATTTGTTTTCAAATATCGTGATGTATAACTATGTAATTCATACTCTAATGATCATAAAATTTTTCTTTCCCTGCATGTATCTCACTATCTAATATTTTAACACTTTTAATTATTTGATGGATATGCATGATATGAGGTTTGATATGAAGATATGAATGTACCTTTATTTGGATATATGTATGGACAACCAACTTCCCTAGATAATTATTTTTTAAAATTTTAATTGTTTTCTTAGAAATATTAAATTCATTTCATTCTATTCATATTATATGAGATCGTATAATATAATAATATTTTTGTGCAATATTATGGTGTTATTTTTTTTTGTTCTTTTAATTTATTATTTTTATTCAATGCATTAGAATCTATGATTTTGGACTCAATAATGAAGATATTATAGCATTTTAAGAAACAAATATAGGCTAACTATATATTAAATTAAATTCATCAAAAAAAAATACGTAAATAAATTATTCAATCATTTTCATAGTCAATTTTAATCTTTTCTTATATTATCTATTCTGAATTTTTTGTTTACCGTTTTATGAATAATTCATTTCTTTTCTAAATTTGTTAACAAACAAGAACTGATTCATTATGACATATATATTTTGAACACACTAAAATTAATATATCTACATAATATGATATATAATGTTAATAAGTGAATGTATTGATATTTGGTTCCATGTATGAAACACTATCTTCCATTGATGATAACTTTTTCTAATTTTATCTGTTTCTATTAGAAACATTAAATTCATTTTGTTCCATTGAAATTATAATATATCATATCATTTAATGATTTTTTTGTAAAATTTTTTCTATAGTTTCATTTGTTATTTTGATTTAATTTTTTGAATCATTTAATTAGAATCCATGATTCTAAACTCTAAATTTCTACAATGATAGAATTTTATTATTGAAATAGAGGGAATCTATAAGTTTAATTACAATTATTTTTATATGTTAATTTAAAATTTTATTTCGTTGTTTTCATTGATAGTTGTTACATTTTATTATATTTGATATTTTGATTTATTGTTTTACATTTTTTTCACTTTTGAATAATTGATTCAATTTATAATTTAATTTACCATCATTAAGTACTTCATTATGATATATATATTTTGAAAACACCTGAATAAATAGATCGAAATAATGTGATATGTGATCTCAGAATGTGAATCTAGACATATTTGGTTTTAATTATAAAAATCTAACTTCCCTTGTTATTTAGTTTTTCCTATTTTCATTTATTATATAAAAAACATTAAATTCATTTTAGTCCATTAATATTATATAAGATCACAATATATAAATTTTTTTTGCCTATAATGTTTTTTCTTCTTCTCATTTAATATGTTTATTATTTTATTTAGTATGAAGGATTCTTAATTCCAATTTTCTATACCAAATTTTTGTGAAAAAAATTGAAGTTATAAAAAATCATCTAATTTTATATAAAATTATATTTTTAATATTTAGTTTTAAAACAAAAAATAAACAAATTGTCTTCTTATATATGATCCAAAAATTGTTTTCTAAAAAAATATTTTATATGGTATTGTTTCACCATGTTATCACAACTATAATGATCATGGTATTATACATTTTGAGGTTCTGATGGATTATGGCACTTGTTTTTTCCATATATGTTTCTCAGAGTGTGATATTTTTACCTATTTAAATATTTCAAGATCCAAAATCTATGATATGTGGTCTCAATAAGTGAAACTAATTTCTTTGATTTTAGTTATGAAACCCCACATCCCTTAAATGACCCTTGGGATGATTTTAGTGAATAGTTCCCTATCATCTCACCCATCCATTACTCCCATGTGTATTGACATCTTTGTAACATTATTTTTTAAATATTCATCATATAAAGGTTTTCGTATTAGTAATTCCATGCACATGTTTATAAAGAAATTTATCGTTCGTAAGTGTAATGAATAGTTTTCTAAAATCACTTTTATCCTTTCCTCCCAATAGATGTGACTTGTTTTTAAAATTTATAGTAGCATCTTCCTTATATCAACATTTAAATATCATGAATTCCATGAACACATATTCTGTTATTTTATCATTATTTATTTATTTATTTTAATTTCTTTACTGATTGAATTATTTTTTCATTGTATATTTCATCCCATCGCAATCATTATGTTGTTCACATTAAATATTGTGAATATTTTATTGAGGTTTTTCTAGTTAATATGTATTGTTCATTTCTTTTTTATGGTCGACATGTTGTTTCCATTTTTAGTATGTTGTTTTCAATATTAATATGTTTCATTCACATTAAATTGAATCAACTATATATGTGTATTGTTTAGTTTCTTTATATTTTATTCACTATTAGTTTTTTCATTTCTAATATGTTTTGTTTCAACTTCATATGTGTTTCCACCTATATATGTGTTATAAATGAATCTACATTTCCATTCACTATTGGTAATTTGTATTAAATAAATCTATATTTGAAACAATATATTATATTTTTTATGCACTAAAAAATATTAATATTATTCACATGAAATAATACAGTGATGCAATTATTTTAGGAAAACTAAATTCATATTCAATTTATGTATTACATTCGGAATATGTAGAAGACATTCACTTATAACTATGGTGCAATTTACCATTCATAAAATAAAGAATCCATTATAAACCACACATAACATTAGGTATATATAATTTATTTCCATCATTTCTATTATTAATGATTTTGTAAAAAATGGGTCAAGTATAAAAATGTGTTTGATTTCATTTCCTTTATCAAATATTCCTTCATTATAAATCAATATGTGAATTTCACTATTTAATATAGATCAATTAGTTTGAATCCTAAAATTCTCCCACTTTTATACATTATATTATATAATTACATAATGTTGAGAGAACCACTCGCTATTTTGTTATGAATTTTCAATGATGTGGGGTAGAATGTTCTTTAAACACCATAGTCTGAACACCATGTCTATGAAACCATTTTTTAGATGAATAATACTCATATGTTTAATTTGTCGTAGTACATGGAAACTTATTACAACTTTAATAAATATTAAATGAAGGTGTTTAATTTTATTAAGTGGATACATTTAGCGACATATGATTTGGTTCAATGTCCAAGGGGGATGTCAACACCAACATCCTAACCTTATGAAACATCATCATATTTTAAACTCACACCAGTCTTTCTATAGAACATTTTTGTTCCTTATTTATCTAGAGACACCACCAAGGAAATAATTATAGAATTAGTGTATGATGATGTAACATCCCTAATAGTAGGTAGACAAATATAATTCCCAATAGATTTGTAGTCATTTTTTTGGGAACGTCCAATTTCAAAATATATTTCCCTATATACCTAAAAGATTGTATGTAGAGTCTTATAATACTGAGTCTGATCTGAGTGTTGTATTAAGTAGTAAACCTGGAAAAAGAAAAAATCAAATCCCTATTATTGGATAAAACTATAGGATCCAAATATTTGAAATATGCCTCAAATTAAGGAGTTTCTTTGGCCACAGGTGTCCTTATAATAATTATCTTACATAGATCTTGAGTTGTCATTCTTCAATGAACAAATATTCTCTATTATCTTCTGTTTTATTGATTTTTAAATTCAGGAGTTTATTTCAACTCCAATGATATCATCCTCCTACTATATCTATACATGAGGTAAAAATATTCCTACAGTCATCTTTATCTATCTCATTATTTCTCTTAGAGGACGAAATATAAATTGGTATACTCTATTAATCATTAGTGATTGATCAAACATAAGGATAGGATGTTCTAAAGAACCTCTATTTTATCCCTTGTTCATTTAAGGGTTTAACATTTTATAGAATCCTTTAGGTTTTAGTGGTACACATTGTTTTAATTTCTTTGAAATTCAGTGGACTCTATATACTCATAATAATAAAGTTGCGTATGAAAAAACATATGGCTTCACCTTGCTGTTGTTGTTAGTTTTTAGGATCTCATGTCTGATGGATGTTTCTGAATAATTTTATTCATAATATTGAAAATATATAAATTTTGGGTGATCATTTTATAATTTAAAGTTAGAAATTATCACAAATGGTGTTTTATCGATGCATTCATGATATGTCATTTACAGAAGATTTTAGTTCATGATATGTTATTCAATTGCAGGATTTACACTTCCTTGATTTCAATTCAGCCTTATGTCTTCTTAGTAATATTCTCCCTATAAAAAATGGATAACAAAATAAAATAAAATATCCTTGTGATACCTAAAAGAGTTTCATGAAACTCTGCATTACACTGAGTCCATCGAACATTAACAAAAAACTCTAAATAACTTTTTTTTAAATGTATCAGATTACATGGAATTTAAATTTAATATTTTTAGTTTTTTTAGTATATTTCATTAAAATAATTATAACTCCCCATTATAAAATAATCCAATTACTAAATAGATTTATTTCACTAAATTATTATCATGATCCATCATCATATGTTTTTGGGAAATTATTTCATGAAGTATTGGACCCCACACATCAAAACCTATGAATGAATCAAATTAATTGAACAACAACCACGTTTAGTGAATATCAATTCTTCTTAGATCACTACCTTATCCCTAAAATATCATGTCATTGGGAACGTTTTTGATACATCCTCTTGGCATTATAATGGTTTAAAAATGATGCTTAATTTTTTATCTTAGAAGTAGATATTTTGTTTTAAACAATGATATATTGTAAGGGTTGTTTTAAAAAAAAATTCATTATATATATATATATATATATATTTACAACTCTACTAAACATATTTCCTACCTATGTACTTAGTTGAGCCAAACATCACATACCCAGTTGTTATCTTATAAAAAAAATCCATCAACATACAATTTTAATGGCATTGAATTTTTTATTCCTTAATAAACTATTATAAAAAATATAAAAATGATCTAGGTTTTACATAGTGAAATGTATGAAAGAATTTATGATGTTAAACATGTACCCCTCGCAAGAAACATCATGGAAGATAAACTTGAATGTTTTTCATTAGTGGGAAACATCCATGACTCTATGATAGACCATTCCATGTAATAAAGAAAAATAATTATTTTATAGCTAAAACAGGCCACTGCATAGTTCCCACAACATTTTTATGAAAAAATATTTAATCTCTATTTAAGGGATTTATTTTCCCCTCACCCAACTATTATTTCCATTTTAGTTTGATTTATGTTTACACCATTCTTCTCCATGGTTTTTAGATTTTTTTCCAACATTAAAATCAATATTTTTCTTCATAAAAATACAATTATTATATTTTTTTTGGTTTTTATCATATCTATATACTATGAAGATAAGATTTTTTTATATTTATTAAAATAAATTTTTTAAAAATTATTAAATTTATTTTATTCTTAATTTTTCATTTCAATCATATCTATGTAAAAAATTTTAATGATTATTAAAAATACTTTTTTAAAACATTGTTACATTATATTATTTCTGGTATGCATATAATATTATTAATGATTATTTTTATAAAACAAGAACTTATATGAAGTATTAAGTAAAAACACCATACATCATTTTATTTTTTCAATATTTCTAAATGTGAGGTATTTCCAATAAAAATTCACATTGTGAGGTGTAACATCCCAATACCATTTTATCAGGTACATCCATAATGTTTTCATTGTTTTCCCATCATTAGATATTCGTAGGATACCTATAATGGTGAAGTCAAATATTTGTTGGAAAATCACCTACATGTACCTTATTCTGTAGAATGTATGAAGATTAAAATATGTATAACTGGGTTACACACCTTTTACTTGTTGATGGGTAAGAGCCATGTATGATTATTTTCATTATGATAGATTTCATGTCATGAATATTGGTTTCTCTTTATGAATTCATTAAAAATATATTTTTAATCCAAGGTTACATATCTTTTAGCCTATTTTTACACCATATACTTCATTTGTAACTATATTACATGTCATGAAATGAAACATCTCATTTTTTATAAATGGATGAGAGACAATTTTATCTTGAATCCTACACCAAACCTCTTGGATCTTGATGTGTAACATATCCAATGTGATTTTGGGAAACTCTCTTACACCTAGATTAATTGGATCGACACATGTCCCTATTGAATTTGTGGTGATATTATCTTGGTAAGAGACCATTCCATTCATTCATTTCATTTATGCATAGTATCATGATTGGGCGGAATATTTGGATATGTTGATTTAAGGATGGTATTTTTTTCTTGGTTTCATCCAAGATTTATTGTGTGATATCAATCTAGAGTCCTCTTCAATTGGTTGTGGTGAGGCGACCATTTGTATTTAAGGTATAAATTATTCAACTCTTCCACCAACCACTTTTTTACTGAATTGAATCAATATTTATGTGGTCTATATTATAGGGCCTTCATGTGTGTTGTTGGGTTTAACTGTTTATAGATTTTCTTGTAGGTGTTTGCGACCAATTTTTTCAAGTTGGTTATTCCTTTCACAGACAATATATAAAGGCCCAAGATTGATATATATGTAAATTACATTTATTTTGGTGAATAAATCATACATTAACAAAATATATTCCCAATGACCTTATCAGTTTGGTATCTTTGGGAACTCGTAACACATTCTTATTTATTGGTGAAAGATCTTCAAAAGCACCCATAAAGATTATCCCCATTAATTATCCTAAATAAATCATTTCTTTATATCTTGGGGATTAGTAAACATAAAAAAGGGCGATATCAAATACTCGATAAGGATAAACAAGAATATAATAAAACAAAACATAAACATAAGTGTCTAAGAACATGACCAAATATTTTGAATATAAAAATCCTGAGTCATGAAATAATTCTTTCAAGATAGTAAGGAATAAATCTAAATGATCTGGACCATGATAAAAAACATTTCCTTGAGACATAGAATTATGGAAAAAATAATCATATAATATGATTTCCATATTATCCAAGTAATTACTTATAATACAATTATAGTGGACAAAGTCCATTAATGAATCAGGGTATCCTATTATTCCAGCAATGTATTACTGAACTAGATTCACATTCCCTTCCAACATTGTATTACTAAACTAGATTTCATTCAATTCTAATCATTTATTTCCCATGAAATCTAAATCCTTATCCAATACATTGGAAGGATTTATAGGTCCCATCCATCTCATAATGAAATAGGTTATACATGTGCCACAAAAAATAAACCATTCATCATTGCATATCTAAAGAAAGAAAATTGGTTTCGAAATTATCATTCCATCATAACATAATCCATTTAAAATATCATTCCATCATTAAAAATAATAATATCTTAGTAATTATTTGTAACATCGTAGGTAAATAAAGAATAATACATTTTCATATTTATTAATATTTACGAATTAAATATTAATTTTAATTAAAAGGGGTTTCTACATTCGATAGCGTACTCGATACACAACGATGAGTTTCTTTGAAAACTTACGTTTAACACTAGTAATAAAATAATATTATTTTAAATGTTAGTTTACACATAGCCATTGTACTGGAGGGAATGGATATAAATAACTAAAATATGATTATATATGTTTTTAAATGTTTTTACATTTATCCAATAAATGATAAAGGCTTAATATATGGAAGTAATTCAATTTTAGGCATTTATACCCTAATTATCACTATGGTATCACTTATCACCTTTTGACGGAAAACCGTCATTAAATATAGTTTTGATCAATATTATAAATTCTATTGGACCAAATATAACTCTTCTTTAGAATTTGGACATCACAATTTACTTTGTGTAAATTTTTGGTATCATTCCGATAAAGTTCATTTTTTTTGAATAGTGTAAAATGTTGTATTTTAATTCAAAACCTCTTTTTAATGTAATTCATATATATGATTGGATTATCATTTGAATTGGTCTTAAAGTGAAATTATAGATTACATTTACCATTAAATCCATTAGTGGTCGTTGGAATTAATTTAAATTTGAAATCGGACTCAAACTGGTGTCAATCTTTTGATACTTATTGTTTCACAAAAACACGCTATTTGTCATGTCAACAGGAATTAATTATTAAATTAATTAATTTGACTTATATTTTATTAATTTTGTAAAATAGACTTAATTTTTGAATTAGGAATATCAAATATAGCTTATGGTGAATTTTTGGTATTTTTCTGAAAAACTTCAATTTTTGATGAATAGTGAAATCACTAAGTGGCACTTATGAAAACTGATTTTTCGTTTAAATGAAATTTTACCACCTCTGTGATTTGATTTTAAAAAATCAGACATACATGGTTGTCATTAAGAAGTAATATTTAGTTCAATGAGGTTAAAATAATGTTTTGGTGAATTGTAATTTATTAAGTTTTTAATCGCGAGTAGTTGTAATTTGTGTAGTTTAAGTTAAAAATAATGTTTTAATAGTATGAGAGGACCTAGACACATGTCCTACCCTAATTGTATGTGTCATGGACGACCAAGACAAGCCATGGGTCAACTTGGGTACCCCATGGAGCCACTTTGGTTGCAAAATGACATAAATACCTTTTATTTAATGTAAAAGTAAAAATGACACAAACATAATATGTTTTACGAAAACAATTTTTCAATGGGGTTATACATGTCATATTTTTGATTATAAATAGTCATTGGAAAGATAAAAAGATTTACTACATCATAGTAGTTCTTTTATAATTTTTAAGACATTAAATAAATTAAATTATTTATGACATCATGATGATGCAACGATGACCTCATTATTTAACGATTTAAATAAAATAAAAAGATAATGTAATATCTAAGACCTACACATGTCCAAAACATATTTTATGAGTGAATTTCGAACCCTTAACACCTTATAATCGAAATAAATCAATGTGGGACCTCTTAAATCTGAATACCATTTTAAAATAAAGTAACGTATCTTTACTTTCCTAAAGTTCCCCCCCTCTCCTCTTGTAAAAGGCCCCCACCTCTACCTCCATACCCACACTCCCAAAGCCTTTGGCTAGTCCAAACCCTGCCCATTTTGTCTCTCCACATCCCACTGTTACTCCATGAAGCCTCACATTGGGCAGAAGTCTTCCCAAGGTAGCCATTGAGCTCAAACTAAGGGGAGTTACCCGATTTTAAGGTAATGTCTTCTTTTGAGTCCTTTTGTTTTATTTTGCTTCTCCAACCCCCTAATCTCTTTTTATTCTTTTATTTTGTAACAACTCCAGTATACTAAATATACTAGGATGTTGTTATAAGAATTAATCGAGCTACAGTTACACACACCTACATCTAATGGTTAAAGAACATATTGTTTCCGTGGATGGCGAATTTCTGCCTCCTGAAACGATGATTGTTCAGCATTATTTTAACACCTTCAAAGGTGGAAATTACGATGACACTATATTTATATATGATATATAATATGTTTATGTTTTCCTTAAGATTCTGTATTTTTCATTTTGGGTTTACCTTTATGGTTTCCATTATGGGTAAACACGATATATTCATTTAAAGAAGTGCGGACTACCGCCCACTCAAAGTGATGTGATTCGTTAATGCCATATGTGGGACGTGTAAAGGATGGATTTAAAGTTATTATATATGATTTTATACTGGAATTATAATATAACTCAAAATAATTATTATTTATTTCCATTAAAGTATGAGATAGAAATGAAAGTAGCGTTCATGCGTACGTACGTCTTACCGTCTCCATGAACGGTGCATTTCATTTATTATCCCCAAATGTAATGTACTATTAAAAGTAAATGTGTATAATGGATATATATAATTAATGATATATCTAAATGTGAATATAATTCTGGAATTAATATATACATACCTCTCATTTAGTTTTAATTCCTAAGAAATGAAAGTAGCGTTCATGCGTACGTACGGCTTACCGTCTCCATGAACAGTGCATTTGATTTCTTAACTATAAATTATTCTGTAATATTTTAAATACATGTATATGCTGGATATATATGATATATATTATATCCAAATCAGGAATGTCATTTTGTATATAATTAACTTTTGACCACACGAACAACATGTAATTGTAAGAAGTCCACTTTCGACTAAAGAACCAAATATCGACAAAACAAACAATATTAACATAAATGGTTACATAATGATTATAACATGGAAATAAGTGATATAATTGGAATAATGAACTTTAAAAATGTTCTTAATCAAGTATAAATTAACTCATGTTTATTATTCAGGACGTTAAAGAACGATCGAGTCAAGTCGGACACGAGGTAAGGGACTTCGACTCAATCTCCTTTCATTGAGGCATATTTCGTTTTATACACAACTTTCATTTATAAGGTGTATAAACCCCTTTGAATTTGAATTTTATACAAAAGGAATCTTTTTCTATGAAGTGTTTTACTAAATGACAAAAAGGAATGTTTTTTTTACGTACGCGGTGACAACGACCTTTTCCGCCGCCGTGAGTATTATTTGGTCTTTGGCTTCCTCAACAAGGCATAATGTTTTTAAAATAAAATAAATACCATATACTCTATTATGTATTTTGGTATTGAAAATGGTTTTGATAAAGGATTCTATTATGTTATATTGTGATTGAAATGTGGAAATTTTATCATTCCTTTATATTGGTTTTATGTTTTATGATTTTATATTGGTACTTCGACATTTGACGGGTGGATACGTGATAAACCATATGACTGGTGGTGCCATGAATACCAGGACGGGTGGTTATGTTATAACCTCCAATGCATTGGGTATGGAAGTCAGCCGTATGGCTATTCCATTAAGTATGTATGGAAATTGGCCGTATGGCTATTCCATTAAGTGATATTGTGGTAGTCGACCCTATGGTTATTCCACTTATGTATGATTATGTCCCAAGTTACCTTTATATATGATATGTGTTCTTTATATGGGTTTTATGGTAATCCTTTGGTTACAAAAAGCTAAGTAATGATACTTTATTCAGTGAAGAGTTTTTACTACTTCATGAAGGTGAAGGTATTACTTTGATAGAGTATACATGGTATACTTGATGTTTGAAAAAGTAACAGTTTTCATTCATTGTGTATCCCATACTGAGCTTTTTATACTCACCACAAGTATTTTTGAAATGTTTTTCACAGGACTTAAAGTGGAATAAGGTCAAGGATAGGATCAAGGGAATGTCACACTATATAAGACTTGGAACGAGAAATGTTTCTTTTAAATAGTTTTTTATTATGGAACCTTTGTATAAGTGTATAATTTGTAATCTTTTGAGATGTAATAGTTATGTTCTAATTCTATAAAACTCTAAACCTGAAAAGATCCTCAATGTTAATTATTCATTTAATTCAATATTAAGTAAGGTTTAAGGCTAGGGCCTTATAGTTGGTATTAGATATCGGTTTAGACAACTTTAGGAGTTAGAAAATTGTTAAATTATAAGTTAATTTATGATATGATTGAAATTATATAGCATTTAATGATTACCATGTTGCTTCGCCTAAGATATTTCTTGGGATAAGAATGGGTTTTAATAGAGGAAACAGAACATATTTTCTGGGAAGGCATATAGAGGGAAATGAACTTTGAAATCAATATCCTAAGATGGTCAGAATCAGAACTAAACAATTTGTTGCAGTGATTGCTTAGTTTACTCAGGTTACTACCGAAGGAGTTGAATAGATGATTGGTGACTGCTCCAATTTTAGCTTTTACTTTCAGGAATGGTGATTCTGTTATATACAGTGATGCTTCATTGAATGGAATTGGTTGTTTCCTTATGCAGAATGATCAGTTAATTGCTTATGCTTCACGTCAGTTGAAAACTCATGAGGTAAATTACCCTACACATGATTTGGAATTAGCTGCTGTAGTCTTTGGTTTAAAAATTTGGAGGCATCATTTGTATGGAGTAAAGTGTGGAATATATACTGATCACAAAAGTTTAAAGAATATATTCACTCAGAAATAATTGAACATGAGACAGAGGAGATGGCTGGAATTAATTAAGGATTATGATTGTACATTCCACTACCATCCGGGAAAATCAAATAAAGTGGCCGATGCTTTGAGTCGAAAAAGTAATGCTTCATTAACCATGCTACGTTTGGAATGAGATCCTTTGGTTTTTGATTTGATGAACATTGTCATAGATGTTGTTGGTGCAGGATGTCCTTCTGTTTTGTTTCATGTATCAGTGAAATCTTCTCCATCCGACAGAATCAAGAAAGCATAGAAGCAAGACAGTGAGTTGCGGAAATAGGTAGAGCTGGTTCAGAAAGGTAAGTTGCCTGAATTCAACATTGATAATGATTGTGTTTTGAGGTTTGGGAAGAGATTATGTGTTCCATGTGATTCACAGTTGAAGAATGAGTTGTTATGTGAGGCTCATAGTTCCCCGTTTTCAGTTCATCCTGGCAGTACTAAGATGTACAGAGATCTGCGGGAGTATTAGTAGTGGGATGGAATGAAAAGAGATATTGCTGATTTTACTGTGAAGTGTTTGACTTGTCAAGAGGTTAAAGCAAAGCAGCTGTTACCTAAAGGGATGCTTCAGCCATTACCAGTTCCAGAGTGGAAACGGGAAAACATATCCATTGACTTTGTTGTGGGATTACCGAGGACATCTCGAGGTAATAATGCAATCTGGGTTATTGTTGATCGCTTGACCAAATCTGATCATTTCCTTGCTATACGAGATACTTTTTCCCTAGATCAACTTTCCCGTTTGTATCTTAAAGAGATTTTCAGGTTACATGGAGTTCCTATCTCCATTGTATCTGACCGTGATCCCAGTTTTACTTCTAACTTTTGGAAATGCATTCAGAAGTCGTTGGGTACTGAATTAAATTTTAGTACAACATTTCATCCTCAATCAGAAGGGCAGTCAGAACGAATAATTAAGACCTTGGAGGATATGCTACGACCTTGTTCGATGGATTATCAGGGAATTTGGAACCAACATTATTCTTAGGTTGAGTTTTCATATAATAACAGTTTTCATTCCAGTATAAAGATGGAACCATTTGAGGCATTATATGGGAAGCGGTGTCGAACACCATCATTTTGGGATGAAGTGGGTGAAAGGAAGCTGATGGGACCTGAATTGATATAAGAGATTGCAGAAAAGGTTCATTTGATTCAGAAACACATGAGAACAGCTCAGAACAGGCATAAGAGTTATGCGGATACCGGATGAAGGATCTATCTTTCGAGGTAGGTGATCATGTTTTTCTGAAGGTTTCTCCATGGAAAAGTGTGATGAGATTTGGTAAGAAAGAATGCTGAGTCCAAGGATCATTGGCCCATATGAAATTATGGAGGAATTTGGATCAGTTTCTTACTGAGTGGCTTTACCTCCGAGTTTATCTTAGGTACACAGTGTTTTTTATCTTTCAATGTTGAGGAAGTATATGCCAGATCCATCTCATGTTTTGAGTCCAAAGGTAGTTCAGCTGCAAGAGAACCTATCTTATGAAGAACAACCATCCTAGATTCTCGACCACAGGGAGCAGTTGTTACGGAATAAGGTGATTCATTAGGTAAAGAGTTTGTGGAAAAACCATGTGATTGAAGAGGAAATGTGGGAATCTGAAAATGCTATGAGGGATAAATACCCCCACTTATTTTGATAAATGAATAAAATTGCGAGGACGGAATTCCCAAAAGTGGGGAAGGATGTAACATCCCAGGTAAATAAAGAATAATACATTTTCATATTTATTAATATTTACGAATTAAATATTAATTTTAATAAAAAGGGGTTTCTACATTCGATATCATACTCGATACGCAACGATGAGTTTCTTTGAAAACTTACGTTGCACACTAGTAATAAAATAATATTATTTTAAATGTTAGTTTACACGTAGGAATTGTACTGGAGGGAATGGATAGAAATAACTAAAATATGATTATATATTTTTTTAAATGTTTTTACATTTATCCAATAAAAGATAAAGGCTTAAAATATGGAAATAATTCAATTTTAGGCATTTATACCCTAATTTTGACTAAGGGTTTACTTGTCACCTTTTGACGGAGAACCATCATTAAATATAGTTTTGATCAATCTTATAAATTCTATTGGACCAAATATATCTCTTCTTTAGAATCGGGACATCGAAATTTACTTTGTGTAAATTTTTGGTATCTTTCTGATAAAGTTCTTTTTTTTTGAATAGTGTAAAATGTTGTATTTTAATTCAAAACATCATTTTAATCTAATTAATTTATATGATTAGATTATCATTTTAATTGGTTTTAAAGTGAAATTAGAAAATATTTTTACCATTAAATCCAATAGTGGTCGTTGGAATTAATTTCACTTTGAAATCGGACTTAAACTAGTGTCAATCATTTGATACATATTATTTCACAAAAACACGTTATTTGTCATGACAGCGGGAATTAATTATTAAATTAATTAATTTGACTTATATGTTTTGAATATTGTAAAATATACTTCATTTTTAAATTTGGAATATCAAATATAGCTTAGGGTGAATTTTTGGTATTTTTCTGAAAAGCTTCAATTTTTGATGAATAGTGAAATCACAAAGTGGTACTTATGAAAACTGATTTCTCGATTAAATGAAATTTTACCACCTATGTGATTTTATTTTAAAAAATCTGACATACATGGTTGTCATTAAGAAGTAAAATTTGGTTCAATGAGAATAAAATAATTTTTTGGTGAATAGTAACTTATTATGTTTTTAATCGCGATTAGTGGTAATTAGTGTAGTTTAATGAAAAAATAATTTTTTTAATAATATGAGATGACATAGAAACATGTCCTACCATCATTTGATGTGTCATGGCCGACCAAGACAAGCCATGGGTCAACTTGGGGACCCCATGGAGCCACTTTGGATGGAAAATGACATAAATACCTTTTATTTAATGTAAAAGTAAAAATGACACAAACATAATATGTTTTACGAAAACAATTTTTAAATGGGATTATACAAGTAAGATTTTTGATTATAAATTTTCATTGGAAAGATAAAAATATTTCCTACATCATGGTAGTTTATTTATAATTTTTAGACATTAAATAAATTAAATTATTTATGACATCATGATGATGCAGCGATGACCTCATTATTTAACGATTTAAATAAAATGGAATGATAATGTAATATCTAAGACCTACACATGTCCAAAACCTATTTTATTAGTTTATTTATAACCCTTATCACCTTGTCCTCGAAATAAATCAATGTGCGACCTCTTAAATCCGAATACCATTTTAAAATAAAGTATCTTATCTTTACTTTCCAAAAGTGCCCCTCCCCTCCTCTTATAAATGGCCCCCACCTCTACCTCCATACCCACACTCCAAAAGCCTTTTGCTCGGCCAAAACCTTCCCGTTTTGGCTCTCCACTTCTCTCTATTACTCATTGAATCCTCACATTGGGCAGAAGTCTTCCCAAGGTTTCCTTTGAGCTCAAACTAAGGGGAGTTACCCGATTTTAAGGTAATGTTTTCTTTTGAGTCCTTTTGTTTTATTTTGCTTCTCCAACCTCCTAAACTCTTTTTATTATTTTCATTTTTAAAAACTACAGTATCCTCAATATACTAGTATTTTGTTATAAGAAGTATTCGAGCTACACTTACACACACCTACATATAATGGTTAAAGAATATAGAGTTTTCGTGGATGGTGAATTTCTGCATCCCGAAACGATGACTGTTCAGCATTATTTTAACACCTTCAAAGGTGGACATTAGGATGACACTATATTTATATATGATATATAATATGTTTATGTTTTCCTTAAGCTTATGTATTTTTCATTTTGGGTTTATCTTTATGGTTTCCATTATGGGTAAACACGATATCTTCATTTAAGGAAGTGGGGACTACCGCCCCCTCAAAGTGATGTGATTCGTTAATTCCATATGTGGGACGTGTAAAGGATGGATTTAAAGTTATTATATATGGTGTTATACTAGAATTATAATATACCTATATATCATTGTTATTTCTTTCCATTAAAGTATGAGATAGAAATGAATGTAGCGTTCATGCGATCGTAAGGCTTACCGTCTCCTTGAACGGTGCATTTCATTTCTTATCCCCAAATGTAATGTACTATTAAAAGTACATGTTTATAATGGATATATATAATGAATGATATATCTAAATGATTAATATAATTCTGGAATTAAAATATACATACCACTCATTTAGTTTTAATTCCAAAGAAATGAATGTAGCGTTCATGCGTACGTACGGCTTGCCGTCTCCATGAATGGTTCATTTCATTTCATACCTATAAATGATTATATAATATTATAAATACATGTATATGCTGGATATATATGATATATATGATATCCAAATTAGTAATTTCATTCAGGATATAAAGAACATTTGACCACACGAACAACATGTAATTGTAAGAAGTCTTCTTTCGACTAAAGAACCAAATATCGGAAAAACAAACATTAATAACTTAAATGGTTACATAATGTTTATAACATGGCGATAACTGATATAAAAGGAATAATTAACTTTAAAATTGTTCTTAATCAAGTAGAAATTAACTCACGTTTATTATTCAGTACGTTAAAAAATGATCGAGTCAAGTCGGACCTGAGGTAAGGGACTTCGTCTCAATCTCCTTTCATTGAGGAATATTTCGTTTTATACACAACTTTCTTCTATAAGGTTCATAAACCCCTTTGTCTTTTAATTTTATACAAAAGGAATCTTTTTCTACAAAGAGTTTTACTAAAAGACAAAAAGGAATGTTTTTTTACGTACGCGGTGACAACGACCTTTTCCGCTGTCGTACGTATTATTTGGTCTTTGACTGCCTCAACAAGCCGTAATGTTTTTAAAATAAAAAAAATACCATATACTCTTTTATGTATTTTGGTATTGAAAATGGTTTTGATAATGTATTCTATTATGATATATTGTGATTGAAATGTGGAAATGTTATCATTCCTTTATATTGGTTTTATGTTTTATGATTTTATATTGTTACTTGGACATTTGAAGGGTGGTTACGTGATAAACCATATGACGGGTGGTGCCGTGAATACCAGGATGGGTGGTTACATTATAACCTCCAATTCATTGGGTATGGAAGTCGGCCGTATGGATATTCCATTAACTATGTATGGAAATTTTCCGTATGGCTATTCCATTATGTGATATGTGTGGAAGTCGACCGTATGGTTATTCCACTTAAGTATGTTTATGTCCCAAGTTACCTTTACATATTCTATGTTATCATTATATGGGTTTTATTGTAATCCTTTGGTTAAAAAAAGGTAAGTAATGATACTTTATTTAGTGAATAGTTTTTACCACTTCATGAAGGTGGAGGTATTACTTTGATAGAGTATACATGGTTTACTTGATGTTTGAAAAAGTAACAATTTTCATTCTTTGTGTATCCCTTACTTAGATTTTTATGCTCACCCCAAGTTTTTTCGAAATGATTTTCACAGGACATAATGTGGAATAAGGTCAAGGATGGGATCAAGGGAATGTCACGCTATATATTACATGGAACTAGACATGTTACTTTTTAAGAGTTTTTTTGTTATGAAAACATAGTAGAAGTGTCTACTTTGTAATATTTTGAGATGTAATAGTTATGTTCTAATTGTATAAAACTCTAAACCTGAAAAGATCCTCAATGTGAATTATTAATTTAAATCAAAATTAAGTAAGGTTTATGGTTGGGGCCTTATATTATTGGGATAACATCATCATATATGGAAAATATGCATTATTATTGAGGATAATATGCATTATTCTTCATAACAATTTTATTTTCTAAAAATACCCTGGAAATTTTAAAGAAAATAATTTATTTAAAAATAAAACTCAAATAATATAAATGAATATTCTAGGAAATATGGTGTTTTAAATTTTTATAAATATATTCATACCGTATGAAAAAAAATTCTCATATATTTACTGTAAAATTCAAAAAATACATCGTATTTGAAAACCGCAAAACATTCAATCCATACAACTTAATAAAACTTTTACAATGGCTAAAATTTAATTTAATTTTTTTTGAATAATATATGTAATATTATATAACACATAATTAGGAATCATGTATATTTATGATAAATATACCCTCGAAAATATATACATATAAATAATGTCAAATAATATTGAGATTGAAAAATTATCCCTTTCCTTAGTTATGATTTCTACTCTATGTATCAGAAACTCATATATAGTGGGTTTACCCATATTATTAACATGTAATAGAACCATAATAATATTTATTATATCATATATGACTCACATATGAAATTATATTACGCATTTATTTTTCAATTCCATGTTAAATCAATGTTTTGTGCAATAATCGTTTTATTTAGCATACATGTTTTGACTTTTTATTCTTGATAATATCACATATATAATAATTTTAATACATACATAATGTAAAAAATAATTTATATATCACAAATATTATGTATATAAATATATATAATAGATATATAAATTAAATGGAATACATCGTTCATGGGGACGGAATGTCGTACGTATACATTAATGTTGTTTACGTTTCTCATTGAATAAAATGGATGGAAGAAAATGAAATGTATTTATTTATACATAAATTCTTTAGAATTATATTTTAATTTATTTAATTATTATTTGTTTTATATAATTTATATTCATTATTGAATATTAAATGTGGAGTATGAATCTCATCTCATCATGGATATAGTAAGACGAACGTACGCAAGTATAGTGATATTGTTTTTCATGTGATAAAAAAAAAGGAATATAGTATCCCCATTACCATAAAAACACATAAGAATATATTAGTTTAATGATTTATAATTTTATTACATTAAAATCGTAGGAAAAGTAAGTAGATGAATAAATGAACTTTAAAAGAAGGGATTAAATGATTACATCTTCTTCAAGTGTATCTTTTTGTTTTTTAAAAAAGGACTCGTTAAGTTGGTTTTATGCCAATAGGGTGTCCTATAAGATGAATTTAAGGAAGGTTAGAGTAGATTTGGTCTAGTTTTTTTCAATTCAACATGATTATGACGTGTGAATAAAAGAGAAGGAGAAGTTCCCTTTTATAGGAGAGGCAAGGGCCACTTTGGCAATGGCTTGAAATATTACTTTATTATAAATATATTTTATATCAAAAAAGGATCAAAAAGTGATAACGTTCGTGGATAATATGAATATATGTCATAATACTATCATAGAATTTGTTTTTGTCAAGTTTATGTCAAAAAAATAACTTTATCTTTTAGTTTTAACCCTTAGTTATAATCGTTAACTCTTACCATGTATTCTTGTATATTTAGAATATATTGTTACTATAGTAACTAATATATTTAAATAGAACCATAAATGTATAATTAATGAAACATGAAACATTATATAAGTATTTTTTCTGAATATTATGAATTATGAACTATTGTATAAGATAATAAAATTTTATTTGTTTTAAAAACTCATATATTTCTATTTTTACCCCATTTTGTAATTGATTTTTGTGACAGTAAAAAATAATTTATTCCTTATAAACAAACAAATTAAATCAACCCTAAAATGGTATTTTAATCCAATAAAATATATTATTGTATCAGAATGTTAAAATTACATTTATTTTAATATTTATAATTTAATTTTTTGGAATATTTCATTAATATGGTATTCAGAAGATCATCTTGTGTCATAAATAAATTTTGTTATTTAAGGTATAAAAACTATAAAAAATAACATGATCTAGGAAATATTTTTAACTTTATAATGACTATTTATTGTCAAATATATAAGTTATATAACCCCACATTAAAATTATATTAGAAAAACATGATACATGTTTATGTTATATTTCCCTTTATGTTAAACTAATTTTTATAACATGTCATTTTCACCACCAGGTGGCTCTCAAAGAAAAAAAAAATACCTTAAGGATTTTTTTGTCACCTATTAATCGTATAATAAGATGTGGAAAAGTGGTAGGGTAGTTATATATTATTATAATATTATTTTTACCCTTATTTACACAATTTACATTTTAACCATGGTAAATAAAAATAATTACTGAATTAATAATTTAAAATGTCCAAAAATAAGAGGGATAAATTTACATAATTTAGACATTATGATTCCAAATATGGAATCCATTTTTAGAAATTAAATTCATATAATTTTCATAAATAAATTTAAAATTTATTCAATTTGACAATACCAGAATGTGGGTTTTTAAGAAGTATAAGCTTTCAAAAGATTGACATTACATTATGTTAAATATATATTTTTATTTAGTTAAAATGATCAAATATTGATTAAATTATAAAAAAATAATCCAATTACACTTTTAAATCTTTTTAAAATATAATCTAACTATATAAATAATTTTGAACAAAAGGTAGTTTTGAATTAAAACATAGTATTTTTCACTATTCATTAAAATTTGAATTTAATCAGAAAATAACAAAATATAAACCAAGGTAATTTTTTTGTCATGATTCCAAATAAAAAGATTATTATATCAAATAAAATTTATAAAACTATCAAAAACATGATTTAAAAAGAGTTCTCCATCAAAAAGCAGCAATACAGTTTTTTTAAAAAATATTTCATTTATCTGAAAATGTAATTTTTTTCTTATATCATGTCTAAAACACATAAGATAAATTTAAAACAATTCATTTAATATATTATAAATATATTTCACTAATTATATCCTTACAGATTCATTTTATTATTTTATATACTAATATATTTTCATTTAAACTATTTTTAGAAGGAAGTTTATCATATTGATACCTTCCATTATAATGACTAGGTTATAATATTTATTTTTCACATATACATAGTCTTATGTGAAATATAATCTATCAAAACAACTTGAAATTTTTTGTGATAGAATCCAATAATAGTATTGTGTACACAGAATGCTAATACAAATTTTTTTATAGTGCCGACTAATCTTTGTGTAGTGTATAACACAATAGATAAATGAAATTAAATGAATATATCTCATAAATTATTAGGGTGATACATTAGACCCACATTAAAATGGAATTCTTCCTTAAAATTTCATAGTCTTATAAATGGATTACTACTTGAATGTTTCATTTTTAGATTCCCACATCAGAAAAAAGGAATATAAAAATTATTTTTAAAAAGGAATGTTAGAAACATAATGGTTACCCAAAATGACCAACCATTGGGTTTCCAAATAAGATAACATAAGTGATAAGTGAAAACATTGATTTGGAAGAATAATCTAACCATAACGTCCTGATGGATTGTAATAGAGAATAATGATTGTAATAAAGTTAACTACCAGATATCCATAACTATGTGATGATTTAAGGGACCATCATATTCGTTGGTTAATAAGGTACTTAGATAAGATGTTTTTGTTTCAATATAGATTTCCTAAAGTGGATGAATGTTTCATAAGAGTAAATACATAATTTATTTTGGTAAAATCTCACCATTTTTCATTCTTTGATGAATTTCCACTTCATCTCTTACATATAGAAATGATGTTGAATTTTTATTTCTTGACGTGTTAGCAGATCATGCGATAGAATGATACGTCATTCACTCTATCTCCAAAAAAGTATTGAATAAGTATTAAAATATACATAAATCCACCTGTAATAATATAATACAATAATCTAAAAAACATAAACCATAATATAGTATATATGTTCAATAAATATATAACATTACCATCCTTCCAAAAAATAAAATATAAAACATTCTAAGAAGTTGAACTAAATCATCATAATATTTATCAATCTTATCTCATAAGTTAGTTCATGGTTTTCAATTTCCAAACCTGTGAATACATTAATCAATTATTTTCTTTAAACATGATAATCTATCTATATAAATAATTTAGACGAAAAGGTATATTTGAATTAAAACATAGTATTTTTCACTATTCATTAAAAATTTAATTTAATCAGAAAATAACAAAATATAAACCAAGGTAATTTTTTATGTCATGATTCCAAATAAAATTTCTTTATTTCAAACAAAATTTTAAAAACTAACAAAAACATGATTTAAAAAGAGTTATTTCATCAAAAAGTGGTAAGACAGTTTTTTTAAAAATATTTCATTTATCTAAAAATGGAATTTGTTCTTATATCATGTCTAAAACATATAAGATAAATTAAAAACAATTAATTTAATATAATATATATATATTTCACTAAAAATATCCTTAAAGAGTAATTTTATTATTTTATATACTAACTTATTTTCATTTAAACTATTTTTAAAAGGAATTTTATCCTATTCGTACCTGCCATTATAAAGACGAGGTTATAATATTTATTTATCACATATACATAGTCTTATGTGAAACATAATCTATCAAAATAACTTGATTTTTTTAAATAGATTCCAATAATAGTATTGTGTACACAGAATGCTAATACAATGTTGTTTATAGTGTCGAATAATATTTGTGTAGCGTATAACACAATAGATCAATGAAATTAAAAGAATATATCTCAACAAATCTTAGGGTGATGCATTATACCCATATTAAAATGGATTTATACCTAAAAATTCCATATTCATATAAAAGTATTATTACTTGAAAGTTTTATTTATAGATTCCCACATCATAAAAAAGGAATATAAAAATATTTTTAAAAAGGGATGTTAGAAACATAATGGTTACCCAAAATAACCAACCATTGGGTTTCCAAATAAGAGAACATAAGAGAGAAGTGAAAACATTGACATGGAAGAAAAATATAACCATCATGTCTGGATGGATTGTAATAGAGAATAATGATTTTAATACAGTTAACTACCAGAAATCCATAACAATGTGATGATTTAAGGGACCATCATATTTGTTAGATAATAAGGTACTAAGATAACATTTTTTTTTGTTTCAATATCGATTCACTAAAGTTGATGAATGTTTCATGAGAGTAAATATATAATTTATTTTTGGTATAATATCACCATTATTCATTCTTGGAAAAATTTCAACATCATTTCTTACTTATAGAAAGGATGTTTAATTTGTAATTATTGACGTCTTAGCAGATCATGTGATAGAATGATATTTCATTCAATATATCTCAAAAAAAGGAGTCCATAGGTATACAAATATATATAAATCCACCTATACTTATATAATGAAATAATCTAAAAAACATCAACAATAATATAATTTATATGTTCCATAAATTAATAACATTGTCTTCCTTCCAAAAAATAAAATATAAAACATTCTAAGAAGTTGAACTCAATCGTCATAATATTTATCACTCTTATCTCATATGGTAGTTCATGGTTGTCAATTTCCAAACCTGTGAATACATTAATAATTTATACCCTTTAAACATGATAATAACATTAATTAACATAGAACCTTAATGAATAAAATAATTCTCTAAGAATTAACAGTTTCCAAAAATCCAAAAATACCGTAAATTATATATACTCAAACAATGATATCACTTTGTACTTATATCAGTCATGAGGTCAATAATATTATCAAACATATCTTTATCTCTTCCTTAGGAGAAAATCATGTTCATTCCAAAAGCATTTCAATAACTTTTAATAGTTATTAGAACAATATACTTATGGAAAACCACAATGGACCACTACATATATATTACAATATTCCATAATACAATAAAAGATATTCTACAATAATATTTTGGTATCCCATTACATAAACACAAAATCATTCCAACACTTCATTGTCATAGGCAGCATCTCCAATAGTGATCACATAATATTTTCCTTTTTATAGGGCCTTAAAAGGTTGTTGAAATTGAAAAAAATCTATAACCATTTGATTAGGGAATTGTTTAGCATAATTCATTATTTCCTTTCACATGTTGCATTGATGTGTGGGTGATTAGTTCTATGTAGTTTTTTATCTATTCACATCATTAGAGAATGTTTTCCCTTTACATTGGCACTCAATTACCCAATGAGATTCTTTTCCACATATAAAACATTTTATAGTCTATTTAGTGAAATATTCACCAAGCATATTTCCACACTGCGTTCATAAGGAAACTATCATCATATTTTCAATATTGTATTTATATTATCCCTTGAACTCCATCTTTCGTTATTTTTCAAAACCATGTTATATATTTTTAACACCAATATAAATTTATTCCTTGATAGAAAAACACACAATCTATTAATATATACTAATGTATCTTATAGTTATTTCTCATAGAAGACTTGGTTTTAAGCCACAGAGAATCAATCTACTTTCCATTCAAGAAGGATGATAAAACTATAATCATACCATGAATGTCCTGTAAAATTCAACTTGTATGTTCCAACAGATTTATCATCATTTTTCTTAAAATCAATAAACTCATTTTTAATATTTGTTTTCAGAAAATGATGAATGTTTTTATGGAAAAATATTTTCATGAACTCGTCCAATTCCAAGGATTCTATTTCATCTTGTTACGTTGTATTCTTGATTAGAGTCCACTGCTGGTCTTCTTCACTATCAAAATTTTAAATTTACATAATGAATTTTTCATGTTCTAAATAGTGAAATATGGAAAATATCTTTTCAATGGTACTGATCCATTATTCAGAAAAAAAATGCATCATAAGCCCCACTGAATTATGGTGGACGTTGTCTCATGAAGGACTCAATATAATATTGACCCCTTCTCTAAAAATTTTGAAATCACAAATGATTTATACCTTCTTGTATATATATAAATATGTTTTTTCATTTCAATTATAATAAAATTTGATTTTTTATGAGTAAAAAATTTTCATTTCCTAGCGAATTGATCATTAACATGGTTCCTTCGGGTTCTAGACATTTATAAAATGTAAATAGAATAGTGTGAGGGAAAAAATCATACTAGGAAAAAAATTCAAGGGGGCATACAATCATTATCAATATTTTTTGGTTTAATCTCAGGTTTTTCATGATCATTACCATAATTCAAAAATTCTATCTCATGTTTAGACATACCCTTAGGGATATTACTATACATAGCTTAGAAATATATCTAAGGATCTCACTTTTGTATTCACATCATAGTTTCAATTGTTAACTAAAACTTCAATGTAATACCAAATATAACAACCCATGAAAGATGTATATGGACATTACATTTCATTTCCATAATACATAATACAGTTAATAACTATACTACCATAGACAATATTAGTTATGTGTCTTTGGAATCTTGGAAAATATTCTTAAATATTATTGACTGATCTTCAACATCTCTTATAAAGATCTTTCCATTTTGATTTCCCTCATAAAAAATTTATTTATATCATGGGGAAAATAAAACATAAAAAGTGTGTGATAAAATTCTCAGTTATGGTAAACATGAATAACATCAAACAATACATAAATATATTATTGTAAACAACATGAACAAACATTTGGAATATAAAAATCGTGAGTTATGGAATAAGTTTATATAATTCATAAGGAATAAATCATAGATGAACATGAACCGTGATAAAATAAATTTGAAATAAATCATTGAATTTTAGTAATCCAAAAAATAATATAATATGATTTATATTTTAGAATAGGCATTACTTCCAAGATCATTTTTGTGATCAAAGTCCATTACTAGACTTAGTTTACTTATTATTCTAGCCAGGTATTACGGAATATGATTTACTTATTGCACCAACCATGTATTACTAACTAGATCTTATTTCCATTCCAGTCATGTATACATTATGTGATATAAATTTTTACCCAATGCATTTGAGAGAGATATAGGTCCTGCAAATCTTATAATGAAAAATCATTCTTAAATGTTCCACAAAAACATAAATCATTTATCACATCTACCCAAGAAATAAAATGCTTTTATTATACATAATTTCATCATAAAATAATCTATATAAAATATCATGCCATCATTAACATAATAAAATCAAATTAGAAGTATGGATATCATCATCACAGATGGATAACAATTTTTATAAAACACTTGAACTTATCTCATGAGGATAATATAATTTCATCATAATTTTTTTTTCATTCTCAAAATTTTATACAATTTTAAAAGAAAATAATTTATTTGAAAATACACATGAAATAGTTTAAAGGATGATTCATGGATATAAGCTATTATGAGTTTTTATGAATCCATTTATGATGTATTAAAAACATTCTATTTGTACATTTGAGGGAAATGTCAAAAAGTACCATAGAATTAATAACGACAAAAGATTTACTTCATACCAGTTAATAAAACTTTAAAAATGGTTGAAATTGAATTTGAGAAATTTATGATATTTTAAATAATGTTATAGAATACATAATTAGGAAAAATGGATGTTGATGATAAATATACCCTAGTAAATACATATATTTAAAAAATCTCGAATAATAATGAGATTCAAAAATTATCCCTTATCTTAGGTATGTTCTCATCAATATGTTTCTGAATCAAATGTATATTTGGGTTAAACAAATAAATAACATGTAACAGATCCATAAAAAAATTTATTATTCATATAAAATTCACATAAGAATTTATATTACTATTTTATATATCAATTCCATTGTAAACAAGAGTTTAGGGTAATAATTAATTTATTTAGCGTACACATTTTGAGTTGATATTATTAATATTATTAAATATATAACAATTTAAATAATTATATAATGTAAAATTCGATTTATATATACTTAATATTCAATATGGAAATATATATAATACATAGACTAATGAAATAGAATACACCATTCGTAGAGACGTTTAGTCGTACGTACGCATGCATGTTGTTTCTATTCATCATTAAATATAATAAGAGAAATTAAATTAATTATATATGTATATACATAAATAAATACAATTTAATTATAAGGTAATATATTAAATTACATTTTATAATATGTAAATTATAATCATTATTGAATTGTTAACCTGGAGAATGAATCTCATCTCATAACATAGATGATTAGTTGTACGTATGCACACATGATGATATTGTTTTTCATATAATAATTAATAAGAGGAATATGGTTTTCCCATAATAATACCTATATATCATACAATATTTAATTTTGTATTTATTATTTTAGTATTTTAGCATCTTATTAAGAGGAATTATAATATGAAATGAAGTTTGAAAGAAGGGATAAAATGATTACCTTTTCTTCGTGTGTCTTATTTTGATTTCCACTAAAGGACTCCATAAGTTGGTTTTCTTCCATAAGGGTTGCATCTGGAATCAATTGAGGTACGTCGGGAGGAGCTTTGGTCTGGTGTTTCCTATGTCAATAGGCTTTGGATGTGTGATTATAAGTGAAGGAGAAGTTAACTTTTAGAGGAGAGGTGAGGATCAAATTAGGAATGTCTTGAAATATAAAATTATTTATAATTTATTCATGGTGTATAATTGATACATTGATATACATTTAAAATATGAGATGATTATTGGTCGAAATAATCTAAAAAAATTGGTTTCATACATGTTTATGCCATAAAATTTACCTTGTCATTCTGTTTTAACCATTAATTAAAAACATTTACTATTACTATGTCTTCTTGTATTTTCATAGTATATGGTTAATTTATATACTATAAAATTCTTCACGAACCACAATTGGATAATTAATTAATTTATTAAAATTATATAAAGAAAATTCCTGGGTGGAATAAAAATGTTCAACTTACATTTATTTTAATATTTATAATCATATTTATTTGAATATTTTGTTAATAAGTCAATCTCTACATCATCATTGTGTCATTAATAAAATATTTTATATAGTGTCTGAATATTATAAATATAATAACATGTCAAAATAAATATATTTATAATTCTAATAAACATTTATAGTTAGAGGGATAAATTATATATCCCCACATTCAATCTGTTTTAGTAAAATGATACATGTTTATGTTATATTTCCTTTTACATTAAGTTAATTATTATAGGATGTCATTTTCACACCAAAGTGGATATAAAATTATAAAAATTCCGCCAAAGTTTATTTTGGGTTTTCTTTGGCTCATAGAATAATATTATCGCTCATGTTTGGGTAGTTTTATATAATTATAATATTATTTTCCCCTTATTTACCTAATCTACACTTTAACTTTGGTATATGAAAATAATTACTAAAATTACTATTAATAATATCCAAAAACAAAAATATCCAATTTAAAAAAATTCGAAATTTTGATTTGAAATATGGAATCCATTTTTTTCAATTCAAAAATAATAATTGGAAGATAATTAATTAAAATTAATGACCGTTGTCAAAACTATAAAGCATGTTTTTAAGAAGTAAAAACTATCAAAAATATTGACATGTGTTAATTTCCAATTCAAACATGAAGTTACATATAATAAAAAAGGTATTAAATGATATAAATTAACCAAATTATATTTTAAAACAAAATTAAAAAATTATTTCAATATATAATTAAGTTATATAAAAAAGGATTTTTGGATAAAAATGTAGTATTTATTACTATTTATTAAAATTTGAATTCCATCAAGAAAAAAACCAAAATATCATCAATGTTAAATTTTTATTTCCCTAATCCAAAGAATATGTATATAATGTCAAATATAACATATAAATTTATAAAAAAACTGGACCTAAATTGTGATCCCCATCAAAAAGATGTAAAACTATAATTTTTTCGAATAAAATACTTTTCAAATCCAAAAAATTAATTTTGATATTATATCATATCTATAAAATATAATATTGAAATAAAACATATCATTGAATATATTACATATATATTTCACTAATAAAATCCATAAAGTGTGATTTTATTATTTTTTAGATGCACTTATTTTCATTAAAATAGAATTTTTAGAAGGAGGTTTATATTATTCATACCCACCATTATAATGAATAGGTTATAATATTCGGTTATCACTTACACTATATAGTATGTGAATTCGATTCTATCATAATAAAATGATATTATGTGTTACAAAAATAATTAATAGGGTTTTGTATAGTACATGCTTATAGGTTGTTGCGTATAGTGGGAACTAATCATGATGTAGCTTACAAAACAAGAATTTAATTAAATTTAAAAGTATCGATCTCATAAAATATTTTGGTGTTCCATTATGACCCCTATAAAATGAATTTATCCCTCATAATATATTGGGGTAATAAAAGTTTTACTACATGAATGATTCCTTCATAGACACCAACATCATAAAAATAAATTCCAAATCTTTACGTTAAAAAGGAATTTTAAAAATATTTTGATACCCAAAGTAACTCATCAGTGGGATTCCACAAAGTACAAAATATATGGTATGTGACAAGATGGATAATGAATGAAAATATATCAATCATGTCTTGAAGGATAGTAATAGATAACAAGATATGAATAATGCTAACAAACATAAATCTATAAATCTGTGATGATTTAAGGGACCGACTGATTCATTGGATAAGAAGGAAATAAGATTACATTTTTTTCAAGATCCATTCCCTAATGGTGAATAATTGTTTATAGAAATAAATACTTAATTGATTTTGGTACAATTAATTTCAACATCATCCCTTATTTAATGAAATGTTGTTGAATTATCAATTTATTAAGTTATACCAGATTATGTGAAATAATGATTTTTCAATCCATTTATCTTAACAAAAAGGTTATCATAGGTAATAAAATATGCATATGTCCACCTATAGTGATATAATATAGTAATCTAACAAACCTCAAACATAATACAATATATACTATCCATAAATGCATTACATTACAATCCTTCCCGAAAATAAAAATTTAAAACCTTATAAAGAGGTTAACTAAATAAAATTAACATTTATCTCTCATATATCAAAATTTATCTCACAGATGTAACAATATAAACATTTGAATTCCATAATCATGTATTCTCTAGAAATAAGAAAATACCATGTATTACCATAGAACCGTTGTGAAATAATCGATTTTCTCAAAATGTATTCTATCAGAAAACCAATGATACCAAAAAATTACATATACTCAAACCATGATATCACATCATCCTTCTATCATTCATGATGTCATTAATATGATCGAACATCTAATTATCTCATTATCCCTTCATAATGCGCATATCATTTGCGTTCAAAAAGAATTCAATCACTCTCCATGGTTACTTGTACTTTATACATATGTAAAACTATGATGAACCAATACATAGATATTATAATATTTCATAATAAAATAAAATATATCATACAACACTATTTTGGAATCCCATTACATAAAGACTTACTCATTCCACTACTTTTTTTCATACCCAACATCTCCTATAGTGATCAAATGTGATTTTACATGATCAATTAACTTAAGAGGGTTGTTTAAATCGATAATCATCTATAACCCTATTTTTAGGGCATTGGATACCTCAATTCATAATTTAATTGTACAAGTAGGATTGAAGTGTGGGTGGTGTGTTCTTTGTAGTATTTTCACTATTCACATCAGTAGAAACCATTTCCGATTACTTTGTCACTCAACATCTCAAAGAACTTTTTTTACACACATAAAACATGTTCATGGCTATTTTAATATAATCTTACCGTTCTCATTTCCACACATTGAGCATTAGGAATCATTCGTCGTATTTTCAACATTGTATTAAGATGTTTCCTGTAACTCCATCATTTGTTTGTTGTCAAAACAATGATATTGATATGTAACACCAGTTTCCATTTAATCATATATAGCACAATGCAATATATATTCATAGAAGCTAATGCCTATTAGAGTTAATTCACATAGAATACTTTGTTATAACCATTGATGAATTGGCCAGCTTTAATTCAGGTTGGATGATTAAACTCGAAGCATACCCTACATGCCTTGCAAAATTATCCTTGTATGTACCAACATATTCATCATCCTCTTACGTATGATAATGAAAGTCATTTCCTATATTTTTGGATGAATATGAGGAAATTAATTATTGAAATATAATATCTTGATATCATCCCATTCCATCGATTCAATTTCTTTATCATGACTTGTATTCTTGATTAAATTCCAAAACTGGTGTTCTATTCCTACTAAATAAAGAAGATCCAAAAATAATTTTTTATTTTTCAAATAGAAATAGATGTAAAATATCATTTAAATGGTACAAATCCAATGTTTAGAAAATAGTAGATCAGACGACCTGCTAAAACAAGGTGGATATTGCCACATGAAGAACTCATCAGAATATTATTTCATTATCTTCTCATTTGGAAGTCAAAAATTATTCAGATCATGTATATGTATAGAAAAAAACATTTTTATTTCATAACCAATAACATTTGGTTATTCAAAGGATAGTAATTTCCTTTCCTATTTCATTGATCATTAGCATGAGTCCATCAGGTTCTAGCAATTTTCTAAAACCCAAGAAGAATAATGTGAGAGGAAAAAATCATACTAGGAAGCCAACATAATATATGGGGATTATATTCAATATCTATCTTCATATGTTTAATACTAGGATATTCAGGATTGTTACCGTAATTATATGTATATATCCTATAATTATACATACCCTTAGTGACTTCCCTAGAAAAATCATTTAAATATTACTATTGATGTCACAAAATGTTTTCCCTCATAGTTTAAAATTGTAATCTAAAACTTCAATATGATACCATAATTAAGAACCCAAGCATGATGTACATGGAAATTAATATTCTTTTTTTAGAATAAATAATAAATTTCACAAATTTATTTCCCAATACTGTATTATTTTAGTGAATTTAGAAACACTGAACATATTCATGTATCATAGTGAAAGATCTTCTCCATCACCCATATGTATCTTCCCCATTAGATTTTGTCCCTATCTTAATTTTCTATATCTGGGAGAAAATAAAACATAAAAAGGGTGATCTCAAATGATCATAAAGGTTAAACGTGTATAACATAATAGTAATCATAAATATAAATATGTAAAAACATGAGCATATATTATGAATACTATAATAGAGAGTCATGAAATAAGTCATGGAAATTTGTAAGGCATAAATCATAAATGAACATAAACCCTAACAAAATAACATTGAAATAAAACATGGAATCATTGGAAAAAACAAGCACATAATACGATTTCTATAGTATCCAAGGAATTACGGTAAAAACCATCATAGTGGACAAATTTCATTACTGAACCGGGTTTATATATTTTCCAGCCATTTATTACTGAACCATATTTACATTCCATCCATCCCTATATTACCTAACTGGAATTGCTTTTAATTTCATTCATGTGGATATTATTATATATAAATAGTTACCAAATGCATTGGAGGGAGATATAGGTCCCACCCATTTCTAAAGGAAATCATTTTTACATGTCCCGTAAAACAATAAATAATTCATCATAGCATAACCCATGAAATAAATTGGATTTACTAAATATTATTCTATCATAAAATATTCCATATAATATAGAATTAAATCATTAAAAAAGTTAAATAATATTAATAATAGGGATAAAAACAACATATTTGTATTTTCTTTTGATAAAACACATGAAAATAATTCTTGAGAATAATATGACTTCTTATTCAAAAAAACATTTTTCTCAAAATTCCATGCAATTTATAAAGCAAATAATTTAATTGAAACTATACATATAATTATTTATAGAAATATTCATATAAAGAAGGATTTATGAAATTTTATGAATCCATTAGTTTGGTATAAAAAAACATTCTTCTCATACAATTGCTGGAAAAGTCAAAAAGGTCCTCATATTTGAAAGTGATGAATGATTCTCTTTGTACGACATATAAAAAATTAACAATGACTAAAATTGACTGTCAAAAATTTTAGAATAATAGAAATATCATTATAGAATATGTAATTAAGAATCATGTATGTGGATGACAAATATACCATTGTTAATAAATACGTATAAATAATCTCAAATAATAATTAGATTGCAAAATTGTCCCTTTCCATAGTTCTGATTTCTTCTGTATGTGTTTGAAAATCATGTATATTGGTTTGAAACATATTATTAACTTGTAAAATAATCATAATAAAATTTATTATATCAAATATTATTCACTTATAATGTTATATTACACATTTTTTTTGATTCGATGTTAAAGAAACATTTTGTTTAATAATAACATTATATAGCGTACATGTTTTCAGTTTATATCATTGATTGTATTTTATAGATTATAATTTAAATACATCTAGTATGTAAAAAATTATTTATATAATATAAATATTTATTATTTAAATATATATAATATATATATAAATTAAATAGAATACACCGCTCACGAAGACGGTAGGCTGTACAAACGCATGAATATTATTAATGTTTTCTTATTGAATTGAATGAAAGAGTGTAAATTAAATATATAAATATATACATAAATCCAATTAATATTATTATGTCATATATATAATTATTATATATTATATATACTTTATAATCATTATTTAATTGTTAACATTGCGAATAAATCTTATCATTCCACAGAAACAGATACTCGTACGTACACAGACATGGTTATGTTTTTTTCATAGTATGTGTAAAAGGAAAAAAAATGGATGTCATAAAATCATAAAAACATATCAGAATATATGTGTTTCAATATTTATTATTTTTGTATTGTAACAACATAGGATGAGGAAGAAGAAGAAGAAATTATATATGAAAGAAGGTATAAAACGATTAACTTTTCTTCTAGTGTCTCTTTTGTATTTGCACCAAAGAACACCCTATGTTGATTTTAGGCCGAATGGTTAGACTATAGAATAATTTCAGGGATGTTTGTAGGATATTATTGTAATTTTCTTCCAACTAAAAGGTATTTGTATATGTTAATAAAGGAGACAGATATGTTACCTTTCATATGAGAGATGTGGTCACTTTAAGAATGTATTGAATTATTAATTTAATATAAAATTATTTTTGGTGTATAATTGCTCCAATATAGTTCCATCCAAGGATACAAAGAGGTAATTCCAAAATCATATCAACCAATTGGTTTTATTCATGTTTACGTACAAAAATGTTCATTATCTTTTAGCATTAACCCCTAGTTAAAAACCATTACTCTTACCTTGTCATCTTGTATTTTCAGAATATATGGTTAATTTATTTACAATAAAATTCCATGATAACCAAAAGTGGATCATTAATGAAATTTTTCACATTATATAACTCATTTTTCTGGATTATAGGATTTTAGGACTATTATATCATTTAATAAAATAGATTTTTTTATATAAACTCTTATTTTTAAATTTTGATACTAGTTAGTAATATATTTTTTATAAAGTAACAAATAAATGATTGAATAGAACTAAAGGAATTAACACATCCCTAATATGTTAATTTTATCAAAAAAATATCATGTATGTAATCAAAATGATCATTTAAAATTTATTTTAATATTTATAATATCATTAATTTGAATATTTCATTAGTAATGTAATAATTGCATCATCATTATGTCATAAATAAATCTATTTTTATAATGTCTAAAAATAATAAATAAAATACCACTATGTAGTAAATATTTTTTATTTATAATTAAAATTTTATGTTAATGTGATCAATTATATTAATCCACATTAATTGTTTTTGTAAAAAGATACATGTTTATGTTATATTTCCATTTACTTTAAATTAAGTACTATAAAATTTCATTTTAACACCCAAGTGTTCTCAAATTCAAAAAATTAGGAATAAGGGTGTTTATGGTCTCTTATGAATCATAAAATAATATTTGGACACATGTTAAGGTTATTATATATTATTATAGTATTATTTTGACCCCTATTTACCTAATTTACCCTTTAACTGTGGCTAATAATAATTATTATTGATGTTACTATTCTTAATGTAAAATAATATATCAGACCTATTTAAATAATTTTTACATTATGTTCCAAAATATAGAATATATATTTATAAAATAAAAAAAAATCACATACATTAATTTTATATTATTTCCCATTGTCAAATCTAGAAAGCGAGTTATTAAGAAGAAAAAACAATCGAAATATTGACATGTATTTATATCCAATTTAAATGTGAAATTACATCCAATTAAAAAATTTGGATAAAATGATAAAAATATATTGCAATTACTCTAGAGACAAATTAAAATGATAATCTAAATATATAAATAAATTAGATGAAATTGTGCTTTTTAATGAATATGCAGAAATTTTCTCTATTTGTTAAAATTTGAATTTCATAAAAATTTACCAAAATTTCATACATGGAAAATTTGGATGTCATGCATTCAAATAAAACGATTATTATGTAATATATATCCTATAAAATTATGAAAAGAACTTATTTAAAAAGAAATCTTCATCAAATGGTTGTAACACATTAATTTTTTTAAAATTATTCTTTTATCCAAAATAATCAATTTAGACTTATATCATATATAAATAATATATAATTAATTTAAACATTTCATTTTATAGATTACATATATATTTCACTAATAAAAACCATAAAGTGTGATTTTATTATTATAGTAACCCACTTATTTCCCTTTAAATTGTTTTTTATAAGTATTAATAATATAAATATCTTCCATTATAATGACTATGTTATATTATGTAGTTATCACTTATATTCAGTCTTGCGTGAATTAAATTATATCAAAAGAACATTAAATTGTGTCGCAAGATAAAATTATGTTATTTATAGTGCAAGCCAATCATGGTGTAGCATAAAACACAACACATAAATTAAATTAAAATAATATATATCTTATAAAATAATGGGGTGTTATAATAAGATAATGAACCTTGATTATTTATTAAGAAACTAATAAATTTTGACATTTTCATGACTGCCTTCTTTATTCTGAAAATGGTTTTTAACAAAAAAAATGGTGTATCCTTAGTTGTTGATAAATTATGAGGAAATGTGTATTATCGTATAATTGGATTATATTTTGAAAAAAAACACATGGGCTACCTTAGGTATATAGGAGGATTATTTAGCATGGGGCTGTTGTCCAATGTTTTGAAATTATGAATGAAGTTTGTTGTGGGGATTTCACCTGTTTCATAGTCCTGTTGTAATAGGAGACCAATAATGACATTTTTTGGGGTTTACTCATGGGTTATTCCTATCTATCTTTGTCACTTTTCTCTAAGATCATAATTTTTGATATTTATTATACTAGTGTGAGTAATTTTTCACGTGGAAACAGAGAAATATTTAGTATTATGATATTTGTACATATATTTTTTATTTCATGGATTTCTAATTTAGCCTTGATCATCATGTTTATGACTGTGGAAAAGGAAATGGAAATTGTTCATTGAAATAGATATACATTTTTTTTCATTATAACTAGTAAAAACAGAATTGTTCACTATGTTTTCTATTAAACTACATTACGTCTTATCAATCCAGGATTTTCTTAACATTGGAATAAATGGATTTTTGTAAAGAGACTTGATATGGAATAACTGAGTGGGATCCTATGTAGCATATTAGATCAGACCCTACACACCTATTCATTTTTGTGTAGGCCTCTTTAATTCATCCAGTGCTGGGAAAGGCAAGGCGTCATAGTGAAGTAGCGAGGGTAATGTCAGCTGGTTGTTTAGCTGGTGGTGATATGGTGGGATATCATCTATTCATCATTAGGTGTTGTTTATTTGGTGAGGGTTTTATATAGATGTACTTGTACATAAAAGTTTTTATCTACTATAATTATTTTGTTATTCCCTAGTTTTCATAATGTTTTGGAATATATATATATATATATATATATATATATATATATTTCATATAATTATCATCATTTTTTTAATACATATACTCAATGTGTTTTTTAGGGTTGGGTTAAATTGTTCTATATAGTTTATTGTTTTATGTTTGGTTTCTTGTAGCTAGCTCATGGGGTTCAAGAGAGACCTTCTGGAATGTGAATTATTTGGCCATGTTTGGGGTTTGTGGGAAACCATGGTAAATTATTTAAAAATTTGTTTCTATAGAGGTATCACATCAAGTGGCCATATCATGGGAAATATTTTAGACTGGATATTGAATTTTTGGGATTTGAGAGGTATGTTGCGAAAATAGACTAGCCAGCTTTTATCATAATAAGACACAAGATGCCATGTGACATTGGAATGTGTGTCTCTTGTATTGAATTTTGTTTTATAAATTTTTTTTCTTATGTTTTTTTTTACAAGTGTTTTTTTTCTTTTCTCTAATAATTATAAATTTCTTGCGTGCAGGAGTATGGCTCTGAGACATCATCCATGAGGTCCTCAAGAAGGTGAAACAAATTCACAATAAGGGAGCCCGCCTATAGATATCAATTCGATCATAATGATCATACCAGGATTCCATGTTTTTGATCAGGACAAACCATGATTTTAGAACACTATTGTAGGGGTAAAACCATGAGATGGAGGAGAGAGAGATTGATCACAATAGTTCATACATGATAAACCACTACCCTTTATATAGATGTCTGAACATCAAGTGTCGGAGGATTGTCTAGATAGTATCAATCAAATATTCTACTATACAGATACAAGAGAGAACACTAGGGTAATGTTCACAACATTCAGACTCAATGGGTCTGAAGAGTGATGGTGGGACTCTATGTTCTTGGAGAATAGGCATGTAGACTTGGATTATATGTGTTTTAAAACCATGTTCTTTCATTAGTTTTTTTCTAGATTCACTAATTCATTAAAGGTATCAGGATTTTTTGTCTATAAAATATATGGAGTGTTCAGTGTTAATATAAAAAAATAATTTTTTCAAATCTAGTCCATTTTTCTTGGTATATGGTGATGAATGACTAGGTGAAGTTAGAGAATTAACTATAGTGTTTGTGACTAGATATTAGAAAACATGTGTTCATGTTGAAACATTATACCTATTTGGACAATGATATATATATATCATTGAAGAAATGAATATGGCAAGCAAGGTTGGATTTCCAACCTATTCTCCTTCATCTAGTGGTAGCTTCAGTGGTGAGCATAGGATGAAGATGATGTTGAAAGATCATCATAAAAGTAGTAGAGGTGGGTCTTAGCAGTGAGCCTCCTCTCCATAATTTTTTATAGCATGTAATTTTTTTTGACAAGCTATTAGTCTAGAATGGTATGAAAAAAAACCTCTCATATTCCCAGGAATAAGTGAATAAACTTTTACTTGTTGGTCGCATACGAAATTCATTCTGCCTAAGAATATATCTCATTATGGCCAGGTTTCCTTAACTCCAAATGTTACTAAGGGAATTCTGAATATTATAATTTTACAATGCACCGGCAATAGGCCTCATGAGTGATGCATTTAATGAAATAGATGAGTGCCCGGCAGATGCTAATGCATGTTTGGAAAAACTAAGAGGTACTAGCCTTATTGATTTGATACTGGGGACTCCCAGTCATTTAAATATACATGTTTTGTCAGTGTTATTAATTATCCAACAAAACTTATATCCTATAAGATGTAGTAAATAAATCTTATTGTATTGATGGATGATAAGGATTTTATTTTTCACACTTGTACATTAATGATAATTGATATAGGGTTGATTTCTAATTTTCTCGTTCTTGATCTAGATCCTTTTGGAATCATCATTTGTATGGATTGTCTTATCACTCAACGAGTTGAGGTTAATTGTTATCATTAATATGATTCTTTCAATTATTCCAATGGGAGATCTCGTGAGATTTAGGGGTAGTGGGACCTTATTTTAGGTTGTTGAGAACCTACCCTCCAAATATGTTAATTATTCTATTGTGTTAAATACTAATGGCGTCTCATCTATTCTTAATCGTACCATTGTTGTTGAAGTGTTTTGTGACATTTTTCGAGATGATTTCATTAGTCTTCCTACGAAGTGAGGGGTATAGTTAATGATTGATCTGGTGAAAATTACATAAACAATATCAATAAATTATTATCATATGGATCTAATTGAGCTGAATGAGAAGAATATTTAGTAGGAAGACCGATTAGAATATGGTTTTGTTCTCACCAGTGTTTAACCTTGGGTAACATCAATTCTATTTTACAAGAATGGTGATAGATCACTTCCATTATGTGTGAACTATTAGATGTTGAACTGTGTAACAATTATTAAAAAATATACTTTTCCTTGTGAAATTATTTGTTCGATAACATTATGTGGGAATAGTGGTTTTAAATCATAGGTCATCAGTGGGGTTATCATCGACTTAGATTTTAGGAGTCTAATATACTGATGTCAAAATTGAGTAGTTGTTTTTGCCATCAATAATATATTGTCATTCAATTTTTCAGACTAATTATCCTACAAATTTTATGTCCATGATGAATCAGATACTCAATAAATAATATATCACATTAATGGTAGGGTTTGTGGATTATATATTACTTTACTTGAAATCTGATTGTGAGGGTGATCACCAATTGAGTTTGGTTTTAGAAATTTATAGAAGTGGATATTTGTAAGGAATTCCATGGAAATGTATATTATCGATTTAGATGTCATGTTCTTGGGCAATATATGTTTTTATCATGGATTATCAGTTGATCCAGATATGTTATGTGTTGTTTTGTTAGTGAAGGAACCATGTTATTTCATTCAGATACAAAGCTTCCATTGACATGATAGATACTACTGACGATTTCAAGTATATTTCTAAACTGGGGTCACGTTTGACTGCTATTACTAGGAATGTTGTTAATTTCACCTAGGATGTGATGTTTCATACTTCTGTCAATGAACTAAATTTTTTTGTAATGTTGGATCCAATTCTGGTCTTAGTTGAGTTTTTTAATGGATATGTGGTGTTTTATAATACTTCTGGTGCTGGTATGGTTTTTGTGATTATACAGGATTACCACATGGTATTTAATGTATCTCTTAATCATTAACCACATTAGTATAATAATCCACTAATGATTTATAGCATGTAGTAGTCATCCATTCACATAAATGTTGATGGCACTATCTTTTTGGGGAAAGGACTGCAATCATTTCTGATCGCAAGATTCTGGGATATATCATTTTTGATAAATAAATGATTCTCATATTGAGATGATTGGGTAGAATACTAATAGATGATTTAATTTGATATATCTTACATCCTAGGTAATGTAAGTTTTATTGTAGATTCATTTAGAATGAATATACCGTCAATGATATTCTTAAATCGATAGATGAGTGGAACCTTGTGGGGATTTTTCTCACAATCATCTGGATGCTGAAGGGGAATTTTTGTGGTGTAGTTTTGACAATGTTCATTTCTCATAATATATCATAGATTTAGTTTTGAAGATTTATTAGTAGGACATTAAGTTCATGAATACTTGAGAAATAGTTTATTATGGGGAGACCTTTTTGTGTTGATATCCCTCCACATATTTTATGATTCAATTTGGGAAAATTATTCTTCTCCCAAAATATATGATGCGTTTAGTCTTGTTTAATTGTCATAGATCTTCATGATCGATTCATCTAGAAACTATAAAGGTGTATTATGTTATTAGGTAGTGATTTTGGGGGTTGGGCATGATGTGTGACATCCTAGAGTTTCAGTCTCAATATTACACATGCCAATGGATAAAAGAAGATAACTTGAAACCTTATGGTTTCTGTCATTGTATTTCAATTCTAGTTTAGAAATGTGATGATTTATCTATGTATATCGTTGTTGGATTTCAATGACTCCATGGGGATCATTTATATCTGAGTAGATGTAGATATGTTAAAAAAGACATTAGTTTAATTCTAATCAAATAATCTAATAATGTTGATGATCCATGTAAGATGTATGTGCATGAGATTTTGAGGATTCATGGGATTACATATTATATTATTTTAGATATTGATCCTACGTTTAACACTAGGTTATCATGGAGTCTCCAATAGTAAATGGGAACCCAAGTTAAATTAAGAACATCTTACCATACATTAAAATATTTCCAACCAGAGCAATTAATTCAGATTCTAAAGGATATTCTATATTCCTGTGTCATTAATTTAATAGGATGATGTGATAATTATTTGTGATAGTATTATATTATTTAATAGATTATTTATTATTCATTAATCAGAATGGATCCAATAGTGGTACTGTATTGTCGCATGTGCAGATTATATATTTATTGGTATTAGGTGGGTTAAGTGTCTTAATTTGGACCAAAATTTGTTTTGGAAACATCTATGATGATTTAAGATGTATATTGAATACTAGTTATATCCATGAGATAATAAAAGACATATTAATATTGGAGTTGCATACCTTTGGACAATTTTGTAGGTGACATGGTTTTCTTGAATGATTCTAATCAGTTTGGTCAAAATCAAATTGGAAGGATGGGAAATTCGGATCTTGGATATGTTTGACCATTAAAGGTCACTGAGAATCCCATATAAGTTCCTTATCTAGGATAATTTCTGATTTAGATTATTGGTATTCATGATTATTTCAATATATATCATCACTAGAAACATGATCCAAATCCCTCTCTTGTTCTGATTTGTGATGAAATGGGGTTATAGCCTTATGCTTCTATTCATGTGATATTAGATGACATTGGTTACTCTCAAGTGACATTTTTTAATGAGATGTAGATTTAATTTGTCATAATTCTATCTATATAAGGATTATATTCTCATGAGACCTGGGAAAGAAAATCATTTTTGAGGGAGCAGTGTATTGATTTCTTTCTAGGGATTACATCTCCCACATGACATTATGTGGATGGATTTTCATTACAATGGGGGTGTTCATAACATATATATTCTGTTTTATTAGGAAATCGATTAACAAAATTGTGGTTTTCCCCTACATTGATATTGAGAGAATAACTATAATTGTGAAGTCAGAGATATTTTAAAAATTTCTAATTAAATATATTTTTTTGCATGATACTAGAAGAATAAATTTTCTGTAACTGGGTTATACGCCATGTAATTGTTGTTTAGTACAATCTATGAATGATGATTCATTATATGAAATATTACATTCCATGAATGGTGGTTTTACATTGTTCATTCTACATAAACAAATTTTAAATATGATTTGATGGATTTTTTTGGCCTATTTGTACACTGAGGATTTCAGGGCGGGTAACTGTATTACATATTGAGAAACTGCCCGCATCCAATTTTATAAATTTATGAGAGATTATTTTTGTAATCCTTCACTAATCCTCTTAGATCATTAATTTTATATCATCCCGTGAGATTTTTGGATACGCAACACCACCTAGATCGATCTTTCGGAAACATGTCCTCTATTTTGGTTGCAGTACACCTCCACAGGTAAGCAAGATCAGTGTTCCTTCATATCTTTTGACCATGATATTTTCATTGGGTGGTTTTTTTATCTAATTTTGTTTGCCTGGTGATTTTTCATGGTTAATTACATGATCTTTTGTGTGATATTTTTCTTGAGGCTTTCTCATCATTTGGTTGTAGTACGGTGGGAATTCATCTAGGAGGTTTGTAGGATTCCACTATTTCAAAGACCCGATGAAGTCTAAATTGAATCAATATTGATTTGAACTTTCCTATAGGGTATTAATTGTATTTTTTGGGTATCATTGATTGTGGATTTTTTTGTAGGCATGAGGAACCCATGATTTTAGATTTTTAGTTTCTATCCATAGAATATGATAATGGATCTAGTTGTTTTTGTTTACAATTTGATTCATATAATAAATTGGAATGAGATTTTCTATTTATGATTGAAAAGGGTTTTCAATAAAAAAAGTTTATTCCATAATTATTGATAAATGAAGAGAAAATTGGTATTTTGGGGGGATTAAAATGGAAGCTGTGAAATCATATAGAAATAGTTTTTAAGGAATCAGATATAATTGTGGAAAAGAGCATGTGGGTTACCTTGGGTACATAGGTAGAAGGTTTATTTTGTGTCCATCATGCCTTATTTTTTGTGATTATCAGGTAGTATTAGCATTCTTCTATTTCCTAGGCCCATTGTACATGGATATTTATAATGGTATTTGGTGGGGGGTTCTCACAGGGTATTCCTCTGTGTCCAAATCCCATTGTTCTATGATTGGAATTTGTATACATGATTATTGTGGTATGAGTATTCATGACCTGGTCCTGTAGTATTCCTTTGTATTTTTATAACATTTCTTTTGATTTATATTTCTTTTATTTTTATGTTATCCATTATATGGATGATTATTCTTTTAGAAAATGATATGTAAAATGTACATTGAAATTGATATACACAATTTTATTTTAGAATTGTTAGAAATGGATGGGTTTACCATATATTATATAAAAATACATTGCTGATTATCATGCGATGTTTAATTAAAAATGAGCAAAATATGATATTTAGAATGGCATTTGATATGTAACATAGGGGTGTGATCCTATTGATCTTGTTAACTCACACCTTATGCATCTCTTTCATGGTGTGTAGACAATTGTTGTCATATTCTACATGGAAAGGAAAGGTGCTACAGTAAAGCAATTACTTTTTTGTTAGCCATTTTTGTAGCTAAATGTGAGATTATAGAAGTTCATTCATGGCATATTCTAATATAGATCTTTGTTCTGGGTCCTTTATAGTCGGACATGCCCTTTTGGGTTTTTAGCACTTTAATTTTTTTTCTAATTTAGTTGTTTTATTACAATTGTGCCATATATATATCTTATTAGTCTTCTGGTTTTACTTTTTATTTAGTACATATATAGAATGTGATTGTTAAGGTTGTGTGAAATCATTCCCTCTCATTCGTTATTTGATGCATGAGGGCTTGTCGCCAACCCATGGGGATAGAGAATGCCCATTAAGTACGTGACAAATCAGGTTAGGATATGAGTTTGAAGGAAACCATGTTTGGTTCATTACATAACATATCTAATAATTTACTTTTTCACAACCAATGAAAACTTAGTCCACATTGTGACAAAATTCTATTTCAATAATACTGGTGTTATATGTCACAATGTGAAAAAAATATCACACCATAATTCCTAAATTATTTTTTCTCTCTATTAATAATACAACAGGTTTAATGATCACAAATACTAGTAAAAATATTATATAAATATATTATCATTTCATATATTACCCAACTAGTGAAGTGTTATTTTATGCATACCTTCCAAATAATAATAGGACCCCAACAATTTCATCATCAAATTATTGCCATGTGTTTATATTTTCAAAGTTTCCATTCTTGGAATTTAACATGCCATACATAAATTTGAACATATGATTATAGGGGTATGTATTATATGATCATTCACATGGTTCTCCATTTATAATTTCCCAATGTTAATTCAATGATAACAACTAAATTATGTCTATTGGATTCTATTTTTTAATATAGGTGTCTATTGAATTTTTTTTGATAAAGGATTTGTCTTCACAGTATTCTAAAATATAATGGGAATTTATCCAAAATATTCATTGATGCCTTATGGAAACAAAAAATCATTGTCTTATCTAGTGAACCAAGGATAATGGTAGTCGGAATTATTCATTATTAATTGTAATATTATGAAATCAGTGGTGGGTTCATGTTACTTCTTTCTATTTTTATTTATTTGTCCCTGAATTTTTTGGCTCCAAATTTTTACATTTAATTTATTTCTCATGATCCCTTAGTTTTGTAGGATGTTGAGTTATAAAACATATCATTTAATAGGATCTACAAATGTTTTACATTAAAAAGATAGTGAGACAACATTCACCTACCCTTCACTATCATTCACATTGTAAACCTGACCCATAATAGTCACTGAACAAACCTCATGGGTGATAAAATGAAGCCAAATATTTCTATTTGTGAACTATTATAGGATCATACGTCGTCACTACTACCTTTGTTATCGTCGTAATTTTTAGACATCCCCTTCACATCTATGATATCATAACTTTGGTCATTTTTCATAGTAAGTGGTTGGGAAACATCACATGGAATAATAAAAATATCAAAATAATTATTAAATTCAGGTTGAGTATTACATTCATCACAATTTAATTCGCTAATACATGCATGATCATCTATATTATGACGGTATATTTGAATACAATCATCAATTTTCATATGCATGGTAACACCATTATATTATTACTTGTGGTCACCATATGTGACTTCCATATATGCATAATATATATATATTGAAAAAAACTAATTTAAGGAGATTTACTCAAAATTTGATTCATAGTTATTTGGCCTTCCAAATAGAATGTACCCACATTTTTTTAAAACAATCATATTTAATGAATTTTGTTCACCTAGTATGTTATTAAATCAATTTTTAAACATGGTTGAAACTATTTGTTTATATTAAATTGTTTTACAAAGAATGTGCGAAAATAAATACATAACTAATTATATATAATTATATTATTTTTGTATGATGATTTATTTTATTATTAAGTAAAATACTTTCAAATAAAACATGACATTAAATTTTTCAACTAATTGATGGATATGTATTAATCATTTCATTCATTTCCTATTTTTTCTCCAACCAGTATTGTGAACTTTTACAGAAAAATTACATAATATATTCTCTATAGATTCTATTAGAACATGAATTTGAAGAATGAATTGATATATGTGAAGAATATAATAATAAATTCATCATAAATGGATCACCTTCAAAGGATCATGAAAAATCGAATAAACTAAAATTTAATTACATTATTCAACTATTTATTTGTTATTTGGTTTTTTTTTTTTTTCAATTATCATGTTCTCATACGATTCTTATCTATCCTAAATACTATATGTATAATTAATTTTATAACATCAAATCCTGAGGATTTCTATATGTATTTTTATTTAAATGATTATTTAGTGAAAATAATTTTGTTGTATTCTAGTTCACAAAATCATTATGAACCATCATGTTAAATTTAAATATAATATGATTTTGAATGTAATTTTATAAATCTAATGTTTGATAAATTACAAATATGATTTCATGATTTTGACATCATAAATGATTTTTTTGTCTTTGTGATTTTCCATTAGGATTAGAGTTTCCCAAAAAAATGAATTCTAGTTTTTGTCAATTGTAGTAGTTAGATGGTACCTGCTTTTCATTGAATGGGAGTGAATAATTTTTTATTATAATACAAATAATATTATGATAGCTTAAAATGATGGTTTGATAATGCCTAATCAGTTTTTATGGAACATTTTAAAAAACATGTATGTTAACCAACTCAAAAACTCTCCAACAAAGATGATGAATTAGTTCACTTAGAATTTATGTAGAGAGACAATGGAGGAAATATTATTTAGTATCCTTAATATTGAGAATTTGTCAAGAAATTATCATGTTGGTTTCCTAGATGAACATGAATCTGGTTCACTTTGGAAATAAAAGACAGAATAAAATTAACTACAAAATGAAATTGAGATTTTTAATTAATACAATGAATGAGAATAAATTTTTCTATAAGATATCATAACTTTTTAATGCCATTAATGTGGAATATATTAGAAATATGCAATTTAATGACATAATGGGAATACCCATGATGAAAAATCAGCATGGATTTATGAGTAATGCTAATATCTATGATTATTAGGATAATTTAAATGAAATATGAATGGTAAGAGGTTCTGATGAATAGTGTGATGAAGTATACATAATGGATTGAATTGGAAATTGGTTGAATGAAGTATTTATGTACTGGAATTATAGATTTATGTTATATGAATATATATAAGGATTGTTTGTAAAAGTATTTCATTATTAATTTTCAAAATTATATTAAATGATACTGATGGACTGGTGAAATGATTTAATGGAGGGTGATATTCTGTTGAAGGTATTATAACCCAAAATTTGTTTTGGATATTGAGAATTTTTTTTGGAAAAAAGTTGTTGGATATGAATAATAAATTGGATATTATTTATTTCCATGAAAAAGAGTAATGATTTTTGGAAAATATAGTTAATGAAATAAATAATTTGGTTTAGCTTAGTTCAATATTTAAGAACAATATCCACAAATATGTTTTTATTTGTGTAATGACTATATTGGAATGTTTTCATTATGATTTTGTGAAAATTTGTTTTCTTACCAGGATTTAAGATAATACACGACGAATATATTCACATGTTTGGAATGTGACAATCAATTTGTTCTTTTTTTTTGTTTTGGGGATTGATTAAAATATTATTTTGTAAAATATAGAAACCTTATTTCTAAGCATTTGGATTTTAGTATTTTATGAAATTCTAAATGGTTTAACATTTATTGAATGGTTTTTGATTAAAATTGGATTTGGTTTTAGATATTAACATATTAAAACACCAAATGATTATTTATTAATTATTTATAATTATTGTTCAAATTTTTTAACAAGACATATAATTAATTGTGTATCATAATATTTGGATGTTATTTAGTTCTCTAGAAAAAAAAAGAACCTCCCCTATTAGAGTGTAAGATGAGGTAAATATTCATTATGGAAAACCAAAAGGATGAAATAGTATTTATAATGAGAAAATATATCAATTAATTACATTATCATATTTTTGAGTGTAGATGGAAGTGATTTTCCCAAATAATTTTAAAATGAATCTTAAAATGTATTCTTTTTACTATTACCATAATTTTTCAAGAAATCATCGACCTTTTCCACTCATCGTTTATTTATGTCATTATGGTCATTAACATTCTATGGATCACCTATATTCTAATGATCCATGTTATATATCACTATTTATAAGTATTTTCATCTTAGTCTTCTCTTCAATTTGCATGTTTTCAATTCCAACCATTGGAAATCTCTCTTGGAAACTAGTTTGTGTTATTCTTGTTGATTTTTTTTCATCCATTTCACTTTTTAAACATAAATATTTACTATCAATTTTTATAATGTTAGATTTTATAGAAAAATGTAAAACCATTGATGAATGAAATGAAATTTTAGGGGGAAATTAAATTTAATAGTGTTTTTTGAAACAACCATATATATTGTAAAATATATATATTTATAATGAATTAAATATTTTATATATTTTTCATTAAATGAAATATATATTTTATCTCATGAAAAATGAAATAGTAATTTTAAATGAAACACTTCATATTATTTAAATATAAATAACCGAGTTATTAACTAGATTTTGGAATGAAAGGATAATAAAAATTAGAAAAAAATTTAATATATGTTTTACACATGCATAACAAAATATTTATAGAACAATTAATGAGATATAAAAATAGACATCTTTTTAAAGTAAGAGGAAATCATTCTATTAGTAACTATTTGTATGGGAACATTTATTTTACATTAGTAAGTTAAAAAATAACTTCATGGTAGTAATACCAATTATATTTACAGATTTTATATTTAGTATACTTTTTAATATTAATTTTATTAGTTTTATAAATAATAGATATTAATAAATCAAATTTTACAGTTAAAATTTTATTTTTTAAAAAATAGTTTTATTTGTTTTGTTAACTTTTATTTAAAAATTATTAATACATTGAAAAATTAAATTTTTAAAAATATATTTCTCTATTAAATCATATTATCATAATTTATATATTTTGAATTTTTTGTATTTTTCTGAGAAGTTTCATTTTTTAATGAATAATGATCTATATGTTTTTTATTAAAAAATAAATTTCCCAAAATATAACTTACAATGATAAAAAATTTAATTGGTTTGAAAATAACATTGAATTAATTTTAAATAAATTAATAATATTTGGTTATTATATTCAATTTCATATAGACATGTTTTACAAAAACATTATAAACAATATGAAATTTTTTCATTAAAAACCTGCTTCTTTGTCACATCTGTAAGATTAATTTTAAAATAAAATTTCTCTCACATATGATTGTAATATTGAAAAATGGAATAAATATTTTTATTCAGATTAATTTGTAATTCATATTAATTTCAACTGAATTTTTTAATAAAAGCATTGTTTAAATTTTAAGAAATAATTTTAGTGGTTACAGTCTAAATGGTAATATAGAGGGTTAATATGAAATGATAAGGGTTAAAATGGACTATAATATGAATTCCTGGACCTAGATGAAACATAACAGGTCCCCTGAGCACAATGGGCTGTATAGCTTCAATCAAATATTTCCAAATGCCAGAGGTTGCCAACTAGCCACGAGGGCCTAGGGTGTGTCTGTGGGATGACTATCCACTCATTAGAAAAGTGTAACACAACTAAAGAAATATAGTTTAATAGTAAACAAAATAAGAAAAGTAAATAATATAAATAAATAGTAGAAGAAAAAATATGCAATAGGTAAATGAGAATAACCATCTCTATATCAACAGAAACAATGATGATTTATGACCTTTCACTAAAAAATTAGAAAAAATGGATATATGAGAATAGGACTAACATGTTCCACAATGTAAAAGGAAAAAAAGTACAACTTCGTGCACCATGAGATGCAACTCGATCATCTACTATCGATATCCATCCTATATAGAAAGAAATTAAATGTTTGAAGTTGTATTCTTCCCTTTTTCAACACCTAATACCTTGTAATCTAATCCTGGTACAAATAAACCCCCTGCTAGTGTGTGAGAAAAATCTCAGTGGGATACCACCAACGATATCTATAACATTAGGCCCATGTAAAAGCATATATTAGTGTGCTAGAATGTATATAATATTTGATGAAAGCAATTCAATGTAACTAAATACCCAATTACCATCTTCATCGATTAGATGATGTCTGAAAATGTGACCAATTCAATAATAAAGATATTACCATTTAATGTTAATATTCCACATGAGGAATATCTAGAACAGACATCTTATCATGATATTAAATGTTGTGAAGATCACAATACATTACAAGAAACACTAAAAATGATATCCAGTAAGGGAGTTCTATGGTAACAACCATGGTAATGTAGATCTCACAGAACTCAAACTTCATAGTATCTGATTCTAGATAAGTGGTCATAGTGTTATCCAAGGAGTGTAATCCATGGATGTTCACAATAAGTCACCTAGTGAGACTAATTTGATCTACCGAGGTAAAATTGGTCTATGTAAAGACATGGCTATGTGTGATTTCACCATGGCACCTACTAGTCGAAGTTGGATCCAAGGAGTGTATCTGAGATATCCTGTAATATTGAAAAGGACACTATTATAGTATATCGGGTATATGAGGAATATAGATGAAACAAAGTCTATGTGGGTATCAACCTATGAAAACTACATCCTTTAATTGTAACAGGGTTCTTGATTCCAATGGTATTCTCTTCTTAGAATCAAATGGGAGATCGAGTAAGTCCATTCTTTTTGATATTTCAATCATATAATCATTCATTAGGATGAAGACTTGACTTCCATTAGTATGGATCATTAATGTTTCATTAAAAAAATTTACTCATGACATCATTAACCATTATATAATATTAAAATATTGTGGTACTCTCCACTACATTACATCAATATGGAAAGGGTTTCAACAGATAAGTAATCGTTATTAAATAACTTTTGAAAAGGCCATGTTATGTACTTAGTATACTTTCTAATAAATAATTCAAATATAATAACAATTTGAAATAACTAACCATAGGAGGTTTGAGTGTTAATAATAGATGGTAAATTCCATTATAAATTTATCGTCAATAAAAATTCATCTATTATTGAAATACTCACCTTTAAAATGGTCAAGAAAAGGCACACTTGAACAATGAATAATATTTTCCGAAACAATAAAATAGCAAATATGGCATAACGTTCGACATGATGTTGATTGAGTTATGGGTTTAACTATTAAAAACGAATCACATATTTAGAAATATCATAAAAATAATATTCTAACAAGTATAAAAATTATAATGTAAATTTATGAAATGACTTTCACAAAAATTTGATGGTCTCACCCAAACATTAAAAAAATAATGATCTTTAGGGATAAGTTATATACCGACAACCAAAGGGTTGTACAATCCTTCTCCTCTAGTATCGACCACACATTTGGGTTATATTAGAGTATATCTAAGAAAAGTTGAATAACAATCACACACCGATATATAGGAAGATACCAAGAGGCAAAAGGAATGGCTAAAGATGACTTGATTAGTTACCATTGTACATCCAACATGATGAATGGATGCTGAATCAGATGTTAAATGAAGGAGATATCTTGATCCCTATATTGTGACTTAAAAAGCTCCAAATAGAGAAGAAAATTTTTTAATACCACTGGTTATCATTGTATAGTGTAATGGATGGATTAATAGACCATTAAGGAAAAAACTAAAAATTTTCCCAGAAAATTGGCCACCACATGGTTAGTCCACAATGTTTTTTAAACTGGGTGAAAACCAGGTGAGAGGGATTTTCTCAAATTGTTTGGCTGAACAGTTTGATAAAACTGTGTGTAAGCCATGAACATGTTACTAGTAAAATGGTCCTTCATATGGTTAGGTCGCACAGTTGTGCAACAATTGTGTGAGGTGGCTCTATCTGAAAAAACATTATTCGCATTGTTAGGGAAACCATTCAAAAATCCTACACAACATACTCTAAAGAATGTCTAGATAATGTTTTCCCAAAAAATATGGGATTTGGTCTCCCATAAATCAGCGAACAGACATGCAACTTTTACTAATCCCTTATGCGTCAATATTAGATAAAATTTAAATACTTGGATGGAATAGTAAAGGATCCACACATGAGTGAAATACCGGGTACATACAGTCTTCCCCCATTAATAGAACCCCCCCATGAGTTCTCCTTTAAATTGTAAGGAATCAATGTATGAGAACATATTAGGACACTGGAAATGTACAACGACATCTATCTCTCATGCCTATCATGTACGTGACCATACATCCATATCCCCCATACAAGAAGGAAAATCATGTTTCAGAGAGACTTCGTTCTATAGTCAAGGCTGAGTAATGGATATTCCTTGAAGGTAGCATCGACATCTGACAAAAATTCATTGGTATCAATGCTACGAGATGGGTCAGTGTGATTTCTCTGAAGTTGTGATACATGAAAGACATCATTCATGGAATGGTACCACTAAGGTAGTAAAAGCCGATATGATACTAACATGACACTCTCTAGAATTTCAATCATCCTGAACTAACAATATGGTTAATTTCCCTACTTCTTGAACCATATATCTCCCATTATATATGATATCTAATGGAAAACATGATCCCCAACCTCGAGCAGAAGAGGTCATTGATGACTATCAGTATAATATTTATATCTAGACTAAGCAGTAGTCATATGCTTTCTAATACTCAGAACTTATTTTGAAGGCTCCAGAAGCTGATGATGACATTGTAAGGCTTACTCAACTTCATCTATCTAGCACATGGGTGAACGACATAACCTTCTATATAATTCCTCAAAAGGATCCATCTGAATCGTCTCTTGAGAACTGTAATTATAAGAGAACTTAATGAGAGGCATATTATTCTACTATGAACCACTGAAATTGAGGACACATACTCATGGAATATCCTCTACAACATGTATTAACCACTCTGACATTCCATCTTTATGATGGTGAAAATATATTCTCAGAAGCACTTCAGTTCCCAAATCTTTTTTCAATCAATTCTATAACCATGAAGTGAAAAGAGCATCCCTTTCTAAAATTATAGTACATGGAACCTTGTGTTTTTATATGATCTCATAGACATATAATCTTCCCAAATCATCTTATGAGAATGTATCCCATTCAGGAATGATGTGGAATAAATTCTTTTTTTGATCAATGACTACCTAGATAGCATTACTACCCCTCGAAAACCAAGGTAATTCGACTACCAAATACATAGCAACATCTTCATATTTCCCATCTAGATCTAGATGTGGATGTAAATATCTTACAGGTATCTGCTGCTTTTCCTTTACCTACTGATAGGTTGAACACCAAGTGATGAAGCATACAATCTGGCCATTCATTCCAGGACACCAATACTGGTGTCTCATAACTCGATACATCTACGAGACTCATGGATGAACTTCCCAATGAGAAGTATGAGAATATTTCATCAAATAGAATCTCAAATATATAGGAACACAAATATTTCATTGCATAAATATGATGTTTCCTTTATCCACAGACCTATCTGGATTTGGTATGTCTCCTTTTATTCACTCGGAAAGAACAAAACCATTATGATTTTCAAATTTCCTAGTATTCACCTTCTCAAGAAGTAAAGATGTAACTGTTAAGGCAGATAAGTAATACAACTCATGACTATCATGAAAATCTGTATGATGTTATAAAAAGAGGGCCATTAACTTCCTTTCATCACTGACTTCATGTACTTTATGCATTTGAGTTTACTCCCTTATTACATCAGAGACCAAATTTCCCATTCTAGGCATATAAGCATGTTCAAAATCAAATGATTAAAGAAATTCAACCAATTTCTATTGTCTATGTTTTAGATCATGCAATGAAATGAAATACTTGGGGATATTTTTATGTATATACACCACAAAGAGGTCTCCAAAAAGATAATGTCTCCATCAATGTAAGACATTGGGAACATCTTCTAGATAAAGGTTGTGTGTTGGGTAACTTCTCTCGTGAGGCCTCAATTACAGAGAATCGTACAGAATAATATTTTTCTTCCTACTTAAGAATTTATCATAGGCCAATGCATGATTCATTATAATAGTTGATATAAAATTTAAAATGATCTAGAATAAATAGAATGAGTGTCGATAAAATCCTCGCTTTCAGTTCATGAAAGACATTCTCTTAGTATTCTGACAAGAGGAACTTAACAAAAATCAGTGTATGTCCAGTTATTGGTGAATATATATGTGTAATGTCTTTCATGAAACACCTAAAATACAAGGAATCCCTATTAATCTCATTATATCAAACACATTATTGGACTTCTTCTAGGAAACAACATAACTAACCATTTCAGGGTCAACAAACACTCCTGATTATGAGATAATATAACATAATAATTGGACCTTTTAGATCCAGATGTCGGATATATAAATCATGGGTTAAATCCTATGCTCTCTTAGTGTATTCAAAATGATCTCAAGATGTTTTTCATATACTTTACAAGTGTGATAATACACAAAAATTGTGTCCAAAAAGACCGCAAGAAAAGAGTCCATATAGGGGTGTAAACCCCTATTCATCAAATTCATTAATATGGAATGTAGATTCATAAGATAGAATGTAATTACAATATAATTATACATATCATACCTTCTATATAATGTTTTAAGATGTATGTCTAATTGACTGACTCAAAAATGATGATAACCCAATATCAGGTCCATCATTGATAACACATTTTCACCATAGAGCTGGTTATAGTGATCATCTATTCTATGAAGTGGATACCAATTACTGTCCTTAACCCAGTTCATCCTTCTTTAATCCATGCATTGATGTAAGGTTATTTTTTCCTTCTTGGAGAAATGCACAATTGAACCCCCAATAGGATATACTAGGATGTATAAATCATTTCCATATATATCCATTATCTACTGATTGAGATCCTGAATCTCAGTAGGTACCATTATATATAAAGGAATGGGAATTATTGCTACTCCTGGAACAAGATCAATTGTATACACTACCTATCTCTTAGGATGATAGCTATAAAAGTCATCAAAATATACATCCTTGAAATGATCAACATCTAGAGGGAAAATAGTATTAAGAAATTGTTTATCCTCCATGAAAAGATTAGCAATATGGGTTGTCAACTCACCTAGCTCATAGTCCTTATGTCCAACTCTGATAGCCTAGACATGAAACTCACCATTTAAAGGTACCATCTAGATTCAATCGATGTAAAGGAGACCCTAAGGCGTTTTTATTCTTACAAGGCGTGATAGAGGACTAACAGGACCATCTCGATGATATCATTCTAGCACATCATCTCGAGGACATGGAGATTCCAAAATAAATAGTAACAACCTTAATTATGGGGATAGTCCGTGCACTGGAGTATTCCATCTATCTGTATTCCCAATTGTGTATTGAGTGTATTAACACCATAGTAAAAAAAATATATCTAGTCCAAGAATTTCGAGGAAATATGCATAAATAAAACTGTATGAAGCACATATATCAACCAAAGTGGAGATAATAGTGAAGGATACTACAATAGTACCTCGTATAGTAGACAATCCTACATCCTGATCCTTTGGATTCAGCTGTAAAGCATGCAACTGACCTGATCCACAACTAAGTGCAGTAGATGGATTACTATGATCATTACTGCTCTGCTGGTGCTGCTGGTGATCAGGGATCAGACAACCATGGCCATGGCCTCCCCTATGGATAGACATGCCAATGCTATTCCAACTCCCTGGCTAATGGGGCGCAAAAAAACTCACTATTGTAGGTGGAACAGATGCTGATCTGAAATCCACGTAAAGCTGGTGGAAAGGTCTTGCAGAAACACTGATGATGACCCACATGGATTGAAGCGGAGCACTCTATAGGGTCTCTATCACATTGAGGCTTATTATTCCTTGGTCCTACATACTAATGAAACACTACCGATATATCTAATTGGATAATATGGCTTCCACATCCCTGAGAGAAACCTCAAAAGAATGTTTCCTACCTCCGGAATAACTACGGTCCGGACGTGGCACTAATCCTTTAAACCTGGTACTCGTGTTTTCCCTCAGTATACGATCAGTGATATGGGTCTGATTAACTATTTCAGAGAAATTAGTAAGGTGAAAGAAATTCATATGAGTTCGGATGGCATACATGAGCCCATCCTCAAAACATCTAGTACATGAAAGCTCGTAACATGCTAGATGTAGTGAAAAGCATTGTCAATCAGTGAAACATTCTGAATATTCCATTACTAATTTAGAACCCTCCTCGAGATTCATGAACTATTTTTCTCTCTTAGCTCTTAGATCCTAAGGAATGAAGTGATCATAAAAGGAAGGCTATAAATAATCCCATAACATGCCTTGATGACGACCAAACAGGGTAACCAAATCCCACAAAATATGGGTCAAATCATAATGTGTGTATGTATAATTCATGATTATCCTATGTGGAGGCATTTCTAGATGCTCAATGATAGGTAGCATAGCCTCTATCCATGAATCAAAAGCCTGAGAACCACCATCCCCTGAAAAAGTATGTGGATGGTGATACTAGAACTCATGGGTCAGATCAACCTTCATATGTGAATCCAATGGAGCACCACTAATATATTTTATAAGACATAGAAAACAATCACAACCATTTGAATCAGTTATTGGATCAGGTATAATAGTTGGTTCCTCATGTCGCACTCGTAGAGGTAAGATTGGAATCTCAGTGCCTACTATGTCTAGAACATGATCATCACTACCGTCCTGGAAAAAAATAGGAGGGCGTCGCAGTGGAATTGATCTAAAAAATCTATGAACATTCCTCAGAACAAGAATAGAATAATGGATAGCTCCACCAGGAGGAACTAAACGTACGAAAACACACTACCAAAGGTATACAACCCAAACTACCATGTTAGATGGCCAAGTATCTGTAAGTTATCACGTATAAGTTTCATGTCATTTTTCAGTTATTTTCCTAGATCACTTCTATACAATTCATATAAATTAAATTAAATGAAAATTATTTGAAAAAAATTCATTTTAAATTTAAATATTTACATTATAATGGATATCCAATTTAAGGAATCAGTTCACAAAGACCTATCACTAGAAATGACAACCACATTTTTATGGCACAATGGATAAAGTCAGTAAATAAATCATCAGAACCTGTGAGGGACCACACACCTCATGAATATAGAAAAACAATCATGGAATCATATCTAATTGTAGTATGTGTTCATGTAAATATCACATCATCACTAAACAATTACAAGCATATCAGACAACGAAAAGCAGTTAAATAAACCTATATGGATTTGAAATTTACACGGCATGTGAACTCATGGTGACCATAATGATGCATGTAACAATTCCCAATGCCATAATATCATCAATCTAAAGATGAAATAAATATAAAAACATTAATTTCAACAACACCCCACAACATGTTTGTCACGCAATGTATATATAATATCAAATGTAATAGGAAAAAGGAGAAAAACAATTATAATTTAGGAATCATTGTTTTTTCCCTGAACATGGGTGCCAAACACCTAAGAAAGTCTTCAGACTATGTGTCATGACTTCCTATTATCTAATATATTGACTGAAAATAGTAATGAAAGAAAATAAAACATCTTTTACAACACATTGGGACGTCTTGGATCCAGATTCCACATAACAGGTTCCCCGAGCCCTGTTGGCCACATGGCCTCAAGTGCATCTCTCCGAACACTAGAGGCAACTGACTAGTATCGGGGGCCTAGGGTGGTTATGTTGGAAGAAAATTCCATCAATATTAGTGTGTCGAATAGTGTAAGGAATATATATGAAAAGTTACTAGTTGAATCAATATAAATAATATAAATAAACATTGGAATCAAACTGATGCAGTAGGTAAACGATAATTACCATACCTGTATCAACTGAAACAGTGATGATGTAACAAAATGGTACTAGAAAACGTTTAATAATGGATACAATACAATTTATATGATATGTTCCATAATATAAAACAAAAAATTACTATTTTAAGCATCTCGATTCCCAACTCTGTCATCTGCTATCAAGATTCATCCTAAACAATACGCAATCATGTGTTTGAAGCTATATGCTTCCATTATTCAACTCCTTCAACCATGTAATATACACAAGGTACCAAATGGCTCCTATAGAGGGTGTTAGATAAATATAAGTGGGCCACCACAAATGTGGTTTATGACATCCACACCATTTAATGAAATATAGCAATGTGTATTAACATGAATATAATCTAAAAGATGCAGTACACTATAACTGAATATAAATGTACATTCATTATAACTTGTGTGAAGTCTGGGGCCCTTATGGTCCATTACATTTCTATATTCTAGTGTTTGGGACATCCTGGACCTCATCAGTGAGCCCGAAAAGCGGTAGAGTCAGTGGAATGGTGTCACTATGGTGCCACCTATCAGTGCCAAAAGAGGGGCCAAGGATTCATTCCATAATTGTCTTGTAATGTTTTTCATTTTTTTTGTCTTCTAATCCTTTTAATTTTGTTCAAAAAAAATTTAATGATCATAAAATATTTCATCAATTCCCAAGATTAGGGAGACCTTTGTGTTAACAAAACATGTTTATTATCACAACTTTTCCAGGTTTCTCACCCTCACTCATGTTACATGTTTTCACCATTTAAAGGATTTAAATTATATCAAAACCATTATCACCACAATTCTATGTAAAATTATTAAATAATAATAAATTCAAATTTGTGTAACTTCCCAACTGTGTGGAGAAACCATGACCTACCATTAAAATTTTTCATGGTTTCATATCTCATAACTCTAGGATAATGCATTTTATCACTAGGGATCGTATACTTCCCTTGTATATATTCATTTCCATTGTTCATTTCAAGACCCTCTTAACGAGATAATCCATGTGCCTATGCTTAAATGCTTCCCACTCAACCATTGTGGAGTTTTTCCTACTCTATGCACAACCACAGTTCTTAGAGAGAGGGGGAAAAATTTATCCATGATCATATAACTAGGGGGTTTCCATTCATCTCCCTTTAATGTATATCATGCTGCGTGGGTATGACAATGCTTCCCTTAGAATGTGGATGAAACCAAACCTTATCGAATAAAATAAACAGATTATAAATAATGAAGGGATGTGTTTGTTGATGTTGTTTCTATATTTATTATATACAAGTATTTATGTTGTGAGTTTTATTTTCTTATAAAAACGAATAATAGTGGTCATTGGTGGTCCTTACATGAGAACAATCAACCTATGTTTTCTTGATAGTCTAGTGATTGAATGTATGCGACATGGAAATATGTTAATCATGGAAATATGGTCGATTAAATTGATTCCCCGTGAATATGAATCCATATGTGATCTCCCCAGATAAACAAACTGAATGAAGGAACATGAAAAATTGTCTGGATAAATCTGAAAAAACATTTGATCTATTCAGCTAATAATCACAGTTATTCTTCTTGATGCTTGTAGGGAGACATGTATGGGGATGCGATCCCATGTTGTAAAATTTTTCCGATGTGGATCTAATGATGTGTGAGGCCAAATTTTGGGGCTTCATTTGTTTTAAATACTTTGTGGGATCTAACAGATCCCTTTTCTTGTTTTTACATTACAAGAGTACTGGGTTTGAATGCTAAAATGGATACATGTTTATTTTTTTCCGTCCATGGCTTGTGGTTATGCCAGTTAGTTTCCCAATAGTGAAGGATTATTTAAATGTAACACATGAACATGATAACAAGAACGGGTTGTATGTGGATTTGTTTTCAAGAAAGAGATGTTCTCTGGATGTGGCTATTGTGTTTTTTGATGAAGGAATATTAATGATGGTGTTTTCAGGGGGAGGGTGTTTTTCCCAACATTCTTATGAGTGGATGTTTATTAGATCCTTTCATTCCATCTCCCATGTATCCCAAGTATATTCGAGAAGGTCGTGATGTCCTAAGGTTAATTATTTCCCAATACTATTAGAATAATAAATGTTGTGGTTTTTGGCCCTAGTGTGTGTGGGTATGATTATTTCCCAAGAATATTCGGGATGAACCCAGGTGTCTTCAAGAAAGGTAGCTATTATTCTGTCCTAGGTGTCTTCAGGAGTGGAAGTTGTTGTTGTGTCCCAGGTGTTCATGAGAATGGATTTTTGTCATTGTGGTGGACTAGGTGACTACAGGAGAGATTTTTTGTTGTGATATCCCACAAGGTGGTTGTTAGAGAAGTAGCATCACTACATTTGAAATTATGAGGGAAGTATTACGTGTCAGATGTCCTAAATAACCAGTGTGAAAGTGGGGCATGGTTTCCAAACATTGATGTGTTATTACTATAATTTTTCACGACTTCTGTTATTTGGGGAGTGTTCCTTGGTGAGGCTGGGGGGATATTTTCATTCCTATATGGTTGGGTTATGTCTACTTTACTCCTGAGGAATCAGAAAACCTCCATACTTGTACAGAAGATATTATTTCATCCTTTATCAGTATACCTATATACTCTACCTATTTATATAAAATTACATTCAGGTTTCTAGGAGGACATTAAGGACCATGCCATACGTTACTTGATTTTACATTGAGATAGTTGTGGTTTCTTCTTTTATTTTATTTTTGTACCTTCCTATGGTGATTTCTCATACTTTTTGTTGTATCAATTTACTTTGAACATGCATATGGGAATGGATATACGGGATTAATTTTTTTAGATTTATGGGTTGTGTGGGATTTACCATTTTATCTACCAATCATTATTTATAAAATTGTTAATTCCTTCTATATTAATTTTTATTCAATACCCTTGGTGCTAGTCAAAACTACTGGGCATATTGAAGGTGGAACTCGGGGTCTCATTATCTCTCATACAAATTCACGAAGGAATGGTCTGGATATTTTTTTGTCTCTTCCATCATCTTAGTGAATGAGGGTAGTGCCATAATGTTATCATAGTTGATGATTGAGTGATAGGATGTAGTTCGGGGTTATGAACAGTGATGATTGCATGGGATCGTAGGGAAAAAGTGTTATTAAATCTTTGGTTTGTGAATTCGGCCTAGGAAGACCAGCTAAAATATGTGATTGTTGGGCCCCCTGTGATCTGATACGAGGACTCTGGGCTGACATAATGACCATGTGATAGTACACTGATTGTAGGGTGGAGACCCTATGAAAGGCACCTAAATCATAATGAAATGTATTCATATTTTTCTTGGGTGTTTTAGGATTTTAATATAAATAAAATGATTAATTAAAATTAAAATTGAATCATATATACAGCTCATGCATAATAATTTTGTGTTTACCTTGTAGCAATGGCACCTAAAAAATGTCCATGAATAGTATGGGAAATTGTGGCCCAGCACACTGATCTGGTTGATCAGCTAAGGATTGGCCATGTGGAAGATGATTAATTGTGTAGAAGAATCTACCTTCCTTACAAAGACAACCCCTTGGATGGTACGAGGCCACTATATCTGACATGGAGACAGAAGGCTAGATTGAGGAGCTGGGGATCACATTTAATTTGATTCATTCATTGAGAGAGTATTGGGTTTCATTGGAAGTCAATAAGATGAGGGGTTCATCATGTCCATGGTAGATCCTCTACCTCAAAGAGTGGATGGAGAATGTGTTTTTGTGGACTGACTTTGAGAAGGAGTTTTGGGTGGAATTCCATTCTTCTACAATGAAGGCTGAGTTGGGGAAAGATATACTCTCCTTCTAAAAAGGGATAATGTCAGTAATATAGTTGGGGATCAAGTTAATGGATCTCCTTAGTTACTCTCTTCACCTCTTTCTAGATGATGAGTCTTGAGCGATATGTTTAGAGGAGGCACTCTAACATTATCTTCAGTATTTTATTACTCCAGTCACTCTATCGACGTACATGGAGGCCCAGATGAATGTTGAAGTGGTGGAGAGTATGAACACAATGGGAGTTGTTCTGTGACAGTGGAACCATTTAGGTTTGTCAAAATGGAAGGTTGTCAGTAGCATTCCTCCAGCATCATGTCCTACCAGGATTCGATTAATGGGGAGAAGTCCCCAGTTGTTCCAGTTTAAATCACCTGATCCATTTCCCATTACCTACAGACCTTATACTAAGATGCCTTATTTTTTGAAGTTATGGGAACCTTAGGAATCGGTTACCATGACAATTTGATTATATTGAAGGCGGGAAGGTTTAGTGCCCACCTCACTAGAAGTATTTTCCAACTAGGCATTTTCAGTAGCAATAGTAAGGAAAATGATCTCCCACTCCTCCAATATCCAAAATTTCAGGAGGAGGACAACCCCATGGAACCTCTTATGGACCTCTACTTGGTAGTGTTCAAGAAGGTGGCCGAAAATTTAAGGGTAGATGTTCTGGGAAGGGGTAGTTTCATGTCTTAGAGGTATCAGTTCTAGTAGGATAGCATGCCGTTCTAGGTACAATCACCTTGTTGAGTAATTTTCTTGTGCCTTGTTGGATTCAAGATATTTGAAATACTTTGATAAAATTATTCTATCCTATTTATTTTTACTATTAATTTAGATACTCTCCATTCCCCTGGTGATGAGTATGCATGTTGGGTGCTATATAGGCATGTTTGATGTTGATCAAGAATGCAGACTGATGTTAGGGACACATTATTCTAGTGGGGATCTCTTCCTTCTACAAATGCATCCATACGATGTCATCATAGTAATTGACTAGCTATTTTCAGTAAACTATATAATCGGCTTCTTCTAAAGAAGAGTTGTGTTTTCAGATATGGGTGGCTAGTGTGTAGATTTCATTGGTGACCGGGGTTTCCAGGATGGCAGCCAGTCAGCAGGTCCCCTTCATTATTTTTTATCTCAGCTGTCAGTTGAGTTAGTATAAATAGAGATGGTGGATGATCTGGGAGTTATTAAAGAGTTATTGGAAGTTTTTCGATAGAGGTTGTGACTCTACAACCTCGACCTGATGTAGAGTTCATGATAAACATGCATCCTAGTGACCATCTGAATTCAATGGATCCCTATTGGATGGCACCTTCTGAGTTTCATGAGTTACAGATCAAGGTTGGTGACCTGATGAATATGGGTTTTATCCGACCATGAATTTCACCATGGGTGCTCCAATATTCCTCTCAAAGAAGGAATATGGTGGTATTAGGGTGATTATAGACTACAGAAGGCTGAGTCAGGGGACAATAAAAAACCGCTACCAACTCCAAAGGGTCAAAAACATTTTTAATAGTTGAAGGTAGTAGGTCGATTCTCTAAGATCAACATTAGGTCAAGGGATCCCATGTTGAGAGTGAAGGATTGTTAAATCTTGAAGACTACTTTCATGTGTAGATATAAGATATTTGAGTTCATGGTCATGTCATTCGACATTACGAATTCTACATCTGTGTTCATGGGGATCAAGAAATATGTCTTCGGTGAATATCTTGACCAATTTGTAGTCTAGTTATTTGATGACATCCTAATATTCTCTATAACAGAGGATGATTATGAAGAGAATCTAAGAATGGTTTATAGGTCCTCTGATAGTACCACCTCTATGAGAATTTTTCCATGTTAATGGTCTATAAATGATAGGTGCACATCATTGGACATGTGGTGTCAGAGTAGGGAATAAAAGTGGATTGGTCGAAGGAAAAAATTGTTTTTTACATGTAAGCAACCAATAATTTGGTGTAGCATCATATTTTCCTAGGTCTCGAAAGTTAATTTTGATGGATTTTTCTTAAATTCACTTGAGTTGCAACAATTTTGGCATCCTTGAATTATAATGACTAGGACATTGTTGGAAGTGAGTTGTGTTGGACATCCATTAGTTATCTGAACAGGAAATTGTTGAGTTCCACAATGTTAAGGTTTCCAGAATAAGAGGTAACATTTGAAGTGGTCTGTGATGCTTTAGGATTAGGCTTGGGGTGTGTGATTATGATGTGGTGGGGTGTGACCACTTATGGGTATAGTTAGTTACTTCACCATGAAATAAACAATTCAATAAATGTCCTAGAGCTTTCATCTGTAGTGTTCATGTTGAGGTTGTTGAGACATTACCACATTGGGGAGTGCAATGTGGTCTTCAAGAATTAGATGATTTTGAGGTATATCATTATCCAACAAGGCTTGAACATGCAGAAGAGGAGGTCGATGGAGTTTATTCAAGACTATGAATTTGAGACCTCTTACACAGATGTTAAGGGGAATATAGTGGCCAATTTTTTGAGTAGGAATCCATAGAAGGATGCAGTTTGATAACCAGTAGATTCATGGAAGGTGATGCAGCCGTTGGCTACCATACACCTAGATGAAAGGGTAGAGAATGGTATATGCATCCTATTCAAGAATTTAATATAGTTACCTTCATTGAATCAGGTGGATGAGTATTAGGGGGGACATGGAGGTCGATGTGATGCACACTCGTGTTATCTAGGGGAATTATCTATAAGGATAGTCATATTATTGTCCGAATCAGATGTTATTCCATGAAATGTTCATAATCCCAGGGAATATTTTCAATAGTGTACTTTGTGTGTTCCACATATCACCCCTAGTAGTACACCTATGAGTTTCCATGATGTGCCAGGGCTTGAGGGGTCAGTTTAGGTGGCTATGGGAAAACGGGCAGTGGATATGTTTGTTGAAGGGTGCTTAGTTTTTCACTCGGTGAAGGATGAAAACCACGTCCCATGAGGTTTTTTAAGACTTTAGATGTCCTTGAGTGGAAGTGGGATGACATCTCAGTGGATTTTATCTTGGGACTACCAAGGGTTCAAGGAGGGTGGGATACCATTTCGATAGTTTTGACCAGATGAAAAAATCAGCACACTTCTTAGAGATTAAGGGGTCGATTGTGGGGGATGCATTAGCACAATGGTACATGGATGAGGTCGTGTGGTTGCATGGAGTTATATGGTTTATATTCTAGGATCTGGAGACAGGGATTACCTCACATGGCTGGAAGGAACTGCAACATGCTTTTGGTACCCACCTACTCCTTGGCACCTATATCCACCGCCATTCATATGGGAAGACAGAGTATACAATCCATAAATCTGAGGATAGTATAAGGGAATGTTTTTTGGAATTTGGTTGATTGTGGGTATGATAGTTTCCTCTAGTAGTGTTTTCCTATAACAATAGTTTTCACTCTATCATTGGCGTGCCTCATATCAAAATATTGTATAGAAGACAATGTCGCACAACCGTGTGCTGAATAGAGGTTGCGAATGAATGTTTTCCATATCCATAGGTAGTGTAGAGCATGAAAAAGATGGTTCAGCTTATACGGGTGAGGATGAAGGCGACATATGACTGGAAGAAGTTGTAGGCCGATTATAGAAGGACACCCATGTGGTTTGAGGTCGGTGACCATGTTTTTTTGAATGTCTCCCCTCGGCGTTGGAAACCGAGGTTCATCTAGTGAAGTAGGATTTATCCCCAGTTCGTTATACAGTTCAAGGTTTTGTGGTAAATCGGTGAAGTGGATTCTGAGATTTAGCTACCACTGCAACTACTGAGGATTCCCAACGTTTTCCATATCTCCAAGCTTTGCTGATATCTATACCATGAATCATATGTCCTTGACTGTAGAGAGTTGGATATAGGGGATGAGACTATGTTCACGGAGCGACCAGTGAGGATCGAGGTCAGTGCAGAGAAGGTTATTCATTGACAAACCATTCCCATGGTTAATGTGTTATGGACACATGACTACCTCAAAGTGGTTACCTAGAAAAGGTTGGCACAGATGCACGCCCACTACCCAGAGCTATTTTTTGTTTGTTCAATGTTTTTTTATTCTCGATTTTGATGTAATTATTGACCTTTATAACATTGAGATGGGTCATTTCCCTTGATCTCTAAATGTGTGAGATGAGTCTAGATTCTAGGGAGTGGAGGAAATGATCCCCAATCAAGATGCAATATGGTGGATGTGATTAATCCTATGTGGGGGAGTCAGTGCCACCAAAAGTGAATAGTATCTGGACATGGATAAATTGACTCCCTGAAACATATTTCTCGATGGTATAACATTTATATGTTTCTGTGGTTTGTTAATGGAGAGGAGTAGTAGTGCTTCTACAGATTATTATTATGAGGGAGATGTGTTCATACTTGTCAATGAGGTATCTGTGTGAAGCAGTAGACTATCTGTAGTTGTTAAGGAGATAGATGAGTGAGAGGTGTTATTATATGTCATGGGGCATTCTAGGTTTTAACAAAACATGGGCGTTTTGACCGTGAGAGGTATCTCATGAGGTTGTTGTTTAGACCCCTCTCTTTTCATCGGATTTAATCATGGATTCTTGAGGATTAGAATAGTTTGAGTGGTATATGATATAACAATCTTCACCCTACTCATCCATTACTTTTCTATAATCTTGTATTTCGTGCATCATAGACCCCATCAGTGATCCATGAAGGCTGAAATGTAATTTTATGGGTTTCACCATGGGCCACCTATGAGGTCCATAGGTGGGCAGTGTCAGGGTTTCCATCCACTATTATCCTATAATGTTCTTCTTATATTAGTTTTCTAATCCTTGTAATGTGATCCAACACATTTTTAATGATATTAAAAGATACCTTAAACTCCCAAGATTGGGGAAACCTAGGAGTTACCAAAATGTCAAGCCTATCAAATATGATGAGGAACCCCTTTCTCTCTCATCAACCATTTTTTATGAATTATTATGTCACGATGCTACGCTGCCGAAATCGCACCGATTTTCTAAACCAATGCCTTTGTGTAGTGAATACCATGCCCATTTCTCCATCAAGGGTATTAACCTTTATACACATTTACTTATTGAATATGATGCTTCATGTATGAATTCCACATTCATTTATCATGGAATAAATAATTATTTTTTATGAATCCATGTTTTATGGTCCATGTGGCACACTTATGCATGAAATTGAATGTTTAAGAAGGGTGCGCTCTTATAGCGCTCCAATGCATTGGGTAAAGTATAGTATCATGATACATCATGTGAAATGAGTGTTGACTCATGATAATTCATGTGCAATGAGGGTTTACTCGTGCTTCATGTGGAATGAGGGTTTACTCATGCTCTCTGTGCAATGATCCTTGGCTCATGAAAATTCTATGTTAAGTGTTGTCGCCACATTTCCATGTTATGATTTTCATGATTTATCATGCCTTTATGTTCATGTTTCTCTTATACTATATCGATATTCATATTGTCTAACATGTATTGTACTCCTCATGTTATTCCATGTGTATTCCCTTACTGGGCTTTATAGATCACCTTTTTCTTATGCATGTCCTTAGGTTATCCCATGCAATGCTAAGTACGAGGGAATGTAGCAGTCATGTATATGATGTTTTCAATAAAGACGTTGTGGTTCATTTTTTTAGTTGTTATGTAACGATCCTAAGTACCAAATAAAGTATACCTCTCTATCATCCTTGTTTTATCTAGTGATTTGTATATCTAATAAATCATGTTTAAGTTTTAAAAAAAATATTTGTTGTCATAAAATGAGCATGTAAGGTCCTACCAAAATATTTTCAAGGATTTGGTCATGCCAATATGTTCTCCTCTCTTCTGAAATGCCAACCCTTTTGAAATGGGAGGAGGGGATATATTTATAGACCAAGGTGGTGGAATCATTGCAGTACAAACTACCCCTCTACTTGAATCGACGATTTGGACATCCATAATGATGAATCTCGAGATATCTCATTCTTCAAAGATTATATTATAATGTTTTCTGAATACTCTCTAATTTTTTTGAGGTATTTGGACTTTTGGGGACAATGTTATGGTTGTTTTATTATTAAATATTAATATATCAATTAAATCAATATTTTTTCAATTTCCAAAATGTAAACGGATTGATTAATAGGGTGATGCCTTCAAATCCAAATTTCTTCTTCAACAATGTCAGCCATATATTTTTGTGTAGATTTAATTTCCCAGACAGAATGGTGGGTTGGACATAAATGGTTCATTTCGTCCACTAGTTCTTAGATTTTGGTCCTTAAATTTTTATCCATGATTATTTTGGATAATAAATAACATATTGGAGAGTTTCACAAAATATGGGACTTGGGATTTAGACCAATTACTCATTCATCGTGGCTGGTCCAGTTTAATCACAGATTCCTTGGGTCTTATTTTGTGTACTATATAACCCTACGAATGGAAGATTTTTCAAAAGTTCCCTTTTAATTAAATGTAGTAATTTCTGTAAGGAGCCCTACAAAACAATAATCATGAAATTTGGATAAGTAAATTGAGAGTTATTATTAAAAAATTAAATAGACTTGAGTCTGGATGAATTCAAATAGTTCTCTAAAAATATTTTAAATATTTAATAAATAATATTTCACACAAATTATGAACATTTCATATAAAATAAGTAAAGGGAGAATATAAAATGAGATGAAAATATTAATAACATAAGGTAGTCAATGTCGACTACAGTAATCCTTAAAGATAAAACTTATCGCTTAGGGATATAAATAGTATATCTAGATGATTGATGATGTTGTGTGGGAGTGAGGGGTTGAGAGAAATTGAACTTTGTAGATTGGTGGAATGGAGGTAATGATTGAGGTGGGGAGGTAGGATATTGGATGAGGAGAGACCAATAAGATATAGGTTGGGGGAAGGGAAGAACCCGCAAAGGAGATTGAGGTTTAAGGTATATGGAATAATGGGGAGAAGAAGTCGTGAAACATATACTACACATTTAGAGGTAGTGGGATTGATGGGGAGGAAGTGGTGGCGATTCAAAGTCATAGGTGGAGAGGAAGAGGGTTCAACAATGATACAAATGAGGATAGGGAAGTGATGAGTGACTAGAAGGAAGACGAATTGTTCGACATAAGAAGTAGGAAAACATAGGTGCACAATGATATTGAGAACACATGTGTATTTGGTGTAACATGCTTTAATATAGTTGATAGATATAAATTTTGTAATTGTACTCTTTATACACAAAAATAAACTTACGCTACACAGAATCCTGAATTAGCTTTTTTTACATGGATTATTGAGTATTATCATCATTAAAAGAATATCGATATTAAATGTAAATTTGAAATTTTTTTATATTCTATATTTAAAAATAATTATTATTTTTTAATTCAGAATGTTTAATTTATCATAGATTTATTTTTTGGGACTTTTCTAAGAAACATTATTTTATGGTGTATAGTAAAAAAATATTGCAATTTAGGTAAAATAACATTTTCCATTAAATAATGATTAGTGTTAAATTATATTTTAAAATATTTTTTAAAGAGAAAAAATATCAATATTTCATATATTAATAAAATTTAAGTCATTTGAATCATTTATAATTGGAAATTAGATAAACAATTATTGAAATTTTGAATTATTTTACATTAAAACTATGCTTTCCAACCACATGTGTAGGATTACCATTAATTTTAATTTTAGAAATTCATTTATTTGAATTTTGAAAAATGGAAAAACATGGTTTTTATCAATACACTATTCGTTTTTTAGTAATATCAATATAATTTTTTACCATCAATATTTATGAATGTTATTAAAATTATTTACAGTAATAAATGTAAAATTAATAATAAAAACAGACAAACCCCTATTATTAAGGTCCAAAATGACCAAGACACATGTCCAAAATCTATTGTATACCGATAATTAGGGCATATAACGTCTTGGATTTAATTTTTTGGTATATTTATATATTGTTAAATGAAAGTACCCTACATTAAATGATATTTATGGATATTGAAAAAAAGATATGTCCTTACCATTTGAAATTATAAAACATTGATGTATGTAAAAAAATCATATTTTCAATTATATGTTTTATTTTGAAATATAAATTGTAAATTTGTATCATAATAATTTTATCAATAATTTTTAGATACTTTTTAGTTACGAAAAATTCTTATGAGATGCCACAGTAGTTATTATTTAGTTAATAATTAACTGAAATATATGATATTATAAATATTAAAAGTTAAGTGAATTAATTGAATTATTTACTTAATTTATTTCTATAGATGAATATATCATGATACAAATTTCTATAACTATTATATTTTAATTCCAATATTATATTGATATTTTAAAATTAGAATTAAATAAATGTTGTCAAAATTTTATTATCATTTTTTACAATAAATGATATTTTTTTACTTATTTAAAAAATAATAATATATATATATTATGAAAAGTAATTGTTATTTATTAAAAAATTTTAATCATGATCTATTAATTTAGATTTTTATTGTTCATAATTGTTATATTGTACTATATATATTAAAGATGTTGTTAACAGAGTACGTGTTGATGTAGTGATTTAGCATGTCACATGAACATGTTTTAAAATTAATTTCTAGGAAACATTGGATTCCTTTATAAATTATAAATTATTTTAATAATATAGTGACTCTATAATATCTTTTATATAAAATTATATTTTAGTTATAATCATCAATTAAATTATTCTAGAGAACAAGTTGATTAAATAAAAACATTAATGATAGAATTGTGGTATATTATAAGTTATTGAATAAAATTATAGAAATACACCTATTTTTGTCTGATGGAGGTTTTTCTCAACCATTATTCAAATTTAATCAATTATCATTAAATTATGGAGAAAAATTATGTATGATAGACCTCCAATTATTGAATACAATTCTATATTTACAAGAGTACCCCTCCCACACAAATATAATACTGAATGCACTCTACCCCTTCCTTACACCGCTAATGCCACAATGGATCATAAAACTCTTCAAATATTGTATCCAAAAATCCCTCCCATTGTCTTATAACACTCCTCATAGAAATATATACATCATATGAATAATTTTGGTACAATCCAATAGAATTTACCTGATTATGTTTTAACATGTTTCCTTAAAAACATTAGTTTTATTTTCATTATCCACCTCCTAATTTCATATTATTCAATAGTTGTATAAAAAAAGTACCATAAATATACATTAATGTTTTCATTATATGGTTTTAACGTTATGTTATGCACATATTTATCTATTGGGTAATGAATATTTTGTTTCTGTTTATGTTGAACTACTTCCTCACGTAACGATGATTGTTCATTTTTCCTTTACGACCTCTCGTGGGGGATGTTAGGATTAAAAGAAATTATATGATATATATATGATATTTATTATGTCATTATAATTATTTATTTTATTTATGACACATACCATTATGCAGTCCATCTTTTTTGGAATACGATAAATTTATTTGAAAAGTGTGGACACCAGACCCCACAATGCGATTTAACTCATTCGATCCATACATAGAATATATATAGGATTTCATTAATAATACTATTTAACAGATATAACATATATATGATAAATGAATTTTAATATAAATATATAAATTTATTTGAGTTAATTTAACACAACAATGAAATCAATGTAGCATTATTTTGTAAGTACGACCTATCATCTCTATGAATGGTGTAATTCATTTATTATCTACAAACCATATAAATTATCCTAAATGGATACATACAGATTATATATGATAATTAATTCATTTGTAATATTTTTTATATTATAAAATCAAGATCTATTTAATGGGATCAACAAATTAAAAGTGAAAACTTACTTGAGACAACATGGAAATTAACACCTGAAATCGTTAAAATATTGATTGACTATTAGGAAATATGTTGTAAAATATTATAAGGAATTAATTTAAGATATGATTAAACAATTAATGGTTTTGGTATATGTTAGTGACATATTATAAACAAATATATATATGGATAATGAAGACACAAAAAAATAGTGGTTATGGTATGTTATTTTCATCTGAAATCAGATTCCAATGAGACTTAATTATTGAAATTAACATTTTATATTTTATATGGGGTATATAATACATTTGAAATGTTATATAATTAATATATTTATTATAATGATATTATAATTTTCTTTAATTGTTATTCTTACATGGTTATTATGAATTAAATGATTATAAGTGGTATTGTACACATTAGACTGTTTAAAGATTATTCCCCTCATGAATGTTCTTACTAATTGTCTTTACAATATCACTTTTTTGGTGATCGAATACTTAATCTTGAAACAGTCACCTAATTATAATCAATTTTTGTTTGAAATTTACATGAATATCAATATTTGAATATATGGATATATTCATTTCCCAAATGTTATACCATTTTCCTACAGTGTTCACATTTAAAGTATAAGATTCATCGTGTGAAGACTTAAAAGTATTCGATTATTATAATTAATCCGTAAAATTATTAGAATCATGTTATTAAGTCATGAATTTTTTTTTTCATATCTTATATCCTTAAGAGTTTTATATTCATTTGATGAAACCATAGAAGTATTGTATTCTTTTCCTTAAACCTTTAATGTAATAGATCAATAGCATGGAGCCTAAGTGGTATATTATAGATATAAATAATTAAGTATTTCCATCATTAATTTATGTTATTATTTATCCATGTGATTGTGCGTCGAAGTATCTATGTATACATTTAATTTTTAGTTCACTGATTAAATGTAATGTATTTTAGTTTCCTACATTTCCATATTTATTTTTCGTTATCTAGTTATTTGAATGGTAGGTATTATCAGTTATTTACCTTTCCATGTTATTATATTCATATTCATTTTTTATTTCTATAACATTTATAACCCTTACTGATAATTTTAGGGAACCATTATTTTGTTGCCTTTCCCCAGGTTATTATGAAGAAATATTCACATAATCTTTTAATGACATTGTTCATTTTATTTTAATATATCATATTGGTGTTTCATATTTTACTAATATTTTATGGGTATCACATATGTAATATAGATTTCTTATACTTCTAAACGGATCGAACCATCGGTATTTGATTCCTTTTTTGCATTCCTTTGTAATGAAATATTTAACTATATCCAAGATTCTAGGGATAGGGTGTTAAAATTATTACCCTAATATCGTTAGTATAAACTCCCATTAACCCTTTTAAAATTTACTATATCCATGAATGTAAAATCAATATTTTTTCATTTTGAAAAAAAATAAATTCCAGATCTTAAAAATACTGAAAATAGAAATAATAATGAATAATCTATGTAATCATATTATATTACTGCATGATCGATAAATCCAATTAATGATAATTTTGTTAAAAAAAATATACCCCATTTTTATAATATTAATTTTATGACATACTGAAAATTTATTCTCATTTCATTCCTGCTAAAAAAATGATAAAATCATTTTATGATATTTTATAAAATATATTATCATTATATTACATCAAAATAATAAATAAATAACAGCATTTATCAATTCATTTTCTTTGATTTTGTTTTATTATATCTTTTATGGTCTACACACCTTGTTTGGATCTTACAGGTATGTTGGAAACAAGTATTATTGATAGCGGGGGAGTTTTTTACCTATAATAAGAGTAAGAAATATTCAGCAATCAAATAGGGATATTATGTATTTTATTTTTAAGATTATATTTTAATAGTTAGTGATTTTATTCATTTTCAATCAATATTTTTATTATTTTAATTTTTCTTTTCATGATTTATTTATAAGGGATTGTTATTTTTTAGTTTTTATGAAAAACATTATTCATATGAAAAAAATTATTGTTTTCCAAATTATATTATTGTAAACATTATATTCTCAAAATTTATACATATATATTTCCAATATTATAATTATATAAGTGAAATTGATTCTTTTTTAGAAAAATCTATGTGGGTATTTCTTAAGAAAACTATATTTATGTAATTTATTTGTAATAAATTATGTATTAATATTTTTCATTCATGTTTATTCATAATGATTTTATTATTATCATTTAAAATACTTATGTAATTAATATTTTATTATGGAAACTGAAAATATTATTTTTTATTAATTAATTATTTCTCACAAATGAAATAATTATCTACCATTTATTCCACCAAATAATATTATAGTGATTAATTATTTTAAATATTATTTATGATTTGGGAAATGTCATATATAATTATAAATTTATCATATTTTGTTATTTCATGAATACCATTTTAATTATGTTTCAAATAAAAAAACAATTCATTATGTGTGTCCATACTTGTAAATTCATGAAGGTCATTATTTTTATAATATATATTTATACTCTCTAATACATGGAATATCATGAATGAATTGGTTATTATTATTTTTATATATGTGTGTGTATTGAATAAATCACCTTAACATTATAAATATCATTTGAATTGGTTTTATGTTCTTAATGAATGAAAAAACAAATTCAAGAATGTTAATAAAATTCTACGTATTTATAAAATATATAAAATTATGATAAAATCAGTTGATTAATTTTATATGAAAATTTATTAATTATATAATAAGTTTCTATTTATTTATTAGCATAAGTTGACAATGTTTATAATGTGGAAAACATATTAAATAATATGTTTATATATAAGAAATCTAAAAATTCTTATATAAAATTTGTCACATGAACTTTGTAAATATTTTAGGGAATTTGGGATTGATCCAATCCCTCCATAAGAATCATCAATAGGAGAACATGAATAAGAGGGAAAACCAATTTTAGGATTCTTAACTAATATATATTGGATAACTGGTATCCAACATCAAATCAAGGGATCATGTATTCAATGGTGGTTATAGAAATCCTTACATATCAAATTTATGTTTTAGGGTTAGATATAGTATATCCAGATGAGAGGTGATGTTGGGAGGGAATGAGGGGTGTATAGAAATAGAAATATAAATATCGGTGGTAGGGTGTTACAGATTGAGGTAGTTAGTGAGGTCATTAGATGGTGAGCGACCAATAAGATGAAGTTTAGGGGACGGGGAGAACCTGCAAAGGAGAAGAAGGATGAATGTAGGGGGAATTTGGGGTACAAGAATCTGTGACACATGTACCACAAAATTAGAGGTAGTGGGAGTGATGGGGAGAAACTACTGGTGAGTCAAAGTCCTAGGTGGGGAGGAAGCAGGTGCAATGATGATAGAATTGAGGATAGGGGAGTGGTGAGTGACTAGAATGAAGAAGAATTGTTCAGTAGTATAATTAGTGAAACATATGTGCACAAGGATATGGAAAACACATGTGGATTCTAGGGAACGTACATTTTTATAGTTTATAGAAATAAATTTTTTAATTGTAATATTTATACACAATGATAAAAATAAGCTACACAAAACCTTGAATTAGATTGTTTTACATGCAATATTGACTATTATCACAATTAATGGAACATCTATATTAAAAATAAATTTTAAAATTTCTTATATATTTTATTTTTCAAAATAATCATAGTTTTTTAATTCATAATGTTGAAATTAGCATAGGATTAGTTTTGGGGATTTTTCTTATAGACATTATAGTATGGTGTATAGTAAATGTTATTGTAATTGAGATTAAATAGCTTTTTCTATTAAATAATTATTACTGTTAAATTATATTTTAACCTATTTTTTAATGATAGAACATATCAAATTTTCATATATTAAAAAAATTTCAGTCATTAGATTCAATTATATTTTGAAATTAGATAATACAATTTGAAATTTTGTTTGTTTTTACTTTAAAACCCAACATTCTTAACACTTGGGTGGGATTACCATTAATTTTAACTTTCTATCTTATTTGATTTGAATTTTTAAAAATTTTCAGACATGGTTTTAATTAGCAAACTGCTTCTTTTTTAGTAAAACCAACAGAATTTTTTACCCTTACTATTAGTGAAATTTATTAAAATTATTTACAGTAATAAATGTAAAATTAATCATAAAAATGGACTACCTTGTTATTAAGGGACAAAATGACTAAGACACATGTCCAACAGCCACTGGATGCCAATTATAAGAACATATATCCTCATGGTTATAATTTAATTTTATTTTTTTGTATTATTAAATGGATGTTCCCTACATTATATGTTATTTATGGATAAGGAGAAAAATATATATCATTACCTTTTAAATTTATAAAACATTGACTATTTTAAAAACATCATATTCTCAGTTATATGATTTATTTTGATATATAAATTGGAAATTTATAACATAATAATTTTATTAGTAGTTTTCAGATATGTTTTAGTTACTTAAAATTATTATGAAATTCCAAAATAGTGATTATTTAGTTAATAATAATATAAAATAAATGATATTATAAATATTAAAAGATAAGTGAATTGATCCAATTATTGACATTATTTATTTTTGTAGAAAAATATATTATGATACATAATTATATACCTATTATATTTAAATTTCAATATTATATTGTTATTTTAAAATTATAATTAAATAAATAATGTCAATGTTTACATTTTCATTACCTTACAATAAATGATATTATTTAAATTATTTAAGAATAATATAAAAATATATTATGATAAGTGATTGCTATTTATTAATAATTTTTAATCATGGTATATTAATTTAGATTTTTTTTCTTTTATAATTATCATATTGTCCCATATATTATAAAAATGTTGTTAACAAAGTACGTGTTTATATAGGGATTTAGTATGTCACATGAACATGTTTTAAAATTAATTCATAGAAAACATTATATTCCTTTATAAATTATGTATTATTTTAATAATATAGTGAATATATATTATCTAATAAATCTTTTTATAGTATATTAATAATCATGAAATTAAATAGTCTAGAAAACAATATTCATTAATAAAAACATTTACGATAAAATCGTGGGATATTATAAGTTAAAGAACAATATTACTAAAATACACTTATTTTTTTCATTGGAGGTTTTTCTCAACCATTATTACCATTTAATACATTATTTTTAAATTATGGAAGACCATTATGTATGTTATACCTCCCATTAATTAATAAATTTTGATATTTACAACAGTACCACTACCCCTCCAATATAAAACCGAAAGAACTCTACCCCTTCCTCGCACCGCTAAAGAAACATTTTCTCATAAAACTCTTTGAAAAAAGTCTCCAAAAATCCCTCCCCTAGTCATATAACACTCCCCATGGGAATATTGGAATCATATAAATTCTTTGTGTACAAACCCAAAGAGGTTACTTAATTATGATGTATCATCTTACATTAAACTCTTTAGTTTTATTTTCATTCTCCAACCCCTAATATCATATTATTGAATTCTTGTATAAATTAACAGTATACTAAATATACATTGATATTTTCAAAATAATGTTTATACATAATGTTATGCACAAATCTATCTACTAGGTAATGAATATATTGTTTCATTGTATGGTGAACTACCACCTCACGAAATGACGATTCTTCATTTTTCCTTTACCGCATCTCGTGGTGGCTATTATGATGGAAAAAAATAATATGTGTTTTATTTGATATTTATTATCTCGTTATACTTATTTATTTATTTTATGAAATATAAAATTATCTAGTCCCTATTTTTGGTAATATGATAATTTCGTTTGAGAAAGTGTGGACTACCGCACTATAAAAAAGTTTTAACTTGTTCATGACAAACATAGAATGAAGAATGTTTTGTTTTAATAATCCTATTTAACATACATAAAATATATATGAAAATTTTATATTATTATAAATATATCAATTTATCTTAATTATTTAACAAAACTCTAAAATCAATGTATCATTATTTTGTACGTATGACCTACTGTCTCCATGAACGGTCCATTACATTTGTTATATACAAACATTATATGTTAACCTAAATTCACATGTACTGAATTTATATTACAATTAAATAATTTCGTACATTTTAGAAACTATAAAATTAGGATCTGATTAAAAGGATCAATAAAATAAAAGTCAAAACATACTTGAAATGACAAGGAAATTAACACATGAAATATTTAAAATAGTGAAAGAGAATTACAAAAAATGTAGTGAAATTTTATAAGGAATTAATATATGATTTTATAAAACCATTAATGGTTCTCATATAAGTTAGTGACATATTTTGAACCATTATATAGGTGGATAATTATGACACAAGAAAAGAGTTGTTATGAAATGGGGTTTTCACCAAATTTAAATATATTTTTGTTTCAAATTTACAAGAATATACATATTTGAATACATGAATATTTTAATTTCCTAAATGGTATAGAATTTTCCAATAGTGTTCACATTGAATGAATTGGATTCATGTTGTGAATCCTTAAATGTATTTTATTCTTATAATTAAGCCTTAAAATTATTAGATTCATGTAATTGAGACATTAAATTATTAGATTCAAACCATAAATCCTTGACAGTATTCTATTGATGGGATGAAACCTAAGAAGTATTATATTCTTGGAATTAATCCTTTAATGTAATAGATCATTGGCATGAAGCCTATGTGGTATATTTTATATATCCATTATTAAGTATTTACATTATTAATTTATGTTATTATTCATTGATATAATTTTGCGTCGATGTATCTATGGATAAATTTATTTTTCAGTTCACTGATTAAAGGGAATGTGTTTTAGTTTTTTGCTTTTCCATATTGATTTTATTTATATAGTTATTTGAATTGCATGTTTTATCATTTATTTACAATCCCAAGTTATTATATTCATATTTATTCTTAATTTCTTCAACATCACATACCCTTACTGATAATTTGAGAGCAAACTTATTATGTAACCCTTCCCCATGTTATGAAGAGTAAATATTTAAATATTCTTTTAAGTTCATTGTTTATTTTATTTTTATGTTTCATATTTGTGTATGAAAATTTATAAATGTATTATTTATGTCACATATGTAACATAGATTTAAAATACTTCTAAAATGATCGGTCCAAAGGGATTTGATTACTTATTTTCATTCCTATGTAATGAAATATTTCATTGGGTACATGCTTTTAGGTCTAGGGTGTTAAAATTTTCACCCTTATCTCATTATTATAAACCCTCATCAACCCTTTTAACATTAACCATAGTATTCAATGTCAAATCGATATGTGTTAATTCTGGGAAAAAGTTTTAAATGGTATATTTTCAAAATACTAAAAATCTAAATAATAATTTGGAATCCAGGTTATCATATTATATGTTTACAAGATTGATAAATCCATTTAAAGTTAATTTTGTTAAGTACAATATAACCCATTTTTATAAGAATTAATTTTATGAAAAAATCTATATATATTTTCATTTAATGCCTACTAAAAAAATTAATATCAATATTATGGTATTTACTAAAACATATTTTCATTATATTAAATGAAAATAATAAATAAACTATTATTAATTTAATTTTTGAAAATAAAATCATATTATAAGCATGAAATTTTTTTCTCGAAAAAACTCCTCTTTTCACTTCAAATGATTTTATATTCAGATATAGAAAAATTATACCCAATTAATTCAAATTCTTAAATTTCAAAAAATTATTTTTTTCGTATGTTTACTACTCTAAATTAATTTTCAAATAAATCAGATATGAATAAAAATCACAATGAAAATAAATAAATTCCATTCGATAAATAGTATTTTAAAAAATAATTATAAATTATTTTCTCTTATTATATACCATATAATTTGATAAATTTTATAATTTATAAGAATTGTCGAAATAGTATTACATTTTTATTGTTCACAATCTATAATAGTGATCCTTGAAAAGAAATGCATATTTCATGTGTGTTGGAAGAGGTTTTATATTAGTCAAATTTCTATTTTATGGTTTATAAATCTCTGGAATGGAGGAAGGGACTTCAGTTGATTTAGATTCATTCTCATTAATATTGTCCAAGGTGGAGCAGTAGAGATCAGAGTTGATGTGGGATTCAAGAGAGTTTTCATATTCCTCTAGATTGATGGATTCTATGAATGAGAGGACCTCATATACTTCACCATTTATGAGATGGTTAATCCTGGTGAAGATTTAACAAGATCCTTTATCATTTGAACATGATTTACATAATTGAATGGGGTTTAATTGATTATCAGATGTGTCCTCAGAAGCATGGATTGAGAATGCATAGTAATCCCCATATGGATATCACATGGATTGTAAAATTTTGAACTTCACCAGTTGGTCACCAAATTCCATGGATTAGATTCTTGAATATACATCAATTTTGGTTCTAGCAATCGTGAGGAATGGTCCTCCCGGAATTAGGGGTGATCGAGGAGAATCTGTCTCACCTTCCATGTCACGAACATAGAAATCATTAGGGAAGATAAGATCATTCGCAGGAACAAGGACATCCATGATTATACCATTAGGACTAGTAGTGCTTCGAATGCCTAACAGAATCCCAACACCCGTTGGATGTAAGAGGCTAAGTCCGAGGTTGGAGAATATGGATTTGGGCAGGACATTAATTTAGGCTCCTAGTTCTATGAGTGAAACGTCTAAGTTAGAACATCCAATTTGGCATGGAACTATAAAGGTCCCTTGACAATTGTACTTTATGGAAATAGTATGTTGGGTGGAAACATTTTTGATGGTCCTATGTTGCTTCTTATGGGTGCACAATTCCTAATGAAACATGTCTTACATAGGGATTTTTTTTAAGGAATATAAGAGGGGTATGTTGAATTCAACACATCTAAACATTTCAGGCAATTCATTATCAGGTTCAATGAAATTCTTTGGATTAGAAACAGTTTGAGGAAAAGGAATTTGATTCCTTAATGGAATGGATGGAGGTGAAGGAATGACATCAGATTACTTTTCATGTTTCCTTTTCATTTCAGTGTCTAGGACATCATTTAATGGAGAATTAGAGGAATTATCTTAAGGCATAGAAATATTCTTTCCCGGACTAAGTTCAATTTCACTATCATTACCCTTTGTGTTGAATAATGTTTGATCTGGAAGTTGGGAATAATTTCATTATTTTTGCTGGCTCAGGTGGGATGCAAGTAGACCAATTTGGGTTTCAATGTTCGTGAGGCTAGAATGGATGAAGGATGAAATATCTTCTAAATTTTATTCAAATGGTTTTTTGGAAGAAGAGGATTGTCCAGGATTGGGATTAACTGGATTTTTGTTATTGGGAAATCAATTGTTTTGGTTTTTGAATTTGGGAGGTTCACTAGGATAATGGAATCCAGGGGGATGATTATTCCAATGAGGTTGATGAATAAAAGTATAAGGTTGTTGGATGTTACCAACACCTTGACCATATTTAAAATAATTTGGGTTTTATGGAGGGAATTGAGTGGGACGAAAGACCGGATTACCATACATCAATCGTTGGTTATATGAAGAAGAGAAGGGCTTCGAGTGAGGTTCGTTGAATGTTCTAATAAACCGCCCTGATAGTTGATGGTTGGTGTTATACTGATCATATGATGCATTTAGCTCCATTGGTTTAGATGAATCATATTGATCCTCTTGAAGGTGTGGACATGTGTCAGTTAGATGAGATGTAGAGTTTCATACTCCATAGTTTTTGAAAGGACCCTAAATCATTGATTGCAGAGAAGACGAGGTTGGGGATTTGGATGTCACATCTAGTTGTCACACAAGACCTGTATGTTCACTCATCCACTCAGTCTTCTTTTTTGTCTCTATAGATTTTTTATCTTGAACTTGTTTGACTTGAGCATGTGCTCGACTATCGAATTGTTGTGTGTTTGTAGACATGCTACTTATGTGATCTCTTGCTGCAACATGAGTTTTACCAATAAGTGAACCACCACTTGCAGAATCAATGATAGTTCTCTCAATATCCAATAAACCCTCATAGAAGTATTGGATCAAGAGTTGGTCAGGTATTTGGTGGTGTGGATAGGTTGCAACAAGATTTTTAAACCTCTCCCAGTACTCATTGAGTTATTTATTTGGGCATTGAAGGACACCACTTATTTACTTTTGGATATATGTATAACAAGAAGTGAGGAATAACTTCCATATGAAGAGTCGCTTCATGTCATTCAATGTGGTTATGGAACTAGGAGGAACAAATTAGATCCATGAATAGGCATTGTCAGCTAGGGAGAAAGCGAATGCTCGAAGTTTGATTAGTTCCTCCAAAACCCCTTTAGGAATCAATGTAGAGCACACCACTTGGAACTCCTTAAGGTGGAGATGTGGATCCTCACCAGCTAGCCCATTGAAACGAGGAAGAAGATGAATCAAACCTGATTTGAGTTCAAAATCAGCCACTATGTTAGGATATTGAATACCAATAGGTCAATAATTCATATATGTGGAAGCATGTTCTTTATGTGTTTATTCCCTAGTATTGGAAATATCAAAATCAATTGGTTGGATGAGGATTGGGTCTTGAATGAGTTGATTATCTCTTATGTTCCTCCTAATTTGTTGTAGTGTTTGCTCAATTTCAGGGTCAAACAAATCTGAGGGATTGTTTGGGAGGCTACAAGGCATTCAGATAATTGTTAAAGAAATAGGAATATGTTTTTTTCTTTGTGGATTTTCTATTTATGATTTTTATGAGAAGGCATGTTTTTCTCTGTGTTTTTTCATCATTTTTTTTAAAAATTTTGTGTGTTTTTTTTGTTTTTTTACAATAACCAGAAACTAAAGACTACATAAAGCACCATCCCCAAAGATAGTTCCATTTGAAACGCTTGGATTATTGCCGCCTATCAACCAGTCAAGATTCTGGTGCTCTGTTAATGTGTATAGCAACACTCGTGTCGAATATTCAGTGCTGATACATTTCAATTTTCAACTATTTTTATTTAATTGTATTCTGATTGGGGGGGGGGGGTCGCAGAGCATTTGAAATAATTTATGATGATGTTTGATTTTAAAAAGTGATAAATATTGTGGAGAGTTCATCTTTAGGTAGTTATGTTTTTGATATCCTCGAGCCTTTCAATGTATTGCATTAAATTTAAATACGTGTCACAAGTTGACGTTGATTGGAATTCCTAAGTGTTAAGGATTTAATCATAGCCTTATATTATCTAGGTTTCTAATCTCAATTAGTACATGATTTTATTTTTGTATTTATGGGTACAATAATCCATGGAATACTTAGGTTTATCAAAATATTAAATTAATTCATGAAATTTTATGTCCATCATATGCAATGTTAATTGAAAGAATATATATCAAGTAAAAGCTCTCAATCGTTTAACAGCCCAAAATTATAAGTCACCCTAATGAAAGATATTATCATCCATTGAAATGAGTAATAATGTGGATATAATTATTATAATTATAAATTTAGAATAGAAGAAAAATAAAGGGATATGAAAAGAGTGATGCATCGGACACAAACACAAATGAAGGGTTATTAGAATTAAAAACGAAGGTTAGATTGAATGGGAAATCGAAAGAAGGGAATATTTTTTAGCTTGATTTTAAATATATTATGAACATTAATATTAAAATATATAAGGTGGATGTGAATAGTAGATATTGAAGAATAAACTTGCATTAAAATAGAATTAAAAAACACTTACACGATTACAAACAAAAAACGACACAAAAGTAAATGAAAACAAAGAGTGGAGGAAAGGTCTCTCAAGTAATAACTTTAGTATCCAGGGTCCACCCAAACATTTTTCGAGGCTTTTGTCATAAAAATATGTGCTCCTCTCTTCTGAAATTTCCAACCCTTTTGAAATGGGATGAGGTTATATATTTATATCCCATGATGGTGGACTCTTTGCATTCCAATACTACCCCACTATTTGGATTGAGGATTTGGACATCCAGACAGATCTATCTAGAGATATCTCATTTTTCAAAGTTGTATATAATAATATTTTCAGACTAATATCTAAATTTGGTGGTATTTGGACTTTTGGAACAAATTTTATTGTCGTTTGATTAAACAATATTATGTTATCCATTAATATCCATATTTTTTCAATGTCCTAAATGTGAACAGATTTTTTAATAGGAATATACCTTCAAATCTGAATTGTTTCTTCAAAAAAGATGGTTGTCTATTATTCCTCATTCACACTACAAATGTAATGATTAATTGAATTACTAGATCAGGAAAAAATTCAATATTGGTGTGCAGATTTCATTTCCTGGACAGAATGGTGGGATGGACTTAAAAGGTTCATTTGGGCCCCTTGTTCATAGATTTTGGCCCTGAATTTTTTATCCACGATTCTTTTGGATAAAAAAGAACATATTGTGGTGTTACATAAAATTTGGGACTAGGGATTTAGACCATTAACTCAATCATCATGGTTGGTCCAGTTTCATCACAGATTCCTTGGGTCTTCTTATGTGGACCATATGACCCTCAAAATAAAAGATTTTTCCAATTTTTTCTTCAAAGTAAAAGATTTAATGTGAGTATATAACCCTAAAAAACATAAAACATGATTTTTGGATACATAGTGTGAGAGTTATTTTTAAAAAGATAAATATACATGAATCTTGATGATTTCAAATAGTGCTCTAAAAATATATTTAATATTTAAACACTAATATTTCACACAAATTATGCATGTTTCATAAAAAATCAGTAAATGGAGTATATAAAATGTTATGAAAATATTAAAAACATCGGGTATTCAATGGTGGCTATAGTAATCATTAATGATAAAACTTATCGCTTAGGTTCATAGATAATATATCTAGATGGGAGATGATGTTCGGAGGGAGTGACAGGTATAGAGAAATAGAACTCGGTAGATCAGTGACAGGTAGCTACAAATTTTGGTGGGGAGGTAGGTCATTGGATGGGTAGAGACCAATAAGATAGAGGTCGAGGGAAAGGGAGAACCCGCAATGAAGATGGAGGTTGAAGGTAGATGGAATATGGTGGAGAAGAAGTTGTGACACATGTACTACACAATTAGAGTTAGTGGGAGTGATGGGGAGGAAGTGGTGGTGATTCAAAGTCATCAGTGAGTAGGAAGATGGTGAAATGATGATAAAATGAAGGATGTATGAGTGGTGGGTGACTTGAAGAATGAAAAATTGTTTGGAAGCAGAAGTAGTAAAATGTAGGTTCACTACGATATGGATAAGACATGTGTATTTGAGGGAACATACATTTGTATAGTTGATATTTAAATTTTTTTAATTGTACTCATTATACACATAGATAAACGTTTTCTACATACAACCCTGAATTAGATTGTTTTACATGGAATATTGAGTATTATCCCCATTAATGGAACATCTATATTAAAAGTAAATTTTTATTTTTTTATTTTATTTTTCAAAATAATCATAATTTTTTAATTCAGAATGTTGAAATTATCATAAGGAGAATTTTTTTGGATTTTTCTAAGAAACATTATTTTATGGCGTATAGTAAAAATGATTTCAATTTAGTTAAAATAACCTTATCCATTATATAATTATTAGTGTTAAATTATATTTTAAAATATTTTTTAAATAGACATCATATCAATATTTAATATATGAATAAAATTTATGTCATTTGAATAATTTATAATTTTAAATTAGAAAAATAAATTATTTAAATTTTGAAATTTTTTACTTTAAAACCATGCTTTCCCAACACATGTGTTGAATTACCATTTATTTTAATTTTACAACTTCTTTGAATTGAATTTTGAAAAATGGACATACGTTGTTTTAATCAGTACACTATTTCTTTTTTAGTAAGATCAAAATAATATTTTACCATAAATACTAGTGAAATATATTAATCCTATTTACAGTAATAAATGTAAAATTTATCATAAAATAGAAAAACCCCTACTATTAAGGGCCAAAATGACCAAGACACATGTGAAAAATAAATTGGATACCAATAATTAGACCATATCCCTTATTGGTTATAATTTTTGGGTATATTTATATATTGTTAAGTTGAATTACCCTATATTAAATGTTATTTACAGATAGAGGAAAAAGTTATTTCATTACATTTTAAAATTATAAAACATATATATATATATGTAAAAAACATCATATTTTAAGTTATATGTGTTATTTTGAAATATAAATTGTAAATTTGTATCATAATAAATATACAATAATTTTCAGATAATTTTTAGTTATGTAAAATTATTATGAAATGCCAACATAGTAATTATTTATTTAATAATTAACTGAAATAAATGATATTATAAATATTAAAAGTTATGAGAGTTGATTGAATTATTTCCATTACTTATTTCTATAGATGAATATATCATGATAACAATTTCTATACCTATTATATTTTAATTAAAATATTTGATTGTTATTTTAAAATTATAAATAAATAAATAATGACATGATTTACATTATCATTTTTTACAATAAATGATATTTATTGAATTATTTGAAAATAATAAAATACTTCTAATATGACAAGTGATTTATATTTATTAATAATTTTTAATCATGATATATTAATTTAGATTCTTTTCTTTCATAATTATCATATTCTCTTATATATAGTAAAGATGTTGTTAACAGAGTACTTGTTGATGTAGTGATTTATCATTTGACATGAACTTGTTTTTAAATTAATTCCAAAAAAACATTAGATTCCTTTATAAATTATAAATTATTTTAATAATATGGTGAATATATACTTTCTAATAAATCATAGCTTATTTTAGTCTTAATCATCAAATATATTAGGCTATAAAACATGTTGTTTTAATAAAATAATTAATGATAAAATTTTGGGATATTATATGTTAATGAAAAAAAATTATTAGAATTTACCTATTTTTGTCTGTTGTATGTTTTTGTCAACCATTATTTTGATTTATTCTATTATATTTAAATTATAGATTTAAATTATTAATGTTAGCCTCTCATAAATGAATACATTTTTGTATTTACAATAGTTCTCCTCCAACACAAATATAAAACCAAAAGCATTGTACCCCTTCCTCACACTGCTAAATCCACACTGTATCATAATAATCTTCCAAAATAGTCTCTAAAAATCCCTACCATAGTCTTATAACACTCCTCAAGGACAAATATCCATCATATGATGCCTTTTGAAACAAACCCAAAGAAATTTCCTAATTATGTTATAACAAGCTTCCTTAAACTCTTTAGTTTTATTTTAATTATCCACCCCCTAATATCATATTATTAAGATCATGTATAAAATAATAGTATCATAAATCTTCATTGATGTTTTCATGATAAGGTTTATAAGTAATGTTATGAACATATCTATCCACTGGGTAATGAATATATTGTTTCTGTGTATGGTCAACTACTGCCTCATGTAAATATGATTAATAATTTTTCCTTTACCAGCTCTCGTGGGAGATTTTATGATTGACACAATTTTTATATGTGCTATATATGATATTTATTATGTCATTATACTTATTTATTTCTTTTATGACACATACCATTATGATGTCCATCTTTTTGGGAATACGACAATTTTATTTGAAAAAGTGTGGACAACAGCCCCCTCAATGCGATTTAACTCATTCATGACATACATAAAATATATAAGGTATTTTTTAATGATTATATTTAACATATAAAAACATTATCTGATAATTTAATTTTAATATAAATTTATCAATTTATTTGATTTAATTTAAAACAACACTGAAATCAATGTAGCGTTATTTTCTACGTATGACCTACTATCTCAATGAATGGTGTATTTGATTTCTTATCTACAAACCTTATAAATTATCATAAATGGATATGTAATGATTATATATGATAATTAAATATTTTTCTACATTTTTTATATTATAAAATCAGGATCTATTTAAAGGGTTCCAATAAATTATAAGTCAACACATACTTGAGACAACAAGGTAATTGACACCTGAAATAGTTAAAATAGTGAAAGACTATAAGGAAACATGTAGTAAGATATTATATGGAATTAATATAACATATTATTTAACCATGAATTGTATTGGTATAAGTTAGTGACATATTATAAACCACTATATAGGTGGTTAGTGAATACACAACAAAACAGTGGTTATGATATGTTATTTTCATCTCAATTCAGATTCCATTAAGACTTAATTATTGTAATTAACTTTGATTACTTTATATGGGGTATATAATACATTTGAAATGTTATATAATTAATTTATTTATTATAATGATATTATAAGTTTCTTTAAATGTGAATCCTATATGGTTAATATGGTTTAAATGTTTCTAAGTGGTATTATACACTTTAGAATGATGAAATATTAATCTCCCCAAGAATGCTAATAGTGATTGCCTTTACAATATCACTTGTGTGGTGATTGGATACATAATATTGAAACAACCACCTAATTTTAATCATTTTTTATTTGAAATTTACAAGAATATACTTATTTGAATACATGGATATATTCATTGCTGAAATATTATACCATTTTCCTACTTTGTTCACATTGAATGTATAATATTCATGGCATGAAGCCTTAAAAGTAGTATATTATTATTATTACACTGAAAAAATAATTAAATTCATGTAATTAAGCCTTTAAATTATAATATGCATACCTTAAATCCTTTATAGTATTATATTAACTGAATGAAACATTATAAGTATGTTATTCTTTTCCTTAATCCATTAATATAATAGATTGTTGTCAGAAATCATCAGTGGTATATTATAGATATCCATAATTATGTAATTCCATCATTAATTTATGTTATTATTTATCAATGTGATTTTTCATCGACGTATCTATGGATACATTTAATTTTTAGTTCACTGATTAAATGGAATGTTTTTTAGTTTCCTGCATTTCCATATTCATTTTTCTTTATCTAGTAATTTGAATGGCAGTTGATATCAGTTATTTATCATTCTATGTTATTATGTTCATATTTATTTATTATTTCTTCAACATTACTAACCCTTACAGATAATTTTAAAGGACACATATTATGATTCATTTACCCATGATATGATGAATAAATATTCACATAATCCTTTAATAATGTTGTTTATTTTATTTTTATGTTTCATATTTGTGTTTCATATTTTATTAATGTATTATGGGTATCACATATGTAATATATATTTCCAATACCTCTAAACAGATCGATCCATTGGGATTTGATTCCTTATTTTCATTCCTATGTAATGAAAGATTTCACTAGATCTAGGCTTGTAGGGCCAGGGTGTTAAATTTGTTACCCTGATCTCATTAGTATAAACCCCCATTAACCCTTTTACCATTTACCATAGTCATGAATGCCAATTCAATATTTATTCCTTTTGAAAAAAAAATTAAATTGTTTATTTTAAAAATACATAAAATAGAAATAATAATGTATAATCCAGGTTATCATATTATATTCTTACAAGACAGATAAATCCATTTAAAGATAATTTTGTGAAACACAGTATACCCCATTTTTATTAATATTCATTTTTTGAAAAACTGTAAATTTATTCTAATTTATTGCCTACATAAAAATGTTAAAATCATTTTATGATATTTTATAAAACATATTATCATTATATTACATGAAAATAGTATATAAATAATGGTCTTTATCAATTTTTTTCTTAGACTTTTGTGTTCATATTACTTTTATGGTCTACACTTCTTGTTTGGATATTACAAGTATGATGGAAACAAGTAATAATGATAACAGATGAGTTTTTTACCTATAGTCATAAGATGAAATATTTATCAAAAAATAGGGAGATTATGTATTTTATTTTTATGATTATATTTTAATAGTAAGATAGTATTTTTATTTTCTATCAAAATTTATTATTATTTTTATATTTATGTTCCTCATTTATTTATAAGGGATTTTTATTTATTATTATTTTTGAATAAAATTATTCATATGAAAAACAAATATTCTTTTCAAAATTATAATATTTTATAAATTTAATTTTAAAAATTTATACTTATATATTGTCGAGATTATAATTCTATAACTGAAAATGATTTTTTAAAAAAAAATCTATGTGGGTATTTCATAAGAATTCTATATTTTTTGAATTTATTTTTAATAAATTATGTATTAATATTTTAAATTCATGTTTATTCATATTAATTTTATTATTCTAATTTCATATACATATTTCAATAATATTTTATAATGGAAACTCAAAAAGATTATTTTAAAATTAATTAATTATGTCTCATAAATGAAATAATTATCTGTCATTTATTCCACCAAATTTTATTATAGTGAGTAATTATTTAAAATGTGATTTCTGATTTGGGAAAGGTCTTATAAAATTATAAATTTATCTTATTCTATTATTTCATGAATAATATTTATATTATGATTTAAATAATATCAACTATTCATTATGTGTGTGCATACTTGTACATTCATGATGTTCATTATTTTTATAATATTTATTTATACTCTCTAATACATGGCATATCAAGCATGAATTAGTTTTTGTTATTTTTACATATGTGTTTGTATTTAATAAGACACATTTATATTAGAAACAAAATTTGAATTTGTTTTATGTTCTTAATGAATGAAAACTTCAATTCATTAATGATAATAAAATTCTATGTATTTATGAAATATATAAAATTGGATGAATTTAGTTGCTTAATTTTATTAGAAAATTTATTAATTAATTAATATGTGTATATTTATTTATTATCATATGTTGAAAATGTTTTTAATGTAGAAAACCCAGAAAATAATACATGTATATATAAGAAACGTTAAAATTATTATATTAAATTTGTCACATGATCATTGATACTATTGTAAGAAATTTCCGATTGCTCCAACATCATATCAGCGATCATGTATTCAATGGAGGTCATAGTTATCCTTCCAGATGAAATTTATGGTTTAGGGTTAGAGATAGTATATCCAGATGAGAGGTGACGTTGGAAGGGAGTGAGGGTTAGAAAGAAATAGAACTATATAAATAGGTGGAAGGGAGATACAGATTGAGGTTGGGAGGGAGTTCATTTGATAGTGAGCAACCAGTAAGATCGAGGTTGGGGGACTGGGAGAACCCGCAAAGTAGATGAAGGTTGAATGTGTGAGGATTTCAGGTGAGAAGAATCTGTGACACATGTAACACACAATTAAAGGTAGTGGGAGTGATGTGAAAAAAAATTTGGTGAGTCAAAGTCATAGGTGGGGAGGAAGATGGTGCAACGATGATAAAATCAAGGATATGGGAGTGGTTAGTGACAAGAAGGAAGAGGAATAGTTCAGCAGTAGAAGTTCTAAAACATTTGTGCACAAGGATATGAAGAACACATGTGGATTTGAGGGAACATACAATAGTATTGTTGATAGATATTTTTTTAATTGTATTCTTAATACACAAAGATGAACATACGCTATATAGAACCCTAAATTAGCTTGTTTTACATGCAATATTGAGTATTATCGACATTAATGGAACATCTATATTAAAAATAAATTTTGAAATTTTTTATATATTTAATATATATTATATATTTCAAAATAATCATTGTGTTTTAATTAGAAATTTTTAAATTACCATAGGATGATTATTTGTGATTTTTCTGAGAAATTGTATATTATGATGTATAGTTAAAAATATTGTAATTTAGATAAAATAGCCTTTTATATTAAATAATTATTATGGTTAACTTATATTTTAATATATTCTTTAAATATAAAACATATAAAAGTTTAATATATTAATTAATTTATGTCATGGGAATCAATTATAATTTGAAATTTGATAAAAAAATTTTACATTTCGAATGTTTTTTCAGTAAAACCTAACATTCTCAACAATTGTGTGGGATTAGCGTTAACTTTAATTTTCACAATTCATTGATAAGAATTTTTAAAAATAGACCGACATGGATTTAATTAGTAAATTTATTTTAGTAAGATGAACATTATTTTTTACCAAAATGCTTTGTGAAATTTATTAAAAATATTTACAGTAATATATGTAAAATTAATCATAAAAAGGGACCACACTATTATTAAAGGCCAAAATGTCCAAGAAACTTGTCCAAAAGCCATTGGATACCAATAATTAAAACATATAAGCACTTGGTTCTAATTTAATAGTATAATTTTTTATTATTAAATGGATTTACCCTATATTAAATGTTATTTACAGATATATAAGTAATGATATATCATTACTTTTTAAAATTATAAAGCATTGATATTTTTAAAAAAACACCATATTTTCAGTTATACGTTTTATTTTGATATATTAATTGGAAATTTATATCATAATAATTTTATCAATAGATTTCTGATATGTTTTAGTTATGTAAAATTCTTATGAAATGCCAAAATAGTAATTATTTTGTTAATAATTAACTAAAATAATTGATATTATAAATATTAAAAGTTAATAGAATTGATCCAATTATTGCAATTATTTATTTTTTTAGAAGAATATATCAGGATACAAATTTATATACCTACTATATTTTAATTCAAATATTTGATTGTTATTTTAAAATAATAATTAAATAAATAATGTCAAAATATATATTATCATTATCTTAAAATAAATGATAATTATTAAATTATTAAAAAAATAAAAATATATAATGATAATTGATTTATATTTATTAATAATTGTAAATCATGGTATATTAATTTAGATTTTTGATCTTTCTTAATTAACAAATTGTCCCATATATTCTATAAAGGTAGTTAACATAGTACAAGTTTATGTAGGGATTTAGCATGTCACGTGAACATGTTTTAAAATTAATTCCAAGAAAACATTAGATTCATTTATAAAGTATAAATTATTTTAATAATATAGTGACTCTATATTTTCTAATAAATATTAGTTTAGATTCGTAATAATCATCAAATTATATAGGGTATAAATCATGATTCATTAATAAAAACATTAATGATAGAGTTGTAAGATATTATAAGTTAAAGAACATAATTTATAAAATTAACATATTTTTTTCATTAGAGGGTTTTCTAAACCATTATTATAATTTAATAAATTAATTTTAAATTATGGAGTAACATTATGTATGTTAGACCTCCCATTAATGAATACATTTAGATATTTGCAAGAGTACCACTCACCATCAAATATAAAACAGATAGCATTGTACCCCTTCCTCACACCGCTAAAGTCACATTTCCCCATAAAAACCTTCCATAATAGTATCCAACAATTCGTCCCCTAGTCCTATAAAACTCTTCGTGGGAATATAGACATCATATGAAGACATTGTGTACAAACCAAAAGAAGTTACGTGAATATGATGTAACATATTTCCTTAAATTCTTTAGTTTTATTTTCATTCTCCACCCCCTAATATCAAATTAATAATTTCTTGTATAAAAAAATATACTAAATATACATTGATATTTTCAGAATAAGGGTTATACAATATGTTATACACACATATATCTAATAGTTAATTAACATATAGTTTCTTTATATGGTGAACTACTACCTCACAAAATGATGGATGTTCATTTTTCCTTTACCGCCTCTCGTGGGGGATGTTATGGCGGAAAAAAAATTATATGTGTTATATATGATATTTATTATTTCATTATACTTATTTATTTATTTTATGAAACAAACCATTATGCAGTCTATCTTTTTCGGAATATAATAATTTCATTTGAGAAAGTGTCGACTACCGCCACCTCAAAGCGATTCAACATGTTCATGACGTACATAGAAAGAAGAAAGGTTTGTTTTAATATTCCTATTTAAAATACTCAAAAAATTATGATAATTGAATTTTAGTATAAATATATCAATTTATTTAAAAATAATTAATACAACAGTGAAATGAATGTGACATTAGATTGTATGTACGACGAACCGTCGGCATGAACTGTTCATTCCATTTAATATCTACAAACATTATATGTTATACTGAATTCATATGTACTAAATTTGTATCATAATTAAATAATTTAGATCATATTAGATAGTATAAAATCAGGTTATGTTTAAAAGTATCAACAAATTAAAAGTCAAAACATACTTCAGACAACAAAGAAATTAACACCTGAAATAGTTGACATTGTAAGAGAGAATTAAGAAACATGTAGTAAAATATTATAATGAATTAATATGTGATATTATAAAATAATAAATGGTTATAATATAAGTTATTGACATATATTAAATGAATATATTGGTAGATAATGAAGACACAAAATTGGGTATTTATGATATGAGGTTTTCATCTCAATAAAAATTTTATGGAGACTTACTTGTGGTTATTATCATAGTTTATTTTATATTGTGTATATAATACATTGGAAATGTTATATAATTAATATATTTATTATAATGGTATTATAAGTATCATTATATTTTATTCCTACATGGTTATTATGATTTAAATCATTCAATGTGGTATTAGACACTTTAGAACGTCTATATATTAATCCCCTAAAGAATGTTCTCAATGATTGTCTTTAAAATATAACATTTTAGGTGATTTTAATCTTAATATTGAAATAGTGAACTAATTTTATAAATTTTTTTGTTTCAAATTTACAAGAATATTTAGACTCACTATATTATTAAAATAATTTATACTCTATAAAGAAATCTAATGTTTTCTACGAATATCAAATTTTAATGCTATTATTTACCCTTACTATTAATTTTAGATCATCCTTCTTATGTTCATTTTTCCATATGTTATGAAGACTAGTTATATATTTATTATTACTAAGAATTCTACCAGAAGTAAATTACATATTCTGATATGATGTATATTTTTATGCACTATTAATTTATGTATTTAAGAATCCATGTTAGAGTTAGTCTTAATTCATTAAAACTATAAGCCTACATGTTCTATGTAACTATAAGTTATACAATATTTCAACTTCATTGGGTTAAATTTATATGTATAATATAATGATATGTAAATATATAAATTGGTAATTTATATCATAATAATTTTATCCATAAATTTTAGATATGTTTTAGTTACGTAAAATTCTTATGAAATGCCAAAAATAGTGATTATTTAGTTAATAATGAACTAAAATAAATGATATTATAAATATTAAAAGTTAAGAGAATTGATCCAATTATTTCCATTATTTATTTTTGTAGAAGAATATATCAGGATAGAAATTTATATAACTACTATATTTTAATTCCAATATTTGACTGTTATTTTAAAATAATAATTAAATATATATGTCAAAATTTACATTATCATTATCTTATAATAAATGATAATTATTAAATTTTTAAAAAATAATATAAAAATATATAATGATCAGTGATTGAAATTTATTAATAATTGTCAATCATGGTATATTAATTTATATTTTTTTTCTTTCATAATTATCATATTGTCCCATATATTGTAAACATTTTGTTAACATATTACGAGTTTATGTAGGGATTTAGCATGTCACGTTAACATGTTTTATAATTAATACCTAGAAAACATTAGATTCCTTTATAAAGTTTAAATTAATTTAATAATACAGTGACTCTATATTTTCTAATAAATATTAGTCTACTTTGGTAATAATAATCAAATTACATAGGCTAGAAAACATGATAAATTAATAAAAACATTACTGATAAAGTTGTAGGATATTATAAGTTAAAGAACATAATTTCTAAAATACACCTATATTTTTCATTAGATGGTTTTCTCAACCATTATTATCATTTAATACATTAATTTTAAATTTTGGGGTAACATTATGTATGTTAGACCTCTCATTAATGAATACATTTAGATATTTTCAAGAGTACAACTTACCCTCAAATATAAAACAGAAAGCACTATACCCCTTCCTCACACCGCTAAAGCCACATTTCCTCATAAAACCCATCCAATATAGTGTCCAAAAAACCCTCCACTAGTCCTATAAAAGTCTTTGTGGGAATATAACATTTATATGAAGCCTTTTTGTACAAACCAAAAGAAGGTACGTGATTATGATGTTACATCATTCCTTAAACTCTTTAGTTTTATTTTCATTCTCCACCACCTAATATCAAATTATTAATTTCATGTATAAAAAATACTATACCAAATATACATTGATATTTTCAAAATAATAGTTATACGATATGTTATACACACATCTGTCTACTAGGTAAATAATATATTTTTCCTTTATATGTTGAACTACTACCTCACAAAATGATGAATGTCCATTTTTCCTTTACTGCCTCTCGTGGGGGATGTTTTGTTAGAAAAAAATTATATGTGTTATATATGATATTGATTATGTCATTATACTTATTTATTTATTTTATGAAACATACCATTATGCAGCCTATCTTTTTGGGAATATGATAATTTCATTTGAGGAAGTGTCGACTACCGCCACCTCAAAGCGATTTATCATGTTCATGACATACATAGAATGACGAATGGATTTTTTTAATATTCCTATTTAACATAGATAAAATATTTATGACAATTTATTTTTATTATAAATATATCAATTTATTTTAATTATTTTAATACTACAGTGAAATGAATGTAAAATTAGTTTGTATGGACGGCCTACCGTGTCCATGAACGGTGCATTCTATTTCTTATCTACAAACTTTATATGTTATACTGAATTCTTATGTACTGAATTTGTTTCATAATTAAATCATTTGGTACATATTAGATATTATAAAATCAGGTTATGTTTAAAAGTAGAAAAAAAGTACAAGTCTATACATACTTGAGAAAACAAGGAAATTAACACCTGAAATAGTTGACATTGATTGAGAGAATTAAGAAACGTGTAGTAAAATATTATACGGAATTAATATATGATATTATTAAATAATTAATGGTTTTGGTATAAGTTATTGACATATATTAAACCACTATATAGGTGGATAATTAAGACACAACAAAAGGGTTTTTATGATATGAGGTTTTCATCTCAATTAATATTTCATTTAGACTTAATTGTCGTAATTATCATAGTTTTTTTATATTGTGTATATAATACATTGGACATGTTATATATTTAATATATTTATTATAATGGTATTATTTGTTTCTTTATATGTTATTACTACATGGTTATTATGATTTAAATCATTCAATGTGGTATTAGACACTATATAATGTCTATAGATTAATCTCCTCAAGAATGTTCTCAATGATTTTATTTAAAATATAACTTTTGAGGTGATTCTAAACATAATTCTGAAATTTTCACCTAATTTTATTAATTTTATTGTTTCAAATTTACATGAAAATATTGAGTCACTATATTATTAAAATAATTTATAATTTATAAAGGATTATAATGTTTTATACGAATATCAAATTTTAATGCTTATATTTACCCTTACTATTAATTTTAGATCATCATTCTTATGTTCCTTTTTCCATATGTTATGAATACTTGTTATATGTTTATTATTCCTAATAATTCTACTAGATGTAAATTACATATTATGATATGATGTATATTTTTATGCATTATTAATTTATGTATTTAGGAAACCATGTTAGAGTTAGTCTTAATTCATTAAAACTATAAGCCTACAAGTTCTATGTTATTATAAGTTATACAATATTTCAACTTCATTGGTTTAAATTTATATGTATACAATAATGATATGTAAATATTTAAATTGGATATTTATATCATAATAATTTTATCAATAAATTTAATATATGTTTTAGTTACTTAAAATTCTTATGAAATTCCAAAATAGTGATTATATAGTTAATAATGAACTAAAATAAATGATATTATAAATATTAAAAGTTAAGAGAATTGATCCAATTGTTCCCATTATTTATTTTTGTAGAATAATATATCAGGATACCAATTTGTATACCTACTATATTTTAATTCCAATATTTGATTATTATTTTAAAATAATAATTAAATTAATATTGTCAAAATTTATATTTTCATTATCTTACAATAAATGATAATTTTTAAATTTTTAAAAAATAATATAAAAATATATAATCATAAATGATTGATATTTTTTAATAGTTGTTAATCATTGTATATTAATTTAGATTTTTGTTCTTTTATAATTATCATATTGTCCCATAAATTGTAAAAATATTGTTAACAGATTACGATTTTATGTGGGGATTTAACATGTCACATGAATATGTTTTAAAATTAATTCCTAGAAAACATTAAATTCCTTTATAAAGAATAAATTATTTTAATAATATAGTTACTCTATATTTTCTAATAAATATTAGTGTAGTTTGGTAATAATCATCAAATTACATAGTCTAGAAAACATGATTCTTTAATAAAAACATAAATGATAATGTTGTAGGATATTATAAGTTAAAGAACATAATTTGTAAAATACAACAATATTTGAATTAGAGTTTTTTCTCAAACATTATTGTCATTTAATAAATTAATTTTAATTTATGGGGTAACATTATGTCTGTTATACCTCCAAATAATGAATACATTTAAATATTTTCAAGAGTACCACTCACCCTCAAATATAAAACAGAAAGCACTATACCCCTTCCTCACACCGTTAAAGCCACATTTCCTCATAAAATCCTTCCAAAATAGTATCCATAAAACCTTCCCATATTCTTATAAAACTCATCATGGTAATATAACCATCATATGAATCTTTTGTGTACAGACCAAAATAAGTTACGTGATTATGATGTAACATCTTTCCTTAAACTCTATAGTTTTATTTTCATTCTCCACCCCCTAATAGAAATTTATTCATTTCTTGTATAAAAAATAGTATACTAAATATACATTGATATTTTCACAATAAGGGTTATACAATATGTTGAACACACATCTATCTACTAGGTCATTAATATATTGATTCTTTATATGGTGAACTACTACCTCACAAAACGATGAATGTTCATTTTTCCTTTACCGCCTCTCGTGGGGGATGTTATGATGGAAAAAAAATTATATGTGTCATATATGATATTTATTATTTCATTATACTTATTTATTTATTTTATGAAACATTCCATTATGTATTCCATCTATTTGGGAATATAATAATTGCATTTAAGGAAGTTCCGACTACTGCCACCTCAAAGCAATTTAACATGCTCATTACATACATAAAATGAAGAAAGGGTTGTTTTAATATTCCTATTTAACATAAATAAAATATTTATGACAATTGAATTTTAATATAAATATATCAATTTATTTTATTTCTTTTAATACAATAATCAAATGAATGTAACATTAGATTGTATGTATGGCCTACCGTCTCCATGAACGATGCATTCTATTTTATATCTATAAGGATTATATGTTATACTGAATTCATATGTACTGAATTTTATCATAATTAAATTATTTGGTACATATTAGATTGTATAAAATCATGTTATGTTAAAAAGAAACAACAAATTAAAAGTCAAAACATAATTGAGACAACAAGGCATTTAACAACTGAAATAGATTACATTGTGAGAGAGAATTATGAAACTTGTAGTAAAATATTATAAGGAATTAATATATGATATTATAAAATAATTAATGGTTCTGGTATAAGATATTGAAATATATTAATCTACTATATATGTTGATAATGAAAACACAACAAAAGGGTTTTTATGATATGAGGTTTTCATCTCAATTAAAATTTCATTGAGACTTAATTGTTGTTATTATCATAGTTTATATTATATTGTGTATATAACACATTGGATATGTTATATAATTAATATATTTATTATAATGGTATTATATGTTTCTTTAAATGTTATTCCTACATGGTTATTATGATTTAAATCATTCAATGTGGAATTAGACTCTTTAGAATGTATATAGATTAAATCCCTCACGAATGTTATTAATGATTGTCTTTAAAATATAACTTTTGAGGTGATTTTCTAATTAATTTTTTAATAGTAACCTAATTTTATTAATTTTCTTGTTTCAAATTTACATGAATATCAATATCTGTATACATGGATATTTTCATTGCCTAAATGGTATACCATATTCCTACGGTGTTTAGATTGAATGTATTAGATTCATTGCCTGAAGCCTTAAAAGTATTTGATACTTATAATTAAGCCTTATAATTATAAAATTCATGTCATTAAGACTTTAAATTATTAGATTTATACCATAAATCCATGAAAATATTATATTAATGGGATGAAACCTTATAAGTATTATATTCATGGCCTTAATCCATTAATGTAATAGATCGTTGGAATGAAGCCTCAGTGGTATATTATAGATATCCATAATTAAGTATTTACATAATTAATTTATTTTATTATTCATCCATGTAATTTTACATCGATGTATCTATGGATACATTTATTTTTCATTTCACTGATTAAATTGAATGTGTTTTAGTTTCCTGCATTTCCATATTGAATTTTATATTTCTATTTATTTTAATTTAATGTGTTATCAGTTATTTACCATTCTATGTTTTTATATTTATATTTATTCATAATTTCTACAACATTACTTACCCTAACTGGTAATTTTAGAGCATCATTATTATATAACATTTCTCCATGTTATGATGAATAAATATTCAAATAATCTTTTAACGCAATTGTTAATTTTATTTTTATTTATCATATTTGTGTTTGAAAATTTATAAATGTATTATTTGTATCATATATGTGACATAAATTTTAAATACTTCTAAATTTATTGGTTCATAGGGATTTGATTCCTTATTTTCATTCCTATGTAATGAAATATTTAACTGGCTCCTTGCTTCTAGGGCTAGGGTGTTAAAAGTTTCACCCTTATATCATTATTATAAACCCTCATTAACCCTTTTATAATTTTACATAGTAATCAAGGTCAAATCGATATGTGTTAATTCGGGTCATAAAATTTAAATGAAATATTTTAAAATTAATAAAATAGAAATAATATTTTGGATTCCAGGTTATCATATTATATTTTTAATTGATAGGTAAATACATTTAAAGATACTTTTTTTAAACACAATATAACCCATTTTTATAAAAATTAATTTTAAGGAAAACTGTAAATTTATTCTCATTTCATGCTCACTAGAAAATGTAAAATTTATTTTATGATATTTTATAAAATATATAATAATTATATTACATGAAAATAATATATAATCTATTATTAGTTAAATTTTACAATATAAAATCATATTATACCCATGAAATAATTTTTTTTGAAAAAAACACCTCTTTTCTCTTCAAATTCATTTATATTCAGATATAGAAAAATTATAACCAATTTGTTCATATTCATATTGTCAATCAAGTATTTTTCATATGTTTAAAACTCTAAATTTATTTTCAAATAAATCCTATATGAAAAAAATTATCAAAATGAAAATAAATATTTTCCATTTGATAAATAGTATTTTCTAACAGAATTATAAATTCTTTTATCTTATTATATTCCATATAATTTGATAAAAATTATAATTTATAATAATTATTTATATATTATTATATTAGTATTCTTAAAAATCTATCAAACCTATTTATTCATTATATATATATATATATTCTCAAATGTCATGGTGTTACAAAATCTAATAATTAAATTATAATGAAAAGTGGTGGAAAGTAATTATAATTTCAATATATATGGGAATAAGAAATTATGAAAAAATTTAGTCAAATGGAAACCATTTTGACTCATTATGTAAATTATAGGTAATAAATACACATACAATAATTTTATCCCTCAAATCATAAGTTGTTGAATTGTATTATATAGGATCAATTTTTAATTAATTGGAATTTATTAATGTACAAGATATATATATATATATATATGAAGTATATAAATATCAAATATAAAAAATTTATGGTACATATTTAATTTATATCAAATAATTAAATGAGATGAAAAGTCATTACCATTATTCAAACTATGTGAAACATGATCTGACCAAGTATATAATAAAAATAACAATATTAATACAATATTTTTATACATATTTGTACCTATAAAAATTTATAAAATATTATATAGTAATTTATTACATATATATTAGTTATTTTTATGTTATTTTGATCATTAGATATTAGTGCCATCATTGTTCTGTTTAATATGGTGTCATAATGGGGCTATTGTTTCATGTATATAGATTCTGATATAATCCTTATAAGATAAATATTTGTACTAAAATATATGATTTAGAAATATTTTTAATGTTCTACTTTAATTTTAGAAGTATTTTAGTTGTGATCCATTATTATGTAGTTCCAATGAGATTGTTTTAGTTGTATTTAATGAATAAAAATGTTGGATTAATAGTAAAGAATTTAAATATTATTATCTCAAATCTCCAACCATAATCAAGAAATTAATTTCTAATTAACATTTAATATAATAATAAGTTATTCATTCTTATTCATCATTGATATAAATTTAATGAATCATTCAAGTAGTTAGTCAAACCGACCCAAATAAGAACATGTTATAAAATATTAGTGGTTATATTGAATATAATGACACTTTTAAAATCATATCATTGTTATAGATCAATAATGATATTATTTAGAAGTTTTTAGGGTATATAATATACTTTTAGATTTTATTTATTCGACATATTCATTTGTTAATGATATAAAAATAATATGTTATTGGTTTCCCATAATGGATTTTTCAGTTTTCTGATTATGTCACTGCATTTTTTAAGGCAAAATTTACAGATTATATGATAATGATGTTCCAAGATACAATTATATTTTCTCTATACACTCCAATTGATTCTTATGAATCCCTCGTTAATGATTAATTTCACATAGATCATCATTTTTTGGGGGATATATGTCTTGAATTTTATAGAATTTTATTCTATGATTTATTATTATTGTTCATTAAAGTAATGATTATGAATTATCTTATTATATACTCATTTAATTTGATTATTCCCTAATACACTTACAATATTCTTATATTAGTCGACGAATATCAAATTTTAATGCTTATATTTACCCTTACTATTAATTTTAGATCTTCCTCCTTATGTTCCATTTTCGATATGTTATGAAGACTAGTTATATGTTTATTATTCCTAAGAATTCTACAAGATGCAAATTTCATAGTATGATATGATGTATATTTTTATTCTCTGTTTATTTATGTATTTAAGAATCCATGTTAGAGTTAGTCTTAATTCACTAAAACTATAATCCTACATGTTCTATGTTTCTATAAGTTATACAATATTTCAACTTCATTGGGTTAAATACATATGTATAAAATAATGATATGTAAATATTGTTATTAAACTCCTGGTTATGGATTGATGTTTTGGGGATTTAATAAATCCACAATATGTGATTTCATAAAATATGAAAATTTCCAATAATGTTTCCAGAAAATATGTTTCTCATTATGAGTAAACTATTATATTATGAAATTAAGATTTTTTATATCTGTGTGCCACAAATATATATTTTATCTCATTATGTGAAATGTGGTTTCCTTATATCACATCAATGGATTGGAGAATGATTAATAGTTCCCGAGAAAAAAGGGTACACATTTTGGAAATACAATCTGAAGGCTACACAGGTGGTTAGAAAAATCCCCAGTGAACACAGGTTGTTAGCCTATTCCTAAGGGTAAAATGGTGGTATGATGAATCACAATAAGGTATATAGGTGATCATCTCATTCATATTATATTATCAATATTTTTCTAGATATAACCTTTCTCTGGTGAATTTTCTTATGGTTTATCATGATAAATGTATTTAGTTTCATTATAAAATTCATGGTAAAATGAAATTTTATTCGTACATCCTATATAATGAATAAAATATCGTTAAATCATGAATGATGTTTTATGTAATTCCAAATTCAATTTTGTATGATCCATGATTTATGATTTTTTATTAATGAGGATTGATTCCATTTTTATTAGTCCATAATCACTGACCACATATTCATTCCTATATAATTACATAATTTTCAAATTTGAAACACTACTCATGAAATTGTTGTTCAAACTTACTGTAACATCCCAAGTAAGTAATGAATAATAGATATTTTTAACTATGTCTATTAATGATTAAGATAGTGTTTTAGACGCTTAAAATGAAAATAAATCTAATCTTAAGCATGTAATACACTAATATTCTTAAAAGATTGTTTTACTGCCTTATGATGGAAAACCCTTTTTAAATCTATCTTTTGACAATTATATAAACTATGTTTGTCAAAATAAACTTATTCTTTATTATTGGGTAATCAAAATTTACTTTGTGTGAATTTTTGGTATTTTTCTGACAAGGTTCATTTTTTAATGAATAGTGAAAAATACTGCATTTTACATCAAAACTACTTTTTAATCTAATTTATTTATATGATTAGATTATCTTTTGAATTGGTCTTAATGTGTAATATTAATATATTTTTACCATTTAATCCAATGGTGGTCATTGGAATCAATTTCACTTTGAAATTGGACTTAAACTGGTGTCAATCTTTTGATACTTATTGTTTCATAAATACACGTTATTTGCTCTAACAGCGGGAATTAATAATTAAATTAATTAATGTGACCTATATGTTTTGAATTTTGTAAAATAGACTTCATTTTTGAATTCGGAATATCAAATATATCTTAGGGTGAATTTTTGGTAATTTTCTGAAAAACTTCAATTTTTGATGAATAGTGAAACCACTGAGTGGTACTTATAAAGACTGATTTTCCGTTTAAATGAAATTTTTCCATAATTGTGTTTTGAATTTCAAAAATTCTACATACATGGTTTTCATTATTATGTATAATGTGGTTCAATGAGATTATAATAATTTTTTGGTGAATAGTAACTTATTAAGTTCTTAATCGCGATTAGTGGTAATTAGGGTAGTTTAAGGTATAAATAATACTTTAATAATATGAAATGACCTAGACCCATGTCACAACCTCATTGTTTGTGTCATGGCCGACCATGAAAAGCCATGGGTCAACTTGGGGACCCCATGGATCCACTTTTGTTGGGAAATGACATAAATTATTTTTTACTTAATGTTAAATTGAAAATGACACAAACATAATATGTTTTACGAAATCAATTTTTAAGTGGGGTTATACAACTCCAAATTTTGATTATAAATTATAATTGGAAATATATAAAGATTTCATATATCATAGTATTTTTTTTATAATTTTTAGACATTAAATAAATTTAATTATTTATGACATAATAATGATGCAGCGATGACATCATTATTTGACGATTTAAATAAAATAGAAAGATAATGTAAAATCTATGAACTACACATGTCCAACACAAATTGGATGGGTTTATTTCAAAACCTTATCACCTTATACACGTATTCTAACAATGTGGGACCATTTAAAACCGAAACACATTTTCAAATAAAGTAATATTTCTTTACTTTCCAAAAGTGCCTCTCCTCTCCTCTTATAAAAGGCCCCCACCTCTACCTCATTCCACACAATCCTCAAGCCTTTGGATCGGTCAAACCCTGCCCATTTACTCTCTCCACATCCCTCTCCTCAACCTAGAGGATTCCCTTTGGGCATAATCCTTTCAAAGGAAGCTTTTAGGCTCAAAACAAAAGGAGTTACACTTTTAAAGGTAATTCATTCTCTCATGTTCATTTGTTTTATTTTGCTTCTCCAACCCCCTAAACTCTTTTTATTTAATTCTTTTTTAACAACACCAGTATATTCAATATACTAGGATGTTTTTATAAGATTTATTTGAGCTACACTCTCACACAACTACATCAAATGGTTAATGAACATACGGTTTCCGTGGATGGCGAAATTCTGCCTCCCAAAACAATGATTGTTCAATACTCATTTAACACTTTAAAAGGTGGTCATTATGATGTCACTATTTTTATATATGATATATAATATTTTTATGTTTTCCTTAAGCTTCTGTTTTTTCATTTTGTTCATACATTTATGGTTTCCATTATGGGTAAACACGATATCTTCATTTTAGGAAGTGCGGACTACCGCCCCCTAAAAGTGATTTGATTCGTTAATACCATATGTGGGATTTGTAAAGGATAAAGTTAATGATATTATAGATGTTATTATACTGGAATTATAATATACTCTTATATCATTATGATTCCATTCCAGAAAATACGAAATAGAAATGGAAGTAGTGTTCATGCGTACGTACGGCTTACCGTCTCCATGAACGGTGCATTTCATTTCTTACCTCTAAATGTGATGTAATATTATAAATAGATGTATATGATGAATATATATGATATATAAGTTATCCAAAACATTAATATCATTCTGGATATAATGAAACTTTGACCAAATTAACAACATGTAAGTGTAAGAGGTCTATTTTTGACTTAAGAACCAAATACCGACAAACTGAACATTATTAACTTAAATGAGTACATGATGTTCATAACATGGTATAAAAGGAATAATGAACTTGAAAAAGGTTCATAATCAAGTAGAGATTAACTCAAGTTTATTATTCATGACATTAAAGAACGATCGAGTCAAGTCGGATACGAGGTATGGGTCTTCGTCTCAATCTCCTTTCATTGAGGCATATTTTGTTTTGTACACAACCTTCTTTTATACGGTGTATAAACCCCTTTGACTTTTACGTTTATTCAAAAGGAATATTTTTTATAAGAATCGTTTACTAAATGAAACAAGGGAATGTTTTTGTCGTACGTATGCAGCGACAACGACTTCTCCACCGTCGTGACCGTTATTTGAGTTTCGACTTCCTCTACAAGTCGTACCTTCTTTTTAAAAGAAAAATAAATACCATGTTTTACTTTTATATTATTTTGGTATTGAAAATGGTTCTCATAATATTTTTATATCAATGTGTGGTGTTGATATCTTGTGATTGAATGGTGGAAATGTTATGTTTCCTTTATGCATGTTTTATGTGATACGTTTATGTTGAGGTTCTTGGGAATTATTATGAAGACGGGTGGTTCCGTGATAGACTAAGGGAGTGTGATCCCGTTATAGCTCTCCAATGCATTGGGTAATGCGAAGGAGTGAAACGTTAATGTTTCTACGTAGAGATTTAAGGGAATATACTGTGATGGGTATTCCAAATGTAACCAAGAGGGTTACTCCCAACGTAAGAATGTTATTAATGCCTCAAGTTACCTTTATGTCTTAATATTTCTTTGATTTATTCATGATTTGATGAGGTATGTTAAAGTGATTATGTTTTATGGGTAATGTATGATTTCATTCTTATGTATATATGAACTCATGTTTCCTTTCCATGTTTTTTTATCCATACTGAGTTTTTATGCTCATCCAAAGTTTTAGAAATGTTTTTCACAGGTCAAGGGAAAGGTACATGATCAGAAGATAGAGTCAAGGATGTGTCAAGAAATAATCCATGTTTTATTTTAAATGTGTTTCCATTGATGGGAATGAAGAATACTATCTTTATGTAACCACTTTTTTTATATGTGGATTGTAATGAAAGTTTTATGATCTAATTATTTAAAACTCTAAACCCGAAAAGATCCTCAATGTGTAATCTTGTAATAACTCAAGATTATGTAAGGTTTTAGGCTGGGCCCTTATAGTTGGTATCAAAGGTCGGTTTAGATAACTTTAGGAGTTAGAATTCTATTAAAAAATTATCAAAAAATATTTTATTTTTTTTGAAATGATATAGCATTTAAAGATTACCATGTTTCTTCATCTAAGACATGTTTGTTCAAAATGGTTTTCCGTAGAGGAAACAGGGAAGCAGTGCTAGGAAGGTATACTGAAAGAAATAACCTTCTGAATCAGCATCCAGAAATGGTCAGAATTGGAACTGAACAGTTTGTTGCAGTAATGGCGCAGTTGACTCAGGCTATAAATGGTGGTGGTATCCATGCACAAGATCAGCCAGATCAACTACAGAGGAACATGTCAATGGTGGAACATTTCATGAGGAAACATCCCCCATCATTTAGAGGATCATCTGACCCTGTGTTAGCTGAAGGGTGGATTAAAGCACTGGAGAAGATTTTTGATGTCATGGGTTGTTCAGAAAATCAAAAGGTTAGTCTTTCTATTTATCGTTTGGAGGGTGAAGCAGATCAGTGGTGGTCGATAGTTAAAAATATTAGGGACGCTGATGAGATTGATGCTCTCGACTGGGATGAATTCAAAGGTATGTTTCTTGAGAAGTATTTTCCTAAGGCTGTTCGACTTAGGATGGAAAAGAAATTCTTGGAATTGAGGCAAGAAGAAGACTCAGTGGCTACCTATGAAGAAAGGTTCACTCGATTGGCAAGGTATGCTCTAAATTTTATCCGAGACCTTGATAATAAAATCAATCGTTTTTACTCAAGATTAAAGCCAAAATATCGAAGGGCTTTAGCTTCTCATGAGTTTAAAAGTTATGAAAAGCTTGTTCGATGTGCTGAGAAGGTGGAAATGGAGTTTTCTGATGAACAAGTGTTCTATAACAACCAGCAGAAGAAGAGACCGAGGTGGCAGGAGAAAGGTAAGAATTCTTCAAAAAAGTCTGATAGTAAGAAAACTAAGTTTCTAGTTTGTGATAAATGTGGAAAAAGGCATGCTGGGGAATGTCTTCTGAATTCTGGAAAGTGCTACTAATGTGGTAAGATGGGACATAAGTCTCGTGATTGCACTGAAAAGGATCAAAATGAAGGTAAGAACAAATTTGATTTACATTTAGTGAAGTGTTATAAGTGAAATGAGATGGGTCACTATGAAAACGAGTGTCCGGCAAAGAGCTTGAGTGATGTGAAGCAGTTAGACTACAAGCAGAAAGGGGTGGTGAAATCCTTTGCAACTACTTCAGCAGATGTCGGGCCATCAAATGAAGGTGTATCAGGTACTTTGTTTGTTTTTTCCGTATTATGCCAGTGTGTTGTTTGATTCGGGGTCTACACATTCTTTCATCTCTGAAACCTTTTCTAGTAAAATGGGAATACCATCTCAAGAAATGACTCCTGAACTATTGGTAAAAACTCCTGGGGGAAATGTTGAGGCGAAAAGAATTTATAAGAATCTTCCTATCCTTATCTGTGGAAAGAACCTACTTGCAAACCTTATTGTTCTACCTCTAGTAGAGTTTGATGTTATCCTGGGTATGGATTGGCTCTCTATTTACCATGCTAAGATTGAATGTAGAGTTAAAGAAGTTTCTTTTCAGAAAGACTTTCAGTTTGTTTACAGGAATGAACCCTTACTTTTGATAACATATCAAGAGGCCGAGAAACTTGTAAAAGATGGAAATGAATGTTACCTTGCACACGTCGTTGAAAATAAAGGAACTGTTCAGATTAATGTTACCTTGCACACGTCGTTGAAAATAATAATATGGTGATCTCAAATACTTAGTATGGTAAAATTAACAGTTGATGTTATCGTTGTATAAATATGGAATTATGAGTGTCATATGGTAGTTATCTTAAGACATATTCATTTTAACTAATAAAATGATCATGAAAAATAATAAGGATAGAATTAAATAAGATCAAATATATATACATATATATATATAATATAATCAACTAAAATCTTATTCATGGATTTAATAAATATTCAAATAATCACCAGCACATCAATAACTGATGTCATAATGATGGAGCACATAATTTTAGACATCATAGTCTTGTAATAAAGGAAAAATTCCATGACATATTACATAAATGGGGAATTTCATATCCTAATAAAAAAATATTTACTATTATGAGACCAGATGATGAATCAAAGGGCTCTAGAGGGACCCACCAATCATTTAGAATTTTTGAATAATTAATTATATTAGTGAAAAGTAAAATATAATTAACATTACTTATAAAAATAATTGTCAGTATTTGAAAACATAGTAGAAAAATTCAATAAATTCCCATTTCAATCTGATCATAAACCATCCTATGAAATAATAATGATGGAATTATTTCCACATATCCCTAGATAATAATATATATAATATAGGGTGTTTTTCCATGATTAATTAAAATACAATAAAAAGATAATAAATAATTTATAGGTAATAGAAAAATATCCCTTTGAAATTCACTTTTGAAAACGAAATATTTTTTGAATTTTAAGGAATCTATTTTCATTGAAAATTTACATGTAAAATTGAATTCTATAATTCAAAAAATTATCAATCATGATGTTGGGAAATTCAGTTTCCAAATCAATTGTTAAAACATAGATTTCCTTCAGATTTTAAGCTTAATTTAAAAAGTAAATCATTTAGAAAATGATATTAAATTTACATAAATACCATATTTTTAAAAATAAATATATTTAAAATGATATTAAAAAATTATTTGATAATTTTAAATTCATTTTAGAAAAATTAATGTAAATATGGACATAAAAGAGAAATATTCATGCATAATTAGAGAAAAAAATAGATCTTAATTACAAATTTAATTTTGGTATCTTGAGTACTTAAAGAGAGGAAAATGAAATAAAAACATGCTATTTATAGAAAGTACTCAAGGTCAATAAAATATAAGAGTTTTATTATATAATTATTAAATCATTTCCTTTAATGGAAATTCAGTACTAAAAAATATAAATAAGAATGGTATTTTGATATATATCATTACCACTTTCGGAACATTAAAATCATGACACATATGAATAGATATATTATATAAAAACATTAAATTAAGAAAAAAAATATATATTCTTGATATATAATATTAACATGTTTGTAGATTAATGTTATGAAATAAAATATTTATAAAATAGAAAATATTCTACGAAGAATAATTATAACATAATAAATGGATGTTGAGTTAAATAACCCCTTACAACATAGTAAATTTCTTATTAAAGATTCATGGATTTAATAATAATGAGGTACTCAAATGATTTTTTTATGTCTTAATTATATTTATTAAGAAGATAATATTAAATATTAATGAGTTATGTTATATTGATTTTGTAACTGGTCTTATTTTTGAACGCATGTGTATATTATTATTCAGAATGAGATATTGATGTCATCAATAAATAAATTACATGAAGAAGGGTTAAGAAGGAAATAGGGCTATAATTTTGGATTTTCGATTTTATATGAAATATGACCATGTGCTTTTATATTTATTTATTAACAAAATCACCGAGAATTATTTCTAAAAAAGGGTAATAGAACCATTTCTTATGTTTGATGTCAAAAACTAGCCATCTAGCAGATTAGGTAGAGAAAGTGGTTTCATAGTGCTTCCAAGGGAGGTTCTTTGAATTATAGGTCACCCATTACTCAGGAGAGCACACTGGTTGAGAATTCCAACAGGGGGTGGTGCCAATGGTTATTCGGAGGATGACCAATTTATCAATATGAATGTATAATGGAAGTTCATATATTAAAAATGAGTTAAAATAATGTAGAATTGATGTGGGACTCAAATTAGCATAAAAATTTTATCCTCATAAATTGATATTCAAATAATCATGACAGTCATATTTGTTATATCTAGGTCATCTGATCTTTATCGCATTTTCGTCTTCATGGTGATTCATCAGAGAAAATGTGTTCACCATAATCTTCATGAATCGAGATCAAATTACATGAGACAATAGATTATTACACCATCTGATATTCCTGATAATTAAAATTTGATTTCATTTAGTGAAAAAATTAATTTCATTCATAAAAGACGACCAATATGAGGATAATAAGTGAAAATAAAACATTTATCTTTGATCAACACATTATGCCATCTCAAGATTAAATGAGTAGTATCTATGATTATTGGATAACTATGTTAGTGTGGATTTGTCTATAATGACCATATAGAAGATAAATTTTAATTGACATGAAAATGGGAGATCATTGAGAGAGAAACATATCTGATCAACTGCTCTGATTTTTCAAAAAGATTCCATTTACAGAAGTTGAATCATCAAATAAACAATTATCACATAAAGATGTGTTTATTTAATGATATATAATTGTAATTGAAAATAACATTGAACCATGAGAGTGAAGAATAGTAATGAGAATAGAGTTTCAAATAAAACGATAAATATGATTATTTAAAGGAGTGTGAAACATTATTGCATGGTATAGTTATTCAAATGAACTATGAGACACTGTTTATTGATACACATGTAGTAATAACTATGCACTATTGAAATTGCACGCACCCTTCCTTTAACATGGTCTATGGTTCAGGGCCCTCCAGGTACCACCAGTGGCCCCATGGACATGTAGTCCCCATCATTGTGACCACCCACATGTTTGAATGGGTCATTTGAAAAATGAGAGTCCCCACCAGACAACACATTTACTTTCCGGTGTGATTTCTCCTCACTCACAAACAACCTATGAATCATCACAGAATGTCCCCAATCCTTATCACTACTCTAATAAAAGAATGAAAAACTATATATTTTTTAATTCGGTAGACTATCAAATTGGAATGTTCACTTTTTTTACATAAGTTATATCATTTAGTCATTTATCCCTTTATCATTATCATGTGTTACACGTGTAAGGAAGTATCATAATATTTTAAGTATATTGTTCTCTATGAATCATTCAGTGCATTTTATGTGTAAATTTCATATAAAATATTTATGTTCATTAGGATTTATTCATTTATCATGGATGTGAAGAAATAAATTTCAGTTAGTCTATGTGTGCATGAATTCTATAATGTTTACATGCATATTTGAAAAGACATTCATAAGGATAAATGTCTGAATGAACATAAAAATTTTTATACATTAATTATTATTGAAAATTTCATATGAAATATATATTTCATGTGTATTTTAAAGTAAATAATTAGAAACTAATGATATAAAATATTTAAGATGTCACATAAACAAACATTCTATGAATTGAGTGGGGTTAGATCATTTGATGAAAAGTGAATAGTGAGAAACATCATGTTGTTCTCAGATAGATGCATATGTTTTTGACTATTGAACATGAAAATATAAAATTATCTGCTTTGATTATAGAGAAAATATTCATCACAAGGATGTATATAATAAATATATATGATATAGAGTTATTTCTATAAGAGGATCATTTCTGGTGTGACTGAATATTATCATAGGTATCCATTCGGTCTATAAAGTCATAGAGGCCTCCAGTGGGCCTCTAGAGAAGGAAAGTGGGATGTTGGATACACTATTTTATCACATATAAAGTTTCTCATCTTGGAAATAGGATTTTATAGTATAGGTGGGCACATTTAATATATATTTTTAATCTTTAGTGGAACTCTGTGGGACTCAGTGTTGATGGGATTGAGACTTTCCCTTATTGTAACAATCTATATATAGTGTAGAATCTAAAACTAAGGGGTATAAGTTGTTCTATCATGGTATAGGTGTTAGTAAGAAACATTTTAGAAATATTATTTTTAATTTACATTATTCATTGAAAATTGGACTCAAGCAACTAAATAGGTTATAATGGTTTATAACTTGATAAAGAAAATAAATGTATTCTGTAAAAAAAGTCACACCTGATTCACCCCCATCCTTTTGTATGACTACACGATCCAATTGATACTTCAATTAATATTATAATATGTAACTCTTATGTTTGGATCTACATTACTTCCCTAGTTGTTTATATTTGAGGTATATGAATTGAAGATTCATTTTTTAAGAAAATTCAATGTGCTTTAGATGGAAAATCATATCTATCTTCCTGGTTATGTAAATGATTCTTCTTTAGTGAAGACTTATTATATATGAATAAATGAGTGGAAAATAATCTAATAATTAACTCAATGAAAAATACAGATCAACTGTTATATTAAGGAATACAAAGGGTTAATTATTTATCAAAATATGGATTATTATAATTGTGATCAATTGGGTTTTAAATTTCATAATGATATTTTCAATTCTTAAATTATAGTGAAATTGGATATTATTTCCAAATATGTGGTCACATGTATGATCATATATTTCAATAAAATTGAAAATGAAAAATTATAGTTGTAAAAATAGGAAAATTATATAGACGAATTATTGCATTAAAACTGGTATATACAAAAATCTAATAAATAATTTGAACAAAAATGAAGAAAAAATATATTTTTTCACTGAATGATATATTGGATCTAAGGAAGAATAATAATGTAATGTTTATTGAAATTATGATTTTGATGTTGTTGTTATAGAATTTGTAAATGCACTTGATAATATTCATAATACATAAATTAATGTTAATAATTATAAACTAGAAGCTTAATTAGATAGAATCATGGAGCTTGAGTCATTTTTAATTAATGTCAATTAGGTGAATTAATAAGGAATTTTCAACAAGATGAATTTTGTTTATGAAATAATTTATTAATATAAATATGTGAACATTTCAATCAATATAAAATTTCATCAATATTAAATGAAAATGAGAAACATGGAAGAAACTCAAGTTGAGACTTCCCAAGCTACAAATAAATGATATACTACCATGGATTCATCCATCAAGAGACATATTAATAAAATCAACCAATATAGTATAATTTAGATCTTGATATTATACAAGGATATATATATTAAAATCACATTTGATAAGGTAACCCATTTTATTGATAAAATTGTTTCAGGTAATTATTATTGGATGACTAGTAAAATTTAAACAATAAAATTTCATCAAATACGGGTGAAGAAATAATCATAGTAATACCATAAATAATTATTTATTGAGGTGAATAATTTTGTGAATTCATGTTCCATAACTAATGAATTGAGGAAGAAATGTTTCACTTAGAATAAAAAAAAGATAAAGATAGGTAAATGTGCCAAAAAAAAAGAAATCAGGATTTGATGGATAATGTTGGTGTTGTTGGAAGTTAGGGAATTGGGAAATAAATTTATGTTATAATATGAAATTGGATGAAAATCACCAATATCAAATATTTAGAGTGAATAATGAAAAATAGGGGTGAAACCTTCAAAATAGAAGTAGTACTCAATGAAATAGAATTAGTATATCATCAACTCATATGATTACATTGATATTTTTAATTATTATTGAAACATAAGTATTAATAATTATTTAGAGTGACGTCATATAGAAATAAGGCAATGATATTTATTTTAATGAAAATAAAAATAAAAAATATGTGAATAATTTATGAAAAGAAAATTATAGTTAAGTATTGGGATATAAACCAATGAATAAGGCTTTTAAACAAACCACACCCGAGAAGATTTATAAAAATTATTTGAAGAGGGTCAAACCAAATAAATGATTCCTCCATTATAGCCAAAAAGGTCACATAACAGACCATTGTGAATTTATCATGAATATCATTAGAAAATGATGAAAAATGTAATCAATGAAAAAATCATCCTTTAATGGAAACAACAATTATTTTTTTGTGAAAGACGTCTCTATTGTAGAATTTGAAAAGTTTCTTAACATGATAAGCATGATAAATCATAATAAAATACATGAAAGGAGTAATATAACTGGAAATTTAGAAAGAACTATTATGTGGTATCTTGGAAAATAATAATTCCTAAGGAATACAATAAAATCACATGTTAATTATTATGATAAAAATATTGTTTGGAAAATAAGGATAAACATAATGTGAAAACAAAACATGCCAATACAATTTTTTTGATAATTTTGATAGAATAATTGGAAGATACATGAATGATGGATCATATTAAGACATCTCAAACTGTATTACAAGATAATCATATAAATATTTTTTCATTTGAGAAAAAAACTTTTTTGAGAGGAAACACTACTTTATGATTCTCCAACTAAGGGGAATTCAAGAACCAATTTATTCCCTATATCCATTTTGTTTGTTTTTAAGGAAGTTAGTTTATGGTTATTCATGTATATAGGGAATACCTATATTATATAAAATATATGAACAACATATATCTTTAAATATGAACATTATAGTAGACTATTATCTATATGTAGTCTCCTATCAAAATTTCAAATAATCTAAAAATATTATTGGAGTTAATTATTGAATAATGATAATTGTGATGAATAAGTTTTCTACATCTCTAAAGGGGAATCCTAGAAGAAAATAAATTGGATATCATATGAATATTAGATGTTCTTGTGAGGTATGAATGTAATAATTCTAGATAGAAAAAATATAGATATTGAAGTATTTTAACAATGAGGAATGTTGATTACATTATTTATATTTGAATTCTAAAAAATCAATTCAATGTGGTGGATATATAATCACGATGATAAATGGAATGTAAGTATGAATAGGGGAATTTCATTTTTAAACCTGAATGATATAAATATTTATATTGAGATTATTGTATGATATTAGATAAAAATATCTTGAACAAGCCCTGGAATAATGTTTATGTATTATCTTAACATGAGGTAAATTTATTGACAACAATGATGTTAAATTTGATCACTCTTGTTTTCTATAAAGATATTATCTCACGTTGACTTAGTGTAATTTAATTTCATCTAATTTTTATGTATGTAGTGGTTATTTATTAATGTGTAATAATTAAAACTATATTTTTTAGGATATAATATGATTTTTTATAATATGAATATTTTAGATGAGAATTACTCCCCATACTATATATTTCACCTTATTTCAAAAACATGCGAGAAGATAATATTAAAATTTTAAATTAAATCAAATTTTTAAAAACTTATGGGGGGTGGAAAACAAAAATTTATTTTTATATCTGTATTTATGTTAAAAATTTTGTAAATTAGTTTATAATATAAAAATTCAATGAGTTTTATTCTGAAGGTTTTAGAACATGTGTAATGTTTTAATACATCATTATATTTTTATTGTGTAAGACATATATATCCCAAAATGAATCAAATAACAATATAAATGCATGAAATGGATTTAGAGAATGAATTTGGTATTTTTTGTTTATATGTTAAATGGAAAATTGTTTTTATTGGTATTCATTAAGAAATTGTAATTACATACTAGCCAATAAACGAGACTATGTCCACTAAAAAAGTGTGCAGTCAATGCCTTGCCAGCAAGCATGGGTGGAAGGGGACGTGGATGCGTTGTGCTCCGAAGTGATGAATATGTGAGAATAGGTGATCAACCATGTGGGGTAAAAAAAGTTTGATAGTTCAATCATGAGGTGGATCCATTGGATATTTGGTAAAGAACCATTTATTGTAGATTGAACATAGGAAAACATTAATTTTATTAAAAAGGAGCACTGATAACATTGTGGAATCGACGTGGGACTTAGCCTAGAGGAACGCTGTTCAACTTCTTATAATGTTATGAAAATAATCCTAGTCGTCAAATATATTATATCGGGGATTTATGATCATCATTGATATTATATTCATCATAGATCATTTCTGGAGAACATATGTTAATAGGAATCATCGTGCAGAATCATATTGTTAATTGAGTTGAAGGTTCTGAATCAGTGTTTACTTTTCAATAAATACCACTTGAGGTGATCATTTTTAGTTGATAGGAAGATCACCAATTATATATCGTAATAAAGGATTTATAATTGATGAAGTGAATTTAATTCACAAGAAGATTCCATGTACTCTTGTTGAGTCTTCCTAGAACATCACAATCTCATAAAGATGTAATGATTCTACAAGCTATGATGATCATTCCAAATTACTATGAACTTCTAGAGTGATGAATATTAATGTGAAAAGGATTTTAACTTTATATTGTTCCTCAGTTCATTATATGTAGAATTAAACACAATCTTATGATATAGTTGCATGAATTCACTATGAGAAATTATCACTTTATGTACATTAACAAAGTAATCATAATGTTTATTGCATTCTATTTGAATGAAATAATTTTTTTTGTATTATGTATATTATTCACATGAAACAGAAATGTTCATTAGGTAATATTAATTTATCATGGAATAGAATAATGAAATTTGGTGCAGTTCATGTTTTAATGAATAACTCAATAGTTATATAAACATGAACTAACATTTTCATATCGAAAAATGTTGATAAGAACATATAATGTTTTATAGATTCTTAATTATTCTGAAATGGAAATATGATATAAATTTTGAGTATTGTGTGCACGAAATATTTCATGAATAAATATATCCATTTATCACGAATTCCAATACATGAGATGTCAGATAACTGAGTAGGTTCATATAATTTAATGATTATTGAAGAGTGAAAAAGATCATATAATATTATGATAATTTCTAACAATATTGAAAATTATATACATATAGATTTGGTGATCAAATTTATTTGCATATATTGACATCATCATGAGGATGTTTGATGAATTTTGAAACTTATAGAAAACATTCTATCATAGGATCTTATATTGTGTATATTAGTGGAATTATCTAGTGGGACTCTAAAATAGAATAATCCTTCATTGAGACTCTCGATCAGGCTACGGAGATTCTGGTAAAACTATGGGATACAGAAAAAAGATAATTTTTTGGGACTTATGTGTATATATTGTAAGTGAGAACTTGTAATCGTTAGTTGGACTCGAGAGTGGAACATTGTTGGTATCAGTATCGATTGGATTGTTCTTCACCTTTTGTAATCATATACATATAATGAAGAATCAATTAAATTGTGTATAATTATTTATGTAATGGAGTGTGTCATGGTACTGATCCTTCTAAATATATTTTTTATGTGTTTAATTTACATTTTTCATTTCATACAGAATCTGTTATTCCCAATAGGTAACAGTGGTATAAAGGGGTAGAGAAACTATAAAGTTTAATAAAAATAGTCATAAATAATATACACCCTTCTCTATGTGAAATAATGATCCATACGAAACATCAAATTGAAATTGAATACTAAAATATAATGAAGTATTAAAAATTCATATTATTATATGTAAAATGTGATTTTTATATACTATATAAAAATTATTATCATAGAAATTAAAACCCCTCAATGAATGAACATTTAGATGAAGGCCCTTATATCTTGACCGAATTGTCATATGTTTTATTCACCATCCTAAATAATAAAATTATGTTATTTATTTTATTTCATTATAAAGTTATATTTATTTATATATTAAATAACTTTACATCTATACTTCTTATGATATTTGTTTCATCTGACTAAAATGACTACAATTGGTTGTCATTGGTAAAAATTGATATTTCCATTCATCTAATGATTAATAATCAATAAATATGTTTCATTTTATATATTAATTATAATTTTAAAACCATTTTGTATTGATGGTCATGATAAATGATCTACGTTATAATTATGGACATGGTAGTCCACACGTATGAATGAGTAACAATTCCATTATTAAGTGATCTTGTTAGATATAATGTATGAATTATTTAATCTCTATACAATTATTAATATTCCATTAATATATAATTTATTCTATAAATAATGTTATATGTAATATATTTGTGACGTTATAATGAAAAAAATAATCACATTGACTCATATAGGTGATAATCCACTTATATATATGAACAATGTTTACATATTTCAATTAATTGAATGATATCAACATATAATAAATATTATATTTTTAATAATGATAAATTTGTCCTTAATATATATTATGTACATTATATACTTTATCATAAACATCCATGAGAGGTGATTATGGAACATAAATTACACCGGTTAGTGCGATTGTTTCCTGCTATACAAAAAAATGATGTTTTAATTTACCATTTGATGGAAGAAGAGATGGATATTGTTTATTAAATTTACTAAATGATATATTAGTATATGGATGATAATTATGTTATAATATTTTCATGGTTGAATAAATTTTAATGGAGTTGAAATGATAAATAAAACATCAATGAACTGTTAGGAATAAAACCTCTTATTCAGAAAACCACTTTTTTTACTTAAAAATCCTTTAATTAATGGTTTTATAATTATAAAACAATAAATATGATTTTTGAAAATGTTTAAGAAATATAATTTAAAATTTATTGGTCGAATTATATGGGTGTTTAATTGTTGATAAAATGTGAGTTTTGCTAATATTTAATAAGTGTTGAGAGGGAAACATTAAATATTATTAAAATATTAATATTGAATAAAATAATTTTAATGTAATAAAATCTTTAGAATGTTATAATTTTAAGATAGTATATGTATGGGTTAAAATAATCTCAATAAATTAAATTTTTACCAGTTTTTAATATATTTTACCCAAATCTCTTTGGATTAACCACCATTATTATTTTTTACGATAATAGTTATAATAAAAATTTTACACTTTAGGGATCAATATAGTTTTTATACAAGGAAAATTAATCAATAAAATGACCATGGTTGATAATTAAAACCATGTAATGTTTACATTTCTATATATAGAATTCTTAGTAGTTTTATATAATTTTTTTATTTATTATTAATACAAAATATCAATAATTTCATTAATTGAACCATTCATTTTATTAAATTTTAATTTATGTTGAATGAAATAGAATTATAATACAATCAAATGACACATTAATAAAATTATATATATGTGTTAAAAATTATATGAAAATAATAATGCATTCAATTTATTACACTTAAAATATGATTAAAATATATTATTAAGTAATTATTTTCAATGATTAAATATCGTGTTAGTGTTATATAGGAATATAATGTAATTATATTAATACTAAAAATTACAGACAAATTAACAAGAAATAAATATTTTATCTCTCCATAATATCTATAGATTAGAAAATGTTTCCCTTTATCCCTTCAACAAAAATATTATTGATATTAAATCCATGAAATGGACATTTCCATTTTTATATTTTAATTTATTATTATAAAGGAAAATTTTCTCAAATTATGAAACCATGTGGCCACATATTCAATATATGATCTAAAATGGTTTAATAAAATCTACCAATATGATAATGTAAAATTTTCAGATCATTTTTAAGTCATTATTATGTTACATTAAAAAAACATAATATTTATCCATATTGTGGTTATAATTACTTACTATAGAAATAATTAATAATGAAAATAAATAAAATGTTCATATTTACATAAATTATGAAATCATGGTTTTTACTATTGAATCTATTTTTTAAATTTCTATTCAAAAAATTGGTAGTAAATAATTAAATATATGTCCACTACGAAGTATTAAAAAATTGTTTTCCATGAAAATGCCTTTTTATGTATAAAATTGCTTTAAAATATATTCATGTATAAAATAAATTAGAATGGATATAATTTGATTATTTTAAAAATAAATGAAGTAATTAATTTTTAAACTATTAAAAAAGATAACATAACCAGGAAAATACAAGAAATTAATATAATATTTTTAGTAAAAATCAAAATTATTAACTATATGTTGAGAAATCAATATTTTTATATTATTACCAAAATTACACAATGTATTTTTCATGGAAATTCCATGTAATATTTTTCAAAAATATTTTGGAATATTTCGAGACCAGACGATTTTAAGAAACATGATTATGAGGCTTGGTGAGGCCAAAATAGAAATGTAATCTTTTTTTAATTTATTTAAATAAACCCGTAAGGGGGGTTTTTAACTTTTAAACCATTTCTCCGATCAAAAATATGAGGGAACTATTGGAAATAGAATGGTGTAATTTTCCTAGAATAGACCTAACCTCAACCGGCATGGGTCGAGGGAAAAATTAATTCTTCATACTTTTTAATGGAAAACTAAACTAAATATACCAGTTTTATTTTACATTATTGAATTTTCAAATTGGTGTAGCTGAAAGGTTTTCCAAAAAAGAGAAACGTAATATTATCTTTCGTTAATTGAAAAAGTGTAATAATTTTTTAATAGAAACATAACTGAAACATTGATTCATATTTCATCCTTTAATTAGAAATCATAAAATGCATTATTATTGGAAAAATCCTCGTTCTGATATGAACCATTGTTGGGTGATGACGACGATCGACCAATGGCCCTAAACAGAGTATCATGAAATGAATAATACAACGAACCATTAGTTTCCAATGAAAAATCCTATCAAAGATGGGTCTTTACTGTACATGAATTTTCCTCGTCCTTCGTTCTAAAATAGTGACCACAGATCAACTCATGAATAGGTTGATCCATAGATCCCTTGTTCTTGCGAGTGGGTACTATTTTGTTAAGATTTCATCGGGGTTAAATTATGATAGAACATCCACCCTTTATCCAATTATTCATGGATTCATCATCTAAATGGGGGAAAGGGGGATTTGAGTTGATCTCAGTTAAGATGGAATCCCTTGGAGGTCGTGGGTACAAGTGGAACGAAGAACGGACCACTGAAGTGGACATGGTGGTCTGTGGAAGGATCTGCCAGCATACCAGTGTTTCTTATCACCTGCGGCATCCATGGGTTGGTGGCGGCAAGAAATGATGGCTTTTCGAGAGGCAGACTGGGACAGACTCTTGTAGATGAGAAGAAACATGAGCCTACGACCATGATAGTGGCTGGTGGAGGCGGACGAGGCTAGTGGTTGCGTCGGTGGAGAGAAATGTTGATATGGGAAGCAGAAGGGCATGAACGTTTTTCCTAAACCTATGTGGGTTTTCCAGGTAGCCAACATTGACCAGCCATGTAGAGGCGTTCCACATATGATCCTTTTGTGGCATTAGAACCCTCACAATGAGGTAGTTCTTTTGTATATCCCTAAGGATACATTCTATAAAAGTTGGAACAAGATGATTAGATTTAGGAGTATATTCTATCGAAATCATGTGCTCTATGCAGAAATCATATAGTTTCTTGTGACCCAAATACTAGAAACGCTGTGTTATTCATCACATAGTAACCTTGTGTGGATCAGCTCTAAACAAACTTATGTGGATCATCTCCTTGTGAACCTATGTTGATCATCTCCTAACAACTCTATGTGGTTCATCTCTTAGGGGACCAATGTGGATCACCTCTTGATGACCATGTGTTGATCATTTCCCAACAACCCTATGTGGATCTGCTCCAACTGACTTGGGGTGAATCATCAATATGTGGCTGTGTGTGACCCAGAAGACCCATGGTACTCATTTGGGATGTGTACATCAATAGTCCAATATGTTCAATGATTCGAATGATATTATTTCTTTCTAAACATTTAATTATATATGTGTGATCCGTATTTCTTAGTAATCATCGATCATGGTTTTATGTGTGAATTAATTCATGGTCTTTCCATTGTGGTTTGTGGTTCGTACTGGGTATTTTGTTACTCATCTCTGTTTGGATTCTCCTACACGTGTTGTTTCTGCTGAAGAATACTGCAACATAGAAGGAGGATTTGGTGGCCCTGGACATAGTGTTTACCAATGATACTAAGCATGCGATCCATACTTCTATGTGTTCCAGTAGTTACTATACACATATCCATCAGGTGGGGTTTTCACATTACAACTTTCTGATTTTCCTTGTACTTTTGTATTTTCACTTTATATTTTCTTGGGTTTTATTGTATCACATTTTACCAATAGATTTTAAATTTGCACAGTGGCTATTTAGTGTCATCCACATTTACCAATCCATCATTTGTACATGGTTGTGTGTGCATATGTACATGTAATCAGGAAAATATCTGCCACTAATTGGATGACACCTTTGGGGCTAGTTTCAAAAACCAAGACTTTGGGAGGTGGGATTGGGGGATTTCAATACATGGGCCATAAGTGATGGGTCATGAAAAAGTTGTATCAAAGGTGGTTGGTTCTACGTCAAATTACAGGAGTCTTATGTTTTGTTTATTTGGAAACAATATTAAATTTTTTTAGTTTGACATTCAAATTCGGTGAGTCTAGTGCTGGTGTGGTGGCTGATGTATCCATACAGTAGGACATTGAATTCGACATTATGGAATCTATAAATAAATAATGGTTTGAATGCATCATATAGGAGTTGACTATTTCTTTATGTTCATCAGAGAGTATTGTCATATCACCAGGTATAATCTATTGATTGTGGTTCATCTTGATCTATTTCAGGATGGCTCCTTGTAGCAATCCATACAAGATAATGATATGTTGTTGTGATGTTAGCACACCAAACAATTAGTCGTCGGTTCAAAGACCTGTTCTAGAGATGGCCCCATTTTGTGGTGTAACAGTGTTACCACCACCTTTGGTTCAACATCTACTGCTTTCATTTGAAGTAGGGGATGCACATTGGATCAGTTCCGATCCTCAGTTTCAGAGATAGATACTACAGATGGTCAGGGGAGTGAAAAATCCTAAGGTCACTGAGAATTGACTGGAGTTAGTGAAACATATCTTCTGTTTAATAAGAATACTACATGACCTAATTTTTGATCTAATAGAGAGCCTTATGAAGGTATCAGAGGAGTGATGGTGGAGTTTTTCCATTTAGAATCATGAAGCGGTGACCCTCTCCTTGGACGACATTGAGAGACTTTTCTAAGAGGAGTTCTTCCCCATGACCATTCACATAGTGAGCATAGAATAGTTTCTTCACCTAGAATTGTTCATCATAACAGTGGGTGAGTACTCTTTGAGGTTCATAGACCTCTCCTGTTACTCTACAGATATGGAACGAGAACCTTTCGTGAGGGCCAAGACCATTGAGAAGGGAGTCCGAAAAGATATCAGGGCGTCAGTGATTTCACTTATAATCCCACCTTAGGATAGAGTGCTAGATAATGCTCTATTGGTAGAGATATTCCTAACATAGAAGTAACCGATGGTGGGAGCTACCAATAGGAAAAATTTGTTCAGTCATCTATGGTGGGCAGCCAACAGATGACGCAGGGGTCCAAGTGGGATAGACCATCTGGAAGGTGACCCCAGGAAATAGGATTAGTGGTACGAGGGAACCAATATGGTGAGGGCCAGCAAATGAGTATGGCATGTTCCCATGTAGAAAGTAGGTACACATGGTTCTGGACTCACAAAACACCACAATTATGATCATCACGTGATCGAAGGGCCATCAAGGCAGTGGAAGAGGTTCAAGCGAGGCAGTCCTCAGGGCGGAGGATATGGTCGAGGATTATGTCGACTAAGAAGCAGTGGATGATGGTTTGAGGTGAACCACCACCACCACCAGGTGTTCCACCCCGAGCTTAGGGTGATAGAGGATAAGGTTGATTCCACATATAAGTAATAGAGGCCTATGAAAAAGGTGATCCAGAGAATATTATATGTAAGATCTATGTATTCATCACCTTGACATATTTTCTTATTGACACAGTTTCCAGTCACTCTAAACTTGGCACATACCTTACTCAGAGATTGGATATTCTGGTGGAGATGATGGCTTTTTCCTTATTATTAGAGACTCATATAGGAGGAGAATTTATTATTACTCATTGTTGTACGTAGTGTGAGATTACTCTAGGAGGAGATATCTTTGTCTTGGATCTCTTCCTTACGATGTGATATTGGGAATGGAATGGTTATCCATAGTTCATGCTCAGATCGACAGTCTTAGGCATAGAGTGTTATGTATCCATGAGTATGGCTCCTAGTTTTCCTTCACCAGTGAGAAGGGAACTCTTGAAGTACTTCAATGATATTCTAGGAGGAGGAGGTTGCATCATATTACTCATCAATTGTTTAGCATCACCATCAAGGAACTGGATGAGTGGAATCCATGATTTCCAGTAGTGGTGGAAGAGTAAGAGGATTTCATTCCTGATAATTTTCTAGGACTAACTCCTTACAAGGAGGTTGACTTCGGAATCAAACAATACCAAGGGATGGAACCGATATGAAAACTGGAATATCGAATGGATCTTACAGAGCTTCATGAGTTGAGGTTTCATATTGTGGACTTGTAGGAGATGGAAATTTTGATTCCAAACGTTTCACAATGGGCAGACCTAGAGTTATTTTCCATGAAGGAGAAGAATTCTTTAGGATATTCACGTACAAACTGGGCCTAAACTAAGTGACCCTGAAGAAAAATATCCACATTCAAGAATTGATGACCTCTTTTACCTGCTGAAGGGATTGAGGTTTTTCTAAATGATATACCTCTGATCAGGCTATCACCAACATCTGGTACTGGGTGAGGATGTAACGAAGATAGAATTTAGATTACAGTATAACCATTATGTGTATTTGGTGACTCACTTTGAGAGCACCGTGTTAAGAGGAAGATCTCAAAGTTCCAATTCTAAATCACGAGGTCTGTTATCTAGGACACATCATCTCATAGGATAGAGTTGTATTGGATCCGATGAAGGAAGAGGCTGTGAATTCATGGGAACCACCCAGGAGTGTAACTATTTTACGAAGATTCTTAGGGTGTTATAGATACTACTAGATGTTTGTGCCTGAATATTCTAGAGTATAATCACCCATATCGTCATTGAAAAGGAAGGTTAAACCCTTTTTGTGAATGGATAAGTGCCTAAATAAGCTTTCTGGAGTTGAGCCATAGACAAATAAGAGCCCCTATCATTAGACCACCTGAGGAGGTAAATGAGTATGTAGTCTTATACAACACAACATGGATCAGACTGGGTTATTTACTAATTCATGATTGAGTAGCGAACACCTACATTTCACTGAAATTGAGTAAGAATGATCAATAGTAAGCGGACCATGACCTGGAGTTAGTAGTAGAACTCTTTGTATTATATATGTGGTATTACTACTTCATTAGTGAGTGATTTATAGTCTCCTATAACCACAAGAGTCTCAGGTATATCTTCTCCCAGAATAGTATAATCTTGAGACTGTGGTGATTGTGGGTATTTCTATATAATTTTGACATCTAGATACTCTGTAGTCCTGGGAAGGTAAACATTGTTGTAGACGTGCTCACTAGGAGATTAGGTTTGCAGTTGTTGAGTGAGGTGATGGAGAAGCAAGGCACAATGCAAATATCCTTCATGGATTTTGATGGAATATCATTTACTCATTCGATAACTATTACTCCACTTCTATTACAATGAGTTATGGAGGAACAACTTGTCGATGTTGACTACAAGGCCTGACATTCACAATTATTATTTGTACAATCTCTTGATGAATTTTTGATAGGTGGGGAGCATGTCCTCGTTTTTAGAGGACACACAGTAGTACCAATGGAATTAAAAAAAGAAATTATGAGGGAGTTATATAAATCTACCTTAGTTGTTCATCATGGAGTGGAGATGATTTACCAAGTTCACAGAAGTCAGTACTGGTGTCAATGGATAATGAAATTAGTGGATGATTTCATTTCATGATTCCTCACTTCTCAATAATTGAATTCTTAACATCAGGATCTAGAATTCTTTGTATAGAAACATGAGGTACTAGAGTGGAAGTGAGATTTTATATCGTTTGACTTCATGAAAAAATTACCACACGCATTAAAGGGCCACAAATCTATCTGGGTGATTATTTACCAACTCACCAAGTCATGTCACGTCCAACCCATATGGGACTAGTGATCAAGAGATGGTTTCAGATGCCTTTACATCCTTGAGATAGTACTACTTCAATTGATGCCTTTGACGACCTTCTTAGACAGTGATTCTCGCTTCACATTCTGGCCATGGAAGGGATTATCGAATGCATTCTGTACTCAACTGCACTTAAGCATAGCCTTTCACCAACAAATAAACTGTCAAACCAAGCGGACCATATTGACCATAGAGGATATGTTTTGTGCTTTCCTCCTTGATTTTGGACTCACTTGGGAGGACCACATGACCCTAGTAAATTTTTTATATAACAACATCTATCACACCACTATTTTCATAGATCTATTTGATTATATGTATTATTATCCTTACTGATCACCTCTATTCTTGATAGTCCTTGGAGAGTCATCACTCATGGATCCAAAGATGGTACGAGATACAACTAAGAAGGTGCATATCATCTAGGAGTAGATGAGGAATTCATATAGTATACATAAATCTTATGTTGATTGGAGATGGAGGCCCTTGGATGTTGAGGAGGCAGACCATGTATTCATTAGGGTCTCACCGCAATAGGGATTGTAGAGATTTAGCCATGGAAAACAAATTTCGGGGTTTATTGGACCATTCCCGATTTTTAGCAGATTTGGAAAGGTGGCATAACACATATCTATTCCCACATATATAAACCAAATAAATGATTATTTTCTTGTTTAATAGTTGAGTTGGTGCATGAATTATCCATCGCATGTCATCGACTGGGGAGAGGTGGACATTGCTGATGTGGTGACGTTTGCGGGGTTCTTAGGGATGATAGAGGATCAAAAGGAGAAGTTACATTGTGGATGGTTGTTTCCTCTAGTTCACATTTTTTTGTAGCACTAGAATCTCCATGAGTGAAAATGAGATTGGGAGGCTCATAGTTTTTTGTAGTACCCTCATTTGAACGATTATCATTGTTTTGGATCATGGGGATATAGATACCTCTTTGTGGAGGTAATGTAATGTCTTGTAAATTCCATGATTTTTTTAAAATTATATTGGATGATTTCTAGAATAGATGATTTGATGGCACCTTAATCCTAGTCCTAGTGAGAATGGAATATAGTTTTTAATGCTTTTCATTCATTAAAATAATTGTGCGTGTTGATTTTTTATCTTTTATAGTAGCCACTAGATCGAAAATATTTTGGCATCATTGATCTCATAATTTTGGTATTCACTTAAAATGGAACAAACCTCGGCTGGCATAGGTTGAGGGAAAAGTTACTTTTTCTACTTCTTAAGTAATAAGTTAAAAACAAAATCAACTAATTTTATTTTTTTTCTGAATTTTCAAAACATTAAAGATCATGGGTTTTCAAACCATGTGAAACTGAATACAATGTTTCTATAAATTAAATAGTTTAACAACATCATGATTGATTCATGTGTCTTCCATTAATGTCCAAGAAGATAATGATGGATTTTTGGCAGAATCCTGGTTCTTCTATGATGTTTTGATGGGTGATGATGACTATCGAACAACGACAATAAATAGTAGATCACAGAATGGATATCACAGCAACATCGTTCATCGCAAACTATCGAGCAGACCAAGGTAGGGGTTTTCTTTATGCTTGATTTTCCCCTATTCGTCATTCTAAAACAATGAATATAGATGAAACCATGAATAGTTTGATTTTTGTATCACTCTTATTTTCAAGAGGGTGCCCTTTTCTGAGGTTTTTATCATGTATAAATAATTAAAGAAAATCAATCATTTATCCCATGTTTCTAACCCAATAATATGGAGGGCACGAGACAACATGAACTAAGCTTGATCCCTTCCACCTTGTGCATTTTTTTGACATTCATCATGTTCTCATCCTCCGAATGGTGGTAAAGTGGATTTGAGGCCATAGAAGGAAAGATGGAATCCCACATATGCCATATTCCATGCGTCTCAAAGAACAAACAAGAGAAGCATGCTCGGTGGTCCATAGAAAAATCCACACACACACTAGTGGTAGTGGACCATGGTTGCGGGGATCAGTGGGTGTCAAAGTAATGAGTGATGGGTAACAGGTTGTTCCTTGAGTGGCAGGATATGGTCGGCATAGGCCATGATGAAGAAACTAGAGCCACAAGCCATGAAGGAAGCTAGTGAAGGTGGACACCATCGGGTGGCCATATCAGTTTAGTGATATGCAGTTGTAGGCTACAGAGGTGATGTTATGTGGTCCCCGGATCGTGTGTGGGTTTTCTGGGAGGCCAACGTTGACTAGATGCATCACAGTGCACCTCAGACACACCACATATCACGTTATGGTAAGGAGAGTTCCCACACTAGTTGGTGAAGAACGAGGCGGCCCAAACATGACTCCCAAAAAATCAGGTTGGATCAGGACCCTGGTCAAACACGGGTCAGGTCGGTGGGGCCCGTGGGCCAGGTTTTTTTGGTAGCACTGATCAGGTAAGACTAAGCATCATCCCCTGTTTTACTAAAACTCCAATAACATTCAAACCGAGCAACCAATTGATGATACGTTTTCAACAATGGATCCCAAGATACGAGGTAGTTCTTATTCACTATTTATGTATAATTTCATGTAATTTGGAATATTAATATTATTCTATGGAATATATTCTCTTGTAATCAAGCGTGATCTATGGGGAAATCATGTGGCCAGTTGAGACCCAATGACTAGCAGCCCTGTGTGGATCATCATCTAGAGACAATATGTAGATCAGCTCCTAACGACCCTATGTGGATCATCTCTTAGTACCCCTATGGGGATATCTATTAGAGACCATGTGTGGATCATCTCCAAGCACCCATGTGTGGATTAACTCATAGTGACCCATTATGGATCATATCCTAGCGACCATGTGTTGATCATATCCTAGCCACCCTATGTAGATCAGCTACAAGTGGCTTTGTATGACCCATCATAACCACAATACTCATCTGGTAGAAGTACCTCAATAGTACAAGGTGTTCAATGTTACGAATGATATTGGTTCTTTTAATACAATATATTACACATGTGTGATCAATCTTTCATTGTTATAAGGTTATTTGGTTGGCTTTGTGTATTTCTTTGTGGTATTTCCCTTGTGGTTTGGGTATATCTTGAGTATTTTGTTACTCACCCATACACGGGATTTTACCGAATAGGTTGTGTCAAGTGATGACGTCCACTACCTAGATGAAGGACTTGGTGGATGAGGACTTGATGGTGCCCTGTGAGACCAGGATGGTGGGTCATACTTCAAACACCTACAATAGCTTCTCTACACTTTCCCATCAGGGGTGGTTCTTAGTGGATGACATTCAGTGTTTCTGTGAACATTTCTATTTTATGTTCTTATTTTGTTGGATTTTAATTATGTCTCATTGGATATACAGTTTTTACTTTTACATATTTGATGTTTAGTGTAATGAATGTTAACCTTTAATACTTTGGGATATGAATGTGTCTGTGTGGATATAGGTACTTAGGAAAATGCATCACTCTTGTATTTTGACGCCTTTGTTTCTAGTGGCCAACCCATGGCCTTCGGGAGGCATTCATGTGGTATGTCACAATGTTGGCCCTAATGTACGGGTCTTGACACACCATAAGAATATTGATACATGATTATTTCACAAAAATATTTTCCCTTTATTAAAATAAAATTTTATCAACATCCAAAATTAACTATACTATATTATCTTGAATAATAATTAAATCTATATTCCGTAAAGAATAATTGGGAATTATAAAATGACATCAATACAATTATGTGATTATTTTATAACTATATATTGATAAATTTTTATAAACCCTTACCAATATATATTTTATAATTTTCCTCTCCAATTAAATTATTTTCATTCAATGGATTTGATTAATTATACATATTTGAATAATAATTGTTTTATTGTATATCACAATTATCTTAAATCATTGTGTTGAATGATAAGAACCTTATATAGTACAAAATTATTTTAAAAACAAGGGGTGGTAAATTATCCCACCATTAATAAAATTCTTCCAAGCGATTTTAAATTGATCTTAGTAAACATGGGTTTTACATTTGAAAACACATTTTCTGAATTAATACATCATAAATATGGTCAATAAATATGAATATTGAAAATAGGGAAATGATAATATAGATTCCATCTCATACATGAGTTTACATGCAATAGAAAATTAGTTTGAATTGTAAAAATATAAATGTTGAAAAAAGTTAATTCCTAAAAAAATATTGATAGTGATATAGTTCATTTATCATAATAAAGTGACTGACCAATAGAATGTTAATGACCAAAAAACTATAAACTCATGGAATTCAAAAAATATCATATATTAATTGGAAATAAATTTTATATGTTAAAATTTCTGTATCATGATCATTTCACTAGTGATGTGGAATTAATTTAAAATATAGGTGATAGGAATAAGAAAATATATATTATTATTAAGTATAATTTCATCCTTTAATAAACTCTCATCAAACTCACACATTTTTTCCAAAATAATTAATATTCAACATTATTTTTATTCCATATGAATTAGAATCAACTTAATAATTATATATCACATTAAATTGTATTAAATTTACTAATAAAAATGATATCACATTGTCTAGTTGTATTTTTTTCACCCTAGACAACTTTTGTTTATTGTTTTATGCCATGTAGGTTTGTTGGATGTGACATGTTGTCCTTTATAGAAGAAAATATAATTATATAACTCTTATATAGTCATTATAAATATATTGAAGAACTATCAAAATAACATCATTCATCAATGATAATATAATCGCCTAAGGATATCAATATTTTTAATCTTATAAAAATAGAATTATTCCTCCAATAAAAAATAATTTTTTTACCTTAGGGTAACATACAGATCAACTCAATAAAAACCCCCCAAAATGTCTTTAATTACATTAACATCTTATCAAATAAAACCTCAAAATGTATTTCTAAGACTATGAATTTATGGTCAATCATAAATTCCTATAATATTGATGACATCCTTAAATATGAAATAAATAATAAATTAATACATATATGTTATAAAAAATTAATAAATTATCAAATGTTTTAGGATTCTTAAAACCAAAATACCATTGTAGAATTTTTTTATTGAAAAGCATATTTCTTGAATCCTAATAAAAAACAATTTAATCTTATTACTTCAATGACATTTATAACATATGTCCTTTGATGGCATAGTGGTTAAAATTTAAAATGAGTATTTGAATTCTTATAATACATATGTTCTCCAATTTAAGGAAATAAACACATAATGGATGTATATTTTGAAATTTATTTCCCTCCATTAAAATACTAATTTTCAATAATTTTCATTATTGTTGTGGCCTTATTTTCGCAACATAAAACATTTTCTTATAACATTTATATATTCTACGAGGTGTTGCTTTTAACATTTAAACCATGAAGGATATTGATCCTCTATTCCTTTATTTTATCCACCAATTAAGCTCTATGTGGAGTCAATAATTCTTTTAATTGTTAAGTCCTAGGGTTTGTTAACATATATATTTTCAATCATATTTCATGATAACCAATTATAAATAATAGTAATATTTCTCACATAGAAAAAAATCGCATTTGGTGTCATAGAATAATTTTATGCCTCAAAATTTGTTCAAAAATCATTCCACTTTTTCTATAAATTGAATAAAAAATATTTTTTTCTTGAATGAATGTTCATAATAATGAAAAATATTTTATATGATTTCAAAATCATGAATCCTTATGCTCAATCTATTAAAACATCAGATTGGAATAGTCTATCCCTAATTATTTCATATTCAAATCATTTATAATGGGTAATAATAACAATTTTATGTAATAATATAAATTCTCTAGGAGTTTATTCAACAATATGTAGTAAAAGAACACCCACTGTGAACTACAATGATAGCCAAGATATACTTCTCTAACTATTTATCAAGGTTATTAGCCCCAGATCAGTATGTTCCAAAACCATATCCTCTTGTAGGATCAGAAAATGATGTATTAATAGCAATATCATATAATATCAACCTTACCAAAAATTTATAATTTGGTCTTGTATGTTGATTTACCATCAAAATCAGTTATAAGATTATGTTACCTAATATATATTTTCCTATATATACTTCACAAGTAGTTGACTAGACATATTAAAATACCAATGGGGTTAACCCCGACCCATGTAGACTCAATTGTATGGTTACTATATTATATTTAACAAATATACGAGAAATTTCACCATAATGGATCAAATTGTTAAGTACCCTTGATTAACATGATAAAAACATGATTCCCAATTTTACACAGGAAAGAGGATATACAACATAATTTTAGTAACAATTTAGAATTTGTGAACTCATTCATTGATTTTGTACTCATATCATGGGGAAGTAATCTAATTTAGGATGTTATAAAATTATCACTAATGGGTTATGAACAATATATTCTTTCACAAAATATATAAGGAAATGTTTATATGAAATGTTAAGAAACTAAAAAAATTACATTTATTCAATTACATGATAATGAGGAATGATATACAATGAAAAATGAACAAAAATAATGAAATAAAAATTACACCATAATCATTAAACATACCAATGGATGTCATAAAATTTAAAATAATCATATTGACATCAATAAATGATTTCACAATGATATAATGAATAATAATATACATCATAAACATACTTTCCTGGCCTCATGAAAATAAAAATTATATAAATATACATATCTTTATTAAAATAATAGTTTTTTGTCCCACGAGACCTACTGATACATCAAGGGGTTATATAATGACAAGCCTGACAATTTTTTAGTTGAATTCCTTCATTATATGAATAAATAATAGACCATAATATACATTCTTTATAATAAGTAACTGCATGCATTGAAATCACTATTTCGTGAAATTCAATACATTGTGTAATTAAATTTCTCATTAACTATATAGATAATAAATAAGTATGGTATTATTAGAACATATATTAGAAGATTATTAGTAAAGTATATGGTTTATTTCATTCATGAATAGAAATACCTCAAAAATAACATAAAAACATTCTGGAGGAAAATTCTATTTTCACATTGATTTTTTTTTGAATAAAATACATTACAAAATTATTAGTAAATATGTTTTATTTGAAAATAAATAATAAATTTTTTTGATAAATCAACAATGTATAAAGAGGTCATTATGGTGGAATACTATATTCATGTTTTATATGATAATATAACTATTCAATTCACTTATACAACCAAATTTCACAAGTAACACATTCATAAAAGGGCAAAGTTATTTTTTTAATTGTTTATAAACATTAAATAATGGGTAGAATTTTCAATAATAAATTATTGGATAATCGTTTTTTTCAAAATAAGTTTTTGGAAAATATGAGTAAGGAAGTTAATGATTTCTATCAGAGTAGAAAAATAAATTCTGTGAAAAATAATCACAATTTTCGGTATCATGATTACCTAAATTGATGAAAAAAATGAAAATTGTAATTTATATAAATAAATAGAGGTGAATAATAAAAAAAAATCCTTTAAATATACATATTAATTTTCTATAAGTCAGATTGTATTAGAATTAACCCATATTAAAATGTGGTAATTAATGAAACACTTACCACATTGGTCTCATTATTATCATAACCCCTTATGAAATGGATAACTAAATATGAAACATTAAAAACCATAAATATAGACAGATTCATGAAATTAATAATTAGAGTGTTATTATATACAGTTTATATATTTATATAGTTATAAAACATAACTTAGTCAATGATGTTGATGTATAATCAAATTAAAGCAATCTGACTTATGAAACCCATTACCACTTGGTAACATTCTATTAAAACACCAATGGGTGAAATAATTCAAACTAAAACATTAAATACCATGATATATTAAGGAGTCAATATTAAACATTCCAAATAAGAATTATATAAAACATATAAAATCAATTTGTGGGAAAAAAATAAAATATTCCTCAATGAAGGAAAATAGATATAAAATTCCTTACCTTTTGTCACAATAGCCACATATATTCATTATAATTATGAATAATAAAATGATTTTAGTTATATTGATTCTTAAGAATTTTCTTCTTATTTATTATTAATTTTATTTTATTTATTATTGGGTTATTTTTATTATCCTTATAAACTATATTAACTTCAGATATTTTGATTACATTTGGTGCATATGTCAATAATGAATTAGATGGGATGAAAATTGTAAAAGTGGTAAATTTTTCATAATATATAGAATGTTAATAATGGACTTATTCTAAATTTATGCCTCAATATTAAATTTAAAACCATACATTAGTTTCTGTAATGAAAAAATTCACTATGTTACAATTATAGAGACGATAATTCTTCTATACTCACGAGTAACTTTTCTAGTTATCTACAAGCATGATAGAAATAGTTTTTGTTTTCTTTTATATCTAAAAAATTATAAATTAAATATAAATAACTTATTAATTTATAAATACACTTATATATACTATAAATTATATAATTTATTGAAAAACTCATAGCATCACTCCATAGTGGTGGAAATCCACAAAAACATATGAATGACATTATCATCATTCAATGATTGGAGAGTTAATAATATGTATATATATATATTAATTTTAAAAATTAGTAGTTTTCCCAAATTATAATATATATATATATCAATAATATAATGTATTTTTACATACGATGATTGGAAAGAATTACATCGGTCCTTGAGGAAGTAGTCCAATTCACACATGTATGATAGTTTGATTTCACATTTGATAGAAGACGGGACATATATAGGATATTCCGTTAACATAATAAGAAATTATTATATATGAGATTCTTATATTATTCTATTTTAATGGATGAATATAATATTAAGGAAGAATTATAATAAATAAAAAAATGTTTGATAATTAATAGTCCATATTCTTGTGACAACCTCATTAGGTTTACAACAAATGCCTTCCAAGATGGTTTTTGTAATAAAAACCAATGATTTCTTACACTGTAATAGAGTTATGAAAAATATTTTATTATGTCATGGATGAAAAAAATATTTCATTATGAGTGAAAAAAATAAGAGGGGAGGATCCCTTTTGTATGTAAGGGATTTGGCACTTTTAAAATTTCAACAAAATTTAAGTTAATATAAACAAATATAGATGTAAAAAATATCCAAAATAAATTATAAGATAGCATGATAATGGTTATAAATACAATAATTATATATAACATGAATAGATGGAATTATTTTTTCCTTTACATCTATGTTTTAACTAGTATTTAGCCTACTTGACAATTTCATTCATTATGATGGTTCTAAACTTTGTGGATTATGAATTTATAATAAAAGGCCAATTTGAATGTAAATACACCATTTTTTAAATTCTAACCATAATACCAATCAAATTTATATATATGTAATTTTTTAAAATCATAAAAAATTTAATAATATCTTATTTATTATATAATACAATTTCATTTTTAGAACTATTCATTTAAATGACATTGAGAAAAACGTGAATGAAATGGAATTAGAAGATTAATTTTTAAAACATACCAAAAATGTTATATTAATTTTCAAAATTCCACCAACAACACATATTTATTGCAATAATTTTAATTTTTATAGTTTATTAATAAGTTATTTTAATTTTCTATTTATTGAATAAATACTGTGTTAGAGTTGTATAATATTTTATTTTAAATATTTATTTTATAAAAACTAGGAATAAATTAAAACAAGAAAAAAATATATATAAAATGAACCATTATAACTAAACATATTTTTCTTATATCACTGTCACAAAAATATTATCATAATTACATGTAATAATGTTTCACATCTAACTTTATCTATTACATTATAATTATAAAGGGAAAAAACCAGGAAAAATGATTGAACTGGGAATATTTCAACAATTTTATTTAAATGGACAAACTACGCTAACCCAATAAGATAATTATAGTTTTTAGGATGAGTTTCAATTCCAAATCAAAATATTTGTGAAAATAATTATTTTATTAACACTTTATATGGTTTTAAATGTATATTATAGATACGATTTATAATAACTAAAATAAAATTTAATATTTATTAAATTTGGAGTAGTTTATTACTACTTTTCAATCATTTATTCAAGATTCATGAAAAAAATTTATGAATTAAAATTAATATTACACTCAATAGATGCATCAAATACAATTCTACAGGAAAATCCTTTTTAGTGTAAAATGTTATTATACTATATACAATTATTAAATTCATTAAAATGGAAATAATTTTATTATATTTAATAAAAAAATAACTAAATAAAGTTTTAAAATAAACTATAAAATAAATTTTCATTGTAAATACTATAATATTAAATAAAAATTTAAATTATATATCAGTATTTTTCAAAATTCATAGAAAAATTAAATATTTCAGAAAAAACTCCCTATTTTCCCATAAAATAATTTTTACATGCTTATTTCAAAAATTATATAATTTTTACCAATTATTTTTTAAAATGTAAATTAAATTTATTATAATATTTTATCAGGATAATAAAAAAACTATTTTGACTCAAATGTTTTTTTGAAGAATAAAATTACAATAATAATAATTGGGTATATATTTATTAAGAATTTATCAAAAAAATTATTGATTAGTTCCTTTATATATATTTCTTAACTTTTTTAATCATTTTCATAATGTCCATTTCAATAGTTATGTTTTAGTGGTAACCTATAAAAAATAATTTTTTTTATGGTATATCTAAATTTCAATAAAAACTTGGTGTTTTATATTAGGAAATATATGTAGGTTTGTTTTTCTAATTACATGGGGGTAATGTATTTTATCCCCATATATGGTGCATGAGATTCTGTGTGGTGATGATTCATGGGTTACCTTAGAATGTAAATAAACAATGATCTTGCAATGGTTCTTTTAATCGAATATTTTTTGTGTTCTTCATTTGATAACCTCATATTTTTAGATGGGACTGGGAAGAAGGTATACCAACTTGAGAATAATTATATGGGATTATTACTCTATGAAATACTCTGTAGTTAATTATATGAATACATATGTGATTATTTTGTTTTTCTCCATATATCGACCCTTCATATCAGCTATTGTGATACATTATTTTCATACACGGTGAATATATTTCCATTTGTTTCTAGATGACTTTAATTATAAAAATGGCATGATTGTAAACCGAAATAACAAGATGAATTACATTCCAAAATATTTTTTAAATTTTACCCTATATTATTAGATGAATTTAATTCCTAATAGGTTGTAGTTACACTTTTGTGTTTTTGGATAAATTTCATTCATGGAATGTTGTGGTTATATAAAGAAATTTATAATGAATTAATTTAATAAGAGGATTATCAACCCCCCACCCAATAGTTTTAATTTTATTTTATTTATATGAATCATTTACATTCATCCCTATATTTCCTATTGAATTAATTCATCTGAATGATTTATAAATGAGTCATATATTATAGGTGAATTTCTTTATTTATTTGGTTGCAATATATCAAATGATTTTCTAAATGATAAATTCTCCTTTGTTATGTAAATCATCAGTGAGGTTCTATAAGTGGGAGTAAGCATGAAGACTATGTGACACTGGTCAATGATTTTTTTAATCTTATGTGTCAAATAATCAACCGAATATTGAAAGTGGAAACAAATTCACTATTCATATGTTTTATTTTTAATTACTATAATAATTCAATAGAAACATACATTGAATTTATTGTCTATTTATTGGACCATATTCTTTGAACCCTTCAGAAATGTACCCACACCCCACTTGGTCCGCCATGGAACATTAAAAATAAAGAAGAATTAATTTTTCTTTTTTTAGGTTTTGAATTTTCCCCATATTTGATTAATAATTTAGAAATATTAGAAATATTTTGGAGATATAAGAGGTATGACTTATGAATTTTCAAAATTCATTGATAAATTTAATTTCATCATCAATTTTTTTCAGACTCATTCCTATGTAAAATTATTCTTTATGTATAGGAACTAATATTTTTTTATGTGATTATATTCTTCAAACATTATTTATTATATATGATACTAATTTATTTCTTATATGTTCAATTATTTATAAATGAAAATGATGATTGTTTTTATTTTTACAATTTATAACTCTAGAATGGGAGTGTAATCTCCCTAGAGAAACACCCTTGAACCTATATACTATATGGAATCATTTGGAATACATGTAATTATGCATGAGGGCCTGTATAATGATGTCTCATTACTATAGAGTGAAATAGGTTTGGGAAGTTTTGATATGTTATTAAATAATTAATGTAAAATATATCACATGGTTTGATTTCATTTTGGTTGTGTACAAATATTTGTTGAGATAGTAGGTATGAGATATAATAATTGTTTAGTGTGTTTGATTGGCCTCCTTAGAATTTATCACAAAAAAACTCAATTAAATGTCATAGTTACTATGCATAAGATTTTTTATATTCATCATATCTATTTTGGTAGTTGTGTTATTCCCTCTAGTGTGACACACATGGTCTTGATAATTATGATTATTACCCCCCTTTTGAGAAGGAAAATATTCATGAATTACTCCTTGAACTAAGTCATTCCATGAGATATATATACCAATGTTTTATATATATTATTGATGATGAGTTATCAAATATTTATTTTCTAAACAATAACTTATACAGTTTTTTCCTAGATAACTTGTTTGTCACTTTCAAATCAGTCAAACCATACTATATTACCATCTGATAATAAATCGTGTTTATATAAAATATTATTATCCTTGAGTGATATAAAATCCACCTATATAATTTATACATAGTAAACATAATTAGGACAATAGATGTACATGGTTCATTGGTGAATGTTCCATAAATATAGTCATATTAATTACTTAAACATTCATGGAAAACATTTATGGAATTTTTAATATTGACTATTGGTGAAATTACACATAACAAACCCTTATGTAAATGGTCAACCTGATAAAATTAATCAAGGGTTTATCTAATTTTGAGTACGTAGAAGAGTTAGTTACCAGTAATGGGGTGGTTAAAATATATGGATTGCCAATGATGATTAGTGTTAGATCATGAATCATATGGGGGATGTTCTATAAATATATTCTCACTGTGAATCTTTTACCTAGTAGGGTAATAATTCTTTATGTGGAAATCGTTTTTTATAGGTGAAAACCAAACATTGTGTGTTTAATAAATTGGTTTTCATTAAAATATTTAGTTATTAGTGAAGGAATTTGTTTCATGTGGGTTGTTAAGAGTGTGGGGTTGGATTAAGGTGCTTTGTAGGAGATTCATATTACATTAATTTTTCAATGTATACTGGTAAACATAGACTGATGTAAATTTGGTATGTTATTTACTTAGAAAATGGAATCATTATTATATTATTTGGGTGTTTATATAGGTATATGAGAAATACCACTGGGTGTATGCATAGGCATGAAGAAACATTATGATTCCGAAATTGTGGGAACCATGAAAATAATGATTTCATTCCAAGGTAGGGTTTTTGATTGTAGGAAAATTCTAGTTCTTTACAGAAATGATTCTTCATGTTACTTAAAGGGAATGGTGAGGAAATGTGCATACACCTTTAGATTTCTAGATGGCATTGTTTTATGGGGCCCATTTGGTAGATCATGGAATTTCATAAATTCCATATTTTTAAGAGTATCATCATTTTTGTCGTGGATAAATTACAATTAAATAACAAGTATGATTGGTCATTTTATATTTGGAATATAATCCATGTTTTAAGACAGAATAAATAAAAAAAATCACTATTTAGTATATCAGATTTGATTTTATCAAAAGATACTCCTTTTGGGTTTAATGTGAAATGTGTTGTATACACACGTTACATTTCATGATATTGAATATAGACCACTGAGTGACTATTTAGAGGATGATGAATGATGAAATTAATGAGAATTGTCAATAATGGATGTCTATGAGTATTGATAAAGAATCAAATTATCTCATATTCTCAATAGTGACATTGTGAATGTAATGTAGTGATATAGTATGGTCAAATAAAATTTCAGAAAAAAATGTATTACAAAGGGATATAGGGATAGGTCATAGTTAGAACTATATAGGAAAACATATTGTTGGAAGGTCACCATTGGTCAACAGTTCATGTTAAAATGTTTTCATGAAGACATAGAGGTAGTGTGTAGTATTAAATTTGGTAAACGATAGAATAGTGCGGAATTTGAGAATTTTGGTTCGATATTAGGTAGTCTGATATAGAAACATTCAATAATTAAATGTAGTAAAGGAAAAATCATGGAGTATTATGGAATATTACTTTTGTTAATAGTGTCATGTGTGTGAAGTGAATAGTAGTATAATGGTAAATTTTGTCCTTATATTGTAGTCTGTGGATGGATTTGATTTTATCTGCTTCTTTTTTCAACACCAAATTTGATAATTTGAATGAGGTATTAGTGGTATTTCATATGTCTACATGATGATCATCATGTATTTGATGTACTCGAATCATGATTCAGATAATAGATTCAATTATTTATATAGTTGGATCATGATAGGTGATTTAGTAAGTTGTGGTTTAAACTATGGAAATGTAGTGAGTGTAAAATTTAAACGTCAATTTGGGGGTTAATATGAGCTTGATATTCCATCAGGTGTAATTTCATTTGGATCTCATGATGTGATTATGGATTGATTGTTGTGGAAAACAATTTTTGAGAATGGTATACAAGTTGACAACTATTCTGGTTTTCAAATTATAATTTTCTGATATTATTTCTGAAACAAAATAATCTCAACATCATAAAATTGGAAATATATTTTGCTATTCATGTTGAATGATGGGGAAAATATAATCTCATGATGAGTCAATATAGGTTCCAATGTAGAGTGGGGATCATTTTATGTATGATATGAATTGGTTTAGGATATGGTGGTGATTTTTTTAAAAATGATTGTGGTTAAGTACCATATTATTATTGAAAAAGGTAATGTGTAGTGTCATTGTATTTTATCAATATAGATCCTTATTTTTGGAGTGAAACACCAGAATACAATTTTTAATTCTAGAGTACAATACAATGAGAAGAATATAAATGGAAAACTGATATATTAAAAGATATGTGGTTAAGAATACATTAAGAAATAGTTAGTATGAGTATTATTATTCAATGGAGGTTTAAAATACCAACATATACCAACATTAATAAAATATTTAAAGGATTTTATTTTTTTAGAAAAGGGTTAATTTTTTAGGTGAGGTTGAAATTTAGATTTGTGGAGTTTATGATCATGAGCTATTTATTTAGGACATGTAATGAGGGGAAAATTATTTTTAGTGTTTTATGGGTAATAATGAATGGTTGTGTAAGCCTACTACCATTTGGTTGCAACATCCCAACTATAAAACGAAAAATCGTTTAGACCGATCATTTCTAGAGATCATCCAACCATGGGTGAGTGTATTTCCCTTATTTATTTCCCTATCACTGATTGAGGGATAATTTAATAGGTGATATGTGAGGTGGGAATAAAAATTCACATTTAACATTGTGTGGTTTGTGGGAAAAATTTTGATTGATGTTCCTGTGAGGTAGTGCCTCACTATGTTGGAGCCGGATGAGTGATATGGTTCTTGAAAATTTGATTGGCCCTTATTATGGACTTCATCATGGACATTGATAAACAATTTTTAGTGATGTCAGGTTTATCACATAGTGCGATGGAGGGAATTTTGTCTATGGGATATTATGGAATAGTGGAAATGATATGTAACAGGGGATATGGTGTGGTACTAACCGAATTGGTTGGTCGATGTAAATATCCAAAATTGTGAGATATGAGGATCTAGGGTTATGGTATGTTGATATCTATCAAGGAAAAATATGGTGTATCATAGTGTACTGAAGAACAGAGTGGATGTCAATTCTCTCACCTAGTGCATTTATTTATTGGTAAATTATCTACATTAACTATAAATTTATTCAAGTGAATTGGAACCTTTTTCATTACTTATTTTGATTGGTGGATCCTAATATAGAACTTCCATATTTTTATTTAGTCCACCATAAGGAAGTGTGTATTTTTAAATTTATTGTTTTGGAATTATGGTGTGGTTCATCTTTGTTCTCTTTATAACATTAATTATATCTATTCTCACTGATTTGATTGTGATTTTATGTGTGTTGTATTGAAAATTACCATTGAATATTATGTAATTAATCCTTCTTAATTGTTATTTTGTGAATTATGGATGAAGGATAACACTAAATAAAAAGTTCTTGTATTTGATAATTTTTTGGATGAAGCAACACTGCAGTAAATATTTTTGGAGGTTGTAGTAAAATAAAATTTATTACATGATTTAACTAATGTTTCATGTTGAGTGTTTTTTAGGGATGGAATTAGAGTTACACCCATGATGTCTAATAATATGTGTGTAATCACTTAATTACATAAATTTAAATTACTTATTTTTAGTGAATTTTGAATTATTAATTTAATATGTAAATTATTTATAAATTGTTGTCATTATATTTAATTGTTAATTATAAATTGTCATAATTTTTTAATTGGGGTTATGATCTAAGATAAATTTTATAGAGGTAATGTGAAACTTCAATTAGAAAAATACATGATATTTGATATGTGATTAACAGATAATAATATCATAATTAAGGATGTTTATTCCTTGGAAAGACCCCTTTGGTATTATAAATTTTTTATATATAGAATTAAATATGTGTTGTATAAAAACATTGGGGGATCAACCATTATGGTTAAAAGAATTGTCAAATTTAAATAAATGTCCCATGAATGATCATAAAAAGTTTACAAGGCCCCTCATAAACACTTTTATGATGGATAGATTCATCATTCACCAAATGAATGGCATTTTTTATGTTTTATACATTGTAATACAAAACTGAATGGGTGATATTGCAATAAACATAGTGACATTTTGGACCATTAAGTGTTACCTTAGTCTAATCAATGTTTGGTTAAGTGATGTATTGAAATAGATAGGCTACTAATTATATATCTAAGAGACTTTGTATTACTAAAATCCCTCACTGTAATTGAGATGTGTATCAGGAAAATGTTTTTTAAAATTGATATTTGATTACATGGGTAGGTATCCGATATATGGACTATGGAAACATTGTGTTAGAGTAATAACTAGATATAGAGAGTGAAGTAAGATGGGAAGTGTTACATCTCTTGAGAGATAAGATCATGATAGGTTTTTTGAGATTCTAATAATACTCTGATGTGATCATGATTATATTTATGGATGTTGTTACTTATGAGTGGTGAGTGTTTAATTTTTTGATGTAAATTTTAGTAGCCAACACATGTAGTTTTTTTTTATAATGATATTCCCCAGGGGACCCCAAATACCTCCCCAATGGTATCTTAACATGGGAGAGAGAGTGTGATGGTATAGGTAATGATGATTATCAGTTTCAACTTAGAACCCAAATTAAAGATGATATAATATGACTCTAATAATCTATGGCGTTCAATATACTTGAGAGGGTGACCATGATTCGTGAAATTGGATCATACAGCAGGAAAACCGCATTGAGATGTTTTCTATGAGGTTATTAGAGTGTGATTCACCTACAACCACGATGTGTGTAGATAAATGGAATTTATTTTATGGTTTCCTTTGATATAGACTATGTATGTGATACTATGTGTATTTCTATCATAACAGGGTTTATAGATTCCCTATAGTAACCATATTAATTTCATTACTATTAGGGTACTGATATGCCCCAGTGTATCTCGATGACATGCTTTCTCAGCATAGTGAGGTTATGAAACATAGTTTATCGATGAATACATTTTATTAAAGTTGTTGTTTATATATATGAATTTCCTAAATACATTATTTTAGAGTAGGGTGTGTATATTCTTCTAGTATTTTAGAAGACATTCTTTTATATAATGGTGGGGTTATGAAATTAGATTACTATCTTTCCTAGTAGTGTGTGGATTAAATACTATGATTCTTGTTGACCTACTTACATAGAAGGGTGTAGATAAAACAATGAGTGTAAATATTATATAATATCATTAGAGGTGAGATTATACCAATGGGATATAATTGTGGGTAGATTCTCAAAGATGCATTAACACTTGTAGAATCATTTTTTGGTGGATCTTGTGTGAATACTTTGAAACCAAAGAATGATAATGATTATATATTTACAAATGAGTAGTTTATTTATTTAATTTTATAAGAAATTAAGTTATATTACTCTTCAATAATTATAAATGTATGTGAACATGTTGGTTCTACTATAATTAGTTATACAAACACCATGCTCGGTTAGCCATGAATATTAGGTAGTAGAGAAATATTCACTGCTATCAGGTTCATATTGGGTAGAAAATCATGATTTTTTGTTTAGTTTGATTTATTTGATAGAATCAATTGATTATGAAATTATTTTTTCTGTATTAATCTTTATCACTCATTCATTCTATTAATTTATTTTATTTTTTTAGTGTATTCGTCTTTGATTATAAATTGTATGTGGTATTGAACATGAGATTGTGTGAATTTAATCTTCTATATTCAACTGTAATTTTTTTTCATATTATTTTATTCTATGTAATCAAATTTATTATTTTGGATGATATGTCTTCTTTCTGTTATTATATAAAATTTTATATGGGTCAATAGTTGACTAATAGTAGTAGTCAAGACCCATTCTTCTAATTGGTAGCCTATGGTGTCTAATGATGAGATCATGAGGATATGTGTTGACTAGATAATGTTATTTTAGATAGAAATAGATTATTGATTTTGAAGATTTTTTATAGACATATTTTTCCGATTTATATTTTAAACTATAAAATTTAAAAATCCAAACCATTATCAATAATATTTATTATCATTATTTTCACCCATCATTAAAAAATTAAATAATCATTTGTATTTAAAATAAAATAAATTTTATTGAATAATAATGATCTTTTAGGATATATTTATGTTAATTGCATCTTAAATGATATATATAAACCCTATATATTACAACATGTTATTATCAACTCTATATAATTTTTCCCAAAATGCAAAACCATTAAGATAAAACTAGTTTTTTTCATTGAAATATAGTCACAATTTTTATCTCAACCTCATATATTTCAATAATCATACTTAAAACCATATTAATAACATTAGAAAAAGTAATATGATAACAAAATAATATTATGGGATATATAAAAATTAGGAATGAACCTAGATAGTCTAAAGATACACATTATAAAATGTCTCAATTTACATAATAATCATTTATAATAAAATAACCATTTTCATTCCAATAAAAATAAGATTCACTCTATAATTATTTTTTGTGAAATAAAATCAAACGTAATACTAATGGAAATTTTTAAACACAAAAGTACTTCGTCATAATAATTAAGACTAATTTTATTTTTCTAATAATGATATACATTTCTCCTACAAGAAGTCACAAAATCTTTTCATTACAGAAAACATTAAAATGTTTTCTTGTAAAAATATGATTTATATAAATACCCTACAATTAATAAAAAAATCATATAAGTGTATTGGGAAATCATTTCTATATAACTCTTTGAATCTCTCATATAAATGGAATCTGATACAAGTTAAATTCCAACAATGACTTTGGTGAAATGAATAATCGGTTCACTCAACCCCTATAACCAATTATTTCGAGTAAAATAGCGGTCTTACCAACTATCTTAGTATATTTTTTTCTCACATAAAATCATGTTCCATATCAGTCTTTCCATTCAAAATAAAAATAAAAATATAAGCATAACTTGTACATAAATAATTAATATTTGAATTTTAACCATTAGGTTCATAAAAATATATGTTTGAAAGCATAAACAAAACATTATTGGTGGATTATTTAACCATTTTCCTTACTGAGAATTTTTTAAACTAAATTAAATAGGACAAATTATCAGAGAGTTTTTAATTAATGTGAAAAATATTATTATAAATTACCTTGAACATAATATTTTTTTAACAACACTATAATAGTTTTCAGAATAATATTTTTTAATATAGAATATTACTTTTTTATTTTATAAATAATCTCAAAATGATATTTTTAAAATATTTACCATATTTCATTTGAAACCATTTAATGAATGTTAAATAAAAAAAATGATCTTTTTAATTCATTTATTCTTATTTAAATGCATTAATAATGAAAATTTAAATATATGGGAATTAATGAAAAGGATTTATAAATATAAATCTTTAGTACATTTAAAATAATTATTTAAATGTATTGTGTCCCTTTCTGTGAGATGGAATTGTCAGAAACACTATTTATATTCCTAAATTATAATTTCTTATTACTTATTTAAATTTATAAGATACCATTTAGTGTCAATTCAAATATCATTAAACCTTTTTTGATTTATGGCCATGTTTTATTTTCATACTCAATTATTGTCACATTATACATTTTGACGCAGTACATTTTATAATCTGAAAAATGTTATCGTAGTATAACCATTGTAAAAAGTGATGCATATTAAATTATCTATATAAAATTAATAATTAAATTATATATATATATAATACATAACCAACCCTTCAAATAATGGCATACATAAAAATATAATCACATCGCTTCTTGGAGGTGGTCGTGCAAACATACTCATGAATGATGTCATCGTATTTCAATATATTGAATGATTAGAAAATTAATTTTATATTATCATTATATAATTATATTTATACAGTGAAAATATCATTTATTTATAAAATTTATCATGTCAAGAATCATTGTGATATGGTGACAAAAAAATGGGTACATCGCTTCTCAAAGGTGGAAGTCCACGCTTACACATCAGTGAAGATTGCATTTGAAATTATAAATAAAATGGAATACTAATGGTGTTTACTATAATAAAACTAAATTTTAATTCGATGAAAGGTAATTATATTATTATTTCACCATGCAGAAAGAAAAATTTAATATTACATATGATTAAATAAACATAATATAAATCAGTTAGGACTTATATCTTATCTTAGATAACCATGTTCCATTACACATTAACCATTCTATGATTTTTATTTTGGTGACATCATAAACTATAAGATGTTTTGTGGGATGTTTTTGAGAGCTCTAAGAATATATTGGGTGAAGTATAGTCTTCAAAAAATTTTAGGAAGAGAGGATAAGTTGTTCTAATTCATAAGTGAGGGGAGTGGTAGTATGTTATTTATATAAGGAACTAAATTAATTTTAATTAATTTTATCAGAATAGTAAAAATGAATTGTATATTTAAAGATTGTGTGAGTTTATTCTTAAATAATCTCATTAAATTAATATTGGACAATTTCAGGTGAATATTTATTAATTATCTCATAGTTTTAGTCCCCTATCAACCCTTTGAGTGATTATCGTGATAAAAATTTTTTTTATCTATTTAGGGATAATGAATGTTAATATAAAATTACTAGTTATCTATTAATAGACAATTATTTCTATATGAATCTATATACCAACCACATAGTTCAATATATTATTTTAATAAAATTTAAATCACTTAATAAATTATTATTTTACTTAATAAACCATTAATGTCAGTTTTCAAATTAACCCAATATTTTGAATTTATGCATAACAATAAAATAATTTCAATAAACCATTTAATTATAATTTTTTTTAAAATGCTATATTTAGTTTAAATATTTTATTAATGTAATAAACAATCCAAATATCATTATATTTAATGTTTTATAAAAAAATTACATGATTTTATTATTTCCTTCACAAGAACTATATCTGTGTAGAATAATTTGTATGACAGTTGATTTGTTAAAAAATTTTAAAAATTATTTAATATGATGGAAATGAAATTATTATTATTTCAAATACAATATAAAAAAATAATACATAATCTTTTATTCATTATGAAAATATATTATCTATATTTAAAAAATGGAGATAAATTATTTATTCTTTATTTCAATTCTTATGGGTGTCATTTTTCAATGTAAATTTGAATGAAATTTATATTTTTTAGACTTTATGGTAATTGTAATAAAATTAATATCAAACAAAATAATTCTATATTCGTGTTAGACATTTTGACCCTATAAAATTATTTTTAACCTTTATAATCTGATTTAACCATATCGAGGAGAAAAATGTTGAATACAATTTTTATTCATAATGATAAAAAATAAATGGGGAATATTTAGAAAATGTAATCCTACTATTTTGAAATATGAAATAAATTTTTTTAAATTCAATTTCTACAATTTGACGAAATCAATTTTATATATAAATTCAAAAAAAATGCATTTAAAAGTCGTTTTTAGGAAAATGTGTTTTTAATCAAAAAAATGACCATATACCAAATTCTTATATAACAATGTTTACAGTATAATTGGTTATATTACTTATTATAAATTAATAACTCTGTTAATTTATGAAAAAATCTATTCTATTTAACTTCACTTAATATAAACATTTTATAGTCTTATAAAAAATGGTAATGTTATTATTCGCAGAAAATCAATCTTTTCATGTTAATCACAACAATTTGCTAAAAGATAATTTTGATAAGATAATTCAAAATAATATTTTAGATTAATTTTCCTAATTCTTATTCAAAAAATTCATTATTAATATTTAAAATAAATCAATATAATCTAAAAAAATGAATTTAATAAGAATAATAATATTTAATTTTTAACTAAAAAATTACATATCAATATTAAAATAAATATAGCCATATATAATAAAGTAAATGAAAATTAATATGCAATGAAACCCATTAACTTTATAAATTTTCTTTAGTTTTACATTCCATATACATTTGGAAATATATAACATTCTATTCTAATCATCACATAAATATTTGGTTAAATTTTTTCCTTTGTATCATTTTCAGAATATAATTTTACCTCATAAATAATACGGTTTTCTAAAATTCCATAACCTAGTGACTCAAATTATTTAAAAAAACACTATATGGTGATGAATATGAATGAGTTATTCCACATATGGAATATTCCATTCCAACAATACTACACCGAGCTCCAAAATATGAGATGAATCTTTATATATTTTCATATTAATGAATCATTAACTAGTTTGTGCACGTTGGATAAACATGTAGGCACAAAAACATGGTAGGAAACTGCTATAATATTATAGTTACATTCATATAATCTTGTTAACTAGGTACTCAAATTTCCTTTTTTGAAATATTGTACAATTATTTTCAATGGATATAATTTAATTATAAAATGATTTCAAATCTCAATAGAAATATATTTCCTCCGATTATCTGTATAGCATTTCTGCTTCACTGAGAAATCCTCATATATTGTTGAATAATATCCACCTAACCAATAATCTCATATACCATTTATGTTTTAAATAACATTGTTTCACATATTTTATTCAAAAAATATGATGTTCAACCATGATATCTATATACTACATCAAACTTTTTGTAACATACCGGTTTTTTGTGCTTCCCAAAGGTGCCCCATACCTAGTTGGTCACATGGCCTCAAGTACATTTCCCCGAATTCTGGAGGCTACTAACTAGTATCAAGGGCCTTGGTTGTGACATTAGAGAAACTATGTCCACATTTAAAGAGTAGAACATTGAAAAAATAAATAACAGTACTGGAAGTAGTAATACAATAGAAAAAGTAAAAATCGAAAGACAGAAAGTAAATGAAAAATTGGTGCACATATATAAATGATTCATGTCACACATGTCTAGAAAATAAGCAACACAAGTCACAATTCTTTTAATACAGTACTAAACCAATTAAAAAAGAAAACAATAAACTCCAGTATCATCTCAAGAATTAGCTTGGTCACATTCTCTCTATCTCCACAGAAATATAGTAGCTGAAGAAGAATTGTGTTTTTCTTTATCTATACCTACAAATATATAATCTATTTGAGACCCAAAGCATGACCAAAATAGGGTGTGAGATGAGTCCTATTGTGCACCCACCCAATGATCTGTGTCTTATTGTTGGTGAATATGTATAGCAGTCAATACACAATATGACGTAATAAACACAATTGTACTCAAACTAAATAATCTAACAGTATCAAACTATAATCATTTAAATTTTCTCTAATTCCACCAAATATTCACAGGAAACCCTATATGAAGTACTCACAGTCTAACCCCTTTGGTTAATCATAGAAAAAGACTCTATATGTAACCACTCACTGTCAATTCCTTTAATAGACTTTTAAATGAAATTATTGACTCTCTGAGGAAGTACTAATCATCTAATTCCCCATGTGGTCTCGTAACATGAAACTATATACACTCTAAGGCAGTACTCACATTCATCCCTCCTATGGTATTTTAATGTTAAAGAATAATAGGCACTATCAGTTATCCCTCATCCACTATTCCCCCTATGGTCTAGCTAGACCAGGTTCCCACTGCCTTGTGTAACACAATCTTGCACAATTAACATCCAACAGCCAATGAAAATCACTAATACTACATGGCTAAGTAGAAACAATACATATAATAAGAATGTCATATAATAACAACTACATCCTAACAATACCATTCATGGAAATCAAAATAGCCTAATAGGAATTTTTAGACCCAACAACCAATAATAAAACATGGGAAAACACAGCCATAGAATGGTAATAATCTCTATTCATAATCAATATCCCTTCCTCAAGAAAACAAGGCATAGAAGATATCAATAGGGGTAAATTTACTAATGATGCAATACCCTAAACAATGTTATTAGGAACCTTTTGGACAAATACTACAAATACAACTTTGTAAAGGCACAAACCACATACCTTGACATTATAAGATTGATATACTTGAACATCATCCTTTGAATCCAACTTGAACATCATAGATCTATAAAAAATTCAAAATCATTAAACAGTGGATATATCATGAAAGAGGATAAATGAATAAGTGAGTCTCTCTATGAAAGAATAACTCATAGTGGAGATTCCAATGCAATCGATAGTGTTTGATTTGTAGTACATAGGTCATATCAGTAGATCAGAGACGAAACATCCATCTCGATCTCTCATAGAGGAGAAAGATCCCGAAGAAGATAGTTCTCTAAAAATGACTTTTTCCCAATCCAACATATCAATTAAAAATAAAAATACATCTTCATTTCATTAATGATACACGACTTGTGTATGCCTTTACTAGGCCCGACTTTAGGTGGTCCCCAGATCACCGAACATACCCATGTACTCCACCTTTATGTGCACATTACCTGGCTACCCATGGAAACTGGATACATGGAATATACTCCAACATACATGGCATGTACTCCATAATATTGCTAAATTATCTTCTTATTATAAAAAACACAAGAAATTGAAATACATACATGATATGAAGAGATGGTTTCTTACAAACATCCCCACCTAATGAAATTCAACCCCAAATATCCATAACAAGGTACCGAATATGAATCCTCAAATATATCCATCCACTATGATCGCACATCAGACTCTCTCTCCCATGACTCTTCCTATACTCGATGGTGTTGCAAAAACACCCATACCAGAGGAAGAGACTGGCCAAAGATAACCATCATGCAATGACCAAAAATCCGGAGAGGATGCTCATCCAATGATGTGTCTACCTCTAACTCAACCTGCTCAGGTTGAAAAATCATAGAATGGTCTGAGTGGTAATCTCACAATTGAAAAATGTGGAAGATGTCATGCATATACGGGTACCACTGATGTAACTACAACTAATTTGAAACTAGACCGACTCTCTCCAGTACCTTGATATCCCAAAATATCTCAGTGAAATCTTTCCTTATATTTTAATCATCATATTTACCAACATTGTAAACACCTGTAGAAAAACCTGACCCCCAACCTCAAACTCTATAGTTCATCTCTGTCGATCAGAAAAAGACGTCTATTCGGACTGTATAGTAGCCATCCTCTTCCGAATCAACTACACCAACTTCGTGGTCTCTTAGACAGGATGAGATCCCATCATAGCTACCTCTCATGCTTCCAGCCGACATAGGGGTGATCAACATGGTCCACCGTTCAGATCCAATTAAGGTGTCGTTTGAATAGTTTCCTAAAAACTATTATTGTAGGAAAACTCCACTATAGGTATGTTCTTCTACAAAGATCCTCCAAAAATATAGGAAGAATTCCCAAATCATGTCATCCATCACCTGAATTGTATGCATTGATAGGACATATATCTATGGATGGTAAGTTATACCAAAATCCATATATAGTCCCTACCATACCTGATATGTAAAAAGGACGTACTTATTTGAAACAATGGAGTAGAGAACCCCATAAAAATGTAAAATCACCAGGATGTACAACAATCCTAGCTCATCAGCACTATAGGTCCTCTTTATCGGTAAGAAGTTTGAAACCATCATGAGTATGTAATAAACAACCCAATCCTCATCACTCCCTCTGGGTGACCACTGTAAACATCTCACGAATTCTATTGTGACATCATTCCACTTCTACTCGGGAATGGGTAACTGCTGCAAAATCTATACTGGTTTCTTATGCATGGCCTTCACCCGATGACAGGTTGAACACCTCATAACAAAACCAACAACATCTCTATTCATCTCTAGACACCAATAGTAATGGTGTAGATATCGATACATCTTTGTGACACCTGGATGAACTTCCCAAACTGAGGAAGGAAAATCCCACATTAGCTCCTCACATATATCTACTGGCACACAAAAACACCCATAAAATTGCAAGATCTCATCCTCTCCTACGGACCATCACAGAATAGGTTCCTCTCCTGAAACATTATCCCAGAGAACTAGGCCATCAGAATCTGATAGCTGCATCATTTTCTCTCAATCATGTAGAGTAGATGTAATACCTATAGAAGAATGAAATGTATTCCACAGTATATCGTGAACCTCAAAATACATCTTAGTGAAGATAACCACAAGCTGACACTCACTGCAATCCTCTTGAACTGCATGTATCTAATTCCTCATACTAAACACATCATCCACTACTTTGCCTTTCCATGGTGTGTAGGCATGAACAAAGTCAATGTACTGATTCTACTCAACCCACCTTCACTATATCAGATTCAAATAATGTTGAGTGAAGATATACTTGAGACTTGTGTGGTTTTTGAGAACAACAAAATTCTCTCCTGGAAGATATCATCTCCAATAACACATGGCATTCACAACTACTGCCAACTCAAGATTCTCTGTGGGGTAATTCCTTTCATGTTGCCTCCACTGCCGATACCAATACACAACGACTCCTTCCCCCTAAAAATGCACTGCTCCGAGCCCAATACCTGATTTAACATATTAAACTATATAACTATTTCCCGAGTCTGTAAAAAATAGTATCAGAGCTAAATTCAACCTCCCATTTAGCTCTTGAATGGCTGACTCACAAGAATTTTTACACAATTACATCACACCCTTCTTATTCAGTCTTGTAAGTGGTGCGGCAAAGCATAAAAACTCATGTATTAAATTTTTTATATTAATCAACGATACCTATAAAAAATAATACCTCAAAAATGTTCTTCAGATGATACTCAAGAAACTACTACTCTTTCTTTCTATGGTTGCACTAATACTCCTGTCTCTAAGATTACACTAACCTAGAAGTGAATCGTGTCCATCAAATAGTGGCATTTTTAGAGATTAGAATATAATTGATGCTCTCTCAGTGTACTCAAATAGATTTTTAGAGGGGTATCATAGTCATTTTGAGTGGGAGAGTACACAAAGATATCATTAATGAATGAATACAAGTATGGATTTAACACATTGTTCATCAGTACCATAAAACATGTAGGCATGTTCATGAGATTGAACTACATAACCACATAATCTTATAGACCATACCTACTCTGAAACAAAATAAGAGGTATATCTGATGGTCTAACGTGTAACTGATGATAATCATTTTAAATTTAAAATTTTGATACCTCCTGGGATTCTCCAATCGGATCATAGAGATCATCAAACCTCAGCAAGTCATATCAGCTCTTTACATTTTACTATTTCATATTCCAATAATCCACACAAAGTCTAAGGGTACCATCCACCTTCTTTGTAAACATTAAATGAAAACCCCAAGGAGAAGTATTAGGGCAGATGAAACCCATTTCTTATAATTACTCTAACTGCTTCTTGAGATCCTATATATCTATTGTATCCATCCTATAAGGAGGAATGGAAAACATTTCCACTCCATGAACAAACTCAATAGAAACATATACATGTCGCTCTGGAGGCAACCGTAAAAATCCCTCTAGAAATTCATCTGTAAAATGATCCACCACATGAAGGAAGTCTATCTGTGAATTCAACTCGTCATCCAGATGTAAACTAATAATATGGGTGGTAAATCCACCATACCAATGATTCATGGGTCCGTCTCTACTTTCCTGGACATCCCATTAACCTTATGAAGAAAGAAAGATCCCTATGGTGATGTGAAAATCATCCTAAAGTAATAGAAATAAACATCAATTTGGAAGGTAACTAACCAGTCCATTCCAAGAATAACTTCATATCTCGTCATCTCTAATACATATTGGTTTTATAAGAAGTGACACACACAAACCTCATGAGGTCACTCCTTCACTAACATACACTATCTGTTATTATCCTCAAATGAGTTCACAGTGTCAAGATATCAACAAAAGTAATGAAACAGAGCCGATGGCTCTCCAAAAAAGAAAAAAAAGAAACTACGGGAATCAAATTTAAAATAAAATAGTTGATTCTAAAACTGAGTCAACATTAATTGTACCTCTATTCATAGAGGGTTTGGGATCCTACTTCAGCTGGGTCTTCTCCACTGCAGATGTATGACTTGTATCGCTGCCCTGTGACCCTGCCTGACCACCTTGAGCTGATCCACACTGTTATTTATAAAAGCCTACTGACTGGATACCGTGGCCATAACTTCCACCTCGACCTAAATGGTCTCACAAACACCAGTTCCTAGATTGATGCAAAACTTGTGGTCATTCTCCTAAATGTGGAATCATAGTAGAACCCATATCAGTTGCAACTGGTGAGAAAAAAGACAGAAATATGATGATGGACCATCTTGCTACAACATCTTCACTCAACTGGGTCTCTTTGGGCAATGTTTCCTTCTTTTCCCACTCTTCCCACACTGGTGGCACACCACTTTGCTACATAGAAGATGTATTCTACCTCCTTGGATCACTATAAGTTGTCTCCATGTGGTTCCTCCTACTATCAGTCAGAGGGGTACCAACATAGGATGTTGAGTATCACAAGATCACATCCCCAAAAACCCTCAGGTTTCTCTCTGTGATCAGCGCCTAGTTTACTATATAAGTGATTGAAGTCAATCTGAAGATGTTCACGTAAGATCATATGCCATGCTTGAGATCATCCTCAAAATTCATGCACACAATAACTCGTCACACCCTAGAATGTGTGTGAAGCACTAAAAATCTGTGATGATAGAGGATTACTACATGACTAAGAGACTACACTGATCCAAACTCATGAACACTTGGTCTTGGTCGGCCCTCAATGTCTCTGGGTAGAAGTAATCTTAGGAGGCCTGTTGGACCTCATCCCAAGCCATCACCCTATGGAGTTCCACTTGTGATATCACATCCCTCCATCTCCACGTTGAATCTAAATAAATATACGTATCGAGTTCACCCTCCTCTCTGGACGATTCTCTACATTCTTGATGATCTCGAACAAGGTTTCTAACCAGATTCTACAGCCTGAGGTCCTCCATCCCCGGAGTGGGAGGATGTTACTACTGCAAAACCTACGCCAACTATGTCATGGACATTGTAGGATGTGGTGCTCCGCGAAAGGTATATATATTCATAATGTAGCCTTATCAGATCTGTGAATCGACACCTATATCTAGAATGATGGTTTTTGTCAAGACGATCACAATAATAGTATCTAATGGCAGTCCATGATCGACCATGTCTGCTATATGATCATTGCCCTAAATCTGGAATACAAATTGTGGTCTTCTCGGTGGCATGACTCTGAAAGGTCAAGCACTCACATTAGTTTAAGATAATCAAGGATTAAAACTTATAATTGAAAGAATGGAATATGACAAAGAAAAATTCATGTTCTTCAAAACATGGTTACACGATGTTTATAACACCTATATGGCATGTTCCCTTATGCCTTTAAATGGGAGTGTACATCTTCCAACACTTGTTGTGTAATAACCCGTACACACAGTGTGTTCTCCATTGACACGACATCTACTTGAATCATTTCCCCATGCCCGAGTTCCTCTACAGTTCTGAACAACACGGTTATCATAGGACAAAACTACACAGAGTGCATGTGCGAGACTCGACATGTACTAGAATGATTTCACCAACCAATATAATTGGTTACACAACGAAAAACATGGTATATTCTACATAGAGTGTTCAATATGGACACAGAAGGTACAAACTATGTTTCATCCACTTGTGTCGTTAGTCACAAGGTAGGATACATGGTCTCTAAAACATGTTGTCTACGTCTAGTGCAGACGTGTTCAAAAAAATCTATCAACCTCGGGTCTCTGCCCACACATACAGTCACATGGTTGAATACTGCACAGTGTGTACATATAGTACATTTCATTTACTTAATAAAAATTGTTCCTTCAAGAATAGAAGGATTCATGGTGTGTATTCATCATTACACACCATGTATTATGCGTTTTTCAGACAGTATGCCTCAAAATCTAATTTTAAATCCCATAAAAACACTGAAAAAAAATTAAAGAGTCAATTTTTGATCCATGGGGGCTATACTCCATGTGAATCAAATCCTGGCATCTTATTCATGTCATATCACAAATTATATTAGTTAAACTTCAATATGAGCCACAAAATTCTAATCCAAGGGGGCCCATAACACCTCAGGGACCAATGTTTTAAACCCATTAAAAAGAAACATTAAACAATTGAAATAACATATAAAATAGAAGGTATTATATCATGTCATCTATCAAAACAACATTCATATCTAGGAAAACATCTATTCCAACAACATGAAATCACTAATGAACTCTAAATGTCATGACAAGAATAAATGACATGTGATCTCTAGAAAGCTCCTATATAATTCATGTGATGGTATACCCTCATCTCATTGTGTTGTAATAGAAAAAAAACATCAATAAAATCAATAATAACATAACAAAACATGTGTTTCATCCTACAGTAAAATAGAATCAACTGTAATAATTGAATGACTAGAAAAATTAAAAAGATCAAGGTAAATTACCTTTTCCATGTATGTGGGTCAGCTACTCATAGTCATTTCTTATTATTAATTGCCTATACATTCCAATCCAAGTCCATAGGCTCCAAACTGTATATCAAGAAGAAAAGAATTCTTTTAATACCACTTTTTAACTTCCCGATTCAGAGTGCTGCAAAAAGGTTCCCTATACCCCATTGGTAATAAGGCCTAAAGCGTATTTCTCAAAATTCAAAAGGTATTTGACTAGAAATAAGGGCAATGGATGTGATAGTGGGGAAATTGCGCCATCATTGGTAATGTAACACGATGGAAACAGAGAGATAATATTAGCAGAAGTAGTAATACAATATAAAAAGTATAAAGTAGAAGTCTGAGAGTAAATAATCAATTAGAGCACATTTATAAAGGATGCAGGTCACATATGTCTAGGAAAGGATCCAAAAAGTCACAATGTTTTAAATACATTATTAAACCAATGTACAAAGAAAAAACTCCAACAGCATCGCAAGCCTCATCTTTGTCTCATGCACTTCAGATCCACAAAAGTCTTATACCTGAAGTAGAACGAAACTTTCTCTTATATATACATGCATAAATAGTATATATTTGATACCAAAATAATGACCCAAATACGGTGTGAGTTGAATCATAGTATGAAACCACCCAAATAGATGTTCCTAACTCTCAGTGAATATATATACTAGGAAATATTAAATTTGAATTAATATAAAAGGAGGTACTCAATGTAAATAATCAATTATTTTCAAACTAAATTCATTAAAATTTAGTAAGAAATAAACAAAAAATTCACAAGAAACCCTCTAGGAATTAATCACAGTCTAACACCTCTAGTTCAACATAGAAAAAGTCTCTCTGAGGAAGCACACACCGTCAATTCCTCATATAGCCTTTTAACAATAACTATATACTCTCTAAAGAATCATTGGATGTCCAATTTCCACTATGGTCTCACAACATGAAACTATAGAAAATTTGAGGGAGCACTCATATCAATACTCTAATGCTCTCGCAACATGAATGTAGAACAGACACTATGGGGATGCCCTCAACATCAATTCCAATTATGGTCTAACTACACTAGGTTACCACATGCATGTGTAATGAAATCATGCAAAAAAGATATCTGATAACAAAATGAAATCTCAAATACTACTTGGATAAGTAGCTATAATGCATATCACAAGCATGTTATATAATAACAACTCCATCCAAACAGTACATGTCATGGAAAAAAATATCCTAACAAGAAGTTCAGGACCCAATGGCCTATGTCAAACAAACATGATCAAACACACCCCTAGCGTGGTAATAAAACCTATTCATAATTAAAACACCTTCTTCATGAAAACTAGGCAAAACATGCATCATCAAGGGTAAATTTCCTAATAATTCAAAACCATAATCAATGGTATTGGGCAATTATTCACATATAATCCAAAGAAAACTACGGAAAGGCACAAACCACCTACCTCGATGTTGTACGATAGATATACGTGAACCTTAGTCTTTTAATCAACTTAGAATTCCATAGATGTACAAAAATTTAAAAAATTCTCAACCATGTATATCTCATGAATGAAGAGAAATCATGAGGAGAGGTCCTAGGAGATGGAAGAAATAACTATTGGAATTCCAACGCAATCAACCGTGTTTGATTCGAAGAAAAAACGGCTGATCGATAGCTCTAAGAAGAAACATAGCTTTCGGTTGCTCCAGGATGAGAAAGAGCTGGAAGAAGACAGTTCGGTATATTCTATGCAATCCTTGTCCGATATATCAATTAAAAATAAATATACATGGTGTTCTCTTTAAAGATACATGATGTGTATATGCCATTTTTGGGCCTCACATTAGGTTGTCTCTAGGGCACCTAACATAGACATGTACTCGATCATTACACTACAAGTATATGTTACCTGCGACAACTGGATACGCGGTGTGTACAACTATGTACACGGCGTGCACTCCTTAATTTTTCCAAATTATCCATATTTTCTCAAAAACACCATAAATCAATAATTATACCTAAAATGAATATCTGGGTTCTTATAATGTTTTATCTATACACTAAAATGAAAAAAAATATTTTATGAATATTCATAAAATAAAATATTATGACTCATGAATCCTTGATAAATCTTTTAATAAGGAATGTTCATTTCGCTAAAATTCTGAATCGTCCTCTCTTGTTATATATAATATTGTGAATGAAATTATTTCATAAAATTTATTTCAAAGGATAATAATTTCATTAGACTTTTCAAAAAATTAGAAGTAATCCAAAGTGCATATTGAAATGTCAATTTTTTTTGAAATACTATTTATGTTCTCTCTTCAATTCATTATTTTTGTATTACTCTAGATTGTATCTACACATTTTAGTACCACAATGTTTAATATAAATGATATCCTTTTGAGATTTATTGAATAATTCCTTTTAAAAATAATATATATCTATCACAAAGAATATTTTTCCGAATCACTTAACAACAATACCTTTCAATGATAAATTATTATAACTTACATTTCTATATATATACAATTATTCCTTAGAAAACATTATTTTTCTTTTTGTGTAACCTTAATTTTAAGGAAAATGTGGTTTTCCAAGAAACCCTAAAAAAATTGGTGACTTTCATACATATATAGTATCTAAGAATATATTAATATAAATTTTTTTCTTATTTTCATGTTACTAATGAAACATGGTTAAAAAAAGAAATATATTTCAAATTAATGCATATGCTACTCTTTTGGGTTTACTTGGATAGTAATGAATATTATAGTCATAATCATATATAAGATACATCTATCTCCTCACTATAATATACAATTTATTTGTAGTGAATATGTACAATTAATATTTTTAGTACTTATATATTTCACACATCAAACCATATAAATGATGTATCCAATTTTACAATAAAAACTAAAGTATCATATTCCATGAAATGTATAGGATAATTTTTTCCTTGTGATTTTAGTAAAATTTTTTTTTAAATTACCCAATTATTCTGTATAAAAACACAACCATGTATATTATGTATCTAATTTCCATAGATAATAATGTCATAATTTGAGAAAGGATAAGCCAAAATTATAACATTCTCTAATAGTATTTTCAATTCAAGGGTACATTAATAACATTCCATTGTATATCTATATTTTTGAATATCATGTTATCTTGTTCTATGGGTTATATATCCATTCCATATTTAGAACTAATATTTGGTAAGATCATACATATCTAATAATAAAATTAATATTATTTAAATATTTAAATCTCTTCCATATATTAACCAATAATTTTCAATAGGATAAACTATTATTCCATCTTATTTTATATAATGTCATTAGAATATGATCTTCTAACAAAAATATATTTTGATAAATTTTCATTACTAATTACTTTCTTCAATGGCTTTCAAAACATACGTATAATTCTTCATGATTCTATTAAAATTAATAATATTCAAAAATATCATCAATTAAAAAAATTATCCAAATTTTGATTAATTAATACATTCATATGATTAACGAATATAGATAGATAATATTTCATCAGGAAGATCATGACCACAAACTCATATAGCCCATACCTAGTATTAAATGTTATGGTATGGATATTGTCATAATTAAACATTAGTTGGTGATACCCAGGCCATATTTCATAATTCAAAAAACAATTAGCTCCACATTTCTAATCTGTCGAGTAATATATATATATGTATATATGTGGAAATATGTAATTGTTATTAATAACGATGTCATTTAATTCCATTTTTGTGATGAAAATTTTCATTAAAACATATTAATTTTTAGTAAGCACAAAATGGTGATGTACTATGATAAATGAAACCATTTTCAAGATATTATTGTAACAATATTCTAAATTACATAGGTTTTTCTATACCCATTTGATAAGGTCTTAACATATTTTATTATCTTAGTGATGTTTTTTAGTTTTTATTTTAACATAATTATAAAGATTATCAATAGAAAAAACATTAGAAAAAACAACCATATGGAAAATTACTACTAGCACAACATTAATACAAATTGATTCATTATTTTCAACAATATGACAAATGATACATTAATTTCAATCCTTTAATAATATATCCTCTTATTCTTATGTAATCAAATTTTGAAATCAATATTATAAAAAAAAGAAAAATTATTTGTTAAAATAAATCAATTTTCCTTGTAAACTATCATATCATTATAAATTTTTTTGTATGACATACTTTGAATAACACCTGAATCTGTAATGGATATGTCAACAATTTTCTTTGAGAAGATCCCATAAGATAAAAACTAGAAGCTCTTTATAAACTCTTTTTTCAAAAATAATTACCCCATTTCTTTTTAACAAATGTATACACATTATTTATTTAGGTAAGATTTGTAGATTACATGAGAAATTCTATGAAATAAAATATTATTTAGACTATAAATTAGTAAAGGCATTATAATTTTATAAATAGATAATTAATGTATATTCAATTACCACATTCAATAAACCAACCTCTCTCCAACAAGTTTGAAAGGATTTAACACCACCATTCTACTTATTGTACTGAATACTCCATTAATTTACACACTTTTAAATGCTTGTATCTATATAATTTCCAATATTCTCAACATTATAACACCATAATTATTTATTATCACAATTATTCATAGCACTAACAAGATCATTTTCTTTGAAATCATGATCCATATTCCACCAGAGACCACATCAATTTCATTTCCCATATTTCACAAGACTTTACAATGATTATTTTTTACTACACCTTTCGCAATCAATAATCATTAGTTTCTTACCTCAAGATTTATTCAATGGATTGATCCACCATTACTAAAAAATGTTCTACTTTTTAACTATGTTTTCATGGTATATATATCCATTGGAAAATATTATTTCTAACATCTCATCACATTGATAATGTTTCTATAGACATATATATTCAAAATAATCCAATTATCATAGATATATTTTCATTAATAATATATAAAATTGATTAAATTTATTTTCATGTTCTTGGATAAATAACAATCTATATCAATCCAAATGTGTGATATTTGTTTTACATGGTCACTGATTCCTCTAGATTCAACCTCAAATCCATAAATTTATTTCTGTTATAAGTTCAATATACATATGAAAATTTTCTCAAGGATAATATTGTTAAATATTTCAGTTACCATGAAATAAATATCTTCTCTTCCACATGTACACATAACCATTGACCATTTATTTTATTATCATAAACATAAAAATATACATAACATTAATTACCTATTAATGATCCAACTAACATATGAAATTGAATTTCATTTCACAAAAAATAATCTGTAACATAGTTACCAATACGTTATAACATCTACTGAATTATTGAGTGTGGGGTCCCATAATTTGTTCCACTATTGAAAATATCCTCTATTATAGAGTAGGTTTCTCCCAATAATAGATTAAAATAACATTTATAATGAATGTAAACTAATCCAAAAAATAAACAAATATCCAATTATAATTATATTTATTATGTGTAGCTGATTTCGAAGTATTTTATTATATTTATTCCCTTAAACATCATTTTCTTTGTTTCCTCTATGGAAATACACTTTGAAAAATTATATTTTATATGAATAAACCTGAAAATATTAAATTTATATATCAGTATATCCCTTAATAGTAATTTTTTAATGGTACATTCCAACATAATCAAAATCACTACAAATATAATAACACTATACTAATTCAAATAATAAAGAACAACCATAAAATAATAGATGATTATATTTCTTATATACATTATGGAAAACTTAAATAAAATAGTAAATTAGAGTTTTAATGAATTAGGAAATGAAAATTAATCAATCAACCCAAACATTAATCAATATACACATTAACTAGGTGTCTATTTCTTCTATAATTAATATCATCTAATATAAAATAATTATTTTGTCTTGAAATATCATTACAATAATAATGTTAACATCATCCTTTTCTATACTCAAACTTATAACCATGTGTATAGTATTTAAAGACATGTTATTAGAACCCAATCTTTGTTTTGGAAATATAAAATGAAATATTGAAACAATTTCATTTAATAATATATTTTCTAAAAAATTTCTTTTTTTATAATAAATATTTAACTCAAAATAATCACATTCATACCTAAAAACATTTATTTCACAACAAGAATATTTTTAAAATTTAATATTCAATGATAAAGGAAAAATTAAACTCATAAAGGATTAATTATACCAACATAAATTAACTAAAATTTAAGTACTTGGATCTTCAGTTTTAGGTACGAATCTCTTTAATTGGCTTTTTTTGGAAAAATGGAGAATCTGGAAATTTTTGGAGTACACTTTGTGTACATTATGAGTACACGTCGTGTACTCCAATGCTACTCGAGGGTGTGCGATGGTCGTTTCATTGCCACACACACAACCATGTACGAGTGAGGTGGAGGCTGCTTAAATTGGAGTATGGAAAAACCAAGTACTTGTTGTGTACTCTAAAAGTACACGTTGAGTACTGACAAGTCCCTCACTGCTATTCGACAGCCTGTCGTGTTTGGGGAAGCGCGATTGAGGTCAAGTGGCGAAATGGGTATGGGGAACCAGTTATGTGGCTCTAGGTTCAGGTTGTTACATAAAATTCTCAGCAAAATTTCATACATTTAACACTTATGAGTTTTCATAAAAATTCATTTAGGATTAATTTCATTAGATGACCTTGTGAAAAAAATATTACTTCTATAAAAACCCTTTGAATGAATAAGATAAATCATGTAGGTAACATAGGAAGTAATTTTCATATCTCGAATATAGTATATCTAAGAAAAAATAAACCCTACTCATTGAATTCATATAATATCTTAGTTACACTAACAAATATCATACTCAATCATTTTACCCAATGATTGAATAGAAATAAATAACACACCCAATATCAAGATTAATATCAGTCTCACACATTTTTATGAGTTATATTGAGCTAAAATTTCATTATAAACATTTCCTACAAACAACTAAGTGTATATAAAACACGAAGATGTTTCATTTTCATCAATATTGTCATAAAACTTACTTTCAACCCATCATTAATGAATTTTTGATATTGATAAATCGATTCTCTTAAAAACAATGTTTTAAAAACTAAAATACATAATGCTGATGGAAGGATGTCTTTTCATAAAGAAATAAATAGATCATATAAAGGAATAAAATATTTAATTAATATTTATGATGAAATGATAATTTATTCACATAGTTTATGTTAATACTGAACAATAATTTTGGATTTATTATTTAATTTTAACACATTCCATATAAATTACAAAAATAGGTTTCTTTTGTGCCCCTTTATATGAATGTTGAAAGATACTAAAATTTCATTATAATTGATTTATGTACATAAAAATAAATCTATTATATAATATTATTAATATTCTCTTGTATTAAAATTATTTAGAGAATGAAAATTTGAAAAATATAAATGATGTTTTTAAGGTAATATGTTCCTTACCTTATGTGTGACTTGTCAGTAATGCTCCATATCACAGATGATAATAATGTTATATTAGATATTTAGTTTTTTAATAAAAACTTTCATATACATTCCAATTTCATTATATATTTTGTATAATTTTTATAAAATTTTAATTGAGGTACATAAATAGTTATGTTTACAAGAGATGTTTTGGGGATGTTTGGTTCAAAATCCCAAAATAGTTATGATTGCTTGATCGTTTTCCAAATAAGGAATTTTTTATAATATATTGAGTCATAATATATAATTTATTATCATTAAAAGATAGTGAATATATTTATAAAAACATGAACTACATATGTATGATAAAATATAATCATACCGCTTTATGAATGTGGTAGTCAACATGTTCACACAAATGAACTTATTATTATTCAATTGATGTAAATTCAATAAAATAGATGATATATTATATTAAGAGATTGATAAATATTTAATTATTATAATATAAATTAATTAAATACATTATAATTAATATCCATTTTTTGTTGAAATGAGAAACTAAACAAAACATGTCTTTCAGGGGGTAATTCACATATAACAAAAAGTGATGTTCTAATTTCCCATATAATGCAAAAGTATGGAAACAATTGATGTAACATTAACATAATAACATTTATATATATATTTAATATAGAAATTATATCATTTAATCAATGAAACCTAATATTTTAATAAACTATAATAATAAATAAACATTAAATGGGTTGGTTATACCTTATTCCTTCTTCTCAGTTAACTCATAAGGATTACACCATAAGCCATCTAGGTTTGGAATTATTGGGATACCTAAGCATCATGAAAGTGGGGACGGATTATTGGGACAATCATAAATAGTTATTTGGAAATATATAAAAGATCTATAGGTGTTGGCAAAATTTTATAGGAGGATCAACATTATATGTCTGGAAATGATAACACTTAAAAATAATTAAAAAAATTACATAAATATAAAATAATATTTTTGAAAATGTGGTACCAAATAGAGATATATAAAGTATAAGATGAGTATGATTCCAAATAATATCATCCAACAATAATTATGATATATTTAGGGATGTTTCAAAACTTATTTGTTAGATTTAATCCCTTGTTATCTAATTTGATGATAATTAGGATATCAGTGTTTTTAAACATTCTTGTCAAAATGAATTACTACTATAGGATAACTAAATCATAAATTTTCCATGATAGATATTCTATATAATTTTCTATTAACTTTGTATTTGATAATATTTTTTTTAATTTTTAATTAATAAAATAAATTATTATTTAACATAATATATCATTAATTATATTTTTAGGACAAATGACATCCCATGACATTAATGTCATTATTATAATAATGGAATTATAATTTAATCGTTTAAATCTTCACTATTATGAAATATATATCTACAATATTTTTAGATTTATAAAATTATAAAATATTTTGTTACATTTTATGTTTGTTTAAATCATTTAATTTTTTTCCTACTTTTTGTAAATACAATGTGTAATCATTGCATAGAAATTCAAGATAATTTTTATATCAAAAAAATAAATAAAATTACCATGATGCAAATTAATTCACATTAAAAATTAATATTTACTTCTAAAAATAAAATATTTTTATCCTCATAGAAAATTATTAATCATATTAAAATAATTAGCATGACATTTTTATTATATTAAACAGTTAAAATCATACTAAGTACATTATTAGTGTAAATATGCAATAAATTTCCTAATTTTATATTATTTGAGGGTAATTATTGATAGAATAAAAAAAAATTCATGATTCTTGTTGATTTTTAGTACTGAACATTTTATTTTTATACTTAATTTATTTATTTAGCCATACCAAGGTGATACATATTTATAATTGTTACTACTCAAATTATCCAAATATAAAAGGGACCAATTTACAAAATATAGAATCCATGATTCAATATATGTAATCAATATATTAAAATTAAATTTATAGATGTGGAATAATTTAAATTTAATATTAATGTTCAAAATAGAACAACAAAACAATTTTAAGAAAATTGTGTTTTATGCTTGAAAGAAATCATATACAAAACTCATGGATAATGAAGATTCTTATCTAATTAAAAGTATAATTACATTTTATTTATTTAATTTAAGATAAAATATTTTCCTTATTTTAATTATTTATTGAAAAAAATTATATTTTCAATACAAATGTATTTTTTAATAATCAATGATAAATAAATTATTTAATAAAAACATCATTATTTCACATAATGTTTATTTTAAAATTAATATTCAGAAAAGTTATGTTCTTTATTGAAATTATAATTATAATAGTTATAAATTAATATTTTATAAAAAACTTTGGAATATATGAAATCGAATTTAATAAGAATAATAAAATTTCGTTTTTATTTTGAAAAGCACTATATATTCTTATGATTAATATCAATATATAAAATATAATCTATGATAACTAATAATGAATTAAATTGATTTATTATTTATATTTCATATGTTATTAAGAGTTTCATCCTTCTTAAACTAACATGGTATGAATTATTTATGAAACCATGACAATCAATGAACAAGAATATTCTCAAGGCCATATTCCCTAGTAAAAATGTAAATCAATTATTCAAATTTATAATTTTATTTTAATATATTATATTTTACTCTTTGACAGTAAATGATAGTTTTTAACAATCAATCTTATTCGGTGTCTATTATTTTATTTCTATTTTATCTGTATTCATATCATGACATACTACTCTATTTTATAACTATACAATAGAAACAATTTACTATTTTATGGAATTGGAATTTTCAATATTAATTATTACCTATAACTCCACTAAATTATGCCTATTTAGTATAAGATTTTATTTAAATAAAAACTATCTATAAAACATTTTTATGTTTGAGGAATGTTTTTTTAGTTTATGTAATCCACAAAATTCAACAAATCAACAGAAAAAACACTCACAATGTATTTTAATATAAATATAATGAAATTTTATTTATCATTATTGAAATTTTTTTGATTAAAATATTAATATTTCCAACCATTTAACTATTAATTAAGTTTATATAGTGTTTATAAACACTACGGAGTGATATATGAAATACATCAAAAATAGAGTAGATTAAAATTATTATAGATAACATTATTATGACATTATTATGATGTCAAAGGCATAAGTTCCTTCATCACGATTCAATCTATTTTCCTCCCCAAAATAATTGAAAAAAATAAATCATCATCTCTATATTTATGGCATAATTTAGGATTTATGATAGAATATTTCATTAAAATTAATAAGAAAGCGTATGTTTATGGAATGAAAATCAACCTTGGTACCTGATAACTTCTATCTAACAATAATTTTATCTAACACATGATTTTAATGTTGTATAAACATAAATTAAAACATTATTTTATTATTCAATGCTAAATATCTTTCAAATCATAACTAATTAACATGAAATCACATTCAATATTATTTATATATATATATATATGAATTTCACATCAACTAAAAAACAATGATCTAATTGATTCTGAATATGGTTTATATACATAACTATAACTTGACAAAAATGGTTATAATGATCTCATAAATCATATCCACATAAATATTTGTATCAATTAACACATATTTAACAACTATATCATGAGAAATAAACCATTCTAAAACATGAATTTGGTCAAAAAAATACTTTGATTGTTAATAGAAAAGATGAAATGGAGTTTAGATGAAATATAAATTTCTTTATTTTTTGTCTAACAAATCCCCAATTACACGAATAAATTCTAATATATATTTTTATCACCATGATATTATTCACCTAGAATACTTATTATACAATATATCTAATTATTTAAGAACTCCAATAACATTGTAGTCGATTACTATATTTTTGTAGGATTGTGACAAATTGCAAGAAACATCACCAGGTTTTCTGGTTTGATTGAGTGAAATATCACACATATAACGCATATAATGAAATTTCATAGAAAAGAAAATAAGTATCTATAAATAGAAATTTATACCTCTACTAAATTCACTAATACCACTATTTCATTCACTTATTTAATTGAAACTGGTTTTAGTGTTACAATGAAGAAATTGTTTGATGTAAAGATGTTGATTTTAATTAATTGTGTAGATGTGGATATTACTAAAAATGGTAGTATACTCTATTTCTAAAATATAATTAATACTCATCTTCATAAGAATATACATTTCTATATAATTTAATGAATTTTTTATTTATTAATATGGGATGTGAGATGTACTAGTAGAACATTGACATTGAATTGTTTTGTTTACTGATGACTTTAAACATCATTAGAAAAATATATAGTTGTTAAGATGACCACATTGTGGAGTGTTTCATGGAAATAAAACATATTAATTTATTGATATATATTTTATAGTGATTTACATGGTTTATAAGTAATCATGAACATCTTTATAAAAAAAATAAAATCAATGCATGACATAGTTTGATAATTTTTTTCATTATTAATAAGGAATTATATAATGCTTATAAGAGAAAATGTTTTGTTTATATTACATATAAATTGTTAATGAAAAGTGACCCAGGGAAAGATGAAGATTGAATAATAGTGAGATTACCATTCCACATATGATCTATAAATATTTTTTTATATTTATGGTGGTAATAATTTATTAAATAAATTAATATAGAATATCATTGTTAATATAGAGAATGATAATGATAAAAATTATATGTTCTCCTTCAAATATAGTCATTTTTATGCATAAATATATTTTTAATTAATCTAATGTGACTGTGTGATATCATGTGATGGTATACCCAGCTATATTTTGTTTTTAATGAAATTTTTATTTATGTTATAGATGAAATGGAGCATAAGTGTCTTGATTAATTCACATATAGTGAAATAAAAATCATCCATCATTATATCATAAAAACATATAATGTTTTTTATTTTCTAATGAGGTCAGAAGGTGAAATATGATCTGAGAGCTAATGGTAATTATGGATGAAAGATAACGTTATAAAATTTTAATTTTTTTTTCAATGAGAATAAATATGTTAGTGGCTCTGGGAATATGGTTTATGGTATTATAATTGGATAAATAGAAGAATAAAATATTGAATAGGAGAACAACATATGAAGAATAGGTTATTTAATATTTTTCATTCTATAAAAACATTAATATTGTTTTACATATAATGAAAATGTTGAAGTCTTTAATTGAATATGTCAAAATATTCATTAACTTCTTTTTTACTCTAATGAGTTTAAACATATTTGATGAAGATCAATGATTCCTTTTTACATTAAAATAATAGAGTAAATATTGCTGGAATATGTATTATGTTCAATGTGATGTGTTTGGGAACAAAATTTTATAGTTCTAGTGATATAAGAGGAATAGTATATATTTTACTATGTTAATAATACAATAATAGTTTTTATTCCTGAAGAAGGATAATTTTGTTTTTTTGATCCATTTGATATCTTTCATTCACATAATTATAGAATACTACCCTTGATAGTATAAATTTTTTCTTATCTGTATAATGATAGTCCTTAATTTTTTTATTTATTGGTTAATACTTGTTAATCATTAAACAATGGATGATTTCAATAAATAAATTTTATAAAAATAATATTATCATATGATTAATCTTGAAAACTGTTGTATTCATTATTGTTATGTGAATTTTGATATGAGGATTTTCAATTGAATATACTAAACTCATCAAATCCAATGTTTATGAAATAAAATTAGTGAGATAGATATTAATTTTTCTAAACATTTTACAATTATTAGTTTACGGGGGAGATGTAAAATATATAAATCCATTAATTTAATCCTCTTTCATTGAATTACTATTGGAATTCCATTTGATTCTATAACTTTTATAATAACAGTAGATTTTTTTAAGATAGTAATTTTGTTTGATGTTTGGGGTGATTTGGTATCTGAGTTACTAACATTGTAATTATTTTATTTATTTTAGAACCATTATAAATCATATTAAAAATGTGAATAGAAAAATAATTCTGAAATATAAAGGGATAAATTAATATATTTCATAAGTTAAAATGTTTTCATAAATAATATATTTTGATTTAGATTTTTTAAATAATTTTACTGAGAGATTAAACAATATTTTGGAATATTTGGTGATAAATTCAATCATTATAATGAATACACAGATAAATGGTCATTTTAGGAACATTTTCTCATCCATAAAATTATAAATTGAATTTATAATATATTTTAGATCAAAAAAATAAAATATATCCAGAAAAAAAAAATAATTATTGAATTTAATATCAATGATAAAAAACTAACAAAGTAGAATAACTATTTTAATGATATTTGTATGATCAAGAACCAAATCCAGTTGACCCTGAACCAGTCACCCAAGACAGTCTGCAACAAGTCCTGAGGACCATTATCGATCCCCCTAGGATGGAAACAAGTGTCGAGACTTAATATAAAACTAGAGGGAACAATTTTTCCCAATAATAAATAGGATGAAAATATAAAACATTTAATATATAGAAGAGCTAACCACAACATAATCTCAATAAAGAACAATCTGGTCCAATAAACATATATATGAATAAAAAATACACCAAAAGAAGAAAAACCGATAACAAAATAAAACAACCAGTGACTAACATGATCTCCATGTGACATCATTGTCATCTCCAACCACAATATCACCCTACTCAAAGAGATATCTCAAACAAGAAAAACTTGATCAAAAACTTATCCGACTAAATAGATCAGGTTCACTGATGTTGAGTGGTATATGTATTTTGTGAGCTAATAGCTCAGTAGTCAATCACAACAGATTCAATTTCTTTCCTTTCCCAAAATAGTCCATTAACAGTAGTTTTAAATAATATTTTAAAAACAGTTTTTTCAATTTTTATTAAACAACCACAACTTTACTGATTCAAAGGCCAACAAACACACCGTCCAATTTTCAACAAAACTATCATTTTTTTAAAAAACACCAACCCAAAAAATACTTGTAAAAATTTTAAATGAAAAAACATCAAATGGAAATCAATTTCAATGAGTTCAACATTAAATAAATTGAACATAATTTTAAAAATACTGACCAAACATATCGTATGCGAATGAGAGGTAAAATATAATCATTGATCAGTAGTCATGGGAACACTCTTCGGCACTACCTAGTTGTGGGCCCAAGGTACCATGTATCTCAGTGTAATAGTAAAAATAACAATATATTTTCTCATTCACAAGACAATATTAGGGAACATACCACTAACCTAGTGGTCCCAACCATCGTCATAAAAACCATCATAGTTTAGTTAGTGTTGTAATCATCAAACATTATATGTGAAATAGGGTTCAAAACCCATCAGATCACTAGAATACTAGTATATGTATGCCCACCATGATACAAGGGATTCCCTTTTTGTGCTCAATCAAATTTCGTACATCACATGTCACCACATACACCATTTAACAACCAAACAGAGCATCTCATTTCATAATCCATCAATAGAACATCATGAACCCATTTAGGAGATCTTATGCATAATAAAACTATTACAAATCACTTCAAAAACTATGAGGAACACCCCCTACTCAAGAATTTGCGAAACAATCATTTCTAAATTATAGGAAAAACATGCAACTCTAAAGTCATACCAAATGGTATTTTAGGTTTACACACCCAAATTCATTTAACAAATAATATTAAAAACAATCATTAATTGTGAAATGCAAAACAAACCCTCAATCCAAAAAATTTCCAAACACACACACAATAATCCAACATGGCCAAAACCCATGATATTCGAATTTAAAACATATTTAGAAACTACACAATGGATAAACCATTATTTAGAAAATAATAACCATTTAGGAAAAAAATATTTTATGGAATACTATTTTAATGAATCATATTCATTGGAGGGCACAAGCATGTGTGCACCTAGTGCACCCATGGATGTGAAAACAACAGATGTTACACCAAAAATACTTGAGGAAACCCAAAAACCATTACCACAAAACTCTCTATATTCATTAAAACCACATCCAACCATCCACACTAGATAGGGAACATAAAAAAAATCCCCGTATAACCATGAACACGTTTTAAAACATTTTAACACATTTAACAAGCTAAAACATTAACAAAACATACACACCAAGTCATGTTATCAAACAATAAATGACCATCCAATCATAATCAAGGCAAAAAATTTCATATAACCACCCAATTTAACTTTAAACGAATAATGGAATTTTAAAAAATGACCCTAGGGTCCTTAAACCTATGAATTTTACCAAAATCCCAATGAAAACCTATTTTTAGTAAATACTGCGAACAAAAAATCAACATTCACATCAATCCATGAATATATTAAAAGTGATAAATACAATTAAAAATTAAATTAAAACACAAAAATGCTCGTGGAGTGTTCTGGAAATGAAAAATATGGAACCGCCTTCCTCAACCATGTACAGATTTGATGAAACTTCAAGGGAGGAGAGATCGAAGCCCCACATACCTTTTGTGCACCCTATATTTAAATAAAAACTTACCAAACATAATAAAAAGATATTATGGTTTACTCATGGAAGGAAACCCGCAATGAAAACCCTAGAACAATGAGAGATATAGAAGGATAGAATATTTTGAGAAGGGAATAAGAATAATCATCATCCATTCAAGGTAAATCTCCCCAGAATGACTGTAAATCAATGTAGGAAGGATGGTTAGTCACCTCTTGTTGATTCCCAACATATTGGACTTTATTTTGGAGGTGGAATCACAAAAAGTAGAGTACCAAATCAAATGTTATAAATCTCTCAAGTGGATGAACGATTTTGTTTCCCCATTTTTTAAACCTTGTGCAAACCATACAAGGGCTACTGGAAAACTCATGCACCTTAATATGGTTAGGTTGAATAGTTTGGTAGGTCTTACCCATACACATAGACCCCAAAAATTGTCCAAATCCCCCCAAATTACATCACCAACACTATGTAATTCCACTCATTGAACATTTAATTATATTAAACAATATGGATAAACTGGTGACATTATAAATTCTCCAACATTCTACTTTCATCCCTCAACATTAACAATATCCACAAATAGGTCGATAAGAAAAAAATACCACGAATTCACATGGGAAGTTTTTTGGACACCCTAGCCGATCCTCTACCAAAAGATCCTTGATTGAGAAATAAATAAATAAAAGTGGTATTTGAGGTCAGGGTGTGACAATTACCCCCACCCTGGATAGTTTCCACCTCTAAAAGTCACCCATATGAATGTTAACCAAAGATCAAGACCATTACCCAATGTAACCAAGGTGAAAACATAAACATTGTGTTGACTATCCACACCAAAAGTCACATTTAACTGATCATCAAGAAACCACAACTCACGAATGATGATGAGGGATGAACACTAGAGGGTTCTACCCACCACAAGAACTCATCTAATACAAAAAAAAATTAATCCCCAAACAACACCAACACTATATCTAGGAATAAGGGATTTCAAAATTAAATATTTAAATAAAACTCACATGTTATGGCCACACGGTTTATGAAAACGTGCACTAACCCCGTGTGAACTACTAGAAGGAAGGGGAAAACAGCATAGCTTGGCTGTATAGTTTCAAAATTGTGCACCAACCATCCCAATGCCTCTGTCCAAAAATGATACAAATCTTCACAGTAGTACAATGGTCGTATAGTTGGTTTTATCTTCTTGGATGGGGCCGCATGGTTTTGACTAGCCGTACTGTAATCGTGTTTCACATGGAAAAATATCCTGAAAACTTACAAAAAAATTCCCGATCGAGGTCAAACCTAAACATCCAATTAAAAGTTGGACACTACCACAACTAAAATATGGAACCTCCCAAACAAACCAAAACCACAATAAACCAATTCTAAAAAACTCAAGAATCTCCAAACAAGCACTGTGGAATGTGAAAACTGCGACCAGCTTACTCAATGTCAAGACATACTCCACGGATAATGAAAATTTTAGAGGCCCACATTTACATAGAGTCAACTATTTGGGTTACAAGAGGTCAAGTTCATCACACCATTACCATAAATGTTAACATAAAAAATCAAGCAAACAAGAACATGTAGATATTAATCATTTACATCAAAACTCATAAAAAAAATCATGGTTGCGTATCACAACCCATTTAACTCATGACTATGCCTGAGATTCACCCCAATACCTACTGTTGGGGATCATATTGCTGAAGAATCTCCTAACTCATAGTTAGGAAATACATCAATGGTTCAAGAAATCATTTTCAGATAGCACCTCTAATAGAACCTCTCCAAATGACCAAAATGGCCACAATAGTGGAATGTAGTAAGTGGAATATTAAAATATGAATTTGAGTTTCAAACCGGCCACACTAGAATCATACAAGAAAACGGTCTGATGAACTAGAAGCGAGAGTCAAAAAATGATATTTTTTGAAACCAGTTCCCATGGAACACTCTAATCACCAGATTTGGAACCTTCATGGGAACTCACAACCACTGGATTCACCCCAAAAACCAGTTCATCCATGAATGAGTCATCTACCAACCACTCAATATAGTTTTCACTATATGAGTGTGCATTACCAATAATTTTAGGACAAATACCCCAAAAAAGAGAGGGGCCTTCATCTGATCCTGCAACGCTACATCCATAGAGAATTGCACCTAATCTATAAAATTCTCAACATTAAACCTTACATATCACTACACCTACTAAACAGCCTATAGCTCTTCCCCCATACTATAATTCACATCCTCCAGTATGAACTTTTGGATGAAAGTGGCCATAATAACCTCCCAAGACCACTCACCTTCCGTCGATGATGTGAAACCAACCCCATTTTCTTGGTTTGAACTTCAAAGAACTTTTAAACTACATGGACTCTAACAACATATGGAGTTTTCAATGACATAAATACACTCTCAAATTCATCAATCCACTTCATAGCCTCATGTGAACCATGATCACCATAGAAAACCAGAAAAACTTGTCACGAAAAAGGAACTGGGAATGTCTCATTAGGAACATTATGGACCATTCTGGGTGGAATTTTCTGATAAAACATGAAAATCATAGACAAAATCCAACATCAAACTAAATAACAACAAAATAGGAACTCCTCAAAAAAAACCAACTTGCTCAGAATCCATGGTAAAACAAACACCACCATAAATTATTTTTAAAAAAATTGTCATTTTCCATTTAAAACTCATAACTCCCTTATTCCAAAGAAAAATACCAAGTACCAATAAACTATTTTTCAAAAAAAATATGAAATTCCAAAATTCATATTCTCATTAAAATAAATATTATTAAAACAATGCTATGTATTTCATTCCAAAACCCATCCCATGGTATCCCTCGAACAATTACATGTTCATCCATCCATTCCCTTACTCACGTGCCAACTTCCACATCTCAAACATTCCCACACACATGTCACTATCCATAAAAAATAACAATGTCCACATTCCATTAACATTCTAAAACCCAAAACACCAACAAAGTTTGAAATCAATCTTTAACAATTTAAAAAAAATCATTGAAAACACATTCAATTTTAAATCCATTTTCGTTTCAAAATCCACTTTCATTTTCAACATACACTTACACCAACTGAACCCAAAATGAAACCCAACCAACAATGAACCACAAAAATCAGGGACTATTGCCTATTTTGAGACATGTAACATTATGGTGAGTTATTACCCATGTAATCCAAAACACTAGGAGGGCCTTGAACAAGGCACATAGACTTCACATGGGTCACCACACCAAGTAAGGCCACATCATAACCTGAATCCCAACTATTGTCATCCCCCGGTTCCAAAACAACCCAAGTCACAAGACTCAATCTCAAACTACCCCTGGTGACTCGAGGTTTATAATGATAAAGTGTTTGTGATACCCATCCTGCACCTACCACCCTAGTTTTGACAACCCTAGTCTCCATATTCCGAACAACCCAAATATAAATAACCTTCTTTTGATACCATTTTTTCACAAACCAACCCAACCTAACCATAAACTGGTCACTCGATACAGTCTGTAACATGTCTCGAGGAGCGTTCCTGATCCCCCTTTAGATGGAAAAATTTGTCGAGCATCAAAATAAAACCTGATGGAACGATTTGGAAAAATAATAAATAGGAACAAAATATACAACATTGAAAATATACCAAATATAACCATAACCACATCTCAATAAATGAATAATCTAGTCCAATTCAATTACAACTAAATAAACCATCAATGAATGAACCAGAAGCTAAAAAAACAACCATCTACTAATAGGATCTCCATGTGACCTCCTGATCAGCTCCAACCACAAGACCACCCTTCACTAAGAGTTATCTTGAACTAGAAAAACATAATCAAAACAGAAACCTTCAAAACAACTTGGGTATACCGACCCCAAGTGGTATAGTTAGGGTGTGTGCTAATAGCTCAGTAGGGAATCATGACATATTCCAACTGTTTCCTTTCCCAAAATTGTCCATTATCCCTAGATTGAAATACAATTATAAAACTAGATTTTTCAAATATTATTAAAAAACTACAACATTGATGTTTCCAAGGACAACACATTCCACCATTCATTTTTCATGAAAAAAAACATTTTATAACAAAAAACCATCACAAACAACAGTACTACCAATTTTCTATGGAATAACTTTAAATGGAAAAAAATTTAAAATAATTACTCATTATATAAAAATAAATTACTTTTAAAAATACCAAACTAAACAACCGTATGAAAAAAGGGGGTGCAATATAATCCTTGACCACTATTCAGGGGAACACCCCTAGGAACTAGCTAGCTGTGGACCCCAGTTACCTCATATCATTCTGTAAGAGTAACCATTACAATGTCTATTTCCCTACATGAGCCAATAGTAGGGAACAAAAAAAACGTAGTGGTCCCCATCATTATCTTCTTTATCATCATAGTTTAGTTAGTGTTTTAATTGTCAAAATTTTTACATCAAACATGGGACAATCCACACAAGATCCCAAGCATACTATTACATGTCCACCCATCTAGATTCATGGGATTCCTTTTTTTTGTGCTCAATCACATATCACACATCACATGATACCATATACACCATTTAATAGCCAAACCAAGCTTCTAATTTCTTAAGACACTACTATCACATCACAAACTCATTCTTGAAAACTTATGCACACCAGAACATTTACTAATCACTACAAAAACCATGAGTAACAGAACCTCCTTGAGAATTTGCTAATCTTACCTTTCAACATTTTAGGTAAAAAATGGAACTCTAAAAACATTCCAAATGTGCCTTTATATTTACACACCCTAATTAATTTACCAAATCATTTTGAAACCATATTCAAGGGTGAAAATCCATACAACCCATCAAGCCAAACATTTTCTAAAACACACACAACGTAATACTAATGTCCATAACCCCATGAGAATACATTTTAAACTATATTTAGAAACAAAACTAATGATACAACATTTTTTTATAAATGAATAACCATTTATGGAAATAATATTTTAAGGAACGCCAGTTTAATGCACAATCTTCAGTTGAGGGAACTACTATGTGCGCACCTTGTGGACCCATTGATGTGCCAACATCATATGGTACACCAAACATCCTATAAGAAACCCAAAATCCTTGTCCTCAAACCCCATAATTTTCTTTAAAACCACATCCAACTTTCCACACTATTTATGGAACCTATAACAATCCCCTTACAAAAATCAAACCCTTTTAAAATATCATAAACCGCCCCCAATATAACATTAAATTAACAAGGTCATTTTAATCAATGGCCGTAGGTTTTATAAACCTAGGAATTTCTCAAAATCCCTTTGAAATAATATTTTAAGTAAATTCTACAAACACAAAAGCAAAATTCTCATCAATACATAAATATATTAGAGGTGATAAAGACATTTAATGATTAAATGAAAACACAAAAGTACGTGTGGAGTGTTATGGAAAGGAAAAGGATTGAAAAACCTACCTCAACCATGAGTGGATGCGATGAATCATCAATGGAGGAGAGATATATTCCCCATAGGCCATTTTCACATCCTATATCAAATAAAAATGAACAAGACATAAACCATAGACATTATTATTCGTCCACGGATGAAAATTCCTAATGAAAAACTAGAACAAAGAGGAAAATAGAAGTAGATAAGATTTGGTGAAGGAAACATGACGAATCACCAAATTTTCATGAGAAATCTCCAAAACATCTTTCCATGTTGAAGAAGGAATTATGGGTAGGCTCCCTTGGCGATTCCCAATGGATATGGGTTCATTTTGTAGGTGGAATCACTTAATTTATAGCTGTACATGAAATGTTATAATGCATGTGAGTGTTTACATTATTTTTCTACATGATTTTTCTAACTATGCATAATCCCTGTGAGGACAATTGGAAAATTTCTGCAACTTCACAAGGTTCGGTTACACAGTTTTTTTAGGTCGTGCTCAAACCATGTGACACCAAAATTTTTCCAAAACCCCCAAATTACATTTTATACACTAGGGATGTCCACCAATAAATCCTTTAATGTTTTAAACACAATATGGAGACAATGAAGACATCAAAAACTCTCCAACATTCCACTTTCATCTGATTACATTCACAATAATTGAGAATAAGTCTAGAAGAAAACAAATACAACAAAAACAGAAGGACTATTTTTGGACATCCAAGACGACCTCAACCAAGATATTCATCATCGAGAAATAAATAAAATGAAGGACTATTTGTGGTCAGGGTGTGACATGTATTTATAAAAGAGACAATATCTTTAAAATTATATATAATGTTGAATAAAATTATGATATATTCAAAAGGGATAATGTATAATAAACATAATTTATATATTTTGTATAATTAATTTTTATATGACAATGTTTTTTATATAAATAATATTCAATTGTTAATGTACATGATTTTTTATTCATTTTTGTTTGGTAAAATGAATAGCTTTCGATATTCATATCATAATTGTAATGTTGATTCATTCAATAAGAAATTAATATGCTAGAAGTTAATTTCATGTAAATTTTTTATGAATTATAAAAATTCTATGGAATTCAAAGATGATGATGTAAATTTAGATTTCGATGTTGATGATTATTTTTTATTCGTAATATCATGTCACATTTGTAAATATGTAAATGAAATTGAAAAAAAATATTTATCATGATTAATTATATAATTTAGATTTTTAATTGTAGAGGCATCAACCATTTTTAGAAAAAATTCATCAAAAAAAGTAAGTGTAAATTAAATAAGAGGATGAGTCATTAAATAAATTATCTAGCATATAAAATTCAAATTTTATTAAGAATAAACCTATATATATATAAAGGGAAAGTATTTTTAAAATTAAGGAAAATAATATATATTCACATAATATAAAGGAATGATAATTTGATTAATTTGAAAGGGAAAACATTTTACAACCTATTGAATTTTGTTAGAAATTATTAAAAATGAGTTCTAATGAAGACTGAAAACATCAATAGTGGATTCTCAGATAGAATGATAAATTGGTCCAGATTCGGAATAAAATTAATTTTGAACTACTACTATGAAAATAAATAAATGATATCATAATAGGTTTAGTATTATAAAATATGCTAAATGAAATGATAGATTAATTTATTCCCAGGGAGGAGATTTGAATTAGATAGGTTTAATTAATATATTTTAAATCATAATTATTCTTGGTAAATTAGATTTGATTCTCCATTATAGGAACTCTCTTATCTTTATCATTATGACCCAATAATAGTGAACACATTAGTATTAAATATTGTTTTACATGGTTCACCCATTTGGATAATTACTGAAGATTTTATGAAAATTTTCCAATGATCCTAAGAGGTTGTATAACACTTCTATTGATTTTATTATACAATGGTGTAGTTATAGTAACCCACTATTTTTGTGAACACCTCCTATAAATAACAATGTTATAATCTTATATACATCCAAACACACTACTCGAACATGAAATACCTAATTCCCCATGTACATTAGAGGATAAAAATAAAACATGTTACTACATCACATCAAAAAAATATAGAAAATGATCATGAGGGAATACCTGAAATAATAAACTCTTCACAACTTATATCCTCTCTAATTCATGATCTCGATATCTAATAATATTTTATAGATGTGTAGAACTATAACCCCCAAATACTTTTTCATTCCTAACATTTTTTATAGAATATTAATGAAACACTAATTAAACATTTCTAATTTCATTTTAAAAATATACTTCTTTAATCATAAAATATATAATGTTATATTTGAGTCTCTATTTCCAATTTATATTCCAAGCCTGATAGAAAAAAATATAACCAAAAAAAATATTTCTTACTTATAATAGAGTATGTCATCCAATTAACAATTATAATTATTAATTGGAAAAATAAAAATATACCCCTATTAAATATTAATCAATATGATTAAATGAAAATAAACAAAAATAAAATTTATTATAGTCACCACATTGGTACATACATGTTGCACAACAATGGCTTCATCGATACAATTAGCTCATCAAAACTAGCCTTACATATTAATAAAATATTAAAATACATTTTATTTCTCTTACCCTCAATAATGGTTTTATATTCCCTTTATTGGATGAAAAAATGATTAATAATATTTATTTATTGGATAAAATTTATAATGAAATTGAAAAATATCGCACTTCCCTATAAAATTCAAAATCGAATGATCCCAATTCAAATTGAAAACCATTCATATGAATTAAACAAGACATTGCTTAATTTTGTAGTATTTTACAAAGGAAATCTGCCTTAATCTTATGTTAATGATGTCAGCACATCAAAAAATGACTCTTAAACGTATAATTCATCAATTTTGATATAAAAATTAATGTTTACATAGAATTTTAACATCCTTATCCAACCGACATTTATTTTTATAAAAATTACATTGAGGAATAAATATTACATGACTGAACCTTACACATTCCATTATCATTAAATTGGCATCATTTCACCCTAATGATGATATTTCTAATACTTGACTAAGAAAATTTAACCTATATTCTAATTAAAACTGCATCAATTATAAATCATTTGAGACACATTGAGTCCTTTTATAAACACAATGAAATGATATAAAAATAATTATTTAAGTATATTCTATAGATTACATCCAAATATGATTCCTTGATCACATTAATGAATCCACACCAATGGGATTTTTTTCAAACAGTATCCCCCTTTCTTTTTTATTAAATTTTTTAAAACAAAAATAATTTTTTATTTAATAGTCTATTAAAAATTTTATGAAATGCCATATATGAACATATAAAAAACTATTCTAATAACCACCAATGAGTTGAAAAATGATTCACTATGCTTCATTATATATCACACTTATGTAAATAATAGTTTGAGAATAAGTTTTTCCTAAAATATATTACAAAAAACATCATATTACTTACATAGACTCTCTAGAAACTATTTTACAATTGATACTATAATTAAGAGAATTTAAAAAATCACCAAATTGAACCCCCCCCCCCATGGTTCAATAAGTGGGATCATTCCGTGGCATCATATACTCCCCCATTAAAAAACATGAAAACCTCCTGCAACTTTATCGATAAAAAAATGGAAATTCATTGAATGTTAAAATGATGGTTAATAACCAGTTGATAAATTGATGAGAGAAAATTTATTTATATATTTAAATTATCCTAGATGGGATTTTGGGTTTAGTCCTTAAATTTTATAGTTTAATGGAATCAATTTTACATGAAGATATAATTTCTGACTTTTGAATTCCATATTGAGAAATTTAAAGGTCATAATATCATCCACATGTTCTTTAGATGAAGCATACCATAGTATTAACACTTTTAGATTCACTTTATCTTTTATGAAATTATATTAAATATAATTCTTAATAGTCCCTAAATTATTAATGTTAATTTTTTCTATTATTTATAGATCTTTTGTTTTCAAACATGATGTAAATTTGAGATTCCTCTTCCACCACAATTTCATCATTTTGTTGTCCATTGCATATAAACATGGAATGAATTATGTGGATAATATATATTTATCCATTTTCATTATTGAGAAAATAAAATCATTCTTTAATGTTATAAAAGATAAAAATGAGATTCCACGGTATACTACACCTCAAAAGGTTAAATTTGGGTCGTATATGAATCTTATAAAATCAGTATTCATATATCCCAACTATTTCTACTATGAATTATTAATAAAACAAAAAACTACATTCTAGATTTAACATTGAATTTTAATAATTGGTTTAATATCAATTTCTTTGGGATTTTATTTATAATGTCAATATTAAATACTAAAATCAATGATCTTTAATCATGTCAATGTACAAAACCACTCCAGGGGACCACTATAATTGGAACTCAAACAAATAAACCAACATCTTAAAGGGGTTTCCTAATCCCCATGAGATGGTTATTTGTGAAAACACATAACATAAAAATAGTAGGTATGATTTTTCCCCAAATAAGTGTTATGAAATGTACCAATTCTACAATAAACATGGAATTACCCTTACATGGGTTTTAAATTAAAACATGAAACATAATTGAAGATACAAAAAATATACGAAAGTAGAATATGTAAACCAAAGATAATATAAACTAATGCATCATTTTACCTTATATACTCCTTCATCTAGTCAGCAGTTCTCCTATCACCTCCAAGATCTCTCACCATATTGTAGCTATAGAATCAACCTATCTCTAAATAAGTAATATAACATATAAATAACCATAATTGTATATTATAATGAAATAAATTAATTTTCCACACCCCATAAATTATAAAAACGTAATGGTAAGTCCTAATATATAATATAATATCATGTACATTCCGAATATGGAAAATAAAAATTATTCCCTCATATCCCAAAAATATAGAATCCTCCATGAGTGGTCAAAAGATAAAAAACGACCCTAAATATAAAAAAATATAATATTGGTGTTAGCCTAAAAATTCATGTTATGACACTACCTGCTTTTATAAATGTGAAACCATTAATGAATATCCAGTTTCAATAAATATATAAATATATTATATCGAAAATAGGTTTTTATTATTATATAAATGAAATAGAAACACATTAATACTATGTATTAATTAAAATAATTTAACTATGATCATTTAATTATACATGCATCATGAATATAAAATAACATTGTCTATAAAATAGTATGGAAATAATTCATATAATCGTAATTTAATAATGTATGACAATAGGAACCATTTTTTTCTATTTTTAAAATGTATACCATGAGATAATTTTTTTATAACTTCTTTATAAAACATGCCAATCCACCATTTTTTAATAATTTATAATTAATTTACAAAAAAAATAGTGTTCAAAGGAAATATTGAAAACAATTTAAACGACACAATTATAGGAAATTTGTCCTACTGAAGATTCAGAATGGGTTTCATGGATCATAACATCATTATAGAGAACAAAATTCTACATAGTTCCAACGTTAAACTAGGAAAATCAGAAAACGGTGTAAGAGTCCATGTCATGTCCCAACCCACTAGCACCCACTTGTATAATTATAAGACTAGTATGAATACAACAACACTATCTATGATATACCATTGGATAATTAATAGTAATGAGTTGGAACAACACTCTAATTGGATGAATTATTCTAATATACATGTCTGAAAAAACGGATCTCAAAACCCAACAATGATAAAATGTAAAATATTATGATACAAAATGAATTCATACATTAAAACCCAATAATTTTAGTACACTGAATTACTTCTAAGCAATAAAAGAAAAATAAAATCCAAATAATACTATAATAAAGTCCAACCAAATATAAAAGTGAACCTATAGTCAAATGTGAGACATGGAACAAACCATAGTCTATCAACCCCATATCTAAGATTCTTCTACTCCTACTTCACCGATTATTCCATTAAACTCTTGGTTGACTATATATAAGAAAACATGTGTGGGTAGACCCCATTAATGGATGATTATACCAATACCGAGTAGGTCACCCTAAAATAAAATTTATAAATCATTATGAGTGGTTAGCGCATCACAAGATATGTCAATCATAATATGAGGAATATAATAAAACATATAGAAATATTTATGTTTGACACTAAGTCTCTTGTTAAGGTCAAAACCATATATTCTGAAATATAGTATGATCAACAGTCTATAATGACACTCTCACAAGAGAACTAACTCCATGAGTCTGATATTACTGATGGCGTCCAACCAAGATGTTGTTCCCATTTGTTCTCCCCATGAGTAATGACATGTTGGAAGTCTGAATAGATCGACACATAGATGGATATCACACCCAAGGACAATGGGTAATATCCACTAACCTAATCATGATTAACCTACTATGTAGGGGATTGACGGTCATGTACAATAGGTAACAAAAATTATAAGGACCCCTCCTTGGTAAACATATAATAGAGGATATCATCACAACATCTTAGAGAGAATCCCAAAACTGTAATTGAATCCCTTCCCTTAGAGAGGATTAAAATACATTATTCTAGATGAAATGATGTACTATACTCTCTAAGGAATGGATTTTGGGAACACACTCTTAATGAAATTATTGCACTCTATAGGAAATAAGGTATCCATGTAATCCTTAATGGAGAAAAAAGTGGGTATTGTAACTACACATCATACCCTTTCAGAAGTAGGTCTGCCTATGTATCATGAAACCTACCTATGCTCATTCATGTTTATAGATGGTCCTGTCTATGAACATGGACATGTAAGACTACATCACTCTCCCTTTTTACTCTAGATATTTCATATACCTATCCATGAACATGTTCGAGTATCACCTGATATACACAATGAAACATAATTTATGGGTCACACGACTTGTGAAATGTGCCACATTTTGTGTGATATTTAACTCCTCATGGAACCATAATATTGCAACCATGGCCCAAAACATGGAATGTGTTCTCCCATTACAAACTATATAGTATGGAAAATTCAATATTCTATATATTTTCTTGTAAATTAATCCTTCTCTACTACCACCATTATTTCCTCCATGAATCATTCATCATGCCATAGATCTCTGTCATCTGAACTCAATCTCCTCCCAAGTTCCAACTTATGTTTTACTGAATCGATCTACAAAACACAGATGTCTATGTTTTCAACAAACTCACTCAAAAAAATGTATCATGGGATACCAATATTCAAACATTATCCACTATCATCACCATAATAGCTCCATCACATCATTAATTCAATCCTAGAAGCACAATATCAACCCTTTGTTCTATGAAATGAGTGTAAAATGACTAATCCTTAAATATTTCTTGAACCACCTACTAAAATGAACATTGGTGGTGAAATAATGATCAATGTTGAATGAGATATTCAGATTAAAAGAACAAAATAAATCCGATTCTTCCTATCATAATAATACCATACCTACAATATGATGGATATGAAAATCATTTAGTTAGTTGATTGATTCTATTTCATCATATTATATGAAAATATGGATCAATAAACATAAAAGAGTCTTACCATGTGATGGATCAGTCACTATGGAATAATGAATCCACATCATTATCATTTGAAAGATCCTTGATATCCATTAACACAAATGATCTGTGATGTCTCTTCATTATTCTCCCAGGCATCTTCCAATTCTCTCTCTTAATTCACATGATTATGTGGCTGACCCAAATAATTTTCAATATGTGTTCTTAAATATGGGATGATTATTTTTTTGAATAACATTAAATTAAATAAACTAATTTATTATTTATGTCTATGATTAATTTAACAAAAACATTAGAAATCAAATTTTTTTTCATTTCTATGGTAAAGACTAAATTTATAACTCAAGGGCGATCATAGATTTTTTATTCAGTACTATATTTAGGTGATCTTCCACATTCTCAAAAAAATAACTCATGTGTGATATAAATATATTTAATATTACAAAAAAAATTTCTATAGGATCATTGGGCCTTTGAATCTTATATTTTCTAAATGAAAACCTACAAAATTAATGATGGATATATTTCAATTGTATACATTGCAATAAAAAATTATATTACAATCTCTCTATTGTAGGGCCTCTCTTCCAAAGTGTAAAATGGTCTACGTGTAATTATGTGGGTACTGAGCTTGCATCTGGGTCTCTCACTCTAATGTTCTCTGTTGGTTATTCTAATATTTCCACTACCAAATGAATCTATGTCCCATAAAAGATTTTCTCCTATTGATTCACATTATACATAGTGTACTTTGTAAATGTATCTTAATCATCGATGTTGATCCCACCCTTGTTTATTAGATGCGATGGTTCGTGCACACATCGCCTTAGATATGACACATGGATGATGTTATGTATCCATTCTAAATACAGTGATAGTTTTGAGTAGTATAGAACCACATCGACACTAAGTCGTTTTTGGGAAGGTATAATGAATTTAAAAGATATCTTTTCGCCTTGCCCAAATAATTAGAAACAAAATCAAGGTGATATCTTCATTAAAACGTGGATTATCATTGAAAACTAAAAGGACCTCCATCATAAGTCTACCTAGGTTATTAGAGTAAACTATTTATTCCTCATCAACTCCTATATGATATGAACCGTGACTGTTATATCTCCAACCAACTCAGGTCCCCTGAGTTCTTACTCACATGGATTAGTCCAAAAAGTAGTGACCTATAGGGTTCCCAATACATTGAAATGAATGGTGCCATACCAATAGTGTAAAGAAGCTATTATTAAACCCAAACTCTATTATGTGTGTTTGAAACTCTCAAATAAGGATGACATAAAACTTGTAAGACTATAACTTTAATTTTTTTCTCAGTCTAGCCGTCAGTTTTGTGGTGAAAAATCATTCTCATACAAAACTCAGTCCCAACAGAATCTTTTATTCATTTCCATAATTGAGAAATAATGTGAGCATCATGATATAAAATAAATTTTGAGGAAACTCCAGGGATATTGACTATAACATTTATGTAAATGTGTCTCAACCTATCTACTGGACTCTACTCTAGAATCGATAGGAATTTTGTTTTAACCACCATTGAATTTACCAATAAAATAGTAATATGACCATTAAGAATTGAAATTTATAATTCTGAATAGTAACCCCGAAAGATGATATTATAAATAAAATTTATGTATATTATAAATAAGAATATTACATATTTATATCAATATATAAGTAAATAATTCTTTTGAAAAATAATAAATTATGTGTTGGTATTTTTGTGCATCAAATTTTTTAATGAAAAAAATTATAATTAATGTAATGATTTAAATGAAAATTATTTTCAAAAAAAGACTCATAAATTAATATTATACCCTGGAAGCTCATTCAGAGGATATTAAACAAACCATTTATTAAAATAATGGATAAGTACACCAGAAAACATTTCAATGCAGAAAAAACAAATACATATCACAAAAATCATACTCCTCACCACATCCATGATAGATTTTTTCATTTGTAGTAGCTGACTCCCACTGCAATCCTTCATAATGACTTATAACCTTGTCATATTTCATTTTATGATTAAAATTATCAAATGAAATAAACTCCTTGGTAGGTTACAAACACTTTTTGAAACCATAGGTTTCCCTAATTTCCTTTACAACAGTAGACCTAGTAGACACCATATTTGGTAGATGGGATTAATATTTCAACGACCTTTTTCTTGTTGGGATAGACATGGAATCTCACTCCCAGATATCTTCTTCTTCCCACCTTGAACAATTTCACTAGAGGAGGGTTAGAACAAGCTACCAACACTCTCCATGCCACTATCAGTGAGGTCCCCCCATTTTCCAGTGATGTTCAACTTGTGGTACCCCTCATTCGCTACCATCTCCAGCTGAGAAAGACTGTTAGCATCAATCATATCAAAAAATGTGGTTGTTCTGAAAATTTATAAGCATCTTGAGTCCCCTCCTCCAATGTATTTTTACAAGTAATTTTATTCTTGATTCAATTTTTAGTTAGTTAAATACTTCCCTCGACATTATAGGTCTTCTAATACTCCAATTCTTGATAGTAATTACCAGTGTGAACATTGAAAACCATATCTCAGGCATCATCTTCCTCTTGTTTCAAATCCTCAACATAGGCATCCCAAAATCCCAGAATTGCATCATCCCGAGAAGAAAAAGCATCCAAATATACCTTATTAATAGGTTCTGGCCGTGAAGAAAAACCAAAGACTTACACATATATTTCCTTCTCAATATCCTGATCACACTGTAAAGTATTGAAAACCTTCATAACAATCAGATATTGTGGCATCCACTACATCTCCTTCCAATCATTAGCACCATTGGTCTCCATAGGACCGTGCTACACCATTACCTTAACAACAATCACTACGAGATGCACCTCAACTGATGTCTACCTGATGGACTTCAATTCCACATAAATTCCATGCTTCAAAGAACCATCTACAAAATATTGTCTTCGAGAAATGATACTCATTGTAACCATAAACATTGGCACAACCAAATCAGGCACACCACTACCACTATTTCCCATCATCATTGCCCTATTTGAAACCAAAACCAAGCCATTTCTATGAAATAATATTGACACACGTCCAAAACGAACACAATTAACACAATAAATCATCCTTGATTCATTTCTTTCCTAATGTTTCCACTGAAATTCATTTCCATTGGTGATCCAACCCCACTTCATTGGAGGTCTTGCGACATCGATCTCCAAACCCATCTTTGGACAGATGGGATTACATTCCACCTCCGTTTGAAGATCATATCAGATGTATCTACCTATCATTTTCCCAATAGAACACAGAATGGATGGATTTTTGAATGAAAAAGGAAGGCCAGGAAGACTCACCCACATATCCATCATCAACCGATCACACCGCATGTGGTAATAATGACTCCATAAAAAGAGGATAAACAAGTCTACATTGCATCGTCGAGGGGATAGGGACTAGGAAGTAATCTGATCGGCCTCCGTGTGAATCTTAATCATCCAATGTTGTCTATCAATTGATCTGACTACTGCCCGCTCCTGAAGATCCCAGGAGTTGAAAAAAAATAATTGAATTCATCAACTAAAGGTCACTGAAGACAAAATTGATCCACCAGCATGAAAACACATTAGATAAATTTTCCCTAAACAATTAAAAATTTTATTTTTAGAAAACAAAAATATTTATTTTCTTGATCCTAAATAATAATCTAATGAATAATGTAATCCAAAATACCCCCCTCCTCCCTCAACAAACACCGTCGCTCAACACCACTAATCCTCAAATCTTTTATGAGTTGTATCATGCCTAAATTATAACCCATTATCATCAAACAATTCTTCCCCATATCTATGAAGATCATGTCTCAACAAAATCATTGTTCTATTTTTATATTTTCATGGAGACAACATTCATGATGTAAAATCGACATTCATTCTATTTTAGTTTATATTCTATTTATACACTCCTAGAATACCATATCCAAAGTGATATTATAACATCATAATTGAATATATATAGATATATATATTAATTTTATTTAGTTAATGTAATTTCCACCAACAAATCTCATCCCTCGTCCTTTTATTCTATAAATGAAAACATTGTCCATGATATGCTGATTCAATATCATCAAGATGATGAGTTCTCATTTTACATTATTGCCTTCTTTGTAACATATAAAAACATTTTTATTATTAAATAATATTTTTATATACATATTACAGCTTATATAATATGATGGATCCAATATATAGACATAATAATAAATAAATTGATTCTATCCGTTTAAGAACAAAAAAATGACCAAAATACAATACAAATTTCCAATAACATTTTAACTAATGATTCATTAGCATATATAAAAAAATAATTGGGACACTTCAAAATAATGGAATTATATTAACACCATTTCATTATACATCTAGTATTTTTATACTTTTTGACAAGAACTCTAATATTTATACTCAAGGGAACCGACTGTAATATATGAAACAAAATATCACAAAAAGAAAAAATTAAAATGAATAACTTATCAAAATTAAGATAAATGAAATTAAATAATAATAAAAATTATAAAATATATTTATAATTAATTCTGGATTTAGTAATTACGGAATATAATTTTTTTATTTTTGATATTAATTGTATGTGTATAATTCATTTGGATATAATTTACAGGGACTCTCAAACCGAACTCTATTTCTTTAGGATTCACTTATTTCACAAAAATTACAATCTGTTTGTTCCTTTAATGTTCCTTATGAAAAAAATTAATTATTAGTATGTTTTTATTGGATATAAATGATTCCAAATTTATTTTATTACAGATATATATATATTCAAATAAACTCATCTTTCCAAAAAAAACATATTCATTCCACTTGAGTTCATTCTTCTTTGACCATGTTTAATGATTTCTAAAACAAATGTGATATTTTTTCAGGGTAACTCCAATTTAATTTGTGAATAAAGATTTTATGTAATCTTTAAGAAATCCAATCCTTTTCATGTGTTATTTATTGACTGGGATTGTTATAATATCTACGATACTTTCATGATTATATAAATGTTAGGATGTGATGTTTAGTCTCAAAATTATATATACCACTAATGAATTGGGTAATTTTATAAATCTCATATGATAATGTGTAAAATCTGTGAACATGATTCTACATATGTTCACAATGATTACATTATCATTATTAAGATATGATTTGTGTGGACATGATGTTAGACTTGTTCACAAATGTGTGTTGTATTTGACAAACTAAGACATGATGATTCATTGATTTTGAATTTTGACATTCCTTGAATTTATCATTGATTCCCCACATGATTATAATGGTGATCCTATTCTAATGTTATGATGATTATTCTCAATCTAGTTATACTGAATCAGTTTTCTTATTCATCCTCTTACAAGGATTGTATGTCACCCCCTTCATTGATGTATATACATAGTTGATTACCTTTATTAACGTAAATGTGAAATCATAAGTTAAAAACTGAATGATATAAATTAAGGTTTAGTTCAAATTTTATCCAGGATATATTTGTCCCTTATTTTCAAAAGACAATAAACATTTTTGTCTTTTATTTATAAACATAATGTGTTTTTTATCATAAAAATGATGTAATAGTTATATAAGAAATATCTGGTAATTATTGTTCACATCATAACATGTTTTAGTTAATTATGGAATTAATAATAGATAGCATTTGTGAAACTACTTATGATAAGGCCTAGTATATATAAACATCCATGATTCCATATTGTATAAAAATGAAAAATATATGGATCCAATATGATATTCGATTATTGTTAATTACCCAAAACAATTAATTATATATTTATGGATAATTTATTTATATTTTTCCCATAACATTTTTGTTTTAGTAAATGGGGGGATCCAGAAGAAAATAGGATAAAACAATATTTGAATGAAAATGCAGTGATTACCGAAATGATATCCACAATTCTTTAGAAGGTGGAGTTGAAAACATTATGGAAATTCATACCATGTTTTATGGGGCTATGAATAATATCCTGACACATTATAAACCTATACTGTCACCCAATAATATTCAATTATCCATTTAGTCCTTTATATGGAAATTACTACCAATGTTTAGTGGATATTGTGATGTACTTGCCACAGAATAGTGGGTCCAATAAAAAGAGATGATCATTTTTTATGCATCAATATTATGAGATGTTGTAGGAGAATATAGATTTTTTTTATCGTGATATAAAGGCCTATTAGTGTTGGGAAATGTGAAAAAGCCCCACGTCAAAGGATGAAATATAAGAGACGGAGTGGGAATAATTTTAACAATAAATTTGATAGAAAGTATTTTCCTAAAACACTTCATAGAATGATGGAGATAGAATTTACAAAGATGTGGAAAATGGAATGTGAAGATATAAAACTTTATGAATAAAGAATAAAAATTCATCTATGATACACCTTAGGTTTTATAATCAATATTGATATAATAATTTATTGATAATTTATTTATTTAAGACCAAAACTTCAAATATACATAGCTATTTGAGATATCAGGGGTGATGAAGAAATGGTTTGATGTGATCATAAAAAGGAGATATTTTTTATAGAATCAAACTATGCCTATAGTTATTAGAAATTAAATATAGATCTTTAAAATGTTTAATCTAATGACAATGATTGAATGAAATCTTAACCACCCAAATTTTAGAAATGTTGGAAGAATCATTGCGAGAACTACCTCAATGGGACACGGAAAATATTCATGTGTGCGAGAGGACACAATTCACAATATTATTAATGAGATAAAACGAACTATGTCTATGGGATGGTGGAAGGTAGAGAACACACATGGTTCAATGCTTCGACTATTGGGAGTATGTGATCTAAGAATGATAGTCCACTAAACCTCGATTTCTTTAGGGTAATCACCAAAAATCCACCAAAACCAAAGAATAAAGGTAATTTTTTGGACATCACTATTGTATATATGGATCATTAAAATAATGTTATACAATAGACACACCCCAATATCTAATGATTAAATATAGTCTTATTTTATTCTGGTTCTGCACAGTACATTATATCATACATGTTTTCATGAAATATTTAATTGAATCCATGATACCTTGAAGTAGTGATATACCTAAAACACCATGTGGTGATATCATTTTAACACAAGTGTTGGACTTTTTCACCATTGGTGTATGTGGTAAGATTCTTATATCAAATCATATAATACATACAATGCTATAAATCGATACTATATTGGGAATTGAATTGATTTCATTATTAATAGAATATATCAAATGTTGGGAAATAGAAATAGAATTTCATAAAATATCTCATACCATTATCCTCTACCTATGGAAGGACGCCCCTGAATCTCCTTAGTGAAATCTATCAATGATGTGTGTGTTGAAGCACTATGGAGATGATTCCTCACACGATTGATTGATTCAAAGGAAGGTATCATACTATTTGAAATTCTCATTATTAGGGAACACATAAATGTATTTCATGATTAGTTACCAAGACTTTAGATATATCATGAGGTACAATTCTCAAAAGGTATTATTCCATGAGCCAGTCTAATCTGAATAATACCAAAGAAGATAATTCCAATTGAATTTTGAAGTTATTGAAGTAGATGTTTTAGAACATGGAAAAAAATTAAAATTCTTTAGTAAATCAACATGGTGTGTTCTAGTTATAATTGTATTGAAAATTATAGATAAATGTGGTGTTTTATCAACTATTTGGACATCCATAAGATCACCATAACGAATGATATCTTATTCCAATATTGATAATTGTTTCAATCATCTATATGGTGATGAGTACTTGTTTATGGTTGATCTTCATTTTGATATCATCAAATGAAGGTGAAAAAGGATGATATTTAGAATAATTTATTAAACAGAATGGTAATTATTAGTTCTTATACATTTCCATCAGAATTATTAATTCCCCAAAAATCATCATGGATTTAAATATTAGGGTCTTTAAGGACTACCTTGATAAATTTATAGAAGTGTGTATGGATGATATGTTCAGCTAATCATAGAAAATTCAGGAACATGACGAATGTATAATTTTTGTGTTGAGAAAATTATTAAAGGAAAAATCAACATGATTTGAGTACTGAATTGAATTTAAACATGCATTATAACCCCCACAAATATGTATAATCTAGAAGGATTATTCTCATAATCTAGGAAATTTTAATAGAATTATTAATATACATCAAATTATAATTGGATAAAAATATCCATTAGTTGAGTTCTAATATAATAATATCATATACTTATATATTTGACTGGATTTATATGACTATTTTCATCGTAGGTGATGTAGAACATGAAAATGTTATCATAATGTAGGAGGTCAAATGATATATGGACCTAAACTTATTTAAGAGATGATATAGATGATTCAATACATAAAACAACATATTATATATTATCAGAGCCCTAAAAAGAACTATGTTTAAAACTGTTGAAGGTAACTAATTTTTGTTGTTAGAGAATTTGTTTTAATATGATTATAAACATGGTATAGATTCATGATGTTTGGAATGCATGGGAATCTTCTCATATAGTGAATTTCCCCCATTGTAATCCTTGATTTCATTGTAATAATGTCCAATCATACTTCACATCCACTATATATGGATAAATATATTGATTTATTTCATGTATCTATAACATGTAATTACATAAATTCCCTCTCTCATGTAGTAAATATTGATATGGTACTACTATAATTACATCTCATAAGATGAACTACCAGTAAAGATCATGGATAATAGGGAAAAAGTTCTATGAAATTAGAGAAATCACCATGTAAATGTATTTTGGTGGAACCATATATATGAAGTGGTGACATGGTAACTAGATGAATCAATTATCGATAAATAACCTCACTATTTATCACCATAGTATGTTAAATGGAATTTAGAGAATATAATTCTCTAATGGGGAGAATGTACCGACCCAATCTTTTATCAATGGAATTTCACTTCATAAAATTATTTCATAAATCACATAAATAAATTAGAAAATCCAATGAAAATCTTTTCTCATAAATGGTTCATTATTCATCAAAACAAAACCATATTAATTACAAAAATAAATGAGGATAATATAAATATTAAAAAAAAATTTCTTCTAGATCCACAAGAATGACCACACCATCAAACACAGTTGTCAAAATAAAACATCATAATAGAATATTCATTTCAATAATTAAATTATATACACGTATTTGAGATAAAATATATGATAAAGATATATTAATGAAATAATAATTCTTAATAAGAATTTAGGAACATCTAATGTTTAATGTGTATCCAAAAAATTGGAATAATAATCTAACAATTATGAATAGTAATCTAGGAAATATAATAATAGGGTCACGAATGAGATTATAAATAAATATTATTTATCTTATAAATGAAAATTTTATATGTATATATCATGGTATAAGTAAATAAGTATTTTATAATTGATAATTAATGTGTTGGTATTTTTTTCATATGTAAATGTTTATTAACAATTTTATAATTAATATAATGATTTAAATGAGAATTTTTTTTCATAAAATTGATTCATAAATAAATATTTTTGTTTAAGACAATTATTCTTATTTTATGAGATCTTATTTAAGTTTTTTAACGGGTCATAAAATCAATTATAATATTGGTGTCGATTTTTTTATAATTAAAGATGATTTTATTTAAAAATTAAATTTCTCATATTTAGAATTTTCTTCCATAAAATGGATTCATTTTTTGAAGTCATAACGTATAAAAATGATTGTGGTTAATTTCTTGGATTTTACTAAGATAGTTGATATTTATGTGTATAGTGAAATGAAATAATTTGAAGTATTAAACATTTAATCCAAATATGGGAATATCTATGTCATGCATGATGTAATAAATTATTATTTCTAATTATCCTAAACATTTATTTAAAGTTCTCTTAGGATTAAATTAGTTTTCTATCTTGATCGAAAATAATATACGAATGAATTAAATAATCAAAACACTCCTCTCCCCATAGAAATTCCACCACTCACCCCCTATTCACAACACACATTTTATGCCTTTTGTAATACCAAAATTCTACAAAATTCCCTTACCAACCCTCTGTACTATTTATGAGTCTTTTTAGTCTCTATAAAAGACCAAATCCATGTGTGTTAAGGAGGTTCTCAAGGAGAAACATGTCAAGAGGTAAAATCCTTATTCTTTATATTTTAGTTTTTTTTCATTTATTATCTTATTCTAAACTCCCCTATCAAATGTTACATGATAAATCAATTAATATATATATATAAAGAAAATTTATTCTGTTAATGGATCATACATTATCAAATCCCTTCGATCCTACATATATTATAAAAATGTAAACATAGCCAGTGATTTTTCAATTCACAACCATCATGGAAAACATGTTTTTCTTATCTAGTACCACCTTCAAGGTTGGTTATAAAAACATTATTATGTTTTAATTTTAATTTAATATTAAAATCATAACTTCTATCATGTTCTGAAACTAATATATATACATATAAGTTAATAATATGATACTAGTACATTAAATTCCTAAAAATGGGCAAAATAAATTAAACATTCTCATTACTTTTTTATCTAATAAATGATTATTATATCTAGAAACATAATAATATATGGAAACATTTATAAATATAAAATTATATTCACATAATTTCATTCTACTTCTATAGTTTTACTTTCATTTTACAATAAGTCCCATAATTATTCTGAAGGGAACTGAAAATAAACAATGAAACAAACACTTAATGAACGACAAAATTAAACTCTATATATTATTTTATAATCCATAAATGAACATAATAAATTCATAATATATAAAATACATGTATAAGGGGTTCATAATTTTTTTATTAATTAATATTAATTTATTATTAATAATATTATGAACATGTACAAAAAGCATTCAGGCAGAATATTAGAGTATTCTCAAACCCACCTCTATTTCTTAGGATATTTCCACATTAACATAAAAATAGTATTTCTGTTCCTTTAATGATCCTTATATTTCATTTCTTTATTATTATATTTTATTTTTGGTAATATAAAATTTTCATTATTTTAATTTAGGGAAAATATAATGTAATTTCAAAATAACTCTTCATTCAAAAAATTGTCTTCATTCTTCTTGAGTTATTTCTTATTCTCTCAATAGTAATGATTAGTAAACCAAATATGATCTCCCATTTGAATCTAATATCCCAAATTTTTATTCAATAATTAACTAATTATCAATTTCTAATTAATCCCACTCATTTCCATGGCTTATTTAATGATTTAATATTTTTATAAAATCTATGAGGCATGAATGATTATGTATATGTTGGGATAGGACAAGTGGGCCCTAAATTATATTTCCATCTAATGGATTGAGAAATGTGTTTAATATAATGAGATAATATGTAATATTTGTAAACATAATGATATTATTTCACTATTATGATGTCATGATTATTCAAATTTGTTATGTGTGAACATGATGCAAGTTATGTTCAAAAAAATATGTTTTATTTGAAAACTAATAGATGGTGTTTATATATTTATCATTTCCACATTATATTCCTCAATATATGTCTCCTATAATTATTATTATTATCTTACACTTATTTTAAGGTAATTATACTCACCTATGATATATTTATTCATGTTTCTTACATATCATCTTACTATCATTTTATCTCAACCCTTTTCTCCAATGTATATCCTCATATTATTATATTTAAGAATGAGAACATGAACAATTGAAGACATATATTATGTCTTTAAATAATTTTTTATGTTTTACAATATTTATGTCATGTTTGCGATAAATCTCCCTAAGACACTACACAATTTGACCTACGATTTGTATCATTATTATGGTTCATATAATAAAATTGATTGAATTGATATTTAAGAAAATTAGGGTCTCTATAGTTACAAACATATAATGGTTTCATTAATTCTGGAATTAGGTTTATAAAATGATAGTGAAAATCCATTGGATATGTCCATATAAATGTCATCATAAAAGAATATTGTTTTAGAATAAATATAAACATAGAAACTAAAAATAAAATGTCATTATAGTTTATTCTACAAATTAATAAATTATTTACACATGAAATGTTCACATATTTTTTGTTTTATCATTTTATACTTGGTAAAATACTGGGAAACAAGAGAAACTAGACAAACAAACTATGTGATGTATAATGTAGGAATTACCGAAATGAAATCATTAATTCCTTACTATCATGAGTTCAAAACAACATTTAACCTAATACCTAGTTATATTAGTCAATGAATAAAATCCTAATCCAACCAGATCATCCACCATTTCCCAAATGAATTAAAATAGCCATTTTTTTCATTACATGGTTACAAAATACGATGTTTAGTGGAAATTCTTATCCATTAGACATATAATAGTTTTTCAAAACAATGTATTTGATAATTTATATGATTCAATATTTTGATATCGAGAATGTTACTCTAATAGTTCATCTTTTTTATGATGATTTCGATCAATGGTGGGATTTGATTAATAAAACCATACCAAAGAATGAACTAGGATATATGGAGTGGGAATACATTATGAAAAATATTCTTAACAAATAATTCCCTCAAAATTATCATATAATGTCAGAATTTTTGGAATATACCAATAGATACATATATTAGTTTCAAATTGTGTTGTTTCAGGATTGATAATCTAATGAAAAGTATGGAATGTATGCTTATCCAACCATATATTTGAAAAGTGGGCCAAAAGATCATGGGAACTATAATGAGTGGATATATAAATGCAACAGAAGTGTTAGAGAATTCCTCAATGCTCAACAATAGCTAAAAGATGTAATGAATATATACAATGTGATGCTAGAAGTGAGAGAACCACCCATAGTTCAATGATTCAAAAAAAAGAGAGAAAAGGAATATTATAATAAGGATCACTAAACATCGACTCCATGATGATAATTATCTTCATAAGCAACCAAATCCAAAGGAGAGATTGAATGATTATTCCATTAGTACTATTAAATACAAGTATGCAAATAATGTCATAGATGATAAAATTTCAATGCAATCACGATTGGAAAAAATATTATTTTATTCTAATTCAACACATTCAATTATATTCTTCTTGTTTTCTAGAACAATTTAATTGAAGCCATGATATTTTTAAGTATATATATGTGTAAAATCAAATTGTGGTAAGATCATTGAAATCCAAGTGTTAGACTATACTCATGTTGCCTTTTGTAGGAATATTCATCTAGTGATTCTCATTATACATTCATTTGTGGAATTTTAATCTATAATAGATATGGATTAGAAAATATTATATATTGCACACAAAAAATGTAATGAAATTAAAATATCTTTTATTATTCAAAAAAATCACATTCTACTCTAAAAATTCATTGAATACCATGTATCCTATTTTAAAAAATAATTAATGTTTTACATTTTGATTTTCATTATAGAAGCAAACCTCACGAAAATTATAGAATAATAATAGGTATCAACCTAGGGGAAATTATCCTTGTTAAATAATGCACTAATTGTTTTCGGAATAGTTACATGAACTACACCAAAATATTTATTTATATTTATTAATTGAGATTATACCTAGAGTTACTCATGTATCAAAATTCTCCAATAGGATGATCCTAAAAAATTGGTTGAGATAAAGAACCACCTTCAAGAGAACATGGATAATGGGTTCATATTCCCTTGTACATCACTATGGAGTCACCAAATTATCTTTATAAACAATATGTATGGACCAATGTAGTTGGGTATTGAATACAACGAGGTCAATAATACAACCATAAAAATAAGTATCCACTTCCAAGGATTGGTGAATTATTCGGTAAACTATATGGAGATTAGTATTTCTAAAAGAAGGATCTTCATTCTAGATATATTTTAACTGATGGTGAAGAATGAATATAATAAAAAGGATAATTTATATACAATATATGGTCATTATGAGTTCCATGTTATGTATTTAAATCTTAATAATTCCCCATGCAATCTTCATTGACATGATGAATAGTGTCTCTAGAAACTACCTTGAAAAATTTGTTCTTATTTTTATTGAGGATCTTCTCATATACAATATGATATTGGAGGAACCTTGAGAACATAAAAAAAATTATTGTTGACATTAAATAATTATAAATTGTATTCTAATTTTAGAATGTGTGTTTTTTGGATGTGAATGGTCGTATTCTTGTGGAATGTGGTCACAAGTGATGGAATTTATATGGACCCTTCAACTATATGTGATTGAAGAATGGGACAAAACTCCCAGTGTCACAATAAATAGTAGTTTTCATAGATTTAAATGCAAATATTGATGTCTAAAGAAACATTTATCACAATTATCTATAACGATATCAATATTAAACATAGAAATGGGTAAAGTATATCTAGTCAAACGAATGTGGGGAGATCATCATGGAACTCAAGAAGAGGATAATTAATGATCTTATACTCAGACTACCAACAAGTGGATTATTTTTTTGGAAATATAGTGATGAATTAAAGAACAGATTGGGTTTTTAACTCATATAGATTGACAATGTGATGGCCTAATCCACCCAGTTGTCAAACATCCATGAGATGAACCACCTAATGCATGATATGTACATAAAGGTTGTGATATTTTCATTGATGGAATCTCGTCACTAACTCTATGGTGAGAAGTGTTCCATATATATTGATCGCAAGATACTAAATTATATATTAATAGTGAAAGAGATGTACATGTATGAAATAAAATGTTTTGATCTATCCATGGACTATGATTTATTATTAATTATGATCAAGTAAAATTGAATAGTGTTGTTGATGATCATTTCCTAATAGAACATTTAATTTTATCCATAATGAAAATTGAGAAATAACCTATCATTATGGAAATAAAATTGGTGGAATTGGAAATCATAATTTTATAGAATACATTATACATTACCCAAATTATTTAACATTCATTCATCCAAAATATGATCAATTAGTGATAACTAGATGATCCAGAGCATCAAAATAAGGTTAAAATACTAAATGAAAGGAATTTATATGAGTTCCACCTATATAAGGATGGTTTCATCTGATTTGGAACTGTGATTTGTGTTCTATCATCACAAATGATAAAGAACTATCTACTATATGATTCACATTGTTCATACATCACTATCCATCACAAATGTAATAAGATTTATAGTGAATATAGGGATTATTTATTGTAGGATATCATGAATATATATATTGAAGAGTATATCTAAAGGTGTTTGATATGATAGAAAACAAATTAGGAAATACATAAGTTCATATGGATGATGAATCCATTTTTTATACCCATGTGAAAATGGTAGAACATCAATGTGGACTTTTTCACTGATCTATTGGGTAAATTCCAAGGGAAATTGAAATATGGTTTGGGGATGATCGATAAACCAAGACATACAAACTCACTATTATTTTAGAATAATTCTCATTTGGGCCGCCTTCCATGATATATGTGAAATAATTTGTGATTATGCATGTGGTTCCTCTTTCAATCGCCAGATAATGGGATATATGGTTCACATCTATATTCTGGAGAAGTATTTAACATGTTTTGAATTCTTAAAATAATTTAATCATTCATTATGACCTAAAAATAGATTTATAATCAATCCAATGTATTCATTCATTAGAGTAAATTCAAATATATTTCTCAATAGTACAAAAATGAGGATGTTATCATCACCTCCCATTGGTAGATTTATCATATGATAAATTATAATTATCAAAAATTAAATTGTCTCTAGATGATTCTCCGCACGAGAAGGGATGTATAACACTAACATGGTTGGAAGAAGATGGTGAATAAATGATTATTTGACATGAACATGTTCAATTGATAATAGTTAAGGATTAATCCATCCAAATACATATAAAATCTTCTAAGACTATGAAAATTATCTCTTTTAACAACCATTTATGGGACATGGAAATGATTTTGGAAAGAATTTTTTCCATAAAATATAACCATTGAAGAGAGGTATGTGGTTTTGAGATAATGGAAATCTATGTTCAAGGTACATTGTCCCCTTTTTGATTCATGATCAATTTGGGGTAATGGTCTATCATCGTTCACTTCCACAACATATGGATCATGTTTATGATGTGTTATATGTATCTCTCATTTGAATAAAACCAGTGATTTACATGGACCTTAGAGAAAATGTTCAATGCACACAGACATCTACCCTTTTCAATGTATGTTTGTGGAAGCATATCTATAAAGTGGAAACATGGGAACCAATAGATTCAATAATATATAAATACCGTATCCACTTTAACCAGATTATGTAAAATTAAATTTCTAGGATATAATTTCTTATTGAGGGAATAACTTTAAAGAATGAACATTCACTAAAAAATAACTATCTCTTTCCGTAGATGGAATCTCTATTGGTAAAAGTTAATTTTATATTGGTAAAATGTTTTACCCAAAAAATTTTCTTTTCACTAAATTGTTGATAAAAACTCTATCCCTAAAATTTATTTCTCTAGAAAAAATAGTTCTGTTACATTTATAACAATTCCAACAGATAATATAAATTTTAATCAAATTGTTTGGTAATGGATTCATATGACCAATATTTCTGTTGGTAATAATATTACAAACTTATATTATATTTATATAAATATCATTTAAATAAAAATTATAAATTTGTATTTCTTGTAAATTTTCATATAATATTTATTAATTTAAAATTTAAAATATACTTATTTTAATTATCATACCGAATATGATTTTCACGCATGTTCAAGAATAGAAACCTTTTATTTATATTAAGAATTGAAATAAATAATAAATGATTCAATAAATATATAATGTTGATTGATATCTAAAAATATCATAAAAATCACAAAAACATAGGGCTCCTCCATGAAACAACCCCAACGATAAAAGTGAATATTTCCTCTTGACTGTAATCCTCCAATACACATCATGATAGAAGAATTGTTCCACAAAAGATATTTAATAAACCCCAACTACTTCATAATAATAAAAAAACAAGGTAAATTGCAGTACAAGTGAGGAACATCATGTAATTGTTATGCTACCCGTCATCTCCAATATCTAAACCACAGACAACCGTAAATCATACCACAAAATTAGTGAAAAATATTTAAGTGAGTTGAAACCTGAAATTAAAATATAAAAAACGATCTTCATATAAACATAATTTTTCGTTCATAAGACCTATTGACATCTCAGTAGAACCAGACATCTCTATTACTAGTGTGGAACCTAAATCCATTATTATTCCTCACCCATCCACTCCATGATATACACAATATGCAACCAAATAGCATCTGTAAAAATTAGTGGAAACTATATACATGAATTTAAAACAATATATAAATAACTAAAAATATAAAAAATTGGTCTTTATATAATGATCAGTATTTATTCATCATCTCTATTTACATCTCAACAAAGAATACCATATATGTTTCATTAGGGATAAATATTCTGAATCCATGAGATTATTTCATATGGTCAAAATAGAATGTAACCACAAATCCATACAATTACCTCAAAATAACATTATTATTTATTAAGATCACCAATACAAAAAATACAGCAGTCTAGAACAAAATAAAAAACAACATTTTTTAAATAGAAAATGGATCTATTTTCATAGAAAACAAAAATACTACCCAATTTACATTTTGAGATACAACTATAATAACTAAAATAGTTTCATAAAAGTACAAATTAATACTATCATCATCTTCCTAGGAAAATTAAAAGTAAAACGATTTCAGAGTACAAAAAAAGAATACAAAATTAAACAATCCAAAGTGCCAACCAAATTGTAATTTATTCATCCAAAATAAACAAAAAAATAAAAAACCAGCATCTTCTGATTTTAATGAATTACATTTACATGCATATATGATTCCATGAGTTTTATGAAATATAAATTCATATTTGTAGATGATAGTTGAAAATAATCAACACATAAAATCATATATTAAAAAATGAAGGGTACAATTTAATTAGAAAATAATTTCTACCATTATTATATATTGGATCAGATGTTCTCAGGCAGTTAATGTATTCATAATAAAAATTTCTGTCAGTATTGATTTTTTGGAGGCTTAGGGTAATCATCATAAGTCTAATTTGTGTATCCAGAGTGTTATTAGATTTGAAATGAAATCATTTTTCTACAATTTGAATAATGAAGATATAATCATGATAACCAAGTGATAATTTAATATACATTATTAGTAGACAAGTAATTTTTATGTTCAATATAATAAGAACGTGGATAAAAATAGTTATGTCAAGATAGTCTTCTTATTTTACATTAGAAAAAAGTATACCAATAGTAAAAAATCTTTTTAATGGATAAGATGACATAAGGGATTCATTCATAGTTCATTGTAGATATTTATATCCACAGAAGATTAATTTTAAATATTTCATATGAGTGGGTCATAGATCATTCAATCATATATTTTTATTTTTAGGAATTTTTTGATAATTGGAAGAAACTAATGGTTGTTGAACTATATTCTATTTTCTGGTTCCAATATCCTCTAGTGAACATACACTTCATGCCTATATCTCACTCATTATAATCCTCATATAATACTATGTAACATTTATTGAACAAAAAATTCAATAAAATTTAAAAAAACATTAGCTTGATCCTATTTTTTTCAAATCTTATATAAAACTACAAAGCATTATTCAGAATAAAATAATTATTAGTAGAATATGAGGAATCAATTATCTTCCACCAAAACATGAAAACCATTAAAAACATATCCAGGCATTAAAATCAATGAAATTTCATGGGGGTTACATTAAAACCAATAATCCAACGAGTAAAAATCAAAGGAAACAAAACCATAAACCCAAAACCAAAACCTCTAACATTTACTGCACTACAGAATATCATTAAAATCTTGGAACATGTATCCAAAATGAAGAAAAATTTTCATTCGTCAAATCTAAATGAGAAACTTATTAGAACAAAAAATACTAGTGAGAATGAGAAAAACTCTTTAGATAGGTATAAATAATAGAAAATGAAATGCTTCTTCAGTGCACCAGCAAGAAACATCCAGAATGTAGCCAAAATTCAAACATCAAGATCAAAAAAACTCACCCAAATGAAATATATTATAGTTGCAGCCTAAAACACATGTGAATCTTCACAAACTGCTGTTATATACTTCATGAAATTGATCTAGGATACATCAGTATAAAATAATATGAACAAAATTCCAAAACACTACAATATAGGACACATGTTCAAAAAGCAATGTTATGCCGGAAAATGGCACAATGACACAAATCATATTAGATTAGAAGCCAACTAAGTGGAATGTTATAAAATTAGAACATAGATATTTACTAATATAAATTAGTATAGGAGTCATTATTATATGAGATCATACTGAATTCATAACATACCTCTATAATGTAACATCTTTCTAATAATGTTTTCTGGTTATCAATATAAAGTAGAATTATGAACAAGTAGATAATTTAAATAATGTAAAATAGTGTTCCATCAATTGAATCCCTTGTAGATCATGAATTCATGATCTCTAGAAAAGTATTTGTTCATTTAGAAATAGAGGATACTAAATATTCAACTATTTAAAGATGGATTCTCCTCCATAATTTGGTTTTCATTGTGTAGGTCCCTGAGGGACGGCTGAAAAAATTCTTCGTATGGAGAACTATGAGATTTCTGACATTTATTCCATATTTGACATGAAATACCTAAAAGATCTAAAATTAATGGAAAATAAAATGTTAATAACATAATATTTCACCTCAATTACTAAAATTTCAAAACCATATATTAACAAAGAAACTAAATTTAAAATATCAGATAGTAATTAATTTTAAATACTAAAAAATATATTTAATTAAAAATAAAAACAATTATTTTATGACCACATAAATATATCATTACGATGATCAAAATATAAATTAAATTTTATATAGATATAAACTATTATACACAGTCTAACAAATTAATTTTGAACACTAGGTATGCACTGCAAAATCTTTTTGAAGTATAAACAGTCAATATCATATTCAATAGTACAATAAATAATTAATATAAAAATTGAATATAATTCCTTTTCACATCACATGGAATTGAAATCATAAACTAATAAGTAAAATTCATAATAATGTATCATTACGCATACCAAATTAAACGAATAATTGTATACATATTAAAAATAGAAAACATTATTCACAAAATTAAGAGTGAATCCCCTAATAATTAGATGATATATGATGCACATGTATGTTAATGATTCAATCAATACAAAATAAAGGTGTGAAATTTCAATTTAGATTATATGTTTTACTAAAATGTAGAGAATTTGTATATTTTAGTTCATTTAAAATATAATTCATACCTAGCATGAGACATACAAAGTATATTGGTCCATTAATATTTTAATAAATATCCATTTCATCTTCATGGAAACCTTATGTCTATTCAATATCAATGATATTGTGCAACATGTAATTTTAATGTCTGAAAAGTTTCTTTTCATTGGGACTAATATATTAGTATTGATGATACTATATAGAAGGGGTTCATTAGATTTATGGTGACTAGAATTATGTTCTTATCTGTGAGTGTAGAAATGTAAAATAGAGGAATTCGATGACAAATTTATCCTAAAATTGGTTAATCATGTCCAAACATTCACATTTGTCACCTCCAATGTGTTTCATGTATCATAATTCATCTATTTATCACTCAAAATTCAATTTTTTACATGATTTATTAATTTAATAGAACAATTTTAATGAGTTTGATAATATATTCTACCAAATTCATGAGATATTTATTTTCATCCAAACATAGAAATTTTTTATTAAGAGAACTCAAAAATTCAAGAGAAGGTGTACCTATACAACTTCTTCTATGATCAATCATGAAGAGTTCAAACTTTTTCCTTTAGATTAGATTCATTTTTTCCATAATCAAGCCACATAACAATGTCCCCTTCCGTTAAACTAATAGAGATAAACGTTCCTTCCCTACCATGATACCGGTAACTAATAAAAACAAATCTTTCAAGATTCATAATTAAGAGATTTTATGGGGTGCATAATTTTATTAGGGGTCTTGGAACTTTTATATTACTCTCTATGAAGACCTATTTATATGTTTTTATCAACCACTATTTCATGATATGTGGTAATTTATTATGGAGTGGCTCTAGGGATGTATGTCTTTATCATTCCAATTTCACTCAAAATAAAAGAACAGTAACTTGAAATATCATTTAATTTGAATTTCACTAAAACCAAAACATAAATTCAATTAAATTAAAAAAATATATACCAATGATTTTAGATTCCAAAAACATTAAGATAGGATTTCCATTACTATGTGTGAGAACAGGTGGGGATCACTATGACGTGGGTGGCAAGCAATTAACCAGATGTGTGAGAATCAGTGTGGATTGATATGACTTGATGGTGAGTGAAGAAGGTATTTGGTGAGAACAAGTGGGGATCACTACTGTGTGGGTTGATAATGACAAATTGGGAGTGTGACCATATGTAGGGATCACTATGGAATGATGTCAAATGATGAAGATCGGTGATGAGCGTAGATGGGGATCGCTACAGTGTGGGTCATGAGTGACTAACCATGAGTGTGTGTGCAGGTGGGGATCACATGGGGATCTATATGACTTGATGGTGAGTGATGAAGATTGTTGGTGATAGAATGTGTGCATCACTATGGTGTTGGTACTATGAAATCATCTTGGTGTGTGGGCTTAGGTGGAGATCACTATGGATTGTACAATGAGTGACAAATATTAGAGGTCATCCCGTAGGTGGGGTTCTACAACTACAGATGAGAGAAAAAATATAAAATATTGTTTTAAGAGTAATATAGTATCTTATTAAAATATTACAATTTTTTTGTTAAATGGTTTTTTTATAGTAAATAAATACTAGTAAAAAAATTATATATTGAAAATAATTTGTTGGAAATATTAATTAATAATAATTTATTCATTGGGTAGTAAAATAATTTTGATATTAATATAAAAAACTAACAAATTTAATTTTTAGTAATGTATATGATTGTATTAAACAATTAATAATAACAGATATATTTTTTACAATGATTAAATGATTATACTTGAATTTTATACCAATAAAACATAATATATGTTGGAATTACTCATTTATAAAAACTAATATATTTTTTTCACTATATTAAAGATAGTAAAAGTCAATATGTTATAGTTATTATAAAATGTAATTATCCTTCTTATTATTATGTCATAGAACACATACATGAAATATTTAAATCAACCAAATATTATTCTCATAAATGATTCATTATTCCTGTAAACATCCCCTTAAGAATGCCAAAAGTAATATAAAATAATAATAGTAGGAAAATTTGGATCTACTAGATCCTCTAAATTGACTGCACTCACAAAAAAAAAATATATAAATAAAATATAATGATAACATATTAATTTTAAAGGTGAATGTGTATATATAACGTTGAGATAATATAGATGTGAATTAACAATGAATTAAATAAGCGTTCTTGATAAGAATTGAGGAACTGATACAATTTTAATAGAAACTAGGCCTTTGGAATCATAATGTAAACATTAGGAATGGTTATCAAGATGTTAGATTAGTTACCTCACCTATGATAGTATAAATATAATTTCAGTAAATTTAAATCGAAAAATAATGTATTTTTTATCATGGTATATGTAAATAAATTGTATAAAAATGTTAAATTAAGAGTTGATGTTTTTGTTAAATATAAATATTTATTTACAATATTAAAAAAAATAATTTTATAATGTATATTTTTAATATATATTTATCTATAAATAATTTTTTTAAAATTATAACATAGTTTTACTAGTCATTAATTAATTTTTAAAAGGGTCATAAAATCAACTTTAAGATTAAAATTATTATTTTTCTAATAAATGATGCATTTATTTAAATGTAAAATTTCCCATATATAGAATATTATTTTCAAAAATGGGGTATTTATTTTAAATCCATGCATTATAAAATATTTAGGGTGAATTTTTTTGATTTTTTTAAAATCCTTGGAATTTTTGAAAATAGTTAAATACGGTAATTTACAGTATTTAAAATTTATATAAAAATACTTGAATCATTATTCCATGGGTGATAAAGCACCCATTGGTTTTGTATATGATGAAAATTTTAATATATTTATTAATAGTAATCAACAATATTTATCTTTTTCAGCCAAAATAATAATCTAATGAATAAATAAATCAGAAACACCCCTCTCTCCCTATAATTACTTCCAGTAATCACCTCTTCTCATCACACATTCTATGCAATTTATTTTATATAAATTGATAACAATTAAAAACAAATTCCATTTGTATCAACAATATACCAAATACATGTTCCTTAATGTGGTTTTAAAGGAGAAAACATTGAAGAGGAATAATCCTCTTTTTCTCTTTTACATTGTTTTCATTTTGTATCCTCTCATAAATTCCAATAGTATATATATATAACCATATATATATATAACCATATATATATATAACCATATATATATATATAACCATATATATATATATATATATATAATTTTATTATATTAATTATTCATACATCAACAAATCTCTTCTCTCTTCCTTTTATTCTATAAATGAAAACATCATCTGGGTTGTGTCGATTTACCACCATAATGGACAATAAGATATCTTTTTCCATTAACACATTAATGACCATTCACAAACAATTATTATGGTTTAAAATTATTTTAATATAAAATAATAACTGGTATATTTTTTGACCAACATGTAAACATACTATTAAATAAAATGACTCTAGTTCATGTAGGTCATTAAAATGCCAAAATAAATTAATAATTTTAATTAACGATGTATCTATTGAATAATTCACTTATATGACAACAAAATGATATATGGTATCATTTAATATTATGGAATATTATTAATACCATTTCATTCCACTTCTACAATTTAAATTCCCTTTTACAAGAACTCCCATTGTTATAATCAAGGGAACCAACAATAAACCATGGAACGAGCACTCGTGTAATGACAAAATCAACCTCTATAACATATCCAAATGACCCATAAAACCTAATAAATTTATTGAAAATAAAATACCTATAGAATAGGATTTGGATTTAGTAATTAATGAATAAAATTTTATCACATAGGATATTAAATTCACATTCATATCAAGTTTCTATATAAGATAATGTGATTGCCGAACCAATCTCTAATTCTTTGGGTTTTCCCACTCTTAGACAAATTTTAGTATGGATATTTATTTAATTTAACTTAAATATAATTTTATTATTATTAAATTTTCTGTAAGGGTATTTAATAGTTTATGAAAATTTATTTATAACAAATATAATTATTTCCCAAAAGAAATCATCATTCTGAAACACTTCTGGATTATTATTTAGTTATTTAATATTCACTCAAAAGAGATGATTTCTAATGAAAATATGATATTTCTTTCCATATTGGTGACCCCGAATATTATTAATGAATTTTTATTTTTAATAAATCCTTAAAAACACATCCCAATCCATGGGTTATTTAATTATTACGATTTATATACATGATATGGGGCATGCATGACTATGTAAATGTTATGATGTCACGGGTGGTCCTGAAATTATATATCCCTCCAATGAAAAGGGTAATGTGATGGATCTAATGATATAAAGTGTAATATTTATGAATACTATTCTAGATTTATTCACAACTAATAATTTATTATTATGAACATTCGTTATGCGTGAACATGATTCTAGAATTATTCGAAACTATGTGAGTTATTTGACCACAAAGACATGATGTGTCATTTTTACGAATTTACAGATTCCAATCCATTATCAATGATTCCTTTCATGATTATGATTCTGATCCTACCATTATGTTTTGATGATGATTCTCACCCTTGTTATTTTTTTCATATACCTTATTCATCCTCTAACTAGGATTGTAGATTACACCTTACATATATGTATATCCTCTGGTGATCACAAGTACAATGGAGAATAACATATTTTAAGGATAACGATGGAAGATTTAAATTAATTTATATGTTTTCTTATGCTCATGTTTTATTTGGACCTAGTTTTTCCATCACAAGAATCCCTTTCATCCATGATTAGTATCTTTATTATGTTCATTATTTTAAAAATTTTGTAAAAATAATGTAATACAAGTAGGGCCATGTTATGGGTCGACTTGGTCAGTTGGCCTAGGATAACCAAGATGTCATCATGTCATCTGGATACACATGGTAACCCATCTTGATGTCTATATATATATTCCATCTCAAATCAACTCTAGAACCTCATAGGGTGGAGCTAAAGCCATTGGACTATGGTTCACAACCTTCACCAACTAAGATGTGAGGAATTAAGAGACATAAAAAATTATAACATGGTTCTTTCATATCCACCAAAACTGATGTTGAAAGAATTGATGTGCATTTAAGGCACTAGGATATACCCGCATAGTTGTTTTATTTAACTCGGTCATCATTTCCTCTTGTAATTTTACTTGTACCATCATACATCCTCTAAAAATGAAAACATACATCACACCTTTAGAAAATAAATAATGTTCATGTATATTAGATATATGAGTTTGTATGGTCTCAAAGTTGATATCTCTATGGTTGGATTCAATAAAAAACATTAAATGATGTGGGTAACTACCATAAATTAATGATATAAATAATATAATTGTTCCACAAAGGGAAACTACAAGGAGGCTGACTACTCTGATTCCTTAGCCAACAACTTAGAGAACAATCTCATTTTGAGAGAAACTACATCCATTTTCCCTCTTCCCTGGTGTATAAAAAATTATAATTTCAAAGTCCTAGATGAACTATTGATTTTAAATTTATGTCAATTTATTAATGTTCTATGAGAATATGTACATGAGACTCATATTGTCATATTTAATGATAAAACACTCACCCATAAGATAGTTTCCTACATCTTTGGGGAAAATACTACTTCAGTAATCATGAGATTATATGTTACACAGTTTGGCTAATATGAGAAAAACTAACATGACTCGATGGAAATCACAAACATCAACTACATCAGTACACAATAATGTATAGTCAATGATGCATCACAGAACACTACTTACTTCATACCCACTGATATAAATAGAAATATTGGATGATTCTCTATATCTTCAACAATTCCAAAAATGAATTACAAAACCTTTCCGTCAACATGAAAACAATCCCCTTCATGGAAAAAGTTGCCAATAGTTACATTGTTTGGAATAAATTTGTAATAAATTTTTTATGCATCCTAACAACCTAAAGAATCATTTCACAACCATCACACTCTTCATTGGATCCCAAGATAACATGGGATTGATGATAGTTGTCCCACTACTACGCTATTAGATGAGATAAATTTTCTATAAATTATATCTCCAAAATGATGAACTAACACTTTTTGGGACTCCCATAAATTTTCTCTCTCTGGGTTTTCTATAACTACCAACATGTGTCGTGCAATATCTTCCTCAGACACTACGTACATTAGAATATCATTGGTGAATACCACCCAACATTAGTCTAATAAAGATAAAATGATCATGTTAATGAGTCCCATGAAACCTATCAGGGAATTTTTTTCAAACATAAATGAGTCAATAGGTACTCATAGTTACCATAGGGACATCTCAATTCCATCTTTGTTATATCCTAAATTTATATTCATAACATATGGAAAACTAATCTGAGGTTAATCGTTGAGAATAGTAAAACCCCTATCAACTGATTAAAGAGTACCTCAATAATATATTATGAATACATATTCATTATTCTCACCTTTTTTTGGAACAAATAATCAAAATATTAACAAAGTATCTCGTCCACATTCTTCATGAACAACACTAGGGTTTCCTATAAAAAACAATGGGTCTCATGAAACCTTTCCTCTTCAAATCTTACAACTGAACCCTCATGTTTTGATGATATATGGGATATCTCTAATATTATGTAAATGATAACATAAACATCCCTATTTTTATTCTAATGAATATTTCCATCTCTTGGTAGGGAATTATTTGTGGAACACCCTTAATAAATACATATACATACATATCCACAACAACGGGAAATTGCAAGCCCATATCACCCACTTCTTAAAGATTCATTCCCCCCAAATGGTGAGTAATCATTTGCAACCATATTTATATTGTTAAATTAAGTTTTTCCTAGGGAAAATTCTCATGTTTTATGAATAAATTTGTTTCAAAATCATATACACCCCATTTCCCCAACCTAAAATAGTCAATATATGCATGAATGGTGCATAACCAGTTCATGCCTAATTTGAAGTCGTATGAAATCATCATTTCCATAAATATATCCCACAAGAAAATCTCTCCACCATGTGTTATATAACACTACTGGTAAAGTTTTGTGGTTGTTGATTCTTTATCGATAGGATTCCCTATGTGAATGATTGACCCAAAGGCTCATTATGAACATATATGTCATGAAATTGGTATATTGAAAGTACACAGTGACTCATGATTATTCCTTTAAAAACAATTTACAATGTATAAATTATGTAGATAATACCTTTAATCTTCTCTAAACCCTCTATATATTAGGCTTGTATCGCCTATATGTGACCTTTCCCGTATCCACTTTCACCCTATTCCTAGAGGTAAACACCTACCAGGTGGTGCTGGAAATATGTCAAAGCATATTTCAACTCCTGCTACACTCACAACTAATTTCAACATTTTCTATTTTGTGGACCTCTATACTCCTACTATTTTGTTTTCCTAAGAGGCATATTCACTTTCTCTTTATCATCTGTATGGTGGGGCGTACAACCCACACTAGATGTACCCATACTTTAGATGATTATCACCACCACCAAAAAGGATTACATGACAAATCCTAAAATCTAGGGACCACATACCATAACTAATTATATTACCTCTTGAATTGTCTATCACATATAGATCACTATATCTATCAACACCTAAATTATTTCATGGTCCCATACCCTATTTTTTTATTGTTTTAATCAACATTCAGTGTCTAAGAGGGCCATATTATCAATATCACAAAATAAATCTCTAGAACCCCATCATAATTAGGAATCATTATAGGTAATAATCATGCCAAGATGTATCAACACCTACCTCAATCAATGGAATTAGATTAAATAAATGTATTCTAAATTATATTCAACTAGTTTCTTGACAGGTTAGTAAACTTCAATGATTACTCATGCTCATTCATTTTTCCTTCATGTAGTTTTAAAAGCTCTTGAATTAACATTTCTCCCATTATAGCAATAGAGTAAGTCCCCTGAAGAGATAATCAAATTTTTACGTATACCACATTCCACTTAATATGTTTGAGCCACAATGATCAACCAATATCCTAAAAATACATGGATAAGGCTCTCACCATGACCACATCTTGTCAGTCAGTGTCCTGATGAGACAAAAGTATTTTTTTCATCACCTTGCACCAATCATCAGCTTCTCATTGTTCCATCTCTACCATATTCCTCGTGGGACATTTATTCTGAAACTCAGGATGTGGGATCATCTTGTGCACCTCATACACTAGTATTGAAGGTACCCTTTATTGATCAATAGGTGTATGTATAAATATAAAACCACTTTGATGAACTACCTCCTGAACATGTCCCTATATTGAAGATTCATCACTAAGGGATCATCGTAAAATTTCTTATACTGAATACTAAATGCAAATCATTTTGGATTCATCAAGAAATAGACATAATGTCCCATGGGAAATCAGTATATTTGGTGAGCTAACTCAAGAATGGAATTTATAAAAAGTCCCCTATTATATGATGCATGTACCAATATATTAAGTACATGGTGTATGGAAACATTTTAAGCCTCACTTAAAATGGAGTTCATGGCCAGAAATCCTAACTAAATAAACTTTTCATTGTTTCCATAAAACCCAATAAAATATCCATCCTAGAAAAACCCCAAAATTCATATCCTAATATCAAACACTCCTCTAATACCACCCAATCCTATGATAACACACAAGTTCCCACATGGCTGGTGAAAAGCTTAGCGTGACCACCCTAATCCACCTCTAAATATTTAGGGGATGGCACATTCATATATATAAGAAAACACCTAAATTGGATAACAAAAAATGGTAACTATATCTATAAAAACATATCAAACACATAAAATGATCAAATGAAAAAAAAAACCACTTCATATATAAATATAAACCACAAAATAAGTGTAACAAAAAAAATTCTATTTATAAAGATCCAAATACATGACCCCTGAAAAATGTAAACTAGTAGAGTCTGATAGTATAGGGTCTATAGTCAAATGTGCCTCCTATAATGAACCATTTTCTATATAAATGATCTCAATTCATCATCTTATCCAAGTAAATTTTGAACCCCATCAAACAACAATTCATTTTCAGAAGACAATAGATATGTGAGAATAACACATTCTTTAGAAATTAAAATAATACCTAGTAGGACACCTTGAAATAAAAAAGAATAAATCATCATGTGTGTTTATATCATATCATAATATGTAAATCCTAATATATAGAATAAAATAAAAATTCATGATATGATCATAGTCAACATTATGTATCAAGGTATGTTCACAATCATATTTCTATCTTATGATTGTCCTAAAGATTCTATAACCACAATGGTCGATGAGAAATCACTATGTGTGTCTGGAAGAACTAGCGGTTCCATTTTGAGATGTTGTACTCATTGGGAAATTGAATAAGGAATTACATAGAACATTCTATAAGAGATTGATAACCATATAAGGATCATACCCAAGTCTATTGGGTTACACTAACTAACCCATTACAGATTAACTCTCTATGTATGGGGTTGATATGCACGTATAGTTGTTATTTCTATTTTGATGACTCTAAAGAGTGTAAAACTTTGATGGAGGATCACATCTTACCCTATAATAGAGATTTTCACACATCTATCTGACATTAATCACAAAGTGAGGGTCACAAACTTCAATTTCATACATAATGTCATATTATACACTCATAAGGATGAATCAAAGGAATAGACCCTTAAATAGAATAGTTGAAAAATTTTGTAATAAGGACTTGATGATATCTTTGACAGATTACATGTTTTATAATTTAAGTACATGGTGTGTCAATTCTGGACTAGTTCTACCAATGTGTCATGGCTTGGTCCCATGTCTTTGCCTATGTACACCTAGTTGAGTCAGTGTAATTGGCCATGCATAAGAAAATGTATCAAATTATGTACTCTAGTTGTGTCATATACATGTCTATTTTTGTGCCTATGTAACCCCCAGAGATATATGTTGAGACTCCATGTAAAGATAACATTCCATGTGACATGTTTCACAAGATGTGTGATATTTAACGTCACAAGGAACCCTAGTAATGCATCTAGGTCTCCAAACATGAAATTTGATCATTCTTTACATGTATTGTAGAGTGGAAATATCTAAAATCCATAGATATTCCTGATGACTCCTAGTCTACCACTCCCACTAAAATATTCTTCATGAATGATTCTACAATACATAGTTCTTTGTCAACCAAAATTGAACGTTGATAGAGTTCTGATTTTTGACTTCTAAAATAGATCATTAAATCCTTACTATCATGTAATTCAATCATCAAATTACAATAACACACGTATGTATGGTAAAATACAACCCCAATCCCCTATCATCAAAATAATATCTTGAATCCATCATCAATATGAACATGGATCTATGGTATCAATATTTTGGACCTTGATATAGGAATGAAACAATTGATCACAATGAATATGATGAAATACAACCCATAAATAAATTTTTTGATGAATTAATGAAGAATGGTAGAAGAAATGAAAAAAAAACATTAGAAGTGGAACTTGGAAAATAATCATGATGTAATAAATTCATTTCTATTTTAAATAAGATTGAATGTATGGAAGTTTAATAAAAAATGAAATCATGAAATTTGAAATGTAATTTTCAAATACTCACAATGATATAAATCCAAAAATAAAAACATTAGATGATTGTTTTAAATACATCATAAGATATAAAAATTGGGATATATGCACAATAAAAAACACCATTCCTTGAACATGATCAATCACTAATGAAGAATGAATCTATGTCATTGATGTTGTTGAAATTCTCTATTTTTGTTTGTATGAACAATCCTCAACATATCATCATCATTCTCCAGGACATTATCCAATTCAATCCCTATCTAAATTAATATGTTTATTAATAATGACTCATATTTTATTTTCCTTATCATTTTTAAAAATTATATTGATTATTTTTTGACCAAGCACTGAGATGGAATTCATATTTCTGGCTTGGTGTGCCTATGATAAATGTATGGAATATATTAGATTTATTAAATAGAATAAACACATATTTTCACTAAAAAAGTAGAATAACATCAAAATTATGGATTTGTTTGAATTCATAAGTCACCATTGAGTTCTGAATATACATTTTACACTAGGCGCGACATAATCTTGATTGGTGCAGGACCTTTTTGGGGAATTATTCATACACATTAAATAAATAAAATCATTTATTTAAAATTTAAACAATAACATTTTTTTTAATTAAATACACACTTTTGGAAAAATTTTATGGTCATCTGCATAACCCTAAAATTCATTTGAGAGCCATTGGAGTCTGTGGATTGATATTCTATTTTCATATGATGACATGATCAAGGATCAAGAAGCAATGTAAGGTAGAAAACAAAGCATGCCACTAATGATCATGGAATAACTCAATTACTCATCATTGACCATTCCAAATTAAGATTATACACTGTTTGATTTTGAATAATTTTCCAATTATCAATTACAATTAAATACAACGATCAAATATCCAATAGACTGATCTAAAGGTTGATAAAATGCTGGATTGTACCTATTGTAGGTATTATTTTGGGATAAGTTTTCTTTGTTAATAAATTTTTTTCTCTTCATTAATTATTATAATGAGAGATAATCATAGGCTACCCAAAAAGAAGATGATTTATATTCCTCATTATTATTCATGAACTTGTATCCCCATATTCTATATTCATCATTGGAATTCTTCATTTGGACCATTGTTTGACATACCCATATATATTGATTGTTGATAAATAATTTCATTATGAAATGATTTGATATTGTTGATCCAGGATCCACATGAAATGATACTTTAACAAAGTTTTATGTGGAAACCAATCGAATAGTTTTGGATACTCGGTTTAGTATTTATTGGTACACAGTGAAGAGTGAAGAATAGAGATGAATTTAAAATGAATTAAAGGTCCATAATTTTTCAATTGGAGATATTGAGGTCTGTCTAGACCAAATCCATGATTTCTGATAATAACACTAGAGAATTTCAAATTTAAGGTCGAATGAGCACACACATATTTAAAATATCAAGGGTTCCTATGAAAAAATTCTGATCCACGTGCTGTGTAATCCTAGATTACATGGAATCTAGGAAACTACTAAAGGTGATTATTTTTTCAAGAGAAATTCATGGATCACATGGTCTATGACCCTATCACAGAACTTTTTATCATTCCCCAACGCTTCTCATGTATAAATCAGATGGTACATATTCATATTTTAGTGTATATGGGAATGTGGAAACTATATACTCCCACATAGACATGAAATTGGAAAAATGTTTATGAGCTTATCCGTGTAATGGTATATGAAAAAAATTAAAGGGGAGACAACATGTCATATACATCAATAGGGGTATGGTAATGGTCAATTTACACGGGAAGGACTCAATGTCGATGTTAAATACAGTGTAACCATACTAAATGTCAGGTACTATTGAACAATTTATTGGATCCCGTTTCTTATATATTCTAGACATTTATCATTAGGTTTTGTTCCCCATAAATATTACCTATGGGAAAATATGGAATCTTTTATTACACATAAATCCATGATTCATTCAGTAAGAAATCTTGAGTAGATTTTTTGGATACATATAGTGTTTCCTTGAATTATATCTTCTATTCATGTTCATTTCGTTGTTGTTGTTCTAATTATCTTCATGAAAAAAACAACATTGGAATTGATCCTTCACTAAGGTGGTTAGTCCGCATTAAGTTGCTAGAATACCACATAATATTTGGAACGATACTCATATGTGTATTATATCTCATTAGACAGTCATCGTGTACCTATTTTTGTGAGACCCGATGAGAATTCCCTCTCATATAGTTATCATCAATGTTATCTGACTCAAGAGTTTGTTCTTATATAAAAATAATACATGGAACCTTCAAACTAGAATACTATACTAAAATTATAGTATTGAAATACCCTTGGACTATATGTATTTTTTGAAAATATCTCGATATTCTTATTATATGTGATATAGATATACACCAGGGTAGATATGAATGTTTTGTTTTGTTTTCTGATTTTTGTTTTCAGTGTTTCTTACTAGGTAATTATGTACTCACCTTTCCATAGGTTTTAACTGCATGTTTTCTGTCAGTTATAAAACATTGAAATTTTAGTAGAGTACTATATGTACCATGATAATATAGTGCATGTTGAGTTTAGATAGACTGAGTTGTGTTACTATGATATTTTGAAAACAATAACTTGTTTTATGTTCAAGTGGGACTTGTTTTCAAACTCATTGTGGTGGAAATTTATTTGGACATGATTACATTCCATTACTTTTATTGTATTTTGGTTATGAAAATTAGTCGTAAGCATGAATGTTTTTTCAATAATTATTAAATTTTAGGTTCTTTTGGGATAGTACTTGTGTTAGTGTGTATTGGTACTTATATTAAGTCATCCCATCTTATTGATATTCCGTCTTAGTTGTAGTTTCCATCCACTAGCCTACTGGAGGTGGTCTTGTGGAGTTGTGTCATGGGCACCGTTGTCAAGGTTCATGATAGAGTTTTATCAAAGTATTTATCTCTACCCTAGAATCAAATACTATGAGATTTGTTTGGGGAAACACTATTATGTGTTTTGATTTTGGCTTTTAGGACAAGGGATCCAAATATGACGTGGTTGAATATGTTTCCATACACCATGAATCTAATAACCTTATTTTCAAATTTGTACATAGGAATAACAGTTTCATGAATCAAATGGTACATAAATCATATATAAATGGTTTATGGGTTCAATGTTCTTCATGCGATAGATATTATGATATAAAAATTGACTTTGGTATGTATTGATTACTTCCAGCATTCCTATGTGGCATATTACCACTATGATTCACCAATTGGATCGTGTGGATGATCCCCATAGTGATCATCCATCAATATAGGGACCAATTCCAATGATGAAACATCCTTGTGGTTCAATAACTATACCAAAACTAGTTGTGTAGAATATGGTACTCATAGTACATGTGAATTAGGTTCACTAGATGAGAACACATTACGAGTTCCAGTAACAGGGACCCCTCAGGTTCTACGTCTTTCATGTCCCACATGTTTCTAAGGACTGGACATAAGTGGTAACCTTAATTTTCTATCCAGTTAAGAGACTAGAAGATCCTATGGTGATCTCGTAAGTGATCTATCCTGATGGATCATTAGGAGGATGGTGGTACATGTTGTTATGTCATGGAAACTCTACTATGGAGTGATTTTGAACTCCTTTCGAATAGGATTTTTGTCCAATTAGGCTAACAGTTGTATGTGTCATGGATAATTTGTAGCTTCAGTAGTGTATTAGGATAGTAGATGAGTATTCATCAAGGTTTTCAATCATTTACATGTAATAAATGGATATTGTTTTGGAATAGTTTTTTATTGGTTGATCCAACAAGTGAGGACTTCATAGATATATATCATTGAATATTATCCCTATAAGAATTCTTATTTATTCAGTTGTTTCACTGTGATATATTGTGGTTGATACATTCATGGATGAGTAGACATAGCCCATGGGTTCTTGTATTGGGAATATATAAGATGATAACATAGAAAAAGGCATGTGAGGATAGTCTCTGGGACAAATAAATGTGAGTCATTTTATGAGGAGGATCCAGGAAAGTGGGTCAGTGTTTCAAGTCTCTTAGGATGGGTCTGTTGCCCCCATTAAGAGAAGGATATAATCAGTTGATGGAAGAGGACATCTTGACTATGTTTTTTTTACCTGTAGTACGACATGGAGAGAATCCATCGATTTTCAAACAAGGTATATGTATCACCTAGAGTATGTTGATGCATATGATGATGGACATTGAAGTGTAGCTGGGATAATAGCATGAGGTGGTAGACTCTTTGACTTGTTACCACCAACACCCAAAAATTTTCCACACCGGACATATGAAGCTGTGGGTAATGAGGCAAGGGTTTGTTGTATATTTCAAGTCATACCACCAAGAGGCTTCAGGAATGATATGAGTTATGATATATGACTTTTATATATTGTATCATTCCTAATAGTTAGAGGTTCTAGTAATTTAATTATTTCAACCTATCATGTTTGATACTCAATGATTGTATTTGATCCCTTGACTCAACCCTTATTCATGGAGACACATACTATATATGACTCAATATTCATACAATTTAATAGACAACGTGACATGAATCTTGGACGTATGATTTTTTGTTGGGATATCATTATAGAATCAATGAGGATTTACAAGAACATCATAGTTATGGAATTTTTATCAATAGTTCATAAATAATTTATTATCTTAGGTATAGGTCATGATGTTTCCATATTTATTGATATATTGTGTCCTTTATAGTTGAAATTGAAACCGAAATATTGCAGGATGTACATATATATATAAGGGTGCAGCTAATAACGGTTCATTATTATAGAATGAACCTTGGTGGCATGGATTTTATATGTTTTTATATCATTGATGTGATGATGGAGTATCATTAATTCTGTAATTTTGATGTTCCATGCATTCATCACCACTAGGAGATAGACTTATGAATTTATCTACAATGTGGCCTAGAAAAAATATGTAAACCCACATATCTGATGTCTCGCATAGTTCTTTGAGAGGTTAGTGTCAGGTTGGGGGATATAAGAATTGTTAGACCCTATGTTTTACCTTAGGTAGCCCATGTTTTGTTATCTGAAAGGGAATATGGGAGAATAATTTTATGTTTTTACAATAAATATTTTAACTAGGTGATCATTTGGAAAAATTATCCACTGCCATGGATTGATGGCCTCTTTGAGTATTTGTGAGGCGATCGATAGTTCTAGACGATCGACCTTAGGTCAAGGTATCACTAGTTTCATGTATGAGATGAGGATATAATGATGAAGACATTGAGGTGTCTCTATGGTGGGTATGAGTACATGGTTATGGTTTTTGGCTGGATGAATTCCCTAGTAGTGTTAATGAATCCTGAAAGACAAACCTTTTATAATTTCTTAGATTGGTTTGTGGTTGTATTTATCAATGATATCCTTGTGTAATTTGTGTCTGAGGAAGAGAAAATGAGACAATTAAAGATGGTTATGGACATGGTCTGATTGTAATGACCTTAAAGAAATCTCTAAAATATTTATTTAATTATTAAAGAGTTTCACATTCATTGAAAATTTTCCTTAGAATATAGAGTCACAAAGTACTCAGCTGGGGTCGAGGCAGTGTGAGCATAGGTTCCACCAAATAGATTTATGGAGGTGTTGAGAATCCATGGGTTTGTAGTCTATTACTAGTTATTAAAACCTGATTTTAGTAGTTTATTACCACCCATGAATGTTTCTTCCCAAATGGGGTAGCCTTTATTGTAAAAAACATGTTCTAGGATTCATTTTATGAGTTGAGAAATAGTTTGGAAAGTTCACCCATCATGAGATTTCCTTGGGATGTTGTTGAGTACATTGTGTCCTATGATGCATTTGGAACATGTTATGGTTTTTTTATGATGATGATTATGGACACAATTATTAACTAAGATTCACATTATATTAGGATACACGAGAAAAACTATGTGACCCACAATCTAGAGATAGAAGCGGCGGACTATATGCTATAGATGTGGAAACACTACATGATGGGTGAGAAGTTTCTCATTTGTTCTGATCATAGGAGTATCATATATATCATCTATCATAAGGATAATAACATTGTAAAATTATGATGTAATATAGTTCCTGTTGTAATGTGACATAAAGATTTTATATACTCACAGGAAGGGGAACGTTGTCATTGATTCTCTTCGTATGATTTCTACATCAAAGTTACTAAACAAGGTTTTGGAGTAATTAGACTCATTGCAGTTATCCTTTTTAGATGATTATGGATAATATTTCCTCATATCAATGTTTGTTACACATTTTATCTTACAGTGACCTAGGGAGTCTCATTATGGGGATATTGGCTGTGAGACACTGCATACCTAGACATTCATTGGACATGATATTGATGATTTTATAAAGTTGTGAGCATGTCATTATTTTTAGAGGGTTCACGTTGGTACCTGTTACATTGTGGTATTAGTTCATAAATACTATCATATATCTTGGTTGGATGGACATACATGCATCAAAAAGATTTTCTAGGAAGTCTAAATTCGTTTTGTGGCTATGGATGAAGAATAAGTCTACAATGTTTTTCTCTAGATTCCTTACGTGTTAAAAAGGGAAAGATGTGAACCATATTCCTGTGATTTTAGCATGATGCATTGAGTTACCATAATGAATTTGGGATGTGATATACGTATAATTTGTTATGTTATTACAACATTCATCTAGTGGAAATGATTTCATCTATGATATTGTCGACCAAATCACCATGTCGGGCAACTTCATAGATATATGATAGAATAATTTAGTAGAGAGTATGTGATGCCTCTATGTATAAGATGTTCTCCACCTCCATGGAGTTCCATTAATAATAATTTATGATTTTAATGCATGATTTACATCTCTATAATTGAAGGGATTTAAAGAGGCATTTCGTACACATTTATGCTTGAGCATAACATTTCTCCTCCAAAATGATGGCTAAATAGAATGATACATTCCTACTTTTAGGGATAAACTAAAATCCTCTATGTTGGAATTTATTCATAGTTGAGAGAATCACATTATAATGGATGATTTTTTTGAGAAATATAAGCATTCATTCCCTTATTGGTATGTCACCATTTGAGGATCTGTATGGGAAACACAACATGTCACCAAATTTTGGGACAGAACCAGGTGAGTTAGCACATATGGGACCATTGATGTCGTGAGTTTCTACAGATCTGATACAAATAATCCAGTAGATTATGATGATTTCATAGAGTCATCATATTTCTTATGCAGATAGAAGATAGAAGCCACCAGATTAAAGGTGGGAGAATATTAGGATTTCCTCATAGGACTGTTGAGGGATCCTATAGTTAATAACACCATTTATGTGGTATTTGATAACCTCAAAAAGTCGCGACATATTATTCCTATCATGAAATATTTCACTTTTTTAAAACTCGACATTACTTATATAATGTAATTTATATGTCATCATGGTGTTCCAATATATATTATATTTGACTGAGATAAATAATTACCCCAACCCTAGTATACCCATAGTAATTGGTTACATTATTACATTGGCTCTAAATATAATAAATCCCATAAAAATACATAATTGTTTATTAGTCATTATAAAATATATATAGAATTGAACGTCACATTACAATTGAAATCATAAAATCGATAATTTTATTATCTTTTAAGTATTCATTATTTCCCCTATAATAACCCTCCAAATCAATCACAATGTTAATGTTGATATTTTTTGTAAATAAAAATAAGAAATGGGTGATCTCAAATTCTTAGTAATTATTATCATATAATAGAATATATATTCAATAAATAAGGAATAATCAATATGAACAAATAGAAATGTTAAAAACATTCCACTTAATCACTACCATGAACATAAAGACTACTGTGAAAAAAATAAATTTGATCAGATAATGGTATATAAAATATCACGTGATCTATGAATATAGTGTATAAATATAAAAACAAATAACTGAAATTATCTGTATATGTTTTTGTTTATAGTTATTCATAGGTTTTTCCATCATGGGATAAAGCAGGTAGTGTCTGTATGGTGTACATTAGGAATGATAGACGAAATCTTATAGAAAAAATCTCTACATATTAATTGATATATAATAAAAATTCTCAATTTATATACATATCTAAGATATTTATTTAAATCATTTGTGGTGGTATACTCATGATATCTCCCACCATGTTGAGTAAATAGTTTGGTACCGATGTAGACATCATGTATGTTGGTAGGAACAATTGAAAGAACCCAAATATCAATGCTTGATATTAGTGCATCATCAGAATGAGAGAGACTGATATTTACCGATGGATCATAGTTCAATAATAATATAGTATATTGGAATTTTTTGAGGTATTTAAATAACATTATATTTTTTTTATGCTTCCATGTCTTCTTATTTAATTTATTTAGATACTGGACATACTAATCATTTTGTATTTGGTGACACTATTTGGATTGTTTTTAATTATCATATCAAATGGTTAATTACACTGCCATTTTTTAATTATTATGAATCTAGTATTTTTTCATTATATCACTTATATTATAATCATAAACTAGAGGATATAGTCTCCCCACTATATCAATACAGACCCTCACTACATATTTAACATCCTTTAGCATTTAGGGATGCACACTTCACGTCATGTGAAAAACTGCTTGGCTGGTGTTATCAATTTGTCATTGTCACAATTTTATATAAATATTTGTATGAATAGTAATAAAAAACATATTTAAATTATGTTTTCCAATTAATTACAAATAAAATATGCATAATTTAAATGAAAAAAAGGTCATGAAAAACAATTTTTCTTATATGATTGTTCAGTCATTCATTCAAATCATATTAGAAAATTGTAATTTCAATCATTATAAAAATAATGAAATAATATTTGGAATTGAACATATCTATTTTATGTAAGTCTGATATTTTTTATTTTATTTTGAAATGTTCCATTTTTGATGAATAATGAAAAATATTGATTTAATTGAAAACTGCATTTTGATTTAAATAATTTACAAGGATAAATTTTTTGTGAAGTTTTATTAAATTTAAATTGTGTTATATAATATATAAATTAAACTAATTTATATATTTTTAATGAATTTATAATTAAATATTGATATTCAAACTAGATATACTATGGAGATTTTATTTTGAAAACCAATTTTTCATCACTTCTTGGAGTATAATTTAAATTTGATTCGACCACATCTATTACATGAATAAGTAAAAATGCATTATATTAATGGAATCAGAATATTTTATATTATATCATAATATATAAATAATTTTTGACCATAATTAATACAGAAAATAGAGAAACATAATTATTGCAGCTTTGGTAATAACATGTTTACATTGGGTTAAACTATGTAGATAAATATTAGAACTGATATAAATAATTAAACTATTTCAACCATATATGAAATATTTTTCACTAATGGGATATTTTTTAGTTTTTTGACAATATAAAAACATTATTTTAATTGAATCCTTTCAAAAAACTATTAATGTCCTCTCCCCCACATATAAAAAGCCACAAGCCCACATCCAATATACACTCTTCCAAATCCATGTGTATTGTATGTTACCAAACCAAATATCATCCTAACAGTCCTATATGTATCCTATATCCATTTTATAAATCAAAATTCCTTCATAATGACACACTTTTTTCAGTCCTAGAGATGTTAATGGAAAAAGAGGTAATGTCCTTAAATGGGTGTTTTATTATTGTTTCTTCTTGTACTTATTCAAAATGTTATTCAACCCTGATTATATGAAATCCTAATTATCATAACTATTACAATATTTTATTAATTTATAGTCATGATCTATATACATCTCCTTTTACATCAATTTGGAAAATAAACTGTTGATCATGTGTACAGTAGACCATTCCCTCACAAATCGATGTAATTCAGTTAACATCACCACATTTTATGTATTGATATAATTATGGAAATAAAAAATTTATATCATATATATAATATTATGATATTTATTTAATTTATATATAACATATAAATTTTTAGGTTACATTCCATTTAATGTATGGTAATCTTGTTTGTGTGTACAAAAGACTACCACCTGGTGAAAAGATGTGATTTGTTTTCCACTTACTCATTACATGGACCATAATAATGAAAATATTATAAAATATATGGATTATATATGAAATTATATTGAATATAAAAAATTATTACCTCATCCAACTTCCTCACCCATTCACACTATAAGAAAATGATAATGTTGGTCATGCGTATGTATAACCTACCATCTCCAAGAATCAAAGTGATCCATTATCCATGTTCAAATTTAAATAATGTTTGTAATATTTTATCTAATAAAAATTTATATTTATAAAAATAAAATTAATTTTGAGATGATGGAACAATATAATGAAAACTAATTTTAAATTTCATAACAAAATATGCTAGAGAAAATATGGCAATTAAAACCTGAGACAATATAAATAATGAAATATTATTAATTAATGTGTTATAAGATGTTATATGAGAATGATACTTGATATTATAAATGTTAATATAGTTTTCAAAGAAATTATTTATATTCTTAAAACCATTATATTTGATGTTTAATCACCTTCAACCTAAAGGAAGCATAATATAAGGGTTTTCTTCTGACTTTCCATTCATTGTGGAATATTTTAATGTTATACACATAATTTACTTTATATGGTTTATATACTACCCCTATTAAATGATATACAATTATTCCTTAATAAATTATTTTATAATAAGTATAAATTTTAATAATATTTTGTAATTTGATTATATATTAATATTACCAAATGGTAAATAATTTCTTAACTGGATTACATTCCATTGGGTAATATTACTTCTTCGTTTTCCTTGTCATTCTACGATTATGGGTGTATTGAATTTTAATATATTATGTTTTATATAAAATTGTTTTATATTGATATAATTTTATACACATAATCAATTAATTTGTAACTTCTCACTTAAACATTATGTTCATTGCAATGGATTACATCAGAGTCTCATTTTAATTGGGTTTTTATGCTTTGATTTATATTGAATGAAATTATTTGATAACTTGATAATAAACCATTATATATTTATTATCAATTTTTATTCTTGAATTATAAAAGTCATAAAATAATTTCGCCACACAATATCTCTAATAAATATAGATATAATGTATTTATGAATATAAGATAATATTTATGCCTTCTCTTGAAAATCCATTTCCATGAAAATCTATGTTTTCATAATTTTTTTTTAAATATAAATCCTTTTTAAAATGTTTTATTAAATTAATTTATAACTATTTATAATTTTTAATTTGTTAATATAATCATAACGGTTTTTCAAAATTAAGTAATTTTTGTATTTTACCAAAAAATTAAATTAACCATTATTTTAACCTGTACAGAATAAAAAAAATGTCAGGCCTTCATGACCACTCACTATTTTAATTATTTATTTATAATATTAAAATGTTATTTTTAGATAAATGTATTTTAAATTTTTTTCTGAACCTTTTTTATTAATATTATATGTTTCAGATAAAATTTTTAGTATTCTCAAGAAGTTTTTAGATGATATTTTTAAGATATATCTATTCATAAATGATAATAACACATTTCATTACTAATTCTCCATTATGGATATGTTGAATTAATATCAATATTATAAATAATATCTAAATTTTAAGATCAATTTGACCATGGAAATTATTGAAATTCAATTTCGTGAATATTTTTAGTATTTATTAACTTTAACAGGAAATATTTTTTTACCTATAATCATTGGAAATTGAAATTTCATTAAATATCTATACTATTAATCTTGAATATTGTTATTACATAAACTTCATATCATTTTTATATGATATTCTACATTGAATGTTACTTGTATTTATTGGTCAATATTGATAAATAAGTATCCTTTTCTAAATGTAGATATTTAAAGACAAGTAACATTATTTTTGAAGTAAATGCATTATTAAATATATGACTAATTATTTGTTAATTTAGTTATATGTGGGATCGTAATTACATATACCCTTAATAAAATAGTTATCGCATGAGGATAATAAGAAATCAAAAATTAAAAGGATGTTTTAAGAATAGTTTTAAACTATATTGTAAACAATATTGATATTAGATGTATTATCATTCCTTAGATCATAATATCCAATAATAATGAATTTCCATCATTGATAATTCAGATATTATTATCCATGTTATTTTCATAATGATATTATATCTGAAATATATTCATCATCATTTATAGATTAAATGGAATGTTTTTTAGTCATTTACCTTTCTATTTTGATTATACCTTATCCATTGTGAGATTATTTAAATGGAATTTGTTTTCGGTTATTTATCAATCACTATTGATAATACTTTACCAATTCATGATAATAAATATATTTAGTAGATTTTTTTTTAGAATTTAACATTACATAATGATTATTACATATTTATTCCTGATAATCTAGTCATTTACATTTAATGTGTTTTCAGATATTTATCCTTACATTCTGATTAATTTTTTTATAACCATGATAGTCATTCTATTTAAATGTAATTTGTTTTTTGTAATTTAATAATCCATGTATGTTATTCTATATCAGTTCACTATTTCCTTGTTAATCAAATGGATTGTATGTTCAGTTATTTACCATACTAGACCGATTATTACTTATCTAATCATCGTAATCATGTTATTGGTTAAATTTAATACATGTTCATATTTTTAACATACCAAATTCATTATTATTCATTTATTCGTGAGGATTTCACTATACATAACTATTAATGAGAATTTGAGATAAAACATTCATTGTTTCCTTCACAAGGAATACATAAATTATAAATTAAATAAAAAGAAAGGATATTCTAGAGAGAATAATGACATTTAAGAAAAAATTTATTAGCTAATTTGGGCATTCAAATTTAATATAGGATTCATGATTATAACTAGTTTACTGGGTTCATGTTCATTATAGTTTGGATCAGAGGAAGTTTATTAGAAACCATGTTGACTAAATTAAGGAATAAATAGATTATATAACATAACCCTACAATAGAGATTCAATATATGTGTGGTAGAGCATCATATAGTACATTTACGGTTGAGATTAACTGGTTTTTTGAAAAAAAAATACATCCCTGTATTGAAACAACAAGTTTTAGTGGTATGATATTTACATGACTAGCGATAATAACTGAAAAAATAACCATCATGATTGACTCTAAATATACATAGTATTGGAAAATAGGTCTTACTGGACACAAGGTTTCACACTTCTCTGATGATATTCATTAATAATAAACATTTTTATTAGAAACTATTAATAATTAATTCAATAGATTATAAAAATTAATTTACTATATTAAACATATGGTTTGATAGTATAAAAACAATTATTCATGATTTAGACATCCAATAAATGATAATTTGATTTTCCATCTCTGATTACTATTTTTCACACTATGATTTTTTTTCTAATCACATGTTATAACTTTAATGATACTTCTTACCTCTTCATATGTTGGAAAATATGGTGAATATTGTTGTGCACTGTGTTTCATTTGTTTCCAATAAGGTTTCAAGGATTTAATGGATGACAAGGAGTTTTAATATGTGAATGACAAAGGAAGTAATGGTGATGGTGGTGATTGGAGAATGACCTCGGTACTAAGAAGCATGTCACTTATGAGAATAACTAAGTGGCATAAGAGGTAATGGTTCACACATTATTCATACAAAATCATACTATTGTAGATATGATATTATGTTCAAAGAACTTGTATCAAGAAGATACAATGTCACAACATTGCCATACATACATGACTTGTCTTCACAAATGCATTAGGAGATAAAGAAGTGCCATCCACAATTACTAAGTGGATGAGGAATGAAGAAGGGTTCCATCCACAATCACTAAGTGGATGAGGAGAGAAAGGAGAACCATCCACAACTTCCAAGTAGATGAAGTGATAAGATGAACCATCCACAACTCCTAAGTGGATGAAGTGGCTTAAAAAAGACCATGCACTATCTCATAGTGCATGAAGATTTGAAGATGATCCAACTTCATCTATGATTGGATTGAATAAGAACATTGACGATCAGGTGATTTATGATTAATGGTTGATGAAGATACTTGGGATATTCATGGGTATTTCATCTCCTAATAGGAGAAGGAGAAGAGATTTTAAAGAAGATAGATGGAATTCCAATGAAGAAGAGGAGAATGGTTTGATGTAGTCTTGTTCCTACTAGGTAATTTCACCAAGTATACAAGGAGATGAGAGTATCCAAAAAATGGGGCCAAACCACGAGCTGGCTACCCAAGCTTCAACCCAAGGCACATGTGGGACTAGGTCACCATGCCCATGAGGAGGCCTAGGCAGAGCCAGCCCGCAAGAGGCCGGGCCGTGTGTAAGCCCGAGCCACACGGAGGTCAAGCCCGCGCAGCATGGCCGCTAGGTACGTGCCCGAAGTAGCATAGTGGGCGCAGACGTGCACCTGCAAAGAACTGGTGCATGGTGGTACCAGAGGGGGGTAGATGAGTATTCTGAACCGAGGATGGGAGGAGATGGTTGTTAAACCGCAAAAAAACCGCAGCGTGTTTGGATGTGGGATGAGTTTAAAAAACAAGGACCTAATCTTCGTTGTCCATCAGATCTCACGTCTGATATAAGCCACACAATCCATCCCCGACGCCATGATATAATAACAACTATCCAGGATCATTTAACGTGGATCCAATGGTTGAGTTGAGGCACGTAGGTTGTCTTCAACCTCTGGACACCCGAGTTCCACCCGACGTGAACCTGCTCGCCGTCTCCACTGCTGATCAACCATGTTTGAATCCTGACCACTGTTGAAGCTCAAAAACAACTGCATGGTGATTTTCAATTCAAACCGTGACCATGGATGCAATATATGTCTTGCATGCATGAGATATCTTGAGTAAAAATGTTCAGATGAGGAAAACAGAGTTGCTGAGGCCATGTGGATCCATGAGAGATTCATTCATGAGAATCAGTTATATGATCTTGAATCCATACATGAAGATTGGATCCCAATTTTGGAAAAAGAAAACACTTCAGATACGTAGATATCTTTAAACGTGGATTGAATGTGTTTAAAGAACCAAATATCTCAGTTATTAAAAAGAATATTTTGTGCATTCAGACCTCCAATCTTCACGTAATATTTTGATGATTTTAAACGCAGAACAATATCCTATGATAATCTATAAAATGTAGAGCCTGACGAGAAGAATGTTGCTGCCTTCCAGACATTCAAGTGCATCTGTTTCAAAAAAAATAAAGCATATTTTAAGAGAAGAACCGCGCAACCACTTGCGCGAAGGAGAACCGCGCATTCCTTGTACGAAGGAAGATGCTGGGTCGAGCCACCCTGTATACTCCATTTTCACGATAGGAAGAGGCGAAGTCATGATACCCTACGTGTTCCTTTGTGCAGCAGGAAGAGGTCGAGCCGTGCACCTACGCGCCTTCTGCCCGTAGAACCTACACGACAGTAGGTGTTATGAACACTTGCGCGAAGAGTTTAAGACCTCCTCGTGAAAACTTTGTGTGAAGGAGAAGTGGTCCTTATTCACGTAGAGAGTTTGGACAAGGCATTTAGGAAAACCGTGTAGACTTTAGGCACACATGAAGAAGGAGTAGAGTACCAACGTAGTAGAAGAGAGGAGAAGGGTGTCACACCCTCTATTGAAGTGGTGCTAAAGTGGAAGGCCACACCCACATGGGTTTATTTGTGCGTGCACAGGTTGAATAAGGATGTTCGTGTGTGAAAAAGGAGAGGAAGGCCACACAGTCATTGAGTGTCTGTGTGTAAAGAGACATGAAGGCTAAAGCATACTTTAATGTACAAGAGAAGGAAGGTCGTGTGTGCATAATAGAAAAGGTGGCTTGAAGGAGCACACGTGTGGGAGAAACCTACATGCCCAAGGCCCTATGGGTTGAGTGTGCTAAACATGTGGAGAGGCCATTACCATTGTGTGTGAACAAGTGGAGTGTGCACAAATTAAATAATAAAGAAAGAACAAAGGAAAATAAGAAGTGTGTGTGAAAAAAGAGTTTACACCCATTGGGGGTTTTATCACACCAATAAGAAAAGAGGAGTGAATGCATTCATGCATGCACATGCACATGTAAATAAAGTTTAAATCAATGTGTGTGCATTTCGGGAGTCTGAGAACAATGTTTCTTGAAGAAACTTGAGATCCCATGCAAAATTGCATGATGATTCAGAGATGCCATACACTCAGTGCATGTAGATGAATTGAAGAGAGACTGAAGCCAGACTGAAGTTAAATACATCATTCATCTGAGTTTCTCAGTAGTTGAGAATACCAAGAAGATTTGGTGGGAATACTGATTACAAGAACATATTTTTCAATAAAGATTCTTGAAGACAGAGGCAGGGTCATCCATAGAAGATGGAGATAATGCCTGAAAAAAGAAGAGGATTCCTGATGACCACAAGTGATTAGAAGAAGTGATCAAGGCCATCAGACATTATCCAAGGCTTTAGAAGACTCTTGAAGAGCATAAAAAGAAGAAGAGCTCCTCGTGTGACTCATGGAGCTAGGAGAAGACCCCCTGTTAGACTCAGGGTGGAGATATCTACAGAGGAAGCTGATGCAGGCCATTGGGACTCTGGAAACAATGTGGGATGTAGTATAATGAACCTCCTATGGGACTCAATAGAGATACAATGTGACTCTGTATCGACCATTGTAATTACTAACCAAATTATAGTGCAGAAACCATGTTGGGGCATTTAACCAACATCTCAAGGACGTAGGCCTTTCGAGCCGAACCTTGTAAATACTTGTGTCATGTGGCTTTACATTTACTACATCACATGAGGAAAGGCTAAGAGATACAATAAGAGTGGATCGAGGCCTGAACAAGCTATAAATGTTTAATTGATAAAGAATAAATTAGTAAAAAGTTTAAAAGGATCACTGATTCACCCCCTCCCCCACTTAGTGATCACACTGATCTGGGCACTTCAATTAATATCAGAGCGAGGTTACCTCTTAATGATCCATGGTAGTCTTTATGAAGTGTAGATTTGAGGAAACGAGTTAACACCCTCAAATGAATATGTCTACAGAGACTCAGAAAAATTGAAAGAAGAAACAGGCCAAGAAGATGAAGAAGAAGGTTGCTACTAAAAGAAAAACTCCTTCCACTAAAGGAAATGTGAAATTCGCAACAGAGGATAATTCCTTTTATCACTATTCTGATGAAGCCTGCTCCAACTGTGATGATGATGGAACTATCAATGATATTCAAAATGCACTCAAATGTATTCAGAAGAAAGTCCCCAGGGAAGTGGCAATGTGTATTTCTAAATGTATCAATGATCTTCAAGAAGAAAAATTACAGCTAGAAGAAGAATCCAATTTTATGGAAGATCAATTGGCAAGAAGTGTTGGAATAACCAACACTATCACAATGCTAGTGAAGGATATTTATGAAAACATTTACATTGGCAGTGAATGAATTTATGATGTCACTGAATAACTACAAATAAGCATTTCTGAGAATGAAATATTTGAGATAGTATTTAAATAAGTTTTACATGCACTGGAAAAGAGACATAGAGTGTCAATGGTTGTCAAAGATTCTCAACTAGAAGACCAAGTAAAAATGGTAAAGAAGATTTAAAATTCATTGCATGAAATGAAAAAGGTTCATGAAGAAGAAATGAGACAACTGAAAGAGAATTGGGAAGGAAGGCTAAGATTTGTTGAGGATGAGAACATCTCTCTCAACATGAAATTTTTAGAGCTAGATGTGCTATTGAAAAATCAACAAACACCCAAAACTGAAGCCTCTCAATCAGCTGAAATAGGAAATGTTGCCACTCAAGTGTGCATTGAGAAGGATGATTCCGAAAGGAGGACTTCTTCTAATGAAAGGGAAAAATCTTCTAAGAAGAAGGCACCAACCATACCGTCTTGTACTAATGATTCTAAATTTGTTTCCACAAAAAGTTTAGGATGGAAGAATAACTCTAAACTAGTATGGATGAAGAATATGAAGAAAGGGAGCTCTCTTGAAAAAACACAACAATTCTAGAGAAAGAATCAATAATCAGAAGAAGTCAAGAAGACAAGATTTGTGGTTTAATGTTGGTGTAGCAATAGGTATGGACATTGTGCAATTATTTTTTGGTACAATCCTCTAAATATTAAAGCACAAATGAAACCCATGCCAAGGGGGAGCAATACAGAGAAGAAGAAGAAACCTCCATAGGTCCAAAAACATATGTTTACTGCAAACAGATTTGGAATGTTTGATAACATCTGGGATGAATGCAAAAGTTTTTACAAGAATGATACATACCAATTTCCAAATTTTTCCAAATCTGAATAGAAGAGAAGATCACAAAACCCAGCTAAGATAGAATAAGTATCCTTGGGATTCCAGGAAAAGAATGTTGAAAATGCTCCAAATAAGATCTTGAAAAAGAATGAAAAGTCCTTGGATTTCAAATCCAAGAATGGTGATGCATCTAGAAGGACCACCATGAAAAAATGATTCTTCTGTGGAAAGACAGGTCATACCGTGGATCTCTGTAATCAATCCATGGAACTAAGTAGAAGAAAACAACACTCAATAAGACAATAAATCCATAGGAAGAATAAGGGATTGATTGAAAATATAATACCTAATAAAGGTATCTTAAAATCATCAAATGAACCATGTGGAACATCCAAATATGAAGCCTCACTTCCAAATGAAATATTAATAATCTAGCAAGAAGAATTTGAAATACTGAGAAAGGAATAAAATTACCATGACAAAGATAGTACAAAAGGAAAACAAAAGATTTCACATTAAGATGATGTTCTGTGTGTGAGGTGAAATAAAGTGGGTCATATTATTAATAAATGCATGACACTCATTCCCGCTCAAAAATAATTATTCAAGAGAATGAAGATTGCACCAGGAGATTATAGTGATCATACGACACTAGGAAATAGAGGAGTAACACACAAAGAAGTGGAAGAAGTTTTTAGATCCAAACCAGCACAAAAATCATTGAAGATCAAACGTGTAGTTTTGAATAATGGAGAAAGTGGAATTTCTCGGTTGAGAGAATCTATTCAACCTTGTAGTTCAAACTGATGAACAAACGAGGTTCCATATTATTCCCTAATCACTAGTATATACATGTGCTTACATTTCAGGGAATTGAAGATGATGATCACTCTCAAATTTAGAATGGTATAGACAGAATGGAGTGCACCCCGTGAGGGTGAGCTAATCTAAAGAAAATGATATTTTGTGATTCATATCATCTTGTGAAGAATGAAGGTATTCCAATCACACTTTCATCCCTAGTTTCTAAATTGTATATAACATTTCAATTAAGGTGGAGTGTTTTATTGATGGCAAATGGATGAAATGGGGAGCTTTATCCTTGCACCTGAACTTTGTAATGAGTTTGGTAAAGTATGTGCAGGATTTAGCAATTCATTGATATATCTGAAAAATATCAACCCCTTGATGCCTAATCATGATCTCACATGTTTAGCGAATTATGGGGAGCATTGAATTATTTGGTTACATCACACTTTTTTTTCTACATCGGGTTAGCCCATGTAGACTTAGAGATGATTTACTTAAGGCTCTTTTCTAAAGTGAACATGTGACATCATCCCTCTCTTAGTGATTTTCAAGAAGATGCTATTAAAATGGAGGAAGAAAAATTTTGAAACGAACCACACCACACTTTTTCATTTGGTTGCCAATAAGGGGAAGAAAAGCTTGGCACAACTATTGACCCATTCATATATGCTCTAGTGATATTGAAAACAAATACAAAGGGAGAGATTGTTGTGAACTGTGTTGCATTTTTTGTCAAAAATGTGTCAAGGATTGAATGGATGACAAGTAGTGTCAATATGTGAATAAAAAGGAAGTAATGATGATGGTGGTGATTGGAGAATGACCATGGTACTAAGAAGCATGTCACTTAAGTGAATCCCTAAGTGGGATATGAGGTAATTGTTGACCCATTCTCCATACAAAATCATACGATAGTAGAGCTGATCATAAGTTCAAAGAACTTGTATCAAGAAGATAAAATGTCACAACATTGTCAGACATACATGCATTGTCTTCACAAATGCATGAGGAGATAAATAAGTGGCATCCACAATTGCTAAGTGGATGAAGAATTAAGAAGGGTTCCATCCAAAATCACTAAGTGGATGAGGATAGAAAGGAGAACCATCCACAACATCCAAGTGGATGATGTGAGAAGATGAACCATCCACAAATCCTAAGTGGATGAAGTGGTTTGAATAAGACTATGCACTATCTCTTAGTGCATGAGTATTTGAAGATGCTCCAACCTCATATATGATTGGATTGAAGAATAACATTGAAGATCATGTGATTTATGATTAATGGTTGATGAAGATACATGAGAGATTCATCGGTATTTCATCTCCTAATAGGAGAAGGAGAAGATATTTTAAAGAAGATAGATGTAATTCCAATGAAGAAGAGGAGAATTAGTTGATGTATTCTTTTTTCTACATGGTAATTTGACCAAGTATACAAGGAGAGGAGCTTACGCAAAAAATGGGGCCAGCCCACGAGCTGGCTACCCACGCTTCAACCAAAGGCACATGTGGGACTAGGTCACGACACCCATGAGGAGGCCTTGGCAAATCCATCCCACAGGAGGTCGGGCCGTGTGTAAGCCCGAGCCACGCGGAGGTCAAGCTCGCACAACTTGGGTGCTAGGTGCACGCCCCAAGTAGCATAGTGGGTGTAGAAGCGCGCCCACAGAGAACCGGTGTGGGGCGGCACCAGAGTAGGGAGAGGAGAATTCTGAACCGAGGATGGTTGGAGCTGGTTGATAAACCATGGAAAAACCGCGGCGCGTTTCGATGTGGGATGAGTTTTAAAAACCGGGATCTAATCTGCGTTGTCCATATGATCTCGTGTTTGATCTAAGCCGCACAATCCATCCGTTGTGCCACGATAAAATCACAGCCGTTCGCGATAATTTATCACAGATCCAATGGCTGAGGAGAGGCACTGAGGTTGTCTTCAACCTCCGGACACCCGAGTTCCACCCGACGTGAACCAGTTCTCCAACACCACTACTGATCCACCATGGTTGAATCCTTACCACTATTTAAGCTCAAAAACAACTACATGGTGATCGTCTAATAAAACCGAGACCATGCATGCAATCTATCTCTAACACGCATGATATATCTCGAGGAAAAATGTTCGGACGAGGAAAACAGAGTTGCTGAGGACACATGGATCCATGTGAGATTCATGCATGAGAATCATGTATATGATCTTGAATCAATACAAGATGATTGGATAACACGTTTGGAAAAAGGAACAACCCGAGATACACAGATATATTTAAATGCGGGTGGAATGTTTTTAATGAATCGAATATCTCGGTTATGCAAAAGAATTTTTCGGGCATTGAAGCCTCTGATCATTACAAAATATTTTTAGGAATTTAAATGTAGAACAAGATCCTATGATCATCTATAAAAGGTATAGCCTGACCAGAATAATGATGCTGCCTCTCGGACATTCAATTGCTTGTGTTTCAAAAAAATGGAGCATTTTTTAAGAGGTGAACCACGCAACCACTCGCATGAAGGAGAACCGCGCATTTCATACGCGAAGGAAGAGGCCAGTTCGAGCCACCCTGCATGCTCCCTTTGTGCGATAGGAATTGGCCGAGTCGTGATACTTTGCACGTTCCTTTGCATGACAGGAAGAGGCCGAGCTGCACACCTGTATGCCTTCTACTCGTGGAACCTACATGGCTGTAGGTGATCTGAACACTTGCGCGAAGAGTTGAAGACCTCCTCATGACAACATTGCTTGAAGGAGATGTGGTCCTCATCCATTTAGAGAGTTTGAACGAGGCATCGAGGAAAATCATGTAGTCATTAGTGACACACGAAGAAGGAGTAAAGTACCTGTGCGGTAGAAGGGAGGAGAAGGCTTGCATACCCTCTTTTGAAGTGGTGCTAAAGTGGAAGGCCACACCCACATGGGTTTTTGCATGTGTTCACGGGTTGAAGGAGGAAGGTCGTGTGTGCAAAAGGAGAGGAAGGCCACATAGTCTTTGAGTGTCTGTGTGCAAAAAGACAAGAAGGCTGAAGCATACTTTAATGTAAAAGAGAAGGAATGACGTGTGGGCAAAAAAGAAAAGGTGGCCTGAAGGAGCACACGTGTGGGTGAAGGGCGCATGCCCAAGGCCCTATGGGTTGAGTGTGCTAAATAAGTGAAGAGGGTATTACCTTAGTGTGTGCACAAGTGGAGTGTGCACACATTGAAGAAGGAGGAAAGAACAAATGAAATGAATAAGTTGTGTGTGAAAAAATATTTTACACCCATTGGGGGTTTTATCACACCAAGAAGAAATGGGTAATGTATGCATTCATGCATGCACATTCACATATAAAATAAAATTTAAATCAGTGTGTGTGCATTTGAGGAGTCCGAGAACAAGGGTTATTGCAGAAACTTGAGATCCCATGCAAACATTGCATGAAGATGCACTCAGTTCATGAAATTGAATTGTAGAGAGACTGAAGCTAGGCTGGTGTTAAAGACATCATTAATCTGAGTTTTTCAGTAGTTGAGAAGCCCAAGAAGATTGAGTGGGCATACTAAGTGCAAGAACATATTTTCCAATCATGAATCTTGATGACAGATATTGAGTCATGCTTAGAAGAAGGAGATAAAGCCTGATCAAAGAAGAGGAGTCCTAATCACCACAAGTGATTAGAAGAAGTGAGCAAGGCCAGCAGACTTTATCCAAGGATGTTGAATATGTTTGAAGAGATTAAAAAGAAGAAGAGATAATCGTGTTACTCGAGGAGCCAGGAAAGGACCCCCTGTGAGACTCCTGGTGGAGATGTCTTCAGTGGGAGCTAAAGTAGGCAAGTGGGACTCTAGTAACACTATGTGATGTAGTATAAAGAACCTCCTGTGGGACTCAGGAGAGATTAAATGTGACTCTGTATCGACCATTGTAATTACTAACCAAATTATAGTGGAGAAACCATGTTTGGGTGTTTGACCAACATGGCATGGACGTAGGCCTTTGGAGACGAACCTTGTAATTCCTTGCGTCCTGTGCCTTTAAATTTACTACATCACTTGAGGAAAGGCTGAGAAATACAAGAATTGTGGATCAAGGCCTTAACTATACATAGAGGTTTAATTGATAAAGAATCAATTACTAAAAAGTTTAAAACGATCATTGATTCACCCCCTCCCCCTCTCAGTGATCATACTGATCCGGGCACTTCAAATATGGTAAAATAAATGGAAAGTTTATATGAGTGAATTATATAATGATTATTTCTAATCACTAATCATAAAATATGAATAATATCATATTACTCAACTGACACTCTATATGAGTACAAAAGAGAATAATGATTTTCTCTAAAATCTAGAGTGGTGGGATCTATGGAGGAATAAATGATCCATTTACATCATGTCAGAAATATGGATAGGGAACGCGATCATTGTATCAAAATGTAATGAGGAAATTATTTATGTTTGGAAAATAAGGGAATAAATCAATGAATTGTTTTGAAAAAATAGAGAGTATAATGAATGGAAATAAATTTCGTCATAACGACCTATTTGTAGTTCATTTTTTATGTATGGGGAAACTATTTGTTATATGATTCAATTTTTTATCCTATATCCTACCCCCTACACAAATGATTGAGCAATAATTTAGTAAAATGGGTGAAGTATTTAAATATTTTAACATAGGAATTCAACTGTAAAAACATTTATTTTCATGGTATTTTGATAATAAGATTCATAAAATATATAGGGATTATGTAATGTTTTAGAAGCCTGTATTTCATTATTAACATAAGCTATATTGACTCAATCATGGGTTTATGATTTTAAATTTGATCATAAGTTTAATGTCATAAACACCCATTTGGAAAATTTGTGTCTTAGGAATAGAATGCGGCTAAAGATATTTTTGTAGAACATTTATTGGAATATAACTTATTATTTTAGAATATAATTAGTTATTTGAAGCAGAATTACATCACATTTTTTAGAAATGTGTTTATTGGTTTTGATATCCATTAGGGTTTATATTGTCTTTGATGATAAGATAATATTTGATATTTATAGTATTAGAATTATATTTAAATTATATTAATATTGTTTTGAAAAAAAGGACAACCTACATGCTGGGTGAAAAACCATCACATATTAAATAGATAAATGACATAAACCCATAAATAAAGGGAATCAAGTGTGTTGATCCTATAAATAGAATATGTGATGTACTTATTAATATAATTTTAAAAACAAAAAATCGTTTTATAGATAAATATTATGTTTATTTTGGGTAACATACTATTAGATAAAATCATTTGTTTAATATTTCATGATATTTATAGAGTTATTTTATTACTGGATCGTATATATTAACATTTATTTTATCATAAAGAATTGTTTAGGAAGAATGAATCCAAATATTAGGGGGTGTATGAGAAAATTGAATAAGATCACATTTTTTGTGAAAAAACAATTAATATTGAGAATATTGAGAATAATTAGAATGTATGGTTTTTTATTTGCGGAATAGTATAATTTTAACCATTGGTATAATTTTTTATAAAAAAATTATTATTTCATCATATGTAGGTTTCTAAATTTTGGATATTATATTTCCTTATTGAAACCATTTAAGTTGTATTTATTATTTAACGATTGGATAAATATATTATTATTATTTTATAGTTTTTAAAATCCATAAAATGTTAATTTTAGAACTTCCAGAATAAAACATTTTAGATTGGATATTCATTTCGTGGATTAAGAATTTAATTGGAAATTAAAAATAGAATACCAAAAGTGTTAATTTTTACTTTAAATATAACAAGTTATTATACATCCTTACATTCTTATATAGTTATTGAATTCATAAAAATTTGTAAAATGATATAGGAATTGAAATTTTATCATATTAACTTTTTATCAGTTTTATCAATGTTCTTTTAACTCATCACATATTTATGGTTTTTATGTCCACAAACATCCATTGATCAGTCACATTCATATGATCAATATTATACATCAGTCTAGATAATTATATATGATTTATTAAATTCACATATCATAACTTATCAAAAATAATCATCTACTTGGAGACAAAGTAATGTGTTATTCTATATGACCTTCATACTTCCCTTTCTCTATTTTTGAGAGTTTTTTTATTAATCCTTTTAGGATATTTTTTTCAACAATGATATTTTGAAATGCCCTACCCTTGATTTTCGAGATCATTTTTAAATTATTAGGTCCATTTTATTGAAGTTTGTAGAATTTAATAACCAATGATTAAAAATAATAAATATTCATTTTAATGAATATATGACAGACTATATAAATTTTACAATGGAATTTAACCCCATTAGACATTATGGAATATTTCTTTTTAAATAAATTTTTCCTCTTTGATAGATTGAAGCCGATTTAACCCTGAGTAAAAATGAACTGTAATATTTTATAGCATTATAAACTATCAATTTAAATAATGGGTGTTAAAAATAATAGAAAAGTATGAAAATTATGTTTAAATATTGATTAAAAAAGAAATAAAAAACATTAAAAAATGTAATATTCCCTAAAAATAGTATGTTTCTAAAAGATAGATTAGGTACTCTTTGAAAAAATATTTTGAAATTGAATAATACTAAAATAAAAAATTATATTTGACTAAAATAAGCTTTATTTTTAAAATTATCATATCTGAATTATATGAGGGAATAATTTACGGATTTTTCCAAAATGATACATTTATCGGTGAATAATGAAAATGAAAAATTTTTATTAAAAACTTCTTTTTCATTAAAATAACATTTGAAGATAAATTTTATTAAAAATTATATTAATTGTATAATTAGTTTAATTATAATCAAATTTAACTAATTTAATTCATTTGAATATATTTTTTAAAAATTTTATAATTTAAAATCTTATATATTTTTGACAATTTTCACTTTTAAACACACTTTTTTATCGTGCCTACAAGTATAATTTAAATTTGTATCTAAAATTTCCATGAATTTATTTTTGATAAATAAAATAAATATAAGGAAAAAAAATATTTTATATTATGTAATAAAGTAATACAAATTTTTTACAACAATGAATAGTGAAAATGTTTAAAATTAATTACTCCAATTAATGTAAAAAATATTTTCTCAAGGGATAAGCTAAGAATATATGTGTTAAAAGATCCTAAAACAATTCCAAAACCCATTGTATGGACATATTTAGACTCTATAACCAATAATCATCGATAATGACACAGTATGACTCATGTTTCCTAATAATATCATTGGTGTAATTGAATCCTTAAAATAATTTCATATATGTCCTCTCCCTAACTTATATAAGTACACCATTGTCCTCCACTAATCAAAAATCCAAATAAACTTTTATTGTAAAAAAAATTACTCTAATAATTCATATATTCCCATAAACATAACCTATATCCATGGTTCGATCAAATATGCATTATAGGATGCTTTTTTCTAAAAAAAATTAAAGAATTTGTATAAAAAAATTAATGTTATTGAACAAGTGTTTTTTCTTTATATCAAATTAAAAATCCTTAAAATATCATATAATATGACTATATAATTACCTGAATATCTAACATCTAATGATATGTGATTATGTTATTGTGATGAAATATATTTATTGCAACTTCTTTAAAATAGGATATAAAATCGATTATCATGTGTGTGATGGACTACAGACTCATAAAGAAATGTAATTCAATTCCCATCACCCCCTTGAAATAATGGATAAAATGATTTATTGAAAAATTTATATATATTAATGATATTGTTAAACTTATTTAATTTTAATAACACATATATTTTCATACGTTTAATCAAATGTAGAATATGATAATTTCCTTCAAGTGTATGAAAAATTACCACCTCAGAAAGCGATGAAGTTAATTTTTCCCATACACTTTACATAAAAGGTTATAAGGATAAATTTATTTAATATAAATTATATATATTAAATTTTAATTATTCATAATAATCAATTTTCACTCACATCCCCATCATTTCACACATATTTAAATTATAACAATTCACATGTGTACCCATGACATTCTCTTTCAATAAAGCTATGTAATCTAATTTAAATGTTCAAAAATAGTATATTATGATAAAAATATATTAATTGAAAAAATAAAATACCTTCAATTATTATCCTTCAGTAGATTATGGAACTATAAAATTCCAAAGAACCAAAACATTCATGATGAAACATGAGTGAGAAAATAAGACGAACAAAAAATAAAACAATGAAGATAATCAAATATTATTAATGAAAATTATATAGTATTTTATAATATATTAATATATAATAATAAAAATATGAATATGGATTTACTATAAATTAATGAAATGATTAAAACCATTTTACATGATTTTAAATCATGTTTATCAAAAAATAATTGTTATGAAGGGGTATTCATCTCGATTTGTCATTATTGAGGCATATCGTAATGTTATACATGTAATTTTGTTTATATAGTGTATATAAATTCCCATAGACATGTAATAACATGATTATATAAAAAATCATTGTATTCTAAGTTTCAATATTAATTATTTAAACCAATGGGATTTCACATAAATGTTACCAAGTGGTAATGAATTATATAAGTGAATTTATTTTAGTTGAGGTATATTACTTATTCACATTATTTTATATTCTATTATTATGAGTTTATATTCATTTATACCTATTTAAAATTATATCCACATGTTTTATGCCCATTTACATTTTATACAAATATTTATTTCATTGTTTAATTCTCAACCGAATAATATATTATTTATAAGGGTTTACATCACAATATCAATTTAATTGGGATTTATTTTTATAGAATAGAAATTTAAGGAAATTATTTGATCATGCTCTAGTAAAACCAATTAATTTTATTCTCCTTATGGTTTTCAATAATATTTCAAGTATTATTTCCATTTCTCCACCCATTGGTAAATAAAATTGTATATTAAATGTGTTTAAGATAATTGATTATATTTCACTCTGAATTTGAAAATACATTTTTTAGAATACTTATTTTCTAAAAATGTTATAAAAATATTATTATACCATTTTCAAATGACTTATCAGAAAAAAAATAGATTTTTTATTTTAATTTTTTTTTATGGAATAATCATGTTATTTTAAAAATGATGCCCATTTTAATATTACAAAAAAATGAAATGATTAATTGGTTTAAGATTTATGGGAATAATAGAATTTACAACATTCATAAGGGAAAAATGTTTTAAATATTTTATTATAATGACCAATGGTTATTTAAAAAATGTCTTCATCATTTTTTATAAAGAATTAGTTTTAATATCTTATTTTCAAGTTGAAATTGATATTTTTCCCATGAATGTTTTTAGATATATTTTTTTGGTAAATATATTTTTCAACGAAAACAACTCTATATAATAATTTTTCACTTTTTGAGAAATGTTTTATTGATACAATAATTATTCAATCTATGAATGTTTTATGATCATTTTATCCAAGGAAATTATTAGAATTCACTTTATTGATTCAAATTTCTAGTCCATAACAATCCATTGAAATATTAACATTACTATGATCCCTAGAAAATTAATTTCCTTAAAATATCCATATTTTTAATCTTAGATGTGTTTATTTATTAAAAAATATATTTTTAGGTAAATAGTGTTCTATAATTAATGTTATTTGTTTGTATGGGGATATATTAATATATCTATTTTCATGACATAATATGGATATTTGATGACATAGTATGTTGTTCATCAATTAAATATATTATTACATATATTATGAATATTTTGGACCTAAAATGATGGGTGGTGGAATTAATTAATATCCTCTATATGCATCGATAGTCTAATGTGGTGAATTATTAAGATATGATTTTATTGGGTTTTGCCCATATTTTATACTGTCTTCGAAAAGGACATGAAATTAGATGTATCATGATTCCTATGACCATTAAATTTAATAATTAATCACTTCATTAATAATTTAGTTCATGTTATCTATGCTATTTTTAAAATGATAACATATCTTGATTCATTTCATTCTAATTTATTGAATAAATGGACTATGTTGTATGTCATTTACCTTTAAAAATTGATTATTCCTTATCTGTTCATGATATTAAAGCTATTTAAATAGAATATATTCTCATTTATTTACCATTAACTAATTATTTTTCTTTATCTAATAATTATATTCATGTTTATTAAAATGAATGTGTGTTCAATTATTTATCTTTCCATATTGGCTATTACTTATTTATTAATGATATAAACATTATTAAAATGTAATTTGTTTTTAGTTATTTAACATTCCATATTGAGTAATGTTTTTTATTCATGATAGTCATTTTATTTAAATGTGATATTGTTAAGTTATCTACATTTCCATAATGATTATTCTATATTTATTCATGATACACCGATTAATTAAATAATACATGCAGTAAGTTATTTACCATACCATATTGATTATTAATTATCTAATCATAATAATCAATTTATTGATTTAGTGGAATATCTGGTAATATATATACCTTCACATGTGGATTATTCTGTAATTATTATTTCTGATTTAGTATTCATATCTTATAATTTCAATGAATGTTACTATGAAATTATTTGTATCCTTATATTTTTCCATTACTATGTATCTAGGATGTGTATTATATGGATATTAAAGGATATAATAGTGAAAATAATGATAATCCTGAAAAAAATTATTATAATTTTTTTTAAATGTAATTTGGTAATAATGTATATATTCAATTTACAATGTCTTAAAAACTATACGGTCCATTTGTATGTGATTCATTGTATATTTGGACGATGCAATCAAGTGCTCACCGACTTTGGGATACTTGGGTTGCACTCTTTATAATCCCTAAAAAATCATAATGAATCCATATAAATATAACATGTTTCATATCCATTTTAAATGTGTCTATATTATAAAACTATTCATAAATACATACATAATAAAAACATGGTAATTCCATGTAATATTAATGGTTGTCCCATGATATACGATAATATTCTTGGTAAATACCATACAATTATGATTATAATATATATGAAAATTAAAATAATACATATAATATATATGTGTTTTAGTTGATATTTTGATAAATTAATTGATTTATGGAGTCTAGGTGATCATCCATAAATATAATTTACGAAATATATATTATTCAAAGTGTAAGGGAAATAAAATAAAAATCATTATTATACACAGTGGATATTTGGGAATGATAAAAGTAGTGATGGATAATTCATTTGATAGAGAAGATCATTTAATAATACATCCAATGATGCAAGTAGGATTATATCATTTGTAAAATATTTTTTTCTAATAAAAAATATTTCAAAATTCATTGATGTTGGTCAGAAATAAATTTTAAAGATATTAAGAAAATTTATTTTGATGTTATAAATAACATTGATATTTTGAAAAACATTGTTATAGTTAATGTATTTTGATAAATATAGGTGAATAAAATTTCCTTTTAGAATACATGAAAACAACTTGAGGATTGTTAATAGAAAACTCAAATTAGGGTGGAATGATGTGTTCTCATGTAATACATTGAATATATTTTCTTTTCCCTCGAAGATAAAAACGACCCAAGTCAGAAAAGTTAATTATTACATTAAAAAAATTATATAATTAAAAAATGATAGAAAATTAAATTAATAAATTATTTAGGAATAGATAATTATTTTCCTAAAACAATGAAATGAATATGGTAATTTAAGATGATGATTCAATGTAAATAAATTAATTGGTAAGGTCAGTTTCCGTTGAAACATGTTAATATGAGTCATTGATAAAATAAAATATTGATAACATATTTAAACGACCTAATATAATAATATTTTAAGAAAATAATGTGGGATTATTAAATAAATAAAATAAAAATTCCTAGGATATATTATCTTTCAAAATTAATCATCATTTGAAATATATATTATTTGAAAAATCATTACATTAAAAGTAATAAATGAATAAAAATATCATATTAACATTACCACCAAATAGACATTGTAGAGTCCTAAAATGAAATAAATTTCTTATAATTGAATTGAATAAGGATTTTGGTATACAATTAAATATAAGTTATGGTGTGTAATATCAAACATTTCTAACATAATTGAAAAAAGATACAAATAACCCATTCATAAATCATACATATAAATATATTATTTAACCACTAATAAAAATTAACTATCTAAATCATATAGTTATGAGTATTATTCTCACTTATTTTAATTTTTAAACTTCTTTTATGATCAATTTGTTTCAAATATATTAGTTATATATATTTTTTTCATCTTTTAATGTAGATCGAATTGAGTATTTTTCTTGAAGTCAATTCATAATGATGGTGTTGATTCTATTCAATATATTCAATTTTGATAATTTTAATATCATTATAGTATCGTTAATAGAAATATCTTATTTATTAATAGTGTCCTAATTTCACTTAATATTTATATTGGTTATGATGATGTGGGTGATTAGATTGTATTGGGAAAAATATTTATGTGAATAAAGAGTGGTATTAATAATAACATAAAATATAATATATTCATCCAAAAACAAAAAAAATTCTATATTATTTATTGTATAACCATAAATTTATTCCACAGTTATCTACGATGGTAATTTCTATCATTATTGAATTATGTGGTTAAACTGACTATAAAATATGAAAATATATAACCTATAGAATAATATAGTAAAAAACAATATTCTTTCATAATAATATCAATTTTATAACAGAGTAATGGTATTTTTTATATTTTATCAAAGAGGTGAATTAGGTTATATAATAGTAAAATAATTAATAACATACTATAGTAACAAAATGTGTCACTTTTATGTGGGTAGATTACACTTACACACAAGTCGATCCTTTGAACAAATATAATGTAAATGAGGTATGAATTGGTTTATATGTGAATAATATTGATAAACTATTTACGTATAATTTATATTAATTAAATATCCCCTTTATAAAATATTAGTGATGTGACAATGATAAACTGACAGTGTTGTTTACAGAAAACATAATTCATACATAACATTAATGAAATTTAAATTGTTTAGGTGGTATGTATTAGAGACAAAAATGGTTATACAATATTTATAATAAACTTTCAGAATATTAATATAAGAAACCATCCTTATTAATTTAAATAATCTACAATTTATTCTATAAATTACTTCCTTCTAAATTGAGGATATTTTCAAGTTTATATCATTAGTTAATTGGGACATAAATACATTCATAATATTTCACATAAATATAGATTGGACACCATACAAAAGTATTCATTTCTTCCAAATTATATAAATTTTCAAATTTAACATGATTTTCATTGAAAATTCATAAATAATTGTACTTGGCTTCCTTATTTGACTTTCACATACTTATAACCTATGTAAATCATATAAAAACCTGGGATGAGAACATAAATCTCACTAAGGGATATGAAAACAAAGAAAGAACATATTAGTCCATGAATAATTTTATCATATAAAATTATTTTCAAAAGTTATACTTATCACACATATATACAATTTTTTTGAAACATGATATTTCCACAAGATCCCAAGAAACATAATAACATATATAGAAACAGAAATTAATATTCGGGAATTACATACATAATCTTGTAACCCTCTTGGGTACCTTATAATTCGTAACCCTCACAACTACTGTACAATTTATGTACCCATCACAGTTATACTTTAAATAACCACATGGATGACCTACAATACACACATACATAATTAATATGAATGAGATATAGGTCCCACCCTAAAAAATTAAAAATTCCCAAAAATCATTACATAATCATACAACCTGATTAATTTTATAAAAACAGTGCTTTTGAATGTCGTTAAAACAAAATATTAAGTGAGGTTTCTAAATGAAATGTCCATTATAAATATCATTTAATTGAAGAGAGACTTAATAGAGTTTATTTAATATGTACATACATATTATATACGTATAATGTAACATATTTTAATGAAAATTCATCGCCCAATAAAATTCATTAAAACATAAATAGTGATCTATAAAGTTAACCCCAACAATGGAAATCAGGTTCTGAATTCCCTTACTTAGGGTTTGTATTAAAGAAAACAAGTTTAAAACTCCTTTATTGTGGTAAAAATTCTGTTATTAATATGTCATAGAAACATATTAATATATATAATACCTTAAATGATCATTTAATTACATAATTTATCCCTTTTTTAGTGAGCATTTAGTTCCATGCATTATTTTGGGTTTGTTATTTACATGATTGGCCTAATCAGTTATAAATAAATATTCGTATTGAATGAAAGTGAAAATACATAATTATAATGAAGTGGTATTTTCGTATTTTATTAACAATAAATTATACAATTTAACATTTTGAATTCTTAAATAAGGATGATTATGATGTTAAAACATTATTTCTATTTGTTTATGTAATTTTGGTGATTCTTTGATCATAAGGAACTCATTTTGTTTTATAAATCCAAAACATGTGTAAAAAATGATTCTAGAACCTTATATAAGATATAATACATAAATTATAAATATTTTCAACCATGAAAATAGTTTCAACACCATTCTTGATGAATGTACATGTAAATTTAAATCACATCGCCCATGATGTCGGTAAATCGATAAATGGCGGTAAGTATTTTAATTTCATAACTAATTGGAAGAGGATAAGAAGTATAATGGTATGTATTCTATATAAAATATTAAATCCAGAATAAGTTTGATATTTTGTCGTTATGTCCTCCTGTATAAGTGAAGATGAATAAAGAATAAGAATAGAATAGAAAATGAAAAGAAATGAAAGAAAACTAATGAGGATGTTTACCTTTGAAACTCTTCTCCTTGAAATTCCTCTTAAGGGCTTTGGTTTTGTCCTTTTGGTAAGACCAATATCTCTATGATATGTGAAATAGACAGTGAAGGAGTATTTTTTATATAATTGGTAAGGCTCATGGATTGAGAGGTGTGGGAGTAAATGGGAATGAGGATGGTATTTATAATGGTGGAGAGAAGATACTTTACATTATTTCAATCATTATAATAATATTTCTTCTCAAGACTATAGAATAGTCCTAATTCATGTGATCTAAAATACTAATAATGGTGTTTGAGTTCTAACCATTGTGTATTACATCAATTATAATGTCATAAATACTGTATTTAACTAATAATTTGAATATACGGTATTTTATCATATTTCACCAATCATTAAAAAGTCAAGAATATTAGAAAAACCAAAAAAAATTCACCCAAACCAATTTTTTATGTCTAAAATTCAAAAATGAAAACCATTTTTTGAAAAATAGTTTTATAAATATTATTAATTATATTTTGAAAGAAAATCATACAATATTCAAAATGTAAAAATTTTAATTTTATAACTGCTTTTATATCACATTGAATAATTAACCAAGTTGTCATTATCATAAAATATTAAGAAAATAAAATTATCATACAATTTACTATTCATTACGGTTATATTACTATTCATAATACTCTTCAAAAGGGTGTGTTACTACTAACCAAAAATCACATTGGTTCCATCTGACTCCAAATAACTTACTGATCATAATTTTTGATGACCATTTATCAAAATTCAAATCATAGAAGTGGGAAAATAATGATTAAAGGATAGTTATAAATAACTACTTAAAACAAATTTTATACATTTCAATTTATTTTTAAAACCTTGGGGTGTTACATTCTCCCCACCTTTCAGAAATTGCATCCTCATAATTTTATTTACTTATTAAACAAGTGATGGAACCTCTCCCTCATAGAATTTTATTACACTCATGTTTTTTCTTATACCATGTAGTTTCTCAAAAAAAACCTTACCTAGTGTATTTCCTTATTCTACAATATCTATTCCATTTGATCACGAATCTGAATGTGTTTCTCCTTAGAATAATGGTTCTATTCAAGCTGTATCAACCCGATATTTTATGAGATTTTTTTTTTAATTTCATTGATGTCTTATGCCGTACGTTACACCAATATTCTCTTTTGCTATACGCAACACCGTATTAGCTTGAAGTATACTCCATACTATTCTTCTCTCATGTTACACAAAATTTCAAGTTCATTTTGTAGAAATTATTCTATGAGACATTAAATATAGATTTAGTTCAATGTATAAATGAAATATGTTTTTATTTTATTATACGCAACACCGAAGAAATATTTAAATACACATAGTCCTGACTTGACTTTTATTTCAAGCAATAATGACCTTCCTCGATAGCGTGTGTAGTACGCAATATCGAGTTTCAATAAAAAAAGATATTATTATAATATTATTATGAACTAGCCGTTTTAAATAGTAATACCCATTTTTTTTTGAAATTTTATAAATTTTATCTTTCAAAATGGACTTCATTTTTGGATTTGGAATATCGAAAATAGCCTAGGGTGAATTTTTGGTATTTTTTTGAAAACTTTCAATTTTTTTTTTGAATAGTGAAAACACTACATTAGTATTAAAAAACTAAATTTTTATTTAAATAATTCTTTATTTTATTAAAACATTTTTTAGGTCAAAATTCATACACAATAATTATATAAAATCAATGTAATTCATTGTAGTCATTTTATAATAATTTTTGATATATATATTTTTTATTGAACTTTTCAACGTCTTTTACCCACCTCCTAGGAGAATTTGAACATTTATATAAAACATAATTTTACTGCTACTGTGAGTGGAATTTCAAAAATCTGAGAGACACAATTAATATCAAGGAGAAATATGAGGTTGAATAAGATAATAATTATTTTTTGGGAATAATAACTTTTTACTTTTATTTACCACGGTAAAAAGTAAATAGGGTAATTTAGGGTAAAAATGTTATTATTATTACTCTAACACGTGCCCTATTACTATTGGATAAATTTAATTCGACGAAAAAAACCTTATAAATAAAATATTACCCTTTAGGTCCACTTGGATTTTATTAGGACTGTTATTGTTATTTTATTTAAGGAAGAGTTGTAATAGTTAAAATCAACGTTTAATAACTAGAACATTTTTAATATAGGGTTATACATAAGATAAAATCGACTAAAAATATTGAATATAATGATAAGAATATTATCTACATAATGGTATTTTATTTATAATTTTTAGATATTAAATAATTTAATTTATATATGACACAATGATGATGAGGTAATTACATATTAATGAAAAATTAACATAATTAATGTTATAAATACACAAATAAATGTAATTTGAGACTTTATAAAAATTAAAATAATTTTATCGGATAATATGAAATTTTAGAATTGATTTAATTAACTTTTTCTAACAAATAATGCCGTTATGATTTAAAAAAAAATTAATTACCAAATAGTGTCGAAATTTACAAAAAATAATTTTTAAAACAAATATTATATTATTAATTTTTATTTTATTTATAAAAATCTAAGGATCATCATAATGAAATATATAAGGTTATATATATTAATAATGAACCACTTGGGGTTCGTTTGGCTTGTTATAGTATGCTTAATAACCATATAATGTATGAAAACAAGAAGACAAAATAAAAGTTAAATTATTTATCATAGAGTTAAATCTAAGTTATAATGTTAAAATAGTAACATACACTTGTCTAAAACCTATTGGTTGAGAGGATTTCGACCCATACCCACATTAACTTTGATATAAATTAATTTGGAGTTATTGTAAACTGGATATGTCATTATTATAATATAATATTTTATATTTTTTCTAAGATGCCCCTCTCCTCCCTAATAAAACGAGACCTCCTCCCTCTTCTGTTTACAAAATTTTGAGCTTTCATGCCCAATAAAACCCTGCCCATTTCCCTTCTCAACTTCCCTAGAAACATTATAGTGGTTTTGGTCTAATTAAAAGTCTAAATCTAGTTCCTTAAGAGGATGGTTAAAAGTGGTGCGTCGAAAAAGAGGAGGATAGGATAAGTATGAAGCATATCAGACATAAGGTATGTGATAACTTTTCAAAACTCATTTTTATCTGAGATTGTTTATTCGTAAGTATTTACTAGGGTTATATTTTTCATCCATGCCCATAAAATTTTTTCTCATAAGGTGTTTAATATTCATACATGTTTGATAAATGTCATTGTAACATCCCAAGTAAGTAATGGTAAAAGATATTTTTATCTGTGTCTATTAATGATTAAGATAGTGTTTTAGAGGCTTAAAATGAAAATAAATCCAATCATAAGCATTGAATACACTAATATTCTTAAAAGATTGTTTTACTGCCTTATGATGGAAAACCCTTTTTAAATATATCTTTTGAAAATTTTATAAACTATTTTTGTCAAAATAAACTTATTCTTTATGATTGGGACATCAAAATTTACTTTTTGTGAATTTTTGGTATTTTTCTGACAATGTTCATTTTTTAATGAATAGTGAAAAAATACTGCATTTTACATCAAAACTGCTTTTTAATCTAATTTATTTATATGATTAGATTATCTTTTGAATTGTTTTTGAAGTGAAATTATAATATATTTTTCCCATTTTATCCAATGGTGGTTATTGGAATCAATTTCACTTTGAAATTGGACTTAAACTAGTGTTAATCTTTTGATACTTATTGTTTCATAAAAACACGCTATTTTCTCTGACAACGGGAATTAATTATTAAATTAATTAATGTGACTTATATATTTTGAATTTTGTAAAATAGACTTCATTTTTGAATTCGTAATATCAAATATAGATTACGGTGAATTTTTGGTAATTTTCTGAAAATCTTCAATTTTTGATGATTAGTGAAACCACTAAGTGGTACTTATAAAGACTGATTTTCCGTTTAAATGAAATTTTTCCATCATTGTGTTTTGAATTTCAAAAATCTGACATACATGGTTGTCAATAAGAAATAAAATGTGGTTCAATGAGATTATAATAATTTTTTGGTGAATAGTAACTTATTAAGTTCTTAATCGCGATTAGTGGTAATTAGTGTAGTTTAAGGTAAAAATAATGCTTTAAAAAATAATATGAGCTTGAAACATGTCCTACCCTCATTGGTTGTGTCATGGAAGACAAAGAAAAGCCATGGGTCAACTTGGGGACCCTATGGATCCACTTTGGTTGGGAAATGACATAAATTACTTTTTATTTAATGTAAAAGTAAAAATGAGACAAACATAATATGTTTTACGAAAACAATTTTTACATCAGGGTATAAAGATAAGATTTTTGATTATAAATAGTCATTGGAAATATAAAAAGATTTCCTACATCATAGTATTTTTTTTATAATTTTTATACATTAAATAAATTAAATTATTTATGACATAATAATGATGCAGTGATGACATCATTATTTGACGATTTAAATAAAATGGAAAGATAATGTGAAATCTATGAACTACACATGTCCAAATCTTATTGGATGTGTATATTTCGAACCCTTGTCACCTTATCAACGAATTATATCAATGTGGGTCCTTTTGAAAGCGAAACAAATTTTCAAATAATGGAATATTTCTTTATATTCCAAAAGTGCCCCTCCTCTCCTCTTATAATAGGCCCCCACCTCTACCTCATTTCACACACTCCTCAAACCTTCGGCTCGGCCAACCCCTGCCCATTTACTCTATCCAAATCCCTCTCCTCATCCTAGAGGATTCCCTTTGGGCAGAATCCTTTCAAAGGAAGCCTTTAGGCTCAAATCAATAGGAGTTACACTTTTAAAGGTAATTAATTCTCTCATGTTCATTTGTTTTATTTTGCATCTCCAACCCCCTAAACAATTTTTATTTGCTTCTTTTGTAACAACACCAGTATTTTCAATATACTAGGATTTTTTATAGGATTTATTCGAGCTACACTCTCACACAACTACATCAAATGGTTAAAGAACATACGGTTTCCGTGGATGGCGAAATTCTGCATCCTGAAACGATGATTGTTCAATACTCATTTAACACCTTCAAAGGTGGCCATTATTATGTCACTATTTTTATATATGATATATAAAAGTTTTATTGTTTCCTTAAGTTTCTGTTTTTTTCATTTTTGGCATACCTTTATGGTTTCCATTATGGGTAAACACGATATTTTCATTTTAGGAAGTGCGGACTACCGCCCCCTGAAAGTGATTTGATTCGTTAATAACATATGTGGGATGTGTAAAGGATAAAGTTAATGATATTATATATGTTATTATACTGTAATTATAATATACTCTTATATCATTATGATTCCATTCTAGAAAATACGAAATCGAAATGGAAGTAGCGTTCATGCGTACGTACGGCTTACCGTCCCCATGAACGGTGCATTTCATTTCTTACCTCTAAATGTGATGTAATATTATAAATACATGTATATGATGAATATATATGATATATATGTTATCCAAATCATTAATATCATTCTAGATATAACGAACCATTGACCAAATTAAAAACATGTAAGTGTAAGAAGTCTATTTTTTACTTAAGAACCAAATACCGACAAAATGAACATTATTAACTTAAATGATTAAATGATGTTCATAACATGGTATAAAAGGAATAATTAACTTGAAAAAGGTTCATAAGAAAGTAGAGATTAACTCAAGTTTATTATTTAGGAGATTAAAGAACGGTCGGGTCATGTCGGATACGAGGTATGGGACTTCGTCTCAATCTCCTTTCATTGAGGCATATTTTATTTCATACACAAAGGGGTTTATACGGTTTATAAACCCCTTTGACTTTTACTTTTATTAAAAAGGAATCTTTTTTATACGAAGCGTTTACTAGATGACAAAAGGGAATGTTTTTGTCGTACGTATGCGGTGACAACGACTTCTCCACCGGCGTGACCGTTATTTGAGTTTCGGCTTCCTCTACAAGCCATACCTTCTTTTTAAAAGAAAAATAAATACCATGTTTTACTTTTCGTTTATTTTGGTATTGAAAATGGTTTTTACAATGTTTTTATATCAATGTGTTGTATTGATATCTCGTGATTGAAATATGGAAATTTTATGTTCCCTTTATGCATGTTTTATGTGATATGATTATGTTATGGTTCATGGGCATTATTATGAAGACGGGTGGTTCCGTGATAAACTAAGGGCAGGTGAGCCCGTTATAGCTCTCCAATGCATTGGGTAACGCGAAGTAGTGAAACATTAAGGTTTCTCCGAAGAGATTTTAGGGAATATACTGTGATGGGTATTCCAAATGTAACCAAGAGGGTTACTCCCTACGTAAGAATGTTATGAATGCCTCAAGTTACCTTTATGTATTATGATTTCTATGATTTATTCATGATTTTATGAGGTATGTTAAAGTGCATATGTTTTATGGGTAAATTATGATTTCATTCTTATGTATATATGAACTCATGTTTCCTTTCCATGTTTTTATAACCCATACTGAGCTTTTTATGCTCATCCCAAGTTTTTTTGAAATGTTTTTCACAGGTCAAGGGAAAGGTACATGATATGATGACAGTGTCAAGGAAGTGTCATGAAATAATCCATGTTTTATTTTAAATGTGTTTCCATTGATGGGAATGAAGAATACTATCTTTATGTAACCACTTTGTTTATATGTGGGATGTAAAGCAAGTTTTATGATCTAATTCTCTAAAACACTAAACCTGAAAAGATCCTCAATGTGTAATCTTGTAATAACTCAAGATTAAGTAAGGTTTAAAGCTGGGGCCTTATAGTTGGTATCAGAGGTCGGTTTAGATAACTTTAGGAGTTAGAATTCTATTAAATGATTATCCAAAAGAAAAATTTCTTTGAAATGATATAGCATTTGAAGATTACCATGTTGCTTCATCTAAGACATGTTTGTTCAGAATGGTTTTCCGCAGAGGAAACAGGGAAGCAGTGCTAGGAAGGCATACAGAAGGAAATAACCTTCCAAATTAGCATCCAGAAATGGTCGGAATTGGAACTGAATAGTTTGTTGTAGTAATGGCGCAGTTGACTCAAGCGATAAATGGTGGTGGTATCCATGCACGAGATTATCCAGATCAACCGCAGAGGAACATGTCAGTGGTGGAACATTTCATGAGGCAACATCCACCATTATTTAGAGGATCATCTGACCCTGTGCTAGGTGAAAGGTGGATTAAAGCACTGGAGAAGATTGTTGATGTCATGGGGTGTTCAGAAAATCAATAGGTTAGTCTTGCTATTTACCGTTTGGAGGGTGAAGCAGATCAGTGGTGGTCTATGGTTAAAAATATCAGGGACGCCGATGAGATTGATGCTCTTAACTGGGATGAATTCAAAGGTATGTTTCTTGAGAGGTATTTTCCTAATGTTGTTTGACATAGGATGGAAAAGAAATTCTTGGAATTGAGGAATGAAGAAGTCTCAGTGGCCGCCTATGAAGAATGGTTCACTCGATTGGAAAGGTATGCTCCAAATTTTATCCGAGACCTTGATAGTAAAATCAATCGTTCTTACTCAGGACTAAAGAGAAAATATCGAAGGGCATTAGCTTCTCTTGAGTTTAAAAGTTATGAATAGCTTGTTCGATGTGCTGAGAAGGTGGAAATGGAGTTTACCGATGACCAGGTGTTCTATAACAACCAGCAGAAGAAGAGACCGAGGTGGCAGGAGAAAGGTAGGAATTCTTCAAAAAAGTCGGATGGTAAGAGAACTATGTTTCCAGTTTGTGATAAATGTGGCAAAAGGCATGCTGGGGAATGTCTTCTGAATTCTAGAAAGTGCTACCGATGTGGTAAGATGGGACATAAGGATCGTGATTGCACTGAAATGGATCAAGGTGAAGGTAAGAACAAATTTTATTTACAGTTAGTGAAATGTTATAAGTGCAATGAGATGGGTCACTATGCAAACGAGTGTCCGGCAAATAGCTTGATTGATGGGAATCAGTTAGACTACAAGCAGAAATGGGTGGTGATATCCTTTACAACTACTTCAGCAGATGTCGGGCCATCAAATGAAGTTGTATCAGGTACTTTGTTTTTCCAGATTATTCCAGTGTGTTGTTTGATTTGGGGTCTACACATTCTTTCATCTCTGAAACCTTTTCTAGTAAAATGGGAATACCATCTCAAGAAATGACTCCTGAACTTTTGGTAAAAACACCTGGGGGAAATGTTGAGGTGAAACGAATTTATAAGAATCTTCCTATCCTTATCTGTGGAAAGAACCTACTTGCAAACCATATTGTTCTACCTCTAGTAGAGTTTGATGTTATCTTGGGTATGGATTGGATCTCTATTTACCACGTTAAGATTGAATGTAGAGCTAAAGAAGTTTCTTTTCAGAAAGACTTTCAGTTTGTTAACAGGAATGAACCCTTACTTTTGATAACATATCAAGAGGCCGAGAAACTTGTAAAAGATGGAAATGAATGTTACCTTGCACACATCGTTGAAAATAAAGGAACTGTTCAGATTAATGATGTGCCAGTGGTAAATGAGTATCCTGATGTTTTTCCTGATGAGTTGCCTGGAATAATACCAGATCGGGATGTTGAGTTTACTGTTGACTTAGTTCCTGATGCTAAGCCAATTTCAAAACCCCCTTATCGAATGGCACAAATTGAACTTTTAGAGTAGAAGGAGCAATTGCAAGATTTATTAGAGAAAGGTTTCATTAGACCTAGCACATCACCATGGGGTGCTCCTATTTTATTTGTTAAAAAGAAAGATGGTTCTATGAAACTTTTCATTGATTATAGAGCCTTTATTAATATCATTGTTAAGAACAAATATCCTTTGCCTCATATCGATGATTTGTTTGATCAGCTCTAGGGAGCTCAGTTTTTTTCAAAGATTGACCTGAGATCGGGGTACCATCAGATGAAGGTAAAGGAGGAAGATATTCCGAAGACCGCGTTCCGTACGAGATATGGCCATTATGAATTTGTAGTAATGCTTTTTGGGCTAACCAATGCACCTGCTGTATTCATGGACTTAATGAATAGAATTTTCCATGAGTTCTTGGATAAGTTTGTGGTGGTTTTCATTGATGATATTTTGGTGTTTTCTAAAAGTAAAGAGGAGCATGAAAGACATTTAAGGGTTATCTTTCAAACCTTAAAAGAAAAGATCTGTATGGGAAATTCAACAAGTGTGAGTTTTGGTTGCAACAAATTTCTTTCCTTGGTCACATTGTTTCTAAAGATGGAATAACTGTTGATCCTGCAAAAACAAATGTTGTGGAAGAATGGCCAAGACCCACAAATGTAATCGAGATTCGTAGCTTCCTTGGATTGGCGGGCAATTAACGAAGGTTTGTTAGAAATTTTTCACGGTTATCTAGTCTAATGAATAAGCTAACTCGGAAGGGAGTTATGTTTATCTGGACAAAAGAATGTGATGATTGTTTTTAGGAATTGAAAAGAAGATTGGTGAATGCTCCAGTTTTGGCACTACATTCCAGGAATGGTGAGTTTGTTATATACAGTGATGCTTCATTGAAAGTACTTGGTTGCGTCCTAATGCAGAATGATCAGGTAATTGCTTATGCTTCACGACAGAAGAAAACTCATGAGGTAAATTACCCTACACATGATTTGGAATTCGCTGCTGTTGTTTTTGCTTTAAAAATTTGGAGGCATCATTTGTATGGAGTAAAGTGTGAAATATATACCGATAACAAAAGTTTAAAGTATATATTCACTCAGAAAGAGTTAAACATGAGACAGAGGAGATGGCTAGAATTAATCAAGGATTATGATTGTACAATTCATTACCATCCGGGAAAAGCAAATAAAGTGGCTGATGCTTTGAGTCAAAAATGTAATGCTTCATTAACTTTGTTGCGTTTGGAACGTTATCCTTTGGTATAGGATTTGATGAAATTTGGAATAGAAGTTGTTGCTGTAGGATGTCCTTCTATTTTGTTTCAGGTATCAGTGAGATCTTCTCTATCAGATAGAATCAAGCAAGCACAGAAGCAAGACAGTGAGTTGCAGAAAAAGGTAGAGCTTGTTCAGAAAGGTAAGTTGCCTGAATTCAACATTGATAATGATTGTGTTTTGAGATTTGGGAAGATATTGTGTGTTACTTGTGATTCACAGTTGAAGAGAGAGTTGTTTTGTGAAGCTCATAGTTATCCGTTTTCAGTTCATCTGGGCAGTACTAAGATGTATAGAGATCTGCGGGAGTTTTACTGGTGGGATGGAATGAAAAGACACATTGCTGATTTTACTGTGAAGTGTTTGACATGTCAACAGGTTAAAGCGGAGCAGCAGTTACCTAAAGGGATGCTTCAGCATTTACCAGTGCCAGAGTGGAAATGGTAGAATATATCCATGGACTTTGTTGTTTGATTACTGAAGACATCTCGAGGTAATAATGCAATCTGGGTTATTGTTGATCGCTTGACCAAATCTGCTCATTTCCTTGCTATACGAGATACTTTCTCTCTTGATCAACTTTCCCGTTTGTATCTTAAAGAAATAGTCAGGTTACATTGAGTTCCTCTCGCCATTGTATCAGATCGTGATCCCAGGTTTACTTCTAACTTTTGGAAAGGCCTTCAGAAGTCGTTGGGTACTGAATTAAATTTTAGTACAGCTTTTCATCCTCAATCAGATGGGAAGTCAGAACAAACAATTCAGACATTGGAGGATATGCTACGTTCTTGCTCTATGGATTATCAGGGATTTTGGGACCAACATCTTTCTTTTGTTGAATTTTCATGTAATAACAGTTTTAATTCCAGTATACAGATGGCACCATTTCAGGCATTATATGGGAAGCGGTGTCGAACTCCAGCTTTGTAGGATGTAGTGGGTTAAAAGAAGTTGATGGGACCAGAATTGGTAGAAGAGATGGCAGAAAAAGTTCACCTGGTTCAAAAACACATGAGAATAGCTCAGAGCAGGCAGAAGAGTTATGCGGATAACCGGAGGAAGGATCTATCTTTTGAGATGGGTGATCATGTTTTTTTCAATGTTTCTCCTTGGAAAAGTGTGATGAGATTTGGTAAGAACGGAAAGTTGAGTCCAATGTTCATTGGACCATACGAAATTCTGGAGAGAGTTGGATCAGTTGCATACCATGTGGCTTTACCTCCGAGTTTATCTCAGGTACACAATGTTTTTCACGTTTCGATGTTGAGAAAGTATATGCCAGATCCATCTCGTGTTTTGAGTCCAGAGGTAGTTCAGCTGGAAGAGAACCTATCATATGAGGAACAACCGGTCCAGATTCCTGACCACAGAGAGCAAGTGTTACGGAATAAGGTGATTCACCAGGTAAAGGTTTTTTGGAAAAACCACATGATTGAAGAGGCAACATGGGAATCTGAAAATGCAATGAGGGATAAGTACCCCCATTTATTCGATAAGTAAATAAATTGCGGGGACGCAATTTTCTAAAGGGGGGAAGGATGTAACATCCCAAGTAAGTAATGAATAATAGATATTTTTATCTATGTCTATTAATGATTAAGATCTTGTTTTAGAGGCTTAAAATGAAAATAAATCCAATCTTAAGCATGGAATACACTAATATTCTTAAAAGATTATTTTACTGCCTTATGATGGAAAATCTTTTTAAATCAATCTTTTGACAATTTTATAAACTATGTTTGTAAAAATAAACTTATTCTTTATGATTGGGACATCAAAATTTACTTTGTGTGAATTTTTGGTATTTTTCTGACAATGTTCATTTTTTAATTAATAGTTAAAAAATACTGCATTTTACATCAAAATTGCTTTTTAATTTAATTTATTTATATGATTAGATTATCTTTTGAATTGTTTATGAAGTGAAATTAGAATATATTTTTACCATTTTATCCAATGGTGGTCATTGGAATCAATTTTACTTTGAAATTGGACTTAAACTACTGTCAATCTTTTGATACTTATTGTTTCATAAAAACACGCTATTTTTGGTAAAATAGACTTCATTTTTTAATTCGTAATATCAAATATAGCTTACGGTGAATTTTTGGTAATTTTATAAAAAACTTCAATTTTTGATGAATAGTGATACCACTAAGTGGTACTTATAGAGGGATTTTCCGTTTAAATGAAATTTTTCCATCATTGTGTTTTGAATTTCAAAAATCCGACATACATGGTTGTCATTAAGAAGTAAAATGTGGTTCAATGAGATTATAATAATTTTTTGGCGAATAGTAACTTATTAAGTTCTTAATCGCGATTAGTGGTAATTAGTGTAGTTTAAGGTAAAAATAATGCATTAAAAGTATAAGATGAGCTTGACATATGTCATACCCTCATTGGTTGTTTCGTGGCCGACCAGGACAAGCCATGTATTAACTTGGGGACCCCATGGATCCACTTTGGTTGGGAAATGACAGAAATTATTTTTTATTTAATGTAAACGTAAAAATGACACAAACATAATATGTTTTACGAAAACAATTTTTACATGGGGTTATGAAGATCATATTTTTGATTATAAATAATAATTGGAAAGATAAAAAGATTTCATACATCATAGTATTTTTTTTATAATTTTTAGACATTAAATAAATTAAATTATTTAAGACATAATAATGATGCAGCGATGACATCATTATTTGATGATTTAAATAAAATGGAAAGATAATGTAAAATATATGAACTACACATGTCCAAAAAATATTGGATGGGTGTATTTAGAACCCTTATCACCTTATACACGAATTATATCAATGTGGGATCTTTTAAAACCGAAACACATTTTCAAATAAAGTAATATTTCTTTACTTTCAAAAAGTGCCCCTCCTCTCCTCTTATAAAAGGCCCCCACCTCTACCTCATTTCACACACTCCTAAAGCCTTTGGCTCAGCCAACCCCTGCCCATTTACTCTCTCCACATCCCTCGCCTCATCCTATAGGATTCCCATTTGGGAAGAATCCTTTTAATGGAAGCCTTTAGGCTCAAATCAAAAGGAGTTACACTTTTAAAGGTAATTCATTCTCTCATGTTCATTTGTTTTATTTTTCATCTACAACCCCCTAAACTCTTTTTATTTACTTCTTTTGTACCAACACCAGTATCTTCCATATACTAGGATGTTGTTATAAGATTTATTCTAGCTACACTTTCACAAAACTACATCAAATGGTTAAAGAACATACTGTTTCCGTGGATGGCGAAATTATGCCTCCCGAAACGATGATTGTTCAATACTCATTTAACACTTTCAAAGGTGGCCATTATGATGTCACTATTTTTATATATGGTATAAAAAGGTTTATGTTTTCCTACAGTTTCTGTTTTTTTCATTTTGGGCATACCTTTATGGTTTCCATTATGGTTAAACACGATATTTTCATTTTAGGAAGTGCGGACTATCGCCCCCTGAAAGTGATTTGATTCGTTAATACCATATGTGGGATGTGTAAAGGATAAAGTTTATGATATTATATATGTTATTATACTGTAATTATAATATACTCTTATATCATTATGATTCCATTCCAGAAAATACGAAATAGAAATTGAAGTAGCGTTCATGCGTACGTACGGCTTACCGTCTCCATGAACGATGCATTTCATTTCTTACCTGTAAATGTGATGTAATATTATAAATACATGTATATGATGAATATATATTATATATATGTTATCCAAATCATTAATATCATTCTGGATATAAAGAACCTTTGACCAAATTAACAACATGTAAGTGTAAGAAGTCTATTTTTGACTTAAGAACCAAATAACGACAAAATGAACAATATTAACTGAAATGATTACATGATGTTCATAAAATTGTATAAAAGGAATAATGAACTTGAAAAAGGTTCATAAGAAAGTAGATATTAACTCATGTTTATTATTCAGGAGATTAAAGAACGGTCGTGTAAAGTCTTATTCGAGGTATGGGACTTCGTCTCAATCTCCTTTCATTGAGGCATATTTTATTTTATACACAACTTTATTTTATACGGTGTATAAACCCCTTTGAATTTTACCTTTATTCAAAAGGAATCTTTTTTATACGAAGCGTTTACTAAATGACAAAAGGGAATGTTTTTGTCATACGTATGCGGCAACAACGACTTCTCTGCCGTCGTGACCGTTATTTGAGTTTCGGATTCCTCTACCATCCATACATTCTTTTTAAAAGAAAAATAAATACCATGTTTTACTTTTCTTTTATTTTGGTATTGAAAATGGTTTTCACAATGTTTTAATATAAATGTGTTGTATTAATATCTTGTGATTGAAATGTGGAAATTTTATGTTTCCTTTATGCATGTTTTATGTGATATGATTATGTTATGGTTCTTGGGCATTATTATGAAGACGGGTGGTTCTGTGATAAACTAAGGGTGGGTGATCCCGTTATAGCTCTCCAATCCATTGGGTTATGCGAAGGAGTGAACCGTTAAGGTTTCTCCGAAGAGATTTTAGGGAATATACTGTGATGGGTATTCCAAACATAACCAAGAGGGTTACTCCCTACGTAAGAATGTTATGAATGCCTCAAGTTACCTTTATGTCTTATGATTTCTATGATTTATTCATTATTTTATGAGGTATGTTAAAGTGCCTATGTTTTATGGGTAATGTATGATTTCATTATTAAGTATATATGAACTCATGTTTCCTTTCCATTTTTTATAACCCATACTGAGCTTTTTATGCTCATCCGATGTTTTTTTGAAATGTTTTTCACAGGTCAAGGGAAAGGTACATGATATGATGATAGTGTCAAGGAAGTGTCAATAAATAATACATGTTTCATTTTAAATGTGTTTCCAATAATGGGAGTGAATAATACTATCTTTATGTTACCACTTTGTTTATATGTGGAATGTAAATCACGTTTTATGATCTAATTCTCTAAAACTATAAACCTGAAAAGATCATCAATGTGTAATCTTGTAATAACTCAAGATTAAGTAAGGTTTAAGGCTAGGGCATTATAGTCATGTTTACCCCCATTGAATTTTACTTTGTGTTATAGAAGGAATCTTTCTTTTGTTTACCATATGTGGTACGTTTCGACATTTCTGACAAAAGTATGAGGATATTATTTTTTAAACATATATGACATGAACAAATATTTACGGTTTTATAAAGCCTTATTTTTATGAAACATCCTCCACAAGATTTCATAATTATTTTCAACAAAATCCTTTTCTTTTAAAATATCATAGCATTTTGTGAAAGGAAAATGAATTTGAAGAAGAAATGATATTTTCCTCAAGAATTCAGATCAAGTGTTTTGTCAAAACGATTTTCCATCTAAGATGAAATTATTTAGTATGATTATGTTTCAAGTATAATGTCTCTATGATTTTCATGGTTTCACGTTTTTTTATGATGAAATGATATCCATTTATTTTATATTGATTATGTTATGATGGGAGGATGTTTATGAAACCGATTTTATAATTTGGGTTATGATGATTTATTTATGTTTATATTGTGGCACATGTTATTATGATTTCATTATTAGATCGGTGGGACCTATATCTCCGTCAAATTAATTGGGTAAAGGTTTATATATCAATAGATAGACATGGCTGGAACAGCATGTGAATCTGGTTTAAAAATACATGTTTGGAACAACATGTAAACTCGGTTCAGTAATTGAATTTGTCCACTATGATGGTTTTGGCAGAAATGACGTGGCTACTATGGAAATCATATCATTTTCATAATGGTTTTCCATAATTACATGCTTTGTTCCCATGCTATTTTATCATGATTAATGTTTTGTTATGATCTATACCTTACGTACTACCATTTTTTATGTCATTTCTCGTGTTTGTAATGTTTAAACATTATCTTCATCTTTTTAAGTTCAAATGTATATGGTTTATTTTATTTTCTCCATTCTTACCTTTACTGAGCATTTGAGCTCACCCTTTACATGTATTCATTTCCTATGATATAAATAAAGGTTTTAGGTAAGAAAACAAAAGGGGAAGATCTTAATGGGAGATTTTTATGATCTTTCACCATGATTAAAAGATTATGTTCCAAGTTTCCAAAGACACTAAAATATTACAGTCTTTTGGTGTCGGTTTTTTATTGTATTAAGTATTTGGCAACAATGATGTAATGTCCACGAACGTTAAGCGTTGGGTATCTACAATTGGTATTAAAATAAAGGTTTAGTTACCCTTTGGAAACTCAGATGAGAAAAATTTAGTGATATCCCTAGAGATATTTTTAAGGTATGTCTAGGGATGTCCATAAGGATAGGTATAAGTATGCGTTATAGTCTTAGAATTATTGTTACGATATTAGAGTTAAACCGAAGATGTTATCTATTTAAGGTACTCTCCCTTTATTATGACGTTTTCCTAGCATCATTTTTGACTCTTACACTATTCTTTTTAGTATTAGATTGTTGATGGAACCCAAAGGAACTGTGATGATCAATGTAATGGGAAATGCAATGATTGTACTCCTGAACAAACCATTGTTATGGGAGATGGAGTGAAAAATCTTATTTCTATACTAACACAAGCTATAAATCATTCTGGACTTCCGAATGAGAAAAAATGGAAACAATATTCTATTGAGTCCTTCATGAGGCAACACCCACCTTCTTTCAGTGGGTCTTCTAATCCACTTGTTGCTGAACAACGGATCAGTACCATTGAAAAGATATTTTCCATACATCGATGTTTAGAACATGAAAAAGTTATTCTATTTATCTACCATTTATATGGTGAAGCAGACTAGTGGTGGACTCTAATTAAGAATACAAGGCACCAATGTGAACATGACTCCATGGAATGGGATGAGTTAAAGAACTTATTTTTCAATAAGTACTTCCCTCATATTCTTCGAACAAAAACAGAAAAGGTGTTCTATGAGCTTAAGCAAAATGATGATGAATTTGTTGGTATATACGAGGCGATTTTTACAAGGCTTTCACAGTATGCATCTTGCTTTATAATCCAACCTGAATGTAAATTTGATCGATTTATCAGTGGCTTAAAACAAATTTTCTAAAGGGAATTATCTATAAGATACATTATTAGCTATGCAGAATTTGTGCATTGTGCTATCAATATAGAATTGGATGTTGGTGTTACATATCCATCATATGGTATTGACAAGAAACGAAATACAGAGTTCAAGGAAAAATCTCAGAACAATTGTGAAAAAAGGTGAATGTTTCTTTATGCTCAAAGTGTGGAAATAAGCATGGTGGAGATTGTCTAAAAGTTACTAGAAATTGTTTCAAGTATAGAAAAGACGGTCATCGAGCAGATTAGGGCCGATGTAATGCGAAAAGGGTTTCTAATGATAAGAATAGAGAAATGACTACATAGGACGCTCCACCAACACATCAATGATTCAAGTGCCAGAAAATAGGGCATTATGCTAATCAATGCCCTAATCAAAGGGTTAATGATGATTGGCATGAGTAACCTCTTAAGTTAAAGGACAAAGGGAATTCACATGCAATCAGTATTGGGGATGTTGTATATGACAATGTTGTTGTGGAATGATTATGTTTTTATGTAATGGGATTCCAAAATAATGTTATATATATCATCATAGAATTTTGGAATATTTATGTATTGGTCTATTGTGGTTTTCACCAATTTTATGGTGACATTAACCATGAAAAGTGATTGAAATATTTATGGAACGTAAAAGATATGTGCATAATGAAGGGATAAGGAGAAAATTAACTTTTTTAAAGTATTCACGAACTCGTGACTGATATAATGAAAAAGTGATATCTTGGATTGTGTATATAGAAATTTTGGGATTTTGGTATGTGGAAAGAGTTAACATTTTACATCTTTCATGTTTTCACTTAGTCATTATGGTAATTTATGTTTCAATAGAATACATTACTAAGGTATTCACAAGTTTGGAATGTGATCATCAAGATATATCTTATGATATATAAGTGATGGTATTCACGTGTTTGTTAAGTGGCCTTTCCAGTAATCATTTTCATTATACTATGAGATTGGACAGATGTATTTGGATAAGTCTAATGATTGGAATACATTATGTTGGACATTAGAAAATATTGTTTAAGGCTAGAACATTTTTCGATATTATTTCATTAATGTTATAATAGTTTAGTTTTAAAAAAAGGACAACATGTAGGACGTACGACAACTCGTCGCGTCAGAAAAGGATGCGGGAATCGAACCCACAACCAAGGTGCGTCATGACTTTATTGCATACCATTGTCCTACAAAAAGTCCCTCGTTAGTATACATTAGTTTCAATTTATTATGTTGTCTGATATACGAACTATACATCCATTTTAGGAACCATATACGATTAATCTCACAATAGATGGTCTTATGTATATTTAATAAATTTTTCTAAATTTTTATTTGAGATAGATAGAATGACCCATCATTCTATCACATGATCTGATAACACTTCATGAATGAAAAATTCAACTTCATTTCATTAAGAGATGATGTGGAAATTTTTCAAGGCATGAAAAATGGTGAGATTGTACCAAAATCCAGTATGTATTTTTTTTAATTCAACAATTCATCAACTTCAGGGAAAGGATTTTGAAAAAAAATGTTGTATTGTTTCCTTATATCTTATGAATCAGATGGTACCTTAAATCATCACAAATTTATGGCTTTGTGAATGTTGGATATTTCATATTCATTTTCTCTACCACTCTCTATGAGAACATGATGGTTAGATTTCTCTTCCATAACCATATTTTCACCTATGTTCTCATAAGTGGAAACCCAATGATTAGTTAATTTGGGTAACCATTATGTTTTATACTTTAGTTTCTGAAGTAATGTTTTGGTATTTTTTTTAGGATGTGTGTTATTATTAAAGAAACATTCAAGTAGAATCTCATTTATAACCTCGTCGAATTTCAAGTGTGAAATTCATTTTAAGGGGGGTAGAATGTAACAACCCGAGATTTTATGAGAATTCTTTTTTTTTAATTTCATTTATGTCTTCTGTGGTACGCTACACCAAAATTAGCTTGTGTTATACACAACACCGTATTAGCTTGCATTATACGCAACACATTTCTTCGCTCGTGTTACACATAATTTCATGTTCGTTTTGTAGAAATTATTCTATGCAACATTAAGTATAGATTTTTTTTAATGCATAAATGAAATACGTTTTGATTGTGTTATACACAACACCAAATGAATCTTTTACTACATGCAGTCCTGACTTGGTCTAAATTACACACAATCATGACCTTCCTCAATAGCGTGTGTAGTACGCAATACCAAGTTTCACTAAAGGAGATATTATTATAATATTATTATGAACTAGTCATTATGAATAGTAATACCCATTTTTTGGAAATTTTGTAAATTTTATCTTTCAAAAGGAATTCATTTTTGAATTTGGAATATGGAAAATAGCCTATGGTGATTTTATTTTATTTATCTGAAAACGATCAAATTATTATGAATAGTGAAAATAATGGGTAACTATTTAAAAACCGACTTTTTTATTTAAATAAATATACATTTTATTTAAAAAAAAATTCAGAAAAAATTGATACATAATATATATATAAGTTCAATGTAATTCATTGGAGACATTTCATTATAATTTTAGATATATAAAAATTTTATTTAATTTTTCACTGTCTGTTACCCACGTCCTAGGGGAATTTGAACATTTACATAAAACACACTTTTAACGCTTCAGTGAGTGGAATTTAAAAAATATGAGAAACACATTTAATATAAAGGAGAAAAATGTGGTTTAAATAGATAAAAATAATTTTTGGTGAATAATAACTTTTTACATTTATTTACAACGGTAAAAATTAAATAGAGCAATTAATGGTAAAAATGTTATTATTATTACCCTAACACATGTCATAATTTTATTGGATAAGTTTAATTATACAAAAAACAACATTAGGAATAAAATATTACCCTTTAGGTCCACTTTTATTAGATTAGAGAATTTATTATTATTTTATTTAATGAATAGTTAAAATAGTCAAAATAAATGTGTAATAACTAAAACATTTTTATTATAGGGTTATACATAATATAAATTCGACTATAAATATTTATCAGAAAGATAAAATGATTTCCTAAATAATTATATTTTATTTATAATTTTTAGAAATTAAATAATTTAATTTATTAATGACACATTGATGATGCAATAATTACCTTATTAATAAAATATTAAACTAGTTGATGTTATAAATACCCAAATAAATGTAATTTGAGACTTTTTATAAATTTAACTAATTTTATATGTTAATATGACATGTTAATATTGATTTAATTAACTTTTTTAGAACTAATCATGCTGTTATGATATTTTCAAAAATTATTTACAAAATAGTTTCAATATTTACATAAAATAGTTTTTAAAACAAATATTATATTATCTATTGTAATTTTATTCCAAAAAATCTAAGTTTCAACCAAATGACATAGATAAGGTTATATATATTAATAAAGAACCTCTTTGGGTTATTTTTTCTTATTATTGTATGTTTATTTACAAAATAGTGTATGAAAACAAGAAGATAGAGTAAATTTTAAATTATTTAACTTAGAGTTTTATCTTAATGATAAGGTTAAAATAGTTAACTAAACTTGTTTAAAATCTATTGGTTGAGAGGATTTCAACCCATCCCAACATTAGCTTCAAAATAAATCAATTTGGATCTATTATAAACCGAATATTACTTTATTTTAAATTAATATTTTAGGTCATTACTATGGTTCCTCTCTCCTCCCTTATAAAAGGGAACCTCATCCCTCTTCTCTTTACTCAAATGTCGGCTTTCAAGCTCGGACAACCCCTGCTCATTTCCCTTCTCAACTTCCCTAGAAACATTATAGGGGTTCTGGTCTTCTCAAAAAACCAACTCTAGTGCCTTAAAAGGAATGTTAAATGAGGTCCATCGAAGAAGATGAGGTTCAGATACATACGAAGCATATCTAACCTAAGGTAAGGGATAACTTTTCCAATAACATTTTTATCCGAGATTTTTTATTCATAAGTACTTACAGGGGTTATATTTTTCATCCATGCCCATAAAATGTTTTTCATATAGTGTTTAATATTCTTACATGCATGTATAATGTCAGGTTTAACTCTTTTTGACTTTTACTTTGTGTTATGAAATGAATCATTCTTTTGTTTACCATACATGGTAATTTTTGACTTTTCCAAAAAAAACGAGGAGAATTTTTTTTAACTAATATGGCATGAATTTATTTTTAGGGTTTTATAAAGCCTTATTTTCATAATAATTTCTCCCCAATATTTCATAATTATTTTCAACATAATCCTTTTCCTTTAAAATTTCATGGAAAGTTGTAAAAAGGAAATGATTTTGAAGATGAAAGGATATTTTTCTCAAGAATTCATTTCATGTGTTTTGTTAAAACTATTTTGCATATAAGATGAAATTATTTAGTATGATTATGTTTCATGTATAAAGTCTCAATGATTTACAGGGTTTGACTTTTTTTATGATGACAAAATATCCATTTATTTTATATGGATTATGTTAAGATGGGATGATGTTTATGAAACCCATTTTATTCATTGGGTTATGATGAATGATTTATTTTTATATTTTGGAACATTTAAGAATGATTTACTTATGAAATTTTTGGGACCTATATCTCCCTCGAATTAATTGGGTAATGATTTATATCTCATGAGATTGACATGGCTGGAACGAAAAGTGGATCTAGATCAGTAATACATGGTTGGAACGACAGGTAAACCCAGTTCAGTAAGGGACTTTGACCACTATAATGGTCTTGGAAGTAATGACTTGGATACTATGGAAATCTTATCAAGTGATTAATGGTTATCCACAATTACATATTTTATTCCCATGCTATTTTATCATGATTGATGATCCATTGTGATCTATGCCATTTAGGTACTGCCATGTTTTATGTCATTGCTCATGATTTTTATGTTGAAACATTATGATCGTGTTTTTAAGTTCAAATGTATATGGTTTGTTTTATTTTCCCATGCTTACCATTACTGATCATTAATGCTCACCCTGTATATGTTTTCTTTTCCCCAGGATATAATGACTGGTTTTAGGTATGAAAAAAAGGGAGAGTTCATTATGGGAGATGTTAAAGATCTTTCACCAAGATTAGATGATTATGTTACATGTTTTCAAAGACAATAAAAAATTATGGTCCTTTCGGTTCAATTTTTGTTATGTATTAAGTATTCCGGAATAGTAATTTAATGTCCATGATCGTCAAGCTTTAGGTCTCTACACCATCTGAATGGATTCTCAGATCAAAACATGTGTTGAATCTGGAAAATAATTCCTCAGCGTCAAAACCTGAAAACAATTATGTACTAGATATGAACTTAGAGGAAAAGATACATGATAAGGAATAGGTCCAACATTATAAATGATTTCATAAGGATGGATGAATCATGGACATAGATTTCTATTCTTACCAAAATGAATTACACTTTCCCAACAAGAGATTTTATGGAAAACATGGCCACCTAAATCGAAAGACAAGTCTTTCCTTCTGTTATCTGCATAACTTTTCTTCCAACTCTGAGTTGTCCTCATGTTCCAATGGATCATCTTCACATTCTCCGCCACATCCTCTACAAATTATGGCTCCATCAACATTCATTCACCGACTTCAACCCTAAATGTTAGAGGCTGACACTGCTTCCCATACAATGCCTCAAAAGAATCCATCTATATACTGGAATAAAAACTATTATTAGAAGAAAACTCAACTAAATAAATATTTTGATCACAATTTCTTTTTTAGTCCATTGAACAATCTCGAATCATATCCTCTAATGTTTGAATTGTTCATTCTAGTGAACCATCTAATTGATGATGAAAAATAGTAATAAAATTTAATTCTATGCACAATGAAATCTAAAGCCCTTCCAGAACCTAGAAGTGAACCTGGTATCCACATCATATGCAATTAAAAGAGGAAATACATGTAAACTGACAATATCATTGAGGTATAGTAGAGAAACATGATCCAAATACCTTGTCTCTCAAATAGAAAAAAATGTGCAGATTTTGACATCTGATCAATAATAACTCAAATCACATTGTTAATTTGATAAGTCTTAGCTAGTCCCACCACAAATTCCATGGATACATTTTTGCATTTCCACTCTGGAACTAGAAATTGTTTATGAATCTATATTGATAAATAACACTCTGCTTTAATTTTATGACATGTAAAACATTTCATGGTAAAATTATCGATATCTACATTCATTATTTCCCACAAATAATACTCCAAATGTTCTATATAAATCATAGTACCCCCAAGATGAACTGAAAATGGAGAACTATGATATTCACAAAACATTTCATTCTTATAATAGGAATCACAAGGCATATAATACATTTTTACAAATTTTAACACCCCATCATTATCAAGGTAAAATTCTAGAAACCTACCCATTTTAACCAATTCAACCCTTTATATTGTTCACGGTCTTCCTTCATAACATGATTAATTATACCTGATAATGAATACTGCACTATAACATGAAAAGAAACATATGTATTTCCTACACCAACAAATTATAATAAAATATTTATGAAATCATTAATCAAGGGATCATGTTCCTAATGTAATAATATTAATTATGAATGATGATTTCCACTCAAGGAATCCACTACTGTTTTTTGTTATTCTGGATGGTAATTGATTATTCATTCATAATCCCTTATCAATTCTAGCCATCTTCCCTTTATCATGTTTATTTTATTTTGAATGAATATATACATATGACTTTTATGGTCAGTATATCATTGATATTTTTCTCTGTACAAATGATGCACCATAATTTTCAAGAAAAAAACCACAACTACCAATTCTGATTCATGTGCATGATAATTTAACTACTGAGGTTTTAGTTGTCTTGATGAATATGATATTACTTGACCATTATTCATCACAACACAACTAGGTCCCTTCAATGAAGAATCACTGTAGATTATAACCTCGCAATTTTTGGAAGGCACGGACAAAACTGGATCATTCACACATCATTTTTTGAGTTCATGAGAATAATCATCAAATTCTTCTGTCCAAATAAATTTAACCCCTTTATTGTTAACATAGTTTTCGGGATAGATAACTATGAAATATTATTTTCAAACATTCAGAAATAACCTTATAATCCATGAAAACTACTAATCTATGTAACATTTGTAGGTCTTGGTCATTCATTAAACACATTTTTTGTGGTAGGATCCACTATTACATTATTTTACACACAGTTTCCTTTCCTATATAGTTTGTAAAATAACCCTTATATGTTTTTCATGCTCTAATATATTTTTAGAAAATAAAAATATGTCATTTACAAACACAACCACAACCTTATCCAAGAACTAATTAGTATTCTATTCAATGATTCATGAATATAGAAGGTGCAATAGTTATCCCAAATGGCATAAAAACATATAATTAACATATCTAATACGAAACGCTATTTTCCGGATGTCATACCCCATCACCTTCAGCTGATGGTATCCATATCTCAAGTACATCTTGGAAAAGTACTGAGCTACCTGAATTTGATTTAACATATCATAGATATGAGGTAAATGATACTGTTTTTAATAATTATGTTATTAAAATATCTATAATCAAATAAAAGTCTCATGGAAACATATTTTTTTTAAATAACAAAACAGGATCACCCCATGATGACGTGTTAGGACGAATGAATCCTTTATTAAGAAAATCATGAAAATGATTTTTCAATTCTATATGTTCCATTTGAACCATTATATGTGGGGGCTATGAAATTGGATTTGTATAAAAAATATAGTCATTTGTGAATTTTAATTCTCGATCATGTGTAACATTGGGTAACTCATCAATAAAAACTTGAAGGTATTCATTTACAACTATCACATCATCCATTTGAATAATATCTTTACTGTTAACAGTATTAACATGATAAATTTCAATTACATCATTCAATAGTTTATCATATTCCTAATATGTTATAAATTTGATGTTTTCTTTCTTATATAAAAATTGAAACCCTTTCTGTAAAACATCTTATTTTTCTCTAAAGTCAGTCTTAGCATGAAAAATTGAAATCCAATCCATTCCCAGAATGACAAAAAACACAATTAATGAAAAAACAACAATGTTTTAGGTTAATTCATTACACATACCAAAATATAAATAATACTATAATACATATTTAATATAATATTTCACCTTGATGTATTAACAACAAGTTCTTATCTCATTTTTGGAGGTGATATTTCCAATTTAAATTATAATTCCTCATAAATAAATGAATGTGTAGACCATATATCAATCGAAACATTAGAAAAATCTATTTAAACAAACAAGGTACCCGATAAATCATTATTAGATGTCATGACATATATTGTTGTAGTTTCAAAGGATTTCACTACACATTTATACTTATAGTCAGGCTTCATTGAATCATTCAGATCTATCTTTGGAAAGGCATTTGAATAATGACCCATCTAACAATATTTAAAACATTTTATAGTTTTATTATTAGGATTAGTCTGAGGGTAATTATCATTAAAATCTAAGGACTTATTTCCAAACATAGAACATCAAAAAAACTTCCCAGTTTTTGTAAGGCATTCCCTATGGTGCTTCTTGCAACAATTGTTCATAAACTGGAAACTGTATTTTCGTACAATGAGATTTATTTGGATGATTCTTACCCATTGCATTCCATATGGACCTCTTTTTTCATTGTTCTCAAAGTGCATGTGATCATAAAAAAACTCCATCTATACCCTATAAGCACATCAGAAAAGTTTCTCATATATTTTTAATTCATTGGAGACCAACACCCTTCGATACCTTGTCTTCAATCTAGAGTAAAATCGGTTGATTTTGTTATCATGATCTAGAATAAGATTTTGATCATACCTCACTTGTATGGTGAATTTATCTTCATACATAGCCACAAAATCCCCTTTTTGATTGAATTCAAGGAATTTCTTCTCCATCCTATGTTGAACCACCTTAGGAAACATTTTTCATGGAAAATACTTCTAAATTCATCCCACTCTAAGGCATTAATATCCTCTTTATCCCAGCTATTTTTTACCATTGACCACCATGGATATTCTTATCCTTAAAAAATGTAAATTCAGGTCTTTTGATTATCTGATCAACCCATTACATCAAATATCATCTCAAGGGCCTTAATCCACCCTTCCACCACTACATGGGGGGAAGATCTATTAAATGAAGGAGGGTTTTGTCTCATAAAATGTTCCACTATCCTCATGATCCATTGTGGTACCTATAATTTTTCCTTTGAATGGGTACCACCACTATTTATTACATGTGTTATCTGAGCCATTACTATCGAAAAATTATCAGTTCCAATCCCTACTATTCTAGTTTTCTTATTTAGAAGGATGTAATTTTATAAGTTCCTCCTATCTTAATTTTCCATGTTTCTTCTATGGAAAACCATTCTAAAGAATCATATCTTATCCAAAGTGACATGGTAATCATTAAATTATATAACTTTTCAAATTAATCATAGAGTAAAAATTATTTATGCTATTTTATCAATACCATCTTAACTACTATTGTTATCTAAACCAGCCTCTAATACCAACTATAATGAAATAGACTTATTAAATTACATACTTGTGTTATTAGTCACGAAATAAATTCCTTTCTAATTGAGGATCTATTCAGGTTTATAGATTTAGATAATTGGTGAATAAATACATTCATAACATTACACATTAATATTGAGTGGATACCATAAAAACAATATTCATTTCTTCTGTATTATAAAACATTTAAAATATAACATTACTTTCTTTTAAAAAGCATCAATAATTTAACATGGATTACTTATTTTCTTACACATACTTATATCATATGGAAATAATTTAAAACATGGGATGTGCAAAAAACTATCTCTAAGGGCTATGAAAATAATAAAAGAACATATTATTCCATGAAAACGTGTATCATATGAAATCGTTATCAAAATACATACTTTTCCCCCATATATACATACTTTGTGAAACATAATATTTCCACAAGATCGATAAAAAATAAAAGAACATATGTACAACTATAAAGTTATCGTTGGGAATTAATTACATAATCTTGTAACCTTTTCAGCTACCCTATAATTTGTGACCCTCACGGATACCTTAAAATTTGTGTAACTATCGCAATTAAACATGGAGTAACCATACAAAAAACCTCAGACATTCACATACCTAATGCATTGGAGGGATATATAGGTCCCACCCTTCATCATAAAAAAATTCCAAGAATCGGAATATAGATTTACAACATGAATTTTTTCATAAAAACCATACTTTTTAATTTTGTTAAAAAAAAATTAAAAAAGATTTTTAAAACAAAAGTCCCTTATAAATATAACATAATTGAAGAGAGACATAATAGAGTAGACTGAATATGTATATACCATGTAAATACACATTATTCAACATAATATAAATAAAATTCATCACAATAACAATTTTAATACCACATAAATAATGTAGTAGAATGTTAACCTAAGGAATGGACATCAGGTTATGAATTCCATATCCTCAGGTTTGTTATACTTAAAACTTGTTTAAAACTCATATATAATCATTAAAACAGTGATAGTAATATTGTAATGAAACGTATCCATCCATTTAATAACGTATATGATCATTTAATTATATCATTTCACCATTTTATTATTTGTATTTTATTCCTTGTATTGTTTTGGTTGTGTTCTTTAAATGATTCCCATTATCATTTCATGATTAATATTCATGTAGATAGGAAGAGAAACTATATAATTGGAATGTAGTTGTATTTAAATATTTATAAACACATGAAATAAAACATTTTTTATTTTGAATTCTTCAATGATGATGATTAATAAGTTGAAACATTATTGATATTTATTTAGGTCAATTTGACGTTTCTTCGATCATAATGAACACATTTTGTATTATAAATTAATAACATGTGTACAAAATGATTCTAGAACCTTGTATATGATATAATAACAAAATTATAATCTGGATTGACCATAAAAATGGTTTCATAACCAATCTTGAAGGTTGTAATGTATATTGAAATCACATCATCCATGATGTCGGTATATCGACACATCACAAACAATGTTTTAATTTTTTGAATATGTTGGAGAGGAAAAGAAGTATAATGTTGTGTCATCCATAAAAAAAATGAAATTAGGAATATTTAAGACACTGGATCATTCATTTCACATTGATAAGGTAAGTTTAATAACCAATAATAATAGAAATGAAATTGAAAATAAAAGGAAAAAAAAGAGTATGTTTACCTCTTAATCTATTCTACTTGATATTCCACTTAAGGCCTTTGGTTTAGGCCTTTTAGAATGACCGTAATATCTATGAAGTGGGGAAGAGCCTTGTTAGGAGTATTGGGAAGAACATAGTTAAGGATCAAGGATTGAGAGGTGTGGGAGGAAGTGGGGAATGAGGGAGGTATTTATAGTGGGGGAGAGGAGGTATTTTACATTATTTTAATCATTATGAAAATATTTTTAATCAACACTATGAATATTATTAATCCATGTGATCCCAAATAGTAATAATGTCATTTGAGTTTTAACAATGTGGTATTAAATAACTTATGATGTCATAAATAATTTATTTTACTGATAAATTGAATATATTGTATTTGCCTTATGTCATTATTCATTAAAATTTCATGAATTTTAAAAAAATCCCAAAAAACCACCCAAACCATTTTATGGCCTATAGATTTCAAAAATGGAATCGATTTTTTAAAATATTTTCTAAATAATATTGATTAAATTTATAAATAAAATCAATGTTTATTAAAAAAATTAATAATTTTAATTCTATAACTGCTTTTATATCACATTAAAAAATTAACCAATATGTCAATACATTACATAAAAAGAAAAGAAAATAATAATAAAATTTAATATTCATTAATTTCAATTTACTACTCATATTGGTACGTTACTATTCCCAAAAAATCATGTTGGTTCCATCAGACTCCAGATAACATACTGATCATAATTAATGTAGACTCTTTTTCTAAATTAAAATCATAAAAGTGGAAAAATTATGTTTAAATGCTAGTTATAAATATTAGTTTAAAAAAATTATGCAATTAAATTTTTTATTATAAGCTTAGGGTGGAATAATTATGAATGCATATGTTATAATACATTCATGGTTATAACAATTTTGAGGTCGTAGAAGAAGAAAATAATTATAAGATTTTGGTTGAGATTATTACCTCACACATTGGATGTTCCCCCTTTGATAACAACATAACGCTCCATAGATTGATATTTTGAAAAGGAAAAGGAATATAAATACTTTTGAGATAGGTGAGAATAGTATTGGGTATGTTTTTGGTAAATATATCTCTTTGTAAATGGTGGATAAATGTTGTGTAATCTATATAAATTTTGAAGTGAAGACGATGACATATTTATATAAACCTATTACTTTTTCAATGATTGAACGACACAATTCATATTTCAGTATCTCAAAAAGTGGGAAATAATTCATTTTTTGGTGATATAATTTCAAAAAAATCATTGAATAAAATTTTCTTACATTTTTTAATCAAGCATCAAATCTTTTAAAACAAGTTTTTTTAATTTTTCAATTATTATTTCTACATTTATAACTAGTTATTTCCCACATAATTTATATTTTATTATTAATTATAATGTAAACCCTCATAATAAACTATTTTCATATGAAAATAAAAAAAATATACATATAATGAAATTTAATTTATAAATTATATTGAACTTAATTTTAATTTCAATCATATAAAATGAATTAATGCTATTTTATAGAAAAATATTAATTTTACTATAATAATTTGTAATCTTATTTATTATTGATTTCTAAATTAATGACTTATAATATAATTATATATATATATTTATTTATTTTTTTTAAAAAAAATTTTGTATAAATTATTTTATTTGATGAGAAAAAAGGCACACAATTTTAATAAAATAAATCATTAAAAACCATGTCACTATATTCATGGTAATTAACATTAATAATAGTAGTTACATATTTATGTCTAACAAATTTGTTTAAAATCATATATAATATAAACAAATTTATCTATAATGTAAAATAAAATTTTGAGATTAAGATTACTTATATGATGAAAATTGAATTTTTATATAAGAATATTGAAATATATTTTACTGTAAAATATAACCTCACTTTAAAAATAATAATCATGATTTTTATAAATTAATAATATTATTTTAAATGAATCAATTTTCCAAATAAATATATTTTTCCCTCATAAATAAATTTATAGGGTTTTTATACTTACTTCATGCTACAGTCTGAAGTTATACTGCCTAAATAATGAAATATTTTTACTAATCACTATATATTATATTTTATTAAAATGGTAAACAAATTCATATTAACGTAATATTTATATAAGTAATACCTAAATGATGTCATTTTTTAAAATTCAAGATATTTTATATGAAATAATATTTTCTAAATAAAACAAAAAAATATAATGAAAACAATTTTATAGGAAAATATATTTTTAAATTACAAACTATTCATATTCTAATTGCATATACGTTTCTGATAAAATATATATTAATACATTATTAATATCAGAAATATATTTATCTATAATATATTTATTTTCATAATACAATGAAAATAATAATATAATATTTTGGAAAGGATCAATTCATTAAAAAAATAGTCTTATTTATAAATTAGCTATTATTAATGAAAATTATCATTACCATTGTATTAATAATGGGATTCATTTTTTAATTTATACATATATTTAATCGTTTGGATTACTTAATTTATACCCAAAAATTATTCAGAAGAATTGTATTATTATATAATGTTTCATAATTTTTCTTCATTTGGTGTGCGAACAAATGACATCACATTGAGGGGACTGAATTCCAGACATCCTCGAATAAGATTATTGTATTAACTGAAATTTTAATGTAAGGATATGTGTGTTTTAACAGGAATAAAAAAACAAAAATACATAATAAATCCAATATATGAAATATATAGATAGAGTTCCCATCATAATGGCCACCATGATTGCTGCTAAATGAAAATTGAAGAATCATCATTTCGTGAGGCAGTAATTCACTAAACCCATAAATATTATGTTATATATACATTAGATGGAGTTGCGTGTAATTTTGGATTTAAAAAATATCATAAAAAACTAAATGAATATTTATCGTAATGGGTTTTTTCACACAATAAGGGAATAAAGGTAGTGGAGGGGGTGAAGGTGTTAAACTAAATTGAATGATCTTAAGAGAAGAAGTTATCTCTTAATCAGGTAACACCTTTTTGATAATTCCAAAAGGATTCATTGAGAAGTTTTATAAACAAATTGATACTTTAATGTCATAGTAAATAATGTGGGATATTATTTTCAGATTTTTTTGGTGAGGAAATTGGACTAAGAGGTTTGATGAAGTGATAGAGTGCTTTCTTTTTTATATTCGAGAGTTAGTGGCACTCTTGTAAATACAAAACGTTATTCACTATCAGGTAGTATAACTAACATTAAGTGAATAAAAATTGAAAAAAAATAATGGATTATAAATTTAAAATGGTTTATTAAAACATCAATGTCAAAAATATATGTTCAATTTAAAAATTTGGTTCCTTAACATCTATGGTTCCCCAATCATGTTGTTTTAGTGTTTGTTATCGCATCTAGTATTCTAATCTAATTAATTTTACCATTAATTCAAAACTAATATGATAATTATTATAAAATAAAGGGGAACATAATTATTAATAATATATATAATTTATAAAATAAAATTCATTTGTTTTATTAAAATCAATTTTATAATAACACACTTGACACACTAGAACAATACTTAAACCCGAACCATGATAACATCAGTTTAACAATATATTATTAAATATGGTCTTTATAAAAAGATAACTTTCCCATTTATTATACAATATAAAATATTATTTAACACATATAAATCAATTGTTTTTAAATTTCAGTTATATTAATTCTAAATCATTTAATAAATTTCTGTAATTTAAATATTACAATAACGTGAAGTTTGACATTAATTATTAAATTTTATTTATTTTTAATATAAATCAAATATTTGAATCCAAATATATATGTTTAATATATTTTCAAAATGATATATTCATCTAAAAATAAATAACTAAAATAATTCAATCAAATAACATCACTTTTAATATTTATAGTGTCGTTTATTTTTTTAATTATTAACTAAAATATCAATAAATTGGAAATTCATAATCATTTTATGTAACTAATTAATCCCTACAAATTAATGATAATTTATTATGATAAAAATAATATATTTAGTTTTAAAATAGATATGTATAACTGAAAATATTATGTTTTTAATATATCTCAACGTTTTATAAATGATTGGCAAAGAATCTTAGCTTTTGACTTTTTTCCTACAAAAAAAAATTATATAGGGAACATCCATATGATAATATCCAAATCAGCCAAATATATCAATAAATTTGGGTATTGGTATATATATTGGAATCCAATGGCTTATCGACAATTTTACAGATCATTTTTGACATTTTTTTTATTTAGTCCCTTATTGAGCATAATCATAGCATAATCACTATAATTAATTTTAATCACATTTACTAATGATTTTGGTCAAAAATGAAGTTGATATTATTAGACCATAAATATCATACAGATTACAAACATATATTTTGGACCTTCCAAATTCAAATCAAGGAATTTGGAATATTATGATTAACACTAATTCCATATATGGGGAGAAATAAATGGTTTTTAAAATAGAAAAGTGTGCACTAGTTGGTAGGTTTTTATATTCAATTGCAATGTAAAACTGATTCTAATGAATGTAATTGTTTAAATTTATATATAATTGATCAACTTTTAATCTAAAATAAATATAAAATAGAATTTTTCATTAATAATTATTTAAGAAATTGAGTTTTTTATCTAAAATGCAGAAGTTATCAGTATTCATAAATAAATAATGTTTTTCCGAAAAATCCCAAAAATTAATAGCAGTCTTATTTTTATGTTCTGAATCGAAAATTTATTTTTATTTTATAAAATAAAATTAATAAATGTGTCAAAAATTCGTTTTAATATTGATTTACCCTTAAAATTCAATAACTCTGTCTTTCATGTACAACAAGCTAACCAAGTGTTATGTGTGCTGTAAGCTAAGATAAATGTTGTTTGTAGTGAAAGATCAACTTGGTGTTGATTATATCATAATAAAAACATAAAACAATTTATTTTCAATGTATTTTAAAGTTAAAAATATCAAAAAGGTTAACTAAATTGAAAAAAAATCACAACAATCAAGTGGTGTAACAATCTACCCACCTTAAAATTAATTTCTCCCTCAAAATAAATCTTTGTAATCAATATTTTATGAAATGAATATTTTATTAATCGAAAACAAAAACCTAAAAATTTATACTAAAACATCCCCTAAAAATATATATTTGGAAACATAATGGTAACCAAATGTTTCATTTAAATATGTTTCCACATGGGAGAACATAGGTTTCAATTTAAAACATGGATTTGCATGAAAAATATTACCATCATGTTTTAATTGAGAGTTATAGAGAATAAGGATTGGATAAAGGTAACAACTAGAAATCTATATATTATTATTGACCTAAGTGCCCATATAATTAATAAAAAACGTAGGTGTGGGGAAATATTTTTATTTCAGGATCATTTTTCCAAAAAGATAATGAATTTTAATTGAAAGATACACATGCTTGATTTTGGTACATTATCTCCCTTTATTGTTTTTTCCCAATTCAACTCCTTCTCGAAAAAAGTAAGATTAATTTTTCATTCATGAAGTAATAATAGATCCTGAGACCCATGATATTCAATCCCTTTTAACATTAGTTACCATCATTACATGGAATTTTGAATAGGGTTTCCAATAAAAATACTCATATAGAGAGATAACGCTTTAGTCTTTCTCATATCATCTAATGTTTAACGTAAACATTCCATCAATGGTTGACCTTATAATCCTTCCAAAATATTTAAATTCAAATCATTTAACTGAATGTCATAAAATTTTATTAACATTTATCCCCCACATGTCACAATGTACCTCTTAGTTGTCACATTCAAAACATGTGAATAACCCCACCATATATTATCTCAAATCTAGTAAAAACATGAACTACCACTAATCCTTTTGGAAAAAAATCATTCTTCCTTATTCCAACGTGTATTTGATATATTCCTTTAATCTATGAATGTTGTAAGCTTAATTAGTGTTAGCATAAAACACCTATAAACACATCCTTAATTAGTTTCAAAGTAATTAGTATTGTTCGGTTTATTTATTAATATCTCATGTTTCTCTACCATAACACATTACCATAACATAAGGAATATATTAATGGTTAAATTACCTTAGTTATAATGTAACCTTTCATGAGATCACCAATCTTGTTCATCGAGAGCGTTCAATATCTTATTGTAAATACATAATAAAAACATAAATTGTAAAATGCATATATAATTCACTATTATAAATTCTACAATACAAATACATAAATTCATCAAACCTTTTAACTTTAACATTAGTTATGGAAGAGTTCCTTACTTGACATAGAAGTAAATTATAAGAATGTGGCATTGATTTTGGTAATTACCTTGTTTCCCATAGATAAAGAACTGAACACAGTGAAAATTCTTCACTTTCTGACCCTTTTTCCAATTCAAATAACATTTCCCCTCCATTTGAGGCATTCTTCAATGTTCAACATCCCTTTTTCATTGAATTCAAGAATTAAAATATAATTCCCTCTATGTTCCTTATAATAAAATAAAATATTTATCTTATTCAACCTATTCAGAATATCACCACAACTAATATTGTTAATCAAATACAACGATAGCTAATTCGACATAATTGAAATAGGTTTTTCCCCACTAATAATCCCATTTTACATCTCATCGTCGACTAATCCATCACATTAAACATTAATCCGATCCCTTCTCATTCGCTCGATATAAAAAATCATAATCATTGTGTAAGAATTACTGAACATAGATGAAAACTACATAGTCATGCAACTAATTACTTATAGGCTATCTATGTTTTTCTACATTCCAAAATCTACAACACCTTATTATTCTCCTTCATTATTCATATATAACTTATATTTAAATCATTCATAATTGTTCATGATGAGTTTTTGAATTCTTAAAAAATATCCCTTGGCATTGTAAAACTAGTTTATGCAGCAAGGCCTAGTGTTGTAACCAGATTACCGCGAGTTAGGCCTGGATCATCTTTACAGAGTTGTTACCTCGTGTTAAATCTATTCCAGACCGACATCTACTTTTAGTCTCCGGACATTGAAATATTCCTATGATTCCACTCACTCTATCCTTTACTAATATATTTTATATTTTGCAAAACATTAACTCATCATCATACTCATCCTTAGAGTCAACACTATTCATATACGTGGAAATATATCAAGGGAACTGTAAAGGCTCGTATTATTCCATGTCATCTTTATAGTTATATGGGAATTTTAAGAGTCCCTAAAAATTGATGGTGTGTGATTCCAAGTCCTCATGTTCCCGGAATGAATTTCGGAACTATTTTTCTGGTACGATTAGTAAACATGCAAATGGAATTTTGTAAATTTTGAACCGGAGCTCAGAATTTAAATCTGAGGACATCCATCAACTCGCAGCGCCGATATTCTCTTAAGGATACATTCACCTTGACCGTATTAGCTCGGCGGTACATGTTGAGTTTTTCGGGTTTTTGTGGGAGAATAAAAATACAATTAAAAACATTTATTTTATTTTGATTTAAGTGTCCTTTTTAAATTTATGTTGGTGGGGACTACCCAAACCATTCTCTAATGCGGGGAAACACCTTGGGATCCTTCCAATTTAATGTGCCAACTTAATTCAATTTATTATATCAATTAAATTGCAAATATATTGTGAAAATTTAATATACCAACATTGATGTGCCAACATTAATCCTTAACTCCTTAAATAAGAACCACACCTCTACTGGGAGAATCATTTGAAAAATAGGAGAGAATTGTAGAGTTGGAAAGAACATTCTCCAATGATGAAACACCCTAAAAGGGGAATGAGGAACTGAAACTGAACTCGTATCGGAAGCATCTTGCAGAAGTGACGAATGTCTATGTCATCATCTCATCCTCTTTTCCTTCTTCCTTTTGACATATCATACGGGTGAACGAGGTAGTGCTTTTATATATATGTATCAATTTATTTTATTGATTATTTATATCCTAAATTCTCGATGACGATGGAGAAAACAACATGTCCATCATCCCTCATATAAACCTTGTTAGTTTTTCTTTTTATTCTTAATGTGTTCTCCATGTGTTCCTCAATGCCAAATATTTATTGACACAAGAAACATGGAGTTTTTCTGAGCGTGATATTTTGAAATGGATCCCTAGACAAAATTATTGCGAATATGTGATCTTTTAATTTATTATGAATAGAATGAAGCTGTGATGGCTGGTAGAATATGTCGGTGGCCGGCACCCGGTTGTCCGTGAGGAAGGTGGGGTGTCACGCGTCTGCATCTTTAGATGAACAAGAGAATGCGGCCCATCAAAAGCGACGTAGATGGGTGGTAGTCAGCATCCTGCAGGACACGTGGCAATGTAATAGTGCACATCCCCACTGCTGGGGGAGCTAGAGATCATAGCTGCTTGGCCACAACAGTGGAAAAAAGTGGTCATACATGTTGGAGAAATGGCACACGACCACGTAGATAGGAGGAATACTGGCGGGGCCTCCAGCCGGCCACGTCACACTGAGTGGGATCCCTCTGATGGGGTCCCACGTTCTTGTAGTTGAACGATCCACTTACCATTTGGGAAGATTGGGGGGATACACCCCCGGAGTGTCGGCAATGGCGGACCCTGCCTCGGCGGACCACCAGCCGAGGGGGCCGCACTGCAGCGGGCTGCGCCCAGAGGGTTGTTCCAGTGAGCTGGGCCAGGCCGCCCCCTACATGGGCTGAGCCAGGCAAGCCAATTCCCAAACCATCTGGCTAGACCCATGTCAAGTCTGGTCATCCTGAATCGTGTCCGGTCAGCCTAGGTCGGGCCGCTCCAGGTCGGACCAGACCCGAGCCCATCAAGACACATTTTTATTATTATGGCCATATCATGAGAATCAGGCATCTGATGGAAAAACCATCTACAGTGCTAGAATCCTTGGATCGATAAAATACTTTTGGTTTACTCCACTTGTGTTTGGATAAGGTTGGAGTACGGCTAGGTTGGATTGGACCCCGAATCCAACTGCACCCTGCGAGTTGAAATACTAATAACATAAATCATGAGCGTATGATTGACATGTCGTCTGTTGTGTTGGGACCATTATGAGGTGAAAGAACATTGGGATACTTCTTTGTGGGACTTAGGGGTGGTTAAGGTATGACTGATGGCTTAGAGAGCGATTATCTCAAGCGTGCTATGTATGGCACCCTAAAATAGGATGAGACTTGATGAATGCTAACCATTTAGATTCTGAGTGAATTGATAGGCCCAGTGGGGAGAACATTTTTATGACATGGTAGACCCAAAGTGGGTAGAGCCTCTGTGTGATGTTGCAGACCCATGATAGTCGATCAGAGGAGTACCTCAGCAGGCCACGAGGGGGAGTGCCTCTGTGGGACCCGGCGGACCCACGGTGGGGAGCACCTCTGTGTGACATGGAAAACCCATAGTAAATGCCAGGAGGAGTACCTTAACAGTCCCATTTTAGTGGGAATCAACTCTTTATGACACTGTAGGCCCACTGCACTCCATAGAGGAGGATTTATCCAGTAGATGCAGTGTTCGACATTGTGACAAGGGATGTTAGTTGTTATTTTTCCTTGAGAATCATGTTGCTAGCTATCCTATTTCATAGAGATATTTTTAGGGACCGCATTATAATTCTATTTCTCAGTGTTGTATACGTGGTCTGTGTTGATTCTATATCTTTATTGTGATAACTGTTTGGTATTCTTCCCTCCAATGAGTGGTGGGTCTATTTTGATAACTTATGTATATGTATGGGTGTATACCAAAGTAGCGTTGACTATTGTTTTTATGTTTTGTGGTTTAACTTTTGTTTTTTTCTAATACCATCAGAGGTCATGGGTTCCCTACTCAATATTGTTATACTCACCCCTACACGGGCTACACACACACCTAGTTGTGTCTGGTGTAGATGACATACATCACTGATTGAGGATGAGGGTACCTCGACTGGAGACTACATAGAGGTGGACCATTGACGAGGTGATCCAAAGAGATGATCATTCAAAAAACTATACCAAACCTTCATGTAGGATACATGGTGGGTGTTCACAGGAGAAGTTCTCAGTGTCACATGTACTTTCGAGTTTTTCTTATACTTTCCAGTTGGTCTTGTATTATGGCCCCTTTAATTTCTATTCAAACCTTGTTTACATTATATCCAACTTGTTCTTTTATATTTATTTGTGCTTAATTGTGTGAGTTTACGAGTTATAAAGGAAATTCCTTCATTGTTTTAGGGAATATGCCTTTCGTTTCTATTATGCATCCCTTGGACTATTTAATGCGGGCTTTGGGTAGTCAAGGAACAAGCCCGGGGGGACGGGTCGTGACAAATACATATTACAGGAGTTTCGTTCTACTGAAGAAGTAGGACACATATATTATTTGTGAAGAAATAGTGTTATGTGTTATGAGTGTGGTTTTCAGTTTGGGGAGTCCAGTGTTTGTTAGGTGACCAAAGTATCCATACACGAGGACCCTGAATTCTTATTTCCAACTCAGAACCTGAAAACACGGATTGCATATGTGTTTTTGAAAAGTTTTAATCTTGATAACATTTTCACATATCCTTAGGTATATACTTAATGATCATGGATCAAATTTTTCTTTTCATGATTCCTCCATGAAGATATCCATCCATGATTCTAGTTAGAGTATGTGATGACATCCCACAGATCGATGAGGCTTTTCATGCAGGGCCCCCTCATGGCAGTTTAACCATTGGGTGGTGTATCAGTAGCACCACTACCCGTTGGAAAGTAGATACCACCAGCCCACAGAGCATAGGGTGCACACCGCTTGAGAACGTTGCACAATTCTAGTACCAAAGGACACTGAGGATCTCGAGCGAGACAAATCAATAGGTGGGTGAGGATTTGCTGGAGCCCATTGATAGAGTTATCCGACTGGTAGGGACACCATCTAATCTCATGGTGATCTTTGCCGCCAATCTTCTTGAGGTAGCAGTGGGAACAAAGTGGAGATTGACGCTCTAGGTTCATGATGAGGTGACTCTCATCTGGGAGGACATTGAGAGAATTTTTATGGCAGAGTTCATCCTAACCCATACAAATAGTGTATATACTTGAGATTATCCACTTATAGAAGGGATTCATGACTGTGGCTTATTATTTCGTGAGGTTCACCGACCTCTCACGCTACACCACTGATATGGTGTGGGACCCTTTCTTCAAGGCCCAGACCTTTGAGCTGGGGCTCAAATGAGATAATAGATCTTCTATGGTTTCTCTCAACATTCCAGCATAGGCGGTGGTGTTTGGGTGAGAACTATTAGTGGAGATTTTCCTTTCATACCAATCATTGTCATCGAGACCCACCACCAGACGACATGTACCAGATTCAACATAATCTAGAAATAGACAGACAACACAGAGGTCTATGAGGACCAGACCTATAGGTGGACGACCATATGATATGGGGTGAATGTTGTAGATCTCTTGAGCATGAGCATGACATGTGAGGATCATGCAGTGTTACTCATGCGTCGAGTATGGTCACATGGCTCGCGACTGCCAGACTCACCGTACAAAAGGCCAGTAGACGGTCGAAGGAAAACCTGGGCAAAGGCAATGATTCTATTGAGGTGGTCTTCATGAAAATTGTGTAAATTGCAGAGGTGAATACTGTGCAGTAGGTGGTGGCTTTTGATTTGAGGTTCTACCACCACCACCCATAAGAGGTCCACCCTAAACATAGGGAGTAGGTGGACATGGAAGAAATCATTCCAAGAAACTAAGTCCTATGACCATAGAGCTCTGGAGATGATACAAGTTATGATCTGTGTCTACTCCGCACTAGATGAAGTACTTATAGACACATTTTATAGTCATTTTTTTATTTTCACGGCCCACTTTTGGAGCTCAGAGATTATGGTTGTGCCATTGGCTCGATCCTTATATCTAGAAACTCCTATGGGAGCAAACTCGCCGATTACACACTAATGCGGGCAGTGCGAGCTTTTTCTTGGAGGTGAGATCTTCGGCAGGGATCTTCTAGTAGCAGCGTCGATGTCTTACGATTTCATCTATGTTATGGACTGCTCATCAACAGTAAATGCTCTGATTGACTGCATTATCAGCAAAGTGGATGTTCCTGCATTGATGGGACTAGGTTTTCCTTCACCGGTGAGAAGGAAACGTTTGCAGTGCGGGATGGACTTACCCAGACGATGGTGCAGCCGCTCATACATCAATTAGATATCCTTACCCTTGGTGGCATTGATGTTGCGAGTCTGAGATATTCTGTAGTGGTGGACTAGTATGCTGATGTTTTCCCTGATGATGTTTTGGTTCTACCTCCTCGAAGAGAGGTGGACTATTACATCAAATTGTTCCCAGAAACAGTACCAATATCTACCCCATCATATTGGATGGATCCCATAGAGAATTGAGATATGCAAGTACATCATGAGGACTTTCAAAGTAAGTGGTTCATTATTCCCAATGTTTATCCTTGGGCGCCCCCGATTTTGTTCTCCTGGAAGGAGGATTGGAGTTTGAGACTCTACATGGTCTATCAGTGCCTGAACAAGGTGACCATAAAGAACATGTATCCACTAATGGGGATTGAAGATCTCTTTGATCAGTTAAAGGGAGCATAATGGAATTCAATGATAGACCTTCGATCAAGCAATCACCAGCTCAGGGTATGAGATGAGGATGTGCAAAAGACGACCATCAAATGTCAATATAGCCACTATAAATTCTTGGTTAAGCCATTAGGCGGGAACAATGCCATACTTGTGTTGATGGGATTCGTGAACAAGATCATAAAGACATACCTAGATCACTTTCTGGTAGTCTTCATCAATGACATACTTATATACTCAGCGGTGTAGGAGAAACATGCATATCATCTACAGATATTTCTGGACACAATATAAGGGAAACAGCTTTATGGAAAGCTCTTGATGTGCCTGTACTAGGTACAAGAGATCCACTTTATGGAAGAAGTTATCTCAGAGGTTTGAGTTGTGGTGGATCCAGTGAAGATTGAGGTTGTTCATTCTTGGGAGACACCAAGGAGTCTGAGAGAGGTGAAGTGTTTTTTGGGTTAGGACGGTTTCTACCAGATGTTTGTACCTGACTTTTCTAGAGTCGTTGTACCATTATAAGTATTTAAGAACAATGGGAAACCATTCATGTAGTCGGATAGATGCTAGAATATTTTCTACGATCTGAGTCAGAGATTGAGGATTTCCCCCATCTTAAGGCTACCGGAAGAGGGCGTTGGGTACATAGTCTACTATCACTAATCTGGGATGGGCATGGATGTGTCCTGATATAGGAGGGAGTAGTGATCACGTATGGTTCTCGACAGCTGGGACATAATAAGCATAACTATGCTACCCATGACCTAGAGTTAACAGAATTGGTCATCTCATTAATGATTTGGTGACATTACATAATGATAAATGTTATACAATATACTCATCTCATAGGAGTCTCAATTATATCTTATCTAAAAAGGACCTGAACATGAGATAGTGGCATTGACTTGTGTTCCTCCAAGACTATGACTTCGAAATAGTATATACTAATAGGAAGGGGAATGTAGTAGAAAATTCACTCAGTAAGAGATCTGGAATACAATTACCGAGTTAGAAGACAAAGTAGATATCCTCTATGCAGATATCCTATGTGGAATGAGATGGATAATCTTATCTCTAGTCTCTGACAGAAACTACTCCACTCCTTCAGTATGTTACGTTGGCACATTTTGGGGACACAGAATCTGAGGCTCGACGTGCTCAGATATCCACGGGAAATGAACCTGATGGATTTCTTTATGGTGGGGAGCACTTAATCCACATTATAGTCTGTAAATTAGTACCGATGGCGCTTAGTGAGGAGGTGTTGAGGGAGTTCCATGCGTCCCTTCTAGAGGTACATCCAAGAGATGAAAATATGTACCAAGACATCCAAAATCATCACTGTTGACTGGTAATGAAGAAAGTAGTAGTATAGTTTGTCTGTCAGTGCCTCACATATCAGCATGTGAAGGCAGAGCATCAGGTTTTAGTGGGTTTAGTTCATCCACTAGAGGTTCCAGAGTCAATGTGGGATGAAATTTCTATGGACATCGTGATGGTACTTCCACACACATCCATGATCTGTGTTTCAATTTGGGTGATTGTTTACCAACTCACCACGTCGGCCCCCTTCCTACCTATTAGAGAACATGGATCAGTAGAGAGCTCATGAGGCCTCTACTAGCAGGATATTTTTCGACTCCATGTGGATCCATTGACAATCGTCTCTGACCGTGACACACTTTTTACATATAGATTTTGGAAGGGGTTATAGGATATCTCTAGGACTTAGCTACATTTGTGCACCACCTTCAATTCTCATACAGATTTTCAGATAGAAAAGACCATTTAACCATGGAGTATTTGTTACATGATTGAGTCATTGATTTTGGCCATAGTTGGGAGGATCTCATGCCCTTGGTGGAGTTTGCGTAAAAAAATTAACTATCACTTTACTATCAGAATGGAACCATTAGAGGCATTGTACAGATGACCTCGCAGATCACCACTATGATGGAATGACCCAGGGGAGACAACACTCATGGGACTAGAGATGGTATGGGATACCATAGAGAAGGTGCAGATCATCCAGAACTATACAAAGACTGCACAGAGCAGGTAAAAATCATATGATGACAGGATATAGAGACCTCGTTAGTTAGAGGATGGTGACCATGTCTTTCAATGGGTCTCATCTCAATGAGGTTTGTAGAGATTTGGTCGAGGCATAAAGTTATCTATTATCTTCATCATACCCTTTAATGACCCCAACATAGTTGACGAGGTGGCATACCTCTTAGATCTTCCACCACAGTTGCATCCGGTTCATGATGTTTTCCATGTATCCCAGCTAAGGAGATACATACATGATCCTTCACATAACATTGTATGGGTGAGCTGGACATCAACGATTTGGTGGCATTTTCATAGGTTCCAGTATAGATTGAGTATTGATAGGATCAGGTCCTTTGTGGGTGGTTGATACATCATGTGTGCGTTCATTGGCCACACCGGAACATCTATGAAAGAACATGGGAGAGGGAGGTTCAGATTCATGCTCAGTACCCCCACTTGTTTCCCATGATTGTGTTGTAGATTTTGAGGATAAAAATCCCTGATGTGGGGAGAATTTAAAGACTCTTATGTTTTCATGTATTTTTTTTAATTATATAGGAAACTTATGAGTCCACATAAAATAACGACGCTTGATTCTGAGGCGTGTAGTGTCCGAAAAGAATGTATGAACTTATTTCATGTATACTTAGTAAATGCACGTTACAGTTCTGCAACGTTTGACCCAGTGGTCGGAATTGAAATCTGAGGACACCATTGAACTCAGAGCACTGATATTTTCTTAAGGAGACCTTCACCTTGACTGCAGTAGGTCAAGGATAGAAGTTGGTTTTTGTCTTTTTCATGGATAATAAAAATAAAATTAAAATAAATAACTTGTCTTTTATTTTGATTGAAACCTCGTTTTTGAATTCGGGTGATGGGGACCATCCGGGCCCTTCTTTAATGTGGGGTAAACCCTTGGGATCATTCCATATTAATGTTTCATCTTAATTCAATTTATGTTTCCAATTTATTATGACAATTTATTGTTCCAATTTAATTTGCCAACATTGATGTGGAAAAATTAATCCATATGTCATTAAATTTGTACCACACCTCTCACAGGATAATTTTTGGAAAAAGAGAATAGATTTGGATATATGTAAAGAACATTCACTAATAATGAACTATCCCCAATTAAGAATTAGGAACAGACGTTGATCCTGGATCGGAAGCGTCTTGCAGAAGAGGCGAACGTCGACGTCACCATCTCATCGAATTCAAATTATTCCTTGTGAGATCTCCTACAAGAGAATGATGTAGGGGTTTTATATGTATGTTTGAATTTATTGTATTAATTCTTCATATCCTAAATTCACGATGACGATGTCCAAATGAATATGGACATCATCTCACACATAAACCTTGTTCATTTTATTCTAATTCTCTGTATGTTTTTCATGCGTTCTTCAACGAAAAATATTTATTGATTCTCTAAACAAGGAGTTTTGTTGAAATCATTATATGGACATGAAGACATCGAAAAAATTATTTTAAAAATGTGATCGTTTAATTTATCGAGCATGGAACAAAACTGTGATGGCTCAGGACGAAGTCAGTGGCCGGAACCGGGTCCGCCATGAGGATGTTGGGGTGGTGTCCGTCCTTACCACCTGTTGAGAAAGGGCCCATGGTTCAATATCTATAGTGGAGAATGGTGGAGGGTGACATCCATCAGGACATGTGGTAGAGTAGTGGTTCGCATCCGCATCGCCGGGGGAGTATGAGACCGTGGCTGCTTGGTTGTAGTGGAGGCCAAACACTACCAACATTCGGCCGGATGTGGGGGAGCAGCGGCGCGCGACCACGCCACTGGGAGGAAGACTGGTTGTCCTTATGGATATTCGTGCCAAACTGTGCTGGACACCTATGGCGGGTCCTGTGATTCAGCACCCGAATGGTCCCTTGACCATTAAAGATGATCGGGTGGAACCTTCCCCTAGGTGTCGGTAATGGTGGATCCCACCTCGACGTACCACCAGACGAGTGGGCCACAACGCAACGCGCCGTGCACTGTGTGTCATTCCAGCAGGCTGGTCTGAGATTCCCCTCTATGTGGGCCGGGCCTAACCCATGTTAGGTCGGGTCATTCCAACTGGGTCGGACCGGACCCGGGCCCATCCAAACCCATTTTCTCTTTTATGGTCATAACATGAAAACCAGGCATCTGTTTGATGAACCGTCTATGCCGCTAGAATCCATGGATCCAAACGATCCTTTTCATATACTCCACTTGAGTTTGGATAAGGTTGGACTCTATCTAGGATGGATTGGACCATGAATCCAATTGGGCCCTCAGAGCGGAAATGCTAATTCCATACAGACCGAGCATCTGATTGAAACGCAGTTTGTTTCATTGGGTCCCTTGTGATATGAAGGACCACTGGTATACTTCTTAATGGGACTTTGGGGTGGTTGAGGTATGGATTATGGCTTGGAGAGAGGTTCTTCAATGTGTGATATGTACTGAACCCTGTGACTGGCTATGACATGATGACTGCTGACCATTTCAACTCAGAGTGACTCGACTGGCCCAGTGGGGAGTGCTGCTATGTGACACGGCAGACCCATGGTGGGTAGCACATCTGTGTAACAAAATAGACCCATGGTACTCGACATGAGGTGTACCTCAACATGTCGCAAGGGGGAGAACATTTATGTGACTCAACAGACCCATGGTGTGGAGCTCCTCTGTGTGACGTGGTAGACCCTTGATAATCGACAGGGGGAGTACCTTAGAATTCCTAGATTAGTAGGAATAACCACTATGTGAATTGGTAGGCCCACTATACTCCATAGAGAAGGAGTTCTCCGAGTAGCTATGGGGTTCGATGTTGTGATTAAGGATGTTTTTTTATTATCCTTAAAGAATCATGTGGCTGACTATCAGCTTTCATAGCGATCATGTGTGGGACAACATCATAATCCTATTTCATAGAGTTTCATACTTGGTTTGAGCTGAGTCTTTATCTTCCTTTTGATACCTTTGTGGTATTCATCCCTCCTATACGAGGTTGGTATATTCTGATAACTAAGTTATATGTATGAGCATAAACCTAAGGATGGTTGATTATTGTTTCTATGTTTTTTGGTTTATACATTGCGGATTTTTGAGACCATCGTCGGTCTCAAGGTCCATACTAAGTATTGTTATACTCGCTTTTTCTCGGGATATGCCCGCACATTGTTGTATCTGGTGTAGACAACATACATCGCCGACTGAGGATGAGGGTACCAGGACTAGAGAATGTTCAGAGGTGGACCATTGAAGAGGTGATCCAAAGAGATGATCAATTGAGAAACTGTACATACCGTACTGTTAGAATCCTTGGTGGGTGTTCACAGAATCAGTACTCGATTTTACTTATACATTCTAGTTTGTCTGGTACTTTCCTGTTGGTCTTGTATTCTAGATCATTTACTTTATGTTCACACCCTCTTTAAATTATAGTTTACTTGTGCTTTTATGTTGCTTTGTGCATAGTTTCATGATTTTACAAGTTATATAGTAAATGTTTCCTAGTTTTAGGGAATACGCCTTTCGGTGCTAGTCACCATCCCCTGGCCAATGGAAGGCGGGATTCAGGTTGTTATGGCACGAGCCCAGTGGGATTGGTTAGGACATGATCTCATAAAGGTATTATCATCCTAGTTTCCAATGGTAGTCTAATTATTTCTGTTTATACTAACAATAGAGACCTAGGGGTAGCACATATAGATATTACAGTATTTTATATGAATATTCAATACATTACAAAAATACATTCCCAAGGACCATAGTATTTTCTTTTATATTGAATCCTAGAAAGAATATCATTGATCCCAGTGAAAGATCCCCATCATCAATCATTATGATCTATAACATTAGAACATCTACATAAAAACATTCTTTATATCATGTATATAGGAAGCATATGAAGGTGGTGTGCTCATATCCTCATTAAGGGGAAACCCGAGAGACATATAATCATAAATATGATCATATGGGAATGATAATGCGATTATATGATTATGAGATGATACCCTACATATCAAAGATCTTAAAAATGAGTTATGGGATAAATCATATTAGTTTATAAGACATGAATCATAACGAAATAAACAGCATGTTAGATTAATTTATAAATACTAACTATGATATATGATTTTTAGCACACATGTAAGAATAGAAAAATTTATATTAAGGATACCTACAAAGAACATAATTACATGTTAGGTTTGCGCTATTGCCTGTGTACCTACTTATGTCCTGGGATAGAATCCCATGTACCCACATTATTTTATGCTTGGCATAAAAACCATGCCCCTTATTGTTTTCAAGATTAAACTATTACATTTGTACCCTCTTTCATTTTTTATTGGGCTTCAACCCATGAACCATCTACTTTTTGGTCCTAGGCTACATTTCGTACATCTTCATTCCTTAGGCCATCGGATACAACCCATATAAACATTTAGTTTACGTCTTGGGAAATAAAACATATGCCCTCTTTCTATTGGGGATTGGAATAAAACATGTACACCCTCTTTCTTTTTAGGGGTGCGCTACTACCTATACACCCACATTCAATTTGAGCATTGTCTACAACCAATACACCCTCATTATTGACAGGAATGGGATATAACCCATTTAACCATTAAGCTCACATATTACATATCATTACCCAATGATTTATAGGGAGATAAATGTCCCACCTATCTTATAGTGAAATCATTAAAACATGATCCATAAGAGAATAAAATATTCATCATATCACGACCCATAAATGAAATTTTTTATATAAACATAAAATCATAACCTATAAAATGTAATGGGGACCATTAATTCTTCTTCACATCAAAACCTATGAAAAAAGAAAGGTTTCATAATCACTTCATGAACCCAAAACTCGTGAAAAGAATCATGTTTCATAAATATAGAAAAAATGGAATTAAACATGGTGTCTTAAACATCATTACATTATAACATAAACCAGTCAATAAATAAAAATGGATAGATCAATTTGATAATTTCAAAGGAAATGAGTAAAATCAACAGATTTGATCTTATATGGAATATAATTTTAAAATATATTTCAAAAATAATTATTGTTGAAAATTCCAATTCTTCTTTGAAATATTATTTGAAGTACATATATTCATTTAAAAATAATTTTCTAACAAACTAAATTGAATAGTTATAAAGAAGACATTTAATTATTTGTTAAATATTTATCATTGAAAATTATTTTAACAATAATTTTCACAATGATAAACCTTTAAATATGAAAATGAATTTTCAAAAGAATGGTGGGGGTAATTATATACATGTGGAATGTGGTAAAAAGAAAATTATTTTGTCATGATGAAAATATTATGTTGAATTATTATTAAAAAAATACAAGGTTATTTTTTTGATGATATTTGTAAATGAAAAAATTAAAAATTATTTAAAATAATAGAGGATAATTGTAAAATATTTGGGGAAACCATATTTAGAAAACATATATTTCTGACCGAAGTGTGTGTAATGTAATAATTTATTAAAAACGCTTGTGTAACTATATTTTTGAAAAAAGGGTAGAATAATGGAACCAATACATGAGTATAACATGGATAACTAGGGAGAAGAAAATTCATGAATTTCCTTTTGAGGTGGATCAGATGATTTCATCCATGTAAGAATAAACGAAAAAAATCATGAAAAAAATTATGAGATTTTCTCAATAAACACATATAACTCTCTAACATAGGTTCTTACTCTCCCTGTTAAAAATAAAATTACATGAATATTAATATTAAATGAAAATATTTATATTAATGATATACATTAATAATGAATGTTTATAAATCTAAAGTAAATATCTTAGGTTTATAAAAAATAGGAGTCCCAATGAATGAAAATTGAGACAAAATTGTTTTACCGATTTGGTATTTTATGAAACATAGACCCCATGAAACGAGGATAATAGAATGGACATGTGAATACACATAAGTTAAATTATAATATACATATAGATAAATAAATTTATGTATATACACCACCAAAAAGGAGTTAGTGCATAATAAAATGTGTATCTCACTGAAATTAATTGTGGGATGAAATCTACTTACCTTGATTCTTGAATCTCGTCGAAATCATAAAAACAACCTCTATAATATATATAAATTTATTATAAATATTATTAAGAACCATATTATTTTATATAAAAGCATATACTTTTTTCATTAATACCTTATATTACCCTTTTATTAATAATCATATGTAAAGGATACAGTTTTTATAATATTCATATTGTTCTTCACATGTGTCTTCATTTGTTATATCATTGATCAATAAAATTAAATCCTTAATCTAGAATTTAAATAATGATATAAATATCATGTATATAAATTATATTTAAATTATTGTAATCTATGTAATAAATATGTATAAAATGGAATAAATTGTTCATGAAGACGATAAGTTGTATGTACACATGAACCCAATTTCGGTTTTTATTATTGTATTGAATGAAATATTTTAAATAATATATATATATATATATATATATTAAATTATATTTACTATATAATAGATTTTTTATATTTTCAGTAATACTAACTTAATACATTCCATGTGGAGTGGGAACGAATCACATCGCTTTGAGGGCGCAATAGTCCATACTTCCTCACATTAGATTCTCTTATTAACAGAAAATGTAATATAAAGATATTTGAGTAAAAAATGGAATAAAGAAGATAAATGAAATAATAAATACAATATATGACATATATAAATATATTTTCCATCATAATGGCCATTATTGTTGGTGGTAACTGAAAAATTAACAATCATTGTTTTGTGAGGTAGTAATTATCTATACACAGAATTAATATGTTCGATATCCATTAGATAGAGGGGTGTGTAAGATTAGGTATAAACATTACCATAAAAACTATTATATTGAGGATATTGTTTTCTCACTCAATAATGGAATAAATATAGTGGATTGTGTGGACATAGAAAATAAAGGGAAGGAGTTTGAAAGTAGATGTTACCTCTTACTCGGATTATTGCTTTTGGTTTGGGACAAAAGGCTTCCTTGAGAGGAATACATCTCAAAGGGAATATTCAAGGTATAATGGATGGATTTTGGGGGCCTATTTGAGCATGTTTTGTGTGATCCAAGGATATTGAGGGGTGTGATGAAGTGATAGAGTAATTGTATTTTTAAAGTGGAGAAGGAGTGTTACTCTTGTAAATACCAAAAGGTAATCCCAATTACGTGGTCTACCATACCTTATGTTCTTCAAAAATGGAGAAACAATGGATTATATAGGTATAATTTCTATTAAAATTCCACCATAGGAAAATATGTGAATTTTAAAATTTTGGTTCATTGATTTATATGATTCCTGATTTTATGATTTTGGTTTTGATTAAAGAATGTAGTTTTCAAATCTAAATATTTTAACCATTAAGTCTAAAATAAATATAGATTTATTAGAAAATATAGAGGCACTAAATTATTAATATTATATATCTTTTATAAAAAAAAAATCTCTTTTGTTTGGAAATTTAATTTTAAAACAGGACCATGTGATTCACTAAAACAATGCTTAATCTCAGACAATGTTAAGGACATTTTTAAATTATATTGGTCCATATTTTTATTATAAAAGATAAATTGGTCTATTAAAAAACCATATATAAATATAATTAACAAATAAAAATATATTTTCCTGATATAGTGTTTTTATTCATGTTAAATCATTTATTAAAATTTCATTTTTTATAAAATAACAATATTATAAATTATGATATTATTTATTTTAATTTTATTTTAAAATATCACCATAATATTATAATTCATATATATTATGTTTATATATCGGAAAATTGATATAATAATCTAAAAAAGTAAATAAACTAATAATTCAATCTATTAACTTCACTTTTAATTTTTATAGTGTTATTCATTTTAGTTAATTATTAAATAAAAAACCACTACATTGGTTGTTCTGAATAATTGTGACTAACATAATCATGTATAAAAATTATTGATAAATTATTATGATAACAATAACCATTTCATCTTCCAAACATAAATGTTTTACCAAAAATATTATGTTTTTTACATATAAGGCCCCAGCCTTATGCCTTACTTAATCATGAGTTTGCGCAAGATTACACATTGAGGATCTTTTCGGGTTTAGAGTTTTAGAGAGTTAGATCATAAAACATGCATTACATTCCACATATAAACAAAGTGGTTACATAAAGATATTATTCTTCATTTCCATCAATGGAAACATATTTAAAATAAGACATGGATTCTTTCTTGACACTTCCTTGACACTATCATCATATCATGTACCTTTCCCTTGACCTGTGAAAAACATTTCAAAAGACCTGGGATGAGCATAAAAAGCTCAGTAAGCGATATATAAATATGGAAAGGAAACATGGGTACATATATACATAAGAATGAGATCATACATTACCCATAAAACATAAGCACTTTAACATACCTCTTCAAATCATGAATAAATCATTGAAATCATAAGACATAAAGGTAACTTGAGGCATTCATAACATTCTTACGTAGGGAGTAACACTCTTGGTTACGTTTGGAATACCCATCATAGTATATTCCGTAAATCTCTTCAGAGAAACCATAAGGTCTCACTCCTTCGCATTACCCAATGCATTGGAGTGCTATATTGGGCTCACCTACCCTTAGTTTATCATGTAGCTACCCGTCTTCATAATAATGCCCAAGAACCTCAACATAATCGTATCGCATAAAACATGCATAAAGGAAACATAACATTTCCACCTTTCAATCACAAGATATCAATAAAAAACATTGATATAAAAACATTCTGAAAACCATTTTCAATACCTAAATAAAAGAAAAGTAAAACATGGTATTTATTTTTCTTTTAAAAAGATTGTATGGCGTGTAGAGGAAGCTGAAACTCAAATAATGGTCACGGCGGTGGAGAAGTCGTTGTCGCCACATACGTACGAAAAAAACATTCCCTTTTTTCATTTTGTAAAATGATTCGTATAAAAATATTCCTTTTGGATAAACGTAAATGTCAAAGGGGTTTATACACCATATAAAAGAATTTTGTGTATAAAATAATATATGCCACAATGATTGGAGATTGAGACGAAGTCCCATAACTCTTGTCCGACGTGACTCGATCGTTCATTAATCTCCTAAATCATAAACTTGAGATAATTTCTACTTGTTTAAGAACCTTTTTTATGTTCATTATTCCTTTTATATCACTTATTTCCATGTCATGAACACTATGTAATTATTTAAGTTAATAATGGTCGTTTTAATGATCATTGGTACTCAAGTAAAAAATAAGCCCTTTATAATTACAGTTTGTTCATGTATCCATTATATCCAGAATGGTATTCGTGATGTAGATATCATATATGTCATATATATCCATTACATGAATGCATTTATAATATTACATAATCATTTAGAGGTAAGAAATGAAATGCACCGTTCATGGAGACGGTCAGTCATACGTACGCATGAACGCTACTTTCATTTCTATTTCATATTTTCTAGAATGGAATCATAATGATATAAAGGTATATTATAATTAAAGTATAATATCATATATAATATAATATTTCCATACTTTATACGTCCCACATACGGTATTTAACGAATCAAATCACTTTGAGGGGGTGGTATTCTGCACTTCCTTAAATGAAGATATCACGTTTACCCAAAATGGAAACCATAATGGTATGCCCAAAATAAAAAATAAATAATCATAAGGAAAACATAAACATATTATATAGGATATATAAATATAGTGACATCTTAATGGACACCTTTTAAGGTGTTAAAGGAATGTTGAACAATCATCATTTAGGGAGGCATAAATTCACCATCCACAGAAACAATATGTTCTTTAACCATTAGATGTAGGTGTGTGTAAGTGTAGCTTGAATCCTTCATATAGCAACATCCTAGTATATTGAGGATACTGGATTTTTTACAAAAGAAAAGAATAAAATGAGTTTAGGGGGTTGGAGAAGAAAAATAAAACAAAAGGACTCAAAAGAATACATTACCGTAAAATCAGGTAACTCCCTTTGGATTGAGCTCAAAGGCTTCCTTGGGAAGACTTCTGCCCAATTTGAGGCTTCAAGGAGTAAGAGGGGGATGTGGAGAGCCAAATTGGGAAGTGTTTGGCCGAGCCAATGGCTTTGGGAGTGTGGGTAAGGAGGTAGAGGTGGGGACCATTTATAAGAGGAGAGGAGGGGCACTCTTGGAAAGTAAAGATAAGTTTCTTTTATTTTAAAAAGATTTTCGAATTCAAAAGGTCCGACATTGATATAATTCGAGGGTAAGGTGATAATGGTTCGAACTCCACCCATAAAATAGGTTTTGGACATGTGTAGGTTTTAGATATTACATTATCATTCCATTTTATTTAAATCGTTAAATAATGTAGTCATTGCTTCATTATCATGATGTCATAAATAATTTAATTTATTTGATGTATAAAAATTATAAAAAAATACTATGATGTTGGAAAACTTTTTATATTTCCAATGAATATTTATAATAAAAAATATTACTTTTATAATTCCATGTAAATATTGATTAAGTAAAACATATCATGTTTGTGTCATTTTTACTTTATAATTAAATAAAAAGTTATTTATGTCATTTCCCAACAAAAGTAGCTCCATGGGGTCCCCATGTTGACCCATGGATTGTCTTGGTAGGCCATGACACATCCAATGAGGGTAGGACATGTGTCTAGGTAATATAATTTTATTATAATATCATTTTTTCCTTAAATTGCACTAATTACCTCTAATCGCGATTAAGAACTTAAGAGTTACTATTCACCAAAAAATTATTTTAATATCAATAAACAAAATTTTACATCTTAATGACAACCATGTCTGTCAGATTTTTAAAATTCAAAACACAAAGGTGGAAAAATTTCATTTAAATGGAAAATCAGTTTTTATAAGTACCACTTAGTGGTTTCACTATTCATCAAAAATTGATGTTTTTCAGAAAAATACAAAAAATTCACCCTAAGATATATTTGATATTCCGAATTCAAAAATGAAGACTATTTTACAAAATTCAAAACATATAAGTCAAATTAATTAATTTAATAATTAATTCCCGTTGTCATGACAGATAGCGTGTTTTTATGAAACAATAAGTATCAAAAGATTGACACTAGTTAAAGTACGATTTCAAATTGAAATTAATTCCAATAACCACTATTGGATTAAATGGTAAAAATATATTCTAATTTCACATTAAAACCAATTCAAAAAATAATCTAATCATATAAATAAAGTAGATTAAGATTCATTTTTGATGTAAAATGCAGTATTTTTCACTATTCATTAATAAAATAAACACTGTCAGAAAAATACCAAAAATTAACACAAAGTAAATTTTGATGTCCCAATCATAAAGAATAAGTTTATTTTGACAAACAATTCTTATAAAATTGTCAAAAGATAGATTTAAAAATGGTATTCCATCAAAAGGCAGTAAAACAATCTTTTAAAAATATTATTGTATTCCATGATTAAGATTGGATTTATTATCATTTTAAGCCTCTAAAACCCTATCCAATTCATAAATAGACATAGAGAAAATTATCTATTATTCATTACTTACTTGGGATGTTAAATCCTTCACCCCTTTAAAAAATTGCATCCCCGCAATTTATTTACTTATAAAATAAAAGGGGGTACTTATCCGTCATTGCATTTTCATATTCCCATGTTGCCTCTTCCATCATGTGGTTTTTCCACAAAACCATTACCTGATTAATCACCTTATTCCATAACACTTGCTCCCTGTGGTCAAGAATCTAGACCGTTTGTTCCACATAAGATAGGTTCTCTTCCAGCCGAACTACCTCTGGAATAAAAACATGAGATGGATCTGGCATATACTTTCTCTTCATCGAAACATGAAAAACATTGTGTACCTAAGATAAACATGGAGGTAAAGACACTTTGTAAGGAACTGATCCAACTGTCTCCAGAATATCATATGGTTCAATGGAGATAAGAACTCCATTCAACCTGGCTATCTCTTTAAGATACAAATGGGAAAGTTGATCTAGGGAAAAAGTATATCGTGTAGCAAGGAAATGACCAGACTTGGTCAAGCGATCAACAATAACCCAGATTGCTTTATTACCTCGAGATGTCTTCGGTAATCCCACAACAATGTCCATGGATATATTCTCCCATTTCCACTCTGGCACTAGTAAAGGCTGAAGCATCCCTTTCGGTAACTGCCGCTCCGTATTAACCTGCTGACAAGTCAAACACTTCATACTAAAATCAGCAATATCTCTTTTCATTCCATCCCACCAGTAATACTCCCGAAGATCTCTATACATCTTAGTACTGCCTAGATGAACTGAAAAAGGAGAACTATGAGCTACACATAACAACTCTCTCTTCAACTGTGAATCACAAGGCACACACAATCTCTTCCCAAATCTCAAAACACAATCACTATCAATGTTGAATTCAGGCAACTTACCCTTCTGAACCAGCTCTACCTTTTTCTGCCACTCACTGTTATGCTTCTGTGCTTGCTTGATTCTATCTGATAGATATGATCTCACTGATACCTAAAACAAAATAGAAGAACTTCATGCACCAACAACTTCTATGCCAAAGTTCATCAATTAAAAAACCAAAGGATCTCGTTCCAAATGTACCACGGTTAATGAAGCATTACTTTTTTCGACTCAGAGCATCGGCCACTTTATTTTCTTTTCCTGGATAGTAATGAATTATACAATCATAATCCTTGATTAATTCTATCCATCTACTTTGTCTCATGTTCAATTCTTTCTGAGTGAATATATACTTTAAACTTTTGTGATCAGTATATATTTCACACTTTACTCCATACAAATGATGCCACCAAAATTTTAAAGTGAAAACAACAACAGCTAATTCGAAATCATGTGTAGGGTAATTTACCTCATGAGTTTTCAATGGTCGTGAAACATAAGTAATTAACTGATCATTCTGTATAAGGACACAACCAAGTCCTTTCAATGAATCATCACTTTATATAACAAACTCACCATTCCTGGAAGGAAGTTCCAAAACTAGAGTATTCACTAATCTTCATTTCAATTCTTGAAAACAATCATCACATTCTTTTCTCCAGATAAACTTAACACCCTTCCGAGTTATCTTAGGCATTGGACCAGATAACCGTGAAAAATTTCTAACAAACCTTCGGTAATATCCTGCCAAACCAACGATTCTATGAATCTCAGTTACATTTGTGGGTCTTGGCCAGTCTTCCACAACTTTTTTTTTTCAGGATCAATAGTTATCCCATCATTAGAAACAATGTGACCAAGGATAGAAATTTTTTGCAACCAAAACTCACAATTGCTGAATATTCCATATAGTTTCTTTTCTTTTAAGGTTTTCAAGATAACCCTTAAATGTCTTTCATACTCCTCTTTACTTTAAGAAAATACCAAAATATCATTAATAAAAACAACCATCATTTTTCACCTGAGTCAACTGAGCCATCACTGCAACAAATTGTTTTGTTCTGGTTCTGACCATATCAGGATATTGATTTCAAAGTTCATTTCCCTCTATATGCCTTCCCTGAAAAGTTGTTCTATTTTCTCTATGAAAAACCATTCTGAAAAAACATGTCTTAGATGAAGAAACAGGGTAATCTTCAAATACTATATAACTTCAATTTGACCATAAAAAATATTTTTGGATAATCATTTAAAATAATTATAACTCCTCAAGTTATCTAACATACCTTTGATACCAACTATAAGGCCCCAGCCTTATTCCTTACTTAATATTGAGTTATCGCAAGATTACACATTGAAGATCATTTCAGTTTTAGAGTTTTAGAGAGTTAGATCATAAAACATGCATTACATTCCACATATAAACAAAGTGGTTACATAAAGATAGTATTATTCATTTCCATCAATCGAAACATATCTAAAATAAAACATAGATTCTTTCTTGACACTTACTTGACACTATCATCATATCATGTACCTTTCCCTTGACCTGTGAAAAACATTTCAAAAGAATTGGGATGAGTATAAAAAGCTCAGTAAGGGATATAAAAATATGGCAAAGAAACATGGGTACATATATACATAATAATGAGATCATACTTTACACATAATACATAAGAACATTAACATACCTCATAAAATTATTAATAAATCATAGAAATCATAAGACATAACGGAAACTTGAGGCATTCATAACATTCTTACGTAGGGAGTAACCCTCTTGGTTACGTTTGGAATACCCATCATAGTATATTCCCTAAATCTCGTCAGAGAAACCTTAACGTTTCAATCCTTTGCGTTACCCAATGCATTGGAGAGCTATATCGGGCTCACCCGCCTTTAGTTCATCACGGAACTTCCTGTCTTCATAGTAATGCCCAAGAACCTCAACATAATCGTATCACATAAAACATGCATAAAGGAAACATAACATTTCCACCTTTCAATCACAAGATATCAATACAACACATTGATATAAAAACATTATGAAAATCATTTTCAATACCAAAATAAAATAAAAGTAAAACATGTTATTTATTTTTCTTTTAATAAGAATGTATGGATTGTAGAAGAAGCCGAAACTCAAATAATTGTCATGGCGGCGGAGAAGTCGTTGTCACCGCATACGTACGCCAAAAACATTCCCTTTTGCTTTTTTGTAAAACGCTTCGTATAAAAATATTCCTTTTGGATAAATTTATAGTCAAAGGGGTTTATACACCGTATAAAAAGAATGTTGTGTATAAAATAAAATATGCCTCAATGAAAGGAGATTGAGACGAAGTCCCATACCTCGGGTCCGACATGACTCGATCGTTCTCTAATCTCCTAAATAATAAACTTGAGTTAATTTATACTTGTTTAAGAACTTTTTTCAAGTTCATTATTCATTTTATTTCACTTATTTCAATTTCATTAACACTATGTAATTATTTAAGTTAATAACGGTTGTTTTAACGATAATTGGTACTTGAGTCAAAAATAAGCCCTTTATAATTACAAGTTTTTCATGTATCCATTATATCCAGAATGGTATTAATGATGTAGATATCATATATGTCATATATATCCAGTACATTCATGCATTTATAATATTATATAATCATTTAGAGGTAAGAAATGAAATGCACCGTTCATGGAGACGGTAAGCCGTACGTACGCATAAACGCTACTTTCATTTCTATTTCATATTTTATAGAATGGAATCATAATGATATAAAGGTATATTATAATTACAGTATAATATCATATATAATATCATAGTTACATCCTTTATACGTCCCAGATATGGTATTTAACGAATCAAATCACTTTGAGGGGGCGGTAGTCCGCACTTCCTTAAATGAAGATATCCCGTTTACCCATAATGGAAACAATAAAGGTAAGCCCGAAATGAAAAATAAAGAAGCTTAAGGAAAACATAAACATATTATATATCATATATAAATATAGTGACATCTGAATGGACACCTTTTAAGGTGTTAAAGGAATGTTGAACAATCATCATTTTGGGAGGCATAAATTCAACATCCACAGAAACAATATATTCTTTAACCATTAGATGTTGGTGTGTGTATGTGTAGATTTAATCCTTATTATAAAAACATACTAGTATATTTAGGATACTTTATTTGTTACAAATGAAAATAATAAAAAGAGTTTATGGGGTTGGAGAATCAAAATAAAACAAAAGGACTCAAAAGAAGACATTACCTTAAAATCGGGTAACTCCCTTTAGTTTGAGCTAAATGGCTTCCTTGGAAAGACTTCTGCCCAAAGTGAGGCTTCACGGAGTAATAGAGGGATGTGGAGAGCCAAAATGAGCAGGGGTTGGCCAATCCAAAGGCTTTGGGAGTGTGGTTAAGGAGGTAGAGGTGGGGGCCTTTTATAAGAGGAGAGGAGGGGCACTCTTGGAAAGTAAAGATAATTTACTTTTATTTTAAAAAGGGTTTCGGATTCAAAAGGTCCCAAATTTATATAATTCAATTGTAAGGTGATAAAGGTTCGAAATAAACCCATAAAATAGGTTTTGGTCATGTTTAGATCTTAGAAATTACATTATCTTTCCATTTTATTTAAATCGTTAAATAATGAGGTCATTGTTGCATCGTCATGATGTCATAAATAATATAATTTATTTGATGTCTAAAAATTATAAAAAAATACTATGATGTAGGAATCCTTTTTATCTTTCCAATGACTATTTATAATAAAAAATTTGACTTTTATAACCCCATGTAAATATTTTTTTAGTAAAACATATCATGTTTGTGTTATTTTTACTTTATCATTAAATAAAAAGTTATTTATGTCATTTCCCAACCAAAGGGGCTCCATGGGGTCCCAAAGTTGACCCATGGATTTTCTTGGTCTGCCATGACATATTAAAGGAGGGTAGTACATGTGTCTTGGTCATATCATTTTATTATAATATCATTTTTGCCTTCAATTGCACTAATTACCTCTAATCGCGATTAAGAACTTAAGAGTTACTTTTCACCAAAAAATTATTTTAATATCATTGAACCACTATTTACTTCTTAATGGAAACAATTTATGTCGGATTTTTTAAATTCAAAACACAAAGGTGGAAAAATTTCATTTAAATGGAAAATCAGTTTTTATAAGTACCACTTAGTGGTTTCACTATTCATCAAAAATTGAAGTTTTTCAGAAAAATACCAAAAATTCACCCTAAGCTATATTTGATATTCTTAATTAAAAAATGAAGACTATTTTACAAAATTCAACACATATCAGTCACATTAATTAATTTAATAATTAATTCTTGCTGTCATGACAAATAGCGTGTTCTTATGAAACAATAAGTATCAAAAGATTAACACTAGTTTAAGTCCGATTTCAAATTGAAATTAATTCCAATAACCACTATTGGATTAAATGGTAAAAATATATTCTAATTTCACTTTTAAACCAATTCAAATGATAAACTAATCATATAAATAAAGTAGATTACAAAGCAGTTTTGATGTAAAATGCAGTATTTTCACTATTCATTAAAAAAATGTACATTATCAGAAAAATACCAAAAATTAACACAAAGTAAATTTTAATGTCCCAATCATAAATAATAAGTTTATTTTGACAAAAATATATTATAAAATTGTCAAAATATAGATTTAAAAATGGTTTTCCATCAAAAGGCCTTAAAACAAACTTTTAAAAATATTAGTGTATTCCATGGTTAAGATTGGATTTATTATCATTTTAAGCCTCTAAAACACTATCCAATTCATAAATAGACATAGATAAAAATATCTATTATTCATTTATTACTTTGTATGTTACATTACATATCCCAAATTTTTCGAAAATTGTATGCCAATGAATGTTGTCTTTTTGTCTTCTTCATAAAATAACAACTTTTACATGGAACTTCTTTTTAATAATATCCCAATAAAAAATATATCTCTAACCATGTGGAGATATGGTATAAATAATGGAACCCAATTTATTTTTTACATGTTTTTAGGTAATTTCTGGACTATCTAATAAGGTTTAGTCCCTTATAAATCTTAGTGATAGCATAATCATTGTAATTAATTTTAATCACTTTTTCTAATTATTGTGGTCAAAAAATTAAGATGATATTTTTAGAACATATATACCATACTAATTACGACCTTATATATCAACTTTTTAAAATTCAAATTACATAATTTGAAAAATTAAAATTAACAATAATCTTGTAGATATGGTGAAATATGAGTTTTTTATGTAGTAAAATGTTAAAAAGTTTGTTAGGTTTTTATATACAATTGCAATGTAGAATTTATTATTATAAAATAAATTGTATATAATGATAAATATTTGATCTAATTTGACAAGAAAAAAAGTATATATAATTTTTTAAATAATAATTACATAATCGAAAAGTGTTTCTAAATAAAAAAGTGTAGTTTTCACTATTCATAAAAAAATGTAGTTTCTCAGAACAATCACAAAAACACACTCAAGGCTAATTTCTATGTTTTGAATCAAAAAATATTGTTTATATTACAACACTAAATTAATAAAAGTGTCATAATTGGGTGTCAATATAGGATATTTATTAAAATAAGGTTAAACTTGGTCTTGCATGTACTGTAACCTTACTTAGTGTTGCATGTACTATAAGCTACAATAAATGTATCATGTAGTGAAAGATTAATATGGTGTTTCATATAACACAAAAAATCATAATAATTTTTTTTAATTTTTGGTAAATTCAAAACTTAAAAATTAGTAATTAAATGCAATAAAAATTAAAAACCTATTGGGGTGTTACAATTACCTTATTGGAGAAAAAAACAGAAACATAAAAAATTCTAAATAATGAGGAGACTGTCAAATAAACACTTACCACATTATTAATGTTTGAATAATAATACCCATGAAATAAATAACAAAAAATGAAACATTAAATACTATTATGATAAAGTTATTCATGATATAGCATATCAAATGGATTCATATAACCACAAAAAAGGAATATGAGATTAATATGGAATATGTTTTATGGAAGTTAATGTTTGATGAAAAACCCTTACCTCTTGTATGATATCCTATGAATTTGTTAATACCTCATGTATAATAAATTTTAGTCTACTATAAATATTTTACATAACCACAACTATATATCTTAAGCCATTAATTATTTACATATATTTTTATATAACCCATTTATTAAATTTTTTTTGTTAAAATCACTATTTTGGATGAAAGTTAATTCATTTTTCATGTGCGTTTTGGTTCAATAATTTCAATAAATTATCATTGACCATGGTTTCTTCAAATCCATGATGTTATAAATTATATTAATATCATATATATTCATTATATATTTATTTATAGTAACCAATAAAATTTAGATATAGAAATTTGATTGCACTGTTCATTGAGATTGGGGGACATACGAACACATGAACACAATTTCAATTTTCTATGGTATGACTAAATGAGAGGAATATAAAAATTAAATATCCATTATAATATAGTAATTATTTAAAATATATAAATTATATTAATAAATATTATATTCATTACTATCCATGTAATAATAATGAAAAATATTTCACATCGTGATGTGAAGCTGGTAGTCCATGCATATGCACGATCGATAATATTTTTTTCCAATGGATTGTCTTTTGATAATTAAGATGTGATATCATATTTATATTGGTATGTTTAGTTCATAAATATTACATGTATTCATTAATATTATACATTCTACATTCCTTATAAATATTATATGAAAAACAAATCACATTTCGTCGTAAGGTAATAGTTCGACGTATACACGAGCAGCATAATCATATCCCTGATAGAATGGATATTAAGAAGGTATATATGATATCATAATTGTATAATATTAATAATTTCATTAATATAATATATAAATATTAAATCTATAATTATATCCATTTTAAAAATTTGGTTATGGAAAACAAATTGTACTTGTTCACAAGGATACAGTCCACCGTATACATGATTGATGGTTTCATTTTCCATTTGATGAAACTGTAGATTAATATAGGTTATTAAATTTATATAATAACAAAAACTAATATAATAGTTACAGGGGTTATTAATATTTCATATTTGGGAAATATTTTAACGATTTGGAAACGAATGAAAATAAAAACGCCCATTTAAGAGTATTACCTTTTTTCGGTGAACATCATTATGTTTGCACCAAAATATTTACTAGTTTGTCAATATGATAAATCCTAGGAATAAAGGATATTTGAATTACAGTAGGGAAATTATTTTTAAGGGATTTTATGAACGAAAATTTCGTGGATGTGTGAATGTGTGAGGAGAGGGCGTAACCAATTAATAATGGGGGAGCATGCACAATTGGATTTTTTAAAGAACAATGTGTACCCATATTTTTTGCATGAAAAAAGGACGAAAATGAGAATTTATAAAATAAGAGAGGATATAAGGAAAAAATAAATAAATACAATGGATTTTGGAAAAATATTAATCCATTTTAACCTATAATTTCTTAATTTGATCACCAGGATACCCATTTTCACCTTAACCACTATAATTATTTATTAATGTTCATATTATTCATTATTTTTAATAGTTAATTTGACCTTTTTAAATAATATAAATTATCATTTTTAGAAACATTGAATGGATATTTTCAATATTTAATCAGAAAAGTGGCATAATACATTTTAAAATTAAACTCTTAGATGCAATAAAAAATTATTTTTTCATAATGAATAACCATGAACTGTTTATCACTCTATTAATTCATTATTCAACATAAAATTTCTTTTAATGACCTATATTAGTTATATTGTTTTATATTTGAAGTACTTTTACTTTATAATAATATATAATAAAATTTTTATTTTTTATATTTTTTAAAATAATATATAACTTCTAAATAAAAGTAGTTTGATTTGTGGTTCATCAAATAATAAATTATACTTAAAAATCACAAAATATCACAATTTTTTTGAAATTCATATTTATAAATTTATTTATGTTAAAAAAATTAATGTATTAAGAAGTATTTATAAATTATATTTTCATTGTTCAATGAATCTAAATTTTATAAAAATACCTTTTTTTCAAAAAAATATTTATTTTACATTTGAATGATTTTTATTTTCATTTCTAATCAATTTATTTCCAATATTTTTATTTTACATATGATTAAAACATTGAATTTTTATAATTTATTTCTCCCAGTTCATAATAACAAATTCAACTTCTAGGTGATAATGTTAATAAATATTACAATACATTTAGACATGGGGTTGTGCGTTCTTCATATTTTTATTGAGTTTCATTTTATTTAAAAGTAAATATATCATAAAATCGGGGGGTGTTATATTCATTCCTCTAATAAAAAATTTTATCGTCAAATTTTTTAGAATGTCACCTTTTGAATAAATTTGTGTTGTTCTTCATCAAAGTCACTTCGGGTTCCTATATGACCACTTATATCTTATGATTTCTCCAAAAAAACTTTACGAGCTAAGTCATCCGTTTACAAAATACATGTTACATAGTTTCTAGAATATAGATCAGCTATTCCTAGTACGATATGTCAGATTCTAATTCAATTTCATTAGATGGGATAAATTTTTTTGGGTCTAGGTTTTACTTCCTTAACAAGGAAATATAGAATATAATAATAACATTAGATATAATCGGAGGGAATTAAATATAGTAGTCCACTACTCCAACTACTTTCCATTTTTTAAAAGTTCCAATGTAACTGGGATCAGTTTCCCCTTCTTTCTAAACCTTATATCACCCATCCATTTTGATACTTTCAGAAAACTTTAGTCTCCAACATAAAATCCCAATCATTCCATTGGTTAACATTACATATGTGTGGTATAAATTGAGTTTCATTGAAATTAGATTGAATAATATATACAGTTTTCATTTTCTCATCCATTGTTTCTATGAAAACAAGGTTCCTTTCACAATCATCAACCTAGCAGGTTTTCAGATGGCATCTTTTGTTATATAATTCTTCCTAAAAAGTCATTTTAATACATCACTATAGGAAAACCCATTATTTGCAGCAGACTATTTTCCATGAGAATAAATCTTGTCACAAATAGTCCATTGAAGAGGATATTTTTGATTGTTTGATCAACCCAACACAAATAACCCATAATTTTCAACGGGGATAGGCGCCCCTTTGCAAAAAGTAATGCACAACTTAGCACAGTTTACACGCCAAACAACATGAAAGAGTATTTCTGACCGGTTGGAACAACCCATCACAAATGACGTGAGGTGGTAAGATCTAGTTGCGATGGGGAGATCCTTCATTACAACTAGTTCATCGCCCGAAGGGTATTTGCAATGGGACCTGCCACAAATAATCGACGGCAGTAAAAGCAACATTTTTGCGACGGGATGATGTCTCATCATAAAATGTGTGTTGGAAAATCACTTTTTACGATGTCTCTCGTCTCAAATAACCTTTTAACAGCTGTTGTTAATTAATGCGGCCGAAGGTATTTGCAATGAGGCCCGTCTCAAATAGTCTCATCACAACTAACCCAACCTATATATACCCCCTTCATTTTTTCTTTTGTTCTCGAATTTCGTGTTCTATCTACATCTATAAACTCTAATTTTAAAGTAATTTTGTTTAGATTTAGCTTTTTTTACGAAGAAGTGGTGAAACCGCAACCAATTATAAGAGATTAAGATTAAAAGTATCTATGTTTTATTTAATTTATTTTTAATTTCCTTTCAGTATATTAATTTTAATTATTGTTGATTATTTGTAATTATGATAGATTTAAATTGATTTGTCATCTGTATTTATTTTTAATAATAAAATTAAATTATTAGAATTAATTCTTAATAATTAGTAATAATTAATAATTATAAACGATAATTAGTAATGAATATAAATAATTAGCGGTAATTAGTCATTAGTAGTTTTATTCTGCAGTAATAAATAATAATTAACACTAATTAGTAATAATTAGAAAAAAACAAGTAACAAATATAATCAATTAGTAATAAATAGTATTAATTTTTAATAATTAGTAATAAATACAAATAAATAGTATAAAATATCAATAAATACTGATAAATAGTTATAAATCATGATAAATACAAATAATTGGTAATAAATATTATTAATTAGTAATAAAAATATTAATTAATAGTAATAAATACAAATAAATAGTAATAAATAATACTAAATAATAATAAATACTGATAAATATTAATACTTATTAAAATATAGTAAGAAATACTAAGAAATAGTAATAAATATTAATAATTTGTAATAAATATGAATAAATAATAATAAATACGAATAAATATTAATAAATACAAGTAAATACTAATTAATTGTAATAAATAGAAATAAATACTAATAAATTCTAATAAATAGATATAAATACTAATAAATAGTAATAAAAATAAATAAATACTAATAAATAGTTACAAATACTAATAAATACTAATAAATAGTAATAAATAGTAATAAATAGTAATAAATACTAATAAATACTAATAATAACTAATAAATACTAATAAATTATTTTAAATAGGAATAAATACTATTAAATAGTAATAAGTATTAATAAATATGAATAAATATAAATATATACTAAAAATAATAATAAATACAAATAAATACTAATAAATACTAATAAATACTAATAAATACTAATAACTAGTAATAATTAGTAATAATTATTAATAATGAATAATAATTATTAATAATTACTAATAATTAGTAATAATTAGTAATAATTAGTAATAATTAACAACAATTAGTAATAATTAGTAAAAATTAGTAAAAAATTAGTAATACATAGTAACAATTATTAACAATTATTAACAATTAGTTAAAATTAGTAATAATCAATAATAATTACTAAAAATTAGTAATAACTTGTAATAATTTGTAATAATTTGTAATAATTATTAATAGTTCACAGTAATTAGTAATAATTAGTAGAAATTAGTAACAATTAATAAGAAATAGTACCAATTAGTAATAAATAATAACAAATAGTAATAAATAGTAATAAATAGAAATAAATAGTAACAAATGGTAATAATTATTAATATTTAGTAATATTTAGTAATAATTTGTAATAATTATTAATAATTTGTAATAATTTTTAATAATTACAAATTAAAAGTAATAATTAGTAATAATTAGTAATAATTAGTAATAAGTAGTAATAATTGGTAATAATTTGTAATAATTTGTATCAATTTGTAATAATTTGTAATATATAGTAATAAATAATAATAAATACTAATAATTAATAATAAATACTAATAAATACTAATAATTACAAATAATTAGTAATAAATAGTAATAAATAGTTATGAATACTAATAAATAGATATAAATACAAATAAATAGAAATAAAAGCTAATAAATAGGAATAAATTACAATTAATATTAATAAATTGAAATTAATACTAATAAATATAAAAAACTAATAAATAGTAATAAATGATAATAAATACAAATAAATAATAATAAATACTAATAAATACTAATAAATAGTAATAATTAGTAATAAATAGTAATAATGTGTGATAAATAGTAATAAATAGTAATAAATAGTAATAAATAGTAATAAATTGCAAAAAATTGAAATAAATTGCAATGAATACTAATAATTTATAATCTATTGCAATAAATTGCAATAAATAGCAATTAATTCCTATAAATTGCAATAATTAAGATTATATAGCAATAAATAGAAATAATTAGCTATAAATAGCAATAAATAGCAATAATTAGCAATTAATAACAATTAATAGCATTATATAGCAATAAAAATCAATAAATAGAAATAATTAACATTAATTAGAAATAATTAGAAATTAATTCCAAAAATTAGAAAATAATGGCAATAATTAGAAATTAATTGAAAAAACTATCAAATTATTATAATAATTAGCAATAATTAGCAATTAAATAGGAATAATGAACAATAACTAGTAATAACTAGCAATAATGGGAAATAATTAGAAAAAAAAGAAATTAATAGTAATAATTAGCAATAATTAGATATAATTATCAATAAATAAAAAAATTAGAAAAAATAGCAAAAAATAGATATAATTAGTAATAATTAGCAATAATTATAAATAATTAGCAATAATTTGTAATAATTTGCAATAAATTGCAATAAATAGAAATAAATAGCCATAAATAGAAATAAATATAAATAAATAGGAAAAAATAACAATAAATAGCAATAATTAGCACAAATTAGAAATAAATAGCAACAAATAGAAAAAAATAGCATTATTTAGAACTAATTAACAATAATATGCACTAGTTTGTAATAATTAGCAGTAATTAGCTATAAAATCAATTGAGTAAATATTAATAAATTGTAATAACTTTGCGTAATATTAAGTGGATTGACGACCCTCCTTTTGAAGGATGACTCTTCTCCTTTCAACTCTCACCGACTAAAAACATTATGAAAATTATGCTTCTACATATTCATAAATAGTCTCATATGCATGACAATGAAAATGCATTTGTAAGACCACATTTTTATAATGTTTTTAGGCAGTGACAGTTGCAAGAAGAAGATTCAGCGATGAAAAGGGGGCTTATTTGTCTGACATCTCAATTACTTGTATCTTTTTCACACTAATGTTAGAATGTTAAATATGCTCGAATGTACTCTTATGCATTATTATATGCTGGAGAATGAATAATAAATCCTCCGAGCATATTCTTCAGTGTGAATTCCGTGTGAGAATTTTTCATGTAAATGAGTCATCAGAAAAAGGGTAGTCGTCAATCCACGGGAAATTATGTCGCCCAAAATTAATGGTAATTATTAAGAGGTAGTTGTAATTATTTATCTTCCTTTCTTGGATAGTGTTTTTCATATTTCAAATTACTCAAAAACAGTAATGATTTTATATTTTGTAGAAAATTATCTAATAAGGAAGTAAACAACAATCATTATTAGATGACATCACTTTGATAAATCAGTGCAGAAATACAAATGGTTCTTGTTTAAATAATTTATATATTGATGGTGTTGAAGATTTCTTATCATTTGAATCCTCAAAACCAAAATTAGTTTGAGAAGGCACAATTAAGTGTCGTTGTAAAAAATGTGCTTTGTTAACGTTTGAAGCATTTGACAAGGTTGTGGGACATCTATTGTGGTTTGGTTTTCATCCAGATTATGTTTTTTTGGTATAAACATGGTGAAAATTGTTCCATATATGATAATAATAACATGATTCTAGATCCATCAGGTTTTCAAAATTTAGTACATGATGTTACAGGTCCATCTGTTCAACAATCTGAAACACAGGATGCTATTGATTTCACCCCTGAGTTGGCACCATCTAAATTTTATGAGTTATTGAGGTCTGCTAAGGATGAATTATATCCTAGTTGCAAGATATAAAAATTAGAAGAGGTTGAAAAATTTATGGCTATTAAATAATATAATACAACGTTATACTATTATTATGATTATATATTTTCTTTGGTTAAAACATTGTTACCTGAAAAAAATGTGTTTCATGAAAATTACTATGAGAGAAAGAGGATGGTTCGTAATCTGGGCCTTAGTTATCGAAATATTCATGCATGTTCAAATGATTTCATCTTATATTCTCATGAAACTGAGTCATTTGATAGTTGTCCCACATGTGGACAATCAAGGTATAAAGAATCTCAACAGGGGATGTCTACACCAATTCCTGATAAACAGTTGAGATATTTCCCCCTTACACCTAGGTTGCAATGTTTGTTTATGTCTCAGAACATAGAGTCAATGATTTCATGGCACAAAAACATGATTTCAACTGATAAAATATTTAAATGATTGTTTGATGGTGTAGAAATTTTGACAACTAGCATCCATCTTTTAAATTAGTATCCCAAAATGTTTGATTGGGTTATTCTACTAAATATTTCAGTATTTTTGGATCGTATGGTTGTCTGTAATCATGTTGGTCTGTCTTTATAATACTGTAAAATTTACCTACATGGATGTTCATGAAGAAGCCATATAACTTTTTGACCTTATTAATTTCATGACATCAAAAAAATAATATAGATATTTATTTGAAACCATAGATTGATGAGTTAAATTCATTGTGGACTAATGGTTTTTGTACATATGATGTTGCTGCAAAACAAAATTTTATATTTAAAGCTGCATTAATGTAGATAATTAGTTACTTCTCAATATATGTAATGTTATCCTCCTCAATTACACATGTCCCAAATTCATTTTCTTACTATATTAATGACAATAAAGACTTTATGATCGTCCATGGATAAAACCCTCTCTATTTTGATGGTCATTGCTGATTTCTTCCAACCGATCATCCTTTTCAGAGGAAAAAATCTCATTTCAGAAAAGACACAATTGAGTTGGATGAACCTCTAAAAATGATGTCATGTAATGAGTTAATGACAGTTGTATTTTCATTAACTCCAATAAAATTTCGTCCAACAGTAAACCAACCAAAAATTCACGGGGTTTGGAAAGAGCATAATTGGAAAAAACGAATCATTTTTTGGTATATTCCATATTGGTCTGATTTTTGGTCCTCCACATATTTGAAGCCATGCATATTGAGAAGAACTATTTTGATTAATTGTTTCAAAAAGTTGTGGATACATCATGTATGTCCAATGATAATGTAACGAAATGATTAGATCTTTCCCAAATTTGCTGATGACCAGAACATGAATTGTTACAAAATCTCAGATCACAGAGGTTAATGAAAGAAAAAAGTAGATTATACATTGTCCAAAGATAGTCTCTTATTATTTTTTCAATGGATTCTAGAGTTGAGAATTTTAGATGGCTATGCTTCAAATTTGGGTATATGTGTTAAGAATTATCATATTACCATATTAAAAATTAATTATTGTCATGTTATAATGAAAAAAAATTGCCAATTTGATATAGAGGTTTCTTGAATTCAATGATTTGAGATTAAATAACAAACATATCATATTGTTATAAAGATATTTTTGTGGAGACAAGATACTATAATGAACTATGTAAACTAGAAGAAGATTTTGTTGTCATTATATGTAAACTGGAAAAAATATTTCCACCTATTTCAATGTCTCAATGGAACATATGATATTAAATTTTCCACATGAAGCTAAATGATGAGGTCAGGTACAGTTTCGATGGGTGTACACATTTGAGAGATGCATGGAGAAATTTAAGAAAAATGTATGTAACAAAGCATAAGTTGAAGGCTCAATTGCTGAATCTTATTTATAAGTGAAAATTTCATTTTTCAGCTCTCATTATTTTGAATTTGAATATGTCTAAAAACAAAACCACATGGGACAGAATGAGGAGAATGATGATGATGAAATGAAAAATCCATTTTAAATGTTTAATCAGCTAAATATTGGTTTTGGTTGAGTTCATGAACGATGGTTTTCAGATGATGAACATCATAGAGCTCATACATGTGTTCTTCTCAACTGTGAATAAATGACATCATTTGTAATATGAGTGATTCTATCACTTATTCTATAATTTATGTTACAGTAAGTAAATTTTTTTATTTGTAGGTTATATGATAATTATATCAAGAAACATCTTCCAAAAATTACACCATATACTCTTAAAGAACGTCGACATAAAAAAATTTCTTAATGGATTCAAAAATTGTTAACATAAATAATTGATGGTTAAACATATCAATTCAGTTAATTATTATTTATATTGATAATTGTTTTAAAAATTTTCATTTATCTCAACATATTGATATAATTGATAAGTGATTGTGTATACTGGGTAACCCAAATAGTTAATTCTTATAATGCATATGTGGTTAATGGTTTTAGATTTCATACACATGCATATAGAGAATAAAAAACAATGGACAATTGAATTTTCATGAGAGAATCGCATAATAGGGAAACTGAAGTTGGCTTTTTTGGCATACTGGATGAAATTATTGAACTATGGTATCTAGGAAAAAACAACATAACATTATTTATATTTTGGTGTTTAAAAATTGAGAGAGGCTTACATGTTCATCTGATTCATAGAATAGTCAAGATTAAATATATAATTTTTCTTGCAGTAAATGAACCATTTTTACTGGCTCAATAGGAAAATAAAATATATTAAGCAATGTATTATGCTACTTTATGAGACCTGGGAGATTATTGGAGCATAAATAAAATGAAATCATGGGAAAATCTCATTCCCAGAGCTAAATGTGGTTTTGATGAAGTACATGGAATCGAATTCGTCATGAGACTACTCAAAATCAAAACTTTTCACAAAGAGACATGAATGTCGATGATGACACCCCAAAATTAAAGGATGGTGGTGGCGATGATGTTAAAATAAATTTTAAATTGAAAGAGATGATGAAACTAAAACTCATATGGATATTGATGACGCTGATGACTAATAAGATGACATTGACATCGTTAGATATGAAGATGATGATGGAGGTCAACATTAACAAAATAAAATGATAGTTATAATCATAACTAATATATATAAATATGTAATAGTTATTTTCAAATATCTATTAACAACAATAATTTTTTGTATTAGATGGACCTTGATATACATCGTGAGTTGGAGGAGGCTGATCGACCTTTGGATGAGGATGATTTGGGATCATCTGAATTTCAAGCTAAAGGCGAATCAAAGGATACTCGTAGGGGGTGCAGTTTTCAACAACTTATGACTCCTAACCCTATCCACAAGAGGCATCCATATCATGGTTTTTATCCACACACAGAGAGGTGTGATATCCTATGTATTTTATTTAGATTTCATTAATTTATTTATATACAAATAGTTTGATTATTTTTTCTTTTTTCACTATTTTATTCATAATTATTTTGGACCGGGGAGTGCTATCTTGTGCAAATATTTTTCTCATCCATGGATCACATGGGAACAGATTCTCGTTCATGTGTGGCTAGAAATGGTAAATCAATGGCTGGTATATAAATAAATAATATTTATTTAGAAATTATTTTCATTAATAAAATTATATAATAAATTATTTGTTGGGTTTTTTGGTATCCCATCGATGATAGAATGCAAGGCTCTATCAATGAGGAAAAATAGATGTCTATGCATGAGCGTTTCCATCAATTTTTTCAAAATTTGAGAAGGACATCTTATAAGAATGTAGGAGAAACAATATTTGATGAGTCGTGTAGAGCCCACCAACAAGAGTAAATTTCATCTCATGTGTGGGATGGTTTATATTCACACTGGTTGTGTAGTGTATTTCAAAAAAGATATTCATTGGGCCAAAAAAACTGGGGGAGACAGGAGGCGACACAAAGAGCTGGTAGCCATACATTTAGTATGCATAGAGAGCATCTGGTAAGTATCTTTCTTCAATATTTTATATAAAATTACATAAATTGACTTTATTTTATATTCATATAGGTAGTTGACTAACCCGATATTACAGTGTACGATGTTTATCGAAGGCTGTACATTGATCCATCACTAGAGTGATTTAAGGTGATCGTCAACGTCAAGTTATTGTTAGTTTTATTTGTTTTATTTTGTGAAAATTCAATGCATAATATATTTTCACTATTTTAATTTCAAATTGAAACCGAAGGAGTCATACGAGGTTGCGACCTCTTAGACATGAGATGAGAGTCAGGCCAAGATGGATGATCAGACTATTTCCCAAAATTTTGATGAGGCGGTATGGATGCAGGTGACCTAGTATGCCTTCGAGAAGGTCCGAGTAGTTGTTATAGACTCTCATTTGTCTACCGAGATTTATTATGGTAATGATACGATCTCAGTGTATAGATCGAGAGAAGATCATGGATAAGTATCATCTTCCGGGTCATAGTATCAAGAGATGTTGCGAGCTAAACTGAGCTTATAGAGTGTTTGAAAAGCAGCAGGAAGAGATGCTTCAGTAGCAGCAGTTACAGTAATAGGAGGACGTGCATCGATGGCAGCAACAACAACACGATCATATTCATTTAATGTGTCGTCTTACTCGTAGTTTAGGGATGGTTTTTCTTCTACCATCTCCTCCAGCTCCTCTAGCTCCTCAAGAAGGCTACCCCCGAGTGATTTATTTGTTCTGTTAAAAAAATATGAATTGAACATTTTTTGTAATAAGAAAAATTTACAGTTTTGGTATTTTATATTGGTGTGAATATTGCATAATTTTTTTGTATTTTTAATATTTTTATATTTTTATATTTATTATTAGTATTGTATTATTTAATATTTTTATAATTTAATAATAATAATAATAAATATAATATTTTCTTATTTTCTTATATATTTTTCAGAATATTTATAATTTTAATAATTTTTTTATTATTTTAATAATATTAATGTAATTTTTACATTAATCAAAATTTTAGTATTTATTTATTGTATTAAGTAATTCAAAATTTCCGTAAAATTAATATTTATTATTTTTATTATTATTTTAATAATTATAATATTGATTTTTAAATTTATTTAGAATTTGGGACAAGTTATTTTACAACGGGGGGCCCGTCACAGATCGATTATATATATTTTTTAAAATTATTTTTGTGACGGGTTTCTTTACCGTCGCATTAACATTTTTTCAACCAGCCCGTCGCAAATGGTTTATAACATATAAGAAACATTCGATGGACTAATATCACATCCAAAATAATTTTTGCGACGGTCCCATCGCTAAAAATACTATTTACGATGCTGTTTTTTGCAATGGTCTATTTGCGAAGGGCCCCCGCCGCAAAAGGGTTTTTGCGATCGGATCCCATCGCAAATACTCAAATTTCTAGTAGTGAATGAATATAATCTATTTTTATCAATGAACTCCACCAATTCTAAATAAAGATCCCAGATAACTTGAATGTTAGTAGATCATGACCTCATATTTGTTCTACTATTCTAATAGTATATTCAAAATACCCACCAGTTTTAGGATGATTAATGGTGATCAAACTAAGCATAGTATCATGAAATTTCTCAAGACACTTCAAAAATTTTGATGTAAATAGTGGATCAGGATCAGATAGAATTTGAAGTGGTGTTCCTTGAAGTAATAAAATACTATAAATAAGAAGACATTCATGGTGCACAATATTTAAATCTTCTCTTATATTATGTAATTTCATATAATTTTTACGTTGTTTATAAAGAACACATATTACATATTTCATCCATGGATTTTTTTAGAATCCAATGGAAATTTCTATAGTAATTTCATCCAATTTGAACATATGAATATGTATAGGTTTCTTGAATCTGTTAGTGTGTTTTCTCTAATCCATCACCTTCTAAAAAATAAAAAATCTGGGCACATCATCTTCAATTTCCTGATTCTTATTATGACAAAAAATTTATTCCTTCAAATATAAATAGATCATGATTCTAACATGGTATATAGTGAAATTTAGGGAGATATCATCTTCCAAAAATTAACATTACAACTATGTTATAGATAGAACATATAATCTATTTCCAAATTTATTCACTCAGTCCTCTTAGAAAGAATTTGAATACTATCTATGACACACAAACATACATTTATTTTCAAAATTTACATAGTTAGGTTGAGAAAATTTTATCATTTAAAAAAACATGTTTTAATAATAATTTTAAAAATTATTTATATTTACCCTTCTATAATGATACCTATATCAATATTAACTAAATCTATACACATACTATCCTTCTCAGTCATTATTTTATTAAATAATCTATTATCATTCCATCTCAATGTAACTATTACCTTATTTTACTTCACAAGGTTATAGGGTATTTCCCATCATAGTCAATTAGTAGCTCAAAGAATCTAATATTCCATAGGTTGATCTATTTCTATGAAAATATGTATTTTAAAATCTTATGATCCATGATTATCTGAAACTCTTCACGATAGAGACAATTTGTCAATATCTTTAAATAAATGATTATGAATTCCAAATAATGATCATAGTTTGGATACTTTTGTTCATAAATCATTAAACTATCTTGAGTCATAATGTGAAAATATTATAAATATATAAAAATATAACACCATTTACCATTGTCTATGAACCACTATATATCAAAAACAAATAATTTCCTAATTTTAGACTCACAATCGATGCAGTCTCCAACCACTTGAATTATTTAGACCATTATTCAAATTGCATTATCTATATGAGATTAATCCATTAACATATAATATTTGTTAATGGATTATCCAATAGGGAAATATCATGATCAAATCAATGATATTTAGCCAGCAAAATAATGAATATATGTACTTGGATAATGTTTATTAGTTTAGGCCATTCTTGAACTATTTATCATAAATGAATAATCTAGGATTGAATATATTGAGACAATATTCAATTGGAAAAAAATATCTAATGACATAATTTACAATTTCTATATTTTGAATATATATAATTTCTTCTATGATTCTCATGAATAATACTCAATAGATTATAATTGTCCTCATATATTTTTTTGAATTAAAATATATCGTTAATAAATACCACAATAATGTTTTGAAGACATTCTAGGAATACTATATTAATTCGGTCCATGACAACAATGAGTGTATTAGTCAATGAAAATAGAATTAGTATAAACTCAAAATTCCAATACCTCATTCAAAATACAAGCTTTTGAATATATTAATACATTACTAGTAATTGATGATAACTAGAATGTAGTTCAATGTTTGAAAAATAATGATCATAATGAAGTTGATCAAATAAGTCATTAATTAAAGGTAGGGAGAATTTTTCATTAGTTTAATAGTATCGATTTCACTAAAATCAATACAAAACCTCCTAAATATGTGTTTCTCTAGAGAAATATTAAATGGGGATCCCTATTTTGAGACAATATGTCATATAAGTCCCTTATCACACAAATCCATTATTCATTTCATCATCTCTACAAATTCCACAATGGCCATTATTTAGGGAGAATTTGATATTGCCTTTTCATTAAGGATAAATTTATTCGGAAAATCAACTTAATGCTCTAGTTGTTGTCCATGAAATTCCTTGAGAAATATATCAATGTGTTACAATAATATAGATACATATACAATATTAATATATCTTTTTCCATCCATAGATGGAAATTTATTTTCATCATCATGAATCTAATTAAAAATATATATTTCGGGTGGATCTTAACCTCACTCATCTGATAAAGTATAACCTATAAATATATGGAATTATATATCATTATCATGAATCATAACTGACTTCTCTTGGTGATAAAAATTTTCACCATATTTTGAAATCCATTATATACATTGATTATATAAAAATCCAACATAGTTATAATAATATTATTAGAAAATGAGGAATGATAATGTTAAATAATTGGAGTACACTAACACTTATTAATTTTAGTGAATATACACTAAGATTTTGGATTTATTATTCAATTTGTATATACATTTAATGGAATACATGATAGATATTAAGCAGATCTATGTTACTAAATTAAATAATTTATATGTAAATTTAATAATATGACTAAATTATCTGCAACTATCCCTTTAGTAACTTCATCCATAAATTTTGAAATCACGTATAATATCCTTGTTCCATTTTCATATACTATTGTATTTTCCTTATATGTCTAGGAAAATCATTCACATAGTGGCCCATATAAATATAGTTTAAGCACTACACATTGTTTCATATTTACTACCATTTATTTCATTATCATAATGTAATTTCTCAACACATTTAAAAAAAACTAATTCCTAAAAAAACACATTTCAGGATGTTTCATTCCACATTTACTAAAAAAGAAAAATTCCTTCCTACACTTATTCCCTTTTCCAAATTTCATTTTCTAATGTTCTCAAAAACCATAATATTATATTTCGATTCATTTAATACTTATGATATTGAAAAATCATTACCTTTCAGGATAAGACATGATATTTTTCCCGCGTGTGATGAGATAGTTTTAGAGAATATTACCCTTTTAATGATTTACTAATGACCATTAACTAAATGTTCAATTATACTCTTTTTTTATGTGCATTGCCCATAACATTACTTAGTAACCTTGTAATGTTTTCATCACATATGTTAACAATTTAATGTACCATTTTCTATGATATATGAACTGTGTCTATATATTGTTTTTTTTCATCCATCAAAAACATTTTTTGAAGAATTTTACCTTGTTATCCTTACCGTATATATTTACTATTTATTCATTATCATTAATATTTTGAATCAATGAACACCATTTATCGGAATCCCCATAGAGTTGACAAATTTCATGAAATCGTTATTCCATCCAATGATTCACAATTAGAGAAATTTCTTCTCTAAGGAACATGTACATTTCATTTATTCAAATAGTTTTATAGTCTCATTGAGTGATAGAGGTTTCAGAATGATGAATATGCACAGAATTGTTACACCACTTGGTGGATCAGAACGATACTCGATAAAGTCAAAGTTATTACACATAACCAGAGTCGGTTTTTCAAATATGTTTATTATTTGATTAGTTCCATATATATTTCCCACTCCATCTTCATTATCTATCCCATGGTTGAAATACATATACGGGTTATAGACATTCATACATTTAAAATTCCTACAAATAAAAACAATTACAAAATTAAGATATATAATATATTAAATTATAGGAATATGAAACTTAATCTAAAATGGTAAAACTAGTGAAATATATAACATAATTTGAAATTTTTTTATATTCTCATAATTATAAACATGGATTCTTTTGAAATTTTTTCCAATCATAAAAATACATCCAAATAATTCATTAAGGTTTGAAATGAGTATGTCAATTTACCCCAGAATATCAACTATCGATGTCAAACCGGGTGTATTAAAATACCACTGTCGTATACTAGGAAATACCCTCGTCAATATTGATGCACCTTTTTTTAGTATTTACCCATACATACTTCTATTCTAGAATCAAGTCCACTTTTAGTATCTAGATAGTTATATTTTTCTATGAAAAACTAAAAATATCTACCTTAAAAAAATTTGTACATTCTTCTATACATTTCCTAAAATTTTATCATATGACTATGTTACTTAATCTTTTTTTTCCTAAATATAAATCCCATGTTTTCTAACCAACATCCTATGATACAATCTATAATGACAGAAACGCTATTTGCCTAGATTTGGTTGAAACATTATTTAATTTGAAGAAGACACAAGTAGTCATATTTCAATGGAAATAATAGTTAATTAGTCATATTAAACAATTTAAATAATTGAATCTAATATTTTAATTAAAACATTAAATATATCATTGAATTTTAATTTAGTACATTCACATTCTCATTACAATATCCCTTCACATCATTCATAAATGTTGACTTTCTCATTCATTGGAAAGGGATCATTGGAAAAGGTTTAGATTTAATTCATGGTAAGGGAAATCATACATCAGATGAAATCTTGAATATATAATTCATTATTAATTTTTCAATGTAAATAGACCAAACATGATTTGTTTATTTAATATCATGAACATGATGAATAATTTTCCATAAATAAATAAGTGTAAATTAATTCCATTAAATTAATTAAATAAGCTTTCAACTTATCCATATATATTTTAACTAATCTAATAATAATATGGACATCAATAACTACTCATTATGAGGCAATTAAGAATTCTATAAATCATAATAATATCATCACTGCCTCATTTCATGGAAAATTAAATAAATTCATAATTCCATAGCCAAATACAAATGCTATTTTGTCTAATAAGACTATCTGATGCATCGAGGGACTATAATGGCCTCTCCAATCACATACTATGTCAAATTTATTACTCATATGAATGGGGTGAAACATAATATGTATGAAAATTATATTAATAACCATAAAATATGATATTGTAAAACCATCCCCAATCAATAAACATAATCATAAAACAATCATAGTAATATCGAGAATGGTATGAAAATAGTACCTCTATGGTCAAATTTATTATGAAAAATATAGAAAAATTATAAAGATAGGTAAATTATAACTTATTCTAGATGCAGAATAATATAAATAAATTGTGATTCCATTTTTAAATATGGAAAAATCACATTGAAAATATTTATGATGAAAATACATTTTATTTGAAAATACAATTCAAAAATAAAATATTCAATGAATATTAAGAAAAACGTTTCATTAACACATTTGTAAATGTGATAAAAGCTACCTCTTTCTGGAATCCACATAAATAATTCATTAATTAATCCTTTTAAACAAAAAAAATTTTGTTAATTTTTTATGAAATCATTTTTAGAATTTAATGAAATTTTCTAAAAAAATTTCTGAAAAAATGGATATGAAAAATTGGGTTGTTGACTAACGAGGGAAATAAAATATTTCTCCATAAAACAATTTCAATCACGTTATCTATAAAAGAGATGAAATAGAAATATTACATTAATACTTAATGAATAATAATAGGAAATTAATACAGATTTGTTTTAATATAGATAAACCAAATAATTCCATCTTTGGAGTCTTAATCATAAATAATCCCAAATAATTAAGATACATTAAAATAAACATCTACAACTTGGGTAACACATAAATCCTAAGACCCATGAAGGATTTATCATAAAATGAAATGTACAATTCCTAGAATATAATGAAATTAATGATATATAATATAATAGGTAACTATATCATACACATAATATAAAAATTGGTGAATATGGTATATGTCTCCTATGAGTAAAAGTGAGATGCGAAACCCTTACATCAGGTTCGATTTCTTTATTACACGTTTTAACCTCCTTCATAATAAATATATATTTATATTACATATTTTAAAAATTCATAATCCTATAAATATTTTTATATATGATTTAATTATAGTATTTTATCACTCATTTATTGACAATTCGTTGTTTGAATCACTATTTTGGGTGATACTTAATTCAGATTTCATGTATGTTTTGGTTTAGTAATTTTAATAATATTAAATATTAATTGGTTAAATAATAACTATAATGTTAACCATTATATAAATATTATATTTATTTATTATATATGTATTTAATCTGATCTATAAATCATATAGATATAAAATGGATTACATTGTTCATGGAAGAGGTATGTCACATGTACACTTCATTGTTCTTTCCATGTTTTTCTCGATGGATAGAAATAATAGAGAAAAAAAATTAATTAATCTTTATAGAAACATTTTTATTTCACATATATAATTATTATTCATAAAATAAATCCTTATTATCGACCATGTAAAAAAATGAAAAACATTTCACATGATATGTGGGGGTCGTAATCACTTAGTACATATGAGTGATGACATAATTTTCCAAAGCATCGGAAGGTACAATGTTATAAGTGATATTTTATTTCCATAAATATTTTTATGTCATAAATATTAAATATATTATTCTAAATTTATCCTTAATACATTATTGTAAAATCATAAGTTAAACATGAATCTCATCACTTAATGAGGTTGTAGTCCGTCATACCCCCGAGCGACATTATTGTATTTCCAAAATATATACATTAATAAGGTATATGTGATATAATAATTAATTACGTATGATAATATCATAATGATCATTAAAATATTTTATATACAAAAATTTTATCCATAAATGTTTTGATGAAAAAATAAATATGTCGGTTCGTGAGGCTATAGTTAGCCATACACACAATTAACGATTTCATTTTCCATTTGTTGCATGTGTGGATGAGTTTTCATTATTACAATATAATATCGACATCTAAGTATATATAAAATAATTTTTTTATTGAATCATATTTTTAAAATAATAGAAGGATGTTGAATAGGATACAAAATTAAAATATTCATTTAAGAACGTTTCATCTTTTTGTGACAACTTCTATCATTTTGAATACAAATCATTCCTATAATGGATGTATGATCCAGAAAAGTCCTATAGGATGTTTACAGGGATTAATTTAGGATATTTATTTAGGTATTGGGATAATAATTTTATTTTGGACTTATGATGGGAGATGATAGGGTGTGGCATTTTATATGTGGGGGACATGACAAACATTGAATTTTTTAAAATAATAATGTTTACTGACATTATTCAAATAAAAACGAACTAAAAACGTTTATTATATAACTATTTACGTAAAAAGTTCTATAATTGGCATTAAAATGTGTTTTGATTTTTTATTTTCCATTTTTAGCCCCTATTTTTTGAGTTTAACCCATGATAAAAACATTTTCACTATAACCACGATAATGGATTTTTAGTAATTTCACTATTTATTATGGTAATAAATTAAAATGAAAATAATGGATAATATAAATTATATTTATTCTAGATGTTGAACCCATTTTTAAAAATTCAACAATCATATATAGAATAATTCAATTAAAAATTAAACCTAAATATGAGTATAAAATGAATTTTTGGATGGATACCCTTCCAAAGAATAAAATGTTTTTATATCATAATTTAATATAAAATAGATTAAAATGACATAAATTAGTCAAATTTCAATATTATTTAACTTATTCAAATCTGAAACTAATTAAAACAAGTATTTTTCTTTTTTAATAATCAAAATATAAATTTAGTATTTTATAAAAATTAGTATTTATAAATATTCATTAAAAAATAATCATTTCAAAAAAATTCAAAACGAATCCCCCAAATATAATTTTTATATTTAGATTAAAAAAATATGAATTTTCAATTTTGTTTTTAAAAATAAAAAATTGATATTAGAATGTGTCCATACAGCACATCAAAATCACCATTTAGAAATATAATGTTTATAAAAAAATTCTTCTCCCTTCGAATGATTTTTGTATTAATTTATAATCAATTTATAAGCAATGTGTTTATTTTATATATGTGTGAAATTTATAATATTAATAATTATATTTTACTATTCCTAACATCGAATGTGAGGGTTGGGTGACAATTGTATACAAAATTATAGTTCAATTAAACATGGTGTTGTGTGTTCCCCAAGGTGTGATAGAGGTTTAATATATTTAAAACTAAATATATCATATTGTCTTGTGGTGTACATAAAACTACAATAATTAACATAAGATAAAAAAAATAGGGTACTCTATAAATAAAATTATTTTACATTCTCGTGATAGATTGTTCTATATAGATAATCCCCATTTAAAATTTATATTAAAGAGGAACCACTTAGAATATTATTAACAAAATAATAAAATGATAAAATTTGGATTATTGTGACCTGGAAATTAATATATCAATAAATGAAGAATATTAATTATTTATTAATTTAGAAACCTATTGAATTCATCATATAATAAATGTGATAGTTCACAATATCAAACATGTATAACTAAATTCAAAATAGAGGAAAACAACACTAAAAATAAATAGAACATAGAATAATGTGTTCTAAAATCCTCTATCAGAAAAATAATTATCATATCAAAATATTTAATAACCTTAATAAAAAAATATCATTTTATAAACATCATTTATTATAATTTATTTCAAATATTATCATTATTTATATTTTATTTTCATTATCTAATTTTATTTTAATGAATTTTTAGAATAGTTTTAGTTTCATAATGTCAGAGATTGTTGTTATACTTAAATTGAAAATTACTAATTTCAAGAACATTCTTTGATAAAAAAATATTTATTTATAATTAATTTTAATTTTCCAATTTTAATAAATAAGAATATTTTTTATCATGATGGTGTTGGTGAGGTTAATTGAGGAATATAAACAAATTTATTGAAAACAAGTGGTAATAATGATAACATAAATTTTAGTATATTATTTACACAACCAAAAAGGAAACATTATTCCATAATTAATATATTTTAACATCAATAATTTTGTTTCCACAGTTTTCCTTGACATAAAATTATACCATTGTTTGTTAGTCAAGCTGTCCCAAACAAATATATTCTATATTTAATAAGAATATATTATTAAAATTTTGATACTATTGTAATAATAACATTACTAACTAATTTTAATGATAATATTATTAAATATAAAGGGGGTAAATGTTTATAATATATAGTTTTATAAGTAATAAAATAATATTGTTAAAAAAATGAATAACATTTTTTGAGTTTGTAGTCATTACAAATATATTGGCGACACGTTCATTTCAATAGAATTTAATAGAGGATATAATGTTCATTACATTAGAAATTATAATATTGTTTTAAATGTACTTTTTAATAATTTAGTAATCATTTTAAGTCATTTTTTTTAGTTATGAAAAAAAACTCATTTTTATAATGGATGTGATAGTGCATATATAACATAAGAAACAATTTCGATTCTTATATGGTTGGGATGAGGGTTTAAAATTTATATTCCATCAGCATAATGACGTTTTAAAATAGTAGTAATATATATTTTATCATTTTTTATTTTAGGAAAACTAGTTTATATGGTAGAAGAAGAAAATAAAAAAAATATTTGGTTGAGAACAAAACCTATACATTTGAATGTAATCCTTTTAGTAACACCTTGATGGTCCATAGCATGAAAGTTTTAAAAGGAATGGGTCTTTAATAAGTGGAAAAACAGTATAATAAATTTTACGGTAGTTCTTATGAAGAGATAATCCTCTTGAAAGGGTTAATAAATATGATGTATGTTATCCCATTTTATGAATGATGAATAATCTATTTTGGAGGATATCCATATCATTTTCCATAATGAAATTACACTATTTATGGGTAAATGGATTAAAATTTGTAAAATAATCAATTTTGGGAGGGTTATAATGTCGATAAAGCCTCCTCCATTCACTAATAATCATACTTTAAAAACATTATCATGTATTTTTTTCAATAGATTTTCTCAAATATATCAATATGGTTTTTACCTTGATAACTAGTTTTTAATCATAAAATTTAGAATTTATTAAAAAAATTATATATCTAGTATAAGAAATTTTTTAGGTTAAAAACTAAAGTTTAATCTATTACTTGTATAATTATAGTTTTATATAATATAATATTAACATTCATATTGAATCATTGTATATTTTGGAAAATTTTTATGTTGGAAACAAATTTTATAATGAATTGATATCAATTAAATTTTTAATTTTATACCAACATAATTAATTTTAAAATATTTATAGAAATCAATTTTAAAAATCGATTATGGTCATGGTAATAATATAATAATTTATTTTATAAGATAAAAATTACTAATTTTTTGTGTTTTTTTAAGATAATTTTTCGCCATTATCTTGCACAATAAATTTAATCGCAGTATTAGTACTTTTTTCATAAAATAAAATTCGTCTTATTATAAAATAAAATATATTGATCTAAAATATGAAATCAATTTTTGAATATTAAATTTATACTGGTGATGGAAATTTATTTTTAATATAAGGAAAAAATACTTTTTATTCTAAACTATTCTAATTGTTTCTCAAACATTAAACAATGATCTTATAAATTCAACACAACATTTAAAAAAAAATCTCAATAAATATATATTATCTCTAATTAAAATACTTATATGTATTTATTTCATTCATTCTTCATGATTCAGTTATTAATGATATGGTTTTTGTAAGAATTGTATTTTTACCATTTTAATTAAAAGAAAACTATTCCAGAAGAAGTCAAAAAATTCATCTTAAACTAATATCTTTCGTATAAATTCAAATATCATGTTCATTTTTTAATAAAACACTTATAAAATTTTTTAATTTAAAATTTATTTTTTAGATAAAATTGTATTTAAAATTGTTCTTATAATAATATAACTTTTTAATATATTTACTATTTTTATTTTTGTTTCCTATCAATTATTATTTGAATTCATGCTAATAAGATAATATTATGAAGAATTTATTTTTCCCCAAAGATATTTATTATTTAAAAGTAAATCATATAAAAACTTATTTTTTACATAAACTATTTAAAATCATAATGTAGATTTTTTTTATTTGGTTACAATAATTAAATTTTTTCAATTCCATATTATAATTAATTTCAATTATTTTTTCAGTTATATTTATTTTTAACAATATTATTACAACTCTTTTTACCCAAATATATTATGAAAACATTTTATTCCTTATATATTATTATAGGGTTCATATTGGTTTATTATTTCACGTGATTCCATAATGTGAACACATTTTGATTGAATGAAAAACAAAATCTAAAATCATTGTGTGTTAACCAAAATATCATTTTTTAAACAAAGAAAAACATAAGGCAGACATTCAAATTATTTTAAAAACAACCCAAAAAAACAAAAAAAAAATTACCATTTAAAAACAAAATCTTTCATATCAATACTATCCACACATAAACCATTTTATTATAAATAAGATAAATGTAAGATACAAATAAAAAACTGATTTTATGTTACAATAATTAAATAATTCAAAAAATTATTTATCAATTTACCCAATTATTTAATACATCCTTTAAAAAAATCCATTGAAACAAATCATACATTTTCAAATCCACAATATACTAATACAGTCCTTCTTGAATAATTCTGTCATTCCATATAAATGTTGCATTTTTTTTTGTTTTGTATAATTATCACCGTCATGGATGGGTACCATAATAATAATTTGTATTTCATTTACAAATTTATGAAATGAAAAATAAATATGAAAATTTTTAGGATTAGTTAAATGTATAAAAATATTATATATTTTTATGGGTGGTAGATAAATGTTTTCTTCATTTATGTTTATAGTAATCAATATTATATATAATGACATAAAAAAATTAATTCAATTAGGATACATATTTCTCGGCATAAATCATTTATTATCACAAAATAAAAAATTTTATTTCCTCAATTGATCCCGACAAATGATATTGATATCTCAAATTCCACTAAATGTATTAATATAAATAGATTTATGGATTTAGGTTATAGGTCATTACATTTATAGTTTTATCCCAATTTAATAGTTACTATATAACTATCCAGAAGATGAACTTAATATTAGAGAAAAATTATTATATTATTTTATAAAAATATAAAAATATATACATGCATATTTTGGAAATTTAAATCGGTTCAAACCACCAATAGATGTTTCATAGATCAATCTAGAGACAATCACATAGTGATATGAAGGGATTTACACCATAATGATTTCTCTATTCTAGTTTTTATTTCTTTATTCCTTTATAAAGTACTTTAATAAGAATATAAATTATTTTCATTCTGTGTTGTTAAATTATTAATATTGTATTTTTAAAAAAAATAATTATTCTGGAAATACGTTATTACATCGTCCACCTTCCTGCCGTACTATACTATTCTGACTTGGTCACCATAGCTACCTCACTCGTCTCAGGGCGCCCATCCAACCCACCTACATTACTCTTCCATAAAAAATAAATTATTTACATGACAATATTTTAATTTGAACATGTTGCATATTGTTTTTTTATAGTTTTTACAACTCTAGAAAATCTAATAACATTCCAATTAGATAAATTATAAAATATGTTTTCATATATATATATATATAATTCATTATAGTAGAATATTCATATAATAATATAGATAATTATATATAATTAAGACAAAATAAATCTAATTTTACTATGAAAATCATACATATATAAAAACATATTTATATCAATATGTATATATATTTGTGAATATATATATATGTCATTATATATTGGATTTTATATATATACCTCTAGTGGTATATTTATATGTTATAATGAATTCATGTTGTATAAGTAAATATATTTGTATATAAATTTATATAAAAAAAATAAAAAGTTATAAATATATTTAAATATATACCAATATAAATATGTATATAAATATGATAATTTTTTATAAAATTATATTGAAATATAGATTTATTAATTAATAAATATGAATTATAAGATAATTATTATAAATATATATATATATATATATATTTAAATATATAAAATTATCTGTATTTATATTAAATAATAATTATGATTTTTCATTAGAATATACTTAGTGATACATAATTATTTATATATATATATATATATATTAAAATGTATTAACATATGGAGGATGGGTTCTGCTTGAGGGAATCCCTCTCTAAACCCTAAGGGTGATTAGGGTTCCACCTCTATGGAAGTTTTGTCAGGTAACTCTCTAAATGATTTATATCTAGGCCCATTGCAATCCCTCTCATACAAACATGCTACTATCAAGATGGAAGATCCAATGGTCACTCATGGTGGGATATTTTTATCTTCAAAAACCACCCACAATACCCTATTTTTTACAATCATTCTATAAATGCGTTGTCACTATTCGTATCGATCTAAAGGGTAATGTTTCCCATTTAAATACTAGCATATATGCAATCATGGAAGGTCTGATATAACAACCCATGATTTTATGGCATGTATCTTATTAAATAAATTCAATTTACTTGATATCTGAGGTTGCATGCAACATTTATTTTAAACGAACTACGATATACTATTAAATATTAGCATGATTGTTAGAACAGTAACGTGTCCACTAAGAATAGTAACTCAGCCAATAGAATAGTAAAATCAAATATTAAAGTGTAAATAAAATGTTGGTATCACAAAAATTAATATATGAAATATTTAGATAATAAAATAAGTAAATGTATGTATTAAAAATTATAAATTAAGTGTTAGTATTTTTGTGAAATGTAAATGTTTATCTATAATTTAATAATTAAAATAATGATTTAAAAGAAATTTTTTTACAAAATATATACATAAATTAAGATATTTTTTCATATTATTATAATAAAATATTATAATACCTTAACTAATTTTATAATGTATCATAAAGTCTATTATAAAAATTAAATTGATATTTTTCAAATAAATTATTATTTAAATTGAAAATTAAATCTATCATATTTGTTACATATTTTCATAAAATGGAATAAATTTTTGAAATACTAATTTATAAAATTTCTATTGTTACTTTTATAGTAATTTCTTTTGAAAAACATCAGTTTTTTGAGGATTAATAAATATAAATCTTTTGTGTCACTAGTGGAACATAAATTACATCATTATTGGAGATTCAGTTACATAATGATTCATAGAACACCATGTTATTTTATTATATATTTAATTTGAAAAAATATTCACTAAAAAATAAAAAACACAATTTCCAAAAATAGAAATTATATCGAAGAACCTAAACTCTAAAGAAATTCTTTAAAATATCGATTTTTAATTCATTCAACATTAATATTTTATCAATTATTTATGTCAAATAATAAATGAGTATTACCGAATTCAACTATTTTTATTATATAAATTTATGATGTATATTTTAAAAAATAATTTTTACAATTTTTTCCATTGATATATATTTTTATAAACTGTATTATTCTGTAAATATCATCTCCTCACGTATAAAAAAACTTTATCCATTACCTTGGAAAACAAATCATCCCATCAATTCCAAAGCCAAATATCTTCCAAAATGTGTCTTTATTAAGCCTATTAGAGTTCATAGGAACATCTTATGGTAAGCATGCTACAAAAATAAAAATATTTTTAGTTTTGTACATGAGAAGCCATACAGAGGAAAGTGTATATAGTCATTAACTCTTCATTTTTTTCTCCTCCTTATTTGTTTTCCCAATTACTTTAAAAAATTATTCACTAAAATTATTTAATAAGTAGGTTACAATTTAATTGTTGAATAAAACCTAATAAATGTATCATATATAAGGAAAATATAAGTTTCAATCACTTTTTTCATGCCCTTTCGACAAATTCTCATTAAAGGACAATTAACCACCTATAGATACATTCCAAAGCCAATACTTATAAATAAATTTAAGGTTGTGAAGTATGAATTATTTGTAACATATAAATTTTTAATTATATTAATTCTATTTATTCATAATAAATTATATTTATTTATTACTTATATTTTACAAAATATAGAAATCAAGGAAATTGAGATTTTTTCTCAAAAATAATTATATAAAAACACTTCAATTTAATAAAACAATAATAAATTTAATATAATATTTATAATTGATAAAATTTTGTACCAATTTCTAATATTCAATTCAAGAACATTGTTTTAATAAACATAATTTTATTATTCAGGAGTCCTAGTCGTGAAATAATTAAGCATGAATTATGGTAAGGGACATCGCCTCCACTTATTTTTCATAAATAATTAGCTAGTACTGTGATCCTAATAATTTTTATGGTTTATATAATAAGTATTTGAGTTAATTTTTATTTTTTATTTTTATTTTTCATAAATATCAATATTTCATGTATCATGTATATGAATATTTTTTAAGTTGTATAACAATTTTATATACATGTGTTTACATTGAATGTTATTAAATGTGGGGAGATATTGATAAATATATGTCCTCTAATCAATAAAGATATATTGATAAGTCATATAATTCATGAATTAAATCTATTTATGAAGATTTCTTTCTAAATTCAGTGATATGTGGGGCACGATTTTAGATATCCCCTCGATGCAACGATAGTTTCCATGGGTCATACAATTATTGAAAAACTATTTTTGTTTGTTTCCAATAATAATAAAATAGGATTCTTCCTAGAAACATAAAATATATTGATAGTATATTGGTTCATGCTCCATATATATGACATCGTATAATTAATCATTTCATTCATTTGGTATTCAATTATTACATTCCATTATATTTTAATTTTGATAAAATCTATGGATGAATTTTTCAACCTCGATTTATTGATTGAATGAGTTTTTATGTTATATTATTTTCTATAATTATTATGACTAATTAATTATTCTTATCTTATTATTGAATCATATAACCCTTACAAATAATTTTATATGACCCTTTTTCATCCCCCGTCATTTTTTTGAAATGATTTTTGAATACAAATAAAGAATATTGTTTTTTTTGTGTTTTATGTGAAGTTAACAATGTAATAAGGGAAACGTGTATTTAAGTAGTTATTCAATAATATGAATTTGATCGATCATTGGTGATTTTATCTCTTGAATCTATTCCATTATAATAAAATGACCCCTGAATATGGGCTATTGGGTTGAAGGTTTTTAAAGTTTGTAAAATATATATTTTAATAGAACCATTAGGATATAGATGTCAGGTAAATATATGAATTATAATAATTTATTATAGAGAATATTCATAATAATTAGAAGCTAACATACAATGTACCATTATATTGTCATGGTTCCTAGAGGAATAAAAGGAATCAATGCCTGTAGAAAACGTAGGGATTCCCCCACTGAGAAAGAAAACATTGTTAGTGTTGGAGAAGAGTATATCATCACCATATTAGGAAAATGTACTATGTTTATAATGAATAAACATACTAAAACTATGTTTGATAATTTCATGTGGCAGAAATAGCCATATTTTAGTGTGACAACTATTCCATTGGTAGATGAGTAAGTAATAAAGTCTCTTAAATACATATTTTTAGCATTAGGATGCAATGAAAATGAAATGATTGTACTGGGAAAATATTGTCTCTAGGAAATGTTGATAAGTGGTGGTTGTTCATCCAGAATACTAAGGAGGTCAATGGAATAGATGATATGAAATGGAAAATAATTATACATACATTGTTCAATAAATATTTCCTATATTAGTACATAACTAAAATGAAGAGAAAATACATTAACATTAAAAAATAGATGAAGAGAGTATTATAGAGTAAAATGATTTCATCTATATAATATCTATGTACGATAGATATTACACACATGATAGAGAAAAAAATACATAAAATTTCTTTACTGTTTAATAAAATTCTCCAATGGGAATTAGTTTCTCAATCATTTTCATCAATTAATTAAATTATATTAGGTTCCATCAAAAGATATAAGTAATTTTATAGATATTATATGTTCATGGGAATTAAAGGGATGCAAAGGTATTATGATTATCATGGATATAGTGAGGAATATATGAAGAATATGGGAATTATGAAATTCTCATTATACAAAAATTGTGGATTGAATCGTTATGTAAAATTCTAAAATGGAATGGTAGTTTTTAATAAGTGTTGAGATAGTGGTCCTCAATATAATGAATGAAATGGGAAGAAACAAGTAAATTATTTTCAATGATTCAACTATAATTAAATGGGGAATTATTCAACATTATGACCCATGTTTTAATGGAATATACCACAGAAGAGACTACGTAGAGATTTAAAAGAAAATTCAATCACCACAACTAATGTAGTAGTACCCTTGATGTGGTGTTTGAATCATTAATCCAATATTAAATTAAATATATTGATTTATTTCATTCTGTATCTTCAAACTAGTTTATATACAGAGTTTTGCAAGAAAAAAAATATTTATATTTTCAGTTCAAAACGGATCTGTCAATCAAATCTCATATAGGATGTATCACTGCAAAAGAAATATTTCATGATGTTTCCATTATTCCATATAAAAAATATTTATTGGCTGACCTTGTCATTTTAACTATGGTTGAACATGATAAAATCCTTGAAATGTAATAACTATCGAAATATGATGCCAAACTATTTATTCAATAAGATGGAAATTTCAATTTGTGAGAACGATTTACAATACCATAACTTTACAGTCGAAATTTCATCATTTGAATTATATATAGATCCACCCAGGATAATTATACAAGTTGAAATTAATTAGTAAGAAGATATGACATCATCTAGGGGTGAGTAAAGTATTCTTCAAGTGGAGCATGTAGCAATTTTATGGGAATACATTGGTTAATTTCTTAATAAATTACCCTGACACACAAAAGGATTGAAGTTGATCTAACCGTTGATTTAATGCATGACATTAAGCAAATATATAAGACTGATAATATAATGTCCAAAATGTAATTGGTGTATATGATGAAAATACTAGATTAATTGATTGATACTGGATTTATTTGACCTATTTTTTGTCAATGGGGATCTCATGTTCTTTATGTTAATAAGAATGATGGATCCATGAGGATATACATGGACTATAGAGAAATCAATGTGTTTATAATTTTTAAAATTTACCCTCTAGCTCAGATTGATGATTTATTTGGTCAATATCATGGAACTCAATAGTTTTCAAAGATTTATCTTTATTTTGGGTATCATCAATTTTGAGTAAAGAAAAAATATTTTATAAAGACACGATTTCTTAAGAGGAATGTACATTACGAGTTTATAGTAATCCTATTTGGATGGACTAATTCACACTCTATTTTCATGGATCCTATGAATGGAATATTAATGGAATATAAGGTTGATATTAATGTGGTATTTTATTATAAAGATTTTTGTATATTATAATACATCTGAAGACCATTGGAATCATGTTATGGTAATTATTTGAACTCCCATAATTAAAGAGTTATATGGAAAATTTATAATGTTATAATTTTGGATCATGAAATTTATTTTCCTGGAAAAATTGACTCTAATATTGGAATCTTATTCAAACCTAAAATGATTAAGGAAATCCAAGTAATGTATACACCAATGAACATAGTAATGTTATATTGTTTCATTGGATTATCATGTTACTAACAAAGATTCATTATAAATATTTACAGATTGGATAACCCTTTAACCAGGATCACACATAATGACGTTATGTTTTTATGGAAAAAAGAATGTGGAGAATGTTTTTAGGAATTATAGAGAAGATGATACAGTGATACAATTTTGACATTACCATCATGAATATAATTTTTTTTAAAATACAGTGATGGATCGAAGAAAGGATTGGGTTGTTTCCTTAGGAAAAATGGCAATGTTATTTCATATGCATCATGATAGTTGAATACTCATGAAAATAATAATACAAATCATGATATTATGTTTTAAGTAATAATATTTTATTCGATAATATGGAGACACTATCTCTATTGTCTAAAATGTTAGATATATATAGATCAGAAGAGTTTTAAAGACATATTTTTATAGAAATAACTCAATATTAGGAAAATTTTATGGCTCTAGTTATTCAATTTATTATTGGTTTATACATTACTACACATGAATAGAAAAAAAAAATTGGAAGCATTAATCATTAAATTTAATGTGTACTGACCCAAATGATGATTCAGAAACACCCTAAATTGATGGATTTAGTGAAAATTGATATGATAGTTTTTATAGAAGGGGAAATATCACTCTTTTTTAATGTGAATGAGAAACCATATTTATTTGAAAAGATAAAAATATCATAATATGATGATGATGATTTAGAAAAGAAAATTAGTTTTGTTCTATATGGAATATTGGAAATCATTGTATTTGGGGAAGGAATTTTAAAATATCCAATTATGTTATGTGTTTCATCAATAACTGATCTAAAAAGGAAACAATTGGATGATGTGTATATCTCAAATTTCTCTATACACCCTAGTAGTATATGGTTTTATTGAGGTCTGAAAGATCATTTTTGGTTGGACAATATGAAGTGGGAGATTGTTAAATATGTGTCTCAATGTCTAATTTTTCAATATGTGAAGGTTTATAGATAGAATACTAGTGGATTAATGAAACCTATACATATTACTATATGTGTGTTGTGTGACATTATAATGGAATTTTTTATAGGACTTCTTAGGACACCTAGAAGGAATGATTTGATATGAGTAGATTTTGATCCCCTTAAAAATATGAAAATCTTTTATATATGGGAATATTTACCTCTTGAGTCCCTTTAAATGATCTATATTAATGATGTTTTAATACATCATGATGCATCATTATCAATCATTTATGATAGATATCCCCTTTTTACATCAAAATTATACAAGTCATTTTATGTATATGGATATTGATCTTTACTTGAGTACATATTATCTCTATAAAATAGATTTATAGTCTAAAAGGACTATTCAAACATTGGAATACATGTTGACATCATGGTCAAATTACATTAATGTTATGTACAATCATTATTTACCACTGGTAGAATTTACCAATAATAATAGTTTTCATTCAAGTATTCAAATTGTGCCATATAAATATTATATTGTAAGAGGATTTATAATTCAACTTGTTGGGAAGATGTTTGTGAGAGGAAACTTATAGGGATGTGACTTATTGAAGAAAAAATGGCAACAGAAATAATAATTCAAGTTTATATTAATGTATCCAAATGTACGAAAATGTTTTTTGTTGATGACTTGAGAAAGGATTTCAAAATTTAATGTGGGAGATCATGTATTTATGAATGTATCTCCGTGGAAGGGTGTCAAGAGATTTCGAAGGAAATTGAAACTGATCTCTAACTACATCAGGACATTTCAAATTCTCAATATTGTTGGAGATATAGATTACAAATTATCAATGCCACCAAGTCTTTCTAATGTTCATTATGTCTTTTAGATATCATTTCTAATGAAGTACATGTCATACCCAATACATGTACTCACCTTAGATGAAATAAAAATGGATCCTGATTTGTATTACCGTGAAGGTCCTTTCAATATTCCTAATACTAGATTAAAATTATTGAGTAACTGGATGAATCAACTCGTAAAGGTTTATTGGAGAAAGCATAAAATGATAAAAAAAATATAGGGACTTGAGGATGTAATAAATAAGAACCACCCTTATCTTTTTAAAAGGCAATATTCCTGAAAAATTTCATGGAAGAGATTTTTGATGTAGGGAATAATATAACACCTTAGTGTTTAATTGTACGTATCTTGTTAAATAAATTCAATTTTCTCAATATCATTTGTTACATGAACCACCAAGAATATAAAATATATAATATACTATTAAATATATTCCAAATAGTTGGAATAATAATGATACCATTATAAATAGTAAGTCCATAAATAGAATAGTATCCTCACCTAGGAAATTATAAGTAATATTTTGGTTTCTTTTCAATGAAAATATATAATATTTAAATCAAGGAATAAGTAAATGAAATATTTATAAATGATAAATTTTGTTTTGATAATTTTTTTTAAAAAAATATATTTAATTATATTTAATTAATATAATGTGTTAAAAGACAATTTATTGTCTCAAAATATATAATGAAATTAATATTTTGTTGTCTTTATATTATATGAATATTTTATAAGCCCTTAACAAAATTTTCAAATTGTCAAGAGATCAGTTAAAACATTAAAATTCTTACTTTTCAAATAAATGTATCTTTTAATTAGAAATAAAATGTCACATATTTATAAATTTAATTTAATAAAACACATTAAATTTTTTAATTCAAGATTTATAACTTTTTAATCTGTTATTTATATTAATTTTTAGAAAATCAACAATTTTCTAATGTATAGAAAATTACATTTCTCAGGTAACCACTATATCTTCAATTGCATCATTCATGATGTATTGATTATATAATTTTTGTAAAACATAAATTTATTATATTACATATTTAATTTACAAAAATATTTATTAAAATAATAGAAAATGAATTTCATAAATTAAAATTATTTTCCAAAACATAAATTCAAAAGTGATTCTTTTTAATAACAATATTTTTTCCTCTCCAAATTCCATTTAAATGAATTAATGGTTTTGAATTATAAAAATGATTAAAATTCATATAAACACTATATTATATTAATATACAATTAATATTTTATAAAAACATTGTTAAATGTTTTACCTTTGATATCATATTATATTTAATATTTTATTCAAAAATACCCCTCTAATCAAGTATAGAAAACCAGTTTTTCTTCCCATGGAAAAGTACTCATCCCACCCATTACAATGAAAAAAATAATTACAATTATGCTATATTAGCACTATTAGAATTCATATTCACATCATGTAGCAATTAAACTCCAAAAATAAAATGATTTATAGTGTCGTACGAAGAAAAGATACCCAAAGGAAAGAGTAAGTCTCCATTAACATTTTTCTTATTTCTTTTTCTCATTCTTCTTCTTTATAATTCCTATAAAAAACTGTATACTAAAAATTTATTTATGTATTATTTTAACATTATATTAGTTATTTTAAACTTGTACATGTATCATATAAATTTCATTTATAAATTTAAAACACCATTTTGCCTCCCTTTCGACAACGTCTCATTAATGGTCAGTTAAACACCTATAGTGACAATTCAATGACATTTAAGATAACAACATTCATAGATTTATACAAAGAATAATATATAATTTATAAATAATTAATTAAATGTATTATATTCATTATTAATTAACAATACAGATTTATTATTTATTTTTATCACAATATAAAAATCGAGAGAAAATTATAACTTTTAAAAAAACATGATATCAAAACACATCAATTTCATAATAAAAGTGTGAAATTTAATCCAATTATTATAATTGATAAATAGTTTTAAAAATTAATATAATTTACTACTTCATTAAGGTTTTAATAAATCAATCTTTTTTATTCAATAGGCGTAATCATGAGAATATTAAGAAAGAATTAAGGTAAGGAAATTAATATCAATTTGAATTTCATTGATTATTACCTGGTATTGTGAACCTAAATATATTTATTGGGTGTATCCACTACTTTTTTGAGTACATAATTCATTTTAAATTAAATTTATCTTAATTTTATATATTTCATTAATTAATGATATGATTATTTCCTATGTTGTATGCCATTTTAAATATTGATTTTACATTGAATGTAATTATTACATGTGAAATATTGATAAATCCATATAATCTACTAAATACACATTTTTTTATAATTCTTATTATTCATTAATTGAATTTATCTGGGAATAATTCTTTAGACTTTTAGTAATAGGTGGGGCTTAATTATTGAAATCCTCTCGATGTACTGGGAGGTCCCATGATAAAAAACATTTGGAGAAATCCCTTCGTGTTTGTTTCTTTGTAAAATCAAATGGGTTTGTACCCACAGACATAAACCCACTTAACAATAGAATGGTTCATTAGGTAGATATAATACATCCAATAATTGTGGATTGTCTTCAATCATTATTCATTTATTCCATTCTATGATTTTTTCATTATGATAAAATAAAGGGATGCATTTATCATTAACATTTTATTGATGAAATTTTTTTTCTATTGTTTACCATTCCATAATTATTAGAAAATATAGATTATTACTCAATTATTATTGACTCATTTAATCATTATAGTGTTTTTTATCTCAATTTTTTTTCTCCTACCCTAGGTTATGAAGATATGATCTTAGAGTAAGTGGAAAGATAAATGTATATATTTTTTATGTTCTATGCATAATTTAATATATAGTCAAGTGAAATTTATATATCTAGTATTTGATAAACTATAACAACACCTAATGGGTATTTTGTTTATTCGGTATTTTACTCCACAAGGAAGAACATATGATAAAATAGTGTGGTCCTCTAATGGATTACTTTGATTGAGGCATATATTAAATCTAATAATATCACTATCATTTCAATAAAATATATTTAATCAACACCATTTTTTAATATTGGGTCAAATTATAAAACATTAATTAGATAATTTGACATCCAATGATTTTATATTAAATTCTAATGGGCCATGGAGTACCAATACGAATGGAAAAATAAATATAATTTTCCAAAATAAGGAATTATGATCAATTTTTAAATGGATATCACATTGTGTTCGCCATTAAATTAATAATTCATTATATATATATACATGGATGAATTATATATGAGAACTGATTAAGTAAATATCTATATGTTTTGTATGGATTTAAAAATCATTGGTCATGACATTTCTAATTACATGATATCAATGATCAATGATTTTATCTCCACTCCTAGGAATGATGAAGATTATTTCCTTAAGAATAAATGGAACATGAAATTCCTTCCTAAATATTACATTGAGAATACAATACATTGTCAGCCCCATGATGATGGAGTGCATGCTTAATTATTCTTGGAGGGGAAATTTTATAGCATTAATCCTAGAAGTTAACCATATCTAGAAGGGTGATTTACCATTTTGGTTAGATTCCCTGTGATTCAGAATATTGAATCCCTAGGTGTATATGATCTAAATTAGTACTGGTGTACTCCATTAGATAATTTTCTTAATTTTCATAAGGAGTTGATCGATGCTCTGGTTATTTTTGGGACATTATGTTTGTCTTAATTCTCCTCTTCTAGAGTGAAAGTAGTGGGAATTTTTGAGTTCTATAATAGTATATTTATTATCAATATAAATAAAGAAAGAAAATTATTCTTTCATATCAATTTGGGATGACATTATTATAGGTGTTGATGCTCCATCAGATGACATGAATTGGAAACCTAACATTGAGTTGGAGGCTCTATTATGTAATGATTATCATATTTTAAATGAAAAAAGTCTACCAAAAAATGAAATGAGAAGGTAATTTGGATTATCAACTACTATTTAAGAAGAATATAAAATAGTCACTTGTGGATTCTCAAGGTACTAATTTAATATATTCTTATGGGCCCCATGTATTGGGACGTCAATAAGTTGTGGATGTAGTGACATGTATTGACAATGTTTGACATGATTTCAATGTGGAAAATTTTTCTACATTGAATCTAATTATTGTGATAGATTATCTAATTGATGATTAAGACGATGGTAAAATGGAAAACCCAGAGATAAATAATAAATATTTATACCTAAAAAAATACTCCATGTTAGAAGAAGATTATATTGTTGAGGAACACCCCTATAAGCATTGAGGCCCCAAATGTGATTGTGGATAAAAACTTGTTTGATGAATGAAATGATTAATATTGAAAAAATTCCATATTAAGGTGGTTATGTCATCACCTAAATGGTCAAGGTCATGGACATGGATAAATTTATAGGGGCTGATCATAATGAGAGCCTTGATTCCATTGATAAGATCATCACAATTTTTGATATGTAATCTATTTGTATTTTATAGGGAAATCTCTTTTGTTTAAATCACCATCCATTGAATAATTTTTATTCTTCAATAAATGGGATTATTCCAAATCATTAAAAAAATGCTGACATATATACTGTCACATATATTATTATATTATATAGTTTTATTTAAAAATATTGTTAAACACATTTATAATTATAAAAAATATATATAAATATATATTGATATATATATATATAAGTATATATATCATTACATATACCTAAGTGTTATAAATATAATAATTAATCTACACACAAACACATACACACTCAATATATATATATATATATATATATGTCCATATTAATAAATTTATTTATATGTACTAATTTATTTATATATTTATATTACATATATATTTATTCCCAATTTTAAATTTTAAAGTATTTATACATATTTCTATATATATTTCTATGTATGTATTTATAATTATTCATATGTTTACAATCTCCATTTATATTTTTATATTTATATATTTATATATTAATTATATATTATATAATTTTAATATTAATTGATAAATAATAATATTCATTTTCATATATTCTAATTATTAATTAATTTTTATTGTATATTATTGAAAATTGGTAAGATATATATGTTTCCCTCAGATTTCGGGGATGACATCCTTAATGGAAGGTTCAAACATTCTATCGGTTTCTAACGGGGTTGTTCGTAGAACCGGAAACATCCAATGATTCAACATCCATTGGGACCTACTTTCCAAAGGTATGTGCTCATTAGTTTGTGGAATTATGAGGCTTAGGAATTTGCATTGGTCGAGAGGATGGGAGGTCAGACTCATCACACCTTTTTGAGGAGAATTATTGTCTACTCTGGGACTCTCTTTATAGATTTAAGTTTTGTTCTTGAATCCTTATTACATTATCAAGTGTAAAATGATATTTTCCATTAGATATGACAATCAATGATGAAATATGTAGAAAATTTAGAGAATCATTTATATGTATTCAAGGTTCTTCATCGATAGAGAATCATCTGTATTTTTTAGAGATTATTGGTCAATGTTTTCCTTTGACACATTTATATAAAAGTCTCGTGGTCATTATGATGTCCATGCTGGTTTCAAAGCCACTCAGTGGGGCACTTGAATTTTATTATCATTCAAAAGGACATAAATTATTTTAGAGTTGGGATCGAACCTACAGATGGGATACCTACGTATACATTTGTTTAGAAAAGGAATCTGAACCCACGTAGTTTGAGTAAGGGAGTATGATGTTTATGATTGATGGCTGAAAGAAGGATGTCATAATTACTTTTACCCTCTAAACTCACGTGAGTCATGTTTGGTGTGAGAAACAAGAGGTATTGGTAAATAATAGACAATTGGGCCATGAAAGATGCAATCATAAGAAATGATGTGGGGATTATATATGTATAATTTCCAAATATAGATGAATATAAGGATTTACTTCATGGAAGAAATCTAGGAACAATGTCCATAAAGGTATATGTGCTTCATGGATATTTGAATACTCTAACTTGGGACTTACTCCTAAAATTGAGTCCCAAAATTAGTATAGGATTGATGATTGGGTTTTACTCCTGAGTAGGAATCCCAGATCAAGGGTAAATTAGGATTGATTAAGAGAATTCAAGACTGGGCCTTACTCCTGAGTAGGAGGCCCAGGTTAAGAGGCATGAAAAATTAATGGACATGGGGCCTAATCCTGAAGAGGATGCCCAAATTTGAGACTGGGACTTATTCCTGAAAAGGAGGCCTAGGTTTAGGGGACTTGGGACTTACTCCTAATGAGGATGCCCATAATTTGGGGAATTATGGCTGGGGCTTACTCTTGAAAAGGAAGCCCAGGTTAAAGGAATTATGGCTGAGACATATTCCTGAAAAGGAAGCCCAGGGTTATATTCTCTCATCTTAAAGGATGAGGTTGAATAAATGAAATCTCAATCTTTATTGACATAAAGATGTGTAAACCACTATGTTTTGAGAGATATTCCATAGAATTACTTTCAGATACGGAATTTAAATCATGATATCATGCCATAAATGGCATTGAAGAGTGTGTTGAAGACTAAATATTGAATAGGAGAGGTTGATTGGCTTAAGAGGGGTAAAATGGGAAACATGTGCAGCCAAAAAGGCAGTGGCGCGCAAGTCCTGGTAGGCACGCAGGTACTGCTTGGGCACGGAAGTCTTTGTCACGCAGGTATTCCTGCGCAACACATGGGTACTTGCGCGGTTTTTAACCAACAGTGTACTACTTGAGCGACTCTTGGTTAAGTCATTTAGAATCCTCTTGATGTTCTTCCAGAGGAGTAGCGCGCAAGTTCTATTGAAGGAGTAAGGTGGAACCCAAGTGTGGCCATTTCCCTTAAGGGTTGTCCACTCAGGCACGCAAGTATTGATGAGTTTCAAAACTTAGTCCTTCCTCCTCGTCTTTAGATATTCCGGTCTACGTAATAAATTACATTAGAAGTGTTTCAGAAGATTTGAGAAGAGACTAGGGCACCGAGAGATTAAATCTGAGTTTATGGAAAAATTCCTCCTAAAATGGGGGCCCACAGGGTCTATTTATAGGCAACAGAAGACCCCGAGTGGTTATCACTTTGGGCGCGCAAGTCACTTGCGTGACCATTAGGCGTCGTGCTATTGGACTTGGGCGACAATGAGGGAACATGGGTGACAAATGTTATTTTAAAGCCTTGTTCATGCCTTTGTAAATTATTTATGTTTTCATCAATGGATAAATCAATCTATGCTAAGTCATTTCCCTTTACATTCCTTTGGACACTATGTTGAAAAAGGAGCGTCAACAAAATCCCCCCTCAAGGTTGGATCCGAAATAAATGAGGATGTGACTCTGAGGAAAAAATAAGACATCCAAAGGAAAGGTGGTGCGCAAGTGTTCAGTGCACAACACATGGCGCGCAGGTTTGAGTCGTTCAGGGCTGGAGCGCACTAGGTGTTGGAGCGTAGATAGGCCCCCTGGCCTATAAATACGTGGTCATTGGCCGCACATAGCTTCTGATTCAAAATTATCAAGCTCTCACCGTGCAAGTCATCTTCATCGCGCAAGTCTCTTCTTTCCACTGTTTCCTTGCCGTCGTGCTGTTGTCAAGGTTATAGGACTTGCGATGTGACACATGCACAAATAAATCTTGTGTGACGCATTTAACACTTGTTCGGCACATCCATACTTGTGCGCTATAATGCCTTAGCCATTTTTTTGAATTTATTCACAATTTTTATGAAAAATAAATCCATTTAAGAATTAATTTATTCAACTCTTGTGCAGAATAAATGTCTCTTAGACCTGGAATAGTTGATGAACTGGCTAGCAAGCAGATAGATGATATGATGAACATCATTGGCCATGATTATTATACTGTCAATGATAGAACTCTTCCAGATTTGGCTAAGTATCTGATGAAATATCATCTCTACTTTCCTCAAAGAACTTATTTGCCTTTGTATGGCTATGGTCATCTGCAAGATGTGACCATTCCAGAAGCAAAGAACAATCTTCCATTTTCATGGTTTCAGAATTACACCAAATTTTCTTCAACAAATATCTTAGGTGGAGGAGTATTTCTAAATGATGGAATAGTGGAGAAGGCCTACATAATGCATCATTTCCCTTGCACACTAGATCTGAAAAATCATACACCCAAGCTGCAACCACATTTTCATCCGTCAATCTTCTGAAATGCTCAGATGGATCAATCCAAAGGCTGGAGAACCGTTGGGACTTCCATCCTAGGAGAGGCATGAAGCCAACTTGGATGTGGGAATACTTGGTGCGACAAACCTGTGTAGAGTTCGTCGAGGATCTGAAGGGAGCTGCAATATACAAAGCTGAATGGATTGGGCAAACATATGTTTACAAACATGATAAATTTGTGCCAGAGATACTCGGCCACTTGATCCTAGCAACTAATTCATTCCATCTGACTCATGGAGAAGTAGGTATAAGATTGTCGGATGTCCACAAGATCTCAGGTGATCTAATTTTGGGTTATATGTATGATGAATTCATTCCTCCCAAGGTGACTTGAAATGATTCAGAGAAGACTCCTTCTTTATCTCGGGAATTATTTATGATCTTCCATAGTATCAAGAGTTCATAGACCTCATTAAATCATTCTAGAAAGGATATTAATTTGGAGGAATGGATTAATGTATTTCTTATTGAGACAAATGAGAGGTTTCCAAAGGAGAGGGGCCTGAAAGAAAAATGATCCAAGAAAAATAAATACAAGGATATGAGGCCCAAACATACTACCACCTACCGAAAACCTAAGAAGTGGGGTGCTCCTGGAACATTCTAGCCAACTCTAGAAGATGGAGAGTTTGATAAAATGTTATATGAGGTGAATCAAAGAATCCCAAAGAAGACTCATCTCATGGGCTTCATAGAAATGTGGCTCAGTGTTTACCTCTTGATGGTCCGGGATTCGAACGGAGGCGTCAGGCCAGGGACCTTCGTCATTGTAGAAACGTTGGCTGAGGGAAAAATTGTTGTGTTGGATACCCCCATTTTAGAAATGATTCACAGGAGTTTACTTCATGTCTTCATAGGTAAATCTCATTTTTGAATAGTGGGACCATTCTATGTTTTGTGGGGATGGATCCCCACTCACTTCAAGACTTTAAATGTTCAGAATGGATAAAAAATTCTTGGATGTTCTTTCAGGCCGTCAGTACAAGAATTCTCTAGAGTTGCTCCATTAGATTTTAATGCCTATGACATGAAAGTGAGGATGAGCATGTCTAAGGAATTAAACTTCTTTCTATATGGAATTCCACCAACCATTCAGTTTGTTGATGATGGGACAACCCATTTGGATTTGAGGGCATACATGCTAGCTTACAGGGATGGTTTGATAGTTGCTAGGATTGACAGAGAAATAATATGTGAGGCCTATGCTCCATATAGATTTGCATGTCAATTCAAATGTCTGCAACAGATTGTCGTATCTCCTCCGGTACATGTCATGTTAGAGCTACATCTGATGGTTTCTTGGCAACTATGGCTGGTGGCATCAAGGGAGAAGACTGGGACAGTATTCGATCTTCCAGTTCAAAATGTGGCACATAATTTGACTACATATTATGCCAAACACTGGATAGCATCATACCCCAAAGGGATATTGAATCAACTAGTTTATCAAGTGGGGAAATCGAAGAGGAATGTAGAGAAAGAAACCCTTCCTCATGAAGGTGATGCTTCCCCAACTTATATTGATTCAACAGACTCCTCTTCTACAACTGATTCACTGGATTACCATGATGGGGATGATGGGGCACAACCAGCAGCAAAGTGGTTTCGTGCCTAATATATTCCACCATCCAGACATAAAAGACCAACTCCATCAACTCCTGGCCAGTTACTTCATTGTAGTAATTTAATCACTGCTACTTTATAAAGCAATAAGTCTTACTTTCTTATTCTCTATCTGTATTTGGAGGATCTAGGAAGAAATTGAAGAAACAAATTGTAGGACCTTCCTCGTAGCCTTCATAACTAAGACTAGAGGCTATCCAACTATGGCAAAGTTTATACTGTGGTACTGAGACTGCCGGGCTGGATTTGTGTGAGGGATACAACTTCCTAGAATTTGGAATCTTATGGATTCTACAAATCATCAATAAGAGGATAACCCCATTGAAGTGCGGGCTTACATCAGAGAGCTAGAAATGTTCATATATTCCACTGATGAGTCCGTTCCTGTCACCATGTGGGTGAAGGAAATGATTGATCGTGGCGCCACTGAGGGGGCTGGTGGTTCTGAAGTTGAGGAGTGGCATGAGTATGTGGCTCCTGAAGATGTAAGTTTTCATTCCTTATTTTCTTTGAAACATGATTTCAGTCGAAGATTTGTTACCTAAGGAAGTTATTTTCTTCATCTTGCAGCTTGAAAAGAAAGGAATTGGGGTTCCTTCGCCATAGTATAGCCCTGGTGGTACTTCCATCAGGGCTACTGCTGATTCTCCTCGCAAACCAGGTGAGCTATCTCCAGGACAGCATGCCATGAATGAGGCACTGGACATAGCCATCCATTCGCCAATCAAAATTGCAATAAGGTAGACTACCGATACTCCAAAAAAAACCAATGAAGCAAAGGCAACGAAGGAGGAAGTTCACATCTAAACACTTCATTAGCAGCAGAATGTCCTTCTAGTAATCATGAGTTTATACCCATGACCACATGGTTACTCAAATTTCTGGGGATTTCAGGGGCTTCTTCAATTTTCCCCCTAATGGACAGGACTGATCCTCCTTCAAAGACCCCGGAGGGTGCTGTGGATCAATCAGAAATCCAATCTGACATGGCTGCTCCTGGTGAAGAGCTAACATCTATTACTAGTATCCCTCCTACTGCTATTGCAAGTAGAGAATAACTTGTTTCTGGTAAGTCAACAATGCTTCATTAAAATGTTGAACGAAACACCGACTGACTGCCATTCTGTGATACTTTAGGTTTAACTCCTGCATGAGAGCTTCTGGCGACTGTTGCAACTGATGCTGAGATTATACCTGAAGATGTTGTCCAGTGTCTAGGGTTTCAGGACGTAAGTCATAAAAAAGATGCAAGAAACGCTCCCACTGGTGAGACTAACTCGGATTCTGAAATATCATGGGATGAAATGATGAATCATGGCATGATTTTTGAAGAATTTTATGTTCATGCTATGTTGTCATGTGATTTAGAAGTCCTTGGGTGTGAGTGTTATCCTTCGCCCAGTAATATTGTTTATAATTTATACTTCTAATCATGACTGAAAATAATATGCAGTTTTATCCATAGAAGATGCTGAACTACCAATTCCTGAAGAGGGTGTGTACATTGTTGTCAACCCTACCATTGCAGAAACATTAGATCAAATAGTGCTAAACCAAGTAAACCCTCCTTATACCCATCTTTAAGATCCTATTGAGACTAATAAAGATGGGGAGGAGTCTTCTATGGTTGTTGATCCACCATCGGGTAAGGGATAACAATATTTTTTATTGTACTTAATTTGAAAGACAATCGATTCTTTTGTTATCCATTAAAGCTAACCAAATCAGTCAAATAATCATGCAGGGCCATCAACTACAATGGATAGATCTGGAGGTGAGGCCTTAGCCTCTGCCCCAACTGGAATTGAAATCAAATAAGTACAAATCAGGGGGAAAGAGCATAATAGGGCACTTCTTTAAGTGAATTAATCGAATATTACATGCCCCCTGTGATGATGATGTTGAATTAGACCCATAGATTCATAAAGTGTTCATCTTTTCATAACTCAAGGCATGGAACAACATATGCAAAATCATATCTGAGGTTCCTTTAGAAGAGATATCATCGAAAAACCCTCGATTTTCATCCAAGTTTGACATACTAGGACTTGGCGGTTTTGTATATCAAAAGATCCACGCCGCGGTGAAACAGATCATTTTCAGGAGGGAGTAGGAGAAAAAATGTCGTCAATATTTGATCAGAGTGAAACTATCAGTTATCATCGGCGAATTTGAGGCTGTGGTATCCCAAGATGAAGATGATTATGATGTCAAGATGAAGGAGATGAAGCATAAAATCATAGAAAAAGTCGTCCTGCAGGTGCAGATCCAGCAACAGTTAGATGCTGTTGCTGGGAAACTTGATCAACTTAATAATTCCTTTGAGGGAGCTCATATGAATGGTATGAAATCCATTTCAAATTCCATGAAAGCTATTTATCAAGATGAGAAGAGTGAAGATGGTCGAGTGCATGGGAATCAAGTAACTACTGATGAAGCACGGAATGTTGTACATTAAATGAAGACTTATGTTGACAGTCTTTTGTAATCTTCTGAAAAAAGAGAAGAGTCTCCAATCTATGGATGTCCCTCTAATTCTTGTTCATCAATTAAGAGTACTTTTATCTTCAATCATTTGTACTTTCATTCATTTTCTACCTACTTTAAGTGATTGATTTTGGGCTTGAACCATGGGAGGATGCCTACGTACCCGGCCTTGAAGGCAAGGATCGAAGTCAACGTAGTTCAATTAATGAATGAGTTAATTATCAAGTTGTTCTTGATTACAACAACCTAAAAAATGATGTTGTCGGGACATACACATGGTTAGTATCCTAGAGAGAGGTTTATGGTTGAGGTTTGCTCTAAGCTCACATGAGTCATAATCGGTGTGAGAAAAAAGAGGTAGCAACAAGGCTAACGATGCAAAGTTTAATGTCATGTACGATATATAAAAGGATTTTTTGTACAGTTAAGCATCATGTAGTTAGGACGATGGGGACAATACAGTTTAACGTCATGTTGGACGGATGTGCAAATAGTTTAGGGTCATATGCATGGACCGTGGATGGTGCAGTTTAATGTAATGCTGGACATAACATACTTCTGTATAGGTTAGCATCATGTAGTTAGGACATTATTGTTTAATGTCATATGATACGAAAGGAATAAAAATAGTTTAAGGTCATATTTATGGACCGTTGTAGTATATTTTAACGTCATTAATCAAGGACGATGAAGGGGGCACAGTTTAATGTCTTGTTGGACGGATTATTAACTTTTCAGAGTTTAACATCATGCTGGACAGAAGGGGGATTGTGAAGTTTAATGTCATGTAATAAGGACAAATTAGGGACGTTATTCCAGTTTAACATCATGTTGGACGAAATCGCGAATATTTTAGGGTCATATGCATGGACCATTGATGATGCAGTTTAAGGTCATACTGGACCCTGGTGTTGTTTATGGTTATACTGGACCATTGTGCAATTTATGGTCATACTGGACCATGGTGCAGTTTAAGTTCATACTGGAAAATTGTGCAGTTTAAGGTCATACTGGACCATTGTGCAGTTTAAGGTCATACTGGACCATTGTGCAGTTCAAGTTCATATTGGACCATTGTGTGGTTTAAGGTCATACTGGACCATTGTGCAGTTTAAGGTCATACTGGACTATTGGGCCGTTTAAGGTCATACTGGACCATGGTGTTGTTTAAGGTCATACTGGACCATTGTGCAGTTTAAGGTCATACTGGACCATTGTGTAGTTTAAGGTCATACTGAAACATTGTGCACTTTAAGGTCATACTGGACCATTGTGCAGTTTAAGGTCATATTGGACCATTGTGGAGTTTATGATAATACTGGACCATTGTGCAGTTTAAGATCATACTAGACCATTGTGCTGTTTAAGGTCATATGGACCATTTAGGATATATTCTGTGTTTAAAAAAAATACTTCTTCAGTAATATGGCATTAGTTGGAGTAGTAATGAGTTCTCCATCTATTGAGATTAATGAATAAGATCCATTAGAGTAGACCTTGTGTATTGAGTATGGTCCGTCCCATTATCGATCATGCTTTGGAGGTTTCTTTCCTGGAATCATTGGAGTTCTGATAACTAATAAAAATTCTCCCTGAGTGAATAAACGAAGATGAACTTTTTTGTTAATAGCTCATGGTATTCGATTCTAATAGACTTCCAAGTGGTGTAAAGTGCACAATCTTTTCTCATCTAACTATTCCAATTCATTCAATCGCTTTTGAGATTGATCATCTATAGATGACTGATAGAAAATAGCTACACTGAGCGAGTGTAATTGAACTTCAATTGGAATGAATGATTTCGTTCCATATACAAATGAATATGGAGTTTAACATGTTCCAGTGCGGGTGGTAGTCCGATATTCCCATAAAGCATGAAACAGTTTATCAGGCCATGACTTCTTATCTTTATCCACCATCATTTGTAGTATAGTTGACAGGGTCTTGTGGAATGATTCTATCTAGCCATTGGCTGCTTCATGATACAGAGATGAATGGATGTATTTGATGATGTATTCTTGATAAAATTTCTTCACCTCAGATGAACAGAAGTTGGTGCCATTGTCCATCAATATGGTATCAGGGACACCAAGTCTGGAAATGATGTTAGACTTGATGAAGCTAACAACGTATTTAGAACTGACTTCCTTGAGAGGTATTTCCTCTACCCATTTGCAAAAGTAGTCAGTAGCTATAAGAATGTACTTAAACTGCTTGGTCGTAGCTGATGGTTAAGGTCCCACAACATCCATTGCCCATGTGGTGAATGGCCATGACTATTTAGCTGTATGAAACATCTCTGGAGGTTGAGGAATGAAGCTGGCATGTACATGGAATGAATTACACCTCATTTTGAAATCCACACAATCTTGTATCATTGAAGGCCAAAAGTATCCAAGCCTTCAAATTTGATCAGACAATCTCTGTCCAGACTGGTGGGCACCACAAACTCCTTCATGCACCTCTTTCATGACAGCCATTGTCTCTTCACCATCAATGCATTTGAATAGAACTCCATCAAAACCACGTTTGTAGATAATTTTCTCTAGGTGATCTGGGCTCTCATGAAGAGTAAAATTGACCACACATCGCCAGATTTGTTCTTTCTCAACTCTATCAGGTGGAAGTGTTACATTTTGAAGGAATTCCATGATATGTGACATCCATCCTATAGTATGACCGTAAGGTTCATGAATGGGACTAATTTCATTAATTTACTCTCTTATGATTTGAACATAAGGTGAAATTGCACGAATGTGGGTAATACTGGTGGTTGTCCCATCCCGAATTGGATCTGCTAGAGCTGTGACTATATTAGCCAGCGCATCAGCTTGAGCATTTTGTGATCTTGGGAAAAAAGAAAATGTCGGTTCTGAAGAGAATTCCACCATTAACTCTCTAACATAATCATACAAAGGGATTAGTTGTTCTTTTCGAATGTAATAATCCCCATTGACTTGTTTGATTACTAGGTCTGAATCACCTTTCACCTTTAAGCGATTCACTTGTGCTTGAAGTCCTAAAACTATGCATGCGATAGGATCATGGTATTTGGCTTCATTATTGCCACCACCTTCCCACAATAAGAAGGAATAAGGCAAAAATGCATTTTGTGGTGAAATGAGAACAATTCCTAAGCCATCTTTGTTGAATTTAGGATTTTCCATTTTTTTCCCTATTGGACTTCTGGAAGAACCATCAAAATACATTTCCCATGCTTGAGAACATTTTTGAATAGAGAAGAATTCCTCATCAGGGAGTTCAATATCTGAAGACATGTCTTCCACGGAAGGGTGTTTAGCCAAGAAATCAGCTTGAGCTTGGCCCATTATCGCCTTTTGAGACACATACTGAATGTCGAATTGCTGCAAAATAACTACCCACCTTTCTAGATGTCATGTAAGCATTGGATGACTAAGTATAAATTTGAGTGTGTTATTGCGAGATACCAATTGGACCTCGTGATGTTGCAGGTAGTGTCTCAACTTCTGAACTGCAATGATTAATGCCAAAAATCACTTCTAAATACTTGAATACCAAGTTTCTGCATCAGGAATAGTTCGACTGAGATAGTAGTGGTTGTTTTCATTCGCAGCATCATTCTATTGAGAAAGAAAGGCACTCAATGGTCGCTCTAGAGTTTTTAGGTAAGGATAAGTGGTCTTCCTTCAACAGGTGGCATGAGTACCGGTGGACTCAAGAGGTATTTCTTGAGAATATCGAATGATTCTTAACATTTTCAGTTCACTGGTAAGTGACTCCCTTCTTCATCCATTTGGTAAAGGGTAAACCTTTGCCTGCCAAATTGGTGATGAAACGCCGAATATAGGATAAGTGTCTGTGAAGTCCTCTTAATTATTTAATATTTTCAGGTGGTGACATACCAAGTATTGAATTCGTCTTCTCAGGATCGACTTGAATACCACGATGGCATACAACAAAGCCGAGATATTTTCCTGACGTTACCCCAAAATCACATTTTAAGGAGTTCATCATCAAATTATGTTGTCAAAGATTATGGAATATGACATTCAAATCATCCAAGTGATTAGAACGTTGTTTGGATTTAACTACCAAATCTTCTACATAGCATTCAACAAACATCCTTAAGAAGGGTTTGAAGATACGATGCAAAGCACGCTGATATGTTACCTGCATTATTTAATCCAAAGGGCATTACCCAGTAACAAAACACACCCTGAGGGGATCTAAAGGTTGTGGATTCCTCATCTTCTAGGGCCATTCAGATCTTATTATATCTAGAATATCCATACATGAAGGAAAGTTCTTCATAGACAGTTTTTTCATCAATTAAAAGGACTTTAATCAGAACTGTGAAATCATCCTTAGGACAGTGCCGATTAAGATCTCTGAAATCGATGCAAACTCTAATTTTTATATTGTTCTTCTTCAAAGGGACAATATTATCCAACCAATTGGGATACTAAACTTCTATGAAGAAGATAGATTTTATAATATTATCCACATCAGCTTCAATTTTCAAGCATAAGTTGGGTGTGTTCTTCTCTGGGCTTGCTTAAATCCTCGATGTTGTTCTGGTAAACCCAAATGATCAGTAGAAACATCAGGATCAAGCCTAGGAATTTTTGTATAGTTCCAAGAAAAAATATCTCTATTTGGATTTAGAAAAGAAATATACATCTCTTGATCTTCCAGGTTCATGGTCGCACTGATTAATGTTGGTCGTGGATCTTCTTTTGTACCAAGATTTATTTCTCTGAGTTCATCCACAGTGGTAGACATACACTTTTCAAATGTTGGAGGAGCATCTCTGAGATCTTCCTCATCTTCTTCATCACATGTTATTTCTTCCATTTCTACTTGCATAGTATAGGTCAAAGCAAAATTTTCATGATCAGAAGAGATGTCAAAATTTGCACATTTTGAAGAGGAAGCTTCCATTTCCGACCCTATTGATGATGAGAAGTTTTCTTTGGGTAACAAAGAGGAGATGATGGATTGATAATCAACATCATTGTTCACCTATGATGTTGCTATAACTCCTTCTGACCTAATTGGCGAAATATAGATTTGTTGGATTTCAACAGATGAAATGAAGACGTCACCATTTGTGATTTCAATACTGCTTGGTGGGTTACCAATTTCTCCCATGTATTCTGGCACGATTTCCGTAATTAACATTATAGATCTATCTATATGAGTATTTCAATTTGACTATACCATGTCAATTTGACTAATAGGAAACACATAATCCATACTCACATTGTAAATGTATTTACTGGAATCTTCTCCAAACCATACGGAGCATTAACTTTGTTAATTTCTTTTGTTGTCAATTTCTCCCTTCCCTTCATGTGATAGAATTCAACCTCAATGTATTGAGTCTCACATGTCTTGAAGGGGGAATTATCACTGTACAATGTTTCAAATTGACCATCGAAATAGTATTTGAGATATTGATGGTATGATGAACGGATACCTGCATGCTGATGTAGCCAGGGTCTTCCAAGCAAGATGTTGAAAGGTGAGTCTTGATCAAAAATCATGAAATTTGAATTGGATACAATATCCTCAAACTGTGTTCTGAGTGTAACATCGCCTAGTGTTTCTTGTTCATTTTTATCATATCCTTGTAAAATCATGGTTGAAGGAGATAAATCAGATTTCGTGAGGCCTAATCGATGAAGTGTACGAATGGGAATGATGTTGACTCCTGAACCATCGTCAATGAAACCTCTTAAGATGTCGACACCATTGAACATGCCATATAAGTACAATGGTTGAAAATTCCAATGCACAACATCATCTTCATATTCATCAGTAAAAGATATTATTACAAAGCATTTTTCATGATTATTCTCTATGTGATAGACTTCAGCTGCAGCAATTTCAGTTTCAAACTCCTGAGGACTTGACAAAGCCTCGATGAGTGCTTCCTGAAGATCTTTTGACAGAATCAAAGCATCCATAATTGATAACATTGATGGTACTTGGGCCATGTTTTTCAATAGATCATAATTTTGATCCAGAGGTCTGTGTTTCCCAATAGGAATATGTGGTTTAGCAGGTACCTTGGAAGCAGATGCTTTGTATGTTGATGCATCTTGTATTGGGATAGGAGTTGTTAACATCCTTGGTTTTGGATGATTAGACCGATTAGATACATTTACATGATGTGAGGAAGAAGATGGAACCTTCAATCGGTCTTTTATAATAACTGTGCCAGGACTTAATTTGCTATTGGTCGAAGAACTTCCTTGTTCATACTCAGCTTGCTAAAGGGCTCTACAACGAGTTTCTACTGCATAGAAAGTTCTAGTAGGGGTAGAATTTGAGTAGTGGCTTCTGAAATACCCACGTCATCCCCTGTATCCAGAACCTATAGAACATCCTCTGATTCCATTGTTTGATACTGGGAATTCAGGCTCATTAAAATTGAAACTCTGACTGGCATACAGATCTGTTAATTGAATAATATTAACAGAACCGGAGATTAACTCTTCTTCTGATGAAGAATCTTCCGGATTATCCTGTTTAGGTTGTGCTGTTTGGTGGGGCGGTGCCCGTTGCTTTGAAGTAGATGTCATGAAGTCTTCCAGAGTCATATCCAACTTAGGATTTGACACATACTCATATTCTTCTGATTCTTATTCCATCATTGAATTATACCGTTTCATTGATGACTTTCCCTCTGGTGAAGAAGGTTTTGCTGCATCATTCATGACAGAAGACACAATCATTTTTTTTAATTGTGTACGCAAAATAGCATGAGTTAGGTTGATTATCCTTCTTAACATCAAATCATCATACTTATATGCATTTTTTTTGCGGACTTCTTTCAATTCACTTTCCTCCTCTGAAACTATAACAGTAACACATGTTACCTGAGCTGAAGAACACTTCAATTTGACTTGTCCTGATTCAACCATATTTTGCACGAGGTCTCTGAAGACAGAGCACTTCTAGATGGGATGCCCCAACATTTGATGAAAGGGGCAATAATTGAGATGGTCTTCATCTCTTTATTTTTTTGGCTTTTGGAACATAGAAATTGAACCAAATTATTTTCCAGAACCGAAATTAAGTAACCAAGAAATTGTTCATTTTAGAAAGAGTATGTTTTGATAATAAAATCTTCAAATTTTTTTCATATTTTATCTCATTGATCATCTGGACAAAAAGGCCTTTGTTTTTGGCGCTCAGGAGGTGGAGCCCTTCAAGAAGATGAAGGTTTTGAAGTAGAAACATGTACAAGCAGTTGTTTAAGCATAGTTATAGCAGCTTCTTCTTTACCCATTCTCCTTCCTAGAGTTGATGGAATTACACGAGATTTAGCCTTTTCCTGTATAAGGGAATCTTAAATCTGTTGAGCGATTAAAGTAAGGTCTCGAAACCCTCTTGTGTATTTCACAATAATCAACGGCATGTGTAATTCGTCACATAGATTTTCCACACAGATTAGCAATAGTTCCTCTTGATGGAATGCTAAGCTCATGGAATATGGTAATCCCTTCCAGCGATAAATGAAATCAGAGACTCTTTCATTCCCCCATTTCTTACAGTTTGCAAGATCAAAAACTGTCGTCTTTGGAAAAGTTGAGCTGAACTGAAGAAGGAATTTTTTGCGAAGATCCTCCCATCAAGTAATTGACTGGGATTGCTAGGTTGTATACTAGACAAAGGAAAGTCCTTGAACGGCCCGTACGAAGCATCTGAGTTTTACTGCTTCTTGATGCTCTTGAGTTCCCACATTGGATCACAACAAGACACATAATGTGTTAAATGTTGTTCCGGGTCACCTGATCCATTGAAAGTAGGGAATACATGGTTTCCAAAACTGGATGGAGGAGATATTGAATCTACCCATTTAGGGTAAACATTCTTTTCTGGTTGAATCTGCACACTTCCCCTTCCATAGATTCTAACTGATCTGTTAATGACTCAATGGTAGTTATTAAATTTTTAGAAACATCTGGTTGAAGTTGGAATTGGGTAGGATCAATGACTGGATCATGGAAAGATGTGGTGGTTGGTGCTGCAATTGATGGTAGCACTGTCAACTATTTTTTCACTTGACCCGTATGATTAGACCTGTGATGGTGTACTGGTAGAGGAGTATATTCCTTATCCATCTCAGTATCTACAACAAATTCCTTTGGCTGATTGACTCCAACACCCTTAAGAAGAGGAATAATCTGAAGTATTTCTGTATTCAACCTCCTTAATTCCTTCATTTCATCCTCTTGTTGTGCAAACCATACCTCTAGTGGGAGAGATTGTCCTTTTCTAGTGGAAGGATATGTAACCTGATTCATCCCCCTCCCTTTGTTGGATCCTTTTCTGAGAGGGGGAAGTGGATTACTCGATGGTTTACCTAGGTTCAGTGTAATCCATTGATTTTGTGTATGCACACCTTCTTCATTTTATCAGTGCATACATCTTCATGAGAAAGAACCTCTACATATTATTCCCCTGAGTGCGCCTCATCTGGTGGATCAACAACAACAAAATTGATGAAATTTATTGATGCATAATGCATCACATCCCTTCTATCAGCATTTCTGTGATATTGCCTTCTTCCATGTAATTGATGAGACATTTCCTTTGTTTGAATCAATCCCTCAGGAACTTCTTGAAGAACTGTAATTTGGAGGGAATCTCTTGATAATTTGACTCTTCGTTCCTCTTGAGGCTTCTTCCCCAATCGAGAAAAGACCGACATTCTCAGAGGATGGGATTGATGATTTGAAAAATTCCTCAGTCCGGTAGACCGGGGCTATTCCTGCTGTTCTCTCTCATCTCCTCGAATCCTATTTGATGATTCTGAGGGTTGGTATAAAGGATTCCCCAGTCTGGAAAGCTGGGGTGGCTCTTGACATGCTTTGTCTGAGACATTCATAAAATATCTCTTGATCTTGCGAACCTTAGTCCGGAAATTAGCTGGATGCATCAACCTATATCCAATTTTATCACCGTGTTCAAAATACCGTTGGATAATTTCTGACACTTCTGTCACTTGATGATGTGCTTTCTCCATACGAGAGGCATGTTCAATATTCTTTTTTGCTTGATGTAGGAGTAATTAAACAACTTGTTCACTGTATTCTTGATTTTGAGAGGAACCAGTTGAAGCATGTTCTTGAGAAAGCTTTTGATTAAAAAAAATCACATTGACTGTGGATGCCCATCGGCAATAACATTGCATGAGACCATTTTTGGCAGGCTTTTCTGACTAGAGAGCACTGTGAAATGTAGTGCTCCATGAACACCCCACCCTATGACATGAATACCAGATGGGGAATTGGTAATTAACTGACACAATCTTCTTAGTGCACCAAAGAATTAACATTGAATGGCTCTCTGCTACTTTTCAGCCTTCGGATATTGAGTGACTCATATAGATTCCAAATCAATCTGACGTTGTAACCCATCTATTATCTTAAGATTATTTTCATATTAATCATAAGATAATACCTTTTTCTTCAATTGACAAAGATTTTTCCATATGTTGAGACAAATATCATGGATTCCATCTTCCATCAACACCTTTGGAATGTCATACTAAGAGTCATCCAGAAGCCAAAACATGAATGGTACTTCACCTTTTTCCAGTTTTTTTCTCATGTTCAACGTTTCCTCTTCATCATTAAATGAATATTCTCCTACCTATTTTGACCAGAGTTGGTGTATCCTTGTTGCTTCATAAAATTCAACAAGATTGTTAGAGAAATCATTGATCAAAATATAATATGCATGACTTAGGGGTGGTTCGGAGAATGACCTACACCCTAGGCTATCTTCTAATTGAGAAAGTATTTCACCTGCTAGCGATGAAGCATCAGACATGACTGGTTTTTCATTTGAAAGTGCCTCATGATAAGAGGGCTTTCTCAGCACTACATTGTCCACTGGATCATTTTTTGGGCAATGTGCATCACTACTGCAAAGAGGACTTTCACAGTTAAATTCATCATTATAGGGTGGACCACCATAGTGAGTTACAGAAAAAGATGAGATCTCTTGCTCCTTGGTCTTATGACCACACAGAGTGTTCCTGTGTCTCTCATCTGAAGACGAAACTTCATGATCGATAGAATTTTCATGAAGCAATCCTTTATGAGGAAGTGTCTGTTGAAGACCTTCAGAATTAATGTTCCCACTATTGGTATATGAGTTAGTAGAATCTTAAATTCCAATATATAACTGTCTGATGGCTTCAAGAACTCTATCATCGGGAAAGGCCTTGTTATAGATTGGCTCTTGATCTCCTGACTGTGCTGGTCGGGTCTTTTTCATAGACGCCATCTTACTCACATTGGAAACCACTTGATGACGAATGCGGCTTCTCTATGTTGGTGTATGTGCCTGATCAGAAATGATGTCTAGGGTAGGCTGACGATCTCCACTCAAATCAGGTGTGTGAGGCTGACTTGGTTCTCCGTATGATATGGGTGAGTATTCCCCACAACCCACATGGACTGGAACAGATGTGTGTGTCTGCTCTGGAGTGAACTTTTGATGAGTCCCTCCAATGGTAGGGATAGATTTATGTGCCTTTCCCTGAGATACAATTGAAACTATTATAATATCCTGGGAAGCATCCAGAATATGAGCATGAATTTTCTTCTTCTCTTTCACCATTGATAAAATATTCTTGGTGAATTCAGCTGCCGGAACGGGGATATATGTCCATTCTGTGCATGGAGTAGGTGTATGTGCCTGCTCTTATCCTCCTTTTCCAGTTAGTGAATCCTGACAGTACTCAAGTGTGGGGGCAGAGAGTTGAGTCTGCCTCCTGTTTGTCGCCGGAGCTTTCTGATTGACTTTTCTGTGTTCTACCAAGCGAGACTGTTGGTAGGGTTGATTAATACAAACAGGTGTATGTGCCTACAAATTTAACTTCGCCAAGAGTGGTTGATGAGCTCCATCCTATGTAGTCAGACGAGCCTGCTGACTAACTGATGATGTATAAACAGGTGTATGTTCCTGCCTATAGTACTCTGCCGGAATTACCTGGCGGGATTGGCGTGATGCTGCCAGACGAGTCTTCTGGAAAGAAGAATTAAAACTAACAGGTGTATGTGCCCACTCGTTGCTTGCCACCATCATAGGATGATGGATTTCTCCGGAGATGGTAGAGATGAGATCCTACTAACTATGGACGGGATTTCGCCTCTGGCGGTTCGTCTTGCCTGCTAAGGTTCGAGGAACCTAAGCCAAATGCCTGGAGTCAGTACCCTCATCATGATGAGGGGGCACAAACGCACGATTCTGGCGACGATTGTTGGTGGGATACCTCGAAAAGGACTCATGTCTACTTCAATTAAGTCCAAGAGGGACCTGCTCATTCACTTATTCAGAACTAGGGATCAAATTGTGATTGCGTTCTGGGGATAACGACCCAAAATGTTTGGAGACTGTAGTCAGAACTACCTGCTTCTTGATCACTGGTCATTGTTATCCGGATGGCTGTTGTGAGTTGTTCACTTGGAGGGCTTTTCGGGAAGCCTCCATAGTGGGGATGATACCGTGTTGATGGTACTCCATAACCAGCGCATTTGATACCCAACGTTGAAGACGCTGAGTAGGTGATGTCATAATAAAAGTGGATGAAGATCTAGTAGGAATATCACTAGTGGCATTGGCTGCAGTAGTATTCACAGGTTTTAATTTGAGACAGCCATTATGGAAATGCAGAAGATCTTGGAAATGAGTGCCTATTTGTTATAATAGACGTAATCAAGATAAATTCAGCTACTACATATTTTGGATGAGCACATATTTCAATGATTGTTTTTTTGTTGGGCCTCTCATTGAGTTCTAAATAGGGGCCTATCAAATAAGTAAAAAATCATTTTAACTTGATTAAGGATTCACGTCAGGTTCACCATTTTTTGTTTCCCTTGGAATTTGGGGATGACCTCCTTAATGGAAGTTTCAAACATTCCGATTGGTTTCTAATGGGTTTGTTCATAGAACCAGAAACATCCAATGATTCCACATCCATTTGGACTTACTTTCTAAAGGTATGCGCTCATTAGTTTGTGGACTGATGAGGCTTAGGAATTTTCATTGGTCGAGAGGATGGGAGGTTGGACTCATCACACCATTTTAGGGGAATTATTGTCTACTATGGGACTCTATTTATAGATTTAAGTTGTGTTCATGAATCCTTATTACATTACCAAGTATAAAACGAGCATTTCCCTTATATCTGACAATCAATGATCAAATATGTACGAAATTTAGAGAATCTTTTATATGTACTCGAGGTTCTTCATCGATAGATAATCATATTTATTTATTAGAGATTATTGGTCAATGATATCCTTTGACACATTTATATAGAAGTCTCTTGTTCATAATGATGACCATGATGGTTACAAAGCCACTCAGTGGGTCACTTGAAGTTAATTTTCATTCTGAAAGACATGTATTATATCATAGTTGGGATCGAAATTGCAGATGGGCTAACTATGTATCGTTTTGTTTAGAAAAGGAATCAGACCCCATCTAGTTCGTGTAAGGGAGTATGATGTTTATGATTTATGGCTCAAAGAAGGATTCCATAATTACTTTTACCCTCTAATCTCACGTGAGTCATGCTCTGTGTGAGAAACAAGAGGTATAGGTAATAAATAGTCAATTGGGCCATGAAAGATGCAATCATAAGAAATTATGTGGGGCATATGTATGTATAACTACCCAAAATAGATGAAGATTAAGATTTACTTCAGGGAAGAAACCCATGAACAGGGTCCAAAAAGGTATATGTGTTTCATGGAGATTTGAATACTCTAATTTGGGACTTACTCCTGGAAAGGAGTCCAAAAATTAGGAGAGGATTGATGATTGGGTTTTACTCTTGAGAAGGAATCCCAGATCAAGGGTAAATTAGGACTGATTCAGAGAAATTATGACTGGGGATTACTCTTGAGAAGGAGGCACAAGTTAAGAGACTTGAAAAATTAAGGGACTTGGGGCTTATTCCTGACTAGGATGCCCAAATTTGAGAATGGTTCTTATTCCTGAAATGGAGGCCCATGTTTAGGGAACATGGGACTTACTCCTAAAGAAGATTCCCATAAGGTGGGGATTTATGGCTAGGGATTACTCCAGAAAAGGAAGCCCAGGTTAAAAGAATTATGACAGGGACTTATTCCTGAAAAGGAAGACCAGGGATAGATTCTCTAATCTTAAAGGATGAGGTTGAATGAATTAAATCTCAATCTTTAGTGACATAGTGATGTTTAAATCACTATGTTTTGAGAGATATTACACATACTTACTTTCATAGAAGGAATTTAAATCATGAAATCATGCCAAAAATGGAATTGATGAGTGTCTTGAAGACTAAATATTGAATAGGAGAGATGGAATGGCATAAGATGGGTAAAATGGGCAAGAAGGGCACCCAAAAAGGCAGGGGCGCGCTAGTCCTGGTAGGCGCAGAGGTACTGCGTGGGCGCGCATGTCTTGGTCGTGCATGTATACCTACGCGACACATGGGTACTTGCACGGCTTTTAACTGACAGTTTAATTCTTGAGAGACTCTTGGTTAAGGCCTTTATAGTCCTTTTGAACTTCTTCCATAGGAGTGGCACGCAAGTTCTATTGAAGGAGTAAGGAGGCGTGCAAGTGTGGCCATTTCCCTTAAGGGCTGGGCACTCAGGCGCGCAAGTGTAGATGAGTTTCAACACTTAGGCCTTCCTCCCACTCTTTAGATATTCCGTTCTAGGTACGAAATTACCATAGAAGTGTTTCAGAATCTTTGAAAAGAGACTATGGCGCCATCAGTTTAAATATGATTTTCTGGAAAAATTCTTCCTGAAATGGGGGGCCCACAGGGTCTATTTATAGGCTTGAGAAGACCCCGAGTGGTTATCACTTAGGTCGTGCAAGTCACTTGCGCGACAAATGTGCTTTTGAAGCATTGTTCATGCCATTGTCGATTTTGGATGTTTTGTTTATAGGTTGAATCAATCTGTGCTAAGTCTTTTCCCTTTATAGTCCTTTGGACTTTGTGCCGAAAAAGGAGCGTCATCTATATATTGTAGTAAATAATGAAAAAAATTATTTTATAAAATAGTAACATATAAAATTATTTCATTTAATAATAAATAATAAAAATAATTAAATTAATAATAATAATTATTTATTTAATATTAATATATCAACAGATTATTAGTAGTCTATGGTTATTAATTTCACTAAAATTAATGGTGTTTATAATAAAGATACAAAATTATATTAAAATTTTATACATTTAGGAATGATTTTGACCTACCCAAAAAACCACTACTAATGAGTGAAAATGTTATAATATATAATTATTTATTACTGATAGTTTTCAAAATAGTTTGCTAAAAAATAAAATGAATTATTTAGAAATAATTTTTAAATCAAACAATAATAACAATTACTAAATGTTTCTTTCATAGATTGAAGGAAATACAATCTATTGAAATGATCTATACTATTGATTACATCATGGGATAACATAGATTAGATATAATAAAATTAATTTTTGAAAATGTATAGATCATTCCTCTATACAAACATTTGATTTTATATGTGTAAATATAAGTTAGTTACTGTATATTTTTAATGGAAAATGGAAAATTATCACAATGTCTGTAAACTAATTGTTTTGTTACATACCTCATATTCTTAAATTTTTTATCAATATCGATATTAAATTAATCATTTCCTCCAAATTTCATATTATGTTCAATAATTCACATCTAATATTGAGTAAATATTTTTTATGTTGATTATATGGATTTATTATATATCAACAAAAAAAAAATTCATATTTACCAAATCATGTATAATAGTGTAACATTAACATTATACAATCTCTCACGATGTAAACATGAAACTAATATTATCATATTTTCATCATCTATAATTATCTATAAATACACTAAAAATAAAAAAAATTGAATGAAAAATATTTATAAAATTGATTATATATATATATATATATTTCTGTCTGTGTGTGAATTCGTGAAACATATATAAAACATAGTGTAAAATAAGTTGTTGTTCAAAGGAGTTCATATTGATGATATCAATATTATTTTAAATATAGTTCACATTTATATATTAAAATTATATATATAGACCAATCACTCTACGATGCTATGTTCTAATTATGATGAGTACATTGTATATATAATTACTTCTTTCAGACTATGTGTTCTATACCACATCACCACACATCATAAATATAACATTACAGTGTAATATTAATTATTATAATGATATAGAATATGAGAAATGATAAATATGTAGACGATGATAGTAATAGGAATGTGTGAGTGACCACATACTATAGTATTATTAACTACTAATGAACTACAATAACAAAAAAATAGAGACCTAAAACAAACACAAATTAAAATAAATGCTAGTCCCCCTTCAAAGAGAGAAGGATAGTTCACCATCTACAAGTAGATGAGATATAAATATGGATTAATATGAAGAATATAAACATTATAGAGGTGACAGAAAATAGTAAAACAAAAATATATATATATATATAATAAAATAATTTATTTCAATACAAATCCCCTAATGTTATAACATATATCCAACAATGGGGAGATCGAGGTGATAATTACTACAATTGAAGGAAATTTTTTTAATTGTAATATAATTAATAATAGTTCATATTTCTAAATCAAACGGCTATATGGAAGATCTTTATATCCTATATGAGATGGTAGTAATAATATTCAATGTGATAATATCATGTTTTTCATTATATTTACTTTTTAATTAAAATAATTCTAAGAATAATAACTCATAAATATTCTACATTACTTCCCCATCGAGTTTTATTCAAATTTATATTTAAGATATGAAAATATATTATATAAATCAGAAAATTTTAATATTTATTTCACATGACATAAAAAACTAATGGGTTGTTTTCTTGTATGATTGGAATCATAAACCAGAGTTTCTAAGATTATTATCATAAAACATAAAACATAATTTTCTTTTTAATCCACATATGGTAAAAACATCAACATTCTTAATGACATAATTATTCTAAAAAAATTAGATTTTTTATTTCGACTTCTAGTGTAAATTTTTTTAAAAATTATGTATCATTGTGGTTATACATATTTTGTTTACATTCCAGTAAAATAAATTTTTATATAGTTTGTAACTAATGTTTCATCTTAAATTTCAAGATTTTATATTTATAACTCATGATATATTTATTATATTATGAATATATTGATAAATATATCATCATCTACTAGGAATGACTCATAACTGTTGATTATATACCTCATAAATATTCAAAATGTTTTTATAATCAATATCAAAATGACTCAAACATAATGATCATAAGACTATTACAAATTACTATACATTTAAATATTATGAAACTACTAGTTTTCAATTGAAAATTCATCTATCTCATAAAAATTAACTCATTTTTAACATATCATTGATAACGTTTATTAAGGAATTAAAAAATATAAAATTATAGGTTTTCAAGGAAAATATAAACCTTATAATGATAAAATACTAAAAAAATTATTCCACTTTGAAAATAATATTGAAAAAATCCCAAAAAACAGAAAATATGAAAAATACACAATGAATGATAAAATGCATTGTATTAAATATTAAAATTATCTATTTAGATTATGTAAAAATTGGTCTTATTTAGATTCTATGATGTCAGTTTCCTCTTATATTTGATATTATTATTTCAGATAGTGTTGGTGGGAATCATTATTAATGGATTTTTTATAAATATCTATCATCATAAAGGATCTTAACCTCTATGCTTTTTATATTCATGAGTAACACACATAGGTCTATCAACCACCATATTTATCACAATGATGTTTCATTTAATGAATTATGTTTTTCCCACCAAGTGGTAAATAACTAATCCTTGTGATATAATTCAGTATTATTATGTGTTCATTAATTAAATTGTATAAAGTTGTATTCAAATACCAAATTTATATATCTTCCATGTGATCATCATCCCAAAAAATAATTTTTAAAATATAACAATTCATGTTACACATAATCATAAATGTCAATGCAGAATTAGCCAACTTCATTATCCAAATAAAATACGTACATTCAACTATAACTGAAAAAAAATCACTATAATGTGGTGTTTTAATAAAAAAATTGACATAAAGTTTATTTTATTGGTGAATAATTGAGTTCATATCCTCATTATATTGTATCCCTCATACGTAATTTAACTATTCATTCAAAACCTTGATATTGTTTTGTCTTCAAATTCTTCAATCTTTTCAAAAAAATGAATATAGATTAGAAAAATAAAAAAAATTGTAGAAAATTTATTAAATGAAATGATGGGATATAATATAATTAAAAAATAATGTGAAGGAAAATTATAAATTCAATGAAATAGAAAATGGGTGAAAGGTAAATCATATGAAAGGGTGTGAAATAAAAAAAACTAACTAATAATTTAAAAAAAATTTAGATTTTAACTATTTTATTAGTGTACTAAATAGTAAATAGTTATACAAATGAAATATTGAAAATCTGCAAATAAAATATGTTTGTGCATTGAAAATAAGAGATAGGAAGTATTATTTTATAAAATAGTATTTTCCATGATAATTTTAGATAATTTAATGTCACTATGACAATTGTGTTCATATATAATTGATTCTAGTCCCAAGATACCAATACAGAATAACATAACGATATAAATCTGATTCATTACATTGAAGAAATTGCACAACACCATTAATTTTTAACGGAATTTATATAAAAATCATAAGAAAATTTATTTTCATACATATATTTAAATAAACATTTAATTTTAAATAAATAAAACCATTAGATCTTTTTGAAGGTTTAACCCTACAATGGTAAATCATCAAACCATTTTGGCATAACCCCCATAAACAACATGGTGAATTTTGTTCCCTATATAAAATAATAAATAATAAATGTCATATTAATTTTATGTAAACTATATTGAGGTGATTAATTTGATTATAAAACTTAATATTCATCATTGATTTGTTAATGGAGTAACTATTTCATTAGTGACTCATTCATCCTAGTATATTCATTCTTCATCATTTTCATCTTCTCTATCATATTTTATAAATTTTGGTGAAGTATCATTATTAAATAATTGTCATCATACTAGTGAAATAAATATAATTGGTAAATGTTTTTATAAATTATCGAATCTCACTTACATATTGATCACCAATATATGATATTCTCTTTTTTTCTTTTCTATATTCTTTTAGCACATTTTCAATAATGGTTTTCAAACAATTATATTTAGAAATTTTTTTATTTCTTCCATATATTAAAATTATATTTACCATTTGTTAGAAAAATTATTAGATTATATATATTTAATTTAATTCATCATATATAATATTGATATTTACTCCCCTATTTTCGACTCAATGCTTTGTTTCAAATCCTCTTTTGGTTCTTAATGTTTTCTTGGTTTTCATGTGCTCCGGGTATAAATTTTTTTTCTACTATGTTCTTAATCTATGACCTTGTACTTGCGGGTTTTATGGTAATGATACATTTAATGAATCGAAGAGTTTGAGTGAGGTTGTGGTGTTTTATAGTTGGATTAGTTACACTCCTAGTGGAACCACTCATGGGGTATGTTGATGAGGTGGATTATACCCATGTGTTGGATATGCTTTGGGGAGAAGATAGTGATTTGTTTTGGGAAATTTTCGCCTTTATACTTGGCCAATATTTCCCCATTGGTTTTCCCATTGTACACCCCTGAAAATAGAGGTGACTGTAATGGTTTTGGGTGGCCAGAACATGTCGCATGGTTAGGATATATGGTTCCAAACCGTGAAAGGTGTCAATATCATTAAAAATCGTCTTGAAGATCCATGTTTTGACTTCCAGAAATAAACCAAATCTGACCCATTATTCCCCCATTCATTCCCTACAACCATGTAAAACCTCTAAGATCCCACAAACTCCCACGGAACCTATATTTTATGGGGTTTTCTATGGGGATACATCACGATTTCTTTATGTAAGTGTTTCTCTCTTCATTTTAACCTGTCTCCATAGGGGTTTCTCCTGTTTTAATGATGTTCTAAAATGTCTAGATGTTAGGGTTCGCACCTAGGGTTTGATTTAGAGAATTATTGGTCAAATATTGGGGGGTTTATGTTGGATTTCACTCCCTTATGGTGAGTCGGTTGTGCAGTTGAGGTTTTGCACAACGAATTGGGGATTTTGACACCAAAGGAAGGTTAATCCATGTGTAAGAATTTCGTGAAGAGTTAACATGCTTGTTTAATTTATTTTTCATGTTCAAAATATGTTTTTTGTGGTGAGAGAATTGTTTTTATGGATTTGGTTATGTTTTTAATTTTATAGTTGCATATTTGCCTTAAATTGGATTATTTTTATGTGTAACTATTTTGTTAATTTTTGGGGCATTGTAAAACATGTGAAAGTGGTTTATAAAATGTTGTTTGTTATGAAAATTCTTTTTTCATAGGGTCTTGATTTTCTTTTGGGTATAATAGAGGTGTTTTTAGTCCGTTTTAACTGAAAAAACAACTCCACAATTCTTGAAAGATTTCTATGAAAATTCTAAATGGTTTAATGAGTTTCACAATGTGTGACAAGGATATTTATGTATAGTTTGGGTTGGTTCATGTTTTTAGAATCGGGTTCTCAAAGATAATGTGGTGTGTTTTTATTTAAAATATTTGTTATAGTGTTTTATTATATTTATAGATGATTTATTAAATTTTTATATGTATGTGAAACATGTTGTGGGATATTTAGTGTGATTATGATGATAAGTTCAATTTGAAGGTGAATATGGTTTTATGTGACATGTGTATGTGGTATTTTGAGTAATGTGTACTATCAAATAATGTTTTTATAAAAAAATTAATGGATTTATTGAAGTGTGAAGGAGGTGCGGAACATGTGGTGGGCTGTTTTGGTGTGACTATGGTTTCAAAAATAATTGTATTGAAAAGAATATTATGTGAATTATGTGATATACATATCGGCTATTTAGTGTATGTGTGTTTTTGAAATGGATTTTTTATGCGGAAATGGTACATTATATGATGTGTAACTTTTTTGAGAACATAAGAGACAACTTGGGTATCTTGGTGGGAAGACGTGTATTCGTATGCTAGTGATCCTATGGGGTTTAGCCCCGGTTTCATGTAACAAGTCTGATGATGACAACACTAGATAAACTGCAATTATGATGATGATGTTGGGGGACCACTAGTGTATTTTAATGATGCCTATTAGTGTCTTGGGTACACGAGAATAGATATTGTGATGGTTACTCTCTTCGATATATGAGGTACCTCGGACCAACATCAAGCTGGTGCCAAGGGGTTATTTTCTGTTTCTTGTGCTCATTAGATATTTAATGCTTGCCATCGTTATACGGTGTGATATTTTTAAAACATAGTAGCCTTGGAATTTTATTTAAATTTGTTTATTCTTTAAAGTAGCCACATGAAAGTTGTTTTTATTTAAATATTTATCTCATTTTAATTATTAATAGAATTTCATGTTATGGAAACGTGAAAAATTTTCATCTTTGAATATTTATCACATAGAATCATTTAGTGGTGTCATCCTACCAGGCTTTGGCTCACACCCTACTAACACATTTTGGTGTAATTTGACTTGCTTATTATTTTCATAGGTACAGAAAAATATTTTTTTCCATTAATTTGGGTTTCTTGCGGCCCTTCATGATATATTGTTGTGTATATGTATTGAGGGTGGTGCATCTTTCCATGTGAAGGTTCTCGGAATTCTAGTTTTGTAATTTATCATTTTTTATATTCCTTGTAAATTTTTTTAAATTATGTAATTAAAATATGAATTAATGTAAAAGACAATTTTCTTTTGAAAAATAAATATATTTTTTTGTATGTTTTTTTGTTTCATATATATGAACTCAAATAAATATTTCCCAAATATTATTTTATGATGCATAGGAACTGGTGATAGCCTATGGGGTTTAGGAACGCTCTTCACTTCTTACCACGAGTGGTGTTTGGTGCCGGTTTTGATGGATACATGATCTAGTTCATGAAAAAATAACATTAGAGGAGGTTCAAGATCACTCTGCAGGTCATGTTATATGTGGAGGTGTCATAATAGTTTGGATCTAGTATTTTCTGGGTCTTGACATTCATATTATGGGTAGTGTTCCAAGACATCACACCTCAGGATGAGATTCGAGTCACCACGGTTTGTATGGATTCCACTGAGTCCTTTGGTTTTCTTGGTTGGATGATGATCTGGGGAAATGAAAAGAGAGTTTGGCTAGTAGTCTCAGTGAGATCGTAGGGCCTGCCAATCCATGTGATTCTAGGGATATTTACATAGAAAACTATATGTTATGGTTAAGTATTTCTCATATTTCTTCCTGCGATATCTTCAAGTCACCTAGTGAAGAATTTCAAGCTGATAGAAATCACAACTCGAGGAATGTAATCTGAGACGCCCCAAAATTCAATCACGATAACACACCTTACACTTAGGTCCTATGCTAGTATTATAAGGGGCTATGTAACGTGGTCATAAATACTCTTTATAATACCCTGGTATATATATATTTTTTATTTCTTATTGTGGAAATGTTGGAGAATTTGAAATATCCGGATCAATGTAGGTTGAATTTATAGTTCTATATTAATAATGAATTTTAGAAAAAATGAAATTTTAAAATATTTATGTAATCTTGAAAATAATTAATAATGATAACTGATTTTAAAAAAAATGGTCTTCTACAGTTGTGACCTGTATGAAATTTATAGTCTAATAAAATCAACATAATTTTTAGTGAATAGTAATGTAAGAATAGTAATATAACCTAATGAATAGTAATTAATTCTAATGAATAATAAATCGGCCAAAAAATTGAAAAATCACCAATGAATGTTTAAATAAAATGTAGACATCTAAAAAGTGAAAAAATTATCATAGCATAAGTTTTGTTATTTTTATTTTTCATAAATATTTTATTTATAATTTTATAATTATTTGATAAATTGAAAATTGAAATTTTTTTCATAAAATTTAATCATAAATTGTTACGTTATTTTATTATTGTTATAATATAATTTAATGGGACATTGATTACTTTCTTAAGGTAATACAAATCAATTTACAGTTTTAGAGTTATTTTTTAATAAAAATGATTTTTTTAAACATAAATCAGAAATATTTAGTAAATTATATTCTTAAAATGGAGTTACTTTTTAATTCAGAGCATCTATATTAGGTTAGGGTGAGTTTTTGGGATTTTTTTGAAATATTTGAATTTTTATGTGAATAGTAAGAAAACATTTTTGAGTTTCAGGTGTTTAATGTGATCATTAATGATTTAATAATGATGTAATCATTCTAGATGACATCTTAATAGTAATATATTCTATGAGGTTACCCATGTGGCCAATACCATGGGAATATACCACAGGAAAGCCCATGGTTTTTCCAATACCACTGATGAGGTGTCCCTTGAAAATTAATTATTTATTCCCTAAATTTTTATATAAATACCAAGCCATTCCCTCATCAATTTCATTCCAATATCCTCCTAAACGAAGTTCTAGTCTTTTTACATCTGAAGGAGTCCTTCCAAGGTTCCCTCAATCCCCCAGGGTCCCAACCCTCATGATTTCGATGTTACTCTTCACTGTAATGGAACTGTTCACCCTCCTCTTTTAAGTCATGACATCCTTTATATTATTTATTATAGTTTCCATTTAATTATAGGGGTAATGTTATTATATATCATTCATTCTATCCATTTTGGGTTTAATTTATGAGAGACCCTTTCCACTATCATCAACTGATTTTCTAAATTTTTAAGTGATGTCGTTATGCTTCAAAATATTCGTAAAAGGAATCACATCTACTCTTTTCATTCGAGTTTCATTTTTATATTGTATTTCTTTAAAGTATCCATATAATGATATTATTATTTTTATTTTGTACCCCTACTATATAATTAGTAATTTATGAGTGGGTGACTCTTGTCCCCTCTCTATTCAATGTTTTCTAAAACAATGTTAAATAGCCCTTATGCTGTAAATATTTCATCTTAAAATTTCTCTCTATTTTTCTCAAGAAATTATCTTCTTTTATTTATGTGAATAAAAAAACCAATATCATTTATATGGGTTTTAATAAATACAAAAAATGATATATTTTATTTTTGAATTGACGTACATATAACACTTGCCCACTATCCATGGTTTATAAATGACATTATAAACATGTTTTTAAGAACTCATAAAACATCACGATTTTGAAATAAACACAATATCTTTGATTATATATATTTTAATAATGTAATTTTTTATTTTTATCTATGTGGATCAAATGAATATAAAGACATATTAAGGGTGTACCTTGATAGTACTCCATTTCCTAGGGTAATGAATTAACCTCTAGAGATGACATGTTTTACGATACCTTGGTGAATAACCTAGGTAATTTTTTTATGACACCTTTGGAATGAACCTTAGTGATATGTTCATGAATGTTTAAATGAAATATTTTAGCCACATATTCATGTTATGATTCATGTTCTTTTTATTATGATATTCCACATTTTTCATTGCTCATGTCTTATGGTTTACATCATGTTCTTATTGATATCACAAGTAAATTGATTCCCTTATTTACCCTTACTGGCCCTTCTACTCATCATTTCCTTTGATGAATGTCGCTAGGATAAGGGATGAAGTAATTATACATAGGATGAACCTATGATTAATCATTAAATGCTTTTTATGATAATGTTTTAAGTTGTTTTCACGTATTATGTTCCTGATTTCCATGACACTAGACTTTAAATATCATCTGTTTGTAAAATATAATGAAAAATTATGTATTAAAAATGAGGTATGATATAGTTTGTATCAAATAAAAGTTTAGATATTTATAGAAATTTGGCTATGAAAACATTAGGAATAACCCTATATAAAAAATTAGTTATAGTAATACTTCCTTATATTTTGGTTATTATTTAGTATGTGGTTTTTCCAGAAAATACAACACTATATAAATATGAGAAAGTAGAGGTGGATCTGTCACATATATACATTGCAGTGAAAACTCTGAACAGAAGTTTAGAGCATAACACATGGTATCCTGGTACACGAAAATTGGGGTTTTTGTAGTCTTGGTTAAAACACTCCTAGGGGATATGTTTGGTTAATCATAATATTTTTTTGAATTTTTATGAAGTAGTTATAGAGAAATGAAATTGTTTAAAGAATTATGTTTTAAGGCATAAAATTCATCATAGTTAAAAGAATCATTAATGAAATAAGTTTATCCATAAGGTTATATTCTTTTATAAAATGGCGGGCAATAGGAGGAACTATGAAAATGGTTACCGCAATGGACCATGCGTTGATGACCCTCCGTTGGAAGCTGGAACGGAAACTTTCATGCGAATTATTAACCAACTGACTCAAGTTATGGGAAATAACATGAATCAATCTAAGAGAATGAACACACCAAGAAGGGAAAAAAATTCGATTTAATTTTTTATGCATCAACGACCACCACCCATTAGTGGATCAACTGACCAATTTGTTATTGAACAGCGGATCATCTCTATATAGAATATCTTTTCTGATCTTTGTTGATCAGTGCAAGAGAAGGTTTCACTGGAAATCTATTTCTTAGACAGAGAAGATGATTAGTGGTGGTAATTTATAAAAACATGACTCCAAGAGTGGAGGTTGAAGCTTTGGATTGGTAAGAGTTTATAGGGATCCGCTTCAGTAATTATTTCCCTCATTCGATAAGAACAAGAATGGATAAGAAGATTCTCAAGATAAAGTAGTAGGAGAATGAGGCTATTGGAATCTATGAGATAAAATCACCATACAATCCCTTTATACCTAAATATTTTTCATGGAACCATGTGGGAAGGTTTATAGATTCTTTGTTGGACTAATACATCATCTACAGAAGAATCTAGCCAACCAGGTCTATGATATCTACGTGGAGATCGTTCGGAGTGTGATGAAAGTCGATCTAATGATTGGTGAGACAAAGTGGTCTCATAAATACAATTAATTTAATGGATTGATGGTTCCATGAATAGAGAAGAGAATTGATCAGGGAATAGGATGAAAGCAAGTACAACATCCCATGTGTAATAAATGTGGGAAGAAGCATTCGAGGATCTGCATGCTCGGGAGCGGGAAGTGCTAAAAGTGTGGAAGAGATGGACACATTGTGTGGAATTTTCATGGTGATGTGAAGCCACAAAATCTCAAAAATAACTACATGGTTAATATGGTGAAAGACCCATATGATGTCCAATGATATATTTGTGGAAAACATGGGATCTTTTCCAATCACTGTCCAAATCCAAGGGAAATGGAGGAGAATCACTATCAGCCTCATCAATGACCACAGGAAAAGGAGCGTACTTTTTCAATCACTACGGATGAAGTTGAAGCACCAAATTATGTGGTGGTAAGTACTGATGTTGTTCCCTAAAATCTAGAATGTACTTTTGTTTGATACTGGTTCCACACATTCATTTATTTCCAACATGTTTTCAAATAATTTAGAACCAACCCCGAATTTTCTAAAAGTAGTGTTATAGGTTAGGAATCATTGTGGGATTATTCAATAATCATCAGTGATTAGAAATTATAGTATTTAGTTTACTGACAATAATCTAATCACAAATATAGTTTTCATTCCTCTAGTGGAATTCAACAGTATACTAGGGATTGACTGGCTCCCAAGTTATAATGCTAAGATCAAATGTGGAAGTAATGGAATCTCTGTAGACATGAATGGATAGCCTATAGTTATCTTCGAAGGAGATTCATCTCAACCAGATCTTCGTATAGATGAACCTCCCATATCCTTATTTATAGTGTTGATCAGGAATGAAGAATATGGTAATGAGAATTTGAGGATAGAAAATGTCCCCATTATCTATGAATACGTGGATGTATTTCCTGGGGAGTTACCCAGATCTCCCCCATAAAGAGAGGTATAATTATCCATTTAACATGTACCTAGATCCCCTTCGATATCAAAGAACACGTATAGGATGGATAATTTCGAGCCGGAGGTGTTAATGAAACAACTCCAGTATCTTTTGGATAAGGGTTTTATCTGACCGAGTGTGTCTCCTCGGGGAGCACATGTTCTCTTTGTGAATAAAAAGGATGGATCGATGCGTCTATGTATTGAATATAGAGAACTGAACAGGATCACAGTGAAGAAAAAACACCCTCTTCCACAAATTGATGACTTATTTGACCAAATTTTTGGGGATCATTTATTCTCTTACAATTATCTTCTGTCTAGTTTTCATCAATTGAGGGTGAAGAAAGAATATATTCTAAAAAGTACAATATGATCATGATATGGGCATTATTATTTTGTTATTATACCCTTCGGACAAACTAATTCACCTGATATTTTTATGGATTTGATGAATAGAGTCTTCAAGGAGTACCTGGATAAATTTCTGGAATTTTTTAATGATAATATTATAAAATATTCCTAAATTTGTGAGAATCATGAATATCATTTAAGGGTTATATTGAAAAATCTATAGAAGGTGATGATTTTTGGAATATTTGGTAAATCTAAATTCAGGTTACAATATGTTGATTTCTTGGGGAACATTGATAATAATGAAGGAATAAAAGTTTACACTACAGTGACAAAAGTTATAGAGGAGTTACATCAGCCTTAAAAAATAACTGATATACCTTGTTTCCTTAAATTAAAAGGATATTATATGAGTTTTGTGAAAAAATTCTCACGAATTTATAATCAATTAACAATGATAACTTAGAAAGGGTTTAATTTCATCTGAAAAAAGAAGTGTATGAAATGTTTCCAAGAGATGAAGTAGAGATTGGTTACTACACCAGTGTTAAATTTTCCCTCTAGTGCAGAATTTTTCGTTATTTTTAACAATGCATCTCTAAGAGGGAATGGGTGTGTCCTCATGAAAAATGGAAAAGTCGTTAATTATGAATCATGAAAGTTGATGAATCAGGAATAGAACTATCCTACGCATGGTCTAGAGCTGGTTTCAATCATTATTTCTCTCATTATATGGAGGAACTATCTTTATGGGGATAAATGTGATATATACATTGACCATCAATGAATGATGTGTAATTTCACACAAAATGAATTGAACTATATGTAGAGGAGATGGTGGGAACTTCTCAAAGACTATTATTGTGAAATACATTATCATTCAAGAAGAGAAAACAATGTCTCTAATGCATTAAGAAGGAATGACCCATTTTTTTCTTTCAATTATGAGGATTCAAAGATATCCTTTGATCAATGAATTAGTAATGGTGTACAAATGAATAATAAGGGAAGTGAAATCATAAAAACTAACCCAAATGATTTCTCAACAATCATTACTAGAAAAGATCAATAATGATAAAAAATAATGTCCTTTGTTATAGTAGAAGTTTGAGGCATTGAAGTATGATAAGTTTCCTGAGTTCAATATTGTTCAATAAGGTGTACTGAAATATCATACCAGAATATGTTTTCCATTTATTCTGGAAATAATGAAGGATCTTATGGATGAATCTCATAGGTATTCCTTCTATATACATCCTAGAATCACAAAAATGTATAGGGAACTTTGTTATCAATATTGGTGGGATGTTATGAAAAGATATATTGTTGAATACACGTTATGGTTCCTAGTATGTGAGCAAGTGATGGTAGAGTGAAAACATCCAAATTGGTTATTGCAACCACTACCCATACCAGCAAGGAAGTGGAACAATATCACATTGAAATTCGTCACTGGTCTCCTGAGAACATCCAATGGAAACAATGTGATATGGTTTTTTGTGGACCTTCACCCAAATACTTCCTCTTTTCTCTCCATTTGAGTAGATTTCTATTGTGGAGAGATTTCCAGGATTTATGTGAAGGAAGTGGCAAGGATGCATGGAGTTCCACTTTCTATAGTATCTTTTCATGTCCCAAGGATCCCATCAAAATTCTGGAGAAGTCCTGAACATGCTCTGAGCACTGAATTGAATTTCAGAATGACTTATCACCCCCAAACTGATGGATAATATGAAAAAAGTATTCAAAAACTCGAGGACATGCAAGGAACATGCTCTATAGAATTTAACGGTGGTTGGGATCAATATCCTCATTTATTTTAGTTCACTTACAACAACAGATTCCACTCGAGAATTGAAATGGTACCTTATGAAGCTATATTTGGAATGAGTTGTAGAACTAAAACATCTTGACATGAATCTTGATAGAGTTATCTTATGGGGCCGGATCTTGTATAAGAGATGATAAAAAGTTCCATGTCATCCAAAAACACATTAAGGCAGCTCAATGTTGGGAAAAAAGCTATCCTGACAACCATAGAAGGTATATAGAGACTAATGTTGGTGACAAATTCTTTCTTCGATGTTCACCATAGAAAAGAGTCACAAGGTTTGGGAAGATAGAAACATTTAGACCTCGGTAAATTGGCCCCTACAAAATCCATGATCACGTATGTGCATTGACATATCGTCTTGAACTTCTTCCAAATCTAGCACATGTTCATGATGAATTACATGTATACCTATTGAGGATGTACATACCTGACCCTTCACATGCATTAAATATATATGTGGTACAATAGGAACATGAAATCTCTTATGATGAGTAGTTGGTGGAGATCGTGGATAAAAGAGACAATGTTCTACACAATAATACAACCAAGATTGTTAAGGTGTTTTGGAGGAAACACAAATGCGAAGAAGCCACATGGGAAATAGAGGAGTCTATGAGGAAGAATTACCCACTCATTTTCTCTACTGAGGGTACAAGTTTAAATATTAGGAATGATGTTACATAAGCGGGGAATAAAGTAATGACCTAAAATTTTGAATAATTTTTGTTTCCTAAGATTTTTTGTTATTATATTTTATACTCAAAAAAACTATAACCATTAATTAATGAAGTGATTATAATTAAAATGATAATGTTTTTCTTCAATTGTTATATGAACACTGGTCAATATGAACATTGTATACAAAACTCTTAACGTTACAATTATTTGTTTATAAATAAAAGTGAACATGGTTAATTAATACAGAAATACAAGTCGATGGCCTCATCCAGTAAACTACGGCTATGCATAGCCCATTTGTCAGAGAATGGGAAGGAGATACAATCTCTGTGATTTACTAGGGACCATTCACAAGATGAGATTAAACATGTGAATATTGAACGGAATCACCTATGGGTTATGTTAAAGATGATAGAAATCACCACTCATGAAATGTTGTCTGAGCTTCCCAAGATTCTATCACTATTTAACATCATACACTTATGTCCCATATAGTTTTTATAAGGGGCTATATAACGAGAAATTATATACTTTTTTTAGTCCCTTTGTATAAATTAAATTTGTATTTATTTTTATAGAAAATATGGGGAATTTAAAATATCCAGATAAATGTAAGAAGATTTTATGGATCTATATTTCTATTTATTTTTTGAAAAAGTGTATTTTAAATTATTTATGTAAACCTTAAAATAATTAATATTGGAAAATTATTTTCAAAAAATGGTCTACTACATTTATTACAAGAAATAAATATAGAGTCTAATATGAAAAACATAATTATTATTGAATATTAATGTATGGATAATAATATAACCTTCTAAATAGTAATTGATAGTAATGAATATTAAATCCGCCAAAAAATAGAATCTTCACCAATATATGTATAAATACAATGTAGACAACTTAAAAGTGAAAAAATGAGCTTAGTATAAGTTATGTTATTTTTATATGTCATAAATATTTTATTTACAATATTATAATTAATTTAATAAATTGATATGTAAATTTATTTTAATAAAATTTAATCATAAATTGTTACTTTATTTTAATATGGTTATACGATAATTTTATGGGACCTTTATTAATTTCTTAATGTGTTTCAAATTGAGTTATAGTTTTAGAGTTTTTTTGACTAAATAATAATTTTATTTAAAAAATAAATTAACAATATTAGAAAAATTAATTTTATAAAATGGAGTTGATTTTTGAATTCGAATAATCTATATAAGGTTAGGGTGAATTTTTGGGATATTTTTGAAATAGTTGAATTTTCTTTGAAAAGTAAAAATATAGTTTTGAGTTTCGAGAGTTTAATGACATTACTAATTATGTAATAATTATGTAATAATTATGTTTGACTATTTAATGGTAATATATTCTATTATGAGTCCCAATTTACAAATTCCATGGTCAAATAACATGGGGAAGCCCAAGGGTTTTAAAATAACACCGATAAGGTGTCCCTTGGAAATTAATAATTTATTCCCTCACTTTACCTACAAATACCAAGACATTACATAATTAATTTCATTCCATAATCCTCATAATCTAATTAATTGTCTTTTAACCACTTATTTAGTCCTCCCAAGGCTCTCTCAATACCCCATGGTTCCATCCTTCAAGCTTCTGATGATACTCTTCACGGAAAGGGAACCATTCACCATCCTCTTTATAGTCATGACTTCCTTTATGTTATGTACTCTAGTTTCCATTTTTTTATTTCAGGGAATGTCATTATATATAATTATTAATATCCATTTCTGGTTCAATTTATTAGATAACCTTTCCCCTCTCACCAACTGATTTTATGAATTTTTACGTGACACTATTAGGCTGCCGAAAATTTGTAAAAAAAATCACATCGTTTCTTTTCCTTTGAGTTTCATTTTAATATGGTATTTCCACAAAATACTAATAAAATTATCTTATTTATTTTTATTATGTACTAATAATGTATAATAAGTTTTTTATGAGTCGGTGAATTTTTTCCACTCTCATTTCAATGTTTTCTAAAACCATAATAAATAGTTGTGATGCTGTAGAAATTTCATCTCAAAATTTCTCTCTCTATCTCTCAAGAAAATATATTCTTTTTTTTATGTAAATAACCAGACCTATTTCATTTATATGGGAATTCATAAATACACAAAAATTATATATTTCATTCTGTAATTGACATACGTATAACCTTCACTCCCTTTCTATGGGATATAAATGGTATAACAATCATGTTTTCATGAACATATAAAACGTCACGATTTTGAAATGAAACCCATTTCATTTATTCTATATGAGTTATTTATAAAATGATTTATTATGATATATGTGTATCACATGAATATAAATATATATTAATGGTTCTACCTAATAGCTCTCCAATGCATTGGAAAAAGAATTAATCTCTAGAGTTGAAAAGTTACATGATACCTTTGGGAAGAGCCTAGGTAATTTTTTTTGACACGTTGAGGATGAACCGTGGTGATATGTAAAATAATGTATAAATGAAATTATGTAGCCAAATATTCATGTTATTAATTGTTTTCTTTTTATTATGATATTCTTATTTTTCCATTGCTCATGTATTATGGTTGTCATTATGTTCTTATTTATATCACATGTAAATTGATCCCCATGTTTACCTATACTAGGCCTTCTGTTCAACCATTCCTTTGATGTATTTCTCCATAGTAGGATATGAATTAATTTAACATAGTATGAACCTAATATTAAGCCTTACAAGTGGTTTAGATGATTTTTTTATTTATTATCATGTATTATGTTCATTATTACCCAAAATCTAGACTTTAATGATCACCTGTCTGTAAAATGTAATAAAAAGTTATTTAAATTAGGTGGGATGCTATATGTTCCCTCCCTCATTTAAGAGGTTCTAAAATGTGTATAATTTCTGGTTCGTAAATAGGGTTTGATTTTGTGTCTTTTTTGTCAAATCATTGGTTTTCTAGGTTGTATTTTACGCCCTCGTGGTTCGACGGTGGTGCGGTTGAAGATTCTCACAATGATTTTGGGGTTTTCACACAAAATGTAGGTGATTACATGTCTACGAATTTCTTGAAGAATTGTTATAATTTTTGTATTCAATTTTCATGTTTTTTATATGTTTTTTGAGGTGAAAATAGTTTTTCATGGATTTGGATAAGCACTTTAATTTTATAGTTTCATTTTTAAGTAAAATTGGGAAAATTCCATGTGTATATCTTGTGGTAATATATGGGTTGTTTTATACATTTTTAAGGGGTTTGTTAATTGTTTTTTGGGCTGAAAATTCTACTTTGGAAGGTTCCTGGTGTGTTTTTGGGTTGAAATTGGATTTTTGTATGGTTTTTGTGAAAATCCATCTCATTATTTTTCAAATTGTTCAATGAAAATTCTAAATTATTTAATGAGTTGCAGAATGCGTGCAAAGGATTTTAACGTACTTGTGGGGTGTGTGTATGTTCTTAGAATGGATTTTTGAAATATAAACTGTTTATTTTTTATATAAAACATTTAAATAATGTTATAATGTTTTTCTAGATGATTTATACAATTTTGATATGTGTGAAAAACATGGTGTGGAATGTTTCGTGTGACTACGATGGTCAAATGAATTTGAAGGTGATAAGGGTTTTATGTGACAAGTTTGTGTGGGATGTATTGTGATGTATAACATGTTGTAATGTTTTTATAAAAATATTTAATGGATTTTTTGAAGTGTGAATGATGTGTGAAATGCGTTGTGGGCTATTTTGGTGTGATTCTGGTTTCAAAATGAATTTGATTATAAAGAGGATTAGGTGACTTCTGTGATATACATATGGGATGTTTGGTGTGTGTGTGTTTTGTAAAAGGAAATCTTATGTGTAAATGGTACTTTATATGATGTGGAACATGGTAGAGCACAATATGGAAAACCCTTGTATCTAGGATGATGGATGTGTACTTGTATGCTAGTGATCCTAAGGGATTTTGCCCCAATTTCATGTAGAAAGTTTAATGATGAATACAATAAATAACTATGATGTTTATGATGATGATGGGGGACCACATGGTATTTGGTAGAATTACTACAAGTGGATCATATGCACAAGAACAACTTTTGTGATGGTTACATTCAATGAGATACGAGGTACCTAGGACCCACATCGAGCCAGTGCCAAGGGGTTATTTTCTGTTTCTTGTGCTCATTGGATATTTTATGCATGCCATCAGCATATGGAATGTTTGGCACGAAAATTCAGTATCATTGTATATTTTTTAATGTTTTTATTCTTTAAATTATCCACATGAAAACATCTTTCATTTAAATAGGTATCACTTTAAAATCCATCATTGCATTTCATGTTATGAAAATATTCATTATTTTCATCATTGAATGTTTATCTCATAGAATCTTTTAGTGGTGGAATAATACTGGGCTTTTGCTCGGAACCTACATACACCATTGCGTGTATGTATTCACGGTTAATTTTTTTGGAAGGTTTGGGTACAACATTTGTGCAATTGCTTTTGGTTTTTAATAGTCCTTCGATATGTTGTGGTGTAAAGATGGCCTGAGAGTGGGGCATCATTCCATGTGGTGATTCAAGGGATATATGTCTTGGGTATATTAGTTTATAATAGTATTTTAGAGTTGATTTAAATTATTTAATTGAATTATGAATTTTTTTAAAAGTTGGCTTGTTTTGAAAAATCCATATTTGTTATATTGGAATGTTTTGTTGATTCATGTTTTTAAACGCGGGTAAATCATTCCCAAATTCCATTTTATGATACATGTGAACTTGTTACAGCTCGTGGGGATTGGGAATGCCCTTCGGGCATTGTAACACCTTATGTTTGGTGCCAGTTTTGATGGCAAATAGATATTTTTTGTGACATTGATTTCAACGACAATTTATATAAATCAAAATTTATGCAAATTTACTCTTTACCATCACATTTAGGATAATTTAAATACACCACATTTAAATTATATTTTTATTTTACCTATAATAAAATTCCTTCACCTTTAATTCTTTAAATATTTTTAGTATTATTTATATCAATGATTTCAGTATATATTTATAGAAATGGCCTTTCATGGATTAATGAACATAAACATATTCCTTCAAAATTATCATTGAAATTTATATATGAAAATAATATTTATTATCCATAATAGAACATAAATAAAAATATCACAGGGATAATATACTATGATTTAAACACATTTTATATCAATCCATGTAATATTCATCTAATTACCTCAATTATTTTAAAATATATTTTATGTTTTAACTCTTTATTTCTCCAAGATCAAAAAGTGATCTATTTAATTTAATAAAAGAATTATTCCATGGTATGATGAAGCATAAATCATTATACAACATCAATAGTAGTTAATGTTGAATGATTTATAGAAATTAATCATTATGAAATTTTATCAACAACAGTTTATGATTACTTTCCGTGAAAAAAATTATTTGTTGAATTTAGTATAGGTTGGTAATGTTACTAGTTCTAATCAAAATAGAAAATTATTATTATATAAAAAATAACCCAAATAATTTTTGAGAATACTAAAAATATTCAAATTTTGTCGAATAATTGAATAAAATTGAGGTTCTATTTTATAAATGATATTTTACTTATTATTTTCAATTCTATTTTCCATGACATAATTTTTTACACTTTCAACCTTCACATTCACATTACACTCTTTTAAACAATATTGTGAACATCTTCTCTTCTATCTTATTTTTTCATTTTAATATATATATTATTCTAGACCAATATCATATATATGATAAATAACATTTATATCCCATTTATATTTTCAGTTAGTGTTTCTAGGAAGTATTTCTTCTACAGTTAAATAATTGTACTTTCAATTATCAAAATTTTACTATTATTTTTATAATGGATTCATGAAAAGTGGTAATGATGAATATGAATCATTATATTGTGATTTATTTATCTTCACTAATAGTTGAATCAAATAATATATTGATGTTTTCTAAATTATTATGGTTTATTTATACATTATTTAATATATATATTACGAGTCATATATTATTTATCAAATGGAGTTTGATTTCCTTTTCCATTCCCCAATAATTTATCTCTATAATTTTATGTTATTTATTTTCTAATGAAATTATTTTTTAGATGAATATTTCTGTTTATTTGTTATTTTCTTATATAACCAATATATCATTACTTTGAATTTGTAATTTCATTATATATTGAATCAAAAAACTATATCCTTAATTATTCAGTCCTATAATTCCTTAGAAATTTTTTAGGATAATATATACAATATACTCTTATTATTAATACGTAGAATTCATTTTCATCTACATAGATTCCATTTCATCTGTATATTTTATGATTTGATCCACATAATGAAATAACATATTCTTAGAAATCATCTCTATATTATTTTGAAATATTCTTATAGATATCACATAATGAATGTTAATGATACGCTATTAGAAAATTTCATTAATTATTTCTCTATATGATTTATCCAATACAAATAATATTTTAGTCTTGAGCAAGGAGATATTTGGATTCAATAAAAAAAATTAATTTATGATGAATACAATTTGAAATTTTTAATTTGAATATATGACACAGATTATATTGTAATACCGACACCTTATTTTGAATTTTTTAGATTTTATTCGAAATATTCTCTATCATGGAGGGAGGAAAATATTTTCCAATGAAATTTGGGATTAAAACATCCCATTTTTTTTATTACGGTTTGATATTCAAAAATCATTCACATTATCTAATAATAAAAAAGATATTTTTATTGAAATAAATTCTTCATATAAATCATTAATAAAATTTAATGTGATAAGTATTAATAAAGTAAATTAAATTTTAAAATTATGATTTTAAATCTAAAATCCTAAAACCCGGAAATTTTATGTTTCATCCAAATAGTAGATGGATTACTAACATATGTATATTATAGAATATTGGTTCTCATAATTATTTAGAATTTTAATCATATTAAGGACCTAAAATAATAAATCAATGCCCTCCACTATTCATGATTAAATTCTATATCATAAAATAGATTAACATTATGTAATTTCAATACACTGTCCTTTATTTATGTAACCTGGCCTACAAAATATCAATTTCAAAGACCAAATTATATAATAATTCCAATCAAATTTTTATACTATTATATTTTAATGACATCCACCAATTCCATTAAATGAAATTTAAAATTCTAAAATACCCTATTTAATATGAAATTAAAATAAAATGGAATGAAGAAATTTAAAAATAATATAATATTAAATTAATTCTTTAAACCATAAATTCTAAAAATAAATCAAAATAATAACTCTAAAAACATTATGATTCCACCAAAATTTATCCCCAAATTTATGAAATCTAAAATCCTTTTTTGTTAACATTTTGAGTCATATTATGGGTTTTTGGGTTCTAACCAAATGGAATGGTTTGTTATAGTGAAAAAAATAAATAATATTCATTTGTATAAGAGTGATTTACAAAATAATTTTTTGATAGCTATATCATAAGAAATTTAAATTTAGATATTTTTTCAAAAAAATTGAATGCAACTAATTGGGGGATTCAAATTCTATAAAATTTATAAATTCTCTATTTCTTTAAATAAGTTTTCCAAAAATACCAAATAAATCAAAATGATATCTATAAAATTTGATAAAGTGGAATTATTCAAACTATAATCATGGTCACATAATCATAGTTTTTATTATTTCATTTGAAAATTATTTTAATATTATAAATAATATAACTAATAAAAAAAATATTATCAATCATTTATATGTAAATTTATAGTAGTATATCGTAATTCTACCATTATGAAAATCAAATTAATAATAATATTAAATTATTTATGAATGGTGTTCAAAGAATGCACTGAGTTTCCTTGAAAACATGATAAAAATAGTTTATTATGAATCTAATGTGAATTTATATATTAAATATAATAATAATAGGAATCACTATTCTAAATATTTATTTCATGATCCTCTATTGAAAAATATTTCTTCTTTTCTTATTTTAATTCAATATTGTCCAAATCCACATTGATTCATTTGTATGCCCATCTATATTTATAATTATATTTCATAAATATTTATTTAGTGAAATTTAAAATATTTTTTCATGATATAATTCTGTTGTTTGTTGTCCCAAAATGAAATTATATAATAGTGGTCATAATATGTCTTATGAGAACATTATTATCTTTGTAATTTTTATATTATATAGAATTGAATAAGAAAAAGTTGAATGACCCCTAGGTAATTGTATTTACAACTAATTTATTTTATATTTATTCTATTGATTAGTTATAAAACAACATAATGGATGACTCACTTTCTTCCTTACTATCCATTTTGTAAAATTTTACTCCATTAGATGAAATTTCACCAAACACAATAAGAATATACTAAATAATCCAATAATATAATCTGAAAAAACAAAAAACAAGCTATAAAACTATTAAAATTCAATGATAATGACCAATATATTAGGATTATAAATTTTTTATCAAATATCTTTTCAAAATTATATTCCATATATATAGTGATGTTGTTTTAATAAATTTTACACAAAAATTTGGGTTTTATTATTATAATGGTGCTTTTAATAATGATGTATTTACGGGGAATTTTAATATTCCTAGTAAAATATATCATCTTTATTTTTCATTAGAAATGTACTAATGATGTATTGATGAAATTTTCAATGAAAATATGATTATTTACTAAAATATTTTTGTTATAAACTGATTAACGGTTATAGATTCCATATATTTCCCTTTTATTATATCTTCTAAAATGATTGTTGCCTTTGTTGGGAATTTTTTATAGATATCATATACAAAATATAGGTTCTTAATTCATAGTTTTTAATAGAATGTTATGATTTATTATGAAACATATAATTTTTTCAATTTTTAAAGTAAAAATAATTCTTTTAATTTTGTATATGTTTATAGTATTCATATCGATGTGTCCTTAATCTGTATTCAATATTCGGGGAAGTATATTTCATATTAGATAGATGTGTTACATGAAATAAAAGAGGAAAAATAGTATTACATAATTTATATATGATAGATTTTTTTTCCGACAACACAATAAGGTATATAATTAATGTAGATAAATTCATTATTAATTTATCCTATGGTGAAAGTAATGTTTCCAGTATTTGTATGTTGTGCTAAAAGTGTTCCATTGATATTTTATAAATTATATTCTAAAATTTATATGTGATTATGGTTTAAATCAAGTTCCATTTTATTATATAGAATATTGAATAAGGACTTTTTAGAATATATTTTATTCCATGTCTGAAGAATGTGTTGGATACTATTACCAAATTTTTTCCAAAATATGCTTTATTAAAACCTTGTTTTGTGATGAAAACTATACCTGAAAATATCATGGATATTGCATAGTTCTTTTTTCTATTATTAATTTATTATATTGATAATTATAACCCTATATTAGGAAATAAAACATAATCCAAAGAGATATATATTCTCAAAAAAAGTATGAGTCTCTTATTAATTGATTGTATATGTATGGCTATTTTATAGGGATGAAGGTTGTAGTTTTTTCATACAAATATGTGTGTCTGTGACTATGTAAAGTTGAAAATCTTAATATGTTCAAGAAATATATTTTTGAAAATTTTAAATGTTATTATTTAGTGTGTAAAATGGTATTGTCTTCCTCATATATATAGGGTAATATTTTTAAGAGTACGTAAGAGTGAAAATGAATGTGAGTTTATCCTCTGAATGTAATGTTATAATAACTTATTATTATTCCTTCATTTATTGAGTACACTCCTACAATTGAAAAATAATTGATTAATGATTTATTAAAATGTTTTAGGGTGATTTATATTCCTTTGATGATAGTGGTAATACGAAGGTTGATATTTTTATGACAGAGATAGTGTATAATATAATATAGAATGTTGTTCTTTTAAGGGTTAAATATTGTTGTTATTGAAAATGGAATTGTAATTTTTAATCCATAAATCAAATTCAATATCCAATTAATAAAGTGTTAAATTATTGGTGATGAGTTTGTTATGTATCAAAAAAATATTTTATAACTTATTAATCAATATTGGAATGGAGTTAAACTAAAAAATGATATTTTTAGTGAAATTAAATAATACTAGTTGTGGTTTTTAAAATAGTATATCATGGGGTGTGTGTTTGAAAAATTGATAATGAATATTTTGATATACATTTCCACGTTAACTGGAATTATTTTTATATAATTCTTTATTTTTTTAAATCTATAGGGAATCAAAAAAATGATCTCTTTATAATCATTCAATAATTGTTTATGAATAACATGATCCTCATTTATGTATAATATTATCATTTTGGTACAACATTATTGGTTAAATGGACAATATCATGGTTATAAGATAATTAATGAAATAATAGAATATATCCAAGATGGATTTAATATATTAGGGTCATTATTTATCTTGGTTGTTCATGTTATTTAGACAATGTGTATAACGACCCATACATTAAATACATTGTTAATACTTCAAAATTTAAGCACACTTATTACAACATATGACAAAACAACAAATGACCGTATAGGTATAGTGTCTTTAGAAACTGGGAAACATAAACAACTGGTCCATAAATCTTCTACAGTGTCTCCCATTTATTTCATCATATCTAGGGTCCCTTTTAGCATATTCTACTTAATATCCATCTTCCTGACCTAGGGAAAAGAAAACATAAAAGGGTGAGCTCAAATGCTCAGCAAGGGAAAATAAAGGAAATAGAAATCATATTATATCTTTTTTGAAAATCATAACCTGCAAAAGAGATTATAATATCTTAACATGGAATAAATCATAGAAGTGAAAATGAGATCCCCATAATCATAACATAAAACTTGAAACATTGTGGCATGCACACATAATCATTGAAAATCATTTCTTGTTAGTCATAACTCATTACCAAGACTATCTTAGCGGACAAAGTCCATTTCTGAACCGAGTTCACTCCTCGTTTCAGTCCTGTATCACTGAACCGAAATAACCTTCCGTTCCAGCCATGTCTATCTCATGAGATATAAATCGTTACCCAATGCATTGGAGGGAGATATAGGTCCCACCCATCTTATAATGAATACTTTCTTATGTGTGCCACATAATCATAAAACATACATCATCGCATAACACATGTAACAAAAATGGGATTCTTGAAACATCATGACATCATAAATCAATTCATAAAAGATAAAGGAATTCATAAAAATAATTCCATCACAACATGATCAAATCAATGTAACAATAGGGATAAAAACAGAACCATTTATTATCTTATATGGAAAATAATTTTGATAAAACACTTGAACTCCATTCTTGAGGAAAATATCCTTTCTTCTTCAAAAACATTTTTCCATTCATAACATGTCATAAAACTTTAAAATAAAAGAAGTTGATTAAAAATAAACATGAAAACTTATAAAGGAGGCTTCTTTGAAACAATGTTTTAAAAATCCATTCATGCCGTATAAGTTAAAAAAAACATTCTTTCGTACTTTTGTCGGAAAAGTCAAAAAGTACCTCGTACGAAAAAAAAACGACAAAAGATTCCTTTCATATACTTTACTAAAAACTCACCAAAGGGTAAAATTGGATTTAAACTATTGTAAGTGGATGAAAATAATATTAAATATTGAGGGAACATGGATGTGGATGATAAAATACACCCCAGTAAATACTTACGAATAAACAATCTCGGATAAAAATGAGATTGTGATATTTCCCCTTACCTTAGGTCCGATTTTCTTTGTTCATGTCCGAAGCTCCTGTATAATGGTTTAAATAATGTTATTGACTTATTCCAGAATCATACATATTGATATGATATCATATATGGTCATATTATTAGCTTCTTGTTAGTAATATTTCATTCTTACTAGTTACTCGGGTCTTTATAACTTTTTGTTCTTATGCGTGTTTTGTCGAATAAATTCTTATTCTTATCTTTAGGTTATAGATACTTCATTTACAGAATGGTATTAGTGTATTATATACCATATTAATTCATTCAATTCATTTATATAATCATTATGAAATGAAGATCTTGTAGAACGAGTCGCATCACATCGTGGAGACGGTATTCCATACGTACAGACGAGTGATGATATCATTCCTATGATCGTGGAATTGTATTGGAGTATATATATATTATTTCAGTATCAATATTAATTCATAATAATCATATATAGTTACTCATTACACCATTATACCCATCCTTGTAAGGTGATGGTGGAAAATAGATTACACCACGGCGTGGAGACGGTATTCCGTACGTACGCACGCGCGGTGATTTCATTTTTCCGTAGGATGGATAGAAGGTGAATTAGGGTTGTTTCATATTTATAATGACATATCAGTATGTAAGTAATACTTATGTTATTACTTTATCATGAAACAACTAAAGAAGAAGAAGTTGAAGAAGAAAGAAATTGAAACGATCGGTAATGGATATTACCTCTTCTTTGGAACGTCTCTTTGAATCCTCCACTTAAGGAACTAAGATTGATCTTTGAAGAAGACCATAACCTCTAGGATTATTCTAGGGAAGTGGAGAAGGGATTTTGGCAGGGTTTGGCCGAGCATGAGTGCTCAATTCGGTGTGAGGAGGAGGGGGAGGAGGTGCCCTTTTATAAGGGAGGAGAGGGGCACCTTAGGAATATCTCAAAATATTATTTTATATTAAAGTCAAAATCGGTTTATAATGGTTCCAAAGGGTCTTATTTCGAAGAAAAAGTGGGGATGGGTCGAAATCCTATCAACCAATAGGATTTGGACAAGTTTAGTGTATTATTTTAACCTTATCAATTAGATTTAACTCTAAGTTAAATAATTTAACTTTTACCGTGTCTTTTTGTTTTCTAACATTATATGGTTAATACACTTACTATAACACGCCAAACGAACCCCAAATTGTTTATTATTAATATATATATCCTTATCTAAGTCATTTGGCCGAACCATAGATTTTTAGTAAGAAAATAACAATTAATAATATAATATTTTATTTAAAAACTATTTTGTGTCAATTTTGACACTATTTGATATATGATTTTTGTGAAATTCACAACAGAAATATATGTTCGAACCAAGTTGATTAAATCAACAATAATATATCATATTAACCTAGAAAATTAGTGTAATTCAAAAAAGTCTCAAATTACATTTATTTTGGTGTTTATAAGATCAATTATGTCAATATTTCATTAATAAGATAACTACTGCATCATCATTGTGTCATAAATAAATTAAATTATTTAATGTCAAAAAATTACAAATAAGATACCATTATGTAGGAAATCGTTTTATCTTTCTAATGAATATTTATAGTCGAATTTATCTTATGTATAACCCCATATGAAAAATGATTTACTTATTAAACTTTGATTTTAACTATTTTAAACCTTCTTTAAATAAATTAATAATAAATGTCCTAATCTAATCCAAGTGGGCCTAAATGGTCATATTTTATTCCTATGATTTTTTTTGGTCGAATTACACTTGTCCAATAGAATTAGGACATGTGTTAGGGTAATATTAATATCATATTTACCCTTAGTTACCCTATTTACTATTAACCGCGGGAAAAAAAGTAAAAAGTTACTATTCACCAAAAAATTATTTTTATCTCATTGAACCACATTTTACTTACTGATATCAACCGTGTCTGTAGGACTTTTGAAATTCCATTCAAAAAAGCGGTAAAATTAAGTTTTATGCAAAATTCGGTTTTTAACCTACCACTTAGTGGTTTCACTATTCATCAAAAATTGAAAGTTTTCAGAAAAATACCAAAATTTCACCCTAGGCTAATTTCGGTATTCCAAATCCAAAAATGAAGTTCATTTTGAAAAATAAAATTTATAAAATTTCAAAAAGTGGTTATTACTATTCATAACGGCTAGTTTTAATAATATTTTAATAGCATATCATTGTTTAGTGAAACTCGGTATTGCGTACGACACAAGCTATCGAGGAAGGTCGTGATTGCGTGTAAAGTAAGCCAAGTAAGTGTGTAGTGAAAGATTCCTTTTATGATATAAAAAAAATATTACTCATAAAAATCTCGGGTGTTACATTCTACCCCCCTTAAAAAGAATTTCTCCCTCAAAATTCGTCACTTTGTAACTAACAAATGAGGATACTTCTCCCTCATCATATCCTCAAGCTCCCATGTAGCTTCTTCAAGTTGGTGGTTCCTACATAAAACTTTCACCAAGCGAGTGGTATTGTTTCGTAGGACTTTTTCGCTATGATCCAGAATCTCTATCGGTTGTTCTTCATAAGAATGATCTTGCTCCAGCGGTACAACTTCTGAGCTGAGTACATGTGAAGGATCTGGTATGTACTTTCTCAGGAGAGATACATGGAACACATCATGAATTTGAGAGAGATTCGGTGGAAGCACCAATCGTTAAGCTACCTTCCCAACACGATCCAGTATTTTGAAAGGACCGATATATCTAGGGCTCAACTTCCCCTTCATTCGAAATCTCATAACCCTCTTCCAGGGAGATATTCGTAAGAACACTTTATCACCCACTTCAAACTCTAGGTCTTTTCTTCGGTTGTCGGCATAGATTTTCTGTCGACTCTGAGCTGCTCTTATGTGTTGTTGAATAGATCTGACCTTTTATGCCATTTCATCAACGAGATCAGGTCCTAATAGCTTTCTTTCCCCTTCTTCATCCCAGTAAGTTGGAGTCCTGCATTTCTTTCCATAGAGAGCTTCATAAGGAGCCATCTGAATACTGGAGTGAAAGCTATTATTATAAGAAAATTCCACCAAAGGTAGGTGTTGATCCCAACCTCCTTTGAATTCCATAGAGCAAGCTCTCAACATATCTTCTAAGGTTTGAATTGTTCTCTCAGACTGACCGTCTGTCTGAGGATGATAAGCAGTGCTGAAACTCAACTCTTTATCCAGATTATGCTGAAGACTTCGCCAGAACTTCGAGGTAAATCTCGGATCCCGATCAGATATAATAGAAAGTGGTACTCCATGCAATCTTACCACTTCCTTTACATATATCCTGGCAAGCTGATCTAGAGAGAAATCCTCTCTAATAGCAATGAAGTGTGCAGACTTTGTAAGACGATAAACTATGACCCAGATAGCATTATTGCCTTTGGATGTTTTAGGATGTCCTGTGACAAAGTCCATAGTGATGTTTTCCCATTTCCATTCGGGTATGGGTAATAGTTGTAGCATCCCTTTAGACTTCTGTCTCTCAGCTTTAACTTGTTGACAAACCAAGCATCGAGAGACATATTCAGCAACATCTCTTTTCATTCCATCCCACCAGAAGTACACTTTCATGTCCCTATACATCTTCGTGCTTCCAGGTTGAATAGAGAATGAAGAACTATGAGCCTCATCCAGCAGCTCCTTCTTTAATTCGGGGATGGGAGGAACACAAACCCGATTCCTGAACTTTATTATCCCATCACAATCAAGGTTGAATTCAGGAACATTTCTCACCTTCTTTTGTAACTCGACATCTTCTTTCTGTGCCTCTTTAATCTTCACATGTATAGATGGTTGAACATTCATTTGAGAAAGATATGATTTTTCCCCTTCCATTATAATCCCAAGATCCATCCATTGTAAATCCATAAATATTGGATCTTTTGTGATCCTCATCATGGATAAACTAGCATGGTCTTGTCGACTTAATGCATCTTCCACCTTGTTTGCTTTCCCAGGGTGGTAATGGATTAAGCAGTCATAATCCTTAATCAGCTCCAACCATCTTCTTTGACGCATATTCAGCTCCTTTTGTGTGAAAATATACTTTAAACTTTTATGATCTGTATAGATATCACACCTTTCACCATAATGGTAATGCCCCCAAATCATTAATGCAAAGATTACCGCAGCCAACTCCAAATCATGTTTTGGGTAATTTGGCTCATGGATTTTCAACTGTCGTGAGGCATAAGCTATCACCATTTCATTTTGCATAAGAACACACCCCAATCCCTTCTTGGATGCATCACTGTAGATCACAAACCTTTCTCCACTACAAGGCAGTGTGAGCACAGGTGCACTGGATAACCTTCATTTCAACTCCTTGGAATTATCTTCACATTCCTCTGTCCAAACAAACTTAACTCCTTTCCGAGTCAACTTGGTGAGTGGATTGGATAATCATGAAAAATCCTTTACAAAACGTCGATAATATCCTGCCAAACCAAGAAAACATTGTATCTCAGTTACTGTTGTTGGTCTCGACCATCTTTCGATAACCTCTGTTTTTGCTGGATCCACAGATATCCCCTCTTTTGAGATTATGTGACCCAAAAATGCAACTTTTTGAAGCCAAAATTCACACTTGGTAAATTTGGCATAAAGCTTCTCCTTTCTCAGGGTCTTTAATATAATTCTCATGTGATCTTCATGTTATTCCTTGCTCTTTGAATAGACAAGAATATCGTCTATAAAGACTACCACAAATTGATCAAGATAGTCTCTAAAGACTCTATTCATTAGATCCATGAAGATAGCAGGGGCATTAGTAAGAACAAATGGCATCACTATAAATTCATAGTGTCCATACCTTGTACGTAAAGCCGTCTTTTGTATATCGTCCCTTTTGACCCTTAATTGATGATACCCTGAACGGAGATCAATCTTGGAAAAGTATTGAGCTCCGCGTAGTTGGTCAAATAAGTCATCAATGCTTGGGAGAGGATATTTGTTCTTGATAGCGATCTTGTTAAGTTCTCGATAATCAACGTAGAGTCTCATTGATCCATCTTTCTTCTTAACAAATAGAACAGGTGCTCCCCAAGGTGACGCACTAGGGCGTATGAATCCCTTATCAAGATTCTCTTGGAGTTGCTTCTTCAATTCCTGCAACTCAATTGGGGCCATTCTATAAGGTGTCTTTGAAATTGGCAAAGCGCCCGGTACGAGTTCTATTGAAAACTCAACTTCACGATTTGGTGGAAGACCCGGTAATTCCTCCGGAAAGACATCATCAAACTCCCGTACGATGGGCATATTCTTAATCGTAAGTTTCTCACCAACCATTTGAGATAAAAAACCTTCATTTATGTACTTTACAAATGGGAGATTTATATGTTTAATCTTTATTCTCTATGATACCTTCTTTTAATCTTTTCTTTATATGTTTTCCTTCCTTTTTTGATTATCCCAAAGGGGGATATTTATATCTATGGTGGAGAAAAATACTATGGTAGGGGGCACAATGTTTACATAAATATACAAAGGCATAAATTAATGGGGAGATTAATATCTCATTGTGTTTTTATTCTTATTATTCCTTGTCACTATTATTGATGATATATTATTTTTATTTTTGACTAGTATTTGTGATTATCAAAATGGGGGAGATTGTTGGGCCCTCTGGAAGATTGTTGAATTCTTCATATGATTGCTATTTTAATAATCACAAATCATCGTTACTTAATCCGGTTGGATTTCTCATATACATAATCATAATCTTTTAGTGTATCTATTTATATCGATTGTATCTTGTTTTTAACTTGGCTTGTTATTGATTTACAATTATTCTGGAAGTCTTCTTGATCAAACAGACACATTGTGTTCTGTTAAGTGAACGGTCGCACCGATCCATATCAAAAGTGAACAGTCAGACCGATCTATATCAAAAGTTAATGGTTGCACCGATCCATATCAAAAGTGAATGGTCGCACCGATCCATATCAAAAGTGAACGGTCGCACATATCCAGATCAAAAGTGAACGGTCACACCGATGCTAATCAAATGAGTCACCGAAGATGTCTCACTGATGCTGATCAAATGTGTCATCGATCATGACACACCGTTGCTGATCAAATAAGTCATCGATCATGACACACTGATGCTGATCAAATGAGTCACCGAAGATGTCTCACCGATGCTGATCAAATGAGTCACTGAAGATGTCTCACTGATGCTGACCAAATGAGTCATCGATCATGACACACCGATGCTAATCAAATAAGTCACCGATAATGACACACCGATGCGGATCAAATGAGTCACCGATCATGACACACTGATGCTGATCAAATGAGTCACCGATCATGACACACCAATGCTAATCAAATGAGTCACCGATCATGACACACAGATGCTGATCAAATGTGTCACTGATCATGACACATCGATGCTGATCATCTGAGTCAGTGATTAAGACACACCGATGTCTAGCCACCAATGCTGATGCTGATGACCTACCAATCACTTGACTCACCGATAGTCATAAACAGCTGCTTGAATTTCATTATCGTTATTTAATCTAAACAATAGTCATATTAGGTATATTTTAGTGCTCTTCCATTTATTTAATGAAGGTTGTTGGATGTCAGGGAACTGTACCTTGTACCTGCAAAAATAAATCATTTCTTTTGCCAGAGCTCGTTCTATAAATATATGAAGTCCATGTTGGTGCAAAGTGGATAACGAGACACATATGAGTGAAAAGAGTGGTGGATGAGATAGTTTCAGAAGACATAAGATATCATACACACTCATGCTTACTCAAGAAGAGTTCTGTACATTCATGAGGTCATTTAAGAATATAATCGACTACATTTTCCACTATCTATGAACCTGGATGCCAACCAGACGAAACTCTGTTTTTCAGACGAAAACCAGAAGAGGACTCAGAACCATTTATAGTAAAACTCAAGGATTCCAAAGCATTACAGCAATCACTAGAGCCATTCTAAACTCTACATATCTGATCCGTGATTCATTAATTTACATTTCAAGAAGTGTGTGTTAACTGTTGTATTTGACACACACATTGTCTCCTGTACTTTAACTGGAGGATCTGTTATTCCTCACTCAAACTATTACATCTTGCATGTCCCACTAGGATTGTGGTAGAGGTCTTGTGTGACATGGACATCTGGTTGTTGTTGTTTTGATTCCCACTAATAACAGTGGAAGAGGTCTTGGACCTGGACAGTTGTAAACTGTTGTGAACCCCGATGCAGGGTGTGGATCACTTTTATATAATGTTTTGAGAGGACTATGTCTCGGCTTGAGACTGAACCTCTTGGTTATACCTACTGTGCTATTTTTTTAATGTTATTTTTTATTCCTCTTATAATTACTTTAAAACCAAAACTGTTTTAAAGTCACTTTGATAATTAGACTCGGAAGTGTTTATATTAATTGTAAATCAGTAAGTTAGTTTCAGAAGTTAATCAATTCTTCTGATTTGATTAACTGGGAAATAATAAATCCTTTGAGAACCTAACACAACCTTTACTTTTATATAAATTTACTACAGTTTAATTTATTATTTTATTTGAGGGTTTTGAAGGCAATTTTTTTGAACAGAAATTTTAAATGGAACTCAATTCACCCCCTTCTTGAGTGTCCACTCCGACCAACAAAAGTTTAATGATGAAAACAATAAATAACTATGATGTTTATGATGATGATGGGGGACCACATGGTTATTGGTATAATTCCTACAAGTGGATTAGGTGCACGAGATCAAATTTTGTGATGGTCACTTTCCCTGAGATACGAGGTACCTAGGACCCACATCGAGCCAGTGCCAAGGGGTTATTTTCTGTTTCTTGTGCTCACTGGATATTTTATGCTTATCGTCAGCATATGGTATGTTTGTCTAGAAAATTCAGTATATTTGTAAATTTTTTAATGTTTTTATTCTTTAAAGTATCCACCTGAAAATATTTTTCATTTAAAGATGCATCTCTTTAAAATACATCATTACATTTCTAGTTATGAAAACATGCATTCTTTTCATCATAGAATGTTTTTCTAATAGAATAATTTAGTGGTGGAATCATAATAGAATTTTGATCGGAACCTACTTACAAAATTGCGTGTATGTATTCATGGTTATTTTTTTGGAAGTATTGGGTACAACATTTGTGCAATTGCTTTTTTTTAGCAGTCCTTCGATATGTTGTGTTGTGGAGATGGATTGAGGGCAGGGCGTCTTTCCATGTGGTGATTCATGGGATATAAATCTTGAGTTTATTTATTTTTTATAGTATTTGAGAGATTATTTAAATTATTTAATTGGTTTATGAATTTTTTTAAAACATTTTTTTTTATAAATCTATATTTGTTATATTGGAATTTTTTGTTGATTCATGTTTTTAAATGCGAGTAAATAATTCCTAAATTCCATTTTATGATACATGGGAACTTGTTACAGCTCATGGGGATTGGGAATTCCCTTTAGGCATTGTAACATGCTATATTTGGTGCCGGTTTTGATGGGGAACAAATATTTTTTCTGTCATTGATTTCAACCACTATTTATATAACTCAAAATTTCTGAAAATTTACTCTTTACCATCACATTCAGGATAATTTAAATACACCGCAATTAATTTATATTTTTTTAATACCTATAATAAAATCCCTTCACCTTTAATTCTTTAAAGATTATTATTATTGTTTATATCTTTGATTTCAATATATATTTATATAAATGGTCTCTCATGGATTAATGAATATAAACATATTCCTTCAAAATTACCATTGAAATTTATATATGAAAATAATATTTATTATCCATAATAGAACATCATTAAAAATATCATAGCGAAAATTTAATATGATTTAAACACATTGTATATCAATCCATGTCATATTCATCTAATTACCTTAATGATTTTAAAATATATTTTATGTTTTAACTCTTTTTATCTCCAATATCAAAAAATGATCTATTAAATTTAATACAAGAATTAATCTTAGTATTGATAAAGCCTAAATCATGATAAAAAATCAACAATAGTGAATGATGAATGATATATAGAAATTATTAATTATGAAATTTTATCAACAACAGTTTACGATTATTTTCCTTGAAAAAAATTATTTTGTGAATTTAGTATAGGTTGGTAATGTTACCAATTCTAATGAAAATAGAAAATAATTATGATATAAAAAAACCCAAATTATTTTTGGAATACTAAAAATATTCATATTTTGTCAAATAATCGTATAAAATTTAGGTTTTATTTTATAAAAGATATTTTAGTTATTATTTTCAATTCTTTTATCCATGAAATAATATTTTACACATTCAACCATCTCATTCATATTACACTCTTTTAAACAATATTGTGAACATCTTCTCTTCTATTTTATATTTTCATTTTAATATATATATTATTATTTATCAATATCATATATATGAAAAATTACATTTATAACCCATTTATATTTTCAGTTATTGTTTCTAGGAAGTATATCTTCTACAGTTAAATCATTGTACTTTCAATTATCTAAATTTTACTATTAAATTTATAATGAATTCGTGATAAGTGGTAATGATGAATATGATTCATTATATTGTGATTTATTTATCTTCAATAATAGTTGAATAAAATAATATATTGATGTTTTCTAAATTATTATGGTTTATTTATAAATTTTTTTAATATATATATTATGAGTCATAGATTATTTATAAAATTGAGTTTGATTTCTTTTTCCATTCCCCAATAAATTATCTTTATAATTTTATGTTAATTATTTTCTAAAGGAATTATTTTTAAGATGAATATTTCTGTTTCTTTGTTATTTCCTTATATAAAAAATATAGCATTACTTTGAATTTGTAATTTCAATATATATTGAATCAAAAAACAATATCCATAAATATTCAGTCCTATAATTCCTTAAAATAATTTTAGGATAATATATACCATATACTCTTATTATAAATACGTAGAATTCATTTTCATCTACATGGATTCCATTTCTTCTGTATATTTTATGCTTTGATCCACATAATGAAATAACATATTCTTTGAAATCATCTCTATATTATATTGAAATATTCCTATAGATATATCATAATTAATGTTAATGATACCATATTAGTAAATTTCATTAATTATTTCACTATATTAGGTATCCAATACAAATAAAACTTTAGACATGAGTGAGGAGATATTTCGATACAATAATAAAAATTTAAATTATGATGAATACAATTTGAAATTTTTAATTTGAATATATAACATGGATTATATTGTAATTCCAACACCTTATTCTAAATGTTTCAGATTTAATTTGACATATTCACTATCATGGAGGGAGGAAAATATTTTCCAATGATATTTGGGATGAAAAAATCACATTTTTTTATGGTTTGATATTCATAAAATCATTCACATTATCTTATAATGGAAATGATATTTTTATTTAAATAAATTCGTCATATAAATCAATAAAAAAATTTAATGTGATAAGTATTAATAAAATAAATTAAATTTTAACATTTTGATTTTAAATCAAAAATCCTAAAAATCAGAAATTTTAAGTGTCATCCAAATAGTAGATGGATTATTAACGTATGTATATTATAGAATATTGGTTCTCATAATTATTTGTTATTTTAATCCTATTAAGGACCAAAAATAATAAATCAATTCCCTCCACTATTCATGATTAAATTCTATATCATAAAATATATTAACATTATGTAATTTCAATACACTCCGTTATTTATGTAACCTGGCCTACGAAATATCAATTTTATAGACCAAATTATATAATAATTCCCATCTAATTTTTATACTAGTATATTTTAATGACATCCACCAATTACATTAAATGAAATTTAAAATTGTAAAATACCCCATTTAATATCAAATAAAAATAAAATGTAATGAAGAAATGTAAAAATAATATAATTTTAAACAGATTCTTTAAACCCTAAATTCTAAAAATAAATCAAAATAAGAACTCTAAAAACATTGTGATTCCATCAAAATAGATCCCCAAATTTATGAAATCTAAAATACTTCTTTGTTAACATTCTAAGTCATATTATAGGTTTTTGTGTTCGAACTAAATGGAATGGATCGTTATAGTGAAAAAATTAAATAAAATTCATCTTCATAAGAGTGATTTACAAAATATTTTATTGATAGTAATATCATAAGAAATATAAATTTAGATATTTTTTCAGAATAATTGAATGCAACTAATTGGAGGATTCAAATTATTTAAAATTTAAAAATTCTCTATTTCATTAAATATCTTTTCCAAAAATACGAAAAAAATCAACATTTTATCTATAAAATTTGATAAAGTGGGATTATTCAAACAATAATCACATTCACATAATCATAGTTTTTATTATTTCAATTTATTATAATTTCAAAATTATAAATAATATAACTAATAAAAAAATAGTATCAATCATTTATATGTAAATTTATAATAGTATATAGTAATTTTAACATTAAGAATATCAAATAAATAATAATAAAAAATTATTTATGAATGATGTTCAAAGAATGCACTAATTTTACTTGAATTCATGATAACAAATATTTTATTATGAATATAATTTGAATTTATATATTAAATATAATAATAATATGAATCACTATTCTAAATATTTATTTCATGATCCTATATTGATAAATATTTCTTCCTTTCTTATATTTATTCAATATTGTCCAAATCCACATTGATTCATTTGTATGCCTGTCTATATTTATAATTATAATTCATAAATATTTATTTAGTCAAATTTAAAATATTTTGTCATCATAGAATGCTAATGTTTATTGTCCCAAAATGATATTATATATTAGTGGTTATAATATGTATTATGAGAACATTATTATCATTGTAATGTTTATATTATTTAGAATTGAATTAGAAAAAGTTGAATGACCCCTAGGTAATTGTATTTACAATTAATTTATTTTATACTTATTATGTGGATTAGTTAACAAACAACATAATGGATGAGTCACTTTCATCCTTACTATCCAATTTTTAAAATGTTACTCCATTAGATGAAAGTTCATCAAACACAATAAGAACATACTAAATAATCCAATAATAAAATCTGAAAAAACCAAAAACAAGCAATAAAACAATTAAAATTCGATGATAATGACCAATATATTAGGAATATAAAACTTTTTTCAAATATCTTTTAAAAATTATATTCCATATATATAGTGATTTTGTTTTAATGAATTTAACACAAAAATATTGTTTTTATTATTATAATGGTGCTTTTAATTATGATGTATTTACGGGGAATTTTAATATTCCTAGTAAAATATATCATAGTTAATTTTCATTAGAAATGTACTAATGATGTATTGATGAAATTTTCAATGAAAATGTCAATATTTACTAAAATATTTTTGTTATAAACCTATTAACGGTTATAGAATACATATATTTTTCTTTTATTATATCATATAAAATGATTGTTGTCTTTTTTGGGAATTTTTTATAGATACCAAATACAACATAGATGTTCTTAAGTCATAGTTTTGAATAGAATTTTATGATTTATTAAGGAACCTATTATTTTTTCAATTTTTAAAATAAAACAAATTCTTCTAATATTGTATATGTTTATAATATTCATCTCGATGTGTAGTTAATCTGTATTCAATATTGGGGGAAGTACTGTTCATAGTAGATAGGTGTCTTACATGGAAAAAGAGAGGAAAAATACGATTACATAATGTATATATGATATAATTTTCTTCCAACAACATAATAAGGTACATAATTAATGTAGATAAATAAATTAATAATTTATCCTATGGTGAAAGTAAAGTTACCATTATTTGAAAGTTATGCTAAAAGTTTTCCATTAATATTTTATAAATTATATTCTAAAATTTATATGTGATTATGGTTTAAATCAAGTTAAATTTTATTATATATATTATTGAATAAGGACATTTTAGAATATATTTTATTCCATGTCATAAGAATGTGTTGGATACTATTACCAATGTTTGTTCCAAAATATGCTTTATTAAAACCTTGGTTTGTGATGAAAACTATACATGAAAATATCATGGATATTTAATAGTTATTTTTTTTCTATTCTTAATTTATTATATTAATTATTATAAAAATATATTAGGAAATAAAAAATGATCCAAAGAAATATATTTTCTCAAAAAAGTAGGAGTCTCTAAGGAATTGACTATATATGTATGGCTATTTTATAGCGATGAAGGTTGTAATTTTTTCGTACAAATATGTGTGTCTGTGACAATGTAATGTTGAACATTTTACTACATACAAGAAATATATTTTTAAAAATATTAAATGTTTTTATATAGTGTGTAAAATGGTGTTGTCTTTTTCATATATATAGGGTAATATTTTTATGAAAACGTAAGAGTGAAAATGAATGTGAGTTTATCCTCTGAATGTAAATTTATAATTAATTATTATTATTCCTTCATTTATTGAGTACGCTCCTACAATTGAAACATAATTTATTAATAATTTATTAAATTTTTTTATGGTGATTTATATTCCTTTGATGATAGTGGTTATATGAAGGTTGCTATTTTTATGACTGAGATAATGTATAAAATAATATAGAATGTTGTTCTTTTAAGGGTTTAATGTTGTTGTTTTTGAAAATGGAATTGCAATTTTTAATCAATAAGTCACATTCAGTATCCACTGAATCAAGTGGTAAAATATTTGTGATGAGTTTGTTAAGTATCAAAAAAATATTTTTTAAGTCATTAATGAATATTGGAATGGTGTTAAACTAAAAAATGATATTTTTAGTGAAATTAAATAATACAAGTTGTGGTTTTTATAATAGTATATCATGGGGGTGTGTTTGAAAAATTTATAATGAATATTTTGATAAACATTTCCACGTTAATTGGATTTTTTTAATATATTTTTTTTATTTATTTTTTTATCCATAGGGAATCAAACAAATGATGTCTTTATAATCATTCAGTCATAGTTTATGAATAAAATTATCATCATTTATGAATGATATTGTCTTTTTGGTACAATATGCATGGATAAATGGAAAATATCATGGTTAAAAGATAAGTAATGAAATAATATAATATATCCAAGATGTAGTTAATATATTTGGGTCATTATTTATCTTGGTAGTTCATGTTATTTAGATTGTGTAAAATTTGATAGATGTTTTCCATCTGTTTCAATCATTATTTTCCTAATATCCTTGTCATGAACACCCGAATTTCTCTTGTGACCTTTCCTAATCCCGAAATAAAATTCAAAAATTATTTTTAAATATTATTTATTATAAATTAATATAAAAATATACCTCATTATGAATCTGTATTTTAAGACATCCCATATATATAATATAGCTCATCCTCAAGATGTGCTCTCTAGTATCACAAATCCACCATGGTTAATAAAGTTAGGCCACTAGGACCACGTATCATCATCAATATCCCTTGTTACCTACTTACACACCCATTCAACCAAAACACTCATAACAAAATCTAATTGTTACCTCCAATGGTATTTCTCACGGTGATCCAAATTATGAACCATATACTCCCTAATAGACTCAACTACTTCAAGTTAAACATCATTTACATTATTCCCATGAAAAAGGATAGGGTGATACTTCCAAAGTACCGACAAAATAATCAAATAAGGAAAAGCACTAAAAAAATATGGGCGATTAAAATGATAAGCTACCAGACCAATCCTCTAGAAAATATAAAAAATTCTTAAATTTTTGGGCCGCAATATACAAAATTTCTAAATTTTACGGTGGACTGTTCTTGAGGATACCATATAAAGTATGAATTCAACCATTATAAACACCTGATACCAAAAACTCTTTTTTATATATAACATATTTCTACTCTAGTATTTATCAATATAAATTGAGATTAATTCATAAAAATTCAATGTTTACTTTATAAGACTCAACTACAACAATTCTGATTCTCCCATATTTATCCACAAATGAGGCGATTTGTAAGGTCTAACATTATGTAACATATAAGAGGAAATTTGAGTATTCATTTGAAAATTTGTTTTATAAAAAATCGCAGAAATCATTAGTTTATTATCCTAGGTTCCACCAAAATCAATGAAACATGTTTTCAACATTAGCTCTAAAAAAATGACAGTCCTCTCAGATTTTTAATGAAAGTATAGGTGGTAGGAAATTATCAAAATCTCTCAATTTCCAGCATCCTTATACAATAAATTCATGATTTATAATGTAGAACATGGATCCTAATATATAATAATCAACGAAATCAGCCCATAAAATCAAATTATATTTCGAACTTATAGGTAACTCATCTTATCATGGATGAATGTCTATAAAATTATTATGAAATGCGATACATTTTTCAATAGGTCCATAATCCTCGTTTGTAATCTTCAGAGGATTCCTAACTAGTCCAATTAAATAATCCAACGTAACATCATTCCGCATCCATTCTGGAGTGTTCCAGTGATGTAATAGGATAACAAACTATTGAGGGTCATCCTATATATACTAATAGGTGTATCACTATGTCAGAAATCAAATTATCTCCTTATACATTCTAGGACTCCAATAATATATATAAATATCATTATGCAGTTGATGAGGATAAGGGGAACCTCAATATTTTAATCATGAAATTGGATCATTATATTCATAGTCATACCCATGGTCAATAAAATCTGACCATAGACATCGATAACCTCATCGTAATTGATATCCCAATGGGGAGGTATCCCCCACTATAAATAATGTCCTGTAACACCATGATGTAGATAATAGAATACATATTCTTCAAGAAAAAATTTATAATAGTCAGTATGATTAATGACAATGATTTTCAAATGTTCCATCTACTATTGAACATCTGTATGAGTCTTTGCTACTAAATCCATAATCATCCACTTTGAACTATAATCGTATACCTCATTTTTCATTTCCTTCCTATATAGATACGAAGAATAATTTATTCCATTATATAGAATATATTATAGCTTAAAATAGATATATTAATCATATTCAACAAATATATTCTTATTATGATTTATATAATTATAATAAAATATATGTTTATGTCTCTTATAGTTAGTATAAATAGTACACCATTCACCTAAACGATAATGCTACTAACAATATTAGGAATGAAAAACTATTTCCAATATGACATCATGAGTGTGATATTTAAATTTATTTTTCCACAACATCAATGATCCATTATCCATGATCTAATATCCATGAAAAAATTATGCTCCAAGAACAGTTATTATTTCGTTGTAATGTGTTGTAAATTCTATACCCCGTTCATTTAAGGATAGAATAAATGGTTTGTTGAAATGATAGTTATGATCTTGAATGGAATTCTCATATGTTCTATACAACTATAACATTATTAAAATTTTTCTTAATCCTAATAAAAACACATCAAGATGAAAAAATCCCATGATTAAGTTTTGGTAATATCCTAATAAACCTATGAATTTGCGAATGTAAATTTTTTTCTACTACTCTAATTAAACAACGTCATAGACCATCTATGTGTTAACTACTACAATTTACACAATGATAGTTTGTCCTAATTTGTTCATGTTTTCAATTCATATCTAATAATTAGTTAGATTTTAATATTTTTTTCTCTGAGAGAACATAAGATGTTTTCATGAAATTTGGAAGTATCATATATTGACTTGTAGTAAACAATGATGTATTTTATGAATACCACCACATTATATTGCAAATATTGATGGAAAAATAAATTTCATGTGTTCTTGGACATACAATGTGAATTCATTAACCTATAAATATTAAAAACAAGCTCTTATATTCCATAAATGCTTCTAAAAATCATATTTTTTATATCATATAATCTCACCGAAAACTGATGGTACTCTAATATCAAATAAATTAAGAAAAATACATAGGAATCCATTGAAAAGTCTAAGAGAGTGTGAATACATAATATATGAAACTAGTTATTAATTATATTAATGATAATCTTCTATTAATCAAAACATAATCCCAACAATGCATAATCCTTCATTGATAATTGAACAAGAGAAACCCAAGGATATGTACTTTCCCTAATGAACCATTTAGCCTCTAATTATACCAACATAGTATTATTATGTTGATTTTCCATTGGATCCATTTTATAAAGAGGAAGGGAAACTAGAATAGTTCCTAGAACTATCTCAATGGTAAACATGATCTCTCAATTATGTGGCATCCTTGAAATAACCTATGGAAATATATCATAAATTAGACCCACTACATTAGGGAAAACATCTATTCACACTATATTTCCATCCATAATAAGTCTCACAACCTAGGATGTGATCTAACATAGCTTCTGACTATAATTTTGTTCATGAAATTATTGAATAAACAATTCCTAAGGACGTGCAAAGGTTTTACCCTCATGATATGTGAAATTCACCCTCTTATGGTTAAAATAAACGATATCTTGCTAAAGAATGAATAATTAAATTGAAAAATAATAATATAATGGAATATCATGCATGATAAATAACCAAAAATAATATACCCACCTATATTAAGAGATAACACCATAAAATAACAAAATACTCTTATCCCACACCTAAAATAATGTATAGGGACATATCTCTGTATAATAATTACATTAATGACCCAAAAAATAAAAAAATATATGATGTTATAAAATGTATTTTACGATTGGGTATATATCCATTCACATGAATGTGTATAAAAGTATGATTTTTCCCTCTATAGTAAAATATTCATCCACGTTACATGTGGGAGCAGGTTGAACAACATTCAACTAACCATCCCTTCTTCCATAAACTCTTTCATCACTCATGTGTGTGGAAATAATTTAGGAATACTAGATATAATTTCCTAAATTAAAAACTAATAAAAAATAACTAGTATGGGTAGTGTGAATATAAAATCTAATCTCATGTGGGGTATAAGATCCCCTCTCATTCCTCTATAATAACCTAGGTCCCCCATTGGTTTCCTTCTCTTGAGGGTTCCAATAGAATATCTATACAGTCCCCATTCTACCACAACCCTGCCACTCCATTTTTGGGGGTGGACGTTGACCATCCATGTGAATAATCATTCTTAATTTTTAGTATAACATTTTCCCACTACCCTGATAAGATTTTACAATCCCTCAGATTCACTTCATGCCATTACCTTATTGAATGTTCTCATGACAGTGCTTTATACTACCAAACTTTGGAATATTAGATCCCAAAAAAATATTATCTCAATTAGATTCACCCTTTAGGATCCCATAATAAATTGATCATAATTTACCAGCTCAATGATTTTATAATAATGTACAATTATTACCATTCAGTTGATCTCATACATGAGTCCACTATATAAACATTTATGAATATCCTCATAATCTATTTATAATGTAAAAAAATTATTGGCCATCAATGTGGTGATCATAATCCATCATCACCATATAACCATATGTCAAATGAATAAAAATATGATTTTTTTACATGGTTCAACTTTGTAGAAACATGGCACAGACATTTATTTTATTTCATTCCAAACTACGAATCCTAGAACTTAATATCCTACCAATGCTCAATTAGTCCCCAAACATATAATCAGACATCATAATTCACATTTCTAAATAATTTTTTTATAGGTAAATTATTGTTTATAAGGAATCAATAAAAAACCTTGCTTCTCCAAGGCCACCGAATATGTTGAATGTCCAAGCATGTCATAGTTGGAAGTCACTAGTCATATCAAATATGGGAACTGTAACATGAAATATAACCCTCTATGTCAGCTATAAAAAACCGTTATACATATCAAAAAATCTCTATTATACCCTACGATGTATAGATAATATGGTCCAAACATTTACTAATAGAGGTTCATTCATATATGATTACTTAAATCTTTCTAACATCACATATGTCCATGTTGGGGTCCCTCTAAAATTTAAAAAAAATTCAAGGAACATAAAATATAATCTAAATGGTTTCATATATCAAGGGTCACAACTATATATAATCATGATATTCAATATAAAATATCTCAATGGATATGATCGCAACCCAATCAGTACACCACGATATCTCTATGAAGGGATAGTTTTTAACATAGGGTAAGAGTAATTTTCCATGATATAATATTTTGTAATGTCACTTTATTAACAAATTAATTTAATGCCAAAAAAAATGGTCAAATATCATTACTATGAACAATTTACCTAAAAATATAAACGAATTAAAAATTTATATTATATCTCAAAACCCATTTTGTTAAACTAAAATATTAAATATCATAATAGTAATATCTATATGTGACTAATTTCATGCATGTACCATTAACAAATGATTTCATGAAATTATTCATGCATACACAATCTCATGTTGTACCCTCCAAAATGAAAAATTCAAAAATAAATACAATTTCTCAAGAATTTTTTCACCACAGATGAAATAAAATCTTATCTATAACAAGATAACCTTGAAAATATTAATCTCATCCATTGAATCATGCACCATACACATGAGATTGCGACTCTTATGGATGATCTCACTAATAATCCATAACACATCATATTATTATATGTACCATTCCCAAATTTAAATGAAAATGAAAACTAATGTTCAATGATACCGCTTTTCAATTTTTAATCATGATTTATTCCATATAATAGTCGAACATGATCTTCATATAACTTCAAGGGAACCTCCCCATATTTTAGGTGTTGCAAGACACAAGTGATGGTCTATCAAGGAAAATGGGGATAATATTCTATATTTATAAAAGTAAAACAATAGAAAAAATAATAAGAAATTTTGACTAGAAATAACCACATATAACATAAGAAATTACCCACAATGGATAAACGCAAAAAACTCAATAAATTAATGATTCATTTTCATGATAGTCTCATGTTTATAAAGGAAACCCAAATAAATACACAAAATGAAAATACAAAAAATGTGTTCTGAAACCGAGAATTGAACTGTAATCCATTCCCCAACCCATGAGTCCCAAATCATCATAATATTACCAATCATTTGACCATGTCCCATCCTGCAACCATGAAGTAAACTAAGGTATGAATGTTGTCATAAGAGTGGTTTGGGAACAAATCAGTAGGTCCTGACCAATGGTGTCAAAATTTATATTCATTATGAGAAGAAAATTGTACTATTATACAATATAAAAATATATATGGAAAGAAAAGAAGGAATGTACTAAAAATAATTATTAATTAACATATTTTCTATCATGTTATAATGTTTAACATGTTCGATCCAAGAATTCTTTCATAAAATCGATTCATGTGATCCATATATCATAGTTTTATATATATTCGGGTAAAATAAAAAATATTTTGATTATCTATTAAAATAATATTACAATAAATCACTAGTCTGAGGTATCCATACCATATTGAAGTGCTACTAGTGTCTATGGTATTATTACAACAAATAAATCATGTAAATAATCATTAGTCCCCAGTGAATTATTGTAAAATATAAATCTTGTATAATCATCATTGCTTTGTAAGTCATCTGTATGAAATACACACCATAGAATAGTTAAAAATCATCATGGAACAATATAATTGATCTTTTAACAGGTAATAAAAAATATGAATATTTGACTTCAACATCCATTATTAATTTATTTCTATAATACAAATCACTAATAACAATGTTTCAATGATAAACCATTCAAAAACATAGACATTTCATTTAAACCATTATTCATTCCATCCGATTAAAATTCCATAAAACATTTAATTCCAATTCTATAAAATATATCCCTTAAATTATTCTCCCATGATAAAAATATGCCTACCCCAGTTAATCATTTCAACAAAATACATTCCTATTTGAAACCCAACCTTATTATTTCAATGAATCATCCCACACCATGTGATGTTGTACGTTCAGTCTCATAATAACCAATGGTTCTGAAATGATCCATGGAAGGTTGAAGGTCTCATTTTGAAGTCCAAAACTCTTTTCAAAAACTAATTATGTATGAACACCATGCATTACAGATGAATAACATAACATATAAAAATGTAGAATTTTGAAGTCTGTGATAAATAGATCTTATGACTCCTACCAATTGTGCAATGAAATACACTTTTCTAAACTCAACAGCATATATGTGATAAAATAACCACTAACACAATAGTAAAATAATCTCTGAAAATATGGAATGTTACATATAAATGATTTTTGTAAATCATTAAGTGAACCATCCAGTGAATGGAATGAAAATAATTCAAATACATACTCCTAGAATCAAATCATAAGAAATTAAAATCCAAAATTCTTGGAAAAAAATGAGCTCCACCATTATAGGATGAGTAAAATCATGGGACACACCTTGGAATGATGTTAGTGAAATAAGGGGAATTAGATGTCAGTTCATAATTATGTTGGGAGGGAAATTTTTAAATTTTCATTTATTAATGAAGAAGAAGGTTTAGTCTCAAGGTCTATCAAACTATGTTTCAAATGTGACAAACTAACTATTATAAGAAATAATATTATCTTTTTTTACTCTGAAAACAATATATTTAGTAATCCATATACAATCCCTGAAAATAGATCTAGATGTTGGGTTTCCCAATCCTCATTATTACCTACCCAAAATGATATATTGTTTACTATTATTATTTGACTCATTCTATATACAAATTTATGGTTCATTTTTAACAACAACCACGATCTAACCTTGTTTCATGTATTTGTTTCCCCATTTTGAAAATTTCTACATCATACACTCATGAAATTATCCTGATACCATTCATATCCATGAAGAGAATTTCAAAAATTAATTTTAAATAGAGGATAACGATAATAAAAAAATATTCCTCTTCATTGTCCAGGATCGTACAGATATGGGATCCTAGAATTTTATTTTCAAATGTTTCTAGAACTATGATAGTTCTAGTACATTAAAAAATGACTAGAGTTTTATATACATAAATATTGAATCATTTTAGATAAATATTTTTTTCATTTCATAATAATACATACCATAAAATCAGGAAGATTTAGTTTCTTTGATTAATTGTTCTATAATCAAAATATTTAATTATTTATCTTTAGCATATATAATAATGGTCTTCTTTGATTTTACACTCCATATAAATTTCATTCATAGTATATATTTTTTGCAAACTGTTAAACTAGAATCATATGAAAGAGTGAGACTAGAATCTTAGTGTGGGAAAACATGGAGACTTCCATTGATGATAATATAAATGTATGTGATAATCATAAGGTTTTATGATCATGATGATAACTAATAATGTTAATACCCGATCATTCATATATTGTAAATCACATTTTTTATCATTATTCATTAAAAATTCAAAATAGATGAGTCATAAGAGTGAGGAGTCATCATTAATCAATAATAATCAGTGATAGATAACATAACATTATCAAAAGTCTAATGAGATAAAAAAAATTCACAATAGTATTAAATCATTTTATTAGACATTTTTCAAATCCAATACCATCGTCACAATGTAAAAATGTCCATCAGTGGATTGGGTTCACTCTATATTCTCCTTTAAATATTATAATGGGTTCAAGCCCCATCTTAATTCATTTTATCTCATCATATATGAATCATTAACCTATTCATTATAAATATATATAATTCCATTCCAACCTATGTCATATTGAAAAACATATGTATATGTTCCATAATATCCAATAATCATCTATCATTCCAACATTGAAAATACCATGGAAAAGAAATTAGATTCGTTATTATTTCAACGTTACAAAATAATAAAACATTTAGTGAAATAACATTTTCTTCACTATATCAGATCCCTAGTATAGAATAAGCAACATAAAAGAATATTGATATAGAATAAAAAACATTTAAAAGAACATTTAAACCCATCAATGAAAACATGTGTAAAATGTACATTATTATGATAATTATTTAAATAAATGTATCTATAATATTGTTAAAATTTAATTCACTAAAAATAAAAATGAAAACATGAAAAGTAATATTCATAAAAAATAACATTAGTAGTGAAAATAAAAAAATATCATTTTGTAAATGTTAAAACCAATAATCATTTTACACAATTGCTAATAAATTCATAAATTACCTCATTTATAAATTGATATTAAGATGAATTTTAGTAGATTTATATTGATGTAAATAATGGTTGAAAAAGACTATATAAATAATTTTATAATATAAAATGAAATTCCCAAAATCATTTCAAATAACATGGTGATGATGGAATAATTTAATCAACAACATGGATAATAGGGTTGAGTTTTCATTTAAATATATCCATGATTGTTTATTCTACCATAGAGAAGAAAATAGTAATAAAATAATAAAATTTTATAAGTAATACATGAATTTAGGAATATGTTTATTTTAAGCGATATGTATCACCCAATTTCCCTCAATGGAATTTTAGCATTTAAAATCCAAAAAAATGACATGTTTAAAAAAATATTACCATATGTCATAAATTTTTTATATGCACATATATGTTCCTATATAGTAAATATAGGTTTATGATAAATCTATTCCATTAGAAAATTCATTAATATATTATAGTATAAAATTACCTTCTAATATCCAATCATATGTTTATTTATAATTCATCATTAAAATAATTATCATGGTGGCAAAAAGTTTGTTTTCCATGCATGTTTTGGTATGTTGATTTTGATCCTTGATCCTTATTCATGGATTAACGGTCTCTCAAAAAAAATTATTCATTATTTTTATTATATTAAATTTTATAAAAATCCATTTATTTTGGTGATGAAAAATTAATTACATCACTTTGTGGAGATGGTAGTCTATACATACACATGTTAAAAGTTATCAATATCCAATGAATTAAAAAAATAAAGAAAATTATTAAAATTCCATTCATGTATAATAATTACATCATAAATTTCCAATATATTCATTAAAATAAATCACATGACTATGTATTCTTGGATGAAAATATAATCAAATAAGGTCGCATTTGGAGGTTGACATGTGCACAAACATCCAAATGATATTATATTTTATCATAAGATATAATATTGTTATAAACTTATATACCATTAGTCATTAATAATTTTATTAATGTAATGATATTTATTTAATCATTTTGACATGTTTTTATAATAGTTAAATGATGTTAAATAAGAATGAAACATTAAATAGATCAGAAAATACTATTACATTTTCATTTTGAAATCTCCATTGGATTGCATATAATCAATAAAATAATGGAATATTATGGGGATAAAAAGATATAATATGTTAAGAGTGATGTTAGGATTATATTTTTTCAGTTCATAGATGAGCTACAGATATCAATGTTTTTAAATAAATGAATAGTTGTTCTGTCCATCACAATTTTAATTAGAAGTAACTCTTGTAAATAATAAAAATCATTGAATATAATAAATTAATATAAATTCAAAATTTAATCATTAGAATAAAAAATTCTTATATCAAATATGGATGGGTCAATATTCATTAATCAATAGTATTTACACAAATTATTACATTATTTTGACCCAGATTACTTTTGTTTAATATTTCTTTACCCCTTTGAAAATTAACTGTAGTGAAGATTTTTTCCCATGGTAATTTTTAATTTTTAACACAAATGAATGTTTCCTAATTAGTAAATTTTGACTAATATATTTCAAATATAGAAATAAAATTATTAAATACCTTTTTTATAATTGGATGAAATTCCTTTTAATATAATCACGAAAAACATAATAAAATATTCATTATAAAATATTTATTTTAAAAAGACAACTAAATTTAATCCAATTTTTTACAAGGAAAAATGAGTAGATGAATGATAAATCTTTTGAATATTTAATCTATGAATTTAAATAAAATAATTAATTTTATGTGATTAATATTATTTTTTATGATAGATATACAGTACATGTTTCAAATTACTCTCTTGAAAAACATATATTTATTACTATAAATTTATTTTATTTTTATTTGATATCTATTAATAACAAATGAATTAATTTTACACACATATTAACCATAAATGTTTATATCTTCATTAATAGGAATAGAAATTTCTATAGAACACTTATGATATAAAAACACTCAGAAAAAGATCATTTATAACTACCCTTTGGGACCAATTGTTTATCCTTTGTGAATTATAAATTATTCTCAAACTTTTATTTTCATTTAAATACCATACAATCATATTCCTTTATTAATATAAGAGAATTATTCATATAATTTATGGTTTTTCATCTTTATAATTAATTGAATGAATTTTCTTTTAATGATATATATAATCTAAAATCCTATGGTGTCAAATTATACCCCAATATAATACTTTTTCCCATTCAAATTTCGTCACTCTTGTACAATCAAATCTGTATACCTCAAATTCATTTCATCAGTAGTTTTACAACTTCAATCATTGTTTTTTTATTTCTCTATAAAATGTTAACCAGGTTTGTAATATTATTTCAATACTATTATAACATATAATCCTTGATTTATATAGGTTTATCCATTTAAGAATGATTATGATACAATGGTATGAACACTATGTTTATTACATGTGATGTATTAGTTATGTAATTTATCAAAGATGATACATGGTATACATCATGATCATGTGAGAGGTTCATAGAATGCACCATATGATAATATACCATCCTATTGTAATCAATAATATCATAGTTATCTATATATATGGATCTGAAATAATTTTTCTATCCAAATATAATAATATTCATCTTATGATGTATTAATAGGAATAAATTATGACAAAAATAGAACTATAAATATTATTGATTAATTTTAGTACAATATTTTTATTTGAATATAAGAAATAAATATCTATTTTCAAATATTTTTATCATTGTATTCTCTTTCCTCAGCCTTCTTAGGTATAAATTATTATGATTCCTAGACAATGTCTTAGAATGTTATAGAGATGATGTTATTTAAATAGAGGGATTCATAAGGATACTTATAATTGATCAAATGAATGATATTGTTTATGAAAATTAAATATGAAAAAAATCTTTATATAACAACATATTTTTAAATTGTTAGTGAAAATTATCATAGTATATTATAGGGCTTGAATAGTCTTCTTAGAATGAACATTTATCTAGCGATCATATTGAATGATAATTTTATACTCCATATACAAATCATGTTGACGAATTATCTGAAACATTATGGTAAACCATAAATATTGATCATGTAGGATTAATGGTTATTCTCTATTTAACATTAACACTTACAAGAAGTATAACCTAGTATTTCTATCAATACGGGACATTCCATTATAGTAATGTAATGTGTTAGCATCATAAGGAAATGATAATAACACAAATAAAAAAAATCCCTTAAATGACATATGTTGTGTTCTTATGGAATCCGTCATACTATATTTATATATCCACTATGTTATGATTAATTTTTATAATAGCCTTTTATACTTATATCTATGAACCCTAGAATGATGTCATATCAAACTCTGAGTTATGTACTTTGTAATATATTTATTTATATAATCCAACATAAAATGATCTTCTTGCTCTCTAAACATCATCGTAATTCCACTACGAGTAGAGAATTATTAAATATTATATTCTTCTAACAATCCTTAAAAATTATTTTATTTATAGGTCACAAAATCAATTCAATAACATTTTGATTCAATCCCTATCAAGGGTGAACTTAATAAAATTCCATAGATTCACTTCCATAACACATATTATTCCTATGAATATTTAATATTCACATATATATATGGATGATAATTAGTCTATGAAATAAAATATTTGTCCCTGTATATCAGGACATAAAGATCCATACTCTATAAATATATAATTATTTCATGTCTTTATATCCTTATCAAGGACAAAATTACATGTTCATTCCTTATAAGAGCATCAACCGCCATACTCACCATCCTAGGGTAGTATTGTATTGGTCAGTCAAATTATTTAGTTATTTCCAACCATATTATTACAAAATATTAAATTATTACTATATAAATATAAGTCTAATAATTTTATTAATGATATATATTTCACACCATTTAGTGTTATGATAATTCCTCTATATCTTCCTAGAACGATTTAACACTAAATGATATAGGTTATTAGATTGGTAAGTTTTCACATGAACCATAAATTTTCATAAGGAATAATCTTATGCTGTTTCAATTTATGTAAGATCACATCCCAGTCCCTTATTTAATTAACCACTATAAATAAGTCACTCATATCTACATCATGGTAGTATGATTATAAGTGTACTCATCTATATTCTCTTTACATCTATAAAATATTCATTACCATCATCTTTCCAAAGTATCATGACTCCATTCTATGTCAATGTAATTAGTGGATTTCCTACTATTGAATATATCTCAATGAGAATAAGTAATATATAGTGAACGCGAATAAATTATGTATTTCATCCCAGTGACTTATTTAATGAACCACTATAAACAAAATTTACATTATCAAAATAAACATTTTACTGCTCAATTCATCATGGAATTGAATTTGGTACCCATGTGATATATATGCTCTTCCACACGATAGGAATATATAAAAGTATTCGTTATAATATTAACTAGACACTAATCAGTTTAATCAATAATGACTTTATTCGTTATATGTATTTTGATAATTGAGGAATTTGTAAGTCCAAAAGGAATCACTATAAATTAATATTTCCTATAAATTGTAAAATAGTTTGTCATTGATATTTTATTGATTTTTACACTAAACTAATTATATCCATGTTAGAGGAAAATCATTCATAATTATTTATCACATTAATTATAATCCAAAAAAATCATCAATAAGTGGTTGAAGATATATTTTCTTTATTTTAATCTATCTATGTTCCTCATAATCATTAAAAAGATGCATTCAATGAACATTCTTATAAATAGAACGACTTTTCTTGACCAATGGTGATGAAGATTGGCAAATGTATCTCTTTTTAATATTATCCACATGTTTTTATTAAATTTAAAATACTAAATCATGTATATTCCATTGGGAGTATTCAAAATTATTTTATTACAATGTATGAGTTTATTTAAAAACTCAATATAATAATTAAGGAGAATACTAGGGAACTAATCATGAATTTCATAAAAAATTGGAAAAAAATAAACATAAATTTATTTTTATGTTTTTCCGCAATGATTTGAGATAGATATCCTACATGAATATATAATAAGGCCTATGTATTGGAATTAGTTTCCATTAAAAGTTATTACTCATCATCACATAGATAAAGACTAATCATTGCATTAGAAATATGTAATTTTAATGCATTATTTAGAAAGTGATATGGTATATATATAATGAGACATTATCCATGCCTAATATTATATCATATTCAACTAGGGTGAGAATAACAAGATTTACTAGAACAATATTTTTAAAAACCTATATCATGTAGGATATTTATAATAGAGGTGAAATTATTTTTCAATATTTAGTTTTCACCAATTATTCAACATAAAATAATTCATGGGGATATGTGGTACCCTTTAATAATTTTTTATATAAATGAGTTGGAATAAAGTTAATCAAATAATAAAATAGACGCTCTACATTTGATGACAATTTTACTTTTATCCTCTTTAGTCTAAATTCAGAATTTGGCATATTTATCACATTATCATACATTTTATCTCATAGAATAAGAGGTTGTTAAACTTGATTATCTCTATTAACCCTTAGAATCATGAAAAGGTTGGAATAATATACATAATACTTATTGTTTCGAAAATTTATTTTAGGTGGTTCATTTGGATGAGATCTCCTAACAATCGTTAAATTTTCTTCCCACTTTACATATCATTAGTAATAATTTACCCAATGCCCACCATTTAATCACTGAAAACATTTACCAATTCATTTAATATAAATTTTTAATCTAATTGATATTTTTTTGGATTAATGGAATATTTATTTTCTTCCTTCCACTAGAATAAAAATATAATTTCCAATGAATTTTATCTTTGTCTACAAATCAGAACCATGAGAATAAGGGGAATCTCCAACAATCATTTATACTTTATGATAATATCATATGATTTATTCATAGCTAATAAATTCCTATATGTTTATTTACATATGGAAAAAAATTTCTATACACTAATGAACAAATAAAATTTTTAATTGTTGAGTTTGATAAAACATGATGCATATCCACATGTCCTACGATGAATTCCACATAGGTACCAATATAATCATCATTCATCTCATTAATATCAATGAGTTCCATTTCTATTTTCATGAAAATATTATTAGTAATGTAATTATATTATAATAACATATTATATAAATCCTATTACATAGACTCAATTTCATAATAATTCCATTTATTCATAATGTGATTCCAATGTTTTTATACTCGATCATCCAAATAATACATAACCAGGAAATAAATTTCTTGGTATGAGTATTATATAGTTGAAAATAACATTTCATTTGTAATAACCCATTACATGACAAGTCATGGATTAAAGAAAATATTATAATATGGTATTTTTTTCCTAATGAAATACTAAATGGTTACTTGGTACCTCCTTTTCACATTTCTAATCTCAGTATCATTTATGAGTTGAGAGAGTTGCGGGAGTGAGGAAGAAGGTTTTTTTCATTACCCTCTCATATTGACTTGTTTCTCAAGATGAAAATATTTAAATTTTCTACCAAATTCATGGTTTGACTGATTGATCCTAGTTCCATCAAATAAATTAATCAAAAATATATCACATTATTATAAATATTAAAAAATATTATTTAGAATATATAAAAATGCGAAATTCATTCCAAATATTTCTAAGATTATGACCCATTTTTATATACCTATATAAATTTTATGTTCAATATATATCAGATCTATTTACTAATAAATTTTAATATGTTTAATATTCATTATCTCTATATAAAATTATCAAGAATTATAATAAAACCATAATTTGATAACAACTTATTTAACCAGAATATTAAGTAAATAAAAATTACACTATTGTAAGTCAACATTCAATAGATTCCACAATAATACATTCCCATGAACTATAAACATAGAGTTTCATTGAATAACATATATATAATAGAAATATTTCATTAAATATCATTATCATCAAAATGAAAAAATTTCATCCCTCCAACTAAACTTATTATACATTACATACTTAGTCTATTTCTTCACATCTATGGGAACTGAATATATAAGAAATGGTGAGCTCTGCTACTGTGTATTTTTAAAAATTGGATGTATCAATTGATGATTATATAGGATAAAAAAATAAAAAAATTTATTATTATCATAACTCATGAGGTTAAAAAACATTCAATAAAGGCTCAAAAATAATGACCCTTCACATAATGATTTATAATTGCAATAGGTTTGTTTCCTAGGAGTGAGGAATCATTAAAAATTTTCCTAATATATTAGAGAATATTATAAGAATAGGATCACAAGATTGGAGTTGATGAATATATAAACTCATTTCATATGCTTCACAACCATGTCTATTATAACATAGTTGAAAATGTACAATAATATAATTTGTTCACTCCTCAACATCTTTTCCCTCCCATAATGTGTATTGTCCCCCACAAACATTTATAACAAAAAATTAGATATTATTCATTAACAAATAAATTATTTGGCTATATAATTCAGATCCAAATTATCATTTAACTAAATCCATACATATTTAGGACATATGAATGTAGAAAAATTTATTCATCATTGAATTACCCATTGAAAAAAAAATTGAAAATATTTAAACATCACAAAATCATATATTTACTAAAGAAACAAAATGTTTTTTATAATTAAATAATATGCCTATTAAATCATAATTATCCTCAATGTATACTAAAATAGCTGAATAATACCATTAAATGAACATTCTAACCCTTCACTGAAAACATTAAGAAAATATTAATTTATAGTGATGATATTTTATTTAAAAATTTATATCATGATGACTATTTTTCCTTGATAATTACCATGTTAATACGTGATATAATAATCAACGAAAAAATGGTATTTTTGGAGGATAAATAGATTCATTTTGAAAAAATTCATAGTATATTTCTATTCAATTTTTTAAAAAAATATTCCAATTTACATAGTTATGAAAATGAAAATAAGGATCATTTTAAAAAAATTAGAATAATGTCAATTATGATTTAATATTTTTTAATTAATAATTTAATCAAATAATAGATTATTCATAATATGTTTTTAATTAATATATACATATATGAAATGTTAGCGGATGACAAATTAAATAACGTAAAATATATTATTAAAAAAATAACAAATTTTTTTGTAAAATAGAGATCAAAATGATGATAACATAATGAAATTATTGAAATAAAAATATATTATTATTATATATGGGTCTTCAATAATATATATCATATAACATTCGAAAATTTTAATTTATCATAGGTAATACTCATCCTAATTTGTACTGTAACATATACCCGTAGTTGGTGTCCTATCATTCAAAACTTTTTCCCTTTTGTTTCTATATATTAAATTTTATATTTAATTTAAATTTATATAAATACCATATTATTACTTATACTAAAATATAAAATTTTCTGATATTTTCAATAACCCATTTATTATTTTATTCATAATAAAATAAGAAATATTTTTCAAACTAGTCTATTTTCCTTGCATGAATTTGTTTAATAATTTTGGTTGATTCACCATGTTATTGGTTAAATTATATCAAAAATATGTATCAAGTTTGATGTATAATATTTATTCATCGAATACAATTTTATTTCCTCACATAAAATGTGGTGAAAATATGAACTAAATCACATCATAACTATGAGTGAGTAATTATTTCATTTTTCAGAGAATCAAATTAATTATGGGTAAATAAAAAATATTCCTTATAGAATCCTAATTATATATTATATTTTAATTAAATCCATATATATGAACATCAATTAATGGATTTAATGAAAAATATCATAATTTTTTAGGGAGATTATTTTTGAAATGCATGCTTAAACAACATTATCATTTATCACAACATATAAATGAGATAGATTTTTTAAATATTATAATAAAAATATTTAAATATAATAATGATATGTATTTCATTTTGTTTTGGAGGACCCACTATAAATTATATAAAAATAGTAAATTATTGGTTTTTTAAAATAATGGTAGCTCAGATACAAGGGAATGAATGTTACTCAGTTTTTTGGGCTTTGATAGTCTAAGCTATAGGAGTCGATGTGTCTCAATATGTTATTACTAGATATTCCCTTTTATAAGTGATGGTTTGGAACTCCTATAAATACATTATATGCTAAAATATAACAAATTCATATTCTACTTAATTTGAACAATTGAAACTAAGATTCCAAGATAATATTTTATTGTGTTTAAAGAAATTCGACCAACAAGATTTAGACTTATTTATTTGATATTTAAACCCATATCACTTTAGTTTAACCCCTATTTACTCTTTATAACCTTACAATATTTAAAATGTTATACAATTGTAACGATTCATTATGATTAGAAATGAAATGGGATTCATTTAAAAAAAATTGGCATTATGATTGAAAATAACGAATTTATTTTTTAACATTTATTATCTTTAAAATTTCATAATATTATAATAATATAAATTGAAAATAAGTTAATATATTTTAATGCAATTATCAGATAAATGATGTTTAATTTTAACAAATTCTTCGCCATGTAACAAAATATGATGACTATTAAATAATTTGAATATTTTATACAAAAAATTCATTATAATTTTTCAATAGTAGAGTTTAAATTTAATTATTAATATAAAAACAATTACACCAGAATGTGTAGTTTTTTGGAATAATAATCTCTTTTATCCTAAAATTAGTCTATTTTAATTTCTATATAATTGATTAGTAACGATTTTCTTTTCAAAATTTGTAAAATAATCATTCTTATATGATTAATCCTCTAAATAAATTATTATTAAAACATTTATGACACAAATATTTATCATAATAAAATTATTTTAAAATATTTATTTCTGACCATTTTTACATCCGATGTGAGTTTGAAATTATTTTCAACAATTGTACTTAATATAAGTATCATATAATTCCATTCAATCTATAATTTAGGAAAAATATTTATACTATTTTAGAATATCATTCTTTTCAATCTATTAAATACATATATTTATTAAAATAAAATATATTATAATATTATTGGGTGTTACATATAACATCACTATTATTTATTTAGAAAAAGATGTTCGGTACTAGTAATATAAATAAATGGTGCAATGGTAATGGTTTTTATATATATACGAATATAAGAATGTCAGACTATCATAACCTGAAAATGATAAATTTTGGGCTTTTGACTTTTTAAAACAACATACATGGTAAAATCATCATAATTGGTGATGTTTAAATTCATGAATAAAAATTACTTTTATATATTTTTTACTTTTTCTACATTAATTACAACTAATTTATCATTTCGGAAAAAAATTTATAGTGATCTCTTATATTCATTAAGAATTATTTATATTTTATTAACTTATTATAATTTATTATAATGCTGTGAATTGTTATAAATAAATTTTCAGATATAATTTTATTAAATGTCTTATTGAATAATTTATTCATATAAATCACGTGCACTAATTTTTTTAGTATATATTATTGGATTTAAATGACCATTAATAATAATTTCCATGCTAATATATTCTTTGAACAATGATCTCATGATTAGCATGAATATATGGTTTTAAAAAAATATAATTAACATGGAAAAATGAATTGATGGCCTAAACCACTAGGAGCATACCCATTGATTTACATTAATAAAGGCTTAGGAGGGATATAGTATCATTGGGATATTCCCCTGACCAATCGAAAGATAATATCCAAAAACATAATCATGAGTGAAGCCATTTATGTGAAACATTTAAGGTTGTTCAAATCATAGTACAAATCATGTATACCAAACCACCCCATGAAAATCTCACTATCTCACAACTTACTATAAGATATTTTTTGGTGTATTAAAAGGATATGTATGAATACCATATAAATATAATTATTTTAATTATTTTTTATAAAAAAATTAATATATTATCATTATATTTCTCTTACATTATGAATGATTTTTATTTTGATAGATAAAAACAAAAATAATATTTTGGGTAATATTAAAATTCAATTAACACATTTTTTTTGAAGAATTAATGGATTTTTTTAAGTAAATAATATTTTAACAAAATATTATTATTAAATAATTTTTATCAAAAAAAATGGCCATATTATTGTAATGGAGACAAATTTAGCATTTATATTTGTTTGAAAACTATTATTGTCAAAAACCCAGTAATTTTCAATGAATCTCAATTAATATTTTAAAAGTGAAAATACACATATTTATAAAATTATTTGAGTAAAATTAAAATTATTTGTGGAATATGAATGTTGATATTATCCAATGGTGATTTTTTTGAATTCTATGAGATAGTAAAATTTGTAGTAAAAAAATAAATATCGATTAAATATACAGTTTGTATAATGACATCATAATGACCAAAACGTAATGTAACAAAAAATAATTGTATGAGTGACTAAATATGTTTATTATATTAAGCTAAATTTGTTATGTTTATAGTAATAATATTAAAAACTGATTATGAGTCCCCAAAATGAGTAATATATTTTATGGTTTTAAAATAATTTCATTAGAAATATGACTCACTTTCACTTAAGAAAGGTTATTATTATATTATTAATGACCCATATCCATATAAAATAATTTAAAAAATGCCCTTATATTAAAACCATCGGAATAATCCATTGGATGGTTTGTGGTTTTAGATTTTTTATTATAGAGAGTCCAAAACATATGTTTGATAAATTATACAGACTTATCCAAAAAATTACTATATAAACCTACCTAATATCCCTTTTGTATTTATTGAAAATCCTTAGAACAGTTAAAAACTCATTCCTCCTCTATTTAAGGGCCTGTTTGGCTTAACCGATGCTCTTAAAAACCTCTTCCTACGAATTTGAAGATTCACGATAAAGGTAACGGGTCCTCTTATTCTCTTAATTACTAATTATTAGTTATTATATTATTCCTTCTATTTAAAATTAATAATTTTTGTATATTCCTTTAAATGTACCAATTCCTACCCATTTTGATTCCAAATAATGAGATGCCCATTTCCCTCTACTCAAAAGAAAATATGAATTTTTAAGCAACATTGTTATGATACCAGAATTTCATCATGTTGTTCCCTGAAAAAAATTATATAGTAAATACCGTAATAATTTTTTATCAACAGTTTTCAAAATTGTACAATTACTATTTTTGACAAGATACTTACATGTATGTATTTCATACTACATGATAATGTAATGAAATATTATTTTAATAAATCAATATTGTATGATCTATGTGGAACACTTAAGAATTGGAATGAAATTGAATTGATAGGTGTTCTCGGAATTATAAAAAACTCCAAATAATTGGGTAATTGTAATCCCATTAGATTCCATGAATGTATTGAGAGTGAACCATATTCCATTTTGAGACTTTATACATCATGATGTCTTGGTATTTACCCATTATATATTACTACTATATAGTGTTTTAATTTTATTTCAACAAGCCACATGTTCCACTTTTGTTATCATGTAATATCACGCATCATTGATTTTATTTATTATTCTCACCCCTTTTATGTACCATTAATATTTCTATTGTCTAAATTTTATTAATTGGTTCATTTAATTCCATGTTTATTCCCTTGTAGCTATTTCTAGCTAACCCATTTCTTATGTATGTCCCCATGTTTTCCCATGACATTATATGTAAGATGATGTTAATCCATTATTCAATAACGATGTTGTATTTCATATTATAAGATATTCTGTAATCTACATACATCCGAAAATATAATATAATTACATATCATATAGGTTTTATTTTACATAATATTATGAAATTAATCATGAATTAATGTCTAATATATTGACGGGTTTTAATATCTATAATCAAAGGAAAAGTTTAGTTATTATGATATTAGGATTAGGAAACTCATGTGAAATAATTAGGGATAATACTATGTATTAGAATACATACAAAATTTTTTCTTATATATATAGTAAGTGGTATGTCATAAATGTGCATCCATGTTTGGATACAAGTGGATGTGGCTCTAGATCAATTCTATATCAGTGTAAAACATAAAAACACTGAGTTAATTTTGACTCGACTAGGAACTGGTGCATGACAATACACCAGGATACATCTTAGGAGATAGGAATTTTTTAATGCATAATCTCATTATAAAAAACTATTAAGGGAATAAAATATAACATTAATAACATATATCTGAAAATGGATCCTGGATAACATAAATTGAAACCAATAAAAACATAAGTTAGGAAATATATGTAATTTATTTGTAATCCCTTTAATGTCATTGGATTTCCGAATTAATTTTTTTTATAGTTTAAAAATATTCATCCAAATTTTTTCTTATATTATATCTAATAGATAGAAATATTAGGAATCATGTAAACAATCAATGCGATGGGAAATTTGAGGATTTGACTAAATAGATTCCCAACATGAGGGGAGAATTAATTAATAACATTATGATGAAACAATCTTATCTAACTCTGGTTTTGAGTTTAAACATAGATCAATATAATAATTTGAATTTCCATATTATATAAGAAGAAGTTATAGAGAAATTTATGTGAAAAATTCCTCTAACATTCAATGGATCAATTGATACCTTAATTGTGGACTAGTGGATCAACTCCATTGAGATCATCTTTTCCATATTTAAATGTTTATGTGAATGAGATGTTTGTACAGGCTATTTATCTTAAGTGGGAGATGCTGAAGAATGGCGGAAATTGATCAGAATATGATTCATTATGAAGAGATATAAGAAATTATATGGTTGGATTTTTAGGTAAAAAATAGGTAAATATATTCCTCACATTATTTAACATAATATAGAAATGGATTTAGTTTCTATCATGAAAAATGAAAAAATATATTTCATGGTGTATGAGGAAAACTGAAAAATACTTGTATGATACACCTCATTATTATTCATTACCACATAATTAAGGGTTTACCACTTCATAGGTGGGATAAAATATAGTCTATTAAAATACATAGTGACCTGAAAATATTATAGATAAGTTGAAATAATCCAATGTTCCCTCAATGTAGAAATGTAGTTAGAAAAAACTCAACGGTATCACATGGATAAGAAGTCTAAATTGGAGTATAATTATACATGTATGATGGATAAATCTATTAGTTACTTTAAATTTAAACATCCCACATGAAAATGTTATGGAAATAAGGACCCATGATATTTCTATGTGGGTTTGGGAAGTATGAATCCTAGATAGAGAATGATGATATGAGAACCCCTCTAATGTTTAATATGGGAGGAATGGTATGGTAAACCATAATTACCTTTTTTATTGGTTCAAAAACAAAGAATCATGGGACATTTCAAATCAATACACTAATATGAGTTTATTTGGTGACAATAAAACCTCTAAGCTAGAAAAGGTGATATTTTTGCATCATAACTACTACAGTGGATCTTGACAACAATGTGGTGGAATGTATACTAGTTATTCATTACATCATAGAAAATATAGTTTTTAATTTTTGATTCTACGGAATCTTTAATATAGATAATGTTTAGTAGATCGATTCAAGAAACACCAAAATTCATTGATGTGGAGCTATCAATGAAAGTGGAATGTGGGTGAATTATTTCATACCAAAAATATAACTCCTCCCATATCAATGTTTGAGGAATGAAATTTCTAGTAAACCTTGTCACACTCCCATTGGTGGAGTTTTTTACAATTATGGTTATTGATTTTCTGTTCTAATATTTAGTCAACATAACAATCAATAAGATGGAATTCACTTTCTATATCATGAGTCAACCCATGATTCCATAAAAGTGCAAAGAGGGTGATGAATCTTCTTTTTAATCAACATAACATGAATGAATATTATTTATATACGAGTAATTTTATCAAGAAAAAATGATTGAGTTTAATGAAAATAATAACCTTTAAGACATTGCATTGTGAGGGAATAAAATGATGTGATTCCTACTGAACTGATTGGTCTTCCTCTGAGCTGAGAATTTTAATTTTATAGGGAACTTATTCATGGGGTTTTACTATTATCTAGGTCTCCATATAGAATAGTTTTTGTGGAACATGAAGAGTTGAAGAAAAAACAATAGAGGAATATGGATAAAGGATTTATACCCCATATTCATTACCAAGGGATTCATGAGTACTCTTCATCAAGTAGGAGGTGGTTCATTCTTCAATTCCAGTGATTGTCGTGAGATGAATAAGATAATTATAAAGTAGAATTATCAACTTACATGTATTTATGGATTGTTTGGAGTACATAGTGATTCCATTCAGAATCAGTAATTCATTAGAAATAGTGATGGACATAAGGAATAAAAAATTTAGAGGACACTTATCAAAATGGGTTCTCTTTTATGTGATATTAAAATATACTTCAAATGCATGGAGGATCATGAAGATCATCTGAGAATAGTGTTGAAGGCCTTATGAAAGGGAAATAATTATGCCATGTACAACAATAGAGAGATCTGGTTGAAGGAAGTTTCTTTTTTTATGGAATATCATCAAAATAATTTGGATATAAATGTACCCTTTAATGAAATATTCAATTGAAATATGGACGATTCCAACAAATATTATAGATATCCCTAGTTCTGTTTGATTAGCTAGGTATTATCATTTATTTGGGAGATTTTATCACTATTTTCATACAATATTACTAATATAACTCAGAAGGGTGACACGTTATATTAGAATGATTAGTGTGATAATATATTCAAAGAGCATAAAACGAGGCTTATTAATGATGTTGTGATCTTAATACCCACATGTGGAGAAGATTTCAAAGTATATAGTGATGATTCAAATAATGGATTTGGATATGTGTTGATCTAGAATGAAATATTCATAGACTATGCTTTAAAGAAGTTGAGTGTTCATAGAGCAATCTAACAAGTTGATGGTCTGGAGTTGGATTTAATGATATTATATTTAAAAATATAGTGTCATGATCTATTTTTGGAGACGTGTAAAATATATAAAGATTTCAAAGACCTCATTTATATATTCACACGAAAAGATATAAATATGAAACAATGAAGACGGTTAGTGACAATGAATGACTATGGATACATATCTAGATCCATCCTATTAAAAATAATAAAGTTGAAAATGATCTATGTATTAAGGATCCATCAATATTATCATTGATGAAAATTGAGAAAGAGCATATCCTCTTTGTTTTGAAAAGGATGAACATGGGAATATATATGTATAGAACATAATCAGTTATTTCATAAATGAATGCTAAACCATCCCTTATAGAGAGGATAAAATATTGTCAATTAGAAGACGTGGAAATTCATACGTATTTGGAAAATAAATGAAAATTTAAATCCTAAATGTTCACTGATAATGAAGTAGGAGTTGAGAGATGTTTTTGAAGACTAAGTGTATCATCAAATCATGTGTTAATGAAGGTGCTATTGGATGATGGACATAGATCAACACTCTCCTTCCAAAAAGGAAGTAAACATTTTGATTGAAATAACTGAGATAAATATTGGAGGGACAATAAGAATTTTGAATTCGCAGAATACTCTCAATATGTATTGTATATCAGTAAGTGAAAGTGAAAAGTTAAAAATCCTATGCGATAATGAAAACCCGACACATACATATATGGAAAAGGAAAAACGACACTATAGTTATTTTCACTAGTCATTCATATACATCAATAGGGAATAATAATATATGGGTTTCCATGGTTCATTTTAAAAATATATAACATTATATTTTTATTTAATAGGATTTATCACTATATCAACATGCATGGATATACATTAGAGAAGTTTTGAGACTGTATGGAACACAACTACTGATTATATTTGATTGAAATCCAAGCTTTACTTCTATATTTGGGAAGATTCTCCAAAATTATATAAATATTGTTTTTAACTTCATAATGTCTTATCACCCACAAACTAATGGAAAATATAAGTGGACTATACAGCCACCTGAGGACATGTTGTTACCATGCTCAACTGACTTTATTGGAGGATGGGATAAAAAGATTCCTCTATTCTAATTCTCATAAAATAATACTTTCCATTCAATATTCCAAATGCATCCCTATAATGAACATTATGTTAATAGAATCAAAACCCATGAATTTAGGGATTTTTTTGGGAATAAAAACATTTTGTTCCAGAAATGGTTGAAGAAAATTTTTAAATGATTAGACAATTCCATAGAACATCAAGGGTTCTCACGATCTATAAAACTATTTTTTTGACAATCATCGACAAGACGTATAGTTTGATGTTGATGACATGGTATTCCTCTACATATCTGTATGGAACATATTCATCAAATTTGGTAGGAGTGGATGCTTAGTCCAAGATTCATCATCCTCAGTGATATCCTAGACTGCATTTCAGAGATGACATATCGACCATAAGTCTGTCTTACCTCATCTAAATCGCATGATGTATTCCATGTATCCTTTTTGATATAGTACATATCAGAACCCTAACATATATGCAATCCATAGGTGGTGCCATTATAGAATGATTTTTCATATTTTTATAATCTAGTGAAATTAATAGATCTTGGATAAATAGTTATATGAAATAAGAAAATGAAACTCAACAATGTGCAAGGGGGAAACCAAATGTTTGAGGAAGCAACAAGGGAACCAGAGGAGATACTGAATCATAGTTATCCTCATCTATTTTAGTATAGGAAATGGAAATGTAGAGGGAATAATTTTTGAAAGGGTAGTATATTAATGACCCATATTGTTATAAATAAAATTTCCCATATGTTTTAATTAAATGAATTATTATGTAATATAGTTATTGAAAACAGAATAACTTATTTTGTTTTATTATAACCTCTACAATTTAATTGTTCATTATCAATCATTATTATTGATAATATTATAATTAAATAGAGATCACATGATTATTATAAATATATGGTTTTAATATATCTAATTGACATAGATAAAGGATGTAAGGTAATCAACTAGTTGGATCATACCATATGAATACCATTTATAAGAGACTCCAAGGGAGGTAAAATCACTGGAATTTTTCCATGGACAAGGCCATCCTAAGATCCAACAACATAAGAAATATTGAAATCATTTATAATAGAAGATCATGCTCATCAATTTCATAGCCAAAACCTCATTCTCAAACCCCACCATAAAAGTCTCACACTCGCACAACATCCAATTAAGTAATTTTCTTGTTTATTAGAATAATATTTGTTGAGTAACAATTAATATGATTATGTATATTATTTTTCAAAGAATAATGAATATATTTTCAACATAATATTTTTTTTATTTATAAATTATTTACATTCTGATACAATTAAATAGAAATAATATTTATTAGTAATATGAAAATTCAATTATGAAATTTATTTTGATGATTTAAAGGATGTTTTCTAAAAAAAATTAACAAAATATTTTTAATAAATAATTTTTTATAAATTTTATTTATTCATACAATTTTTATGTAGTACAATATGATTTCTATAAGGGTATGAATACTATTATTTCATAAAAACCTTTACTTTGTAAATAAATGTCGATTTTTTATATAAAATTGAATATAAAAATAATAATAAAATTATTTATATAAAATGAATATTATTATTTCAATCAAAACATTGAAATTATCCAATTTTGAATATTCCCTTATTTTCTGAGAGAGATGAATGTTCAGGTATCAATTAAATGCCATATAAATATACGGTGTATATTATGACCATAATGTGACCCAAAATTCATGTAATTAAAAATATAAATTGTATACACAAGAAAACATATGTTTTGATTTTAAAATTACCTTATTTTATTCTTATTTTTAAAATTTTATGAGGATTATATGAGTCATATAAAACCATTATTATTTTTTATTTATAAAATAATATCCTTATAAGTATGAAACACGTCTACAATATCAAAGGTATTATTTTAATAATATCAGAATTTGAATTAATAAATAATGAAACCCACTCACCTTTTACAAATACCATGGTTATAAAACATGGTATTCTTTTTGGTTTTATTATTTTATTATTTCAAGTCCTAAACCAATGAATAGGAAATTATAAATAATTCCCCAATCATTTAGTATATAAACACGCTAAATATTTTTGTATTCTATACTAAAAATCATTGGATCACATCCTTACTAAGACCTTCCCTCTCTAGAGTGCTACTATGGTTCCTCCAATCTCTCAAGAAGCTCCTCCCATGCATTTCATGTCACACACAAAATGTAATGTATTGTCTAATTTTCATCTTTATTAATGATTCTTAATTATCTTATTCGTTATAATTCCAATTATTAGTGATGAGATATGAATTTACATGTTAATATTATAGGCCATTTGATTTAAAAATTACGAGAGACCCTTTTGACTCTCATAAACCAATTTTATGAATTTTTTTAAGGACCCCAAAACACCTTCAGAGGTGAGGGAAGAATTAGGGTGCCATGATTTTATTCTAATGTGACAGATCATGTTCCCATGTTGGTAGGAACATTAGAAACATATATGATAGTAATTTTATGTAATTTATATATTCACATGCATAGAGAAAACATAATAATTATACTTGGTTATCCACTAATGTCTAGTTCAAGGAGCATACATCTACAATGTTTAAATAATACATAATTCCACTAATATTCACTAGATGATGAATAATGAAGATCATACATTATCAGTCAATTAATTGCACACTACATTTACATTATTTTAGGGAGAACTCATTATGCTCATCAGAACACTTTCATTGACACCCCTAGCTCACTGTTTTATGAGAACACTTACATAGTTAACTGACATGATGGTTTCGTCCATAGATTATTATTAAATTTATTTTACATGACTGTAAAGATTCTTTTATACCAATTTATAATTTTTTATATGAAACATGAAATCAAATTTCATCAAAAAATAGATGTTCAAATTTTCTTTTATCGAATATCACTCCTACGCGAAGCACCTTATCTTCAAAGAAGAATCTACCTTCATGAATATCACTAAGCCAATGATGAATACCCAGTCATAATGATGAATCCATTACTGAAAATAATTGGCATCAATCATGACATTATAATCCATTTGATGATGCTCAATCTCAGAAAGAACCCCAGACTAACTGATCTCTCTTATATTCATGAAATCTGAGAAAATTCAAATTTTCCCTGAGAAATTTTGTGTTAAATGTTATAGGGATAGAATTTTATTTATTGGCTTCACTGTATTATATTCTCCACCACATATAATATATTATTATAATATTTAAAAAAAATATTTTGGGATATCCTCCATTCATGATGCTATAGTGATATTTTTTCTATTCAAGGAGATCTCTATCAACACATCATGTATTCACAATGCTATAATTAGGATAAACACTATCTCTGTTTTTTATTCTCCACATATTTTAGATCCTCAACCTAGTCTTAGTGAAATCCATTCCTTTGCCATATTTATGAATAGTTTATTCTATAAAATAACCATTTTATATAATAGCCCTTCCTCTATATAATGAGGCCAAAAATTTGGAAGGCACTTGGAAAAAAATCCACAATCAATATAGTTATCATCTTCTAATGTATGGTCATTATCCTTCAAAAATACCTGATCATCAATGTTTGGATCGAGAAAAGCACAAACCAGACTCCATTTGTAGAAATGATCATCATTACTACCCAAATTATACCCTTTTGGATTTGTTGAAATCTTCATATAAATTAAATGAATCACCAAACAACATCTAAACATAATAAGAAAGAATAAAATCATCTAGAATTATATGTATACATGAGCACAATTCAGTTCAGATTACAATTCAAGAAGAATTAATTTTGTTCATTTGTTATTAAAATCATAAATATTTCCATTATATGTTTGGATCACGTAATTGAAGCATTGTGTTCCCTAAAATATTTCATCATAACACTTGATTCTCCTTGTTTCATAGAATCATTACATGGTTATTAAAAATCATCTCACTACATTACCAATTAATATCTTTATTCCATATTTTCATATAACCAGAAAACCATAAATATTTCATTCTACCCCTATGTACCATAGAATTTCTGCATATTTTCCTATCTGTCAAATCTCTTACAACCTCATATCATTGAATTTATCCATTCTCCTAAATTTTATATAAATACAATGGATGAGTAATTGAACTGGTAGATCATAAAACATATTCACCCAAGATTATATCACCCCCATAAGCCTTCACAACTTCCATAAATGGATTAAATTTTTTACACAACTAGGTAGCATGGAACATTCATAGCCTCCTCATGTAATGGGAGGTGGGAGAACACAGATGTTCTACGAATTTTATCGAACAAATTTTATGCCAATGTCTTGGTTATAATATCATCCATTCAATCATAAGTTCTAACATGATCCATTATAATCATGCTTTGTTCAATACATTCATTGATGTAGTGATATCAGATTTCAATATGTTTCATACAGGAATGGTGAATGTGATTCTTCGTAAGATTAGTCATGCTATTTTAATCATTGTGAATCACCATTGTAAATTTTTGCGTCCCCAATAATATCATAATATTCTTGATTTATCCAAATTGTTGGAGTGCATGACTTTGTAACAGAGATAAATTCTCCTTCAACAATACTAATATATGTACTTTACATCTTCTTACTCAACTAAACAACAAATTTCATTCCAATAATGAATTCTCCACCACTTTTGAACTTTCAATAAACCACATATCTATCCCAGTATCAAAATAAAATGATAATAGTTCATTATATTTTCTTTTTGTAATGTATAAACTATAATTTTTAGTAACTTGAATGTACCACATAATTCTTCTACCTGTTTTCAAATGTTAATCACATGGCTTATTCTAATGTGATCTGCTAAAACTGTTGTAATGATAATATCTGGTCATGTTTCAGTTAAGTCCAATAGTATTTCTATGAGCATCATGTACATGATGGGATCCACATAAGTTTCATCCTCATGCTTTCTTTATTATTTTCCAACGGAAATAAGAGTTGTCATTTGTTTGGATTTAGGAATATAAAATTTCTTTGATAACTCAATTTTATACATTAACTATGAAATTAAATTATATTCTTTCCCATAAATAACATGTATACCTATGAAATATGGGATTTCACCGATCATATCAATTTATTATTTATAATTTCATGTGATTATAAAATTAAACAATTGATCTCTAACTACATCCTTGAAATATAATATCATCTACGTATACTAGTACCACAAATTGTTATTTCTAATAATTCTTCACATATAGATCTTAATAACTCCACCTCTTTTAAATTATAACATCATTAAATATGAATCCATCCAATAGTAAACTGCTTTTAGAGCCTTCTTTAGATAATAAAACTCCTTTCATAATCTATAATCCAACATTTCATTATAAAAAAAACACTGGTGAAAAATGTATAATTATTCTTCATGAACACCATTTATGAAAGCTGTATTGAAATCTATTTGTTTCACATTGTATCCTATATAAATTTTCATGGATAGAAAATGTCTAGTTTAATCTAGTCTATCCACAATAGAAAATGCATCTTCAAAGTCATCACGTTCATTATATAAATATCATTTAAAAACCAATCGTTCATTATTTTTATAACATTACCCTTCTCATCAAATTTATTCAAAAAATACACTTAATACTAATCACATTGTGATTTTTATGTCCCTTATTGATATCACATGTTTGGTTCCTATCAATCGGATCTAGCTCTTCACTCATGTCATTGTCCAATGATTCATCCAATATATATTCTTCAAATGAGGTTGTTTCCACAATTTATAAGAGGGAATATTGTGCATTATTACTCATTCTATTTATCTGCCTCGATGTTTCCCAATTACCAATGATGTTGGGTGGATCAATTTCTTTACTATAATTTCTCATGCCAGTTTTTGAGGAATTTCATTCAGCCATGGTTACCTATTCAGATTATTCCTCTAAATCAACATCATCTTGTGGCCCCTGAGTGTTTTTATACCCACCACATTATATTCATTTTATATTTTTATATATAAATTGTCATCATCATAGTCAATACTATCAATATAATATCCTATCATCATATTTTTGTCACTAGCATTCAATGATCTGGACATCACTGATTTCCATAATTCCACCATGATTATTATTGGAACATTTATAAGACATGTTCATTATTTAATATCCAAGGAATATTCCTTCTTCAGAGCATCACTGTACTTGTGTTTAATATATTATTTGTTTTGAATGAAAAATTTACTTCCATAAACCAGAATATACATCAAAGAGGGTACCATTCCATGCCACAACTAATATCTTGTCTTGGTTTCTCCCATTTAAATAAATGTTTGATTTTGAGTATAAATTGATTCTAGAATAATTTCCTTCCATTAATGTTTAGATATACCACTATCAATCAACATAGTTCTTTCTATATTGTTTACCCGATGATTTCTATGCTCAAAAACTACATTTTTTGGGGTTCTCACATCTGCCACCTCATGTAGTATTCACTATTTCTCCATGAAAATTTCCAACAAAATGAAAATGTATTAACCTCAATTGTAAAACCACATAAAATTTATTGTCCATCCATTATAATTCTTGCATATTCAGTGATATGTTTTCACGAAATCAAGGACATGTTGTTTCTTGTATATAAAAATCACAAACTACATTATAAAATAATCATCGATGAATATAATGTTGTAGAATAATCAATTTTTTCTAGTAACATTTATTGGACAACAAACATCTTCATGGACGATATCAATAATATTCTATACCATTTTCTTTACTGTTTTATTTATGATTCAAAAGAAAACATCCAACTTATTTAAGAATCACAAATATTTTCTGGTTTATGCATCAAATTTGGTAAATCTATTACTATATTTACCATAGATATCTTTTACATGACTTCTTGATTAATATGAAAATCCTTAGATGCCAAAATTCATTTTCTTAATCAACAATTATGTAAAAAATAGTCTCCCTATTATCAACCATGAATGAGTTTACCACAATTTGAATCCTTACATGATTGAATTTCATATCATTCCCTTCATAGTGAACTCATTTTCATTGAATGTCACTATAATTCTATATTTATAAAGTTGACTCACACTAAGGATATTGTTACATAAACTATCCAAATAAAGAACATCAGTTTTCATAAGAGTATTGCTTACTAGTTTTGGGCCCCCACTACATTTTCTTTTCAATTGACCATTATATTTAAATTTAACTATTACATAAACCCAAGTATTTAAATTTTTTCATTAAGCATCATTTCCTCTCATATGGGATGTGAATCATCTATAAATAAAATATTATCTTCTATTCATTGTATCATTGGGATATACATCTACAAGATTGGATTTCTCATGTTTCTACTATTGTTCAATGAAATATTAGAATGTGTGAATGATAAATATTTTCTTTCATAAATATATTCCATGTGCAAGGGTTCCTTATATTCATACACATATTCCAGAGGAGAAAACATGTATTTTAGAGAAAAATCATTTGACTTGTGAGTATTAACTTGAATAATGTATGGATTGTTCAGGTATTTACCTTATCCGTATTAATCCTATTTATGTATGATAATAGAGAAATATAAATAGTATCCATATAACCAATTTATTCTATATTATTATGGGTATCAATTTTTTATACTTTGATTAAATCCTAGATAGTCCCCATAAATGTTTCTCATTTCATCATCACAGTATGACATGGTATGGCCAAGATAGCCATAGAATATTCATTTCATAAGAATAAATATCTTCTAACTTCTATTCTTCCTCATGTATCCTTATGAAAATAGTTTTACTACCTATAAATTTAGAAACATGTGTATATGATTCATTTATACATTCATATTTATTTGAGGATCTCTTTTTTAGGACTTCAGGTAACTTTGTGATATGTTTAGCATTTGATTTCCCTATTCATTTTTGTATCTTATTTCTATACATTAATTGTTTATAATCAGAACCAACTCAATTGTTTCCCATGCATGTGTATATTTTAACCCTCAAACCTTTTCTACTTTATCAGAAACCCTCATGGATCTCTCTAAGTGATAATCATCAATGATTCTTCTACACTGTATTTATTTCTGTTTCAATTCAATTTGATGAAATGTTATGTTTAATCCTAAGACTAACAACATTTTCTTCCAGACCCGAAAAAGTATTGGTGTTTTCCTATAGTGTTTTTGTATATTCAATGATGAAATTTTCAAGTTCTACAATTCAGACCATCAATTTCACTACATATTAAATACAATATAAGGTTGTTGTCTCTTATTTTACAACTTCTTCCAGTCGATAAATATCATCTTCATTTAGATCGACATATTCTCATTAATGATCCATAACTGATCTCCAACTTATTACTCTTATTACTATAATTATCAAACATATTATTATCATCCACAAGTTCCAACATGAGATCCACATAAAAAATCAACTGATTATCAATAGATTTATCTTTTAGGGGTTCTAACATTTCAACTGTACCCAGAATACAGATTTGGGTTCATGATTTAAACTATAGTTCTTATTTTGTTTTATGAAAAATCATTATCATCTTCTTCATAATTACTTACAAAACACTTTAACTATTATTTCATTACACATTTGAAGTCTCCCTTTTGAGAAAAAATCATCTTGATGATTTTATTATTTTTCATCTTCATTATATTCATCATCGAACTTCTTTGACAACCAAGATACATTTTTCGAAACACTACATCAATGAAAACATTATAAGGATAGTTTCGCTTCAAATTTTCATTTATCTCTATTGAATTTATCAATAAAGGAAGAAAGCGTTTTGTCTTCCCCATTACATTTATTTATACAATATACTAATATCTAATGTTTTTCAATGAATTTTAATTCCATATCCTTACTAACATGTATTTTTGTAAACTCTAGTTTGACTCTCATTACATATACTACCAAACTGTACATAAGATCATCCATATAATGTTTTGAAATATCCATTCCCTCAAGTGTTGCCACTTTTTTTTGTAAATAGGTGGATGTCATCTCATGATATTTTTACAATGTAAATTTATTTTATTTCTTCACTAATTTGATTAATTTATCCTAAAAAAATAGGTATTCTATTGAAAAATGTATATGCATTCTCATCAAGATGCATCTCAAGATCATCAATACAATTGTACAAAACTTGGAGTTTTAATTATTCACTTTATTGTCTCATTAATAAATATTTTCTTGTATTCCCACATAGACTTGGTAGAAGATAAAAACATCACCATAAGATATATTTTACCATATATAGTAGTGGTAGCTGAAATATAATATTTAGAATCAGTATCAACAAAATTTTTATTTGTTTCAGTCATAGACAGTTATGCTTCATTAGTAACATGAATCCCTTATGTTTTAGTAAAGAGTAAAACCATTCCAAGGGATCTTAAATGAGATCATTTCATTTTGTTCCAATTATTTATGTATCTTTGATCAAACAGCGGGAATCCCCTAAAAAATATTGATTCTCCTATGATAACAGAAAAGGGTAGATTTAATAATAGTAACCTATATGATTTGATACCATTTGAAAGACCCCAAAACACCCTGAGAGGGGAGGGGTGACTCAAGGTGTCAACATGTTTGTCTAACTTATAGATCATGTTCCCATGATGGTAGGAACCTGTTAAACATAGATGTAGGTAATGTGATGTAATTTAAACATTCACATGTAGAGTTAAACTGTGGCAATTATTAATTGGTTAACTAGATGTGGAATAAAATACTTTCGACGCATTCACTATGTGTGATGAACACTTACATTATAGGAATTTAGGGATAGAACAATGCATCACTCAGAACACTTCTGTTGACTACCTATAAGGCCCCAGCCTTAAACCATACTTAATCATGAGTTACTTCAAGAATACACGTTGAGTATCTTTTCAGGTTTAGAGTTTTAGAGACTTAAATAATAAAACATGCATTACATTCCACATTTAAACAAAGTGGTTACATAAAAGATAGTAATCATTTTGTCCGATCAACAAAATAATATTTAAAATAAAAAATGTATTTTTTCTTGAAACTTCCTTGACACTATCATCACATAATGTACCTTTCCCTTGACCTATTAAAGACATTTCAAAAACTTGGGATGAGAAAAAAAATCTCAGTAAGGGTCATAAAATTACAAAATAAAAACATTAGTCCATGCATGAAATAATACTTTACTAATAATACATAATCACATAACTCATAAAATCATGAATAAATCATAGAAATCATAAGGCATAAAGTTAACTTGATGCAGCCATATCATTCTTACATAGGGAGTAACCCTCATGGTTATGTTTGGAATACCTATCATAGTATATTTCATAAATATTTTCAGAGAAACCTTATCGTTTAACTCCTTCGAGTTTCCCAATGCATTGGAGAGCTATATCGGGCTCACCCTCCCATAGTTTATCATGGAACCACCCATCTTAATGACAATTCCCATTAACTATAACATAATCGTATCACATAAAACACGCATAAAAGAAAACATAACATTTCCACCTTTCAATGACATGATATCAATACCACACATTGATATAATAAAAACATTATGAAACCCATATTCAATTCCAAAATAAAAGAAAATTAAAACATTGAATTTATTTTTCATTATAAAAAAAATTATGGCCTGTAGAGAAAGCTGAAACTCAAATAATAGTCACGGCGGTGGAGAAGTCGTTGTCTTCGCATACATACGACAAAAAAACATTCCCTTTTATCGTTTATTAAATGATTGGTTTAAAAAATATTCCTTTTGAATAAATGTAAAAGTAAAAGTGGTTTATACACCATATAAATGAAGTTGTGTATAAAACATAATATTCCTCAATGAAAGGAGATTGAGACGAAGTCCTATACAAAGGCGATATCCTTGGATTAAGGATAAATCAATTTCATAATTATGTGTGAAAAATGAATCAACCAAATATAAGTTGATATTAAGTGTAAAACAATCAGGGGTCATTCACACATATTCATAGAATGACAAATTCAAGGAGTACAAGTTTATCCCAAAGAATAAATATTGTGTTAAGAAGTTCCCTTGCAAAAATTCGACATCCTACCGGTGTCACTTCAAACATCTGATAATTAGTTGATGAGAGATAAAAATGGTATCTCATCACTTGGACATAAAATTTACATCAATAAGAATATATTATAACATATCCCAACATTACAATATGTAAATTAAAAGTCCCATCAAAAGAAGTCTTTAAAAAGTGGAGGGTGAAAGGTTCCCTTACCGACTTGGGTATCATTAGAAACAAACACCCCCTGAAATAAAGACAGTACAACATTTATGTAAATACTCATAAAAGAATGTATATTAGACAAATAGTATAATAATGGGATGTAGATATACCACTCAAAGGAAATGGTGGAAAATGTAGCATAAATCTAACGGGAATAAAAGTGAGATGAAAAATCCATTACGAAAACTCGGCAGCCTAACAACGCCACTTAAAACATCCAAAATGGATTGATGATATCAAATTGGGTCTCTCATAATATTAAAATAAAATTTAAATCAATAGTAATATAAAATAACATCCCCCATCATAACAAATAGGAGCTTCAAATAAGTGTCATAAAAGATAGTAATTAAAAAGAAGGAGAGAGGTTGGATCTCTTACGAAAATTCGGGCAGCCTAACGGTGCCAATCAATACTTCCAAAATGGATTGATGAGATAAAATAGGGTATCTAATCATATGAACATAAAAAATACATTAAGAGTAATATTAAAGAACATAACAATCATAAGAAATATGATCATAAAAGGAATGACATAAAAGAGTGTACTTAAAAAGAAAGAAAGGGGTAGGTTCCCTTAACTCGTATCCGACTTGATTAGATCGTTCATTAATCTCCTGAATAATAAACATCCGTTAATTTATACTTGTTTAAGAACATTTTTCTAGTTCATTATTCCTTTTATATCACTTATTACCATGTCATGAACACTATATAATTATTTTAGTTAATAACAGTCGTTTTAACGATCATTGCTACTTCAGTCAAAAATTAACTCTTTATAATTACATGTTTGTTCATGGGGTAAAATATCCATCATATCCAAAATTATATTCATTATTTATATATCATATATATCCTATATATCCATTGTATACATGCATTTATAATATTACATTACATTTATTGGTAAGAAATGAAATGCACAGTTAATGGAGACGGTAAGTCGTACGTACACATGAACGCTACTTCGATTTCTATTAAATATTTAATGGAATTAAAAAATAATGATACATAATAGTATTATAATTCTAGTATGGTATCATATATTATATCATTAAATCTATCCTTTATATGTACCACATATGGTATTAACGAATCAAATCACTTTGAGGGGGCGGTAGTCCGCACTTCCTAAAATGAAGATATCACATTTACCAATAATGGAAACCATAAAGGTATTCTATAAATGAAAAATAAAGAAGATAAAAGAAAACATAAACATATTATATATCATCTATAAATATATTCACATCATATGGGACACCTTTTAAGGTGTTAAATGAATATTGAACAATCATCGTTTTGTGAGGCAGAAATTCACCCTCCACAAAAATATTATGTTCTTTAACCATTATATGTAGGTGTGTGTATGTGTAGCTCGAATAAGTCTTTTAATAACATCCTATTATATGGATGATAATATTTTTTGTTACAAAAGAATTTAATAAATAGATTATAGGGGGTTGGAGAAGAAAAATAAAATAAAATAGCACAACAGAAGACGTTACCTTAAAATTGGGTAACTCCGTTTGGTTTGAACCAAAAGGGTTTCTTTAATTGCTTCCTGCCTATGTAAAGGATTTTTGGATGAGTATAGGGATGTTTAAAGACAAAATGATAAGTTCTTGGACTAGAAAAAAGGATTGAGAGGTGTGGGTAAGGAGGTAGAGGTGGGGGCCTTTTATAAGAGGAGAGGAGGGCATTCTTGGAAAGGTATAAAATGTTACTTTATTTTCCAATGAGTTCGGATTTTAAATGTACCACATTGATGTATTTCAAGGATAAGGTTATAAGAGTTCTAAATACACCCATCCAATAGGTTTTTGACATGTTTAGGTCTTATATGTTACATTATTTTTTCATTTTATTTAAATCGTTAAATAATGAGGTAATTGCTGCATCATCATGATGTCATAAATAAATAAATTTATATAATGACTAAAAATTATAAAATAAATACTATGATGTTGGAAATATTTTTATCTTTCCAATGACTATTTATACTCAAAAATATGACTTGTATAGCCCCATGTAAAAAAAATTTAGTACAATAATACATGTATGTTTCATTTTTACTTTTACTTTAAATAAAATGCATAAATTTCATTATCTTACCCAAGTGGATCCATGGGGCCCCAAAAATAGACCCATGGGTTTTAATGGTCGGCCATGAATCATCCAATAGTGCTAGGACAAGTTTCAAGATTTTTTAATTTTATTATAATATCATTTTTACCATAAATCTCACTAATTACCTTTAATCGCAATTAATAAAATTTAAAAGATACTTCTCATAAAAAATTATTTTCATCCCATTGAACCACATTTTAATTAATAATTGAAATAATTTATATTGTATTTTTGAAATTCAAATAACAGATGTTGTAAAGATCCATTTAAACGAAAAATCAATTTTTGTAACTACCACTTTGTGGTTTCACTATTCATCAAAAATAAAGGTTGTTCAGAAAATTACCAAAAATTCACCCTAACATATATTTGATATTCCGAATTCAAAAATGATACTTATTTTAAAAAATTCATAAACTAGAATTTTCATTAATTAATTTTATAATTAAATCCTGCGGTTAAATCAAATAGCGTGTTTTTAAGAAACAATATCTATTAAAAGATTGACACTCGTTTATGTCCAATTTCAAAGTGATATTAATTCCAATGACCACCATTGGATTAAATCATAAAAATATATTCTAATTTCACTTTAAAAACAATTCAAAATATAATGTAATCAAATAAATAAATTATATTAAAATGAGGTGTTGAATTAAAAAAAAACATATTTCACTATTCATTAAAAAATGTACTTTATCAGAAAAATACCAAAAATTTACACAAAGTAAATTTTGATGTCTCGATTGTGAATAAAGATTTTATTTTGTCATATATAACACATTAAATTGTCAAAATGTTGATTTAAAAGAGGTTCACCATCAAAATGCGGTTAGTCGACCATTTAATGAATATTAGAATGTTTACGCTTAAAATTGGATTCATTTTCATTTTTAATCCTTTAACAATTATTGTAAAAACTATAAATATTTTAAAAACATATATAATCATTTTTTAGTTTGTTATGTTCTTTACTGTCAATACAATGTCTAGGTTTTAACTACCATTTCAAATAAAATTATTTTATTATTAGAGTGCATTGTAAGATTTCAAAGGAACCCATTGTTGCGTATTGGGTAAGTCTTCGAGCATAGCATTCCATTTAAAATAATTGTTAACAATTTATTCACAAATAGGGATAAATATAAAATTGTATGATTCTTTATTTACCAGTGGTGATACATCCTTCCCCCTTTTGGGAATTTCATCCTCACAATTTTAAAATTGGTGTCAGAAGCATCAATGAATGCCCCACATCAGAACAAGAGTCGATAAAAAAATCACATTAAATGAAAGAAAGAGAAGTACAAAGGTCACCAGTGTTTACCCATACTAGGATTACATGTAGGAAAACATAGTTAAGGATGAAAAAAGGGTCATGTTATGATGGGGAGTGATAGAAAATATCTTTAGGACAAAGTTAACAACAAGAAAATAACAGACATGTGGTGGGTTAAACAGTATTCGATTCCCCAGTACGAAACGTTAATAGAAATTTTTTTTGTTTTTAGTTACTTTTCATTGAAGAATTTATTTTTGATCTTAAGGAAACATACTTACTTGTTATGTTGACTTTCAACATTTACTACATTTCATAGCCAACCTCATACTTTCTCTAAAAGATGGGTATTTAGGACGACTTGTTCGCATTAAGAGTATAATAATCAATTTCATGAGAATCACCTAATCCAAAAAATAGAACTATATATTTACTAAGTCTTTAGACCCTTACCAATCCCAAAATAGTAAGAACAAGATCAGAAAAACGAGAAAAGGATAACCCTATATAAAAAGAAAATCTATTCTTAATCTCCAAAAATTTTCCAACAAAACCCAAAGTTCAAGGAGGACCATTCGATATACAATTTTTCAATAAAATTTTTCAATGTAAACCAAACTATGATTGAAACACAAATATTTGAAGGATTTAGTCACATAGTCTTCCAAGGAACAAATTAACAGTTATTTCCAAATAACATCAGTTTCTCTAAAAGTCTCATATTGAAAAGTAATTAACCTAATCACATATCCTCCACGATAGGTTAATAATTTCCATAGATAACCCAAAATCAACTTACTCTTAATTCATAAAATAATCTAACTAAAATGAATAAGTCATAATAACTAGGGACTTCACGTAGTCCAGTGGTAGGCAATAAATACCAGTCACACTTTTTTTGTGGGTTCCATTCCCGCATCTTTGTCTGATGCGACAGGTTGTCACACGTCTGTGTGTTGTACTTTTAATGAAACTCCAAAAATAACCCTAACAAGTTTTAACCACAGCAGTTTCCTTATATATCTCAGTTTCATACAAATTCATTATGATCTCAACATCTCAATTATTTTAGTATTATTTCACCGCCATAAAATAAAACGATTCCCAAAATGAATAACAACATACCTTGATCATGGTGTCCACTCAGTTTCATCATCATCTTGTTCACGTGTGTAGAAGTCCCATGATTAACAAAAATGATTTAGAGACCCTTCAAAATCATTTGATTCCTCCATCCAAATACAACTTGCACAACATGGGTCATATGGGTGTTCACAGAAAAATAGTTTTGGAAAATAATCATGTATGACATATAATTCCAAAACATCTGATAAAACAAGATTTCAATAAAATAGTCGGACATAATTTGCGTTAAAAATTTCTATTATTTTTCATTTTAAAATAACATAAGTATGTGTTGAGAGAATATATTTTAAAAGAAAATATAAATAGGTTGTGTAAGGTTCTCCTTCCTCGGCACCATTTTTAAAATCACAATCTGCTTCAAATTCTTATGATAAGGTAAAATATTTGAAAATACCTTGATAATATTTACCTTTCTTGAAAATATTAGAATGTTGTGAAAATATTATTTGTGTAAATACAACCCATGATCCACAATGATAAATAGGAATAGTGGAGGTTTTTGATATCTCAAACAATTGCTTGCATGAGAGTCATATGCTAAAAAAAAGTTTCACAATCATCCGAACATGACATTGAAATAATTATTGCAAGCATGTCATCTGTTAGAGATAGAAATGTCATTTGAGATCCTCCTCCTTACATTCATATTTGACTTTACTTGACCTGAAAAAAGTTATAAAACAAGGATTTAACTAAAATAATTGATAAAGGGACTAACCAAGTGTCAAAAAAAACTCTTAATCCCTAAAGTTGTCTAAACCAATCCTTGATACCAACTATAAGGCCCTAGCCTTAATCCGTAATTAATGTTGAGTTACTTCAAGAATACACGTTGAGGATATTTTTGTGGTTATAATTTTAGAGAATTATATAATAAAATATGCACTACATTCCACATTTAAACAAAGTAGTTACATAAAAGATAGTACTCATTTTTCTCATCAACAGAAACATATTTAAAATAAAACATGGATTCTTTCTTGACACTTCCTTGACACTATCATCACATCATGTACCTTTCCCTTGACTTGTGAAAGACATTTCAAAAACATGGGATGAGAAAAAAAAGCTCAGTAAGGGATATAAAAGTAAGAAATGAAAACATTAGTCCATTCATAAAATCATACTTTACTCATAAAACATAATCACATACCACATAAAATCATGAATAAATCATAAAAATCATAAGACATAAAGGTAACTTGAGGCATTTATAAAATATTTACGTAGGGAGTAACACTCATGGTTACGTTTGGAATACCCATCACAACATATTCCCTAAATATTTTCGGATAAACCTTAACATTTAACTAATTAGCTTTACCCAATGCATTGGAGAGCTATATCGGGCTCACCTGCCCATAGTTTATCACGGAACCACCTGTCTTCAAAAAAATGCCTAAGAACCATAACATAATCGTATCACATAAAACATGCATAAAAATACATAAAATTTCCACCTTTCAATCAAAAGATATCAATACCACACATTGATATAATAAAATCATTATGAAAACCATTTTCAATACCAATGTAAATGATAATTAAAATATGGTATTTCTTTTTCATTTTTAAAAAAAGTTTATGGCTTATAGAGGAAGCCGAAACTCAAATAATGGTCACGGCGGCGGAGAAGTCGTTGTCGCGGCATACGTGCGATAAAAAAAATTCCCTTTTATCATTTAGTAAATATTTAGTATAACAAAGATTACTTTTGAATAAACGTAAATTTCAAAGGGGTTTATACACTGTATAAAAGAAAGTTGTCTATAAAACATAATATTCATCAATGAAAGGATATTGAGACGAAGTCCCATACAAAGACGGTATCCTTGGATTAAGGATAAATCAATTACATAATTATGTGTGACAAATGAATAAACCAAACATAAGTGGATATAAAGTGTAAAAAAATCAGGGGTCATTCACACATATTCAAAGAATGACATATTCATGGTGTACAAGATTATCTCAATGAATCAAAATTGGGTTAAGATGATCCCTTGAAAAAATTCGACAGCCTAATGGTGTTACTTCAAACTTCATAAAATGAGTTGATGAGAGATAAAAAGGGTATCTAATCACATGGACATAAAATTTTCATCAATAAGAATATAGATTAACATATCCCAACATTACAATATGTAAATTAAAAGACCCAAAAAAAAAGTCTTTAAAAATAGGAGGGTGAAAGGTTCCCTTACTAACTTGGGTATCATTTGAAACATACACCCCATGAATGAAGGACAATGCAAAATTAGTTTAAATACTCATAAATGAATGTATATTACAAAAATATAATAATAATGGGCTTGAAATATACCAATCAAAGTAAATGGTGGCAAATGTATCATAAATCTCATGGGAATGAAGATGAGATGAAAAATCCCTTACCAAAACTCGGCAGGCTAATGAGGCCACATAAAACTTCCAAAAATAGATTGATGGGATTAAATAGTGTCTCTCATCATATTAAAATAAAATTTACATGATAAAAAATATAAAAGAACATCCCCCATCATAACAAAGAGGATCGTAAAAGATGTGACATAAAGGAGACTACTTAAAAAGAAGGAGAGAGGTTGGATCTCTTACAAAAATTTGGTAGCCTAACGACACCAATCAAAACATCCAAAATGGATTGATGTGATAAAATAGGGTCTCAAATAATATTAACAAAAAACTTACAGTAAGAGTAATATAAAATAATATCCCAATCATAAGAAATATGAGCTTAAAAGGAATGACATAAAAGACTGTACATAAAAAGAAAGAGCGATCTAGGTTCCCTTACCTCTTATCTGACTTGACTCGATTGTTTGTTAATCTCATGAATAATAAACATGAGATAATTTCTATGTTCTTAAGAACCTTTTTCTAGTTCATTATTCCTTTTATATAACTTATTACCATTCCATTAACACTATGTTATTATTTCAGTTAATAACGGTCATTTTAACGATCATAGTTACTTGAGTCAAAAATAAACTATTTAAAATTACAAGTTTGTTCATGGGGTAAAATATCCAATATATCTAGAATAATATTAATTATGTATATATCATATATATCAAATATATCCATTATATACATTCATTTATAATATTACATAACATTTAGAGATAAGAAATGAAATGCACCATTCATAGAGACAGTAAGATGTACGTACGCTTGAACGCTACTTCTGTTTCAATTTATTATTTAATGGAATTAAAACATAATGATACATAATAGTATTATAATTAAAATATGGTATAATATATAATATCATTAAATCAATCCTTTATATGTATCACATATCGTATTAATGAATCAAATCACTTTGAGGGTGCGATAGTGTGCACATCCTAAAATGACGATATCGTGTTTACCCATAATGGAAACCATAAAGGTATGACATAAATGAAAAATACATAATCATAAAGAAAACATAAACATATTATATATCATATATAAATATATTCACATATTAATGGCCACCTCTTAAGGTGTTAAAAGAATATTGAACAATCATTATTTCGTGAGGCAGAAATTCACCATCAACTGAAACAGTATGTTCTTTAACAATTAGTTGTAGGTGTGTGTAAGTGGAGCTATAATATTTCTTATAAAAACATCCTAGTATATGGATGACAGTTTTTTTGTCAAAAAAGAAATTAATAAAAAGACTTTATGAGGATGGAGAAGCAAAAAAAAAACAAACCAGCACAAGTGAAGTCGTTACCTTAAAATCAGGTTACTCCCTTTGGTTTGAACCAAAATGTTTTCTTGAAAAGATTCCTGCCTAATGTAAGGCTTCTAGGATATGGAGAGGGATGGGGAGAGAAAAAATGATCAGATCCAGGACGATGTAAAGACTTGAGAGGTCTTGGTATGAAGTTAGGGGTGGGGGCCTTTTATAAGAGGAGAGGTGGGCACTCTTGGAAAGGTATAAAATGTTAGTTTATTTTCAAATATGTTTCGGATTTTAAAGGTCCCACATTGATTTATTCAGAGGATAAGGTGATAAGATTTTAAAATCTACCAATCCAATAGGTTTTTGACATTTGTATGTCTTAGATTTTACATTATCTTTTAATTTGATTTAAATCGTTAAATAATGATGTAATTGCTACATCATTATGATGTCATAAATAATTTAATTTATTTAATCTCTAAAAATTATAAAAAATTACTGTGATGTAGGAAATAGTTTTATATTTCTATTGACTATTTATAGTAAAAAATATGACTTTTATAACCCAATGTGAAAATTGTTTTAGTAAAACAATACATGTTTGTGTCATTTTTAATTTTACTTTAAATAAAAGGCATAAATGTCATTATCTTACCCACGTGGCTCCATGGGGTCCCAAAAATCGACCCATGGGTTTTATCGGTCGGCCATGACTCATCCAATAGTGTTATGACAAGTGTCAAGATATTTTCATTTTATTATAATAACATTTTTACCTTAAATCACACTAATTACTTTTAATCGCGATTAATAATACTTTAAAGTTACATTTCATCAAAAATTAATTTCATCCCATTAAACCAAATTTTACTTAATATTGAAAATCATTTATATTTTATTCTTTATATTCAAATCACATAAGTGGTAAAGTTCTATTTAAACGAAAAATCAGTTTTTGTAACTACCACTTTGTGGTTTCACTATTCATAAAAAATTATGGTTTTTCTGAAAAATACAAAAAATTCACCCTAAGCTATATTTGGTATTCCGAATTAAAAAATGATGTATATTTTACCAAATTCATAACATAGAAGTTGAATTAATTAATTTTATAACTAAATGCCGTTGTCAAATCAAATAGCGTGTTTTTAAGAAACAATATCTATCAAAAGATTGACACTCATTTATGTCCAATCTCAAAGTGATATTAATTCCAATGACAACCATTGGATTAAATAGTAAAAATATAGTCTAACTTCAATTTAAAACCAATTAAAAAGATAATATAATCATTTAAATAAATTAGATTAATTAGAGGTTTTGAATTAAAATACAACCTTTTTCACTATTCATTAAAAATGAACTTTATCAGAAAAATACCAAAAATTTACATAAAGTAAATTTTGATGTCCCGATTGTAAATAAGAATTTTATTTTGTCAAATATAACACATTAAATTGTCAAAAAGTGGATTTAAAAGAGGTCCACCATCAAAAGGCGGTTAATCGACCATTTAAAGAATATTAAAATGTTTATTCTTAAAATTGGATTCTTTTTCATTTTTAATCCTCTAAAATTTATTGTAAAAACTATAAATATTTGAAAAACATATGATTACACTAGGTGTTAACTACCATTTAAAATAAATTTATTTTATTATTAGAGTGCAACGTAAGATTTCAAAGGAACTCATTATTGCGTATTGGGTAAGCTTTTGAGCATAGCATTCCATCAAAATTAATGTCAAAATTTTATTCACAAATAGGGATAAATATAAAAATGTCAGATTCTATATTTACCTGGGGTGTTACACTACCCCTACCTCACTTCATTGGGAAAATTCTTAATCAGAATAGTGAATTGAAGGCCACTTCAACAGATTTGCATTAACAACTTTATCCCTGACATGCACGGGTCTCTATATGAAACATATAAATTAGTTGATGCACCATAATAACACTGTTCAATGAAAAATAATTTATCCAAACATCATTTCATGAGCCTCCATACGGAATTAAATCTTCATGAAACACCTTTCCATTGGGGAACACACTATATTCGTGAAACTCAATGAGCTAATAAAGAATATTGACTCATCGTAAAGAACCATTTACTCAAAAGAATTAGCATCATTTAAGACATATGTAGTATTTTCATAACGATCAAGCTTATATAGAAACCAGGATTCATGGTGCTCCCCTAGCTTCCCAAAATCAGAGTGATTTTAGATTTTCCTTCAATAATATCATGTTTAACCTTTGTGGGGGTAGCCGTATAGATATTTTCTAGGCCATTTTTTATGATCCACCTCCTTTTTCAAATATATTGAATCCTTCAAAAAGGACAATTCACCACTCCTCCAATCACAAGAAGCCAGGAAAATTTGTTATATTCATAGAGATTATTTTCAATACATCATGCAGTCATGATCTTCCACTTCACATAATTGTGATGAACACCTTCTCAATTATAAATTATCCACATAATTTTGAACCTCATCTAATAATTCATGAAATCCATTACTCTAACATGTTTATGAATATTTGATTCCATAAAATAACTACTCATAATGTTATACCTTAATCTAGATTTTGAGTCCAAAAATTTGTAAAACACAAAGACACAATGCCGCATTAAATATTATGTTCAGTTTGTTATGTATGATCATTCTCCTTCCAAACTATATGATTGTATTATTATGTATTGAAAAACAACACAAAAACACTCCATTTCTATCTAATATCATCATTGGTTCCAACATTTTTATATGTTGCTGTTATGTTACATGAATTTTACTAATCTAATTAATGATATAAAAATTATGTAGTGAATATAATACCCATTTCATGTCAATAGTGTACACATTTATAAACATAAAATTTATTTAATTGGAAAATACATGTATGTATTCAAATATCCTCGGTCTGAGAATCCAATATAATGATAAATTAATCCATGTTGTCTGATCTATGTGGAACACCTAAACATGAGATTGAAAAGAAACTGATAGATGTGAGATTAATTATAAATAGATCCAATGCATTGGGTAATGTTTAGTCTCGTGATATTCCATTATGGGATAGAGAGTGAACCTGATTACTTTATGGGATTTTTCTATCATAATGTCTTCACAGTTATCCTTGACCTACACTTATGGTGTATTTTTTATGTTATTTATACATTTACAACGTTTACTATATGTTATCATGTTGTATCATGATTTTTTGTTAATGTAGATGATTCCCACCATTGAAATGTCCTATTTATAAGACCGTTGAATAAAATGTATTACATTCATTATGTTATTCCATTTTTATTCCAATACTGAGCTTCATTGCTCATACCTTTCTTATATATGTCCCAATGTTATCCCATGTAGTTTTAGGTATGACCATGTTAAATAAGTTTTTAATTATGTTGATTTATTTCTTATTTAATGTTGTTATATAATGTAAATAATTCCCAAACATACGATAATTATTGATATTATAGGTTGCATTATTTGTAATATTATTTAATAAATAATTAATTAATATGTAATGATGAGTATGGTTGTCATGTGTACATTCATTCAATCATTCATTGGTAATTTTAATTTTTTTACACATGTCATATATGGTTTCTATAATTAAAATTATATTTGTTTATAAAAATTTGAATATTTTCTTCATGGATAATTATGCATCTTTAACATTATAACATTAGATAAACATTCTATAAAAGGTCATTTATATGATTTATAATTTTATATGTTTAACTAAAACAATGTTTGTGGTCATTAATGATTAAAAAAACCAATTTTTACATTTAAACCCAACTTCATGTCTCAACATATAACATTTTATAGTTAAAGTAAAATGTTTTATTTGGTAAAAAAACTGGATGCAATGGGAGAAAACAATATACAAATGTATTTTTGGCTGATTATTTTATATTTAAATGATGTAATGTTCTAAAATATGAATCACAAACACTTTCACATTTATATATACGTGATTATTATATTACAAATCATTAAAATAAATTTTTTAAGTCTTTTAGTAGTGAAATTACAACGTGTTTTTGAACTCTATTTTTGAAAAAATATATATTCATAATTGTATAAATAATTTTTATTCCCTATCTAAAACATCATAAAAAATGGAACAGTTGTATACAAAAACTAAATTTTCATGAAGATAATCTAAAGTTCCTATGTGAGCATTCAGTTTCATGAAATTATCATGTTGAGGCCTTTGAGTATGACATTTTATATTATAAATTGAGCTTTAATTTTAAATAATCTTAACAAAACCCCTTAATAGTTTTGAGAATGTATATAAATATTCATAATTAATATTCCTTGGTTGTTTTGTGTTAATCCTAAATGAAAAAGTATCATTATCAAAGAGAAATCATAAGGTTGTATGGAAACTTTTCATGGTAAATTTAAAACCTAAAAGACCTATATAATTTTTATAGAAATGAAAAGATATTATTGGAGAATATGTTCATGTATTATTTTTTAAAAATAAACTTTTTTATAAACCATTTTTATGTTTATCCATGAAATTTTTGAAACCACAATGGTGTGCTTTCTCATATATGATTGAAAACCACCAGTATTGATCCCTAAATAACTAAGGTAAATTATATTTAAACAAATTGAAATTACATTGATAGATGTTTTCAAACTAGTGGTTTAAAATCAATATACCTCATCATAAATATAAATTCCACTAAAAAAATATTTTAATATGAATTACAATAGGTCAGAAAAATATTGTTTCTGATAAATAAACCTGATAATCATTCATTATTATCTCCATATTTACTTCAAACAGTATTTAATTTCTTGGGTGATTAATTTTTTATATAGGAAATATAATAATATGTAAATAAATTGAAATATAACATTTTTTTTAAAATAGTTTAATATCGTAAATTATTTCTGTTATTTTGAGTAAATTGGTTCTTAAGAAATATTTTTGATGAAAATGGAATGATAATTATGAATAAATAAATACATGTTAAATTGGGTAGTTTTTATAATAATTCATAAACTATAATGAGACATATTCACTTTAAATTAATTTAACGTCAACCATGATCTTAAAAAACATTTCAAAATATATGAAATTTATTTTATTTCGTGTATATTATAATAGTTCTTTTCATAAGCGATTTTTTCTAAGTTGTATTTCATATTTAACAACCCCTAATTTTGATGATGTTAAATTATATAAAATTTAATTCTACATAACATTGAACTATATAAACTAAATATTCAAAAAATGGATTATATTATTTGATTTTTGTGTTTTTTATTCAAACAATTTTTTTGAATTAAATTTTCAAACAAATTAATTCGCACAATTGGTTTTAAAAGACACAATAAATTTTTAATTTTATATAGAGAAGAATAATTTTAGACAAACTAAAAAATAGTTTTCCAATTTAATTATTTAAAATATCAAATCATAGTTTTTATTTTTCATGACCAGTGAACATTCTTTTTTCATCATTTTTCAGATCATATAAGAAATAGATAGAAATATAAAAATTAAACATTAATATAAAAATTATATAATTTTTTTTATATATTTTATAATTATTCATCTATAAATAATTTGATAGAAACATCCTAATTATTTAATATTAATGAATTTATGTAAAAAATAATCAAAAAATATATAGGTATGATTAAAATTTTGTGATATATAATGGAAAAATGAACTGACATTATGTTTTCTAAATTTTTATATTGTTGATTAGATGAAAATTATAAGGAATCATGTCTAAAATTGTTGAAACAAATTATTTATATTCTTAGTGGTACATCAAAACATTTCATGCGTTATTAATTTATAAATGAATATATATATATATATATATTAATCATATGTTAACTTTTAAATTTATAGTCACGATAAGAAATATAATCTGGGTACATGTCCATTTACAAGAGAGTCATTATTTTATGGGTCATTTAAGAAGAAACAATTAGTTTTCCTCTACACAATAGATGATTACTCTATAGCGTCTAGTAATATTTTATAATAAGTGTTGAATACAAAATAAACTATCATAGGTATTGGATTCAACATTACGAAAACTCTTATAGTTTGTGAAATTTCTAGTTTTTTTATTTGTATAAGATCCCAAGACATAACACTAATTCAATGAAAATTGATGTAAGGCATTATTTTATAAATTATATCACCCAAAAATGTAATATAATGAAATATTTTAGATGAATGGAAAATCAATATTTTTAAATGATCACACACAAAAATGTAATATTTTTATATAATTTAGTATAATGGAAAATCAACAAACAAATATTTTAAATAATCAATTAAATTAAAATAGATTTGAATTAAATAGAAATATTTATGATTGATAAACAAATAATTATCATCAATTATATTATAGTTTAATATATCTCCTATCATTATAAGACTCCTCAGTAAATGAAGAAGAATTCTTTAAAATTTTCTATTTATGGTGTCTTTTTATTATTCATTATATTTTCATCTTTTAAGTTCTTCAATATTCCTTTTTTAAAATCTATTCGAAATATTATTTTTTAAAATATTTCAAAATTCCATATTTTTTACTTCCTTATAAATTTCATTTGAAGTCATTCAACATATTTAAATCCAAAAGTATTATTACTTTATGTATAAAATAGTTTTTTATATAACATTAATCATTATTCATTTCATGTTTTAAGTCAAAAACTTTCACCCCAAAAAGGAAATGATATTTTCACCTGTATGTTGGACATTAAAATCATTTTAATGTTATTGAGGAAAAAAATTCAATTGAATAATATTATAAAAACTATAGTCTAATTTGGATAATAAACGGTCTTGTATGTTTGAATTTAGTTAATCCCATATTATCTATAAAAAAATCTTTTATTAATATTTATGGGAGAGTTAAATTATCATTATTTCTTTTCATAAATCATTAGTGGGGATATATTTGAGGAAAATTTAGTTTTTTTATAGTGTAAAATAATAAATTATTAATTAAATTTCTATATTTTCCTAAATTAGAAATATTTATGAAAAACTAATTATTTATTGTAAATGAGTGATAAAATCTAAATGCATCATTATTTTTTACAATGGATGATGTAAAAATGTAGATACATGTTATATATATATATCTCTTTAAAATAAACATGTTGAACATGTTTCCTTATTTTATATGCATCTTCATGTATAACTGATATGTGATATTGAATTAAATTATAACCTACCCATTAAAATTTATTTTTTGAATAGTTACAACCAATTTATTTAACATATTTAAAATTCATAAAAAAATTATGTTCACAAAATTCTAGAAATTAAATTAATTTTAAATTTTTTTAAAAGTGTTTTATTAAATTTTATGAAGTAATATGAAATTATTTTTGACCACTAACAGATAGTTTATTTCATAATATGATATATTTTTCCTGATAAAACATAAATAATTTCTAATGATTAATTTTATTGAATTTTCATAAAATCGTAAATTTCCATTAAATAAGGGATTCATAACTATTTTATTGAAATAATAATATTCCATTCAAGTATTGATTAACTCCTATTATATTTTTAATTAATTTATTAATTTAATTATATCCTTTTGGTAAATAATATATTAATTATTGTAACTAGCATCAACATTTTTCATAATTGATAAATCAATTAATTTTAAATATTATTATTCATTTTTGGGGAAACCCAATTTTCATTGTGTATTCCATGATTATTATTACATTTAATTATTCCAATTATAAGAATTTAATTTGATATAAATACGTCAATATACATAATAATCATTTATATATTCATTAATGTGGCCACACTCATTTTTTCATAATAAATAGTAAGAAATACTATCAACTTCTTACCATGGTTATGGGTAAACATATTTTCATAGAGAAAACATAGAAAAAGGATAATATTACAACATATTCAAGAATAAACATTACTTATAAAATAGATTAAAATATATTTTTTATTGATATCTAATCCATGTCTATTTGGATCCCCATTAATGTAAGAATTCATCTAATATATTTTCATATTTTGAGAAATTATTAGTTTTTCATGTACATCATTTTCAATAGAATATCAATATCCTCTCTAATATACACATAAATAAAATATTATATCAGATAATTTTAGTTTAAATTATTTAATAAAAACCCTCCCAAAGTCATTGAGGTTATGGTTTGATAATAATATGATACATTTAAGGTTTATGGTGTAAGAAGAATTATGTTTCTCAACAATGTTTATAAAAATTTACCAAGTACATTCATTTATAATTTATCATAAATATTATAAATTCAAATTCTATTCATAAAATAATTGTATATAAAGTTTCATAAATATAACTATATTTTATTATGACAATGAATCGACCATTTCCGACCTCATTTCAATTAAATGAGAAATTAAAGTATTTCTATTGTCTGTGCAGAGTAATACATTAATGAAAAGATATTGTTAATTTTTTACCACCATATTCCACAGATGATTATAATAATGGATATTATATATATATATATATTATATAAAATTATTATACTTATGTTAATATAATATCTTATCTATAGTTTTACCTTTTATTCTACTAGAAAGTGATATTCTTGTTCATGAGGGTTTGTGGACGACCAATTCAATGAAACAATGTGATTCACTTTTCATCACTGATTGATTTGAATAAATACTATATTTTATATAATAAAATATATTAATCATATTATATTATAAATATTTTATGTATGATGAGTATGTGTCAATTATTTTTTTACCAAAATCATCAAACCAAAACATGCATGGAAAACAGTCCAGTTTTCTCTAGGAAGATCTTACTAAGGAAAATGTTTGTGTTAAAATAATAATTGAAAATTATTATGGAACAAATAATAATAATTTATATTTAATTATGGTTCTAAAATTTAATTTTGTGAAATATTTATTTATTATTTATGAGAATTGAATGTGTTTGAATAAAAGGACAAGAGAAAAATGATTCAAGTTTTAATTTCATTTTAGCAATGATTTTTATTGCACGAATTTAAATTTATAGAAATTATATTTTCCTTATAGTATTTAAACCACATATTTTCTATACCTCTCTTAATTAAAGATATTATCATGAAACTATTATATTTTTTTAAATTCAAATTATAAAATGATAAAGAAAATTTTCTTATAAAAATAGTAAAAATAATTGTAACATGTATTTAGGTACTTTGTGATAGTTTTTCAATCTCCATTTGCTAGAGTCTTGACATCGGTAATTTTTTGTAAAATTTTGGTATTTTCATTAGTTTATGGGTATTGAATTATAGGCACAATATTTTTCCAAATCGTGATCTAACCCAATGTAAACAATGCACTCCAAAATGTTTGTTCACCTAGCTGGAACTCTATTTCAAAAAATATGTTCCTATACATAACAACCCAAAAACCAAAATTTTTTGGGGATTATAGTTAGGGTGAATATTATGATCAAATTTGAATCTCTACCCTTAAAACATTGAACAAAAATTTTTATATCCTATATATTGTTATTAAAATCCTATGACCCCTATTCCATTCCCTATTCAACCTTAATACTATTCCTAGATCCATCAAGTCTCTCAAGAGGTGATTTTGAATAATAAATCATATTATATTAATCGATCAATCCACCAAGGATTGAGTTCTATATCATTTGGTTATTGAATATCCCCTTGTCCTATTTCATCCAATAACCTATTTTATCCTACTTATAGAATGATAAAACATTATGTTGTTGATGGATCTAATATCTATTTTTCTAGATATTGATTCTAGTTTTGGTTTCATAATCTCCTCCACCACTTTTACAATTCATGTTACCATTGAATTTATTAAGATATTCTTTTGATAAATTTTATGTGCTTAAAAAATGAATGAAACTAATATTGAACCCTATTTTTCGTGATTGATTCGAGATGAATTTATAAATGACATAAAATAAAAAATTTGATATTATTTTTTGTATTCATTAAAAATTAGATGGAAATGGGAAAAATATAATTTTTAATATAATTGAAATTGTTGGGTGGAATTTGAGAAAAATGATGGCAATAGTAGAAATCAGATTTGATGAAAATATTTTATGTTGATTCATGTGAAATTTGAATTAAAAATAATGTTGATTTGAAATGGAATGAATGTGATGAAAACATTTTATATGGTTTTGAAATTTAAAATTTATGTTGACACATATAATTGTGAAATTTAACTATGAATCATGATTGATAGATCTATTGGATAAAATAATACAAAATCTATTGTACTTCTTGGGTGATTTGGACAAATAGGTCAGGGCTTTGACCCTGATGAAATTGATTTCTATTGATAAAACTAAATAAAACAATATTGGGTTCCATTATAGTCAAGGTTTTCCTAATGGGGAGCATATTTATTCCATGTAATGGGTCCCCTATTGGGATTTCTAATATGTTGCTGAACAACTACCATGATCAGGAGGATAATTGAGAAATTCAAGGATACTATTTCTAGAAACTAATGTTATACAGGCCTTGATAGTAATGTTCTTTGATCTGATTGAATTTATTTTAATTGAAATTTATTATTTATATTTTTATTCATGTGAAAAAAATTATTTAAATTTTTTATTATAACTGTTTATTTATGTAATTTTTTATGTATCATCCATATTTTTAGTTTAATCAATTTTTTTTTGAAAATACATAAATTAATAACGTTTATATATTTAATTTAAATTTAATGGATATAATATTTATTTTAATTGAATTGAAAATTTATATCTTATTAATACCCTAAGGTTATATTTATCTCATACCTTATGCCACGACGCGTCCCCTGGGGCCTATGTCATGAATACACCAAGCCCGTCATCCATAGGCCAGGGGATGGAGACTAGCACTGAAAGGAGTATTCCCTAAAACCAGGAAGGCATTACCTTTGTAACCTATAAACACACATGACCAAACACAAAGCAATATACAAACACAAGTAAAATAAATAGTAAAAACATTGTGTACAGTATCAAAAAGGGGCCATAATTCAAACCTAACTAAAAAGTACAAGAAAACATAAAGGTACAAGTAACTAAAATAGATCCTGCAAACTCCTTCAAAGGATCCTACATGAAGGGTAGGTAAAGATCTAAAAAAGTAATCTCTAAGGTACGTCTCATATAATTTTCCCCTACGAGCTACCTCTATTCCTCGTACACTCGTCTACAGTAATCACACTCCATCTTATGCACCAAAAATAATAATGTTACGGCGTAGCCCATGCAGGGGTGAGTATAAAGATTGTCAATAGGGAACCGGAGACCCTCAATGGTCTCATCAAATCCACTAAGGATAAACCACAAATCATGAAAACAAATAAAAACCGTACTTAGGTATATTCCCACACATCTACAAAGGTCATGAAGTAAGCCCATATTATTCACGATGAAACACAAGTCCCAACTCATTAGATCAAATATCAACTGTTCCATGATGGAAATAATACCACGAAGGTAACACCCCAAGGGTAACACCACATGGATGAATACCACAATGATATCTCAATGATGCAATGTACCAAACAATTTCTCAACACAAAAAAAACCACCAAGTTATCACTATGAAGGAATGTACCACACATGTTCTCCATCATACATTATCTAGAATAACACATATAGAATCACAAAGAATTGTGGAGATGTTGGGACACATTCATTTATCATGCACCATCCAAGTTAGGGTGGTAGAAAGCAGCTCAATAATTCAAGAATCATGAAGAATGTCAAGAATAGTTATAGGGGTTAGAAATCAACAAAAAAACCATACAATATAGCCATCAAAATCCTCCCACAATGAATAATGAATCACAGGTCAACATGTTTATTGCTTTACACGCATTCTTCATATATATTCAAGACTAGGGAAGATAAAAATTAAAAATGAACAAATGAAATAACCCATGCCTCATGTTTGATGGAGAGAGCCAGAACATGATGAAGTGTCAGTGTTCTTTGTCCCTCGCAACTAGCCTCCAACGACCCAACACATTCGTCAATCTCCTGTTTGGGGTTTTGGTGTCCCTTATCACCTCCCCCTAGTACTGTCACCGTCCTCCAAAGGTTTGGCATCACAGAACATTATCAGCACATCGTTGCATGGTGATGCATTTCCAACACCTCTACCCAAACATCATATAAATAGTAAAGGGGAATCGGTTTCCACGTTCATGGGATTAATGGAGGCCCATTAATTAGGAACCTTCCTAATTTCACAATGTTGTGATTACATATAATTGAACTGTCATTCAATTTAATTCATGTTGGCGCAATTAAATGAGAGGCTTCTAAGGGGATTACCCAGATTAATGAGGGGTTCAGGTGGTCCTCACCACCCTGAATTAAAAAAAGGGTGTTTTCTAGCTTGGGTTGTCCCCTCCATTATGCATTAAATTGGGAGGTTAAAATAAAATAAAATTTTGTTCTTTATTTTATATTCATTTCAATGAAAAAAACAAAAAATATCATTCACCCTCAACCAACTGTGGTCGAGGTAAATGTCTCCTTAAGGAAATACATGTGCTGCAAGTACAATGATGTCCACAAATTTCAATTCAGAGCACTAGTTCAAATGTTACAAAATGCCAGTTGTGCATTTACTGAATGTAACCAAAAAAAGTTTGGAAAATTTTTAATAGCCAACCTCAACCCGATCCGGTCGAGGTTAGGATCTTCCCATGTGAAACACTCCGCATCAAACCCAACTGTACCCTTGTATTTCCAATATGATTTTTTGTTTAATAGTAATGGATTTTACAATAAAATAATTTTCACTTAATTATTTTATTTACGACTGAAAACTAACTTTCCATGGTGGCCCGCGTTGACCAATGTGAGTATTTTCATAAAGAAAGCATATCCTCATGACTTCATCAGTGGTCTCAGATTTTTATTCTGAGTTACCGTTCGAGAGTTATAATAATTTGAAAAATAATATAACTTTTCTTTATTATATTATTTAATGTTATTCTATTTTTGGGTATTCTCACAGGAGGCCCACACCGACCAAACATAAGTCGTTCCTTGAGTCAACCGCCATTCCGAATGCAATAGGGCCCTTAGATTTTTAATCTGGAAAACCATATAACAGTTATTCCATTTTTTCAGGAAAACTAGTAATGCGGATAATTAAAGTGTAAAAACATTAATGGATCATTCCGGGAACTCCAGTACTCAAAATTGTGTCCCATCAGATTTCGCGGGCTCGTTATAATTCCATATAATTAAAAAAAATTATACTGAATTTCTAGGACTATACATTCTCCCCAACTTAGAGATTTACGTCCTAGAAATAGAAAATAATAGAATAACCACAAAAAGAGGGTACTTATCAAAAATCAGTGCCTCCTACTCCCATGTTCTCTCCTGGAGGTTCTCGTGTTTCCAGTGTACATGCACCAGTGGTATAGACCACCCACGAATGACCCACTTCTATTTATCCTCGATCTCTACTGGATCCTCTATAAAAGTCACCCCACCGTCTATGTCCAAATCGTCATGGTCGATGATTTGAGATGGTTTGTGCACTTATCTCCTCAGCTGGGATACTTGGAAGACAACATGCACCTTTTCCAACTGTGGTGGATGTTCCTACCAATAAGCCACCTCTCATACTCTGATGACAACCTAGAAAGGTCCAATGAACCTCGAATATAGTTTCCCCCCTCATATAAATCTACCTAGTCCCCATTGAGGAGAGACTCATAGAAATACGTGGTCCCCCTCCAGGAACTCGAAGGGTCTCCGTATCCTATCAGACTAAGAATTATGCAAACTATGTTCATCTTTCAATTTCTGAGAAGTGAGACATCATGATACAAAATCTCACACTACATTCATCATCATTACCCACATGTACTGACGCCAGATGTCCATGTACATTTTCCCCACACTAGGATGTACTTCAAGAGGGGACAATTGAATTCCCTCAACACCTCCTTCAGAATCTTCATCGGTGCAATGTAACGATCTCTGAAGAGGATGACATGATCTCCACAATCCGAAAATCCTTTGGGTGCCTGCCCTGAGGATATCTGAGCAAGTCGTGCCTCAAAGTTAATGCCCCCAAGTTGTGCCTCCTGAATTCACTGATGGATTGGGGAGTGACAGTAATAGATTAGATGTAAGATGACCCATATCTATCCATGATGGATTTATGAAGCGAGACTAGCTTCTCTGATGGCTCACTCAGAATCTGCTGACCAAACCTTCTGTTTTGTGCATCTTCTATCACTTTACCCTTCACAGGAGTAATGATTATCTCAAAGTCATATTTATGTATAAACTATAACCATTTTCGTTGTCTCAACTTCTAAAATCTCTATTGACTCTGCTCTCTCCACTAGAAATACTCCTCCTTCATCATCAAAGCTGACCAGGGTGCCACTACCCTAGAGAAGTATGGTCCAAAACTCCAGTAGTACACAGAAAATCCAGAATTCCCCCTCCCTAAGGGGATGAAATCATGGAAATATCTTTGGAAATGATGTACCCATACTCTAACCCTCTTTTTTAGAAATTAGAACTCAAAACTCATGTTTCCACGAGGGTAAGTATTACCGAATCAAGAGTGATCAGCTACAGCCTCTTATGCATGCGTTTATGTTATTCTACATGTGTTTCTTTCTCACTAACCAAGGAAAATATCATTGCAATGTTGTAGGTAAACCATAACATCTTTTTCTAATACTATCAATCGGAGTATGAACATTAGATGCCCAGTCTATAACCTAAATAATGTCGTAAGGCTTTGATGCTTCCACCCAGAGGATCCAACTAAAACTCTTGCCTCATGGTTCAGATAATAACTTCGGCATATGAGTGATTACTAAATATCTACCCAATGGTATCTCCAAACAAGAGGGTAATGCCAACGGCTTAACCAGAAACTGTAGTTCTTGAATATGATTTGTGGAAAGATGAAATGATTGGTACCTAAGTCTACTTATAATGTATCTAGTAGCAGACATAGACCGTACCTCAAATTATTTCTAGAGCCCTTGGGTCACACTCCATGACCACGTGTAGTTACTCCCTTCCCCTATCCTCTAGCAACCTTATCCTAGTTGGGTCCAAAAAAGGGGGGTGGTTGTAACATGTTGAAAAGTACAACACCTCATGATGCTCTACTAGATCAACTTCTAAGTCTATTTCCCTATTGATTCATATATCACTAACAATTCTTCTTCCCGGGTCATTTTACACGCCCAAGTCTCTAAGTCTAATGCTAGTTTCTTGCTTTCCCACTACTAACATTCATTGGCTGTATCTGCTCACCCAATGAACATTCAACCATGAGGTTTCTATCTAGAACACTATAATTATATGGAATGCATAAAATAATACTGCTAGATCGGATGTCCTTAAACAAACCTCGCTCGGAAGTCCGAGCCCTGAATCACTGATTGTATCTTATTCATTGAGTACCAAGAATGGATGGTATTCCTCGACAAATATAGAGCTACGAACATATCATCCAGCCGAAGCTATATAAGATCTAGAGAACTCCCAACCAACTCTTTAAGCTAGTCCTAATCTACATATATTTTGGGATCACCTCAGAACCTGAGGGGTATCTGATGATGAAACACGTGTAAGGAACTAAGCCTAAATATTTCCTCTAGCGGTATTGCCGGTTGGAACAGCTGACCAACAGGCAATGATATAGCAAACAAACTACCCGAAGTTACTATCTCACGAAACAGCCCACGTGCCGAAGGCTAATCACAATATAGACCATCCTCATGGTCACTCACTAGAATGGACTAGTAGCTAATATCACCATCTTCTCTACTGCTGTCTCAACTAGGAGGAAATCACTAGAAATCACCTCCAACCATCCCTCAGTTAAGTGGGAATCTGTCTCACATCAAAACCTCATAGGCCTCTTCTGCTGGAACTCGTGCAACGTTATCGGTCGGTGTGCACTATCCACGAGTATAGCTGGTGGTAACTGCTTCCCAACTGGGGGTGGTGCTGCCGGTACACCACCCGAAGGTGAAAACATAGTAAGAGGGCTATGAAGCAGAGCCTCATCGCTCGGTGGGATGTCATCGTGTACTCTCTCAGGAATCTTAACATTTTTTCTACGCAATGTCATCGTGATATGGAACAGGTGCGCCATGGTCATTATGTTATACCTGGGTAGATGACCCAAATAAAAAATAGGAAAAAATTTCAAAACACACAGACAATAATTTTTTTCATGCGCTGAGTCCGAAAACAAAATCCAAGGTCTTAGTGTATGGATATGTCAGTCGCCGCACCAACACTGGATTCCCTAAACTGATAACCACACTTAATACAATTAACACTATTTTTTTAAAAAATATAACAGTCCAATGATCTATGGTAGAACTGACTCCTAGGATACCGATTTTTCATGACCCGTGTCCCGAGGCCCGTGCCGTGACTTCCCCAAGCCCGTTTTCCATAGGCCAAGGGCTGGTGACTAGCACTGAAAGGTCTATTCCATAAAAATGGGAAGGAATTGCCTTTGTAATCTGTAAACACACACGACCAAATACAACAAGGTGTGTGCATATCCCGAGCAGGGGTGAGTATAATGATACACAGTAGGGAACTTGAGACCCTCAATGTAACACCCCCCCAATTGATAAATGGTGGAATGACTAAATGATATGACTCATGTCACCAAGGTACACCTTCCTTTTCAGAAGCCTACCTGATTAGAACTCCAAAGTTAAGCGTGTTTGACCTAGAGTAGTGATCAGGATGTGTGACCTCTTGGGAAGTATCTCAAGGTGTGTGTGAGTGAGGACAAAGAACACTGTAATGGTCAAGTGTTGGCATGTGGGGACTATCAATAGTCTGATAAGCCTTTCAGGCACGTGGGTGGGTCCTACGGTGGAGACCACGTGTCTGTGGGGCAATTGGTTGGTGGGGCCCGATTGTCACATTTGGTATTAGAGGTGGTACCCGACCTTAAGTGTGGTGCACTGCCAGGGTTGAGATGTATGGCCCACAACGAGGATTTTGTGCTCTAAATGGGTGGAGATTGTAACACCCCCCAAATGATAAAGGGTTGAATGAATAAATGATATGACTCATGTCAGCAAGGTGAACCTTCCTTTTCGGGGACTACCTGATTATAAATCCACAGTTAAGCGTTCATGGCCTGTATTAGTGATCAGGATGGATGACCTCCTGGGAATATTCTTAGGGTGTGTGTGAGTGAGGACAAAGCACACTAGAAAGGACAAGTGTTGGCCTGTGGGGACTTTCATTATTCATATTTGCCTTTTGGGCACATGGGTGGGACCTATAGTGGGGCCCACTTTTTTGCAGGGCAACTGGGGGGCGGGGCACGGTTTTCATAGTCAAACGTCTCAGAAAATCCAAAAAGTATAAACCAAATAGCATGAAAACTACTATCTACCCTACTTCGGTAAATGCCCACGCATATTCCTAGGTTATCAAGTAAGCCCTTCTCATTCAAGAGGAAACACAAGGCCCAACTCATTAGCACAAAGCTCAAATGTTCCATGAAGGAAAGAATACCACAATGGTAACACCACAAACATAAGTACAACAATGTTAACTCCACATAGAAGAATACAACAAAGGTATCTCCACGAAGGAAAGTTCCATCCAGGTTCGCCACACAAAAAAATACCACCAATGTATCACCATGAAGGAATGTACTACACAGGTACACCACATAGAAGAATTCCACAAATGTATCACCACGAATGTAAGTAGCTCATAGGTACGCCACACAAAAGGATACCACAAAGGTATCACTACAAAGGAAAGTCCCACATAAGTACGTCACACAGAAGAATACCACCAATGTATCACTATGAAGGAAAGTACCGTACAATGACACCACGCAGAATAATACCACAAAGGAATCACCATAAAGGTAAGTATCACAGAGCTACACCACATAGAAGAATACCACAATGGTATCACCATGAATGAATGTGCCACAGTGGTATGCAACACATAAGAATACCATCAAGGTACAGACTCATCTCACACCAGGATTTATAATAGGTATAGTAGTAGATATTATTATATGCAACTACTAAATCATTATACTCTATTTACGAGGAAGTCCCGCGTAGGGTCATAAATCATCATACCCATGTAGGATCCTAGTACAATGGACCCACACATGATCCTAGTACATCATCGTACCAACAAAGTATCCTAGTACAACAAACACAGATAAGATCCTAGATTATACCCATATGGATTCCTAGAGAGGATCGAAGTGAGAATCTCAAACATAGACCCGCAAAGGATCACAATCACAGAGCCACAAAGGATCTCTTTCTCGTGTTATAGCTTGCTACAGGGTTCCCGCACAATGCTCGCTTGATTCTTGGAGGATCTTCTCATCATCCAATTGGACGATACTCAAACTTCCACAATGTTCTATAATTAAGTATCCCAAAGTACCACGATGAAAAAAATGGTGTCAATGCAATAGACAGTGCGACAATGGGATGTACGGTCTATATTTTATTTGATTTTTAGTTCTGAGGGCCCAGATAGATTCATATTCGATCAAATTCGGTTGTAACCCAACATTATCTAAAACACAAGTGTAGTATACCAAATGGTCTGTCTCATTCCATGGTTTTCGGCGCCATTAGAGGTTCATCAAATAGACCCCCGTAGCTCATGATCTGGAAAAATGAGAATAAATGGGTTGATGTTGGTCTGGTATCGCCCAACCCATCCTGAACCGTCTGTGCGACCTTCAGTGTAGCGACCCACTACATTCACAATGAGGCGCTTTGTGTGTCGTGCCTTCACCAGCGGCAGGCTCGGCCAGCCTCCCTCCCATCACCGCAGCTGCTCTTGCTCGTCGGGTGGCACAAACACACACCGTCATCCGCTTCGTGTGGGCGAACTCTGTCGGCTGTCACCCAGACTCCGTCGTGGCTGATGGGATGTGGCCCTTCTCTGGCATCTTTATAGTGTCGCCAACTTCTTCACAGCGGCCGGGGTTCTGGCCACCATTCCGGAGCCCCGCCATTTTCGGTCCTTATCCTCCTCCATCATGATAAACACATCATGAATCGCAAGGAATGGTGGAGTGGTCAGGCCATGATTGTTTAGCTCGGACCCTTCGCGTTATGGCGGTGTTAAGAAGCTCAATAATTATTAGACCATGAAGAAAGAAAATAATGGGTAAGGGGGTATAAATCAAAAACAAACACTTAATGAGACCTAGAAACAATTTCTTGCAAAGATGAAAGAATCGAGGGTCATCCCATTCGTCAGTTGACCTACATTCTTCATATAAATTGAAGAATAGGAAAGAGGAAAATAAAAAATGCACAAATGACACAACCCCCTACATCATGTATGTTGGAGAGCGCCCTCATATGATGAAGTGTCGATGTTCTTTGTCCACCGAAACTAGACTCCAATGACGACACTCATTCGTCAATCTCTGACTCAGGGGGTTCAATTTTACTTGTCACCTCCCTCTGGAACTGGATCCTTCTTTCAAGGGTTAAGCGTCACTGCATTTTGATAGCACTTCGTTTCTTGGCAAATCAGAGAAAACACCTCCACCAATAAATTATATAAATAGTAGAGGTGATGGGTGTGCAATGTTCGTGTGATTAAGGGAGGCCCATTACTTAGGAACCTTCTTAATTCCCCAACGGGTCTGTTAGATTTAATTGAAAGGTCAATCCAATTAATTCATGTTGGTGCAATTAAATGGGAGGATTCCCAAGGGCTTTCACACATAAAAGAGGTGTTTGGATGGTCCCCACCTCCATGAATTCACAAATTGGGGTTCTCTAGCTTGGGTGATCCCCACCTCTAAGTATTCAATTGAGAGGTTAAAATAAAATTAATTTTTATTTATTTTATTTAATTTTAAAAAAAACAAAAACTAACATTCATCCTCGACCAACTACATCCGGGGTGAAATTCTATTTAAGAGAATATGGGTGATGTGAGTTCAACGATGTCCTAAAATTTCAATTCCGAGGACCGGTTCTTACGTAACAAAACGCCACTTGCGCGTTTTCTAAACGTACTAGAAAAAAAGGTTAGAAAACTATTAACAATCACTATTTACATGCTTTGGTCGAGGTTAGGTTCTTCCAAAGTGAAATAATCCACGAGGAACCCAACCATACCCTCTTATTTCTAATCTAAGTTACCATTTAAATGTTAGGGATTTTAAAATAAAATAATTGTCACTTATTTATTTTATTTACGGCCAAAAAGTACCTTCCTCTAGTGGCACGTCCTAGCCAGAATTAGTATTTTTTAAAAGTAATCATACCCTAAAATGTCCAATGGTGGTATCTGATTTTTAATCTGAGTTACCGTTCATGAGTTATAAGCATTTGAATAATAAATTAACATTGACTAATTATTTTATTCACATTATGCCATTTATTGGTTTTTCTCATAGGAGGCCTGTGCCGACCAAACATATGTCGCGCTAGTGTAAACCACCATTCTGAATGCCACGGTGCCCTCAGATTTTTGATCTAGGAAACATTTTAAGAGTTATTCTATTTTTTAGGAAAATTATTTATGCGTGCTAATTAAAGAATTAAAAAAAATCGACGGATCATTCTTGGAACTCCAGACCACTGAATCATGCACCGTCAGATTTTTCAGTCTTGTAATAATTCTATATAATTAAAAATAATATGGAATTTTTAGTAATTTACACACTAACTTTTAATATGAAATTTTTAGTTTAAATTATTCCATTTCCATTCAAAGGGAGTGTTCCACTTAGAGGAGATAGTTGTACATTATTAATGTGACCAAGATTAAAGTCGTTGATAAGTGGGTATATGATCCACCTTTTAGATTGGTTATCTAAACAATTTTTTTAAAAGACTTTGTATATTTTGATGATTTACTATTTGGTTTTTTCTTTACGTGTTTCTGTATAGTACATTTACCATGAGGTGTACTGACATAATTAAATGTCCTGATTCTCATATTTTGTTGTGATGAAAAAATAATTCATTTTTATTCATTTTTTATGATTGGTAATAGTCACCAACTCATGGGGATGAGGAACTCTCTTTGGGGAAGGTTATTCATGGATGGGATAGCAATATACCTAGGTATTCATGATTCATTTGGATATTTTTTATATTTTAGAGATTTTGAAAAATTTCATGATGTTAGTAAATAGTTAGGGTCGTTCTAGTACATGTTATTTAATATTATTGATACATAGGTGGTAGTTTTGATAGAGTTCTTGTCCATAACTCATTATATCATGGTAAAAGTCCCCATGAGTGTTTCAAAAATGTCTCTTTAAATAATAATTAAATATAATTCTTTTTTAACCAATATTGATATGAGAATCTTGAAAAATAGTAATGATGAATTTTGATCGATGGAATTTATATTCATGTCTCTATAAATTGGTTTTTTGATCTTTATATCCATAAAAATGTTTTAGTCTTTCCTTTTGAGGTTGTGTAGTGTCATTCCTTTGGGAATATGTCTAAATAGGCCATAGGTTGAAGCCACAAGGTTACCAAAATGGGAAAATCATATATCTGGTATGAATATTTTATGGATAGTGGTGTGTACTATCCTTTCGTGTGGAAAAAGACAAGCAATTTTCCAGTTTTCGGATCAATTAGTAGAGAATCAAAGAGATGTTTCAAAGAATCACGCTCAATAGTTTCTTCTCTAGAAACAACTCAAACACCAAGGGTATAAATATCCTCAAGAAGGTAAGGATTGGATTAAACATATTGAAAATCTATTTCAATACATGGAATAACTTATTGTATTTCAGTGAAATGTGACAACTTTTATATTATGGGACATAAAAATGATGGTGGGATTTGATGGATACATTGAAGATTCATGTGTTAATAGAGTGAAAATAAGTTAGTGCTCTTTTCAAAGATCAATTCTACATATATTAATCATAATTTAATTTTCATTGGAGATCCTTAGCTTACAATAAGGTGTTATGTATATGACACAGTATGAAAACTATTTTTTAATCTTGTTCAGTTTTCCTCGAATGTGGTAACAAATTTAAAAAATAAAATCTCCCTATTTTGAGATGGGTCTTTATTATTTTATATAATTTCAGGATCCCATGTTTTATTTTACTTATTTTTTTTATGTAATATATATAGTATTGATTGATGAACGTGATTGTGCTATTAATTAATGGTTTACCAATGTTCTTTTATCTCCCAAATGTAGTTCTGTGAGTTTCTTTCAAAGGAAAGAGAAATCACGATGAGTATCATGGTGGTTCTCAATAAAATTCTTCATATAGTGAAATTTCTATTTTAGGATGAGTCCCTATGACATTATTTTAGTTTCTAAATGTTATTCATTCTAATTGGGATTATATTGAGACACTAAAGATGTGATGTTATTAATATATCTTAGGAAACATATTGTTGTTATAATATATATTTCCTATACTATGTAGTGGAAGAAGAATATCAACACAAAAAATTATATAGTGGAATTACATTATTAAATAACTAAGTTATACCAACAACATGTGACTATAATGAAGCTTCTCAACATATTAGAAGAGGCTCTAGGTGAAACTGATGTGGTTCCAAAAATAATGATAGATACAATCACTATAGATTAATCTTCATTCACATATATATTTGACAATGTTGAGTCTCATTAATTCATATTCACTCATATTGTGACATAATTTTTTATTCCAATGGATATTGTTTCATTTTTTATGGATATTTCTACACCCCACAGAATGAAGATAACTAGGTTTCTTTGATGTTCATCATGAATTTTCTCTATATCAAAGATTGATCTCACAAGGAAATTTATGGTTCTAGACCTAAAATATTTCAACATCATTATTAGAATGTATTGGATGATTTCTGAAAAGACATGGATTGACTATTACCTTTGTAAAATATATTTTATTGTTCCAATTGGGATGTAAAATGGTTTTATAGATGAATGGTATGAAATATATAATAGATTCCCTAATCAATTTCCATACGTGGTATGATTAATTTAATTTTATGATATAAACGTGGGGGATAATCCATGGGTTGTTATTATCCTCCAATTTTCATTGAGTTTCATTACATACTTCCATTTGATTTCCCCATGTTTCCACTAGTAAGAGAGGTATAGTTTTATATTATTTCAGTAACCAGTAATCAGTCTATGAATATTACATTTTACTATATAGAACAAGATTAATTGAATGAATTGATGACTTAGTTCAGTGACATTCAAGATGAAGGAATTATATAGATTAATGTGTCACATTGGAATGTCCTTGATCCCTTTAAGAAGTATATATATTTGACACTTCACAATTGTGTAGATAATTTAAAAATCAACTGAGTTATTGTAAATTAAAATTATCTTTTATAAATGATTAATCCTTTTTTTGATCAATTGAAATGATTATTTTTTGTTATAATTTTATTATCATTGGTCTACTTGTCAATAGTTGAGAATAAAAACAATCTAATATTCAAAATCCACCCCTTTAGATTTGGTATTTATTTTATTACTATATTTTTATTCCATTTAATCTAACTAATTATCCTTTAGAATTTTTTACCTCTAATGAAATGGATTTTCCTAGATTACCCTAACATGTTCGTAGTAGTATTTATGGATAAAATATTTGTTTACTCCATGATAGTTAAGGAATATCTGTGTCATCATAAAGTAGTTATATAGGATTTAATAAATCCCTTACTTTATTTTATTCTATAGAAAATATTATTTTCAGTTTGGAATGTTACTTTTTTTGTGACACATGGTCTTATAACATCATATTTTATTCAATAATCAGAATGGTGGAGATGTTATTTCATGGGAGAAGAATGAATCGTTTTCGAGAGTATGTGTTTATTATACTTGGAGAGGTATACTATAGGTTTTTAATTGATTTATCAAAAATGGATTCGTTGATGATTGTACACACTTGGAAGGGAGTTAAGATTTTTTTGAGATGTCAGATTTCATAATTAGATTGATGTGTTAACTTTTTTATTCACTTCTATTATAGTTTTCCCACTTCCAGAAGCTAGGGAAGGTTTTGTGTTTATTTCTAACAAATATGATTTGGGTCTTTGTTGCATCCCTATACATGGAGATCACATACTTCCCTATAGTTCAAGGATGATAAGTCTATATGAGAATAATTCTCTAACCCATAATATAAAACTCATAGTTGTGTTTCTTACTAAAAATAATTGGTAGAAATAATGTTTTGGAAAATGATTTACTCATTATTCATTCCTAAAAAACATGAGTTATCTTTTTTCAAATTGATCTAAATATTTGATAGTGGGGTTTTTTAGATTACTATAAATCATTCAATTCTTACATTTCCTACACCCTTGGTAAGGGAAATGGTGTTATCGATGCTTTTAGTTGGAAAATTCCAAACCATACCACGAATAAATCATCCAATAAGAGGGTATTAATGTATCTATTTTCTCAATTTATTTATCTGTGTCCGATAATTATTCTATATATTTTTTGGACAACATGTAGTTGAGAACCTCCCTATATGAGTTTATTATTCACCAGCAACACCTTAATGATAATCTCCATGGATTTATGGACTATCCTTATTGTGGGGGGTCATCATAAAATTATAATTCACCACTGAGGTAATTATATAATTCTAAAACATAATGATGTACATTTTCTTGTGTTAAAGGTCGTGTTGTGGAAAATAATGGTTCTTAGTGTGCAGTTTACCCTTAAAAATAGAATATTCGATTATTTATGAATGTATTTTAGTATTTTATAATGAGTTGAATTTTCAATGAATTTGTTACTTGTAGTTATATATGTAAGAAAGGAACGGAAAAGAACCCAGATCCTTTAGGTTCTCTTTATACACTTCATGTGCCATCATGAAAATTGGATGTTATTTCTATGGGTTTCATACATTGATTTCCCTCTACCCCCATGAATAATAATGTAAGATTGTTTGTGATCGATCAGCTAACTATGTCAACTCATGCTATAACAATTTCACACACAACCAATGTTCGATACATTATATGTTTAAATGTGTTGGATATTTTCTAATTTCACGGTGATCCATCTGTTATAGTATATAATAGGTATCCTCAATTATGTTCCCATTTATTTGGGAGGCATTTTGGAGGATAAAATATCGTAGGTGATCATATAAATGAAATATTATCCATAGAAGATTTGATAATATAGTGATATATAAACATCCTTTGTGACAATCATTATACTGGTGTTCTCAACTTTGGATGAGAATAGGATAACCTCTTGTGAATGGTTTAGTTTTCCCCCAACCATAATTTCTAGTCATCCATCTGTATAACCCATTATTTGTACTTGAATGGTCAACCATGGAAATATCCATTATTCATTATTTGAGATAGAATAAACATCCATTGTTTGACCTAGTTTTGTCAAATTGATCAAATAAAAGATTTAGTATTTTTTTCATAGATTTATTATTTCATAAAGATGGTATAAATTCTGAGATGATAATTATTAAATAACGTTGGAGTTCCCATGTAGTTACCCCAAGTTTTTCAACATTTATCTGGGGATCGGTAAATGGTTGTAGTAAAAAGAGGGAATTCATTCCTTAAGATGTCGACATCCTATTGATATTTATTAGTATGTGGGGAATTTTTCTTACAATATTCACTTCCAATGTAGTTGACTTTAATCCAAAATATGTTTCATGTATCACACCCTAGGATGTATAATTGTTACCATTATCATACAACTAGAATTTAGTATATTTATTATGGGGAAATTTTGATGTGAAATTGATCCATTATAAATTATTTCTAATATGCACCTATTTTGGACAGATTGTTTGTTCTGGGAAAATACTAACCATTAGAGGTAGAATAAACCATAATCCACAAATAATTTTGATGGGAATTTGCATCTCATAGCATGATAAGTTATAGTGGTGGTCTTCAATGATGGATATCTATGTTTATCACAGAGAGTTATGGGATTCTATATATATTCAAAGGTCATTATTTCTTATCCCAGATAATTTTTATGGAATGTCTATTAATGATGGAATTAATTCTATCAAAAATAGTCCATCGTAATATATATTATATTTAAACACATTATCATCCCTATTATTAATCAAATAATTCTCTTATTCTCCTTCACCCAAATGGTCGTGCACACTACCTGCATTGACCCCACTCATATCTACTCCACTACAGCTTATTTTTTATAGTTCCACCTTAAAATCGGCTTAGTATGGATTCTTGTAAACATTTTTTTCATTATTAATGTGTTTTTTATTTTTTAAAATGATTTAGTATTTTGAAACTCTTGTTTTAGAAATTTATCTGATTTTGATTTTTTATTTTATAATTAGGATTGATGAAAAATTATTAGTCCATGTTTTCATATTAATCATCTCTGCATGAGGGATTTCAATTTACTTTTTGATATTTTTATCATTGTTTTATTTGGATATATATTCAGGTGTATCCAAATTTGATGTTTTTTTGGTATTTATGATTGGTGAAAATTAAATAATCCCTTTTTCTATTAATTAGGTATACAAGAGTTATTTAATTGATTTTTATATACATTTACAACTGTTTCATTTTGGTATATGAATGCGTGTGACTAATTTTGATTTTTTATTTGATATTTAATATTACTGAAAATTTATTATTCTCCATTTGGATATTAATTAGGTTTACATGAGTTATTTCAAATATTTTGGGTATATGTATACTTGTATCATGTAATCATATATATATATATCATTAATTAATTATATATATACACACATATATTTATGAATATGTTTATTTATATTAAATTATAAAAATATGTGATCATATATATATATATATATATTTATAAAATAATTTTATTTTATATTAATAAATATAAAAGAATATATTAAATAAATTAAATTTATATGTAACAAAATATTAAATATAGATTATTAATTAATATACAAAGAAAAACCTTTTAAAAATTATATTATTATTAATAAATATCAATATATCTATATATTTTCTGAAATTATTACCTAATTATTAATCTAGGCAGGTTCAAGTGATATTTTTTAAAAAATATTATTTTCTAATACTCAATTATCATAAAACATTATAAACTAAATTGTATCGTAAATTATTTATATCATGTCATTTAAATAGAAATTTAATTTTGAATAATATAATAGAAATGATATATTATTTATTATTATTACATCTTATCAATTATATAGATATTTAAACATGAAAAATATATTATTAAAGTATTTTATCATTTAAATTATATAAACAATAATATTGATTTTAATCATTTATTATCCATCATGTCTCCAAAATATGGTGATCATTATTAAGTCAAAATAATTAGTAGTTCCATATTATTAATTAAAAATAAATATTAATTAATAAAATATCAAATCTTAATTGTTTTTAAATAATTTTTATACATTACTAATTCAATATAACAAACATTATTTATAAATTAAAATAAATATAAGTAAAATTATATAGAAACTATATATATATTGACATCTGAATATATATATATATATATATTTAAAAAAATATGTAAGGTTTAATATATGTGCTTGTGTTTATATATATATATATATTTATTATAAAAAGTTTTAGAATATATTTGATGTATTTATATAAAATAAGAAATCATAATGTGTATATATATAGTAATTATTAAAAATGTAACAACGAAAAAAATAATTTATAACAATCATGACATAATTAATATAAATGAATAATTATAAAATCAATATTATTAAAAAATAGTAAATATTTTTGTTAATAAAAAAACGTTATTAATAATGTGAAAATTGGAAAAAATTATGAAAATTATAATAAATTTTAAAAAATATTAATCTTAAGTAATAGTAATTGATAAAAATTAGTAATAATTATTATAAATTGAGATATATATTAATAAATATTTTTAGTTAAGAAATTATATTTTAAACTAGTGAAAATTTAAATTTTTTTAATAAATACTGAAATTGTTTTCGAACCTTGCAAAAAATATAAAAAATAAAAATCAATAGTTATTCCAAATAGATCATATTAATGTTGTACTAATTAAAATTATAGTTATTAATAATTTGTTTAAATAATTTAATATATATATATATATTATTAATAAAATTTAGAAAATGATACCCTTATATGCGATGTTACCAAACATTCAATACTCACAAATGTTATATTAGCCCTAGGGTAAATCTATCATTCCCATTATAAAGGTGGTATCTGATTTACTATATAAAAAATTATTACAAATATATTCCATGTTTTTGTAATAAATTATAATAATAATATGGAATAGGATTACAATCGTGTGTGATGTTACCAGAGTCTCAACATAAAAAAATTAGATGACTCATCTCAGGTAAACTGCACATCCCAGACCCAACGGTGGTCTCTAATTTTTCGTATGATTCATAATTTTCAATATTCAATATAAATTATAATTAATTTTAATAAAAATGTTTAACTAATTACCCTCATGTTCAATTAAAACTCAACACACACTAATGTAATTACACATCTATGGTAAACCCCACTTCACAAGCCTAATGGTGGTCTCTGAATTTTTTATGATACATAGTGTGAGAGATATGTAATTTTTTTTAGAAAAAATTATAATAAAATTATTAGATAAATTAACCTCACATACAATGTTACTAGACATAAAAAATAATAAATATTATGTTTCACCTACGTTAAACCTAGCCTTCTTGATATAACGATGTTCATGTATTTATGATAAAAAACACCATTACAACGATGCTTCTATTTTTTGTAAAAATTTATAATTAAAATATTTAATGGAATTAACATCATCTGTGATGTTACTAAACTCTCAATATGAAAAAATGTTATGTGAGACATAAGCAAAACTCCACACCCTATACCTATTAGCAGCCATATTGTTTCACATCTGAGAAACCATTTGGGAGATATTATATTATATATTAAAAATATATTGTGTCTAATATAATATAATAATTATCTTTACTTTATATTCTCCAAGCCTCTACAGGCATCAGAATCCATTGTTAACCAATTTCCTCACTTTGATCATATTCCTTAAAATAATTAAAGTTTTTATAATATAATTATAATTTTCAGTTAGTTAAAATGATTAATAATAATTATTCTTATTTATATTTCTTATTTAGAAGAACATAAACTCAGTGAGTAGAAATTAGATTCTATTACATGATTTTTATTTCAATAATCCTTGAAAAATTACAATGGATCATTAATAAATATAATATAGTGTGATGGTTTTGAATCATTCATATAATATTCATTATCGAATTCATATTTTTTTTCTAAACGTTCAATTAAACGTCAATGTCAGAAATGTGTTCTTTCGATAATCAAACTGTTTGAAAAGAATTGACTTAATCTATAGTGTTTTGGATTTTAGAAAGAATATATTATTTCGTATCAATAGAGTGAACATAATTATGAATAATATAGAATTTTTTGGTTTCATATAAATCATTTTAGATTTTTGTGCATGAGGCTGTTGAAATTTCAATTCAGGGAACAATAACCCCAAATGATATTAAAAATCATGGATCATTACCTTCTAATTTTTTAATTTTTTTGAAATATTTCTATAGGGCCTTATATTCAAGATAACATATGAAAAAAATGATATCTTTAAAATTTATGGCTATTAAATTAGATTTTGGAATATTAAATAGATTTTTTTGGTTTAGATATTATTATTTTTAATCTTTGCGGCCTAATAGAAATATATTACATGTACGTTTCTATCAATGTAAGTTGTTGTTCGAAAACATGGGTTATAGTTTTCATAATATTCAAGTGAGTTTAAATTACTTAATATAGTATAATACTTATTTGGAATCCTTGGTTAATTGTTCATCTTGTGGTAAATCGACGTATAACGATTCACAAAAAATAATATCTATATTTTCTGTTAAACAATTGATTATTTACAAATTACACTTCCTTTATAGTATTTATTAATGTCTCATGACATAATTGCATTGATGAAATTTCAGAATTTAATCATTTCTATAAAAATTGTTTAAATCATCCAAATGCTGGCAATTAATGGAAATATGTTGACAAGATGAAATATTCATTTTCATTGAAACCCAAAAAAAACATAGTGTTAGGTCTTTTAACTGAGGATTTTTGCCCATTTGGGGCTCATGCAATCAATATTCTTGTTTTCCTCCTTTCATAACAACAAAAAACATATCTACATTGTTGCTACTGAAGGAACCACGTTTTTATTTGGTTATCTTAATTTTAGTACAACCAAATATGAATATTGATATTTATTTGAATATTGTAATTTAGGAGTAAAATTAATTATGAAAAAAAATCTATGATTTAATACATTACATAATATTATTGACATTAGATATAAAAGTTTTCTTACATCAAATGAGCCAATTATATCATAAAACCATTCTCATCAAGTTTATTATGAAAATCACTCTGATATTTTGAGAATTTGAACGAATCGTGGAGTGTAATACAAATAAAATCATGTAGAAAAAAATTCATTAAAAATAAAGAAAATCTATAGAAGTGAAAAATAATTTATTCATTTAGAAATAATACAAAATATATTTCCTACCCAACGATAAATGAATATCAATGATGAACCCCACCCCCACACCATTAGTTTAGGGAAAATGATATAGATATTGTTCATCATGTAATAAGGTATGATGAAGCTAAACATCATATGTAATGTGAGGATATTGAAGATCAGGATGATGAAATTATTATCGATGAAAATGATGAAAATTATTATGATTGATGTATAATATTTAGGTATTTATTTAATTGTAATTATTATATATTTATATTAATTAGTTTTTCATATCTGATATTTGTATTAATATTTTTTTTAATGTTAATATTATTATATTCTGGTATATACTATTTTTTTGTATTTTATATTTGTATTTACAATTTAATTCAGGTAAAAATATTTATTTTAAATGGTTTTAGACACTCTTGATGATCTATTTTGTTCTCTCACTGATATTGGACATACTTCTAATTATCTTTATTCGCTTGATCCCTAGGATGATGCACCTATTAAGGGGGGAAATGGTCTTTCCAATTTGATCATTCTACATCCTATTCCAACGATATGAACATTTGATAATATTTAACCCCATTTATAGAGTATTTATTATTATTTTATGTTATTTATTTTATATTTACTTTGTGTATTAAATTTTATAAAAATTTCCTAATTATTTTTTATTATTTTTACATCTTTCGAATTTTATATTGTGAAGGTTAGTCTGATTCCAAGAAATTGTTTTTATGGCATTGGTCTCATGGGACCTATTTCCCATATTCATGCATCACTATATATTCGACTACTAGATTGTACATTATTAAATAATATATACTTTTAATTATTTATTTACTGAATAATGTTTTTAATATTATTTTGAAACTTTTTTTGATTCAAGATCACCTAGGATATCAGACTAGATAGGCATGATAGATTCGTATACATGAAAAATTATTTTGGTTTATACACAACCTCTGAGAGTGTGATATAGATAATGATTATTCTACTATTTTGATTAGACTTTTATCTCCCATTAACCTGCCTATATCTCATCTCTATAATATGATGTATTTTTCTCTTACTGGTTGTTATAGTCTTCTAGGAGGATTTATTATATGGACTTCTGAGCAGGGAGAGACAATAGGTCAGACATATGATTAAATTTTTTATATTTAGTATACATTGATGACATATAATAAGTGATATTATTTATTAATTTATATACACTAGAATCGTAAATTGATTGTTTTATTATATATTCATCTAATAAACCATCTATTATTGAGTTTTATGTTCATAACAAGATGAATATTGTTCCACCTTTATGATAAGTTTTAAGCAACCGATATCCCCATATTTTGGTTAGTAAATTATTTAGAAATTTCACAATTATTAATTTATTCTTATTCTAATTTCTATTTATATTTTAAGGAAAATAAGGAGGTTGTGAATTATCATTCATTTTAGATTTGTGAGAATATTGAAAAAGATGCCACTAGTCTTTCGGGTTTTGATGAGGGGGCATGGATATAGGTGACTTTTGGTTATGCTGAAAATGGATGGGTGATAGGAATTATTTCTCGACTAACCCCTATAATTTATTATGGTTCTGTTGTGATGTCATGAGTAATCTCAAAGTGAGTGTCTTGTGATTCATCATCAATTTTTTCCACTATATAATATTATAAGAGATATATCCCTCAGGATTAGTTTTTATAGTTGATATAGAAAGAGATGGAGGGGGAGCGTCAGCAGTATCGTCGTAGATATAAGTAGATGTTGGAGTATATGATGAATTTTTAGTGGCATTGGTATCGAGCATACTCTCCCTGATCCTTAGTGTGATCATCCTTCACCAAATATCAGTTGATGATTTGTGATGTTTTATGAATGTTTTATGTAATTTTCAAGGAAAAACATATTATATTTTAAATATTTCATTGCATTTAAAATTTTTTAATTATTCACATTATTTTAATTTTTCTATTGATTTTATATTATTTTATAATTTATAATTTTTTTAAATATGTATAATTATTTTTAATTATTTTTATGTTTTAGATTATGTAATTATTTTTATTTTTAGTAATTTTTTTAAATATATTAAATTTTTAATTTTTTTTTTAAATAAATTATTTATTTTAAATGTTATAAGTTTTTAAAATATTTTTTAATTTTATTTAAATATATTTATTTTTTTTCAATTTATATCTAATTTTATTATAATATATAATTATTTTTTATTATTTTCAAGTTCTATTTTTTTGAAACAAATAATAATATTTGTGACATATGAATTCTCTATTATTAATACTAGTAATTTCAATGGTTCATCATTATGTTATTTTTTAAAACCTAGATGAATATCATTTTTGACAGTGCCCTAACCCATCGGAATTAATTTTTAATTACAATGGTCTGTCAACAATACATTGATTTGGCACATTTATTATTACATTGGTAGATTATCGATAGACACCCATTAGAAATAACCTTCTACAATAACAGTCTATCACTAATGCAATGTGGAAAATGCAATAATATCTAACAGTTACATGTACTGAGATGAGAATATATTGATGTTCAAATTGATTTACCGTTGACAAAGCATCCGGTTAGTATTGTGGATCCTATGATAAGGGATATTTATGTATAGTCTATACCATTGGTCTGTATGCTATGGAAACATTTTTCTAACTTGTATGAGACATGGGAGAATGAGCAATATATGAGGGAGAAGTGGCCTACTATTCTTGATATGGACCATAATTAATTGTAGTTATTTGGAGAGATTGTTTTTATGATATAATGTTTGTAACATCTCATTACATTTTTTAGGAACTTATTATCCCCTCTATTCATATCATTTTATATGTGTCTTGCCTTAGGTTTTCTTAGATGAAATTTGAAATCATTGGGTTCTTTTTTGTGTAGTGTTTGGTTAGGGAAATAGTTTACAAATCTATGAACCCTCCTAGTGCAAACGATGAACCCCAAAATATTGGGATTCATGGACGACACACGGTTTTCCCAAATTATATTTCCACCCAGGATAGACACTTTACAACAAATAGAAGGGGAGCACGATTAGGGTGAATTCTTTAGTTTACCATGGAACACTAAAAACAAAACAAGGAACACAAATTTTTTATTCATAAAATTTCATTTTAAAAATACCAAGAACCCAGGATTAACACCTAATCACCTCGATTCAACAACAATATGAATCCACATTACATCAAGTCTCCCATGTTTTGATTTTCAATCCTCTAACCTCTTATCATTATGGATCTAAGGATAAGTTATTGAACTCAATAACATTTAGGTATATGAATCTATTCTTGTGATGTTTTATTCAATATAATTTATCAACTTCTTAGAGATTGATAGATCATAATGTTGTTGATTCATCAAATCTAAATTTTTTATTTATCAACATTTTAGCATTGGTTTCATAATCGCTTTCATCTCCATTATCATTGGTGAAAGTTCAGGGTGTTGTTTTAAAGACATGTTATATGTTATGTGTTTCCATAAGATATTGCCATATAAATGAAACAATATATTACATAATAGATTTAGAATGAAGTTTTAATTAATTAAAGATCCTGTTATGATTTGATTGTTTTTGATTTAAATGATTTTGGAAGTGATAAAATCCCCCAATTTAAATGAAATTGAATATGTAGGTCGGTTTTTGAGAAAAATGTTTCATTGAATTGAAAAATGATTTTTGGAAATGATTTTATTTGGATTCTAGATAAATTTATTATATTATAAAAGTTATATTGTAATGGAATGAATTTAATGAAACCCAATGAATTATTTAATGAAAAATATATATTGGAATAAGAAATTCAGTAGTTGAATTCTGAATGATGATTGACTGTTTAATTGATTGAAATTACATGTGATCCTAGGTAGTTTGAGGGTGATTAAGATAATCATTCTAGGACTCTAATTATATTGAAAAGGATTGACAATGAAAATAATAACTAAACATGGTTTGGATTGTTTTTCTGTCATGGGTCCCATAATGTGATTTATATTTATTTCAAATAATGTTTCCCCTATTGGGGTATTAATTTTAGAGTGAACACCTATTATGACTTGTACGATGACTGAGAAGTGTGGGGATCCAGTCATCGGAAACTAACATACCAAAATTCCTGTGAGCATGGTTTATCTTTTTATGTATCATTATTAAACATGCCTTAGATTTTCAAAATATTTTATTCATGAAAAAAAAATTATATATAATTTTTATATAAAATGTTTAATAAAAATTATTTTAATATTTATTCTATATTTTGAGTTCAAAAAATTTTTCCTTCAAAATATATAAAATGATTTCCATGTTATTTTTTGTTTAAATTAAAATAATATGTTGTATAATATTTTTAAATTTATTATAGAAAACATAGTATGACACTACTTAACCTTTTATCTCGAATAATTATTTTTAATTTAGGTGTTTGATGATTATTATATTCTAGGTAAAAGAAAAGGGAAATATGTACATGCAGGTGGTTAGCGTACTTCATTCAAGGGACCTTGAATGATGAAGGATAATTGTCGAGAAGTGATCTATTTATTATAAGGGGTTCCATAACCATTTATTGATATATATTTTTTTGATTATTAATTTTTTGGTTTATTACTCATTTGATCATTGTACATTATCTTTTATGAGTGTAGACATACAATAATTTATCAACTATATTTTTTTATTTTTATTAAAAAAACGTTCCCTTTTTATTATTTATCGATAACATGTTATGGTATCCATCCCATGGTTATTTGTTACACCCATCAAGAAATATCAGGATCAACTTTGTTATTAGTTTACTAGGATAGTTTAGGATGAAATGTCCTCATTATTATTTTATCATGATTCCTTTTCATCCTTGTCCACATTTTATTCAATAAATTTTCAATAATGTTTTCACTATTTTATAATAATTTATAAAAGTAAAATTTTCCCATAATTGAATTTATAGTAAGAAATTAAAATTAATCATTAAGAAGTTTTCTAAACGATTTATTTTATAACAATGATGTCAAAATATATTTATTCTAAAGTATAATACAAGAAATTATTTCCCACTAGAATACATAATATTTTAATGAATGAGTCCATTATAATATTTTAATATACTTTTCAATGAAATTTTTTTTCTTAATATTCATTAAAATTTTAATTTCAAATAATTTTATTCAAAATGAAAATAATGTTTTCATTAATAAATTTTCGAGTGATGATTTTAATGTATCTTAATCAATAATTTTATTTTAATTTTTCATCACTAGGATACTGATTTAATGTTAAATACTTATTATTTATCTATATGGATAATTTTAACAACCTAGTTAATGTTATAATAAATAATGTTAATATATTACTTATATTACTTAATTATATTATACATATTTTTTCTATCATAATATATTTTTCAAATTTTTATGTCATAAGGAAAAAAATAATTATTTATTACCAAATTTGGTTTTCCTACATTATATGTGTAAAACCCCATGACATTGTTATATCTTTTCTTTTAAATAAATTTATTCGCTTAAATATCTTGTGGAACATAGAACATTGAGTTTAAAAGAACAATTATACAGTATATATTTTTTACATATCTATTAAATTAGTTTCTTTGAATATTGCTAGAAAAATTATGAAGAGTATATGGTGTATTAATATATTAAATAAACTCATTTGTTATGAAATTATTATATTTGATAATAAAAATAATTCTAATAACAAATAAATTATTTCTAAAAAATGGATTTTTCTAAAAGGTTGTTTCATTATTCTTTAATTAGATAATTTAAAATTAGTTTTTACAACTTTTAAAATATATAGGTTAGAAATGGATCATTATTTTAGAAGTCTATAATAAAAATTAACTTATTGTAGAATTTTTTTAATTTTTTTAAGAATATGTTTTTTATGAATAGTGAAAAATTACTTTTTTTAATAAAATTCGTATGTTTTTTAATTATTTAGTTTTTTAAATATATTATAAATCAAATTAAATGTTAAATTAGTTAAAATATATGAACATAAAATGAATTTTGGACATTTTAGTCAATATTATATTAAAACATGAAACAAAAATATAATATTTTGGACGTTTTCCTTTGAAAAATACAATTTGTTTGACACATATGCATGCTTAATTTTAAATAGAATACTACCTCTTCCGTGATTGGAATTTATAAAAAAAGATACTTTATTAGGAATTACTGTAGTTTATATCATCTAATAGGGTTAAATTTTTTTATTTACAATAATAAATAGTTAAAAAATATTTATTAATTTTTTTGGTTAAGGTAAAAATTTGTTTTCTAGCGATTAAACTAAGATTTTAAGGGTTTAAAACGACCTTATATTTTTCCAAAAATAATTTTATGGCCATATTTTGAAATTATCATCCTTATGGTTTAATCATGGCCATTTATGGAGCCTTTTATCATGTTTAAAATATGGGTACACTTTTTTCATTTCAAAAAATACAAAATGTTCTCTCCCTAAATTAAAAAACCACCTCATATCATCTTCTATACACAAATCTAAAACATTTTGTGTAGAGACCTGAATCTTGACGTACATGGACATTACAATACCTTAGCGGAATACTTATTACATAACAAAAAATAGACACACAGGGATCGTAATAGTTTAGTGTCTTTGGAAACTCGGAATATAAACATCTAATCCTGTTGAAAGATCTTCAACATCTCCCATATCAATCTTCACTTGTTTTTATCTTACCTAAAACCTTTCTTTATATGCTGGGGAAATGAAAACTTATAAAGGATGAGATCAAATTCTCAGTAAGTGTAAGCATGGATAAAATAAAACAAATCATATACATTTGAGCTTAAAAACATGAACATAATGATTAAACCTCAAAAGCCCGAGCAATGACATAAAACATGGAAGTATGTAAGGCATAGATCATAAATAAACATTAAGCATGATAAAATAACATGGGAGTAAAACATGTAATTGTGGCAACCATTAAGCTCATGTTATGATTTCCATAGTAGCCAAGGCATTACTGCCAAGACCATCTTAGTGGACAAAGTCCCTTTCTGAATCAAGGTCACTCCTCGTTCCAGTCTTGTATTACTGAACTGGTTTAACATTCCGTTCCAGTCATGTCTATCTCATGAGATATAAATCTTTACCCAATGCATTTCAGGGAGATATAGGTACCACCCATCTCATAATGAAATCATTCTTACTTGTGCCACAAAATAAACATACATCCTTCATAATAACCCAAATGAATAAAATGGGTTTCATAAACATCATCACATAATCCATATAAAATAAATGGATATCAATTCATAATAAGAAAGGTGAATCCATGTAAATCATAGAGACATTATACATGAAACATACACATTTGAAATAATTTCATCTTAGATGGAAAATGGTTTTGATAAAATACTTGAAATGAATTCTTGAGGAAAATATACTTTCTTCTTCAAAATCAATTTCATTTCAAAAAATGGAATGTACTATTAAACGAAAAGGGTTTTTTAAAAATAATCCTGAAAACTTGTATAGGAAGCTTTATGAAAATCAGGCGTTATGAAACCGTAAAAATCCATTCACGCCGTATAAGTTAATAATAACATTTTTCTAGTACTTTTATCGGAAAAGTCAAAAATTACCTCATAATTTAAAAAACAAAATATTCCTTACATATCATGTAGTGAAAGTCAAAAATGGTTAAAAGGACATTAAAAATACATGAAACCATTTTTGGAAAACATGGACATGGATGATAAAGATAACCCCAGTAAATACTTTCAAATAAACAACCTCGGATAAAAATGAGATTGATAAATTATCCCTTACATTAGGTCTGATATTCTTAATACATATCCAAACCTCTTGTAAAATGATTTAAATAATGTCATTAACTTATTAAAGAATCATATTCATATATATGGTTCACTTATAACTTTATATTACCTATTCTTTTGTAAATTCATGTTAAAGTAGCGTTTTGGGTAAAATTGTCTCATTTGTCGTTCGTGTTTTAAATTGTAATTATTCATATGATTAATTAGATAATGATTATTTAAATCATGATTTATATATAATATATATTCAGAATATACATATATATAATGGATCGATAAATGGAAAGAAATACACCATTCATGGAGACGGTAGGCCGTACGTACACATGAACACTGTTTTCAGTTCCATATTGAATTGAATGGAATTAAGTAGATTATTAACATAATTTGGACCCACTAATTCCAAATATGGAATCCTTTTTTCCAAATTCAATACACAAAAGTTGCAGAAATTAAATTAAAATTAATCCCTTTGTAGAAAAATATGGGTTTTGGTTTAAAACATTGCAAAAGATTGAATTTAGTTAACCTACGAATTCAATGTGAAATCAAGGCTAATGACATACATTATATTAAATGGTAAAAATATATTCTGTTTATACTTTAAAACCATTCAATATTATAATTTAACAATATAAATTATTGTGATGAAAAAAATTATTTTTAATTAAAATATACCGTGTTTTTACTCTTTATCAAAATATGAAAGTTACCAGAATATTTTGAAAATTTTATCCGAAATAAATTTTTCTTTCATGATTACAAATAATAATTTTATTTTGTCACATTTAACTTATAAACATTTCAAAAACTTGATTTAAAGTTAATGCACCATCAAAAGGTGGCAAAACTGTATTTTTTTAAAAATAATTATTTTACCCGAAAATATTATTTTGTTCTTATACCATGTTCTAGAAAATGTGTAAGATGAATAATAATGTTATAAAATTCATAATTTAGTTAATTATATTCATAAGTCTAGTTCATAATAATATTATAATAATATATCGTTGTTTAGTAAAACCCGATATTGCGTACGACACACGCTATCGAGGAAGGTCATGATTGGTTGTAATGCAAGCCAAGTCAGGGCTGCAGGTTGTGCAAGAATCCTTCGTTGTTTCATATAAAAGAATCCAACAATATTTCATTTATACATTGAATATATATATATATATATACTCAATGTTGCGTATATTAACTATTATCAAAATTGTGTGTAACACGATCCAAGAATAGTGTTGCGTATACTGCATGCTAATACGGTGTTGCGTATGACTCAAGGTAATCTTGGTGTAGCATACAACACAAGAAATTAATGAAATTAAAAGAATATTTTTCATAAAATCTCATGGTGTTACATTTTGGTTAGTCCATTTAAATCCCAAATAATTTCCTTAATTACCTCCAAAAATCCAAATTGACTTATATTGCTCATAAATTCATCATAGGAAATCATTTATTACAAACAAAAAATGTTGTCTGAAGAAGAAGTAATGTTCTAAAACCAATTATTTTATATTTATTATTTTTCACAACATAAAAATACTCTCCAACAATGATAAAATAATAAAAAAAAATTAATACATATAATAAAATTTTATTAGGTTAATTTATAACATTTTCAATACCCATTTCTATAAACTATAATATGAAACCATCAATCATATATAGGGAGGACTATCGCCTCATGAACCAATGTAATTTGTTTCAATTTCCATATTTCATGGAAAGATATAGTGATTTATTTAATTATTCATATGATATTTCAGAAATTTTTATAATATTATAATTATTATATCACATATTTCATATTACATTCCATTTTGTGAGGGATAAAATAATGTCGATTTTTATATGGAAAACAAATACCACTTGTAGATATGTGATTCAATTATTTATTATTCATTACATATAAGGTTTATGTTCAAATCTATTGTTGAATGACTAGGGTGTTCAATCAATTATTTACTTTCCCTAAAAATCATACATTAATAAATATAACCCATTTAATATGTATGATTTCATTCATTATAATCGTGTAATGACACATAATATCAAGGAAGAAATGGAATGTAATAAAGGGAAATAGGATTTACTAGGTTCTACCTCAATGTGATAAACTACATCCTTTCTTAATCCACTGCTATGGGGCTATGGAAATTCAATATTTTAATGAAGTGCATATAACTATTATAAACTCTGATTATACAACTTCTACATTTTAATAGTAATTATAATACATACTACTAATAGATTATATATTTTCCTTGAAATATTTTATCCATAAAATTATAACATACATTTAGAACAATCTTCTCAACAACGGTCCATCTAGAAATCAGTTCATACTCATCCCTTATATATTATTCCATAATTAAATGGAATACATTTGATAGTCACCTATTAATGTAACTTTTCTCCAAATTTGTTATTCTATACATTATAAACATCTAAATTAACAAAAAAATCATTTTTCAAACCTCTTCTCAAAACATTAACCAATACCCTCAGTATGATTCACCCTAACTGATAATCTAAACATTACCCTATATGATCATTTGATTGAAAAAGCAATCCAGAAACCTCCTCCAACACAAACCAATATGTATTTTGAATGTTTTTCTCTATTAACATTTTCATTCACAATGTTCTGTTAACATATCATTATATGATCTCACTTAAATAAAAATGTAGTGAATCTATTTATTTTTCAGAATCAATCAAATTTCCTATATCAATATTTACCAAAAGATTAAAATTATTTTATTCATTATTTTTACTTCTCTTGTATTATGTTGTAAACTAAAATCTTCTTGAATCTTCTCAAAAAAATCTCATATTTCCATATATAAACAAGATACATTATAAATTTAAATAAAATTTGCAAAATTTTCTGATTTAGAACTATAAAAAGTTATGTAATGCTTTGAACAAAAAAAATAGTCTAGAAATTATCTAATGGAAAACTAGTTAAAATTTGGTCTACTTAATCGAATAGATAAACACTTATCCAAACCAATAAGGTTCTATAGAAAATATCAGTTGTCATAAATCATATAAATTCATCAAAATATTTTCTAATGTATGTTTGTTAATCATAGATTTAATACATAAAAACATTGAATTAATTATTCATCATTTAAATGTTTTTGACCCATTAATGAAAATATAAAATCACTTCAAAAATATTATTGATTTTGTTGCACCATGACAGCTTATAATGGTAGACAACATTGTTACAACATCTATAGCATTCAATTTCATGTAATTAATTTATTAGAAACTCTATAAAATATATATTTCATTGATAATTACATTATATGGTAGAATTCAACATTATTAAAAAACTATTTTCAATGGATTATTTTTACAATATCACATGATGAAATAGCATCAAAAGCTCATCCAGTGATTTACAATCAACAAAGAGTATAATGAAATACTATCAAATTTTTTTTTGATGAACTGACCACAATAGATTGGATAATAAATATTATTATGAAATTTAAAACCCAAAGAAACTCAAATTCATTCATATATATATATATATAAATTCCATGATAATTTCAACAACAATATTTCCATATTTCAAAAAAATTCTTCTCTGGAGATATTTTCATGATGCCTTTGATTAAAATATATTTTTATAAAATGATATAACTACCTTTTGTTGATTCATGTTTGTATAGTCAAAAGGAATGATCTTTAACATCTGATGCCACTCTTATAATCGAACCAATGGAAACATTATTGGAAGCAACATCTATATACTTTTCAAACAACAACTTGTACATTCTCAAACATTCAATAGGAAGTTACTTCTTTTGGCTCATCCAATGGATCATCTAATCAGTAATATTGAATAAATTTTGAACTTAAAGGATATAATATTTCAAGGTTTTCTTATATCATTATTATATAATTTTTATCTATCTAAAATGCTACATCTAGAAAAATTCAACATCCCTTCATTTATCAAAAACATCAATCATTATATTTTCATGATGTTGATAAATTTGATATCAGCAAAGAATCATCTAATTTTCTTTGTTATTTTTTACAAAATCGCATCATTCATAACAAATGTAAATTATAACATTATTCTTTCCCAATCACTCAACAAACTTATTTAAGAACATTTATCTATTATATAATTTTTTTTAAAAAAATAACCGTCAATGAACATAATAAATTGTAAATTATAAAACATTGCAACGTATCTTTGAACTCACACATAGGATTTTCTAACCAACCACACTAACAATTTTACTAAACTCATCATTTTCAACACACAATATTTTTCACAATTGTAATTTTTTTAATAAAATCATTTTTATACCATTTACCAAAACATATCCTTTCTGAAAAGAGTGTGTCTCTACACCACACTACTGGAAAATTTAATATAATGGAAGGAATTACATCCCTAATTGGAAAAATAATTCAAATCTAGGTTGAGACAAACTCCCCCTAAATTCTCATTTTATCTTTCCCATTTTGAACTATAGTGATCATTGTGATTCTAAAGATTAGGGGAATGACTTTTTGAAAGAAAAAATCATGCCTATTTTATCCATGTATTATCAAAGATAAATAGCAATATATGGAGGAAAAATTCTATTAATTATTAATATTGTGGTGGAATCTGTCATTTTACATTGAATTTACCAAATAGTATAGATGTATAGTTTAAATATAATTTGGAAGAAATACCATAGAGAAATAATTTATATTAAAAAAATCAAGAACAAAAATATTTACACTGGAATAATGAATAATTTTACTATAAATAGATGAACCATGAAATGTAATGATAGTGAATCTAAATTATGTGACATTGATTCAGCAAAATATGAATGTTCAAAGGGAATTATATACATTAGTGATAAGAAATTTTTCGGCTATGAAAAGATAAAATCCCCATAACTTTTCATTTTATCTCACCAATTTTTTTATAACAAAAAATTCATATTCATTTCTATATGAAATTTACATCTCTCACTATTATAATAGATATTTGGCCCACTAAAGACATCTTTCAATATATTCTATTCAAAATCTTGGGGTTTTCATTATGATACAAAAGAAGATATTGGTGGAGGTTGCTCATGGATTATCGTCCTTTATTCTAAAAATATCCCCCTTCAAAAATATTTTTTCAAAATGTCAGTAACATTATACTTCTCTTAATTATATTGCAAAACAATTTCTCCACATACAATATTCTCATTTATAATGTGAAACATTATATAAATATTATTTTATCTTGAGCTTTATATAAGATTCTCAGTAATACCAACTTCACATTGGTTATCACATAGTATCATCAATGGTTAGCAAGAATCAACATTTACATATTCCAATTGAACATTCACCCAGAACATATTAGTATACGCTTGTGTGGCTACTACATATTCTAATTATTCTTTGCTCTAATTTAATATAAATATTCTTAGTTCGTTAACTATCAAAAATATCTCCTAATAAAAATGATTCCCTAAAATTTTATTTTCTGTAATTAAAATATCCTTCCTAATCAACATTGGTATGACATTAAAACATCATAGTATTACTTATTTTTTATCATACCATATAATGTTATTCCTTTAACATATATCGAAATACCATTTTATTCAAATATATTATATTATTTTCGATCACTCTAATATCTAGAAAAAATTACACAACATCTCAAAATATATCATACCAAACTTCTGTATCAATTACATGGAATATATTTTTCAATATAGGAATTTATATATTTGATTTTGTATAAATTGGATATGATGGAACAAATTTAATTCACCTGACATTGACATCTCAAAATTATTCTACCATATCAATGTTTGGTAAATGTGACATTACATCAATTTTATAATCATTGTATCTTATATGTGGATAAACTACTAGACTCATTTTAATATGTTATAATATTCCAACATGGGTAATGGTTACATTAAAGTCAACATCATCAACATGTGTATAAACATTATAAATATGTGTCCCTTTTTTAATGAAACGTCTCTATGATCATTTAGATTGTTTCTAGAAACCCACATTATTCCATTAATAATTATATATTTGAGTTGTGAAATATGTTAAAAAGTTTTTTTCTAATCTGGATAAAACTATTCATTTTTTGACACACCCATTCATTCTATTTTTCTGCTTATAAAACTTATTCTGGTTCAATCTGAGAATGGAGTTGTGTCTGAATTTTGAAATATAGCATTATTCTCATCTGAATAGATAAATTTAATTTACAAAAATTCTATCAATTTCAATATATTATTATATTGTATGAAATATAATTGTTTCTATTATAGTATTACATTCCACATCACATGATTCCACTGAGTATTGATGTATATTTTTTGGTTAAAATTCACATTCATATAAAATCATCAGTTTTTCTTCATAATGATTTTAAATATCCATTTTCGGGGAATTTTAATTTTCATTATCTTCAACATCATATGAATCCAAAAACATTTTTAAATTATTTTTCCAACAATATTAACTTGTTATATTAATTTAATACCCCACTACTTTTTTATCCATAGCTTTCTGATCATATTTTCTTATCTCTATATTTTTTATTTCTAGTAAACAAGGGCTTCCAAAAATAATGAAATATTTCAATGATGAGATTTTCTGTACAATATTTCATTGGATGTATTATTTGATTCTAACATTAAAAACATTTCTTTTGTAAATGTAATTCAATACAATTTTTTTTTCTCTAGTATAACAATGAATGTTTGATTTATTGTAGCATGATTCATCCAACTGGATCCAAATTACTATTTCATCATTCTACTACCACATTTTTTTAGTGTATGATGCACAATATGGATAACTGATTACATGTTTTTTCAAAAAATATTTAAAGTAATTGAATATGAACTATATACCATTTCTTATTCTGAACATCTTTATATAAACCCAAATTTACCTTACAAAAACGTTTCTTAAAAATACAAATATTTCTATGGACCCAGATTTGGGTTTAATATATATTATGTTTCTCATATATGTGAAATCATAAATAACTTGAGTCACAATTTTCTCTTATTAATAATATATTTTTGGTCATTATTTTACCATTAGTTTCTATTGTTATATTTTCCACACCTTTTATATACACAAATATTTTCTAAATATATTTTCCCCCATTATGAGAAATTTGACTTAATCTATGTATGTTATGTTTTATCCAATAAAAATATATAGCTTCTTTATATTTTAGATTTTCTAATTCAATATAAGATCTTATAATTCCTCTAATTTTTAATGATCATTCTTTCCTAAATATAACATCTCCTCCATAAAAATTTTAAACATTATTAAATATTTTCAAATAAACTATCAAGTGTGATGAAGAACCTCAATTATGTATCCATTTTTATTAATATTTTACATGAATTATGTGTTTTGTTAATAATAAATGATCTATATTCAAATTTCATATTTTTGAATTTCTATTCATTTCTATCATAGAAATATTTCACAAAATTAGTTTATATACAATCAATTTCATTATATAAATGTAGATCACATCTTCCCAATACTTATTATACATATTAAAAAAATTATCCTGGATTTTTTATATCATCGTATGATGATAATTTTATATCATTTTGTGTTTTAGGAAATGTATTTATTCTACTTCTATAGTTGATTTCACATTGTTCAATACTTCTTCTAGGAAGTGAAATTTATTTACAACTATTATATTCCATTTTACCATTGATTCCACATAACCAAAAAACCATCAAACCTATACTTTCATTTGAAATATTATCAAAATCTATTGAATATTTAACGAGGATTATAAGAAGTCTTTCAACTAACATTTTCTAGGAATATACCATATTACTTTATGATGGAATTTACATATTTTTGGATTAAGATTTGTTTTCCACAACCATTATCAACCAAATATTTCAAAACACATGTAATAACTCAAGAAATGATTGCAAATTCAGAAGATAAAATATTTTTTGGATTATGAAGAATTCAACCGACTCTTGGAATATTAATTTATTTATATTTGGGTTATTATGATTTCAATTTTTAATCCATGATGAAATTTTTATTCATCCTTCTCAAGGTACATTTATAATCAAGAATATTTTTTTCTCTCTTAACATAATCATCCTTAGCTAAGAACCTCTTACTGAAGCCTCCAAAAATCATTCCCTATTCAAAAATTCATATTTGGTAGCCTATGATCACACACACACACACATATATTCTTCTACCTTTTTAAAAATGCCTTGAATTTTCATCATTATCATATCATAAAAATCCATCTCATATTTTTTCTTATTTTTGAATGATTTTGATTTTTTAATTTCCTATTAAATAATATTGTTGTATAATTCATCAAGAGGTAAAATATATTTATCTTCTAAATCCAATATCACAAAATTAAAACTAACTATAATGTTTTCATGAGTTTTTTAACAACTATTATATCTTCCAATATATTTATAAAAACTATAATGCTTCAAATTACTTCATTCACTCTAGTTAATTACTCATTAATAGTTTATTAATATTATATTCTTAATTAATAAAACATTCTTCACCAAATTTGTAAATTTTCTTTCTTCAATTTAATATTTCCATCAATAATACATTAATTTTTTTCCAAAAAATCTTTTATATATTAAGACCCATCAAATTAGAGTAAATTTTTTGATAGATATATAACAATATAATTTCTTTTTTTTCCATTAACATTCATGTTTCATTTGTAAATAAAAGTCATATGTGAATTTTTATCACTATGTGGATACCCTATTTTAGTTGCCTCAATAATATCTAAGAAAATTGAATTATGGTAAGGAATAATTTTTATTTTTTAAATATTATAATTTTTTCCACCAATATATAGAATTCCACGACTATTTACAGAATTGATATTACCCACATAAATATTCAATAGGTAAAAATTCTTTATAATGCAGCCTGATGTTCCTCAGGTTTACTGAATCACTAATAAGGAGGGTGAATCACTGATTTCTTATTTAAAAAGATTATATTTAGGAAACATAATCTCTAAAACATGTTATATTTATATTAATTATCATCATTAAATAACACTCAATTTCATTAAAATGTCAGAAAGTAAACTATGTACACATGATTTAAAAGAATTATCCTCTTTGTGATAACATACATCCATGTCATAGTCACTCTCATGGGAATAAGAAAACTCAATGTTATGAAAAAGTGAATAGAAATTTTTTCCAATATCATTAGATACTTTATATGTCTTGATTTAAAATATTATACTAACTCTAATATTTTAATAATTTTTAATAAAATTATTTGTTCCATAAATATATTGAAAACATTGAATACATTATTATACACAACGGTCCATCAAGAAATATTTTTCAAATCATTCTCTATGTGATAAACCTACATATAATGGATTGTGATTTATAGAATCAAATCAATAGACCTTTTCTCAACATGAACTATTGAAAACATTTTGATCTTATAGTATAACCAAACTCTAATTCTCAAACATCTGATAAAATCTCAAAATTATACCCTATGTATAACTCTCCATGTCTGATAACCTAAACATTAAAATGTTGGATTATCTGATTGATTAAAATATTTGGAAACCACCACTAGAACACTAAATTCAACATTTTAACAGTTTGAATCCCTAAATAGGCTCAAATATAAATTTACTCTTCAATTATATTTATATCCTTTCAATGAATGAAAAGGGTGAAAAACCAATTTCATTTTTCATTCTCACTCAAATTTTATAGATTTGAATTTATCAGATATTTGAAATATTTTTATGTTATTCTTGATTCATATTTTGTATTCTAGTGTAATTTGTAGGCATCCTAAATATTATAAACTATTCTATAATTTCATCACATAAAAAGATACAAAACAAATTGATGGAATAATATATAGAATTTTCATATTTATAACATTATAATGTTATTTAATGTTTCTCACAAAACAACAGTTAGAAAAATATTGGCCAAAATTATCTCCAGTTATCTGGTTCTATTGACCCAAATGAAACACCCTCAAATAGAAAAATAATGTTCCATTGGATTACCCAATCTCCTCAACTCTCAATTAGTAAAAATCATTAAGGGGAATTGTTTAATCAGATGTTTCAATAGTAACAATTTTAAATTATTTATTCCGCTATTAAATGTAACATACCTTGTGAAAAAATAATAACATTTCTCTTGAAACAAAAAAAGAAAACATTAATAATTTTTTTTACCAATACAATTAAGAATGGTTGAATACATTGTTCAAACATCCAATGAATTCAATTTCTTGTAGTTACATTAGTAGAAACTCCAAAATTCATGATATTTCATTGATCATTACTTCATATGGTCAACGTAAACTTCCTTATCAAATCCTTACCCGATGGATCGATGCTAAAAACTTATCACATGGTTTGGTGTCATAAACATGTCAGATTAATTGACATCAAAAACTCATCCTATGAATCAAAATCAATATCTTTTCTAATGAATGGACATCAAAATCCGGGCTAATGATCCATCTAATGAAAATTGAATCTAATAGAGTTTCTAATTATTTTAAAATTATCAAATCCATAATATGTAATAATAAATAACACTTAAATATTTTTGAGGACATATTCAGATTATGATCTATGCCTCATTCCTTAAAAACATCCCTCTATAAAAACTGAGAAACTGACTCTTATACAATCAAATTTTTACTGTACCAAGTACCAATCGTCATCATTTTTTCCTATATTGTGATTAATAAAGTGGATTAATTTAGTGGAACAATATATACATCTTTTTAAATCATTGACATATAAAAACATATAATTTTAACTAGAAGCTCCATCTGATGGATTGTACAATAGATCTTTTGACGAAAATATTTTCATATTCACAGAACTGCGTACAAACTATATTTATAGTTTTTTACGAAACTCATTTATCTAATAATTATATTTATTATAATATAAAACTCAAATATATACACTTCCCTTAATTTAAACAAATCATAAATCATGATATTTTCATGATGTTGAGAACATTGAGATCAAAAATGATCATATGATTTACATTAGAATCTTCTAAAATATCTCAATATTCCAAAATTCTAGAAAATAATAAATTTTTATTCAATGATAACATAACAAACGTATTTATCAACATTAAAAATTTTACAAAAAACATTATTATCAAAAATATAGTGGTCTACAAAACGAAAAAATTGTAAAAATATCACAAATTATCTTTAAGGGAAAAAGGATACTACTGATGAATATATGCGATATTTATAAACTAACCATACATCTATAAATATAATATCACAAAAAAAATTATTAACATCCAATATATTGTAAAATAAGAACATCTCTTGTGCATGTCTGTGGATTGTCACCTCTAGATAGTGATGTGAATAATTACAGATTGATGAAAATAAGGATGTATTTCATAAATACCAATTTTACATATGAAATACTTGTTAATTTTTAAGGTGTAATTAATATATAGGTTTATTTATTTTTCTCATCTTTTGAGAAAACATTGAAAAATATCTCTTATATACATTTGGTATACTGTCTCTATGAATGATAATCAATTTTATATCAATAATATTTACATATCACTATGATTAAATGTATAATTATTATATATGAAATTTATTTCCTTTATTATATTTTTTATATGATGGAACCATGATCAAAATAAATGGTTTGGAATTTCCAATCCAAAACATACCTGAAAAACAATATAATTCTCAAATGAAATAGTGATTCTAAAATTTAATATTTAATAAATGGGTGATAAAAAACTATAATTAATTAATATATGCTATGATGTATATGAATTTTTTATTTAATAGATTTATAATAATCATATATAAATTATAAATGATGTTCGAAGAGGTATAATGGAAATCAGACTTGTGTTAAGGGTTTCCCAGCTCACATTTAGATCCATTATACATATTCATATTCTCCGCTTAGAAGTATTTTGTGTGTGTATAATTATCATTTAATTTTATATATTTTTATTATATTTATTGTTACGGTATATAATGTTTCATTTTATGTTATATAACTCTTGGAGATTTCTATTCAATGGTTACCAAAGCTGTAAGGGTTTATTTCACATTGCCATCATCATTCAAGAATGTTTATGTTTACGAATTATTTAGCGGCATTGATTGATATTTAAATATAAAAAATATTCAATTTTCTTCACATATATTATTTCATGACCTATTCAAATAATATTATCATTTCCATATTTCTACTACATAAATTTATTTTGAAAATTTTTTTAATAAAATATGGCATCATTTAAAGATTCTCTAGAAAAACCTTTTACCCATATCCATGTTTGCAAAAAAATAGATTCATAAATGATTTTAACATTCTATAATTGAATTTTAATTTTTTTACCCATTTTAATTTTTTACAAAATGGTTTTAATGCAATGTTAATTTGATTTTTTGAATGGGTTAGTTTTTTATATTATTATAATATAATTAAAATAATGATCTCTTAACTTGCATTGAATATATAGAATTACTTGTCATCACAGACAATAAAATTTACAAAGCCCCCATTACATGTTTTGCAAATATATTTTTAAACAAATTAGGTTATCTAATATTTTGATATGTTTAATCTTTGAATAGATATTTTTCATGTGAAAGGGTATTTTTTCAATAATATTTCAATTTTATTTTTGTATTTATATTAATAAAATACAAAAACCCCTTATTTTACATATGCACCAATTAGGATATATAGTTATGGTATAATAAACCATATTTTTATAGATAGTTTATGATATGTTTTCTTAGGGTTGTTGTGTATTGATTCAATCATCCAAATTAATTTAGATTGATTATTAGATGATTTATTATGGATTTAATATATTGTTACCTTGAACCTTCTATATCAAGAAGGTTTATGATAATACTTATTGGACTGAAATTTTTTATAGCATTACCCTTATTAATCTAGATGGTTTATGATTATGTTTCTTGATTGGGGATATTATTAACAACTCCTGTTCCTAGTTTTCAATATTAAAGTATACATAGAGTAAGGTTATCCCCTTATATATACGGAATTCATTGGTCTTAGTACATTATAGGATAGCAATGACACAAACCCATAATGCATATATAGGACTCATGAGTAAAAAAATGTTGGGTTTTATGAAAATTCCAAAACCATTTATGTAATATACCTCGGTATGAGGTCTTAATGGAGTGGTTATGATATCGGACCATATGCATTCCATTATTACAAGAGTCATTATTGATGTAAAATTCAAGGTAATTATTGAATAATAATTTTTGATATCAATAAATATTTATGAATTATATTTTAATTTTAAATTATATGGGTTGTTATGTCTAATAGTGTACCCCACATGAAATAATGGGTTTATCTGAAATTTTGTGTTGCACAGAAGACTATGTTATACCCAAAAATTAATATATTTTAATATTATAATTTTAAATGGTAGTAGTCACCTAGCTATAGTACTAGTTGGAATGAATAGAACCATGTATATTATGTTCAAACATTTTAATATAAAATTTTTACTTTCTTCAAATATTTTTTAAAAGCTTAAATTTAAAATAAATAAAATTTTATTAATAAAATACTTTAAAATTTTTAAAAGGTAGTTTTATCACTTTTATGGAGAACCATTTTTAAATATAGTTATGGTCACTATTATATGATTTATTTAACTATATAGAATGATACATTGGAAATGGGACATCAAAATTTAATTTGGGTGAATTTTTGGTATTTTTATGATAAAAATCATATTTTAATGAATAATGAAAAATATTGCATTTTAATCCAAAACTATATTTTCATATAATTTATTTCTATCAGTATATTATCTTTTTCACATTGTTGACTGACTGAATGTTATTTTTTATTATGAAAACCTTAGAAAACCAGGGACACACATCACAGAGGACGGAAATAATGAAGGCCAAGTGAGTCCTTCCGGATCCCATTAACACACTCGAACGGAAGAGACTTAAGACTATCATAAACTATCAAAGTGTCCTCTGGCCTGCCCCCAAAATCCATTGCATCGGCCGTAATGTTGGATTCCCTCACACTATAATGGACCATCCTTCCCTAGTTAGTCTCCACTTTTCACCTTCGATAAATATACACCAGATCCCAAGAGATGTCACATTTTCTCTGAAGAGATCTGACCAGAACCTCCGTATCATATTCTTACTCTGTCACCAAGAGTCCTCTCCTCCTGCAAAGAGTCACACCTGAGAGAAGGGCTCTAAACTCTGCTTTCATATAAGTACCTGGTCCATAATATGCACTGAAAGCTATATGAACTAAAACCCAACAATCCCGAAGAACACCACCACCCCTCACGATTCCTTCAAAACATGAGCCATCCACATTCACATTCAACCCATTAGCCAGAGGCTGCCACCTTACCCATCACCCTCTCTCTGAGATCTGTGTACACTGTCTTTCAACAGGGTTTCCTAGTATACCTGCATGCACTCCATTTTTGAAAAGGGAGGATAGTTATACGGTGAGAGATCTTATCCGGAACTGTAGAGCTAACAGAGTTCTCATGCCACCTAACTTCACCTGGTTTCGTGCTTCTCAAATTATTTGGCATATAGATATAAAATTTATAATACATGTTGTACGCTCCCCTATTCTGTTACCAAAACCAGAGAATCATGTCATAAGATGATCCTAAACCGAAAGACACTCCCCATATGGAATCATGTATTGAGAAAACTGAGACCAAAGGAACTCAGTCCATCACCCCTGAAAAAACAAATGCAATGTTGATTCTGAGCAAAACCTCTCACAACAGTAGCAACGCGATGCCATGTCGTCCCCTCTTATCTGAATATTTTCCTCAGTGGGTAGAGCTCGATTTTGGATCCGCCACACCAGAAAATTCATTCTCTTTGGGATTTCATTACACCATGTAATCAAATCTCATTCCACCTCGTTAACATTCCTCTGGACAATTATCCTTTAACCATTCAAATTAAAATGCCTCGACACAACTTTTGTAAAACAACACCTATGTGGTTCATCACTCATAACAACACTTCTAAATAAGTTTAGTTGTGTTGGGTCAAGGTTTTCATATATAAAATCATACCACCTGCGTGTCTCTCTAAAATAGATGTTAGGAAGAGGACATCCCTCATACAGAAGCCTCTCCTCTGTCCATGTATCCTCCCAGAAGTTGATCTCCCCATGGCATATCCCCCATCTGTTGTTGTCCTACAGCACCTGCAGATGTGAAACGATGCCCTTGGCGAGACCCGCACACCGTTCCTGGAAAAATCACCATGCCAACCATATATTGCTTTGAAAAACATTGCCCAGAGGGATTTACTGACAATCACCTCCCAAGCTAATATGGCTATCTGCGCCCGAATAGATTCATGAATATCACGATGACCAACCCCAACCTCCTCCACTGGTCGTGCCAGTCTCTTCTAAGAAGGCCAGTGGCATCTCCCCTCTCTTTTCGCATCCCAGATGAAATACATGAGAATATGCTCAATCCCCTCCATCATGCCCTTCGGGGGATTTAGGATAGAAAATACATGCAAAGGTATTGACAGAAGAACACTATTGATAAGTATGATCCTATACCCAAAGGAAAGCATCTTATTCTTCTATTTGGAAACCCTTCCCAATATATGATCCACAATCCCATTAAAATGATTCTTCATAATCCTTCCACTCGAAATAGGAAATCTTAGATAAAGAATAGGTAGTTTCTTCTGCCCACAACCAAGGACAACCTGTATCATCCTACACATTCTTCCCAAGCAGTTGTTTGATATAAACAGGTGACTCTTTGACTGGTTGATCGACTACCCACTCAGTTAACCATAATCTGTCATAATACCCTTAAGAGATTTCAAATATCTTCTCTAGACATTCAGAAATAACAAAATATCATCATTGAAAATCAGGTGAGATATACTCTCGGAATTCCTTCTACCATGAAAAGGCCTCAAACTTCCCTCTGTCATGCTCTTATTTAGGTTTCTGGATAAACAATCTTGAGCGAGAACAAAGATGATAGGAGAGAGTGGGTACCCTTGTCTAACTCCCCTCATGGATTTGATGAAACCTAAACATCTCCCAAGAAGGGAAATATAAATCCATGGTGAAGCAAAGCACCTGAAACAAATATCACCAAACTGCTCCTAGAACCAATAACCCCTCATGAACCATAATATGAAGCTCCACTACATATTATCATAAGTTTTATTCATGTCCAATTGAAAAATAATATTAGAACCAACAGTTCATTTGTTCAGATTGTGAACCAGCTTACTTGCAATCCACACTGCCCCTTGTATACACTTCCCTTGGATAAAACCGTGTTGTTCTTCAGAAATTATCTTGGGTATAATTTTGGACAATCTCCTGCCAATAATAGTTTCCAGAATTTTGTATGATACATTACACAGGAAAATCGGTCTGATGTGGCTGATGAGAGTGGGATCTTTGGTCTTTGGCACAACCACCACCCTTGAAGAAGATACCCCCTACTCAAGGGAGCCCCCCTAAAGAAAACTCTGATAGCCTCCACCAAACACGGCCCCATGTACTCCCAAACAGCACAGTAGAATGAAGCTGGGAATCCATCAGGCCCAGGTGCACTCTCTTTCGGCATGCTTCCCAGAGCCTCTCTAATCTCCCTCTCCTGAGGAATAATGTAGTTGCACTCATTCTCAGTTTGAGTTATCATCAAAGGTAAACACTCCAAAAAGCTAGAGCCCTCAACGGACTCTCTGTGGAAACCAGCAGTATTCTCACCCACCCACAAACCCTCGAAGTGTTTTAATGCAAATTTTACGGCCACCATCATGTCTGAAGTAAAAGCTCCATCCTCCCCTTTAATATTAATCTTCATGTTTCTCCACTCTTTGATACATTCCTGAAAGAAAGAGTTGTTGCGATCTCCCTACCTAAGACACCTCACTCGGGATCGTTGCATGAAGACCCTCTCTATCTCTAACAGTTTTTCAGCCAGAACCACGTTTCTATCATAAATGATAGAAAAAATATCCTTATCCCAGTAAACCTGAAGAGCCTCCTCTAGCCTGCCAACCTCATCTTGTAAGTTGGTCACCCCATTATGCAAATCTGGTTGCTCCACCAGACACTGTCTAATGCGATGTTTGATCCTTTTGAGGCGATTAACCAGCCCTCCCCAAGATCCCTCCCCCTCTTCCTCCAACCAAGATTCCATCATAATCTGCATGAAACCAGGGTCTTTATGCCATTCACTCAAGTAATGAAAACCATTGCCAACCACAACTTCACGTTTAATTTCTAGAAACAGTGGATCATGATCCGATAAAATACGTGGAAGGTGAGTAACTGAGGTTTTTGAGAAAATATCCATACCATGAATGTTGGTAAGCCAACTGTCCAACCAACTCCATATCTGGTTATGGCCTTTAATGTTATTACACCATGTAAACTTTTTCCCTCCGAAGCCTAAATCCAACAGGACCGTATGCCGCAAGCACTCCTAGAAATCCATCATGCCATACATATTACCTCACCTTCCTCCTCGCTTCTCCGAGTCATCAACAATAGTGTTGAAATCACCCCCCAAGAACCACAACAATGGGCCATATTGAATAGAATTTAAGTGGGTCCAGAGCTCCCTCCTCTATATAGCCTTATTGATCGCATAAACAAACGAAAAGAGAAGAAAAAAACCACCCACCTCAATCTTCATATCAATGCACTGAGGCGTCACACCTACATTCTCTACAGAAATATTTGTCTTCCATCCAACCCAGATTTGAGAATTAATAGGTCCACCATGAAAATAATTCGAGAAACCCATTTTCTTTACAATCCAAGGATGATTTCATGCATCCTACTTCGGCTTTAAAAATAAAATCAAGGATGCTTTGTCTTTCCTACCCTCCAATGATATAAAGGCTCTCTTAGCCTGGGCACCCATACCATGAGCATTCCAAATAATAATGGAAAACATCACTACACAAACTTACGAGTTTTCTAGACCGTTGAAAGATCATGATTGGGGTGCACCAACAGACCCTTCCCCTTGGCCATCGAGTGGGTAATAGGCCCCGAAAAGCCATCCTTTCCACTACTTTGTTTCACTAATTAAACACCTTCATTACTCAGAACATCCAACTCTTCCAATTGTGTTTTCCTCTCTTCCTGGCCACGAGGAAATGATTTCACACCCAACTCTCCCTAGAACAAAGAAACCAACACTCTCCTCTGCAAAGACCAACACGAAGTCTTCAATTCATTCTCCAAACCATTTTTCATGCGGACCATCTCCAAACATTTTTCCAAAGAAACCACGAGATTTCTCACAAGACAATTTTGAATAGCCCCTGGCGACAGTTGTGACAAAAAATTGATTGATGAAGGAGGGGGAGATAGCATTCAAGCTGGACTTCCCAGCGAGAAATACATCTAAACCTCCAACTCACTCAGGGTCACATCTTTTCCCCAACTGGTTGAAGCTGTCATTTGAAAAACCGGACATGGGGACCAAGAAATGAGATCCATACTCCCAAAAGGGAAAACTGATTGTGACCCGGTGTTGTCAGATGGTTTTTCCCCAGTTGACTTTCCCAATGCGGCAACCCCGCTGGGTAAATTCAAATTTGAAACCTCTCGGGGCAGAACGGTCGCATCTGTAACCCCACACCCACCCGGTTCAATTGGGTCCAGAACCAGTTATCCAACCAGATCACTATCGGGGGTCTCCGACACCTCCATCCGATACTGGAAACTCTTCAGATCATGACCATGCATGCCACATGACACACAAGAACGAGGAAACTGCCGATAAAACAACTTCTGCTTCCAAAAAAACCCATCCTCAGATTCAAGTTGCACCATGGAAGGTCTCTTCAACACCAAGTCCATTTCGACACAAATCTGAGGGCTCTCCGCCACATTGAGAATCATAGTGTCATCATTCATACAAAAAAAGGAACCAAAAGCGTTCTCAACCTCCTTCAGAATCGCCAGGTTCTGAAAAGGAAGAGGGAGGTCTGGTAACAATAACCACACCGCCTCATAAGATGATTCACGCCCACGATGGCAGTACCAAGACCACCTGGACAACGTGTATCGCCAAGAGCCACACCATATATCTCCCCTCACACAAGCTTTCACAAAGTCTTCCCTTGAAGCACGATGAATCCAGAAGGCAATCCTCGACAAGTCTGAAACCGCCGCCGGCTGGGACAGCCCCCAAGAGTCAACAATGATTCGAAGAAAACCAAGGGATGGCTTGGAGCGTCCAAAACCTGCCACCAGAGTGAGATCATGGAAGGCCACCACCTCCTGGAGTTCTCGTTCCGAAAAGCTCACCACAGGGTTCTTCGAAATCTTCTTACGAACCTTTTGCTCCACCACAATTAAATGGACCTCTAAACAAGCCAAGCGCACCGAATCCGGAAACACACTACCACCGCCAGTTATACCCTTACATAGGACTTCCCTTGAAGGAAGCCCTAAAAGGATCTCCATCCCCAACTCCTCCGACAACAGCCCCCAAATCCACTGTTGAAACTTCCTCTAAACCCTCACCGTCGTGGAGATGAGTTGGAGCCATCCTCTTTTTTTACATTATTATACTGTATAATTATATAATGATTTTTTCATTTAATATAATTTAATTCATTGGATTATTTTTCAAATTAAAATTAAATAGAAAATCTATGTGAACATTTGAAAATTTTACGTAAAAAAATCTTCTATATTCATTAATGGGATTAGTGTTAATCCTATTTTAACAACATAATTGAATTGTGTTTCAAAAAATGGACATACATGTTTTTAATCTGTATAAAAAATGTAGCCAAATAGGATCAAAATATTATATGATGAATACTAACATTAGAATTTTTTTACCACGTTTAAGGTAAATAGGGTAATTAAACATTAAATTAATATTATAATTTTATAAAATTACCATAAAACATTTCCTAATATTATTGGATGACTTATTATTGAACATGAACATCCTTGTCAGAAATGGTGACATTTTTGTGCCATATTGGTGTGATTATGACATTGAAACTGTTTAATTTAAAGTAAAGGTAAATATGTCGTAAATTTGTAGATTCATACTAAAAGTTTTATATGGGGTTATGTAAGTGATATCTTTGACTGCTAATAGTCATTAAAAATTTAAAAATATTACCTAAATTATTGTGTTTTATGAATTTATTTTAGTAATTAAATAATTAAATTGAATTATGAAGCAAAGAAGATGTTGTAATATATTTACATAAGAAAGAATCTATTAAATAATATAAATAATATTAAAATAAATATAATTTTAAATAAATTATTCCATACAATAATTTTATGGATTAATAAGAGGTTTTAATATTTTTTTTAATTTTGATTTTTCAAAACAATCATGTTGTTATGATATTTTAAAAAAATGTCATGAATGAATAGTTTCAAAATAGACATAATTCATAATATAAAATATATAATATTTATTTAAATGAAATAAAAAATTTTAAATTCCAATAATCATCCAAAAGGGTTAATTATTTAGAAATATTTTATTAATGATGAATTATTTGGTTGTTTGGCATTTTATGGTAATTATTTTAATTTTGATAGTGTAAATTACTTGATAAAACAATAAGAGTTTCAAAGGTTAAAACAAAAATATAGGTACTAAAAATTATTCAAAATTTTTCTAATTATCAATAAATGATTATATTTTAACCCATAAACATTCTACATTTGATAAAAATAAGTATATAACCATTTATAATCCAAATATAATTTATATTAATTTATCACTTTTAATATTTCCATGTGTACCCATCCCCAGTCCTATAAAATGACACTCATTATTCTATACTACTCACACTTCAAAAATATTTAGGTATGGACATGATCTACCAGAACCCCTTCCTATAATTTCTCACCAGATTCTTTAGGACTTATTTTAGGCATTACATTCTTCATATAGGTGTGAAGGTGTTAAGAAATGAAATCATCTAAAAGAAAGGTAATGTTTATTTTTAACTATTTCTATATTATTTATTCATAGACATAAATTAACTCTCCATAATCCATGATGAAATAAGAAATCCAGTATCCTTAATATACTATGATTTTATTATTTTAATTTCATCACATAAATACGTCTCGAATTTCATCAAATGGGAATTGAACATTTCATTCTTGTGTACGGCGGACTACCGCCTCGCAAACGGAAAAAGTTCGTTTTTCATCTTAGTCTCTAATGAATTTTCATAATGATGTAATTAATATTTATATAAAAATTTCATTCCATATAAATAATTATAATATAAAAAAATATAGTTTATGTTCTTACATACCATGCACATAAAAGTGGTAACGTCATTCGTCTGTACTTGTGAACTATAACATCGACGAAGAAATGTGAATCGCATTTATTCACCACATCCCTTGTATGATATGTATATAATTATCTTTAAATTATTTTTATGATTATATTATTATTATTATTATTTGAAATATAAAATAATAATTACCTTACTTATCTAATGACCAATTAAAAATGGAAATTTTACTCGTACTTACCTATGGCGTAACATCTACATGATTACTACATGGTTAATTTTTTATTACCAGAAATAATGTTTTGATTGAAAAGAATAAAGGATGTATAAAAGTGAGACTTTTGTAATGAATAATATTTTGGATAAGATGTACTTATGACTACATGTTTTATTATCATCGTACCACGTTCATTTTCAACTCAAGTACCGAATATCGAAAAAACATCCTATATGAATATTAATAATTATTTAATTGTCATAACATCATAATATGTCATTTAAAAGAAATAATAAACCTGAAAAATTTTCTCACTAAATTATAAATTTACATAAGCATATTATATAGGTATATAATGATTGTACATGGTGAGTCGAATTATAGGTAATGGATTTCATTTCAATCTCATTTCATCGAGATATTTCTTGATAATATGATCATTTAATCATTCATATGGTGTATATATAGGAAATATGACATTTCATATACATATATTTTCTATAATATTGTTATTTATAGTTTTAGTAAATGTATTAATTCAGGGAGATGAAGATTTAAATGTTAAAAGTGGTATAAGAAACTATGAACATTTAAAGATTTAATTATCAAATCATTTTCTTCATGATAAAATTATGAAATTAATTTATATAGATAGAATAGATTATAAAAATATATATCTATCATTAATTTCATTAAAATTTTTCAAATTGAAAAATATTATACAATGAATTTTAATTTCATTACAAAATGAAAAAATTATATTTAAAAAAAAAATCGACGACAATATATTCCCCATCATTGTAACATTTTTTTTATTATTGGATTCCACTATAAGACTTAATATATTTTAAATTTAAAACAATATATTTTTTCTTTTTAATGAATCTTTGTATTTAAAATCATATCTTAAATTAAAATTGTATTCTATATGATAATTCTTTCCATATGGGATTAGAAGAGTTTTTCAACAATGTTTTGTAACGAATGTGTTTTGTTTATGAAATCATACATGAGAATTATATGAAAATGTTGAGCCCGATATAGCTTATACAAATGGTTTATCCCCCATTAATATCGTGAGTAAGCATGAAACCGCTTCAATGATTGGTTTTTCCCCATTATAGCTCACACGTGTAAACTATTTAGCTTATATGAAGGGAAAAATACATTTATATACAAAGGGTGATCCCCATTATATATCTGCAATTCACAAGGTATTAATAATATTTAAATAAGGACATATGGTTATTTTTATTGAAATGTGTTTTAATAGGGTTTTATGTATATGATGCTATAAGTCACCTAAACATGTTTTAATTGCTTGTTATTTCTATTAATGTTTTTCTTTAATTAAAAAACATGATTGATATTAATATGAAAATATTTTGATTAATTCATCAAAATAACATCAAATGGGTTACCATATTAATACTATGATAAAATTTTTCTTTTTTATTATATCTACTACAGATCATTTTGTAAAGATAATAAGTTTTAAAATGTTTTTCACATGGTCTAATAGATATTATAGTTTAGGATGGAGTGAAAAAAATTAATGATGCTTAATCCCAAAAAGAGAACATATTTATTTTTTAAATTTCTTGTTTAATGAAATAAATCGATATTTATATAAGTGTCCACTTCAAATTTATATGGTTTTGTTATGTTATAGTAATGTTCTAATTCTATTAAGATATATACAGAAAAGATCATGAATTAAAATTCATAAATTAACTCATGATTGGGTATTTCTTAAGGATGGGGCCTTATAATTAATTTCCATGTGATTATTAATTTTGTAAGAATATTCATCATTAAGTTTCAATATCAAGTGATTATTTAAATTTAGGTTTTTGATAATAACTTATTTGAACAATATTATATATTGTGTTCATATTACTGATTAAGTGGAATGTTATTAAATATTTACCTTGACATATTGATTATGTATTATTTTTTCATAATAGCTTCCATAATACAAATACACATACTATGAAATATAGATAACCCCTTTTTTCTGATTACTTCCATTAGATTCCATGAAGTGTTTTATGATTGATTTGTCATGATATGATAAATGGAATAATTTTTTACTCAAAGAAAATATTATGTTGACTTTAATGTATTGAAATGTAATATGATATTAAATCATGTATGTATTTTACCAATAATAATTTACTCTTTTGAATTTTGGGATGAAATTACTTACATTTTATTTTAATGTATTAATATGTATTTAGAATCTAGGATTCTAGGGTCATGTTAAATAATAGTGGTATTAGAGGGTGCTTTTTTGGATCCCTTGGGAACCAGATTGAGGAAGACATAAATTACCTCACATAAACATATAATAGTCATTAATTAAAAGATAGTCATTAATTAAAAGAATAGAATAATATTTTAATGTTTTTATAACATTTTAATTATGTGGGTTTTCCATGAAATAAATCCTTAAATAGATACTACAATTTGATGTGGTTTAGTCACATATATATTATAGATTAATAGCATTGAAAATGGCTATCAGACCTAGCTCAAGAGTTACACAGTACATTCTAATTGGTTATACTGAGAACATAATTTAATAATCTCAATGAATTTTATTGGGAAAATTCATAGTTTATTTAAAATCATTTATGAAGTATTTTTAAATATTTTAATGACTTAAAATAATTCCAAAAGAAATTGTGATTAGGATTATGAGATTATCTATACATAATTTTTAAAAAATATGTTATACATATTACTATTTTTTTTGGATTTTCCATTATGTTTCATAATTATATTATCTAATATGTTTTAATCCATTGTTTATAAATATATCATAATTACTGTTATTGGATCTATATCAATACATAAACTTCATTTAGGGAGCCCCTACTAGGTTAACATTTCAGGTTTTGTATGGATAAACTACATGAACTGATCAAATTATAACCATGTAAGGAAAGAATAATAATAACACACTGAATAAAATTTCCTCTATATAGTATCCTACGAATCCACCAAATGGTGTAAAAATGTTAGACCATTTAATAAGTTATCAAAGATCATCACTCAATGTGACAACAATTTTTGGTTTACATAAGAAATTGAGAAGTTATTTTGAGAAGATAATATATTATTTATGAGGTAATAAAATGTATAAACCTATCATAGAATTTTAACATATCTCTCTGAATAAAAATATGTAGAGGTCATTGATTGAATACACAAAGTATGAATAAAAAATAGTGATCATATAGTAGATAGTTTTTATGTTACCCATGTTGGAAATAATATTTTATATCTATGTAATTAAAATATAAGGGGATAAAATTCCAAAGCCTTATAAAAAATGGAGATGCAAATATGATTATGTATGACGGAAAAATTACAAGGATAAAAAGCTATGATAAGGAATACATACATAATTTGAGGTGAAATTTTTAACATTTCATTTACAGTCTTAATCATATCATTTTAAGGTAATTAATCTCCCAAACATTCTAATCATATTAGTACATAATATCATGTGCTATAAAGATAAATAAATAATTTCAAATTACATATAGTGTTAATTGAAATAATGATATGAAGAGGGCTTCTAATCACACTAGAGAAAAATATGGAAATGGAAATTAAATAAGGGAATAATTTATATTTTCATATTAATTTTGATATAAACAGTATGAAATATAATTTTTGGAAATTGTATTCTTCTTCAAATGTGGATGAATGGAAACTCAAATCATTATTGTAGAGGGAACGAATATTCCTAAAAAAATTAATGCTTAAACTATAAAGAGATGTGGTATTATGAAAATGGTTTTCCCATTATAAAAAGGGTTGATTACATAGAAAATATCAAGTTAACAAAACCTAGCAGTTGTTATTACAACTTATAAGTTTGAAGTTCTTAATGATTTAGTGGGTGGTACTTTTTTTATATCCACAAATTTAGATGATTCACTATTTCATCCATGATCATCAAACTCATTTAAATCATCCATTTTTTCCAAGAATATTATATATTTAACATCTACCTTAAAAAGGGAGTTATCAGTCAATAATACTATTAGGACTCTAACCACAATAAGCATATGTCATTCAGTACCCATTTTGAAACATTATCATAGCCTATTTCTAGAAATAATTATTATTATTACAATTGATTCTGTTATAGCCATTCATATGAAATATTGATCAATAAAGAGAGAAAAAATAATTTAAATTTTTTGGATGTTTTTAATATTAATGAAGATTTGGAATTCCATATCATTGATTGGGATAATTCATTATATGATTCAGGTTGAAATCCACCAACAATAGCCCTTTTTAAAGAGATTTTTAGGGGAGAAGATAATACAAAATATACAAATGGAAAAGGTAATCCTATAACTGGAGATGTACCAATTTGTATAGAAATACATTGATTTATAAATTATAGAATTACCTAGACATCCATCAGAGTGTGATGTTTTTTTCCATTGATTTAATCCCAAGTGCATGATCAATTTCAAGTAGACATTATATGATGAACATTAATTAATTAATGAAACAAATCGAAGATTGTTCTTATAATCAATTTGTATTCACTGGTATTTCATCATGGGGACCCCTAGTTTTTTTATATTAATAATGATTGATATATGTCTATGTACATTTATTATAATGGAAGCATTAAATTTATGATAAGTAACATGCACCTGCTTCCTTGTATTGATATCATATTTGATCATCTTAATAGAGCTCTTAATTTATATAGATTGACCTACATTCAGGGTATCATAAATTACTATTAAATATTGATGTTATTCCGAATAAAACATTTTGAATGAGGTATGGACATTTTGTGTTTAATGTATTTCCAATAAATTAGTATATGATCCCTCTTTCATCATAGACCTAAATAATATTGTAATAATGGAATATCATGTTACCATTATTGTATAATTTATTTATGATATCTTGGTGTACTCTAAGAGTTATGATATAGTGACCCATTCTCAACATACATATATATTGCATCAGTTTTTTGAATATTTATAAATTACATAAACACATGAATGTTGATTAAATTATTTTATAGTCTATAGAAGCATAGAAACATAATCACTTTTAAATAATATAGATAAATGATCTCCCAATAAATTATCTGTAACTATCACCCACCTCAGACAAGTAATAAATAATAAATATCATTATATATTGGTGAAAGGAAACATTAGAATCAGTGATATAAGATGTTTAGTAAGTGTAAATAAGGTATATATATATGATAACATGAGTGCATGTGCTTCTAAAAAGAAGAATATCAATTTAAAATCACACCCAACATGATAATGATCATAACATTGAATCATTGAATAAATATTGACATTTCACTATACATGAATTATAAGATAATTAGATAAGAAGATACATGATAGAAAAACAATGTAAAAAGGCATGGAATTTGTGGAATATAAAAATACACTGAATATAATTTCCATTTTTTCATCTTCCACTGCCATTGTTATTATGGAAGATGTATTTCGTTATTGTACCGTGTTCACTATAAATTCCAGTAATGTTTTACTATACCGAACCCACTCCGCATTCTGGCACATTATTACTATACAGAGCCCACTCCCCCATTCATCCATGTCTTTATAATAAGATATATAAAGCATTACCAAATGAATTTTTGGGAGATATAGGTCCCACACATCACAGAATGAAAACCATATTTACGAGTGAAGATATATCATATACATTAATCACATAATAACACATGAAATGTAATGGGTATCATAAATATTTAAGTTTTTCATAAATTATGGATAATGATACTTGTTTAATAGTAAATTAATCATATTATAACCTATAAATATATGTGAGTTTAGTAATATTTTTATCATGTTATAACATTAGGAAGAGAAACATGTCTCATAAAAATGATTTCATTAATGTATATACCATTCAAATAAATAATATAGATTGTACCATTTGATCGTATACCTAGTAAATCCTAGATATCATCATCTAATGTTGACTTATTTGTAAAATAATTTTGGTCCATCTTTTAATCCATTTATTGAGTACAATTACCATTTCACTTTGTAAACATATTTTTAAAAAATAAATCATTTTGTAAAACCATTTTTATTAATAAAAATAATTTTAAAAATTAAATGTATAAAATATTTGGTAAAAAATTATTTATAAATAAAAAAGTAAAATATAATGTGAATCATAAATTATATTATGGTCTTTATATTGGGAAAATATATAAATTATTTACATGTACAAAAACATTCCCTTTTCATTGTAAAAATATTATAAATGTTCCTTGAAAAAAATGAAATCATTCGTTTGGAATTTTATTAAAAAATAAAAATATGTGTAAAATTTTAATGATGAAATAGATTTTAATAGGATGAAATTACATTTTAAAATACTAATATAAATCATGGTTATGACATAAATAGTTTTCTGACTAAAGACAAAAATAAATGCATATTTTTATAAATTTGTTTTCTAGTTTATCTTATATGAAAAAGAGTGAAAAATGTTACCGTTACTTGATGAAACTAAGAATTATTAGTTGATAAAAAATCATGGGAATTATTTTGAGATGGATCTTAATATTTCAATATTGGAGTCTTAATTAGATAAAATCTTGATAAATGGTGTCATAGTAACAAGAATGATTTTCCAATTTGGTACCATTGAATCATAAGCCCCATGATGGTGTAATATAAAATGAAATTTAAAATATTATGAGGATGAATTATTTTTTGATATTAAATTTAAATTATCTCTATATACACGTCCTTAATCAATATAGTTTCATAACATAACATATATATATAATAATAGAAATTGAGAAAGAAACTATAGTATTTCTTCAGTAAAATTTGAATTGAAATCCCTACGAAATATTGACATAAATAGAAAAATTAATAATCAAGAAATTATTATTTCTAATATATAACATGTAAAAGGATATTATACACACTTCAATGATGAAATGAGTGGTGGATATGGAATAAGTCTCGTAGAAATTAATGTGACACCTGAAATCCCCTTACCAAAATTCTCCACTTCTGTCGCACACATTCAAACCTCATGTATTCTAAATATAATTTTATTAGGAACCCAATATAGAAACATATTAATTTATATTATAAAATATATTATATTTTAATTTCTATATATTATATGTTTATTTAAAATATCATATTAATGTTCTGTTTCAGGTAATAACAACTTTTTTATACATTTTTGATATTTTATATTTTTAGTTATCAAATTTTTTTAATGAATTCATAAAATCAATAATAATAACTTTAAATAAATATCATATATATCCATTATATATGTATTTATAGTAATACCTAATGGTTAGTGATATGAAATGAAATGAACCGTTCATGGAGAAAGTAGGTTGTACATATACATTAGTGTTGTTATCGATTTTATTCTTATTTTGAAAGAATGGAAAGTGAATATGTACTGTCATTAAATAATAATATTTATATCATATATATAATATATCATCTTTAAAAAAATGATTAATAAATCTTATTAAATGTGTGAACTAAACAAATTTCTTCACGAGGTGATAGTTTTCCCTGCACATGAATGACGTTATTGTATTCCCTCAAAATGAAACTTATGTAGGAATGATTAATATAATAATTCCATAATAATAATAAAATGAAAAATAATAAAAAAATCATATATTAATATTATTTCCATCCTTATTCCCATCTATTATATGTGGTAATGGAAAAATGAACGACATCTGTTTGTAATGTGGTATCTCAAAGTACAAATAAATGATTATTTTAAAACTAGTTAGATAGATGTGTTTATATTATTTGGTCTTAATATTAGTATAAAAATATATCATTATTTTGGAGATAAATTTATATTAAAAAATAATGATATAAAAAAATTAATGGAGATTTATAATGAAATGAACAAAACATTGATGGAAGATACCTCTTGTTGAAGTATATCCTTTTTGATTTCACAAAATGCATTCATTGGATGTATTTTTTCACAATTTAAAGCTTGTACAATTAATTTAGGGATTTTGAGAATTGATTTTGTTTGTTTTTGGAAAAACCAAATTGTAAGAATGACATAAATAGGGGGTATTGTTTCTAGTATTTCATATGTGGGGGGAGAGGACACATATGAAATTTTAGAAATGAAATTTATTTTTGGAAACTTTTTTACCTAAAAAGAATCAATAATTCAAGAAATTCTCTCAATGAAGGTTTATGGTAGAAATATGACCATAAATTTGGTATTAGATACGTTTATATGTTATTTAGCCCCTTATTTTATATATTTTTTCCATTGATAACCATGTTTTTCTCTTAATCTCCATTATTAATTTTAACTTCTTTAAAAATAATTTTTTTCAAAAATTAATATGGAATTAATTTTGATAATAAATTATTCTTATTTTAAATATGGAATCCATTTTTTCAAATTAAAATTACATAATTAAAAAAAATAATTTAAATTTAATCTTGTGGATGGGTTGAGACAAAGTGTTTTTAAAGATATAAAGTTCAAAATATCGAAATGGTTTTATATCCATTTTCAACATGAAATATATTCTAATGAGAAATGTATTTTCAAACACATAGATAATTTACAAAAAATTATTTTATTTTATTTTTAATTGTTTTCCATTTTATAAAATTGTTATAAAAAATATATATAATTTAGTTATTAGTATTAATTTCACTATGATTATCAAATAGTTTATAACTGTCGAGTTTAAATGATATTTATAATATATCAATGTTTTTATTGAAACATAGTGTTCTATGTCATATAATCTAAACAAATACTATGTCTGGTGAAAAACCCCTAGGGTTATATATAGAAAATGATTGACTTGGTGTTTCATATAATTCTATATTAACATTGTGTATATTTAAATTCAATATATAAAGTACAATTAATTTATTTAGAAAAAAATATTCATAAAAAATTGGGGTATTATATTCAACCCATGAAAATGAATTTCTTCCTCAAATTTAATTATTCATGTAAAAAAATGAGGATACGTATACCTTATTATATTATCAATTTTATATATAGCTTCTTCAAGCGGGTGGTTTGTTATTAAAACATTGACCACATGAGTGGTATTTTTTTTAGAACATTCTCATTATGATCCAAAATCCCAAATGGATGTTCTTACTAATAAAGATAATACACCAGTGTTATGACCTTTGAGTTATATACATGATAATAGTCTGTAATTTACATTATAAATATATATAAATGGAAAAAATTAGGGACTTATGAGAGGTATAATGGAAGTTCCAAATGATAAGATACAATCTTGATATTATCCAGAGTATTATAGGGACCAATATACATGGGGATCAATTTACCTTCATCTCGAATCTCATAACCTTATACAATTGAAAAATTAAATTAAACACCTTGCCACCAACTTCAAATTCCAATTAACACATGTTGTTATCAAGAAATATTTTCTATTAAATATGGTCTTCCCTTATATATTGCTAAATAGATCTAACCTTGACTATTATATCTTATTCTATCTTAGTTATTAATATCATTATTTATGCCAATTCATTCTAGTTCATTGGGGGTTTACATTTCATTCCAATTAGGTCTTAATGAAGATAAATCAGAATTATTGAGTGAATTCCATTATTGTATGAAAACCCTACATGAGAAAATTGTTGATCCCAAAAACAATTGAATTATAAAACCAGATTTCAACATATCTTCTAGTTTTTGACATGTTCTTTCAGACATACAATCCATTTTTGGATGATATGAGTTACTGAAACTCATCTATATATCAACTTCATGCATGATACGTTGAAATAAAATTATGGAATCATTGGATACCTATTAAATATAATTGAATGTGTTGTACCATGCAAACATACCACTTTCTTAATGTATTAAATGCAAAGATTATCCATAGATAATTATTCTCTAATTGAAATAAATTGGGATAAATTAGACATGATATTAAATAATATCTATATAATGTATATTCCTTCAGTTTTTTTGAGGATTCTAGTAAAAAAAATATACAGTGATGTTCTCCCTATTCCATTTTGGAATATGTAATTTATGAAAATTCCCTATTGAATTTTCTATTTCATAAATAAGTTACTATAAAACCATAAATAATGATAAAAAATATATGATATGATGTAACATACCAAGTAAGTAATGAATAATATATATAGTTATCTATGTCTATTTATGAATTATATAGTGTTTTAGAGGCTTAAAATGAGAATAAATCCAACCTAAAGCATGAAATACTCTAATATTTTCAAAAGATTGTTTTAAAGCCTTTTAATGGCGAACCATTTTTAAATATATATTTTGACAATTTTATAAGCTATATATGTCAAAATAAACCTATTCTTTATGATTGGGACATTGACATATACTTTGGATAAATTTCTGGTATTTTCCTGATAATGTTTATTTTTTAATGAATAGTGAAAAGTGTTGTATTTTAATTCAAAATCTATTTTTAATCTAATTTATGTATATAGTAATATTATCTATTTAGTTGGTTTTAAAGTGAAATTATAATATATTTTCACCATTTAATCCAAAGGTGGTAATTGGAATTAATACCACATTGATATTGGACATAAACGAGTGTCAATATTTTGATATATATATATTTTCATAAAAACACGCTATTTGTTCTAGAAGTGGGAATTAATTATTAAATTAATTATTTTATCTTATATGCTTTTAATTTTTTAAAACATACATCATTTTTTAATTCGGAATATCAAATATAGCTTAGGGTTATGTTTTGGTATTTTTCTGAAAAACTTCATTTTTTGATGGATAGTGAAACCCCTAAGTGGTACTTAAAACGGATTTTTTGTTTAAATGATATTTTACCAACACTGTGCTTTGAATTTCAAAAATCTGACAGACATGGTTTTCATTAGGATGTAAAATGTGTTTCAATGGGATTAAAATAATTTTTTTTGTTGAATTGTAACTTTTATGTTTTTAATCGCGGTTAGAGATAATTAGTGTAGTTTAAGGTAAAAATAATGATTTAATAATATGAAACGACCTTGAAACATGACCTACCCTTATTGGATGTGTCATGGACGACCAATACAACCCATGGGTCGATTTTTGGGACCCCATGGAGCCACTTGGGTGTGATAATGACATTAATGCCTTTTCTTTAAAGTAAAAGTAAAAATGACACAAACATTTATTGTTTTACTAAAACAAATTTTACACCGGGATTTAAAAGTCAGGCTTTTTACTATAAATATTAATTGGAAACCTAAATATATTTCCTACATCATAGATTTTTTTATAACTTTTATACATTAAATAAATTAAATTAATTATGACATCATTATGATGCAACAATTACCGCATTATTTAACAATTTAAATAAAATGAAATGATTATGTAAAATCGAAGAACTAAACATGTCAAAAAATTATTGAATGGGTATATTAAGAACCATTATCACCTTATACTCGAATTATATTAATGTGGTACATTTTAAATCCTAAAGTCATTCTAAAATAAAGTAACATTTCATTAACTTCCGAGAGTGCCCCGCCTCTCCTCTTATAAAAGGTCCCCACCTCTACATCCTTATCCACACCTCTCAAGCCTTTGGCTCTTCCAAAACCTGCCTATTTTGTCTCTCAGCATCCACCTCTTACTCTTAGTAGCCTCACTTTGGACAGAATCCTTCCCAAGGAATCCTTTGATCTCAAATCAAAAAGATTTACCCAATTTTATGGTAATGTCTTCACTTGTGTTCATTTGTTTTATTTTGCTTCTAAAACCCCCTAAACTATTTTTATTTATTTCTTTTGTAACAACTCCAGTATATTCAATATACTAGGATATTTTTATGATAATTATTATAGCTACACTTACACACACCTTCATCTAATGGTTAATGAACATACTGTTTCTGTGGATGGTGAATTTCTGCCTCACGAAACAATGATTATTGAACACTCATATAACACCTTCAAAGGTGGCCATTAAGATTTCACTATATTTATTTATGATATATAATATGTCTATGTTTTCCTTAAGCTTATTTATTTTGCATTTATGTCATACCTTAATGGTTTCCATTTTGGTTAAATGCAATATCTTCATTTTAAGTAGTGTGTACTACCACACCCTCAAAGTGATTTGATTCGTTAATACCTAATGTGGTACATATAAAGGATATATTTAAGGATATTACATATGATATTATACTGGAATTATAATATACCTCTATATAATTATTATTTCTTTCCATTAAATTTGGAGATAGAAATGAATGTAGCATTCATGCGTACGTACGACTTACAGTCTCCATGAACGGTGCATTAAATTTATTATCCCCTAATGTAAAGTACTATTATAAGTACATATATATAATGGATATATATGATGTATGATACATCAAAATGATTAATATAATTCTGGAATTAAAATATACATATCTCTCATTTAGTTTTAATTCCATTAGTATGACATAGAAATGAGTCTCCATGAACGGTGCACTTCATTTCTTACCACTAAATGAATATGTAATATTATAAATTCTTGTATATACATAACATATATGATATATGGCATCTACATCATGAATATCATTCTTGAGATAATGGATATTTTACTACGTGAACAATTTGTAAATATAAGAAGTTCACTTTTGAATCAATTACCAAATATCTACAAAACGACTTTATTAACATAAATGATTACATGTGTTCATAACATTGTAATAAGTGACATAAAAGGAATAATTAAATTGAAAATGGTTCTTATGAAATTAGAAATTAACTCAAGTTAATTATTCAGGACATTAATGAATGATCGGGTCAAGTCGTACCCGAGGTATGGGACTTCATTTCAATCTCCTTTCATTGAGGCATATTTTTGTTTTATACACAACATTCTTTTATACGGTGTATAAACCCCTTGGACTTTTATGTTTATCCAAAAAGAAATTTTTTTATACGAATTGTTTTACTAAACGACAAAAGGGAATTTTTTTGTCGTACGTATGCGGTGATAACGACTTCTCCGCCGCCATGACCATTATTTGAGTTTCTGATTCCTCTACAAGCCATACTTTTTTTAAATAAAAATAAATACCATGTTTTACTTTTCTTTTATATTGGTATTGAAAATGGTTTTCATAATGTCTTTATTATATAAATGTGTTGTATTGATATCATGTGATTAAAATGTGGAAATGATATGTTTCCTTTATGCATGTTTTATATGATACGATTATGTTATCGTTCATTGGAATTTTTATGAAGACGGGTGGTTCCGTGATAAACTAAGGGTGGGTGAGCCCGATATAGCTCTCCAATGCATTGGGTAACACGAAGCAGTTAAACGATAAGTTTTCTCCGAAGCGATTTATGGAATATATTGTGATGGGTATTCCAAACGTAACCAAGAGGGTTACTCCGTACTTAAGAATTTTATGAATGCCTCAAGTTACCGTTATGACTTATGATTTCTATGATTTATTCATGATTGATGAGGTATGTTAAAGTGATTATGTTTTGTGGGTAAAGTATCATTTCATTCTTATGTATATATGAATTCATGTTTCCTTCCAATATTTTTATAACCTTTACTGTGCTTTTTATGCTCATCCCATGATTTTGAAATTTTTTTCACAGGTCCAGGGAATGGTAAATGATATGAAGAGAGTGTCAAGGAAGTGTCAAGAAAGAATCCATGTTTTATTTTAAATATTTTTTTGTTGATTGGAAAAATTAATACTATCTTTTATGTAACCACATTGATTAAATGTGGAATATAATGCATGATTTATGATCTAATTCTATAAAACTCTAAACCTGAAATGATCTTCAACGTTTATTCGTGATGTAACTCAAGAGTAAGTAATGTTTATGGTTGGGGCCTTTTTATTGGTATCAGAGGTCAGTTTAGATAACTTAAAGAGTTAGAATTCTGTTAAATGATTATCAAAAAATACCTTTTTATGGTCAAATTGAAATGATATATAATTTGAAGATTACCATATTGCATCATCTAAGACATGTTTTTTCATAATGGTTTTCCGTAGAGGAAATAGGGAAGCAGTTCTTGGAAGGCATACAGACGGAAATAAACTTCTGAATCAGCATCCTGAGATGGTCCGAATTGGAACTGAACAATTTGTTGCAGTAATGGTGAAGTTGACTCAAGCGATAAATGGTGGTGGTGTCCATGCACGAGATCAACCAGATCGACTAAAAAGGAACATGTATGTGGTGCAACATTTCATGAGGTATCATCCCCCATCATTCAGAGGATCATATGACCCTATGCTAGATGAAGGGTGGATTAAAGCACTGGAGAATATTTCTGATGTCATGGAGTGTTCAAACAATCAAAAGTTTAGTCTTGCAATTTACCATTTGGAGGGTGAATCAGATCAGTGGTGGTCGATGGAGAAAAATATCAAGGACACTGATTATATTGATTCTATCGGCTAGGATGAATTCAAGGGGTTGTTTCTTGAGAAGTATTTTCCTAAAGATGTTCGACGTGGTATGGAAAAACAATTCCTGGAATTGAGGCACGAAGAGGACTCAGTGGCTACCTATGGATAAGAGTTCACTCGATTGGCAAGGTATGCTCCAAATTTTATTTGAGACCTTGATGGTAAAATCAATTGTTTTTACTCAGGATTAAAGCCAAAATATCGAAGGGATTTAGCTTCTCGTGAGTTTAAAAGTTAGGAAAATATTGTTTTATGTGTTGAGAAGGTGGAAATGGAGTTTGCCGATGATCAAGTGTTCTATTAAACTAACAGAATAAGAGACTGAGGTGGCAGGATAATGGAAATAATTCTTCAAAAAAAGTCTGATGGTAAGAAAACTATGTTTCAAGTTTGTGTTAAATGTGGTAAATGGAATACTGGGGAATATCTTCTGAATTCTGGAAAGCGCTACTGATGTGGTATGATGGGACATAAGGCTCGTGATTGCACTGAAAAAGATCAGGGTAATGGTAAGACCAAATTTGATTTGCAGTTAGTGAAATGTTTTAAGTGCAATGAGATGGGTCACTATGCAAAAGAGTGTCTGAAAAAGAGAATGAGTGATGGGAAGCGGTTAGACTACATGCCGAAAGGGGTGGTGAAATCCTTTGAAACTACTTTAGCAGATTTCGGGCCATCAAATTAATTTGTATCAGGTAATTTGTTTTTTCAGATTTTTACAGTGTGTTGTTTGATTCGGGGTCTACACATTCTTTCTTCTCTAATAACTTTTCAAGTAAAATGGGAATACCATCTCAAGAAATGACTCCTGAACATGTGGTAAAAACACCTGGGGTAAATGTTGAGGCAAAAATAATTTATAAGAATCTTCCTATCCTTATCCGTGGAAAGAACCTACTTGCGATCCTTATTGTTTTACCTCTAGTGGAGTTTGATGTTATCCTTAGTATGGATTGGATCTCTATTTTCCCTGCTATGATTTACTGTAGAGCTAAAGAAGCTTTTTTCAGAAATAATTTTAGTTTGTGAACATTAATGAACCCTTATTGTTGATAACATATCAAGAGGCCGAGAAACTTGTAAAAAATTGAAATGAATGTTACTTTTCACATATCATTAAAAACAATGGAACTGATTAGATTAATGATGTCCCAATGGTAAATGAGTATCCTGATGTTTGTTCGGATGAGTTGCTAAGAATAATACTAGATCGAGAAGTTAAATTTACTATTGACTTAGTTCATGATGCTAAAACAATTTCAAAAACCCCTTATTGAATGGCTAAAACTGAACTTTTAGAGTTGAAGGAGCAATTGCAAGATTTATTAGAGAAAGGTTTCATTAATCCTAGCAAATCATCATGGGGAGCTCCTATTTAATTTTTTAAAAATAATGATGTTTCTATGAGACTTTTCATTGATTATAGAGCCTTGGATAACATCACTACTAAGAACAAATATCTTTTGCCTCATATCGATGATTTGTTTGATCGGCTCCAGGAGGCTCAGTATTTTTCAAAGATTGACCTGAGATCGGGGTACCATCAGTTGATGGTAAAGGATGTAGATGTTCCAAAAACTGATTTTCGTACAAGATATGGCCATTATGAATTTTTTATAATGCCTTTTGGGCTAACCAATGCACCTGCTGTATTCATGGACATAATGAATAGAATTTTCCATGAGTTCTTAGATAAGTTTGTGGTGGTTTTCATTGATGATATTTTGGTGATTTCTAAAAGTAAAGAGGAGCATGAACAACATTTAAGGGTTATTTTTCAATCCTTTAAAGAAAAGAAATTGTATGGAAAAATAAAAAAGTATGAGTTTTGGTTACAACAAATTTCATTCCTTGGTCACATTGTTTTCAAAGATAGAATAACTATTGTTCCTGCAAAAACAAAGGTTGTTGAAGAATGGCCAAGACCCACAAATGTAATTGATATTTATAGTTTTCATGGTTTGGAAGGTTACTTCCGAAGGTTTGTTGAAATTTTTTCATGATTATCTAGTACAATGGCTAAGCTAACTCGGAAGGGTGTTAAGTTTATCTACACAAAAGAATGTGATGATTGTTTTCATGAATTGAAAAGAAGATTGATGAATGCTCCAGTTTTGGAACTTCCTTCCAGGAATGGTGAGTTTGTTATCTACAATGATTCTTCATTGAATGGACATGGTTGTGTTCTAATGCAGAATGATCAGGTAATTGTATATGCTTCACTTCAGTTGAAAACTCATGAGGTAAATTACCCTAAACATGATTTGGAATTAGCTGGTGTTTTCTCGCTTTAAAAATTTCGAGGCATCATTTGTATGGAGTAAAGTGTGAAATATATACCGATCACAAAAGTATAAAGTATATATTCACTCATATGGAATTGAACCCGAGATAGAGGAGATGGATGCAATTAATCAAAGATTATGATTGTACAATTCATTACCATCCTGGAAAAGCAAATAAAGTGGATGATGCTTTGAGTCAAAAACGTAATTCTTAATTAACAATGTTGCATTTGGAACGTGATACTTTGGTTAAGGATTTGATGAACATTGGCATAGAAGTTTTTATTTCAGGATATTATTCTGTTTTTTTTGGTATTAGTGAAATATTCTCTATCAGACATAATCAAGAAAGCACAGAAGTGTGACAGTGAGTTGCAGGAAAAGGTAGAGCTGGTTTAGAAGTGTAAGTTGCATGAATTCAACATTGATAATGATTTTGTTTTTAGATTTGGGATGAGATTGTGTGTTCCATGTGATTCACAGTTGAAGACAGAGTTGTTATGTGAAGCTTATAGTTCTCCATTTTCAGTTCATCCAGGAAGTACTAAGATGTATAGAGATCCTCATATGTATTACTGGTGGAACAGAATGAAAAGAGATAATGCTGATTTTACTGTGAAGTGTTTGACTTGTAAATAGTTAAAAGAAGAGCAGCAGTTAGCGAAAGGGATGCTTCAACCTTTACCAGTGCCAGAGTAGAAATGATAGAATATTCCATGGACTTCATTGTGTGATTGGTGAAGACACCTCGAGGTAATAATGTAATATGTGTTATTGTTGATCGCTTGACTAAATCTGCTCATTTCCATGCTATACGAGATACATTTTCCCAAGATAAACTTTCTCATCTATATCATAAAGATATTTTCAGGTTACATGGATTTCCCCTCTCCATTGTATCTGATCGTGATCCCTGGATTACTTATAACTTTTGGAAAGGCCTTCAGAAGTCATTGGGTATTGAATTAAATTTTAGTACACCTTTCATCCCCAATCATATGGGTAGTCAGAACGAACAATTCAGACTTTGGATGATATGCTACGTTCTTCTTCGATGGATTATCAGGGAAGTTGGGACCATCATATTTCTTTGGATGAATTTTCATATAATAACATTTTTCATTCCAGTATACAGATGGAACCATTTGAGGCATTATATGGGAATCAGTGTCGAACTCCAGCATTCTTGTATGAAGTGGGTGAATGGAAGTTTATGGGACTGGAATTGGTAGAATAGTTGGCCGAAAAACTTCAGCTAATACAGAAACACATGAGAACAGCACAATGTAGGCAGAAGAATTATGTAGACAATAGGAGGAAGGATCTCTCTTTTGGGGTAGGTGCTCATTTTTTCCTAAAAGTCTCACCATGGAAAAGTGTGATGCGATTTTTTAAGAAAGGAATGTTGAGTCGAAGGTTCATTTGATCATAGGAAATTTTGGACATAGTTAGATCAGTTGCATACCGAGTGGCTTAACCTCCGAGTTTATCTCTGGTACACAATGTTTTTCATGTTTCGATGTTGAGAAAGTATATACCAGATCTATATCATCTTTTGAGCCCAGAGTTAGTTTAGTTGGAAGAGAATATCTCTTATGATGAACAACCAGTCCGGATTCTTTATTGATGGGAGCATGTTTTGCGAAATAAGATAATTAACTAGGTAAATGTTTTGTGTAAAAACCATATGATTGAAGAGGTAACGTGGGAATCTGAAAATACTATGTGTGATAAATAACCCCACTTATTTGATAAGTAAATAAATTGTGGGGAGGAAATTTTCTAAAGGGGGGAAGGATGTAACATCCCAAGTATGTAATGAATATAGATATAGTTATCTATGTCTATTTATGAATAATATAGTGATTTAGAGGCTTAAAATGAGAATAAATCCAACCTAAAGAATGAAATACTCTAATATATTCAAAAGATTGTTTTATCACCTATTGATGGCGAACCATTTTTAAATATATATTTTGACAATTTTATAATCTATATTTGTAAAAAAAACTTATTCATTATGATTGGGACATTGAAATTTACTTTGCATAAATTTCTGGTATATTTCTGATAATGATCAATTTTTAATGAATAGTGAAAAGTGTTGTATTTTAATTCAAAACCTTTTTTTTAATCTAATTTATTTATATAGATAGATTAAAATTTTAATTGGTTTTAATATTAAATTAGAATATATTTTTACCATTTAATCTAATGGTGGTCATTGGATATAATATCACTTTGAGATTGGATATAAACGAGTGTCAATCTTTTGATATATATATGGTTTTAAAAAAATACGCTATTTGTTCTGGCAGTGGGAATTAATTATTAAATTAATTATTGTAACTTATAATTTTTTAATTTTGTAAAATAGACATCATTTTTGAATTTGGAATATCAAATATATCTTAGGGTGATGTTTGGGTATTTTTCGGAAAAACTTCAATTTTTGATGAATAGTGAAACCACAAAGTTGTACTTAAAAACTGATTTTTTTGTTTAAATGAAATATTACCACCTTTGTGTTTTGAATTTAAAAAATACGACATAAGTGGTTGTCATTAGGAAGTAATATGTGGTTCAATGGGATTAAAATAATTTTTTGGTGAATAGAAACTATTATGTTTTTAATAGCGATTAGAGATAATTAGTGTAGTTTAAGGTAAATATAATGATTTAATAATATGAAATGACCTTGACACATGTCCTACCCTTATTGGATGTATCATGGGCGACCAAGACAACCCATTGGTTGATTTTGGAGTCCCCATGAAGCCACGTGGGTAAGATAATGACATTAATGCCTTATATTTAAAGTAAAAGTAAAAATGACACAAACATGTATTATTTTAATAAAAAAAAATTTATCTGGGGTTATACAAGCCATATTTTTGACTATAAATATACATTTGAAATATAAAAAGATTTCCTACAGCTTAGTAGTTTTTTTAAATTTTATACATTAAATAAAGTTAATTAATTATGACATAATAATGATGCAACGATTACCTCATTATTTAATAATTTAAAAAAAACATAATGTAAAATCTAAGAACTAAACTAGTAAAAAACCAATTTTAAGGTTATATTTAGAACCCTTATAACCTTATACTCTAATTATATCAATGTGGGACATTTTAAATCCGAAACTCATTCTAAAATAAAGTATCATTTCCTTATATTCCAAGACTGCCCCTCATCTCCTCTAATAAAAGGCCCCCACCTCTACCTCATTTCCCACACCCCTCAAGCCTTTGTCTCGACCACCCACTACCTATTTTGTCTCTCCACATCCCTATATAACTCATAGAAGCGTCAATTTGGGATTAAGTCTTCCCAAGGAAGACTTTGAGCTCATATCAAAAAGTGTTACCTAATTTTAAGGTAATGTCTTCACTTGTGTTCTTTTGTTTTATTTTTCTTCTCCTACCCCCTAAAATCATTTTATTCATTTCTTTTATAACAACGATAGTATCATAAATATACTTTAATGTTTTTATAATATGTATTAGAGATACACATACACACAACTTCATCTAATGTTTAAAGAACATACTATTTCTGTGAATGGAAAATTTTTTCCTCACGAAACGATGATTGTTCAACACTCATATAACACCTTCAAAGGTGGCCATTAAGATGTCACTATATTTATATATGATATATAATATGTCTATGTTTTCCTTAATCTTCTTTATTTTTCATTTATGGCATACCTTTATAGTGTCCATTATTGGTAAACGCGATATCATCATTTTAGGAAGTGCGGACTACCGCCCCCTCAATGTGATTTGATTTGTTAATACCATATGTGGTATGTATAAAGGATAGATTAATTAATATTATATATGATATTATATTGGATTTATAATAAACCTCTATATAATTATTATTTATTTCCATTAAAGTATATGATAGAAATGAAAGTAGAATTCATGCGTACGTACGTCTTACCGTCTCCATGAACGGTGCATTTCATTTCATATCCCCAAATGTAATGTACTATTATAAGTACATATATATAATGGATATATATTATGTATGCTACATATAAATGATTAAAATTATTCTGTAATTTAAATATACATATCTCTCATTAATTTTTAATTCCATTAGTATGACATATAAATGAAAGTAGCGTTAATGCATACGTACGACGTACCATCTCCATGAACCGTGCATTTCATTTCATACCTAGAAATTATTATATAATATTATAAATGCATGTATATACTGGTTATATATTATATATGGCATCTATATCATGAATATAATTTTTGTGATTATGGATATTTGTCTACGTGAACAACTTGTAAATATAATAAGGTCACTTTTGACTCTAGTACCAAATATCGACAAAATGATCGTTATTAACTTAAATGGTTATATAATGTTCATAACATGGTAATAAGTGACATAAAAGGAATAATTAACTTGAAAAAGGTTCTTATGAAAGTAGAAATTAACTCAAGTTTATTATTTTGGACATTAAAGAACGATCGAGTCAAGTCGCACCTGAGGTATGTGACATCGTCTCATTCTCCTTTCATTGAGGCATATTTTTGTTTTATACACAAATTTATTTTATACGGTGTATAAACCCCTTTTAATATTATGTATATCCAAAAGGAATATTTTTTATAAGATTCATTTTACTAAATGACAAAAGGGAATGTTTTTTTCATACGTATGTAGTGACAACGACTTCTCCGCCGCCGTGACCATTATTTGAGTTTCGACATCGTCTTAAGCCATAGTTTTTTTAAATGAAAAATAAATACCATGTTTTACATTTCATTTTTTTTTATTGAAAATGGCTTTAATAATGTTTTTATTATATAAATGTGTTGTATTTATAACTTGTGATTGAAATGTCGAAATGTTATGTTTCATTTATGCTTGTTTTATGTGATACTATTATGTTGTGGTTCTTGGGGATTGTCATGAAGATGGGTGGTTCTGTGATAAAATAAGGGCGGGTGAGCCCGATATAGCTCTCTAATGCATTGGGTAACATGAATGGTTTAAATGATATGGTTTCTCCGAAGAGATTTATGGAATATAATGTGATGGGTATTCAAAACGTAACCAAGAGGGTTACTCCCTACGTTAGAATGTTATGAATGCCTCAAGTTACCTTTATGTCTTATGATTTCTATGATTTATTCATGATTGATGAGGTATGTTAAAGTGCTTGTGTTTTGTGGGTAAAATATGATTTCATTACTTTTTATATATGATTTCATGTTTCCATTCAAAATTTTTATAACACTTAATGAGCATTTTATGCTAATACCATGTTTTTGAGTTGTTTTTCAATGGTCAATGGAATGGTACATGATATGATGATAGTGTCAATGAAGTGTCAAGAAAGATTCAATGTTTTATTTTAAATATTTTTTCATTGATGGGAAAAATGAATACTATATTTTATGTAACCACTTTGATTAATTGTGGAATGTAATTCATGATTTATGATCTACTTATCTAAAACTCTAAACCTAAAAAGATCCTCAACATGTATTATTGATGTAACTCAAGATTAAGTAATGTTTAAGGATGGGGCCTTATATATAACTCTTCATTAAATCACACCATAATTATTACATTAAATCAATATACATATTTATACATCCTAGTTGAATAAATAATGACTTACTAAGAGATTCCTCCAATAATTCCTTATTCAATTCTATTATGGAAGGAATTTGTAAAAACCCGAATCTGGAGCCCTCCCACTAGCGCCCGGTACCCGGTTCACCACATGATCTCAAGTTCATTTTCCCCAAATGCCAGAGGTTGCCGACTAGCAGTGAGGGCCTTGACAAGTCAGTTGGGAAACTATGACATCATTTGGTAAAGTAGGCAGTGGAAGAATAAACATACACAATAGCGGAAGTAGTAAATAGCATGCAACAATTGAACATAAATTAAAATATGGTTCTGATATAATAATGATGAAGAATGGTACATGTGTCTATGGAAAGAAGTAAGCAAAACAAAATTCTGAAATACAATTGAAACAATAGTAATAAATGTAAACAACAACTCCAACAGCATCGCGGGCCAAGACCCGGTTCCATGCTCTCCAACTCCGACCAGAAATCAAGTTCCTAAGGTGGAAGGGCCACAGCCCCTACCTAAACATGAAACATTATTATCAGTTTGGGCCGAAAAGCGGGACCCAAACATTGTGTGAGACTAATCCCAATAGGCAACGACCACAATATTTACGGTCAATGAGTGATATAGAAAAAGTAAATGTAAACAATGCAGTAAACAATTCTACCAATTATCATTCACAATCATTTAATTACTCAACCAGGGAAAACCATCAATGCATCTTATTCCAAGATAAGAATGTAACATAGTAGGTATCTAAATAGACTAACTAACACAAGCAGTACAAAACCCAAGCTTGTTCTATGGCTTGGTGGACTCATCACATCCAACAATCAAAATTCACACTGACTCAATGGGTGACTTAACTAGCAGACCCATATAGTCTAGTAATTAAACAAGGCACAAACACTCTGCGAAGCTCTTACGTCAATTCCCCTATGGTCTTGCAATAATAGCTACAGGCTCTTTGAGGAAGCACTTATGTCTAATTCACCCTATGGTCTCGATGCATGGGTAAACTAAGAACACTCTTGGGAAGCACAAAGTACAATCCTCGTAGGTCATGCATACGAAACTAAAACTAACAGACCCACTAGAAAAGAAATAAATCATCTATTCCCAACTTGATCTCCTGCACTAGGTTCTCACGGCCCTGAGCAGTCTAGTCATGCATAATCAACTGTTAGATGCCCTAAGTAAGTTAAACAAATGCTTGGCTAGTAGCTACAAAATACATCCACAAGCATATAAATAGCAGGCAGTACATGCAATTAAGTCAATAGGAATACTAGCAATGCAATAGGGGTTTCCTCGTAGGCAGACCATGCCAAAAGGCAATAAACAGCCAATACAAGGGAAAACACCCATGGGGTGATCCTCAAACATGATAACAAGCAATTATTAATCATATAATAACTTCAACCATACAATAAATCTAAGGTCGATAAATAAACATTATCAAAAACCTAACCCGAGATACCTGATACATGGGTATCTGTCACTTTTACAACCAAAACTGAATGAACTTCATCGTAGGGCAACAAACCACCTACCTCGATCCATGAAGATCAATATACTTGAACCTTGGCCCATGAATCGGCCTAGAATAGAGTAAATATGCATAAATGTCTAAAATTCTCAACCTCGGATAACTCATGCGAGAGGAAGAATCAGGAAACGAGGATAAAGGAGAACCATGAACTCACCGCTGCGATTCTTCTGCAATCGCAAGAGTTCAATTTAGACAACCAGTAATAGATCTGTGCCTCAGAAAAGAATCGGCCTCCTCGGTCACTCTTGACGGAATTAGGGGGAGAAGAAGGTGTTTACAAGCATTAGGCACAACCTCAGTCCGATTAATTAAATAAAAAGAAAGTACACGGTGTGTACATCTTGAGTGCATGGTGTGTACATCAATTTTCCATACCCTGAAATAACTGGCCTCCACTTCAGCCTTACACACCATGTGTGTGGCCCAAACATGGCCAATCACACAGCTTCGAGTGGCAGAGGAGTACAAGGCATGTACTCTTAAAGTACATGGTGTGTAATCTGAAAATTTCCATATACACACTGTGTGGGTGGCCCAGTCTCAGCCAACACACAGATTAGTGTGGGCGAGGAGTACACGATGTGTGCTCCTAGAGTACACGATGTGTACTCTGAAAATATCAAGATTCTCTATTTTTCCTTAAAAATCCCGTAATAGAGATCCGTACCTGAAACTGAAGCTCCTGGTTCATACAAACTTCCCCCCTTAAAGAAATTCATCCCCAAATTTCCAGAGCATGGCGTAGAAGAAGAAACCTTGAACAACTCTGTCCAATGTGATCGCATATCAGCATCCCTCTCCCATGTCCCGTCCTGTATACGGCCGTGCTGCCATATCACCCATACCAGAGGAATATTCTGGCCACAGAGCACTTTTGTACTACGATCAAAAATCCTGATAAGATGCTAGTTGAAAGATGAATCCTACTCCAACTCATCCTACTTGGGTTGGAAAACATGAGACGAGTCTAAGAAATGCCATTGAAGCTATAAAAAATGAAAGACATTATGCATATCCTGGTATCTCTAAGGTAACTGCAACATGTATGCAACCAGACCGACTCTCTCGAGAACCTCAAACGGCCCGACGTATCTTGATGAACGCTTACCATGTCTCTGAATCCTCTTGTGTCCCATCCTCGGTGCAACATGTAAGAAAACCTGATCCCCGAGATTGATATCTAGAGGTCATCTCCGCTGAACAGCATAAGACATCTGTTGAGACTGCGTTGTAGCCATCCTCTTCTGAATCAACTCTATCTGCTCTGAAGTCTCCTGAACAAGATGAGGCCCCAGCAAAGCCACCTCACCTGCCTCTAGTCAGCATAAAGGTGATCGACATGGCCTACTGTACAAATCCTCATAAGGTTCCATCTGAACAGTCACCAGAAAACTGTTGTTGTAGGATAACCCCACTAGAGGAATAAGCTTCTCCCAAGAACAACCAAAGACCAGAATTCATGCTCGGAGCATATCCTCAAGAACCTGGATTGTACGCTTGGACTGGCCTTCAGGTTGGGGATGGTATGTTGTACTCAAAAGTAAATGTATACCCAACACGCTCTATATCCCCTGCCAGATGTGAGAAGTAAAACACACATCCTTGTCTGAAACAATGGAGTGTGGAACTCCATGGAGACGTACAATCTCCCATATGTACGACTGTCCCAGCCCATCAACACTAATGGTCTCCTTGATCGCAAAGAAGTGAGAAGCCTTCATGAGCCTGTCCACTAAAACCCAAACCGCATCATTTCCTTGAGGCAATCTCGGTAACCCTGTCACGAAGTCCATCACGACATTATTCCATTCCCACTCAGGAATGGGTATCTGCTGCAAAAGCCCTGCTAGTCGCTGATGCTCTGACTTCAGCTATTGACAGGTGGAACACTGCTTAACAAAACCAGCCACATCGTTCTTCATACCTAGCCACCAATACTGGTGGTGCAAGTCTTGGTACATTTTGGGGACAATAGGATGAACTGCCAATGTTGAGGCATGAGGCTACCACATAAGCTCCTCACGCATGTCTGCTGAAACCCATACGCGGCCATGAAAACGTAGCACCTCGTCATCTCCCACTGTCCACCCCAGAGTAGGATCTCAATATGACACACCCACTCGTAGGACTAATCCATCAGGGTCTGATAGATGCCTAATTAGAACTCTATCAAAAAGGCTAGAGGTAAAAGCTACGGAAGAAAGAACCATATGAATTTGTCTGTCGTTCACCTCCAGATTCATCTCAAAGAAAAGAGCCTTGAGCTGCCACTCACTGCTGGCTTCCTAAGCTGCCTACAACTGAGTCCTCTAGCTTAGTGTGTCCCCCACAACATTGCCCTTCCCAGGTGTATCATCATGCTCGAAGTCGAAAGACTATGTGTACTCGATCCACCTCTATTGTCTCAGATTCATGTCATGCTACGTGATGATATACTTGAGGCTCTTGTGGTCAGAATATACCACGAAATGATCACCCATCAGATAGGGTCTCCAACAACGCAAAGCATGAACAACAGCAGCAAACTCCAAACAGTGTGTAGGGTAGTTATTATCATGTGGCCTCAACTGCCGAGATCCATACGCGACAACAAAATCTTCATGCATAAGCACTGCTTCAAGACAAATGCAAGATGCATCACAAAAAACTGTATAACTCTTTCCCAGCTCTGGAAGAACTAGAATTGGTGCTGAAGTTAATCTCCCCTTCAGCTCCTGGAAGTTTGAGTCACAGGATTCTAACCAAAAAAACTTCACCCACTTCTTAGTCAAGCCCATCAACGGTGCTTCTAGGCCTGAGAAGTCTTTTATTAACCACCTCTAGTTACAAGCCAACCCCAAGAAACTACGGTCCTCGAAGACATTCTTAGGCTGCTCCCATGTGACTACTGCTCTCACCATCTCTGGGTCTACTGATACTCTTATCTCTGAGATGACATGACTCAGGAAGTAAATAACATCCATCCAAAAGTGTCACATTTAGAGTTTAGCATAATGATGATGCTCCCTCTGTGTACTCAAAACGATTTAAAGATGGGGTTCATGGTCGTGTTGAGTGTGAGAGTACACCAAGATATTGTCCACAAAGACCACGACAAAGGAATGCAATTAAAGATAGAACACTCGGTTAATTAGTGCCATGAAAACAGCTAGCGTGTTCGAATGGTCGAATGACATAATTGTATACTCTTAGAGGCCATACCTGCTCCTGAAGGTTGTTATGGGTATATCTGAAGGCCTAACGTGCAACTGATGATAGCCGGATCTCAAGTCGATCTTCGAGAACACCTGAGATCCGCGAAGCAGATCAAAGAGAGCATTAATCCTCAGAAAGGGATATCGGTTATTAAACGTCATCTAGATCGACATCTGATAACCCACGCAAAACCGTAATGTACCATCCGCCTTCTTCGCAAATAACACAAATGAACCCCAAGGGTAAGTACTGGGTCGGTTGAAACCCTTAGCCTGCAACTCCTCCATCTGCTTCTTGAGCTCTTGAAACTCAGGCGTATCCATCCTATAAGGAGTTATGTATACCGATGTGGCTCCTGACACAAGCTCAATCGAGGAGTATACCTCATGCTTTGGAGGAAAACCTGAGAAGTCTTCTAGAAAGACATCTAGAAAGAAATCACGCACTGGAGGAAAATCAATTTGAGAGGTTCCCTAATCATCCAGGTATAAACTGGCAATATGGACCGTAACTCTTCCCAACCCATGATGTTATGGTCTAGCTCTGCTTTCCTGGACATCCCATTCGCCCTTTTGAAGAAAATACCTACCCTCTGGTGACATGAAACTCACCATGTGGCGATAACAGGTGACAAAGGCCTAAAAAGGAACTAGCTAGTCTTTTCCGAGAATGAAATCATAACCTTTCATCTCTAGGACATAAAGGTCCCACCCGATGTGACACTCACCATCCTCAAGTGGTCACTCCTTACACTAACGCACAATATTAGTTCTATGTCCCAAATGAGTGTCTAGTGACAATGTATCCTCATAAGTAAGTATAGTGAGTCTAAGGCTCTCCACAGTGTGTACAGAAATAAAGTAATGAGAATATCCGATATAGAAAAGTGCAGAAGATAAAACTAAGGCTAATAGGATTATACCTCTAACTGTGGAAGGTCCAGGATCCTTTTCCTGATGAATCTGCTCTATTGCAAGTGTCTAGAAAATATAGTGGCCCTGTGCAGCAGCTTGATATCCCTGAGCTGATCCCCCATGATTCTGAATACTGTGTCTGTGACCTCTACCTTGGCCTGAATGACCTGAACAACTCATGCCCCAGTCTTCTGTGGTACTGGTAATTCTGCTCCTGAACGAGGGGTAGAAACAGATCCTCCCTTACTTGCTGCTGGAAGAATAACCCTTCAAAAACACTGTAGAAGACCCATCTTGTCGTAGGCTCATCACTCCATGGGATCTCTCGAGAAATTAGGATTCTTATTCTCACTCTTTCCACACTGATAGCATACCACATGGTTGCTAGAAGGAAATTCCATTCCTCCACAAGATTAACCCCACTTTCTCGAGTCGCCTCGAGTAGACCCTCGGTGGCGCTTCCTGCTGTCAGTATGAAACGAGTCACCCTTGGGTGATGAACCGCCCTGGTCAAATGTTCCAGTCTCCCGCAAGTTTCTTTCAGTGATCAGTGCATGGTTGACTATCAGAGTAATAGAAGTCAACTGGAAAATGTTCACATGTGATCTTATCTTTAGTTTGATGCCTTCCTCAATCTTCCTCGCCAAAAATAGCTCGTCATTTCCCAGAATGGTAGCGAAATGTTGTAACTTATTGAAGAAGGAGGAATACTCCATAACCGAAATAGTACCTTGCTTCAGGTTCAGGAACTCCCTGGCCCTGTCAGCCTTCAGCATCACTGGAGAGAAGTAGTTGTAGAATGTACACTAGAATTCGTCCCAAGCCATAGTCTGCTGGCACCATACCTGTGAGACTACATCCCACCATCTCTTGGTGGATTCTCGCAGCATATAAGTTGTGATCTTCACGCGTCTGTTTGGAGGTGTCTCTAGATGCTTGAAGATGTAAATAATGGTTTCTAGCCATGACTCTGCAACCCGAGGTCGTCTATACCCTATGAAAGTGGGAGGATGCTGCTATTGGAAGACTCGTGTCAGCTCTTCCATAGATGGGGCATGATTCTTAGCTCCCTGGAAGGTCTGCATGAACATATTGAAACCCTCTATAAAATGAGAATCCACACCAGTATCCAAAATCACTGCAGGTTCCATATCCAGAACAATTGGCAAAACTATAGGTAGTCCTTCCTCTGCAGTATCAGGCGTACTGCCACTGCCTAGTTCCTAGCATGCAACAGGAGAATGACTTGGTGCCATAAACCTGAATGGTCAAAAGCACACTACAGATTTAGGATCAACAAAGACAGAAAAAAAGAGAGTACAAAATGGGAACAGGAGAGAGAAACAATTAATCTTGAAAAACTAAACTACACGGCGTCTATTTAAACTACATGGCATGTTTAATAAAGCCATTTACATGGGCCTACAATTCTGCCACCATCGGTCGTGAAACATTCCAGAATACACGGCGTGTTGTCCAAAAACACAGCATGTACCTGGACACCCCTCCCTAGCCTGAGTCTCCTTGAACAGCTAACCTTCACGGTCCTCCAAAAACTAGAATGCATGGCATGTGCACTGTGGACACGGTGTGTACAAGCCAAGATTCAGCGGTCCGTGAAACATATTACACGGCCGGCCACATGGCTATCCCCTTACACAGCATGTTCTGAACAAACCCGGTGTGTATCGGAGGAGATAACACCGACCCATGTTGTTCATGACATGGCTAGGTATGTAGAATAATACTACAAGCTGTGTTCCTCTAACACACGGTGTGTACTAGACAGGCTCGACAACCCGTGTAGCAGGTTACACAGCCAGCTACACTGCTGATCCCCTACACGGTGTGTTCCGAACAAACATTGTGTGTATAAGGATGAATAACATTGACCCATGTTGTTCGTGACACGGCTAGTTACCCTGATAAAACCTACATGGAATGTATTTATAACACACATCATGCACTACACGTGCTTTCCCGACCACTGTTGTTGGCGACACGGTCAGGTACACGGTTGACTACCACACAACATGTACATAAGGTACACGGTGTGTCCCAAAAGATTTTCCAACACCCCGTGTTTTTTACACAGATAGTATCATGGTTTATAAACTACACAGTGTGTATGAAGGAAGTACACGCCTGTGTATTCTGGGTTTTTCCTGGAAGAAGCTTTGAAACTGCTCTGAACGCCAGAAACACTAAAAAACAACCATCTATATGCCATATTCAGATCCGTGGGGGCCATACTCCCCGCAAATCAACGAATGGCATCATCAAAATTCCTAAATATCATAACAAACAATGATCCACCAAATTCTGATCGATGAGGGCCCAAACCACCTCCAAGACCAGAGCTTGGATCCCATTCTAAACAGGCTGTAAAAGAAGTAATACTCTATCAGGGAAACAAGTATTTATATCACAGAAACTACCACAATGGCATTCATAAACTATCACAACCTCTATCACAACAACAAGCAATTCTAATGCACCCTAGATGTCATAGTAAAATGCAGGACCATCGATTTCCTACCCGGTGCCTTTATGATGCATGAGATGGCACACCTTCATCTCATCAGGTTACAACCAAATAGAACCATAATAATATAAACTATGACAACACAAAACATGTGCATCACCCAATGGTGAAATATAGTAAACTGTAACATTTGCAAAAACTGAAAATTTCAATTACGAGGTAATATAGATTTTCCATGTACATGGGTTAATTACTCCTGGGCATAGTTAAGTACTAACTACCCAGTTCTTCCTATACCTAACTATGGTCGCAAAAATAGTAAGGAAATAGAATTATGGAAAACTCCTTTGATACTACTTTGTAATGGCCCAAATCTGGAGCCCTTCCGGTGGCACCCTGTACCCGGTTTGCCACCTGACCTCAAGCGTGTTTTCCACAAACGCCAGAGGCTGTCGACTAGCAGCGAGGGCCTCAGTGAGTCAGTGGGGAAACTATGCCCTCATTTGGTAAAGTATGCAGTGGAAGAATAAACATACGCAATATCGGAAGTAGTAAATAGCATGCAAGAACTGAACATAAAGTAAAAGCAAGGTATGATATAACAATGATGAAAAATGGTACATGTGTCTATCAAAAGAAGTAAGAAAAACAACATGATGAAATACAACTGATACCAAAGTACTAAATGTAAACAACAACTCCAGAAGCATCACGGGCCAAGACCTGGTTCCATGCTCTCCAGCTCCGACCAACAATCATGTACCTAAGGTGGAAAGGCCACAACCCCTACATAAACCTGCAACCATATAATCTGTTTGGGCTGAAAAGCAGGACCCATACAGGGTGTCAGATTAATCCCTGTAGGCAACCACCACAAGATTGGTGCCCTACTGTTAGTGAGTAATATTGAAAAAGTTATGGTAAACAATGCAGTAAACAATTATACCGATATCCATTCACATTCATTTATTTACACAACCAGGGAAAACCAACAACGTTTCTTATTCCAAGATAATCGAGTAACACAACAGGTATCTAAAGAGACTACCTAACATAAGCAGTACAAATCCCAATCAAGTTCTTTGGCTTGGTGGACTTGTCACAACCAACCATGAAAATTCACACTGACTCTCAGGGTGGCTTTACTAGAAGACCCCTATATTCCAGTAATTAAACAAGGAACAGACACTCTGGGAAGCTCTTACGTCAATTCCCCTATGGTATTACAATAATAGCTACATAATCTCTGAGGAAGAACATATGTATAATTCCCTATGTGGTATCGATGCGTGGGTAAACTATGAACACTCTTAGGAAGCATAAAGTACAATCCACGTAGGTCCTGTATATGGAACTAAAACCAACCGACCCTCTAGGGAAGCACTTAATCATCTATTCCCTGATTGATATCCCGCACCAGGTTCTCATGCCCATGAGCAGTCCAGGTGTGCATAATCGACTGTTAGCAGCCCTAAGTAAGTTAAACAACTACTTGGATACTAGCTACAAAATTCAACCATAAGAATATAAACAACAGGAAATACATGAAATCATGTCAACATGCATACTAGTAATGTAATAGGGGTTACCTCATAGGAAAACCATTCTAAACGGAAAACAACAACCAAAATAAGGGAAAAGACCCATTGGGTGATCCTCAAACATGCTAACAAGCAATTATTAATAATCTATTAACCTCAAGAATACAATTAATCTTAGGTAGATAAATAAACAAGATCAAAACCCTTACCCGGGATACCCGATACATGGGTATCCAGCGCTTTTGCAACCAAAACTCAAAGAACTTCAATGTTGGGAAACTAACCACCGACCATGATCCTTGTAGATTGATATACATGAACCTCGACCCGTGAATCTACCTAGAATGGAGTAGATCTGAAAAACGTCTAGAACACTCATCCTCAGATAACTCACATGAGAGGAAGAATCAAAAAATGAAGCTAAAGAAGATCCATGAACTCACCACTGCAATTCTTCTTTAATCGCTGGAGTTTGATTTGGACAACCGGTGACAGAATGGTGGCTCAGAGATGAATCGGCCTCCTCGGATGCTCTAGATGGAATTAGGCAGAGAAGAAGTTGTTTATGATTATTAAGCACGACCACAGTTCGATTAATGAAATAAAAAGAAGGTACATGGCGTGTACTTCTTGAGTACACGGAGTGTACTTCAATTTTATGTACCCCAAAATAATCGGCCTCCACCTCAGCCTTACACACTATGTGTGTGGCCCGGTCATGTCCAATCAAATGGCTTTGAGTGGCAGTGGAGTAGACGGTGTGTATTGTTAATGTAAACGCTGTGTACTCTGAAAATTTCTAGATACACACCGTGTGTGTGGCCCAGTCTCGGCGAACACACAAATTAGAGTGGCAGAGGTGTACACAGTGTGTGCTCAAAATGTACATGACATGTCCACTGAAAATTTCAGGATTCTCCATTTTTCCTTAAAAATCCCATAAAAGATATTCGTACCTGAATCAGAAGCTCCGGGTTCTTACAGAATTCATACGGGTTTCAAGAATCATATCATTCCATATTGGTTATGGTAAATCATATGAACATTTGTAACCTTTTTTATTATCTCAATGTCTTCCCTTTTCACCTCATTAATATTAACAATGATAGATTGTTTAATATTCAATTTATTGTGATAACATGTTTCCCTTCCTTTAATAATTATAGATCCATCTGTTTTCAATGCATAAATTTTTGACATTTTCTTGATTCTCTTCACAGATAAGATAAAATGATCTATTCAAATAAATAAATTAACAAAATTGTTTTATTTCATATCAAGGTATTTTTTTGATAAGTCAAAATCATTAATCATCTACAAATATCTTATAAGGATAATATAAAACTCCTTCTATGTGAATGTATTCTTAAAAAATCATTTAATAGTACATATATATAATATTTTTACATAAGTATAATGCCACAATTTCATTAATAAAAAGAATTATTGTATCTAAATACGAATAATGAGTTGTGTCATTTTTCTGTTGAATCATATATTTTCATTGAGAATAATTCTTAACAATTACATTTTAATTAAAAAAATTCCAATCACATTTTGTATCCATCACTATATATTAAATACCCTTCCCCATTATAGGGTTATGTATGTTTAGTTTCTACATCATTCCATCTCATTAGTTCATTGAAATTGTCCTCATATTCTACTATCTTTATGAATACAGAAACATTATGAGTTATAATGGTGATATGATATGATTTCATTGTGATATTCTCCACAAAACATCAATAATTTCATGCGAAACCAATAAAACTAAAGATCTTGGTGTCGGTTTTTGGTTTTATCCAGCATTCAATTGCCTCCTCCATTTATGGATCTTCTGATATACCCTATCTGGAGATCATATTACCAAAATATGAAAACTTTTGAACCAAAAAATAACTCATTTTCAATTTTTCATATATTTCTTTCTTTCGGAGGGACATTATTTCAATTACATTGTAGTCATAATGATCATCCCTTCTCTATGTCTTTAATATAATATTATCTATAAATGATTCCAAATATTGGCCAAGGTAATCTCTATATATGTTATTCATTAAATCCAAAAAGGTACAAGAGACATTCATAGGACCAAAAGGAATCATTATATATTCATAGTTCCCAATCCTTGAAATGAATGTCATAAATATTATGACATCCTTTAAAACATCAATTGATAACATCTAGAACAAAGGTCGATCATGGAAATGTGTAGAGGAATGTGTAGCTGATCGAACAATTCATCAATAAGGGAAACATTTTACTTTCAATTCATTATGAAATTTATTAATTATATATAATCAATGTATCATAACATTGATCCATCATTATTAGTAATAAAATGAATAGGTTCACCCAAAGGTGACACATATAGGAAAATTAATCCCATATCATCGATTTTATATGTTTGTATCTTCAATTCCCGAAACTCAATCATGATTTTTATATTTTACATCAATGATATTATTGTGGAACTGGGCACGAGTTCTATTGAAAACTCAATATCATGTTTTATTACAAGAATATGTCATTATTTTAGAAAAACAAAAAAGTTAATATATATTTGGAATAACATTGATGTGGAGTTTCCCCTCATCCATCAGAGATAAAAAAGGAATTTTTGATGGAAATTATTACCCATAAATTGGTTGAGATCTCTATAATATGTTCATAATTATCATCAAATTAATATCAAATCACTAGTTTTCTTTGAATATTAAATTTGAATTCCCTTCTAGAAAACTGATTTTAATTTATGTAGAAAAATCAAATCCATGCCTAATATGGCATTAAAATAAACAAGAGGTAGAAATACATAATTTATAAGAATTACATTCCAAACAATGTCAATCATAAAAGAATCATTGAATAAAGATAAAATTATCTTACAATTATGTGGTTTCACTAGTAATTCTAAATCTAATAATTTGGGTGGAATCTTTACACCCTTATGAAATTCATTAGATGTGAATGAACGGTTCGATCTAGAGTCAATTAATACAATAGTAGTATAATAGTTGTTGTTAATTGTACTTTTGTCTATTTCATTATCACATCCCGCCTCATAAATATTTATCAAATTAGATTTTATATTGTCCCTTTGTTTAAGAGATCACTAACATCGATCATCATGAGTAACCCAAAGGTTTTGGAACTAGATAGAATAATTCAGATTCTATGGACACATAAATAATTGAATATATTTATTTTGTGAATATTTCCCCCTATTCACATTTTTTGTTGTGTTCTTCCCAAATATTCAATAATTAATTTTCAGATGACCTTCAATTTCATACTGAAAATATTTATTAGTCTACATAATAAAATTTCCCACACACTTTTTCCCACTCCTTATAGATAAAGAAATATGATCTTCTTCTCTCTATGGTTTTTATATTTTCCATTGAACTCCGTAGTCATTTTCTTGTCAAAACCATGACTTTAAGACATAACTCCAACCAATATATATACTTTTATAGTACATCAATCAATAAATAATTATATACTAAATTACCTTATATATAATATCATTCTAAAAAAATTATGACACTGTAGAATCAATGAATCTATGTTTTATGTTGGATGATAATTATAGAAGAATACCTAAAAAAGTAATGTAGAATTATCCTTTTATGTACTGATAAATACATCATAATTTTTCTTTAACTCAACGAACTACATTTCAATCATCTCATGATGAAAAAAACTAATGTAATTTTTGAAAAATAATTTGTAAAACTCTTATGAATCCATGGAGTCAATTTCTTTATGTTTCCCCGTGTTCTTGATAGGAGTTTGCCTTTAAAATTAATCTCCATTAAAATTGAAGGAATATATAATTAACTTTTCATGATCTAAATTATTTATAGTGGAAAATATATTTTCATTTGTGTTAATCCATTGTTCATACACTGGGTGGTTATAAGGCCTTAAAAAAGAAGGTATTCATTTCATCATGATAGTCTATGAATAATTTTGTTCCCTCCTTCTATAATATTAATGTTTAGCATGATTCATATCTTGATAAATCTATTAGATTATATCTTAGGTATTATAAATTCCAGATTCAATAATGATTGGATTCCCATTAGGAAAATAATTTCATTATTTATAGGGATATACATTAATGTTGTTCCATTGGGTTTCATTCAATGAAAAATGCAAAAAAGAATATTTTTAGTAACAATAATCATGTTTGGGAACCACATAATCAAAGAAAATCACTTATAGGATATCTAAATAATGTCCTATATTAAATAATATATTAAACATTATGTTTATAAAACATTATTCATTGTCATCATCAATTTAAATCCATTAAAATTTATATTATAGAGTTTGTGAATTTTCAAAGTGTACACCATAGGAGTTCCAAAATAGGTGTTCGTCAAGGCCTATTTTTTTGCACTATACCGCAATCAAGACTTCTCGAATACGGTGTTTTGGGCTTGTTAACACTATGTAAATTTTTTCCAAATCCACATCTAAAAAAAATCCAAAAAAGTGATGTATTTCATGGAAACTATTCACTCTATCCTTTAACAAAATTCTATGACTTTTTCCTATAGTTTGTCAATACCATAGAATTATCCTTAGAAATGTAACTTGAAGTATCACTAAGGATTTAGAACTCTCGTTTTAAATGTTTAATATAATAAATACTCTCATACCAAACATAAAAATTGCAATATTAACATTCATTTATATTGCATCATTTATTATGTATATTTATTATATTACATAAAAATAGACATGATGGACATAATTTTTTAATTACTTTGGAAACCTAGAAACATAAAAATTGATCCATAAGTGAGTTATATAATTTCCCACTACTCTCTTCACAACTATAAAGAATCATATACATATCATAAATAATTTTTTTCTTCATAACATAGAGGATTTAAATTTATGAATGGTTTATGTAAAATTATTATTACTGGTAAAAATGGAGATATATAATAATAACATGCGAAAAAAGGTTTTAGAAAATGATATTAACATTTGAAAAATGCACCATGAATATCAAAGAAAAAAATAATTTACAATTTCATAATGATTGGAAATTAATTATAAATGAATCATAAGATAATCAAATAAAATGTTCCACGAAAAAATAATATTGGAATAAGACATGGAATTTGAGTCATACAAATAATTATAGAAAAAAATATTTCTATTTTCCATGGTTCACATCCCTAGAAATTATATTACATATAGTAATTTACAATACTAAGTTCACTCCTCATTTCATCCATGTATTATTATACTATGTTCAATCCATGTCCCATTAAACTATGTCTCATGATAGATATAAATATATATACAATTCATTAGAGGGGGATATTGTCCAAACCCATCTAATAATGAAATCAACATATATGTGAGATACATGATAAAATAACTCATCATATCATAACCCCTGAAATGATATTTTTATCATATAAATTAATAATGTCATGGAGTATAGAAAATAATTTATTTATCATAATCACATCATTATAGTATAACACATGCAAATAATTGGGTTTCATAATCATTTTATTATGGTCTAAATTGGGGAATATAAGTGGTTTTTATAAACATCATCCAATAAAAACATAAACCATTGAATAAATTAATTATAATTATATTTTTGTTTCAAACCCCCAGTAAAGAATAGTTATCATAAACATAAGTGATATTAGATTGAAAATAATTTTTTTTAATAATTAAAAACAAAAAATATAGAATACATCCTTTCTCATTTTGAAAAATCATATTTAAAATATTGGATATTTTTTAAAAAATTGATTGAAAACATCATTCTAAAACACAAATATTTTCTAAAATATTATGAAAAATATTATTTATAATTAAAGTTGTATTATTTCATAGGAATCATCAATGAATTAATGGTCATGATGGTTCATTAATCCATAGATATTGTACATGTTAAATGAATATTTCATTTTCACAGTAAAAAGATTAAAAAACTACCTTGATAAGAAAATGAAAATAACATTTCATTTAAAAATTTTAAAAAATGACTAAATAAGAAAATTTGTCTTTAATTAATAATTTATAAATTTTAAAAACAAAATATGTTTTGAAAAAATGGGTTTGAAAGTTATCTGATTTCCAACCAAAGACATGAATTGAGTAAGATATTCATAGAAAAAATATCAAAATAGTATGATGCTAAAAAGAGTTGAAAGATTGTTCCATTACATGAATATATAATGAAAAAAATTATGATGAGAATTATTATTATAAATACAAATATACTGATCATAAAATTACAATATTAGAGTCTTAATTGTAAAATATAATAATAAATAATGAGATTGGAACATGAAATCTTGAACACATTAGTAACATTGTATCCAAAGCCCCATAAAGGAATAACATAAAATGAAAATTAAAATATCAAGTTAATTTTTGGGTTCGTGATATTAAATGTAAAATGGATGTATATATAACTCCTAAAATAAAATATGTATAGAACATAACATACATCTCAAAAAAAAATTGAAACAAAAATCACATATTTTATGAGTATATATTGCATAAACTCCACATTAAATTATTAAATAAATGGAAACATAAATAATAATTAAATTATTTCTATTCATGATGTAATATTTCAAATGAAAATATATTCACCAAAAAAATTAAATGAGTGGGGAATATAGACTATGTCTATTGAAAATATTAGTGAGAATAGAAATCCACTTACCTTAAGTATTGATTCATCTCACACATTAAATTCTATTAAATAATATATATAAGTTCATAATAAAATGAATAAGTAACCATATTCATATTAATTAAACCATATATAATTCTTTTATGACTTTATATTTCCATGTTATTAACAATCACATTGTAATGTTGTGTTTTAGTTTGTAATTTCATTATTTATCATACTGATTGAATTGTTATTTTTTTGGTTCAGAAAATTTTGGCCATGATGTAATAATCAAATGAATGTGTTTCCCATTATCAGTTTATCAGTTTATTATGATGGCATGTGATATCTTCTTTTGTTCAAGCCTTTCCTTTCATTAGTGTGATAATTTGACGTATCATGGAACCATTTTATCAAGTCATCTGGTTCCGTCATATCCTTTCATTAGTACGAAAATGTTTTGTTTCATGCAACCATTAAATCTATTTAAGGAATATTACATAATCATGGTTCAATATTCTACCATCCATTAATGTTGTAAGGGGCGCTATGGATATTAAACAAATTAATCATTCTAATTTAATTATCAATTTGAATCCCTTACATTAGCAGGGTTAAATGGTGATCACACGTGGTAATTGAAATTATGATATTCTCATTATAGGAAATTCATTTAATATAGAGACTCATACACATAGAAAGGTGAATCCATTGAACACCGGAAGAGTGACTCAAATGTGTCAAAACACTAATGTGACAATTATGGCATAACATCCTACGTGGTAAGAATAGAGTTTTGGTCGTAACCACCATTTTTTAATCACACGTATTGATGTATCATAAAGATATGGTTGTAATGGTTACAAAAATGTAATATAAATACAAATAACATTATTTGATGAAATCAGTGGGGCCCAAACGACAAATCCCAAATCAAAAAACCTGAGGGAGGAGTTATAGATCGTCCAACATATAGTTGTACAACTCCCCTCAAAAGCTATCGTCCCATGATTCATCTTAAAAAGGAGCAGATCATACAAAAATGGGAAAACACTCACACATTTACAACATGGTTGATAGAAAGAGAGAAGAAGAACGAATCAGGGGGACTCGAGTACTTAGCATTGCACTTACATTGTGATGAATGGTAGATCAAATGGATCCCTGATGAAGAAAATCATTGAATCACTGTCATATATCATCAGAAATCCCCAAAATGGGAGTAAAAAAGTTTAATCTTGTTGATATATGGATTAGGGAGGATGACAGGTTCAAATTAGATCATTATGGAAAAAATTGCAATTTAACCCAAGAAAAAGGCATGTGCATGGTTTTTCCTCTTGGTAAACATGGTGGAAGGGGTGCTCACAAGGTTAGGCCACAAGGACATGCAATAAACATAAGAGGAGGATATTTTTTTGAAAAACTAAATCCACATGGTATCCCAAACCATGTGATATCTCTTCACAATTTACTTTAAATCGCATGCCAAGTAGGTTTTTCCCAAAAAATGTTATCTCGTCTCCAAACATGCCTCGAAAACCGGTGAAATATTTTAAAAACCCTTTTGTATCTGAATTACATCTAAAATAATTATTTATACATAAATTTAATGGAACCATATCTTAGTGAAAAACTAGGTGCTTAATGTCTTACCCCATCAAAAGAACTCATCCCTAAGTTCACCTTCCATGTTTAGAGAAACAGCATCATAGGACAAGTCTATCCACTGAGAATGTATTTTGGATTCCCTCTTTGATGTATTTTCTTTTACCTATTCATACTGTTGTAGAACCCATTCTATAAGTACAATCCATCCTCAGAGAGCCTTTATGTTTTGGTCAATGATGTATACTAGATACTGCACAATGGTGTCATCTTCATCTAATTGAACATTTTTGATATCAAACTTATGAGACACATTAACATAATCCTCGTGAATTTGAGAAACATGGAATATTTTATTCATTAAACAGTACCTCTAAGGTAGTTCAAACTGATAGAATATCAACTCGACTATCTCAAAGATCTCAAAAGTCCCTGTATAATGATGTTACAACTTCTGTTGCTTCTGTAACCTTCTATTCCTTAGCATGGGTGATACCCAAAGGAAAAAATGATACCAAACCACTAACTCTAGAGTTCCTTGATAGCGATCAACATTATATTTTTGTCTAGGCTAAGTAGTATTCATACACTTCTTGATTAGCATAACACAAGCTAAGGTCTTCTTAACATAACGAGGACCTAGTAGGCATGCCTCACCTAACTCAAGCAAGGATATAGGTAGTTGGAATGGCCTACAATACAAGGATCTAAAGAGATCTATTCGAATTTCACCTGAAACTATTATAATAGTTGAACTCGATGAAAGAGTTATGGTTTTCCTAAGAACCACTAAAATCAAGGACACAGGCTCGGAGCATGTCCTATAGTGAATGTATTTTACATACAATTTTTCCATAAGTCAAAGGGTGAAATGATGTGCTAGAATAACAAGAGTTCTTATATACTTCATGTAAACCATTCTAGAACCATGAAGTGAAACACGAATCCCTATCTGAAACAATTGTATCGGGAACCCTATCTAGTCATATGATCTCAAGGATATAAAGACTTACAATATCATCAACAAAGAACTTTTATCATATAGGAATGTATTCATATGATTTCATAATTCATTAAATGACTACCCATACATCATCACTACCCCATGATGACCTTGGTATGACAAAAATGAAATTCATATCCACATCTTACCATTTCCATTCCAGGACTGGATGTGGCTATACCAATCCATAAGGTCTTTGGTGCTCTGGATTCACTTGCTAATAGGTGGAACACCTAGTGATAAATCATTAAATCTATCATTTCATTCCAGGTCACCAATACTAGTGTTGAAAGTATCGATACATCTTCAAGAATCCTGTATGATATTCCTATTGTGAGGTGTGGGAAACATTCATTAAATCCACTCTCATTCATATAGGGACCCAAAAAAGTCCATGGATATGTAGGATTTCATCTCTATCTATTGAATAATTTGGATGTGGGTTATCTCGTGATATACTCTCATGGAGAACCAAGTCTTCTTGAATCTATAATTGTCTACTCGTCACATACTCATGGATATAAGAGGTGAATTTCAAGGATGAGAGATAAGACTGGACATGACTATCATGAAAATCTATATGACTCTCGAAAAATAATGACATTATCATTTATTCACCACTAGATTTGTGTACTACTTGTTCCTGCATTTTCTGACATAGGTCATCTACAACCATGTTAGGTCCACTAGGATAGATACCCTGGGAAGGGGGTTGAATCCGGGTATGACTAATTAAAACAACTTCCCCTTTTCATCTTGTTTTGTTGTCAAAAAATCCCAATTCTTTCTCTCATTACCATTGCAATGTACGAATGAATCTTAATAAATATATAGGACACATCAGGTTTACATTGTTCACCCCCATTGTGCTACATCCAAGGAGCATACATTGGCGATGTAACTATGTACCAAATCTTCTATAAGCTCACTATTATATACATGTTCGAAGAGGATTCACTATCTATCCTATTATATAACCTCTCATAATTTGAGAACACATTGCTCTTTCGACTGATGTGATCTCACTGCTTCATCAAAAGATATGATCATAGATTATAGACCTGTTGGTATCTTCATTACCACTAATGAATGCATCATACACTATATATATAGGATATATTGAAGTGTAAATTTCATCAACTGATGAATACCACTTTTCCTATAAAACACTGGGAAATTCCTTTTGCAAATACCTTCACAAAGTATCCTACTTCATGAAGCCCCCAGTTTCCTATTATTAAAACAAGATTTCGCAAAGATCCTTCCATTTTGTGAATCATAAACCTTTGTAGAGAGGCTTCCATCATGAATCTCACTGAGCCAACATGGAACACAACACTTTCAAAGAGATTAATTTTCAACTACGAAGCTCCTTTTGCGATGAACGCTTCCTTAGCAAGCCACCATCATGAGTCAAGAGACAAAAAAATTTATGGAAAACTCTATTCTTCTATCGAGGGGGTTGAGGCCTATTTATAAGCTATTCCACCGACCATATAACCTTCCATGATATGTTAGAACCACATCACCTCAAATCACGATGCTCCAAAATTTCCGCCAAAATTATCTCTAAATTGGTATGCCCCACGGAAATATTCATATAGTAGAGATCATCGTAATCATGGAGCATTACTTCAATTCCTTCTCTCCTTCTCCACGATGCTCCACTTGAAATTCCCTTCACCACTGCAATGCTCTTCAACTCTACCGTTTGAAAAGCTCATCGTAATCATGAAGAACACCATCAAATTTCTTCATGTATTCGCAAAATCCACATCAAGAACCCTATAATTTTGAAACTCAGTCATTCTCCATATTTTGAAAAAAAAATCAAGGAAATGCATGTTTTTCAATGCTCACCAATCACTAATTTTTGGACCCCAAAAATTTTTCCAACACATTGAAATGACGCCACCTTGTATCTGTTTGTTTTGTACCACCTACAGATCTTTTATTCCTTTTTTGTTGTTCTTTGTCAACATTGATTGTCAATAGCATCTCTAGAACCCAAAAATTCACCATGGAAACCATCATTGTCAACAAGCACAACCAACCTAAAAATGTTGCAACGTTACCTTAGGGGTTTTCTCCAAAACGCCACATTATACTTCCTAGGAATATAGGTAAGATTAAAATCAAAGGATTGTAGATATTAGACCAATATCCACTATCTGAGGTAAAATTAACTATTAGAAAAGATATATTTTATGATCTTGTGGTCTGTGTACACCCCAACGAAGTCTCCCAAAAGATAGTGTCACCAGAAATTTATGGCATGAGAAACTAATCCTAGATCAAGGTCATGGGTCAGGTAATTTCAATAATGAGTCCATAGCTGCAAAGATCCATACACAATTACACAATATTCCTCCATTAGTACAACTAATAGGACAATTTATGATTCATGATAGTAGATGGTATAACCTATATCCGTCCCGAGAAGAATTTCACAAGGTTCTAAGACAAGCCTCCCTTTTTTGTCCAAAAGAATTTCTTGCAATATTCTAACAAAAGGGACTTGACACTATTCTTTTTAGTTAATGTAAGAGAAGATGTAATATGTAAATAGTGTTTTATGAAATTAATGTAATATCAAAACATCCACAAGAAAATCGTTATGTAAAACATGTTCTCGTTCTTCTCCAAGTAAAGTATAGCACTGAACTTTTTTAGGTCAAAAGATATTTCAAATTTTTATATTATTTGACCCAATAAGTGAACATTGTAGATCCTGAAGAGGTATTTAGAAAGATTTTGTTAAATATAATGCACTCTCATTGTACTCAGAACAATACCATTATGTTCGAAATGGTCTCTACGAGTTTCAGAATACACCAAGATGTCATCCATATTTACCACAACAAAATCACCCAAATAGTGATGAAAAACCCTATTCATCATGTCCATGAAAACAACGAGAATGTTTGTACGATTGATAAACATAACAAGGTACTCATACTAACCATATATGCTACACAATGATGTATGAGGTATGTCTAATGGTCTGACTCATATCAGATGATACCAAATCTCAGGTCATTCTTGGAGTATACCTTGGCTCCTTAGAGCTAATCGAAGAGATCATCTATTCAATGTAGTGGATATTGGTTCTCAGCCTTAAGATGGTTCAACATTCTATATTCCATGCATGTATAAATGTTTTAATCCTCCTTATTTGTGAAAATAAGGGGAGAAATCCAAGAGGATGTATAGGGCCGTATTAAACCATTGGCCTCTAAAACCTCTAAATGACTCTTCAACTCCTAAATCATTATAGGTGTCATCCTTTACGGGGGAATTGTAATAGAGAGGCTCGCAGAAAAAGATCAATTCTAAAATACACCTATCTATTAGGAGGTACTATGGAAAAATCATCAGTAAGGACATCCCTGAAACAATCCACTATTTGATAGAAATAATCTTCTCATAAGTCATGATCCTCCATGAAGAGATTTTCAATCTGGGAGGTCACTCCACCTAGACCATGATGCTCATGTCCAGTTCTACTAGAGTGGACATCTCACTCAACATTATATATATTAACACTACCTTATAGTGATGTAAATGATTCCATACGGAAATAGTTGATTAATAAACTGTGATACCTCACTAACCAGTCCACCCAGAGAATGACATCAAAGCCTATCATATCAAGAACAAAGAGATTCCATAATAAATTCGAACTACCCAACTCTTGGGGATAGTCCATACACCATAATAGTCCCTATATTAATACCATTAATGGTTTATCTAGTGTCATTACACCATAGTAATACGGTATCTCTATTCTGATACTTTTCACAATAGATACAAAGATAAAAGAGTTTGAAAAACCCATATCAAATAAAGCTGATATTATAGTAGATTCTATATGAATAGTCCCTCATACTGTATAAGGTCTCTTATCATGATCCTCGGGTATTGGATATAGTTCATATAAATAACCTAATATACGACCACGTGCAATAGATGGACTAACATGATCATAACTACTTTGACGGTGCGGCTAGTGATTAGGTGTATGTCTACCACGACCAAGACCTCCTCTTCAGCCAGAACTACCCATGTCATTCCATCTCCCTGCATGACGTGGTGTAAAACAACTCGAACCTAAAGGTGGATCTGGTGAAGATCCTTTTCAGATGAAGGAAGGTCGAAGGTCCGGTAGAAATGTTGGAGATGACTCATACAACCGCAAGACCCACACTCAAGTGGGCCTTTATCACATTGACGCTTTTAATGCCAACATCATACACACTAATTACATACTTTAGAGAAATCTATATTGATATTATCTTAGCCATTTCCTAGAATATGAACCATTATAGAATGCATACTACCACAAAAAGAACTACTGTCCTACTGCAACACTTGACCACTATGCCGAAAACTATTGCCTTACCTCAGGTTATGCTTAGTGATAAGATCTTGATAGACTACATAAAAAAACTAGGATAGAGAATGTCATTAATATGTGCACAAATGATTTACTAGATCCAATACTCAATGGTTCTAGCACGCGAAAGCTCATAACATGATAGAAGATTTTACATGTGTGGAAACTCTATGAACCATGTTGAATACACCATGATAGACATAGAACCCGGCGTGAGATGCATGAACTCTCTGGATCTGTCAGCTCTTATTGTTTGCGGAATGAACATAACATAGAAGGATGTATGGAAATCATCCCATAACATGCCCTGATGATGTAATTACTAGGTAATTACATCCCACCAGCACTAGGCTCAATATTGATTCGTTTATAGGTAAACAAATTACTCCTTTATCTACAAGAATATCTAGATTCTAAAAGATACATAAGATGGACACTATCCAAGACATAGTATCCTGCGTACTTCCATATCCTCAAACAATAGAAGGGTTCTATAGTTTAATGTCATGATTCTGATCATCCAGCATAGGTTTATGTCATGGAGCACCATGCATGGACTGTATCAGATATAGGGAACTATTACCAACATGGGACAATGTGCCCAAATCAAGTATATTAGGTTGTTCCAGAAGTGGAACTTCTGGAATAAATAGTGGAGGCATAAGGCCCACTACCTCTAGAGAATGATCATCACCACCCTCCTAGCATACGATATCGAGAATTATTGGAGGCATTGATCTACATATTCTAAGAACATGCCCTAGAAAAATCATAAGAATATAATGGATGCATCAATAGTGGAAGAATAATGTATAAAGAGTCACTACCCAAGGAATATTACCCCAACTACAACTTATATGGCAAGGTATCAGTGTTTTCTCATGTATAATTTTCATTTTTTTTCTCATTTAATTTATAGGTTAACACATTTAGCTTTAATTATCATGAAAAGGATGGATAGGTATGTGAATCCATTTCATTTTAGATTTCATGTTTCACATTATAATAGATTTCAATTTCTAGTGAATCGGTTCCCATACACCTTTCACTAGAAAACCCACCCCATTTTTATATAAAATTAGATCGACTCGATAAATTACTACTCCTAACGGATGAGGGCCCATACACCAAATGAATTGAGATAAAAAATCCCTCAATTGCAAACAAGAGTAAAAGAAGAATATGATTACTATAACAATATCACTCAATAAACACAGACATATCAAACAATGCAATGCATTGAAATTCCCAAAATAAAATTGAAATATGCATGACATGTGAACTCTATGTACATATAATGATGCATGTAACAACTCTCCTTACCCTCATATCATCTGGCCAAGTAGGAAAGAAAATATTCAAGCATAGTAATATTAAACAACACCACATAGCATGTATTTCACCCAATGTGGAAATAATCTCAACTGTAATAGGAAAAAAAAGAAAAAAAATTATATTTTTGGTAACACGACCATTACCTGAACATGGGTTCATGACACCTAGGCACAACTTATGTCCAAGTACCAAGAATTACTAATTTCTAATATATTATCATCAAATACAAAAGGAATGAAAGAAAACTCCTTCTATATATGTTTATTATTTTCTAGACCAAAATGAATCTTTGTGGGTGCCTTGGTCCCATTAGGTTATATAGCCTCAGGAACATCTCTCTAAACACTAGAGGTAGTATAATAGAAGTGAGGGCCTATGGTGTAAGGACCCAAACATTCATTAATGGAAATTTCTCTTGGTATTTTTAAATGTATTATAATGTAAAATGGTTATGTAAAATCTATGCACATCCATGTTTTTATGTTTTTGAATTGTGACAGTGGTTAATATTTCGTCGAATAGTGATCACGTTATTAGTTTAAATATAAGGCCTTAACAATCAAATTAACTCAGACAAATGATGTGATGACCTCATCCAGTAGTATTTCTCCATACGAAGCCCATTTATTGGATCTTGGAAAAGAGGTGGGTTCATTGGTCTTCGCACATGACCATGCCCATTTCTATCTCCAATAGGTTATGCTCGAACAGAACGAGGTATGGGAGAAGTGGAAGTTGATAGAGATAACCACTCGAGCATTGTTATCTGAGCCACCCCCAGAGTCTGTCACCATCGCGTACCTTACACTTATGTCTTATGGGGATGTTTTAAGGGGTTATGTAACAAGACCCTAGTACTATGGTTATGTACTTTATTTTATTATATAATAATTAATACACATTCATTTTATTATTATTACCTTGTAAATTGTTTTTAAATCACAAATAGTATTTTTAGTTAATAATCAACTAAGAAATCTAGTTTGATGAATTAATGGATTTTTTGAAATAAATAATATTTTAATACAATATTATTATTATAATTAAATATAATTTTTAAAAAATTTAAATTATCATATAATTTTATGAATGCAATTGTAATTTTTATTAAGGTTTAAAATCCATTTTTATCAAAACCCATGAATTTTCTATAAATGTCGGTTTTTATTTTAAAAGTGAAAATTAACATATTTGTAAAATTATTTAGATAAAATGAATATTATTACCTGAATGAAGACATCGAAATTATCCAATGGTGAATTTTTCATAATTTTTTGAGAAAGTCATATTTTTGGGTAAAAATTAATTACTATTTAAAATATAATTTGATTTATGACATAATAATGACCCAATAGTTATGTAATAAAATAATATAAATGAAATTTTCAGAAAATATATGTTTTATTCATAAAATAATTTTATTTTATATTTTTTTATTAATTTATTGCTGCCATAGTGTACCCTCCATGATTTATTAAAAACATTATCTTTTTAAATTGGTACCCTTGAGTATGTGACTCACCTCCAAATATTAAACCCTATTATTTTTAGAATTTTTGATTTTTTCCTTATAAAATAATTTTTTCCACTACCAATTGGAAAAAACAATGGGAAAAACCATTTTATGCTTTGTGGTTTTGAGTAGAATAATATGAGGTGTCCCAAACCTGAATAGTAAACATTTCCCTCTCATTTCCTATATAAACCCGCCCAATCTTCGACTTCCTCCTCACTCAAATCCTTTAGAGTTCATCCAATCTCTTTAATCCTATATATTTAGTCTTACCTAGGTTCCCAAATCTCCCAAGAAGACACTCTCAAGCCTCTCTCATGCATTTGGATGCATACTTCCATGTAGGGGTTTCATCCCTTTCTCATTTTTCTCTAATATTATTTAAGTTGTTATGACCTATTAATTTCAATTATAAATTTTGTGTTATGGTTTCAAACCTCCCCCATACATCCTTATTTATGTTTTAATGATGGAAGACCCCATTATCTCTAACTAAATTAATCTCATGTACACCTATTACTATGCCAAAATTCCAAGAGAAATTTCTCTCTCCTCATTTACATTAATGAAATTCTTTGGTGTCATGAATCTAAACTCCATTTATTTTTTAGTGAAATGTATATATATTACCCCATTACAAGATATGTCATTTAAATATGATGAGACACCCCTTTCTCACTCATGAACAATTTTTATGGGTTCTTATGTCACACATTTGAGCTGCCGAAATTGCACCACACATTTCCATGCGAAAGTCATTGTGTAGTGAATACCATTACAATTTCCTTATCTACGGTATTGAACTTAATGATCATTGTAATTCCCCGACCCCAGTTACCCAGAGTCGGTGCATTATTTTTATACATTGGTATGATTATAAGGAATCATGTTTGGAATAACCGATTAGTTTAGTAGTATTGGAAAATAGATTACATAAATGAATGTTATATTAAACTTTATAACATACAACAAAACATAAATAATCCATTGATAACTCATTTTTTACCTTATCTTAACCCTTCATCTCAATCATGAAACAATTCTTGGGATCCTGGGAAAAATAAAACATAGAATGGGGTGAGCTCAAATGCTCAGTAAGTGTAAATAAATTAGTGAAAGCTATAAAATTTTAAGAAATGATGTGAAATAAAAACCACAGCCTTTTAAACAAAAAATTGAACATAATTTGTATAAAATAAATCAAACATTACCATATAAACATGCACATATATATTCTACTAGTTGAATAATCACATGTAATAACTAATTTCATTATTTGATAATTCTGAACGTAGGACATCATTACCACATAGTAAAGGCCTCATTCCAAGACTACAAATAATTTTTTTGACAATGCCTTATTCCAAGACACTATTTTTTCTCATGAGACCTACCGATGCATTTAATAGCTATATCGGGCTCCACCCGTCACATACTAAGTACACTACATTCCTCATAAGAATATGATGAAACATAACATAAACATTCGTATTTGAACTAGCATACGAAATGTCAATACATTATCTATACACCATGAATTGTATAAAAATAAAACATCCACAGTAAAACATATCACAAAAACTTCAATACAATGTTGATGATTTTTATCATAATAAATCAACATCAAATAAGATTAAAATCCATCAATGAATTTTGACATAGATGAAAATGATCAGTAAAATGCTTTGGGAGTGATACCCATTTTCATGGAATTGTCTAAAAGTATCACAATTCATAAAGTAAGTCATTTAAAAGATATTTCTGAATCAATGTGTCCCATAAAACTTTGAAACTTTTCAAAAGAAATATCAGTTCAAAACATTCATGTCCATATAAAACAATACTTCAAATCATTTTGAAAACATGGACATTAAATAAAAATGTTTAGAAAGATAAATCATCAAAACATTTAATATGATGATCATGTTAAATAGACACTACCATAAAACCTTAAAAGATTATTTTTGAAAACATTTTTATGAAATATGTTCATCTATGATAAGTATGACCCAGAATATACTTACAGATGAACAATGTCGGATAATAATGAGATAGAGGAAATAACCCTTACCTTGCACTTTCCATTGGTTGAGGGTACGTTTAACCTTATTTATAATGACCATTTAATGTTATTAAATTATACCAGAACCATATCTATATTTATTATATCATACATGATTCATTTAGGAATTTATACTACCCAATTAATAATTATTTCAATGATAATTTAACATTTCTGTTAATTATCACTTTCTTTATCGCACATGGTTTAACTTGTTACTCATGATCATATCATTTTTATCATGATTTAAATACATAATGAATATAAAACGTTATTTATATATAATATATATTTAGAATATAAATATGTATAATATGATGATATATGAAAAGGAAAACACAATTTATGGAGACAGTAGACCGTACGTACTAATAAATGTTGTTTCTGTTTTCATATCGTAATGAATGGAAGTAAGTGAATAAAATATATGTATGAATATATATATATATATCTCTCCAGTAGAATTATTATGTCTTATATTACATACGTATTAATAATATATGTTTTTATAATCATCGATGAATGGTCAACGTGGAAATGAATCTCATCGGCTCGTGGAGAGGTAATATGAACGTACACACGAGTGACAAAATTATTTTCAAAATATTATAAGGTTCAGAATTGGATGGTATATCATATATAAAAAATAATTATATGTTATAAATAATTTAAATCAATTACACATCGTTATCATACCCATCTAAAAAATAATGAATTGAATAACAATTACACCACAATGTGGAGACGGTAAGTCGTACGTATGCACGTATGGTGAAATGTCTTTCAAAGGATGGATAGAACAATGAATATGATTGAAACATATTTATAATGACATCATAGTATATAGAAGATACGGGATTTATTATTTTATAATGGAAAAAACAATAAAATAAGAATTGAAAGATGAAAGGAACATGAAATATGTGATGACATATTTACCTCTTTTTCATGTTTTTCCTTTTGATTTGGTCAAAAGGGATACATAGGATGTATTTAGGAATGTAGTAGGGCCTCTAGTATGATGGGATGACATTTTATAAGGTATTTGGTAAGGGGTTTTCCTATCCAAATGGCTATGATGGTGTGAAAGTGAGAGAAGTGGGAGTGCCCTTTTATAAGAGGGGTGAGGGTAACCTTAGGAAAAAAGTGAAATATTATTTTATTATAAAATCATTTTAGGTTTATAATGGCTCAAAAGTGGATTATTTTGAGGATATGGTGGGTATGGGTCTCAATCCACTCAACCAATATGTTTTATATATGTTTGGGTCATTATATTAACCTTATCTTTTTGTTTTAACTCATAGTTAATTAGTTTGACATTTACCATGTCTCTTTGTATTTATTTATTATATGGTTAATAAAATTACTATAAACCACCAAGAGAACCACATGTGGTTCACTGATGATAAATATATAATTATATAAGTCTATTTACTGATCCTTATATTTTTAGGAATATAATACCAATTAATAATATAATATTTTTTTAAAAAACTCATTTAAGTAAATTTTGTCACTATTTAGTATTTGGTTTCTGTGAAATTCATCACAACATCATTACTTAGAAAAAGATACATCAAATAAATCCTATCATTTTAAATTAACCTATAAATTTTTTGGATGGCATCAAAACATCTAGATAGTATTTATTTTAAAATTTATTATACCATTTATTTGATTCCTTAATTAATAGTGAAAATATTACATCATCATTGTGTCATAAAATGTTAATTTTTCAATGTCTAAAAATTATAAATAAAATACCATTATATATTAAATATTTTTACCTTTATAATTAATATTTATATTTTAATATATAACTTATATTACACCATGTAAAAATACTTTTACTAGAAGAAATTTGCTTATGTCATTTTTGTATTCATTTTAACATAATTAATATAAAGTTTCATTTTCACTTACAAGTGGCTCCATGGGGTTCCAAAATCGACTAAGGATTCCCATGGTCTTAAATTAATCATAAAATAGGGTTAGGACATGTGTTGGGGTAATTATATATTATTGTAATTTTATTTTGTTACCCTTATTTACATGATTTACCCATTAACCATGGTAAATAAAATATTTACCTAAGTAATTATTCATAATGCCTAAAAATAAAAGTTAGCTATTTACACAATTTTGAGATCCTAATTTCAAATATTGAATCTTTTTTTTCTAAATTAAAAACTCAAAAGTGGAAGAAATTAATTTAAAATTATTTCTCGTTGTCCAAAAAAAGCTCATGTTTAAGAAATAATAACTATCAAAAAATTGACACTTGATTAAGTCCAATTTAAATGTGAAATTAAATCAAATGACCAACATTGGAGTAAATGGTAAAAATATATTTTAATTATACTTTAAAACCACTCAATAGTATAATTTAGAAATATAAATAATTTTTATTAAAAAAGTTGTTTTAAATTAACGTTTAGTATTTTTCACTATTCAATAAAAAATGGATGTTCTCAGAAAAATAAAAAAACATCATCGTTGGATAATTTTGAAATTACAAATCCAAAAATGAAGTCCATTTTTAACTATAAAATGTAGAAAATTTCAAAAAGTATGTATTGCTATTCATTACGACAAGATTGATTGGTTGTGGTGTGTTAGAACTCGAAGTTGCGTAGAATGCAAGCTATTGAATTATTCAAATGGAAGCATACCATAGAAGCTTTGGGTGTTACATTCTCCCCTCCTTCAATAAATTGCATCTTTGAAATTTAAAATATCTCTCTGAAAATAATCGGTTTAAAATAGAAAATAACTTTTTGGAAAACCCACATCGGAAATATTGTTTATAAAAATATAACTTTAAAAGAAAGAAAGAGATGTACAAAAGTCACCCGATATAACCAATACTAGGATTATATGAAAACATAGATACGGAGGAGAAAAAAACCATCACGGTCAAATGGAGTGTTGTAGAAAACAAGATTAGAAGAATGTTAACTACCAGAAAATAAACAAACTGTGATTGTTTTAACGATCTTTGATTCCCCAGTAGGAAAATATAACCGACATCATTTTTGTTATCAGTTACCTTTAATAATTTTTAGGAATTTATTTACGATGTTTACTAAGAGTGTAAGGAAATATACTTACCTATCATGTATAATTTCATTTGTTACTAAAATTTTACCAGAAACTCATCTTTCACTACAAAAGGTAATAGAACGCAAAAATATTATATTTATCCTATCCGTATATGGTTCCATAAAATGAAATTTTAATTAATCTATTTGAAAGTTTAAAATAAAACTTCATCATACAAACCAAGAAATCACGTATTCCAGTATTATGTGATGCACAGTTTTCTCCCTTCATTTGTGGGTTCATGTTTTTTAGACGCAAAAGATTCTCACCCGACCTCCGAGTTGTCCTTTTTATAATAATCCAAAAATAATCTCTAGAAATTATTTAATCTTGAAAATAGTTTCAAATATCAAACATAATATATTACAACATTTATACATATCCAAAATAAATCTTTCCAAACTCACAGTACTAAATTTATAAGGATGTTAAACACAATGAGGATCCTTTTTTTCACGTAAAAACATGTGAACACATTCATCATGTATTCTTTTAAAACACTGAAACATCATGAATTACCATTAAACCTTATAGATTAAATTCATGCAACCTTATTCCTTATAGAATATGGGACATACATCTTCTATCTAAAATTGTTGTAAAATCCTATAATGACGGAATATACAAATCATTAATCATTTTCAAGGTATTCAAGATAATCCAATATAATTTATCCAAATCAACAATATCTTATTCCAAAATCAGTTCCACAATATTAGGACCATATTAAGTTTTATCTATTATTCAACCATGTAATTTCCAAAAAAACTTTACCTCATTGTAGAGTCACTTTTCTTAGAACTATAAAATCTCATGTCCTTAATGAAATTATACTCTAGTAAAATCATTATTTATTTCTATTACATCATTGATACAACAGTTAAATGAAATAATTCTTTAATAACAACATAATAACACTAGTCTTTCCTTCTCATCTGTGGTAGTATCATAACTTGATTATTATCCAATAGCATCATTCGCGACATACATTGATTACTGGGATATTTATTCGAGTAGTGTTCCTACTCCATGCAGATGACGGATTGTATCTCCAAACATTTTTTTTGTATTTTCAAATAAATCACTTTATGGGTGACACAGAACCTAATAAAAATCACTTTGAGGCTATGTGAGAACCAAAACAAGAACCATAAGAAATGTAATGTGTCCAACGGGATCCACCATTAAATACACATGACAGAGCCAAACCAAAACACCAAATCAGAGGAATAAGATGACTTATGGAAAGATCTTTATCAAACCACAATAAAGACACCAACAGATTAGATGAAGCATTTTACATTTGAAACTTTTGTTCTTTCCCTTGAAATCACATACATGGTTTCCTTTATCTCCACACTTATAACAAACTCTCATTCCCTTCATGCATCTACCAAGGTGATTTTTTCATCGGTTATCAGATATGGGAAAATCCTTCTTTCCCATCATCCCTTTAACCATATTTCTCTCTTTCATCCTTTGTTTCTCTGTCTTCCCTTCAAATCCATAGGTCTTATATAATTCATTACTTATCTTATTAAGACATGATACTATTTATTCATATGAAGAGATTATGTGGGAGACTATTTCCCTTCTAAATGTTTTCTTAATACCATGAAATATAAGATATTTCTTACTCATTGGATCATACGTATTGCTGGAGTTAACATTCCTTCTACTAGGATATATTTTTAAACAATTCCATACCCTAGGTTAGTTTATGAATCACAATTCATATTTCCAAACTTGTAAAATGCATAATATAATTTGTATAGTTTGTGGATATAATTCATAATAAAACAAATTCTTTATTAGAGGAGTTATATACTCATAAAACCATCATAATGGTTTGTTAAGAAAATTTTAATTATCTAAATCATTTCCCCCGGAGTGTCGTAACCAAGAGTTCAGCAAGGCCCGTTGTCATCCACCAGTTCCCATTCGAGTCTAGATCAATACGGTGTTTTTGGATTTTACCCCATGATACATATGTGTCAGAACCTCCTCTACGCGATCGTTTCTAGATAGGGATGTATTGTTCGGAAAACTGACAAAATATTTACAGTACGGATATTCTAAAATGTTCTACTATACTAATCATAAATATTTATCATAGGGTAATGTGATCTAATCAGAGTTTATCAGTATCTAGATTGCAAGGTTTTTACTAAACTTCCTCTGATACCAACTATAACTCCCCGACCCCAGTTACCTAGAGTCAATGAATTATTTTAATACATTTGTATGATTACAATTAATCATTTCCCAAAAAACCGATCAGTTTAGTAGTCTTGGAAAATAGACTACAAACATGAACGTTACATTACTCTTTATAACATAAAACACAACATAAATAATCCAATGAGAACCCCATTATTCCATTTTCTTAACTCTGCATCTCAATCATAAAACACCTCTTAGTATCCCGGGAAAAATAAAACATAGAAATGGGTGAGCTCAGATGCTAAATAAGGGTAAATAATTTAGCGGAAGCTGTAATCTTTTAAGAAATATGTGAAATAAAAACCATAGCTTTTTAAACATAAAATTGAACATAATATGGAAAAAATAAATCAAACATTTCCATATAAACATGCACATAGATATTATACTAGTTGAATAATCACATGTAATAACTAATTTCATAATGATGGAATTCCCAACGCCGGACATCATTACCACATATTCAAGGCCTCCTACCAAGACTACAAATAAATTTTTTTTGCCATGGCCTTGTGCCATGACACTATTTTGTATCATGAGACCAATAGATGCATCGAGGAGTTATATCGGTCCCCACCCATCACATACTAAGTCCACTACATTACTCAGATGGAAATTTTGAAACATAACATAATCATTCATATTAGAACTAGCATACAAAATTTCAATACATTATCTTTAGACAACGAATGGTATAAAAATAACACATCCACATTGAAAAATATAAAAAACACATCAATACAATACATAATATTTTAATCATAATAAATTAACTTCAATCTAGTTTAAAATCCATCAAAGGATGTTGACATAGATGAAAATTATCTATAAAATTCTTTGAGGGAAATACCCATTTTTCATGAAATCATTTAAAAGTATCAGAATTTATAAAGTAAGTCATTTAAAAGGAATTATTGAATAAAAGTGTCTCATACCACTTTGAATCTTCTGACAATAAATATCATTTCAAAAAATTCATGACCATATAAATAAATCCTTAAAACTGTTTTGAAAACATGGACATTAATTAAAAAAGTTTAGAAAGATAAATCATTAGAACATTAAAAAAGTTGATCCTGTCAAATAGACCTCCCATAAAACCTTAAAATTTTCCTTTTGAATACATTTTTTTGAAATATGGTCATCTATGATACGTATGTCCAATAATATATTTACAAATGAACAATCATGGATAATAATGAGATTGAGGAAGTAACCTTTACCTTGCACTTTCCTTTGGTTGAGGGTATGTTTAACCTCATATATAATGACCATTGTATGTTATTAAATTATACCAGAACCAGAACCATATTTATTATATCATTCATGATTCATTTAGGACATTATACTACCCATATAATAATGATTTCAATGTTTATTTAACATTTTGGGAAATAATCACTTTCTTTATCGCACATGTTTTAACGTGTTACTCTTGATCATATAATTTTGATCAGGATTTCAATAATTCCATAATAAAATACATTATTTATATATAATATATATTTAGAAAAAAAAATCTATATTAGATGGATATATGAATGGGAAAACACCGTTTATGGAGATGGTAGGTCATACGTACGCATAAACGTTGTTTTTGTTTTCATATCGTATTGAATGGATGTATGTGAATAAACTATATGTAAGTAAATATATATAAATATATATATCTCCAGTAGAATTATATTTTCATATATTAGATACTTATTAATAATATATGTTTTTATAATCATCGATTAATTTTGAATGTTGAAATGAATTTCATCACGTTGTGGTGACAGTAATCCGTACGTATGCATGAGTGACAATATCATTTCCATAATGATTAAAAGGTTTGTAATTGGATGTTATATCATATATACAGAATCATTATAATATTATATTTCTTATTAAAATCAATTACACATCATTATCATACCCATCCATATAATACTGCATTGAATAACAATTACACCACGTCGTGGAGACGGTAAGCCGTACGTACGCATGTATGGTGACATGTCATTCAAAGGATGGGTAGAATACTGAATATAATTGTACCATATTTATAATACCATCACAGTTTATTTAATATACTAGAGTTATTATTTTAGAATGGAAATAACAAAGAAAGAAGAAGTGAAAAGAGAATAGAACTTGAAATAGGTGGTGAAATATTTATCTCTTTTTCGAGTTCTTCCTTTGGATTAGATAAAACATTCTCCTTAAGATGGATATATGACTAAAGGAGTTACTCTAGGATGAAGGGTGGACATTTTATAGGGTATTTGGGAAAGTTTTGTCTAATACAAATGGCTATGAAGGTGTGAAATTGAAATAATGTGGAGTGCCCTTTTATAAGAGGGGTGAGGGGCACCTTAGGAAAAGAGTGAAATATTATTTAATAATAAAATCATTTTCGGATTCTAATGGCTCAAAAGGTGACTATTTTGAGGCTAAGGAGGGTATAGGTTTAAATACACTCAACCAATATGTTTTAGACTAGTTTGGGTCATTATATTAACCATATATTTTATTTTTAACTCTTACTTAATTTGTTTGACATTTACCATGTCTCTTTGTATTTTTATATTATAAGGTTAATAAAATTACTAAAAACCTCCACGTGAAGCAAAAGTGGTTAATTAATGATAAAATTATAATTATATAAATTTTTTATCCAATCCTTAGAAATTTTAGAATATAATATCAATTAAAAATATAATATTTTAAAAAAACATATTTATGTCAATTTTGACAATATTTAGTATTTTGTTTATGTGAAAGTAATAAAAATGTTATTACTTCAAAAAAGATACATTGAATCCATCCTAACATATCATATTCACCAATAAAATTAGTTTATGGAATCAAAACATCCAAATTATATTTAATTTAAAATTAATAATACCATTTATTTGATTCATTCATTAATAATGAAAATACTGAATCATCATTGTGTCATAAATTACTTTAATTATTCAACGTATAAAAATTATAAATAAAATAAAATAATGTAGGAAATATTTTTATCTTTATAATTAATATATATAGTAGAAAATATAACTTAGATAACACTATTTTGAATTTTTTTTTTACGAAATGATACATGCTTATGTAAATTTTGTATTCATTTTAACTTAATTAATATAAAGTGTCATTTTCACTTACAAGTGGCTCCATGGGGTCCCAAAACTGTCCCAAGGATGCCCATGGTCGGACATGCATTATCAAATAGGTTTAAAACACGTTTTGGTGTAATTATATATTATTATAATTTTATTTTTTTATCTTCATTTACCTGATTTACCCTTTAACCGCGAAAAATAAAATATTTATTGAAATAATTATTCATAATGTATAAAAATAAAAGTTACCTATTTATAAAATTTGGAAATCCTTATTAAAAATATGGAATCCAATTTTCTAAATTAATAACACATAATTTCATATATTTATTTAAAATTAATTCCCGCTGTCAAAATAAAAAGCGTGTTTTTAAAAATATTTATTATCAAAAGATTGACATTTGTTTTTGTCCAGTTTAAATGTTAAATTAAATAAAATGGCCAAAATTCGAATAAATGATAAAAATATATTCTAATTATACTTTTAAAATGCACAATAGTCTAATTTAGAACTATAAATTATTATTATTAAAAAAGTTGTTTTTAATTAAAGTTTACTAATTATCGCTATCCATCAAAAAATTGTAAGTTCCCAGAAAAATACAAGAAATTCACCCGAGGCTAATTCCAATATTCGGAATCCAAAATTAAATTTCCTTTTGGAAGATAAAATTTACAAAATTTCAAAATTAGGGTATTACTATTCTTAATGGCATGTTTGCTTGGTTTTGTTGTGTTAGAAATTGAAGTTGCATACAATGCAAGCTATTGCATTATTAAAATGGAAGCGTACTGTAAAAGATTTGGGTGTAACCCACATTTAGTTATTTTTAAAATTCATTCATGTATGTATTCCACATTTATTTACCATGGAATAAATGTTGATGTTGAATGATTAGATATTGTATGATCAATTTGGCACATTTATGCATGCAATTAAATGTTTAAGAAGGGTGTGCCCTGGTAGCGCTCCAATGCATTGTATAAAGTATAGTACCATGATATGTTATGTGAAATGGGTGTTGAATCATGATAATTTAGGAGAAATGAGTTTTTACTCATGCTTCACGTGTAATGAGGGTTTACTAATGCTCTATGTTCAATGACACTTGGCTCATGCTAGTTCCATGTTAAGAGTTCTTGCCACATTTCCATGTCATGATTATAATGATTTATTATGAATTTATGTTTATGGTTCGCTTGTTATATTTCTATATGCCTATTGTATAACATGTATTTTATTCCACATGATATTACATCTTTATTCCCATAATGGTATTTATAGATCACCCTATTCTTATGCATGTCCTCAGTATGTCCCATACAATGCTAAGTACGAGGGAAGGTAGTGGTTATGTAAAATAATTTTTCAATAATGATTTTGTATTTTATGTTTTATGTTGTTATGTAATGATAGTAATCCAGAAAGAAAATATAAATCCCCATCTTCTATGTTTTATCAAGTGAATTTTATGTAATAAATCATGATTATGAATGTTATAAAAGTTCAAGGTTTTCCTTGTCGGTATCAGAGTGTAGGTTTAATTATATTTGGGATTAAGATTATGAAACCCTAAGGAAGCCTTAGAGACAAGAATAATAAGAAGATCCCTATGTTTTTTGTAATTATTGAGTGATTGGTTTATCAATAAAATACATTCTTGTTTGGATACGTGCAGGTAGAGGTGGCTTTGGCATAGATGTATCGTTGGGGTAAAACCCGAAAACAATGCTTTTAGGTAGATTCAAATAAGAACTGGTGCATGAAAAATGGCCTTAGTGCACTCATGGTAACAAAACTACATGAGGATACACTTTCAAAAATTCAAAAGAATAGTATGAACCATTATTAAATGAATTATAAAAAACCCAAAATATATCTGTCCGAAAGTAGACTATGGATAACCCATAATGAAGCCAGTATATTCAAATGTTTAGGAAATAAAAGCTATTTATAAGTCATCAATTTTATTTTTGTCTTTGGGTTATCCTTTATGTGTTACCCATAACATTCCTTTTATTCCATCCAATGGTTGGTAATTGAAGGACATGGGCTAACAGCCGTTGTAATAATCAATGCGGTGATTGTTCTAATGATATTCCCAATCCAATGAGAGAAGGAATCACAAAATTTGTCACGATTCACTCTTAGTTAACTCATTATTTGAATAGAATCATGGGTCAATAAGAATGTTCAAACCATCTAAGAATGAAAATGTCGCTATCAGGAGGATCATGAGACAAATACCACCTACTTTTAAGGGATCATATGATCCTCCAATCGACAAACAATGGATCAACTCCATTGAAAATATCTTCTCCATCCGTAAACATTCCAAACGAGAGAAGTTCTTTCTAGTTGCTTATCATAAAGAGTGTGAAGCCGATCAATGGTGAACATTGACCCAAAATATAAAGCCAGAGAGAAATATCGAGGCATTGTAATGGAAGGATTTCTGGAAGATATTTTTTGATTAATATTTTCCACACCCCTTTTGTTTATGATCGAAATGGACTTCCTTTCCTTCATGAAAAAAGTCAACGAATCCTTCAGAGCGTACCAGAAAAAATTTAAAAGGATTGCACGATACAACTCTGACAATGTTGTATCCCTCGAAAGTAAGGATGACCGCTTCCTTGGTGGGTTGAAGCCTAGACTATATAAATCACTGTCAATCTGTGACTTCAACAGCTATGAAGAATTTTTTTGGGGGCCTCTAGGTTGAAAAGGAGACCATAGAATGACATTGGTATCATAGGGACAAGAAGTGTAAGGTGGACTTCAATTCTATCATTCCAATGGATAAAACCAATGATGCTAAAGAAGATTAATCACCCCACATGCCAATTGTGTGGAAAGAAGCATCCCAGAAATTGCATGAAGGGGGAGAGGAAATGCTTTATGTGTGGAAGATATGGGAACTGATAAATTATTTCCCTTCATTAAAAACCCTATGGTTGTGACAAAGGAGAGTAATGCTCTTTTTGACTCTCAATGCATTGTTCATTGCAATAAATTCAATGAACTAGGGGACCATTAAAATCAGGGCACCAAGCCACAAGTTTTCAATGGCAACCAAAAACCTCCAAGGTAGCAAGGGAGAGCTTTTTCCATCACTGCAATTGAAGCAAACCCTGCCAATAATGTGGTGATAGGTAAAATAGTTATTCATTCAAGGATAGTGAATGTACTTTTTGATTTAGGTTCCACACATTATTTTATATCTTGAAATTTTAGTATAACAAGCCCATCACCACCACAAATCACTGAAGTAAAGATTACGTTGAGTATAAAAAATGGGGAAATCATTGCATCCCGGGAATATAACTCCTCCCTATCAAAATATGTGGATTTAACTGCTCAGCAAACCTCGTCATACTCTCTCTAGTAAAATTTGATGCAATTTTCAGCATGGATTTTCAATCCATATATATAGCCAACATAAATTTCCTTGAGAGGTAAATCACTCTCCATTTGGAGAATTGACCCCCAATTCTATACATGTTCAAAGAGAATGATGAATCTCCTTTATATCCATCATCTCATGCATAGATATTAGTGCCTTGTGATCACACGTATATAGATCAGATGATTGTGTATAAGGAAGAAACAATCCATGAAGACATTCCTATTGTGAGGGAATTCACTGAAGTGTTTCTTGAGGAATTGTGTGGTCTTCCTCCTATAAGAGATGTTGAATTTTCAATTGAACATATACCTAGAGTGTAACCAAAATTCAAGAATCTCTATTGAATTTATATTTTGGAGCTTGAAGAGCTGATTAAACAACTATAGGTGAATCAGGATAAAGGGTTTATACGCCCAAGTGCTTAACCATGGGGTGCACTAGTCCTCTTCATCAAGAAGAAGGATGGGTCCATGCGCTTTTGTATCAATTATTGTGATCATAACAAAATTACATTAAAGAACATGTATCCTCTTCCACAGATTGATGAATTATTTGATCATATGTGTTGATCACAATAATTCTTCAATGTAGATTTGTGGTCTGGATATTATCATTTAAGGGTGAAGAAGGAAGATGTCCCCAAGACTGCTTTAAAAATGAGGCTTATCAATGCACATGTGCTCACTTTACCTGCATGTGGTGAACTATTTGTGGTATATAGTGAGGCTTCTAAGAAATTATTAGGATGTGTGCTAATGAAAAATGATAAAGTGATATCCTATGCCTCAAAGAATTTGATAATCCATGAGAAAAACGATCCAACTCATGATCTGGAGTTGGCAGCTATGATCATTTCCTTAAAAATCTGGTGGCATTATCCCTATTGGGAGAAATGTTAGATATATACTGACCACAAGAGTTTAAAATATATATTCACACAGAAAGATATTAATATGAGCCATTGGAGATGGTTAGATCTTATCAAGTATTATGACTTCTCAACCCACCACTATCCCGGTAAGGCAAACAAGGTGGCAGATGCTCTATGTATAAAGGATCATGAATATTTATCAATGAAGATAATTGAAAAGGACTTGATCTCCATATATTTGAAAAGGATGGTCATGGTAATAATTATTGGAGGAACATCATCAATCCATTCTCCAATGATTGCTCAACCATCCCAATTGGAGATTATAAAGGATTCTCGAAGAAAAGATGTGGAAATTCATAAAAGTGTCGATGCTATTAGAAATGAGAAACCCTTTGATTTAAAAGTATAAAAGGAAGGAGTTGTAATATTTGCGATGCGATTATGTGTATCATCCGATGGAGAGACAAAGAATGATCTATTGAATGATGCACATAGATCGACCATCTCAATCCACCCAGGGATCATAAAGATGTATGGAGACCTCTAAGAAAACTTTTGATTGGACAATATAAAAAGGAAGATTGTCGACTATACATCAATGTGTCTGGTATTTTAGCAAGTGAAGGCTGAGAGAGAAAAGTCTAATGGGATGATGCAACCACTAAACATAACATCATGGAAGTGGGAGAACATTACCATGGACATTTTTACTGGACTTCCCATGACTTCCATAGGAAATAATGCTAGATGGGTCATTGTGGATCATATAACAGACAACTCACTTTATCACCATTATATATTATTTATCATTGGATTAAGTATCACAAATATATATTAGGTAAGTGGTAAGGCTACATACAATACCAATATCTATTAATCTGATAGAGATCCATGATTAACTTCTATGTTTTTAGAAGATACTTCATCATGATTTAGATACTGGGATGAATATTAGTTCGACTTATCATCCTCAAATTGATGGCCAATCTAAGAAGACAGTCCAAACACATGAGTACATGGTGAGAGAATGCTCAATGGACTTCAAAGGAAGAATGGATCAACATATTTCTATGGATCATATAACATCATTTTCCACTCGAGCATCTGAATGGCGCCATATGAAGCCCTGTATGGGAAGATTTGTAGAACACCGACATGTTGAGAAGAAGTCACTGAGCATAAGCTTCTAGGACCAGAAATGGCTAATAAAATAAAGTAGAACGTGAAAACCATTCCGCAGCATATCAAGGAAGCCCCGAGTCGACAGAAGAGTTATGTAGATTACCGTCAATGTGACCTTGAGATTAAATATGAAGACATGTTATTTCAACTTATATGTCAATGGAAGAAGAAGATGAGGTTTGTAAAGAACGGGATGTTATGTCCATGGTACATCGGCCCCTTCGAGATTCTTGATCGTGTCAGGGCTGTGGCATATCTACTAGAACTTCCACCTATCATGGATAATGTACATGATGTATTTCAGGTATCCCTCTTAAGGTAGTACATAACAGACCCTTCATATGTACTCTCTTCTGAGGTGGTATAGTTGGATCAAGATCTTTTCTATGAGGAGAATCCAGTGAGGATCTTGGATCAAAGAAACAATGTTCTACGCAACAAGACTACTAAGCTGGTCATGGTACTATGGTGAAACCATAAGTACGAAGAGGAAAAATGGTATGTGGAGGAAGCAATTAAGGAAAAGTACCCACATATGTTTATATCATATAATGTAAAATGAAATTTTGAGGGAGAAATTTCTTAAGGGGGGGAGATTGTAACGACCCAAACATTCATTAATGGAAATTCATCTTGGTCTTCTAAAATGTATTATTATGTAAAATGGTAATGTAAACCATATGAAATTACTTGGTTTTATGTTTTTGAAATGTGACTATTTCTATTATAGCTGATGAATAATGATCACATGATTAGTATAAATATAGAGATTTAACAATCCAATTTACTCATAGAAAGGAAGCGATGGCCTCATCGAATAGAGTTGCTCCATTCAAAGACCATTTGTTTGAGATTGGAAAAGAGGTGGTATCATTAGGTCTCTCTCTTGAACAAGAAAAATCCGAGCATCAACAGGTTATGCTCGAACTGTATAGTTTATAGGAGAAGTGGGTGTTGATAGAGATCACCACACCACAATGTAAACTGAGCCACCCCAAGAGTCTGTCACCATCTCCCACCTTACCCTTAGGACTTTTGAGGCTATTTTAAGGGGTTATGTAACAAGAACCTAGAACTGTGGTTATGTAAATTATTTTGGTATATAATAATTAATATAATTTAATTTTGTTATGGTTTCCCTAAAAATAGATTTTAAAAAGAAATTGCATTTTTAGTTAATATTAAACTATGAAATATATTTTGATAAATTAATGGATTTTTTATTGATTAATATTATAATAAAATAGTATTATTATTATTAAATTAATTGTTATTAAATATAAATTATTGAATAATTTTATCAATTTATTTGTTATTTTTATTAACGATTGAAAACCATTTTTGTCCAAACCCATGAATTTATTGTAAATGTCAGTTTTTATTTTAAAATTGAAAATTATCATATTTATAAAATTATTTAGATAAAATAAATATTCATTCTAGAATTAGGACGTCGAAATAATCCTATGATGATTTTTTCAAAATTTTCTTTGACAATCAATGTTTTGGGTATGAATTAAATACCGTCAAATATATAAGTTTTATTATGAAAACATGATGACCGAATAGTGATGTAATAAAATACTCTAAATGATATGTTCAAATAAATATGTTTTATCATTAAAACAATTTGAATTTTGGTTTTTTATTAAATTTTATGATGCATTAGTGGACCCTCAATGACTTATTAAACATTTTTACTTTTTAAATAGTTTTCCTTTAGTGTGTGACTCACCTCCACATAAGTAACCCTATTATTTTAAGAAATTTGGATTTTGGCCTTATAAAATATTGTTTTCTACAATCATTTTCCAAAAACCATGGTCAAAAACTCTCAATAATCCTCTCAAGGCGCCCAAAGCTTTCAATAAGTCTTTCTCAAGCCTCTCTAAAGCCTTTGGATGCACACTTTCAAGTAAGGGTTTTCTTCCTTTCTCATTTTTGTCCAATATTCTTTATGTTCTTGTGACATTTTAATATCAATTATAAATGTTGGGATATGGTTTCTCACCTCACCTATACTATCCTATTAATGTTTGAATGATTGGAGACCCCTTTCTCTCTCATTAAATGCCTCCCATATACACATGTTACTATAGCGAAATTCTGAAAGGAATTTACCTCTCCTCATTTATATTCAAACAATTATTTTGTATCATGAATATAGATTCCATTTAATTTGTTGGGAGTTGTATCTATATCACCCCATTACTTTCCATGTAATGTATATATGATGAGACACCCCTTTCTCTCTCAACAACCATTTTTATGAGTTCTTATGTCACGCTGTTTTGCTGGCGAAATTGCACCACGATTTTCCCGGCCAAAGTCATTGCATTGTGAATACCATGACCATTTCTCTATCAGGGTTATTAACTATAATGAACATTTAATTATTGTTTAAATACAGTAATTTATGTATTAAAAATTTCTTTACATTGGAATAAATGATGATGTTGAAGGATTCAATGTTTTATGTCTTGTGTGGCACACTTATGCATGAAATAAAATGATTAAGAAGGTTGCACCCTGATAGCTCTCCAATGCATTGAGTAAAGTATACTATTATGATAAGTAATGTGAAATGGGTGTTGAATCATGAAAATTCAATTGAAACTAGGGTTTAATCATCAATCATGTGCAATGGGGGTTCACTAATGCAATATGTGCAATGACCCTTGGCTCAGGCTAATTAGATGTTAAGTGTTGTTCCCTCATTTCCATGTTATTATTATCATGCAGTATTATGCCTTTATGTTTATAATTCTATTGTTTTTTATTGATATTCTTATTGTCTTACCTGTATTGTATTCCTCATGTTATTCTATTTTTATTCCCTTACTGGGCTTTATAGCTCACCCTTTTCTTATCCATGTCCTCAAGATATCTAATGCAATTCTATGTACCAGGTTGTGTAGTGGTCATGTAAAGAAATTTTTCAAAAATTATGTTTCATTTTATGTTTGAAGTTGTTATTTAATGATCAAAAACCCTCAGAGACACCAGACCTCTCAATCTCCTATGCTTTATCAAGTGAATTTTTTGTAATAAATCATGTTTATGTTTGTAATAAAACAACAGGGTTGTCATATATGGTGTGTCCTTAGGGAGACTATTCCCACATTACCAATGTTTGGCATAGGGTATAGAAGTATACATATGAAAATAGTAGAATAAATATATCTAAATATAAGTCAAATCATAAAATAGGGACTAAAATAACAATAACTAAACAAATTGAATATCATTCAATAACAAATCCTATGTCATGTAAATATAAAACTGTAAAACATGGATATAAGATTGCAGGAATAACATTTTTTATATATGTATATGTGAATTAAAAACTATACCAATAATCCTAAGATCTATATCAGTCATAAAATATCAAGATCAATCATAAATATCAAGTAATCATGTGTTAGAAGTCATACAATTCCCATTATCAACACATGCAGTCGGGTAATCTACTTTGGGTACCAAACCACACCGGGAGAGGGTGTGAGATAAATCTCTATGGACCCCCACAATTGGTAACTATAACATTAATCCAATGTAAAGGAAATTTAAGTTTGTGAAATCATCCATATATAAATTATAAAATTATAACAAAAAAACCACATACCTCCTTATAATGTAACAAAATAACAATGTACCTACATCAACCCTCGGTTGGTGTCTAACCATGTAAAAATTTAATTTAGTTATGTAACTACCAATTTCATATTGATATGGATATTGAGGAAACTTCAACTCTGATATAACCTTATGATAGAATAAATTGTTAAAATTACAATATGTAAATGCTGATCATGATCATTGACATTTAATAGTGAAGTCCCAATATATATACCAAGGAGACATAGACCTCAAGGGTCTCCAACATAGTAATAACTATTTCTTGGAAAGGGGTAATAGTGTAATCCAAGGAGAATAGTCCTAGGAATTATATAATTAGGATCATACTGTGTCCATGGTGATCATCCAAGGAAAAATGGGTTTAAACAGAGATACACCAGAATCAAATTTAACCGTAGAACCTACATGTTAATGTTGGATCCAGGGAGTGTATCTATGGAGTCCTGTAATGATAATTAAAGGATATAATGGCGTAATATTGATCATCCAATTATATAAAATGATCGGGTTCTTGGTGGATTTCAATCTATGAAAGATTTATCCTTGAATCAGAATGGAGTTCCCGAGTGGTAATGGGATTTTCCCATCAAGATCCAACATGATCTATAGTTAAGAAATTCATATTTGATTATCATGTCATCTGATATATCCTTCAGTTCAAGAATTTCCTTTCATTAGTGTGATAATATTAAGTGTCATGAAACCATTTTATCAAGCCATTTGGTTCATTCCTTTAATTTCATTGTTGTGACCAGGTCAATTTTCATGAAACCATTTAATCCATTTAAGGAATTTTCAATATTCAAAAATCATTCTTCTACCTTCCATTAATGTGGTAAGTGGTGATATGTATATGAACCCAATTAATCATTCTTATTTAATTATCAAGTTGAAGAAATTGCCTTATCTGATTCATGTGGTGAGCACACCTGGTACATTCCATTATACTTATCTCACTAGAAACAATCCGTTTGATATAGAAATGTGTACTCTTATAATGGCCAATCCATGGAACACTTGAGCAGTGACCCCAAAATATCAAAACACTAAAGAAACAATTATGGAATAACATCCTACTTGGGATGTATGTATTTGTGGGAATAACCACTAACATGTAATCACATATATGGAAATACCATATTTTTATAGTTCTAATGATTTTAATCATGGTATATAAATTAAAATAATGGAATCTCATGAAATTGGTGGGCCCCACACCAAAAATCCAAAAACAATGAACTTTGTAGTGGAGTTATAGGCTGCCCCCTTTAGGGTGGTATGACTCTCCGCACCCGAAATCATCCCTTGATTCATCATATAATGGAGTAGATCTGAGAAAAAGGGAAAACATTGCACACAACAATAACTAGGTCAACAACAATAGAGAAGGATGACGGCTCAATAGGACTCATGAAATTACTATTAGGCATCCAACATGACAAACAGATGCTCAAATTTATATCAGATGACGGAGATGTTTGAATCCCTTACATTGATCATCAAAAAGCCCAAAATTGAGAGAGAAAAAGAATAAACCATCTAAAATATAGATTATGGAATAAGAGGTGTTCTAATTAGATCATTAAGTGAAAATTGGATATTTTTTCCAAGAAAAAGCATATGTACACAGTTTTTCTTCACGGTTTGACAAATAGTGCCCAAACCCTACATAGTTACCAGGGTAGAAGGGGAAATCACTTAGTTATGAAACTTGGATGTGTTCCAACATTGTTAGGTGGATCTATCTAGAAAAACACATTCATCATGGTTTTCCAAGCTATGTGAAATTCTTACACAGTTTACTATAAACTGTGTGGTAAGCATTTTTGCACAAAGATATGGGTTCCGGGCTTTGAACATTCCCCAGACACCCTCAGAATCCCTTCTAACCCATTAAGAATTTGTATTACATAAAAAATATATATTTAGACAAAAATTAAAATAATCCATACCTGGGTGAAAAAATTGTTTCTTACAAAATGAAACATAAGAAATGGTGGGGGATAATGCTCAGTATTGGTGAATATATGAGATTTCAATTATCAAATATGAATAACAAGACAACATGATAATGGGGAAATTATAATAAAATTTTAAAATGAATACAATTTATATAATAGATCATCATATGGAGTCATAGAATAAATCATGATAGTTTCAAACACATGAATTGTAATAGAATCATTGTATATGTTCCATGAGAGCATAATAGTTGGGTAAGAAATTGTTTATTTGAGTAAATTAATGAATATAATTTTTTTATTTTTAAAGAATAATTTCCTATACTATCGGAGTGTATTAGGTTAACTCCCCAATCAATCTTTGTAATCATTGTTAACTCAAAAAACTATAATAGTGGATAATGTTAATTACTTAACTATGTTCACTCCACGTTCCATTTATAATTATATTATGATATTTCAATCATCACCCATTGTGATGGAGTGTAATATAATTCATTTCCCGCACATCACATATTTAAAGTCAAACACTTTGGTTCCAAATGATCATAAAAAATTCTCCATATAATAACCCATAGAAATGAAATGAGATTAAAAAATATCTCATCATAACATAACACATATAAAAGTAAAGGGTTTTGTAAATGAATTTTAATCATCATTTTAAACCATATAGAAAAATAATAAAGATGGTATCATTATATTATATCCATAGTAGATAATAAATACAATCACATATTTTTTCATTTAGTAATAGAAGATCTATTTAAATATTATTTAAAAACACCATAGTAAAATAATCATTCCACATTTAAAATCAATTTTTTATAATAACATAATTTCCAAAAAAATTAAATACAAAAATTATTATGAAATTTCTATCAAAACAAATAATGTAGTCATTAAATTCTTGAATGTTCAATAAGAATGGATGTACTATTAAATCCATAAATGGTAAAACAATTATTGCTTTAATTTTTTTTAAATATTAATAGAACTTCATTTTGAAAAAAAGGATACTCCTTTTACTTTCTTTTTAAAAATTAAATCAACTATATAAATTAATTCTGAAAATAATTGGAGAATTTTGAAAACATTATTTAAATTTTATTATTTAATGTTTACAGTAATGAGGATGGATTTTTCATTTAAAAGAGATATAGTTGGGTTTCCTTAAAAACATTCCATTTGAATCATGAAAAAATAAAGAGAGGAAAATGAAAGGAAAACAAATAATATATATAATAAAATATTAGATATTATGATAAAATATTTTCTTGATAGATATATTATAATATATCATCATACTATATATAATCATGAACAATCTTGATAAACAATGAGATTTTAAAATAAAAATTCATAATTTTTTTAGTATTCCTATTTTAAGCCCCATTAAGGAATAAAATGAATTTGCACATTTAATTATCAATAATATATGTAAATTAATGATATAAAATGTAAAAGTGGAATATATATACCACAAAAAAGAAATTCAGTTAGAATTTGTCATCCGTCTTTATGTAATAAAATTGAGACGGAAATCCCATACCTTAAGTATCAACTTCCTTTTTAGGCGGTCAGACAACACTTATAATATATATAAAATGATTATATATAGATTATAGATCCATAATCATGAATATCAGACAATATATGATTTTATTATAACCTATTAACATATTTTATTAGTAACTCATTATTACAATCACCACTCTATGTGATAACTGTTACTTTTTCATGTATGTTTTGGTTATGTGGATTCTTTTGTATATTCATAAAAGATTCATTATCTATATAATATTTATCATGATATAAATATTATATACATTCATTATATAAATATTTATATCCATCCATAAAATTAATGATATGTAAATGAATTACACTATTCATAGAGACGGTATGTCATATGTATGCATGGCCACAATTTCTAAAAATGATGGATATAAAAAAAATTTGAATTATATATAATCTTTATAATATCATTATTTTGTCATTAATATTATATATATACATTCATATATAATTATTACCATCCATTTCAACACAAAATTAAAAACATGTCACATCATGTTATTGAGGTGATAGTCCACACTTACACATTAGTGACATTATAATTCTTCAAAAAATGGGAATAATAGAAGTTATATGTGATACTATTATTACAACTGAATATATATATCTTCTAATCTACCATTACACTCGAACCGTGGGTAATGTCCAACCTAGAGATACATCTCACTATGGACTACAATATGTATCATATTATCCACAATGGAAGCATCATCACTAATATTGATGTGTACTATGTATATTACATTACAATGGAATAGATAATATCTCTAAATTTGTGATACAGGAAAAACTACATGAGTGTCACTATTGCACAGTGGAAGGTCTAAATGGTATGATATTGGGCCGACCCCATCCAATATCTCAAATGAATTGAATAATATGAATGCTAACATACCCTTTTTCCAGATACTAAATTAGTCCATCCCTAGTGACACCAAAAATAAAACACTATGACCATCCTTTGTGTCTATAGGTAATATATGATGGTCCTCATATTTCATTATCCTAATCTATGTAGTCACCAACTAATATTTGATTAACAAATTCTACTCTGATGTCTCATATATTATAGTAGGAAAAGAAAGTGTTAACTAAAATTAGATTGACCAATATAGAGTTGAAGAGATAAACTTCCTTAAAATTACTCAAAATGATTCATCTGTATATATTACTAGATGATTTTATTATATGCAAACTCTATGTGTTCAATATGAAGCTCCCACAAACCACTAAAATCTATAACATTGGAATATAACATTTCATCCAATAGCCATCCATAAAATGAATCTAAAGGATTAATCTATATATATTACTAGAATATATTATTATATGAAAACTATCTATGTTCATTATAAAGCTCCCACGAACCACTAAAATGTAGAACATATGATTACATCATGTCCTCCAGATCCTGAATATTTCTCTCAAATTGACCATTGTTTTCAGCATGATAAGACATAATAAAATGGACATTTATTCCCATATCCATCAAAACACCATACCCAAAACACGATGTGAGTCATCTATCTCTATAAAAAATAATACTCCTTAGAACACTATGTAGATGAACAACCTCGTGTAAATAAATACTCCCTAAGTCATCAACTGAATAAGGTATCCCTAATAGGCAGGAAGTGGGATAACTTCTTCATTTGATCCAAAATCACCCATATAACATAATTCCTACTAGATTTAATAGGTAATCATATTAGAAAATACATATTGAAATCTTGTCATTACAACTAAAGAATGAGAAATGTTTGTAAAAGACCATCAAGACTCTGATGTCTTTCTTTATCCTAATGATATGTGAAACATCATTCCCAATATCCTTCCACCTATTTCGTTATTCTGGACCGTCATATATTAAATGTGATGATTGGGATAAATATTTTTCAAAAAAATTATTTATCGACTATCTAGAAGAATATAAATCACTCATCATATGATTCTATAATCCCATCGGAAACTATACACAACAAAAGAAGAGAAGATAGTTTTCATTTATAAAATACCTTCATGATGATGTCTCCCCACCATATGAGATGTCTCTCATAACTAATCCCTATGGAATAGAAACCAACTCTATATTGGTCCTATCCAAAGTCACAGTTATAAAAAATGTTGAATTTATAGACACTCATCAATGAGACTCCTAAAAATCCAGATATATTTCTATGAAGAGGGGATCGCCGACTACTCATCGAAAGACTCCTATAGTACCTCATTATCCATATTTCATCTCAATGTGTCCACAATTAATATTCCCTTTCTAGGTTTATATGTCATCTAAATGACATACGACTGGAGATACTTGACCCATACACTCTGTCAGATGTTTAGGTTACGCTATGAAATGATACACCGTGGGCTCTTTTTGCCCATGTTCACAAAAACCCCGTGACTATAAGATAATTTCAATAGAATCACATATAATGTACAACTGATACAAACTCCAAATTAATTTTAGTTTAATTACTCTCATATGTTCTTATCCTTCATGGTCCATAAGCAACCACCAAATCCTAATAAATAAAAACTACACCGATTCCATCTTTGAATGCATCATATTATATGGTTTATTTATGAGGAACATGAAAAGTTAAGATAGATGATGTGGTTATCCAACATTTAATATATAATAAATCACCTAGATAATAATCTGACTAAAAAAATATATATTTCTTGTTCATCCTTCATATGGTTGTGCCAAACAGGATATGTCCTTTATCATGTGCCGATTAAATCCTAATAACCAATAAATTTACAAATCAATAACAAATTAGTGGATTTTTCTCATGATACATGGCTGAAACATCATATGGGTCCACTAACACTCCATAAAATGATATTAGATGGCCCAAGACGTATAGTTTATCAATCCATAAAGTACATTTAGTTTTCTTTACATTAAGATGATGCTCTCTCAATGTACTCATAAGGATGTCAAGAATTTTGGAATAACTATCTATGGACAAAGAGTAAGATATGATGTATATGACAAAAAATTACCATATAGCTTATAAAATGATATAAGACTTGATTTATCAAGGCCTTGAATATTATCAGTTCATTAGGAAAGTGAAATTACATCCCTACGAATTCATAAAATCCATAACAACAATAAGAAGTATTCTATGGTATGTCTGATGATCTCACCGTCAACTAATTGTATCCTAATCTAAAATCAATTGTGGAGAACATCTTAGAAGATATAAATTGATATACTTTATTTTTGATGATTGGATAATGATATAGGTTATTCACTGTCATATGGTTAAATCTAATATAATCCACACCAAAGAGAAACTTCTAATCACCCATCGTGATGAAGATACTAGAGAACACCAATTAAATTTAATTTGACATATAATACCTTTTCCTACTAGATATTCTAAATGATATTTCATCTCAAAATGTTCATATTGTTCCATCCTATAAGACAGGATAAAATTGGCTCATCTCCAGTAAACAACTCGACTGTGAACTTGGTCTACCTATTAAGAGGAGAGACATATAACTCGTTATGAAATAAATCATTAATATCATATAACATTGGTGTAAAAGAATCCAAATACATTCAAAAATAATATATAGAACTGTCAGCTATCTTATTAATGAGAAAATACAATCTTCAGTAAATTTGTCTTCAAAGACCATTTTTAAAATCACAATCACCCTAGTGAGAATAGCTATCTTCTTCTAGAGAAAAATATTTAACTCCATTCCTATATTATATTAGGTTATCTGGGTATATAATTAACCAATCCATGCCAAGAATCTAATTAAAGCGTATCATTTTTTGCACAATGTGTTCCAAAAATGTAATGGTAATCACTAATCTCTAGGGAACACACCCAGCAACATTTGATATTATATGTCCACACTCTGATTAGTCTGTTAATAATCAATAAACCATCCATGAATTCCACATCCATGATGAATTAATCCCCAAAAGGAGTGTATAAAATGTTAAGGGATTCTCATGTAACAAAAAATATAAAAGAAATGGTAGATAACATAATAATATTACATCATAGAATTGACAGAACTGTATCCACAAGAGTCAGATGAGTCTTCCTAACATACAACTATCTAGCCCCAATTCCCTAGGCTCCAACCTGACTCCCATGATCTATACCCTCTTACTTGTGCATCCATTCATATATAAGGGTACCATATCCCCACCCTTGTCTAGAACATCATGTGGTTATTTCATTACATATATATTGAGGAATACCTGAGTCCTTCCAAGACTCTAATAAAGATCATGTTCCCCTAAAACTTCTATTCTGTTGTATTCCCTTGAAAAACAATTTTGTTGTCAAAATATTCCACAAGAATCAAACTCCAATGTGCGGTATGACCACTGAGTAAATTTTTTCTATATTTACACAATGATATCATAATATTGGAACAAAGTCTAGAGATGTCTTCCCACTTACCTAATTTACCTAACCAATACTTCCCTTCATTTCAGTAAAAGAAGAGTTCATAAATTCCACTACTGAAACATCCTAGCCTCATCTCGAGGACTCTCTCAAATTCACTTACATAATGAGTTCATGATTCATAACATCTAAAAAATTCCTATATGGAACACATTGACCAACTACCTTACATCCTAATTAATACCATCTTAAAAACAACATTCCTTAGATATCTCATAAACAATTAACAATGGAACAAGGAAATATAGTTCGGTGAAATGTTCAGTGTAGTATAGAAGGAACATGACCTCATGTGTCAGGTTTAATAAATCTCGGGCCTTCTCATCCCTCAACATCTTGAGATGGAAATAAAATATAAAATTCATCTTGATGTTCTTATGGGTTAACTCATTCTGGATATCTTCTTGCTCCAGAGTGTCCCACCAATTATTGGATGAACCACAAATCATATAATCTTTAAGATTTCTCATAAAATAGATGGATGACTCCATATGTTTAAATATATCCTTGAAGTACTTGTTATAAAATTATGGTATATGGGGTCCTCCCTCCATAATGAATACAGGCACATGCTACAGCGGAAACACTCATTTCAGATCACAAATCAAAGGCATGGTGTGAAAATTTCTAATTACAGGGATCACCAAGACCTCAAAATGTTCCCATTACGTTTAACATCCATCTTATACTCAATAATTGTAGGAATATCTAGTTAATATATGTTAGGATCACATTGATTTCCACTCTCTTGATTCTCTTCTCGATGATTATGAGGAGGCATTTCCACTATAAGTCAAACAGAATCATTATAATGTTGGATATAAATACAAGGCCATCATCTACAGGTGAAAAAAATAGAGAACCATTAAATCATGGTATCCCCAAAAATGGATTACAAGTTATTTATCATGAAATATCAGTTTACTTATATCATTTCACAGATATAATTGGTATCATATATCACTGTTCAATTGGAAAGTATATAATAGATGGTAAATAAATATGTCAATATCATGAAATATTCATGTCAATATATATCCATGTGTGCCTATTATTATTCATGCATACTCATCACTTTTTGTGCATGTACATGAATATAAATTGAAAAAATCCATTAATTAATAAAACCATAACCCCACACGACATGTGGTTCATTCTAAGTTTCATAACATCAATATTAATAAGAACTCAATATAAATATCAATACACCCATGGGAACTCATATTTTACCACATACATGGGTTAAATACTCCCATTAACTAGATCATTATCATGTCCCAACACATCCTAGAATCCTTTATACCTTTCCTTAATAGTATAGAAACTGAAAAGAAACATTTCCTTCTGATACCACTTTGTAAAATCCCACAATCTATAAATCTCTCATATGGATAAAATAGGTTGTCTATGAGACCTCAAGAATGATTCCCCATATACTAGAGAATTATAAATAGTAGTAGGTGTGTCATAATTATAAAAGAAAAAGTATACCCCTGGTTATAAAGTTACAACACAACGTAAAAACCAATACGAGTAATAATAATATAAATATCATTATGTGGAAATAATGGAAACAATACAATACTTTATAATACCAACAATCTAGTACAACTAAAAAATAAAATAATATATAAATTAAAAGTTTGATGATGTGTTAGAATATATCCACATTTTATGATAAATGTAATATAAAATTAAAGACAAGGTGTATCAATTAAAGACTAAAATTTTCATAGTGTCAAACCCCATGTCTGTGTTTTCTCTAAAATCTAGAACATCATAAAAGAAAACCATAAATTTTAAGATCCTTTAACCATGCCCAATCCTACATCTATATAATCTTCCTAACTACAAAATTGAGGACTAAATAGGGCGTGAGTATAAATCAATATGTCGAAACCACCATGTCTTAACATAATGATTCTAATAATATGTGTTTGAATGAATCTAATAAGCAAGTGTATTAATTACTAAATTAATTTAATTAATAACACATCCACCTGCTTCAACACCATTCTAGAATGTTTCTTGTCTTGTCTCACAACCATGCCAACAATAACCATATAACCATGGTTAAACATTACCTACCATAGTGACATACTATAATTTCTATGATCATGTATTATAACCATCCATATCATAAGATTATAACCACGGTAGAAATAACAACAATTTGGGTCAAAACTTTTATATAACCATTTCAAAATTTATCCTTGGATGATCACTATATATATACATTTGAGTATGTGTAACATGGACTAACCCACAATGTAAGCATTTAAACATGTGTTATTTGACATATCCCACTATATATGAACATCTACAAGTATCACTAGGCATTTTCCATTATATATGAATTTCATCTTGTATTATAAGGAATAGCATGCTATTTAAGAATTTCTTCATCTATCAAATGGAATATCCCACTATATAAGAATTTCATCATGTGTCACTAGGTAATGGTCTTATATAAGTATTACATCAAGTAAATCACAATACAGTTCCTTTCAAAAAGGATATCACAATATCACATCAAATTGATCAATGGTTAATTAGGAAAATTACCATTAACTATTAAATTAAATATTTAATTTTTTTATTTTTCATATCTAATAACATGTCATTTATACCATTACTCTATTAAATAGAATGAAAATATATATCAATAAAATACCCACAATCCAGGCTATGAAAAAAAAACACTTCGTTGAATTAATAAATTAATTTATATTATGTTTTCACTCAACTGAATAATATCCACTGGAAATATCAATAACCAAATGGATCCAAAAGGAAACTAAGAAATAAATCAATCCATTCATTCATCTTATTCATCACATGATATTTTTTCATAATTGTGATATTAGACATACTTGATAGTTATGATACCATCATGTTATTATTTAGACAACATATCTTTAACAAACAACCATGAAAATCTTCCAACGATAAAAACACATTAGGTAGAATGTGTACATTACCTCAAGAAGGTTCCTAGAAGAAAACATATTATGATAAAAACAAAAAATATACATAGTAAATAGATTGCACTGAAAATCTTAGAGAACAATGGAACAAAAAAGGGAAATAAGAAGAACAACATAAAAAGTAATTTCTTTTAGAAAAAATATGTTTGAAATAGTTGGATGCACTAAAAAATAACCTCAATGGTCACCCTAGGTTGAGAGAAGAAAATATATATTCAGGTTCATATAAAAAAATAGTATAAAACTCTTCAATACTCAAGGGAAGGTAATTACAAAGTCTCTAATATAATAACAAATCATGTAATTATTTTTAATGGGATACATGAAAATCCTATCACTAGGTATTACTATTTTATTGGTTGAATATTACCTGATGTATAATATAATTACACGAAGTGTATTCTTTCAGGTTGTGAAATTAGTTTTTGGAATGTAAATATTCATGAAATGTGTCTAGAAAAAATTACATATCATGTATTATATTTACATGGAATGTAATTGTTCAAGAGATAGTTTGTAATATAGTTTAGTTATAAAAACCTAAAGCACATTAATTATTATCTACATACCAAGAACTCATTGTAACACTTTAACCATTTATACTCGAATTCAACTAATGCATATTAAAAACAAAATATGTTCCCCATGTGGATCATCTCTATTATCTCATTTATCCTCGAATAAAAATTTTATTAAAAAAAAATACATCAAAAAAACATAATTAATCTTCTATTACACAATTCATTATGCTTTTAACAATACATGGATACTAAGGATCATATTAAAAACCCAAAGAGAAGGATAACTTGAAAAAAGATAGGATAATACCCATATAAGACTTGTGGAAAGTTATTTAAGATCAATTACCTCTCCACTAATACACATTTTTTATGAAACTATTTAACATTATTATATTATATACTACCCCATAGAGTTAACTGACATGAATATATATATTTTAAGAATGATTAATGTCCATATCAAGATTAATCTCTTAGAAAGTATTTAACTTTTCTTCCAAAATAAATTTTCTTTGGAACATAAATTGAAAAAGTAAATTATTAAAATAAAATCTAATATTAATTATTATATCTCCTTATATTATCAAATATATAATCATAAATGTTTTTTCCCTTTTACAATGATTCATTTAAAGAAAAATTTACCCATGATTGAATTTTAGAAAAAATGGTTTCAATGGAATCATTTTGTCATTTTCCAAACGAGGTATGTTGATACATTCCAATAAATGTATGATAGAAATGTTCTTTATATATATTGAATGAGTGTAATTTCAAACAATAGTTACTAAATAAATTTATTAATATAACAATAAATTGTGATCATAAACATATTTTATAATAAAAAATTTTCTTTTATTTTCAAATTTTTTATTTTCATTTCTAATAAATTAATATAAATCGAATTTATTTTAATCGATTATTATCCTTTTAATTTTGTTAATATATATAATCTAATTCATACTATATAATTTAATGGCTAGTTTATACCAAAAAACTATATTACAGTTTGTTAAAACACATTGTTGTGTATAACAAGAAGTTTTGAGGAAATTAATATTATATGAAATTATATATTTGATAAAATATCATAATGTTACAAATTTTTATTGTTATAAAGGATTAATAATTTTTATAAGATAAAAAATTTCATGAAATGGATTAATTTATTAATAAGTTTATGTTTCTAGAATTTAATGTTGAAAAATATTGTGTTATAATATTTAGAATGAGATTATGTGTGCCATGTTGATCATGATTGAGGAAATAATGGATGAGTGAGGCTAATATATCACAATTTATGATTCATCCCAAGAACATAAATATATTTATATACATATACAGTATAATTTATTGTGGTATGAGGTGATGAATGATATTGTTGATTTTACGATGACATGTTTGACGTCTCAATATGTTAAGGATGAATAATAATAATCCAAGTGGATTCTACAAAAATATCCTATAGTAGAATATATACAAGAGAATATATTGATGGATTTATATTTGGGATTACCAAATACATCTAATGGTAATAATGAAATATAGGTAATTAATGATAATTTTAATAAATATTCTCATTTTCATCATATTCAAGATAATATTATTTTGGATCATCATTATAAAATTTATGTTAATGAATAATTATAATAAATGGAGGCCCAATTTCTAATGTACCTATTCATAATCCCTGGTTTACATCTAATTTTGGCGACAAACATCATAATAGTTTGGTAAAAAATTAAATATTTGAACTTCATATCATCTAAAATCAAATTGACAAGTGGAGTGAACGATTAATACATTTCGATTTATAAATCATGTTTATTGAATAGATATTTATGGGTTTTAGAATCACAAATAAATATTTGTTGGGTTATCTTTTAAAAATAGTTTTCATTCTACTATACATATTAAATATTTTGATGGATTACATAGAAAGTGGTGTCATAATCTATATATTTAGGATGAAGTAGATGAATGATTGTTATTGGGACTAGAGTTGGTAGATGAGTTGTTTAATAAGGTGATGATGATTTCGTAGAAAATGATGATGTCTTAAGAAATAAACAAACATTATGAGGATAATAATATATATGTTTTATCTTTTGATGTGAGTGATCATGTTTTTCATGACATTTATCCTTGAATTTTTTTTTATTTATTTTGGTAAGTATAGCTATCTATTTCAATTGTTCATTATAAAAAAATTTCTTTTACATGTTGTATTATATTCATAGAATTTTTATAAACCTCCATATCTATCTTGGGTACATGAATTATTTCAGCTTTCATTTGTATGAAAATATTATCTACATACATCTCATGTTTTTATCCTTAATGTAGATTAGTTATAATAGAACCATTCATATGTGGAGTAGATAGATATAAATCGTGAAAACATAGAGACTATTTTGTGGAATAGTTTAAATTACGTTGTGAGTGGTTATTTAAAAACCAAATTGTTGGAAGAAGTAACATGGAAATCATAAAATTTTATGGGGGAATAAAATCTCCACTTTGTTATGTAATGAATAAAATTTCTAGAAATCATTTACAAAATTTGGGGATTTATGTGAAAACCCATGTAATGATATGATAAATCATTTCCATTTATTATTAACAATCATGATATAGATTTATTGATATGTTTTCATTAAAATAATATTTGTTAATTTTTTCCTATAAAGTGAGAAAATATTTTATTAACAAAATTGATTTCTCATGCTTAAAATGTTTATAATACAAAACATTTTTAGAAAAAATTTTAAGATTAATTTTAAAAAAAATTATTTATTTTATTATTTTGTAATATCAAAAATATATATTTGTTTTTTTTTTGTATTTTTCTATAAATATTGAATTTTCAATGAATATTAAAAAATACCAATTTTATTAAAAATTGTCTTTTCTTTCAATGATTTTAATAGAAACATTCTATATTTTATTAGATTTAAAATATCATTATATTATTTTTATTAAAAAAATAGAAAAAATATCATTATAAAAAATATTATAATTGAAGTCTGTATGAAACGAATCTATAATTAAAAGGTAACATTTCTAAAAAACCATTTTTGTCATTTTTTGGAAGTTTAATTATAAATTTAATTCATTTAATCATTTTAATTGATTGTTTTATAATTGATTAAAAATTACGAATCAATATAATAAAAAAAATTTAATAGGATACATTTATCTTATTTTCATTATAAAAAAAATATATTAAACATATTTTAGCATATTTTTGATGATATATGTTTATTGGTGGTCCAAGAAATGGATAAGGGTTTGGATTACCTAAACACATTAATTTATTTGATTGGATGAGTTTTCCTATACCATTAATATATTTAAGGAGTCATATAGTATACGTTAAAAACCCTTAAATTGAATTTTGGAATCCAATAATTCCTTTTAAAAATATATGTCATATTTTTTTCAAAATTTTAACTATATTTGGGTCTTTTCATTTAATGGATTTTTTGGGAGATTCCATAGAAATTTTTATTGATAAAACAATGAAAAATTTAGTTTATATCATTTTTATAAAAAAACTAATAGAATCTATTTCATTAAAACTTTTCAAGGTATAATTATTTTTAAACATATGTTGTGTATTTTCCTAAATAGTATTTTCCATGTGTTTTTTGTACTTATATTTAAAGAGATTTTTTTTCTTATATAATTCAAACATGATAAAATTTATTTTTAATATTTAATAATCATGTTTAATTTTGGCGAGAATTAAAATATTATTTTTCTTTATATTATATTTCATTCATGCTAAAAGTAATGTTATGATGGTTAAGGTTAAAATGAGTTTAATGATTTTTAACAAAAAGATAAGGATTAAAATGTATCAAAATATTATTTAAATATGTTTGGTGTAATTTATATAGAACATATAAATACATTTCATATAATTTTATATTCCTTGGATCCATATTAAATGATTATTAATTATATATGTTTTAAGCATTTCTTAATTTTAAAATGTACTACTCCTGTCACTTACTGAATGAAACATCTTATACTCCCTTCGTCACACCTTCTAAGCACTAAATCATTCCAAATACCTGCCCATATACCTTATATACTATCAACATATTTTTATATAGGCCCTTATTTTATCATTAAACATTCATTTTAATGAATTAGGTATAACACTAAATTGGATTTCTGAAGAAGAAGTATAGTTCATAATCAAGAATTTTCTTATTATTTCTACTTTTATTCCAAAAGAACCAACATAAAACCTAGTTAAAGAATAATGAAATATATTCCATATAACTTTATTTTGTTATGATAATTTCATAACATATATCCATCTCCATCTTCCTTCAAATAAGAAATAAAACATTTTTTTGTTTTTACCACTCACGATATCTTCACATACCTATTCAATTCGGTTTCCATCACCACCTCTCAAATGTAGTTATAGTGGAAGATTTTATTTATATAAATTATAGTAATAGAAGATTTATAATGTTATAATGGAAAGATATCATCTCTTTTATTACATTTCATGTCATTTGAAAATTTATAGCTTTATTCATGTGTTCTTTTGGATTACTACCTCGACGAAGTGATGTGAATCAATTTTCATAACCACATCACATGGAAGATGTACATATTGGTATTTAAAAAAATATCATGATATTTAATGAAAAATTATAATTTTTTTAATTATAAAATAATTCTTAATCATTGTTCATTATGACCCTGGAAGAGTAATCATTACTCACATGTACAAAAAAGTGAATATCTCCATCATGGTAACATAGTTCATTTTTCATTGAAAACTCTTTTAGTTGGTTTTAATATTAAAATTGATTTATATATATATAATTAAAAATAATTCATTATTATTATTAATGTTCTTATGTAATTGTGTCATCTTTTAATATATTCTACTCAAAGAATACATTGTGTAAATATTAGCTGACAATCTTCAAAATGTATGATTTGAATATTATATATTAGGTTATTAACATATCCATGGTAATAATTAAAATAAAATTATAATAAAATATAAAATTTATTAATAAAAATATAAATAAAAAAATTATTATTTAAGAATATAAGGAATTAACATGGCGTTTTTAACATGATGTAAGGGGCATTTTAATTTTAAAAAACATCATTTTAAATGATTGAAATATATTTTTTTCAAATATTTTTCTACAATATATCTATTAATAATATTATTTAATTGAGTTTTTTTTGCTGTAATAAATGAATTATATTAGAAACTATATTTCTATTTTGATACTCATCAAATGATTTTCTAATGCAAAAATCATTCATATCTTAATTGGAAATTTTATCATTCTTTAAATAAATGAAAAATAATTTTATATTTTAAAATAAATGAAATCAAAGGTTTTTATTTCAACAAAACATTTATATGTTGTTTTTCATCAATTAAAATCATCATTTTATTTCTTCAACTAAAACCAATTGTTGGTATTTTTGTTTTGATGATGAAATTTTAATAAGGATTGGGAATTTTGTTATCCAAAATTTTATTATAGATGGGTTTAAAAGGGTTTTCTATGGTTTTATGAAGAATTGTGGAATATTAAAAAATAATTCATTATATTTTACTTATAAATATATTATTAATATTTGTGTTAGTGATATATTCTATGATAATGGAAAATCCTAATATAGTTCATGATGGCAGGAGAGGTCAGTATACCTTAGATTACTATTGAGATAGATAATACTCTCCAATAAATTTGGTAATTATTATTTTTATAAAATAATTATGTTAAAATATGATTTTAATGGTTATTATAATTACAATGTTTCTTGTAAAGGTTATAAAAAGATGCATTACTTATGGACCTATAAACATTTTTATGATTGATAATTTTTTCATGGAAATAAATTGAATTTCATAGGTATTATAATTATCCTTTGATTGAATACAATGATTATACCCATTTCGGCATGGATGTATATTTTTAAAAAAACATTTTCAAAGTGTTATCAGTTTTTAAATGAAAACATTATTATTTTTATTTTTCCTTAATATTTTCTTATAATGTATTTTATTAAATAATTTGGGATTTAAATCTTATTTCATCAGTAAATAATTGATTACTAGAAATTAAAGTCATTCTATGTAAAAGAAAAAATCTTTTTATGATATATTTTTTAATGGTATTATGATTTCCAATAATTTTTGTGTTCCTTAGTGATATTTCTACTCTTATACAAATATTTTAAATGTTTTTAACATATATTAATAATTTTTAGGAATAGAGAAGTGTTAAAGATGAAAAGTGTAATGAATTTTTGTGGAATGAAAACATATTTGTTTTTAAGTAATTTTTATTGTAGAAATAATGGTTACTAAGAAAATGTGACCAATATATATATTTTGGGTTTGTTTTGTAATATTTTTGGAATAATTTTATAAAACCATAAACTATATAGAACCTAAAAATTTAAAAGATTGAATTATTATGTTAATACTCAATATGATGTAATATATATTCCCAATTAAATATGTTAATTTTTATAAATATGAAGTATTTATGAAAAAAATTTATTTTCAAGGGGATAAGATGTGATGAAATAGTAAATTCTTTCAGGACCTTATAACATATACAGATATTAATGCATTATGATTATCTGATAGTTGGGTTAGTTATAACACTCCAATGCTATCGGTAATTTGATATTGATATCTCATTATATAATGATGAATAGTGTGTACATGATTATTATTCACATTTTTATTCGTATGTGTGATTTATTTTAGTTACCCTCACAAGTTTCTATGTGTACATTATTATAAATCGATTTTTTCCCATTTTAATGATTTCCATTGAATTATTAGAGCTACAATTGCAAGATCATTTGTGTAAATGATTCATAATATATCTAAACCCAAAATTATGAGTTACTATGATTTTTATGTGACATTCCTATGTTATTTTCTACGAATAATGATTTATAGTTTGATAGCATTAATAATCATGCATCTTAATATGAAATGGTTTTGAATATTATGATCTAATTGTTTTATAATTGAAGTTTTTGTAATAAAAATATGAAAGTAATTATGTTATCATACCATTTTAATAATCCTATTATCACTTCTAACTGATTTCTCCAAGGTTTATCATTCTTATGAATCTGAACTCACCATTTTTATGTTTTACATCACCATGATTTGATGGAAGGATTTATGAATATTATGTCTAAAAAATAATAATATGGTGATATTTAAAAGAGTTGTTAATGATATTTTAAGGAATATTTTTTTGATGTATCTAGTACCCAAATAAGCTAAACCATTATGGTCCTATTGTGTGTTTTTTTAATATGTATTATATATTTACCTACAATAATGTAAAATTAATATTTGTTACTTTTCTTTTTATCAGTTGGAATTAGGAATGGTTATAAATATTTTTAGTAATTATTATAATAAAATGATTGTAAAAACCCTATAGATATTCCCAACATGGAGACTACATAATATTTTTCTTTAAATTATATATTGTGTGTTATAATAAAAAATACATACATATCAATAGACTTCTACGTGGATACAATTATTGCACAAATCCAAAATGGGGTAAAAAATAAGAACTGGGTGGATTGGGGATTAATTTAAACATCATTGATTCATGTTATTTTTCATGCGACAAAAAATCTAGATAGACCATCCCAAGGTATATTATTTGGTCAATTCACATTATCTTTATGAACCATTTAGAAGGATTTGAACAGTTAATGACCATAAAAAATTTGTGTTAAACATAAAGTGTCATAATTTGATAAGGTTGTTTTATAGTTTGGGATATATCATGAATTAATTTTACAAATATATTATTATTCCCTATTCTAATTATTTATTGATTAGTTCACTATGTAATTGGATATAGATAATTATTGGAACAAGATCGAATCATGCGAACAATGAATTTTATGGCCAATGAAATGATTTCCTTAATGATCATCCAAATGTATTGGGAAATAATATTGAATATATTATTAATATTCTCACTCAATTCTCTCATTATATGTACTATAATGTGGAAAATTCTAATATTCTAAATGCACAATATATAGAGAAACATTCAATTTATTTTTTCATGTAGAAAAATCCTCCCACATTCTATGGGTATTATTACGCAGTAGTTTATTAATAATTATTCAGTGAAAAGAAAAATAAATGTTCTATTATTCAGTTCTCAGATAATAGATTTTTTATACTATCACATTTATAGTGATATTAATCAATGGTTTTATTTTTATTGAACACAGTGGAAGAGGATGGAATAAAATAAATTTAATTGGATTATATTAAATGTGTATTTTAATAACTTGAATTTCCAAATGACTTTCCATTGGGAAAATCCATTACTAGTGGTGTTCTTGCGGCTCGCAGGGGTTTGTTGCAGGGGTTTTCCTAAAATACTATTTCACCTAATGGTTTCACTAAAATAGTGAAACTGAAGTGGTGGACCCATAATAGTGCCACAACAAATTGTTGGCGCCATAAGGGTGGAATAATTATGGTGCCATAGCTAAATGGTGTCACACCAAACAATGTATCACCCTTTTCCGAACTTCAAGTTACTTAAGATTACCCGGTTTTGCACCACATACATCTTATTTGACATAAGCTATGTTTCAAGCATTCTTATTGAATTTTTCCGTGAATTTCAATGGATTTTATTTATTTCTATAATATTCTTACATCCCGAGGGATTTTAGATACTCAAACCAAATGATCATGACAATGATTTCACGTTAATGAGTTTTGGAAATCATTATTTCTTTAATATCGGGTATGGATTTTCAAAGAATGCATATCCCCTTCCTAGATTGTTTTCTACTTCCCTTGGTGTGACTAGAGACTTCCTCCTTAGATGATTTGTATTCATATTATGGAGCCCCTCGTGCTCATTTTTATTGTATTTCATACTACTCACGCTATCCCTTATTCATGTGGAATGGAGGAACATTGATCCTTTGATCATCCATGTAGTGATTTATTCTTCCTCCATTCAATTATGCCTTATAAAGGGTGGGTGTACTAGTGATTCCTTATGAATAATGACTGAATCCTTTCCTTTAAACATATAATAAATAATATTGGGGAATTTTATGATAAAATGATAATAAGACATGTTATAATAATCAAAATAGAAATCATGATGGTTTGAGATTGATAACATGATTTATTCGTTATCGTTGATTATTATTATTGATTTATTTTATATTCCTTCCGAAAATCATATCTATTTGTTTCATTAATTTTTTCATGGGTGATGTTCTACATTCTTCATATTCTCTAATAAATTGTTGTAAGATGAAATATTTTTAATCACATATTCATTTTCAAATAAATGGAAACCCTGGAATCAAACCCATTATTTGATCACTATTTTTATTTAAAATGAAATTATATAACCCATATTGGTTAAAATATAAAACTTTTTGGATAAATGGTGTTTTTTCATGATCTGATGGTTGGTTCATTGGGAAGGGTGTGGTATGCGTGTGTAGTGGGGTTATAGATTAATTTTAGTTGTTTTTGGGACTTCTATATGGGGTGGTATAGAAGTTTTATTACTATACTAGTTTGAGAGAATGATTGATTGTAAAATAGATCGATATATAGGTAGTTGGACTGCTATTTTTTGTGTTGTGGTCATAGGAGCGATTATTGGTAGTGGGAATATGTTGAAGTTATGAAATGTTTATGTAGTGGTACATTATATGTGAATTATTATGGTATTGGGACTATGGGAGTGGGTTTTATGATAATGATTGTACGGTATGAATTCGAATAATGATTGTTAGAAGTGGTCTAATGTGGTCGTGCAGTTGGAATGGAAATCTAGTTTTGATGTTGTTTTTTTAATGTTTTGGTAAGGTTATGGTAAGTAGTTTCCTAATATTTATAGAATAAGTAAATGTGAATCCATTAACTAATAAATAAAATGTGGTTAAATGAAAATTGTTTGGGTTCACAATTTTGCAGTGGTTATTGAGTGGTTGTGCATATGGGGGTAGTAGGAAAAGTGTTACATGTGGGGCTTGTTTGTTTGGTTTCTTTAAACCGATTGGTTTGGATGGGTTTTTGATTACCTATATTTATAGATTTTAGTTCCTTGTAATTTGCATATGAACCCCATAATTTCTGATCATCATGTTCCATACACCCCCATTTCATGGGGGAGGGTGTCTTTCCCAACATCCCGGTGGGAGGATGGATGGTTTGTTACTGTTTTTCTTCCCCATTCCCTCTTAGGGTTTCTTACCACTCAATCGTATCTATTTAGGTTGTAAGAGTTTTAGGATTATCATAGTTCCAAAACCTTTTTCTAGGTTTGCATTGGATGAGATGACTAGGTGTTTGCAGGCCAGGATTGTTTTCCTAAGTGTATTCGAGATTCGACCATGTGTATTTTGGAAAGAGATTTGATTGTTGCGGCCTAGGTGAATGTGGGTTAGATTTTGTGTCGTTTGAGGCCCGTGTGAATTCTGGTAGGTTGGGGCAGTGGGACTGCATATGGGAATTGAGGCAGCATCAAGACATTAGCCATTCGAGATGCTTTGTTAACTAGAGGGAAAGTGGTACATGGTACCCCAATGAGGATGTGCATTTATGACAACCTTACATGACATGTGTTATATGGTGATGGCACCATAGTAAGGATGTTCTGGTTATTATTCCTTGGTATGTGAATTGAGGTTATATTTTTTTCATACATGGACATTATTAGGTTCCCTCACATGTGAATGGGTAGCTTTAGTTTCACTTATGAGTATACTCGTATGGACATCATATGTATAGAAAACAATTTTTAGTTTTCTAGGATGACATTAAGGACCATAATAAACATTACTACCTTAGGTGATTGGATTAGTTTTTTTCTTCTTATACTATTTTATATTTGTACATTCCCTTGGAGTTGTCATGTACTTTATTTTATCTTTATTTTTGAACATGAACATGGGAATGGATTTTGACAAAAATTTTACTTTTAATATTTGGAGTTTTGTTGTATTTACTATCTTATCTCCCTATCTTGTTCTATGAAAAGACATATTCCTTCTATATTACATCAGATTTTATACCCTTGGTGTTATTCTCCCCTCTAGGTCCTACTGGAGGCGGGACCTGGGGGACATTATATCTCCTCCATCTTGAAGAAGGAAGGGTGAGGAACTTTGTTTTCCCTTACCACATCTTGAAGATTTTGTGTTATAAAAAAACAATATAAGAGGATATGTTTAGGTATTGTATGGATAATAGAATTAGGAATCGTGATAATTTCATCGGATGGTATGGAAACATTGTTAGATAACCACTGTGCATGAAATAGTCCAGGGAAGACAGGATTGGACACAAGATGTTAGGGCCCCCTGGGATCTGATGTATGGACATTGGACCTATTGAACGACCATGTGAGGCTACACTGATTGTAGGGTAGAGACCATAGAAAATTAACATGCATCATATTGACATCTGATTTTATTTGAGTTGGGAGTTTTAGGAAATTAAATGATCATCTTGAGTAAAAAATAATTAAAAAAAATTACATACTAACTGAGCTTATTTGTTCCTTATTTATTTTTCATCAATGGATCTCATACATCGCCCACATGTCGTATGAGTATTTGGATCCTATAAAGTTGATCATATTGATCAGTGGAGGGCTGATCGAGAGAAGGATGATGAACAGTGGCAGAATATGCTTTGTTCCTTCCAGTGGCAGACTCTAGTAAAGTATGGGGGCAGCGTCACAGATATAGAGACAAAGTGTTGGCTCGAGGAGCTAGTGATCGATATCATCTTAATCTGGGATTTTACTATGTACTTGTTTACTCTAGTAGTTAGCCATGTTTAAGGAACGTTGTGTTTTTGTTGGACACATTACCTCAGTGAGAGGAGGGAGACCGATGTCTCATGGTCTGAATTTGAGAAGTAATTCCAGGAAGAATTCCATTTATCCACGATGATGTCCGAGAAGAGAAAATATAATCTCTTAATACTATAGAGGATTATATCAGTGAGTGATTTGGGGATCAATTTAAATGATCTCCTACTCTTTTCTATGGATCTCTTTATGGATGAGGAGTTGGGGGTGAGATGGTTGTAGGAGGCACTCCGACCATCTCTTCAATATGTCTCCACTACCATTACTCAACCTATATACATGGATGTTCAGGAGAAGGATGAATTATTGGAGATGATTCACTCACAGGGAGGTGTATAGATAGAGGGTATCTAGCTATGTTCTTCAAAGGAGAAGGGGGTTATAAGAATTTCACCAGCGTCAGGGCCTTCTCAGATTCGGCCAGTGGGGAGTAGGAATCAGTAGTTCCAGTTTCGTTATTTTATTCCTCACCCATTAGTCATGGATCTAGGACTGAGGTACATAGTCGGTGGAAGTCAGGGACATCTTCATAAATAGTGCATAGTTCAATATTTTTACAATGGTGGTGGGCAGGTTCAACACCCCCCTCACCACAAAAAGTTTTCAGTCTGGCCTTTCCAAGTGCAAGGGAAATGATCTCACGCTCCACTAAGTGTAGAGATTTCCCGAGGTGGTCAACCTCATGGAACACTTTAAGGACCTCAACCAGGGTGTGGTTAGGGAGGCGGTCAAAAGCCTAGTGTAATATGATCTAGGCATGGTCTATTGCACATCATAGAGGAAGAAGTTCTAGCAGGTTCGAAGGTTGATTGAGGTATGATCAGTCTATTTAGTACCATTTTGTGTGTTTTGTTTTATTCACAATCATGGAAATACTTTGTTTCATCTAGTATATCCTATATTATGGGTCTATAAATATTGATACATTCTATACCCTTACTGTTGAGTACACTATTTGGAGTTCAGACTAGCGTGTTTGATGTTTTTTGGGGATATAGACTCATGTTGGAACCTCATTAGTATAGTGGGGATCTAATTCCTCTATATATTCATCCATACAATGTCATCCATGGAATCAACAGGTTTTTATCTATGTGTTCCATTACACAATACTAATTGGGAATGGTTTTGTTCTCAGATATGGGTCTCTAGTGCGTAGATTTTTTTGGCTAGAGGAGTTTTCATTTGGACAGTCAGTGTGTGCAACCTATTGTTTCTTTGATAACTAATATATTTGCAGAAAATGAAGACACAATGATGGTGGAAGTTATGGGGTTTTTCAGTGAATTCCTAGATGTCTTCCCCACAGAGGTTGTGAATATAGCCACTCGATTCGACGTTGAGTTTGGGATATACTTTCAACCATGTGGTCATCCGATTTCAATGGATACCTATAGGATAGATCCTTATGAGTTATAGGATTTGTGGATTCAGGTTGAAAACAAGATGATGACAGGTTTTATCCAACCATGTGTGTCATTGTGAGTATCTATAGTATTTTTCTCAAACAAGGTATACATTTTCTTAAGACTATTTGTAGACTACCAAAGACAAAACCATGAGATAATCATGAATCCTTACCCCATACATAGGATCAATGATATTTTATTCAAGTAAAAGGGATAAGGATGGTTCTATAATATAGATTTTTATTCTAGTTATCACTAGTTTATAATGAATTAGGGGACATCCCGAATATTTCTTTTAGTTTTATGTATGGGAACCTTGACTTCATGGCCATGTTGTTTGACATTAAAAATGTTCCAGTAGTGCTCATGGGGATCACGAACTCTATTTTATGTATGTACATAGACAGGTTCATTATCATGTTCATTGATGAAACCTAAATTTACTCAATATCAGAGGGAGAGAACACCAATCATCTTTTTACAATCAAGGAGGTCCTTCATCACCACCAAATTTATAGAAGGTTTTCCAAGTGAATGTTCTAGACATGAGAGGTGAAATTCCTTATAAGTGGGGTGTCCAAATGGGGGATAGCAGTAGACCCATCAAAGGTCAAAGTAGTTGATTCTTCGGAAGCACCCAAGAATTCAGAGAAGGTTCATATTTTCCTTGGTCTGGCAGATCAATACCATAGGTTCTTACAAAATATCTCTCAATTTGTAGCTTCACTGATAGCATTGACCATAAAGGCCCAGACCATCATATCGAGTGAGAAGTGTCAGGTAGAATTCAAATTTCTGAAGTGGAATATGGTTAGTGCTCCAATACTATGGTTTTTAGAGGTAGGGGTGTTCATTGAGGATTTTTGTGACACTTCAAGTCTAGTCTTTGGGTGTGTGCTAATATAAAAGTGGGGTGTGATATCTTATGGATCTAATAATTTATGTCCTCAAGAACATAACTATGCCACCCATGACCTAGAGCTTACATTTTCCATGTTTGCACTGATGGTGTGGATGAATAACCCCATCATTGAGTGTTTTGTGGTCTTAATGGATCACAAGAGTATGAGGATTATCTTTTCCCAGTGTGACTAAAACATGTGGAAGCCAAGGTGGATGGAGTTCTTCTATAACTATGACTTTTATATATGTTATTCCTCAATAATGGGTAATTTTTTGGCCAATGATTTGTGAAGTAAGTCGTAGAAGGATGTAATTTGGGAATCCGTGGATGCTTGGATGGAAATGATGGTGTTGGACGATTTTCACCTAGATGGTGGGGAGGATAGTGGAAGAGGCTATATATTTGATATTAAAGTGTTGTCTTTCATGGTTTGATAGGTGGAGGAGTCCAAGTGGGGAGACTCATAGGATGATGTGATGTGTGATTTCATTGGCTATGTTGATTCTTCATAAATACGGTCAATGGATTGTCATAATCATATGTTGATTCGTGGGAATCTATTTGTCCATGTAATAAATGTAAGATGGAATTCTCCATGAGTTTGATATCTCACCATTGGCGGCACATGCTGGATTTTCTATTATTTACCAATTCATGAGGGAATTGTTTTGGTGGATCAGGGTTATGTGGGTAGAGGTGGAGATTGTGGAATGATTAAAATTGTTTCAGTAAGTGATGGCTATGAATTGTGTTTCATGTAATCTATTGTAGCCATTAGATGTTTCTGAGTGGAAGTGAGATAATATATTGATGAATTTCATCACATGACTACACTTTTCTCTGGGAAGATGTGATGTTATCTAGTTAATGGTGGAATGATTGACAATATAATCTAACGTTTCGGGGATAAAGGATTCAAGAAAAGTGTATGCCTTGGTATGGACGTATATAGGAATGGTGGTGCAGCTTCATGGAGTTCCAAGATACATCATCTCAGATCGATACATATGTTTTACATCACAGATCTGGAGGGGATTAATTCATGCTTGTAGAACGTAGATACAGTTTATTACATTTTTTTCACCCTCAGATTGACATAATAACAAATAGGACCATCCAAAAATTTCGGATATACAGTGAGAATGTGTTCTGGACTTCATAGGATCATGGTTATGAAACATTCCCTATGAAGAGTTTTCTTATAATAATAGCTATCACTCTACCATTAGTATGAAAAAAATTAGAAGCCTTGTATAGAAGAACATGTCAACCAACGGTATTCTTGATAGAGGTTGGGGAGGTAGGAGTCGTTCATATTGTGCATGAGAGGTTGAAGGTAGCTCAGGACAGAAAGAAGTCATATGTCAGTCATAGGAGAAGGCCCTTGGTGTTCGAGGTTAGGGAACATGTTTTCTTGAAGGTTCCCATCAGCGAGGGAAGTAGATGTTTGACAGAGGAATCAATATTTATACCAGTCTCATTAGTTCTTTAGAGGTGTTGTGATGAGTTGGAATAGTGGAATATCAGCTGGCATTTCCACAATGTATGAAGATAATCCTCAAGGAGAGTATATTGGAGAGTAAGGGATAGATGTGTGCCCACTACCAGGAGCTGTTATGAGTTTTTCTTCTGTGTTTTACCATTGTTCTTTTCCTTATTATGTAATTCTTGAACTCATTTTCAATGAGATGTGTTGTTTCACTATTCAATGAATTTGTGTGAAAAATAATTACATGTTGATAGGTTATTCAGAAATTTATAATCGAGATACATCAATGTGGATTCAATTAAACCTGTCTGGGTGAGTTAGAGTCTCCCAAATCGGATAATATCATGACATAGGTGAAAGAGCTCCCTAATCCACATTTCTGGGAAGTGAGACCTTTGGTGTTTGTGTGGTTTCTTGGGGAAGTGTATCCATAAATATTATATAGTTATTAAGGAGATATATGTTAAGGATGTGTTCTTAGATGTCAACAGTTTCTCACTATTTTTAAAACAATGCAAAGTGGTTTCTCCTGGAGAGTTATTTTACCGGGTGGTTGTTTGAACCCCTCTTCATTCTATTTTTACTTTTAAATTCATGGGATGAGTATATTTTGAGTGTTATATATTGTAATTACCCATATTTCCCAAGTACATTCCCTTTTGAGAATCGAGTTCTTGTGGTGTTCTTGGGGGTCGCAGTGGTTTGTTGGAGGGGTTATCCAAAAATACAATTTCACAAAACCGATTAACTGATATAGTGGAAAGAAATGGTAGTAAACCGAAATAGAAAAATGCAAAAATGGTGGTATAGTATAATAGTGGAACCATAATGGTGGTACCGTGTTGGTACCACATCGAAAATGTGGCAAAAAAAATGGTCTCTTAACTTTTTCCAAATTTCCAGTTTCCTTATTTTTTCTAGTTTTGCCCCTCATACATATTATTTGATGTAAAATTAGTTTCAGGCCTTCATTAAAGGTTTTATAATGTTTATTCAAATGATATTAAATATATCATTAATATTATAACATCCATGGTTATTTCAGATACCCAAACTGCATGATCTTGACAAGGATTCCGTGTTAATGACTTTTGAAAATCATTCTTCCTTTAATATCAGATCTTGATATTCAAAGTTAGGATCATCACTTCCTATTATGTTTTCCATTTACACTTGGTGGGTCTATATCCTTCCTCAATAGACATGTTATGCACCTATTCTAGATCCCATTATTCTTATTTTTCTTAGAGTTGCTGCTACTCACGTGATCCCCTATTCATGGTTTAAGGAGGAACATCAATACTTTTATCATTCATGTAGGGATTTATTCTACCTATCCTAAATTTTTCATCATAATTTGTGGGTGAACTATTTATTCCTTATGAGGAATGTTTGAATCCTTTTCTTTAAACATGTAACAAATTATGGGAGGGTAAATGGGTGATAAAAATATAACAAGACCTATTATAACAACGAGTAGGGTTTTGGAGATTGGTTGATGTTGGTCACTTGTTATACCTGTTATCCTTGTTTATATTTACAGAATTTTGTGTATGTTTGAATTCTAAAAATCATGGATATTTGGTGGTATTTTTTTACCCTGGTTATGTTATTCTTCGTTAGGATTCATGAATAAATTTATTTAACATTAAATCTTCTTAATCACATTTGTTAAATAAATCGATGCCCTAGGATAAAACTTATTATGTGATCGACACTATTATTTAATTTGTAATTAATGAACCCCTATTGGTAAACTATATTTTTCATGGATAAATGGTGTGAATATTTGTTCTTTTGGATGGTTATATGATAAGGGTGTGTCATATTTGTGCAGCGGGGTTGTGGCTTAATAGTATTAGTTTAGAGTCTTCTATATGTGGCCATTAATGGGTGAATTTCTATCTTATTTTGAGATACTGATTGGTTATGGAATTGATAGAATTGTTGGAAGTTGGAATTATTCTTTTTATGTTGTGGTCTTAGGAGCGATGAGGGGTAGTGGGAATGTGGTGTGGTTAGGAACTTGTTATGTCGTCAGACTACATCTGGGAATTGTTTGGGAAATGGGGATATGTGGCAGGGCTGTGAGAGAAGGATTATTTAGTACAACATTGATGAATGATAGGTTGAAGTGGTTGAATGGGGGCATGGAGTGGGATTTCAAATATATTTTTATCATTGGTTTTTTGTTATATTATTATGGTAATGTTTGGTAGTTTATTAGGAGTGAAAGAATAAATGAAATTGGACCACATATTTAATAAATATCATGTTGTTTAATGAAAATGAGTTGGGTTCATTCATTGCTAGTGGGTGGTGTGTGGTTGTGCATATAGGGGTAGCAACAAAAAATGTAATTGTGGGATATGTTGTTTGGTTTTTATAAACCCCTAGGTTGGGATGAGTTTTTTTATAAATAAATATATTTTAGTTAATTTTTATTTATATAAATACCCCACCACTATTTCACACCATTTTACAAACACCTCCATTTTTTGGGAGGTTATCTTTCCCATCATAGAGTAGGAGTGTAGATGGAAGGTTACTACCTTTATTACTCACACCAACTTTTGTGTTCTTACTACTCGAGTGGATCTATATAGGCTATAATGTCTTGAGGATTACCATAGTCCCATACCCTTCAGGAAGGATTTCTATGGATGATAGGACTAGGTGTTTGTAGTCCAAGATTGTTTTCCAATGTGTCTTTAGGATGAGTCCTAGGTGTCTTCAGGTGAGAGCCATGGTTGTTATGGGCCATCTGTCTGCTGGTGGGATTTTATGTTATTAGAGTCATAGGTGTGTTTGGGAAGGTTGAAGTAGTGGGACTTTGTATGGGAATAATGTCATCTTCAAGACATTATCTATAAGGGATGAGTAGTTAACTAGTGGGAAAGTGTTGTGGGGTAACCAAATGTTAAAGTTCATTCACTACTACCTTACTTGACTTGTATTATTTGGTGAGTGTGCCTTGGTGAGTCTTGGTTGGTTAGTATTCTTTGGTTGGTGGTTCAAGGTTATATATTTTTCTCGTAGGGACATTAGTATGTTCCCCCACATGCGCATGGGTATCATTAGATTCCATAATGACTATAAATGTATTATCACCCTTTGTATATAAAACTGGTCACACATTTCCAAGAGGACATTGTGTATCATTCTATAATTTACTAGATTTGGCATTAGGATTAGTGGTAGTTTCTACTTAGTAACCTTTCTGTTGGTATATTATCCTAGAGTTTTGTTGTACATTGTATCAGCTTAAATTTTAAACATGCATATGTGAATGGATTTTTAATTCACTTTTATATTTATTATTTTGAGTTTCCTGAGATTTACCATCTTATATAATGACATTTTTCAATAAAAAGGGTAATTCCTTCTTTATTATGTGAGATTATATACCCTTGGTGCTAGTCACTGCTTCGTGTTCTATTGAAGGCGGGACTCAAGGGTCATCATCTCTCCTTAATTTTGATGAATGAAGGGAATGGAACATTTTTCTCCTTTCCCTTATTATGAATATGGCATGTTGTGGTTGTTGTTTATCAATAAATAAATTTATCATAATATTCATACTAATATCAAAATAGAATTTATAAATCTAAAATAGATGGTTGATTCTAAAATATTCTATGCTTGTTTTTTGTTGACTCTCTCATCCCATTTTCATTTGATATAGATCAAAAATCTACATAATGATCGTAATGATTTAAATATAATATTTAATAATTGAATAAAAACTTATAATCTTTCTATAATTGTTATTTAATAAAATTAATCTCGTCTCATTGTATTTATAGTAGGTCGTATGTATGAACGATCGATAGTTTCATTCTATTAATGGTAAATGGGTAAGAAATTGGATGGTATTTTAATAATAATAATTATTATTTATCACGTAATAAATAATATATATATATATCTATTATTTTCATCACTATACCAATCCATGTAATGTTGTGATGAATTCAAATTACACCAAGGGGTGGAGATGTTAAGACATACATATGCACATGTATTGTTTTCATTTCACATATGATATATAAATCATGCAATACGGTTCTATCATAATCATAATAACATCTTAGAATATTGACGATACTATATTTATTACTTTATCATTGAGACAAATCATGTAGAGGATGCATAAAAGAAATTAATTTGGATGAGTTGGAAAAAATTATAACCTCCTCTTCAGTGAACTCTAGTTAAATATCTTCATAATGGATTTAGAGGTGGTCTATTTGGAATAACATTAACTCCATAAATTTGAATAGGATATTTGGAGCAGAAATGGGTAGTGTTTTGTGAAGCTAGTTGTTTCAATGTGTCATGATAATGTGAGGGAGTATGTTCCCTTTTATAAATTAGGTTACGATCACTTTTTGATACATTCAAAATATAAAATTAATATACAGTACATTCCACATATAAATATCTTAAAATTGAGTAATTTTAAAAATATTTTGAGTTAGGGTATAAATCCTCTAACATAATAATTTTTATAATTGTTTATGTTGTATTCCAATACTTATCTCTTTGAATTAACAATTAGTTAAACCCTTTTAGCTCTTATTATGACAACATGTGTTGTACTCATTGAAGGTTAATATAATTTATATAAAATGCAAACCGAACCATAAATGAGTCATGGATGAAATTATCAACATTATCCTAATCAGTTGTCATATTTTAATGTTTTTATGAATATTATATAGTTTAATGAAATTTTGTAAATTTTAAAATAACATTAATTTCAATTTTGAAACTATTCAACTCATGAATATTTAAAAAATATCAATAAAAAAGATTGATTCTATAAATCTATTAGTACAACCATATATGTCCAATTTATCAATAAAATTATTTTATGACAATAATGATATCAAATTAGATTTATTTCAAAATATGTAATGTCATTTATTTTAAATTTCTATTAATTAAATAATTTATTCATTATCATTATATAGGCCTTTATGGTAAATATTTATATATTAAAAATTTCAAGAAAATTACCATGATGAATAAAATTAATTTATATTTCAAATGAATATTTATAGTTTATTTTAGGTTCTATATAACCCTATATTAAAAATATAACAGTTATTAAAGATATGAGTGTAATAACTTATTCTTATCTTTAAATAAAATATAATAAATATCATACTCTCATACTAGTGCCTTTAAAAGGTTATAATATTAGACCAAGGGTAATTTTGGTAAACAGACACTCATCCAATGAAACATTCACAAGTTTTAGGGTAATTTTCTAATATATATAATATTATGTTAACCGTTAATTTCCCGATTTAACTGTAACTGTGCTAAAACAATTACACAAGTTACTATTCATATTACCTCCAAAAATAAAATAGTCATATTTAAGAAATTTTAAAATTATGATTCAAAATATGAAATCATTTTTCAAATATTTAAAACACATGATTTTTAGTAATAAATTTAATATTTATCTCATTGATAAAACACAAAATTATGTTTCAATGTACAAATGTTCAAATGGTTTAAATGTTTTCATATCAAATCACAATATAAAATTGACTGAAATGACAAAAATTTGATTTAATGATATAAAATGTATTTAATTATAATTTTAAACGAATTAACAATATTATTCAACATTATAATGTTTTAGATGAAGTAGTTATTTTCAATTAAAATCCAATGTTTTATCAATATTCTTCATAAAATAAATCTTGTAAAAAAATTAAAAACGAAGAAACTTTTTATACTAAAATTCCATTTAATAATGTCATTTTATCTTATATATTTTATATTGTTATAAAAAATTAGGTATAAAATAAATGCGCATTAAATGTCAGTGAAACTGTGTTTTTAGAAAAATAATTCTTTAATGAATCAAACTGGATTCGTTCTAATATATTACCTAAAAAATACCAAGGATATATGTTAAAATTATTATTGAAAATATTATAAATATTTCATTAATATAATACAAAAATTTTGTTTTTTAATTTTACTTATGCACATTTAAAAAGAATTTATAAAAAAATAATTATATTAAATTGTTTTTTATATGTATATCTGTTTAAATAAAAACTAATAAATTCACTAATATATTTTTAAATCTAATATTATTCATAACCCCAAAAATATTGGCTGGTATATAATTTCATTTTAAATAATAATGTTAATAGTATATCATGGGTCACTTAATCATCATGTTGTATGCAATGTATGATATTAATTATATTAAATTTAAAAAGATACGTACCCAAAAATCATGTGGTGTTACATGTTGCAAAAATAATATTCCAATTTTTTATTATTTTTACAAAATATTACATTCCTTGTTCGTATAATCCCATGGGAGAGTATATTGGAAAATACATCAATGATTGACGTCATTGGAAAATGGGATAGAAGAACAATGTTTACCAAGGTCTGTAGTTTTCTAATGGTGATTGGATATTACATATTATTTTTGAGTGATTTATCCAATATTTCTAATACACTATCAACATTCATATATAATTGATTAATGTCCATATAGAAAAATGAACATGTCAAAAATTTCATGTTACATAAATAAAGGTAGGTCAATGCACATATGCTCACAAAAACTGATATTGGAGATGGATTTGTGATATATATTTTTGGATGAATGTTGTAAATGGGATGAATCCCCATGAAAAATGATAGATTGAAATTATTTCCATATATCCAATTAAAAATACATGATAAAAATTAACTAACTCATTATTTGGAAGTAGATGTGGTAATTTTTATAATTTATTATTTGAGGGATTACATAAACTGAAAAAGGTATTTCATATATATAGATTATGGATTCATTGTTTATATATTAAAATATAAATATTTTAATATGAACAAAAATAGATGGATTTCATTGATTAACGATTATGAAATATCAATATAACACTGCCCTTTGAAGATGAAGAGCGTGGTTGTTTCCTCGATTCATAAGTCCCATGCTAGTTTTCCTAGGATGATGGAAAATAGATATCCATTATTTATTTATCTACTGATTTTATACCTAGAAATTTTGACTAGATGGGATATAAAAAATATTTCCCATATTAATGGTTGATCATACAACCAGATGAGGATTAAAGAATTTAAAATGGATTATGTGGACCTATAAAATAATATTAAAAATATATACGAGTTCAATATTGATTTTGATTGAAATATATGCCTATGTAACCAAATAAATGTAAAAAAGATAAAATTAATGAAGTGTGATTCATTAGATGTAGCCCATAATTCTCATTTTCTATACTTCAGGATTGATTGAACAATTATATAGATATAAAATTTTATTTTTATTGTGATAATTGTAAAAGAGTTTCTATAGATTACGTAACTAGGTGGTTGGTGTGTCATCTAGTTAATTATTGGAGATAGATGTATATGGGTATATTAAAACTATTTCTCATACCAGAATGTAAATGGGAAAATAACAACATTGATTTATTTAATGGACATCTTAAAACATAAAAATTATATAATGTTATCTAGGCTTTATTTGAACTCCTTATGATGTTTAAAAAATTTATTTCCATTATAAAATATTTTCATTATGATTTAATTTTTGTGATAATCATTAATGATGTTTAATGGTTTCATATATTACAAAAAACAATTTTTTATCTCATCGAGATATGATGTTTACCTCAATGTTTATGATAATTCATTCGTTGGATGTTAATAAAATATTGAGTTTTATTAATGTATATCATCATTGTATATATGATAAGTTTAAGAGGAAAATTCAAACTCTAGAGGATATGTTTGGAGCATTCTCATATTATTTTAATGGAACTAAGAATAAGAAATAATTTCTCTGGTTTAGTTTTCCAAAAGAAGTAACTATCACTCATGTTTCCACCTAGATACTTATGAAATTTTATATGGAAGGAAGTACTGAAATCCAATCTAATTGTATTAATTTGTCGAAAATGTTATATTAGGACCAGATCAAGAATATAAAATTTAAATGAATTTTATATCTATTCAGAATCACATTATGCTGGTCTATAATCAATATAAAATATATATTGATGATCGTCAAAGATATCCAAAATACAGTGATTTTGAGAAAGAATTACTATGAATTTTTTCATGGAGTAAGTTCATGATATTTGTGAATAAAAAAATGTTTTCTCTATATATATATATATATCCAAATTATATATTATTGATCAAATATATATAATGTCTTTCCTCTTAGATCTTCCAGAGAACCAATTTAATGTTCAAAAAGTGTTCCTTGTATCTCTAAAGAGTATTTACATACATAATGATACACATGTAATGAAATAAGAGGTTATACCATTAATGAATAATATTTATTTTTATGAAAAATTGATATTATCCTTTTATGTTGCGTATAATGTTTTTCAAAACAAGACTACTCACCTAGTTATTGATCATTGGAGGAACTAGCAATTCAAGGATGTTACACGGGAACTCAACGATGTGATGAAGTAGTGATATAATGATTTTTAATATATGTTTGATAGAATGTTGATGGATAAATTATATTATGAAGGTATAATGTAATACTTTGAGATTTTAAACACACATTATTAGTTTGAAATAAACTTGATGTATTTGATAGATTATATTACCTGTAAACTTGAGTCTAAATTAGGCTTGTTATATTATAATAGAATAACAATCCATTTTAATTGTGGTCAATATTAAAAATAACTATTGTCACGACCCCCTCCCACAATGTTTACCCCTCCTGGGCTGGCCATGTTTGAAGAGGGATAATAACCCCCGATTCCCGCCTCTAGTAGGCCCAAGGTTAGCGACTAACACCGAGGGTATAATAACACAGAAATGGGTTGCATTACCCTCTAAGAGAACACATGCGGAAGAGAGAGATATGATAGACCCCAACCATCTCCAAATGAAATATAAAAGAAACCCATGTACATATATGAAATTTCATGCTAAATCACAACAACTGAAATGGGAAAACTAAAAGTACCCAAAAGAAAAGGAAATAACAGCAACCACAAGCCTGAACAACTCATGCATGCACAAGCTAGTAGTATCCAGCCTAATCTCCAAACTTCTCCAAGTGACCTCAAAAAGAGCCTATACAAACGTAGGGTGAGTATAACAATATACTCAGTAGGATCCTCTCTGAAGCCTCTTGTGCAGTTGTAAAGAAATCATGATAAAGCCTAGTGAACAACAAGTGAAACTAACTTGTCACCTAAACAGGTATACAAAGTTCACAACCTCACCATGGATACTCTCACCATGTAACACATACAAGAATATATCATATAATAAAGAATATCAAGGATACCCAACTACTACATCCCCACTGGTTTTCCGCTTTTCCCCAACATCATACATCTTGTGCATCTATCTCCAAAGTCTTTCCCGTATAAACATGGGCTATGCTCCACAATCTGCACCACATGCACCACAAAGGCTTGCCCACAGACACCTAGGCTAAGCACCGCACCATCCTCACAACCAAAAGTAACTAGGTAATTTTTGGACTCCACCACAGCTCGAATAACGTGTATCATACGTCGAGTATTATACCTCAAGCCATAACATATCGTACGCTGAGTAAGGATCTTCATGAAATCACACCCTATACATGTTACACCTACAATAGTTCATAGCATAATATATCTAGAATATATGTGTGTGACATAACCACAAGCCATTACAACCCTCTACACACATATATGGGGAAAACTAACTGCTCTTTCAAAAGCACTAGTATCTACCAAGAGAAGAGAGCAGAGCTAAATGGGGTAGTCAGCCATTCATCCTCCAATCGGAATGTTTGGGAAAACACCCCCCAGGGCTCAGAATCCCTAGGGTGTCAGTTTCCCATACTGACAGGGTGGAGTAGCGTATAGAATCACAACAAGTACAGTATATATATAACTCACAACCACAATATGGGCATTACCTAGTCTTAGACACAACTGCAACTAACATCTATCAGACTCTATGCTGCTACTATTAAGACTTGATAACCTATAAGCACACAACCATAAAAGGGATTTATAATATTTCTTCATTCCCATTTTATCAATTCCACTGTAAGTTAATTAATTCATTAAAAATTAATTAACCATGAACAAATCCACATTATAATAAATTGGCATCACATTCAAAATCAACTGATCTTTCTAAGATTCAACATTACCTTTAAATTCCAGCATCTTTATTCCCATGGATTATCACTATTTAATCAATATTTAATTACAGAAATTACTTTCCCATATTCCCATGCATTATAGAAAAGCATCACATGCTACTAAAAACAAATGGGGTTCAACACGGTTAGTAGATATACTTGTCGTCGAGTATTTTCCACCTATAGGAAGAGCATAGACCCATTATCCATCGAGAGGCTAAACCTGGAAAGCATGTGGCATACCCCGCGTGTCTTCGCCTCTTTCGGAAGAATGGTAAGCATGAACAGCTTCCTTGAGCAGTGGAAAAAACTAAAGTAGATAATCAATCAATCAAAGTCACCAAGCATCCTACAACCACATACATCTTATTCCATTTCCACATCATCACTTGTGTCCTCCCTGACACCCATATTTATAAACCGATGCATCTCGCAACTCTAGGCATCTTCCGCTACCACAACCACAAGGCCTCCCTTCCACCACATATCACAACACCATCCTAGGGTCAAATCACATCAGAAGATATCACAACACCCCTCCATGATCACATCACATCACAAGCAGCAGGAAATCAAACATCACATCAAATGGGATCTTGGCCCATTAACAAGGCATCCTTCATTCATACATAACAAGAACTCATGGCTCAAACCACAAGGCATTCAGCCTTACAAGCAAGAGGGTAACTTAGAACGCTACCTGAAATTATCTTTTAAAAAACAACAAGTTCATTAATCCCTCTTGAATTCACAGTTTCAATTCATAGGTTCCAATTCAAGGAAACCTATTCAGTAATCTATCACAAAATATTTACCATGCTTACTATGACAATCATATTAGAAAAACTACATCAACAAAAAGAACCAGATTCATCTACATGCCTCATTATCTTTATATAATTAATTATCTATTAATTCTGGATTTATGTTGTTTATCAATTTCCCTCAATAAAGAACAATTAAACAAATCAAGCATATATATCACTCAATCTATCAAAACATGAGGCAACCTATTATCAAAGTACAAAGAAACAACATGCGATCAAACAAATTCTTTTAATCGGGTTCAAGTATTTAATTAGGTCAATTTAATTGTGATCCAAAGGGATAAAACATGTTAATGATACAGTTGCATGTAAAAGAATTTAGAATCAATGAATCCCCAACCTTGAAAATTTCTTGACATTATTTTTCCACACAAAGTGTCACAATACTCCACTCGCGACAACTGCATCCACCCGAGGATGCCAAGGTATGTCCGCACCAAACAAACCCTAAGAAAAACTCTATTAGAAGAAGGGAGATTACATGATAATATTTAAAGGATAACAAAAGAAGATGATCCCCTAAATAACTATGATAAACATATATTAATTCTCCATTAAAAGCATATCGCATTATCCCACACGTTTTGACCAAGTAAAACATTCCATGCCTTAGGAATAATTAATTTAGAATTTATGTCCTTTGAAATGACTTTAAGATCCCTTAAAATAAATCTTTAAATGTATTTTACATCAAAGGAAATTTTAAAAGGGAAAAACTATAGGAATATGGAAACACAGTTCACCTACCGTTACTGTACACCAAACTGATCTGTGAGATCGATCTGTGAAACCGATCTCTGAATACGATCTCTGAAACCGATCTGTGAAATTGATCTGTGAGACTGTTCTTTCAGACCGATCTATGAGACCGATCTGTGAGACTGATCTATGAGACCGATATGTGACAGTGATCTGTGACACAGATCTCGGAGACCGATTTGTGAGACCGATCTCTCAGACCGATATGTGAGACTGATCTGTGAGACCGATCTGTGAGACCAATCTGTGATACCGATCTGTGAGACCGATTTGTCAGACTGATCTCTGAGACTAATATGTCAGACAGATCTGTGAGACCGAACTGTTAGACTGATTTGTTAGACCGATATGTGAGACTGATCAGTGAGACCGATCTGTACTGTTCATAAAACTTGAAACATGATTCATAAAACTGGAAAATGGGTAATGTGTTGGGGATAAGTCACCTTGATCTCTCGGAACACCTCCAACACCACATTATCTCAATGTAATGGACTGAAGAGGTTCGGGCTATTACAACTACCTTATAAAATTTATTCATAAAAATTAATATATAATAAATAAGTTTCCATTTTTTAATTATATTTTATGTTTCAAAAAATAAATTTTCACCCAAAATGGGTTTCACTGTATTCTATACATCAATGTTGTAAATATTTTCATACACCTTCAGAAATTTTATTTTATAATAAGGGTTTAATTTCTTAAATCGGTATAACTAAATTAAATTAATGGATGATTATTTTATTTTTATAAAAATATTATTTTTTCAATGAATAGTGAACACTAAAAAGTTTAATGAAAATAGTATATTCCATTAAATTATTTAAAAATAACTATTTTTTTAATATATTTTATAATTTCATTAGTTCATTTAGGTTAAATATAATAAAATTAATTTCCAGGGAATTTAAATGATTCTCAATTATTCTATATAAATATTTTGTGCTTATATAATATTTTTTACGGGAAATTGTTTTTCACTGAATTCTGGGATGTTGTATTTAAATTTTTTTCTTCTATTTATAACAATTTAATTTATAAAATAGAATCAACATTTTTGAATCACCATTCCTAAATTCTTTATTGAGGTTCAAATAAATTTTTATCAAAATAAATAGAAAAAGTATTTAAAATTTGTTGGCATGGTTAATGTTTAAAAAGTATAAACAAATAGATATGGGAAATAATCTGACATAACCATTAATAATTAACAATAATATAATATATGTAATCAATATATTCTATAAAATTACAATTCATGTCTATTTATAAAAACTTTTATAATAAAATTTCAATTAAATATGTTAATCCTGTCAAATATTCTATATGTGTCCTCTCCCTCACATATTAATGGAAACTCAATATCATATCTTATACACCAATAAGGATATTAATATCTCTTTAAGGACCTTTGAAAATTCATTACTAACACCCCACCACAGGACCTATATTTGTTATTATTGTCATGGTACCATCCTTTCAGTGCATATGTTTTATGTGAGAGAAGGTTTCTCAATGGTTAGTTATAACATTTGAGAAGGTACATTTAATTTTATTTATTATTACATATTATATCAAAAAAATTACCCATTAAAACATGATTAAACTAGTTTAAAAAATATTATTATATTTTATTATGATTATTTCAAAATTATTTCACACCACCTTTACATCATATGGGTGTTCAAAGAACCACGTGTGTTAATGTGTCCACTACAACCCCCACGTAGTGAAAAAATTCATTTCCCAACACAATTCATGGAGTATTATTATATAATATTTTATTTTGATAAATTATATTTATGTGATATGTTTCACCTGTAATTATAATATCTTATCTTCCTTCATTCCTTTTTATCTTTTATAAAATGATAACATCACTAACATTATTTTTCAAATGTAACCTCCATGATGCTATGTGATTCATTTTTTGATCAAAAAATACGATAAATAATTATAAAATATTATATAATGATTAAAAATTATAAATATTTCATGATTAATATTCTTGATAAGATGAAATCAAGACGATGTTGTATGTATCATATCTATTGATCAAAATCCTACAAGGAAAACAGATTAGTTTTCACCAAATTTTTATTTTAAATAATGAAGTTATTGAAAAATAATATTTATAAATTTTAAAGGAATGACACATATATATGAATACATTTTTAGTATATGTTTCGTATATATTTATTTATTATAATGGAGATTTCAATGTTTACATATCTATATTGAACTTCAGTTATGTAATGTATATTTCAATATCATTTTAATCGGGATTTTTTTATGCTCCAATTTCTATTGAAGAAAATTTCATAACCCTTATTTTATAAATTAATTATTTTTTTCTCATAATAATATTAATATAATTTTGAAATAATACAACCATATCCCATATTATATTTTAAAATAATTTAGATTTCTTTAAAAAAAATACTCTTTATTGAATACCGAATCATTTAATTCCTCATTAATATTATCATAAAAATAATAATTTCGATTAATATATTATCCAATGAATTATGAAAATATTATTTACACATATTCTCTTTTCTAAAAAACATATAAAAATGAATATAATTTAAAGTTTATGAATGATGTACATTTTTACCAAAATTTGGATCATAATCATTATTTTAATATATTTCACATGAATGAATTTACCAAACATCATGCCGTACAAATTCATTTAATATTTCTTTACCAAATTCCATGTTTATTTTTAAAGTTATTTTCCTCTTATATTATTGAAATTATTATATTTTGAATATATAATATCATAATTACAAGATTATATTCATCGTGAAATGATCAAATGATCTTGTTATGGTATTTTCAGTTATACATTGATGATACTTAATCTTCCATGGGGAAAAGTTTCAATGATATATCCATATTTGATCCTTTTATGGTTATTGATTATGATGAATAAATCATTATGATTTCTCTTATCATTATCATACTGTAATCTATATAAAATGATAAATAATTTGGTTACAATTGTAGCATACATATGATTAATTGTTATTATGTGTTTAGTGGGTCCATAAGAGCACTATAATGATTTTGTTAATGTGATATTAATGTATAATGATATTATTATGGTAACAATATACATGACTGTGTTTATATTTGTTCACATTTTTATGTGTGTGTATGATTTCATCAATCAATCCACGAATACATTTTCATGTTCAATGTTTTTTAATTTATTTGTTCACATTTTGAGTGATAATGAAGTTTTTTTATAGATATGGTACCATTGTTTTGGGAGTAAATGATTTTGAATATAATTTTTTACAATACTTTGATATAAAATACTTATTATTCAACATTATAATGTTCTAATTCTTGAATGTTGATTATTTATTTGAAAACCGTCATTATCATGCTTCTTGATATGACTTGATTTTAGAGTCTGTAATCTAATAATTTATTGGTAAAAATTATTTATATTGAGGACATGAAATAGATAAAGTAATTATAAAGTTTTTACAATATTATACTCTCTTTCGGTTAATATCATTAATATTTAACATATCTATGAATTTGATCTGAATCATTCTTATTTTAACCTTCCATGTTTATTGATAATAGGATATAAGTGTGATAGGTCTAGAAGGGTACTATTATAAAAATATTTCTAGTAGATTTTGATTTTATTTTATGAAATATATTTATTATATATCTCATTTATAAAGGAACAATCCCTTTACAATACTAAGTTATTTTTATTTGATGATTCAGTGAATAGACGAGCATTTAGATTAGTAGGGGTTCTCCAATATTCCCTTCTCATTGAAATAATTGATACAATTTTCTTAAGGATTCATCTCAAATAATGGAAATACAAGAATTTTATATATTTATGATTTGGTCATTCATTTGCATATTTTTACCCTTATGGAAAAGAAGGGAAAAAGTATAGATTCTATTTTTTGGGTTAAATAATATTTTTTGGAAATAGTATATTCTATATGATGTTGAATATGAGATCGTAATCCCAACAAAAATGTTTAGAATGAACACAGAGGTTCGTTCTTGATATTATTCTATAACCATAGGGTATGTCTATAATGATTCATCATTGATTAAAATTGTGGTTATATTATCATTTTATTAAGGAATGTCATTAAAAATTAAATTTTAAAACATGCTTGTATTTTTTCATTATTGTTAATTTATTTTTCACAATTAATAAAACTGAAAATATTTGTATTCTATCACTGTACATTAAAGAGGTATGCTAAAAATAATTAAAAATATAATTATATTTATAATCATATAGCAATATATGGTGGATGTCAAATGAATTTGAGTGTAAATATTGTTTGTTCTAGTAAGGTTCTCCCTCAATGACTAATACTACAAAAATGTAGGGTGAGAAGGAACTGAATGATGAAGGATACATTATAAAATTAAATATCGATGTATTAAATTTTATATTATGTCATCAATTTCATAAGAATAAATAATACACAACTAATAATTTTATGATGGTTTATAATCTATTAGAGAGGTATTTTTCTCTTATATATATGGAAGGTAAATGTTACTTAGAACCTCCAGGTGAATAAAACATTTAGAAAACATATTTTATAGTGTAGGGTAATTTTTCAAGATCATATTCTTCAGTTCCCTCATGGAAATATTTTTATGGAGATATAAATCCTTTATTGAATATGTGTTTTATTGAAATATGTTAGTAAGAATGTTCAGAGAATCATACTAGGGAGACTGGTTCATCTCAACTTGGGATATAATTTACATTTTATATTGTAAAATGAAATTCTATTTACAATAGAACCCAATTGGAAATGTAGTAGGATAAATTTAATTCACAACATGGGATTTATTTCCATCAAGGTATCAAATAGGCATTGGAAACCATAAGAATTTTTTGGTAATTAGGGTGAAATTACATATCTTGATAATAATAATACTCATAAAAGATGAAAAACCTATAAGGATGATACATGAAAAAAAAAATAAAAAGGATGGAATTGGTTTCATGTATTTTGAATAGAATTTTTGTCATTGAAAATGTTTTTTGAATTTTAATCATACCAAAATTACTTGGTGAAATAATTTTCTAGAAATGATAATTGTTCATCCAAACATTTTCATCCCATTAAAAGAAGAATCATATTGGTATTTGAATTATATGTAATGTAATGAGATTCATTATAATTTTAGATTATTTTTCTTATTTTCATATTTCAAATTTTGTATAGGGATGTATTTCTAACCAATTTTTTTTATATTCTAATTTTACTCATTTAATTTATATTTAATAAAGGGTCTTTGTGCCTTATCCCATTTCTTTCATTGAAATTAAAATTTTTATGTATTTAATATTCACCTAAATTAATGAAATATTAATATTTTTCATTATTTGTATCCCAATAAATATACATTAGATTTTTATTTAAATGACTCATATCATGTAAATTTTTCATTTGTGTCTTGTGTTTTTAATAAAGAGAAAGATGGTTGATTGAATATCCTGATTACTCCATTTACCCAAATATAAACATATAAATTATAAAAAAAGGTAATTTGATATTTTTTTCATTTTATTTAGTTTTATGAGTAATAAAATTGTAATTGATTTCCAATACATCTTTGTTAGAATTTTTAGGATATAGATATTTTTAGTTCCCTAATCTATTATATTAAATTGAATTACATGAACTGCAATGAAGATAAAATAACGAATTTTGACCTCATAATATTATAATGAATACATTATAAAATGATTAATTTAGTTTTATTTCATTTCAAATGAAAAAATGTTTCTCAAAATATAATTGTTGGAGTGATGACTAAAAATAGATATTATAACCCTGAAGTGTAGTAGATATTTTTTAATACATTGAATTTTCTATAATTTTGAAATATATGAAATTAAATTTTCATAAGTAAGATCATAAAATAATATTATTTTTTATTTTGGATTGTTTTATGAAGATTCTTTTTATAAGGCAGTGTTTAATTATAAAGTATTTTGATTCCAATTATAGTCATTCATTGTATGATTATATAGATCAATTGAATATACGGATTTTAATACAGATTAAGGTATGTGACCTAGTGCAATTACATATGGCTTATTTAGAAAGAGTTTTCACATATAGTCTTGATAAATCTCATTAGTGGATAGGATTATAGATCTTCTAGTAGGATTAATGTTGAACATACATAAATTTAGGACATTATAATTCCGTAGATCATAAATTTAAATAAAATACCTCTTTGGTTGTATGATATATTATTTTATAAAATTCTTTAAATGTGTAGTTTATTTTTAAATAAACTCAGTCCATTTTGATAATTTTAAATTATGATTATATTATTGAACATTTACTTTTTTATTTTTTTATGAAGTTATAAGATGAATAATTTTAACTGTGTTATAGATTAATTGATATTCTTTATACGATCAAATATATTATCTCATTTTATCAATTTAAAAATTTCCAAAGGGATTAATTTGAATATTTTTAATGTTTCATTTACTATGATAAAATTTTGCTTCACTAGAACATCATATCGCATTATAGTTCTAACATTTAAGAGGTTACAAAATTATATATCATTTTGAACACTGTAAATCACCATTTACATGTATTTTATCATCCGTCCAATATCTAAGGTAATACAATCATCATTCAGATCATGTAATAATAAATCCTTAAATGATGAAATATTTTCTCCATTACATAACAATTTTTCTTCAAAAATTATAAATAAATATTTGTATCCCAACATAGAGTTACCTATAAAATCAATGCATGATAATATGCAGTTAATGGAAATATACATATATGTATCCTTCAGTTCTATTATGTCACAAATATCCTAGAATAACAGTAAATATTTTTGAAAAATATAAAGTGAATCACCCTTAATAAATGAAGGTGAAATGTTATGAAAAAGCTTGTTATTATATAAATAATTACTTTAAAAAAACATCACCCATAATTATACCAGAAGTGTCGTATCCCAAAGTGTCATTACGCTACCCAATTCCTTTTTAATGAACCTTCTCCTATGAAAAGTTTCACAGACATTTATTAGAAATTAATATCATAAAAATGATCCAGGAGATAGTTTCTAACTATATCCCCCTTTGGGTTCTTGGAATATCCATTCTAATTAAAATAATTTTCAAATATGACAATTTTATAATAATTAAATTTGACCGATAACAAGTAAATTCCTTTATATAATTTCTTAATTATTCACTAATCATTTACTTATATACCATGTCAGGTACACTCATTTTGAGAACTATGATTTTAGAAAATATTTATGTAATAAGAAATCTTATTAAATATCATCATCATACTAAAATTCAACCACAAGATAAAATATTAAATACTCTTCCATGGATTTAGCAAAAATCATGAGATAAAACACCCTTTTATGAATGAATTAGATCTCATAACATATTTTTCAATCTAATACATTAATAGATTTCACCATGATGATATTAATGATTTCCACTACTGATAATCAATTAATAAAATGAAAACATCTATGAATTCGAGGAAAGGACAATTATAAATTAGGAAATTGAATTCCAAAATGATACCATACCATTTTTCTAGTGATGAAAAACAAGTTTAAATTATGATTGCATCATAAAATATCTAAATATATGGGTTTCATAGGACTTGAATGTCTTATTGTTTCCTTCAAATATACTTCATGGGTTTTCCCTTCCTAATTATGTCACTAATGTTGTGTTTGGTGGACACATACATCATTTTAACCATATTGTCTTAGCTTTATTCATAAATAAATTGTATTCTATCATAACATTTTTTTCCTAAATAATTATTTTAATTTTTACAATATTTATTGAACATTAATTTTAAAAATTAATAATAAAGGGCTATTGCACATTAATTTAAATATCATCAATATATTTTGTTCGAAACATATTTTGGGTGAATAATTTAGTTTCCACTATATCTTAATCTGCTTTTATAATTTATGAAATTTTTTAATTCATTATTCTTAATAATAAAATCATTGAAAATCCTTGATTGAAATACCAATAGTAGGATAAATTCATCTCATCAACAAAACCTATCCCATCTATATCCATACACCATAATTAATATATCCTTAAAGTTATATAAAAAATTGGTCATTATACATTATTTAGATGGAATGTATATTTATTCATTTTATAGATAATAGTTTAATATCTTTACTTTATGATTATTAGATACTATATTGGCATGTAGCATCAAAAATATTTCTTCATTAGATAAAAAGTTAAAAAAATTCATGGACCTATTTATATTAAGTCATATAGACATATTTTCCTTCCTTTACTTTTGATAATATCATTCAGGTAGTCACTCAAGATAACAACTGCCTAGATTCCATGATCAAGAACACTTTTGTAACATCATTTTAATATTTATTTTATAAGTTTTTTGTAAAATTCGTTCATTTGATCGTCTCTATAAAAATCTAAAATTTTAAATCATCAATCATAAACATTTCGACTCTTTATCTCATGTATTTTAAAGAATTCATGAAATGTGTAAAATATGAGCCTCTATAATTTATTCTATAAACATATAAATCAACCAAAATAATGTTATAATTATATATTTTGATTTAGATTTTGTGATCACCTTATATCCTAACAAATACATACCTATTTAGATGACGATCGAGCTAACTGTATCATGTTCTCAGATTATTTTTATGCCCATATTTACATTTTTCAATTGGAACACAATCTTTTCATCTTAATTAATAAGATAACCATCTATTTTTTTTAATAAAAAATAGTTAATACATAACTTTATTAAGGAAATATGATTTTACATTCATCTTTTATACATTACATTATTTTTTCTTAGAAGAATACAAAATGTATTCCTATTGTTTCATGAAATTACATTTTCGAAAATATATAATTTATATCCATTGCTTATTTTTGGGGATAAATATACAACACTATTTTTTATTTATTCCACATATCCTTTCTATCATCATTGAATTTATTTTTGAATGTCCAATATGTTTTGAGTCTATTTTTTCATCGATGGAACAAAATCCCATATTTTTTTAACTTGGATAATTTACACATGAATGAGTTCGAAACAATTCATAACTTTGTTTGAGTATTTAATAATTTTCCATTCAATGTGATATTGAAAATGAATTTCTTATTGATATTTCATTATTGGAATTTAAACTATAACTATTATGTCAATGATAATTTTTTTTATCACCGATTTCAACCAAAATCTTACCCATATTAGATGATATCAAATTTGGTGTGTCTTCCTATTAGTGATTATTATATTATCTTAAATGTTTTATAATTATTTTCTCACCCATGAAACCAATTACTTTATAATCACATTAACCAATAATAACTTAATTATTTTGTTTCATAAACTACTCTATTCAATAAAAAAATTTATCATATTTTCAATATTTTCATTATGACATTCAATTATAGTCGTGATAATTTTTTACAACACCTGTACACCTTCAATTTTTATTGTATATTCTGAAAAAATATTTACATCCCTATGAGTTTCAAAAAAATGTTTCTTTTACTTATCAATCATAACAAAAATTCCCAAAAATACCAAAACAGTTCTTACTGTAGTATTTATTCCACAAAACATTTCATTGAGGTTATTTTCTGTATTGGGACTTTTCAATTCTCTCATAAATTAATATACTAATATGAGATCATCATAATTCCAATATGTATCTGATTGATTATTCTCTATGAAAATACCCTTGGATATACCAGTTTATATCTGATTACGTCTATAAATAGATTAAAATTTTATAGGAAACCTTAGCACCAGAACATGATGATGAATTTTATGATATTAATTATACCCCCTACATACTTATGATTTTATTATATTCCATTATTAGATAAATATTTCATAATTTTCACACCCAACATTATTTTTACTAGCCTCTAATAATGAGTAATATATTTTAATACAATTTATTCTCTTTTGATACTAATAATCAAATATATACTACTATTTGTTTCATTACATAATTTAAAATAACATTTACCCTTAAATTTATTTTGGTGTCATCACCCCCACACATGTCTTCATGAGTTATCTCATGAAATATATATGATAATCATTTTCTAAAATTGTATATCTTTTATAGAATAATTAATTTAAAAAAAACACATTTATGCGTGTGACCTCACATAAAAATACTTTAATTTGGATAATTATCATTCTTTAAAAGGAACAAAAAAATAAAATTGAAAAAATTAATTTGATTACTTTTAAATTGTTGGTTCTCTTATTCTTTTAAAATACTACACCACGTTTCGATACCATTGATTTTATGATTCCCCTTCAATCACCTTTTTTGTAAAATCATTATTACATCACATCCATTAATAGCTAATTTCAATATATTTATTTCAACCATATTCCTAAAGCAATGAAATAACCATATAATATTAATAATTGAATGATTACCTCATCCAATAGAAATTATATGATTCTTATATATAAATTACTACCATTTTATTTTCTAGATCCAATAAAATTCAACACATCATTATTTTTAAAATGAAATACTCCAGCATTGTATAAATACACACTAATGATAAGGTATTTATTTTCCATTATTTGTAAAATACACCATTAATTTAGAATATATGTCTGATACCTATACATTTCTTTCAGTACACTTTTGAGCACATTTTCATTCATTATGATTCAATTTTTTACCATCCACATATGTTTTCCACAATCAGTGGTGAAGTAAATTACTTATCGTTCACCATAATGGGTCCCTCATCAGTTTTTCAATATGTAAAATATTTTCTTTATTTCCAACATGATTGAGGATATTTGCAAATATTGTTCTATACATCAATGTGACTCATTTGACATCATTATTTTCTCTATTAGTGTATAAATAATTTCCTTCTCAAAAAAACAATTACATAAAACAAATATCCGAAAGGTGGAAAATAAATGTGGGAATTTAAATTTCATATTTTTGGTGTTCCTTTCCCCTTATAATTATCCATACAGTGGAACATAAATATTGATTATACCCCAAAATACGATTTTAGTGAAACCAGATATTAGATGTATTTTTATTTTATTTTATTACTCAAAATGTTCATTTCATTCTTTTGATTTTCGTGTAACTCAATATTCATTCGATTTGTATGTTATTATTGAATCTCTAAAACAACAATTAATTTTTCCATTTTTCATACAGTAAAATATATTTTTCTTTTTATATTAAACATTTTAGTTTTTTAAAAGAAAATATATTTCAAAAGTAATACCCTTGAGATAATTTTAAATTTTTAGAGAACATATCACTCAAACTCTCTGAGGTTATGAAAATACAATGTAGTTTTTATAATTATGAAATTTTCATCCCAGCATTTTGAATCCTTGGTTGATCTTATGAAATTAATTTTATATTTAATTATCAATTATATTTAAGAAACTAATACTTTGAGGAACATTTTTAATTAAAATATAAACCAAATTTTCATTCAGTATGCTTAGAAAATTGAAAAATTCTGATTTCTTTTCTCTCTAGATTAAATTATGAATTTCCATTCTATTGATTCCACAAATGATAAATAGGATCATGTAAAAAATCATCCATTCTGGTCATTTATTATATATATATTTCATCAATATGTTCCATGAATTTATATTAAAATTTATCATTTCCATATATTTTAGTATTTTAACTATATTGTTCATCAAATTATAGTTCATCAACCAAAAATAAATGGAATTATATAGTGAGGACTATATTATCCTAAATATCCTCTACTTTGGTCACTTCTATGAACTCATATTCATTAGGCAACAAGTCATTCATCTGAGAGACATCATCCTATAATTTTTTATTCCTTTATATTTAAACATTTTCCCTATGTATTCTTCTACCAAATAAATATTTTAAAACCTCTTAGTGGACTTATTAAAAACAATGACCCTATGTTTCCAAATTAAAAACAATTTATAGGAATCCTTACATTTAAATTTATTCCTTATCACTTGAGATTATTGGAATGGAATAATATTAAATAATCCCCTTTTGATTCTTGGGGATATTCTAATAAGGACATCATAAGGAGACCAAAACTTTTCTTGATTAAAAATTTCATAATTTTAGATTAATATTTGAAAAATCTCACAATAGTACATGTCCTATAAAATTAATGGTTTAATGTATTTGAGGATTTCATATATAATAATAATATTTTGTAAACGATATTGATCATATCCCATAAAGTTGTTGTCACATTATAAAAATATTTGTGGAACCCTATATAAATCTTTTCTTCATTACCATGGGAAGGGAATCATAAAAATGTGTTCCATCAAATGCTCGTTATGGGAAAAGATTGGTGTTAACAATCAATTATCATATGAAATCATATCTTGATCATAATAGTATGAGAACATGATATTATAATTTGAAAATTTTTATCATAAATCATAGAACATAATCATGACATAAGGATTCAGAAGATAATAATAAATGAAGAAAATATTTATCATAGATCGTGACCATTGAAATCGTCTGATAATAATAAGAACATGTCATTTAGGGTGTCATAAGGTGTGCCCTAATTATAACAATAGTTGTAATTTATTATTTCATTCAACCAAGAAAGTCGTCCTGAATTAGGATTAAGCTAACTAATGATGTACCCAACATGGTCTTCGGATAACCTCCATTATAAACTATATTTGTCTTGAGATAACCTCTAATATACCATTTATAATCATTAAAATTAAACACTACCCTATTTATTGTTGGGACATAACAGACCCCCTCATCACATAATAATAATCAATTTTTATGTACACATGATCATTAAAATATTTATCATTTTATCATATATTAACCAATGGGAATCAAAAATGGTTTCAAAAATATTTCTTTATCAAAAACATAAACCATCCATATAATTAATCGAGACGGTATTATGGGACCATTTCCCCTGTGAAGCATTATTAATATTCATTGATGTTTTTATATATTAGAGTACATTAAAAAGGACAATAGAACATTTCCTAAGTATATTATCCATTTTATTTTTATTAAAAAACATTATTATCTTAGAACATCCATAATTTTTTGTAAAAAAAATTAAATGAAAATAGATATGAACACTTTTTAAGTAATCCTAAATTTAAATAGTGGTCATGATAATAAGAAATTTTACTTTCAAAGTACATGTTATGAAATAGATTCAATTAACTGATTTTGTAAAAGTGCCTTGTTCAAGAAATGATATTATGATTTATATTAAACCATTTTATTGAAATATAATCATAGTTATATATTAATTTAATAAATCATTTGATAATATATGAAATATTATTGAAAATATTTTAAAGAAGATATGGACATTGAAGAAATATTTTCTAACCTAAGAGTGAAATAACAACCGTTTTACTTAATAGAATTAATTACAAAATTTTACTACGTATAGAGAGTAAATGAGAGTAGAAAACATATAATATATATGTAAATAGAGTACAATAAATTAAGATTTATTTTTGAGAGATATATAATCTAATTTAAAAATTTTAAATTTAAGAACAAACAATCCTACTAAAAAGTGTGATTGTACCATAAAAACATTACCACATGCCATTCATTAATCATATGTACTTATACCACCATGCATTATAAATTTTAATTTATTATAATTATAAAATATATTCACATTCATAATTATAATAAAATAATTTGTTTAAATAAAACATGTTAATAGATTTTTAAAATCAATCAATCATTTTAATCATAATTCTGGATGACAACTACTTGGTTTTTTAAGTATGTTTTGACTTGGTTGTTATGGAATATGGATATTGATCATTGTGAAATTATATTGAAGTATTAAATAATTAAATAAACATAACAATTCATTATAATATAAATATTTATTAATTTATATAAAATTTTGAGATAGGGTAATGAATTACACTTCTCATGGACATGAAAGGTCGTACGTATACATGAACTATGTTTAAATATTATAATGAATATATAGATTAAAATATAAATAAAATTTTTTTATAAAAAAATTTATATTATATTTATTTATTTAATATACATTATTTCCAACAATATGGGTTTATTATATAAGATGATTCATATAACTATATGGAGGTAGTAGTCAAAACACACGCATTAACGATACTTTCATTTCCAATTTGAATGAAATGATGTAGAATATGATGGTTCCATAATCATAATTACATAATTTTATATTTATTATATTAAATTAAATGTCATGGTATTAATAGAATAAATATATTTGAATTATAAGATGAAATAAGTATTCAAATATTATTGAAAGACGTTGACCTCTTCTGTGAGGGACCCCCTTTGGAAAACACCTTAAGTCGTATTTGGGTGGAATTGTGATTAGTCTACTATGTAGATAAAAATTTAAAAGATACATGATTTTTTTTAATTAATTTGATTATTTACAGATATAAATGTTTTTGAAAAATGGTGAATAGGAGGTTACCTATTATATGTTTTGGGCGATGCACAAATGTGAAAATTTAATAAATTAAATAATATAAATTAATTTTCATGTTATTGGGGATTAAAACATATTATATTTATAATTTTTTATATGATAACATGTATATAAATTCATCCAAGAATATTTGGACATGTTTATTTGACATATTTACACTTATCATTTAAATTAACAACCACAAAATAAATCTATTTTTACTCTAACTATGGTAAAAAAATAATTTCCTATTTTAACTACTCATTATTAAAAAAATGGAAGTTGAATAATTGAATTTTTTTTGATGTTATGATTAAAATTAAGGATTTTATTTTATAAGATTAAATTATTTTTAAATTGTAGGGATTTATATAAAAATTAACATATAAAATCAACCAAAAACTATATAAAAAACTATTATTATAAATAAGAGTGAACTATATAAATTCCATTAAATCTAAAAAATATTATCATATTTAATAAATAATTTTTTTAACATTTCATATAAATATAAAAGTTTATTTATAGATAAATGTTAATTTATATAAAATCACATTTTGTTTGAAAAAACGATTTTTTGAAAAATAACACTATTTACCAACATATGTGTATATATTCATTCCTAACCATTATATGAATAATATATGATTTATTTTTTTCCAAATAAAATTAATTTTTATTAAAATAGTATTTTAATATTAATAAAAAAACATAAAAATTAATATTTGATAGAAAAAAACATTTATTCAGAAAAAAAAAATTCATTCTATAATTTAAGTTATTAATAAATTAAATAATATTTATTTGGAATTAATCAAATCATTTTCAATTATGGTAAAATTTTAATATATATTTATGAATTGTTTTAATAAAATTCACACCCACCAATTAAATATCTAGGTTTTAATGTCCATAATGTATCCTATATCATTAAAACATCAGGTTCCATGTAATGGAAGCTATTGAATAAATAGAATTTATTACAAAGGAATTCATATAAAATAAATGGGTGTTATATTAAACTATAAATAAAATTAACTTATCTACAAAAATTCCCCCACTCAAATGTAAAAAAGTACAATACATATTCATTATCACATCCGCAGTTTCCAATATAACCTTCTAAATTTTTTGAATCTCCCAATAAACATTTAGAAGGTTAGTAATCAATTTTTTTAAAAAACATTCACTATAAAAAAATTAAATTATTTTTCCCTCATTGGAAAAATAAATATCTACTGTTAAAACCTCTAAATTTGTTAAATTTGAAGGATTAGTTTTATAATTCCAAAAATAAGACACATATAAATGATCATAAAAATAATATAGGATTAGTGAATACCCAAAGAAATATGTTATATCCCATACATGATCATGAATCGTGAACACGAAAATATAACTATGGGTCATAATTACATTGTTTTTAAAACTAATAAACATATTTAATGGTGAAATTCATAGTAATACCTTATCACCAACTTCATATTCCATATCAAATTGATGATATTAATAGAACACTCCAGCCTACTGACAGATTCCTTAATGTGATGTGTAATGGCTCCAGCCTTATCTACCAATTAATCAATAAATCGTAGGCATAAATACCTTTCCCCATTGCTTTTCATAGTTATAAACATATGTTCATATAAGTAGTTAGAGTGATCCTTTTTAAATTTTTAGTGAAATTAATCTTTATATATAATTTCAATTAGTGGATCAGGTTGATCAAAACCACCTTTAATGTATATATAATAACACAATATTATATCATCTATGGTTATTTGATTCTCTTAGACTTCTAATTTATCTACGTATGATAGGTTTTAATGAAACAAAATATTGTATCAAGAGTTTGTTGATGAATTATTCTAAACTTATATGTAATAATCATAACTCTACTCAATCAAAAAAATGTCAACAACCATATAACCTTACCATATAATTATTTTATATTCAGGAAATATATTCAAGAAATTAGTCAATTTTATATCAATTAAATTCTATGAATTCATAAAGCTATTCACTATAACCCTTATAATAGTATTTTCATTAGATGTCTTGGGTAGTCCAACAATGAGATCCATGGTGACAATTTCCAATTACCTTATTGGATTGGGTAATGATCGTAACATTTCCATAGACATACTCCACTGATACATAACATAATCGAATACCAAGAAATTTGATACATAAATAAAATATGTCTCATCGTAGTATCCCAAAATAAATCATCTTTATGGTCCCTAAACAAATTCATTATTCCAGGATGAAAATTGAATCTTGAGTTATAAACTTTTCCCATTATATATTTGTTTAAATTTAATATAAATTGATGACATATAAGGTTCATAAACCATATCATTCAATCAAAATCAAGGTTGATCATAGGAAAATTATTGACCTTATTTTAGAGCTCTACATTATCATTCTTTTCCTCATTGATAATTATAATTAAATATTGTTTATATATCATATGACTAAGAGGATAATTATACTATTAAATTATTATTTTAGGGCCCATTAATCGAAAATACACAAATATTATTTCCTTTTAAATCCTATTAATATATAATATTTCATGATACTTTCGATTCAATGCATCGGTCTCTTTCGTCACCATTAATGGGTTGTAATGTATTGAGATTTCTTATTCATTAATCAACTCAAAAAAAATTCTCTATCAGATATTAAATAAATTCTAGTGTATATATTAATCAATATTTTAGGATGAGTAAATATATCACACATTTCACCATAATGATAATATATTAATTTCAGTAATAAAATGATTTTCAATGGTTACTCTAAATACTGGGATGGGTAATTTTAGACATGATCCATTTGTTGACATGATTTATAATCAATCACTAATTCATTATAAAGAAGAACACATTCTATTTAATTTGATAATATCTTACTATATGATAGAAACTCTTGAAAACTAAAGGGTTGTGTGAGCAAAGGTGAACTGAAAAACCTTTTCTTTAGCACCATTAAATTTTCATCACATTCTTTTGTCCAATGGAACATGGATCTCTTACATATAAAATAAATGAGTATAATATTGTACTATGATAAATTATTCCCAAATAATTGATAATAAACATCAAATCCTAATAATTATTAACTAAGACAATGTGGTTGGTGTTTTATAATGTTAACTGACTCCCTCCTTATAATGACCAATTAATATGACATATCTAGTGATAAAATTCCACATGAATGAGAAATTATGTAACCCTAATTAAAACACATTGAATTTGGAAGATATATTATTTTAAATAAGGGAATTAAAAATAATACTAATGTTATCATCAATATCATAAATTCTAATGGAGTATTAAAAATATCTTATATAAATACTACATCAAGTATTCAATGTATTCTATAATGACTCTATTCAATAAATTCATGAATAAGGTTTGGTAATTTGTATGTCCTACTAGAATAATTATAAATTTTTATTGTTTGTAAGTGTTATATAAGGATTTATTAGATATCTTATCACATCTTACCCATTATTTTAAACATCCTATGATTTTGAGAATAATTTTTTCGAATTATTTTAATCTCTTTTATAATTTTCATTTCACGAAACAGTGGGCATATTTTTTAAAATGATAAAAAAAATTATTTTATTTAATTCACTACACACAAGACATATATTATCTTTTAGTGAAGATAAAAATATTTTTTTCTTATATTAAACATAGTATTATGCCCCTTTCGATTGCTTTTGTTACATGAAAAGCAGTGTTTTTAGAGAACTACAATATACTAAAAATTTGATTATTAAAATAATAGTATAGCTTCCAATTAGCTGTATGAATGGAAGTTACAAATGAGACTAAATATATTGTAAAAATATGATTTGAAAATGTATTTAAAATTAATCCTTTGATTATAAATAACAAGATGTGAATTTAATAACTTTTTGAAAGTAAAGAAATTACTTTTCTTGGAAAACTATTTTTCACTATAGAAACATAATTTTATCTCCATAAATGAACCAACAAATTTTTATTAATGATTAAAAAAAATTATAAATTATATATTACATAAATATTTTTTTACAAATATAATATATTTTACTGGAATAATATAATAAGAAATCTGATTTCATATAAAAAATGATGTATTTTCTGAATGTTACTTTTATAGAATTCTAATAGAGAATTGTTTTTCAATTTTTTTAACAATACAATTTTATTAAAATAATATTTATTTGTTAATTTAAATATCAATATTTACTTTAGGTGGATTTATTTTATTATTTTCTATTGTTACAATTTTTTCTTGAATAAGGAAAAATACTGAATTTTATTTAAAAACTTATTTACCATCTAATTTATTTAGAAGGTTAAATTAAGTTATTTCATATTTTTAAAATTAAATAAGATTAATTATACATAAATTAATATAATTTATGTTATTTAATAAAATTTAATTTGAAAATTTATATAAGAACTTTCCAAACTTTTGAACATGTTACATTGAAACCCCGTTTTGTTGTCCCATTTTCTTTATTAAATTTAAATTAATTTCTTCTATTTCTATGATTAAAATTTGCGAACATGGATTTAATATTTTGAATCATCCTAATTTATAATTTTTAATATGTTCATCTGTGTTTTGGAAAAAAAATATTATTGAATGTGATTAAAAGTAATTACAGTAACTAAGATAAACTTTTGGATAACAATGGTCTAAACATTAAATTGATAGCCCATAGTGACCAATAAATATGTGTTAAATCCATTAGATAATAATATATCTAACATATAATCCCTTTTATCTATTTTATTCTATTATGGCGACCCGTGGCATGGGAAAATCATTGGTGGATTCTTTTTTAAATAAAAATTACAGGAATGCCACTCCTCCTCCATTGTAAAAAGGCACTCACCCCTCCTAGTAATTCACATATCTCAGGAACATTGGATCAACCAAAATCAGATAAAATAAGATCTAAAAATCCAAAAATTCATCATATAAGAATCAATTTTGGAATAAATTTTTACAATTAAACCCTTTTATGCAAACCTATAGACGTTACCAAATTAATAGGTAGCATCGTTTCTCAAGAAGATTTGTTTTATTTTTATTCCCCACCCAATAAAATATTTTTATAAAATTATTAAATAATTAAATAAGTATCCTAAATACAGTAAGATTAATGTTTATAGAGAAGAGAAGACTCATAATTGAAATAATAATATGTGGATAAAAAAACAAATCATATGTTAATAATTTTTTAAAATTACATGATGTTATAAATTAGCATAAAAATAATAAAGAATTTGATAAACTAAAACCTCATTAAGATGATTATAATTATTTTTTCACCATGTATCATTTCAACTTATACTTTAAAAAATTTACATAATTTAAATAATATGATTTATCAAAACTATCCATGTGTAATGGTTTGAATCATCCAAACAACTACATTATGGTTATTTGTATCTTGGTGGTTTTGAATAAAAGTTTAGAAATATTTTTTGATATTTATTGCCAAAACTGGTAACACTAGATTCAGGGTGAAAGACTTTGGGGTCCTGATGTTCTCCTATTCAAAACCTCAATCTTCAAAACACCCATGAGGGGAATGGTTCTTGGTGTGATACCTCATAGGACCTCTTATCCAACAAAACAATTGATACATCACTATGATTGTGTTTGGTGTTGTGGTTATGGAAAAAATTAATTTTTTTTTGGAAAACACCCATGGTACATCTCCATTTACCTATATGTCCCTGAGGGAACCACCACCATGGATATGATGTGGTGTAGGCCATGGTGGATATTAGGGTTATTTTTAACATTTTAAATAGAAACCATTTCAAAATTGTTCTCATATATTACAATTGATAAAATATGAACATAATTATGAGGAGTGATTAATGTAATATTAAGTTATTCCTACCTCTATACTCAATCTACACACTTATTCCTAAAGTTACATTGATTTTTAAATGATATGGAAATTCCGAGGCTATTTTGAGTAAATTATCATGTTGAGGACCCATTTGATTTAATTTTCAATAGATAAGTCTCTTTTCTACCACCCTTGGAAACTCTAGATTATCTTCTAGTGAAATATAACTCAAATAATCGATAATTGACTGCTCCTAATCAATGTAGATTTCATTTCTCTTATTCTTATTTTTATTCTTACATTAGAAAAATGGATATTTTTTAAAATCCATTCTATTTTATGTTCATATATGATTGTGTTTTGTTGTTATATTTCTTATGATATGTTTCTATAAACACTCCTTTGGTTTTATTGTGTTTGATCCTCGATCACCTTTTCTTCCTTAAAAAATATTGATGATGTATATCGAGGTTGGTTCTTAGTTTCTTCTATATTATTTTATGTGTGGTAGTAAATTATGAAAAATTTATATCTTCGAGTACTGGTAAAACTATGAGTCCTGATTATTAAAAAAGAATTATTGAAAATAGATGGTTTATGGTTAAAATAAATAAAGGTTTTTATAGTATGTTATCATATTACCTGTTGATTTTTTAGATAGTGTGGTTTATTTTATTTATGATATGGTTTTCATGTATGATTAATAAATTGTTATAATATTGTTTATATTATATATTTTTAGTTTTTACATGCTTTCATATTGGATAAAAAATTTAATTATAGTAATACTTGTTGGGTAAAAATAAAGAGGCATGATAAGTTGAAAATGTTTTCCTTATAAATGATGAAACTTGATATGATTCTTGAATAATTTTTTAATAATTAGAGTATTTTTTTATAGATGATAAATTATATTTCTTATATTTACATCCTATGATTAAATATGTAGTAAATTAAAAATGATAATGAATTTTTTAATTGTAAATATATAATTTCTCTCCAACGAGTGATGCACCTTACATTAAAGATCGGATAACTTGTTATAGGGAATAGAAAGCTTATTGATTGTTTTTTATTTTCATCATATGATATTGGATTTATAAATATCATGAGAATTTATATATTATGTGATGTGAGATTGACATTTCTGATGGTTTTATGAGATATGGGTGGGGGTTCTTGGGTTTGTGACAACAAATGGAGCTTGTGATGTCGAGAATCATGGTGGTGTCAGGAGTGACATTAAAAGTGATAGAATGTGTATAATTTGAGATTATTCATTGATTTTGTTATTAAATTTGGTATTATTTAAATTTAATTAATCTATTTTGAATTTATGAGGGTTTTGTTACATTTAAATTCATTCCTCTCCACTCTACTTGAAGCAGCTTTTTGTGCATGGTTGATGTCTTCTATTATGGTTTATTATAATGAGTTCATGAGTACATAGAAATATGGAATGAAATTAATTGTTAAATAATTCATTTGAAAGTTTATTTATTCATATTTGTAATAATGATAAATCCTAATGAATAATGGAACAATTGTATTATTCTTAGAAATATATTTTTTGGATTGTAGTTAATGCAATCATGACACATTTAACAAGAAATAAATAATTTGCATCCCTTAAATTAATGTGTGTTTATTAGATTTCTTGTTATTATCAGTGGTAAATATAGGAATGAAATGTGATATCTATAATTAGGGTTTCCTAGGTATTTTTACATATTGGTGTTGAGAGCTATATTTAATTTCAATGTTATAGGATTTCATATGATACTGCACTTATATCAGTAGGGAGACTAAGACCAGTGGACTCTATAGGGATTTTTCCTCAAATTATAGGTTGTAATGGAATATATAGTAGACTACCCCCTCTTTATTTCAATATTTATGGGTAGTATTATGTAACATATGGTGCAGTGGTTACCTTTCCCATATATGTGCGTAGTGGGATATAAGGTCTTGTTGTTATTTCACATACATGTATCTTTAAATATAGTTTCCTATAAATTATTAAATGTCTATGGTGTATAGGTTATAATGGATTGATTTTTATTATGTATGTGTTATATACAAATGGGATATTGAATATTTGATGATGTGACACATAGGGTGCATTATATGATACAAATTTTTAGGTATTTTGGTGAGGAATTAATTTACTAGAGAGAGATCACTTAGGGAAAGGAACATTTTTTAGAGGTGAAAAATAGTGGGTAAGTGTTAATTTTGAACCAAATTTTGATATTATATTTTTCATTATATGATTATTTTTATATGACAATTCATGAGAGATCAATGGTGAGGATGGGAACACAAAATACAAGTTTTGTTAATGAGTTATCTCCAGATGTTTATTAATTGGGCTTCAGAATACGTTCTTTATCATTTTCAAAAGATGATTAATTTAAGATAATACAATGTAGACATTTTATTCACACCATATATATATATATATATAAACTATTTTTTAGGTCTATAAAAGATGGTTGGTTATCAGGATAGACATCACTAGCTCATAGTGTTGTTCAGATGCTATTGGGGCATTGAGGTCACTACAGAGGACATCCAATTTCTAAATTTAGTTTATTTTAATTTTTTTATATTTATGACATGGAAATCATGTATTGGGGTAATATTTTAATTTATTATAAACATAATTAGTTTTTTGTTCTTATCATATCTATAATTTCTCATATTCTTCATGGTGGCTATTACATCCAATTTGTCTGAATGATACACTCTCAATGATTTTCTCCTACAAATTACTTATTGGACGAAATATTCATGAATTAATATCTACCCAGTATCATTATTATCCTAATATGAGGAATTTTTGGGTTAGGTGGTCCTAAAATACTGGTATCAAATTTTCAATTTAGGGAATATAATGGAGTTTTGAGGTAGGAACTAGTGAGAACCACATGGATTGGTAGGGAAAAGATGTTTGGATATCTTAGTATGAAATGTAAACATGGTAGACTAGATAGTAAATTACTATTTAGGGACTAGTATGAAACAATTTGAGGACCAATATGTATACTGATCCTACTATTAAAAGTGATACTAGTTCCAGGTTATATATATTAGTAAGGATCAATCATTATTCATGTTTGTGATTATGTTTGAAATGGTTAGATCATAGGATTAGGTTAAAAATTAATCAGTTAATTGATTTTAAATAACCAATATTCTTGATTTAGGAGTCCCTATATATGAATTCTTTTATTGGTATTGTTTCAGGTTGATGTTCAGGGCAGGTTAATTCCACAAATATACAAGAGGGTTCTCTAATAAAATACTAGACAATTGAGGGTTAATATGTATACAGTATTAAAGGAATACTTCCATAGTATCCTGCATAATGTTATCCACTTGCATTTGGGCACTTTTATAATGGTATAGGTATCAGTTTAAGTGTAACTCGTGACCACATAATGGGAAAATCAATATCCAGGTATGGGTACTTGAGTATTCTTATGGTTAAGAAAAAAATGCATGTTAGGGTTCATATATTCATGATATTTCACATGGATTATTACCACCCCAAAGTCCCTGGGAAATAATAATTCCCACACTGAATAAATCTCATAGTTTTGTGGAAGGTATTTGTATTATAGATACAAATATTTATTGGAACTCAGGGACTACACCATATTATAGAAGACCAGGACAAATCTTATGAAAATATTAGACACTGATAATGTTTCTACCCCATAGAAACAATGATTTCACCATGGAATATGTTATAATGCGAATTATTTTGAGTGTTTATCAATGGATTTAATGGATTCACAATTATATAAATGTATAAATATAGGAAAAATTTTCATGTGTATCTCTTAATTTTCCTTGAAAACAACAATGTATGTGTTTTTAAAAATAGGGGGTCATCCATATTTGTTTAAGGAGTTATGATCAACATCCATGAAGGATTAGATGCTAAATTTATTTACAATGATCGTGGTTATATATGTATTTGGGTTTAATATTTATATTCATGGAAATAAAATATAGAAGATGAAATTATTCTTGGGGTAATTATCATGGGAATTCTATATGCCATATGATAATATCCAGTCATGAATCATAAATGATTTATGACTCATTTAAAAATTTTAAAACAGAAGTTACCACATATATTATAATGGATGTATAGGAGGATAAAATATTTATCAATGAATATGATATGTTTATAGAAGGGGAATCTCTGGGAACTTCCTACATATCCAGAAAACATAGATGATTCTGGACACAGAGAGAGGAAAACTTTATTTCTTGAGAATATTAATTCCATGAAAATAAGATATATATTTCATTCGAGTGAGAGAATAGAAATTTATTTATAAGTAGACATACTACATTAGAGATATAAACAATGATCAGGAATATTTTGATGGAGCAAAAGAATGAACATTAGAATAGATTCTATCTACAGTTTAATATGCCTTCACTGTTTACGATAAAGGGACTAATATGTCTATAAACCTTATGTGGAACCTTTCTAATGTAATGAGAATATGAGGAGAAAATATTTTATTCCTTCCACTAAAAGTGATTCCAAGAAGGAACATTCAAGGGATTGACCATTAAGAAGTAGTGATCCACCCCTAAACTTGTAAGTCCGCGAGCCGTGGGAAAGGAGTAACCTATCCCACCCAAACAAGAAGTGAGCTTGGTATTATTAGTTCACAAACACAATGTTGGTATCACACTCTATGGACTCTGCCATTGTGGAGAATGAATTAAAAATCCAGGTGTATATATTTTCATTATGAATTCAGAAAAAAAATAGATCATGAAACCTTAATATATTTTCGATTAAAGAGAATAAAAAGTGACCCTCATGGTTGAGAGGACAATATCCACTAGGTAATGTGAGACATTTAAATGAGTAAGAGTTTTTATTATTATTGATAGTTTATTCCAAAATTAACCCCCTTATATTGTTAATATCATTATAAATCCATTTAATATGTCTATTAAGTTATATAAAATGGATTTGTTCAATTTTGTATTATTTTTATGACTTCATTTGATGTTTGGTTAAAGGTGAAATCCATAGTGAAGGATCCTTTAATTGATAAAAATAATTTTAAATATTGAAAAAATGGGTTCATCATGTTAATGTGGGATTCATAGGGAATTCCTTGAGAAATAATTTAAGATGTAATTTTATTTTGGATCATAAACATAGTAATCTATCAAACATATTAAATAAAAATTGATGTTGATTCTTTGGTCAAGGAGGTATTAATTAAGGATATCGAGGAATAATTTCATAAAAATATAATCCATTGTATGTTACAAAATTATATTAGTATTAAATTAGATGATTTTTTTGAAATATAATAAAGGTAATGTGAGATTTTCATTATGGTAAAAGGAATGAAGAAGAAAAATAGGATGTCATACCACAAATTATGTTTCTTAGGCACAGTAAAATTTAAACATGATGTTATATATGATTCTCACCCATGTGTGGAAAATGGATGTGAAATTTTATACTCTATATTGGAGATGAAAAAGAAGATATGATTCTATAAATAGAATATAAAAAGCATCCAATATCCATTTTAATGAATACATATGCAATGAAACCCAAGATAGACAGATTATTGTTCACAGAGTATATGACTCAATGAATAATGAATGATCCTTATAAAATAAGCTGTTCAAGAATAAATTTAGGTAAATTTTAACACGATTTATGTGGAATGAAATATAAAATAGAAACATTATATGATTGAAGATAATTTCTAATAGATCACGATGAAAATGTCCACAGAGAAAGAGTAGAAGCCTATAATCGTACTTATCAAAACTAAATAAGATTAATTGAGAATATCATGTATGTATGTTTCATAAAATATAATATTATGCATAAAAAACTGAAATAAAAAGATAAAATAATAAAATACCTTGAATATAGGATTTACACTTCTAAAGAGTATATTATGATCCATAAAAAAAGAAATCTTGGTTTTTTCTACGATTAAAAATTTTACTGATCTAAAATATGGTTTTAAATAGTTATTTCATGAAAAATATGGAATAATAGTTCCCAAATTTATGAAGTAAACAATTTTATTTTAATGTGGAGTATTTAAGAACATCATTGGAATATTCATCAAAGACAAAAAAACCCAATGATGTGAGATGATCTCCAGCAATACCAATATCTCATTCAAGGAGAGATCAAATGAGGTATGGTTCGTCTGGAATTTTTTTATTTTCTATATCCTTGGTCACATTTAAATGTATTTAAATGGGCGGAATTCATGAAATGGTAAATGATCATTATGGATAAATTCCACTATTATGAAATATAAAGAGATTGTATATCATTGGATAAGGACTGTTAATAGTGAAAATAAATTCAATATTTTGGAGAATTAAAATGAACATCAATAGAGGGTGTATCAACCACCAAAATATTGTTTACCAAAATAAATTAATTTGAGGAAAAGGAAACTTATTTTTGAAGGAAAATAGTAGGTCATTGTAGTTGTTATTAAAGTATAAGAGTGTGTAAAGATGATTCCACTAAATAGGATGTATTTCTAGGTGATACATTTTTCTATGAAGGAAGTGTTTTTCCAATTTGTTCCATCATAAACTACTAAGAGAGAAAAATAAATATATGTAATGGAGAATAATGTTGAATGTGAGATCCATTAGAGTTGAAACCCATGAATCTACTTGTTCAAGTGTGATCAATTCCACATTTATGAAACAATCTGATCTATGGAAGTATATAAATTCTTATATCCTTTGGAAAATTTTTGAATGTTTTATCATGAATGGAATATCAATTGGAAATAGTTATAATTTTATAGAAATAATTGATGAAAATGAAGTTGAAGAGATGACTTCATTACACTCCTATAATCTAAAAATTGGAAAATGAAAGGAGGATGTCAAATGATTAGTTTATCTTTTCTATCCCTATTCTTCAATATGAGGTATATTGAGGTACCCATCTCCCCAAATAATTTATTATGTATAACTATTTTTGAATATTTGAAAAAATAATGTGGATATATGATCCATGGGGTTATTGATATTGAAAATACCATATAATGGGAGATGAATGAAAATAAAAACAAACTTAATTGTTCATGAAATTGGTGGATTTAATTATGTTTGGAAAGTCATTTGAAAACTACTTGTATTAATTTCAATCAATACAAAATTTTCATTCTTATATAGAAGTTACACACTTAAATTACCTAGAATGATAGAATGGATTTTGATTATGATGTTAGTATTAGGTTGAATTCTTGAATCGGGCCTCATAAAGGGAGATGATGATTTGGAAACTAGAGATTCTTCTAAAATGAATTTTAATATTAATATTTTTTTAACATGTGTTATGAAAATATGTATAAGTTTTTTTGATACACATGATGAAAAAAGATATTGGAATATAACTATTAACAAAATGTGTAACCCCATTGGTTGGCACTAATAAGAGATATCAATAAGTAGTTTCAACAAAAAAAGACTCACGAGGAGTTGTGCAGGGCATCAAAGGCTATGAAGCCTCAAATTTTTTTTGCATCATATAATGATCTAAAAGACATAGAGTTCAAATGATATCTTTGATATTTATTGAACAACTCATTAAAAAAGTGTTTTCAAAATAATATCTAATGACACCAACTTCATCAACATGTGGTATGCTTCTCATAACCAACTAATTTAATGTTATGTACTAACAGTTTGTTGTTATGTAATAGAGAAAACATGTTTTGTTTACGATAAGTTAAAAAAATAAAGTTTTTATGAGTGTTTCTTAATATTCATTAGTGACATAGAAAACCATGATATTGTCTATATAAAAAATTCATTCCCCTAACGATCTCTAGGTTATAAAAATTATACGATTTATTTAACACCCAAGTGATATATTGAATATTCAATCAATTAATATAATGTAAAAATTAAACAAGAATGTATTTTATCTTTAGACACATATGGTTTCAAATTATTTGTATAATCAAAATGTGATTAATGCAAAATAATTATGTTGTTTTGAAATATATGGAGAATAAATTCCCAATTTCAGAGTGAATATTTCTTCGATTCTCCCAATACACCAAGAGAGATAAATATTTCTAAATTAAATGGGAAGAAGATATTTTCATAGGGGAAAAATTTAGTACATCAATGAATTAATATGAAAAATTATAGATTATGTATTACCACATAGACTAACCCCTTTATTTATATTGAAAAAAGTTGGATTAGTGAAAATTAAACTTTATTAACATTGTTTAATGGGGATATTGTCAAGAATATATTGCAAACTAAATATATGTGGGAAGTTTTTGAACAACAAATATGGTTTGGAATGGATTTAATTGTCAAGTGGATTTAATAAAAAATGGATTTAATGAAAATATAATGATAATATATGTGGCATTGACTGTCTTCAAAGATCGGATTTTTTGGTGATGATTATATAGTTTTAATTGATTAAATTAATCGAAAATATGGATGTTGAAGTGGTTTTTTGGATGTCCAAAGAAGGATGGTGGTTCATCAGATTTATGTTGCATGTATTTCGTGAAATTAATGGAATTATATTTACTAGAAAACCAATGAATAATGTAATTAGGTAGTTCTGAAATGGTAACAAAGAATAAATATGGAGTTCCATTAGGGTAGGTAACCCATTATTAATGGTAATCAATAATATTTGTAATGGTATATTGGAGAATTTAAAATTGTATAATAGTAACATTAAATCATATGTAATGGTACGTTGATGGTTTTTAATACGTGAGTAAGGGTAATATAATTGCCAAATAAGGGTGGAATTTCTGAGTTATAGTCCTCATACTATCAAGTGGGGGTTTCACGTGGGTATATTAAAGAGAATATGGAGCTTTAAGAATCATACTGGTGATGTATAGAGTTATTGAACAATTTTTTTGGGCATATCCAACCTATTCCACAACACACGTAAAGGTAAATTGTGACATGTGAGAGGGTAGTCTGTTGAGAATGGGTACCGACAGAAGGTTTCTAAAAGTATCATAAGCTTATATTTCATTGGAATAATGATAAATAAACATCCATATAAGGGTTCCCACAACCACGTATTTGTAAAATGAAATTAACGTAATGGTTACATCATGCATACTATATCGTATTGATGATTGACTCCTCATAATCCAACGGAAATCAGATTCACATGATATATATTATTCACTACATCATAAAATGTATATATTTCATAGAAGTGAATATTTTAGGGAACTTGGGGATTATTAAATAGTTTAAAAGATTAAATTTTTATCTACGTGAAATTGATTAGTTGAGAATATTTTTATTCCCCGAAGACAGTAAATGAACTATGTAAGCTTGTTTCATTGAAATTATAGAGAGTGTTGAACCATGGATGTAATGATTATGTTTTTGTAACCTTATGTTAATGAAATGGAAGATTTCAATGGAATATCATAACATTCCTTGAATTCATGAATATATGCTGTTTTTCATAAATATTGGGTTAACCATATTTGTTTAAGGATATATGATCCTAGTCTATGATGGATTAAATATTGAAGATAATGAAAGTTTTTATGATACTGTATACATTTAGTTTCAATAGTTTTTTGAATTGAAATACATACAAGACGATGTAGTTATTATTATGGGAAATTATCATTGGAATTATCTCTCATGTATGAGAATATCTTTCCAATGCATAGGGTTGATTTAAAATACATTTAATTTTATTAAAATTGATGTTACACAACATGTTATAACAGATGAATAAGATAATAAAACATGCATAAAATGAATAAGAACACTCAAAATAATGTTAATATATGTAGACACCTCACATATATTGAAAATAGAGAAGATAATACAATGAGAGTAACATATTCATTCCAAAATATCTAAATTTATTGTAAATAATAAAAATATTTCATTTTATAATGGGACTATAAATTGACGATGAAGGATTTGGAATCCATTAGTGATTTTTACAATGATCAATAAGGTTGTGAAGAAGTAGTATAGGGGACTTTAGTAAACCATATAACTACAATTTAAGATGAATTCAGTGTAGCTGATGAATGGATCTTCATTAGCAAAAATTATATGTGGATCCTCGCTAGAATAGTGATCAAAATAATAGCAATAATTTGATAATTTCCACTTATAATGATTTATAGAAGTAATATTTGATGGTGTGAACCTTAAAAATCTGTGATTCATCCCTAAAATTGTATTTTAGTGAGCTTTAAAATAAGAGTGACCTAGACTGTACCAAAATTAGTTAGCATAGTATTATTGGTACACCTACTCAAATTTAGTACCACGCTCCTTGGACTGTCCTATTGTGGTCAACACATTTAAAAAAACCAGGTCTCTATGTTTGATTTATTCATGCACACCAAAACAGATCAAGAAATCATAATCTTTATCTAGTTAAAGTGAATAAATAATGACAATCAAGGTTTATAAGTCAATATTTTATAGGAAAACTGATACTTTTAATGAATTTATAGTTTTTCTATTATTTAAATGCAATACACTTATTCACCCACCTCATAGACAAATCCCACTCTAAGAACCTTATATAAGTTTAAAAGTTTGTTATCCCATTGGATCATTCTGTATGGAAATAAAACTGCATGGATGAGGGCACATGGGAACATGAATTTTTGTTACATGTTTAGTATTCATATATGCATGATCCTTAGTCATTGTTTTATAATAATGTATTGATGATATTGTATACCTTTATCTTTCATATGAGTTGATATTCTCGTCCCTGATACCATGTGTCTGACTTTTCTTCCATTTTAATGATATCTAGCATATGAGTGTTTGTGAACTGGTTGTTATATCTGTTTAGTTTTGTTCCTTAATCAATTAAAATAGGTTTTTATTCACCATTGATAGAGAGATTTTTTAGATGTATCTAATTGGGTTACTGATCAAACGATCCCTATATTTTCTTCTTTTTTCAATAAATTTTAACTCTCATAGAAGATATTTGTTTGGCAGTTATATAGTGTAATGGTTTGGATCTTTATGAACTTTGTTCTTTTGTTTTATAAGGTTCAGTGGTGCCAATGATGATTTTGGAGGTTTTGGAGATCTTTCTATCCAAAACATGAAACACCACAACTGTAGTGAAAACCGTGGTGGCCCTGGTGTCATATTGTCTAAAATGTCCATCCTGGAAATTACTAGAGTTATAATGTCATCAATTATTGAGTCTTAGATGATATATAATTCAAAAAAGTATGGGTGACATCACCAAGAAATAAGGGTCATGGGAAAGGAAATGTCATTGTTTCTAGAACCCACCCATGACAGGTAATCTTTTTTTCTCAATGTATCGAAGGATACAGTGACCATTTATAGGCCGTGGGGGGGGGGGGTTTCTATAAAAATGATGAAACTACCTCCATGTATTCTTTTATCTTATTTACTTATAATGATAAAACGTATTCAAAATTATATATTCTTCATAATACGATATTAATCCCTTACTACCTCTATAATCAATAATCACTCTTATTTTATACGTTCCTTCGATTTATAGATTGTTCGAGTGAACCTTGGGTGTGGTTGAGTCATTTGTCAAATTTAAGATCAATTGGAAGGAATTTTTTCTAGATAATTTTTTGGTTCTACTTCCCTTAAAAACTCATAATTATCTCCTTAATTCTAACTCAAATCATAGAGAATGGTGTTCTCTTGATCAAGGTACCTTTCTTTTACATTATTCACTTTTACAATATTCTATTTGTCAATATTATTTTATCTCATTTCATTATTATGGAAATGAACTCTATTTTGGGATTACATTTGAAAGTGGTTGTTTTTGGTTTTCCAATGATACATTCTGGTGAATCAACTATTAGTTTTATTGGAGGTTGATCTTCAAACATTTGATCTTTCTTCGAGAAATTTGAACGTCTAAATCTATGTATCATATTCATTGCATATCAAATATTTAATGATAAATCATAATGTAATCATGATGTATCTATTTAGGTAATAGTATAATTAAACATAATGAATATTAAACAATAAATAATTAAAAGATACGGTTTATTGTTAAATAGATCACATGTTTTACACTGTGTTTTTTGGTTTCCCTCCTATTTTACTAGTTTACATTTTGTGTATGTTATGGTAACCATGATTTTTTATTCTATGTTTAACATGTTATTAGGTTATAGTTCATCATGATTTTCATGTTATTAAATTCAATATTCAACAGAATGTTTTTAATTCTTATTGGATAATAATAAAGGGACAAGATAAGATTACAAATTTCAGTCCTTATAATTGATGAAATTGGAAGCTACAATTTAAGTATTTTTAAATAATATTTGTTGTTTTTTATATCTTATGATTTAATATTCTTGTTTTTATAATATATGATAAAATAATTAATTAATTTAACATGTTAATGAATTGGATTTTATAAAATAATTTTTTTTGGGGTTGAGTGAGAAAATTTTCAATAATGGTCAGATGCATTGTTTTTTGTTCCTATATGCCCAACTGACTATTTGATTTTTTCAATATTCCTTTTGTATTTTCTCTTTATTATGATCCTCTTTAGGAAATGTAAAATAAATATAGTATGGATTATGATTGATAATATATGGGAATGGGTGCTAGGGTTTGTTTTAGTAATTGGGGTATATAATAGAATTATGCATGGCGAGAATAATTATATTGTTGATAATTGACCCAAGAAAATTATAACGGGTTCAATGTTGTCTCTACCATTGTTATTGTGTTGAAATATAAGATTATTTTTTATTAGTGGATTTATTTAATGGCTGGATGGATAGTTTTATTGTTACTGTATTCATCTCCTCACTTCTTGAAGCAATTGGTTATGCAAGGTTTATGTATTCATTCATGGATTATTAGAATGAGTCAAAGAGTACTATGAATTATGGAATGATAAATAACGTATCATAATTTACCCCATGGGTTTGGTTCTAATATAGAATCATTAATGATGATAAATATTAAGGAAAAATGTAACAATTGGAGTTTTCATAGAGGGTATGAAATTGGGTGGTAATTAATGCAATTATAGAATGATTATCAAGAAATAATTAAATTTGGATCTTGAAATTCTTATGTGATTATATGATATATAGTCCTTATCGGTGATAAATAGGTGTCTAGGAGTTGATAACTATAGTTGAGAACCAATCTAGGTAGTTTACCACTGTTTGGTTGATAGCTATATATAATCTATATTTTAGGTCATTTCATATACTACATAACTTTTATCTGTAGGTAAATCAGCACATGTGGACTCTAGATGATTCTTTTCCAAAAAATCTAGGTATGTGTGAAATGGATGTCAGACTATCCCATCATTCCCTACTATATTTTACTTCTTGTATTATGTGTTATTATGAATGGTGGTTTCCATTCCCATATATATGTGTGTATTGTGGTAATGTATTGTGGTTATTTCACCTAAATGTATCTCTATATATAGTATCATGTGAGTTTTTATAGATATGTCATGTAGGGGATGGAATGGATTGAGGTATATTACATTATGTAATGGATGTGGTGGCTCCCAAAAACAATATGGTTATTATCTAGATATCGGTAATTTATGATGTGATGATATGGTACACATGGTTCAGGGTAAGTTATAGTGGTACTACTATTTTTGGGCAGAAATACATTGTTGGATAGAGATGTTTTAGGACATCTGAAATTCGTGAAAAGAGAAAAAACAACAGGGATTTTGTAGTGGGGTAAATCCTTTTGATATTTTGTTTGTTATTATATGATTAATTGTATGTGATAGTTGGTGAGAGACATGTGACAAGGTCGTGAACATAGAACACCTTTTTAGGTGATGTGTAACTAACCACGATTTAATGGTATGTTTCACATTGAATCATACAATAACATGCGATGTACGCGACACCGAGTTCAAGCGTACTATGAATTATCCAACTATCCACCTATGAAAAAGCGATGAACAGTATTAAAACCATCTTGAATTTTTAAATATCCTATATAATTTTAACATTCATATTTTTTTCTTAGACATAATATACGAACATATTCTATTTTATAGATAAAAGAAGTATTTTTTAAAAAAAATTAATTTTTTCTGCCCTTTAATATAGATCCATTTTTATATAAAGTATTTGACACTTATATATTAAATTTTATTAAATTATATTCTTCTTTGAAATAGTGACATAAAAATTTATTTTGGAGAATTTTTTTTTGTTTTTATGATAACTTTCATATTTTCTTGAATAGTGAATGATACTAAATTTTAATTGAAAAAATATTTTCTTAATTAAAATATATTATACTATTAAATTATAAATTTTAATTGTTTTGAATTATAATTATATTATCTTTTTATAATATATTATAATGGAATTCATTAGAAGTAATTTCACATTAAAATGTGCATAAACACATATCAATATTTTGATAGTTATTATTTCTCAAAAACCTTGTTTCTGGTTATGACAACGAGAAATAATTTTTAATTAATTAATTCAACATATATGTTTTGAAGGGGGTAAAATAGAAATTGTTTTTTAATATATTATATAAAAATTATCATTGGTTCATTTTTTTGGTATTTTCCTAAAATCTTTCAATTTTTGTTGAATAATGGAAAACATTAGGTTATTGTTTAAAAACTGACTTTTTATTTAAATAATTATTTATTTTATTAAATTTATTCTAAGTCAAAATAGATACATAATACCTATATTAGATCAATGTAATTCATTGTATTCATTTTACAATAAAAATAGATGTATTTAATTTTATTGATTTTTTTAACGTCTTTTACCCACCTTTTAGGAACATTAATAAATTTTCATAAAACATAATTTTACCACTTCTATTAATTGAATTTGAAAAATTTGAGAGACATAGTTGAAATTAGTAATTAAAATATAGTTCAATAATATGAAAATATTTTTTGGTGAATAGGATCCTTTGAATTTAATTTTCCTCTGGTAAAACTAAATTAGGCAATTAATTGTAAAAATAATATTATAATTACACTAACAAATGTAATAAATCGATTGGATAATATTATTTTATTCAAAATCAACCTTGTGAAATTAATAAGATATTTTTGGTCCTCTTGATTTAGATTAGGAAATTTATTATTATTTTATTTAAAGAAGAGTTAAAAGTGTTAAATTAAAATTTTAGTAATTTTTTTTAATATAGTGTTGTAGATAATATAATTTTGACTATAAATATTCATTAAAAATATAAAAATATTTACTAGATCATGGTATTTTATTTATAATTTTTTATAAATTAAATAATTAAATTAATTTATGACACAATGATAATGCAATAATTCTATTATTAATGATTGATTAAAATAAATGATATAATAAATATTAAAATAAACGTAAATTCAGACTTTTGATGAATTCAACAGATTTTATAGCTTAATATTACATTTTGGTGTTTATTAAATTTTTTTTATAAGAAATCATATTATTATGACTTTCATTAAAAACCGAAAACCAAATAATGTCAAAATTGATATAAATGAGTTTTTAAAACAAATACTATATTATTAAATGATATAATAGTCCTAAAAATATAAGGTTATGCCAAATGAATTATATATTAATATATATGTCATTAATGAACCACTTTAGGTTCTCTTATCATTTTATAGTATGATTATTAACCATATAATATAAAAATACAAGGAGACATGGTAAATGTTAATCTATTTAACTAAAACATATATCTAAAATATATGGTCAATATGGTGACATAGAAATATCTAAAACCTATTTGTTGATTTTATTTCGACTCATCCCCACCCTATCTTCGAAATAAATCTTTTTAGAGACATTATAAACTGTCTATAATTGTATAATAAAATAATATTTCAGGGTTTTCCTAAAGTGACCCTCACCTCTCTTATAAAAGGGTACATCCACTTCTCTCAAAATCACACCTCCAAAGCCATTTGTATTGTCCAATACCTTCTCCAATATACTTCCAACTACACTCAATTAAATCTAGAGGACTTACATTGATTAGAATTACAACCTAAGGATCCTATTTGTTCTAATCCAAAGGAAGCACCCTAAGAAGAGGTGATTATTTTATCACATCTTTCCATGTTCTTTTCTTCTTGCCCTCCCTATTTCATTGTTGTTTCCATAAAAAAATATATCAAGTACCTTCTATATATATTGATGATATTATAAATATGGTACAACCATATTCAGTATTCCATCAATCCTATTAATTACCAAGTCACCATATGTGGGTACGTATGACTTACCGTCTCCACGTTGTGGAGTAGTGTGTTATTCAACAATTGATTATTTTTATGAGTATAATATTAATTATAATTGATTAAAATAATAAATATATCATCTTAATGATCTGTATATTTGATATACTATATGATTACAGACTATTTAACTATTAATAGAATGTTAATTTTTATCGTTTATATGTACGAAATACCATCTCCAAGAATGTAATAAGATTCATTCCCCAGTGTAACCATTCTAGAATAAGTATCATTTTATGATTAAAAAATAAATTTTAATAACCTAATATTAGTTTGGATATGAAACAAATACATACTATCAACAAAAAACATGACTTGAATAACAAAACATATAATGAAAAATGAATCAGTTAACACATAAAACAATGATACCGCTCAAATATTATAAAAAAAGAAATATGAAAAGAACATTTATGATATCATATTTAGGTATAATATTCATGTATATTTTTATAAAAATTATTTCACCATTATACATAAGGTTAATGTACCCTCATCCATGAAAAAGTACTGGGTAAGGGGTTTCATCCTACTTATTATTCGCGTGAGATCCATGATATATTTCTTGTATTTATTTTTGTGTGGTGTATGTAATACGTTTGATTGAATTATTTATAGATTATACTTTAAATTATGGGAATTTAAATCTTCATTGTATGAACCTTCTTTCATGGGGTGTATGTTTTGTATGTTACCCAATCAGTAAGGTAATTTCAAATTTCAATTTCCACTCATTGGGTTTTACGCAAAAATTCATTGATTATTTTACTCCATGATTATGTGTGTAATCACTAATTATTTATGTATTAATTTACATTCCCATTTTTTTATATACTTTTGATACACAAAATCACTACATTGATAAATTCTCAAGTCATTAATATGAACTTGATAAGAGTAATCTTAACTCAATTTCCATTCATTTAGTTAATCATCCAAGTCATTGATGTTTCATTTATAAGAATATGTGCGAATTTCCTCTGATTGATTTCCACTAAATATCAAATCATATTGAGTGTATTTATATTTGTCACACATAATTATGTCATTGATTAATCCTTAACCTATGGATACAGTTTTTATATTGGTTTTCATCTCAATTTACATTCCATTAAGACTTATTTATGGTTATGTGCCAATTCACTTTTATATGGTGTACATACTGTACTTTGACATTGTATATAATTAATACTTTTATTCTCATGATATTATAAATTTTTTATTTCCTAAATGTTTTATATTCAAGTGTATATCATTTTCGTAGGAACACTAACTAAAATAAAATTTTAATGGTTTAAATTATTTATTCTTTTAAATATTTCTCATTAATGCCCATGTTTTAAAATCATTGTTATGGATTTATTTATTTGGAAATTAATGTTTTTAGATTAAAATTCCTTTTAAAAATATCAAATTGGTATGATACTCTTTGATTCTAAAATCTATTTTTAACAGCTTCTTGATAAATAGTGGGGCTTTTAAATGTTTTCAAGAAAAATGGGACATTTCTCTAAAATATATTTATGATTATTTTCATCTATATAAATATCCATCATTATTCTCGATTGTAGTTTATTTATTATGATAAAATCTTACATGTTGTATTGATGTTTTTGTGATATTTTTTACTGTGGATGTGTTATTTATATACCACACACTGTTTATGGTTAAAATACTATCATTTTGTATTCTAGTTTTAATACAAATGTTTATTGTATGCTCCAAACTTTTCATATGAGGAATGCCTTGGACAATCTATGTGATGGTTGGATCCCACTATATCTCCACGATGAATCGGTAGTTCTCGTGAGAGAAATTATTGTCTTGAAACAAGCCCTTGAGAAAATTCTTATTTGTCGTCTGGGAACAAGGCCTTTATTATGTGGCTATGATGTCCGATGTTATGTATTCCATCACTAATAAATTAGATATTCATATTACATGCAATTAATAGACTAGTATAATATCCATGTAAGAATTAAATGAAATAATTTGGAATATATTTTTCATATTTTAAGAAATGTTAGTTTAAAAGGCTTGTGTTTTAGTCTTATACATTGATTTAAATGTTTATGAATATTTATGAAATATTCCTCTATATAGTTATGATAACTAAAAATATGAGCTCACCACTTTCTATATATTATTTTTCAAAGGATGTAAAGAAGTATATCATGGTGAACATACAAGAATAGGCTATGAGATATGAGTGTGTTCAAAGGGGACACAATATTTTTTTTCTTTATTTCATGATGTAATGTAAAACTTATTTATGTATATAATACCTCCAGGGCTACTATACTAATATGTATTATAGGACATGATCTCTTGGGATAATTCCAATGATATGTAATAATTCACTGACTCTGGGTAACTAGGGTTGGGGCATTATAATTGTTATGAGAGAAAGTTTTGTACAATCATTGTAAACTAGATTTAGAAAAAAAACTCTGATTAGTGGACATTATCCTAATATATAATTTTGGGATTATTATAGAATAGCATCCAAAAATTTCAGTAATGTAAATATTTTGTGAGTTTTCCAAGTAATACATCTTTGTATGGATATGAGCAGTTAGAGTCAGATTTGGCACAGATGTACCTAGGGGTAAAACATAAAAACATGGCTTTGAACTAGGCTCGAATGGGAATTTTTTCACGACAATGAGCCTTGCGGCACTTTTGTTTACAATAATCGTGGGGGATATGCTTAGGATAATTCACATTTTTTACAAACTGATTTGAATAATTTTTATATAAGATGATAATAACTACCCTTAGTTAATCCTAAGGTGTTTTAGATTGAATGTAAGGTGTCATGATATTCTCTAAATGATTTTATGACTATTGTTAAACTATTCATTCTGGTTACAGTCAATGACTGGATTTCAATGATTCCATAGTAACATTTAACATGATGTACAAGGATGGGACGGTGGTGTAAATGAGCAAAAAAATGTAATTTTTATAGGCTTAACAGATATCATGTTAATGAAAAGTCATTTTTCCAAAAATAAGATCAACAAAATATATATTAACCATATAACAGACTCAACAAAGAAGGGAAAGGTAGTGAATGATAAGATAACAAATAGTATAGACCACAGAGAAAATAAATCTCAATTTCTAAAATGCAGGAATTGTGGAAGGATACACCCATGAATGTGTCTCAATTGAACAATGAAATGATTAATATGTGGGAGAGAAAATCAGAATGTAAATAATTGCCTAGAAAAAATGAAGACTAATATGGTAAAAAATAAAAATTATCCTGAGATTCCATTTACAATCATTTTCCATAAATTTAGTGGACCTGGGAATTACCTAAGTCAATTCCCTATTCTATTGTATAACCTTTTTGTCAATGAAGATCCAATGTATAATTTAATGGATGGTGAAATATTTAAAATTATTAGTGCTCTTTGTTGATGGGATTACATTTGAAGACTTTTATATTATATGTGTATCCTTATAGTTTGTTTTGTGAAAATGTTATTCGAGGAAGAATTATCTTTTATTTTGTGGATATTGTTATTAATAACCATTTGGGTTTATGTGATCCTTGAATTTGAGAAAATTATAGGTTATTAATTTTTGGGATGAAAATGTGAGGTATGAGATAACATTTTTTGTTAAATTCTGTAATGGTTATTTTGAGGAATTCATCTCATTTTGAGAATGTAATAAAATATAGTATTTGAAAAACGACAACACACAAATTGTGTGACAACCCGTCATGTAAGATAATGATCTAGGAATGGAGACGAGAACCAAAGTGTGATTGTGATTTATCACATATCACTGGACTACTTGAAGTCCTTGTTTAGTCTATCTAATTCTATTTTAGTTAAATGATTTTATTGATCAATAATAAGTTGATTTTGAATCTTATGAAATGGATATCCTTAGTATAGAAAAATGATATGGTGATTTAGTGATAAATATTATTTGGATGACGTTCGCTCTTTTGGGAACACTATATGCCTAAGGAAAATAGAATACTATGGAATTTCATTTGAGGAGTAATGGTTGATTTTTATATATGTTTTTATTGTGGACTTATTGAGATTTGGGATATTTATGGAAAATGATTAATCTTTCATAGGTAATATATTATTAGGATAATTACATTTAATTATGTGATTTAAGAGAAGTCGTTGTTATTTCGATATATAATTTAACATGGAAGACAATGTAATTCAATTCATCTTAGTTTTCAGTTTCAATCATAAATTGGATTATATTGATGGATTTTAAGGATAATTTCTTATTTAATTGTATTTATTGTTCTTTGGTTATTGTTGGTTTAATTTTAGAAATTTAGATTACTATTTTATTCTCTAAAGGATTATCTTTTTTGGGGATCATCTATTCGTGTACTAACCATGTTGTTTTTGGTAAATCACTAAAAAAAGGTAAATATATAATTCATCCTTTTTGGATTATGTGATTCTCTATAAGTTGATTCTAGCGCTTCAGGTGTGACCATGTCATATTGAATACTCATTATTTGAAGCGAACAATGACTTTGTGGTATAAATTAGTTAAAGGATGGAACTCTACTTATCATGTATTTTTTTCTTATTCTATGAATAAATTAATTTTAAAACCTTAGGGAATGGATATTAAACCCAAAATATTTTATGATAATACCATACGCTATTCATTATAGATTTATGGCTTTAAGGAAATCAATTCTCAATTAACTTGTTTGTGATTAATGAACCCATTCACCCCTATAAATATTAATGTTTTCTCCCCAAGTTATAATTTCCATCAATGTTCTCCAATTCAAAATCCTAATTTGGTGGTGACTTTTTCACATCCCTTTCCCTCTTATAAAGACTAAATTTTATTAACCATATGTTCGATGTGGGTTTTCCACAAAGGTATATTCAATTTTTTAAACCTTTTATTTCTGAAGAACAATTTCAAATTGTGAGGACGTAATTTATAGAAAAAGGGAATAATTTAAAACCCCAATATTCTACATCACATTTCTCTTTGAATAATAAAATTCTGTGCTATGTACGCAACAATGAGTTCAAGCTCATCATGACTTATCAAACTAGCTTCTAAAAAGAATTTATGAATATAAATAACAACATCTTTAATTTTATATATTTCCAATATAATTTTAATATTTATAATTTTATTTCTTTGACATAATATAATGACAAATTCCATTTTTTAGATAAAAGTAATATTTTTTTTAAAAAGTTTTTATCCGCCTTTTAATGGTGAACCCTTTATAAATTCACTATTTGAAACTTTAATATATTGAATTTGATGAAATTATATTCTTCTTTAAAATTTGTACATTAAAATTTATTTTGGAAAACTGTTCGGTGTTTTTATGATAACATTCATATTTTGATGAATAATTAATGATACTAAATTTTAATTGGGAACAACATTTTTTAATAAAAATAATTTAAAGTGTTAAATTATAAATTTTAATAGTTTTTAAGTATAATTATATTATATCATATAATATGATGTTGGTCATTTAAATTAATTTCACTTTTAAACTGGACATAAACACACATCAATCTTTTGATAGTTTTTACTTCTCAAAAATCCAGTTTTTGGTTATGACAACAAGAATTAATTTTTAATTAATTAATAAAACATAAATTTTTTGAATTTGGTAATATAGACTTCATTTTTTGGACTTTTAATATCATGATTATCTTCAGGTGAATTTTTGGTATTTTTATTAAAACATTCAATTTTTGACGAATAATTAAAAACACTACATTATTGTATAAATGTCGAATTTTTCATTTATATATTTATTTATTTTATTTAAATTTATTTTAAATCGAAATAGTTACATAATACCTATAATAAATCAATTTAAATAATTGGATTAAATTTACAATAAAATTATATGTATAATATTTTATTTAATTTTTTAATATATTTAACCAACCTTCTAGGCACGTTAGCAATTTTTCATAAAACGTAATTTTACCACTTCTATGAATATAATTTCAAAAATCTGAGAGACACAGTTGAAATCAGTAAGAAAAATGTGATTCAAAATGTTTAATATAATTTTATCTGAATAATAATTGTTTCATTTTATTTAACACGGTTAAAAGTAAATAGGGTAATAAAGGTAAAAATTAAATTAATATTACCATAACACATATCAACATACTATTGGATACGTGTATGTAGACCAAAATAATCCTAAGGAATAAAATATGGTCCTTTTATCCATTAAGTTGAGATTAAGACAATTATTATTATTTTATTAATACAAGAGTTAAAAGTGTTAAATTTAACTTTTAATAAAAAAACTTAATATAGGGTTGTACATTAGATAATTTTGACAATAAATATTCATTAGAAATATAAAATTATTTCTTACATTTTGGTAATTAATTTTTAATTTTTTTAAATTAAATAATAATTTTAATTATGACATAATGACGATGCAATAATTCCCTTATTTATGAATGATTAAAATAATTGTAATTATAATTATTAAAAAAATGTTTATTGTGACTTTTGATGAATTACACAAAATTTATAGGTTGGTATAAAATGTTATGGTTTATTAAGTATATTTTTTCAAATAAAATTTATTTTCATGACTTTCAAAAAAATCCAAATACTAAATCATATCAAAATTGACATAAATGTGTTTTTAAATCAAATAATATTTTATTAAATTATATAATAGTAAAAATATTATTTGGTTCGGCCAAAAGACATATATAATAATATATATTTCATTAATTAACCACTTGGTGTTCTATTAGATTTTATAGTATGTTTATTAGCCATATAATATAAAAATACAAGGAGACATGGTAAATATTAATCTATTTAACCCAGAGTTAAATCTAAAATATATTGTTATTATGGTGACCTAAACCTTTCTAAAATAGTTTGGTTTATAGGTTTTCGACCCATAACCACCTTATCCTCAAAATAAATATTTTTGGATCCATTATAAACCTAATATGATTGTATAATAAAATAAAATTTCAATGTTTTCTTAAAGTAACTTCCCCTCTCTTATAAAAGGGTAATTCTCCTTCCCATAAAATAACACCTCTAATGCCATTTGGATCATCCAACCCCTACAATAATATCTTCCCAACTATACTAAATTAATACCATAGTCCTTAGTTTTATCATAAATCCAACATAAGGATCCCTTTTGATCAAATCAAAAGGAAGCACCAGAAGAAGAGGTGATTATTTTATCACCTCATTCAATGTTATTTTCTTCTTCCACTTCCACTTTCTTTGTTGTGTCGATACCAAAATAATAAATCCAGTACCTTATATATAATGTGATTTTATTATAAATCTGTAACAGCCATATTAATTATTCATTCCATCCTATGAATGACAAAGTCTCCATACGTGCGTATGTACAGCTTATCGTCTCCACATCGCAGTGTAGTTTATTATTCAAGACTTATTTATTTGTATGGGTATAATAATGAGTATAATTGATGTAAATATTAAATATAACATGTTTATTATTATGAATATATGATATACCATCCAATTACATAATATTTCCTCATCAATATAATGGTATTTTCGCTCGTGCATACGTACAGATTACCTTCTCCCGGAAAGCGATGAGATTCATTCCACATCATAAAAATTAAATAATAAATATAATTTTATTACTAAAGAATAATGTTTGATATCATAATATCATTTCATATATGAAACAAATAAATCATATCCATAACAAACATGACTTACATAACAAAACATATAAATAAAAACGAATAAATTAACCCCCAAATTGATGATAGTACTGAAATATTATTAACAAAGAAAAATTAATAGATAATATATGATATAATATTTATTTATATTGATATTTAATAATTTGGTTACAATTATTTACCTATTATATATATGTTTTACATAACATCAACTAATGAAATGTACAAGGTAAGAGGTTTTCAGCTAACTTCTTATTCCTGTGAGATTCATGCTATATTGCCACTATGTCTTTTTGTGTGGTGTGTTTAATTCCCTTGATTATATTCGTTATGTAATATATGATAATTTATGGGTATGTAAATCTGAATTATATGATCCTTTTTTCATGGGGTGTATGTTTTGTATGTTACAAACTGGGTAAAGTAATTTCAAATTTGAATTTCCACTCATTGGTTTTTATGCATACTTTATTGATTATTTTACTCCATGATTATGTGTGTAAACACTAATTATTTATGTTGTAACTTCTACTCCCATTCTTTGGATGTAATTTTGATACACATAATCACTCAAATTTCTATTCATTGAGTGAAACATCCAAGTCATTGGTGTTGTTTTTACAAAAATATGTTGGAATGTACTCTGATTAATTTACACTGAATATCATATCATATTGAGTGTATTTATATTTTGTCACAAATAATTATTTCATTGATTTTTCCTTAACCTACGGAGATAGTTTTCGTAATGTATTTCATCTCAATTTACATTCCATTGGTACTTATTTATTTTATGAGCCAATTAACATTTATATGGTGTACATACTATACATTTAAATTGTATATCATGATTACATTTATTCTGATTATATTATAATGTTTTTATTAACTAAATATTTGTTATTCTAGAATCTCTCATTTTCCTATGACCTCTAACTAAAATATCATTTTAAATCTTATAAATATGTATTCTTTAAAATATTTATAATTAATGTCCATGTTTTAAAATAAATTTTAAGGATTTATTTATATGGACATTAATTTTATAAAAATAAAATAACATTTAAAATATTCAATGTAGTGTGGGACACTTTGATTGGAAAATTAATTTTTAAAATCTTCTTGAAAATAGTGAGAATTTTGAATGTTTTCATTGGAAAGTGGAAATTTCACTCAAATAGTTTTAATGAATATTTTCATCTATGTAAGAATACTTCATTATTCTCGATTAAAGTTTATTTATTATGATACAATATTCCATATAGTATTGAATATTTTGTAATATATTTTACTACAGATGTGTTATTTATATACCATTCATGGTTTATGGTTAAAATACTACCATTTTGTATTTTAGTTTTAATATGAATGTTTATGTTATGTTTAAACCCTTTCATATGAGAAATAAATTGCACATAGTTTGTGACGGATGGAGCCCACTATAGCTCATCGATTCATCAGTTGGTCTCATGAGAAAAATTAGTGTCTTGGCACAAGGCCTTGAGAAAATTATTATTTGTAGTCTTATCATGAGGCCTTGACAGCGTGGTTATGATGTCTGGTATTATGCATTCCATCATTATAAAATTATCTATTGATATTACATGAGATTATTATATAAGTAGAATATCAATGTGAATAATTAAATGAAATTATTTGATTTATATTTTTCATATTATGCTGAAATTTATGTTTAAAAAGATTGTGTTTTAGTCTTATACATTGCCTTAAATGTTTATGTTTATTTTTGAATGTTTCTGCTATATTGTTATCCTTACTGAGCATTTGAGCTCACCCCTTTCTATATTTTATTTTTCATAGGCTGTGAAGAAGTACACAATGATTGAACTACTATAATAGGTTAAGGGATATGAGTGTTTTCAAAGAAGGAACAATGTTTTTATTCTTTACTTCATGATGTGATGCAAAACTTATGTATATATCTTGTACTTCCAATTATACTAAAATAATTAGTCATTTGGGTCTTGATTTATTGGGATAATGAGAATGAAATATAATAATACACAAAATCTGGGTATCTAGGGACGGGGCGTTACATGAGTTAACTTAGTTGTGTATTCACTGGTATTTTGTATTTTTTCCATACCTTTTTCCTGAGAGGCTCCAAGGAGGATCATACAATGTATTCCAATTTTTATCACCCTATGTATATATTAATTGTTTTTAGGTCCAAAGGAGCAGTTTGTTTATTTGTATAGGCATTACTAGCTATTGGTCTTTTTAAGAGATATTTGGTCTTCTAGAGTGCTGTTGAGGATTTCTTTTTTATATATAGTTTCATTTTCTATTGTTCAGTTGTATGAGATTACATATTTGTATTGGTATCTTCTTTTAATATTTTAGAATGAGTTATTTTGGTTTTATTATTTTATTTCTCAATACACATAGTCTTATTTTAGGAAAATGACTCCTATTTCTGTGTATGATATACCCGTAGTGCTTATCACCAAGACATGGCTTATTATAGGTGGGATTCATACATCATTATCTCTATTATCTAAATTCTATCCAATGAGGTATACCATTTGGGGGAAGGCATCATGAAATAATGAAATTAATAAATTTAATATATAAATAAATAAATGGATATCCAATATTTTTAAAAAATATGTATTAATTAAATAATAGATAAATATAATAAATTCCATTAGTGTGATTTTTGTTTTATTATAAATTATGAAATTTCAAAAATTTCAATACACATTTATAGTATTTATTTCTATTTTTTTATTTTAGACACTACCAAACATTGTAAAAAATATAATAACATTTTTATGATATATGTTTCACTTTCATACTTAATTATTATTACTCTAATTTAATTTATTTATTAATAATCATGCATCTGCATAATAGCACACCCAAAAAAATTCATATATAAATCACATCACACATATTTTCTCATTGTTTAACTATAATGGGAAAATAACTAAGGAATTGAAAAAAATTGGATGTCTTCAATAGTAATAATAGATATAATTGATCCTGTATAAGTTTGGGGAGGTCATTGATCACCCTAGATCACTGCATTAAAATTATGTGAATCAATTCCACTGTGGGTAACTCCTTCCTAAAATATTCATAATTTACTACTATGCATACTTATATATATACATTGGGGTAATTAAAAATACGAACATAGTTACCATCATATAGTTATGCACAATTTTATCTCTTTAATGTTACATCTAAAATAATTTTATTTGAAAAAATGGTTCTTTTAATTGACTGGTAACTATCAAGAACTATATAATTACTAAAACACTAAATGTAAAATCAACTAAATGAAAAATAAAAATAAAAATAAAATAAAAATTTAAAATATTACAATGAACTAGGAATATGAAAAATCTCTTGTGATAAAATATATAAGATTATCATATGTTTAGTGTCAATTGTACCCTATAAAAAATCCATGAATAATGAGTATTCATTATTTATCAAAAAATTTATCCACACATAGTATGTAGCTTAATCATAAAAAAATTGTGGCATCAATTCTTTTTAATAATGAGAAAAATATACCCGAAATTTATAGTGGATTGTCTTATTCATTGGTCAATATTTATGAATATCTAAAATCGCATTATTCTATTACATTTTTCTTTTTATTATAGAAAAACATCACTCTCTATATATTTAACTAAAAGAAACTAGCCACTACACTCAACACATCGGGGGAAAAGAAGGTTAAAAATCATAATCTACCATAATTTTTGAAATTTATAAATTTATTAATAATAGTTTTTGTTGGAGTCGGTTACTAACAACCAACTTCTATGTAACATATACTAACCTATATTCATAGTTTTTGAATATTAAGAAACTTATTATCACATCATGATTTTTATTGTGTGTAAAATAGTATATGATAATGTCCTAAGAATATATTTCACTATAAAAGGTCATTGTAGTTCCCCAATATGATCAGAATTTTGATGTGCTACAAAAATATTCCTAAATATATTATTTTTGATAAGTATTATGCTATTTGATGGAGACAAAATATATAGTCTATAAGTGGTAGACTCATAGGACATTGAGTCACCTTCTCATGGTATAAATCCTCGGTAATGTCCAGAAAGATATTATGAGAATGAGACGCACCTGTAGGAAATAAACATTTATATGTGTCATTGGATATTCCTACATGCGGAATTGTAAATTGGACCATATAATTTAATATTATTATTAATTAGTATTATGAGTCATTTACTTTGATGTAATGATGAAAACTATGATAGAATATATTCATAGTGATGTAGAGTCATTCGAAACTAAATGAGTTACATTAATATCTCATACATTCATTACTACCCAAGACCTTGTCATGTTTTATTGTAAATTACAAAATGTTCAATAATGAGAAGGTCCATTCAGAAATTATTACTTTGATTATATAAATATATAAGGACATGGGGTGTGATGAACTTGTGTCCGTTATAGTGAATATGAAAAGGAAGAACAATGAGAAGTGTCCAATACTTATAAACATTATAAAGATACAAAGAAAATATTTCAAAAATGAGGAAAATCTAGAGGAAAGGTATAGGAAACAAGGCCGTAAATTTTTTGTTTGGGAATTTAGAAAACTATAAGAGGAAATTCACCAAAAATTTCATTTAAATTAAATGTAAATTTGTTATTGAGTGCAATCATTACATATCTACAATTTGGTAATTATATATATCTTGAGGGGATCACAAATATATACAAATGAAGGAACCCAGTAGATTCTAAAAGATTTCCATACCATACCTGGATCTGTGTGTTAATAATGGTGCGAGGAGAGATGCTCTGGCCATTGGATACTACCACCTTTTTCTTCTAATGATAATGATTTTGGTTTTAAAATATTTTTATTATGTAACTATGGTTACCATTAACATAATTTCTATATTTTTTGAAGATATAGTTGGGTTTATATTCATTTTTGGAAATAAAATTTATTTCTTTTATATGGACAAAAAAAGTTATTATATGGAACATTTAGATAACGATCTTTAGGTATTAAATTATTAAAACAAAGTGTTGTTAATTTATAATTAATCATGTTCACATGAATCATATAACACCTAGAATTTCCATCACCATATTGGTCTTGTAAATGAGAAGTTTTTGAAAAATATATATCAAGATGGTTATTTAGACTCATCTAATAAAAAACACATAAAAGATTTCATTCTTATTTACATGGAGAAATGAAAAATCCACAATTTGGTTGATAGGGTGAATTGGACCAAAATATTATAGGATCGGTACACACTGATATTTTTTGACCATTTTTATTATAATATTTAGATTTATATAATTAATTCTAACTTTTACTTATGACTTTATAGGATATTTCAATATCTAATTAATGATGTAAATGTTTGATTCCGTTGATAAATTCAGGGAATTCAACAATGATATAGAAAATATTCATGTAGAGAATATATTGTGGATTTTATCGGATTGATGTAGTGAATATAACAAAGACTTAATCAACATTCTATAATATATTGCGATTCTAAATCAACATAGTCGAATTTACACACCAAAATGGAATGGTGTTAGTGAAATGAGGAACCATAACTTTTTTTAACATGGTACGACTGTTGATGAATCATGTACAAAATCCATTATCATTTTTGGGATATTCATTACAAACAACAAAATAAAAATTATTTTGAAGACCAACTAAAGTAGAATATGGAAATACATTCGAGCAATTCTGTGTAACAAAACCCATTTTTTCAAACTTTTTATAGGGTTATGAGGAGTCTTTTTAGGCCTTCTCATGAAACAAAATCGATCCTTAAGGAAAAAGTGTATCATTATTGGTTCTATCATGGAAACTAATGGATACTACATATAAAACCCCTCAGACAAGAATGTGACTATCTCCATAAAAGTTTAATTTAGTAGGATGTACCTCATTTTCAGAATGGATAGTGGGAGAATCATTGAAATTAATGAATTTGATGCTCAAGATACATAAGATTGGTATATGAATATATTCCACAGTTCTTTATAGAAAATTTATTTTCTAAAAATCATGTTCCTTGTTGGAGTGTAAGAGAGGTAAGATAACATGAGAGATATATTTTTCTAGATACTGAAGATATAGACTAATTATTAGTTGACAATGATGAACCTATCCCCTACACAGAGTCATTAGAGAGATCAAAAGCTACAATATGGAAATAAGCCATCAATTCTAAAATGGATTCCATGTATCTGAACCAATTTTAGGTTCAAGATTAGGAACTAGTTAATGTAAAATTTTGTGGGTTACAAATGGTTATTCAAGAGAAAACTGGACATTGAACTTAAATTAAATACCTATAAAGCATGGCTTGTGAATAAAGGGTTTATAGAACATCCTATAATTTACTACAATGAATCATTTTCACCAGCTTCCGTGTTTAAATCCATTAGAAATCTACTTACTAAAACGGCATAAAATGACTATGAGATTTGATAGATGGATGTCAAAAATGAATTTCATAATGTGAAACATTAGGAAGATATATATATTGATAAAATGTAATGGATTTCGACTCTAGGTGCTGAAAATAATATTTTCATGTGGCATAGATCAATTTATGGATTGAAGAAAGAATCTAGGTTTTGAAACATCAGATTTGATGAAGCCATAAAATAATTTGATTTAATTAAGAAAAAATGTGGCACATTTCATTACAAGTGGTTTAAAGGGAATCTGGGCACTATCCAGGAATTATATGACAATGAAATATTAATAATTGGAAATGAAATACCATTCTAATATCCAATTATAAACTAGTTAAACATGTGTTTCTACATCAAGGACTTATGTAATGTTCCCTATATTCTAGGGATAATGATCATTTGTTGTTGATCCCATAGAATTCATGTACTAAGTCAATATTTAAATGTTTCCCAAATACTAAATAGATTTAGTATTGAATAATCAAATAGGATATTAGTTTTAGTGTCACATGGTTTACATATTTATATGAAAATTGTGTCCTCATACACTATAATAGAAGGATTGAATAAATAAGATCCAATATGATTCAATGATAGGATAAATCATTTATTCCATTTTACGTACAAGAAATGATGTTACATATACATTGAGCATGTTATGCTGATATCAAGAAGATCCAAGAGATTAAAATTGTTACATTGTAATGGATATCAAAATGCATTTGAGAAGAACTTAGGATATGTTCTTGGTGTATGGATTATATGTGGATGTGGACATCACATGTCATACTGATTCTAGTTTTCAGATATATCATAATGACATGTATTCAAAGGTAGGATAGGTTTTTTTCATACTAGAAGATATGTGAGATGGAAGAGATCAAATCAGTTAGTTGTCGCTAATTCAACATAGGATTATAAGTATTTAGTGGGTTCTGATTCATCAATGAAAGCTATTTGGATTCAGAATTTTTTCTAGGAGTTTGATGTGTTACCTATAAGTGAATAACATATCTCATTTTGTTTTATAATATTTTTGCAGTGAATCTTTCAAAAGAGCCATGGTCAGACCCACAGATAATAAAAACACCTCGAAAGTATCACCTCTTAATGGATTTGTATCATAGGGGTAAATTTTTAGTAAATAGAGATACAAAAAAAGATAATATGGTAGACCCCTTAACTATTGTCATATCTCAGAATAAACATGAGTTTCCTGTGAGAGCTAGAGAACTGATGGTTGTTAGGAGTTAGCTCTAGTGAAAGTAGAAGTCTATTGGAGATGGTTCCCTAAAACCAAATTATATGTACATCATGATAACTTTTATTCAAATTTTTATGAATATTAAAAAACTAATTATCACATAATGATTATTATTCATGGTAACATTATATGTGATAATGTCCCAATAGTATCGTTTTCCCTAAAAGGTCATATTATTTTCACACTATGATGAGAACATGGAAGTTCTATGTAACTTTTCTAAAATTTATGTCACATAGATGGATTATATAATTTTATAGACATGTTTTACATAGGCTATCAGGGGTGGATACTCATAGGTAATTAAGGAACCTTTTCATGGTTTAGTCCCATGGTAATATATAGTAGGATATTATGAGAACGAGACCTACTAGTAAGAAATCAACATTTATATCTGTCATTAGATTAACCTATATAAGGACTTGTGTATTGGTCTTGGAATTTAATATTTTTATTAATGAGTATTATGAGTCATGTACATTGATTTATTGATGAAAACATGATGAAAAATGTTCATAGTGCATTAGAATATGTCGATTGTTCCCTGAGTAATATTACATTAATGAATAATGCAAGAATCAAATTTTCCCATATGATCTTTATCATAAGTTGATATCTTGGGGCCTTTGATGGAAATTATAAAGCCGAATCAAATAAATTTCCATAGTATAGAAAAGACATGTTCAATTTCTAAGAAGTCAAAGAAAGAGAAATCGAGCATATCAGTTGATTGCACCAGCATAAAACATGCTTGATTTGACATATCGTTAAAATACACTAGATTAAAGGTTAGGTATTTTTATGAGGTTTCATGATGTTGATACATTGACATCTTTGTTTATGGGATCATTAGAAATTCCCTTAACTCAATCCTTATACATTAGGTTTCTTTGCCTAATTCCACTGAAAAATAGGCCTAGAGGGTCTCATTCTAAGTGTATCCATAATCTCGGTTATATAATATATTATTTTTTATTATTTAGAATTTTAAATAAATATTATTCTTGGTTTTGGTTTTCTAATTATTCAGGTATTCTTGATCTTATATAAATATTTACTTTTATATTTAGTGAAAAAAAATATTTATATAATTATTATCGAATAATGCAGTGAAATTTATTTAATAAATAAATAGTCATTATTCATGCCCGAATAAATATTTTAGTGAAACAGAAGATTACGTTTAATGGTCTGTTGAGAAATACTACATATTGAATATAATTTGATTAAATAATATTTAATTAAATCCGTAAATTAAGATAATGTCGAGAAATAATAATATTATTATTTTTATTTGACATGGGGTTCTATAAGGATTAAATAAATAATAAATGGGACTTGGGAATGTTTTTTAGTTTATCCCTAGCGATTTATAAACCCAGTTAAATTGTTTTCTCAATACACCAATTGATTTGTTTGTTTTCTCACACTAGATTTGGGGAATCCTCTCAAGACCCAGTGAGCTATCTTCTCTAAGAACGCTCCCATGAATGGAGCGTGGTATTCCTCCTCCTCCCACTCCCGATTTAAGATAGATCTGAGAGAACACTTTGGAATTAGTTCTCAAGGTGATCAATGGTTGATGACACAAGTGCTAGGATATTCAGTGATTTTACCCAATGATTCAAATGAAGATGTTCAGATATTTGTAGAAAATGAATAACTCAGCGTTAGAGGGAATCTAATTTGATTCATACAATGTAATGAAGGAACAATGTAAATCTGTGTTCATGTCCATCAACAAAGAAATAATTACATCCATGTAATTCATTATTTAATAAAATTAATTATAAATAATATATGATTTTCATATCTCTTAGTTTCGGCGTTCTATCCCTCACCTATCTTCTTTGATTCTATTTTATAGATAACGATGTTTAATGTTGTCTAAAAGTAAAATTGATCAAATATCATGGAAAAATGAATAGTTGGATATGAACCATAACAGACTTATACTATGCTAAAAGCCTACAATATTAAAAAAGCCTAATCAGATTTAAATCCCATGGGTATCTTTAAACCAAATGTTTCACATAATTCAGAAGAACCTTTTAACAAAATACTACTTCATTATTTTCGAACCAATAATGTTTATCCCTATAATGATAACCCACCAAGGATTATTTTTAATCTGATAAAAATATCCAAAATTATTGTTCACATGTTAAAAAATTGATGGTAGGCTTAAAAGACACATAAAAATAGTAATAAAATTTTAAAAAATATATAAAAAAATTAAAAAAAATTTAAAAAAATTGAGAATTTTTTGATTTATATGGTGTATACTTTGTGTCCTATATAAGTCGGAACAACCCTAGTGTATGGGTGTGAAATCCGTCTAAAACATCTATATTATTGAATTTAGTTAAATATAATTTCATTTTATCATTTTATTTTTAAATAAAATGTTTTAGGAGAGAATGTATTGAAAGAGATACTTAGTATGTATTAAGAGATCCATTAAACCCATGGAATACCCTATTAACATGAATAATTTGTCTCTTAATAGTCATCATTAAACTTCTCTAGAGGTGGAAACCCATCGATAATGACAATGACATGTTACTCATATATTTTTTATTAAATTGAAATGAATTCGTAGATATTTTAAAAAAATGGATTGTTAGTGGTTTATTTCTGATGTGCTTTAGCAAGTAATATATCTACTACATCTAAGAAATATTATTAAGGGATCTTCCATATCATCTTGATTGATTTTTGAAAAGATAAAAAATTATTAAAAATGTGTTTCTTATAACCATGGTGTTTTTTCATAAAAATTATCATGGTAAATGTTACTTCAACTAACCAAACTATGATTTATGAACCAATTCATTGGTCATAATAACATTTTAAAATTATATCAAGGTTTATGAAAATAGTTCATTTAAATATTTGTAAAAAATAGTTCATCACCATAATATGATTTTTAAATAATATTTTATCTGAAAACATTTTTTATATGTAGGGAAATTATATTTTCGAATGAAAACCATAACATATCTTAATAAAACATCTGTATGGATTCAAACCAATGACATTAAAAAGAATATATTGAATTCGATTCACAAAAAAAATTTGGATATATGAAAATTAAGATCACTTCAGAAGAAAAATACGTTTGTATATAGAAAAAAAAATATGTTGTTTTATATTTTATTACGAAATAGTTTTTAAAAATTAAAAACACTCAATAAAATATCCTATAGAGCGACTCATGAATCCAATGTGGGTTTAGTTCGTAAAATTATTTTGAGTGGATGGGAACTATTTTTGAATAATTAAATTTTTATATTTGATTAATTTATAAAGACTTCATAATCTATCAAATAAGGTTAAGTAGAATAGAGTATATATATTAATTTTTGAAGTGTTTATAAATAATAAATTGAAATTTTTATGTCAATATTAAGTATATGTAAATGTATCAAAACCATTACACTAGGATTTTTAGAGTATTTGATAATGTTTGGAATAATATAAAATATATTTTATTTAAATTACTTACAATTCTTAAATAAAATATAAAATATTAATATTCGATATAAATGTTTTATGTTTATAAACTCATATGTTTTCAATATTAAAATATTTATATAGTATTTAATACACTGATATTTTAATATATAATTCTCCTTTGAATATTCAATCCGTTAAGTAGCTTATATCACATGTAACATCGAATTGAAATGATCTAGGAGATATTTGATGAACATAATCAAAAAAAATATAAGAAGAATAAAATATATACTATATAAAAATATATTATTAAATTTAAAATTCGTACATTTGTAGGACATGAAAATGTTATGATGTAATGTTAAAAGGTTTATTTTTCAAAAGAACATGTTTTAAATAACATATTCTATGTATTTATTCTTTTTAAATTAAATTTATAACATTTAAAATATTATGAACTTAATATTTAATATTTCAATGTATTATATAATATATTAATAGTAAATTAATTATTAAATTATACAAAATATTGTAAAAAATCTTGACGAATAAATGTAATTTTTTATGATTTTTTTCTTTTATTTTTTTCATTTAAAATATAAAATATAAAATTTTCAATATTAATTTCTTAATAGAAAAATTATTCTTTGAACTAAAAATTTCAAAAGTATATCTGGGTGAATATTATTATTTTTGCTAAATGTTTTTATTTTCTAGAAAATAGTGATGTATACTCTTTTAATAAATACTTTAACTTTTATGAAGTCATAATGATATGTGAATTAATTGAATGTTTGTGAAGCCTTTTCAGAAAATTGATATATTTTAGGATTTAATTATCCCATTTAAAATTATTGTGTTAAATTTATAGACATATGTTTTTCATTTTAGATTCAATGTAATGTTTTATTCTTATAAAAGAAATATTTGTAATCTGTTTATCATTAATTATGAATTAAAAAGGTTACATTATGATTTGTATTGTCTATAATATAAAATTTTATTATTATCTCATAGAAAACAAATATATTTTATGATAATCAATATTATACATTATTTAAGTGTAAATTTATCTTTATACATAAAAAATCATTTTTTAAAAACAATTTTAATTGCATTTTACATATTTATATTAATTGTAATTTTATAATCTCTAGAAATTAAATCATTAAATTGGTTTTTTATTTATAATTATTATTTTAATATTAATTAATATGTTCAATTTCTTATGATTGAAAATTATGTCCCCAAGGTAAAAAATTATACAACATGGTTAAAGTTCAATGTGGTGAATGGTAAAGCTAAGACAAAATAACAAAAAATAACACTAAAACGATTATAAATGTCATCAGATGATTGAAATTATACCCTAACTTATTCTATATACAATATTTTTTCCCTTTGATTACACTTGACCCATAAAAATAAATTTATATATTTTTAAATTTTATTGTATTTAAAAAAGTGCCTCCCTTCTCACATATAAAATGAGCCCTCTTATCTTGAATTTTATACATACATTGAGAACATTATATTGACCAATCCCAACAAAAAGTACTCCGCAAAACTATAATACTTGTCATATAGGTTTCTTTTACACCAAAAACACCAACCCAAGAATGATTAATTAGAGATTAAAATAACGACACCTAAGGAAAAGGTAATTATATTCACCAAATAATTTCATGTTCCATTTTTCCTGAAAAACAAATAAATATTATATTCCACAACAATATAATTACATTATTTTTATTAGTAAAATAAAATGTTATTATTTTTATGGAAATCCCATTATCTAATTCTTATCCATCTACTATACAATGAAAATTCTACTAATGTGTATATGAAAAATATCTCTTCTATGAAAAATGTGTTTCGTTTTGAATAATGAATGAAATGGGTGGTTCTAAATAATTATTTAATTATTAAAATTGATATATAAAGTATTATTATAATTATATTAAGACAGTTTTTTTACCTGTCATTATTTTTATCCATTGAGAAATGAAAACCTCACCCATTTATACATGTTCACCAAAGACTCTAGGAAGCAATGTATTCATGTTTTCATCACCAACTTACATGGAAGGTTCTAAAAATATATATAAAAATTAATTATAATTATTTCACATTATTAATATTTTGGATCCATGACCATGGACCAATGATTAGATCCCTTAAATCAAAACATTAATGTAAAATTATAATAATAGTAAAATGTCTTGTACATAAAAATATACTAATCATTTTACAATTATTACATTTAAGGGACAAATAATTAATATTATTTAATGTAAAATGTTGTTTTTCAATGTTTTTTTAAATTATTGTTATTTATTATAATTATTTAAATTTACTACTTCTAAAAGATAATTATGATAGTAGTTGATATTTATATACAGATAGAAATGAATTAAAATTTATTTAATTAGTAAATTATATAATATAATATTAGAAACAAATATATCTTAATGGACATTTTTATATAACAAATGTGCTTTCTATATATATTTTTTCATATATTATAAAAAGAAATGAATTTATATATTATAAATTTATGAAATTAGTTTTTTATTTAATCATTTCTATATTATCATAATTTTATTTTTTTGGATTTTTCTATAATTGTTTTTTTTTCAAGAGTGAAAAAACAATTTTTAAAAACTCAAACATAATAATGACATTATTATGATATAAAAATAACATAAAAAAGTATGAAACCATTTTTATACCAAATTTATATTTTACGGGTAAATTAAATCATCTAAACATTTAAACATTAATTAAAAAACCTAGGTATGACATTTTACCACCAAATAAATGACTCATTCTAAAAAATTAGTTTTTTAATATATTTTCATTTATTAAGTATTTAAAGTGGTTTAATAAATTTTGTATTAGTATTAAAGTGAAAAAAATTCCTATTATTATAAATGAACTGATAAATTCCATAATAATCAATACTATACAATATTATAGTATAATTCAATTTTATATTTTAAAGGATTTTTTCTAAAAAAAATTCTTTTCAGTTTTTGGTATATATTAATAATAAATTTTACCAATTTTATATTTTTAATATTTTAATATTTTTCCATATTTGGAGTCAGCATGTTCAAATTATTTAATATGTTTAATTAAACCCTTTAGTCATTAAAATATGTTACATAGTTAAAAATTTAGTCACCATTTTTAAGGTAAATGTGGTGAAATTTTAGAGAAGGAGATAAGGCAAAAAATATATCTAAAATATGTATAATTTATATTTTGTGAGTATAATTAGTTTAAAAATTATCCTTCATTTTAAACTTTTTTCATTTGGTACCACTTGACCATGAAAAAGCACATTAATTATTATATCATTAAGAGTATATACAAAAGTTCCACCCTTCTCACTTATAAAAGGGCCTTTCCTATCCTCACTTATAAAAACGAATGAATACTTGTATCATTGTAAATAAATTTAAAAATAATTCCATGAAATTATTATTCATGACCTAGAGGTTCTAGTCACACCAAAAGGATAACCCAAGAAGGCTTAAGGAGAAATTCATAGGAGGATACCCAAGGATGATGTAATTGTCTTCACCGAATTATTCAATTTTTTTCTTGATTAACACACATAAAATAATATATAAGTGCAATAATATAATTAAATAAGTATCATTATTATAAATAAATGTTATTATATTTATTTATAATTTATTATCTACCTCTTATCTATTTATTGTAAAATGAAAACAGCAATCGTGTGTACATGAAAACTACTGCCTCCCCGAACAAATTATTTTATTTCCAATCACTGTATGAAATTGATGGTTATTAAAATCAATTTAATGATGATATAATTTATTTATAACACTATTTTTATTATTCATATATAAATTATTATTTAATTTCATTTAATTCCATCTATCGAAAAATAAAAATGTCACATGTGTGTACATGAAGTCTACCTCCTCCACTAGGTGATGTATTTAATTATTCATCACCACCATAAACGGATGGTACTAAAAGTGTTTAAAATAATGAAATTTTATATATATTACATGATTAAATTTTTTAAACCCTAATAATTCTACATGGGATAGAACCGTTGAATCAATAAATGAATATAAAACTAAATAATAAACCCCCAAAAGATATGTTTAATGAAGATTACCTAATTAATTGTTAGTTAAATATATGAAAGAGAGGATAAATAGTAATATAAGTATAAATATGAGTCTATTATTTTTTTATAGTATATATATATATATTAATCATATAGTATTTTAGAGCATGTACATATCAATTCAAGACTTGAGGTAAGGGGATTTTTCAACCAAATATCATTAATTGGGTTATATTTCTTCTTAATTGACTATGTTATGACTTGATTGTTTTTTATATGAGATATGATTGAACTATTAGGTATCTAAAAAATTTTATATAGAATTTATTTATTTTAACATACTAACAACATTTATTAATTTTCACTTCAAATGTTATGATCTTTGTAAGTATTTCTCATCTCATACATTCTCCATTTAGATATGTTTTTAATTATGAAACTATTTTCATTATAATGGGAATATTATGACTATATAAAACATCAAATCATTATAAAATCATTAATCAAGGTAATTAATTTTCTATATAATGATTCCTCTTTCATACAATGTCGATTTAAATGTTATAACGTAGTAAGAGATCTTTGTCTCTATTTATATTTCTTGATATATTTTTCATATTGTCAGCCATAAATTATTTATTATAGTCTAAATTCTTCACCATTAATATTTTTTAAAAAATTATTTAATTTTATTCATTTTACTTAAATAAACATTTCATGTTATAACTTTTTTTTTATTCAAAATTCACCAATTTGGAATGAGTTTATTTTATCCTGTCACCTTTTATAATTATTTTTTTATGTTTCATGTTAAATTATAGTAATGACATGTTCAATATTCTACAAATCCTATTTATTTTATCATTCTAAAATTAATTTTTGGGTTTAATGTATGATATGCCTTTTTTATTGTCTTTGATACTCAAATAAACTGGAATAAGGTTTATAAGGAATTCCGACCATATTTACACTTTTTGGATAAGAATATTATTCATCCATATCTATATTATTTATTTTTTCACTGAATGTTTTTACCAATAATTCAATGATTTAAATTCATTATTTTTTTTCTATTTTACTTTCTATTAAAAATTATATAAGTAAAATTTATAGCATTTTCTAAACTACTTCTTTATTTAGTTTCATAAAAAATGTTGAAAAGAATATGTTTAAAAAAATTACAAAATCAAAATATCTTTCAATACTCATAATAATTATTAATTTATATTATCTTCTATATTTTATGTTTTTTTTTCAATCTATTCTCTATTCATACTATTTTTCTAAATTTGTAGTAGAATGGTTAATTTTTCTAAAATTTGCTGAAAAATGAATTCATTTCAATTAGGTATATTTTTATCCTCCATTTTACAATCATTTACATAATGATTAATTCTTTTCAATATTATGTTATTGGAATTTAATTCTAAATAATCATTGAAACATTATTCCTTACAATATCCATAATATTAGTTTTTAATGTGATCATAATTTATTATTTTTGGGAAACTATTAGAAATATTTTATCAAAATCCTTTTTAATTATTTCTTTTCAAATTTCCTATATTTACCCAAAAGATATGTAACTCCCTAACCTCAGTTACCCAAAGTCGGTTCATTAATCCATATCATTGGCATGATAAAAAAATATCAAATCTCGAAAGATCGATTCGTTTACTAGCCTTGGAATCACTAGATACATTCATAAGTTTACATTACATCATAAAGTAAAAAAGTACAACAGCATTATCTCCATAGACCACAATCATATCCCATCAGACCGTCCCTATAGTTAAATCATAATATACTTTTTCACATCCTCAGAAAATAATACATAGAAAGGGGTGAGCAAAAATGATCTATAAGGATAACAATATAGTGGAAACTTTCATAAATATTCATGAACATTAAATGCAATATATAACTAAAAAAATCATTTTATACATTAAATTCAACAATATATTGAAAAGATAAAATAAAATAATTCAATTTACTTATTCACAAGGATATTCTACTAGTCTAATAATCACAAGCAATATCAATATCCACTTTCATAATAAGGGAATGAATAATTCCAGACATTCATAACCACATTATCAAAGCCATGTCCCATGACTACAGATAAGATTTTGCGAAGGCCTTGTTCCAAGATAGTAGTTTGTCTCATGAGACCTAACGATGCATTGAGAATCTATAGCGGGAAACAACCATCACTTACTATTTCCAATGCATTCATCATATGAAAATGTTTAAACATAACTGAAACATTCGTATTGAAACTAGCTCATGAAATGCCAATAAATTATCCATACACCATGTATGGTAAAAAAAATAACACATCCATAGTAAAACATATAAAAAAACCTTCAATAAAATATTGATATTTTGTATCATAATAAATAAACTTCAAATAAGCTCAAAGATCATTAAAGGATGTTGACAAAGATGAAATCAAAACCATTTTAGAGAAATATCTCTTTTTTTTGGAAATCATAAAAATGTCACATAATTATAAAAGAAAACCATTATTTTGAAAATATTATTATAAACTTGTAATGGAATCATTGATGATTTTATAATGTTTTAAATTACCACACATGTCGTATAAGTTAAAAAAACATCCTTACCACAAATTTGTCGAAAATGTCAAAAAGTAACTTGTTTGAAAAACAACAGAAAGATTCCTTTCAAAAATATATAAGCACAAATAAGGGTATAAATGACTTTATCCCATTGTCTATTAAAGAATAAAAATGTTTTGAAACACTTTTTTAAGAAACCTATATGTGGATGATAAATAGGTCCCAGTGGAGTCTTACGTAAAAACCACCTCAGATAAGGAAGAGATTGTGAAATAAACCCTTTCCTTGTACTTTTACTTGGTCGAGGGTAGGATAAACTCATATATAATAGTAAAATAATTGTTGTCAAATTATAATAGAATCATATACATAAATAATAAATCATATATTATCCTCAAATATTTTATGGTTAATAATATTTTCGTAATATCATCATTTGGGATGTTAACTTACTCGTTTTCATTTATATGTTTTGTTACATAAGTCGTGTTTTTTATGGATAGGTTGTATATTATTCATATCAGAATGATATCAATTCCTTAAAAAAAATTTAATCATAAATTGAAATATTGTCTTGAATAGATAAGATGCGGAATGAATCTCATCACATTCATGGAGACAGTATTCCGTACGTACACATGAGCGACAATATCATTATTTTTATATAAAAATAATATATAATTGGATGTTATATCATATATACATAATCATTATCATGTAATATTTATTATTTATAACGATTAGACATAATTATCATACTCATCCAAATAACAATGTATTGAATAACAATTACACCACGACGTGGATACGGTAAGTCGTACATACACACATATGGTGACATGTTGTTTAAATGATGGATATAATACTAAATATGGTTGTACCATATTTATAATAAAATAACAGTATATAGAAGAAAATGGAATTATTATTTTAGAATATAAATAAATAGGAATGAATAAGAGGAAGAAGAAAGGAACTTCAACGAGGGTGGTGAAATCATTACCTCTTTTTAGGTTTCTTCCTATTTATTTGATCAAAAGGGTTCCATAGCATGGCTTTATGACTAAAGTAGGGCCTATAAGATGAAGGGAGGGCGGATTATACGGTATTTGGGCAGGTTTCGGATGATCCAAATAGCTTTGAATATGTGAAATCGAGAGAAGGGGGAGTGCCATTTTATAAGAGGTGTGAGAGGAACCTTAGGAAATTAGAGAAATATTAATTTATAATAAATTAATTTTTGGTTTCTAATAGCTCCAAACTGATTTATTTCTTTGATAATGGGGATATGGATTGAATACTCTTAACAAATAGTGTTTATAGAAGTTTTGGTTACCATTTTATCCTTATCATTTTGATTTAACTCTTAGTTAAATATTTTAACTTTTACTGTGTCTTCTTGTATTCATACATTATATGGTTAATAAATTTACTATAAAATGCCAATAGAAACCGAATTGGTTCCCTAATTTCATATATATTATTATATAAGTCCTTTTACAGAACCATATATTTTTAAGACCATTATATCAGTTAATAATATAATTTTTTTTAAAAAACTTTTTTATGTCAATTTTTACACTATCTAATGATTTGTTTTTTTCAGACATAAAAAATTTATTAATTTTAACTAAATTGATTTAATCAATCCTAACTTTTCAAATTAACCTATAAAATTATTGTATGTTGTAAAAACTTTCAAATTATATTTATTTTAACATTTATAATACCATTTATTTGATTCTATCGTAAATAAGGAACATACTGCATCATTATTGTGTCATAAATAAATATAATTATTCAATGTCTAAAAATTATAAATAAAATACAATTACATAGGAAATAGTTTTATATTTATATTTAATATTTATAGTTGAATTATAAAATATATAACTATATGTAAAATTTGAATTACTAAAACATATGTGTTTATGTATCTTTTGTAATTACTTTAACTTAATTAATATAAAGTTTCATTTTCACTTACAATTGACAGCACGGGGTCCACATATCGACCCAGGGATTCCCATGGTAGGAAATGTATCATCCAATAGTGTTAAAACATGTTTCAAGATAATTTATTATTATTATATTATTATTTTATTACCATTTTTTAATAGATTTACTCTATAACCATTGTAAATAAAATATTTAGCGAAATAATTAATCAAAATGTATAAAAATAAAAGTTATCTATTAACAAAATTTGAAAACAGTGATTCTAAATAAGGAATCCATTTTTTAAAATTCAAAACACAGAAGTGGTAGAAAATAATTTAAAATTAATTCGCGCTGTCAAAAAAAAGAGCTTGTTTTTATGAAATAATAATAATCGAATGATTGACACAAATTTATGTTCAGTTTAAATGTGAAATTACGTCAAATGACAAACATTGAATTAAATGGTAAACATATATTATAATTATAATTTAAAACACTCAATAGTATAATTTGGAAATATATATTATTTTAATTAAAAAATATGTTTTTAATTAATGTTTACTATTTGTAACCATTCATCAAAAATTGGATGTTCTCAGAAAGCAACAAAAAATTCACCGTAGGATAATTTTGATATTATGAATCAAAATATGAAGTCCATTTTGAAAAATAAAATATAAAAAATTTAAAAAATTGGGTATCACTATTCATAATGGCTTGTTTGATTGGTTGTGGTGTGTTAGAACTCGATGTTGCGTACAATGCAAGCTATTGAATTATTCAAAGGGAACACATACCATGGAAGCTTGAGGTGTTAAATTATCCCCTGATTTAAATATTTTTGTCCTCGAAATTTATAGATTATTCCTTTATAAAAATACTCGAGTGATTCTTCATTATAAGTTTCTTAGGTTCCCATGTCTCCTCTTCCTTGTTATGGTTTCTCCATAAAACATTTACCAGACGAGCCATTCGGTTTCTGAGCACTGGTTCTCTGGTATCAAGAATCCTTGAGGGCTCTTCACAATAAGATAGATCGGGATGCAGTTCTAATTTCCTCATATGTGAGTACATGAATTGGGTTAGGCATGTATTTTCTCAATAATGATATGTGGAATACATCATGATCATTGGAGAGACTTGTTGGCATTGCCAAACTGTAATCTACAACCACAATTCAATCTAGAATTTCGAAAGGAATGATGTACCTGGGACTCAATTTACCTTTATTAAGGAAATTTATAACTACCATCCATGGAGATACCTTTATGAAAACATGATCACCGACTTGAAATTTCAAATCCTTCCTTCGATTATCAGTATAGATCTTCTGGCTACTTTGATCTTCTTTGATGTGGGTTTGGATTACCTTCACCTTTTACATAATTTCCTCCACATGTTCAGGGCCTACGATTTTTCATTCACCAACATCATTACAACAGGTTGGTGTGAGAATTATCTTTCCATATAACACATCATATGGTGCCATCTGAATTCTTAAATGGAAGCTATTGTTATAGGAAAATTCTACCAGAGGTAAATATTGATCCCACAAACCCTGAAAGTCACGTGAGCTGGATCTCGACATATCTTATAAGGTTTTAATAGTTTGTTCTGATTGTCCATCTGTTTGAGGGTGGTATATAATGCTCAAACGAAGTTCAGTATCCAAGGCCTTCAGTAGACTCTTCTCGAATTTGTATGTGAAACAGGGATCACGATCAGAAACCAATCATATGTGTACTCCATGAATTCTCACAATATTATTAATATATAGTCTTGCTAGACCTTCAAGTGATAGATCATCTCATATAGCATGAAAATGTGCTGACTTGGTATGACGATCAACAATGAACCCTATTGAATCATTCCTTCTTGGATTCCTTGGTATTCCCATGACAATGTCCATCGTAATATTATCCCCTTTCCAATCTGATATGGGAAGAGGTTTCATGACTCCTCCAGGCTATTGCCATCCAGTTTTCACATGTTGAAAAAGCATACATCATTACACAAAATCAGCAATATCCTTCTTCATGTTGTCCCACCAAAAATGTTGCTTCAAATCACTATAGAAATTAATGCTACCAGGGTTTATGGAGAAATTGGAAGTATGATCATCATCCAACAATTCCCTTTTTAGATCAGGTATATCGGGAAGACAAATTCTCTTCCCAAATTTTGAAATTCCATCTTCATACAAAAATTCACTCAAACGCCCATCATTCACAGCTATAATAATCTTTTGAAACACTTCATCATCAGTCTAAGAACTATTTATCATTTCTAGTAAAATTGTTTTGGTAACTATTTAAAAAATAATTGATGTTTCTTCTTCCATGGTTATTCCCATATCTAACATTACTTGATCTTTGTATATAAGATACTTTTCAACTCTCATCTTGTTCAAAACACGATGATCATTTCTTCTCAAAAAATCTTCCACATTATTTTCCTTCTTCGGGTGGTAGTGTATATTGAAATCATAATCCTTCGGTAACTCAAGCAAACTCCTTTAACTCATGTTTAGATCCTTCTATGACAAAATATACTTCAACCTCATGTGATTGGCATATATCCCACATTTTTCACTATAGAGATAGTGTCTCTATATTTTTAAATAAATGATTATAGCTGCTATCTCAATATCATGAGTGAGATAGTTTTGCTTGTGAATTTTTAGTATTTGTGATGCATAGGCAAAAATATATCCTTATTCATGAGGACAAAACCAAGTCCTTTTATTAAGGCATCACTATAAATAAAAAACCCATCATTCCCCGATGATAGTGTCAAGATAGAATCATTGATAAATCTTTTCTTCAATTCTCCAAAACATTCTTCACCCTCTTCTGTCCAAAAAAATTTAACCCTTTTAAGTGTGATATTGGTTAATGGGTTTGCCAATCTGGAAACATTCTGGAAGAAACTCTGATAATAACCCGCTAAACCAATAAAATGGCATACCTCAGTTATACTCAGTAGTTTAGGACATTCTTGGATTGATCTTGTCTTAGAAGCATCGACGGAGATTCTATCCATAGAGACAATATGGCCAATAAATGATTTTTTCCTGAAGCCATAAATCACATTTTCTAAACATCCCATATAATTCAAGCTTCAAAGAGCCTTCAGGATAATGCGCATGTGATTTTCATGATCGTCGTAGATTTTGGAGTATTCTAAGATATCATCAATAAATACCACTACAAAATCATAAAGATATTCCTTGAAAACTCTATTCATTAGATCCATGAAGACAGAGGGTGCATTAGTCAATCCAAAAGTCATTAATGTAAACTCATAATGCTCGTACATGGATCAAAATTATGTTTTTGGAATTTCTTCCTTCTTCAAACACAACTGATGATATCCAGATCGAAGGTCATTATTTGAGAATTATTGAGATCCATGATGTTGGTTGAATAAATATTCAATACGAGGTAGGGGATACATGTTCTTTATTGTTATAACATTGATCTCCAAGAATTCAATGCACAAGATCACAGATCTATCTTTCATCTTAACAAAAAGAACTGGGTCTTCCCATGGAGAAACACTACGGAGAATAAATCCCTTATTACTCAATTCCTCTAGTTGATTGTTCATTTCCACTAGTTCCAAAGTGGCCATTCTATATGGGGTCATCAATATTGGCCTCGAACCAGGAATTAAGTCAATGGAAAACTCAATTTCTCATTCTGGAGGATTCCCAAGAAATTCTTCTTGAAAAACATCAACATATTCTTGAACAATTGGAACGTCCCCTATTCTAACATTACTTTCATTACCCACATTTATTTCATTCACTTCCTCCCTAATAATTGAATTTTGTTGAGCTACTGGGGGTGGATCTAGATAAGAATTAGGTGGTGAAATTTCTTCTATAAAGATAAGGTACTCCTTATCATTATCAAAACTTGTAACATCCTTTTTATTACAAAATAATTTCACATCGTGGTCCGAAATCCAATCCATACTGAGGATTATATAAAATTCAATCATGTGTATGATGATGAGATCAACAGATAAAAAACATTTATATTCCATAATGGGAACTTATTCACAAAACATTGTTGCAATTATACTTCCCTTAGGAGTTTTGACTGACAACTCCCTTGTTAAATAAAATTGGAAATATAAAATTTTCTTTGAAAATTGAGTATATATGAAACAATGAGATGATATAGAAACAAACAATGTATTGGAAAAACATGAAGAAAACATTAAATTACCTGCCATTATGACTTTCAGAGGTTACACCTTAGCAATTTTGATAGCATAAACTTGGCATCGATACCTCGGCCTCTTATGAAGTATGTTTCCCTGACGCTTAAGACATTCACTTGCATAATGTCCCATATACCTTCTAGGGTGTTTCTTCTCACATTTATTGTAACATGGATATTCAACTATTCCTTTCTTCCCCTTATGTTTGTTTCCAGAGTGATCATCAGATATATTATTCTCCCATTATTTAAATTCATAAATCATAGAAAATTTCGTCTCGTTCTAGATAGCACATGAGAAAATATATTCGTACGATGAAAAGGATTATGAGACCAATTCTTGATGGAGAAATGGTTTAAACCGATCAATGAATCGATCGTTCTTACTTCTTGGGTTATATATATAATTTGTTGTATGCCTCACTAACCTTGTAAAGATAGCTTTATACTTTGCAACATTCACATCCTCCTTTTTCCTTACATTTATAAATTGTCTTTCCGTATATTCTCGAAGGTCATGAGGAAATTATTTTTCTAAGAAAATTTATTTAAACTCCTAACATTCCATACTTGATATTTCTTCTTCTTCATTTATATTTTTAATTAATGACCACCATTGATCAGCATCTCAGGTGAGGGAGTAAACATCCTTCACAACATTTTCTTTCTCACTACTCCCCAAAGAATGAAATAATATCTCTTGGCAAATTATCCACTGCTCAGCTACCAATGGATTTTTACTACCATTGAATGATGGTGGTTGTTGCCTCATGAAGCGATCTAACATTGATCCTCCATGTTGTGGATCAGGGTGCTCTATACAGGTAAGGTTATTATTCATAACCTGAGTGAGTTTTCCGAGTATAGTGATAAGCATACCAGCACCAGTTGTATCACCGTCTCCACTACAATTATCTGGAGTAGGAGATAAATCCCTACACGGAGTGCATGCATTGATACAGTTTCCATTCCTTCTACTAGGTGCCATTTCTAAACAATGACATAAACTAAATTATTTTATCAATCGTAATACATAAATCAATAATTGTAAAACCCTTAACATAAATTGAATAGATTATTGATATAATCTATAATCAAAAAAAATGTTTTCTTTGAGGAAGTATATACTTATAAACCCTTCATAATTTGTTGTAATGAAAATGATAATTATCCTAAGAATTTCCCATGGGATTGTCGGAACCAAAAGTGCAACAAGGCCAATTGTCGTGCACCAGTTCTCGTTCGAGTCTAGTTTAAATCAGTTTTCAGGTTTTTCCCTTAGGTACATCTGTGCCAGAGCCTCCTATACCTGCTCATATCTAGACATGGATGTATTTCTAGGAAAACTCACAAAATCTCTAAAATACCAAAATTATAGGAAGTTCATCTATACTAATCCTCAAATACTATCTTAGGGATATGTTATCTAATCAGAGTTTATATAAATATAGCTTCCAAGGTTTATTACTAAACACCCTCTAATACCAGCTGTAACACCCTGACTCCAGTTACCTAGAGTTGGTGCATTATTACATATCATTGGCATGATCACAAAATATCATGTATCGAAAGATGGATTAGATTATTATCCTTGGAATCACTAGATACATTCATAAATAAGAATGAACATTTAAGGAAATGAATAACTGAAACAAAATCCTTTTTAACTTGAACATCTATAAAAATGTCCTAGATAAAATAAATAATGACATTTACTTATTCACAAGAATATTCTACTAGTTAAAAAATCATAGGCAATATCAATAACCACTTTCTTAATAGTGGAATGCATAATTCCAGACATTCATAACCAAATAGTCCGACCATGTTCCAAAACTACAAATAAGATTCTATCAAGGCCTTGTTCCAAGACACTAGTTTCACTCATGAGTCCTAATGATGCATCGAGGAGCTATGGTGGGCTCCACCAGTCACTTACTATGTCCAATGCATTCCACATATGAAATGTTTCAAACATGTCATGAACATTCATATTGAAAATAGTATACGAAATGACGATACATTATCCAAACACCATGAATGGTACAAAAATAACACATCCACAGTCAATCATGTCACAAAACATTCAATAAAATATAGATGTTTTGTATCATAACAAATCAACTTCAAATAATCTCAATGCCCATTAAAGTATGTTGACAAAGATGAAATCAAAACTATTTGAGAGAAATATATCCTTTTTTAAATAATTAAAAAGTCACATAATTATAAAAGAAAAATATTATTTTAAAAATATTTATATAATATTGTAAGGGAATCATTGAAGATTTTATAATGGTGGAAAATAGCCTCACCCACCGTATATGTTAAAAAACATTCTTTCCTTAAATTTGTTGTAATGGTAAAAAAGTACCTTGTTTGGAAAATGATGGAAACATTCCTTTAAAAATTGTATGTGTTAAAATAAGGGTATAAATGAAATAAACCCATGGTCAATTAAATAGTAAAAATGTTTTGAAATACATTTTTAAAGAACATTGATGTGGATGATATAGAGGTCCCAGTAGATACTTACGTAAAAACAACATCAGATAATGAAGTGATTGTGAATTAAACCCTTACAGTGTAATTTTCCTTGATCAATTATAGATTATCCTCCTGTATAATATTTAAATAATTGTTTATAAATTATACAAGAATCATATACATAAATATTATATCATATATGATCTTCTAATATTTATTCGTTAATAATATATTAATATTATCGTCGTTTTAGTTGTTAACTTACTCGTTTTGTTATATATATTTTGTTACATAAGACTTTTTTTTATGGATAGGATGTATAATATTTATATCCAGAATGATATCAAGTCCATAAACATTGAATTTAATTATAAAATGAAAATTATTCTTGAATGGATACGATCGGGAATGAATCTCATTACGTTCGTTGAGATGGTATTCCGTACATACGCACGACCGACAATATCATTATTTTGATATAAAAAGAATATATAATAGGATGGTATATCATATATACATAATCATTATCAAGTTATATTTATTAGTTAAATCAATTACACATCATTGTCATACCCATTGAAATAATAATGTATTGAATAAAAATTACACCACGATGTTGAGATGGTAAGTCGTACGTACACATGTATGATGATAGGTTATTAAAAGAATGGATAGAATACTGAATATGGTTGTAAAATATTTATAATAACATCATAGTATATAAAATATACTAGATTTATTATTTTATAATAGAAATAACAAGGAAATAGGAAGTGTAATAATAAAGGAACTTGAAAGTGGGTGCTGCAATCATTAACACTTTTTCAGGTTCTTCCTTTTAATTTGATCAAAATGGCTCCATAGGATTGCTTTAAGACTAAAATATGGTTTTTAGGATGAATTTAGGACATTTTAGATGGTATTTTGGCATTGGTTGTCGGAGACTAATGGCTTTGATGGTGTGAAATAGAGAGAAGGGGTAGTTCCCTTTTATAAGAGGGGTGAGGGGAACCTTAGGATAAGAGTAAAATATTATTTTATAATAAATTAATATTCAGTTTATAATTGCTCCAAAGTGATTTATTTCTAGGAGAAAGTGGTTATGGGTCTAATAATCTCATCCAATAAGTTTTAGATAATTTTAGGTTACCATTTTAAACTTATCTTTTAGATTTAACTCTTAGTTAAATAGTTTAACTATTTTTGTGTCTTCTTGTATTCTTACAGTATATGGTTAATAAATTTACGAAAAAATGCTAATCCAACCCCAATTGGTTCATTAATGTCATATATATTATTATATAATTCTTTTGTCCAATACTTATATTTTTAGGTCCATTATACAAATAAATAATATAACATCTGTTTAAAAAACTCTTTTATGTCAATTTTTACAGTATTTAATAATTGATTTTTGTTAAATTTTAAAAACATTATTAATTTGAACTAAATTCAATTAATCAGCCCTAATAAGTCATATTAACCTAGAAAATTAGTTTATAAAATCAAAACATTCAAATTATTTTTATTTTATCATTTATAATACCATTTATTTGATTCGTTCATTAATAATGAAAATATTGCATCATTATTGTTTAATAAATAAAATTAATTATTCAACATATAAAAATAATAAAAAATCTACCATTATGTAGAAAAATATTTTTAACTTTATAATGAATATTTATAGTCGATGAGATAACATATATAACTATATGTTAAATTTTTTTTACTAAAAGATATATGCTTATGTTATTTTTTTATTTACATTAACATTATTATTATAAAGTATCATCTTCACATACAATTGGATCCATGGGGTCCCAAAATCTACCCATGGATTCCCATGGTTGGAAATTATCATCCAATAGGGTTAAGATATGTGTTAGATAATTTAATATTATTATATTATTATTTTGTTACCCTTCTTTACCAGATTTATCCTTTAACCATGGTAAATATAATATTTACCGGAGTAATTATTTAAAATTTCTAAAAAAAAGTTACCTATTTACACAATTTGGACATAATGATTCCAAATATGGAATACATTTTTCCAAATTCAGAACACGTAATTGGAAGAAATTATTTTAAAATTAATTCCCACTGTAAAAACTGAAAGTGTGTTTTTAAGAAATAATAACTATCGAAAGATTGACAGTTGTTTATGTCCTGTTTAAAAGTCAAATTATAAACAAGGACCAAAATTGGATTAAATTGTAAAAATATATTATAATTATTCTTTAAACCCACTCAATATTATAATTTATTACTATAAATTATTTTTATTTTAAAAGTTTTTTTTAATTTATGTTTTGTATTTTTCACTATTCATCAAAATTTTGAAGATCTCAGAAAAATACCAAAAAATTACCCTCCGATAATTTCGATATTCTGAATCCAAAAATGAAGTCCATTTTGAAAAATAAAATATATAAAATTTCAAAAGGTGGCTATAACTATACCTAATGGCTAGTTTGATTGTTTATGGTGCGTTATAACTCGAAGCCATGTACAATGAAAGCTACTGCATTATTCAATGGGAAACGTAACCTGGAAGCTTGGGGTGTTACAAGATATATCCCTTATGTGCATGATCTCTGATTAAAAATTATTTTATCTTATTACATAAATCATTTATGATATTTAATTTTTGTGAAATTCGATTTAATTCATGACATCATCTTATGTGTTAGCATTTCAAAATATTTTCTAACACATTTTTCCATGAGTTTTCATGATGAAAATTATAATTTAACTGAAAATTAAATTTTTTATTCTCATAATAGATGATATAATATTAAGTGGGAACAAAATTTATAATACCCAATGTTACTGCATCAAACATGTAGAAATCCAAAGTTGGACGATCCATAAACAAAACTAGCTACCAATTTTCAAATTCAAAATACAACACAGAACCTAATGATTCAATCCTGAGTCACCAATGTCAGTTTGGGTCGTGTCACCAACTAAACACCATCATAATCATTAGTTTACTGGTATCTGCATCCCCACCAGTCACTGATGACAGGCGAGGAAGCCACTAAAATACATTGTTTTCATCATTAATCACCACCATCGATGAAAAACACACACAACATGTAGTGAATCACCAAGAATGAGAAATAAAAAATGATCTAAAGGATAGAACACCCTTCCAAATTACCTCCTAAAATGTCATATTCCACACAAACAACACCTCCCAAAGCATTCAACAAAACTAAATTACTAGATAAATCGCATGGGATAACCATGCCATGGATCCTAGGAAGAGTTGAATAGATGAAGAGTACAATAGTGATCAACACTTATCAGGAACACCAAAACAATTACACATCCTACCAAATTGAAAAAAAATAGAAAAAAAACTATTTCCCATAAGAAAAACATGATCACCAATCGATGACGTCAAAATTAATGATGAAATAAATTGCTAAAACAAAAACCAATGAGACTGAATGAAAAGATGAAAAAATGGAAAAGGACTCGAACAACAAACCGTAACCACAAGCAACCAGAACCTCCCTACCCATTAAGAAGAATTTTGGACATAAAAATAATTGGACTCTGTTTCCACAGATCTGGTCGACAGAGCAGTGGTTTCTCATAGTTGAAGGCTTAAAGACAAGAGGAACATGCCCATAGAATAAAAGAATACAAGAAGAAAAACAAGTGGGGAAATGCGGGGATTGATAACAGATGGTCCACTCATCATCAAAGAAGAACACCAAAAATTAATGTCACTTATTGTGAGATATCCGACCCAAGGAAAAAGAATCATAGGAATATAGAGAAGAATGCGTTGGAGTAGGGAGGATGATTCTTATATGTATACCTTAAATTTGATTGTTAATGATTTATATCTATTTAAATTTCTAAATTATGTTCACAGTAATGTATTATTGGCTATACAATGTGATTTTGGAAGTGATAAATGATACACAATAATAACAGATATTGGTTGTGATTCTAGATCTATTATACTATGTGATGTTCGTAGTGATACATATTCAGCTGTACTAGGTGGTGTTGGAAGTGATGCTTGATAAACTTTAATAAGGGGCACTGATAGTGATACTTGATCTCATATAAAATGGTATTCTAGTAGTTATTCATGATCCATAATATTAATTTTTTTATGATTATATGTGTACCATAATATTATACCACATTATTATACTTATGATATGTTTTCCTGTATCAGTATTTATTAATGATGACCCCCAACTCTTATGAAACATATACTATATTTTCACAATGATTTATACCATGACTCATCATTTATGATTTATGTCAATGGGTATGATCTTTATATACATTGATTTTTTTCTCATACCAATATGATCAGCATCTAATGTCAATGGAGATTTTATTATTAATGGATATGATTACCATTATAAGGAATTTGAGGTCACCTTTCTAATGTTTCAATTTCCCCTTGGTTATAAAGAATTATACCATGTAATATATTTATATATGAGTGTATCAAATGGATAATTTTAGCGGATATGTTTATGACTTATTATGGAATAAGAAAATTTTGTCATGGTATGTGAGTATGATATAATCTATAATACCAAATGTCGGATCAAATGAATAGAGATACTATATAGAGTATCTAATGATGCACAAAATACAAGAGTGGGTGAATTGTATACTTTTAAAAATTCATTTGGGACATTTAAAGATGGTTATGTTTAACAAAGTTAAATAAGATAATTCAAAAAACCCCTAGTTAAACACACTTTTTAGATTCCGGAAATAAGATTCTGAGAGTGTGAATCTAGAAATATGGTTCTAGAAAGTGAATCTAAATAAAATTTTACAAAGATGAAGAATATACCTTAAAGAGTATTATATCTAAGTAAATATGTGTAAAAGTATAATAAATTATAAGATAGTTATACATTCCTCAAAAATAAAAAATCAAGAGGAAAACATGAATCAAAAAAAGTAAAAAGTGGTAAATATTTTAACGCAACTAAATGTGTATCCAAAAAACATGGATAATGTTACCTTGATTTATACTTTCAAGAATGTTTGTCTTACCCACACCCGGGCAAGCCCTCGATACGATGATCTGTGTCTGTCTTTTTATCCCTATAAAAACTCAACATGATGATAGTTGGAACCTCTGTTTTCCTCTGCAAGGAATCCCCAAACATCATGGTAGTCGGCACTTCTGTTATCCTATCCATAGAATCCCTCAATTGTAGACAAAAACAATCGTAATCGCACAATGAAAATCTAAACAAGACGTTTAGTACTCACTGAGCATGAGAGTCTCTCTTTAGAAATCACTTCAGTAGAATGTAATCACTAGAGTCGTAGAACAGTGTTGATCTCATACAAATGAGATACAATTTATAGGAACGACTTCAAAGGTCGGCTCCTTCCTCCAATGACAATATATTTCATTGAATTTTGGAGGGACCTATACACGTTTCACTCAAAAACGGTTAGTTTGTAACTTAATACATGACATCATTTTATAACTAAAACAGGTGTATGTAAAAATATGGTTACATAACTAAGATCCAATATTCTGAATGTATGAAAATAAAATTTTAGAGTCTATACAAAAATAAATTCGGAGTCTATAATAATAGGATATTTGGATTCTATTTATAGGAACAATTCGTAATCATAATTCATGATCTGAATTCATCATCAGAATTTGTAATGAGAATTCATAATCACAATACATCATTGGAATTTGTATTGATAATTTATAATTAGAATTCATCATTAGAATTCCTAATGAGAATTCGTAATTAGAATTCATCATCATAATTCATAATGAGATTTCATCACTAGAATTCGTTAGGAGAATTCGTCATTGGAATTCGTAATGAGAATTCATCATTAGAATTCGTAATGAGAATTTATCACTATGATTCATAATGAGAATTCATTACAAGAATTTGTAATGATATTTCATCATTAGGATTCATAATGAGAATCTGTCACTAGAATTTGTATTGATAATTCATTACTAGAATTTATAATGAGATTTCATCATTAGAATTCGTAATGATAATTCATCACTATAATTCGTAATGCGAATTCATTACTAAAATTTGTAATGAGAATGTGTATCCTAAAACAGAATGCTTCATATCTATATATTATATGATCCAGAAGTTTTAGACATGATACAAAATTTTACACTTAGGCAAAATAATGATCAATGAAAAAACATGGTAAGGATAAATATCCTTGGGTAAGGAATTTTTCCATATAAAAGTAAACACATGGTTATAAAATATTTTCATTGAGATAAGGTGTTTGTGATTTTCAAAACAAGAAAGAATGCTATGGTCATTAGGAAACCTTATTGACTTAGGAATCTCCCCAAGTATGAAGGAATGGAAATTTCATAAGGAAAACCTTATTGACTCATCAGTCTCCCACTTATTGAAAAGAACAAACATCCTTATGAAAAATAATAAAATGTCTTAGAAAAATATAATGCTTATCTCCCTTTTTACATTGTAGAAGTTGAATATGACTAATTTACACTTAGGCTTCGGAACACTATGTGTGGTATTCTAGATTTCCAGATTGAGATTTATCTTGATTACAAAAATCACTATAATTGATACTCCCCCTTAAATAGGGATTTTTCTTCTATACATAATTTTTTTTTATTCTTCCCCTATAGAATTATTTTTCCTTCTCCCCCTTTGTTATTTTCAAAAATATATTGATGGGTTGGAAAAAAATGGTACCTAAAATTTTAGTACAAAATGACACAAAAACAAGGAACCCAAATTTCATTAAGTTTGGGAAAATTTGTTCACTGAAAAACATATATAACAAGAAGATCAGATTTGGATCCATTTTTGTTCTTTTTCCATGGGTATCAGCTTCTTCACGATGGTTTTCAACTTCATTAACTATTTGTTATCCTTTCATGCTTAGTTATCTAAGGATTTGATCCTGTCATCTTGAGCATTGAGAGCCTCTGCCAAAGATTTCAACGGGTTATCTTGCTTCAGTAAATTTTCATCAAACTCGTTCCTGAGATCCCTTTCTGTTTTCCAACACATGGAAACATAATTCAACATAACATTCATATATTTGACATCCTAAATCTGAGTTTTCTATTCATGACTTAACTTTTCATCAAAACTATTTGATAGATCCTTAATTTTTCTATCTTGAGTATCAAAATATTCATTCACATAATTATGAAATTCGTCAAGCTCTCTCAATTGTTCAACAATATTCTTCAACCATATGAGCATTTTCATATAAGATTTTCTGTGGGATTCATAGTTGATAAGGAATTTTTTCTGGTCATCCTCAATCATTATACACCTATCCATCACCACGGATATAGAATCCAATTTAGGATTCATAATTTGATGGAGCATTTATAATCTGGAGTCAATGATTTGAAATATATGAATGGTGTCCACTAGCTTCTTAAGTGACTCAATGACAAAATCATGTCATAAAGCTGATGACTCTGAGTATGACTCTTAGATTGGTGATGCTTGTTATTCCCCTAGCTTGTCCAGCATCGTCTTAGGTGATGTGACAATTTGATTCTTCCTTAATGAAATATTGGTTGGTGTGTGAAAAACCACTTGTTTTCCTTTGATTGTTTTTAGAATAGATTCTTCATCTAGATATTCATGCTCAGTCTCAAAAAACTAAACAATCCTATCTTCATCAATTTTATCAATCTCAACTCCTGCCTCTATATCATCATGGGGAATGAAATAATGATTTAGGGTTTCTTCCTCTGATTTTTTGTTCAATTCTTCTTCATGCTTCTCTTCAAGACCATTAGTAGCATGTTTTGAAGATCCATCTTGAGAAGTCTAGATTGACAATTTCTCAGATACACATTCCTTCTCATGAAAGTCTTAAACATGATTTATTGTATCCTCACTACATTCTTCTTCTTGAACCTCTTCCATAGCTTCCTTCTCTTAAATAATCTTTTCTATAGATTTTTCCAGAGTCATGATCTTTTTCTCCTGAGTCTCTGGTTATCCTTTGACTATGAAATATTTCGGAATGGAAATATTCTTGGAGGCTATTTGAGTGGCTTTAAAAAGAGATTGGACAATCTCTACCTCATATATTTTCTTCTTCATCTTCTTCTTTTATTCTTTCGTTCCATGATATTCAGCAGTCTTTTTCCTTAAAGACATAGCTTCAACAGGGTCCAAGACGAACTGTGGCTCCCCTTGTTTCCTCTTATCCTAATCCTCCATCCATTTGGAAACCACCTTATCTGGATAAGCTTTCTATTTCTTGGGCATAGGAGGTGTGGATTGGAATTCCTTATATTTAGGGGTTTTTTCAACTACTTCCACTTCATTCAGCTTTCTTTCCTTTCCAACATTCATTTATGGTTATGGAGATCCTTGTTCCTTTTGAGCCGCTTCAGCCTCTTCCTATAGAAGGATTTATAATTCTCTTGATTCCTTAGAAAAACATATACACATTCTTTTCAAAGTGTCATTAAATACTAACATTACTTTTCAATTCATCGGATTGGAACTGTAAGGAATCATGAATGATTCAAGACACTGAACTATCAACATGGAATGTAAGGTAGGATACATGCTAATTTGAGCTCTCAAATTCAAATTATTGTTATTATCAATCATAATGACAATGTACCTCATCAAATAGATTTTCCATAGATTAAACAAGAAATCTAATATATATATATATATATATATATATAACTCTTATTGAGAATGTCCTTTTCACCCTTACGTGGTTCGAAAAATCCTTGAACCCATAACTATAGGATCCGATTGTTGGATGATAAGTGAGCAATTTTTGTAGTCTTCACACCTGAAATTCCAAGAATATCTAGAGCCTTCACTTTAACAAAACATACTTTAACATCTGGAAATACATGGGAGTAAATATCGGCTTATCCATAATAGGAAAACCCCACCATGATAGCTGCCTTTTTGTATGAAAGTTTATATGTTTTTACAAAAGACCTGAAGGAAAATTTTTCTTAGTCATCTTCCATGAAAAAGAAAACTGATTCAAAATATTCTATAAGAAAATCCAGATACACCATGTCTTGATTACCTAACATTGAGATGTAGAAATCCTTCCATCTATTTAGCTTAATATTCTTTGAAACAATGGAATTATATTTGAAGAATTTTGGATGCACCAACCTATCCTTGTAAACATTCCATATCGAGATTGGCTTCTTAGTAGACATCTCTTGAGAAAATTCTTCAACAGATATTTGGATTGGAGGAACTCTAAGAGATTTGGAATGGTCTTATGAAAGGGGAGCATAACTTCAGCACGAGATAGGTTGAAAACCAATGCGCAACAACCATAGAGGGGCTCCTTTATATAAAAAATTGGGGTGATGGTTGATCTTCCTGTTTTAATCCAATTGATTTTAATTATTCTGATCAGATCTAACGGTTGAAAACTAAGCCGTAAGAAAATTTTGAATCTGATCTTTTGAGTTTTTACGAAAATATTCATATTTAAGTAAAACTAGAATCCGAGAAATTTTATACACATTAGAAAATACCAATAATGAAATAATTATTATGCAAACAATAGAATGTAATCATACCTTCTGGATTGCTAGGATGATTATTCGTAATAGTTTATATTATTCTTAAAAAAATTGGCTATGAAAAACTTATTATGAAAAATTTAAAGAAATGAGTACCAAAAATCCATTACGAAAATTTTAGTACAAAAACATTGAATACAAGAATCTTCGTTACGAATATTTTTAGTACAAAAAATTATCATTATGAAAATTTTGAGTACGAAAACTATTAATTACGAAAATTTTGAGTATAAAAATTATCATTATGTAAATTTTGAGTACAAAAATTATCATTTCAAAAATTTACATTTCGAAAGTTTATAGTATGAAAAATTTTAAAAACTAACAATTTTCATTACGAAAATTTTTTAAACTATCTAAAAAATATTATCATTATGAAATTTTTTTAAAAACAGATTATGAAAAATTTCATTATGAAATTTTTTTAAAATAGACTATGAAAAATTTTCATTATGAAAAATTTAAGAATGTAAAAAATATTCATTAATCTATCAAACAAATGTACCCCCCCCCCTATGAAAAGGAGTTTAATACTGTAACGAGATTGGATCAATAGGATGCTAATTAAAGAATATTAATTTATGGGTATCATTCCTAATATCTATTTGTTTTGAACAAGAGTTATGTAGAGAGTTTTTAATATGGGAATGGAATTTTTATTTTCACACAAAATTTGTGTTTTGGGAAATATCATACTATAGTCTCTGAGTGTGTGTTGTTCCACAACACTTGAGCACAAAATCTTCTAGCTGCTACATATTCAGCTTTACTAGTGGAAAGTACTACTGAGTTTTGATTCTTGCATGACCAAGAAACTAATTAATCTACTAAGAACTGACAAGCTCTGGATGTACACATTTTATCCATTTACCATCCACCGATGTGAGTATCTAAAAAACTTTTCAAAATCAAGTTATTTAAATAAGTATAAAAGAGTCCTAAATCCTTGGTTCACTTTAAGTAGCGAAAAATCCTTTTCACTGCATTTAAATGAGATTACATAGGATTATATTGATATCTTGCACATAAGAATACTTAAAACAATATTTCTGGATGACTAGCCATCATGTATTGTAAACATCTTATCATACTTCTAAGAGATGTTTAATATACATGTTTCCCATCTTCATCATGATCATGTGTGTTTGAGGTTCTGATGGGAGTACTTATAATTTTATCATTTTCATATCCATTAATTTTAAAAACATATTTAATATATTTATGTTGAGATATATAGATTCCTTCTGGATTTTGAGAAATTTGAAAACCAAGGAAAAATGCAAACTCACCAATCACACTCATTTAAAACTTAGATTTCATCAGATCTGAAAATGAATTAGTTAACGAATGCTGAGATGAACCAAATATAATTCCATCAACATATATTTAAACAATCAAATTTTTTATTATATTTATTCATAAAAAGGGTTGGATCTACATTTCCCGTAACTTAATAATTTGGAAGCAAAATTCATGTATGTCTATCATAACAACATCTAGGTTCTAGTTTAAGACCATATAATGATTTGGTAAGTCTAAAAACATAATTAGGGTGTTTTGTATTCTACACACTAGGAGGATGTTCTTCAAAAACATCCTCTTGAACATAACCATTAAGGAATGGTCATTTCATATCAATTAGAAATAGTTTTGATTTGAAGATTGATGCAAAGTCAAGTAAGATATGAATACATTCATGTTTGGCTACTGGAGCATATGTTTCTTCATATTCAATTTCATCTTGTTGTTTGTAGCCTTTATAAACTATCCTAGCTTGATTTTTAACTATGATTCCATTTTCATCACACTTATTTATGAAGACCCATTTTACACCAATAATAGAATTTTCCTTAAGTATTTCAATGAAGGTCCAGACATTATTCTTTTCAACTTCATTTAGCTCATCTTGCATAGATTTTATCCAATCATCATCACCTAAATCTTCATCAGTGCTTTTTGGTTCTAATTGGGAATGAAATGATTGATGTTCCATTTCTTTCCATAATTAACATGTAGTCCTTACAGGTTGATTCACACCACGGATGTTACTATAACTAGGATGATTCTTAAGAAACACCTGATTTGGATTTTGTAATGCCTATTTATCAACATAGGTTAGGAATTCTTCTGGAGTAATTTTTTCAGAATTTTCTTTTTGAGCATTTTCCTTATCAGAATGATCTTCTATAAATGTTTGATAATCAGTTTTTGAGAACACATCTGAAGATGTTGGTTGGGGTTGTTTCAAAACAAAGGGATTGGGTTCATCAAATTTTACATGTACTGTTTCATCAATAATAAAAGTGTATTTATTGAAAACTCTATAAGCCTTAGAAGTTGTGGAGTAGCCTAAAAAATTTCCATAATCATATTTTGGTGCAAATTTATGTAAATTCTCATTAGTATTCAGAATTAATACCTTGAAAAAAAACCTCAAATTATGAAAGTCTATTTTTTATACCATTCCATAACACATAAAGAGTTTTATTAATAAAAGTTCTAATTAAAACTCGATTTATAGTATAACAAGTAGTACATAATGTTTCAGACCAAAAATGTTTGGATATAGAATATTCACTCAACATGGTTCTTGTTATCTCGGGGGGAATTATATATCTTCATTAAACAACACAATTCGGTTGTGGAGTTCTTGGTGCTGAGTAGTTATGAGTAATTCCTTTTTTACTACAACAGGTTTCAAAATCAGAATATTGAAATTCTCATCCATGATCACTATGAATAGTTTTCAAAGGACAGTTTTTACAATTTTTAACTTGGTCTCTAAATCTTTTGAAATATGAAAATTCTTCAAAATTATTTTCTAGAAAATAGACTCATATAAATCTTGTGTAATCTTCAACTATGAAAAATACTTAATACATTATTCCAATACATCCAGTTTGTGTAGGACCAGAAATACCCATGCGCACCAACTATAATTCATTAGTTATTGAAACATCACTGATTGATTTAAAACATATTTTCTGTTTCATTCCATATTGACAAGGATCACACACTTTTTATGAATCAAATATAAGCTCTGGTAGATCTTTAACAAGTATTTTCTTATAAATCTTACATAAATTCGTACAGTTACAGTGATCTAACCATCTTTGCCAAAACATAAAATGATCTTCCATTGCACATAGGAAAGGCATATCATGGATCCAAAGGTCATTAATTTTCAAAGTGTACAAATTATCTTTCCTATGGTCAGAAAAAATAAATTCTTCCCAGTAATTGTTTACTAAGCATTTATCATTCCTATGATTCACAAGGTAGCCTTCATCCCATAATTGACTTATGCTGGTTAGGTTGTGTTTATGAACCTTAACATATAAAACCTTTGAAATCAACATTTTTTCAAGATGGAAAATGTTACCTATAAATATTATATCTCCCTGAGCATTATCTGTGAAAGATACTTTTCCTCCTTTTATCTTGATAATATTTTCAAAGTTTTTTTTGTTACTAGTCATATGTCGGGAACATTCACTATCCATGTACAATGTATTTCATTTGGTACTTTCATTATATTCCTGAAAAAGTAAGAGTTAGGATTTTGAAATACAAACATTTTTGGATACGGAAATCTTAGAGAGTAAAATATTAGGAATCAACATTTTCGTCAAAAAATATGCATTATGAAAACCTAAATATTGAGTTTTGTTTAGAATTTTTTTCCCAATGCCCACCACAATGACACTTCATACAGAATAGTGCAATTTGTGGAACAAAATAATTGTTACATAAGTCCATTTTAGAACTAGTATAACCAAAACAAAAACTATTCATTAGAGGTTAGATTTATGAATACATTTTATCAAAATTTTCTTTACATAAAGTAATATTTTACAAACACTTACTCAAAGAAAAATTTTTGGATTTGATTTTGATAACTAAATTCTATTTTTGAAAATAATTAGACATGGAAATAGATCTAGCCTCTATGATATTTTTCATAGAAATTACATTTTCTAGATCCTTGGAATGTTTATTCTTCTCATATTTTACATCTTCAAGATTTTTTGAAATAATTTCAAAATCAATATTTTTCGTATCAAGATCATAAGAAAAATCTGAAATTTCATTAGTAAGAATATAATTCATATAATCTTACTTATCAAACTTATTAAAGGAGTTTTGAATTCTCAATATCAAGATGGTTAGAAAACCACGAATCTTCTTCATAGGTAGGTAAAGTATTATCTTTATATAAAGTAGATTATTCACCTGAAAAGTTATAATATCTATCACTATCACAATTATCATTTAAAGAAACATTGGTCATAAATTTAGCATTGTGTACCATTGACATAAGAAAATGATTATCAATAGTTAGCCTAGCTATTAGGACAAGATTCTTATGTCCAGAAAATTCATAGTCTGAAGATTCATCTAATGAGTCACCACCACTGGCACTAGAGGTATCACTATCTTTCAGAACATTCTTAGCTCTAGCCTTGTATTACTTATTTATGTTTCTCTCACAATGCCATTTCTTTATTTATTTTCACTTAATCATAGTATAATCTGGTATTATATGTCAAACATTCTTACATTCATATCATGCAACTTCTGAATATTTTTATCTTTTCATTCTTTCTTCTAATATTATGATTGAAATTTTCCTTATCCAGTAATCTTTTTCATCCTTCGAGCAAGGTTTGATAACTTGTTCTATGAGACTTCAATTTCAATTGATTTATACTGAATAGAAACATTCTTATATTTGGATCTTGTAACCCTCTCAGGAGCCTCAGATTTTATTTCATTTAATGTTGTAGTAAATGCAACGCTACCATTCCTATTCGTCTTATTTATGTTATCTGCATCTCTCTTCATTCTAGTCTCATGCTAAATATGAGTTCCAAATAATTTATCAAGAGAAATCTATGTAACCGTACTATTATTATCAATAGTTGTTCTCATGGATTCCCGCTCATTGGGCAAATGTCTATTATCATATCAACAAGAGCTTCATCATCTAATCCATCCTCACCCATGGATTGTAAACTATTCACAATAGTCATGAATCTTTGTTGCACCTTACATATGGGTTCTCCATAAGGAAATTTGAAACGATGATATTCATATCTATGAATGGATCTTCTAGTTTCAATAACATTTGAAGTTCCAAACTGAGTAACATCATGTTTCTTCTAAATACAAATTGATTCTTCCCAAGATTTAATTTTGTTATATATATTTCAAGTCATGGAATAAAAAAAATTATTACGTACCTTATAATTTAGTTGATATTCATGCATTTCTTGATTGGTGAAGGAACTAACATCCTTGTCAGGGATTTGATAACTTCTATTGATAATAACAAATTTATCAAATCCTATGTTGATAACAAAAGTATTCATACAATCCCTCTAATATTCATAATCATTTACTTCAATTATAGTTGGTCTGGTTGGATTGAGATTTTATATGGAACCAACATTAATTCATGCAATCATAAAAAAAATATGTTTCCAAAAAAACTTGTTAATAAAAAATGTTCGTAAACAAAGAAAATATTCCTAATCAAAAAAATCATAGCAACAGTAAATCTAAGAAAAAATGAATCCAAACATTATGAGTCCAAAAAAATGATTCCGAAAAAGAATTAGATGAATTATCTTCTAAATCTAATCATGAGATTAATTCATATTGAACTTGATACCAATTGTTGAATTGTTACATGGTTCATGAAAACCTCCTCTGATAACAATTTTTTAGATGGTATGTTATTATTATATACTCTATAATACCAAATATAGGATCAATATAACAAAGATGCTGTATGGAGTATCTAATGATGTTCAAAATGCTAGAGGGTGGTGAATTGTATACTTTTAAAAATTCCATTGGATATTTTAAAGATGTTTATGTTTAATGATTTTAATCAAGATAATTCAAAATTCCTATAATTATATACAATTCTATATTCTGAAAATCTGATTCTGAGAATGTGAATCCAGAAATATGGTTCCGGAAAATGAACCTTAATGAAAGTTTACAAAGATGATGATTCTACCTTATAGTGTATAGAATCTAACTAAATCAGTGTAAAAGTATAAGGAAGCATAAGATAGTTATACATTCATCAACAATAAAAAATTTAGTGGAAAAAATGAAACAAAACAAGTACCAGTATTAAATATTTTAACCCAAAGAGAAGGTTATCCAACAACCTTGAATAAAGGTCCCTTGATTTATACTTTCAAGAATGTCTGTCTTACCCACACGAAGGTAAGAACTCGATACGAAGATTAGTGTATGTATTTCTATCCCTACAAAACCTCAACATAAAGGTAGTTGGCACCTCTACCTTCCTCAGCAAGGAAAACCTCGACATCAATGTAGTCGGCAACTATATCTTCATATCCCCGGAAGCCCTCGATTGTATACAGTAACAATCAGAATGATACAATACAAATCTAAACAAGACGTTTAGTACACAATATGCATGAGATTATCTCTCTAGAAATCACTTCAACATCACGTAATATCATGATTCATAGAACATGGTTGAGCTCAGTCAAATGAGCTCTTATTTATAGGCATGACATCAATGGTCGGCAACCTCCTCAAAAGGTCATGTTTTTCCTTGATTTTTAGAGAGACATGTAAACGTGTAACTCATACAATGGTTAGTTAGTAACTGAATACACGAAATAATCTTATAACTAAAATAGGTGTAAAAAAATGGTTACGTAACTACGATACAATAATCAAAATGTAATCAAATAAATGTTCGGACTGTAACCAAAAATAAATTCATGGTATATCGTACAAGGATATTTGGATTCTATTTATAGATATACTTCGTAATTAGAATTCGTGATCTAAATTCTTCATCAGAATTCAGAATGAAAATTTGTAATCACAATTCATCATGTGAATTAGTAATGATAATTCATAATCATAATTCATAATCATAATTCATAATGAGAATTCGTAATCAGAATTCATCATCAGAATTTGTAATGATAATTCATCACTAGAAATCATAATGAGAAATCATCACTATAATTCAAAATGAGAATTCATCACTAGAATTCGTAATGAGAATTTATCAGTAGGATTTGTAATTAGAATTCATTACTAGAATTTTTAATGAGATTTCAAAATTAGGATTCATAATGATAATTAATCAGTAGAATTCGTAATGAGAATTCATCAATATAATTCATAATGAGATTTCACCATTAGAATTCATAATGATAATTCATCAATAGAATTCGTAATGAGAATTCATTATTATAATTCGTAATGTGAATTCATATCCTAAAATAGAATTCTCTATATCTAAGTATTATGTGATTGCGGGGTTTTAGACATGAAAAAAAATTTTACACTTAAGAAAAATAATGATCAATGAAAAAACATTGTAAGGATAAATTTCCTTGGGGAATGAAATTTTCCTTATAAAAATAAACATAGGGTAAAAAAAGATTTTCCTTGAGATATGGTGTTTGTTATTTTAAAAACAAGAATGAATTTTAATGTCATAAGTAAACCTTATTGTCTTAACAATCTCCCCATGTATGAAGGAATGGAAACGTCATAAGGAAACCCATATTGACTCAACGCAAAATTTGGGTATAATGTAAGAATTGTGCATTGGATATGACACACAGTAGTAATCTTTTTTTTGTTTTCCTATAAAATTACTTTGAGTTTTACTATGAACCAAAACAAATCTGACCAATACAAAAAGTCCAAAAGCAGTCCAATCACGGAACCATTCCCATGACTAGAACCAATAATAAAACACCATCATCACCCATCTTGTAACCCCCCTTCACAGGGCCCAAACCACCTATACCATTACTAAGACTTAGGACCATAGTACCTATGTTCACTGATGCCACAAGAGAAGCCATAGATGAATATTTTGGATCATGGAATATGACATAAGATGTTTAAAAGAAGACCGTAAGAATTATCAATGCCCTCAAAGTAACTTATATGCTATTGAGGCACTTTAAACTGTAGTTACTACTTCTAAAAAACTGTGACCAATAAATAAACATACCACAATTAGAAAATAGAACAACTAACTGAACAACTATTATTGATGTCTCCAACACTACTAAAATCATCAAGGAATCAATTGAACCAGATCAGAGAGGAGTACTGTGTGATGTGTCATAGTGAATTTGTATATGTGACAAGGGAACAATGGAACCATGTTGTGGAGACCGAACCAAGAACAAAAATATGCCCACAAAGGAAATAAAATCGGATAATGAGATCTAAAATGGATCCCTCATATGAGATTAAATAGTGGTGAATGATTCGTTGTTAGATCAATAGAATGTAGAACCACTAGACCAAAGTACAGATAGACACCCTTCATAGATGAACTTCCACCAAACTAGAAAAAGGAAAAAATGTGTCATCAAAGATATACCAAAATCATGTGATGCTAATGTGTGGGCCAATGATAAAACCTAAAAATATGATTCATCATAGGATGACATGTGATGGTGGGAACATTATCAACACATCTCTAGATTCTGACATTGTTGGGTGACCAACATGAACACTAAACCTCAGCAATGAACCAACTAAACATTGGATGGGAAATACATTGATTTTATTAAAAAAATGTTTTTCCTAATTATATTGATCTCTAAAAATAAATAGATATTCAATATGTAAGTGATTCATTATGTTATTTTGATTTTTTAACTATAGATAGTAAAATTAGTGTTAAAATAGTTGGTATAAAATTTTTTATCTAAAGAATATGTTTTTATCACTAGATCTGGGTGTATAAATCTAGGGAGTGTCGTTTAAAACAAGGTAAAAATTTAATATAATGTTTACGAATTTGTTATAAAAATTGATAGTCTTTATATTTCTATATTATCAAATATCTATAAAATAATTTCAAAATAATAATGTGTTTATAATTTTAAATTTTTGAAATGGTCGTAAATCATTATTTGATATCTAAATTTATAAATTTTTCAAATATTTTCTTTACTAAGAATTTATTTAATTAATAAAAAACGTTTTTATATTAAATATTCATGTATTCATAAATATAAATAATTGAACTACTTCATACAAAATTCAGACCATAAACTTATAGAGTTGGATTCCAAGTTTAATATTTTATTTATTAATTTTCAACTATGATAGTGTTTTTTGTGTGTTATGAAATAAAAATTAGTGGATGGTTATGATTTATTCATTTTTAGTATTAAAAGTGTATTATAATTAATTTATATGATAAGTATTGATCTATGGTAAATAAAACATTGGTTCAAAATTATCACTATCTTAGGAGTTTAGGTTTTGACCTAGAAATGTGGTGGTTGGTAGTATGTCCCACCATAAGTTCTCCTTGTAACATACCTGTCTTAGTCATCCCAAATAGGATCCATTTGGTTGGTTCACATGTCCTTTGATGCCTGTAAGAACACAGATCTTCGTTTTTAGGTATGTCTTTCATTTTCAGGGAGTTTATGAGAAACGAGGTGTTTCTAGAAATATTTGAATTACACACCATGTACTTTGTGAGTACATTCCTTATACTCCCTTCCCTTTCCATGCCATGTGTTTGTTGTGTCTGGGCCACACACACGTTGTGTAGGGGTGATGTGGAGGCCTCTTAAAGCGGATTACATAAAATTATAGTACACGTCGTCTACTCAAGAAGTACATGCCGTGTATTTTTTTTTCATTAAACCGACTGTGGTCGTGCCTAATCGATCGAACTGTCTTCTTTAGCGCCTTCGACTGGGAGTGACTCATACGACCGCAAAAATTCACTGAATTCCTGAGCCAACATATGTACTCCGAATCGACCGACGTCAATTGTGTTGGTATTGCAATGGTGAGTTATTCCTTCTGTTAAAGCTTTGTTTTCCAAATCCTCACCTTTCTCAAGTTATTGTGGGTTGAACATTTGGTGTGTTTTCATAGATCTATTCCATTTGGAGGAATATCAAGCCTCGTGGTTCAAGAATATCGATCTCTTAGGATCGAGGTAGGTGTTTTGTGCCTTACCTTTCATTGTCCTTGAGTTTTATGTAAAAATTCCACAAATACTCATGAACGGCGTATTGCGTGTTGACCGTTTTTTCCATGTTGTTTTCTTACCATTCTTGCATTCTCGTGTAGAAGTAATTCGACCATGATTAAGTTTAATTGTGGTGCATGGATGTTTTTCCCATGCCTTGATTTTGTTTACGAACTTTGTGTCTTGTTATCCTTTGGTCATTATACTTCTTCAATGCCTTATGATCGTAGGATAAAATGATGTTGTTAACATGCATGTTGCTCTATAGAATATTTAACCAAGTAGCTGTTAAGTGTTACTTGGCCTTATAGAATTAATATGCACTTACTGGTATTTGACCTAGAGAACCTAGTTTTATAGACTATAAGGGATATACCAAGTGGGATTCTCAGAGAGTCTTAGATATTATAGACTATACGGGTATAGACTGAGTGAGCTTCCCAGAGAGTATTAGTTATTATAGAATACAGTACGATAGACCGAGTGAGCTTCCTCAGAGATTGTTTACTTGTTTTGATGACTTCAAAACCTTCTCAGGCTATATGTGGAATTGACCAAGTGAGCTGCCTCAGAGAGTATGTCGTATAACTAAGACTATAGGAGGATTGACCGAGTGAGCTCTTTCAGAGAGTTTCTAGACCTTGGAGATAAGAGGGGTAGACCACGTGATCATTCTCAAAGAGTTCCTGACTACCCTTGACTATAAGGTAAATTGACTGAGTGATCATTCCCAGAGAGTATTATAAATTCGTATGAACAAACAAGCGGGGTTAGGCTGAGTGCACAACCTAGAGGGTTGTGTTAATTATTTTATAAGACCAGAGGGGTTGGCTGCGAGTACATCCCAGAGGGTTTTCTGTTTTGTTAGCTATTACTTCCCCACGTATTGTTTTTATGTTGTTTGATCACTAAAGTATATCATCATGGTTACTCCAAAATGATTACTACCTGCTGTTGGTGCCACTATTTACTATTTTTTGTACTAGTATCTTTCATATACTCATTGACTGTTAGGCACTGATCTTCAGGTGGTTTCATACTGGTATTTAGTCTCACAACCTATTTGGGTCATACTTTTTGGCCCTAACAGACGATGTTACTACATATATAGACAAGGGAACGCACTCTTCGACATATTGTACTTGATTGCTTGGAGCTCGGGAGCATGGGACCATGAATAGGCTTGTGATGCTGAGGAACTGTTTAATTTACCTTTTGTACTTATTTTGGTAATTCATGTATTTCAGAATTGTGACTTGTTTGGATGATTTACTAGTCATATGTATGGTTCATCATTTCATTTATACATGTGTGATTTAGTTGTTTATTGGTTTTAGTCTTCTGCTGTTTATTGTTGGTGGATATTTACTGCATCTGTTATTGTATGCTTTGTTTACATCAAATGTGTACTCTGCTAATGAGGGCATATTTTTTCCAATATCACACCCAAGGCCCTTGCTACTAGTTGGAAGCCTTTGGTGTTTGGGGAAATGCAATTGAGGCCATGTGACAAACTGGGTACAGGGCGCCTTAGGGTGGCATCTAGAACCACGACATTACAGTGCCCCTCCCCATATTGCTGAGAATGGAGAGTATTGTCAATGGTGTAGTGAACCATGTAGGGATACTATTTCCTCTATATGTATTTTAAATTAATAATAAAATATCACAACATAAAAAATACAAATTTAAATTTAGAATACATCAATGTATTTATAGTGAAAATAAATACCATGTAAATTAACTCATAATGTTAAAGAAATATATAAAATTTGTTTATCATACAATCATAAAATCTATAAAATATTACCTAATGGGTGGATAATATTAAAAAAACAACACATAGACAACGGTGACCATATACTTTTTTTATCATCACCTAGTACCAATCTATTAACTTGATTGAGCTACACCAACTCCTCCACAGTAACCATTGAAATCATCTAAGTTGTCATGTAAATTATAATATATTCCAATACAATAAAGAGACTATATAGGATGAAGTGCCAAATTAGTTTGAACGGATAAGATGAATGCATTAGTTTTATTAATTTTTAATATATAATAAGTATTAAATTCATTATATTATAATGTTTGGATATTGAGGAAGTGATTAATATGAATGAAAAAATTGAAAATGACTATCATATATTTTTGAAGTATCATTGATTATGGAATGTGCTACGTACTATTAGATATCATAAGGATTTCATTCAAATATTTTCAATATGGATGAAGAATATGTTTCCCATGGAAATAGAAATAGATGGATGATTCTTGGCAGCAAATAATAATCACTTTTTATTTTAGTAGAGCTAGTTTGTTAACAAATCAACTAAAAGTGTTATTGGATTAGCAGTTAACAGTCTACCACATATATTGATGAGTCTGAGAAACTCAACGATGGAGATACTATATAATTATATATAGAAGAGATGGTGATTAACCAATATATTATGAAGTATAATGGATCTTCTATTAAATAGATAATATCTATTGGATGATGATTAAAATAAACAACGAGTGAGTTTAGTTGATTAGAAGGGTACATAAAAATTATTTTAATAATGAGATAACTATATCTTAATAGTCAGGTATCTCTAAATGGAATTTTTAATTGATAAGGCTGTGAAGCTACAAAGTTATTCTCAAATAGAGTTTTAATATGTTAAAAGCATTATATAATTTATATTGAATTTATCTGTAAATTTTTTATAATTTTAAAAGTAATTATTAGTTTTTGAGATGTTTTTAAGTGATTTAGATTCCATAATAATAATAAAAGATGTTATGAGTGAATTTTAATTAGTTCTTATATTATGATTTGAAGATAATAATTCAATAGGTCATGAAATTCTTAATATTTTCACAAAAATTAGAAATCATGTAGTCTAATGGGGCTTACTCTCAAATGGCCCAAAGGCCTTCATTTTTTATTGATTTTTGATAATCCACCATTCAATGGGTGAGGTAGAACCTTTACAAGGCTCGTATGCGTAAGTATTACATGGACCATAGGCCTTAGAAGAATTTATTTTCCTGTAGGCTTTAAACATTACATACAACCTAGACTAACTACTTAGAACTACACATCCCCAATATCTTCATTGTGAAATTATCTCTCCAACTTCGCATGGATGTTGGATAGGAATTCCCGTGAATGCACAGACTTTTCCCGATGGAAGGTCCCATTCCCTATTGTTCTTACAATTTGTTTAGCTTCTTCTATGGTGAATGCTCCTTGCTCATCCTACTTGTAGAGCTTCTTCCTCAATGGTCGTCTAGTTTGCATCTGCACTTATGTTGACCCGAAGGCCATGAGGTGGCATGAAGGCCTTACTGACCCGAAGGCCTGGGTGTCTTGAAGGCTATAATGGACTCGGGGAACAAATTGTTGACCTGAAGGCCCAAACAGGGACATATTCCCAGCTGCTATAGTGCCAAACTGTACATGTTACAGTTCCCACTACAGTACCTGCTATAGTACTACAAAGTTCCTACTACAGTACCTACTATAGTACTGCTACAGTAATACTATAGTGTCCCCGGAAATAATGTATCCGACTGGATTTGATCCCGTGTCTCCCGGATTCACCTACAGAGTCCTTACCAACAGGGCTAAAGATCATGTGCGTATTTCAGCTTACTAATATTCATTATATTAATAGAAATAAATATAATAAATTTTTGGAATAGAACTCTAAAAATTAGTATAGGTTGGATCTTACATTGATAGATATGGTATTTCTTTTCTACATGTGTAATTTTGTAAATAGAAATTATATTACATAATGTATAATATTTATGAATGTATAGTTATTATATTATCTAAAGAACATAGATTATTGTAAAAGATAATAAATTCATCATATATGTTATGTATTTTCATAAGTTGTTAGAATTGATATATTTTATAGGTAATAAAACATACCATGATATAAATATATTTAAAAGGGTGATACATACAAATATTTTGAGATGAAAATTTAGAAATTGGGAGAAAATTACAATGATTTGTAAGAATAAATAATTATTATTTTAATGTCACTAGTGATATAAAGTATTGAAAAGGGAGAAACTTTCTTTATATAAATAACCTTAAAAAACATTATTATGTTATAAACTAAGATTCAATCCATGATTATTGGAGATAAGTGGAAAATGGAACCAATGTAGAGAATCTAAGTCTGATGATATTTTTTATTCATTGAAGAAAGTTTTTTAATAACATGATCCTTTATAAATAAATATCTATTTTTTCGAATGAATTAATTAATTATTAATAAATGTAATTATATAAAACACGTGAAATACATTGTTTTTTTGAAAATAATATCCAATCATATTTAAAATAACGTTAAGAATTATAACCAATGATAATATATCCACTGAATAGTTATCACATTATTTGTAGATAGCAGGGGTTATGATAAAGTCTAATTGACAATGATTAAAGAAGCTATATCCACGACCACTAGGATCATAATATATAAATCGAATATATTATAACTTTTGTGGGAGATAGAATCATTGGGATTTCTCATGATCAAGCCCAATAAAGGATTCGAAAACTACCAAAAGAAAGAAACAATTTATAAGAGAAGTTCAAGATCCTTGATATCACAACCCATACCATGTATGTCGAACCACCCCAATAGAGTATCATCATAATTTAGCATACCCTTATGGATTTTTATTTTGTAATAAAGGGCTTTAAATATAGTACCTAAAAGTATTTATTTTTATATTTTTTATTTTTAATAAATTAATTATTTTATTTATCTATAATTATTATTATAAAAATTTAAATGATTATATAATGATTTTGGAAAAAAAGAGATTTTGAAACCTTGAAACAAAAATTGAATTTTTTTAGAAATGTATAGTTTCAATAAAAATAATATATTTTAAGAAATTCATTAACTTTTTAAATAAATAATATTTTCATAAAATATTTTTTTTAAATATTTTTTTATTAAATATAATTCATAATATAATTTTTTAAACATAATAATAGTTTTTATATGGATTAAGAACTGATATTGTCAAAAAAAACTAATAATTTTTAAATAATAGTTTATTTTTTATTTTAAAGTGAAAATTCTCATAAATAGAGAATTATTATTATCGAATGAATATTATTTTAGAAATAATCACATTTAAATTATTCAATAATTACTTTTTGAATTTTTTTTGAGACAACCAAATTTTTGGGTGAAAACGAAATACGGTATAAAAATACAGTATCTATTATAACATCCTAATGACCCAAAAGAGATTTAATATATCTATAAAAGATATCCACAAAAATATTTATATTTAATTTTTTATTATAATTTGTTTTTATGTTTTATTTATTAATTTTACTAAAACATAATGAATCCTTCAAAATCTATGTTATTTTTTTTGTTTTAAAATTAATCCATTATAAACATGACTATCTAGAACATCACAAATGGTTTTATTGTAAGGATATATGTTCATAAAACAAATAATGAAAACTAATTCATTTTTGTTAATTTTCATGAGAAAAACAATGGGATGGTTAGTGTTTATGATTACTATATAATATAGAGTCCAAAACCTACATTTTGAATCACATAAATAATTTTACACTCTTTTCCTATATAATCCCATCTAAACTCACATCACACTTCACAAAAAACTCTGGTATCACTGATTTACTCTGTCAATTTCCTCTCTATGCCCCCAGGGTTCTTATATACTCTCAAAATACTCCTCAAATAATTTTGGAATCACCCTCATAGGGTAAGGGATCCTCTAACTCTCCTCTTTATTGAAGAACCTTGTTTATATTATTCTATTTGATATAAATTTTTTCATGTAGGGATACATTATCACTCATCCCTACTACATAAAAAATTATTTTGATGTTATTAGAGTCTCATTTAACTCTCATTAATCCCTCTAATAACTATTATAAACTACCATTATTTAGTAGAAATCATATGATTATTTTCTACAAAAAATATTTATGTAGTTAATATCCATTCCCAAACTATAATAATTGTAGTGATATTCCACTAATGGTTATTCAAATAGATGTACCTATAATTTGTTTATATGGAGCATATATTTATGTAACTGACAATATATAATAATTTGATTAAATGTAATTAAATATGTCCTTATATTGAATGATCCATGTAAGACATATGAGCATGTACATATTATGATGGGTGCTCCTTGACCGCACTCCAATGAATTTGGAAACATTTTTTTTCTCATGAGATATAATTTTTGGGATTATTGTGAAATACTAATCCATTATGGAAATTTTATAACCAGGTTATAAAGACATTTTAGTAATCTTTGAGAATTTTTTATGATGTTTTATTTATTTTTGTTTCGACATATCAATGGAGCCTTTAAGTTATCATAATATATAATGCCTTGCTGTTATAATTTATGATTAAATAAAATTTTATATCCCATTTATATTCATGTTGAATAAAATTCAATACCCTCATCATGTTTTTATTTTTGATTCCCATACAGGTCTTTACAGCTCATCTCTTTTTTATTTAGGTCCCCAGACAATCTTGTGTTCTTTTAAAAGAGTAATGGAATTTTACAAGGAAATTATGAAAAATTTCAATATGGTATTTTAACCACATTTCATGATAATGTATTAAATTTATAATTTATCCCATTATCAAGGCTTCATTATATTTTGGGATTCTATTATATGCACCTTTATGTAATATATCATTAAATAAAGTGTGTTAAAGATACATGTTTCCATAGTTGGTATCAGAGAAAAGTCTAGTTATTTTGGGATTAAATTAGAAAACTCTTGTAAAAGAGATACAGATATGTCTAAACATAGTAAATAATCTCTAAATTTGTAAAATTATATAGTAAGTGGTTTACAAGAAAATACATCTATATATGGATATTAAAGGTTGATATAGCTCATGTATAGATTTACGTAAGGGTAATAAAATCAAAAGGTAACATTAAGATAATCATGATCATTACCTAGTACATGACAATGATAATTTCTACACATATAGTTTAAAACTATTGAGGGTTATTAAATGGTAAATTCAAAATATCAGTACAAACCATCATTAAAGGAACATGAATTCCCATAAAATCTAATGTTTAGAAAATATATCCGGGAAATTTTTTATTGAAAACAATTCATAGTCCAAATAATATAGATAATTTATGAATTATACATTCAATGATCATTGTTTAAAATTTATGTTGTTTAAAAATAAACATCACTATTCTTCCATTTTTTCTAGTCAATGTATAGAAATAGGAGGAATTGATTCAACATTGTAATTAATGACCAAAGTAAATGACTATCTTGAAGGGTATTTTAATGAACAATCTCATAACTATACATTCTTAATTTACTCATGTTTTGAATCAAAACAAGAATCAATAGGAACACAAAATCCCTCTCAATAATGAGTTTGTTTTCATTACAATATTCATGCAACTAAAGACTATGACATTCAGTGGATCCTCTAATCCCTAAATCACATAATAGTTGATCAACACCCTTTATAATACCTTCTACATCATTCATTGATCCAAGAATGATAAGTTCATACCGACTGATTATCACATGTTAGGGGAATATGGTCAATGGTGGATGATGGTCACAAATATGAACCCTAATGAGGATATTTAACTAATGGAGTGGAGTGTATTTTGGAAATTGATTTCTGAAAAATATTTACCTTACACTATTTGGCTACAAATAGAGATTGAAGTCCATTAGCTAAATATGGGATGATTAATCAATCCGTGTGTAAGAGAAAAAAATAAAAACATTTTCAAGATATGCTTATGTATTTTTCAATACCCATTAATGTAATAATGAACACTTAATTTGTGGGAGGAAAATGAGTATGAAAAATCCTTATACAATCATGAATATTAACTATATGAGAAAGTTTTCCAATGTTCATTCAAATTCATAATGTATATAAGTGAATATAAAGGATCCAATAGGGATAATAATTACATAACAAAGATTAATTTTTATGGTATGATTGATAGTTCCAATGGTGTCAATACATCTGAGAAACCGACTTGTAAAATGTGTTGGAAAAATCATCATAGTCGTTTTTTATGGGTGATGATGATATTTATTAGGTGTGGTAAGGAAAGGTAACCAGCTAGTGATTTTTGATGGGGAAAATCCTGTAATGTGATTGAAGAAATGTATATAAATTCAACCCACATATAGAAGTGTAATGATTCAATCACAAGGAACATGGGTATTATGTAATAAAATTCCCTAAGACAAGGATTTTTGGATATAGTCAATGCAAACAAATTCCAAATATGAATGGGAGAACTTATCCCATTAGAATTTCCATAGTGGATCCCAAATATAAAGTAGTTATAGTTACTCTAGATATTCATTTATGAATAGTGAACAAACTCATTGATTTTTGATCAGTTAATTCCATTATATCTCACATATTTAGTATAAATATTCATATATGACCTCGAAACATGGAAGTTGAGTTATTAATAAAGATGAAAAATGGGATAATTGTTTCATCCTATGTGTGAAATTAATCTATTGTACATATTGGTTGGATAAATTTCTTATAAAACATTATGATACTTCCTTTAGTGTAATTTTAGGAATTTTTATTCATTGATTTGATTTCCCTATATAAATCTAATATAAATTACCAATTGAAGCAAATCACCCACCATATCACGAATCAACTTCTGATTATATTCAAGTTCATGGGGGATGATGAATCTTATTTGGTAATAAAATCCCATGAATGGATATTATTAATCTATGAGAAATCACATATAGATTAAATTATTATGTTCTATTAAAATATCATCCTTGAAGACATGACTATTATGTGGTAATACACTGATGTGTTTCGTAATGAATTTCATAGTCTTCCCCTAGTCTTGATGTTTATTTATCATTTTTCTCATACATAGATCTCTAACATTGTTCAATACTCTATAAATAATTGATGTTGTCAAACATGTCGAGCTAAAGAAATAATTTAAAATTAATTTGGACAAATATTTTATATTCACATGTGATTCACCAGGGAGTGAACTGGTCCTATTCACCAAGAATAATAATGTGTCAATGTGAATCAATATTTATTATCATAAGCATAACAAGATCATTTTAATAAAAAAGATTCATCTACCATTGATTGATGACTTATTTTATAATCTATGTTGGGAATAGTATTGTCCAAGGGGGATATTATATTGATGTATTATCATGTAAAGGTAAACGTGGAGGATATCCTCAAGAAAACATTTCATACATGGTACATGCACTATGAGTTCATATTGACACCATTTGGGCTCACTAATGCTCCAAAAACCATAAAGGGTTTAACAAATATATTCTTTAGGAATTACTTTGGATTTTTTTTAATATTTATAGACTATATTATTGTATGTTAAATATTTAATGTAGTATATGAGGAGAATAAAAATATTGTACTGATGACCATAATAAAGGAACAATTATATGAAATGTACATTAAATATTAGTTTCTGTTTTTGATAGTATCTTTAATGTGGAATGTTATCAGTGAAAAATGGTTATAGGAGGATACTTCAAAAGATGAGGCAATTAATGGATGGACAATACCAAAATTGTTGATGTAAATATGAATTTTTCTTATTTTATATGGGTAAAATTTGTTATTTTTTTTGAAAATTATCATGTTGTTCAGTCCCACAAACCATAATTACATTGAAGGGATTCATTTTTCTATATAACGATTAATGCAATGAAATCATTAATGATTTGAACAATATGCTAATCACTACACCTATGATCACATTATAAAAAATAAATTTGGTTTCGTAATATAGGTCTGGGACGTAGAGTGAAATCCGTTCAGTAATGGACATTATCAACTATGATGGACTCAGCAATGAGACTTGACTAATATAAAATGACTTTCTATACTTATGATTGTGTGTAATGATATTTCATATATTATTTTATCACTACTGGGATTAGATTTCATTTTTAGGATTTATCCAATGACATGATATTTTGATAGTATATATGCAAGATAATATTTTTAAATGTTATGTTCTTATGATAATGATATGGGTGATATTTCACTAATTTACCCTTATTGAGCATTTGATATCACACTTTCATGTGATTCTTTTCCCCATCTAATGAATTTGGGTATTATGTAAGAGATGTCAAAAATGATTCTAGTTATGAAGAAATAATTGGGAGACAATGTGGTTGTTTTATGTACCAGTTGTTTAGGTTTCCCATTTTTGAAATAAAATATACCTATAAAGTCCTTGAGTGGTATTTTTATGTTGTGTAATAAATATTATTTAATGTTGAAGCAATATATATATGTAAACAATGAAATTTTATACATGTTATTAGTGAAATGTTTTAGTTAACCTTTTGAAACCATGATGATAAAACCTTAGTAAGAACTCTGAGGATATGGTTATGTATAGGTTATAGTCCTATACTAGTATTTTATAGATGTTCGTGAATAACATAGGATAAAACATAATTCGACCTAAATTGAAATTTTATTCTTAATAGTGTGGATTTACTATTATGGTTAGTGTTTCTCAAAATATACTTCTTGTTTTTAGACAATGGATGGAACCCGAAGGAACCACATCAATGCTGAATGTGACAGAAAATGAATTGATTATCCATATAAGAAACCAAATGTTATGGGAGATGGAATGAAATAACCAATATCCATTCCCACACACCTTTCTCAGGCCATGAATCATGCAATACATTCAGTCATGGAAAAGAGGGATAAACATTCTGTTGATTCCTTCATGAGGAATCATCCACCATAATTCAACGGGTCTTCTGATCAATTACAGGCTGAAAAATGGTTCAGTACAACTCAGAATATATTTTTAGTTCTAAAATGTTCTGAATGTGATAATGTCATCTTATCAGTCAATAATTTGGAAGGATATTCTAATTAATTATTTAATCAAATCAATAATACAATGAACAGAGATAAAATTGAGTCCATGGATTGGGATGAGTTCACAAACATATTTTCCAATATTTACATCCACCATTTTCTTTGAATAAATATATAGAAGGATTATGAATCTATTAGTACCTTTATGTAAATTTTAAAATACTTTCAAGGTACAGATCTAGAATTATTATCCAACCCGATAGTAAAATTGATCGAATCATTAGTGTCTTAAAACCAATTATCTGATGGAAATTTTCCATGAGGGTCTTCAATAGCTACGAGGAAATTTTTCGATGTGCTCTCATTTTTGAGATGGATATTTGGGTAACTCATCAGTCATATGAGATTAATAAGAAGATAAAATCGAATTCAAAGGAAAATATATGGACCTCTATGAAAATAGGCGAGTTTACCTTGTGATGAATGTGTGGAAAGAAACATGGAGGTAATTGTATTAAAGGGACTAGTAAATGTTTTAATCAGGGAAAAGAAGGTCATCGGGTAGCTGAATGATGAATTTATTTGAAAAAAATATCTACTAATACGAACAAAGAAAAGGTTACACAGAATTCAACTCATACGTGTCAATGTTATAAGTGAATGAAAATGGAAAATTATTCCAGTAAATTCCATAATCATAGGGCTATTGGTGATGATCGACATCAAAAAACATTTACTAAAAATGATAATAGAATGTCACATGAAATCACTTTCTACGACATGATGTATTATAATGATGTGGTGAAAGATACACATACCATCCACTCCGAAGTAAAAAATGTTTTATTTGATTATAGATCCACCCACTTTTTGATTTCTAAATATTTATCTAAAGGTATCTCTTTATTACCTCAATAATTACATGTTGAGTCAGTTGTCACAACTCCTAATGGGACAACAGTTACATAAAAAGCTTATAATTATTCTTTGGTTGAAGTTTGTGGTAATGCGATACCTACAAATCTTATGATCCTTCATATAGTCTAATTTGATGTGATTCTTGGCAGTAATTTTCATTCTCTATATAATGATCATATCAATTGGCATGGAGGGGATGTAACACTAATATTCCAGATCATTCAATTATCATCTATCAATGAATGGATGAATATAATCTTCAATTTAAAATAACCACTATCTTATGGCTCTTGATTCAAATAAATGAATTTTATTTATCTCAAATTTTTGGAGAGAATCTCATGATTATGAATACAACCATTGTATGGTTGTTTGATGATGACTATTCAGTGGAATTAAATGGTCATCCCCCAAATCATTAAGTTGAGTTTTCAAAAGAACTCATACCGAGTGTTGTGCCTACTTCAAAGAAAACATATAGAATGACCAGAATTGAGTTGCATGATTTGAATACTCAACTCCAAGATAATATTGATAATAGATTCATACACCCTAGTGAATCTCCATGGGGATCACATGTTCTATTTTTTTAGAAGAAATATGGATCAATGATACTCTACATTGATTATAGTGAACTTAACAAGATCACTATCATGATAAAATATCACCTTCCGTACATTTATGACATATTTTACCAACTACACAAATCTTAATAATTTTCCAATATTGATCTCCATTTTGTATATAATCATTTGATGGTTAAAAATGAGGATATACCAAAAATATAATTCTATACAATGTAAGGAAACTATGAATTTATAGTGATTCTATTTGGTATTACTAATGCCTCTATTATCATCATTGATATAATGAATAGAATATATAGAGACTATCATGATCAGTTTTTGGAAATATCTATATATGATATTATGTTCTATTGATAAAGAATGTAATAACATAAAGATCACTAGTGAATTGAATTATAGAACCTGAGAAATGATAAGCATGATGCCAAATTTTACAAGTCTAAATTTTGGTTTTAGAAAGGTTAATTTTTGGTCACATTATTTCAAGAGAGGGGACATTTATGGATCCAGCAAAATAGAGGATATTGAAATATGGTTGAGACCAACATTTTTGACTGAGATATGAAGTTTTATTTTTTGGCAGGATGTTATCAATATTCTGTGAAGAATTTTTTATGATTTTCACATCAACTCATCATGTTGAATTAGAAAGAAGTTAAATTCATTTTATAAAGTAATATAGAGATAATTTCAAAGAACTAAAAAGAAGGATTGCGAGGGAACCTAGGCTCACATATCCTTGTAGTGTAGAAGTTTTTGTGATATACAGTGATACATACAAAATGGGGTTGGGTTGTGTTCTCATGTAAAATTATATGGTGATAGTATATGGCTCAGAGATGTTGAAAATCCCTGAAAAAAATTTCCCAACCCATTATTTGGAGTTAGCTATGCTAATCATTTCGTTTCATGATAAGGAGGAATCATCTTTATGGGTAAAGGGGTGATATTTATACATGTCATAAATGATTAAAGTATTTTTTCACACAAAAGGATCTAAATTTGAATAAAATAAGATTGTAGAAGTTCATTAAATACTATGATTACTCAAATACATTATCTCCCTTGAAAAATTATCAATGTGGAAGATTTGTTGAGTTGAATAGACTATGAAATCTTATACATGATGAGGATCATGAAAGAACCAATATTTATGTATTTGAACATGATGGATCATGAAATTTTAATGGAATGAGGGAAATCTAATCTTTCTCAAATAAATGTTCAACCATATATACAAATTATGATAAAGGTGGTGCATAAGGAAGACGTAGTGGTACAAAAGAATGTGGAAAATGTGTTTAAATTCAACCATAATTGTGATGAAAAAAAATGTTTCGTGAAATGGGTTTTTATTCCTCCCATACTATAATTATGGAAGGAGATATTGGATGGGTCTTATTGTTAATCATTCTATATTCACCCAAAATTCTGAAATATTTATAAGGACCCTGAAGAGTACTTCTTGTGGGATGGCATGAATGGATATGTCACCGAATATGTATCTTGATGCATGGTTTGTCAGGAAGTTCAGGATGAGAGATAGAAGTCTAAGAGGATGTTAAAACTATTACCTATATCATAATGGATATTGGAAAACATAACTACATCCTCTTCCAACAGACTTACCAAAACATCTAAAGAAAATATTACTATCTGAGTTATAGTTGATCTCCTTATGAAGTCGGCACACTTCATTCCTATTATAAAAAATTTCTATCTTAATCAGCATTCCAGGATATATGTAAAATGAGAAGAAAGATTTCATGGCGTACCTCTCTCCATTTTATCTGATTAAGATTCAAGGATTTCCTCAATGTTATGGTGAATTATTTATCATGGTCTTGATACAATGTTATTTTTCATAACTTCATATAATCTTCAGACATATGGTCAGTTTAAGAGGACAATTCAAAATTGGGAAGATATTCTGAGATCTTTGTCTTTATATTTGAAAGGTGTTCCGGATAAAAACCTATCATTGGTGTAATTTCATAACATAATATCATTCAATCCAGTATTATGATGGCTCCTTATGAATCCCTCTATGTAAATATGTATAGAACTCCAACTTTCTCAGATGGAGTTTTTTAAAGGATGCTATAAGGACCTGATCTTGTTGATGAAATAGAAGAAAAGGTCAGATCTATTCAACCACTCATAAGAGAAGCTCAGAGTTGAAAAATAATTTATACTTACAATAGAATAAAATAAATAGAGTTTGAAGTGGGTGATAATGTGTTCTTATTAATATCTCTATGTAATAGAGTAATGAAATTTGTATGGAAGGGAAAGTTGAGCCCTAGGTATATCGGTAATTTTAACGTAATGGATCATGTTGGGAAGGTAGATTACAGATTGGTGCTTCCACAAAATATCTCTCAGGATCAAGATTTGTTCTATGTATCGCTATTGATAATGTATTTACTTTATCCTTCACATGTATTATTCTCATAAGTCATATTGCAGGAGAAACATCGTTCTTATAAAGAACAACTGATAGAGATTTTGGATCTTAGTCAAAAAGTTATACGAAACATGACCACTCTTCTGATTAATGTTTAATAGAGGAATCAACAATTTAATGAAGATACACGGGTAAAAAATGAAGATATATGGGAACATGATTATATTATTAGAGATATGTATACACATCTGTTAGATTCGTAGTGAAAAATTTTGATGGCTAAATTCAATTTATGCTGTGTAGTATGCAACATTGGATGTTTTTAAGAAATAATTTTCTAAACAATTATTAATTCTCCATTAGATTTCATTACATGAAATCATGACTTTAAAATAACCACGATATTCCCTTATTTTAAATTTACCATTATAGCCTAGTGTTAGGTTAGTGGGAATAATTATGACTAACATATGAAAATGCATTGTGGGTTATTTGGTTATCTATTATTTATGAATATTTAAAATAAGTTAGATATTTATATTTTATATTTAATTACATTAGGTAATGAAGTAAAATATTTTTTATATTCATCCAATGGATATTTTAGTCATAGGGTGTGAATATAACACAATTTGATGTATAAAAACCTAATTTTTTAAAAAAAGATTCATTTTACACCATTGAATGGTAAACCCCTTTTAAATTAAAAAAAAGATACATTATTAATTTTTATATGAAAACATAGACATGTTATTTTGATGCTGGATATAAATATTTATTTGGGAATAATTTATTTAATTTTTTGGATTACTATCATGTTTTTTTGATGATTATAAATGCGCTAAAATTTAATTAATATCAACTATTTTACATAGAGATAATATATGATTATAATTTGTAATATTGAATGTTTTAATAAAAAAATAGAAAATATTTTATCATTAAATATAATTTATTTCAATATAATTAATTTACATTGAATTAATAGGTAAACCCATTTCAATATTTTACAATGTTTTTGCTTTTCAAACAGATTTCCTCATTTCAACAATGAGATTAATTTTAAATTAAATATTGAAATATATATGTTTTGAATGATTGAATAACATTATTACATATTTGGATTCTGTAGGTCCAAATTTTATTAATTGGCTAATTTTTTTAGTGAATTATTAATGTTGTCTATGCTAATTATTTTTATTACCATGTTTAATGATAAATCAGGTTATTAAAGGTAAAAATAGTTTTATAAAAGTACATTAAAACCTTTAAATTTATTATTTGATGGATAAATTGTTCTATTATAATATACTGGTCAAAATGTAATCACATAATCACCACTTACCTAGGAATATGACATGAATATAATAATAACTAATGAATGTAACATAATTTCAAAATATAATTTTATATATGTATATTAAATTTAATATATGGATAAATATGAGATAATATCGACATAATATGGTATTTTAAATATTAATAAGTTATCTAAATCATAAAAATTTATTTTTAATTTTTATAGATTAAATAATTCCCATTAATGATGACAAAATAGTGAAGTAATTATAATTTTATTAATTGAAATATCAAATAAATGGTTTTAAGAATATTAAAATAAATATTATATGAACTAATTAATTTCCTTTAATAATTTTATTATTTTATATGACATGTAATGAGTGTATTAAATATTTTGGTTTGAATTTATATATTTGATGGATTTTTTTTTATTTCAAAGAAATGAATAGTGTTAAAATTGACACTATTGATATTATATAAATATTAGATATTAGTAATCTATTTAAAAATAAAAAAAACAAGATTTCAAAATTACTAAGTTATAATTATAATGTCTAAAATATCATAAAATATCCATTTATGGTCTATTAAGACCATAAAAGTAAATATTTATAAACACTAAATATGTATAATTTTATTACCATGATGAAAATTTTATAGAATAACAAAATTTCAATTAAAAAGGTATGGTTTATATTGAATAAATAAGAAGTGAAAAATTTATTTTATTATGATATTACAACACTATATCATCTATCCTTGGAATTTAGGACACATTGGATGGTTTTGAGTAGGTTTTAATTTTATTATAAATTCTTATTTATAGTGATTCCAAAACTACCCTCACCTTAATTATTATAGGGAACCTTCTCATTTAAATATTCACTTCATATTTATCCTTCAATATCGGCCACCACCTACCTGTTTCTTTATAAACATCCATATTTTTATTCTAGTGGTTCTTGTTATCTTCAAGGACCGACTCTAGTGCTCTAAGACGATATTTATAAGTAGCACACCGAGGAAAAGGTAATCTCTTCTTCTTATTATTTCAAACACAATTTTTTTCAATTTCCTATTAATTATATGTTTCCTTATAATGTAATAATATCAGTATCACTCATATACTGATATGTTATTATAAATATGAAACAAACTTATTTCACCTTTTATCCAGCCTATAAAAAATTAAATCACACTGCGTGCGTACATACGACATACCGACACCACGATGTAGTGTAATCTATTTTTCAACACCACCTTACATGGATGGGTATAATGATGGATATAATATATATATATATATATATATATTAACATGGTACTAATTTTAAAATATTATACTCCATCCACTGTAATATCATTTAACACTTTTGGAATAATTAAATCGCTTGTGCGTGCGTACGACCTCCCATATCCACAATGAGATGTGATTCATTCTACATGAGATTCATTAAAAATGATTATATACTTGAATTAAATGAATAAATATGATATATATTATACTAATATAATTTTTTATATGATATATTAAATATCCTAAAAATATGAATAAGTTCTTATTCAAAAAACCATACATATAAACCTGAAATAGTTATTACCAAAATAACGAGTAGAATTGATATGATACTAAAAAAAGATTTAAATAATTATCATTAATGTTATCATAAAAATTATTATGATTCTATTATAAATCATTAACATTGTGTAAGCTATTATACAAGCGGTTCAGATACATATGAAGCATTTTGGATATAAGGTAAGGGATAACTTTGGAAATATCATTTTTATCCACGATTGTCTAATTTTAAGAATTTCATGGGTTAATATATTATTTATATCCATTTATAATTTTAAAAATCCAATTTTACCCAGTAATAATTTTTAAAAAATTCTTTGAATGGAATCTTTTCTCATTTTTTGTATACGGTACTTTTGACATTTCCAACAACAAGTACGAGAAGAATAATTTTCAACTTGTATGGATTGAATGGATTTTTACGCTAATATAATGACATATTTCCTTTAAGGTTACATTACAATATTATAGCAATATTTTTTCACAAAATGATTTCTTCTAAAATTGTGTGTCATTTTTACGAGGGAATTTGTTTTAAAAAAGAATGTTATTTTCCCCAGGATTTAATTTCCTGTGTTTTCTCACAAATATATTCCATCTTATATAAAAATCTATAAATAGGTTTTTATTTATATTCTTTTTATTACTATTATTTGATTGTTTTTATGATGGAATTTTATTTAGTAAATCCATTTATTTTATTTCAATTTTGGTAGAATGATGTTTACGAAACAAATTTTATTTCATGGCCTATGTTATGGTATATATTTTATGTTTTTTTACCCAAATAAGATTGGTTCATTATGAGATGGGTGGGAAATATATCTCCAACCAATTCATTGGGTAAATATTCATATCTTATGATATAGACATGACAATAATGGAATGTAAATCCAGTTTAGTATTGTAGTGCTTGAACTGGGAGTGAACTTGGTTAACTAATGTATTGTTTCTGCTATAATGGTCTTGACAATTATCCTTTACTAATATGAAATGATGTTCTATAATATTATGTCTATAAAAAAATTTCATGTATTGTCTTATGACAATTAGGATTAATTTTTTTTATTTTTCTCATGACATGATATTGGGATCATTTATATGCAGGATTAGATTATCAAATGTTGTGATCTTATGATAATGATATGAATGATATTTTACTATTTAACCTTACTTAGTGGAAGTCAATATGGTTATCTTAGGAACCAATGTTTTATTTTTAATATTTTGTAAAGACACAAAACCAATATGGTCTTAGTGGGTATTTTTTATGTTATGTATTAAATATTATTTAATGTAAATGTGATATCTATATGATAATAATGGACCGTTATAAATTATATACCTAGGACTACATTAAGGATCAAGTATGGACTATATGAATTCGTCATAATTCCATTTGTATTGATTAATGAACCTTCAGTGTTTTTCGAATTGATGAAAATAATCTTCCATAAATACCATGATTAGTTTTTTTTAGTATTTTTGGTTGAAATACTAGTGCACTCAATGACTCATTATGATCATGCACAACTTCTTTACATTATCAGGAGTACATTAATAGAGAATTTTCTATATTCCATGTTATCTAAGTGTCATTTTTTGGATTGACTATGTACACATATTAGGTAACAAAATATCAAAGGAAGGTGTTTTATGGGACCCAAAGAATGATTACATTGTGGTTTATTTTTAGAATCCCTAGAATGTTTTCAAAATCACTAGCTATCTGGGATTAGACAGATATTATCATAAATTCATAAATGACTTTCTCTGATTGGAAATGCCACTTATGGGATTTACCCATAAGGGGATAAATTTTCAATGCTTGGAATCATTTGATAATTCTTTATAATAGTTGAATAAGTTATTGACATCAGATCCAATATTGATCCATCCTAATCTTGGAAAGGATTATATAATGTTTTCTTATGTTTATTGGGTTGGGATTATAGTAGTGTTAATTTAGGGTGATCGAGTTGTGTTCTATAGGTCTTAGAAGTTGAGTCCACATGAATTTAATTAGCCTAAACATTACCATGATATGGCTATAGTGTTTTATTATATGAAATGTTGGCTTAATTATCTATTGGGTGAAAATTTTACTATGTTTATTGATTACAAGTACATATAGAATATCTTCTCACGGCGATAATTTATTCTTCATCAGTGAATATGGGTTGAGTATATGCATTCATATGATATTGAAATAGCTTATAATATTAAAAAATGAAAGATTTTTGTTTATTCCTTGAGCCAAAAAACACAAACTAAGGCAGTTCGAGAGTCTAGTTTTTAATGGTAAATGATGAATGTACTGACTTACATGCATGTGGTGGTTCTTGGGAATCAAGAGAATATGATAATAGTTTTATATATTGTTGACTAAACACTTTGGAGATTTATTATGGGCATTTATTATGAGGATCCAAAAAGAATATCTTTGAGGGAAAACATTTTTGGTTGTGAGACCCCTTCAAACCATATCATAGATGAGGATGAGATCATCTACATCAAGAATCTAGTTAGTGTGTCTTAATGTATGTAGGAAGAGTTTATGATGGTATTTCATTCCTCAATGTGGGAGATTCATCATGGTTTGACCGAAATGTACCTGGAAATACATGTATGGTTTTGGTGACTGAGTATTAAAAATGAGATAGTAGGGTTTGGGATGTGATGCTACACCTATCAGCATGTAAAGGCCAAGCCCCAATGACCATGTTGTTTTCTATATCCATTAACATTTCAAAAATAGAATTGGTTTGACATTAATGTGTAACATTTCGGTGGTATCCTAGGTAAAACTAAAAATAATGATTCTATTTGGTTGATTGTTGACCATTTGAGAAATGTGGTTCATTTATTTCATATACTGGAGACCTCCTATGTGGTGAAACTGGGAGATTTTTATGATCGAGAGATAGTCCATCTACATGGGGTACTACAAAATATTGTTTTATATTATGAATCATGATTTAATTCACTCTTATGGAAGAGATAATAAAAGTCACTATGTAAGCATATTTTAATGATTATAACATTCCACCACCAGACAATTTTCCAATCAGAGCGAACTATACAAGTTCTTGAATATATGTTGTGGGCATGTGTTCTTTACTTAGGTGGGTCTATGGAAAATCAAATTTCATTATGGTAGGTTATTCATATCACCTCTATGTAGGATGAAGTAAGGTGAGTCATAGTAGTTGGGACAGTGTCTCGTGCTTGAGACATCAGAGAAGGTGATACTGATATAGAAACGTATGGATATGGCTCAGTGTATAAATAATTAATATGATGATAGATTTCAGTAACCATAATGTTTACATAAGGTGATCATGTATTCCTTTTGTTGTCACCTAGGTTGGACCACAAAATTATTCATATGCAAGGAACACTAGCACCCAGTTTTATTGGACTATTTGATGTTGGGTAGAAAATCATGCATGTGGCATACTGATTGCCCCTTCCAAAGGACCCTAGAACACCCTGATCGGGGAGTGGTGGATCTTGGGGTCAAATTATTATTTTAATGTGATGTATATTATTCTCATTTTGGTAATAAAATGTTAAACATATCTGTTAGTATTGTGAATAAATTTCAAAATTCACACATAGAAGGGCAACACAACAATTTTACTTCGTTCTCCATTACGGTATAGTTGAAGGAGAAAACACTGATAGGTTGTTGTTCATATCTAAATCAACTAATATTTAGTAATTTTTGAATAATTATTATTTAAAACACTCAATATTTGCGAGGAACACTTCCTTTAGATGGTTTTAGGGATATCAAACAACATCATTAAGATGACTTCTTTTGATTTCCCTTAACTCACTACTTTTAGAGATGTTTAACGTAATTTTTCAACTTGAAGTTCACTTCAATTGATTGGAATTATATTCAGTGTCCATGTATTAGCATGAGACTCTACTAGCACCATATACCTAATTTTATTCACTCTAAAATCGATGTTCACATAAAAATGTTGTTTAATAATACCATTCACAATGCACCTTTCCATAGCTCACTCCTTCATGAAGAACACTACCTTCATGGAAAATGATCCTTTGAAAATATAATTGACTCAACATGGAATACACAATAATCACTTAGAACCCATTACATAGAATAATTTGATTATTGAATACATTTTTATACTTTTTGTGATGATCAATCTCTCAAAGAAAACTAGTTTCAAAAAGCTCTGATTGCTTCAGTAAATTAGATATATTGTGTATTTTAATTAGAATACTCATTGAAAATGAAGTGGGGAGGCCTCATATTTATAAGAATGTCCATTTGTGATGCTCAACCACCTCTTTTTAAATTATCTAGATCATTCAAAAAAATCATTGATCTCCTCCTATCGTGAAGAACCGTGAAGATTCACCATTCACAAAGCTTTTGGTAACCACAGAACATTCTATCAAAAACAATATGTGTCATTGAGATGATTCAACTCTCATAATAATAGAGATCACTCTCACTATTTTAAATTATCCTCACCATAACTATTTTCAATGTTCTTCATCAACACATTCAATACTATTTTCAGATAAAAGTGTAATATCTCTTTCCATGAAACAATCCATGATCTTTCATGTGGGTATTTACAACCGACACAAATCATTCTCCATTTCAACAGAGAACATCCTAGGTTGATAAATATCCCCCTTTGTGTTTGTTGGAAACAATCAGATAAATTTAATATATTTATTACCGCTATAAAACCTCGATATGAGAGAAACAAATCATTAAACACTCTAAGTATATGTTGGAAACAAGCATTGAATAAAACAAGGGAAGAAGCATGAATTGGGTACTAATTTTTGGAATTCCTAAAAATGTCCAAATTATGATTTCATCATGTCACAAAATAATTCAATGTTTTTGTAGAATCGTACAACCATCATTCCATAAGTATTCCATTCTCATGCCCCCCTTTATACCACCATTTGATTTCTTCATTTCAAATGTCACCTAAAATTAACATATAATTTAATTTATATAACACCCCCTATTGATATAGTCCAAAAAACCCAATGATTGAACATGTAAAGTGGAACACACACCATCTATGGATCATATCTCCACAACAGACCTACATCTCATCAACAAATAGATTAAAATAGTTAATATAATTGTAGATAGTGGATTTTAATAACCTCCTCATACAATGGGAAGTGGATGAACGCTGAGGTTCCACCGATTCCTATCAAACACATCCCATTCTAGAGAGAAGGTCAAAATATTAGCCACTTTATCATTACTCCCAACATGATCCATTTTAATAATGCCTTGTTCAACTAATTCGTTGATGAAGTGATATCGTATTTTAATATGTTTGATATGAGAATGTAGAACATGACTCTTTATAATATTGAACACACATTTTTTATTATAGTTATTCACCATTAGACGCTTCACCCCATCAACAATATTATTCAGATTTGTCTTCATCCATATTTAATATGTGAAACCCTTCGTAGAAGATATATAATCCACTTCAACAGTACATAGTGAAGTGATTTCCTATTTCTTACACAACTATCACACTCATTTCTTTCCAATAATGAATTTTCCAACATTAGTGGAATTTCAAGTGACCTAATATTGAACCCGGTCAGCATAAAAAATGATAATAGTTTATTATCTATTTTAGCAACAATGTATAATCCATAATTATGAGTACATTTAATGTGTGTCATGATTCTTTTCAACACCACCATATGTTCTTCCATCTGATTACACTGAAAGTGGGCCTCCATGAAAATTATAAAGACAATATTGTGACATGTTCTGGTCAGGTATAATATTATAAAAATTATTCTTCGATACATTGTTGGATCTATAGATATCACATCCTTATATATTTATAGTTTTGGTCCAGCCACATTTATAGTCAAAATTGGATTGGATTATTACATATTTAATTTATTCTTTAAATCTAATGCATACGTTCCAATAAAAATAAAAGTGTAGTCTTTCTTCTGAATCACTTGCACCCAAAAAAAATATGTATGTAACCCAATGAAATACATTTCAAATTATGACTTCATGTGATTGAAATTATCATCCAATTATCCATGCCTATGTCCACCAAATATAATATCATATATGTACTTGAATACTATAAATTGGTCTTTCTTATAATTATTCACCTAGATATTGTGATCCACTCATCCTCTTTTAAATTCAAGCTTCTTTATATAAGAATCAATCTTAGGGTACCACACTCATGGTGCCTGATTTAGACCATGGTGTTCATTAATCATTATTCACACCATTATTTCATCAATAAAAATAATAAAACCCACTAGTTTTTATATATGGACTCCTTCATTAATAACATCATTTACGAAGGATTTTATGACAACAATTTCATATACATTGTATACTCTTAGAATTTCCACATATAGAATGTTCGTGATTGAATATATTCTCGCTAACAAAGAAAATGATTCATTAATATAAATGACATCAATCTATGAATATCATTTACACACCATGGACACCTTATTTATAATCAGATTTCTATGATCATCAATGTTTTTCGGAATGATCATCTTTGTTTTAATCAAATTTAAATTTTATGGACTCTTAACAAGATCCCATGCTTTGTTATTATCAATGAGATATAAATCCTAATTCCCATATATCACCCATGATTCACCCATTTTAGCTTCTTCAAATGTGTATGGATCCATAACCAAATGAAAGTTAGAATGTAACTCAATCCTCATTTTTCCTACATGGGTGGGTGTTTCCCAATTCTCAATGATATTAGACTGATCAATTTATATTATTCTGTTCCTAATATGAGGTTTATATGAGGATTCTCCATGCATCATTTCATCATCTGATTATTTTTCTGAGTAATCATTATTTTGTGACCTTAGAACTGTTTTCACTATTTCATATACTTCTGTAATTCAATCTATTCCATGTCTTCTAACTTCATACATCCTCTATCACATTAGCATTTGACCCCTTGGATATTTTTGTTCTCTTCTTCAACAATCATAAAATCAATGATTTCTATAATCCTTTAATGAATTATATTCAAACACATTTATAATATTATATTCATTTAATATCTAGAGAATATTCCTTCTTCGAGAGTGTCACTATACATTCAGTGGTTACCTTTATTTCAAATAAAATATTTACAAATGAAAAGATGAAAAAATTTCAAAAAGGCCTTCCTTCAATGAAAAAAATCCCATGGATTCTTCATTTGTCCCATATAGATCCCCATTCTATTTTGATTGTATACTACATCATGAACAACACCTATCTAAAAATCGGTAGTCATAAAACTCTCAATCATTATTGTTGTGGACTTATTATCCACCTGTCAATTCATGTGCTCAAAAAATCCATTTTCCCATGGATATCTCACAAAACAACCTCATGTTGTATTCCATGTTTCCATAGATAATTTTCAATTTAAATGTATTTGTATCTATTCAATTTTTAGACAGAATATCATTCATTGTCCACCAAATATCATTCTCAGTTATTTAGTGATATGTTTTCTTTCCATTGAGAAATTTCCCAGTTGTATGTGTGACCATCACATAATCAATTATATTATAATAACTAGTGATAATAATTAATTACCTTTCTCAACCTCATAAAGAAACATTTACCATTAAACATACATATATATTGATGAGATGAGGAATATTTGATGCCCTTTTCTTCATTGGACAATTTGAATTGATAAATATCACCCCTCATATGTAATAATCACATGTATTTTCTCATTCTTGATTTAGAGTGTGGAAAATCATTACTACAATTATATTATATTAATTTTCCATGTATTTATGGTTAGTGATACCAAAACTTTGATGCCACATTTTTTTCTTCTTCAATTTTCAGATAGAAAATCTTCTCTTCAATGCCATCTCGGTATGATTTCCCATCTATTTTCAAAACATTCATGATAGAATAAATATTCATTATATTTATAGTGAAACATTTTTTGTTGAATGTTACTATTTGTCCTAACTCATATAGTTTATTCAAACTCAGGAGATGGTGACATAAACCGTCCACATAATGAAATTCATTTTTCATTAACTCTCAATTAGCAATCTCATTACTTCCACTACCTTGGATATTTAATGCACCATCAATACCAAACCTTACATATCCATCTACCATGTTCTTAAAATTTTTTTAATATGTTTTCATATTACATTAGATTGTATGAGTATCCATAATTGATAATCTAGGTGCTACTATTCATAGTAGCTTTTAGAGAAACATCAGTGATATTGGATTTCTCAATCATCTTCGTTTCCATCAAAAAAATATAATATTGAGTGTATGAGGATAATAGTATCTCAAATATATTTTCCCTAATTTTGGGTCAATCATATTTATAGTCATATTATTGTGATGAAAAAATATTTTTTAGAGAAATTCTATCTTCTTGAAATTTGTTGTCTTCTCTCTTGGTTATTAATGAAACGTTCTTACATTTCCTATACATGAAATACGCAAAATTGTTTCCAAAGATAGATTATTTAAAAATTTATCCATAGAAAAAAAATTATATAAGAAGTAGGATAATCATTTTTCCTATATTTTTGACTTTATATTTCTTTAAAATTCAAATAGTTCCTCTCATCATAAAATTATGAGATGATATGACCTATATAGCCACATAATATACATTTCATAAGAGGAAATGTCTTTTCAATTATGTTTCACCTCATGTCCCCTTACCTAGGATATGATTTTGACTGATGATAATTTTGGTAACCATGAGAAATTTTTTTAGTTATCCTCCTAGATTGATTTGGGACATTCATTATTTGGACTTTAGGAAACATTGTGACATGTCCAGATTTCAATGAGACATTAAATTGGAACATTTTATTTCGATTATTTGATGAATCATCCTGACAAATAATCCCAATATTTCCAATTAATGTGGGTATTTGGTCATTCAAAACCCTTTCAACTCCATCAAAACCACTCTTGGCTCTCTCCAACAGCTCAACATATGATAAGTTTCGAAACCTAATTTTCTTCATTATTTTTATCAAATTTTTATTACATTCAAGTTTACTCATAATAATATCAACTTCTTCATCAAGTACCTCAACCATATGTTAAATCTCATCTTGTCTGGATGAAAGTTAATTAATGACATTTTCCTATTACTTGACTATGAGTTCTAGTTCTACCACATCTATTGTGATTTCAAAGGGATTTTACAGTTCTTTCATTACTTCATCCTATCATTCAGTTTCAGCATCAAGTTGATCAAAATTTTATGATGATTCTTCAACAACTTCTCTCTGTTTTATGCATTTTTTACTTTGATTCTCAAACCTTCCAAGGAAATCCTTATGTTTCAAACTGAGATCATCATTAGAGGTCAACTGATTATTAGTATCTTTATCACTAAATGGTTTTGACTTTTAAATGGTATCCATCATGGAAGCATGGGTTATAGAATTGAATTATGGTTTTATTCCTCAAATAATTCAATCTCATCATCTTATTATTAAAAAAACACAGTCTTTATAGTTTCATTTTGCATTATAAGTCTCCCTTTATTTGAAAACCTTTTAAAGTCTTCTTCATGATTACAGATTCACTTTCTTCATCATTTATCTTTCGTGAGCAATGAGAGGAAATGTGACAAATTCCTCTACAATGAAAAAAAATCCCAAGGTTTTATGATTTTAAATATTAATTTCCACTAATTTAATTTTTTATAAATTAGTTACATAATATAATTTTCCTCATTGTCTTCATCAAAACTACCCTGGAAAATATCCATTTTTATATGTATTTGAATTCTATTTCCAAATGTATTTTATTAATATCATCTTCTGGTTTGAATCTCATTTCATAATCCACCATGATACTCTAAATATTATCCAATTAATGTTTAGAGAGAACCCTTTCCTCATGTGCTAACAAATTTGGATTATACAGACATGGAATGCTTCTTGTGATTTTCTTCACAATTTTAATGTCTTTTATTTCATCAACACGAACTCGTATTTCTCCAACAGCATCAGTAATTTGATAGAAATTGTTATCTAAATTCATTTTAGGATGAATTTTTAGATAATAAAACCTGTTGTGTTGAACCTATATTTTTTCCTCCTTCACATTGTTTTTACGTCTATAAATATCCTCAAGATTTTACCACATGGAATTTTTTGAAGTAAAACACATCACATTTAGGTAGATTTGATAAGAAAGAGTTGTAGTGGTGGAATTCTATTATTTGGAATCTAAATCATGTATTATACTATCAATATTAGTTAAAGTAATCCTTGATAGATTAGTGACTTTTATTTTTTATGTAGTGGAAAAAATAAATTCCATTATAAGGAATCTTAGATGAGATGTTATCATGTTATTATGGATATGAAAATTGCTTCCATCAAAGAGGGGGACTCCCCTGACATTGAATGAGTTCTCCATGATATAAAATTACAGATTTAACACCAACAACCTATTAGCTATGATAACACTTGAGGAACCCTATAACAACCTAAGAGGGGATGGGAAAATCAGGGTGTAAAATATTTATTTCATTTTTATAGATCTTATACCTATGAAGGTTGGAACATGATAAACACTTATGATATTAATGTAAAAGAGTTTAAAAATTCACACACAGAAGGACCACACATCAATTTCATATGTTTCTCTAGTAAGTGATACAAAAAGGAGAATAAACTGAGAGATTGTTAGTTTTAAATAAATCCGCTAATCATCACTTGTTGGGGAATAATAAAATTTCTAAAATTGTCACTCTAGTTTTGGAACACTTCATTTTAATGGTTTTTGGAATTACACACAACGTCCCTCAGATTACATCGATCGACTCCCAGAGATCACTACTTTGAGATTTGCCTAAATCATTTTATCGACATGAAGGTCACATTAATTGATTGGCATTAATGTTTATGTCAATGTCTTTGAATAAGAATCTACTAGAACCTTATAATTAATTTAATGAAATTTGAAATAACTATTCACATAAAACTAATGTTTAATACAACATTTTTTGATGAACTATCGTGAAGATCAATACATAATGTGGCACAAATCCATTATAGAACAAAATCCCTCAAAAATATCACTGGGTCAATGTGGAATACCCCATCATCACAAAGCACCGATTTCATAGAAGCACTGGAATCAGTCAAGACTTTGGTATTTTTTCATGATGTTCATGTTCACATAGAAAAGTAATTTAATGGTGCTACCCAAGATTTGTGAAATTAGAGAAATTCTAGATTTCCTCGGAATAAATCAATAAAAATTATGTTGGGGAAGCCTAATATTTATAGGCTAATCCATTCACGATGCTCCAACTCCTCTTAGCATAGTTTTTTGTATCTTTTAAAAGCACCTTTGAAATGATTCTCCTTTCACATAACCCCATAATGATTCTCCATTCGTGATGCTTGTTCTAAACATGTAACATTCTATAAAACCCCATTGTTCTATCATGCAGATTAAATTCTCATAATCATGGAGATAACTATCACCATTCGCGATGCTATTCATCATAGTGAATATCAAAATAGTCTTCAGAAAACCCATTACTTTACCATTAATTATTTAAGGATGATTCTAAAAGAAACACTTTGCGATGCTAGCCCCTATCTCAATATTTGTTACCTAAAAATTTTAAAAATTAATTAGAAATGAAACCACCTTCAATAATATTTTCATCTTCAACTATGATATTAATATCCTTAAAAAATATAATATCATCTATGTAAGGATTGACAACAAACAGAAACCATACTCCATTTCTTGGAATAAAAAACAGTATCCCACACAAATAGTACTATTCATGATGTCTTTCATGAATCACAACTGTAGAGGTATCTCGTAGACACTTATCATGAATAAACCAGGATGATATAGTGCTTGAGGAAGATGAATCACTTGAGGAGAATATAATACATGTGTTCTATTAAAATAAAAAAGTGATTCAAGGAAAGACTTTGTTGATTGTTCATATATTGTGGAAAAATGGAAGTGTGCTGGTGGAGACATGGGAAATGGAATCATACAAGAAACCTCAATGGCCTAATATTTTTTTCTCATAATCTTAAATAATCTAGGGAGTGTAGCTCAAGAATGAGCTTTTACAATGCTCAGAAATTGTTAGATCACAACATTTTCTAGAGTTGTATCATGATTTATTATATGTACTATTTTTAATATTGTTATGTAAATTTTATTTAGGTTTTTCATTAATGTGAATTTTTGTGATTAATGAGAAAAATTGAATGAAACCTTGTTATGCATAGTTGGCGCCCAGTTTGAGAAAAGTGTGAACCCACACCAATTAAAAAATGAAACCATTGATAGTGGAGATTTGTGATGATGGTTAATGGTTTGTGAAACCATGATCCCTACTAGGAGTTGCAATGCCACCCCTAAAATAATAGGCTAATGGTTTGGGTACATGGTTAGTGAAAATTGTGCACTCATACACATAAAACTGTTGTTGAATTTAAATGCACCAGAAAATTAATTTCATAATCACCCGAATCCCCAAAACTCACATTATTTAACCCACAATTAGAAAAAATAGATTTTCATTCATTTTAGTGACATATGAATAGATTCAATCCAATTCTAACCTATTTTATTTTTGATTCAATGATTGGATCAACATTCCCCACCCTCCCATTAAGAGAGTCATATTCCTCTTCTTTTCCCATTCTTCCTTCCATTTTTTCGTATTATTTTAGTTGATGTTATTCCTAATTATGGGTTTGATCATGATCTAATATTGATGATCTAAATAGGATTATAGATATAGATCTAGATTATTGAGATATGTAGTTACTTAATATTGATTTAGGGTATTAGATTTGGATCTAGTTCTATGACATTATACAGCTCAATGTTTGTCGATTTCTTTTTTGGGGTATATTCATCAACGAACTGAGGTAGGTGGACTCATATTCAAATCCAATATTCATGATATTGATTTTTTGTAGGTATTTTGTAGAATTTATATTGTATATTAGTAATTATAATTCATTAATTGGATTAATTAATGTGATCAATTAATTAGTTGATGTAATTGAGAAATTATGATATTTAGGGATTTTTAAATAATATAATTAATTAGTGAATTAATTATGATATATTTGAATTATAAATGAGGCAATCAATTTTGGAATTAATTTTTAGATATTAAATTTTAATCTATGGATAATTAAATATTGAATTAATTTGGGATACTGACCTTGATTATGATATGAATAATTAATTATTAGAATTAATTATATGATAATGATATAGATTTTGGTTTGAATAGTTAATTGTTGTAATTAATTATAGGACAATGAGATTGTGAAATGAGTAATTATTTAAATAATTAATTATAGGTTTATCGGGATGTATTTCTTTACTACATAATTTGGAAATTAATAATTGTAGTTGATGTGATATAGTAATTTTTTTATTAGTAATTATTTGAGATGATTAATTAATTGTAGATTTAATTAATAGACATGACATTATTAATTAATTATAAATTTAATAAAATATATTGAGAAGATTAATTAATTTTTTATTAAATTAATATGTTTTGAATAATAATTAACAGTTCAGATAATTAATAAGTTGAAAAGATTAATTTATTATTTAGTTAATTAATTAAAAGATAAGTTTAATTAATTTTTGAGTAATCTAATGTGAGGGAGGAATTTTTTTAATTGTTATGTTAATTAATGAGTAAGAGATGGTTCATTAATTTTTGAATCAATTAATGAAATTATGAATGGTAAGAATAGAAATCATATGATAATTGAGATCTATAATGGTAACAATAACATTATAAAATAGAGATGAGATACAATGGTAATAGTGGAATTATAGACCATGATATACCATGGGCATAGAATAGAATTTGGAATGGTCTAATGAAACTATTGAGGATCATGTGTCCTTAGAATAATATGTAGTTATATTAAAAAAACAATAAATTGAAAATGTGATAAATATTTATTTATGAATTGTCTATATTTCTTTATACAACTACATACACTGTTATTGGCTGGATATTATTTGAGACATGGTTTGTGGTGGATTCTGATTTTTAGTCACACCCTTCATGGGATTCCTAATGGGGACCAGAATTAATATCACTTTTGTAGTAACATCTAAGATAAAATGTTATGTGGTAGATGTATCATTTTGGAATTGAGAATGGATGAGGGAACTATATTTGTTTTTGAGACCTACTTAAGACTAGTCAATAGATTTATATTTTAGTTTACATTTGAAACTGGAAATTTATTTATGCATGGAATGTTTACTACTTTAGTTTTTATGTTTTATTTAATTATATGGATATCATGAGGTATTGGTTTTTTAAAATGATAGGTTATTATGAAAATGTTTATTTATTTTTGATGTGGTAATAGTCTTATAGTAGATGTTACATTCTAACCATGATTGAATTATTAAACCCTATCTACTAGTCATAAGCGTCTGGCATATAGAGATGCTATCTTGAGGTGACATGGTAGTCTATCTTGGGGAACTAGTGTGTATCACATGGGATGGGATTCAACACATCATCATTCATGAACAAAACAATTTTACGAATAAATAAAATGTTGTGTGCACTCGACCCCTCACCCCTGGAATGGTATCTCGGAGGAGTTAGTTTTTTTTTTGTAGAAACCCCACCTTATATGGGTTAATTTCAATTTTACGAGCCTTCAAATTACCCCTAAAAAATTTGAGATGAACGGAACTGTAGGGATTATTTTGATAGAAAATTTCAAAGTGTAGGATACATTTGCATCCTTATCAAACAAATATCACTTTTAGTCACACAATCTATTAGTGTTTAAATGTTTGTGGTAGTGGGGGTCATTGGACTATAAATAGTGTGGGGGTATTTTTTCACCAAATATTCTTTTCTGATAATCTTCCTCTCCTAAAAACAAATCTAGACCATTTCGCTAACTCATGATATCTATGAAGAGATATATTCTTCAGTCCATTTTATGCAACATGTTTTTCATGATGATGCCACAATATTTAATGATATTGACAAAATTTTCCTCAAAATAATACATTTATAAAAAATAAATATATTTTATGATCTAGTATACACACTCAATTAAAACAACATCGAAATGGATACCTAGATTAACATGTAATTACAACTACGGTAGCTACCACTACATATACTTCCCAAAGAGATGAGGTGGCCAAAAATCCTGAATTTCCTCAATACATGATGTTCATATCTGATAATTTATAGCCATTTCATCTACTGAAATAATATCAGAGGGTTTATTTTATGAGAGACAAACTTCGACATTATAATTAATTATTGTTGGGTGATGTGGATATCTAATCCTATAATGTTATCACACTAATTTTTTTGGATCACCCATCATGACACACTCAACAGGTGGAATATTAATACTACAATACACCTCATCAAAGAATTAAAGTATTTATCCATATACACATTGAGTGAATCAATAGAAATAGTTTTAGGGGTATAACTAGTCGATAAATAATTCTCCACAAAATATAACAGAAATATTCATGCCAGCATTTGAAATTACCATGTTGGTTGCTATAAAGATCGAGGTCTTCAAGACGGAGGAAAACATATTGGTGAGTGAGTGTGGGAATATTGGGTACACATTAATTGTAATGATTATGGGTATAACCTATGACATATTAGTTTATATGATGAAGTTTGGATGTACCAGATCTATGTATATCGCCAACAAGATCTACTGTAAGAGATTCTCTGAAGGTGGTTGTCAGACATGAACACATTCCTAATTCATCAAAGGGATGTGGAGATCAACTTTTGGGATCATTATCATATTTACAGGATCCTCATCATGGAATATAAATATAATAAGTTCCTTATTGTTCAAAATTATTGGTTTAATATAGAGGAAAAAAATAATCTTGTTGAACAGTTGATCGAGGTATTGGTTATCGACCCCATTTCAACAAAGGAATCTGATTCAAGAAATGGTTGTTAATGTTCTTGAATGTTATTTTATAAAGATACTAGCACACCCAAAGTTGTGTATGATAGAATAGTGTATGAAGATACCAGGGTCCTACTATCTAATATTGGGCGAGGGAATTTATATGGAGTAATGATAAAATATGAAAAACTCACTGCTAGATTTTTGATACATGATCTTCCTAGAAGTGTTCCTGAGTGGAAAAATGGTACTGGTTTGGGATTCTTGTATGGGCCAATGACCAGGAATCTGGGGATGTAGGCCAAAATGGAGGCATAATAGTGAGTTATGTTAGGAGTCCCCATTATTTATAGGCTATACATATAATTTTGTAATATTATGAGTGGGAAAATACACATTTATATTTGTATTTTATTCCAATTTATACATGAATGGATCAAGTAAAACATTGGGGATATATGTTTGAATCCTAATTACCCATTTTATATCTGGTCTACACCATTATCTTCTCATAATTTCGGAGCTGTAACTGGTGATTCTCAATGAATCTAGGGTGATGGTGGGCATCAGTAAAGTTAGGAACATCAACATCATGCCTTTCCTATGAACAACTAGTGATATGGTAACTAACATAGAGCGTATCCTAACATAGAGGGAATATATTCATACATTCCATCGCATAGTGGTGGTTGCAAGGATTGACAACCATACTTTCTACACACGCTACAAATCAATGCAGCTCACTCAGTAGTTTGGAGGAATCAAATAGATCGTGAAGCAAGTGTACATGGGGGTACATGAACATAGGAACCCCATTAACCTTATTAATATATTCTGTACGTTCATGGGTGAAGGCACCAAAGAAAATATTATGTTGTTTCCATCAAATTTCCGTGTTAATGTATCATATAGTTATGTAGTTAACTGGGTCAGTGGAAAAACATGAAAGATTTTTCACCAATGAGTGAGTAAATTATAACTATCAAATTAGTTTCATGGGTAATGTATAGTGGATAAGTTTCCATTAATTTTGATTAATAGTAATGGATGGATTGAGCTGGGATTAAGTTAGGAGCTCAAGGTCCTTCCAGGTCATTTAAATTTTGGGTGTTGTCTATCCATCAAAAGTATCCACAAGAGTTGGTAGTGTGTTCCCACACTGATGAGAGATGGTATGAGGAGTGCCTAGGGAAGGATATGTTATATATATTTTGCTGATTGATGAACCCTTGTTTTTTTTTCTCAAAGTGTAATGTGATTTTATTTGAATATCACTGATTAATGAGCAGTTATGTTGGAGGGAAAACTGAGATGTGGTCATTTATTAGATTTTGGGAAAAATAATTAAAACATGAGTGAACATATAGAAGTGTTTATCCAATGTGGTATAAATAGATTCCTTCATGTTATGTAATAGGGAGGGTGAACCTACCACTGCTTGAGTGAGGGTGATGTTTGGTACACGGCCTAAATAAATGATCTCCACCAAGATTCTTTCCAATGATTCAATATATCCTACTTTAAACACATATTTTTTTGTTGTGAGGAGACCAAGAGTTCTGAAACTATCCATAAAAGCCCATAAAAGAGTGGGGAAGTCACTCTCGAGGAATATGATATCATTGAGCTACTCTTATGAGAGGTAAATATTATCATATAAAAATGTCAACATTATTTCCATCAGTACCTCTAACCCATGATCATGAACGATGCATGTGTCAAATTAGGAGATCCAGAGGGCCTCTATCGAGGGTAATGGGATCTCCAAACAATCACAATGTACCCCACCTGTGTTTATGTTACTGAGGTCTGATAGGAAGATATTTCAATTGAAGTAGTGAGCAAGAAATTTTCAGGCCCTCCTGTCCTCCCAACCATCTACGAGGGGTCCCTATAAAGAATTATAATTGTGTATCCCACTACTAGAGGAGCATGTATTTTGGATTCTCTCATCATTGGGATCCCCATTCCACCTCTATTTAGGTCTTTGATCCCCATTTATAATTATTCCATTGATGTCTTTTATATTTTCATGACTCTACTGCACTTACATTTTTTTTCTCATGTAACGTCCCTCCATTGAGATTATAGGTGCCATGTGGTGGGTGAATATATGCTAACAATTGGAAAAGAGTATCTAGTATGGTATACTAGATTGAGTACCATAACATGGATATTATTTTATTCACTGATTCATTTATGTCCCCATTTTTTATAACAAGTTTTGTCTAACCAATTTTTATACTTCTGTTTGAAATAATTTACCCAACTCTGTCTGGAATAATGATGAAAGAATGTTTTTCTTTATAAATTTGGTGTACACGAAGGATTTTAGATTATTTATCCCACGGTATACCTATCCATTAGGAAGATAGCTATCCAGGGTGAGCCAACCATTATTGGTTATCCCACCCTAATCCTAGTTTTGGAACATATTTTAAATGTGTCTATGGTAATGGGGGAGGCATAAAAGAAGGATAATATACCTTGTTCCATCTATGAACAGTTATACCATGACATCCCACCTCTCAACATAAACCCTAGTCCACCCTAGAGGATCCATGGGGAGGACCCTACCGCCAATGTCATTCAAAACATTTCTAAATATGTGTCTCTTCGATCATAAGACATGAAATATTATAGTTATGACGTCAATATAGAGAATCAAATTTTTTGGAATATGGAATGGAGAATATTGATATCTTTATAACATTCATAACATAATAATACATAGTGTTCCAGATGGGATTCCTCCATCATTTGTTGTAGAACATGGGGAAAGGTGATATGGATTCATGAGCTATCCATGCATTGACGCAAGTCTACCTTGTTGAGATGGTGGATGTAGAATTAAGAAAAGAGAGTGTTTCATAGTACAAGGAGAAATAAGAGGCTACCAAGGTGGTCTAGTTTTCTAGACGTGAACCTGGTCATCTATGTGAGAATGAACAACAACAAAAATCCATCATCTGTTCAAAAGAATATATATTATCTTCTAAAGCATGGACTACTACAGCTAACTCCAAATCATGTGTTGGATAATTCTTCTCAGGCACCCGCAACTTCTAATGACCCATACTTAACATAAATTGTTATTAATTCATAATTGAAGCATATTTATTACAACATATAACAAAACCATGATAGGGACTTTTTGGTATTGTTTATTTAGAAACTGGGAAACATAAACTACTTGTTCATAAATCATCTACACTATCTCTCATTTATTTCATCATATCTAGAGTTCATTTTTGAATATCCTAATTAATACCCTTCTTCCAATCCTAGAAAAAAGAATACATACAAAAGTGTGATCTCAAATTCTCAGTAAGGGTTTAGAAATATCAATCATATAATATTCATAAAGACAATACATTTTTAAAATCATATCCTACAAAAGATATCATAATATCGTGACATGGGATACATCGTAACAGTGAAATGTAATCCCAATAATCATAACATAAAACATGAATATTTTTGGAATAAACACATAATCATAAAAAATCATTTTATATTATTCAATACTCATTGTCAGGACCATCATAACGGACAAAGTCCATTATAGAACCGAGTTCACACCTCGTGCCAGTCATGTATTACTGAACCAGATTAATTTGTTGTTACAACCATGTTTATATAATGAGATATAAATCTTTACATAATGCATTGTAGGGATATATAGGTCCCAATAATCTCAAAATGAAACCATTCCTATGTTTGCAACATTTTCATAAATCATACATCATAGTGTAACTCGTGTAATAAAAACAGGATTCTTAAACAACATGCCATCATTACATTATCTATAAAAAGGAGTTAATAAAAAATAATTCCATGAGAACATAATAAATTAAATGTAATAATTGGGATAGATACGTAACCCTATATAATCATATATGGAAAAATATATTAGATAAAACACCTGAACTCAGATATTGTGGAAAATATTATTTCTTCTTCAATAGAATTTTCTTTTTTCAAAATCAGATTCAATTTTAAATGAAATGGATTTTGTTGAAAATAATAATGAAATATTGAATAGGAATAATCATGGAAATAATTCATTATTAAACCATAAAAATATGTTCATTCCATATCATTTAAAAACAACATTCTCATCGTACATATTATGGAAAAGTCAAAAATTACCTCATACGAAAAATGAAAAAATATTCATTTCATATCTTTAACAAAAACTCACTAATAGGTAAAATTGGATTTAAAAGATTATAGGAGGATATAAATAATATTACATATTGTTGAAACATGAATGTGAATGATAAATATGACCCCAGTAAGTACTTACGAATAAATAATCTTGGATAGAATGACATTGGAAAAGTTATAACTTACCTTAGTTCTGATATGCTTCGTATATATCCGAACCACCTATATAATGATTTAAATAATTTAATTTAATTATTAAAGAATAATAGTAATTGTAATGATATCATATATGATCATATTCTTATCATTTGTTTAGTAATATTTCATTGTTGCTCGTTACTCGGGGGTTCAATGCTTTACGTTCTTATGCGTATTTTGTCGAATAAATTATTATTCTTATTTTAGGATCTTGATATATCATTTACAGATTGGTATATTTATAATATATATCAAATTTATTCATTCAATTCGTTTTTATAGTCATGGTTTAATTAAGATCATGTAGAACGAATCACATTGCACCGTGGAGATGGTAATCCATACGTACGCAAGAACGACGATATCGTTACAATAATTTTTGAATGGTATTGTAGTGGCTGATAGAATATCTCAGAATTTTTATCATGTTATAATAATAATATATAGTTATTATTTACACTATTATATCCATCCAAGTAAGTTGGTGGTGGAAAACAGATTTCACCACGGCGTGGAGACGGTATTCCCTACGTACTCACGCGTGATGATTTCATTTTACTTAGGTTGGTTTGAAGGTGAAATAGGTTTTTTTGATATTTATAATATCATATTACTATATTAGTGATATTGATGTTATTACATTATAATGAATCAAATAAATAATAGGATGTATAAGAAAAAAGAAACTTGAATGAATCAGAAGAAGAGATTACCTTTTCCCCGACATGCCTATTTTAAACCTCCTCTTAGGGCACTAGAGTTGGTATCATGAGAAGACTTGAACCACTATGTTATAACTAGAGATGTTTAGAAGAGTAATTTTTATTGGTTGGCTAAACATGAAGTCTCAAAATGTTATTAAAAGGAGATGGAGGAGGTGCCCTTTAATAAGGGAGGAGAGGGGCACTTTTGAAAACCTCAAAAATATTAATTTATTATAAACTCAAATCCCACATAAAAAACATCCAAAATTTCTGAAATTATAATATTATATGAGATATGGTTGTAATATAATCATCCAATAAAATTTATACATGTTAGGATTTTATTTTAAACATTATAAAAAAAATTTCCTTATATTATCAATTTTATTTTATTTGTGGTAATAATATTCAAAATTTTAAATTTTTAAAATAATAACGTATGTGTTGTGAATTATTCATAGTTTGATACATTATGAAATTTTGTACTGTATAAGTTTCAATTTTGAATTTATAAAAAATTGTGATTTTTAGACAATTTTATAATATGTTATTTTCATAAAATAACAATCGTGTCAATTTTGACACTATTCATTTATTATAATTTAAATAAAATATAAATAGAAAATATGTTTGAACTAAATGACTTAATAGATTCATAACATTTCAAATTTATCTCTAAAATTCTTGTAGAACCTTAAATAGTTTATATAATAAATATTTTAATATTTTAATACATTTTGTAGATATATCAATCAATAAAATAATTTCTACATCACTATTGTGTCATCATTAATGATAATTATTTAATCCATAAAAATTATAAATTAATTTAAATGATTTAAGTAATTTTATTTTCTTCTTGTATAATATTAATATTTTATGTTTTATGAATTTCATAACAAAATTAAAATTATTACACTTATAATATATAAGATAGTGACATGTTGTCACTTTCTTTGGTTAAAATTAAAATTATTTGATTTTAATGGGAAAAATTACATGAAATGAATATATTATTACTCTTGGGTGATATGGGTCGAAATTTATTCATCCAATAGAATTTTTTCATTTGTTACTGTAATTTTATTATTTTATTTTTTCCCTTAATTACCCGATTTACCTTTAACTTTAGTAAATAAAAATTAACATAGTTATTATTCATAATATAAAAAAAGTAACCTATTAAAATAATATTGACCCAATGATTACAAATATTTAATCCATTTTTCAAAATAAAAATAATAAATGTTTCAGTAATTAATTTAAAATTATTCTCATTATTAAGAAAACATGTTTTAATGGTTAAAACATTACCACAGATTGAAATGTTTTTACCTATGAATTTAATGTAAAATTAATTCCAACGACATAAATTATATTTAATGGTAAAAATATATTCTATTTATAATTTTAAAACATTCTATAATATATTTTAAACATACAAATTATTTTCATGAAAAAAATTTTTTTCTATAAAAAATTAGTGTATTTTTACTATTCATCAAAATATGAATGTTATCAGAAAAGTATCAAAAATTTATCCAATGTAAATTTTTATATCATGATTCAAAAGAAGATGTTTATTTTCTCAAATTAAACTAATAAACTATTAAAAAATTAGATTTAAAATGGGTGTGCCATCAAAAGGCAGAAAAGTACATTTTTTTAAAAAATAATTCTTTTATACGAAAAATTGATTTTTACCCATATCATGTTTAAGATGAATTCTATTGTTATATAAAATTAAAAATGTGGTTAATACTATTTATAATGGCTAGTTTATATAATATTTTAATAACATTTCTCTATTTAGTGAAACTCAGTATTGCGTACAACACATTCTATCGAGGATGGTCGTTATTGCGTGTACTGTAAAGCATGTCAGTGTTATGGGTAGTGAAAGATTACTTTTGTGTGGAATATATCAGTAGACATAAATAATATATTATAAAAATATCCAGGTGTTTCATTCTGCACCCCTTAAAATACATTTCTCTATTGAAATTCGTCACTTCGTAACAAACAGATGAGGATACCTCTCCCTCATCATATCCTAAAGTTCCCATGTAGCTTCTCCTAATAGATGGTTCCCCCATAAAACATTCAACAAGAGAGTGGTGTTGATCTGTATAACTTTTTCACTATGATCCAAAATTTATATTGGCTATTCTTCATAAGAAATATCTTTCTCTAGTAGTACAACTTCTGAGTTTAGTACATGTGAAGGATCGGGTATGTACTTTCTCAGGAGAGATACATGGAAGACATCATGAACTTGACAGAGATTCAGTGGAAGCATCAATTGGTAAGCTACCTTTGCAAAATGATCCAGTATTTTTAAAGGACTAATATACCTAGGTCTCATCTTTCCCTTCTTTCCAAATTTCATTACTCTATTCTAAGGAGATATTTGTAAGAACACATTATCACCCACTTCAAACTCTAGGTATTTTCCTCAGTTTTTATCATACCTTTATTTTCGACTATGAGTTGATATTATGTGTTATTGAATAAATCATACCTTTTTTACCATCTAATCAACAAGATCAGGTCCTAATAGCTTTTTCCCCAACTTCATCCCAACAAGTTGTAGTTCTGAATTTTTTTCCATAGGGAGCATCATATGGAGCCATCTGAATATGGATTGAAATCTATTATTATAAGAAATTTCAACCAAAGGTAGGTGTTGATCCTAACAACCTTGGAAATCTATTCAACAAGTTATCAACATGTCTTTTATAGTTTGAATTTTCCTCTCATACTGACCGTCTATCTGAGGATGGTAAGAAGTGCTGATACTCAATTGTATATCTAGATAATGCTGAAAAATTATCCAAAACACAAAGGTAAAACTCATATCCTGATAAGATATAATCAAAAGTGGTACACCATGAAATCTATCTAATTCCATTACACATATCCGACAATGTTTATCAAGATATAAATCTTCTCTAATATCAATGAAGTGTGCTGGATTCGTAAGAAGATCACCAATAACACATATAGAATTATTTCATTTGGATGTTTTAAAAAGTCCTGTGAAAAAGTCCATAGTGACGTTTTCCCATTTCCATTCTGGTAAGGGTAATGGTTGTAACATCTCCTTAGATTATGTCTCTCATCATTATCTTGATGAAAATCTATGCATCGAGAGACATATTTAGCAACATGTCTTTTCATGACATCCCACTAGAAGTACTCTTTCAGATTCTTATACATCTTCGTGCTTCCAGGGTGAATAGACAATGAAGAAGAATGACCCTCATCAATTATTTCTATCATTAATTCTAGTATGGGAGTAACACAAACACTATTCTTGAACCTTATTATTTCATATCAATCAATGTGGAATTCTGGATCATTTATCACCTTCTTTTGTAACTCTACATCTTCTTTATATTCCTCTTTAATCTTCACATGTATAGATTCTTGAACATTAATTTGAGAAATATAATATTTTTCCCCTTCCATTATTATTCCACGATCCATCCATTGTAACACTATAAATATTGGCTCTTTTGTGATCATTATCATGTATAAGATAACATGGTATTGTCGACATAATTCTCCTGCCACCATGTTTTCGTTCCCAGGGTGGTGATTAATTGAGTAGTCGTAATATTTAATCAACTCCAACCATATTATTTGGTGCATATTCAGCACGTTTTGTGTGAGAAAAACAGTAAACTTTTAGCATCAGTATAAATATCCCACCTTTCAACATAATGATAAAGCCTTCAAATCATTAATGAAATAATTACCGCCCCTAACTCCAAATCATGAGTTGGGTAATTTTGATCATGGATTTTCAACAATCCTGAGGCATAATCTATAACTATATCATTTTTCATGAGGAAACACCCAAATCCCTTCTTGGATGAATCAGTATAGAATAAATATCTTTCTCCACAACAAGGCAATGTGAGCACAGGTGCACTGGATAGCCATCTTTTTAACTCCGTGAAATTCTCTTCACACTCCTCCGTCCAAATGAACATATCTCCTTTTCGAGTCAAATTAGTGACTGTATTAGATAATCATGAAAAATATTTCACAAAATGTTGATAATACCAAACTAATCCAAGATAACTTCAGATCTCAATTACTATTGTTGGTCTCGACCATCTTTAGATAACCTCTGTTTTGTTGGGTCTACAGATATCCCCTCTTTTGAGATTATTTGACCCAAAAATGAAACTTTTTGAAGCAAAAAATTAGACATGGTAAATTTAGCATAAAGATTCTTCTTTAATAGGGTCTTTAATACAATTTTCATGGGATCTTCATGTACTTCCTCACTCTTTGAATAGACAATAATATCTTCTATAATGACTACCACAAACTAATCAAGATAGTTTCTAACGACTCTATTCATTAGATCTATAAAAATATAAGGGAAATTAGTAAGACCAAATGGAATCACTATAAATTCCTAGTGTCCCTACCTTGTATGGAAACACGTCTTTGGTATATCCTCCATTTTTACCTTTAATAGTTGATACACAGAACTAATATCAAATATGAAAAAGTATTGATCTCCACGTTGTTTGTCAAATAAGATATCAATGCATGGGAGAGGATATTTTTTCTTAATATTGATCTTGTAATGTTCTCAATAATCAATTCAGAGTCTCATTGACCCATCATTCTTCTAGACAAATAGAACAGATGCTCCCCAAGGTGATGAACTAGGGCGTATGAATCCTTTATAAAGATTCTCTTGTAGTTGCTTTTTCAATTTCTGCTACTTAATTGGGGCCATTCTATAAGGTTTCTTTGAAATTGGCATTGAACCCTGTATGAGTTCAATTGAATGTTCAACCATTTGAGATATATAATTTGTGTATTCTTAATCGTGAGTTTCTCTCCAACCATTTGAGATATATAACCTTCATTAATTTGAAACGAGACCCATAAGATGGAAGATATTTCCACAGGAAGGTTACATTCAGCCTTTCATCAATAGATGATCATTGATTGATATAGAATATGAAATGTGATTACCTTAATTGGCAATTGATAAGAGCTATATATAAGGATAGAAAATCCAAGACAAGATTCAAATCAAATTCCACTATAGGAATGGTCACAAGATATGAATGAATCACTTTCCCACAAACTTCAATCGAAGACGAATTGTAAACTTTTGATGTGACTGTTGTGCCATTATGGGTTGTCACAACTAACTAAATATCTAATTTTTTAGTTAATGTGGCGATACCCACAGACAAATCATCCGAAATAAACGAGTGGGTGGACATAGAATCAAATAAAACATTTTCTACTTTAGAGTTGATGGTAAGTGTACATTTCACCACTTCATTATTGTGCTCCACATCGCCAATAGAAATTACATGTGATTATCCTTTTTCGTTAGCCTTATGAGTTTTTTGACATCGATCATCATCAACAACCTTGGATTAGGGAATTTAGTTGCATAATACCCAATTTCTTTGCACTTATAACATTGAAGTGTAAGAGGTGCATTCTATGTATCATTTTTTTGTCTACAACATTAGACATCTTCTTCCCATTACATTGACATTAAATTTCTCAATGACCTTCTGTTCCACACATAAAACATTTACATGTCCCGTTAAGACAATTCCTTCCATGTTTCTTTCCATGCATTGATCATATGCGAAAACTCGTCTTCTTTTCAGTGTGGCCTTTAGATTTTCCTTGGAATTTCATTTTCCACTTCTTATCAAACCCATATGACTGACGGGTTACTCCAATCTCTATATCAACCTTTATATTAAATAGAATATTTTCCTCATAGATATTGAAGTCACTTATGGAAAATTCCATTAGAAGACTTCGTTTTAAGCCACTAAAGAATCAATCGATTTTACTTTCAGGTTGGATAATAATTCAGAAGCTTACCTTTCAAGTATTGTAAAGTTTTATTCGTAGGTACCAACTTATTCATCATCCTTTTTTTAGTTCAATAAAATCCTTTTACATAATTTTTGTGGAAGAATATGAGGGAAGTACTTATTGAAAAATATGTTCTTGAACTTGTCCCATTGCATCGACTCAATTTCTTGTCTTTGCCTCATATTCTTGATAAGATTCCACCATTGATCAAATTCACCTTCCAGATGATATATTGTTAAGATGACTTTATCATGTTCATAAAATTGTAGAACTGAAAATATCTTTTCAATGGTACTAATCCATTATTATGACAATAATGAATCACAAGACCCACTAAATGAAGTTGGACGCTACCTCATAAAGGATTCAACAAAATGTTTCTCTTTCCTTTTCTTTTTATGATGTCCTGCATTATTCATAGCTTGAGAAAGTTTTGTGAGAATGGATACATGATTTTTCATTCCATCTCCCATAAATTTTGGTTTCTCAAGGGGGCAATCCTTCCATTTCCTGTCTCATTCATTATTAACACCACTCCTTCGAGTTTCACCCATTGACTAATACCAATAAGCATTGTGTGAGAAACACTAATCATAATAGGGAAACCACAGAATAAAGAATAAAATTTCACACTTTAGGTCTTGTCATAGGTTATTCATGGCCATTTCTAAAACACTATGATTGTGTCATATGCTTATAAATACCCATAGTATTCTTACTAATATGTTCACATTTTTATTTCCAAAGGTTGACTATACCATTCCACTGATTCAAACTATAATGACCCATTCTTTACAAACATTGTTATTACTTCATAATTGAATCATATTTATTACCACATATAACAAAACCACAATTGGACTGTTTAGTATAGTGTCTTTAGAAACTGGGAAACATAAACAAAATGTTTATAAATCTTCTACATTTTCTCAAGATTATTTCATCGTATCTAGAGTCTGTTTTGTCATATCCTACTTAATACCCTTCTTCCTGACATGGGGAAAAACACAAAATGGTGAGCTCAAATGATCAGTAAGGGTAAACAATGGAAATATCAATCATATCATATTCATAAGAACATAGCTTTTTGAAAATCTTATCCTTCAAAAGATATCACAATATAACGACATGGGATAAATCGTAGTAGTGAAATGTAATCCCAAAAATAATAACATAAAACATAAAACTTCATGTCATACACACATAATCATAGAAAATCATTTCATATCAGTCATGACCCCTTGCCAAGACCATCATAGCGGTGACTGTCCATTACTAAACCGAGTACACACCTCGTTCCAGCCCTGTATCACTGAACTAGATTAAAATTCCGTTCCATCCATGTCAATATCATGAGATATAAATCATTACCTAATGCATTTGAGGGAGATTTAGGTTCCCCCAATCTCATAATGAAACAATTATTATGTGTTCCAAGAATTCATAAATCATACATCATAGCATATCCAATGTAATAAAAATGGGATTCTTAAACATCAGGACATCATAACATAATGTATAAAAAGGAATTCAAAAAAAATTCAATATTAACATAATCAAGTCAATGTAATAATATGGATAGAAATATAACCCTATATTATCATAGATGGAAAAATAATTTTGACAAAACACATGAACATAGTTTTTGAGGAAAATATCATTTCTCCTTCAAAAGCATTGTTTTTTCTCAAAATGTAAATGAAAGGAATTTTTTTGAAAATAATAATGAAATATTACATTGGAATATTCATGTAATTAAGGCCTTATGAAAATGTAAAAATTTTCTCAGGCCGTATAAGTTAATAAAACATTCTACTCTAAATATTTCTGGAAAAGTTGAAAATTACCTCATACAGAAAATGACAAAATAATCCTTTGATATCTTTACCAAAAACTCAAAAATAGGTAAAATTGGATTTAAAAAATTGTAGGAGGATATAAATACTATTATATATTGTGTAAACATGTATGTGGATGATAAATATGACCCCAGTAGAAATTACTCATGTATAATGATTCAATTAATGTCATTGACTTATTTAAGAATTATATTCATTGTTATGAAATAATATATGGTCATATTCTAATCTTCTTATTAGTAATATTTCATCATTACTCATTATTCGGGAGTTCACTGCTTTACGTTCTTATGCATGTTTTGTCAAATAAATTCTGATTTTTTAGGTTATTACTATACCATTTACAGAATGGTATTAGTATAATATATATCTGATTTATTTATTCAATTCGTTTCTATAATCATGGTTTAATGAAGATCATGTAGAACGAATCACGTCGCACTGTTGAGACGGTGAGCAGTACGTATGCACAAGTGATGATATCATTCCCATTTTTATTGAATGGTAATGGAGTTGATAGTAGATAACTCAGAATTAGTATCATGTTATAATAATCATATATAGTTAATCTTTATACCATTATATCCATCCATGTATGGTGGTGGTGGGAAACAGATTACACCACGACGTTGAGACGGTATTCCATACGTACACACATGTGGTTATTTTGTTTTTTGTATGATGGTTAGTAGGTTAAATAGGGTTGTTTCATATTTATAATAACAAATCAGTATATGAGTGATACTGATATTATTACTTTATCATGAAACAAATAATTAAGAGGATGTAGAATGAGAAAGAGTTTGATATAATTGGTATAAGAGATTTCCTCTTCCTCGATGTTCATCTTTAAAACCTCCACATTGGGCACTACAGTTTGTTTTTTGAGAAGACCAAAACATCAATGATATAACTAGGGATGTTGAGAAGAATAATTGGTATGGGTTGGATGATCTTTATGGATCAAAATGTTGTGAAGATGATAGGGAGAAGGTACCCTTTTATAAGGGAGGAGAGGGGCTCTTTTGGAATCCTCAAATATATTAATTTATAATAAAATCCAACCCCACATAAAAAACATCCAAAATTACTCAAATTATGATATTAGATGATATAGGGTGGTAATATCATCAAACAATAAAATTAAACTTGTTAGGAATTTATTTTAAACATTATCAACTTGATTTAACCTTATTTAATCAATTTAACTTTATTTGTGATAATAATATTCTAAATTTTAAATTGTTATAAATAATTACCTATGTGTTTTGAAATTTCCATAATTGGATACATTATGAAATTTTCAACCATATAAATTTTAATTTATAATTTTTTAATATTTTTTGATTTTTAATCAATTTTATAATATGTAATTTTTATAAAATAACAATAGTGTCAATTTTGAGAGTATTCATTTATTTTAATTTAAATAAAACATACATAAGAGATATATACGAACTAAAAAATTTAATAGATTCATAACATGTCATATTTATCTATAAAATTCGTGGAGAACATTAAATAGTTCATATAATATTTATTTTAATATTTTTAAAACAAGTTATTTGTAATATCAATCAATAAAATAATTTCTACATCACTATTGTGTCATCATTAATGATAATTATTTAATCCCTAAAAATTATAAATAAATTCACTTGATGTATATAATTTTATTAGAGTTTTTAGGCTATTAAAATATGATGTTTTTCGATGATTATCACTAAATTAAAATTATTACACTTATAAATTATTAGAGATTACATGTTGTCACTTTCTTTGATTTTATTAATAACTATATCATTTTCGTTGTCAAAATTCCATGAAATTAAACTATTCAGACACTTCTGTGATATGGGTCGACTATTATTCATCCAATATAATTTTGGAAGGTGTTAGGATAATCTTATAATCTTATTTCTACCCATAATATCCTTATTTACCTATATCATTAGTAAATTAAAATCACCATATTTATTACTCATAATATCAAAAAAAGTAACCTATTAACATAATTTAGAGCCACTGAATCCAGATATGGAATTAATTTTTAAAAATTCAAAACATCCAAGTTTCAGTAATTAATTAAAAATTAATCATGTTGTTAAAAAATGTGTTATAAAAGATAAAACATTTCCCATGATTAAAATGTTTTTACATATTAATTAAATGTAAAATTAATTCTAATGACATAAATTATATTAAATGCTAATAATATTTTTTATTTACACTTTTAAAACATTAAATAATATATTCTAACCATATAAATTATTTTCATGAAAAAAGTGGTTTTCAATTAAAATTTATCGTACTTTTAATATTATTAAAATTATGAATGTTATCAGAAAAGTATAAAAAATTTATCCATTGTATGTTTCATATCCCGATTCAAAAGAATACTTTTATTTTGTCTGATTAAACTCATAAAATTTTATGATATTAGATTTAAAATGGGTGCACTATCAAAAGTTGGAAAAATGTATTATTTTAAAAAATAATTCTTTTATCTGAAATATTGATTTTTTCCACATAACATATATAAGATGAATTATTTTGTTATATAAAATTCAAAATGATTTTAATATAATTTAAAAATACAATTTTATATAATACTTTAATAACATTTCGTTGTTTAGTGAAACTTAGTATTGCGTACAACACAAGCTATCGAGGAAGGTCGTTATTACGTGTAATGCAAGACAAGTTAGTGTTCTGTGTAGTGAAAGATTACATTGGTGTTGGGTATAACGTAATATACAAAAAAATATTTCTCATAAAAATATCTGTGTGTTACACAACTACCTTGAACAATAAGAAACCACATGATCTCATTGCATGAGAACACAACCCAACCCCGATCCTGAAGAATCACAATACACCACATACCCCTGTCCTGATTCTAGAATGATCAAGATAGGTTCCAATGTAAGTCTAAAATTCAGTTCCTTTAAATACTTTTGCAATAATTTAATCTATTAGAATGAAGCATTATTTTTTGTCATATCAATCATTGGTGAATCTGGTCATGACAAATCACGCAGAAAGCATCAAATAGTAACTAGAAAGACTAAGAAAACTTCATATATTGAACACATTCATCAGTGGTATCCAATAGATAACGACTTCTATCTTTTCATGATCAACAAAAATGCCTTTGTCAAAAATGTAATTTACAAGGAAACATACTTCTTGTATCCAAAAATCACACTTTGATAATTTGGCATACAAATGTTGATCTCTCCATATTTGTAACACTATTTCCAGGTGCACATCATGATCAAACCTTGACATTGAATAGACTAAAAGGTCATCTACAAATACCACAATCAAAAAATCTAGATATTGGGGAAATATCATATTAATCAATTATAGGAAGACAGCTGGTGAATTTGTTAGACCGAAAGTAATGGCTACATATTCATAGTGGTCATATCTATATCTGAAAGTTGTCTTTGTAATATCCTCTTTCCAAACAATCAATTGGTGATTTACTGGTCAAAAGAAAATCTTCGAGAACTACTGATCTCCCCTAATTTATCAAATAAATCATCAATGATTGGATGTGGATATCTATTCCTTATCTTAACGTGGTTATGTTTACGGTAATCAACACACATCCGAAGAGTTACATCTGCATTCTTCACAAACAAAACCAGTGATTCACATCGAGACATACTTGGTCGAATGAAACACTTTCATCACAGCTCCTCTAGCTGCACATTCAATTCCCATAACTTTGTTGGTTCCACACAATAAGATGGAAGGGAAATAAGACTGGTCCCATAAAAGAGATAAATTGTGAACTCCACTTCCCTTAGAAGTTATAACCGTGAGAAGTTCTTGGGAAAGACATCTGGAAATTGATCCATAACAGCTGGAAAAATATTTTCCTTGATGTCTTCCATTGATTCCAAATTCAACGCTGCTAATTGGTAAGATATCATTCCCACCATTGGTACCAACAAGCTATTTTTACCATGCTTTATAGTCCTCTCTCCTCTAAAGATATTCTTGATACCATCCTCATTTATGAAAAAAAAATGTCCTCCAATAATATTAAATTTGAGCCATGAACGTTGTCATCAAATCTATACCTAGGATTACATCATAGACATCCATATCCAACATCATGAAAACCCATTTTAACACAGCTCCATAAAAAGTTATAAAACATTCCCTACACATAAAGGATTGACATTATCTTTTAGAATATCAGTTTGCAGTTTCAAAACATAAGGCATCATTTCTGTTTTTAAACATTGAAAGTCAACATCATGAGAATCTCTTAATGAATGAGATACAACAGTATCGAAGAGCACGAACACAAGGGAAGAATTCAAAAGTACCGTACCTCTCGCCATAAATGGTCTATCTTGATCATCACCCATCATCTGCTCAGTTACACACCATTTATTCATCGCTGCACTGTTCTCTTTGTTGGCTTGATGAGATTTCCCCATTTGAGGAGCCATGTTATACTGAGAATCACCATGGCTAGATTTGTTATGATGATGAGACTAATTCTGCAATCCTCGTCCTGTCGAAGCATAAGATGCTCACGATGCCTGAGAAGTGTCCCAAGCACCTATCCTAGGATCCCTGTAATAATAGCAGTAATGATGACATATCGTAATGAAATTATGACGTACTCTAGGTTTCTTCATTCAATCTCACATTATGTGGTTAATCAAACCACATAGAAAGCAACCTTCTTTGCTCTGGGGTCATAGAGGAAGGTTCACTAATCTGACCATCTGGTATTGATTTACACTTGAACCGTATAAATAGGTGTCCCTTTTCCTCTTGTTCCTAACGATTATGATCCCACCATTTCCTAAAGGTATCATCATTCCTCCTCTTATCAATATCGAGATATCATGTTCAACAACATTCTCTATATTCACCATCCTTGTATAATCTAAAATACAGAGCACCAAAATATTTGTTTGAATCTCTTGTCTTATCCCCAATTATAGGATGTCTACCTTCAAAGATGGACTTACTTCAACCTATGGTTCAAAATAGACTAAGTTCATGATCTTAGCTGCATACTCTATGATAAATAGGCTCACCTGTTTTTTGCTGAAGAAGTCTTTAATTTTCTTGATTTTGAACGTGTGAGGATAGAATTGTTTGTTGAACAGTTCTTCAAAATCCTCCCATTTTAGGCCTTCATCCAATTTATCCTGCACTGCTAAATCCAACCACTGACATGCAAGATCCTCGAGCATATAGGTTGCCAACATGTCCCGGAGCTCTAATGGTGTGTCGATGAAATCGATGTTACAATTCATCCATCTTAGCCACACCTACACCTTTATGGGTTCAGCAACACCCCAGAAATTATATGTATTTTTCATCTTGAATAGGATGGTATTATTCACATCCATTGGCTCATTCATTCGGTTCACCATATCCAGATCATGAATGTCTTGGACAATACTCTGAATGAACTCTTTGTTCACCCATGGTTCAGGTGCAAACACACTCTTAGCAGCATCTTCAGGTTGGTTCTGACGATGCCTACTAAGTGCCGTATTCTAAACCAACAACAAACGACGTCAATATCACTCTCTAGAAACTGATGTATTAGAATTTTAAATCCAAAAAGTCAACTATCACAAAATTGTTTTTAAAAAAAATTTCCATGTTCAACAATTTTTTAAAACATTCTGTATGCTTTTTTATAATCAAATAATTTTAAAAATACCATAAAAATTATCGTTTTCAAAATATTTCATCTGAAAATAGATTCTGCTTTTTTAAAAAAATTTATATCATTGCACAAAATAATAAATCATTCCTCACAATAAGATATGCAATCATATTTTGAATTAATTCCTATAAAATTCATGTCATGCTAGTCTCAGTGGATAAACCCATGATAATGAGATTTCAAAATTCAGCTAGTGTCTCCAAACACATATTTACCAAACTCCCTGTTAACTTGATGTTAAACGTAAAATGTATAGCGACATCCTTCAATGCTATACATTTCACGTTCTGTCAATCCTACTCCTGTCTTTGATTTTAACCCAAGGAATAGATGAAAAGGAATTCCAACACCAAGACCATGAACACATATGATTTATACAACAATGGAAGGATCTTTGATACCATTTGTAACATGTCACCCCTACCTCATTTGCATGAGGATGGGATGAGGGTTACATGCCTTAAGTGAAATTCCCAAGGTCCCAAAGGCTGGAAAACCACACTGAGGGCTTCGAGAAATGATTGGGGAACATTTTTCCCTTGAGAAAAAACCATCTAACCAAATGATCCACATTCAAAAAACTACATGATGCATTTAAAAAAAACTCATACATTACCAAAATGCAACTACACTATTCCACAATACAACCCACAAACCAATACAGCCAAACACAATATCATAGTACTATTAAGAACACTAGACACGAGACACCGAATAATCCAAGAAACACTGCAGAGCTCCACAACAAACTCCTTACTCCAAGCACCAACACATATCCCAAGAATATACATGAACCAGTGGTAATGAGATGCTTTTTCTTTACTTGTATCCCGGAATACTAAATCTGATAAATCACCAAATTTTCAAAGAAGGGGTGAGTATAAAATATAGTATATTTCCCCTAATGACTTCCCTACTCAGACCACTAGTATAGAAGAGTTAGAAAGAATAATATAAAATAGTTCATAAAAACGATTTTCTCAAAAATATTTTATAACTAAATATAATCATGTTTCCAAAACCACTCATAACAAAAAGCATTAAAGTGCAATTGATACCAAATTTCCAACCAGTTATTTTTCTAGAAAAAAAACCAGACAAGCTCTAAAACGATTTCACAATATCCTTTTTTTTAATACCCAACCATTCCCCAAACCATGTAACCATCCATGCATGCTATGATATAATAGTTCCATATTAATTAGTGGGTTCTCATCGATCTACAATGTCTTCAGAAGGTAATTATTTCCCAGGTTCCATTAAGCATTGGGCATCGAGCAGAAGGTCATATTTCAACCAGGACCCATGTATAAGATTCCCATGTGCCATTAATCCATTTTCACTGAGCCCAAGGACATATTTCAACCAAACCCTGTATTTGTAACATGAAGTACACCACATATTCCCAAAAATCATGCAAAAACAACCATTTCAATCAAAACAACATTTTATAAAAAAACTATTTATGTCGAAACCATTTTAATTCAAAACCATTTCATTTCCAAACGATATCAATATAACTCCATTTTTATTGAAAACCAATTCTATCAAAGTCATTTCAATATCAAAATATTTCAATAAAATAGAATTATTATTGAAAACTCATTTTCATCAAACCATTTACACTTCCATCATATCAGTAATTTAAAATAATCATTTTAAATTGATGAAGCCAAATCAGATTCCACAACAATTAACTAAGATTTCAAAATTTCACTAAAACAAAAAATCATCACTAAGGAAGATTTAGTAAAAACATTTAAAAATAAATTTCCAATCAAATTATCCAATGAAAAACTACGAAAATAAGTTATAGTAAGAGTAGTCGAGAGAGAAGCATCATACCTCAGTGGTTTTGATGAAAACTATAACGAATGAAGAACGTTCAAGAAAACCAGGTCGATTCACTATGAACATGCCTTAGATATATTCTCTTAGCAAGACCAAGACCAAATCTTATCATATTAGGAATCCACATAGCTATTTCTACAAACAACAGTCCTAGATCTATGAAACATAGAGAATAGGTTATGTAGATATATGAAACCAATCAAGAATGAAGAAGAATGTCTACAAAACTCATGAATCCAGATTTGAGTCGCTAAGAGAAGCCTTAAGATCATCTCTAGAATGAGGGTAGAACCTTTTTGACCTTAAGAGAAAAAAACACAAGATAAGTCCTCTTATGAGGAAAAATATCCATTTAGAGGCAAAACATGTGAGGTCAACTTTTTTAGGATCTCGCATAAGTGTTCTCATGGTTAGTTCGCATGGTTAAGACAACCCATGCTCTAAACGTGTGTTAGATACGACCTTGGAAGAACATTACACGACCTCCTAGCATGATCTCCTTGAACCATGCTCCAACCGTGCAGGAGAAACTACCTCAAATAGTAAAATATGCAACGTTTGGCTGTATGGTTAGACAAATAGTGCGCCGACCATGTGACATCCCCTTTTCCTCACAACTTCATTCCAGGTTCTCCCAACTCTCCCATTCATCACCCATAACAATTAAACCCTAAATGGAATCAAGTAAGGGTTACATTCAAAAAACCAGGGGTACGACAATAGTTTTCTACAATTTACCAAATAATAATACAAGATTAATGGAAAAGCTATGATAAGTCATTGTGGAATCATTTGAACGATTTCACTAAACATGGTCTCAAATATGATTCATTACAAGGACCCATGAGTTCCTCTCCATATGCCAGATGATGTTGACCGATAGCGAGGGCCTATGGTGTGTCTGTGGAGTGACTATGCCATTATCATATGGTAAAAAACATCATAAATAACTAGATATCATCAAATATCTAATAAAGAGAGTGAATAATGAATAAATAAATGAAATGGAACATGATGTAATAATAAACGAGGTGATATAGAAGCTACAAAACATGATATATAAAACCCGTCACCCAAGAGGCTTACGATACATACCCTATTACATAACGTAAAATAAAAATAAAGTACAATAATCTAATATTAACTCCATTTCAACCAGCATACCTAGTCTTCATGACATTGTAAAACTACATTAGCCTAATCATATGAATCCACATGATAGACCCCACTCAGTCATGATTCTTTGGGCATCATCTATATCCACCATGCATCTATGCTCAACATGAATGGAATACTTATGGTTTGACTGCCCATAGAGTTGCACATATATGTGTGAGAATGTTTCTCATTATGAAACCCTAATAATGAACCTATAAATCTTCCACCATAAGGGTATTCCCATAAAATATACTCAACCTAACCGAGATACAACTATTGGTATAGAAAAACAACGTGATTCAACTGTTAATCCCCAGTTTTGTGATCTCATTCAACCAATGATGTTTATCTTATATATATATATATTTATCACTTTTTGAATATATATAAATATTCCTATTCAAATATATACATAAATATTAATTTCCATGCGTAAGGTGGAAGAAATATCATAAAACACCAGTACTCGATACTATGGTATGTACTCCTGATCACTTGGAAATATTGTACAAACAGAAGTGAGATGGATGTCGTACAACCCAACTATTGTATAATTAAGTCATTATTTTTTTTCCATATTCCCTATCAATAATAACTTTATCGTTCAACACCTAAATGTCTCTGAGAAAAGGTTGTCCCCATAGAGGGTTACTCATCCTAACCCTAGGTTTGTCTATACTCTCCTCCAATCACTATAATAATGTTTTATAGGGAATTGAATCTATAAATCCAAAAAAATATTATAGTGTTTTATTCCATGTGTGACATGCCATGTAATTCAAACCAATGTGCTAGTCCTAGGTCACAATACATTGGCAGTCTCAATATTCAGAATCTAATGAACCCCAAGGGTCTATCCCTTTGGAGAATTGTAAGGAGATCAAATAAATGAGACTCCATGACCACCCTATAGGTATCTAATTAGTAGGATAGAAGTCATGCCAATCACCTAGGAGATAATAAACATCAATTAGTATCTAATATGTGAAACATCATATCTTACACTATGTTCTTGTAATTGATCAGGGAAATATAAATTATTCCTACCACACAGGAAAGAGTAATAATCCGTGAGTATAAATAGATCAATTAGAGAGTATTCATCCTCACCAAATGTCAATAATTGGATATGTTATTATTTTTGAGCATATAAAAATTTGAGGAGTGTCGATTCAACCTTATCACCTGAGAGAGTGGAATCATCCACACGTGTCATTACATGTGATGTGATTCCCATATATCAAAATTTTTATCTCAAAAGATTGATCTAGGAAGAACCTTTTGTAATACCAATACTATAATAATCAAATATACATGCTCAAAATCATGGTTATATGTAGTACATGTGGGTATTTCAGTAAATATAATGTATAACATAGATCAAATTCATATTCAAATGAATTTTTTTTTGGGAATACCGATAATGAAAATGAAAAATCCTTTGAAGATTTTCCTCTGTCCAAAATAAAAAAATATTTATTTAATCAGTCTCATTAGCCACAACAAAGGAACCATGTTAGGTAATCATTACTAAAGAATTAATAAACACATGAAAGTAAAAATAAAACAGTGCACTAGCTAAAATCCAGAAACTAGAACAACTGCCAAATATAGAAAATATTACATGTTCGACTTTGGTTCAATGGTGACATCCACTATTATCTCTACCAAAAATTGATGTACTAGCTTCGGGTCAGTAAAACATTGCGGAAACACTATGTCCTTTATGTTAAAAAACTAGATATGAAACCTACTTATGATCATAAGGTCTATGAATAAGTGAAAACATCTTACTTAGGATCTTATACCATGGAGGAAAATGGTAATATATCATATGAAATCATTGATGGCAAGAAAGAAGAGGAATCATACACGAGAGCCTCAGAATAGTACATAAGAAATGGTATCCATCATGGGACCCTTAAATCAACCATAATTAATAGATGAATCCACTATGGGATCCTCATAATAGTGTACAATAGAAGGGATCCAATATCTAAATCATTAAGTTATCATTAAGAGATGGAATCCCTCACAGCACACTCAGTTGTAGAATGATAAAATTGGAACCCTACATGGGATCATGTATGTCAAATGTATATTGAGGAATCCTATAGGGAATCCTAATAATAAACTCACCTCACAGCCTCATAACATAGAAGGACACATCTCATAAGGGAGAAGTTCTCAACATAGACTATAATAAAGCATTGGACCAGTGATATGGATCATGCCCCATCTCAGATAAAAACTAATTTTCAAGGGGGAATGGATTTAAATTTTTGTGGAAATACCTCTTGATTCTAGAAAATCCTGAAATTCCACTAATGATACCATAAATTACCAGAATGGTTTCACTATTGTGATCAACGAAAAATGATCATCACATTGGAATACTCATTGGTCCAATTCTAACTCATAGGAATGAATATACAAAAAAAACCTAAAAGTATATAAAAGTAGATAGTACATGACATGTCTGCCATGTACAGAATCTGTTAACCCAAATCCATATATGGGAATGTACCTTAACAAAACATGGTGTAAAAAATCTTATGGACATGACATGTTCTTAATGTACACTACGTGTACCCTACACGGGGTTACATCCAATGTACATCAAATAGAACAACCATGTATATAACTTAACCATGTTCCTATAAACAATGAAACACCTACATGGGGCCATCTTATGTAATCTACATATCCATGTGCCCCTAAATAGGTTGTTTTTTTAGATACAAAGCTATTTGGCTGAGTAATTTTACAATGAATGTATTACATACATGGTGTGAGCGTGTAAATTATCATCTTCTTCAAATAAGAAATTCCCCTAATGTTTGTTCATGAACTACATTTCATGTTATCATGATTTCTGAATGGGAAATCCCTCAAATCACCCCCCCCCCCCAATTCGCACCCAAATACAATAGATCAACTAACTGTGGGAAATTTTCATACATGATAAGAGTTTAAAAGTTGGAAATTGAAAATCTACAGTGATATAAAAAAATTATAAAAAATGTCAAACCATTAGGTAGAATATTCCATTGAATGAATCATTTCCATGCTCCATAGCTATCACTTAACAATCCATCATGTCCCAAGCTGCCCAGTGAGACCTCTCTTTCTCCCTATAACGTTCAATATCTCCATATACCTTTCTCTAACAATTTAAGGATGGTGGATCCCCGTGGGTGTTTGTAAGAATCTAGGGAAGGAAAATAAGAATATAGATGAAAGGAATAAAATAAAATATTATAAGTAATTGAAAACAAAAAAAGGGAGATTTAGTGACCCAATATTTTCATACCAATCATATACATGATTTTTAAATAATATATAATCATTTACAAAAACACACATCATAAGACCACATTATTTTAGAGGAATTGGAATCATTGAAATATAAAAAACTGTTCTATAAGTGAGAATCATAATTTCACAATAAATTGTTTATAATTATAAAATTTCATTAAAAATATTACCAAATACATGTATTCATAAACTAGCGAAAGAAAAAACAATAATGAGTGGTCTCAGATGCTCTGTAAGGGTAAAAAAGGGGGCTTCCTAACCATTATAATGAGCATAATGGTATGGGAGAATGAGAATAACATGTCAAAACCATACCATTCATATTAATGATCATAATAACGATTCGTGTAATAATGATCAATAGTTCATAATACATGAATATTTTGTGAAATAATTAATATTAGACATGAGATCATAAGACTGGAAAAATGTAGGGAACTGTTTAAAAAACATAGATATGTAAAATTATTTCCAATGTAGTCCAGTCTCACTGTTGAGGTCATATTAGTAGATTAGTTTCACTCCCAAAACTACCATCGTAGTAAATGATCAGTTCCTAGACTATCTTAGTAGAAAAAGTCATTTATTAATCCAGTTTTCATACCCATTCATTTAATGCCTATGTTAGGAGATACAAATCATTACCCAATTCATTGTTGCTTGATACATGTAACACCAATATCATAATTGAATGACACATATTTGTTCTATGTGACCCAAAACATTCATCATATCATAACCTATAAAATGAAATGGTTATCATAAAAATTTCATCATACATTTACCTGTGGAAAATAGAATGGTTTTAAAATCATTTGATCAGAACATTACCTAAGAAATGAAGTTGGTTTCATAAGAATATTACTCATGTATAATAAATAGGGTTTATAGACATCCTAACATAAAAAAATTAACGATTAATAAAAATAAAATGATGATTTACTTGGATCATATTCCCAAAAAAGCGTGATTATAACAAACAGATGACATCATAGATGATTTTTTTGAATGTTTTATAAAAACAATTATTCAAAAAATCATCCTTTTTTTTGAAAAACATTATTTATACCTAAAACGTTTTAGAAAATTCTTTATTTAAAAATAAAATCTAAAACTGGAAAAGTAATCTACTAATAAATTATTTCTAATGACATTAGATAATTCTATTCATGTGTTGACACAAAAATGAAGGTTACATTCTCATTTCATATAAAATCCAAATAGGAATTGTTCTGGAATAATACATGAAGATTCATTAATTTTTTAAAAGTGAAACATCGGTAATAATGAATTTTAAAAATCAAAAAGTGGAAGAAAACATTTTTGGAATCATTTTTAGAAAATATGGTCTTAATGGAAAATCGATTTCGAACTGAAAATTGAAATAAATTCATATTTTAAAAAAACAATTTTCATACATTTCATATATGCCAAAGAGTGAAAAAATGGATCCATTACACGAATATATCATGAATAATAGGAGTATAATAATATTCATGGGAATTTTAGAAATATGGATAATAATATTCTATCACGGGAAGCATAACCATAAAAAATCATGACAAATGATGAGAATATAGTAATAAACCAAAACCACAGAAGTAACATTGACTCAAAATCCCCATGAAAGAACAAATTTACATAAAGAATAAAGTATATTAAAAATTAAGTTTATTCATGATAAAATATTTCAATGATGTATTATATACAACTCTTAAAATAAAAAAGGTTCATAACATAACATGTGTCTCAGAGAAGGAAAATTCAGAATGATAGAAGCTATAATGGATTTAAAAAAAAATTAAAATTTTAAGAATCATAATCTACATTCATGGGTTTCATATACACCACATATACGAAATTGGTGTTGAATGGAGCATGTGTATCATAAAAGTAAAATGAGAAACTTAAATCCCTTACCACATGTCTTGACTTCAATTGTATTAATCCAGTCCTCCAATATAACAAATATTCAATTATTTGACATATATTATAAAAAATTATTAATATCATACCATGTATTAATTTTTTATACCCTTTTATTACCTATTTATTAATAATTGGATGTCAATGTTATGTTTTGGCTAATCAATGCTTTATTTTTCGTATATGATTTGATTAGTCATATATTTGGCCCTATTAATTTATTAATTATTTGATTACCTAAATAATGATTAATGTTTTATGTTTATCATATATATTCAGTATAAATATTTTTATTTAAAATAAACTATAAAATATAGAAACTAAAAATGAAATATACCATTCTGGGAGACGGTAGGACGTATGTACACATGAACCTTTTATCCATTTTCTTATCAGGTTGAAATAAAGATATATATATGAGGTACTATTATTAGATATATTTTTAATTTTATATATATCACATTTTTTTACTAAAAATATCCTTAATGCATTCCATGCAAATCGTGAATAAATGAAATTAGTTCGTGATGGTGTAGTCTTCTATACACATGAACATAATTACCATATTCCCCAAAATTGGAAACCATAAAAATATGTGTGATATTTAAATATAATAATAATTATAACATCATAAATATAATAATCATAAAATTTTAACATAATTTCTATCATTATTCCAAACCATGGTACACGATAAAGGAAAAAACGAATGAAATTTGTTCGTAAGGAGGGAGTCTACCAAACACATGAAAGTTTATTTTATAAACCATTTGATGTAATTTTTTTTCATTGTAGGTTGTGACATTAACATAAAAAAATATAAGTATATATCATAAACTGTGTTTATTATATATTAATTATATGTAATTAATATACAGGTTTTGAGGAAGAAATAAAACAAAACCATTAAATGATGATTGTTACCTATTATTTATGTATCTCATTTCGGTTTATACCAAATGACTATCATGGATGGTGTTCATACCATAGTGAGGCTTACAATATGATATTATAGAAGTTGAAAGATATTTTTAAATTTTTTCATATGTACTGGTATGTGTGGTGGGAGGGAGATAGGGGTTGGCCTTTTATTAGGGTTGTAAGTGGGAATCTTTTAAATATTTTAAAGAGGTAAATCCACCAGATTTTTTTCATAATCATGTAGCTATAATAATGAACGAAATTCGAACCATGAAGGATTTATTTCAAAATATAAAATGAATATGGCTGTTTTACAAGTTTCTATGTCGTTTTACCTTTATGTTCATTATATTGTCAATTGGTAAACATGTTTTTCAATTAATCTGTGTAATTTATTTTAACTGGTTTCTCAAATATCTATGGAAAAAATTATGTTCGACATATTAATAAATTTAAAATGATTATTATTAAATAATTATTACATTTTCCAAATTAAATTCACTTAATTGGCCAAAATTAATTAAAAATTGATACCACAGATAGGAAGAAACAACAAGTTTCTAATGTAAAAATTTTCAGAAGATAGCAATATTATTATATCATATTGGATTGTAAAATTGATGAAAAGTACAAAAATTGGATTTTTGGATAGATTATAAATCTGTGTATAATTTAAAACCAATTATAAATATAATTTTTATATATAAATAAATTATATAAAATTATTTTTAAATCAAAATTTATTATTATGTTTTTCTTTAAAAAATGAAATATTATAGGAAAATCCCAAAATTTCACTCTAAGATATTATTTAAATTATTAATTATGAAATTAATTTTATTTTATAATATTTAATATATAATTTTTTAATATTTTTATTTTATTAATGTTTACAGAATGAAGAAAAAGGATTTTTTTTGAGAAAATATTATTTTCTAAACATATAAAACATTAATAAATATTATACATTTCATTATTAATTTTATTTATATAAAATCATTATAAATAATAATTAAAACATATATATTACTATTAATATTAATAATTGTAATGTCTCTGTTATAAATATATTGTTTAAATAATTATAATAATAAAATTTTGTTTCATAGATACTCATTGTTCTGTGTAACAAATCCGAAGCTAGTGTTGTGTATAGTAATAGATTAACATGGGGTTACATATATCTCAAGATTAAAATCATGTATCCTAATACAAAATCTATATATTAAATTAAATTTATTCTAAAATTTGATCGTAGAAAATCATTGTGTTACAGGGTACCGACCAAACCCTATCGTAAAAAATTTAATTCATGCCCCACATATTAAAAAATCCCCATTATAGATGCAATAGCGTAGAGGGAATCATAGTCCAATGATAGATTAAAAAGTTATCGAGGAAAAACCTATGCTAATTGATAAATATTTAATTTATTAAATAATAAATATTAAATATTAATCACTCTTCTAGAATACACCGGGATCAGAATTCCACCAAACATATTTTTAGGGTATGTTCCCTATTCAGGGACCAACAGAGTGGTTAGAAAAATTATTTATTGTCATATACTAAGGAAAAATTACTATTTTACCCAATATAAATATATTAGTTTAAAAATTAAAATTTTAACTATAAATTAAACTCTGAAGAAACATTGGTCCTTAAATTTTACCATTACTATTTATTCTAGAACACATCTGTTAAAATATTAATTATTTATCATACTCTCTTGAAATTTTATCTATTCATAAAATATCTTATTATTAAATTATTTCAATGTGGTAAATAATTTTCTTCATAGAGATCTAATATAGAAAATATCTTTTTTTTCTCACTAACATTGACTGTTAGCTGGCATATATATCAAAACCATAATTTATTTATATTGGGTGGTCACTACCTTTGGGTGTGAGGGGTGTGGAGGAAAAGATAATTAAAAGTGTTATATATTTGGATTCTAGAAATAACCAGAATAAAGACATTATTGTAAATTTTCTTCATTCAATATCCCTTAAGAATATAGGTTCTTACTTATCATAAATGGTTGTACTGGTTACTTTGGAAGCCATGAAATGGAAAAAAATATCAATAAATGTATAAGAGGATAAATATAGATTAGTTTGGAATATTTTTTCTTACATTTATAAAATTTTATTGGGTGAAATGTCTCTATTTGACTTCTCGATTAATTTTTCATTGGAAATTAAAAATTGTCATTCTTAGTTACATAATAACAAATTATATATTGTATATGTATTATAATAATGTTTTTAAATGATGTCATAATTAAGAATTCTTGTTATAATTAATATTTTTTTGAAAATTATTTAGTCCATACAATTTATATAATATCCATGTCATTATGTTTTTCATGTTATTCACTATAATAGTCATACCCCTAAAAAATTACAATATTAATTCCATGATTATTATAATGATTCTAAATGTGATTTATATCATAAAAATAGTTTAAAATTTCAATCATACTAACTATAATGATTTCATACTAACAATAGTTTAATATTGTTATAAATCTTACCAACCCTCATAAGAAAATCCTCAGTTTTCTTTCAATTAATTTCATAATAATAATATAAATATTTATCTTATTAACAATTTTTTTTTAATTCAAAATTATTTAATTATTTATTTTCTAACCAAATTGATGTTTTTTATTATCTTATAATATTACCTTTAGAGTTTTATTGGTCTAGGTACCTTTTAGTTTTCTAGAGAAAATATAACTATTAAAGGATAATATGAGTGTTCGAGCCAACACCTATAAATACCAGGTCATTTGAATGAGCTATAAACAAATAGAGAAATTGTTAATCTATAAGATATCTTCCAAAATTTCATTATAAGAAATATATAAAGCATTCATGATGTGAATGGTTTTTTCTACGCACATATAATCATCAACTACTTTTTTTATTTGTATGATTCTGATATTCACTAATTACAATCAATGGAATCAGAGTTTAGGAAGATAGATACTCTAATAAAAATATTGATCGAGGGCGTGTAGGTTAGAAAAATAGAATATTATCATCGTATCGAGGGATTACTCTAGTGTGGGTAAGATAAAATTTTGTGATTGTATAAATCAAGAGAACATTATCTATTTTTATTAGTTACCATTCCATTTGGGTTAAAACAATAATATTCCTTCACATGTATTTTTATTTCTACTATTTTTAAAATAAGTTGAATTGTTTTTACATATTCATTTTCTATCATTTACTATCTTTGTTATAATTACTCTAATTATGATAAATGTGAATTTTATTGAATTTTTAATTACGATTAAACTGTTATTTTGATATTTAATTTTTCACAATATGATTCTATTGGATGTGTGATATAATCTCTATATTTTTTTAACTCTAATAATTGTATCCATTATATATATGATTTTAACTAAACATTTGTGAATATTATAAATAATAACATGAGGAATATTTTTCATTACAAAAAAAATATGATGTCTATCAAACTAGAGGCCCTATCTGATTAATTGTAAAATAAAAAATAATATTGTGAATGAGATTAGTTTAATTACATTAAGAATAATCTAATTTATTTATAAAAATTAATGTTTTTAAATATAAAATTAACCCCTCTTTTATTTTTTCATCTTCATATACATTTGATTCAATATATTGATCCTAAAATTGGTATCAGATCCTAGTATTTGTATTAATGATAATCAAAATTGGTATCAATGTAGGATTAGACTCTTTTACTTGCTCACATTGATGTTATAGTTTAGTTTTATTTCTTTTATAAACATTTTGTTTATAAACATTTCCTACACTAACATGTGTTATGAGAAAAAAATACTTATACTATATTTAATCAGGAAGGATTAAATGTTGGTTTGTTAGATAATCAAAATCCCAAAATACTACCTATCATTGATAGAAATTATTAAGAGTATTATATAGACATATTGAAGGTGTTTTTGATCCATTATAGTGAAATTTGATTATCCTTACTCATGATTACAAAATTCGTGATAAATAGTACAATAATTATGAAAATTAGGAGAACCAAGAATATAAACTAAACTTAAGGTAATAAATATGTTTTTATGTTCTATTTATAAGAATATATACATGTAGATATCATTTTTCATTGTATCCAACAATATTTGGAAGAAATTGGAAATCACTCATTTTGGTATATCATATGTTATTGAGACAAGAGGAACCTTGCTAAGAGAATACTATCGTGTTTTTTTATTTTTTATAGGGAGAACATGTAGGTAATGTCCAAGATATATTAACTATTATTTGTATTAACTTAATTTCCATTGGATAAAAAATGATTACAAAAACATTTTATTGTGTAAAAGATTATTGATATCATGAAAAAGGAATGGGAGTAAAAGGGAATAATAGTTTGTGAATTAAGAAAAGTTAAAAATGTTACTCTTGATGATTTTTAAGAAATATTCTAAAATATGAGAAAACCATAAAGATAGATTTAGAAAAATGAAATAAAAATAATGGAGTAGTTTCTTTTACTACTAAATTACATTAGATAAAGGCCATGTCTCCTAAGAATATAGAAATTAAAACAAAGAATAATACAGTTACATAATTAGATTCAAGTGATTCAGAACTATCCTAGAATGGGTTACATAATATTTCTAGAAGGATGGATAATATTTTGAGGAAGAAATCATTTCATTATGGATAAAAAAAAGAAATAGTGATAATAATGATAATAAATATTCTTGATGTCACTTGTAATGAATAAAAAAAGATGGTCATATTAGACTTGATTCTCCTATTTTTGAAAGATAATAATGAATGGAAATGCAATCTATTAAGAATAAGAAAATGTATTACAATTCAAAGTGCTACAATTTTTTAAAGAAAAATGTTTCTTAGAGTGCTAGTGGAGGATTATCTTCTAATGAATCTACATTTAATTAGAATCAATCACAATAGAATATTGGTCTAATATGGAAGATACCTGTCACAACACCTTCCCCAAAAAGTGTACCCCTACTGGGCCGGCAATGTGAGAAGGAAGATAATGAGCCCCGAGTCCCGCTCCGGTAGGCCCCGGGTTGGAGACTTGCACCGAGGGTATAATACACACACAAATGGGAGGCATTACCCTCTAAGAGAATACATGCAGAAGAGAGAGATAGAATAGACTCCAATCAACTCCAACTTAGAACTGAGATATAAAAGGAAACCGAGTACATATATGAAATGTCATGAAAAAGTACTACAACTGAAAGGGGAAACTAAAAGTACCCAAAAGAAAGTAAAATGACAGCAACCACAAGCCCGAACAGCTCCTCCTCCAACCACAAGCTAGAAGTAACCAGCATGACCTCCAACCTGCTCCAAGGGACCTGAAAAATAGTTTATATATATATAGGGTGAGTATAACAGTATACTCAGTAGGATCCTCCCCAATCCTCCCGTGAAAAAGTAAATAAAGCATGCTAAAGCCCAGTGAACAATAATTGAAACTAACTCATTACCTAAACAGGTATACTAAGTTCCCAACCTCACCATGGATACTCTCACCAAGTAATGCATACAAGAATATAGCATATAGTAAAGAATATCAAGGTTACCCCGCTACTACTTACCCACTGGTTTGCCGCATTTCCCCAACGACATATGTCCTGTGCATCTCTCTCCAAACGCGTGCCCGCAGACAACTGGGCTATGCTCCATAATCTGCACCTCGTGCACCACAAAGGCTTGCCCGCAGACACCTGGGCAAAGCACCACACCGTCCTCACAACCAAATGTAACCATGTAGTTTCCGGGAGCCACCACAGCTCGTATAACGTGTATCATACATCGGGGATAATACCTCATGCCATTAAAGCCCATACTCCGAGTAAGGATCTTCAAGCCATTATAGCCTATACACGTCACACCTATAGTGGTCCATAGGATACTATATCCATAATATATGTGTGTGAAATAACCACAAGCCATTACAGTCCTCTACACACATATATGGGTAAAACTAACCACTGTGCATACCAGCACAAAGATCTACCAAGAGAAGAGAGCGTGGCCAAAGGGGGTAGTCATCCATTCAACATACCATCAGAATGTTGGGGAAAACACCCCCCAGGGCTCAGAATCCACGGGGTGTCAGTTGCGCTTACCGAAAGGGTGGAGTAGCATATAGAAACACAAAAAGTACAGAATATATATAACTCACAACCACACTATGAGAATTACCTAGTCATAGGCACAACTGCAGCTAACGTCTCTCAGACTCCATGCTGCTACATTTAAGACTAGGTATCCTATAAGCACACAACCATTTGAAGAGCTTTATTTGATTACTCCATTCTCATTTTATCAGATCCAATGTATGTTAATTAATTCATTAAACATTAATTAACCATGATTAATTTACCACATTAAACTAAATTGGCATCACATTCAAAAACTGCTCCTTTTTAGGATTCACATCACTATTAAATTCTAGTTTCTCCATCCCCGTGGATTATCACCATTTAAACAATCTTTCATTATGGAATTACATTCCCATATTCCCAGGCATTCTAGAAAATCATCCTATGCTAATAAACACAAAGGGGCTCAACACGGCGAGTAGATATACTACCCGTCGAGTCTTTGCCACCTATAGCAAGAGCATAGACCCATCCTCCATCGAGAGTCTAAACACGGAAAGCACGTGGCATACCCCACATGTCTTCACCTCCTTCGGAAAGAGGGTAAGTAAGACCAGCTGCCTTGAGCAGTGGGGAAAAATAAAGCAGATAAACAACCAAACCAAACCACCAACATCAAACCATCACATTAATCTCATACCATCATCCTTGGTGTCCTCCCCGACACCCACATGCATAAACTGATGCAACTCGCCACACTAGGCATCATCCGCTGCCACAACCACAAGTCCCCATGCCTCCACATATCACAACAGCCATCTAGGCTCACATCAAATCACCAGTAGCAGGAAGTCAATGATCACAAAATGGACTCTCGTCCCTTTAACAAGAAAGAGGGTAACTCAGAATCCTTTTTAGAAATTCCCACATAATATGTTCTTTAATCCATATTGAATTAGAAGATTTGTTATTCGTAGGTTCCAATCATGGGATACCTAATCAGTAAGCTATCACAATTAAATAACTGTTCTTACTTCCATAATTTGATTATCCCTAAATTAGAACAACTACAACAACTGCAACAACCAGATTAATTTGCATGCCTCTTTTTCTTTAGCCAATTAATTAAAAATTAATTCCGGCATTACGTTCTTTATCAATTTCTATCATGAACGAACAACAAATAAAAAAAACATAGATATCACTATATCTAGGAAAACATGAGGCAAACCGTTACCACGGTATAAAGCAACATCATACAATCAATCAATTCTTTTAATCCGGTTCAAGTATTTAATTAGGTCAATTTCATTGTGATCCAAAGGACTAAATCATGCTAATTCTTCGATTTCACATACACAATTATAGAAGCCATGAATCCCCTACCTCGAAGAGTTATTGACGTCCTTTATCCACACAATGGCCACAATCCTTCTCTAGTGACAACTGCATCCACCCGAGGATGCCACGGTAAGTCCCAACCAACCAAAACCCATTAGAACCACGGAGATTACATTCTAATATGGAAGGGAGAAAAAGAGAAGGTCATCCCCAAAGGAACGATGATAATGCATACCTTATATGGAAGAATGATCGACGCGGCTTGGTTGCATCAAACAGAGCGGAACTGATCCGAGTAACATTTGATTGCAAAACTCCTACGGGAATGATTGCAAGGTTCTAATGTCTCGTAGATGAGAACCAGGAGGAAAAACAATGAAGAATTATATATCGTTCCTTTTAAAAAAATTAGAGAGTCGATGATTTAAGATCCGATTTATTCTCCATTAAAAACGGATCACATTAACCAACGCGGTTTGACCATGTAAAAACATCTCGGCCTTAGGAATAATTAATATAGAATTTATAGACTTTGAATCGGTCTTAAAGTCCTTAAAATGAGGTTTTAAAAGTATTTTACATCAATGAAAATGTCAAATTTGTGAAGCTGGAAACACTGTTCACATACTCAAAAATTTGGTAAAGTATGGAATCGGTAGCTCTTATGAAGTCTGGAAACATTGTTCATTCGTGAAATTTGGAAAAGTATGGAATCAGTAGCTCTTATGAACTCTGGAAACACTGTTCATTCGTGAAATTTGTAAAAGTATGGAATCAGTAGCTCTTATGAAGTCTGGAAACACTGTTTATTCGTGAAATTTGGCAATGTATGGAATCTATAGCTCTTATGATGTCTAGAAACACTGTTCATTTGTGAAATTTGGCAAAGTATGGAATCGGTAGCCCTTAGGAGTCTGGAAACACTGTTCACAGAAATAAAAAAATGGCAATGGAATGAAAAGCTCACCGACAGAACCTTACCGATAGAAACACAAGTCTACTGATAGATCGTCGCTGATAGAAACACAAGTCTACCGATAGATCCTCACCGATTGAACTATTCAAGTCTACCGATACTACTCACCTACTGATAATGTTCACCTACCGATACTGTTCATAAAACTGGAAACACTGTTCACAGAACTAGAAAGTTGGCAGTGTTAGCCGAGCTACCGGTAGACTACGACCACCAGTAGGCCAAGCTACCAATACGCTGTTGGATCGAATAGTTGATATAAAAGTCTATTAGATGGAACAATACAAGAGGGGGGGTGAATTGTAGGTTTAAAAACTTTGAGTTTTAGAAACAAAGAGATTAGTTTAAATGATCTTAAACTAATAAAAATACAAACACCCACAATTGTATTGAATGTAAAAGGAATGATGTATTGTAATACTATTGTAAAGTAAAACAATTGTATTCAAGATGAACACAATAATCAGAGTAATACAAATATGAATGATTCTACCTTAAAGCGTATAGAACCAATTGATACAATATGTAATGGAATGATTGTAATTGAAACAATTACAATTGAATATGTAAAAGAAGAAAGGAAACAATACAAATCCCTTTCTAATACAACAGCGGAAATGTAAAAGTAATACAATTCTTTTAACCCAAAGAGAAGGGTTATCCTTTCACCTAGGATAAGAGGTCTGTCTCACCAACACCCTGGTGAGCCCTCGATACGATGATCGGCACGTCTGTCTGCCTATCCCCGGCAGCCCTCGATACGATGATCGGCTCGTCTGTCTGCCTATCCTCGGCAGCCCTCGATACGATGATCGGCTCGTCTGTCTGCCTATCCCCGACAGCCCTCGATTTTGCAGGTAATCGGCACCTCTGTCTTTCAATTACTTGAAAGCCCTCGATACGATGATCGGACGCACAAGGCTGATGAGAGAAGTCACAGTGTCTCTCTCTAAAAAACTTCGTAGTTCACAGAGTCTCTTTGTTCATCAGTGTGTTCTCAGCTTCAAATGACCTCCTATTTATAGGCCTCGGGTTCCAACGGTCATATTTCCTCCAACGGTCATATTGAAACAGAAAGCACGACATCGTTTTGATTAGTACATAACTAACTCAACGACATCGTTTTGTTAGGACAAGAGATATATAGAAATGTAAAACATGAGTATGATTCATATGCCGAGAGAGTTTTTTTTGACAAAGTACCAAAACAAATAATGATCATCTGTATAGCAGAGTCAGTACGATACGATCGACAGAGTCAGTACGATACGTTTGACAGAGTCAGTACGATACGTTTGACAGAGTCAGTACGATATGCTTTGGTCGGTACGATCAACATCGTACGATACGATAAACATGATAAAAGACAATTTGTTATTTACAAACATATATGATATAATACATTTGAGATTTCCAAAATATGACAGAATATATTTGTGATTTCCAAAACATGATGTAAAAGCCAAAAGAAGACTTTTGACTTAACAATCTCCCCCTTTTTGGAAAGCACAAACACACAAAGTAAATGAAACAAGAAATACTTATCTCCCCCTGAGTTATTGAAAACTCTTCTGAATAAGAAATAAGAATACAACTAACTCCCCCTTAGGTATTGACTTTCCTAAGGATTGTATTCATAGATTTTCCTTAAGAGCATTGTATTGCAATCTCCCCCTTTGTAAAACAATCTTTGCTTTGTAAAAATTCTCCCCCTTTGTGATTTACAAAAAGAAAGGAGTAATCTCGAATTGTCTGAAAGAAATAGTGAAGTAATACAAGACAATGGATAAAAGAGAGAATTATAAGAGTTATTACAACACAAACAAGTTTCAAAAGAAACAAATACAACAATCATTTTCCTCTTTCCTTCTCTTTCTTTATAAGCTCATGAAGCACAGATTTCATCTTCTTGATCTCCTTCTTGTCTTCAGAAATTGATTCACCCTGAGTTTTGAGAAGCTCCTGTTGATCCGCAAAAATCTGATCTTGATTTCTGATGGTTTCCTCCTGGACTCTGATTACCTCTTCAAGGGTATCAATTCTGCTTTGCAAAGTCTTGTTATCCTTGGATAACTCAGAATTTTGTTTCTTCAGTAAAACCATTTCATCTTTGAAAGATGAAACCTTCGAAAATTCTGATTGGAAAGTATTCATCCTTTCTTGCAAATCTTTCACTGAAGGAACATCTGCTCTTTGAGAAGATAAAAGATTCAGCCTTTCAACTGTTTCTTTATCAAGCTTGTTGAAAGAAATTGCAAGATCATTTGATAACCTTCTTATATCTTCAATATCAATCTCATGGTCATTGATTGAGCTCTCTGTTTTGTACGACCACTTAGTCATCTTATTACATGCCTTCCTATGAACAACTGAGCTTTCTGAAAGAACTTTTAAATCGGCTTCTACAGATAAAACTTTCTTCCTCAATTCTTTCACAGATCCAAACTTCTTTCTCTGATTTTCAGTAATAAAGTCAATCTTTCCTTCCAGCCTCGGGAAATAAGGAATAGTTTTCTCCATTCTTCTCAAAACATGAACAATGTAATCACTCTTCTTGAGAGAGATTGTATGCTCTGAATCAGTATCATCATCGTACGATGCTAGTTGATATGATCTGCTTGATTCAACAACAGGCTGTTTCCCTTTTTCTTTTACTTTCTGCTTTCTTTCTTCTACTTTATCACTGATGACAACAACTTTATCAGACTGAGAAGATTGAGCATCTTTCTTTTCTTTAGATGACATCCTGTCCGGTGATCTTTCCTGATCGGCATGAGAAATTTGTTGACCATCTTCGCTCAGCTTTTGAACTGATTCCTCTCTACTTTTCTTAGAACATTGAAGAAATTCTAAAAGAAAATCTCCTTCTTCTTCTTCCACTTCTTCCATCACTTGTTTCCCTTTCTCTTTCTCAGGCTGACTCTGTACGATGGGCTCTTGATGTACTTCCACAGTTAATTGAGCACTGGCATCTTCAACAGCTTTCAAGACTTTAGAGATATCAAAGTCCTGAGCCTTTCTTTTCAACAGAGTCTTCTTTTTCTTTTCAGCTTGAAGGGTTTCTTCTACCCTTATCCTTTCTGCAAAGGCCTCAGCAGGGTCAAGTCCAAATTTCGGATCACCCTCTTTTCTTTGTTCCTTGTCCTTTCTCCACTTTGCAACAACTTCTTTACTGTACCTCGGCTTCTTCTTCGGCTTTGAACTAGTCTGCGGATCAGACTTTCGAGTAACACCGGCCGATTGATTTTCCTTGGCTGGCATAGGTGCCGATTGATTTTCAGGCAATTCAGCTTCTTCATCTCTGACAAAAAGTTTTGAATTTGAATCAAAACAAACATTCAGCTTTTTCATCGTACTCTTATTAATCAAAGACGGCCACAAATCCATAGGTTCTCCTTTCAAAGGAATATTACAGAACTTCATACTCTCAAGAATGAATTTCGTGAGGATGGCTGGATACATTATTATCTGGGATTTAATCCCTCCTTTCTTGACATTCTTGATTGTTTCAAAAATATATCCCATGAGATTTACCTTCCTCATATTCACAAGGTAGTCAAGCATAAAGACATCAGAAACTTTAAGGGTTTCTCTATCCCCTTTCCTTGGAACAAGGAAACCTTTCATCCATAGAGTGACAAACCTATTGTCCGGTGAAAGATGATAAACTTTCCTCTTTCCCTCATTAACAACAAACAAAGACTTTTCAGCATTTTCTCTATTGAAAGTACCAACTTCCTCTGGAAGTTTGTGAGATGGACAGAATGCATCACCTTCTATAGAAACATTTAGAAAATGCGCCGCTTGTTTCACAGACATAGATAACTTTCTATCGTACACAGCGAAGTTAATATTCATATCCTTGTCAAAAGAAACGGTTTTGTAGAATTGACACACTTCATCAAACAGAACTGGATCTTGAGTATCAGGCTTTTCCACACAGAGATGTTCCCATCCTTGAAACAAAATAATCCTCTTGATTTTAGAATCGTACGTATCAAAGAATTCTCGGGATACTAACCTTTCTCTGTGAAAGACTTTCTCTGTAAAGGTCTTTGAAGACATTTCAGCGGGAGTGTTGGCAGAAGATTGAGACATAAAGATGATGCCGATTGAGAAGATCGTACGATTGATTATAGCCGGTTGAGCAGAGCTTCGCCTTAATTCCTGGACAAATGATGTGGGTTTGGGGAGGGGAGGGGGGTATTTATAGGCAATAAAAAGATGACTGTTGATCTTCTACGGTCAGGATTAAAGAAAAGCAGATCAACGGTTAGAAATAAAAATAAAAAAAATAAAAAAAATGAAAAAGAATACCTGTCGAAGATCGTAAGGTGATTGCTGGATTTGGTGACATTACGATGGAAAACAATCTCAATACTATCATCGGTCGATTCAAAATTTATTGAATGATACGATGGAAAAGAATTTCAATACCATCATCGGTCGATTCAAAAATTATTGAATGATACGATGGAAAAGAATTTGAATACTATCATCGGTCGATTCAAAAAATTGAATGGTACGATGGAAAAGAATTTGAATACTATCATCGGTCGATTCAAAAAATTGAATGGTACGATGGAAAAGAATTTGAATACTATCATCGGTCGATTCAAAAAAAATTTGAATGGTACGATGGAAAAGAATTTGAATACTATCATCGGTCGATTCAAAAAAAATTTGAATGGTACGATGGAAAAGAATTTGAATACTATCATCGGTCGATTCAAAAAAAATTTGAATGGTACGATGGAAAAGAATCTCAATACGATAAACAGAAAAATTGAAATGGTCAATACGATAAACAGAAAAATTGAAATGGTCAATACGATAAACAGGAAAACTAGAAAGAAATGATAAAACTATCAATACGATAAACAGGAAAAGAAACATAAAAATAGAGTAAATAGTTAAAGATCAGAAACATAAAGACATAAAGAAATGTCCTCCCCCTTTCTACGAGGAGTTTCTTACTATAAGGAGAGATTTAAAACAGGAAGTAGATATGAATGATTATTTTATTGTAATCATTCCTAGCTTCTGTTTTATAAATTCAAATCTATCGGAAGGTAAAGGTTTTGTAAAAATATCAGCAAGTTGTTCTTGCGTTCCGATGAATTGTAAAACAATATCTCCTTTTTGTGTGTGATCCCTAAGAAAGTGATGCCTAACATCTATGTGTTTTGCACGAGAGTGATGTGCTGGGTTTTTACTAAGAGCTATGGCACTTGTATTATCACAAAGAATTTGAGTTTTGGAGAAACTCAAACCATAGTCAGTGAGTGTGTGCTGCATCCACAATACTTGAGCACAGCAACTTCCAGCTGCTACATATTCAGCTTCAGCAGTGGAGAGTGCTACCGAGTGTTGTTTCTTGCAGGACCAAGAAACCAAAGAATCTCCTAAGAAATGACATGTTCCGGATGTACTTTTTCTATCCATTCTACAACCACCAAAGTCAGCATCTGAAAAACTTTTTAAAACAAATTCATTTCCAGAAGAGTAAAAAAGTCCTAAATCCATAGTGTCTTTTAAATACCGAAAGATTCTCTTTACGGCTTTTAAGTGAGACTCTTTTGGATTAGATTGATATCTTGCACATAAGAATACAGAAAACATCAAGTCGGGTCGACTAGCTGTCAAGTATAGCAAACTCCCTATCATACCTCTAAAAATTTGCTTGATCTACTGGTTTCCCAGTTTCATCAAGATCAAGAGTATTTGAGGTACCAATTGGGGTGCTAATACTTTTAGTTTTGTCAAATCCATACTTTTTGAGTAAGTCTTTAATATACTTAAGTTGAGATATATAAGTTCCTTCTGGTTTTTGAGAAATTTGAAAACCTAAAAAGAATGTTAACTCACCCATCATACTCATCTCAAACTCAGATTTCATTAAATTTGCAAAAGAATCGGTTAAAGATTTCTGAGTTGATCCAAATATGATGTCATCAACATAGATTTGGACAACCAAAACATTTTTGTTTTCCATTTTGATAAAAAGAGTTGGATCAGCTGTACCTTTTCTATAGTTGTTTTGTAAAAGAAATCATGTAATTCTATCATACCATGCTCTAGGAGCTTGTTTAAGACCATATAGAGCCTTGGTAAGTTTAAAAATATGATCAGGATGTTTTGGGTCTTGAAAACCAGGAGGTTGTTCGACAAAAACTTCTTCTTGAACAAAACCATTTAAAAAAGCACATTTGACGTCCATTTGAAATAGTTTGAAATTGAAATATGCTGCGAAGGCTAATAGAATACGAATAGATTCAAGTCTAGCTACAGGAGCATATGTTTCCTCATAGTCTATTCCCTCTTGTTGATTATAGCCTTTAGCAACAAGTCTTGCTTTATTCCTTACAATGATTCCATTTTCATCACACTTGTTTCTGAAAACCCATTTTACACCAATTACAGTTGTTTCTTTAGGTCTTTCAACTAAAGTCCAGACTTGATTCCTTTCAAATTCATTTAGTTCATCCTGCATTGCTTTGATCCAATCATCATCACCTAAGGCCTCACTTGGACTTTTAGGTTCAAATTGGGAAAGAAAAGCAAGATGTTCTATTTCATTTCTTAAGGAATTTCTGGTCCTTACAGGTTGATTTATATCACCAATGATGTTATCACTGGGATGATTCCTAAGAAACAATTGATTTGGGTTTTGTAAAACCTGTTCATCAACATATGGTAGAAAATATTCTGTGGTAAATGTTTCAGAAACACTTTCTTGAACATTTTCCTTATCAGAATGTTCTTCTAATATAGGTTGATAAACATTTTTGGAAAACACATCCGAGGATGTAGGATTGGGTTGGTTGAAAACAAAAGGGTTAGTTTCATCAAATTTTACATGTACTGTTTCTTCAACAGTACAAGTGTTTTTATTGAAAACTCTATAAGCCTTAGAGGTTGTGGAATAGCCTAGAAAGATTCCTTCATCAGATTTTGGTGCAAATTTGTGTAAATTATCTTTTGTGTTCAGAATGAACACTTTGCATCCAAAAACTTTGAAGTAAGAAACTTTAGGTTTTCGGCCAGTCCATAACTCATAAGGAGTTTTATTAAGAAATGGTCTAGTTAAAACACGATTTATAGTATAACAGGCAGTACTTACAGCTTCAGCCCAAAAGTGCTTAGCAATTGAGTATTCACTCAACATGGTTCGAGTCATTTCCTGAAGAATACGATTTCTTCTTTCAACAACCCCATTTTGATGAGGAGTTCTTGGTGCTGAGAAATTGTGAGTAATACCTTTCTTACTACAAAAAGTTTCAAAATCTGAATTTTGAAATTCACCACCATGATCACTATGAATAGTTATCAATGGTAGGTTTTTCTCATTTTTAACTTGGGCTCTAAAAGTTTTGAAATATAAAAAGGCTTCAGATTTCTTTGTGAGAAAATAGACCCATGTAAATCTAGTAAAGTCATCAACTAAAACAAATACATAGTATTTGCCTCCAATGCTTCCAGATTGTGAAGGACCAAACAAATCCATATGCACAAGCTGTAATTCATTAGAAGTTGAAACTTCATTAATTGGTTTAAAGCTAGTTTTATGTTGCTTGCCATATTGACAAGGATCACAGACTTTTGAAGAATCATATCTAAGATCCGGTAGCCCTTTTACAAGTCCTTTCTTTGAGAGTTTTCTTAGGTTTCTCAAATTACAGTGTCCTAGTCTCCTATGCCATAGCCACGATTGGTCTTCTATTACACTTAAGCAAGGTAAGTTTTGGTTCCTAAGGTCTTCTAAGTTAATAGTGTAAACATTCTCTTGCCTATGGGCAGATAGAATGAATTCATCCTTGGAATTGTGAACTAGACACTTATCATTTCTAAAATTCACAAGGTAACCTTCATCACATAATTGACTTATGCTGATGAGATTGTGCCTAAGACCTTTTACAAATAAAACATTTGAAATAAGAACTTTTCCAAGAAAAACGATATTACCTATACCAACAATCTTTCCTTGACCATTATCTCCGAAGGTAACCTTTCCACCTTTTGTTTTGATAACCTTTTCAAAGAAATCTTTGTTTCCAGTCATATGTCGAGAACAACCACTATCCATGTACCAAATGTTCTTATTGGTACACTTCTGATTTTCCTGAAAAAGAAACAATTAGATTTTCGGAATCCAAACTTGTTTGGATCCAGAAGGGTTAGATAAAAGAATTTTAGGAATCCACATTTGTTTTTCAAAATGAGCTTTATGAAATCCTAAGGATTGAGTTTTGTTAAGAGAACAATCTCTTCTCCAATGTCCACCACATTGACACTTGGAACAGAAAATGGTTTTTTGAGGAACAAAATAGTTATTACTAAAAACAGGTTTGGAATAAGTATAACCAAGGCCAGAACGATTTCTCAATGGTCTAATTTGAGAATACATCCTATCAAAGTTTTCTTTTCCATGAGTAAAGTTTGACAAACACTTTTTCAAGGATAAAATCTCTGACTTTAGTTTTAAAACCAAATTCTTGTTTTCTAAAACATTTGAATTAGAACTAGAGTTAGACTCTAATATATTTTTCTTTGAAATAGCAGTTTCAAGATCCTTAGAAAGTTTATCCTTTTCAGATTTGACTTTCTCAAGGGTTTTCAAAATACTTTCAAAATCAGTAGTTTTCTCATCAAGATCTTTAGAAAGATCTGATACCTCTTTAGTCAGAATAGAAATTCTAGAATTTGCTTTTTCAAATCTCTTTTTGAGTTTAGAATTTTCATTTTCAAGTAACTTAGCAAATCTAGAAACTTCTTCAAAAGAAGGTAATGTATCATCTTCTGATGATGAGGGTTCATCATTTGAAGATTCATAATATCTATTATCAACACAATTTGCATTTAAAGAGATATTTGTAACAGCTTCAGCAATATGTACCTTAGCCATGAGACAATGATCTTCAATTGGTAGTCTGGCTAGAAGTCCAATATTCCTTTGTCCTGACGTCTCATATTCTGAAGAATCATCTGAGGAATCACTACCACTTGCACTCCATGTATCATTTGCTTTCAAGACCTTCTTTGTCTTATAAAACTTTTTCTTGTTTCTTTCAGAGTGTTTCTCTTTTCTATCTTTCCTCTTTAGTAAAGGACAATCAGGCCTTATATGTCCTACTTTCTTGCATTCATAACAAATTACCTCTAAATCTTTCCTATCTTTCCTGTCTTTCTTTTTGAATCTATATTGAAAATCTTTCTTTCCCACAATCTTGTTCATCCTCCGAGCAAGATTAGCTAACTCGTTATCCGAAAGATTACATTCACTTGAATCAGATACAACAACTTTCTTGGATTTAGACCTTGTAACCCTTTCAGGTGTTTTGGCTTTAGATGCAAAAGCTACACTTCCATTCCCATTCTTCTTCTTATTGAAATCAGCATCTCTCTTCATTCTTGTCTCGTGCTGTAGAAGAGTTCCAAAGAGTTCATCAAGAGTAATCTGGGAAACTTTTCTATTTTCTTCAATAGCTGTTCTTTTTGACTCCCATTCATTTGGCATAATATCTATAATCTTATCAACAAGAGCTTCATCATCAAGACCTTTTTCTCCCATAGATTGTAAGCTGTTGACAATTGTCATAAACCTTTGTTGCACTTTACATACTGGCTCTCCATAAGGAAAAACAAATCCATGATACTCTGCTCGAAGCATTGCTCTCCTTGTTTCTATAACTTTGGATGTACCAAAATGAGTGACTTCTAATTTCTTCCAAATACAGTTGGCTGCTTCACATGAAGATATCTGACTATATATATTCCTGGTCATAGAGCATAATAAAGTATTGCGTACCTTGTAATTCAGTTGATATTCTTGCTTCTCTTGGTTGGTAAAAGTACTAACTTCTTTGTCAGGAATTTTGTAACCCCCAGTAAGCATAATAAAATTGTCTACACCAGTATTGATGACGAAAGTCTTCATACGATCTCTCCAATACTCATAATCATTCCCATCAAAGATCGGTGGTCTAGAAGGATTCAGATTATCTATTGATCCGATATTCATTCCTGCCATCTAATATAACAAAAACAACTTTTCCACTCCACACGTTAGTGTAGTAAGTATTCAAGATAGTAATAAGAAATAAAGCTAGTAATACAAATCAGTGGAAAACCTCCTCTGATACCAATTGTTGGATCGAATAGTTGATATAAAAGTCTATTAGATGGAACAATACAAGAGGGGGGGTGAATTGTAGGTTTAAAAACTTTGAGTTTTAGAAACAAAGAGATTAGTTTAAATGATCTTAAACTAATACAAATACAAACACCCACAATTGTATTGAATGTAAAAGGAATGATGTATTGTAATACTATTGTAAAGTAAAACAATTGTATTCAAGATGAACACAATAATCAGAGTAATACAAATATGAATGATTCTACCTTAAAGCGTATAGAACCAATTGATACAATATGTAATGGAATGATTGTAATTGAAACAATTACAATTGAATATGTAAAAGAAGAAAGGAAACAATACAAATCCCTTTCTAATACAACAGCGGAAATGTAAAAGTAATACAATTCTTTTAACCCAAAGAGAAGGGTTATCCTTTCACCTAGGATAAGAGGTCTGTCTCACCAACACCCTGGTGAGCCCTCGATACGATGATCGGCACGTCTGTCTGCCTATCCCCGGCAGCCCTCGATACGATGATCGGCTCGTCTGTCTGCCTATCCTCGGCAGCCCTCGATACGATGATCGGCTCGTCTGTCTACCTATCCCCGGCAGCCCTCGATTTTGTAGGTAATCGGCACCTCTGTCTTTCAATTACTTGAAAGCCCTCGATACGATGATCGGACGCACAAGGCTGATGAGAGAAGTCACAGTGTCTCTCTCTAAAAAACTTCGTAGTTCACAGAGTCTCTTCGTTCATCAGTGTGTTCTCAGCTTCAAATGACCTCCTATTTATAGGCCTCGGGTTCCAACGGTCATATTGCCTCCAACGGTCATATTGAAACAGAAAGCACGACATCGTTTTGATTAGTACATAACTAACTCAACGACATCGTTTTGTTAGGACAAGAGATATATAGAAATGTAAAACATGAGTATGATTCATATGCAGAGAGAGTTTTTTTTGACAAAGTACCAAAACAAATAATGATCATCTGTATAGCAGAGTCAGTACGATACGATCGACAGAGTCAGTACGATACGTTTGACAGAGTCAGTACGATACGTTTGACAGAGTCAGTACGATATGCTTTGGTCGGTACGATCAACATCGTACGATACGATAAACATGATAAAAGACAATTTGTTATTTACAAACATATATGATATAATACATTTGAGATTTCCAAAATATGACAGAATATATTTGTGATTTCCAAAACATGATGTAAAAGCCAAAAGAAGACTTTTGACTTAACATACGCCGCGGCTACCGGTACGATTCGGCTACCGGTATACTGAGCTACCGGTAAGAGGCGGCTACCAGTAGGCAGCAGCTACCGGTAGACCGAGCTACCGGTACGCAGCAGCTACCGGTAGACCGAGCTACCGGTAGGCAGCAGCTAGGGGATAAGTCACATTGACCTCCGGAAACACTTCCAAACCCACATTTTCACAAAGTAGTGGACCGGAGAGGTCCGAGCCAATGCATTAGATACCTCTCAAAACATTCTCATCCTCGAGAATTAAAAACCAACTCAGAGGAATAGAGGGGTCTGAACAACCACCCCATAAGTTACCTCTCAGTGGAAAACCACCATGAGTTGTTCGAAAGCTGGAACAAAACTACGACATCTGAGAATATGGAAACAAACAATCCATATCCAAACAATTCAATAATAACATCACACAAAAGGTACATAAATAAAACATGAATGGTCTAACCATAAAGGAAACATCATTACATGAAAAGAGTTAAACATTAAACAACTCTGGGTACTGAGAAAGTATCTGTGACTCACACTCCCTTGTACTCTCCTCCATTCCACCGTGTCGCCACAAGACACGAACTAAGGGGGTAGAACGACCACGTAACACCTTCTCCTTGAGGTCTTGGATCTCCACAGGTCGCTACTCGAAGGTTGCATCATCATCAATATCGATCTCTCCCCAATCGATAACATGAGATTCATCATGAAGGTAATGACGGAGCTGTGATACATGGAAAACATCATGTTTCCGACTCATCTGAGGGGAAAGTTCTATTCAATACGCCACACCTCCAACATGAACTAACACCTCGAAAGGTCCAACAAACCGGTGATAAAGCTTACTTCCACGACTAAACCTTCGCTGCCCATGACGGGGAGTCACTTTTAGAAACACTTGATCCCCAACATTAAACTATAAGGGTCTCCTTCTTTGATAAGCATATGATCTCTGGCGATCCTGTGATGTCTTCATCCTCTCACGAATCACCTGAACCATCTCTGTTGTATTCTGCACTAGTTCTGGTCCGATAATTGCGGACTCTCCGACCCCAGTCCAGCAAAATGGAGAATGGAATGGCCGGCCATACAAGGCTTCAAACGGCGCCATACTTATGGTAGAGTGGAAACTATTATTGTAAGAGAAATCTTCCAAGGGAAAGTGCTTCGTCCATGAACCTCCAAAATCATGAACACAAGAGCGCAACATGTCTTCAAGATTCTGGATGGTTCGCTTTGTCTAACCATCTGTTTGGGGATGAAAAGCAGTGCTAAGGCACAGTTGAGACCCAAAAGCATGTTGGAGACCTCTCCACACCCTGGAGGTAAAGTGGGTATCACGATCAGAAATAATCGTCCTAGGTACTACATGGAGTCTCACCACCTCCTCTAGATTCTGCCTCCACAAAACTTCCACTGAGATCGACTCCTTGATCGCTATGAAGTGGGATAATTTTGTTAAATGATCCACTACCACCCATATAGAATCATGTCCTCCCGGAGCTCGAGGTAAACCTGTAACAATGTCCATTGAGATGTCCTCCCACTTCCACTGAGGAATCTCTAAGCGATGGAGAAGACCACTAGGAACACGGTGTTCGGCCTTCACCTTCTGGCAGACTAAAGATCGAGACACAAATTCTACAACTGTACGCTTTAGCCGAGGCCACCAAAACTGACTCCTAAAGGATTGGTACATCTTCGTCACACCAGGATGTACCGCAAAGTGTGAACTATGGAACTCTCAGAGAACCGTCTCGCGCATCGCCAAAGGAACAAAAATCCTGCCATGATACAACACTCGGTGTTGTTCATCCCCTGACCAACCATCAGGGTCCTCACCCCATACAACTCTGTCTCTCCAAACTTCCACCACTAGATCACCCAACTGAGACTCTTCCACCTTCTGCATCAGGGATGACTGCACCGTCATCTGGAAAGGACAACCTCTACCCCCAACTTCTCCCATATCAAGATGCAATGCTGATAGCTCTTCCATCACTCTCCAAGAATCACCAGATTCACGCACAAAATCATGACATGTCTTTCGGATTAGTGTGTCAGCTACAAAATTCTCTTTTCCAGATGTATATGATATTTCAAAGTCGTATTCTTGCAAGAACTTCATCCACCGATGCTACCTCAAGTTCAAGTCACGTTGGGAGAAAAGATACCTCAAACTCTTATGGTCGGTGAAAACCACAAAGTCCTCACTAATGAGGTAATGTCTCTACAACATCAGAGCAAACACCACGGCTGCCAACTCAAGATCACGGGTGGCATAGTTGCATTCATGGGGATGCAACTGCCGAGACCCATAAGAAACAACTGAACTCTGCTAGATGAGAACACAACCTAGCCCCAGATGTGAAGCATCACAGAAAACATCAAACTGGACTCCCTCTGCTGGAAGACAAAGAAATGAAGCACTTACTAACTTCTCCTTTAGATACTCGAAAGCTGCCTGACACTGATCAGACCATATGAACGCTTGATCCTTCCTGGTCAAAGTTGTCAGAGGAGTCGCAACTCAGGAGAAATTAGCTACAATCCTCCTATAATAGCCTATAAGACAAAGGAAACTTTGCACCTCTGACACGGTCTTGGGGGCTAGCCAAGACACCACTGCTTCTATCTTAAAAGGATCCACAGCTAATCCCTATTGGGACACAACATATCCCATGAAACGAACTTCTCAATCCCAGAACTCGCACTTGGACAACTTCCCAAACAACTGATGTTGGCGAAGAACTCCCAAAACGGCTCGTAGATGCTCTGCATGCTCCTCTTCAGATGTGGAGTACACAAGGATTTCGTCGATGAAAACCACAATAAACTTGTCCAGGAATTCACGGAACACATAATTCATCAACCCCATGAAAACAGCTGGAGCATTCGTCACGCCGAATGGCATTACAACAAACTCATAATGCCCATGATGATAGCGGAAAGCAGTCTCCGGGATATCCTCATCCTTTACACGCATCTGATGATATCCTGACCGCATGTCTATCATTGAGAACCAACTTGCACCCTTCAGTTGATCGAATAGGTCATCAATCCGAAGGAGAGGATAGCGGTTCTTTATTGTCACTTTGTTTAACCGATAATAATTGACGCACAACCGCAGACTGCCATTAGAATTTTTCACAAACAAAACTGGTGCACCCCAAGGTGACACACTTGGCCGAACAAAACCACACTGCAACAGACCATCGAGCTGAAAACGTAGCTCTCGTAACTTAGAAGGGGCCATCCTATACTGAGACATAGAGATGGGAGACGCTCCTGGCTGTAGCTCGATCCCAAAATCGATCTCTCGTCGAGGGGGTAAGGATACAACCTATTCTGGAAAGACGTCAGGGTAATCCTCTACGACCCTAGGAAACAAAAACTGTTGAACCTCTGAAGAACTCAGCGTCATCCCAGCTATCATGGATGTTAAGGATGGAACTCGTGTATGACTCATCAGAGGATCTCTCTCAGCAACAAACACCACTTTCTCTCCATCTTCATCAATTAAAACGACCTTCTTCCTATTGCAATCCACAACAGCATACACCGAATAAAACCAGTCCATGCTAAGTATGACATCATATGGTTGTATTCGCAAACATAGGAAATATCCCCAAGAGAGGTGTTGCCCCAACACTAGCTCACAGTCTCTACATACTTCAAACAAGTCGGCTCGACCTCCAACTGGCGTAGTCAACGCCAAGGGCACTGGAAGCCTCTCTACCTCAAGTCACAAAGCATGGACAAGTGTATGTAATATGAAGGACTGTGTTGCTCCTGAATCAAACAAGGCATACACTATGGTAGAAAACAAGCAAAGGGTACCTCGAACGACATCTGGCTCACCTGGGGCTGGTAACGCTAGAGCATGAAACTGACCACGACCTCCTCCTCGGCCTCTCTGACCCCAATGAAGACCACCACAACGGCCGCGATCTGCTCTCTGAGGATGGGGAGGGTCATGGGGTTGTCCTATGCTTGCTCCATCTACCCTCTGGTGATCTAAAGCTGGTGCAACCTGCTGGTGCTTCCTTGGCTGGAACTGCATCAACGGAGGAACCTAGAGTGGAGCGCCCGGTGTACGATGACTACTCTGAAAAGTCGGGAACTCCCGCTGCTGATGACCACAACCACCACAAGAAAAACAAGCGCCTGATCCATTGGCATAGGCCTGAGAGTTGCTGCCTCTATAGAAATAAGATGGGAAGGGTTGGGACCTACCCCAAGGTGAACAAAAACTCTTTTGTCCTGAAAACCGGGAACCCCGGACCACAACTCTGCTTTGCGAGGAATCATGACGATTCCCCTATCGTGAAGATCAGGTCTTGGCCAAAGTCCTCTCAACAACCTCTTCCCTCGCCAGCACCTCGAGATATGTCTTCAGCATAAACGGGGTGACCTGGCGCTGGATCTCTGGATGCAAAGCCTCCTTGAAATGCCTTGCACTGGCCTCATCATCTGGTAACAGGTCTGAAGAATATCGTTGAAGGTTCCTGAAACGTATTCCAAACTCTCGAACACCGGAGCTCCCCTATAAAAGGGTAATAAGCTCCTGGCGACTGGATGCCTTCGAAGTTGAAGAATGGAACTCAACTCTGAACCTGTCTCGAAACTCCTCCCATGAGATCATTCACTCATCACGATCCCTAAGGAACAAAAGCCACCATTGCCTCGCTGCTCCACACAGCATCGTCATGACCAAGGACACCGATTTCTCCTTCCGAGCTTGAATCGAACTGAAGCCTATCTCGATCTCCTCCAACCAGTCTTCTGTGACTACATCTGAAACAGAGCCCTCGTACTTCTGTAGACTCTGGTGCTAAAACTCTCGGAGTGTCTTCCTCCAAGTGTCATCATCATCAACCTCTACCTGACGGTGATCTTCTGGAACATCTTGATGGGCATATTCTGCACAAACCTGACGAGGACATTGACATGGAGCCATAACTGAAAAATAACAACTGTTAGAGCTCCTAATCCTGGAATATGGAAGACTCAACATTAATTAATTAATTGATTTGTTTTATTAATTTTAGGTTACATATCCCAATTTCTACCCATTCAAACACAAGAGCAAAGAATAATGATGCATGATCCTTTCCTAGGTCTCTACCCTCCATCCGGTATCACTTTGTTTAGTAGCCATCGTAAACTTAAAAGTCCGTGCAACAGATCATAGGGGGCTCTAAACGCCAAGGTATTTTCCTGTCTCCAGTGTTTACCCCACTTGCTAAACATGAATGAAACTGTTTCCCTACCATCCCATGCATCCTCACCTGTGCCTAACTCCAAACTCCATCCTATCCCTCAACCAGACCTTTGATACAAATCTGTCATGACCCCCTCCCCACAAAGTGTACCCCTCCTGGGCCGGAAAAGTGAGAAGGGAGATAATGTCCCCCGAGTCCCGCCTCCAGTAGGCCTCGGGTTGGCGACTAGAACCGAGGGTATAATACACACACAAATGGGAGGCATTACCCTCTAAGAGAACACATGCCGAAGAGAGAGATAGAATAGACTCCAATCAACTCCAACATAGAACTGAGATATAATAGGAAACCGAGTACATATATGAAATTTCATGCAAAAGTACTACAACAGAAAGGGGAAACTAACAGTACCCAAAAGAAAGTAAATCGACAGCGACCACAAGCCCGAACAGCTCCTCCTCCAACCACAAGCTAGAAGTTACCAGCATGACCTCCAACCTGCTTCAAGTGACTTGAAAAACAGTTTATATATATATAGGGTGAGTATAACAATATACTCAGTTGGATCCTCCCCAAGCCTCTCGTACAAAAGTAAATAAAGCATGTTAAAGCCCACTGAATAACAAGTGAAACTAAATCGTTTCCTAAACAGGTATACTAAGTTTCCAACCTCACCATGGATACTCTCACCAAGAAACACATACAATAATATAGCATATAGTAATGAAAATCAAGGGTACCCCGCTACTACATCCCCACTGGTTTGCCGCATTTCCCCAACGACATACGTCCTGTGCATCTCTCTCCAAAGGCTTGCCCGCAGACACCTGGGCTAATCTCCATAATCTACACCTCGTGCACCACAAAGTCTTGCCCGCAGACACCTGGGCGAAGCACCACACCGTCCTCACAACCAAAAGTAACCAGGTAGTTTTCGGGAGCCACCACAGCTCGTATAACGTGTATCATACATCGGGTATAATACCTCAAGCCATTACAACCCATACATCGAGTAAGGATCCTCAAGCCATTATAGCCTATACATGTCACACCTATAGTAGTCCATAGGATACTATATTCAGAATATATGTGTGTGAAATAACCACAAGCCATTACAGCCCTCTACACATATATATGGGTAAAACTAACCACTATGCCTACCAGCACAAAGATCTACCAAGAGAAGAGAGCGGGGTAAAAGGGGGTATTCAGCCATTCAACCTCCCATCAGAATGTTGGGGAAAACACCCCCCAGGGCTCAGAATCCCCGGGGTGTCAGTTGCCCTTACCGACAGGGTGGCGTAGCGTATAGAAACACTAAAAGTACAGAATATATATAACTCACAACCACACTATGGGAATTACCTAGTCATAGGCACAACTGCAGCTAACGTCTCTCAGACTCCAGGCTGCTACTTCTAAGACTTGGTATCCTATAAGCACACAACCATTTGAAGAGCTTTATTAGATTACTCCATTCTCATTTTATCAGTTCCACTGTATGTTAATTAATTCTTTAAACAATAATTAACCATGAAGAATTTACCACATTAAACTAAATTGGCATCACATTCAAAAACTGCTATTTTTAGGATTCACATCACTATTAAATTCCAGTTTGTCCATACCCGTGGATTATCACCATTTAAACAAACTTTCATTATGGAATTATTTCCCATATTCCCAAGATTTCTAGAAAAGCATCCTATGATACTAAACACAAAGGGGCTCAACACGGTGAGTAGATATACTACCCGTCGAGTCTTTGTCGCCTATTGCAAGAGCATAGACTCATAATACATCGAGAGGCTAAACACGGAAAGCACGTGGCATACCCCGCGTGTCTTCGCCTCCTTCAGAAAGAGGGTAAGCAAGACCAGCTGCCTTGAGCAGTGGGGACAAGTAAATCAGATAAACAACCAAACCAAACCACCAACATCAAACCATCACATTCATCTCATACCATCATCCTTGGTGTCCTCCCCGACACCAACATGCATAAACCAATGCATCTCTCCACACTAGGCGTCATCCGCTGCCACAACCACAAGTCCCCATGCCTCCACATATGACAACAGTCATCCCGGCTCACATCAAATCACCAGCAGCCAGAAATCAAAGATCACAAATTGGACTCTTGGCCCTTTAACAAGCAATAGGGTAATTCAGAACCCTTTTTAGAAATTCCCACATAATCTGTTCATTAATCCATATTGAATTAACAGATTTGTTATTCGTAGGTTCCAATCACGGGATACCTAATCAGTAAGCTATCACAATTAAATAACTGTGATTACTTCCCTAATTTGATTATCCTCAAATTAGAACAACTACAACAACTGCAACAACCAGATTAATTTACATGCCTCTTTATCTTTAGCCAATTAATTAACAATTAATTCCGGCTTTACGTTCATTATCATTTTCGATCATGAACGAACAAAAAATCAAAGAAAATATAGATATCACTGTATATAGGAAAACATGAGGCAAACCGTTACCATGGTATAAAGAAACATCATACGATCAATCAATTCGTTTAACACGGTTCAAGTATTTAATTAGGTCAATTTCATTGTCATCCAAAGGAATAAATCATTCTAATTCTACGATTGAACACACACAATTAGAGAAGCCATGAATCCCCTTCCTCGAAGAGTTCTTGACGTCCTTTATCCACACAACGGCCACAATCCTTCTCTCGCGACTACTGCATCCACCCGAGGATGCCACAGTAAGTCCCAACCAACCCAAACCCATTAGAACCATGGATATTACATGCTAATATGGAAGGGAGAACAAGAGAAGGAGATCCCCGAAGGAACGATGATAAAACATAGCTTATATGGAAGAATGATCGATACGGCTTGGTTGCATCAAACAGAGCGGAACTGATCCAAGTAATGTTTGATTGCGAAACACCTACGGGAATGATTGCAAGGTTCTAACGTATCGTTGATGAGAACCAAGAGGAAGAACAAAGAAGAATGATATCTCGTTCTTTTTCAAAAAAAATTAGAGAGGTGATGGTTTAAGATCCGATTTATTCTCCATTAAAAACTGATCGCATTAACCCACCTGGTTTGACCAAGTATAAACATCCGGGCTATAGGAATAATTAATATAGAATTTATGGCCTTTGAATCGGACTTAAAGTCCTTAAAATAAGGTTTTAAAAGTATTTTACGTCAAATAAAACGTCAAATTTGTGAAGCTGGACACACTGTTCACATACTAAAAAATTTGGCAATGTATGGAATCGGTAGCTCTTATGAAGTCTAGAAACACTGTTCATTCATGAAATTTGGCAAAGAATGGAATCGGTAGCTCTTATGAAGTCTGGAAACACTGTTCATTCGTGAAATTTGGCAAAGAATGGAATCGGTAGCTCTTATGAAGTCTGGAAACACTATTCATTCGTGAAATTTGGCAAAGTATCGAATCGGTAGCTCTTATGAAGTCTAGAAACACAGTTCACAGAACTAAAAAAAATTGGCAAAGGAAAGAAAAGCTCACTGATAGAACCTTACCGATAGAAACACAATTCTACCGATAGATCCTCACTGATAGAAACACAAGTCTACCGATAGATCCTCACCGATAGAACTATTCAAGTCTACCAATACTATTCACATACCGATAATGTTCACCTAACGATACTATTCATAAAACTGGAAACACTGTTCATAGAACTAGAAATTTGGCAGTGTTAGCCAAGCTACCGGTAGACTACGACCACCAGTAGGCCGAGATATCTAGGTGGGAGAAATTGGACTATTATTCTAGTGATCTGATAGTGGTATCATTCATGTTTTACATAAAAATATTAACGTTGACAACACTGACTAAAATGAGTTGATTATAGAGGAGCACTATTCCTTTGGGGTTTCTCATCTTAGTTGATCGTGCAGGTGAATGTTATCGGTTACCCTTAATTTTACACCGAGATATGTTGTACCTAAGGTCCCACGAATAACTTGTGCTTAGGGGTGTTCCTACGACAAGTACTCAATGTGAAAATTGTAGATACCATCAAGATATAATGTGTTTTGTTGTAAAATGTAGTATTACATTAATTTTATTAAAAATTGAACATTTTTCAAAATTTCCCACTTGAAAACTATTATCATTAAAAGTTACATAATTTAAGAATTCTCTCAAGAAAATATTTTTTAAAAAACATGCATGATTATTTTCTAAAAATTCTTATCACATGGATTATTTTTTGGTAGAATCCTATTCTGATTAAGATCACACCCTACATACACCATTTTGTGTAAGTGAACTTGACATTTTTTGATACATGTAAGGGAATGGTCCTTGATGATCGCATCTCAAGATGTTATCTTCTTTCTTTGGTGTGGTGTTATGGAGAAGGCTTTGGGTGATGTCCCATTTCCATGAGGTGGTTATAAGCCTATTATTTTGGGATTTATTCCGTTTTTGTAGTCATTTTTATTTATATAAACTTATCTTATTAACATCATAATTTTGTAAAGGATCATTTGAATTTAAAAATTCATATTTTTTTGTTATAATTTTTTTGGATTATGATTATAAATTTAGGTGAATTGTATTTGACTATTATTCATGATACCCAGGAACTTGTTCCACCGTCTGTGAATCAAGAAATGCCCATAGGGATTTACCACTGATCATGTAGGGAAACTGTTCGGATGGGGAGCAGATTTTGTTTGTAAAATAATAGTATCAGATGAGGTTCTCTATTTTTTGGTGATATCCTTTTGGGAATGTGTGTAGGTCGAACATAGTTGGGATCTTCGAGACATTACATTCCAATTATTATTAGTGTGCCTGTCTAGCTCACCCACTGATAGGATTTATCTCAGTAGGTGAATTTGGGTTTTACCTGGTTTATTTGGTCATCATGGTTCATCGACGATTGGGGGAATAAAATTAGAGTTTTATCAATATTCTCAGTTAGCTCGTGGGGTTTGGGAATCCATGTGGATCTAGTGATATTTTCCTAAAACACTATCTGTTTTGGTGAAGATATTAGCAAATGGCCGCCAAAAATATGTTCAAGCCACCCACCGACACTAAATTCCTGTAGTATTTTCTGGTTTGATTAGTTTTGAAATTGTAAATTATATGTTTTCAAAACCTTTGAAACTATGAATTTTAAAAAATTGGTGTTTGGAATTGTTTTTCATATATAAATTTCTAAAATATTGAATGGGTTTTTGAATTGGGAAAAATGATTTCAAATTTATATATTGATTTGGGAATTGAAATTTTTTTGGGAAACTAGTGAAATTATTAAATATTGTATGAATTACTGAAACCTTTTGTCAAATAAGAAGAAATGAGTTTTAATTAAGTTGATGTTGATGAAATGAAGTTTTTTCAAAAAATAGAAAGTGGTTGGAAATTAGATAACATGTTTTGAAATTAATGTGTATGACTAGAAAGTGAGTATTTATTTTAATGTTAACTTCTTTTCTGATAAGTTTTGTTATATTTAAATTGTGTTTTGATTTTTGGGTTAGTGGTTTTGAGAAAAAAGATGTTTAGGATGAATTTCATGGTTGTGAAATGTGGAAATATTTTTTGTTTCAACATTTTTTATATCTATGAGTGACCACATATATGTGATTACATGGGAATATGGAAAGATAATTGAATATCTAGATTGGCTCATGTATGGATATAAGGAGGTTTCCCAATGTGGCATAGAAACATGAATGTGTGTGGCCCATCGTGTACCAATGGTGAATGATCTATCCTCCAACCACATTTAGATTAAAACAAATTAAATTTAAATAAAATTTAATCTTTTGAAAACAGGTGATTGGGTTGTGTGTTTTGTGTTGTATTTAGATTGTTGTTGTGGGACATTTTGAGTCTGAGAACACCTCTTGTTTGAACAATGTTTTGGATTTGTGGTTCGTTAGTATATAAGGTTGAGGTGTTGGTTAGTGGTATCTTCTTTAATATGTCTTAGAAATACCATTTGGTGGATCCCCTCATGTGATTGGATTTGGTTTTTTGCATGTTTTGACCACGGTATAAGCTTTGTGGGTCCATATGGTTTTTTTGGATAAGGTACACATCCATAATGATTTAATACACAATTTAAGTGAAGCCATAGGTGATTCACCGTGTGCAGGTCCTCTCATTTATCAATGTACGAAATATCTTCTTATGTTTTATGGTGGAGTATAACTCTCTTCTTTTTCGGATAACCTAGATCCTATATTAGCATAAGATTCGATGAATAATGAGTTGAATGAAGTGATTGTATATTGAGGTGCTTAAATTTTCAAAGGTTATGTTTGAAATTGTTGGTCTATAGTATATAATTGGAAACAGTAAAGGGGTATTAAAATGAGGTGGATGGAAGAATACTTGGGTTGTCAGTTTTAGATGATGTCTTAAAGGACATTTGGGTGTTCCATATTTCTCATTGAATAAAGGGTTCTTTTCAGGCCACAAGTGTGGATAAATCTAGTCATTCGTGGTTATTACAGATGCTTGTGGAAATTTCATGTTTCTTGGGAATCAATTCATGGTACCACACATTATAATGGATTTATGGGTTTCTAGGGTCATGTAAGGTGGTGAATTGTTGTGTTTTCTATAATTTTAATGTCAATTGTAGACATTACAGAACATTTTGAGGGATTCCACATAAATTTATGTGTGTTTTTTTCGAGAATTCTTGAAATTATTTTTCATGAATGATGGCGTCTTCCTTGTGTTGATACTTGTATTGTTTTTTATTCTGCTTGATAGTGGAAATGCGCTTGCATCATCAAGGACCCAATCATGGTGATGGTTCAATGAATGTGAAAGTGGGTTTTGGGATGTGTTTTGTCGTTTTAATGTTGTTCGGTTATAGTGTAGTCGTTTATGAAACAAGAGGAATAAAGTCTATTTAGGGTTTCATATCTCTTGAATTCAAGCTAAGAGATGATTTAATTATCTATGCTAAAGTTGTGGGTCCTTGAGTGAATTTTTCCTATAGTCAAGAAACCCCATGGGAAGTAAGGGATCATATTTTAACACATTTATCATGTATGGGAGGTAGAGACAGTGTGAGGATTCGATGTGATAGTTTTGTGTCATGTTTCTTGGTGTGATGGAAAGGGACAGGTAGACATTATAACTCATGGTTTTGATCTCTATTGGGGGAAGAGTCCCTCCTTGGTCATAAGGATGTGGGGTGTTTTTGTCTTTCCAAAACACCAATTCTTGAATTCTTGTGTGTAAAACTATAACTATCAGTTTTCATGCATGAATAAGCTTGTAGGTATACTTCTATCCCCATTTTGGTTGGAAAAAATCTATTATTATAATGCCTGTTGGAGTGGTGAAGCACATTGAATCTATACTAGTTTGTAATTTCATTGATCAACCGCCCTTGTAGTGGGTATTGGGTCTTATGGGGTCTTTTTCACGTCGTCCCATTCTAATTGGTTAATAAGGTTTGTTTTTATGTTGGGGGGTGGGGGGGGGATAACATGGGTGTCATGTGAGTTATTTTGGAAAAAATCTTTTGATAGTATATCCCTTATGGTGGGGTGTCTATTTGGTCCTCCGCAAGTTGGTTTTCTTCTTATGTATCAAGAAATTATGTTGAATCTTATGGTGGGGAGTCTGTCTGAAACTCCCCATCTTGGTGTTATGTATTAGTCTCATGTGTTATTATTTTTCTATAGTTGGGAGTCTATTTAGATCTCCATATATCAATAAATTGATTATTTCCCTGGTCATGGAATGGTGGTAGGTAGTCTCGTTTAGAACTGTCTACCCTATCTTCTTTCATGGGTAATCATTGTCATTGGAGAATCCCCAGTGGTTTTCTTGAAGTAAGGTTGTGGTATCCTCATTCGAATTGATTATGCATTTCCGGTAAATTGCTTGGGCTTATTCAATTAATATTTAAGGTGTTTTATTTTGGGATTTGGCTGGATTAAAATTTCCCACATCTACAATGTGGTGTATGTTTTTCTTAGTTACATTATCATTTCCTTTGTCTGATCAATTGGAGGTGCATTGTCCTTTGGTGGAAGGTAACACATAGGAGCGGAGCCTATCTTGACCTCTCAAGTTAGACCATAATCACATTTTCCTATTGGTAGTTTCCTTGTAGTATTTTCATTCCGAACCCACTTTGAATATGGAAATAATATCGGGTTTTTTATTTTTCTTTTGGATTTAAAGTTGTTTTCCAATGGCATAAAGTGTTATGGTGGGGAGAATTATCAAACTTTGGTTTTTATGTTTTACTTGTTCATGATCGGGCCGGGTTTTTGGTGGTTTTCTTGGGATTCAGGTGTGAATGTTTTGATATTTTGGCCCATTATATATCTTCTATTCTTAGACTGTCCTCTCCCATAGATTCCTTCAAGTACCCCATAAATATTGGAGAAAAAATAAATTTTTGAGTATATAGAACTACACGCATTATTTCGCCACATGCTTTGCTATACCATGTAGAAAAACCATCCATAGTGTCCATATCATTGATTTTTTTAAATCAATGTTTTCCCTTCCAAGATTATCTGTAGTCTTACCCTTTCTTCCGCCACTCGTTACTTATAGCCATGTAAGGCATAAAGTATCCATCATGCTCTTTAGGAACCATTTTTGAACGTTTTTTTGGTGTGGAATCCACACGGATATTCCAGTTATTGATTATCAATTTTTTCATCAGTTTTTATAATGGTTTATTCCCACATCATGTAAGCTCCAAATTTACAACAACTAGGGATTCATACCTAGGGATAAATTTTTTGTTTCTTGGCTCAATAATGTGGATTAGGATTCATTTTCATCTACGTGTGGTAAAACAAAGGTTTGGTTGAATTTTGACATAATGATTTTTCATTTTTGACATCTTTGGTTAGTGATTACATGTGTAAGAATTTATGGATGAGTTGGATTTTTTATTGACCTTCCAACCAATATTCATACTTTTTTTCTGTGATGAGAAAATCATTTTTCAGATATTTGGGTAGCAATATAATTTTTATGCTTCATTTTCCATAAAATTGTTTTTTTTCATGTGTAACTAGTATTTTATTGTTTTAGGGAATATTATAATATATTAAAGTGGGTTATAAAATGTTGATAGGGCTAAAAATTATATTTTGGTGTGGTATTGGGGAGAATTTCACCATCGAATAGGGGTTTCGAATGGATTCTGGGTGCAAAGCCTTTAATCAGTTCCTAAAATTGTTTTCCTGAACATTTTAAATATTTTACTGAGTTACACAAAGGGTGAAAAATATTTCTATCTATTGAAATGGTGGCTGCATGTTCTTAAAAATGTTTTTTCAAAGAGAAACATCTTATTTATGATGTCAAAAATTTGAATAATGTTTTATAAATTTTTTAGGTGATTGATTTAATTGTGAGAAAGGTGTTAGAAAGGTTGGTGGTCTGTTTTGTTGTATATATGATGTTAAAATACATTTGAATGAAAAAATGGTATAATGTGACATGGGTGTCTGCATGATTTTGTGTGTGAATGATTTTGAAAATGGCATTTTGATGTGAAAATGGTATTTTATGACATGTGGATGTTAATTTATAAATAAATAAGGATTTTACTACAGTACTATTTCATTAAGGTTTTGAGATTGTATCAATCTAAGAAATGTGACTCAATCAGATGTTAGTATTTTTTGGAAAATACATGGCTGATGGAATGATAATCCTTAAGATGGTGCTCATACCGAGGTAGTGATTTGGGAATAAGAGATTATTGTTTTGGATAAATTATAATGGTTATTATTTATTACCTTCAAACTAATAAATTATTTGTTTATTATATCTTTGTTGGAGTTTACAACTTTTTTGAATATAATGATTTTATCTAGTGTTAAATAAGGAATAAAGGATCTTGAATGTAATCAATAAGTTTTTATGGTAATGCATGGTGCTACCATGTTTTAAGATAATACATGATGAAGGTATCCACATGTTTTTATGTGGAAAAAGTTATCATCATTATGTTTACCTTCCTTAATAATTTTGGACTGTGATATTAGACAAAAGTATTATTGATAAGTCTAAACATCAGAATGGATTAAGTATGAAATTGGATACATTTGTTTAAGGTTAAAACATTTCTTAATAATATTTTTCTATTGTTATAAAATTTACAACCCGAAGGTTGGGTGACAACTTGTCGCATCCGTAAGGCCGTGAGACTTGAACTAGCAAATGAAGGGCGAGTAGGGTGGATCACCTACCACTAGCCTACGTGTGGTCCAGGTTTTTATAATGTATTTTTTTTAAATAGTCTTACAAATGAATTATAAATTCATTTTTTTGGAACCTTATACGATTGTGATAAATATAATATTTTTCAGTTCTGTTAACTTTTTGAGTGAATGATGAGTTTGTGGTAGAAATATGTTAAAATATGAAACACTACTTGTTATGTAATCTTTTTTTATTATTCTAAGATGAAATTAATTCATAAAAATAGGGAAAGGTTATTAAAACAAAAAATTGGTTTTATTAATACCTTCTGTTTTTTTGAACTAATAATAATTTATATCATCATAGATTCATGGAATTGATGTCATAAATTATCCATTTAATAATAATTTGTTTGTGATTGATAACCTCAATCACTCCCTATAAAAATTTACATATTCCCTCAAATAATGTGTCTCTAATTATTACCAATTTTCTCTTATTTCAAATCAAAAATTGTTTATGACTTTTTCATTTCCCTCTATCTATTATTAAGAATAAATTTTAGTAACCCAAATTCCGATGGGGGTTTTCAGCAAAGGTATTTTCTATTTTCAATCTGTTACTTTAAAAGAACAATTTAAATTTGTGAGGAATAAATTTATTAAATGATGAGAGAATTTAATACCCCATGATTTCAGAATAATTTATCTCTTTAATATAATTAAATATAATTCCCCACACACAACACCGAGTTTGAGTGCACCACGACTTTCCAAACAAGCCATTCAAAAAGAAGTTATGAATAATATTAACTGAATTATGAATTTTATATAAACAATATAATTTTAAAATCCATATAATGTGTTTTTTTATATAATATATGAACAAATTAAAATATTCATATAAAAAATTGTATTTAAAAAAAGTAATTTTATCTTCTATTAATGGAGAACACTTTTTAAATCCAATATTTGACACTTTTATATATTCAATTTGAAAACATAATCTTTTTCTTTATAAGAGGTACATAACAATTTATTTTCGATAAATTTTTTTTTTTTATTCTGATAACATTCATATTTTGATGAATATTGAAAAATACTTAATTTTAATTGAAAAAAACTTTTTTAATAAAAATAATTTGTAGTGATAAACTATAAATTTGGATGGTTCTGAATTATAATTAGATTATTGTGTTATAATTTAATCTAATGTTAGTAATTAGAATTAATTTTACATTTCAATTAGATATAAACACTTATTAATCAATTGAGAGTTTTTACTTCTAAAAAACACGCATTCTAGTTTTGATAATTGTAATTAATTTTAAATTAATTAATTAAAATTTCATGTCTTGAATTTTATATAATAGAAATAAATTTTTAATTCTGAATATCAAAATTATCATATGGTAAATTTATGGAATTTTTGTGAAAAAAAAATAAATTTTTTATGAATATTGAAAAATACTACTTATTTCATAAAAACCAATTATTTAATTTAAATTATTATTTTTAATTAAAATTTTAACTTAAAATATATAAATTATAAATTTATTAATAAAATTTTATTCATTGGATTCATTTTATAAAAATATTCGATATATAAAATTTTATTCAATCATTTTAATGTCTTTTATCCACCTTCTAGGCACATTTACCCACCTTCTCGGCATATTTTCAAATTTTCATGAAACATAATTTTCCAAATTAAGTAAATATAATTTAAAAAATCAGAGAGATATGGATTAAATCACCATGTAAAATTTTCATCAATAGGATGAAAATAATTTTTGGTGAATAGAAACTTTTGAATTTTATTTATCATGGATAAAGAGAAATAGGGTAATTAAATGTTAAAATAATTTTATAATAAGTTTAACTTACACCAACACATTTACTAACTCTTTTTTAATAGTGTATTTAGACTAAAAAAATCTTAGGACAAAAATAAGATCTTTTTTGAATCATTCGGGATAGATTCAGACATTTTTTATATTTTATTTAAAAAATTGTTTAATGTGTTAAATTAAAATTTTATTATCAAAATAAATATTAATATAGGGTAATAAAAAATTTAAATTAGACTAAAAATATTATTTATAAATATAAAAATAATTCTAATACGGTATATTATATATATTTTTTATACATTATATAATTTAATTTATTCATGACACAATGATGATGTAGTATTTTCCTTATTAATGAAGGAATCAAATATATTATTTTATAAATATCAAATTAAATGTAAATTGATACTTTGAAAGCCATATGAGAATTTTCATGGTGAATATTAAATTTTAGGGTTTATTTAATGTAGTTTATTCGAATTAACCAACTTGTTATGAATTTCAGAAAAACCAATTATAAAATTGTGTCAAAATTTACATAAATGATTTTTAAAAAAATATCACATTATTAAATGAAATAATATTCCCTAAACTATAATAATAAGAAAAAGTACATAGATAATGATAAATATTTCATTAATTTACCACTTTTTGTTCATTTGGAATTTTATAGTTAGTTAATAGACCATGTATTATAATAATACAATGAGACATGGTAAAAGTTAAACAAATTAAGTAAGGGAAAAATCTAAACGTTAAGGTTAATATGGTAACCAAAACATATCTAAAACCTATTGGTTGAGATTATTTCAACTCATCCCCACATTATACTCGAAATAAATACATTTTTACCAATTAGAAACCCAAAATGAGTGGATAATAGAATAATATTTCAAACTTTTTTAAAGTGACCCTCACCCATCTTATAAAATGCAATTTCACCTTATAATACTTTCACACCTCCAAATACATTTTTATAGGCCAAACCCTGACAAAATATCCTCCCAACTTCACTATTATTAACCTAGAGGCCCACCATTGATCATAAATTCATCCTAAGTATCTCTTTGTTCAAATCAAGCTGAAACACCCGAAGAAAATGTAATTAATTTACCCCCACATTAAAAATACATTTCTTATTACACTTTCTATTTATTTGTTATTTAAATACCATAATAATAGGTATAGTAACTTATAAATTATGTGATGTTATTATATATATTATACATTCATATTAATTATTCTATCCATCCAATGAATTACAATTTCACCAAGCGTGCATACGTAAGGCTTACTGTCTCCACATCGTGGTGTAAATTTTTATTAATCTCTATGTTATGTGGATGGATATAATGATGAGTAATATATATATAAATAATTAAAATAACATAATAATGTTTCTGTAAAATTAATATACCACCCAATTTCACACTTTTAATCCTTATTGAATTGATATCGTCACTCATGTGTACATACAACTTACAGTCTCCATGGCACGATGAGATTAATTTCAACGTTCACCATTCAAAGATAATTATAAAAATACATATTATTAATAATAATTTAATATAATAAATAATAAATCTATTGGAAATATATATATATATATATGCATTTACATTTATCCCATTTTTTCTTCCATTCAATATTATATGAAAATGGAAACAATGTTTATGCGTACGAACGACCTACCGTCTCCATCAATATTGTATTCCATTTCCTAAATCTATATTTTATAAATATTTAAATTCTAAATATATATTATATATATATCATTTATTATATTTTTTAATTATTTAAATCATTATCTATGTGATACGATCAACAATAACAAGTTGAAACATGTACGATAAAGAAGGCAATTATTACTTGAAATGTTACATTAACATAGAAATTGTTACTAAATGTGTAGTATAATGTAATAAATGAATCATATAAGATATCATAAATATTAATACAGTTATGGACTATTTTTATAACATACTATGGTCATTATAATGGTGGTTAAACATACTTTTCACTAAAGGAATTTACAAGGTAAGGGTCAATTTCTCAATCTCATTATTATCCGAATTTCTTTATGGATCAGTATTTACAGATAAATTTTTATAATCCATTTCCATGTTTCATGAATATTTTTTCAAAGGGAATATTTTAATGTTTTGTGTATGGGAATTTATATCTAGATCAGCCTTTTAAATCATTTAATGATTTATTTTTCAAAATCATTTTTATTAATTTACAGGTTTTAAAAAAAATTTAAGGATATATTTATATAGACATTATTTTTTTAAAATGGTAATTACTTTAAAAATATTTGAAGTTTTTTTGGAAACTTTGTTTCAAAAATATATTTAAAATTACTTCCTTTTTAAATTTTTGTCTTTTAAATGATTAAAAAGATGTGATATTTCAATCAAATAGTTTTACTGATCTTTTTCAAACATGTCAACATCCTTTTCTGGATATTATTCTTCATTCAGGTTGATTTATTATAATACCATCTTCAATATTTTATTTAATGATTTATGATTTGTTTGACTGTGGATGTGATTTTTTATAAAATTTAGGGTTTATGGTTAATGTATTGATAATTTATATGATAGTTTAAAGACGAATGATTATGTCAAGCTTTAAGATTTTATCAAGAGGAATACATTAGACTTAGTAAGTGATGGATAAAGCCCTCTATATGTACTAGATGCATCAGTATGTCTCATGAGATAATTACATGTGGAATTGGTCAATGCATTTCCAAATTTGATATATGGTTTTGGATGAGGCCTTAATCATTTTTAGACGTCTTGGATTTGGCCTTAACAAAATGCTTCAGAATGTTTTGTATTATGTATGATATCATTATAAGTGTATTATTATTGATATGTAATGTTATTCTAGAAGATTAATGGCGTTCTCAAAGGATCATTTATGTTGTGTTTTATTTTTGAATGTATAATTTAACGTTCATATTAGTAATCAATTTTCCAATCTGCCAAACTGATCGGCCTTTAGGGACATGATTCATTGTAATCATGCCAATTTATTAAAATAATACACTAGCTCTAGGCTTATGGGGTCGAGGCATTACATATAATATTGAAATTTAATGTATATATAAAGAAATAACACCATCAGGTTATGGGATTTATTTTTAAGATTATAGTTTTTTTAAAAATAAGGAAGATTTTTATTAAAAAAATGAAAAAGATAAGAATGATAGACAGGGTCATACAAGCAGTTATGTCCTCATGAAAAGTCCAAAAAATATGCATCAAATTTCATAATCAAACTGACATGAAGAGTCACAACCATCATACCATTCTGATTCAAAATCAACGAGTCTGTGAGGCCTGGTAACCATAGTTTACTTAAGGTATGATTAGTCTTTCCTTCATCTTGATTTCCACAGAGGTATGGGTTGAATTCCTTCATCGTCCACAAGAAATATTTTCCCTTTAGACAATGCCTGAATATAAGAATGTTTTTTTGGGGAATCATCTTCAATATCATCCAATTTCCCAGGAATACCCTATGTTTCTCTTAGTTTATTGATATCTTCTTAGTCCTTTGAGCGATATTCATTTTTACCTGGGTTGGTATGGTCCTCGGTTGCAAGTTTGATAATAGATGTGCAATGTCTCATGCCCTCGCTAGGTTTAGAATTACCCAACTCATCATTATTCATCTCTCCTTGCATTGGAATAAGTACCTCACTCATTCGTGCAGTACCAACATCAATATTTTCCTTTTTCCTATCAATTGAGGAGGGCTTGCCACTATTATTTTGGGCATGCTTCTCTCTCATTCCAATATAGAACTCAGAACCAAACCTTGTTTTTTATCTCTCAACTACATGCTCTACCTTAGCCTGCATTTTCTGTTTTCTCCTGCAAGATACCTCATGATGCCCTTTTAAAGATAAAAATAAGAAAACCACAATTTTATGGCATGTATCTCTGACATTCCCAATTTCATTACATCCCACACAAAAATGAGGATGTTTTTAATATTCAACCTTAAGTGGTATTTCATTATCAAACGCCGACGACAATATATGGTTGGTTTAGCACATGCTTAAATCAACCTCCACCAGATCCGTAGCAAAATTCACGTACATGGAAACCTCCATGGCTTGATCAATTTTAAATGGAATACCAACAAATGATGAAATATCTAAAAAGAATTTTAGGATGACATAAAATCCAGTTAAGACCAATAATTTTAATCCAAACTTGAGCGCGGGTATTTTTTATGGCTATCGGGATAAACCGATAATACCATTATTGAAAGCAAATCATACCTAGATTAAATGAAATTTTCCCAATCCCCCAAGCTCTGGGTTACTGTTCCTCTTATGGAAAAATAATTTGAAAGAAAAATATACCAATGGTTATTCATTTCTAATCTGAAAAATTCAATCCTGATGATAGTTTTTTAACAATGTCATCAACTATCCAGATATTGCCACCAATAGATAGTATCATTTGAGCAATGATGGAGAACTTTCAAGTCTTTAATCTGTAAAAAATAGCTTCTTTGTTTCCAATAATACGAGTATTATCACCCTTCATCACAATTTGATCTGGGATTGCGTGCTTAAAATTTGTGAAGTACCTTCTTTTACAGTCTTTGACTTTATAAGAGAATTTATTCTCAGCCATCTCCACCGTATCACGCTTAGACATAGATTCACCATTATTCATTACCAACCCCATTGCAGCTCACCGATCATCACCACGCTCCACCAGAGATCGATGCCACTCATCCATCCCTGCCTAAAATACATGCTCAAAATTAGCCACCACAAAACAAGATTTGGACACAACCAGACCGGTTGTCGTACATAGAGTCATGCAAGTGTTGTAATCGGAAAATCGAGGATCATATAAGGACTTACATCCATTCAAAGCATCCACAACCACCATAGACATGGAAGGAAACACAAAATATACCAGATATGATTCATTCAAAATCTCCCTTCTTGTCAGACCCCCTAAACCCCATGATTTAACTCACATGAAGGGAGATTATGTGTACCTCGCTTCCATCAAGATGACACAACTTCATATTTCCATTCATGTAATATGCATGACCTCCATGTAACTTGCCTTCATCAAGGTGACACCAATCTGTTATGACATGCATTGAACCCAAACGAAGAGGACTGTGCTCCTTTCCTCCATCGATAAAATAAAATATGAGTAAATGTGGCAAACAGTGATGGGAAACCCTAAATCTAAAGGTGAACATGGCCACGGGTAAATCGGATCTCCGTTGCCTTCATTTTAATAATATTGTAGAACTGTATAAAATTATCTTAATTAATGTATGTGATATAGATATTTTAGTGGGAATCATTAAATTAGTTACAAATATGTTTTTTACATAAGATTCTTATGTGAATGAACGAGAAAACATCACTTCTAGTAATTCAACGTTGATGTTAGTGATGATTTTTATGACACCCTATTAATATTTTTATTAACATATAAATGGGGTACATCCATTTTAATTCTATTCAACCATACTGTATGATATCTTTATCCACATGATATGTCATTATATATATAATATTATAAATTTTGTATTGGAAGAATACATCATGTTCACATAAAATAAAATTATTACCTTTTTCATTTTATGAAAATTATTTCATGTAAATAATATTTCTAAATATTTATTTGGAAAAACAAATTAGTGTTAATTTTTATCTATCAATTATGAAAAATTGTGATATATAGTTATAAGAATAAAATTTTATATAAAAATAGGTCACCCAGATGATTTTAATCCTCGTATTGTTAATTTAATCACCAAAACGAAATTCATGAAATTTTATCAAAATCCCACTTGAACCATTACAATATTTATGAATATGAAAATAAAAAATATAATATTCATGTAAAGTGAAGGAAAAACTATAAGAATAGTGTATTCAGTGAACTTATTTATTATCACAATATTTTCCATATTTCCAATTTCAATCATGTTAAATCATGTATTTATGTCATCATCAATTATGTACTAAATTTTCACCATCAAAATAACACTACCCATTCTCTTACATTAAATTTATTTTTTTTATTTTGTTAATTTCATTGATTTATATATTTAATATATATAGTTAAGTATTGTCTAATAATGTACTATGACTTTTTTTGAATGATAATTTGAGAATTTTATTTTTTTATTAAACAAGGTACCCTAGTGAAAATATTAAAGTATATAACATTTAGGAATTAAAATTAATATTTTGTCACGATGTATTACTCAATGAATGTTTATTATTTTTAGTAATAATTTTATTAATGTTTTATATTACCATGAATCTAGTTTGGTTTTCTATATATAAAAAAATTATGAAAATCTACACTTATTAAAAGATTCATCGAGGAAAATCTATTCAATGGACATTGGATTGAAGATACCATTCACATTCAAGTAGGATTTATATTCCATCTATCCTTTATTTTATAATAAATATATTTGTTTATATAATTATATTTATTTCATAATATTTTATTATAGTTTTAAACTATAAATTAATAAAAATATGAATTGACATAGGTGGTCTAATATCAAATAACCAAATAATTCCCCATATAATATTATATGTCCAACCACTATGCAACACATTGTTAAAAAATTCCATCAACAACCAATATTTATCATCAATATGAACTCTAAATACAAAAAATTTTCCATCATGGTGGAAATATGACCACATAATAAGGACTAATTTTGTAAAAGTTCCATAAAATTTGATTACTCCACAATATGTGGTTTCATCACATAAAGTGATCATATTTTGGGGTTTCAAGTAAAATTGAATATGAAACGTGGATCACCAACCTTTAGTGTGGTTGTTAATGACTCTGAAAATAGATGTTGGATCCCACAACAGAGGAAATGTGTTAGGGGATTAAGTACAATTTTGGTTGTTGGCTATGGTAGATGTTTGATGTCTGAAAGGAATAATATAATGATTCATTATATGTGTGCGTGTTTGAGTCAATGATATAAAAACATTCCAAAAAAATATTCTCAATACGGGAAGTGTGTATGATCTAAAAGTGTAACAAAAAATAATGTTAATGGGATATAGATATAATGAATGAACTTCATGTGAAACAATATTTTTTAAAATGTTATAAAAAATCAACTGACTATATTTTATATCAATAAAAAATATTTAATTGGATAAATAATATAGACATGAATCTATCACCAATATAATGCTTCAATTAATGTAGAAAAAAATAAAATATGATTCCAATCAAAATGATTGATCTTTTTATATCCATTGCATGATCATTGTAGTATGGATCAAGTGTGGACCATTTTTATTATCCAAAGACATATCCCTAATGTCTCAATAATTATTCAAAAAATGTGTGGGAGACAATCTTGTTGTATTTTCATGATACTTGATGGAAAAAATAATATTACATTGTAAATATCAAAAATAATGGTGTATTTCTGTGTTTTATGAAAAAATAAAATATCAATATCATGTCACAGAACCATATATCAAATCTATCAATGGTATATTAAAAATATTCAATTGGATCTAAAAAATCCAGTCATATTTTGATCTCATTTTGAAATGATTATTTTTCAATGAAATTTTATTATTTAGATATAATAATGATAATAATTCAATAAATGTTAATTTGGGAATAATATATTATAACATATACACGATCTTGTTGGAATTCAACTCTAATAGAGTTATGTTTTTAATCCAACCTATTATACTATGGTTAAATATAATATGGAATATGATTTTAATTTTATACACGAATTCTTTTCTTTAAAACCCAACTATGGCATCATTTCATCTTATTAAATCATTGAATTAGTTTTTTGAGTTATATAATATTATATGGGAAGATATAATTCATACATTTAAAAAACAAGACATCCTTGGGAAAATATCATTAAACATATAATGTGTATTAAAAATAATTTTTCATATATCTGATAAAAAATTCATCCCAATGACTATTAAAAGACATTGAAGCCTCAATTGTTAAGTATGTTTTTTGAAAACATGAAATATTCTGTCAATTACCACTAATATAGATCAAATATGACTATTACTCATCCATGTGAATATTTATAAAATAGTTAACTTGAAAACAACTTAATAGGTCATGAATTACTATTTCATTAAACATGTTATAGTAAGCTCGTAGTTTGGGATTTATCAACACCACAAATTACTATATAAGGTAATTATCATTATATTACCTAAAATATCATTTTAATGATCAACATAATATTTAAAAAGTCTTAGTTTACGGATTCTAAAGGAAACCATTATCTTTTATATTCAGGAAATATTTTCAATATGCACTAGTTATACACATTCTACCATAGTGTATTAAGTATGTTTTCCCCACTTTTTTTAATAAACTCATATTAATGATAAGGGACATTAAATAAAAGTCAACCTGTACAGTTTTTTTAGATAATTCTTTCTAAAAATTATCTCCTTTTCTAGAAGTAGTAATATATTAAGGGATTGTTCATGATATTTTCAACATACACCTTCATTGAATCCAAATAGGATTTATTATAATCACAATATAACTTCATCATGATATATTTATAAATGATATAAATAGTTTTCTACCATGAATATTTCATTGATTTATATGACTTGTTTATTTCACCATGGTAGCCACACATTATCAAGAATGGATATTCAACATCTCCTCTACTATAATTTTTTTTTAAATTCATTTAAAAAATTTATGACATGTCTTCAGATGATGACACATATTCATTTTTCATTTTTCTAAAAGAGGTAAATTTATGCCTCTTGCAGTGCCAATTAACATGCGTTCCTTATGTAAATAATGATCCACTAAATGTTGATTTATGATATCCAATACCACCCATATAATAATTTTAATTATCCATTAAATTAATAATTAACAATATCTTACAAAAATTAATTAGAAATCAATATTTCATTTGATATAACTAGTGATCTGCTTTACAACCATAACATGTGACTCTTTTTGGAAGCTTTCATATCACGCAAAAGGTGTACTAGTGATTGAAGTTTGGAAATTATGTAAAAATCAATGTATGATTCCTTTAATATTTCAAAAACATTTATTATTAAATGATCCTCCCATCATCATCCATTTCGAATATAGTATAAATGGAAATATATGTGCATTCCTCTCTCAAATATTGTTTCCCAAAACATTTTAGAAACATTAAAGATTATTTATTATGAATAAAATATATAATAAGTTATATTCATGATTTAAAATAATAAAAATATAATCAAAATAATCATATAAATTATATAATTTTTCACCATTTAGGAATTAAATACTTCATAAGTTAACACATAATTTCAAGAACAATTTTATACATATATATACTTGATCATTATATGTGAGTTAGTATTTCATTAATTAAAATAGAAAATTTCTACCTTTATTAATATATGTAATTTAATGCACTTCAATATTGTGAAAAATTAATATATTCATGAAGGAATATATTATAATTCATGAATAACATCAATAATCTTTCACTCATATGAAACATCATAATTATCAAATAATCATGTAATTATTCAATATATACATCGTCTTGATGATATCCATTAAATAATAATGACATAACATCTATTTTAAATTATATATTTTGTATTCAAGTAATTATCACAATAATATTAATTTTCAAATTCACACATTTAAACGAAATGATATATACCATCAATTTCATGACCCTAAATTTAAGTGTATCCCTTATAAATTTCCAATTTTAATGAAGGAAAATGTAAGTAAAAATATTCATTCTAAAACCATTTACATAACAATAAAATATACAATAATATATTTTGATGAATGTGTACATGGAGTAAAATATTATAAATAATTTAAAATTATAGATGTTACATCGGAATAAAAAATTGTACAAGGTCTAATGCTTTGTATCATAAAATTTTACTCAATCCAAATTTAAAATAGATTGTACTGAAAACAAATTGGATTGTAATATATACCCTTATTTATTAGGTATTATATAAATAATATAACATTTGAATGAAATAACATAAAAAGAATTAAATTCCCTTAATATAAATTAATTCATGACAAAAAATATCAATGTAGAACTATATACACCATATATATATATATAATAGTTTCATAATATGAAACAAGTCACGATGAAAAATTATTGAGATTAAGAACCATTAATGTTTTAATAATCTATAAATAAAAATATATTGAATGATTGAAACTGATACAAATATCAAATTACCATTATTTTTTCTGAAAATAAATGTAAATTATTTTCAAGTGAATCTAATTAACAATAAAAAACATGAAAATAGTGAATATAACATACAACTCATAGAAATAAATGTTATATGGGAAACTTATACCTCAAGTATCATCATAATTTTTAAACATTCATAAATCATTGAAAATAAATATAGAATTATTTTAAATCTATTTCAAATCCATATCAACACATATCAGACATTGTATCATCTCCTTATAATTTCTAATGATACTTTTTTAAAAAATTCACTATTAAAATGAACATTTGTGTAAAATCAAGTCCATTTCTTATGCATGTTTCAGTTTGATAATTTTCAACGTGAACCTTGGTCCAGTTTTCATCTTCTCCATAATCATAATAATGTAATAATTATAAAATTTACTTATTCTATACACTTTTATAACAATCAATAAAAGGCGCTGCTGAATAATGAATTACATCCCATTAAGAAGATGAAAGTATATACTTACACTAGGGTGGTATTTAAACTTTTCAATGTATGAGAACAATTCATGGTAAAAAACTATTAAATTATAAATAATAATAATTCTGAAATAAATTTTATATATATTCATTAAATATATCCTTATGACCGACCATTTAATGTGGTAATGAAAAACAAATCATGTCCCTTCTTAGAAGTGATAGTCTACACATATGTATGACTAACACTATAATTTTCTAATTGATATGAATAAGATAAAATGATTCTATTATAAGGATAATAAAACAACTTAGTATATTAATAATTATATTACAATCATGTTAATTTGGATATAATAATATGGATGTTATTTAGGAAAGATGAATATTGAATGTGATTAGTATGAACATAATCTTCTTATTAGAGAAATATCCATTCGTTAACACCATAACCCTCCTTGAAGTTTTAACTTATGAAGGCGATATCCTATAGGATTTGTGGATAGAGGATGGAAGAGTGTTTCAGTGAATATTGGTATAGCTAAAGTGATGATATAGTATGAAGAATAGAGGAGAGGAGGTACCCATTATATGTGAGGGGAGTGGAATAGTTATTATTTTTAGGAATATAAAATTGTATTAAAGTTACATTCATTGCAATAAGACTCCAAATTAGATAATTAGTGAATATGAGATGATTTTGGATTAATAAAAATTCATCCAACTGACTTTATAAATTGTTTTTGGTCATTTTATCCCGGATATATTCTGTTTTACATCTTATTAATCATTTAATACATTACCATAGTAATAAATTATCACCAATGATTTTATTCATAATGGTGAAAAACGAAATTATTCTCATTATTAAATTTTAAACAAATATTAAAAATATTAAATTAATTTTATGAAATTAAATTCACCTAGATTTCATAATCAGATTTATTAGTAAATACATAACATATGATGATAGTATAATTTAGAGAAATTAATTTCTTTTTATAAGTTAGATGTGTGGAAAACTTTTAATCATTAAGAACAATATAATATAATAAATTCATTGTCAAAGAAAATTTTATTGAAATTGGATTAATTTTTAAAATTTTCTTATATCGGGTTGAAATCCATTAAACTAATAAGATTTAGACATATTATTATGTTTTTCATAACTTTTCTCTATTGTTTGATCCCCATATTAGTCTGTTTAACCCTTACCATATTAATATGTTTTTACCATGATTACTATTCATTTTCAAAAAAATTACTTAATGAACTAATATTAAATTTTTTATTTTAAAAATTAGATACATTTTAGTAGTTTCAATTAATTAATTTGGAATAACTGTTTTTAAATATATGTTTAGAAAATGCAACGAAAAATCATTTTTATAAAGAAAATTATAAATTAAAATTGGTTTATAACAAAATAATTTAAAATTTTAATTAAAATGAAATTAATTGGATAATTTGTAATAAAATTATAATTATTTTACTTTGATATAAAACAAAAATTGAAATTATCCATACGAAAACATGATTAAAATAAAAAATGAGAAAAACTAGTTTTTACATTAATTAGAAAATTACATAAAATTTCAAAATGTAAATCATAGATTAATAAGGATAAAATTATATATTTAAATCTAATATATTAATAAAAGACATATTATTTTGTCTATATAGATTTTTAATAATCATTCAAGTCATTATTTAATTTTATTAATTTTGTAAAATTGCTATTATTATAAAATAAATATTTTTCAATATAATAACCAAAAATAATAATTTAACAAATGATTATTAAAATTCATACTATGATACATTGAAAATATTTATTTGAATAATTAATTTTTCTTCAAAATAATAATTTTATATCATTTTTTAATATTTTTTTATCACATTAATGAATAAAGATATGTGAATTATTTTATTATTTCAGTATAATTAATAATTTCCTTAATATTGCTGGAGAACATGAGTTATGTTCTTACACTCATCATAAATTTCTTCCAAAATACCCAAAATTATTCCTCATGAAACATTTGTGAATTTATTCATCATTACTTCTTTGTGTCACCATGTATCCTATTTTATCTTATGAGTTTTTGAATGAACCATTACTAGTTTAATGATCTGATTCCACGACACGTATACTCTACTGTCATGCTTTTGGATATTATCTTCACAATAATATAAGACATGATTTAATTATATTTATTTAGATATTTGTAATTTTTTTGTAATATTCTTCCTATATAATGAGATATGAATCACATCATACACATTAGTGATGTTGGAAAAAGTCCTGATATACTGGGGGAAAATATTCCCATTGTCAAATCCTTATAGTACCATTTTTTTGATATACTTTTTATTGAACATCCTAACATAATTTGAATTACAGATCCTACCATTAGTCAACTATACTGTTATAAACAATTATATAAGATACCTTAATAATTCTTTAAATAGTTCTGACATCCACCATTACCTCCTCAACATGTTCGGGTCCAAAAACATTCCTTTTAAATATCATCATTCCAGAAAGTTTCTATATAACATAGTTTCCTATTAAACACTTCATAGTTTCCATTTGAATTATCTAATGTATGATATAATTAAATGAAAATTAATCCTATGGAATGTACAAATCCCATATACCAGTAATTTAATGTGATAATGACTTAATCATTCTATATATTGTTTGAATATATTTTTAGATTATCCATTTATATAAGGATGATATTATGATCCTATGTTTATATTAGTGTTGAGATCCTTCTAATCAATATTTATTCATTTTCTAGTATATTGTGGATCATGGTTAGATGCAATAAATCTGAGAACACCATGATACCATATAACTTTTTTAATATAGAGGCGTGTGAGTTAATTAAGATGGTGATCATCATTAAATTACATTAAATACAAATACATGGTGATTAAATAAAAAATAACTCGTATAGAATAATCACTTTTTTGATCTTTTCTAAATGTAGTAAAAAAGTCCATAGTTATGTCATAATTATACCAAAATTGAAAAGGGATAGGTTGCTTCACATCATTAGGATTTTGTCTCTAATCCTTTACAAATTGAAAAATCATGTTTCTTGATACAAACGTAAATATTTCACACATAAAATTATAACAAAAATATTCCTTATAATACCTCTAAATCTTGGTTATACCATGTATAATAGAAAAATTTTATCTATGATACTCATCAATTAATTCCCTCAACAAGTCTAATATTAATTATTGAAATTACTTCTTTTTATATTTTTCAGCACAATCTTCATTAAATTTTTTTTACCAAATTAAAATCATTAAAAACATTAATTATCTTGTATAATATATTATAATCAAACTAATACATTTTAATGTTTAATATTAAATAGGATTGAAAAAAAATTAATGGGTTATTTTTCTTTTAATAAAATGAATCTCATATACAAGTTTAATAATTCATTGAATTAAAGATATTTTTCTATCCACTTATTTTTCAATAATTGAAGTTCTTTCATACTCAATGCATCATCCACAATATATTAATTTCTATTGAGGTACTGTATTAAGGAATCATAATCCTCTATTCTCTCTAGTCATCACCATTGTGTCATTTTGATACCTATTATTTAAAATAACTATTTATTGTTTTTGTGATTCTTATATGAATCACATCTTTCATTGAAGATATATTGACACCATATCATATGGCAAATGATTACAATATCAAAATAAATACCACATGTTATAAAATCTTATTCATTATTCTTTAACTACCATGATACATAGGAAAAACCCATATCATTTTCTATAAGGTTCAATCTTTTTACATTCATTAATTTTTTACATGAAATAATAAAAACATCCCTCCTTGCTTGTATCTTCAAAATCTGTTCATTATCCAATAGCTTATATTATTCTTGGAAACAATAATTAAATTCTGTTTAATATATTAACATGAACCCTTTAGATGTAAAAATGATTAATGTGTTATATAACTAGTGAAATATTTTAACAAATCATATATAATACGAAGTCACTCATTGAAAAATAATTATCTCATATATTTTATTTACAGTAATAAATTCTTTATCTACCTATTTTATTGAAGGGTTAGATAATAATTCATCCCTAGAGATAAGATAACCCTGAAATGTAACATCATTATAATATAATTTATTCTTAATAAATTTACCCTAAAAATCATTTCATATCGGAGTTTTAGGAATGACTCTAAAATATATATTATGTTCTTCACCGATTTTATTTAATAACATGATATTATACAAAAATATCATAAATAATTTTACTATAATCATTGAATTCTCTATTCATCATATCCTTTAAAATGGAGTAATTCTCAAATAAAATGAATTATTGTAAAATAATAATGTCCATACATTATATAAAATAACAAATATAGAATAACATCATTCCATAATCACAATAGATGATACCCCAAACATATAGCAGTCATTGAAAAATATAGAACTCCATGAGTAAATCAAACATGTTCTCATTGTGAGGTATGTGATATGTTTTTAGAGTAATTCCATTTATATAACTATAATCAATTATAAACCTCATATATCCATCATTCTTCTCCAAAAAATGAACATGGGATCCTTAATGTGAAACACTAGGGAAAATTAATCCCTTATTAGAAATATCTTTCAGTTTTTTCAGTTATACTAAATCTATTGTGACCATTCATTATGGTGCCTTATATATATTTATATATGTTTTTTATCATGGTTGAGTTTAAATAAAAATTCCAACTCTATAGTTGGTTGGATTTCTACGAATATCTTTAAGAAAATTATTATTGTACATTTGTAGTATAATTTTATACTGTATTATAAGACTTCAATTTGTAGCCTTATATTGTGGTTATCTTCTTCTATAAAAATTTCAGTACGATGATATAATGGAGTTGAATCCAAAACTGATTCATATTATTTAGTCACCACTCTCAACACAAGGGTTTTCATTTTTCCACTAAAAAATAAAAATTGAATTCCATTAAATAACAAGTATTACATCAATGTAAACAATATTTATAATAAACATGTTTTGAAATAGAATATGTATAACCATTACAATGTGGACTGAATAAAATAGAACTGTTGTAATAACATTTCATCTAAAATTTCTAATTTCTAATTATATTATTATGGTTATAGGGAATGATTTAATAGTCTTTGAAAAAGTTAATGATACAAATATTTTCATGATACATTATCAAATAAATATAGATAATCATTAGATTACAATCATTGTTAATTACAACTAAATATTTTCATTTTAACATCTGTTATATTTATAACATAATGAACAAATTCCACCCTTTTCTATTTCCATGGTAGGTTTTGTTTATGGTTGGGGAATTAATACTAATAATTACTCATGTCCCTATAGACAATGAACTGGATAATTTTATAGAAACTAGTGCGTTTTGGATATTAAACATAATCACATCAAATAAATTCACACACTTTATTTAATGATTATGTATGTATTATATTTCATTCCTTTGTAACTATTGAAATATTTAACCATACTAAGGAACAATTTCCCTCTTCGTTCTAATTTTGGTTGAGGAACATCCACCATTCATAGCTTTTTTCTCTAAAGGAAAATATATACATTTAATTATCATAAAAAATTACTCTCTGCCATACCTTCTATTTCACCATTTTCATTAGTATTATAATAAAATGGTTACTATTTATCATATATTATTTTAAATTATACACTTCCAGAGTAACCTACTCCCAATAATTACATCCCAAAACTAAGAATATCATTTCAAGTGATATGAACCTTTTTATAACTACCAATGGGTTAGTCATTCTGTTAAATTATAGAGGTTTATTTAAAATAATATTATCCCCAATAAATTTACAACACTATTAAATAATTGGTTTCTCTATATGGGAAAAGTTACATATACAAATCCAAGTCAGTTTCACGTTTTTGTAGAAGAATTGTCTACCATCAAGACAAGATAAATTGATGTTCTCATATGAGTTATCCCAACATGTATTATGGGTGTTCATAATAATTATATTTAACCATAATTTTTATATCAAAATAATTTATCACACAAAAATATATCATAAATTCATGAATATTAATTCATAACCTAAAATTCCATAATAAATGTTGATAATTCTAGGGGTTTACATTAAATCGTGTCAAATCCATGTTCATCTAAAACTTGTTCACATTTGAAATAATGAACTCCCATTTATAAAAAATATATAAAACCCAAATATTGTATCCTAGAGCTTGTATCTACATTATTACATAGCTTTATAATACATGTTATCATATCATAAAGTATTTAAAACTTTAATAGTATTGGGAGTACATAAAAATACATGATTTTCCAATTAAATTCTATAAATAAAACATGTCATGTAAAGAAAAGCGTTCTTTAAGATCTTTCAATGAATTTTTAAATATTATTTTTCTTTTTCTTCTATTGAAAAAGAATTCTAATTTTTTATCATTCAACTGTCTAATGAAAGAACCATTATCATAAAATATTACCACATTAATATTATTTCAATTTTGTGAAACACGTATGATATTGTATCTCAAAACATTAACAAAGAGAAATCCAATATAATTGAGATATTTTAACCAATTTGTGTGATTCTAATGTCATTACTTTTAATTAATGTTCTTTTGAAAAATTAAAAATCACCACGATTATAATTGAAAATATTTATTTATTTTTTTATAGGTATATAATATGATAATCTACATTCTAATATCTTAAAAAATTTAACTTTTTTAGAATAGAAATCCACCTCAACCATAGATGATTTGTACTGATTACTCTTGATCTTATGAAATTTTTATTTTGATTTATCCTTTATTTTATTTATTAGTTAGTTAGGAAACATATTAGTGTTATTTTATTCATGACCATACCCTCAATAAGATTACTTAAATGCACTAAATTTATCATATACATCCAATTTCACTTTTGTATGATACAATGGGTTTCTTTTATATTATTATTTTATCCCCCACAAAGATCCATTGTTATCATAAGCTAATAAAAACACATGTTTTAAGAAAAGAAATATTCATTATTACAATATAAATTAGAATAAAATCATCTACATTAAGATTAAAATTTCCTCATTGGTGAATGTTTTATTCTCTAAACATATTTTTTTAGTTTTAATCATTTGTGTAATTCAATTATTTTCATTAACATTATTACACAATGTTAAACATTTTTTATAGAGGTTTCCCATTATTCCCAAACTATACCACTTTTTTCTGACAAACATGTTACTGTAATAATTTTAAACACCATAAATTGAAGTAATAATTAGTGCATAATATTCATTTTAATAAAATGAAATATTTTATGATGTTTGGTCATTGATTACATGGATTTCATACATCCTTTAGTGTTCCAAGTGATCTTTAATATCCACATATACCAATAATCATGTTTGTAAATGTTATTTTAATTTTCATATACTCAATGTATAATTTTTAAAATAATTTTTAACAAATTTTTAATTCAAATAGAAATTTATTCCATGAATTAATAATATAGTACAATTTTTCATTAATTATTTAATCTAAAATATGATAATAATGATAATTCTTTACTATAGTAAATTCATTAAGTGTGGTCTAATTATAATGTATAATTAATAAATAAAATTCAATAAACATGATATGTTTCGATATAAAATATATCTTTTAGGAATATAATATAGTTTATCACCATGTTAGAGTATTATAGAACATATACCAAACAATATATTAAGCTAACAATATTTCGAATGTGAATAAACATGTCAGACATTTATTCTTATTTAGCCATTTATATATCCTCATATTTTAAATTACATGTTTAGAGTATGGATTTTATTAAACGTTTTCTTTATTAAGATTATATTTTAACTTATTATATTTATAATATATAATTTTGGAACCCATAACTCATATCACTCATTTAGAAATAAGTGGTGAGAGTAAAATATTATGTTCTCTCTATTAAAAATCAATATTATTAAAATTATAATGAGTTAATCTTTTTAAAGATTCTGGAGATGAACACCATTTGATAATATCAATAATATAAAACCATTATAATAGAATATATGAAACCATTTAATTTTTTATCAGTGAATCCTTTTTTCATCAATCATCGCAACAAACATAATTTTTAAATAATTTGTTCTCCATATGAATATTTTTTAGATAAAAAAATATTGAATAAATTATCCATTCAGATAATTATGAACTAATCCATTTGATCCAATTTAATGATATCAATTCGTTATATAAAGGAAATAAATATCCATAATTATAGTAGATTATTTTACAAATTTATGCTTTATGAAACCAATAATATACCCATAATATATTCTAATATTTATTAGTGTATATTGTTTACATGTAAATGAACAAAATCATATTCAAGAGTGATAGAGAAAAATAATTAAAGAGAAAAAATTTAGATGGATTTCAAAAATTCTATCATTCTTTTTATTGAGTGTATATATAATTTGTCCGTACACATTGTGATCATACTTCACACATATTTTATTCATTATTAATATATAATAGAGTATATGTGTAAGAATACACCCCAAAAAATATAATAAGTAAAAAGTAGTTATATATGGAATAAATGTCAAATATGAATTCCTATGATGATTATCCAAATTTTTTAATCATCTTAACGTTACTCTATGTATATAAAAAGTGTGTACCATTATTATTCAACTCTAAATATTAAAACAAGTATATGTAATTGTCCCAAATATTTGTGGATAAAAATCCCAATGTATTTTTATTATAAACTATAAAAAACAAAATTTTAAAACATACAACCATAAATCATAATGATATGGTGATTCATATAGTGTAATTCATATTTATTCTCTAATAATATAATAAATGAAAAAAATAATGTTAACAAATACATACAATATTTAAAGATGTCTAAAAATATTACTCATATAGCGAAGATGTTGACAAAATTTTTATTATCCACCATCATGTATCTATTTCCTCATCTCAATCCTCAGAATGTTTTGTATATTTATTGGTTTGATAGAATATATCTATGTATCAATCCCTAATACCTTCATTTAATTTTACATAAAAATATAAATCAACTACCTGTTGTAGCATAGTTTGTTGAGCTAAATTTCAAAAATGGAAGTTAGGGAATATATTCTTCTCAATAACACCCTATTATGTATCCATTTAATCCTTTAAACTCTATAAATGATTTTGTAGAATCATATCATCATAAGAGTAAATATATAATTCTAATGACTTATTTCATTCAATTAATTAAAAATATAATGTTATATAATTTTTAATTTAATTATAATTTTCAAGTGTGTGAAAATATTTTCTTCTAAATGGCTATTAATTTGTAATAAAGTTTCAATTAAGAGAAATGGTTCAAATAAAATATTAATTCCTTTGGATTTTGAACTACTCTAAAAATATTATTAACATTATATGATCACATTGAAAATAAATTTTCCACAATAATAAATTCCATGATTTTAAATTAACTTATCTTATAAAATATTCATTATAACAGAAAAAATGATATAATAATCTAAACACTAGATTACACTATAATTTAACATTTAAAATTGAACTCCAACTCTAACTGTGAGATAAATAATGTATTAAACATGTTTCAAATGATGTATTTTCTATTAAACTCTATCAACTAAATTTGTAAGGGATATTCCAATCTCCCTTAAGGTTATTAAATGATTTATGGTTCAACTTATCAACCTCGGGTAAATTTATCTATCACCATAGGGGATGAAGTTTTACATGGATGTTTGTATAATGTTATATTACTATGTTCGAATTCCTAATGTAGTGTAAATATAGATATATTGAGTTGAGAAACTATATCAATCCCTAATTATTATAGAGTGGAAACACTTATTGTATGTATTATTTCATCGGGAAACTATTTTGGTATATTGCAGATGTAACACCGGAAAATCTAAAGTAATATCTTTTCATTTGAGAGCATGAATGATAAGAAAAACTAAGTGTGTAATGGTAGTATAATATTCTAGTAATTTATAATATATTTACTATTTTAAATAAATTAAATACGATTCATAACATGAAATTTACACCACATAGATATTTATTTTGTCACATGAATCAAAAACTTTCTTCAAAATCGTGCATTACTGGTAAGACATAGTTTTGCAAAAAAAATATTATTAAAATATTATTATTTAAAATAATAGGATATATCCAAACTATTAAATTATTTTTTTCTCAATAGTATTGAAACATTGAAGAAAATGTATGGTTTATAAAAATATAAAATTAATTCTTCGGTTACCAATGAATTAGAAATGAATATATGAACAAATTGAATATTACGTGAAATTTATTATATAAAACAATTTATTTTCACATAATCCTATTCAATCCTAATAAATATTTTAATTAAACATAGTGTGTGGTATTAATATAAAATATAAAATATAAATTTTATCAAATATTTTTTATATTCATATAATATATTTTATAAGCATAAGATACGAACTACCCCTATATTATGTATAAAAACATATTTTTTTTATTTGTTGTTTTACAACAATTCCATTCATAACATATTTTAAATCAAATATTTGTAATGTTAATAGATTTTTTTGTTTAATAATAAATTTATTTTGGAAGAAACAATTAATAATTAGCTTAAGGTGAATTTTTTGAATTTTTTTATAATAATGCAATTTTAAATGAGTTGCGAAAAACACAGAATTTAAATTCAAAACTAAAATTTTTATATAATTTATTTATAGTGATAAATTATTTTTTAATTTGGTTTTAAAGTTTCATTATATCCATTATTTATCAGTTAATCGAATAGAGGTTATTGGATTCAATTTCAATATAAAATTTAGTATAATAACATAGCAGTGTGTTGGATGTTTTTACCTTAATAACCTGCGATGTTGTCCCATATATGAGATTAAATTTAAATTAATTTCTTCCACATATTTGATATAAATTTGGAAAAAATCATTATATATTTATTATCATTATAATTTATAATATCTAATAATTTTAACATAGTTTTTTACCAAACTATTAGTGAATGTAATTAAAGTTAATATCAATGATTGTGGAAATATTAATGTTAACAAGAGACTAAACCATAAACATAAGGCCTAAAAAGGTGGAAAAATTATAAAAAATAAATTTAATGGATATATTCATACCATATAATAATTATTAAATTTATATAGGAAATTTGAAATCAAAAAAACATTGGTAGAATTCCATTTTCCGTGATTTAAAAGAGAGCCACTCATCCCCCACTATAAAAATGCCACCCCAAAATTGATGACACGTCTCATAACACATTAGATCAACCAAGATATAACCATATATATCTTTTAAATACCTCCCTTAACCATATAATCCTCACCTTGGTCATAAATCCATCCATGGATGCCCATTGTTGAAATGAAAAAGAGTTAGCAAAAAATAGATAACAACAATCCTCAAGCTCGTTAGTTTTATTTCCTTTATCCACCCATTAAAATTTTATTATTCCATTATTTTATATCAGAAAAGTATAATAAATAAATTATTATATTTTCTTGTTATTTGTTTCATGAAAATTTATATACACTTCCATCTAATGGTTATCAAACTTACCGTTTATATGCATAGTGAACTGCCGCCTAATGAAATGAAGTTGTTCATTTTTTTACCACCATTCGTGGATGGGAAAAATATTGGAATATATGTTCATAATTTTATATAATAAATTTTTCATTTAATTATTCTTATGTAATTATTTTATTACACATACCTTTATACGTTCTGTTTTGTGTAAACCTGATAACTTCATTTGTAAAAGTGTGGACTACTGTCTCTTAAAATCAAAGTGTTTTGATCACATGATATATGAACTGTATAATTGATGTCATTATATAAAAAAAATTTACATAAAAATGTATTTATTAAATTCATTAAATAATTTTCATTCTAAAAATATAATATATACAGTTATCTTTATTACCCATTCACACACTTAAAAAGTTATAACATCAATCGTGGATGTGTGGACTACCGCCTCTTCTACATGATGTAATTCCTTTTATATAAAAATAATTATATATATAAGTTTTTATGATTAAATAAAATGGTATTTATGATACAATGATCAATGTAAAATGTTATTGTTACTTACATTTGTTCCATAATGATCACTGAATCATTGGAAAGATACTCATTCATACGTATGACCTACGGTCTACATGATTGTAACATAGGATCATTTTTACGAAACATATTTAACTATAAGATTTAAAATTATAATTGATATATAAATATGATAATTATTTCATAAATATTATTCTAAAGATGTTATATAATGTCCCCTTTGACTATAGATTACCTACAAAAATTTTTTAACAGAAACCGAATTTGGTCAATACAACCGATGTAAACAAAATAGATAAAGTAGTTTTATATGATATGGTAATTATTAAATTTAATTCATTGAAAAAAAATGAAAAAATATATTAATCAATAAAATAATTTTCATTACATGATTATTCTTGAACATAAATACAAATGACAGAAGTCTGACTCTAGGTAATTATTTTCAACTCACATTTTTTCATATATGACATAAATATCATATTCAAAAATTATTTATCTTGTGTGGTGTATCTAGTACCCATTTGATATATTTTATCATTAACACGATTCTCATAATGTAATTTAAAACATTCATTTAATATTATTCCATCACGAGTCTTATAATTTTAAATGTATCAATGTTGTTAGAGACACTTTGGAATGTTCAAAGATTATTTTCCTCAAAAATAATTTTATTGATCATTGAATAATGATTAAATTCATGGAAATTATATGACCATTGTACAATAATACATTTCATTTTCCAATATTTCTTATATTCATGTATGTTTTCAAGTATTATTACAATATAAAAAACCTTTTGTACTAAAAATGTTTTATAATATAATTTCTAGCAAAAACCAACATCATTTCTCTATTTAGACGGAGAAATTTTTTTCAAAATACTATGTTTTATTTAAAAAATTTATAAAATATTATTATCATTTTCAAAATTATTTAGTAAAATCATTTTTAAAATTTTAATAGTTTAGAAATTTTTTCAAAGTAATATTTGCATCCCTTTCTGAAAAAGGAATTTTTTTTAACATGAAAAAGGAATGTCATATTTACCTTACATGAAATGTATGGATTTATCCACCATCATTCAATTGGATACTCCTTTTGATGTTTAAATGGTATATTATAATAAAAATTATCTCAAAAGTGATTTTAATATATAAAAAATTTAATTTTTTTTCAAAATGAAAGGATATTTTTCTCATATAATGTTTTAAATAGATCTTTTATTAATACATTCATTCACCAAGATAAAAAACCACTTATTTTACTCACCATGGGATATATTGTATTGATATCATCCTTAATCTTTCTTTGGTTGGTATATAAATAATTTTGATATGGATAATATTCAAATGTTCTTCCATTATTCCTTTTAGTTCTCGTGAAATATTGAATTTCCTATTATCATTTAAGATTACATTCCCCATATATATCAATATCATTTAACATAGATATTATAATTGTGTAATTTATATTCCATATTTCTATAGTTTTTAATTTTAATGTTATTTGACTATTTATGGAAATATTGTGAACTCTTTATGTTTTTTTTTCATTAAGTTTATATGATAATACATATTGTTTCTTAGATGTAAGGTATGGCTAGGACCTAAAAGTAAAGGGTTTGGGACCATTTATGGTTTTCCCTTTGGGATTATGACTGATTAATGAAATCCACTCAATTCATTAAGAGTGTCTTGAGATTAAATTAGTTAGGAAAAAAACTGTTGATGTTTCTTTCCATTTATACTTTATTTGTTTCTACCAATATACCTAACCCTTATTGTGAATGGTCTTGATTGTAGTGGTTCACGTTCCAGATACATTATGTCTAATAATCAATCATTTCCCTAATTTTATTTCATATATTATTCATCTAATATATTTTACGTCGACATATATATGGACGTCCATTTGTTTCATTTCTTTGAATAATTAAAACTTTTCTTATTTTCATACCATTTTATATTGATTATTCCTTATCCAGTTATTTAAATGGAATATCATTCAAATTATTATGCTTCCATTTTTTATTCATTTCCCTCTATTTATTTCATTTCATGGTATGTGTGTTAAATTATTTACAAGGAAATAATTATAATTCTAATAGATTTATTATTATGTCCACTATACTCTACACTTATAGAGAATTTGAGCTCAGCTACAGATTATTTACTTTAACAAAAAATCTCAGAAGTGTACCATGAAATATATTCATGGATATACTAGTTTGATTAATTGTATCCTCAAATGAAAAAAATATGTTCTAAATAGTTAATTCTTTTAGGTCTCATTTATGTATGTTGTTAACCAATAGTAATAAACACTTTTGTACTTCAGTATTTCATTCATTATATTCCTGTCAATGTATTGGTAGTCTAAAAAATATAAATGATTTTTGTTGTTGGGGTGCTAAAATTGATATCAAATGAAGTGTTGTAGCAACCTTTGGAACTATATTTAAGAATACATATTTTAGATAACATAATAACAAGCTAATATTTGAGGACATGTATTTATGAGTGTCCTATACTTTTGGTAAGGAATATATTGTGATGTATTCTACTAAATTAATCCATGTATGGATACTACAAGTGGATGTGGTTTTTTCATAGATATGCCTCGAGGTAACTACTATGATTTGGTGTTTTTAGATTTACATAGAATATCCTTATACACAGTAATGGGCATTAATATACACTTGGTTTGACCCACATAGTGTATATATTTAGGGGAATTATTACTTTCATTACAAGTGATTATGAATGATTCTAATAGTTAATGAGAATGAGTTTCCAGGGATAATCCTCAGACCAAAAATGAACTATGATAATATAAAATGGATGATGTATTTTTTTATTTAGGTAACTATTGAAAACCATAGTTAAACGGCTATTTGTTGAATAGCATTATTTCAAGTATGTACATCATATTTATTTTCATAATTTCTATCAATAACATTATAGATATGGAAAACCTCTATTCCAAGTAAAACGTATCAATTTTCAGAAGACTGTAGGAATTGAAATGATTACTAATAGGTTATGAATGATTAACACCAATCTCTAACATACACAATGTCAAAGATAAAATTCCATTTTTTAGTTGAACAATTTTATGAATATATATTAATGATTAACTAGTAGTGTAACATTATTGTATTAGGGATTAATGTATTAACTATATATGTTTGTTAAAATAGTTAGATACAATGAATTATACATTTAACCATTTTACGGGCCTGATGGTTCATTAAATTTTTATTGTAGTACTTCGGGGATCTACATTATATTTTAGAAGAATGATAATTTGATCGAAGAAAATCGAAAGTGTATATTTTTTCTCATGAACATGTTGCCTATAAATTAATTATATTTACCTATATTACTGGGAAAAAAAGTAAATTCTCAACATAAATAAAGGGATATTAAAATAAATGATTTTCTAATAAAATAATTTTTTTTGAACTAATTTCCTTCTAAATCATCATAGATTTTTTAATCTGATGCCAAAAAATTTCTATGGATAATTTACTTTTGTGTGTGATGAATACACTTAATCACCCTTTTAAATATTATCAATTCTATTCCATGCCTGTATCTCTTCATTCCAATAATGCTCTTCTACCTATAGACCTATTCATATGTTATTCCATGTGACCATTGTACTTCCAATTATCGTTTTTCTAGAGGATATTTTATGAACCCTTCACATGATGTTGAAATTCAACATAAGAAATGTCAAAAAATATATTACCATGATTGAGTTTAAACTATGATGATTAAATTTAATTAATATGAATATAGTTTAACACCTATAAAATATAAAGTAGGAACATTTCCTTTGATAAGGTGAATAGCACACAACACCATGCACATAAGGGGATATAATAACCCAAATATATTTAATATATTAACTATTTTAAATTAATTCAATATAGTTTATATCATCTTATGAAAATAAAATTGAGTTATCTTGTTTCACACATAGTAATTATTTTTCTTGAAATCATATATTACACATATGACTGTGTTTTACCGAACAACAATATACTATGAAAATATTATTATTAAATAAATTGTGATATAACATAGCCATTAATTCAGTTATAATGAGTAGTATTTACAAAATTATGAAAATATATGGTTTATAAAACAATAAAATAAATTCATTGGTTACAAATTAATTTGAAAATAATATAATAAACAATTTAATATAAAGAGAATGTTTTTATAGAAAACTATTATTATGATCAAAACTCTTTTTTACACTTATAAATTAAATTAATTAAAATTTATGATAGAATTTTAATGATATATATATATATATTATAATCAATAAATTTTTTATTATTCAAAAAAAATATTTTATATGAATAATATAAGAAAAAACCTAATATTATGCATAAAAAATATATTTTTATAAAAGCTATTTTACATACCATTAATAGAGAAGGTAACTATAATTAATTACAATGAGTAAAGTGCAGTTATGTGTACCAATGGACTAAACATAAACCAAAAGTAATAAAATTTTATATAAACATATAAGATATCACTTTTTTTTGAATTATTTAGATCTATAAATAAATTATATCTACTTTGGTCCATTATTGGATCCACATTCAATGGGAAAAACGTGGGTGAAATTCCCTTTTCTGAAATTTACAATAGTGTCACTACTCCTTCGCTATAAAAGGCCTCATCTCTTCCATGTTTCTCACATGTAACATGCCAGTTTTTCAACACCAATATATACCCAAATAATCAATAAAAATAACCCTAATCCTAAAATCCTCTCATTTGGAAGAAATCCATCAATGGATTCCCTTTAGTGAAAACTAAAAGGGTTTACCTATAAAAGGTAACATCATTCCTCGAACTCATTAATTTTATTTCCATTATGTTCCCATTCAATATAATTATTATATTATTATTTTAAAAAAACAACATCATAAATATACTACGTTATTTTATGTTGTGTTTTACATATAATCTTATAGAAACATCCATATAATGAGTAATTAACATACCGTTTATATGTACGATGAACTACCACCTCATGGAATGAAGTTGTTTATTTTTTCCCTTACATATATTCATGGTTTTAAATTATTTAAGAAACTATATTAATATATGATATATATTATAATTATTATTCCTTTATTCTTATTTAATTATTTCATAATACAAACCTTTATAAATTTGATTTTTTGTAAATATAATAACATTTTTTGTGGAAGTGTGCACTACGATTTCATAAATGATATGTGAATCGATCACATTATATATATAATGAATAAATTATGATTTTAATTAAAAAAATTTACAAAAAATACATATATATTATATTCATTACATAATTACATCTCTATTAATATAATACATTTAAGTTTTCTCGTACCCTTTCAGACAAATAAAAAGTGACAACGTCGTTTATGGACGTGTTGACTAATACTTCCTCAAAATATTGTGATTGCATGCACATAACAAGAGTACTATATATAACTATATATGATAAAATAATAATTTATTTACGATAGTATTATCATTCATTAAATATTATTGTTAATTTTTTTTTATAATGATCATTGAAAAATGGGAACGTCAGTCATGAATTCTTACGACCTACAATCTCTATGATTGTAACATTTGTTCATTTCTTGTAATCATATTTAGTTATTGGTTCCAAAATTATAATTAATATGTAAATATGATAATTATATATTGAATATTATTATATATATGTTTCATAATGTTGCAATTGAAAATACATTACCTATTAAACTTTTTTTTCAACTATAAACTATTTTTTTTAAAACACCCGACGTAAAAAAATTGATTATGTAGATTAGTTGATCATATTATTAGGTGAAAAAATTAATGATAAGAATGAAAAGGTTATAAATAAATCAAATAATTATATAAGTTTATTATTCATTAATATTAATACTCACAATACATGTCAAAGTCAAGGTATGGGATTTTCATCTCACTTTTTACATCTATGAGAGAAATTTGACATTCCCCACAAATTTTCTGTGGTGTATATACCTCCCCTTTTTATATAATATATCTTAACTTATTTTATCTTCTTGGTATTTAAAACATTAATTTAATTTTATTAATTTAGCAGTCTTATGATTTAAAATTATTCAATGTGGAATGGGATGCATTCGAATGTTTAAAGTTTATTTTACTCAAGATTAACTTAAATGTTCTTTTAATGGGGATTCCAATCAAGAAAAGTATATGAATGTTATTCCATAATTTCTTCCATATTCAACCCCTATTATTATTCATGACCTTTTTCATCTATTAGTACCTTTTTCCACTCTTTATTATTCAAATTTTTATTTTAGAAAACCAGACGTCATTTATGCGTTAAGTAGGAAAAAATGATTTCATCAAAAAACTATATTTAATTAAAATGTTCTAAAAAATGGTATAAAACTTTCTAAAAATAATTTCTAAATCTATTTTTACACTTTTATATTATATGAAATCATTCACTGGAATATTCTCGTTTTAATCAAAATAAGGCATTTTTCTACCCTTTTACTATGAAAATGAAATGTTCTTTTTACCTCATTTCTGATCGAGATCCTTGTTTTACCTCCAGGGTGTGGAGAGGTCTCCAGTATGCATTTGGCTCTCAACTGTGCCGTAGCACTGCTTTTCATCCTCAAACGGATGGTTAGACAGAGCGAACCATCCAGACTCTTGAAGACATGTTGCGCTATTGTGTACTTGATTTTGGAGGTTCATGGACGAAGCACATACCCTTGGTAGAGTTCGCTTACAATAATTGTTTCCACTCTACCATCGGTATGGCGCCGTTTCAAGCCTTGTATTTCTTGCCATGCCGTTCTCCGTTGTGCTGGACTGGGGTCGGAGAGTCAGCAATTCTCGGACCAGAACTAGTGCAGAATACAACAGAGATGGTTCAGGTGATTCGTTAGAGGATGAAGACAGAAAAGGATCGTCAGAAATCATATGCTGATCAAAGGAGGAGACCCTTAGAGTTTAATGTTTGGGATCATGTGTTTCTGGATGTTAGTCTCCGCCGTGGGAAGCGAAGGTTTGGTCGTGGAAGTATGCTTTCTCCCCGGTTTGTTTGGCCTTTCGAGGTGTTGGCTCGTGTTGGAGGTATGGCATATCGAGTAGCACTTCCCCCTCAGATGAGTCTGATACATGATGTTTTCCATGTATCACAGCTCTGTCGTTATCTTCATGATGAATCTCATATTATCGATTGGGGAGAGATCGATATTGACGATGATGCAACCTTAGAGTAGCAACCTGTGGAGATCCAAGACTGCAAGGAGAAGGTTTTGTGTGGGCGTTCTATTCCTTTAGTTTGTGTCTTGTGGCACCATTGTGGCATGGAGGAGAGTTCCTGGGAGCGTGAGTCACAGATACATGCTCAGTACCCAGAGTTGTTTAATGTTTAACTCTTTTCATGTAATGATGTTTCCTTTATGGTTAGACTTTTCATGTTTTATTTATGTACCTTTTTTTGTGTGATGTTATGATTGAATTGTTTGGATATGGATTGTTTGTTTCTATATTCTCGGATGTCGTAGTTTTTTTCTATCTTTCGAACTACTCATGTTGGGTTTTCCATGAGAGGTAACTTATGGGGTGGTTGTTCGGACCCCTCTATTCCTCTGAGTTGGTTTTTAATTCTCGAGGACGAGAATGTTTTGAGAGGTATCTAATGTAATGGCCCGGGCCTCTCTGGTCCGCTACTTTGTGAAAATATGGTGTTGGAGGTGTTCCGGGAGGTCAAGGTGACTTATCCCCCAGCCGCTGCCTACCGGTAGCTCGGTCTACCGGTAGCTGCTGCCTACCGGTAGCTCGGACTACCGGTAGCTGCTGCCTACCGGTAGCTCGGTCTACCGGTAGCCGCCGCTTACCAGTAGCTTGGCTAACACTTTGCCAAATTTCATGAATGAACAGTGTTTCCAGAATTCATAAGAGCTACCGATTCCATACTTTGCCAAATTTTTTGAGTTTGTGAACAGTGTTTCCATCTTCGCAAATTTGATGTTTTCATTGATGTAAAATACTTTTAAAACCTCATTTTAAGGACATTGAGACCGATTCAAAGGCCATAAATTCTATATTAATTATTCCTAAGGTCGGGATGTTTTTACTTGGTCAAACCGCGTGGGTTAATGCGATCCTTTTTTAATGGAGAATAAATCAGATCTTAAACCGTCTCCCCATTAAATCTTCAAAAAGGGACGAGACATCATTCTCTCTTGTTCTTTCCCTTTGTTCTCAACTAAGAGGCACTAGAACCATTCAATCCTTTCCATAGGAGTTTCACAATCAATATTTACTCCTAGGATTGGTTTTTCTCTGTTTTGGATGCATCTGAGCCGTGTCGATCAATCTTCGATATAAGGTATGTTGTATCGTCATTCTTTTTGGGTTTATCTTCTCCTATCATCCTTTCCATAATTATACCATGTAATTTCCGAGATTCTAATGGGTTTTCTTGGGGTTGGTTGGTATTGTCGTACCGCAGCATCCTCCGGTGGATGCAGTTGTTGCGAGGGGAGGATCGTGACCTGTTGTGTGGATAAAGAACGTGAGGAGCTGTTTGAGGTAGGGGATTCATGGCTTCTCTAATTGTTTATGTGCAACTATAGAATTAGCATGATTTAGTCCTTTGGATCACAATTAAATTTACCTAATTAAATACTTGAACCGGATTAAAAGAATTGATTGATCGCATGTTGTTGCTTTGTACCGTGATAACGGTTTGCCTCATGTTTTCCTAGATAGAGTGATATCTATGATTTTCTTTAATTGCTTGCACGTTCATGATGGAAATTTATAAAGAACGTAAAGCTGGAATTATTTGTTAAATAATTTTCTAATGATAAAGAGGCATGTTAATGAATTTGTTAATTCAAAATGGATTCAAGAACTATTAGTTCGATAATATCAAAAGGGTTCTGAGTTACCTGCTTGCGTGTAAGGCTGAATGCCTTGTGGTTTGGAGCATTGAGTCCTCATCTTGTATGAAGGTTGAATGCCTTGTTAAAGGGCCGAGAGCCCATTTTGTGATCTTTGAATTCCTGCTACTTGTGATTTGATGTGAGCCTGGATGGCTGTTATGATATGTGGAGGTATGGGTACTTGTGGTTGTGGCAGTGTATGACGCCTAGTGTGGCGAGATGCATCAGTTTATGCATGTGGGTGTCGGGGAGGACACCAAGGATGATGGTATGAGATGAATGTGATGGTTTGATGTTGGTGGTTTGGTTTGGTTGTTTATCTGCTTTACATTTCCCCACTGCTCAAGGCAGCTGCTATTGCTTAGCCTCTTTCCGAAGGAGGCGAAGACACGCGGCGTATGCCACGTGCTTTCCGTGTTTAGCCTCTCGATGGAGGATGGAACTATGCTCTTGCTATAGGAATCAATGACTCGACGTGTAGTATATCTACTCGCCGTGTTGAGCCCCTTTGTGTTTAGTAGCATAGGATGCTTTTCTAGAATGCCTAGTAATATGGGAAAGTAATTCCATAATGAAAGTTTGTTTAAATGGTGATAATCCACGGGGATGTAGAAACTGGAAATTAATAGTGATGTGAATCCTAAAAAGGAGCAGTTTTGGAATGTGATGCCAATTTAGTTTAATGTGGTAAATTGTTCATGGTTAATTAATGTTTAAATAATTAATTAACGTACAATGGAACTGATTAAATGAGAATGGAGTAATCTAATAAAGCTCTTCAAATGGTTGTGTGCTTATAAGATGCCTAGTCTTAGAAGTAGCAGCCTAGAGTCTGAGAGACGTTAGCTACAGTTGTGCCTATGACTAAGAAATTCCCATAGTGTGGTTGTGAGTTATATATATTCTGTAATTTTGTGTTTCTATACGCTACTCCACCCTGTCGGTAAGGGAAACCGACACCCCGGGGATTCTGAGCCCTGCGGGGTGTTTTCCCCAACATTCTGATGGGAGGTTAAATGGCTGACTACCCCTGTTGGCCCCGCTCTCATCTCTTTATAGATCATTATGTTGGTAGGAATAGTGGTTAGTTTTACCCATATATGTGTGTAGAGGTCTGTAATGGCTTGTGGTTATTTTACACACATATATTCTAAATATAGTATCCTATGGACTACTATAGGTGTAACGTGTCTAGGCTATAATGGATTGAGGATCCTTACTCGGAGTATGGGCTGTAATGGCTTGAGGTATTATACCCGATGTATGATACACGTTATGCGAGCTGTGGTGGCTCTCAAAAACTACCTGGTTACGTTTGGTTGTGAGGACGGTGTGGTGCTTCGCCCAGGTGTCTGCGGGCAAGCCTATGTGGTGCACGAGGTGCAGATTGTGGAGCTTAGCCCAAGTGTCTGCAGGTAAGCCTTTGTAGAGAGATGCACATGACTTATGTCATTGGGGAAAAGCGGAAAACCAGTGGGGAAGTAGTTGCGGGGTACCCTGGATATTCTTTACTATATTCTATATTCTTGTATGCGTTACTTGGTGAGTGTAGCCATGGTGAGGTTTGGAACATAGTATACCTATTTAGGTGACGAGTTAGTTTCACTTGTTGTTCACTGGGCTTTAGCATGCTTTCTTTACTTTTGCACGAGAGTCTTGGGGAGGATCCTACTGAGTATACTGTTTTAATCACCCTATGTATATATAAACTTTTTTTTTGGGTCACTTGGAACAGGTTGGAGGTCAAGCAGGTTACTTCTAGCTTGTGGCTGGAGGAGGAGCTGTTCAGGCTTGTGGTCACTGTCATTTTTACTTTCTTCTGGGTACTTTTAGTTTCCCCTTTCAGTTGTAGTACTTTTGCATGACATTTCATATATGTACTTGGTTTTCTTTTACATCTCAGTTCTGAGTTGGAGTTGATTGGAGTCTATTCTATCTCTCTCTTCTGCATGTGTTCTCTTATAGGGTAATGCCTCCCATTTGTGTGTGTATTATACCCTTGGTGCTAGTCGCCAACCCGGGGGCTACTGGAGGCGGGACTCGGGGGTCATTATCTCCCTTCTCACATTGCCGACCCAGGAGGGGTACACATTGTGGGGAGGGGGTCGTGACAATATTGTTAAAGGATAAATTTGGAAAAATGTTTCAAAAAATAAATAAATTCCCATAATATAATACTTTTTCAAACTATGATTTATTTTACATGATTTATTATGAAACCCTAGAACAAGGTTTTTTTTCAACACATTAGGAAACTTACATTTATCATAGAGTTATTATGATAGTTTTTAGTTGACATAACCAAATTATATAATGATAATTTTACCACACTATAATTCATGTTTCATGGATTAAATGGTTGATAAAATATATCTATGATTTTCGGTATTGAAGAGTCCACAAAAAAGAAACTGTGATCTAAAATAACTAAGTTGGAAAATAACTTCCCTAGTTGTAGTGATTGAGGCCAAAAAATTCAAATCTAGTATAGAAGATTTTGTGCACAAACTAATGTTGTGTATTATTATTCACACTAACCCAAAAAACTCGAACATATTGATCATTAAGAATCCCTACATATCAGTGGAACTGATAGCCGCTTCTAACCACATTTTTAAAATGATGGTCAATAGAGAGGTTAAAATTTCATTAATATATTTTTTTACCCCAAATGGGATACTCAGAAAATAGAATCCTTATTGCATGATCATTGATACTTACACACAGTGGATTCATCCGGAATAATGAGCAGAGATTAGAAATCCACTTCTGATTTAAATGAATGTAATGGGGGATGTGATTTCCCTCAGAAGGCCCTTCAAGAGATCTTCAAATTAATTAACAACAATAGACTAATATATATAGGACAATCAATAGAATGATTCTCTTTGTGATATAACCTAAATGGGAAATCTCTCACTTGGTGTGGCATCAAATGATGCCTTAAAAATATTTGTGCTATATCCCGTAAACCAAAATCCATGGTAACAAATCTTAATTTAATCCTTTATGATCATTTCATAATTCATGTTTTCATGACCCGTATCAATGTTGGAGGAATCCATTTATATTTCTCCCATCTATTATTCAATTCCCCGAACTATCATCATGTTTTTATATTTTTATAGAATAATTCATCATAGGGGTGCTCTTGGATTGGTGGTCAAAACAAGATTATAGTCATTAAAAATGATCATTAAATTTGGACTATCTACCATCCCTCTTCTTTTAATGACATGGATATGACTGTATTTGATATTAATAAATAAGATTCTTATCTATAAAATGAATGTAATGAAACTACATTAAGTGATATTTCTATCAAAATGAATATTTTTTCTGACCCAATCTATAAGCATGAGAATATGGACCCAAACATTCTACTATAAAGAGCATTTTGAATGGTGGTAAGAAAACCTAATTTCTCATGAATGAATTATGAAAATTAAACCTATCAATAGATCAAAAATTATACATGAAATTGACACCAAATATTAATATTGTGTTGGTTAAAGGTATGTATGAGATATATTTCAAAACTCATCACGTAGTTTCCAACCCCTATATGAATAAAGGACAAACGTGTGGCGATAGATATATTTTATATTTCGTTCCTTATTTGGTTTCTAATATTGAAAAAATATTATTTGAATCTACTCCTAAAGATAATGATATTCATGTTGTAGTGTGTTTCCTATACCCTTAGAGTGCATCATCCCTCAATGGATTATCTATATCCTTCTACATGGCCTAATTCAATAAGATTAGGATTGACCTAGTGTATATTGTGAATTCCTTATTTTGGGGAGGAAGTATTCCATATGTAGAAATTTTCTATACCATCGTTCTTACTGGTATGATTAAAGAAAAATATTCCCTCCTCCATAATAGACCTATTAGCATGTGAATTATTTATTATAAGGTGTTGGTTCACTTTGTCAACAAAAGGATATACTTTGACCATCCCTGAAAGATCTCTAAATAACAACATTGGTTCATCCATTTAAGGAAAATATGAGGTTCTATTGGTTTGTCCAAATACGTGATTAGAGATATCATTAAAAATACACTAGGAAAAATTATGGAAATCATGATAGATGTTAACAAGAAAAATGATAAACTATAATTGAACATTATTATCATTGTGTTAGCATGCATGTGATTATTCTCATGGACCACTGATATCATGTATACGTGTTTCAGTTCCTTAAGATATTTTATATCATTGAAGGATAAAATTATGATTATTTCAAGGTATAATGTTGCTTAATGGAAATATATTCATTATCCTTAAGACCATTAATTCTCACTCTAGATGATTCCTTACAATTTATAAATAATATAATAATTATAGGTTGTGTCCTCCTTTAACATTTTAGGTTGCAGATTTATAACATCTATGATATCAATTCAAGTAATAGATCCATTTATGGTATCTGCAAGACCATAGAGGAATCCAAAAAATGGAGTGTTAACCATGTTATTCGATAGAAGATAAAAATTAATATTTTGATACATTCACATAAATGATGTGTCAAGTCTGAGGAAAATTTTTTTGATATGAAGAGAATAAACTTCAATATTGTTCATTAGATACCCTGATACCCTTGATTAGGTTTTATATAAACCACTTCTAAATTGTTTTTTACTGGATCAATTATCACATTATGAACTAGAAAACCCATTCCCAATAATATGTTTATATAACTAACCTTGTGAATAGATTGTTAAAATATATTATTATACATGTTTTTTCATCCATTGGGGTACCAAAATGAGTTATATCTAGAATTGAAATAATCTCTAACGAGTATATTTTTTATTCATATAATAATGGAAAGCAACACATGGAATCATGGGAATGAATGGCCATGTATTTAAAGGATGGTATCATTTATTAAAAAAAATAGACATGATGAAATTCAAGAAAGTAAAGTTGTCTTTGGTGTTTCATGAGGAATATAATCTTCTCAGAATTTTATTATTTGAAAAGTATGTGGGAGATATGGGAAAAATTAGTATGGGGTAGTTTATATTCATTGATTCCAATGAGTTAACCTTATATCTCGATTCATTAATTCTATATCTGTTGAATTGTGGGTGGGTTTTATATTAATTTTTGTCACCACATCATGGTCATTTATGATATTTTCTTTCTCTTTTCCCAAAACAGTAAATAACAATCATGAAATAATGTATGAAACCTCTTTTCATCTATGAATTTCTAGAAAAGAACCAACATGAAATCATTGACTTCAATGTGATGAACTCAAAATCTGATTATTTCATATTCATAGGATATTCATAAGGGTCCATATATATGAATGAATCTAAAATAGGGAAAATTCCAAAAAACTATGTTGATAACATGAGAGAGATTATTTTGAGTATGGAGATCCTTAGAAAATTCAGCTTCTTCATGTGGTAGTAAGCAACCATGATTTAACCACACATACAAATATAATGCAAACAAGAATCAACATAGTGTTATGGTTCTAATACTCTAGCATGTGTTAGGAAGACACCTTGAAAATCATGTTCTTAAAATGTGAATGAGTGTGTATTGTGTTGAACATATTTTGTTATTTAACTTTTTTATATTCCCATGATCTGTTGGGTATCTATTTTCATGATATTTGTTTCATAGTAGCGCGAACTTTTGGACTCAAGAATAAGTTTGCATCCCAAATCCTATTAGGGGGATATTAGTGTATATTGAAGGTGGGGAACAAATCTATCTATCAATTGATCATATGAAAAATTATATATCTAGGTATTAGAACCTTGAACCTATTGGTCAACCTGATAAGTCTCCTAATGTGCTAGGAATATTCTTCCTCCATTCAATCTCTATTGGATATAAGAACTTCCCAGCACACAATCCTTAATAAAAACTAGTTTTCATAGGTTCATTTTTATATTAATATTATTTTTCTTAATATTTACACATATGTCTTTTTTATTATGTGTTTCATGTGGGGTAGTGTTATTTTTTATCCTTCGGGCTATTACATTCTTCAAATAACCACAAACATTAGTAGAGTCAACTCCCTCCAAGAAAAATAGTGTGTGATGTTAATGGGAACACTCTTATGTAGTTATAATAATATTGGAATTTCATTGGTTGCAACATTCTCTATAATAATTCATAATTCCTTACATGGATTAAGTCTCATCCCATTGTCAATCACTTATATCATATGTATGTGTAAGAGCCTTATCAAAAATACGATGGTCATCCTTAACAATGTGAAATAAGTGAACAAAGTAATCCATTTGCTTTCTTCCATGGGTTCCCAAGGAGAGTGTGTTACATTCATCACTTTAATGTGATATTTTACACTTGAGGGGTAAACATCATGATAGGGTATTTCCTATGACTTCTTTATTTTAGACCTCAATAAATTTATATTGTTTCTTTTTTTTTCATTTTTTTCTTATCAAATCACCTTATTTAAAAATAAAGTAAAATAATTATATCGTAATTGTCTACATATAAAGAAGAAGAGTGATGAAAAGTTCTATATTTATGATAAAAACATGTGAGATGTAGATGATTCATAGTGTTTAATACTTTAATCCATGTAAAATGAACTAAAAAATTCACATAAAGGCAAGAAATATTATATAATTCACCTGAATCATTGTGTTAAAAATCAATATAGATAAAGATAATAATAAAATGAGATATACAATGAGATATCTTGGATTAAACATATATATCATATTCCATATAAGCCTCTAGTAATTAAAATCATAGGAAACATTGATCACTTAGGTGTTTAGGGATTTAATATGCCAGATGAACTTCAAAATGATATCATTATATCATCATAACTATGTTATTATCAACATTACTAGTGACTATAAATATGAAAAACATGTTGAGGTATCTCAGATAACTTTTCATCCTAATTATCGATGATGATAATTATATGATGGAAAAATAAATTTTATAAATATTTTTAATAAAATATAAAATAAATAAAGATCACAAAATCTTAATCATCTTCAAAACACCATTCCAATAAGATATATATCAAATAAAATAAAAAATGAAAATTCATCTATCTATTTCATATGTGGATGTAAGAGCTACTAGTAGAAATACAACACCCATAAAAAGAAAAAATATGATACATTAGGTTTATTAATTATAAAGTTATTTTTATTCATTTAAACAATTATTTATTAGATACAACATGTGGTTCTCAAATATATATTAAAATAATAGAACAAAGTATATTATAAAATAGTTATTAAGGGATGTTGACTAATTTGAATCATATAGATACAAACATGCTATAATTATTATTGGGGACTCTAACATCATGTTTTCCACTTGCATGATATTGGGTTTTATAGATATTTATTATACTCTCTTAGTTACAAAAATCTTTATTTATTTATCTAGACATGATACATATCTAATTTTTTCATATTATGGAATATATATTATTTCATTTATTACTAATGATAATATTAGTGAATAAAATATTTAAATAAAGGTATTTATGTGTTAGATTTCTGAGCCATATAACATAAAAAGATAGTGACACGAGACCATATAACTCATACCACACACAACATTGGAATCACTAACCATGCCATGTACCCAAAAAGAATTTGACCAAATTGAAAAAAGCTATATATTTATATGAATTTAATCTAAATAAAAGTTTTTTTATTTCATTTATTTTTACAAAGAAAAATAACATGAACCCCATTTAGTGAAATAGGTGAAAGTGAAAAAAATATATTTAAATTGGTTTATATTGACACGTGTTAACCATTTCCCATTAAAGAATTTTTGTGGGTAATCTTACCTCATAAATTTTTATGATGATTTTTGAAGATATGGATATGTACATATGATGAGTTAAATGTATAGTTCTCTTAATAAATTTATTGAATTACATAATTTATTTGAGAACCATCATGGTAATAAGTTAATGAAACTCATCTTTAACAATGGTGGATTAATCCAATATTTGTTGTCTAATTATAGGATTTTGGGATTATATATAAACTCACATTTCATTATACACATCAATGGAATTGTGTAAGTGTATAGATTACAAAACCATCGGTAGAAAAGTGATATCATTTATTAGTCATGTGAATCATCCATTGTCCTTTTGTGGATACATGTTATGGAAAAAATAACAAAAACAATACCAAGTGCAAGCTAAATCATGAGATGTTTTTTCATTATATTTACTGGAGTGGTCCGCTAAAGTTTCATGTTGATGGTTTGGATTTGGAATTATATGGATCTATGCTCGGTGAGATCTGCTGGTCTAGATCTTAGTATCAATTTTTGGAGGCTGATCAAATATTAGAGTCAGTGCGGTGATGTTTTCCATCATTGTGGTCTAGGGATGGCTTCGGTGTGAATCGTCATGGCGTGGCGATGGCTTCTAGACATCAGATATGGTCCTAGGTAATCTTTGGCCTCGAAAGTGTTCATATGCTACTCTTCATCTCCTCTGATGGGTCATGTAGGGGGAGGATTGTTTTCTCTTCATTTTTTTTATTTCGGTGCACTGTTAGTGTTCTTTCTGTGGTTTCGCCATCAGAGGGGCCCCTGTATTCTTTACAGGTAACTTCTTCCTCCTACAATTCGACTAATTTGGAAGCTGGAATGGGTTCAACCATTGCTTGGTTCTATTCGGCTCTAGCCCAGAGTGGTGGTGTCTTCTCAGACCTACTTGGATCCCCTCATTGATGATGCTCCATCAATGTGGTCTTGGATATTCTAGTCTTATTTGATGAATATTTTGCTTCATCTCTTGTTTTTATTCATCCTTTTTGTGTTGTTATGGATGTGTTCGAATGGTGCCTGGTGTTCGTGATGAGGCTCGTCATGTTTCAGTTCAATCATTGATTGATGAGGGAGAGTTATACTAGGATATACCCATTACTTTGTCTTCATGGACAATACAGGTGATTTATAAATCATTCGTTTTATAATTTTAGTTGAATGAGTGAAATCAAGATCTCAATCTTGATGGTTGCTGGTTCGGTGGGAGCTGTTTTTTTAATCCTATAAGTGGGATGTTAGTGTAGCTAGAGTCGATCACTTGGAACATGTTCAGAAGAGGATTCAGGGATGGCATATCATCCTTGTAGTGCATGTTGGATTTGATTTTTTGATAGGGTAAAGCATCATCCATGTGATAGGACCTATGATTTTAAATAGGAAAAATTATTTCCGATTTTCATTTCATTGTTAAAGTGTTTCATATTATTTTTATGCTGTGGACGGGATGCTTTGGTGTTCAGTTTGGTTTACACTCTTTCATCATTTGGGCATGATTGTGTTAATTCCATGATGTCCTTTTGGGTTTTACCCCTTCTTCCCTTAAAATGTGGTCTTATCAATAATAAAAATATTCGAATTCATTCAGGCCATTGGAGGTGGATAGTGGGAGTGAGATAGAAAGTTATGTTATATAGGATCAAGCTATAAAAATGATGACAGAAGAATAGAATCTAAAAATACCCATGGATGAAGACATTGTGAAGACACTATTTTTGTGTAGGAGTACAAGGGAATATATATAAGACAAATGAAAATAATTTCATGTCACTAAGGATGGGGATAATTATTAGTTGAAATTAATTATAATGTTATCTATATGGAATTTGTAGGTGACATGGATGTTTATATATGTATATATTATGTGAATTTTGAAATGGATTATTTTTATCAAAAATGATTAAAAATTTGTTGAAAATATAGATAATGGTTATCATATTATATGGTAATGGATATTCATGAAAAACTAGAAATGAGTAGGTATTTAAATACTTATAAGGGAAACCAAATGGAAATTAGTTTAAGAAACATTATGGAATTTTCTACTGTGAATCATTTTCACCAATTAAAATACTGAAATCCAACAGAATTCTATATTCCATAGTGTACTACAATGAATATGGGATTAAAAAAATGGTTTTCAAAATATCCCAAACTAAACAATATTTCAGGGAAGTTTTCTATACAACTCAGTCAAATTGTTTTATGATTCCAAAGGATGAATAAAATTTATTCTATTTTTAAATATATATCATGGGATAAATGAAAAAATCAAGGTCATTGGACATTCAGTTTGATATATCCATAAATAAATTTGAAATCATAAATAAAAAATGTGACCATAGGATCTATAAGTGTTTTAGTGGGAGTTCTATCATTTTCATAATTGCATATGTTAATGAAATACTACTTAATGGAATTAAAATTCAAGTCTTATACTCTATTAATATATCTTATATACAATATTCTCTATAACAGTCTTTGGTGAGGTATCAATTTCCAAAAAATGTGGATTAAAATTTTCCAACATCTGTGAGTTAGTTTTTTAGATTCACGTTTCTTGTCTTGTTTACCATTATTTATTATTTTTTATTTTTTTTCGACACCCATTTTCGGGAAATATGATTCTTATCTACTATGGTGACTCAGTTATTCTATTATCTATTAATTTTACATAAACAATACTATTTTCTTCCAAAAAAATTTAATTTGTTTAATGAATGAGGAATTATTTTTTATGATTGAGTGTGGTTTCATCATTATTTATATTAGGTCCATAATTTTATTCCTTTCATAGAAACTCCAAATGGATCACAAATTTGTAAAACTTTATGGTCCTACATTCCATGTTTCATTGATCATATAAGTTTTGAAAACCATTGATAATTAGGAAACCATGTTAGATGAGTATATGTTTCTGAATCATTCCAAAATTTTGATACGTGACTGGTTAACCAAATAAAACAATTCTCTGTTGAATCCATGTGAAGGGAGAATGAGTTTCTATTTCTGACACCATATTAATGTATTAGAGGTTCTGTATTTTTTCCATCATTACTTATCATTGTGTGACTACTTGTTTTTTAAATCAATTTAATAAGGGGTTTTGAGGTTTACTTCCATTTAGGAAGGAGATTGTGGTTTTATGATTTGGATTTAAAATCCGAAAAGAATCATTATAATCTTATGGGAAAATGTATCCAATATGACATAGAATATTTGACATATTTTTTGGTCTTTTGATAAGAATAAAAAATGAAATTAACATCATTATGGAAGGATGTAGATAAAGGAATTTAGGCTTTGTGGATAGAGGTCTGGCCTTTGGAAGGAATATTATATATCATACTTATAAAATGAATCAGAGTATTCATTGGCTAGTCTGTCATCAACCGAATGAATGGTGGGGAATGTTAATTAATAATCATGAGGGATAGATTCCTTGAATTTATCAATGTGTGAATTCCTTTGGTAATAACAGCATGGTGGATTACTATATAAGTAGGAATTTTTATTATGTTTTTCAATGGGGATTATATATTGAGGAATCATTTATTGGGATAATTTTGTAATTATAGTGATATGATTGTTGAATATCATTAATCTATCATGATTTGTTCTTGGTGTGAGAAACAAGAGGTAATAAGTGATTGGGAACAATATTTATAGATATGGGACATATTAATTGAACCATCCCTGAAAGATTTCATGATATGGATCTCAGGATTAGGTAAGGTGTCCCTTGTATCATACTTATACTTTGAAATATATCCATTATTGTTTAGTTATGTTTCATAATCATCTGATTGAATTCAATTAATGATATATACATATGGTTTGTTCTCTATTAATTGGTGTAAATGGAATATTGAGAGACATACATCATGGTGAATTACTATGATATATATATATCCCTTATCCACTAGTGGATAAAGAGAGGGGACCTTGAAAGTTCGATTATACATGCCTGGATGGAAAGAATATCCCATAATAAAAATAATGTTTCATGTATGCATAAATCAATCCCATTATAAAAATTTACAATATTAAATGGGAATTATTGACCAAAGACCCATGGTTGGGGGTTCACACGGTTCAAGGGTACATTTCCATGTATCTATGAATGGAAAGGATGACATGTTTGGTGGGGTTGGAGCTACCTATCCATGGTGTCTTACTGACCTATCCACATTGTATGATAGACAAGTTTAACCCATCGGATGTTGTCTTCTAAAAATGGTCTGCATGTCTGAGGCTTCTTTCTTGATAAGTATGACATGTATATGGGTGTTCAAATAATTTAATCATACATGCCCGGGGACCATTAGATGATGAATATTTACATTTCAGGGGGACTATACTTGACAGGCATAACATGTACATGTTGATTTTTATGAACCAGATTACATGAACATAGAATATTAATGAACCAAATAACAAGTTCAGTGAATTTTTCATGATTAAATCATAAATTTATGAGGGATATCATGCGATCAAGCTATCATTTTTGAGTATTTCACATGAATATACAAAAATATCATATGGATTTTTATCAACCTAGATAAAATGTACAGAGTTTGTCGCATGATATTACTAACATGTTTGAGGTGTATTGTGTGACAAAACTAATGTTAACAAGGTTATTTCATGAATATGTTTTATATGAATATTATTATTCATACGACATAGAAAATATCTCTAAAGAATTTAATGTGATCAATGAAAATCAATCCACAAAAATCATGTGATCCTGGATGACATGTCTATGAGATTCACATGTTCTAGGATAGCATGACTATTGTTTCCTCACATGATCAAGGAAATGATAACACAAATCATGAAATTCATTTTAATGAGAAAAACATAAATTCATACCAATGAATATTCCATCATTTTCATCATTATTAGAATAAAAGACCGAATATTTTTTGGGAAATTTTGCTACCGAGGAATCAAATGATTAAGATGACATGTCGAAGTCCCTTCACATGATCTAGATAACATGCCAGAGATTCATCCCATGATCTGTTAACATACTTGATATCCATTTCCTGATTAATCAAATGGTCTCAAGAAGATAATACACATTTCTTGTAATCCATTCAGTTACTCATATATATTTTTTTCCTTTTGAAGAATCTTGACATCATGTGATACTTCGATCTCATATGTACTCTCCCTACTTCATGAGTGTTTTATCAAACCATGTTTCTTTAATTATTTCATAGTTTTGTTGGCATATAAATATATTTTTCATGATCACTTCATAATTACTATCTTTCATTAGCACATGGATTCCCAATGGGATTTGACATGATCAATTTATTATTCCAAAACATCATTCAGGTAATCAAATATCTATTTTTTAATTCATTCACATGATATTGTGGACATTACAAATGGCCTTCACAAGATTAACTCATCATACATAGAATTCATTATGATATCAGTCCACATGTCCAAGGATTTTTTACATGATAGGGAAAAATCTTGTTGGGCCCTTGGGGAGATAAATATGGCATATCAAATGATATTCTCATTATCAATTAAATAACCATGTGAATCACATAAACCCTTCATCTGAAAAATAAAGGTACTAACATCATATATGAAAAATCAAATTTTAAATTTTTCATCGCATTATCCCATATCTAAATAATCATACATTTGTCAATTAAGATGTTGTATGATTAGAATAGCTCAATTATAATCTTTCACATGGATGAGTGTTCATGCCATGGGGCCTTTCAAATATCTAAAAACACTTGTCTGAGGCACTTTTTGATATCAAACTAATAAGTCATGGTCCCTTTGGGAGATCATGATGGCCTGATGAAGCAACATTTCATGACTGGTAAAATAATAACATGAATCGAAAAAACCATTCTTATTAAAAATAACAGAACTATATTCATATAAGTATAATTTTTTTTTCAAATGTCCCCTTTGTGATCTTTTTAGGAGTACAGTGATCAATATATCACATGATCATAAACATTCATCTACAATCCTTTTTATTATCATTGATTATGTCTAAAATCATTTACAATATCAATTTGGAAATTCAATGATCCTTATCATTTTCAATAATATGGCCAAGAGATGTGAATGTCACATGGACTTGAAAAACAATGTAACTCCATTATCATTAGTATCCCTCCATTTTCATATTTTTAGTGCATGATACCCTTTAGGGATTATCAGGTGATTTTCAATTGAATTATACAATAATTAAACGGAACTATTCGGAATCCTTCACATGAACATCATGAATTTCAATATCGATTTTACTCGATAAAAAAATATATCAAATGAAGCATGTTACCACATCCAATGATGCTAATTGGGTAATGAAATGGTGAGTCCTAATGTAGGATACATTATTTTTTGGATTTAGATGATTAATATATATATATATATATATATGATGAAACAATCCTTACATTTTGAAGAAACTATTTACTATTCTTCAAGTATCTATTTAATAAAAAAATAATTGATTCTCATTTGGGAATAATCATAAAATCCTGATAGAAGAGATGTTTGAAGGAAGGGGTAATTGATTCACAGGAATTAAATTCCCTACAGAGTACCTTAGTATTTTACTGGTTGGTATTCTAAGAATCTATTGGTCTTCTAATATACCATTTTTATTCCATGTGGAACCCAAAAAATAGTTGAGTGAGATTTGATTAATTTCACTTATGAGAAAAACCTCTAGTGGTCTTATAGATTCCTCTCTCACATGGGTAATTTTATATAATTATTCATGTAACTATTTCATGAGTACCATTCGCAAGACATAATCTTGTAACCTCATAGATTGAACTCGTCATATGATTAAATTTTCCAAAAAATATGTAAAACAAATTTTCTAAATAATCAATAGATATTTCCTTAAACTAAGATGCACGACCATGTCTACATGGCCTGTTTTATTTCTATTTGTTTCCCTCAGTAGATTTTATGTGATAACATAACATTTTTTCGATTCACATAACCTCCACATATTCATGTGATTGAATGTTAAAAAAATATTATGTTATCAAATGATTTTATATGGATCACCTAATTTGAATGTCCAATAATAGATCAAATTGTTCTTGTAATGCTCCCAAATTATTTTATTGACTTTATTGTATTAACTCAAAAGAGTCCTTATTGAGATTTACATATATTATCATGTATTTACCATCAGGCCTTCTTTGGATATTATTTTTATTATATAAATCTTGATGATGATGATGGAAAACAACATCCACATTGTGGATGTTCTATGGAATTGTGTAGTTCACTCGTGAATCATAGTTGGGTACCTATGGACTAAAAATTCAATGATCACAATTTGATAGAGAGGAGAATCAAAATAAAGGGGATCAATATCCTTGGGGTTCTAAGTGAAGGATATAAACATGAGGAATCATTTGTTATCAACTCAAATATCAATTATATGATTTCAGTTAATATATATCATATGATTTATGATGGTTTCGATCAGCTTAATGGATATTCCAATTACTATTTTACACATTTAAATGGAATTGGGTAATGCATAGGATTCTCAAGTACCAAATCATTAGTGTGACAATCTATTTTTCACAATGACCTCTGAGCATGAAAGTTAAAATAAATTGACTAATATGTTTTCATGCAGTTTAACATCATTAAATTAGTATATAATTATCTATCTACATCATGTCTAAACTATGTTACTCATAATTTAATTAAAGGTTCCTTAATCTAAAATGTTTCAAGTTCATCATGTGAAAAAAGTGATAACATGGCAGTATGTTGAGCTCTATGAGAGTGAATGATATATAATATATGTGGTTTTTACAATTTAATGTGGACTAAAGGATCTACATGTATCCGAATAGCTTTGATGGAATGATTAGGAGTGATGGAAATTATTGTATTAAATATGGAATAGAGGATATAATCTTCACTCTATATCTTGTTATACTAGTAATTAAGAAACAAATAGGTCTCATATAGACCCACCTACTCTAGTTTTACCCAATGAAAAATAGGTGAGTTTTTTTATATCATCCAATCCCATTTTCTAAGATCTGGTAATCACTCTATATCTTGTGGTTAATGTAATCAAGACATAGGTAGAACATGAAGAGGATTATTGTACAGTTTTGACCATAATCATTGAGGGGTTTTTTATATCATTCACTTTCTTTTATATTGCTTATAAAGTTACGATTGGGAATATAGGAATCACTATTCATGTTTTGGTGATATGAATCGGGAGACATATATATTCTCCTTGGTAAATTCCATGAAATTTTTTCCCCAATGTGGGGAAATATACTTTTTATCATATTGTGGATGTGCCCATGATTTAAGATCTTGGTGACACTATTAATCATATTTTAATAGGAATAATGTCACACATAGTTATTATATGGAAAATTCATTCAACATGTCTGTTCCATATGAAGAGATGAGTTATTTTACTATAATATTAGTATTGGACCCAATATTTAAGATTCGGGCATCACTAATATCCTATAAAAATACATATGAATACAAACATTGAACATTGGAATGATACTTTAATAGGTATGACCCATATGCATGGGGAGGTGTATTGTTATAAATATTACATCTAGTTACATGAATTAATATTTTATCAATAATGCATGTTATATGATAATAGGAATCAATCCATTCATTGTTTTAATGTGAAACGTTCTTTAAAAAGGTATGACCCAAAGTAATGGAGGGGACATTTTCAATGTATATTGTAATTAGTCCTAGTATTTGAGATCTATGAATCACTTTGTATCTTGTTAGAATAGGAATCCAACACACAAATAGTTTTTTATAATGCCCCTTATGATGGTATGACAAACACATAGGGACATCAGTACTTCTGTTTTTACTCCTAAAAATTCTAGCCCATGTGTATCGATTTTCTCATGATATAATATCACAGATTATGAAAGAATGAATAATTTAATGAGTGAGATTTTGGTTCTCAGCACCAATATGAAAAATCATTCCACAGTGTAAGGTGGTTGAGAGAATCATAAAGTGGTGTGGGGGACCCCAACACTATAAAACTTTTACATAGATATGGATCTAGAATAAGAAGAAGTGGTATGTCCAATAAGGTGACCCCATGTCATGATTTGTTTAGGTCGTATGATTTGAACCATGTTTTGTGCAATTTCACACCATGTGTCCAGGTCTTACCTTGTGAAATTTAATTTCATTCTTTAGGGATATAAAATGATATATAATTTATAGCCTTTTCATAAGGGATTTAAAATCATGATGTTAGTTATACAGTATAAATAATTTCAAACCTCAAAATAGTGGGGTTCATAATGTATTACCCATATATCAGGGATAGTGAGTAATTTCTATTGGTACATAACTTATGTACATCTTATTGACATTCCAAATAGGGTTTTTTCATTGACGGATTGTTTCCGAGTATCAAGTGGGTTCTGAGAAACAATAAAAATTATCCACAGAAAAATGAGTAGAGGTAAACAATTTTATCGATGCATACTGTGATTCAATTCTAAAAAACCTAGATATTTTGAATCATTTACAAGAATTTCAAATATTTTTGTTCAAATTTATATTTTCCCTTTTGTGATTGTTATTTATTTTAGGTTTCTCCACAAATAGTTATACATAGTGAAGGAAACTAGAATTCGACAGTATACAATACCTTTCCCCCTAAACCATTGAATATGTGGTCACATGTGGTGTAGTGATTATGGTTGTATGGTAGACACAATAAGAATAAAATATATTATCTAGTGAAGGACACTTTTCCATGTCAAATATATTATGTGTTATATGTGATAGATTATTATTAAATGCCTCTGTCTATTTATTTTGTACTGTGTGAAAGATATATAAATGGTTGGACTCGATGTTATGTTCCTTATATGGTATTTTCTACTTTGAAAAAAATAATGAAACTCTATTTTCCAAAAAAAACATGTGAGGTACACTGAATCAAGTAACAATATTATACACTACGTAGTTGATGATATTACTTATCGTATCTTACTTGAGGGGTATACTATCTTTGTATTAGGAAATTAATTTCATTATCGTAGGTATGTATTTAAATTTATTACCAATAGATGGGGTATATTTTACTGCAATGCACCTTCCCTATATAGAAAACACTATGAATAAATAGATGTATATAGATACTCAAGTTGTTTGCTGATGAATAATTCATGAATCTGACATGTGTGACAGTTCATGTTGATTTCCATGAAGTCCTCCATCATTACTATCTCCTATTAACCAATAATCATAATTTTTTGGGAGAATATGGTTCAAAAGTGGTGAGAACCATAAGATCATGTATATGAATCTTACATTAAAATGATAATATCACCTAATTCAATGAATCTACGAATGAATCCATAAAATATTTGTTTATACATGGAATTATTCACATTTATCACATATCAAATGGAAACGATTATGGATCAACATCAAATCTAATTTCTTTTGGATCTTTCTAATGGGAGCCTCACATTTTGGAGGTAACATATTTTTCGATCCATCAAAAAATGGATGGTTTTAAGATAATCATGTTATAGGGAATCATTAACAAAACTGAATTCTTCTACGTCACAAACGATAAATAGTGAGGCCACTCTTCAATGAATGATTATAAAAAAACATTTTCCAAATAAATACTGACTAGAACTATGGATATGTTGGATAGTGTGTTGGCATGATAACTATGTAATCGAGGGTTGTGATGCAGTGTTTGATGAAATTGGAATTCCACCATCAATACTCCAATGTAACATATTAAGGGGGGCAATTATTTCTTCATGGTAGCAAAATCACCATTTTTCTATCTGATTGCTAGCTCGGATTCCCCTTTTATATTATGGTTTGTTATCTTCATTGATATGGATACCACTATGTCTGCAGTAAGGGATTGGTATTCTTCCTCATTCGTGGAGACTTTAGAAATTTGGAAATAATAGGGAAATTATTCATTTTTTGGTGAAAAATTTATTCTATATCCCATTCTATTTATGATTCGGGTATTCTGTTCTCTTACCAACAAGACATCAGGAGGAACCACCTAAATACATAAACCATATTTGAGGAGTATCATGGTCATATATAACATATTCAACTAGAAATTCAGTATCATCTAGATTGTGTTCTAGGTTGGGATGTGCTGCAAAGAAATTATCAAATAACTTCATTTTAACTACCTTTGGTGACATGGAAATTATGTCATACATTCATATTATGACATCCCATTAGACTAAATATAAATTTAACATATTAAATTAAATTATTTACATGTTACGGTTAATATGTCTGACTAGTTGGATTTTATGATGCGTTAAATAATAATCAAATTTTTCAAAATAAATATTTCATTGAGAAAGTACATTTTGATCTCTTTATATCATATTTTGTATCATTTATCATTTAACTAATGTAATAGAGGCTATTTTTATTCCCTGTTTCATTTCAGTATGTTTAGGGGGCACTAATAAATCATTACATGAATTCCATGTATAGTGTAACACGATAAGATTTTATTGGAAAAAAATTAAAAAAATTAAAAAATTTCAGTATCATTAATTACATACAAAACCATGTTTATCTTGCATTAAATGAATCTCTGAGTTGATCTACATTTCATGTGACCTGAAGTTTTAACAAACCATTATATATCATTAATATTAATATTAAAATGTGACCACTATAAAATATACATTAAAAATGATGATAAGAACTGTAATAACTTTATTTTGAAAATAAAGTATAAAATTTTTATATAAATAAATTATATTGATAAAAAAGAACAGAAATTTTAGAAATGACTTTATTTGTTTTTAAATCATTATTTTTGGAATATTTTTTTTAATTTTATGAGAAATAAGATAATTATTATCAATTTTATAAAATTTATTTTAAAAAAATATATTCATTAATTAATTATACATTTCCTAATTATCTTATATTTATAATTTTTTAATTTTATGAATATAATTATTTTTCAATAAATATTGAAAAATAGTATTTTTTATTATGAATATTAATTTCATTTAAATCATTAAAAAATTGTTCTTATATTGATTTAAAAGAATAAATAGTTAAATTATATATCTAATAATACATTTTATATCATTGGAATAAATTTCATATAATATATTTATTTAAAACCTTTCTAAAGATTTTAATATTTTCACATTGAAAACAGAAATTGTCATCATGTCTGCAGGATTATTCTGAAATTATAATTTTCCCCTTCTATGAACATAATTTTAAATAATTAATTTCATATTTGGAAATAGACTAAATTATATTATATAATATTTTCAACATAATTTTTTAACATAATTAATAGTAAAATAAAGTCAGTTACAATGATTATGGTGAAAATGTGTTTATCTAGGGATAAACATAAAAGATAAGTGTTAAAATGACCCAAAATAATTCTGAAACCTATTGTATGGAAATATATTGAACATTGAACTTATCTTTTCAATAATTTCCTAATTTTATAATTTTTAATTAAAATAATTTATACACCTCTGTTTTCAAAAACTACAATTGAGGAACTCACCACAATTATAAAATACCGCCCCACTCCTCTCCTATTTACACTTCCAATACTGTTTTTCTCGACAAATCCATGAAAATATAAATTAATTAAATTCATCATATGATATTAGAATATTTATTTTGGTTATACATCCAACATATGAAAGCTTTTTTGTAAAAAAAAATTTAATTTCTAGAAAATAGTTAAGGACCATAACCAATCATATTATTTTATTTCGTCCCCTACGTAATTAAATTACATTAAAACATGTTGATATAGTATAATAATTATATTTATTACACTTAGATGTTATTATTTCAGAGTCATGATCAAAATATTTATCTTATTCCATAAAATGAGCAATTATATCATCATTTGTTTGTAAGTCGGACTACCTCCTCGCAATTAGTTGTAATTCATTTTCCCTAACAAGATATCATGGATGGATATAATGATTTATTTATCATTTATATATGATTTTTTTAAATTTTCATAAAGATCATGAAATCACATTTTACTTCATACATTTCATTATTTTGGAATCTTATTACAATGTTTAGGTGTATGTAGAACCATTACCTCGCAAAGAAATGTGAATCATTCCTTATATACGCTTTACATGGGTGTTAATAATGATGAGTTTAAATAAAAATATTTCACATAATTGACATAAAAATGAATTTATAATGGTATCATGTTATTTTTTTTCATTAAAACCATTGATAAAATATAAACATTATTCATGCATACAAACAACTTACCTTCTCCTTGAACGGTGTATTTTACTATCCATTACTAAATATTACAGATTTATATAGATACATATATACTGAATTTATACGATATTTATATAATGGTTAAAATTATTTAATTTATTTTCTATGAAAAAAATAGGAAGAAAAAAATAAAAAATCATAATATATATGAAAAATAAATTAGTTATTAACAGAAGTGTGACTTTAATAGGTATATTTTAATAAATAGGAAATAAAATGTCATAAGTGTAGAACAATAGCTTCAGTACCCTGGTTACTTAATAAATGACCCAAAACCGACATGGCCCAAATGCATTTCTCAATCCCCATGGTTTGGTGACAAGAACCTGGCATTTTCAAAATTGAATGTGGGAATTATTTTTTCCAATACATAGTGAAAGAAAGATAGAAGAACAATATTAATACAAAAAATACCATTGGGAGAATGTTATTAAAAGAAAAATTGTTAAACAACCAAAATTACTACAAATCTATACTAGAAAAATAGTTTCGCTAACCCAAGTCCAAACATATGCCACTCTCCAATTACACTGATCAATAGCAATAAACACCTACAAGTTGTGCATTAACCCTACTCTAACTAGGAAGGAGTTAATCTACAAATACATGATGGCATAGGTAGGGTGTGAGATAAAACCCTAGTATGGTCGCAAAAAGGACTCCATAATAATATTCTAATATCTAATTAACAAAATAAAGATATTTCTATTTTAAAATTTCAATTTTATTTCAAAATAATATTTAAGAAAATCATTGTTTACATTTAAAAGGATAGTAATAATTTAATAAAATAGATATTCATCGCATTTCAAATGTGGAAATATTCTAAAAAATGAGTCATTGAATATTTGATTTGAAACATGTTATATAAATACATAAGTCAGGTAAAACAGTTTTTTAAAAATGGAACACATTTATATATAGAATATATACATTTGAGAAACAGGGAAATCTTAAAAAAGAAATATTAATTCTACTTTATTGGATCCTTGCATAATAATTTGATAATAATTGAAATGTGTACACACATCCCTAGAAAATTCAAACTAGAGGACTCATCAACCTTCATATGAGGGTTTCTATGTTCTATATAATGTTAATGTTTGGGTAAGAAAACATCATTTTGATGCATGGGAAATCCAATCCAAGAGTGTTTGTTCGAAATAACTCACTAACTACCTATGATTTCTTATTATATAGTACAGGTAATGATGGGAAATTTATATTTAAAAACATTTTACACGAAAATTTATCCCATTCAACCTTTTTCAAACATACCAATTACAAGTTAAATAATAAAACATATTTTTCAAAATTGATATTTTTTCTAAGAAAAAATTGAAAGGATTCTATAAAAATCCTTTTTAATCTATCTTCCCCAAATAAAAATTTGAAATCATTTCAAAATTCATTATCAAAATTAATTTGTAGAAATTAATTTTAAAATTTTAATTTATATAATTTCAATAACTTTTAAATTTTAAATTCAATAATTTAAATTCCACAAAATTATATCGATTTTATAAATACACAACAATTCAATTTAAGAAGTAGGTTTTCCCAAAATTCATGCCAAAGCATTCTAAGACGAAATCACCAAATTTAATTTAATTTTTTTACCATATTGGATTTAATATAAATCGAATCCCATGAATAATTTTGAATGAAATTTAAACAATTAATGAAGTTTAGGGTTATTTAAATTGTTTTATAAAAACAAAAACACCTACATTGTGTTCAACATATCTCAAATCACCAGACCATGATCACGAATCTCCAATGGAGAATGATGATAATGGAATCATAGAATTAAACCTTTAACATCCTTCCCCTCATCATTAATTGATAAGGAAGAAGGGAATTACATGTACTTATGTGATATTCCTTGTATACCAACGGATGTAAATAAAAACCAAGGGCTTTGATAAAAGTGGGGGTTGACATCCACTTTGAGAAACAAAACCACTCACAAAAATATGTAAATAAACAACAAACTACAACATGTTGCATGGTTTGAAAGTAAAAAACTCAATGAAATACAATTGATACCACCATGAGATTCCTCATGTTTCCAATTTACCTTAGAGTAATTCAAACTACCACTATGGGTGAAAGAAACTACAAACAACCCTAACATTCCATCCATTTCCATTTCATCCATCAACTCTCTATCCATCACATTAGTATAAAATGATAGATTAATTAAGGAAACCTCCCCCCCACCATTAAAAATTGAATCCTTAATGTTTTCATTTTATTATATATCAGGATAAAATTGCACCTGCTCATTAAAATGGATTTTATACACTTTCACAGTCCTATTAGCTTACACAATTTTAAAAAACACTATATACTTGGAATGTAGAATCAACTATATATTAAACTAGTTATAGAAAAGAATATTTATGTATTTCAAATCTAAGACATGATGATTCTCCACCATCACCATAATTTTCCACCGTATCCATCTTATTCTTTCAAGCATGATGGTGGAAAACATCACATTTATTTCATTAGCTATTTATAAGCACCAAAAAACATTCTATCATTATTAAGAATCCCTCATCCCCTTGAGGATCACATGATCCATTTAATTCCCATGGATTATTGTGAAGGAATTCGGGAGAATGATTTAGGAGATCATCACCTTCAGCATCAATTGGTCAGGCCAAAAAGGGAGCTTGTTAGGTGCATGTCCCAAACCATGGAAAAACAATCATTTACCTACAATTAATTCCTGTCAACCAAAGAATTTTCTCATTTAGTTTCCCAAACCACATCTGGAAACATAAATATTATTATGGTGGGATATTATAATGAATTATATATTACATACATTTTGATTATTTCAAAATAATAGACTATTCATTACAATATATATCTAACCCACGACATGTATATATATGTATAATGTCTTGAAAATTATGAAACAGAAACAAATGGATCATAAGAAATATTCATTGTATCTAATATAAATCATTATTAACATACCCCCCATTGACATATCTTAATTAATACCATTTTTTATGACTTGGGTAAAAAAATATGATTGGGTGAGCACAGATGGTTATTAATGGTAAAAAAGGGAGATATAAAGCATATCATAATAAAAGGAAATATGAACATAATATTTGAGAATATTATCATGTATTTGAATGATCGTGATATCATTTCATTTGATGAATCATAAATTTTCATCAAAATCAATGAATATAATCCTAAAATTCAAAATATAAGACATGAAATTCCTTGGAATACAAATAAACATAGAAATAACTTCTTATTATTCAAGGATCATTTCCATGAACATCATAGCATTTAATGTCTATTACTGAACTGAGGTCACTCCTCGTTCCAACAATGTATTTCTGAACAATGATTATTTCCCTTTCCAACTTTTTCCATCTCATGATATATAAATAGTTACCCAATTCATTTGTTAGAGATACAAGTCTCACCCATATAATAATAAAATCATTCTTTTGTGTTCCAGAAAATTAGACATCATTCATCATAGAATAAACAAAGTATTAGAATGGGTTTCTTAATCATCAATCCCTCATAAGCCAATTAAAAAAATTGATTTCATAAAAATATTACAATCATAAAAATAGGAAAATCATAGAAATAATAGGTATATGATAAAAAATATATTTTTATAATGTCATCATGGATGGAAAATAATTTTTATAAAACACTTGAAATTCATTCTTGACGAAAATATCCTGTATTATTTTAAAAAATATTATTTGCTCAAAATGTAATGGAATTTTAAATGAAAATAATTTCATTTAAATAAACCTTGAAATTTTGTAATGGATGATTCATTTTAATATGGTGTTACGAATGTGGAAATATCGGTTTAGGTTGTATAAGTTAAAAGAGAACATTATTCTAGTACTGTTGTCAGAATGACAAAAAAGTACCTCATACCGAAAAAGACAGAATATTTTTCCATACCGTTTAATAAAAATTCCCCAATGGGTAAAATTCCATTTAAAAAATTGTATAAGGATAAAAACAATGTTTTCAAATATATATTTTGGGAACATTTATGTTGATTATAAGTATACCCCAGTATATACATAAATATAAACGATCTCGTATAATAATGGGATTGTGAAATTACCCATTACCTTATATCTTATAACAATCATATGTATTTAAACCTCTATTATAATGATTTAAAAATTTCATTTGAATTATTCAAGAATCATAGTAATTTTTATGATATCATATATTATAATATTATCATCTAGTTGTTAATAAAAAATTATTATTACTTGATGATTGGGTACTAGAAAATTCATTAGCCTATTAATGTTTTGTAAAATATGTTCTTCTTATACATCATAGGTAATAGTTATATCATTCCAAAATTATATTAATATAATAAATATAGGATATTTATTCATCCTATAAATTTATATATTCATTCTTTAAGAAATATCATGTAGAATGAGTCGAATAACATCGTGGAGATATTATGGAATACTCATCCACAAGAAATAACACCATTACAGAAATTGTTCAATGGTATTGAAGTCGATGGTGTATAAAATTTCAGAATGCATATCAAGTTTTAATTATCATATATATATATATATATATATATATTATTTCAATAATTACACCAATCCAAGTAAGGTGGTGGTGAATAATAAATTACACCACAGCGTGGTTATTTTGTTTTTCATAGGATGGATAAATTATGTAATATTGTTTATTTATAATAATAATAATATATAATTATATAATTTATACTGGTGTTATTAATTAATAATGAAAAAAATAATGAAGAGGAAATAAAAGAATAAATATGTTTGAATGAATCCGTAAAAAAGATTACCTCTTATTCTTCATGATTTCTCTATGTCTCCTCTTAGAGCACTCGAGTTTGTCCGGAAAGAAACCAATTAACACTAGAATGTGACTAGGGAAGATAATAAGGTAAATGGATATGTTATGGACTATCTTTAAGTCTTAATGTAAAGTGAAGAGGTGAGGTAGGATGTTCCCTTTTATAATTTTTGTGAGGAGCCCTTTTGCGATCTCCAGAAATATAAAATGATTATAAAATTAAAACCCATTAAAATCATCCAAAATCATATAATTTAAAATAATAGATGAGAAAGGTTTGTAATCTAATAAACCAATAAATTATAGACATGTTTTAATTTAAATTTAAAACATATCATTTTAATTTACAATTATGTATTCTATTTAGTTTTTAACTATGGTTACAAATATTTCAACAATAATATGGTGTAATATTTACATATCTTTTCATAATTTGAGCATAAATAAGTACCTTGTATGAGTTTTTACCATATTATAATTATTATATATTTTTTATTTAGTATTATTATTATTAAATAATTTAATAATACATTTTTTTGATAAAAAATCATGATTGTCAATTTTGACACTATTCAATTCATTGAATTTAAAAATTATTAAGATAACAAGTTAAAATTGAATCAACTATTTTTTTTATATTTATAATATAAAAATTTCATCTATATATTCCATTATAAATATTTATTATCCAAAATTATATTTTTTTTAGTATTTTTAATAACATTTACTCGTTATGTCCACTAATAAAATAATTAAAACATAAATTTTGTGTAATTATTGAATATAATTATTTTTGTATAAAATTTTTAAAAATGTTGTGATGATTAAAAATCTAATATAGTTCAAAATAATACTTATATTTTTATTTATATTCTATAAAATTCAACATTTAAAATGTTATACATATAATGTTATGAATGTGACAACATTTACATCATATTAAAAAAATAATATAATTATCACAATCTATTATATAAGGCTCCAAATAGTCACTAACATGAACCATCGATGGTCATCGTAAACATATTTTCTACTTATAATATTTTTTTAGGTGTTCTATTATTTTCTTGGATATTATCATTTTTATAAAAATTGTTTTATTTATTTCCCAATAAATAATTAATTATTTAATCGTAAAAAAATATGTATCTAAGGAAATAATTTACTAAAAAAATTTAAAGTAGATTAACATTTTAAATAAAAACATTTTATATTTAAAATTTTTATTTATAGTCGAATTATTCTTATATATAACCATATATGAAAAATTATTTATTTATTAAAAATTGTGTGAAGTATATTTATATATTCAATAAATAAAGTAAAATAAATGTTTTTAACTCATCATAGTGGATTCCAATGAATACTATTTTGATCTATGGAATATTTAGGTCAACCCCTTCTCATACAATGATATTAATACTTATTTAAGGGTAATTATATAATATTATTCTTACTCAAAATTTCCCAATTTCCCCTTTTATAGTAATAATAAAAATAACTAAAGTTACTATTCATATTGCCCAATAATAAAATAAATTTCTTAACATTATTTATACATAACGATTCCAAATATGGATTCCATTTTTCAAAATTCAAAACACATAATTTCTAGTATTTAATTGAAAATCAATACCATTGTCAGAAAGAGAGAATATGTTTTTAATGTTAAAACATTACAAATATTTGAAATGTTTTTACATCTGAATTCAATGTAAAATTAATTCTAATTACACAAATTATATTGAATAATAAAACTATATTTTATTTATACTTTTAAACCATTAAATATTATAATTTATCAACATAAATGAATTTGATGAAAAAAGTTGTTTTCAACTAATATTTATTGTACATTTACTATTTATCAAAAATGTAAAGTTATAAGAAAAATAACAAACAATCATCCAATTAAAATTTTTATATATCAATTAAAAATAACACATTAACGTTGTCCTATAAAAATTATCAATGTTTCAAACTCTTAACTTAAATGGGGTTCTCCATTAAAAGGAGGAAAATTGCCCTATTGAAAAAATATATGTTTTTATACATCATATAGGGTTTATACATACCCTGTGAATAAAATAAATAATGGATGAATGAAAAAAAATATATTATATTAAGTAAATAAACAATATCTTTAATTAAATTCATTTACTAATATTAATTCATAAAAAAATATACAAATATATAATTGATTTATTTTTTTCATATATTTTCTTATGTTAGTTATATTAATTATCAATAACCTAACAGATATGTTATCTTGATAATTTTATATTAAGGGCATCTCACCGTTATTTGAAACTCATGATTGAGTTCAGTGTAAGATATTAAAGAATTAAAATTATTGGAAAGAAATATTTAATAAAAACATCTAGGTGTCACATTCTACCCTTCTAAACTGAATTTGACACACAAAATTTGTCACATGAATACAAATAGATGATGATACCTCTCCCTCATCACATCATCATATTACAACATAGCTTCCTAAAATTGATGGTTCCTCTATAAATCTTTTTTCCAAGTGAGTAGTCTTGTATTTTATTACATTTTCTCTATGATCCAGAATATCTCTCGGTTGTTCTTCATAAGATATGCCTTGCATTAGATGTACAACTTATGTGTTTAGTACTTGTGAAGGAAAAGGTATTTACTTTATAAAAAGAGATACATAGACCAAATAATGAACTTTAGGTAGATTCAAGGAAGCATCAATCAGTAATCTACCTTCCCATAATGATCTAGAATTTAAAAAGGAATGATATACCTTAGGCTGAGGTTTCCCATCATTCAAAATGTCATTACTCTCTTTAAGAGATATATTCAAAAAACACCTTGTAACCGACTTCAAACAATAGGTATTTTATTTGTTTTCAGCATAATTTTTTTGATTACATTGAATAGATATATCATTTTCTACCATTACATCAAAAAGATTCGGTCCTATTACTTTTTCCCCCAATATTATCCCAGAATGTTAGAGTTAGGAACCTCTTTCCAAAGAGGGCTTCTTAAAGGCTCCTCTAAATACTGGATTGAAAAATATTTTTGTTTGAAAATTCCACCAATGTAGGTTTTTATCCCAACCACCATATGAAATACATAATAACTATCTCAACATGTGTTCTAGAGTTTTAATATTACCCTTATAATAACCATCTTTCTATGTATGATAAGAAGAGATGACACAAAATTCAGTATCGAGGTCCTATTGATGACGTTGACAAAAATTCAACATAATAATCAGATACCGACCATGTAGAATGGTAAGTGTTAATCTATTCAATCATACCACTTCATTTATGTATATCCTAATGAGATGATCAAGAGAAAAATCATCTCTAATAGCAATGAAGTGTTCCGAAATTGTATTGAGATCAACTATAAACCATATATAATTATAGCCTTTAGATATTCTGGGTAGTCAAACAACAAGTTCTATAGTGATGTTTTCCTATTTTCATTATGGAATGTGTAATGGTTGTAACATCCCCTCATACTTCTACCGCATATCCTTAACATGATTCCAAACCAATCATGAAGATTCATATTCAACAATATCTCTTTTCATGTTATCACACTATAAATACAATTTTAGGCCCCTGCACATCTTTTTTATTCTAGGAAAAATAGATAATGACCAACTATGAGAATCAACCAATTGTTCCTTCTTTAATTATGAAATGGGAGGAATGAAATATAAGTTCATGAACAATATTATTCAATCACAATTGATTTTAAATTTGGGAACATTTTTCACCATCTTGTTGTACCTCTACATCTTCCTTATGAGCCTCATTAATCATCACTTATATATATGGTGGAACATTCATTTGAGAATGATAAAATATATCCCCTTGAATCAAATTTTCAAGATCCATCCTTTAAATATTCATAAATATTGGATCTTTTTTTATCATCAACATTGATAGGCTAGCATGATCCATTTTGAATCAAAGCATATTCCAAATTGTTACCTTTTCCATTGTGATAATGTATACAGCATTCATAATCTTTAAACAACTCCAACCATATTATTTTTCACATATTCCACTCCTTTTGTGTAAAAATTTACATTATTCTTTTATGATCAGTATAAATATTATACCTTTTACCATAATGATAATTCATATAAATTGTTAATTCAATAATAACTTAAAATAACTCTAAAAGATTTGTGGGATAATTTTTCTCCTTGATTTTAAATTGTCATGAGGCATATTCTATCACCATATAATTTTTCATCAGAAAACATCCAAGCCCCTTCTTGGATGCATCACTATATATGATAAACCTTTCTCTACTGGATGACTGTGTGAGCACAGGTACACTGGGAAACCTTATTTTTAGATCATTGAAATTGTCTTCACATTCATCCATCAACATGAAATTTTCTCCATTTTAAGTCAATGTGTTTATTGGATTATATATTCATGGAATATATTTCCCAAAACATCAATAATATCCAAAAAAACATGAAAAATTCCGATCTCAGTTACCATTGTTGGTCTCTTCCAACTTTCAATTACATCTATTTTTGCTGTATCCACTAATATCCCAAATCACGAAAATATGTAACCCAAAAATTAAAATTTATAATGAAAAAATCCACACTTGGTAAAGTCTTCATAAATATTCTACTTTACCAGAATCTTCAATATAATTTTAAACTTATCTTCATGTTATTAATTTTACTTTGATGAGAAAATAATATCATCTATAATGAATACCACAGACTGATCAATATAGTATCAAAGGAATATATTCTATAGATCCATGAAGATATCGGTGTCATTAGTAAGACCAAAATGTGCCACTACAAATTAATATTGACCGTTCCATGTACAATATTCTATCATTGGTATATAATCCTCCTTGAACCATAATTAATGATATCATGGATGAGGATCAATATTGTAAATGTATTTAGCTCCATGTAGATGGTTGTATAATTCATCAACGGGTGATGGGGATATTTCTTCTTGATATTGATATTATTTATTTCAAGATAATAAATGAAATGCCTCATTGACCCACTTTCTTCTAATAAAACAGAACATCTTCTTTCTAAGGTGATGCACTGTGGCACATAAATACCCTGTCATGATTTTTTTGGAGTTTTTTATTTAATTCTTGAAAGACAATTAGGTCCGTTCTATTAGGCATCGTTTCATAAGTTATTGAAATTGTTATGAAATATTTTGAAAAAACAAGATCTCAATTTGGTGGAATTAATGTTAATTATTTTAGAAAGACATCATCAAAATCATGTACAATGGGTTTGTTCTTTATTATGATTATATACACAATCATTTGAGATAAATAACATTAATTTATATCGATCAGGACCCATAATATAGATTAAATTTCAATATTAAGGGTATATTCATCCCTTTATCGATTGATGATCATATATTGATCCAAAAATAGAAATGTGACATCCCTAAATTGGAAATTGGTATGAGATCCATATAGAGAGATCTAATCCACTCTATGAATAAAATCAAATTACATTGTCTAAAGATCAGAAGATTTACAGGAATCACTTTCCAACAATCATCAACCAGAGTAGAATTATAGTTTTTTATGTGCCTCTTGTGTGATTCAGAGTTGTCACTGCAAAATCAACATCTAATTTTAGATTTATTAAATATATTCTCGTAGAAAATTCTTTAAAAATAAAATATTGGCCAGATATAGAATGAAATAAAAAATTTATAATTTTTGTTGGATGGAGATTGAAACTTTCACAGCTTCATTATCGTACTCCACATCATTGATAGTGATCACATGTGTGTTTCCTTTATCATGGGCCTTTAATGTTTTTTTGACGTCGATTGTTATCAATAAACCTTATATTGGGGAATTGGTTTTCATAATGAACCATTTCCAATCGCTTGTATCATTGATTTGTAAGAGGGTAATTCTGTGTAGCCTCTTCTCAATTCACATCATTAGACATATTTTTCCCATCACATCAGCATTCAAATACACGATTTCCATATTTTTTCCACTTAAGACATTTTCATGTACCATTAAGACAAGTTCCTCCATTTTTATTTCCAAAAACTGATAATAAGGGGAATCACATCTTTTTTTCATTATGGTCTTTAGATTTTCCCTTGAATTCCAATTTTCTCTTCTAATCAGACCCATGGTAATGATGGGATAATTAAATATCCATCTCAAACTTGTGAGAAAATAGAATGATTTCCTCATATCTAGTGAAGTCTCTTACTGCTAATGCCATTCGGATGCTTGGTTTTAGTTCACTATATAATCGATCAACTTTACCCTAAGGTTGGATAATAATTCTAGAAGCATACATTGCATGTCTTCTATTTTAATGTAGGTTTTAATGGATTCATCATTCATTTAATTATGTTAAAGGATCTCCTTCAACGTATTTTTTCAATGAACATGGGGAATGTACTTATTGAAAAATATGTTCTTAAACTCATTCCATTCTATGGTTTCAACATCATCTATTTGAATCATATTATTGAGAAGGTCCTAATATTGATCTGATTCAAATGACAAATGAAATAATTATATGATGACTTTATCATGTTGTACACATTGGAGAACTGAGAATATTTTTTTTGCGGTACATATCAATTATTGAGTGTTTCTGACGCTTTCATCTGTGCGGGAACATTCGCTTGATTCGAGGAGGACAGTGCAATTTGTTACCTTGAATTATAACATTCCAAACGGTGGGTAACATATGTTCCTTGTTCAGAGATGTTTTCTACATAATTGAAATAGGAAGATGAAATGTCAGTGCTTCCTTTCATGGATTCTTCCCTGAAACTCATCACATAGTATGGGTCTCCATTTTAGTTTTAATACATTGATCAGGAAATTCTCCCAGTTCTATATTTTCATGGACTCTAGCTAATTACACTAATTCTTTCATGACATTCAAAGGGTTCTGACTATGGAAGCATCCCCGGGTCAGGGGAGTAGTCACGTTGGACATCACTGGTGTGTCTGGATGCTGGAACACTGGCGCGTCTGAATTTTAAACCATTATTATTGGGCTTCTCAAGGGAGTTGGAGCCCAAGGAATCACACATAGAATGTGTAAAATTATACTCCATATGCATGTCTCTGAGGTTTTTGTCAGCATCCCATGTTTATCACGGGGTATGCCGCATGTTTAACGTCTTACGAAGATAGATCAAGCTGATCAGAACACTGACTAGAGTGGATCAGATAGGTGTAACCCCTTGAAAGAACACTGATACCGGGGCTAACACTTGGTCAGTTACCCAGTTACTGGTAGGATCAACAATGTTTTGAATTGGCCTAATATCACTATAATGTGGTGGCCCCGAGTATGAATTAGTATTAGTGATGGGTGGTTAAATAAAGTGGAAGGAATATGGGATGGAGTCGACTCGAGGGAGATGATGACGGTGGGATTAGGCCAGGAAGAGACCTCCTACATATCCATATGGAATGGAATAAATTTCCATGTAGTTCAGGATGGTTCAAAGGATTAGGGTGTGCACAGAGGATATATACATGATGATATTCTTGGGATTACGCATGGTTAGTAGCCTGAGGTTGATCTGCCACCATTGGGACGAACAAGAGATTTGGTCCCTGACAAAGGGGATGACAGCAACTTATCGCTGGGACTATGTTGACAATGGATTACCACTGAGTGGGGATTACAACAACATACCGCTGGTTGGGGAACAAAAACTGGTATAAAATTTAATGCCATGTAGGATGGGGTTGGACCAAAGTGAAGTTGTCAGGACTAGTGCTTGTTGGGATTGATCCTCATGGAGGATTCCTACATACCATTCCTTAGAAAAGATTAATTTCCCCGTATTTCAGGATGTATTGGTGAACTATCATGAAGGGGGATGGAACTACTATGTGTTGGGCATGAACCTAATGAAGGCCCCTACGTAACTTTACATGGAAAGGATAAAAATCCATTTATATCGGTATGGTGTTGGTGAACTGACGTTAAGGGGGTTGGAATAACCAATGTCTATCTGGAACCTCAGGGAGGCTTCCTACATACTTTTCTTTGTCATGGATCACAGTCCATGTAGTTTAGGATGGTATTTGAGAAATTATGTGAAGGGGGGTAGAACAATTGGGTGTTTGGATTGAACCTCAGGGAGGATTACTACGTAACTATCCTTGGCAAGGATCAAATTCCACATAGTTCTGGATGGTTCTGGCGAACCGATGTGAAGGGGGTCTTAATAACCACGTGTTGATCTTCCACCTCAGGGAGGTTTCCTACTTACCTTTCCTTGGAAAGGATCAAAGTCCGCATATTTCAGGATGGTGTTGTAGAACCAACATTAAGGGTGTTGGAATGACTTGGTGTTGAGATTGATCTTCAGGGAGGCTTCCTACGTACCTTGCCTTGTCAATGATAAAAGTCCACGTATTTCGAGTTTGTGTGGGAGAACCAATGTGAAGGGGTTCAGAACTACCTAGTGTTGGGCATGAACCTCAGAAAGGCTTCCTATGTACCTTACCTTGGCATGGATCAATATCCACGTAGTTCGGGATGGTTTTGGAGAACTGACGTGAAGGGGGTCAGAACAACTTGGTGTTGTGCTTGAACCTCAGTGAGGCTTTTGGCGTACCTTACCTTGGAAAGGATCAAAGTCCACGTAGTTGGGGATGGTGTTTCCAAACCGATGTAAAGGGGGTTGGAACAAAAAGTTGTTGTGGGTGATCCTCAGGGAGGCTTCCTACGTACCAGGCCTTGGCAAGGATCAAAGACCGTGTAGTTCAAGATGTAGATGGTGAACTGACGTGAAGGGGGTTTGAACGACCGAGTGATGGGATTGAACTTTAGGGAATCTTCCTACAAACCATGCCTTGTAAAGGATCAAATTCCATGAAATTCTTGTTGGTGTGTGGGGATTACACAATAGGCTGCCCATAGAGGATGTCATGGTCGATGCATACACCAATCCCACATGAGTCATGCTTTGTATGAGAAACAAGATGCAGTAATGAACTGGCGATCACATCGTGAAAGTTGCGTCCATGGGAAATGGACATGGTCTTACATGTGGATAGTGACCAAAATAGGAAACCAGGGGGTTTTGAATGAAGCTGCTCTCAGGAGATAGATACTGAGACATAATCTAAGGTGGAAGCCCAGATGGCGAATAATCCCTGAGGGAGAGGGAATTGATATCAAAATCCCTATCCACATCACTCATCTTAGTCATTGGCATGGAAGAAGAATGGAGGATTTAGGGGGCTACCTCCTTCAAGATATGCTAGGGGACAACACCAAGATGGTTGCCCATTTCCCATGGAAAGACACTCCTCCAATTATGATGATGTCATTTCATGTGAGTAATTCTCAAAATCTTGTGGAGACAAGCATGCGTAGATAATGTCCAAGACAAAGTTCCCCATGTAGAGTGCATCGGGTGAGGTCACAGTTTGAAATTTTGTATTGAGGATGATGGGGCTTGGAAGTTTATCCTCCTGTAGCTCGAACGAGGTGGGTTCATTCCACATCCCTAAGACAAACATGACTTGTACCTCCCACCCCATAAGGAATTGAAGGCAACAACAATGTCATTGTGAGGTTGTGTTATGGAGTGATCTGTTGGGGGTTCCATTTTAGCATGGCTATGCGATGTAGAAATATCCATTAGAGTTCCAATGCGATGAAGCATGGGGAAAAAAACCCCACTAAAATCATTTCCCAATGGACGTTTAAATCAAATCATTCAAACTGAGAAGGTTGCATGAGAAATGGAATTGACAAGAATAGGGGTTCATAGGTAGGGGACTTGTGATGATCTGGTGGTCCACATAGTAGAGGGGATTTTTGAAGGGCTATGCCTCGAATAGTGTAGTTTCCCAATGTAAACATAGAGCATAGGGGCATATAAAATGATCATCAAGAAGTGGAAGGGAATTCGTGGAGAAATGCCTTGCAATGAAAGGGTGCCTCATAGAGTGTAGGATTGTGAAGCAAGGTGCTTCACGAGGCACAGTGGCCCTACCTTAGCATGCGAGTCACGTGTGCATAGGGGTGTTTTGAGAAGCATAAATGATCTACAGAAAAATGGGTTCCGTTGGTGATCTCATTCCTTTGCAGAGGACCATAGGCTCCGTGAAAGTCATCCCTCTCTAAAGAGGGAACAAATTAATGCAAGGGGGAGGCATTTCGTGGTGCAAAAAATACCTCACGTAGTTCATTGTTTGCAGAGATGATAGTACATCACAATTCGATAGCTATGAATCTGAAAGGAAAAATGATCCATCCATTGGGCTCAAGGGGGGCCTTTCATTTATAGGAAAGCGGAACCGTGAAGTAGAGCTCGCTCGACATGAAGACAAAGCCTTGTTCTCAGCAGGTTCCCGATCATCAAATTTGCATGGGGATCCTCCTGCCTCCTTGCTCTGCGGCAAGTCCACGAATTTCAAATTGGCTCGTGGGGCCTCCCGCCTCCTTGCTCCATGGTGGGTTCGTGAAAGTCAAATTATCTCTTGAAGCCTCCCATATCCTTGCTCTGTTGTGGTTTCACTAACATCAAATTGGTTCACGAGGCCTCCCACCTCCTTGCTCCGGGGCGGCCGCGAAGCCATGGGGACTCCACGAACGGTCTTTGCAGGGCATCCCATCAGGCTTTTGTTTTGTTCTTATCTATGACCAATTATGGATCAATAAAGTCCCCCCCCCAATACATGGAGATGAGGGGAAATCAAGGGTCAATTTTTTAGGGTTAATCTCCAAAATCCCACGGCCATACGCAATGTGGTCTAATGAAGGGGGATCATGTAGTGGGGAAGTGACAGGACGAATGAGCATTCCATGAATATCTATGTGGCATAGAAGCACCGCAAATCTCCATGGGTAATTGCCTAAAAATATTATACATGACCTTTCCTTTGTTCTTTCTCTCCTTCGCGATTTTGGCCTTTTGCACTCTTGATTCAAGAATCTCCATATACTCCGCGATTGCTACCTGCGAATCGGTCCTTCAGCTTCACGGATCATAGCAATTATTTTACTTCACGTATGAGCACTTTGTGATTCTGTGCTTGAAGGATGGTGGGGGTCTCCACAAACAGCCATTGTGAAGGCGCTCCCCGAATGAGCTTCACAATCCATCATCAAATGATCACCCAAACATACAACTGAATCTCTTATTAGGAGGCTGTCATGGGGTCCGTGCGGATGCTGCCCGAAGGGAGGAGATGGGAAATAGTTTGGTCATATTTGATTTAATAAAAAGACAATCTGACAAAGTTTTGTTGGTGGTGCTGCTATAGGAGAGACAGAATAACTATACACTATGAAAGAGGTTGCCTCTATATGGTTTTGGGTTGATGGATGATGTCTTCATCCTTGAATCAAGTAAAGTGTGACCATCTTAGTGATTTAAGAGAACATCTTTCCAGTACAAATGGTATACGGTGGTGGATGGCCACGCCTGAGAAGAATTCACGCCTGTCAATGATGACTGCCAGTACAACCACTTGAATAATATAGACATGAAGGCATTATATCCGGAGACCTCCCACCCCCTCTGTATCAGACAATCCTAAAAGAATCCATGAGGAACCTAGAGAATGGATGGTCTAAAGAGTTGGACCGAGGCCAGGGTGGAAACTTAACAGATGATTGGGCCTGACCCTATTGGGGATGTGCGTCATGTGAAGAGTTTGGGGTGGATATGAGAAGATTGGGCCTATATGATTCGGCTTGGTCCTCCTAGTTCCTCATCTATCAAATGAAACAACTAATGGTGGTGTTTACGATAATGTGGTCCTCGAGGACCAATACATTCCACCGACACCACAAGGAGGTTGGTATCCACTTATGTGATGTGCCCCAGATCTCATGGGTACTGATGTTGGGGGATATTATTAATTAATTCCTCCCTGTCATGAGTTTTTGGGAGGATCAAGATCAACTTTTTTGGATGGTGATGGTGTTGATAGAGTTCTTGATATGATAGGAAAAAGAAGCAGTAAAGGATGTCCATTTTATACGGTGGCTCATTCTGTTTTTTAACTTCCAATAAGACAGGCAGTTTATGGTGGGGCCTTAGAGTTTCTTGAAGGGGTCTCAATGGGTAATGAGGAACATGTACTTTCTTCTCTTAGAAGACAATATGTGGAATGCTTGTGAACTTAGAGTCATTATTGACCAATAGCTGATAGTCAGGTTGGTGGCATTCATCACTGCACTCATTTGTGGTTCGATCCTTCCAGTGAGGGATAAAAAAATGGGTGTGCGACCAAGTACATTCAGAATGGAGTCCATGTTAGAGATAGTAGGGTGAGTCAACATCGGGATCTTGATGCTCACCAATCTATAAAAGACATTGTGGCACAACAGTGAGGGGAAGATCCCACTGTGGATATGCATGCCATTCCCCCTCTTGTATGGGTGGATATTGGCACATGAAAGGGGGGATTATGACTACCTGAACCCCATCTCACCTCTAGGGTCGAAGATTCCCCCATCGATCATAAATTTCATGGAAAACATTCCAGATGAGCTAAACACATTGTTGGTAATGAACCGGGTATGGAAGGTGGATGAATTCAACTTTATCCCATTTCCATTACCAACATGTGCTTTAAGGAAGACACCCATGGAACAAAAAACCACTGGTCCTATCTCCTGGGCTTTTGAGGTGGATTCATGGTTGAATGGGTGGACTGTGAGCCCATCTACTAGCCGTACACTCTGCACTGATTTTCCTAGAAATTGTAGCGTATACAGCGACTGACCCTGCGGGAATATCTAGGCTTGCTCCACGAAGAACACCCTTGTGTGATGAGGAAAATGTGGGTCCTTTTTTCATGGGATGATTGGAATATAAGTAATGAATAATCTCCGCCTAATGTTTTTTTCGGGTTGTTACAAGAGTATGCCCAAAACTGGGAGGCGTCCTACCGAGGGGAGATGTTGAAGCAACCAACTGTTTGGGTCGATGATGGTGAGACTCCATGGCCTTAGGGCCACGACCAGAAGGATAAAAGGGAATCTCGTTGTTTCGGGGATTCCATGGATGTGAGACACACACTGGTTGAGGGTGTGGTAGTGGCGGTAGATCTAACAGTGGTGGTAGACCCTTCGGTTCTCTAAGAACAAAGTCATACAGACGGTAGGTCACCGAGAGGATTCTATAGGATACCCACCAAGGCTCTTGGGAAGCAGACTTTCCATATAGACATTCTAGATAATACTATCTTCCTAGAGGACTGTGACATCTGGGAAGTCGACTGTCTATTCCATGGATCTTATGAGATTTGGAAACACTTGTACTGTCTTGGGATGCATTTTCTGGGAATATGCCCTATCTGGGATGGCTTTGCGGTGTCCTAAGTGGAGGGGGAACAATACCTGGCCATGATGGAAGAATTTGTGCATTCCCGGGGTTCTCCCCATCCAATGAAAGAATAAGTCCATGTGTTCCTGGATCGTACGGTCCACCCGTAGTTGTCATCCATTGAACTGAGAGAGCACATCCCTATAACAAAAAATCAAACGAGTCCTCCGGGAAGAATGAGACTAGTATAGGGAGCCCATTGGAGGAGGTCGAAGTCATCGATTAAGCCTCGAATTTTGAAGAGTTCACAGAGGCCCTCGAGGTAAAATCCAGAGACCCTTCCTCAGGGTCCACTTCCAGGTCATTATAGACTCCTTACAAACATAAGAATTATTCATGAGGACTTTATACACATAACTCATTCTTGTTCCTCAGTGTATGAAGATGCGGGGCCTTCAGGATCCATGACTGTGACTGCATCAATTTTTATCTCCAACAGCGTCAGGACACCTGATGCAACCCCTCTGAGACATTCAGATCATCTAATAATATACGAGGGGCCAGTCCTCGGGGTCCCGACGACATCTACCCAAGAATGATACCAGGAATTCAATCTCTTAAGTTTCCTTTACGAATTTTATGAATGTCATCCACAAAAAATGTATATTGATGTTCATGTCCCTTTTGGTGTGTACATTTCTATGATTGGAATTGGCTGCTATGGTGAGGTCGGTCAAGACCTACGGAAGCCCCTTCCCCAAGGGAATGTCGATGGCCCTCGAGGTGGATATTTAGACTGACTGAACTGTGATGCTACAGATCATTGATGGAATCTTCGGTGGGACTATGCCTAATATTTTTTATGTTGGATCTGATTATGAGGATCAATCAGATAGACCAGGTCATGTCATGCCCGATCAAACACAAGACATGGACCCTACTGATGACTTCCTAGGGGAGTTCCTTGTATATGAGCCTACCAACAACGCAGACTGGGATGAGACATCCTCTAATGATGATGATAGAAAAGTAGTATGTCAACGATCGTGGAAGCTGATCATGTGCTTCATCGATGATACCCCCAAGAACAATGGCTGAATGGGATGGAAAAACTTCACTCGCGACTACGTGATCATTGCCTTGAGGGTGGTGATGCCCAGTGTCCCTACATGCTCAGCCAATATATTTTGGTGGAGGTGATCTGATAATATGATAGTGTCCTCGGTGTGGGATGGAAACGAAGGAAGATAATGAACATCAAATGGCTCCGAGAGGCTAAAAATGAAGTTTATCTACTGAAGGTTCGAGCAGATGATAACTCAACCTCCTTTCAGGTGAAATCAGAGCTATTACTACAATTCAATGAACATATGGCAGAGGCCGAAGAGTGCATGATGAAATCCTCCAAGGAGATAGACTTTATCAGTACTGACGAATAGTGGGGACATATTGTGGCTGATGAATTGTGCCCCATCACTGTCGAGGTGGAGTCGGAGCTAAATGGGTAGAAGAAAAAAAATAGATGACACAAGATAGAGGGTGGATGAGCTACAAATTTATTTTGATGGGGTTAACCCGTCCATGGGAGGGATCGACCCTCGGGTGTCGTAATCCTCCTGAATGTTTAATGTACATTCATGCCGTGATTATTTAATGCTAGATGCATGAATGGGTTCCATTATTTTTGTTGGTTTATTTCATTCTCATGACATTCGTGGAATGTCCATCAATCATTCCCTATGTTCATTTGGGTCGGGCCCGATGTGAGAAACCCGGGACGAACAACTTATTACTCCATTCAAATGTGGGATTACAAACAAAGCTTACAGTATCTCAAGGTTTGGACAACCGATTCGTATTTATTAAACGAAATGTGAGAGGCCTGATTGGAGGATTATGACCATAGAACAACCGACGTGAAGTCCTTCCAATGTGCTCTAGCACACGAGTGGAGTATCCCAAGGGGTATTGGAATTATTCTAAACATAAGGGAGTGGATCTTCTGAATCACAATACACAAAATTCTGAACAATATCGGGATGGTGTGACAATGATGGATAACTATTTACCATGTTCTATATTTGTATCCTAATTATGTTAGCCAGAAATGGGGATAACAAATGACAACCTACCACTGACCATGATCAAAATATGGGGCCGGACTCGAAATGTTATCAATTAGTCTTCCAGAATGTTGGCCCATGATAATAGGCAAGCCATATTCTGCGCATCCGTACTATTATGGGGTTCCTTCAGACATGAAAGGTGGTGAGTTTCTGAATAAAGTGTATGCAAAGAACATAGGGTGGAGTGATGGGTTGTTTGAATGGAGTCCAACACTCATGAAATTACGCAATAGTGATGAAGACACAATGGGTGGGTGCATCAGTCTAACTAAAGATAAAATATTATTCCAAACAGGAACTCTCTGGTAAGGATGTGGAAGGACACATAATATTACTTCATACAATGAGGATGGTTCACATAGTTTATGTTAATATTTCCTGAACCAAGATAGTTCCCAAGGGGCAATGAGGGTTAATGACTCTATTTCTGGATCCATGGTGAGATGTCAGGATGTCACTACGCATCCCATAAGTATGAGAATCAATCCAAACGTAGTTCTAAAGACACAACATGGTCAATGAATGATTTTTATATGGGATATCTTCTTTGGTGCAGAAACATACGCATCCAATGATTAACAAAGGGAATTCTTAACTTGTTTAGAAAAGAAGAAAACATTAGTGTCATGCACTGAGGATATAGGGAATCGTTTAGTTTAACATCATACGATAGGATGCAGAGTGATGGGGAAGATACCATGATGGGAGTATGTGTTGTGGTGGATATAATCCCAATGTGAATAAGGACATATGGAGTCCGCACCACACCACGTATCCCTGGAATAAGTTATTAAGGTCAAAGAAACAAAATTGGAAATTAGGATGGGCTCGACACATGGTGGTCATGAATTTCTATGTAACCCATTATGATGGTAATCATGATGCATGTAGTTATGAGAGTGCAGTTTAACATAATGTGTGATTTGGAAGAGAATGGCGATGCAGTACACATCCTACCAAAACTACTAATCCCACATGAGTCATGCCCCTTTTGGGAAACAAGGCATAGTGGTGGGAAATTCTTGATGGAAGAAGACTCATGTTAGGGGCGAAGGGGTGCTCGGTGAATGTCATTGCAATGAAGTTAAGCCGTACATATAACACACATAGATGCAGAATGATGTAATGTCGAGTAAGTCAGAATTCCACTTGTACATAAGGAAGTAAAAATATGTGAATCGTGATTCATGAGATCTGGACCACGATGATGGAGGCATAATGATAGGGGATGGTTGTTTATCGTGTTCAAAACACATCATCCATATCTTGATTTCTTGATAAGGGGAAAAATAGATGAGGGCTGATCGCTGACCATGTTCGAAACATGGGACATGCCAAAAATGTCGTCTATGGTTCTTAAGGATGTCGGCACGAGACATTAGGTGAGACGAGGAGGAATGATACCCGGTCGTGAAGGGGGTCCCTTCAGATGTGGAAGATGATAATGATTCCAATAATTGGAAAATGATGCATGGACATGGAATGAGGGGAATGTCCCTGAGGAAATTCCACACTTCGGGATCTTTTTCAAAACGCTTCTGAGTATGACAATGAGTCGTATCATCTAGAGGGAGTCAATTCCATTACCATGTACAAGGGTCATAGGGTGTCACTCTTTCATCCTATGGTCCTAGAGTGGACCATTAAGGTCGGATTGATATAATGGAATGTGCACATGGTTTTGAAATAACCTTACTTGACACCCATGTCATATAGGGAGATCTTGGTTTTTGGTTATAAAACTGAAACCATGCTCGGAAAGGACATTTGATGAACATGGTGAGGCTATTTAAAACCCCTATGCGAACGAGAACCTAAGAGTTACTCTCCACAACACATGTTCCCGTAAGGATTCGGGCCATGGGGCCAAAAAAAGAGGGATAATATTGAATATTCTCAGGGCTGGGCCTGGAGACTTGATGCCTAGGCATTCCTACGTATTCCATGAGGATGGGAATCAAGCCAAATGTAGTTGTAGAAGATGTCGTGCAGTTTAATATCTTACGGCTAGGACGTATAGTAGTCTTAGTTTATGGTCGTAGAGCTCAGACCATAGATGGTAGGAAATGAGAGAGAGACACGAGCGATGTAATTACACAACCCAACTAGAATGAGGACCCGGTCTTGGTCACCATGTGATTCTTAGGGGAGGTTTCAGGTCAAGGGACCAAAAACGATAGTTAGTATGCGCCTGAGACAAGGTGCACATGAATTCCTATGTACCAAGATAGGATGGGAATCAAGCCATATGTATTTTTGGAAGACACCATTTAATATCATGTGGGTTGGAGAGGTAGGAGGTGCTGGCCCCTGATAGGGGAAGTCATGGTGTTTGTGTTGAAAACCCAACATGTATGAGGGAATAATCCCACACGCACCATTCCATGTGGTTCTATAAGTGTCAGATACAAAAAAGTAAGACCAAAAGGCATGAATCAAAAAATAATCATAGTTTACAGTCTTACAGCTCGGAACAAAGAGAAGCAGAACTCTTCCAAATAGGTGGTGGCCTAAATCCAATCCCTAATACTACATAAGATGATCTTTATGTAGTAAACAAGGGAAGAAGATATCATTTTTATATATGGAATGCGCTTAAAGGGTATGTCGGTGTGGAGCCCCGAAGAACTCCTTACCCCGACTTTGTCATACTAACGTGCAAATGTGCATGATCATTATGTAGTAAACAAGGGAAGAAGATATCATTTTTATATATGGAATGCTCTTAAAGGGTATGTCGGTGTGGAGCCCCGAAGAACTCCTTAACCCGACTTTGTCATACTAACGTGCAAATGTGCACTGAGGGATAACACCTGGACTGTCAAGATTCGATGTGGACATGATGGGGTGGAAAATGATGTGAATCACATGAATGTCATTCATTCCTCAGTGAGTTATGTGTGATGATGGAGGAATATTGTTAACCATCTTCGAAAAACAATATCTATATCGTGTGACCTGAAATAGGAACAAAAAATGAGTGTCAACCACTGACCGTATTCACAACGCGGGACTTGTATCAACACGTTGTTCAAAACCCTCGAGGATGTTGATCCGTAGTGGTAGGATGACCCTTGGTATGAACATCTATGCCATTTGGGGGTCCTTTTGGATGTGAAAGATAATGGAAAACTTAATGAAGGGGAACATGAAGCCTGAATTGTGGGTGAGAACATGCCTGGATAGAATTCATCACTATAGGTGCTGGACCAGAGTACTCTTGGGAACATTGGTGAATCACCGAAGAGGGTCGAGGGACCCGACTGTGAGGAAGCCGACTCAAAATAAGAGAATAGGTAATGGGTGAGACGGGTGTTCAGTAGAGAGGTATGAAAAGTGGTTTTTATAAACCCATCGTGAATGGTGACATAAGTCCATACAATATTGTATACACCTCTCCTCGAAGAACGCAGTCCGATGGGCCAAAATAATAAGGAGATTTCTAAGAGATGGGGATGGAACTGAAGACTAGGCATTCAGGCGTCCTTCATATCCCATAATGATGGGAATCAAGCCACACATAGTAATAGGGTATTTCATGAAGTTTAACGTCTTTCGGCAAGGAAGAAGATAGGGTCTAGGTCTCTCAACGATGGATGTGTACAGAAAGATGAGTAACATGACGTGAATGAGGATATACACCAATTCCACACCATTTAATCCTATCTGAGAACATGGACCAGGGGCTCGAAGAGGCCATGGGACCTGAGGCTAGGCTGTAGACAGAATGTCATAGAAAACTTCCAATTTAACATCTTGTAGGGGGAAGATAGTGATCTTAGATTAAGGTCGTATGTCTCGGACTATAAAAGCCTAGTTTAATGTCATATGCAAGGGAAAGACTAAGGAAAACAATTGGGCGTCGACTCTTGACTGTATTCAAAACACAGTACTGGTACAAATTTGTCTCATAATGTCTATGGGTATTTCAGCTCAAAATGGTAGGAGAACCCTTAGGCTATGTATCCATTCCCTTCGGGGATCTTTTTGGATATGAATGATAATGAAAACCCTAATTATGGGGTTGTGGAAACATGGAGGGGCCTATGTTTGTGAAGGGATAATAAATTGTGGGATGAATGTATCATTGGGATGTGTGGGGCCTTGCAATAGAGCCCGACGTGAACGAGGACGTGAGTCCTCACCACACCACACACTTCCCAAATGTGAACTTTGTCCAATGGGCCAAAAGGGTCGAGGGACCCGAGGTTGTGCATCCTGGCCATCTATATCCATATGGCCTATCCTGCGGGGATCACTTCATTGTAGCTCCAATGCCTATATGAGAAAGACTAGGTGTGGGAAACAATGTGTTGGACTAGGGTCTCCCCATCACATAAGGGGTCAGCAGTTGGAATCACACACCTTCCCAAGTTAGAACGAATCATTGAAATATCGATCAACATAATGAACCCCTACACTAAATGTCTGGGATATATAGAGTCAGTGATGATGATAATGGATATATGTTGACTCTATTCAAAACACAAAGTCGGTATCATGTGGAACTAAAATGGGAACAAAAAATGAGTGTCGACCATAGACCATGTTCGTAACATAGAATTGTATTAATTTGTTGTTCTAAACCCTCAATGATGATGGAAAAAATTGTAGGAGTGAACTTGGGCTATGTATCGATAGCAATCGGGGGTCCTATTGGATGTAAACAATAATGGAGTCATAATCAAAGGAGTGACTGAAACACCGATATGACCATGAATTTTAATGTCGTGAACGTCGGTGACAGAGGTGAGAGTCTCCACAAGGTAGGATGTATTGCAAGGTCATGATGAACTAGATGTGAATGTTAACAGAAGTCAGCACCAAACAATGTGTTCTAACTTGAGGGGAGATGCTGGAGTTTGGGGTAGTCTAACAGACAAGATGTACGGGTGTTCCTACATATCTCACGAGGATAGGAATCAAGACAAAAGTACTTCTGGAAAGCCATGTAGTTTACTATAGTGTGGTGAGGATGTGGGAGAATATAAGAATGAGAAGGGAGTGCATGATACGACCCTCGTGCTCCTGGCATGGGTAGAGCTAAAGAAGCATGCACTACATGATGGTCCTCTAAGAAAACTACACCAAGAGGGAATAGTTGTAGAAAATAGATTGGGGGCTGGGCTTAAGATGAAATTTTTTAGAATTCCTACATATCCCATGTGGATGATAATCCAGACATACATAGTTCAAAAAAAGAGCAATTTAACGTCATGTGGTACTATCAGTTTACGTTCATGCAGGACCAGGTGCAGTTTAAGGTCGTACAAGACCAAACTATCTAGGGTCATAATGGACCAAGCCAGTTTAGCATCTTGTAGGACGATGAAGTCTACGGTCATGTGGGACTATGAAGTTTAAGGTCATGCAGGATGATGCTGTTTAAGGTCCTGCAGGACCTGGCCTGTTTAGCATCTTGTGAGACGATGCATTTTATGGTCATTCGGGACCGTGATCTTTATGTTCATGTAAGACCAAAAAGTTTATGGTAATTCCATACCATGTTGCTCTGGGAAATTATTTCTTGAGGAACATGGAATTGGTGGGAGGACTTTTACGCTCCATATCCATGGTGACCAGGGAGTATGCAGCATTGGGATAAACCTTGGGATCATCGAAAGGCCCTTCCCATTTGGGCTCCAACATTGATAGTTTCCTGCCAAGTTTTGTTGGTGACATGAGGGCTAGTACCTAGTCACATTTCAAGAAGGAGCAGAGGCAAACATTATTGTTGAAGGCTCTAGACATCTTGTTTTGATGCCTTTCCAATTTGTGTAAAGCACAGAGCCTATTCTCATTAAATTCTTCCTATTCAGCGAGACAGATTTCTTCAACATAATCTGGAGTCTTCTGCTCATAGCCTGATGTGCGTAATGAATGAAACTGAATCTTGATGGGCATGAAGACCTCCTCTACATACACCGGGTTATATGGGGTCACTTGGGAGGAATTGTGAGTCATCATTCGGTAATCCCAGAGAGAATTGGGGAGCTTGTCCGCCCAACTCTTCTTGTTCTCACCAACAATTTTCTGAAAAAATTTAGAGAAGGTTTTGTCGAAATCCATGATTTATCCATTATCATGGATGTGCTAGTGGTAGGTATGGTTAGAATGGATGTTGTACTTGGCATAAAATTTCATCAGCTCAGTTGATCAGATGTTGGTGATGTTATCGGTAAGGATAGCTTGAGGGAATCCAAATTGGTAGATGATATTAGATCTCACATAGTCCACGATGGAATGAGCCTAGCCCCCGTGAGAAATACCACATCTTCCCACATGGTAAAGAAATATATAACGGTCTGGATAAACCTGCACGGGAAAGTTGTCACCGTTGGGTATGGTCCCAAGACATCAAGTTCCAATACCAAAAATAGGCAAGATTACATGGTAGTGTTGAGAGGCTCTGGAGTTCTGTGCATGAAGATAGAATGAACATGGAACGCATGTAATCTCTTGGATAACATGATGAAGTCATGGATAATGGAGGGAAAAAAGTACCCCTGGTCTTTGGATCTGTTGAGGTACCTTCGGCCCAGTCTTATGATCCCCACAGGAACCAACATTAACCCCTTATATGAACTGGGAAATCTACACTCCTTGGATCTAGCAGAGAAGACCAATCACGAAACCGTGCTTGTAGAGGATCTTCTCCAATCCGGGACCAATTTGGAGGGTGAACTGCATCGCGTTGTGTCGTATTCGCTAGTGCTCAGCTTGATCTACCTGGAGGATACCGTGTTGGAGATATTCAACCAAGGGTATCTTCAAATAAAGCGTTACTTCACTATTTATATTCGGGGGACCTGGGGGTCCTGACATGGAGGTGTCGGTCGTAAGGTGGCCTACATGCGGCCTGTTATCATCATCATGGGTGACATGAACAATGACTCTCTGGTGCACCTCATGGATAATCAGATCATCCAGCTCAGGCTCATCAAGTTAAACATCTAGCACTTCCATGGTGTCTGCAATACCATTCTGTGATCAAGGGACATGGGAAACCTCCGGCCAATATGGGAACTAGTCCATTACCTGGTGTTTGTGCTCCAACAATGGTACGAGTTCTGGATTTCTGACGATATAATCATTGTTGATTTTCTCGATGATTAATTTGTAGTCCCCTTTCAAATGAAAATGGGGATCGTCGATAATGAGTGAAAATCCCCAACCCCAGAAGCCTAGAGTCGATGCATTTTTAATATCATTGGAATGATCAAAAAAGAAAAAATTTTCAAAGACTGTTTAGTTTATTAGCTTTGGAAACACTAGATATATTCATTAGTATTACATTACATCTTGAAATGAAAAAATAATACAACATATTTTCCCCATGGAACACACTTATCCCATAGACTATCACTTCAGCTCAATCATAATATAATTTTTCACATTCGAGGGAAAATAAAACACAGAAAGTGGTGAGCTCAAAAGCTCAGTAAGGATAACAATATAGCAGCAACTTTAAAAAATACGCATTAAAATTTAAGACAGTGTATATCACAAAAAAGCCTTTTAAACATAAACTTCAGCAGAATATGGGAAATATGAAATGAAATAATTTAATTTACTTATTCACATGGATATTATACTAGTAGAGTAATCACATGAAATATCAATAACAACTTTCATAATGATGGAATGCATAATGCCAGAATATCAAAACCACATAGTCAAGGCCTTATGCCAAGACTAAAAATAAGATTTTGTCAAGGCCATGTTCCAAGACCGTAGATTGACTCGTGATACCTTCCGATGCATCGAGGAGCCATAGCGGGCTCCACCAGTAACTTACTATGTTTAATGCATTCTTCATATGAAAAGGTTTTACAATAACATAAACATTTGTATTAAAAATCGCGTATGAAATGTCAATAAATTATCCATAAATCATGAATGGTATAAAAATAACACATCCACAGTAAAAAATATCACAAAACCTTCTATAAAATATTGATTTTTGTAACATCATAAATCAACTTCATATAAGCATAAAATCCATCAACAGATGTTGATATAGATGAAATAAAAACTATTTGAGAGAAATATCCCATTATTTAAATCATTTAAAACTCATATAATTATAAAATAAAACATTTATTTTCAAAATATTTTTAAATGATTTTAATGGAAGCTTCAATGCTGTTATAATGACATAAAATACATGCACCCGTCGTATATGTTAAAAAAATATTCTAACCTTTAATTTGTTGAAAAGGTTAAAAAGTACCTTGTTTGGAAAATGACGGTAAGATTCCATTCAAAAACATATATTGTCAAAAAATGTATAATAGAATTTAACCAATTTTCTATTAAATAGTAAATATGTTTTTAAAGACATTTTTAAGAAACATGGATGTTGATGATAAAGAGGACCCAGTATATAATTACATATAAACAACCTCGGATAATTAAGAGATTGTGAAATTAACCCTTACATAGTAATTTTCTTTGGAAGAGGGTAGGTTAACCTCCTATATAATATTTAAATTATTTTTATTAAAATATACAGGAATCATATATATAAATATGATATCATATATGATCTATTAACATTCCTTAGTTAATAATATTTTTGTATTATCGTCGTTTTGATGGTTAACTCATTGGATTTTTTTTATATGTTACGTAAGCTATGTTTGTTATGGATATGTTGTATATTATTCAAATTCATAATTATATCACGTCCAAAAACATTATTTTTCATCATAAAATGAGAATTAGTCTTGAACAGATATGATGGAGAATGAATCTAATTGCGTTTGTGGAGACCACAGTCCGTACGTACACATGAGTGAAAATGTCATTCATTTGATATTAAAATAGTTTATAATTGAATGGTATATCGTATATACATAATAATTATCACCATATATTTATTATTTACATATGTTATACTCATTATTATACTACTCAAAATAATATTGTATTGAATAACAATTACACCAGAACGTGGAGACGGTAAGTTTTACATATGCACGAATGGTGACATTTCATTCAAATGATTGATAGAAAAACTAATATGGTTGAACCATAATTATAATAACATCACCTTATATGGAAGATACATGAGTTTTTATTTTAGGATCGAAATAACAACGAACGAAGAATTGGAAGAAAAAAGGAACTTCAAAGAGGATGGTGACAACATTACATTTTCTTCGGGTACTTCCTTTTGATTTGATCAAAAGGTCTGCTTAGAATAGTCTTATGATCAAACTAAGGCCTCTAGGTTAAATTGAAGGAATATTGGAGGATATTTGGGTAGTGTTTGGACGAGCCAAATGGTTTTGACGGTGTGAATTAAAGAGTAGGGTGAGTGTCCTTTTATAAGAGGGGTGAGGGGTACCTTAGGAACAGCTTGAAATTTTAATTTATAATAAATTCATATTCCGTTTATAATCAATCAAAATGGATTTATTTCGTTTTTATGGTGGGGATGGGTTTAGAAACACTCAACTAATAGGATTTAGACTGGTTTGGTCACTATATTAACCATATCTTTTAGATTTAACTCTTAGTTAATTAGTATTGAAATTTACCATGTCTCTCTGTATTTTTATATTATATGGTTAATAAACATATTATATACATAAAAGCGAACTCCATGATGTTCATTAATGATACATCTATCATTATATAAGTCCTTTGACAGAATCATAGATTTTGAGGAATAGAATATCAATTAATAATATAAAAATTGTTTTAAAAACTCTTTTATGTCATTTTTGACTGTATTTTGAATATGATTTGTTTGTAAATCATAACTTAATTATTACTTCAAAAAAAGTTAATTAAATTAATCCTAACATGTCATATTAACCTTGAAAATTAATATAATTCATAAAAAGTCTCAAATTACATTTATTTTGGTATTTATAATATCAATTATTTTACTATTTCTTTATTAAGGTAATTATTGCATCATCAGTGTCATAAATAAATTAAATTATTTAATGTATAGAAATTATAAATAAAATACAGTTACGTAGGAAATTTATTAATCTTTCTAATTAATTTTTATAATCTATTTTATCTTATGTATAACCCTATATTAAATATGTTTTAGCTAATAAACATTGATTTTAACTCTTTTAACTCTTCTTTGAATTAAATAATAATAAATGTCTTAATCAAAACCAAGTGGACTAAAGAGGTTCATATATTATTTATATGGTTTTTTTGTTCTAATTATACTTATACAATAGAATTAGGACATGTGTCAGATTAAAAATAATATAATAATTACCTTTAATTACCCTATTTTCTTTTAATCGTGGTAAATAAAAGTAAAAAGTTACTATTACCCAAAAATTATATTAATCTAATTGAAACATATTTTACATACATATATCAACTGTGTCTCTCTGATTTTTGCAATTCAATGCATAGAAGCTATAAAATTACGTTTTATGAAAATTTTTAAAAGCTCCTATGAGGTGGGTAAGAGACAGTAAAAATATCAATAAAATTTTATATATCTAAACTTATTATAAAATAACTCCAATAAATTAAATTGAACTTATATAGGTATTATGTATCTATTTTTATCTAATATAAATTTTAATAAAATAACTATTTATTTAATTAAAGATTCAGTTCTAACCAATAACGCAGTGTTTTTCACTATTCATTAAAAATTGGATGTTTTTAGAATAATTAATAAAATTCAACCGAATATAATTTTAATGTTTAAATTTAAAAAATAAAGCCTATTTTATCAAATTAAAAACATAGAATTTTCATTAATTAATTTAAAATTATTTCCCGTTGTCAAAAGCGTATATTTAAGAAATAATAACTATCAAAATATTGACAGTTGTATAAGTCCAATTTTAAAGTGAAATTACTTCTGATGACAAAAATTGTATTAAAAGGTAAAAATAAAATCTAACTAAACTTCCATACAATTAAAATTAATAATTTAACACTATAAATTATTTTGATTAAAAATGTTGTTTCCAGTTAAAATATAGTATTTTTCACTATTCACCCAAATATGAAAGTTAACATTAAAACCCCAAAAAAAATTTGAAGCTAAATATTATGTCCTGATTCTAAAGAAGAAGATTATTTTTTCAAATTGAATTTATAAAATTATCAAATATTGTATTTAAAAATGGTTCTCCATTAAAAGGTAGTAAAATTTAAGTTTTTCAAAAATTCTTCTTTTATCTGAAAAAAATTAATTTATTCTTAAATTATGTATAAGAAACTCAAAATATTGATTAAAAATTATATGGATTATATAATGTTCAAAATTTAGTTAATACTATTCATAACCACTATTGCTCGGCTAGTTTGGTAAGTCGTGGTGCGATGAACTCGATATTGCATGTCGTGAATGTCATTAAATTACATTGAAGAACTAATGTACTATGAAATCCAGGGGTGTTACATTCTCCCCTTCTTCAATAAATTTCATCCTCACAATGTGAAATTGTTCTTAAAAAATAAAAGGTTGAAAATAGAAAATACCATTGTGGAAAACCCACATCAGAAATTGGGTTAATAAAATTTATTCTTAATAATAGTGAAAGGGAAATGAAAGGGTCAACATCAAATTATGATTTTTATTACAAGAAAATTGGTGGTAATTAGGGACAGATAATTGGTGGAAAAACATTATTAATTATAGGGATTGATTGAGGTATCCATAACAAACAAGCGTAAATTTAAGGGCTTCAAAGCCATCAATCTATGATGATTTAAAATACCACTAGTCCAAAAAAACATAATGTATTAAGATAACCGATTTTTTGTGTTATGATCACCTACCTAATGTTTAAGGATTTATTCCTTCATATTATAAGAGAGTATATATATATATACACACATGAATATTAAAGTAACATCCCTTGAAAAATTTCAACCACAATCTCATATTTCACTCTAAAAGAAAATAGGACTTAAAAATATTCTACTTAACCTATGTGTATAGGGTTCAAAAAAATAAAATAATTAAATAATTAAAATTATATTTCATCTACTATAGGCTTTAAAAAAACTATATTATACACTATAGGGACTTCACATAGTCCAGTGTTAGGCGATAAATCCCAATCGCTCTATGGATGTGGGTTTGATTCCCACGGCCTTGTCCGTCGTGACGAGATGACACACGGTCTGCGTGTTTTCCTTTTTATAAATATCCAAAAATAACCTTAACAGTAGTATCCAATGTCAAATATATTCTATTCCAACCTTTAGATTTATCCAAAATACTTAGGTCCAAACACTCATTCCAAAATTTATATGGAAGGTAAAAATAACGTAGATCCTTTTTACAACGAAATAACATGTAAATACCAATACCATATATTATTTTAAATCATGAAAACACCTTGAATTACCATAAAACCTTATTGATAGCATTCATTCTCCCTTATTAATTATATAATACACGATATATTCATTATTTCCAAAAATTTTGAATACTCCAACAATAATTAAATAAACTAACCATTAATCAGTTCCAAGGTAGTCAAGAATATCCAATATAATTTATAGAAATAAACCATATCTTATTCCAAAATTACTACCTCGGTATCAAGACCATATTAAGGATTACCTTTCATTCAAAAATTTATTTTCAAAATATTTTAACTTTCTGTTGATTCTCATTTCATAGTACCATATAATCTCAAATCTCCAATAAAATAGTACTACAATACAATCCTCATTTATTTCCATAATTAATATAACTGGTACATAATCGATACAACACTGTAATGACATGATTATTTATTATCAATATAAGAACACTAGTAATTCCTCTTCATCTGTGGTAGTATCATAACTGGATTATTAACCAATATAATCATTTGGGGCATACTATGATGATTTGGACATTGATTTGCTTAGAGTCCCAACTCCTTGTAGTTGAAGAATTTTACATTTTAAACTGTTTTTTGATCATTACTTTCACATACATGTTGTCCTTTTTATCCACACATATAACAAACTCTGATTCCCTTCGAGCATGTTCTAGGGTGTTTCTTCCCACAGTTATCACATATGAGAAAATTATTCTTTACCATCATCCCTTTATCTGTCTTTTTCTCTACCATCCATTTCTTCTCTGGCTTCCCTTAAAATCCATAGGACTCCAAAATTCATTCATTATCTTATCAACACATAATACTATTTCTTTATATGAATATAATAAGTTGGAGACTATTTCTCATCAATATTCTTTCTTAAGACCATGAAATATATAATCATTCTTACTCTTTGGATCATTCATATTGCTGGAGTTCTCATTCATTCTACTAGGTGCCATTTCTAAACAATGGCATAGGCTTGATTAGTTTATGAATGGAAATACCTAATCCAATAATTGTGAAACACTTATCATAAATTAAACAATTTATTGATACAATCCATAATCATAAAAATGTTTTCTTTGAAGACGTATATACACATAAACCCTTCATAATGGTTTTAATGAAAATGATAATTAACCTAAGCATATCCCCTGTAAGTTTCGTTACCAATAGTGAATCAAGGCCCATTGTCGTGCACCAGTTTATGTTTGAGTCTATCTCAAAGAAGTGTTTTCAATTTTTACCCCTAGGTATATATATTCCCGAGCCGCCTCTACCTGCTCGTATCCGGACAGGGATGTATTGCTCAAAAATATAACAAATCTCTATAACACCAAAATTCTAGGTATTTCTTTTATACTAATCCTCAATGTCTATCTTAGAGGTACTTTCTATAACCAGAGTTTTTCTAAATCTAGATTCCATGTTTTATTACTAAACATCCTATGATACCAAATGTGACACCCCGACCTCAGAAGCCCTATGTTGGTGCATTATTACTTATCATTGGCAAGATAACAAAAGATCATGTATCGAATGAACGATTACTTTAGTAGCCTTGGTAACACTAGATACATTCATTAGGCTTAAATTAAATCATAAAATGAAAAACTACTACAAAATTGTGTCCCTTTTGAAAAAAATTATCCCTTAGACTATCCCAGCGAGTCAATAATAATATACTTCTTCACATCCCAGGAAAAATAAAACATAGAAAGGGGTGTGCTCAGATGCTCATTAAGGATAGCAATATAGGGAATATATTCATAAATAAGAATAAACTTATAAGGCAATGTATAACTAAAAAAGGTATTTTAAACATGAACTTCAAAATTATATGGAATAGTTAAAATGATATAATTCCACTTACTTATTCACATGCATGTACTAATAGACAAATAATAACATTCAATAAAAATAACCACTTTCATAATGATGGAATGCATAATGTCAGACTATCATAACCACATAGTCCAGGCTTTGTGCCAAGACTATAAATAAGATTCTGTCAAGGCCTTGTTTGAAGACACTAGTTTGACTCATGAGACCTACCGATGCATCAAGGAGCTATAGCTGGATCCAACCGTCACTTACTAACTCCAATTCATTCTTCAAATGAAAAGTGTTAATCATAGCATAAACGTTCATATTAAAAATATCATAAAAAATTTCAATACATTATCCATAAACCATGAATGGTATAAAAATAACACATCCATAGTAAAAAATATAACAAAACCTTCAATATAATATGGATTTTTTTGTACCATCATAAATAAACATCAAATAATCTTAAAATCCATCAATGGATGTTTACAGGGATGAAATCAATATTATTCGAGAGAAATATCTCTTCTTTTTAAAAAAATATAATATTCACAAAATTATAAAATAAAACATTTATTTTGAAAATATTCTTAAAAGATTTTAAGGGATGCTTCAAGGATGTTATAATGAATGAAAATATCTGCACCCGCTGTATAGTAAAAAAACATTCTTTCATTAAATTTCTCAAAAAGGTAAAAAAGCACCTTGTTCTGAAAATGACACTAAAATTCCATTAAAAACGTATAATGTTGAATAAGGGTCTAAATGACATTAAAATATTGACAATTAAATTGTAAATTTTTTTTGAAATATATTTTTATAAAACATGGATGCAGATGATAAAGTATTCCTAGTAGATAATTACGTATAAACATCATTAGATAATGAAGAGATTGTGAAATAAACCCTTACCTTGTACTTTTCCTTGGTCTAGGGTAGGTTAACCTCCTTAATAATAGTTAAATAATTGTTATTAAATTATTCAATAATCATATACATAAATATTATATCATATATGTTCTTTAAACATTACATTGTTTATAATATTTCAGTATTATTATTGTTTCGGGTGTTAACTCATTCTCTTTATTTTATATGTTACATAAGTTGTGTTTGTTATGGATAGGTTTTATCTTATTCATATACATAATTATATCAAGTCCTTAAACATTATTTATTATCATAAAATGGGAATTATTCTTGAATGGATATGATGGGAAATGAATCTCATCACGTTCGTGCAGACGGTAGTCCGTACGTACACACGAGCGACAATATCATTCTTTTGAAATTAAAATCGTATTTAATTGTATGTTATATCATATATAAAATATAATTATCATGTTATATTTATTATTGACATAATTTATAATCATTATTATACCCATCAAAAAAATAATGTATTGAATAACTATTACACCAGAACGTGGAGATGGTAAGCCGTACATACGCACATATGGTGACATATCATTCAAAGGATGGATAGAATAATGAATGTTGTTGTACCATAAATATAATTACATAAAATTATATATAATAAACATGATTTATTATTTTAGAATGGAAATAACAAATAAAAAAGAAGTGTAAGAAGAAAGGAACATGAATGAGGGTGGTGAAAACATTACCTCTTCTCCGGGTTCTTCCTTTTGATTTGATAAAAAGGGCTACTTAGGATGTAATTCTGATCAAACTAAGACCTCTAGGTTGAATTGAGGGATGATGGGATGATATTTTGGCAGGGTTTTGTGGAGTTAAATGGATTTGAAGGTGTTAATTATAATTATGTCGATGTTCCCTTTTATAAGAGGGGATAAGAGACCTTAGGGAATGCTCGAAATATTAATTTATAATAAATTAATATTTGTTTTCTAATGGATCAAAGCAATTTTATTTCGCGTCTAAGTTGGGGATGGGTGGAAAACGTCTCAACCAATATGTTTTAGACAGTTCTGGGTCAATATATTAACCTTATCTTTTAGATTTAACTCTTAGATAATTAATATTGACATTTACCATGTATCATTGTATTTTTTTTAATATATGTTAAATAAGAATACTATATAATTCCATGAAAAACCCATGTGGTTAATTAATGATACATATATAATTATATAACTCCTTTTTCGGAACATTAGATTTTCAGAAATATAATATCAATTGATAATATAATTTTTGTTTAAAAAACTCTTTTATGTCAATTTTTACACTATTTGGAATTTGATTTTTCTGTAAATCATAATAGCATGATGACTTCAAAAAAAGATAATTATATTAATCATAACATGTCACATTAACCAATAAAATTACTATAATTAATAAAATGTCTCAAATTACATTAATTTGTGTATTTATATTATAAATTATTTTAATATGTCACTATTAAGGTAATTACTCCATCATCATTATGCCATAAATAAATTAAATTATTTAATGTCTAACAATTATAATTAAAATAACATTATGTAGGAAATATTTTTATATTTCTAATGAATATTTATAATCGATTTTATATTATTTTTAACCCTATATTAAAAATGTATTAGTTATTAAACATTGATTTTAACTCTTTTAACTCTACTTTGAATTAAATAATAATAAATATACAAATCTAATCCATGTGGACCAAAGAGGTTCATATTTAATTTCTAGGGTTGTTTTTGGTAGAATAATACTTTTACAATAGAATAAGGACATGTGTCGGGGTAAAAATAATATCACTTTTACCTTTAATTACCCAATTTACTTTTAACCATGGTAAATAAAAGTAAAAAGTTACTGTTCAAAAAAAAGAAATTTCATAACATTGAACCACATTTTACTTACTGATATCAATAGTGTCTCTTGGAGTTTTGAAATTCAATTCATAGAAGCTGTAAAATTATTTTTTTTGAAAACTTGCAAAAGCTCATAGAAGGTGGGTAAAAGAAAATAAAAAGTTAAATAAAATGTTATATATCTAAATTTATTATAAAATGATTCCAATGAATTACATTGAAATTATATTGTTATTAGGTATCTATTAAGTAATAATAACTATCAAAAGATTGACACTTGTATATGACCAATTAAAAAGTGAAATTAGTTCTAATGACCAAAATTTAATTAAATAGAAAAAATATAATCTAACTATACTTCCAAAACAATAAAATAAATAATTTAATTATATAAATTATTTTGATTAAAAAAGTTGTTTTTTTTAAGATATAGTTTGTTTCACTATTCACCCAAATATTAAAGTTGTCATAAAACACATAAAAAATTATTAAAACTAAACTTTTATGTCCAGATTCTAAATAAGAATTTTATTTTTTCAAATTGAATATAGTAAAGTTTCAAATATTGGATGTAAAATGTTTTTTCCATTAAAAGGCGGTAAAATTGTAGTTTTTGAAAAATTCCTCTTTTATCTAGAAAATGAATTTGTTCTTACATTATGTCTAAGAAACACCTAATATGGATTAGATCATTATAAGGATTATATAAAGTTAAAAATTCAGTTAATACAATTAATATCCCCATTTGAAGGACTTGTTTCGTAAGTCGTGTTGCGCTTGAACTTGATGATGCGTGTAGTGAAAGTTATTGAATTATTTTGACGAAAAAATGTACTATTAAATATAGGGGTGTTACATTCTCCCCTCGTTCAATAAATTGCATCCTCTCAATTTTAAATTTTTCTTAGAAAATAAATGGTTGAAAATAGAAAATACCTTTGTGTAAAAACCACATCGATAAATGGGTTAAAAAATTTAGTCTTAAAAAGAGGTAAAGGGAAATGAAAGGTTCACCACCAAATTATGATTTCTATTAGGAGAAAATTGTTGTTAATTAGAGACACATAATTGGAGAAAAAACATAAATATTTATTGGGAGTGATTATGGTCATCAATCACAAACAACAATAAAATTGAGGTCTTCAAAGCCATTAATCTATGATGATTTAATATTTCATCGGTATAACAAAACATAAGGTATTAGGATAACACATTTATTGTCTTACAATCCCTTCCCTATAGTTTAAGGATTAATTCCATCATATTTTAATAGAGTGTATATATATATATATATTTGACATGTAGTGTTACACCCCTTAAATAATTTCTACCTCAAATATATATTTAACTCTAAAAGACTATAGGACTTAAAAATATTATACTTTTTCTAAGCGTATAGGGTTCCAAAAAAGAAAAAAAATTACATTTTATCTACCAGAAATATTAAAAAAACTACATTATTCACTCCAGGGACATCACGTAGTCTATCGGTAGTGAAAAATCCCAAATGCACTATGGTTGTGTGTTCGATTCCCATAGCTTTGCCCGACGTGATGGGTTGTCACACAGTTTGGGTGTTGTCCAATTTAAAAATATCTAAAAATAACCTTAAAAATTGTATCCAATTTCAAATATAATACATTCCAAACATTAGATATATCCATAATACATATGTCCAATCTCTCAGTACAAAATTTATATGGAAGGTAAACATAATGTAGATCCTTTTTACAACGTAATAACATGTGAATACCATTATAATGAATTCTTTTAAAACAAAAATACACATTGAATTACGAAAAAACCTTATTTATTACACTCATGCTCTATTATTACTTATAGAATAAAATATATATTCCTTATATCCAAAAATTTTGGATACTCCAACTATGAGGAAATAAAAAAACCATTATTCAGTTCCATGTTAGTCAAAAATATCCAATATAATTTATCAAAATCAATCATCTCTTATTCCAGAATTACTACATCAGTATTAGGACCATATTAAGGATTACCTTTTTTTCAACCATGTATTTTCAGAAGATTTTAGCTTTCTGTTGAGTCACATTTCTTAGTACAATATAATTTCAAAATTTATATTAAATAGTACTACATTACAATCCCCATTTATTTCCACAATTCATATAATTGGTACATCATCTATAGAACACTGTAATGACATGATTCTTTTATAATAACATAAGAACACAAGTCATTCCTCTCCATATGTAGTCATATCATAACATTATTATTATCCATTAACATCATTTGGAATATACTCTGATGATTTTTACATTGATTCGCGTAGTGTCCCAACTTCTTGTAGATGAATAATTGTACATTTGAATCCTTTTTCTTACTCTTGTAGACACGTACATGGCATCCATTTTATCAATAATTATAAAAAACTCCCAATACCTTCTGGAAAGTTCTAGGGTGTTTCTTCCCACAGTTTTCACATTTTGGAAAATTATTCTTTATATTCTTCCCTTTATCTCTCTTTCTCTTTACCATCCTTTTCTTCTTTGGATTCCCTTCAAGGAAATGTGACTCTAAGAATTATTTTCATATCTTATCTACAACTGATACTATTTCTTCATATGATAATAATACGTTGGAGTCTATTTCCCTTCTAAATGTTGGATTGAGACAATAATAGATATAATCTTTCTTACTCTTTGGATCATGAGTATTGTTGGATTTCTCATTCCTTATATAGGACGCTATTTATAAACAATGGCATACACTAGTTTTGTTTGTGAATCACTATACAAAATCCCAAACATGTAAAACACCTAACATAACTTAATAAGATTCTGGATATAATCCATAATCATAAAAATGTTTTATTTGAGGACGTTTATACTCATAAACCCATTATAATGGTTTGAATGGAAGATGAAAATTATCTTAAGAATATCTTTCTGGAGTGTCATAACCTATAGTAAAGCAAGGCCCATTTTCATTCACCCGTTCTTGTTCGAGTCTAGCTCAAAGAGGTGTTTTCGGGTTTTACCTCTAGGTACATCTGTGCTAGAGCCGCCTCTACCTGCTCGTATCTAGAGAAGCATTTATCGCTCAAAAAACTCAAAAAATATCTAAAATACCAAAATTCTAGGAATTTCTTCTATACTAATCCTCATATTCTATCTTAGGGCTACATGATTTAATCGGAATTTAATTAATCAAGCTTACAAGTCTTATTAATAAACTTCCATTAATACCAACTATAACATCCCGACCCTAGAACCCTAGAGTATGTGGATTATTATGTATCATTGAAAGATAAAAAAAGATCAAGTATCGAATGACCGATTAGTTTAGTATTCATGGAAACACTAGATACATTCATAAGTCATACATTACACTATAAAATTAAAAACTACTACAAATCATGTCCCATTTTAACAGAATTATCCATTAGAATATCCCGGTAGGTAAATCATAATACACTTCTTTACATCATGGGAAAAATAAAACATAGAACGGAGTGAGCTCAGATGCTTAGTAATGTTAAAAATATAGCGAAAACATTCAAAAATAAGCATAAACATATAAGGTAGTTTATAACTAAAACAAAAGCCTTTCATACTTGAACATCATCATAATATGGGAAAAATAAAATGAAGTAATTCCATTTACTTATTCACATTGATATTCTACTAGTCGAGTAATCACTTGCAATATCAATAACCACTTTAATAATGATGGAATGCATAATTGCCGACTATCATTACCACATAGTCACAGACTTGTGCCAAGACTACAAATAATATATTGTCAAGGACCTGTACCTAGTTACTAGTTTTTCTCATGAGACCTACCGATGCATCGAGGATCTATAGCGGGCTCCACCCATCACATACTAAGTCTAATTCATTCCTCATATGAAATGTTTTAATCATAAGATAAACATTTGTATGAAAACTATGATATTAAATGTCATTAAATTATACATAAACCATGAATGGTGTCAAAATAACACATCCACTATCAAACATATCACAAAACCTTCAATACAATGTAATTTTTTTTACCATCATAAATCAACATCAAATAAGCTTAAAATCCATCAAAGGATGTTGACATAGATGACATCAAAACTATTTAAGAGAAATATCTCTTCTTTTGAAATCATTTTAAAGTCACATAATTATAAAATGAAACATTTATTTTGAAAATATTCTTATAATATTTTAATGGAATCTTCGACGATGTTATAACGATGGAAAATTGTCGCACCCTCCGTATAAGTTAAAAAAACATTCTTACCTTAAATCTGTCGAAAAGGTCAAAAAGTACCTTGTTTGGAAAATGACAAAAAAATTACTTTGAATAACATATAAGTTAAAATTAGGGTATAAATTAATTTAACCCATTTTCTATTAATTAGTAATTTTTTTAAAGTCATTTTTATGAAACATGGATGTGGATGATAAAGATGTCCCATTAGGTAATTACATATAAACAACATCAGATAATGAAGTGATTGTAAAATTAACCCTTACCATGTATTATTCCTTGGTCGAGGGTAGGTTAAAATCCTGTATAATAGTAAAATAATTTTTGTTAAATTATTCAAAATTCATATACATAAATATGATATCATATATGATAATTTAACATTGCTTTGTTAATAATATTTTAGTATTATCGTTGTTATGGGTGTTAACTCATTCGTTTTATTTTATTCGATACATAAGATGTGTTTGTTTTTGATAGGTTGTATCTTATTCATATATAGAATGATATAAACTCTTTATATATGATTTTTAATAATAATATGAGAATTATTCTTGAATATATACGATGGTAAATGAATCCCATCGCGTTGGTGGAGATGGTAGTATGTACGTACGCACGAGCAACAATATCATTCTTTTGATATTAAATTCGTGTATAATTTTATGGTATATCATATATACAGAATCATTATCATGTTATATTTATTATTTACTTATGTTATACTCATTATTATACATATCTAAATAATAATTTATTGAATAAAAATTACACCACGATGTGGAGACGGTATGTCGTACGCACACATGTATGGTGACATTTCATTCAAAGGATTGATAGAATACTGAATATGGTTGTACCATAATTATAATAACATCACAGTATATATAAGATAGTGGAGACATTTTTTTATAATGGAAATAAAAAAGAATGAAGAAGTGGAAGAAGAAAGGAACCAGAAAGAGGGTGGTGACAACTTTAACTCTTCTTCGGAATTCTTCTTTTGATTTGATCAAAAGGGCTCCTTAGGTGGGTTTTCTGATCAAAATAAGTCCTATAAGATTAATTTAGGGACTTTTTTAGGATATGTGGGCAGGGGATGTCCGATATAAATGTTTTCGATGGTGTGAATTAAAGGGAAGGGGCTTCCATTTTATAATAGGGGTGAAGGGGAACATAGGAAAAGCTAGAAATTTTAAATAATTATAAATTCATTTTCAGTTTATAATGGCTTAAAAAAATTATTTAGAGTATATGGTTGGTATTTGCTTAACACCACTCAACCAATAGGTTTTAGACATTGTTGGGTCACCATATTAACCTTATCATTTAGATTTAACTATTAGTTAATTAGTATTGACATTTACCATGTCTCATTGTATTTTTATGTTATATGTTTAATAAACATACTATAAACTTCCCAGATTACCCCAAATGGTTAATTAATTATAAATTTATAATTATATATGTTTTATGGAAGATAATTATATTTTTAGGTATATAATATCAATTAATAATATAATATTCTTTTAAAAAACATTTTTATGTCATTTTTGACACTATTTGGAATTTGATTTTATTGTAAATCATAACAGCATTATTACTCTAAAAAAAGTTAATTAAATCAATCCTAACATGTAATATTAACCTATAAAATTAGTATATTTAATTAAAAGTATCAAATACAATTTATTTGGGTATTTATAATATCAATTAATTTAATATATCATTATTAAGATAATTTTTGCATCATCATTGTGTCATAAATAAATTATATTATTTAATCTCTAAAAATTATAAAAAAAATACATTTATGTAATAAAATTGTTTATCTTTATAATTAATATTTATAATTGATTTTATTTTATGAATAACCCTAAATTAAAAATGTATTAGTTATTAAACATTGATTATAACTCTTTTAATACTTCTTTGAATTAAATAATAATAATTGTCCTAATCTAGTCCAAGTGGAACAAAGAGGTACATATATTATTCCTAAGGTTTATATTGGTTTAATTATATTTATCCAATAGAATTAGGACATGTTATATGGTAAAAATAATATCATTTTTACCTTTAATTGAACTATTTACTTCTAACCGTGTTAAATTAAAGTAAAAAAGTTAATATTCACCAAAAATTATTTTCATCTCATTGAACCAAATTGTACATAATGATATCATCCGTGTCTCTCGGATATTTTAAATTCAACTCACATAACTAGTAAAATTATTTTTTATGAAAATTTTCAAAAGCTCCGAGGAGTTGGGTAAAAGACGGTAAAAATTTCAATATAATTATATATATATGAAATTATTATAAAATGACTCCAATGAATCAAATTAAACATATATAGGTATTACGTATCTATTTATAACTATTATAAATTTAAATAAAATAAATAATTATTTATATAAAGAGCTGGTCCTAACCAATAACGCAATGTTATACACAATTCATCAAAAATTGAAAGTTTTAAGAAAAGAAAAATTCCACCGTAAGATAATTTTGATATTTTGAAATCAAAAATGAAGCCTATTTTATCAAATTCAAAACATTGATGTTTCATTAATTAATTAAAAATTAATTCATTTTGTCAAAAGTGTATATTTAAGAAATAATAACTATCAAGAGATTGACACTTTTATATGTCCAATTTTAAAGTGAAATTACTTCCAATGAACAACATTGTATTAAATTTTAAACATATAATCTAAATACATATCCAAACCATTATATTTAATAATTGAAAACTGTAAAGTATTTTTATTAAAATGGTTGTTTTCTTCTAAATTTTTTTAATTTTCACTATTCACAAGAATATGAAAGTTATCATAAAAAAACCAAATATTTGTTGAAACTAAATTTTAATGTCCTGATTCTAATTAAGAAGTGTATATTGTCAAATTGAATTTATAAAATTTTCAAATATTGTATTTAAAAAGGGTTCACCATTAAAAGGCTATAAAAATGCATTTTTTTAAAAATACTTCATTTATCTGAAAAATGAGAATTTGTTCTTACATTATGTCAATGAAACTAATAATATGGATTCTAAAATTATTAGGATTATATAAGGTTCAAATTTTAGTTAATACTTTTCATAACTACTTTTGAACATCAAGTTTGATAAGATGTGGTGCGTTTGAACTCAGTGTTGCATGTATTGAAATTTATTGAATTACTTTGAAGACAAAACGTACTATGAAATCATGGTCTGTTTCATCGAGATCCAGATCGAGGCCAGTATTGAGGGTCTGATACTCTGATTCGTTGTTTGTGATTCCTTCTAACAATAGGAATGACTATGGAAGAATGGACTGCGCCGGGGTAATGAAGATGATAACCAGGCCTACTCTATTGAGCTTGGGGTCATTGAGCCTTCTACCAGTGGGGCTCCAGGAGGTGCCATCGGTGTGCATTTTCCAACAAAGGATAAAATGATCTACTGAGAGGATTCCATTTTCAGAAAAATCCAGGTCCATAGACTATTCACTAGGGTTGGATGGGCATCAAGGAAATCTGCCGATGCATGCCCTTCGATAGCCTTTTGAGGAAAAAACCTGATGTTGAACTGCTGTAGGGTTACCTCCCACCAAGATAGATGGCCTGTCAACATGGACCTATTGATGACATACTTTAGTCGATCAATAAAAGACATTAGATGTACCTAATGGTGCTACAAGTAATGGTGATACTTTTGTAATTCAAATACTATGATGTGGAACCTTTTCTCGATAGAGGATTCTCTAGTCTCCATTTTGTGGAGAATATGAATAAGATAGTAAAGGATATTATCCATCCCCTCATTGGTCATCAAGGTGATAAGGGGGCTAAGATATCATTCTAGGGAAGACACATAAAGGACCAGCGGATTTCCGGGGACAGGTTGCATTAAGACGAGCGGCTGGAGTGGACACTGCTTAATATCCATGAATGATGTCTTAAATTTTTCATCCCACTCATAGAGTGTTACATTGTTCATGGGACTGGAAAAGGGATTAAACTTTCTGGCTGAATTCGTTATTAATTGGCGTATGTGGGCTATGTGGCCTTGAAAACGTCAAAGCTCTTGGATATTGCTGGGGGGGACAGTTGGCTGATGGGCTTTATCTTTTCCAGGAAAATCTTGATGTCTATGTACTGGAAAATGAAGACAAGAAACATTCCATAAGAGACATTTAAAGCACACTTCTATGTGTTCATCATGAGGTGATGGGAACAGAGGAAGCCAAACAGTTTCTCACGATCTTTGAGATAGTCGCGGTGCTGGAGAAATTTGACCACTAGATCATCCACATATCATTCCACCAATATCCCGGTAATTGGCTTAAATATGCAATGCATGGGCCGATAATAGGTGGAACCTGAGTTCTTTAAACCGAAGGGCATGACTTGGTAACAGAATGTACCTTGTGGTTCCCTGAAGGCTGTAGAATTTTCATCCTTGGGGTCCATTCAAATCTGGTTGTACCCAATGTACCCATCCATGAATGAGAGGGCATGGAACCCATCCATAGAGTCAATCATGAGTTCTGTCACAGGAAGGGGAAAAGCATCCTCCAGACAGTGGCGATTGAGTTCATGGAAGTCTATGTAGAATCTGACATGTCCACTCTTTTTCGTGACTGGTAGGATGTTGGACATCCATTTGGGGTACTGGACCTCCTTAACAACAGTGTCACCAATGAGATTGTCATCTTCGACATTGACCATGGAATCATGAGAAAGGTGCATCTTTATAGGAGGCTTCTTGAACCCATGGTGATTTTCTGAATGAACGCGGTGGTGGATGGCTACCTGAGGACCTAGTCCTGTCATATTGTTGTAATTCCAAAAAAACACATCACATTGTTGTTTAAGGAAGTATACGTAACTTTTTTTCTTATTGAGGGGCATGGAGGAACTGATCAAGGTGGGTCTTGGATACACATCGCAACTGAGGTTCACCCATAACAATTCATCACCTATGGTGGAGGCTCACTCTTCAAAGGCATGAGAAAATCCTCTAAATCATTTTCTTCACTTTTGGAGGAGAGGTCTCCCATAGGAGGAGTTTCTTTTGAGATGACAGACCTTTATGGGAGGATGGTATTAGCCAGAGCGTCAATGGATACTATATCAGAGGACTCATGTGCTACCGCAACCATTGCGTTGAAGTCGGTCAATCCGTTCCCATCTGGTCTTCGGCCCAAGGGGCCACGTTTGGTGATGTCAAAATAGTAATGGTGTGTTATATTAATCGGGTTTATCCCAGCTCAGAGAAAAAAATTTGTATGAAATTTTGTCGTTTCCATGAGGTGAACATCCAGATATCTTATGGGAGTAGGAGGCTCCTAGATCACATGAGCCTTATTTGTATATTAATACGAGGTGATTTTCCATCCTCTATAAGGATTGAGAATATGTTTCCCCCTCATTTCGGACACAAGATATAATTATCCCATGTATGGGGTTGTAGCCTCTAATCGGTAGATTGGAAAGACATTAGAATTATCTAGATCTATCGACGGGTTGGTCACAGCCATGGCAAGATCGACCTCAGTTCTATGAATCAACCTTTCATTACTCTTGTAGTATTCAACATTCATATTGAGGGTTTCACAATCAACAAATTGAGACATGTCACCTTGAAGCATACCCACCAGACCATTTAGGGAATAAATTAGGCACTAGTGATATGATGACGGAACTACCATGTGAAGGTGGATCCATGGACTTCCCATCAACGCATTGTAGTTGGTTTCCAGAAAGACAACCATAAACATTGTGCTGGAAAACAGGCCTCCAAACTAGTTCTTCAAGAAGATCTTACCGACCATTTTATGTTCCGTCCAATCATATCCATGGGTTATTATGTTAGAGGGGCTCGAATCATCTTCGGACAATCCCAGTTTTCGCAGTGTTTGAGAAGGGACTAGTTAGATCCTAGCCTGTGTTAACATGAAAATGGTAGAGATCCACGCCAATGAACTAACTGGGGTTGTTCAATTGAAAAATGTTCCCTGATATGAGAGACACATTATATTCTCCAGATAATGAGATAATGGCCTAGAATTCATCATTCTCAATTGCCACAGCATGGAAGGCTTCTGCGGCTGCTACTTCCATATCAAACTAGAGTGGGATATTTATATCCTCTGTGAGGGCCTCAACCATGTCTGACGATATGAGAAGTGCCTCAAGGATAGAGAGACTTGCTGGGATACTGGAAAGGTGTTTGAAAACATCATACTTTTGTTCCAGGAGTGATCTTCTACTTACAAGAGGTAGCACTATGACATGAGGTATGGTGGGTCCTACCGACTAGACTGGCAGCTGACTGTTGCTAGGAATTTTCCACTGCTCACTAGCGAAAGTCTGCGTATTGAATACAAGATGAGGGCAAATTAATTGAGGCCGACATGTAGGGAAGTGCTGCTGGTCATGACCAATTATGTTCATCTCTTCTTAATATAGAAGCACGAATGACGATAAAGGCATACCTGATATCACTATAAGAGAATAATATTTTTGATGAGCTTTGCTCTGAGCCTGCTGTCTAGTTTCGGTAGTATGCACAAGCTAGCTTGATATACTGAATAAATCACTCTAATGACCCATATAGCAATGGCTCCGCCGATTCTAACGAAGGTTGGAGAAGTTGGGAGGATCTGTTTGGTGCTCTTCATCATCGGGAATTAGATAGGGGTTTACCAGCTCTATAGTATTAAATAAGGCGTACCCTTGATTGTCACATTATGTGTCATCCGCTACTGGGCAGATTTTGGAAGGAATCACAATCTATGATGGCATGAAGTCACCGAGAGTTTCGGATGATTATGGCATCAGCGAGGGATGTATTTCTCCCTTTCGCCGTAAATGTTTTCTCTTTTGGGAGTAGGACGATTGAGATGACGATGCAGAAGAAGAGGTCACCACTTATAAAGGATTTGGCTGATTGAGGCATGCATGGATGAAAACATGGGTCTGAGAAACTATCTTACATGCCATCCTTTAGTCATTATTTTGGTTCATGTGGTTAGAAACCTGCCACCATTTGCCCTCATTGTCATTGCTGTTGTATGGCCAAACAAAGATGCAATCCACCTCTGTCGGGTCTTGGCCCAAATATACATTGTTTTTATAAACAAGGTCATGGATCCATTCATTGAACACATATCACTATTGGAGAGTGTGCCCCAGGATCTGGTGATAAGGGAATTAGTTAGGGAGATCATTGAGGTTTTCCTGTTCTGGCCTCCTACAATAAAAAAATGTACAGTAATATTCTCTAAGGCATTGTGGATGTAACCAGATACCTGAGCCTCATTGAATGAGTAGGCCTGATTTATCTTATCCCGAAAGGGGTCCAATAGAAAATGACATTGATGAGGAGCTTAAGGAGCCTGTCGAGGAGGTGGCACCTTCTTATCTCGCCTTGGCGGAAGTAAAACATTACATGGGAGAACCTACCGATTATGAGGTGGGTGCTGCTAGGCCAGAGGCCGTACATGAGTTGGTGGGCCTTTGTGAGGCTGCTGAGCCTGGTCCACTATAAACATTTCTACTTTATAGGGGGCCTCTATTTAGTTCATTATGGTGGGCTCAGCTATAGATACCCTCCATGTAGGAATTATGGGAGGCAATGGACGTGCTTGGGTGGACTAATACATTGTTTCCTCTAGGCGGTGGTCCTTAGCAGAGAAGTATTGGAGTCCCCCGTGTTAGTTTTGGGTGATCAGCGATTGGACCCGTTCGGTCTTGACATTCCCTATGAACATCGTTATTAGTCACTCTTGAGTTAGAGGCATGTCAAAAGTGTATTTGAGCCCTTTCCACTGGGTGAAAAAGAATGGAACTTTTCATCAGGCCTATGCATCCACGTAAAGTGGTATGTAATACTCATCTTCCAGGTGGTGGAACTGAACTGGTAGAGGAATTGCCTCAGGAGCTCTTCCCAATCGGCTACAGATCCAATGAGAAGATGGATATACCAAACGAACGTTGGTACTTCCAATGTTTGAAAAAACCACCAGAGTTTTGTGGCTTCCTGCTGCACGGGGTTCCCCAACATGGGTCCAAACCTTAAGATGAAGTGGGATAAGTGTTTTGGTGGGTCCCCTATCCTATTGACAGGGAAAAGGTAGGATTCCCAAAACCCGTGGGTGATGTCATATCATCAACCCATGCTAGATAGAGCTTTCCATCAGGTGGGAGTGCCACATATCATGTTTCCAACACCTCGAGGTGAAAAATGAGTTCCTCCATTGGATAATATGGGTGGGGGTCCCTATCTTGACTGGGGTCCCTGACCACCAATGCATTTCATGTCTCTTCAACATTGTATGTAGGCTCAGTGGATCGGGGAGCGGTTGAAGGAATAAACTTTGGGGATACTGGGGGAGCCTGAGCTAGGTCTCGAGGGTTGTTTCACCGCTCAAGAGGATTTGGTGAGACATATTACGCCTTCTTGTCATAACCTTCAGCTTCATCCCTGTTTTTGTAAGCAGGATGATCAGGGTCACATGGGGATATCTCACCAAGGGGATGTTGTGTGTTCCCATACAGTCCTAGATGAGGATCACTATAGTCTTGCTGTTGTTTCATATCACATTCATCTAGGAGGTCGTCGACCAACTATTCTTTTTCATAATGTTATGAATGCAACACATCCTTTTCAGAGTCTACTTTCATCATTTGCACTATGCCAGACAGATCACAGGGTTTGGCGGCTCCGAGTAGCTCTTTATGGATACAATGATTTTGGCTAAGGACTAATACCTCGGTGGATATATGGAGATCCATCAGATGTCTTTGTTGGTGAGTAACACTTCTAAATGCATCCAATAGTGGAGGTAAACCCTTAGGGGGAAGGTACCAATCAAGGAGTTCTAGCTCATTCTCCTCTTTTGATGGGCTGGCCATGTAATCTGTGACTCTTCCTGGGGGCATGTCCACGATATCACAAGGATGGTTGGTCTAGTGGTGGATAGAACATAAGAGGATGGAATCATATTACCCCCAAAAAAGTATCTGCATGTTGGGGAAGCCTCCATAATGGTAATCTAGAGTACCTTGAATCTCTGGAAACATCTTTGCTCGAGAGCGTTATGGTGACCTTGTGACTCAGGGCACTGGACCATTGGGAGTGTGGCTTGATCAACTAGATGGCATTATTCTCCGATGTCATCAAAGTGTGCATGGATCTATGGATAAGCCACTCTCTAGTGGTGATTACCGATGTGCCTCACTTTTAGGGTTTTACAAAAACCCTCAACTTCATCTGGAGAGAGGGATTCTTCCACACAAAAATTTGTCAATATAATGGTACAAATCATCTCAGGGATGTGGTCCTCTGGGAGGATAGTCCATAAGCTCCTTGTATCTAATTCAAGGTATGTACCTTCATTACCCCACCTGTCATCCAGAGGTAGCTGAGGAACCCGTAGTAGTACTGAAGTGGAATGCTGGTATAGTAGGCTGGCCAGCGGATAATACGCCGAGAAAGCTGGAAAATCGCTTCATCTTGGGCTATCTTCAGATGAGTGGAGAGACATAGTCACTACACCGTGATAGGATGAGAAAACTTCCATAGTTAATTTTGCAGGGAATAGGGATACATTCAATGAAACACGCTTCTTATTATCCTTCAATGGTCCCCAGAAGTGCTCTCTGTGATCTCTATTTGAGGTAGTGAGTGCTTCTGGTGCTGATGTGGGGGGTTTCACAATCATATCATGAGGGATTGCCATTATTTAATTTTCATAGATATACTTGCGTATGAAGGTAGTAATCCAGTGGACTTTTCTTTCCAGGTGTGCGAGGCTGATGTGCCTTGTTCCTGCCCCAGCCTTTGACAAAAATGACCGAGGGGAGGGTACCATCACCGAGTCATACTCTGCATCAGAATCTAAGAAGTGAACTAGTTTGATCTCAGTTTCAATCTTCTCAGTGATCTTTTTCTGGTGGTGATGACCCACCCTCCTACCCTAGGATGATTCTTAATGACATGATAGAATTTTGGCACTAGGAAGTCCTTCAACCGTACTAGTGCTAGGGTGAGGAGGATTTCTTCCTGACTAAGCTGGGGTGAGAGGAGCACCGGGGAAGATACCGAAATGGACACGGGGAGGTCCTATGTGAGAAAAGATAGAGTAGCTAGGACCTCCGCTGGAGCTGATAGTAGATTGGGTAGGGCCTCCATGGTTAATTCTCATGGTGACATCAGTGTGAGGAAAGTCCTCGCACTGGTCAATAGGAACACGAGTAGAACCTCCGTGTGGGGCACTAGTGAAGTAAGGTTTCCCTCCGCCCCTCTGTTTTCTATGGTGATGAGGACTTTCTCCTACTACTACAAGAACATGGGGTGGGCATGCCTGTTATAGAGTGACCGGATGCGCAATGTCCCCACACCAGCGGTCTGTGACAGGAGGAATGACTCCATAACCAATGTAATGACCACTAGAGAGACTCTCGTACTGATTATTTCCAATGTGGGGAAGAAACTCATTTGGGTTGAAGGTGTCGTGGGGCAGACCTCCATATCGAGCCTAGAAGTGGGGAGGACCCACACTCTATAAGGTGTTGGTATGTAGAGGACCTCCATACTAGGTGTTGTCGCTCTGAATTGGTTGGTGGCAGATACTGCCTGTGTCAGCAACCAAGAGAGTCAAACAAGCCTGCCCATGGGGCAGTTCGAGTCTCGATCAAGGTCAGGTGTATAAATGTCCATTCTCAGAATACGTAGGGGTATGGTGATATAATTTGGCTATGGATCAGGCCACAGTAGATGGTGATGTACATGATCCTTAGATGGTGTCATTTTCAACATGTTCTTGACGTTGGCGTTCTGTCAGTCGGACTAGGGCCTGCGGTGCATGTACATCACTTAACATCACTTAGTCTCAAGAAACTAGGTGGTGGACCTAGCCTATCATGATGGGGGCCCTCCATGATAGACCCTGAAATGGTATCCTTATTGGGCTGGCCTAGGAATCCCCTACCTCATTAACACAGGGGAGAGGTTTGTCGAAGTGTTCTTGGGAGAGTCTCACGAAACGATTGTATGTCAGATTGGGGAGTATTGGCTCCCTAAGCGGCCCTTGGGGGAGGTAGTGGCGATGAGGATAAGACACCTCTAGCTCCTGGAAGGTCATACCCCTAGTTGGGATAATTCTCCAATCCTCATACCAGCATACGAGGTCATTGATCACCCTTCACCAGATGAATTAATAAGGGGAGATATGGTGTGGGTGCCCAACACATGTAGTTGTGGAAGTCATCACATATGAGGTGGATCCATACATGGTTACCGCATTGGCGTTGTCCCCAACCATGCGTGGTTGGGAATGTTGAGATTGGGCTCCTGGAGCATCAACTTGGTTCCTAAAATGCAGGGAGATTGGCCATTGGTGCTAAAAACAATGAAATTGACATCATGTTCCACAGTGCCATTATGTATTCCATGGCTGCTAAGAGGGATCCACACTGCCAACGTCGCAGACCGAGATGACCTACGTTATGACTGCCCTAACATCAGGAGAGTTTCACGCCATGACTACTATTTACTTGGTGAGACCCAGTGATCAATAACTGGATCTAGTGACACGCTAGTCTATTGATGTCTCAGACACTACTAACCACCACATTGGGGAAAATTATTCGTGTTGGGTTCACCATTTACGTTTCCGATTCATTCATCGGGGCGCGCACGTCTCTCTTAATCGAGGACTAAATCGTTGTTTGTTTCACCACATTCCCTATTTCCAAAGGAAGGTGGCATCTGTTCCATGTTCAGGGATGACTGTTCCTTGATCGAAATGGCATGATGGGATATCATCTCTTCTTTCCATAGATTCCTCCTCCAAAATCGTCACCTAGTCTGCGTCACCCATATAGATTTAATTTGTTGTTTGTGAAACTCTTCCCAGTGCCATATATTCATAGTTTCTGGTTAATTACACTACTTCTATCAAGAAATTACAAGGGGTCCAACAAGGGAAGCAACATTGGGGGGGGGGGTTGTCACGTTTGACATCACTGGCGCGTCTGGATGTTGGAAAACTTGCATGTCTAGATTTCTTCCCTTTATTATAGGGCTTCTCGAGGGTGTGGGAGCCTGATTCATCCCACATAGAATGTGGATAATTATATTATATATGCATTTCTCTGAGGTTTTCCTTAGATTCCCATGTTTTACATAGGGTATGCCATGAGTTTAATATCTTGAAGTGATAGATCAGGCTGATTGGAACACTAACTGGAGTGGATCTTATAGGTGTAACCCCTTGAGAGAACACTAATGTCGGGGATAACGCGTTGTAATTTACGTAGTTACATCTAGAAGCAATGAATAGGTGAATTGGAATCATCTCACCAGAATGTGGCGGTCTAGGTATGATTCATGATGGGTGATGGGTGGTTAGGTGAAGCGGATGGAGAATGGGATAGATTTGAATCGAGGGAGATTATGATGGTGGGTTTGAGTCGTGGAGAGACCTCCTACGTATCCCTGTGAAAGGGATTAAAATTCAACATAGTTTTGGATGGGCATAAAATTCAGGTGTGTGCAGAGGAGAGGGACCTAATAATATACTGGGTCTTATGCATGGTTTGTAGCCCAAGGTTGGTCTCATGCAACTAGGACATACCAGATATTTGGGTCCCGACACAGGGGACAACAACGACTTACAGGTGGGTCTTGGTTGGCAACAGATTACCACTGAGTTGGGATCACAATGCCTTACCGCTAGATTGGAAACAAAAAGGGGCATATAATTTAATGTCATGAAGGATTGGGGTGGACCAAAGTGAAGTGGTAGGTACCAGTGGTTTTTGGGATTGATCCTCAGGGAGGATTCCTACGTACCTTGCCTTGGTTAGAATCAATGTGCTCATTGATCGGGATGATTTGGTGAACCAACCTGAAGGGGATCAGAATGACCGGGTGTTGGGTATAAACCTTATAGAGGCTTCTTATGTTCATTGCCTTATGAAGGATCAATTTCCACGTAGTTTGGGATGGTGTTGATGAGCCGAAGTGAAGGTTGTAGGAAATACCGGGTATAGGGATGGAACCATAGATTGGCTTTCAACGTACAATTAAATGGCAAGGATCAACATCCATGTAGTTCGGGATGGTGTTGGAGAACCGACGTGAAGGGGGTCAGAATGACCGGGTGTTGGGCTTGAATCTTATGGAGGCTTCCTACATACCTATCCTTGGAAAGTATAAAAGTCCATGATGTTCGGGGTGGTGTTAGAGAACCGACGTGAAGGGGGTCAGAATAACCAGGGGTTGAACTTGAACCTATATGAGGCTTCTTATGTACCATGACTTTTCAAGTATCATAGTCTACATAGTTCGGGATTTTTGTGGCAGATCAACGTGAAGGGGTTTGGAATGATAGGGTGTTGGGCATGAACCTCAGGGAGGTTTCCTATGTTCCTTTCCTAGGAAAGGATCAATTTCCACATAGTTAGGATTGGAGTGGGAGAACTTACATGGAGGTGGTGGAATGACCAGGTTTTGGAATTCAACCTAAGGGAGGCATCCGACATACCTTTCCTTAGAAAGAATCGAAGTCCATGTAGTTCGGGATGGTGTTGGCGAACCGACGTGAAGGGGGTCAGAATGACTGGGTGTTGGTCTTGAAAATCAAGGTGGCTTCCTACACAAATTTCCCTTGAAAGGATCAAAGTCCACTTAGTTCGGGTTGGTGTTGGGAAACCAACGTGAACGTGGTCGGAATGTCCAGGTGTTGGGATGAACCTACGAGAGTCTTTCTACGTACCTGACCTGGAAAGGATCAAATTCCACGTAGATCGGGATGGTGTGTAATATCTCATTCCATCCCAAACCATACACATAAAACTTATAAAATCCATAGGATTGTATATAAAAAGATACATGTGTATGAAACAACCACAATATAATAAAATTATTTACAAACATATATGGGGAATTATAACCATAGTGAATAGTAATAAATAATATTACCATGACAAGAGAGTGGGTATATATAGGTTATTCAGCCATCTGCTCCTCTCCAACCATGATATTTTGAAATATACTCTCCTAGAGTTTGATGTATGATGGTTATCCTATTTATATGTATTTTTAGATTTTTATAAAACAAAACATACTTGATATAATACAACTCACAACCACACTATGTAAATTAACTTAGTCTTAGGCTAAAATACTTTTATCATCACTCGAACACCTGGTTACTACCTATATGAACTATATATCCATTGAGCATGAATGAATTAAAGGAAATTAAGTTAAAAGTTCATTACTTTTAAATTTTAATTTACATTAATTTATTCTATTATAATAAATTAAAATTATTACACTCACATTTCATTTAAATCAATGTGTAGTATTCACCCTCCCTGAAAAATACAACTATATCCATGGGACAATAATTTTATCAACATTATAATTTTATTCATTCCTAATCCCTATGGGTTCAAACATTAATTAATCATTTTCATTTTCATTTTTTAAAGTAATATAGGTAATATAATAAGATACCATAAAACAAAAACATAAAAAATAAAAACATCATTCCTCATAAAGTGGGAATATAAATATAGTTAAACAAGAAACTTGACTATATGAACATTAATTGAATTTATCTAGAAAAAAATCACCTTGGGAAATTAAATATTTAAACCATTATATAAATCATTATTTCATTCTCGACACTAACATGAATATCATAATGAATCCAGATATCACATGATTTAGGTGCTTCCGGTAATCTGGGCCTCCCAACCCAGACCACTCCAAACCATCCGAAATTTAATGCTTACATAATGTCACATATGTTCGCAAACATGAATAGGAAACATAGGAATATAAAACAAAAAACAAAATCAACATTGAAATAATGTCTGAAAAATAAGTCTTATCATCTTCACATTCAAATATGATCACCTGTAGTTGGGGTTTATCTTATTGTAATTGACCACCCTGAAATACTGTATCTACCAGTGATCAAACCCAGGTGGCCAGAAAAATTTGGGAAATAGATTGAATGGGTGGAGGGGTGTGCAGAAAACAGGAATATTGTGTGATAGTGGGTGATGGTGTCATGGTAATGTGTGGGAGTGGCTCAGTCAGGAATGGATGATTGTTCATCGTGGTTGGAATATTGTCATGGAGGGAATCATAGTGAATTGTCGATGTTATGTGAGATCTATCACAGTTAGTAACATTCGATGGTGGGACTCTGAAGGTGGACATTGGGGTCCTTGTTGGCCAGTGTAGGTTTGATCATTGAAAATCAGTAGGATTTTGAATCCATTTATGGTCATGGAGTTAGGTGTTGGATTCAATCATATTGGGTCAGTAGGCTAGTGCTAGTGTGAATAAGTCTTGATAGTGAGATTCATCAAACAACTGGTATTCAGTTATTTAATTGGGTAAGATACCGAAGGCCATGTCCAAAATAAAGTCAGATCAAGTTTAAATCACAAAAAATTCTCTAACGTTTGGATGAGTGAGTGTGTTTCAATTTTACATTTTTACTAGGCCCATGTAGTCATGCATGAGAATTTTCGTGCTGGTATGCTTCACTGGTATGTTGTGGTGGATGAAAATTTGAACCATCTGGCTAGGGAATGCTATTGGGTTTTTAGTCCTTTTTCCTGAATTTTCCATTTATTTATTTCGTAGAGGGTCCATGTCTACTGAAAATGTAAAGTATACTAATTAACCATTAAAGGGGGGTTGTTAAAAATTAATAAAAATATAAATCCTTTTGGTGTTCTGGAAAATAGACCTACTTGGCATCATATATTAGTCATTATCAATAATTTGGTTAATTACAATCTTGAATTAACTGTAAGATTTTTCATAATTTATATCCATTGGAGACCTATGGAATCATCTATTAAAAAATATAAATTATCTAACATGATTTAACTAATAAGTTGAAATTTCATCAACTTTAATGAAGAATAATTCTATTAACATGCCTATTTATTATTAAAAACAAAAAGAATGTACATATTAATATCAATTATCCTATTCTATTAAAAAATGTATGAATAATTTTATTAAAACAAGTTTTAAAAATCATTTTATTTCTAATTAATTATCAGAATCAACAGTTTCTATAAATAGTTCTCATTAATTCTATTTCTATCAACATTATTGTCTTTATGTTTTTAACTATTTTTATCAATTTAAACTAGGTAATCAATTGATAAAAAAACATACTGACTAATGGAAAAACATATATAGTACACTATATTAAAAATCAAGGCAAAAACTCATATCATAGTGGAAAACATGTTACTAATATTTCCATTAACTATTCCTTTCATTTATCAATTTCATTCATCAATTATGTTATCTCCACAATCACACCAAGAAATAATGAATAATTAACTTATTATTAGAAATAAAAATAATATGATATGATAAAATACCCTTCATCAATTCATTCAATGTTATTTTATCAAGGCTACAAAATAAATGGAAAACTATGATCACCTCTTATATAAGAAAACTACATCCCTCAGTGAACATTATACCAAAGCCTCACTAGAAACATAAAAGAACTCAATTATAATAATGGATATTAAACAGAAGATCATGGAAATAATGAATTGGCTGAATCAAGATCAATCATTGAATAAATAAAAAGATATATAGGGAAATCTCACCTTAGATGACCACAAATCGAATACATGAGGCTATGATCAGTCCCATTCAAAAGGTATTCAAAAATTCCTGAAGAAGAATTACCATCCATCGGGGAGTGGGATATAATTATAGGATCTTTAAAAAACTAATGGTGTCATTATATCTATAGGAAAACTCCCATAACAATTTTTAAACCATAAATAGGAAATTCATTTCATTAATGGAATTAATTTTAAGAATATCTAAAAAACCAATTGCCTTGATCCCATAAACATGTATAAATTCACCCAATGAACTACTAGTTCATGAATTGATTTTACACAGATTTAATCATGAAATCTGAATCCATGTTATTCATGTTTTGAAAGGTTGTTTGACATAACGAATTTAACTATATGAAATTATCTTCTAAAGTCATATATTTTTATTCAATCCATAAACTGAACTTTCATTCCATGAAGTACTGTTCATATCACAAACATGTCATTCATGCAATGTAAAGATCCAAATATCCACTTAACCATAAATAGTATTCCTAAAAGAACTATGATCCATTAAATCATGAAAAGGAATGATCTAAAATGATTTGGTCCATTTCATCGATTTCATCTCAAACATTTCACATTGTTGAGAATTTAAACAAAACAAGATGTGAATGAAAATAAATGGGTCTTCCAAACAACCTCCCTCTGACAATGATCTCAAGTATCTCACCACCATATGAGCCCAACAGCCACACATAGCAGAACAATGAAAAAAATCACACAACACAAGAAACAATATCTTATATACTCTATTGTGGGAGTACATCTCATATAAGAGTTATGCAACATATATAACATCAATGAAAAAACCCATCTTATAAACCTAATAATAGAAAATAAAAAAACCAATGATATATATAATATAGGTGATAAAAATCAAAATATAATTAGATACTAAGAATACATCAATTTTTCATTTTCATAGGGTTTCTCCTCTAATACATCATGCCACTATAGGTCCTGAACAAATGAATAAGATGCACACATAACACCTTCTCCTGGTAGTCCCGCATTTTAACAAGTTTATTCAATTAGTATGAATCAACATCAACATATATCTCAAAAAATTTGATTTTGTGAAACTATTTTTGAACATATTTAAAAATATATTATATATAGTAGAAATCAAGTATCTGGACCATATGTGGGGGATTATCTATTCAATATGAATTGAATAAAACATGTTCCACCATCTCTAATGTCCCAAAATAATTGGGGATAAAGCCTACTACCATGAGAAAACCACTAATAAATAAGTTGGGGAAAATAGTTTATAGAAATATTATCACATAAATTAAATTATAATGGATTCCTACTATGATCATATAGGACTTATTATGATCATTCACTTTTTTAATCTTCTATAAAATCACCTAAAACATCTATAGGTATACCTTCACATGTTATGACCCAAGAAATTATGTATCATTTACATTAGAATAGAAAACTATTTATTCAATATTTTCCATATAAATATTCATATGATGTGTTACTAGTGAAAGAGTAGAAAAAATTATTGTAAGAAATCACGACCAATGGAAACTGCCACATATATATTCCTCCAGAAACCTAGAAATAATGGTGAAACAAGTCAGAAAGGGTATGGTTAGTTTCATCCATATACCTATTCATCTATGGATGAAATTTAATTATAGGGACAAACTAAGGGTAAAATCATGTTGAAGACCTCTCTATACCATTTAGTTAAAACAAGTATCATGGTAATATATAATCATCCTTAGGATTCCAAAGACTATAGTAGTGTCCCATTGTACTACCATTACTAAATGTACACAGATCTCGAATCATTGATCACTGGGATGTGAGAGTATTTCATCAAATTGTAAACTCAACCATATAGAATCCATGAAACCCCAATCACAAGGTAAATTGGTTAAAATGTCAATAGATATGTCAGCACAAATCCCCTGAGGAACATACAATGGATGGAGAAAACTCTCGAGTAAAACATTCTCATCCATAAAATGTTGACATATTAAATATTGAGGCATAAAATATATAACTTAATGCATCAAATGCGGCCACCAAAATGGACTGCTCAGAGATTGATACATCTATCCACACCAAGATGCACCACCATTGTCTTTCTATAAAACTCATGGATACCCACATCATGAATTAATAAAGTAATGAATAACCACCCATAGAGAAACACCTAATGTTATTCAACAATAGACATACCATCATGTGAATCACCAAACAAAAATCGGTCTCCCTGAACCTCTTACTCAGAACACAACGAATGGGAACCCTCCACCACCTGAACCAAATAATAATGCACAATGATGTGAAAAAGTAAACATATGACACCAAAGTCTCCCATCTATGTATGTGTCACATAGAGAGAATCCATTAGTGACCACAAATATCAAGAGTCACACATAAAATCACTATGTGACATCTTTATTATTGCATCATCTACAACAATAACATGTACCATTGTATATCATATATCTAGGTAATAATACAGAATGAATTATATCACCAATCCTTGTCAAAAGATCATGTCACACTGGGATGAGACATTACTCAGGATTATGTGATCATCAAAAAACACGAAATGATCACCGATGAAGTAATTTCACCACAATCTTAAGGAAAACATGACATCTATAAACTCAAGAACATTGGTGAAATTGTTTCTTTAATGGTGCTGTAAAATCTAAAATCAATAAGAATAAAATAATCACTAATACCTTAGTATAGAACTCAAACCAAGATGAGAAATTTTATATAAAACCATTATCTAAACTCCCAGTTCTTCCAAATGAAGAACTCGAGAACTTACCATATTCTTATTTAGGTACATGAAATCTATATGAAACTAATTTTTCCACAAAAACACATGATCATTTCTATGTATGGTTGTAATAATTGTCAAATCCTAAGAGAAATAGACTACAAAAATCCTATAATAGTTTTCAAGGACATCAAAACTCTACATCAATACATATTTCAAGGGGATTCTAATTAAATGGCTAACTCAATATTCAAATTTCTCATAGGTACACTAGATTGGGACTTTTCATTACCCTTGAAATGAACTACATGAGCATATAATTATTAGTTAAATATCTTTTTGAATAGTTGGTGATGATGAAGAACTCCCAAAATTCACTATAGATACTCTACATGCTCTTCCTCAATCATAAAGTACACAATGAATTCATCAATAAAATGCACAACAAACATAAGTTGGAAGTCATAGTAAATTGAGTTTATCAAACCCAAGAACATGAATGAACAATTCCTCATATAAAATGGAACAAAAAACACATTTTTTTATACCGACATCGGAAACAGGACATCAAAATATCCAAATTTTTTAACTATATCTAGGGATATATCTATTATAAATTCATCATTAAGAACAATATAGTACTTTTAATCAGATAAAATGTATCAACAATCCATGTAAGAGGATTCAGGTTCATTACTATCACCTGGTTCATGTGATAATAATCAATATAAAAACAAATAACATCCCTCACCATCATCACAAATAGAATGGGATCACACTAAGGTAACACAATCATCCAAAAAATACTTTTCTGGAAAACATTATAATGATGTACCTACATCTCTCAAACCAAATAATGCTTTCTCCCAATAGGATCCATAGTTATTATAGAATCTCTTAGTCATATATATATTAGAAAAATTGATCTCACATTGAGGGGTCCTTTCCACAATCTCCTCAAGAATGTTAGGAGGTTATTATTCTATAACCAAAAAAACACTTCTAATTGAACCTCTAACCATCTTAGAAATAAAAATACCATAATGAAATATAGGGCTGGATCATTCCTATGACTTATATGAGGTTATCTTATTTAAATTAACAATACTATATCTTCATCTTTATCATATAAAAAATCATCCTCCTAATGAAATGTTAAATAGTCTACACCAAATATTAGTAGTCTTGGTTAAGAATGATGTCTCATAGATGTATATATTAATATAGTAATTCTCCCTATGATCTATTTTACCCTACAACTATCATAAAATATTTTAGTACTATATAAATATACACTCATCATACAACTACTGCAGTCAATGCTAAGAGAACCAGAAGACTCTCCAAATCATGTCCAAAACACATTCATTAGAATGTTATATGAAAGAGTATTTATCTCATGAATAAAAAAATGCATTAAAGAAATTAGTAAAAAAGAAAATGGTATGTTAAATTATTTATGGATCACTTGGCCTTGAAAACTATGAACAATGAATCAATCAATGGTAAAATTCATGGCCTCTTTAACACTGACAGAGACAACCACCATGTCTATTCTATGTATTCTAAACATGAGGAGAATCTCGATGATATAAAATACCTTACCTATATTCTCTATAATAATCCAATGATATAGAACCCTATTGAAGCTAATTAGGATGAAAATACATCAATAGATGATTGTGATGTAGAACACATGTTGTACACTACTTTTTAAGAAAGGATAATCACTCTATACACTGGTGTTTTTGGATTCAACATGAAAATTTGTATATATTCCCATGAAGGGGGATCAAGAATCACCAAAACAAGATAAATTAGATGATAAGGTATGTGGAATACCCCCGGTTTTTAGAAAAACCTCTAGTATAAGAATGTGGTAATCCTGGACAATAGATATTTTATACAAGGAATCCTAAAAACATTCCTCTTCTGGTTTTATAGTCCTATCGATTATCCTTTCAGTGAACAACACTCCCACCAACACCTATAGTTACATAATAACCATAAATATACCATCCTATCACTAGAATATAGGATGAAAAACATTCTCAAAATGATTCACTCTGGACCCAAAATCTAGAAACAGCTCTGAATCATAATGCAGAAGTTTTCAAAAATGGATCCTTAATTTCCACACAATATAAATCCCCAATAAAATGGTATATAGCTTAGGGTGACTAGATTAAAATGTGTTCAATGAAGGAAACATAGTTAAAAACTGGTTTGGGAACTACTCCCATGAGACAGAAAACACATCATGATTCATGAGAAATAATGAGCACCACTTTCTCATTTCTCCATGTATTATCATTATCATTAATGATTCGCAATGCTCCTTCCAAGAACTGATCAAATTGAATGTTTTCTATACCTCTTATAACAATTCCAATATTTTGAACTCAAAAATATATGCCTCATAATTATATAGACTCTAGTGTTGAACTCATAAAGTGTCATTCTCAATGTGTTGCGGTTGATGATCTATACTCCATGGTGATCTATTTTCCCATCCTAGAAAAAATATTCTACATGAACCAGATGATGAATACTACCCAAATCCATAACTAAAAATTAAAAATTTGTTATGGATTCATACAGATAAAATAAATAATTTCTAAAATATATTTAATTATTAGTGGTAAAACCTAATCCCATATTCTACCCATTTCAATAACTTGGAAAAAATGATGTATGATCCTTCCATCATTCTATATCCCAAAAAAAGCATCAATTATATCAATAGGATTGTTATACATAATGGTATTCATACTATATAATTATGGTCCTTGAAAACCCTTGTGTATACTGATCAACCGTGTTTACATTCATAACTAATAATAGTAGAAACTATTGGACATCCATCTCATGTATTCTTCACATATTCCAACATCATAACTCTATCATATATTTCAATCGAATCATTTGATACCACTTTATCATTATACCCTCCACCTATGGTTAACCCCTCTTAGACAATAGTGAATGAATAGAGAAAATGTTAACTGAATCCAATATTTAATAACACACTGGTTGGGGATAGGAAATGGTATATATCATATTCACAAATGGGAGGTATTAGAGTTTTAATTATGAGAAATACATAATAATATTAAAACACCCATATCCTCGTGATAAAAAATATTAATATCCCAACACATTTATTCAATGTAATACAATTGAAAAATATTTTAAAAACAAAAAGCTCCAAAATATAAACCTAATAGTGGAAATGATTTCCATACATCTATGTATAAAGATGTGGTATTGGATAATATCAATTGATTTCTTAGTGTCACCCAATGTCATTGGAAGTCGTACTCATCAATGTATCTTATTCTCTTTAGACTATTCTAGAGTTCTTATCATAACTCACCAAAGGAGAAAAACCAATCAGATGAACTTACTTGGTGGTATCATACTCAGTAGTGTGTTCTCTCATGTGAGTTCTCCATCGAATATTTATGTGTGTACCTAGGATGCAATAATATGGTTGTGACTTACCTATATATTTTATATATTTGTGGATTTTATCTTGATAATAATTTTATATGATTTGTAAACATATACCTGTGTAGAGATGAATATTTTCTACTTCCTTGTATGAGTTACGGTTTCAGGTTGTCGTACTACGTATTTTTGTTTTCACCCCTACACGGGAATTTTCCACATGCTTCATTTCATATACAGGTGATTGATCTTTTGATAGAGTTCATAGAAGACTAGGACTAGACGATTCTTTCTTATAGTAGACAAACAAAGACCTGTTCTTTTGAAAATATGATAGTATTCATAGTTCATAAAATAGTTTGGACTTCTATATTAGCATGTTTGTGTTAGTATTTTTTTAATTTATTTATTTAATTACTTCATGTTATACAGTAGTTAATATATTTTGATGTATTAAAGACTGTTTGTTTAGTTGTTTTTACATTTCAGTATTATTTAGTCTTGGAGTTGTGTGGATGTACATGTTCAATGGATAAAGAGTCTACTTTGTCTGATATTTCTACTCAGTGCTAGTATCTACATCAGGGAATGTTGGAGGTAGGATTTGGGAGTCACATTAGAGGAACAATTGGGATAGTTCATGATAGTGTGGTATTAATGTAGGTTGATTCTAGTATCAGACATAGTGTCTATGAGATTTGTTTCAAGAAACAATGTCAAGTGTTTTGAGTTTGGAATGTAGGATAGGTACTCTAGTGTTTGTGTGAATGATGACGTATCCAGACACGTGCACATTGATCACCTATTTTTGAACTTGATAAATAAAAACATTGGTATCCGGAAAAAAAATTTTATATGTATCATATAATAATGAGTAGTGGTTTCCATGCCCTTATTGAGTAAGATCTGCAGATATTCTCATTTATCATGGTACATATTATTAGTTTCTGGATGCCTCTATGACATATTATAGCAAGAATTCATCATTACATCATGAGTAATCTCTCAATATATACTCATTTACCATGGTATGTATTATTAGTTTAAGGATTACTCTATAATGTATTATATATACCTTTCAGCATTAGGATTATTAGGATGACCCCCTTAGTGATGAGCTGTCGATACATGGTCTAGTTCCATAGATGTAACCTCATAGTAGTGAAATGAGCATACCTCCAATGTGGAGTATTATGTGTTATCTATACTACCTACGAATGAGGTACAAATGCTGATTATGCTTCATGTGTTTCAATGATAGAGACCCCTTATCTTCCAATAAAATCATGACCCGCAGGATGTTCAAGACTAGCTTGATGTGGTAACCAATGTTTTAAATCTAATTAGGACACCAAAAAATAATTTGGTGGTCTTAGTAGAGATATTTCTAAATGTATCAATAGGGTGATTGTGGAGTTTGGTTACCCAGACATACGATGATATGGGTATCTTTTGCACAGAGTTCGAGCTTCTTTTTAGTGATGATTTCTCACCATCTACACTGAGGTATTTATATATGCAGGATCTTATAGAGATTCAGTACGACAACATGGCAGTAGGTGATTATTCCTTATAGTTTACCAACCTCTCTAGATACATTATGGATACGGTGTGAGATATATTGGTCAAGGATGAAACATTCAATTGAGTTCATCATAGAGACATTTGAGCTAGTGTTATCCCACTGTAAATTCCTACCTATGATGGGGTGAAATTGAAATCTTTTATTAGTTGAATGTTTCTGTGATAAGCATATATAGCTTCTGGTTGTTAGAAGTAGGCCACCTAATCAAAGATAGCGGTATGAGATGAAATTTTCTTAAGGAGGTGAACATGGCCATGTCACTGGAGAAGTAGTATAAGTTGGATGGCTTTTTTTTTACCACCACCACCCTCAGGTGTTCCTCTCTAATTTTAGGGAGATGGAACGTATAGGAGGGGGAAACTGTAGGAGGGTATAGAATATAATCCGGAGGCTCCATGAATTATATGAGGAATGATCTATGTCATCATTACCATATTTTAAATGTTGATAGATAGAGGTTATGGTCATTCCTTTATGGATGCAATCCTTTTACGATACTTAGATATTGTGGTTGAACTGTTGGATTGACCCTTACTATTGTAGACTTCAAATAGATAAGACTCAGGGATCTAAAACTTTTGAACGAAGTGTGAAATGAATCTTATAATAGAAATATTCGATTGCAATTTCATAGGAGTAGCTTTGAGGCCCCATAATTTCATTCATAATATGGATTGGTTATCCACAGTTCACATCCAGATTGAATGTTTTTTTGTTATTGGTGGAGTGTGTCTGCAATGATGGATCTTGGATCTCCATTATTAGTGAAAAGGAAACCCATGTAACACCTTATGGACTCATTCATTGAATGTTTTAACTGATTACTCATTAGTTTCAAGGATAACCCTTGGCATATTAGATTTTGTGACCTCCAAGTTTACAACATTGGTGTCAGAGTACAAGGACATATTCCCTAAGGATGTTAAAGGGCTATCTCATAACATTGGGATAGAATAATTTATTGATCTACACCATATGATGTCAATGATATCATTGCATCATTTTTCATGCATCCCGTAGAGCTCCACTTGTTTTCGGTGTAGTTGGAGGAACTGAAAAGGAAGGTATTTGTAATGTCCCAATCATATATCAATGGAAATTTCTCCATTTTATAGAAATTTCATATTCAATAATTCACTTAAAATAAGTTAGAAGCCTTAACAATTTTAAAAATGATAAATTAACTAAATAAAAATTATTTGTAGATGTTAAGTAACCAATACTGCTGAAATAGTAACTCCACATATGGAAATGTAATATGGACCTTAAGAATAGTAAACTATCAAACAAAATTGTAACATAACATCTTAATGTAAATACAAAATTTAGGTATCTTATAAGTCTACATATGACATTATTATGTCATAGTATACATAAGTAAATATTATAAAAATTATTTACTACGTGTTGGTATTTTTTGTAAGCCATGCATATATTATTACAATTTAAGGAATAGTTAAATTATTTAAAAGAAATTTCGATTCAAAAAAATGTATTTACTAATTAATATTATGTATTATTATGATTTTAATATATTATTATGAGACCTTAAGTAAATTTTCAATGTCATATAGAATTTTTTATAATTTAAAAAAATATACTATCCACATAAATGTGGATTTTATTTAAATGATAAATTATTCATATTTATAAAATTATTTCAATAAAATAGAGTTCATTTTTTATTCTAAATATTAAAATATGTTTCCAGTGAATTTTAATTTTTTTGAAATACTTTATTTTTTGCAGAATAGTAAAACATTGTAATTTGTAGTATAAATACATTATAAGAAAAATACAATATTAATATAGGAATAACTGATGTTATAACTGAAATATCGTAAAATCATCCATTATTTTTATATATTTAACAATTAATCTCAAAATATTCATAGTATTTAGCCAAAATAATAAACAAATGATTAAAATATCTTAAAAACACATATATACTACAATATAAATACCACCCTTGACCCACTCTTCTCCATACACCTCACATGCCTTACTGCATTCTTCATTTATTTCCAATACTCTTCCCCAGTCCCTTCCCCATTTCTAAGATATCTTTTTCTTTTCAAATTTCCAGAACCACTTCCCTATGGAGGTTCTCATGGGGGAGAAATTCAGGTATTAAAATATTCTTCCTTTTTCATTTATTTTTTTTAAATTGTTTTTTCTGTTCTATGCTCACATACGATAATAAAAATAGAATGATATATACATAACCTAAAATATACTATATTATTATCACATTAATGGATAATAGATCCAAAAGCCCTTTCTCTCTCTCTTTTGGTCTTTAAAGGAAATCATCCCACATAATGTGCCATTTTACTGACATTGGGGGAGATGTAGTTGGATTTCTTTTAAAACATATTATTGGATGTTAATGAAAACATTAAATGGTTTTAATGAAATTAAATAATTTTATTTTATAACACTTTTTATGTTCTACCAATAACTTATAATCATATTAATAAATGATAAGATAAATATATATTGTTGTGATTGAAAAACCCGACAAAATTAACCTAAAACCATCATCCTAAAATTATATATAATAAACCATCCCCATTTTATATAACAATATAATTTGAATGATAATATAATGTTATAAAGGATAATTAAGAAAATATAATAATAATTATGGATATTTAACTTCATTTAAACAAAACTCCATTCATTTATACATGTGAATCGATCATTAAAACTTAGAGAATTAACTCTCGCAAACGAAGTGATTATTCTACATAACACATAGAATGGCTAATAAAAGATCTTAATAAAATCAAAATAAATCATAATCATTTATAAATGGTTATATATTTTCTGATTACTTAATCTAATGTGGTTATAAAATATATTAATATGAAGGAAGCTTTCGAAACAAGGTATGTGGAATTCTCAAACCCAATAATTATTATTTGGATATTCCCTCATTCACCCAAATGTATTCATGGATATTCCTTAAAAATAATTTATTCATAATTATTTTTCATTTTCTGGGATATACATGTTTTCTAATTGAGTTTATTATAGATAAAAAACTTTCCAAAAAAACTATTGTTTAAAAAACATCTCAAGAGTGTTTCTTCTTCACTCAATGTTGAACAAAACTTACAAAGGACATACCAAATTTTTCAGGGTGATTCAAAAAGATTCATATAATAAAACATTATCATTATAAAACACATGTCCTACAAGGGTGATAAATAATCATAAATAAATCACTAACAAAAAAATCACATCATAAAATAATGGAACCATTATAAAGATAACAATCCATTTCATATTTTAGGTTTAACTACCAACACCATAAACATAGTGAATATGGACTCATAACATGTTTCCCATTATGGATCCTTATTCGAATTTCTCCTACTGTGAATTAGGAAAAACCTATTTCCCATTATTTATTAGGACACAACTATCTATCATACTAGATCAAGCCTATCGACTTGTATCCCACAGTCATATCAATATATAAAAAGATTTCCATACTTTATTAGAGCCAGGTATATGTACCAAAAATCTAAGATTTTTAATAAAAATACATATGTGTGCCACAAAATTAGAATAATTGCATCATATCATCTCATTAAAACAAGTTTAAACAAAATAAGTTCCATAATCACTTAATCAATTCACTAAAGCATTACCCAAGATAAATAATTGGGTTTCATAAAAATTTGATGAAAATAAATAATAACCATCCAATGAAATAATAAGAATGTTATAATTCAAAATTATTACTATTATATAATAATATTTGTCAAAATAATTCATCTTATATTTGAAATTATTTTGAAAGAACACATGGAAAATTTCTTCAATAATATACTCTATCCACAATGAAAAACAAATTTTATAACCAAAAGTTCACAAAAAAGTATGTAAAATGTTTCCTTTAGAAATATCCTTTTAAACATATCGTTATATCATTGAAACAATGATTGGAGATGATTGCAGGAATTCTATACATTCCATAAAAATTAAATCAAATATAACTTTCAAATTTCTAGTAAAATCCAAATATGAATTGTTTTGGAAATTAACATGAACATTGCATATTAATAGATTTTTTTAAAAAAATATGTATGGATAAAAATATGGATAATAAATAATAATAATTATATTCTGTACATTTTTTATATAATTTTTATATAACATTGTTTTGGATGAGAAATCCCTATCAGTTGGAAAGAAAAAAAAGAGGATTTTTTCATAAAAACAGACTTTTGGAATTATGGGTATATAATTTGAATAAAATTTAGGGAAAAAATTTATTAAAATGAAAAAAGTATATTGGAAGAAAATACATGAGTTTCTTGAAATATGGATACTAATATTTTATCATATTAATCATATACATAATCAATCAGGATAAATGATGAGATTGTATCATAAATCTATTAACTCATTAGTAACTATGAAATTTGAGAAACATTATAGAAATAAATTAAATCAATATCAATATATCATGAGAATAAATAATTTTATGATATTACACATACAAGGATATATAATACACCTCATAAAATAATTTTGGTTCAAAACCAATCATATGTTTCTAAGAAGGAAAATTGAGATAAAAATAACTTATCACATTGGAATCTTTTCAACATATAACATATGAAAGGGAAATACGAAAATGTATATTTAAATATCATCAATTTTTCAATCTAATATTAATAATATAAATTAACTGTAATTATATAAAGCACAAAGAGGATATAGGTGTTGAATATGGAATGTGACCCACAAAAGTAAAAAGTGAGACTAAAATCTCTTACCTAAGTCATGTATTTCATCGTACACAATGAAAACTCATTCTTAATAAATATAAGATTACTATTAATATATTAAATAACAATAAATATATATATCATACCATATATTGATTAATTATGAAAATTTATTAGCAATTTATTAAAAATTCAATGATAAAGTCAACTTCCGGGAAATAACAGCTTTGTATTTAATTTTTTTTGTTTTGAAATTATATTATTTATCAAATTAATTTGATAATGGTTTCATGATTTATATAATTTTTATCATTATATAAATAACACATATATTAATGAATTTTTTTTAAATATTAATATAGAAAATATAGATATTGATTGTAAAATACACCATTCATGGAAACTGAATGTCATATGTACGCATGAACACTATTTCCATTTTCTAAAAATATTCAATGAAAAAGGTTAAATAATATTGAAAATTTGAAAATATTTTCATTTCATATATATCACATAATTTTATTCTTTCATGTTTTTATTACAATCCATGTAATTTGAATGCAAATAATGAATCACATCACTTCCAAATGTGATAGTCCGCCGTACTCTTCAACGCTTCTATTGTACTTCCACACAACATAAATAAATAAGTTATATGTGATTTTATTATTAAATTACAATTTATTTAAAATAAATTTATTATATAAATATTATATACATCATTATATCCATCCAATATATGTGTTTCCGTAAAATCAATTATGTCGGTTCACAAGGCTGTAGTCTTCCATACACGCGAATAATGATTTCATAACTCCATTTATTGAATAGGATAAGAATATATATCATTACATTAACATAAAAATACATATAATTATATTTAAGATAAATAGGTTATTTTTCCATATTTTTTTAATAATAATAATTGAAGGAGGATATGGAATAAGTAATATAACATACTCAGTCAGGAGCATTAACTATTCATCAAAAAAATTATTTTAATTTTTAGAAAACATCTTGTGTGGTTGGATTTATGAAAATGATATGGATTACTAATTGAGATTACGTAATAAAGAATGTATTTTTATAGTTAATGGAAAATGAATTTTTTTGGATGTGTTGTAAGGATATGATATGGGTGGCATTTTATAAGCGAGGTGAGTGGTACACTTATAATATTTTAAAAGAAAAATGTATACCCACGTTTTTTACATTTAAAATATCTCTGAAATGTTATATAATCAAAACTATAAAATTTGAGTATTTAATATGACCATAAAATATTTTTTATAAGTTTATGGTAATTTTAACGATTATTTGTTTACATTAACCCTGATGTATACCCATTTTTACCATAAGCGTAGTAAATAACTTTTTCATTTCTGACTAATAATTATTGTAAAAAATTTATTTAACCATATTATATAATATAAAAAAATTATTCAAAAAATTTATATATTTTTTCAAAATTCCATTAACATAATAGGTAAAATTTAAAACAAAATCAATCCCATTTATATGATAAGAATGAGGGTTTTCAAAAATAAATTTTCCAAAATTTAAAAAGATTTTAGATCAAAACTCAATATTAATTCGTTTCCAATGACCTAAATTATATTAATAGATATATTATTGAACTGATTTATCTTATAAATTCTTAATATAAAAATTCTGAAGTTTTTAAATGATTTAAAATTTAATGGAAATTCTTAAAAAACTATTTTTCACTATTCACATAAAAAAATTCTTTTCATTGAATTCTATAAAATTAACTCTATAGTATTTATTGCATGTATATTCTATGAATTATGTTTAGTTCATAAAATAAATTTTCTTGAAGTGGTAAAAATTACATTTCATATTTCTTCACAAATACAAATATATATTTTTTTTCTGAAATTATTGTTTTAAAGACATATAAATACTTTATCCAAAATTCAGTACGTATTTGTCAATATTTTTTCAAAAAATAGTACCATTATAATTAATATTATTAAATAACTTTTTACTATTCGAATTTCTAAATATAATTTCTACTTTATAATGATTATATTAAAATAATAACATTAACAATATATTTGGGCCTTTTAAAACTCAGTGTTGTGTGTAGCACAAGCTAAACACGATGTTCCATGTAATGAAATATACACATGATGTTCTATGAAAAGAAATATAACAAATAAAATATATTTATTTCAAAAAAAATCATACCATCCTAGTGTGTTAAAATTTCAAACCAAGTCAGCCTCCTTAGATACATTCCAATGAACAATAATACCAACATCTTAATGTTCGGGTCACCCTATGAATAATTCCCTATTTTTTGGCCCATTTAAAAACATCCACTAAAATAAAAAGTAATATTCTTAGTAAATCATATTTTAATCCATTTCAAAAGGATCCATTTTGAGAAATAATTGTTTTGACCATTTATGTCACAGAATTTCAATTGAGGAAACTATATAATTATGAGGATATTAACGTATCTTTATATAAAAAATTATATTAATTAAAACCAAGATCATTTAATTGATTAATAAGAGATTATTATATCAAAAATAATTTTTTGGGTGATAATACTTAATATTATCCTCTTCTAGTATACAAAATTCTTACAATTATGATTTGATAATATAATCTCACACACAAATAATTAATCTGAATATTTTCATGTGATGGAGATATTGACAACTCTAACCTATCATATTACCAAAATCAATACACTTTTTTCACTTATAAGTATATGATAAGTGAAATTGATTGATAATACATCTAGATATCTCATTATATTACAATATTTAAACTAGAATATATTAATAATCACTTTATAAACCAAAAAAAGTGTAATCTAAAAAATAAATAATGATATATTTATGATTTCATGGGGACATTATATTAATACAGTGTGTCTTGGGATCAATCGGGATAACCACATGTTCCATCGTTTCTACAAACATGATAGGGTTAGATTCCATACATTTATGTTACAAATATTATTTTAGAAAAAAGACTCCATATTCAGGGATTATAAAACCAATTGAATTTCACCATTGTAATGTACCAAAAATAAAAAAAAATTACCCAAAATTATTAGTATTCAATCCGCTACCAATATCAATTTTAAAATAAATTAAATAATATAAAAATCTATATAAAAAATCTCTATTGAAATTAGAAAAATCACTATATAAATCTACATTGTAAAATGAGTGAAATAGTCTATTTATTCTGCCAAATCATACATCACACTGAATATCAATTGAAATTTTTATTTTTGGATTGATTTGGGACATATGGAAGCCATGTGATTATTCCACAAGGAACTTCATTATGGAGTCATGTCATCTGTCGACACACAAATTAGTGATGTCCCAAATACATCATTTACATATTCATGGGATAGTGATTAATAATGAGTTATTTTCATAATCAAAGTATTAATTACATAAAAAAACATATGACCTAATATCATACACCAATATCCAATAAAAATGTTTGAAATATTAATTATATAATATGTAATATAAACCTATGTATAAAAACCACCATATAAAATGTATGATACAATTAAATCCACCTAATTCAAATTTGAAATAATACAATATTTTATTTTGGTATCAATATAACAACTGGTACAACAAACAACTCCTAAAAAATGACATCTTAAAAGATGACTCCCTAAGGGGGCCTCCATTATAATATTCACTCTACTAGTTATACGTACAAACAACTATCTCCATTACCAATATACTCCCTTCCAAAAAAATCATATGATTTACATGAACATTTGGTGAACAATATGAAAGTATTCCTATAGGGGTGAGTATAAAACAAATAGTAATGACATCACAAGTAGTATAATAATTGGATAAAACAAATAATATTAAAAATCACAAATTATAAATGGGGTTTTAAAATATGATGTCTCTAACAACATTAATAAAATAGATAGAATCATAATAATTACTTATCAATATACCTATATCTCACTTCTATTTCACTCAACAAGTAAAAGATCGTACATATACAATATATAAAATAACAACAACTAATCAAACATTCAATAATAGACTCATATATCAATAATTCACCCTAAATTAACAAATAATGATATGCTGGTGGAAATAGGCATCTCCAAATATTATAGAAGTATTGTAGTAAATAAAAATATCAATCTGCCCAAAATTTGATGGAGGAAATGATAATATTCAATGATAGTATATTATAAATGTTTTGATACAGAATGAAATATTTATCTTCATTTATGTAAAATACTATTTGAGTAAATACACTTATCGAGGGTTGTAGATGTACATCATGGTACCCTAGGTCCATGCACTGTGAGTAGGTGGTGAGATGGTATGTAGTGTATCATTTTTACCCCAAATTCTTTGCAAGGAAAGGGAATTATTTTCACCACTAAAGTGAAAATCATCCAATTTATTTTCATATTAGGGATGTGTTGGGAAATATACATCTTCTCCCATAAAACCCACTACATTATAAAATTATATATACTAGATGAATTACTCATCTATATCTATCTCCCAGAAGAGATGATAGAAGAATTACTATTATCGAACCATCTTCTTGTTGTAGTTAAACCATATCACCCTAGAAAAATGAAAATATAGTTTCAAGATACCCTATAATGTATCACCTATATCTTCATACATCTACAGATGAGAAGGATAAATGACTACTCATCCCACACTATAACTAGTCATTGGGTTTGTGTAAGTGAGATAATTAAATTATCTTTTGATCATTGATATTCAACTATAAATAATTATATCACATCTAAGAACACAAAAATATAAACTCAATTATTATGAAACAATCCTTTTATTATAAAATAAATACATTAATAATAGGAATTTTGATAATATATCACACATAGATGAATCTTATTTATTAAAACCACAGTAATTAATTAACGATTCATTAAATGATATATTTTAATGTTAAATTATCTAGCTACCTATTTCCCTAATTAAATATATTACATTCCTCAATAAAAGCCTTGATTGATTGAACAAAAAAACCTTAAGGAAATCAATGTGCTCCCCAATAACTACCAATAGAAATGACTCATTGGTGTAAAGAATCAATGTCATTATACTTAAAATTCTATGTCACCATTACACTCACTATTTACTTTACTCACAAAAAATTAATTACATACATTTTCCTCTTCTATGAGGGTGTATCATTCATTGGGGAGAAATTATTCAATAGTGATATATTTACACTTGATCTTCATTAAAGTAAACCACACTATTTTCCATTAATGCCCCTTACTATATTTCCCCCATTCATTCTTATTCATTTCGTGGAAAAAAATTCATTACAAACCTAGATACAAATTTTATCATTTAAATAATTTAGGAAACTTCATTACATGAATCTTCCAAAAAAACATCAATCGTACACACTATTTTTTGTAACTACCAATTTTCATTCATGTAGATTTCTAACTCATAAAAATTGTGGTTTCAATTATCATATATGTCTATAAAATAATCCATCAGTTCATTAAGATTAACATTAATACCATTCTTTTGGTTTACTACTTATATTATATCTCTCACATTTAAAAATTATACAGATTAATTATTTCAGAATAAATTTCATTTCATTTAAATACTAAAAAATTAATTTCTTTATGAATCAATAGATAGTTCAATTATATTCATTAATCATCTATAAAATCATATCAAGAACATTGAGTACTCATTTATAGTAAAACTCTACGTCCTATGATGATGAAACTTATCACAATTTATAATTCTATATTGTATATATAAGATTAATAAACCCCTTTATCTACTATTATTATTATCAAATAATAATTTTTTCCATGCTGACATCAAAATATTTAAGAAATTGGAAAAAAAATAACGATTCACGTTGATCAACAATGTCATTAATATATTATCCATTGGATTATTCAAATGAAAAACTCATTCCATTTTTTTCAACACTAATGATTTAATATTATTTTTCAATAAAAAATTTCTCACATCAATACCTTAAACACAATAAATTTACAACCAATAATCTCATAATATAGAAAGCATGGTTTTAATCAGTTTGTATGGGCTAATAGGACACACACCGACACACATGGGATATATTTATCTAGTAGAGGGGGTTTAGGTGGTTCCACTCACATTTGAGATGGAAGACATCCATTATGTGTTATTTGTTCTTGTTTAGACCTATCCTCGTTGTCCAATCAAAATCTGATGTCCTTGGTCTACATGATTTTTTTTTTGTTTATGCTAGATATTTCATGGATTACATGGCCATATATATATATATCATGTGATCATAATAATTGGACTAAAACCCTTTATGGGAAGAGTTCCCCATATTTCTTTCACATACACATGAGATTCCATTGAAATAAAATTAATTTTATGTCTATCACACCCCATGGTTTTTTCTAGTAATTGGGTGTGATATAATCACTATTGTTAAATCCACATCATCTCATAATTTTATTAGGAATTTAAATGTAATTTCACAGCAATGTTATGAGATACAAACAACATGTCATGGTCATGGATACAAGGAAACAACTCATATATTCACATTTATATCCAAAAAACCAATGAATTACTTTCGACTCTCCTATAAATTGATTTCCAGTATATTACATAAAATACAATGGAATCATACAGTGAGACAGTGTTGTAAATTAGTCAAAATGTAATATTATATAACATTCAATCCAATAATCATGATAGAAAAATAATTATTTCCATTAAAATTAATTATTAATAATTCTAATTTCTAGAGAGAATTCTTATTATGGAAAAAAATTTGTATACTATATCTTCTATCGTATTTATCAGAATGATCTTAAATTTTCCTCAATGTAGATGAATTATGAAATGGTATATTACAATATATTTATTTATAGATTATTTTTTTGAATGATATTTAAATATGTTAAATTTACATAAAAAATATGATCTCATCAAACTATAATATTTCTATAATTTAAAACTTTAATTAAAATCAGTATCTATAGAATGGTTCAAAGACATAGAAAAACATGTATAAATATTGGTTAACAGTTTTAGGTTTTTTTCCTCATAAATTAGTAGAAATTATAATCCAAATATATATTTTTATTTTGTTTCAACCCATTCATCGAATTTTAAAAAATATAAATACTATTGAATTTTTCTTGATCTAAAAAAACACGTAACAAAATTCGGAATTATAATTCATATATTTTTTTCAATAATAAAATAGAGCTTATATAGAGGATATAGATTATGCAAATAATGATATAATATTACAAATAACAATATATTGAGTTCATATCTCTTTTTATTCCATGATCTATCATCAAATGGATTCAATATTCTCTTTAGATCAAGTTAGAATTAATGGTTTGGATAATATTTTCTTTTAAAATGAAATATATATTGTCCCATAAGAGAATTAATTTTTGTAATAAATAATAAGAAAAGTACTATTTAAATCCATTTAATTCAATATAATTTATCCACCACATTAAAAAAATCAAAAAAAACACACTGATGTAAAAAATGATTATTTTCTAAAATCTATTAAATAGTCCAATAATTGTTACCCTCATATAGAATGCATAATATTCGAATTATACCATTTATAGAAATATTTAGAATATTAAAAAATATTTAAAAACAACATGGATATATGTGGAAAAGTAACAGTATGATGAAACTAATTATATTATAGGAAACATGGGATGGTGGGAGAGTATTCACATGTCGCATATGTATTCCTATGGTTTATATAGGAAAGAATAGGTTTCAAAAGACATAAAAAATATTTATAATCCCAAATGGAATTATGGAATGACTTCCTACATAGTCAAACCATGGAGGTTTCAGAAATCCACTCTCTAATAGATTCATAATGGGTATCCTTCCATTCATCTCAGTCAACTAGTAACAACCCCCTATATCAATTATGAAGTGTTACTCCATGTGGAGGATGGATTGACCAATATATACTAGATCATACGACCCATTCATCACCTCTCTTAAATAACCCTAACTCCCCAAGTAAAACCCTAGTGATATAACAACTATATAAACTTCTCTATACTCATATCATAGTTTTCACAAACATATTCAAATAATAGTGGTTCTATTTTCCTTCTCATCATGATATGAATCCATTAGATCTAAATAACTATTATAATAAATTAATGTGTGAGTAGTGATATAGAATCATGGTTGTTTACTGAGGCTTCCCCTAATTTTGGGTCTAGTGTTAAATGTGAGGGGTAGGGGTGTCATATGGTTCTATTCTTGGATACTAATATAATATCCATTAAATAATTAATATTTAAAACCTGTTATATTAATACAACCATTATAAGATGTCATAATCAATCATTGGTGGCCAACTAACAACCCATTAAGTTCAATATTGATTTTAAGTAAGAAAATATACTATAATAAAAATATATTAAAAAATCATAATAAAAATAAACATAAAATCCAGACTCTTAATTTAAGTAGAGGGGAGACGCTCGTAAAATAATACCATGGAGGTACTACATTTACTCTAATATTTTCTATATTGATATACATCATAGAACATATTTCTTATCAAAATTACATTTTTTAGTTATTTATAGAAAAAAAATCCTATGTTGAGAATAAAGAACATATATTACTAATGTCACATCAAAAAAGGCATTATGTCACAATATATTCTACATTATTGCATTTTTAGTTCAAAATTTAATTCTAATGTTTTTATATTTTTATTATTATGAGTAATTTTATCTTTTCATCTTTTGATTTTAATGATTTTATTATACTATCAATTAAATAAGAATGAGACTAGTTATTTTCAAATATGACATACTAAGACATTAAATTATCCATATATTGAAGGCAATTTATCCTAGAAACTTAATACTGACTCAATATGATGCATATATATGGCTGAAAAAGTATTCCCATTTTGGATATTAACTATAATATGGTTATGAAACATCTATATGTTATTACCTATGATATGTAAAGGTGTATATCGATAGCACAGATAAATTTCTATATAAGATAACCTTATAAAAAATCATGTGAATAAATTTATTCCAATGTATTCATCCATACATGAATTGTATATCTAGAGACTACATTTCACCCTATATAACATGGCCTTACATATGTTTCTAACACATCTTGACTTCATGTTTTTATCAGTTATGAACAAATGAGTATATTATTATTTTTAAATGATAAACAATTTTAATAATTAAAATTTTAATATTCCTTAACGGTGTGTAATTTATGGATTTAATGATATTTAACATGATTAATTAGGTTCTATTTATTTAATATAGAGTGTTTGGGTTGCCAAAAAACAGGATGGTTTTACCTTTTTTGGGATATGAATTCACTGCATTAATGAATAACCAAAAATATATTCATATGATTCGTCATATGTCATATGATTATTTTTCCCATTCATATTTGGTGATCTATTAACCTTTAATTATGTACAAGAATCCAAGGATTATATATTCTAATTGTTGTATGAAGCCCTTTTACAATACATTAGTAATCTCCATAAAGTATACATTGAATACTATAATATTAATTACATAGTTTTACAAGTATCTTGGCTTTGTGTTTTTTATGTTTATTTTGTTTCTATTTAGTATATATCAGGTATAATATTGGTGTTATTTGTCTACCAAGTATGTTAAATGAACATCCTGGACCCATATGTGGTACCAACACCTTTTTCATCAATGGTTCAACATGTTTCGTTTAATATTTGATGAAGAACATGTCTGTTGTAATGTTAATGGTTGTTCCGGACTAATATTATGATATATGACAACATAATGTTATGTTCCATTACAAAATAATCGTCTAAAAATTAACATAAAAAATAGTGAAACTAATGTTACCACTATAAAATAATGTAACATGTGCCAGATCATAACAATACTCTATTTAATAATTTATTCCTCATTATGAGGTTGTGAAAATAAGTTTTGTGATTACATATTTTAAAGGAATTTTCTCAGGTTATGAATATTTGATCAACCAAATTTCATTGGGTCACAATAAAATGTTATTCTGATAACTTACAATGAATTTTAATGAATAAAATATGTTATATGATAACATATTATGCATCCATTTCTACTAAAAAAATTATCACAAATTCACTTCATGAAATTACATTGTATTAATATATAGTGTGTTTTACATTTATGGACATAAAATATTGAGAAAACGTATTGTATGGTTTTATACCTTGACAATATGTTACAATTTAAAATATTATCATCAAATTCAATATTATTCAATGCCAATATTTATGATCATTAAATTTTTTTTATTTTTTTTGAAAATAGATAATCAATTGTTTGTAAATTATAATGATTAATGATAGAAAATAATATGATTTCATTAATATAGTAAATATGAATGATCAAATTTTTATCGCATATTTATTAAAATAAATAGATATTTTATTTAATATTGTATTCCATTGTAATATAAATTTTTATAATAATATCAAAATTATTGAATACTGTATACAGTAAATTAATATCATAAATCTCTTATAGGATATTTTCTTACCATAAATTAGATGGTATAAATTTAATAATAAGATTTTGTTTTTATATAACAGGACCTTTAATTATAATTGATGTTATGATCTTCAATTTATATATGATACATAGGTTATGTGTATTGGTTTGTAGAATTATTATGATTTGGTCTTTCTTGTGAGTTAATTATCCATGGGTAAAGTGAATTTGGCTTCGAATATAAACTACCATGGCTGATAACGACATGTTCTGGAATGGTGGTGGTTTCCGTTAAATGGTTTGAGGTTTACTCATTTGAGGATTTTCAAAATCATTAATTTTTAAACATTTAAATGACTATATTATATACATTATGCATAAGAATAATTTTTATAAAAATTATTTTTTTGGATTTTATATTTAGGAGAGAAATAGAAACTATGGGTTTTGTAAAGAGTTTAGCATTAATAAAGAAAATGTTTATTAATTTGGTGGACATAATAGAGATTATAAAACTAAATTTTATGAAACATGAATATTGAAAAATAATAAAATATTATGTAATAAATATTTTATTCTATAAAATTGTTAGAAATTTAATATAGGTATAATATATATATTAAGGTGGTGACTATGAAACATGGTGGGTCACTAGTATAAATATATTGGGGGCTAAAAAAAATTTATATTTATCCTTGTACCATCCATCACACATGGGTCGAAATATGATTTTATTTTAAATCTCGGTAGGGAAAATTGTAAGAAAATGGTTTATTATAATTGTTCACATAACTATATAAAATGGGGGGATTAAGGGACCAGTTCAATTTTTCATTGCTTACCTCTAGTAAAACCCTAGATCAAACTTTTTAAAGGAAAGGATAACGACAAACATATCGCACGGTTTGGGAATTGGTGTGTCGGGTCCCTGTGTTCTACCAAAATATAATAAATTGAAAATTTATAATCATTATCCTTATAAATTAAATCATAACTTCCTCCCATATTCATTCATATTACATTATATATCCCATAATTTCTTTTTTTTTCAATTATCCATTGACTATTTGATGTTCATCCATAACTTTTCGTTGATTTCTTCATAGTGAGAGACAATTTCATAGGGTTTTTCCCACTCTTTTCCCACTCTTCCAACATTATTCTTTTTCATTTGCAATTTTGTTGACTAGAATCCCATGGGGGATGAAAATACGGTTAGGTATTATAGATGGATGGATTTTATTATTTTTAGGCTTTTTAGTAACATTTCATCCTTATTCTTCTGGATTCTAATTATGGTGATGTGTTTTCATTAGATATTACGTATGTGCCTCTACCAAATGGGTCTCTTACATTGAAATATTTTATTCATTAATTTACTTTGTTTTAAAATATTATAATTTATTTTATTTATGTAATTTATTATTAATATTTCAAACCAATGCTTGATTTAAATTCTTATTCATGGAGCGTCTTTAGAAAATTGTATTCATTCCCAATACATGTTAAATTTAATTTTTAATGAATGTAATTTTAAAATGAACAAATAAAGGGTGATTCATAATGGGTTTTCCCAAAAAAATTATTATTTAAGCGATTATGGTCATGGATTATATATATATTTGATAATTAGAAGAAGAGTTGGTAACCTAGGGGGATGTAATCCTAATATATATTATATATAGAATATGGTTAGTAGACTATTTGAGTAATTTTGTTAATGAGATATTTTTATTCCCTTCATGAATATTGGGATCAAAAGGCGTGATGTATATGTTGATTTCTATTGACTAGTGTTACTATTTCTAGAAATAGTTTCCTGGGATCAGTTGGCCAATGCCATGGTTATTATATTATATTGTAGGTTTCCCACTATAGAACTGGGATAATTATATCATATGTTCCATGGTTTCCAATTTGTATTTCATTATTTTAAAGATTCCTATGTTTTAGAACATGCCACTATTTTATTAAAAAGTTTTTTAATTAGATACGTTTTTCAAATAAAGTGTTTTATAATAAAAGTTTTCATTCTTGATAAACTACATTTCATGTTGAGAAATATTATTCATAGTCAAGGTGGACTCCTTATATAAATTTCCTAATACCGTACATATGCATTTTTTGGTAGGTAGTCATGTTTTTTGTATGAAACATGTAATATAAATCATGTCATTGTGTTTTTCCCCCTTCCTAATTATCTTCTTTCTTCCATATTTTAGTTTTGGAGGAGAATATGTGTCACATTGTAAAAACCAAAAAAACTTATATACATGAAATTTCCCATCTAATTTAAAAAATTGGAATTTTTTAATTAAAATAGTATAAAACACATTTCGCAAAAATTTAATTATTTAATTTTATTATTAATGAAATTTACATTTATTAAATAATTATATCGAAAAAATGATATAATTAAAATGGGATGATAAAAAATCAGAAAAAAAATATCTAGAATATAAAAATATTAGTCATATATATATCCTTGATTTTAGAGACTAAAAAAACAACATTATAAAATGAAATTTCGTATTAGTAATAACATTGACATGTTCCAAAATGGTAATATAGATCCCATGGAGGAATAGAGATAAATGATGAATAAATAAATTAATATGTATTTGTGGAGGTAATAAGACTATTTAAATATTAATATAAAAATAAGAATGGTAATATGATCATTTAAATATTAATATTAGAATTAGACTAGTAATATTACAATTACGAATAGTATCCCGACCATCAGAATTGAAATTTGTCCAAAAAATTGTAAATTATTATATAAACAATATTTACCATGAAAAATTTACCAAAATATAAATATTATAATTCCATAAATAATATATCAATATAATAACTCAATTATAGTGTAATATTAATTATGAATTAAATTAATTTCATAAAAAAAATAATTTTTAAATTAGTAATTAATATTACCTATTTAAGAAATTATTTAGATAATATTAGTTCTATTTTTTAAAAATTAATCTTAAAATACCAATAGGTTTTTTTTGGAAATTTTTAGAATGTATTAAATTATAAATTGATTAGTAAAGATGACATTTTTAAATAAAAATATGTTTTAGTTTCATTATGAATGATGTAATAATGATATAAATAATTGAGGAATTGTTAGATAAAAACAAACATATTTTATAAGATAAATCATTAATTCAAAATATAAAAAAAATTATTTTTTGAAACAAAAAAAGTATTTTCCAAAGCCTAATTTATAAATTTTTCAATTGAAAATCATTTTTTCGAATTCTAGTTAAATAAATTAATAAATTTTTTGGTGGAATGTATTAAAAGTATATAAGCATGATATAATATTAATATATCAATAATAATGTATAAAATAATACTATTACAATACTTAACTTGTAAAATATACTATACTGAATATTTTAACCCTTAAATACCTCTCTCCTAATATATAAATACACACTCTCCATCTCTTATTATCCTTTTCATGCATAAGAATGTTTTTTAGTCACTAAAATTTAATATTTAAATTATTTAAGAGATTTATCAATGAAACGATTTTAATAAGCATGTATGTTTCCTTGAAATTTCCATTAACTTTTCAACACACTTCCTCAATACTTACATTTTTTATCCAAGGAATCATAAAATTAATAAAATATAATTTCGTAAATAATTTTATGTCATTATACTATTATATTTATTTTTATGTTTTATACATCACTAAACCCCCTTATGATAATTCCATATTAATGCTCAATTATCTTCCTATGAGGATGTCACCAATTCTCTACATATAACGGCCTTTGTGGGTGATTAAAATAATTATTTTTTGATATAGAAATGTATAAATATAATTATTTTTAATAATTTAGAATTAAAATTACTAATTAATAAATATAAATGAAAAAATTCATTATCTTGGTAAATGATGTTATAATTTTAAGAAAACATAAAATACAAACATTACACCTATGACCAAGAAAAATGAGAACAAATACTATTATTATATTTTATAAAAATGTCATAAAGTAACATATTTAAATTTTGTTTTCATATTTTAGTATTTTTATTTTTATTATAGTGTAATGGAAAATGTGATGACATAAATAAGGTTTTATGTTATTGGGACACTTGAACCTAATTCATTCCTATGGTTTTTTACATTCTTGTTTTCTCCTTTTAATATAATTATTTTAAAACCCTTTATATTATTATTCAAATTAAATTTCCAATTTATTTGGGATATGAGTACATTTATCAAATTTAGATGACTTATATTCTATTCATAAGTCAATTTTAAAATTTTTATTTTTTAAAACATCTCATTGATTCGTCTTGAGTTTTTTTTACCTTCTCTCCATGACCTATAATCATTATCACAAAATTTAATGTAATTTTTTTAACACTCATTCTATATTGAACATTATAGTTTATTCATTGATTTATTTGGTATGACATATTTATGAAACTCATAACATTCTATGGGTTTATTTTATAACTATGATTCGAATATGTTTTTTCTTATGTAATGTATGATTATGATTATTTTATATCAAACTTGTTGGATAAAAATTTTATATCCCTCTAATGAATTGGGTGATTATATATTTATACTCATATTATGTATATTTTGTGTGGAATTTATGATAGAATTGTTCCAAACATAAGAATTATTTTTAAACACTATGTTATTATGATTCATTATTATTCAAATGCCTCATCACAAAAGTTTTTAAAATGGTCCTCTTTTACTTTGGATTATGATCATATGCTTATGTTTTGATAATTATTCTAACACATGTAATATATTTTCCCTTTCTTATAATACCTTACCTATCATTCCTTTCCTTATTGGGAGTTCATATCCCCTTATTTTTAATTTATATACATAGGTGATTACATGTACTAATGATAACATGAGATATCTTGGTAGACTAAGGAGATGAATTTAATGATTTCTAGTTTATCATATATACAAATCATATATTAATATAATTTTACAAAATTACATACCCTATAAATATTAAAATGTGTTATTATTATGTTATTTGACTTAATATTATTTAATAATATTTTATGAAGAATTCATGTAACTGTTGTAAGCATAAAGAAAATATTAGTTAATTTTTCTATTATTACTAGAATAAAATGATTCAAAACATAGAAATGAAGTTGAATACAAAAAACCATCATACATTTTTGGTAATTTGTCGAGTTTTTCGTTAAATAGTAATTACTCCTCTATATGGATATTTACTATTGGATTCAATATTAGTAGCATATGAACCATGGGGTAATAACCTTGAAAATGTTTTTTTCGGTATTAACTCAATCATCACACGATGCATGACAAGTGGGGCTAACTAAACACCAATTTAGACAATCATTTATAATTTAAATGGAATTATTTCATTACAATAATATACCATTTTAAATTTTATATTTTTAATGTAATTAATTATTTTGAGGTAATAAAATATTAGAACATGTTATCTAATAAACTAGTTTTGGGAATATATCCTAGTCTGAACAATGGTATCCCAAAAAAGTTTGATTTGGAATTTATTTCCAAGTGAGAATAAATTATTTATTCCTGATGTTTTTAAATTAATTTTTATTTCTATCCATTTATTCTCAAATTAATGGTGGGAAGACGAATTAATATAAAGACATAATAAAAGAGACACAAAAAATTCACTCATAACAAGTGAATGTTTTTTTTAAATAGTTTAATTTATATTAATTTATATATTTAATTTTTCAATAATTATTTAATATCTACCACAATCCCGTCCTTAGATATATCTATGAAAAAATAAAATAGTCTGATCATTGTAAAAAAAATTTACACTTCTAGTATAGAATGTGTGGGATGATATTTCTACTAAATCAAGAGATCCATCCCTTTGACTAATCTCAAACTAGAATATGTAGTGATTGGATCCTACAATATAGTTTTCAATTCAAATGTTTGGAAAATAAATCATCATTCAATATCTTATCCAATACTATACTATTGAAGAGATATAAGGAAATAATGAATCTATTTTTGAAAATACATCATCTGTTTCAGTGTTTATACCTAGTAAATAATCATATCAAGATAAAATGGTTGACCAAATGAAAATAATAAAAATTAGGGACATGCCCATTATGGGGGAGTATACTAATATATTACCCAAATATTTTCATGTAAATTTCCCCATATCATTCGGTATAGTTCACAATAGAACATTAACCCTGATCCACTTATATCTCTAAAATACTATATAGGACGACCTTGAAAGAACTGTAGGAGTTAATGATTTTGTTTTAATAGATGCTGTAACAATGTTTCATGCAGCCCAGTCAATCACATTGGGTTGTTCTTATGTTATTTATTAAGTATGAGGATGTATGTTTTTGTATGTGCATCGATTGACTAAGGAATTTCAAGATCATAATAAATAAAAATTATCTACAACTGAGGATTGATGAGTTTTTCAATAAACATCAAAGAGATTATTACATATCATAGGTGGTACATCATTTTGGATATAAATCGTTTAAGGTAAAGGGTGTACAAATTCATTATACAGTAATTAATACATGGTATAGAAACTCTGAGTTTATAATGATGGAATTTATAATGATCAATGCTCGTACAATAAAAATGGACCTGATTAATCGATCATTTAGAGTCTACCTATATAATTTTTTGTAGAATTTAGTTATAGAATTATAAATTTCTCTAGGATAGTGAGGTACATTAATAACATCTAAGGATTATAGAAAATACATTAGGGAATGGTAAAAATTTTGATAGGTGTAGTAAGTCTGAATTCTAAGGAAATAATCATGTTCATATGTAATATGATCACAAGTGAGGTAATTTCTATATTCTCCGAAAAGATAATGGGGTGTGAGTAATTGATCAGTCCCTCATGAATTATTGATATCCATTGTTTTATATATTTTACTAGATAATAAATTTGAATTTTGATAAAATTCTTGTGATTGTCTATACTAAATTAAATGCTAGACTAGAAAGGGGTAAATTAGGTGTGGATAAAAGACTATGAGGATATATTTGAAGATATGAGCAAGAGACTAATCACAGTTATAATCATCAAAATAACATCATGTGGAGTAGGATTTATTATATAAAATGGTTCTTAAATTAATGTTTTGGTCATGTGATAATTCACAATGAATGTTATAGACTATGGATTTTCAATGTTCTAGATCTATGAGCAGAAGTAACCAACATGTGACCATGAGTAATCAGTTATGATATTTTTATTAAAGTCAAATATGTGCTATCTCTAGGGTGAAAAGTGTAACATATATACTGATAAATGTATCTTAATTGAAAAAATAATATGAACATTTATCAATTATTATAGTTATATAAAATCAATGACCATGATTTCTTATTTCATAGCCATCCATGAAAGAAAAAATAAGGGTGTTGATTCTCTTAGTAAAAAATAACTGTCTACACTATCCTTGATGACGATTTATAAAGGATCAATATTCATATAGATGAAAAATATGGTTCTAGGAAATATAATATAATGAAATACATAAAACCCTTCCCAAATTATTTCTTAACAATTTATTCAGTATAAGAACAAGAATGCATAAATAAAATATTTGATTCTCCAAAATAAGGAAGAAGTGAGAGAGGAAGGGAAAAATAATGATGTTCATATTGAAAAATAATGATTCCTTCATTTTAACTATAATATTTATTATATAATATTTAAATATAATGAAATTTCTATTACATAAGGCTGATACCTCATCATTATCCATTAATCCTATAAGTACACTGATTTTATAGGATATTTAATATCTCTTCTAGTGGGAAAAATGGATAAGGGGATTTTTGGTTATACCTCATAGTTCATTGTATGTTAGTAGGTTAATTTATTTTGAAAACAAAATAAAATTGGATGATAAAACCATTATCCATACAAACTAGGATATGAGAAAACATCACAATGGAATTTGACGCTAGTGTCCTGACAAAATCCAAAGGATGATACCAGATATGGTTTATGGTGGATATATTCATCAACAATACCCATTTCAAAAGTATTCAGGAATATTTATCCCATGAAAGATGGTAAAATATATATATAATGAATTTGGTGAGGCAACATGTGGACCCACTCCTAACCATGTATGATTGTGATCCACTGTTCACATTTCAATTATCGAGATGTCTTCGATTGGATTGGAATACTAAATTGAACATTAGTACACCCTATCACCATCAATGTGATAGATAATTTCAAAGGAACATTAATAAACTCAAGAAAATATTGAGATCATGGAAAATAGAATTCAATGAAGGATGTGATAAAAAAACCCATATTTGAAATCTCATATTAAAACAAATTCTCTTCAGGTTTTTAAATATACTTATATGAAGATCAATATGGGATGTAATGTAGAACGTCCACATGTTGGGGTGAATTTTTTGATAAAATATTGTTGGACTTTATCTTCTATAAGTGTTGACATTGAAGGTTCAATTCAATCCTCATACATTAATGATTCTCATATTCTATAAAATTGATATGGTTAAAATCGTTATGGGGACTTATAGTTTAAGTTTGGAGAATAATTGTTCCTTAAAATAATACCTTGTAATATATAAAAGAGTTTTCAAAAAATGGAAATATCAACCCTAGTTAATTATCCCCTTTGAGATTCATGATCACATAGTAGTTATGTAATATCAACTAGTACTCTCACCTAGAAAATCTTATGTTATGGATGTGTTCCACGTATATCTCCTCATAGTCAAATGCTAGATCCCTCACATATACTTTACAATAGATATTATAATTGGATGATGAATTCCCCTATAAATAATATTCAATGTATATCTTGGAACATACAGATAATGTTCTATGAAACAGGAATACTCACTAATTAAAAGTTTTTTTAGTAGAATAAAAAGTATTATGAGGAAACATAGGATCCTAAGGTTATAATAAAATAATTATACCATCATCTATTATCATCATATGATATGATTAAAATGGTGAGGATGAAATTCAAAATTTTGGGATGAATGTTAGTACACATAATTTTAAATATATTTATATTTCCTTATAATTAAATAACTTATAACATATTCAAGAATAAAATATTTAATATAACACATGAATGAAAAATGAAAACACTTAATTTTATTAATATTGATTGTCACATTTAATAAAAAAGCAAACAAAATAAAATTTATATAATTACTATGTTACAATGAACATTAATATATAAAATAAATATAACAGGAAAATTAAAATCATTCTAATCTGCAAGAGTAAACACACCCAAAAAGAAGACTATAAAATAGAAACATAACATTAGTAATGTATTAAATATTTTAAAAAATTCAAAAATATTACAGTGAAAGGAATAAAGATGAAATATGATTATTGAAATTATGTTGTATTTATTTGATGTAATATTATTTTATTAATAGTAATATAACTATTGGAAGTGTAATATTATTCTTAGAAATAGTTACATCAATGTTTGAATGGTAAATTGAATTCACCACATTAAAAAATCTTTTAAAAAATATTTACCTAGAATAATATATAAATATATATATATATTAATGACATAAAATAAATGTCATGATTAGAAACACAATGATGTTGTAGGTGTATTTTTAGAAAACTATATTTTATGAAAAACATAATTTTAATTAAAAATTCTATAATATATAATGATATAAAATTATATAGATAAAATTCATGTTATTTTTCTACTTCACCACAATGAAATTCTCAATTGGTTATTTTTTTTGTTAAATTTAAAAAAATGAATCAATTTTGAGTGAATAATAAATATATTGTTTTTGAATAACCGATTTGTTCTAATTACATCATTCATGTTGTAATATAGAAATAAAAAAAATCTATAACTGTTTTCTTGACCAAATAAACATTCAATAAGTTATATGATTCAATTACAAACCATATGGGATTTTTTAAATCCAATATTTTTTCCAAAATCCTTATGTATAAGTTGTTTTATTAAGATCAAATTTATCATTTTGTATACATTCCTTTTTACCAAATTAATTAATTTGATGTTGTAAGGAACTAAAATCCCTAAAACCATGTTAATTGATTAATAATGAAACACTATGTGAAAATATAAATATTATAATTCATGCATTAAATATTTTTTCTTATTTATTGTTTTAACACTAAAATTCCCCTATCTCTATGTAAAAATACCCCCTCTCACTATCCATAGAAATCCAGATCACTGTCACATACTAAATTCAGATATTTTTCCATGAACCATCACCAATACACCTAAAATCCATAGGAATGATCTTTAATAACAGAACGCCAATCATTCAAGGAGTTAAGATTCGTAGAAAATAAACCATGCAAAGAAAGAGGTTATATCCATTCTTCTTTTTCTCTAATTTTTATCATCTCTTCCTCAACACATATATCAATTTCTATCCTGAACCATCTAAAATTTATTAAATATAATATAATAACTGTGTTAAATTTGTTACCATATATTATCAATATTATATATTTTATATATCTATTGAATATTCATTTGATAATTATTTGTTAACTATTATATAGCCATCAATGATGAAATTTCAATTTCTCTACATATCACCAATCATATGGACCATAATAATAAATTATTTTTTATATATAAATTCCAAAACGCATTTTCCTTTTTTAATTAATTCTACAAATGTAAAAATGAAAAAAAATTATAAAATTGAGATATGATGTGTTATGTTAAATAAAACACAATACCAAAACATTAAAACTGTGACAAAGAAAGTTATTTAATAAAATGCATTGATTATAATTGAACATGATTGATAAATTTTACATAAATCACTTTTTTTTCATTTTGTAATTAATATATGTTTACTATCCTAGATTTTTAAATGTAATAAAAAATTTGTCTTATGGTAAATGGACTCTTAAATCCAATTATTTTCTTTAGTATTTCCCATTCAATTTCATTAATTTTTTTATAATTGTTATAAAATAATTTATATTATCCTTTTAGTTATATTTAAAATTATTTTATAGGGATACTTTTTCTTCTACGTAATTGAGATATTTTCCAGGATTTATATAATTATTGTTCGAAAATAATGTTTTTAAAAATATCTCATTAATATGTATTGAGTTATTTCACATTATAATGATTACATGTAGTATTTATGCCAATATATAATGTTAAAAACATATTTTCACTTATTTTATTTTTAACATTATATGTTATTCATTAACATATTATTTATAGAAATTGTAATGAAACCCATTATTTTACCTGGGTATCTTTCCGGACTACAATTGTTATATGTTTTATTTTCATTTGGCATGAATATTTATGAATATTTATTATGTAGTGGGTTATGTGATATATCTCATGAGATTATGTGTATTAAACATGAACAAGATTCATACCTTGATCACAATAATAATTCAATTATTTGTTAACATATTTTATGCATGAGCACAATGCTAAATTAGTTCATTGTTGTATTATAACATCATGTAATGGTGTTTCATTACTAATTATATTGTCCATTAGATTTTTTATTTAACTGATCTTGTTATATTGATGATTATAATCCCATTCTTATGATTTAACTATTATTTACACAAATTTACTATATTTTCCAATGTCTATAATTCATTTGATTTCACTCATCCTCGTACATGGTTATTTGGTCAACCTAGTTTTAATGTATTTCTTCAGTAGATTAAATGTACTGAGAATAATTTAATATATTTATGAGGAAAATGGATAATGACTTAAATAATATTTATGTCTAGGAATGTACTAGTGTTATATGAAGCTAATTTTTCCATTATACCAAACTTGTTTATTCTATAATGTATTAATATTATGTTATTAATCAAAAAATGATGTTATAAAAATGTATGGAAATATTTGATTGTTATAAATGGTTTTTATTTGAACAATGAAGTGTATTTTGGGTAGCCCATCTTTGGGTTACTTTTTATCATTACCCCCAATAATTTCATGTTTTACAGTATTTTATCAATAGATATAAATCTCCATTGGTATGTGATAATATATTACAAAGTATGTCATTATGTTTATTATCATTATTTATCATATCATGTTTTTCAAAATTCATATTATAAAATTGATTTTTTTATGTAATGGTTATCAAATCATTGAAAGACTCATATTGGAATATCAGGAGGATTATGCGAATTGTTCATTATGATGCTTAGCGTGATACCATTCATAAATGGATAGATAGTGAGAACCTAATACTCTTTGTTATATTGAGGAGATCAGCAATTGGCATCATGACTTATGTATATGTGTCTGATGAATGGGTTTTGATGAACAATGTTGGTTTATTAAAAAAATGGTTTCAGATGGCTTGTGTTGTTGATAGAGTAGATTTAGTATGGATATTAGATCATATGGTAATGAGATATTGTTTTATTTTATTTCCTAACAAACTCTCCCTCATGATAATACCCGACTTACCATTGAATTTCCAGGGGTTTTCCTTTGATTTCAACTTTATTTTTAGTTTTATTAATAAAAATTGATGTTAATTTATACTATATATTTATTATGAAATGTAAAAATGTGTCATTTTGAAAAATATTTAATTTTAAGGTGAAACATGGAATGAAAATATTGCGAAATGGTTATTAGAAACTATATAGAACTCATTTGGTGGTGAATAAAATTATATTGGTGCTAATAGTTGGTTAGTGGTTTAGAAAACCATGTAGTTGAGTAATAAAAATGAGGATTTGTTTCAATGTTAAAAATTTTCACACTATTGGATTTTAATACCCATAGGATTGATGTTAATACATTTTTATGAAAAAAATAATTGAATTGATATGGATATATTGTTCAGTTTAAAAATAAATTTGTTATAAATCTTGTATATAACTTATGTTTTATAGATCCTACCTCTGATAAATGTGACTATGAAACAAATATAAAGAGTTAGGTACAACGTCTCAAAACGAAGAACTATAGTAGACCCAATCATTATTGATATTGACATCTGAACTATCCAATCCTTGGGAAAGGATTATTTAATAAGTTATATATGGATGGCGCCCATTTTTATTGTAGAGAATGATATAGGTATTTCATGGTGACAAAGGACATCAAGTGTCTATAGAGAGGACAGAAAGGATTTAGCATATCCTATTTTTATGTATGATCCCTAGGGACATTAATGTCAAACTCAAAGCTTATTTATTTTAAAGAACTTGTTCAATGTGACATGATTCCATAGTTATATCCCATTTTTAATCGAATATCACCTAGATCACATTCAAGAAAATATTCAATTTAACATTATATTCTGAGATATTGAGGATGGTGATGTATTTTATGTTTTTTTAATATAGTGAATGGGAACTATATAGTAATTGATTGTTCAACTCATTATGTAAATGTGTTTTATCATTATCTGAAGATCATTACAAAGGACTATCTTAAGGCTTGACACTTAGAGATTGAGTAAAATTCATAGATTTAGCTGAATATTATTTTTTATTGATTTCCATCCTATGTAGCGTTGTTCAAAAAATTATTTTTGGAATATAATGATGTATATTTATTGGAATGTCTCATTGGTGCCTCTTATGTGGAATGGGTAGTCATAGTTCCTTTCTAGGAAAATGGAAGATAGAGGAGTTTTCTCAATATTGTTATGTATGTACCAAATGTTCATTATAATTTTATCCAATTGATTCATTTTGTTTCATGGATGTGACAAAATTCATTTTTGGTAAAGTAGGATACTCCAATAAAAAGTTAGAATTATCTCCCATGATATTCAATAATTTTTGGAATCTATATGAGGACATATATTTATGAAATGTGTCTTTAGTAGTGTATATGTGTTTAATCATCATTTAGTAGAGGGTCCCATAATTATTTTGATCTATCTAAGGGTATTGGGTCACATGATCAAACTAAATGGAAATATTAATCAACTAATAAGACATTAGGTGGATCCAAATGTGAATGATTATATATAGATGACAATATTCCATATGATTTATATTCTATACCATATACAGTTAGAGTAATAGTGTTTATATCCACATCCATAAATTTTCATTTGTTTGATATAGGAGCACCCCATTCCTTGATTTCATTTAAATTTATTTTTCACTATGGTATTTGTTCTAATTTGATTCCATTTATATGGATATTTTACACCTTTGAAATAGGTGAAGGATAAGTTTTTCATGATTCTATATTGAGAAGTGAATATTATTTATTTTATTAATTTCAGGGTGTTTCTTAAACCTAGAAATAAATTTTTCTTATCACATTACTATAATGGGATTGAAAATATATTTTATGGAGTATATTGATTTCTATCAACCAAGGGATTAGTTTCACTGTAATGTTGTGGTAATACTAGTCTCCCAAGGTGAGTAAGATTCTAATACTACTATATTAGAACCTTTTGTGCTTGACATTGTATTGGTAACTTCCTAATTGTTCATTTTTATCTTTTATGTGGTGGAGCATATTTTATCTAGATTATTTTTAATGAGGATATAATGTTTTTAAAAATTATTGTGATAAATTTTTTTAGACATTCTCCTCTGTATATGGTTGATTTTACTAACACACAACTTCATAAGATGATTTAGAAGACATTTCCATCTTACCATAAAATCATAGTAAATTAAATTATTGAATGTTTGTATATGGTATCTCAATATCAAAGAATTTATTTGAAAAATGTTATAATCATGAGAATAACCAGTTATATTTGATGATATTTTGGATGGAAGTCTCATTATTTTCATCGATTACTAAAAAAATTATTATGTAGAAAAAAAATCAATGTTTCTAATAATTATGATCCATATGGATAGATTAGGGTAGCTAGATTATTTTTACATATTTATTTGAGATTTATATATCATTAGTTGGTGGTTCTGAAAGATATGTTTTCTAATACAACATTCAAGAGATGAAATGAGCACAATGAGTATTTCATTATTCTACAAAGCCATACCAATGCTCCTACAATTTTTATTTCCTTAAGGATAAATAACTATAATCAAATTTTGTATTATATCGTAGCAGTGTATTTTTATAACATCATGATACAATCAAATTCAGGTAAGGAACATATAGACCATCTATTTATTAGATTGGAAACCTTGAGAGAGAATTTCTTTTATAATAATTAATCTAAATGATAGATTTAGTTTATTAAGTGTTTATATTGTGTGATGATATATATAAAAAGGGTGTTTATATGAATGTTAAGAGTATGTAGGTAGTGATGTTCTTGGAGCCTCCAAATAATTTGTTTATGATCATGGGATTATTTTCATTAGCTAGATAAATTATGTGTTTAAGTCGTGATTTTTTCATGTCAGATTCTCCCAAGATAGATTTTTCCAAAAAACAGAGTGAATTTTGATTGTGTTGATAGGTGTTAGTGGTATTTTGAAGGGATTATATTTACGTTATCTTAATCATCGATTAGGATTCTCCTTATTTTGGGACAAGATTCTGATATGTATTTGGATTCTTTAGGATTTTGATTTTGATGTGTGATAATGTAACCAGATAACATGGTGGATTGTGTCCCTCTCTAATTTTTATCTCATGAGAATACAAACCACACTCATTAACTAGAGTTATAAATGGTGACACACATTTTATTAACATGTAACAACTAGATTTTGGTTATAAATTTATGGTTATTTTAAATCATAAGATAGTAAAGTATATTTTCACCAAGAGGAATCTAAATAATTGGCAGGGACATAGGGCAGATTATCCCCATAATTTTTATTTTAGAATAGCATATAAATCAAAAAATTTAAATATTGCAGTAAAAACATTAGTATAAAATAACAACCCATATTTTGAGAGATTTATATGAATATTATTTCCTTAAGCGATTGTCTACTATGATGCATTTGAATGTGGAAGTGGAGGAAGAGAAGGAATTTTTGACCTATGTGAATGTCATGACTTCCTTATATAATCATATTCATCATAGTTAGGTAGCAGATTTATATTTTCAATTCTTTTAATAATTTGAAATTTTTGAGAGACACTAGTTTTTTTGTCTCCATCTCTGGAGGGTGATTTCTTTTAATGAGGCTTTTCATTTTTTTGGAATTGATATAGGAGAGTATGGTGGTAGGAAACTGGTTTAGTTGGTTCATTAACCCATGGGTTACCATGTTGTTTAAATATATGAGCCATCAGAATTTGTAACCCATGATGATATGGTTAGTTTTTGATTATTTTTCTCAATTCGTCACCTTTGATATGATCAACGATAAGAATTAGAGAGTCAATGGTCCTCTATAAACACACCATAATTTATTATGGATGTGGGATAATATTTATATAAGTTTTTTTATCATCGTTCATTAGAGTCCATGTTTGAAGGATTTTATTTTAGAAATTATTGATAAATTTAATAAATGAAACCATTTCCTTACAATCATTGTGATTGTGAAAGTGAAAGATCTCAGACACTGATACATTTTAGAGATCAATAATATTCATAAAATGGCATTGGCCATTTTTTTATGTAGACCCTAATTTCACATCACTATTTTTGAGAAATCTCTAAGATGTGATCTATTATCGAGTGATGTTAAGTATGACGTATCAACCTTAGATATATGTTTATAATGATCATGCCATCCAAAAGTAAAAGGATATTTTTCATGAGTGTGGGCTTTAAAATGGTGGTACTCTTAATAATCAACAACCTTTGGTCAATTTCTTTTATAATAATAGTTATTCAAACAAAATTAATAAGGATTCCTTTGAGTATCTATATAAAAGACATGTTTATCACATCTATGTTGTTTGGAGTCAGGTCACCACTCCTAGTTAGGGTCGAGTATCATTCATGAGATGATATAGAATGTGTAGTATATTTGAATGATGATGTTGGCAGAATAGAGTTTTCAAAAATATTATATCATTAAATTTTTACTTCTATTAGAATTTATGGCTAGTTGTTAGGTTTTTTTGAATGTTTACCCCGAGTTGGCAAACCTTCAACATGAGAAACTATGTAATTTGGAATTATGATTTTTTGGTAAATTCAAAAACATGGAGAATCTCATGAACATGGAATATCAGTTGATATTTCAATCTAGGTTGATGTACATTTACAATTTTTTCTACATATCCCAACTAAAAAATATCATATGTACGAATCCCTTGTGATCGAGTGGCATTATTCAGAGGTGGGACCTCACACCATTTTAAGCTTGTTTGTATCATAAAGTATAAAAAATGTGTTCTTTGATGTTTTCATTCCCTTATTTCATCTAATATTATAATTTGGATTATATATCTATGAAATTTCAGGGTTTGGAGCATGGGTAAGGGTAGTGGCCTAACATTTTTATTAATTTAGAACCTTACAGACATTTTTTCAGAATAAAGTGGCATGGTGAGGAGAATTGTGAAACCATCTATGTCACTATAATAATATAATTTGAGTAATATATTCATAATTATTTATAATAATAGTTTTATGGAATATGGTGTAAAAATATTAACTGTTTAGAAAATCAAGATAGTTTGGATGGTATGTACACAGTTATTCAAGACCTTGCCAATAAACATGAAATGTGGGGTTTACAAGGCCAATGTTATCTTTCATGGTTTGTCTATTCAAGTATGATCAATATAAATATTTTACATCTAATTTTAAAAATGTATGGTGACCCACAATGTTGGAAATGGTGTTGGAAAACCATGTGTCTTACATAAATAAGAAAAAATATAAATATAAAATATTTCCACATATGATTTATAACATTTTTCTACCAATCATCATATAACTCAAACATCTATACCATTTCTTTTCCTATAATATCTTCCTCTGTGGACTGGGGGTTGTTACCCTTGATTATTATAAAATATATTCATTGTGAGGCTCTTTTTAACATGATTTACTTTTATGTTTTCCTTATCAACCTTTTCAACCTTTTATCTTTTATTTTTGAAGCCTATAATCCCATGGAAGGCCAACCCTGGGGTAAATAATTAGTGGTTTATGATTTTTCATATTTTTTAAGGATTATATGTTTCATACATTCCCATTTATATTTGTTTCTATTTACAGTAATGTGATTTATACATATTTGAGGAAGGTTTCTACACCTGATGGGTCTCTCCTATTGAAAATATTTAACTATTGGATTTTTTTGTTTGAAAAGATAAATTACCATTGATATGAGTTATAGATGGCTTTTATATGATTGATTTTTTATATAGCTATCATGAATTAGAATTAAATTAATTATCAAAGTGAATCATTTAAAATTTGATTTCTTTATGCATTCTGGTTAGAGTAAATGTTCTAAAAAATTTGATTCAAATGTTATTTTAAAGAGTTTTTCATATGGTTTTTATGATGGATTCTTTAATTAATTGATTTTTTATTATGGGATTCATTATTATATGTATTCTTAATTACTAGAATAACAAGTGAGTGCATGGGTGATTAGGTAACCCATATTAATTCAAAATCTAGTATAGATTTTTTACTAACATGTGTATGTATCCCTATTATATTGACTATGATTATAGAATGGTTTATTTCCCTATTGAGGAAATTGATTTCTAAAGGTAGGGTGTCTATGTTCTTTTATGAGAACTATAGTTTTGAGGGTTAGTCCTTTTTTCATTAGATCCATAATTCAAGCCCATGATATTTTCTGTTTATATTAATGACCATTACATTATTTCAAATAACATATTTTATATTCCATGTTTGATTCTATTTATATAACAATTTATTTATTTTTAATGTCGAAGAGTTAAGATCATTTTTGAAAACAAAGGGGATTTATAAATTGTTTTAAATGATGGTTTCTTCAAAGAAAGAATTTCAAAACTATAGAAATTTTTTTATGTTTGGAGGCATTATATATATTCATGGTTTTATTATACAAGTAATTTACTCACACATTACATATGCATTTGGAAAATTAAGTCCAGGTAAAGGTAGAAATAGGTAAATGTGTTGGAACGATGCTAATTGGTGGCTCTTACTATGTCGTTCTATACTTTTTTATATTAATGGAGATGACTATAGGTCAAAATTAAGGTTGGAATCATATAAAATATTTTATTTTACATTGATTGGGGTTACATTATATCGACCTCTCATAAAATGAATTATATATTGGTATTTTTTATACAGATACAAGTGTCATTTGGTTTAAAATTGTTTTATGTTGTTATAAGTTATTATGGTTATTTTTATAAGGGATTGTATTATATTGAAAGGACATTATATTTTAAAAATGATTCAGTCATGATTTGGTCATCTATTTTATAGATGGGCCATGTTGAAATCCTAAGAGGTATATATGTGTTGTTTTTTTACAATTTCAGGTTGAAATCATTCACTAATTGTTATATTATAATACACTAGTGTCTACCACAAACCTATTTTGATCCAAAACATGCTTTCTTACTTGTGGAAAATTATCTCATGTGATGTTTCATATTGACCAATGTTAGTTCATTACAGTAATATTTATAAAAAAAAACTTTTAAATACTTATATTGAAATTCCATCTAGAGAAAAACGTTTGAAAATAATATTCATTAATCTGGGTTGGTTACATCATAACTATGTGCCCTTGGATTATCTAATATAATCTATGAAAATAATGATTGTTCCTAGTAAGATTAGGCACTCATTTTTTGAATTGAATTTATGTTTCACTATCTTGGATATCCTAATATTATTAAGCTAATAGTGTAATGTACCTGTCTAGACCTATATTATGGATTAGGGAAATGCGTTCATTATTCAACTATCAAATAATTATAAGTGAAGTTTTTGGGATAATGTATTTCATAAATTATTAAGTGGATAAATACATATCACATTAGACTCATTAATTAATGAAATATAGATCTAGGATCACTAAATGGATATGATATAAGGGATAATAGTTTTTAATTATAGTAATTTCATTAATAATTCGGATGAAAATATATAAAACAAGATATGTATATATATATTAATTATATAAAACATCATGATAATAATTTTAATATATCTAATATGTATATGATATTAAATAGGTTATGGTTTTTATCTAGCATAAATATGTCTTCCCAAATTGAATAATTTTAAGCATTTAAATGTGATTTTTATACAACTAAATTCCTTCAACTCAAAATCAAGGGTATTAGATATCAGGTCTACATATCATATTTATATAGTTAAACATTTATTTATAGATATTATATAGTGGTTTACTGGAGAATTTTATCTTCATGTTATAAAGAGGGAAAAAATTTCATTGGAAGTTGATGGTTATGAATAATATCTACCCAGTCTATTAATTATAGTATTGAAGAACTATTACTATGATCCCTACATTAATATAAATTTTACCTATTTTAGTTATAAAATATTTTTTTCATTCATTATTAAGATCACATGTTATTCTTAATATACGAATGAAATTTTTTATTACTTTAGGAATATAATAAAAATTTTATAAATTTTTGATAGGGATAGCCCAACATTACTTATTTAGAATAATATGGTATGTGTTCATTATATTCCCACGGACCTATATAATATTCAAAATAGAAATATTAATTAAAAATACATTCAAATGTTACATATATATATATTTTTCACAAATAATTTTATTATGAATCCTTTGATTCAAGTCAATATTTCTTATTGGGCTAACTGGCCAAAAAGATTTTGGAAAAGTAAAAAGGGATAGGGATTTTATAGAACTCATAAATATTGATTTTTTAGACCACAAAGACAAAAAAATAGATGGTAATTTGATTACATCATTAACATTAATGATTACTTTATTTGGTGTGTTTATGTGTTTTTTTAGAAACTAGTATGAGACTTTTGAAAATTTCAATTAAATTTAGAATGAAGTATAGAATCTACTATGAAAAAGTATTTTGTTTATATGATATGATTGGTTTTGTGAATATATAATCATTTATCAATAATCATCCTTGATATTGTATAATTTTTCCACATATAAAACTTTCTAGAACTCCCAGCTGGAATGGTGTGACTAAGTGGAAGAAGTGTATTATATTTGACATGGTTCCATAAAATATGATTTAGTGAATCCTTATTATTTCATTATGTGGATATGATATAGAAACTAATTCATTAAAATTGAAATAAATTACATTTAAGGTAGTCATAAAGTTACCATATAATATATGATTTGGTAATAATCCAAATTTATCTTGATTCACTAATTTTATTTTTCAACAACATTTTTTCATTAGCCTCTAAAGGTATTATATACCATTATGTATTCATATATATTTACTATATTTTGAATTACTTTCATGGTTTTCTACTTATTAGTTAATGTGTTTGTAATGCCCCAAACATTTTAGGGTATTACTCATTTGAATAAATTCTACTCAAAACCTATAAATAACTATGTTCCATTGAAACAACACTCAGCTATTTAAGAGATAGTCAAACACTATCCATTAAATAAAAATTTACCACTAATCTGTTTTGGATTTTGAAAAATGGTCATCTAGAGTTATGTTCAGTAAGTCATTTGGATTCCGATAGAAAAAACGTGATTTTTGGTGAATAGTAACATAACATGATGAATAGTAATGTGAATTTTAATATGACTCTTATGAATAGTAAAAAATGATATTATTTTATTTTCATAAAGTAATAATATAATGGGATCTTAATTAAATATTCAACGTCATAAAAAACTAATTGTTCTTTTATGATTGTTATTTTATGAATTAAAAATGACTTAAATTAAAAATTATATTAAATATATTTAGAAAATTATTTTTGAAAAATGGATTTCGCATTTGAATTCATCACGTCAAAAAATCATAGAGGTGCATTCTTGGTATTTTTCGGGAATTCATCAATTTTTAATGAATATTGAAATTTGGTTAATTACCGTATATTCAATTTATCAGTTAAATACGCTATATATGACATCATAAGTGATTTAAGACAACTTTATTCATACTCAAATGATCTTATTACAATTAGGGGTCACATGAAAAATACTATTGGTTGTCTTGACAGGAATAATAAAATAATGAAATTAAATATTCAAAATTTACCACTCTCATCCACTATAAAAGCCCCAAACCAATACCTCTTTTCTTCACTTCTCTAATCCTTGAAGCTCCTCAACGATCTGTCCAATAATCCTTTCATTTATCTTCCACACTTCCTAGAGCTTCTAGTCTCACCAATAGAACAAAACCAAAGTCCTTAAGAAGGATCTCAACGACAATAGATCAAGAGGTAAACAACCTCTTTTAATTTTCTTTCTTTTGTTTCATTTTATGTTATTCTATTCCATTCCATTTTGTTTTTTTTGGTATATTTCATTTAATATTATCCCTTACTCTCAGTATTATTTATGAATTATGATAAATTCCATTCCTCTCATCAATCTATTTTTATGAAAGTTTTAGATACGTCGTTAGGCTACCGAATTTTCGTGAGAAATTTATCAAGTTTTCTTTTATTTTAAGATTCCTTTATTTTATTTTTTTCATCACATACTCTTGTTCAAGAGGAATGGAATCTCCACGATAGTTTATATTCTATATTTTATCATGTTTATGGAAAATTCCTCATCATTATTCCTCTCCTCTCCCACATATATTACGAAATAAAAACATTGTCTGTGATGTGAAAAATTACCGATATCGTGGACGATGTAATTTCAATTTCTATTAATTCTTTCAGTTCTGGTAATGAAACCAATTATATGGTTGAACCAAGTCATAATATATGTGTTTTATCATGATTAATTTTCAAAAATCATTACACATTCATAATATGGAATAATAATACAAAACAAGTTTTTTGAGCACAAAACTGCCAAGCCAAATTCATGTGTTTATTTTTAACTCATCGAATGAGTCATCCTCATTGTATATTACCAGAATAACTATAATATCATTTATTACTCTTACAAATAAATTATATTAACAATTTTGGATGTTTAACCATATTTGAAATCAACTACCATTCATAAAAGTAAACAGAGCCTGAAACCAAGTAAGATAATGCTTCCAAAACAATAAAATTGAATCTCTTTAATCCATCAAAAATGAATTAATGAAACTAATCAAGTTTTACCATATCAATTACATATAAAATTGGTTCGATAATTATGAATTAATAATCCTAATTTGTTTATTCAGTCCATTAATAAAAAGTCTATAACACCTTAATGCATAAGGTAAGGGATCCTCTCTCTCACTTTTGTTCAAGAATATCCACTTTGTTGTAACTAACATTGAATTGTGCACATAATAATCCTTATGTGGTGTACCTACTGCCAATTTGCGATCAAATTTCATTTGTAATTGTATATTCATTAAATATCCATAATCTCCTGTCATTGATATTTTTATTGTCTATACCGTATGCCATTTCACATACTGTGTATATTTGGGATGTTATTGATGAATCCATATTCAATACTCTATACAGATATTGATAAAGAATATTTATCATCTATTGAATTAATGAATATAGAATAATTTGGAAATTTAATGGCGAGTGGGGCCTGCTATAGCCCGTTAAAGCATCGGCAGGTCTCATGAGACAATTTTGTTGGCGAAAAACCCTTTGAGTTTGTTTCCAAAATCAGACGAGTTTCTACCTATAGAACTAAACCGTTTTAATGGTATTATGGTTTCATGTTCCTGATACATGACATTCAATAAATAAGAATTATCATTATTCATTATCATTTATTACCATTATTATCCATGAGGTTTTCACTATGACAAAATCTATGGATGCAATTTCATTCTCAGTTTATTAATGGCATTAATTTGTCAATTATTCACTATACCATGTTGTTTATGTCATATTTATTATGATTCAATATTTATTTTACTCATTCATCCGCTATTTTTAACTGTTATTGGGAATTTGAGCTCACCCCATTCATTATCTATCTTCAATAGTTGATTAAGAAAATGAATTTTATTGATTTCATGTGGATACAGTTTATTGTTTTTGTTTTGTTTTGAATCTTTGTAACCTATTTTAATGTAACTTGAGTTACATCTATATATCACGTTTCTTCAAGACTAATAAATTGATTGTTACTTTAGGATTATCATTCCTTCTAACTATGCCAATATCAAAAGTAATGCATCGTCTCCATCCTAGGAGGGATAAGGTGTTACAGTTGGCATCAAAGGAATTTAGTAGGAAACATGGGAAATAGAGTAGGAGATTTATAGTAGGGAACAAACCCCAAATGTAGTATTAGTGGATTTATGTACAATAACATCCTGGTATATTGTTAATGAAGAGATTATGTGAATCTTTCTATAAAATACATCCATTTATGGATACAAGTATTTAGATGTGGCTCTGGCCCAGATGTACCTAGGATTTCAAGCTCTGACAAGGACTTTCGGGCATCACCCTAGGTATCCTATTGCACGAAAATGGGCCTTGTTGCAGTCTTGGTTACGACAATCCTATGGGATATTCTAAGGATAATTTAAATTTCCTTTACAAGACATTATGAAAGAGTTTAATGTTATTTTTTCCTTAGAGGAACCACATTTATAAAATAAGTTATTCATAGAATTTCAATATCTGTTGAGTTCCTTTCTATTTGATATACATAATGTAATCTAGTGTATCCCATTATTTAGAAATGGTGTCTAATGGAAGGAGGGGAATCAACACTAATGGGAAAGGGATGGATCACTCTACTGAGCAATTCAACAACATCAACATTGGAGGAGATCATATCATAACCATATTGGGACAACATACTCAAATTGTAATGAATAAGCATTCCACACCTGTGTTGGATCGTTTCATGCGGAAGAAGACCCCATCATTTGGTGCGACTACTAATCTAGTTTTTTCTTGTCAATGTATCAAGTCCCTATAAAATATATTCATAGTGTTAAAATGCAATGAAAATGAAAATTTAGTATTGGCAGTATATTGCCTCAAGGGAGATGTTGATCAATGGTGTTCCCTGATTAAAAATATCATAGAGGAAGAAGAAAAAGAAGACATGGAATGGAGGACTTTTAATTACATATTCTTTGAAAAATATTTCCCTCGTAAGCAATGAACTGAAATGAAGAGGAAATACATTGTCTTGAAACAAAGGGAAGAAGATAGTGTTGTTGAGTATGAGGGTACCTTCACAAGGCTGGACAAGTATGATGTAGATTTCGTATTTGACTCGGCAGTCACGATTGATCATTTATTTGATTCTATTAAGCCAGGTATTCAAAGGGCACTGACATCTCAATCATATTTATCATATGATTAAATTATATCATGTGCCATCAAAATAGAGGAGGAGTTTCCTAGATCAAACCTTTTCAAAGGAATATTATATAAGAAGCGGTACTCTGACAACAAAGGAAAAGGAGTATCACCAAAGAATATCAAGGTAATGAAGGATTTCATGTTAAGCGGGAACTGTGTAAAGAGTAATCTTAGGAAATGCTTGAATGTCATGGGAGTCTGCTATAACTGCATAGAAAATGATTATCAATCCGATGAATGAGAGGGGAAGATACAATTAAATGATGTTCCACGCTATAACTATAGATATATTGGAAACTATGAAAATTATTTTCCTAAGACTCAAAGAAACATTCCTCAGAAAAAGCCAAGAGGACAAGGGAGAGCATATGCGATTACAATCGCAGACGTTGGAGTTCCTAGTGACGTGATGGTAGGTTCATTAATTGTATCCTCATACTTTGAAAATACATTATTTGATTCTGGATCATCACATTCTTTTATATCTTATCAATTTTCCAAAAAAAATAGATCTGTCTAATTTGATTTAATAAAGGTGTTTTCAGCCAAAAACAATATGGGATGTATCACTACAACAAAGGCAGGTCGACTACTCCCCCTCCAGACACCAAAACGTGATTTGGTTGCTAACCTTATCATCACACCAATGACTGAATTTGATATAATTCTTTGTATGGACTAGCTGTCAAATTATTATGTGGGGATTTATTGCCAGAAAAATGAAGTGACAATTTTTAATAATGGTGTATAATATCTTTTCATTATAGGAGATACTTCACCATCATATTCGTATCTAGACCCACCACCAATATCTATATTGAATGAAATTCATAAAGATAAGGAGAATCCAATATCAATGGGTGTGGAACAAAATCATAAAAATGAAGATGTGCATATAGTGCAAGAATACATTGATGTGTTTCTAGAGGATTTACCTGGACATCCTCCAGATCTTGAAATTGAGTTTTCCATTTACATAATTCTTGGTACATGACCTATATCAAATACCCCCTATTTAATGGCCATAGTGGAGTTGGTGGAGATAAAGAAATAACAAGAAGAGTAGCATGAAAAATGATTTAATTGACCTAGTGTTTCTCCATGGGGATCCCTAGTCTTGTTTGTCAAAAATAATGATGGATACATGAGGCTATGCATTGATTACATGTAAATCAATGCTTTTAAAATAAATAATAACTATCCTCTACCACGGATTGATGATTTATTTGATCAACATCATAGATCTCAATACTTTTAGAAGATTGATCTTTGATCTGGATATCATAAACTATGTGTGAGGATGAAAGGTATTTCGAAGACAACATTTCTAACCAGGTATATGAATTATGAGTTTATAGTGGTGCCTTTTGGACTGATGAATGGACCTTCTATTTTCATGGATTTAATGAATAGAGATTTCAAGGAATATCATGATAACATTTTTCTTGTATTCATCAATGACATCCTTGTATAGTCAATAATAAATGAAGACCATGAGAACCATTTGAGGAGTATTCTGAGAACTCTTAGAAGAAATAAATTATATGGGATGTTTAGCATGTGTGAATTCGGGATTTAATCAGTTGCTTTTATAGGCCATATTGTCTCTAAGGATGGAATCCTAGTTGACAATGAAAAGAAAAAGGAAATCCAAAAATGGCCCTTGTCCACAAACATAACCAAGAAATGTAGTTCCATTCGATTAGAAGGTTATTATGGGTGTTTAGTTAATAATTTTTCTCGACTGGATAACCCACTATCAAAGCTCACACTTAAAGGAGTTAAATTTTTGCAGACAAAAGAATGCACATAATGTTTTGAAGAGTTGAAAAGTAGATTGGTCAATGCTCTAATTTTGACCCTTCCATCTGGAATTGATGGATTTTTAATATAAAGTGATTCATTGAAGAATGGGATGGGTTTCATCCAAATAAAAAATGACATAGTTATTGCTTATGCATCAAGACAATTGAAGACCCATGAGAAAAATTATCCCACTCATGATCATGAGTTAGTAGCCGTAATCTTTGCACTAAATATATGGTGGCATTATCCTTATTGAGAGATGTGAGATTTATACATACCACCAGAGTTTGAAATACATTTAAAAAAAACAGATATGAGGAAAAGGAGATAGCTTGAGTTACACAAAAATTATGATTGTTCAATACACTACCACTTGGGAAAGGCAAATAAAGTGGCAGATTCATTAAGAAAGAAAGAACATGGACTTATGACACAAATGAGAATTAAGAGAGAACCTATATAATTTAATAAACTAAAGATGTATATGGGAGTTATTAAGGAAGGGGAAACAGCTTTTCTCTTTCATATAATTGTAAAAAAATATTTAATAGAGAAGATAATAAGCTCTCAATCTGATGATTAGAATCTGTACAAGAGAATTAATGCTATCATAGATGGAAGACTGGTTGACTTTGTGTATAAAGGAGTTCTAATATTTGGGAAGAGATTATGATTTCCATCAATACAGGAGCTAGAAATGGAACTATTTGATGACGCTCATAGCTCAAATTTCTCTATATACCCAGGTAGCACCATGATGTATTGGGATCTGATGGAATATTTTTGGTGGGATAATTTGATGCATGAAATTGCTGACTACGTGTAAAGGTGTCTTGTATGTCAACAAGTGAAGTCATAGAGGCAACATCCAAAAGGAGTAATGTAACCTATACATAATTAGAAGTGGAAGTGGTATAACATTATGATGGATTTTATCACCGGACTACCGAAGACACCTAGAAGGAATGATGAAATATGGGTAATTGTTGATTGTCTCACTAAATCAGTACATTTCCTTCATATAAGGGAGGATTTACCACATGAGTTCCTAGATGGACTATATATTAATGAGGTTTTAAGACTTCATGGTGCACCTCTATCAATTGAATCTGATCGATATCCCCATTTTATATCAAAATTATGGAAAAGTCTCCAGAAAACATTGAATTCTGAGCTTCATATAAGTACTGCTTATCAACCCCAAACCGACAGATAGTCTAAAAGGACTATTCAAACTCTACAAGGCATACTGAGATTATGCTCTCTTGAAATACAATGTGTGTGGGATCAATACTTTCTTTTGATGGAATTTTCCTACAATAGTATTTTCCATTCTAGTATTCTAATGGATCCATTTGATGCATTATATAGTAGATGATGTCTAACTCCAACTTGTTGGGATAATGTTGGTGAGAGGAAGCCTATGGTCCCAAAACATTTTGAAGAGACCAAGAAAATGGTGATGATAATACAAACCAATATCAAATCATCCCAAAGTAGGTCGAAGAGTTATACTGACAACCGGAGAAAGGATTTGTAATTCCAAGTGGAATATCATATCTTTGTGAAAGTATCTCCATGGAAGGGTGTCTTAAGGTTTGGTATGAATGGAAAACTAATCCCCTGGTACATTGGACCATTTGAAATTCTGGAGAGAATCAGAGTTGTAGCTTACCAGTTAGCGATGCCGCCTAATATCTCTAGAGTTCATGATGTATTCCATGTTTCATTATTAAATAAATACATGCCAGACCCAACACATGTACTCACATATAAAGAAATTGAACTGGAACTGGATCTGTCATACTGTGAAGAGCCTATCAAGAGTCATTATACAAGAGAACAATTATTGAGAAATTAGAAAACTCTTCTAGTCAAGGTTCTTTGGAGAAAACATAACATAGGGGAAGAAAGGTGGAAACCTGAAGAAGGTATGAATAAGAACCACCTGCACCTTTTTGGTTGTCATTATATATGAAGTTTCGTGGATGAAATTTCCGAAAGAGGGAATAATGTAATGCCCCGAACATTTTATGGTATGATTCTCTTGAATACATTCTATTCACAACCAATAAATAACTATGTTCCTTTGAAATAAAAATAGGTTACATAGGATATAGTCAAACCCTATCCATTAAATACAAATTTTCCACAACTATATTTTAAATTTCAAAAAATGGTAATCTAGAATTGTGTTCAGTAAGTCATATGGAGTTTGATAGAACAAACATGATTTTTGGTGAATATGAACATACCGTTATGAATAGTAATGATAATAGTAATATGACCCTTATGAATGTTAAAAAATGATATTTTTTTATTTTCTTAAGGTAAAAATATAATGGGATCTTAATAAATTTTTCAACGTCATATAAAAATAATTATACATTTAATATTGTTATTTTTTGAATTAACTATGAATTTTTTTAAAAATTATATTAATAAAATTTATAAAATTAATCATGAAAAATGATGTCCACTTTTGAATTTTACACGTTGAAAAATCATAGGGGTGAATTTTTGCGATTTTTTTGAAATTCTTGATTTTTTGATGAATAGTGAAATACAATAAAATACAGTATATTCAATTTATTAGTTAAATACACTATTTATGACATTATAATTGATGTAAGGCCACTAGATTCGAACTCACATTATCATATTACTATTATGGGATAGATTAAATAGTACTATTGGTTGTCATGACGGAAATAATAAAATAATGAAATTAGATATTCAAAATTTACCCCTCTCCTCCACTATAAAATCCCCCACCACTACCTCTTCTCTCCACTTATCTAAGCCTTGAATATTCTCAATTTTCTACCCAATAATCCTCCCAAGTCTCTACCCACGTCCTAGGGATTTTGGTCTCACCAAAAGACCAAAACCAAAGCCCTTAAGGAGGATCTTAAGGAGAAGAGATCAAGAAGTAAACAACCACTTTTATATTCTTTCTTTTCATTCATTTTATGTTATTCACTTCGTTCCCTTTGTCTTGTGCTGGGATATTTAAATAAATATTTGTCTTTACTGTCAATATTATGTGTTAATTATGAGATATTCCATTCCTCTCATCAATCTATTTTTATGAAATTTTAAGTGACACAGTTATGCTGTCAAATTTTCCTGAGAATTTTAACAATTTTTCATTCAATTTAAGATTCCTTTCCTTTCTATTTTCCCTCACCTCATCTTGACCAAGATGAATGGAATCTCCATAATATTGTATATTCTGGATTTTCTCATGTTTATGGAAAATTACTCATCATTATTCCTCTCCTCTCCTACTTATATAAGGAATAAAAACAATGTCTGTGATGTGTCGAATTACCAACATCGTTTATGATGTAATTTCATTTTCCATTAATTAGTTCATGTCTAGACATTAAAGCAATTATTTTCTTGAACAAGGTCATAATATATGTGTTTTATTATTATTAATTTTCTAGATCTTTACACGTTCATAATATGGAATAATAATATAAAACAAGATTATTTACAAGAAAATTGCCAAGCAAAATTCAAGTGTTTATTTTTAACTCATCGAATGAGTCATCCTTATGGTATATATCAATAATCACTATAACATCATTTATGTATCTTACTAATAAATTATATTGACAATTCTGGATGTTTAACCATATTTAAAACAAACTACCATTCATACAAGTAAACAAATCATGAAACAAATTAAAAAATGCTTCCAAAACAATAAAATCGAATCTCTTTAATCCAACAAAATGGCTTTAATGTACTTAATAAGGTTATACCATATAAATTAAATATAAAAGAGGTTTTGTACTTATGAATTAATAATCCTAATTTGTTTATTCAGGTATTTAATTAAATGTCAAGAACACCTTCAATCATAAGGTAAGAGGTCCTCTCTCTCATTTGTTCTCAAGAATATCCCCTTTGTTGTGACTAACTTATAATTGTGCACCTAGTAATTCTTATGTGGTGTACATAATTCCCATTTTATATCAAATTACATTTAAAATTTTATTTTTATTTAATATCTATAATCTCATTTCATGGATATGTTTATTTTCTAAACCGTATACCATTTCAAATATGGTTTATATTTGGGATGTTATTGATGAATCTGTATTCTATGCCCTATAAGGATATTGAAAACGCATATTTATCCTATATTAATCAATGTATAAAGAATTCATGGAAATTTTAGTGGTGGGTGGGGCCTTCTACAGCCCCTCGATGCTTCAGAATTTCTTCTGAGACAAATCAGTTGGAGACAAACCCTTCGAGTTTGTTTCCAAAAATCAGACAGGTTTCTACCCACATAACTGTACCGTTTTAATGATATTATGTTTTAATGTTCCAGATACATGACACCCAATTAATAATAATTCCCTTTATTCATTATCATTTATTATTATTATCCACGAGGTTTTAAATATGACAAAATCTATGGAAGCAGTTTCATTCTCAGTTTATTAATGGCATTAGATTGTCATTTATTCACTATGGAATGTTGTTTATGTCAGATTGATTATGATTTAATATTTATTGTACTCAATATTCTGCTATTTGTAACCCTTATTGGGAGTTTGAGCTCACCCCTTTCATTATCTATCTTCAACATGTGATAAAGTGAAGTCCTTTTTTTGAGTTCCTGTGGATGCAGTTTTTTGTTTTATATTTGTATTATATCTTTATAACCATTTCCAATTTAACTTGAGTTACATATATGTATCTAATTTCATCGGGACTACTAAACTGAACGTTCCTTTGGGAATATCATTCCTTATAACTATGCCAATATCACAAGTAATGCACCAGCTGCAGCCTAGTGGGAACGAGGTGTTACAATGTTTCAATTCAATAATAGGTCTATAATAGGTTTCATGAAATACCACATCATATAATGGTATGGTATCACATACACTATTATCATGGATAACAGAAACAGTTTTCAAGACCTCAAGATAAATAAGGTCTATGATAAGAATTGTATCTGGTCCGAACATACTTTCTTATACCATTCATTGGTGAATTGATTGATAATGTCATTTAAAAATTTCATATCTAACATTATATTGAATATGGTGGATAAAAATAGGAATATAAATCATGAAATTACCTCCAATTCACTATGGTCATACATGACAGTAACATTGACTTCCACCAATGTGACTCCTTATTCCCCTATGTATGGAATAAAATCATTTCTACCTATTGAGGTTTAGACAACATAATGTTATAAAATAATCCCTGACTACTGTAAAATGGATGAATTATCAATATTTCATCTATCTAAATTAGACTCACACAATGAATGTCTTCGCCATGTGTTGTATAATCTTGATGTAACAAAGAATTTCCTTTCATCAGCATTAAATAAAAATTTATAACTTTTTTATTTCCACTATGATGACAAAGTGTTGGATTTGAGAATTCCATTGATTCTTATAATAAAACTTGTAATGTGTATCCTAATTGGTATATTCCCTTTATTTTTCATATGGATTACTCTAATGGTTTTTATTCCAAAATAATCATAGGCATTAAGCATGTTACACCACCTTCCAACATAATATTTCTCAATAATTACCATGAATAGGCCATATGATCCCCATTAGTTGTTATCTAATGATGTTATATTGAATGAAATTAGACCGATAAATGTATTTATGTTTCCCAGAACTAGTACTTATCTCATGATGAAATAAATCACAACATAATTCATTACTATTGGGATTTAGTCTTCATAACATAATATAATTGCAACATGATTCCAAATTACTCAAAATTAGTCAAGTCCATATAATGATAAACTACATTGAACTAGTCCTTTCAATTCGATATTATAATATATGAAATAAGTCAAAGATACCTGAATATAAATTACATAACATTTACACCACCATTGTATGAGGATAAACATGAGGCCAACAATGTTTTCATATAATGATAAATTACACATACCTTGGTCATTAACACATGTCCCAAAATAATATGGTTAGAATATTTTCATATATTTATTAAACTAAATAAAAATATTAGGGTCCCCACAAAAAAGGATAAGATAGTATTTTCATTCATTTACCATGACACAATAATGTACTACAAGTGAAATGATTCCTTTTTTTACTGTATATATACAAACACCCTGACAAAACAGTTTTATGCCCTCATATAGGTTTTCCATTGACCCTATATCATATTTGTTTCATGAATCCCTTATAGTAAAATTATTTCCTTACTATAATAAGGGAAATTATGTTCTCAATAGATGTGGTATAAAATATATGACCATAAAATTATTCCCCCTTTGTTGTGATCTCAATGATATTAAAAATATATCCCTTTGGAATTCAGAGGTCCAACAAGAAATTATTGAGTCCCACTCATTACCCTATCCTGGGATTTCCACACAATCCTTAAAATATGGCACATTTATGCATTAAATATATTGTAGTGTAGCCCTAGAGTACTCATACTCGTTCAAAGAATCAAACATTTCATTATCATCATATTCTGTGCCTTTGGATTTTGAATAAAATTTTATTTTACTTTTCCAAATGGATTATAATATGTATATGGTAATGGATTAGGTTCTTGAGTCTCGTATCAATCCACATATAGGTCACATAATCCTAAGGTATTAAAAATAAAAATTAATAAACCTATCCATCGATCTTGATCAACATTCATCATAATGTTTTCATCCCATATTTCTAGTAGTACAAAATGGGTCATGCCTTTAAAAATACATCTATTGTTAACACTCGACAATCCAACCCCTTCCTCTTGATTTAAAATATCTAAGTCATGATTTTTATTTCCTACACACCCACTTATTTAGTAGAGTTGTAATAAATTTTCAATTAATGTCATGATAACATAAGAATGGGTAGGGATAATTGGTCTCTTTGAAACATAACTGATAGTTTTCCACCATTTTTATTGGGTAACTCTTTGTAGTAAAAGTGAAATCCTGAACATTAACCCCACACCAATGTTACAAAGTCATTAAAAATATGGGTTATCTTCTATTAACTATAATTTATTACATTTATCATTACTCAAATTGTAACACCCCAACATTTCGTAGTACGTTATCTCTTAAAAATAATGCAATAAGTTGTCCAACACACAACAACGAGTTTGAGCGCACCACAACTTAATAAACTACCCGTTCAAATAACTGTTTTGAATACTGATAACATAATATTGAATTTTATATACTCTATGAATGTTTAGAATCAATATTATATGTTTTTAGACATAATATAAGAACAAATTCTATTTTTCAGATAAAATAAGTATTTTTAAACAATTCAATTCTACATTCTTTTAATGGCGAACATATTTTAAAACCAATATTTAGAAATATTACATATTCAATTTAATGAAATATAATTATTATTTAGAAACGGGACATGATAAATTAATTTGGATAATATTTTGGTACTTTTCTAAAAACATTCATATTTTGATGAATAGTGAAAAAACTATGTTTTATTTGAAAAAAAACATTTTTAATCGAATTAATTTATAGTAAAAATAACGAATTTAATGGTTAATAAATTTAATAAGATTATATTTTTAACATTTAATACAATTTAGGTCGTTATAAGTAATTTTGAATTTAAATTTTACATAAACAGATGTCAATATTTTGATAGTTTTTACTTTTTAAAAATCCGCTTTTTGTTTTTGTCAATGAGAATTAATTTTCGATTAATAAATGCAACATATATGTTTTGAATTTGGTTAAACAGACTTCATTTTTTAATTTGGAATATCAAAATTATCTTAGGGTGTATTTTTGTTACTTTTCAAAAAACATTAAATTTTTGATGAATAGTGAAAAACACACATTATTGTTTAAAACCGACTTTTTATTTAAGTAATGAGTTATTTTATTTTATTTTATTTTAGGTAAAAATATATTCATAAAACATTTTATATTCAATTTAATTCATTGGAGTCATTCTATAATATATTTAGATATATAAAACATTATCGAACTTTTTACAGTATTTTACCAACCTCTTAGGAGCATTTACAAAATTGTGTAAAACATAATTTTACCACTTCTTTGAGTTGAATTCCAAAAATCTGAGAGACACTGTTAATATCATTATGTAAAATCAGGTTCAATAAGATGAAAATAATTTTTGGTGAATCGTATCCTTTCACTTTTACTTACCACGGATAAATGTAAATAGGGTAATTATGGGTAAAAATGATATCATAATTACCCTAACACATGTAATAATTAAATTGTATATGTATAATTCGACAAAAGAACCATATGAATAAAAAAACACCCTCTTTTTTTCACGTGGATTAGACAAGGCCATTTATTATTATTTGATTTATAGAAGAGTTTAAAGATTTTCAATCAAAGTGTAATAAATAAACCTTTTTTAATATAGAGTTATACATAAGTTAAATTCCACTATACAATTTAATCATAAATCAAAAAATATTTCCTATGTAATGGTATATTTTTATAATTTCTAGAAATTATATAATTTAATTTATTTATGACACAATGATGATGTAGTAATTACCATAGTAGTAAATGATAAAAATAACTGATATAATAAATTTCCAAATAAATCTAATTTGAAATGTTTAATAAATTAAAATATTTTTATAGGTTAATATGACATGTTAGGGATGATTAAATGAATTTTGTTTGAAGTAAAAAAATTCTATTATGAATTTATCAAAAACATAATTCCAAATAGTGTCAAAATTGACATAAAAGCGTTTTTAAAAATCACTATAGTGTTCATTGATATTATATTCCGAAAAATCTAAAGTTAGGCCAAAGGGAATATATAATATTATATATGTCATTAATTAACCACTCAAGGATCTCTTTGATGTTTATAGTATGTTTATTAACCTTATAATATAAAAATACAATGGGACATAGTAAATGCCAAACTATTTAATTGAGAGTTAAATATAAATGGTAAGATTAATATAGTAACCCAAACCTGTCTAAAACCTATTGGATGAATATTTTGATCACTATACCCACCATGTCCTTAAAATAAATCATTCTTGAACAAATATAAACTGAAAGTTATTTTATTATAAAATAATATTTCAATATTTTATTAAGGCTCCCATCACCCCTCTTGTAAAAGGGAACATCCACTTCTCTTATTTTAAATCATCCAAAGCTATTTGGTTTGCAAAAAACCTACCCAAATATCCTACCAACACTAATACATTAATCTAAGTGGCCTTCCATTAGTCATAAATCCATCCTAAGGTATAAGTTCCCGGCCTTAAAACATTACATAATAATGAATTAAATGAATAATTCACATTGAGGATCTTTTCAGGATTAGAGATTTAGAGAATTAGAAAATAAATATTACATATCAAAAGATTAAAAAGTAGAAACTTCTACGTAGTTTCAATTTTTTCATAAAATAATAACTATTGAACAAAATATTCATTTTTAGTTCCATTTTCTAGGCTGCCTAACATTTCATTGATCCCATCCTTGTCCCTATTCAACTTTATGTCTTGTGAAAAAAAATTCAAAAACCTGGGATGAGCAAAAAAATCTCAGTAAGGGTTACAAAAATAAGGAAAGAAAACAGTAGTCCATGTATACATGAGAATCAATGAAATAATTCTTTACTCATAAAGCATATGCACTTTAACATACCTCATGAAATCATAATATTTACAATTAACTCATAGAAATCATTAGACATAAAGGTAACTTGAGGCATTCATAACATTCTTACATAGGGAGTAACCCTCATGGCTACGTTTGGAATACCCATCATAGTATATTACCTAAATCTCTTCGGTGAAACCTTAACTTTTAACCCCTTCGTGTTACCCAATGCATGGGAGAACTATATCGGGCTCACCCGCCCATAGTTGATCCCGGAACCACCCGTTTTCATAACAATGCCCATGAACCATAACATAATTGTATCAAATAAAACATGCATAAAAGAAACAGAAAATTTCCATATTTCAATCACAAGATATCACATCATGATATTATCATAAATAAAAACATCTAATAAGATCATTATAACTCTATGAGATTAAAATCTTTTTATACTTTGAAAATTTTAAAAGAAGTCATTTAAAATAGATTTTAGAATCAAAGTGTCCCATACCACTTTGAAAATTATGAAAGGTGTTTTAGAACATTCATTTACATATAAATAAATCCTTAAACCCATTTTTTATACATGGAAATGGATGATAAATTTTTAAAAGAATAATTCTTTGAAACCTTTTAAAACAATGTTTTAATAAAAGAGTCCTTTTCCATTTTGAACATTTAAATTACAAGCCACAGGAAAGTTGACCATTTTCAAAACATTTAAATGACTTGAGTATAGACATAATATTGTTATGGAATGTAATAAGGGGAGGTATATACAGTTTAAAATGAATAAAAGTTCATATCATCAAGAAGTTTCTCAAGGAAGAAAAATTGAGACGTAATCCCATTCAAAGATCATGTCATCAGTGCAAGTATAAATCAATGCCATAATTATGTGTGACAAGTACAAATACTCCCAATATAAGGTCTTCCACACATATTCATATCATGACATAATCAGTAAGTATAAGTTTAACACAAAGAATCAAAATTGGCTTAAGAAGTTCACTTAAAAAAATTTGATAGCCTAACGTTGTCACATCAAATTTTAGAAAAAGAGTTGATGAGAGAGATAAAGGTTATATCAAAACATGTAAATTATTTTTACATAAATAAGGATATATAAATAAAATATCCCAACATAAGAAGATGTAAATTAAAATACATAACAAAAATAAGTCATTTAAAAATAGGAGGGTGAAAGGTTCCTTTACTGACTTGGGTAACTTTTGAAATGTACACCTCATGAAAAAAGGAATATATACAATGTTGATTTAAATACCCATAAACGATAGTATATTACACAAAGAGTAGAATAATGTCTAGTACATACACCACTCAATGCAAATTGTGGAAAATTTAGCAGAAATCTCATGGGAATAAAAGTGAGATGAAAAATCCCTTACGAATACCCGGCAGCCTAACGGCGCCACATAAAACATCCAAAAAATGGATTGATGAGTTAAAATAGGGTCTCCAATCATATAAAAAAAATTACAGTAATAATAATATTTAATAACATCCCCCAATATAATAAAGATATGCTTAAAATAAGTGACATAAAAGAGAGTACTTATAAAGAAAAAGAGTGGTCAGATACCTTACATTAAGTCCGACTTGTCATGTTCATTTATTTATATTCCTGAATAATAAACTTTTGTAAATTTATAATTTATTAATTACCTCCATTAAAGTATAATATTAAATTCATATAACATATTATAATGTTAAAATAATTAGTTAATTATGTGAGATCAGATCATATGTTTTTGTCGATGTTTGGTACATGAGTAAAAAATGAACTTGTTTGAAAAGAATTGTCAATGTAGTTATAAGTACATCATCTCGAAAATAGTTTTAATGATTTAAATATCATATATATCCAGAAAATATTCATTTTATACTATTCCATAACATTTAATCATAAAAATAAATTAAATTCACCGTTCATTAGGACGACAGGCTATACGTACGCTTGAACGCTACTTTCATTTCATTGACATATTAATGGAATTTAAAAAAATAATTGAGAGATATATTTATTATAATTCCAGTTAAATGTATATGATATATAGGTCAAATATGTTAATTAATATCATTATTTATACTTTCCATATATTGCATGAACGAGTCACATCACTTGAGGGGATGGTAGTCCACACTTCCGCATATTAAATTATCACATTTGCACAAAATGCAGAGAATAAAGGTATGTTTTAAATATAAAATACAGAAGGATATAGAAAAAATAAAAACCACAAATATCTTATATAAAATATAGTGACATCATAATGGACACATTCAAAGGTGTTAAAAGAATATTTAACAATCATCATTTCGTGAGACAGTAATTCTTCATCCACAGAAACAGTATGTTCATTAACCATTAGGCGGATATGTGTGTAAGTGTAGCTCGAATCCTTCTTATAACAACATCCTAGTATATTAGAGATACTGGAGTTGTTACAAATGAAAATAATAAAAAGATTTTAGGGGTTTGGAGAAGCAAAATGAAACATAAGAACAGTATAGGAGACATTACCTTTAAATCAGGCAAGTCCCTTTGGTTTGAACCAAAAGGGATTCTTGAAGAGTTATCAGCTCATGGTGAGGCTTCAATGATTAAGAGAGAGATGTGTATAGATGAAATGGTAGGGTTTGGCTAAGACAAAGTCTTTAGAGGTGTGGGTTAGGAGGTAGAGGTGTGGGCCTTTTATAAGAGGGAGGTGGGGCTCTCTTGGAATGTCAAGAAATGTTACAAAAATTGAAAAATGAGTATCAGATTGTAAAGGTCCCATATTTCTATATTTCGAGTATATGGTGATAAGGGTTGGAAATATACTCATACAATAGTTTTTGACAAGTATTTTTCTTATTTTTCTCATTATCTTTTCATTTTATTTAAATCCATCATTATTGAGGTAATCCCTACATCATCATGGTTTGATAAGTAAATTAATTTATTTGATGTATGAAAATTATAAAAAAAAATACTATGATGAAGTAAATATTTTTATATTTCAAATGAATATTTTTAGTCAAAAACATGACTGTATAACCTCATTTAAAAAGTGTTTTAGTAAAATAATACATGTTTGTGACATTTTTATTTTTACTTTAAATATAAAGTTATTAATGTCATTTTCCAACCAAAGTGGCTCCTTGGGGTCCCCAAGTTGACCTATGGATTGACTTGTTTGGCCGTGCCTCATACAATAATGGTAGGACATGTTTCAAGGTAATTTTATATTATTATAACATTATTGTTACCTTAAATTACACTGATTACCTTTAATCGCGAATAATAAATCATAAAAGTTACTATTCACCAAAGAATTCATTTAATCCCATTGAACCACATTTTAAATCTTAATGACAACCATGTATGTAGGATTGTTGAAATTAAAATCACAGAGGTGGTAAAATTTTATTTAAATGAAAAATAAATTTTTTTAACTATAACTTAGTCGTTTCACTATTCATCAAAAATTAATGTTTTTCAGAAAAATACCAAAATATCACGCTAAACAATATTTGATATTCCGAATTCAAAAATGATTTCTATTTCTAAAAATTCATAACATATAAGTTGCATTAATCAATTTAATAATTATTTCCCTTTGTCAAAACAAATAATGTGTTTTTAATAAATGAAATATATCAAATGATTGACAATAGTTTAAGTCCAATTTCAAAGTGAATTTAATTACAATGACAACCATTGAATTAAATGGTAAAAATATATTCTAATTGAACATTAAAACCAATTCAAATGATAATATAATCATATAAATAAATTAGATTAAAAAGTGGTTTTGAATTAAAATACAACATTTTTAACTTATTCATTATAAATGAACTTTATCGGGAAAATAACAAAAACATAAACAAAGTAAATTTTGATGTCCCACTTCTATAGAAATATTTTATTTGGTCCAAAATAACATATAATATTAACCAAAAATATTTTTAAATACGGTTCGTCATCAAAACGCGATAAATCAACCTTTTAGTGAATATTAGAGTATTTATGCTTAAAATTGAATTATTTTCTTATTTTCAGATGTTATCTTTTATTATATAAATTTAAAAACATTTAACAAACATAAATAATAATATTTTAGTTATTTCGATTCATTTCCCCCATTACAATAGCTAAACGTTAACTACCATTTAAAATTATATTATTTTATTATTAGAGTGCAATGTAATATTTCAAATAAACATGTTGTTGCATATTGGGTACGCCATTGACCATAGTGTTACCTTTAAATTAGTATTAAAATTTTATTCAAAAAGTATTGATAAGTATGAAAATGTAATATTCTTTATTTACCTGATATGTTACATCCTTCCTCCCTTTTTGGAATTGCATCTTAACAATTTTAAAATTGGTCTCGAAAACTTCCATGAATGTCACACATTGGGATAAAAGTTAATTATACTATCACTTTAAAATAAAGAAAGAGAAATAAAAAGGTCACCCATGTTAACCCATACTATGATTCCATGTCTGAAAACATGGACATGGAATAGAAAACAAAGGGTCATGTTCTGATGGAGAGTGATAAAAAACATGATTAGGAGAAAGTTAACCACCAAAAAATCACAACCTTGTAATTGGATAAACGGTATTTGATTCCCCAGTTGGAAAAAAAATTAACAGACAACATTTTTGTTTTAAGTAACTTTTCATTGTGAAATTTATTTATAATCATTATTAAAACATAAGGAATCATACTTACCTGTCATGTTGACTTTCAACATTTACTAAATTTCTTACACAAACTCATATTTTCTCCAAAAGAAGAGTATTTGGGATGATTTGTTCACTCTAAGGACACTATAATCAACATATTTTGAATCACCTAATCCACAAAAGAGATCTATAGATTTCCCATGTCTTTAGACCATAACCAAAAACAAAACCAAAAAGGTTAGTACAAGATAATATAGTACCCAAAAAGTATAATCCTTTATAAAAAGAAATACCACTCTTAATCTCCAAAATTTGTCAAACATTATCCAAAGATCAATAAAGCCCATTCAATAAATATATTTCCATAAAATTCCTCAATGTAAACCAAACTAATATTGAAAACCAAATTTTTTAAGGATTTAATCACATAGTCTTCTAAGATAAATCTTAACATTTATCTCCAAATAAAATCAGCTTCACATAAAGTCTTGTATAGAAAAGTAATTATCCTAATCACATATCCTCCATGATAGGTTAATCAATTTCATAAATAAACCAAATCATCATATGTCCATAGTAAAAACATATATTCTTCCAAAATAAAATTACATCATTTCAACTCTATTGAAAACCCAAAGTATTCTATTTTCTATAAGAATATATTATATACACGAAAGAGAGAACATTTTCCAAAATAACCTTTATTTCTCAATCACCAAATCATTTTCCAATGCTAAGGATATCCATTTAATATAACATAAGTTCCTAAAATAAACTTATTCTTGATACATAAAGTCATTTAACTAAAAATAATAAGTCATACTAACCAGGGACTTCATATAGGTTTGTGGTAGGCCATTCACCCTTATCGCCATTCAGTTCTGGGTTTGATTCATGTGGCCTTACCAGACACGACGATTTTTCACCCATCTTATGGGTTGTCCTTTTTATAAATCTCAAAAATAACCATAACATGTTTTAACCTCAATGGTTTCCTTATACATCTCATTTTCATCCAAATTCATTATGATCTCAACATCATAATTCATTAAGTCTTATTTCTCCATCATAAAATAAAATATAACGATCCCAAAAAGAAAAACATCAAACCTTGATCACCGTGTCTATTTGGTTTCATCGCCATATTGTTTACATAGGTAAAAGTTCCATGCATCACAATAATTTCTTAGAGATCCTTCAAAATAATTTTTTTCATCCATCCAAATCACCTTGTTCAATATGGGTTATATGGGTTTTCACAGAAAAACAGTTTTGGAAAATAATCATTTATGACATATAATTTCAAAACAACTGATAAGACATTATTTCTATAAAATAGTCTAACCGAATTGGAGTGGAAACATTCAATTAATAATCATTTTAAAATACCATAGGTATGTACTGAGAGTCTATATTTTAAAAGAAAAAATAAATAGGTTGTGAAGGGTCTCCTTCTTCCGAACTTTCTTTAAAATCATAATATGCTTCGAAATCTGATGATAATGTAAAATATTTGAATTTTCCTTGATAATATTTACCTTTCATGGAAATATGAGAATATTGTGAAAATAAGATTTTTCTAAATATAACCCATGATCCATGATGATAAAGAAGTACAGAGGAGGTGTCTGATATCTCAAACAGCTTCTTGCAAGTGAGTTGTATGTTAAAAATTTTTTCACAATCGTCAGAACATGACTTTGTAATAATTATTGTAAGAAAGTCATTAGGAATAGATAAGAATCTAGTTTGAGATCCTCCTCTCATTTCCTTGATTTGAAAAAGTTATAAAACCAGGATTTAACTAAAATAATAAACATAGGGACTAATCATGTGTTTAATTAAAACTCCAAATCCCTAAAGTTGTCTTAACCGACCTCTGATACCAACTATAAGGACCAGGCAATAAAACAATACATAATAATGAATTAAATGAATAATTCACTTTAAGTATCTTTTCAGGTTTAGATATTTAGAGAATTATGAAAAAACTATTACATCTCACAGGATTACAAAGTAGACACTTCTACTTAGTTTCAATTTTTTTCATTATATAAAAACTCTTGAACAAAATAGTCATGTCTAGTTCCTTGTTTTAGACAGCCTGAAATTTCTATGATCCCATCCTTGACCCTATTCAACATTACGTCCTATGAAAAACATTTCAAAAACTTGAGATAAACATAAAAAGCACAGTAAGGGTTATAAAAATACATAAAGAAAACATCAGTACATGTATACATAAGAATCAATGAAATCATGCTTTGCTCATAAAACATAAGCAAATTAACATACCACATTATATCACAAGATTTATGATTAACTCATAGAAATCATAAGACATAAAGGTAACTTGAGGCATTCATAACATTATTACAAAGGGAGTAACCCAGATGGTAACGTTTGGAATACCCATCATAGTATATTCCCTAAATCTATTCGGAGAAACCTTAACGTTTAACTCCTTCGTGTTACCCAATGCATTTGAGAGAAATATCGGGCTCACCCACCCTTAGATTATCCCGGAACCACCCGTATTCATAACAATGCCCAAGAACCACAACATAATAGTATCAAATAATACATGCATAAAAGAAACATAAAATTTCCATATTTCAATCACAAGATATCACATCATGGTATTATCATAAATAAAAACATCTAATAAAATCATTAAAACTCTATGAGAGAAAAATACTTTTATACTTTTAAAATGTCAAAATAAGACAATTAAAATAGATTTTAGAATCAAAGTGTCCCATACCACATAAAATCATTTGAAAGGGGTTTTAAAACATTCATGTCCAAATATATAAATCCTTAAACCCATTTTTAAAACATGGAAATGGATGATAAATGTTTAAAAGAAAAATAATTTGAAACCATTTAAAATAATTATTTAATAAAAGAGTCTTTTTCCATTTTGAACATTTAAATTATAAGCCACATGAATGTAGACCATTTTATAAACATTTTAATGACTTGAGTATAGAAATAATATGGATTTGGAATGTAAAAAGGGGATTTATATACACTTTAAAATGATTAAAATTGTATATCATCAAGAAGTGTCTCAAGTAATAGAAATTGAGATGTAATGTCATTCAAAGATCAAGTCATTAGTGAAAGGATAAATCAATGTCATAATTATGTGTGATAAGTATAGATACACCGTATATAAGTCGATATTAAGTCTAAAACAATCAGAGTTCATCCACAGATATTAACATCATAACGTAATCATGAATTAGAAATTTAACCCAAAGAAATGAAATTTGGTTAAAAAGTTCCATTGCAAAAAAAAATTTGATAGCCTAATGGCGTCACATCAAATTTTAGAAAAAGAGTTAATGAGAGAGATAAAGGTTATATCAAAACATGGAAATTAAATTTATAGCAATATGGATATATAAGAACATATCCCAGCATAAAAATATGTAAATTAAAAGACATAACAAAAATAATACTTTTAAAAATAAGAGGGTAAAAGGTTCCCTTACTGACTTAGGTAGATTTTGAAATGTACACCTCATGAAAGAAGGAATATATAAAACATTGATATAAATACCCATAATGGAAATTATATTACAATAATTGTAGAATAATGTCTAGTAAATAAAACACTCAAATGAAATAGTATCAAATGTATCATAAATCTCACAGGAATAAATGTGAGATGAAAAATCCCTTACAAAAACTCAGCAGCCTAACATCGCCACTTAAAACATCCAAAAAATGGATATATGAGATAAAATAGGGTCTCTCATCATATTAAAATAATAATTACAGTAAGATAAATATATAATAACATCCCCGAACATAAATAGTAGGAGCTTAAAAGAAGTGACATAAAAGAGAGTACTTAAAAAGAAAAAGAGAGGTTGGATCCCTTACATCGAGTCTGATTTGTCTTGTTCGTTTCTTTATATTCCTAAATAATAAACTTTTGTCAATTTGTAATTTTGTAAGGACCTCATTTAATTTTTATTATTCAGGAATATCACATATTATAATATTATAATATTTAGTAAATTATGTGAGTTTATATCAGATGTTTTTGTCGATGTTTGGTACATGAGTAAAAAATGAACTTGTTTGAAAAGAATTTTCCATGTAGTTATAAGTACATCATCTCCAGAATAGTGATAATGATTTAAATATCATATTTATCCAGTACATATTCATTTTATACTATTCCATGACATTTAGAGATAAAAATAAATGAAATTCACCATTCACGGAGATGGTAGGTTGTACGTATGCATGAACGCTACTTTAATTTCTTTGTCATATTAATGGAATTTAAAAAAATAATTGAGAGATATATATATTATAATTACAGTATAATATATTATTTATATAGGTCACATAATTTCATTAATTTCATTCTTTATACATTCCATTTATTGCAAGAATGTGTCACTTCACTTGAGGGGGCGATACTCCACACTTCCTCATATTGAAATTATCGCATTTGCACAACATGAAATGAAAGAAGGTTTGTTTTAAATATAAAATACAGAAGTATATTTATAATATAAATACCATATATATCATATATAAAATATAGTGACATCATAATGGCGACCTTTAAAAGAGTAAAAATAATATTGAACAATCATCGTTTTGGGAGGCAGTAATTCGCCATCCACATAATCAGTATGTTCTTTAACCATTAGACGGATGTGTGTGTAAGTGTAGCTCAGATAATTTTGTTTAAAATATCATAGTATAATGAATATACTGGAGTTATTATAAATAAAAATAATTAAAATAGTTTTGGTTGTTGGAGAAGCAAAATAAAACATTAGAACATTATAGAAGACTTTACCTTTAAATGGGGTAACTCCCTTTGGATTGAACCGAAAGGGTTTCTTGAAAAGTTTTCTGCCCAAGGTGAGGCTTTAATGATGAAGAGAGGGATGTGAAGAGATGAAATAGGAAGGTTTTGGTGGAGAAAAATGCTTGAGAGGTTTAGATAAGGAGGTAGATGTGGGGGACTTTTATAAGAGGGGGGAGGGGCACTCTTGGAATGTCAAGAAATGTTACAATATTTTAAATATGAGTTTCGGATTTTAAAGGTCAAAAATTTCAATAATTCTTGGATTAGGTGATAATGGTTCTAAATATACTCATAAAATAGTTTTTTACAAGTATATGTCTTAGATTTCACATTATCATTTCATTTTATTTAAATCATTCATTAATGAGGTAATCGCTTCATAATCATTTTGTCATAAATAAAAAAATTTATTTGATGTCTAAAAATTATAAAAAAAATACTTTTATGTATTAAATATTTTTATATTTCCAATTAATATATATTGTCAAAAATATTACTTGTATAACTCCATTAAAAAATTGGTTTAGTAAAACATTACATGTTTGTGACATTTTTATTTTAACTTTAAATAAAAAGTTTTTAATGTCATTTTCCTACCAATGTGGATCCATGGGGTACCCAAGATTACCCATGAATTTTATTGGTCGGAAATGACTCATCCAATATGAGTAGGACATTTTTCAAGGACATTTCAAATTATAATAACATTATCTTTACCTTAAATTACACTAATTAACTTTAATCGTGATTAATAAAACATAACTGTTACTATTCCCCAAAAAATTATTTTAATCCTATTGAACCACATTTTAAATCCTAATCAAAACCATGTATATCTGATTTTTTAAATTCAAAACACATAGGTGGTAAAATATCATTAAAACAAAAAATCATTTATTTTAACTACCACTTAGTGGTTTCACTATTCATAAAAATTTGATGTTTTTCAGAATAATAAAAAAATTCCACCCTAAACTGTATTTGATATTACGAATTCAAAAATTATATCTATTTTTCAAAATTCATAACATATAAGTTGCATTAATCAATTTAATAACTAATTCCCGTTTTCAAAAAAAATATTGTGTTTTTAAGAAACAAAATATATCAAAAGATTTACACTAGTTTATGTACAATTTAAAAGTGAAATTAATTTCAATGACAACCATTGTATTAAATGGTAAAAATACATTATTATTGATCATTAAAAGAAATTCCAAAGATATTATAATTATATAAATAAATTTGATTAAAAAGAGGTTTTGATTTAAATACAACATTTTTCACTAATTCATTTCAAATGAACCTTATCGGAAAAATAACAAAAACATACCCAAAGTAAATTTTGATGTTTCAATTATAAAGAAAGATTTTATTTGGTCCAAAAGAATGTATAAGAGTAACAAAAACTATTTTAAAGAGGGATCTCCATAAAAAAATGATAGATCGACCTTTTAGTGAATATTAGAGTATTAATGCTTAAAATTGAATTTTTTTTTATTTTAAGCCTTTATCTTTTATTGTATAAATGTAAAAACATTTAACAGACATATATTATCATATTTTAGTTATTTTTACTCATTCCCACTAGATAAACGACTAGGCGTTAACAACTATTTAAAATAATATTATGTTATTATTAGAGTGCACCATAAGATTTCAATGAAACTTGTTGTGGAATATTAGGTATGCCATGAAGCATACTGTTACCTTTAAATTAGTATTAACATTTTATTCCAAAATATGGAGAAATATGAAAATTTAATATTCATTAATTACCTAGGATGTTACATCCTTACCCCCTTTATGGAATTGCGTCCTCGTAATTTTAAAATTCGTCTCGGAAACTTCCTTGAAAGTCCCAAATTGGGAATGGAGTAAATTAAACTATCACTTTAAAATAAATGATGATAAGTACAAAGGCAACTTGAGTTAACCCATACTATGATTCCAGGTATGACAAAATGGACATGGAAGAGAAATAAAAGTGTCATGTTCTGATTGAGAGTGATAGAAAACATGTTTAGGAGAATATTAATGAAAAAAAATCACAATCGTGTGATGGGTTAAATAGTATTTGATTCCCTAGTAGGAAAACATTAACAGACAACATTTTTATTTTAAGTTAATTTTCATTGATGAATTTATTTATGATCATTACTAAAACAGAAGGAATCATATTTACTTGTAATGTTAACTTTCAACTTTTACTAAATTTCTTACACAAACTCACATATTCTCCAAAAGACGAGTATTTAGGATGACTTGTTCACACTAAGAGTGAAATAATCAACTTCTTGAGAATCACCAAATCCACAAGAGAGAAATATATATTTCCCATGTCATAAGACCTTAACGAAAACTAAAACCAAAACGGATAGTACAAGATCATATAATACCCAAAAATGATAATCCTTTATAAAAATAAATACTACTCTTAATCTACAAAATTTTTCAAACATTATCCAAAGTTTAAAAAAGACCATTCAATAAAAAGATGTCCAAAAAATTACTCAAATTAATTCAAACTAAGACTGAATCCTAAATTTTTGAAGTATTTAATCACATAGTCTTCCAAGATAATTCTTAACATTTATCTCAAAATAACATCAGCTTCTCTTAAAGTCTCGTATTGAAAAGTAATTAGCCTAATCACATATCCTCCATGACAGGTTAATCATTTTCATAAATAAACCAAATCCTCATATAACCATAGTAAAAAAATACATTCTTCCAAAATAAAATTCCACCATTTCTCCTCAATTGAAATCCCAAAGTATTCTATTTTCTATAAGCATATATTGTTTCCTTGAAAGAGAGAAAACGTTCCAAAATACACTTTATTACTTAGTCACCAAATCATTTTCCTACGCTAAGGATATCCATTTAATAAAACATAAGTTAAAAAAACTTATTCTTGATCCATACAATCATTTAACTAAAAATAATAAGTCATACTAACTAGGGACTTCTTGTTGGCTAGTGGTAGGCTGTGTGCCTATGTCACCCTCCGGTTGTGGGTTTGATTCATGTGGCCTTGCTAGATGCGACGAGTTGTCACCCATATTATGGTTTGTCCTTTTTATAAATCTCAAAATTAAACCTAACATGTTTTAACCTCAATGGTTTCTTTATACCTCTCATTTTATTCCAAATTCATTATGATATCAACATCTTAATTCTTGAAGTCATATTTCTCCATAATAAGATAAAATAAAATGACCCCCAAAAAGAAGAACATCATTCCTTGATCATGGTGTCCATTTGGTTTCAACGTCATCTTGTTAACGTAGTTAGAAGGTCCATGCATCACAAAAATGAATTAGAGATCCTTCAAAATCATTTTCTTCCCCCATACAAATACACTCATTACAACATGGGTCATATGGGTGTTCACAGAAAAACATTATTGGAAAATAATCATGTATGAAATATAATTTGAAAACATCTGATAAGACATGATTTCTATAAAATAGTCTGATCGAATTTGAGTGGAATCTTTCAATTAATAGTCATTTTAAAATACCATAGGTATGTACTGAGAGACTATATTTTAATAGAAAATATAAATAGGTTTCACAAGGGTCTCCTTCTTCAGAACCTTCTTTAAAATCATAATATGCTTCAGAATCTTGTGATAAGGTAAAATATTTTAAAACAAATTGATAATATTTACGTTTCTTGAGAATATGAGAATATTGTGAAAATTGGATTTTACTAAATACAACCCATGATCCACGATGATAATGATGTATAGTGGAGGTTTTTGATATCTCAAACATCTTCTTGCAAGTGAGTTGTATGCTAGAAAATGTTTCACAATCATCTGAACATGACTTTGAAATAATTATTGCAAGCAATTGATCAGGAAGAGATAAGAAAGTCGTTTGAGATCCTCCTCCTTCCATTTCATTGGACTGAAAATGATATAAAACAAGGATTTATATATAATAATAAACATAGGGAGTAATCATTTGTTTAATGAAAACCCTTAAACTGTATAGTTGTCTATGCCGACCTCTGATACTAACTATAAGGACCTGGCAATAAATCATTACATAATAATGAATTAAATGAACAGTTCACATTGAGGCTCTTTTCAGGATTACGGATTTAGAGAATGAGGGCATAACTATTACATCTCACAAGATTATAAAGTAGACACATCTACTCAGTTTCCATTTTTTTCGTAAAATAAAATCTATTGGACAAAAGAGTCATGTCTAATTCTTTGTTTAAGATAGCCTGAAAATTCCTTGATCCCATCCTTGACCCAATTCAACTTTACGTCCTGTGAAAAACATTTCCAAAACTTAGGATTAGCATAAAAATATATGTAAGGGATATATTAATAAATAAAGGAAACATCATTCCATGTATACATAATAATCAATGAAAACATGCATTACTCATAAAACATAAGCACTTTAACATACCTCATGAAATAATATGATTTACGATTAACTCATTGAAATCATAAGACATAAAGGTAACTTGAGTCATTCATAACATTCTTACATAGGGAGTAACCCTCATGGTTACGTTTAAAATACCCATCATAGTATATTCCATAAATCTATTCATATAGACCTCAACATTTAACCCCTTCATGTTACCCAATGCATTGGAGAGCTATATCAGGCTCACCCGCCAATAGTTTATTCTCGAACCACCCGTCTTCATAACAATGCCCAAGAACCATAACATAATTGTATCAAATAAAACATGCATAAAATAAACATAAAATTTCCATATATCATTCACAATATATCACATCATTATAATATCATAAATAAAAACATCTAATAAAATCATTACAACTCTATGATAGACAAATACTTTTACACTTTGAAAATATTAAAAGAAGAAATTTAAAAGAGATTATAAAATCAAAGTGTCCCATAACACATTGAATCTTTTGAAATGGGTTTTACAACATTCATGTCCATATAAAATAATCATTAAACCCATTTTTAAAACATGAACATGTATGATAAATGTTTAAAAGAATAAATCATTGAAACCATTTAAAACAATGTTTTAATAAAAGAGTCATTTTTCATTTTGAACCTTTAAATTACAAGACACAAGAATGTAGACCATTTTAAAAACATTTAAATGACTTGAGTATAGAAATAATATGGATATGGATTGTCAAAAGGGGCTGTATATACTCTTTAAAATGAATAAAACTGCATATCATCAAGAAGTGTCTCATGGAATATAAATTGAGATGTAATCCCATTCAATGATCGTGTCATTAGTGCCAGGATAAATCAATGTCATAATTATCTGTCACAGGTATAAATACACCCAATATAGGTAGATATTATGTGTACAACAAACAGAGTTAATCCACACATTATATATCATGACATAATTAAGAAGTAGAAGTTTAACCCAAATAATCGAAATTGGGTTAATAAGTTCCCATGAAAAAAAATCAGATATCCTAACGGTGTCACATCAAATTTTAGAAAAATAGTTGATGAGAGAGGTAATGTTTATATCAACACTTGGAAATTAAATTTACAGAAATAAGGATATATAAGAACATATACCATCATAATAAGATGTATATTTAAAGACATAAAAAAAGAAGTCTTTTAAATATAGGAGGGTGAAAGGTTCCTTTACTGACTTGGGTAACATTCAAAACGTACACCTCATGAAGGAAGAAATATATAAAAAGTTAATGTAAATACCAATAAAAAAATTATATTTCACAAAGAGTAGAATAATGTCCAGTACATACACCACTCAAAGGAAATAGTGGAAAATGTAGCATAAATCACAAGAGAATAAAATTGAGATGAAATATCCCTTACGAAAACTCAGCAGCCTAACGACACCACTTAAAACATACAAAAATTGAATTTATGAGATGAAATAGGGTCTCTCATAATATGAACATAAAAATTACAGTAAGTGGAATATATAAGAATATATATTAACATAATAAATAGGATCTTAAAATAATTTACATAAAAGAGATTACTTAAAAAGAAAAAGAGAGGTTGGATCCCTTACCTCAAGTCGGACTTGTCTTGTTCATTTCATTATATTAATTAATAATAAAATTTTGTCAATTTATTATTTATTAAGGACCTCATTTTAAGTTTATTATTCAATTCATATCACATATTATAATGTTATAATAATTCGTTAATTATGTGAGTTCATATCATATGTTTTTGTCGATGTTTGGTAGATGACTCAAAAATGAACTTGTTTGAAAAGAATTGTCCAAGTAGTTATAAGTAAATAATCTCCAGAATAGTATTAATGATTTAAATATCCTATATATATTGTACATATTCACTTTATACTATTCCATAACATTTAGAGATGAAAAGAAATGAAATGCACTGTTCATGGAGACAATAGGTCGTACGTACGCATGAATGCTACTTTCATTTCATTGTCATATTAATAGAATTTTAAAAATAATTGAGTGATATATATATTATAAATCCAGTATTATATATATGTTATATAGGTCACATAATTTCATTAATTTTTTTCTTTATACATTCCATGTATTTCATGAATGAGTCACATCACTTGAGGGGGCAGTAGTCCACACTTCATCATATGAAATTATCGCATTTGCAAAACATGAAAAGAATAAAGGTATGTTTTAAATATGAAATACAGTAGAATATAGAAAATAATAAATACCATATACATCATATATAAATTACATTGACAACATTAATGCCACCATTAATGTTGTTAAAAGAATATTGAACAATCATCATTTTGTGAGGCAGAAATTCTCCATCCATAGAAATAGTATATTCTTTAACCATTAGACAGATGTGTTTGTAAGCGTACCTCAAATCCCTCTTATAAAATAATCCTAGTATTCTGAAGATACTTTATTTGTTACGAATGAATGGAATAAAAATATTTTAGGGGTTTTAGAAGCAATATAAAACATAATATCATTATAGAATACCTTACCTTTAAATCGGTTAACTCCCTTTGTTTGAATCAAAATGGTTTCTTGAAGAGTTTTCTGCCCTTGGTGAGGCATCAATGATGAAGATAGGGATGTGTATAGATGTAATGGGCATGGTTTGGACGAGCCTATTGCTTGAGAGGTGTGGGTAAAGAGGTAGAGGTGGGGGCCTTTTATAAGAGGGAGGAGTGGCACTCTTGGAAAGTCAAGAAATGTTACATTTTTATAAAAATTATTTACGGATTTTAAAGGTCCCACATTTCTATATTTAGAGTATAAGGTGATAAGGATTCTAAATATACTCATCCGGTAGTTTTTTTACAAGTTTATGTCTTAGATTTCACATTATCTTTTCATATTATTTAAATCGTCCATTAATGAGGTGATCACTGCATCATCATGGTGTCATAAATAAATTGATTTATATAATGTTTAAAAAAAATACTATGTTGTAGGAAATATTTTTATATTTCCAATGAATATTTATTGTCAAAAATATGACTTTTTAAACCCCATGTAAAATTTTTTTTATTAAACAAAGACATGTTTTTGACATTTCTATTTTAACTTAAAATAAAAAGTTATTACTGTCATTTCCTTACCAAAGTGGATCCATGGGGAGCCCAATATGACCCATGGATTTTCATGATTGTCCATGACTCATCTAATATGTGTAGTACATGTTTCAATGTCATTTTATATTATTATAACATTATCATTACATTAAATTACACTAATTACATTTAATCACGATTAATAAAACAGAAAAGTTACTATTACCCAAAAAAATTTATTCCCATTGACCCACATTTGAAATCCTAATGATAACCATATGTGTCATATTTTTGAAATTCAAATCACAGAGGTGGTAAAATTTCATTTAAACGAAAAATCAATTTTTTTAACTACCACATAGGGGTTTCACTATTCATCAATAACTGAAGTTTTTTAAAAAAATTACCAAAATTTTACCCTAAACTATATTTGATATTCCGAATTCAAAAATGATATATATTTTTCAAAATTCATAATATATAAATTCCAATAATCAATTTAATAATTAATTCCTAATGTCAAAACTAATAGCGTGTTTTTATGAAACAAAATATATCAAAGATTAACACTAGTTTAAGTCCAATTTCAAAGTGAAATTAATTCCAATGACAAACATTGGATTAAATGTTAAAAATATATTATATTTTAACATTAAAACCAATTCATATGATAATATAATCATATATAATAATTAAATTAAAAAGTGGTCTTGAATTAAAATACATCATTTTGCACTTATTCATTAAAAATGAACTTTTTCGGAAAAATAACAAAAACATACACAAAGTAAATTTTGATGTCCTGATTATAAAGAAAGATTTTATTTTTTCAAAAAGAATTTATTAGAGTGACAGAAACTATTTCTAAATAGGGTTCTCCATCAAAAGTCGATAAATCGACCTTTTAGTGAATATTTGAGTATTTATGCTTAAAATTAAAATCTTTTATTATTTTAAGCCTTTATATTTTATTGGATAAATGTAAAAACATTTAACAAACATATATAATCATATTTTATTTATTTCTATTAATTCCTTCCATTGCAATGGCTATGCATTAACTACTATTTAAAATAATATTAGTTTATTATTAGAGTGCAATGTAAGATTTCAAAGAAACTTGTTGTTGTGTATTGGGTAAGCCATTGAGCATAGCATTCCCTTTAAATTAGTATTGTAATATTATTCACAAATATTGTTAAATATGAAAATGTAATATTCTTTATTTACCTAGGATGTTACATAAGGATTCCTTTTGATCAAATCAAAAGGAATAACCCAAGGAAGAGGTAAATATTTCATCACCTTTTTCAAGTTCTTTTCTTCTCCAACTTCCTATTTCCTTGTTGTTTCCATTCTAAAATAATAACTCCAATATATTATATACACTGTGTTGTTATTATAAATATAGTAAAAACATATTATTTATTCAATCATCCTGTAAATGACAAAGTTACCATACATGCGTACATATTGCATATCATCTTCATGTTGTGCTATAGTATGTTATTCAAAAACATCATTATTTGGATGGTTATAATATTGAGTATAAATGATGTAAATAACAAATAGAAAAAATTAATGAATATTTATGTATGATATACCATCCAATTACATAAAATTTCAATGTAAATATATTAATATGGTCACTCATGCATATATACGGCTTAACGTCTCCACGACGCGATGAGATTCATTTCCACATTCACCATTCGACGATGATTATAAAAATATATATCATTAATAATTATGTTATATATGACATAATAATTATTCTTTATATATATATATATATATGTACTTACACATATCATATTCACTTACATCTGTTCAATATGATATGAAAACGGAAATAATGTTTATGCGTACGTACGGCCTACCGTCTATATAAACAATGCCTTCCATTTCATATATCTATCTATTATAAATACTTATAATATAAATTTAATATATATATATATCATGTTTTATATTATGTATGTATTTAAATAATTATCTTAATGATACGATCAATAATAACAAGTTAAAACATGGACGATAAAGAAAGCGATTATTACCCAAAATGTAAATTTAACAAGGAAGTCATTATTAAATATGTAGTATAATGTCATAAATGAATCATGTAAGATATAATAAATATGAATATGTTTTTGTTATAATTTAATAAAATTCACTAGTCATTATATATGAGGATAAATGTACCCTTGAACAAAGGAATGTGCAAGGTAAGGGTTAATTTCACAATATCATTATTATCCGAGGTTGTTTTTACGTATGTATTTACTGGGACTAATTTATTGTCCTTATTTCATAAAATAGTATTAAAAGGGATTATTTTAAGAGAAATTTATTTAAAAAATATACATTTTATATTTGTTAAATATTAATTCTTCTAAATCATCCACATTAATGTCCATGTTTTTAAAATGTTTTTAAGGATTTATTTATATAGACATGAATGTTTTTAAAATTTTAATTCCTTTCAAAAGTTTCAAAGTGGTAAGGGAATATTTGATTCAAAAATATCTTCAAATGTATTATTTTTTATTTTCTTTGAAATTTATATGATTTCATGATAAAATGATATTCTCTCAAAGAGATTTACAAATCTTTTTCATCTATTTCAACATCCACTGATGGATTTTAATGTTGTTTGAAGTTGGTTTATTATGATACAAATATTCTATATTGAATTGAGGGTTTTGTGATATGTTTGACTATATATGTGTTTTTTATACCATTTATGGTTTATATATAAGGTATTTACATTCCATATGCATGTTTTAATACAATTAATTTTGTTATGTTTTATCCTTTTCATATATGAAATGAATTGGACTTACTATGTGATAGGTGTAACGCGCTATAGCTCCTTGATGCAATGATAGGTATCATGAGACAATCTAATATCTTGTCACAAGGCATTAACAAAATCTTATTTTTATTCTTAGCACAAGGACTTGACTATTTGGTTATGAAGTCTAGAATTATGCATTCTATCATTATGAATGTGTCTATTGATATTGCATGTGATTATTCGACTAGTATAATATCCATGTGAATAAGTAAATGGATTTATTTGATTTTATCATTTCCATATTATGTTAAAGTTAATTCTTAAATGGATTTTCTTTTAGTGTTATACATTTTGTTAAATATTTAAGCTTATTTACGAAGGTTTCCACTATATTGTAATCCTTACTAAGATTTTGATCTCACACAGTTTCTATGTGCTTTTCTCCAAGGATGTGATGAAGTATTTTATGGTTGACCTGATGGGATAGGCTAAAGACATAAGTTTTTTTAAAAAGGGTACAAAATTTTATTGGTGTTTTTATTTCATGATGTAATGTAAAACTTATGAATGTATCTTGTACTTCCAAGGATACAAAACTGATCAGCCTTTTAGGACATGATTCCTTGTATCATGCCAATTTTATGTAATAATGCACAGACTTTGGGTAACTAGGATTGGGGCGCTGTAGTTGGTATCATAGTAAGCTTAGTATGAATATTGGAAACTATATTTAGATAAAATCTTATTAAAGCACAATACCCAAAGATATAATTTGTGGATAAGTATCAAATAACTTCCTAGAATTTTGATAATTTTTTGATTTTGTGAGTTTTCCAAGCAATACATCCTTGTCTGCATATGAGCTGGTAGAGGCGAATTTTACACAGATGTACCTAGGGGTAAAACCTGAAAACACTTATTTGAGATATACTCGAACAGGAACAGGTGCATGAAAATGGTCCTTGTTTCACTCTTGTTTTTGACACTACTTGGGGATATGCTTAGGATAATTCAAATTTTCATTACAAGACATTATAAATGATTTAGGAGTAAATTCTTCCTCAATGAAAACCTTTTATGATTATAGATTAAATTCATAATCTTTTCAATTTATGTTAGTTATTTTAAAAGTTTGGAATTATTCATTGCAATTCATAATCAAACCTAGTGTATGCCACTATTTTGAAATGGTGCCTCGTAGAAGGACTGAGAATTCCAGCAATATACATGGTCGAAAGATTAAGAAGGATCATATCTTTCATGGTATTAAAACAACATTTAAAATGGAAATATTATCCCATGTATTCTCATTATATGAAGAAGTAGTATCATGTGTTAATATAATAAGTAAATAATTTTATGGGTCTGATCGCTTTGATGGGATGTAGGAGAAGAAAATAATGGAGGAGATAAAAGTGGAAAAAGGAACATGGGAAAGAAGGATTTTCTCATATTTGATAAATATGAAAAGAATCACCATGTTAAATTCTTGAAGTAAATAGTAGTTTGTTATACGTATGGTGAAAATGAAACCATGTAAATTATGGCATGGGTAAGAAAGAGGTTTCAAATGTACAATGATTCATCTGTAAAGAGTTGGGACACTACATGAATCAATGTCCAAATTATCAGAGTATACCCATATTGCTTCTATTGGATAATAATCATGTTATGATACTACCAATGATGAAGATGGATGATTAAGATTTATTATTTTGTTATTAATGGGTTGTGTCATTTGAGTATTGTAGAAAAGATATACATTTCTTAATAAATATAGAGTATATAAGGATTAAACTGTAGTACTTTTTATTATGGACTTGTGATTATGTGGAACTATGAAAAGTGACTCAAATGTAAGATAATGTTTTGGATTATATATGGTTGAGAGAAAGATAATCATTAATATTCTGATACTAGGGTAGTTATTTTGGAATAATATATAATTGATTTGGATAAATTATATTGGATGTTATTGACATCCTTGGAACTAATTAATAATTTTTATATTCCATCATTGATGAGAGTTTACAACATTTTTGGATATAAGAAGTATATCAAGTATTCTATGAGGAATAAGGGAGCATGAATGTAATCAATAATGTTTTATGGAATTTTATGGTGATATAGTGTTGGAGAAGAATACATGGTGAAAGTATTCACATGTTATTATGTGGAAAAAATGTTCTTCATTGTGTTTACCTTCCTTTTAAATTTTGGACTGTGAGTTTGGACAAGAGTATTTTGGTTAAGTCTAAAGGTTCAATTTGATTATGTTTTACATTGGATAATATTGTTAAGGTTAAATTATTTGTTGAGATTATTTTTGAATTTTCATAAATGGACAACATGAAGTTCGGGTGACTACATTTCGCGTCCGGCAAGGTGACAAGACTTAAACCTAAACTGAAGGGTGACAAGGGTGCATCACCTAGCACTGGTCTAAGTGATGTCCTAGTTTTTATAATGTAGTTTTTGTTAAATTTTCTGAAAAAATTAATATAAATTAATTTTTTAAACCCTATTCGATTAGGAATAATATAATATTTTTTAATTCAATTATCTTTTGGAGTTAAAGATGAGTTTTCATGGGAATTAGTATAAGGATTAAAGTCTACTTGTGATGTATATATACATATATATATTCCTCTTATTATACGAATAAATTAATTCATCAAATTTAAGGAAGGTATATTAATACTAAAAATGTCTTATCCTAATACAATATGTTTTATTTTTAACCGATGATATTTTACATCATCATAGATTGATGGCTTTGAGGACAAAAATTTTACACTTTTTTGTAAATGATGACCTAAATCACTCCCTATAAATATTTAAGTTTCTCTTATAATTATGTTTCTATAATTTCCAATAATGTTCTACTAATTGAGATCATAATTTAGTTATTAAATTTCATTCCCCTTTCCCACTTATTAATATTAAATTATATTTACCCAATTTATGATGTGTATTTTTCACAATGGTATTTTCTATTTTTTACATTTTGTATTCATAAAACAATTTCAAATTTCAAGGAAGAATTTTATTTAAGGATGGTAGAATCTAACACACCATGATTTCATATTAGGCTATCTCTTCAATATAAGTCAATAACATTAACAACACACAACACCGAGTTTGAGTGCACTACAACTTACCAAACATGCGGTTCAAAAAGCGGTTATGAATAATTTTAACTAAATTATGAATTTTATATACTCTATAAAATTTTATAATCCAAATTATGTTTTTCTTATACATAATATAATAAAAAATTTATTTTTTCAGATAAAATAAATATTTTTCAAAAAATGCAATCTTATCTTCTTTTAATAGAGAACATTTTTTAAAACCAATATTTGAAACTTTTACATATTCAATTTAATGAAACTAAATTATTCGTTAAAATCAAGACATAAATATTTGATTTGGATAAATTTTTGCTACTATTCTGAAAAATTTTATATATTGATGAATAGGGGAAAATACTAGGTTTTAATTGAAAACAATTTTTTAATCGAAATAATTTATAGTGAGAAATTATGAATTTGAACAATTGGGAAGTTTAATTAGATTATAAATTTTTCATTTAATACAATTTAGGTCATTACAAGTAATTTTATATTAAAATTTGGAATCAACACATGCCAATCTTTTGACTGTTTTTACTTTTTTAAAAGTCGCCTTTTGGTTTTACCAACATGAATTAATTTTATAGAAATAAATTAAAATTAGATGCATTAAATTTGGTAGTATGTTTACATTTTTTAATTAAAAATATAAAAATTATCTTTGGGTGAATGTTTTGTATATTTCGAAAAACATTCAATTTTTTGATGAATAGTGAAAAACATTGTGTTAATGTTTAATACCATCTTTTTATTTAAGTATTGAGATATTTTATTTTATCTTATTTTATGTCCAAATAGATACAAAATACCTATATATCTTCAATGTAATTCATTGGATTCATTTTATAATAATTTAAGAAATCTTATATTTTATCGAAATTTTTACCGTCTTTTACCTACCCCTGTAGTGGCATTTCCAAATTTGTATAAAACATAATTGTACTACTTATATGAGTTGAATTTATTAAATTTGAGAGACATGGTTATTATCAATACGAAAAATGTGGTTCAATGAGATGAATTTTGTTTAGTGAATAATAACTTTTGACTTTTAGTTTCCACAGTTAAAAGTAAATACGGTAATCAATGGTAAAAAATTATATCATAATTCCACTAACAAATGTCTTAATTCTATTGGATTAGTATAACAATACCAAAAAAACCTTAGAAATAAAATATTATTCTATTTGTTACACATGGATTAGATTAGGATATTTATTATTATTTGATTTAAAGAAGAGTTAAATAAGTTAAAAGAAATGTTTAATAACAAAACCATTTTTAATATAGGGTTACACATAAGATAAATTAGAATATAAATATTAAATTTTAATATAAAAATATTTCCTAAATAATGGTATTTTATTTATAATATTTAGATTTTAAATAATTATATTTATTTATGACACAATGATGATGCATTAATTAAATTACTAATGAAGGATTAAAATAATTGATATTATGAATATCGAAATAAATATAATTTAAGACCATTAATGAAGTAAAAAAATTAAGTATATTAATATTACATGTTATAGTTGATTAAATTATTTCTTTTAAATAATAGAGATGTTATAAATTAAAAAAAACAAAATACCATCTAGTGTCAAAATTGACATAAAAGTGTTTTTGAAACAATTTTTATATTATTAATTGATATTATATTCCTAGAAATCAATGGATTATAAAACGTGTTTAAATAATTTTATATATGTCATTAATGGAACACATGAGGATTTCTTGGAAGTTTTTATTATGTTTCTTAGCCATATAATATAAAAATATAAAGAGACATGTTAAATGTCAAACTATTTAACAAAGTGTTAAATATAAAAGAAAAGGATAATATAGTAACCCAAACCAGTCTAAAACGTATTGGTTAAGTAGTTTTACACACATCCCCTGATTATACTCAAAATAAATCATTTTGGATCCATTAGAAACTGAATATTATTTTATTATAATATAATATTTCAATCATTTCCTAAGTTCCCCTCAACCCTCTTATAAAAGAGAATTTTGACTTCTCATAATTTCACACCTCCAAAACAATTTGGAATGGGAAAACCCAGCCAGAATATCCTCTGAACTTTCCTACCTTCATCCTAGAGCTCTTCCTTCTTTCATAAAGATACCCTATAGAGAACTTATGATCAAATCAAAGGGAACAACCCGAAAAGAGGTAAATATTTCATCACATCTTTCAAGTTTTTTTCTTCTTCCACTTACACTTTCCTTGCTATTTCCGTTTTAAAATAATAACTCCAGTATATTATATATATAGTGATTTTATTATAAATATGGTAAAACCACATTCATTTTTTAATCTATCCTACAAATGACAGATTCACCATACGTGTGTACGTACAGCTTACCATCTCCATAGCATGGTGTAGTTTGTCATTCATGCACATCAATATTTGGATGGGTATAATATTAAATATAAATTATGTAAATAATAAATATAACATGTTAATTATTCTGTATATATGATATACCATCTAATTAAATACGATTTCACCATCAATATATTGATATTGTCGCTCGTGTGTACGTACGGATTACTGTCTCCATGAAGCGATGAGATTAACATCCACAATCACTACTCAACAATGATTATAAAAATATGTATCATTAATAAGTATGTAATATATTACATAATAATTATAATTTAGAGATGTAAATATATATATACTTACATTAATATTATTCACTATCATTCGTTAAATTCCATATGAAAACATTTATGCGTACGTACAACCTACCGTTCCCATAAATGGGCCTTCCATTTCATATATCAATCTATTATAAATATTTATAATCTTAATATATATAATATATATTTATATCATGTCTTAAATTCTGTATGTATTTAAATCATGATCTAAATGATACGATCAAGAATAACAAGTTAAAACACATACGATAAAGAACACAATTATTACTCAAAATGTTAATTTAACTTGGAAATCATTATTAAATGGGTAGTATAAAGTCATAAATGAATCATGTATGATATAGTGAATATTAATATTGTTTTTTAATAGTTTAATAACATTCTATAGTCGTTATACATGAGGATAAATGTTCCCTGGACAAAAGGAAAGTGCAAGGTAAGGGTTAATTTCACAATCTTTTTATTATCAGTGGTTGTTTTTACATAAGAATTTGTTGGGAAATATTTATTGTCCATGTTTCATAATATTGTATTCGAAGGGATTTTTTTATGGTTATTTTTTTTTATAAAACATCATTTTAATTATTTTAAATATTTATTCTTCTTAATCATCCTCATTAATGTTAATCTTTTCAAAATGTTTTTTAAGTAATTTTTTATATGGACATTAATGTTTTTAAAATTTTATTTCTTTTAGAAGGATTGAATGTGGTATTGGAATCTTTGATTAAAAAATTTTATTAAATTTCTTCCTTTTTAAATGTGGCTTTTCAATGTTTTTATGAAAAATGATATTTTTCTCTATAAGTTTAATGAATAATTTTAATCTATTTCAACATCATTTGATGTATTTTAAACTTATTTAAAGTTTATCTATTATGATACAAATCATCCATATTTTGTTGAAGATATTGTGATATGTTTGAATGTGGATGTCTTATTTTTATTCCATTTATGGTTTATGGATAAAGTATTGACATTTCAAATTATAGTTTTAGTAGGAATGTTTATTTTATGTTTAATCCTTTTCATATGATGAATGCATTGGACATACTATGTGAGGAGTGGAGCCCACTATAGCTCGTTGATGCATCGTAGGTCTCACGAGACAAACTAGTATCATGGAAGAAGTCCTTGACTAAGTCCTATTTTCAGTATTGGCACATGGACTTGACTATGTAGTTATGAATTTGGCATTGTGAATTCCATCATTTTGAAAGAGTCTATTAAAATAACATTTTATTATTCGACTAATATAATATCCATGTGAATATGTAAATGGAATTGTTTTATTTTATCTTTTCCATATAATGCTGAAGTTCATATTTAAATGGATTTTGTTTTAGTCTTCTACATTTCCATAATTGTTTATTCATTTTTATAAATGATTCTGCTATATTGTTACCCTTACTGAGCATCTGAGCTCACCCCTTTCAATGTGTTATTTTTCCTAGGATGTGATGAATAATTTTATGGTTTACCTGCCTGGATAGGCTAAGGATATAAGTGTTTTTAAAAATGGATCAAAATGTTATTGATGATTTTATTTCATGACGTAATTTATAACTTATGTGTGTATCTAGTACTTCCAAGTCTACTAAAATGATCGGCCTTTTGGGACATGATTTATTGTATCATTCCAATGTTATGTAATAATGCACCAAATCTAGGTAACTGGGTTCGGTGTGTTAAAGTTGGAATCAGAGGAAGTTTAGTAAAAACAATCGAATCTATATTTAGATAAACTATGATTAGATCACATTACCCTAACATAGACTTTGTCGATTATTATATAATAAATTCCTAGAATTATTGTAATGTAGTGATTTTGTGAGTATTCCATGAAATACATCCTTGATTGGATATGAGCCGGTATAGGTAGCTCTTACACAGATGTACCTAGGGGTAAAAACCAAAAACACCACTCTGAGCTGGACTCGAGCGGGTATTGATGAATGACAGCGATCCTTGTTGTACTATAGTTTACGACACTTATAGGGGATATGCTTAGGATAATTCACATTTTTATTACAATCCATTATGAAGGATTTAGGATTAAATACTTCCTCAAGTAAAAAATTTATTATTATAGATTAAAATCCTAATATTTTCAATTTCTATTAGGTATTTTACATGTTTGGAATTATTCATTGTGATTTATATACTAACCTAGAGTATTCTGTTGTTTATAGATGTCGCCACATAGAAGGAATGATAATTCTAGCAATATGGATGATCGAAATTTTAAGAAGGATCATATCATTCATGGTATTAAGCTAAAATTTAAAATGAAATAGTCTCCTACATATGCTCATCATCTTAAGAAATAGTACCACGTGTTAATATGATAAGTAAAAAATTCTCGGAGTCCTATCACTTTGAAGGTAAAAAGAGAAGAAAAGGATATAATAGAGAAAGGTTGAGAAAGGGAAGAGGGGAAACGACAATTTTCCCAAATGTGATAACTATGGAAAGAATCACCTCGATAAATTATCGAAGGTAATTGGAGTTTGATATATGTGTGCTGAAAAATTACACAAATTAAATGATTTCAAGGGTAATAAAAGTGTTTCAAATGTACAAATCTTCATCTCCAAGGAGTTGGCACACTAAGATAATCAATGTCCAAATCATCAGAGTATAGCCAAAATACTGCTATTAGATAATAATCAAGATATGTTACTACCAAAGATGAAGATTAATGATTAAGTGTTTTAATGCTGTTATTAAATTATTTTGAAATTTGATTATTGTTTTAATAATATACATGTTTTATTAATTATAGATTATATAATTATTGTATTACACTACTATTTAATTAAGGACTTTAGATTGTGTAGAACCAAGAAAAGTGAATCAATGGGAGGATAAATTATTGGAAAATATATGCTTTCGAGAATGATAAACCTTAATATGATTTTGATACTGATGTATTGATTTTGGAATAATATATGATTTTTTTTCAATGAATTATATTGGATATTATTGAAATACTTGGAAATAATTAAAATATTGTATATACCATCATTGTTGAGAGTTTACAAACTTTTTAGACAGAAGAATGATATCCAGTATTCTATAAGGAATAAGAATGCATGAAAGTAATCAATAAGGTTTTATGGAAATTCATGGGGTTACATTGTTTTAAAAGATTACAATATGATGGTATTCTCATGTCATTAAATGGAAAAATGATCTTCATTGTGTTTACCTTCCTTATATATTTTGGACTTTGAGTTTAGATAGAAGTTTTTTGGTTAACTCAAAAGGTTGGAATAGATTATTTTTGAAATTGAATACTATTTTTAGGGTTAAATGATTTCATTAGATTATTATTTAATTTTCATAAATGGAAAACCCGAAGGTCAAGCGACAACCCGTCGCATCTGGAAAGGCCTCGAGAATTGAACATGCAACAAAAGGGTGACAAGGGTGCTTCACCTAGCATGGGCCTTTTTGATTTATTTGTTTTTATAATGAAGTCTTTTTAAATAGTCTGAAAAATGAATATAAATTAATTTTTTTAAGACTATACTATTAGGATAAATAGAGTATTTTTGAATTCTTTTATCTTTTCTAGTGAATGATTAGAATGTTGAGGGAATTAGTTTAAGAAATAAACTCTACTTATTACGTATATTTATATATATATATATATATTACTCTTATTCTATGAATAAATTAATTCATAAACTATAGTTAATGGATCTTAAAACTAAAAATTTATTAACCTAATATCATATGTTTTATGAACCGATGATATTTTACATCATTTTATATTGATGGATTTGTGGCCCTCAATTTTTCCTTGTTTGTGATTAATGACCTCAATAACTACCTATAAATATTTATGTTTTTCCTCTAATTTTGAGTCTATAATTTTCACTAATGTTTGTAGAGACTAGAATCTTAACGTACATGGACATTACATTACATTTTTGAATACTTAGTACATAACAAAAACACACACACAAGGACCGTAATAGTTTAGTGTCTTTGGAAAAATGGAATATAATCTTCTAATCATAGTGAAAGTTCTTCAACATCTACCTTACCTTAGGTCCGATTTGCTTCTTAAGTGTCTGAACCTCCTGTATAATGATTTAAATAATGTCATTGACTTATTCCAGAATCATAATAATTGTTATGATATCATATATGGTCATATTCTTAGCTTCATATTAGTAATATATCATTGCTACTTGTTATTTGGGTGTTTATTAGTTTTTGTTCTTATGCGTGTTTTGTCGAATAAATTCTTATTATTCTTTTTCGGTTATATATAAATTATTTCCAGAATGTAATTAGTGTAAGATATATCATATTCATTCATTAAATTCATGTATATAATCATTAATCAATGATGATCATGTAGAACGAGTCGCATCACATCATGGAGACGGTATTCCGTACGTACGCACGAGCGATTATATCGTTCCCATGATCATGGAATTTTATTGGTGTGTATGTATACTATTTCAGAATAAATACCACTTTACAATAATAATATATATTCATTATTTACACCATTATACCAATCCATGTACGGTGGAGGTGGAAAATAGATTACACCACGGCGTGGAGACGGTATTCCATACATACGCATGTGTGGTGATTTCATATTCCGTTGGATGAATAGATGGTGAAATAGAGTTTTTTCATAAATATAATAACATATAATTATATGAGTGATACTGATGTTATTAATTCATCATGAAACAACTAAAGAATAATATGTAGGAGAAGAAATAAAGATGAAAGAATCGGTAACGGATATTACCTCTTTTTTCGACACGCCTTTTGAAACCTCCTCTTAGGGCACTACGATTGTGCTTTGAAAAAGACCAGAACCTCTATTATTTTTATAGGGAATTGGAGAGGTGAAATTTTCAGGGGTTTTTCGAGGTTTGAGGCTCAATGTGTTGTGAGGAAGAGAGGGAGGAGTTTCCCTTTTATAAGTAAGGGGAGGGGAACCTTTGGAAAAACTAATAATATTATTTTATTATAAAGTCATATTCGGGTTTAAATAGAACCAAATTGATTTATATAGAATCTAAGGTGGGTATGGGTCGAAATAATCTCATCCAATAGAATTTGGACATGTTTAGGTTAATATTTTATCCTTATCATTTAGATTTAACTTTAAGTTAAATAATTTTACTCTTACCTTGTCTTCTTGTTTTCATACACTATAATGTTAATAAACGTAATATATCAAGCCAAAAAAAACACAAGTTGTTTATTATTAATATATAAAACCTTATCTAAGTCATTTTGTAGAACCTTATATTTTTAGGAATAAAATATCAATTAATAATATAATATTTGTTTTAAAAACTATTTTATGTAAATTTTGACACTATTTAGTAATTGATTTTTATGAATATCATAACAGAATGATTAGTTCGAACAAAGTAAATTAAATCAATAATAACATGTAATATTAACCTATGAAATTATTTTAATTCATTAGATGTCTCAAATTACATTTATTTGCGTATTTATAACATCAATTATGTCAATATTTCATTAATAAGATAATTACTACATCATCATTGTGTCATAAATAAATTAAATTATATAAAGTCTAAAAATTACAAATAAAATACCATTATGTATGAAATCTTCTTATATTTTTAATTAATATTTATAGTCAAATTTTTCTTATTTATAACCCTATATTATATATTATTTACTAATTAAACTTTGATTTTAACTATTTTAACCCTTCTTTAAATAAATTAATATTATATGTTCTAATCTAATTCTAGTGGGCCTAAATGGTCATATTTTATTCCTAAAGTTGTTTTTGGTCGAATTACACTTATCCATTAGAATAATGAAATGTGTTAGGGAAATAATAATATCATTCTTACCCTTAATTACTGTATTTACTTTTAACCGTGTTAAAAAAAGTAAAATGTTTCTATACAACAAAAATTGTTTTCATCTCATTGAACCAAATTATACTTACTGAAATCAAATGTGTCTCTTGGATTTTTGAAATTCCATTCACAAAAGCGGTAAAATTAATTTTTATGTAAATTTGCAAATTCCCCTAGGAGGTGGGTATAAGATGGTCAAAAGTTCAATAAAATTTTTATATATCTAAAATTATTATAAAATGACTCCAATAAATTACATTGAACTTATATAGGTATTAGGTAACAATTTTGACCTAAAATAAATTTAAATAAAATAAATAATTATTTAAATAAAAACTTGTTTTTTTAAATAGTAACCAAATGTTTTTACTTTTCATCAAAAATAGAAAGTTTTCAGAAAAATGAAAAAAATTCACCGTCATATAATTTCGATATTCCGAATCCGAAAATAAAGTCCATTTTCAAAAATAAAATTTATCAAATTTCAAAAGGTTGTTATTAATATTCATAACGGCTAGTTTTAATTATATTTTAATAGCATATCGTTGCTTAGAAAAACTTGGTATTGCGTACAATACACGCTATCGTGGAAGGTTGAGTTTGTGTGTAATACAATCCAATTCAGGGATGCGTGTTAGGCAAGCTTTTTTGGTGTAGCGTATAACAGAATACATCAATGAAATTAAAATGAATATTTTTCGTAAAATCACGGGGTGTTACATTCTACACCCTTAAAAAGAATTTCGCCCCCAAAATTCATCAGGGTTATAAATGGTTTACTACTCGAAAGATTCATTAATAGAACCCCACATCGTAAAAAGGAATACCAAAACATGGGTTTTAAAAACTAAAGTATGAAACGTAATATTTGCCCAAATTAACTAATCATTGGGTTTCCACATAGGAGAACATACGTCAAAATATGGATATGGAAGATAATTCCAACTGTCATGTTTTGATGGAGAGTGGTAGATAACATGGCTATGAAAAATACAAGAATCACAAAGCCATAAATTTGTGATGATCTAGGGTACCATCTGATTCATCAGATATAAGGGCACTAGGACAACATTTTTAGTTTTCAAGATCATTTCCCTAAAGTTGAAGAATATAAATTAGAATAAATACTTACTCTATTTTGGTACAATTTCACTGTTGTTCATTCTTTGAAAAATTTCCACTTGATCTATTAATGAAATTAAGTTTAATTTGCTATTAATGAAGTGTTAACAAATCATATGATAGAATGATGGGTCATTCTATCTGTTTCAAACAAAAGGTTGGAAAAAGTTATCAAATATACATAAGTCCATCTCTGGTGAGGTTAATCGTATACGATTCAAAAAATGAACATATACTTCATATATCATACCGCAAAATAAAATAAATATTTTTTATACTAACCAGGGACTTCCTATAGGCCAGTGGTAGGCGATAAAGGCCAGTCACACTTCGGTTGTGGGTTCGATTCCCACAGTCTTGTCCGACGCGATGGGCTGTCGTCGTCCTGCAGGATTTCCTTTTTCTAATGTTATATTACTATAACATCCAATAAATAATATCGAAAATTGTTCTATCCTTAAACAATACTAGCTTATGACCAACATAATCTATTCCAATCATTAGGGTTATCTAAAATACTTCGGTCCAAGCTCATAGTATAAATAAAATGATTACATGAAATGTCCCAAAACAATCACATGAATGAAATCATTTATCCCCCACATATCATAAGATATATCGTGTTGGTCAAATTACAAACATGTGAATACGTTAATTATGTATTCTCCTGAAGAATGAATACCCATTGAACCATAGTGAAAACATGAATGCAGCTAAAAGTTAACACTTTCCAGATACCAAAATCCTAAAAATTATTTATACTCAAACCATGATATCACTTAGTCCTTATATCAATCATGAGCTCATGGATACAATAAAACATCTCATTATCTTATTATCCCATTATTATGTGCATATCATCTACTTACCAAAAATATCTCAATCACTTTCAATGGTTACCAGTACCATTAAATTATTGAAAACCACAATAGACCAATACCTAAATATTCCAATATTCCATGATACTATATACAACATTATTTTGGAATCCCATTACATAAAAACTTAATCATTCCACCACATCATTGTCATATTCAACATATCCAATAGTGATCTCTTGTGACTACCCTTTTTTATTTTCCTTATGTGGTTTCTCATATCTATCATCATTAACCCTTGGATTAGGGCATTGATTAAAAAAATTCCCCATTTCATTGCACTTGACGCATTGAAGTGTTGTTGGTGTGTTCTCTATAGTATTTTATTTATTCACAGCATTAGCAACCATTTTTCCATTACTTCAACACTCAGTTGCTCGATGACCTTCTTTTCCACACATAAAATTTTTTCTAGTCCCGTTTAAAAAATCTCTGCCATGCTTCTTTCCTCACCTTGAGCATAAGGAAGCATCCATATTCTTTTCACCATTATTATGAGATTTCACCTTGAAATCCATATTTAGTTTTTTTTCAAAACCATGAGATGGATATATAACAGCAAATTCCATTTCTACATTAATATCACATCGCACAATTTTTTCATAGCTACTGAAGTCTCTTATAGCTAATGCCCTTTGAAGATTTGGGTTTAAGCCACTGAAGAATCAATCAACTTTAATTTCAGGTTGGATGATAAATCCAGATTCATACCTTACAACCCTTGTAAAATTCACTTCGTATATAACAACATATGAATCATCTTTTATCTTTAGTTCAAGAAAATCCTTCTCCATCATTGTTCGAAGAATACGAGGGAAGTACGTATTGAAAAATAAGTTCTCAAACTCGTCCCATTCAATGGACTCAATTTCATCTCTTGGACTTGTATTCTTGATATGATTCAACCATTGATCAACATCACCTTCCAAATGATCCACTGATAAGATGACTTTATCATGTTCAATACATTAAAGAACTGAAAATATCTTTTCAGTAGTACTGTGCCATTGTTCAGCATCATGTGGATCAGAAGACCCACTGAAAGAAGGTGGATGTTGCCTCATGAATGACTCAATTGAATATTGTTCTCTTCTCTACTCATTTGGAAGTCCATAATGATTCATAACCTGTGTAAGTATAGCAATAAGATTTTTCCCTCTATCTCCCCTAACATTTGTTTGTTCAGGAGGACAATCATTTAATTTTCCATTACATTGATCAACACGGTTCCTTCGGGTTCCAGCCATCTTCTAAAACCCAAATAGATTAGTGTCAGAGGCAAAAATCACACTAGAAAAAACAACATAATAAAAGGGGAGTACCTTCAATATCTAACATCTTAGGATACCATAATTATATTACTATAACCTATACTTATTCAAAACCTTAGGAACATCCCTAGACATACCTTAGAAATATCTCTAGGGATCTCACTAAAGTTCTCGAATACTTGTTTCCAAAGGTTTACTAAACCATTCCTCTGATACCAACTGTAGAGACCCAAATCTTAACGTACATGGACATTACAATACTTTTGCGGAATACATAGTACATAACAAAAACACACACACAAGGACTGTAATAGTTTAGTGTCATTGGAAACTCGGAATATAATCTTCTAATCGTGGTAAATGATCTTCAACATCTCCAATAATGATCTTCCCTTTTTTTACCAAAACCCATTCTTTATATCCCGGGGAAAAGAAAACATAAAAGGGTGAGCTCAAATTCTTAGTAAGGGTAAACAAAAGATATATCAATCACATCATATTCATAAGAACATAACATTTTGGAAATATTAACTGTCAAAAGAGATCATAATATCATAACATGGGATAAATCATAGTAGTGAAATTTAATCCCAATAATCCTAACATAAACATTAAACTTTGTGACATACACAAATAATCATAGAGAATCATTTCTTATTAGTCAAGACTCATTTCCAAGACTATCATAGTGGGCAAAGTCCATTTCTAAACCGAGTTCAGTCCTCGTTTTAGTCGTGTTTCCCTCAACCTGTTTAACCTGCCGTTCTACCCATCTCTAACTCATGAGATATAAAATCTTTACCCAATTAATTGGAGGGAGATATAGGTCCCACCCATATAATAATGATACCATTCTTATGTGTTCCACAAAATCATAAATCATACATCATAGCTTAACCCAGGTAATAAAAATCAGATTCTTAAACATCGTGACATCATAAAACAATTCATGTAAGATAAAGGAATTCATAAAAATAATTCCATCACAACATAATCAAATCAATGTCATAATATGGATAGAAACAGAAGCCTATATTTTCTTAGATGGAAAATAATTTTGATAAAACACTTGAACTCCATTCTTGTGGAAAATATCATTTTTACTTCAAAAACATTTATCCTTTCTAGGATTCATGAAATTAAACTAAATTAAATCATTCATAGGAATGTGTACCTAGTACATGGTCCCTCATGGTCCTCATTCAGGTTGGGTTACTCCAAACATACACCACATATCCATTTTGGATCTGATTTTCACTTCACTATAGGCTGTATTTTCTCTTCGATATGTGAGGCAGTGTTGGACCTCCTCATTCATCATTCACATCAATGCACTAGACAAAACAATTTGATACATTCCTATAATGTCATGAAATATTTTAAATTAATACTAAGATCTATCTTCATTAATTCATATCCTTAAACTATGATCCAACCCTAAAGAAGTTTAGTATGCATCACGGTAATCATTGGATGACTCAGTTCTCCCATAAAAGAGGATTCCCCACCACATGTTTTGGTCTCCCACCACCCAAAATTCTGAAACTACCTGTTTCTTTAATTCCATCCTTATGGGATGTGTAGTGACTATGATAAATTTTATCATTTGGACCATCTATTGTTCCATCAGACTTTTGTCCCATTGGCCTCAGTTGTGGTCCAATCATTACAAACATAAACTATTTGTGGTCCATTTCAACGTATGTGTGGGGTATGTGAGTCTCCGTATCCTTCACTCGAATAAGATTATACCTATTATATAACAAACATATTACCAAGGAATTTACCTCCCCTAGTAAATACATCATGAAATTAAATTGGTCAACCTAATGGACAAGTGAACATGACCATAAACTAGTCGATTCATCTACAAGAATGAGGGATTTAAAATGAATGATAGTTTCATTAGGAATTTATTGTGTTGTGTCTGATCCTCATTGGTAATCATTCACCTTTGGTTTACATGACATCACTTTATGAAAATCCACTTGATAAACTCACCCATGGTTCTGACGCTAAGACCTTAAACTAGTATCTATGGCCCATGCAATACAAACTTCATCGGTTTGCAAAGCCCAAGATTGAATCACACTTTTTGATACACAGTAATCCATACATCAAGTCGTTATTTTTCTGGATACCCATAATATTTGAAATCTAGATGGTTCCACTAATAGTTATCGCCTCATTCAGTTATCATTTTGTTTTCATCCTATGATAATGGCCTAATAGTTATATTGAAGAAAATAGTGGATAATGTGATTCAAATTGGATATATATTTGATCTTGAAATTTATCATCCCATTATTGACTATTATGGTTGTGGACACTGTGTATTTAAAAAGGTCGATAGTTTATCATTACTCACTAGTCTCACCTTTATATCGATTTCGAAATTCCCAGCAGACCTTCATTCTATTCACATGTATCATAATATAATTCTTAACCCTTTACGGTAACACTAATTTTGGATTACACATTTTAGGTGTAACGCCCCGACCCTAGTTACCCAGAGTCGGTGCATTATTACATAACATTGGCATGATCACAAGAAAGATCAAATCACGAAAGACCGATTGGTTTAGTAGCCTTGGAAACACTAGATATATTCATAAGTTTTACATTACATCATAAAATGAAAAACTACTACCACACCATAATGTCTCCATAATTCACACTCATATCCCCACATAATATCCATGCAGGTCATTCATAATTTACTTCTTCACTTCCTGGGAAAAATAAAACATAGAAAAGGGGTGAGCTCAAATGCCCAGTAAAGATAACAATATAGTGGAAACTTTCATAAATAAGAATAAACATTTAAGGCAATGTATAACTAAAACAAAACCTTTCAAACTTGAACTTTCATCTTCGTATGGCATAAATTAAATGAAATAATGCCATTTACTCATTCACATGGATATTATACTAATCGAATAATCACATGCAAAATCACTAACCACTTTCATAATGATGGAATGCATAATGTCAGACTATCATAACCACATAGCCAAGGCCTCGTGCCAAGACTACAAATAAGATTTTGTCAAGGCCTTGTGCCAAGACACTAGTTTGCCTGATGAGACCTACCGATGCATCGAGGAGCTATAGCGGGCTCCACCCGTCACATATTAAATCCAATGCATTCCCATATGAAAAGGATTAAACCTAACATAAAAATTCGTATTAAAACTAGCATACGAAATGTCAATAATTTCACCGTAAACTATGAATGGTATAAAAATACCACATCCATAGTCAAACATATCACAAAACCTTCAATACAATATAGAAGTTTTGTATCATAATAAATCAACTTCAAATAAGCGTAAAATCCATCAAAGGATGTTGACATAGATGAAATCAAAACACTTTTTAGAGAATTGAAATCATTTAAGAGCCATATAAAATAAAAAAATTTCTTGAAAATATTCTTATAAGCTTGTAAGTAAAACTGTGAAGATTTTATAATGGTAGAAAATAACCTCACTCGCCGTATAAGTTAAAAAAACATTCTTACCTTAATTCTGTCGAAAAGGTTAAAAGGACCTTGTTTTGAAAATGACGGAAAGATTCCACTTATAAAAATCCAAACAAGGGTATAAATGACTTTAACCCATATTCTTGTAAATAATAAATATGTTTTGAAATACATTTTGAAGAAACATGGATGTGGATGATAAAGAGATCCAAGTAGATTATTACATATAAACAACCTCAGATAATGAAGAGATTGTGAAATAACCCTTACCAATTTGGTAACTTATGAACCATACAACCCATGAAAGAGGTATCATACAATGAATATGAAAATACACATAAATTAGAGTGTATTACACAAAGAATATAATTATGGGCAGTACATACCCAACACAAAAGGTGATGGTGACAATATGGCATGAATCTCACGGGAATAATGAGTGAGATGAAAACACCTTACCACGTTAATCAACTGAGTCGTATGGCCAAAAGTTAATAACCACCAAATGATTTACAGAATAAAATGAATATAAAGAGAATCATGATAATATATATCAAATGGCAGTACACAATACACCACTTTCAATAATTTAGTGGCGAATAATGGAAATCTCACGGAATTGAATGTGAGATAAGAAAATCCCTTACCTTGTACTTTTCCTTTGTTGGGGTAGGTTAACCTCCTGTATAATGGTGAAATAATTATTATTAAATTATACAACAATCATATACATTAATATGATATCATATATGATCTTTTAATATTGATTTGATAATAATATCTTAGTATTATCGTTGGTTCGGGTGCTAACTAACTTGTTTTCTTTTATATGTTTTGTTACGTAAGACATGTTTGTAAAGGATAGGTTGTATATTATTCATATCCAGAATGATATAAATTCCTTAAACATCATTTTTAAAATCATCAAATGATAATTATACTTTAATGGTTACGATGGAGAATGAATCTTATCGCATTCGTGGAGACGGTAGTCCGTACGTACGCACGAGCGACAGTATCATTCTTTTGATTTTAAAATAATATATAAATAGATTGTATATAATATATACAGAATAATTAACATGTTATATTTTTTATTTACATGAGTTACCCATCATTATTATACCCATCCAAATAATATTATATTGAATAACAATTACACCACGACGTGGAGACGGTAAGTCGTACGTACGCACGTATGGTGACATGTTATTCAAAGGGTGGATAGAACACTAAATATGGTTGTACCATATTTATAATAACATCACAATATATATATGATACTGGATTTATTATTTTATAATGATAACAACAAAGGAAGAAGAAGTGGAAGAATAAATGAACTTGGAAAAGGGTGGTGAAATAATTACCTCTTCTTCGGTTTCTTCCTTTTGATTTGATAAAAAGGGCTCCTTAGGTTGGCTTTCTGATCAAAATAAGGCCTCTAGGTTGTAGTGAGGGAAGTTGGGAGAGTATTTGGGCAGAGTTTGTCCGAACTAAAAGGCTTTTAAGGAGTGAAGAAATGAGAAGGAGGAGTGCCCTTATATAAGAGGGGTGAGGGGCACCTTTGGAAAAGCTAAGAAATATTAATTTATAATAAATTCATATTCGATTTATAATGGCTCTAAAGTTTACTATTAAAAGTTTAAGGTGGTTATGGGTCAAAACCAACTCACCCAATAGAATTTAGATAGGTTTGGGTACTTATATTAACCTTATCTTTAAGTACTAACTCTAAGTTAATTAGTTTCACTATTACAATGTCTCTTTGTATTTTTATATAATATGGTTAATAAAAATACTATATACATACAAGAGACACCCAAATTGTCCATTAATGATGAACCAATCATGATATAAGTCTCTTGGACGATCCTTAGAATTTTAGGAATTTAATATCAATTAATAATATTATATGTGTTTTAAGAACTCTTTTATGTCAATTTTGATACTATTCAATAGTTGATTTTTGTGAAACTCATAACAGATTGATTACTTCTAACGAAGTCAATTAAATCAATCCTAATATATCATATTATCCTATAAAATTACTTTAATTCATTAAAAATTTCATATTATATTTATTTGGGTATTTACCATATCAATTATTTTAATTTTTCACTATTTTAGTAATTACTGCATCATTATTGTGTCATAAATAAAATAAATTATTTAATGTCTAAAAATTATAAATAAAATATAATTATGTAGTAAATCCATTTATCTTTTTAATGAATAATTATAATCTAAAATCCAACATATATAACCTTATGTAATAATTGTTTTGCTAAAAGATATATGCTTGTGTCATTTTTTTATTCATTTTAACTTAATTAAAAAAAGTGTCCCTATCACCTAAAAGTGGCACCATGGGGTCCCAAAATCGACCCAAAGATGACCATGGTCGAACATGTATCAAACAATAAGGCTAGGACAAGTTTTAGGGTAATTTAGTATTATTATAATATTATTTTTTAACCTCTATTTACCAGATTTACCCTTAACCATGGTAAATAAAATATTTACCACAGTAATTATTCAAAATGTCTAAAAATAAAAGTTACCTATTTACACAATTTGGACATCCTATTTCCAAATATGGAATCCATTTTTCTAAATTCAAAACACAGAAGTGGCAGAAATTAATTTAAAATTAATTCCCGCTGTCAAAACAAAAAGCGTGTTTTTAAGAGATAATAACTATCAAAAGATTCAGATTTGTTTATGTTCTGTTTAATTGTAAAATTATGTCCAATGACCAACATTATATTAAATGGTAAAAATATATTATAAATATACTTTAAAACCACTCAAATTCACAATTTATCACTATTAATTATTTTGATTAAAAAAGTTGTTTTTAATTAAAATTTAGTAATTTTCACTATTCATCAAAATATGAAAGTTATCTGAAAAGTACCAAAATTTTACCTTAGGCTAAATTCGATATTCCGAATCCAAAAAATAAGTCCATTTTGAAATATAACTTATATATAATTTCAATAATTATGTATTACTATTCATAACGGCTAGTTTGATCGGTTGTGGTGTGTGTTAAAACTTGAAGTTGCGTACAACACATGCTACTGTATTATTCAATGGAATGCGTACCGTGGAAGCTTGGGATGTTTCATTTTAAATTTTTTGATGTCCCCATTTATTCAAAAAGTTTAAAATATTGTATTTAAAAAGGGTTCACTATTAAAAGTTGATAAAAGTGCAATATTGAAAATGAATTTGTTCTTGCATTATATCTAAGAAACTCATAATATGGATTCTAAAATTATAAGGATTATATAAAGTTTAAAATTTAGATAATACTATTCATAACCTCTTTTGAATGGATTTTTTTTTGTAAGTCATGGTGTGATTGAACACGGTGTTGCGTGTAGGGCAAGTTATTGAATTATTTTGAAGAAATAACACACTATGAAATCTTGGGGTGTTACATTCTCCCCTCCATTAATAAATTGCATCCTCGCAATTTGAAATTGTTCTTCAAAAATAAAAGGTTGAAAATAGAAAATATATTTGTGGAAAAACCCACATCAGAAATTGGGTTACTAAAATTTAGTCTTAATATGAGGAAAAGAGAAATGAAAGGGTCACCACCAAATTATGATCTCGATTAGGAGAACATTGGTGGCAATTAGAGACATATAATTGGAGGAAAAATGTAAATATTTATAGGTAGTGATTGAGGTCATCAATCACAAACAATTATAAAATTGAGGTCCTTAAACTCATCAATCAATGATGATTTGAAGTACCATCGGTTCAACAAAATATAGGGTATTGGGATAACACATTTTTGACGTTTCAAAATATCTTAGTTGAAATCCCACATCGAAAAATGAATTAATGAGGCCTCTATTTAAAATAAATAGTGGAAAGTATGAAGATTACCGAAAATAACACATACTAGGGTTCCATGTAGGAAAATATGGAAATGGAAGAGAAATCTAACCATCAATTATCTGATGGAGAGTGGTAGAGAACATGGCTATGAAAAGGCCAACAATCCCAAAGCCATAAATTAGTGATGATTTAAGGTACCATCTAGGATAACATTTTTGTTCTAAGTTTATTTTATTAATGTTGAGGAATTTATTTATGAGATTGGCTAAGATCATAAGGAGATATACATACTTTATAATTAGAGTTTTATCAATTAATAAATTTCTACGACAAACTCATCGTTCACTCTAAAAGATAATAGAATGTAAATTTTTTTTCTATTTATACTATTCGTACAGGGTTCCAAAATAAATGAATTTATAATTCATCTACTAGATCTTTAATAAAAACTACATTATTTAATCCAGGACATCTCGTGGGCCAGTGGTAGATGATACACCCTTGTCGCCCTTCGGTTGCGGGTTCAAGTCTCGCAGCCTTGCCGGACGCGACGGGTTACCGCCCGACCTCCGGGTTGTCCTTTTATAATAATCCAAAATAATCCAAACTAGAACTATCCAATATACTTCTATCAAAACTCACAGTCCAACATTTATAAGGAAGGTAAACATAATATAGATCCTTTTTACCCCGTAATAGAATATGAATACCTTCATCTTGTATTCTTTTAATACTCTAAAACATCCTGAATTATCATATTCTTTATTGATAACATTCATGCTCCCTTATTCCATATAGAATGCTGGATATAATTCATCAATCCAAAAAAATTTTAAACCCCAAAATAATGATGGAATATACAAATCATTAATCAGTTTCAAGGTAGTCAAGAATATCCAATATAATTTATCCAAATCAATCATGTATTATTCTAAAATCACTAACTCGGTATCAGAACCATATTATGGTTTATCTTTCTCTCAACCATATAATTTCCAAATATTTATCCTGCTATTGAGTCACTTTTCTTTGTTCCACACAATCTCAAGTCCTTAATGAAATAGTACTGCAGTACAATCCTTATATTATTATAACAAGTACATTGTTGATACAACATTCAATTGACATAATCAACATAATAACTCTAATCATTCGTCTTCATCTGTGGTAGTATCATAACTTGATTATTATCCAATAGCATCATTTGCGGCATAGTCTGATGACTGGGACATAGGTTTGCGTAGTGTCCAAACTCCTTGCAAATGAATCATTGTACATTTGAAACCATTTTCTTACCCTTGCAGTCATGTACTTTGTTCCCATTTCCTCCACACTTATAACAAACTCCCATTCCTTTCAGGAAAGTTCCAGGGTGTTTCTTTCCACAGTTACCACATATGGAAAATTCTTCCTTTACCTCTTCCCTTTATCCATCTTTCTCTCTTCCATCCTTTTCTTCTCTTGCTTCCCTTCAAAGCCATAGGACTCAGTAAACTCTTTACTTATCTTATCAACACATGATATTATTTCTTCATATGATGATAATACATGCGAGACCATTTCTCTTGTAAATTATGTCTTAAGACCATAAAATATATTATCCTTCTTTCTCTTTGTATCATGTGCATTGCTAGAGTTCTCATTCCTTCTACTGGGCGCCATTTCTAAACAATTGCATACATTAGATTAGTTTATGAATAACAATACCTAATCCCAAACTTGTAAAACACATAACATAAATTAAATAGTTTATGGATATAATCCATAATCATAAAAATGTCTCCTTTGAAGAAGTACATACTCATAAACCCTTCATAATGATTTGTAAAGAAAATGAGACTTATCCTAAGCATATTCCCCGCGAGTGTCGTAACCAAGAGTGCAACAAAGCCCGTTGTTGTTCAGCAGTTCCCGTTATGTCTAGCTCAAAGCGGTGTTTTCGGGTTTTACCCCTAGGTACATCTGTGCCAGAGCCGCCTCTACCTGCTCGTATCCAGAAAGGGATGTATTGCTCGAAAAACTCACAAAATCTCGACAATACCAAAATTCTAGGAAGTTCTTCTATACTAATCCTCAAAATTCATCTTAAATCTATGTGCTCTAATCAGAGTTTATCTAAAACTAGCTTCCAAGGTTTGTACTAAACTTCCTCTGATACCAACTGTAACGCCCAGACCCTAGTTACCCAGAGTCGGTGCATTATTACATAACATTGGCATGATCAGAAGAAAGATCAAATCTCGAAAGACCGATTAGTTTAGTATCCTTGGAAACACTAGATATATTCATAAGTTTTACATTACATCATAAAATGAAAAACTACTACAAAAACATAATGTCTCCATAATTCACACTCATATCCCCACATAATATCCCTGCAGGTCATTCATATTTTACTTCTTCACTTCCTGGTAAAAATAAAACATAGAAAAGGGGTGAGCTCAAATGCCCAGTAAGGATAACAATATAGTGGAAACATTCATAAATAAGAATAAACATTTAAGGCAATGTATAACTAAAACAAAAGCCTTTCAAACATTAACTTTCAACATTGTATGGCATAAATAAAATGAAATAATTCCATTTACTCATTCACATGGATATTCTACTAATCGAATAATCACAAGCAAAATAACTAACCACTTTCATAATGATGGAATGCATAATGCCAGACTATCATAACCACATAGCCAAGGCCTCGTGCCAAGACTACAAATAAGATTTTTTCAAGGCCTTGTGCCAAGACACTAGTTTGCCTCATGAGACCTACCGATGCATTGAGGAGCTATAGTGGGCTCCACCCGTCACATATTAAGTCAAATGCATTCCCATATGAAAAGGATTAAACATAACATAAACATTCGTATTAAAACTAGCATACGAAATGTCAATAATTTCACCATAAACTATGAATGGTATAAAAATAGCACATCCACAGTCAAACATATCACAAAACCTTCAATACAATATAGAAGTTTTGTATCATAATAAATCAACTTCAAATAAGCGTAAAATCAATCAAAAGAAGTTGACATAGATGAAATCAAAACACTTTTTAGAGAAATATCTCTTTCTATTTTTGAAATCATTTAAGATCCATATAAAATAAAACATTTTCTTGAAAATATTCTAATAAGCTTGTAAGGAAAACTTTGACGATTTTATAACGGCAGAAAATAACCGCACTCGCCGTATAAGTTAAAAAACATTCTTACCTTAATTCTATCGAAAAGGTTAAAAGGACCTTGTTTTGAAAATGACGAAAAGATTCCTATTATAAAAAGTCAAACAAGGGTATAAATGACTTTAACCCATATTCTTGTAAGTAATAAAAATGTTTTGAAATACATTTTGAAGAAACATGGATGTGGATGATAAAGAGATCCCAGTAGATTATTACATATAAACATCCTCAGATAATGAAGAGATTGTGAAATAACCCTTACCAATTTGGTAACTTATGAACCATACAACCCATGAAAGCGGTATCATACACTGAATATGAAAATACACATAAATTAGAGTTTTTTACACAAAGAATATAATTATGGGCAGTACATACACCACAGAAAAGGTGATGGTGACAATATGGCATGAATCTCACAGGAATAAGGAGTGAGATGAAAACACCTTACCATGTTAATCAACTGAGTCGTATGGCCAAAATTTAATAACCACCAAATTATTTACAGAATAACATGAATATAAAGAGAATCATGATAATATATATCAAATGGCAGTACACAATACACCACTTTCAATAATTTAGTGTCGAACAATGGAAATCTCACGGAATTGAATGTGAGGTAAGAAAATCCCTTACCTTGTACTTTTACTTTGTTGGGGTAGGTTAACCTCCAGTATAATTGTGAAATAATTGTTATCAAATTATACAAGAATAATATACATTAATATGATATCATATATGATCTTTTAATATTGATTTGATAATAATATCTTAGTATTATCGTTGTTTCGGGTGCGAACTTACTTGTTTTCTTTTATAAGTTTTGTTACGTAAGACATGTTTGTAAAGGATAGGTTGTATATTATTCATATCCAGAATGATATCAAGTCCTTAAGAATCATTTTTAAATCATCAAATGATAATTATACTTTAATGGTTACGATGGTGAATGAATCTCATCACGTTCGTGGAGACGGTACTCCGTACGTACGCACGAGCGACAATATCATTCTTTTGATATTAAAATAATATATAACTAGATGGTATATAATATATAAAGAATCATTAACATGTTATATTTATTATTTACATGAGTTACAAAACATTATTATACTCATCCAAATAATATTATATTGAACAACAAATACACCACGACGTGGAGACGGTAAGCCGTACGTACGCACGTATGGTGACATTTTATTCAAAGGTTGGATAGAACACTGAATATGGTTGTACCATATTTATAATATCATCATAGTATATATATGATACTGGAGTTATTATTTTATAATGATAACAACAAAGGAAGAAGAAGTGGAAGAAGAAATGAACTTGGAAAAGGGTGGTGAAATCATTACCTCTTCTTTGGTTTCTTCCTTTTGATTTGATCAAAAGGGCTCCTTAGGTTGGCTTTCGGATCACAATAAGGCCTCCAGGTTGTAGTGAGGGAAGTTGGGAGAGTATTTGCGCAGTGTTTGGCCGAACCAAAAGGCTTTGAAGGTGTGAAGAAATGAGAAGGAGGAGTGCCCTTATATAAGAGGGGTGAGGGGCACCTTTGGAAAAGCTAGAAATATTAATTTACAATAAATTCATATTCGGTTTCTAATGGCTCTAAAGTTGACTATTAAAAGGTTTAGGTGGTTATGGGTCGAAACAAACTCAACCAATAGAATTTAGACAGGTTTGGGTACTTATATTAACCTTATCTTTATGTATTAACTCTAAGTTAATTAGTTTCACTTTTACAATGTCTCTTTCTATTTTTATATAATATGGTTAATAAACTTACTATATACATCCAAGAGACCCCCAAGTGGTCCATTAATGATTAAACTATAATTATATAAGTCTCTTGGCCGAACCTTAGATTTTTAAGAATTTAATATCAATTAATAATATTATATGTGTTTTAAGAACTCTTTTATGTCAATTTTGATACTATTCAATAGTTGATTTTTTTGAAACTCATAACAGATTGATTACTTCTAAAAAAGTCAATTAAATCAATCCTAATATATCATATTATCCTAGAAAATTAGTTTAATTCATTAAAAATTTCATATTATATTTATTTGGGTATTTATCATGTGAATTATTTTAATATTTCACTATTTTAGTAATTACTGCATCATCAATGTTTCATAAATAAAATAAATTATTTAATGTCTAAAAATTATAAATAAAATATCATTATGTAGGAAATCGTTTTATCTTTCTAATTAATATTTATAATCTAAAATCTAACATATATAACCATATGTAATAATTGTTTTTCTAAAAGATACATGCCTGTGTCATTTTTGTATTCATTTTAACTTAATTAAAAAAAGTGTCCCTATCAACTACCAGTGGCACCATGGGGTCCCCAAATCGACCCAAATATGCCCATGGTCGAACATGTATCAACAAATAAGTCTATGACACGTTTTAGGGTAATTTAGTATTATTATAATATTATTTTTAACCCCTATTTACCAGATTTACCCTTAACCATGGTAAATAAAATATTTACCACAGTAATTATTCAAAATGTCTAAAATTAAAAGTTACCTATTTACACAATTTGGAAATCCTGATTCTAAATATGGAATCCATTTTTCTAAATTCAAAACACAGAAGTGGCAGAAATTAATTTAAAATTAATTCCCGTTGTCAAAACAATAAGCGTGTTTTTAAGAGATAATAACTATCAAAAGATTGAGACTTGTTTATGTTCGGTTTAATTGTAAAATTATGTCAAAATGACAAACATTATATTAAATGGTAAAAATATATTCTAAATATACTTTAAGACCACTCAAATTCACAATTTATCACTATTAATTATTTTGATTAAAAAAGTTGTTTTTAATTAAAATTTAGTAATTTTCACTATTCATCAAAATATGAAAGTTATTCGAAAAGTACCAAAATTTTACCTTAGGCTAAATTCGATATTCTGAATCCAAAAATGAAGTCCATTTTGAAATATAACATATATATAATTTCAAAAATTAGGTATTACTATTCATAACGGCTAGTTTGATTGGTTGTGGTGTGTGTTAAAACTCGAAGTTGCGTACAACACATGCTATTGTATTATTCAAAGGAAAGCATACCGTGGTAGCTTGGGATGTATCATTTTAAATTTTTTGATGTCCCCATTTAGTCAAAAAGTTTAAAATATTTTATTTAAAAAGGGTTCACTATTAAAAGTTGATAAAAGTGCAATACTGAAAATGAATTTGTTGTTGCATTATATCTAAGAAACTCATAATATGGATTCTAAAATTATAAGGATTATATAAAGTTTAAAATTTTTATAATACTATTCATAACCTCTTTTTAATGGATTTTTTTTGTAAGTCATGGTGTGATTGAACTCGGTGTTGCGTGAAGTGCAAATTATTGAATTATTTTGAAGATATAACACACTATGAAATCTTGGGGTGTTACATTAGGAGAACCACCCAATACCAATCGGTGTTTCCCACATTGAACATGGATCACATGGTCTTAGGATTTGTGGTAGGGTGTTTCCAATTTTGTCTACTTGCAAATGGAAGCTCATGGTCCAAACTAAATGTACTTAAACTACGATTTTATGACCATGCCTGACAATAAAATAATTTTGAATCCTGTAGGGTTTTATGTTTCAGTGTGGGAATCATTGGTCTATATTCATGTAGACACCCATATGTTCCCTAATACTTGTGAAATAAATGGGACTCTCTTGACATATTTTTATTGGGTTTATTTCCTTTATTCCATGAAAATAAACATTAGATAGACATTTTCATAGTGCAAAAAAAATTAATCTATTTTATAGGATAAAGGATTTACTACCTTATATTGTGTTTAATTTCCCAGTCATATGATGTGAAACATTGGGATGCATCCTGATCAGACAACATCAAAATTTATTATGAAAATTTCTTACATACTATGTAAATATTCATGTCTATCATTCTAAATTTCATGATACAAAACTGGAAAAGGAGTCAAGACTTCACATGAGAGGTCCCACTTTCTGATGACAATAACCTACAATTTTTTTTCATGTTCTCATTTTTGACCTAGAATATGAGATATCACATACCTAGAAAATAGGTTTGATATTTTTTCAGAAAAATACACATACACCAATGTGTTCTAGGCCATTGTGAAATCATTTATATATTCCTAGAATCCTGTCATAAATTTCATACATCTATTTACATTATTTTTGATCCCCTTATTTGGATCCTCATCCTATTCCATTTCTGAAGGGACCCCTTAATGTTTTGGTGTCATGCCATTTTTCCTCACCTATCATTTTCGACAATTTCCAAGAATATTTTACATTAAATTCTATGATAGGTTAATTTTTTTAACATGGTCAGTGTCAAACCCTCATTTTCATACCCATTAAATGCTAATGGTGGGAATTATGTGTTCTAGACATTGTAAGATGTTAACCCATATCACCATTCCACTCTCCTTATCTTCCATGTTCTAGGAATCATGGATCACAATTTCCAATAACTTGGACCAGATCAAATACCACACCTCTAGAGTAATCCCATTAGTGAACATGTCAATTTAGGAAAGCATATTGGCTGTTATGAGAACATAATATTCTAGTGATAGGCTCTTTGGTCATCAGTTTTTAGTGATTATCAACAATTTTCATATTAAATCAAATTTCACGGTCAACCACAATTTCTCACACAAGGCATATGCCATTTCAGGTTTGGAATTAGTTGATGGTTGCCTCAGAAATATGATCTATATAAGATGATTAAGAAATAAAATATGTTCAAGAATGAAATTTATTTTAAGATATATTATCAGGGGGTCATCCACTTATCAGGGAATCCTCTCAGGATTGTATGACTCTATAGATATGCCTTAGTGAATGAATTCTTGAACTCCAACTACATCTGTTGAATGATCTTGAAAGAATTTTTCGACACTACTATGTCATACATCTCCTCATAGACCGTGGAGTGAACATTGATGACCTAATTCACTATCAATCATGCTCCTCCAGGAACAAGGATTCCACCTTCTATATTTCTGATTCAAGGGAGATATATGTTTCTAGTTAAACCCTTAGGCAATTAGTGATCATAGGATCAGTGATAGTAGTCATCACCATTTTTTCATCCCCTATTGATAGTAAATTTCTTCATCATCATTCTATGTATCAGTGGATACCTCATTGTTATGTGTATTCCAGGTTAGATTCATCTTATTTCATTTCTCATGTTCCCAAAGGATTAGGATGTCCAGGTCCAGTGCATGAAATGTACTTGAATCCATCCAATCATTCCCCAGATTGACCAACCAATTCAGGGTAGATCCCACCAACTATGGTAGTACATATCTCTGGATAAAGGTGTTGAAGTTACTCATATTCATATCTGACATAGGATATAGGGTACATATATCCTCAATTTCTTCTAGTTAAGAGTCATTGAAATCTTCAAGTGGCATATGGTCATACGTAGAAAATAATTCAAAGCTATCTTTGTCCAGTTCCTCCAGATGGACATCTTCAAACATTAGTGTCCCTATAACCATCCCCGAGAACATATATTCATCGACCACTCCACCTATAGAAGATTCCATTATTTCTTTTTGTGGTACTATGGAGGATGATGCCATCAAAACATCTCCCATGGATATTTTGGATGATTTTCGAATCTCATCTCCTAATTCCATAACATCTACAAGTGGATGTTCAAAATTGGTCACACCATACACAAATTTCCAAGATACAGACACAATTGTTGTATCCCCATTATAATATCATCCACAAAAACAACTTCTTATAGCTTCATTAATATAGGACCGAACATTGTATAACATTCATTTGGCTATATTGTGGGTCTTGTCTCAACCCCCACCATTGAGTGCATGGTCTCAAGATTCCGCTCCAGTGGTGCCTTGTCAGTTAGTTCATCTTCGATGTCTACTCTGTGCCTTTCTGTTGGGAGACCAATGTCATCCCTCACCACCTTGTATTTGTTGCATCTAATGTATGTTTTGGGAATGGTGGTTTACATCCATGCACAATCTTAAATACTATTCCAATATATTTTGGTCATGCATAGGAATTAAAAAAAATTATTCGTAGACATAGAAGAGAGAGGGGATTAGGTGAATTGTATACTCTAGTGAGGTTCCCCTGAAAACTGACCCAAAACCACTTGAAAGGGTTTATTCCTCAGATGTTGCATCCATTACAGGTGATGATATTTGACTGCTCGTAGGCTTGAAATTTGGTTGAGACCACACACTCCCCACATCATGTGTTGAGATCCTGTCACCTTCATTTTTAGGGTTGTCTAATAACTCCCCCTCTTCGGTGTTTGATTGATATAAATGTGGAAGTATTGATAGATAACTATTGTGATGATCATTTATTATAAAATGTATATGAGAATCATTTTTACATGGTTTTTATCAATGATTCACCTAGAATGTGATCCTTGATGAGAATCATATCCACAAGACTCTTTTGATTCCATAGGAAAGGGATCACGTACATAAAGATCAACTACCAAAAGTTGTGCATGAGAGGTCATGTATCGTAGAACCCTCAATCAATCATTCAATTATCTAATAATACACTATAATTACCATATTAGTCATGTACTACTCACCATATTTTTTATTATATTATAAACTAAACATGGTGTAACTGTTCCTTCTAGGATCCATCCCATACCATTTGAGATGCTTCCGTACCCAGTGAACATCAGAGAAGAGATAAAATAATTTCATGTTCTCCTAAAACATAGGAAAGACTGCATCATTTGAAATTTTTCATGTGATGTAACTTATTTCTAGGAGATTATTTTAAACTCATTTGGACCACCCTAGATGCGCCCATTCTCTCCAAACCCCCCTTCCCTTCATCATTTGGCTTCTACTACTATACATTTGAATATTGACTATGTGGTCCCATGAACTGATGGTCTTGCTGCTACTACCCTTTCCACCAACCACACTCTTTCTATATGGAAGACTCCATTCACAACCCTTTCCCGAACCCATGTTGGAGGGATTATGACTTTGTTAGCCTGGATAGCCCGCAACATCAGTATTACATCAGGATAAATGACTCCAAAATTTTCATATAGTCATGGGTAATGTTGTATGTAGTAGTGGGTGGAGGAATCTTATTCCACATCTTTATTCTCACACTTTTGAGCATGATAAAATTTTTTCTCATCAAAAATGGTTGTCACTCTGGAAATACCTTTGTGTACATCTTCATGGTCAACCTCTTCTGGCCCCTGAATAGCCTTACAAAACATTTCATGTTATATAGAACACAATCAACCCTTCCCACATGAATCGTAAATCATAAGGCTATGCCATACGATCATATCTCGTTAGTCACGACACCATAATTAGTGACCTCCCTAGTTGGTATGGTGAATAGGTGACTAATAAATTGATCAGTATACAAAATCTTATCCTGGATTTATGAAAGTCTGAACATGAATGGGTATCCCCAAGAAATATTCAAGATGACCAATTGAACATTTTTTATGGAATGAGAAACATGGTTTTGATAGTAATATCACCACATTTGTGAAGAAACACTGTTGTATAGAAATTGAAAAATATTACACACACACATATTTGGGTCTTCGAATCAGTAGAATGAGGAAGTACATTGTACAACTTCACTAGCACTACAATTTACCGGTAGATATACATCCATTTCCACAACATCAATGCCATTACAAATGTTCTTGGACACACTTCCATGTGTGCATCAATCGCCATGATCATCCAACCACAAATGAGCATCATCATTAATCCAGTCAACCTAACTATGGGATGATTCAATGATTGAGGATGTAATCATATAATTTCAACAATATCACAAAGAAATCATCTAGTAGTATCCCTCCATGTGATGTTGGTATCCCATAGTACATGTATACAACCTCATCAAATGTTTCCTTGTTGTTTATCTCCCTTAGTGGGATCCTCTTCCAGACATTTCATGAAATAGTTGAATCATTTCTTGATGTTGATTTACCCCATCCTTCGATTCTATTTATTAACTCCCTTCACAAAATTTTGTATCAGTTTCTCCAATGTAAAATGTTTCTGTTTGTATCCTGAAACATTCTTCAAATGGATAAAATCATCGTACATATCTCCGGTGATAGGGATCCCAATTATTTGCCTAAGGACCCAATAGATGTTGTCGACCTCCCCATGATACAAATGGAGTGATTTTTTTCAATTAAAATATTATTAATAATGTGTGAATGATCTATTGTTGCTGGTAAAAATCAAATTATGATTTTTGTTCCACCTCATAAACTCTTACCTACTTTAGAATATCATCAAACACTCTATGTGATGTGAATTCCCCATAGAAACATTCTCATTCATTTGTAAAATTTCTCCCATAGAGGGGATCGCAACCACCATTCCATCCATTCAATAGGTCTCCCAATCCCACATTGAGAACTGTTTGATACTATTGTAGTGATGACTTGAATTTCAGTTTCTCCCCAATAACATTTTTGATGTGTTTGTAGAGACATTCTATTGTAATAGAATTTTGGTCTTTTCAAATGTGGCCAACATTTTACATATGACAGTAGTATTCCTCTAATACGACCCTAAACTAGTATGCCGACTAAACCCTAAATTCATCTAGAATGAGGAAATCATTTCTTATGTCCAAATATATTCAACAACAACCTAATTAATAGAGGATACTCCCTTTAATTCTTTATTTTCATCCCAACATTATATTTCTGGTCTGAGGTGTTTTGGGAAAATTCCACAATCATTATATTGTTCTACATATATCCCCACTCAAAAATGTCTACAATGAATTCCCATCAATCATTATAATCACCCATTTAATTTGGGGCATATATTCTTGTTCATAGTTGTTGGATAAGTTATTTTGAAAATATTCGTCTTTGATCCTAGTTTGTAGAGCTATGAGTTTCCATACTCAATTTGTAAAGATGTGATTTGTGATGTCCAGTTCACTAAATTGTGATCATGTATCTATGGTTATTATGATCGATTCTCTAATAAGTCATTCACATAGTTATATCACAATTATCAAGAGAATAATTAAGATGGAGAAAATAATATTTCCATCATGGAAATTCATGTTCCATTGAGTGCTCCCCATGAGGTTAGTTATAGGCACCCGACTAGACATGAATTATAATGGACTCTGCACCAATGATCTATACCTATCAACATCATGAGTGATCATGACAAAAAAAATTTCATGAGCGCAAGAATATTTTAAAATTTTATTGGTTCCCCCCAAAAAATATGACCCTATTTGTTTCTATTAACTCCCTTCTATGGTTGTGTATTTTTTGGTGTCAAATTACAGTCTATGGGATTACCTGATGAAGTCATATAAATTTTGTAGAAAACCCAATCCAAAATGGAACCAAAAACCCTCCTAATGGTTTCATTCATGAAGCTTGTACATTAATTTTCTACTTCACGATTGTGCAAATCTAAAAATAATATTGTCTGAATCCAACATGACTCTATGACTGCACCATGGATTAAATAATCACATCACGAGTCTGATAGAACTATATCCATTCATGAAGCCCAAATTTAATATTAAAACCACTTCCTAGCTTCATGAAGCACTTTTCTTATAAATAGTTTTCTTATTCCAAATTTTGGAAAAAAATAACCTGACCCTTCGTCTTCTGGAATGATAAATTATTTGGACCACCCAATCACAGAAAATGATACTAAAAATGGTTCACCCAAGGTACCTAAAATTCATGAAACTCCCTCCCATATGTTATTGAATACATCCAACTAATGTGGGGATGATTTTAGTGAAGTAATACGCTTTTCATGGTTGACGAATTCCTTCATGAGTACTTATGTCTTCAAAGAGGAATATGAATTAATGAAGAAATACATTCCAATTTCAAGACATAATCATGAGTTATGGTCATCATGATTCATGAATCATATCCTTTATAGAATCCTCGCAACTCGACAAAGCACCCAAACTTCATGAAGCTGCTCTCTGTGAGGACCTGTGATTTGTGATTCCCTTCTCCTATGATTCTCCAGGCAGCCTCACTTCTTTTGATGCCTCTTTGAGATGGATGATTTTTCAAGGCCCCCATACCCTTCTAAGATTATTCTAGAAACACATCAAGTCCATATGTGACATCTTCCACCTTTTACAATGGCACACTCATTACAATGTGTTCCATGAGATTACCATTTACATTTTTCTTCACCTTATAGGAATTATTAATTTAATTTATTATCATCGTAGGCACGATAACAATGGCCTCACTATAAACCACTCCTTCACACCATTGAAACCTATAACTTCGTAACCCATCCCCCTCACAGTGTTGAATGAGTTGTGATTATGAAATTATAATGGGTGAGGGGTAAGATTCAAATCACTGAGCTTCATGACAGAAATATTTATAGAACCATTGTAACTAACACATGATATTAAACTATATCTTCTCACTACTAAATGAACATAATATTCCCCATATATTCTCATCATGTGATATAACCTCCTCACACCACTCTTGGAAATCCTCACATACAGGTAAGCTTCAACATGTAATCCCCAAACACCATTCATTTTATTTTATATGTATGACTCAGAGGGAATGAAATCCTCATCACAAGGAATTAGGTCTTCCTCACATGTAATGACATTCTCCTAGGGAAGATTCCATTCATAATTCCCACACCATCTCTAATTGGAGCATATTTCAGAACATGACTTTATAGTTTACCACTTCCTCTTATTCCTCACTCCATGCATGAAACATGTTGGTATTAGACTATAGAAGTTACTATGTCACCATATATCTACTTCTATGGTTATCCCAAATACTGTAATCCTTAACTGTTTCATATCCCATCCAGGGTAACTTATATGTTGTAATCCCCAACCAAATGGTCCTCCACATTAGGTGTAATACCTAAGGCCCCTTTTCAAACATTGTGGGATTTGATTTCTAGTTAAATGTGAAATTTAGGAAGCCTCAATAAGATATAGAGCCAAAATTCCATCCATTAAATCCATCCCATCCATTCCATATTATCCATCCACTCCATTCACTCCATCCACTACATCCACATCTTTCATATCCATAAAAATTCACCATAGGCTTCTATATCCCTGTAAGAACATGCCCCTTAGGATGAATTCACATGTAAGCCCCATACATATCATTTCTACTCCTAGATGTACCAAGGAATATCCAATGCGTAATCCCAACATAATCTGACCAAGGGAACACCTCTTGAGAATGGTGGATTCCATATATAATCCTAATATAATCCATCACTGATGCTTCATTCATAGCATCAATATCTTTAGCACATGATGTTAAAAAACATAGAACTGTACTATCATATAAACATAAACCGATGAATAAAAATACATGGGTTTTCACCATTTCCTCATAAGTTGGCTATGTAGGATACTCCATTGAGGTTCAATGCTAGAAAATGGTTAACCATGTTTCCCCCCTCCTAGGGTGAACCTCATTGATATGTTCTCAATATGTAACTCATAATATCCATCATGGCGTGACATATTCATTTTATGGGACACACCCTTGGGGTCCACCTCCATGGAAGAGATGACCCGTGCATCGATAAACCTTTCACGAACTCCCTCTCGGGTATACACCTCCCTAATCCGCTTATTTGGTGAAATTTGATCTCTCTCATACTATATCAAATAGATGTCAAACACCGGACTTATATTATACTACTAAATTAATATAAAAATGGGATACATGAAGTAAAATACAAGGATGATATGTTGTGATGGTTTCAACTAACTCATTCTATGAATTGGATGCCTATGGTGAAATCCCTAGAAGATATGCCTGCAGAATCTGATGCCTCATTACCACCATGGGATGCCTTCGGTTGTATTCCCAAAGATTCCCCCATGAGATTCCCTCCTATAAGGAATATTATAGGTGACCAATATAACTAGTGTGTAGATATTACAGTGGTCTCCAGTCGGACTGCTTTCCTAACCATATGTTTCTTCCCTATAAATACCCTTTTGAATGCCTATATAGATACTTGTTCATTATACTGCATCCACAAGGAGGTGTCACTCGTAATGTGTTCCCAGAACATGAATTAACTTTATAAGAGAGACCCTGACTATGTAATGATTTCCTTGGAGGAATACATGGAAGGAATAAATAACATCTTATCATCTCAATTTTATAATGTATTGGACATCGAAGATGAAATTGATGAATTCCACCGGCCTTCTAAAAGCGGGAATGTGGGGAAACATAACTGTGAATTCAGTGCAAGATAACATGCAGTACCCGGGTGAAATCGCCAAAAACACACAAGAATTTGGAGTTTGTACATCTATTCCCCATACGTAAACTCTCAATACATTACATAGAATATGTCGACATCAACTTCATCTTGTTGATTTATGAGTATGAGATTAATTACTCCCATATAAGATGCTATAACTATAGCTAGTGATCCTCTACCTCCTCATGGGAAATCCCCTATTAAGATTACTAGATATCTTCTACTACATTATCCAAAGACAACACAAAGGTATATTAAAAATCATTTTACTCTGGTAAATCCTTCTTATCCAATATATCTTTTGTCATTATGTGTATGTAATGTTCCTCAAGATAATTAACCCCTATAAATACGATCCAATGGTAGAGTGTTCTCATTTGGATACCCATATAAAATTATATTGTGAAGGTGATGATGCTCAATATGTTCATGAACACCCTTCACCAGATCACTTGTTTATATGCATCTCTGTGAAACACGAAATATATATCATTTTCTAGTATTTGTTCAATTTCGTGAAATTTATAGATAATTTTTGATGAGACGACCATATTAGGATCAGTATGGATGGACTCTACTATGGGATAATGGACATGGATTGTAGGTTTATACTAAAAATGAGAGGGATTATCCTCTAGGATCATTATAGGTTCCTCCTTCTATATTATAATATATGATCCCTTCTACACCACATATTCACTTGTAGGATCGCTTTCATATTGAGTTGGTTATTTTAGTTATATCGCATCCTTATTATCAATTGGATCAGTGAAGTTACCCTTCTCGACCATTTTGAACCGAAGATAATATATCAACATTTGAAGAAATAACAGATAATGATGAATATTAGTTCATACAGTGGAATAAAATAAAATAAGTAGACACTATAGAGTCGTAGTCTATGTACTTTTATTCTAGGATTTATGGCCCTTTAGTCTGGATGGTTGTAGCTACAATATTTGGGAATGGTTAATCCATTACATTAGAAAATAAGATGATTATCAATGAACTATTGTCTAAATGCACTTCTAGGGACCCCTCTAAAACAATGAGAAACTCACCACCCACATTATGGGACTTCGCAACCTATCATATATTCCCTATATGAAAAAAGTAGAGAAGGTTTTAATGAAGTAACAAATGAATATTCCTATGGAAAAGAGGTTTAATTTTTTCTTTCAAACCCTACACATAGAGCAATATTAGAACCCTCAAATGAAAAACCTCATTACTAGTTGATGATACCCTTAAATCATTACGAGGGATCAATTTCATAATAACAATAAACGACATATGATCATCTGATACTGTTACACACATCCTACTTTCTTGGGAGAAACTCAACACCCATCCTCCATGCATGGTCTAGGGGTTATTTTGGATTAAACCCATTTAATATCGAATGTAAATATAATAAAAAATGTATTCCACAATAATTGAGGTATTTCATTGATTCCATGGATGTTATAAGAGTTTATTGAAAACTATTCTTGTGAATCATCATTATACACCTCATTGTTTACAATATCCTCAAGATTTTATGATTCATATTCCATGTACTCACAAATTAACAAGGATTATTTGTCACTATACCCTCTTTTATCCACCTCTATTATTATCATAATTTATCTTAATCCTCCACTAGTCTTCATATCCATAGAATTAGGGACCTAATCACTCCGAAAACCCACTCATCCATAGGATTACACTATCTAGTCATGCTCATTTATTTTTTCCATGATTTACAACCAATGAGATGTGGAAATAGAATTTTAATACATTAAATCAATGTGTAATAAAACAGTGTCCTTGGGGGAACCCCACATTTTTATTGAGATATGTGTAGATAAAAATGATCGAAGTGTTTCTCAGATTTAGTGAAGTATGTAATTACGTGTATTTATCTATTTTCATGCATTAGATAGACATAAATCCATTATAAGACTTGATATAGAAGTACCAAAATAATAACCCTTCTCTCATATATTCTTCAATATGAATCATCCATCAATAGATAAGTTATTTCTAAATACCTCTACTTGGTTTCCTTCAGTTTCCAGAACTACCTATGTGGAATCCATTTTCATTTGTTATGTTATTTCCATGAAATGAAATCTTCTTCAATCTTCATTACTTTATATTATTGAAATTAATCAATAATAAGAAGTGTTCCCTTAGTAATTCCATATTGTATTTCATGAAAAAGAATTACAAATAATATATGAGTAACTCAATCAAGGCACAATCCATCAACAGAATGATCACAAGATCTATTACCTCAAAAATAAACCTCCAAACAATCTTCTAAATAATCATAAAGTAGTTTTTATGGAGAAAAATGTTATAAAATATTTCTGTGATTTTTAAAATTATGTAAAATTATCCTAAAAACCATAACAATATGCATGTCTCACAAATGATGGTTTTATTTATGTGTGAGACCAATAACCAACACTTAAAGGAATCCATGTACTCCCTGTACTTTTTTTCTTCCATGTTTATTATATATTATCACTCCATTTTACATAATTAATGGAGTGATATTGAACAACTAATGATATTAAATCAGGGAGGCAACCTTTTCCTATCAATTTATAGTTGGTTCACCCTTATAATGGTAAACACAATTTTAATGAAGTTTACCTTTCAAATGATGATTATGTTTCAGTACTTAGACATAGGGAAATTCATTCCAAGGAACTCATTGAGATATTTTAATTTTTTATTGAGTTGTGTAGGTGAATCTCTCTCTATATGACGTTCCCCAACATATTATCAAACATTTGTAAAATTATAATAGAATATTGACATTATTTATTATCACTATTTATGATTCTAGGATTAGGGTTCTTGGTCACACATCCATGCATCTATCCATGTTTAATAGGATCCATCCACAAAGAAATGTTTTTAGAAACCCTATAATTTTTAACTCAAGTGGTGTATGATGGTTTACACTGAAGATGCACTCTTTGTATTAGTTCTATTCCACACCAAATAAGTGAACTATATGATTTAATCATGATTTGGCACCATGGAACTAATTTTAATTCCCCTCCATCCATCATACATACATGATAAGGAATATAATAAAACATGACCTTGAGATATTCTAAAGATATAAATGGATATCCTTATAGTTTGTGATCCCCAGTTCCCCAATTAGAGAATTAAATAAATATGGTTTTTTATCCCTATCCTTTTACACAGTTTATAATGACAAAAAATCATCAATCATCTTTATTTATATAGTTATCCACTCAATATTGTATAGGTAACATATTATAATCCTAACATAATCATAGAAAAGTAAAAAAATTAATGCAGATGGTGACTATCAATTCGGCAACTCTGATGTTATATTGGGGTGGTGGGAAGAGTTAAATTAATACATCTATACAAAATATTATAATAAAATCCTATGAATTTAATATCAATACTCCTCACATATATTCTGAACATAGTAGGCTCATTCCCATTAGTATTTTAGGTTCCTTCATAGGAATTGGTCTCATTACTTGGTTTAACATAATTTCTTATCAACTAGACAGTCCGTGTACATGATGGAATATTATGATCAGATGTTTTAGCTATAGGTAATTGTCTATTGTTATTATATATTAGGTTCCACAAAATAAATTATAGCACTTGGTGGTGGTATATCAGATCATAGATAGTGGATGTTATGTTCATCTTAATGCATTATGATGAGAAGAAGATTTATTTTCTAGGAGAATCAAAATCATTCAATAGATTAGTGATGTGAACCAATCATAGGTACCCATAGAGTTGTAGGATCTAAAATTTCATATATTTCCTTTGGTCAAGAATCATCATGATATTCAATGTCTGATGTATGGGTGGGACCTATAAGGTCACTTGGAATCTGATGTTCTTCTCCATTGAGAAACAATGACTGAATTGGCCTTGCTTCAATAGAATTTGATGATGTTGAAATCTATTAGATTCTGGTTATACCTAGCACGGTTCTACATTTCATTATCTGATTACCCTATGAATATTTAGAATTTGGTTCAGGGAAATTCCTCATGAATTTATTGTAAAATTATCATTCACACAGGTGAATCTAATAAAATGTCAATAATATTTATTAATTCAATCTCATACAAAGCGTTGAGTTCCATGAAAGGAGAGAATAAATTCAATTTTTTTGCTGCCTGAGGGGTCATCTCTATGGTCCCAACCATGATTTATAAGTGAATGGGTGACATGAGTTTTTTTATAAATGAGAATGTAATTTTTAAAAATCATCACCATCCTCAACATATGATCATCCTATAACATATTAGACCCTATTTGAGGGGTGTATGGGAGCCGAAAAGTGATTCCAACTATGATCAAGGAGGAATAATGATTAGAATAGGTAATATTGGATCATAATGATTGATCTTCACTCAAATCTAGTTGTTTGTTTCCAAAACATGTAATGTCATGTAAAGGATTACATTACCTTCTCATCAATAATTCTAAATTTATACTAACATACATGATCTCGATGCCTATAAATAATCCTCATATCTATACTTTTAGGTGTTTTTGAATATTGGGTGGAAGAGTTAAAGAAACTCAGTTTGTAAAAATCCACATTTGGTGTCTTTCACAACCTTAAGTACAATAAAAATTGATAGACTCCTATATATGAGAATTTTAATGCGACCTTAGTCATGTAATACCACCAATAAATTTCATAATGATTCAGTAGCTTTAAAAAAAACCCCTTTCATAATGAAAATATATCAAAAAAGTCCCAAGATTCAAACAATACAAGGATTCTAGAAAAAAATTGCATGATTTCCATGAAAGACCAAACTAATTAATTCCAAATATACGAAGAACACTTCTTATCAAGTTGATTGTTGATGGGACCCACATCCCCATAATAATATTATTTTATATAAAAAATATTTGTTGAAAACAATATTTTTTATTTTATCTTGAAATCTCTTTGCATTAAACATGGGATGGAGAGAACTAACATATGTTACAGACATGTACTTCTTTATTCCAAGAAACATATGGGCCTCTTAATAGGTGTAATACCAAACCATACACACATTTATGATGTCAAACCTAGTTCAATCATGGATACATATATCTAAGTGGAATTCATATTACATGTAATCCACATTACCTTACATCACATAATTAATCTTACAAGATAAAAAATGTTAACTTGTAATCATAATCCCCACTTTATTTCTTTTTTTCAATCCTTTTTGAATTAACAATCCTTACCACATGATATAAAACTATGTCGATTCATCATAACACATGACTATAATATATAAAATATCATATATATGGGTTTTGTTTTTAGTTCCACTGGCCTATGAATGAAATCTATTTGATTCATAAACATAACATCACAACCATACCATATACCCATCAATTGGTGGTATATATGTTTATTGAACACCATTATAAAGAATAATAAATAGTCAACAAGTCCCACTATAATTAAAACTATGACCACCATTATATAACGAGAATTTGTTTACTTATGCCAATATGGCTAAAATCTATGAACAATTTTATGTTTTGAGTATTACAGGATCATTCCCCATTAGATTTAAATAGTGACCACACTTGTGTGGAGAACATAAAAGGATCCATCCCAATAGAACTCTAAAATCTGTTTGTCACCAAGGGACTTTAAGTAAAATATTTACCTTTTTTATGAGCATAATAGTATTCTATATGCGTAAATAATAATATTCCCCCATTTCTAGGTATGATTAAGACCATTGTGTATTTTATTGGACATCCAATATGATTGAATAATTCACCCTTTTTTGAAAATCATAGGGGTTCATATATGTTGGGTGGATGATACCTCATGGTATAACCATAGGATTGATTACATTAAGTGCATTAAATTAATTCTATTAAGATAACTAATGTTCTTCTATGATGAGAAAAAGATCAGTCAATTTATGAACATGGGATACTTTTTTGACATAAACTGGATGCCTCAGATGAAGAAAATTGGATACAATATGTGATGAGAATAAAATATATTACTTGATAATTATATGTTTCCTCATGTGATGATAATTGGATTATTTTTGCTATGTAAACCAGTTTCCTTAGGATATTATAATGGGCTACCATCTATGATGAGAATGTAATATACATATTTCATGTCATGATAATGTTACGACCAACATTCATTAATTTATATAATCTCATATATATATATATATTCCCATATGTGATGAGAAAAATATAACCTCATACCATGAAAAACACAATATAGGTAAAGTAGTATTCAAATAACAAAATGTTTGATGTACTAACCCAATCTAACCAAATTGTTTCTCATTAGATAATGAAGTATGTGATTTAATTATCTGATGTCCAAATGATTATGGAATTTGGATTGATATTCAAAGGAAAAAGTTATATCTATAAGGAAGACTTGGTGCAGGAAAATACCTCTTCAGATACATGGATAACCTCCCATCCTCTTTTTTTTCATCTTAGTGTCATCGTCATAATCCTCGTGGTGATAGGCTACCCATGTTTGGAATGTGGGAATGTGGGACCCAAATCATGACTATATGTGGCTGTAATAAACATTTTGAGTCCATACATCTAAAAATTACTCAAACCAGTCTTCCACTATAATAAAGGTAATTACTGATCCCAATGGTCTAGAAACTAATTATTGTGTATCACATGATCACTCAAGGGAAACATATAGTCATGGAAACATTATTTAAATTAATAGATACAGGTAAATGAATTTTTTTCTAGGACCCATCTGTATATAGGGAGTACCTGCCAAAATAAAGATATAAGAAACAATAAAATAACCATAAATACTCAATTAGAAAACCAAATGAGTAAAAGAACCCTCCATCACTTATATTCTCCTTCCCCTAAAAGGAATACATGTCCACTAGTTTCCATTTCTTCAGACACAAAAAGTAATTTGTTACCTCAATCTGTAAGAGGTGTTAATATCTTAATTCACCAAAGTAAATCATTTAAATGGATTCTTACCATAATTTATAGGGATGTAAAACTATTAACTACAAAAATAACATAATACTAATAATTATACAAACTAAATATAAAACAAATGACCTAAGTAGATTCAATTATCAAAGAACCTTCAAATAAAGAACCAAAAAATTGAATATATGCATAAAATTGTTGTGAATACAAATGCACTTAGTTGGCCACAACAAACCATTGAATATTTTTAAAACCATAGTAAAAATATTTTATAAAATTCTAGTTTGAAAGATATTATATAATGTAGGTATTTAAGGATTATACAAAACCAATTCACATGAAAACATTCATTAAAATACCCTTTAATAATATTAACACAAGGATACTTAAATATTATAGATTAAACCATATAACTTTGGAAAAAACCCAAAATATTTTCCCAATGTTCCAATATCTCATTAAAATATCATTTACATAAATAATTTCACGGAAACCACAATTTTTTTAAATTCTCCATGGAATACCCAAAACCATTTCACTTTTCACATAATACATTAAAAATATATTAAAAAACCAATTTTAATGTAAAGAAAACAAATACATGGTGATTCATAAACCATATGAGGTCACATAATCATCATGTAAACACAATATTGGAATGGTTCGAATATAATAAATCAAACTATAATAATAACATAAAATAATAAATTTAAATCCCCTAATGTTTCAAAAAAGGAATGAGTGTCATGGGAATCATCCCTATGCTCCAATAATAATTGACTTGAACAGGATATAAGGATCTAGGGATAAAACTATTGAACCTATCAATATCATTGTGATTCAAAACAAACTACTTTTGATAATTTCCCTATAATTATTATGTTCACTGGAACAAGTATGATGTAGTCCATAGTCCACAATCCACATGCTACAATATTGAAAAATAATTCCCTTGATTGTGGGTTGGAAAATAATTTCGAAATAACCGACTCATTATCTTCAATTTGTGCTTCCCTTGGTAACCCACAATCACATGAGAGGTTTGAGTTACATAGGACACGTACTATCTACATAGGACTCCCTAGACTAATCAAGAAATGAGGTTATAAATTATGTATCCCAGGTATCAAGTTTATAAAATTTAGAAATACATTACCCCTCAATTCCTTCACTCCTCGATATATTATCCCCAACCAAGAATCCAATCATAAGAATCGAAACATACATGTGATGATAAAGAATTACCTATATTTTCACACCCTGACATCGAGCACTCTTTTATTTTATTCTTCTCGTGATCTCACAAGTTGAGTTTGGGGTCCCAATTTGAAATATTTTATGTTTAATAATATTGATTTGTTTCGAAATAGTGTGAAGGCACCACATGTTTAGTGGTAACAATCTGCTCAACTCGGGTTCCCTTAAGGTTTTCCACTGATTAAAATAATAATTTTTTTGTCATACTAAAATGCAGAAAATAATTAATATGTTATAATAATATTATTAATATATAAATAATAATAAAAATAGTATTATTTTTTAATAATATCTTTATCAAAAAATGTGTTATTAATATAAATATTATTAAATTGTTATTTATATTATAATTTTTTTAAATGATATGAAAAAATTAATATTAATTGTTACTATAATGTTTAAAATATTCCATCAATGTCAATATCATTTAGATAATAATTATGGTTAATATTTAATTGAGTTATAATTAGATTTATTATTATTATGAAATTATTAATTATTATTATTATATTGTTGTGTTGGTAGGTTTTTTAGATTTTATTTTATTTAATTTTATTTTTTCTTAATTTCTTTTATTTTCTTTTTTTAGTCATAGTTTCTCTCTTCCTTACCTCTCCCCATATGCCCTATAACACTTCATCCTTAATTGGGTCGCGTTATTGCATCCCCCCTTCTAACACTAATCGGTTCCCTCATCTTCATTGCAAAACTGAACTGGCACACCTCCTCCCATCAAGAAAGCAGTATACGCCTCCCTATGTCCCTTCCTCGTGCATCCTCGCACTGCCCAACACCATCCCTTTGTCAACCCACTCCTTCATAGATGGACCATCCACTGACCTCTCTAGCTTGTTGAGAACCTCCGAAAACCCTCTCTATTACTTCATTAGCCTCACACAACCTCACCACTGGTGTGTTCCTCGTCGTTGGATCCATTGGTAGGTTATTGAATTTGGGTTTGACACGATGATTGGTTTGGGTTTGATGTTTCTGGTTTTATTTATAGGTTGTAGATTTCAATGTGAGTATATTGTGGTGCGTCTTGAGAGAAATTGGTGTTGTGCAGCAATTTTGTGACGTTTATCTAAACTTTGTTTGGTGGTTCTGTGTGTAATTATTATCTGGAAAAATAATTTTCAATTTTTATTTATTAATAATGTATATTAATCAGGTTATTCATTATAGACTTGGTTTTGATTGAGGTTTAATACATATTTTATTGATCATTAGAAGGTTTATACTATATGTGTTCAATTTTTAGGGCAAGAAAATTATAATTTGTTTACGATTATACTATAAATTTTACAGTTTCAGTTTTGGTGTAGCGTCAATATGTGTCTTTCTATAAAAGGTGATTTGGGTTGCTTTTTCATGTGTCATTTCATGGGACGTGTTTTAAAATTATTTAAAAAAATATTTTAATGGTATTTCTAATAATGAAAATAACTCCTTTGACTTTGAAATTGATTTAATTGATTTAGTGGTGACACAGATTAGGCTTTGAATGGATTCTTGGTGTATGTTTGGCTTGAAAATTGGTTCTCAATATGTATTTGGGTGTGTGTTTTTCTATAAACCATGTTGTTCCTTTTTAGGATGTTTTAATAATTGTGGAAATGGTTTATTTACATTCTATAAATGATAAAAATCATTTTTTCCATTGTTATGATGTTCAGATGGTTTTAAAGTGGTGCATTAATATGAAACTGGGTGAATTTTTATAGTAACTTTTGTGGTGATGCTTTGTAAGTGTTTCATAAATTATTTAATTAATTTTTTCAATTTCATTTGTTGTGTGAAAGTGGTCTTCAAAAATATTACATGTGTTTTTGATTTTTAACATGGATTTTCCTACTTGAAATTGAGTGTGTTATTGGTGAAAATCCTTGTTCTGTTATTCTGAAATTTTTATAGATTGTTTATTTTTTTCATTGTTTTTTTAAATTATATGTGTAGTGAGTTGGGCTTTTCTACGATGGTTTTAGGCTATAGTAGTTGATGATTCCTTCATGTACTTGTATGGGGTAAGACATAAACACACACACACATATATATTCCCTCTTTCTTCATATTCCCTCATAGAGTGGGGAATTTGTGCAATTTAGTTAGGGGTGTATATATATGTGTGTGTGTGTATAAATGTATGTGTGTTTATTCATCAAGGGACAGTTCGAGTGGTCGTTGGAAAACAAAAATATGCTTGAGGTAGGTTCCCTATAACAATGTTTTTAACCATAATTCTGTGATTGCATGATTATTTTTAAAAAGAATTTATGTATCAATTTTTATAAGAAATTTATACGTTATATACATGTATATAATCATTCATGGTCATTTAAAAAAGGCCTCTCACTCAGTTATTATATTTTATTTTAAACCTTTAAAAGTTAATATATTGAATTGTTCTTGGTATAAATATTTCATTTAAACATGTGATTATATGGTTGTTCATTTACACCTATAAAGTGTTATTTAAAATTCTTGTTTTGGCTTTGGGATGTCTCATGACATATGTATATAGTGAAAAATTTGTTTTCAAATGTTTTTATGATCCATACAGTTTGAAAGTAGATTTGGTGTGCATGTAAATATTGAAAATGATTTTTTATATAATATGTTTTGGTTTTAAATTGTGTAATAACATTTCTAGTTTGTGGAAGTTAATGTGGTGATACATATGTTATGAGAGAAGTGTAAATAGAGCATTGGGGAAATCCAATGTATCAAGGTGGGTGGAATAGTACTAGTGTCCCAGTGATGCTAAGTGGTTCCTCCCTATATCACATAGCAATTATGATGCTTAGAACACTAACTAAACATTTATTATGATGTTGGTGTTCAATAGGGTATGGATGTGTTTCCCTTCCAGTGTCTCATTCATGGGAAAAATATATGTTATGGTTACTCTTACATTGAGACGTGATGTTCTACGGACCCTCACGAGATTGATGAACATTATGGGATTTGACAGTGGTGCTCAGTTATGACTTGGTTCAAGTGGAGTGATTTTTGTTACATTTTTTTGTGATCCCCCTATTTAGATAACTATACATGAATTTAGATAGTTTTTAATTTATTTTTAAACGTTAATGCAAGCGTGGAAGCAACATTAAAAATATATTGTTAGTGAAATGATTTCTATAAAAGTTAAACAAGTATCCTAAAATTTAATATAATTCAATGAATTATTTTAATAGGTATTAATTTTCAAACTAGTAGGATCAAGTTTCATTTTAAAGAAAATATCATAGTTAATTGTTTATTACATGGAATTACAATTGATAAATCTATGCCCATGCCTACATTTATATTCAGTTTCCTGTTCTTTTTGTTTTCAATTTCTCCTAGAGCATGTAGGGTTTCTGATAAGTGGTGAACCATGTTGTCACATGAGGTATGTCCCACTACATAGTTTTTTTCTTTCTCGTTCAATGCCATATTTTCTATATTTATTTTACTTATTTCTATATTTTTCTACGGTAAATCATTCCCAACTACATGTTCTGATTAATTGATGTAGTTGTCAACTATTGAGTATTAGGAACTCCCTTAAAGACATACTGCAAATCAACTCGAGTGATCGGGTTATTGTCATCTGGGGTTGTTTCGTGAAAAAGTATCATCAAATGAGGTTCATGTTATTTGGTTTGATTAGTATAATGATATTATGATTTTCGGGACTTAGGATGTAGGTAGGAGAAGAGCATCGTGAACTCTTACTCGAATCGATCATCGAGTTATCATGGGTAGTCTGGGCTCTGAGAATATTGTCTTGCGTTATATTGGATTGAGCGATGAAAATAGAGGAAAATTGGGTTATGTTGCGGCCTCACATGGGTTGGTGTCCTATGTGTAGTACAAGTGACCTTTTGAAGGTCCTGTTAGTGTCATGTCTTACATGGGGCATGGATCACCACCATGTCTTCGTTTTAGGCATATGCACTAGTTTCCCATTCCGGTGGTATTTTGTTGGTTGTGTTTTGTTCTGGTATTGGTTGATGTTAGTATATTTTAAGTATGAATGTTCTTTTTAAATGGAAAAAGTGTTTCTATTTTCAAATGGTTATAAATGGTAAGGTGGGTTTTGAAAGAAGAAGTGTTTCGATTTTTTAAATTTTGCATGCGTTTGGATTTTATATGAAAACAAGATTTTTGTACATTGACATTCTATATACAGGGTCACATGTGTGTGGGTATGTACAGAGAGTACATGTAGGCCCTTGTTTGGGAATGATGTAATAGGTATTGGATGAGTGCCCATGTGATAGTTTACAAGAACCTATAGGTGAGTTTAAAAAATATTGAAAAAATGGTTGCTTTTGAAAAGGGAAATGAAAATTTGGGAATTGAGTTTGGATTAAGAATAGGGTGACATTATAATGAAATTGGTTCGAAAATGTGTTGTTTTTGATAATTTTTAAGAAATGGGATTTTTGAAAAGATGATATTGTTTGTCCCTAAGTTCATTTGGCTCTTGAGCTTGCTGTTTTGAGATCAGGGTGTTCTCCTTGATTAGGGTTTTAAATGATTCCATTTTAAATCTATGATTCTCATATTTTCTAGGAGGTGCTGTCCAAATTGTCTGCAAATGTTGTTAATGATCTATTCCCAATTCTAGTTCAAATCAAGTGTTTGATGTTTATTTATTAATTCACGGTTCGTTAGTCATGTTTGTTGGGTTGATGGAATTATAGTGTATCTTCGGGTCTTTGGGAACTATTGACGTTGTTATTATTGGTGCCATATCAAATTAAAGGACCAGTTTTGGACCAGTGGATGTATAATGTCTTATTTTTTATGGAGTTTACAGTGTAGTTTGTGGTGATCTTCTTTCATGAGGCACCAATATCTGGCAAGAAGTACATGCTATCTGAACTTGTCTATAAGAAGATATCATCCTCAACCCTAAAATCTATTTGTCAGACCACATTCTGATGTCCCTGATGCACCATCTATATGGCCAGATATAGTATTCTATGATGTCACATTGCATGACTTTGAAAACATACCACCATTGTGGTCGTTTGAATCATCATGATGAAGAATTTGGGGTCCAAAGGATGAAAATGCCTGAATATGAGAAAAGATAAGCATCATTCATTAGGGCCCCAATCATAGGTTTCAGGTTGATGCTCGCGCATAGTCAGGAGGTGCCGAAGTTGTGTGGATCCTCAATCTAGATCTTGTTATCATCATCACGATGGATGTATCCATAGTATCTTTGTACTTTTATAATCATCATCGTAAGCTCATCATTGTTGTGGTGGTGTGATGAGCTCGTTATACCTCTATCCAAGCAGCACTATCTTCTCTAAAGGTGGTATTTTAAATTGATTAGATTCAGAAATGGGAGTTGAATCCTTGGAAAACAGACCACTCTTGATTGGAATTATTTTCCCAATTATGTTCGTTAGTGGAATGATTAGTTTATAAAATTAATTGGTTGTGTTTCTTGGCGCTATCATTGTTTCAGATCCTCTTCATGGGATTTACTCTAGTGTGTTTCACATTCATATGGTACTCCTTCATCCTAGTGTTCTGGTGTTCCAGTTTTCCTTGTAATGGTATTAACCTTAGTGGTGGAATTTTTTCGTTGGCCTTGAGAAAATTGGCTAAGTTCAGGCTAGGGATTCCCTATTCTCTGGTTGTGGTAAGGATTCTTATTTTGTTATTGGGGGTGGTGTTGAGAAATTTACTCATCCTTAGGTTGTTGGGTTGTCTCATAACTATCTTTCATTTAAATATCATGTGTATTGTTCGATCAATGTGGATAAACTAAATGATTTCGGTTTGGGAGTTCATGTGTTGGCTCCCTCATTAGTGGTGTCTTATGGTTTCATGGTTTCCCTATTAGTTGAATTCTTTTGTTGGGGAGAACCCACTCATATTCTCCCCTTATTCTTCTTTTCTTGTTTCTTTGTTAATTGGTCCAGTATGACTTTGTGTGTATAATGGTCACCCCAAGGATCTCAGTTTCCTTTTGTTTTGTTTGGGAAAGAACATTAGTTCTACTAATTGTTGGCTTGGTGACATTCCGGGGGTAGAAAATTTCTATAGTGGGGAGAATTATAACACATCGGCCTCAAAATCTCATTTATTTTACTCCTCCCTCAGTCTCACATCATTGGAAATATTGATTTTGGGGTCATGTTTTAAAAATTATGATGATTAATAATATTTATGGGTTTTAGACTGGTGACTAGGAGTTGCATGATTGACTGTAACTATGTGGTTGACCAGAGTACACTTCCAAATTTCCACCGCTTAAAATAATAAAAAAAATTGAGAAGAAAATGAGGAAAATATTATAAAAATAAAAATTATATTATTATTATTTATATAATAATATTATTAATAAATTTTTAAATAATATCATTAACACAAACAATTGTTATTAATATAATTATTATTAAATTATTTTTAATCTTATAATGTTTTAAAATGAAAAAACATATTAACTGGTATTATTATTGTAATGCTAAAAATAATCCATCAATTTTAATATCATTGATATTATCATTATGGTTAATATTTAATTGAGTTACAATTAGTATTATTATTATTATTAGATTATTAATTTTTATTACTATTATTTTATGATGGTATGTTTTTTAGGTTTATCATCACTATATTTTACTTCTTACTTTTTTTTTATTTTTATTTTTTTTCCTATCCTTATTTATCGCTTCCTTCCCCACTCCCCCTACATAATACATTTCTTCCCCATCCTTTGGTATGCACTGTTGCATCCCCCCTCCTAACCTTACTCGGTGACCTCCTCTTTATCGGCAAACCGAATCGGCGCACCTCCTCCCATCCATCAAGCAATGTGGGCCACCCCTAGTCCCTTCCCTGTGCCACATCACTCTTCCCCACACCCTCCCTTTTTAATGAAACTCCTTCACAGATAGTCCCTATAGCGACCTCCCTATCATGAAGCTCACCACTGGTAGCCCTCAATCTTACACGATTAGCCTCCCACATTCTCATCGCATGTACATTCTCCTTTGTTGGTTTGTTTGTTCCATTGGTGGGTTATCATATTTGTGTTCATCATGACATTTGGTTCAGGGGTTATGTTTTTGTATTGATTTCTAGGTTATAGCATTCAATTTGATTTTATTACATTGTATCCTATGAGAAATTGGAGTTGCGCACCATGTTCATGAATTTTATCTACAATGGGGTAGGTGGTTCGGCGTGTAATTATTGTTTGGAAAATAAATTTTTGTGTTTTATAAATTTATCATATATATTTATTAGCCTTTTCACTGCAGAATTGGGTTTTTTATGGTTTAATACCAATTTTAATGGTTAGTTGAATTTTTATACTATATGTGACAAAATTTCAATGAAAACCCATGTTGATCTATTTACTAGTATTTTATAAATTGATCAGTATGTGATTTGGTGTAGCATTTATATGTGTTTTTTCATAAAAGATTAATTTAGTGGATTTTCAGAGTTTAATATCATGCGACATGTTTTAAGACTATTTAATAAATTATTTTAGTGCATTGTCTAATAATTAATGATCCACCTTTGATTGTAACATTGTTTTAATTGATTGTGTGGTGATGTAATTTATGATTATAAAGGTTTTTTTTGTGTATTTTTGGATTAAAAAGTAGTTCTCATTATGTATTTGGTTGTGTTGCAGCTTCATTCCTTTTTATTCATTTTTAGGATGTTTTAAAAATACTGTAAATGGTTTATTTTAGTTTATATATTATATGAATCATGTTTTTCCATTGTTACTACGTGAGGATTGTTTTAAAGTGGTTCTTTCATATGAAATTTCTTGTGTTTTGAGATTAAAATCTTTGTTGCTGATTTGGAAGTGTTTCATAAATGTTTTTATTGATCTCTTCAATTGCATGTGAGGTGTGAAAGAGTTATTAAAAAATATTATGGTTTCATATTATTTTTAATGTGGATTTTTGTACATGAAATTATGTGTGTTACAGGTGAAATCCTTTTCTGGGGTTTTTTAAAAAGTCTTATAGATTTTTTAATTATTAAATTATACGTGTAGGGTGTTGGACCTCACTACGACGGTTTTGGGATTGAGGTGTCGATGATTCCTAAATGTACATTCAAAGGGGTAGAATTATATATATATATATATATATGCGCCCTCTTTGTGAATATTCCCTCATAGGTCAGGGAATTAGTGAAATGTAGTTAGGATATATATATATATATATAAATTCGTGTGTGTGTGTGTGTGTGCACCAAGGGTCAGTTCATGTGGTCGTCCCAAAATAGTGACATGTATGAGGTTAGTTCCCTTTTTCAAATTCATTAACATGAATTTTGTGATTGCAAGATTGTTTTTAGTTTTTTTTTCACATCTATATGAAATCTATGAGTTATATACATGTATATAATTGGTTATGGTCATTAAAAAAGACCCCACACTCGATTAGTAGATATTATTTTAGACCTTTGAATGTGTATAGTTTGAATTATTAATGGTATAAAGATTTATTTTAAAATAATATTCTCATTTATGCCTTTTAAATTATTTTTATAATGCATATTTTTCTTCTGAAGGTCTCATCACCTATCTACATGGTGAAAAATATATTTTTAAATGTTTTTATGATACATAAAGTTTGAAAATGGATTTTTTGTGTGTGTAAATATGGAAAAGGTTTTTATTATTAGAAATGGTGATTTTTAATTATGTATTCACATTTATAGTGTGTGAAAGTTCTTGTGGTGAAACATATGTGACAGAAGATGTGGAAATAGAGCACATGGGAATCCCATGGTATCTAGGTGGGTAGAATAGTTCTATCCAGCTAGTGATTCTGAGCGGTTCATCCTTGCATCACATAGAAATTCTAACGTTTACAACACTAACTGAAAATTTATCATAATGTTGAAGACCACTAGTATATGGATTTGTTTCCCAACTAGTGGCTCATTTGTGAAAACAGATATTTGTTATGGTTACTCTTATAGTGAGGTGTGAGTTTTTAGGGACCCACACGACCATGATGAAACTTAAGGGATTTGTCCATGGTTCTAACTTATGACTTGGTTCTTGTGAAGTGATTTTTGTTTCATTTATTGCATGAATGGTCCCCCTTTTATGAAAGCTATACATGAATTTAAATTTATTTTCCTTTATGCTAAAACATAAATGCAGGATTGAAATAAACATTGAAAATATATTGTATGTGAAATTTTTTCCATAAATGTGAAACTTGATGCTTTAATTTTAGTATAATGAAGGGAATTATTTTAATAGGTCATATTTTTTAAAATAGAATGATTAGGTTCCGTTTTAATGACAAGGGCATAGGGAATTGTTTATTTCTTGGAATTCCTATTGAGCATCTTGGTGCTCACACATAATATTATTTATAATTTCATGTTCCTTTAGTTTTACATTACTCTAGGAGAGAGTGGTAATTATGTTCCATGGTGACAACCTATATAACTTGTGTTATGTCCTGATGATTATATTTTTTTCATTATCATTCACAACTAGAATTTCTAGTTTCAGTTTATTCATTTCACTATCTTTTTTGGGATAAATTATTCCCAACTTCTTAATATGATACCCGTCACTTTTTTCCAGCCTGTGGGGATTGGGAACACCATTCCAGCCTTGCCACGGATCAGCTCGGGTAACCAGTTTAGGTTCAACCTAGGTTGGTTCGTGACATATATCACCACAATCCACAATAGTCCAAGGTAAACACACAAGGTTCATGTGCCTCTTCCCCATTTAATATACTATTTAAAAAAATTAATGTAACATTAAAACAGAACACTTTATATATTGATCTATACACCCAGTTATTGTTTTCATTTGAATTCTCATTTGATGTACAACATTAAAAAACAATCATTCAAAAAAAATAATGTCTTCTGTAAAAATATACCCTTTTCATTTTCAATTTATATTTCAAATATACTAAGGACAAAATTGTCAACATAATTTCAAAATAGGTTAATCTAATTTAATTTTATAAAAAAAAACCTAAAAAACTGAATCTATTTCAAAAAATAAAATACCATAAAAATATTTTAAAAATAAAGGGATCCACTGAGAATAAAATGAGCATTTTACCTAAAACATGAAATGATAAAATCATTCATTCCATTAATTTATTCCATTTTTCATGATAATAAAAACTATTAGGGATTACAATACACTTTCAGATCCATTTTAATATTTTTTTAAAATTAATTAAAAATATTAAATAACTACACAACAATTTCAAAAGAACATGGTATGCGGAGGAGGAACATGTATGGCCCTAAAATCAATAAAGAAATTTCATGTTTAAAAAAACATATAATATGTTTTCAATTTTATTAAAATGAATATTAAAGAACACAATAATGTTATAACATATAATATATGTTTTTACATTTATTAACCTACATACAAATGGATATGGGAAATCCATAACATATTGTAAGGAATCATCATCATTGTTGGATTCCCAAATGTGTAAGAAGGAGGCCTTAGAGACTCATTTCCCACCATTGAATTTGAAAATCTCTAAAAATGTATTCATCATGATTTTTCTAGGATTAAGTCAAATGATATGGGAAATAGTAAGAGATGAATTGTAACGAAAATATAGGAGGAGGGGAGAGGAGATCTTACCTCAGATAATAATACCAAAACCCTGAAGGAAACATGTTGAAATGGTGAGAAGTTGGGATATCATAACAAGGTTGTGGCATACGATGAGGGGGTTCACACAGGGGAAGAACATAAGGAAGGGAGAGAATGAGGGGAGAGTAATTAAGGAATATGTATCTAAGTAAAAATGGAATAAATACATAAATATTTTTCTAAAAGTCACAGAAACCTTTGACATTTTCACTCAAAGTATAATAAACTATCTGTGATCATTAGGCCCAAACATCCTTATAATATTTCATTCCATATTCTAGATAACTATGAACCGACCATTCCAATGTAAATATACCCTAAATAGACCCCTTAAATGGATTTTTATGGTTACCCCTAACCATGTTATACCTGAGGATAACACAATAAATTCCATAAATATTAAATATCAAGCCAATATATTTTGAAAAAATAACTTTCCTGTATATTATTAATTATATTAATTAAGTTGTGAACGCATAGAGAAATTTTTAAAAAACATCAATATTCTACTTCATACACCTATAATGTCATGCGACATGGTAAAGGAATCAACTACTTAGACATCTATAAGGTATCCATTTTACACTCACTAACTTCTAAGGAACCGCCAAAATCCACAATAAAAATTAAGATCCTAAAAAGTGAATAATCTATAAGAATCCAATAAGATTATATAAATGAATTGAGGCATAATAGTGATCACCCCACAATTTAGAATTGATATAAATAATGAATCATGAAAAAACAATCCTACAATGGTATAATCCCCAAAATGATGATGATTTATGTCTGAAATACAGGAAACTAAAGGATTACACAACCACAAACACCCATAAATAACTAATCTATAATGAGGAATCATGTTTAATGATACACTCAAAGGGCCCAAATGGAAATTTAAATACAGTTTTTTATGATCGGTACCCTTTAATAAACCACAAAAAATCATATAAAACCAATAAATACCATAAGACTTGTTTACCAAAATGATCACGTATAATGTATGATATATTTTTTTTAGGATGGATACTTTTAATTTTTGTATAAATATATTTTTTACCACAATAAATGTTCCTAAATGGGTAGTTTATGCATTAAGATCATTAATAGTTTTTTAGGTCCCAAAGATGTAGTTTTTGGAGAGGTTGAGTGAGGAACATAGTCAACCCTAACTGTTCACCTTAACAGTGAAACCCTGGGAGAAAGATACATTCTTTATAAAACCACGAAATAGGGTCCACAGAACCATGAAAACCCTAAAATTTATTTTTGGTCAACCATTGTTGGTTTTGTAATGATTTTTCTAATCATTCACCTTGATCTGCTATGACAGGGAATTCTAGATATTAATGATTGGACATATTATAATTAGTTTTTCTAACTATGTGCATGAGCTTTGTGAGGGGTGTGTTTCTATATTTTAGTTTTTCACAGTTGGAATATGGTTTTTACAACCATGTTTTCCTTTAAAAAGTACAAATAACCTATTTTACCCTTCTTCCCTTAAGTCTAATTCAAAAAATTTATTCTCCACATTCACATAGTTGTCTCATGAGATATCTACAATTTCCTTATTTATTGTCCTTGTTGTATATTCCACATTCAGACTTCATTTCAATCACATTAAATCATATTCCATCCTCTCAATAATTTAATCACTTCTCATTTATATTTTCTCAATTTATCTACTAGACTTTGGTTTTATATTCATGCGAGATAATATTCCCTATTGTAGTACTACTTCTATGGTTTTCCATTTTCTCTTATTCCATACAAAATATAAGGATGATTCTTGTTGAAGATTTTGTTAAAAGGATAATGTTTGTGGTTTTGTTTTTTTAACTAAAATTCCTTATGTTTATTTTTCATCACCATTATTCCACATGACATAATTTCTACACATTGCTTCTAAAATGTGAAACTAATTTATTTAGTCTCCCACACCATCTAAATGAAGATCTTATTAATGCATTACATTTTTGAAATTTAGTGAACTCGTAATGAACCAATTATTACAGTTCTTTCTATTATATACAATTGACACCCATTTGTTGAATTTATCATGAAAAACCATCCATTTGTGTTTATTGTGAAACATGTAATTGGAATGACCAAAAAATAAATTGAATGATTAAATAGTCTAGAAACATCACTCAGATATTGATTAGTTATAAATGAAATGAAGATTGGGGTGAATTAAATTTTTAGCTGATATTGATACATCACATATCCTATGTTAAATTATTATATACAATTATTGATTATAGTAATATTCCAGGATGGAACTATTATAGTTGTGGAGTACCTTGATCAAGAAATTGATTAATAAAATGGAATACCATAGGAAATCTAATATGGTGCCACCCAATTCCAAAATTGGATAGAAATGTTATAAACCAAACATGGACTTTTTAAATGTATTATATTATTTTAATTACTCAAATAATCATAAAATTTTACTTCAATAATTTACTATTTAGAATGCCCTGGATTATCTACATGGATTTCGATTGTTGTCCATAAGATATGACCACCTTAGATTATATCCATGGAATCTATTCATGTATCTCTTAAAATTACAATGTAATTTCTCCAAAAATTAATTAAAACCCATTTATATGTAATTTTAATTATTCACCACATAGATTATACTCAATCCCATTATCCAATTAGGATGGTTGATCACTGTGAGTTGGATAAACCTCTAATGGTAAAGGATGGAATGGATTTTACATGAATCATATATGTTAATTATTCATGTATATCTTAGATATGTTCCATAGGTACACATAAAATTTAAACTGCATTATGCTCAGTGATATTCTCCTTAGGCCGAAGAAATTTGGGTAATATTGGTATCCCATGAAGAACCTTAGCTGAAAATTGTTACCTCTTATTTAACTTCATTAATTTATATTATCTTTAAAATGTGAAATTTTATTTTAAAAGAATGTATTATTATTAAAATAGTTGGTGTTGGATGAATGAGTTTTACTCACACCCTATTCTTGAAAATGTTTTTTACATGAAAGGACATCATGGATGAAGGTGTGGATAAAAGGAAGTGCATAATAAAATATGATTGGTCTTCTATGGGGTTGGGAGGGGATGAATGGGTTAGTTAATGGTAATCTAAATGATATATTTTTTATTCTTGTTCCATTTTTATACTTGTATCAACATATGCAGGGTTCAAAGTATACATGGTTTATTTTTGTATAGACATTAAAACATCATTATATCATTTTTCCACTATTTAATGCCTACTATTATTGTTTGTGTGGTTTACTTATACTATTTTATTATAATATTTAGGCTACATTATTATTATTTATCGTGGTGCATCACTCAGCAGAAAAGGGTATTGTGTTCCCACCATACCTCCACACATTGTTGTTACTAGTTGCTAGCCTCTTGTATATAGTGTGCTAGGGATGAATTCATATGGCCCTAAGGCTTAATTTCTTATGAGTAAACTTTTCCACATATTTCACATAGTGGTATCATAGGTTTCCTTTATTTTTTTTAATATTATGGGTGGGTATAAAATGTACTATGAATTATATTCACATTTTAATAAGCCACTAATAATAAAATATAACCAATGCTTATAGGATAATCCATGTTACTAACAATGTTCAAGATTTCTCATGTTACAGTTATACTATTTTCACATGTAGGTGATTAAAATGTTCAAGGATGACATTATGATTATGGTTAATTTATCTTATCCTGGTATATAAATTAAGGATTACATTAAGTTTCATTTTTGAAACACATGACTATTTGTTTCATGCATACAGAAAACAATATTTATTTCATTAACTGTTACTTCTCTTGTTTGCCCTCATTTTTAGAGTTGAAATTTTTACTATGTTTAATGTAGGGATAAAAATACATGTTTAATTAAATATTCTACATCATCATAAATGGGGTTTCCCAAGCATTATGGTGTCATGATAACTAAATAATTATGAAATGTTTAGGCTACGTAACTCTCACTCCATGGCCTATAATGTTATTTTTTTCATAGATACATTTCAATTTAAATTTATAATTATTATGCATCTATTATTACAGGATTTTGACTATAAAATCAAAGAATCTTATTGGAACTTGAACTATTCTAAGGCTAGTTGTATATGACTTGTTTCAGTTCCATGTAATGTTAATGTTATCTAACAAAAATTTGGTATTTATACCATGAGAATTGAATATTTTTCTAACTAAATATATTTATTATATAATGGTTTATCAAATACAAATTCTTATATGAAATTGTTATCATTAAATGAAGATTAAAATATAATATTAAATAGTGTTTTTCTCTATAGCTTCATGTTGGAAATGCATATAACCGAGACTTTGTGATAAAAAAATTTAATCTTTTCATAACCTGACCCTTGAAGATGGAAGTTTTCTAGTGTATCTATAGTATTCATGCCCTATCTATATACTTTTTTCCCATCTTTAATATTTATATTCTAGTATCTTGTAAAAGGAATGTTCCTGTAATTGTAGATATATTCTTCAATTATAGTCTTGAGTGGAAACCCCAAAGGGTGGCGAAGACTATGCTCCGGAGGTGGTGGTACCTGACCAACATATAGTTCCTCATATAGATCCTCTAATTTTACCACCGATAATAGCCAAAATAAGAGATAAAAATTAAATTAGAGAGAGTATAATATAATTATTCAATTAATTTGAAGGAAATTTGGTGCCCACACTACTATATAAGTGTTAACTAGGTACATTAAATGGTTGAACCCACACATGATTAAAATTGAGGATTTCCTCTAATAAATGAGTCATAGATACAAGTTGTAATATCAATCATTGAGTATCTAGAAAATCCTATAGAAAAGAGGATTAATCTTTTAGTTTATATGATTCATGGATATTCTATGCGATTGTTGTAAATTCATACACATGTAGATTACTATCAAGGAATGTTATGGATGGATTTATAAAATAACTTCTTTGACTACATTTTTTGGAAGACCTGGAGAGGCAATTTATTTGAAGAATTAATACACCATGAGTGTGGGACTATGTATTTCATTAATTAATATACTCACTTCATTGAGATATTCATTATATATGTACTCTTTCTGATGAAGACATTTTTAGGGAGAGAAACTATGAATATGGTATAAGGTATTTCATATGATCTTAGTTGAATATAATATGATTTTATACCATTATTAATATGATAAAAAAGGACATTATATCCATGTAAAATATACGGAATGTTGAAGGTATATATAATGGTAGTTCAGCACCTATGTTGGGAAGTGAAAAGTTAAGTGGATGGAAGTATATCATTGAGGCTACTCATGAGGGTAGGGAGAGTTAAAATTTTTACACTATCTGTTATATTGCATTCCAGCAGTGTGGAAGGACATGAAAAATGAATCCCATGTTTACTAATGACCTGGTAGAGTGTTGAGCTTGTGGAAAAATGGACAATCTCACAATAATTTTTCTTTTCAATTTCAATATTTTAATGGAGAGAGAGGATATGCACTAAAACTAGGTTCTATATTATGACCAGTTGAACCATTACAGATCCGGAGATAGGGTACTACCATCTGTACAGGTTGAAGAGGTGGATGTGGTCATGGAAGCTAGACCAATGATGTACAACGCCAAAAGAGAAGGCCTTCTCTGTGAAATTATGTTTTAGCTCAGGGATGAGGATCATGATAGTAACATGTAGTTCAATCTATACCTTATGAATAGAGTGTCAAAATATATGTTTTATGAGGTATAAAATTAGAGGCCTTGACTCTAGTATCATCATTTTATGAAATGTGTTTTTTATACTTATATATATCAATTACTGTTATGGAATGGTATATTCTTATAATTTATTTATTTTGTGAGGTAATGTATATTGATATTTCAAGTATGATACAGTTAATAAGAGGTTTTCATGTAATAATTTCACCCCCCATGTTTAGTGGTTTCCATTTCAAAGTGGAATATTTCATCCTCAAGATGAACATATTAGACATAATTATCGAGATGGATTGGTTATTTCTTTATCAAGACCAAATTCATTATTTTCACTTTAGGGTCTCTTCCAAAACACATGGGGGAGATATATTTATTCATTAGGGATAATGGGAAGTCTAATAAATTCAATCTAGACATGAGAATGATTGGTTGGGATGTGTTTCAACCCATATAGACAATGTTATTCTTAATGATTAAAGATTATGATATGTTGTCTTCCATGATGTGGTCGATCAATTACAAAACATTTTCCCCGAAAAAACATTTATTCTACCTCCAATAAAGGTGGTAGATTCCACGATAAATATTATTTTACAAGTAGAACTAAAATATATTTCTATATTCATGAGCTTCGTGAAATCAAGATATGATTGTGGTATTTGGAATCTAAAAGGCTTATAAGACAAAATACTTATCTATAGGGTTCACCCTTATATTTTTATAATAATTCTGGTGGTACCAAAAGATTATGTGTGGATTAATAAAGATTGAATTATATAACAATTAAAAAAATTTATAAATTTCATCACATATATGATCTCTTTGATTGGTTCTAGAGATCTGTAACCATCTTGAATATTTATTTGATATTGTGTTATCATTAGTTATGGGTAAGACCATCAGATATACGGTTTATATCATTTCCAAGAAGATATGGCCTTTGTGAATTTCTAGTGATTTTATTCTATATAACTATCTCCCCCATTGTATTTATATACATGATGAATCATGTTTTCCTCCAGTATCTAGATTATTTTGTGGTCATTTTCATGGATTATTTGTTACTATATTATCAATCTACAAATGATCATGAAAAACACCATGATATCATACTAAGTACACTAATAAAGAAGGGGTTCTATTCCATATTCAAAAAATCACACATATATATTCATAAAGTTCACTTATCATGACACATTATATCATAATTACGGTAATATATGGTTCTAGAGAGGGAATGCGTTGTAGTTTCATTGGAGAATCCTATTAATATGTGTGATATATGAATTTTCCAAGGATAGTCTAACTACTTCTAGTGCATCATTCATAATTTTTAGGTCTTAAATCATCACTTATATGATATATAGAGAATGTGTAAAGTTTAAAAGGTAAAATTATTTTGATAAAACTATTAAAAGATTATAGGAAGGCTCACCGTCATGCCAATATTGATTTTACAAGATCTGGGAAGAGGATACACTATTTAATATGATGCTTCAAACATAGTGATGAGAGATATTTTGATTCAATGGGAATAAGTCATTTTATAAAAATCCCATCATCTGAATCCAAATGAGGATAAGTACATGACATACAACCAATATTTTATATATGTTTTTTAGTCTCATAATTATTTTATACATTACTTGTTTGAGTAATGTTTTATTGTATACATAGAACATAAAAATTAATATATATATATATATATATATATTCATTAATCATGATATGAACCTTATAAATAGTGATTGGTATAATATATTCAATCCTTTTACATAGATCATACATACACAATAGATATGGGAAATGTATATATTTGTTCTAGGATTTGTAATGCTCATACAAAAAATATTATGGAACAAATTAGTGGATTATTTTTCATGGATCTTCTTTCTAAAATACATATTTAAGATTATTAATGTAATGAGATACATTTTTCTATAGAATTTTTAGGGATGAAATCTCTTATAGATTGAGAAGAATGATGGAAAGATTATAATATCATAGGATTATTCCTAAATGAATGATTTTTGTGTGAGGAAACACCACCTAGTTCGATTGGAAATAATGGTGTGATCCTATATAATCATGGATTTATATGGGTACTTGAAGACATGTGAGATGAGATGATATGTGAATTTCATAAATAAAAATAGTTGTTACCTCCTAGAATCACTATGATGTAATATGACATATTACTCTATAAATAGATACTCGCAATGGAATGTGTGCTTTTAGGATTCATTGATTGGGGTTCTACATTTCAACTGTTAAAGGAAGAACACTATCAACATATAGTTCTCTTATAGTCATTACACAACCTTAAGTAGTAATGGGAAGATCTAAACATGGATTTTTACATAATATTTCTAGATTTACATCAAGATAGTGACTATGTTTCTATGATTTTGGAAAGGATAATGATGGTCAACCATATGTTTTCTTATCTAGGAGACATTATACGTGGAAGAACAAGGGGATTATATATTTCCAATAGATCATATGACTTCATGGGGTTCCATTCACCATTGTATCAGATAGTCTGTCTTGGATAACCAATTAGTTCTATAAAATGTTTTAGAATGCTCTTTGTTCATATATACTTCTGAGCACAACCAACCACAAACAAATCGATACTTATTATAATTGTACTATATAGCTGCTCAAGGATTTTTGATGTCCATGTGTCCTTGATTTTGGAGGATATTTTTAAAATTAATTACCTATATCTAGTTTTTCCTGTAATAATAGTTTGAAAGTGAATATCCAATTGGTTCTATACAAGACTCTTTATGAAGGCCATATTATACACCTCTATAATAATTAGATATTGGAGAGGCACCCCTACTAAGACCATATCAAATTTAGGAGACATCATTGAATGAACATTAGATTAGGAATCATATAGAAATTGATTAGTCTAGGATGAAGTCATATGTTGATCATATTCATCAACGAATGGAGCCTTAGGTGGGGTATAGAACCATCTTGGGAGTCTCACCTAGATTGGTTCATCGACATCTTAGAGTAAACATAGGTTATCTAATATATTAATCAGGCCTTTTGATATTTTTCATTGGGTCAGGCTGGATGATTATCGAACAAATCTTCCATGGTGGTATAGGGACATGAACAATGTATTACATGCTTCGGTTCTCCACTAATATCAATCTAACCCAACTCACATTATTTTCCTAGATAATTTTTTATATGGGTTCAAAAATATTTTATAGATTATCTAGTTCATATCATCAGTCATATCATAGAAACTCTCGGTGGTAGGGTAGTTTATTAGGATTAGTTGTTATGGAAAATTGAACTTGTACAAGAAAATACATTAGAAATATATTCTGATATATATTATTCGTTAAAAGAGTTATTATTACATGTAACATAACTACTATAAAAAGGGAGACTTAGGGAAAAGTTGTCTTATGGGAGGATGTTCTAAAATATTAGTTTTTTGTGTATGAATCCTTCCTATTACAATCTATACATTTTTAACATAATAAAATATCATAATGGGTCCATGGAGATTTAATGTTAATATATGAATTTTTCAGTGTCTTATGTTTTTGTTTTTTGAATGAAAGTGTGTGGTGAACATTTAAGAAAATAGTTATCACAAATCACCCATACCAACCTTGCTTCCTAGAGGGGTGAAATCATGGGTTTTAAAATCGTGAAAAAAGGTCCTCATGACCACGAAAATACATTAATTTATTAATGTTATACCACATACGGTTTGATAATGTATAGTGTAACCATTTTATTATCTAAGTGAGGGGTTTGACCTAGGGATAAATGTTACCATGTTTGGAACACATTTTGGAAAACAATGTGTACAAATAATTAATGACTTTAAAAAAATGTTATTTATGTTTTCCCCTTATTACATTCATTATTATTCACCCATTTTCTTCTCCCCATTCACACATCATGCAGATCATATCCCTCTTTTTTCCTTCAACCTAGGATTTACTGGATAATCCTAATATATACCCTATTTATGTCACCATCAGTCACATTGGATCACCATTGTTTATCTAGAAACCATCTTTATTTTTTCTTTATTTTTATTACCATATTTTGTTTGTGATTCCCATGAGTTAAGGGTTCCTATTTCCATTGTTTCATTTAGATTTCAATTTTCTATTATTTGTTCCAAAATTTTAGGTTGATACTAGGAAAGGAGTTTGTTATAATGATAATTTGGTGATTTTTTTCTTATCATGATGGCCATCGATATTTGTTATTTATTTTTGTATTACATGTTTTATAACTTGGTTGAGAGGTAACCAATACATTAAACTTTTACCCAGATGCACAAGTCCTAATACAGATCCTAAATTCCCAGAGGAGTAATCCCAAATACCCGAACCTAATGGTCCAAAGATTTTTCTCACTAGAACTACCCCTCTGGAGGATTTACATTAATGATGGTCCCTTCCAACACACATTGCATTCATAATCAAATTGCATTTACTCATAAAAATATGTTTGTTTCCTAGTACCAATGGAGAATATTGAACCTTATCTTTTAACCAATATGGTTGTCTTTGTACTGGTTTATTATACGTTATATGAATCCTCTCATGGTGCCTACTATTGTGTGGTCTGGATGGAATACTTCCTGATCATTGTATCTAGAGTGCCCAAGGCTCAGAGGCATGAAGAAGTTTAGGGTCCTTGTGGCCTGAAGGATATTTGTGACTTGAAGTCCTGATAGTCCATAGTCCCAAATTGGTCCCTCAAATAACCAGATATTATGAACATTTATGGATGGTAAAATGATGAAATATTAATAGGTATAGTATTAATACTGAAAACTAGATAAATACCTCCACTAAGATTTGATCATGATATTCATTCAGGATTATGTGTTGTGTTAACCACTCAGTTACCACCCCAACAACAAATCAAGAACAACACAGTATAAGGTAGGTAGTCTAATTCTTTTACAAAATATTCATTGTGTTTATAATTTTTTATTGTTCTTCCACAAATTTTAAAATCCATAAAGTGCCTCTAAAATGTCTAACACCATTATTTATTCTCTTAAAACATGATGTTTATTTTCTATAATCAACTTTATATTACATTATTCTAGTGAAAACATAATGAACCACCACTTATGATGTGATTATTTATATTCCCTTGAATATTATTTTTTTCTTTTTGTCAAAACTCCCTTTTGATGTAATTAATATGTCCCTTATAAAAGGAATGAAAAAATGAATAAATTGAATGGTTAAATGTTTCTTATGCATGAATTGTCCCATTATCACTTTTCAGTGAAATGAATAATTGGATGAATTGAATAGAGAAATGGCATGGATACATCCCCAGGTATATGATTCATCATAAAAAATATTGATTTAGTATTGTTATGGGCTGTGATGGAAATGTTTAATTTGTAACATTCTTTAATACATTCATAGATTCTTTATATAGAATGTCTTGGGGTAACTAATATAATTACAACCGATTCATTAATTTTTCAAAAAATATATAAAGCAATCATAGACTAAAACAATTTCTAATATTCATGAATTTATAGGGTTATCACTAATGATTCAGTTCCATATTACAAGGTTTTGAATTCATTTGATTATCTATTATGAACCATCTTGAATTCCTTAGATCCGGACTACCTTTAATTATATCATTGGTATCCTTTAAAATATATCCTAATATTAACTTGGACATGTTACTCGGTATCTATTAAAAACTCTTTGGGCTAGATTTCAATAGGTTCTCCTCTTGGATTATACTAAACCCCCATTAGCTAATTTTCATCATTCTTCACTTTGAGTTGGATTGACCTACAATGAATAATGATTCCTTGGTTTCTATATGGATTCTATTTGATTATTATACATGGAATTTTGGATATATTCAAGGGGTCCATATACAAATTAAAATGACTTTTACACACAGTCAACCAACTTATCCTGAAGTAGTTAGGGTTGGCCACGTATCCCATTTTGAGGATGAGATTGAAATTGATACTATTAATTTCATGATTTTTTTATATTGCATTGATACTATTATATTTAATATAAATGGAAATTATTTTCGTTAGACCCCATTGGTTGTTGCCTTTGGAGTTTTACTAAAACAAAACTCTGACCGCCATTAGGTACCCAGACAGAACTCATGAAAGTGAGTTATTAATATTGGAAACTCCCAACCATTTGTACCTAAACTCTTTTGGGTTTAATAAAATATGATTGATTTATTTATTAGGATTCTCATGGAGACAATGTTTTCCATTAATATTTAATTTTATATTCTTGTATTGTATGTTTGTAAACTAACAAGGATGATTTTTTTTTGTTTTACTATAAACATGAAATCATTTTATATGATTTTTTGTTGCTTTATGTCTATTATTGGTGCATAGAGGGTTTACATTGTCTATTTCTATATATTATTTTTTCTACATTATTATTATTTATAGATGTGATGTACTCAAATAATGAGGTTGTAGTATCCTAATTGTACCATTATACACCCTCAATACAAATCATGATTCTTTATAATATCAGGAGACACAATTGAGGTTATTCGTACCCATTTTTATGTTACTTATTAAAAAACCTTTCTTCAGACATCGCATCTCAAAGGATCCAAAATGTTGTTGCTATTAAAAAAATCATTCAATCAAATAAATGAAAATATCCATAATAATGAATCATATTTAGTGATAAAACTGGATTAACTACGACCTCATACTCATTTTACCCACTCATAGTGGACCCATCTATGTCCATTCTGACCTGAGTCATTACATGATCTCAACTCGTGCCATACTATTCTTAACAACCTGAATAACTCACTCAAGGCCATCCAAGGTGCAATAAATGAATCTATGTACATGTAAGAACCACCCTAGATGAGTAAAATCACATAAATCTTCCATTCATAAGTAAAAAAAATAAAAAAAAATTGAAAAAGAAAAAAGAAACAAGAATTAAACAAAATCATGTAAGAAAAACACAGATCCATGATCCAAAACATGATGAATAAAAACAACCAAGGAAGAAAAACACATACATGGTAAAAGTAAATAACCCCATTGAAAATGAATATTAAAATAAAATAATGATCGCAATATAATAAAAACAACAATTAGATCAGGAATGTGGATCCTCATCAAGACACTCAACTAACTGGACTAGGGTCACATAGACTTGGTTATTAAGAAAAACAAATATCTAATAAACTTCTACATCACCAATAAAATAAGGGTGGAACATTATTTACACCATTATGAGTATATAAAAAATACAAAATAACGAGTGGATTTAATAAATTGATGTAACCCACTCATTCATTACCGAGACTATATCTGAGTGTCATACATTAAACACAATGAAAAATAAACTCAACCTATAGTGGTTCCGAAAATCAAATCAACTGGCCCAACCCACATACACTGTAGAAATAAAAATAAAAATAAATTAAATTAAAAAACAAAAATCCATTCATTTAAAATACATATATTTCATTAAGTAATAAAAATCATTTTCCAATAACATGATCACATTTAATACCACCTAATTCCTGATGGATATTTCAAATTATTTTTACTTGAATTTTAAAAACCACATGATCCTTTTAATGCTATATATTTTGAAAATTTCAAAACATTATTCACATAAAATTCATTTAATAAAATTAATAAAATTTTCAAAATCACCAAACATGGTTAAAAATTAGTTTACAATTATTAACTTAATGGTTTTTTGAACTAGTATATTTTATAAAAAACAAATCAATTGATTTTGAAAAAATTAATATACAAGATTTCTCAAAAAAAATATTTCTATTTTATAAATTAAAAAAAATATAGTTAACCAAGCCTTTATCACATTCTATATCATGATTTATAAGATAAACATCCATTAATACCAATAAAAATATCATGTGGCATAGTGTATTTGGTATACTAGGTTCATAAATATTAACATAAGACTAAAATAATACATCTATATTTAATTCAACTTAATAGGCTGCTAAAGTCATTAGGGATCCTAAAACATCTTTGGATAGCCACGGTGTTATAAAAATAAAATGGTGATCTAAAAATCATGGTAAGATAATAAACATAATATAGTATCATAACATGTGAGTTAATGGTATAACATTATATCACAAAATGGATGGTACATGAGTAATCAAGTTATCGCATAATATTAAGTATATGGTGTCATAAGATCTTTTTATAATAAAAAATGAAGTAGAATAATTAAATATAACATAATCATGATTCAAGGATAACATCTAAGACAACATCACATGATGGATGGAGACACATAATTAATTATTTTCACTCTCTAATCCCATAGATGATATCTTGTCAAAACTACATTATTACAAAAATAATTGGAGCGCTATATAAATTTGGTTCCACCTACAAAAATCATTTCATATACATAAATATGTGTGAAATATATGTAAATAAATCATAAGTAATTAAATTAATATTTAACCATGTAAATATAAGTGTTTTATAATCTTATAAAATATCATAATCAAAGGAAATTTCCTAATGACTGAATTACATATATGAACATATATAATGAATTATCCCATAAATGTATAGGATAATAATATAGTAATATATATTATAGTAATATATATATAATTTATAAGATATAAATAACATAGTAGGATTTCTTTATTGATTAAAATGTATTTAAAAGATTGCATAGAATATTTTATGCTGAAAATTCTCATTTCATATTGAAATCAATTATTTAAAATACAAAAAATTCCAAAATATTATTGATATTTAATTAAAAAAATATTCATACATGTAAATTAATCATTAAATAAATGAGTGGTCATGATGGTTGGGATTTCATTATATTGCGTAAAATTTAATAAACATTCCTTTCACATTGTTTAGAAAATATTATAATGTTACTCATTCAAAAAATGAACATAATATTCTTTTTCAATGAATTTTAAAAAACATGGAGAATTTTTTTATAAATAATTAATTTTTTTATTGTTAAATATAATATTGCAAATATTTTGTGAAATTAATATTACGTAAGAAAAATTTATTTACAATTAAAGACATAAATGGAGTTAGATTTTCTAAAAAAAATTCTAAAGCATATTAAATACTGAAAAACTATAAAATAGTACTATTATATTAAACTTTTATTAATAAGAATTTGATTATATACATAAAGGACTCAATTAAATAATGATTAAATAATATCCTAAATGATTAATTCAATCCTAAACAACCCAGATTAACCTGAAATTGATATGTAAACCTTACTATTTTTGTAAATTTTGAATCATACATTCCCATGAATGATTAATATTAATAACAAAATAAAATAACATGAAATATGTAATATTACTAACATAATATGTAAAGGTAAAGTATATGAACAATTTCAAAATAAATTATGTTCATGAATGAACATCTGTCTCAATGATTAATGTTTTTAGATAAAACCCTTACCTCGAATATATATGTTTCCATTTATATATATTATATCATGTATAATAAAAATATATCAATTATTTTATTAATAGGAACGATTTTTAGAAATAATACTTAATAATTTCACTATTTATATATTTAATTAAATTATTCATTTATTTTCATAATCAGTTATGTCCATGTTGGCTGTTTGAAGGACTCTTGTTTCATAATTTCAAAATGGTTATAGTGTGTTTATTATGGTAAAATGGGTCATGGAATCATATTCTATATAATAATAAAAATAATTTGATAAATCTAATTTTAATACATATATTATAATTTTTATTATATCCAAGGATATTGTTTATTAAAAAAATGACATTTGTTACAATCATAGTGACAATAGGATATACGTACGCATGTGTAATCATTGTATTATTTAATTATCAAGAAAAAAGAAGGTAAGTGTCAGTTTTTCATTAAATAATTATAATTATATCATATGTATCATATTATTTCCTTATATACACTTTTATATTCCATCCAAGGGAATCACAAATAATAAACTAACAACATCACATTGTGAGGTGGTAGTCCACCAGACACATGGATGATATAATAGTTATCCATGGATGGAATGGATAGAAGGTAATTTTTTTTAATTTTAAATAATGATAAATATTTCATTAATATACTAAAGATATTTTAAATCAATCATCTTTATTAATTGTTTCTGGTTATGAAGGAAACCTAATTACATCAGTTCGTGTGTAGGTATTTTGCGTACACATGAATGATGGTTTTGTTGTTCATTTGATGGAAGAGGTGGTTTATGAATATTATGGAACAAAGATAACAAAAAATTAGTATATATTTCACACTATTGTTATCATATTTTAATTTTGTAGATATAATTTATGGATGAATATAGAAATTTGATAGAATGGTCTCAGTGAAGACGATTAGTTTTGATTTGAATCACCTCATTTTGATATCATATTTAGTAAAATAATTTAGATATTTATAAAAAATAATAATTTATATTATTATGTTTGGGGAGATTTTAATAAGGTCTCATTTATACACATTGATTTACAAGTATGATTATGTGAGGGGTGGGGTTCTCTTTTATAATGGAGGAGGACTGGAATTCATGTAAATACCCAAACTATTCAATAATATGATGTCGCCCCCCAAGAATTGTTACTCAAAAAATATAAAATAAAATATTTTAGGAGATAAAAGTCATATAGAAACCTATAAAATTTATTGTAAGGCTATTTTTAAATTATTATCCCAATTATATCAATGGATACTCACTTGTACATTTTTTATTTTTTAACCACCATAACTACTTTTTGACTGTTTTTATTTTTCACTATGACCAAAAAATAAGTTGAGATTATCTATAATTTAATTTATTAATGTTCAAAAAAATGATTCCATTTTATCGAATTATATTCTTTTAAGTCGATTAATGTAATTTCAAATGAAACCAATAGATGTGTCAAAAACGATTTTTTATGAAATCCATTTGTCAATTATATGTTGCTCTTATAATAATATAATAACAGGTAATAAAATCTAAATTAACATTAGCATTAAAATATATATATATAATCTATAAATTTTATATAAATCATTTCTCATTAGGGGTTACTTTCTATATTTAAATTGAAGAGCCATTATGAACTTTTTTAAAAAACAATGTATTTTAATTCTTATATATAAACTTATATTCAATATTAGTATAATTATTATTAAAAATTAATTAATTAGATTAAATATGAAAAAAAAATCTAATGTTACTATTAAATCATACTAAATAAAAATAAGATATCTAAATTACATAATTTATTAAAATGAAATGACAGATCTATTAAAAGTCTTTATTTTTCACAATTCATTGAAAATCAATATTATTAAAAACTAATGAAAATCAAACTATTAAAATATCAATACAAGTATTTCAGAAAATGATATTCATTTTTAAAATAAAATTTCTAAACTTTCCAAATGTTAATAAAATTATTTTCTCCCAAAAAGAAATAAATATCATTTTTTATGAAAAAATATTATTTTAAGAATAAATATCTTCATTAAAAACATAGTTTTTAGTTCCTAGGAAGTTACAAAGTTTTTTAACATTTATATTAATTTAATATAATATAAAATACTATTATAAATCTATTATTTAATTTATATGATGTATAATTCACATTTAAATATTACTAATTTAATATTAGTTTTTCATTTTTTTAAACGTAGTGATGAATGTCGAATATGATACCGAACATCGTATTCTATTGTTATAATTGGCCATTACATTGTATTCCCATGAAAAAAATTTATCGTTAGAGTTTGATCTTATTCTTATTTATGTTTTTGACATTTTAAATTCACTTTTTGAAAATCCCACATCTCAAAAATAGTTAATAAAGGATCCTCTTAAAATGTGACAAGGGAAACGTCAATGTAATCATGTAAATATTATTACACATAGGTTAAAACATGTATGAATTGGAAATAATAGTCTAAAGAAGACCCATTTAGGATAAAATGTTATGAATTTTTTTAAAAGATATAAGAGACAGTCAATATATCAAAAATAAATAAATTTTTTATTTAATATTCATTTCTCTTAAGATGAGGGATCCTTTTACTATATAGACTAATGAAATATGGAAATATGTGTAAATAAAAATTATAATTTCATCCATCAATTAATTTCACCATAGTCTCACATATTTATAAATATTATGAGTATTATAAATTAAATTTTTTATTCCAAATACATTAAAATTCACTTCTAATGGATCAATATACTCCACAATAATAATTTAAGATATTCCTTTTGTCCTTAGACATTAACCAAAATTTTTTTTGGAAAAAGGTAAGATAATACACAAATTGAAAATGAATATATTATGCTCCAAAATTTGACCACAAAACCAAATGTTTGACAAAGATAATTACATATATAAATAACCCTGTACCAGAAATTCCCATAATATCATTAACACGTAAAAAGGATGTTACCATAGAATGTTATATGATTCTTGCCAAGTTAAAACTCCAAAAAATAAAAAAAACTTCCAAAACAGTACATTCTTTTAGAATAATAGTTTATATATATATATCTTATCACAAAAAAATTTCCCAAAAAATAAAATATGCAAAATCAATATAGAATTAAATATTTAGTTAGTTTATAACAGATTATTTCTTCTATAGAGATAACATTTTTCTAACAAAATAAAATATTCTTCATTTACTATAATTATCTCCACCTCAAGCACATATAAATGATTTTTTTCCACAATAATGTGGTTTCCCATTAAATTTCACCTCACCATTAAGTCACCATTCTATTTTATTAGTTTCATTCTATATTTTCTTGAAAATTCATGAATTAAATATACTACATAATAATCCATAGAGTATTAATGATATTATTAATATAATAATATAAAAAATATGATTCTTTAATACCAAACCATAAACACATAAATCATTCCACTTCAATATTTTTCATAAGATAGTCCCTAAGGAATTTACACTTGTATTAGGTCATTTATTATGAAAATTTATAGGTTCAAAACATATATTAAATTGAACTATTAGTGGTGCCCTATGTTAAACATTTTTTCTCACTTCTTATTTACCATACTCATAATTATTCCCTGAAAATTAGAAACATTATTCCTTCTTTATCCACACATAAATAATATTCTTGTTCCTATAAGGAATATTTCATGGTGTGTCACCACTGTTTTGAAATATAAGAAATTGAAAATTATATTATTTAAATTCAATAACACTTAATATTATAGTATATTTCCTCAGAATAATCCTTTATGTGTTTAGAAATTCAACTATGTTCCAGTTGTTTATTTATTTTTTTGCGATTTATCATTATATACGATAAAATGATGTATAACTACAATAAATATTATTTTAGGAAATTTATTTTGAAAACCATTAAATTTCCTACCACATAAGTCATTGGAATGGTTTCTCATATTTCATGATATTAACTAAAAGATAAATCAATATTCAAATCTATTAACTAATAAACATACAAAATAGAAACATAAAAACATGATATGAATAAATGAGAAATTTTTTGTATATCATGGTTTAAGAGACTATATAATTCAATCTTGGTTATCCATGAAAGTCTTTCCTATTTAGTTTTCATAACTTAATATTTTTTGGAGTCCTTCATACAGGTTTTTAATGAGTTTGTGAATTTCCAAATCATATCCCTAGAGAGTTTCAAACTAGGTTCATGAAATTAATAATTTCATGAACTAGCTGATGATCGAGAACATCTAAATTTACCAGTTTCATAGTTATAATACTTGGTACAAATAATCTAGATCCTGATCTTGTTTTAAAATCCTTATAGGGATGTAACTTCATAAAATACTATCATTATATACCTCAACAATGTTCTAGGATATTTTTTTAAACTTATTCGTGTCCTTATACGTATCCATAGATTTATCCATACCATTTTCATTAATATATTACCATTCTATATTTTATAGGATAACTAAAATTTTTCTCTAATACCAACTTTAATTACCCACGATATTTACATATATTATTATATGATTTTTAACATAATAATTGATTAATGATATCCTAATGATCTTGAGGCCTAGTCTCTTTGTAAGACTAGTTTCATAATACATGAACTTGATAATAAAATTAAACATCTTTATTTTATTCACAATATTAATATCCAAAATCCTTTTTATAACATTACAAATAATAGGATATCATGGGAAAAACATACAGAAATGGGTGATCATATAATCCTTGTAAGGGAATAAACTTGATAAGGGACAGTAATATCTGAATAAAATTTATAAATTATATCATAAAATAGAAGGTACGTCAGTAATCACATAGAATCATAGAATAACTGATATTGTATCATAGGATCATAGTATCATGGTAAATGTTGAAGTAATTTAACACATAACACAATCATAAGTTAAGGATAAACATCGAGACATCATCACATTTTGGACAATGTCTAATTTTTATCCAGGTTTACTTCATAATATCATATAGCATTAATCATGATACCAAAACACCACCCAATACAGTAGTAGGATATAAAAATCCAGGCCCACCCATAAAATTCTATTCAAGTACATTTCATTGTTTTTCATATATTGAAATCAATCATAACTCATAAATATAAATATTTCTTATTGAATGAAATGTGTTGCATCATCTAGTCTTATATCATAATTCATGGAAACATATTAATGATGATATTTACGATAAGATCATAATGAATGTATTTCCCCATAAATGTATTGGTGAATAAGAAGGTTATATTTTTGAGGGACATATAAAAATAATTTATAATATATTCAAAACATAAAATTATTCGGTTATTATTTAAATTTATTTTAAAAGATTATATGGAAAATTTCCTTGAAAAAAAATACTTTTAACATTAAAAAAAATTATTAAAATCTAAAAATATTTTCAAAATAATTGAAAACATTTAATTAAAAAATAACTATTTGAGCATATAAATGAATATTCCAATAATTTATTGGAAATGATGGATGTGTATTTTTTACATGTTATATATGCTAAAACAATTCATTTCATAATTTTATAAAATGGATTATAATTTCCTTATTCAAAAAATGAAAATATGATTAATTACTAAATCATTCTAAAAAAATTAAAATAACGGTGAAAATTTCATTAATAAATAATTTTTGGGATTTTAAAACTATTCTTCATAATATTTTTATAAAACATGGATATGGAATAAAAGTGATTTTTTATTAAGAGGGAAATGAAGTGACATTTTCAAAAAAAATTCCAAATAACATTATATACCATATTGAAAAAATTTATAATATTAATTGATAAATTATTGGATAACTAGAGAATATTAAATTTAATTTGATTTACTATACAATGATAATATAATTTCATTCAAATGAAATTCAAGTATAAATAATCCAAATTTAAATAAGAATGAAACATAAAACCATATCAATTTTTAATGTTTTGTATCATAATATTAAATGATAAAATTAGATGACTGGTAAAATAAAATATCTTTAAGTATGAGTTATTCATGATATAATATTTAAATGAGTATTGTATAAACCATTAAAAATAAATTTGAAGCATAAAAGAACATGTGTCTCAAAGAAAGATGTTTTAAAATGAAACACTTAACTCAAGTCTGTAAATTATCATATATGTATTTTAACACCTATAAAATAAAATTTTATATATTTATTTAGTTATAAATAATCTTTTCATTACTATCCTCTTACACTAAAACAATTTATTGCATTTATTTAAACAATTTATTAAATAACTTAACTAATAATGTCCAAGTTTGTAGTTTTGAGGTCGCTTAGTTCTTAATTTCAAAATGTCATATGTGTGGTGAATATGGTCAAATGAGTCATTTTTTCATCAAATTAAGAATAATATTAAACAAATAATTCATATATTATCCTTTTTAAATTTACCATGACTCTGGATTATAAAAAATAAATTATGATAAAATCATGGTGAAGGTAGGTCATATGTACACAGTTGTAATGTTTCCATTTTTCAAAGATCATGAGGAAAAGAACATAATTATTATTATATAATTATATAATTATAATAATAATAAAATATAAAATTTTTCATTAAATACACTTACATATACCATCCATGTGATCCAGTGAAAATAGAACGACATCCCTTCACGATGTGGTATTCCGTCATACGAATGAACCCTGTTATCAATATTTCACATATGTTTAGCTAATAAAGTATCTGTTATGTTACATTTACAAAATGATTAATAATTCATGAATACCATATATAAAAATTATACACATCATAATTAACATACTTGAGAGGTAATGATGTAAAATGAATTTGATCTGTTTGTGAGATGATATTATGCCATTCACTTGAATTACGATTCTTATTCCCATTTGATGGAAGAGGGGATTGAAGAAAATAATGAAATTAAAATTATAAAATATAAGTATATATAATATAGTTGAGTTATTATATTGGAATTGTTAATAATTAATCTACGTTGAAGAAATAAATGTTAAAAAATAAGGATCTCAGTGAAGATGATTGCCCTCACTGAGAAGGACCTTCTAGGGATATCTTTTTAAGGAAACAAAGGTTAAGGTTTTGATAATAGTAGAAGATAAACAATGTGTATTGGAATGTTAGGGAGTGAAACTCGTAGAGTCTATTTAATCAAAATGTATTGATTTGTGTTAATAATTAATGGGAGTTGTGCTTTTTTATAAGGGAGGAGTAGTAACTATTGTAAATACAAAGAACAATTAATTATTGTAAAGTCACTATCAAAAAAAGTTCCTAAAATTTTAAAAAATTCAGGATTTGATTACAAATATATCCTAGAAACACCTTTATCACTAAAAATGTTCTTTTTATGAATATTTTATCCTCCTTACATCTTGGGATTACTGAATTTTACCCTTTCAATTTTGTTAACCTAGTTTACTATTTGTTTTAATATTTTTATTATTCAATTTTTTTTAAAATTATGGATATTGTTATATAATATATATTATGTTTATTTATAATATTTAATCTAATTTAACAAATTCATTTCTTATAATTGTAAAAATATAATTTAAAATAAAACCCTTATATGTGTTAAAAAATATTTTTGTCAAGAAATTCTTTTTTGAAGAATAAGATTTTCTTGTTGTAAATATATGAAAAGTAAAAATAATTTAATTTATTTCTATTATATATATATATATATTAATTTTAATTAGTAATAATTGCGAGTTATTATAATTAGTTAAAATGGAATTAAAATATGCACTTTAAAATAGTATTTTAAAAAATAATATGATTTCAAGGGTAAAAATAAACTTATTTTAGATTAAAATATAAATATGTATGAAATTTAATAACCATATTAAATATAATGATTATATAAATACATAAAATTTAAATCATTTTAAATACTAATTGGAATTTTATGATTTTAAATATATATTAATAAATGACACTTTTTCAAATATCCACATTTATCAGTATTCATTGAAAAATCAATATTTCCTAAAAAAATTTCAATATCATCCTTAATTTATTTTTATATGAGTATTTGAAAAATAATTTTCATTTTATATAAAAATTTTTAAATCACCAAAAATTAATGATAATAGTTTCATTCAATAAGATAATAAAAATCATTTTCCAAGAAAACATATTTTTTGAAGAATAAATTCCTTTATTAAAAATTGAAAACATATTTATTAATAATTTTAAAATTGAATTGATAATTTATATATATATATATATATTATTTATTTAACCATATTCATATGAATTAATTTAATTTCATGGTTATAACATCAACGTGTAAATGATAATATTTTAAATTATATCATTGATCTTTTAACTCAATGACTTTTGTTGAATACACAATGGATATTTGTGTTCCTTAAAAACCTCTTAGAGTTAGATAGATTGTAATTTCCCAAACTAAAAAATGTAAAATAAAATAAAACCCCATCATATAAATATTCCTAATTTATTATTTGTGATCCAATAATATTCTCTAAATTTTCGTCATTTTTAAACGATCAAATGTCACACAACAAATATTAATCCACATTAAAAACATCACATCATCCACCATTAATGATCACTCACCATTAGGGATCCCTCAAGATTAGTATAAAAGTAAATAAAATCTGGATGTTGAATCATCCTCGACTCGACCACATGTCCCAACAGACCATAGGCAAACCATGAAACAATTAAAAATTCATTTCAATATTGAGCATTTAGTCGTTACCTCATTTGTCTGGCCATTAAAGGCAACATCACTCCACTAACAAATTATTTATATTTATATAAAAATCCAAGTTTAACTATATGGAAACTCTTTTTTTTAGGATAAACACAACATTAAGGGTGAATCCAACCAAAACACTCATCATGTTTCAAATACCAATTCCTTCGGAAACATGAGACAAAGGGAGTGACAGAGGTAACTATACTCTATATTCACCAAATACTCATTTTTTCATGAAAAATAATTACATGATCTTACCATGAAACCCAAAATAAATGGAATTAAAATGGGTTGGGATCCTATATAATAGAATAAACCAATCCTACGACAGAATTTATAAAAAACCACCTTGGATCATCCATCAAGAGGATTCTCGAACTGGTCCACCACTGTTTCTAATGGATTTAATCATTCCGATGTGTTCAAAAATAGTTCCAAGTAATTGTTGTAAAAACTTGTGAATAGGTTCATCCAAATTCATTAATTAAAATATTATATAATTCACCATGACATATTCTTACATTGTCCATCCAGACCACAATAAAAATGTATATACGAATAAACTGAAAAAATAAATGAATTAAACAAAAAAATAAAAGAAAACACACCCTTGACTACAGTCTCCATCCATTGGATAGAGAAGACCCCCATGGGATGTTATTGCTTCAAATAAATGTAGTTATTTATACCCCCTCTCCAATGAAAATTGTAAAATCTTATTTGACTTAGTAATTTATTAAATATACCTCTTATCAAAAAATAGAGTAAAATAAAATTAGTACATACTAAATATAAGTAACATAAATTTATGGATAAATTCTGTAAAACAATAATTTCCCTCAGATAAATCAATTTTTAGTGAGAGGTTCTAGGGGGAACCAAGAAGATATAACTAAGAAAAAATAGGAATAAAAAAATCTGATCTCTATAGGACACCATAACCCACAAAATCTATGGAAACCACATAGTAAAATAGATAATAAAATGCAAGTTTTAAACATAATTTATAAAACAAAATTGTATGATTTATAAAACCAAATCACATGATCAATATTAAAAAATATCTACTTATATAAAATAAAAATCAGGAGAGTTAAAAAATTTTAATTAAACATTGAAACTAATGTAAAAAACCTAATACCTTAATATTTTTTCCTACATCTCATGAAATTCATAGCTTCATATTAAAATACATGGAAACGCCATTTATTTAAAACAAATTAAGAAATATAAAAACCATTTTCTTTTTCAAATCTTGCATATAAACCCTTATAAACTATTCATTTCAAATTAAACCATTCAAAAAGGATTTTATTCATAAACCAAATAAAGGTAAATAGTAACCAAGGAAAAATATTAATGTAATAGTGAAAATACAATAAATAAAACAAGGAAAATAAAATCATGTCATAAAAAAAATACCATATTGTTACAAAAAAGGACCTATTGGCATTAGAATCAATCATGGGATCTTGTAATAATATACCTAAATTGGAGACAACAAACTTAGGATGACAGAATTGAACCTATTAATATAATTGAGAGTCCCACCAAACTACCCATGATAACATCACTGGAACACTTCGTTTCATGGGAATAAGAACCATATTTTACCAAGGTCACCATTCCCATTAAAACATATAGAGAAATATTTTTTTGTAATTGGGGATTATACTCAATCTAGATTGAAAATATAATTGTCTAGAGGATAAAATTCCCAAGTAAACCCACTATCTTTCTAGTGATCTCCTTCACACATGTCAAATACTGTATATCTAGTACTACCGTGACTATTTAAGTAAGGAAGGGATAAAATAATAATCACATGTTTCAAGTGTATAATAATTTTAAATAAATAAAGATCACCACTTTCATCCTCTCAAGAATCATCCCAAGAAAACATCAATGCATAATCATCACAATATTGATTTCAATAAAGAGAATATCCCATGGGGTTATAATACATAGTGGATCAAGGTAAACCCCTGAGGCTCAAGAGGCGGTCATGAAATTATCAATGTAATTATAAATAATAAACTTTCTTTTAAATTAACTACATAAGATGTTAATAGACACAATCAATTATTAATACCATTTGAAATTTCATTTCAATGTCCAATTAAAAAAAATCATTCAATATATAATGAAATACCATTTTTAAATTCACACTTATAAATTTAAAAGCGTATTTTAAACACCCTCATACCATGCTTCTAAAAATTAAATCAAAATAGGCTTTAGTATATTATTTAAATAAAATAATACTTCAATATTAGTCACAAACTTTTCCCAGTGGAATCAAGATTCCATAAAATTTGAAATAATAATATCAATTTATAAAATCCATATTAGAATTTAAACCAAAAAATATATTATAAACAAAGACTAATCCAAGTATTTAAAAAAATTAATTATAAACCAATAAAATTTTATAAACTCATTCAAATACCTTGGAAACAATTTTAATAACAATTAAAATATCATTAATGATACATGTAGTAGTTTAATAAGAACATGGAATATGGAGAGTTCCAATGAAATTTCATTAAAACCAATTTATAATCATTTCAAGAATACAACAACAGTTAAATAAATTTAAAATTAATAAAAATTTAGTTAAAATACCCAAAAAAAATTAATATGTAATCTAAGGGATTTATAGAGGCACCTACATAAAAAAGTTTCTGGTTGACATAAAATTGTATGAAATGCATTTCCTTCAGCATAAGATGGGAAAACGCACTAGAAAGAGACTTGAGAGACCCAACATGGAACATAAAGATGGAATAAACACAATAATAAGGTCATCCTTATTATCCTAGGGTTCAGATTACTGTTCTTATAAATGATGAGAGGGGAATCATATGAAAAAAAGGAATGAGGATGGGAGAGGGGACCTTACCTTAAAAAATATTCCTTGAATCGTAAAAGAAACTGTATTGAAACTAAAGTGCCTAAATCAATGTGTGATCATTGAGAGGAGGATTAAATAAGTTATCTATTTTTTAACATGTTTTTTATTTCCAATTATACCTTTTCTCTTGTTAAAGACTCAATATAATATTCTTATGTCTCTCAACCTTAACCAGAAAAACTTTGTAAATACAAAGGCCCAAAAAATATGGTTTTTCATGGTTTGGTAAAAATACATACTCATTGAGATGTTGGTTTTTCTCCCCAAAGTGGATTCTCTAATATAATATCATAAAAATAATATTGTTTAAATCCAAGTCCCAATGTATCTCTAGTAAATCAATATAGGAGTTATTTATATTAAACCCATAGTGTAAAGAATAATCCACACAGACATGCTCCAGAATCTACACAAGATAATTTTTATCATGATTGACACAAGATACATTTTCTACACAATCCCCATGATATACTTTCTTATATATTATATGATTGATCCTATTTATGTTTATCTATTGATATTTCTCTTTAACATTACTGGATAAATCATTCTCACATACCTAATAATTATCCTTTTCAAATCATGTTGGTATTTCTCATAAATCTTTTATTACCTATATTTTATCAGTTGTCTCGGTGAAAAAATGAATGGATATTCATCCTTCTGACAAAGAAGTCCCAACCTCACTTTCAAAAAAAAAATTAATTGGTTCTTCATTAATATCGATCATCAAAATTCTAAAATTTGTTTTACTCGTTTATTTTTCCTTCTCATATAAATTAAATAAATAATTATTTAATGATACAGTTATTTAGAAAAAACTCTCTTCACATTATTTCTCTAAATCACAAACTTATATTTTCACTGTGGGTGATAAAAAATATCTCATAAATATTGAACTGCACTTCGGTACACACACATTATCTAATTATATTCCACACATATGAATATATTTTCTATAAATAAACCTGTTATATATAACAATTAATCAGCAGTTATCGATGTATTTATCGCATTATAACTCGTTGAGGTGTGAAGTAGTTTATTTAAATTGAATGGACTTTGCATTGAATATCCACATATCATTTTCTATCACAATCTCAAATAATTTAATTCTTATCCACAAACAACCTCTATAATGAAACACTATAAAGATGCATCTTGTAAATCATTTTATTTTTAGTTGATCAATGGAACATTTATTATTTCAAAAACCACAATTATTGAAATCATTCTTGAACTCCACTACATCATCCATGAAATCCACATTGGATTTTAGTGTCCATTATTTTATACTTGAAACATGAATAAAAAAATTTGAATGATATCATCATGTACTCCATAGAATTGTGACATATCATCCACAATGTATGTTCTTAATTATATTAAAGACAAACCAAAAATCATTTCTTTTTCTTTACAAAACTCAATACATAATACAATAAATACATCTTAAGACATTTCATAATCCCAGATGTTAGTTGGATCATTTTCGATTTTCTATTCTAAAATGCTTCATTCATGAAGGGTTTTGTTCATGAATCACACTTCATTCACATAATATCATTATACAGAATGTTTTTTCATTCTGGTAAACCTTACATAGCACCATTTGAATCACATCACAACCCATGGTTGATCTTTCATGGTAGCCATTACAATTTTTGGGTGCGTGATCTGGAAACACGCGATTATGAGGGGCTATTTCATAAAGTTGATATATGCGGGAGGTTAATGATTAACAATATTCTAGATACAATGGATCAAAATTACATGGGTGATCAAATTATATGAATTGTTTTATTTTTTAACATTAAAAAATTGGTGAACAGAAATGGTTGCACTTGGTTACCTTATGAAATCTAGAGGGTTTTCCCAAAAATTCATTATAAAATAATTGTAAATAGTTATCCAAATAAATACATGTAAATACAAATCCAATTCATTCCCTTCTCGAGCATCTTCAAGAAAAATGTAATTCATTATTCATGGTAGTATTTAATGTTTGAAATAATGATTTAAACAATGTAACCTTCTCAACACATGTCTTAGAAAGTGAAGATCATCACAAACTATAGTCACATCAACTGAAGTAGAATTTTCCTAGAGTAAAATTCAATTATAAAAAAATGAAGAACTTTATAATTTTTACATCCAATACTGTAGGATGGATCTATAACAACTATCTAGGCATCACCACTTCATCCATTAATATTCTCAATGAATAAAGACATTGATCATCGACTTCTCCAAATAGAATTCTTTCAAATATATTAGAACTATTATATAATAATGAAAAAGACAATATTAATTCATTAATCATTATCTTTTTCTCTTTAATCTCATCCATTTTATCTATTGTTGATACGTATTAACATTTTAATGTCAATAATATTTTCTATCTTATTAGAAATAAATGAAAATGGGAAGTGTGGTATTTTGATCTCATATTTTTTCACAAAAACATTTTCTCTCCATTTTATGAATACGTAAAGATCAATTCTCAGAGAATGATGATTTTACATGGTTCTATTTTAAAATATCCTTTAGTTAATTAAATCTAATTCTATGCAGGCTCTCCCAGTGTTGAGAAAAATATCTTCCAAGAAGGATATATAATCAATCCATTAAGTACAATTAATGTGAAATAATTATTAAGAAATTCTCAATTCCCATTAAAATGATTATAAATATTCAAATGTATCAATGTGATGTTAAATAATACACATAATTTGACAAACACATTAGAAAGTTCAAGTGATAATATATATCTCAAACTTTTTCATATCTCATTATCAAATAAGAAATCACTATTAATTGATATAATTAATATTTTTATGACACAATTATGAACGTTTGATTGATATTACTCAACATTAAATTATATAAAATGGTATCAATGTTTCATATTCCATATGTAATTTAGATTTAATAGATTTCTTTGATCAATACTCCCCTCAAGGTATGAACCCATATTCTTCAATTCCCTGAATGTTCATTCATATGAGTTCATATATAACGTATTAATGAGGAACCTCCTGGTTTCTGAGAAATAATATTTATTCTGAGATCTCCCACTCAATCTATTTTTATTCCTCTTCATATATTCCTTAGCTGGTGTGATTGATCTTTCATCAATAGATGACACTTCTAATGTGTATGTACTTTCTATTATAATATTATGTTAATTTTTTTTATATTACACATCTTATTCATGATTTATTCCTTGTACAATATTATTTTTATATGATATCTTATATTATGCACAGGTTGTTAACAACTTTCACAATATATTCTTTTTAATTCATCACAAATAGATTACTTATATTCAACATTCACTTCTTCAAAAATCACAACAATATTCATTTCTCCTCAGAATTATTCTTATAATTATACATTTTATTAAAAATAAATAGTTTTTGAGGCCAATTAAAAAATCATTCCTTTATGATGTTATCGTATTATTTAGGTTTCTCACATTAAACATTGTTAACTATTTCTTCAATCAAAAACTATTTTTTCTTTATATTTACATTGTGTGAAATCAATCATGGATATATAACTTTTCATTCAATAACTATGTGACCATATTCACTACCTCTATCACACACATCCCTCAATAATTAAAATTTGTTCTATGATGATGGTTTTAATGATATATTGATCACAGGCCACTCATTCTATAAATTTAATCTATTTTTCACCTCATTTCTCCATGTTTATGAATGCCTCGTTCTTGATAGTGATTTTTTATACCAATATGGATCATTTTTATGATCAAACACTCCAAAATTCCATTAGTATGCTACGAACCTTGATCTTTCTTACTAATAATTTTTTTTATCTAAATATGTTTTCCTTCATTTGATAGATTGTAGGTGTTTCTTAATTAGAGGAAACCTTCAATAATAATTATTCCCGTATTCCTTTTTATTAATTTTTTCTAATTTTCAATTTCGGTCTATTTAGATTTAGTCTTGTCTCTCAAACATGCATTTTCCAAAATAAAAAATATATATTGGGATTCATAAGGATTGGAGAAAACACATTTATGTGGACTATTCTTCCTAGAAACTTTATATTATTGTAACATAATCTCAACAATATTTGTGAAGACTTATGTTATCATCCCCAATATATATACTTTGAGATGAAAGGAAAATTTAATTAGTCTGAAATAATTGTACAAGTTTCATGGAATTTCTTTCTTCATGATCATTCACTATCTTATAAAGTAATACTATGTTAACTCTATTTTTTACTTATTAATGAACCAATATTGTATTTTTTCAATTATGTTTTTCAAAATTAAATGTTTTCAAAATATTCATGTTTCTATTCATGATCACCTACCTACATAACATTTTCTATTGTAACGTTATGATGTTTCCCTTGTTTTGTTACATGATCATCATTTTCCTTCAATAGTTCACTTTTCTGCTTCTTGAGATACATATTATTTAATGTAGAAGCATCAAATTTATATTTCATGTTCTACTAGAGCTTAGTTTTATCTTCAGCTTATACATCATCAAATGTGTCTTTAGTTTTTTGGATTTGATCTTAAAATATTTCTAATATAAAGATATTAATTCATCTTTTGTGCCATCGCATGATGATAAAGATTCATAAAGTACATTTCTTATGATATCCATTATATTTTTTAAGTTTCATTTTCTTCTACCCAATCATTGTCACTTTTTTATTTTATAGATCATTTGTTTAATTATTTTTATTATTAATCAAATTTGGTGATATTGACATTATCATTGGAAATTAATATGAAAAATTCAAACACCCATGATAGTTGAATCATTATGTTGGATTCTTTATATTTTCAATTTTTCACTTTTTTAAATACCTATAAACAAGGACCAAAATTTGTTATTTTTGACTTCAGCCACATAACCATCAAAATTTCATTATTATTGTTTATCTTGAAGATTATTTTTACTTTTTACCATGAATTTAAAATCAATATATTTTCTATATCTTTGACATCACATGTATTCTTACTATTTCATATGATATGAAAATGCTATGGAGTTCATCAAGTGGTATATCTACTAAATATTTCATTATAAATACATTTTAATAAAATCTATCTCTAATGATTCTCATTAGATTATTCACTATGTTTAAATCATCCAATGTCTCAAAAAACATATGTTGCAATTAAAAGGATAATATACTATTATAGTTTAGTCTTCAAGATAATTTTCATCACCAATTTTTATATCATAAAATATGAATCTATTTATTTTCATTTTAGATTATTTGACATTATGGTTTCCAACATAACTACTTATCTATTTATCCTCTATTTCATTTTTGGTTTTGAGAACCCTAACTTCTGTGCATACCTTCTCTGATAAATCCATAAATATTTGAATTTTGATCCCTTCCAAACATTTCCATGTCCCCCATATCATCAAAATTCATAAAACCATTCTCAATATAGAGCAGATCTTCCATTGTAGCTACATATTTGAATTTTTTCTCTAGTGATAAATGAAATGATATTATCCTATTTTTTCTGCAATGATAGATTTTTCCATTAAAAATATAAATTTACCAGTTTTATAAAGAATATATATTACTAATACTAAGAATTTCATTGGATCATTTAGTTGTTACATTAATATTAATGCCAATTAATGTTTCCAGGTATGTGTAATATCACATAGATGTGGACGAGTGCATCAGGGATCCCGTTTTCTTTTTAAAAATATCATATTTTCAAATAAAACAATTTATCTATTTAAATCCTCAATATAATATTCCTGAGTCTCCAATTCTTACCTAAAATATTTTTTTATATAAAATGGTATGGAATGATAATATTCAAGGATCGGTATAATGACTAACTCCTAGTCATGTTGGATATCCCCCCAAACAAAAATTCATTCTAGTAATCCCGTAAACAATTAAATTGTTTGATATAGAGTATCATGGTATTTCTCCTAAATATACATAAGATGTTATTTATACTTTATCCCAAATGGATACTGGAATCCACATTATCATAATCTAGAATCTACACTATATTCCCCCAAGTCACACAATAGACTTCTTCACCCAAATCAAAATGAGATACTTCCTCCTTTCTTCAGGGATTTATACACAATTATTTATTTTTTTAAACTTATTTTAAAATATTTATTTATCACAATTTCTTGTGTAACTATTCAAGTAACTTTTAAAAGATTTATGTTATTATTCATAAATTATTGATCACATAAATTTTACTCGTTGCATTAGTGAAATAAATTCTTGGTCCACGCTTCCTTCTAATTATGATGTCTCAATCTCACATAGTGAATAAAGTAGTGAACTAGTACTTCCTCAAAATATATCTTATGAATTCTAAAATATCTGCTACTTATTTATTCTTACTACTAAATTATTTGAATTAAATAATTATCCCATGATAAATATATGTGACAGAAAACACTATGCACATTATTTTTATATAGAATAAAATAATGAATTATCTTCAAGTGATAAATAAATTTCTCAATAAACCATATTTTCAGTTCAAAAAACTCACATTCTCTAAATATAGACATGTATAGATCCATTTTTTGAATTATCATCATATTTATTATAATGCATTCACTGATTTTCGAACTAGTTTCAACAAGAAACTTTTGTGATGTGAATTGATGTTTATAGTGATTCAATGTTATTCAAAAATTATATATTCATATATTTTCTGATGATATCTGCATTGAATTGTAATTATTATCCATAAACACTCAAGGAAATTAATCACTGCAAGGAAACATCTCACAATGAATTCTATTTTACTTTGATTGTGATACCATTTATTCATCTGGATGTTTTTATTCAATAACTCAACTAGGAAGACATCTAGATCATCAAAAAACAATATATAAGATTTTAAAATCCATTATCATGTAATACATACATGCATCATAACACCTATTTGGGTACATTGCGTACTACATGGATTTTTGATATCTCAACTGCAAAGAATTTTTTTAATCGCTACAAAGCATCACCAAAAATAATTTTTATTTATTTTTTGGATATCATTTATTTACTAATTTAAAAACATATAAATACATTTGAAGATCCTGCATATGAATTTGATAATTTTTTGTCTTCTGTTCTTCCAATATTTATTCATGAAGGGTTTTTTCTTGAAGCACACATGATTCCCATACCGACTTCAAAATTTTTTTTTTATTTTTTTAAAATCATTAATATCATCATCTTAATCTCCATATGAACCATGGTTGATCTCAAATTGAATCTAGTATCGTATGTTGGTGTTTCATAAACAACCTTGATATTTAGGGTTTTGATCATGAAGGGGTCATACGTGGTAGGTTAATGAAAAAATACTGCATGGATCAAATATATCATATTTAAAGTGGAGATTATAACATATTGAAAGTGTTATTTTGGTCATTACATTATTCTGGTGAATATTAACCTTATAACATCATCCCACATCGAAAACTCAGTATAGTTTTTTTTTGTTTTTTTTTACTCATCTCATTATAGTGAAAATTCAAACTGGAATTGTGGTAAGAAACCAAAATCCATCATATAGAACACACCTAGGAGCCATGACACAAGGGGTCTATGGGAACTTCACTAGGGGAAACTGGTCCAATCATTTCATGCTTGTGGTCTTGCAATTTGTAGGTCTTATGCATGGTCCCACAAAAATATATAAGAACATTATACATGGGGGTAACTCCATGGGCCTATAGATTACCCTATTTCCCCTTCGGGATGGTTTTTAGTAGACCCTTATTCTAACATAAGCATTGTCTACCCTTATCTTCCTTTGGATATCATGAGGGGATGCCTCATAGTTTTTTTATAAATGACTTTTAATGAGATTTCCACATAAATACATGGACAACCAAATCTTCATCCACTTCATGATAGTATTAGTGCAAAATGCAAATTAAATTTCAGGGTTTTATTTAATATTACGAACAATGTTGTAAATAATTTCCCCATCTTACCACATGTTTTTTGGATTGACTATCATCACAATCAATCACTCAATTTAAACCAATAATAATTACCAAATAATGACATCAAATTCCATAAAAAACATATATACATGTTTTACTTCCATTAATATAATTTTGACCCATAATAATTAACCAAGAATCACCACTCCATCTATAAATCTTTTCCAATAATCAGAAAATTGAACATATTAAAAATCATATATATATCTTCCACATATACTGAAATTATAAATTACTGACCACAAAGAAAAAAATAATTTACTAATTATGAAAAATTTATCATTAGAAATGGTGATGAGATTGGAGCATGGAAGAGAGGGTTTTCATGCGATAATGGGGTTCATCTAGGGAAATAATTTCCAGTGATTTGGGTAGAATGAGGGTGAGAAATGAAATAAATGTAAAATAAGAGAACAATATATATGTAAATATATAATTGATTTACTAGGAATCCCACATAGTTTTCCAATATAGTTTACCAACCCATGTGGTGACAATGTGGTCCATCTGTCCAGGGAAACATTGCCACACATTCTTACTCATAAGAACCCAAAAAGTCCATCTAGCCATTAAAAAACCATTATAATTTATTTTTTCTCTAAAAGTACCACTTTTATAGTAGGAATATGTACAATCCTAACCTTGAAAAACTGAAGAAAAGTAAAAAATTTAAAAATTTAAAACAAAAACAGAGAACTTATGAAAAAAATTAATGGCCCAAACTTAATTTATTAAAATAATTATCTAATGCCAAAATTACACATAAGGTGATATTGTTTTATTGTTCTATGTGTTAATCCAAGTGAAAATCATAACAAAAACCCTAAATGATATCTCTATAAGATAATAATTCTTGTTGTGACATTGAAATCCTATATTTGAAATATATTTTATCTATTTTGAAAATATAGTTATATATAAACCTTCTGTTATTATTACAGAACCACTATTACCCATTCATCTAGATAAAAATATCCTCCATCGTTGGAATATCATATTTTCCATTTAATTTATGTGATTTTTCATTTGATATTCACTATATATCCTCAAAATACAATCCAAATTATTGGAAAAATATATAAAAAATCCACCATAGTCAATATGCTTGGATTCATGAATCCATTATTGAATATATTATAAATATATACATACGAGGATTCCCCTCAGTTACAAATGTGATATTGGATGCGAGGATGCATTTATTGAGCTACAACAGTTGCGGCGTTGTTGAATCAGGGTACACGAGGACGGGATCTGGCTTTAACGATGTGATGAAATAGTTTCTTGTGCAGATATGGCTTTGGTGATGAGATCCTGGTTTGATGTCATGCCGATGTAGTAGATATGATGGCGCCAGCTTTCACTAGCTTTGAAATCCTATTGGTAGGGATTTTTTGTTTCACGAAGAAGCATAATGGGTTTGGCAGGTGTGGGATCTCCATTGTCGAGAAGTATGGCATCAGTCGGTCTATGGATGCGGAAAACGATGGATGTGTGGTTCCACTCTGGAAGGAGGAGTTTCAAAACACACTTCGACAGGGCCTTATGCAAATGGTCGAGGTAGGATTCAGGTGCGGGAGCGGGCGACTCATGGGGTGAAGCTGCATCAGTCCAGCCTATGACTGATTTGGTAACACTGGAGCCTCTTGTAGGAGTCACGATAGTGTGGTCTACTCTGATGTGGCGGGTGGAGTTTTCAATCAGTAGGTGGTCGGGTTGGTAGTGGTAGAATGGATTGACAGATAGTTTTCATTGTTTGGACTTGATGGGTATGTTTTGTAATGAGTTTGTCACACTGGACATAGGGCCATTTTTTAAAAGGCTACATGCCTTTAGGCCTTTGGTCCATATTTGTTTTGGTCCACCATTACCCATTATAAATGGGTTCACGTTTTCTTTTCATAATAGAAGGGCTTGCCCCCACTATTTTCGATATAACTCCTAGAACTCTATTGGGGATATGTAAAAAGAAAAAACATTTAGGTGGTCCTATGATACAACTACATGCAAAAATAAATCTCTTGATAAAAGTATAGGCATATAGTATTCTATATAAATTTTTCTAAAACTCCAACACTATTATTTGTAATTTGATCAACTAGATAACTACATATAAAAATTAATAATACCTTTAATTAATATGTTTTTGGATGGAACTGGATTATTCTATATCATTCTTATAAATGAGAATCGCTAGTGAACACAAACGATGACCCATTAGATAGAATTTATAAGCATTCCTACTAATATCAATCCACAATGGTACTGTATTAGTGAAATATTAAATCCAATAAATAAAATCATAGGGCCTCATAATTACCAAAAAGTGGTAACAATTATATTACACCATTCCCATTTTAGGATTAAATCACTTTCCTATATGGCTGAGTTGGGGATCACCACTAATAGGGGTCTCTAGTAGAATTCCATGAGATAAAACCTTCACTAAAATATAAAAATATTAAAAAAATTGTTTTGGTGATAGAGGAATGGATAATCCCAATGTATATAAAAGAATTTCTCCTTTAAATTAGTAATATATCATACCATAAACTACATCTTCTATATATTGATTAAATTCCGTTATTTAATATAGCTACACTATCCCACATTCAACTGACCCTTGTTTCTAATGGCCACCTTGTATCTATCTATTAAAAGATTCAGTATATGGTTGTTTGATTTTATTGAAACATAATATACCATAAACTATACAAGGAGCACCTCCATATCCATCACCATGATGGAAACAGTTACCACCACATGGAGGGGTAATTCTTCTATCAAAGTGTTCTGTCCATAATCCCACTTCAGTTTCTCAAATCTACCAGTATATTTAGATCAATTTAATATGGTTAATTAAATAATTTTCTAATTATTGATATAGTTAATGGGTATTTCCACATCATTTCCATGTAGATTTCTTCGTGATTACCCAAAGAAATACATCTACATAGTTTTTTTATAATAGAGAAATCTATTATTATATGAATATTCATCTCATTCAGTTGTAGTATTTGAATTTCTTCTTCATTATAAATTTTTCCAAGATGAACCACTAGATTTTCATTTAAAAAATATCCAACTTATGAATTAACTCCTTAAAAATCATGGAATTCATTTCCTATATTAGATATTATATTTTCCCTTTATGGGAAATCAATTCTATTCTTATACTGATATTTAAAATCTATATCAAGATTTATGTCAATTTTAACCATTAGTATTAAAACAAAAATTGATACAACAAAAACATAATGAATTTTAATATATATATATGATAATATGTAATGACTGAAAGAAGATATCAATTATGATGGTTAACACAAATCTTTTTCTTAAATATATTATTTGATTATTAAATCTTATTAGTAATTATGTAAGATATGAAAGATTATATAGATGTAGAATCAAATAATATCTTATCTGGCCTTGATATCATGATCAGAGTAACTACAATCTTACCATTTATAACATCAAATCTCTATATATTAAATTTATAATCTCATTCTTACTCCATTAGAAATGTTTAAATTATATTGTATCTAAATTATAGAATTTAGTCGAATAGTTTTGAATTATCCTAACAATTGAATAACTAAAAAAATTACCTTAAACATTACTCTACACTCAGGATCATTGGTTCACATATTAATGCACTTTTAATAAATTATCATGTATTTTATGAAATCCCCAATGTGTTTCCTTCCAAAATTATATCATGTTTTGAATTTTAACCCAACTCTTCTTCATCATTGAAAAATTTCATATTTAATGGAAATGTGTAATTATTTTCATCTCTTATTTTCTATTGACAATGAATGTCATCTAAAATTTCATCTCTATATTGATAAAACATTTCATTAACATCAAATACAAAGAAAATAGGTGACATACAATTTACATTTCAAGGCATTAATTTATTCCATAAATTAAGTGATGAGAATTTTTCATGATTGCAAAAAATAAATCCAAGAATTTATTAGTATACTTGTATTGTTATCCTAATACATTGTAGAAATATTGTATTATTATTTCCATATATTCCTAAATTTATTTTCTATGGCATCCCTATTCTTTTATGGAAAACTCTTTTGAATGAATATAAAATTAACTACTTTCATTCCATGATTTCTATCTCTTGCTTTTCTTAGTGTTTTAAATGAATCATTACTATTGTTAAATATCTCCCCTTAGGTTACATAAATCAAAAATAACTTTTTAATTTAACAAAATATGAATGTTGGTAATATATTATACAAAGATATTATCAATATCTCTACCACTATGATATATTTAGTTCCATTGACTATTTTTAGTTCTTTATGATAATATTACCCATTTCAATTAAAAAAATTGATGGGAATGTTTTTTCTATAAGATATAAGTTTTTTTCATAATCGGAGTCATTAAACCAAATATATATATAACCATATCATATCTAAACCCAACAACATTATTTTGTTCTTCATGAAATCCATACACAAATTATTGGTGTTTACAAGTTTATTATTACTTATATTTGATTGCATTTATAATCAATTGAATACAGTTATTTTTTCATGAATAAAACAATGTATGATGACTCACAATTCATTATTCAAATGTATTTATTTCAAATTCAATATTGTATTAGAAAATATTAAATGTGTGACACCCCTAGATTTCATAGTACGTTATTTTTTCAAAATTATTCAATAACTTCCAATACACGCAACAATGAGTTCAAGAGCATCACGACTTACCTAGCCATTCAAATGTTGTTATGAATAGTATTAATTAAATATTGAAATATATATAATCCTTATAATTTTAGAGTCCATATTATGAGTTTCGTAGAGAATATAAGAAAAAAATAATTTTTTCACATCAAATAAAAAATTTTCAAAAAAATGAAAATTTACCACCTTTTAATGGAGAACCCTTTTAAAATCCATTATTTGAAACGTTTATATATACAATTTGACAAAATAAAATTCTTATTTAGAAATGGGATATCAAAATTCCTTTGGGTAAAAGTTTCGTACTTTTTGATAAAATTCATTTTTGATGAATAGTAAATAAATATTTTATTTTAATTCAAAACTCCCTTTTAATATAATTTTTTATATCTATAGAATATATATTAAGAAGGATTAAAAGACTAATTAGATTATATATTTATCAATTAAACAGATTCTGGTCATTGGATGAAATTTCACTTTTAAATTGGGAATAAACAAGTGTCAATCTTTTGACAGATATAGTTTCTTAAAAACCCTCTATTTGTATTAAAAACAGGAATTAATTTTAAATTAATTAATGAAACATCTATGTTTTTAACTTTGTAAAATATTCATCAATTTTGAATTCAGAATATCAAATATATCTTAGACTGAATATTTGATATTTTTCTGAAAAACATCAATTTTTGATGAATAGTAAAACAACTTAGTAGTAGTTAAAAAACTGTCTTTTCCATTAATATAAAATCATACAACTTCTGTGAATTGATTTTTAAAAATCTTACATACATGGTTGTTAATTTTAAGTAAAATGTTGTTCAATAATATGAAAATAATTTTTTGTGAATAAAAACTTTTGACTTTTATTTACCACGGTTGAAAGTAAATATAGTAGTTTAAGGTTAAATTAATATTATAATAATTCAAAATTAACTTATCACATGTCTTAAACTTATTTTATGAGTCATGTACGACCATGGGCATCTTTGGTCGATTTGGGGACCCCATGGAGCCACTTAAGAGGGATAATGACACTTTATTTTAATTTACATACTGTAAAGTCAAAAATTAAATAAACCAATATCATTTAGAAAATTAACTTTTACATGGGGTTATATAAGTTATAATTTCGACTATAAATATTCATTGAAAATCCAAAACTATTTCCTACAACATGGTTTTTTTTTATTTTTTAGAAAACTTATAAATTAATAAATTTATGACACAATAATTATGCATTAATTATCGTATTAATGTAAATTTAAAATAATTGATATTATAAATACCCAATTAAATGTAATTAGAGACTTTTTATGAATTGTAATAATTCAATTGGTTAATATTACATATTAATATTGATTTAATTAACTTTTTTCGAAATAATCATTCATGTTTTGGATTTCAGAAAAATCAATTTCCAAATATTTTCAAAATTGACATAAAAGAGTTTTTAAAACAAATATTATATTATTAATTGATATTCTATTCCTAAAAATCTAAGGATTGGCCAAAAGGCTTATATAATGGTAGTTGTATCATTAATGATCCACTTGGGGTTTTCTTGGAAATATATAGTATGATTATTAACCATATAATATAAAAAAACATAGTAAATGTCAAACTAATTAACTAGGAGTTAAATCTAAGAGATAAGGTTAATATAATCACCCAAACGTATCTAAAACCTATTATTTGAGTGGTTTTCGACCCATACCCACCTTATCCAAGAAATAAGTAACTTTTGAGAAATTATATACCCAATATGTATTAATTATAAATTAATATTTGTATCATTTCCTAAGGTGCCCCACACCCCTCTTATAAAAGGCACTCCCCCTTCTCACTAATTAACAACTTCAATGCAATTTGGATCTGTCCAAATCTACCGAAAAACTCCTTCAACTATCCTCCCTTCTACCAAGAGGCCTATGTTATATTAGAAATTCATATTAAGGATCCCTTTTGATCAAATCTAATGGAAGAATCCGAAGAAGAGGTAATGTTTTCAACAACCTCTTTCAAGTTCATTTCATCTTTCACTTCCTCTTTCATTATTATTTATATTATAAAATAATAACTCCAGTATCATCCTCCAAATCCCGTTTTTCTATATTCAAAAATAAACCACTTTTTGGGAGAGTGGGAACCTTTCAAACACCTCAAAATAGATTCAAACACATCCATCTAGAAAAAACAATATCATGAAAAGGCACAATCAAAAGTAGAAATTCAAATTCAAAAAATGAAAACTCATACTGTGGAAAAAACAAGCCACCAAAAATCCCAAAATGACAGAACCCACATCGCGGTCTTCACAATCATCACCTCGCCGACCTCATCTAATCGTCACCATCACAACCTTCACAGAGGGTCATCACTATTAAAATGCCATCAGCAACTTGTCACTGTCGGCTACACTTCATTACCGCCAACACCGAACGCCTTTATCATCACCGATTGATCATCGTAGAGGATCCAATGACCAGAACATACATAGATGAGTCATCACCATAATCCTACTTGAGCTTTATGATCAAAATCACATCCAAAGGAACTGAGAAGAACTCCACCTGCATCCACCTCAGAGAGGGAGGTGATGTACTAGATCTAGAGAAGAGTATTGAGCAGACAGTGCCAGGATAGAATGCCAGCGAGACCCACTTGAAACCTTCTTCATTGAGACGTCAACTATCTGACATCAAGTCTTATCACAACCCCATCAATACTTCGGATCAAATCACCGAAGAGACCTTACACCAGAGTCTTTCATCACCATCACTAGATTTTCATTGTCTCCGACTTCAACTGAGTCCAAAAATCAGTAAAAACCCATATCAACATTGCTCCACCTTCACTGTTGCTAATAACACCAGTAGATAGCACCACCGAGAATAATCAACGTCACCAGAAGACAAATTCCGAATAGCCAAAACATCACTGAATGCTTTTATATAGAAAAAAATAAGAAATGGAATGAAACCACCGACGAAAATAAACAACCATCTATATGAAAAAAAACGAAACCCATATACATGGAAACACACTTAAGAAGGGCTGGGAATGAGACCCCGAAATCTAGGAGTGTAAAGGTGGGACTCTAGATCAGAGCATGTTTGGGCAGCCGAGAATGAGATGTCGACTCTGTTAGTGTCTTTAAACCCAACATCCACCGAACCATGATCCCAAAGCCTCCAGGATAACTCTATACCATACCAAACCTAGTAAGGCATGAATGTACCTGAGACCAGAGCAGGTAAAGTCGACAGAGGGTGTCCAGAATACATGCCTTCCCCGGACGTACACGAACAACCCTATAAATAGCAGCAATCAGGGGAGAGGAAAATAGAAGCTGAGATCCAAGGGGCATAGCTGAGAGCCAATGGGATAAGCGAAGGACAGACTCAGAAACCCTAGTAGAACAGAGAAACGGATAAGATGTGGGAGGAGAGAGCTCTCCACAGAGATCCCAAAAAGTTCTCTAAATAACTCCCTCTACTCCAGAATCCTCTATATACTGTTATGTTATTATTAATAGGGTAAAAACATTTTCATTATTATATCCATATTTCGAATGACATTTAACTATATGTGCGTACGTACGACATAGCATCTCCACGTCGTGGTGTAATTGTCATGAAATAAATTATTATTTGGATTGATATAATAATGAGTGTAACTTATGGAAATAATAATTATAACATGATAATGATTATGTATATATGATATACCATCCAATTATATATGATTTTATTAACAAAATATTGATATTGTAGCTCGTGCGTACGTACGGAATACCGTCTCCACGAACGCGATGAGATTCATTCCCCATCGTATATATTCGAGACTAATTTTCATTTGATGGTTAAAAATAATGTTTATATATTTCATATTATTATGAATATGAATAATATAAAACTTATCCATAACAAACATGACTTACTCAACAAAGCATATAAAGGAAAACGAATCAGTTAACACACAAAACGATGATAATTCTAAGATATTATTAACAAAACAATGATAAAAGATCATATATGATATCATATTAATGTATATGATTCTTTTATAATTTAATAAGAATTATTTATCCATTATACATGAGGTTAACGTACCCTTTTCCATGGAAATGTACAAGCTAAAGGTATATTTCACAATCTCTTTATTATCCGAGGTTATTTTTACGTAAGTATCTTCTGGAACATATTTATTATCCATGTCCACGATTCATGAAAGAATTTTCCAAGGGATTATTTTTTTGGATTTTTTATACTAAAACATAATTTTAAATTTTTTAATGATATATTCTTCTAAATCATTATCATTAACGTCCATTTTTTGATGTTTGATTTAAGGATTTCAGTAAATGGACATGAATGTTTTAAAATGATAATAAATTTAAAAAGATTCAAAGATGTATGGGAAACATTGATTAAAAAATGAATTCAAATGTATTTCATTATAAATTGTGTTAATTTTAAATGTTTTCATTAAAATTTGAAATTTCTATCAATGATTTTTACAAATTATTTTCATCTATGTCAAAAAACATTTATGGATATTATGTTTGTTTGATGTTGATTTATTATGATATAAATCATCCATTTTGTATTGAATGATTTTTGATATATTTTACTATGGATGTGTTATTTCATACCATTCATGGATTACGGATAAAGTATTGATAATTTTTATTCTTGTTTTAATAGGAATGTTTATGTTATATTTAAACCTTTCCATATGAGGAATGCATTGGACTTAGTAAGTGACTGATGAAGCCCGCTATAGCTCCTCAATGCATCAGTAGGTCCCCTGAGAAAACAAGATGTCAAATTGGTTGAGGCCATTCCAAATTAGATATATGGATTTCTCAGAGGCCTTAATAATTTTTATTTGTCTTGGATGAATCCTTGAAAAAATGTTTCAGAATGTGTGGCATTATGCATTCCATCATAATGAAAGTGGTTATTATTATTGCATGTGATTATTTGACTCGTAGAATATCCATTCTAATAAGTAAATGAAATTATTTTTTTTATATTTCCAATATTATGATGAGGTTATACATTAAAATTATTTTGTTTTAGTAATACACCACATTAAGTATTTATGGTTATTTATGAAAGACCATGCTATATTGATAACCTTACTGAGCATCTGGGTTCACCCCTTTCTATGTATTATTCTTCCCAGGATGTGAAGAAGTATTTTATGACTGACCTGGAGGGGTAGTATGAGGGGATATGAGTGTGGTATATAGAGACAATATGATGTTGTAGTTTTCACATTATTATGTAATATAAGACTTCTAAATATATCTAGTGTTTCCAAGGCTATTAAACTAATTTATCTTTCGAGAAATGATATTTTATTATTATGGCAATGATACTTAGTAATGCACCGACTCAGGGTCACTGGGGTCTAGGCATTACAGTTGTTATCAGAGGAATTTTATTAATAAACATTGGATTCTAGATTTAGATATATTCTATTTAGAGGACATATACCTATGATAGACTTTTAGGATTAGTATAGAAGAACTTCCTATAATTTTTTATTGAAGAGATATTGTGAGTTTTCCATGAAATATATCTCTGTCTCGATACGAGCAGGTAGTGGCGGCTCTGGCATAGATGTACCTTGGGGTAAATCATGAAAACACTACCTAGAGCTAGAATCAAATAAGAACTGGTGCATGGCAACGAGCCTTGCTGCACTTTTGGTTACGAAACTTCTAGGAGATATTCTTAGGATAATTATAATTTTTATACAAACCATTATGATTGGTTTATAAGTATATATTTCCTAAAATAATTTTTTTTATGATTATGGATTATATCCATAATATGTTCTATTAAGGTTTGTTATTTTAAAACTATTTAATTATTCATTGCAATTCATAAACTGGCCTAGTGTATTCCATTGTTTAGAAATGGCGGCCAATTGAAGGAATGAGAATTCCAACCATACGTATGATCCAAAGAGTAAGAAGGATCATATCTTTCATTGTATTAATCCATCATTTTGAAGGAAAATATTCTTCCATGTATTGTCATCATATGAAGACATAGTATCTTGTGTTAATATGATACGTAATGAATTCTCTGAGTCCTATGTATTTGAAGGGATGCAAGAGAAGATAAGAATGGAAGAGAGAAATTTGGATAAAGGGAAGATGAGAAATAATGGTATTTCAATATGTGATTACTATGGGAAGAAATGCCCTGGAACATTCCTGAAGGGAATGATTTTTTGTTATATGTTTGGAGGAAATGTAAACAAATTACGTGATTTCAAGGGTATGAAAAAGATTTCAAATATACAATGCTTCCTCTGAAATGAGTTGGGACACTATGTGAATCAATTTCCCAATCACCAGAGTATGCCTCGAATGATGCTATTGGATAATAATCATGTTATGATATTACCACAAATGAATAAGAATGACTAGTGTTCATATGTTGTAATTAATGAATTATTTCATTTCATTATTTTATAGATGATGTACCAGTTATATGGATTATGGAAGGAAATAAGAATTGTACTGTAGTACTATTTCGTTCAGTATTTGAGATTATATGGTACTATAAAATAGGACTCAAAAACAAGTTAAAATATTTCCTTGAAAATTTCATGGTTAAAGAAAAGATAATAATTAATATGGTCCTAATATTGATGTAGTGATTTTGGAATAATATATGGTTGATTAAGATAAATTATATTGGATATTCTTGACTACATTGATATTGATTAATGATTTATATATTCCATCATTATTGTAGTTTCCAAAATTTTTGTATGGAAGATATATATACAGAATTCTTTATTGAATAAGGGAGCATGAATGTAATCAATATGGTATTATGGTAATTCAGGATGATTCAGTGTTTTAAAAGAATACATGATGAATGTGTTCACATGTTTTTACAAGGAAAATGATATTTTTTTGTTTACCTTCCTTATAAATATTTTGAATTTGAGTATGGACAGATGCATTTTGGATAAGTCTATAGGTTGGAAACTATTAAGTTTTACATTTGATAATATTTTCATGGTTAAATAATTTCTAGTGATTATTTTTGGTTTGTTATAAAATGGACAACCAGGAGGTCGGCTGAAAATCTGTTACATCTGGAAAGACCGCAAGACCTGAACCCGCAACCAAAAGGCAATAATTGTGAATCACCTACCACTAGCCAACATGTTTTCATGAATTGAATAATTAAGTTTTTTAAAAATATTTGATATATGAATTAGAAAGTTATTATTATTTTTTTGAAACCATATACGATTAGGATAAATAGAATATTTTTAAGTTCTGCAATCTTTTAAAGAGAAAGATGAATTTGTGGTAGAAATTAGTTAAAGGATATAACTCTACATGTCAAGTATACTTTTTTTCTCTTATTCTATAAAGAAAATAATCCATAAAAATTAGGGAAGGGAACTTAAAACCAAAATTTTTTATCCTAATAACATGTGTTTTGTTGAACCGATGATATTTTAAATCATCATAGTATGAAGGCTTTGAAAACTTTAATTTTACACTTGTTTGTGATTGATTCCTTTTTTAACTCCCTATAAATATTTACGTTTTTCATGTTTCTATAATTTCCACAATTTTACTCCTAATTTAGATCATAATTTGTGGTGACTTTTCATTTCCCTTTCCATCTTATTAAGACTAAATTTTTTTATCCCAATTTTCGATGTTGGTTTTCCACAAAAGTATTTTCTATTTTTATCCTTTTATTTTCAAATAATGATTTTAAATTGTGAGGACACAATTTATTGAAGGATGGGAGAATGTATGATCACATGATTTCATAGTACATTATTTTTTGAAAATAATTCAATAACTTCCACTACATGCAACACCGAGTTCAAGCGCATCATTACTTACATAGCCGTTCAAAAGTTGTTATGAATAGTACTAAATAATTTTTGTATTTTATATAATCCTTATAATTTTAGAGTATATATTATGAGTTTCTTAGACATAATATAAGAACAATTTTATTTTTTCAGATAAAAGAATTATTTTTCAAAAAATGAAAATTTACAGTCTTTTAATGGGGAACCCTTTTTAAATCCAACATTGGAATCGTTTATATTTTCAATTTGAAAAAATAAAATTCTTCTTTCGAATTGAGATATCAAAATTTACTTTGGGTAAAAATTTGGTATTTTTTTGGTAAAATTCATTTTTTTATGAATAGTTAAAAAATATTGTATTTTAATTCAAAATTCCCTTTTAAACTAATTTATTTATATGATTAGATTATATTTTGAATAGGATTAAAAGTATAATTAGATTATATTTTTACCATTTAAAAAAATTCTGGTCATTAGATGAATTTTCACTTTTTGAAATTTGGTATAAACAAGTGTCAATTTTTAATAGATATTGTTTCTTAAAAGCCCTCTATTTGTTTTGACAATAAGAATTAATTTTAATTTAATTAATTAAACTTCTATTTTTTGAATTTTTTTAAAATATTATTCATTTTTTAATTCATAATATCAAATATATCTTATAATAATTTTTTGGTATTTTTCTAAAAAACATCAATATTTGATGAATAGTTAAACCACTTAGTAGTAGTTAAAAACAGACTTTTTCATTAAAATGTAATTTTACCGCTTCTATGAATTGAATTTCAAAAATAATACATACATGGTTGTTATTAGTAAGTAATATTTGGTTCAATAAGATGAAATTTTTTTGATAAATATTAACTTTTGACTTCTATTTACCGCGTTTAATGGTAAATAGGGTAGTTTAAGGTTCAAATAATATTATAATATTTCAAAATTACCATAACACTTGTCTTAACCTTATTGTATTATTCATGTACAACAATGGGCATCATCGAGTCGATTTGGGGACCACATAGATCCACTTAAGAGGGATAATGACACTTTAGTTTAATTAACTTAAAGTAAAGAAAAAAATGAAATAAAACAATATATTTTAGAAACATAATTTTTACATTGGGAAATATAGGTAATAATTCATAAAATAAATACTAATTGGAAATATAAAAAGATTTTATACATCATGGTAGTTTTTTATAATTTTTAGACACCATATAAATTAACTTATTAATGAAACAATAATGATGCAATAATTATTATATTAATGAAACATTAAAATAATTGATATTATAAATACCTAAATAAAGGTAATTTGAGAATTTTTATTTATTAAACTAATTTTATAGGTAAATATGATATAATAGGATTGATTTAAGTTGATTTTTTATAATTAATCATTCTGTTATGGTTTCCAAAAAATTATATTTCCAAATAGTGTCAAAATTGAGGTAAAAGTGTGTTTAAAACGAATATTATATTATTAATTAATATTCTATTCCGAATAATCTACGCTTCATCCAAGGGACTTATATAATGATAGGTGTTTTATTAATGGTCCACTTGGGGATCTCTTGGATTTATATTGTTATTTTATTAACCATATAATATAAAAATACAAAGAGACATGGTAAATGTCAAACTAATTAACTAAGAGTTAATTTAAGAGATAAGGTTAATATAATGACACAAACCTATCTAAACCCAATTGGTTGTGTGTTTTTCGACCCATTCACACCTTATCCTCTAAATATATCACTTTGGGTCCATTAGAAACCGAATAGGAATTTATTATAAAATAATATTTCTATCTTTTCCTAAGGTGCCCCTCAGCCCTCTTATAAATGGTCACTCCCCTTCTCTTTAAATCACATCTTAAAATCCATTTGGTTAGTCCAAACCCTGGAAAAATACTCTCTGAACCATCCTCCTATAATCCTATAGGCCTCAGTTTGATCATAAATCCATCCTAATGATCCCTTTTGATCAAATCAAAAGGAAGAACCCGAAGAAGATGTAATGTTTTCACCACCCTCGTTCAAGTTCCTTTATTCTTCCACTTATTCTTTCATTGTTATTTACATTCTAAAATAATAACTCTAGTATTTTCTATATACATTGATGTTATTATATATATATTCAAACCATATTTAGTATTCTAAACATCATTTGAATGACATGTCACCATACATGCATACGTACGGCTTACCGTCTCAATGTCGTTATGTAATTGTTATTCAATACATTATTATTCAGATGGGTTTAATAATTAGTATAAATTATGGAAATAAAAAATATAACATTATAGTTATTCATTATATACTATATAACATCCAATTATATTGGATTTTAATATCAAAATAATGATATTGTTGCTCGTGCGTACGTACGGAATACCGTCTCTATGAATGCCATGAGATTCATTCCCCATTGTATCCATTCGAGACTAATTTTCATTTGATGTTTAAAAATAATGTATAAAGACTTAATACCATTCTGGATATGAATAATATACAACCTTTCCTTAACAAACATGGCTTATGGAACAATGAATAAAAAGAAAACAAATCAGTTAACACCCGAAACGACGATAATACTAAGATATTATTAACAAAGCTATGTTAAAAGATCATATATGATATAAATTTAAAGTATTTGATTCTTTTATAATTTGATAACAATTATTTAACCATTTTACAGGAGTTTAACCTAGACTCGTCCAAGGAATTTTACAAGGTAATGGTAAATTTCACAATCTCATTATTATCTGAGGTTGTTTTTACCTATGTATCTTCTGGGACATATTTATTATCCATGTCCAAGTTTCATGAAAGGCTTTTCAAATGGAATATTTAAGGGAATTTTTTTAACTAAAATATCATTTACAATGTTTTAAATATTTATTCATCAAAACCATTCTCATTAATATCCATTTTTTCAAAAAAAAAATTAAGGATTTATTTAAATGGAGATGAATGTTTTAAAATGTAAATTACATTCAAAAGTATTAAAGTGCTATTGGACACATAGATTCAAAAATTTCATTAAATGTATTCCGTTATAAATTTTGTGACATTTAAATGTTTTCATCTAAAAGGGATATTTCTATCAAAGAGTTTTTCAAATCATTTATATCTATGTCAAAATATTTTGATGGATTTTATGTAAGTTTGAAGTTGATTTATTATGATACAAAACATTCATTTTGTATTTAATGTTTTGTGATATATTTTACTATGGATGTTTTATTTCATACCATTCATCATTTATGGATAATGTATTGATAATTTATATGCTTGTTTTAAAAAAAAAATTTATGTTTAAAGCTTTTCATATGAGAAATGCATTGGACTTAGTAAGTGATTGGTGGAGCCCGCAATAGCTTCTCAATAGATCAGTTTGTCTCCTAAGACAACTAGACATGGAAATGGCCGAGGACTTTCCCAATTTGATTTATGGTTTTTTCCTTGGCCTTAATCATTTGTATATGTCTTGGCCGAGTCATTGAAAAAATGTTTCAGGATGTCCGGCATTATGCATTCCATCATTATGTAAGTGGATATTGATATTGGATGTGATTATTCGACTAGTAGAATATCTATGTGAACAAGTAAATGGAATTATTTCATTTTATCTTTTCCATATTATGCTTATGTTCATGTTTATAAGGTTTTTTTTAGTTATACATTGCCTTAAATTGTTATGCTTATTTATGAATGTTTCTACTATATTGTTAACCTTATTGAGCATCTGAGCTCACCCCTTTCTATGTTTTATTTTTCCCAGGATGTGAATAAGTATTTTATGAATGACATATAAGGATAGCATGACGGTATATGATTTTGGTATATGGATACAAGAAGTTGTTTTAGTTTTCACTTTATGATGTAATGTCAGACTAATGAATTTATCTAGTGTTTCCAAGGCTACTAATGTAATCGATCACTCGAGACATGATATTTTGTGATCATGAAAATGATACCTAATAATGCACTGAATCTTGGTATTTGGGGTCAAGGCATTACATGATAAATCTGTTATGGGATTATAAAAAATTTATTTCCTAACTGTGTCCTAATACATATAGTTTGTAATTTTTGTTATAAAAAATATCTAATGTCAATTGTATTAATATTGAATTTAATAATCCATAGATAATGGTTATTTTTATACAATGATACAAATTACATAGACCAAAATTCATAGGATTCAATTTTATTGTGTATATTGGTGACCAAATGCAAAAATGAGAAAGTAATGACAATAAAAAATTCACTTTACATTTAAAAATACATTCAGATTCATTAAATATCCTTTCATATACATAAGGAAAGTGTAGTAATATTCATGGTTCCCCTAGTAAATGGAAAATAAAGAAAAAGATATTTCTGAAAAGCTATGAATGAGGTAGAATATAGGGGACACAAATATGAATTATACAAATAATAACAAATATTGATTGAATTAATAATATAATGATGCAATATAACTAATATAATGGTCATAATCCTTGGATGATAGGAATGAATAGATAAATAATCACATGAATATAAATAATATATCTAATAGTGATGAATTGCAATATTTCTTACATCATAACAATAATTCCAAATCCTTAGATAAAAAATAATAAATAAATGTGAATTAATACAATAAATTCCACATCTAGTGTGTATGATGAGGCCAAAATTATGTATTATGGATATATAAATATGATACCCCTTATCACATAATATGTCTTATGAATCCATTATATAAAAATAATCTCAAAACAATAAATATCAAATTGTTCCATAATAAAACCCCATAATTTATAATTCATAATTATTAAGTATAAAACAATAAATTAATAATATATGTTTGGATTTCAAATTTTGACATTTTTAGTGGAATAAATTATCTATCCAACTGAATCATTGTCAATCAAATGAACTCCTATAGCATATTCAAAAATAAATGGGAAGCATTTATATCAAGGGGATTGTAATGTGGTTGTGGTGTAGAAAAATTTCATTGTATTCAAATATTAATAGAAATTATTAATTGTATATTAAATTTTCAATCATTAGAGGGGAGTAAAATGATAGAAAAAACAAATCTAAAATAGGTAGTGCATAACACAAATATTTTATATATATTAATGATGTAATTTTTTATGGAGAAGCTTAATTTACAGTTATACATTATAGAAATGAAAAATTATACCAAATGAGTTTAATTTAGTTATGAATTAAGAAATTCAATATACATATCCACAATCATTCTAAACAAAAAATCCATATAATAGAAATAATAAAATTAGAATAATATAAATACATTATATTTGTATGGATTTGTATAATGAAGTTTATGGCTATTGAAGTACATTTTCATTATAATGAATTATATAGGATTTATAATGAGATTGAATATAGAACTCTAATTTATATTATAATATTTAATTTAAGTTGGAAAAAAATAACTTCATATTTTGTAATGAAAATGAATTTTAAAGTAATATAAATAAATGAAGAGAATACACTATGAACACTTACCATGAAAAGTAAATTCATAAAACATGAGAGAGAACTCATTAAATCCATAATTGATTTTATGGGTTTAATAATGAGGGGGAAATATGTAGGGGGACCATGATCAATGGTTTTTTAATTAAGAAGATTGTGAGGATGCTTCGGTAATAATGTAAAATAAGGGAAAATTTCTATAATATTTCAGACTAAGGCTCTATAATTATTTATTATCAAAAATGAAATACGATAGATATTCCAATGGATTAAAACAATGGTTTCAGAAATTTATTATTTTTTTTACACTTATTAATTTTTTAATTGAAATCTAACATTGTAATATATACCATATATTCATATAATTTTTTTATTTACATGAAATTTGAAAATGTTGAAATATTTTTATTTATTTACAATTCACTAATTTCAACATGATGATTGTAAATTTGATTCCCCTTTAATATAAATAATTTATTTTTTAATGAAATATAATAATTAACTAAATCATTGGTTTTTCACTAAATTGTTTTTTTTAGGTTTACAAATTTTAAAAATTTAATATGTTTCTTTTTTATTCTAAAATATATTTTTCTAATTACATTATTATTCATTGATTAATATGAATTATTTTTAAAATTTCATTTATTTATAAAATTTCTATTTCACTTTTTCCTATATTTTTTTGTTTATTTGTCAAACAATTATTTGTATAATATGGTCATATAATTTTCAAGACTATAGAGCTTCCATTTGACGTTATATAATATATAAGACTAGTTGATGTTGTTATACTAGTATAATTTTATAGTTTTGTGTTTTTTTATCATGATGAAATAACAGAATGTGCATTATTTATTTTTTATTGTAAGGAATAATTTATTTATAGTAGTATAATCATAGTTTTTATATTTATATACTATTTGATCATGAATCATGTCATTTTATATATTATAAAATATAATAAATTTAAACAGTTCATATCATAACTTCATATATTATCACAAAACCTCAATGATTATATTATTTTCAATTCTTAAAAAACATAATAATATGGATTCCTTTATTTCATAAAAACAAGAATTAATATAAAATTCAATAAAAAATAATTATATTTACAATTTAATATCATAATTAATATATTTATTCCTAAATATATTTTGTGTCTAAATATAAAAAAAAGTTATAGTTTCATTGAATAATAATGTTAAAAATCATGAAACAATACACATATTATTGACATAAACCATTGTGTGATCCACGAGACATAATGACAATTTATGAACATTGTTATTTACAGAATTCAATATAAAAAAGCAGGCGGTAACATTTTGGTGTGATTATCTTGACATAATGAACAACTTCATGATATTTTGTAAATTTTTTATCAAATATTGACTAATTATATAATAATTATTATCCATTATAGAAAGATACTTGCGGTTGAATTTGACAAAAAATTACATCAGTAAATAATGATGAAATAATTTTTATAACAACAACACAGACTCAATCCCTTACCAAAAATTCTGCTTCATATTTATTATAAAATATTATATATCCAATTGTAGATAGTTTTTTTATTATCAAATAATAAACTCAAAAAAATTCATCTAAACATTAGAAAACTATTGAAAATAAATCCAATATTTGAATTTGTGTTTCTAAAAGGAATTATAACCACCTTTGTTAAAAAAGGACCCGTATATTTCAACTTTGTTTTTTTATAATTGTCAAGAAATATTGGATAGTTTATAACTCTCTTCTCCAAAAACCGTCTTCTACCATCTAAAAATTCTCTTTGAATAAATATCTATAAAAATAAAAATCCAATGGATAATATATTAAATGAATAAAAATGTGTTTACACTAGGCTCTCAGTAGTTGTGATTATAATTATAATAATATGCTAAACAGAAAAAGTTCTTCAAAAAAATTTATCAGTAACCCCATTCATTAAACCTCATCTTTTTTTACAATCATAAACTATACATTCACATTCATTATACACTAGTAGTGAATTTAAATATTATACCCTTAGTCACCTTCTCCTGAGAAATTAATCTCGTTATATGAATCCCATTTAATATTTAACATGTGAGTAGTTATACCCTTTAAATTATTTGAAAAACACTTAATTATCTCTTCCTATTAAATATAAATATATCCACAAATTCTTTATTGAACCCAAATGTCACTTATTTATAGTTATTATTAGGAATAAATAACCCAATATGTCAATATTGATGGTAAACCCCTTCTAAAACACAATTATAGATTGTATTACCACAAAATTAAATTTATAGTGATTGATATTAAAATAGTTAATCGGTTTTATTGGATAAAATTATTATGTGTAGGAAACATTTATTCTAACATCAGCACTGGTAATGTGTAAAACCCATTTGACAATTTTTATAATAATATTTATATTTATGATAAAATTATCATTCCCAATTAATTTACAGATATAAATTTGTTTATTATAAAAAAATATTTGTTATTTGGCTTTCAAAGAAATAAAACACCTAATTTGACATTAAAAATAATAAAAAAATTAACCAAAAAAATTCTATCCGAAGGTATTACTTAATCTATTAAAATGATTATCATCTATTTTATAAATTCAACATATAATTTTTGGAAATATAAATTCTTACTTATTAAATTCTTTTTTGATAAACTAAAATATTTTTAAATATTTCAGTCTTGATATTATAATTATAAATATACATTTTTTGTAAAAATGCTATTTTCACTATTCACATGAAAATCAACTATTTTAGAAAATAGAGAAATTTTTTTCCTAATATAATCTTGATATTTTATGTCTACAAATTATGTTCATTTTTATAAATATAAACTTAAAAATTTTAAATTTTAAATTTTAGTTAAAAAAATTTCAATATATATTTATATTTTTGAAAAATGACCATTAAAAACATTTAACATTCTTAACATAATGTCATATTAATATAAAATATATTTAATATCAATAATTTAGTTTTACTTTTTTCAAAAATTTTCAATTTAATTTATTTTTACAAAATATACAGACCTTCAAAAAAAATTCATGAAAAATATTACCTTTACCTTAAATAATCATTACAAAATACTATAAATATTATTTATCTATAACAAAAATCATTATTTTAATGAGTTTTTAAAAAAGAGGATTTATAATTAATATAATAATTTTAATCACAAATTTAGTTGATCACTTTTGTTCAAATTTGTGTGTAAAACTAGATATTGATCATAATATATATTTGAAGGAAGAATCATATTGTAACATCATGGGTCATTGCATTCTACCCCTATATATATTTCATCCTCAAATTTTTAATTATTCAAAGTTAATGAAATAGTTAATGGTGACAATGAATCATGATTTAATTTCCAATGAGTATTCATCTTTACTATATTTGGATTGACATGTGAGATAGACTTTTCCATCGTAATAGAAATTTAACATGTGCTGAGATTTTTCCCATTTAAATATTTTTCATAAATACTTCAATGTAGTGGCTGTAAATATTAAGTAGAGATAATGCATAGACTTTTATTAATATATGTTCAGTTTTTGATTTTAAGATGTGATTTTTTATCATGAAAATTGTAATGGCCTCAACATTAGGAGATCCAATATGTACAAATATATCATAAAATTTGACTAATGGAATGATAATAATATATTATATGAATATCAACCTCGTAAACATATATTTGAGAGGATTAATATATTTGGGATACAATAGTCATACAATTATGAGTTTTTTATTAAATATTCTTCATATAGTTCTTAGGGTCTTGTTTTTATTCTATTATAAATCATTTTAGGTACATATGATTAGGATGGAAAATATAAAAACCTTAAATTTCATCAGTGGGTAATCAATATTCCCCACTGAAAACATATTTTGAACCTTCATTCATAGTCTCGGTTTAATTGGATTTATCTTATCATTGATGTTGTTAGATCCAATATTCATTCTAGGATCATGGATTTTTAAATTGAATAATATAATGTTAATCTTCCCTAGACTTAAGACATTAAAATTTTAATGGTTCCTCTAGAGAACCATTATTTTATTATATAGTGTTTCTTGATTTACTCAATTTTCCAAGAAGTTTTTTTATATATGCTCCCATACAATGGATAAAATATATCTTATTATCATTAAGACATTACCATACATGATTTATACAACATTTTTTAAATTAAACAAAATTTATCATTCACAACATTAAAATCATTGTCACAAATAATTCCATAAAAATCCAATATTTGTTTACATTAGTTAGTTTAGAAACGAACAAAATTAGTTTTTTAATCATAATTATTGATATGTTATTTGGATTGATCCAAAGATATCCCACTAAAACTCTAATCAAATAAATATTAAAATTTGCAGAATCCCCCTTTGTATATGGTGGTAACCATTAATGCAATTCATTTTGGATTAAACAATTAATAAAACCATGAAGATTTGGCTTGACTGTTCGAACTCATCATAGAACAATTATAAGATAAATAATTATAAATTTAAAAACCAAGTGACATTTTTTGAATTGTTACGTTATCTTTCTGTTAAACCCAAGTAACTCTAGATTCAATCATTGTTTCCATTGTATAGGTTCTTAGAAATTACTTTTCCTAATTCCTTAATATATTAAATATTTTATAATTTATTATATTGATAGCAAGATTACCGAAACATATTCCCTTGGATTATTTAGATAATTCTACTATCCAAATCCCACTCATATTGTGGTAGAGTAAATATTGTGTTATTTCCCAAATAGCCTATTTCATGGTTATTGTCCCTAGGTTCTTCTATATCATATACACTTAAATATGATTGTATGGCCATGAGATATAATTTCATAGAAATTCATGGATTTTATTAACAAAAATTTTCTAAATTATCTGTTACATCTATTTATACCGTGCATTATCCATTGAGTTTTTACTTATTTTCTCTTTTCATAGTCCACAAAATAACCATTATTGCCTCAAATAACTTAAAGGTTTTTCAATGATTATATAATTTGGATCACTCATAACATTTAAATATTTAATTAAATAATTATGTACTAAATAATCATCATCCAATAAATTCCAAATCACAAATGTTATTTAAACCCTATTATGATACCAAATGTAATGCCCTAAATCCATACAACCATATGAACTTTAAAACATAAATTACATAGTTTATTTGATAACATCATTAATTTCCCAAAAATAAATATAAATTAATTTAATGACATAAAAAATTTTGCATTATATATATTCCAAATACCATTTTGGTTTAGTGATTTAGAGAATTTTGAACAATTATTTACTGATAATTAGATTTTATTTCAATACTAATAGCAATTTTCCACTATATAAGAATCTAAATATTCTATAATAATAATTATACATCACATACAAATTATTTAAACATTCTATTCTATTAAACATTTCATATGAAATATAATTCATTATAACATGTGGAAATGTAAAAATAAAGAGTGATATAGAACACTTCGTAAATGTAAACATAATATATAAAATAAAACTAACATATGTGAGAAAAAGGTTGAGAATAAATAATATGTTATGAATGGAAAACCGAAAATAATTCATTACTATATTTAAACATTGACCATAATATATCCTTTAATAACAATGGAAATAAATATACCATATGGATAATAACAACTAGTTCTTTAGTGATGAAATTTATAATTCCAGACATTCATTTCCATTACCTAATTAAATACATCATTCTATTATACATCGAGATCATATCAAGAATTCCCTATCATTAGGATGTTTTTTATGGGAAATAAAACACCAAAATTCCCATAATAGTTTTCCTCATTATAGATTTTGGTTCTTAAAGGGGATGTCACATGACCCATCCTAAAATAATTAAGTAAAACATATTCCTCATGTAAATTAATTATTAAGATATAAAATACAAAATAAATTTATATTAATAAACAATAAGCATTATTATTGCAATAATATTTATACATATTTTCAATATTCCACCAATTAATGAATAGAATAATTTTCTATATAGACATTCCTTGTACTAGCACCATATAAAATAATTGTGTATAAAGTTATGTTAATACAACCCTAAAAAGTCAATATTTTGAATTTATCAACAACCATTATTCAATGGAAGGAAATATAGAATATTAATATAGTAGAGTCATTGGAATAAAAATTATTCCTATAATAGAAGAGGATTTAATAAGACTAAGGAAGTGAATGATTGCATTTTAGTTTAATCCCCCAATAGAACACATTATGTGAGGATTTATAAGGTAATCCATAACCAAAATATAAACTTCCAAAAGGAAACATGTGTTGAATATGAGTTGTTGCACAATGAATAAAAATTTAGATTCAAAAATGGTTAAAGTAGTGGTAACATTAGAATAAAAAAAACATGATCGAGATAACATTACATTAAAATATAATTTAATGAAATTTCTAATTTATACATGAAGTAAATAGAGATATATATAGATCATATAAAAGAAAATATGGTAAAACATATCAAACACGTCTCATGGATTTTAAAATAGAATAAAAAAACCTATGTTATTAGAAACATTCAAATCAAACACAGTTAATGGAAATAATTTCTAGTGAACAACAAATCCAGGAATAATGATATAATCATGATATAAAATATAAAATTATCATTATATAAATCTAAAAATATAAAAAATGTTTTATAAGATAATCATGACTCAATTAATTGAATTTTGAGACAAAGAACCAATATATCCCTAATAACTTTTGATCCAAACCACCATGAGGGATATTATTTAAAATTAAACATTAAATAAACAAAAATATATTAGTATACTGATAAAAATATATAATAATGGATATATAGATTCACTATTCCAAGGATAATATATTATATAATGGTAAATATGTTATGTAGTTTAATAATTAAATATGAAACATTTATATTGTTTTTAATGTTATAATAAAAAGATCTCAAAAGGAAGATCATTACATGGTATTAAAATCTCATAAAATGGAATATATTTTCATATGTTAATATATATATCCAATGATGTTCTATGATGGTTTTAGTGATTAATTAAGTCGAATAATTGGAAAATTTGAAATTTTTTATTGTGTTGGAAGTTTTAAAATACCTCAATCATATTCAAAGTTATATTAATGAATCCCATGTGAAATAATTTTCAAGTTTATTAATATGGGTATTATTTCATTATGATTCAATAATTTCTTTAGGTGATGAATGGCCCACTCTTGGTGGAGGATGTTATTTCTAGGGATTTCACAACATGTATATGGTCATTACATTGTGATATCTATAGTGGTTGAGGAGAATAACGATATACACTCCATGAACATATGGAAGTAGTTTTGAGAATTCCATGCAAAAAATAAGAAATATAAAAATTTTACACCTATAGTGGTTCTTATTGTGGACATCCAACATGCGTGTGTGAAAGGGAAATGAATAAAATCTTTGTGGTGGTCACCATGGTAGAAATCCATTATACCTATGTAAAATGGGAAATCCACGATACATGTTGTTGTGGTTGATGTATTTCTTAGTAAACTAGTGTCTTTTTAGTTAAAAATTTTTAATGGGAGATACCATTCCCAAGGTATTATAATTTGTGGCCAATAAGTGGAATATGAAGGAAAATATCTAGATATATAAGGATTATATAAGTGGAATAAGCTGTTTTGATAAAATAAACATGCTACCATTCAGCACCACACCATTGTGTAAGTCGTATCTGAGATATTGTTACAATTATGAATAGATTTGAATAAATGTTATCTTGTATGATTCTAAGGATATCTAATATAATCTGTGTGTACATTATTTTATGAATAATTTGTATATAATATCTATAATAATATCTAATTTTCGAACATGTAGTTGTAGTAGAAGAGTTGGTTTTTGGTTGTTATCAATTAGATTTTGAAATAGAAAAATTGAATTGGATCATATGATTTTATAATACTTATATTAAAATTAATGTATGTTTTTTAGAGGGTGGAATAAGTAAATTTTAAATGTAGTAATGAGTTAATGTTGAATAGTATGTGACTATGAAAACAATATAAAATATAATAGGTTATATCTGAGTTTCTAGAAGTTGAATTTGTTTATCATGATAATAATTGAATAAAAAATGAAGGATATTTCATTTATTCTTTTTATATTATATATCAAGGTATATATAATTTTATTAGGGTGGGAATCATTATAACAATCAGGATAATTTTCATAACAAGAGAACAAGGAGGAACGAGGCTCATTGAACCTACATGATGAAGCAAGTTGGTCATATGAAATATGTGAAATATTTATCCTAACATGGGATAGACTTACTGTTTTCATTTTTTAACCTTTTAACTTCATTACTCATTCAATGTATGTGTTGGATAGTGATAAATAATCTCTTTAGCTGGTAAAAATTGTTGATTCATATAGAAAAATTATAAACAAATTGAATATTTAATTAACTTACCCCATACATGTATATATCAATACACTAAGAAAATTACTTTTAAAATTAAATTGTATATTTATTATACCATATGAATTAAATGAAGGTTCATAATAAAAAATAATCATTCATGGATTTAAACTTAGACATTGATACTCATACCTTATTTTTGTGATTATTCAATGCAATCTAAACTCATTTATAACAAACATAAATATAATTATACCGTTTTTATATTCTTTTTCATTTATATTACCTCTTAAAATCATTCCAGTTAATTTTTCTTTAAAATTATAATAGTTATTTATTTTCTATATTCAATATTAGGTGTGAGTGATCAATATCATTTCGAAATATTTTCATAATAACATATTTGTTCATCATTAATCTTCCAATGATTATCACTCATATATAATACATGATAATAAATTTTATTTTTATTACTATTTATAGTTTTATAGTTTAATTATATGGGATTTATTGTTCTTACCCTCATAGATAAAATTTATAATGACCATTATCTAGGGATTTTTAACAAATGAATATTGGTATCATAATTAATGAGATTAGTATTAACGTCACCACCCTTGAAATCAAATCAAATATAAATTTCCTTAATTATTTCATATATTCTAACTAATTAATCTCATATAGTCATCTATAATATTATGTTATAGTATTGTTCTATTATGTGGTTGGACTGGCCGAAACATAAATATAAAATAATTATAGGTGGATTTCGATTGAGAATGTTCTTTAGATTGGAATAAAATATTTACTACATAACTGTAATTATATTATTAATATTATTATAATTTTTGAATTTGTATTTTATGATATTTTTTAAAAAAATATTCAAACTATATGAAAAACGAGAGACTATACTTTTTGGAGGTGGTAGTCAACACAACAGATGGTTAATATATTCATTATTAGAAGAGTGGTTCTGAAATAATAATTATTATTATTTATATCTTAATATTTATAATTAAATTTAAAATTTCACACATATTTACAACATTCACACTAATAATCAATGAAGAGTGCTAGTGGTCCATTATTTTTAATTCGTCACTTCTTAGTGGTTATTGTCTACATTACACATGAATGTTGGTTTAATTTTTCTTAATAAAAAATGGTAAATTTGGTTAGTCGTTAATATCATATGATAATAAATAACATTATAAAATAAATAATAATTTAATTACACAGGAATTATAAAATTATAATTCAAATGGTAATATAGAATGTAGAATAAGTATGAAAAAATGAGTACTCATATTGAAATATTTGTGTTTTACGTGATGATTTATCAACAATTGAGGTATTAAACTAATTTATTTTCACTAGATGATCAAGTAAATTGAGTATTATTATAAAATATTTAAAATTAGAATAATATTTTAATAAACCTAATTCTGTTAATCTCCTTGAATGGATAGTGATAGAACCCTTTTATAATTCATGATAATAGAATTTTTGAATTTATAACAACTTAATATAAATTAAACACTTGAAAAACATTTAAAATGGATCCAAACTATTAAAGATAATGTATTTCTAGAGGATATAAGGTAAAAATTATCTCAACCACTAATATTAAAAAAACATAAACATTTTTAATTAGTTTACATATAGAATTGTCACTTTTACAATTTTTTGTTTCACTATGGTAGCTATTTTTTCCATTAGGTGTGTAATTTTAATAAATAAACAAGTTCCTTTTAAAATAATAAGGTATAATTAATATAATTATACGATCTAACTTATTATTTTAATTTCTAAATATAAATCAATAAAATTTAACATTAGTGCAAGTAATGAAAAAAATAACATTTTTAGAAAAGATATATTTTTTCATCAAAATTTATGTGTAAGAATAAATTATAAATTTATTTTGAATTTAATCTAATAAATTAACATATAATAAATCAATTAAATTTCATGTTAATTTAATATAAATAAAAAAACTAATTTCAACAAAATAATATTTAACTAAAAAAGATGACAATAGTAGTTTTTATTGGAAAATCATAATTATGTCTGTGAAATATAAATATTTGGTTTCAAAATAAAAAATAATGTTATCAGAAAATTAAATTTTATTTTTTAAAAAAATTGATATGATTAATTTTTTATAAATCTTATCATTTTATTATATATTTATAATGTTATAGTAAAGGTAAAAATTCAATATTCACTATACAACAACAAATGATTATTTTAAATAATTCGAAAAAAATTATCCTATGAAAATATTATTATTATATATATAAAATGACATTCATAATTTTTAATTAAAATTATAAAATTAATAGTATTTTATTTCAAATGAAAAATACTTAATATATCTAAAAACATGAACCTTCTTTTTAGGTTTGTTTTTCTTTTCCTGGTCTTTTTGATGAAAAAGAGAATATCTAGAAATTTTCGAAGTACACGCCAAGTAATTTATGATTAAATGTTTTGAATTGCTTTGCCATAGGAGGTCGTGTGTTGGCCATGTAACGGTCACACACACGGCAATGTGGGGGTGACATGGAAACCGCCTAAAGTGGAGTACGAAAAAGGCGAGTACACGCCCTGTACTTCAAGAGTACAAGCCATGTACTTTCATTTCTTTCATTAAACTGACTGGGGTTACGTATAATCCCCATAACATTCTTCTTCTCCATTTTCATCGACCAAGAGCATCTCTTACGACTCAAACCTTCCCCGAGCCCTCGAGCCTCCATCCATTCTCCAAGTCAACCGTCGACGATTGCGTTGGAACCACCACTATTACAAATATGCCTTTTATTAGTGCTAAAAATGGCAGTTAAAAGCACTAGAAAACTATTGTTAAATCCGGTGAAGATAAGGGTGGGGGGTTCCCCTATATTAGTGCTCAAAAAAGCACTGATAAAGACCCATTTTATCAGAGCTAAAAAAGCGCTGATAAAAGTACCCCTTTATCAGTGCTTTGTTTAGCAGTGATAAAGGGGTCTATATCAGTTCTTCATTTATTAGTGATTTTTTTAGCGCAAATAAATTACCCTTTTATTAACGCTTTTAAAAAGAACTGAGAAAAGATTAAAAAATAAAAAAAAATTAAAAAAAAATAAAAAAAATTACAAAAAAATTAAAAAAAAGCATGCCAATCTAGGGGGCTTTTATAGCACTTGAGCCCCACTTTTAATAGCACTTTCCACCCCCTCCAGTGCCCCACACACACCCCCTCTACCCTTTATCAGCACCAGCCCCCCACATCCCACCCCCATGCACGCGCCTCTACCTCCTGCAGGTTTTGAACTGAAGACCTCCCCCCTACGCACCTAAGCCCTTACCACCACTCTAATTTGATTTGTTTACCATTTCATTATATATATATTTATTTATTTATTTATTTATTTATATTTATTCGTATAGTAATATATATTTATAGATATATATATATATATAAAGAAATATTAATATATATGTAGTCATATTAATATATATATAGTTATATTAATATATATATATATATTAATATATATAGTTATATTAATATATATATCTATATATTAATATATATATATATATATTCAGTTATATTTATTCATATAGTAATATATATTTATATAACTATATATATAGTTATATTAATATATATATATATATACTGTTATATTAATATATATCTCTATTTATATATATATATTTAGTTATATTTTTCTGTAGTGTTATATATATCTATAATATATATATATATATATAGTTATATAAATATATATATATAGTTATATTAGTATAAGTCTCTATTTATATAGATATATTTAGTTACATCTATTTGTTTAGTAATACAGATTTATAATATATATATATAGTTATATGAATATTTATATTTATAGTGATATTAATATATTTATTTATAGTGATATTAATAATGATATTTATAGTAATATTAATATATATGTAGTTATATTAATATATATATATATAGCTAGATTAATATATATACATAGTTAGATTAATATATAGGTATATAAATATTCATATATTTGTATTTTAAATAAAATGGAAACTAGTTATTATTTAGATAAAGCTATTATAATTTTTATATAAATATATTTTATTATTTATATTTATAATTAATTTTTAAGTGTGAATATATAAAAAATATGTATATATTGTTATATATTTAATTATAAATAACATTTTATTATAAAAAATGATAAAATTTCAAAGACATAACATCAATATGAATGTAATACCTTGGAATAAATTCAGTCCCCATCAAAAAAATGCCAATAATACCCCCTTAAAAGTGGCTGAAAATCCACAAAATGTTAAAAAATCAGGTTACCCCAACTATAAATTTAGTTTTGGTGGCCTTACGGGCCTATTTTTTCCTTGAATAACACTTGACCTGGGTAACCTGTGGACATAGCTATGAAGAGCTCGTCACAGGCATCGATTTGATATGTTATAGAGATCAAACGGACACCCGAATCAAAAGTTATGGTCGTTTGAATTTTGAGTTCCATTTTCAACTTATTTTAGATCTTTTATTGATTGTTTAGTTTTTTTTTGTCGTCAAATTGATATTAAATGATTTTTAATTAATAATAAATAGAAAATTATTAATTAATAATATTTTCTTAATTTTTTAAGAAGTCATTCTCAATAAATATCTTATATGTTAAGTATATTAAGTGTAAATGTACATCTATACTTATCTAAAATATATTTAAAATTTATATATTATATTTATATCAATATAACTAGATTTATATATATTAATATATTAATATTTTTTAAGTCATCCATTTATCAACTCCTTTAAAAAAAGTGCTGATAATGGCCCCCCCTTTATCAGCGGTACTAAACAATCGCTGATAAGGGTGGGGGGCGCTGGGAAAAACTATTATTTTGGTAGTGCGCAACGAGAAGCTGTCCCTTCTCTTAAATCATCGATTTCCAATTCCAATTCTTTTTCAATATATCATGGGTTTAACGTTTTATACTTTTCAATGGATCATCAACATTTTTTGTCAATTCAAGCCTCGAAGTTCACGTATAGATATCTCCTAACATCTATGTACGTGGTTTGGGAATTTATGTTGAAATTCATTGAATATTTAGTGCAATTGTGCCAATAGCCTTGAACATGGTATTGTTCCAATACCCTTGAACATGGTATTGTGAATGTACAAGTGTACCCTTGTTTTTTTTCCTTCCATAATTTTATTCTTGTGTAGAGGTCAATTGGATGAAATATAGTTGTTTATCATGATTTGGAGGTTTTTCCATGCATGTTTGGTTTATAGCCATTTGTTTCTGGTTTACTGTTTTCCTATCCCTAGTGGTTATAGGATGGAGTGTTATTTTTTTCTGACATGCTGTTTTGTTGTAGATTGGTTATCCAAATAGCCCTAAAGGATTACTTTGGCCATATTTTATCGTTATTCTTATATACTTACACGGGGTCATGAAATCCTAGTGTATAGACTATATGCGGATAAACCAAGTGAGATTCCATAGAGAGTGTTTTGGAATTATAGACTATTTGGGGATAGACTGAGTGATCTTCCTTAGGGAGTATTTGGAAATTATAGTCTATATATGGTTAGATCGAGTGAGATTCCGTAGAGAGTCTTTGAGCATTATAGAATATGAGGGGATAGACCACGTGATCTTCCTCCGAGAGACTTTGTTTTACTTTGAATTACTGCGAACCATTCTAGACTATAGGAGGAATTGACCGAGTTAGCTTCCTCATGGATTCTATTTATTATTGAGGATATAAGAGGAATTTACTGAGTGTGCTTTATGAGAAAGTTCCTTCCCCTTGTGGCTATAATGGTAATTGACCTTGTGTGCTTCCTCAGAGAGTCCTTTACTACAATAGACTATAAGGGGATTTAACTGGGCATGATTCTACGAATAATCTTTATGAATTCTAATGACAGAACCTGAGGGGATAGGCTAAGTGAGCTGCCCAGATGGTTGCTAGTACTTATTAGGTAGGAAAAGATGGGATGGTTGTGAGAACCTACCATAGGGTTGCCTATTTGTGCATACCTGTTGCTTGATTTTGGACTATGGATTATTTACTGCTGAGTATTTTCCCTTGTTTACTACTTTTTGTACTTTTACCATTCATATATTCACTGACTATTAGGCATATATCTTTAGGTGGTTACCTATTGGGATTTAGTTTCACAACATATTTGGGTCATTCTTTTGGGCCCAAAAAGATTGTATTTCTACAGGTTTAGATAAGTGAAAGAACCCTTCCACATCAGGTACTTGATGTGATGTAGGGCCGGAGTGCATTGGACTAAGATGAGGCTTTCAATGCTAAGGAGCTGTTTATCTATTTTCCTTCTGTAGTTTGTTTAGTACTATTGTATTCTATCATTGTGATTTTTTTGCTGCATTCCAAGACATATATGTATTATGCATCATTGTTATATATGTGTGCTCCAGTTTACTTCTTTCAGACATCTGATGTTTATTTTTTCATGGATTATTCCTTCTTCCACTATTGCATGTTATTTACTTCCATTGTGTTTTCTTCCAATGAGATCATAGTTTTCCCACAATCGCACAAAAGTCCTTCACTACTAGTCAATAGCTGCCGACATTTGGGGAAATGCTCTTGAGGCCATGTGACCAACCGGGTACGGGGTGCCTCTGGGTGGCTTCCGGAACTGGGACATTAGATAGTGGTATGAGAGGAATTATTTTCTTCTTGAATTACTATTTCGTGCCTTTATCTAGGGATATGACAGAATAGGTAATTACTAATAATCTATGCCCGGGCGTAGCTACCCCTTGTACACATAAAATATATATTACCTTGATTATTGCAATTTTTATGATTTTTTAATTTTACAGTTGATTTGATTTCATCGTTGGTTGACTCACATGTTTTGTTCTATTACAGTTGATATTATTAAGGTTCTATTTCTATTGAAACCTGATTAGATGGTTGTATTCCATCTCATGCATCATATATGAACTTATTAGAAATCACATGTCATGCATTCTTGCCTTTAAATTTAGGACGCATTAGTAATTTCATGTTGTTGTGATAGATGTTGTGTTGAATATGCATGATGTTGTGATAGATGCCTTGATAGAATTCTTACTGTTTGATAAAGTATTGACTTGTGTACGGTCTTAGTTAAATGAATGCCAAATTTTGGTTCTTGAGGTGTTATGGGCCCTCAAGAATCAGAACACGATTGATCATTGACATCTTTCCCTTGTATATTACATGTATATGATGCCAAGATTTTATTCGGGGGGAGTATGGCCCCTCACAGATCATACTTTGGCTCCTTAATGCTCTTTTTCTTGTGTTTTCTTGGCTCCAGTGTAGTTTTTGAGGCTAATATGTGAACAAACCTAGAATACACGGCGTGTACATTATGAATACATGTTGTATAGTCTATGACCATGACACTGATTGGGTGGAAAGGAAGAATGGTTTTGAAAAATCCTATAGGAGCACGCCATGTATAGTATGTACACTCCGTGTTCAAGTGAATGTGTGTCTAACCATGTTATTAATGACACAGAGAGATAAAACATGAGAGTTACACTCCATGTCAATTTTCAACAAGCCGTGTTGTGTGACCTAGGAATCAGGTCGTGTAATGAACACCTTGTGTCGGAGGAAACCTTCAAGTACACGTCGTGTCCTGATGGAACACGCCATGTAGCGTTAGCCTTGTACCCGGCTGTATAACTAACAACACGGGTCAGGGAAGATCATGTAGAACACACCATGTCATTCATTAACACACAGTGGAGTCCCTTTTTAGGTGATCAATTTAGCTGACCATGTATCTAACAACACGGGTCATCGAAACATGACTCATACTTGTCGTCTTTAGACCGAACATGTCGTGTAGTGTTTGGTTGATAGGACCATGTTAGTCAGTCATGTAGAAGGACTCGAGCAGAGGAATAGATTCCAAATACACATTGTCTGTATGGAAAACATGCCATGTGTTTGGGGTGTTACATGACCAATTGTGGCAGGAGTACATGACCATGTATATGTCTTAAGAGAACATGTCGTGAAGTCATGTTTTATAAAACATGAATGTTTTCATTCTCATGTTCATTTCATGCACATATAAGTTTCAGTTCCTAATAATCTTGATCAAAGGTGTGAGTTCGACCATCCCGAGTCATGCCATCGATATGTCTTCCGGTTGTACGCTAGTTACAAGGCGACAATCATACAACAGATGTGGATGATCAGGGACTTCTGGGAGATCCCCCCATTATGCCGGACGTGGAACCAACCATTATGTCGGACATAGGAGATGGTGCTCAGTTCAGAGAGGGATTTTTGAGGATGATGCAGACTTTTCAGGGAGCTCTGTCTCCTGACATGTTGATGGAGGAATTGACGCGAGTCTTTCACCAGCACCATCCTTCTACATTCTTAGGGGATGGAGTACCTAAGGCTGCTAAGTCATGACTAAAGGCCACATAGACGATCTTCCATCATATGGAGGTATCTCCAGAGAGTAGGTTGAATCTCAATACCTATATGGTATGAGACTCTCCTATGATTTGTTGGGATGTGATCTCTTAGGCAGGGTGCCAACAGAATATGGTTTGGGATGAGTTTCAGTGCATCGTCTATGATTACTTCTATACAGAGGCCTTCAGGGCTGACAGAGCCTTGGAGTTTATGATTCTGGAGCATGGTACTCTTTCTGTGATGGATTATTCATCATGATTCACTAAGATACAAAATTTCAATCCTATTCTTGGAGGCGATGAGTAGTTCCTTGCACGGAAGTTTGAGGATGGTCTGAGGCACAACATCTAATCGCAGTTGTAAATATTCAGGTTGACGTTGATATGTTCTATAGTCAACCAAGCGATGATCACATAGAAAAATCTGAGGGATTTAGGTGAAGTGAGCAAGGGCGTCTTGACATCCAGAGTTAGTATTTCACCTTCTGATAGTAGGAAGAGCAGCAAGGAGTATGCACGTGGAGATCAGACTATGCGTGATACATCAACAGGTCTCCAGGTATTTTGATACCAGTTCAGGAGGAGTGGGAATACAAGGCGGCAGTGCTAGATAGAACCAATGTAGCGCCGATCTTGCAGCAGGTTGGGCCATCTTCAGCAGTTATTTCAGGTCTTTACACCAGCAGATGGTCATTGGGGTTCACCTATGACACTGACATCAAAAGCAACATCGCTAGTTTCTCACAAGTCAAGGAACTGGTGTTGTTTTTGTCGTTCAGGCCGAGGTGGAGGTTGTGGCCATGGTGGATAGTCTCCAGGCTATCAGTGACAACATGGTAGATTAGGTGAGACTGGTCAGTCAGGGCCACAGGTCCGTGGAGAAGGCTAGAATTTTGTAGTAGAGCGGACCCAACAAGAGCATGATACCCGACCCTCTACAGTTCGTTGAACGATTCAAGTTTCCTCAATTTTATTTTATTATCTTTTTGAAATAGGTTCTTCACATAGTTTTATATCATGAGCTACTGTGGAGAGCCTTGGGATATACGTCTTTTCATTTTCTGATACACTGACACTGGACACTCCGTTGGGGACGAGGACATCTAGTAAGTGTCAGTGAAAGGGGTGCCCCCTTGAGGTTGGTGGGTGTCACTTTCTATGGGACCTCTATGTCCTTGATATGACAAGCTATGATGTTATTCATAGTATGGACTGGGAAGTTCCCTTTTAGTCAGTTGTTTATTACTATTGCCACAGGGTGTGTTTTATATCACCATAGGGCATATCATTTCTTCATAAGCGAGAGTGGGATGCCCATGCGAATAGAGCTGGACTAGAGCATCATGGGTTAGGGGGAGTTGCAACCTAGATTTCTAGTTTGTATCTATATTACCAGGGTTTATCACAGATGGGATTTCCACTAGTGGTGGATCGATTTTGGGATGTCTTTCTATAAGTTATTTCAGGTTTGCCTTCAGAGCCAGAGGTAGAGTTTTCGATTGAGATTGTGCGAGGAGAGGGACTGGTGTTCACTGCTCTTTATAAGATGGATACATTAGAGTTGCAGAAACATAAAAAGCTATTGGAGGAGTTACAAGAAAAGTGTTTCATCTGATCTAGTACTTCTCCTTGGGGTTCACCTGTCATTTTTGCGAAAAAGGCATATGTTACTCTCAGGCTTTCAGTGGATTATCGGAAGTTGAACTTGTTAACGGTCAAGAACCGATATCCCTTACAAGAGATTAATGATCTCTTTGATCATATTTGAGTAGCCCAAGAGTTCTCTAATATCGACATGAGATCCGATTACCATCAGTTTCAACAAAGACCATCAAATATACCTCTTATAGCCTTCAGAGAAGGTATGGTCTGTAATAGTATATTTTTATGCCATTCAGTCTCACGAACGCGCCTGCAGTTTTCATGGAACTAATATACCGAGTGTTCCATCCATACTTGGATTCTTTTGTTGTTTTCTTCGAGGATAATATCTCGGTTTACTCTCACATTCAACACGACCAAGCCACACATCTTGAGATCATACTGAATACACTGAGAGAGAATCCTCTATATGCTAATCTCTCAAAATGCCACTTTTCTATGTATCAGATTAACTTATTGGGTCTTATTATCTAAGAGACGGGAGTGTTAGTGGACCCGGAGAAAGATAATGCAGTAGTTTCTTTGGATAAGCCGAAGAATGTCATTGAGGTGTAAAGTTTTCTATTGCTGACTGGATACTACAGATGGTACATACAAGACTTTTCACGTTCAGCAGCACAGTTGACAAGTCTGACTAAGAAGGATGTGATGTTCTTGTTGTCAGATTCTTGTGAGTGAGGCTTTTCGAAGTTGAAAGGGAGATTATAATCAGCACAAATACTAGTATTGCTGGAGGCGGATAGGAGCTATATCGTATACTCTGATGCATCAGGTACTTATTTGGGAGAAGTGCTTATGCAGGGAGATAGATTTATTGCATATGAGTCTCGGAAGTTAAGGCCACATGAGAGGAATCAACCGAAGTACGATCTCGACTTAGAGGCAGTTATGAATGCCATGAGATATTAGAGAAATTACCATCTAGGAGATCATTATTGGGTTTTTACTGACCAAAAAATTATCATGTATATCTTCACTCAGCGTGACTTGAATTTGAGGTAGAGAAGGTGGGTTGAGTACATGAAGTCCTTTGACATTGAGCATGCATATACGCATGGGAAAGGCAATGTAGTGGCTAATGAACTGAGCAGAAGGACTCAGATATAGGCAGTTCGGGAGGCCAGTAGTGAGTGGCAGCTTATTGCTCTGTTCTATAAGATGCATTTGGAGGTGCATAATAGACAAGGGAAGACTTTCCTTTCTTCTGTATTTTTTACCTCTACACTTATTGATCGAGTACGTATGGGGAAACTGTCAGTTTTTAAAGGCCTATTCCAATGAGAATTCATGTCAGGAGAGAACCCTATTCTTGGATGGACCATAGGAAAGTATGATGTCTTTCTTTTCCATATGTGTGTATGGGTATTATCAGACGTGCGCGGATAGATGATTCATGACATTCATTCCTCTGTTTCAGAAGTTCATCAGTGAATCATCAAGATATATCATGATCTACACCAACAATATTGATGGCTATGTATGAAAAGAGATGTTGATGGTATCGTCCTGAGGGGTTCCACCAGTCAGCAGGTTAGGGTAGAGCATCAGCGACCAGCAAGACTTCTACAACGGTTACCCATTCCAGAGTGGAAATGGAATGATGTCATGATGGATTTTATGGCAGGTTTGATGAGATCACCTTGATGGAATGATGCATTATAGGTTGTCATCAACAGACTCATGAAGGTTGCTCACTTCTCACCTATCAAAGAGACCATCAATGTTGACCACCTGGGGCAGTTTTACATCTGAGATATTGTACATCTACATGGATTTCAGCTCTCCATTATATCATAAAGGGATGCAAATTTTACTTCTCGGTTCTGGAAGGGGCTTATGATGGATTTCGGTACACATGTACTTTTGTCTACATCATTCCATCCCCAAAAAGATGGCCTGTACGAGAATACAATTCAGGTTCTTGAGGAAATTCTACTAGAATGTATTATGGATTTTAGAGGTTCTTCGGAGAGACACATACCTCTTCTGATGTTTTCCAACAAAAATAGTTCCTATGAGACTATTCATATGGAACCTTATGAGGATTTTTATGGTAGGCCATGCTGATCACCCTTATATTGGCTGGAGGCAGGAGAAGAAGCTATACCAGGACATCGTCTTGTCCAGGAGACCACAAAGAATATAGAGTTGATTCCGAAGAGGATGGAAACTTAATAGTCTCGTAATAAATCTTTTGCTGGTCAGCGGAGATGACCTCTGGAGTTTGAGGTGGGGAATCATGTTTTCCAGACTGTGAGCCCGAGGTTGGGACACAAGAGGATTAGTAGACAGGGTAAGCTTTCACCGAGATACGTCTGGTCGTATGAGGCATTTGAGAGAGTTGGGTCGGTCACCTATCAGTTGCAGTTACCGCAGAGGTTCCAAGATATGAACGACATCTTCCTCGTCTCTCAGCTTCGACCTTATTTTTCTAACCCATATCATGATTTTCAACCCAACTAGGTTGAGTTAATGTTGGATACGTCATTCGAGGAGCATCATTTCTTAGTCAATTTTTAGGAAAAGGGGAAAATAAGGAATTTGATGAAGTACACACCATGTACATTATTAGTACACGTCGTGTACTGCTTTGCCGCAGGAGGCTGTGTGCTGGCTATGTCATGGCCACAAACATGACTGTTTGATGGTGATATGGATGCTTCCTAATGCAGAGTATTGAAAAGGCGAGTACAAGCCTTATAAATCAAAAGTACATGTCATTTATGTTTTTTTTCATAAAAAGGACTGGGGTAGCGCAAATTTCAAGAACATGTTACTTCTCCAGTTTCGTCGATCGAGAGTCTCTTGTATTGCCGTGAACCTTCCCCGAGCCCCCGAGCCTTCGTCCATTCTCTGAATCAACCATCGTCAATTGCATTGGAACCACACTGGTAAGCTATCCATTCTACTATAGTTTCAATTTTCAATTCCTTCTATTTTCCATGTTATCGTGGGTTGAACATTTTATACATTTTTGTATATATTCGACGTTCTAAGGAAATTCATGCTTCAATGATCACGTATAAAAAACTCCAAACATCGAGGTAGGTGGTTTGTTCCTTTATGTTGAATTTCATTGAATATTATGTTCTATTGTGCCAATACCCTTGAATAGGGTATTGTGAGTTTACCATTTTACCCTTATAAATTCCTTGTCATGCTTTTAAGAATGTGTAAGGGTCAATTGGATGAGAATAGAGTTGTTTATCATGCTTTTGATGTTTTTCACTGCTTGTTCTGTTTATGTCTGTTTGGTCCTAGTTGCCTATTTTCCAATTCCATATGGTTATAGAATGGAGTGTTATTTTTTTCTGACATGCTGTTATGATGTAGACTGGTTAACCATGTAGCCCTATAGGTTTACATTGTCCATATTTCATCGGTATGCTTGTCGACTTACACAGGGCCGTGAGAACCTAGTGTATAAACAATAAGGGGATAAATATAGTGAGATTTCTCAGAGTGACTTTGGCCATTATAGACTATACGTTGATAGACCAAGTAAGATTCCACAAATAGCCTTTGGACATTGTAGACTATACGAAAATATACCGAGTGACCTTCCTCAGATAGTATTTGAGCATTGTAGACTATTAGGGGATAGACCGAGTGAGCATTCACAGAGAGTCTTTGTTTTTCTTTGAATTAATGCGAACCATCCATGAACATAGGAGGAATTGACTGAGTGAGATTCCATAGAGAGTCTTTGTACTACTGAGGCTATAATATTAATCGACTATGTGTGCATCCTTAGAGATTTCTCAATCATTGGGCTATAAGAGGAACTGATCATGTGTGCTTCCTCAGAGAGTCCTTGGCTACCTTAGATTATAAGCGGAATTGAATCAGAATGCTCTCTCAAAGAGTCTTCATGAATTATTATGACCGAACTAGAGTGGTTATGCTGAGTGAGCTACCCAGAGGGTTGCTGGTACTCGTTAGGTAGGACTAGAGGGGATGGTTGTGAGAACTTCCCAGAGGGTTAAATTTTTTTTCTTACTTGTTTCTTTATTTTGTACTATGGATTAATTACAGATGTGTATTTTTTCATTTTTACTGCTTTGTATACTTTTACATACCATATATTCAATGACTATTAGGCACATAACTTTGGGTGGTTTCATACTGGGATTTATTCTCACAACACATTTGGTTCATGCTTTTGGGCCCAAATAGATTTTATTGCTGCAGGTATAGATAATGGAAAGCACCCTTCCACTTCAGGTATTTGATATGATGTAGAGTCGTACAACATGGGACCAAGCTAAGGCTTGCGATGCTGAGGAGCTGTTTATCTGTTTTCCTTCGGTACTTGGTTCAATACTTGTGTATTCTATCATTTTGATATGTTTGGATGCTTTCCTAGACTTGTATGTATCATTATTAATTGTTATATATGTGTTCTCTAGCTTACTTATTTCAGTCGTCAGCTGTTTATTTTTAATAGATTATTACTATTTTCACTTTTTCATATTGTTTACTTCCACTTTTTACTCTGCAAATGAGGGCATAGTTTCCCCACTATCACCGCAAAGGCCCTCGTTGTTTGTCGGCAGCCTCTGGCATTTAGGGAAATGCGCTTCAGGCCATGTGACCAACTGGGTACGGGGCACCAGTTGGTCGCTTCTGGAACCAGGACGTTACAATATATATGAATAACATATTTTTCTAAAAAATTATTTTTTAAAATTAGCTGTTCTTAATACTAATTAATATTATTTTTAAAAATAAATATTATTTATATATATATTAAATTCCAAATTTAGTTTATCTAGATATAATTTATGATACCTTAAAAACATTTCTATATAAAATATCACATTTATATTAATTACCCTTTCCCTAACACCATTAAAATACAATATTTAAAATAAAAAAATATAATAATAATAATATATTAACATACATTTATCTACTAGAATTTTTAGTATTATTTTATTAATATTTCTCTAATATTTCACAAATCATTTCAGTTTATTTTTGTGTGAAAACATAGTTATCAATTAAATTATTTATTAAAATGTTAAATTATAATGGAAATTCCTTGTTCATTAAAAAAAATCCGAAATTCAAAAAATCGGCAAACTGTCTCTAACTTGTTTGCTTCAGTTTTTTTAATCCACACCCATACATAATCAGTGATACCTCATATATCTTGAATATCATCATATTTGAAATCTATGAAGCATTGTATTTCACTCAACTAATAGTCCAACATGGTTCATTAGGTTGTACAACTTGTAATGTTATTTCCTCAAGACATGTCTTAGGTTGTATATCCACATTTTCTAATTAGTCAACACAATTATATCCTTTCATCCCAAAACCATATAAAATATGAATTTAGTGGTAGTAATCCATTAATAGGCTTCTACACAAGGCTTCTCAGAATGTTAAAGAGATAGCCAATATAATGGATAAATATTTCTTAAGTGATGAATCAATCATTGTGGAAAGTATCACTCTCTTATAGAACATACTAGTATCGACTCATGAAAGAAATAAAATGTAAAAATTCCAAATGTGTAGTTACATCCTTTTGTATGTTAACATTTGGAAAACACTCACCCATATGGATCAGAGAATTTTTACTTCCACTACTACCCATGCATCCATAATACTCACATCATGTTGTAATATTGATTGTATCTGAACAGTTTCAACCCCATCTCATAGTGTCGGGTTGAGTTTCATCTCCTCCTATTCTATGAGATTTGGCCATTTCCAAACTAGGTCTATATTCAAAAAATCCATCCCACCATAGTTAACTCTACTGTTGTTTCGTGACTTATCTAATTTATTTGTACCACTTTCGGTTGATGGTATAAGGTACTTCATTAGGATTACCATTCAAACAATTATACAGGTATCATATGATGTAAACAGAAAATATTTATAGGTTTTTGAAGATAAATTATTCACCTGAAAAGGAAAATGCATATAATGTTTATAATTTTACTTTTAAAGGGTATATGTACTTTGATGAGGCTTCATACTATATTGAAACTAATGAATATAAGATTATTATGACGTCATTCACATGGGTGAATTTTCATTATGTTATTTTTCTACATAACATGGTACATGTTGTTGGAATAAAATAACATAATGAGAATTCATATTCCAAAATCATTTCTCTGATCGATATGCATAAAGAGTTATTATAAACACATCATCTGAGGTAAGCTGAATAAAATAGAGATCAAACATACATTCATTTAAAATCCTATAAGATATAATAATTTGACGATAAATTGGAAGGGGTAAATTCATCCACATTATACCCACCACTCAACGAATATGGTCTTATTTTCACAATGTAAATTATTTCCCATTATGAATTCAAGTTGATGATGTTGGTAAAAGTGATTGTCGATCTACTCAAAGGAAAAATTCCTACTAAATAAAACTATCATAATAGATATTATTTCTATATACTAGTTAATCTTATTTATCATAAAGATATTACTAAAAAATAAAATTACAATGAATCCATTTGATCAAATTTAGGTTAAGGAATCATATCTATGTGACTAAAACATTGGTAGATTTCCATGAATTACTTCATTAGAATAAATGAACATTTCTAGATAATATATGTTATCAAATCCTATCTCAATATAGATATCCACTATTTTTCTAGATCTACATATCCTATAAGGTTCTCCAAAAAACATTAATTTGATTAGAATCATATTATATAGTAACATTACATATAATTTGATCAACAGAACCCATTTCTTCTCATATTGAATCAATATATGGTCGTTCAACATTAGTAAAATTAAAAGGGAAAACATATCTAGAATTAATAGATCATAATCAGAATCAACCTTTTCTTATAAATCAAACATATACTATATATAATTATATTAGTTAAAAGAAAAAAAATTCAAGAACATTTTTCTTCATGTTACCATATGATGGAAATTATAGAGAAGTAAGACACAACCACACATCGTGGATTCATGAAAACCATGGAATGCCAAAAAAAATTCAATTATAAATAATTAGAAGACAGATCCAACATTAATTGAGAAGACTATAATGGTTGTTACTCTACAAATTTATTTTCATGCTATTAAAATTGAATGTCCACAATGATTAATATTGAAATCATTTTGAAAATGATAGAGTTTCATATTTAATATCCTAGTGGAATTACATAAATTATTCCATAAAAGAAACGTCCATACGAGAACTAATGAGTATTAATATAAAATCTAAAAATAGACTTCATATTAAGATTATTATTTTATAGTATCAATGTGTATTTTAAGGATTTATAGCCATATAAAAATAGTAGGTTGATTTCATTTAGTTCACCAAGTCCATGTATTTACTATAACTCGTAAATGTGGGAGTAAATATTATAAAATATAGATTAAAACAAAAATTATTAAGGGTGTGGGATCCCCAATACATCATTTTCTTCCAATTACTATAATTAGGTACTACTTACTAATAAACATCTTCCATAGTGGCACCCTTGTTGGGATGAATGGAACAAAAAAAACCACATAAGATTGAAAATATAAAGATGTTAATTCATTAAAAAATGATTTGGTTTTGGGATTTCATATTTTTGCCCTGAATAATAAATTATTAAAAAATTTGGAGAGAAAAATAGTTGATGAATTCTGTTTGAAATATCAATTTTATTGTTTTTTTATCATAAAATGTTTTGTCCGTATATAAAATATTCTTTTTTTCCTGGATTTAGTCCAAATGATGATAGATGTACACTGTGTGATGTTGGGAAACCCATTAATATATCTGAAGTGAATCTATTTCATTTAATAGGTGGAATCTAGATTGTGGGAATATGTTATTAATATACACTTGTTGATGTTTAATATTGAGATAACTATGGAATAATTTAAGATGGACCATAAAGTCACTAGGGAATGGATGAAAAATTTGATCATGACATCAATGAAAAATGAAAATATGATTGTATATCAATCTATTACACATTTATCAAATGTATGGAATAATCATTACTAGTGGATTAATACATAAGTATGGAGGCCATCATAGGCACCTAAACAATGTCTAATAGTTATGGAATACCAATCCCCATCATCATGTGGGTAGAATCAGATCTTCCAAATTGAATTCAAATTTGATTAGGTGTCTCATTGTGGATCCATTAATTTTATTCACTAAATATATCCACATATTGATCATAAGGACATGTATACCCCTTATTTACCTATCAATAATCTATGATATGTCTATAGTGTTTTTTGGATGTTAGTCCATGGTAGATACCTCGGTTTAGGAATAAATGCCATTGATTAATTATAATTACATAAGAACAAATAAATGAACTCTATTAATGTTATTAGGAACATCAGTATAATCTATAAACCATTGAGATTCACATTTATTTTTTAATAATTATAGTTTAAATTGATGAAATATATTCAATTGGACAACATCATGAAGTGTTGGGAGTAGGTTTTACCCAAACCCAAGAGTGTAAAACACACTTAATTATCATTATGGAAAGGATTATACCATAGATTAATCTATAGAGAAACTCATAAAACAAGGGAGAAATAATATTATATGAATCACTTACATTGTATCTAAAAAATATATATTAAATCATCACTTTTTCTAACTATTCATACTCTCCATCGTAGATAATCCTTGCATTTAAAAAAGAAAATTGGGTGGCCCCAATTGAGGATCTTTACATCCCTAAATATTTTTGCATTGATGTAATTGTATCAAATGTATATCATGTAGATACTAGATCCACAAAGTTATATTGTATCATATCGTTCACACAAAAAACAATGAAAATTTATTAAAAAGGCACATGAGGCTCTTTTACAAGTCTTGAAAACATAATGGTATCAATGTCCATAAACACCTAATTGAATATGGTTTTGTAATATATCCCATCCTGATCTAGATGCTTCAATATTTGGGATATAGTGAAGTTGACCAATCCACATGAAACAAAATAATTCATCAATATTTTATAATTGATAAAAAGTTATATTAAATAATTAATATGATCGCCAAATTCATTGTTATCGTGTTTTGTAAAGACATCATGGTGGTTCTCCATGATATAGATTTCAATGTATTTTTTGTTATGTATTTTATAAAATATACATGTTGTGGTGACCACAATATTACAAAATACCATGAAATAAATTATTAAAATGATTTTTGGGGTACTCTATAGTGATAAATACATCTTTTGACATCTATGAATCCAAGGACATTGTCATTTTGATCTATAAATGGGATGATAAAGCACTATTAGTAAATAAACCATCACATAAAATTTCATTTAATAGACTAAAAATCACTCCTATCAATACCTTCATTATACTTTATGCTGATTTTAAGATAACCATAAATCGCACTGGGGAAAAAAATTCATATCTAAGAAATAACTAGGTTATTCTAGTATTTTATATAGCCACTATATTTACTTTTTTTCTCTTATATTAGTAAATTTGATATCACGTTTGATAAATTACCAATGATAAAGTATTGGACCACCAGTAAACTTATTTGGGTTAATATAACCCTTGAGAAGCTTTATTTGAATTTTCATTTTTAAAAAAATTGATATGTACCAATTATTGGATAGATAATAATATTAAAAGAAGAATATATGGTTTAGAAATATATACCACTACACTAAGAATGTTGGTTTCACATTATGATTTAGGCCATCCCAGAGAAGGATGATTTTTTTATAAAAATAATAATTCCCCTATATCATCTCCCAAAAATCAATAGTTAAGAATGATATCATCAATAAATAATATACGAGAAGTTAAATAACTGGATGATATCAAGGATGCCTCAAAAATGTATAAGGACAGTTTCCGGAATATTTTTTATGAACCTTGATAGGTAAATTTGGGTATAAAATATAAATTTTGACCTAGATTAATCATTACCTCCATGAAAACTAATGAATATCATAAATAGATCTCTTTTATTTAGTAGAATAAATACGTGTTTCCGTGCAATCAAAATAACATTCCTGGGTACGATCCAAAATTGGATACCCCTTATTTGGGTATTTGAGAATACAAATTTGACCATATGTAAGTGAAAAGTAGAATTCCTAAGACCCATGTTGATTAAGTTGAAACCAATGTTGATAAATGGTAAAAATCCATCTTTATCCGAGAGGTCAAATACACAGTTTGGCATACCAACCCCATTCCCATTAAAAATAAATTGGTAAAATTATGGTTTTTATTAACTTTTTGATTATGAATCATAATTTTATAAATAATTAATTCCCATTAAAAATAATATGGATTCTAATCCATGAGATAATTCTATTTTAATACATTTCATTTTGGTAAGGTTATTTAATTCAAAACTAGATTGGAATGGATATTGAGGAAGCTGTATCAACTACCTTTATGGTGATTAATTGGACATGATACTTTATTAAAATTCAATTTTATCTAAATAATAATTTCAGTAACTTCTAATTTTATATGAACCATATTTTTAATATTATTTTATAGGAATCAATATAACAATTGTAGATGAATTGGTTGTTATGTAACATAAGTTTTTTGACCACACAATCATTATGAGGTGGTTTTTAATAGATTGAATATATAAACTAGTGATGAATATGATGATATTTTCCATTAGGTGACATCAAAGAAATTATTCACAACAATAGAATCGTTGCATAACCATATATGACCAAATAGTTAATTGATATTCCATATCATCCATATATCATGGAATCACGATAACTGCAATGATGACTCATGTACCTTCAGGTGATCCATAAAATGATATTTGGATTGTTTCTCCCTTCACAATGTATATAATAGAAAAACCCAGAATGTAATGGTAGGATATCATTTAGAATGAATTTAATGATCTCAGACAAGGCCTTATACACCGACTAATATGGATTCCACTTTTATGTGTAAAACCCTATGTTTTATATGTGGTATCCCTATAGTTTTCATTTGGTGTCTTCAATTCTATGAAAAATAATGTTGTAATGGAGATTATATTATACCGCATCATGGTGTAACGGTTGTAGTATTATACATGATATTCTCATATCAATTATACCTTATTCTATTGGAATCTATGTTGTATATGGTTAAATATTATATTCAGAAACATGATTTCCATATTTTATACCACATTAATGAAATAAAATATATCCTTATTTTACAAATTATAGATAGGATACTAATATAGTTTGTATTCATAATGTAGTAGTTTTAAATCCTTAGGAAAAAAATTCAAGTATTAATAAAACCATAAAAATTATATAAGTAGATTCCATTTGAGGAGAAAATTATCTATCCAATAACCATGAGACATGTAAGTAAATGTTATAATAAGAATGAATAATGATTGAGTATAATATATGTATGCAGGGAAGGACAAACTAATTGATGTACAATTGGATTCTGAGAAAGGGAAGAAAGCACAATCATTGTGGGAAGTATTATAAAGAAATTTTTTTGAGGAAGGTTATACTGTTGATTTTTTTATTTCATCACTTTAGGTTGTATAGATTATTGGAGGAAGAGGTTGATTATACTATATTTTTGGAAAATCATTATTACCCTTTATTTCCACTATCATCATAAATGGTTGGCTAAATTCTAATTATAGGGATAAATGGGATGTATCAGTATAAAGTGTTTCACTTATATTAATCAAAGAGTTTTCTATTAAAACGCACATACATAATGATATATTTAAATGAATAATAGTTTTATGAATATACGTAGAATATTGAGTGAAATTAGAAACCTATATCATAACAAGAGTGTTATACATTGATTTTTAAGTGTAAAATGATCTAAGGAAACCAATTGTAACATAATAACATATAATTTTATGAATCACTAGATCACACCAATATGGGTATCATTACTAGGAAACATAATATTTGGATTGATCCTTCGATAAAACACAGATCATCACAATTGGAATTGTGTATATTATTAACATGCTTTCATTGGTAAATTTCAAAATTTTATTATTTTTCATTGTTACTACATGGATCTCTATACTCTCTTATCTCATTAGTTCAACATTTATGCTCTTTGTTGTTGTATTTGATTACATGTTCTCAATCAATTATTGAGGTATAAAAGTATATAAAATTATTTTATGATACACATACACATCCATATATATATTATTTAGATTCTTTTTTTCATATTTAAAATTATATTGGAAACATGATTTTACATTTAATCTATACCATCTATGATAATAGTTATTATACGTTCAGACCCAATTAAGTTGAAGGAGTTTAATATTTATCACCCTACAATATTAGTTCAAGAACATTTTTGGATCAATTTATATGTATCCGAATACTTGAACCATCAATACACATTTATTATAATCTATAAATAACAAATATAAAATTATACTCATTACTGAATTTTATACATTAAGTATATTCACACACTATTTTTTGTTAACTATTGATATTGTAATTTTATGTTTAGTTCTTGTGAACCATGAAATCAGTCAATGATGGTATATTTCAAGTGATACATAAAAATGAGGGATATATTCAGAAATTTTTACCTCTTTTCATATAACATATAGAAGAACATCATCATGTGAGAGTCCAACATTAGAATAGAATTCCATAGTTTCCAAAGTATTGAGTGACTAATGAATAATACTCGTCATGGTTGAGTTGTTTAAAAGTTATAACAAGATTTGGAAATCCTTCAAGTATCAGATTGAAATTATATATTAAGAATTATTAATTTCAAAATGTTAAGAACAACCCCCATATGTATTTCCTCCTCATTATGATACTGAAGGTGTGGGTGACCCATTAATAACACCGCTAATAGGACATGGGTTATTGATTGACATCAAGGGTATAAAAGTATAAAATGGGTGGAATGACCATCATAAAATCCAAAAAATAGTAAAATAATCCACTAATAATCTTCAAATAAGTACAATTAAAAATTAATCATCACATTCCAAATATAAAAAGATATAAATACATACAACATAAAACAATAAAAAATTGTATAATAACCTCATAGACCTCATTGTATTATCAAACCCCCACTCAATATACCCAATTAAAATCTACATCTTGATAATAAGATATTCAATAAGAAAACATAAAAAATATTATTTGTGAGAACATTAGAGTATCCATTAGGATCAAAATTCTAAAAAAATTTGTATCTGTGTGAAAATAATATGTAATAGTATATATGTGGGACTCAACCAAGAAAAACAATAAAATCAAATGGAGAAAAGGATAATGTTAATAAATAGTAAAATTAACCTCATATTCTATTTAAGGATACCCCAACAAAATCTATTTTTATATGTGTCTCTAACTACATCCCCATAGAAGAATCAAAACAAACTCCTATATCAATCGAGGACTAGATATATCAAAATCAGTGAAAAAACATTAAGAAATAACAAATCTAAAAACCATACCCATATACTAAAAAAATGACCCGAAAATTTAATTCCATACATATATTTCAGTTTAGAGTCCTCTCAAAATGAAAAATATGCAACTATAAATTGTATGAAAACACATAAAAATATAATCAGGAATATGAAACCAAAAATAGACTACTTCATGCCACTATATATCCACCATGAAATGAATTTCCATACCAATTTGTAATGTTCCTTGATCTGAAACTCTCTCATATTTCTAGAATGTGGTGGTTAAAAGAAAATAATTGTGTCTCCCATGCACCAGAGTCAACAAACACGTTGTAGGGTTGTGATCATTATATTGGTTAGTTTATACCCCCTAGAATGGTGTTACATATAAATGGAAATAAAATTTATTAATATTATTATATGAGTAATATATATGGGGAAATAATATCTCAAAACACTGGTAAATAAAAGATGGAACAAATAAACTAATAGTAATTGATCATGTAAATACATGTGGTGATGTATTGAATTGTAGAAATGAAAAAAAATACAATAAAAGAATCAACAAACTCAATGTAATCACAATATAATCATATATTAAAACTGATGTAGTTCCCATATCATGACATCATCCTAAACATCAAACATAATTGTAGAGAATGGTCTAGCATTTTTTGTGAATAATATGTCAATAACAAATCATTTGTTAATCTGGTGTCAATATGTGCATGGAAAGATAATGATGAAGTGATGATGTTCGTTAAAGATGTGATGTTTTTTTAATGATGGTTTCCCTTGGATAATTAGTATGTATTGAAATTGGATGGCATGCTTAAAAATTATACATATTTGTGGAACATGTCCTCAAATCCAATATAGTTGTCATTGAATGACACATTTTTACACCATTTGAAGAAGGCCATGCAATACTCTATTACATCATGAATGTGGAATATCTATCCAATGACATCTAATTTAATGATTATTTTGAATCAAATCATACTAATTCATGTATTAATGTAGTGGTGACACCCCATACCAACTTTTATGTGTGCATGTTAAGCACACTAATTCTTCACGAATCATTATAGACATTAATGATCATTCACTATGAAAGCTCATTCTTCCTTTTTGAGTCCTCAAACACTATAAACTCAGTCAAAAGTTATTATTTAACTCTATCTGTCATCAATATCAATTCTCATCAACTTAATACATGGATTTATGGGATCTAATACGTCTTGTATTTGGATATCTCAATTTATTCATCTTTAGTGCAATAACTAAATGCACTATATCTTATCTTTGTTTTCTTTTCAAGAATCACATACACATTTTTGATTATTCAAACACTGAGGATAAAATAATTATAACATTACAATACATATCATGACCCTACATCAGTTGGTGATTGGTCTAGTTGTGAAACCCCAATCCCTCCATCAACAGGCCAAAGGATGGTGACTAGAACTATAATGGAATATCATATAATTGATTTTACTGTGCAAAATATTACCTATAATAAAAAAATATCCCTATACCAACTCAAAATATATATATATCTATCACATAAATTAATGAGACCACACAAAAAAAAAGTAAATCATTTCATGCATGTACAATAATGAAATATATAAGCCGTTCACATTGTATAATCACCAAAGGGAAAACACATATTCAGTCCATGACAAAAAATATAGAAATAATGAATCACACCCTCAGTATCAATAAACCCCATCATGAAAACTTAAAAGAAAATATTTGATAGCGACCACACAAAATAGCATCCCACCCTTTTGAAATTGGTGATCACATATAAGATAAAAGTTATATTCACATCCACATTAATGAAAATCATATTATTAACCATGTATGGGTGAGTGTAAAAACAAAAATGAATGTTATATCAAAATATTTTAGATTATCGCATACCCCAAGATTTTTCCCCATTAACTAAGGGATAAAGACAACCAACAATTCCTAAAGGAATCATTGGGGAATAATTTACTCCATTTTTGTGATAAAATAGATTAATAAAATAATCATTTGAAATACATACTTAAGTTTTCCATGCATAGGATATTCCAATAAATATATAAATATATATATTATATGGAGTACCTGTTATACCTGTAAAATAATTTTAGTCAACAGTACATATATATGAAAACAAAAAAATAATTAAATGATCTAGATATAGAATTATAAAATAACTATATTCATAAATTAAGATTAAAAAATTTCTAAATAACACAAATTTGTAGAAATGGTGATTTGACAGACACTCATTCTAATGATAGTCCCCATGATCTATCATAATCATTATAAATTATGTCACTATGTGACACTAACATCCATGTAGTCCATTATATATCAAAAAATCTATCTATATCCCAATTTGTACACAAAATTCCAATGACGATGTTTCTATTCTATTGATGATCATATGTATGGAATGAGTATCAATACTCATAAGACATTACTAAGAGACCACACCTAGTTTATGTAGTAGTCAGTTGTATCTTTTGAATGTATCTAAAACATATAAAATACATAAATACACACAGACACATTTTAATTTACAACCTTCATAAATAGTAGAAAATTAATAATTTTAAATACTAAAATAATAATAAAGAATAAAAACGAATACTTTTAAATAACACAGAAACCCATTGGAGGATCTAAACTAGTATCGAGTCATGCTTATATGTCTATGAGGAAACCATAGCATAATGATCATTTTTATTACAACATTTTAGATAAATATTATATATATATAAAATCAACACCTAAACTAGAAACATAATGTTTAGTGTCATTGGTGTCATGGATACATAAAAATAATAAAAATAAAAGATTTCAACATATCCCAAACAATTCTTAACACATATGACACTTCTTCATTATAACACAGTTAAAACATTTATTCATATCCTAGGGAAATTAAACATAATAAATATTGATAATATATTATTATTAAGTGTAAACAATAGATATATAAATCAATGATCATTTCAAATAATAACATGATCATAATGGTATGAGAACAAGAGATTAACATTTTAATATTAAACCCAAAAATTTGTAGATTAGAATCATGGTGTAATGATCTGAGGGTTTATAAGGCATAAATTGTAAAAGAGTCAACCAAAATAATCCATGAGATTATGTCATAATAAAAAACCATTTCATATATATTGTAATAAAAAGTGTTGTATGATCGTACATAATAAGTCATGTGTCTCGGATCAATACTAAGAACATAATCACAATTGGACATAAACTCATAGTGGAAAACCCTACTCAGTCAATTGCAATATATAATTAGGAGTAAAATCCACCAATTTAACTCTATAATAATTAAACAAAGCACTGGAGGGGCCTATTGGATCAACCATTAAAATAATAATAATAATTTCATATGTATTCCCTATGATCATAAAAATAATTTATCATTTCACCATAACCTGACCCATGGAAAAGAACATATGTTTATCCAATACAAAAAAATCATAATAATAAACCACCCATATAATGAATAAGGACTATATTATTTGATCATTTCTCGAGTGAAAAAATAAGAAACAACAATGAATGATTTTATATATCAAAATACCATTAAAAGAAAACTCAAACATTTCTTCAGGAAAATACACTATCATTTTTCTAAAATAAAATGTTTAATATAAAAAAAATTCCTTAATATTAGAAAAATATTTTTATTTTAAAATATTCATTATATCATAAAATAATATATTCAATGAAAATGGTTACCATTGTGGTAAGAAAATATGTCCATGCTATATGTGCTAATAGAGAACAATTTTATGGAATTTTTAGTAAAAATTAAATACTAACTCATTTTAAAAAAAGACTATAATATACTGTTATAAAATTAAAATTGAAGTAAAATATGGTTAGAACCTAAGGTATAAAATAATTGGAGAGTATTAATGTTATTTTTAAAAATCATATTATAGAACAAGGATGTGACAAAGAAAGAATATTGACCAAAAGGAGAAAGAATTTCAGATTTTATTTAAAGAATTTTGTCAATAATTTTAAGTACCAGTTTGAGGTTAATGAAAGAAAATATGAAAACCAAAAAATAACTAGTGGAGAATATGATATAAATTATTTGTCAAATAATTCTCTTTTTATATCCCTCAATGAAATTTCAGGTATAAACAATCACGATTAAAATAAGATTGAAACATAAATCCATTACTACATTTGTAACTTTTGAATAATAACCCCTTTTTTGAAATAGTTTTAATTATAACCTTAAATACCACGAAATTATAAGTATATATAATATGATATGTTATAAAGAATGTAGTAACACATCCTAAATCATAATAGGTACATAACATCAAACATGTCTCACTAAACCAATGATGTGATGAAGAAACATTAACTTATATTCAAAATTATTTTTATGTTATTTTAATATTGTGAACCATGACTTTTAGACATATTATTTCAGGATATGTAACATAAATATATAATAAAATCACACCATTTTTCAAGAAACCTAGTTCCATTGGAAGGATAATTCAATAAAAACAATAGGAAACTTTAAAAAATTGTATTTTTTGAATTTCTATAATGGGATCTTAAATTCATTATAGATCATAAAACTACATTGGATAGAAAAATGTTACTCATAAACATAGCATGTGATCTATAAATCCTAGAAAGTGAATAAACATGATAACACAAAATAACATTTGACTAAAAATTTATTACATTATATCATAAAAGAAATGGATCATAAATAATCATATAATAGAATAACATAAAGAACATGGAATCATAAGATATTATAAATTAATAAATATTGTATAAATATAAAACATGACATAAGTATATGTAAATGTTAACGTACAAGGAAAAATCACATTGTTGAAATAGTTCCATTTTTATTAGGTTAACTCTCTAAACCCATTGATACAATATCATGAGGAAAATACATTACCCAATAATGAAATGAGTTTCATAATCATTCCTCATATCACTATTAAATGATATTTAATAATTTTTCCAAAGAAAATAATGAATATAATATTTGTGACATTCATATATGAGTAAAGATATTAGTTCGCAAAATATATTGTTCATTTTGAAAAACAATAATATAATGGGAAGAGAATTGGTTATGGAAATGATCTTTAAAAATCATGTTTTAAGCAATAATTTACAATTTTTGGAGAAATAATAAGAATAAGAATTATATGTAATACCAATGGTTAACTAAAATGGTTATAAAGAAAATATTATTCTATTTCATGGAATAATAAATGTTAATAAAGACATTTCATGACAGTTACATAAAAGTGTTATGAATTATAGATGTTCCTCATAATCAAGTTTTATTTTAAAGAGGAAATTTGAGAAATGATCTTAAGGAATGTATTTCCCCTTCAATGAATGGGATAATAAGTTAGGTATATCAGTAAGATATATATATGTTTAATATAAAATAATTCCATGACATTAATGAGAATGATAAGGTGACATAGATATAGAGAGTTTATAACCTAATGAAAAAGGGTTGGTTGAGGAGATCATTTTCCATTTGTCCCAGAATAGTATTAAACATGGACTTTATGTCTAGGATAATAAAATTAAATTCACTAATTAAATAACATAGATAAATTTTAATCAATATTTAATTTACAATAATTTTTTTTAATATTAATTAATAACCATTTCATTATGATATAATTTTTAATTCCATTGTTCTGAGGGAGTTTTTTAGGACTCCAATGTTAGATAGCTTATAGATATTTATTGAACATTTTTTAATGTGGGAATAAAACCCAGGAAGTGAAATTAAATTTTTATTAATATAGTTCGAAAATTTGAAATGGACCCTAATACCCATATCTGTTCTAACATAGGGACAATTCATATAGTAAAAATTTAATTGTTAAATAGTAATTTCATTTTGGTTGATAGAATAACCTTCATAAACTGGATTCATTTTATATAGTAGTATGTATATATATTCAATAAAAACATAAAATAATTAACAATATACTTATTATAATATTATTTAACCAAAATAATATTTCTATTATCTTCATTATATGTGGTGGTGAAAAATGAAGTGCAAAGTTCCTTGAGGTGATGGACCAACCATACTGTTAACAACATTGTCATTTTAGAATCTAAACAAGGGAGGTTATTAGATATATATTAAACCATAAAAATATCATATATATGTTTATTTAAGATATTTATGTTTTTATTCCTACATGGATGGAATTTATATGTCAGTGGTAGAACAAAATTTAAATTGAAAGAGGTTGGTTGAAAAATTTTATTCATCGTTTGATTATATCTTATTGGGATACACCTTTAGGCCCTATATAATGGTATTTGGATTAGAAATGATTTACTAAGACATGGTGTAGTTTTTTGGGGTTGAATTTTGGAATTCTCCAAGGCATAAAACTTATGAGGAGAAATAGTTGTGAGGGATAGTATTTATAAGGGGAGATAAGGGTGTGTTTTGATATTACATTCAATAGTTTATTATTTATTTCCCATAAATAAAAATATAATTTATTCTTGTAACTATATATAGTAAATAGTGAATTTTAGTTTGAACTAGTGGGATCCCATGACTACAAAATTTTTATATTTAGAATAAAATGTTAAATATCATACTTCACTATTTAAAGAAATCCAAATATTATATATATATATAAATATAATGATAATAATTTTTGTTATTATAGATTAAAAATATTATATAAAATTTTAAAATAAATTATATATATGATCAATTTAATGTATAAATATTATACCCATTTCTTTGAATAATATGAGTTTTAATATTATGATATATTTTATGACCCTTTGAAACAATTACACATGGTCTAATAATATTATCGTATCATTATATTACAATAAACTATTAATTAATAAATCTATTTTTCTGAAATAAAATTTCTTTCCAATAATTATATTGATTATAAAATATAAATTAAAATATTTCTTACAATAAAAATACAAAAAATTAATTATACATTTTCATTTAAATTATTAAATTATTTAGTAGTACAAATATAACATTTTTTCATTTCATAAGATACACAAATATAATTTAAGGCTTCCATGGGTGATGATATAATTCAAAAAGCTAGGTTACTATATCTAATGGACTGATTACAATTGAAAATTTCATGATACAATTCAAATAGTCAGATTACTATTCTAATTTTCATATATTTAATGGCCATATGGGTTCCCAACTACCTATTTATATAACATATTTCATTAATTCATCATTCAATTAAATATATCTCATGTTAAAAAAAATTCCTACAAAATGCATTGTCATTATTAATAATTTTCTATATTTATAAAATATTCATGACTGTTATTATACAGTTGGATCGTGTCGATCAAAAATTTCTTATTATTAGTATTATCTAATTTTATATTATTTACTTTGTTATAATTTACCATATTATGTTAATATTTTTCATATATGTTTACTATTAAAATTAACATAAAAAATGATTTCAGTTTCGTCATGTGGTTCATGTGATTTATATTACATCTCTGCGTTGAAAAAATTATGTAATCCATGAAAAATAATATACATAATATTTTGGGTCATTAGATTCTTCCTCGCTTTAAAATTTTCTGCCATGACATTTCATTTTATATACTAAGGTGAAAATCAGTGAGATTACTAATGCTTTATAGATTCCTCCAGTTCACATGTCACCTCCTTATAAATATGGTTTCACCATATTACATTGACTATATGAGTTGTATTTTTAGGTAAACCATTCTCTCTATAATATATGATCTTAAATATATGCTCCTTATATTTCAAATCATTTTTAGCTACAACGCCTCTGAATATAGTACATGTAATGGATCATACATGTACTTTTTTAATTAGAATATGTAGAACACATAGTGTACTTGATCAAATTTTGGTGGGATTGATAGTAAATATTCTCTTGATTTAATACGATCATGATTCTCAAAGGGTATGATGTACTTAGAAAATCATTTTTCATCCCCACATAATCTCATGACACTCACCCATAGGGAAATTTATATCAAAGTATTTTTTCCAACAACAAAATAGAAGTCTCATCAATGACCATCAACATATCCTCTCTATCGACTCAATGAATCCATAATGTACTATTGAATGGTATGGACCATTTCTATAATTTTCTCAAACATTTCATGTCCTCAAACCATGAATTCTCTAAAATCAACCCAACATGTAGGTGTTTTATACATCATCCCATAAAGGTATTCATATTGTTCCATTTGGATGTATGAGTGAAAGGTATTATTTTATGATAATTGAACTAGATGATAATATTTATCCCATAATCTATTTATTTTCATAAATATCTATTTCTATGTGTCTTCCAGGTCATGGATTTGTCACTCATATTGACCATTAATTTGCGGTATATAATCTGTACTGAAGTTCCACATAGTATTCCTAGAACGTTAGAGACTCTACTAGAATTTGGAGTAAATCTTAAATCTCAATCAGATATAATTGATAGTGGTGTCCCATATAGCCTCACAACCTCTTTGAAATATATCTTGGAATATTAATTGACTAATAATTCCTCATGGATATGGATGAAATCAGATGTATTTATTTGATATGTCCATAACAACTCATAATTAATTATTTCCTCTATATGTATTTATATTTCTATGAAATAAATTCCATGTTGATGTCTTCCCATTTCCATGTAGGTTTGGGTAATTTTTTAATCATCACCTTGAACTTTTTCCTAACATCATTCCCAATATATCATACCTATAACTTTTATGTATATTTTTTTATCCCATTCCACATATTTTTTTCACCACTAGTGTACTCTGATATCTCAATTCAACACCATCATCTCTAGGTGGATGGAAAATGTTGAGTTGTGTGCCGTATTAAAAATATTCTTCATTATCTTGGGCTTTAATATTATAGATATTCATGACATAAATCATATATATCCATATACATTATTTTTTAATATGATTATTTCCCATTTATTATACCTTGTTCATTTTTTGAAATTTCCATATCATCTCTTTGAGAATCCTTTATCGTATCCGGATGGTTTGGTTGAGAAATATTTTGTGAAATGAATCATGATGTTCGTTGATTTATTATTCAAGTGTCCATATATATCATTTCTAAGATGTCCCAGTCCCTCTTAAATATAATCACTGGTTTGTCCCTTGGATCTTTTTTACTATAAGTATCTTCCACTCTATTTTCATCCCCTAGATGGTTCTCGATTGAAAATTCAAATACATTGATCTTATCTAACTAGCTTCCCTAGTGAACATTTATCTCATTCTATGTGAATATATATTTGATACCCTTATGATTCATATGTATGTCACAATTATCCGTGTGTATATAATCACACAAGATTTTGAATGAAAAGATAATTGAAGAAAACAATAAATCATGTGTAAGATATATTTTCTCAATCATATTCAAACTCCTTGAATCATAAGATATCAGATTATAATTTTTCATTAGTAAACTCCAATACTTTTATTTTAAGCATCATAGTATAAAATGAAATGTTTTCAACTTGAGAACTATATGAGGACTATTGTTGTGATAAGCAGTGTTTTAAATTCCATAATACTCTCATTGTATTCACTAGTCCAGAAAACACTACTGAATTATGATTTAACATAGTTAGCGGGTTTGAAAATAAAGATATGTTTACTAAAATACACCAGTAAGACCCATCTAGTTAATGGAAAATAATACACTTTATCACAGATATTGGTCTGGTCCACTCATCAATTGATTTTTTATTAGAAAGGCTCATGGATATACAATTTCTGGTAATAGTGTTCCGTACTAATGATAATTACTAAATCATGATCATTAAATTAAATCACTATGAATACAAATTATCCTTTATATTTTTTTATAATTTTATTCAAGTGATCCTAATAATAATTCTTGATTTTGGAGAATATCAAAATATCATAAATAAAGACTTCATCAAATTAACCAAAATAATCTCTATAGATACTATCCATTAATTCCATTAGTCATAATGAAGAATTAGTGATTCTTAAGGGAATCAAAATGAACTAATAGTTTACAAACCTCAATAAAAATTTTGTCTTTATAATATAATCCTCCTCCACTCTTAATTGGTGATACCATATAAAATTGTACAGCATAGAGAAGGACTGGACCCATATAGTTGATCAAAAGAGTGAAATATCCTTGGTAGGGGATAATTTTTTTATCATGCCTTTATTGAGTTCATGATAATCATGGTAGAGGCACATTAACCAATTCTTCTTCTTGAGAATGCAATTTTGAACACCCCACAGTTAAGAACTAAGGTGTATAAATACATTATCTAGAATCCCATTTAACTGATTATTTATTTATTCAAACTCAATGGTTGTTATTCTATAAAGAGTATTTGATACAGATAATGATAAAAGCGTATTTTTAATTTTTAGATCATCATATAGGTCTGGACGAAGAAGTATTTTAAAGATGTAAAGATAAATTTTTGATTTCAATTGAAAACCAAACCTCTAGGTATGGAGGAAGACTATAAAACTATTGAATGTATAAATAAGTTAAGTCACTCACAGTGAAATGTGTTCATTAATGACGGTATCCTTTTTATCAATAATTTTATCAAGACATATATTTGTATAAGTAAATAATATATGTTCTTGAGTATACGATTCTAAAGAAGAATCATTATACTCATTTAAATAGTATAAAATTAGAGGTTGACTTGAATGTGAAGAATTATCTCCCCCCAATTGTTGATGCTTGGTTTTTATAAGGAAAAACAATAAAATCAAATTTTAGCATCAAAATTGTCCAATGAATTCATGATAATAATATCTATGCTTTTTAGTCCACTGACATTAACTTTGAAGGAATTATGTAATGTGGATGAAATAATTGATCCATTTTTTATCATAAAATATAACTCATCCCCCTATTTTATGGTCATGTTTCATAGTTTCGCAAACCTCATGATCTCAATAGAAAAGATCAATAAATCATTGGTGCTTATGAATCAGAATTTTGTTGCTATATTTTAGAAATAATGACCTTCGGTTATTTCATTTTTATGGTAATTTTTTTGGTATTGGGATTTATATGATATGGATATGGTTGGTTTTTTGACAACAAATATATTATTATCATATTTAAATCAAAGGATGATTTAAGCATATAATGGTCTAGTACTCCCTATAGGATTAATAGATTTCAGTTCATCCTCTTCTTATAGACCTATGATTTCAATATGATGTGCATCTCCCATTAAGTTGTGATATTGGTTAGTTTCCCCAATCTTCCATTACCATTTCCAAACAACTTAGTTATTAGAATTATTTTGAATGTAGTGGGTATATTCATATGTTCAGATATCCAGACTGAATCTTTTTTCATCTAGTTAGCTATCGAGTTTGTGTGTTAGTGGATGCAACATGGTTCCATTTCGGATATGTTTGGAACACACTGGGATAAGAGTTTCCAAACATATATCATGTATTATACAACTATGGTTTGATTTGTTTCCCACTATAATCATATGGGTCATGAAATGACATACAGTAGGAGTAGGTATAAGAAATCCTATTATTATATGGGTGTGGAACTATGAAGAAATAGTAACTAATATTGCGATAGTGCTGATGAAGGTTCATCTTGACAGATGTTGTTGGGTGTGGTAATTAAGAAAAAAATAGTCATCGTATGTGCAAGGTTGATCATAGGAAGTTAAACCATTGGTGACATACTTCTTCAACCACATGAGTAATGATCTTGGTGAAACTCATCCAGGTCTACCAGCTCCCTTAGGAAAAGACAATTATAATTTGGATAAGAAAGTTGATATTTTTTATTTCATAATCATTTGGAGGGTACTCAAGGTTGAGCTACACCTCCGGGAAGAGGTCTCACCACTGATGTGGATCTGAAAATGGTTGACGAGGGGGGATAAAAGACCCCCATGGAATCTTAAATAAAAATAGGTAGTTCTTTAATGGAATGATACTAGTGGTAGTGTTTTTGAAAAGGCTTATACGTCACCACTAGAGGATGACCCCTATAGTTGTGAAGTGTTGCAACATTTTTTAGGGGGAGATCCTAAAATTTAGGTCGCTAAAATTGTGTTGGGAATCAAGTTTGAATGATTGTATAATGTTAATATTCTCCACAGGGATGAAATCACCCTAATTAAATCATCAATGGCGAGTAGGGGGGCCTGGGACTGAGTCTAGTTATTCATATTCTGATAATTTTATAGGAGATTCCAAAGATAGAATTTTGGGATATATGCTATCAAGCCTGTGGCTATGTTAGATATTGAGGAGCATTTTGAATGTGAGAACGAACAATTCAGTCTTTCAACTACCAATGGATATAGTATATGTGATGAAATTGAAATTCAATATCATGGACTGTGTTCCTCACCCCCCTTAAGGCTAATACTAGTCAGTAGTGAGAATATGTTGTTTTTTATTATCAATGTTCGGAGTTTTTCATGAATTAAGAAGATGAAATGGTTGAATCAAATATGATGATTAATTTCACTAAAAAATAAGATTAAATTATGGTGGGAGGTCCATTAATGGTGATTAAAATTGAGGAGAATATTAACAGGGTTGATAATATAGATTTGATTTTTATAAGATGATTAAATTATTGGAATATTAATCAAGAGGTGTATGTTTAGTCCTGCGATAAGCATGCGTATTAGTTCGAATGAATTTTGAAATATCAACCAGACACTCTTATTAGTACTATCTCTTGTAAATTATATAATGATATCAAGTAAGATAGACTTAAATTATAATTTAATTTTTCTTTTATTTTTTTAGTGTTTGAACTTATGGTTTTTTACATTTACCTTAATAGTGTTTTATAATAAAAAGTAAACTTTCATTAATTCAAATGAGGTTTACATAAAGTGTTATGTGTCCTTCATTAAGTGAAAAATTATTTAATAACTAATCAATCCTTTTAGTGGTAATTAACCCTATTAAAAATTATTTTATATCCATATCCATGTGTACTATCTATATAGAGATATAATTAATTAGAAATCAATCACTATTTACATTTCCTAAATTTCATGATATTGTCTAATACATTGACATATACCTATTATTTTCACAAATTTATTTAATTACACATCCCAAAAAAATGTAACTTAGTATAATAAAAACTATATATATCCAATCCATTTATTCAAATTTTTAAATAATTTTTAACATAAGTATCCAAAAATACAATCCAATGATTGAGGGTCTTAGTGTGTTTGTAAAAGTAGATTTATTAAAAAAACATGAAACTAAAATAATTTTTTTATTTCAACAACATAATGAATTCCTAACCCTATATTATCTCTTAAATTTATTTTGAAAATATGGTAATACGTAAACAAAATGGGAGAGCTACAAATCCTAGTAATGGAATAAAAAAATAACAAAACATAACATATGATTCAAAAGGAATAATAAGATATCATAAAAGGAATGTATCATGAATAATCATATGGGAGAATAAAAAAAGAACATGAAATGATAATATCATGGAAATATATAAATATGATGTTATGATGAAGCCTGAAATATGTAAAATTCAAGGCTAACTACCATGACAACATCACATTGTGTATAAAGTCCTATTTTAGATTATGTTCACACCCTTATCACATCCATTATATCTCAGTAGAATAAAATTAATCAATGTATTGGATTGATATCTAGGAATTACCATTATGACATGTACTTTTTTATTTTTTCTATAAAATGAAATCTATCATAAAAGATAAACATAATATTTACCCAGGAAAATAATTGGGGTGCGAAATCTTTCTTCATATCATTATAAAATGAGATTTCATAAATGTTCCAATGATAACAATTTAATAAATATTATACATGTTCCTATTTGTGTATATAAGATTATGTCTCAAAATATGGTGTTCATTTTTATAAAATCATTATAAAGGGAAGTGAATTTGATATAGAAATAAAATTTCAATTTTTTTTTAAGGAATTAGTTAAAGAAATTTAGAGAAAGAATAACTATGCAATTTCCATTGAAATCCAAAGTAAATCCAAAGTACATATACGTAAAAAAATTACTTTATTTAATTATTTCACAAATTATTATAATTAAATTATATGGTAGTCACATAAAAGGATGAAGTGGTAAAAAATACCCCCTTAATCTAGTTTTATTTTAATGATTTAATTTCAGAAATGAAACAAAGTGATTTATGATGTAATAAAAAAAAGTAGAATAAGGTAGTTATATATAAAATTTAGAATCATTATTTATAATTAATGATATATGGAATGTCATTTGGAGAGAGAACGTTCATAGACCAATGAATAGGGTGGTTCGGATATAACCCATATCTTACATTCTATAATTAGACTACAATTGAAATTATTGTCTAGGATAATCAAATTAAATTCATTAAATAAATAACTAAGAACCTTTAACAGATATATTTTAGTTACAATTCATTAATTATGTTCATTTTTAACAATTTCATTGGGATATAATATTTAATTCTATTGTTTTGAGGGTTTTTATTTCATTAATACAAGGCAATATCACCTATAGTTAATAATTAAAAAAATCATATGGAAATAAAACTCTAGAAATGAAATTAAATGGTATTCATGTACATTCATAGATTAAAATGTTCCCAAAATCCTATATTATTTCTTTCATAGGGACAATTCATTTACTAAAAATGTTATTGTTAAATGGATAGTTCTTTTATGTTGTTTTACCCACCTCCATGAACTAAATTATTTTTATTTTGGATTATGTCTACATATTATTTCCATAATATGAAATAATAATATATATATAATTAACCATAACAATATTTTTATTTCCAACAATGATGGAAGCTTAGAAAAATAATGTATAATGTTCACAGAGGTGGGGAACAAAAAATGTTGTAAAAAAATGTTTCAGTTTTAGAATATATGTAAGGGAGGGAGTAAATTAGATATTAAAACATAGTGGTAACATATAAGTATTTTTATCATATTTATACACATATAACTATTTGAATATATAGTGTTAGATGTTGGAATAAGAATAATGAAATTGAAAAATGTAAGTCCTGAATTTTACCTCTCCCATTGATTGCCTCTTCTTAGGATACCCCGTATGTAAACATTGAATTGTAAATTTATGGTAATAGAAGGAATATGACTTGAATTAGAGGATTGGGTGTATTTTTTTCCAAACATTTGTAAATATCCAAGGTATATACGTTTTTAGTATCAGGGGAGGTAACAGATGGTATTTACAAGGTGAAGGGTGGAGTCTTTTTGAAAAACATATTCTTTGGTTTATTATTTTGTCTCATGACTGAAAATAGTATTGATTATTTTGACTATATAAAATAAATGTTTTAATTTAGTTTTATGTATGTAGTGATTATATCATCCATGACTCAAAAATTCATCAATATATTGTATGATATTATATAATGTAATTTATGATATTTTACTATTAACTGAATATGCATCTATTTCCTACAAATACAAAAAATTCACTAAAACCATTTTCTCAAAAATTATATATTAAAAATGAAATATATTTTATGAAAATAATTTCTAAATAATATAATTTTTCTAACAAATTCCTCAATGTTATGAAATATATTGGACTTAATATTGTGATCAATTTTATGACCCCTTGAAAATTTTCATATGGTCTCATTAAATTTTCATAAAATTATTAGAAAAAATAATGTAATTATATGAATAAATTTCATTAAATTGACTTTTTTTATAAATCATTCTATTTATTATAAATTTTTTATTTAAAAAAATATTTTTACAAAAAATAAAAAAAAATAATTTATCATTTTTTAATATTTTATTTACTTGAAAATTAATATAAATATAACATATATTTATTTTATAACATATCAAAATATTATTTTACACTTACATAGGTGAGGACACTATTCTACCTGTAATGTTACTATTCCTGATAGTCAGATTTCTATTCTAACAGTCATGTTACAGTTCAAATGGTTAGATTACTATTCCAAATTTCAGATTTGATATGGTCATATGGTTTCCTAACTTCTAATAAATATATAATATTTAATTAATTTTCCATTATGTTACTTTTCCCTCAAAGATAAAATTGTCATTTTTAAAATTCATATTTCATTATTAATATTCAACATCATTTATATAGTGTTGTTAACGAGTTTGTTTATTCTGGTACATTGACTATATCTAAATCAGCATATATATTTTTTATCATATTTGGTATTATTTGTCACATAGTAATACATTAAATTAAAATGGAAATTGTTATTCTATAAATTTAATTTTATAATTAAAATAATAAATATATTTTTTTCAACATGTGGTGTGTGTGAACTATAATACATTTTCAAATAAGACATAATTATATAATCAGATGGAAATTCAATTTTTCTAATTATGGTCCGTTACACTTAAATACATATATAATAAATTTAAATTTATCATAATTCTATAAAAAACCATATAAATTAATATAGTATCATATATGATCCACTTATAAAATTTTAGATTCTTTTTATTAAAAACTATCTTTTAACATATTCTTTTCAAGTGTTATCTTCTTCCATTATCATGATGTTTCAATTTGGATGTTATGGTCCTTTCAGATTGGTTGCCATAACCATGCCATCCATGGCCCGCCTGACCAGCAATAAGATGAGGATGACCGTACGAATCCCACCTTTAATAGTCCAGGAGGTGGCAGCCATCATCGTGTAGGCATACCACACACATGGGAGACAATATACTATTTTTCCTTCGAACAAACACACACATATCCAATCCCATACAATGATATGATGTTAAATAACAAATAACAAATTATTCATACATATATAATATAATTAAAGTAAAATAGATGTACTAAATGTGATAAATATTCCAAATACAATCACTACCAAAACTATAATAGAGTACGAACTTCTTAGATAAAGAGTACATCCATCAAATGAAACACTTAATATTAAACATGGTCAGTCTATTCTAATAAAATATCTCCCTTCTCCTGGTCCATATATGACCCATCAAAAGGACTCTATCTATATACAGACGTGAAACATATGGGAAAATCCCTTATATGGGTGAGTATATCAATATCCAATTGGACACCCAAAAATAACTATACCAAAATAAGAATATATTATTCATATCAAAACATAAATACAAAAAAAATAACCAGGATATAATCACAATTAAAAAAATATATCAAGAAGGTCACAACCAACACTTCTATCTGTAGGATATTTCTGGAGACTTCAAGGTAACTGTCATTCTATGAGTATTATATCCTAGATATATACCAGCAATGGAGAAACACATCCAATACATAATTATCATTTGAACTTTTCCAATATATACACACTATATCTCTAATATCTCTTCATCTTCGTAGGGGATAACACCCAAAGACACTAGTTGTAAGAACACATATCTTTTTTTTTCTATTATGTTTTCCATTTTCTGTTGTTTTTATGAAAACGAGGAATTTATCGGAATTTCTTATGTTCCCGTCATGAAATTTATATGTACACATCGTGTACTCAGTTACCATGGATAGTCGTTTGATGGCCATTTAATAGTCGTGCACACGACAGTGTGTGGTGACAAGAAGACCGCCTAATGCGTAGGCTGATAAGGGAAATTTCAAGCTGTGTAATTTCTTTTTTTTCGTTAAACAGACTGGGGTCGCGTCAAATTGTCAGTAGCAGCTTCTTCATCACATTCATTGATCGGTATTTTTTTTATGACACTAATCCTTCCTCGAGCCCCAGATCGAGCATATGTTCTCCAATTCAACCAATGTTGATTTCATTGGGATCGCCACAATATGATCTTCTTTCTTATAGATCAATGTTTCCCGAATGCTCTTCTTCCACAAGATATCCTCTATTGATCTTTTTTATAATTTTTATAGATATACAGTGTGAATAGGAAATTCAAGGCTTGAGGTTCATTTATAATGATCCCAAAACATCGTGGTAAGAGGTTTGTGTCTTTCCATATAAATTCATTGAGTTAAATATGCAAATGTTCCCAATACCCTCATTCGGGGTATTGCGTGTTTCTGGTTTTGACACTTCCTTTTCCTGTTATTCCTAGTTTTATTGTATAGAGGTAAATTCTTTATATAATGGTTATTTTTTCTATGATATGGATGTTTTTCCCATGTTTCCATGTTTTGACGATTTGGCATAGCCCTCCTTGTTAGACTATTGCTTTGCTTTCCATGCATAGTATTATAGTATAGAGTGTTTATTTATCTAACATGTTTTGTTGTTGTAGACTTTTTAGCCAAGTAGTTATTGAGGTTTACATTGGAAAAATATTGTCACTATTATCGATTGACTAACATAGGGCCAGGAGAACTTGGTGTAGTAGACCATATTGAGAATGGATGTTGTGTGCTTCTCTAGAGTTTATGTTCGCTATTAAAATGAAAGGTCATAGAGGGAATGGATGTAAGTGCTTCCTCAGAGTGTCTGTAGTTCCAAGATGTGGGACATAAGGGTAATTGGACATTGAGTTCTTCTCTATAGATCCTTTTAGATATCGATAATAGACTATAGGGGGAGTTGACAGTGGCTGCTTCCTCAGAGATCCATTGTTTATGATGAACCTGAGGGGTTAGACTGTGTGTACTTACCATAGGGTTTCTTTTGTTGTTTTGGTTGAATATGAGGGGTCAGGATGTGAGTATGTCCCTGAGGGTTACCTACTATGATTAACTTATTACATGATATATGAAATTGAATTCAATTAAACTGTATGAATGATTGTTGTTGAGTACTTCCTTTTTTACTGCTTCTTTTTACTTATTGCTTGCCATATATATTCACTGACTGTTAGGAATAGATCTTTGGGTGGTTTAATACTGGGATTAGTCCCACACCCTGTATGGTCTTACTTTTGGGACCATGAAAATTATATTTCTCCATGTATATATAAGGGAAAGTGCACCCTTCTACTTCAGGTACATGATAGATGAGAAGCCAGAGAGCATGGGACCAAGATGAGGCTTGTGATGCTACTCGAGATTATCTATTTTCTTTTGAACTTTTTATTTTTCTATATCCTAGAATTTTAAAATGTTTGGGTTCTATATTAGAAATATGTATCATGCATAATATAAATATGAGATCCAATTATTTCATACGTTCGGTATTTTGATGTTTACTATTTTATGGTATGTTTACATCTTCTATTGTTATCTGTTTTGTTTCCACTGTGTTACTCTACCAATGATGGAATAGTTTCCCCTCAATGACACTATAGTCCCTCGATTCTAGTCAGTAGCCTCTAGCTAGAGGGTAAATTCTCTTGAGGCCATGTGACCAGCTGGGTATGGGGTGACTTTAGGTGGCTTCTACAACCAAAATGTTACAAAGTCGTATCAAATGGTTCTTTCATCTTGAATTTCTATTTGGTTACTATATCCATAGATAATATGGAATAGTTACTTAGTAAGAAGTTGTGACCAGGAGTAGCTAAATTGTGTATATGTAAAATCCAACATACCTCTTTTATTGCAATTTTTCTAGTTTTTAAATTTTACTGTTTATTTGATTTCATTGTTCGGTGATCAAAATGTTTTTTCTGTTATCATTGATATTATTGACATTAAATTTCTATTGAAACATAATGCGATGAGGGTATTCCATCTCGTTCATCATATAGAAACTTTCTAAAATCAAATTTCATGTATTCTTTCCATGGAATTTATTGTAAATTATATATTTCATGTTGTTGTGATAGAATTTTTGCTTGAAATTCATGTTTTTGTGATAGATTCCTTCATTGAATACCTGCTTTTGATAGGGTATTGATTTTCATAAGGTTTAGTTTGAATGAATGTAAAATTTAGATATTGAGGTGTTATGGGTTTTCATGGACAGGAATTTCGTAGAACATTGCCTCAGTTTTCTTGAGTATGACATGTATGATATGCCATGCTTTAATTCATGGGGAGTATAGGCCCTCACGGGTTGTAATGTGGCACTATAGTGTACGTTTCTGCGTTTTCTTGGCGTTCAGAGTAGCTTCGGTGGGTTATTGTCCAGAAAAAACCCAAAACAATAATTTGTATTGATAAATAAACGCCGTGTGTCCTTCTGTTTGGGAAGAAACTGTTTTTCTTATGTACAAGACGTGTAATGTATATACATGAGGTGTAGTCTTTAACCGTGTCACATGTTGTGTGGGTAGAGACACGGGGTAGAGAAGTCCTGGTAGAACATGATGTGTTCCAGAAGTACATGTTGTGTTGTAGAACTGTGTAACCAGCTGTGTGATTAACAAAATAGGTCAGTTAAGTCTTTTTTAATACATTCTGTGTCCACCTAGAACATCTTGAGTAGTGTAAACCGTTTATCTGTCCGTGTAACTAACAACATGTGTTGGCAGAAATATTCCATGTAAAAGTCTTGTTAGCATGAACATGACATGTAGAGTCATCCGTCTAACCAGTTGTGTCACAAAAAACATGGGTCGGTGAGGTTTTTCTAGTACAAACCGTGTCTTCAACGAACACACAGTGTAGGATTTTTATATGAGAACCGTGAGGTTTACCGTGTAAGGGAACCTGGGTTGGGGAAGATAATTCATGTATACACCGTGTGTTAGGACAACATTTTGTGTGTTTGTGGTGTTACACGACTTGGGTTGGCAGGATTACACTCCCATGTGAAGGCATAATTGAACACTCCATATAGGAATTATACAAACTATGTTTCCATGTTTTGAAAATATTGAATACTTTCATTTTTTGGTTCCCTTCTTACACTGCTAGTTTTCATTCCATGATAATCATGATCTAATGTGTGCGCTTGACCTTGATGAGACATGCCACTGAGACGACATTCAGTTGTATGTAAATTTCAATAAAGTGATCAGACACCAAACATGGATGATCAGGGAGTACTAGTATATCATCCTATAATTTCATTCATGGAACCATTCATCATTCTGGACACCTGTGCTAATGCATGATTTTGAGAGGGCTTTATGAGGTTTATGCATACCTTCCACGTATGACCACATCATGCCCCATATACAGTAGAGTTGATGTGGGTCTTTCAGTAGTATCATCCTCCTACATTCACAGAGGAAGGAGGACCTCAAGATACAGAGTCGTGGTTAGAAGTCATGGTTTCTATCATCGATCATCTGGAGAATCATTCAGTTATGAGGGTGATTCTCACTATATATATGATCCATGACTCTTCCAAGAGATTATGGGATGTGATATCACATCTGGGACAACAGTAGGTCATGGATTATGATTCTATCCAGCATACCTTCTACGACTACATTTATCTGAAGACTTTGAGGGCCGATTGATCCTGAGAGATCATTAGTCAAGAGTAGTGTACTCTTTCAGTTATGGATTATTCTACTCACTTCACATATCTACAATGATTCATGTCTATCCCAGAAAGTGATGAGTTATTCTGGGGATGGAATTTTGAGGATGGCCTCAGGTATGATATCTAATCTCTGGTGAACATTTTCAGGTTGACTTCTATAACTTTTATAGTCAACCAGTCACTTATCACGGAGTGATATATTAGGGAGTATAGAGTTGTGATCTAGGGAGGCTTGACATCCGAAGTTGGTATCCTTCCCACTTATAATAGGAAGCGCCGTAGGGAGTAAATGCGAGAAGATCTGGGGTGCTGAGAGGCATCTTCTGGTATCCAAGTGTTATGCTAAGCTTGCGGGAAGAGAAGGCATACAAGACCACATTTCCCAAGAGACCTAGTGCAGTGCCGATCTTACGGCATGATGGGTCACCTTTATCATTTTTGTCATTTTTTTTCACTGGCATCCGGTGACAGAGGTTCTTCTATGAATCATAATTTGGGTGAAACACCATTAGTTTCTCAACAGTCAGGGAACTGGTGTTCTTTCGTTCGTTCAGGCCGAGGTGAAGGTTGTGGTCATGGAAGCCAATTTCCATTCATTTAGCGATAGTAGGGTAGATCAGCTCAGAGTGGTTTGGTAGGGACATATGGACAAAGTGTAGGTCAAACATTTTAAGTGATGTAGACCCATCATTAGCAGGATATAATACCCTCTATAGTTCAAGGTTCCATTCTCATTTCCTCGGTTTTAGCTGCAGCTCTTTTCGATACAGGGGCTTCCCATAGCTTTATATATTTTTCTATTATATAGAGCCTTGGGATTTGTATCATTTTATTGGTTGATATCTTGACACTAGACACTCAGTTGGGGACTAGAACAGCTAGTGTACGTCAGTCCACAGAGTTCCCTATAGAGTTTGGTGGGTGTCACTTTACATTGGACCTCTATGTCTTAGAGATGACATGGTATGAAATCATTCTCAGAATGTATTGTTTAGTTCCCTTCAAGGATTTTGTTGATTGCTATCATCATAGGGTGAGTTTCACATCACGAAAAGGATGATCGTTTGTTCATAAGGTAGAATGGGATGTCTAGGTGGGGCGAGCAACAATTGTGCATCATGACTTGGGACGAGTTATATCCTAGATTTCTATTCTATATCTGGATGACCATGGGACTTCACATATGGACTTTCTTCCAGTGGTGGATCATTTCAAGGATGTCTTCTCAGAGGAATTTTTAGGTTTTCATCTCTATTGAGAGCTGTAATTTTCTATTGAGATTGTTCCTAGAGAGGAAATGGTGTCGATTACTCTTTATAGGAGGGCTACACCAGAGTTGCAGGAGCTCAAGAAGCAGTTGGAGAAGCGTCAGAAAAAGGGTTTCATCTGACCCAGTACATCTCCTTGGGGTTTGTCTATCCTATTTGCGATGAAGGAGGAATTTACCCTCAGACTCTGTTTGGATTATCATAAGTTGAACCAGTTGATGATCAAGAATCAAATTCGCTTTCCAAGGTTTGATGATCTCTTTGATCAGCATCAAGGAGATCGGGTGTTCTCGAAGATTGAATTGAGATTCCGTTACCATCTATTGTGCATTAGACCATCTGATATACCTCTTATATTCTTCTTTAGCAGGTATGGTCTATACAAGTATGTGGTTATGTTATTCGGTCTCAGGAATGTGCCTTCAAGTATTCATGGCACTAATGAAATGAGTGTTCCATCCATACTTGGATTCTATCATTGTAGACTTCGTGGACGATATCATGGTGTACTCTCACAGTAGACACGACCATGAAAACCATCTTGAGATCGTTTTTAGTACAGTGTGATATAATCAGTTATATGCTAAGATCCCAAAATTTCACTTTTGTATGGATCATATTCACATCTTTGGTCATGTTATCTTATATAATGGAGTATTAGTAGACTTAGAGAATTGATAGTATTAGTTTCCTGGGAGATGTTGAATAACATCTTTGAGATATGCAGTTTTTTCTAGTGATGGCTGGATACTACAGATGTTTCATACAATACTTTTCATTCTTATTAGTTCCACTAAGGAGTCTGACTAAAAAGAGATCATATTTCTTGTTGATAGAGTCTTGTGATTCAACCTTTTAGGAGATTAAATGGGGGTTGACAGAATCACTGATAATAGTATCCCCAGAGCCTATAAAGAGCTATATTGCGTACTATAATGCATAAGGTGTCAGGCTGGGGTCGTGCTTATGCAAGGGGAATGAGTCGTTGAGTATGGGTCTCGGAAGTTGAGGCCACATGAGAGGAACTACCTGATGCATGGTCTTGAGTAGGTTGTTGTTGTTAAATCATTATGTTAGTTGATACATTCTCTTGCGGGAGATAATTTTGTGGTTCTAAACAAACACAAAAGTCTAAAGTACTTATTCACATAGCGTGTCCTGAATTTGAGAAAATAAAGGTTGGTGGAGTACCTTCAGTCCTTTGATTTTCAACATGCATATAATCTTAGGAAAGGCAACACAGTAGCTGATGCATTGAGCAGGAGGACTGAAATACAAGAAGTTCTGGAGGCTAGTAGTGAGTGAAAGCCTATGTCGCTATTCTCTGTGATACCTTTGAGCATGCATGATAAACATGGGAAGACTTTTATTTCTTCTGTGGATGTATATATAATATTATTGATGGATTGAGAATGAAGCAGCTACCAAATTCCGATTGCCTAGTCCTATGAGAGAGAATGTTTGGAGATGACCCAATTCAAGTATGGACCATAGGTGAGGATGAGGTCATGAATTTTCATGGGTGCATATGGGTGTCATAAGATATACATAAGGAGATGATTCAGGATTTTCATTCCTCAGTTTTCTCAGTTCATCCTGGTGTCACTAAGATGTATTGTGATCTACAATGTCAGTATTGGTGGCCAGGTATAAAGAGGGATGTTCTTGGTTTCTTCATGAGGTGTTCTAATTTTCGGTAGGTGAAGACATATAATTAGTGACCAGCATGGATTTTCTAGAAGTTACTCATTCATGAGTGGAAGTGGAATTATGTTGTGGTTTATTTTTTGATTGTTTTTCCATGGCCACCTTGAGGGAATGATGAATTATGTGTTGTCATTGACAGACTCAAGAATTTTTCTCACTTCATGCCAATCAATGATACCATCAGTGTTGATGAGTTGGTATAGTTTAATATCCTATAGATTGTTCTTTACATGGAGTTCCATAGTCCATTGTCTCATACAGGGAATCACATATTACTTCTTATGTATGGTATGGGCTTTATATGGTTTGTGTACACATTTACTTTTCAGTACATCTTACCATACCCAGACATATGGCAAGTCTAAGCATGCGATTCAGGTGCTTGAGGACTTTCTTCGAGCATGCATCCTAGATTTTAGAGGTTCTTGGGAAAACCACAAATCTCTTGCAGAGTTCTCCAACAATTATATTTTTCAAACAAACTATTAAGATGACACCTTATGTGGCTTTGTTTGGTAGGACATTCCGATCACCCTTATGATGGCTGGAGGAAGGAGAGGCATCTATTATTGGACCTTGTCTTGTCTAGGGGACCAAAGAATAGAAATAGTTAATTCAGAAGAGGATGGCTACTCCACAATCAAGACAGAAGTCTTATGCTGATCCACGAAGACGACCGCTGCAGTTCGAGGTCGAAGATGATGTTTTCCTGCATGTCACAAAAAGGCTGGGACACATAATGATTAGGAGATACGGTAAGCCTCTACTGTGGTATGTCAGGACTTTTGAGTTATAAGATGGAGTTGTCATTGTTTCCTATCAGTTGTAGTTACCGCATAGGTATCGGGATATGCATGGAATCATCCACATTTTTCAGCTACGACGTTACTTCTCGAACAGCCTCATGCTTTTCTACCAGATAAGGTTGAGTTAGAGGTGGAAGCATCATTCAAGGATAATGCTATCTAGATTGTTGATCAAAGTATGATGGTGCTCTGTGGCTAGTCCATACCTCTAGTACGAGAGCTATAACAACATGGGCAAGTACAAGATGAGACTTGGGAGTGGGAGGTTGACGTACGATCATAGTGGCCAAATCTTTTTGAGGAATCTTTTTATATACCACCATGCTATGGAAATTTTCGGAAGAATTTCATTAAGGGAGGATGTTTTTAAAAAATACGATCTTCTTTTAAGGTATGTTTTCCTATTACTAGTGTTTTTATGAAAAAGTGTAATTTAACCATATTTCATAATTAAATGTTGTGTACATTATAAGTACAATTCGTGTACTTGGTTACAGTGGGTAGCCATGTGCTAGCCATGTAATGCCCTGCACACTACCGTGTGTGGTGAACTAGAGGATTCCTAATGCAGTGGACAGTAAGGGAATGTACACTCAGTTTAATTTCATTTTTTCATTAAATGGACTGGGGTCACATCTAATTGGAAGAAGACTGTTCTTCATCACCTTCTTCGACATAGAGCATATGTACATCACTGATCCTTCCCCGAACCCCTGATATAGCATCAGTTCTCTGATTTGACTGTCATATATTGTGTTCGGATCACTACCGCATGCTCTTACTTCTTCTAGAGATTGATTTCCTGATTCCTACTGTTTCTTGAGATATCCTTTGTTGAGTGTTTTTATCATATATGTTGATTTATGATGTTTTTTGGTGATTAAATGGTTTATATTCATGAATAATGATCATAAAACACCGATGTAGTTATTATTTTTCCTTTATGTTGAAATTCTTTGAGTTATATGTGCAAAAGTTCCCAATACCCGTGTTCGGGGTATTGCATGTTTATGGTTTAAACCCTAGTTTTTTTCTTCTTTTCCTAGATTAATCGGATAGAGGTAAATTGTTGAGATTAGGGATGTTTATGAAAATATTTGGATGTTTTTCCCATGTTTTTTTATTTTGACTGTTTGGTCTAGGTTTGCCTACTAGGCCACAACATTGCCTTTGATGCCTAATATTGTATGATGGAGTGTTTATTTATCTGATATGGTTTCTTGGTCTAGCCTATTTAGCCTAGTAGTTCATGATTGTTACATTGGTTGTCATATATAGATGTGATCGATTAAATTACACAGGGCCATAAGAACCTTGTGTAGTACACCATAGAGAGAATGGACGTTGAGGGCTTCTCTAGTGTGAAAGATTACTGTTACGATACAGAACCATAAGGGAGAATGGATGTAAGTACTTCCTCAGAGTGTATAAAGTTCCTCTATGTAGGCCATCATGGGAATTTGATGTTGAGTCCTTCCATAGGGCACCATTTATTTATCGATACAAGATTATAGGGGGAATTGATAGCGAGTGCTTCCGTAGAGAGTCTATGCTTAAGCTGAACTATAGGAGTCAGAAGGTGTGTACTTCATAGATTGTTTCCTGTGTTGTTTTGGTATAACCAGAGGTGTTAGGCTAGGATTAATTCTCATAGGGTTACCTTATTTGATTATCTTCTTACATGATATATGAAATTGAATGAAATTGAACTGTAGGAATGTTTATTTTTGAGTACTTCCTTGATTTCTACTTCTTTATACTTATTTCCTCTTTGATATATTAATTGAAAAAGAGGCATAGATCATTGGGTGGTTACCTACTTGGATTAATCTCATACCCAGTTTGATTCATGATTTTGGGACCAAGATGATTATATTTTTTATGTTATGAATAAGATTAATAACCCTTCTACATCAAGTACATTACTGTTGAGGATATGGAGATAATTGGACCGAGGTGAGGCTTGCGATGATGATGGATTTTATCTATTTTCTTTTGTACATGGGTTATTTAAGTATTCTATTATTGTGACTTGTTTGGATGTTTCCTTATAAATATGTATAATTTATCATATATATATGTGCTTCAGTTGTTTCTTATAGTCAGTCTAACATTGTTTACTATTGTATGGTATGTTTACTGCATCTTCTATAGTTATATTTTTTGTTTCCATTTTGTTACTCTTTCAATGAGGGAATAGATTCCCCACCATCACAACCAAGACCATCAATACTAGTTAGAAGCCTTTGGTGAATGTGGAAATACACTTTAGGCTATATGACCAACCGGGTTTGGGGTGCCTATAGGTGGCTTCTAGAACTGGGACGTTACACTAGTGGACACCAAAAACCATACTGAATCAGCCTACTAGATATGTGATTGATTCCATAGATAAAGGTTGTCATGATGATAATGTGAACCTCACCAATGAATGATAGAGGATCCCAAACTAGTCTCATAGGGGGGATGCATTGAACTCTACCAAATAATAAACCCATGGAGGGGATCAAAATCATAAGACCAAGACATAATTACTCACTCTACCATCCTAGTATTGGACCATGGTTTCATTCGCAAACAAATAGGGTCTATAATGATGAAACAAGGGGATCTAAATATCCATAGATGGAGTTTTTGGTGTGTACTATGAGTACACAGTGTGTATTTACACACCTTGGTATTCTTATGTATTGTTTTCGCACATCGCATGTAATACTCCACATACATGGCTTGTCTTAGAGGGTACATGGTGTGTAGTGGTTGGCTGAAACCCTATATCTACCATCTGTCTATGTCCACGTACACATAGTTGTACCAATGTACAAAGGTCATGCCCATGTACTTGTCCATGTTAAAGTATCGGGTCATTCCCAAGTACTCTACTATTTCCATGTACATGGTTGTATTTATTCACATGTAAACTCAAAGATCAAAAATGGATTCCACCACCAATTCACATGTAATTTGTCTCATTTCACATGGTGTGTGATATATAATAGTTTTGGAAACTCTAGCACTATATACCAGGATCCCACATTGGGTGTTTCTCCAGTTTACAAAATGTGTACCATAGGATTTCTAGAAACCAATGATTCCTTCTCCATATCATCATGTCATCCCTATAGACATTGATGTGGACTTGAATCTTATTCAGAATGGTGGATCTCATCTAGAAAATTCTTTTCATCAATAATCACTAGAATCTGGACAACAATTTTTATTGGGAGTCATCCACATTACATCATGTCCTCACTAAATTCCAAACAAAAAAACATGCCTCATCTATTGGGACATGACGTATCTTTGATCATCCTACATCACCATTTTCACCAAAATCATGTTAGAGTTAGTTTCATAGGACCAATTGGTTCAAATTTTATTACATGTATATTAGATGACATGAATATTAATTAAACTTCTTATTACATAGTGTTCAATGTTTTTCATGGATTTAATGTAATAATGACCTAGAGTATTTGTATCATTAATATGTTTATAGAATTTCCACTCTATAATGATAACCATTAATTTTAATGAAATTATTCTTTGTATATTTCTTTTGTTTAATAATGTAATATGATATGGAACACGATATTTAGACCATATGGTGAGTGCACTAGTAAGTGGATGAGGCGTCTTCTCCTGATGTTTGCAATTGGTATTCACCAAGATTGTAGATTTTGAGAATATCCCATGCTGTAGAAATTATGCATGTTTTGGTGTAATAAAAAATTTCTATTTGTGAACATGTATAATTTTCCATACACATTATGATTATCATTGATGCAGGTCATGAACCGAGAACATAGATATACTGAATAAAATATCATTCCATATGTTGGTAGGAAGTATGGTAAATTAGGTTTATCATGATTGACATGTCATTAGTGGATGTATTAAGTAAGGATTTTTTCCTTACAAATTTACGTAATCATTCATCTCAGCCATTTAAATTCATCCATCAAATTAGATTTCATGATTATGGTGTGAAGACACGTGTATTTCAGATAGTCAGAGAATGGTTTATCATGTAAATTGGTTGTTGACAACATCACGAAACCTATTTGATTAGATATTGTGAAAACGGGATTATATTACACTTTAATCATTCATATATGGTTGTATATGTTCTGACATTATGTTCATTCTATAGGGTTTCATGACCTGTTACTAGATGGTAATCTTGGACTTTTGGTAATCCCACCTAATTCCAATGAAAAATAATCCTAGTGGGTCACAAACTATGTGTTTCCATTGATATAGATTAAATTATATATTATTTTTATTAAATAAATAAATATTATTCTCAATAATGAGGATTAATTTTATTTGTAATATATATATCGCATAAATTAAATTAATATTTATTTTCCCGGATGTGAATAAAAATATATTTATTTATTTTAATAAATGTTTAATAAATATTTATTCAATAGTATTTGAGTAAAATATATATTTCTGAATAAAATTCTTATTTAGGTGTTCAATAAAATAATGAGAAGTTTCAACCTGATAAGAACATGACCGGTGAAAATATAAATTAATAAATTCGTAAAATAAAATTTATTACAATGAAAGTAGGAGTCTTCAATAAAATAAAAATAATATAATTATTATTTTATGGAATTGGGATTGTTAAATGTAATAAATGTTATCTAATGGATAGAATTAAATTATATAATATTTTAATGTAAATACTAACTCTATAAGCTGTTGATTTTTTCAATTGTGTAGAATGTAAAAATTTGATAATTGAGAATTGATGTGAATAATGAATTTTTTCACGTCTTCTTATCTATTCTTCTCAATAATGAGAAGAGGAAGATATATTTATTAAGTACCAAATGATGAGTGATCTAGAGAGAACAATGTAATACATTATACCAATTTTTCTAGAACTATGATACTGAGTTTTTTTCTCATATATCGTAGGAGCAGTCGAGGATCACCACTAGAGGAATTATTTCCGTAGATCCTCACGGTACAAGGAAGCTAATACGAAAGGGTCTTGTTTTAAATCAAAATTCACCAATAAATAAATTTCATAAACATAGGTAATTATTTCTAATAATATTAAATAAATTAATTATAATTTTGAGGAACAAGGTCATCACTCTTGGAAAAGACCAATGATTATTAAAATAATATTTATTGTTTCACCACCACTGCATGCTTCCACTATGCCCATAACAATCATGTGGTATCAAGGCATACGAAGGATATGGTCCCTATCTATAGATGATATATGGAACTATTCATCAGAGGATATGTAGATATTTTTTCCCAAACTGATCAACATGAGATGAATTCACAAAAGGGATACATAATCTCATTGAATATAGGTGTTGTGAGATGGAAGAGCACACAAAAGGATTTTTTCATGGAATATATAGTAGATTATGATTATATTTGTGGTTTCATAGGTTTTAAATGAATTTTTAAGGATTATTATCTTTATCTGAGTGCATTAAATGGTTCCTAAAAGTAATTATCCTATCAATCTCAATTATAATCATTTTGTAGTGGTTGAACTTGAAAAAGATCCAAGGTCACATCATTTGATGAAGCACAAAATTGGAAGTATCACCTCTTGAAGGGTATTGTAACATCCCAAGTATGTAATGAATAATATATATATTTATCTATGTCAATTTATGAATAAGACAAGGTTTTAGAGGCTTAAATTGATAATAAATCCAACCTAAAGCATGAAATACTCTAATATTTTCAAATGATTGTTTTATAAACTTTTGATGGCGAGCCATTTCTGAATATATATTTTGACAATTTTATAATCTATATTTTTCAAAAAAATGTTATTATTTATGATTGGGACATTGAAAATTACTTTAGATAAATTTCCGGTATTATTTATGATAATGTACATTTTTTAATGAATTGTGAAAAGTGTTGTATTTTAATTCAAAACCGCTTTTAATATAATTTATTTATATAGTTATATTATCTTTTTAATTGGTTTTAAATTGAAATTAGAATATATTTCTACCATTTAATCCAATGGTGGTCATTGTAATTAATATCACTTTGAGATTGGACATAAACGAGTGTCAATCTTTTGATATATATTGTTTCATAAAAACACGCTATTTATTCTGGCAGCGGGAATTAATTATTAAATTAATTATTGTATCTTATATGTATTGAATTTTTTAAAATAGACATCATTTTTGAATTCTTAATATCAAATATAGCATAGGTTGAAGTTTTGTTATTTTTCTGAAAAACATCAATTTTTGATGAATAGTGAAACCACTAAGTGGTACATAAAAAACTGATTATCCGTTTAAATGAAATTTTACCACCTCTATGTTTTGAATATCAAGAATCCAACATACATGGTTGTCATTAGGATGTAATATGTGGTTAAATAAGATTAAAATAAATTTTTGGTGAATAGAAACTTTTAAATTTTTAATCACGATTAGAGGTAATTAGAGTAGTTTAAGGTAAAAATAATGTTTTAATAATATGAAATTAACATTACACATTACCTACACTTATTTATTATGTCATTGATGACCTATAAAACCCATGGGTCGATTTTTAGGACTCCATGGAGCCACTTGGGTATGATAATGACATTAATGCCTTTTATTTAATGTAAAAGTAAAAATGGCACAAACATTTATTGTTTTACAAAAACAATTTTTACATGGGGTTATACAAGTCAGAGTCTTGACTATAAATATTCATTGGAAATATGAAAAGATTTAATACATCATTGTATTTTTTTTATAATTTTTAGACATTAAATAATTTAAATTAATTTTGACATCATGATGATGCAGCGATTAGCTCATTATTTAACGATTTTAATAAAATGTAAAGATAATGTAAAATATCAGACCTAAACTTGTCGAAAACCTATTGTATGGGTATATTTAGAACCCTTATCATCTTATTCTTTAATTATATCAAAGTGGGATCTTTTAAATCCGAAACTCATTTTAAAATATAGTAACATTTCTTTACTTTCCAAGAGTTCGCCTCCCCTACTCTTATAAAAGGCCCCCACCTATACCACCTTACCCACACCTATAAAGCATTTGGCTCAGAAATCCTCTACCCATTTTGTCTCTTCACATCCCTCTATTACTCCTAGAAGCCTTAATTTCGTCAAATGTCTTCCCAAGGAAGCCTTTGAGCTCAAATCAAAAAGAGTTACCCGATTTAAAGGTAGTGTCTTCTCTTGTGTTCTTTTGTTTTTATTTTCCTTCAACAACTAGCTAAACTCCTTTTATTAATTTCTTTTGTAACAACTATAGTATCTTCAATATATTAGGATGTTGTTCTAATAATTATTTGAGCTACACTTACACACACCTTCATCTAATGGTTAAAAAACATATTGTTTCTGTGGAAGGTGAATTTCCACTTCACGAAATGATGATTGTTCAACACTCATATAAAACCTTCAAAGGTGGCCATTAAGATGTAACTATATTTATATATGATATATAATATTTTTATGTTTTACTTATGCTTATTTATTTTTCATTTATGGCATACCTTTATGGTTTCCATTATGGGTAAACGCGATATCTTCATTTTTGAAAGTGCGTACTACCGCCCCCTCAAAGTGGTTTGATTCATTAATACCATATGTGGTAAGTATAAAGGATAGATTTAATGATATTATATATGATACCATAGAGTAATTATATTACTATTATGTATAATTATATTTTAATTCTATTAAATATGAAATAGAAATGGATGTAGCGTTCATTCGTACGTACGGCTTACCGTCTCCATGCACGATGCATTTCATTTCTTACCTCTAAATGATTATGTAATATTATAAATTCATGTATATACTAGATATATATGATATATATGGCATCTACATCTTGAATATCATTATTGAGATAATGGATATTTGACTACATGAACAACTTGTAAATATAAGATGTTCCCTTTTGACTCAAGTACCAAATATTGACAAAACAACCGTTATTAACTTAAATGATTACATAATGATAATAACATGGTAATATGTGACAAAAAAGAAATAATGAAAATGAAAAATGTTCTTAATCAATTAGAAATTAACTCTAGTTTATTATTCAGGGCATTAAAGAATGATCGAGTCAAGTCGGACATGAGGTAAGGGACATCGTCTCAATCTCCATTCATTGAGGAATATTTTGATTTATACACAACATTATTTTATACGGTGTATAAACCCCATTTAATTTAACGTTTATACAAAAGTAATCATTTTTTATACGAATCATTTTACTATACAACAAAATGAAATGATTTTGTCGTACGTATGTGGCGGCAATGACTTCTCTTCCGCCATGACCAATATCTGAGTTTCGACTTCCTCTACAATCCATACCTATTATTTAATTGAAAAATAAATACCATATTTTTCTTTTCTTTTATTTTGGAATTGAAAATGGTTTACATAAGGTTTTTATTATATCAATGAGTTGAATTGATATCTTGTGATTGAAATGTGGAAATGTTATTTTTCCTTTATACATGTTTTATGTTATACGATTATCTTATGGTTCTTGGGAATTGTTATGAAGACGGGTGGTTCCGTGATAAACTGAGGGTGGGTGAGCCCGATATAGATCTCCAATACATTGGGTAATGCGAAGGGGTTAATCATTAATGTTTCTCAGAAGAGATTTAGGTAATATACTCTGATGGGTATTCCAAATGTAACCAAGAGATTTACTCCCTATGTAAGAATGATATGAATGCCTCAATTTACCTTTATGTCCTATGATTTGTATGATTTATTCATGATATGATTAGGTATGTTAAAGTTCTTATGTTTCGTGGGTAAAGTATGATTACATTCTTATGTATATATGAATTCATGTTTCCTTTCAATATTATTATAACCCTTACTGAGCTTTTTATGTTCGTCCCAAGTTTTTGAAATGTTTTTCACAGGTCAAGGGAATGGTACATGATATTATGATAGTGTCAAGCATGTGTCAAGAAGGAATCCAGGTTTTATTTTAAATATTTTTTTGTCGATGGGAAAATTGAATACTATATTTTATGTAACCACATTTGTTAAATGTGAAATGTAGTGAGAGTTTTATGGTATAATTCTCTAAAACACTAAACCTGAAAAGATCCCCAATATGTAATCTTTTAATAACTCAAGGTTAAGTAATGTTTAAGGATGGGGCCTTATATTTGGTATCAGTGGTCAGTTTATATAACAGTAGGTGTTAGAATTATATTAAATGATTATCCAAAAAAATTTGGTCAAATTTAAATGAAATAGAATTTTAAGATTTCCATGTTGCTTCATCTATGACATGTTTGTTCAGAATGGTTTTCTGCAGAGGAAATAGTGATGCAGTGCTAGGAATGCATACAAAAGGAAATGACGTTCCGAATCCGCATCCTGAGATGGTCAGAATTGGTACTGAATAGTTTTTTGATGTAATGGCACAGTTGACTCAACGAATAAATGGTGGCGGTATCCATGCACGATATCATCCAGATCTACTGCAGAGGAACATTTAAGTGGTGGAACATTTCATGAGGAAACATCCCCCATCATTCATAGGATCATCTGACCCTGTGCTAGATGAAGGTTGGATTAAAGCACTAGAGAAGATTTTTTATGTCATGGGGTGTTCAGACAATCAAAAGTATAGTCTTTCTATTTACTGTTTGGAGGGTGAAGCAAATCGGTGGTGGTTGATGGTTAAAAATATCAGGGACAGTGATGATATTGATGCTCTCGAATGGGATGAATTCAAATTTATGTTTCCTGAGAAGTATTTTTCTAAGGTTGTTCGACATAGGATAGAAAAATAATTCCTGTAATTGAGGCAAGAGGAGGACTTCATGGGTACCTATGAAGAAATGTTCACTCGATGGGCAAGGTATGCTACATATTTTAACTAAGACCTTGATAGTAAAATCAATCATTTTTAATAAATATTAAATCCAAAATATTGAAGGGAATTAGCGTATTGTGAGTTCAAAAGTTGTGAAATGCTTGTTAGATGTGCTGAGAAAGTGGAAATGGAGTTTGCCGATAATCAAGTGTTTTATAACAACCAACATAAGAAGAAACCGAGGTTGTAGGAGAAAGGGATGAATTCTTCAAAAAAGTTTGCTGGTAAGAATACAAAGTATCATGTTTGTGAAAATGTGGTAAAAGGCATGCTGGGGAATGTCATATGAATTCTGTAAGGTGTTACTGATGTGGAAATATGGGATATAAGGCTCATGATTGCACTGAAAAAGATCAGGGTGATGGTAAGAACAAATTTGATTTACAGTTAGTAAAATGTTTTAAGTGCAATGCGATGGGTCACTATGCAAACGAGTGTCCGACAAAAAACTCGAGTGATGGGAAGCAGTTAGACTACAAGCAGAAAGGGATGGTGAAATCCTTTGTAACCACTTCAACAGATGTTGGGCCATCAAATGAAGTTGTATCAGGTACATTGTTTGTTTTATCATATTATTCCAATGTGTTGTTTTTTTCGGAGTCTACACACTCTTTCATCTCTGAAATCATTTCCTTTAAATTTGGAATACCATATCAAGAAATGACTCTTGAACATTTGGTAAAAACACCTGGTGGAAATGTTGAGGCAAAAATAATTTATAAGAATCCTCTTATCCTTATCCGTGGAAATAACCTACTTGAAAATATTATTATTTTACCCCTAGTAGAGTTTGACGTTATCCTGGGTATGGATTGGCTCTCTATTTACTATGCTAAGATTGACTGTAGAGCTAAAGAAGTTTCTTTTCATAATGACTTTTAGTTTGTGTACAAGAATGAACCCTTACTGTTGATAACATATCAAGAAGCCGAGAAACATGTAAAAGACTGAAATGAATGTTACCTTGCACATATTGTTAAAAAGAAGGGAACTATTCAGATTAATGATGTGCTAGTGGTAAATGAGTATCCTTCTGTTTTTCCTCATGAGTTGCCTGGAATAATACCAGACCAGGAAGTTGAATTTACTATTTACTTAGTTCCTGATTCTAAACAAATTTCAAAGCCCCTTATCGAATATCTCAAGTTGATCTTTTAGAGTTAAAGAGGAAATTGTAGGTGTTATTAGATAAAGGTTTCATTTGACATATAACATCACCATGGGGTGCTCCTGTTATATTTGATAAAAATAAAGTTGGTTCTATGAGACTTTGAATTGATTATAGAGCCTTGAATAACATCGCTGTTAAGAACAAATATTCTTTGCCTCATATCGATGATTTGTTTGATTAGCTCCAGGGAGCTCAGTATTTTTCAAAGATTGACATGTGATCGGGGTACCATCAGTTGAAGGTAATGGAAGAAGATGTTTCGAAGCCCGTGTTTCGTACAAGATATGGCCATTATTAATTTTTATTAATGCCTTTTGTTCTAACCAATGCACCTGCTGTATTCATGGACTTAATGAATAGAATTTCCCATGAGTTCATGGATAAGTTTATGCTGGTTTTCATTGATTATTTTTTGGTGTTTTCTAAAAGTAAAGAGGAGCATGAAAGACATTTAAGGTCTATTTTGAAAACCTTGAATGAAATGAAATTGTATGGGAAATTCAGCAAGTGTGAGTTTTGGTTACAAAAAATTTCTTTCCTTGGTCACATTGTCTCCAAAGATGGAATAACTATTGATCCCACAAAAACAAAGGTTGATGAATAATAGACAAGACCCACAAATGTAATGGAGATTCGTAGCTTCCTTGGTTTGGCAAGCAATTACTGAAGGATTGTTAAAAAGTTTTCACGGTTATCTATTCCAATAAATAAGCTAACTCGGAAGGGTGTTACGTTTATATGGACAAAAGAATGTGATGATTGTTTTCAGGAGTTGAAAAGGAGATTGGTGAATGCTCCAGTTTAGGTACATCCTTCCAGGAATGTTGAGTTTTTTATCTAATGTGATGCATCGTTGAATGGACTTGGTTGTGTCTTAATGCAGAATGATCAGGTAATTGCATATGCTTCACGTCAGTTGAAAACTCATGAGGTAAATTACCCTATTCATTACTTGGAATTAGCATCTGTTGTTTTCACATTGAAAATTTGTAGGAATCATTTGTATGGAGTAAAGTGTGAAATATATACTGATCATAAAAGTTTAAAGTATATATTCACTCTGATAGAATTGAACCTGAGACGAAGGAGATGGATGGAATTAATCAAGTATTATGATTGTACAATTCATTACCATCCAGGAAAAGAAAATAAAGTGGATGATGCTTTGAGTCGAAAAAGTAATGCTTCATTAACAATGTTGCGTTTGGAACGTGATTCTTTGGTTAAGGATTTGATGAACTTTTCATAGAATTTGTTGGTGTAGGTTGTCCTTCTATTTTTTTCATGTATCAGTGAAATCTTCTCTATTAGACCGAATAATTCAAGCACAAAAGAAAGAGAGTGAGTTGCAGAAAATGGTAGAACAGGTTCAGAAGGCTAAGTTGCCTGAATTCAACATTGATAATGATGGTATTTTGAGATTTTGGAAGAGATTGGGTGTGCCTTGTGATTCACAGTTAAAGAGAGAGTTGTTATGTGATGCTCATAGTTCTCCGTTTTAGTTAATTCATGAAGTACTATTATGTATAGAGATCTTCAGGAGTATTACTGGTGGGATGGAATGAAAAGGGATATTACCGATTTTACTATGAAGTGTTTGACTGGACAACAGGTAAAAGCAGAGCGGCAGTTACCGAAAGGGATGCTTCAGCCTTTACCGGTTCCAGAGTGGAAGTGAGAGAATATATCCATGGATTTCACTGTTGGATTGCCGTAGACACCTTGAGGTAATAATGCAATCCTGGTTATTATTGATCACTTGACTAAATCTGCTCATTTCCTTCCTATACGAGATAATTATTTCCAACATCAACTTTCTCGTTTGTATCTTAAATAGATAGTCAGGTTACATGGTGTTCTCCTCTCTATTGTATCTGATCGTGATCGCATGTTTACTTATAACTTTTGGAAAGGCCTTCAGAAGTCGTTGGGTACTAAATTAAATTTTAGTACAACATTTCATCCTCAATCAGATTTTTAGTCAGAAAGAACAATTCAGATTTTGGAGGATATGCAACGTGCTTGTTCGATGGATTATCAAGGATGTTGGGACCGACATATTTATTTGGTTGAATTATCATATAATAACAGTTTTCATTCCAGTATACATATGTCACCATTTGAGGGATTATATGGGAAGCGGTGTCGAGCTCTAGTTTTCATAGCAGACAAAGGAGTTATGCAGACATCATGAGGAAGGATCTCTCTTTCGAGGTAGGTGATCATGTCTTCCTCAATGTCTCAACATGGAAAAGTGTGATGCGATTTGGTAAGAAAGGAAAGTTTATTCCAAGGTTCAGTGGACCATATAAAATTTTGTAGGGAGTTTGATCAGTTGCATACCGAGTGGACTTACCTACGAGTTTATCTCAGGTACACAATCTTTTTCATGTTTCGATGTTGAAAAAGTATATGCCAAATCCATATCATGTTTTGAGCCCAGAGGTAGTTCAGTTGTAAGAGAATCTCTCTTATGAAGAACAACCAGTCCAAATTCTTGACCGAAGGGAGCAAGTTTTTCGAAATAAGGTAATTCACCAGGTAAAGGTTTTGTGGAAATACAATATGGTTGAAGAGGCAATGTGGGAATCCGAAAATTCTATTAGGGATAAATACCCCCACTTTATCGATAAGTAAATAAATTTCGGGGATGCAATTTTCTAAAGTGGGGATGGATGTATCATCCCAATTATGTAATGAATAATATATATATTTATCTATGTCTATTTATGAATAATATAGTGTTTTAGAGGGTTAAAATTATAATAAATCCAACCTAAAGCTTGAAATACTCTAATATTTTCAAAAGATTGTTTTATAGACTTTTGATGGAGAACCATTTTTAAATATATATTTTGACAATTTTATAATCTATATTTGTCAAAATAATGTTATTATTTACGATTGGAACATTGAAAATTACTTTAGATAAATTTCTGGTATTTTTCTTATAATGTTCAATTTTTAATGAATAGTGAAATGTGTTGTATTTTAATTCAAAACCTCTTTTAATCTAATTTATTTTTATATTTAGATTATCTTTTTAATTGGTTTTAAAGTGAAACTAAAATATATTGTTACCATTTAATCCAATTGTGGTCATTGAAATTAATATCACTTTGAGATTGGACATAAATGAGTGTCAATCTTTTGATATATATTTTTTCATAAATACAGGTTATTTGTTCTGGCAGCGGGAATTAATTATTAAATTAATTATTGTAACATTTATTTTTTGAATTTTATAAAATAGTAATCATTTTTTAATTAAGAATATCAAATATAGCTTAGGGTGATGTTTTGGTATTTTTCTGAAAAACATCATTTTTTGATTAACAGTGAAACCACTAAGTGGTACTTAAAAAACTGATTATTCATTTAAATGAAATTTTAACACCTCTCTATTTTGAATTAAAAAAATATTACATACATGGTTGTCATTAGAACGTAAAATGTGATTCAATGGGATTTAAATAATTTTTAGGTGAATAGTAACCTCTACGTTTTTAATCGCGATTAGATATAATTAGTGTAGTTTAATGTAAATTAGTGTTTTAATATTATGAAATGAACATAAAAAATTTCCTACCATTATTGTTTGTGTCTTGGACGACCAATAAAACCCATGGGTCGATTTTGGGGACCCCATGGAGCCACATGGGTATGATAATGACATTAATTCCTTTATTTTAAAGTAAAAGTAAAAATGACACAAACATTTATTGTTTTACTAAAATAATTTTTACATGGGGTTATACAAGTCATATTTTTTACTATAAATATTCATTGGAAATATAAAAATAATTCCAACATCATAGTATTTTTTTTATAATTTTTAGACATTATATAAATTAAATTATTTAGACATCATGATGATGCAGTGATAACCTCATAATTTAACAATTTAAATAAAATGAAATGATAATGTAAAATCTAAGACCTACACTTGTCGAAAAACTATTTTATGGGTATATTTAGAACCCTTAAAATCTTATCCTAGTATTATATCAATGTGGGACCTTTTAAATCTCAAACACTTTTTAAAATAAAGAAATATTTCTTTAAATTCGAAGAGTGCCCCTCCTCTCCTCTTATAAAAGGCCCCCACCTATACCACCTTACCCCAAACTCTCAAGCCTTTGGCTCGGCCAAACCCTTCCCATATTGTCGCTCGAATTCCATCTATTTCTACTATATGCCTCACTTTGGGCAGAAGTCTTCCCAAGAAAGCATTTGATCTCAAATCAAAAAGAGTTACCCGATTTAAAGGTAGTGTCTTCTCTTGCATTCTTTTGTTTTATTTTGCTTCTCCATCCCCCTAAACTCTTTTTATTTATTTACTTTGTAAAAACTGCAGTATCTTCAATATAATAAGATGCTTTTATTAAAAGTATTCGAGCTACACTTACAGAAACCTTCATCTAATGGTTATGTAACATATTGTTTCTATGGATGGCGAATTTCTACCTCACGAAATGATGATTGTTCAACACTCATATAACACCTTAAAAGGTGTCCATTAAGATGTCACTATATTTATATATGATATATAATATGTTTATGTATTACTTAAGATTCTGTATTTTTCATTTAAGGGATACCTTTATGGTCTCCATTATGGGTAAACGCGATATCTTCATTTTAGGAAGTGCGGCCTACCACCCCTCAAAGTGATTTGATTCGTTAATACCTTATATGGTACGTATAAAGGATAGATTTAATGATATTATATATGATACCATACTGGAATTATAATACTATTATGTATCATTATGTTTTAATTCCATTAAATATGAAATAGAAATGGAAGTATCGTTCGTGCGTACGTACGGCTTACCGTCTCCATGAACGGTGCATTTCATTTCTTACCTCTAAATGATTTTGTAATATTATAAATTCAGGAATATAATGGATATATATGATATATATGGAATCTACATCATTAATATCATTCTTGAGATAATGTATATTTGACTACGTGAACAACTTGTAAATATAAGAAGTTCACTTTTGACTCAAGTACCAAATATTGACAAAAAGACCGTTATGAACATAAATGGTTACGTAATGTTAATAAAAAGGTAATAAGTGACATGAAAAGAATAATGAATTTGAAAAATGTTATTAATCAAGTAGAAATTAAGTCATGTTTGTTATTCAGAACATTAAACAATGATCAAGTCAATTCGGACCTGAGGTAAGGGACATCGTCTCAATCTCCTTTCATTGAGGCATATTTTTTTTATACATAACTTTCTTTTATACGGTGTATAAACCCCTTTGACTTTTACTTTTATCCAAAAGGAATTTTTTTATACGAAGTGTTTTACTAAACGACAAAAGGAAATGTTTTTGTCATACCTATGCGACGACAATGACATCTCCTCCGCTGCGACCATTATTTGAGTTTTGGCTTCCTCTACAACCCATACCCATTTTTAAATGAAAAATAAATACCATGTTTTCATTTTCTTTTATATTGGTATTGAAATTGGATTTTATAATGTTTTTATTATATCAATGTGATGTATTGATATCTTGTGATTGAAATGTGGAAATGTTATGTTTCCTTTATGCATTTTTTATATGATATGATTATGTTATAATTATTGGGCATTGTTATGAAGACAGGTGGTTACATGATAAATTGAGGGCGGGTGAGCTCGACATTGCTCTCCAATGCATTGGGTAATGCGACGGGGCTAAAAGTTAAGGTTTCTCTAAAGAGAATTAGGGAATATACTGTGATGGGTATTCCAAATATTACCAAGAGGGTTAATCCCTACGTAAGAATGTTATGAATGCCTCAAGTTACCTTTATGTCTTATTATTTCTATGATTTATTCATGATTTGATGAGTTATGTTATAGTGAAAAGGTTTTGTGGGTAATTTATTATTTCATTATTATGTATATACGAATTCATGTTTCCTTTCAACATTTTTATAACCCTTACTGAGCATTTTATTCTCATCCCATGTTTATGAAATGTTTTTCACAGTTCAAGGGAATGGTACATGATATTATGATATTGTCAAGGATGTGTCAAGAATGAATCCATGTTTTATTGTAAATATTTTTTCGTTGTTGGGAAAAATGAATACTATCTTTTATGTAACCACTTTGTTTAAATGTGGAATGTAATGCAAATTTTATGATCTAATTCTCTAAAACTCTAAACCTGAAATGATCCCCAATCTGTAATCTTGTAATAACTCAAGATTAAGTGATGTTTAAGGAAGGGGTCTTATAGGTATTTGGTAGACATGTGAGGTTTTATTGAGAGATATTTTCATGTATGGAAACATATTGAACCCATTTATTATATTCGTAACTCATCATAAACATGATTATAATGTGAGGAATTGTTCAATGAAAGACATAATCTATTGCATCTAGTCTATGTGAAAATTTGATGGAGTTGGTGTCCTAGGACCGACTGCTTGTATATTGATTACATTTATATTTTATTTAATCAATTTATAACTAGTTTTTTCTAGGAAAACATCTTTTAAAAACTCTCACTTTGAGGAGATCCATCTACCCTTAACATTTAGTCTACTATAGCTCAAATGATAATCATGTTTCATCAAAATGAGGACATTAGTCAAGGGTTCCTCTATGTTTTCTTATCTATTAATAAATCTTAACATAACCTCACATCTCTATGAAAAAACCTCTCAATAGATGACACATTTCTATTATGTGATTCATCTACTAAAGTGACCTAGGATATTTTGAGCTATCAACTCTTGTAGTAATATAATAAAATAGTGTGATAGGGTCTTTACTTCTAGGTACCATGTCAAGATCGTAGATGAATTTTCAATTCTATACTTCATCCTCATTTGACTCAAAGGCATCAATATAATGAATTTAAATTGTATAATTTATGACCATAGCCTACTTTGATCTATTCCAGTTAACTATACCTCCATCCAATGTGAAGATATGTCTCATTTGTGACTTCATACAATCCTGATCATTTTTTGGAAACAATAATACACACATCCTATTGTTAATTATGGAATAGAATGAAAAAATATCCATAAACATTATTTCTATTATAATTATTAGATAAATACATCTTCATAATATAACGTAACATCTAAGAATCAAAAAGATATCTTCATGTTATTCTATGAAATTAACATAAATCTTACGTTATAAAATACTCAATGCATGATCCACCTGCTATCGAGGAATGTGATTAGGAGTTTGTAGTCTAAGAGAAACATATTAATGACTTGTTTGATGTTAAATGTTTTATTCTTTTTTCAATATCTATTAAACAAATTATGTTTCCAGAGAAACATAGATTCATAAATAATTATTGATAACCTTTGTGGATTTTACTAGGAGAGAGGCAGCCATGAGTGGTTTGAGATTTAAAAATCACTCTTTTATAGTAAGATAGTGGAGGGTTCACTATAATATCCTTATTGATTCAAAATCATCAGTTACATTGAACACATAGAGGATCTAGGATTTAAACCTGCCAAATAACTAGGCATCGATCTCAATTGGGTATTACTCTGTTAGATATTCACTAATTGATTTGTGAATTTTAATACGAACAATGTTGTGGAGTCTGTACTAAATCTTCCTAGTCATTATCACCATGTATATATGGAAACGAATCAAGAAAATATATACATCCTTATTGTAAAAAATAGAATGGGAAATAAAATATATTTTACACCCAAATATTCTTCATATTGTTCAAAGAAGAGTAAGACATAGAGGTAACAGTGTGAATTAGATGTTACCTATTTTTCATGTGGAAAGAGGGGCCACTGGGAAAAATGCACACAACCAAAGAAGTAAGGGTAATCATCAGATATGTTTTTTATTGATTAAAATTTCTCTATTCCTAAATACTATTTATTAGATAAAAAATGTGGGTCATACACTTGTATTAAAATAGAGGAATGATATAGATTCAGAAACACATACCAAGGTGAGGTAGATAATGAGAATCAAACAGATACAAACTCACAATTGTAGCTATTAATAACTATTGACTCATGTCTCAAAGTGTGATGAACTTGTTTTGGATTGCTTTTTATTATTTTCCATCAGTTACCAAAAACATTAAAATTTTTTCCAAAATGGATACACATGTATTTGTTTTCAAATTTAGAAATAAATAATTATTTTTTTATAATGATATCATTTTCTATGATAAGGATGGTTTATTTAATTAGATTTATCTGTAGGATTACATTATCCATGTAATGGAAATCAATAACAATGTTAATTCACATCACTCATACAACACCGAACATAGAATCACTGGCCTGGTTATGTAAACAATATATGTTTCACTAAATTATGTCAACATCTGTATATAGATTAATTCTAACTTAAACCAATTGGTTTGTGTAGATTAAAATATAAAAATGAAAAAATAACCATTTAGTGAGAATGGTGAAAGGGATAAGGAATTTATTGAATTAATATATAAAGATGTGTGTGGAAAATTTCTTGATGATGTAAGGGGTTGGTCCTTTTACTTCCTAACTTTTACTATTGATTTTAGTCAATATAAATTTGTCTATTTTATAATTTATACGTGGAATTATATAGATAAATTTAAGGATAACAAGAAGAAAGTTTAGAGCCACCTTCGTAAGAAGATAAATAAACACTGCTCCGGATGTGGTGGGGAATATCATTATCAAGACATCATCGATTACTTATTGGATATTAGGATATTATCCCAACTCACACATCCTTATAAAACTCTTTTGAATAGAATAAGTGAAATGCATAACCAAAAAATGTGGGATATGGTGAGAAATATAATGAGTCATTTCAGTCTTCCATTATCCTTTTGGGGATATGAATTTGAAACATTATCATATATGCTAAACCAAGTAACAACTAAACCAATAAATGGGATACCATATGATTTTTTCAAGTTGAAGAAAAAATATGATATAAAATTTTCATGTACATGGAATATATACGTTTTAAGGCTTCTTCAGGTATCAAATATTTACCTTGAGGAACAATGTGTACAATTATTGAATACCCCATGGAAAAAATTGGATATTAACTATACAACCCATTAGAAAAAATGTTATAATGTAAAGACATTCCATATTCCATGAGAAGGATAAAATTTATAAAAGATATAGTGGTAGTGAGATATACATCAACGAAGATGAGTCTTAGCATACCAATTAATTGGAAGAGGAACTAATTCCACAAATCCACATGGAATATGAAACCATTTCTAAGAAACAAGTACATCTTACGAGTAAAAGTAATATTACAGGACCATAATTTGTTTTCTATCCACGAAGGATGGAGACCTGTTATTACTTGTTTATAATTTTCATCTAATATAAAATAAATAATTAATAGTAATAGATGTTTCCCAGTGGAAAAAAGCCAGGAAATATAAAATGGATTCCATGTACCAAAACCCAGTCATGATATTGGTAGAACATCCAGTTGATGTAAAGAATGTTCGTTGAAAATAGTTATTTAAGAATAAATTTTATATGGAAGGAAAATTCAGTTCCTATATTTTGTGGCTAGTTACAAAAGGTTTTAAACAATTTCAAGACATTAAATGAGATGAAAAAATTTAACCAGTTGCAAAAATGATATCCATCAGAATTATACTTCCATTATGGCATACCATGACTATGATATTTGTAAAAAGTATGTCAAAATAGACATCCTTAATGGGATTCTATTGTAATTATTCTATATGACACAATCTAATGGCTATATGATTCCAAAGGATTTTAATATGATATCCAAATTGAAACAATTCTATTTATATATTAAAAAATTATTCGTAGTCATTGAAAATTTATTTTGATGAGTCATGAATTGAATTTTTTTTCATAAATAATGATTTTTATCCTTCTTTCTACATATTATTTAGTGGGTGTACAATCATTTTATTAATATTAAATGTTGATGACATATTACTCATAGGATATGAAATAATAGTCTTTAATTTTGTTAATACATGGTCAAATGAATGACTCTCTAAGAAGGAATTCGGTTTGGCATCAAATATTTATGGGATGAAGAACCATAATGATATATCCAAGAGGGTTATAAGCCTAAGTAAAAGTATTTTTATGAAAATATAAAAATGAGATTTAGTACAGAATAATTGAACAATGTATTGTTTCTAGCGGGACATTTAAATCATCATTCCAAGAAAATGTGTCGATAGACACATGAGGAGAGAAACCGAATGAATGGTCTTTTATACACATAAATGTATTGATTGATCATGTAGGTTTGTATATATAATATTATAGATGTTTCATAAACATTGAGTGTTGTAGGAAGATATAAATCTAGTCATGGTGAACACAACTGGATGGTTTTCAAGACTATCCTTAATTACCTAAGTCGTTCTAATGATATATTCCTGGTCTATAGAGGAGATGAAGATTTAATCATCATATGATATGATGTTGTTTTTTATAAACTGATATAGATGACATGATGTCACAAATCGGTTACATATTCACATTTAATGGGGGGTGTTGTGAGATATATTATCTCAAAGAAGGAAGCATTCACAAAATCTTCAATGAAATATGAGTATATTGTGTCTTCATGAACTGCCAATGAAGCAATACGGATGTGAAAATTAATCTATGATATTGAAGTGGATCCTCAAATTAAATATAATATTACAGAAAATTTTGATAATAATGTAGTGTGAGATCTTTTAATAGATCTGGGGTCACATCAATGGATGAAGCACATTATTAAAAAGTATCATCTCTTGAGGTATTTTTCACACAGAGGTGAGGTTGTAGTGAGTAGTAGTTTCATGGATGAAAATGTGGTAGACCCCTTCAATAAACCCCTCACATAGAAGAAACAAGATTATCATGTGAGGTATTGTGAAATGAAATTAATAGTTAATTGGATCTAGTCCATTCACACCATTGATCATGAACTATACCCACGGTATTGATATATATTTTTGAATAAATATAGAAAAATAATCGGAAACTGGGTATCCATAGAACCATAGGCAGTATAAATTACTAAAGTTAAACATGTGTTGAAATATGGTAGAAAAAAATAAAATACAAAAATTATTAACAAGACCCATTCATTGTAAATTTTTAATTTATCCATTATTTTTGAATTTGTGAATTTTGTAGAATAAATAAGAGTAAATAAATAAATAAATATTTGATTCATGAATGAATTCGTATTCTTGTAATTGTTCAATGTTCGACATGGTATAAAAAAATTTGTTGAATAACAATATATCATAACTCAACATTAGTTTAATCCCAAATTTAGAATGATCTTATTTTATAGTCATTGGTTTGATCTATGAACTATGTTAGCATAAAATATCTCAATATTCACGACCTGGTACTATAATCTATTATCATATGCCTATGATCTACAACAGTTCCTTTCTTGGTCTTCAGCATTTTTTGAATAACAATATTATTAACTGATAACCAATAATTTATATAGGATTTATTTATATCCTGAAAATTTATCAAATTACTAAACAAAATTAATTTATTTATTTATATATCTACATAAAACCATGTGTAACCTAGTCATCATACATGTTCTATGGTTATGTCATGAATAGGGTAATCATAGATATCTACATTCAATTATGATATCACATTTATGATATGAGACTCTTTTTGGATATTATTCAACATTTTGAAGAAACCTATGTACACCTGATATTAAAATATTTATCCTTTTAATTATAAAATTCCATGAACACAAGGCATTAGAGCCTCAAACAATCGTTGTACATAACATTGTAAATAATATGATATATAATTCAAATATATAAAAAAAATAGACAAATTATATTCTCACATCCTAAATGTTTTTTTCAGGAAAAGAGAAAATGAAAACTCAAAAAATATGTTTGTATTAAACTCATATCTGGGTCTCCTAAACCCAGGTTTTCTCATATAGACTCGCTTGAAAACACTGAATAAGTACCATGGTAATCACTCACAAATAGAGGGTTTTCTCATGTTGATCCTTCATCTCCATCAGACACTCTCCAATGGTATCTGTATCCTTGTTGTCCATATCGCTATAGATGATAACATGGGACAGGTCGTGCAAATACCTCCTCAATTACAAAACATGGAAGACCACATGTTCCCAGTCAAAATTTGGTGGAAGATATAAGTGGTATTCCATCTCAAAAAAACATTGAAATATCATGAATGGACTAATGAATCTAAAAGATAACATTCCACCCCATTCAAATATCTTCAATACTTGTTTAGGTGATTCCTTCAAGAACACATGGTCTCACTCTTAAATTTATAAAGGCAATTTTTTTTTGTTTTTATAAATTTTTTGATGACGCTATGTATCCCCCATCCACTCATGGATGATCATCATATGTTCTACCATATCTCCCACCAAATTTGTGGCCATGAGTGTCGACTCACATGGATTAATTCAACAGAGTTGTGAACTTCAGTTTTGCCAATAAAAGTCATCGAATACAACAATACTAATGGTTGAATGGTGTTTATTGTTGCACACAATCTTTAATTAGTGTATGTGTTCCTCCTAACTATAGAAAAAGTATAAAATGAAATCCATAAAATTTCCTACAAAAAATGAATGGTAAACTTAGTCTTCCAATCAATATTGGGGTGAAATGTTGTGCTCAAACTCAAAAAAGATCTAATGGAGTCCAAAAATCCTCATCATAATAGTTATGTTAAATGATAATGATAGTCAGAAATAAATCCTCGAGTAAAATATGATAATCCAGAATATCTCCTAAATGTAAAGGATTCCCAAAATTTGTACTGAACTCTTCTCATAGATATCTATGTAGTGGGTCGACATGGTGGGTCAGTATACGATCACACAGATGGAATCATGTCCTCTAGATCTTTGTGGTAACACATTCATGATCTCTATAAATATCCCGTCCCAAATATATAGTATATCATCAAGGGGATGAGCTAAACACATTGGAACATGCTTCTCAACCTTCACTTGTTGACAGTTGAGGCATCAAACAACAATATCTACTAAACCATTCTTCATACAAGGCCCCCAAAACTATTGTAGGATGTCTTAGCACATCATTTAGAATTAAATTTTCACCACTAAATGGGATGTATGAATCACTCTCATCAAATACTCCGAAATATCATTGGTTCTGATATATGTACTCATAAAAGGATGGCATGTTCCCCTCCTCGAGAAAATATATCAGGAGTGCATCTAGTGGATATCAATGTATCTAAGGTCTCATAGTCAGTATAATCACATCGATCCTCCCTCATAAAATATTGGAGTTGGGTGTGACAACCATATATTATATATATTATGAACCATCCTTTTCCATTATGGATAACTAAAATGACGCTAACTACTTTGAAGCCTCAGTCAATGACTAAGAACAAGATCTCCTACTAAGGGAATCATCCACCATGTTCCCATTAAATAAAGTATAGACTATTTCAATGTCATAATATTATAGGAAGTCCAGCTATTTCTTTTTCTAATGTTATGGTACATCTATGAGAAGACATTCATTAGACTAGTATTGTTAGAGTAACTGATAAGCATCTCACCATAATGTAGTGTTTCAACATTTTTAGGGTGAATAGATACACATAAAACTACAAAACATGGGTACATAGTATTATTAAGGTTGTCTCGATAGTTGAGACTCATATGAAATCACTTCTTTCCAGTTCATTTAAAAAAAGTCAGACACCTAAGACATCATAGAACTTGACATACTCCATAACATCCTATTGAAACATCAGTATGGGGGAACTCATCTTCCTCTGTCATACCACATGAAAATCCTACTTGTAATTCCCCTTCCTCGTGAAAGGTGACCCTTTCTGGGATAAGGAATTCAATATTACTGATATCCTATAGAAATTTAAAATGAATCTGTTGTATTAACCTTACAACCAAAGTAATATCTACACTTACATATTTCTCTCGGGTGGAACTTAATAAAACACTACCTCATCTTTCCCAAACTGTACTATTACACCATCATCCGAGATGAAATTTCCTACAAATTAAACATATTAAATCAAGAACTAACACTTCAGGATAATATCATAAATATGATTCTCTTGGAATATATATAATTCCATATCCAATTGTCTAACATTCTCCTCCTTAGATATTGAATACAATATAATATCTTCAACAAAGACCACTATAAACATATCTAATAAAGGATCAAATATTTGAATCAAAAGTACCATTAAGACAATAGAGTAATTTATCACACCAACAATCAACACCAAGTACTCATAGTCACTATTATGACCTCTTAATGTGAAATTCTTCAAATTATCATCCTCTAAATCAAACTGGTCATAGAATGATATAATGTAAATATTCACAAACAATTACAAACCTCACAACTGATTATAGGGGAATGAACCCTCAGTAGTGGATAATTATTCTTCATTATCACCTAGTTCATGTGACAACAATCGAAACACTACATCAATCACCTATCTTCCTTCTATGTGAAAAAATATGAATTTAACAATGGGAAAAAATGGGTCTTACAAAGAGATTAATTTTATAGTCCTCAAACTAAAACATCATCTGTCAAATATGTGTTGAAGATATCTGATTATATGGTGTAGATATTAAATTCATCCCTAGGTTTTAGTTAAGGTGGAATTCGATATATCGATGGGGAGATATTCTTGAAACATCCTCCGGAAAAAATCCCCCATATTATTCCACCACTTTAGAAAAAGAAATTTCCATAGAACCCACAACAAAAATAATATGGTTCAACTTGTGAGTAATCAAATGTAACCTCTAACATGTGATCTCAAAATACTGCACCTAATTTCCTTCTCACCCATGGTAGAAAACCTCAATTCACCTCTATGGACAATACACTTCATCTGCTTAGGAATTTCAATTTCGAAATAAATTTTTGATATACAATCCATACCTTGGAATACATACTAAGGCTTTATCCATGATATAAAGAGATCCCATAATAATATCTCACATCCAATAATTAGAACACACTATTGGAAAAGGTTTTAAATCATCTATTTACAATCGGTCAATATCTCCAAAAATAAGGGTCGAGCCAAAGGCTCAACTGAAATCTCTATGTCTCCAACTAGATAAATCATATGAAATTAGTGGCTAGAACACATATTTATCAGTACTATAGAGAATGTAAATAAGTCATATATCATACCACATATAATCCCATGAACCATTATGATATTGGACTCCACTACCTACAATTATTCCCACCCCTGGCGATCGGATATGTAAGACTAGTGGGGAACACCTAGAAGTGGTGGTAGAAATTGGTCAAAATAACATCCACTTTCTGATGCTCTATATAGTCCATTACCATTCCCACCACACATTGGACCTCCCTTCTTTAGAAATATTTTCTATCTACTCTATTCATTTATGATCTCTTATTCAGATTTATAATGGGTTCAAAATCATGAGGAAGATATCCTTCATAGTATAATGAGAAGCACAACCTCTGCCTCTACTGAATCAAGTGGTCTTCAGATCCCTGAACCAATGATCCTTTATCATAGGTCTTCCTCTTCAAGAAAATCACATATGTATATCCCTATATCTGATGCCATGTACTAGATTCTGATGTAACTTCTAATAGGTTCCCACAAAAGGAAATCTTTATTGGTGCCAACTCTGACATGATGTTCTCCATAATAAAAGAAGTCTTTAGAACTCAACATTGGTTGGAATGAAAATAGATATCAATAAATCCTTGATAAATTTATATAAGAACTGATCAATTATCTATGATCTAAAAAACACATCTCTCATCGTATCGAGGTAGTATCATGGGTGATCTGTAAACTTCAATACATACACGTTCTTGGTAACACTGCTTTGTTGTAAATGTAAATACTCCTTGATAAGAACTAATTTCAATATTTTAGGACAAAATACTTAGATAAATAGATGCTCAAAATATGACTTAGATATAGTTTTATTATCATCCTACTGAGATAACAGCCTCCACCATCTCCTGATAGAGCCTTGAAAAATATTTTCTATAAGGACCACCATCTAATATATTTGATTCCTCACAAGGAAGGAACATATCTGACTACATCTAACTATTCATTGGTTTCTTGAGGGTCTAAATCAACCTGTAACCTACGAGATTAAAACCTATAAAAATCATGTAGTGAACTGAACTTGTGTGATTACCTGACCATTACTTAAAATTATAAATGATGCTCTATGAGATGTGAAAATACTAGAAAAACACATAGAGATACCACATCCTATATATTCCCCAGTACTAATGAATCAACACTTACTGGATCAAACTCATTATCAATCCATATAATTTTGGTTGGAAATCATCATGGAGTTATCTTGATAATAAACTGAACACAAAATGATCAATGATTATATCGTGAATGATGACTCGAGATGGGAATGTAATCCATAATACATTTCTATAAGTTGAAATTACCAACATTGTTTTCTTCAAAAATTTTATACATGAAAAAAAGTCAACAAATTTTTATTAGTGTCTTGGTGGATGGATTTGTTAGTCTCTACATCATCACTAGTGACTATATCCTAAAATCTGAAATCCAAACATAGTAACACTATTTCCAGAAATATAGAACCAACCATAGATCATGAAGAAATATATACTTAGATCATATGGTATAACCTTCCTCTGATACCACTATTTAAAGACCCAACCCATTAGGGCCCACTTGACTAGTTTTAATACATGCGTGACTTCTCCAAGACCACCTCTAATGGGACTTCGGTTGGGGACCACTGTTAGGTAGGAAAATATCACACATGGGGGGCATTAGCCTAAGTACATACACATAAGTACACATTTCCAAACACATAAAATAATGAAATTCCAAAAAACTGAAACAAATGAATTCTTATTTCCAACCCATTAGCAGAGTAAAAAATAATATACCCAAAATGAAAAGATTACAAATAAAAGCCCAAAAAACTGAAAAGTAGTCGAACCTACTCATAAGAAGGGGACCGCCATCAAAATCAACACTCAGTAAAAATATATATCAGTCAATCCTAATATAAACTCTTCATAACGATGATCCTCATAGGACTTCATCAAAAGGTATATTTTCTCTATATGAAATTAAATGTGTGGGAAAATAAAATGATGTGGTTATTATAAAAATACTAATTAGGACACCCAAAAATCACTAAGCATAATACATCAAGAGTATCCATGTATTAGTAGAAATAAAACAATCCAAACCCATATATAATCATAATAGAGAACCTGTCTCAAGAATGTCTAAACCATCACTGATAGCTATACTATATATCATGGCGATTATATGTAATGATTTTTCATGGAGTACTCACTCCAAATCCAGTATATCACTAGTGATGCTCATCTAATAACTCTTGATCATTGATCACAACCCAAGAGGTTTTCATTTAATCTATTATGATCTCATCATCTATGTAGCGAATCACACCTAGGGCCATTACAGGAAACCACAAACCCTAATGGATCATACTACTATATGGTGGATCAATGTCCTATACATGGTGGCCATTCAAAGACCACAAAACCTACCTAGGGATGATAGAGAATCCCACCCTGGTCCCACAGGGGGATACATAGAACTCTATCCAAAATTATAACCATAGAGGGGACCACATTCTTGTGTCAATGATGCAATGCCTCACTGTACCATCACTGTAAAGGAACATGGTATCATACACAACTGATCATGTCCTATAATAAAGAAATGATGGGCACCAAATATCATCATAGGGATTACATGGTGTGTACAAGGAATACACGGTGTGTGTCTAAAACCCCTGATCTAATCATGTATTATCATCTCAAATAGCATGTAATCCTCCACATACACAATGTTTCCCAAAGGCTACATGATATTTTGAGGTCGGTTGACACCCTATATGTGTCATCTTTCTAGGCTCATGTGTCCCATTTCTTGACCATGTATAGTGGATAGGACCATGTAAAATGACCATGTTTTAGTACTAGTAAATTTCCATACACTCTACCTATGTCAATATACATCGTCGTGTCCATAACCTTCTACACCTAGAGTACACATCAGGTTGAAAGCATCAGGTCACAAAATGTGTGACACATGTCACATGGCATGTGATATTTTAAATCTACGCATACCATAACTTCACATACAAAGGGTCTGATAGGGTTTGTATCTATTAATAACAAGCCTTGTAAAATATCATATATAGAAACTCACAGTTCATTATGCACAATATCTAAATACACTACAACCTTTGATCTACACATTAATCATGACCGGAATTGTGGATCTTATATATATATATGTATTTAGGAAACTACACTTTGGAATACTACTATAAAATATGATCATGAATCACCTATGTTATATCATTTCATCACAACACTTTGTGCTTGGAAAACATAAACACCTAATCTATCCCCTACCAGCCTATGATTTCCCTCCTTCTTTGTCTCACCTCAATCTCAAAATCGATCCTGAACCACAATCATGGTATAAATTTATTGTGCTGATGAACTATCATGAAATGATATGTTATTAGGTTTCCTTTGAACTGTGGCCTGTATAAATTTATCATGACTACTGTGATAATAAACCATAGGGAAAACCAAAAACCTGAGGAACAAACCTCGGAATTTATTCCATTTGTCCTCAATCTATTGTTGTAGAATATATGATGAAAGAGAGATAATAAAAAATAGTAAAATAAATCATTTATTGATGGAAACATACATTATTTATTTGTGTAATTTATCAATGTTCAACACATAATAATTAAACAATGTGAATCCACATAAATCAAATGTCATACATTTAGTTTACATAAATCACTAAAGATAAAATATCTTGTGCAATAGAGTTTTGTGAGACCCATTAACTCTGTTGTTGTTACAAATAGATGTGGTATCTATCTGGTCCTTTGATTTTTTATCATATCTCAATGGTCACCAATGAAACATCTCTATGTATAATGGGACACTCGAATAACCATGAAATTTACCCATAAGCAGGTATGTATAGTGGATGGATTGTGGGCATGGAAAATTAATAAATAAATAAAATAAATTTATTTATTTATTTATTTATACAACCATAAAAATGCCTAACCAAAGAGTAAGATTCACTCCATGGTTTTAGTGTTCCTAGGGTAATATTTTTTCTCAAAATAGAATTGAGATGATTTATTATTTGAGAGACTTTATTGAGTTTTGTACACTTATTCATGAAAACTACATGGTCATAATATTAATATTTGTAATATTCTTGAAATATAAATTTTGGGATCCTTGGCAACGGAATCTCACACCACATCAATACCTATCTCTGAAAATATTAATATATGTTTTAAAGCATTACATGGAAAAAATAGAGATTTTATGTTGATCATGTTATCATCATTACAATAATCATGTTAATTTCAAAAGTATCATATTTATTGATTTTGAACATTTTTATAACCATTCATATGAATAGGTTAAGATACATAATAACTTCACATCAAAGAGATGGTAGTTCATATGTAAGCATGGGTGATGTTTCCACATTTTTATTAATGAAACAGACTTAGGATAATTAATAAATAGCCATTATATAAAAATAAATTTATCATAAATATCATATCTAGATTCATAAAATCACTCATTATAACCATAAATCTGATATGGTGGTGGAAAATGAATTAAATCATTATGTGGACTTAGTAACACACAAATATGGTCAAGTTATCAATTTATTATCCATTTGGTGGAATGTAGGTGCGAAACAGTTTTCCGAAATTCATAATAACATATCAATATGTTGATTATTCCATAATCATTATGGTATGATCTATAAAATATATTTAGTCGAAGTAGATGAATAAATATTCTTTGAATGAGTCATGTAAGAAGATTACATCATTAATCATTCCTAGGATTGACTTAAGGGAAGCCTAGAGGTTCAATAATTTAGCAGTGGAATACAGTAATGAATTATGGTATGTATTTTTGAAGATATTAGAATAATACATTTTTAATAATGATGTATATGATTATCCTGTTTATATGTATGGAGAGGGAAATTCAGAATTACTTAAAAATATATAAAATCAAATAACGTATTTCAAAATTAAAAAGCATTAAAATATCAATGGATTTAAATAAAAATAGTATAAGGTAAAAATATAATAATAAAATCAAATTTATATTTGTTTTGGTGTCATTTTAACTTTATTATTTTTGTTGACCCTTTTGTTAATACTTTTCATTATTAACTATTGTAACACATTTGATAAACATAAAGGGTTTTATATGTAATTTTAAGGAGAAAAGTTACTAAAAAGGTTCCATAGAAAGAATTTTAGACAACATACCCTCCACATTTTAGTATTTTAATATTTTTGATATTTTTAATTCATTAAATAAAACATTAGTTAACATAAATATAATTCAAGTTATTTCTTGGACTATTTTCTAAATTTAAATTTAATGTCCACAAGTTAAAAATGGATTTATAATATAAATTTAATTAGAAGATTTTATGCATTATTATAAATCATATAATGATTTTAACCCCATAATCAGTCAAAATATTATTTCTTTTATGTTTTTTAAAATAATGTATTAAATGATTTCTACCATTATCACAAGCACTAAGTGAATGATGCCTAAGAATTTAAGGAAATTATACAATCGTCAAAAATTAATAAAAATTACCTTCATGAAAATAATTTATTTGTTTTCCAATTAATCATTCATATCTGATCATAACTTTTTTTCCTCCATGTGAAAACATATATGTGAAATTAAATCCATGAGAGTATGATTTTGTATTTATTATTTTTGTAATATAATATAAGGGTTATAATCTAATGAATGTTTCCTAAGACTACTATATATTCATATATATGATGTTTTTTTAAAAAAATCCAAAAATTGGATAAATTAAAATTCCATAAAGCTTATAATTCTTTACTCTTTAGTTTTAATCCATTTTTACCTATTTTCCAGTTATATAGTTGACAAATACTTATAATGATCGCCATTCATAATGAACAAAAATAAAAGGGGTCTATTTACCAAAATTAATCCTCTTGATAAAAAAATGGAATAAATTCTTCATCATTAAATTTTATATGTGGAATAAATTAATTTTAATGTTAGTTTATAAAATTTAAGCAAAAAATGGTATTTAGAAAAAAAATCATTTTTTAGCCAAAATATAATCATATTCCAAAAATCAAGTATAATACTAAATATTATGTAATTAATTAAATAATTTATAACTTAATGAAGTTAATTTTTAATTTATATATAATTAATAACATAATGGAAATTTTAAATGACATTATTTATTGAAAATAAATAATAATTTTACAAATAACATTATTTTTGACTATTCACATAAAAAGAAATCCCTTCTAAAAAACCAAAATATAAACATAAAATAATATTAAAATGTTAATTTAAAAAATTATATTAATTTAAATAAAAAAATTTATAAAAGAATAAATATTATTTATAATTATTTAAAAAAAATTCATTGAATACCCAATTTTGATGAAAAACATATTTATGTAGTATTTAATGACATTACTAAAAATGGTGTACATATTTATATTGAATTAATTTGTAAATTTTTATTATTTTAAACCTAAAATTATTCTTTATAAGGAGTCTATTACTATTCATATCATATAATATAATGGTTAGGTTATAATAGTTACATTTAAATAACAATATTTTTTATAATATTTCTATTTTTTAAAGCATAGTTTTTTGTGTTAAAGAAATATATCGAGTATAATAATATTTTAATCTATACTTTTGTGTTATTACATTCTACCCCATTAAGTAATTGTCTTACTAAAACTTTTTATCTCAATACTCTATATATCAATATTATGAAAATCCTCTATTTAAAACACATATTTTACAAATGGAAAATAATATATCCATTTGGAAGGGAGAAACAAAAATGTTGCCTTAAATATCATATATTTGTGTTCCCATATATGGTTGAAATTAGGTAAAATTGAAAATGTATACATTGTGGTTAAATATAATTCTTAATGACTAATGTACGTTGATATAGAACACTATCATGATAATATTAATTACTAAAAAACCCATATGTTGGTGAGGATTGAAAATGACCGTAAATTATTTTGGAATAATAATAACAGTAAAATAAATTGAATTTTTTATTTAATTTTTCCTAATTTTTTAATTATCATTCCCTGGAATATGTGAAAAAATGATTTTTTCAAATCCATAATCCCAATTTCATCCATTGGATAAATGTTTCAAATATTTTCCACTTCTTTTAATCAATTATTCTAATGATAAATGATCTTTAGGATTTGTTTTCCTTGACTAAAATACTAAAATAAAATTATAGTAGTTTAAAAGATCTATAAAAGTTTTTAAATTAATTCCTCCTATATCTATTCAATTACTAAGAACAAAAATGTATATTACATGTTTTGATTAGAAATATGAAAAAATTCTCATTTGAAAAATTAAAATTAAGTATTTCAATAATAATACACAAAGATATTCTTAATTAATTAAAAATATTAGTGAATTCCCAAAATCCTATATTAATTTATAAACAACATTAAACAAATAATGTCTGAAAAAAATTAGACTATTAAATTTACCAAATAAAGATAAATTTTATCCCCAAATAAAATAATGTAACTCTTAATGCAATATACCAAACACATGGATATATTGATCATATAATCTTCAAAAAATGATATCAATTTCCAAAAATTTCATAAATATCTAATGAACATCAATGAAAACAAATATTCATCCAAAATATTAATCAATATAATATATTCCAATAATTAAAAAATGAAATGAAATTCATAAATCACATGGTTATCAAATAACATGACAATTGTGGGGTCACAAATACTATCTTGTTTAATATATCAATATTAATAAAATATTTTCTCCAACCAAAAGCCGTTATAAATTAATAAAACACATATTAACCCTAAGAAATAGTAATCACTTTATCATGTTTCTATATACCTCCATAATATTTCCATTCCATAAAATAATTTTTCATGTTTATCGATATAAATTATTTTATGTATTCATATTCAAAAATATATACTAATGAAGAAAAAATCCTTGGATTATTCATAATCATCATAACTTCTATAACACACCATAATATCATATAAAAATTTCATAATTCTCTAAACCAACATTATTTAAAAAATTAATCCTTCAAATTTTTTCATAAACCTATAATGATATTTTTTCATATGGTTCCTTAATTATTTTTTATTAAAATGAGAAATTTTAGTCATGCCCTAAGAATCATCCCTCTAAATTCAGTCATGTTTATTACATTTATCAAATGATATTATATAAAAATAATTTATAACATTCATCTACCATCTTTATTCTTTTTATCATTAATAGTAAAACATTTACCCAAACAACTTATCGATCCCCTTCATAAGAATTCCTCATAAGACATTAATTTGTAAAATTCCCATACATTGCACAATCAAAATATTGAATCACATATGATACCTTGTGAAAACCATTATTCACATCCATCTAATTAACTAAACTATTCATTTATTCCATCATAATTATAAATCTTTATTAAAGTGTTTCCCACTAAAAACCATTATCGTATTCTATTAAGACATTACCTTGTATACTTATTTCTTCATATTATACATGGAGGAAATTGAATAGTCATTCATTTGTGATCATTATTATAAATACCTGACCTAAACCACTAGGTTTTCATTAGAGATCCATATAACCTATTTCATACCTCATCACATTCAAGATGGTTATGATAATTAGTGAGGGTCTAAGTCCACTAGTGGGGAAATTGTACCCACAATATTATATCATTTAAAAAATAATAATATATTATATATAACTACGTTGAGTAAAAAATGTGAATGAAAAATAATACTATATATAATACGTATCAGAAAATAAATTAACAATATCAAAATATCGAAATAAAAACCTTGGTAAATTTGAATACATATAAATAAATAAATAATACTACTCCATCCTATGGTTTATGTCCCATTACCACTCCCAGCTCCATGCTCAGGGGCTCACAAATCAACCATAGACCACATTACCTTGAAAAGTTCTTTATAAATGAAGTATTATTATAAGTAAAAATTCTCGTATTGTTTGTTAGTGATAAAACCCATTAGTTCACAACTAACAAATCCTCATGATTAGTTCACACACAAAATATTGAATAACATGATAATAAATAAAATCACAAACAAGATTTATTTTCAATCATCCATGCAATAATATTTCCTAAATAAACTCCAATTGTACCTACATCTTCTCCTTTCTATAAAATACCAATTTATCCATGAAATTGACCCCAATGATTGATCCATCATCCAATCTAATCATTATCCAACCACCAAAATGTCAAAAGTTAATACCATAATAGGCCATCAAACTGAATTACTATTACTTAATTCAGCTCCCATTGACTATCATGCCATACTATCACCTCATAGGTCTGATGACCTGGACTTTCATTTCCCCAAGTATGGACACCTAATCCATTATGGAACCCTATCACCTCATGGGACATATCACGAAAACTATATTTCACACAATTCAGGAAACATAAACCATTATTCCATGCCATCTATCCTTGTCCTAATATCTTGTCCTATGAAACATCTATACATGATCCCCCCATATGTTCAATGAGTGATGAAAGGTTCTCTTGAAACCATAGTAAAGTGTTTAAAAAAATAGATACCTAGTACAATAAATTATAATAGGGAATATCATATATTCTAACACATAGAATATAAGGAGTCAAAAAATTATATCAATAAATGAACATATTTTATCACACTCTAGAAGTTCAATTAATTTCCATGCACCAAATCCTATCATTATAATAATCATATACACGGTTAGGGGAGTTTTCATGTTTCTGGACACCTCATGTACAATAGATAGCTGAATTATTGTTAAAAGGGTTTTTTACATTTTTATGGGACTTGGGGTTCTTTCATGAATCATGACTAACCACATTCCCAATATATACACATTACAGGTATGTATTATAGTTAATTAATTTAATTACATGATGTGTGCTATCATTTTGGTATATAATTATATTTATGACTTAGTGCTATTTATATTTTCTATGCTGTTGTGATATATTTATTCTATAATAAATTATTTTGACATGAAATTTTTTTTTCTGTATTAAATTTATTTGACTGTGACTAACATGCATGGATGGAGGATATTTAATAATAATAAGATGGTTATTCATTGGGTTATGGGTAGGATACTAAGAGAATATTGGGTGAGCCCTTATATTGATTAGCATTCTTCCATACAACTATTGTTTACCTCCATGCATCCATAGTGATTTAGAATATTCTTCTTCGAATGAGACTTTTTGTTATTCCATATGATGTTTGTTGGGATTATATATCTAGATAAAATTCCCTGATTAAACATACTTCTTGTAGTAGGGGTAGAAGATCATGATCCCCCACCTACTACTATAGAATTTGATATGTGTCCACGTTAGCAGAAAAACCTTTCTCTATTTCCTACCATTGGAATAGGGGAACCAAATTCCATAGTTGACTACACCAAAGACTTATAGGTACATCAGCCTCCAGAATATTGGGGATCAAAAAGGTCCATGTGATATAGAGAAAAAGATAAATATCATTGATGTTTTTTTATCCTCATTAACACACTTGAGGACCAAAAGGTGAAGTTTATAGAATTCATGCTATTGGAACTACCTGGATATAGTCTTCTGTTATGAAATAGGATGTAATGTGGGAGGGTATCACTTAATACATATCAAAGGATCTATTCATTAGAGAAAACATTCTTGATATAATGAATATAGAAAAAGAATATCATTTCATGGAGCTATAGTAGGGATCATTGATGATATACAAATAATATATTTCATGCACTGAGATTATTTTATTTCTCCACATTTAGTCAGAAGTAAGGCCCAAAAGGATATGATTTTTTTTATTGGACTTTATCCAAACCTTATATAGTAGGAAAAGAGTTTCAATCTACCAAAAAACCCAGAGGTTCTTTGAAATGACTTGATTAATGAGATGGTTCTGGAAGAGTATTTATCTTTTTTTCCTCGACCCTTTAGTACATAAGGTGGTGGAGATATCAATACACTAATGAGTGTCTCATAAGGCATTATAGAGAATAATACTAGGCATGTGGAGTATATTACATTAATATTTTTGGATTACATTAATGCTTATTAATCACCCTAAAGAGGATTCCCAAAGTGATATAACAATGGTAAGGAATAAGAAAATAAAATCTCTTCTTCTTTACCTCATAGACCATGTTTATAATCAGAAAAAATGGAAATTCTTCCACATTTTATCTATATAGATTCATGGATAATGATTCATAGGGGTTTATAAAAAACATTATCTATAGCATTGGGATATGACCAGGGTCATCTACAGTAGGCTCAGATAATATCGAATTATAGTTCTCATGTATCTCACGGAAATAATTATAAATATGAGGAAAACCATGTATATTTGATGTATTAGAATTCAGTAGATTGTGCTCAGGGACTATCAACTATTTGTGCAAAATTCATGATCACTTCTACATTTTCTAATACCATTTATGATTCTAGAAATTACCATTCCATTATATTTCAAAAAATTATTTTTACAAATAATATACAGATCAAGTTTCCTCCTAAGTCATTTTACCCTAACACCCCAATGGGAATGAATGTAGATAGTTATTAACGATTCATAGAAAATCTTAAACTCATTTTTTGTTTTTGAAATGTATCAACCAAATATTTTAATAAATATTTCTCTTCAAATAACTTTATTTCATGAAAATCATGCATCACACACAACTGTGTGTTTAAAAGAACCATGAGACAGTGTTAGTATAAAATGACCATTATATCCCAGCTATTAAATTTTCAATAATAATTAATGATTACAAATTTATGAAATAAAAATAAATTTCCAACTCAATATTAATGTATTACTGAACTCATAAAAAACAATTACAAAATCTTATAAAAATTACATTATTCTTCAAAAATTCAGTTTCATAAAAAATTATTTATTCTTAATTTTATAAATATTTTGAAAATATATTTGAAAATTTGGATTTATTATTTTAAATCTGAACATCATAATTATTTTAAAATTATTTTTTCTATAATAATATCAACATTAAATTAATAGTGAAAATATTGTTTTTTGTTGAAAAATATATAATCATTTAAAGTCAATAAAATTTTGAATAATATTTTGGTTTAGAATTAAATAAAAATTATTAGATTTTTAATATAAATCCACTTATTGTCTTTAAAAATGATTTAATATATGAATCTATTATAAAAATGCTTTTATTTTAAAATGTTCATTTTTATGAAAAATAATTTTCCTAGAGGATTACATTTTTTTTAATTGTATTCTTTAAACTATGTAATTTCATTTTTTAAGAATGGATACAAAATTTATATTTATAATGTCAAAATTTGGTAAATAGTATTAATTTAATTTTGTATAATTTTTCTTGTAACCAATGTAAATTTTCTCATCATAATAAAGGGTAATTTATGTAATTTAGGATAAAAATTAATTATAATGACTATAAAATGATCCTGACACAGGTTAAATATTTTTGGAAGAATAGTGTTCAACAATTTACACCAAAGTATTGATTTTTTGACATTTAATAGACACTGTTTACAAAAATTGAGTAATATATTATTTAAATCAAAGAAAGAACCAAAATGTCATTTTTATTGTCTTTAATCTCCCGTATTTTTTCACATGGGAAAAAGTATATGATATGAATGAATGTAAATGTTAATTTTTAATATAATAAAAATATTTTCATGAAATATAATTTTTTGATGTTTTTTCTTCTTGGATGAAAATGAGTTATTTATAATATTTAATGTAATAAAAATTTAAAGATACCACATTCATGTTTAAAATAATATACTGTAATACATTATATAAATTTTACTATAAATTTAATTATAAAAAAATTAATATTTATCTCCATTAATATATTTTATTTTATATTTTTAGTAAATAAATAGCTATATTAGATTATTACAAAAGGTGGTGTATTAATTATTTTCTTAATTGAAATATCAAATATATGTCATTAAAATATTAAAATAATTATAATATGGAATAATTATTATATATAATTAATTCTATAAAATAACATAAACTATAACGGTTTTAATAAAATATTTTTTTCCAAATTTAACTTTTTCAATTAATATTTTAAAAAATCATATAATTGAATAGCGTCAAAATTGACATTATTAATATTTTATCAAAATAATGTATTATTAAATTATTTAATTTTCAAAAAACATTTTCAAAATTAAAAAATAATTATTATATGGTATGAAATGTTTACAATTGTTCATTTATAGTATAATTTACATAAAATGTAAAATGTATAATATTTTAATGGTGAAAAACTAGTTACCTTATTTAAAAATAAAATAGGTTAATTAAGGGTTAATTAAAATGATAATGTTTAAATGAATTCCAATATAAGTCAAAAATCAACTTGTCGATGAGATTACAACCATATCTCATCTCCCCATCAAATATATGACATACGGTTTTAATTTTGAATGATAATAAATTTATTTTAAATTAATGTTTTTTGAAATTCCAAAGGTTCCTCACACCTAGATTACAAAAGGACACCCCCTCCCTTATTTATTCACAAATCATAAATCCTTAAATATCCAAAATCACATAAACATTTCCTTTATAAACACCCCAATATAAATTCTATAGGTTCTATTATACTCATAATACATACTTTAGTGTACCTAAGAGGATATCTAGAGGGATCTCGCTAAAGAAGAGGTAATATCCTATACTGAATCTCTCAAGATCATTTTTTTGTTATACATCCTTTTACATTTTCCACTATAATTTAGTAATTACAGTTTAAAATATATAATAATATGTTAATATCAATATTGAAAAACCATACTCCAACTTTATCCATCTTGTAAAAACATCACCACACGTGTGTATGGGCGACCTACCATCTCAAGTCGTGGTGTAATCTGTATTTTAGCACCACATTACATTAGTGGGTGTGATGAAAAACTAATTACAATATAATTTTATTATGACATGATATTTATTATTAAATTATATAGAAGCCATCCACTATAATAACTTTTCACAATTAAGGAAACGGCTTCATAGCTTGTGCGTACATACGCCCAACCATCTCCATGACTCTATGTGAATCCATCTCCTTGATCCCCAATAAATACTTATTATGTAAATATATAAAGAATAATATTATATATATTAAATTTATTTCATTTTTTAAATAACAATTATATATTCTATATTGAAGAACCAGATCTTATATGACCAAATATTCAAAACAAAATGACATAGTTAACACCTAAAATTAGTTTAATAATGATCTATTATTAAACTAGAAATAGTATGATCACATATGATATAATAAATTTATATAAAATTTAAAATATATTATTAACAATCATTAATACATTATAGAAAATTTTATGATACATATGAAGGAACTCATACCTATGGTAATGGATAATTTCACAATCTCATTATTATACAAGATAGTATATTTTTATTATTTAATATGGAATATATAACATCCATATACATTTTAATTAAAAATGTATTCAATAATAATCATTCCATGATTAAATAAATTATTTAAATCTTTTGTACCAATGAATTATTTTATTCTCAATGGTATGTATTGAATATTTTTTAATTTTCTTAAATGATATACTTTTGACCTTTTCTGAAAAAAATTACAATAAAAATGTTTCTAACTTATTTGGCATCAATGAAAATTCAAGATTGTAAGATACCTTATTGACTTGAAGCCTCTCGTACAAGATTATAGGGTTATTTAAAAAGAACATGTCATTTTCAAATTGTGTGTAATTTAAAGTAATGAATATGTTTTCAAAGAAGAAAGGATATTTTCCTCAATAATTTTTTTTCATCTGTCCTATCCAAATTATTCTCTATCGAAGATTAAAAAAAATTTACTTATGTTTTACTGGAAATATTCTCCAATAATTATATTCTTATTATTTATATAAATGTTTTGTATTTATGATGGAATTATATTTATGAAACCCATTTCATTTTTGTGTGTTACGTTATGATTTCATGATTTTTATGAAACCCATTTCATCCATGGGTTTTTATATGATAAATGATTTATGTTCTTATGGAACAAATATGAATGATCTCATTATGAGATGGGTGGGACCTATATCTCCTTCAAATTAATTGGGTAAATATTTATATCTCAATAGGGAGACATGGGTAGAATAGTAAATGTTCTTGGTTCAGTAATAAAATGATGGAATGGGAAATGATCTTGGTTCAGTAAAACAAGGCCAAAATGGGATTGAACACAATTTAGTAAAGGAATTATTCCACTATAGAGGTATTCTAAATTATCATTCAATAATTTGTAAATGATTTTCTATACTTATGTGTATTCCAAAATTTCATTTCATATGTTATGATCTCATTAACTATGTTCTTTATGAACATATCTGATTTAACTTGTGACATAATATCATGATCATTGATATGCTGGATAAATTTTTTACATGTTTTCATTATGTTATCATGTCCAATGGTTAAGATATTATTGTTATCTACCATAATGATAATATTAGATCCCTAGTTATTATGTTTCTTTTTCCCCGGATGTGAAGATGTGTATTAATTATGATGTATAAAAAATGGGTTCTTGATATGAAGAAATAAGCGGGAGATGACGTTGATGATTTATGAATGAGTTGTTTTTCTTTGCAAGTTTCCAAAAAAAGATTACCTATACTGTCATGTAATTTTTTTATGATTTGAAATTAATGTTATTCTATTTTGAAGTAATATCTATTTATGATATTTATTGCTCATAATATATAAATAGGGAAATTTTATTGTTCTTATAGATGACCACCTTTGGTGTGAGTCTTGACATTGGATGTTTTACCCATTCCAGATCTCACATTTATTTCTATTTGAGATGGGTATCTTTTACATCACCCATGGGTGATAGGTAAGTGATGACTAGAAATTAGAAATAGTGTGGGGGTGGAGTCATTCAAGACTTGAGACATCATTGGATAATCACGTCATAGAGTATGGTCTTGGATCAATAAGTTAGATTAGTGAAAGCCCACATGTCTATTCCTTCAATCATGGATCTCTATAAATACATATTTCTGGGTGACTTCATGATTCCTCTCCCTGGTAGAGGAATTTACATTGAGATTGGGTTCACAAAAAATTTTAATACTCCCAAATTATATGGTTTCATTTGACTGAAATGAGATCAAGGTAATGTTTGAGGACTATGAAGATAAAAGCATTATCTTTTCCAATGCTTCACCATTTAGTGTAGCTATTATATGAACCAAGAAGGTGGATGGTAGTATTGAAATCTATGTAGATTATCATATGTTCAACCAGGTGATAATGAAGAAAATATATCCCTTTCATAAGATTTATAATATTTTTGATTTACTCTGGAGATCCTCGTGCATCTCTAAGATTTTCCTTAAATCATTATATCACTAGTTATGGGTTATGTAATATAAAATTATAAAGATGTAAATTTTGTGAAGGTGTGTGATATAAACTATCTTGGTGATGTCATTTCATCTCAGGAATGCACTTGTAGAGTAAATGGTTACCATTAACTAGTTATTTTACCCATTCAATGGCACATTATTTGTATTTTTTGTTGATGAAATCCTCATAAACTCCTCAAATCTATAGCAACAAGAAAAAAATCTTGAAATATTCCTGAGTAAACCACAAGCACATATGATTTATATAATACTATTTAAGGGTATGTCTTTGATTAATGAATTGATTAAATTGGGTCATGTTGTCTTTCAAAAATATATATACATAGACCAAAAGAATGTGGAGGCTGTGATTTCCAAGAAAAATAACAAAAAATTGTTTGAGATAATGATATTAGTGGTTTATAAAAACAATATCGATTTTTTATCTAGGGATTCTCAAATTTTAATACACTTGACTATGGGGATTAGGAAGATAGTGATGTTTTAGGGGTCAAACTCGTCTACAGAGGCATTTCATTGCCTAAAGAAGTGGTTCACCACAACGCCTATGTTCATATAAAAAAATATTTGGATCAGATACATTTTATACTATAATTAAAGTATTATATTATTGGGATCAGTACTGGTGGAGATAGATTGGTTAATTTTTTATTGTTCGTTCTAATTATTACCCCATGAGTGAATGTATCATACCCATGACATGGAGAAACAATCGGTGGTCCATTCCTTGATGTATTAGTGAAATTATATCTTATATCATAGGTTTGTCGAAAACCAATACTAGAAGTTCCTCCATTATGTCTTCAAATAGTGGGACCGTATTATAAGGAAGAGTATCAAGGATAATTATGTAAATAAACTTGACTTTGAAGTAATATATAAATTATGGAAAGGTAATGTCATTCCGGATGATCTTTTATGAAATATAAAGATTCCTCATAAGCATTGTGAATAGAAATTGGAAGAGAAGTGTTTATTGATGTTCTTTTTGCATTATTAGAGGATGGAAGCATCTTAGTATCAAGGAACAATGAATTATAAGGATTTTATTATCACATATTTATAATTAGATTGGGATAAGGATATCGATGAATCTAAGAATGATTGAAATGTGATAAGTTCATAACTAAGAGGTTGTAACTTGATTCCCGAGTGGTTGATCAATGTTGATGATGTTATCTTGCTATTTGAGCGTGTTTTAATCCCCACACTATCAGGGATTAACTGATGTGATACTTCTAGATCCTCATGTGGGTAGTATATATTAGATGGAAAAAGACGTATCTTGTATTAAATTGATATTTCAGGTGGACATGAATATAAAGGTAAAATTATGGGTTTATTTCATAATTTAATAACATATATACGATTATAGAAGACCACCAAATTATTTTCTATCCACATCCATTTCCCATGTAGTAGTTGGATGACAACACAATGTGATTTTTGAAGGGGTTACAGAAGACCCAGAGGATTTAAGATATTGTTTCTGTTATTGGAAATCAGTTGTCAAAGTTTTCTCAATTCCTCATAATACATGATATTTACTAATTAGACCATATATGAAAGAATTATGTCCATGATATTTTACACATACATGATGTTTCCATGAGCATTGTTTCTAAAAAATATGAACATTTTCAATCACAGTTTTTCTTAGAATTGTAGAAGACCTTAAGGACTCAGATACTATTGAGTATAGATTACCAACCCAAAAAAGATATATAGTTAGAGAATATAAATTGTATATTGGTGGATATTATTTGATATTACATCCTAGACTTTGGTGGATTATAGGATGGTCACAAATAATTGGTTGAGTTTCCATTCGGCAACAATTACTAGTAATAAATTCATGTGGATCAATATGTAGAATATTATATGAGGATATTTATTCACTACTGTGGTGGAACAAGTCCAGTGAGGTAGGGGTTGTGGGGCCCATTATTGTATAAGACACCTCCATTATTGTGAATATGATTCTTAATATGTTGATCACTTCTCATAGATGGAAGAAGTCTTCTTCCAACTGTAGTCACCTTTTGAGTTTACTATTGGTAACAATGTATTATTTAGATTAACTCCTTCGTTAAGACATTGACATTTTAAGAAGTAAGATATTGTGAAATTTCACTATATTGGACCCTTCACAATAAATGTGATTTTTGAGGATGTGGTGTACCATTAAAATATTCATTATCACTACTAAGGAATGCATGATGTGTTCCATGAGTCTCATCTCTGAAGGTACATGATTGGCCGTATACATATCATAAACTATGACGATATTGAGATAGTTCCAGATGAATCATACATGGTGTTACCTATAATGATTGTAAACAAGGGTAATAAAGTCAATCATCGGAATATGGTACCAATATTATATATGTTATGGTTTTACGGACAAATCCAAGGGAAAATTATGAGTGGGAGTATACTGTTCATGCGCAATGGACTGAGTTGTTTGAGTAATCCTTTGAATATAATTCATGAGTAGGAGAAGGAATTTAGGAGGTATTGTAACATCCTCTCTTGATACATTTCATGAGATTCATTTATTCAATAAATTATATGTTGTTTTTTCATAATTCAATTTTGTGTTCCTCAATTTTTGGTTTCATAGATTTTAGGGTCTAGAATAGAGTATGTTAGGAATACGATCTTAAAGGGAACATTGTGTCTGAAACAAGGCCACCAACTACCTGTGTCACAAGTAGTGGGTATAAAAAAAATTCACACCCCACCATCAATATAGTGGGATACATATAGATAGTGGTGATGGTATAACCTAAGTGCTTCTACCAGGAACATTAGATGACCAGTTCTATAAATCTAATGGTTCATTTAATACACCCAATGGTTTTTAATATCACATTATTTTACATTTTATAACTCCAAAATATGAAAATATTTCCCATATAATGATTTATTTATCTTACTCCTGGGTAATTATCCTATCCCACACATCTCCAATGAATTCATCAATATTTGACAAATCTAGTGACATTAGATAGGTTTGATCTTCTTCGATCTATTCCAAATCCTTCATCCTCCTTAATAGATTAATATAAAAAATTGTGGGATCTATGATTTTTATTATTATATGTATTATTTACCTTCTACCTTGGTCATGTTAAAAATTATACAGCCCATCCAATCTACTAGGTTCTATTCAAACCAACACATGGCTTTATGCATGCCTCCCTAGATGCAAGAGGATTCCAACAAGTAATGGGTGTCATTATACCTCATTGAGGAGACTATAACAATTATATCATTTCATTTACTAAAAATAAATAAATAAAATATAATAAATCAAAGTAATATATGGAAATAAAACTCCATTATTATCTTGTTGTGTGGGTCATGAAACTCACCTAACCTCGAGTTTTAAATCATAAAATGAGATTTTTGGTTTAGAATAAATACAAAACAAATCACTCCAACATAAGACCTTATTCATTAATCATCATAAAAATATCATTATATCCATTGTAAACATGGTTAATTTGGTTTCTCTCTATTATATCCACTGAATAAAAAATGAAATTCATCGTGTGAGAAGTAGTAACTATTGTGAAAAATCATATAATCCTGAAAATAATTCCTAGGATGTTTATATCCTAACACCTTCCTTCCAATCTATGGAAATTCTTATAAAATAGTACTCCAATGAATATCATATATTCAAATACTTTATAATTTTTTATAATGAAAATGTGAATTAACACAATCATATCCCCCAAGAGTGTAAATATGAGTGTGTAGTCTTTGGAACACTCATTGTTCCCCAGTGATGATTGAGTAAATACCAAATACACCCCTTTTAATTTTCTTACCCCTATGTGTTTCTGTTACAAAAATCCATCAACATTATAGTATATAGAAATTGATGTATTTTCATTTAAACAATAATCATTTATATAGAATAAACATGGATATTCTCATATACATATATTGATCCCAATGGTTCTCACTATAATATTCTCATCATAATTTCCTAAAATTAATAAAACCTACTATGATAATAGTTGTGGTGTCATAATAATTAAATAAATATATATCACATATTTTTATATGAATATTATATAAATCTCATAAAAAATCTTTCCCTATTACCATAAAGGTTTAATAACATTGAAAACATGGAAATATAGAAAAATTGCACAGAAAATTTGTACAGTATATCCTGTTAAACTCTTCACATCTATAACCCTTATTAGTGATAATATAATTAAAACAATTATTCATATCATTGGGACATGTATATGAAATAATTGTTGATCTTAGATCCATATTATGGGTATAAAAGGGATATATCAATATATAATAAATTTTCAATATAATATGAGCATAAGGGTATGGTATTATGAGAATAAAATGTCAAAATCATACCCATCAATTAAAATATATAAATCATGGAATATGTATTAGTTCATTCTTAAGATGTGATTCATAAAAGAACCAAGTATAATTATCCCTAAGACAAAATTATTATTATAATAACATTAAATATATAATTCCATAAAAGGTTTGGCATAATAATATTTTACAAATGAAATATCAATGCACACTATCAGGATCATCAACACATTTTTGACATAGTATCATAATGTAAAATCCTACAAGCTAAATAAAACAATATATTATGATTAAAATCTACCATGATAACTCAATAATTATTAATCAATGAATTGTATTCCTATAATATACCTATAATCATATAATAAAAATCATAAATATGTTTTCGACAATATCATAAAAATGATCATTTTCTAAAAACATAACATATGGATGAGAAAATTAGTTTCATCAATAATCATCATTATAAAAAGCACACATAGATAAAAAATAGGAATTGTATCATTGTATCATATCCTAATTGAAAATTAATTATCCAAAATTGATTTTTTTTAGATGAAAATACATTATAATATCACTGAAACATATGTTAATAATAATTATATTTTTAATTTTTCAAAATAACATTTTTATAATATTGATGTTATCATATATAGATCCGGAAAAATTATTTTAATATAGACATTGAATCTTTTAATTGATGAATAAATGAAAATATTGTTAATTATGGCATGAAAATCTTTTCATTCCATATATTTATAAATAGAACATTTTTTACATTGTTTGTAAAAAGTAAAATGTTCCTTTTTTATATAGTTACGAGAGGAAACCATTATAATAATTCAAAAGAAAGTAAAATATCTTTGGAAATAAATATTAAAAAGTATTCAAGTACGTTATATACATTATTTGATAATAGATTAGAGAACATGAACATGGACAAGAAATATTCTTATCCAAAAGAATAAACAGTGTTAGTTTTTTAAAAACGATTTTATTAATCACATAATTTTCTAAAGAGAGGGAATTGATAGGATTTAATGAAAACCTAAAAAATAAATTCAGGAGTATAGGATATATTGGGTTTAAAGAATAAGGATCATTTAATTTTCCATAATGGAAATTGGAATATAAACCATCTCTATTAAAATTCTATTGAAACATAAATAATTTATAGCTTGGGTAAATTTTTAATTATAACCCTTTGGATGAAAAATTTTCAATTGTATCTTTGAATGTAATGATTTTATAATGATAATTATTATCACATTTCAATAAAAAATTATATAAAACTCGTAAACAAAAATTGGTTTATAACATCAAACATGTCTCAGAGAAATAATCTTTAGATGAAGAACCCTTACCTTATGTTTCATTTGATTCTTAATCCCAATTAAAATTAAATAAAATAAATTAATAATTATTATAATTATATAGAATAAATATTTACATACATATAATATCAAATATAGTCCACTTATAACCTATCAAAACTATTTTGATTACAATTCTATATGATCATTTTCATTTCGGGTGTTGACTTTTTTATTTATCATATATATTCAGATTCGGTAGTTATAGTCCCTAATGAATTGTCATGGTATAATAATATACATAATTATAATAATTTCATAAGAATCATATTATTTTATTTTATAAATCTTTAGAACCAATCATATATAATTGTTTTTAAAAATACAATAGATCACTCTATTGAACCATTAGTGTGTACAAACACAGAAGTGATGTTTCAATTTTTTTATGTATGGAAGGAATGAAAATTAAAAAATAGTTCAACTATACAGAAAAAAATTATATAATAAAAATTATATATGTTATCTAAATATATCATATTTATGATCAATGTTAAGTGGTAATGTAAAATGAATAACATTGTTATGTTTAATTGGTATTACAGATGTATACATGAGCGATAGATTAATTTATAATTATGGAAAGAATTTGAAAAATGGTTTTCATGTTTTTATAATAACATATTATAATATTTATGATATTGGATTAATTATACTAGTAGTGGTATAATATATTTATTGGAAATATAAGAAGAAATAAATTTTACAATAGTCAATTAATGTGATTACCTATTCTTTGAGGGAACTCGCTTGGATTACTCATCAGGCATTCATAGGATGGTATCAGGTTAACACTAGGATATCAATAATAATGTGAAGGAATATAGTAAAGTATTATTTATAATACTGGATAATAAATATATTTTGATCACTGTGAATTTAAAATGAGTTGTGGTTTCCTTTTGTAAGTAAAGGGTGGAAACACATAGAGTTACATAAAATATTTATATATAATTAATGTATTTATCTTGTAAAAAACTCACAAATGGATATGGATTTTAATAAAAAAAATTATTTAAATAGTATAATTCAATAGGATATATAATTATTTTCGTTACATTTTAATCCTTGCCTTTATTAACCCCATCATTAAAATATTATAATCATAACCATGGTAACACATTTTTTTTGCCTTTATGGGTTATAAATTTTAATACATGGTGAAAAGTGTCCCAAATATTGTTCATTGATGATATTTAAGACCATTTAATATCCAATGTTACCAATTTCATGATTTTTTCATTTATTATAATAACATAAGAAAATGTTATTTTATATACAATATCATGAAAGTGGTTTTTATTAATATTCATTAACTTGACATTAAATACATTATGATTAAATTTAATTTATAATATATTCAAAAATAAAATCATTTATCAATTATCATTATCTATAAAATTCATTTTATTATATAACGAATAGATAATTTTTTAAACGTCATAGAATAATATATTAGATTATTCATTTTGTTTTCACAAGAAATGTGTCTGTTTTGGGTAGGAATTTAAGGAAATTATTATAAAATAAATTTTTAAAAATAATTTATTAACATTGATAATATCCTTTTATATTTATTCATATCTTATTTTTATCCCTATGAAAATATATTAATGATATTAAAAATAAGGGAGTGACATTTTGTACATATCATTTTCTATAAATAATCAAAATGTTATAAGAAAAGGGATGTGTCAATAAAGGGAAATTCTAATCTATCTAGTTGGTGTTTTTCAATAAAATCATTTTATAGGATTATTGAATTTTTTTGATATATTTTATATTCCTAAAACATATTGTTATTCTTATTATATTTGATATACCTTTACTAAGGTGAAATTTTTTACAAAGGTTATGATTAATAATGACCTAAAATAAAAGTAAACTATTTTCCAATTTCTAGAATATTATTCGAAATATTGAATTAATTTAAAAATATTTTTTTTTATATTTTTAATAAATAAATTTTCAATAAATTCTTACAATTGAAGGAAAAATACGTTTTTGGAAAATAAATTTTAAATATAAAAATGACATTATACAAAAAATGTGTAATATATAATCCTATGTAATTAATTAAATTATTTATATTTTTGGATAATTATTTTTAGTATAATTTTTTTAAAAAAAAATTGATTTTAAATTTCATTATTTTTTGAAAACAAGAAATGTTTTTTTAAAAATTCATTATTTTTCTCTAAACAAATGAAAATAAGTATCTTCAAAAAAATCCAAAACATTCATCTTAGATATTATTTTCTTTCATATTTCAATGTTGATATTTATTTCCTCAAATTATGTTTCTAAAAAAGATAAATAAATTATTATTAGTTTCATGAAAAAATTAAATAAAAATCAATTTTGAAGAAATAATATTTTTGAAGTATAAAATGTCCTTACATAAAATTCATTACTTAATCACTATGAAATAATCATTTAACTTGAATTATTTATGAAATATATTTTTTCAGTACTTGATTAATAATATTAATATATTTTAATTTAACGACTTGCATATAGAAATCACAATTAAATATTAATATATTTATAATATATCATAATTTTCATAAATCTCGATAATTCTTGTTATGAATGCAATCAAGTATAGTGTTATTTTGAACTAAATTACTGGGTTGTTAAAATATGAGATATTAAGACCAATGCATTGATAAAAATCAATTGAATTGTAAAATATATCAAAAATGGAAATACATTCAGATGCCCTGAATTTTCCTGGCCATTAAATATCTCATTTTTTTCCATTGTCTCAAAACCATATTAGTGTTATAAATGATAATTTACCATACTAGATGAATTTATATGTATTATTTGATTGTTCCAAAAAAAGTGCAACAATATTTATCTCTTTATTGAACTGTTGTGAAATTTCAACTGTGTAAGACCCCCTCAATATATTATAGAAAATATTGTACTACTTTTAGTCCATCTGCATGTAATTTTGATTAATTTATTGTAGAGTATTAAAAAAACTTCTAATGAAAAAACAATGTCCATAGTTATGTTTTTAATGGGAAAAATTCCAATGATTTTTGTAAACATTGTTCATATTAGGGTCCTTGGATTTGGTCCATCACAGGTGAAATGAATTAATATAATTAATTACATTAAATAGTATAAAGAATAACAAAATCAATTTAAATGCATCCTTAACCCCTATCTCTAGAGTTATCCACATTAAACCTAGATTAGTATTTGATGGTATATGAGAAGGTGTTTGGATGAAATGGTAATCTATGATATTAAGGAAGAAAATTATTCAATGAAATCGCAAATAAAAATCAACATAGACAAGGTCTTTTTATATGAATGGCTTAAAACCTATGTCGGGATTCATGACTTATTATTCTCCATTCCCCATGCTATATTCATTGGAAATATATTTAAACATTGTATTTCCACCATATTTTATGATCATATGAGATTAATTAATAGATGAAAATTATTTTCATCCCAAAACACCATTATTTATTTCCCTTATCAAAGTACATGATATTATAGGGAAATAATATTTAATCATAACCTTGTTCATGAATATGTATGATTTTTTATAACTGATAACGAAATATTTGACCAGATAATTATTTTCTTCCCCCGTAACCTCTCCCTCCCCTCTCTTAATTTCCTTTCCTCTCACTAATATTCATGCTTGAATTACATGGGTTCATTTACCCTGGAACTGGCCATTAGTTGTGGCACAATAGGTGCTTTGTGTAACATGTTCTAGTATGAGAGACCTTGGGTAGTGGAATTAATGGGATAGTGATAGTTTAACTAGTTTAAGATAAGATTAATGGTACATGATGAAGAGAAATAAATAATTATTGTAGATCAAGGGGGTTTTTCACTTCAATGGTGTATAACAGTGTTAACAATCGAAGGTGTAGATGGTAGCCAAGGGTGGTGGCCATAGGCTAGAAGAAGTTTAGAATAATGCTATTATGTGGTTGGGTGGGAGTTGGTTGTCTAATTTTCTACATTAATGCTTGTGATGTGGGAGGTGTGGGAGCTATGCTATACTTCCTAGTATTTGTGGTAAAACTAATATCCTATAGACCTCTATTCACAACATGGCAGTTGGTTGTCTAGTTTTCTACATTAAAATATGTTTTGTTCTTGAAAAACATGAATGGGAAACATAAATACTCCCAATGTGACCCAAATGGGATTATATTTTCTACTAACACATAGACACTAACCCCAACAGACCATGTAACACACATAGGGCCATCCACGTTATGAACTCCTACCCTCGACGAGGGATTTGTGAAATATCCATTGGGTGTATGATCTGGTATAATTAATATACTGTATAATGAATATTTCCACACTGATATAAACATCATGGTTCATTTAGAGAACATATTCTATTTTTAGGGTCGGATAAATATATATTAAATTAATCTACGTAGACCCGATGAATTGGTTTCAATGTGATTATTAACGTTTATTGCGGATTGGAATTCCCCCATCTGATGTTTCTTCCATCAAGATGTAAGGCCCATGCCAACCATATATATGATAGACATATCCCTTGACAAAGGTGACATCCTGTAGGGCATGGGTTTATTACTAGTGGATTTGATATGGTAGGTATAATCATAACTTAATCGGGGTATAACATATTCTATATGCAGAGTAATTATCATCTATCTAATGATAATGGATAGGGAAAATTATCTTCCATTTGAGTTGATATCCCCACTACATACTAAGGGTGAATAATCCTCCACCACAGAACTTTAACGGTTACATAGGACTATTTACATTATTTATTGAGATACATGATCCTGGAATAGTATTTACATACCATATGGAGAGTTTTTCTATTTAATATTGAGAATACATTGGCGGTGCGAATGCTACATATCATATATTGGGAGGAATGATTGAGGTGGATCTCATGTCGATCTAATGAACTGGGAATGGCCCTGGGTTGGTCAGTCATGTCGAGTTGTATCATAGTGGGTTTAATATATGGATGAAGTTTTTATTATTTTAAATATGGTATATGAGGTATGTGGGATTAGTGAAACTATTTCAATGGGTCCTTGATTTGGAACATTAGGCCAACGATACTAGAATAGGTATGATGACCAAGGTTTCCTTTGATGAGGACTCTCATTATATATTTAGGTGACCTAGATACCCATGATATCATTAAGAGGTACAAGAATGTTTGTAAATTTAATTTATATTGATCATTATGATCATAACTTTCCTTCCTATGACAGATCATAAAAGAGGATTGTCCTTGTGATGTTTCCTTTCCTAGATTTTTCTGTGGTCAATATTAAGAGGTTTCAATTAAAAACATTGACATGACCCTCACCTTCGAGATTTCTACTTGAGGAGACCGAGTGACCACACACTGACGTCGACAGTGTGACTTGACCATTGGAAGTGAGAGTAACAGTTGGATCTCTTGGTAGTAGGATCGAGGCCTTAAAAAATCATACATGACATGAATTGTTCAATTCATGTCAGGATAGATTGTATTAGACAACGTGAGTATTTCAGCCCGGGGATGAGACCAGATTTATCTTTTCTGAAAAGGATAAATGTTAGCAGTTGTTACAAGTCGTAGGCAATGAAGGGTGATCGTCGACCGACTTACCAAGTCGGCCCACATCCTATTGACCAGAGATAGTACAAGGTACGATGGAGAAGGTGTAGATCATCCTGGATAAGATGAAGACTGCACAGAGTAGGCAAAAGTCTTATGTTGATAGGATAAGGAGACCATTGGAGTTCGAGGATGGAGAACACATTTTCATATATGTCTCACCTCGACGAGGTCTACGGAGATTTGGCTAGGACAACAAGTGATCTCTGTGATTCCTCAGACCTTTTGTGGTCCACAACAAAGTAGGAAATGTGGCTTAATGGCTATCCTTTCCACATCAATTGGTTAGAGTGCATGAAATCTTATATGTATCTCAGCTAAGGAGATACATGCATGACCCATCCCAAATCATCGGCCATAGGGAGCTATATATCAATGATAAGGAGACATTCATAGAGGTTACAGTAGAGTTTGGTTATTTCAGATGTGGGTCTTATGGGGATGGTCGATTCCTCTTGTGCAAATTCGCTGGCCGCACAGGACCCTCTAGGAGAGCACATGGGAGCGGGATGCTCAGATTCGTGCTCAATACCCCTTTTGTTTCCCTAGTGTGTGTTGTAGATTTATGGGGACGTAAATACCTGAAAGAGGGATAATGTAATTACATCGAAATTACATGGAAAATATTTAATTAAATACTTTGTAATTTTACGAGTCTGCAGTTTCTGACGGCACCAGATTCTGAGGCCTAGTGTGCCCAAAATCAATTTCTAAATTTTGTTCAGCTACGTTCAGTAAACGTACGTGCGGGTTTTTCTATATTTGGAACCGGTGCTCGGAATTGAAATCTGAGGACACTGATGAACTTTCAGCGCTGGTATTCTCTTAAGGGGACCTTTACTGCAGTTTTGTTTTATGCGGGATGAATGTTAATTTTTTAGGGAATTCGTAGCAAATTAAATAAAATTGTTGTATTGTACAATTTTATTATGTGGTGGTTATTTCTTACAAGGGGATGTTAGAGGTGGGGCCCACACCCACATAACCTCCCATTAGAGGAAAATGTGTGGTGGGGCCCTCACGATCACCTAACTTTTCACCTCCCCACAACTGCCCATTTAAACTCCCCTTTTGAATTAATGAGGCCACCTCACCCCTAATTTATTTTGGTGGAGTCATTTCATCTCCCTTACCAAGAATTGCTCCAACTCATATAATTAATGACTTCATTAATTAGTTTTAATGTGTCAATTAATATGAATTACATTGAAATATTATAATTTTTGGGAAAGCCTTATTAAAATATTTGCTTGGCATGTATTCCAAGGGGGAACCCACACGGGTCTTAAACATCTTTAACCCATGAAACTTCTCACCTTCCACCATTATTTTTTCTGCCAACCCTCACCATTAATGAACTAAAACTATTTTTATTAATTGAAATTTGTTTGAATTCTTTATGCAAACACTTTAATAAAATTTTATATATTATTTTTGTGGGTGTTGGAATAGTCTATTGTTGGGAGAGTCTTCAGAGAGGAGATTTGGGGAGAATAGAATACTCCAACGAAGAACATGAATACGCCAACGACGACGCTTCTTCCTCGGCAGCTTCCTCGAAACCCCTTTCTGACAAGGGAGCTCTCAAACAACACACCTTCCTTACTCTTAGTCATCAAATGACTGATGCACGAGCTTCAATGTTAAAACAGTTGGCGAACGATGAAAACATCGTCTAACCCAACGACGAAAAAATTCCCAACATTTAAAAAGGAAAAAGAATTTGTGTTGGTTTATTTATCATTCTCCGACTTTCTATTTATGGATTGATAGAATAAAATTGTTATCACCATAAACATGGAGAGTTCGAGCCAACCTCACATGGCCCGACACTCTCTGACAATTTGTTGTGGAGTACTACGAAGAGATAAAGTGGTGACAACATCGAAGACGATGAAGAAATGCCACGCTACCCATGGACTCCACGAACCACGTCGTCCCCGCGGCGACAGAGGTGCTGATCGTGCCTCGCTGGTGCCCTGACCGGCCTGCCGAATGCACCCCAACGCCCCTCCAGTGCCCTGTCACGCTGCCCACGCACCCTGCACCTGCCCGGCACCTTGGCTGCCTACTCGGCATAGCCCGGCGCCCCGACCACCTTCCCGGCGCACCTCGGCGCACCTCGGCGACCCGTGGCTCCCTACCTCCCCGCCCACGCGCCTCACACGCTGCTGGTGCGCCCCGCGCCTGCATGGGCCGCCTTTCCAGCGCACCCTGGCACCCCCACGACACCCTACACGGCCTACCTGGTACACCTCGGCATCCCTGTGATGCCCTGCCAGGCCTGCCCAGCGTGCCCAGGTGCCCCCACGGTGCCCAGTGTGCACTGCCCACGCACCCTGACGCGCTGCCCAGCTCACCCATGCACCCCCCGGTGCCTTGCCATGCTCTTTGTCACACCCCTGCATGCTGCCCAGTGTGCCCCACACACTCATCGGCGTACAACACCTTGCTCGGCGCCAGCGCACCCTGCCCAGCGCACCCATGCCCTGCTGGGTGCACCAGCAACCTTCCCGGAGTCCAATCGGCCTGACCGCACCCCGTGCGGCCTGCCCGCTCGACTCCCCACCATCTGCCTATAGAAACATCCCTGGACAACCCTTCGGTGTCGCTGGTCGAACCATCTCTATCTCCTGGGCCGAGTTACCGAGCCGCCTACATGGCGACTATCAGGACAAACCGCTCTTGTTGATCGCTGGGTCAGGCCCAGTGGATCGTGTCAAAACATAGATGGATGACCCACCCAATGGGCTGGGAATGACCCAGCGAGTCTGACCAGGTCGAAAAAGACTGGGTCAGCCCAGTCTGGGTTGGGCAGAGTCGGTCCGATAGGGTCCGACCAGACCTGGGCCCACTATTGTCCCATTACCTTCTCAGGCCATATCTATGGCACCAGATGTCTTTTTGACAAACCGTCAACGACACTAGTATTCTTGGAGCATAGCTGTTCCATTGAGTATACCCCTTGGGAGATCTGGATATAGTTGAGATATAGTCAGGTTTGTTCTTACACAAACCCAATCAGGCCCTTGGTACTGAAAGAGTAATAACTCATAGAATGTGCATCTGTTTTGTGCGCCCTCGGTTTTGTTGAGATCCCTATGACATGATGGTCCTTTAAGATACCTCCATGTGAGACTTCATGAAACATGGATTATAGGCAAGTAGCTCATGGAGCAGATCCTCCTAGAGATGAGTGTACGGAGTGGGGAGACCTAGTTGTTGTAGACCTGACGACTGCTTGACCGATTCGACTCGTAGTTATTCGACTAGCCCAGTGGATGGAGTGCCCGGTTTGGTGGAATAACCATGATGGATGGAGCGCCTGGTTTGGCAGCAGACCTACAGTACTCGACAGGAGGAGTATATCTGACGACTATTAGGGGGAGAGACCGGTATTCCTGTAGAACCATACCAGACGGAGCCCCCGGATTGGCAGCAGACCCGCGGTACTTGACAGGAAGATTACCTCAGCAGTCTAAGGTTAGTGAGAAGGGCATCGAAGTCACGACAGGGCCACTGTACATGACAGATAAGGAGTTCTTCAGTAGTTTTAGTTTCAGTAATGAAAATCCTCATTTGAGCTGAGTCAGTAACCTTTTTATTTTTATCCTGATTGGGATGGGTTACTTGAGAACATTGGTATATGTATGGGGATATACTTAAGTAATGACTATCTGTTGAGATATTTATTTGTGGGTTATCATTGTTGATTTTATGATACCTTTAGGGTCTCGGGGTCCCTATTGAGTATCGTTATACTCACCACTACACGGGAAAGGCCTGCACCTCATTGTGTTGGTTGAAGATGACAGAAAGCGCTGACGGAGGCCGAGAGCGTCAGGACTGGGCTGTACCCGGAGGAGGACCTTACGACGTATCAGTACATGGTGGAGACTGACACACATGGAGTACTGAGTAGTCCATATGTACCTACCCGTCATGTTGAAACCACAGAGTACGACCTAGGAGCTACTTCCACACTCCAGTTGTTAGTCACTTTTTCATTTGTACTTGTTTGTAGTGGTATTTGTACTTTATAGTCGGGCTTGTATTCTGGCCCCACTTACATTCAGTACGCTTGTTATACAACTTTACCTAGTTTTTACATCCTCTTGTACTCTGGTTGTGTCTCATTACATATTATAAAGGCAATTCCTTCCCAGATATAGGGATCTACACCTTTGGTGCTAGTCACCAGCCCCTGGCCTATACACTATGGGGTTGGTGTAGTTTCGACACAGGCCTCGGGGGACGGTTCGTCACAGTAATACCCTTAAATTATAATCACCTTAGTATATAAATTATATTTAGTGTCTCATATAAAAGTGTTTTAATAGGAGTTGAATGATTTAGTGGATTAAATAAAATAAAAACGCTTTTAGAAGAACATTACCTCTTCTTCGAGTATCCTTTTTAATATTTTACAAAAACCATAAAAGGATTGATTTAAACACAATAAAATGATTTTAAAATGATTATATGGATTTTTAGTAGTGAATTGGGATGGTTTGTCATGAGTAAAATGGAATGATATGTTGGAAGAAGGAGTCAAATGAGTGCCCTTTTATTATTGAGGAGGAGTGACATTCTTGTAAATACTCAAAGGTATACTCTATCAGGAGGTATCCCTTACATATTGTTACAAAAATATTGACACTTATTGTGTTTAATGATGATAGGTTCTAGGAACACATACACTACAAAATATAACACATCTTTGAATCATTTTGTTCCTTATCTGCAAAAATTAATTTCAATTTGATCATTTTTAATTTAAATTGAATTAAAGTAAATATAAAGACAATTATGGAGTTCAAAAGTATTATGTTAGGTTTTGTAATATATTTTTTCTCATAAAAAAAATAAATACAATATTTCATTCAATTTACTTATCTATTAATGTTTTTTGTACCATTTTTTATTTTATTATTAATTAATTAATTAATTGTTTTGTGTTCCATATGAATTTAATGTATTTATATAATTTATAAAATATTAAAATCAATTTTCATGATAATAAAGTCATTTTACATTAACAATAATGTATATAATAGAAAATATAATTTTTTTCCAAATATTAATTCTTTATAAATATTAATGGAATGGAAGGATCCTTTTTTACATTTTTCCATGAAATACATATTATATTGTTCAAATTCATGGAATAATATCTCAATAACAAATAAAAATTGATACTAAGGTGTTAAAGGTATAAATATGTCCATTATATGGGTTTTAAACAACTTTTGGGGAATTTATACACCTTATATCATATGTTTAACCACTAGTAATGTCGTTTTCTCCTTCATCATTGTAATTGATTGTAAATTTTTTGAATAGTAACTCTGGTAAAAGATTATGTTGGACATATTAGATATTTTTGATATTTTATTCCAAATATGGAATTCATTTTTCCAATTTCATCTAAAAAATTGCATAATTTAATTTAAAGTTAATCATGCAGACATGGCGAGTATGTCGGTTTTTAATGTGAAAATGTTCAAAATATTGAAATGTTTTTATATCTAAATTCAACGAGAAATTTATTAAAATAAAAAACTTTGGATGAATTCATATAATATTTTCCTAAAGTTACTTTAAAACCAATTACAAATTTATTTAGAAATATAAATTCTTTAAATTACAATGTTGTTTTCAATTAAAATTTAATATATTTCATTATTAATCAAAAAAATGAAACATCTAATAGAAATACCAAAAAACTACAATAAAATTATTTTTATACTACATATTCAAAATATTGTTAATATTTTTATATAAAATTAATAATAGTGTAAAAATAAAATTTTAATAAACTTGATCTATTTAAAGGCAGTAAAACATCCTTTAGAAAAAAATACAAATTTTTATATAAAAAAGGATTTGTTATTATATTTTTATTATACAGTATATTTGAATAAGTTTTAAATAATTATTGAATGTATAATATATAAAATTCATCATGATCATCCAATAATAGTAATTAATTTAACCTCTTATGATAAAACAGCTTTGGCGCATAAAAATAGTGTTTTATAAAAAAACATTTCATTTATAATCTTTTGGTTTTTATATTAATTTATAATTAACAAGTAAACAATGTTGTTAACCATATATTTTAATAATTTATTATATACAATTTATGATAAAAAATTAATGAACTAGGATATTTTTTTTTTAAATAATAATATTATTGTATTTGGTAAAGCTCTGTCTTTTGTGTACTGTGATACATTAAATAAAATTATTGTTGCATATAATGAAATATAAATTAGCATTTCATGCATTTAAATATGTAGAATATATTGAAATTATCTAAAATATTAAATATATTATAATTTATAAGGATCATACATTCATTTCTAGAGTTGGTGTCATTTTTCTAACATGCTATTAAATATGATGTTTCTATTTTAATGTTTTTGGGTGTCACATTCTCCCTACCTTAAATAAATTCATCCCAAGGAATCAAAAATTTATTTTGGTAATCATGTGTTACAAATTTAGAAGTACCATTATTGAAATCCCCACATAGAAATAGGATTAAGAAAATATCCCCCAAATAATAAGGAATGAGATTTATAAAAGTAATCTATAATAAAAAAAATTGTGTTTCATGGTAAGAGAACATTGCTGGAATGTAATGATATTGACATGGTTGAAAATGATAAATATATATAGAGAATAATTGAGGTCATTGATTGCATGAAATGGAGTGATGAATAGAAATCTTAAGGTATCAATACCATAAATTTATGATGATTACAAATACCATCATTTCAACAAAAATGAAGTCATTAATATAAATTTTTTGTTTCAAGAACCTTTTTCCATGTGTTTAAGATTTATTTAAATCTCTAAGAATATTAGGAAATATTATTACATGATATTTTTCTATCATATAATGAAAATTTCTTCCATTGGATGTTATTAGATCAATTGTTAATTCATCAAATACTATAAAAACTGAATTTGAAACAATGAACTTTTATCCATTAAGTACTAAAATTACCATTTATGTGATCACATGGTCCATAAAAGTGTAACAGAGTATTCCTCCATGTCTTCTAAAACTGAAATTATCTAAAAAAATATCCAATAAAGCCTGATGATAATTTTAATCCAATCCATAAATATTTATCCCTAATGATCATGTAAAATATTGAGGACCAAATTTAAATTCATGATTTCAAAACATACATTATATTAACCAAAAAATAATAATTTGGCTCTTAGTTATCACATACCAACAACGTGAATACCTTCATATTTTATTATCATAATACATAACATTAACATGAATTAAATTAAAAAATGTATTGAAAACATTCTGGTTTCCTTATTACTTTTTAAATCATATGTTATTGTATAGATTCCATAAATACAAAAATGATGTAGACACCATTAATGATTGCATGACCACATTTCAAATAAATCACTAATCAGTTGTATGATAGTGAATAATTTCCCATTTACTTTATAATTATAAATAATATATTAATCATAACATCATGTCTCAAAATTAATAATACATCAAGGGTTATCATTTATTCAATAATGTATTTCACAAGATTTTCAACTTTACACTCAATTATTTTTCATGGACATTGGTATAGTTAAACAAATAATTTCCAATCATTAATGAATTTTTTTAAATTATATTCCTTTTTTATATTATAATTTTTATTACCAATACATCATTGATAACATACTTAGATAAAAAAAATTATTGAATTCAAACACAACGACATTAATCATTCCTCTTCATTTGAGGTAATAGAAAAACATGGACCCTAATCCATTAACTTTTTTTAGGTTTATTCCTCTGACTATTGGGAATTTATTTTCATTTTTTCCGATATCCTTATTCGTGAGTGTCATATCGTTGTAAAATTCATTCATTACCTTGAAATAATGAGCATAGTGACCATTTTATCTACACACGGGGAGACCTCTTTTACATATTAATAAAATACAATGGTGTTTCCTTCCACAATTATCACATGTTTTAATATCTATCTTTCCATTATTCCCATTATCTATCTTTTCCACTTTTGTCATATTCTACTTTTTTTCATTGAATATATAAGACATGGAGATTTATTTATATTTCTTGTTAGAACATGATATTATGTCCTCATATGATAATAATTTTCAACATAATACCTCCCGTTGAAAATAGTGGCTTTCATTATTACATTATAATACATATATAATTAAAATTCTAATGGAATGTACTATTTAGATGTTTTGGAACACAATATTACCTACATGATACACCATTTACATTGGGAAAATAAAATAATTTATAAATAAAGTAAAAGATAATCATCCATGAAACTCATTCGCAAAATTAATCTTCATATAATGGAAAATTTGAAAAATTAGCTATTATCGAATATTTTCAGAAATGTTTACATGTAGTGTATACAATCACGAATCAATGCACATAAAAAACATGTCAAGATAAGTAACATAAAAAACATGCCATTTAATCAATAAAATGACAATTAAATGCATTCATAGATTTTATGTATCAATTCATACATTTATAAATGTCATTATCCTTCTAATAATTTTGTCCTAAAAATATTCACGAAGAGAACCCAATAAAATAATTTTCTAAAAAATTAATAAAAAAATAAGTTATATTCATATACATTATATATCCTATTGTAGTGGAATAATATCCTAATAGTTGGAATAGTTATATGACCATTAGGAATATAAATCTAGACACAAGAATAGTAACATTGCCTACAAAAAAATAAATAAAATTTACATATATTGTAAATGAAAATATGATAAATTTATATAATTTTATAAATATACAATTTTTTTAAACATGATAAATTAAGTGTTTCTATTTTGTAACACATAAATTTTTATTCCCAATTACATAATTAATATAATAATTTTAAATAAAATTTATATTCCAAAATATATTCAAAAACAAATATTTTGTTGTATTATAATTATATGATAATTTTATGAGACATTAAATAATTTTTCAATGGGTTAAAAAATAAATTATAGTATTAAAAAATATATTTTTCGATTAAATGATAATTTTATAGAAAAATATTATTTATAAAATTTAGAGAATTATTATCATAAAATGGATTCCATTTTTGAAATTGAAAAAACATAAAATTGTTAGGGTGATATTTTTTTATTTATTAAAAATAGTTTTTTTGGTGAATGGTTAAATATAATTTATTTTAATATAAGCTAAATACATGAATTTATTTGTTATCAATGATGATTGGATGATGTATAAACCATTATATGGAACTATACATACCCTTTTACAGTATTTAATCATTATAATAGAATCTACTTATAGTATTGATCCAAAATAATTCACAAATGGATAAAATAATCATAAAAAAACTCATCTCCTACACTATAACTAAAACCCCTCACCACCAATTCTCATCACACCTTATTTTCATGTATTTTGTCTAAATTATACCGTCTTTCATCCCAATACTCTTCCCCCATATCCATTATCTACTATACTCGACGAAAGTTCAAATCCAACATCTTTTAAGAGGTTCTCATGAGACGATATTCAAGTGGTAAAATCCTCATTCTTTCTCTTATAATTTCAATTATTTTCTTATCCTATCTGCTCATACCCTATTCACATATGGATTTTAACTATAAAATCATATATATAAATGAAAATGTTATTGTGTAAATATAATACAAGTCATAAAAATTCGTCTCTTCCCATTTTATTCTGAAAAGGAAAATATTTTTCATCATATATCGATTAATCATATTCTTGGGAAAATTGTTTTAATTTTCCATTACCTCCATAATGTCTGGTCATAAAAATATTTTACGGTTAATACTTATTTTAATATTTATATAATAACTTTTTTAATATTATTTATATATTTTATAATCATAATATTTTATAATATGAAATTATTTACTAATGGACATAAAATCCTCCAAAATAAAGTAAACATTTATCACTAATATTTGTTCATATTAATCATCCTAATGGTATAAACAAACATATATGAGGCCATTTAGACTTTTGGATGTTCATTAATAAAAAATAATTATCATTGGTGTAATTATTATTCTTTTATAAGAGCTTTCATTATTATATAAAAGCAAACTGACCATTAAACTACGAATATGAACCCTTTTGATGCGATGAAATAAAACATGATAACAAATCAAAACAGCCATAAATGAACATAATAAAATTATAATTAATAAAATAAATGTATAATATGTTTTTTAATTTTATTATTAATGAATTTAATTTTATTATCCAAAATATTAAGCGCAAATTCAGAATGAATTCAGTCATAAGGTAAGGGGATTCTGGAACCAAACTCTCCTTCATAGGGTTATACATCATTCATAACCAATTTATGTATGGATATTCTTTTAATTATCATTATAGATTATTTTATTTTTCTTCTATTTTTTTCAAAGATATATATGATTTCAACATGGTTTTATGTCAAATATAAATATTTTCAAAAAGAAATCAACTTTCCAAAATACAAATTTACTCCTCCTAAGATTGTACATTCTTCACTCTAGAATAATGATTCTTAACCAAAATATGTTTTTTCGATTTTCATTTTGTACCACAATATAATATAAATGAATTTAATATTGACTAATTGTTTATGAAACCAATTCCTTTCAATGAGTTATTTTATAACTACAATTGTTATATTTTCTATGTGACCTGTAAGATTATGTAAATGTTATGGTCTGACTGGTGGGGGGAAAAGTATATATCCCTCCAATTGATTGGGTAATGTGATTTATCTCATTAGATAATGTATATTATAAAAAATCATGATAATACATTTCTCACAATGATAATTTTATAATTATTTGCATAATTTATGTGTGAACATGATGTTGTCTTTGTTCACAACTATTTGTGGTATTTTACCACTATGACAAGATGATTCATTATTATTTATTTTTACTTTTTATGATTCTATAAAATGATTCCCTTATGATATTGATAATTATAACATGGTAATGTTATTATGATGATGATTTTTCTCACATGTTTTATTTTGTTTCATGTACCTTATTCACCCTCTAAATGTGATTTTAGATCACCCGTTTCATTGATGTACAACCTCAGGTGAATACATGTAATAAGAATAAAGTGAGCCATTGAATGATAAATAATTAGATACTAAATTAATTTTTATTACATCTTATGAATGATTCTTGAATTTTACTAATTTTTCCCTAATACTAGACCTCTGGTTTCTAGTTTTCTAACAATAATACATTATTTATCTTTGTAATGATGTAATAGTCAAGTAAGAAAAGGGAAGGGTTGCTATATTTTGTATTAGAGTATGGTTTATTTAATTTGGGAATTATTATTAGAGAATTTTAGGAAAAACCCATAGGATAATACTAATTATATATTAATATCAAAGAAGAATTATTTTCGAAAATTGATAAAAATATTGATCCCATAAGATATACCTTTATACATAATTATGTAATAGAAAAAAAGAATAAATTCTTTATTTTTTTAATAAAATTGTGTTCAAAAGATTTATATTTTATAGAATGTTGGGAACTCAGAAAAAACCAATCAAAAAACTCATGATAGGTATTTTGACCAAAATCCCAAAGGATACCAACAATTTCATTGGAGGTGGAGTTCAAAACATCATGGTGATTCTTACCAAAAGATATAGGGATATAAATAATAATCTAAACTATGCAGAATGTATTCCATTTATAAAGAATGAGAAAATATCCATGGGGTCCCTTTTGTGGGAACGACCCATAACATTTATTGGATCTTATGATCCACTTGTTGTTTAATAGTGGGTTATATCAATAGATAATATATTTTCTTTTCACCACTATTCTGATAATTAAAAAGTGACTCTAGTTATTTCCCCTCTAAATCAATAGTATTGTAAATAGTATTCATTGATAAATAACACAAAACTAAAAGATAAAATGAAAAACATGGAATGGGTATACATTAATTAAATATTTCATAACAATTATTTCCTTCAAAATATTCATAAAAATAGAGAAAGATAATTCATATAATGAAGTAAAAGGAAGGTTAATATTTCATGGCCCAAAAATATAACATTATAATGCCTGGAAGATACACCTAGGGATTTTCTATCAACAATGATTGCAAAATAGATTGATTCATTAGTGATAAAAATCAGTCCTTTGAATGTATCTATCTATATGATACTATGGGAGTAATAAATAACTGTTTAGATGTTCTTTTAAAGTCATTATAACGTATTTATAATGGATTCATGGTTGTGGAGATATGAATTTAATAATGTAATTTCACACTTTTGGGTCAAATGAGAAAGGATGAAAGAGGATCCAACCACCCATGTGACAAAAATGTGTGAATACAAATTATGGGAATTTTCTCAAGGGGATGGGAAATGGATCATGTATTAAAGAGACATAGAATTACCTCATTATTAGGTTTATAAACGATACCTAATAAATTCATCCAAAAAGATGGATTAATTTTTGAAAACATCATAATGTACCACAAATTGTTCAATTATTCCACTATAATAAAAAAGGGAACTGCGAAATTAAATAAACCATACTCTGATAAAAACATTGTGTTGTGAAATCATTACAAACTAGGTATTGGAATCTACTCTTATTATGTATGTGAGATGATTTTTCATGTGAATATCATAGTACATTTCTTGTCATAATTCAAAATTATAATGGGCATAGATTTTCCCCCATTATATAGTGACTCATCAACTATAATGAAAATGAAATATCATTTCATATTCTGAACCATCCATTTTTCCTATAAAATTATAAGGAGGGTCAGGAATCTCCTTCCAAAATTCCTTCATTGGTGTGCTTGTTGATGCCTTGTAATGAATCCTATCTGGCCCAAATGGTTACATTGAATGAAAGTATCAAAATTTAGTAAATTCCCATTATGATGTAATAAATTGATGTATTTCTATATTAAGTACCTAGACATCTCCTAAATTTTTAGATGGATTTCTTGATAGAACTCATAACTAGATCCAATCCTATCAAACAATTTCCATATAGGATGAAATCTATAAAACTGGTGGAGTTAAGGAAATAACTATAATAGAATTTCGAAAATGGGTTCATACTTTATAGTGAATCACCATGGGGTTCACCCATTTTCCTCATAATGAAAAATTGTTGATCAATATGGATGTGTATCGATTAACCATAACTAAATATGATCATCATTTAGAAAAAGTATCATCTTCCTAATATTGGTGACTTGATCAACGACCAATAAGAAGATCATTAATTCTCAAAGGTGTTTCTTCATTCTAGATATCATCAACTGATGGTGGATAATGAGGATTCCAAAATACTACTTTTCGTAAGTGGTATGGGAATTATGAGTTCCTCGTGAAACTATAAATTCTTATTAATTCTCCAATAAAATTCATGGATCTGATTAATATATTCCTTAAATAATTCCTTGAAAAAATCATGGTCGTATTTATTGATGATATTCACATCTACTCTAATAGTATGGAGGAACCTGAAGAATATATAAGTATTTTATTAGTTACATTATGGAAGGAATGATTGTACACCAATCCTAGAAAATGTGACTTTTGGATCCCGCAAGTCACTTTCATGGGACATGTGATCACATGTGAGGGTATTTTTTTGGACCCTTCAAAGACAAAATCAATTGGGGATATGGATATACAAACTATTATCTTGTCCACATAATTTTTTTTCATGTCTTATTATGGTACGAAAACTGTTTTTTAATAAATTTATCATGATTATCTATCCTGCTAAAAATATTAACACAGAAAGAGGTAAAGAATATCTTGATTGATGATTGTGATGAAAACTAATGAGAGCTCATGAAAAAGAAAAAAAATGAACTTTTAATCACACTACAAATATGTGGAGAAGTCTTGGTGATATATATTGATGAATTAGAAAATTACATAGGTTTTTTACTCATTCATAATGATAAATTGATAGCATGTGCCTCACGAAAAATTATTATTCGTGAGAAAAACAACCCGACACATGATCTAAATCAAGTAGTAGTGATATTTTCCATCAACATTTTGATTTCACTACCTATATGGTGAGAAGTTTGAAATATATAACAATAACAAGAATCTAAAATAAATATTCATGATGAAGGAGATCAAAATGCATTAAATTATATGGTTAGAGAAAATTAGGTAATATGATTTATCGATTCATATTCTTCCAGAAGAGTTAAAAAGGTTTGCTGATGTTGTTATATGAAAAGAAACTACCACTCTATCCTTGATGCAGATTTATAAAGACATTATCTTCATGGAAATGAAAAGGATGGATTTGAAAATCACAATGGTAGGGAATACATCATACAATTTCTTGAATTATCTCCCATCTATATATTCAGGGAAGACCAATGAGGCACAAAGGTATGATCTAGAGCTAAAGGTAAAGGTGAATGAGGTAAAAGAAAAGAAGCTACTTGATTTCTATATCCATTATGATGGTGTGACTCAATTTTTAACAAAGATTTATGTGTCTTCATCACCTATGATATCAAAGTATCTATTGGATAATGTTAATATCTCATATTTATCAATCAAATCTACAAGTACCAAGATGTATCATGGTCTTAACCAAGACTTATGGTTGTAAAACATGTTGAATGATATTCTGGAGCATATATCAATGTGTTTGTTATGTTAAAAAGTTGAAGAAGAAAGAAAAATGTCCAATGGGATGATAAAACCATTTTTTATACCCATGAAGAAATAGTATAAAATCATTACGTAATTTATCAACGGGTTCTTGAAGTCATGCAATTAATGAAATTTAATATGGGTTGTGGTCGATAGACTCACTAAGACTTCCTAGTTCATTTCAATTTGGGAATATTTCCCAGTTAAACAATTTGTCAAGATATATATGAATGAATTGGTGATATTTCATGGGGTTCCAATTTTGATCATTTGTAACCATGATCCATGGATCACATAAATAATCTTGAGAATTATTCAATATGATTTTAGTATTGAATTGAATTTCTATATGTCATATCACCCCCCTAACAAATGGTCAATCAAAAAGGACTATTCAGATGCTCATAAAATTATAAGAGCATGCTCAAATGACTTCTAATAAATATTAGATCATCAAATCAAATAGGTTGAGTTCACAAAAAAAAAATAGCTTCTACATGAGTATTCATATTGATCTATATGATGATCTATATGGGAAGTGATGTATAACACCAATGTTTTGGGATAGAGCAGGTGAACGAAAGCTACATGGAAATATTCTTGTTCATGAGATGGATATGAAGTTTCAATTCATCCAAAAAAACATAAAATATTATCACAGTCAGTAAGTAGTTATGATTATATTCATCTATGATATTTTTAGTTTGATGTTGGAAACTATGTTTTCTTTTTAATATCACCAGGGAATATAGTAATGAGGTTTGTAATGAAAGGGAAGCTCAAACCAAGGTACATTGGCCCCTTTGAGAACCTTTATTTCATAGGATCAATAACCTATCATCTTTTACACATAGCAACCTAGTCTCAAGTTCATGATGTATTTTATATACTCATCCTGTGAAAGTATATACAAGATCCCTCACATGTACTAAACTCAGAAGTGGTATAACTAGAGGATGATATCTCTTATGATCAGAAACTAATAATGATTTGGAAAAAATGAGAGAGGGTTGTACGCAACAGGACCACCATCCTAGTTATGGTATAATGGAGAAACCATATGTATGAAGATGCAACATGGGTACTGGAGGAAATGATATAGGATAACTACCCTCACATATTTTCAAAATATTATGTAAAAAAATATCAAGTAAAAATTTTACAAATGGGGAAAGAATATACTGACCCAATATTTCATAGATGGAATTTCCATCTTATAATTACCTCATGAATCAAAATATTCACATAGAAAACCCAATTAAAACACCATTTTCATAAATTATGAATAAATAATGTGGTGTTTATATAAATTAAAAAACCTATACCAATGGAATCGAATCCTGACAGTTACAATAGTATCCTAACCATTAAGAATAGTAATTTTTAAATAAGAATAGTAACATCACTACTAAATGTATAAAAAATATTCAGTATCTTAAAAATGAAAATATAATTTATTTATATCAAGGAATAATTTCTTAAATGTTTAAAAATTGTTAAATTATGTTTTTGCATTTTATATAAAAATAAATTTTTATTCAAAATTTTATTATTAATATAAGTATTTAATGTAGAATTTATTAATATAAAATTTATTCATAAATAAATATTATGTTGTATTATAATTAAATCTATTTTTATGTGCCCTTAAATAACATATCAAATAGTCCAAAATGAATACAAAATTAATATTGGTTTTTTCTAACGAAATGATAATATTATATAAAAAATAAATTTCTCATTTTTAGAATATTATTTTCATAAATTGGTGTCCATTTTGAATTATACACATTGAAAATGGTTATGGGGATATTTTGGTATTTTTCTAAATTGGATTATTTTTTGGTGAAATGTATAATATAGATATATATGGTATAATATAAATAAGTCAATTTTTGAATCATGGATGATGTAAGGATGATGTAAGAATCGTTTTATCAAACTCTCCTTACCTATTGACAATATTTAGTCTTGATAATACACAATATTGACAGGCTTTAACGAAAAATAAAAAAAATTCTGAAAATAATCAAAAAAACACACATCTTCTCTCCTATAAATATCGCTCCTCATTACCTCTCATCAACATAAATTTAAGCATTTTATATTGTCTAAATTATTCCCAATTCTATCCCTAAGCCTATTTCCCATTCCTAGGTTCTTCTGGTCTCATCAAAAGACCTAATCATAGTTCCTTAATGAGTTTCTCAATGAGATGATATTCAAGAGATAAAATCCCTAGTCTTTATCTTTTAATTCATATAATATTATAATATTCTCCTAAAATACCCTATCCAAAATGGAATTACAACTCTTATATCACATATATATTTGAAATTAATTTTTTAATCGAATATCCCTCATTAAATTTCTTCTCCCCTCCATTTATTCTAATAAAGAAAGCATTGGTAGTGATATGTCATTTCACTACAATCAGTGAAGACCTGTTTTCTTATCCATTACCACCTACTATGATGGTCATACGAAAATTATTATTCTTAATCCATATTAATTTTTGTAACTAAATTATATACATAATAATTATTAAAATGAAATTATTTTTTGATGAAAGGGATTAATTTTAAAGTAATCTATAATTATATAATTAATGACTTTTCAAATTAATCATCCTCATACAATAAAAAATGATACGTGTTATGGTTAATGAGTTTGTGTTCATTAAAAACACATAATTTTTCTTTTTTATAATTATTCTCAATTCAAATGAACATTCCTAATTATTAATAAGTAAACCTACCACGATACCAAGAAAACGAATGCCCCTGAAATGATGAAATTGAACATAATAACTCATAAAATAGAAATAAATTAATGTAATAAAATTTTAATAAATCCAATAAATGTATAAGTGGTTATGTATTTAGTAATTAATGAATCATACATTATTATATTGGATATATAGTTACTATATATACTTTATTTGAATTAATGTTAAGGGGATTCTCGATCCCAACTCATTTTCATTGGGTTATAATTCTTTCAAGCGAAAATTTAGTATTGGTATTCCATTAATGTTCCATAAATTCAATTTATTTGATATCCCCTATTCTATTCAAGGATATTATTGCTTCCCATTAGGATTTTTGAAAAATATTTTTGTTTTCTAAAAGAAATATTCTTTCTGAAACACCTCTTGACTTCTCTAGAGATTATTTCTTTTTGACCTAAGAATTTTGATTCTTTTTCCAAATATATTTTTTATTTTTATTTGGAAAGCAATAGTTTAATTTATTAATGTATGATTAAAAAAATTAATATTAAATCCATTCATTTCATGGGTTTTTAAGACTATGATTGATATATGTTCTATGTGGAATGCATGTTTATGTAAATGTTATGATGTTATGAGTCGTGTTGTTATTATATAGCCCTCAAATAAAATGTGTAATATTTGGGGAAAAGATTTTATATTTTATCACAATGTTGATTTTATGATTATGAACATATGTTTTTAAGGAACATGATGCTATCTTGTTTCATAACAATGTGTGATATTGGACAACTAAGACATCATGTTTCATTTTTATGAATTTCCACATTCCATCCATTTCTCAAAAAATTTCCTTATGATTTTTATAATAGTACCATGATAATGTTATTATTATTATTATTAATAACACAGATATTATATTTCTTTATGTCCTTTATTCATCCTCTTACTAGGTTTTTAGGTCACCAGTTTCTTTGATGTATGCCCTCAGCTAAATACATGTACTAAAGAGAATTTGTAGATTATAATGATATATAAAAATATTTTGAATCAATTGTTATGTTTTATTATTCACAATTTATTCATTTACTTAATTTTCATAACAAAGAAAATTCCTAGTATTTTAATGAAAATAGTTTTTTTGTCTTAAAAATTATTACATAGTCTTATATGAAAATACAAGGTCACTAAATTTTATCATAGTGAAAATATCCGGGATAATTATGATAACATAGATGGAGGAAATGATTAATTATTAAATTTAATGTCTTGGTCACATAAAAACCTATACTATCTATATCTATCCTACATATAGTTTAACAGTACATTTATAAACTCTTTTAATTTGGTCAATTTATTTTTCTCATGAGACATGTCGATGTATTGAGGGGAAATATAATGTCTGAGGCCCACCAATCACTTCATGTCAAAATATATCCTTATAAATAAAATAATACATTTAATTCCTCAAGAATATTACTTATAATCAAACATCAATATTTAATAATCCAAACATATTTATCAACATTTTTCTAATTTATCCAATAACATTCAAAGAAAGTGAGTTTTCCAAATAACCTTTATCACTAAAAAATGTATAAATCAAATACATTTAAATGAAATAATTCACATTGAAACATAAAATACTAATAATTATTAATAATTAATTGTATTACATATAAAAGGGGATGTATATAAACCAGATAAATGTGAATTGGTGCATGATAACTAATAAGTTTCTATGAAATGAAAACTGAAATGAAATCCATTACCTTATGATTATTTTTAGATGAACAATCTGTAACCTTTTGTATAAGGGATTTAAGATTTAATTAAACATTAAATAAACCATATTATTGTTTATAATATCATATATTATCCTTCTAAAAGATCTTATATACTGTTTGTTAATAATATTTCATTATTTATATTCTATTCAGGGATAATTGCATAGTTTTTCCAGTATGTTTTGACATGTTTTTTCCTATTACATAAATCATTATTTAATAATACTAATACTTTAAAACATGATTTAACTATCATATATATTAATTAAATAGTTTTTATAGTAATCCATATAATTTGAATATAGGAAATAAATTACACCATTAATAGAGACAGTAGGTTGTATATATGCATTAACGTTGTTTCCATTTTATTATCATGTTTAAATAAAGAAAATTGAAATCAATATATATATATATATATTATCATTATAGTGTCATTTATATGTCATATATATCACATATGATAACTAAACCCATAATTAATACATTACATGAAAAGCATGAATAAATCACATCAAATCGCAAGGTGGAAGTCCTCCATACACAAGTGTGACATTATCATATTCAAAAAAAATGGAAGGTATGAAGTTATGTGTAATAAAAAAATATAAATGCATTAAAAACAAAAATATATTTTATATTGTATATACAATATAAATAAATAATTATTCCCATAATTTATATGTCATAATAGAAGAATGGACGACATTAGTTCATGAGGCCGTAGTCCACCTTACACCAGAATGATTATTTCATAACGCCATTTTATTAAAGTTTGTGAAGTTTTAAAATATACCATAAAAGTAACAAAAATATAAATATATGAAATATTATATGTTTATTATATAATCATGGTATAATAAAAATTGAATGATGTGGAGTAGGAAATAATATAATAATAGTTTTAAAAGAACATTTCCTCTTCTTTGGATATCCTCCTTTGATTTTCACAAAAATCAATTGATTTTTATCTCTCTACCCAAAATAAAATTGTTGGATGAGTGGATGTGGGATTGTGAGTGTCATGGACTATGTTTTGATGTGCCAAATGGCTTGATAGGTGTGAATGAGGGGAGAGTGTGGAGTGTGTTCCCTTTAATAATCAAATAAAATTGGTATTCTTATAAATACAGAATGGTATTCACAACTAGGAGGTATACCTCACCTTATGTGGCTACATTATTGATAATTAATATTTTTCAGGATTATATTTTCACGAAACACCTCCACCACAAAATATAACACATTTTTAAAAAATTTCTTCCTTAACTCTTAAGTATACTTATTATACAATTTTGATTTTTTACATTATGTTTACTTTCTTTATAAAAAAATTAAATTATCCTTTATGAATAAATTAAATTTATACTTATTAGAAAATTTATACATAATGATTCTTAATATTATAAAATATTTATAAGATAAAAATCATATGTGTGTAAAAAATTAATTTTAACATGGGTGCATGTAACATTCCAAAGCACTACATTAACTGTAGCCGCACCAACTGAGGTTTCTATAATTTGACATTACATGTGGTCATTATAAAAGATTAATCATTCCATTAATGGACTGTATTTTATATTAATTTAAATTTACAAATTACTTGTCAGATGATATAATTTTTAGTAATTTTAAACTATATAATAAAATATAATTTTTTTTAAAAGAACATTAATGTCAATTTTTATAGTATTAATTCCAAATTAATTAAAATAAATATAAATACAGTTATGGTGTTAAAATATATTATTTTTACATATAATTATATTTATATATTCATCTAAAAATTTATTTGATTATAACAATTCATTCAATATACTTTACATTTAATGTTTTTATAATCATTTATTTTATTTTTTTGTTAACAATATATTTACTATATTGTAATTATTTAATAATTTATTATAAATATATACTATCTAAATAATTAAAATAAATTATCATGATAAAACTTAAATTATGTATGAAAATAGATTTTATAACCGAGAATATGACGTTTTCTTCATTTCTCACATCTTTATAAATATTAAAGACATAGAAGGTTCCTTCTTTTACATTTTCCTCACTTATAAAATTTTATAGGTCCGTTTAATGCTACAATATCATCCTAATTTGTAATAATCGAACCAAAGGTTTTAAGGGTATAAATATTTCCTTCTAATGGGTTTTGGGCATTATTTGGTTTATTTATACACCATATATTTTATGTTTAGCAAATATGTAATATTTTTTCTCCTTAATCATGATAATTAATTTTAACAATTTCCAATAATCACATAGGTAAAAAATTAATTTTTCTTTATTATTATTTTTAAATTATTAATATTCCAAATTCATCTCATAGAAATTGAAAATTTAAATTTAAAATTAATCAGGTAGAAGTGGTGGGATGATGGGTTCTTAATTTGAAAATGTTAAAATCATTGAAATGTTTTTATATATGAATTTAATATGAAAATGATTATAATTAACTAATTTTTCTTAATTGATATAAATTTTATCTGCTGTTACTTTAAAACAAATTGAAAATACAATTTAACTGTTCAAGAAAATCCCCTCAAGGTAACATTAAATCATTTTTTGGTTGTTTTTGTGTGTTGTGAAAGCGGGTTTCCAATGTAGTTTGTGGAAACCCAAAGATATTATTGAAATGGTATATTAAAAAAGATCGACGAAAAATTAAAGGATTCCCTAAAAGAGGTACAAAAAATTCCATAGATATGGTGATGCTAATTTCCATTATTTGACAAATGTTTGACATCTAAAATTTAGACTTAGGCTAGAATTTTGAAAAGTGGTTATCCACGAAGGATTTATTAAAAAATTGAAAATTCATGAATTTCATTAATATGGGATTCACGAATTTTGTTTTCCAAAAGCTACGAAGATTATAATGGTAAATTTTGTGAGTCCGGAGAGTATAGCAGATGGTGAAGGTGAGGATAATCCTGAATGGAGAATCTTTGTGGGAAAAACTTGTAATGTAATGCTCCACAATTATGATTGTAATTGTGAACGGAAAATTTACATGGAGTTTCGTGAAAAAAATGGAATCATGAAAGAAAATGAAATAGCATCATAAAACAGTGATTACATGGCATAGATTATTCTGGAATCGGTGAAATTTAGTCAAATAAGCCTCTACCCCATTAGAAAAGCACAATGACATAAATAGAATATTATGGATTATGAATCATGAAGATAGTTTGCGAATGATGGTTTCCAAAGGGTGGTTAGTGAATGTTATATGTGAAGAAGTTTGTGATGGCTTTAAAACCCAACTGAATATTCTAATCATCATAAATGAAAAGGAATTCGTGAAGGAAATGTAATCGTCAATAAAGGAAAGAGTGTCTCGATGTCTATTATAGCATCGTGAAAGAGCTGTGATTCACATTGTTTAAGTAATATTTGTGAAAAGGTTTCTTCTTCACAAATGCTATTTTGGATTTGAAAAAGTGGAGCTTCATGAAGGTAGTGATCATCAATAATTTTGATCAAAAGGAATTTCATGGTACGTCTGTGGTAATGTGGTATTCATCTAGTAGATGAATTTGAAAATTAAATAAGTCCTCCGTATATATATCTGAGTATGTTTTCATTAGAGGTAATAAAAGGACTTAAAATCCCTTAATCTATTGGTGAATCATTTATAAGAGTATTGTAACACCCCAAGTAAATAAAGAATAGACATTTTCATATTTATCCATATTTGTCAATAAAGTTTTAATATTACTTTAAAGGGTTTCTATGTTCCATAGCGTACCCGATACACAACAAAGAGTTTCATTGAAATCTTACGTTGCACTCTAATAATAAAATAATATTATTTTAAATGGTAGTTAACATGTAGCCATTGCATTGGCGGGAATGGATAGAAATAACTAAAATATGATTATATATGTTTTTAAATGTTTTTAGATATATCCAATAACAGATAAAGGCTTAAAATACAGAAAGAATTCAATTTTAGGCGTATATGCCCTAGTTCTCACTAAAGGTTCACTTATCGCCTTTTGATGGCGAACCGTCATTAAATATAGTTTTGTTCACTCTTATACATTATATTGGATCAAATAAAACTTTTCATATGAATTGGGACATCAAAATTTACTTTCTGTAAATTTTTGGTATCTTTCCAATAAAGTTCATTTTTTTAATTAATAGTGTAAAATGTTTATTTTAATTCAAAACCTCTTTTTAATATAATTTATTTATATGATTAGATTATCTTTTGAATTGGTTTTAAATTTATATTAGAATATATTTTTACCATTTAATCCAATGGTGGACATTGGAATCAATTTCACATTGAAATTTGACTTAAACTGGTGTCAATCTGTTGATACTTATTGTTTTATAAAAACACGCTATTTGCTCTAACAGCGGGAATTAATTATTAAATTAATAATGTGACTTATATGTTTTTAATTTTGTAAAATAGACTTTATTTTTGAATTCGGAATATCAAAAATATCTTTGGGTGAATTTTTTGGATTTTTCTGAAAAACTTCAATTTTTGATGAATAGTGAAACCACTAAGTGGTACTTATAAAAACTGATTTTCCATTTAAATGAAATTTTTCCATCATTGTGTTTTGATTTTCAAAAAACCTACATACATGGTTGTTTTTAAGAAGTAAAATGTGGTTCAATGAGATTGAAATAATTTTTTGGTGAATAGTAACTTATTAAGTTTTTAATCGCGATTGGTGGTAATTAGTGTAGTTTAAGGTAAAAATAATGCTTTAATAAAACGAGATGAGCTTGAAACATGTCTTACCCTCATTAGTTGTGTCATGGCCGACCAAGAAAAGCCATGGGTCAACTTGGGGACCCCATGGATCCACTTTGGGTGGGAAATGACATAAATAACTTTTTATTTAATGTAAAAGTAAAAATGACACAAACATAATATGTTTTACGAAAACAATTTTTTCATGGGGTTATAAAGATCATATTTTCTATTATAAATAGTAATTGGAAATCTAATAATATTTCCTACATCATTGTAGTTTTTTTAGAATTTTTAGACATTAAATAAATTAAATTATTTATGACATCATGATGATGCATCGATGACCTCATTATTTAACGATTTAAATAAAATGGAAAGATAATGTAAAATCTACAACCTAAACATGGCCAAAACCAATTGGATGAGTGGATTTAGAAGCCGTATCACCTTATCCACAAATTATATCAATGTGGGACCTTTTAAAACAGAAACACATTTTCAAATAAAGTAATATTTCATTACTTTCCAAAAGTGCCCCTCCTCTCCTCTTATAAAAGGCCCCCACCTCTACCTCATTTCACACACTCCTGAAGCCTTTGGATCGTCCAACCCCTGCCCATTTACTCTCTCCAAATCACTCTCCTCATCCTAGAGGATTCTATTTTGGCATAATTCTTCCAAAGGAAGCCGTTAGGCTCAAATCAAAAGGAGTTACACTTTTAAAGGTAATTCATTCTCTCATGTTCATTTGGTTTATTTTGCTTCTCCAACCCCATAAACTCTTTTTAATTACTTTTTTTGTAACAACACAATTATATTAAATATACTAGGATGTTGTTATAATATTTATTCGAGCTACTCTCTCACACAACTACATCAAATGGTTAAAGAACATACGGTTTCCGTGGATGGCGAAATTCTGCCTCCCGAAACGATGATTGTTCAATACTCATTTAACACCTTAAAAGGTGGCCATTATGATGTCACTATTTTTATATATGATATATAATATGTTTATAGTTTCCTTAAGCTTCTGTTTTTTTCATTTTGGGCATACCTTTATGGTTTCCATTATGGGTAAACGCGATATCTTCATTTAAGGAAATGCGGACTATCGCCCCCTCAAAGTGATTTGATTCATTAAATACCATATGTGGGACATATAAAGTATGTAACTATGATATTATATATTATATTATACTGTAATTATAATATACCTTTATATCATTATTATACCATTCTATAAAATATGAAATAGAAATGAAAGTAGCATTCATGCGTACGTACGGCTTACCGTCTCCATGAACGATGCATTTCATTTCCTACCGCTAAATGATTATGTAATTTTATAAATGCATGAATGTACTGGATATATATGACATATATGATATCTAAATAATGAATAAAATTCTGGATATAATAAACATTTGGACACACGAACAACAAGTAATTGTAAGAAGTCCACTTTCTACTTAAGATCCAAATATTGACAAAACAAATATTATTAACTTAAATGATTACATAATGTTTATGACATGGTAATAAGTGATATAAAAGGAATAATGAACTTGAAAAAGGTTCATAAGGAAGTATAAATTAACTCAAGTTTATTATTCTGGAGATTAAAGAACGATCGAGTCAAGTCGGACCCGAGGTAAGGGATCCTACACCTATCATTCTTTTTAAGTACACTCTTTTATGTCATTTCTTTTAAGATCATATTTCTTATGATTGGGATGTTAATTTATATTACTCCTATTGTAATTATTATTTTCATATGATGAGAGACCCTATTTCCTCTCATAAATCCATTTTGGAAGTTTTGAGTGGCGTCGTTAGGCTGCCGAATTTTCGTAAGGGATTTTTCATCTCACTTTTATTCTCGTGAGAGTTATGCTACATTTGCCACAAATTCCATTGAGTGGTGTATGTACTGCCCATTATTCTAATCTTTGTGTAATATACTTTCTTTTATGAATATTTACATCAATTATCTATTGTCCTTTTTTCATGGGGTGTATGTTTTGAAAGATACCCAAGTCGGTAAGGGAACCTTTCACCCTCCTCTTTTTTAAAAGGCTTCTTTTGTTAGGTCTTTTAATTTACACATTGTAATGTTGGGATATGTTCTCATATATCCTTATTGATGTAAATTTTATGTCCAAGTGATGAGATACACTTTTTATCTCTCATCAACTCATTTTGGTGTGATGTCGTTAGGCTGTCAAGGGAACTTTTTAACCCAATTTCGATTTCTTTGGGTTCAACATGTAGTCATTGAATATGTCATCCATTGAATATGTGTGAATGAACTTTTATTGTTTTACACTTAATATACACTTATATTTGGTGTATTTATATTTTTCATACATATTTTTGAGATTTATTTGTCCTTAATTTAAGGATACCTTCTTTATAAGGGATTTCATTACATTTGACATTTCTATTGAGGGTTCATTGTTGTTATGCACTAATTCACTCTTATATGGTGTATATACTATCCTTTGGAGTATTATATCATGAATCCATTTATTCTTATGATATTATAAAGTTTTGACTAAATGGTATTCCTCAATTGTTGTATTCAAGTGCCTCTAATTTTGGTAAAACCCCTTTATCCAAAATATCGTTTTAAATGTTTTAATTATTTGTTCTTATTAATATCCATGTTTTCAAAATGTTTTAAGGATTTATATATATGGATATTAATGGTTTAAAATGTTAAAAGCTTCAACGTGGTATGGGACACTTTGATTCAAAAATCTCTTTATTAAATGTTTTAAATGGTTTTTTAATGGATTCATTATTTCAATATCTTAAAATGTTATATTGTGATTGAAAGGTGGAAATGTTATATTTCCTTTATGCATGTTTTATTTGATACGTTTATGTTATGGTTCTTGGGAATTGTTATGAAAACGGGTGGTTCCGTGATCAACTAAGGGAGGGTGAGCCCGATATAGCTCATCAATGCATTGGGTAACGCGAAGGAGTGAAACGTTAAGGTATCTCCGAAGAGATTTCGGGAATATACTGTGATGGGTATTCCAAACGTAACCAAGAGGGTTACTCCATACGTAAGAATGTTATGTATGCCTCAAGTTACCTTTATGTCTTATGATTTCTATGATTTATTCATGATTTGATGAGGTAGGTTGAAGTGCCTATGTTTTATGGGTAAATTATGATTTCATTCTTATGTATATATGAACTCATGTTTCCTTTCCATATTTTTATATCCCTTACTGAGCTTTTTATGCTCATACCCAGTTTTTGAAATGTTTTTCACAGGTCAAGGGAAAGGTACGTGATTTGATGATAGTGTCAAGGATGTGTCAAGAAAGAATCCATGTTTTATTTTCAATATGTTTCCTTTGATGGGAAGAATGGATAATGTCTTTTATGTAACCACTTTTTTTAAATGGGGAATGTAATGCAAGTTTTATGATCTAATTCCTTAAAACTCTAAACCTGAAAAGATCCTCAATGTGTAATCTTGTATTAACACAAGATTAAGTAAGATTTAAGGCCGGGGCCTTATAGTTGGTATCAATGGTCGGTTTAGATAACTTTAGAGGTTAGGGTATTCTTTAAGCATAAGTGACAATTACCATAATGGTTAGGATTTCAGAAAGAGTCTTTGTTTTAGATAAAGTGAATGAGTAAGTATATCTTAGTGTTTATCTTACTCATTAGTAAATGATGGTTTTGTTGATATACTCACACTGACCATTTTGGTTTTAGTAAATGGCTGGATCTAGCAGGCACCAAAGTAACAGTGGATGTGAAAGAAACTGTGACAGTTTTTTGAGCAAGCAACTGAATGATATAGGAGCTGCAATGAGAACTCTTGTGATTATCCTCATCTAACTATCTGGAGTCATGATTGACCCCCTAAACCTTGGAGATTTCTCTAAGGCATAATATATGCAAGAAACAAATCCCTACAGAAGTACATTTAATAACCATAAAGGAAAGTGTGTTCAAAAACCTATGTGTCAACGATGTGGAAAGAAACACCTAGGAAAATGTTTCTAAGGGACATAAATATGCTATAGATGTGGAAATGAAGGTCATAAATCAAGAACCTACCATGGAAAAAGGAAGCATCCAGTCGACTTGAGGAAAGAGAAAGAAGTTCTTTCTAAGGGATAAATTGAATGTTTTAAATGTGGTGTGCATAGTCATTATGAAAACACATGTCTTATGAAGAAGGTTCGTGAATGGGGTCACAAAGAGCATACCAATATTCGTTTACCAATACGTAATGCCATTCCGATTGAGGATGAAGAAATTGACAATGACCAATCAAAGGTATGTACTATTTCATGACTATTGTTTTCCTATTTTGGAATATTAGGATATGATTCATGATTTTGTTTGTAGGAAAGAGGTATTTAGGAATAAGTTGGAAAGGAATGGATAATGGATCATGAAGAATGTTGAATGAGTAAGATGTCAACATATAAGGGCTTCAAGAGTTATGGTGAAATTATTAAGAGTATTAAGTCTCTTTTGATGATGGGGTTACATTAGATGACTTTTTATATTATGTTTAACCCTGATGTTTAATATAGGCAAATTTTATTCAAGTAATAGTTATCTTTTCTTTTGTGGACATAGTTATAAAGAACCATTTGGGTTTATATGATCATTACTTTTGAGGTAATTATGGGTTACTATATGTTATGATTAAAGTGAAAGGCATGAGATAAAATTGAGGTTAAATTATGTTATGGTTATGTTTGATGATTTTATCCCTTTTTGGGGAATGATTTGAGAATTATATAGTTTTGGAAAAAGGAAACACGTAGACTGTGAGACTACACGTCGCGTCGGACAAAGCTGCGGGAATCGAACCCACAACCAAAGTGTGACTGGTATTTATCGCCTACCACTGGACTAAGTGAAGTCCCCGGTTAGTTTGACTGATTCTTTTTAGTTATATGATTTTATTAATTAAGAGTAAGTTGATTTTGGGTTATTTATGAAAATTATTAACCTATCATGGAGGATATGTGATTAGGATAATTACATTTCAATGCGAGAATTTAGGAGCGACTAATGTTGTTTGGAGATAAATGTTACGATTTAACTTGGAAGACTATGTGACTAAATCCTTCAAATATTTGGGTTTCAATCTTATATTGGTTTACATTGAAGAATTTTATTGACAAATTGTTTATCGGATGGTCCTCGTTGAACTTTGGGTTTTGTTGGACGAATTTTGGAGATTAAGAATAGATTTTCTTTTTATAAGGGGTTATCTTTTTCTGGATTATCTGATCTTGTACAAGCCTTTTTGGTTTTGGTTTTGGTTAAAGTCTAAAGACATGGGATGTATATAGTTCTCTTTTTTGGATTAGGTGATTCTCTAGAAGTTGATTATAATACTCTTAATGTGAACAAGTCTTCCTAAATACTCGTCTTTTGGAAAAAATACGAGTTTGTGTAAAAGTTGAAAGTCAACATGATAAGTGATTATGTTTCCCTATGAATAAATTACTCAATAAAAAGTAACATAAAACAAAAATGTTGTCTATTAACTTTTCCTACTGGGGAATCGAATACCGTTTAACCCATCACAATTTTGTGATTTTCTTATGGTTAACTTTCTCCTAAACATGTTTTCTATCACTCTTCACCAGAACATGACCCTATGTTTTCTCCTCCATGTCCATGTTTTCATACTTGGAATCCTAGTATGGGTTAACTCGGGTGACCTTTGTACTTATCTTTCTTTATATTAAAGTTATTGTTTTACAGACTCTTCTTCCGATGTGGGACTTTCAAGGATGTTACCAAGCCCAATTTTAAAATTGTGAGGACGCAATTACCAAAATGGGGGAAGGATGTAACACCCCAGGTAAATAATGAATATACATTTTCATATTTATCCATATTTTTGAATAAAGTATTAATATTACTTTAAAGGGTTTCTATGTTCCATAGCATACCCGATACACAACAAAGAGTTTCATTGAAATCTTACGTTGCACTCTAATAATAAAATAATATTATTTTAAATGGTAGTTAACATATAGCTGTTGTATTGGCGGGAATGGATAGAAATAACTAAAATATGATTATGTATGTTTTTAAATGTTTTTAGATATATCCAATAACAGATAAAGGCTTAAAATATAGAAAGAATTCAATTTTAGGTGTATATGCCCTAGTTCTCACTAAAGGTTAACTTGTCATCTTTTGGTGGTGAACCTTCATTAAATATAGTTTTCTTCACTATTATACATTCTATTGGACCAAATAAAACTCTTCTTAAGAATTGGGACATCAAAATTTACTTTGTGTACATTTTTGGTATCTTTCCAATAAAGCTCATTTTTTAATGAATAGTGTAAAATGTTGTATTTTAATTCAAAACCTCTTTTTAATCTAATTTATTTATATGATTATATTATATTTTGAATTGGTTTTAAAGTGAAATTAGAATATATTTTTACCATTTAATCCAATGGTGGTCATTGGAATCAATTTCACTTTGAAATTAGACTTAAACTGGTGTCTATCTTTTGATACTTATTGTTTTATAAAAACACGCTATTTGCTCTAACAGTGGGAATTAATTATTAAATTAATTAATGTTACTTATATGTTTTGAATTTTGTAAAATAGACTTCATTTTTTAATTCGGAATATCAAAAATAGCTTCTGGTGAATTTTTGGGATTTTTCTGAAAAACTTCAATTTTGGATGAATAGTGAAACCACTAAGTGGTACTTATAAAAACTGATTTTTTGTTTAAATGAAAATTTTCCATCATTGTGTTTTTATTTTTAAAAATCCAACATACATGGTTGTCATTATGTAGTAAAATTTGGTTCAATGAGATTAAAATAACTTTTTGGTGAATAGTATGTTATTAAGTTTTTAATCGCGATTAGTGGTAATTAGTGTAGTTTAAGGTAAAAATAATGCTTTAATAAAATGAGATGAGCTTGAAACATGTCTTACCCTCATTGGTTGTGTCATGGACGACCAATAAAAGCCATGGGTCAACTTGGGGACCCCATGGATCCACTTTGGTTTGGAAATGACATAAATAACTTTTTATTTAATGTAAAAGTAAAAATGACACAAACATAATATGTTTTACGAAAACAATTTTTACATGGGGTTATAATGATCATATTTTTGATTATAAATAGTCATTGGAAAAATAAAAAGATTTCCTACATCATAGTAGTTTTATTAGAATTTTTATATATTAAATAAATTAAATTATTTATGACATCATGTCGATGCAGCGATGACCTCATTATTTAACGATTTAAATAAAATGGAAAGATAATGTAAAATCGACAACCTACACATGGCCAAAACCAATTGGATGAGTGGATTTAGAAGCCTTATCACCTTATCCACGAATTATATCAATGTGGTACTTTTTAAAACAAAAAAACATTTTCAAATAAAGTAATATTTCTTTACTTTCCAAAAGTGCCCCTCCTCTCCTCTTATAAAAGGCCTCCACCTCTACCACATTTCACACACTCCTCAAGCCTTTGGCTCGGCCAACCCCTGATCATTTACTCTCTCCACATCCCTCTCCTAATCCTAGAGGATTACCTTTGGGAATAATCCTCCAAAGGAAGCCGTTAGGCTCAAATCAAAAGGAGTTACACTTTTAAAGGTAATTCATTCTCTCATGTTCATTTGTTTTATTTTGCTTCTCCAACCCCCTAAACTCATTTTAATTACATCATTTGTTAAAAAAACAGTATCTTAAATATACTAGGATGTTTTTATAATATTTATTCGAGCTACAATCTCACACAAATACATCAAATGGTTAAAGAACATACGGTTTCTGTGGATGGCGAAATTCTGCCTCCCGAAATGATGATTGTTCAATACTCAATTAACACCTTCAAAGGTGTCCATTATGATGTCAATATTTTTAAATATGATATATTATATGTTTATGTTTTCCTTATGCTTCTGTTTTTTTTTCATTTTGGGCATACCTTTATGGTTTCCATTATGGGTAAACGCGATATCTTCATTTAAGGAAGTGCGGACTACCGCCCCCTCAAAGTGATTCGATTTGAGAAATACCATATGTGGGACGTATAAAGGATGGAACTATGATATTATATATTATATTATACGGTAATTATAATATACCTTTATATCATTATTATTCCATTCTATAAAATATGAAATAGAAATGAAAGTAGCGTTCATGCGTACGTACGGCTTACCGTCTCCATGAACGGTGCATTTCATTTCTTACCTCTAAATGATTATGTAATGTTATAAATGCATGCATTTACTGGCTATATATGACATATATGATATCTACATCGTGAATACAATTCTGGATATAATAAACATTTTGCCTCACAAACAACATGTAATTGTAAGATGTCCACTTTCGACTTAAGAACCAAATATCGGCAAAACAAATATTATTAACTTAAATGATTAAATAATGATTATGACATGGTAATAAGTGATATAAAAGGAATAATGAACTTGAAAAAGGTTCTTATGGAAGTAGAAATTATCTCAAGTTTATTATTCAGGAGATTAAAGAACGATCGAGTCAAGTCGGACCCGAGGTAAGGGATCCTACACCTCTCTTTCTTTTTAAGTACACTCTATTATGTCTTTCCTTTTAAGCTCATATTTCATATGATTGGGATGTTCATTTATATTACTCATACTTTACTTATTAATTTCATATGATGACAGACCCTATTTCCTCTCATAAATCCATTTTGGAAGTTTTGAGTGGCGCCTTTAGGCTGTCGAATTTTCGTAAGGGATTTTTCATCTCACTTTTATTCTCATGAGATTTATGCTACATTTGCCACAAATTCCATTGAGTGGTGTATGTACTGCCCGTTATTCTAATCTTTGTGTAATATACATTCATTTATGAGTATTTACATCAATGATCTATTGTTCTTTTTTAATGGGGTGTATGTTTTGAAAGATACCCAAGTCAGTAAGGGAACCTTTCACCCTCCTCTTTTTTAAAAGACTTATTTTGTTGGGTCTTTTAATTTACATATTGTTATGTTGGGATATGTTCTCATATATCCTTATTGATGTATATTGTATGTCCAAGTGATGAGATACAGTTTTTATCTCTCATCAACTAATTTTGGTGTGATGTCATTAGGCTGTCAAGGGAACTTTTTAACCCAATTTTGATTTCTTTGGGATCAACATGTAGTCATTGAATATGTCATCCATTGAATATGTGTGAATGACCTTTTATTGTTTTACACTTAATATCCACTTATATTGGGTGTATTTATATTTGTCACACATCTTTTTGAGATTGATTTGTCCTTAATTTAAGGATACCTTCTTTATAAGGGATTTCATTACATTGGACATTTCTATTGAGGGTTCATTGTTGTTATGCACCAATTCACTCTTATATGGTGTATATACTGTCCTTTGGAGTATTATATCATGAATCCATTTATTCTTATGATATAATAATGTTCTGACTAAATGTTATTCCTCAATTGTTGTATTCAAGTGCCTCTAATTTTGGTAAAACCCCTTTAACCAAAATATTGTTTTAAATGTTTTAATTATTTGTTCTTATTAATATCCATGTTTTCAAAATGTTTAAAGGATTTATTTATATGGATATTAATGTTTTAAAATTTTAAAAGCATTAAGGTGGTATGGGACACTTTGATTCAAAAATCTCTTTATTAAATGATTTAAATGGTTTTTTTAATGGATTCATTATTTCAATATCCTAAAATGTTATATTGTGATTAAAAGGTGGAAATGTTATATTTCCTTTATGCATGTTTTATGTGATACGTTTATGTTATGGTACATGGGAATTGTTATGAAAACGGGTGGTTTCGTGATCAACTAAGGGCGGGTGAGCCCGATATAGCTCTCCAATGCATTGGGTAACGCGTAGGAGTGAAACGTTAAGGTTTCTCCGAAGCGATTTAGGGAGTATACTGTGATGGGTATTCCAGACGTAACTAAGAGGGTTACTCCCTACGTAAGAATGTTATGTATGCCTCAAGTTACCTTTATGTCTTTTGATTTCTATTATTTATTCATGACTTGATGAGGTAGGTTAAAGTGCCTATGTTTTATGGGTAATATATGATTTCATTCTTATGTATATATGAACTCATGTTTCCTTTCCATATTTTTATATCCCTTACTGAGCTTTTTATGCTCATCCCATGTTTTTGAAATGTTTTTCACGTGTCAAGGGAAAGGTACGTGATGTGATGATAGTGTCAAGGATGTGTCAAGAAAGAATCCATGTTTTATTTTCAATATATTTCCTTTGATGGGAAGAATGAATAATGTCTTTTATGTAACCACGTTTTTTAAATGTGGAATGTAATGCAAGTTTTATGATCTAATTCTCTAAAACTCTAAACCTGAAAAGATCCTCAATGTGTAATCTTGTATTAACACAGGATTAATTAAGATTTAAGGCCGGGGCCTTATAAGTATAGTTCAAATGAATAGAAATACAATGGTCCTTTCCACCGAAATTAATCCAATGAAAGAGACATAGGGAGTGACTCTTTGGAATGTAGTGAGAAATACCTAATCCTTGTAAAGCCAGTGAGCCTGGGTATAGATGAGATCTATATTTAACAATCATTATAAGCATTGAGCCTTAGTGAATTTTATACAATCTTCACATCATTGTTGTATTCTTCATTGATGTATCGTAGTGAGGGTGAACCAAGAAAAAATACAAGCAACTTTGTGAATACATTCTTACATTACGTTTAATTCATCATCATCAGATAAATAAGGATATAATAATAGCATCATTAACACTTATGTGAAAATAAACTTACCCTTTTAATAAATATGTCACGATCTATTGTGGAGGTTTGATTTTAGGAAATAATATCCACACCCAACCCCCCCCCCCCCCCTTTTAGGGTATATATGCCCCTTTTGGACATAAAAAAATTGTATCACATGGTAGTTTTATTTTGTGATATTTTTTTATCTTACATGGTTTAGTTTATTTTTGATGTTAAAGTCTCAATAATCACTTATCATGGTGTTCGATGGAAAATAGAATAAATTCATAGATAAAGATGAAGTCATGTGGTATTCCATAGTGTGGAAGTGTTTTTTGAAATGTGTGATTTAATATAAGGAATTGAACAGTTTTCTGGATAATGGTGTGGATGAATCTTGCAGAAAAAAGGAAGATGAATTCAACGATTCTGTAGGAATGAGTGAATAACTTTAAATTCCGAGTGATGTCAAAAAAACTTATGATAAATAAACTCCAATAAGTGAAAATATGGATGTTTCCAAAAAATAAAAGGTATTGGATCAGAAATTGGATGATGAAATTAAATCTAATGATATTAAGATCCAACAACATGACAATATGTCAAAAAAAACAAAGAGATTTAAATCAATGTTTTATTGAAGAGGATACTAATCATAGGGAGATGTATGAATCTCGAGATTAGTAACTACAAAATATGTCAAGAATAATATAAAAACTAAAAGTTGATGATAATGATGTGAAAAAGAAGATAGAAGAAATTCAAAATCTCAAATATATAAATGATGATCTTGTTACATAGTTGTCTAAACATGTTTAGAATAACCATAGTTTACCTTAAAACAATTCATGTGTTCTGATTCAGTTTCTCGATAAAAATTTTAAATTAAAGAGAAATGTGACATAGTGGATATGCTCACATTTGAATTGGAGGATGGTATGAGTAGAGGGAACAATCATAAGAAATAAATTAATGATCAACCTGAATAAATGTATATAAAGATTCAAAAATTTAGAGAGGATAATGATTTAGTGAAGAAATAGTTAGAGATATCCAATGCCAATGGAAATCCTAAAATAAAGGATGCATTGCAATTATCATTTTATTGTACTTTAGTAGTTGATGTTGAAATGAAAATCAAAGATGATATTTATGAGGTGAAAAAAGAACATATTTTCTCATATCAATGGACATATGGTTTTCAAAATCTGATATTGGTTATGATGATCCCCATTCCATGCATGATAGGAAGAATGTTGTGAAAATTATTAAAGATAATTAAAATCATGACGGTTCTAGAGATAGATCTAAAAAAGAATTTAATAAATAGTATCTACAACATGTTCTATTTTCATGGAACTCATGGTCAAACATCATTTTTTTTAAAGGCAATGGAATATATTTTATGCTGTGAAGATAGAAATATTACTAAATTTGTGAATAAGTAGATGGTTCTTTAAAATTCAGAAGAAGAAAAATTCTCCGAGAAGAAAGTTGTTTTAATGAGATATTATTATGGAGGAAGGGGACACACCATGAGTATGTTTCAAGAAGCTTGAGGGATCAACCTCTGAAGAAATCTAGATGTGTCAACATCTCAGCTGAGATATAATGAAATTAGATTTTCCTTTACTAGAATATTTTTTATATGTTATGATCATGGAAATTTTTAAAGTCATTACCGCAAGAATAAACTGGGGAAGGAAAAGGAACCCAGAAGGACATCCCCAGCAGAGGCTATGTATAACAAAAAATACTATACTACAAGACAACATGGAATGCTGAAAATTAAGTTTACGGCCTCAATGGAATCATAACGACCTCAATTAAAGGTCTATCAATCACCTCTTTTTTAACACTCTCAAAAACATACATTGATTTAATGTGATAAAACCTTGAAGAAAATGGGATGATAAATTCTTTTTTAGAGATAGAATAATGTACGTTTATTAATGAAATCACTCCCAGTTTATCTTAGTGATTTGATTCAGATAACTAAGAAAATAAATATGAATAATGAATTTCTCAAAAATAGAAAATGTTGTGGTAAAAAGAAAAAATTTATGTCAATAGAATGATCCCTCCAATCGGGAAATAAGAAAGAAAATAATTATAGTTGAGAGATTCCTACTCATAAAATGAATAATGAAAAATGGAATTCATGTGGTGTCTCAAGAATGACATTTATAATGTTTGGTATAAAACCTAAATTGTGAAAAATGAAAATCCGACAGAACAAAAATATTAGAAGAAGACTGAGAATGTGGGTAAAGAATTTTTTTTGATATGGCCACATTAGTTGAGGTTATCTGGGTAGCTGTAATGAGCACAAAAAGAGTAAAATGATTCAGAATAAAGTATCAACGCTTTTTCCACTAGGATCATCCAAAATCCTCTTCTAGAGGATTCTGGATATCCCCATCTACCTATGTCTACAAATTCTATTAACTAATTTTCAAAAGTCTCAGGTTCAAGAGGTGGTATGATCTAAGGGGATGTGTTATAAAAAGATTCAAATTGGTTATGTGATGTTATCAATAATTTTAACTCATTCAAATCCGTCAAAATATGTAATGAATTTATATGGAATAATTTATTGTATGGAGTCAATGGTATATGGATTTTTGAAATGTATATATGTAATTCAGCATGTTGGTCAATAATTGTGTTGTTAACTCTATCACTTGTTTCTTACATCGAGTTCTAACTTAGTTTGCTTTGTGGTATTGTTGATGGCTCATTACAATGTGCCACATGAGAACAAATGATGTAGTATAAGAAGAATGATGGTGGATCAAAACATTAGGCCCAACAACATGAATAGTTTTACATCAAATGGAGAGAATTAAATATCCTAATCATATGTAATATCGCTCTTGGATATAAAAGATGAAAATTTATGTCATATTGCATCAATAATACCAAATAAGGGAGAAGCATCAATACTCATGTATTTCATGAATAATTATATTGATCTAAAAACATGGTATCATCAAACTATATTCCTGATAAAAGGAATATAAAAGATAATGTTATAAATGATTCATCATAGGGATAAAAAAGTAGTTGATGTAAATTATTTTACTATAGTAGAGAATAAAATTTATTTTTAACATGAAATTGAACAATTTTCATATGGTAGTAATGAGTAGGTAAGTATCTCAAGGTGAGTAAAATACTAAATAATGATTTGGATGAAGGTAATGATGATGAAGAGGCTTGATATGAGAACTAGGTTCAGACTAAGAATGATGAGTTTGAGCATATTAAGATGAATGAATCATTAGAGATTGTGTTGTGGCCAGTAGATAATAATATTATGGGGACTAAATGGATCATTCTGAACATGATTACAGAATATGGTGCATTGATTCGAAAAAAATAAAAAATACTGTGAAAAGGTCACATTGAAATAGAGGGTATCAATGTTGATGAGGCATTTTCACAATTTTCAATGTTTGAGATAATCTAGTGATTCTTGTCCATTATAGTGGAACAAAAGATAAAAGCTATCTAGATGGTGTTCATGTCGACATTTTTGAATGGTGTTATGGAAGAAGAAGAGTAAATTGAGTATCTAGATGGTTTTCTCATTTATAAACATGATAATATAGTTCTTCGGTTGATGAAGTAATTTTGTGGTTTGAATCATGCTCCAATAGAATGGTATTAAGAGCTATATTATTTTCTAAAAAAGCTCAGATATTAAACTAGTGGAGATTATTACAATCTATATGTCAACCATTCCAGCAATCAAAGGATGATATTTCTTATATATGTCGATGATATAATATTAGGAGGATCATATGAAGCATAGTGTAGATAGTTTTCCGAATTCATGAAAAGTAATTTCGAAATTTCAATGAATGGTGAACTAAAAATTTTCATTGGTTTACAAGTAACCCGAGAAAATAATGACCCATTTATTTCTCAATATAAATATTCCATGTAGGTTTTCCCAAGATTTGGATAGGATAATTCCATGGAGATGATGAATCTATTGGATACCTGGATGAAACTATCATTGGATGATGAAGGAAATGGTATAAGGTCACCGAATACGGGTAGATCATTGAAATCTTGTTGTACTTTATAGTAAAAAAACTACATATTTTTGTCCACATGTCATCCAAGGTGGTTTCAATGACATCACACGTAATTCCACATCCCTTATGATAAAATTATACTTCATCATATCTAAGGCATATTGGATTTTTGTTTTATGTATAATGATAAATCCTAGAAAGAGTAATTGGAATGTACATATGTTTATTGGATGGAATTAGCAGATGACAAAAAATCAAACTTAGTATGTGATTTCTATATTTGATTATTGTCTATTTCTTATCAATCTAAAAGATGAATTCATTTCATTGAACACTGTATAAGATTATTATATAGTGGGTACTCAAGCATGAACATAGATATTGTGGATGAAGTTGTAACTTGATGATATATGAGTGAAAGGGGTGTATCTGATCACAATAAATCCTATTAATTAATGTTTTATAAATTATTGAAATAAGTATTTCATCCATCAAGGACAAATATCATATAAATAAATTTTTATTTTATTAAGGAGAAGGTGGAGTAAGGGATTGTGAAGTTGGAGTACGTTCCTACAGAACTACAGGTTACAGACATTATGCTAAAGGCCTTACACAACAAATAGTTTTAGAGGCATAAACTAGCTCTTAGAATTTAATTGAATCCCCTAACATTAATACGTGTTGATGTGTAACCCCCACTTCTCTAGGTGTGGTGTGTTTTACCTAATATATTGATATTTTTTCTTCTCACAGTTTCATCCCTCAAATTTGTGGTTCTTTAGGTTCATTGAAAAAGGGGATAAATTGTGGTTATTTAATGGAAAAAATCTATTTGTCAATACAGAAGGATAAGATGAAATGTGGAGTAGTGATACTGGAGGGGAAGGTAAATTGGGGGGGGGTATTATATTTGACGATTCTAAAATTGATCAATCAATGATTGTATATCATGATAGTTAAGGTTCATGATGAATTTAAATGAGTTGTTTTGAAAAGGAATGATGTTACTCAAGGACGCAATTATCATATTAGTAATGTTTCTTACATTGAGCATGGATCATGTGGTCTTTGAGTATGTGTTGAGTAAATATTTGATCCCTATCTGAATCACGGGAAGAGAATGGTAGTAGAAGATGGATGAAGTGTCAACGAGGTGTAAAATTTTGATATTTTTTTCAATAATCACAAAGGGGATATTGTTGTGAAAAAGTACCTCAACGTAAAATTGAATCATTTAAGGAAATTTTTGTTTTTAGAGAAATTTTGTTTTCAAGGTATGTTGTGGAGCTCTAGAGATATTGTAGACACAATATGCTGAAAAAAATATATGAAAAAACAATGGATTCCCTGGATGTGGTATACAAAATTGCCTACACATGGTGATGTTGTTCTTAGTGTTTGATAAATTTTTGGGGTTTAAAATTTGAAGTTTGGATATAATTTAGGTAATTTAATTTCCATGAAGTACATATTAAAATATGTCAAGTACACGAATTGAGAAAATATAGGGTTCATGGAGTGGGTTTCAAAATGGTGCAAAATTTATGATAGAGAGATCTGTGAATCTAAAGACCATCATAAACAACAATGATGAGGATCATCTCGTGTGGAGAATCACAGTGGTGAGATTTTGTGATTGATGGATATGGTATTACGATAAGAATCATGAATGGTGAATTTCAATGGAACATCATAGAAAAGGGATCATTGCCAATGAAATCAAGGAGTATTGTGAGATTGTGATGATGGGGCATAAAAACTTATAGAATCGATGGAATGTCTATTAATAGGCCTATACCTACTTCATAAAAAATATATAGAATTAAATAAATGTTTAAGACTCTGGAATCGTGAAGAGGTTAACGAAGGCTTGTTCATCAGGATTATTTTTGAAGAAGTTTCTGATGGCTGTAAAGTCCATCAGAATGATATGAGAAACACATATGTAAATGAATTTGTGATGTATTAGTAGGATTCATTAAAGGAAGGATCTATACGAAAGATAATTGAGATTCATGAAATAGTTTTTCTTCACTAACTCTAAGTGATCTTGATGGAAATGTTGGATCCTCAAAAAGTCTGTTTGAGAAACAAAATAGTGGATCTTTGTGAAGGCAGTGAGCATCGTGAATGTTGATTAGAAGGAATTTCCTATTACATCTAATGTAAATACATTATATTGGAAGTGAGCTATAGAAAAATAAATAGGGATTCACCCCTGGAAATGCATTCATAAAACCCCGAACCATGTAAAGCTAGTGTGACTGGGTATGAACGAGATATATCCCGAACAATATTTATTGGTGGTGAGCAATAACAAATTTGGTACAATCGACACATCATCATTGTATACTACTTGGATTAATCCAAATGAGGGTGAACCAAGTAAAAAATGATGATTACATGTGCCTTATTTCTCATTTAACATTTAATACACTAGCATCATGTAAAGAAGGAAAAAATAATATAATCATTAATAATTTTTTTCAGTCAGTGTGACCCATATAATAAATAGTTCAATATCTATTTTTAAAGGAATAATTTAGAAAATAATATCTATAAAATTAATCACCCTCACATAGGGTATTTGGGACCCTTTTGGACCTAACATTTTCCTTATAAATTATTTATATGAAAATTTAGTTTTAAAATAAAAATATTTTTTTTTACTTTTCACCAAAAATTGAATGTTATAAATGAAAGTATAATAAATTAAGCCTAAGAAAATATTGATCTTATAATTTAAAAATGATGTTTATTTTGATATATAACATATATAAAAGTAAAAAAATAATTTGATAAATAAATTCTCCATTAAAAGGCCAACAAACTACCACTAGAAAATAACATATTTTTATGTGTCAAATTGGGTTTTTTTCTTATATATTGTCATGAACCATCTAAAATACCACAGTAACCATATAAATATTAAAAACCCAACATACCTCTAAAGGAATTGTTGATCCCAATGGGATGATGATTGGCACCTTGCATCATAAAAAATAAGGAGAATGAATTTTCCACAAACATTAAATAAGAATAATAAAAAATTCAGTATGAAAAAAAACCATAGGGGGAGGTCTACCTGAAGTCAAATAAGTAAACAAAAACCAAATTACTACATCAATGTACCAAAAAATTGAACTAAAAACCCATGTCAATGTAGACTAATCTACCATAACCCAAGGAACAATAGCATGAACCACCACCAAGTGGTTCTTTTCCCCGATTCAAAACTAGGAGGAGTTAAACTATCGACACCTAAAGGTACAGTTAGTGTTTCAGATAAAAGCCTATTGTGGTATAACAATGTATCCCATAATAATATTCAAGATTTAATTAACTAAATAAATATTGAAATTTTATACAAACCTGATAGGAATATCCAATGAATATTGAAAAAAATCTGTCTTTGGTTAAAAATGATGTAATTAATTTAAAAAACATATAATATTAATATTAAATTTCAAAATTTCAATAAATATGGAGGGGATAAATATCAAATTTAAACAGTAGTGGAATTTATAGCAAAACAAATATAAGAAAAATGGTCATCTTTCAAATGGTATGATTGTTATAGGAAATGTGACTCCCTCACACTCACGATGGCCGGGAAATATATGTATACACATGTCCCTTCATCATAGGTGAGGAGTACATCATCATCATCCTGTACATGAAGTGATATATTGTATTTATGTTTAGTGACGTTGAAATATCGTAGAGTGTTGTTATGTTTTACTCACAAACTACAAATCCTTGGATATTCTCTAATACATGATGGTTTGTTCATTTAAAATCTATTTAAAATTCTATTCATCCCATTGTCCATTTCAAATATTCTAATATCCATTTTAAAACATTAGCTTTTGTTTTTAATAAAAAAAAAATCCAATTTACAAGATAGAACACATTGGTTTCAATCGAAACTAATTTATGTTATTTTCACAAATAAAATTTGAAATTCAATTCCATCAAATATATTTTACAATTTTAATTAAAAAATTAAATTTCAAAAATTCAAACAATTTATCAATATAAATTCTACAAGATAATATTAATTAAAAAAACATTACCAAATTCAATTGAATATCTAGGTTATTCAAAATTCATTTCAAATAAAATTTTAAAACCATAATTCAATTGAGATAGGTTTTGAAACTAGAAATTGAAAGTAATTTGATTTATATCGAAAAATTAAATATGAATAAAAAATGAAATTAAAAAAAGAAATATAAGGTTAATTAAATTTTAAAATTGGAACGGAACCACCTACCATGGAAACATGGGATCTCAAAACACCACACACTATATAGTAAAATCCTATGATGAGTGACGAAAAAAATAGATCTAAGAATAATTCCAAATATTCAAGATCTAAAACAAAGATCAATATATCATCCAAAAAATGGTGATCTAAAGATCCTTTGTGAGGAGAAAAGAGAGATAGCAGGAGAAAGATAACTGATGAGTAAACATGTTAGGTAGAGATCGAATTCCACTCACAAATATTTGATCTATTTTGGGATAATTTATAGGGGAAAATCATATCATTGTAGCTCACTTTGAAGAGGAAATCATAGGGACTCATATTAGGTCCATATAGAAACATAATAAATGGTTTCAAGTGTTCTAAAAATAGTTTTATATTAACTAATACTTCTACGATTGGATAGTTGTTTAGATCTGCATAGTTAAGACAACCCAAGCACCCTATTGTCTTCCCCTTTTATTCTATTGCATGGTTTATTCTATGTTGGTGAAAAGCTTTATAAATTATTTTCTAACCACATAAAACCCACTTCCTAGGTTTTCATAGTTTTCACTAACAGGGTTCATGGTTTTGGAAAACCTTGATCCAAGCGTGCACTACCCAGAAACATTCAAGATTTCTGAATATTTAACAAGAAACTATACCCACAATACCCAACCATAGAATGATCAATATATGGTTTAAGAATGATTAAAATTAGTTAAATGATGTTACAAACTTTCAAACATTGAAACATTATGTCCCAATATGCCAACTAAGAGGCTTCCATTCCAAAAATATGAGGCCACTTCTCTATTATAAGTGTATCCCCCCCCCCCCCATATCTCCTGAGAATTAGAATCTTGCTACCATATCACTATAAACATAGATATTATATTCCCATATAATACCTTGGTTTCTGAATTAACTATCATAATTTGATGTTAAATCATTGATAAGTCAATTTCAAACACATGATAACCCCAACGTAGAACATGAGATGAATCATATAGATACTTTTAGAGATGAAATACATAGAACACAATATTTATCAACATTCACATTGGTGGAAGGGATAAATGATAAGACAATTTTATCACCCCTTCAACTAAATTAAAATGCCCCACAAAACAAGGATAAAGCTTCCATTTCCATGCAAGTCATCAATGAAAAAACCACGATGAAACATTCAGGAACACCAAATCACCATCTGAAAATTTTTAAGGACTATGGTGATGATTATAATTATACTTATATGTGATCTATTCAATAAAAATTCTCTATAGAATCAGTTGAATTTTTTTTCATCCCATGAAACAAAAAATGTCTAATAAAGAAATATTCAACAACCTCTAACTAAAATAATAGATATCTACAAGGTTGTCCAAAAAGGCCTCAAAACGAGACATTCAGATTAAAGATTGGTAAATATTGTTATAAGAAAACTCAACCAGCCCTAGATGGTCATCCAAAGCCCCCACCAATGTCAGGAACACAAGAAAATATCATATCTTCATGAATCGGTATAGTTATTTTTATCTGACAATTATATTTTTGATGTTATGCCACACTCATATGTACTTAGGATCCTAGTGCCACCTTATGGAAACTCTAAAAATTATAACTGATCTGAGTATCACTATTAAAGACTATAGTATTTGGAAATCCTTGAATATGAACAATATCTTTCACATATATATTTTAAAACATCTAAAAATTACATATATCTTGAATTGGTATAAATTCATAGGACTTATTACTCATTTAAAACACAACCTATATCATATTATTCATTCAATAGGTGTGTTGTAACCCTAATACAATGACTATAGATATATCATCCCACTTCTATGTAGTAACTAGAAGTGTCTAAAACAATCTCAAAGCTTTTTGGTGCTGGGACATGTCTTGTGTGCATTTATATCAACAAGAGACAAACTCAACAATGCCACATCCTTTACCTAGACAACATAATTTTAATCGCTTTTCATAGAACATCTTCATGGTTCCTGGGTACAGAACCCACATGGAATATTTTCTATCCCCCATCTCATTTTTGCATACCAAAAATAGTACAATGAAATTATTCTTATAGTATAGATTTCATGTGGTGGAGAATGACCAATCAGGTATACTCTACCAATCATTAATAGTGTCTCCAATGCTACTGAAATCATCATCAATAGGTTGTTTTTGAAGAATCATCATGACAAGAGAAGATGAAAACTGAAAACTAGTGAAGGAAATCTCATGCATTGATAATCAAACTATTATATGAAATTGTACAATGAGACCCATCAAGTTCCACTATTTCAAAGATTCTTTCAACACATGGGATGAAAATTTACTAATCAAAGTATCAATGATAGAAATCTCTTCCCCTATGGTATTTGCGATGTCAATGTCTAATGATTGGAGTTATTTCACAAAAGTCCTATAGGAAAGACTCATATATTTTTGAATGAATATATAACTCAAGATTTTGTGGTTAGAGTACATGGTAAACCATTTTACAAAAAGTTATTGTTTAAAATTATTAACCATGTGAATCATAGCATAAAATTCAACATCAAGTGTTGGGTAATTATTCTTTTGTGGACCAAGCTGATTGAATTCATAATAAATGACGTTATAACCCAAAATAATAATATATCCCAATCTTGATCCGTATACATCACAAATGACCACATTGCCCTACCTGGCCATTAGAATTTCAATGTCGACATCATAGTTATAATATGTTTCGACTGAAAAAAATAATTCTAGGATTTATCATCCATGGTAAACATACATTTTTCTGATTTATTCCACTCATTAAAGAATCTAACATTGATAATTCCTTAAAAATTAAAGATAATACTAATCTACTCTAAATATAATCTGAATCATTAAGTTATTTAATGGTTTCTATCATTTCAAAACAACATTCTCCATCCTAGTGTCAACTAAAACACCATGTTCTCACACCACGTGTCTCATGAACATCACTTCCTAAATCCATAAATCACATTTCTAACGCTTGGCATAACATCATTGATTCCTCAATAATTCAAAAACTGCTCTTATATAAAACATGTGATCCTCCACTGATAACGTGTAAATGAGGTTGTCATTAAAAAATACAATAAAATGGTATCTTTATACTTATGGAGAATAATTTTCATCAAATCAATAAACACTTTAGGAGCATTAGTTAATACAAAATCAATTACAAGGTACTCATAATTGTCAAACCTACTTTGAAGGTTGGTTTTCGGATTGTTAGATTCTTTTATTCACAACTAATGGTAACTAGATCAAAGAAATGCCTTTTGGGACAACTTCATCCCATTCAACTGATCAAACATGTCATCAATCCACGGATGGTAAATCATTTCCTTTACTGTTGCATTAATTGGATTTAAATAATCAACTCAATGGTTATATTTCCCATCATCTTTCTTAGAAAAGAGAACCAGCCCAGCCCAAGGTGACACACTCATGCATATAAAGCCTTTCTCTAGAAAATCATCCAAATGTGACTTCAAATCTTTTATTTTAGCTGGTTCAATGTGCTAAGAAGATATAGAAATCAGTTTAGTACCATTTAATAGATAATTAGTCAATTATACATTCCTTATCTTTGGGAACACTGATAATTCAAAAGTAAAAGCATTGTTAATATCAATAAAAACATGTGGGAGATATCCAATAAAGGGCCCTCACACTAGATCAAAAGAGGAAATAGATATTTCATTCCACAACATTGGATATGATGGTCTGTTTATTCTCAACCCTGAGTCCCATTCACTTTGAAATATTTGACATTCACCATCAGGTGTATTAAATGAGAACCATCATAGATAAAAATCAAATCAGGATTTATAAGAAATTATCCTATCCATCATGAGTATGACATAAATTGGTTTCATGTTCACAGTAAGAAAAATCCGAGAAACTTCAACATCTGATAGAGAGAAAATACATGTGGGACTATGGAGACCATTTTATCTCTTTGTTCCAAGGGATTTAGTGAGATCCATCATAGAAGAAAAAAGATTCATAAGAATATTTTTTAGATTATCAATATGGGTTGAGATAAACAAATGAGATCCGCTATTATAAAATAAATATGTCACTGATGGCGACGCTATAATAATTGTACCTCTGAAATAATTGGACCCTTATCAACTTCTAATGAAGTATCTTACATTGTGTTAAGAAGTTCGGTTATGGATGTGTGTGGATGGAACCCCGTGGTTCATGATTCATCTTATTTCACCACATTTTTAGATGACACTGATGATATCATGACACTATGCGGAGCATAAAATGTATGGTAAAACATTCTTATATGACCCGACCGTCAAATGGATCCACAATTCATAGGATCCTCCGTGAAAATCAAAATTGAATTCCTTGTATTTACACACCAGTAAAACCCATTTTTCTTCTTCCATGCATTCCATGGGTTCTTGAATGACCATTCTATCAAGAAAATTCATGACAATCAACATGATTCCTCCTCCCCTTAGAATAATTCACACTTCCACAAAGAGAAAACAAAACTCTCATAAGCCCTAATTTTCATGAAAATTACATTTCAAAAACTAGTGATCTATCTAGAACATCAGTATAAGAGAGTATATTCTACATGAAAACCTAATAATGAATATCATATCATAGTCGAAACTCAAACCCTCAGGTCTTCATCTTCTCATTTGATACTATTTTAGACAGAAACTACATAAGCTCAGCAATGCAATTTTTATACATTGCAACAGTACAATTAGCTGACTCAGGTCTGAAAATATATGTATCCTTGTCCAAAACCATAAATTCTAGACAGAAATTATTATATAAATGATCTTATGAGTCTTTCCACTCTATGAACTCATTCTTATTCAATGTGACCATTTTGTATCACCATATTTTTTTTGGTCCTACTAGCATGTTGGTGGCACACATCACCTATACATCATCATTAGTTTCCAAGAACCTAAAAAAATGTTCGATATTTTTTAAGAATTCCCCAACATCTTGAGGATCATTGGATCATTTTAATTATAGTGGATTTGTGTAAGAAAATATTGAGAACGATTCTATAAATCATCCCCTTGATGTTCCACAAAGAGATCCTAAGAGTGAATTTGTTGTGTTTCCTGTCCCAAATATTAGATTTTACACACAATCACCTCAACCATATTTAGGTCCATGATAAGGTATTCTCTCTATGGTCCAATGGTAGCTTCCTCATATATTAGATTCACATATCTTCATAGAGGTATGATTCTACACAACATTAGAAAACAACATTGAATATATCAAATTTATACTCATATTGAGTAAAAAGGTAAAATTAATCCAATCATGTAGATAGAAAAGATTTTAATTTTGTTATATAGAAATAAAAATTTGTGAAAAAACTTGAACTAATCTTCAAGGAATCATTCCCAAACCACCCTAGGCGACTTAATGCTCATTGTGGTGAGAGATGTCTAGGCACTGCTACTTCATAAGTCATGAAATTATTATAAATATTCATTCAGAAAGAATGATAATAAGATCATACTAGATAACATATACAAAATTATCAAGAACTATCTTGGGAAACGTGGAAACTTAATAACCAATCCATCACTGACATAACATGAAGGGAATTCTGGATCCTCACAAGTTTGTAACTATAACCAATAATCATATAAAAATGAATGTGGGAATTAATTTTCCATAAAAACTATGGAATAAAGATAAAAAATTCAGTTTTCATAATATATATACTCTATAGGGGGAGGTGTACTGTAATTTAAAAAAAATATGAAAACAGAAATTACAGCAAGAAATTACCAGAAAACTGACAGAACAACCCATGTCTCAATGGATTCAACTCTCAATTACTAAATATCAATTGCTATAACCACCACCTAGTGGTTATTTTACCCTTCTCAAACTTAGAAAGAGATAATCTGAAAGCACCAATTGTCACAGATAGGGTTTGAGCAATATTCCTAGTAGGGTCTTAAAAAGAAACACATAATAATATACTAAATTTAATTAGGAAAATAATGTTTCAATTTTAAAAAAACATGTTTATCATTTAAAAGTCATATTTTTACAGATAATGGTTTATATTTAAAATGATGGAAATACTTTTCCAAAATTCCTTTTATTAATATTTTATAATAATTAGATCATATAAATTCAATAGGAATGTAATATTGTTTATAAGAATAGTGGTATGTATTTAAAATATAAAAAATATATAAACATGGTCATCGTTCAAAATGTATGATAGTTCTAGGCTATGTAACTCCCTCATACTGAAGGTTATATACAAATATGTATATACGCATTTCCCCGTGACACTATTGAAAATGATTCCATAATAATCTCATTGGGGATGTGAAGTGTGAATTTCTGTTTTAGTGAGGCTGTAACATCGTAGAGTGTTTTCCAAAATAAAATGTAAAGACACGTAAATTTCAAGGGAATTTTTTTTCTTAAATTCTTTAGTGTTTTATGAGTACACATTTTCTGACGACAGCTGATTCTGAGGCATGGTGTGCCCGGAATAATTTTCTGAAATATTGTTAAACTTAAATTAAGGTGTGTTTGCAGTTTTACTGAAAAAGTGGAATAACAGTTAAACATTTACTTGTATCAGAAATACATTGACACCATTGAGCATAGGATGGTTGGTTTACCCTAGGTGTGACTTAATTTTAGTCGGCACAAGCCTCCTGTGGGAAAACCCAAAAATGGCATTACCGTAAATAAAATAATTGTAGACGCCGGAAAAGTCCGTTGTTCCCAAACGAAGCTCCGGATGCGGAAAGCGAAGTGATATTTGGAGTCAGAGGCACGTTCCGGAGGGCTCGGAGGACTTGCGCGAAATTTCAGAGGCTCACGCGCAAAGTTGAGTCGCGGCGCGCAATCCTCCCGGGATGCGCGTAATGCGATGGCCGGCGCGCTATTTTGCGCGCCCGTGGCCTGCGCGGCTCCTTTGCGCGCCGGGTCCTGATTCCGCGCCCGCGAAACGAATTCCGCGCCCGAGACCGGATTCCGCGCCCGGGGTCGCCTATAAATATAAGGCGACCCCCGACGTTTTGAAGGTTTCCAGAATCCGAAGCGTCGCTCGTTCGCGCAATCCAATCCCTCCCACGCGCAATGCCGATCTTCAGGTAACCTCCTTTCTTTCGCGCAATAGAGACTTGGGGTTCGCCTTCGCGCGCAATCCCCTTGGCTCCTTTCATTTGAATAATCCCTAACCCGAAGGCCTTTGCGCGCAAAAGAACCCGCTTGCGCGCAATTGCCCCCGGGTGCGCGCAATCCAGCCCGATTGCGCGCACCCCCCCTCTTCAAAGTGGCCGTTCGTTAGAGAATGAGCCGTTGCCCCCGCGAGCTGTCCGAAGCCCGGTCCGCGCAATCTCAATCTTCCACGCGCAAGGCGCTGGCCCAATTGCGCGCCAGCCCGCCATTTTTGCGCGCCGACCCGCGGTATTGCGCGCAAAGCTCCTCTTTTAAGCGCAAACCGCCAGGGTCGCCCCCTTTGACCCCCTTTGGGTACCCGCCTGCGTGGCGCCCGATGATCTTCATCGCAGGTGCCCGCACCGTGCGTTGTCTTCCCGTGTAGCCTTCCAGGCTCGCGCGAAGTGACACGGACCCATCGGCGGCAATCATTCGTCCAAGCTACAAAGACGTTAAACTGTACAGCATTCGTCCAGCATGACGTTAAACTGCATACTCGTCCAAGCTACAAAGACGTTAAACTGTACAGCATTCGTCCAGCATGACGTTAAACTGCATACTCGTCCTGCATGACGCTAAACTGTACCTCGTCCTGCATGACGCTAAACTGCACCACGTCCGCGCTGCAAGACGTTAAACTGCCAAGCACCTTCGTCCTCAACACACGACATTAAACTGTACTTCGTCCGGCAAGACGTTAAACCGTCTGATTCGTCCTCAACACACGACGTTAAACTGTACTTCGTCAGGCAAGACGTTAAACCGTCCGCAACCTGATCCCGTTCTCCGCACGCAGGGTCCCCCCGGTTTGGATGTGGCCCCCACCCGCTCGTCTCTGCAGGGATGTCGGGATTGCCCCTCTTTAGGGACGATTTAATGGGAGCGGCTTTTCCCTACGGGGGTAGGGTATTACAAACCCCTAGTTTCTTGTGGGGGGCTGCACATGTGTATCTCCATTGCGCTCCCCCACTGCCGAAGCCAGTAGAGGGTGTGACTGGGATCGAGGTGTCTCCTACTTTCGGTCCAAGTCCCTTCCAACTGAGTTTTGCCGCATCCGGGCTGCCTGAAGTGCGTAAGTCCTGACAGAATGAACTACGTGGACTTTGATCCCTGTCTTCTACACAGGGTACGTAGGAAACCTCCCTGAGGTTCAAGCCCACCACCTGGTCGTCCCGGTCGTATCCACGTCGGTTCGTCCATCAGTGGACCCCTCCTGGGTTCACACTTGCGTCGATTCACCTATGAATCCGCCACTGTGGGAGACTGCCCGTGTGTATCTCCAATGTGCCTCCCCACAGCCCCTTTTCCCATTTCTCCTTTTATCGTCCAGCATGACGTGAAACTGTGATCCACCCGGCCGTTCCATCCCCCTCTGTGCGAGGTGGTTCGGTTCAATCCTCCGCCCGGCGGCCTCGACCCCTTCGTGAGTCGGCTTGCCGACGTCCAGCATGACGTTAAACTGTATACCCGAACTACGTCGACTTTGATCCGTGCTAACGCGCGGTACGTAGGAAGCCCCTACGGGGTCCAAGCTCTTCACTCCATCATCCATCCTGATCCTTACCCGGGCCGCCACATCCCGGTGGGGTCATGCCACTTCACTCCACTCCATATCACTCGGGAAGCCGCCCATGCGCTGGCCCCAGCGTCGGAGGTTCCCCGCAAGGGGTTCTGTCATCTGATCTACTCTTCGTGTTGATCAGTCTGATGTCGTCCCCGCTGGACGTTAAACTCGCGGCATACCCCGTGTTAAACATGGGAAGCTGAGGAAAACCTCAGGGGACACAGTTCCCCGCACCCAGTGCGGGATGCCTCAGGCCATTACGCCTTCGAGAAGCCCTATTAGGGACAGAAGACAGACGTGCAGAGCCGCAGTGTTACGACACGCCCCCAGCACCCAGAGCCACTCGGCCTCCTCACCGCAGGTTGCTGCCTCGACCGGACTCCTTGGAACGTCCGGGCGAAAGCAGCGTAATTAACCGGTGTCCATGAAGATATGGCACCGGGAACGAGATTCACGAACATTCTTAAGTCTATGAGGGAGACCCGGATTAGGCGACGAGTTCCGAGGAGACGTCCAAGGAAGGAAGAGCCAACATCCCATCATCCCGGTTTCGATCAATGAGCAGACGCCCCTGAATAAGGGACGGATGCCGCCCGCCCTTGGAAAGCGGGACTGCAGGACCACAAGCCGCGCTCCTATCCCCTCGGGTCGACGGGTGCACGCGCGAACGCGTCCTGGCGGAACAGCGTAACCCGACGCACATCCGCACCTAAACAGAAAAATGGTGAACCCGACGTGAATCTCTTCTCCTCGATACGAAGACCGATGGCTTTCAGAGGTGTTGGAAGACCGGCATGTTGCCCGGCCAAGCATTCAGTCTTACCCGCCAGGGGCTGGGGACGGGAAATCGGGCACTCCGTCTCGCGACGTCGATGGCCTGGGTTCCCCCCCACGGATGGCGGGTGTTGGGTACGCTTCGGTTAACACCGTCGAGCTGGTAAATCCCTTTTCGGTTCCCGACGTTGAAGAACACCAGGTGGACCTCCCTAGTGTCCCCGGTCGTCGCCACCGTCGGAAGAACCGCAGCAGCAGGAGTCACCGGGGCACAGCAGTTGGTACCTCCAGCCAGGCCGTGCACTCCACTGAGACTAGGCAGCAGGCTCAAGATCGAGCTCAGCGTGTGCAGGCCCCCCATTCGGGGATGACGGATTCGCCTCCGCCACTGTTTGTGGTGTGGGACCAGGCAGAACCGCCTCAGCCGCGTCACGACCAGCTCCGCCCTGCCACGAGTCCATCCCGGCCTCCTGACCACAGTACGGTGACTATTTCCCGGACTGCAGTCAGTGAACAACGAGATGCGCCAAGTACCAGTCGGCCGCCGATCCAACCGGCAAGGCCCGTCGTGCTTCCAACCGCAGAGCAACCTCCTGCAACCAGGGGCTCGCGCTTGGCTAAAAAATATGATGTCATGAAACATTTTGCCGACATCCCAGCGAGACTCTCCATCCTTGAGGCTCTGCGCATGTCATCTGAGATGCGCGAGGCACTCGCTGAAGCCCTGAAAAGCCCCCTCCAGTTTGAGACGGAGGTTGCGGCTGCAGAGGCCTTTCACGCCGAAACGATCGAGGACGCCGAATGCCAGGCAGTTATCTCGTTCTCCGGTAAGGATGAAGACCCTCCTATACAGGGACATATTCGTCCGCTGTATGTCACTGGCCAGTTCAATGGCCTTGAAGTCCGGCGCTGTCTTGTCGACACGGGGTCCGGGATCAACCTAATTCCAACTCGGACGCTCCGGAGATTGGGGTTGTCTGAGGATGACTTGATCCCCTCCGACCTCAGGATCCAGGGGTATGACCGCACCGGGCAAACTCCGGTCGGCAAGATACGTTTGAAGACCCAGTTCGGTGACTTGGTTGCCAACACCGAATTCATGGTGGTCTCTCAGGACACTGCGTATAACGCATTGATGGGCAGGCCATGGCTCCACCTTCATGCGGAGGTTCCCTCGTCATACCACCAATGCCTCAAATACTCCCTTAACGGTCGAGTAGGCGTGCTTCAAGGGGATGCCTCTCCTTTTGCCTCATGTGAAGCCCGTTATCTGGACGCGGACTATTACAAGAGCAAGGATAAGCAGATCCTGGTAGGTGAGGTTGAGCCTGTCGCTGTTGCAGGTGATCCCTGGGCAAGTCTGGATGACGCTTACGTCCTCCCTGTTCAACGGTTGGACGTGGCCATGGTCTCGATAGCCCGCGAGTCTCCTGATGAGATGACCGCGACCGCCCGCGCCAGCACCAGTGGCCCAGCAGGATCTGGTAGCCCCAATGCAGTTGCCAACACAGTCTCTCCCGTGGACGATCCCTCCCCGAGTGGAGAGGATATGGAAGACACACCCCCAGCCTTTGAGGAGGGCGTCCCCGCCACGGTCGATGAGTTAGTACAGGTGAACCTTGGAACCGAGGCCGATCCAAGACCCACATTGGTCAGTGTCGCCATGCCCTCTGAGGAGTGGCAGCAGTACGTGGACTTTCTCAGGCAGCACTGTTATGTGTTCGCTTGGGGCTATGACGAGATGTCGGGGCTAGATCCTCAGGTAGCCGTCCACCACCTTGGTCTCCCAGCGAACCATCGCGGGTTCAAGCAGCCTCCCAGGAAGATGCACCCATCCCACGGTGCCCTGGTTGAGGCCGAAGTTGATAATCTTATCAAAGCCAACTTCGTGAGAGAAGTGCAGTACCCCAAATGGCTGGCCAACATTGTGCCGGTCCGGAAGAAGAACGGGATGATTAGAGTCTGCATCGACTTCCGCGATCTCAACCGCCACTGTCCGAAGGATGATTTTCCCCTTCCAGTGACAGAGCTTTTGATTGATGCCACGGCAGGGTTCCAAGCCCTCTCCTTTATGGATGGATACTCCAGATATAACCAAATTCGGATGGCCCCTGAGGATGAGGAGTTCACTGCCTTCAGGGCCCCCCAAGGTACCTTTTGCTACCGGGTCATGCCTTTCGGCCAGAAGAATGCAGGTGCCACCTATCAGCGGGCGATGCACCGCATATTCAAGCCAATCCTCGGCACACTGGTGGAATGCTACGTCGACAACTTGGTTGTCAAATCGCGCCAGCGTCAGGACCATCTCAAAGATCATGAGAAAGTGTTCGGCTTCCTCCGGTCTCGTTGCCTGAAGATGAACCCGTTGAAGTGTGCCTTCGGGGTCACCTCCGGAAAGTTCCTTGGATTTGTGGTAAGATACCGAGGTATTGAGATCGACCCGGAGAAAATCAGGGTGATTAGCCAGATGCCTCCCCCAGGTAACATCCGGGAACTACAAGGGTTCCAAGGCCACTTAGCCTATATACGCCGATTCATTGCGAATCTGGCCGGCAAGTGTAAGCCCTTTTCTCGGCTCATGAAGAAAGATGCCACCTATGTATGGGATAAAGAGTGTCAGACCGCTTTCGAGGAGATCAAGCAGTACCTGCTGCAACCTCCGGTTCTGATGCCGCATGTATCCGGAAAGCCGCTGGTCCTCTATGTGACCGCCCTGGAACGGTCCCTTGGCGCCCTTCTCGCCCAGAAGAACAACGAGGGAACAGAGAATAGCCTCTATTACCTCAGTCGCATGCTCCTCGATGCGGAAGTTAGGTATTCCCCCATCGAGAAGAGCTGTCTGGCGCTCGTGTTTGCCGTACAGAAATTACGGCACTACTTGCAGCACCATGAGGTACAGTTGGTTTCTCAGGTAGACCCGTTGAAATATATCCTGAGCCGGCCTATGTTGACTGGCCGTCTAGCGTGGTGGGCTGTGATTCTCCAGCAGTTCGACATCAGGTATGTGTCTCAGAAGGCCATCAAAGGGAAAGCATTGGTAGACTTTCTGGCTGCTCACCCAACCTCCGCGGATCAGCCGCTGGATCTAGGCTTTCCTGATGAGGCCATCCTCTCGGTCGATCGAGCCGGTCCATGCTGGCAGATGCACTTTGACGGTGCCTCCCGGAGCCCCACCGGTAGAAGACTTGACAATCCTAAGCTCAACAGAGTGGGCTTGGGTATCGTCTTCATCACCCCGGAGCAAGTCGTGCAGCCATACTCTTTCCTGTTGTCAGAGGGTTGTACCAACAATGAGGCGGAATACCATGCCCTCATCACTGGCCTCGAGTTAACTCTCGAGATCGACGTGCCCCATCTGTGTGTGAAAGGGGACTCCGAGCTGGTTGTTAAGCAGATCAATGGCGACTATGTTGTCAGGAAGCCGGAACTTGTGCCATTGCTGGAGTGCACCCTCCTGCTGATGGCCCGGTTCCCTTCTCGGCCAGAAATTGTCCATGTTCCCCGGTCGCAGAACGGTCGAGCAGATGCTTTGGCCAGCCTGGCTGCGTCACTTGCAGAGCCTGAACAGGATAACCTGATCGTCCGCGTGATGCGCCGCAGGCTCATCGCTCCCGTTATCCCGGAAGAAGATCGCGGCCCGTTGGTAAGTAATCTCACCGCGGTTGCCCCTATGCCCGGAGCCCCGAGTACCCCAGATATGACAGTCGGATCAGCCCCTGATTGGAGGACGCCTTTGGTTGAGTACCTCCAACATGGCATTCTTCCATCGGATCGGGCCGAGCGCGAGCGAGTTCGACGCCGCGCATCGCAGTTTGTCCTCCAGAGCAGTCCCGGCCTGGAGCAGATCCTCTACAAACGCGGGTTTGATGGTGTTCTCCTCCGTTGCCTTCAGGGAGTTGAGATCCCGCGAGTCATGCAAGAGGTTCATGCTGGTTCATGTGGCGCCCATCAGACCGGGCCGAAGCTGTCCCACCAGATTCGGAGGTTGGGATACTTTTGGCCCTCCATGATCCATGACTGCATGGAGTATGCTAGGAGGTGCCATGCGTGCCAGGTTCATGCAAACATTGTGCATCGGCCGCCGGAGCCTCTCCATACCACCAGGTATTCCTGGCCCTTTGCAGTTTGGGGTCTGGACGTCGTGGGACCCTACCCGCCGGCGACAGCTCTCCAGTGCCGGTTCATTCTGACCGCCACGGACTTCTTCTCCAAATGGGAAGAGGCGATTCCGCTCAGAGAGGTCAAATCCTGTTCGATCGCTGACTTCGTGACCTCCAACATCATCTATCGATTTGGAGTGCCTCACGCTATCCTCACGGATAACGGAACCAATTTCCGAGCAGCCGAGTTGAAGAATTTGTACGCCAAGTATAACATTCGCTCGAACCATACATCTCGCTATCATGCGCAGGCGAATGGACAGATCGAGGCGTTTAACAAAGCCCTCTCTAACATTCTGCAAAAGATGGTTGGTCAGAACAAGAAGAGTTGGCCGGACAAGCTTCCCAACGCCCTCTGGGCTTATCGAACGACGACTCGCAATTCCACCCAGATGACCCCTTATTCCCTGGTGTATGGAGCTGAGGCCGTCCTGCCCATCGAGATCCAGTTACCATCCTTGCGCACTGCGGTCTACGACCAGCAAGCGCCGGACAGAGCTGCTGAAGCCCGTCTAGTCGAGTTGGAAGCACTGGATGAGAATAGACTTCGCGCATTGCACAACATGGAGAGGCATCAAAGCAGAATGGCTTGAGCTTTCAATAAGAAAGTTCGCCTCCGCTCCTTCCTGCAGGGTGATCTAGTGCTAGCCCTAAGAGCACCTATGATCCCCGGCAGGAAGCCGCCCAAGTTGGAGCCCAAGTGGGAGGGACCTTTTGTCATCCACAATGTCTATCCCAATGGCGCGTACTCCCTAGAGACTATGGATGGTGAGCGTGTCACTCCTCCCACCAACGCTAGGTTCCTCAAGCAGTACTTTGCCTGAGTGCACATTCGTCCTGCATGATGCTAAACTGCACCTCGTCCTGCATGACGCTAAACTACACCTCGTCCTGCATGACGCTAAACTGCACCACGTCCTGCACGACGTTAAACTGCATTCGTCCAGGCTACAAGACGTTAAACTGTTCAGCATTCGTCCGCGCTGCAAGACGTTAAACTGCCAAGTGCCTCGTCCTGCATGACGCTAAACTGCACCACGTCCTGCACGACGTTAAACTGCATACGTCCAAGCTGCACGACGTTAAACTGCCTAGCATATCGTCCGCGCTGCAAGACGTTAAACTGCCAAGTGTTTCGTCCAACATGACGTTAAACTATACCTCGTCCAAGCTACAAGACGTTAAACTGTTTGGCATTCGTCCAACGTGACGTTAAACTGTACTACGTCCGAGCTACAAGACGTTAAACTGTTCAGCGTTCGTCCTGCATGACGTTAAACTGCCCCTCAAGAACTACGTGCGGCTTGATTCCCATCCTTATGGGATACGTAGGACCGCCTGAACATTCATATTTCAGGCCCAGCCCCATCCTTCGGGAATTTCCATCCCATCTCGGGCCCTTGGCCCAGTTGCCCCCGGGTGTGCGGCGTATGGTGTGAGCGCGGGGTTATGCCCTCATTCACGTCGGTTTGCTCGTCACGCTGTACGCCCCCCCCCCCCCCCCCCACGTTTGGGGATGCCTTCTGCTCCCCCTTCCTTTTTTCTCTCTTTTCGTCCTGCATGGCGTTAAACTGCACTTCAAGAACTACGTGCGGCTTGATTCCCATCCTTATGGGCTACGTAGGACCGCCTGGACATTCATGTTTCAGGCCCAGCCCCATTTCCCGGGAATCTCTATCCCGCGTTGGGTCTCCGGCCCAAGTTCTCCTCTTTTTTGTGCGAGGCGTATCGCGTGAGCGGGGGATTATGTCCTCATTTACGTCGGTCTACTGGCCGCGCCGTACGCCTCCCCCGTGTGTGAGACTATCTCACACCCCTCATCGTCCTGCATGACGTTAAACTGCACTCTCAAGAACTACGTATGGCTTGATTCCCATCCTTATGGGATACATAGGACCGCCTGGACGCTTGTGTCTCAGGTCCAGCCCTGTCTCTCGGTTGATCACGGGGATCTGCCCTCTTTTGGTTGCTCTCAGGGTGAGTCCTCTGACCCTTTCCGATGACCTGTTAACATGTTTTGGGTACTTCGGTCTATGACTCGTAGTGTCAGATTCAATCCCGACAAGCCCTGTGCTGCTTGTCGGTTCTCGCGCTTCCTCTTGTTTGAGCCTTCACTCAAAGGGATCCTCGTTAGCGGTTTGGGTACGATGCCTCAGTGCTCTCCCACCGCTCCGGGTCGATTTACCGGCGGGTCTTGGGCCGCAAATCGATATGAATCCTGCGATTGTGCGGTCGATGCTCGTTTGCGTGCCCCGTCTTAGGCTGACGCGATCGGATGTTGTGTTGCGAATGCGTCAGCAACATCCTTGATCGCCATGTCGGCTCTTTCAGGCTATGAACATTAGTTGCGCAGTCCTCATCACACTCCACCTTTGTGCGTTGTAGTGGAATCTCGACACTCTCTTCATACTGACCTTCAGTACACCTCTACACGTTAGGCATACCAACCAGGGTAATGATGTCGTTCGAGGCTCCCATGATCTGAGCACCAAGGATGTATGCGAATATCCTCCCTAAGGGCCATGCGTAGCTGGACCCCCGTCCCCATAAGGAGGAAGGAGTCGCTCGAACAATCGCGTTCTGGGCCCAGTATATCTGGAGGCTAGCATCTCTGCCCCTCGGGTGATGGACATACGCAGACCCCTATCCCAAGACTCTTCTCCCGGAATCGTGCGTGACCGCAGGGCTGGGTATGTTCCCACCTCCGCCGTGTCCGCCATATCGCGGTAAGCGGATTCCTCCATGGTTCGAACCACATGACCTTAAACTGTGTTGTCTGGTCCTACCACACGACCGTAAACTGTGATCGTCTTGGCCGCCCGACGATAAACGGCACTGCATCGTGATGTCCTCCTCAGGGGACACTCACGTCGGGAGCTGGTTAATAACCACGCCATTCATCAATTCCTTTCACGGCTTGATTATTGTGGCGACGCCAGAGATTTCTCAATCATAGGCATGTCGCCGCACAAAGAAAAACCATCCATCTTTAAAGACAAACAAGAAATATCAAATACCGCTTCTTCTGTGTGCGAGGGTCAGACCCGCACTCTTCCCCGTGCTGGTGCCCGATTGTGTTGCGCCGCGCTTTAAGAACTACGTGTGGCTTGATTCCCATCCTTATGGGATACGTAGGAACGCCCGGATGTTTGAAACTTCGGGTCCAGCCCCCCACCTCTTAGAGATTCCCCCTTCTTTGGGGAATCCGCCGCCTTCAGGTCACCCTAAAGGCGTGTTCCCCGACCCCTTGCAGTGGTCCACCGGTGTCAAGAGTACTCTGGTTTATTGCCAGGAGCGTCAGGATCCGCTTGGTCAGGTTTCCTCCACTTTTCAGGCTTCGTGCTCCCTTTCATTCGGACCCATCGTCTACGCCCTGGGTGGAGCCCCCGTGAACGGTTCGGACACAATGCCTCAGTGCTCTCCCACCGACTCGGGCCGGTACCCCCAATGGCCTCGGGCAGCAAATCGATATGAATCCTGCGATTGAGCGGTCGATGCTCGTTTGCTGCCTCATTCCACCAACGGTTAGTGCGATAGTGATGCTGCTTTTCCGCCACGGTCGGCAGTACTCCCATATCGTTACTCTGGTGCCCCCAGTCCTTGAATGAATGGCCGCATGATTCACATTTTCCACCTCCCATTCTGACCAGGCGAAACCTCGACACTCTTGACACTATCCCTCAGTGCATCTTCGCATATCCAGGGAATAGGACCACGATGTGGCGTACTTTGAGGTCCTTATGGTCCGAGCTCTAAGACCTTAAACTAAGATCTCTCCTTATGGTCCGAGCTCTAAGACCTTAAACTAAGATCTCCCCTTATGGTCCGAGCTCTAAGACCTTAAACTAAGATCTAGCCCCGTGGTCCGAGCTCTAAGACCTTAAACTAAGATCCACCCTCATGGTCCGAGCTCTTAGACCTTAAACTAAGATCCACCCTCATGGTCCGAGCTCTAAGACCTTAAACTAAGATCTACCCCCATGGTCCAAGCTCTAAGACCTTAAACTAAGATCTCCCCAAACGGGGTTCTACGTCCTGCATGACGTTAAACTGCACTCTCAGAACTACGTGTGGCTTGATCTCCAGCCTGATGGAGTACGTAGGAACGCCCGGGCATTCCGACTTGGGTCCAGCCTCAGGGATCGCTAAGTCCCGCCCCTCCTCGTCGCCGGCCGTCTGGCCTGACTTCGGGTAGAGTGGTGCAGTCGTAATATTCTCCCCGATTCAGCTCGGGATGCCCCATCGCAATGATGGGAAGCGACAGTTTCCTCGTCAAAGAGGTTCTGTCTGAGAATTGGGGTGATTCACGGCCAGATTAGTGCATCCGCCTAATACGCTTTCCCCGCGGTGGCGCAATTTTGAGAGCGTTGGATTCTATCCGAACAAATCGTCACTTCGCCCCACGCTTCGCATGCCCTGTTGATCTGGATTTCCACCCTTGTGCCTGAAGGAACCCCCAAAGCAGTATTCATGATGACATATGGTCCGCCTCCTGCAATATGAATGATGACCTTTTTCGGTCCGTCTATTGCAGTTGTTATGGTCGATCCACTGTCCGCCTACCGTCTTGGGCATTTCCTGGAAGGCCAACCGTTGTGGATTTCTGGATTCGGGACACGCGATTCACCCTTTCTCATTTTCCTATGTTCGGATAAAATCTCAACGCCCCTAGCATTGTCCCTCTCATGTGTCGGAACAAGTTGGGGGGATGATACATTGATTAGGCTTGAGGTCTCCTTTCCTAGGAATGACCTCCCTCTTTTCTCCAGAAATCCAGGCCCAATTGTGGATGCCTGATGCTTGGTTAACGCTCCCGCGAGATAATTTGTGGTTGGGCATGTTAAACCAAAAGGCGCAGATAAATATAGCAATTCATACAAGTGGATCAAAATATTAAGTAGCGGAAGCAAATGTTCTGGGAATGGCAAAAAACAGCCCCTAGGGATCAGCGTGCTGGATAAGTCTTTCTAACGCCGCTACCCTTTGGCTGGCGGCCTCCAGAGCTGCTTCTCGCTCTCTGCGTGCCCTCTCCTCGTCGGCGGTCGCAGCACGCAGTTCGTCGATTCTGGCCTGTGCACGCTCCCGCTCGACTTGAATTGTGAACATTTGTTGGCCCGCCTCCGTCAACTGTACCTGGGCGTCAACCAGCTGGGCTGCTAGTTGCTCCACAAGCTCGGTACACGTTGCGACGAAGGCCTCCTTCTCTGTTGCCTGCCCTTCGAGACGCCGGACTTCCTGCTCCGCCGCGAGGAGCGCCCGCGTGTTCTCCGACATGTCACGACTTTGTATGACGTCGGCACGCCGGCAGCTCTCGCGCATCTTTTCGGCCATGAAATCACGGACCGTCAGATGGAGGCGTTGAGCATCAGCTCCCCCGGCACACAGGAAGCGCAGCCAGGTTTGGAGTGACCCCATGCGCCCCAGCCACTGCGATGGGTCTCGCTTGAGGAAGCGCTGGATGCACTTCCACCCCCTTCGGCGCGCTATCCGGCTCTCCTCGACCGCCTCCGCGTCCGAGTCATCCATCTCCTCGGGGTCGGCAGGCCGGTAGGCAGGGAAGGCAGCCAGCAGGTCTGCTGCAGGGTCTGCCCCTGGGAGGTCCTCATGAGGGATAGGTTCCCCGACGTCTAGGCGACCTTCTTCTCTCTCCCAAGCGGCGTTGACACCCTTGTCAGCCCCCGACATCTCTCCGACGGCAGCACCACCGACGTCCGTAGCCCCCTGATCAGCAGTTGGTGGGGCCGGCTCGGTTTGGGAAGTCTGTTCCGGAGGAGGCGGCATGTCCACCACTGGTCCACTCGTGGATGGCCCGGGTTCGGCAACCCGACGAGCCTCCAGTCCTGAGATCACTGCGCATGGCATGCCGTGGTTAGTCACGGATCGTCAATGGCAAAGCACCAGCAGTAAGGTAAAGAGACTAACGGGAGTTCAGAGCGTCATCTTCCGCTATCCCGGCCGCCGCAGGAGCAACTGCAGCAGGGGACCCCTCAGCGCTTGTCAGTTCGATGATGGGTGTCTGGCCCCCGCCTTGTCCTGCTGGCGCCTCTCCTACTCCTGCTGAGGACGTTTGACCAACATCCGTGTGCTCCTGGGAAAGGTGGGGAAACGGGTTAGAAGCTGCATAAGAGAATGGATGAAGCAGGTTGAGTAGGGATAGAAGCGGACCTCGAGGAGCTCAGTGACATCAATATTGTCAGAGCCGGCCACCTCGCCGTTCTCCCGCGGGCTCCCCCGATGGGACCTTCCCTCGGAGCCTTCATCCTCCCCCGTCTCCTCCTCCTCCTCGGAGTCGTTACTGTCATCTTCTCCTGGAGGCATCTGTTCTGGAGCGGGCTCGAGACCGAGCATCACCTTCACCAGAAGGGATGGCTCCGCACGCTGACCACGTTGGCGCGCGTACTCGTCCATGGCCATCAGATATGCATACTGCCGGTTGAATTCCACCCTGTCGGCGATCTGGAGGCGCCCGACCTCTGGCAGATAGATTCCTTCTCTGAGTATCTTTCGCCAGATGACATCGGTCCCCAGTGACTGCCGCAGGGTCATCCAGGCCGACCACAGCGCCGGGAAGACTGCATCGTGGGAGGGTTCGAGCAGACGCCTTACCTGCTTCCCGGGCCGCTCTTCGACCACCGCCCGCGCCCCCTCTCTGGGCGCCGAGGTCGTAGCGGCAGCCTGCGATGTACCCGCCGCCGAAGTCCCTGCTCGCGCCGGCTCCGCTGCTTGGCGCGCCTCCGTTCTCCCCCGTGTGGCGGCGCCTCGCCTCCTTCCTTGACGCCCGGTCTCCGCACGGGTGACCTCGAGCCGCCGAACTGGCTTCGGTAAAAGCCCCTCGGGGTACGCGATGGCCCAGTGTTCGGCGTACTCGGTTGCCAAGCCTGCGTCAACTCCGGTAGGAGGGAGGGTGATGACGTCTCCAGAGCCGAAAGCGGCAAACATCAGCCACATCTGACGAAGGACGCCAGGGTTCGTCTCCTCCCGGACAGCCGTGAGTACCCTCTTTGGCATCCGTTGAAGGCACCCGAACTGCCTGGCGAACCGGGTTGGCACGTAAGGCTCGCAGATCACCTTCCCATCGATCCGAGCCACGAGCACCCCGCCCCGCATGTTCAGGAAGTATTCATGCTGCTCCAGCGGACCCTGCCCGTTGTCGATCATCTGGCCGACGGGAGTGGGGAACGGGCTGAAGTTGAAATTGTCATGATTGCCAATCCGAATCCTCACGCCCTCCTTACTTAGGGTCATCGGAGCGACCCAAGCAATATTCAGCAGGGAGGGTCGCAGGTCGTTGCCCGGAGGAATGATGGCGTTCGGAAACGTGTACCCACCGAGGTGAGCAGCCACCCAGCCGTGGAAGAACTGAAAGGGCACACAGATCCTTCGTGGCGACCCCCCTCGTGAGATGCGTCCCAGGATGGCATACAGCTTCGCCAACACTGGGACCCCGAGGTTATATCTCTTGTTGGCGGCCATAGCGCCCGCCATCGCCAGAGTCACCGGGCGAACGCCCATTCTCGCGTCCCGCACTGGCAGGAGCCACCCACTCAGAAAGGCGGCCAGGAACGCCGCGTATCAGACATTTGGGTCCCGGGCCTCGATGACGCGATACCCCCATGAGCGGTAGTCGCCCGTCTCTAGGACCCGCCAGTACGACCCGTTCCGGCTCCTCTGAGCCGCGGTCGGGCACCGCTTCCCTCTGCCTGGCATCTTGACCGCCGGGTCATGCTCCAGGAACTGGCCGAACCATTCCTTGTAGGCTATGTCCTTCTGGAAGTCTTTGATCCCGAGCCGCTGCGTAGCCAGGTCGAGCAGATGCCAGGTCAGAATGGGAGTCCGTGACCTGTCCTCCCAGGTGTTCTTCGGTGGCAGGAACTCATCGTATTGGTAGCCCTCCAGCGGGATACCTCCGATGCAGTGGATGTCCCAGAGACCGATGCCGACCTCCCCATGGTGAAGATGGAAGGTGTTGGTATCCGGGGACCATCGGGTGAACAGCTCCGGCCCGAGCTCGGACTGCTGGTAGAAATGGAACTGCGACGTCCACACCGCCTCAAATAGGCCGATGTACCTCAGCTCCTCTGCGAAGTGATCGCAAGTGTGGCGTACCCAGAACGCCCAGGCCCACTCACTGGTGAGGTTTCCCCCAGACCGCAAGTCCCAGTCCTTCAGCCAGCCCTTGGTGTCGTCCGTGACGCTCTGGCGATATATGCTCGAGTAGAGGGCTGGATAATTCTCCGCAGTAGGCTCACCCCCGTCAATGGTTCGCGTCCTCGGGTTCCGGACATAGACATTCAAGTGTCTGGTCTCCCTGGCAGGATGCCCGTTGTTGGTGATGTTATAGCGGAGAAGCTCGTCCTCCCGGGTCACCCAGGTCCGCGGCGCATCAATCTCGAACCCTGGCACTGGAACCTCATCCAGGATGCCGAAGTTCCAGAGCGGCAGGTTGTCCGACAGTGGATATGTCTTCTGGGCCGGCGTCAGCAAGTCGAACAAGGATTGATTGTTGGAAACAATCTCCTTGGCTCCGTAAACCTCCTCGTTCGTCGCCATCTCAGCTCTGCGAGTGGCGGCATCCCCCTCATTTCCTTGATGCGCGGCCATCTCAGATGTTTCGGGAGTCGTGCGGGTAAAGGGATGAAGCGTGCGGGATCGGACGAGGCTGGTAGAGAAGTTTGAGAGTTGGCGCGCAATCCAAGCGGACGACGCGCAATTGGGAAGAATGTCGCGCAAAGTTCCGGGTTTTCGCGCAAAGTCAGGCGAATTCCGGACGGTTTTGCGCGCCGATCGGGCGAATTTCGCGACTGGAAAAGGCAATTTCGTGCACGAGAGCTTGGAGCTTATCGCGCGGAAGGCCTGAGTACGGAATGCGGGACCCAGGGCCCCTATTTATAGGCAAGGCCGGGGTCCGCGCTGCGCGGAAAGCGCTTTGCGCGACCGCAGCGGCGAATTTCGCGCCCGGCACCCCTTTTTGCGCGCCTAAGTCCTGCGTCGCCCAGGACTTCGGCATTCCGGCGTCTCCCTCGGAACCCGATCGTTGCGACCTCTCGCCGATCAGATTCCGAGGGGGGGCTTTTGTAGACGCCGGAAAAGTCCGTTGTTCCCAAACGAAGCTCCGGATGCGGAAAGAGATGTGATATTTGGAGTCAGAGGCACGTTCCGGAGGGCTCGGAGGACTTGCGCGAAATTTCAGAGGCTCGCGCGCAAAGTTGAGTCGCGGCGCACAATCCTCCCGGGATGCGCGTAATGCGATGGCCGGCGCGCTATTTTGCGCGCCTGTGGCCTGCGCGGCTCCTTTGCGCGCCGGGTCCTGATTCCGCGCCCGCGAAACGAATTCCGCGCCCGGGGTCGCCTATAAATATAAGGCGACCCCCGACGTTTTGAAGGTTGCCAGAATCCGAAGCGTCGCTCGTTCGCGCAATCCAATCCCTCCCGCGCGCAATGCCGATCTTCAGGTAACCTCCTTTCTTTCGCGCAATAGAGCCTTGGGGTTCGCCTTCGCGCGCAATCCCCTTGGCTCCTTTCCTTTGAATAATCCCTAACCCGAAGGCCTTTGCGCGCAAAAGAACCCGCTTGCGCGCAATTGCCCCCGGGTGCGCGCAATCCAGCCCGATTGCGCGCACCCCCCCTCTTCAAAGTGGCCGTTCGTTAGAGAATGAGCCGTTGCCCCCGCGAGCTGTCTGAAGCCCGGTGCGCGCAATCTCAATCTTCCGCGCGCAAGGCGCTGGCCCAATTGCACGCCAGCCCGCCATTTTTGCACGCCGACCCGCGGTATTGCGCGCAAAGCTCCTCTTTTGCGCGCAAACCGCCAGGGTCGCCCCCTTTGACCCCCTTTGGGTACCCGCCTGCGTGGCGCCCGATGATCTTCATCGCAGGTGCCCGCACCGTGCGTTGTCTTCCCGTGCAGCCTTCCAGGCTCGCGCGATGTGACACGGACCCATCGGCGGCAATCATTCGTCCAAGCTACAAAGACGTTAAACTGTACAGCATTCGTCCAGCATGACGTTAAACTGCATACTCGTCCAAGCTACAAAGACGTTAAACTGTACAGCATTCGTCCAGCATGACGTTAAACTGCATACTCGTCCTGCATGACGCTAAACTGTACCTCGTCCTGCATGACGCTAAACTGCACCACGTCCGCGCTGCAAGACGTCAAACTTCCAAGCACCTTCGTCCTCAACACACGACGTTTAACTGTACTTCGTCCGGCAAGACGTTAAACCGTCCGCCTCGTCCTCAACACACGACGTTAAACTGTACTTCATCCGGCAAGACGTTAAACCGTCCGCAACCTGATCCCGTGCTCCGCACGCAGGGTCCCCCCGGTTTGGATGTGGCCCCCACCCGCTCGTCTCTGCAGGGATGTCGGGATTGCCCCTCTTTAGGGACGATTTAATGGGAGCGGCTTTTCCCTACGGGGGTAGGGTATTACAAACCCCTAGTTTCTTGTGGGGGCCTGCACATGTGTATCTCCATTGCGCTCCCCCACTGCCGAAGCCAGTAGAGGGTGTGACTGGGATCGAGGTGTCTTTTACTTTCGGTCCAAGTCCCTTCCAACTGAGTTTTGCCGCATCCGGGCTGCTTGAAGTGCGTAAGTCCTGCCAGAATGAACTACGTGGACTTTGATCCCTGTCTTCTATACAGGGTACGTAAGAAACCTCCCTGAGGTTCAAGCCCACCACCTGGTCGTCCCGGTCGTATCCACGTCGGTTTGTCCATCAGTGGACCCCTCCTGGGTTCACACTTGCGTCGATTCACCTATGAATCCGCCACTGCTGGAGACTACCCGTGTGTATCTCCACTGTGCCTCCCCACAGCCCCTTTTCCCATTTCTCTTTTTATCGTCCAGCATGACGTGAAACTGTGATCCACCCGGCCGTTCCATCCCCCTCTGTGCGAGGTGGTTCGGTTCAATCCTCCGCCCGGCGGCCTCGACCCCTTCGTGAGTCGGCTTGCCGACGTCCAGCATGACGTTAAACTGTATACCCGAACTACGTCGACTTTGATCCGTGCTAACGCGCGGTATGTAGGAATCCCCTACGGGGTCCAAGCTCTTCACTCCATCATCCATCCCGATCCTTACCCGGGCCGCCACATCCCGGTGGGGTCATGCCACTTCACTCCACTCCATATCACTCGGGAAGCCGCCCATGCGCTGGCCCCAGCGTCGGAGGTTCCCCGCAAGGGGTTCTTTCATCTGATCCACTCTTCGTGTTGATCAGTCCGATGTCGTCCCCGCTGGACGTTAAACTCGCGGCATAACCCATGTTAAACATGGGAAGATGAGGAAAACCTCAGGGGACACAGTTCCCCGCACCCAGTGCGGGATGCCTCAGGCCATTACGCCTTCGAGAAGCCCTATTAGGGACGGAAGACAGACGTGCAGAGCCGCAGTGTTACGACACGCCCCCAGCACCCAGAGCCACTCGGCCTCCTCATCGCAGGTTGCTGCCTCGACTGGACTCCTTGGAACGTCCGGGCAGAAGCAGCGTAATTAACCGGTGTCCATGAAGATATGGAGCCGGGAACGAGATTCACGAACATTCTTAAGTCTATGAGGGAGACCCGGATTAGGCGACGAGTTCCGAGGAGACGTCCAAGGAAGGAAGAGCCGGCATCCCATCATCCCGGTTTCGATCAAGGAGCAGACGCCCCTGAATAAGGGACGGATGCCGCCCGCCCTTGGAAAGCGGGACTGCGGGACCACAAGCCGCGCGCCTATCCCCTCGGGTCGACGGGTGCACGCGCGAACGCGTCCTGGCGGAACAGCGTAACCCGACGCACATCCGCACCGAAACAATAATTAAATAAAGTTATTTTATTTTTTAAATGATTATAACTCTCAAAATGTAACTCGGATTAGAAATCTGAGACCACCAATGAATAGGCGAGGGTATGATTCCTTTATGAAAATACTAACATTGGCCAACGTGAGCCACCTGAGAATGTTAGTTTTTGACCGTAAATAAAATAATTAAGTGAAAATAATTTTATTGTAAAATTAATTACTTCTAAAAGATAACTCGAATTGAAAATCTGAGAGTATTGTTGAGTTCATTGGGGATTGTTTATCCTAGGAAGATCATAACCTTGACAGTAGTGGGTTGAGGGTGACTAATAATAATTTTATGAAGTTTTTTTCGGGTATGTTCAGTAAATGTACGAGCGGCATTTTATAACATTTGAAACGGTGCACGGAATCAAATTATGAGGCCACTGTTGAACATGCATTGCCGATATTCACTTATGAAGACTTTCACCTAAATGGTGGATGATTGGTTATTGAAGTTATTTTTTTGGGGTTTTACATGGGTTAATAAAATAAAATATGTGAATAATTTAATTTAATTTTTTAACCACATACAGTTCAGATAAAGTGGTTAGAAGCTCCACTTAGGAGTTGTTGGTGGAACCGCCAGACCCTAACCTCCCATTTAATGGGGAGGTAGAGGATACCTCTCAAACCCCCCATCAATTATTTTTATATTTCGACGTAATTATAATTTCACTCAATTAATTTTGTTGGTTGACGTAAAATTAATTGATGTTAGTTAATTTTATGTGTTTAAGTAAAATTAATTGCTCTCAGTTAATTTTATGAGTTGACGTAAAATTAATTGTTGTCATTTAATTTTATGGGTCGACGTAAAATAACTAATTATTGTTATTTAATTTTATGGGTCAACATGAAATTAATTTGTGTCAACTAATTTTATATGTCAAAATAAATTGATTCGTGTCATATGTTTTGATCCAATCTATGTGGGGGAAACATCTTGGCATCCTCTACTCTTATGTAGTGTCAACGCACCACTTAAAAAGCGCCAACGCAATTTAATTCACCCGACCCCTTTTTTAAATTGTTTAACCGCATCGTTGGAATTTAGGAAAGTTCCAAATAAATGAACTGTCATAAATTCCACGATGGTTACATACCTCTCCCCCTATCCTATATATAGGGAGCTTGGGAGAAGATTTTGGGACGGCTTCACCGAGCGATGAAGCGCTGGAAAAGTATTGCGATGCCCAACACATGAAGAAATAATATCCTCTCCAATGAAGAATGTGGAGAATGTCGATGCCACCCTCGGCTTCATCCTTCCCGTCGTTAACAGAACGACGCCCGTCTACTGCAACACCAACGAACGCCTTCTTAGAGGTAGGGGATTGAATCTATGTTCATAAATATTTGGGGGTTCATCGTTAATATTTTAGCCTCTTGTTATCGAATAATGGGAGGGGTCAGGACCCCACAAACACGGCCTACCCTCCTCCCTTTTTTACTGTTGTCCTTCATTGTGGATTGGAACGTTGACGGGCGTGATGTCGTCGTACCCCGCAGAAACGAGGTAACCGCGGCGATGGAGCGTGGTGCCGTAGCACAACGCCTCTAAGTCCAGAATAGGCCACGGCCAGAGCAAGGGTCGCGGCGGAGGGGCACGGCACAGTCGCGACGTGCTGGGGAATCTTGAAGGGTCGCGGCCGCGGCAGGTCGTGGCAGAGGGGCATGGCGCTGACGCGCTGCGCTGGTCGAAGAAGGGTCTCGACCTAAGGCCGCCGCAGTCACCGATAGGGGGAAGACGGACTCCCCAGCCACTAGAGAATCATGATCTGTAGCCCTTTGGTCATGGAGGAAGACCTAGAGGCGGTCAGATAATACTAGTCATCGGCGCTTGGAGGGCGGGACAACAGGGTCCCGCGGCGGCGGCACCGGCCGGCCAACCTGGCCGACTGTTCAGAATTCAGGGGGTTGTAACCCTCAGTGCTGGATAGGCAGTCCCCCTACGTGGGGCCTCCATTACAAGGCGAGGGGGCAGTGCCCCCCCCCCCCCTTGTGACGCTCAGTAAAATACTGAGCGCCCAGCCGAGCTGGGCCGCTTGCGCTGGGCTAGGGTGCCCTGCCGCTGGGTCGGGCCCCACGCAGGACCGGGCCTCCTGCTAGGCCAGGTCGGGCCATGCCCATGGGGGCCGGACCCGGACCTAGGTCGGGTAGACCCAGTTCCGGCCGACCCAGGGGGTCTTGGGTTGGGTTGGTCCGGGCCCAAACCCCCCCAAAAGCGGGAAGATTCGTTCAAACACCTGTAACATGGACTATAGACCTCCGATTTGCGCACCGTCAAATGAAACAAGATCCTTGGATTGAGACGGTCATTTCGGTATATTACACTCAGGGTGTCGAAGAACTTTGGGTATGGCCGAGTTGGTTCGAACATGAAACCAACCGGGTCCTTGGAGCAGAAATGCCTATAACATGAGCTCGAGGCGTCCAGTTGACGTGTCATCGACTTTATTGGATTCCTCATAGTGAGGTAGACCTTTTGGATTACTACACTCGAGGTTTGGACGCAATTGAAGTATGACCGGGTTGAATTGTACCCGATATCCATCTAGGCCCTTGGAACTGAAAAGCCAATAACTTTCAGGCCAGACGTTCATTTGATGAACCGTCAGTGGCGTTGGTCATCATGTCAAGAAACAGTCCCTTTTTGTCATCCCTATGTGACTTCAAGGTACATTTGAGATATGGTCAGGTTGGTTCATACATGAAACCAATTGGGCCCCTGAGATGAAAAAGCAAATAACTCACAGACTGGGCGTCCGATTGACACGCTGTCTGATGCGTTGAGACCCCTATGACGAGGCAGTACTTTGAGATACTTATTCGTGGGACATTGTGATACTTGGAGTATCAACCTATAGCTCGTGGAGCGGACCCTCCCAGAGACCAGCGCACGGAGTAAGGATACCGTGTAGCTCGCTGAGACCTGATGACTACTTGTCCGATTCGATTCGGAGTGACTTTCATAGCCCAGTGGGGAGCACTAAATTGTGAGGTGGCAGACCCATGGTGGAGGAGCACTAATTTGTGATGTGGCAGGCCCCAGGTACTCGACATGAGGATTACCATTGTAGGCTATGAAGGGGAGCACTACTGTGTGAGGTGGCAGACCCATGGCGGAGGAGCACTACTTTGTGAGGTGGCAGACCTGTATTACTCGATAGGAGGATTACCTGAGTAGTCTTAGGTTAGTGAGAAGTACCTCGGAGTTGTGACAGGATCATTGTACTCGTCAGAGATAGAGCTCTTCATCAGTTACGGTTTCGATAATGAAAATCATGGTTTGAGCGGAGTCTTTTACCTTTGTTTATTCCTCATGATTGAGATGGGTTACTAGAAAACTTACGTATATGTATTGGAATATACCTATGTAGTGTTTATCCGTCGACTTCATATCTGTGTGACACCTAGTGGCTGAGATGGGTTACATGGTAACATATGTATAAGTATGTCCTTATATCTATGTAAGGTTTATCTGTAGAAAACTTTCTATGTGATTATCCTTATTAGATTTAGTGAGTCATTGGGGGTCTCAGTGTCCCTGTTGAGTATCATATACTCACCCCTGCATGGGCTATGCCCGCACCTTGTTGTGTTGGTTGCAGATGATGGACATCACGGATCATGGTTGAGGGTTGTAGAGCAAGACGGTCCCCAGAGGTGGATCTCACGACGAGTCTGTACCCGAAGGTGGATCTCATGACGAGTCATTACTTGGAGGTGGACCTCACAATGAGTCGGTACCCGGATGAGACAGACAGACATGGAGTGCTGAGGAAGACATCTATACTTACCCTTCAGGTAGGAACCCGAAGGACGATCCAGGAGCTTCTTGTCACCTTTCACCTATTTCCCTTTGAGTTATACTTTACTTTCAGTTGTAGTTGTATCTTTCTTTTAGGCTTGTATTTACAGCCCCTCATAATTTCATCACATTCGTTATACTACTTTAATTAGTGTAGCTTCTACATGTAATCTGTTTGTGTGTGCTTTCGTTTCGTAATGGAAATGCCTTCCTTTTTTATTGGGATTTACGCCTTTGGTGCTAGTCGCCAGCTTCTGACCTATGGCTAGCCGGGCCCTGAGGATGGGCCGTGACAAAAATCATTAACTACATAGGCTTGTATGTTCTCTAATACAACAAAATATTCCCAATTCCTGAAAAAATTATTTAAAATTAAATTAATCCCATTATCTATTTCAAATAATTGTATTTTTATTTAAAAACTAACACTTGGGGTTTTAATAAATAATATTTTCTTTTCCTTGATAAAAATGATTCTATTTAATCCATTTTTATCCATTTTTATAATATACAATAATGAAATCAATTTCAACAAAATAATTTCACTATTTAAATTAATCAACATAAATTTCTTAAAATTCCATCAATTTCATAGTTTAAATTAATCAATTTAAATTCCACACAATTCCACCAATTTCACAAAAAATCACATATTAAATAGAATTGGGGAGTTTTCCAAAATTTATTCGGAATCAAATTTTTAAACCCCAATTTATTGGATTTGGTTTTTTAATCATCCAATCAAATTTAATTCAAATTATATCAAGATATAGAAAAAAATAAATAATAATTGAATATAAATCATTAAATTTATAGATAATTAAATTTGCCATTTCGAATAGAAAGACCAACCTTAGAAAAAAAGGATCTCAAATCACCAAACCCTGTTAAGGAAAATCCAATAAATTACGCTGAAATAGGATATTCAAGAATCAATTACTAGATTCACGATCCAAAACCATTTTAAATAGATATTGCAACAATATTGAGACTTGAAAAAACCCTTGGGAGGGTATGAGAGAGAGAGGGAGAAAGAGAGTGGTAGGAGTAAACTTACTTGTTAATGATCTAATGTCTCATTACATGATTTTATTCACATCTAGGATGGTTTTCAAGGGCCACAATTGAATCTTGGGATATCCATAGTAAGAATAAATCGCAAGGGGTCGAATTAGGTCCATCAGGCACCATAAATGAGGGTTTAAGGTTATTTAAAATTAATTTCGGATTAATTGAAACAAATAAAAATGGTTTGATGTATATTGATTCATAGTATAGATAAACCATGTAACCTAGTAATGTGTGTATTTTATTCAGGTTCATTGTTTCTTCTATGTGGGAACATGGTTTTTCAGACCGTGTACCGAACATGGAAAACCCCACTGCATGGGTCTTCCCGGTTGGTACTAGTAGGGAGTAAGATTTTGGCAAACTGCACACAAACATTAAACAGCCAAGAAACATTCATGATTTCTAAAATTATCACCCTAAACAACCCCAAAAAAACCCAAACACAACGTGATTAGAAGAGGGGTTTATGGATGCTTGAAAATAGTAACATGATGTTACACATTATAACTAAGAAATCAACTAGATGAAAATTAAAAATATCATTAAATAAAAAATATATAAATTTCATTAAGATCATCCAATAATTGTAATTAATTTTATTTTTTATGAATAATTTCTATTGGGGTATAAAAATAGTTTTTTATACAAAAATATTACCATTAAATTAAATTGGTTTTTATATTCATTTCTAATTCATTTCTCAAAAACGAAATTAAACATATATTTTCATAAGTTTATTAATACATTTTTTAAAAACAAATAATGGATATGATAAGATTCTGATTTTAAATAATAAAATTAATAATATTTTATTAAACTTAGTGTTGTGTGTAATGAAAACCATCAAACAAAGTACATTTTGTTAATAATTTTTGATAACATATTATTGTGTCAATTTCAGGCAATAGAATCAATATAAATAATTTAAAATAGTAATAATATCATAAAATCATGGGATTTTATATTACATTCTACAATTGTTGTTGGATGTAATACACGCTATTGAATATGGTGTTAATATTTAAAAATTATGCGGTGTTACATATGGTATCTTTTTTGAGAATGAGAGAATTCATAAATGAAATAATCTAATTCATTAACATCTTTTTCAATTACAATCTCATATCCACTATTTTTAATCCACATTCACCATACTAAAATTTTGTATTATCATAGTTATAATTCTAATTAAGTTTCATAACTATTATATAACATTATATTACTTCTAATTAATTAGAGTAATGTATTCTTCTTTGGGGTTATTCATACCACATAATTGAATGATTTTATACGAACTGAACTATTTATATTAATAATATATTGAATTGATACCCTCACACAAATATCTAATGCTATAAAAAGAATGCTTACATTTTTATCTATGATATTAATAAATGTGACAAAAATTTTACCACCCAAAACATTGAATATCAATAAGAAATATTGAATCACATATATATACAAGGACCATTTAGGTTTAATTTTTAGAGAATTAGGACCCCCACTTTCATAACAACATGTATACATAATCAAATAGTTCAAAAAATCGATATAATGTCTCTGTATTTTCAACACATATATTCAGATTCATAAGAATAACATACTTTAAAATAATTTTTCACAATCTAATGAAAAGAAATCATAATAAGGTTGAGCTCAAACACTTAGATAATTTAAAAAATCATTAATTATTTTATTTCATCCATTATAATAAAATTATAATAATGGTATTATGAAAAATCGAAGTGTGTGGTCATAACATAAGAGAATACATACCCACCAAAACATGAATCATAAAACATCTGACAATGAATATGTATTTATAGGAGGAAATATTTATATATATCATTAATCAAAAACCTTGTGAAAATAGTCCATGAACAATGGATCCATTATAACATAACTATAGAATAGATAAATCATCACGGAGTCTTGGATCATCATACATTCATCATGGAATTACCTAACTAGATAATTCAAAAATGTCTTAGGAGTAACCTATAATAGGAAAACACTATTGTCTATTTGGAGAAATATAACTATGTCTTATCATAGTATTAATATCAATATAGCTAACTCGGTCTCATTACTAAATATATTAGAGGGATAAAATGGTCCCACCTATACTTTGTTTATAATATAACCACCCATATATAATTTATAATAGAACCACCTATATTTTATTTTTAATGGAACTCGCAATGATTTTTTTATTATATAACCACTCATAAATCATCCAAACATATTTATAGGTACCACTTAATGATAAATACAATTATAATCTTACACTTTTCTATATAACAATAATCATTGTTAATTCGTATCATTATTTAACCATTGAAAAGAATCATTTTCCATGAAAATCACTTTGAAATATTCATAATCTCATAATAGAAAAAATAAGGATTATATCATTACATAATATGCATAGTTTATCATATGTAACATCTAGGGTTTTTGTCATTTATGAAAAAAAAATACCAAAAAATAAATTTAAAATTTTATTGGGGAAAATATTCGATCCACTTTGTAAATAACTATTCAAAAATAAATATTCAAAAAATATTTTGAATTTAATTTTATATCAAAAATCCATTGAAAATTTATAATGGATAATTCAATGAAAATTTTTTTAATCAAACAAGAAAATATGTTCATGTCATAAATATTAAAAACAAAATTTACATTCAAAAGATTTGTAAATAGAGTCAAAAGTGACCCAAGCTGAAAACATTAAGAAATTTCATTTTTATAACCTTTTAAAAGATGGTGACTTTTCATGTAAAATCAAATTTGGATATAATTTATATTAATATAAATAAAATTTTATAATAAAATTTGATAAACTGGATCTGGGAGATAAACATTCCATTACCAAATATGATACAAGATCAAAATCACTTACAAATAACAATCATGATCTTTTTATAATAAAAAAGGAATGAAATGGATGTTAAAATTGTAAACAATATTCATAAGTAGTGGAATTTAAAATATAATTCATTCAAAAAAATAATATTGTATGATCTCACATAAAGGAACCATAAATTTAAACAATATCAAAAACAATGGAGATTATATAATAAACCAATACCACTTTTGAAATATTCGAATATAATTACATTGAATTTTAGAATATGATATTATACTTTAAATCACATGATTTAGATGAATGAATATGTCAGAATTCATTATTGAGGTAGTAATTACACAATATAATTATATCCTGGTGCATGACGTGAAAAATTTATCAAGAAAAAGAGATTGGGACAAATAAAATCCTAACAAAGATCATATCTTTTTTAAGTGATAATTAATCATAGAAATAATTATATGAAAATATGTAAATCCATATAAAAAAATGTAAAATCCATAATTAAAAAAAATAGATATCAAGACACACATAATCATGTAATTAAAAAGTCAATCTAAAAGAGATATAACCAAATAAAGGGAAATTTATTTAACAAACGTCTTACCTCTAGGTATGATTCTAGTCTAATGGAGATGGATGAAATAATTTGAATAAAAACATAAAACACCATAAATTATCAATTATTCATGATATAGTATTTATAAGGGTCTCCATATACACAATATAAAATAAATTTTTAATACACCATTAAAATATCCCTCAATAAAAGGAGTTTAAGACGAAACCTCTTACCTCGAGTCTAGACATTCCATGTATGTCCACTCGCTAAATTATTGTAACTACATATCAATAATTTACACTTTTAAGAACCATTTATAAGTTTTATAGTATTTTAGTAAACCATTTTCTTATTTTTTTTAATAACATATTTAATTAATTAATTGGTTAAATCAATTTGAGAATTTTGAGGACATTCAGTTAATAATTTCAATAGGACTTCATTATTATGATTGTGGTCAAATAGGTCATTAGTTAATCATATAAAAAATAATAATTATTACACAATTATAATTTTTATACACTGATCGTACTTTAAAACAATTCATGAATTATGGTTATGAAAATTAAACTATTTTACAATCATGGAGACAATAAGTTATATGTGTGGATGAGTAATGCTTCTATTCTTCAACAATAATTATGGGAAGAAGGTAAGTATTGTTACATAATTCCATAATGATAATAATATAATAATTAAAATATTATTTCTTAAAAATTTCATCCCTGATATCTGTTGATAGAAAATGAATCGCATTGTTTCATTGAGATGGTAGTCCACACATACAAAGGAATGATGTTATCATTTTTAATCGAATGAAAAAATAAGTAAATTAGATGATATTTTAAATTCATATAATGATAAAAATTTCATGAATATAATATAAAGAATAAATCCAACATTAATACCATCCTAGTGATGTGGTTATGGAAAAAAATTACATCGTTATGTAGGGTGGAAGTCTACCATGCACAAGAATAAGAATTTCATTTCTCATTTGATGGTTGTGATGATAGATAGTGGTTGTTCCATTAACAGAAAACAACACAGTATAAGGAATACAATTTTTTATTATTTAGTAGTTTTTTATATATTTTATGATGTTAGAAATGGAAAGTAATCTACAAAATTCATTTAAATATTATACCCCCTTTTTAGACAAACTCAATTACATTATACCTTATTCACTCTAAGGATGTTATTTTACCAAAACTACAACCCCTAGAATGAATTATTACATGTTATTAAGGTATTTTTTTAGATCATTGAAACAAGATTATTCATGAATTGTGTTAAAAATATGAGAGGAGGTTCCCTTTTATAAGTTATGGTATGGTCATTCACATAATTTCAATAATTATTAAATTAATATAAACTAATATTCAAGATAAAATAGGTCAAAATTGATATTATTAAAATTTAATATAAATATTATTTGAAAACTTCTCATCCAATAAATATTATAAAATTCTATTGGATATTATAGACCATATATTTTTTTATCCTATGCTAACACATTTTTACAATTTCCATGATAACATATCATTTACTCTTTAAGGGTTAAGATAGTAATTATAAAAGGAATATTGACTCATAAATGGAAAGTAATTGTTATTATAAACTATTTAGCAATCACTTGTACAATTATATAATTTTATTGAATTTAAAATTATTTAATAAAACATTATTTAATAAAACATTATTTATTATAAATATCAATATTTTCAATTTTATAACTGCTCATTTATTTTTACATTGAAAGCTACAAGAAAATAAAAGATTTATAATTTAATAAATTAACCCATATAAAATATTTTATTTTATATTTATAAATCATCATTAGTAGTAATTCATTCATTAAAAAAAATTTGAAAATATTAAAATCATTTAATTTATATTTATGTTAATTGAATAATAATGTTTTCAGTGTTGTGTATGCATTTACAGTAATTAATTTATCCCTATAAATTATAAATAAATTTACACATTAAATATATCATTTATCATTAAAATAAAACTCATAGAATAGAACATATTGAATATTTATCTTAATTACAAAATTTTAGATATAATATACCAAATAGAATAAATGTTTTGACTTTTCATTACATAAACTAATATAATGATCAAAATAAAATAAACATTACACAAAGTCACCATATTTTCAAACCACGGATGGTTATTTATGAACTATAATAATTAAATAGGATAAATTCAAATGTTAAGAAAATTTGTATGTTAATATCATTTTTTAACTATAATTAAATGATTTACCCTGATCGAGTTGTCAAATTATTATTATGGTTTCTATTCATATTGACCAAAAAAATGGAAATATTTTAAAATATTAGACCTCCAAATTTAAAATATGGTATAAATTTTTAAATATTAAATTCCTAGAATTGGATGAATTGAATTTAAAATTATACCTGTAAAATGTTACAAGAATAAGTTTTTTAGGAAATAAATGTCTTTTATGTATGAAAATGTTTTTATACCATAATCAATTATAAAATTCACCACAATGACTATATTTGTTTTTCCTTTAATAAAAATTAACTAATTAAATTTTAAAAATAATCCCAAATATTATTTTACATTGTACATAATTTAAAATAATTTAAAATATTAAAAAATTCATTATATTTTCCTTGTCATATAAACCCCAAAATTTTGGGAAAAATACCAAAAAATAATCCAAATATTTTTTTGACATGATCATTTCAAAAATGATATGATTTATATAGAACTAAATTTTAAATTTTTCTATAATTTAATTATAATATTATCTCCCAAAAAGTAAATAAAAATAATTTTTCAATGAAATCATATTTTTGAAACATATAATGACTTCAATAAAAAATGAGTGATTTTTTAATCATTATTTATCAATACTTCTCTATCAAGTATGACCTTTAATTTTTTTTATAAAATAAGTAACCCTATTGATACCTACTAATATAACACCTTGTTTATAACATTCATATTTAAATAATAATATTTCATGGTTTTTTAAGATGAGGGTCGCATGTCATATACTCTATCGAGCATAGTTATATTTTTTAAAATATCATTGTCTAGCATTGTCAACCCATTTACTAAATTATATCAGCAAACATTATACTTAAAATAAATAATGAATATAAAACAGTTTGAATATATTTTATTTTTAGTCTTGAATCATAAAAAAAATTAATAAGACATCCAAATGAATTGAGGGGAAAGGGACCTAAAATGGACATAAAAAATAGAAATATTATGTTCCTAAATAAGATACCATTAGTGGGAAGTGAAAATATAGACATGAATGAAAATAATAATATCAAAAAAATTATGTAGAGAGGCATATATTATTAATCACAATATGGTTAATGATCATGAGAATGTCAATGACCAAAATTACATAATCCAAATAGGTGTGAAAATACCATTGACTTATTTGAAATGAAAATAATATATTAATTTATTATAGGATCCATTTTCTAAATATTAGTTATTATTTTACTATATATAATAAAATCATAATAAAATATATTTACATACCATGTATAACTTCATTAATTAATCAATATCCTCTTTAACCACATTATTTCACAAAATGGTGAGTATTAAAGATGATTTTTTCATGAATTTCTCCCAAAATGAAACAAATATTAGATCACATAATCTAAAAAATGTTAATTTGATATTCTTTTATATTTAAATTATAATACAATCTTAATTTGTTATCATAATATAATATAATAACAAAATTGAATAAACCTTTATATAATGAAGTTATATATTTTACTCTCAAATTTCCACAACAATACAAAAGGATAAACTTAGATCATCTAATAAATAATAACCTTATATCAAAAAATAACTTCACTAACATCAACATGAAATAAATTTTTAACCTCGATGATTATCTCAAACCTTTATTTATATATCTATATAAATTCAATAATATTCTTAAAAAATAATATGTCATGTTAACCTTAAGGGTTAAATATACCTATAACCCATAAAACATCTCAACAAATCTCATAAATTTCATCAAAATAACATCACATAAAACCTAAAAATGGGTGTAATTGTGACCCAAAGTTATCATACATTAATATCACATCGTTGTAGATGAATATTAAAAACATTTATAAAACTTAGGCCGAAGGAACATTATATTTTAGTGTATTAGATTAATAGAATCAAAATATTATTATTTCAGAAAATTTTATTAATGTATCCCAAAAATATCTAATCACATTGTTCTCTTATAAGGAATACCCAACATAAACCATTATTTATAACCTGGAGAAGGAAACAAAATAATGGATAAGCTCATATAATCTTTAGTGGTAAACATCAGAGATATGAATATTTGATTATATAAAAATATAAGATAATAATAAAGAAGTGTGATCACGAACATAACTTATGAAGTTCACACCCAAACATTCATTTATAATAAACTTGATTCATGGAATAAAACATTATCATTACTAAAAGCATTTCCCATAAAAGTGAAAAATCATTATAAATGAATCATGAACCATAATATCATTTCATAAAATGGTGGTAATATCATAAATATAAAAAATCATTTCATAGATCATGGTCAACTACCAAGACCATAAATATAGTTGATCAGGTCCCATCACCTATTTCTCATTGTGGATCAGGATGCACCTATATCGCATTTTGGACCAGGACGCACTTTTTTCCCATTATATATCAATACTCTACTATTTATCATAATAGATCAACCCCATCCACTTGTATACCATCATTGTATCATGTGATATAAATATTAAAGTAGTGCATTGGAGGGAGATATATGTTCCACCATTATCACAACTAAAACAACACTTATGTGTTACACAATATCATAAACCCTTCATCAAATCATCAATTCATAATCCATGTAAATAAAATCAATGAAAATAATATATAATCAATTCACCATAGAATAACCCTTGATAAATAAATTGGTTTCATAGACATTTTATCAACATAACACTATACATCAATATAGACAATAAGGGTGGTTTCATTCAATATTATCCTAAATAATTCTTATGTTACTCCAAAAATTTCATCTTAAATAGAAATTTTTTTATAAAGATCACTTATAATTTTTATTGAGTAAAATAACATTTCTACTTTGAAAATAATAGTTTTCAAAATTAAAAGTTCAAAAATAATTAGAAATAGTTTCTTTGAAACTGACCACTAATACTTATAAAGAATTATTTAAAACATGGATTAGACATGGATGTGGGAAAATTCTATACATTTTATACACATTATAACAAATATTTCTTCGACATTTTTATTAAAATTCAAATGGAATTTTTTTTAAAAATGACATGAAGATTAATTTTAAAAATATATTTTAAAAATTAAAACATGGGTAATTTTCTTATATACCATTTTTAGGATATCAAAACTATTGGTGAATGATTTTTCAGAATACATCATTTTTTATGAAAAATGATTCTCGACAGGAGAGAGAAATAATATCAAAATTTATTAAAAAACAATATTTAGGAATCATGAGTACATAAAGAGTGTAATATTATTATAAAATATGTATTCTAGTGACGTAAAAATAGTATAATAAAATTCATTAGTTTCCTGAGATATGTATTATAATATTTCATTATCTTAAGCATAAATATAAATAAACCCGATAAACGATGAGATTGTATCATAAAACCCTTACCAATTTGTTAAAATCTAATTGTAAGACCCATGAGATAATAATAATATATTTAAATTATAATTTAATGACATGAAAAAATTTTATGACATTAAACTTCAAAGGATAGATATATAAACCTCATAAAATAATATAGGTTCATACAAAATGTCTCAATAATGGCAAGATAAGGAAAAAAATCCATTACTGCTTTGGTCACATCAAAAATGTAAACCATATGAAATAGATATATCGAAATAGATATTTAAATACCAATAATTTCTATAGTCATGAATCAAAATATACATCCATGTTTTTTATGTACACTGCATTAATGAAATAGTTGGTGAATGTTGGATGTGTATCAAAAAATAAAAAAGTGAGACATAAATCCCTTCACATAAGTTTCAAATTCCATTATAGACATTGAAACTTATTGTATAATAAATAAATGTTTATTATAAAAAAAATTTAATAACCATAAATATATAATACCATATATTATTTACTTATGTAATTTTATAACCCATTTATTAATAGTTTTTATATTAATGTCTCGTTCAAGTAATAACTTATTTTTTCATGGAAGATTTCATTGATTATTTTTTGTCATTTTCTTTTGATAATGGTTAAATAATTTCCAAAATTTTAATCATAGTATAAATAAAATATTATTTCATTAAATATTTTTTTTATCTTTATAATTTATAAATAAAATCACAAATACATCGTTCATCGAGATAATAGGTCATGTGTATGCTTGAATGTTGTTTCCATTTTGTTAATCAATTGATAAAAATAAAGATAAATAATATATTACAATTGAATAATGAATTTATTTCATATATATAACATATTTTTATTTAAACCTATCTGTATTACCTTACATATAAAATGAATGTGAAGAATGAATCACATCACTTCGTGAGGTGGTAGTATGTCATAAACTGAAATAACGTTAACGTATTCCAGAAAAATGGATAATAAGAAGGAATATGTCATATCATGATTCCAGTAGAATAATAATACCATAAATATCATTTATATTAACAATAAAATAATAATTATTTCCAGTGGTGACAGTTAGTAATGGAAAATGAATAACATCGATTCGTGAGGCTGTAATTTTTCATACACAAAAATAAATATTTCATAACCCATTTGACCAGATAGAAGATTGATATACGTCAAGAAATTAACATTAAAAATATCACAACATGTATGATATAGTTTTTTATATCACCATGGTATATTAATAATTTTATTTGGTTGAGGATAAAATCCAATAAAATTCTTGGTTAGAGAGGTTACATCTTCTCTAGAAAATCTCTTTTGGTTTTCACCAAATACCATCTTAGGATGGATTTATGAATAATGATAAAGAATTAACGAAGAAAAAATGTAATTACGTAATTTAATTGGGTATCTATCTTCCAAATAAGGGTTTTTATGTTTTATGTGAAAAGGAGAGTTGGTGTCCATTTGTCTTTGAGGTGAGTGGCACAATAGTAATTTTTTAGAAAACAATATGTACCAAGTTTTTCCCATACCAAAAGGCTTTAAAATAGGAAATTATATAACATATAACTAATTATTTATAAATATTTGTACAATATTTTCGTTTGGAATGTTTGGGGTTATTTTTATCCCTTGTCATTTTATATTAATCTCAAGTAAACACACTTTTACCTTAACCACGATAAATAAATGTTTCTATTTTTATTATTTATTATAGTAAAAAATATTTGTTTAAATTATTAAATAATATATATTATTATTATTTATCAGAAAATTTAAAACATTTTTCATAATTCTATTCAAAGAGTTGTAGAAAATTACTTTAAAATTAATCTCACAAAAGCAACATAATATCGGGTTTTAAAAGTGAAAATGTTTAAAAGTATATAAATATTTTATTGAAGATTTCAATATGTAACAGACTAATATTAATTAAATAGGATAATTTTATGTCTAATTGAAATAATTTTAATTTTTGAACAATATTTAATAATTGTTATGTTTTTAAAAGCTTCAAAAAATGAAAAATTGAATTAAAAACTAGTTTTTTCTACTATTAACTAAAAAATTCTCCTTTTGAAAAATTCTAAAAAATTCAATCAAAATAAATTTGGGCGAGTAGGTTTAAAAAATGAAATTTATATTGTAAAATAAACTCCTTATTCTATTTAAAATTAAATGTTATTATTTTTTCCCAAATTGTAATAAAATAACATTTTCGAGAAAATAATGTTTTTGAAATATAGAAACACATTATCAGAAATTAAGTACATTTTTATAAATATATTTTCATTATATAAAACCATAATATATATTATTTATAATTTAATTGTTACTATTGATATCACTAAGTGTATTGTCTATGTTAAATTGGACATGTTTAAAGAATTAAATTAATATTAATTTGTGGATTTTTTGAAACATTGTGTTGTTGTAACACGAGTTAAAATCGGTCTTGTGTGTAATGAATGTTAAACTAAATGTTTTGTGTAATGTTAGATATGGAATAAAAGAACATTATTATAAAATATATATTTCTTCATATTTCAGGTTGTTTTATTATAACCCCATAAAAATGAAATTCCTCCTCAAAATTTGTCACATCGATATAAATAATTATGTGTACTTTCATATCATTACATCCAATATTATCTATGAAACGTCCTCATATATGTGGTTTCAACAAAGAACAATTAATAGGTGAATCATCTTGTTTCATATAACATTCCCTTTATGGTTTAGAATCTACACTAGTTGATCCTAATAAGAAAGATGATTCTCTAGTTATTTGATCATTTAGTTCAGTAGATGTGTTTGATCAGGTATATAATAACATAAGATAGATACATGGAACACAATTTGAACATGATATAATTTTGGTGGTATTTCTTAGTGATAAAGGGTGTTTTAGATATGATCAATAATTTAAAATGTATCATTATACCTTTGGATTAGTATTACCATCTTTCATTAAAAAAAATTATAGGAACACCTTCTCACCAACATCAAATTATAGATCACATCAATGTTTATTATCAAAAAATTCCATTAAAATTTTTCATCCCTTACATTTTGTTGAAGGGATCTAACCTTCTATTCCATATCATCAATGATCATAGGTTCTAGTATCTTTAATTTTAAAAATTAATTCTAGGATGTTAAAGTTATACACAAATTTCGATAAAGGGTTTTACAAAGAGAAATATGAATGCTAAAGTAAAAATTATTGTTTTAAGAAACTCAACTACAATATGTTTTAGATCCCAATCACCATTTAAGTCCATATAATATATTATCACATCCTCAATGGTTTTAATTGTTCACATAAACTATCCATCTATATTTGGATGATACGAAGTGCTGAACTCTACTCCATATAAATATAATGGTGAATAATTCCCTAAGAAATTATGGTTTACTTTAGATAACGATTAGATATATTTTAATGTGGAACTTCGTGGAATATTAAAACAGTATAAATGTATATTTTGGGATGTATAACTACAGGAAAATCCCCTCTGGTATCCACAAAGTCTACTCAGTTCATAAGGAGATCGACTAGAAACCTTAACCAACTCAATATCGAAGATAAGATAAAACCTAATAGTTATGAATATTGTTAATCATATTTCAAAACACTGTAAATGAATCCACACTCAAAATATTTTTTAAACTAAAATATCTAAAAAACTAAATGGTTGTATGTCCAAAAATTTCAATTAAAAAATATATAATATTGATAAACTCATATATCATAAAATCTTAAAAGGAATTTCAATGATATTGAACATATGATAAAAATTATAGTCAAAAACCATAATGGTATCCATAAAAAATTAGTTGATCTTACTGGGATACATATACACTTCCAAAATTCAATTCACCATTTAATCCCTATGTAAAACTACTATAATACAAAAAAAATCATTTCAAGACTGGGTTCATCTGGGTATTGATAGAATATAAAATATTTTATAATGAATATATATTCCATGTTGAGTGATATAATCACATCAAATTTCACTAAAGCACCAAAAATAAGACACTCATAGGGCTCATTAATTACAAAATGACACATTAAATTACCAAATAATTATGGGAGGATGAGTGTCACTGAATTATCATGATTCACCTAATCCATTTTGATTATATAATCCTTCCCATTACCAATGTTTTTTGAGGTTGTGGTGCCTTATCGGCAACATTATCACTATGATTGGGGAATTTATTTTCATAATTCCCAAAATAATAATACATGAAACACTAGAGTGTGGGTGGTTCATTATTTTGGATCCTATTCTAATATATTTTATTAATTGGACCATTTAGATCATTTTTATATTCATGGGATTCATGACAAACCTTTCCAAATTTATAGCACCTCCATGTTTCATTCACTAAATTACCTTGATTATTATTCCCACATTTCTAACATATATATTATTGTAATTTATTTCAACCATGTGATTCATTTAAATATTCATGAGGATCGATCATCATTTTCTAATCAAAACTATGAGAACGGGGGGAATCACCAATTGTTATCTCTACTATCTATGAACGTCAAATAACATATTAATATATACCTAAATCTATTATATCTAATGTATTTTGAAGAAGTGGTATTATGAAATCAAATAATCAATTGATATTTCATTCATGGATAACGATTAGACCATAACTTTGATATGAGGGTCTTGTAAAATTATCTTCATTGGGACCGATAAATTCATCTTCATTTTTCATAAGATCAAGTAATTCCTTTTCCATTATTATTCATAGAATAAGCAGTAAGTTATTACTAATAAATATCGCCTTTAATCTCCTACCATTCCATAAATTTAATTTAATTTTACCACCTCTTGTTCTTAATAAAAGTCCACAACTAATCTTCTTCACCTTATAAAAGATAAACTACAAAAATTACACTTTCATGCTCTGACAACTGAATAATGGAAAATATATTTTCATTGGTAATGATCTATTTCTCATTAACCAGTGTATCATTTGATCAACTTATATATGGTTTGAGTTTCCTTGTGAATGATTCAATAGAATGTTGATACCAAATTTAATCGATTGGATGTTTAGTATGATTCACTACATAAGATAAATGTGTTGCCATAAAAATCACATTTTTCAGTCGATATCATATATCGTTTGGTTTCTAAGTTGGACAATCTTTTCATTTTCCTTTTCACTCAGAATTAACATTGTTCTTTTGGGTTCTATCCATTTACTAATGCCAAAAATCATTGTGTGAGAAACACTAATCCTAGAAAAAACCTCATAATAATGAAAAATAATTTATCAGATGTCAACATCTTGAAAGCTTCTTTTCAATCAATGAAATATTATGTTTATCCAAGTTTATCAATGCCCATATAATATTCAAATCCATCATAATGGTTCATAAAAAAATGTTGAATAAGCAAATCATTTCTTGTGACAGTATCAAAACAAGTGTGTACCAAGGCCCAATTTCGTGCACTATGTGAAGATAGATTCAATATAAATACACCCTTTCTAGAGATATTACCTATAGGTACCAATTTTTTAGATACATATTCACTTATAATATTTATACATGTATCTATTTTTTTGAAACCCAAATAATATATTTCCTACAAAAAGTTATAATGTTATCTTCATATATATAATTATCCCAATTGTATTCATTAATATTTTCTAACCCGAATCTCCAAATATATACTAATCCTTTTCTTTTATTACTAACTATAATTATCTAGTCTGTTCATACATAATTATCACATATTTTTAGATTAATAATCAATGCATTTCATAAACACAAACCTGAGGACATTAATTGTTTAGTGTATTTTGAGACAAACAAAATTATTATTATCACATGAAAGACCGTCAACATATCCCACCAAGAACACTTCTTATAGGAATACCATACCAAAAACATTCATCATAAAATGAGGAAGGAAACATAAGAAAGGTTGATTTTAGATGCTCAGGATGGATAAAGATCATAAATATCAATCTATGGTCATATTAAATAATTGGATAATAATAAGGGTGTGTAATCATAAATAGGAATTAAATTTTCAAATCCAATATCTCAAAGATCCTAAACATGATTCATGTATTAAAACATTATCATTACTGAAAACATGGCCCATAAATGTGAGAAATCATCACAAATCAGTCATAAACCATAATCTCATGCCATAAAATTTTGTCACCATAATAAATATTGAAAAAAATAATATTTAAAGGTTATGTACCAATAACATCATCATTGTGTATTATAACTCATCATACATTTTCCATTGTGGATAAGGACTCACCTATTTCAGAATCTAGATTAGGACGCACATGTTTCCAATTAAATATTAGGATATATATATTTCCCATAAATGATCATTCCCACAAAACATGTTTTCCATCATTATTTCATGATATATAAATATTTTCCTAGTTCATTTTATGGATATATAGGTCAAGACATGTTATAATTAAAACCATACTTATGAGTGCCAAATTTTTATTAAGAATCCATCCTATCATCACATCATTAGATGTTATGTAAAATTAGTTTCATAATCATTACATCAATTCACCATATCCTAACCCATGAAAAAAAATGTGTTTCATAAACATTTCATAAACATAAACATTAATGATCCATATACAGAATAAGGTTTTTGTTACATAATATTAACTCCATTAAATAATAAGTAACATGAAAAGATTCCATCTTATATGTAAAATGATTTTGACATATCACATTGAACTTTTTTCATGAAAATATTCCTTCCATATTGAATTTTTTTTCAATTTAAAATTTCACAATAAATTTAGAAATAATTTTTTTTAAAAAAAACATTGAAAAATAAAAATAATTCATAAAAAATTTAGTGGTCAAGATAGTGGTTAAATTCAATACATGTCGTACAATATAAAAATCATTCACATTTTTCGTAAAATCCAAAATGGATTTATTATTTGAAAATTAAATGAATATATCTTTTTACAAATATTAAAAAAATAAAAATGGGTAAAATTTATTTTATAAATAATTCATAGTATGTAAAAAATATTTTGGAAATATTTTTTTGAATACAAGGTTTTGGAAGAAAAGGGTCAGATGACTGAAAAGAGAAATAAATTTTGATTTTATTGAAAACTACTTTTGGAATTTTGAGTGCATAATGATAGAAAATTGAATTAAATATATGTATTATCATTAAATAACCATAGTAAAATAAAATTAATGAGTTTATTGAGATATGTATTACAATATTACATCATCAAAATAATAACCACATACAATCCTCATAAACTATGAGATTGTGATATAAAACCATTACCAATTTGTTAAATTTGTATTATATACACCCTGAAAGAATAGGATTAAATTAAAATTAACCTATATTTATATAAAATAATTTTATAAAAATACATGTCCATGTTTCTTTATATAATCCTCATAAAATAATATAGTTCCATAACAAAAAATACTTTTCAAGAAGGAAAATGGAGACAAACATACCTTACCACTTTGGAATATTTTGAATCATAATATACATATAAGAGTAATTCATAAATTGATATTTGAGTGCTAATAATTTTTTATGATTAGAATCCTGAAATAAATTTATGGGATGTATATACACCACATTAATTAAAATTGTGGTGAATATATCATTTTTCTCAAAAAGTAAACAGTTCAAGGTAAGTATGTTTCTTTGAGTTTCATATTCATTAATACATGTAATAAACTACTATAAAGTAAATATATTTTTATTATTCATATATTTATGAACTCTTAGTAAATATATCATAATATATATGATTTAATTATAACCATTTATTACCATTTTATCACAATTTCCTATTAAAATCATATTTTTGGAAAAAACAACTTTGTTTTTCATAAATGTTTTGATATTTTTTTAAGTTCTTTTACTTTTATAATAGTTACATTATTTACTTAATAATAATAATTATATAAATAAAATATATATTCATTATATATTTACATCGATTGATCAAAAATGATAGATATATAAAGGGAAATACACCATTGATGAAGACAATAGGTCGAACAGATGCACAAACAAAGTATCTATTTTTTGTAATGAGTTAAAATACATAAAAAATATTACAATTATGGAATAGTTTTTATGTAAAATATATCACATATATTTATTTAAACATGTTCTTGTTACATATTTTTAAAATCATACGTAACGAATGAATCACATCGCTTCGCAAGACGGTTGTACTCCATACACACGAATGTCATTATTGTATTCCTACTAAATAGAATGTAATAATAAATATGGAAAATAATGATTAAATCCTAATTTTAATAACATAAACATCATATATAAATAAAACATAATATCATTATATACATCTGTGATAGGTGATTTTAGAAAATAAAAAACACTGGTTCACCAGGTTGTAGTCCCCCATATACACGAATAATGAAATTATAACCCATTTGTTGGAACAGAATCTTATATTGATAATGAAAATTAAAAAAATATCTAATTAAATGTAATATACATATTTTATTAAATCATCATTGTTTAATAATAATTAAATGATGCAGAGTGTGAAATAAAATAAAATGATCATTTAGGTATGCTCTCTATTCTCTAATCAACATTTTTGGTTTTCACTAAATTAAGTCCTAGTATGGATTGAATATAATCAAATGGATAATAATATTAAAGGAGGGAATCATAAATGTTATTTGGGATGTTTTTTCATAAGAAAAGTGTTTTGGATGTGTGAATATGGGAGGATATGGGGTGTCATTTTATAGGTGATGTGAGAGCAACACATGTAATTTCTAAAATGAAAAAAGTGTACCCCTATTTTTCACATCCCACAAGAAAAAAAAATTATATAATATATCAGAAATGATATATTGTGGAACGATTTTAAAAAAAATGGTTTTGGACATATTTTGGGTCATTTTAAACCATTATCATTTTAGTTTAACCCATTGGTAAATAATATTATTCTTTATATCATTAATATTGGTAATAAATTATTTAAAATATTATATAAAATAAATTATATTGATTGAATATATTGAATCTATTATTTCAAATTCCATTCATTAATGTTTAAAATATTAATTTACAATTAATCACACAATCACAATTTGAAAACATGTTTTTTAATTGAAAATGTTTAAATCTTTACAATGTTTTTATATCAAGACTTCATATAAAATTAATTATAGTGAAATTAATTCTATTAATATATATAAAATTGAATTAATTTTACATTTAAAAAAATACTCATAAAATTTTTTTGTTTTAACATATTTAATAAATTGCCATTCTTAATAAAAATGGTATTTTTTCTATTTAATGAAAATTATATCTTTTCAGAAAATTTTCACAAATTCAATCCATGATAATTTTGATATATAGATTATAAAATTTAATTCTATTTTAATAAGAAAATTTTCTAATAATTGTAATAGTATTATTTTTATTAAAAATGAAACAATAACATTTTTTTTAGAACACAGTTTTTTTATCCATTTATTGTCCTTCAAAAAAATTAAGTTAATTTTTATCAATATGTTTATTCATATAAAATAATATACTAAATTTTTGAATATTATTTATTACTATTAATATCTATAATTTTAACATATAGTTTATAAGTGTGATGTTTAAATAACATTATTAATAGCATATTTAAATTTTTTACACCTACTGTCATGTAACGTAGGAAAAAATCAGTGTTGAGTGTAATGAATGTATAACTCGATGTTTTCTGTAACAGATGACTTAAAATAAATAATTTTTATTAAAAAAATATATTTCATAAGATTTCATGGTGTTACAGGTGTATAAGACTTTGAACATATGATCAATAAGAAACATGAAATAGATTGTATACATAACTATTAAGTTAACCACACATGGAAACAAAATAATACCAAAATGTTTAAAAACCCAAACTATGATACCCACTATAAAACATGAGACCTGCGCTCTAGGATCCCATTATTAAAATGAAATTTTTACATTTTTGGATTTTATACTGATAAATGTGAACAAATTTTAACAACCCAAAACATACAACATTATAAGTGAATAATGGTTCATTTAAATATACAAATAAATATTATGTTTATAGTTTTATATAATTCTAAAAAAATATTTAACAACTACCTGGATACATAAACAACTAGTTCATAAAAATTTACATCGTCTCTCACAAATTTTTTTATATCTAGTCACCTTCATAGACATAGAATAATTAAACACCTACAGAAAACTGAATCATAATAATGGATATCTAAAATGATAGTAAGGGTCAACCTAAGAACTAACTATATCATTTCTTATGAGATTATGAAATTAAAATAATGGTATGATGAAAAAATAAATTTGTATGATCATAACATAAGAGAATTAATAACCACCAAAACATGGATCATAAAAAAGTGACATGGAATAAAGAATTATAGAAGGCAAGAGTCATATTATTAATAGTCCAAAGCCATGTTAAAATGATCATTGAAGAATCCACCCTTAAAAACATGATTAAACAAAAATAAATCATCTTGGGTACTTGGAATATCAATCATTTATCAATTAATTATATAACCATAATTCCTAAATCACGTAGGAGTATCCTGTAACAGAGAAAGTCAATTTCTTAATGTTAATAAACTATGTAATATCTTTGGAGTAACTTATATCCAGTTAACTCTCTCTCTCTGTCTTTACTCAATGCATTGGCAGACTATAATAGACCAAAAAATTCTTGGTTTTTATCATAACCACTCATCATGGGGTTATAACAGAATCAACAATGCATGGATAATAACAATACAATAAATACATTGTTTATAACAAAAACCCACATCAATAATCTATTCATATTTCCAAGAAGAATATAATTACCAAAAAAATTGTAAGATTTTACTTTTCAATATATGAATAACCTTTGATCATTCACAGATTGATTTACATGTAAAAAAATATTTATATGATAATATCATTAAAACAATACTAACCCATATAGAGAAATAATAAGGATATTTAAATTAAAACCTAACCCCTATAGAGAATAAGTAACATCATGGGTTTTTCCTAGATGAATAAAAATAAAATAAAAAACCTTAAAATATATATTAAAATAAATATTCTATATTGTGACTAATATTTTAAAACTAAAATATCAAAAAAAAAATATGAAAATAGTTTTATTTGAAAATAACCATTGAAACATATAAAGTATTCTTCAAGGAAAATAATATTCATTATAGTGGTAAAATCTATTCACATGATAAATTTTAAAAAAAAATTATTGTTAAACATTCTTTAAAGAGAGTCAAAAGTGACAGATGTGAAAAATAATAATAAATTCCACTTAAAAAATTAAAATAAGAATAAATATCATGTAATTTTTATTGAATCATTTATATTTTCGAAATAAAAATAATGACTTTTTATAGAAAACATAGATATGAAAGAGAAATAAACTCAGTCAATAAGAAGTTATAGGATAAATATCACCTACATTGAACTTCTATGATGTTTCATTAATAAAAAATGAAGGAAATGTGATCCAATCATATAAAAAAATCATAAACATAGAATAATTAAATATATTTGGTAAAAAAATTAGGATAATATAATCCCCCCCAAAGAAACCATGATGATTAAAAATCTTGAAAATATACAATATTTTAACATAAAGCCTTTATAACATTGGTAATGTACAAATAAAATGTAATTTAATGTAATAATATGTTAAGTATTTGAAAATTACATGAAACATGTCTCTAGAATATTATATTAAGGCAAAGAAAACCACTTGCAATCACCATAATATTTGAAGTGATACATTATCCAGGAAATAATTATGTTAACATATATAAATACACAAAAAAATTCAAAATATAGAATATGTAATGTTATATATCAATAAGCATAGAATCATGGAATAATATAGTCAATGAAGGATTGTTACAACCTATTAAAAATAAAATGAGTTTAGAATCCTCTTACCACTTGGTAGCATTCAACTCAAATAAAAAAATATGAAATAATTATAATGTTAATATAAAATACCAGTAGTTGTGAATTATTCATTATATAATTTTTAAAATGGTTACTATTGACCCCATATAAATTAATTTGGGTTTTCCAAATTTAAATATGCCTCAATGAAAAGAAATTTATAGGAAATAGCTTACCAAAACTCTTGAATTTACATTTATATCCTTTAACTCTTCTATAATAATCTTATTTAACTTATTTAACTTGTTATAACAATTTCTTGGGTTATTACTTTATCAGTAAACTATCTATTTCATTTATTTCAATTACATATTTAATAACAAAATTTTGAATTCCATGTTCGGTATTTTGATGATGTTCGGTTCCAAATTTCGAAATCACTTATTTATTTTGAAGTGGTAAAAGTAGTTATTATTTCATCACATCTAGACTAATAATAACATCATAATTATAATTTTTATACATCAATTTTGCTTTTAAATCCATCCTTGAAAAATTTTAATGACAAATGAACTATGTTAAAATCTTGTTGATGGTATGTCATGTGCACACATGAGTAATATTTCAATTTTTCAATGATCATCATAGAAACAAGGTAATTATTTTTTATATTTATAAAATTATAATTATTCCAAAAATAACATATTATTTAATATATTTATATCATTATTTTGATTTGATGATGGAAAATTAATCACAGATATTCATGGAGGTGGTAGTCTACATGTATGCATGAAAAACGTTAACATTTTTTAATGTGTAATGACCCGACCCGTAATCCACTAATTTGGTGCTTTGACCCGGTTCACCACAGGGGATCAAGCATGCCTCCTCGTATGCCTAAGGCCGCCGACTAGTCGTGAGGGCATTGGGTGTGATAGTGGGGAGACTACACCCTCATAGTAGAGTAAGAGATTATCAGAAATAAATATGTATCATACAAAGGTGATGTAAACACAGTGAAGAAGAAATTAACAACTGAAAAATAACATGTTGTAACAGTAAAATGATGTAAAATCCCAAATAGCTATGAAAAACAATACAACACCAGTCACGCACTGTTCCGACCATATAGATACTAGTACAAAGGATACTGATTGTAAAAGTACATGGATCGTGTACTAATTCTTAGTCAACCCACGTAACAGATATTCGAACACAATCAAACCTCACCATCACAATTAGTAAAACAACTCGAGTATCTCCACATGATCATGCATTACTAGGCCTCTTCCGTATCCAACATGAAACTCGTGATCAATTTGAAAAGAAGACATTAGGTCTACATGTACACTGAGGTGCATGTGCAGGGGTGAGAAATAATCTCACTAGGTCACCCGAACAAGATACCTATAACTATGCTGTTAAATGTGTATGCAGCAACAATGTGGTAAGCCTAGATAGACCAAAAAAAAAGAAATAAACCAAACATAAAACCACGATCAAACCTAGGGTCTGTAATCCATGTCAACTAGGTATGTGCCACCATGGATGTCCATATATATATACGTATACATGTATAGTCACATTACATATAAACATTTATATAAATATGAATATTCATGAGTATGTGAATCAAATAACAAGAAACCACAATAGTTGATACTTGGGACCATAATCCCCATCGCCAGTACATCCTGTTCAAGGGAATTGAGTTGGATGTCGTGTCACTCATGTCGTGTATCATCAATTGGATCTCTGGGTATGTAATCCCATCGAACAGTACTTGTATCGTCTAATGCTGAAATTATATATCTAAAAAAGCTAACAAATAAATGTAACCCTCTAGGAAATCTCTCACAGTCTTAGCCCTTTGTTAAACCAGACACCAATCAAATACACATGACCACCTGGGCAACTCTCACATTCTTTACCCCAAGGGTATAATGTATTATCATATAAATTTTGAATGACCTCCAAGTAGATCTCATGATCAATACCCCATGGTTCCAACATAGTATACAACCACATTGGTAGCTCTCATAGTATAAACCCCTTTGGTGTCATGTATACAATGACTCTATGAGAAAGCACTCAATGTCAATTCCAATTGTAGGAAATGTGGTTAAGACCCTCTGAGAAGCACTCACAGTCAATTACCCTTATATTTTACTACACCAGGTTCCCACAACCATGTGTAAATCAATCATAAAAAACCTCATTTAGCTTCCAATGTAATCACAAGGTACTACATGGCTAAACTACTACAACATAACACACCATTTCAAATAAAACCACACCATCATAACAATAATAGGCATGAAAAACAAAGCAGCGTAACATGCAAAGCTAGACAAAAAGGCAAGATCATGAAACATGGGCAATCACATCCACAACAATGTAAATTATCCTATTTACAATAAAACGAAATCTAATCAAGAACACAAGGCATATAAGGCATCCCAAAAAACACGAATGATTCCTCGCGTCATGCTTAGACAACCACCAACCAGGAACCACCTTTGGTATCCACTACATCATTAGCAACCCATGTCAGATATAGGAAAAAAGGTGAGGGAGGCCCGAATGCCCAATCCAACACCACATAAATAGCCCAATGGGACTACCAGTTTGTTACAGGTTCTAGGTGACACTTTTTCACCATCTCTACCCAAACCCGACGTAAAAAAATTCGGTCAGTCCAACAATGGTCACCTGTTTGGTCCCTCAAGTCATTCATTGAGGATGCATCATACTCGAAATACTCCAGGTAAACATAATCGAAGGCATCCTACACAAAATCCTTATCGAATAGTATGGGAGGAATCCTACATCGGATCCTATAATTAAGGACACCATAGGTATTCCATTACATGGGTCCTCTAAAAAGCAAAATATAAGAGATATCCTACAAGGGACTCCATAGGTACTCACACAATTATAGACAACCCTGAGGGGATCTTTGGAAGTATCTAGTCTCACAACCTCATAGGCTAGAAGGGAACATCTGACAAGGTAAATTCCCTCTTTAGCATAGGTTACATGAGATAACTCACAAATCATCTCTTATTAATGGTCTCAAATAATTGAGTCTGAACACCCAACCAATCATCCACACCAAGTCTCACTCTCAGGTGTCAACTGAACTTTCCAACTAGAGGTAGAACATGTCCATTTAGATATAAACCCTTTAATATCAATTTATATGACTTCTAAAAGTTAAAAATATTCCACCATTGAGATCTAAGTGAAAAAATGATCAGAATTGACTAATCACAAGCCCATTTATGACTTCAAGAGCATAAGATATCCAAGAACTACTAAATTGATGTAGTACTTGACCAGAACATATGGCAAGACCCATGGGGATTTCTGTGTAATAGTACATGACCTCTAAATTACTGTACACATAATGTACTTTTCAAAAAAAATCACCATATGTTCATTATCACCCAAACCCATGCCAATGTGCCCCTACACGGCATGTACATAAAGTACACGATGTGTACTCCTTAAAACCAACTATTTCATGTCTTATTTCACACGGTCAGTTACATGAACATCAAATACATAATGTTTACTCAAGTACACAGTATGTACTTTGGAAAACATTATATTCCCTGAACGGGAAGAACACACAGCGTGTTCCCTAGGAACACACGCCGTGTCTTCTGGGTTTTCTGATGGGAAATCCCTAAAATGCCCGAAACCCATATTTTCACCTCTGAAACAACAGATCGAGCCCCATAGGTTAACATGATATAAATATAAGTCATTAATAACTAAAAAATAAATCTTTAAAGGGGATCTATGGAGAAAAAATAAATAGCCCATCCATCGGGTGGAAACCATCGAAGCTTCATTTCACTTCATGGATTACAGTTTCCCTTTGCGGAATCAGTGTGTCGAGAGCTCCTCCTTGCACGCCAAGAAATGTAAAAGAAGAAAAAGGTGTTCGGGCCAGCCCTGGTAGCCGAAATTATTTTATTCATTCCCTTGTTTAAAATCTCTATTCTGGACTCAATGGCACAAATAGAATTTCAATATGACATTCTGTTTAAATGTTATCGCCAAAAGAACCTATGAGAATAAATTAAAATTTATTTTAATAAAATTAAATACTAAATATTCCTCCAAATTTTGAACATCTTGTGTTTTCTCCAACTAATATCCAAGGGTAATCTACCCATTTTAGGACCAACAGAGTTGTACAAAAAATTATCCAAGATCATCTAGTAGGGTAAATTTACAATTTTACCCAATCATGAGCATCTAACAACAAATATTCAGTTTTCTTTTCGAATCAAATGTCCAGAAAAACATGGGTTCTTACAAAATCCAAAATATAATACTTGTCGCCCATGATAATCCCTGTAAAAGGACCAGCAACCATTCTTCAAACTCAAGAATCTTCACAACTAGGATTTCTGGTCTGTTCAAAGACCATCGTTATAACTTTAACAACCACCTTCTGCATAGAATACTTTCAACAACGACTGATCTTGTACTCCCCGCCATTGGAATACTATTATAATCCTCATAAAAGATTCACTAAGACCAATATCCCACAGCAAAACAACGTAGTTTAACCAAACGGAGGGAAACCACCCTCAAACATCCAATCGTCCACTCCCCACCATATGGATTTCCTTACACTCCTCCGAGAGAAAAACCATAACCTGTTCAATCCTCAATAGGAATGAACATTAAGAATGATAAGGGTGCTCGATGTAGGGTCGAAGATCTCTCAGCATACTCAATAAAAATCAATATAGCCCATGATCGACTCTTATAAGAGTACAATAAAATTTCCCTAAAGGCATGTCCAACTCCCTTCGAGCCACACTAACATCATACCAAAACCAGACCAGGATTCAATCATAGGTCCACCATTTCATGGTAACTCAACATTACATAAAGTCACCACTGCAATAGGTCCCATGATCGAATCCTGTCTCTCATACCACATTGTAACGACCCAAATCGGATGCCACTAAACTGGAGCTCCGAGCCGATTCCCCATAAGGCCTCAAGTGCGCCTCCCCATACTCTAGAGGCTGTCGACTAGGAGCGAGTGCATAGGGTGTGATAGTGGGGAGACTATGCCTAAATCCAATGTATGAAAATAACTGAAATAACTCAGTATCGTACGCATCTGAAATAAACATAGTAAAAAAGAAATAATAAACGAAAAAAGACAAAGTTTTAATAGTAAAATGCTATAAAATCCCAAACAGCTATGCAAAAAAATATATCACTGGTCAACCACTAATCCATCCATATAGATACAAGTACAAATAAAAATAAATGTAAAATTACAGGGCTGATCTACTAACTTTGAGCCACCCCACGTACCTTATCTTCAAACACTATCAGACTACACCAGCCCGATCAGTAGAACAACTCAAGTAGCTCCACTCGATCATGCAATATTGGTCCTCAGTACTATCCACCATGCAACATGTGAAAATCCTAAAAAGTAGATATATGGTCTACACGTACACCGATTTTCACGTGTAGGGGTGAGAAATAATCTCAGTAGGGCACCTGAACAAGTAACCTATTAGTGTGCTGCTAAAAGTGTATGCAATAGCAATGTGCTCAGCCTAGCTGTAACACAACAAAAGAAGTAAACCAAATGTAAAACCATTGTCTAACTCATGGTCTGTAATCACGATCAATTGGGTATGTTCTGCCACGGATTTCATATCTATATACCTATTAATTAATATCCCCATACCTATACACATATACATAATTATTAATATTCATGATTATGTGATTGAAATAACAAGAAACCACAACAGTGAATCCGTGGGAACATAATCCTGATCTCCATGACATCATGTTCAAGGAAATTTTGCTGGATGTGGTGTCACTCTAGTTGTGTATCATCATGTCGAATTATGGGTCCGTAAACCCATCGACATGTACGTGCTACGTCCAATGCCGAAATTATATCTCTGAGAAAGCTAAAAAAAATAAGTAATACTCTGGGAACGATCTCACGGTCTAACAACATTGTTCAACAATCCATCAATGAAATACACATGACCATTTGGGAAGCACTCATGGTCTGAACCCCAAGGTCATAACGTATCATCATATATATTTTGAACGACCTCATGGTATCTCTCACAGACAATACCCCATGGGTCCAACATAGTATACAACCACCTAGGTAGTTCTCACAGTCTGAAACCCTTTGGTCTCATGCATTCCAAGACTCTATGATGATCACTCACAGTCAATCCCCATTAGTAAAAAGTGATTAAGACCCAATGATGATGCACTTATGGTAAATTCCCTTTATTGTTTACTACACCAGGTTCCCACTACCCTGTGTAAAGAAATCATACACAAACAAAATTTAGTGGCCAAAGTAAGCACAAGGTAATACATGGATAAGCAACTAAAATATAATAGAAAATCTGAGATAAAACAACTCCATCCTAACAATACTAGGAATTGAAAACAATGTAGCCTAACTTGAAAATCTAGACCAAATGTTCAAGATCAAGCAATATGGGAAACACATCTACAACATGGTAAATTAAATTATTTACAATCAAACCACCTATAATCATGAACACAAGGCATAAAAGGCATCCCATGAAATAATAAAGAAGCATAGAGTTAGGATCAACACCCACAAACTATTAACCACTTCTAGTAACCACTATAGCATCATCAAAACATGTCAGATATAAACAAACAGGTGAGGGAGGCCCGGATGCCTAATCGAACAACACATCCTTAGCCCCATTGGATTACCAGTTTTGTACAAATTCTAGGTGAACCATGTTCACCATCTCTACCTAATCCCGATGTAAAACACAATGTCAGTCAAACAACGAGCACATGCTGGGCCCCTCAAGTCAAACTCTGTTAAGGCTTCATACTCGGGATCCTCCAAGAATACACGAGTAAAAGAATCCTACACAGAATCCTTAGAGAGGAGTAAGGGAGGAATCTTACATAGTTTCTTCAATGGAAGGAAACCATAGGTATTACATGACATGGGTCCTCTAAAAGGAAAAACTAGAGAGAGATAATACAAGGGACTCCCTAGGTCAGAACACAAGTAAAGAAATCCCTGAGTAGATACCTAGAATTATCCGGTCTCACGGGATCATAGTCTAGAAGGGAATAACTCACAATGTAATTTCAATCTATATCATAGGGTACATGATATAGATCATAACTCATCTCATATTAAAGGTCTCAACTAAGCTATTCTAAACACCTAACCAATCATCCATGCCATGTCTCACTCTCAGGTGTCAATTGAACTCGATAACTGGAGGAAGAACCTTTCCATTTAGATATAAACACACAAAAACAAATTTCAATATCCTCTAAAATTAAAAAAGACTCCACCATTGCGATCTACACAAAAAAAATTCTCATAATGGACAACTCGCATGCCCGATTCTGACTTCCAGAGCATAAAATATCAAAAAACTACAAACTGAAGTAGTATATGGACATAACACGTGGAAAGAACCATGGGGTCTTCTTGTGTAATAGTAAATAGCATGCAATTTATTGTACAATTTTTTTAATGTTCCCCAAAATTCACCTCGTGTTCTTTTTCACCTGAACACATGCCCATGTTTCACTACACGGCATGTACTTATAGTACCCGACATGTACACATTAAAAACCACTATTTCGTGTATTATTTCACATGGTCAGTCACACAGAAATCCACTAAATGACATGTATGCAATTACATGATGTGTAATTTGGATATCTTCATCTTAACCGAATGGGATGAATACATGGTGTGTTCCCCTGGAACACATGCCTTGTATTCTTGGTTTTCCGACAGGAAATCCCGAAAAACGCAAGAAACACTTGTTTTCGCTCTTGAAGCAACAGATATAACCACATTGGCTAAAAAGAAGTAAATATAAGTCTTTAATGAAAAAAAATTATAAGGGATTTATGTAGAAATCATAAACGGCCCTACCTTTGGATGGAAACCACCAAAGCTTCGGCTGATTTCGCGGATCACGGTTGCCCTTTGCCGAATCTGCATGTCGGGAGATTCGAATCGGTACACCTCATGCCTCCCAACTCTCTATCTTTCTCTATATCAACATCTCACAAAAATAAATTTCCAATGGGGAGGCATAAGTGATGTGCGCAAGGAGGGTGAGGAATGAAGAGAAGGAAGAAAAAAAAGGAAAAGTAAAAGAAGAAAAAGGGGCACGTGCCGGGCCGGATGCCCAACATGAGTTTATGCCTTCATTAAGATAAACTCTTCATTCTAGAATAAAAAAAGTATATGGAATTTCAATAAGACATTCCATTTAAATGTTAATTCCAAAATAACCTATGTGAGAAAATTAATAATGATTTTAATAATATTAAATACTAAATATTCTTCCAAAATCTGAACAGCTCAGATTTCCTCCAAACCCCTATCCTAGGGTTAATTTCATATTTTGGGACCAAAAGAGTTGTCAGAAAAATTATCCGAGATGATATGTTATGGTAAAGTGACCATTTTACCCCTCTCAAGCATCTAACAGAAAAAATTCAAATTTCTGCTCAAAACAAAATTCTGAAAAAACATGGGTTATTACAAACTCTGCACCATAAACTGTCTCGTCCCTAATAAGTTGAGTAAATGGACCAGAATCCGGGCTCCCAACCCAAGAATCTTCACAACCAAGCTATTTGTTCGGTCGAACGTCCCTCTTTATTGCATTAACAACCACCTTCTAAAAAAATACATTCAACTGTGACTGATTTAGTACTCCCCGCCATAGGAATACCATTATCGTCATCTTTAAAAATATATGAGCCCAAAAGCATATGGAAAACAACATAGATTAACTAGAATGAGGAAAACCACCATTAAATTCCCAATGGTGAACTCCCCACCATATGGATTTCATTACACCAGTCCAAGAGCCCTACTAGAATAGGATTCATCCTCAAAAAGGATAAAACATAAGAAAGAAAAAGGAGCTTGATGTAGGGTCGATTATCTCTCAATATAATCAAGACGATTCAAGATAGTTCATGATACTTTCTTACAGGAGTCAGTATGATTTCACTGATGGCTTGTCCAGCTCCCTCCGAGCCATGCAACATCCGGACAAAACCCGACTAGGATTCAAGCACGGGTAAACCATTTCATGGAAACCCAACATTTCATAAAGACACCAATCCAATAGGTCTCAGGATCGAAACATGGATCTGATACCACATTTTAAAGACCTGACCTGTGAGCCAATATACCGGTGCTCCGAGCTAGTTCTCCATAAGGAATCTAGCGTGCCTCCATGTATGCCAGAGGCAGCTGACTAAAATTAGGTCCCAAGGGTGTGGTACTCAGGAGACTATTCCCTTATACCAGAGTAAAAAATCAATAGAAATTAGTATGTATCATACACTGGTGAAGTAAACATAGCACAGAAGAAATAAATAACTAAAAAAGAAAAAGTTGTAATAGTAAAATTCTGTAAAATTCTGAAAAGCTATGTAGAAAAATTCAACACCAGTCACCCACTGGGCCGACCATACAGATACAAGTACAAAGTAATCTGATTGTAAAATAACAGGGCCCAACAACTATCTCCAAGCCAACCCACGTACCCGATCTCCATACACTGTCGAACAACACCAGCCCGATCAGTAGAACCACTCATGAATCTCTTCACGATCATGAAATACTAGGCCTCATCCCTATCCCACGTGCAAATCTTGCTCAAAGTAAAAATTATTCATAAGGCTTACATTTACACTGAGGATCACACACATGGGTGAGAAATAAACTTAGAATTTCACTCCAAAAGTAACATATAACTGTGATGCTAAAAGTGTATTCAACAGCAATGTGCTCAAACTAGATAGAACACAACAAAAGAAGTAAAACAAACGTGAAACCACAATCAAAATCATGTTCTGTAATCCCTATCAATAGGGTATGGGCCACCATGGATGATCATATCTATATTCATATACATGAATTGTCCCATACCTATATGCATATACAGAAAAATGAATATTCATGAATATGTGAAAAAATTATAAGTAACCACAATGGTCGATCCTTGGGACCATAAGAACAATCGCTAGGACATCCTATGCAAGGGAATTGAGTTGGACGTCTGGTCACTCAAGTTGTGGAGCATCAAGTTGATTTGTGGGTCCATAAACCCATTGACATGTACCTACTTCAGCCAATCTAGGAATTATATCTCAAAGTAAGCTAATCAAGGCATGTAACCATCTAGTAAAATTCTCATGGCCTAACCCCTTTGTTCAACAAGCCATCAATCAAATACACATGACCACATGGGCATCTCTCACGGTCTGAACACCAAGGGTATAACATATAATCATATAAATTATTAATGACATCTGTGTATCTCTCACAGTCAATACCCACTGGGTCCAGCATAGTATATGACCACCTGGGTAGCTCTCACAGTCTGAACCCCTTTCGTCTCATGTATACAAACTCTCTCTAAGGAAGAACTAACATAGAATTCCCATTATAGTCAAAAGTGATTAATATCCTATGAGGAAGCCCTCATATTCAATTCCCCTTTATATTCAACTACACAAGGTTCCTACAACCTAGTGAAAAGAAATCATACACAAACGTCATTTAGTGGCCAATATAAACACAAGGTTCTACATGGATAAAAAACTACAACATAAAACAACATGTCTGATAAAACAACTTCATCCTAAAAATAATAGGCATGGAAATCAAAGCTTCCAAATAGGAAAACCTAGACAAAACGGTCATGATCAAGCATCATGGGAAAACACATGCACGGTAAGGTAAATTACATTAATTACAATCAATCCACCTCTACTCAGGCACATAAGGCATAGAAGGAATACCAAAAAAATGAAATATTGCTCAGTTTAGGCTCAACATCAACCAATAATGAACCACCTATTGTAACCACTACAGAATAACCAAACCAAGTCAGATATTAACACATAGGTGATGGAGGCCTGCATGATAAATCTAACACCACATCTATACACCAAGGGATTACCAGTTTGTAACAGGTTCTAGGTGACACCCATTCAACATCTCCCCCCAAATCTGACTTAATGTCTCAGGGTCAGTCAAACAATGGTCACCCTCTAGGTCCCTCACATCAAACTCTGAGGGGGCATCATACATGGGATCCTCCAGGTAAACACGAGCGAAGGAATCCAACATATAATTCTTGGTGAAAAGAAAGGGTGGAATCTACATGGGATCCTCAAAGGAAGGAAACCATTGGTATTCCATAACATCAGTCATCTAAAAGGAAAAACATGAGAGTGATATTACAATGGACTCCCTAGATCAGTAATGATGCAAAGGCATCCATGAGTGGATCCATGGGAGTATCTGGTCTCACAGAATCATAGACCAGAAGGGAACATCTCACACGGTGAATGCCCTTTATATCATAGTTTAAAAAAAGATAGCTCACAACTCATCTCGTATTAATGGTCTCAAATATGTTGGTCCTAACACCCAAACATTCATCCACGCCATGTCTCACTCTCATGTGTCTACTGAACATGATAACTAGAGTAAGAACCCTCAACTTATATAGAAACCCACAAAATCAATTTATATTACCGGTAAATGTAAAAAGGATTCAATCTTTATGATCTATGTAGAAAATCTCTCATAATCTACTACTCACACACCCAATTTCGACTTCTATAACATAAGATATTGTTAATCTAATAAATTGAAGTTGTACATGGCCAGAAAAAAATGCAAGACACATGGGGTCTACCTATGTAATGGTACACAACATGTAACTTAATGTACATGGTGTGTACTATTTACAAAAAGTCACCCCGTGTTCATTTTCACCCAAACACATTCCTTTGTTCCAATAAATTGTGTGTACTTATAGTACACAACATGTACTCTTTAAAAACGACAATTTATTTCCTTATTTCACATGATCGGTCACACGAAAATCCACAACACGATGTGTACTTTGGAAAACATCACCTTCCTAGGATGGGAAGAACACATGGCGTGTTCCCCTATAACACACATAGTGTATTCTGGGTTTCCCAGACGATAAATCCCTAAAAAAGCCTAGAATGACCATTTTCAACCCCGAAACAACAGATAGAGCCCCATAGGCTAACAAGAAATCAATATAAGGGTTTATATACTAAAAAAATGTTTAAACTTTATCTATGGTGAAAACATAAATAAACCTACCTTCTAGCGTAAACCGCCGAAGCGTCTGTTGATTTCAAGGATCATGGTTTCCCTTTGCGAAATCTGTGGGTCGAGAGATTCCAATCAGTACCCATCATGCATCCCAACTCTCTCTATATATCAATATCCAATTATCCCCAAATTAAATTCCATGGGGGAGATGTAGGAGAAACATGAATGGAGGATGAGGAATGAAGAGAAGGAATGTAGAGACCCAATGCTTGACGTACATAGACATTACATTACATTCGAGGAATACTTAATAAATAACAAAAACCAACACTCAAAGACTGTAATAGTTTAGTGTCTTTGAATACATTAAACATAATCATATAGTCATGGTGAAATATCTTCCCCTTTTATTTTATTACCTAAAACATTTCGTTACTGAACCAGGATTACTATCCCTTCCATCCATGTCTATCTCATGAGATATAAATATTTACTCAATGCATTGGAGGGAGATATAGGTCCCACCCATCTCATAATGAAATCATTCTTAATTATGCCACAACATAAACATAAATCATTCATCATAACCTAGAGAATAAAAATGTGTTTTATAAAAATCATCCAATCTTAACATAATGCATATAAAAAAATGGATATCATTTCATCATAAGAAAAGTGAAACCATGTAAATCATTCAGATATTATACTTGAAACATATACATATAAAACACTTGAAAATAATTCTTGACGAATATATCCTTTCTTCATAAAAATCATTTTATTTTAACAAAATTCCAGATAATATTAAAAGAAAAAGATTTTATTGAAAATAACCATGAAATATTATAGAGTAAGCATCATGAAAATAAGGTGTTATGAAACCTTAAATATATATTCATTCCATATAAGTTAGGAAAACATTCTCCTCATACTATGTCCGAAAAGTCAAAAGTATATCGTACAGTAAAAAAATAAAAGATACCATAAATACCATATGGTAAAATTAAACAAAGGATAAAATGTATTTTAAACATACATGAAAAAACTTATATAAAACATGGATATGAATGATAAATATACCCTAGAAAAAACTTACAATTAAAGAAACACTGATAAAAAAGAGATTGGAATAATTATCCATTACACAGTTCTTTTTGTAAATTAAATAGATCACTTATGTGTATTCACTATAAGGTCACATAAAGAATGTATAAATACATGATAATATATAAAAATTCATATCTCACATAATCAAAGAATGAATTAAACAACAAAGATAAGATCAACCCAAAGAACTAATATTTGGTTAAGAAGTTCAATTACCGCATGTCTGACTTGACTCGATCGTTCTTTAATATCCTGAATAATAAACAAAAGTTAATTTTTACTTGATTGAGAAACTTTTCCAGGTTTATTATTCCATTTATATCACTTATAACTATGTTATAAACATTATGTAACCATTTAAATTAATAAAGTCCGTTTTGTGGATATTTGGTACTTGAGTAAAAAATGGAGTTCTTATAATTACATGTTTTTCATTTGGTCAAGGGTGCATTATATCTAGAATTTTATTCATGATTTATATATCATATATATAATATATATCCAGCATATACATTTATTTATAATAGTACATAACATATGGAGGTATGAAATGAAATGCACCGTTCATGGAGACGATAAGCCGTACGTATGCATGAATGCTACTTTCATTTCTATTTCTTATTTTAATGGAATTAAAATTTCATGAAAAAAAGGTATATTATACTTACAGTATAATATCATATATAAAATCATTATCTCTATCCATTATAAATCACACATAAGGCATTAATGAATCACATCACTTTGAGGGGGCGGTAGTCTACACTTACTCAAATGATATTATCATATTTATCGACAATAGAAACCATTAAGTCTTGATATAATTGGGAATTAAAGTATCATAAGGAAATAATAAACATAATATATATCATATATAAATACAATGCCATCATAATGACCCACATGAGAGCTGGTAAGAGAAAAACGAACAATCATCATTTAGCGAGGCGTTTGTTTTCCATCCACAAAAACATTATGTTATTCATCCATTAGATTTAGGTGATTGTATGTGAAGAGAAAATCATTATCCTAACAAAATCCTAGTATATTGAGTATACTGGTGTTGTTACAAAAGAAATTATTAAAAAGAGTTTATGGGTTCGAGAAGTAGAATAAATGAAAACAATTTAAGTGAAACAGTTAACTTTAATTTGGTATCCTTCTTTTTGATTGAACCAAATGGACTTCTTGAAGTGCCTAATGACTATGTTATGGCTTCTAGGGGAGGAGAGGTATGTTGGGAGCTTAATTGGGTAGAGGTTGTACGAGCCAAATGGTGTGAGAGGTGTGAACAATTGGATAGAAATGGTCTCCTTTTATAAGGGGGAGGAGGGGATCTTTTTCAAAGTGTGAAAATATTATTTTATTATAAACTTATCATCTATTTAAAATGGTCAAAAAATCATTAAAGATGAAGATAATATGACTCAAGGTCTAAATAAATTCATCCAATCAGAATTCGACGTTTTTTGTATGATATTATAATCATTATAATCTTATTTCTTTAAATCATTTATTAATGAGGTAAACACTGCATCATTATTGTTTCATGAATAATTTAATTTATTTGATTTCTAAAAATGAAAAAAAAATCCTACCATGTAGGAAGTATTTTTATCTTTCCAATGATTGTCTATAGTCTAAAATATAATTTATATAACTTTATATAAGAAATAATTATTAAATGATTTTTGTTAATGTCTATCTTGTCTTTACATTAAATTAATTATTCAAAATTTTCATTATCACTACCAAGTTTCTAAATGGGGTCCCAAAATCGACCTAATGATTCCCATGGTCTTCCAATACTCATAAAATAAGGTTATGAAATGTTTTATGTTAAATTTGAATTATTATAATATTATTTTAACCTTGAATTATTGTATTTACATTTAACCACATTAAATAAAAGTCAATATATTCTATTCACCAAAAAATTATTTTCTTCTTATTGAACCACATTTTACTTCTTGAAAACAACCATGTATGTCAGATTTTTGAAATTCAATTCACAGAAGTGGAAAATTTTATTTAAATGAAAGATTCAGTTTTTTTAACTACCACTATGTTGTTTCACTATTTATAAAAAATTGATGTTATTCAGAAAAATACCAAATATTATTCCTAAGATATATTTTATATTCTGAATTGAAAAATGGTTTATATTTTTCCTAATTCAAAACATAGGAGTGGCATTAATTAATTTTAAAATTAATTCCTGTTATCAATACCAATAGCATGTTTTTAAGAAACAATAACTATCAAAAGATCGACACTTGTTTAGCTTCAATTTCAAAGTGAAATTAATTCCAAGGACCAAAATTGGATTAAATGGTAAAAATATGTTATAATTAGACTTTATAACCAAATAAAATGATAATCTAACCATATACATTATTGCGATGAAAAAAGGTTTTTTAATTACAATATAACGTGTTTTTACTGTTCATTAATATATAAAATTTATCAGAAAATTATGAAACATTTATCCAAATTAAATTTTTATATCATGATCAAATGAATAATTTTATTTGGTCAAATTGACCTTATAAACATTTCAGAAACTAGATTTAAAATGTGTTCGCATCAAAAGGCGACAAAACTAAAAATTTTTAAAAATATTTTTTTTACCCAAAAAAATTATTTTGTTCTCATACCATGTTCTAGAAAATGTTTAAGATGAATAATAATGTTATAAAATTCAAAATTTATTTAATAATATTCATTACGGACAGTTCATAATAATATTATAACAATATATCATCATTTAGTGAAGCTCGGTATTGCGTACAACACACACTATCGACGAAGGTCGTGATTACCTGTAATACAAGCCAAGTTTGGGTTGCGTGTACTGAAACACTCTTTTGTTATTGAATATAATTAAATCCAACCATATTTCATTTATTCATTGAATATATATATATACATGCACAAACTCAATGTTTCTTTGAATAACTACTATCATCCAAACATGAAATTGTGTGTAACAGAATCAATGATATGTGTTGCGTATTTTCCAAGCTAATACATAGTTGCATATTGTGTATGATAATCTCGGTGTAACATATAACAAAATATATGAAATAAATTAAAAAGAATATATCTAATAAAATCTCGATGTGATACATTCTATCCCCCCTAAAATGATTTTCACCCTCGAAATTCGTTAGGATAATAAATGGTTTACTACTTGAAAGTTTCTTTCATAGAAACCCACATTGAAAAAAGGAATTCAAAAAAATAATTTTATAATAGTGATGTAAGAAATGTAACAGTCACCCAATGTAACTGAGCATTGGGATTCCACATAGGATAATATAGGTGGAAATATTGATATGAATGAGAAATATAACGATCAAGTTCTGATGGAGAGTGGTAGAAAACATGGCTATGAAAAACTCAACAACAATAAAGCCATAAATTTCTGATGATCTAAGGTACCGTATGATTCTTGGAATATGAAGACATTAGGACAACAATTTTTTTTTCAAGATCATTCCCCAAATAATGAAGAATTTTTTAATTAAAATAAATACATACTTGATTTTGGTACAATCTCAACGTTGCTCATACCACAAACAATTTCCACTTCATTTCTTAATGAAATGAAGTTTAATTTTTCTTTTGCGAATTTTTAGTAGATCATGCGATAGAATGATATCTCATTCTATCTGTCTCAAACATAAGTTAGAAAATGTTATATAAAAAAGTCCATCTAGGGTGAGATTAATCGAATATGGTTCCAAAATGGACTTATACTTCATCTATCATCATATGTAATAAAATAATACTAGTTTCTACTAACAAATGACTTCTTATAGGCCAGTGTTAGTTGATAATGGCATATTGCACTTTAGTTGTGCGTTCAATTCCCATAGCCCTGTCTGACGCGACAGGTTTTCGCCCGTCCTATAGGTTTTACTTTTTCTGAAACTATATTATTATGATTTTCCATCAATAATATCAAAATGTTCTAGACATAAACAATAATAACTTATGTAAAAAATAATCCATTCAAATCATTAGACTTATCCAAAAAACATCTGTCCAATCTTTTAGTATAATGAAAACAATTACTGGAAAGGTCACATAACAAGAACGTGAATACCATCATTTATCCCCCACATATCATAATATAAATCTTGTTGGACATATTCCATACATGTGAATACCTTAACCATGTATTCTCTTGAAAAATTAATACCCATTGAACCTTAGTGAAACCATTATTACTGTCAAAAGTAAAATCATTCCACATAACAATGTCCTAAAATTTCTATATACTCAAACAATGATATCAGATTGCCCTTATATCTCTCATGAGCTCATTAATGTTATCAAACATTTTTTTATCTCATTATCACTTCATTATGCGTATATCATCATTTTGAAAAAAATATTTCAATAACTTTTCATTGTTACTGGTACCATAAAATTATTGAAAACCACAATAGACTAATACATAAATATTCCAATATTCCTTGATATTATATACATCATTATTATGAAATCCCATTACATACATACATAATAATTACACAACATCAATGTCATAATCAACATCACAAATAGTGATCTCTTGTGACTTCCCATTATCCATTACCTTAAGAGGTTTCTCACATTTATCGTGATTAACACATGGATTAGGGGATTTATTATCATAATGCCCCATTTCGATGCACTTGATGCATTTACTTGTTGGTGGTGCGTTATCTGCAGTACTTTCATTATTCACATCATTAGAAACTTTGTTTCCATTACTTTGACACTCAGCTACTCGATGACATTCTTTTCCAAACTTAAAACATTTTTTAGTCCCTTTAAGAAAATCTCCACTATGCTTCTTTCCACACTTTTATCATAAAGAAACATTCATATTCATTTCACAATTATTCTATGATTTCTCCTTGAACTCCATATTTTTTTTCTTGTCAAAACCATGAGATGGATATGTAACACCAACTTATACTTCAACCATGATAGGACAACACAATGTTTCCTCATAGCTAATGAAGTCTCTTATAGAGAATGCCCTTCGAAGACATGGTTTTAAGCCACTGAAAAATCGATCAATATTACTCTCAGGTTGGATAATAATTCCAGAAGCATACCTTGTAAGTCTTGTAAAATTTCCATCGTAGGTACCAACCGATTCATCATCCTTTTGTCAGTTCAAGAAACCTCTTATATATCATTTTTGATGAATACGATGGATGTAATTATTGAAAAATATGTTCTTTAACTCATCCCATTCCATAGATTCAATTTCATATTGGGGCCTCATATTCTTAATTAGAGACCACTATTGATATGCTTGACCTTATAAATGGTAAATATCTAGAATGACTTTTTCATGTTCCGAACAGTGATGTATGCAAAATATATTTTCAATGTTACCGATCCATTATTCAACGACAAGTGGATCAGAAGACCCACTGAAATAAGGTGGACATTTCCTCATGAAGGACTCAATAGAATAATGTTCCATTCTCGGCTCATTTAAATGTCCACAATGATTCATTGCTTCTGTAAGTATAAATATATTATTTTTCACTCTATCTCACATAACATTGGTTTGTTCAGGAGGAGATTCATTGCATTTTCCATTACAATGATCAACATCGTTCCTTCGGCTTGCAACAATCGTCTAAATCCCATAAAGTATAGTTTGAGAGGCAAAAATAAAACAAGGAAAACAACATAATAAAGGGAGAGTACCTTTAATATATAACATCATATGTTTAACTCTAATATTTTTACCATAATTCTAGGACTATAACCTATACTTATACTTATCCTTAGGGACAATCCTCGACATACCTTAGAAATATCTCTAGGGATATCACTAATTTTTTCACAACCCATTTTCCAAAGGATAACTAATCCTTTCCTCTGATACGAACAGTAGAGACCCAAAGCATGACGTACATGGACATTACATTACTTTTGTAGAATACTTTACACATAACAAAAACCAACACTCAAGGACCGTAAGAGATTAGTGTCTTTTGAAACTCGGAACATAATCATCTATTCATGTTGAAATATCTTTAATATATCCCATAAAGATCATACCCTTTTGTTTTCGTACCTAAAACCTTTCATTATATCCTTGGGAAAAGAAAACATATAAAGGGTGAGCTCAAATGATCAGTAAGGGTAAGCATGGGGAAAATAAAACAAACTGTATACATTTGAACTTAAAAACATGAACATAATATTTAAATAACAAAATCTTGAGCAATGAAAAAAAACATGGAAGTACGTAAGGCATAGATCATAATGGAACATCAATCATGATAAAATATCATGTGAATAAAACATGTAATTGTAGAAAACCATTAATCAATTGATATAATTTCCATAGTAGCCAGGGCATTGCTACCAAGACCATCATAATAGACAAAGTCCCTTACTGAACCGGTTTTACTTTCCATTCCAGAAATGTCTATCACATGAGATATAAATATTTACACAATGCATTGGAGTGAGATATAGGTCCCACCCATCTCGTAATGAAATCATTTTTACTTTTTCCATAACATAATCATAAAACATTCATAATAACCCAAAGAAAAAAAAATGAGTTTCATAAACATCATCCCATCATAACATAATCCATATAAAACAAATGGATATCATTTCATCAAATGAAAAGTGAAACCATGTAAATAATAGAGATATTACACTTGAAACATACACATATGAAATTATGTCATCTTATATGAAAAATGGATTTTATAAAACGCATGAAAAGAATTCTTGAAGAAAATATCCTTTCTTCTTAAAAATAATTTTATTTTCACAAAATGCCACACAATTTTAATGGAAAAAGATTTCATTGAAAATAACAGTGAAATATTATAGAGTAAACATCATGAAAATAAAGAGTTATGAAAATATAAAAATATATTCATGTTGTATATGTTAAAAAATCATTCTCCCCATACTATGTTGAAAATGTCAAAAGTACATCGTATGGTAAACAAATAAAATATTACATACATACCATATGGTAATAGTAAACAATTGTTAAAAATTACATTAAACATATATGAAAACTTTTGTTAGAAAATATGGACATTGATGTTATATACAGCCCATAAAATACCTACGATTAAACAATATCTGATAAAAATGAGATTGGAATTATTATCCCTTAAAAAGATCAGTTTTTTAAATAAAATAGATCAATTAAGTGTATTCACTATAAGGTCACATAATTAAAGTATAAATACTTGATAAGATGTAAAAATTCTTTTCTCACATAATCAAAGACCGACATGAACAAGAAAGAGAAGATCAACCCAAAGAACAGAAATTGGGTTAAGAAGTTCCCTTGCATCGTGTCTGACTTGACATGATCGTTATTTAATCTCTTGAATAATAAACCAAAGGTAATTTATAAATTCTTAAAAACTGTTTCCAAGTTTATTGTTCCTATTATATCACTTATTTTCATGTTATAAACATTATGTAATCATTTATGTTAATAACGTTAATTTTGGCGATATTTGGTATTTGAGTAAAAAATTGACTACTTATAATTACATGTTGATCATGTGGTCAAGGATTCATTATATACAGAATGATATTCATGATTTATATATCATATATATCATATATATCAACCATATACATGAATTTATTATAGTGCATAACATATTGATGAAAGAAATGAAATGTACCGTTCATGGAGACGGTAAGTCGTACGTACGCATGAACACTACTTTCATTTCTATTTATTATTTTAATAGAATTAAAACATAATTATACATTATTATATTATAATTAAAGTATAATATAATATATAATATCATTACCTACATCATTTATTTATCCCACATATGGAATTAAAGAATTAGATCACTTTGAGGGGCGGTAGTCCGCACATCCTCAAATGAGATTATCGAATTTACCCACTATGAAAACCATAAAGGCATGATATAATAGTTAATTAAAGAAGAATTAGGAAATCAAAAACATAATATATATCACATATAAATACCATTCTATCATAATGGCCACCATGAGAGGCGGTAGGAGAAAATCGAGCAATCATCGTTTTGTGAGTTATTAGTTTTCCATTCACAGATTCATTATGTTCTTCATCTATTAGATGGATGTGTGAGTATGTTTATTTCGAATCCATATAATAAAAAATTCATAGTATATTTAGGATAATGTTGTTGTTACAATATAAAGGATTATAAAAATGTTTTTGGGTTGGAGAAGTAGAATAAAATAAATCAATTTAAGAGAAACAATTACCTTTAATTTTGGAAACTTCATATTGTTTGAAACAAAAGGACATTTTGAAGGGCCTTCTGCCTAATGTTAGGCATCTAGGGGGAGGATAGTGATGTAGGGAGATTAATTTGGTAGAGGTTAGATGAGCCAAATTGCTTGAGATGTGTGACGAATTGGATAGAAATGGTATCCTTTTATAAGGGGGAGGACGGGCTCTTTTTGAAAGTGTGAAAATATTATTTTATTATAAACATATCATTGGTTTCAAAAAGTCCAAAAATAATTAATTATGAAGATAAGATGACTCATGGTCGAAATAAAATCATCCAATCAGAATTGGACATGTTATAAATAATTTTTTAATCATTATAATCTTATTTATTTAAATCATTTATTAATGAGGTAAATACTACATCATTATTTTTTCATGAATAATTTAATTTATTTGATGTCTAAAAATAAAAAAAATACCCCCATTTTTGAAATCAATTTAGCTTTCCAATTTATATTTATAGTCGAAATGTTAATTTATATAACACCGTATAAAAAATATTTACTAAAATATTTTTGTTAAAGTCAATTATGTCTTTACATTAAGTTAATTAATCCAAATTGTCATTATCACTACCAAGTGGCTCAATGGGGTCCCAAAATAGACCTATGGATTCCTATGGTCAGCCACTACTCATCAAATAAGGTTATGAATAGTTTTAAGTTCTTTTTGAATTATTATAAAATTCTTTTACCCTGAAGTGCCTTGTTTACCTTTAATCGCAGTAAATAAATGTCAAAAGTTTATCTTCACCAAAAATTATGTTAATCATATTGAACCACATTTTACATCTTGATAACAACCATGTATGTCGTATTTTTTAAATTCAATTCACAGAGTGGTAATATTTCATTTAAATGAAAGAGCCAGATTTTTTTAACAACCCCTAAGTGGTTTCACTATTCATAAAAAAATTATGTTTTTCTGAAAAATACCAAATATTTGTAGGATCGAAATATAATATGAGATTATCAATATACAAGAGGGGGGGGGTGAATTGTATACTTTAAAAATTCCTTTGGAACCTTTAAAGTTAGTTAAGAATAACTATGTTTTTCTTTAAGCAAAGGAAAGAATTGTGTTTAACAAAGTTATACTAAGTAAATTCACAATACATATAACACCGAACTAAACTTGGGAAGAGATTCCAAAAGTAGGTTCCGGAAATATGGTTCCGGAAATTGAAACTTAACAAAAGTTACAATATGAGATTCTACCTTAAAGCGTATAGAATCTAAACTAATCAGAGTAAATAAGGAAGTATAAGAAAGTTATACTTTCCTTAAAATACAAAATGCAGCGGAATAAAAAACAAGTAGTTGAACTACAAGTAACAAGATAATAGTCTTTTAACCCAAAGAGAAGGGTATCCAACAACCTTGGATAAAGGTCCCTTGATTTATACTTTCAAGCAAGTCTGTCTTACCCACACCAGGGTAAGCCCTCGATACGACGATCGGAGTCTCTGTCTTGTTATCCCCGCAAGCCCTCAACTTCAAGGTAGTTGGTAACCTCTGTCTTTCTCAGCAAGAAAGCCCTCGATCTTTAAGGTAGTCGGCACCTCTGTCTTCCTATCCCCGGAATCCCTCGAATGTAATCACCAACATTCGGAGTCGCACGAAGCATTGAGAGTTAATAAGAGTCTCTCTCTCTAGAATCACTTCAACAGCATGTAAGCACTTTTTCAGCAATCAACTATGCAACCATCAGCAGCAACACTGAGCTCGTTCAAATGAGATCCTATTTATATTTAAGGTCGGCTCCTTCTCCAACGGTCATATTTTCCTTAAAGATCAGAGGGACCTGTACACGTGTCACTTAGACAATGGTTAGTTTATAACAAAATGGATGACATCGTTTTATAACAAAGTGAGTGTAACAGAATGTACGACATCGTTTTAAAACTCTAACATAAAGGTTCGGAATAGAAAATTCGGAGTGAAGGTTCGGAATGAATAAATTCAGAGTGTATAAAACAATGATAATCAGATTCTGTTTAATAGGTGAATTCGGAATGAGAATTCGGAATAGGAATTCGTCATCAGAAATCGTAATGAGAATTCATCATCAGAAATTCGTAATGAGAATTATTTATCAGAATTCGTAATGAGAATTCGTCATCAGAATTCGTAATGAGAATTCCTCATCAGAATTCGTAATGAGAATTCATCATCAGAATTCGTAATGAGAATTCGAAATGAGATTTCTTCATTAGAATTCGTAATGGGAATTCTTCATCAGAATTCGTAATGAAAATTATTCATCAGAATTCATAATGAAAATTCTTCATTATAATTCGTAATGAGAATTATTCTTCAGAATTCGTAATGAGAATTCGGAATGGGATTTCTTCATTAGAATTCGTAATGAGAATTCTTCTTCAGAATTTGTAATGAGAATTCGGAATGGGATTTCTTCATTAGAATTCGTAATGAGAATTCTTCTCCATAATTCATATCCTGAATCTGGAATAGAACTTAGTCAGAGTTCATATCCGGAATTCGGATTGAAACTTCCTTATAGTTCTTGTCCAGAATCTGAATCCTAAAACAGAATGCTTTATATCAAAGCTTTAATGATTCTGAGAAAATGATTCCGAATCTTATACTTAAGAAAAATATGAATGAAAATATGGTAAGGATAATTTTTCTTATAAAAGCGATTTTCCTTAAGAAAGCAATTTTCCTTATAAAAGCAATTTTCCTTATAAAAGCAATTTTCCTTAAAGATAAGGTGTTTGTGATTTTCAAAACAAGAAGGAATGGAAAAGTCATAAGGAAAACCATATTGACTCAACAATCTCCCCCTTTTTGGAAAGCACAAACATCCTAACGAAAAAGAAATTCTAAGAAGAAAGAACCATATTAAAGCTTATCTCCCTTGGTTTAAGAATGTAGATGAATACGACTAACTCCCCCTTAGGCTTTGAAACTCTAGGGATCGTATTCATATTTCCAGAGTGATGTTTCATAAGAAGGTCTTCCTTAAGAAAAACTCCCCCTTAAACAAACTCTTATTAGAGTTCTTTTTCCTTGGGTATTTTTCTTTCTCCCCCTTTGATAAACTCTTATTAGAGTTCCTCTTTTTCTTAAGGATCTTTTCCTTCTCCCCCTTTGTGATTTTCAAAAAGAATTGGAGGGAATGGAAAAACATAACAAAGTACCTGAAAAATTAGTAATGACAACAATAGAAACAATAAGTACGACTTTCATTAAAATTGGAATCTCGACAACAAAGGAAAAAAATACAACAAAAATATCGGATTGGTTATTTCGGATCTTTCTCCATCGACATTAGCCCCTTAAGAATCGTCTTTATCTTCTTTAAGTCTTTGTGATCTTCCTCTGCTTGCTTCTCTAAGAAGACTATTCTTGCTGACTGAGCTTCAATTACTTCTTCCTGAGTCTTCAACTTTTCTTCCTGAGCTTTCATCTTCTCTTCCTAAGTCTTCATCCTTTCTTCAAACTCGATCCGATAATCCCTTTCAAATTCCCAACATTGATTAACGGAATTGAGCTTTCCATTCAGATCTCTGACTTCCTGAATCCGAAAGTTCTTTTCCTCTGTCAATTTCTCTTCGAATGATGCAGTCAGCTCATGAAACTTCTTGTCTTCGGTTTCAAATGCATCCTTAACATTATCCTGAAACTCATCAAGCAACCTCATCTCTTCCACATTCTTCTTCGACCAGCTCATCATCCTCTTACAAGATCTTTTATGAGCTTCGTAACCAACAAAAAATGTTTTGAACTGAGCTTCAATCTCAACACACTTATCCATAACCATCGATACGGAGTCGGTTTTCTGATTCAATGCATGTTGGAGCATCTGGCATCTAGAGTCAATACTAGAGAAGGTTGGAATGGTTCCCACTAACTTCTTCAAAGATTGGACAACAAAATCATGCCCCAACGAAGATGACTCCGAATCTGAAATTCTGCTACGAGAATTTTCTTCCTCAATAAGCTCCAACTTCCTCTTAGAAGAACTACCAGCTTCCTTCTTCTTTCTTACTACTGAGCTCGGAGTCTCAGCAAGAATTTTCTTTCCCTTATCTTTTTCAGGAATAGAACCTTGTTCCGGAGATCTCTTCTCACTATCAGAGACTTGAACAACCAAATCTTCCTCAACAGAAAATTCTACACTTTTCTTCTGAGAAACATCAAGTCAAAACTGTTCTTCTTCTCCATGATAAGAAACTTCTTCCTCTCCTTCCTTTTCTTCTATTACTGGAGTAACTAGCTTTGAAGATTCGGCTTCAGAAGTCCGGAGTGACAAATGTTCCGAAGGAGTTCCTTTGTACTCATCTACCTATTTTAGCACATCTCCTGTCTCACCACTTCCTTCAGCAGCCTCTTCAACTTGTTCCACTTGTTCAACTTCCTCAGTATTTGTAGCAACAGCCTCTTCCGGAGCATCGAGGTTTCTTCCAGGAGTTTCAGGTAGAGATTCCAAAGAAAAAGTTCTCGGAACTGGAATTGTTGCTGAAACCATTTCATTGAACTTCAACAACGCTTGAACTGCCTCAGCTTCTGACATTTTCTTCTTAAGCTTCTTTTCCTTAGCTTGTTTTTCAATCTCATCATCAGCTTTCTCTTTCAGAGCTTTAGCTTCCGCAGGGTCCAATCCGAACTGCAGATCCCCTTCTTTCCTTGTTTCTTTATCTGATCTCCATTTTGCTACAACCTCATCAGGATATGTCTTCTTCTTCTTAAGATTTGGTGGTGCGGAGTGGACTTCCTTAGACTTAGGTTCATCGGCTTCGACTACCACTTCTTTTAGTTTTCTCTTTCTTACTCGCTTGGATGATTCTGGGTCAGCCGATTTCGGAGCTACTTCTTCTTGAGGAGGTAGATCAATAAACTTCCCTGACTTCTTGTCAAAAGCAATATTCATCCTTTTAAGAGTTCCATCACTGAGCAACATGATCTTGCAAAATTTCAGATTAGAACTGCAAGCTACCTTGAAATATTCTAGGCACCGAACTATGAGCTTTGATAATATTGCTGGGTACATTACGATCTGAGCTCTCAGATTCCCCTTCTTCAAATTTTCAATATTAAGAAGAATATGCTTCATCAAGTTAAACTTCCTTAGATTTATCAGGAAATCTAAGATATATATCTCACTCTTCTTCAAGCTATCCTTATCACCTTTTCTCGGTACGATAAGTCCTTGCACCCATAACTCCAGAATCCGAAAGTTTGTAGAAAGGCTTGCATTTTTCGGAGCCTTGTCATCATCCAATCCGAGAGTTTCCATGGCTTTCTCTTTGTTGAAACTACCCTTGGTGTCTGGCAATACGTGAGAAATAAACTCAACTTCACCTTCATAACTTAACCCTACCAAGATTGCAGCCTTGGTGTATGAAAGCTTATATGTCTTGCCATACAATTTGAACGAAAATTTTTCTCTATTATCTTCCTCGAAGAAAGCAACTGACTCATAAAATTCAACAAGCAAATCTGAGTACACTTCATCTTGGTTGCCGGTTTTTGATACCGCAACATCCTCCCAGCCATTCAACTTGATATTCTTCGAAATGATAGAGTCGTAGTTGCTGAAGAAAGTCGGATGAACTAACCTTTCTCTGTATACTAACCACTGAGATATAGGCTTGGTTGAAGACATTTCTTGAGAAGCTAACTCTGCAGACATTCGGATTAGAAGATCTCTGGGAAGTTCGAAATAGATAAGACTGAAGTTCGGAGCGGAGGAAACTGTGGTTCGGAACGACCTTAAATCGGAGAGTCAGAGCTTCAGCACGCAAAATCTTGAAACCGATGTGGGACTAGAAAATAGGGTCACCTTTATATAGGCAATGGGATGACGGTTCACCTTCCACGGTTAATCTAACGGTTTAGAATGATCTGAGATCAGATCTGACGGTTGAGAGCTTGAATCCGATCTTTTTTAGGTTTTTATTAAAGTAAAGAATTAAGAAATTCAAAAACCGAAAACAAACTTTAAGAAATTGCCAGCACGTAAAATATGATTACAAAAACTTTAGTAAGGAAATCATACCTTTCGGATTAGCTTAGGAAAGTTATTCGTAATGGGTAATATAAAGACGACTATGAAAAAGTCGATACGAAAAACTAAATACGAAAAACTCAATACGAAAAACTAAATAAAAAACTTGTTATGGATGATTCAGTACGAAAATTCCGTTATGAAAATACCAGTACGAAAGTTTTTCATTCCGGAAATTTTCAATACGAATACTTCCATTTCAGAAGTATTCTGTACGAAAATATCCATTCTGGAAAATTTTCATTCCGATAGTTTTCATTCCGGAAATATTTGTTCTGAAAAGTTTTGAAACCAAATTTTGAAAAACTTTTTCAACAACCAAATGTACTCCCCCTATGAAAAAGAGTTTATTACTGTAAGGAGATTTTTTTCAGAAGAAAGTTAATTAAGAAAGATTATCTTACGGATATCATTCCTAACTTCTGTTTAATATATTCAAATCTATCAGAAGGCAAAGATATTGTGAATATATCAGCAAGTTGATCTTGCGTTCTGATAAACTGAAGAATTATATCTCCTTTGAGTGTGTGATCCCTAAGAATGTGATGCCTAATATCTATGTGTTTTTCACGAGAGTGATGTGCGGGATTTTTACTTAGGGAAATGGTACTTGTGTTATCACACAAAATTTGAGTTTTAGTAAAACTCAAGCCATAGTCTGTGAGTGTGTGTTGCATCCACAACACTTGTGCACAACAACTTCCAGCTGCTACATATTCAGCTTCAGCAGTGGAGAGTGCAACAGAATGTTGCTTCTTGCAGGACCAAGACAATAATGAATCTCCTAAGAAATGACAAGTTCCGGATGTACTTTTTCTATCCATTCTACATCCACCATAGTCAGCATCAGAAAAGCTTTTTAAAACAAAATCATTTTCAGAAGTATAAAATAATCCTAGATCCATGGTTCCCTTAAGGTAGCGAAAAATTCTTTTTACTTCCTTTAAGTGAGATTCCTTAGGATTGGATTGATATCTTGCACATAAGCATACAGAAAACATTAAGTCTTTTCGACTAGCTGTAAAGTAAAGTAAACTTCCAATCATACCTCTAAAAGATGTTTGATCTACTGGTTTCCCAGCTTCATCAAGATCTAAAGAGTTTGAGGTACCAATGGGAGTACTTATACTTTTAGTGTTGTCATAACCATACTTTTTAAGAAGATCTTTAATATACTTATGTTGAGATATGTAAGTTCCTTCTGGTTTTTGAGAAATTTGAAAACCAAGTAAAAATGTTAACTCACCCATCATACTCATTTCAAACTCATTTTTCATTAGACTAGCAAAAGAGTCAGTCAAAGATTGCTGAGTTGAACCAAAAATAATGTCATCAACATAAATTTGAACAATCAAAACATTTTTCTTATCTTTCTTTATAAAAAGGGTTGGATCTGCATTTCCCTTAACATAGTTATTTTGAATCAAAAATCCAGTGAGTCTATCATACCATGCTCGTGGGGCTTGTTTAAGGCCATACAAAGCTTTGGTTAGTCTAAACACATGATCAGGATGTTTTGTATCTTCAAAGCCAGGAGGTTGTTCAACAAAAACTTCCTCTTGAACATAACCGTTAAGAAAAGCACATTTCACATCCATTTGATAAAGTTTGAAATTAAAGAATGCTGCAAAAGCAAGTAGAATACGGATAGATTCAAGTCTAGCTACTGGAGCATAGGTTTCTTCATAGTCTATTCCTTCTTGCTGATTATAGCCTTTAGCAACAAGTCTAGCTTTATTTATAACAATGACTCCATTTTCATCACATTTATTTCTGAAAACCCATTTTACTCCAATAACAGAAGTTTCCTTAGGTCTTTCAACCAAGGTCCAGACTTTGTTCATTTAGAATTCATTTAGTTCATCTTGCATTGCTTTGATCCAATCATCATCACCTAAAGCTTCATCTGTGCTTTTAGGTTCTAATTGGGAAAGAAATTCTAGATGTTCTACTTCATTTCTTAAGGAACTTCTAGTCCTTACAGGTTGATTTACATCACCAATGATACTATCACTGGGATGATTCTTAAGAAACACCTGACTTGGGTTTTGTAAAACCTGTTCATCAACATAGGGTAGAAAGTCTTCTGGGGTAAATGTTTCAGAAGTATCTTCTAGAACAATTTCCTTATCAGAAGGTTCTTCTATCAAAGGTTGATAATCAGTTTTTGAAAACACGTCCGAAGATGTAAGTTGGGATGGTTTAAAAACAAAAGGATCTGATTCATCAAATTTTACATGTACTGTTTCCTCAACAGTACAAGTATTTTTATTAAAAACTCTATAAGCCTTTGAGGTTGTGGAATAACCTAAGAAAATTCCTTCATCAGACTTTGGTGCGAATTTATGTAAGTTATCTTTAGTATTCAAAATGAATACATTGCAACCAAAAACCTTGAAGTGGGAAAGTCTAGGTTTTCTACCATTCCATAACTCATAAGGAGTTTTATTAAGAAAAGGTCTAATTAAAACTCGATTTATAGTATAACAAGCAGTACTTACAACTTCAGCCCAGAAATGTCTATCAATAGAATATTCACTCAACATGGTTCTAGTTATCTCTTGAAGAATTCTATTTCTTCTTTCAACTACACCATTCTTTTGAGGAGTTCTAGGTGCTGAAAAATTGTGAGTAATACCTTTCTTACTACAAAAAGTTTCAAAATCAGAATTTTGAAATTCTCCTCCATGATCACTATGAATAGTTTTCAATGGAAGGTTTTTCTCATTTTTAACTTGAGCTCTAAAACTTTTGAAATAAGAAAAAGCTTCAGATTTCTTTGCTAGAAAATAGACCCAAGTAAATCTAGTGTAATCATCAACTAGGACAAATACATAATATTTTCCTCCAATGCTTCCTGTTTGTGTTGGACCAAAAATATCCATGTGCACCAACTGTAATGCATCAGTTGTTGAGACTTCACCGATTGACTTAAAACTAGATTTATATTGCTTGCCATATTGACAAGGATCACAAACTTTAGAAGAATCAAATCTAAGCTCCGGTAGATCCTTAACAAGTTTCTTCATAGAGAGTTTACATAGGTTTCTAAGATTACAGTGTCCTAGTCTTCTATGCCATAACCAAGAATGATCTTCCATTGCACTTAGGCAAGGTAAATCTTGGCTTCTTAGATCGTATAAGTTTAAGGTGTAAACATTCTCTTGCCTATTGGCTGAGAGAATAAATTCTTCCTTGGAATTGTGAACTAAGCATTTATCATTCCTAAAATTCACAAGGTAACCTTCATCACATAACTGACTTATGCTAATGAGGTTGTGCTTAAGACCTTTAACAAAAAGAACATTTGAAATCAAAGTTTTACCCAAAAGAACTATATTACCAATACCAACAATCTCTCCCTTAGCATTGTCTCCGAAAGTTACCTTTCCTCCTTTCGTTTTGATAATCTTTTCAAAAAAGCTTTTGTTACCAGTCATGTGCCAGGAACATCCACTATCCATGTACCATGTATTGTTGCTGGAATTTTCTTTATTTTCCTGAAATTAAGAACAAAGTTAGACTTTTGGAATCCAAACTTGCTTGGATCCGAGATTTCCAGACAATAAAATCTTAGGAACCCACATTTTCTTAGAAAAAAAAGCTTTATGAAAACCTAAGGATTGGGTTTTGTTTAAGGAACAATTTTTTGCCCAGTGACCACCACATTGACATTTAGTGCAAAATGGGGCACTTTGAGGAACAAAATAATTGTTACTGAAAATAGGTTTTGCATCGGTATAACCAAATCCAGATTTATTTCTTAAAGGTCGTATTTGGGAATACATCTTATCAAAATTTTCTTTACCATGGGTAAAGTTTGATAAACACTTCTTTAAGGAAAAAATTTCGGACTTGAGTTTTATAACCATGTTTTTTTCCTAAAAATCATTAGTTTTTGAACTAGAGTTAGGCTCGAAAACATTTTTATTAGAAATTACTTTTTCTAGTTCTTTAGAAAGTTTATTCTTCTCAGAACTTACTTCCTCAAGATTTTTTGAAATATTTTCAAAATCAGCATTTTTCTTATCAAGATCTTTAGAAAGATCTAATATCTCTTTAGTAAGAATAGTATTCCTAGAGTTTGCCTTATCGAGTTTCTTGTTGAGTTTGGAATTTTCAATCTCAAGAAGTTCACAAATCTAGAGACTTCTTCATAAGTAGGTAAAGTATTTTCCTCATCAGAAGATGATTCTTCATCAGAAGAGTTATAATACTTACTATCATTAGGATTTAAGGAAACATTGGTCAAGGATTCAACATTTCGTACCTTAGCCATAAGAAAATGATTATCAATAGGTAATCTGGCTATAAGACCAAGATTCTTCTGTCCTGAAGATTCATATTCAGAAGATTCATCTGAAGAGTCACCACCACTGGCACTCCATGTGTCATTAGCTTTCAGAACTTTCTTAGCTTTGGATTTATAATACTTCTTTCTATTCCTTTCTGATTTCCTTTCCTTCCTTTCTTTCTTTTTGAGCATAGGGCAATCTGGTCTAATATTTCCAGCTCTCTTACATTCATAACATGTAACTTCTCCATCTTTCTTATCTTTTCTATCCTTTTTCTTATACTTGGATTGAAAGTTTCTCTGTCCAGCTATCTTGTTCACCCTTCGAGCAAGATTAGCTAACTCATTTTCTGAAACTTCACTCTCACTAGATTCGGATTGGAAAAAGACTTTCTTAGTCTTGGATCTGGTTACTCTCTCAGGAGTCTTAGTTTTCATCTGATTTGAAGTTGAAGTAAAAGCAACAGTACCATTTCCATTCTTTTTCTTGATGTTGTCAGCATCTCTCTTCATTCTTGTTTCATGTTGTAGAAGAGTTCCAAATAATTCATCAAGAGAGATTGAAGTAACCTTCCTGTTCTCATCTATATCTGTTCTCTTGGATTCCCACTCATTGGGCATAATATCAATTATCTTGTCCACAAGAGCTTCATCATCTAAACCATTCTCTCAAATAGACTGTAGACTGTTGACAATGTTCATAAACCTTTGTTGAACTTTACAGATAGGTTCTCCATATGGAAAATTGAAGCCATGATATTCAGCTCTAAGCATAGCTCTTCTAGTCTCAATCACTTTAGAAGTCCCAAAGTGTGTGACCCCTAACTTCTTCCATATACAGTTAGCTGCTTCACAAGAAGAAATTTGGCTATATATATTTCTAGTCACTGAACAAAGTAAGGTATTGCGTACCTTATAGTTAAGTTGATATTCTTTCTTCTCCTGGTTAGTAAAGGTTCTGACTTCCTTGTCAGGAATTTTATAATCACCAGTAAGCATTACAATTTTATCTACTCCAGTATTGATAACAAATGTCTTCATACGATCTCTCCAGTATTCATAATCATTACCATCGAAGATTGGTGGCCTTGTAGGATTCATATTGTCAATCGAACCAGCATTAATTCCTGCCATACTAAAAATAAGTTTGCACACAAACTTGTTAGTAGCAAAGATTCGTAGTAACAAAGTTCGGAATGAGAAAGTCCGGAATGGATATATCGGAATGACAAATTGTAGGAATGGAAAAGTGAGCAAGAAAAACTTGTATGTGAGTACAAGTATTTCAGTAACCTTGGCTCTGATACCAAATGTAAGAATGGTATAGAGTAAGAGGTTTCCAACCTCTGATACCAATTGTAGGATCGAAATATAATATGAGATGCTCAATATACAAGAGGGGGGTGAATTGTATACTTTAAAAATTCCTTTGGAACCTTTAAAGATAGTTAAGAATAACTATGTTTTCCTTAAGCAAAGGAAAGAATTAAGTTTAACAAAGTTAGACTAAGTAAATTCACAATACCTCTAACACCGAACTAAACTTGGGAAGAGATTCCAAAAGTAGGTTCCGGAAATATGGTTCCGGAAATTGAAACTTAACAAAAGTTACAATATGAGATTATACCTTAAAGCGTATAGAATCTAAACTAATCAGAGTAAATAAGGAAGTATATGAAAGTTATACTTTCCTTAAAATACAAAATGCAGCGGAATAAAAAACAAGTAGTTAAACTACAAGTAACAAGATAATAGTCTTTTAACCCAAAGAGAAGGGTATCCAACAACCTTGGATAAAGGTCCCTTGATTTATACTTTCAAGCAAGTCTGTCTTACCCACACCAGGGAAAGCCCTCGATACGAAGATCGGAGTCTCTGTCTTGATATCCCCGCAAGCCCTCAACTTCAAGGTAGTTGGTAACCTCTTCCTTTCTCAGCAAGAAAGCCCTCGATCTTTAAGGTAGTCGGCACCTCTGTCTTTCTCAGCAAGAAAGCCCTCGATCATTAAGGTAGTCGGCACCTCTGTCTTCCTATCCCCGGAAGCCCTCGAATGTAATCACCAACATTCGGAGTCGCACGAAGCATTGAGAGTTAATAAGAGTCTCTATCTCTAGAATCACTTCAACAACATGTAAGCACTTTTTCAGCAATCAGCTATGCAACCATCAGCAGCAGCACTGAGCTCTTTCAAATGAACTCCTATTTATAGGTAAGGTCGGCTCCTTCTCCAACGGTCATATTTTCCTTAAAGTTCGGAGGGACCTGTACACGTGTTACTTAGACAACGGTTAGTTTATAACAAAATGGACGACATCTTTTTATAACAAAGTGAGTGTAACAGAATGTACGACATCGTTTTAAAACTCTAACATAAAGGTTCGGAATAGAAACTTCGGAGTGAAGGTTCGGAATGAATAAATTCAGAGTGCATAAAACAATGATAATCAGATTCTGTTTAATAGGTGAATTCGGAATGAGAATTCGGAATAGGAATTCGTCCTCAGAAATCGTAATGAGAATTCATCATCAGAATTCGTAATGAGAATTCGTCATCAGAATTCGTAATGAGAATTCGTCATTAGAATTCGTAATGAGAATTCATCATCAGAATTTGTAATGAGAATTCATCATCAGAATTCGTAATGAGAATTCGAAATGAGATTTCTTCATTAGAATTCGTAATGGGAATTCTTCATCAAAATTCGTAATGAAAATTATTCATCAGAATTCATAATGAAAATTCTTCATTATAATTCGTAATGAGAATTCTTCTTCAGAATTCGTAATGAGAATTCGGAATGGGATTTCTTCATTAGAATTCGTAATGAGAATTCTTCTTCAGAATTCGTAATGAGAATTCAGAATGGGATTTCTTTATTAGAATTCGTAATGAGAATTCTTCTCCAGAATTCATATCCTGAATCTGGAATAGAACTTAGTCAGAGTTCATATCCGGAATTCGGAATGAAACTTCCTTATAGTTCTTGTCCAGAATCTGAATCCTAAAACAGAATGCTTTATATCAAAGCTTTAATGATTCTGAGAAAATGATTCTGAATCTTATACTTAAGAAAAATATGAATGAAAATATGATAAGGATAATTTTTCTTATAAAAGCGATTTTCCTTAAGAAAGCAATTTTCCTTATAAAAGCAATTTTCCTTATAAAAGCAATTTTCCTTAAAGATAAGGTGTTTGTGATTTTCAAAACAAGAAGGAATGGAAAAGTTATAAGGAAAACCTTAGTGACTCAACAATATTCAGCCTAAGTTATAATTGATATTCTGAATTCAAATTTTTTTTTTATCAAAATTAAAATAATAGAATTGGAATTAATTATTTTCAAAACTAATTCCCGTTATCAAAATAAATAGCATGTTTTTAAGAAACATTAACTTTCAAAAGATCGACACTTGTTTATGTACAATTTTAAAAGTGAAATTAATTACAATGATAAACATTGGATTAAATTGTAAAAATATATTCTAATTAAACATTAACACCAATTAAAATGATAATCTGGCCATTTAAATTATTGTGATGAAAAAAAAAATTTAATTAAAATATACAGTGTTTTTACTATTCATTAAAATATGACAGTTAACAGAATAATATGAAAAATCTATCCATATTAAGTTTTTTTATCCTGATTCCAAGGAATAATCTTATTTGGTAAAATTGATCTTATAATCATTTCAAAAACTAGATTTAAAATGGGAGTTCCATCAAAAAGTGACAAAACTACATTTTTAAAAAAATAATTATTTTTCCCGAAATTTTTTTTTTGTTCTCATACCATGTTCTAGAAAATGTGTAAGATGAATAATAATGATATAAAATTAAAAATGTAGTTAATAAAATACATAAAGGCTAGTTCATAATAATAATATAATAATATATCATTGTTTAGTGAATCCTGATATTGCGTACAATATATGCAATCGAGGAAGGTCGTGATTGCGTGTAATGAAAGCTAAGTCAGGGTTGCGTGTAGTGCAACACTCTTTTGTTGTTGCGTATAAAAAATATCAACCATATTTCATTTATAAATTGAATATATATATATATATACTCAATGTATAATTGAATAACTACTATCAAAAAAACATGAAATTATGTGTAACACGCTCCAAGATTAGTGTTGCGTATACTACAAGCTAATACGGTGTTGCGTATTGTGTAAGATAATCATGGTGTAGCGTGCAAGAGAATATATGATATAAATTAAAAAGAATATATCTTATAAAATCATGGGGTGTTACATGGAATAAAAGAAAAGTAAAGAAAAAGATGAAAAAGGGGCTTGGGCCGTCACGGGCACCTGACATTAGTTTATTCCTTCCCTAGTCTAAACTCACCATTCCAGACTCAACGGCGCAGACAAAATTTCAATCCAACATTCTATTTAAATTTTATTTCCAAAATAACCTGGGAGAATAAATTAATATTTAATTTATTAATATTAAATACAAAATCATCTGCCAAAATTTGAACAACTTAGATTTCATACAAACTCATGTCCTAGGAAAAACTCCTTATTCCACGACCAACAAAGTTGACAGAAAAATTATCTGATATCTGATGGTAGGGTAAAATGACCACTTTAACCCTCATGAGGAACTAACACCAATAATTAAATTTTCTACTCTAAAAAAAGTCTATAAAACATGAGTTCCGATAAACACCCCACTATTAACCTTCTCTTCCCGGAGAAGCCGAGTAAAAGGACAAGCAGCCATGCTTCCAAACTGAGCATCTACACAACAAAGCTATCTAGTTTCTCCAATGACCATCGTTATAGCATTTAGAAAAACCTTCTACCCAGAAGGCAATCAACTATGACTGATATGGTACACCCCGCCATAAGAATACACTTATCATCATTATAAAGATACTCTGAGCCCAAAAGCCCACTGTAAAACAATGTAGTTTAAACAAAATGAGGACAACCACCCTCAAACGGCCAATGGTGAACCCCCACCATATGTATTTTCAAACACCGCTTCAAGAGAACAACCAGAATAGGTACCATCCTCAAAAGGGATGAGAATTAAGGAAGAAAAAGGAGCTCTGTGTAGGGTCGAAGATCAGTCAACATACTCAAGATGAATCATGATAGCACATGATTTTCTCTTACAATAGTACATTATGATTTCTCTGAATGCATGCCCAAATCACTCTGAGCCACACTAACATCCTTCAAAAACCCGACAAGGATTCATGACTGGGTCAAACATATCATGGTTACACTACATTTCAAAAATCCACAATTCCAATAGGTCCCATGATCGAAACCACACTATGATGCCACATTGTAAAGACCCGACCCGGATACCACTAAATCGGTGCTCCGAGCCAGTTCGCCACAAGGCCTCAAGCGTGCCTCCTCATTTTCTAGAGGCTTCCGACTAGCAGCAAGGGCCTAGGGTGTGATTTTTGGGAGACTATTCCCTCATACCAGAGTAAGAAAACAACATAAATAACTATGTATCATACATAGCTGAAGTAAAAATAGTTCAAAAGCAATAAGAAACTAAAAAAAGAAAATGTTTTAATATTAAAATTATTTAAAATCTTGAACATCTTGGAAAAACAATACATCATTGGTCACCCACAAGGCATACCATACAAATTAAAGTACAAAGAAAACTGAATGTAAAAGTACATGGCTGAACTACTAACTCTGTTCCTACCTAGTACCCGATCTCGAGACACTGTCGAACTGCACCAGCCCGTTCAGTATAACTACTCAAGAAAATCTGCACAATCAATCAATTCTGGGCCTCAACCCTATCCATCATGCAACTCATGCTCAACCAAAAAAGCAGACATGAGGTATACACCTACACTGAGGTGCATGTGAGTGGTTGAGAAATAATCTTAGAAGTATACCCCAAAAAGAAATCTATAATTGTGTTGCTAGAAGTGTATTCAACAACAATGTACTTAGCCTAGGTGGAACACAACAAAAGAAGTAAACCAAATGTGAAACCATAGTCAAAATCAACGCATATAATCCCTATCAACTGTGTCTGTGAAACCTTTGATTTCCTTATCAATATACATATACATGTATAGTCCCATACTTATACACATATACATAAATATGAATATTTAGTATTATGTGATTCAAATATCACAAAACCACAATTGTCGATCCTTGGGACCATAAACGTGATCGCAATGACATCTTGTGCATGAGAATTGAGTTGGACGTCATGTTACACAAGTCATGTATCATCATTTTTATCGTTGGGTCTGTAATCCCATCGGCATGTACCTTCATGGCCAATTTTGTAATTATATATGTGATAAAGCTAATCAAAACTGGTAGCCATCTAGGAATACTCTCATGGTTTAACCCCTTTGTTCATCAATCCATAAATCAAATACATAAGACCATCTAGGAATCTCTCAGGGTATGAACCCCAAGGGTATAACGTATCATCATATAAATTATGAACGACCTCTGTGTAGCTCTCACGGTCAATAGGCCCAGGGTCCAACATATTATATGACCACCTGGGCAGCTCTTACAGTCTGAACCCCTTTGGTCTCTTGTATACAGAGTCCGTCTGAGGAAGCACTCACAGTCAATTCCCCTTATATTCAAAAGTGATTCAGACACTCTGAGGAAGCACTCAAGGTAAATTCCCTTTATAGTGTACTATTTATGGTTCCCATAGCCCTATGTAATGAAATAACACACAAACGACTTTTTTTGCCAATGTAATCACAAGTTACTACATGGCTAAACAACTACAACATAACACAACATGTCAGATAAAACCACTTTACCCTAAAAAAACTAGGCTTAGAAAACAATGCAGCCTAACAGGAAATTTTTTTCCAAACGATAAAGATCAAGAAACATTGGAAAACCCATCCAGAGCAAGGTAAATTTCCATATTTACAAGAAAACCACATATACATAGGCACACATGGCATATAAGGAATCGTAACAAACAAGAACTATTACTCGTGTCAGGATCAATTGACACTAACCAGTAACCACCTCTGGTAACAACTACAACCTCAGCAAACCATGTCATATATAAAAAAACATGTGAGGGAGGCCCAAATGCCCAATCCAACACTACATCTATAGCCACAAGGGATTAATAGTTTGGCACGGATTCTATGTGACACCCATTCACAATCTCTACCAAAAATCTACGTAACAACTCAGGGTTAGTCAAACAACGATCACCTGTTGGGTCCCTCAAGTCAAACACTGAGGAGACATCATACTCGGGATCCTCCAGGTAAACATGAAAAAAGGCATTCTACATGGAATACATAGTGAAGAGTAAGAGGTGAATCCTATATGGTATCTTCAAAGGATGGACACAATAGGTATTCCATAACATGGTTCATATCAAAGGAAAAAATAGGATATAGGTCATACAAGGGACTCCCAAGGTCAGCAAACAAATAAATGCATCTATGAGGAGATCCTTGGAAGTATTCAGTCTCACAGTATCATAATCTAGAAGGGAAAATCGCACAAAGTGAATCCCCTCTATAGTATATGTTACAAAATATTGGTCACAACTCATATCATATTAATGGTCTCATCTATTTTAGTCCTAACACTTAAAAAATCATCCACGCCAAGTCTCACTCTTAGCTATCAACTGAACTCGATAACCGGAAGAAAAATATATTAATATAGATAGAAACCGCCAAAAACCAATTAATATTACATATAAATGTCAAAAGTATTACACCATTGTGATCTATGCACAATAATGCTTAGAATGGACTACTCACAGACCCAATTCTGACTTCTAGAGCATAAGATATCCCAAAACTAATAAACTGATGTAGTACATGGCCATAACACATGGCCAGACCTATGGGGTCTGCCTGTGAAATATTACATAGTGTGTAATTTAAAATAAATTATGTGTACTATTCAAAAAAATTTACGCCATTTTTTTCCCCCAAACACATGCCCATGTGCCACTACACTTCGTGTACTTATAGTACACGACGTGTACTCCTTAAAAAAACTATTTTGTGTCTTATTTCACACGGTCGGTCACATAGACATCCACTACATGGAGTGTACACAAGTACATGGAATGTACATTTAAAAACATCACCTTCCCTGAATGGGAATAACACATTGTGTGTTCCCCTGGAACACAAGTCGTGTATTCTAGGTTTTCCAACGGGAAATCCATAAAAACAATCAAAACGCCCGTTTGCACCCCTGAAACAACAGATTGAGAAACATGGGATATCATGAATGAAAAATTTGACATTATGGACAAAAAAACATTTTTAAAGAAGATACATGGAAAAATAATAAACATCCCTACCTTCGGGTGGAAGCCGATGATGCTTCAGTTGATTTAACGTCTCACTGTTGCCCTTTGTGGAATCAGTGCATCGAAAGCTCCGAATTGGTAACACTCTTACCTCCCAAAAATCCCTCCCATTATAAATTTCCAAATTTCACCAAATGAGATGGCCAAGTGGTAGGTGTATGAGATGTTTACACGGAGGAGGTGGAAAATAGAAATATAATAAAAAAATGAAGAGGAAAAGATGATAAAGGGCTCAGGCCAGCATCTGTGCCCGGCCTAAGTTAATGCCTTCCCTAGTATAAACGCCTCATTCTAAACTCAACAGAGTAGAGGTAATTTCAATATGAAATTCAGTTTAAAAGTTATTTCTGATAGATCCAGTGTGAAAAAAATAATATTTTATTTAATAATATTTAATACTAAATATTCTTCCAATATTAGAACACCTCAGATTTACTCCAAACTCAGGTCCAAGGGTAAACTCTTTATTCCGGGACCAACAATGTTGTTAGAAAAATTATTAGAGATCAATTGGTTGGTTAAAATTAACATTTTACCCCTCATGAGCGTCGAACTGAAAAAATTCAAATTTTTTTCTCAAAATGACAGTTTAAAAAAATAGGGGTTCATTCAAAGTCCGCATCATAATCCTTCTCATCCCCGATAAGCCCATTAAAAAGTCCCACAACCATCCTACCAAACCGATCATCTTGACAACCAAGCTATCTGGTCTATCCAACAACCATCCTTATTACATTAACAACAACCTTCTATAAAGAATACATTCACCTACAACTGATCTGATACTCCTTGCCATTGGAATACCCATATCGTCATCTTAAAAGAATCTCTGAGCCAATAAGACCACTGGAAAACAACGTAGTTTAACTAGAACAAGGTTAAACACCCGCAAATGGACAATGGTGCACTGCCCACCATATGGATTTCCTTAAATTTCTCTGAGAGAAAAACTAGAATATGTTCCATCCTCAAAAGTGATGAACATTAAGAAAGAAAAAGGAGATCAATGTAGGGTCGAAGATCTATCAGCATAATAAATTCAAATCAAGATAGAGCATGATTTTATATGTTCCATCCTCAACCATTTCTTGGTAACCCAAAATTTTACAAAGTCACCTCTACAACATGACCCAAGATCGAATATTCTCTCTAATACCAATTTGTAATGACCCGTCCCGGAAGGCACTAAACCAGAGCTGCGAGCCGGTTCACCACAAGTCCCCAAGTGCTCATCCATGTATTCCAGAGGCTTTCGACTAGCAGCGAGGGCCTAAGGTGTGATAGTGGGGAGACTATGCCCCCATACTAGAGTAAGAAATCATGGGAAATAACTACATATAATGCAATGCTAAAGTAAAAAAAGTGCGGAAGAAATAAACAACTGAAAACGATTATGTTTTAAAACTAAAACATTTTAAATGCCAGAACAGCTATGCAAAACCATACAACACCGGTCACCAACTGGGCCGACCATACAGATTAAAGTACAAAGGAAACTGAAAGTAAAAGTACAGGGCTCATATACTAACTCCAAGCCAACCCACGTACCATATCTGTAGACAATATCGAACTCAACCGGCCTGATCAGTGGAACCACCCGAGTAGCTCCCCTCGAACATTCAATACTGGGCCTCATCCCTATCCACCTTGGAACTCGTGCTCAACCTGAAAAGAATACATAAGGTATACACATACATTGAGGTGAAAATTCATGGGTGAGAAATAATCTCAGAATGGCACCCCAACAAGCAACCTATAACTTTGTTGCTAAATGTGTATGCAACAACAACGTGCTCTGCCTAACTGGAACACAACAAAAGAAGTAAACCAACCATGAAATCACAGTAGTACTCATGGCCTGTAATCCCTATAAACTAGGTATGTTCCACCATGGATGTCAATATATTTATATCAATACATGTATAGTCCCATACTTATACACATATATATAAATATAAATATTCATGAGTATGTGAATCAAATAACAATAAACCACAATAGTTTATCCTTGGGACCATAAGCTGGATCGCCTGAACATCATGTGTAAGGGCATTGAGTTGGATGTCTAGTCACTCAAATCGTGTATCATCATGTTGATTACTGGTTCTGTAATACCATCGAAATATACCTTTTTTCCCAATAACATAATTATATCTCTGAGCAAGACAATCTAAACAAGTAACCCTCTGGGAAACCTCTCATGGTTTAACCCCTTTTTTCAACAAGACATCAATCAAATACACATGACCACCTGGGAAACTCTAATGTTCTAAAACCCAAGGGTTTGAAATATCATCATATAAATTATGAAAGACCTCCATGTAGCTCTCACAATCAATACCCCATGGGTACATCATAGTATACTACCACCTGGGAATCTCTCATGGTATGAACCCGTTTGGTCTCATGTATACAATGTCTCCCTGAGGAAGAACTCAGAGTCAATTCCCCTTATAGTCAAAAGTGATACGACCCTCTGAGGATGCACTCATGGGTAATTCCCCTTATAGTCTACTACATCAGATTCAAACAACCATGTGTAAAGAAATCATTAACAAACAAAATTTAGCGGCCAAATTAAACACAAATTACTACTTGGATTAAAAACTAAAACATAACAAAACATGTAATATAAAAACAATACATCCTATCAATACTATTCATGGAAAAAAATCATCCTAACATAAAAATACTGACAAAACGGTCAAGATAAAGAAATATGGGAAAACACATCCACAGTACGGTTAATGACCAGATTTACAATCAAACCACGTCTACTCAGGCATTCATGAAATAGAAGGCATCACAGCAAACAAGAAAGACACCTCGTGTCAGGCTCAATAGCCACAAACCAGAAACCAACTCTGGTAACCACTACATCATCGGCAAACCATGTTAGATATAAACAGACAGGTGAGGGTGGCCCTAATGCCCATTCCCACACCACATCCATAGATCCAAGGGATTACCAGTTTGGAACAAGATCTATGTGACACCCGTTCACTATCTCTACCAAAACCAGTCGTGAAAACTAAGGGTCATTCAAACAATGGGAACCCGTTGGTCCCTCATGTCAAACACCGAGGAGGTGTCATACTAGGGATCCTCCAAGTAAACACGGTTGAAGGTATCCTACGCTGAATACATAGGGAAGAGTTAGGGAGGAATCCTAAACGGGATCCTCAAAGGAAGGTAACCATAAGAATTCCATAGCATTGGTCCTCTCAAATAGAAAATAGTAGTGAAAACCTACAAGGGACTCCTTGGGTCAGCACACAAGTAAAGGCCTCCCTAAGGGGATCCTTGGAAGTATCCGGTCTCACAGCCTCATTGGCCATAAGGGAATATCTCACAAGGTGATTTCCCTATGTATCATAGGTTTAATGAGATATCTCAAAACTCATCTCAAATTAATGTTCTCAGTTATGTTTAACCGATCACCCAACCCATCATCCACCCCAAGTCTCACTCTCAGGTATCAACTGAACTCAATAAATGGAGGAAGAACCTCTCTATTAAGATAAAACCCCATAAAACAGCATTTATATGACCTATATAAGCGAAAAGTATTACACTGTAGTGATCTAAATGAAAAAACACGTATAATGGACTACTCACATGCCCAATTCTGACTTCTAGTCCATATGATATCCCAAAACTACTAAACTGAAGTAGAACATGGCTAGAACACATGTCCAGAACAATGGGGTCTGCCTGTGTAATATTAAACGACATGTAATTTACTATACATGTCGTGTAATATTCATAAAAAGTCACCTCATGTTCGTTGTAACCTGAAAACATGCCCATGTGTCATTACACTGCGTGTACTAATAGTACACGACATGTACTACTTAAAACCCACTATTCTATGTATTATTTCACAAGGTCAGTCACACAGACATAAACTACACAGTGTGTAATTGGGAAAAAATCTTCTTCCCTGAACGGGAAGAAAACACAAAGTCTTCCCCTAGAACCCACGCCCTGTATTCTTGGTTTTTCGATGTAAATCATAGAAAATGCCCAGAATGCCTGTTTTCTCCCCCGAAACAACTTATCAAGCCATATGGGATTACAAGAAAGAAATATATAGATTTAAATACATAAAACAAAATGTTTAAAGGGTATCTATGGTGAAAACATAAACTAACCTACATTCGAGAAGAAATTTTTGAAGCATCGGTTGATTTCACGGCTCACTGTTGCTCTTTGCAGAATCAGCGCATCGAGACCTTCAAATCGGTACCCATCTTGCCACCCAAAACTCACTGTTTATCAATATAAATATCTCCCAAAATGAAATGTCCACGGGGGAGGCATAGGATACGTTCACAAGGAGGCGGATGAATAAAGAGAAATAAGAAAATAAAAGAAAGGAAAATAAGAAAAACGGGCATGGGCTGGCCCCGACACCCGACATGAGTTTATGCCTTCCCAAGACTAAACTACCCATTCCGAACTCAATGTTGCAGAAGGAATTTCAATCCTAAATTCCATATAAAATTAATTTCCAAAAGAACCTCTTAAAATAAATTAATATTTAATTTAATAATACTAAATACTAAATATTCTTCCAAAATTCGAATAGCTATGATATTTTCTAAACTCATGTCCAAAGGTAAACTCCATATTTTGGAAAAAACAGAGTTGTCATGAGAATTATATGAGATCCACTAATAGGGTAAAATGGCCATTTTACCCCTCACATGATTTGAGCATAACAAAATCAAATTTATGCTCAAAATAAAAGTCCGGAAAAACATTGTTTCTTACATAATAGATTCACATGTAAGAAACTAGATTATATATAATATATAAATAATGATAAATATTTAATTAATTTCATATATAAAAATTAAATACTTATTTATAATCATCCATGAGATACAATCATGAATAATAAATTACAATGTTTCATGAGGCGGTAGACCACAGTACGCACAAACAACAATTTTGATTCCCATTTGATAGAAGAAGAGATGAAAATAGGTTTTCCCATTAACATAATAACATATATGTATATGGATGATAATATTTTTATTATTTCCAAAAAATAATGAATACTAGAAGGTGGTATAATAATAAATGAAACTAAAACATGTGATTAAAAGTTATACCTCTACATATGAAACCACATGTTCTTTGCACCTTATGCCCGTTAAGGTTGGAATTATTCAAAAAATAAGATCTATAAAATGTTGGAAGGGATTTTTTATGTTAATTTTGATAGGTTCTTCATATCAATTTTTTTAAGAAAAGAGGAGAGGAGGTTCCATTTTATATGTTCATGGAGGGGTATTTTTGAAATTTTAAAAGTAATAAATAAATTTAAATTAATATTATTGTTAAAATGGCTCCAAATTGATATAATTATAATAAAATATGAAAATATGTATATTTAATAACATATAATAAATATATTACAAATTTTTTTTATTGATTCACCATTTTCGTTTTTTAACTAATGCTAATTCTTTTTTTAAAATAACCTTAATAATAGAGCATTTACTATTTAGGGGTGAATATAGTTTCTATAAAATGATATTTGGAACATAAATTGACAGTTATTTATATTTAAAATGTTATATGAAAAAAATTAATTAATATATAATATTTATGAATTTTAAATCATTTAATAAAATAATATTTATTATAAATATTCATTGACGTCAATTTTGGTACTATTTATTTAATTTGACTTGTTAATCAATATTATTTCAATGTAATTATAATAGTATACATAAGTCCACTATAATATGTTTTTTGTATATAAAAATAATTTTACACAATAATTCAATCAATTTTTATTACTCTCAATATATTGAAAATTATTTATTTTATATATCAATTAATTGAATAATTGTAGTGTTGTCGTTCCATAAGAATTTAAGGTAATTATATCATCCATAAATATTATAAATTTATTACCACATTGTAAAATTATTTACATTTAACTTAACCATCTTATAATATAACATATCACCTAATTTTCCAAATCTCTAAAATTTTTAGATAATAAAACAAAGAGATTGAAATTGTTTTCTTTTCTTTATATAAAATAATATAATGGTAAAAAATAAAAGAAATATGGAAAAATACTAATAATTTATAAAAATGGATGTAAATGAACAAATCACAGTAATAAAATAGGATTAATTCATGTGCTATGGTCATTTTTATGTCCTTATAATATTAAATGTTGTATTGATTACTCGATTTACACTTAGAGATATTCAAAAGTTTACTAAGCTAAAAAGTTATAATAACAAAAAATAAAAGATAAATAATTACCAAATATGACCACTATATGTCCAACTATTTAATCCATTATTCCATAATAATTTCAAATAAGTTATAGAATATAATTTCAAATCAAACTCACAATACCCAAAGAATTTTTTTTTCTTCAAAATATTAATTTTATGTATAAAAGGATTTTCCACAAAATTAAATATAAAATTCATTCAAAAAAATATTACCTGATTATTTTCTATCCAAATAAACTAATAAAATTTTTAAAGTAGGACAAAATATAATTTTACTATTCAAATACATTAAAATAAATTATTATTTGCATTAAAAATTCTATATTTTCCATTATACATTAAAAAAAACTTTTCAGAATATTCTAAAAAAAATTATTCTATGATAATTTTTAAAAGATTATTTCAGAAATAATATCCATTTCAAAAAATGTTTATTTTTAAACATTTAATTACTTAATTATAGTATTCTATCAAAAAAGTTAAATAAAAATCATTTAAAAATAAATTTTTTATGCCTAAAATGACTTTAATAAAAATTACAAGATTATTTAATAAGAATTTATTAATAAATATTTATTAGGTATTGAGTAGGACCATTATGTATATTTCATAAGGTATTTAACCATATTTATACCCGCTAATTAAATATATAAGTTTTAAAATTCATATTTAAATAATATCATTTCATGGTTTTCCTAATATGGATGTTGTATGTCGTATACAGTATCGACATAGTATTATTTTTTAAACATTTATATTCTTACAATAAATTAGTATCATTTTATTAAAAATATAAATATATGATTTTTATTGGTAATTTTTGTTACTAATATGGTACTATAATGGTTAAAAATGGTTGAATATAATTTATCATGTTGTTATGTTTAAATTAAACAAAGTAAGTGTGTTATGGATTCCATATTAGATAACCTTGCCTAATGATAAAAAGGAATAAACCTAGAACATCATATATAATTATGAAAGTTATATTCAATAAATTTAATAATTATATAATGATTAACATTTAATCAAATATTGTGGATTGACATTAACATTATGAAAGTTGAATGAAATATTCAGAATCACTAACATCTATTGATGAAAATAAATAATAACTAAAAATTAAATTATAATGAATTCTTCTAATTTAATGGTATAAAAGGTCATATATATGATTAAGGTTTTAAAATAATGGATTAAAATGTTTGTTTTTATTATAATGGATTTTAAATCACAATTGTTGAGGTCAAGAGTAAATGTAACAGTTTATCATCCCAATTTTCCACTATTTAGATATGTCCTACATTCACCATCATATGTCATTATTTATTTTATATAATACCACATAAATTTATTTTAATATATATATATATATATATATATAATTTTATCTATTTTATTTTAAAATATATATGATGATATTTTTTCTGAGGGAATATTATTTGTAGGTTTGTAAATCTATATTAGATTCATTTCCACTACCACTTTGATGCCGAGATTATATATATATGAACTATTGTATGGGGAACTGGCTAGTATTTCTATCATAAACCCCATCTATTTTCTTATATTTTATTTATATATTGGTGTTAAAAGTATTATTCTTATTTAGAATACAATCGGTTTAAAAATCACCCATAATGATGATAACAAGTGGAGCTGAATTTATCTAATATTTTTGGTGTGAAAACATATCCTAATTTTATCCTGAGTTTGAAAATAATCTATTTTTTAACACATTCAATAATAAATAATTTTCCCCTATTATATTCTTTATTCATTATAATTATTTCTTTTATAGTCTTTATGAATATTCAAAAAAAATCATTTACTATAATTGTGACATTATTTATTTTTCAAATTCACAAAACAAAATGGTATTTCTTCTTATTTTACCAACATATTTTATAATGTTCATATAATGTTTGTTTTATTTATTTCTACATACATTAATGTTTCATATAAGTTACTAGCTATATTATCTAATGATTACATCAAATTTTATTTGATGGATTAATAAAAATAATTTATTTTTTGAGTTATCATTAAACTAGTTTCTTTTCAATGGGTTAATTAACCTATAAGGAAATTAAGAAAGATTTAATGTTATTATAGACACATAAGTATTGGTTATCCGTATAAAATGTTCGGTTCTATTGTAAAACTCTGATGTAGTGGGAAATTTTTATATCTCATATGATAAGAATGATACATAGGTCGTATACCAATATTATAGGAGTACCTGAGTAGGATTCCGAGTGTAGAAGGGAAGATTTGAAGTAATATATTCCCATAAGGCTTCATATGATATATCCTAAGTCCATTATGGTACATAGGTAGTATCCTAACCCCAGAGGGGTACATAATTATCAATTCAATCCTAGAATGTTACGTTAGTTATTATCCTAATCTAAATTTGGTGCATGGGGTCAAATCCCGGGCCTACTATGTTTTGGAAAGGTTGTTTTCAAGTAAATTATTTGATGATATATTCATGGAAAACTTTGGTAGATGATCTTAACTCAATTTTTTTCCATTTATTTTTATTTTATTTTATGATCATATAAATTATTATTGTTGAATCATTTTCATTCCTATAACTCCTGTATTATGTAATTCCAAAATTTATGTTCCATTAATCATGATTTAGGATATATGTATTATAGGTTGTGATTATTTATATTAGAACCATAAATTTTTATCACCGATGATCACATTTTTTCTTATGAGGTATAGATACCTTGTTTTTAAATTTAATTTCTTTTTTAGGGCCTATATGTTAGTTTCAAATGTGATCATAGGAGTATCGAGGATTTGATGGGCTTGTTCAGATCCCAGATACCTGATTTTTTAAAAAACAAATGATTGGACTCATGTTTTGGGGAATCCATGTTAGATAAGATAAATAGATACAACTATGTGTGAAATTCTTGATAGTGGGGTGCATTAGGTCTCATTTATTTGAGGAAACATTGATACCTAATACAAATTATCATTTGAGTAATAAGTAATTTTTATCATATCCAAATGGATTGGCATTTTCATGGATAGAGAACCTATGTGCATAGACCATTAAGGTTCTTCTGAAGTAGTGGAGGGACCATGGTTGGCACACAGTTTTGAAAACTATGCATCCAAACCATGTGTCCTCATCTTCTGGGATGAATGACCAAAATGATCATATTGAGTTAAATTTTAAAACGTACCTTTCCCCATTAGTTTTTTACAATGAAAGGATTTCTTCCCATCTGAGTTCCTTATGTGCCTAAAGAGAGGATTGGACAACAATTTTTTATCTAGACTTAAAATCATACATTATTGTTGTCATTGAATGCGAACTGATAAGATCTACAATCAACTAATGACATTATTATTTTTTATTCATATCAAATGAGTTATTTCGGTTCAATATAATATTACTTATTTTCTATTTTTTTCATACGTTCTTCATTTTCCATCTGATATGGATCAAATAATATGTTGATACCGGACAAGTGATCTTCTATGTACCGATGGAAGGTGGTGTATACCTTTCCCTCAGATCTTTCTATTTTTTAATCATTGTATCAATTGTACAACACATGATACATTCTGACGGTGCTACTTATATTAATTAAATGGTTTAATTAGATGATTTGGAACTTGTATAGGTTGCCCACAGGTACCATTGATTTTTTTAAGTATTTTTCCCTGACATTGGCCACCCATGGGGTGCGCCTTTGTATTTTCCTATTTCTATATTACACATTAGGTGTGTGCGAGATTTTAATTTAGATAAATTCCATCTAAATTTATCATAAATTAATTTAGATATTAGGATAAGTATTTCCTCCTTATCCATGTGATAACATTTTTGTAATTATTTTAATTATTTAAATGTGAATGGTTATATGAGTTAGAAGAACCCATGGCTTATAACTTCCTGTGAAATTGTGATTTAAAGGAGATGATGATTTGAAATGGTAGTGTATTTCATGGTTGGTATAAAATGGATCTTGATTCCATTAGATTCCTTGGAATTTTCTTTCATGGATTTTTTTTATGTTAGTGGATGATTTGGACCTATTTCCTAAGTATCTCTTGATTTTAGTAGATTACTTATGCCTTTCGAGCTATTAGATCTGGCATTATTTAGCTCATAGTACAGTGGGTATCTTAATGTGCTCCATGTACTCCACCCAAGTATTTACCATGTTTCCAATACAATTATCCAATGACATGATGAGGATTCCTTGGTCGTATACACCTTATATATGTCCATTCATGGGATGACACTTTTTATTACATAACAAGTCTATTATGGATGACTTGTTTATATGACGTCGACATGGTAACTGTTATATACATCATTATCAGGAATTTAGTTGATAGATGTTGTACACATTGATATATGGAATGGGAATGTTGTATTTTTTTCTTATAGATGGCCCTAGTATTATTATTAACACCACTGGGTAGACTAGATTATATGACTTGTTTAGTCTCATTTTACCACTTCCATTATATTGTAGTATTGAATATTGTTTGTAGAGACACATGTAGGAATGAATATACCATTTTACTTTCTCACATTAATTTTTGTGATTTTATACCTATGATATATTTCACAATTCAGTTTTACATCACACTATCTAGATTTTTAATCGACACTATCGGTGGTGGATAATAGAGTGTTATCTCACACCATGTTTGAGTCATTTTTGGGTACCTGGAGAGACTTTATAGATTCGGGTAGGGATGGATAAATGTTACCATAGTAACATGCTTGATTTTCTTATTTCATAAGGCCTGGATGGGATGGGACTAATCTAGGTTCATTACGCTAGTTGGGATACACCATTTAGGTATTTCTAGTATTTTTATACTTTTATATCATTGGATTCATGTATATATGTTTTCAATATTTGTAGAAATATGACATGATATTTGATTAGGTATATGATATTTCATTTTTGATTGTTTTTATATTCTTATCTTTGATATTTATTTGAAGTCTTGTTTATTTACTACTTCATATATTTACTAATATGTTTACTACTGATGTCCTACATTCTGAAATTAGGAAATATTCTCCCTGTATATACAACATAGGTTATATCTGCTATTCAGTTACCTCTAGAGTATGGGGATAAATTCGTGAATCCATGTTACCCACATAATCGTGGCATCACTTAGTGAAATCTGGGATATGATGTAACATATTATACCATCATACTGATATGCACATCTTATACTCACTTATGATCATTTATTATAATCTATTATGAATAACCTTGTATTTAATATCATCCCATAATTTATTACATTTCAACTCTAACGGTTTTTATGAATAGTATAACGTAGGATTTTTTTATAAGGTGATCTTATGTGGTGTGATTATAAAGAAATATTAACTATTATTTAAACTAATTTGTTGTGTATCTAAATTCTAATGAAAGTAAACTATTATGTTTTGGGGTTTGATTTGTTTGAGACCTAATTAATTTTATATAAAATGATATAATGTGTACATATATTGAGGTTCGTCCGTATTGATTGGTATCAAAGCTAGTGTTTATGATATGTGTTTTTATCACGAGATAAGGGAGTGTAGGTCTGGTGGATCATAGTTAGTATCACAGCATGGTCCTGTTATTTATGGGGATTTGGATATAATTAATAATAGGATAAAACATAAAAAAACCTATGATGGTCGAAGATTATTGTAGTATAAACATAATATGTCATTGGTTTAAAATAATGTGTAATAATTTTGGAATTTTTTTGATTGATTCTTCTTGTCATATGTATCATTACTTTGATTATTACATTATACTCATTATTACATTTTTTTAGTAAATTGTTATGAACATGATGATTTTATTAATAATGAATGTTATAAACTAAGATTTTATATTCATATTCTGTTCCAGAACAGGAAGGGATAATTGATTAAAATCATTATGGAAATTAAATGTTGGGATCTCGAATGTAATAAATCAATAGAAACACTTTGTTGAGTTATTTATATAGCAATATACACAAAAAATTAGTGGGTATTACAAACCACTTATTAATGATAAATGGATCAACATAAATGAAAAGTTATTTTCATTCCATAGTTTTATGATCAAAAAACATTTTTTATAATTTGGAAGGTGATGTTGGTCAGCAGTGGAACCTAATCAATAACATAATGCAATACAAATAAATTGACTAAATGAAATTTGAGGAGTTTAATATGTTATAATTCAAAAAGGTTTTCATTTAACTCTTAAACCTAATATGGATAGAGTAGGTCTCTTGTTTAGTCTAAATGAGTATGAATCTACTGATACCTATTAACTAATCATAAAAATACTTTCATGGAATGCATTTTATTTTATAATTTATCCTGAATAAAAAATTGACCATTTCATTATTGTACTAAAAACAAGTCTCCCAATGTAATTATTTATAGGGAAATAGGTATCTGTTGATAGATTCATTGATGTTCTCTTAAGGTATGAATGGAAATTTTAGCATCCCGTTATTTAATTATTTTCGATATATTAAGTAATTTTTTTTATTTTATCGAATTTAAAATGAAAACCCTATGGATTAATGGAGGTTAATATTTATACATGTTGAAAATGTAGTGAGAATTATGGATGGAATTGTCTCAATGAAATAGGTAAATGATTAAATTTTTAAAAGGAATATAATAGGTAATATTAATATTGATGATATATAAAGATCATATTTGATGAGATGGGTGGATGGAAAGGATGACCTTAAACACCTACCGCACTTCAATAATTCATTTATATGGAGGTATAAAATTAAACTGAAATGCGTACCAAAAAATTAGTAAATGAAACAAATTAATTTTGTATCCTACTATAACAATAGAGATTGGGAAATCATATTCCATCACAACTACTGCAATAGGTTATGAAAACAAATTAGAGAATGGTTTAGTCATCATCATCTCATGAATTAAAAATTACTTATTTTATTATAGTAAAATAAGAAAATTTATATCTAGATAGTTTTCCAAGGGAATAAAATAAAAAACGTAAAAAATTGATATCTAACAATCAATGAAAATTTATAGTGGTGAAACACTTGCATCAATGGTATGTAACACCTTTTTGATAGAATTTTGTAGGAATATACTTCCTAAAAATCCTATTAATATCCCTTTAGTTGAAATTGAATTTATTTTTGGTTTATATTGGTGCTCCAAATATTAAATCCATATTAATTTCTAGGGTATGGAAATATGATTTCATTGATTATACCATCTTAAGATCTTCTATTGGTGAAATATTGGCTATGAAATTTATATGGAAATTAATTCTTCTATATGTGTCTCAATACCCAATATCGAATTGAGTTTATCCAAAATGGCTGTGGAAATAAACAATAATGGGGATAATCTTATTGTTTGTGAAAATATGATTTTCATAGACTTATATACGATAGTGATTTTGATATTTTATTATAATATATACATTTATTTGTTTATATATTATGGATACCATTATCTATTTTGATTATTAGATCAAAATTAAAATTATTAAACTAAATATACTTAATCGAATAAAATGTAATTTCTAGAGTTTTAGTTCATGTTTTTATTTCTCTAAACTATATTTCAACCAATATTATTTTTTTCCATTAAATTAATACAATTTAACATGTGTACCAAATAATTCAGAAAGTATATGGATAAAAATATCATTTCATTCATTCATAATGTAACGCAAAAAAAATTCTAATTAATAAAAACTATATACTATGGATTATTACAAACCATTGATGATTACATCTCATAAAATTGAATAAATTAAAAGGGGACAATAAATATAAAATAAGAAATTTCACAACTTGGAAATCCAATGAATCTTATTCCCCCATTTGAATCATCTTCACAAGAGATAAACCTAACATGGAAAAAATATCTTCAAAGGATAAATCTTGTTATAAAATCTAGAATTAATGCTATGTAATGAGATTTCTTCTTTTTGAAGTTAGAATGGGATTAATTTATAATAGGTCATGAGGGAATTATAGGCATTATATTGGTGTATTGAGTCGTTTGGTATAATACATGTAAATATCATTCCTATTTAAGAATTATCTTTATATAGATATTGATGATTATGTTTAATTTATTTCAATACAAATATATATTTATATACATTTACATTGAATATATTTTATTATAATAATTAATTGATATAAATTCATTTATTAAGATACCCTTAATTTCAAATAAATTTTCTTTATATGAAGTATGAATTTTGTAAAATTTATTACCATTAAATAAAAATATAAACTAAATTTCAATATAAAACTCAAATAATTAGTAATAATAATAATAAATATAATTCATTAAATAATTACATAACTGTAAGTAACAAAAATTTCATTATTCATGGATAAAAAGTACATTTTAATTTATAATATTTTATTGTAATATATTTATAAAAGAAAAGTGTATCATATTTGTATATAAAATTTAATTATTATTTTTTATAAACATAAAAATATAAATAATAATTATATAATTTATTTTTAGTTGTCTACAAGTAAGGATAAACTGAGAGAATGTTAAAATGAAATACTCTTGAATTTTTTTTCTTTGTGTCTGTAATGTATTTTTTTCATAAAAACATTGATTGATCACCGTTAAATCATTCATAAAATTAATGGATTCAATTTATTATAAATATTTTTCCCTCATTTAAATTTTTAATTTATATGAACTATTATTAAGAACACTTAATGTATACAAATACACATTTTAGGAAAATTGTTTTAATATTTTTTTTGTTTTCATTTAGATGTTCTAATATTTATAAAATTATATAGATTAAATGGAGTCCTTGTTTTTAAGTAAAACATAAAATTTTGTTTTGTTGGGTAATTTTATTTTTATGTATTAAAATATGTTTATATGGTAAAAGTTGAGTTATAATTATAAAATTGAAAAATATGTAAAATGGATAGATGTTAGTGGTTAAAACATAAAATATTATAAATATTTATCAATAAATGTGTGGATAATGGATTTACCTGCAACAATATATAACACTCTTATTATTTTTTCTTATTTTATTATATTTTATTTTAAAATATCATCCTTATGATTTAGGGAATGAATATTTATTAAAACGCCACTCAAAACTCCTCTACAAAAGGATCCCAAAAAATTCCTTATATAAAAACTAAAATATTTCAATTCAATATTGAAAATTTAACAATTTTTCCCATCCCAAATCCTTTTAATATATTTGGTAGATTTTATTTCTGAGAATATGTTGAATCTACTTTTATTTTCAGGTAATTTTTTTCAATGAAGTAGGAAACAAGAATTATATAAATTTGGAATAATGTATAAAAATTCGGAGGAGATCATATAACCCAATCATATTAATAAGTATCATAATGTTCCTAACAAATTTATCACTGATGATGAGTAATTTTAGATTTTTAAATATTCCTTGAAGATCATGGATGTTATGTAATCATTCATCACTGATTATGTAGAGGTGAAATAAAAAGGAATTAATTGTTTCATTAATATTCAGGGAAACATAATCACATTATGGAATGGATTAATTTAGGTATTTGTTTCCAATTTAATCAGATATGGTTGATGATCCATCTACTTGGAAATGATTATTTTATGTTCAATGAAAATGATTTTTTGATTCTATTTGAAAATTTGATATTTAAGTGGGAAGGATGGAATATAAGGATAATGAAACCCAAAATTTTATTGAATAAGATTTTGAATTATTTAAGAAAGTATGAAATGTGATTGAAACACTTTATACGGTCACAGTAGGTGGAAAATTAATAGGATTGTTCTAAGAGGACACGTCACATGGTCAATCTTTATGGTTAGAATGACATACGTGCAATCGATCTAGATGTACTATTCATATGGTTTTTTGAATTTTTTTCATATTTTTTTATGTATAAATTTTAGCCACATGGTTAACCCTCATATACATGAACCAAGTCAACAAATTCACACTTACATACAAAAGGGAAAAATTTAAAAAAATTTATAATTTCATATGAATCCACTCAAATAATGCTCTGATTGTATTTCATTGAATATATATCATGATTAATTTTTTTATAGTTCAAGAAGGGATGAGTTTAATAGTGAAGTTAGTGATGGATAAGAATAATTCTAATGTATGATTTCATATATATCATGTTTTGATGTTATGAATATTAATATACTATGAATAAATATAAATACAGATTAGGGAAGATGTTAACATTAGTTGAGTTTGAAAATTCAGGAAGCCATCATATATAATTCTATGATTATATGAAATTTATATACATGTTATTATATTTAGAAGAACACTATAGTGGAGAATGAATATGATCGAAATATTAGATGGATCTGGTATAATTTCTTAAATAGATACCGCAATAATGGGAAGATGCATCAATATAAAGAACCCCTTGTACAATAAAAATTGTAAAATTAATGAAAATATGGCATCTAAATACCATTGATTAATTTTTGATTGAAAATGGCTTGTTATTAAACACCACACCATAGATTAGCCTATGAGATGAAACATCAATGAAAGGTAATGAATATGTCTCCATCTGATAACTGTACTTGGAATTGGATGGATTTTATGTGTCATCTAAAGATATGAATAATTATAATAATATGACAGGCCTAACATAGATACCCTAACAAAATGGTACATAAACTAGACCTCTAGATACTCGAAGGATGTTCTAAATCACTATGGGCTAGCAACTAGAACCCAGGAATCAACAAAACCCATTCAGAATGATTTCTCCCATCTTGAAAAAGAAAACATGACATACATATATACACGATAGAATGAAATATTTAAATAGTAAAAAGAAATTTATGTAATAGAAAAAACGGAAACAATTGATGTGATACAACTAGAATGACCTTAAACAATATCTAATGTAAAATTCAAACAACAACAAAAATAAAACTGATAAAAGCTACTCAATGTGATACTCTGGTAAAACTACCACTATATCACCACTAACTACACTAAAATAGTTAACATAATACTTGCCTCCTCAATATGGGGCCATTCCTTTCATTGCATCAAAAGTCATTACATGGTCTATACACTGCCAAAGGGGTGTATAGGGTGTGAGATAAAGAGGCTCAGAAGAATCACACGTAGTTTTTTTATCATGTATTTGTACAAAAATACAACAAGCTTAAAAATAGTCATAACATGTTAAGATAATAAGTTAAACAATTTTTATATCAAACCCATCAAATTTAAATCCCCATTTATCACATTTCCAAATAATCCACATAAAATAGTTTCAAAACATATCAAATAAATTAATATAGTTAAACAGAAACACATATTGTGTTTCATATCAAATAAAAATCATTATATACCAATGAACATGTAACTTCCCATTAAGGATCCCAATAGTTGAGGCTTTCTAGAACACTCATACCCAAACAAATAAAATCATGAACATCAAGTCTATATATATATTAATTGAATATAATGAGAAGATGCCACCATATAAAGTGGACCCCCCAACCCCAATAGGTTAAATAGGTTTTTCAAACTATGTGCATTGGGATTAGATGAACTCCCCATGAATTAACCGCACCCCCACCCAAACAGTTTCAATTTATGAGTCTTATTACTACTCCTTCCATCTATTTACACACGAGTTCCCATGCACTACATTTTCTAATCAATTCCATCCAAAAATGATTTGTAATCAATTTCATTATTCAAATTTAAAATTCATTAAAAATATAATTTATTTTACAAAAATAAAGGGAAACCCATATTTTATCAAAAACTCATTTCCACAAACATAATGTATTCATGAAAATTCATTTATAAAAAAAATTACTAAACCAAAATAATGTAATTCATCCAACATATTCTAGAGATATAAACACCTTCTTCATACGCAAGTCTCACATGCCTACAACGTGATCCACCAACACAAAAGACTGAAAATAGTAGAACAAATGCCCTATAATCATACATATATAGTAGAATGAATTAAAAATTAAAATGGTTGGTTGAGAAGATAAAACAATATATACATAATGAAACAATGTAAATATATAATAAAATATATCACTTACATGAAGAGATAGATTTAAACCATAATTAAGATCAATCACTAAACAAAAAGATCTAGAAAATTCATTGATCCCCAAAATCATTCATGAGTGATAAAAGTTTTTCATAATGGAATCAGGATTGAATGAAAATAAAATCATATGTGCAATGCCTATAACCTATAGTCCATTAAAATTAGAAGTAGGTTATCTTAGGATCACCACAAAAAATCCTCAAATGAAAAATTTGTTGTATAATTAATTACCATGGATTAAAAATAAATTTGACCGACCTTTTTAGAACAAGAAAGTGTTTCATGAAGAGTACAAATTTCCTGCTCTATACTAGTTCATTGCATTATCCTGGTAGAAGATTAAGTTCTGGTAACCCTTTCATGACATGAAATCATTCAATAGGATATTCTCTATAAACCCATAGATAAATACCTCGAGTTAACCCAAACCCTAAACAAAATCCTCTAAATCATTTTTAACATTTTTAACTATACTCTATTTATCCAACATTCATACAGCCCAAAACAGTGGGTAATTTTCCCAATAAAATTACATTCAACCTTGGGTATCCCAAAACACAAACAGATATATAGGTAAATCAAAATTTCGATGAGAGGTAACTGAAATATGGTAATAAATTGTTGATTTTACTTATTTTTTTTTAAAATATCTTGATGAAAAGAATTTATCCTTGAATTATGAAATTTAAAATTTTATAATATTGAAGGATAAATTTATGATGAGTTCCCAAAAGATTTTATGACTAGATTATCTCATGTTAGTTTCATGGAGAAATCTTTTATCGATATAGAAAGAGTTACACAAAAATTATCACATAGAGTTAACAATATTAAAAAATTTGTTGTTTATGTGAGAAAATTTAATTTATATAACAAGGAATATTATTTCCATATATTTTTAATAGAAGAAATAATTAACCAAGTTTTCAGATAAGTTTTTTGGGAACTTGAAGTGGAAAAACACACGTTATGAAATACTACATATTCTACGAATACAAGGTAAAATTTTGAGGTATTTCAAATAAGATAAATACATGATTATTCTACAACTATTATACACTTATATATAATGAGGATTTTTAAATAAATTCATTTGAGGGAGAATCAACATTGTATTCTTAAGGGAGAATTTCTTATGTCCAAAAAATTGATGCTATAGTATATATAGATATTTTGAATATGTTAAATAAATAGGTGTATGATATCCCAATTCTAGTGTCCGCTCAATATTCAACAAGTCAATAATTATAGATATATATATATTTATAAACTTTTCCAATGGTGTATCAAGAATTAAGTATTTATTCACTAAAGTATAATGTATAAATAAATACTGAAACACACTAATATATATAATATATTTTGGTAATAAATATGAGAAATAAATACTATTGTTTCTAGGTGATACATAATTATAAATAACATTGAGGTATCCCATTTTTTTGTTTTAAGAGAGGTAGAATATTACTCCATATAGTCTATGAGGTGCTAAATCCCTAACATGTGATATTTATTCAAGGAAGTGTAAGACTATTCACTTATAAAAAGTGATACAAATACCATTTTCAATTTATATTTGACGGGTTCTAGGATAATTATTCCAAATTCATACCCATTCGGATGCTTTCATTGATCATTATAAAAAATAAATGCATGTGGGTTAATAACCATGGTGAATTTGTGATGTAGTCATCCATAAGGGGTTGAGCCTCATTAAAAATTATTAGTATCAAATTATGTTTAATTCTTAATATATAAATATATATATATATATATATAAATAGAAAAAAGAGATACGTTGAGATATATATCATCCCACTGAATATGGGAAGATTTAAATAGTGATAAAAATTATCATTTGTTAAAAGTATATAAAAATAGGTTACATCCCATATTTATGTTATAATCATCGTATGTGATCTTAATAATTAGTATCATAGTTGGACCCACCTTAATTTTATTCTCGTATTTTATTTTTTTGGAAGAAATTGATTTTTCTTTGTAGAATATATAAAATAAAAAATATTAATGGATATTTTAATTTTCCAATAAATAAATCATTTTATTATAAAGACTATATGTCTATAAATAATATGAAGAAAAAATATGGAATGGATTTAAGAAATTCCATATATAATAAATTATTGAATAGTGAATCCCAACTACTTTATGGTACTCAAAGTCGATTTCATTTTTGTATTTTTATCGATAATAATATTAATAAATAAATAAGTGATGATAATACATACCTATATTTGAAAGAGGAATAAAATATTTATCCCCAAGAAGTAATCATTTTAAAGTAAAATCATATATTGAATTTTAAGATCTAGTGGTTGGATCAAGTGCCATGTAATTAGAAAACATTATTGTTTAATGTAGTTTTTCATCTCTACATAAAAATTTTTTAATAAAAATATTCTCTCAAAATTTTCCTAATGAACCAACATGTATTAATGGTGATGATCATAATTATTATGATTCATAAGATTAATCAATTTGTGTTGCGAAAGTTATCTTATATAACTTCCATATATATATTTTCTCATATATTTTTGAAAATTTTATATTTATGTGGGAGAATATATCCCATCATGAATATGAAGTGTAATTATTCTTTATAAGTGGATATATAAGAGTTATATAAGTTAATGATGAGAAAAGTTAATATAACAACGGACTGAGTATACATATTTACATATCATTTTCTATAATTTGTTTTGAAAACAAATTCAAAGTGGGACATAGATAAACTCACATTATGTATGAATGGTATTTACATTCAATTTAAGAGGTAACATGTATCATGTCAAAATGAGATGATGTATGATATCTCATATGGAAAGTGTATAAGCTAAGAATGTTGATAGTTTTTATGAACTAACCATGAAATGTTTCACCTTTTATTGAGTATTTTTTAAATTGGAAATATGTCCCAAAGAACATGTACGTTATATAAGGTTACTCAATTTATTATATAGAAATAAATGGAAAATAATTAAGTACATCCCTGATATTCATGGAAACACAATGATATGATCAAATGCTTATTGTATGTGGGATTTGTTTCTAATATTAGATATGGTTAATGATCGATAATCATTGATAAGATCTTGTAATGTTTAACGATACCTCTACTTCAAATTTTTATATATAGATATAATATTCAAGTGTATGATCAAGTTGATAATCTTGTAGAATCCCTAAAGTCAATTACAAATGATCAAGAATTATTTAAGAAACACTACTATGCAGTCAATCCACTATATATAGTGTGTTGTCTACTTGAAATTATGAATCATTATGATCAATTGTTAGTATATGCACCTGATCCATAAAGGAAATTTTTCCCATATATTTTATCCTCACATTATATAGATTATAATGGTTGTAATTATAAATGTTTTATTCTGGAAATCACTTCACAGAGTTGATTTTCAGATTTGGAAGAGATTACGTGTGATTGACACTGATAGTTTCATTATATGGCCAGATGCTTATTTCCCATGATAAATATTCATGAACAATTTTCTACCACACAATAAACCCTTAAATATAGAATCCATATAATAACATTTATTCTCATGTCAAAAATGAAAAAAAATGTGAGATCATCAGAATATATTCAATGCCAATTAATATGATGGTTCTACTACTCTTTCATTAATGATATATAATGATTAAGTTAGTCATGCCTCAAGATAAAATAATTTTAACAGTTGAGAAGAATATAAACAAGAATAATTATAAATTATGTGGTTGTATAGTTCAATAAATGTTGTTTAGAAATTTAATATATAGTGAAGATTGAGAATAATGATTAATAAAGAAATCATCATGGGTTGGGTTTGTAAATTTATATAGTCATCGTATAATGTTTTGATAATATATGACATAAAAAGTCCTAAAATATAATGAATTAAATATATTTTTTAATATTGGTGATGAATTATATATTATATTTCATTTGTATAGTTTTATAAATAGATACAATTTTGAATGAGAGGCTACCACACCATAGAAAAGCTCAAGCTCACTACCAAATAGGAACATGATTTAGACCCTGACACTGGAAAATAAGTGGTCTTATTCATAATTTAAAGGTTAAATTTTGATTAAATAAAAAAACAAAAGATATAAGCCGAGGATGAAAAAATTAAGATACTTTGTATGCATTCCTATAACTAGAATACATGTCGTTCGCTTGAACACGTGTTTCATCCACACATATGAAGAAATATAACAATTATTTTACTACTTATTCATGTTAAAATGTCAATGTTCCGTGATTTATATAATTATTCTTTAAAATTAGAAGTATTTATGATTTCTGAATACAACTATTGATGCATACCCGAATGTATTTATTATAATATTGTCCATGTGGGTTTAATGGACATTATCTATAAAGATATGGAAACATGTACTCTATATTTATCACCTTATCTTTTAAAAATATAAATTTAAAATCATTATATCAATAAAATTTAAATAAAATTACAATGAATTATTTTTAAATATATCATAAAGAGGTAAAATATTTAATTTATTCGACAACCATGTTTTAAGATAACTTGAAGTGGGAACACATGCATTGTAAACTGTTGAAGATTTTGGGAATTGAAGGTTGATATTTTTTGGAGTTTTAATATATGTAATACATGATATAATTGTAATTATTATATATAAAAATATAATATGTTGGTTGATGAAAGATATGATAGAGAATAAATTCTATATTTATTATAGAAAATTTGTGTGTTCAGAAATATCATATATTGTAAACTACATAGATAATCATTGCAGGATGAAGAAAAAGGACGTAGAGATCTTGACTCTGTTGTGCACTCAATATTCAAAAAATACATGGAGGGGAGATATATAAATATATAGGGATAGATATAGATAATATTAAAATGGTGTATTAATATTTAAATACTTTCACACTAAAGATGGATAAGGTAATGTGTGTGGAATACATATATTTGGTAATATATTATGTCTAAGTAGATGAAAATCCACCCTATAGTTTCCATGTACTTTAAAAGTATGAGAAAATTTGTGTAAACACATATGATTATTTCTAGATATTATTAATATAAATCCATATTGTCCACGAGGCCCTCGATCCATCACATGCGATCCATCATTAAGGAGGAATAAGCCCATTCTCTTGTACGAATGGATTGAAATCCATATGTTTATTTCTACCTGGTATGTACCTGATTAACTACTCTATGATTATACTCATTCTCATCCATTATTCAATAGTAATAAAGATGTTTTGAATGAGGTATAATAACAGAGATTTACCATGGACATATTAATACTTTTTGATGTAAACCTCATTAATATACCCCAATATTGTTATTTATTTTATCTATATTATATGTCTTCATACCAACTAACTGATTGATATAGATATAGAGATAACATTTTACTGAATAAATTTAGATGTGTTAAGGGATATTTGTTTCAATTAGTTAAATATATATCCACATTTATTTCCCATATATCTGGCCACATCCTTGTATGTTCCTGAATGGAAGATTTGAAAAATCATTACTCAAATAAAACCCATTTCATGAAGAAGAGAACTCTTATAAATAAGTATCTAGTTTTTAATTATAATCTATATATACTTTATCATCTCCATTAATTATAAATCAAATTCTACATATTATAATTTTATATTAACATCATTATCAACATCGTTCTATATGGGTGAAAAAATTGAATGATCAATCACCCTAACATGTAGTTGTTCATTGAGCGATGAGGATGGCAATGATGGTGTTGGAAGCATCGGTGATGTATACAGATGAAGTTGGTGGTTTCTGAGATGCGATGGTGACAGAGATGTCAGGAAGAATCGAGGAAGGTGACCAAATAAACATTTTCGCAATTCAAGGTGGCTCTTGGATCAAGTCATGATGGCTGGATGACTAGCGTGGTGGTTGTGATCTTGATGCAAGAACGTGAATGATGGAGGTTTTTGAATTATGAGTGTTGTGTTTTTTGGAAGGCGGCGATGTCAATATTGATCGAGGTTGGTTGTAGTGTCTGTTTGATTTTGAATATTGTATGCTATAATTCTCGTTATGGGTTGAATCTTTTTGGTATTGTTAGGGTCTACGCATATTCTTTAAATGTGTTATTTGAAAATACAGAAAAATATGGACTGTGTGACATGTAGTTGTTGGTTAATTACCTAGAACAAGTATTTTAGAGATTTTATCTTAGGGAACCATATTCAAAAAACCCATACAATATACCTATAAATTCCTAAATCATTATGTATCATATATTCAACTACATTTAATAATTTATAATGATTATCATTGTAGAAAAGAATTAGGATCATCACCCCACAATGAAAATTATTCAATATAATAAAAATCAATAACATCTAATGTTGAATGTATATAATAACAAAATATAATATGTTTATTTCATTATTATAATTAAAAATTATAAATGGATATTTATGTTTTCATTTTTTTAAAATAAGTTATTAATATGACAATGTATATTATATCTATGGTTAATGCACATTGCTGGATATCATGAGTAAAGCTAAGGGTTTATCACATAATTTTTTTTAATTGATATTTTCCTATATTCACCAACATATATAATTATATATTTTATATAATACCTCATGAATTTATTGTACCAATAATTTTTTTCAATCGAATGAATTTTTAAAATACATAATATTTTATTTCTTCAGATGGAATTTTATTTGAAGGAATCCAAATTAGTAGGATTTTTTTCAATAATGCTTCCAAGTCATGATTTTATGTGTCTAAAATCATATATTGGGAAATTTTTTATCCTAATATCGAAAAACACATATATTTTTTTTCTTATTTATTTTTTATAGGGTTTTCATCTCTTATTATTATTTTACATCACTTTGGATCATAATTTAACTAAAAATCTAATTATTGGTGGAGGAAATATATTCTTATATTTTTTCATGAAGCATTTTAGTTAATATCAATATTCATAATTTTTTTACATAATTCCATTTATATTAATCAAATATTTATAAAGGTCATTTTATATTTTATTTAATCATATTGAAATTTATTTAAATGAAATATTTTCATCATTTTCTATAATGGTAATTTTTTATAGTCCATACAAAAGATTGAAAAGAAACTATTTTTTATTATTTTTTTGTGAATTAATTTTTCGATATATATGTATGTTCATATTTAATAATGCACCATTTAATGTTTTTATGTTTTATAAATTATTTTCTATTCTATTTTTTAATTTTTTTTGTCATTTTTGAAGTTATTAAAACAAAAAGATAATTATTATTTCCTTCAATGAAATTTTCTAAGGTCTTATGAATGTGTTTTTAATCTATTTAAATATCCTTTAATTTTTCTTATGATTGACTATAGTTATTCCCTAATGATACCATCCTTATTTTTTCTCTACATAGGTTATGATAATGTCTTATGTGATTTTTCATTAATATTTTTTATTTTCAATGTTTTAATTATGCTATATTGAAATTATGAATGTTTTCACATTCTTGTGGAATCATATGTTTGGTTTGTCACTATAATATGGGTTTTAATTTTATATCAATAAAAAACATTTGATACAGTTCTATATCTCTTTGACTGAATAAGGTACATGGGTAGTTCCCCAAGAACATAATGATATATGTGTAGTATCCCAATATCTGATGGGTATATTGGTAGTATACCAATACCATAAGGGTACAGAGGTTTTATCCCATAACTAGAGCATTACACAAGTTGTTCCCCAAGCCAGTAGGGGTTTACTAGAAGTATCCTGTACCCATATGTGTATATAGGTTATTATCCCAAGGACAAAGGGATACATGGGTTCAAGTCCAATAAGACTATGTTATGATAAGGTGGTTATACTGGTATATTATATGATTAAAACATTTTTGTTTATCCATGAAAAATATGATTAGTTTTATTTCATGAAAAATTTACTTTTTACTTGTTATTTTCTCATAGTTCATGGTTATTGAGTCATGTTTTCACACATTTTAGTCATTCCTTATGTCATTCAAAATTCAGTATGTCATGATACATTATATATTCTATATTTCATATAGGGTATGAAATGTTATATTAGAATAATGTCTACAATTATTTCCACATACCTATGTGTTATTTCTAGAAAGAGGTATTGTTTGGTGAGATTATGAATAAATGTTCATAATGTTCTAAAATAATTTTGTTATGTATCTAATCTTTAATGAAAATAGTACTTTGTGTTTAGGGGTCCAATATATTTTGAGATATAATTAATATTCAGGAATATATTATACAATATACAATAAATAAATTTTTCATCTCACTTAGTATAAATTTACGTTTGTAAGATACATTTTTTATTACTAAAACTATTAGTAAGGATCTATGGTGTCTCAATATAGTTCATGTGAGGTTATGAGATGTGTATGGTCCCTGGAAGGTAGAGGATTGGATTTATTTTGAGAATATTATTTTCTATTTGGTTTTTAATCACTCTGAGTAGATGTAAATTCATTCATTCAGGCCCCTAATCATTATAGGTTTCCATTAGTTGGTGATGTTTTTCTTCAACGCCTTACAATATGGCCCTATAGTAGTTTGAGATTGATCCCTTGTTTATGAAGTTTTTTTATATGTGGATTTTGGACTGAATAATTGGTTATACATAAATATTCTAGCAATATTCTAGTCCCACTAACCCATGAGGTTTTCCCAAACATGTTTTATATTGCAATTGTTAATTGTAAGTAATTTCTATGGTAATTCAATAGCTATATCTTCCAAGATATAGTTTTGCTTTCATATAACACAAACGTTACTACTGTACCTATGTGATAACTACATGATCATGAATTCAAAGTAGATATGCACCCTAGCAATGAGATAAGGTATTTCAATTCAAATAAAGATATACAAATAGGTTATAGGGATGGAAAACCATGTGGGAGTGAGAATTGGGGCCAATAAACTCATTGTGGTAAAATGAGTTACATACTATGAAAGTATTTGGATGAAGAGACACTTATTTAAGAGAAGTTATAGATGAATGATGCAATGGTCCACTCCCCCAATCACCACCCTTCGTTATTTCCAACCATGCATGTGGATCTAGTAGTATGAGGTGTATGAAAATCTGCATGCATGAGTGTCTATGGTCACGAATCAACATATGTAGTTTGAATTATAATATTTTTACTATTTTTATGGACCATAATATCAGATGGTGTATGAATCATATGTTCATTCATATGTTAAGGTGTTAGAGATACTTATTGAACTCCTTTCCTAAACGTCAATAGGTAGATAACCCCCCCTAATAGATACTACCTTCAAATCACCCCTTCCAGTGAGGTGAGATCAATATATTCATATATGGAATATATATAAAATAGATATTCATGTTTTAAATATCCATCGTGATGAAATCATAGAGTCCCTGATGATCCTTTTTGATAAGAGGTCATTAATTTTTTGCTGGTAAATAAATCTATGTGTGTATAGAGAGTGAGTACAACACTCTTGAGGATGAATTTTTATAATCCTCAAATGACACATATGGAACTGTTCATTTTTTACATGGATAAGAAAAATAAATTGTAACGCCCCGACCCAAGTTACCCAGAGTCAGTGCATTAATATAATACATTGGCATGATAAAAGGAATCATGTATCGAAAGACCGATCAATTTAATAGAATTTGAAAAACTAGATAAATTCAAAAGTTTTACATTACATTATAAAATGAGACAATACAACAACATAGTCTCCATAGGCCACAATCATATCCCTTATACTATCCATACATGTCAGTCATAATATTATTCTTCGCATCCTTGGTAAAATAGAAAATTGAAAGGGGTGATCTCAAATGATCAGTAATGATAACAATATAGAAGAACGTTAATAAATAATCATAAACATTTAGGAAATGTATAAGCCTAAAACAAAAGCCGTTTAATCATTAATATTAGCATAAAATGGAAAAGATAAAATCATGAAATTCCATTTAATTATTCACATGGAAATTCTACAAGTCGAATAATCACATGCATTGTCAATAGCTACTTTAATAATGATGGAATGCATATTGCCAGACTTCATAACCACATAGTCAAGGCCATGTGCTAAGACTACAAATAAGATTTTGTCAGGGCATTTATCCAAGACACTAGTTTTTCTAATGGGACCTACCGATGCATTGAGGAGATATAGTGGGCTCCACCCGTATCCGACACAGGCCAATGCATTCTCATATGAAAAGGTTGAAACATAATCTTGACATTCATACTGAAACTAGAATATTAAATGTCTATAATTTAACCTCAAACCTTGAATGATATAAAAATATAACATCCAAAATCAAACATAACTCATTAAATACAATATGGTATATTGTATTAACCTCTATCTAGAATAATAAAGGATATTGACATAGAATAAAATAATCATCAAAACTATTTGAGATAAATGTCCTTCTTTTTCTTGAAAACATTTAAAAGTCTCACTATTTTTCAAGAAGTTGTTTAATATAGATTTTTTAATCATAATGTTCCATACCAATTTTAAACATTTAAAAGGAATTTTATTTTTAATACATTAATTTACATATAAATAAATCCTTAAAATCATTTTTAAAAAATGGACATTAATGATAAATATTAAGAATAATAAATCTTATAAAATTTTAAAATGATATTTTAGTTAGAGTTCCTACCCAAATGAGAGACACTTGAATAAAAATAATTGACGAAATATAAAATTTATAATATCATGATAATAAGTGTATTCATGATATAATATTCCAAAGTATATTATACACACCATTTAAATGTGAATTGGTGCATAACAACAATGTAGTATCAATGGAATGTAAAATTAGATGAAATCTATTATAAAGACTGTATCCTTTGGTTGAGGATAAATCAATGCCATAATTTTGTGTGAAAAATAAAAATACACTCAATATGATTAGATATTCAATGTAAATCAATCAGAGTATATTCACACATATTCTTGTGAATTCAACACCAATGACTTGGATGTTTAACTCAATGAATGGAAATTGACATATGATTATTCTTATCAAGTTCATACCAATGACTTGCGAAATTATCAATGGAGTGATTATGTGTATAAAATTTATATCCATAAAAAATATTTTGTAAATTACTACAGAAATAGTAAATAGTGATTCCACACATAATCATGGAGTAAAATAATCAATGAAGTATGAGTAAATCCCAATGAGTTGAAATTGAAATTTGAAATTCACTTATCGATTTGGTAACTCACAAAACATACTCCCCATGAATGAAGGATCATTCAATGAAGATGTAAATACCCATAAATTAATGTATATTAAACCAATAATACAACCATGGTAAGTACATACACCACACAAAAGGAAATAGTGTGTAATATATTATGAATCTCACGGGAATAAAATGTGAGATGAAAAACCCTTACCACATTGCAATCAATCGAGTCATATGAACAAAAGTTAATAACAACCAAATAAATAACATAATTCCATGAATATAAAGATAATAATGATAATATATATATATATATATATATAATTTAAGTACACAATATACCACATGAAATAAATAATTGGTGAACAATGTGAATCTCACAGAATTAAATGTGAGATAAGAAACACCTTACCTCGTGTCCGACTTGACTCGTTCGTTCTTTAATCTGTTGAATAATAAACTAAATTTATTTTATAATTTCTTAATAACCTTTTTAAAGTTTATTATTCCTTTTATATAACTTATTAACATGTTATAAACATTATTTAATCATTTATGTTAATAATGGTTGTTTTTCAATATTTTATATTTGAGTCAAAAAATGAACTATTTATAATTACAAATTTTTTATGTGGTTAAAAGTATATTATCTCCAGTTATTATATTAGTGATTTAAATATCTTATATATCATATATATAGCATATATATATATATATATATATATATATTTATAATTAGTTTATGATATTTGGAGATAAGAAATGAAATGCACCGTTAATGGAGATGGTAAGACTTACATACACATAACACTACTTTCATTTCTATTTAATATTTAAGGAAATGAAAACATAATGATACATAGGTATATTATAATTCCAATATAATATAATATGATATTTTTTTTACATAATATAATTAACTCTATCCTTTATAAGTTTCATGTATGTCTGGAACGAATCATATCACCTTGAGAGGGTGGCAGTCCGCCCTTCCTCAAATAAAATTATTGTGGTCACACATATTGGAAATTATAATGGTGTGTTTTTAAATGAAAATAAATGAATAATAGGGAAAAATAAAAAAATATAAAATATATAAATACTTTTACTTCATAATATCTACCATAAGAGGCAGTAGGAGAAAATCGAACAATCATCGTTTTGTGAAGAATTAGATTCCCATCCACAAAAACATTATGTTTTTCAACCATTATAGGGAGTTGTGTGTATGTGTTGATAAAATAAATCTCATAAAAACATCCTAGTATATTGAGGATACTATTGTTTTTATAAAATAAATGAATAAAAAGAGTTTATGTGGTTGTATAACTAAAATAAAACAAAATAAAACAACATAATTTAAGAGAAAGTGTTACATTTAATTTGGGTAACTTCCATTGGATTGAACCAAAAGGACTTTTTGAAGTACCTTCTGCCTAGGGACTAGATTATAGGAGGAATAGGGGGATCTGTAGAGCTTATTTGGTTAGGGTTTGTATTATCCAAGGGGATTGAGAGGTTTGTGGAATGGGTTTGAAGTGGTGTCCTTTTATAAGGGGGGGGGGGGGGAGGGGCTCTTTAGGAAAGTGTGAAAATATTATTTTATTATATAGTGATATTGGATTTCTAAAGGTCCAAAAATAATTAAATTAGAATATAAGATGCCTCATGGTCAAAAAAAAGTATCCAATAAAAATTGGGTAGGTTTTGGATATTATATTAATATTAATAATCATATTTTTTAAAATCATTTATTAATGAGGTATATACTACATCATTATTGTGGAATATATAATCTAATGTATTTGACGTCCAAAAATTATAATAAAAATACCATGACGTATTAAATATTTTTAACTTTCCAATTAATATTTATAGTAGACAATATGACTTATATAACCCCATGTAAAAATTGATTTTCTAATAAATATTTCTTTATGTCATTTACTTCCTTCACTTTACGTTAATTAAAACAAAGTTTCATTATAATTTCTATGTGGCTTCATGGGATCCTAAAAATCTACTCAAGGATGTCCATGGTCGGCCATGACTCATCTAATATGGTTAGAACAAGTTTTATGGTAATTTATTATTATTACAAAAAAAAATTTCTTTTAATTACCCTATTTACCTTTAACCGCGGTAAATAAAAGTCAAAAATTACTATTAACAAGAAAATATTTTCATCTTATTGAAACAAATTTTACATACTAATTATAACCATTAATGTAGGATTTTCAAAATTCAATTTACAAAAGAGGTGATTTTCCATTTAATGGAAAATGTCAGTTTTTTAACTACTACTAAGTTGTTTCACTATTAAACGATAATTGAAGCTTTTCAGAAAAATACCAAAAATTATGCCAAAGATATATTTGATATTCCAATTTAAAAATTGATGTCTAGATTACCAAATTCGAAACATATAATTTTGATTAATTAATTTAAAATTTATTCCCATTGCCAAAACAAATCGCGTTTTTTTAAGAAACAATAACAATTAAATGATTGCCACATGTTTTTGTCCAATTTCATAATGAAATTAATTACAATGACAAACATTGGATTTTGTGGTAAAAATTTAATCTAATTATACTTCTAAAAAATTCAAATGTATAATTTTACACAATAAATTATTTTGATTAAAAATGTTTTTTTCGATTAAAATTTAGAATTTTTCAGTATTCACACAAATATGAAAGTTATTAAAAAAACACCAAAAACTTATCGAAACTAATTTTTTATGTCCTGATCATAGATAATAGGTTGTTTTTGTCAAATTAAATATATAACAGTGTCAAATATTGGATTTAATTAAAATTTTCAATTAAAAAGTGGTAAAATTTTATTTTTTTGAATAAAACATTTTTTATCTGAAAAATTGAATTTTTCTTATAATATGTATAAGAAACACATAAAACATAAGTTAAAATTATATAGATTATATATAAAAATCAAAAACCAGTTAGCACTATTCATAACCATTTTTGGAATTGCATGTTTGGAATGTTCTGGTTTGCTCAAACTCAGTGTTGCAAATAGTACATGTTATTGAATTATTTTGAAGAGATAATGTACAATGAAATCATGGGGTGTTACATCAATCACAATGAATATTTATGAATATAAAAAATATTTGAGTCTTATGGATATCCATAAATGATAGATATATGTCTCCATTTATATAAACTTTAATATTGAATTATATTCTTCTTTTATATATTGATGACTAAAATCAATCCTTGTAATGGTTTTTCTAGGAGCCTATTGGGAATTTGAGGTATTTCCCTATTTTTCCTATTGGGTAACAATTTTTTTATAGTCTATGTATATTTTTGTCCCAAATACATATAATATTCTTGGCCATCACCAAGTTTAGGACATGGTGGTCGATGATTTATTATTGTTTTGGCTGAATTTTGGTGGTTGATTATCCTACTAGATAACTCTTTTTCTGGATGATGGATTAGATTGTTGAGTTGTTGGTTTTTGAGATGTTTTCTATCGCATGTATAGAGATGTTTCTCAACTATAATCGATGATTGGTATCCCCAAAATGATTCCTTATATCTGAAGATCCATCATTGTGTATTTTGTCATATTTTGAATATATGATGCGGAATATCCATAGCAATGTAACTATAGAGATTTTCTGAAGGTGTGGAGTTTGTATATCACTTCACTTGCTGGATACTAATTTTTTATCATTGTTCACAATGAACATCAAAATTTATTCCTTGATTTGAGGTTTCCCTAGAGGGGTGAATCACTAAATTTCACACAAACATTATATATTTTTGGTGTACCCATCAAATAGAAACACTTTTTATATGCTGTAAAAATATGTTCTCCTAAGAAGTTATGTGTTTTGGTTGCCTGGGTAAATGTTATACAAAGATATGATGTCGATTTATCGGGGTCATCTAAATGGTCAAGACATATCGCTTTAGTTTGTGGTATATTGTGCCACCTGCCAGGTTTTTATGTGATTCTAAATATTTTATTGTCATTGATTTTGTACATATTCTTAATCTATAGATTTGGTGAAAGTGAAACAACAACATAGATATGATATCATCAGCAATGAATATAAGACAAATTATTTATCTAGATATGTGTCAAATGTATTCATAAATGTCAAGGCTTTATTAGAATGAAAATAACATAATATTCACCATATTGGTAGTGGAAAATATATGATTGAGAACGTAACATCAAACTGAGGGTTCATACTACTATTCAACCAATCCAGTGTTAATGCGGACGTTTTTGAATCACTATTGTAGGGATGTTTTTTCTTCATGCAATGACCATCAATAATGATATCAATATGTTGGGTATGGATTTCTTCCATTTGATATAATCTTACCAATAACCCATGTTGAGATGTGAGTCGATGGTTTGGGGTTTCACTAAAACCCATATAAAAAACTCATGATCACAGAATGAAATTTTTTAGGTTTTTTGTCTTCACAAGACTCACATAGGTCGGATTCATGATTCTTTTAAATTATTACTTCAATGTGAGCTAGATCTGATGACCTCAGTGATGAGAATGAATGTATCCTTCATGGTAGGTGGTCTCCCAATTTCACATAGAGCTGACCACTTGATGATGAAGTTAATATAGGGGTGTGTTGTTTTCTTCCATATGATTCATGTGTATTATTGGTTTTCATCTCATGTTATATCCTATTGGGGATTAAAATGTTTAATTATGGGGTTAATTTAGAGAGTGGGTTTTTACCAATTTTGTATTAGATGAATTTTATGTTTTAGAGCCCTGGGAACTTCTCTAGGCTGAAATTGTAGATTTACTGATGAGGAAGAATATTAATGTATTATTTTGATTATTATGATGGTTTTAGTGTGTGGGGTTTAACCCCATATTGAGTTGTTGTGGAATTGATAGTACATTGGAGGCCATAATAAAATATTATAAATATTATATTATTTTTAGTCATTGTGCAATAAATTATTTTCAATTTCTTATATCTTCTTAATGAAACATATTACAATATATAATAGTTAATTTATACTTGTAGAATGTTGATTGTTCCCTAATATATGTGTAAGATTTCGTTTAATTAATTTCATTGGGATTGGTCTATTGTGGGTGGAGTGAATTATTTTAATTTAATTAATTAATAATTTTCAATAATATTTAAAAAACTAGTCTATTTCATTAAAATATGACATTAACCATTATTTTTGGGTACCTATATGGACCATATTTTGTTATGAGGGGGGGAGAAGGTTTCATAAAGAATCGAGGATTAATGAGATTGAAAAATAAAATTATGCAAAAAATCACCAACAATAATCATCATGGACATGAACATTATCAAAAAAAATGATCCAAACCTGATTTAGGTCATCACGATTTCATATGATCTATTATTTACGGTATCTATATTTTAATTATATTTATACAATAGATTTCGTACATTATATATACAAATATTATATGAAATTATGGTTTAAAATTATTTTCTCCACACAAGATAGTTATGATTTCAATTTTTCTGATAAAGGAATGTATGGGTTGGGAACATATATCTCAACATTGTTCGTGAATTTGTCTAATCGTTTATTGGTGATGAAGAATGAGATAGTTGGATTATTCTTTTATCATTATCTCTGCAATTATTTCTCTCTCTCATTTTCTCTTTCTCTCTCATCCTATCACATCTATATTTTTGTGAATAGAATGAGACAATAATTCCTATGATCTTCTAATGGTGGTCATGTGATAGGGCTTCATCGTCAGTAATTCCACCTTTTGAGATCACTCGTGATGGTGGCTCTAGGGTAGAGGTTTTATAGAATGTCTTAAATGAGAAATAGGTTTCATTATGGGGGGACCATAAATGTTGGTAGATATTGGAGGTAAATTATAATAATGATTTGAATCAATATTAGTGGGAGTTGCTTCATATGGTGGATTGGGTCATGATGTGGAATGATGTAGTCTCACAGGTCATTTCAAGGCTTGTGATGTATAAATCACCAATTGTGTAGCCTATCATGGATCACATTTCTCAAGCATCATCGGTAGTTTCCTAGCCTCTTTTTTTATCCAAACCATCCATGAGTTGATATCCCTATGCTCACGATGAGAAGGGTGATGGTGAAACAATATTATCATGTGTCGAACTAGAGGTGATCATGTCGTGACTAACCCACACTCACCTCTTATAGGATAGGGTATGGGGACTATCACTGAGTAGGAATATCCCAAAATGAGAGACATTCTCATGAATAACTATACACACAAAGACACACACACACACCAAAACATCTCCATGTCAAAATTGATGAAATGAAAAATCAATAAGTAAACAAGATTTCATACCACTGGGATACCAATAATTTATTACGATAGTAGAAAATTTGAAGGGAAATATTTTTATAATAAAATCCCACCAAAACAATGTGTTTGATAAATGAATACACATGTTCATGAATCTTATCTACAAAATAAATACCAGAATGGTAGGTGAAGGACAGTTTTTTGAAGCCATAGGAGCACACCTCGTCTTCCTGATCACTCTAAGCACCACATATTCCTGGTCCACATAGAACCCTGTCAAGGTGTCAATTATCTGCATAATAAATTTCATGTTTTTTTATTCCCGTGTAGGGGTGAGTAAAAAATACACAAAATGGTATGCTAAAACCATAAAGTAACACCACTAAGAAATACATTATGTAATCCACAAAGGAAACACATAAAGTATACAAAAATGGTAGAATATAAAGTATACTACAAAAGAAGAACATGATGTATACCACAAAGGAAGCATATGATGTACAGTCACCAAGAATATACAAACTCAGCTCATGCAGGTTTAAATATATAACATGAATATAATTATTTTCAATTTTAGTCCTTATATATCCGCGTTTCCATGACACATAGAGTGTCGATGGATCACAGATCCTTGATGTCACAAGTAGCATCGATGAATGATAGAGTGTCAATGACCAACAGAGCATTCAAGGCACATAGAGCATATATGAAACATGGATCCTCGATTTCAAATGGATCATCAATGGTGCACGAAGAACTGATGTCCTATGGAGCGTTGATTGGTCATGCAACCACCATGTCACATAGTCACCAAGTCAAGTGAATCCACATGATTCTACGTGTAGTATACTTATTTTTGGAGAACCTAGTACTCAAAAAATTAGTTCATATAAAATCTTATAAAACAAATCACATATAGTTTCTAAAAAGTTCCTTATCTTATCAAGGGTCTCAATGCCACAAAAGTCTCTTAAAATGAACACCCGATTTGAATGATATTTGTGTTTTTTGTAAAACGGTCTGACATAAAATAGATAGATCCTTTACAAACCACCCTCACCCACTAGGACAATTGTAAATAGCCCATTGTGCCATTGGGTCCCACACAGTGGGACCCTATAGTGCCTCGGATCCACATGAACTAGCCCGCAGGCATGTGGGATGGCCTCCTCACCACACGTGGCCCGCCCAGCCCCTGTTCCCCACTAGTTTATGTGTAACCCCCCAACGCATTATATGATCACCACTACAGACTCTATTTATATAATTTTACTACCATCGTGGTTCCAATTCATCCCACTCCATTCATTTGGATACCACCAACACAGCGTGGACCGCCAGCATGTTGGTGACCCCTTCCATAGGCCACTGGCTCACCTCCAGTGCTCTGTTATTCAAAATGATTGCATGCCTATGATCCATGGCTGTTGTTATGATCCACTCTTCCCTTGTACCAGCCTCACAATCCATTCATATATAAGTCATTCAAAAGGCGATATATCTTGAATTGATTAGATATGTCTATCATCGTCTTCATCGAAAGGCCCTACCTAGAGGTTATATCAATCATTTCTGAATGGTGGATATATGTTGTATTTCATTGATCGATCACTATTTATTTTCACTATATATCTGTAATTCATTGTCACTGATCCTCGATCTATCGGTGTGAGTTTGAGAGAGATTATCTTTCAATTATTAGATGAATTATAGGGATATCACGGTAACTCTATATTCCTAATAATATTTTATAATTTAAGGAACCAAATGAATATTCATATAAAAAATTATTTTTATTAAATACTTATATTATATTACATCGGAAAACATAACATTTTCAATTAACTATCCTTGGTATACTAGACCTCGAAATTATACACCATCATAGCACCTAGTCTCATCATTTTTCCAATTAATTTATAAAATTAAAACTATAGAAAATACGATTCATTATATTCTCTCCACCTTATGTATTTACATTCCTACAACCCAAAACATGGGATAATCAACAAAAATATTAGTGTACCAAGAAGAAATTTAATCCTCCTACTCCCATGAGCAATCCTTTAGATTTATTTTCCACCACTGAACCCGCACCAGTGGAAACAAATGCTCATGAAATATTTGATACTGTCGATAATTGATCTACAATGGGTACTCTAAAAAATTCTCCCTGTCATCAATGTCCACCTCACCCTAGTCAATGATGTGCGATGGATCATGCATATACCTCCTCAATTGCTACAAGTGGAAGATATCATTCACCCAGTTCAACTACTTGGGTAGAGTTAGGTAGTACCCCACCTCTCCAAATATATATAGAATAAAAAAAGGGCCAATATATATCAGATATCACTTGCCTCCCAAGAAAAATCTATACAATCTCCATAAAGGTGAGACACTAGGGAATACATGATCTACCTCCTCGAACTATAAATGCCTCATTCTCTGATAATCATGTTAATTCTTCTTTCTTTGTGCAGTCCTCCTTCTCTCATGGATGATCTATAACATCCTAATGGTAGCCCACACCAACTCTAGGCCCATGAGTGATGACTCTCCTACATTAGTCCAGAAATTTTTTGACCTGCAGGGTCACCTATAAAAGTCTTCGAATGGAGCATTACCAATTTGGTAGTGGTAGATATAGTTTAATGTGAACTCTACTAGGGGTAGGTAATCCTACAAACTATAGCGAACAAATATGTGAAGGAACATATCATATCTTCAAGAACCTGAATTGTTCACTCTGTCTGGCCTTCTATCTAGGGATGAAATGTTGTGTTCAAGAACAGATGAGGCACAACACCACATATAATCACTTCCAAAATAGGGAAGTAGATTGGGAATAACGATATGATACTCTCATTTATGGGAATCCATATAGTCTATCTCTTATATGTAGAGGCATCCCATGATCTATACAAAACTCTGATCTCAAATCGATTGGAAGTGGGTCAACATGGTGAGTCGATCAACGGTCACCTAGATGATATAATGTCCCTTATACATGCATGGTAAAACCATCATGAACCCCATATATATCCCATACCACTTAAACTATGGACCTCAAGTGGTTGGGTCAATCCCGTTGGATCCTGGTGCTCAGCCTTCAAATGATGGCATGTGAGGCACCGTGAAACAAACTGTACCACTACCTTCTTCATCCCTGACCACCGTTACTAACATTGAAGGTTTTGAATCATCATTTAAAATCCTATATTTACCACAAATGGGAATCTATGGAACTAATCCAAGACCTCCTATCGCAACTTCATTGGTACTACTATGTTTCAACTAAAAATGACTACATTCTTTCCACCTTTAGAATATCAATGAGGGGAATTACACATGGGCGACATAGAACATAATGTCTCATAGTCTTGGTCCTTGAGCATTGCCTCATGGAACCAATATAAGAGTGGTGGAGTGAATATCATTTAATGGAGGTATGATATTATATCATTATCAACATATGATATCTACAATTTGTTGAACTGGTATAACTCCTCACCCATCAACTACAAGATGGATCTCCTATGAGAGCATATGACACTACATTCCCCTTCAAGAGTATAGAATATCTCATATCCATAGTCCTAGAGGAACTATAGACATAATATATTTCTATGGTTCAAATACTTCTAAGATAAGGAACACTTGATATTTTATGTTCTTAGTAGACAATAAACAAATCTTCTATAATGTAGTGTTTCCACATCTTCAAGGTGAATAATACAACTGTAAACTTATGGTTAATGGTCTCATATTTTTCCTCATGTGGTCTCAAGTATCATTAACACTAGTAATTAACCACATTAATGTACATTAGTGAACAACCATGCCCAGTCCTGGATGAATTAATGAACCCCACGTACTCGAACACCCTCATCCATAAATCTCACGATATGAGAGATCCTCAATCTCTACTACAGATGATGAAAACACTTCGGGCACTTTTCCATCCACATGAAAGGATTCCCCTTTCACGTCAATGTTTTCAAGTGTGATTATACTCAGGAAAAGTTGGAAACAACCCTATAACAATACCATGAAAATACAAGGAAACTCCACAACTTGGTAACACTATTGGGTGGCTAACAAAAAATAACATCCTCTATCATTATTGGACCCAATACAACTCCATCCTCTTAAATGGCGTGTCCCTATAAGTGGACCTTTAAAATACAAAACTGATAGTTATAAAGTATCCTATAATGATGGTTCTCTAAGATTGTGTCCAGGACCATCCTCAATTGTGTCTCGTTCTCTGTATTAGGCATTGAGTGCAGCAGAATGTCTTCAACGATGAACCCAATGTGTATAATTGAAGATGGAAGATCTTTTTCATGAGTCCCATGGAAACTCCTAGAACATCAGTTATTCGAAAAATCATCACCAAGTACACTTATTTTCTATACCGACATCATAATGTTTCCTTTTGGATTTCCCCATTCCATACTTAATGTTTGTGATAACCTGATTTGAGGTCTATCTTCGACAACCAACATTCTACCCTCATCTTATTGAAGATGTATTCAATACTAATTATATGATAATTATTCTTTTCAGTAAACTGGTTTAAGATAAATATTCTACACAAACCCTCAGGATCCCAGCTTCCTTCTTAGAGAACGAAACTAGGACTACCCAGGGTGAAACACTAGTTCTCACAAAGCCCTTCCATTGCAAGTCCCCTTGTTGTACCATTAACTCACGGATATATATTGTATCCATCCAATATGAATGTTTTGATATCACAATCAAACTTGAGTACTTATAAATGAAGATATCAACCTCCCTATATAGAGATAATCTATGTACATCCTTAAAAAATACGTCCTCATACTCATCCACCACTACAGGAAACCGACAACTCACCATGTCTACTACATTGAGGGTCAGGCTTGCCCACTGATTTGTAATCGTCTACACCCTCATATCAGTAAGTCCACCATGTACATCATGGATTTACATTTCAATGTAAGAGGAAAACCGGGTCCCATCACAGTGGACACACTGTGCTCTTCACCTCAAATAGTCAATCTATGAAGGGACTGGGGAAAACACGTCTATAACAAGAATGACATCATATGGGATTGATGCCATTAATTATAGATCCCAAAAAAATTCTCCCCTATAAGAGTAATCTCACACTATTGGAAATAGTGTTTGATTATCAAATCCCATCCTGTATGATTCATTACATGATATGTTTGAGTCAATGGATCTACCGAAATCTCCATTTCCTAAACATTTCCTCACCCCGGTCCACTAGCTCTCTGAGCCTAGGGTGGACCACCTTGGGATGGTGGTTGTAGTATGTCAATCCTCTTCCCACTGTGTGCTACTTTACATACTCCCATGTCACATATTCCACCTTAGGGACCACCCTGATCATTCAGCTTCCTCTATCTTGGTGGTCCCTCCACCGTCAAGTAATCATCTTTATATTTATTTCGGCAATCACCTTCCAGATGTCCCCGACAGCCACACTAGTAACACAACCGATCCTTTTGCTAACCTGATCTACCGTGGGAGCCTTGTATCTCAGATACCATGTCTTATGGTCATCCCCTGTAGTGATTTCCCCTCTTGGATTCCTACATCTTCAATGGGCTACCCACTATCGAAGACCCAATGACTATACACCTACAGGACGATCTTAGTACTGGTTCCTTCTCCACCAGAAAACACTCCATGATAAAATATATATCACATACACCCACATATGTAAGGACACTAATGGATTTCATGGATTCCCTATTATCCTAGTGTATCACCTGCTCGAAGCTCTGAGCCCTGAGGAACATGTCTCACACCTTATCTGTGGAGTTGAAAGAAAGATTAGTAAACCTCATTGAGTACTCTACCACAGTACAACTGCCATGATATAGATGTAAGAGATCAAGTTTTCACATTGAGTATAACATCATAGAAAATATTCCTCATTAAACAGTCACTCAATTTATTCTGAAAATATAGTCATCTTTCCAGGCTTCTGGATCACTATGATCCATGATTTTCCCTCTAATCCCTGAAGAAGGCTCGTAGCTAAAACCACCATCTAGTTGGAATTCTCCCTCATAAGGAAGAAGACATATGTAACTGCATCCAAGAAATATTCAACTACATGTGGGTTTGAATAACCCCAAAACCATGGAGGGAACTACATCTGGAAATCATTTCATGCACTCAACCTGAATGAATCCTCTACTAGTAGCGCAGGTATTAACTACTGCTCGATAGGCGATTGTATCAATGGTACAACGCCTGCAGGTTCTATCTCTGGTACTAGGTCGTGTACTGACGCATCATTACTAGGAGGATCATGTTCATAATCATGAAATGGAATCTTGCCATTATATCTTCATGGTGGAATCTAGAAATAGATAAAAATGAACCATTGTTAATAGAGTATGTCTCGTGAGCTGACTCAAGTAGGACATGAGGAAACACTCAAATCCTATAAGACGCATGTTCCCTTAATTTCCCTATAACCAGTTTATTTATGTACTGGGTCAAAATAAAGAATTTAGAGTTGTTTTGTATAGATACACTAGTAACCACTCCCACAATAGATTACCTAGCCTAAAATCGAAAATTAAAACACTCGGCACTATTTCCATAAACCCATATCACATACTCTTGTTCCTCAAGGAGAACCGGTCCCCTTTGATGTCACTACTTCACGAACCTTCCCATAAGGTCCCATTCAATGAATACCCCAAGCCATCCTTTTATAGACTAGGTGCTGATGACTGGCACTATGTTGGCATATCACATAAATGGGAGTCATTTTCTTACGTACATCAACAAAAGCACAAATCTCCAAGCCCAAATTGATGAAATATTAAAACACTATGTAAACAACCTTGCATACCACTAAGATATAGAAAATAGAGTACGACAGTAGAAAAATAGACGAAATACATGGATAGAATATAATCTCACCAAAAGATATAGTAATTCATGTTAATTTCTAATTTTCATGATACTCAACCATAGAAAACCCTAAATAAAGGTTAGGTGTAGGATAGATATCTAAAATCATACAAGAACAAATATTCTTCCAAATAACTGATGAAGCTATAATTTTCACATATTATATACTGTATTAAATGTTCTAAATCCCACATAGTGTTATTTTATGGGAAATTGTCACATTTTTATGTTTTAGTGTTATTTTGAGATCAAATACAAAAATGGATTAATTTCATTGTTTAACAGTTTTAATTTTCTTCTGTATTTTGGCTATAACATTTTAAAAACCAAAAAAAATTGTGATATTATTTTTTTATCGGTTTTCATTCATCAGGGGCCTAATTTCATCCTTCTGGAGTCTCAGCTCAATCAATCATTTGGAGGCCCAAACCCAGCTCACAATCTAGAACTAAAAAATTGTGTACAGATTTGGAATGTTTTAATGCTTTGATTTTATCTCGAATCTTACTGAACCAATGGAGCTAATATATAACAAGGATTTGGAGGAGGAATACATGAACATCTTTCATTATGTATTCCACATCTGAATCAGCTGGATTCAAGGACTTCATGACATGTGATGTTGGAGTTCTGGAAGACGAAGATTCACATTGGAAGATTAAATGTGCCGCACGAAAACATCAATAACTCATCCATACGTTGACCAATAGTGCTGAAATTTTGTGGAAGGATGAGGAAGAAGATATGGGACATGATTCAAGAACGGACCATTCCAAAATTCGGTCATTTTATGGGACTAAATGTCTCTGCAATCTGGAAGACAGAAAAGAGTCTAAATTTCACCAACCATTTTCCCTATAAATATGTATTGCTTCTCCCTTTTACAAGGATAGACATTTAAAGGGGTAAAGGTTGAGTATTTTTATTGTAATAGCTTATTTTATTTTTAATATATATTAGTTTATATTTCCTCTACATACATCCTTTCTTCCAATTATTTTATTTTATGTATTCTCCCACCGTTATTCCCTTCTCAAGTCCACTAAAAATGGAGAACTGACCTCGGTCCCTGTTCGAGGGAGGTAATGGTGGGTTTATTGAGTTATTGAGCATTTATTTTATTATCCATTAATAAATTATACGAATTTTGGTGGTGGGTAAATATATTATGGTGAGTGGTCACCCCATTTTCTCTACCACAAATTTCTTCTTCTAGTTTATATATTTTTCTTCCCATCTCTATTTATGTCGTGCATACGGTGGAGAATGACATGAGTTGTGATGATCAGAGAAGAGGACTCATAGCTTACATTAGGAAGAGAATTAACCTGTATCCAGAGGACTCGGTATGGGGTAATGAAAATCTAAATGATAAGGTGAGTTGTGACATGTCATGATCACCTCATTGAGTTGAATATTGAGGTTCTTTTTTAATCAATGATATCAACCTCCACGACCTCCTAATAACAACTGCTTACATTCTTTCTACTAAATTCATTCTGTATTTCATTGTGTTATTATATATTATATTTATATTCCATGCATTTTCAATTATCTCCCCCATTTATATTAGTATCAAATTTTATATTAGTTAGTTTATAATAGTGACAATTGGAAAATAGTGCATGTGAGCGGCCTCCTTGTGATCGATCCTAGGGTGTACCACTATGGTAAATTTTTAGGTTAATAAGAAATTAATTGAATTGTTCTTTGATACAATCCACTGCCTTCAATTTCAAGGTGTTTCTAGGGAGGCCAACTGCTTTCACACTCTATTTTTCATAAAAACCAAAAAACATTTATAAATTCAAAAACCAACAAAAATTGATTCATTTAATAACATTATTTTTTTTGGTCGAGATGAATTATTTTAGTGATTTTTCATATGCTTGTCCTAGTTATGAATATTCTAGTAGGGAAGTTATTTTTATGTTCCAAATGGAACAAGATTCCGCGATGATTTAAAATAATTTCGAAATCCTTGAACAAGCAAGTAAGATGGTAGCATCGCTGGCAGTTGAAGTTGAAGAAGTTAAAACTCTATGGCTGGAACAAAAAAAATAATCAATCTGAAGAAGAAAGGGTAAATGTTTTTTCAACTACATTTGAAGTTGATGAACCCAAGTATGACTTGAATATTCAATTGGAAGATGCAATCGTCTCTCCTTGGACATTTCTTGAGAGGTTATTGAAGATGACATGCCAACTAATACAACTGTGGGAGGTCAACATGATTTGAATTAAAATTTGTATGATTTTTAAGATGACCAAAAGGTAAGTGATCCTCCCATATTATTAAAATATGAATCAGTACCTTTATACCCATATCTTGCTTTGGAAGAAGATAATGAAGTCGCTGCTGAGAAAGAGTTCCCAGTGGCTTTGCCTTAAGAGATCGTATTTCAAGCAGACCTAAATGAAGGGGATGCTTTTTATATTGATTTTTCATGTTTTAATCATATAGAAGTGAAATTATATTATATCTTCCCTTCTGAATTTTTTGAATCAACATCGCATGAGAAAGTCGTAGATGTTGACGTGAATGTGGCCAAAGAAGTTGTGGTTGAAGAAGTGGAGGACTCATTCTTTATCCCTCCCCCATATTCGATGTTGTACCACATGGAAAATGGGAAGGAGATGATGTACTCTGTATGTGGGTTCCTCCAAGACCTATCTGAGTTCAGGATAATTGGATGAAAGAATATTTGGTGGTTTCTGACCAAGAAATCACATCCACCATCTGATTAGGGTTAAACCGCTACAACTACCTGCCTAGGGGTAGTAAAAACCTAGCACCCACTAGGGGGTCAAACCAAGACATATCATCTCTCTTTTACAATAATCTTTGTTTTCCAATAATCTTTCTATTTATTTATTTTTCTCATGTTTTTGTTATTTCATGTATTTTAGGTCATGTGGCAGTAGCTAAGAGCTTAACTCAAGTCTTCCACTGAAAAATAAATCAGGTTGTGTCTATCCTTTTCTTTATTTTTTGCTACCCAATTTAAATTCTGTGTGAACATATTTATTGATCTAATTTGAGATAAAAGAGGGTAGGAAAGGAAATTAGTGTGGGGGAGGGATTTCAACTTGTTTTTAGGAACTTTATGTGTGCTTTTATTTTTCTTGTTGTTTTTTAGGTTTTATTAGGAATCTTGAGCTGAAACGATTTCTTGGAAAAATTCAAACCATCATGGTATTTTTGTCACATTTCCTAATTTGAGTATTTGAGGTTTTAAATGATTGTTGAAAGGGTTTTGTTTCAGATTTTTGATCTTTTAATTTGATGATGTTTGATTGACTGTGAAACTCATGTGCACTAGTGCCATCCATATTGAAAATCGTTCCCAACCCGAGAGGTTTCTAAATATTTCTGACATCATCATTACATTTCTATTTTTCCTGAGAGTCTTGAGACATGTTTTGTGATCCAAAACTTTCTATTTTTCTCTTCTGCAATGCTGTTAGAGTTCATTAAATGTGTTAAGTATGATTGAGGAACCATTTTGAAAGCCCTTTTTGAATCAAACTCTTATTTTGGCCTACATTTTCATTAGAACATCTTTAATCCCCTAATATCCATGAAATAACTTGTTATCCAGACACATTACAATCCATTTATCACTTTCCAAACTTCTCTAGAAGTTAAATGCATGATTATTGTTGAACTGAAGTGGGGGGAGGGAGAATATGGGTTGTAGTTTTCTTTCCAGAAGATTATTCTTGAGATGAATTGAAAATGTTTCAATATTTGTTGCTTCATGGGTGGAAGAAATGTCATGATGGGCAGATGGATGGGTGGACCAAAATATCATTACATATATGGGCTGGATTTTCACCAATACATGAAGATCATTAATGCCTCTCTTTTCCATCAAAACAAGATTATGAAGAGAAATCCATATCTGAATTCAAGCTAAAACAATTCTACAAATTGATAAAGAGGGATGAAAATAATTGATGTTGAAATTATAAGTGTGAAATTCCCAAAAGAATAGGTTTTTTGAGGTGATTAATTTTTTAGCTTATTGAGGAGTACACCATTCTTGAGAAAAACATTTTTCATGCATTTACTTCACTTTAGTGCATAACCCTCCTCATTATGCCTCAGATGTTTTTACATTTTAAACCTCCCAACCCTCATCCTAAAAAAAAACCATGAAAATGACCTCATTATTGACACATTTTTTACTCTGTGAAGTGGATATACTAGGAGGATTGCAAGCCTATAGAAATTAGATATGTTCTTGGGAATGAGAAAAACTCCACATTTAAATATCCTTGGGGGAAAAGAGAAATATTTTTTAGGGGAGGAAGTCACAACATGTATTTGAGGATTAAAATGATATTGAATGGATTCATATGATTTTTGGGGACTTCTGAAATTTTTATCCATGTATGAGGCATGATATTTTATCAAATATGATAATTGAGTTGTGTGGTCATTTATGCTTTGAGAAGTTTGTTTTGACCTTAGTATAAGATGGTGGCCTAGGACTGCAATGATTAAGTGTGGGGTAGTGATTAAGCAATAATTATCACATATTATATATTGTATTTCAATGTTCTAAATCCCACATACTGATATTTTATGGGAAATTGTAACATTTTTATGATTTAGTTTTATTTGGAGCTCAAATACAAAAATTTCTTTATTTCAGTGTTTAACAGTTTTATTTTTCTTTTGTATTTTGGACATATCATTTTCTAAACCGAACCAAAATGTGAAATTAATTTTTTATAGGTCTCCTTACAGCATTGGACTAATTTCAACTTTCTAGAGTATCAGCTCAATCAATCATTTGGAGGCACAAAACCAGGTCACAATCCGTAACTCAAAAACTGGTTACAGATTTGGAATGTTTTAATGGTGAGCTTATATCTAGAATCTTAAAAATACAATGGAAATGATATTCAACAAGTAGCTAGAGTAAAAATACATGAACTTCTTTAATTATGTAGTACACATCTTAATCGGCTGGTTTCAAGGACTTAATGACATGGGATGTTGGCATTGTGGAAGACAAAGAGTAACTTAGGTAGATTAAATGTGCCGCACTAAAACTTCAATAACTCATTCATACTTGGCCCAATAGGTCTGAAATTTTGTGGCAAGACGCTAAATATGATAGAGGACACGATTCAAGAAGGGACCATTTCCATATTCGATCATTTAATGGGCCTAAATGTCTGTTCAATCCAGAGTATAGAATTGAGTCGATATTTCATCAACAATTTTCCCTATAAATATGTATCTCTTGTCCATTTTACAAGGATAGCCATTTCAAGGGGGAAAGTTTGATTATTTTAGTTGTAATAGTTTCTTTTATTTTTAATATATATTAGTTTAGCTTTCCTCTTCATACCTCTTTTCTACCATTTATTTTATTTTATGTATTCTCCCACTGTTATTCCCTTCTCAACTCCACTAAAAATGGAGAACTAACCTCGGTGCTTGTTCGAGGGAGGGAATGGTGGGTTTATTGATTTATTGAGCTTTAATTTTATTATCCTTTATTAAATTATAAAAATTTTGGTGGTGGTTAAAATGATTGTGCTGAGCGGCCGCCCCATTTTATCTACCACCAATTTCTTCTTCTCATTTATCTATTTTCCTTCCCTTCGCTATTTGTGTCATGCATACGGTGGAGCATGACAGGAGTAGTGATGATCAGCAAAGAGGTCTCCTAGATGACTTTAGGAAGAGCATTACCCTGTATGTAGAGGTCTCGATATGGGGTAATTACAATCTAAACGAGAAGGTGATGTGTGATAGGTCTTGATCACCTCATTGATTTGAATATAGATATTCTTTTTTAAACAATGATATCAACCACCATGACCTCCTAAGAACAACTGCTTACATTCATTCTAATAAATTCATTATGTATTTCATTGTATTATTATATATTATATTTATATTTTATGAATTTTCAATTATCTACCCCATTTATATTATAATCATATTTTATATTAGTTAGTTTATAATAGTGACAATAGGAAAATAGTGCATGTTAGTGGCCTCCTTGTGATCGACCCTAGGGTGTGCCACTATGGTAATTTTTTAGGATAATAAAAAATTATTTGAATTGTGGTTTGCGACAAACCACTCCCATCAATCACTCTATGCACCACCGGGTTCTGGTCCATCTAGAACACTATCAAATAACGATCTTCTGATTAACACATGACTTGTGCAGGCAATGCTCGTGCAGGGGAGAGTATAAAAATAAACAATTGGACACCACAAAAAAACACAGGAATACCTCTAAGAAATAAATGATGTACACAACATAATGAAACACCTAAAGTATACCATAAAGGAATGACATGAAGTATTCAATAAAGGACACACAAAACATATACCACAATAAAAACACACAAAGTAGAGTCACTAAGAAGATACATAGTCATCTCACACAAGTATAATTATATAGAAAAAAGAGAACGATTCTCATTTGTGGTCTACAGATCTCCTAGTTTCCATGACACACAGAGTTTTGATGATGCATGGATCATCTATTCAGCATGGAGCGTTGATGGAACACATATCTTTAAGGACTTACGGAGCTTCAATGGCACAAATGGCGTCATTGGAACATGGATCATTTATGGTACACCGAGCATTGATGGCTTATTTATTATTGATGGTGGATGAATTATTGATGGATCACAAAGAATTTTTGGTTCATTGATCATCGATAGCGAAAAAAGAATCAATGGGTTATGTAACCCCCATGTCATGTTGTCACCATGACATAGCCAGCATAGGATACTGCTCATAGCGCACTAGTTTCGGAAGAACATACTCCTCATACAATTTGGTAATATTATAAATTCCATATAAACACACATAGAGTATCTCAGAATGACCATCTCATTACAAGGGTCTCAACACTGCAAATGTCACATCAACAAAACACATGGATTTAAATATATGGTTGTTTTCACAAGACGATTTGACACATGTATGATTCGGGTCCGACCCACCAGCCACGACCTGACCTATATCGGTCATGTCCAATCCTTCTAGGGCCACTAGAGCGACAAGGAATCACCTAGAAGTTATCACATGTGCATGGGACGGCATCCTTACCACATGTTGTCTACCCTGGACACCTTCTCTGTTGGTCGATGTTGTTTCCCTCTCCGTGTTTCATGGTAAGTATTCCATCCCCCTTCCATTTCATGTGCCATACATACCAGGTCCAACAAGGTCTGACACATTCACGTTGTTGCCACCACCACATCGTGCACTGCTGGTGTGTCATTGTTCTCTTAAATGGGCCACCGGTTCACCCTTGGTGCTCTGATTTTCGAAATAAAGGGACACCTATGATCCACAGTTCATGTTCATCACTTCCCTAGGCTTGGATCAGCACCACAATCCATTCTAATGAAAATAATTAAAAAGGATATATCTCCCAAATATATTTTAGATTTATTTCACCAATGTCATCGCACCTCCATTACATTGTCATGGTGTTGGATCTTGGATATCATATTATTGTGTCATGAATTGAAGGTGAAAAAATTGCTCATTCATATACAATGAAGAAACCGGAGAACACAGAGAATATCGGGTAGAGAAAATCGCAAGGAACAACCTAAGGAACGAACCTTGGACATTGTTTTTTCTAGACTCGACCCCTTCCGTAAGAATATAGAACACTGATTTATGAAATATCACAGATTATATCTCCCCATTTTAAACATAGAAATGTAACTATCACATAAGAATGACTAAACCACGCATCAACATCTTCATTGGTGGGTGCACATTCATCATTGAATTTAATAATGTATAAAGAATAAAAAAATAATAAAATACCTTCATTGAGTTTAGATCGATTAATGAAGATGGGCAGAGGTGTGTCATTGTTCATTGATATATCGCTCTTTGATCCATGTTATGATCTCTAATCTATCATCATCGATCCTTGATCAACCAATTTTTTTATAGAGTGGTTTGTATTAGCTTGTCAGAGGAATTATAGGCTTATAATGATATCACTAGACTCATAACAATAGTTTATAATTAAAATAAATCAATCCAGCGTCATATAAAAATTATTTTTATTAAATATTTTAAACATGGTTAGGTCCAAAAACTAGCTTTATTCCTTGAAATGTGTTAGTCAAGGTTATAACATTCCTGATGTAATGTTTTTGTTCTAATGGAAAGAGTTCGCTTGGATTTCTAATCAGGGTACCAATTTAAGAGATATTCCACTTTTTCAGGAAACCCGCTCACACAAACTATTAAAAAATAACATTTTTCAAGAAAATGTACAGGGAACACAAGGCCTCTAAAAATATATTTCATCTTAATGTCTGGTATTAGATTTTTACCATTTAAATTATAAAAATAAAACCAATGAATATTTAATCTATTACAAATCCCAACAACATAAGTCATGTGATCCCCATGAATGAATTGAGTCAATCACAACCTAATCATGGGTGGGGAGTTTGGTAATATAGTGTGTGTGGGAACCCAGTGCCCATACAGTGCTTCATACATGGATTTACACCCATATGGATGCATGTAACCACCATAACCAATGATATACTCAACCATGGATGTTTTGGGGTAAATATGTTGTCTTGTCATTGGTAGTTTAGATTGTAGATCATGATACAATATTGATGGACCAGATGGTGTTGTGTTCTCCAAATTAATGATTATGAATTAAAAGTGATTAGAAACCTCATCTTGGGTGATGGAGTCTGTCTTGGGTTGAACTCATTGAATAATTCTATCCAATATGCATATTTATTTATTCTATCATATCAAAACCTATCAAACAGGGAAAAAAATAATCCCATCAATTTAAAACTTATTTTTAAAGGGACAAACTTCCTTTATATGAAAAACCTATCATCTAGGGAAATACCTATTCCATAAAGAACAATGATGTACAAAAATATAGAACTATTTAATTTAATTTACAATCCAATATCATGTTACCAATCTTTAATAATTTCATGATAGCTTATTATCCATGCATAAATGATCCATAAAACTGATTGTATATTCCCAAAAATAAACTTCCCATCATCATTAATTTTTTATAAATCTATTGGATGTCACATTCCTAGAAAAAAATAATTATATAGTTAATTATGTATGAGAACACCTACCATTATAACATATTAGTGATATCATCGTATTCGGGTGACCATCCATCTAATTCCTACATTTTATAAAAATAATTTATAACAAACAATCCCTTTAATTAAATTACCTAATAGAAAATACTAAAAAATCCAAATTGTCCATTAACGAAAACTCACAATGATTCCAAAACTCCACAACCAAAAATTTTTAATTTTCCTAATCTAAATAATCTTCAAATATGTCATAAAATTTGAAAATCCTCAAAATAATTCATCGAAGTACTGTTTTCAATAAATAATAATTTCAAAAAATAAATTCAACATAAAAAATATCCTCTAATAATTAAATAATTATTACATGTACCTTGGTGTGATTTTTCTATGACTTGTTGAATAACAATTAAAAATACATAACATATATAAGAGTTATTTAAGTATATGTATGAAGTAAAATGTTGGACGAATAGGGGGATGAGATTTCCTTTTACCAGTGAGTGTTTTTTTCAACACCATAGATAATGTTATATTGGTGGATAGATAAAACAAATTTAATGGATAATAATTTTATAATATATTATGGTATCAATAAATATAAACTAGAATAAAAAACCTTAGGTTATTTTATAAAAAAAGTAGGGGAAAATACTAAACTATCAATTTTAAAAAAATAACAATTATATATCTTTCTGTACGGAATGATGTCCTTTTGTCCACTCCATATTATCTTAATGGGTAAAATCTCATTATATTGATAATTATTTACCCTATGGAAGGTTACTGGGAACATAGTGGTCACTAATAGGTGTAAAATTATAATTTGAAACATCAAACACACCTAAAACTTCTACTCAATCTTTTTGAAATTCTATCACCATCACAAAAAAATCAATTTAAATATACAAGGATATATAAATTGATTAAACTCATAATATAATCTAAAAATAATAATAATTTCTATTTTTCAAGAAAATTTTATTTATTATTAATCCAAAATAATATTAAAATCATTAAATTATGACAATAGTCAATAAAAATTTCATTGAATGTCACCTTTCATCCTTAAAATGTAACATTACACTAACCCAAAATTTCCATCCACTCACAACAATCAATTCTACATTATATATTAATCTATAAATATTCTCAATATGTTTCAAATTTAAAAATATTGATAGAAAAATATTAAAAATTATATCAAAGATTAAGACGACCAAGAATACATTCGAACAAAACTATATCTTCCAAAATAATGATGATCAACCTACAAATAGTGATATTGTTATCCTCATCATAAGAATCACCATGTATCTTCAATTTTATGTTCTAATAATATATTTATAAACATATCAAATATTATCATTAATCAAAGTATTTTTACATACTGTTTAGTCTTAATTCAAAAAAACAATTCATAAATAAATTAATAACCCTCCAATTTCTCAAAACCAACAAACCAAAATCATTATAGTAATGCACCCTAATATAATTATATATATAAACATGAAACACGATACATTTGTTATATTAAACCCATTATAGTCTAAGATCACTTATAGAACATCATCCACATTTCTATTTCTTGTTTTTGTATACCAAATTCCTTAATATATGTCGAAACAAAAATAATTTACCAAAAGGAAAATATATTTAAACAATTTATTTTGATTAAAATCAAACATTGAAAAAACTATTATTATTTAATTTTAAAAGCTAAAATATTAATAAAATATCGAGGATTAAAATTTCAAAACATTCATATTTTTACAACCTCAAATTGAATGAAAAGAATCTATAACAAATGAAAAATTAATAGAATAGATTTATTTAATTACCGAATCCATAATAAGGTATTTTACAAGACACTAATTGGTTTATTACTTCATATAATTAATTTTTGTTCACCAAATTAGACAATAATAATTAATTAAATATGCATTCCGTATATTCTACAAACTAGTTGGTTTATGGACAAATGAAAATGTAACTCATGGTTGGGCTTTATTAACCTACCTGAGTTACACCTATATATGATACATAACCTAATAACCATTTAATACCTAAGGTTATTCATATAAAAACCCAAAAATCTTTGGAAACATAGGATTATGAAATATCATTTAGGTCTAGACAAGAATATAGTATTCCCTAGCATCACAATACCCTATATTCAATCTATAAAATCCAAAAAAAAACAAACATGACTTTAAAACCACTTTTAATTAATTAATCAAGATCTTTAACAGACAAAATTATGATTCCCACATATCCCAATGGTGTTACCTAATTTACCAGAGGATGTGAATAGTGTATATGGTCTGATGAAATCATTAGGGAATTCTTTAATCGCATTTTTAGACATCATAGATCAATTATTAAATATTTAAAAATTTATTTATGGCCTATCTGCATAACACATGTAACCAAAAATAAGGAAAAGGAATATATTGAAGAGAGTACATGTAATACCTATATAATAATATAATTCACAATTATATAAGCATTAAAAACCAAAATACAATGTAAACACCAACACATAATTTAATAATATTAAAATAATAAATAATTAATTTTATATTTATATGGTTTTGTTCCAAACAAAGAAATTGCCAATGCTAGAAACCATGGTTTATTTCTTCACGGAGAAATAGACAACTAATGAAACACCAATATATAGTTATTATACTAAGAATCTGAGTATCTGTCTATTATCCTATGTATAAATTAATCAAAAAAGATTAAGTTACATGTCTATTAAGGTTCACATGAATGGTGTCAGTATAATGTCTTTGAATTAACCTAAAATATATCTCAACATGTACATGTAATTGTCTTATGTAATAATTTTAATGTAAATCTGAAAAAAAAAATTAGTTAAAAATCACAATGTTTTATTAGAAATAATGTACAATTAATCCAAGACAAAAATTTATTAATATCATTATAAAAATTATTTTAAAATACAATCAAAATCAAGTACAATCTCGGTGTCTATTAGATCATATTCTCCGATAAAAAATCATGACTATAACAACAATAGAACAAAATAGAAATTATAGAATACACATAATAAATATATTTAAATAAATACACTAATGGTTTTTATTAAGGATATCGATTTTAACAATTTTATTAATGGCAGGAGTAAATGTAACCACTACAACATTCATTAACAATATAACCATTGGGTATTATTAGAACAATAAATATAATAATTACAAAGAATATATTTTATTAATGTTGATTTTGATATAAAATTATTTTAGAAGGGATAAACCATGCCCTCTATCAATATACGCATCCCTTATGACACTAATTTATCAGAGATTATGAAGAATTTATCATCCCTAGGATTGTTCTTTGACAAATATAAATAAAAACATCAATTATTTTTCATTGAGAGGAATCAACTACTAGTGAATTTCATGTTAGTAGATATCACAAATGGATCAATATTGTCCAGTACATGCCATAAAAGTGTGACCATTTTGGATTATTATGGCGTGATTATGGATTTTGTATCATGGTGTGAAGTTGTACGAAATAGTAAATTCATTTTGATATGAAATTATGTTGAATATATTACCGCAGTTTTAAAATACATCATATATTTTTATTATATAAACATATATAATTATAGTTTTTAATTTAAATAATATTTTTATATTTTGAATCAAGATTTCAAAATTTAATAAGTAGTGATATATGGTATTTATTAGAAAAAAAAAGTATAATATGGAAGTAAATATTTCAATATGGAATTTTTTATATCTTATATCTATTATCCTAAATAAATTAAACCAACTAATTTGACATTGAATAATTATCGCACTACCTATTATATTGGATCATTATGTGAAATAGGGATCACATTAGATAATGGAAAAATAAAATATTTAATAATTAATTCATTGAAATTCCACTCATCACACCAATAAATTTACACACCAATATATCATTTCTCAAATGTCAAATTTTATGATCTTTCTTCATTAATCTCTCAATGAGTCTCTCATGTATCTCTTTCTTAAATAATAAATGGTTATTTTTTATGAGGCTTAGCTCTAGTATAAGAATCTAAAGGGAGATAAGTGTCCTTTTTATCTCACTTTAATTTCCTATTTAAATTTTCAGAATTGTAACCTTTTAAATATCCAATTTCATATTAAAAATTTGTTATAATACCATTTTATATATATTATGTAGGATATCATATTCATTTGATACCCAATTTCTATTAAATTATACTACAATAATAGGTTTTTATAACACATAATCATTCAGATATCCATAGAATTCATTAACAAAAATCACAATATATTCCCTGTATCTATGGTAATATGGATGTATTATTTCTAAAGGGTGGGTTTTATATATGAATTAATGGACGATATATATTTATATTCGAGACTATTTTGGGACCTATTTTGATTAGACTGTATTTTCACACAAGTTCACTCTTTCTATCAATACATGTTGAACGTGAATTCTTTCCATAATGATTTTTATATCCTTAATGAGTACCAAATATGTATGTTCAAAGAACCATAGTTTTTACATATAATTAATAAATAAATAATTTTTTTAATGTTTCAAAATATATGTATAAAATTTCCAAGAACTCATTGATAATCTAATCTTAATAATTTATTGATAACAAATATTCAATATCACTCATGTGATTAGTGTGGTTATTTAAATACTGTGAATTCATTTTCATACATTATATGACTCAATGTAATTGAATAATATATCCCTATAAATACATTTAATTGGTAAATCAATTAACATTAATGTATAATCATTGGTTCTATATTGGAAAATCTGACAAGATGCGCTTAATTGTGAAATTAGGTTAACTTTTTATGCATTGAACATTATTTAAAATATTTTCTATACCGTTTTAATTTATTTTTGAATGTATATTAATTTTATATGATATGAGGTTCCTTGAATTATATACCCCCCCTATGCACTCATAGGCCATGTGAGAAAACTATGATAGTGAAACGGTATCATCCATACACTTTATGTATGATTTATTGGAGCAAGGAAGCTAAGATAAGTCTATGAGGTCTGGTATTATATATCTTCATTATCACCATTGTTATGTGATTATTTCATTTTATAAATATATTTTTTAAGACCCTTTTCATCCATGGATTATGTTATACTTATGAAATCACTGACAATACAACATTTTCAATCTCTTCCTACAATATTTGTTATGTAAATTTCAATCCTTGTTACATATTATATACGTTAACCCTTTTTCAGGTTGTTAGATAATCCTTTTCAAATTAATTTGAAATACATTTTAATGAATAATATTACATTGTATTATCAAATATATCGATAAAAACAATTAATAACTATTTATACTCTAATGATTTAATATTTCATGTTGTAATTAAATTTTTAGGCATCTAACTCTTAAGGAAAACCAAAAAATAAACAACAGAATATTTTTTTCGTGTAATTATATTACAATGTAAAATGTCTTCCACTAACTCTCAGTTACCAGGTTTAAATGTTTCATTGTTTTTATCAGAGTTTTGTTTTGTAGATACATTTTTAACAATATTTATATAAGCATAATGAGAAAACATAGATTTTACATTTATAAAAATTTTATAGATTATGATAGAGTTATTTTGATAGTTATCATTTAGATAAGATATTTGTTTAGGATAAAATAATATATAGGTCTTTTTTTTACATTTGTAACATATAATATAATTAATTATATAATGACATTTATTAGACAATGAAACCTTCTATAGGTAATGGAATCCATGTCAATAACTGAGGAAAATGTGGGAATTCAGTAAATAATCATGATATTTGAGTTATGGTTCGTAGTGGAAAAAATATTATTATTATAAGGAAATTAAAAAATTTTATAAAAAAATTGTGCCTATATGGATAACTAATTCCCCCCTTGATAGTGATCAACATATTTTCATCAATTTATGATGATAATTCTACATCAATAATTGGGAACATGAATCCCATATTGACAAATTAATGTTTAAAGTATCATGATAATATATTTTGGGACATAGGGAGTAATATGAAGGAAAATGTAATATTATATATGCATAATTTATGAGGTGATGATGAAACATGGTGGTCTCATATTCCAATAATTAAATATTTATGGGAGATATAAAACATAAGGATGAATGAATTTAACATGATTCATCTGGAAAAATATTTTTCTCATAAAACATTTGTTGATATAGAAATAAAATTTTTAGATTATCAATAAATGGAAGAATAAATCATGGTCGACTATGAGGGTATGATCACAAGTTTAGAAGGTATGTTTTGGAATAATATATATCCCAATATGGACAATTGATCACATTATTAATGATTTAAATGCATGTATTCTACGATCATTAAATCATAATACATTTTAAAAATATAAAGAGAAAGTAGAAAGTATAATCGAGAGAGAATATTAGTTCATAAAAAATATGTTCTTTCAAAATCAAATAATAAGAAAATGATTGATCTCTATTTGATAATAACTACCATAAATGAAAATAATCTTTGTGTGGATTATTCAATATGTATTTACATGGGATAAAATAAAAAACATTCTTAAGGATATTTATGGTGTCAATTAAATGTGGATTTAATGTTTATAAAAACTCATGAGTGCAATAGATATAGAGAATCAATCATTGAGAAATCATTTAACTACATTGAGATGGTACGTTACTGAAATCAATGTTTTATGTGACAATGGATTCTACCACTAAATGGACTTTTGATTGATGTTCCTAGGAAAATAATATTCCACTCTGATGGTGGTGTTGAATAAGTGGTGTTATTTTAGAAATAATTTAAACCTAGAATAAACAGATGTAACTGATTGTTATTTTAATATAGTCAACATAATTTCTACCCCTTAACCATATGTTGTATTAATAATAGTAAATGAAAAACACATGGTTTTTTATAGCATGTTAACCCAAGGTGGGTAGTTAATCCTTTATATACTTTGTTTCTTACTGTGAAATCGATATTCAATTTATGATAAAATAGAATAAAGGTGTTACACCACTTAAAAATCCCATATTGTCTCCTAATAAGATAATTATTCTAGCTCCCACTATTTAAAACTATAACACAATTATAGAAAAGATATTAATTTAACTATATGGTTCATATAGTATGAAATAATAGATCATACTCTGTGCATTTTTGATAATATAGATCTACACATTCTCATGGAATTTATTTAAGAAGTTCAATAATTTGGAACATCAGTATCTAGATCATCAGTTTTTTGCAACACCAATTGTAATATCCTAGACTCGATTCAATAATATGTACCTGAATATAGTTGGCCACATGGCCTCAAGTGCACCACCTTGTATGATAGAGACTCTCAACTAGCTGTGATGATCTATGAATGTATGATTTGGAGAGTATAACCTAATGAAGAGAGTGTAGTAAAACATTATCACTAAAAATAGTATTCGAAACCTAATACATCATCAAAAATGGATGTTCAACATCTAAGTATAATAATACTGAAAAATCAAAAGTCATATTCATATATATATATATAATCATAATAATTTAATAATTCTAAACAAAAATAAACAGTCATGTATGGTACCAAGAATCCAATATAATAAATGTATAATAAAATAACAAAATATATCTCCAGCCATCACTAACCAAGACATTATCCAATTGTCCTATTCTCCCATGAAATGAATAAATCAAGAAACAGTGACCAAAAAATTTCTCTTATCCCTATATGTATCCATGATGTCCTCCCAAGACCCAAATAGTGGCCATGACATGGGGTGAGATAAACTCAACAATCCAACTGTAGCTTTGTCTATAACTAATCCATATTGGGTATAAAAACTACTTTTTCTGTAGTTATAATAGATAAATCTATAAAATAAATGATAGATATAATCAAGTCCAAAAGCAAAAGAGAAAACTATGATCATGAAATAATTATTTAGATATTAATGTTACTAATTATGTCATCATGTTGGGCATATATAAAAATTGATAGACCTACATGGAGGAATATGCATGGAAAAGACCAAGGCATCCTACTTGAGAACAAGGAACACATCCAAGGTAAAGTAAAATTATTGTAGACCTACCAGGGCTTGAAACCTAGGATCATTATCATAGAATCCTAATATTCAATGAAATAACTATATGGTTCTAGGTTCCATACCTCAATTCCCCTCTCTATTAAATTCCTGTAATCAATGTTGGTGCCATACAGAATTACCCATCACCCATTCCACATTACGATGTTTGTTATCAAGTAGTAATATTTAATGAAAAGAAGAAATGTTATTGTACATAACCAATTCAAACCAAACCTAATAAAGGAATATTACTATATATCATCTATCTCTTTAAAATGTACTTATTTATACCATTCATTTAATCACTATTTCATATTTCCTAAAATTTTCATGATTTACCAAACACTTCACTATCACATTTAATTTGCAAGGGATTCTACTAGAAATCAGCAAGCTCATCCAGTCTAAAGGGGTGGTTTTAATTTAGGGGTATATGAATGAAACAACCATGAAGGTGATCTGTTTTGAGGTTGGAATCCTCCAACCAACTCTATATTCTAAAAGGGCTTCAAATTTATTTTTAGTAATTAATTTAATATAATCCTCAATTTACGATAAATTAGCAGAATTTTTGGAATGTAGAACCAAGATGAATAATTATTTAACAATGCAAACATATGGAAAAGTTATAGACCATCAATATAATGTAATTAAATAATCACTAATGTAGTATCTATGTAACGACATAGTTTTTGTTAATGGTATGGATCATGTTTTTTCAATTTCATTTAAAAGGTCATTTTAATGTTACACAATAGAGTAATGGAGGTCATGAGTGTGTTAGAGTCCTGTTTTGAGCCTGCAAACCAAAAATCATGGAGAAAAGACTAAATTGAAGGGTTTGAAGAAATCACTACACCCAGACAACATGGTCTTTACTAACTGTGTATGGAAGACAATGGAGAAGCAAGAAGACACATGGGTTTTCTGTAACTGTGCGACTCAAGGAACAAGACTATGCAAAAAAATATCGATAGTAGTTGCTTCATCACAGTTTGGCTTAATTTATGGTTCTTACCTTAAGTAGTTGCTTCATCACAGTTTGGCAGCACTATTTGTCCAAATCGTGCAGCCAATCCGTGTTCCCCCTGATTTGAGGGTGAAAAGTTCATTTTTCCCCTTAATGAATATTTTTTCTAGTTTTTAATTTACTCCTATTAATTATATTTAATGGGAATACCCACCTTCTGTCATGTATCTTCTTATTCTCTACCTAAATTAAGTCATTGAGATATTGTTCTCATCCATTGTCTAAATCAATATCCATCAAAAGTAGCAGATCCTTCTTGGAAGCATCTATAATATACATTCTTCAAATTTAATCATATCATTATATCAATTACAATATTTAGGTGTAATCTATTTTTTCATTTTTTATGGGTTTTAGAAATTTCATAAATATATTCCAACCTACATTGAATTTGATTATTCAATCTAATTAGGATTCATCAATGGACCTAACGTAGTTGGTCTCATTGTTTTCATCAATAGTTTTTCTGTTTCATAGATTTATCAATTTTTTTCATGTCATCATTTTCCATGCTTCACCATTTAATTGAACTCTTCCTATTATATTTATCAATGTATCATGATATATATATATTTTTATCCTTATTAAATATGTTTGAATATGTCGACCTCGGTTATAGACTCCACTTGGGAATGCCACATTGAATTTCCCATTGTGGTTAATTCATAAATTTCAATGAATTATTTCTAAGAATTCATCTATGATTATAAAATGTTTTTACACTACATATAATTATTTGCTGAACCCATTTCACCTAAGAATTATTAAATAATCATTATAAATGGATTTTCCCATGTAAGAAATTTCAATTTTACTATGGCACCTCCCAAAGGCCTCTTGATCTTTTTTAATTTAAATTCAATATTTTAGTAAATTAAAATGTTTTCATTATATGGGAAGTTTTAATCACGATGGTTTTCTGTTTCTTAAATGAAATGAATACATTATGTTTAATTACTTATTAAGGTTGTTAATACCATTCGATTTTATTATGCTTTAGTAAATGCAAATTATTAATAACAGTTCCTTTTTGTAATTGAACTTGGACATTGAGAAAAATGAAAACTAACGACACGTTTCATTAATTAGAAATACAATTTTGCCTCTAATATAGGATTTCATGTGGTTATTAGGGTTCTATATTCCATGATAGTTTCACACTCCCTTACATCAGATGTTGAGTTTGACATCACACACCACTAACACTATTCTGAAGATGGGCTTGATGCACCAAGTCTCTTGTTTTGACTGTAAAAATGATTTCAAAGTCACCATATCGAGTGATTAGAATGGATTAAATAACTAATTATGATATTTACGTAATGTACCTAATATATTGGGATTATTAGAACACTCAGACTGGTTTTGGATGACTGAGATACATAACAATTTATCCATAACTTAGTCTTTCTTATATATGGCCACTTGCGTCTACACATACTTGGGCTATATAGGTGGATGAAATAAATAACTATGCTATATATTTATATATATATTATTAATATATATATATATAATTTCTCATTAGAATCACTTTCTAGAAATGTGTTGAAGCCGTTAGAGCCACCCAGTGTCCTAGTTGAACCCAGGTGGGCTCATTATTTATTTCGTCACTTCTTTCTTATTCTATTTATAAATGAACACTGTTTATATATGATCAAAACATAAATTAATTATAGATATATTTTGTGGTGGACTAATGATATTTTATCTGTAACCTTACTTGGGATGTCTTTGATACCTTAGATGATTATTTTCCTACTCAGGCAGATAAGGGAAAGATCCCTACTTCTATGTTTTGATATGCTTTACCTAAAGTAGGAGAATAGGAGCAGAGGATTGATCTCATTCACTAGATTATAGTAGAGAATATTTTTCTCCTTTTTTACTATTTTATAACATTATTCTATCTTCATATCCCATGTTCCACGTTTTGTACATTAGTTTTCCAAGAATATATATATATACAACACTTCATTGTGGATTATAATTTTAATTCAGTTATTTACTCTTCCGATTATTATTTTTTATTTATGATTATATATGCATAAATTTTTTTATGATTATTGTTTCTTCCACAATACAACTCAAATATGAGGGTATAGTCACTCTGTTGTACTACCCTTTACACCATCGCTACTAGTCTCCAACCTCTAGTATATGGGAAGGAACACTTAATTCCATGTGATATTTCATCTCGAGGCACTGTTTAAGTAGATCCTCCTTCGGGACATTTCAAATGGGTATCCTGTTTTTATCCTTATTAATTGTATTTGTGAATTAGAGAGGACACTTGGAGATAATAGAATTTTGAAATAACCTCGTTCCAAGACACATATATCTCGTGTATTGGGATAATACAAATTACATGGGATGGGAAATTGTAGTTTTCAATTATTCCATTAATTGTAGATATGACGTAATCATGGGGTGAAACACTTGGTTAATCGTGTTATTTTTATTAGTATAATTGAAATTATATTACATTACCATGTCCAATTGAAAGGGGGGATTTTCATTACACTAGTAATTATAGGCACAATAGGACTAATATGTCATGAATTTTTTCTATGTTGTGTCTACTCTCAGAATGAATTTTCTTATTTATATTATTAGTTCTGTAATTGTCTATGGATGTTTATTTTATTTCTTTCTAATATTGTAATAAATAGTTTCAATATAATGTGTCTTCTACAACCTAACATTGTTTACCTTCAAAAGTTACAGTGGACTCCTTAAGTAGTTATTATGGTATGATGAGCCATGGACCATTGGTTGAAATGGATTGAACACATCGTTGTGTGTGACAAGAATATTCCATGTTTTTGTTCATAAATTGTATGTACCCTTATGGATTAGAAATTGTAATCAATATAATTCATCCATTTTAATATACTGAAATACTTTATTGAGCATGAAATTAAAATGCATATGAATTTTATTATTAAAATATACAGGTTATATATATCGGACACTTATACATAAACCCTAACCCAACCTAGGTAGTGGGTAATGTGGAATATATCACAATCATATGAACATTAAGGTCACTTCCACCTCCTAGACATAGATTTTGATATAGGAGGAGACAGGATCAATTCAATAGAAAGGATATGTACCTATACTGTTTTTCTATATGAAATATATTCATATAATAAGATCTAATATAAGGTGTACATTTTTCATTTTAGTATCATGCTTCCATGAAATCCTCTAGTTTCACACCCTGGAGGTGGTGGAAACCATACACCTGAGGATGCAGGCCTTGAGCAGCCAGTGATTTCTCCTGTAGTGCCACGTATGGTACCTCTTCCTATTCCAAATATGGGCACTCAAACCTAGTTTTGAGATGGATATATGAAAATATTTTATATTATAAATGGTTTTTTAATGATTCCTCGAGTTTACTAGAGTTGAATCGGGAATTCATATTGAATCTTCTACCAAAAATTTCCAGGGTTAGAAGACCACATACTGCTCAGTTTTTTCTCAATGATATCCTTTATAAATTCGAGCATCCATTGATTCCTCTAGATAATATGGTCAGTCGTAAATCTTAAATGATATGTGATTCTTCCAAATGGGGGAGGGATGTTATTACCTATGTATATCAGCATAGAGATATTGTTTGGGATGATTTACATATGATCATCTATGATAATTTCCTTACCCAGACCCTAAGGGATTATAGAGTTCGATAATATACAAATATGTTGTAGGTAATCATGTCTGTTATATAATATTATGCTTATTTTATTAAGATGCAGTGGTTCTCCCACACTCTAGCGGGTGATGATCTTATGACAGCTTGGGGATTCGACATGGGTCAGGTATATGCCATCCGATCACAAGTCAACATATTTTAGTTAATGACCATATCAAATATAGTAAACCAATATCTTTTAATAAAGAAATATTTGAGGGAGGATGATGGTGTGAATTTGGGAATATAAACACCTAAATCTATCAGTGATCCTTCTTCTAGGTGATAGAGTACTATTGAATTTTCTTATGGAGGTCGTAGCAGTCAGGCTCCTCTTGCTGACCGCTTTCTGATATTTCACCCATGAGGGAAGCTAAGACACACAATACCTTAGTGATTATGAGACCTGGTGGAATGTAGAGGTTTTAGAATGATGGGTCATATTCATAGTTTCTATGAAACATTCCCATCAGTTCCTTTTGAGCAGCAATTTACTCCATCCCATTGTTCCAAAGAGAATCTTGTATGATCTTGGTAGGAAGGCATTTGGAACCCCATCAGCTACTCAAGCCATGGTGGTGATCAATTTAGAAGAAGTCGGACTCATGATTCACAATGTCAGCAGAGCAGGCTTGCTTAGGGAAGTCATGCAGGACTCAGGTAAGTGGTAAAATTAAATTATATGTCATCAAACAAATTCAATAGAAGTAGAGAAGTGGACCTTCTACTATATGGGATACTATTTTAGTATCCTAAAATTTATTTTCTTAATTATATAACACAATATTGTTTCAATAATTTATATGTATGGAAATTATGGAGTGTCTAGTCCAAATTATTGAAAAATTCTTTGGATTTATGATACTAGATATCCTGTTAGGTATCTGATTTCTGGTTGTTCTCTATTATAATGATTTCTCCTTGAAATTGGAAGATAATTATTTTTATGGACTCTATTCATCCTTTCCATGATGAGCTTTGTTATAATAATTGAGATGGATTGGATAGTTCCTTAGACTACATTATCATCTATCATCAAAGGGTTACTTTTACATCACCAAAGGGATGTTGTCACATACATGAGGGAGAATGTGATGGAAAAATTATTTAATCCATACCGAAGAAGTAGTGGCTGAGTAATGTGACAACATAAATAAGCAGTATTTTTATAGATTACCAGAGGTTATGACCCTATGGTTTCCCTCCTATAGTAATGTTTTTCAAGGATGTATTTCTTGATGACTTCTCTAGACTACCACTGGTGTGAAACTTATAATTTAACATTGATATTATTTCATAAGTATAAACAGTTACAATTCCTCTTTATAGAATGGCACTAAGGGATCTTATGGTGCTAAATATATAGTTATAGGATTTGGTGGAAAAATTATTTATATGCCTCATCACATATACTCAGGTTTCACCTATCTTTTTCACCAACAAGGGATATGGTAACTTAAAAGTTTCCTAGATTACAATCGATTGAACCATCTCACAAAAAAAATCGATATCCATTTACTTGAATAAATGACCTTTTTTATTACCTCTAAGGATAATGTTTCTGTTCAAAGACATATTTAACATTAATAAATCATCAGGGTCATATCAGTTCATCATAAATAACTCTCAATGATTTAAAGAGTAGTTATGTTCTATAAAAGTACCTGGTCATATTGTTCAATATCACGAAAACACCAACTATATTTATGGATCTAATAAACTAGGTTTTAAACACATACCAAGATTCATTCAAGGTATTCTTTTTTGAAGATATATTAGAGTATTAACTCTCTGCAAAAGACCATGTAGAAAATATTGATATCATCATAAATATACTAATATAAGATTATCACTTTGATATGATCTTAAAATTCAACTATTGTTTTGAAAAATTCTTCTTTTGGGGTCACATTATATTAATTTCAAGGGCATCAGTTGACATAGAGAATATGAGAGTCGTACTTTAGCATGAATACCACAACAAATTCATTTAAATAATATGTTTCTTAGTGATATATATATATTTTAGATTCATCATCTACGATTTATCATATCCTACAACACCACTTATAGGCATGCCAAATAATGTTTTGAAAATTATATTGTAATGACCTTGTGGAGCATCATTTCAAGAGTTGACAGTTTTATTTAAATTCAATGTAGTTATGATTTTTTTGAAGATAAGAAGGATCTATAATATATATTTTGATGAATCGATATTGGGTTAGGAGTTGTTCTGATGTAGCATGATCTATTCATCGTAGATATTTCTTGTTTGTAGAAGACTCATGTCAAAAATTATCCAACACGCAACCTCGATCTATCTTCTTTAGTTAATAACCTATATTTGTCAACAAATTATCTACTTAAATAGTTTTTTTTGTATTGAATAATCAAAAAATCCTCACGTAAATATTTAAATAGCGTTATCTGAATCTCAGAAATCATAGGCGAGTTGGGGTATCTGTGGTTTTTTTGATATCGAGCTTACCTATATTCATGGTAATCGCAATGTTGTAGTCGATTTTATGAGCCAGAAGACCCAGACACAAGAATTTCAAAAGTCTAGTTGTGAATTGCATCTCGTGGAATTTTTTTTAGTTATGCACATTGATGTTTAGGGGATCATTGTTAGACCATCATCACAGCCATAGAAAATGACCTCTATACTTTTGAAAGATGTATGAAATAGGCTACATTCTTATCCCAAAGACCTTTTACGAATGGAAAGAATCATAGATGATCACATATCCTTAGGTTGGTCCATGTATGGGGAAGATAATCTATTGTTCCATCGGTGGTTATGTGTCCTATAAAACATTAAGAAGGACATAATTCTGGAATTCCACACCGCATCATGGTCGGTTCACCCTGGTGTCACCTTAATGTATTGGGATCTACAGTTCTAGTATTGGTTCACTTGTATGAAATGGTTGATATTCATATTCATCACTTCATGTTCATTATATCAGTAGGTGAAGGTGTAACATCAGAGACCAAATTGTATTTTACTGTAACTCTCCATTCCTATGTGGAAATAGGGTTATGATTCGATGGATTTTTTTACTAGTTTACCTATATCACCACATGTAAATGACACAATATGGGTTTTAATTGATTTTTAGATCAATGTAACACATTTTATAAATGTATAGGAGGCCTTATCGGAATATTAACTACTTAGGTTATACATTAGTGAAGTTGTACGTCTTTATGGATATCCTCATTTTATCGTTTTAGATAGAGACTCAATCTTTACATCATGGTTCTAGAATGAGTTACATAAGGTGTTGGTTGTATAGGTCCTTATAAGAATGACCTATCACCCTCAGACCAATGGAGAGAATGAGAATGTTATTTAGGTTCTAGTGGGAAGGCATTTAATAAGTTTTCTTAACTTTGGGGATTATTGGGATAAATGCATTCCACATTTGGACGTATCTTATAGTAACATCTTTTATGATAACATCGAAATGGCTCCTTAGGATGTAATATATGGTATGAAATTCTAATAAACTCTATTCTAGCTATAGGTATGGGAGGAAAAAATGCTTGGACCATGTCTCAAGAATGAGACTGTAGAGAAGGTCTAGTTGATCAAAAAGTGCATGAAGAAAATTATGACTATACAGAAGTTGCATGCCATCTGAATGATGATGCCCTCTTGAGTTTGAGGTCAGAGATCATATTTTCTTGCATTTCATACATAGGATGGTCCATAGACGTATCTAGATATAGCATAATCTCTCACTGAGGTTCATTAGTCCCCTTGAGGTTGTGAAAAGAATATGAAAAGTGGCATAGAAGTTGGACCTTCTTAGGATATACCATTCTATGGTTTATGTCTTTAAAATATCTCATATTTTTTGATAACATATAGACACATCACATGTATTTCATCCTAAACAGGTCGAATTGGATATGGGTTCTTCCTTAACGGAGTAACTAGTTCGTATTGTTTATTACAGTGTGAATACAATCAGATGCATGTCAATTAATTTGTTATGGGTGTTATGGAAGCACGGCCCAGTATAGGATGATACTATGGAATATGATGCTAATATAAGAGCTCAGTGGTCAGATCCATTTTCATATGATACCCATTTTACAAGAAAACGATTGCTCAAGGATGAGTTTGTTTAAAGAGGGTAGGTTGTAACAACAAATATTTTCATGACGGTATGTATCATTTTTTTTATTTTTTAATTACATTAAACAAATCATTTAACGATACTGAATGGATTCATGAAGGTCGCAAGCGATTCCAAGGATTGATCGAAACCTAGAACCCTAAGGATTTTGGGAAATAAATGGTCTGCATGGTTATTAGAAATTGTGATATCTATACCCCATAATATTAGTTAACCATGTATGGAAATATGATGGTGGAGTAGGAACCACACTGTATATTTAAAAATCATGCAATTTTAGGCACACACCTGTGAGAAAAACTAAAAACATTTAATAGTTGTGTTTTTGGACAATTTTTTCATTGTTAGTGAAACATTTTGCTTTAATTTTGTAGGGTATTTTGTTAATCAGTGTCTAGGTCACTATTTGTACATGGTTTGGGCAACACATGTGGCCTAACCATTCACCACCAATTTTGGTGGTGAAAACTCTATTTTCCATAAATATACCTTTTAATCATGTTTTTATTTTTCTCATCAGCATTACAATGGACGAGTATCCCCTATTACTGTCTTGGATCGTCTTTTTAAATTCTTCAATAAATATATTTATATCTCTCAAAATCCTTCGTTCGAATCCATACCTTTTAGAATCATTCGATCCATCTCAGTAAGATCTAAAAATTTTCCCCTCCTATTTATGTTTGTCAACAGATTAATTGTGCTATTTAGGTGATACGTTTTTCCATATTTTTTGGGATTCGGACCATTTCATCAATTTCTTATAAACTACATTGAATCTGAGGCCTCTATCCGATGAGGATTCATCAATGGCCCTATGGTAGGTTGTAAAATATTTTTTCACAATATATATTTTTTTTGTTTAGTTGATTTTCAATTGTTCCACAAACATTCATTCACCGTGCACAATATTCTAATTGAGTTTTCAATATTAAGTTGATCTATGCCGCATGAAATTTGACTATTGTTCCTTATTTAGTGGGTTAAAGGATGTTTAGCATATCTTTGGTGGCCCCATGGATTTGTCAAATTGAATTTCCCATTATGCTTAATTAATTAATTTCCATGAACACCTGCTAAGAATTTAGTATAGAAAATAAATGTTTTACTTAGTTGTATAATTCTTCATTGACCATAGGGATCCTCCTAACTACTTGTAATGTCTTTATAAATGGAATTACCATATTTGTAATTTCCCCTTACCATGACACATCATAAGTGCCTCTTTAGATTTATAAATTAAAATCCCATTTAATACTGATTAAAATGGATTAATTATATGTAATGGATTTTAAATAATGTTTTTATTTTCATTAATTTAGTTTAATGAATTAAATGAAAAAACATATATAGGGTTGTAGGACCACACCATTTGTTTATGATTTATTCAATTCTCATTGGGAATTATAATTCTAGGTTGTATTTGAACATAAACTTTTAGATAAATGACAAGTAATTACTCATGTATTTAATAATAAAAACAATTCTTACATTGATATATGGTTTTGTAAGATGGTCATTGATCATTCGGCCATGAAGATTTCATACTCCCCTACATCAGATATTGATCATGATGTCTTAGACCACTAACACTATTCAGATAGTGGGCATGATTTACCACGTCCCCTGTTTTTAGTGTTTACATGATGGAAGACATGTCATATCGAGTAAATAGAATGGATTCTCTATGTAATTATGTGATTTTGGGAATATACCATCTTTTATGATTTTATAGGCTTGTTCAGGCTAGTTATGGATTACTAAGTTACACTCCAATCCATCCAGAACCTACTATTCTCTGTATATGGCCACTTATGTCCACATATCCTTCGCCTATACAGGTGGATGAAATATATACATTTACTATATATATATTATAAATATTTATATTTATATAGTTACTCATCAGAATCTCTTTCTAGACATGAGGTGAAGAAGGTAGAGCTTCCAGGTTTCCCTTTGGTACTTGAGTAGACTGGTTATTTATCATATCAATTGTTTTTATTAAATTTAATCATTCAAACTATTTAGTTGTGATCCCCACATGGAATAATTATAGAATCCATTTTTGGTTGCCAAAAAATATTTTATCAAACACCCTACTTGTGAGTAATTTGGTTCTTGAGAAGATTATTTTTTTATAGGGAGAGATAAGGGAAACATCCCTTCTTCTGAGTATTGATATTCATTATTTACTGATAGAGAAAAGGAGTAGAGGACTGTGTGCATTATCTATATACTAGTGGAGAAGCCTTTTATCTGTGTTTTACTTTTTTATAACATGATTGTATAGTCTCCCCACTGTACAATGCTTTATTCCCTCTCATCTTGTTGACAAACACTGGTATATAAGGAGGCATGCTTGGGTCCATGTGATTCACTAGATTGGGGCATAGTTTAAGTGGACCTAAATATGGGGATGTTATAATTTGATTTGGATTTTAACATTAATGGAAGAAATTGACTAAATAGATGAATTCATTGAAAATAATGAAAACATAATTCATTAATTTCATATAATTTATGTTCAGGTAAATATAGAAAAGTCGATAATTGATTGTAGTTATTAGTTAGAAAAATTCCTTGAGAATAATAGAAGGTTAAATAAATGTCAGACAGTGGAAAAGTCTCAATGCATAGCTTAATGATGTAGATGATCTCTCTTAGTGGAGGAATGTTTTTCCGGGTGAGGAGAAGAAACACAGATAAAAATATATAACGGTCTAAGTGAAAATATGTTAATTATCCTATCTTTAAATAGGTTCCAAGTTTGTCTACATGATTTACCAAACAGTGCACCAATCATGCACCAGCACTGTTAAAGGATGACCCCCCTAATGTGGTTAGGTACACAGTTATCCTGAACATGTAATGTCTATGAAAAATTCCTATACAATATTTGTATAACTTTTTTAATGAGTATTAATACTCGGGATTGTGTTTTGAAAAAACTATGAAACATTATCTAGGGGACGCACAGTTGAGGCACATGGTCATCTCTAACGATGTGCTAACAGTGCATCACAGGTTTCCTTAAGAAAAATTAGGTCTCCATGCTCCAAAAAAACCACAAATTATCCCTAACCCAATGTATCCTCATTCATGATTTCTATATGGATAATATTAATTTTTAACAATATTGTTTTATGTTTTCTATCCATTAGTGAAATCCATGCTCTCACACCATACTTTAATCAATTGAAATTTAGATTTTATCATCACTAATATAATATTTTCTATAATATAATATATTCTTTTTTTACCAAATTAATCGTCCAAAATTTATAGGGAATAACTTATATAATTATTCTCTCATATTCAAAATTGTATGCTCTAAATGAACTCAACCATTCTATAAAATCAAATCTTAAATAATATTGGTCTTTAGGACACTGTACTGATTGGTCTTCCTAATGTCATTCCATTTTATTTTTTTAATTTTTTTAAACATAAATCATGAATGTTTTAAAAAAAAATCATCATTTTTGTTACATTAAAATATAAGTGTAACATTGTATAAATAAATACCAAATACCTCAAATAGTTCTGTCATCACAATTATCATAGTTTTCTCATGTCATGATTATATTTTAACTCAGTATCATTGACTTATCATCTTGTAATATAACATCTAGAGTCTTTAAATACTATAATTTGGTTAAATGTAACAATCATACATTTATTCCAAAATAATTTAATATTTGAAACAATTAATCTTATGTTTTAAATGAAATATTTAAACCTATTTTAAATTATCTATTATGTATCACTTTCAAAGGAATCATAATTGTTACATAAGTATTCCTCCTTGTTGATATTTGTCAAAATCACATCATCTCTTCAAGTATCTAAACACCTTAACATTAAATCATGAAAACATAAATGTCCCCAGAAAACATAGAACACTTATTTTTAGGATTTCATCTACAGGTATATCACCTTCATGAGTATATTATATAATAATCTAGAAAATGATATCATCTATAAACATAATTATATAATCCTAGAAAATATCGTAATATTCAAAAATTTGTAATATATTTGTCATCTTCAACTGTAACATAAAAACATTTGTGATCATATGGTTCAAATTATAGGAAAATATATCAATAATTACAGACCATCGGTTAATAAATCTCCCCATTGGATATTGATTTCAACACTAATTACTCTCAATATTAATTTATACCAGTACATATCTTTTAGATTAATGCCACTGATATTCCCCATAACCAAACTCTAGAGTCTTGTGCTGAAAACATTTTCATAGAACATTGGAATTGATGAAAATTGAGATCAATATTTCTCTATATTATAGAACTACCATAATATAATGATTAAAACTCTAAGTCATCTCACTACCCCCATAATGGATGGTTTAGTTTGTTTTACGATCATATAAAAAATAAACATAATTTACGATACATGCAAAAATTTCTCAATAATCAAACCAACTGAGACTCCCTTCAAGACTTACAATAACTTATAATCATATTTAAAACATGGGGATGGGAAAAAATAAGAAAAACATGATTTAAATAACTATGTGTTGTAAAAAATTCCAACACATAGTTAAGGGTGACATCATAAGTATTTCTGGAAACATACGCATGGGAAAAATATCATATTAGAAAGAATGTGGAATAATAAGAGTTGTCCCCAAGTCATTATAAAAGGACATGTAATATCAAATGATGAAACACATACCATAAAATACATTTTTGGAATAATTAGATATTAAATAAGAGTCATAATATATAATCATAGTCATAAGAATATGACTTTATAGTGTGTCATAATTATAATCACAAAAATCATATTTCAAGACTGCCTAGAATGAGATTTTTCACAAATTTGGCATCAGATAAACACCAGTGTACCTTATTGAGAAGGATTTAATCGTCCATTATACCATTTTAAAAGGGATAATGACCCCATATACCAATTATCTTGGTGTAAATCCTCTTGTGTTCACTTTTTCTTTTCATAAATCCTCCACATTATGCTTTTTCTTAGGATAAATCCTCTCATATACCCTCTAACTATGGATAAGTCCTTCAATATTCCCTATTGCATAAAATAAAAACTATAATGTACTATTCTCCTTGGGATAAATTCCTTCTATTGGCCCTTTTCTTGGAATACATCATTTCATGTATTCATTAGCTTTAGATAAATCATCCATAATGCAACTTGGATTGGGGTAAATACTTTAATTTAACCTTTGTCATGGGATAGTCAGTTCATTCTCCCTTTTTCTTGGGATTAATCACCATTTGTACCAATTTTATTTGGATAAGCCATCCCATATATTGATTTTATCTCATGACTTATAAGAAATATCAATATAATTATGGGAGATATTGGACTTCCACCTTCTAATAATAATAATAATACATATGTATTTCATTATAACATTAAAACATTCACACTTATAATATCAGTTAATTAGCACATAGAAATTAGAAAAAATTCATGTAAATACTATCATAGAACATTCCATAGTACATAAAAAATAAAAATATACATAGTGTTTTAAAAGTATCCTTTCTGTAACATAAAATCAGTAAGGATTTTTATTTGGTGAAAAAATAACTTTTTATGATCATTATATAAATTCATTGATATATTAGACGAAATAACAATATTTAAAATTTATAAAAACACAATATTATTATTTATTTAATATCGAATACATGATCATGAAAAAAAGTTTAAAATATCCTTTAAAAATATCTTATTATATATGATTTTTTTGAAAAATAATTTCAAAACATATGATGACTCTAATATTTATTTTAAAATAAAGAATTAATTTTAAAAAAAAACCATCACTTTATAAAAAATATAACTTTTTCAATTTTTTAAAATCATATATAGTTAAAATAATTTGTAAAATCATTTTAAAACACTCAAATGGGTATAAAGTGTTAACATGGGAAGGATGAAAATTATTATTAATAATGACATAATTTAATAGGGAATAATTAATTCAAGAGGAATATTGGAAAAAATAGTATATATTCCCTAGATATAAATATAAATTTTCATTAAATAAATTATATGTGTGGATGAAACAAATATTAGAAAGAAAAAGTTACAGAACACGCATTATAACTTCATAAATCGAGTTGAGATAACAGAAACCTAAACAACATTTTTATATTTTAAATCAAAATCCATTGAATGATGAAAAAATATGTGGATCTTAAAATAAAAAAATATCATGAATTTGTAAAAACACATTCCTTAGTAAATCATCCCCCCATTTATGAATTTTTTTTGCATAATTAGGCATGTCTCTAGGATTTGATAAAATGACAACGATTCCCTCTCCCTATTTCTCACTAAATAAAATGATCTATATCCTCCTATATAACATATATAACAATATTAATAAATATTAACAATAACTTATTAATATATATTTACATTTATAAATTTTATTTATACTATAGATTATAAATATAACATTTATTTGTGTTTTATTTTAAACAACAGGTTTTCGAAACTCTAATTACCTTTTCTGTAATAGTTATATAATGAAGTTGTCAATTATTTTTTATTAAAAATAATAAATATTAAAAAATTGTCCAAGATACATGAATCATTGGTATTCAATTATTTTTCATATCCTATTGTAAATTATTTAATTATAAAGTTACAGGTTGTGAAAAATATAATTATGAAGATTGAGTTTCGAAAAAAGGTTATATATTAATAAATATATTAAATATAAATGCAGTGATCAAAGGATAATTAAAACATCTTATGTTAAATATTATTACATGATATTACCACATATTAAAATCCATAATCATTAATTATATAATCATTATAACATAATTCAAAAAGGTGGAAAACACATCCCAAATGAAAAGGGTGTTATAATGATTTTCCAAATAAGGATAAATTTTTATATATTATTTATTTTATATTTTATAATATATTAAATATATAACATGTATCATATATATTAATTAAATTTATTATTATATCCAACCATTTTGGGTGGTGATGTAAGATGATAATCATTATTAATGGAGGTAGTAATCAGTCATCTACATGATTAAATATCACATTTATCAAAAACGGTATATAATTGAGTAATATGATAACTAAAAATTTCATATATATCATTTTTTAAAATTTATAATATTAATTCCTCAAATTTATAATTTTTACAATCATTTAATGGTTTCTATGAACAACAGAAGTTGTTTTTTCATGGAGGTTGGAGTCCATCCAAAGCAAGATTAACATTCAGTTCCGTTTCATAGTGGATGGGAATGAATAAATTAGGGTTATTTTATTAATATAATAACACTTTAGTATAATAATTAAGAGTATTTAATTATATTACCATGATTATAGTATTTTTTAATATGAAAACCAAGGAATAATAAGCTATGTATTATGCAATACTCGTGTTGGGACCGTAAACATTCTTGTTAATCTATCCATAGAAACGAAGGGATTCACCTAACAAATTTAGAAAATATAAATTTGAAAATTTTATGGGTTTATATTAGAATAAATTTGATAGATATTCAGGATTAAATTAAAAGGTGTTTGGGTGGCCTGAATTGGTTTAAGTGATCCCCATTTATAACTGAAGAAAAGGACAGTTTTGTGAATGCTCATTATTTTCAACAATGGTATTACACAATTCAATGGAAAATTCTTCTAAAAGTTATTAATATTGTAAATGGGTCTGATATAAGTTCTACACATATTATAATGATCAGTTATCCACATGTTTTTAACATTCTTCAAGCCTTTTACATCTTGGTCTTTATGTTTTACAATTTTTCTTTTTACCTTAGTAACTAGTTTCTACACCATGAAATTTTGATTTATGTAAAATAATGTAATACACCATATCAAATATGGTCTTTATAAAACATAATTAAATTCCAATTTTATATAATTCAACTTACAAATAATGTATAATTATTTTTTAAATTAAAACATTTAATATATTGATAAAATGTTTCATAAAAATTTGCTTTTTCACAATAAATTGTTCGTAATCTTTTTTGAACATTTTACCAATTGAATGAGTAATAATATATTTATATATAGGACTTAAATGTATATTTTGTTGATTTTTATGAATTTATTAACTATCTTGTTAAATAAAAATTATACAATATTAATAAAATAATTTATTGAATATATCAGATTTCCCAATATCATGGCCATTAAATTTAATCATATTAATAATAATTTAATGAAAAAAATTGAAAATTGACTTATTATTTATTATTAAAATATTTATAAAAAATAAAATAATTAATTATTTTAAAATTCTATAATTAATGATGATAATTACTTAATATAAGAGAATTAATATATTTTTTAGAGTAGTTCCTTACGTGTGTTTCTAAAACAGTACACATAGGTTTAATAAACATGAAAAGGTTAATTTAAATGAATTAGATGGATTTATAAATGTTTATTTTTTATATTATAATGGTTTAGATAAATTTAATGTCATTATTTTATTATAATAATGTCATAAAAGTTGTTGTATTATAAAATTAGTTATGTTTTTACTATTCAACTACAAATCAATCAGTTTTAAAAAAACAAAAAATTCAGTTTTGGAAATATTTCATCTGTAATTAAAAAATAAATTTGATTTTAAAATTTTAAAATTATGAAATTATAAATTTTAACTTTAAATTAATAATTATATATATATATATAAAGACTAATTTTATTGGAAAAATCCTTTTAAATTACTTAAGTGTTAGTTAATATGTTTTTTATGAATTTTATAATTGGTTATAATAATTTTTTTATTTACTAATGGTTTTATAAGAATTAGTTTTTTCTTATTAATATAATTTTCTCCTTTTTTCTTAGTTCAATTTATTTGTGTGAATCAAGCGATCAAACATAATATTAATTTTGACAAAATAAATATATATTCCAAATTCAAGGGGTTCTGAATATTCCTCCACATTAATAAAAATTTTCATCTAAATTGTTAATATAATATATGAATAAAATTAGTTAATGGTGTCATAATATATCCATTACTGAAGGTATAATTTCAATAGGAATATAAACCATACAAGATTATAGAACATGTCTTTTTCTTTAGAATTGTATTTTTCTTGAATTAGGTTTTTTCAATGTCTTTCAGCTAAAAATAAAACATGATTAGGTATCTTAATCTTAAAATATAATTACTTTCCCCATTAAACCCATAATCATCCTTGTATTCATGGATTACCATATGTTTGTTACAAACATCAAATGTATATTTAATATTTTTTTGATTAGTATTGATTATTTGTGGAGATTGGTAATATATTTACAAAATCACATCGATCGTGTCTAAAGAAAGGATAATGATCATTTAAAGAGGAAAATTACATTAAACACTATTTGGGATTCATTATTAATAGAAGTGTCTCTTTAATAATATAAAATAATTAGGTTGGAGTTTTTATATAGTAATAAAACTTCCTAGGCATTCAAGGTTGTAGAGAACATGATCCAAAATAGATAAACAAAAATCTGGTGTAGAGGCCATGTATACTTTTTACCCTTATTTTTCATGGCCTACATTCAGTAGTATGGATAATGTTTGATTTCTCTTCTTCCACTTGATTATGATATTTCTAATATTGATTATACTAATTAGTTGTTGGGTTAAGGAATCATATATCATAATTGATGAACTATTATCATTTGATGCGTTTGGGAATCATTTTTCAAAATTCATAAACTATTAACATTTTAAGAATTTAACATTCCTAGATAATATTTATTTGATCATACTTTTCACCCAACATTGATTATCATGATCATGATTACAAATCCATACAAACTATAGAGACAATTTTTTACTCCTCTATGAAGTTACGATTTGATATTTGTCCATAATCATTGATATGATAGATGTTTAATCCAGTTTCCTTGATCATTCATTGTATTCCCTTCTATTAAAATCCATCATTAACTTCTTTGGGGTGATTAGAGGGTTGAAAATACACATGTTGTTAATCATAACTCAATCTAATTATGTCATCATAACCACAACATCATCAATGACATATTTTATCTCATTATGGTGGTAATTATGAAAATTAATTCATTTTCAATAACATCAATTAATAAAATAGATCCTTATAGATCCAAATTCATACAATTTTTCATCTTTATATAGGTATTTAATTTCCTAAGAGAACATCATAATCTCTATTTTACAAAAACATGAGGATTTTTTATTATACATTATCTATAGTGTTTTTATTAAATTTTTCCCATCCTAATCACCATAAATAAGTAAAATAATCCATTAAAATAACTAAACCATGAACGGATACCAACAGAGACACCCCAGATCGATACTATTAATTATATTTCTAAACATTATCTTTAATCGTTAGGTTTGATAAAAAGTGAGATGAACTGATATTCATTTTACAACATTAACATAATTTAAATATTAAAATTCCAAAATAATATATCAAAAAAAATATTTGGTGGTATAGTGTCAATATGGATCAGCTAAAAATGGAACATAATTTATTATATGTTTTAATATCTCTCAAAATTATAACTGTAATAGACTATCTTATAAAATTATCATGTGTTATAAATATCTTCAATAATATGGGGAATGGAGACATATTATTTTGGTAAGATAAAATTTTTATTAATATGAAACATATAAAAATTTCATCAAGGGTTAGATCATATGTATATTTCAAAAAATAATCCTGGTAGAAATATATTATTAAAATAATATGGAACAATATGATTTTCACATAATTCATGATTGAGGGACATGTAATCTCAAATGAGAAAAATTATAACATGGAAAAAGTGTTTGTAAAAATGATATATTAAACATGACGCCCGAATAATTATAATAGGAAAAATATTATGAAATTATAGTAAGTCTTAAAAATAATCATAGAAATAATTTGGAATGACTACACCCTAAGACAAAAATCACATTGTAGGGTTTGGATAATATACTATGTACCTTAATCTTCTTGGGATAATCCTCTCATGTACCGTTGTTCTTGTAATAGTTTTTATGTGTACCAATTTTCTAGGGATAAATAATTATATATAGCCTTTGGATATGGATAAATCCTCTGATGTACAGTTTATTATAGGGTAAATACTCTTCTCTATACTTTGGATTTGGATAAATCATCTATTGTACACCTTGTCTTGGGATAAATCCTCCTGTGTAGCTTTATCATGGGAAAAACCCCCATTTATACCATTTTTACTTGGTTTAAATCTTCTTGTGAACCCTATGGGATGGGGTAAAACCCCCTAGTGTTTCCTTTGTAATGGGATAAATCTACTAATATACCCATTCATTGTGGATAATAAATATCATGTACCCATGGGATTTTCATAAATCCACTAGTTTTCGCTATGACATTGGATACATCCTCTTTTTTACCCTATTGATTGGGATAAATACCCCCATATTTCCATTAGATTAGGATAATTCATCTTATGTACATTTTGAGCTCATGAGAAATAATCATTACCAAGACATGGAAAAGTGATATAGGACCCCTTATTTCAATATAATAATCATACATATATGCATCAATACAACATTTACACATTTATTATTAAAACATACCTTTATTATCCCATTATAAATAGAATTATTTCTTGAAAATAATTTCCTATAACATTTCTTAAATCATCAATATAATGATTTTGGTCGGTGGCATAACAATATCCCCAATGTAAAATAAGGAGAATTAATTTTGTTTTTATATATGAAATATAACTTTTTATTATATTTTTGTAAATCACTTATACAATTAGTAGGTATACCCCTTTATAAAAGGTATAAAAATCCTCAGTAAACTTTGATTAAAATTAAATAACTGATCATAATAATAAATATGAATATATTCATTTAAAAATAAAATTTTTTTTTTGGAAAAATTTTTTTTATTAGAATTATATTTACCATATAATTCACCGAAAACATATAAATATACATGAAAACTAAATTCAGAAAAATTTATTTAAAACTTTTTGAATGAAAGTAATTCCTTCTAAACATAAATTTAATAATTTAAAAAAACGAATATTTAATTTTATTATAAAAATTTTGATGATTAAAAATAATTTGGAAAAAAGATAAATCATGGAATGGAATTCAAAGTCCTCTCGTTGAAAGGGTGAAAATTATTCATAACTATATCATATTTGATTGGAAAAAATCATCAAGGGGGGATATTTGATTCAAAATTTTATTTTAAAAATAGAGAATTTTAAACTACCGTGAAATGAAATCATATTAATGAAGAAAACAATGTTCAAATAAATAATTTCAAGAAAACACATAATAAATAAATAAAAGGACTGGAGTTTACAAAAACCCTTAAAATAATAGAATCTGTTGAATATAAATCCAATTAAGGAAATAAATTAATATAGGTCATAAAACCCAATTAATATCAGGTAAATTGAAAAATACTTTCATTTAGAATTAATCACCCTATATTAATGAAATAATGGTGTTAAATATCAAACAAGACTCTTGGTTTTGAAAATTAGCAAAAGAAAACATTAAATTATTTATCACTAATTCAAACACACTCATAAATCTTATAAAATATACATAACTATCATAATTACTAATTTTTTAAAATTATTCAAAAATATTTCCATTTATACACTTAATTTATAAACACTCATTACAAAAATATTTGTATATATTTTTTTATATTAATTATCCGATCATTGAAAATCCCATTAATATTTTGTACTATTTCTAAATTTGATTTATTTATTATCATTTATTAAAAAAATAGTAATTAATATATTACTATGATACTAAAATCATGGTGTTTCAATGATTCAACATATCCCATTTTAATTTAGTAAAAGATAATTGTATGGTTTGGGAAAATGAAATTGTGATGAAAATATTTGTGTCTGATTAACAATTAAAAGGAGATATATTTATAAATATATTGAATATTAATAAAACCATTGTATAATCATTAAAATATAAAAACAGTATTATTATTACATGATATTATCATTACATAAATTTCCTTAATAACTCATCATACAAACAATATAACATTGTTCTGTTATGATGTAAAACCAAACCAAAAGAGAATGTGTTATAATTATTTTATGGGAAGGCTAGTTTATTTAATATTAATAAAAATATTTAAAATTATAGAAAATTTGATTAATATTAAATATATTTATAATATTAACTCCTACAACTGTTAATGAAGTGTGCTTATGACAATTAAAATTCATCGTTTGTGGAGGTGATAGTTCTCCACACACATGACTAAGGATTGAATTTCATAATGAATTTGATATAGTTGAGGCATGTACTTAATTATAATTTAATAATTATAATAATTAAATATTATTAATATTATTTTATCAAAAAAATCATTTATACCAATAATTAATGGTAGTGATGAAAAATGGAAGACGACATTTCATGTTGGCAGTAGTGTGTCACACACAAGATTAATGATCATTTATTTTTCTATCTGGATTTGAAGGGACTAATGATTTTTTTACAATCATATAATAACACTTATGTATACATATATTTTTATAATGTTATGTTTCTAATATTATTATAAGTGAAAAATTAAGAAGAAATAGTTAAGGATTAATTAATACTCACATTGCGGCTTTTAACATTATCTAAAATGTCTGCTTGGATATAAGTGATTAGGATTAATAATTTACAAAATAACATTAATAAATTAACATGGGATTATAGGATTATGAAAATGTAATAATTTCATTCAATGTTATATGGTATAGTTGTGTCATAATGTGGTGGGATTGTTCCACTTTTATAAATGAAGAAAATGCAAATTTTGTGAACACCCATTATTTTTCAATAATTTCATATCTCTATTCATTGTTAAATGGTTCATAAATTTAAAAACAATTTATTTTTGGGTGATATAAGGTCAATAAATCCTCTGAAACTCATTATAAATCATTTTAAAAACATTTTTTGTGGCTTTAACTACTTGATTTTTAATTTTAATGCTTTGGTTCTTACCATGATAACTCATTGCATCCAAAATTTATTATATTTTATTAAAAATATAAGTAAACACCTCTTACAAAATTTGGTTTTTATGGACATAAATTTAGTCCCAATATAAATTAATTAAATTTATAAATAATATAAAATAATCTTCTTAATTATAAAATATAATATATAGTGAAATTGTTTTTAGAAAAAATGATATTCTCAATTTTATGTTATCATAATATTATTTGTTATTGATTTCCAATATAAAGAATGATAATATATTTAAATATATTTTTAAAAATTATATTAAATTAATATTTTTATAGAATCAAATTATATGAATGGATAATTATTTGAAAATATTAATAAAACAATTCATTGAAAATAACAGTTTTACCATTATCATGTTATTGACATTAATCACAGTAAACAAAATATTCTTCCTATAAATGAATTTAATTGTATTACATATTATGAAACGTTTGATCTAAAATAGGAAAAAAATTAATTTATATTTGGTCTTTATATTTGATTAAATTTAATGTTTAATAAATTTGAATGAAAACTGTTTTAGAGTATAATAGTATTTAGGTTTCCAAAACATTTCACATGGGATTAAAAATTTATATATTTACATTAAAAATAATTATTTTGATTATATATATATATAGGTTTAAAAAAAAATTTAATACATTATTTTACTATGATAATTTCATTAAAGTTATGGTTATTGAATAATTATTATTTTTTACTTTTCACAAAAAAATGTAAATCATGTTATAAAATTTTAAAAAACTCACCATTGGATAATTTTTTCATATGGAATAATAAAGAGATGTTCATTTAGTAAAATTAATATTCTAAAATTTTATAATTTAAATTTTAAATGAAAATTCAATATTGCGTATATATATAGATAAAAATTTCTATTATTGACATAGAAATTTTAAAAAATTTAAGTGTTCCTACTCATATTTTCTTATAAATTTTATAGTTTACTAAAATATTTTCTTTATTTACTAGAGGTATTAAAATTCTTAAATTTTCCTAATAATTATTTTGACTTCCATCGTTGATGTTTAGTGTTTTCTATGGGGTGTGTAAGTGAAAAAATATTAATTTAGAGAATATATATATATATATATTATAAATTTTTGAGGCATTAGAGTCCTTAAACCCCACATTTATAGATTGAAATTATTTTTATAAAATTTTTTCCCTAGTAATAAGAATTTTTTTAAATGGTTTTAGTGTACTCCCCATAAATAAAGACACAAAATGTTTCACCCCCTTTTCAATCTAACAATATTTCAATATTCACAAAAAGATCATGTATCGTTTTGTTTCCTAATCTCCCCATTTTTTAATAGAATCTATTGTAAATTGGGGGAACCCATAACATCCTTAAGTGAGAGGAGAAGTATAAAAATGATTATTTTGTATAAATTCTCCAAATCCATTCCATTGGAATATATTTTTAGAACATATCAATAAATTCATCATTTAGTTATATTTTCACTAACATCACATCTCTATTAGAAACTTTCTCCTTGATATAATGATTCTTAATATCAATATGTTTAGCTCTAGAGTGTTGAACTCAAATTTTTTATATTACAATTACACTCTTATTATCACACGTTGTTTTTTTTATTTTCTAAATATTAACTTCTAAATCATTTATATGAACTTTTAGTCAACATCTATGTATAATAATTTTTTGTTGAAACACATTCAACTTCATATACAATAAATTTCATATATCTCTACTTCTTACTTTTTAAATTCACACAAATTCATCCAAAATAAAATGTTCATTCTAATATTGATTTCGTATTTTTTCAATATACATCCCAACCAGTTTCCCAAGAATGTCTTGTTTTACACATCAATTATACCTCAAAATATAAATTTATTATTTCATTGATATTCCTTATAATTATTTTAGTATTCAACATGTATGATTCTTTCAAATCACTTTGATATAGATCATACAAATTTAAAGCACACCCAAAATCAGAACATGATATTGTATGTTAAAAATATTTACATTAAATGTCTTGATATATTTCATATCCACGTTTTATTCTATATCAACATTATTTAGATTCATAGTAACTATAATGTTCATGGATACTTCCTTTGAGATTTCTTTTCCAAACATCTTAAATAGTTATTTTGAAATTGTTTTCTAATGATTGGAAGTTGTAACTTAATTTTTAATATAACTAGTATATATGATAAGATATTCAACTCTCCAAACATTTGAATTTAAAAATTACTTTTATTTGTTTTGAAATTTCTTTATTAAAGATTTCCTTGTTCACATGTAAAAATTATTTCATCAATATATATAATTAATGTTATTGTATATGGTTTATAATATTTCATAAATATGTTGATTCAATAATATCCTTCACGAAATATAAAATTTTTCATAATGATGTCAAGTTATGATAACTAGGTTCTATTGGGAAGCTAAAACCCATATAACGATTAAATAGTATTGAAAATTCAAAGCCATTATTAGAGAACTTGATTATATCCCATGTTAAAATGGGCATGTGTTATTGCCATTTTCACAATTCATGTGAAGTTTGTCAGCATGGAGAGAACCTCCTAGTTTATGGTCATCAGAGGGAATGTGATTATATCATATTCCCATTTTTTCATGGATATTGTCTTTCATGAGGGAATCCAGTATCCATTGTTTTGTGGCCATTTTTATATTGTGTCAAAATAAAATTTTATAGTTAGTTTTGAACCCAATACCTATTTAATTTTGTTTAATCTACTCTGAAAATTATCTAACACTACCCTTATAAATAAATATATTTCATAATTATATATTTAATATTCATGTAAGAAAATTATATATTTATATTAATAACATTCTGAAATTAATTTCTAATTGTTATGTTAATTTTTCACAAGACTAATTCCTTGGTTATCTTGGACCATGACCATTGGACATCCCTCATAGCTTTTAGACATTATAGATAGCCTCTCCCTGGACAAAGAAAATTCCTAATATATTGTGGATACATTAATAGGATTTTCATTGGGCATATATCTTCCATGAAATCCTATTCCCATTGGTGATTTCCCATCCATGATCATAGGCCTTCTGGGATACAGTACGGCCACGGTTGGGGTCCCAGTCATGGCTATGTGACCTTTATCATTCCCTTACATTGGGAATACATATCCCATTTTAATTCAGGGAATGATAATTGTATGGTTTGGGAAAATGAAGTTGTGAAGAACATATTTGTGTGTGATTAACAATTCAAAGGTGATATATTAATAAATATATTGAATATTAACAAAACCATTGTATAATCATTAAAATATCAAGAATGTATTATTATTACATGATATTATCATTACATAACATTCCTTAATAACTCCTCATACAGACAATATAACATTGTTCTCTTATGTTGTAAAACCAACCCAAATGAGAATGTGTTATAATGATTTTACGAGTAAGGAGACTTTTTAAATTATTAATAAAAATATTTAAAACAATAATCAATTTCTTTAATATTAAATATATTTATAATATTAACTCTTACAACCGAGAATGATGTGTGCTTGTGATAGGTAATATTCATCATTTGTAGAGGTGATAGTTCTCCACACACTTGACTATGGTTTTCATTTCTTAATGAATTTGATAGAACTTATTCATGTACTAGATTATAATTTAATAATTGTAATAATTAATTACAAATAATATTATTAAAAAAAGCATTGATACCAATCATGAATGGTAGTGATGAAAAATGGAAGATGACATTTCTTGTTTGCAGTAGTCTGTCACAGAAATGATTAATGATCATTTATTTTTCTATGTGGATTTAAAGGGACTAATAAGTTTTTTAAAATCATATAATAACACTTATGTGTAAATATATTATTATATTATTATGTTTCTGATATTATTATAAGTGAAAAATTAAGAATAAATAGTTAAGGACTAATTAATACTCACATTGGGGCCATTAACTTTATCCTCAATGTCTACATGGAAAACGTTATTAGGATTACAAATTTACAAAATAAGATTAGGAAATTAATATAGGATTATAGGAGTAGAATAATGTAATAATTTAATAATCAATTATTGGGTGTAGCAGTGTCATGATGTGGTTGTATTGTTCCACTTTTATAAGTGAACAAAATGGAAATTTTCTGAACATGCGATATTTTTCAATTATTTCATAACACTATTCAAGGTTAAATGGAGCAAAAATTGAAAAACAATTTATTTTTTGGTGATATAAGGTCAATAAATCCTCAATAAGTCATTTTAAATCATTTTCTAAACATTTTTTGTGCCTTTAACTACTTGATTTTTCATTTTAATGTTTTGGTTCTTACCATGTTAACTCATTTTTTCTAAAATATTTTATAATTTGTTAAAAATATAAGTTTAAACCTCTTACCAAATTTGGATTTTATGGACATAAATTTAATCCCAATATAATTTAAATTAATATATAAATAATATTAAATAATATTCTTAATTATAAAATGTAATATATAGTGAAATTGTTTTTAGGAAAAATGTTACTCTCAATATTATGTTATCATAATATTATTTGGTATTGATTTCCAAAATAAAGAATGATAATATATTTAAATATAAGATTAAAAATTATATTAAATTAATATTTTGATGGTATTTATATATATGAATGGAAAATTATTTGAAAATATTAATGAAACAATTCATTGAAAATAACAGTTTTACCATTATAATGCTATTGACATTAATCACAGTAAACAAAATATTATTCTAATAAATGAAATTAATATTATTACCAATTATGAATTTTTTGATCTAAAATATGATAAAAAAATTAATTTATATTTAGTTTCTATATTTTATTAAATTTAATGTTTATTAAATGTTAATGAAAACTGTTTAAGAGAATAATATTAGTTAGGTATCCAAATCATTTTACATGGGATTAAAAATTTAAAAATTTATAGTAAAAATATTTATTTAGAATATATATATATATATATATATGTTTCTAAAATCATTTAAAAAATTATTGTACTTTGATAATTTCATTAAAGTTATGGTTATTGAAAAATTTGTATTTTTTAATTTTCACCAAAAAAAATTTTATTTTAAAAAATTTAAAAAAACTCACCATTGGATAATTTTTTTCATTTGGAATAATAAAGTGAAGTTCATTTAGTAAAATTAAAAATAAAAAAAATTTAATTTCAATTTTATATTAAAAATTCAATATTGCTTATATATATAGAAAAAAAAATTATATTGACATATATATTTTACAAAATTTAAGTCTTCCTACTAATATTCTCTTATGAATTTTATAGCTTGATAAATTTTTTTTATTTACTGGAGGTTTTAAAATTCTTAAATTTTTTATAATAATGTTTTTGACTTGGATCGTTTATGTTTAGTGTTTTCTATGGTCCGTGGAAGTGAAAAAATATAAATTTAGATAATATATATATTTTTTAAATTTTTGAGGAATTAGAGTCCTGAAACCACTTATTTATAGAATGAAATTATTTTTATAGAATTTTTTCCCCTATTAATAAGAAAATATTTTCCATGTATTTAGTTTACTCCCCATATATAAAGACACATAATGTTTCACCCCCTTTTAAATCTAAGAATACGTCTATATTCACAAAAAAAGATAATGTATAGTTTATTTTTTTAATCTCCCCATTTTTCAATAGAATCTATTGTTAATTGGGTGAGCCCATAACATTCTAAAGTGCGAGGACAAGGAAAAAATGATTATTTTGTTTAAATTCCCCAAATCCATTCCATTGGAATATATTTTCTTAACATATCAATAATTTCATAATTTAGTTATATTTTCACTAACATCACATCTCTATTAGAAACTTTCTCCTTTATATATTGATTCATAATATAAATGTGTTAAGATCTGGAGTGTTGAACTTGAATTTTTGATAGAACAATTACACCCTTATTATCACATGTATTTTTTATTATTTTCTAAATATTTACTTCTAAATCATTTATATGAAAAAAAAATTCAACATTTATGTATAATATTGTGTGGTTGAATCATATTAAACTTCATATATACTAAATTTCATATATCACTACTTCTATCATTTTAAACTCACACAAATTTATCCTAAATACAATGTTCAACCTAATACTGATTTCATATCATTTCAATATTTGGCACAATCATTGACCCAAGAATTTATATTTTTCCAATTCAATTTTACCTCAAAATATAAATTTATTATTTCTTTGATATTCCATAGAAATATTTTAGTATTCAACATGTGTGATTATTTCAAATAACATTGATATAGATCATACAATGTTACCACACACCCAAAATCAGAATATGATATTTTATGTTAAAAAATGTTTACATTCAATGTATTGATGTATTTCAGATCCACATTTTATCTTATATCAACATAATTTAGATTCATCATAACTATATTGTTCATGGATACTTCCTTTGAGATTTCCTTTCCAAACCTCATAAAGAGTTATTTTGAAAAAATTTCCAATGATAGGACGTTGTAACTTAAATTTTAATATACCTAGTATATATATTAAGATATTCATCTTTGAAAACAATTTAATCTCGAAATTCCTTTTTATTTGTTTGGAAAATCCTTCATTAAAAATTTCCCTTGTGACATGTAAAAATTATATCATCAATATCAAAAATTAATGTTATTGAATATGGTTCAAACTATTTCATAAATAAGTTGATTCAAAAATATCCCTCAAGAAATATTTAATTTTTCATGAAGATTTCATGTTATTATAACTAGGTTCTTTTGGGATGCTGAAACCCACATAACGATTCAATAGTATTGAAAATTCAACATCCATGATTAGAGAAACTTGATTATATCCCATGTTAATATGGTCATGTGTTATTTTCATTTTCATAATATATGTGGAGGTTGTCGTCATGGAAAGAGCCTCCTAGTTTATGGTCACACGAGTGAAGGTGATTATATCTTATTCCCATTGGCTCGTGGATTTTGGATTTCATGAGGGAATCCAATATCCAATGTTTGGTGACAATTCTTATAGTGTATCAAATTGAAATTTTATAGTGAATTTTGAACCCAAAACCTCTTTCATTTTGTTTAAACTAGTATGAAAATTATCTAACACTACCCTTATAAATAAATATATTTCATAATTATATATAAAATAATCATGTATGAAAATAATAACATTATATTAAAAAAATTATGAAATTAATTACTAATTATTGTGTTAATTTTTCACTAGACTAAGTCCATAGTCATCCTAGACCATGGCCATTGGACATCTATCAAATCTTTTAGCAATTATAGAGAGCCTAACCCTGGACATATGACTTATCTAATATATTGTGGACACATTAAAAGGATTTTCAATGGGCATATATCTCCAATGAAATCCTATGTCCATTAGTGATTTCCCATCCATGATCATAGGCCTTCTTGGATACACTATGGCCATGGTTGGGGTCCCAGTAATGGTTATATGACTTTATCATTCCCTAAAATTGGGAATAATATTAATTTAATAGTGTAGTTAAACATATTTCTATGTTCAACCCCTAACTACTGTAGTAGGGACCAATAACCATGGTTATTGGCCAAACCATGTATATAGGTAACCTATAGCCACAACCATGCCCCACCGTGCCTATAATTTTTTTTCATAGTTCAAATTTATACTATCTATTTCTTAAAAATACCAACTATAGTTCAATGACTATCATGTATAAATCATTTATCATTCTTAATAAAAATAGTGTACCAAAGATATATATTTATCAATGTGAAATTCACATCAATTTTATTATATTTATTATGCATGTCAGCTTCCACAACCCGGAACATCCTTATTGTTTTATTTTTCCAAACTATTTAAAAATATTATTCATCTTCCATACCTTCCACCCGGGAATAACATTTACAAAATAACATAGATTTTTTCGTCTAAAATTAACTTTTTGTAGATCTTAACTCTAATAAAAAACATTATTCCAATAAAATTTTCTCCTTCCAACTAGGGAATATGATTCTAGATATAATTTTTCTCAATCATATATAACTCTTTATTGATGGAATTTGTCCACTACATGTAACAAACTATCTTTGAAACTTATAAAGGTTCAACTTATGAGATATGTTACATTTCATTGTAAATCCTCGACTTTAGTTTTCATTTTATTGATTCTTCTTCACTATTGATAAAAATTTTCAATCCAAACAATTTCTTTAGCATTAGAAAATTTATAATTTTAGTTTCAATGTTACCTTCCATATAACATGAATTATTCGATCATGTATGAAACATATTAGTTTTTCTACATTCATCCTTTTTGTGAACTCTTTGGGTACATTTTTTTTAAGTTGTCTTATATTATCTATCAGATTCAATTAAGTTATAAAAATTATAAATGAATTTAAAATAATTGTAATAAATCAGATTATATACCCATTTTTTCTAACACATGTATCTTCATCTGTTTGAAGAACATCTCATGAAAACACCATCCTAAATTGTATTCATCAGTCTTCCAAAAATAATTTCATTTAATATTGATTTTGAATGGATTCTCAAATATAATATACCATTTTATTATAGGATCCATATTATACTACAAGTAATAGTAAGTCATATTTTATTCAGGCCTCAACAAGAATCTGTACTTTAGATGCACAGTAGTACATATATCTTCTCACCATAAGAATTTTGGGAGTTTATATTCAATAATCATTGTTCGTTAGATCTAAAATAAAATTTAATTCTTCATCAATTCTATATCACTATACTTATATGAATTATAACGAGTGTTATATTAATTTTGAATCTGATTATTATGAATATAGGGTTCAAAAAACTAACTAGTACAATTATATAAAATTTCTGCTACAAACATTTAAATGTATACTATTAGTTATATCTCAAGCTACCTTTTAAAAATATTGAAATACTAAATTTATTAATATTTTTATTTCAGGAATTTTACATTTATCTTTCACATGAATTCATATATAAATTGACAAAATTAATATGCCCTTTATGGTATTAGGATCTAGTGGTCCACATAGAATATAATGTATAGATAAAATTGGTATACAGGAGATAATATCAATCCCTTTTTAACATAATAATGACATCTTATTCTTTTTAAATGATTCAAAGATGAAATATTACATTCTCTATATTTTTGATAAGTCACTTACTACATCATCAATTAATATTGATGACATTATAATTTTATAAAGATAGATATTTCACCTTTGTCAAAACATTTTTCTTCTACAATATATATATACATGAAATTAAAAGAATCCAAATTTTAGAATTGATTATAATTAGTTCTTTCTCCCTTATTAATAATATTTTCCTTTGTTGATCTTTAAAAGAGAAAATAATATTTCATGAATATTACTTCCATCCCTTAATCACAATGATTTCTAACACATTTTAGTTTCTGCTAAATTCCATTAAAAATAATGACTCATAATAATTTATATTTTTATTTTCAGTTTTAGCTATATTGATTCCTTTATATAATATGGAAAAATCCTTAACATGTTCAAATGTACCATTGTAATTTTTTATCCAAAAACACCGCATATGATGTTTTGGTTTTTTTTCATAGAAATTGTAGAGGATGTATATTAGCATTTCAAATTAATGAGGTTACATTATTTGGGGAGTTAGTGTTCCACCATGGCCAGGATCACACCCTGGTCATTGGGACTGGTGAAGGTGGATGAATTTCTAATAGGGCCATGCCTATATTTGTGTATGTGTTGTGAAAGAAATTTCTAATAAAAGGAAAACCAGGGGATACCACAACAATGATCTCTTCCAAGGTGGAATCACAATTTTACTATCTAAAATGGGTTATGTAGTTGAAATCACCCATTTTAATGTAAAAAGAAGACATTAGGTTGAACTCTAGTGAAAATAGCCAACACATATTCACCAATATAGAGAGTGTAATTTTTTGTTTGGAATGTAGTGAAGGGGTTGTAGCGGTTGAGACCACGCCATTTCATATGGCCTGGTAGATATTTGATCATTGATAGTGCTATTGAAATCCATATTATGTGTATTATAGAGGAAACTGATCAAAGCATACTAACCTAATAAAAACAGATTTAATGAGAGGATATACACATGGTGCTAGTCTTGATAAGCAACAACCACATATTGTGAACCACTACATGTTGCAATCCAATTCAGTGTTAAAAATTCTAGATTTGAAATGTGTATCACATGAACTATGATTATTGATGGAACTTCTAACAACCACATATTGGATAGATTTAGTATCATTTTTTTAACCTTTAACCATGTATTGAAGGGATTAAGGGTATACACAGAATATATATTATTTATAGAAAAGGAGGATGAAGATAAATGAAAGAAGTTCTAATACATGATTATAAAGACTATAAATATAATATGAATGGGGGAATTTTATAGATAACATATATAAGATTAATGATTTTGGAGGATTGTATTCAAGAGTTATCTTATAACTGAAATATGAAATTGATTTCTCTGAATGGAGACATTGTTATTGGTGTATGGTTTCATCATTTTGGTGTGGAGTACAAAAATTCCATCAATCAAAGCAATGAATTTATCATTAAAAGAGGTCATTTAGTCCACTAATTATTTATCATAGTGAACCATGAGGGTCAGTTAAATCACTCCCAATTACACTTGAAATGTAGTGAGGTTTTGGTTAATTCAGGTCATAGGCACATTTTCATGCATTCTCCAAGGACTATCCAAAAATAGTTGAACCAAAAAATGTCCCCTGAGTCCCTTACTACATTAATATATCATTAAGAGGAAAGATAATGATAAATTTATGTGTTCCTAAATGTAATAGGATAAGATTTTAAATCAAGGATAAATATTTGAAACTTTAATAAATGTATTCACCACAGGTTATAATCAATTATAAGGATATAACTCGAGGTATCGATGATATTTTATACTTATTAACTCTTAGAACAAGAAAATGATTGTCAATCACAAAGGTATGCATGTCATTAAAAGAATGAATTTTATGTTGTAAAAAATACATATGCAACACTATTTCATATCATTGGGCATGGAATTTCACAAAATATCCATATATGAAATCACTGATTATATATAGAGTGAATCATTGAGGGAGAGAGATCATCAATAATTAGATGTTGGTTAGAAATTTATAATTTCCTTGGGAAGGGAACATTATAAGGAACTTTTCACAAAGATAATTTCGCGAATACCCTCTCATGTTATGTGGGAAAACATATGAATATTTATAAAGGATATTATATGGTTTTAGAGATAATGTAATAGATTGTATTTAAAAATATGATCATTTTAGCATGAATAAAAATGAGGTTGTTGATGCTTTTTTTGATGATCAAAATATTCTTATTGAATACACGAGAGTCCTCAGTAAAGATATTAAATATGATAACATCATAAATATAATAATTAGAATACACCCACAAAATATTAAATTATATAGTTTTTTTACTTAAATTAAAGGTTAAGAAAAATAGTTCCCTCTGTTGTTTTCAGAGTACCATTGTTTCTTGTGCAATGATAAATTAAGATATAATGTTAGTAATAAAGGTATATACTCAGAAGGAGGAATATAATTCCATAAATAACATCTCAATAAATTATAATATAAAATATGATGATGTGAATGCGGTTATTTCATTAATGTCTTATTATATTCATATATGAAGATGAAAATTTAAGGTAATGTTTCCTCTTTAATGTTTCAAATTTTTAATGGTGGGACATCATCTTGTTAAAACTAAAAAACTATAAAAACTGATGAAGAAAAAATAAATCCCAATAAGATGAAAAAAATAATGAATAATTAATTTTCAATGGAGGAAACCCAAAAAGAAGTTTTTTTATGAATTATAAAAATATTGGAGGATGAAAATTAGAATAAGTTAAAAAAGTGTATAGATGATGGTGTGTTTATCTTTACTATAAATAAGCTGAGAGAAGATAATAGAGATAACGGGAATGAAGCAATTATAGGAAAGATTGATATACATGTAGAAACATAGGAAACCCATGAAGAACATGAGGTTTAGATAGAAAATATTATGAATCATAATGTAATGTTAAATGTTTCCAATCTCCATAAGAAACAAAAAGAAGATTAAAACACATAAATGTGGTCTGAAATTGAGAATCTCACATCACGAATTTCAGTTAACTCATGAAATTTAGTTGAATAGAAATATAATTTTGATGAAAAAACCTAAAACATTTATGGTTTGGATAAAATAATAAATGATATAGATGAAAGTATTAGAGGGTTTGACGAAGATGCAATGTATTAGCATCAGAAGTGTGAAGGTAATCAATGATTATTAACAACTAGTATGATTACAGAAAATTCAAATCCATCATCATAATATCAAGATAATGGAAATCATGAGGAATAAAAAACACTTACTCCTCATGTTAAATAGTTAAATGATAAAGGAATCATTAACAAACCAACCCAGTTCGACCCTGAACCGGTCACCTGATTAGATCCACAGCAAGGCCCGAGTGGCGTTCTAGATCCTCCCGGGCTAGAGAGAAGCTCCATAACATCGACAAAAAATAAATGTTAATGATTTCTCCCAATGAAAATAAATAAATAAGTTCCTAAAATAAATCATTTAAAATTAAATAAATGATATGAAAATGAATGTACAACAAACAACACACAGAAACCTGACCACGACTATAACTCCTCGAGACCCCGAGAGTCACTCTCCAAACCAAAAACAACAATCTCCTATGGAGAAAAATGTTTATTAGAATGGGAAAAAAGCCCATAAGAGCAGGAGAACACAACATGCATGATTATTAAAACTCAGTAGGCATGCCAAAAATTGTATTCCCAAAACACAACCATTAAATAAATAATTTTACAAATTTTAGTTTCGAACTGCAATATATAACATATATGTTTTCACCCACACTATAATTACTAAATAAAGTATTAGTCCATTGCCTTATTCTATTTAAAAGAATGTGTAATTTTTGGAGGATAAAGATGGATTACATTTTAAAAACAATTCTATGAACAATTTAAAATTAAATTTTTATGTTTAACAAGAGGAAAACCATATACACAGATTACCCACAATTTTTGCAGTATATATGTGATGCGTGGGGGCCATCAACCATACTAAGCACCTAAATCATCCACCATATACATATACATTATAAATAAAACATGATCTGGTCCAAAGATCTCAAGAAAAATCCATAACATACTATACATGTGACTCATCCTAAAGGCATGCCCAACTCAATGACGCCATAATTCCAAAATGTGTGGTGTTTCCCTACCTTGCTTAACCATGGGGCTTAATCCACTAGAAAATAACTTCCTTAGTTGGGGCCACTAGCTAGTGCATAATCAAAAATAGTGCAACAAATAATTCTCAACAGATTCACTTACTATTCCAGGTTCCAAGGATGATTACTAAATGAAAATAGGGTTGAGTCAACAATTTAAAACAAGAGACCAATCATCATTACTGATCATCAATCACTACAACTCACACAAACAACATATATAGAATGGTCACCCTTGTGTCACCTCAAAAAGATTTTTTAAAAAAAATTACATTATTAATCCATCAAACATGCCTTAACAAAAAAATCAAAACCCACCCATTTCCAAAAGAACCATCGTTCCACATTAAAAACAAAAAACACACTTAGAAATCCGTTTAAGGAACTCAAATTACTATTTTAAATCTAAAACACGTTTATAGAATCAAATGGGTAATTTTATCAACAGTTATTATTAACATAAAAAAGAACACATTTTCAAGAAATTCATGCTAAAGATAAAATTACTATCCTTCACAAATAATATTTATTATAAAACTATGTACTTAATATTATTTAATATTTTTTAAAAATTAATGAAATTCCCCAAAATAAATAATATCTTAATATAATGGCAAGTGCAGTGGGGGACCTACCTCAATCAAGACTCTATTTGTCGAAAACCACTAAAACCAAACCTTTCCATATACATGCATGTCAATTTATTCAGATATATATACACCCCTAGCCGCATTTCACGTACTCCCCGTGCCATGAGTGAATATCCACAAAGAGGGAATATATATATATTCCATACCCTATTCATTTACATTGTGAAATCCTCAAAACCTACATACCAAATCCATCGTAGCGAGGTCCAACACACTTCACATATAATTGAATAAAACAATTAAACACATAAACAATCTGTAAAACATTTCAAAATAACACATGTTTGGATTTCAACAATGTTACACTCAATTTCAAGTAGGTAAATTCCATTTAAAACCAATCATACAGCTAAGCAGAATTAAAACATAATTTCCATACATTAAAAGAATTTACAATACATATTGATAAATGAACTAAAAGGATCACACACATAAATACATCAATTTTCTTTCTCAACGTCACTTATATAATCATACCCACACAAAAAATATGCAACCATGTTTCACAAATATTATAAGATTCAATAAACCACATAAAAATAATTTTGAAATGACTCCAACATATATAACAAGACTTTGAATATAGAATCCCTCCAAAATCCCCTTTTAATGCCAAATTCACACCAATTACATGTAAAAATTTAATTCACAGTTCTTCTGCAATCTAATAAATCAACATCACATTTTATAAAATATTAATAATGGATTAGAAAAGGTTTTCATAAAATCAAAATATTCATATCACATAATCATTTTTTTAAAAACATTTATAGAATATTACAAAACAATTAAAATTATACTCTCACCAAGAAAACCAATCAAATAACATACTAAATTTATTAAACACACAAATTCATTCATAAAACAATAAATATATGTGGTTCAATCTACCTCGGTGTAGGAATCCTCACAACCAAGGTGTGAAAATATCACTACACGCATATCACTCCTCCAACAAAGCGATTAAACCCTGAAAAAAACTTACTGAATAAGTTAAATAAAAAAAAATCATACACAGTATGATACCCTAACTCGACAACTTACCTACGGAATAAATCAACCAAACGAAGAGGAACACACCTACGATGAGGGTGTCGAAGGCCAACCGAGCTAGAGGGAGGGCTTCCAAAGGTGTGTTGTGTCAAAAAACCACCGGATATGGGGAGTCAGGATTTCTAGAGGTTCTCTTGGAACGGAGTGGGGAGGTTGAATGTGGAGATGGCTAGAGCAGTACTTGGAGCTAGTGAGTTGGAGAAGGCCAGAGGGTCGAGAGCACGTAGGGTTATAGGGAGTAGGTCGGGCCATTGGGCTGGTCAGAAGAGAGGATGAGGGGTCACAAAGTAGGCCACCTAGGGTAGGTAAGAGTAGCCAATCATTTCGAATGGGAGGCCGTAGTGAGGTAGCAGTGAGGGAAGGTCAGGTACACACCTAATATAGAAAGGGGTTGGGGCCACTGGTTCTTGTACCCAAGCGTCGGGGGAGGCATTGTGCCTCAAGGGGGAATAAATGAGGGGGCTAGATTCCCCCTAGGGTAACCTCAAAAAAATTTAAAATTTAAAACAATAAAATGATATAATAATAAAACACTACACTAATAATATTATTATTAATAGAAGTAGTAATAATAAAAAAATTAATTGAAATTAAAAATAATATTGATATTAATATTTGTAATATTGGTTATAATATTAATAATAATGTAATCATAAAAATGTAATTATATTTTCATAATAAATAAAATATAAATAACAATAAAAGTAATAATAATAACAATCGAAATTTTATTTGATTCATTTTAAACATTATCATAATTAATAAAAAATTAAACATGTAAATATTAAAAATGATTTTAAAAAAAAATTAAAAAATATATATACATATATATATATATATGACAATTCTTAACAATAAAGATTCTTGGTATGACAATTCTCCCCACCATGACAGTTTTCCCCTAGAAAGTCCAAAAATACTTTGGCAACCAAAGGTTCCATGCAAGATTGCGAAGACAATTAAAAAAACCTCACTCACCAAAAGACCGAGTATTCAAGACACCAATAATTAGAAACTCAAGAGATATTAAAAACAGAATCAACAAGAGAAATAACCAACATCATGGAAATCACCTCCAATCACAACTACATCATGGATCACCCTGATCTAACTATTTAACATGGTCAAGGTCGAACCGAGAAGTAGAAAGGGATTTCCCTTCCTAAAACACTAGGAAGATAGAATTTTCCAGGAGTTCATCCCATGTTGGAATCCCCAGCATATTAAGGATCTCGTTAAAAATTGTTTCCTCATACCAAAACAAATCACAAACCCAAAAAATCTATTAACACCGGCTTGAACATCCAAGATCCATAAATTTAACCAAACCAACATAAGAGGAGTCTCTGGGGACACAAACAGTGGGTCCCCACAAAATTATAGAATTTTCCTAACACCATGACACTCGTACAGAAATTTCAAGTTTACATTCACTGATACAAACTGAACTCTTCGTCACAGACTCACCACCATGGGATGACCTCCATGAATGATTCATATAATGGACAAATCCCTTCCACATTGGAGGTGTCTAATAGCAAAAATATATAAAAATGGTATAAACATTACAGGTACGTGTCAATTCAATAGAACCGAATCATCTCCAAAATGAGTACAATTTCGATTCCTTTCTGACCCGCAAGAAGGTTCACAGAGCACACTCGCTATCTTTACAAGAATACTGATTCTTTGAACCACCTTAGAACCCAAGATGAATACCCATAAATTAAGACCAACACATGGAGAGAGGGGCCTCATCCCTCTCACAACCAAAATGATTCCATCAGAGGTAGTACGATAATATAGAAATTTTTTTGTCCCCATCCTGACAATGGAGACTTCTGTCGGACCAAACCCATCCCACATCTGACGAGTCTTGACTATGCCATGCATCATCTCAGGACCAATGGTTAGGGCCATGATGTCTGAAGCATCTACCTCCTAACAGTAATAAGTTGAGCATATCTAATAGGAACTCCCTACACTGGAAAAGAAACTTATATACTTCTCCTCTTGTACCAAAAGACCACTCTGTCAATATACCAACTGAGAATTGCGATGAACGACTTAGATAGCCTGACTAACCACACTAAAGACAGGACATAGAGTGGTTTTTAATACATGAAACATGAACTGAGGGAAGGATCATTCAAATAATATATCCCTTTGGATCTCAATAATCAATGGATGTGGAACCCAAATTCACCAAAATATGAGAATGACCAACAACTATTATGAGTTTTAAACTGATTTCTCCACACTAATTCTGGGGGACATGAAACTATCTCAACACAAAACACAACACACCTCTTCCAACGTTTATTGACTAGTCAAGCACCTACAATCTCTACCACTTTCCCTCACCTTTACATGCTTCGGTATAATGACAGGATGAAGCTAGTCTTGAGGATGACTCATGAAATACCGATGTACATCGAGTATAGAACAATCACCATTTATTGGTCTAGTCTTTCCCCTCCATACATACATAATACAAACATACACCCCCCCAACATTTGGAGTTCCTAAAAACCTGGAGACACAACCAACACTCTAAAAGAAATCGACGAAAATAAACCATCCTCAACGTCTACAAAAATATGACACAACCGAGTGGAACCCAAATCCATGACTCCACTGAGAGTCTAGGCTGAGCCATAAACACAATGAGTCCATATGAAAAAACATGGGACTATTCTACTAGGAATATCCCAAAAAAGAATCACAAATCAAACATTCCAAAAATTCAAGCATGTCAAAAAATAAGCATCCACACATTATATGAAAATCTGATAACTCTTACCGAAGGCATCATGTAAGTGTCAAATAAAAACTCTCGCTTGAAAATGAAAATCATGCACTACACAGCAAAGATCGAAATTTCTAATAAATCCATTTTTTTAACTCTGGGTTCAAATCCATTTTCAAATTAAAAATTAATTAATGTATTGAAATTATTTTTAGATAAAAAAACACTTTTTGGGAAACAATAAGTAGCCATAGAAATCAATATATCACCACTGATATTCCACGATTCCTAGAAAATATGCACATTAATTACACTCAGGAACCCATCCACACCATCCACCAATTATCCATTAATCATATCCTCATGCACGTGGGAGGAAGCATAAGAATACAACCAGAACAAAAAAATTCTCTTCCGCTTCAAAAGCAAAACATTTCCAATATTCTAAATATAAAATTTTCCAAAACCATTTCAAAAATACATGAAAAATCATAAAAATTATTTCCATCTCCAAAATAACACACATCAATTTCAATAACTGATGAAATTATTTTAGAAATTCAATTTCAAACAATCAAATACCAAATTCCAAAAACAACGTCAAAGAGAATCACACACCACAAATCATCCCAAACTCACACCATGATAAAATGAGTGCATCCCCAAAGTCTGTTTTCCTTTTAAAAACCCCTTCTCACTAACCCAAAACTGAACCACGACATCACCAACTATAAATCACCTGGACAGAGAACTAGTGGTCGCGACACATCTAGGTACATGGTTTAAAAAACCTTGGCCTGGGAAAGCACCAACCACTAGGAGTTTCACACCATACTCTCAGGAAGCACATTTATCATTACTCTATTTTTGATCATGCAAAGTACTAGTTTAAACTAAGTATCATACCCTATCCACAACGAAAAAAAGCCAAACACATAAATCCCGAAATACCCCTGGTTACTAAAAGATCGCAATGAGTAAGAGTTTTTTATACTCTTCCTGCACCTACTAATCGTGTACCGACTGTCCTATCTCTGATCTACCAAACACCCCAAATAACAAGAACAAAACTACCTTTAATACAATTTTGTCACAAACCAACCCGGTTCGCCCATAATGTGGTCACCTGAGCCAATCTGCAGAAAGGCCCGAGAGGAATTCATGATCTTCCTGGGCCAACGACAAGCACCATGGGATCAACAAAGAATGAATGGGAATGATTTCTCTCAATGAAATTAAAAATAAGAAACTGAAAATGTACAACGATACAATGTAAATAAACAAAACAAAATGAAAAAACAACCATGAAAATTCACTAATATGACCACAATCAGAAATCCTCGTGACCTTTAGAGTCACTGTCCAAACCACAACCAACAATTGCCCAAGGAAAATAATTTCGAGTCAATCCTACTAATGACAAAAAGACACTATAGGTGTGAGTATTAAAACTCAATAGGCATGCCCAACAATTTTATCCCAACGAACTATAATTGAATAATTAATTTTACTAATTCCAGGTTGGAACAACATTATATAAAATATAAGTCTCCAATCAAACTACCATTTCTAAAGCAAGTCAAATACCATTTCACTTTTCAATTTAAAACAAACATTAAGGTTTTAAGGATAAATATGCATTTCAATTTAAAAAAAATTCTGTGAACAATTTAAAATTAAATTTCTTTTTGTTAAATAAGATGAAAATAATACCCACACAGAACAAAAAATTGTGGAAATAGAAAAGTGGCATACAGGAGCCACTGTCACGACCTGTCCCCCAATGCCCATGTTGTGACTCTCCAACACAGCCTTCCATAGGCTAGGGTAATGTGACTAGCACCGAAAGGTAAACTCGCTAATTTGGGAAGGAATTGACATAAATCATCTACAATCACATGGTCTAGGAATAAAACAAGATTCAACCTTGAAGTAAAATGTTGTAGAAAAATAATGCTGAAAATATAAATGTTCTAGAATAAGATCTCAACTATAATAGTACAAGTAAAACTAAAAATAATATAAAAATGAAAGAAAAATGAAAACATCTACTAGGTCATCCTTTCAGGTTATACCTAAAGTGTAGATATAGATCGCCTCATCAATACTCCACATCTGTCGGTATCCTTTTCATCACGTCACACCAAATGGTCAACCTCCAAGCACCATCCAATTATGACTCCCTCAGCCTCGATCTATGTAGTACGTCTTATGTACAAGACACAAAAAGGTGCGGGTGAAGCCCATGCATGGGTGAGTTTAATGGTACTCAGTAGGGACCCCGATACCCTGATGGTCTCCTAAAGTTCCACAATGGGAAAACTGAAAAGCAATACATCAACTCTAATTAGGTATATTCCCAAACATATTCCAATATTATCATGATATATTCATCTCATACATGAAGAAAGAATACCACAAAGGTAACTACATGAAGATATAAGAATCAACTCACACAGGTATATGTGATGTAAAGAAGTATAAATTATTAGTCACGATGATAGATAATCATACTCTATCAGGAGGCATTGTTCGTGATTATATAGGGTCTGACCCACACAAGATCTATAGGTATTAATCCCCACTATGACCCACAAAGGATCGGACCCACATAAGATCAGTATGCGCTCACCCACACAGGATCACTGAGCACTGACCCACATAGGATCAGTATGTCCTGACCCACACATGATAGCTGAGCACTGACCCACATAGGATCTGACACACACAGGATCAGTATGCACTGACCCACACAAGATCGCTTAGTGCTGACCCACACATGATCGATAGGTACTAACCCCCACAATTACCCATACTCGATTCGAACCGACCAGATTTGATAGGTAACTAACCTTTTCATTATCCATTTCAAATTGTTGCCTCACTACCAACTACGTGATTCCTCGCACCTGCTGTGCTCATGTTTCGTAGAATATTTCCCTTGAGATATATGTCATGCATCGACCACCATGAAGTCCCACGGAGAAGTATCCTAAAGGTCGGTCATGTAAGAAATAGTCCCAATACAACAGAAAGAATTTCAATTAGATGATTGGTCAGTAAGTTAGTATCATTTCCGCTTCGAGGGCTCGATTGAATTCAGAGTTCAATCAAACATGGTGTACTCCAACATTATCCATAATATGAGCGGAGTATAAAAAAGTGACCGACTCGATCCAAGTTTTCGGTATCCATAGAAGGTTCATCAAAAGTACTCATAGTACAAAATATATGGCCATAAAGGTGAAATTGGGTCCTCATGGGCCCAGGTCCGGTCCAACACAATCGGACCGACTCAGTCGGACCGACTTGGCCCAACCTATCATGGGACGACCTGACCCTGTTCGTGTCGACTCGGCCCAACCCGGGACCGACTATGATAAACTAGACCTCATCATGCCCCGTCTGTTGGGTCGTGGTTCAGCCCATCCCGAAAAGGGTGTGAGGTGGATCGGCTCACACAGGGCGTAGCCTACTGGAGTAGTCTGCCCGAGCTAGCGTGGTCCACCCAAGTTGGCAATGAAGGGGGACCAGACCCACACCTATTCAGAAATGCAAAGTGCAGTGCCTTTAGGTGCTTCCAAGTCACCGCGGGACCCTAGAGGGACCCTACAAACCTCAATGGTCAACCAAGGACCTAGTCAGACCTCCTCCTAGTAGTGTAGTTGTGCACCACTTCTCCATTGTGGTCGGTCGGGTGTCGGTCGGTCTTTGGCCTCCTCCACGACCAACTGTCTGCGAACATTGACTCTGGCAGCATGGACATTTTCCACCGCTCTACCACACCGCTGGCCAGATCCCGACTGCCGCCCTGATCCACCGTAGAAGACAGACCACTACCTCCTGCTCAACAGGTGGCAAGAACCCCCCCCCCCCCCCCGGACCTTCCTCATGGACGGCAAGGATCCGACCATCTCATTCTACTGTGAGCCATCGATACTTTGTAACAAGAATGAAATTTATGTCATTCACATATTCATGATCTTCAGGTCAATGGCTTCACGTCAATATGTCGTGCTCAGAAAAACATTGTGTTTCGAGCATCATAATTTATTTGGCATCAAAGAATGCGTGAAGAATGCGCAAAGAACGAAAGAAAAATGTGTATGTTTTATGTGCGGGATGATGGAAAATTTGATTTTGGCCATCATCATTGTGAATCAATATTATTAAAAATAAATAAAATAAAATCAGTCATACTAAAACCCCTACTTAGATTTTCTTGTAGGTCGTGCGAGGAAGAGGTCAAATTCGATGAAGTTGGTGACCTCGACGTTCGTCACTCCCGCAAGATGCTTCCGATCCGAGATCGAGAATTGTGTTCATTCTTATATAAGGGATGATGTTATTTGGTGGAAAGGGTGTTCTTCATTGGAGAGGATATTTTTTTCAAATGGTATCTTTTTCCAAGCTCTCTTATTGCCAAAAATTGTCTACAATGAATTGTGTGGTGTCAAAATTAATAAGATTATGTTTATTAATTAAAAAAAAGAATTGGTACATTAATTTGATAGAATTCAAGTGTTTCCTCCCATTAAAAGAGTGGTTCAAGTGGTCCCCACCACGTTGAATTCAATTAAGAGGTTTCCAAGGGTCTCGCACATTAATGAACATAGTTCAGGTGGTCTCCAACAACATGAATTCATTTGGAGGAATCAAATAAAGTAAATGTTGTTTTATTTTTTTATTCAATTTTCTCTCCGAAAAAAAATTGAAAACTAACTTGCACCCTTGACCTACTACGGTTGAGGTGAAAGTCTCCTTAAGTGAATATTAGTTTTGCGAGTTCAATGGTGCCCTAATATTTACATTTCGAGCAACGGTTCAAAAGTAATAAAACACCGATCATGCATTTATAGAACGTTCTGTTGAAAAATGTCAAAAATTCATTCTGAGAACACCGGTAATCAGAATCATCTGCTGTCATTTTTAGTGGACTCGTAAATATCCATATAATTGAAAAACAATACATCAAAATATTATGGTCTTTACAATCTCCCAACTGTAGGGTTTTTCGTTCCCAAAATCCACAACACATATTATGGAATCAATTGGGGGTATTGAGCACGAATTTGAGACTTCTTATCCAATGTGCTCTCCTGGAGGTTCTCGTGCTACCAACGGATGCACACCACAGGTGTGGATGGACCACGAAATATTTTCTCTGGTTGATCCTCAATCTCAACTGGAACCTCTGAATTCATCACCCGATCATAGATGTCAATCTCACCCTAGTCAATGATGTGCGAAGGATCATGTACATATCTCTCTAGCTGGGATATGTGGAAAACATCGTGCACCCAGTGCAACTAAGGTAGAATAGATAAGAGGTAAACCACATTATCAACTGTATTGGGGAGCTGAAAGGGTCTGAAAAACCTGATAGATAACATCGCGCCCCATCCAAATCTCCAAAAACCTCATCATGGTGAGACTAGTAGAAAGACATGGTCAATATCCTTGAACTAAATAGGTCTCCATATCCTATCATCATATGAATTTTTTCTGATCTGTGTAATCCTCATCTCCTCCTAGATGATCTGCACATTCTTTGTTTTATCCCTTACCATCCCTATCCCCATGAGTGCTGCCACCCCTAGGTCTTTCTAGCATAGAGTTAATCTACATGGTCAACTGTTCAACGCCATGAATGGTTCCATACCAATAGTGTAGTGATATATTTTGTTGTACGTGAACTCCACCAAAGGAATGTTATCATCGAGAAGCGACTGAAATATAAGACACAAGCATGCATCATGTCCTCAAGGGTCTGAATGGTCCTCTATGTCTGACCATCCATCCGAGGATGGAAGGCAGTGCTCAACCAATGTTTTGTCCTGAATGCCTCCTTCAACCCCCTCCACATATGGGAAGTGAAACGTGCATCACAATCGAAGACAATCTTATATGGAACTCCATGAACTCGAAAAATCTCATTTATTTAGTGGTGTATCATGCTCTTTATTGATCCATGTTCTCTAATATGTATGATGTGGGCCAAATTGGTGGGTTGGTCAATGATCACCCAGATAGAATCATGAATCCAAGATGTGCATGGATGTCAGATCATGGATTCCCTGGAAATTCCATCACACTTACTCACTGGCACCTCTAGTGTCTAATCTAAGCCTTCTGGAACCTGATGCTCTTCCTTCACATGCTGAAAAGTGAAGAAACACAAGGCAAAATATGCCACTGCATACATCATTCTCGGCCACCAGTGTTGGAGTTGAAGGTCCTGGTACATGTTCTCCACTCCTGGATGTATCGATAGTGGGGATGTATCGAACACCCTCAACACATCCTCCCTAAGAATAACTGGCACCATGTTACACCCAATGAAGATAATGATATGCTACCCACCTTCAAAAAATACATCAATTGCATGTCCTGTGGATATATGAACATGATGAGCTATGTATTCAGTGTATGCAAGATATATCTCCTTGACTCACCGAAGGAGTGGTGGAGTTACTATCAGAGGCTAAAGATATGTTTCTCCATCATGTTCTTGGTAGGATATCTGAAATGTGGCTAAATGCTTTGTTGACTTTATCATCAATTGTATACCAGATCTCGTGCTGATTCCATATGCTACTACATTCCCCTTCAAAATAGGGTAGACTATCTCAATTTCATAGTATTGAAGGAAAAAAATATATCATCGTTGTATCATGTTAATGACCTTCTAAGAGAATATATACAAGAGACTGTTGTGATAAGTGTAAACTGTAAAACATTATTCCATCAAGTAAAGTCACCACATCTTCAAGTCAAACACCACTACAACAAACTCCAGGTCATGGGTAGCATAGTTTTTATCATGTTATCTTAGCGGTCAAGAAACATACGTGATCACTGTTCTCTCATTCTTCAGGACACATCCATGAAGGGTCCCTGATGCATCATAGTAGACTATGTACTGAAAACATTTCTACAGTTTCCTCAAGATACGGGCACTCGTCAGTCTCATCCTGTGCTCTTGGAATCTACACGGGAATATCTCTGGCCACATGAAGGGTTTCCCCTTCTTTGTCAATGCTGAAAGGGTGCTGCAACTCTTGAAATTTTAGTCACAAACCTCTAGTACTAACCGACCAAACCAAGTAAACTCCTCACCTCCGTCACACTCTTGGGTGGATCAGGAGAAAGAATAACCTCTATCTTGGCAGTATCAACCGCAACTCCACCCTCCAAGATGATTATTCCTAGAATGTGGACCCCTCGTATCCATAACTGTCACATCAAGAGCATACCAAAAACATGGTTCTCTCAGATTGTGTACAAAACTATCTATAGCTGATATGCATGCTCCTCCTCCATCACTAAGTATATCATTATTTCATCGATGAAGAATACTATAAAGAATCTGAGGCATGGATGGAAGATCCTGTTACGGACACCCATGAAAACTACTTGGGTGTTGGCCCCACCTAATGGAATAACAATGAACTCATCATGGCCATATCGAAAACTGAAGGTTGTGTTCTACACATCATTGTATTGTACCCTGAGCTGGTGATAGCCTCATTTGATGTCTATCTTCGAAAACCACTCTAGTCCCTTCATCTGGTCAATGATATCTTCAAATATTAGAAGTGAGAATTTTTTCTTCACGGTCACCTAATTCAGTTGAGAATAGTCCACACAGATTCTCAAAATTTCATCTTTATTTGTGGTGAACAAATCGGGGAAACCCAAGGAGAAACACTGGGCCTAACAAACCACTTTCTCTACAAGTCCTCCAGTTGTACTCACATCTCTCAAAACTCTATGGGATACATCTAATAACCTGGGTTAGATATCATTGTTTTACTAGTGTAGAAGTCGATGTAAAATTCTACTTCTCTGTGAGGAGGTAGTCCTGGAAAACATCAGGAAAAACATTAATGTACTAGTCCACCACAATAACATAGGTCAAACTCTCAACATCAACTACTCTCAGGGTAAGAATAGCCAACTGATATATGATTGGCTGAACTCTCCTCCCGGTATGTCTATCTTGTGCTACAAATGTTAACTTCTCTCCAGTGAAATCAAATCTATTCCCATCAGTATGGACACACAACACGTTGCGAAAAATTTAGTCAATCTCAGCATGGACTATTGATAACTATTCAATACCCATGATTACGTCATAAGGCCTCAACGCCACTACTAAGAGATCCTAGCCGAAGCTCTATCCTCCTAGAGTTTGATCACACAGTCGACACCAATGGGTAATTGTCGAATACACTATCGTAGGAGTCAGTATCCAAAAGGATCGAGCCAATGGCTCCATAGGAATTTTTGAGCTCCTAATGAGGGCCATGTAAATAAAATAATTAATGGAATGTAAGACCCAAAGTTTCATTAATGAAAATCCCTCTTGATCCAATTAAATGTCTCTTTATGAAAAATGTTTTTATAAGATGTCAACTTCTTTAGTTTTACGTTATGATTTGTGACCATTACTTTTATAGCCGTTGAACAGTGATCATCTGGGTAGTTTAAATATAAGGCTTTAATGAACCAATTTTCTACTCAGACAAAGGAAGAGATGGCCTCATCTAGTAGAATTGCCCTTTATGAAGCCCATTTATCGGAGCTCGGAAAAGAGGTGGCGTCTTTGGGATTTTCCCTTGACCAAGCCCAAGCTGAGCTTCATCAAGTCAAGCTCGAACGTGATCGTCTATGGGAAAAATGGAAGTTGATTGAAATTACAACTCGAGCGATGTTATCCGAGCAACCCCAAGAGTCTGTCACCATCGCACACCTTACCCTTTGGTCTTATGCGGCTATTTTAAGGGGTTATGTAACAAATAAGTAGCACCATGTTCATGTACATTATTTTTTTTATATAATAATGAATATAATTTCTAGTCATTTTCGATACATTGCAATTAGTTTTTAAAGTACAAATGGTGTTTTTAGTTATTATTTAATTAAGAATTATATTTTATTAAATTAAATTATTTTTGAATTAAATAATATTTTAATAAAATATTATTATTAATATTAAATTAATTTTTTAAATATAAATGATCTTATAATTTGATGAATGCAATTAAAATTTTTATTAAGGTTTGAAAGCCATTTCTGTCAAAACCCGTGAATTTTTTATAAATGTCGGTATTTATTTTAAAAGTGAAAATTAACATATTTAGAAAATTATTTAGATAAAATAAATATTATTTTTGGAATCAGGACGTCGAAATTATCCAACGGTGAATTTTTCATAATTTTCTGAGACAGTCAAATTTTTGGGTAAAAATTAAATACCATTTAAATATATAATGGGTTTTATGACATCATAATGACCCAATGGTGATGTAATAAAATACCATAATCCTTATTTTCGGCCAATATGTGTTTTATCATTAAAATAATGAGGTTCTGGGTTTGTTTGACTTACTTTTCAAAGCATTAATGGAGCCCTCAAGACTTATTCAACACTTTGCCTTTTTAAATTAATTTCCATGGGAGTGTGACTCACCTCCACATAATCATTGCTAATTTTTTAATAAGTTCGGACCTTGGCCTTGTAAAATATTGTTTTCCTCTTTCCTTTTCCATAAACCAGGGGGAAATACCATAGGATGGTTTGTGGTTTGGATTATTTTAATATAAGGGGTCCCAAACCTAAATAATAAAGAATTATCTCACCTTTCCTATATAAACCCACCCAAGCTCCCACTTCCTCCTCACTTAAATCCCTTCGAGTTCGTCCAACCTCTGCCCTACTCTCTCTAGAATCCTCCCAAGGTGCCCCAATCTCCCAAGAAGCCTCTCACAAGCCTCTCTCTAGCCTTTGGAAGCACACTTCCAAGTAAGGGGTTTTCTTCCTTTCTCATTTTTTTGTCAATTTTCTTAAAGTTGTATTGCCCTTTTTATTTCAATTATGAATGTTGGGGTATGGTTTCGCACCTCCCCCATACTGCCCCTTTATGGTTTGAATGATGGGAGAACCCTTTCTCTCTCATTAAATGCCTCCCATGTACACACGTTACTATGCCGAAATTCCGACAGGAACTTCTCTCTCTTCTTTTACATTCAAGCAATACTTTTGTATCATGAATCTAAATTCCATTTCTATTGTTGGGACATGTATATATATGATCTTCTTACTGTCCATTACATGTAAATATGATGAGGAACCCCTTTCTCTCTCATCAACCATTTTTATGAGTTCTTATGTCACGCCGTTACGCTGCCGAAATCGCACCGATTTTCTAAGACAATGTCTTTGTGTAGTAAATACCATGCCCATTTCTCCATCAAGGGAATTCAACATTATGCACATTTACATATTGATTATAGAGTTTCATTTATGAATTCCACATTCCTTTATCGGGGAAGAAATTTTTATGTTTTATTAATCCATGTTTTATGATCCATGTGGCACACTTATGCATGAAATGAAATGTTTAAGAAGGGTGCGCCCTTTATAGCGCTCCAATGCATTGGGTAAAGTATAGTATCATGATACGTCATGTGCAATGAGTGTTGAATCATGCTAATTCAAGTGCAACGAGGGTTTACTCGTGCTTCATGTGCAATGAGGGTTTACTCATGCTCCATGTGCAATGAGCCTTGGCTCATGCTAATTCAATGTTAAGTGTTGTTGCCACATTTCCATGTTATGATTATCATGCTTTATCATGCCTTTATGTTCATGTTTCTATTATGCTCTATTTATATGCCTATTGCCTAACATGTATTTCACTCCTCATGTTATTCATTGTTTACTCCCTTACTGGGCTTTATAGCTCACCCTTTTCTTATGCATGTCCTCAGGTTATCCCATGCAATGCTAAGTACGAAGGAATGTAGTGGTCATGTAAAGGAAGTTTTCAATAAGGATTTTGTATTTCAATTTTAAAGTTTTTATGTAATGATCCTAATCCCCAAAGACACTAAACCTCTCGATCTTCTTTGTTGGATCAATTGAAGTTTTATGTAATAAAGCATGTTTAAGTTGTAATAAAAAGCAGGGTTGTCATAGTTGGTATCAGAGGATAGGTTTAGTTATTTTTGGGATTAGGAAACCCTAGTAAAGCCTTAGATACAAGACTAAGCATAATAAAAACATCCCTAAGTTTTGGTAAATACTATGTAAGTGGTTTATCAAACAAATACATCCCTGTCTGGATACGAGCAGGTAGAGGCGGCTCTGGCACAGATGTATCCTAGGGGTAAAACCCGAAAACACCGCTTTGAGCTAGACTCGAACGGGAACTGGTGCACGACAACGGGCCTTGCTGCACTCTTGGTTACGACACTCCCAGGGGATATGTTTTGATAAATTCACAATCTTAGTATGAACCTTTATTAAGGGAAAAATGCCCCTAAGAATATATGTTAGAAGGAAGATCATGAAAAGCCTGGATTGAATCCTATAGACTCATGAGTTAAAGAGATTAAGGTTTATTTATAAGTCATCAACTTTTGTCTTTGGATTACCCTTTATGTGTTACCCCTAACTTTCCTTTTATTCCAGCCAATGGCCGGTAATAGGAGAACATGGGCTAACAACCGTTGTGAAGATCAGTGTGATGATTTTACTTATGAGATGCCCAATCCAATGGGAGCGGCAATCGCGAACTTTGTCACGCTTCTCTCTCAGCTAACTCATGTTTTGAATAGAAACACTGGTCAACAGGAACGTTCAACCCCCCCCTAAGAAAGAAAAAGTCGCTATTTAAAGCTTCATGAGACAAAGGCCTCCTTCTTTTAGTGGATCATCCGATCCCACGATCGCTGATCAATGGATCAACTCCATTGAAAAGATATTCTCCATCCTCCAATGCTCTAAAAAAGAGAAGGTTCTCCTGGCGGCTTATCGTATGGAGGGTGAAGCTGATCAATGGTGGACGTTGATCAAAAATACGAAGCCTAAGGAGGAGATCGAGGCTTTGGAATGGAAGGAATTTCGGAAGATGTTTTTCGATAAATATTTTCCGCACACCCTCCGTCTTAAGATGGAAAGGGACTTCCTTTCCCTCAAGCAGAAAGATGAAGAATCTGTGGGAGCGTACGAGGAAAACTTCACAAGGCTTGCACGATACGCTTCCGGCTTTGTCGTTACCCCCGAATGCAAGGTTGACCGCTTCTTTGGTGGGGTGAAGCCTAGCTTGCGGAAAGCATTAGCGATCCGTGACATCGACAGCTATGAGGAAATTGTCTGATGTGACCTCAAGGTTGAAATGGAGATCGGAGAATCACATGGGTATCATGGGGACAAGAAGCGTAAGGTGGACTTCAATGCTGGTGGTCCGATGGATAAATCCAACGGCGCTAAGAAATTCCAGCACCCCACTTGCCAAAAGTGTGGACAAAAGCACCCTGGAAATTTCCTTAGGGGGACAAGAAAATGCTTCAAGTGTGGAAGAGAAGGGCACCTAGATGTTAACTGTCAGCAAGAAGGACCCGCGGCTGCGACAGAGGGGAGGAACACTCCGTTCGAACCTCAATGCGTTGTTCAATGGTTCAAATGCAAAGAACCGGGTCATTTTGCGATTCAGTGCCCTAATCCAAGGGTTATCGGAGGCAACCACCAACCTCCAAGACAGCAAGGAAGAAACTTTTCCATCACTTCTGCCGAAGTGAACCCCGACAACGAATTGGTGAAAGGTACGCTAGTTATTCATTCAAGAATAGCGAACGTACTTTTTGATTCAGGTTCTACGCATTCTTTTATATCTCAAAGGTTTAGTAGAACAATCCCTGCACCACTACAAATCATGGAAGTAAAGATGTCGGTGAGTAAGGAAAATGGGGCAATCATTGCATCCCATGAGTATAAGTCCTCCCCTATTATAATCTGTGGATTGAATTTCCCGGAAAATCTCATCATACTCCCTTTGGTGGAATTTGATGCAATTCTTTGCATGGATTGTCTTTCCTTATATAGAGCCAACATAAATTGTCGGGAGAGGGAAATCACACTCCATATGGAGAATTGACCCCCTATTATTTATACGTGTCAGGAGGAAGATGAATCTCCTTTAGCTCCATCATCTCAAGCATGGATATTACTGCCTTATGAGCACGCATATCTGGCTCAGATGATTAAGTCCAAGGAAGAAACCACCCTTGAAGAAATGCCTATTGCGAGGGAATTCGCTAAAGTATTTCCTGAGGAACTTCCTGGTCTTCCTCCAAGAAGAGATGTTGAGTTCTCAATTGAACTTATACCTGGGGCGCTACCAATATCCAAGACTCCATATAGAATGGCTGTTGTTGAGCTTGAAGAGCTGAAGAAACAACTACAGGAGAATTTGGATAAAGGGTTTATACGCCCATGTGCATCACCATGGGGTGCACCAGTCCTCTTCGTCAAGAAGAAGGATGGGTCAATGCGGCTTTGCATCAATTATCGTGAACTTAACAAAATCACGATAAAGAACAAGTATCCTCTCCCATGAATCGATGACTTGTTTGATCAGCTGTGTGGAGCACAATACTTCTCCAAGGTCGACATGAGGTTGGGATATTATCAAGTAAGGGTGAAGAAGGAAGATATCCCCAAGACTGCTTTTCGTACAAGGTACGGGCACTATGAATTCATAGTAATGCCTTTCGGACTCACCAATGCTCCATCAATATTCATGGACTTGAGGAATAGAGTCTTTAGAGATAACCTTGACAAATTTGTGGTAGTCTTTATAGATGATATTCTAATATACTCCAAAACCAAGGAGGACCATGAGTAGCATTTAAAAACTGTACTAGAGACTTTGCGCAAGGAGAAGCTCTATGCAAAGTACATCAAGTGTGAGTTTTGGTTGAAGGAAGTCTCATTCTTGGGTCATATCATCACAAGAAATGGGATATCTGTGGACCCCTCCAAAACAGATGCAATTGAGGGATGGCCGAGGCCAACATCGGTAACTGATGTTTGTAGCTTCTTGGGGTTAGCTGGATATTATTGACGATTTGTGAGAAACTTCTCACGATTTTCCAACCCTCTTTCCAAGCTAACTCGAAAGGGATTAAAGTTTTCTTGGAGTGATGAATGCGAAGAAAGCTTCAAGGAGTTGAAAAGGAGTCTTATCACTGCACCTGTGCTCACTTTACCCACAAGTGGGGAGCTTTTTTTGGTATTCAGTGATGCTTCGAAGAAGGGCGTAGGATGTGTGCTGATGCAGAATGATAAAGTGATATCCTATGCCTCAAGGCAGTTGAAAATCCATGAGCGAAACTATCCAACGCATGATCTGGAGTTGGCGGCGGTGATCTTTGCCTTGAAAATCTGGCGTCATTATCTCTATGGAGAGAAATGTGAGATATATACTGACCACAAGAGTCTTAAATATATATTCACACAGAAAGAGCTTAATATGTGCCAGAGAAGATGGATAGAGCTCATCAAGGATTATGATTGTTCAATACATTACCACCCTAGGAAAGCAAATAAGGTGGTGGATGCCCTAAGTAGAAAGGATCCAGCGATTCAATCAATGATGAGAATTGAGAAGGATCCAATCTTCTTAGACTTGATGAAGATGGATGTGGGAATCATAAAGAAGGGAACATCATCAATCCTTTCACAAATGATTGCTCAACCATCTCTTTTGGAAAGGTTAAAGGATGCTCAAAAGGATGATGCAAGAATCCAAGAAAAAGTGGAAGCTATCAAAAAGGGAAAATCCTCAGAGTTTAATGTTAATGATGAAGGAATTGTGCGGTTTGGGAAAAGACTATGAGTTCCATCAAGTTCGGAGCTGAAGAAGGAACTTTTGGATGATGCACATAGTTCAAATTTCTCTATTCACCCAGGGAGCACAAAGATGTATCGAGATCTCCGAGAAAACTTTTGGTGGGATAATATGAAGAAGGAGATCGCTGAATATACATCAAAGTGCCTGGTGTGTCAGCAAGTGAAGGCAGAGAGGCAGATGTCTAAGGGGATGATGCAACAATTGCCCATACCAGAATGGAAATGGGAGAACGTCACCATGGACTTTGTCACCGGACTTCCAAGGACATCCAAAGGAAACAATGCAATCTGGGTTGTTGTGGATCATCTTACGAAGACTGCACACTTCATTGCTATTCGAGAGGATTTCTCTTTGGATCAACTGGCACGGATATATATCAGGGAAGTGGTACGATTGCATGGAGTACCACTATCTATTGTGTCTGACCGAGATTCAAGATTTACCTCTAAGTTTTGGAAGAGTCTTCAACATGCTCTGAATACTGAACTGAACTTCAGTACGGCCTATCATCCTCAAACTGATGGCCAATCCAAGCGGACTATCCAAACACTTGAGGATATGTTGAGAGCGTGCTCAATGGACTTTAAAGGAGGATGGGATCAATATCTTACTCTAGTTGAGTTCTCTTATAATAATAGTTTCCACTCAAGCATCCAAATGGCACCATATGAAGCCATGTATGGGAAAAGGTGCAGAACACCTGCATGTTGGGATGAGGTCAGTGAACGTAAGCTGCTTGGACCAGAAATGGTCGAAGAAATGGTGGAGAAGGTGAAAACCATTCAGCAGCATATCAAGGCAGCCCAAAGTCGACAGAAGAGTTATGCAGATAATCATCGACGAGACCTTGAGTTTAAAGTCGGAGACATGGTGTTTTTACGCATATCTCCGTGGAAGAAGGTCATGAGGTTTGGAAAGAAAGGGAAGTTAAGTCCAAGGTACATCGGCCCCTTCAAGATTTTTGATCGTGTTGGGGCTGTGGCCTATCGACTAGCACTTCCACCTACTATGGCCAAGGTGCATGATGTCTTCCATGTATCCCTCTTAAGGAAGTACATACCAGACCCTTCACATGTACTCTCTTCTGAGGTGGTACAATTAGAAGACGATCTTTCATATGAGGAGCAACTAGTGAAGATCTTAGATCGTAGAGAAAAAGATCTACGAAATAAGACAATGCCCCACGTCAAGGTGTTGTGGAGAAACCACAAGTTTGAAGAAGCAACTTTGGAGTCGGAGGATATGATGAAGCTAAGTTACCCACATTTGTTTTATTGTGGGAAAAGGAAAATTTCGAGGGCGAAATTTCTTAAGGGGGGAATGTTGTAACGACCCAAAGTTTTATTAATGAAAATCCCTCTTGATCCAGTTAAATGTCTCTTTATGAAAAATGTTTTTATAAGATGTCAACTTCTTTAGTTTTACGTTAAGATTTGTGACCATTACTTTTATAGTCGTTGAACAGTGATCATCTGGGTAGTTTAAATATAAGGCTTTAACAAACCAATTTTCTACTCAGACAAAGGAAGTGATGGCCTCATCCAGTAGAATTGCCCCTTATGAAGCCCATTTATCGGAGCTCGGAAAAGAGGTGGCATCTTTGGGCTTTTCCCTTGACCAAGCCCAAGGTGAGCTTCATCAAGTCAAGCTCGAACGTGATCGTCTACGGGAAAAATGGAAGTTGATTGAAATTACAACTCGAGCAATGTTATCCAAGCAACCCCAAGAGTCTGTCACCATCGCACACCTTACCCTTAGGTCTTATGCAGCTATTTGAAGGGGTTATGTAACAAATAAGTAGCACCATGTTCATGTACATTATTTTTTTATATATAATAATGAATATAATTTCTAGTCATTTTTGATACATTGTAATTAGTTTTTAAAGTACAAATGGTGTTTTTAATTATTATTTAATTAAGAATTATATTTTATTAAATTAAATGATTTTTGAATTAAATAATATTTTAATAAAATATTATTATTAATATTAAATTAATTTTTTAAATATAATGATCTTATAATTTTATGAATGCAATTAAAATTTTTATTAAGGTTTGAAAGCCATTTCTGTCAAAACCCGTGAATTTTTTATAAATGTCGGTTTTTATTTTAAAAGTGAAAATTCATATATTTAGAAAATTATTTAGATAAAATAAATATTATTTTTGGAATCAGGACGTCGATATTATCCAACGGTGAATTTTTCATAATTTTCTTAGACAGTCAAATTTTTGGGTAAAAATTAAATACCATTTAAATATATAATGTGTTTTATGACATCATAATGACCCAATGGTGATGTAATAAATTACCATAATCCTTATGTTCGGCCAATATGTATTTTATCATTAAAATAATGAGGTTTTGGGTTTGTTTTACTTACTTTTCAAAGCATTAATGGAGCCCTCAAGACTTATTCAACACTTTGCCTTTTTAAATTAATTCACATGGGAGTGTGACTCACCTCCACATAAGCAACCCTAATTTTTTAATAAGTTCGGACCATGGCCTTGTAAAATATTGTTTTCCTCTTTCCTTTTCCAGAAACTAGGGGAAAATACCATGGGATGGTTTGTGGTTTGGATTATTTTAATATAAGGGGTCCCAAACCTAAATAATAAAGAATTCTCTCACCTTTCCTATATAAACCCACCCAAGCTCCCACTTCCTCCTCACTAAAATCCCTTGGAGTTCGTCCAACCTCTGCCCTACTCTCTCTAGAATCCTCCCAAGGTGCCCCAAGCTCCCATGAAGCCTCTCACAAGCCTCTCTCTAGCCTATGGAAGCACACTTCCAAGTAAGGGGTTTTCTTCCTTTCTCATTTTTTTGTCAATTTTCTTTATGTTGTATTGCCATTTTTATTTCAATTATGAATGTTGGGGTATGGTTTTGCACCTCCCCCATACTGCCCTCTTATGGTTTGAATGATGGGAGAACCCTTTCTCTCTCATTAAAAGCCTCCCATTTACACCCGTTACTATGTCGAAATTCCGACAGGAACTTCTCTCTCTTCTTTTACATTCAAGCAATACTTTTGTATCATGAATCTAAATTCCATTTCTATTGTTGGGACATGTATATATATGATCTCCTTACTATCCATTACATGTAGATATGATGAGGAACCCCTTTCTCTCTCATCAACCATTTTTATGAGTTCTTATGTCACGCCGTTACGCTGCCGAAATCACACCGATTTTCTAAGCCAATGTCTTTGTGTAGTAAATACCATGCCCATTTCTCCATCAAGGGCATTCACCTTTATGCACATTTACATATTGATTATAGAGTTTCACGTATTAATTCCACATTCCTTTATCGTGGAAGAAATTTTTATGTTTTATGAATCCATGTTTTATGATCCATGTGGCACACTTATGCATGAAATGAAATGTTTAAGAAGGGTGCGCCCTTTATAGCGCTCCAATGCATTGGGTAAAGTATAGTATCATGATACATCATGTGCAATAAGTGTTGACTCATGATAATTCAAGTGCAACGAGGGTTTACTCGTGCTTCAAGTGCAATGTGGGTTTACTCATGCTCCATGTTCAATGAGCCTTGGCTCATGCTAATTCAATGTTAAGTGTTGTTGCCACATTTCCATGTTATGATTATCATGCTTTATCATGCCTTTATGTTCATGTTTCTATTATGCTCTATTGATATGCCTATTGCCTAACATGTATTTCACTCCTCATGTTATTCATTGTTTACTCCCTTACTGGGCTTTATAGCTCACCCTTTTCTTATGCATGTCCTCAGGTTATCCCATGCAATGCTAAGTACGAAGGAATGTAGTGGTCATGTAAAAGAAGTTTTCAATAAGGATTTTGTATTTCAAGTTTAATGTTTTTATGTAATGATCCTAATCCCCAAAGACACTAAACCTCTTGATCTTCTTTGTTGGATCAACTGAAGTTTTATGTAATAAAGCATGTTTAAGTTGTAATAAAAAGCAAGGTTGTCATATGGAACCTATGATTATAAGAACTGCAGCTATTGTGGCTTATAAATTGATCGTAACTCATTTCATCTTCGGAGCACCGTGTTCGAAAGCCATAGTTGCTTGGAGCTGAGCTCATTCATGTCCACTTGCTTTCTGTAGTAGGGGTAGACCACCTGTCGGTGGTGGCGGTGGAATCTTCAAACGTCACCCACTGCCTCCTACACAAGTATCTCCTCTGCCATATCCACCTTCATTCAGAACTCCTCACTCGAAACATTTTTTATGCCTCAGAATTCCCTCAAAAAAAAATTTTCATCAGTACGAAGAGTCAGGTAATCACGAGCCATTTGTCTCTGCCCACCGCACGAGTAACACTGTGTGCCCCTCACCTGTCTCCTTCAACATTGTGAGCCTCACACCTCTGAACATGTGTCCCCGGTTCATCCACTAGATGATCTAGTCTGCATGGACCTATGTGTCATCTACCTAGTACCTCATGAAGATGACATGGATACATGTTGTTTTGTGGAATCTCTAAATTTCGGTGCATTCTCATCTAAGAATCTCTCCACCAAATTTCCTCTCTCTAACATACCCACCTATGTCGAGTTGCTGAGAGAAACCATCAAAACTCTAATCTTCCATCTGATACCATGATCGATGGTTCGGGCCCGGAAGAAATGGTCCATCACCATGTCAGTTGAGTAGTGCGAGAGGTCGGTGAACCTCACTAAATACTGAAACACAATCATGATGCTCTTATGCAAGTGAAAAAACTCTTGAATACGCACTAAGCGTAAGGTTTCTTTAATGTACTCTTCCCTGAAAAGGCTCTTTAAGTCCACCCAGATGAGAGAGACCTCATCATGAACCTAGAGCATCAAGCTCCACTATGTTCCCAATGCTTCTTGAATAATAATGGCGTCATGGATCATCATGAGATCATCTCGTGTCCCTACCAGTGGAAAAACTCTATCCACAGACTCCATCCATTCATCAGCCACATGTGGATCTATCTCAACATGGAACCACAGTGGAATTTGGCTCTGGAACTCATGAAACATGGTCATGTGGCATGCACCCTCTACTACAAGGGGCCTATGGAATCGGCTTCCCAATGGGTAGTGGTGCTGCTGGTACACCACATGATGTTACTACTAACGTAAGGGGGACCTGTACCAAAGCCTCGTCGCTCTATGAGCATTCATCATGTACTATAACTGGAACCCTGGCTGGCCATCTGCGTGGAGGAATCCTGAAATGATATATGTTCTCGGTGGTTAATAAATTATACCTGGTGAGCCGAATCAATGAGTTCACAATGAAAACTTTTCAATACACACACACAATAAGTGTTTTCATGCACTGAGATGAAAATCAAAAGTCAGGGTCCTAGTGTATGGATATGTCATCCACTGCACCAACACTGGACTCCCTAAACTAAAATCCATATTCATCACACTTATCACTATTTCCACATAGAAAAAATCATAGTTCTAGTTCTTCTGTAGAACAAAACATCCTCTGATATCAATTTTTCATGACCTGTCCCTAGGGGACCGTGCTGTGACTACCCCAAGACCGCCTTCCATAAGATAGGGGATGGAGACTAACACTAAAAGGCCTTCTACCTAATTCGGGATGTAATTTCATTTAAGCATCTATAAACACATTTTCCAAAAAACAAAATAACAAACAACTATGATGTAAACTGCTATATAAATAAAGTGATTAATGAAAAAAGGGGAGGAAAAACAAGCCCAAATATAATGGTACAAGTACAACTGAAAATAAATTGAAAATAAAAGGAGGGTAAAATATCTTCTGAGTCATCCTCTATGTTTTCTACGTAACGGTTCGGTAAATATAAGCTCCTAATCACTCCACATGTGTCAATCTCCTCCATGTTTCCTAATTCCAAATGTCCCACCTTTGCGATCCATCCAATCCCGGAACCCTCAACCTCGATCAATGTTGTACATCATCTGTACAATACAAAATGAGGTTCAAGAGAATCTCGTGCAGGGGTGAACATAAAGGTACATAGTAGGGACCCCAATACCATAAAGGTCTCTTAATGTTCCAAAAAGGAAAAACCACAAAGCAAGTCATCAAATATACTTAGGTATATTTCCATAGATATACCAAAGTAATCATTATGTATTCATCTCATACATGAGGAAATAATCCCAAAAAGGAAACATGATGAAGTTATAAGACTCATATCACATAAGTATAAGTGATGTATAGAAGTAAAATTGATTAGTCAGGAATCTAGATCATCTTATTATTTCAAGAGGCACTACTCCTGAATATACAGAGTCTGACCCACATATGATCGATAGGTACTAAACCCCACTATGACCCACATAGGATCAGACCCACAAATGATCAGTATGTGCTGACCCACACAGTATCGCTGAGCGCTGACCAACATATGATCTGAACCACACTGGATCGATATGTGATGACCCACACATGACCACTGAGTGCAGACCCAAACAGGATCAGACCCACATAGGAATGGTATGCATGGAGCCACAGAGGGTCGCTACACACTGACCCACACACGATTGATAGGTACTAACCACCGCAAGGAACCACACATGATTGATAGTTTCTAACCCCCACAATGACAAACACAGGATCTGAACCGCCCAGAGTTGATAGATAACTATCCTCTATATTATTCGTCTCCAACCTCCGCCTTACTGCCAGCCACTAGATTCATCGCACCTGGTGAGCTAAAGTTCCGTTGAATCTATCCCTTGATATCTCGATCATTCCTCGACCACTACAATGTCCCACGAATAAGTATCCCAAAGGCACATCATGTCATAAGAGACCCAATGCAACAGATGGTGTGTCAATCAAACGCACGATCAGTATGTTTTGAGCATTTCCTCTTTAAGGTCCCGGTTGGTTTCGAGGTTTGATCCAACAAAGAGATACTCCCAAATTATTCAAAAATAATGTGGAGTGTAACAAAAGGACTATTCGGATCCAAGTATTCTGATAGAGTTGACAGTTCAACAAACAAACGTCTGGTTCTCATGATAGTCTAAAAAGGTACACTTGGGACTAGTCTTACCCGGGTCTGGCCCGGTTGGCCTGCACCTCGGCGGGCCCATCCCACTAGGTCATGGTGCGAACATACCATGAAGGGGGCAGCCCGGTGGTGTGTCCTACTATTCGGGGCCCTGTGGCGCAGTCCACCCATGTGGGCGCAGAAGGGGGAGTAGACCACCTGCAGTTTGGAACTGCAAAGGTTAGTTCCTTTAGGCACTGCCAATTTACCGAAGTACCTGAGCTTGTTCCACTGAACTACAATGGTCAGTCAATGCTCTAGTTGGTCATCCTCCAACCAGTGTGGTCGTACGCTGCAACTCCATCATGGCCAGCTGGGTGTCAGCCACTCTTTGGCCTCTACCACGGCCTAGCCGCCACATCCTCCTGCTCTGATGGCATGGACGTGCAATGTTGCTCTTCCATGCGGCCGCCCAGATGATGACTGCCACCTTAATTCACCATAGCCGATGTGCCGCAACCTCCTTCTCAACTAGCAGCGTAGATGCACACAGCCCGACCTTCCTTGTGGTCGGCCGAGTGTCGGATGCTGCCTTCTACCACGAGCCATTGTGGCTTTGTTTTAAGCCCGAAAATTATGTCATTCTCATATTCACTATCCTATGGTAGATGAATCCATGTCCATATTTTGTCCTCAACAAAACATTGTCTTTCCAGCATCATTAATTATTTGGCGTCAACAAATGCACGAAGATCGCACAAACAATGAAGAAAAAATATGTGAGGATTAAGTGTGGGACGATGGTTGTGTTATTTTTTCCATCGTCATTATAAATCTAGATTATGAAGAATCAATAAAATAAAATAAATCATATTAAAACACTTACCCCGATTGTCTTGGTGGTGGGTGAGGTAGAAGGCCATGTCGATGAAGTTGGTGATGTCAACATTCGTCACTTTCACAAGACGCTTCCAATCTGGGATCCGTCATCGTCCTCATTCTCGGATTTCTGATGAATATATTCATTGGAGAGGGTGTTCTTCGTTGTAGAAGATATTTCTTCCAAAGGCTCTCCTTTCCCAAGATCATTTGATGCAAAAAAATTTCTCCAACAAATGGTGGGGTTCCCAATTTAATAAGATTATGTTTATTAATTAAATAGATAGAATTAGCACAGTAATTTATGGGAATCCAAGGGTTTCCTACCATTAAAATAGGGGTTCGGGTGGTCCACACAACCATGAATTCAATTGTGAGGCTTCCAAAGGTCTCCCTAATTAAAGAAGAGAGTTTAGGTGGTCTCCACCATGATAAATTCATTTGGGAGGATTCAAATAAAATAAAAGTTGATTTATTTTATTTTTATTCATTTTAGTCTTCCACGAAAAACATGAAAACTAACATTCACCCTTAACCTATTGTGGTCGTAGTAGAGGTCTCTTTATTAGAATATCTGGACTGTGAGTTCAACGGTGCCCTCATATTTCCATTTTAAGCACTAGTTCAAAAATTACAACACACCTCTCACACGTTTAATGGACATACATGAGAAATAGTTAAGAAATTCATTCCGGGAACACTGGGCCTCAGAATCACACGCCAAAAATTTTCACGGACACGTAATATTCTATATAATTTAAAAAAATTACATGGAAAAATTTGTTTCTTTACAGCCGGCATCTAAACTATGATCCTCAATCGTCTGCAACATATGGATAATTTCAAAATAAAACATGGGCCAAAAATAGAAGATCATGAACAATCCAGAACGTACTATACTTATGACTCATCCTGATGACATTCCCTTCTCAATGAAATCATAATGCCCATCATCTTGGTGTGGCCCTACCTGGCCTAACCGAGGGGAAATATCCCCTAGAGGAGAAAGCTTGTACTAACATCCACTAGGCCGTGCGTAATTTAAAACAATACATAAATCATTCATAGAAGATTCACTTATTATGCCAGGTTCTAATGCCGAATAGTAAATGAATAGTGGGGTGAGTCAACAATGTCAAACATGAAACCAATCACCATGCACAAACATCACCCAACATAACTCATAAAAACAATGTACATAGCAAGGTCACCCCAGAGTCACCACAAAGATAGTTTTCAAAAACATTTAGATTATTAAAGTTCCAAACAGGCCTTAAAAACAACTCAACACCCACCAATTTCCACAAGAACCAACAATCCTTTTTCAAAACGAAAAACATACTTGGAAACCCGTTTGTGAAACTCAAATAGCCATGTTTAATCTGAAACACATATGAAAAATCCAATGGGCATTTTATGAACACTTATTATGATCATATAAAATTACACATTTCCACGAAATTCAATATCAATAAAAATATTTTATCTTCTAAAATGAACATTTTTTCAATATATATATATTTAATATTATTTACTATTTATTAAAAATAATGGAAATGAAAATAAAATAAATTTTTTTGAATATAATGGTAGGTGTAGTAGGGTACCTACCTCAAACATGATGCATTTCGTATATGACCAATCGAACCAACCCATAGTGTATACATGAACATGAATGTATACATATATATATACACCCCTAGCTGCATTCCACATACTCCCCGTTCCATGTGGGATTATGAAAAAAGAGGGAATATATTTATATATATATATATATATATATATATTTCTTACCCTATGCATGTCCATATAGGAATTCACGTTACCCATAACACAAAACCATCGTAGCGATGTCCAACACACTACACATATAATTTATTAATACAAATAAACACTTACAAAATATATAAAACACTTCAAAATAACATGTCAAGGGTTTTCAACAATAATACACTCAATTTCAATTAAGAAGTATAACTTTAGAACCAAACGCACATACATGGACATTAAAACAGACTTTCAAACTTTTAAGCTAATTTAATATACATATTCAGAAATGAAAAACATGGATCACACACATAAATACCTACATTTTCATACTCCAACTCACTTTTGAAATCATTCACACACCGAAAGAATATACAACCATGTTTTATAGACTTTATATTATTTAACAAACCACATAAAAATATTTTGAAATGAATCCAAAAGTATATCACGAATATGAACACAAAAGCCCACCAAATATTCTCTTTTATGGACAAACACACACCACTTACATTTTAAAAACTCATTTCACAATGATTGTGTAACATAATAAATAAACAACAATGTTTATAAAACACTAAGAATCGATCAACATGGATTTTCATAAAATAAAAACATTCATATCACAAAAAAATTACTAAACACTTTGACGAAATATTAAGCATCAGGTAAAACTACATTCACACCAAAAATATTAATCAAATAACATAATAAATTGATTAATCAAACAAATTCATCCATCAAACAATAAACATATGTTGTACCACCTACCTCGATGTTGGAAAACACATTACCAATGTGTGAAAATAACTACAATACGTCTATCATACATCAAGCAAAGTGATTAAAGACTATAAAAAGGTACATAAAAATTTAGATCAAAATAGGGTCATACGCGGTATGAAATCCTACACCGAAAACCTACCAACGAATGAAATCCACCAAACGAAGAGGATCACACCAGCAATGAGGGTGTGAGAGGCCAACCAAGCAAGATGGAGGGATGCCATAGGTGTGATGTTTCATATAACCATAGAATTGGGCGATTCATGTTTTCCATAGGTGCGCCAGGAAGGGAGTATGGCGGACGAATGTTGAGTTAGCCAGTGTGGGGATCAACACTTGTGAGAGGGTGAAGGTTAAAGGGTCTAGGGAATGCAGGGTTACAAGGAATAGGTCAGGCACCAAAATGGGTAGAGGAGAGGAGGAACAATCATGTAGTTGGCCACAAAGGGGAGGTCAGAGAAGGATGTTGAGTGGAAATGGAGGATGAAGCGAGATAACAGTGAGGGGAGGCTCACTGCGCACCAGGAGGAAAAGGGGGTTGGGGCCTCCAGTTCTTGTGCACAAGCACCCGGGAAGGCAGTACACTTCAAGAGAGAAGAAGGGGGGGTTTCAACGCCACATTGGGTTTCCTCAAAAAAATTAAAAACATTAAAATGAAATAATAACTACAAAACTATACACTAATAATAATAATAGATGTACTACTAATAATCATAATTGATCATAAAAACAATCATTATAATTATATTTGTATTCATGGTGATAAGAGAAATAATAATGTAATCATAAAAATATCATTTTTTTTCTTACTAGTAATAATAATAACAACACATAAAGTAATAATAATAATAATCACAATTTTATTAAATTCATTTTAAATCTTAACATCATGAATAAAAATTTAATCATAAAAATATTAAAATTGATTTTAATATTCATTTAATAATAATAATAAAACATATACGTATATATATAAACATAATCATAATAAGAAATAGTTGGGTCATATTGAAAATATATGGTGAAGCATGTAGAAGTGAACAGAGATCTAGGATTATTTGAAAACGAAAACGAAATGACTCCCCAAAAGAAGATACATCTTCAATGAACACGAAATGAAACAAATAATTTTCCAAGGACAATGAAATTTATCAAGAGATATATGATTTTTCAATGGAAAATTATGGAAAACATACTATGTATAGCTTGTTTCCAGATGGTCCTTCCAGAAGAAACATTAATCCAAACAATAACGTATAATATCTATTTAATCATAGTATTTTTATAGATATTAATTTCATTGTGATGGATTCGAGCGTAAGGAAATAAATAGTGCATCAAGGATGAAATACACATCATTAATAATGCATCATTGTAGAATAAAATAATAAATAAACCTTTTTCCAAATTAATTAAAACTGAAATCAAATATTTAGTTTTGAATGAAGGAGAATAATTCATTGAGATGGTAATATAAGATACATATTCACCACCGATATGGGTGCTGAAAGTGAGTTTAATGATGTCTAATGTTATTGATATTTTCATTATGTAATAGTTCTGTCATTATCATTCATATTAGTCTATGGAATCACATCACTCATGACCAAATATAGATATTTAATTATGAATTTCAATAACACAAAAGATAGTTTATTTCATTTTATGAATGATTAGAGTCTTAATATTTTTTAGGAAGTAAATTATTCGAGAAAATGATCTCATGTAGGCTAATGTTCTCTTGATTGATGGGCTATGTCTAATCTTCTCTATGTTAGACTATATGTGACCACGAACATGTGGTGGATTTCAAAGGAATTTTATTTACAATCAAATATATATATAATTAACATATTCTATAGGTAATAAAAACCATGGTAAATTAATACATTGTTATAGAGGAAATTTTTTAATGGTATCTAAATAGTGGGAGATGAGGATATGGAACAGTCAACTGGGAAATTGTTTCCAAACATATATTGAGAGGATGGAAAAATGTAATGGATCATGTGATATTCCCCATATCAGATATGATCACAATCACATTTGTGATTATATAAAAACTATGTTATTATACAGAAGATATATAAGCCAAATAAGATAAAGGAATAATGATTGCTTCTTCTTCAACTTGTGGATGTTTTTTGGCTAATCTCACCAAGAGCGATGGATGGAAATATTTACTATGTGTTTTTTCATTATGATTTCAACATGATGAAATGGATAATTAGTATAATATATATTACCAGTATACAAACACATACATATATATATATATATATCAATCTATACCATATAATAGCTGAAAATATGCTTAGTTTGGAGATTAAAAAATTCCAAACCAACAATAGGACCGAGATTAAAAATCATCAAGTTGAAGAATTTTTGGAGAAACATGGAATCAATCACAAGGTTTAAACTATTATAACATCCATATAAAATTTATTAGTGGAAATAATAAATATCTAAATCAATAACATATCATACAAAATATTAACATAGAAGTATCTTTCATAAAGATATTGAAATTAAATAGTTCATCTAGAATTTTTCATCTCAAATAAAGCTCTTGTATATGAAAATTATGGGAGTACTCTGTAAGATATTTTTTATGTAAATAAAACTAAAATAAATTAAATCATGTAATGTGAATGTAAATGATTTATTGTCAATAAAGAGAAGTGTGTAAATTTTGATTATGTGGGTGATGAAGGCATATTTCTTGGATACTCATCAAAGAATAAATCGTATAAGTGTTCAGAAATGAATCATTAAAATATAATTTTGATATATTATTGTATATTGGTTGAATGGGGAAAAATTCAATATCAACTGAGCAGATTTGGCATAAAAAACAACCAAATTTTGATTTTGAATGTGACCAAGAAGCATAAGGTCCTTGCTAAGATACATCGATGGAACAGAATTTTGATGAACACATAAACTATGAAGAAAGTGAAAAAAATACCAACATGTTTAAAGATACAAATATTGAGGTATGAAATCATCTAGAGGAAAATTTTTGGAGACCATATTGTTGTAATAGTGGGTTTCTTAAAGCCAAATTGAACAGTACTTTTCATTACCAACTCATGTATATAGTGATATATGTATTATTTTTACATACTATTAATCTGTATATATATTTTTCCACAATATATTTGTTGTTTCCATTTATTAATTGTAATATAGAAAGGTCGTAGCATATCCTAGCATATAATGATAACCTCGAGATACCATTTCATTAATTTTAAATGTATGGCCTCTAATGTAGATACATCATATTGACATTACGCAGTTGATGTAAGAAAATCTGGTGTTGGGAGATCATAATTATTGTTGATTCTTCTCATAATTTTCTCACTTGGTGATGTATAGTAGTGACATAATAGGGACATACCCGCCAATTGGAACACAACATGTTTCAGGTTTTATTGATTTGTTCCATCTACGGACAAGTGTATTGGTCTCCTAACTTGATATAATTGTCATTGTGGGTCATTTTTTTATGTACATTGATGCAAAGAAAAAAAATGATAATAAAATCATGGTGAGGTAGCGTATGTTTAGTGCATCATTTGTTTTATGTCCATAGTTGAATGGTCCAGATTTTATTTGTCGCATTCAGGTTGAGGAAGTTATGTCATGGGCCCAATTGATAAGTATGGTAGTACCTTCATAAATCCTTGGCCAAGTTAGTTGGAAGGTAAATCCAACCATTTAGATCAATAAATAATAAATGAAGGAAGGATTATGACCCATGTGTGCATCTGAAATTTTGATATAATTAATGATAAAAGGATTGTATAACACAGTACATGTCCATAGATCGTATTTACTTGTTATGACAATCATTATCTATTTTGGTGCCTAGATGGGTTGTGAGACTCCACTCTTGGTCTTCAAATATTATTCACTACTAGCGATATAATAGAATATAGTGGCACACACAATATATTGTTCATGAATCTTCTCTATTATGGTTAATATATATATTGGACATGCTGGGCCCTCTATGGGGTCTTACTATTGTCCAAGTCATCAATCACCAAAGAATCAATAAATTCATTATTATTCATGTAATGAATAATTTGGTTCAATTTATTTATTAATAATATTTAAAAGTTATGTAAATATGATAAATAATATTAACTGAATTAATTTCATTTTAATATTCTTGGTTAGTTTAATACTATGTGTAATTACAAGTCGTGTTAATGAATTAGTTTTATCATGTACTGTATGTAATATATATTACAGTTATGTAATAAAATATAAATAATATTTATGATGTATTTTAGTTCATTGTAATTATTTATTTAGTGGACACTAAATAAACTGGGGTAGTGGATCCATTCAGTGTATTTTGAGAATCCACTACTTGAAGGAGTATAGAGGCTTTGAGTAGCGACTTTTCACTATGAGATTTTTATACCCTCTATCTACAATCTATTTCTAGAGAAATATTATCATTATCTAGGATGTAGAATCGATTTCATATCTATGAATCAAAGGTACGTCGATGTTGTGATCAGCAAGGTATCCAAGGGGTCGTCAGATCTTTGTGTTAGTTCCCGAAATTCGATTATTAATGCTTTACGGAATTCATAACATGTTTTTGGATGATCTATAGAGATTATAATTTGGATCCTTCCATCATTTATCATCAATGAAAAATATATTTTGAGAATGGAATCAAATCTAAAAAGTTATGTTTTTTAAAATTTGCGTTCAATTTTTAATTTAAGATTTATCCTTCGATCATATTGAGGCTGGATCATCAGAGATGAAACTTCTCATCATCATGGTGATAATAAGATTGAAAATTCCCATGACACTAGAATCTATTGCAACACTGGTACTGTCAATTAGTATCATGGTGAGTTGTGTAAATATTTTGATCAACTAAAAATAATGTTTCATTAAAACTAATTAGTGGTTATCAAATTGATCTTAATTATTTTAACTGCGAATCGATCTGAGAACAGATGGACACTTTTTGACCATTTAAATTTTTAATATTGATCGTAATTACATTATTTATTTATGTATAAAAATTAAATTCTGTCAAATGAAATTTAAATGATATAAATAGTGATTAAAAATTAGTATTAAATTGATTGGTTTTAATTTCTAGATAAACCAGTAGCCGGATTCTGGTTGTTAAAATAAAATATTTCGGGTGGAGTTCATTCCATGGTTTTTTTGAAATTATAATATAATATTGAAATAATTTTAATAATATTACAATAAATGACAATAATTACAATTCATTTATTATTATAATATTTATTATTATTTTATAAAAATGTTATCGATATAACTAGTGGACGTTTTTTATGACACTATTTTCAGCATGAAAAAAATGACATGAAAAATTTGGGTGTAGGTTTCCCATATTAGAGATTTGTGATGTTAGGTAAAAACAATATTTCATTTTTAATAATTAAAAAATAGTATTTTTTGGACCCCCCCCCCCCCTATGATCCACAAAATAATGGGTTTCCCTCTCTCTCTCCCAAGCACCGGAGCGCCGCCAAAGAATGGTACCTATTGGGGTAGTAGAGGTTCTTGGTGATCAAAAACAAACAAACGAGGAATAATAATGGATAAATAGTGTCCTTTATGTGGTTCGATAGTGATGCCTATATCCACATGATAAGTGGGGCTTTCATTCAATTACCCTCTACAGATGAACTTTATAGGATACACAGAGAATGTTTTTATATCAAATAATGGGATTGATTCCAATTTTAAGGAAGAAGCAAAGGAACTATCAAGGGATTGGTTCATTGGTGTCTCATAATCCCAGGCAACAAAATCCCGTTGTTAGCTACTACAATGGTAGGTGCTACCTGGGTTGGAAACCAAACAAAAGTAGAAATTGCCTGCTGGACCTGTTACCGACCATGGACATCCTCCCTTTGAATAATCCCAAACATGGGAGTGGCACCCACAAATATCCCCCTCATGACCAATTTGGGGTAGATGCTAGACCTACAATGTCCTTGCAGGCGTCCAACATCTCTTTCGGAATAACCTTCACCATAATGTCTTCCCCATTATCATTGGAGTGATTTTTTTCAATATTCAATATTTTTTAGTCCAATTAATTTCAGATCTAGAGATACCGCACGTCGATGTGTTTGGAACTGGAATGATATGTCGGGTTCTTACTGGGATGAATAGCACTCTGACTATCAAAATGTAGAATATAATTCTCTATACTCTGTTCCAGCTCTTATAACAACTTCTTCATCCATAACATCTCTTTGTAGCCCTCAGTGACCGTGATATAATCTGCTTATGCAGTGGATAATACACCAAACATCTGAAGTCGTGATTTCCATGGGACTTCCCCCTGTAAATTTTATAAGGTACCTAGATATGGATTTCATTGGGTCTACATCTCCAGCCATATATGCATCTATGAATACTTCCATAATATGTTTGGCTCTTCGAAAACATAAACAATGACATGATATTCCTCAATAATTCCTTAATATTCATTTGAGCACTCTATAGTGATCCTTTCCTAGATCTAATAAAAAACGATCACAATGCCAAAAACATGAGATATGTCTCCTCTGGATTACACTAGGGAATAAATAAGACTGCCAACTGCTGACTGATAAGGAACATTTTCCATATTTTCTTCTTCCTCCTCATTTGATGGACTCTGACTTATATTGATCTTGAATTGAAACACAAGTGGAGTGATATCAAGTTTTTCATTACCAAGGTTGAGTCTTTTAAGAACCATCTCAATGATTCACTCCTAAGATATCCATAAAATATTAATCCTCATGTCACGAGTAATGTTCATACCATGTATCTGAGTAGCATCTCACAAGTCCTTCATTTCAAAATACTTGATCAAATCTTTCTTCAACCTATCAATCTTGGGGATATCTCATTCAATAATAATCATTTCATCAACATAAATCAATAAGATAATGAAATCACCATCCAAAAACAGTTTGATGATAACATTGTGATCAGTAGTAGTCCTCTTGTACTCAATTTTCTCCATTAATGAATTGAATTTTTTATACCACTACCTCAGTGCATGTTATAGACCATATAAAATTTTCATATGATTTTATACCAGGTTTTCATTCCCTTTCACCTGAATTATCTCTAACTACTCCATGTATTACTTCTCCTCAATATAACCATGTAAGAATTCTATCTTTACAACTAATTGTTGAACATCAAGGTTCAAACTATAGGCCAAGGAAAGAACAATTCTGATGATTGAAATTTTAAACATAGGATAAAAAATTTCATCGAAGTCAATACCAATCTTTTAACTAAATCTCTTCACAACCATTCCGGCTCTGTATCAGGGTTATGAGATTCCATATTACCCTTTAATTATGTACACCCAATTATTCTTGAGTTACATCTTTCTGGGTGGTAATTATACAAAATAAAATGTATGGTTCTTGTGAAAGGATATCATATTTTCTTGAATGGACTTCTTCCATTCCTTCTTCTATTGACTCTAGATCGAATCATCATAACTATCTAGCTCTCCCCCATCAGTGAGCATCACATACTCATTTGGTGAGTATCTTCAACTTGTTTTGTCATTCTTTAGTGGATCTCCTAAACTATTCTTCTAGGGGAATCTATTATTGAATATCATATAATGATGAAATTTCAGAATATGTCGATATAGTACATGGTAGAGTTGTTTCATTATTGTCTCATATCTCTCTCATGCTAGTTGTTACTAATGGTGGTCAGATATGTTCCAGACTGACTAGAATTTCCTCAGGCTGTGACCATTAATCACTTTATAGCTTCACAAAATATTCAATCCTCTAATCATCGGGAAACACAAAATCTATAATTATAATGATCCTCCTACTAATATGATACCATAGTCGGTATCAAAACATTTCATGACCATATCCCAAAAAGATACATTTCATTCCATTTTCATAAAGATTCTCCAGATCATCATTTGGAATATGTACGAATTCCATTCAGCCAAATAATCTCATGTTTTTTAATGAAACATATATTCCATTCCATAAACATTGTGGATTGTCGTAGTTAAGTGTAACTTATGGAGAATTATTGATAAGATCAATTTCATTCATCATTGACTCCCCCCAAAATATGTATCGAATCTATGCAGTTCCGAGAATACATCTGATTCTCTTTAAAAAAAATTTATTCATCCTAACATCAAGACTGTTATGTTGAGGATTCTTCAGTAATGATTTTTCCTAGCCGATGCTGAAACAACTAGAGTACTCCTAAAATAGACCACAGTACTCACCTCCATTGTCTGCTCGCACACACTTTATCCGCCTTCCAATTTTTTTTCCACCATCACAGAAAACTACTTAAAAACATCCTGAACATGATCTTTAGTTTAAAAACAAATGGCCCAAATCATTTCTGGAATGATCATCTATGAAGTTAACAAAATAAAAACCACCTCTAATTGTCATATTTCTAATCATCCAAGCTTCATTGTGAATCAAATCTAAATCAATTTCTTTTCAGGATGGAATATAGCCACAAAACGATACTCTATGTTGATTTACCACGATGTAATCAACACAAGTACCCAAATGATTACATTTTTTTCCTAGCAATAGATATTTATTCGAGAGAATTTTAATTCCTCTATCACTCATGTGTCCTACGAGCATGTGCCAAACTTCTGCATGAATATCTTTTCTGGATTCATGTAATTCTCCCCCACGTGGTCTTGCATCTGTGATATAAAGAGAAGTATCATTATTTCTATTAGAAATTATCCGGTTACCTTGGGTAAGATTCCATTTCCCTTCACCAAATTAACTAACATATCGATCTTCATAAATAATTCTAGTGGATATCTGAATGGGGTGAATATCTAGATGGTGTCTCGCATCCTTAAACAATAAACATTATCCAATATTAGTTTCAATAAAAATATTACCAATATCAGTAATTTTGGGTGCACCATCATTTACTATCTTTACATGTACAAAACACCCTGAACTATAAAATTTTAAGAAATATCTTCTCACTGTGACATGGTAGGAGGCTCCAAAATCAATCACCCATGTCGAGTCTTGGCTGGCTAGACTAACCTGGTTGTCAATCTGAACAATAACAATATTTTCATTAATAACTACAACATCATTTTTTTCGGTCTTACTATCGTGATTTATCTACTCTACCTTCAACAATATACAGTCCCATATGAAACTTCTAGGATTTCAATAGTGGTGGCACTTCATGTCAGTTCTTGAATTATATTTCGATTGCTTCTTAATTTTACGTCTTTGGTCAGTGGTTCTCTTCCTCTGTTTCTTCCCTACCATTTCTGATTCCTATGTCTTTTAGTTACAGTGGACTATGATTTAGGTTTATGTCCCCCATCAATTATTTTGGGCTCTTCATTATTCATTCATTCTTTCACCATCTCCACAGTGAGAGTTCCATATTTAGTATAATTGGTTACTGACAAAACTAATGTGTCCCACATTTTTGGTAAAGGACTAAACATCAACAGTTCCAACCAATCATCATCAATCCTCATTTAATAGAATTCAGCTGATCAATAGTACCTTGGATGTCTCTCATGTACTCTGATATGTTGGTGACACCTTTTTATTTCATGATGACAAGACGAAATATCATGTTTTCTTTGTTTTGCATGTTTCCCTAACAAATATGTTTTCTAATTTCCCCTAAAAAATAGAGGCCTCATGTTCATTGGATTTTTTTTGGATGAATCATTTTTCCATCCACTGTGTGATTTGGCCAGCACACGTCCTATTGATTAAAAACCATTACACACCCACTAAAAGGGTACCAGTTGACATCATCTCTTTGGGTTTACCACTTGTTGATGTTTCCTCTATCTGCACTGCTATGGGCTTTCCACTATAGGATTCAAAAATCATTAATATATAAAATATCATCCATTTATAGTTTCCAGATGTCATAATTAAATGCAGTAAGTTTATTCATATTACTTGTATTTTATTCCATTGATGGAGTGCTTATTTTGTAAATATAGCCATAAAGATGTGTCCAAAATGGTAAAAATTCCTATAATATACACCTATATCACTGAAAATGTACTCTGATAGGCAGAGATTTAGCGAAAAAAATTCAACAGTGTAGATTAACTACTGACTTGGCACTAATGTGGTACTAACGTGGCATGCCGGAGAATTTGTCAGAATATCGGTGGAAAGTCTTTAGAAAGTCTCAGGCTGTGTGAACAATGTCATATTCTCTAGAACAGGGGTATTATAGCACCAGTGGTTTGACCAAACATTGTCCGAGACTGTCTCCTTAGTTTCAGCTCCGTTTTTACACCTCTTACACCATTGTAATAGTATCATTGTTCTCTTCTCATATATAGGCTCGCAAAATTTTTCAAGCAACATCAGTTTACCTTTCATAGGAAATTTTCATTGTCTCGTTATCGTTTCACTCCTAAACCCTCTAATACATATATGTTGAGGAATCATAGGTTCATGGGGATCATAAACAAACCAAAGAGGAATAAAAATGTATCAAAAGTGTGATTTACGTGGTTTCACAGAGATACCTTTGTCCACGGGATAAGGGGGACTTTCATTCTATTACTCATTCCGGATGAACGTAGGAGGACTCACACATCAAGATTACATATCTAATCATGGGATTTAATCCCATTTTAATGTAGCAGCAAAAAAAACTATCAAGGGATTGGTTAATTCATGGTTCATCAACCCTGGATGAAACTCCTGCCGCTGTGTGATTTAACTGTAGGTGCGGCATGGGTTGGATACCAAACCGAAGGAGAAAATGTCTGCAGGAGCTGCTGCTAACAATGTACATCCTCCCATTCAGTACTCTCACAAATGGTAGTAGGACCCACAGTACCACCCTCCACTTCTCACTGCATCACCCTGCCACTATCATGATACATGAATTAGGACTCATTATCCCTCTACTATGATTTAGCATGTCATTACAAACCTCATAAGATTTTATCCCACCATTACAACATGTTCGACACGCCGCCATAGTGGAACAACCTTGACTTTAGTCGAACATCACAATACCACCACCCAGATGGTCATCTCACCACATGGCATATTCTATGTCCCTAACTACATACTGATCCCAGATCATAACCACACAGGGTAGCCACCGCTGAGGTAGAACCCTTCTTCCTCCTAGTGAGTAGACCCTATAACACCCCTATGTATGAATCCTCACAAGAAGCTAATAGTGGTGGAATCGCCTCCCAGATTAGGTGTCTTCTGTCTCTTCACTGCTTGTAGTTATTGCAATACCACCATGTGGTATCCTCCACTGAAATCCTAGAGGCTTCCCAGATTTTCCCCCTTCATCAGATAGTGTCACCACCTCTCAGGTAACCCTTTCCCCACACCCTCAGTGGCCATGACGGCCGCCGCCCAAATAGGCCACACGAGGCCACTGTTCAAGATCCCAAGTGGATATGTATCCTCTTCACAAGCTATTTCATCTTTTGGATGTTTACGAATTCCCTTCGAAGTATCGAGCATGACTGCTCAATTCGGAATGTGTCTTGACATGGCCACCTATCCCAAAACAACCCTACACTGTCATTTTGTGACATAATAATGGTCTTCATCGGTTTTGCATGACCTTGTTTGAGCAACTGTGGGGTCTGAGGGATAGGGTAATTCAAAATTAATTTTTTTAGTCAATTTAAATTTATAATTAAATTAAAATAAATAAAATACTATTTTGGGATTAAAATATATTTTAATACCCAAGTAAATTTTATTAATTTTGGTAATGAATTTAATTGATTAATTAATTTAATTTTTGTATTAAAATTAAATTAATAATCAGAAATAAATATAATTAAATAAATTATTTTAATTTTTGATTCAGTTATTTTATTTAGTATTCCTTGTAATAATGTATTAAAATTAAATTTTTATCACAATTATAATTATATCGACCAGTCATGAGTAATTAACCTCACATCTGTATTTATGATTTAAATTAATTAATAAATTATTTGGATACATGCGGTGGCTATAATTAATTAATTATTTTCGATGGTATACATATTGTATTATTTTCAGTCAATGTATATAAGGTCAGTCATGTGCAAATTTATCGATTTACATAGCACCCCTAGTTCCCCTCACCTCTATGTGAGTCCACTTATACCATCGATGGAGATGATGTATAGCATGGACCCCACTAAGATGAGGATTTATGCTATGATGAGGATGGTGTTATATGCAGACAATGCCTTGTTGAGGAAAAATTTGGATGACAAGTTGATAGACAGGGCGGGATCGAGCTACATCACGAGTCAAGCTATGACTCAAGTATGTTATCCCAGGGTCCCGGTTAGTCCATTGAGATTAAATGAATCAAGCAGTTTTAGATGATCAATAAAAGTCGACTAGTTAATTTTTTTTTATGCATTTATTTTTTATTTAACACAGTTTATGACAATCGGAAAAAAATAAAATAATAAAAAGTAAAATTCATAAATAATGGATGATTTTTTTTATTAGTGTTTAATTTTAAAAACAACAACAATGATTGATCATGATTAATATAATTTGATTACATTAATTGAGAAAAATATAATTCCCATAGAGAAATATTAAATCACTAACCACATTCTATCATTCAAATTTGAACAAAATCAGGTGTCTATGGTGCTTGTTATCCAAATTTGTGGTTTCCTCATACTACCAAACTGTTCTTGTGAGAGTGATTGGATGAATTTAATAAATTTTCTGAAAATATATAACCAAGTATTACTTGTTTTTATATTAGGTATAGGTGTTGATGGAATCAAATTACTGATTTTACAATCAGAGTCTTCACCCGACAGACATTGGAACTGCATGTTGACATTTTTGGCCAATCAAACTCCTTCCATGAACACTCTGAGTAGTGGCAAAGAAAAACCTTGAATACTATGAATGGAAGCTTAATAATCATTTCTATTAAATTAATCATGCTATAGAGTACTTGGATTCATGTATACAGGTTTTCCAGAATATGATAAAATAGTTGGATAGATTTAATGATTTAATTAATTATTCAATATTGTCTAAATTAGTAATAAAGATGAAATATAAAATACATTAGATTTTATTTTTGTATGAAATGGAAATTAAACCCAAAAATACAATATGATAAATATTGGAATATTGTTTGTCCAAACTAGACTGAATTTCCATGTGTAGTATATGCTCTAGAGCACAATACTATGATATAAGAAATTCAAGGAGATGGTGTCTCTGTACCTGTTATTCCATATCAAGAAGAGCGAGACTAATAGATTATTAAAACATGATAATTTATGAAGAATATGTTAGTTATTTCATAATGTTATCATCTATATATGATGTATAGTATGGATATATACATTGGTACATGGATGATTTTACATGTTGTCTCATAAATGATATGTTAGGGAGGAGAAATTGATGTAAGATAAGAATGTGATAATTACACTAGCTATCTATAAATATGAAATATATACCATGATCATTCATGAAACCACGTTCATATATCTTTTCACCCTTTTAAACTATTTTTTAATATTAACAAACAGATAGGATAGAGGAAACATTTCATTACCATTTGGGTAAGGCTTTCCAAGTAAATAACAATATTAAAGGAAGATTATTCTTTAGCTTATATGGTAATCTAGTTTACGGAAAAGATGATATGGAAAATGAAAAGTGAGATTCCAAATACACATCCACAACATCTTTCAATTATAATTGGTTGATTATTAAATAATAGGTATTTGTTCAACATAACATCAAATAATTTGATTGAATATTAATTCAACGATTTCAATTGAAGAAGTAAATACCCACTTATTCATAAAGGTATATTGATCTATAAAAATAAATGTGAATATTATACTTATTGAGTATTTAATACATTATGTTTCTCACATATATGTGTTGAAATTCAGTAACCAAAAAAGTATTAATAACATAACTATAAGTAAATGGTATTATCTATGCAGCTGAGAAATAGTGGTTCCTAATTCAGTAGTAAGAAACACATAAATTCAAAATTTACATGTTAATGATTCACGTCATGTTATTGTTAATTATAACCAAATCATTTTGTCTGATGTGTCCTTTGGAAGCAAGAAGATATTAATCCATTTTTATTAATGAATTTTGTTTTCAGTTTTTTTATACACAACCAATAGTTTATTGACACATGAATCATAGGCAATACATGGTGAATATAATTTGAATGTCTTATATAGCCAATTTTTTATAGATAATTCTATGACAATTTATAAAATAAAAGTTGATTTCTAGGATATAAAATGATTGGTATTTTGACTCAGTAGGGCTGTAGACCATATATATTATTAACTAATATACTTATTTGGTTTGGACAAAGAAAAATTCATAAATAAAAGTATGATACATAAATTATGGAATTAGTTAGGAAAGAGAGAACAAACTCATTCAATGGTAAGATGGTGTTAAATATACTTTATAATAATCCTTTAGGTATTTACTTAATGATAATGTAACGTATGATATTCATGGTCCGAATGTATGAGTTTCTTCAGATAGGCATGTTGAAGAATATCTTTACCAAGATTTTATCGATCAATATAATGTAGTGTGGAGTAATTCCTAAACGCACATTACCTTATCTACATCATTGTATCGATGTTAAAAAGGAATACCAATGATGTGTTTTATGTATTAACATTGATCAATAAAATTAAGGGTGGAGAAATTCATAAATTCACATTTTATATATCAGAGTCATGATATAAGTAGTATCAATTTTTCAAATCATAGACACATCAATTATATTTCATGAGGTGTGTTGAAAATAACAATTATATCACATAACTATATGCCAACTATAATGTCCAATTGATATGATAGAAGTCATATAAAAGAGGAAATACATAATGTCATAAGATCATGTGTTTGTATTCAAAATATTTTTATTATATAAAAAACATGCATCAAGCCAAACACAAAGTGTATTTGTTGTAATTATGCTAAAAGATTCGTATTAGATTATACAAATCCTTATGGTATAAATTTTTTATCCATGAAATATACTACCACATTATAATATAGTTCAAAAATATATTTGAGATAGTGTGATCCATATTGTAATGGGTATCGTCAATTCTATGAGATGCACATGCAGTTGGCATTGGAAAAACATCCACAAGAGGTGTAGAGGAGAAATGTTCAAGAGACGCATACTACAGAGTAAGGTTGAAACCATAATAATGGTTTTATATTCACTATATCTGGTGATACATTATTAATTAAGAATAATAATTCCAACAATTAGGTAGTATATTTAAATCATATAATATTGACAAGGAAAGTTGAAAATCAATATTGGATTCCACGTATCAAAGTTAAAATGATGTTGTTATTTTAAAGATTGTGGTAGATTTCATGTGAGATGATACATGGATGGTATAATTGTGTTACGAATAAGGAATTATTTGTCATACCAAGTCATTACGCCTAAATCCATTAGAGTTTTACTTGTCTTAACTAATACCTATGATCATTTTACTGTGCATTGGATTCTATGATGAACTTTTGTGTAAGGTTTCTATATGATGAAACAAGAAAGGGTTAGGGACATCATAGATTTTAAATAATGGTGAATGTTATTAAAACTAAATTTTTGGTTATAATACACAACTTTGGAAATAGCCTATTTCCATGGTCGAATATCCATGGTTTTCAAAATTGTGTTTATAAGTAGGCTATGGCCTTAGATTTAAGAAAACCATGGCCATAGGTGTGGTCTATAGGCCCCATTTTCAAAACTATGTCTATAGACTATTTTTAAAGCGCTACAACTACAATTTTACTAAAACCATAGTTATTGCACACACCTATTACCACAGTTTTGAAAAATGTGGTGACAGGTCTCCTTCCCCTGTGGCGGTGAAAAATTGTCCTATAGAAAGAAGTGTAATAATCCCTCTTGCTGAATTTTTTATGATATCCCCCTAGTTATTAATAATATATAAAAAATAACACACACACACACATATATATATACACATAGATATTCATGGTGTATTTTTTCGTATGAATCCTATTGGTGACGTTTAGTGATCGAATTCGATCGGTAACATATTATTTTTGGGTTATAGCCTCAATTTTCTATGGGTACAGACATTGTTTTCAACTGTGCAAATAACACCTATAGACATGGTTTAAATTGTGTTCATAAGTCAACATCCATGGTGGAAAATGATGAGGTCTATTTTTGGAGTTTTAAAATCCACAACAATGACCCACCTATTTCCATGGCTTAAACTATGGAAATAAGTAAGACCCTATTCTGATGTCCATAGAAGCCACAATTTAGGAAAACCGTGTCTATAGGATATGATCATTGTTTTGGGACCAATTGACAAGGATTTCAACCATTTAAATATGATAATAATGTAGTAGTGTTATTAATCTAGATTATTGAATATTAATTTGGAATGATTGTTTTCCATCTGACTTATAGAGGATAGAGGGAGTGCCATTTTATTTCATGAATAACAAGATCATAAAAATTTGGAAAAAATAATTTGTATTAATGTTATTTATGACAATAATGAATGAATATCTACACATATTTACTAAAATAAAAAACCTATTTTCATGGTAATGGGATCTACATAGGTACATCTAACAGTTTCATAGACATATTCAATTATACATTATATTGAAAAATACATGACATAGCAATTCAATAGAATAATTTTTTACAATGTCACATCGAATAAATCTATCCAAGATGACATGAAAAGTCGTATGAGGGGATTAAATGTTGACTCATGTTATATATTCATTTGTGATGGATAAATCATTTATGCTATTATATGTACAAGATTTTATATTTATACCATGTATTTTTTAGATGTAGAATATAATTTAATTCTACGATAATTGTAAGCAAAGTCGTCAGAACTATCTAATTGTTGTTGAGAAAGTAAAAATGTTTATTGACTGGTTTGTGAAAAGAAAAGTATAATATATTTGGTTAGACACAAACTAGTTTTCCTTTGGATCAATGTGATATAATATTATAGATAATCTATGTGTATTAGAGAGAGAGAGGATCATATAGGCCAATGGTATCGAAATTTACAAATACCAAGTGTGTTACATCATCTGATATAGCTAAGAAGTAGTTATTAAATGAAACGATTTGATCATGCTCATTGAGTCGCACCTATTGTGAAAGGATTTATCATATTGATATTTTTTTACAATTCCTGACCATGTTTATAAGTATTAATAGTGTATAAAATGATATACTCAGGGATACCATTTTGTGACAAGTTCCACAAAAGGATATTCAATCACATATAATATAATATCCATTAGGTGAATAAGTGGAAGACCTAGAAACTAAATCTATTGCTTAATAGAAATATTATCTTTATCATGTGAGTGATAATTAGATTTTTTGTAAGTAGGATCTTGTGAAAATTGGAGTGATGTAATAGTGGGTTCCCTATAACAAAATTGAATAGTAATTTGTATTACCATAAAATTTTTATATTGATATATGAATGATATATAATTACCAGTATAGTCTAGAAATTTTAACATCTAAAATTTAATGGTAATTTCAATATATAAATTTTCCTATAAAAAGGTTATAGATTATCCAATTCTATAATAAGAACATTGAGATATGATGACATTAATCATTAATAAATACTTATGGTGTAGATATTTTAGACTCAATGGACATTTTTGATGTCAAACTATATGTTATTGGGTGCTCATAGGCATTGAGGATTCTTCTCTTGAAGTTTTCACTTAGTGAACTCAAGTAGTGATATTATGAGGACAATCCTCTCGATAGGGACACCTCATCTTTTGTGTGTTATTGGTTTTTCCTAGCTACAAATATGGGTATTTGTCTCTTAAATAGTGATCAATATCATTTTTTGATATTTGACCACTTACATTTATTCAGGTTAAATACCATGATGATGAAATTTTGGAGTGGTAGCTCTTATTGGGTGAATATTTGGTGTTATGGCATTCGTTGAATAGTAAAGATAAGGTTTTTTTATTCTGAGTTAAGAATTTTATGTCTTGGGAATCGTTGGCCAAGATGTTAGAACCATCATAAATCCTTGTCTAAGGTAGTTGGATTGTAGATTTTTTATAAATTAGATGTACAATTAATAATGAAATTATTGACAATGACACAAGTGAGTGTATTTATTAAGATATATTTACCAAAAAAGAGATTATATTAAAAAATATGTATCCATATGTTTTTTGTGATTTTGATGACTATCCTTTTCTCTTTAGGGGAATTGATGTGTTACTAGACTCTGCCCATGGTCTCTAGATATTATTCACTACTATTGAGATTAAATCCTAGAGGGTCACACACAATAGAGTATTCTAGAATCCACCATATTTTTGTGAATGTGTATATTGGACATGGTTTGCCAAACCATGGGGTCCGAGTGTTATCTAAGTCAACAACCACCGAAGAATAATTAAATAAATTATTTTTCACGTAAAGAATATTTGGGTTGTATTTATTTATTAGAAGTATTTAAAATTTATGTAAATATGAAAAGTAATATCCATTGAATGACTATTATTTTAATGTTATAGGTTCATTTAATACTGATTGGTAATTACTAGTCTATTTAAAGACTTGATGTTATCATGTAATATATTTCTTTTATTTATCGGACATTATATAAATGGGGGTTGGGTTACCCTTCTATGTATTTTTAGAATCCACTATTTAAATGATAAGAGTGGCTCTTGCTAGTGACTATTCAATACAATATTTCCATATACTATTTATCCACTCCAATATTCTAAGGAGATAATATATTTATTCAGATGATCATATTGAGTTCAACCCCATAGATCGAAGGTACTTCGATGGAGTATTCATCTAGGCATCGATGGTGTCATCAGATCTCCATATTACCACCTAGAACTCAACAATAAATTATATCATATATTGTTTAATCATGTTGGATGATATAAAAGGATTTTTCTTTGCATACTTCAAGAATTCATCACTGGTGACAAGAAGATGTTGATCACAGTTTCAGAAAAAAAAAGAATGTTTTAGATTTTATTGTTGTTATTTGTTGAATTTTTGTGAGATCCTCAGATTATAACAGGGATCGATTCCTCAAAGGTGACAAGTCTCATCATCTCATTGATTAAAAATTTAAATATCCCAATCCTATAAAATTTAACGGCTTCCTCGAAACCTTCACTTATAACCCTAGTTCATACAATAAGAAATAAATATTGATATTGAGAATCTTTTAAATTTTGGAGGGAAAGAAATATTTTAATGACACATTAAATTATGAGAGTTAGGTTAATGAAATTAATAAATATATAAAAAAATTAGAAAATTGAGATATGGAAAATTATCCCATGGATATGTTAAAATAATTTCATTAGAACCGAGTGGGTGTTCTCATAAAATCTGAATAAATATGGAAAAGTGATTTTGTTAAAAACATAGATTGTGTGTAAGTGGTATTCTAAAATTAAACACATTGACATTGATGCGATGTTTTTTCTCATAGGAAAACCTATATGAATTATTTTATTCACTTATATTGTGATTAAAAATGGTTTCAATGTATATAAAATGGATGTAAAATATTCTTTCATTAATATTTTCCATGAAGAGGAAGCATGTATTGAGTCACCAAATGTGTTTATCATTTATAAAGAGGAAGAAAAGTTGTGTTGACTAAAGATTGATTTTTATGGATTCAAACCAGCAATAAGATCATGGGATTCTAGTATAGAATAATGATTAATGTTTTTTAATTTTAATATAGGTGGCTTTTATCACAACAACTATATCATGAAGGAGAATTAGCATCGATTGATGGGGACTATCTAAATTGGTGATATAATTTATAGAGTCTTATATGAAAAATAATTCTAGTATATTTCATAACCCATGATGTGAAAATTTTTGAGGTATTTAATTGATGAAATTTCATTCTTCCTTGAGTTAAATATAATTTAAAGTATGTATGTGATATAAATCTCTCAAAAAAAATATTCCATGTGGGTTTTAAAAACATTTCAAATGGAGGGTATTTTTTCCATAGAAACTCCAGTGGAAACATGGCTGAAATAATCAAAATAATAAAATTAAAATAACGTCCATGTGACTTCTTAACATTAAATCTCAATAGTATATTACTCTATTTTAGGATCACTAAAACAGATTTCATATTTTCAATTTGTTTTTTAAAAAATCAAATTGATCCCAAGGAAATATACAATAAATTTACCGAATAATGATTTAATATATTCATCATATGATGGAATATAGTTGTTATATCACAAAAATTCACAGAAAATAAATTAGGATTTACTAATATTTATTGGAGTAGTTTAGTAGATGAATTCAAATCAACAATATGTGTCAATTTTTATCATTGGAAATCATATATAATATTTCAAATAATTAATCGTGATTTTATATCCTTGATAATTGTGGGGGAAAATATATTTCCCCCATTCACGCATGAAGCCAATTTCTAACACTAACTTGATGATGTTGGTGTTAAATTTATATCTCATAATCTAATAATTTCTGTAAATTATCATTTGAACAATCATATAAAAATTATATTCATAATTATATGATAAGGAACAATTATATCAAACAAAATTTCATAAAGGATATTGTGGAAAGAGGAATTTAGTGTTTGGAGTATACATAAACTAATGTTCAAGTAGATAATAAAGTATCAAAATCACAAACCAAAGGGGTGATTTATAATAATAGTTGGGAGCTTTGTGTTTAACAATATCCATCCACTTAATTTACTCTAAAGTTAAACCCACACTCTCCTTGGATGATCTAAATAGCAAGGTATTTTCTCTCACATGTATTTTTTTATTTCCAACCCTCTATTTAAACATTTTTGAGAAGTGTTCTCTTTGGGTGTTACCAAAGGGAGAAAGTTATCAAAGAGTATCTAAAATGGAAAGAAAAAAAGATAGAAAATGTGGGAGTGTTTGTCAATGAAAAATTAAGGGGATTGATGTAGTGGTTGATATGATTCAATGGTGATAGTGAATTTGTTTTACTCAATTCTTCATTCCCATGTTGAGAATGGATTTTGTGGGATTAGAATTGGTGATTGGTGGACAATTAATACACATTATTAAAGTGGAGGTTCCACGGGAGGATTAATTATCTCCTATATCATTTGATGTATTATCAAAAAACCCATAGGAGAATATTGTTAGACAAAAATTCCTATTAGGACTTAATGTGTTGATCTCGTTTACATGGATGGAGAAGTATTCCTTCTAGAATGTAAAAAAATAAGGTTCTTAATTTAGTTAAATAATAGATTCACAGAATCTATGTTCAAACACTTGTTAATGGGAACAGCGAAGGTGGAAGATTTCCTAGGGGGACCATTCCCATTTCATTGGTTGTGTTGTGAAGGAAATTCACATAAATTGGAAAATAAATTTGGACAACATCCATTTTCATCCCCATGTATTTATCTATTTTCCCTTGTCCAAATGGGAGATAATGGTGATAATGACCATTTTTTTGGGGAGTATGGTCATCTGATTGACATATAACAGAAAATATAGATCACATATTATCTTGGACATGGAGTGGAAATTATGGTCTAGATGTGTAATGAATATACCTGGAAATGGTTGATACCATGTTGATTCACATGGTGTGGTAGAGATTGGTTCATCCAATGTTCCACAGGAAGACACACTATGATCATTTCAGATTTCATGGCTTCGATCATTTCTACTTGTTGTAAATAGATTTAGTGGGATGCTATACCTATGGGGTTTTTTTGGGATTAGGAAAAATGGGAAAAAAATTCACCACCATGTGTTATAATCCATTTTTATTTTCAAAATTTAGGATCCAAAAAAATTATCGCAAGAATAATGGGAATTTATTATAGTTTGGACAGCCAGTTAGTGGATGGTTTTATGTTATTTTGTGAAGTTAATTCATATATGTATTGTATAGATAATGGTTATAAACACTAGAGAGAATTTTTAAAAGAAAATGAGGACCAGGGAAAAAGAATTAAATTATTTCACATAATTTTGATGACTATGAATGGTTCAAGAGTGGGGGTTTGTTTTATATCTTTCTTATAATATTGAAGGTCAAATAATGTTCTTTTCAGTATTTACGTTCAAACTGGATTTCAAAAATTAATTTGTTGAAAAGAAACTCCATTTTTAGTATATGGTTTCATCATCATCATGTGGAGAAGATAAATATAAAAAAGATGAGTTGTGATTTTGATTTTGAATAAGGGTAGTAAGTTCCCAAATAGTTCTTATTATTAAACAAGGAGGGTCAGTGAGACCACTATAATTTATACGTGTTATGCAGTGACATTCAATTGAATATTATGAACATATTTTTTTCATGAATTTTATTTAGAGTAGAACAATACAGGTGAACCAATTATAATACATCATGAAATTTACAACATTTATCACTACTTAATTGAATATATAGTGAAAAATAAAATTGATCATCAAAGTTAGAGAATAGGTCCTTTATTCAAGGAATAATCATTTGAATGATTTGTACACTAAGTAACTCCTATTATAGGTTAAATCTTTTATAAGGATAAAACAATGATATTCTATAATTTAAAAAAAATTGGATCACCGGTCATATTAGATGAATAATAATAAAAAATTCTCCACTTATTTCATTTCTTGATAACATTTAAATTAATTTACAACAAAATTGATTCCTCATCCTTCAACTCCCCTTCCAAATTTCATTTCTACTATTAGAATATGAAAATATTACTTAATTGGTATTCATATAATCATTAGTATATTGAATATATTGGTCACATTCTCTGAATGTATCCCCCAGGCAATAAAATATTTTATTATTATTTAAATTTTTGCGTATTGTTTTATATTTTCTTCTATCAAAAAATATTTTCCATCCTAATTAATGTTTCATTTCTTTATAGTGTTTACCTCCCTTTATTCAATCCTAAATCATTATAATTAGATATTTTTCTAGTAGTTATAATACAATTTTTCTATGATTTCATATCACCAATAATACCCTTTGAACATTAATATTTCATATGGATAATTATAATTTTATATTAAAATTCCATTTATATTGAGTATTAATTATAGAATTTGATTTCCTCTTGTATTGGGTAACATTTTTAAAAAAATATTCTCATAACATCAGTTTTCTTAATATATCACTCATGTTTCTTCTCAGCCCACACTTTCGTATTTTTTGTTTTAATACATCAGGATTAGAAAAACCATAATTTATTTCTTGTTTAGTAGCTTAATATTTCACCTAACTTTTTCTTCTAAAATTCATAGCAACATGATATTCTTCAGATTAAACATCTGATATATTGTTGGAATAATAATTCATTCAATTTAATGTATTATATGGTTTAGGAAGCCATGTTTGTTTCTTACATGACAATTGTTATTTCAAAATATCTTTCCAATACATCCTTCTTAATTTTACATTCTCATATAAGCTTTACCATGATGTTTTTAAATTTCTCAATATGTTATTTCATTTTTTATGAACATTTATTTACATTTAATCCTCATGTTATTCTTTAACATCAACATCATAAATTATTTATTGAGTTTAGTTTCATTCTCAAGATACACCTCATGTTTTTCTTTCAATATAATCCCTATATATGTCTTGCACATTATTGTTCACCCCAAGTTGATATCTAAATTTTTTTCAACATTATCCATATTGGTCCTAAACATTTTTGAAACAGGATCATTATATGAACTAACATTCGTGGAGTAATTTTCCTTATTAGTTTCTCAATAAATATTTGTTTGTCTTTTTGGAGAAATTATCCTTATATTCATATTATTTCACAATTTCCATGAAATGTTTACCCAACTTATTTCTTTAATGATTGTTTTGGATCATCATCATCATACACTCTAACTTTTATCTTGGGAAAGTATATTAAGAACTATATGATTCCAAAAAACATAAAACATTTTATTGGGTGTTTACCATTATATATAATAATGAATTTTTAATAGTTAAATGAGGTAAGAAACATAATATTCTTATACTATCCTTCAAAATCTTATTCATCTTCTAACTCACTAGGTTACACATCCCACTTTTCAATTATTTTATGTTTCATTATAGATTGAATATAAATATCCTCCTTAATCATATTATGGAATTCTAGAGTATTTCACATCTCAAATGCAACATGTATGTTATTTTTTCATCAGAAGAAAATCCATATTTGTGTTGTATATAGACACTTCAACTTCGAAATTTTATCCAATTCTTTGAGGTGATTAGATAGGGATGTATTAAACACTGATTGGTGGTGTCTAATTGGTGATAATGACATTAAATACAATTTATAATTTCATTCCATTTTATTGTCTTACCTCTTCATAAGTTATGGTGAATGGGTCCCACATTCTCTATAATCACAACTTTTCCCTCTAGCAACACATTCAAGCATAGCCACAAAAGAATCATATATGATGAAAAGGTCCACCTATCAATGATCGAAGGACTATTCTTGGGGTGAGAAGTATCCCTATAAAATGAAAATAACTACTAGTATAAACCTATGAGATACTAGTTATTAGGGTATATCCTTGAAATGTGAATTTTAGCATATCCTGATGTTTCTTTAGTACATCCCTCACAATAGATTATAGTAGAATGAAATAAATTTCTACTATTTTGTATGCATAGTTGTGCACAAAACTCATAATTTTTATTTATATAAGATAATATGAAAAATTTCTCTATATTTATCTACAATCTATGAAAAAAACACACAAAATCCTCAACCTCACATCCCCACTTCATGTCGTCTTCATCTACATTAGTTAATATTATAATTATATTGGATCTATTTCATCCATAAAAAATATAGATTCATCAAGAGTATAATACTATTATATATCATTCAATAACAAATTTTATACTAAATAACAACACTTTTGATTATTAGTATTAGTTAACAAGAAAAAAATTATCATCAAACACATACAATATTAAAATTTAAAATAATTAATATATGTTTCAGTTTCTTCAAAACTTATTAATTTTCTATAATCACTATATATCATGAATTGAAATCTTTTGATTTGTATAGATTTAAATTACACCTATATTTAAATCCCTATAATATGTTAATCAAATTAAATATTATATTTGGATTTCCACAAAAACTCTAATATAACTACTTATAACTACATGCAATCATATACGAACCTCTTTAATTATAATAAATAGGATTTTTGTAAAAAATAATCTTTAATAATATTATAAGTCTTTATTTTTCAATCCATTATTTCTATATTCATTAAAAATTCTGTTGAATATTTTCATGAATGTATGTTATAGTAGAGAAAATTCAATATCAAATTAGGCTTGTTATGATTGTGGAAATTCTTATTCGCTTTAATATTAATTACAATACATCAACTATTATATAATAGATCATGATATATGGATTATTGTAAGATCTATTAACATATAAATGATTACGTTTAATAAATAATTCATAATATTTAATTTTTATAAATTGAAATTTCATTCTACTAGATTATTGAAATTCTACTGTGTGGGGAATCATACAAGCTCATATAGAATTTTTTAAGGGCTACATCCAATACTATATTAATAGGGATTCGGTAATACGAGTAAATTTTTTAGCTTCATGAGGACATGAATCAACATTATGACTTGCTTTTAACATCCATATAACGGTTTCTCCCAACATTATGATAGCTTATCCTAATAATATGATGGCTACAAATAGATGTTCTAGGTTATATCTAAACTATAAGAAGGAAATCACTCAACATTATTCTCTTTTGTACCAACATTACTCAAATAATATGAGTTATAAAAATTCTATTTTCATCATAGAATTTATTCAAATATCTTAAGTGCTCCCAAAACTAATCTCCAACATTTTTTTTGAAACCCCTTTTTAATCTTCTTCATAGTGAAATAGGATTCACCATTACAAAATCTATATATAATTATAATATAAAAACACTTTTTCATTGAATAATAAATGGATATACCAATGTTTCTAGGATAATAACTTCTAATATTATACTATGAGAAATAAAAAAAACTCCTAAAATAAATTCAAATATGTGAATTACGATGATCTGGAACCCAATATAACATAACATATAACATGAGAACTTTTTTTATATAACAGGATTGTAATATCAATTGAATGAATATATTTCTTCTTGAATTAAAATTGTTGTTTAATATTATTATCATAAAAAGTTATTAAAATAATTATATTCATTGAAAAATAATTTATTAAAATTATAATTAACAAACATTATTGTTTACAATAGCCCCATTTTTTCAATTCCCATTAAATTAATATGGAAATACGTTATCTAACCATTAATTTACTCAATCCAACATGCTTATAAATTATTCATTTAACTTTTATCCCCTTATTGAAAATAAATAAAATGTACTTGGTAAAGTTGTATCAATAATTCTTATGAAATATTATATCAACCCCTACAATCCCAGTTAACATGATCCATGCTTAGTGTGAAAAACAAGAGGGTTTGATTTAAACAGAATAACACTCTATTATAAAAATAATATGATAAAAAATGAAATGTTAAACTCATTATCTTCAATGAATTTATCCAATTGTTTAAAGGATGATAAAAATGTGATACTAATTGTAATAATTATTTTCATGTATGTCCAACATGAATAATTTCACTCACTTCTATACACTAGTCCAAAATATAAAAGTATTAATGGGAATGTTTAAAACTTATGAATACATCCCCGAGTTCTTATTCAATCAATTAATTATTATCCATTTATTAAAAATAATTCACAGCCATTATATTATGTTATAATTTATGATACCATGTATTAGAGAATAAGGAAATATACCTTTTTAGAAGACACTCGTTCTAAGATTATTCAATATTATTCAAATGTTAATGTCATAGAAACTTTGGATGATTTTTTATAATGTTATTTATTGTATCCCATCATTGATACGCTCAAAATGGCCATTCTTAGTGTTAAACTCTTAAAAGTGTTTATTTTAAGATATTTCAAGTTATTAATTCACCAAAATGGATTTATTAATGAATATTTCTGGACATCACAACTTCCACATCTTTACTAGGGATGATATTCTTCAATACACAATCCGTATAATAAAAAATGTGAGATTAGTCCATGATGGGAACTATTCACCTTGTTTTCTAGTATTAAAATCACTCACTCTATTTCATGTTATCCCCCTGAGATCATAGATCGAATTCAATTAACATGACTATAAGGACATGTAAAATATGAAAACTTTATATGAATAAGGTTTATCATTGTTCTCATTATTATGAATAGTAATGTTGAGGGGATTTTGTTTACCAAATTTATCTACTCTCTATGATTCCACAGATGATCGTCATATTTTATTTATTTTATGGGAAGATGGATCAATTTATATCCTTATCTACTTTTTTATGTAACATTTTTATTTACAGAATCCCTCATAACTAGTTAAGTACCAATAATTCTTAAAGATTCATCTTATTCGAGAAGAATATTTTAGAAACATTGAGATTATTTCCAAATATCATGCATCACCCACAATGTTTTTATTTAAAACTATTATATTTTTTCTTATAACCTCTCATGAAATTAAAATTCAGATTGTGTTATATATTATTTTTCTTTGGCATGATATTTCCCTTCAGATTTCCCGATTTTTCTTTCTCCCATGAAATCATATGAACAAATGATTATTCAACATTTATGTACATTATTAGCCTATTTAGATCCTACCAATGAGATATAATGCGGGATCTACTTCATATCACTCCATTTATATGTATCACTCATGTTTAACTTGTTGGACCTTCATTGAATCTAATTTCCCCTCTGATTTTCAAACAAAGATGACATGCCATCCTTATTTTGGATTTTTTTTTAATAATTTTGATTCATAACATCGGTGAGATTTTTTATTATATTTGGATAAATTATATTCTTAAAATTATTAGGTCATATTCCATAATCTAATTTTGATACATGAATTGTTTACCATGATTCGTCCCTATGACCACATCCATTTTGAACGTTATAGTTATTTAATCGTTTTATAAATCTATGTGATGTTAGTAGATTCATTTGATTTTATGGATATAGAATATTATATGGATTAATCCCGAATTAAATTGGATTTATGTATAATTTCATACTTAATATATTATACCAAAAATCCAACAAATTATTCCTAAACCTATTAAAACACCATCGGTGTCCCAAAATTCATCATTTACTCTTATGATTTTAATCTATACAGAATTTTTACATATTACTCCATGATATTTTCAATATTTAGACATGAATAATTTCTTTTTTTTGAAACATCACCCATATACCTTTTTATATATATCATTGAGATAGTGGTATGATTACAATCATTTTTCCTCGTCTGTTCCTTTATATAATTTTTCTTAAACTTGTTTCAATTAAGAATACCGAATTAGTGAAAACATTTTCAGTGGGTATGGATAATACCTTTCTCATTATGGACAATTAATGTATATAAGTAAAAAATTTAATGGTATTATTGATTTAATATATAAGTATTTTAAATATATAATCCACCTTAGTAAATTTTATTAAAATACATTCTCTTTTATCAACTTATGGTGATGACTTGTCTTGAAAAATTTAATGTTTTCCCAATTTAATATCTATTTAAATACACATATTTGTAAGAATTTATTCATAATTATCAATATCCTTTCGTATATATTCACCCTCATTATTGACCCTTTCAATTTCAACATCATGAATCTTAACCTTTTCTTATAAAAATGTGTTAAGATCTATAATATTGGTTTATTTAATATCCTTTTTTTCATTCGTGATGTCATTGATTGTTTTCTAATTTATATCAAGAGCATGGATATTCTATACATATATATTATAAATTTTATCCTCTTATTGGCTGGTTTTGAGACTCGTTTTCTCAAATATAATTAACATTTCTTTATGTATCATAATTTTGTAATATTTGGTTCCATATTTCTGGGAGATCATTAAAAAAAATGTAGAATCCATTCATCCATAGCCTTCTCCAATTCATCGGATTCCTCCTCAAGTCACATGATCTCTTATTGTAGAGGTTAAAAAGTAGACAAACCAATGAAACTAATTCATTGGGAATAAATATAGTATATATATTATCGAATATAATGAAATTTATTTACAACTTTTAGATATTTGAGCCTTCCAACAAATATTTGGTAACTTTTAAGGATGGATAAAATTATATCCTTCATGTATATCATAATCACGTTGTGTTATTAAAATAGTTGAGGTATAAGGGATAACAACATAATTGGTGCTAGAAAAAACTATCTTTTCATATCCTTTCATGTTAAATATATCTTCTTCTATAGTATTTAATGGAGGAACTGAAATTTATTTCTTTTTATGAAGATGCATATATTCTCTATTCTCTTTAACAATATTATACTGTTTAAAATTTTATTGTAAAGGTTTGATATTTGATTTGAAACATATGAATCATATCCAAAGATGAACAGCAGTATATATTTATATGGAAAACAAAATATTAGAAATACATCAACAAAGAATGACAATATATTATCCCTTTTCTTATTTTCCTATATCACTAGTTAATGTGAATTTATAAAATATTCAATACATTCACCTTCATTCTTTCATGAAACAGAAATGACTATAAAAACCAAAGAATGACAATATATTAACAAGGTTCATCTCTCAATGTTATAAGGTTAATATTTGGATTGATAAGGATTCCTATGAAATCACATGACCAACACTTGTAAGCCTATGGTCTATAAGATAGTATGGTTTATACATGAAAAATTGGAAATAAACTCTCTCGATTTTTCCTGGATGAATCATATATACAAGTGTATACAATAATTAATAATGACAACATTTTGGGTAAAACTGAAAATCCATTCTCCAATTTAGTCTTCTCTATTTTTTTATGTGTTTTTTGTGTCTCCCTATTATTTTTTCACTTATAAATCAACATAAAACCAATAAATTTTATTTTTTTATAGAAAATTAACAAAAAATTCATCATCCTTATTCAACATAGGAAATATTATATATTTTAAGTATTTTCTATTGTATCTGTTAAAAATGAAATGCATAATTTATAACAATTGTGGTTCTAGGTTATTTTATTCTTTTATTATTCTATAAATATATTTTACCTATACATCTATAAAAAACAACAATAAAATAGATATCCATCTTCATTGACATGAAATTTTTTTTTCACGAGACTATCACTATCATATCTTCTTTCTCTATTAACATTGATGTAAAAGATTTCAATTTTTTATATTTAGCGTCGACTCTCAATCAATTTAAGTATTTAAAAATCGATAATGTATATTTTTAGTTCAATTAACATGAGTTCCAATTTCATAATTAGTTATTCCTTTCTTCTTAACAATGATAAAACAAGAATTAAAATATCAATATTTATTTGTATTCAAAAAACAACCACTATTATTGACCATTGATTATTTGAAACACCTAAAATATGATATTTATATTGGTTGTTTCACCTGCTTCATAACTATGTGTAAATATATGTGGTCATCAATATAAACCAAATGAATTAAAATAATAAATATATATCACATAATCATTCATACCTAATCATTAAATTCATCTTTTTTTCTTCCATGATATCTACATACATTAAAACTGCCAATGATTATATGTATGCATGGGATAATCAAGATCATGGAATGGAAATTTTCACTGTGGAGTGATCAAATAAATACTTCATCTATTCTACCTTAATTATACATCATATCCCTAGATAAAAAATCAATAAATTTTTTTAATTTAATTTATGGTTACTTTTCATTTACTGGGTTTAATTATTTCTCTGTAATATTTGTGTCTGGTAAATTTTAATTTTAATTTTGATGAAATCAGGAAATAATGAAAATTGTTAAATCATATATGCTCTGCATGAACCTTACGGGGCATATCCCTAAACAAATAGTGATATTGTCTCAAATATATAATGACATGTATGATCCTCACATGGATATGTATTACCCATAGGACTTGGATATCCTAACCATATAAAGACTTTTCCAAAATTTAATGTGTTTAGTTCTAATAATTCAATTTATAAACATAACAATATCAGGTTATATATTAACATTAAAATATAATGTTATCAACCTTATTATGGATATGTATCGACCATATGGAATCTTTTCCAAAATTAACACGAATTACATTACATATCCTATTTTTTGTTTAATGAAGAAATAACATTAAATGTCTTCAAGTCTCTCAAGTTCTTATCCGACCGTTATATAAATGGATATCCCAATGATTCTAAGGTAAAAACTTCTTCATTTATTATGTGTTAATTGGAATTAAATATCAAACATCACTACCAATATATGACTTCAATTAATTAATAAACTAATATAAAATTACAAAATATTCATATGAACTTCTTATCATTAGGAATCGTGGAATATCTCTTAAATTCATATATTTCTTCCTCACTTGAAAATCCATTTTCATTCATATTTACATTAAACATCATTGACATATCCATATCATTGATAACCACTGAAAACAAATTAAATACAAAAAAAATTGGTCTTAAAAATAGGAATAAGTCATCATCCACCCACCAGGCCATTCTTTCTTTAATGATATTATCCATATTGGAAAATCACATGCCACATTGTTTTATCCAAGGGTCATTGAAACGTACTCCCTTCGGAAATGTGATTGTGATAGGGATGAATTATTGGTCTTATTATAAACCACCCATGAGCATTCCCATGATACAATGTGTAATTCATGACTTTGTAACATGTTCATACTTGTTGGAGTCTGCTTAAGTGTATATAGTGAACACCCACAATAATAACATAACAACCATTGGTTCAACCCCCTAGTGTTCCCTATGGGTATTTAAGGGAGATCATAACATTTATATTATGTATTATTCATGTATTTTTTTCACCATCACATTCCTTCTATCATAATACTATTTCCTTTAATGTGTCCATACAATCATGGTTTTCTCACAAGGGAATCACACCTAATTTACAAGGGATATGGACTTGTGATTGGGAGGAAGAGACACCCCCTAGGGCTCTGCTGCTTGGTTCAGAGTGCATTGATTCTTGCTAGTGGTTGCAATTTGTACCCCCACATTCCCACTTTCTACATGGGAGTGGCATACATAACATCCAAAAAATATGTTTTCTCCTAGATCATAATGTGATGAGGGGATATCTATCACGACCCACCATCACTATGATGAGAGAAGGGACAATATATTTCTAGACCCTACCTTCATCAAGTTGAAAGAGAGATAATAACCCCCGAGACCGGCCATCAATAGGTCCCAAAGTGGAAACTAGCACCAAGGGTAAAGAATCTCAGAAAAAATGGAAGGCTTTGCGCTTTTTATTTAGTAGGATCAAGTGATAAGATAGTTATCACCCAACTACACCAAGACTGAAGGTAACAGTAAAGCCAAAAGTGAACCATTCCCACATTCATGTGAAAAAGTAAAGTTAAAAAAATAAAAGAAATCCCCAAATTTAAGTACCAAGGAAAAAAGAAAAATAGCTAAAACAACTGCCCCAACGTCAGAACTAGTATGATCTCGAATGATCCCTACAGTCCTCCTATAAACCTGAAAGCAGTTTTATATATGTAGGGTGTGAATAAAAGAATACTCAGTAAGTAAAACCATAGACTTTCATTCTCAAGTGGGGATGCATCCTAATTCCCCGTGGAAAAAGAGATAACCAAATAACATAGTAAGGTAATCTATCCACCCAATCCTCACCAAGTCACACTCCCCAAATAAAACAAGTTAAGTAATTTATAGTAATATCACATTGATATTTGGGTACCCCGCACCACATTCCCACTGGTTATTGAAGACATCATATGCGTCGATCCATTCCCACCATTCTCACCACAGTCCCACTGCCACACTGCACCCGCACACACCTATGCCGCAACCACACATCCCTCCCGCAAACACACAGACCGTAACCACCATGTGTAACCACGCCCGAAAACAATTGGTCCCCAAAATCCACACATCACCACGCCTGCAAACACCCAGGACTCATCTCGAAGACACTTGGAAGACAACCTGCCCCAACACACCTGGGACAACCACCCAAACTATCTTGCCCAAAGAATATTGGCCTATAATGGACCTCAGGCCGTCACAACCTTCCCAATGAGTCTTGGCCTATTCGATAAATAGAGAAGAAAAGGATCTAATAACCAGATACTAATAAAGAGTGTTGGGAAAATCATCCTCCCCCATGGAATGGGGGTGTTCGACACTAAGTGCTCATCATGAGTGGGGCACGAATAAGAAACATAAGAAATACAATTGTGTGTATAGGTAAGAAGAACTCGTCCCACCATAGGGTTTCCAAATCCAACCTAAACAAAAACACCCTCACTACTATTAATTAACAAGAATCATCGATCCCATGACTTTGCCGACACTCATCCAAGAAAATAATTCCCCATTAATCCCATTCATTTTTTCATGTTCATGTGATTCCATTTATGTATGTTCTATACTACTGGGCAATTAACATGAATAACTGCATACTAGGGAAAAAGAACAACGAAACAACAATTTAAGCATTCACACCATGTTATCTTCTAAAGTAACATAAAAAAAGTGATATGTGGGATCCCTCAACATACTAGAACGAATCCAATCCTCGAGATACAGCCCCACATGCCTTCATATTCACATCCAACAACCTTGTCACTACAGAGGATCCCATCCCCATCCACATCACCTCATTAGCACCAAGAAGAACAACACACCTACTACCAAAACAGATTTCGAAACATCCAGGTTCAATCACACAATTCAATAGGTTCCTATTACTATAGGTTAATCGGGGTGACCACAGAAGGATTGATGTTTACTGGGTGTCCATTTAACTAACCAAGTTTATGTGATTAACCAATTTCCATGATTTTGTTATTTAATCATCACAAAAGACAATGTTTCATTAGTGCATAAGGAAAGAACACCAATGTACATGATTTTTAGTGATCATAGGCCCATGCAGTTCACCACATATAACAATAATAAATGTGTTCCACAAAAATTTCAAACACACCCCACCATTATTTATGAGTCCGATTATTTTCTTTGTTAAGGTTTGGTTTCATCCATCTCCATAGAAACCGTAGCGTATTCACCCCGCATCATACCCATTAAGGATAGATAAAGGAAAAAACGCTACCCAGTTGATCATGGATCAATGTTCTCCACTTTCCAAGAACTGGGGATGCACGACTTGTAGGGGAAGAATGTCATGGACTCCAAGGGTGATTAGAATAAATCCATTAGAGGAGCACCACTTACTTTGGGATGCAGACTCAAAATTCACCAAGAATAAAAGTACATTATCCATGAGTAAGAAGAAGAAGGAATTCTTGTGTGATATAAGGGTGAGATCCCATTATTACGGGTATGGAAAACTCGAATGGCCTTAATGTCGGATGGTGGTTCCCCACATGGTTGGGCAGTTTCACATGATGGAATTAATTTTTATATAATAATTCCCATCGAAACATGTTTTAAAAGCTATGAATTTAAAGGAATTTTGATAAACAGAGGGTCACGTTATGTGGACACACAGCTGGGTCCATTTAGGGTCTCCCCACTCGTAAGAATTTCATCATTGATTATGGGCTACAAAATGTCCTTGAACTACTTCGAAAAGGTTAAAAAGGATTAAAAGTTCTATTACAGGAGAAGATGTAGAAGAAAAACCCAACAAGGGTGGGTGACACCGATCGCGTCACACCGATTGTGCCACACACCGATCAGTCACACCGATGGGAGAGCCACCGATCGTGGCACACACCGATCGGTCACCTGGATTAGTGAGGCACCGATCAGTGTCTCACTGATCAGGCCACAGATCGATCTGTCGTACCGATCCGTGAGGAACTGATCGTGCCACACACCAATCGGTCGCACGCTGATAGAGCGTCCAACCACCGAGACACCACCCTTAGGATCCAGATTTGGGCAATGTGATGGACCATGAGGTTCTGGGCCATTACATCAGATACCTCTCAAACTGTTATTTCTTTCAAGAATGAAAACTAGAACCGAAGAAAAAGAGGGGTTCCTAACAACCACCTCGAATGATACCTCTCAGGAGTGAATCTCATCGACATCGAGGAACAATTCTTTCTCAAGTAACCAGGAAACATTCAAGGGTCAAATTATCCAGTCATATGGGTTAGGGAGTTTCTTCATCCATGTCAAGATACTATCCACTTCGTGTCGCACTGACTCACCCACGCTGGTTTAATCGCTTCCACCTTAACAAGTCTTGATTAGGGATCAGGTTCTCCCCCCCCCCAAAGTAATGAAGTTTCAAACACATACAGAAAACATGGAAATCCTCATGTCCCATAGTTTACAATGTAAGGAATTCCATCATAAAAAAGTACGAGAAAAATAGATATAAACTCAAAATATCTCTGTGTACTGGGAACACTTATGTGTCTCCCATTCCCAAGTACGTTCCTCAAGCCCTCCAAGCCTCCATAACACATGAACCATTGGAATGGTCCATCCCTGGAGAACCTTCTCCTCTCGATCCTCGATATTCACTGGTATTTCCTCAAATGTCACATCAGCCTTGATGTTCATCTTTCCTCAGTCGCGAATGTGTGAATCATCATGTTTATATCGTCGAAGCTAGGACACATAAAAGAGAAAATGTACTCTCATTAGCAGTGGTGGTAGTGCTAGCTGATAATCCACTTCTCCGACCCACTGAAAACTTCGAACGGACCGAAAAATATAAGAGAAAACTTACTTCCCCTTCCGAACCTCATTTTCCCATGGTGAGAGGAATCCTTCAAGAACACGTGGTCTCCAACATCAAACTCCAAGGGTCTCCTCTTGTTATCGGCACACGACTTCTGCCAGTCATGTGCCTCCTTTATCATCTCTCGTATAAGCTGAACCTTCTTTTTCATTTTCTGTGCTACCTCCGGTCCATGAACACTTGTTTCCCTAACCTCATTTAGCACACATGTGGGCGACATGGTCTCCCATACAATGCTTCAAATGAAGCCATGCCAATGGAAGAGTGATAGTTATTATTGTAGGAAAACTCAACCAAAGGAAAATGTCACACCCACATTCCCCCATAATCAAGAATACATGCTGGCAGCATATCATCCATTGACTAGATGGTGCGCCCTATCTGTCCATCTGTATGGCGATGGAAATTAGGGAAAAGACGTAGCTATGTGCCAAAATTATTTTTTAATCCTATCTAGACTCGCGAGGTAAACTGTGCATCCCTATCCGAGATTATAGACCTCAGAACTCCATGAAACCGCACCACCTCATCACGTACCTCCATGCCGAGGCATCCACTGCACAAGACTCATTGATGGCCAGAAAGTGAGCCAATTTCCTTAACCGGTCCCCCACTACCCAGTTAGTATCATATCCTCCTTGAACCTTGGGTAGTATGTTGAGGAAATCCATTGAGATGACATCCCACTTCCACTCATGGACATCTAACGAATGAAACAACCTGCCTACGGTGTTCAACCTTCACATGCGGACACACTAGGCACTTTTCTGTGAACTCTGCCACTTCCTGCATCATTCCGGGACACAAAAATTGATTCTTCAGACCCAGTTACATCCTAGAAACTCCAGGGTGCACCGCTAGGGGTGAGTTGTGGGAATCACCACAAACTCTCTCATGCATTGTCTCTGGAACAAACATCATCTCTCAGAAAAGAATATGATTCTGACCATCCACCATCCATCCTTTTGGAGCATTACCCTGACTAACCTGATCGTGCATCACTTCACTCTCTGAGTCTCCCCATCGAGACTCCTCTACCTACCACAATAGAGAAGACTGCACCATCATATGATATAGTCAACCTCTACCATCATCCATCCTCACATCCAGATGCATGGCATCCAACACCTCCATCGCCTTCCAAGCATTTTCCGACTATTGAATCGCATCCTTCTGCAACTTCCAGCTCAATGAATCATCCACCACATTCCATGTTCCTGAGGTGTAGGAAATATCAAAGTCAAAGTCCTGAAGGAACAACATCCACTTTCGATGTTGTAAGTTCAAGTCCCACTGGGAGATGATATACTTTAGGCTCTTGTGATCCATGAAGACTATAAAATGCTCCCCGATGAGGTAATGCTGCCACAAATTTAGTACGAATAGGACCACCACAATCTACTGATCATTGGTGGCATAATTATGCTCATGGGACGTAACTTCCTAGAAACATAAGAGATCACTCCTTGTCGTTGCATTAGCACACACCCAAGGCCTTGTCCTGAAGAATCACAGAACACCTAATACCGATCCCCCTCTTCAAGAAACCTCAGGACTAGGGAACTCACCAACTTCTCTTTCAGATAGATGAAGGCTATCTCTCACTGCTCATTCCACACAAAGGACATTCCCTTCGTGGTCAAGGCTGTCAAAGGTTCTTCAACTCGAGAGAAGTTGGGAACGAATCTCATATAGTAGCCTACTATTCCTAGGAAACTATGAACTTCTGTCACGTTCTTGGGTGCTTCCCACGAACCAACTGCATAGACCTTTGATGGGTCAACCGCTACCCCCTACTCAGACACCACATGCCCAAGGAAGTGAAATTCTCATGTTCAGAACATGCACTTGGATAACGTCCCATAAATGTTTTGCTGTCAGAGGACCTCTAAAACCGTTCATTGGTTCTCAATGTGAACCTCCACTTATCCTGAGTAGATCAGGATGTCGTCACTAAACATTACTGTTTCCGACGCTTTCGCCAGGGCGCACGCCCGTCCGTCCGTGGGGGAGGACGTGCGGCGCTTCTGTTGCCCCGCATTCCCGATTTCCAAAGGCGGGTGGAATTCACTCCTTATTCAGGGACGTCTGCTCCTTGATCGAAACGGGATGATGGGATGTCGGTTCTTCCTCCTGCGGATTCCTCCTCAGAACTCATCACCTAGTCCGGGTCTCCCTCATAGATTTAATACGTAGTTCGTGAAACTCTTCCCAGTACCATGTTTCCATGGACGCCGGTTAATTACACTGCTTCTGTCGGGACATTCCAAAGGGTCCAGTCAGGGCAGCAACCTTCGGTCGGGTGAGTAGTCACGTTGAGGAATCAGTTGCGTGTCTGGATGCTGGGGTACCTGGCATGTCTGTCTGTTATCCTTGACCACAAGGCTTCTCAAGGCCGTGGAAGCCTGAGGCATCCCACATCGAGCGTGGGGAATTATATGTCATAGACACATATCCGAGGTTTTCCTCAGCTTCCTGTGCTCAGCATAGGGTATGCCGCAAGTTTAACGTCCAGCGGTGACAGATCAACCCAACCAGAGCATTAGCTAGGGTAGATCAGATTGAGGGATCCTCCTTGAAGGGATATCGATATCGGGGCCAGCCCATGGGCGACTGTGAAGAAGATCGTACTGACATGGTCTCACCAGGATAAGACAGTCCGGGCGAGAATCGGAACGGGTGGTGGGTTGATGAATGGAGTGTAAGGAGAGTGAAATGGGACCATCGCAGGGGGGGGCGACAGTGAAGTTGGGCTTGAGCCTTGATGTGGCTTCCTATGTATCCCCGTGGCAGGGAATCAAAGTCCGCGTAGTTCAAGAAAGGCGGACCTTGGTCCGACAGGCCTAGTCAGAGTACCGATGTGAAAGTAGACCCGTGAGTCCACTAATGGTGGGCTTGAACCTTGGGAAGGTTTCCTACGTACCATGCCTTGACATGGATCAAAGTCCTCGTAGTTCAGGGAATACAGTTTAACGTCATGTGAGACGAGAGTGAATCCTGACGTGAATGAGCGACGGGCGCTGGGTGTCGGCGAACCGACGTAAATGAGGTACCTTGGTCTGATGGGAGTTGGGGTTGAACCTCGGGAAGGCTTCCTACGTACCATGCCTTGACATGGATCAAAGACCTCGTAGTTCAGAAGGGGTTTTGTCGTCGAACCGACGTGAAGGTAGACCTTGGTCCACTGGGTGGTGGGCTTGAACCTTGGGAAGGCTTCCTACATACCATGCTTGGACATGGATCAAAGACCTCATAGTTCGGGTTAGTCACAATGGCTTGCCGTCGAACTGGAATTGCAGTTTAACGTCGTGCTGGACGAGGATGGAACCCGACGTGAATAAGCGACGGGGGGGCTTGAACCTCGTGGAGGCTTCCTACGTACCATGCCTTGACACGGATCAAAGTCCTCGTAGTTCGGGTTAGTCACAACGGCTTGCCGTCGAACTGGAATTGCAGTTTAACATCGTGTTGGACGAGGATGGAACCCGACGTGAATAAGCGATGGGTGGGATTGAACCTCGTGGAGGCTTCCTACGTACCATGCCTGATCATGGATCAAAGACCTCGTAGTTCGGGAGGGTGGCCAGGGTCGGTGCTCACTCTAAGCCCACGTGAGTCGTGCTCGGTGTGAGAAACAAGAGGTTTCAAGGACCTGGCGATCACGTCGCGAAGGATGCGTCCGTGAGAAGCGAAGAGGGGATTATGCGTTAGGCGGCCCATGGTGTTGGGACTTACTCCAGGAGGGAGGCCCAAAGGAGGGTGCCTCGTTCCCTGTCACGTCCTCCACTGGCCTTGGTAGTGTGGAAGTACGGAGATGCACGGGTGCAATCATCCGTACGAAATGTTAGGGGTTTACGCTCTGAGGCAGCCCTTCCCCTGCAAACATACACCACTCCGACAAGGAGGATCTCATTCAATGTGCGGAAGAGTTCCATTCCCGTGGAGATGAGTGGTGTAACGAATGTTCGAGCTGGCCGGACCCTTCGTGAGGGAGACAGGGTTGGTCCACAGTTTAACGTCATGTGTTGAGGATGTGGTGCTTGGCAGTTTAATGTCCTGCAGCTCGGACGAGGTGGGTTCACTCCACACCCCTAGGGGAAGAGAAGGTATCGGTAAGGGCATGGTCATGGGGGGTTGTGGAACGAACTATCGAGGGGTCCACGTTAGCGTGGCTATGCGAAGAAGCAATAGCCGTTAGCGTGCCTATGCGAAGAAGCATTAGGCGAAGCAACGCTACGGGTGGTATTGTCCATGGGACTTTGAAATCAAATCGTGCAAACCTGGAGGGTCGCACGGGAAGAGGAATCGCTAAGCAGATGAGTGTGATTTGCGAAGTGGAGTGCCTTGGCCTTAGCATGGGGCATAGGTGTGAGTGGGAGGCGCTTCGCGAAGTGGAACAGTGTTCGCGGAGCACTGCCTCGCGAAGGAGAAGTGTCTCGCGAAGCAGAGTCCTGCAAAGCAATGTGCTTCGCGAAGAGGAGCGATCCTGTCTTAGCATAGGTATCACTCGTATGGATTGGGTGGTTCGCGAAGAACAAGTGCTCTGCGGCTTCCCGGGTTCCCTTGGGAATCCCCTTCCTTCGCAAATGCCCTTGGGCTTCGCGAAGGGCATCCCTCTCTGAAGAGGGGCTCAAAACGAGACAAAGCAGAGTCGTCTCGCGAAGTAGAAGTACCTCGCGGAGATCATGATTCATGGGGCAAAGCGTGCTTCGCGATTCGGGAGCGGAGAAGCCGAATGGTCGGATTGTCCGTCCCATGGACTCAGAGGGAGCCTGGTATTTATAGGGAAGGGGCGCCGCGATGCAAGACTCGCACGCCGCCTCTGGTGCTTCGTGGCGGCTCGCGAACGTCAAAGGGGTTCGCGGAGGATTACCGCCTCTGGTGCTTCGCGGCGGCTCATGAACGTCAAACGGGTTCGCGGAGGATTACCGCCTCTGGTGCTTCGCGGCGGCTCGCGAACGTCAAAGGGGTTCGCGGAGGATTACCGCCTCTGGTGCTTCGCGGCGTCTCGCGAACGTCAAACGGGTTCGCGGAGCCGTACCGCCTCCGGTGCTTCGCGGTGCCGCCAGGGTTAGGGCGCTTCGCGGGGAGGCTTTGCGGCGGGGCTTCGCGGCGGATCTTCGCGAGGCAGCGCGCCGGCCTTCTTAGTTCCTTTCTTTTGGGCCACATTTTTGGTGCCAACAAATTCCCCCCCTCAGACTTGGAGCCGCGGTGGGCGAAGGGTCGAAGTCTGAGGGAAAATCGCCAAAATTTTTGGTGGTTCGCGATGCAGCATCGCGGAGGGGCCCTACGATGCTCGCCGGGGCCGCAGGTCCGGACGCGCCGCGATGCTCCTCGGTCGCCGCCTATAAATAGGGGGTCCGACCTCTTTTGTCGTCACGTGCCTTCCTTGTCCTCTTGAGCTATCGACTTCGCGAAGCTCCGTGTACTCCGAGACAGCTCTTCGCGAATCGAGCTTCGCGGCGAACCGCGGGTCTCTGGCTCCGCGTCCGCGCCAAGCGAACCTTTGGTTGTCTGCCTTGGCCGGACTTCGCGGCCTGGTCTCGCGGTAGAGCTTCGCGATCCATCTTTGCGATCGAGCTTCGTGTTCGAGCTTCGCGATTCATCCGAAAGAATCCTTTTCTGAGGTCCAGAGTTAAAATGGCCCATCAAGAAGCTGTCTTGGGGGTCCTCGGGGATGCTGCTCGTCGAGATGAGATGGCCAACCGTCCAGGCTTGGGGGAAATGGTTCGGAGCCACTCGGACCACACTTCTTTGACAGATCTACTGTCAGAAGGTCATAGGGATTACCCGCAGTGCAAGAAATTGTCGTTGTACGGATTTGGGATGAGGGATGACATCTTCATCCCTGAGGCGACCAGGGACGAGCCAGCTTGCTGGTTCAGGAGCACACCATGCCAGCACCAATGGTTCAGGACGGACGATGGTCATGAACGGGAGGATTTCACTCCCGTCACTGCTGACTGTCTCTACAACCATGTGAATGATATCGACAGGCAGCCACTGCAACCGGAGACGTCCCCTCCTCTCTACCGCACCATGCTGAAGGTGGCTTTGCAGGATTCGAAGATGGGATGGTCCGATGAGTGGACCTGCGCCAGGGCGGCAATTTTACCGACGACTGGGCTTGGGCCTACTGGGTAGGCGCCTCATGCGAGGATTTCGGGGCCAAGCTGAGGAGAGTGGGATTGTATGAGGCGGCGTGGGCCTCCCAATTCCACATTTACCAACCAAAGCAGCTAATTTTGGAGCTGCTGAGTAGATGGTCATCTAGGACCAACACTTTTCACCTTCATCACGGGGAGGTGGGCATCAGCTTGTGGGATGTCCACCAGATTTACGGGGTCCCGATCTTGGGGGCCATGTATGACGAATTCTGTCCCGTTGTCAGCACGTGGGGAGATGCGGAGCAAATGCCGCGACTGGCGTCGGCGCTGATGGCTCTTGTCCCTGGAGAAGACAAGGAGGCAGTGAGGGACGTCCACTTCAGGAGAAGGTTCAAATGCTTCCTGAACTATTCATAGAATCGAGAGTTCCCACCGAGGCCTCGAACTTGTCCGAGGGCGGCCCAACGGGGCAAGGGGCACTCGTATTGGCGAGTCTTGGAGGACAGACAATGGATGACTTGGGGTTTCTGTGTCAGCACTGAACAACAGCCGATAGTCAGGCTAGCGGCGTTCATCGCGGCTCTCATCTGTGGGTGGATCCTGCTGGTGAGGGATACAAGCATGGGGGTACGGCCCAGCTCGTTCATCATGGCGTCGATGTTGGCCATGGGGCAGCGGATCAACATGGGGATCCTGATGCTCGCCAAACTGTACAGAATGTTGCGGCATATTAGCGAGGGAACGAAGCTGCCAAGAATATGCGGGCCCTTCCACCTCCTGTATGGGTGGATCTCAGCGCACATCAGGGGGATTTACGAGTATCCAAACCCCATTTCGCCGCCGGGATCGAACTTTCGCCCCTCCATCCTGAACGCGGTCAGGAGCTTCCCGTTCTGACTAGCCATTCCAATGGTGCTGAATCGGGTGTGGAGGGCGGATGAGTTCAATTTCCATCCCTTCCCGTTGCCGACGGGGATGCTTACTGATGACGGACGGGGAACGGAAGGACATCGAGCCTACCTTCTGGCCTTCCGAGGTGGAGTTTTGGTGGCTCGGATAGATCGCGAGCCAATCTGCGAACCGTACACCCCACATCGTTTTGCAAGGCAGTTCCGGTGCCTCCAAGGGCTGACCCCGCAAGTCTACTGGGAGGTGCGCCACGAGGAGCACTCATGTGTGATGAGGCAGCTGTGGCTCATGTTCACACGGGATGATGGAAAGATGCGGGTTGCCTTTCCTTCATCCACCGCTGCTTTCGGATTGGTGAAGGAGTACGCCATCAGTTGGGAGGCTGCTTACCCAAGAGAGATGCTGAAGCAATCAACCATCTGAGTCGGTGACGGTGGGTCTCCCCTATCTCGAGGTCGAGGTTGGAGGGAAGCTAGGGCCGCTCGAGGTGGCGGGGCTGTGATGACGACGAGACCCGCACCGGCCGGGGGTATGGCAGCAATGGTGGATCCGGTGGTTCCGGAAGAGCAGGGTCATTCGGAGGGGCGGCCACTGAGGGGATTTCGTCGGATATCCACTCAGGCTCTGGGGAAGCGGTTTTGTCACATCGACATGGCTGAAGATGCTGTCTTTCCGGAAGCTTGGGACATTTGGGATGTCAACCGGCAGTTCATTAGCCCACCTGAGATGTGGGCCCACCTGAATCGCCTTGGGATGGAATTGTCGGGCATAGGTCTAGTTCGGGCTGGATTCATGGTTTCTCCGGCGGAGGCGGAGCAATAACTGGAAGAGCTGGAGGATTACGTCCACTCCAGTGGTGTCCCCCTCCAAATGACATACCGGGTGAGGGTACTGTTGAATCAGACGGTCCCTCTGCAGTTATCGGCTGCCGATCTGAGGGAGCGCTTCCCCTTGCCGGAGGAATTCGAGGACTCTTCTCGGGGGGATGAGGTTGGAGGAGGGAGCCCGTTGGAGGAGGGCGAGGTCGAAGACCAAGGCTCAGGGTCCGACGACTTCGCGGAGGCTCTCGAGGTAGGATTCCTAACTTCTCTCCTTACGATCCGTTCTTGGGTCACCATGGACTTCTCATCAATGTTTAGGATATGCAGGAGGAACTTGTTCGTAGGCCTCGTTCTCGCCACTCGGCTGGTGAGGATGCAGGTCCTTCAGAACCCGCGCCTGTGGCTGCGTCCAGTTCTGAGTTTGGTGGGGCCAGAGCATCAGTGGAGGCTCTCCCGGAATCTCCAGACCTTCCGACCATATACCGAGGGCCTCGCCCCGGGGTTCCGTTGGTACCGGCTCAAGAGCAGTGCTAGGAGGTCGATCTCTGTAAGTCTCCTCTACTGGTTCCATTTTCGTCATATGTAGACCATGCCTGCCAACCAACGTTTATATCCCTTTCTGTCGTACAGTTCTCCAACTGGCGTGGGCTGCTGCAGCGAGACTGGTCGGGATGTTTGGTGGCATCCCTCCTAGGGGCATGCCAGTGATGGTGGAGATAATCCCCCCATCTTCTCAAGCTTCGACGCACACCATCACTGGCGGGACCACTAGCATGGTCGTACCTGAAGTAATCGAGGTGGACTCTGATGAAGAGGATCAGAAGGCGGGCCATACTCCTGCTGTGCCTGCTCCAGCACTGGGTGTCGTGCCAGATTCAACGCCGGATGCAGATTCTGCTGAGGAGTTCCTGCAGGCATATCCTGCGTACGAGCCTGCTGATCGCGAGGACTGGGACGAAACGGCCTCCGACGAGGAAGACATCAGCATAGTCCATCGCCGGTCGTGGAAGCTGATCACGCGCTTTATCAGGGATACTCCCCAAGCGCGATGGCTGGACGAAATGGATAAACTCCGTTAGCGGTTGCGCGAACTGTGTGCCAGGGGAGTGGATGCCCAATGCCCTCACGTGCTCATCCGGGACATCATGGCTGAGAAGATCTGGGAGCATGATCATGGGCTGAGCGTGGGATGGCAGCGGAGGAAGGCAACCAGCATTAGGAAGCTCCAGGAGGCCGAAGGCGAGGTCCAACAGACCCATATCCGTGCCAACGAGCTTTCAGCCACTCTTGATACGCAGTCTGAGCTGGTCTCACGGTTGAAGGCCCAAATGGAAGAGGCTGAGGAGCGTATGGGGCATACCTCTGGAAGGATGGCTGCCGTCCAGGCCGAGGTAGAAAGGGCCCGGGCCAGAGTTGACGAGTTACGCCCCGCCCCTGCTTAAGAGGAGCGGGAGTTGAATCAGCAGCAACAAGCCTTGGACGTCGCAAGTCAGCAGGTGGCAAAGCTGCAACACTCTTTTGATGGGGTCAACCCGTCCATGGGGGAAGTTAACCCCCGAGTATTGTAACAAATCCAAAACCATTTTATTGGTACTTTCGTGCTTCCAAATTTTACCTATGTTTTGAATGTCGTAGCACGCACGATTTCCACTATTGAATTGCCTTGTCACATCCCTACAATGTTTGCGGGACGTTTGACGATAATTCCCCAAGCCAGTCCAGATTCTCGAATGATGAGGAAGGCTTGACCGGAGAAGGAACTTCCAGGATAGCCGAATTACCGTTTCTTCAACGTGCTCTTATGCACGAACGGGGCAACGCCTGGGGCGCTGAAATTGGTCCAAACAGATGAAAATGGGAAGCATGAATCACGGTACCCAAATTCGGAACACTGTGGAGATGGCGTGACAATAAAGGACAATCGTTAACTGTGGCGGACAAACGGTATCCTTACTGCATTAGCCTGGAATGGGGACAACAAACGAGCATCGACCGCTGACCATATTCGCAACGCGGGATTTTATCAATTTGTCGTCGATCAATCTTTCGGGACGTTGGCCCAGGACAGTTGGTGGACCATAGGTCGGACATCCATACTGTTAGGGGGTCCTTCCAGACATGACCCGTCTTTCGGAACGTTGGCCCAGGACGGTAGGTGAGCCGATGCGGCATAAGACCAGGCCGTTAGGGGGTTCCTTCAAACATGAAAGAGGACAAGGGTCCAAATAAAGGGTACGCAAAGCATGGAAAATGGAGTGATGGTCCGTTCAAACAGAATCCAACACTTAGGTAGTTACACCACCGTGATGGGAGTACGCCAGATGGGCGCATCGGTCTGATCGTGGATCATTCTTTCTTCCAGATACGGCCTCTATGGCGAGGGGATCTGTCGCTTCCCAATGGGGTTTTGGGGCATCCTGAACTTGTTCAGGGTAGATGATTCCAGGGGCTGAACCCTAGGTGAAATGCCTGGGTGTCTCTACGTATCCCTCGTGATGATGGGAATCAAGCCGCACGTAGTTCTGGAAGCGCAGTTTAACGTCATGCAGGACGGGGAGGATCCTGGCCGTGTTGGTACACATCCTGCCAAACCACTAAGCCCACGTGAGTCGTGCTCGGTGTGGGAAACAAGCAGTAGTGGTGGGAATTTCCCGACATAAAAGGGGCAGGTTAGGGAAAAGGGACGCTTGGTGAATACCGGCCCAATAACACTAACACGATCATTTAGCGCACCTAGATGAGCGGAGAGAAAGAGCCGAGTATGATGGAATTCCACTTGAACATGAGGAAGTGGAAATGTGTGAATCATGGTGCTCGAGATTCGGATCATGATGATGGCGGCGTGACGATGGAGGATTACTGTTGACCATGTTCGCAACACAGCATCCTATCGCGTTAGCCTAGAATTGGGAAAGACAAATGAGGGTCGACCGTTGACCATGTTCGAAACACGGGACCATGTCACAAATGTTGTCAGATATCCATAGGGATGTTGGCCCGAAACGATTGAATGGCCCTTAGGTCCAGCATTCATGGAAAGACCTTAAGCTTAGTATCCACGTCGTCTGAGGGTCCTTTTGGATGTGGAAGAGGATGAGGATCCAAATAGCGAGATCACGAATCTTGGTCATGGGATGAGGGGAATGTCCCTGTGAAGATCACACGCTTCGGGCTCTTTGTCAAAACACATCTGAATACGGAAACGAAACGTATTAGAGAGAGGGAGCAGATTCCTTTCCCTTGGGGAGATATTAGTTTATGGTCATAGAATTCGGACCATGGATGGGTAAGAGGACCAGGGGACGCATGGCATCAAAACCCGATGTGAATGAGGACGGAGTCCTACACCACGCCATGCGTTCTCTGAGAAAATGCTCGAGTCGAGGGATCGAACACAAGGGTTAGGCTGGGCCCGCGGGGAAGCACCCGGGCGCTCCTACGTATTTCATAAGGATGAGAATCAAGCCATACGTAGTTCTGGAAGGTGGCACGGTAAGGTACCAGTGCCAGGGGAAAAGGAAAGTGTGGGCATGGCCCTTGCACTAAAAGAAGCGGAATTTGATAACTCTTGTTTGTTATTTAAGGTGAATGGGTTTTTTTTTGTGAAGCGACAGACCTAGAATAGTAGGTCGTGATGTCGCCACAAGAATCAAGCTGTGATGGGCGTTGAAAAATGGCATGGCACGTGACCAATACCCAACGTGATGTCCTCTACAATGAGGTCACCACAATGCAGTGCTGTTTTCCGTCATGCAGCCAGGACGATAATGTCACAGTTTAGGGTCGTATGATAGGACCAAAAACCATGGGAGCCTTGAAGGACGCCATATTGTAGCTGTATCTCCCTGACATGCAAAGGTGCACTGAGGTATAGTGCCAAAAGAGTCGAGATTCCACCTGGACATGATGGGGTGGAAAATGATGTGAATCGTGCAACCAACATTCAAGGATTGAAAGGGCTAGCGTGACGACAAGAGGTTACTACTGACCATGTTCGCAACACAACATCCTATTGCGTTAGCCTGAAGTGGGGACAAAAAAATGAGCATCGACCGCTGACCATATTCGCAACGCGGGATTTTATCGATTTGTTGTCCAAAACCCTCGGGGGCGTTGACCCGTAACGGTAGGAGATCCCTTGGGCGTAGTGTCCAGGCCGTTATTGGGGGTCCCTTCGGGTGTGAAAGGTGACGGAATCCCCAAATGGAGGGGAACACGAAGCTTGACAAGTAGAAGGAACTTGATCAAGTTGAATCTGACACTCTTGGTCCTAGACCAGAGTACTCTTAACACATGGGTGAACCACTGCATGGAGTCAAGGGACTCAACTTTGAGGGTGACCGAGAGATGGGGAATTCTCGGGAGAAGGGGGCATGGTTCCCAAAGCCTTGTATCACACCGAAATATCCCCCTTCTGGGGAGGGATGGGCCAAATGGCCTAGGTGACTGGGATATCATGAGATCATTAAGATATGGGGCTGGACCCGAAGCCTAGACATTCAGGTGGTCCTACGTATCCCATGAGAATGGGAATCAAGCCACACGTAGTTCTGAAGGGTGCCTTTTAATGTCATGTAGGAAAAGGAATAGGAGGATTGAACCTCAGAATGGGGCGTGCGTGGTGAAGCTATTGCAAACCTGACGTGAATGAGGACGGGGTCCTACACCACACCACGCAGTCCCGTAGTCGAGGTCCTGAAGGCTGGACTAGAGAGGCGAATTGGCTGGACTCAATCTGGACCCACAGACAGGAGGTCTGGGAATTCCTATGCATTCCGTTAGGATGGGAATCACACGTAGCTCCAGATGAGGATCTTAGTTTAGTGTCTTAGAGCTCGGACCGTGGGTGGCGACAACTTCCCAAGCGAGCAGAGATGCCGACCCAATCCCTAAGCCCACGTGAGATAAACTCGGTGTGGGAAACAAGGGGGGTATCCTCATCGCAATACTTGGGGCTTCCACCAAAGGGGAGTCAACAGAGTTTCGAAGGACACCTTTGATGTGGCTTGTTCTCTCAACGTGCAGACGTGCACAGAGGAAAAGTACCGAGAGTTCTGAGATTCTACTCGGACATGATGAAATGACGAAGGGTGTGAATCGTGTACCCGACATTTGGGCTTAAAAGGTTGGCATGGCGATAGATGAAAACTGTTAACCACGATGGAAACACAGCGTCTATATCACATTAGCCTGAGGTGGGAACAACAAATGAGCATAGACCGCTGACCATATTCGCAACGCAGGATTTTATCGTTTTGTTGTCTGAAACCCTGGGGGGCGTTGGCCCGTATCGGTAGGAGAGCCCTTGGGCGTAGTATCCAAGCTGTTCATGGGGGTCCCTCTGGGTGTGAAAAATGCTGAAAGCCCTGATGCGGGGATATGCAAAGCCTGGAAAGTTGGTGCGGACGTGTCCGAGTAAAGCTTGGCATTCCAGGTAATAAACCAGAGTACTCTTAAGCACATTGGTGAACCGCCGAAGAAGGGATCGACGAAACAAATCAGAAGGGGGGGAAACATGGTGTGGTCATTACGAGACCGTCGTGAATGAGGACATAATCCCACACCACAACATATAATCCTCTCATGGAGGAAGGATAGGCCAAGGGGCCAAGATGGGATGGGGATTCCCGAGAGATGGGGCTGGACCCGAATCTTGGACATCCAGGTGGTCCTACGTATCCCATGATAATGGGAATCAAGCCACACGTAGTTCTTAAAATGAAGTTTAACGTCATACTGGACGAGGAGGGGAATAATATACCCCTAAAAAAGGGAGGTGTACGGCATGGTAAAGAATCCGTCGTGAATAAGGACGTAATCCTACGTCACACCATACGATTCTATAAGATAGGTCCTAGGTCGCGGCCCGGAAAGGCCAAGGGGCCTGGGGCTGAGCCTCGGTCAGGAAGGCCTGACTGGCTTGTAGTTTAACGTCTTGCAAAGAGGAAGAGGGGCCAGGGGCCCAAGGAGGCCAAAGGGCCTGAGGAAGGGCCTCGTAAAGGGAGTTGTACGGCACGGTACATGATCCCGACGTGAACGAGGACGTAGTCCCACACCACACCGTACACTCCTACAAGAGATTTGGCGGAGGGGCCCAAGAAGGCCAAGGGGCCTAAGGTCAGGCGTCAGTCCGAAAGGCTGGACTGGATTGTAGTTTAACGTCTTACAAGAGGACGGGGGGCCAAGGGCCCAAGGAGGCCGAAGGGCCTGAGACTAGGCCTCGTAAAGGGAGTTGTACGACATGGTAAAGTTCCCGACGTGAGTGAGGACGCAGTCCCACACCACACCGTACACTCCTATGGGAAAACAGAGCCGTGGGCCCAATTTCTAACACCTCCCTGGGGGAAGTTTGCCACCTCGTGATGGGGCATAATGAATCACTACACTCGATGTCTGGTACATCTCGGGGTGGACCCGCAGATCCAGGACACTGTTGACCATGTTCGAAACACAGCGTTCCTATGGTGACCTGTATGGGGGCAACAAATGAGCATCGACCGCTGACCATATTCGCGACGCGGGACTTGTATCGGTTTGTTGCTTGAAAACCCTCGGGGGCATTGGCCAGTATCGGTAGGAGAGCCCTTGGGCATTGTATCCAGGCCGTTCTTGGGGGTCCCTCTGGGTATGAAAAATGATGGAATCCCAGTCAAGGAGTGGGTGAAGCATAGCTGTATCCATCGACGAAAGGGGCAAACACCTCCAGGGGGGAATGTGCAGTCAGGTCGAGGCTTGCTCGAGGTGATTTAGGGCAAGAATGTGCACCCTACCGTGTCTTAACCGGAAGGGAAGATCTCCGCTTTTGGGCTGGGCCAACAGACGAAATGTCCATGCGTTCCTACGTATCTCATAAGAATGTGAATCAAGCCATACGTAGTTCATGAAGGCCATGCAGTTTAGCGTCATGCGGTGAGGACATGGGAGGATAGAAGAACGGGAGTGGGCGCATGGTGCGACCTTTACAATCTTTGCGCGAGTGGGGTCGCATGAGCGGGTTCAAGAAAGCCTACTCCCTGCTACACAAAGTCCCTCCAAGGAGACTATTCCCAGGGGGGATAGCGGAAGAGAAAAGCTTGGGGCTGGGCTCAAGACAAGGCGTCCGAGCGTTCCTACGTATCCCATGAAGATGGGAATCAAGCCACACGTAGTTCTTGACACGCAGTTTAACGTCATGCGGGAAGAGGGGCATTTCATTCGGGGAGGTGTACGGTATGGTGCGTGATCCCGACGTGAATGAGGACGTAGTCCTACACCGCACCGTACGGTCCCGTTAGAGGGTAAGTCGGGGGGAAACGAGGGGGCCTAGGGCCAGACCTCGGTCAGGAAGACCTGACCAGCTTGTGGTTCAACGTCTAGTGGTGAAGACGGGGGTCAGGGACCCAAGGAGGCCAAGGGGCCTGAGGCTGGGCCTCAGTCAGGAAGGCCTGACTGGCTTGCAGTTTAACGTCTTGCAAAGAGGACGAAGATGCAGTTTATGGTCATGTGGGACCCTCTCGCAGTTTAGGGTCGTGCAGGACCACTTTTTCCCTAGGCAAAGTATCGCTTGAGGAATTTGGCATTGGTGGGAGGGGTTATACGCTCTCCATCTTTGGTCACCAAGGAGTATGCTCCATTGGGGTAAACCTTATGGATGATATAAAGCCCTTCCCATTTGGGTTCTAACTTGGCCGGTTTCCTTCCGGGATTCTTTGGCGGTCGAAGGGCCAGTACCAGGTCACCCTGTAGAAAAGAGCGGAGGTGAACCTTCTTGTCAAAGGCTCTCGCTATCTAGTCCTGATTCCTTTCCAGATTGTGCAGGGCACGAAGCCGGTTCTCATCCAGTGCCTCTAATTCAGCTAAACGGATCTCGGCCACCTCATCTGGTGTCTGGTGATCATAAACCGCGGTGCGTAGCGACGACAGATGGATCTCAATGGGTAGGACGGCCTCATCTCCATACACCAGGGAATATGGGGTCACCTGGGTAGAGTTGCAAGTCGTCGTCCGGTAAGCCCAGAGGGCATTGGGGAGGTTGTCCGGCCAACTTTTCTTGTTCCGGCCAACCATCTTCTGCAGAATGTTAGAGAGGGTTTTGTTGAACTCCTCGATCTGTCCATTCGCCTGTGCGTGGTAGCGGGAGGTATGGTTCGACCAGATGTCATACTTGGCGTACAATTTCTTCAATTCAGCTGCTCGGAAGTTGGTGTCGTTATCGGTGAGGACGGCGTGAGGGACTCCAAACCGGTGCATAATGTTGGAGCTCACAAAGTCAACGATGGAACGGGCCTTGACCTCTTTGAGCGGAACTGCTTCTTCCCACTTTGAGAAGAAATCTGTAGCAGTCAAGATGAATCTGCACTGGTGGGCTGTTGCCGGTGGATACGGTCCCACTACATCAAGTCCCCATACCGCAAATGGCTAAGAGTACTTGGTGGGGTGGAGGGGCTCTGGCGGCCGATGCAACAAGTTGGTGTGTACTTGGCACGCGTGGCATCTTTTGGCATACCCAATGCAATCGTGGATCATGGAGGGCCAGAAGTACCCTAACCTCCAGATTTGATGGGACAGCTTCGGCCTAGCTTGATGGGCGCCACAGGAACCGGCATGAACCTCTTGCATAACTTGAGGTATCTCTACTCCTTGGATGCAACAGAGGAGGACACCATCGAAACTCCGCTTATATAGGATCTGCTCAAGACTGGGGCCGCTCTGGATGGTAAATTGAAGTGCACGGCTTCGGATTCGCTCGCGTTCGGCCCGGTCGTCCGGGAGCTGACCATTTTGGAGATACTCGACAAAAGGTGCTCTCCAGTCGGGGGTGGTTTCAACCACTGCGTCTGACGAACCCGAGACTCCCGATATGGAGGGTCCGGCGGTGAGATGACTTACCCGCATGCTATCACGGTCCTCTTGGGTGACGGGGGAAATGACTCTCTGGTGGGCCACATGTATGACCAAATCATCTTGCTCAGGTTCTGCGAGCGACGCGGCTAATCCAGCCAAGGCGTCTGCTCGACCGTTCTGCGACCGCGGGACATGGGTAACCTCTGGCCGAGAAGAGAACTGGGCCATTAGGCGGAGGGTGTACTCCAGCAACGGTGCAAGCTCTGTCTTTCTGACGAAGTAGTCGCCATTAACCTGTTTGATTACCAGCTCTGAATCTCCCTTCACATGTAGATGGGGAACATGGATCTCAAGGGCCAACTCGAGGCCGGTGATGAGAGCTTCGTACTCTTCCTCGTTGTTCGTACAACCTTCTGACAATAGGAACGAGTACGGCAGGACGGCTTGCGCCGGGGTAATTAAAACAATACCCAGACCCACTCTGTTGAGCTTGGGGTCGTTGAGCCTTCTACCGGTAGGGCTCCGGGAGGCGCCGTCGAAATGCATTTGCCAACACGGGACATCATGATCGACTGAGAGGATCGTCTCGTCGGGAAAATCCAGGTCTAGGGAGTGATCCGCGGAGGTTGGATGGGAAGCTAAAAAGTCTGCCAATGCCTGTCCCTTAACGGCCTTCTGAGGCACGAACCTGATATCAAACTGCTGGAGAATCACCGCCCACCGTGCTAGTCGGCCAGTCAGCATAGGGCAGATCAGGATGTACTTCAGCGGATCTACCCGAGAGATCAATTGCACCTCGTGGTGTTGCAGGTAGTGTCGCAACTTCTGCACGGAGAAGACGAGCGCAAGACAGCTCTTTTCGATAGGGGAGTACCTGACATCCGTATCGAGAAGCATGCGGCTGAGATAGTAGAGACTGTTCTCAGTGCCCTCGTTATTTTTCTGGGTGAGCAGCGCGCCGAGGGATCTCTCCAAGGTGGTCACATAAAGGACCAGCGGCTTTCCGGAGACAGGTGGCATCAGGACCGGAGGTTGGAGCAGATACTGCTTGATTTCCTTGAAGGGGGTCCAACACTCCTCATCCCATTCGTAGGCAGCGCCTTTCTTCATGAGCCGGGAAAAGGGCTTACACATGCCGGCCAGATTCGCAATGAATCGGCGTATATAGGATAAGTGGCCTTGAAGGCCTCGGAGCTCTCGAAGGTTGCTCGGGGGAGGCATTTGGCTGATTGCCTTGATCGTCTCCAGGTCGATCTCGATACCTCGGTATCTGACAACAAAGCCCAGAAACATCCCAGAGGTGACTCCGAAGGCACACCTCAGCGGGTTCATCTTCAGGTGACGGGAACGGAGGAAACCGAACACTTTCTCAAGGTCTATGATATGGTCATGGCGCTGGAATAATTTTACTACAAGGTCATCCACGTAGCATTCCAACAATGTCCCGAGAATCGGTTTGAATATGCGATGCATGGCCCTTTGATAAGTGGGACCTACATTTTTCAAACCGAATGGTATGACCTGGTAGCAAAAGGTACCCTGGGGAGCCCTGAAGGCAGTGGACTCCTCGTCTTCGGGGGCCATCCGGATCTAGTTATACCCGGAATACCCATCCATGAAAGAGAGGGCTTGGAACCCGGCCGTTGCGTCAATCAACAGCTCCGTCACTGAGAGTGGGAAGTCATACTTTGGGCAGTGGCGATTAAGATCGCGGAAGTCGATGCAGACTCTGATCTGCCCATTCTTCTTCCTCACCGACACAATGTTGGCAAGCCACTTGGAGTACTGGACCTCCTTAATGAAGTTGGCTTTGATAAGCTTGTCAACTTCGGCCTCAACCATATCACCATGGGAAGGGTGCATCTTCCTGGGAGGCTGCTTGAACCCACGATGTTTTGCCAAGAGGCCCAGACGGTGGACGGCCACTTGGGGATCCAGCCCTGGTATCTCATCGTAACACCAGGCAAACACATCACGGTGCCGTTTGAGGAAGTCTACATTCTACTGCCGCTCCTCGAGGGACATGGCCGCACTGATCAATGTGGGTCTCGGATCTGCCTCGCTACCAAGGTTCACCTGTACCAGTTCATCAACCCTGGTAGAGACGCCTTCTTCAAAGGCTGGGGGAGCATCCTCCAAGTCTTCCTCCCCAACTGTGGGGGGACTTCCCGCGACGGGAGATGCTTTTGGGCTCTAAAAACCCGAGGGGCAACTGGTGTCGGCTCGGGCAGCAGCGGTCATCACATCAGGAGACTCACTTGTCGTTGAGACCATATCAATGAATGCATTTGATCCTATCCCATCTAGCCTCCGACCTAAGGGGCCACGCTTGATAATATCAAAGCAGTGGTGACGTGTCGGCCCGAGTCGGTGGATTCCAGCCCGACGGAAGAGACACGTGTGGCGTACCGCCGTCGTTATGAGCATCAAGTCCCGGTACCGTATAGGGGTAGGAGGTTCTGGGATGACCCAGGCCTGGTTGATGTAGGAGTACGAGGTGATTTTCCACCGTCTCTTGGACACAAGAACATGCCTTCCTTGCGTACCCGAAACAACAAAACATTGCCCCATGTCGGGGGTCGTGGCCTCCAACCGGTGGATCAAAAGGATGTAGGCATCATCCATGCCTGCCCAAGGATCACTTGTGATCGGGGCGGGCTCATCCTCACTTACCAGGATTTTCTTGTCCTTACTTTTGTAATAACCCGCGTCCAGATAGCGGGCCTCACAAAAAGCGAAAGGTGACGCTTCTCCTTGGAGCACGCCTACTCGTCCGTTGAGCGAGTACTTGAGGCACTGATGATATGACGAGGGGACCGCTGCATGCAGATGGAGCCATGGCCTGCCCATCAATGCATTGTAGGCGGTGTCTTGAGAAACAACCATGAACTCGGTGTTGGCGATTAAGCCACCGAACTGAGTCTTCAGGCGGATCATGCCGACTGGGGTTTTCTCGGTCCTGTCGTACGCCTGGATCCTGAGGTCAGAGGGAGTCAAATCACCTTCAGACAGACCCATCTTTCGCAACGTCCGGGTCGGAATTAGATTGATGCCAGAACCCGTGTCAACGAGACAGCGGCGGATTTCCACGCCGTTGAAGTGGCCAGTGATGTATAGCGGGCGAATGTGCCGTTGTATTGGAGGGTCCTCATCTTTACCGGAAAACGAGATAACCGCCTGACACTCGGCGTTTTCAATTGTCTCGGTATGGAAGGCTTCTGCAGCTGCTACCTCCGTCTCGAACTGTACGGGGCTCCTTAGGGCCTCGGCAAGTGGCTCGCGCATCTCGGATGACAGGCGCAGGGCCTCAAGGATGGAGAGCCTTGCCGGAATGCTAGCCAGGTGCTTTAGGACATCATACTTGCGTGCCAAATGTGAACCTCTGCTTACATGTGGTCTTTCGGCATTTTGAGGCATAGCGGGTCCTGCCAGTTGAACTGGCGGTCAACTAGCACTGGGTACATCCCGATACCTGCTAGTAGAGGCCTGGAGAGTGGTCACCGGACTAGGATCGGGCAGCATAGGCTAGCATGTAGTCGGGAAAGAATGACTAAGATACGGGCGAGGCAACTCTCACTGATCCAGTAGCACAAACGGCGGTGGCGGCAGGGCCGAGGGCGTTAGATGGGGCTGCACATGCTGAGCTTTGCGCTGAGCCTGCTGCCTGGTCTCGGTAGCGTGCACGGCATGGCCACGAGTGCCTGCTGATGTACCTCGATGACCGGTGCGATTGCGATTCTGCTGACGTTGACGTCGGCTGGAAACGTTGGGGAGGTCCGACTGAAGTTCCCCCTCATCGGGAGTCATATAGGGTTTTACCAGCTCCACGGTGTTGACCGAAGCGTACCCTTGGCTATCGCTCGAGGAGTCATCCACCGCTGGATGGATCCTGGGAGGAATCCCTATTTCGGGGGGGCATAAAATCGCCGAGAGTGAGGGATGACGATGGCACCGGCATTGCACGTTGCTTCTTCTTGCGTCGCCGCTGCTTGCCCTATTGGGCAGAGGTCGATTGTGAAGACGATGCGGAGGTGCCGACTTCTTCTTCTGAAGGTTCTGACTGCTTCAGGCGTGCCCTGATGATACCCTGGGCACGGACAACGGTTTTTCAAGCCATCCAGTCGTCATATTTCTAGGATCCACAGCTAGGGACCTGCTGCCACTCACCTTCGTTGTCGCTGCCGATTTCTGATCCTGCAAAGATGCCTGCCACTTGTGCTGGTGCTGGGCCCAACTTGACTATATTGTTGTTGAACTGGTCCTGAAGCCAGTCCTTGAACACACAACATCGCTTGAGGGTGTGCCCCAGGATCTGATGATAAGGGCAGTAGTTTGGGTGATCGGTGAGATGCGCCTCTGCCGGCCTCCTGCACTCATGCAGACGCACAATCCCTTGCTCTAGAGAACATCGAAAGTAGCCAGGGACCTGATTTTCGTTGAACGAATAGGTCTGGTAACTTCTTTCTGGATGGGGGGCCCTGGGGGCCTGGTCCTGACGAGGGACCGGGGGGGCCTGCCGAGGAGGCGGCGCCTGGTTGTCTCGCCTAGGTGGCGGTGGCGCGTTGCGCGGGGGAAACTGTCGGTTATGAGGCGGTCGGTGCTGGGCGGGAGCCTATGCTTGAGGTGGAGGACCTCTGCGGGGTTGCGGGGGTGGTGCCGCCGACAGAAATTCCAGCGGCCTCGGGGCTTATATTTGAGCCACCACGGTGGGTTCAGCCCTGGCGATCCGCCTGGCTGGGATCATAGGGGGCATCAAACGTGTCTGGCTAGCCTGTTGCAGGGCTTCCTCGAGGCGCTGAGCCTTATCTGAAAAATCACTGAACCCTCCAGGGTTGTTCTGGGTAAATAGGGAGGGTACCAGCTCTGTCTTGACGTTCCCCACACACATCGTCAGTAATTGCTCCTGAGTCAGTGGCATATCGAGGGAATACGTAAGTCCCTTCCACCGGGAGATGAAATCTGCAACCCGCTCATCAGGCCTCTGCTTGCACTTGAAGAGGTCCGCGATGCTGGTCATCCGCGTGGTGGAGCTGAACTGGTACAGAAACTGCTGGCGGAGATCCTCCCATCCGGTCACCGATCCGGTAGGGAGCTGGCTGTACCAGACGAATGCCGGACCTTCCAATGTCTGTACAAAGCATCAGAGCTTGGCGGCTTCTTGCTGAGCCGGGGTCCCCAGCATGGGGCCGCATCTGGAAGAGAAATGAGCCAAGTGATGTGGCGGGTCCCCCGTCCCGTTTAAAGGAGAGATGGTGGGGTTTCCAAAACCCGAAGGCGCGGGCATATCATCCACCCACGCGGGACAAGGCTTGCCATCCGGTGGAATCGCCACCTGCCATGTTTCCAACCCTTCGAGGCGGGCCGTGAGTGCCGCAATAAGGTCCTCCGGGTGGGGGTCCCTGCCTTGACGGGGATCCCTAACCACAAGTTCATTGCCAGGTTCTTCAACACGGTAGACGGCTTCGGCAGCTCGTGGATCAACTGGCTGGACGACCTGCGGGGTGATCGGGGGAACCCGGGTTGGATTCTTTAGATTTCCCCGTCGATCAGGGGGGTTTGGTGAGACGTATCGTGCCCTCTTGCCGTATGCTCTGGCTTCTACCCTGTTTGCGGCAGCAGCATGATCAGGGTTGCCCGGAGGCATCTCACCGGGGGGAAATTGTTCCTGCCCCTGCTGCCCCGGCCTGGGATTACCATAGTCGGGTCGCCGCTCTGCGGCGCGTTCAGGCAAGAGTTCGTCAACCAGCCTCTTCTGCTCAGCAAGCTGCTGGCGTAACGCGGTCTTCTCAGGATCCTCGTTCGTTTTCTACACAGAAGCGGATGGGTCGGAGTGCTTGACGGTTCCGATGTGCTCTTTACCCTTGCCAGTGTTTCGGCCGAGTACCAGCGACTCTGTGGGCACAGGCAGGCCAAGCAGGTTTCTCTGCTGACGGGTAACTCTCCCTGATGGGTCGAGCAGTGGCGGTGCGCCCTCTGTGGGGATGTCTCCATCAAGGAACTCCTGTTCTTCTTCCCTGTCCATGATGTCGGCCATGTGGACCGCGATTCCTCTCGAGGGCATGTCCTCGATGTCGCATAGCGAATCGGGTTGTCGTCGAATAGGATTGAAAAGAAGGGCAGCATAGTGTCCCCAACCACGGACTTGCACATGGGGGGTGGATTCCCTGACGATCATGCGGAGTGCATTAAAACTCTGAACGCATTTTCGTTGGAGGGCACTCTGGTGACCTGGCGACTCGGGGTGCTGGGCCGCAAGGAGCACGACCGCATCGATCAGGCGGCACTGCTTTCCAATCTCCTTGAAGTGCTCTCGACTCCTGTGGTATACCACCCATTCGCAACAGAGGCGGAAGTGCGTCGCCCAGAGGGTTCGACAAAAGCACCCCACTTCTTCAGGGGTAAGAGACTCGGGTACGTGGAAATTCAGCGCCGCCGTGGGCCAGAACTTCTCTGGGAAATAGTCCACCGCAAGAATACTCCAGAAGCTCCTGGGTTCGGCCTCGGGGTCTGGCCCTGTATTGCCCCACTCATCAACCGGGGGCGGCTGAGGGACCAATAGCAGTACCGAGGCGGACCTCTGGGATAGCACACTCGGCGGTGGAGAATACGGCGAGCGAGCGGACTCGCCACCGAATTCTGGGCCCTCCTCTGAAGAGCGAGGTGACCTGACCACAACGTCACGATAGGACGGGCTAATATCCACTGCTTCAGGAACATGAATCACCGTTATCGATGCCTGGTCATGTCATTGCTCTACCACCGTTGGCCCCCAAAATAGCTCTCCGTGATCTCTAGTAGAGGTAGAGGGCGCTTCGGGTGATGATGGTGGTGACTGCACGGTCGAGACCTGCGAAATTCCCAGAATATCTTCCTCCTAGATGTACCTACGGAGGGAGATGGGGATACTGTGGACCTCATGTTCTGGGAGAACGAGGCTAACGCGTCTGGTACCTACCCCGGTCCTTGATACGGAGGAGCTGGTAGAAGGTTCCATGGCTTAGTCGTACTCCACTACAGAGTCGGAGAAACGAGCAGGTTTGATCTCCACCCTGGCTTTCCCAGGATTCTTCTTGTGGCGGCGATGACCTGCTATCCTGCCCCGGGGTGGCTCTTCGGGACAGGGTTGATCCCTATCATGGAGTCGCGGGGCGGCACTAGCGTCGTGGCGGGGAGGAACCCCAACCGAGATGCCCAAGGTGCGAAGGGCACCAGGGCAAATATCGAAGGGTACGTGGGGAGGGCCTCCACGAACACCCATGTAGGCGGAGCCTCTATTGGGATCGGTAGGAGCATGGGGAGGACCTCCAAGGTCAATGCGGGCGGAGCGAGGTTGACCTTCACTCCTCGAGTTGCTGGGGCGAGGAGGACCTTCGCCAGTCGCAGAGAGGACGTAGGGGGGAACCCCACGTTGAAGAAGGGTCAGATGCATGGTGCCTTCCGATTGGCAGTCGGGGGCAGGAGAATGGGCTCCGTACCCTGTGTAGTGCGCGCGGGAAATGTTTCCGCGCTGAGCATCACTGCCGCGGGGCAGGTCTTCCTGCAGGATGGGGGTAGCACGAGGCATGCCTCCATGATGAACCTTGGAGCGGGGAAGGCCCACGATATGTGGAGTAGTGGTACGGGGAGGACCTCCTTACGGGGTGACATTACCACGAGTTAGCTCGCGGCGATCACCGTTTGGTCCTGCAACCCGGAGAGTCAACCCAGCCTTCCCGTGGGGCGGTTGGGGTCTCGATCCTGGTTGGGCGAAGGGGTTCTCCTGCTCAATGTACGCGGGGGTTTCGTGATGCACGTCGGCGGTGGCTCGGGCCACTGTAGCTGTCGACGTGGACGCGCCTAGGCGAGCGTCCTCAGCCCGGGCCCGACACTGATGTCGGGTCAGGAGGGCCGGTGCAGGTGGTGCAGGGACGTAGTCTGCCTGCTCTTCCTGCGGGGCCGGACGGCGGTGCTGACGCGGTCGGACGGGAGCCCTCGCCTGGGGCCCCCAGTTCGGGGCCCTGAGCGGACTAAGCCAGACAGTTCCTGCCTCTTCAGCGTAAGGCGAGGAGTCGTCAAGGTGTTCCGGGGATAGGCTCCCGAAACGGTTGAATGTCGGGGTGGGGAGCAGGGGCTCCCTGCGCGGCCTGTTAGGGCGGCGTCGATGGCGAGGCCTGGAGGCCTCCAGGTCAAAGCGGGCCATATCCCTGGTCGGAATGACCCCTTCCTCCTCGTACCTACGCACGAGGCTGTTGATCACCCTTCGTTGGATGACCTCTGATGGGGAAAGGGGACGTCGACGTCCCGTATTCTGTGGCGTAGCAGCCATTGTGGCGGTAGTGGCGCCATGTGGGGTGGTCGTCGTGGTGTTGCCCCTGCCCCTGCATGGGCGAGGATCAGATGGTGACCGCATCTCTGAAATAGCAACTTGGTTCCTGAGAAACGAAGGGATTAACTCATCAGTACTGAGAGGAAAAGGATTGACAGCCAGTACCGCAGCGTTCATTCATTCTCCATGTCTACGAGAAGGATCCATGCCAACACGCTGCAGAGCGGAGTGCCCCACGTTCTACTACCCTGACTTCCGGTGAGTTTCACGACTGGCCCGCTATTTGCTTGGCAGGACCAGGCAACGGATATCTAGATCTGGTGACACGTCAATCTACTGGTGTCTCGAACTCTACTAATCTCCAACTGAGGAGAAGAATTTCATGTCGGGTTCACCATTTATGTTTCTGACGCTTTCACCAGGGCGCGCGCCCGTCCGTCCATGGGGGAGGACGCGCAACACTTCTGTTGCCCCGCATTCCCGCGTTCCAAAGGCGGGCGGCATTCGCTCCTTATTCAGGGACGTCTGCTCCTTGATCGAAACGGGATGATGGGATATCGGTTCGTCCTCTTGCGGATTCCTCCTCAGAACTCATCACCTAGTCCGGGTCTCCCTTATAGATTTAATACGTAGTTCGTGAAACTCTTCCCAGTACCATGTTTCCATGGACGCCGGTTAATTACACTGCTTCTGTCGGGACATTCCAAAGGGTCCAGTCAGGGCAGCAACCTTCGGTCGGGGGAGTAGTCATGTTGAGGCATCAGTAGCGTGTCTGGATGATGGGGTACCTGGCATGTCTGTCTGTTATCCTTGACTACAAGGCTTCTCGAGGGCGTGGAAGCACGAGGCATCCCACATCGAGCGCGGGGAATTATATGTAATAGACACATATCCGAGGTTTTCCTCAGCTTCACGTGCTCAGCACAGGGTATGCCGCAAGTTTAACGTCCAACGACGACAGATCAACACAACCAGAGCATTAGGTAGGGTAGATCGGATTGAGGGATCCTCCTTGAAGGGATATTGACATCGGGGCCAGCCCATGGGCGTCTTTGAAGAAGAGCGTACCGACATGGTCTCACCAGGATAAGACAGTCCGGGCGAGAATCGGAACCGGTGGTGGGTTGATGAATGGAGTGGAAGGAGAGTGAAGTGGGACCATCATAGGGGGGGCGACAGTGAAGTTGGGCTTGAGCCTTGATGAGGCTTCCTACGTATCCTCGTGGCAGGGAATCCAAGTCTGCGTAGTTCAAGAAAGGCGGACCTTGGTCCGACGGGCCTCGTCAGAGTACCGATGTGAAAGTAGACCCGTGAGTCCACTAATGGTGGGCTTGAACCTTGGGAAGGTTTCCTACGTACCATGCCTTGACATGGATCAAAGTCCTCATAGTTCAGGGAATACAGTTTAACGTCATGTAGGACGAGAGTGAATCCTGACGTGAATGAGCGACGGTCGCTGGGTGTCGGTGAACCGACGTAAATGAGGGACCTGGGTCCGATGGGAGTTGGGCTTGAACCTAGAGAAGACTTCCTACGTACCATGCCTTGACATGGATCAAAGAACTCATAGTTCAGAAGGGGTTTTGTCGGCGAAACGACGTGAAGGTAGACCTTGGTCCACTGGGTGGTGGGCTTGAACCTTGGGAAGGCTTCCTACGTACCATGCCTGGACATGGATCAAAGACCTCGTAGTTCGGGTTAGTCACAACGGTTTTCCATCGAACTGGAATTGCAGTTTAACGTCATGTTGGATGAGGATGGAACCCGACGAAAATAAGCGACGGGTGGGCTTGAACCTCGTGGAGGCTTCCTACGTACCATGCCTTGACACGGATCAAAGTCCTCGTAGTTCGGGTTAGTCACAACGGCTTGCCGTCGAACTGGAATTGCAGTTTAACGTCGTGCTGGACGAGGATGGAACCCGACGTGAATAAGCGATGGGTGGGCTTGAAACTCGTGGAGGCTTCCTACGTACCATGCCTGGACATGGATCAAAGACCTCGTAGTTTGGGAGGGTGGCCAGGGTCGGTGCTCACTCTAAGCCCACGTGAGTCGTGATCGGTGTGAGAAACAAGAGGTTGCAAGGACCTGGCGATCACGTCGCGAAGGATGCGTCCGTGAGAAGCGAAGAGGGGCTTATGCGTTAGGCGGCCCATGGTGTTGGGACTTACTCCAAGAGGGAGGCCCAAAGGAGGGTGCCTCATTCCCTGTCACGTCCTCCACTGGCCTTGGTAGTGGGGAAGTACGGAGATGCACGTGTGCAATCATCCATACGAAAGGTTAGGGGTTTACGCTCTGAGGCAGCCCTTCCCCTGCGAACATAAACCACTCCGACATGGAGGATCTCATTCCATGTGCGGAAGAGTTCCATTCCCATGGAGACGAGTGGTGTAACGAATGTTTGAGCTGGGGGGACCCTTCGTGAGGGAGACGAGGTTGGGTCAATGTTTAACGTCATGTGTTGAGGATGTGGTGCTTGGCAGTTTAACGTCCTGCAGCTCGGATGAGGTGGGTTCACTCCACACCCCTAGGGCTTACATAACTGGTACCCTCTGGTCCTTGGGGAAGGGAAGGTATCGGTAAGGCCATGGACATTGGGGGTTGTGGAACGAACCATTGAGGGGTCCAAGTTAGCATGTCTATGCGATGAAGCAATAGCCGTTAGCGTGCCTATGCGAAGAAGCATTAGTCGGAGCAACGCTACGGGTGGTATTGTCCATGGGACTTTGAAATCACATCGTGCAAACCTGGAGGGTCGCACGGGAAGAGGAATCGCTAAGCAGATGAGTGTGCTTTGCGAAGTGGAGTGCCTTGGCCTTAGCATGGGGCATAGGTGTGAGTGGGAGGTGCTTCGCGAAGTGGAACAATGTTCGCGGATCACTGCCTCGCGAAGGAGAAGTGTCTCGCGAAGCAGGGTCCTGCAAAGCAATGTGCTTCGCGAAGAGGAGCGATCCTGCCTTAGCATAGGGATCACTCGTATGGATTGGGTGTTTCGCGAAGCACAATTGCTCCGCGGCTGCCCGAGTTCCCTTGGGAATCCCCTTCCTTAGCAAATGCCCTTGGGCTTCGCGAAGGGCATCCCTCTCTGAAGAGGGGCTCAAAACGAGACAAAGCAGATTCGTCTCACGAAGTAGAAGTACCTCGCGGAGCTCATGATTCCCGGGGCAAAGCGTGCTTCGCGAATCGGGAGCGGAGAAGCCGAAAGGTTGGATTGTCCGTCCCCTGGACTCAGAGGGAGCCCGGTATTTATAGGGAAGGGGCGCCGCGATGCAAGACTCGCGCGCCGCCTCTGGTGCTTCGCGGCAGCTCGCGAACGTCAAATGGGTTCGCAGAGGATTACCGCCTCTGGTGATTCGCGGTGGCTCGCGAACGTCAAACGGGTTCGCGGAGGATTACCGCCTCTGGTGCTTCGCGGCGGCTCGCGAACTTCAAAGGGGTTCGCGGAGGATTACCGCCTCTGGTGCTTCGCGGCGGCTCATGAACGTCAAACGGTTTCGCGGAGCCGTACCGCCTCTGGGGCTTCGCGGTGCCGCCAGGGTTGGGGCGCTTCGCGGCGGGGCTTCGCGGCAGATCTTCATGAGGCAGCGCGCCAACCTTCTTCGTTCCTTTCTTTCGGGCCACATTTTTGGCACCAACAATTACTACGAACTGGTCTAGATATTCCTAAAAGACAGAGTTCATGAGCCCATGAACACAACTGGTGCGTTCGCAATGCCGAACGGTATGACTACAAACTCAAAGTGCCCATATCTGCACCTGAAGTCCATCTCTGATATTTCACCCTCCTTTACCCTCACCTGCTGATATCCGTACCACAGATCGATCTTAGAGAACCATCCTACTCCCCTTAGCTGGTCGAAGAGATCATCTATCATTGGGAAAGGGTAGTGATTCTTGATTGTCACCAGATTAAGTCTCATGTAGTCTATGCACAGCCTTAGACCACCATCTTCCTTATTTGAAAACAAGACAGGGGCACCCCATGGGGACTCACATGGTCAAACAAAACCCTTATTCATCAGATCATCAATATGAATCCGAAACTCCCGCAAAACAAAAGGTTTCATCCAATAGGGAGCCATCGAAATCGGACGGGCACCAGGTTGAAAGTCTATCCTGAACTCCGCATCACGTCGAGGGGGTAGAGTCACCACCTCTTCGGGGAAGTTGTCCATAAACCCACTAACGATCCATGGGACTTCCACCATTCTTGTATCCACTGACTCCACTGATAGTTATGCTAATAAGTAATGGAGGGGCTCCTCTCGCCTGTGACTTTTCTGGAAATCCCGCTCGCCGATGAAAGTTACTCATCGACCACCTAAATCAGAGAACATGATCCATCATCAGAAGTAGTAAATGATAAAACATACATAGAATAACTGGTCGATGCCTTCAATAACATCATATGGTTGTATTTGCAACAGTAGGAGTTCCTTGATAGACTGATGTAGCCCTTTCATCAGTCTACACCATCAGCAAACATAAGACAATTCGGTCTAACCACGGACTGGTGTGCTCAGTACCAAGGGCGCTGAATGTATATCAACATCTAAACCCAGATCACGGTCTAGACTGGGTGTAACAATTGAGTGTGAATATCCTTTATCGAACAAGGAATAGGAAAGAGTACTAAACAAGCTGATCTTGCCTCGAACGACCTCTGGCCATGCTAGAACAGCTGCCTCTACGGTGTGCAACAGTCCACACCCATCTCTCCTGATTCTCGGCTGTCGGCCGCCTCCCTGACCACGCCCTAGTCAAGGTCCTAGAGAAGTGCCCAGAGGTCGGGTTCCTCCCACGACGTCTTCCCTCAGAGGAGCGGGAGCTCGCTGTCCCTGCTACTACTGCTGAAAGGGCCTAACTGGAAACTGTTGTGGCTGAGGCAGGTGATGAAATGGCCCACCCACACTGTATTGCACTGTATCTAGGCATGAATTCCAAATGTGCCCATAGTTCCCATAGATGATGCACCTTGTTCCAGGGCCCGAATGATAAGGGTGAGGACAGAGGGATCAGAACTGGAACTTCTGAGGCATCCTCTGTACTTGTCGAAACCTAGAGTTCCATGATGTCGGAGGCCTACAACTGACTGCCTTCCCCTTCGACGAGCCTAACTGGACTCCCCCTCGTGAAACACCTCCCAACATGTGCATCTTATCTACTACTCCAGCCTTCTTATGGACCTCCAAGTATGTCGGTTGGGTATAGGGTGTAACAACATAGTGAAGAGAAGGTCGAAGTGCACCCTCCCAACGTCTCGCCCGAGACTCCTCATTTGAAAAGAGGTCGGGAGCAAAGGGGAGGAGATCCTTGAACATGATCCCCAAATCTAACACTGACATGCTCCCCTACTGGAGGGAGAGAAACTCCTACTTATTCTCAACCTTTATCATAAATGAGAGGAATTCCACCAGTAATTCCCTCTAGAAGTCATCCCACGCAACCTCAGTCTCCTTCTTCTCCCCAAGATAAAGCATCCACCATTGACGCACTGTTGCACGCATCTGGATGACAGCCATAAGAATCCAGTGCTCCATCAGAGCATGAATCAACCTACAATCTATCACCATCATCACTAGCCAGCTTTCCGTCTCCATGTCTGAGATTCTACCCTCATACTTCTCGAGGGTCTTTCGCTGAAAGGAACAAACTGTCCTCTTCTGCAAATCGTCTTCCTCGTCTTGGTCATCCCTCTATCGATCAGCCAAAACAACCTCCGGGTCCTCGATCATCCTCAGTACTCGTGGTCATTTCCTAGGTGTCGTAGCATCAAGGTAAACTAGGAATGCCTAATCCAGGGTATTGTAGATGATTTCCTTTAAATTTTCATAGAATTATTATTAATTTTAAATTTCAAAAATACCCATGAAACCCAAGAACAAAAGTAATTATGATGCATTTACCTTCCCTATGGTCCCAACCCTTCAATTGTTGTAGCCTTACTTGGACTTTTGGTAGGTCCATAATCCTTGCATCGGATCACGAGGGGCCCTAAAATCCCATGTCCTAGCTGGTCCTCCTTGGCCAATTTCACACTCCAAGATCACCCAACATTGTTTCCCTACCATCCCATGCAACTCTCATTGTGCCTAACCCTAGACTCCATCCTATCTCTTGAACCTCTCCTTTGATACCATTCTGTCACCACTCGCCTTCTCCAATATGAGAGAAGGGACAAAAAATTGCCAGAACCTTCCTTCTTCGTGATGAAGGAGATATAATGACCCCTGAGACCCGCCTTCAATAGGTCCCAGAGGGGTGACTAGTACCAAGGGTATAAAATCTCACACAAAATTGAAGGCATTACAATTTTTTTTGTAGGATCGGGATTTAAGATAGTAATCACCCAACAAGAACTATACTGAAGGTAAAAGTAAACCCAAAAGTGAACCATTCCCACATGAATCATCAAAAGTAATGCTACAGATGCACAAGAAATCCCCAAAATAATATACCAAGGAAAAAGGAAAAAAGCTATAGCAACTACCCCAACGTCTGAATTAGTATAGTCCCGCATGATCCCTAAAGTCCTCCTAGAAACCTAAAAGTAGTTTAATATATGTAGGGTGACCATACAAGTATACTCAGTAGGTAAAACCAAAGACTCTCGTTCACAAGTGGGGATGCATACTAATGCCCTGTGGAAAAAGAGATCCCCAAAGCACCTAGTATAGTATACTATCCAGCCAAGCCTCACCAGGTCACACTCCCAAAATAACACAAGTGAGGTAATGTATTGTAATAGAACATTGATATTTGGGTACCATGTGACACTTTACCAATAATTATTGATGACATCCTACGCGGCGATCCAATCCTACCATTCTCACCGCAGTCCCACTGCCACACCCTTCCTGCACACACATGGGCCACAACTACACATCACGCCCACAAAAACATTGGCCACAACCACCTTGTGTAACCACACCCGAAAAAACCTGGGACTCAAAAACCACATGTAACCATGCCCGCAAACACCTGGGCCTCATCCCGAAGAAACTTGGGAAACAACCTTCCCCCACACACCTAGGCCGACCACCCCAACTACCATGATCGAAGAATTATGGTCTATAATGTACCTCAGGCCGTCACAATCTGCCCGAATTGTCTTGGGATATTCGGGAAAGGGAGCAGAAAATGAGATAATAACCATCCACTCATAGGAGTGTTGGAAAAAACACCCTCCACCATGGAATGAGGGTGTTCAACACTAAGTTCTCAACATGGGTGGGGCACAAATAAGAAACATAATAAATAAAATTATACGTATAGGTAACAAGAACTCATCCCAACCTAGGGCTTCCATAGGAAACCTAACCACAAACCCCCTCATTACTATTAATCCACAAGAATCACTGAACCCATGACCATGCTAACACTAACCCCAAATAACAATTCCCAAGTAAGCCCATTCCGGTTTTCATGTTCATGTGATTCCATTTAAGTAAATTCTGCACTACTGGGAAATTAATAGGCATAACTGAATGCTAAGGAAAAAGAAAAACCAAACATAAATTTAAGCATTCACACCTAGTTCTCTTGTAAAGTCACATCAAAAAAGGGATCTGTGAGATCCCTCAAAGTACTGGAACCAAACCACTCCACGAGATACAGCCCAACATGGCTATAGATTCACAACCAATAGACTAGTCATAGTAGAGGATCCCATCCCCATCCACATCATTCCATAAGAACAAAGAAGAACAAAACACCCACTACCGAAACATTGTAGTAAACTTCCTTGTTCAATCACATCATTCATTTGAATCTTCCTTCTATAAGTTAACTGGGGTGACCCTACAAGTATTGATGTTCACTTGGTGTCCATTTAACCAACCGAGTTTTTGGGATTAACCAATTTCCTTATACTAGTTATTTAATCATCACATAAGACAAGAGTTCATTAGTGCGCAAGGATGGACCACCAATGACCATGATTTTCAGTAATCACAGGCCCATACAATTTACAACAAATAACTATTATAAAAGAGTACCATAGGAATATCAATCACACCCCATCATTCTTAAACAGTTCGTTTATTGTCTTTGTTATGGTTTGGATTCATCCATCCCTATATAAATAGTAGCATACCTATCCCACATGACACAGAGTAAGGAGAGATGATGGAAAAATCCCTACACTGTTGATCAAGGATCGATGTTCTCCATGTGCCATGAGCTGGGGATGTGCGACTTGTAGGGTAAGAACATCGGGGACTCCATGTGTGAGAAGATGGGCTCCAGTACAGGCGCACCACTTGCTTTGGTAAGTGTACTCAAAACACACCAGGAAGAAAAAGAGACTAGACAAGAGGAAAAATAAGAAGGAATTCCCATGCGATATAAGGTTGAGATCCTGTTTTTATGGGATATGGAAAATTATAATGGCTTTAAAGTCAGATCGTGGTTCCCCACGTGGTTTAGTAGTTTCACACGATGTAATTAATCATTATCTAATGATTCTCATAGGAAAATGTGGTAATGGCTATGACTTTAAAAAATATTAGATAAATAGAGGGGCACGTTACGTAGACACACAGATGGGTCCATTTATGGTCTCCCCACTCCTAGAAATGTAAACATTGATTATGGGCTAAAAAAGCCCTTGAACCACTTCTATAAGGATAAGAAGGACTAAAAGTTATTATTTGGTAGAAGCTGTAGAAGAGAAACCTGACAAGGTTAGGTGACACCGAACTTGTCTCACAGATCATGCCACACACCGATCGGTCGCACCGATCGTGCCACACACTGATCGGTCACACCGATCCTTGAGGCACCGATCAGTGACTCACCGATCCTTCCACACAACGATCGGTTGTACAAATCGGTGAGGCAGCAATCTATAACAGCTTTTGTTTTTAGGATGAAGCCTCAATCACATAAACTATAAAGGTCCAGCCAGCCTACTAGTTTAGGAGATCACCTGAGCACTACTAATGGTATAAGGCTAAGGATTTCCACATTAGAAAATTTCACACCCCATTTATGTCATATTTCCATTACATTCAGGTCAACATCATCGACCGGATTTCACTGTAAAAGGATACATCTCTACCTATGAACAAAAAGATCATCAAGTAATGGCTCAGGAACCTATACAAGGGGTGGATCAAAAGATAGGATCTTCACCAATATAAAAAATTCACCGATGAGTTGTCCTTATCCTACTATTCATGTATATCTAAAGAAGAGTTCGATAATGTACTAAGTAGGTTAGACACTTATGAAGTGGCCTGGACCTCTCAATTCAGTGTATCTAAATCAAATAATTTAATACCAAAATTTATAATCTGGTGGTCACCAAATACCGACACATTCATCCTACATCCTGGGGATGTTGTCATTAACCTCTGGGACCTTCATCAATTTTACGACATCCTAAACTTGGGAGGGATTTATGATGAGTTCGTTCCTTACAAGAATGTTTGGGAGGATAGGGAGAAGATGATGCCTTGGTGATGTAATTACTGATGGTAGTACCAGGTATAGTCAAGGATAATAAGAAGACCCAGGAATTATTCTTTAAGTAGTGTTTAAGTTATTTTATTAAATTCCCATTCATAGATGAAACACTACAATTAAGTCCCCCCATACTTCCATGATGATCTCAAAAGGGAAATGAAAGTTCATACTAGATGATCATGGAGGAAAGCTGGTGGAAAATGTGGGGTACAACATCAAGACTGAGCAACGACTGAATGTTAGGTGGTTCAGATTCATCTCTATGATGATCTGGGAGTGGATATTACCGGTATGAGATTCCCACATGTGGGAGGGACAAAGTAAATTCATCATGGAGTCTCAACTGGTTGGTGGACACCGCATAAACATGGGAATACAAGTGCTGACAATGTTATACAATGTACTCCAACACATTTGTTAGAGAAATGGGTTGCTTCGGGTGTGTGGTCCATTCCACATTATCTATAGCTGAACTGAAGCAAACATGGGGGTTTATGAATATATAGACCCAATCTCTATCCCTATAATAAATTTTTGCTGAAATTTTGAATATTTTATTTACTTCCCCATTGATGATTGATGTAGTGACCGTTCTATGTAATATGGGGATGGAATAACAATTCAACTTTAACCCATTCCATTTTCCAACATGAGAAAATACAGACGATGGAAAAGATACGATAGAGAATCAGTCAAATATATTGTATTATTATGGTGGTGTGTTTTTGGCACAAGTAGAATGTGAACTTATGTGTGAACAATATACCCCACACCGGTTCGCATGACAATTCCAGTGCATGTAGAGGATTTCCCAACATGTTTACACAAATTCTAACCATGAAAACCACCTGTGTATGATTCGACAACTCTGTATACTGTTTAAAAGGGATTATGGGAATATGAAGAACAGTTTTTCCCCATCCAATTATACATTAATTCTTGTTCACGATTATGCACATAGCTCGAAGGAAGCATACACTAGTGAGATGTTGATGCGATTAAATATCTGAGCCATCAAATTACTTGTCCCTGTAACTAGTCGTCAAAAAATGATGATTGGGGAGGGCATAAATGAGGTGGTGACAACATGTGTCATGGAGACAAGGTTGTAGTAGTAGGGGTAGTAAACCACGAGTGAACAGACCCCATACCAGTGATGGCAGGAGGTGGGGAGAAAGAGGTGATAGATCCAGTCTTAGTGGCTTCACCTGGAGTCCCAAGAGAGTGGTGAACCATCCGTAGGTTTTTAGTGTCCCCCTCAATCCCCATGGAGGAAAAAATGTCTGGCATCGATTCATTTTGATAACGTATTTCCAGAGGCTTAGAAATATTGGTAAAAGAGGAAACAATATTTTAGTGTTATCGTCCTTTGGACAAATGTGAACATTCCTGGGATAGCGATGTGAGAAATGTTCATTTTCGAAGGTGAGTTCAATGATACCCATTCCAACAGAAGAATTTTTGTGATCAAACTAGAGGAGTTAATACACTCCTGTGGGGACATGTGGCCATTGAAACACCAGGTAAGGGTGTTGTTGAACCTGACTACTCCTATAGTATGTGTGACAAATCAACTAGAAGTTTTTTTCCATTTCCTAGTATTTGAGATAAATCGTGGGTGGGAGAAGATAATGAAGGATATTTATGCTTGGGAATGGAATGGACTTCCATGGGATCCTCTCCTAAATAAGGTGAAATAGTGGCATCAGTGCGAATTACCTTGGGAAAGTTTTCTGTAACTCTATAATTGTATTCCCGCATCCCTTCATATCACTAGTGACCATATTACCTTATATTTGATTCTCATCTAACACTTATATATGCAGAAAAATATGAAATCATTGATTCTCACTAACAGGGACGAAGGTGTAATAGGCTTAGAGAACCAAACACTCGAAGCTGCTATCAGAGTGATAATGGTTTCGATATCCAGTAGTGCTGCTGGAGTAGGGATAGCCTCTTCAGGATCTTCAGAACCTACAATAATATACATAGGTTTGTATCCTAGACTCACAGAGATGATAGAACATAGGTGAGATCATGTGTCTAGCTAGGGTAAGTCTCATGATTCAGAGCTATACATGTTGCCTGATCTGTCAAATTTGGCTATGGTGTCACATTATATCATCTTTTCTAGGATGGTACACATGTTTCTAGTGTAAATGGGTTGAATAATAAAGTATCTTCTCTAATATGGGGTTTTGGGACCTATAGTTCAGAGTGCCTCGGCTAACCAGGCTATATATCCTTATGGTTGACTGGTGGTGATAAGTAATACCACCGGTGGGATAGAGTCTGGAGTTGACCATGTGGAAATCATTGAATTAGAATTAGGGATGAAGATTCTTTCAAAGGTGATCTTACTACTGAAATCCTAGAATCATTTCCCGCATCTGAACTCACTGAATCAGAGGAAAGAGATTTTCCCACTTTTGAAGAAGAGAATTGAAAGTGTTTTTTCCATCAGTCGTGTAAATTTATCAAATTTTTCATCGGTAACACACCCACAATTGTAGTGGATAATTTAGATTGATAAACATCATCACCATATGTGAGAACTATGTTCTGGAGTAGTATATGCCTGAAGACCTCACATTATCATTCGAGATTCCCTTGATGAGAGGGTGTGGGAGGGCACGAGCAGCCTCAATAATCATCAGAAATAATGGAAATAAGTTAATATCCAGAAACTTCATGAGGGAGAAAAAAAGTCCGATGTTTGAGGGTTTGGGTCAATGAACATTATTCTTTAATTAGAACCCTATCATAATTCATACCTCGATTAGAGGTATATATGATTGAATTCAAGTAGTATATGAGGCAACCATCCCAATAAATGGCTACCATCCAAGCTGATGAATACATGTCATGCATCAGGGCCGATGAATTTCCACACATTTCCAGCAAAGATGAGAGGGGGCTTAACAGGTGAGATAAAATTTTGGAGGCCACAGAAAAAATATTAGTGGATCTAGAATTCTCTATTGATGAGTTCAAACCAACTATAGGAGGGTTCAATCCAATGTAATTGTAACTTGTATGAACTCAAAAACATACTTTTATACTTTCTTGATTGTTTGGTTTATGAGCCTACATTAATATCTTGATTCTTGTTTACATTAATTATCTCCACTCAATCATAAATCTATTGTAACCGAAAATCAATACCCAATCTCACATGGGTCATACCCAATCTGAGATACAAGGTATGAATACATAATTATTCAATTTTTATATGAGGGTATTGGCTAAACTTATCAAATAATCTAGGTATGAATGACCACCCAGAGATTCGAAGACAATACTAGGTTCTTGACCAGATAATAGGGTTCATAGAATATCAATATCGTTCATCCAAATTTATTCTAGTGCACGAGAGGGATGACCCTATGGGATTTAGAATCAATCCAAACGAAGGGGAATGTGTAATGTGAATCATGATTCCCAATATTTGTAGCATAATGATAGTGGAATGATGATGTGGATAACTTTTGACCTTATTTGAATCATTGTATCTATACAGTGTTATCCTAGAATGGGGATAATCAAACGAGGGCTATCAGCTGACCGTATTCGAATATATGGGGCCTAACTCAAAGTGTATGTCCAATAAATTTCAAGACGCTATCCAAAAATGTTATGCGAGCTGAATGTCCAAGAATCCATATAATTTGGGGGTTTGTCTGGTAATAAATAGGATGAGGATCCTATTAGGAGGCAACTCAAGGCATGGGGTGGAATGATGTGATGTTTGAATGGATTCTAACACTCTCGGAATTATGCCACCATGGGAAAAGCATTATGGGTGAGTGTATCTGTCTGAATAAAGGATAAAACTATTTTTAGATGGGACCTCTCTGGCGAGGACACATAGTAACATGTAGTCTTATGTCATGAAAACGATGATGATATATTAATAGTTTAACACCATATGGAGCAGATGATATATGCGTAGTTTAACATCATATGGTGAAGATGATGTGTGGAATTATTTAACGATAAATGATCTGGACGTTGCATATAGTTTAAGGTCATAATTATTGGACCCTAAAAAACAGTTTAACATCATTTTAAATGGACTGACTCATATTTTAGATTCATAGATTTTTGTCCATTATTATGGGAAAATAACTGGGAAAGATTGTAGTCTCTGGACTGGGTTGAAGGAAAAATTCATTGGCGTCTTTACGTATCTCCTAAGGATTATAAAATAGACAAACATAGTTCTAAAGCACATCATGTTTAGATACCAACACTAGTATGGTAAATTCTCTCTCGTGCGAAATCTGATGCATCCCTTAATTATCATGGGGATTCCTAATGTTGTTTAGTGTTGGGCCACAATTTAAATGTATATTTTGAAGAAATGGGAAAACAAAATGATGAATGTGGAGTTCGGTTATTAACCTCGTGTGAATGATGACCCGAGAGGTCCGAACTACACCACATGTTCATGAAATAGAGGATGAGCTTGAGAAGGCCAAGGAAGGGAGTATACCATTTAGTTGATGAATAAGGGGATCAGATTCGTGAATGTCACCACGTATCATGCAAGGTATGTAATCAAGCCTTACATAGTTTTTTTATTCCAATAAATTTATCTCCTTGTTTTGAGGATGATATTATTACACATTAGTGTATTATGTAAAGACTTTCAGGCCACATAGTCACATATATGTATATTACCATACCAAAACACCTAATCATACATGATCCATGCTTAGTGAAGGAAACAATTATGATTTTCATGAATTCTCCATCCAATGATATTGTTCAAGGGTGAAAGGAAATATCCTATGGGTAAAATCCCAAAAAACCCCACATTCCTACTCAATGTGTGAATATGTGTGGATTTATAGCACCATAGGTGTTGAGGATCCATAAAACAGAATGGGGAATTAATCTTGCGATAAAAAGTTTTCAATATTTGGGATGAAGCATGGGTGGCATGATGATAAAGGAAAACTATTTACCATGATCAAAACACAACATCCATATCATGTTATCCTAGAATTGGAATAAACAAACGACGGTTGTTCGATGACCATATTCGAGATGCAAGATTTTCATGAAATTATATTTCAAAATCAATCGGGACATTGGGCCAGGATGGTAGGAGAGCACTGAGTTCATGAATTCATGTGTTAGGGGGTCCCTTCATATGTGAAATATAATGAAAACCCAAATGATGTAATGTTCAAAGCGTGAACACTACCAATGTATTTTAAGCATAAAAAAGGATTAACACTTGGAGTGGTAATCTCGAAGGGAGTACATGGTGCAGTTATTACATACCCATCATGAATGAGGAGCGAAGAAGTTTGAACCACACCACGTACATCATGGGAGTTCCTGAGATGGAAGGGGATGGGGAGGAAAAATTAGTTGTTAGTGGACCACATACAAGGAGTTTAGGCATCACTATATTAACAATAAGGATGTGAATCAAGCCAGATGTTGTTCTTAATGGTGGAATGACAGGAAGCCAATACCAAAAGGGGGTGAAATCCTCTTTCAAAGGGGAATAATGTTGAAGTTATGTACTTTAACATCAAGTGATCATAGATGGTAAAAATATTAGTTTATGTTCATAGAGATTAGACAATATGGTGCCCAGATTAATTTCTTGTTTGTGGGACATGCCCATAAATTATATTGTCATGTGATAAAGATAGAAAAATAGAGAGCCCTAAATAATGGTATGTGGTGAAACTACTTCCAACATGACCTTAATGAGAAAATAATTCCACACAAGACCACATTATTTTGAGGAAACTAAATCCAAAATGGCACAAGAGGGTTCATGGTGAGGTAGATGGACCAATACAAGAAGTCAGGGAATCTCCACATATCCCATATGGATGGAAATAAGCCTCACACAGTTCATGATGTTGGTATAGTTGAAGGCCACTACCAAACGAGGCAACGTCTTCTCGATTGAAGATATCATATGGATGGGTAATTCTCATTACGTAGCCTTGGTGAAGAATATGTAGTTTAGAATCATACGATAACCATAAATGGGATCATTGATTACTGTCATAGATCTTAGTCAAGAATGGGATGATTCCCAATGCAGAAATATGTAACATGGTCCTATGAAGCAATACTAAGAACATCACAAATTTCTAAGAGAACACATGCATTATAGAGTCATGAGGATTGGACTTGGGCTAGAGATCCAATTTTAATGTAATATATTTTCGTCCATTAGAAACTGTGACACTTCTATGTAAGAACAAGCCTTACCAAAACCCCTAATCCCATATGATCTATGCTCGGTGTGGTAAATAAGGGATGAAAATATCTTTACAGTGCATGGAAGCACATTATAGGGGAATAAAGTACAGAGCCAAGGGTGACCAGAAACACTGGTTCATCCTCCCAAAACACAATGGTGAACGGAGTGATAACACTAGGGTTATTGAAGTAATGCATAATCATGATGGAGTATAAAGGGATGTGAATCATGATACCAATATTTATAACATAATGGGTCTGAAATAATGATGGAGTATTACTATTGACCATGTTCAAAAAACGTTATCCTCATCATAGGACCTAAAATTGAAACAACAGTTGAGGGTTGGACACTAACCACAATTGATACATTAAACCTATCTGAAAAAGTCTTTCAAAATACGATGGGGTGTTGTCCCAAGGCGGTTGGTGAGCCACAGGGCTGGGCATCCATATCGTTTGAGGTTCCTTTCTGATGTGAAAATTTTTTGGAACCCAAACAAAGGGAAACATGAAGCATGTAAATGGATAATAGAATGCCCATGTAGAATCCAATACTCTATGTACTAAACAACATTGCAGTTGAGAACATTATTGAGGCCTGAAAAGAGGAAAACGTATAGATAGACCAGAGGTTGGACCAAAAAATGCACTGATTAGGCATTCCAACATATCCCTCAAGGGTGAGAATCATGCCTCAAATAGGTCTAAAAATTCATTTAGTTTAACGTTATGTGTTATGGACAATAGGAAACATCAAAGAGATATCCTTAAAAGTAAGTAAATGTCATGGGTATTATAAACCTGACATGAATGAGGACCAAAGAAGTCCACACCACACCATATAATTCTATAATAATTTGGTACAAGGGATAAAAAATAATGAAGGATTTGATGTACCTGGGGTTGGACCCGAAGACAAAATGCTCAGACGTTCCTACATATCCCTTAAGGATGGTAATAGAGCCACACGTAGTTCATGATGTATCAAGAGGATCAATTTCATGTGGTAAGGATGAGGGAAAATCGGTATCTCATGGAGGAACATGTATGACATGGGAAAAAAACCTAATGTGAATGCGAACATAAATCCACATATGCCACACCATTCATAATTCTAAGAGAGTACGTAGGCTGAAGGGTTGAGGGAATGAATTGATGAACCAGTGATAGACCTAAATATGGAATGTTTTGGAAATTCTATATATCCCATAAGTATAGGAATCAATTCAAAAATAGTTATACAATTGGTAGGGCAGGATACCAATGCGAGGGGAAATACTGTTGTGTAGGTCTATCCCATGCATAGAAAGAAGTGACCTTTGATGGATCTTATTTTTTATCTAGTGTGGTTGTGTGTATTTTTAGAAACAAACCCATGATGGGCAATTAGGGAACTGTACCATCACTGACATTTTAAATAATTTGAATTATGGTGTTTCCATATGAATAATTCCATATTTATTCCTTTAAAAATAGCATGGTGGCAGACCAAAGCCAGACATGATGTATCCTCGAGTGAGGACAACACAATGTGCTGTTGTTTTTAATCATGTGGTCAGGATGATAGTGTCCCTATTTAGGTTCATACAACCAGACTATCCCATGCACTTTAAGGTCATGCAAAAAATAGGAAATAGTTTAATGTCATGTGGGATGACAAAACATGGTTTAATTTCATATGGTTCAGATGAAGATGGAAGAATAAGTTTCTAAGGGGAATATGCATGGAGTGATAAATTATACCCGACATGAATGAGTACAGAAGTCCAAAACACACCACATGCAATCCCAAGGGTGAAGCAATATACCAAGGGGCTAGAAAATATTTATGGTCCAAGGGTTGTACCCGATGATGAAATGTCCCGACATTTCTACATAGTCTATAAGGATGGGAATTAGGACACACGTAGTTCATGGAAGGTCATGTAGTTTAATGTCTTGTGGTAAGGACAGATATGGGAGGGACTATAACAAAATATAATGTATTTGGTGGAGCTATTATATACAAGGAGTGAATTAATACATAAGCCCACAAATTCCACACCATGAAATCACATAAAAATCAGTGCAAAAATTCCAAATAGAAGAGATAATTAGTGGATCCTGAGCTGGAATCAATGATGAAAATTTTTAGAATTCATAAATATCGCATAAAGAAGAAAATAATTATATATGTAGTTCTTAATATTAAATGCAGTTGAACACTGTATTTTAATGATGTTGATATCTTAATTTGTGTTCATTGAACTCTGACTGTATTAAGTTATATTCTTCCAAGAGGTCATTAAACATGACTAAATCCCTAATCCCATGTGAGCTATGCTCGATGTGGGAAACAAGGGAAAAGAAGATCTTCACAACACATAGAATACATTGTAAGGGGAAATGATGGAATGTCAAGGATGAAACCATGATGTTGATTCGTCCACTTTATCATGAAAATGTAAATAGAAGGATAGCACCAAGGGTGTTGAAATTCCACATGAAATTATTCAGTGGAAAGGTATGTGAATAACCCGTATAATATTTTTGATTCAATATGGGTGAAAAATGATGGAGGATAATTGTTGACAGTATTCTAAACATATCATACACACCATGTTACCTGAAATGGGAACAATATATGAGGATTGACTTCTGATCATATTCAAAACGCAAAACATGTCTCATAACATCATTGAAAATCCTTTAGGATGTTGGTTCAATGTGGTAGGTGAGCCATATAGTTGAGCATCCGTACCATCCAAGGATACATTCAGAAGTGAAAGATGATAGAATCCCAAATAAAGGGGGACGTGAAGAATGGTGGTAACCTTGGATTTTAATATCGTGTGGTTAATATGGTGAGATCATTTTTTAGGTCTTAGATATTGAAGGATTTATAGTTTAATATCATTCAAAATGATGATAGGATGTTGAACATCATCCATGATGGAGATGAGAAGTTTAATTTCCTATAGGATGGTAATACAGTTTAATGTCATATGGGATGACAGAGCCCTCATGCGAAGTACTTCTTGTGGAATTTGGCATTGGTGGGAGGAGTAATACTCTCACCAAACATAGTGTATAGTGTGTATGAACCATTGGGGTAAACCTTGATATTGACATAAGGCCCCTCTCATTTTTTATCCAACATCAGTGGATCCCTATCGATTATCATTGGTGTTCTCACAAACAATACTATGTAACCTTTTAAGAAATAGCAGAGGAAACTTTTAATATTGAATGCCCAGGATATCATGTTTTGATGGATCTCATAATTGTTAAATCCATGAATATTATTCTCATTAATCACTTCTAGTTCAGCCATATAGATTTCAACGTCATTTATAGGTGTTTAATGATCCTATAGGGTTGTGCATAATGACGGTAATGAATACAGATGGGTAGCACTGCCTATATTCTGCACACCATGGAATATGGAGTCACCTAAGTAGAATTACCTATCCTTGATCAGTAAGCCAGAGAGAATTGCAGACTTTTTATGGCCAACTCTTCCTATTCTGACCAACTATCTTATGCAAGAAGTTAGAGAGGGTTTTGTTGAATGTTATGATAAACCCATTTTCATTCACTTGATATCGAGAGGTATGATTAGAACAGATATTTTACAAGGCAGATACTTTTTCATCTTGTCTTCCTGGATGTTTTTGCAGTTATCAGTGAGAATGAAATTAGGTAATTTGAATCCGTGGGTGATATTGGAGTTCATGAACTCAATGATAGAATTATCATTGACTTTCTTGAGTGTAATTTCCACATTCCACATGGAAAGGAAATCTATATTTCTCATAATAAAACTGCATTGGTGAGATATTTCAAATTAATATGGTCCCAGAACATCCATCCATATTTGCGATGAATCTAATAATGTTGGATATGATTCCTTGAATGACTCAGAGATCCCAAATATTTCATGCAGGAGACATATAAATAATGGCCTTGACCATTTCTAGATTGATCTCAACGCCTATGTATCTAAAAATGAAGTCGTGGAACTTCTTAGTGGTGACCCCAAAGGCACACGTCATGGGGTTCATCTACAGATGGTAGGAAGTGATGAAGCAAAACACTTTCTCATGATCAATGAGATGGTCCTGACACTAGAGAGAATTAACCACCATCTCATCCGTGTATCATTCCACCAACATCATGATGATTTGTTTGAATATGTGGTTTATGGAATGAAGATAGGTGGCACCTATATTCTTTAGACGGAAAAGGATTTACCTAGTTGTAGAATGTAGATTATGGTTCCCTCAAGGCGGTATAATCTTCATCCATGGGGGACATTTGGATTTTAATATATCTAGAATACCCATCCATAAAGTAGAGATATGTGGACTAATTTACAGCATAAATCAACAGTTCATTTGTAAGAATCTAAAAATCATCCTTCAGATAATGATGGTTGAGATCATATAAGTCAATGCAGAGTCTGATCAGTCTATTCATATCCCTGATGGGAACAATGTTTTCTACCCTCCTGGGGTAGTGAACCTCCTTGATGTTGTTGGATTTGAAAATCTTATTAGCCTCGACCTTGACCTTAGAACCGAGAGAAGGGTGAATTATTAGGGACTGTATTGGAACCCGTGATGATTTTCTTGGAGATCGAGATGGTGGACGGTGATATGATGATCTTTTCCTGTAATCATGTCATAACTATGTGAATGTAAACAACTATTATGCCTTTGGAGATCCATGTATTGATTTTTTTCTTCAATAGGCATAGTTGTGCTAATCAGTGTTGGTTTCAGATCTGTCTCTGTACCGAGGCTAACATGTACCAATACATCAACTATATTGGAAATTCCTTCATTTAATGTGGTAGGAATATAATACAAATCCTTTTCATCATACAATATAATTGGATCATCATGAGGAGGAAACTCCTCCATGTTGATAGATCTAGACTGGACACTGGTGCTTGCCTGGAAATGGAATCTTTATTAGGGAACTCTTTCTCTATTAAAACCATGAAAACAGAAGCTAATTACTTGATCCCATCTGGACTCCCACACATGGGGCCATGTTTGATAATATCAATGAAATAGTATCAAATATTCTTGATTTTTAATATCCCATCTTGGAAAAACATGAAAGTATATTGTATTGTCACTTCCATGGGGCAGATATATCGATATTTTATAGGAGTATGGGTATTTGGGATCACCCGAGACTGATATATGTAGGAATAGTAGGTGATATCATGGCATTCCCTGGACTTGGGGATGCATATACACCTCATTATAGAGACAAAAAAAATTTCCCAATAACTGATATTTTGTCCTCTAATCAAGGATTTAGGAAATTTTAGGCATCATCATGGTCTGTCCATGGTTTTCTCGCAGATGTAGCATTCTCAAAAATGTTATATTAGTAGTCGACATCTAGGTAGAATGTTTAAAAAAGTAAAACAAAGATGCATTGCGTTGGGGTGTCCTTAATCTATCCTTAAGTGAGTACTTATTGAGTTGGTGATATGTGTAAGGTACTACAATAGGTGGGTGGAGCCATGGTTTTCCCATCAACACATTGTAAACGTTGTCTTGTGAAATTACCATAAACTCTATTCTAGCATCTAGTCCACCAAAATGGGTCTTTTGCCGAATCATTATAACTGGTGTATTCTCTATCATGTCATAACCTTGTACCCTCATTTCAAATGGACATAGATATGTTTCAGACAACCCCATCTTACAGAGTGTCCATGTTGGGATAATGATGATCCCAGAGCCCATGTCTAAAAGACTGCAGTAGACATCCATGGCATTAAACTGACAAGTGATGTACAGTTGGATGATGTGTTACATTATAGGAGAACCATCATCATCTATAGAGAAATATATGATGTCCTTCAATTCCACAAGCTCGATTGTCTGCACGTGGTAGGTTTCTATGGCTGCTACCTTTGTTCCAAACTGGAGCAGACTTCTTAAAGCCTCCTCAAAGGATTCATGCATATCTGATGATAGGCGAGGATCCTTGACGATAGATATCCTCATTGGAATGATAGAAATATTCTTGATTACATAATATTTCCCTTCCAGGTGTACGATTATTCTAACAAGAGGTCGCTCTGTGGAAGGAGGTATGACTGGTGATTTTGGTTGAACCAGAATATTCATGTTGGTGTTGGGAATGTCCCACTACACACTAGTCAATCCACGTATCGTGGATATTCTCCAGTGGCTAGGTTATTGAATTCCATACATGACAGAATATGACTTACCATAGCATGGTCGTGGTGGATCTAAATAATAAAGCAGTATAAATGGTGATGGGGGCAATTCAGATAAAATGAGATGAGAATGTTGCACATGGTGAACTCTATGGTGGGCATGCCGTCTATTCTTAGTATTGTGCAGAGATGAGCTAGATGAACTATCCAATTAATTCTGTTAATTTACATACCCATGGATTCATCTATGTTGTCCTTGACTAGGGATGTTAGGAGGGTCGTTCAGGTTATCTTCTTCAGTAAGAACCATGTAAGAGTTTACCAGCTCAATGGTATTCACCGAAGTATACCCCTGGCCATGAATTGATGAATCCTCCATTAATTGGTGGATTTTATGGGGGAATCCCCATCTTTATGTGAATTAAATTTCTATGAGTGTTGGATGGATTAGTCATAGGAAGATGGATTTTTGTTCCATTGAACAGTCGGTGCACGATCCCCTGAGAGGATGAATGCTGAGATGTTGATGCATAGGTAGTATAAGAAGGAAACATAATGAATTTTAATGTCTCAGTGTGAATCAAACATTCCAAAATAATACCATGGGCATGGGTGAATTCCTTGTGATCCATATAATCATTGTATTTTTGAGACCCGTAATTAGAAACCCGCATCGATTCACCCTCATTATCACTGCCAACCCTTATAAACAAAGATGCCACCTATACCATGGCAGGAAATAAGCTTAATTTATTTTTGTAGACCGGGTCTGGGATCCAGTCATTGAACGCATATCGCTGCCTGAGGTCATTTTAAAGGAACTGGTGATAGGGGTGGTGATTGGGGAATTTAGTTAGATCCACCTCTTCGGGGTTCTATCATGCTAGAAACTACAATATTCCGTAGTGCAATGGACATTAGAATTAACAAGGAAGATAATCCTTGTTATATGAGTATGTTTGGTTCCTCTAATCTTATAAAGGATCTCTAAGATCCTAGCTCTAATTACATGCCGGTGGATCATTTTCAGGAGGTGGAAACTTTTTATCTTGCCTAAGTGTTAGTGGCACGTTACATGGGGGCATTTGCTGATTCTGAGGCGGGCACAACAGAGTCAGAGGCTACACCATAGATGGTGGGCCATGAAAAATCTATGGAGGTGGATCTATTAGTAAAAATTATAGCTACGCTGTGTCCTCTATTTGGGAAACTGCGGTACTCTCATCCTTGGTGGTCTTCTTACGGGTGCCATATGTGGCAATGGATATTCCAGCTTGGCTTGTTGTATCGATTAATTTAAAAATTTCCCATTTTAATATAAATATAAAAATTCACTTGGTATGTTCTAAGTGATGATATAAGTGACCACTTTGGTCCTCACATTCCACAAGTAAATCATTAGCATCTTCTCCTGAATCATTGGTATGCCAAAAAAATAGGCGAGACCCTTCCACCTTGTGATTAGATCTACAACACATTCATTCAGACCTTATTTTTACTTGAAGAGTTCGGCAATAATAGTATTTTGAGTGATGGAACTGAAATGGTAATGAAACTATTTCCATAGATCATCCCATTCATTTATGGATTCAATGGGAAACTGGAGTTACAAGGCAAATGTCATCCCTTCCAATGTTTGAACAAAACACAATAGTTTGGCTAACTCCTAACGTGTTGGAGTTCCCAAAATGGGTCCAAATAATGAAATTAAGTGATACATATGCTGCGGTGGATCACCTAAACCATTAATAAAAAAAATGTGGAATTTCCAAAACTTGATGGTGTTATCATATCATCCACCTACGTCAGATATGGCATTCCATTAGGTGATATAACCACTTTTTGGGATTCCGAATCCTCAAAAAAGGTGAGGAGAGTGGAAATTGGATCATCATAGGGGGGATTACTACCATGATGGGGACATCTGACCACCAGTGGATTGGAAGGTTCTTCAACAATGCAAGCAGACCTCGCAACTCATGGAGTGGCTGGTTGGATGTGTTTTGGGACTGCCAGGGGAATGACATGTGTAGCGGATGTGGGAACCTTAGCTAGGTCCTGAGGAGGGTTATAATCCAAATCAGGGGGATTTGGTGATGAATATCGTGCTTCCATTCCTTAAACATTGGCCTCTACTCTATTAATATGGGATGGATTTTCAAGGTCCCCAAGAGGAATCTCGATGGGGGGAGATGGCGTACCTGCCCCTACCTCCCTGGTCGAGTTTCATTGTAATCTAGTTTTCATTACGTATCACTTTCGATCTGAAGTTCATCGACCATATTTTAATGTTCCATGAGTAATTGACGCAGCATTTCCTTGTCAAGGTTATGTTCCATCATTTTCATTGAGTTAGACATGCCATGGTGGTTTACGGGTCCAATGTTCTCTTTAAACATACTGGGGTCACAATCGAAGGACAATGATTCGAAAGGTGTACAAAGGCCCATTAAATTTCATTGCTAGTGAGTCACCCTACCCAAATAATCCAATATGTGTGGAACAACCCCATGGGGTAAGTTCTTTTCCATGGGTCATAGATCAGATTCTTCCTATGATAGGTCATCCAAATTAAATTCAAATGTGCTATAAATTATATGTTCAATATCTTCTGAAAAGAATGTCTAGAAACAGATAGAACTGAAATAGAGGGTAGTATGCGGCCTCCAACCACAAATCTATATGTTGGTGGGATCCCCCTTAATTATTTTCCACTGAACTATAAATCTCTATATACATCATTACTGGAGGTTCATATGATGACCTTGTGACTTAGGTCACTAATTCATAGGAACTGTGACCAACTCTATTAGGTGGAATTGATGTCCAATGTATTTGTAGTGTTCACAACACTTGATGTATGCTAACCACTAAAATATGATATGTTAATTCATCACCCCAATGTATTATAAGAGGCACATAACCCCATCCTGTGTAAGGGACTTCTGAATTTTAAAGTTTATGAATTCAATTGGCCAAAAAACTTATGGGAAATGTAACACTGCGAAAATGTACGACAAACACATCATCTTAGAACAGGGATCCAGACCTCTATTTCCCAACTCAATAACTATAGGTAGTTTTGGGAATAATAATATCACTTAAGATGACATTTTTATGGTAGATTGGTCGGTGGAGAGTACAATGAACGACCGGAAAAGATGTCACATCTTGTATTCCCTTTATAAAAATGCGCTAATTTACCACCACATCAATGAAAGATAGTGTAATAACCACTTATTCTTGGGAAGGGGCTGTCATCGTTGGTGGTGGGTCACACTGTTTCTCAACCTTTTTTGATCCCCAGAAAAACACTATGTGATCTATGGTTGAGGTAGAGAATGATCTAGTTGACGATAATGAGGATTCCATGGCTAGGACTTAAAATCATTCCCAATTTTTCTCCTCTATTATGTATCATCAGAGGGATGCATGGATCTGGTGGAGCTCACATTCAATAATGATTTGGATGATACACCTTGTTCCTTCCCAATCTCTAGATATAGAGGCTCTTGGTGAAGGTTCCATCATCAAATTGCACTCGACATCAGACTCTGAGAATCGTATGTGTTTGATTGTGGTGTGAGGATTATCAGGATTCTTCCTATGGTGGTAAATAACCACCCTTCAGCTACGAGATAGATCTTCAAGGAAGGTTAGATTTTATAAATTGGGAGGATCTCCAATTGAGGTGGTACTAGAGCAGGTAGGACCTCCTCTTGGACAAGATATGGTGCGAGGAGCACCTAGGAAAATGTGAAATTATACACATGGAGGACCTCTATGATTGAAAGTGTTGCAGTAGGGAGGGACTTTACTAGATCTAGAATGAACACGAGGTGGACCTCTATGGTGGTCATCTGTAGCACGAATATGACCTCCAAATCGATAGGACCAAGTAGTCGTGTTAAGATGAGGGACATTTTTCTAACCATATTTAATATGTTAAGGACTTTAATGATGATCATTGAAGAAGTGGGGAGGGGCTCTACAGAAGTTAGTGGGAACATGGGGAGAACCCCCACTCTTCTAGGCGATAGGGTAAGTAGTATCATCCAATTCATAATATGGTATGAAAGGAAAATTTCCATACCTCAGACTAGGAGCACAAGGAGGACATTTGTACTAAGTGTTAATGAATCCATGAGGGCCTCTGTTGGAGTTGATTTTGGCATGGGGAGAACCTCTATATTAGATGTGGGAGTAGGAAGGACCTCCACTCTATCTGATGATGTTATAGGGAGGTCTTCCTTAATGGATTTCATCATTAATTATCCCGAAACGGTTTATGGTCACACCAGTGGTTGGGGAGGTCAACTGAACTTAAATGTAAGGTTACATGTGACTAACTCCGGACCAGGATTGAATGCTTCCTTTATTTGAGATAGGGATGTTCCCCTTCTTTGTGAAAACAATAGGGGGCCAATAGCATGCTCTTGTGGTGCGTTTAACCACAGGATTCAGGAACGATGATTCCCCCAGGATTGCATCTTCCTAAGAATTCACCCAATTTTGACATCATGTTAGCTAAAATAGATCTGGATATGAATGGGTAGGTAGCACCTTCTCTTAGGTCTATAGGACCATTTGGTGATGCTGATGTGGTTGGGTTGGATCCCTCCTCAGCAAAAACCTAGATGATGTCCTCTCTAAGTCAACTCAGACATCCCTTACTTTGTGCACATAAGGGAGTGAATTATAAGTGCACTCTGTGGATATACTACTGAAGCTATTGATGTTCGGAGTGTTTACCCTCAGCTACCTACGCATCCCATGGGGGTGGCGGTGCTGATGAGGCATAGAGGCCTCTAGGACATGATGGGCCATATCCCTTATTGGGACAACCCCCTCATAATTTTTTTACATACATGAGTATTAATAAACAACCTCTGAATAAATTCAGAGGGTGGGAGGGGGAATGGGTTCCTAGAATCCATTTTCGTGAATGTTTTCATCAAATAGATGCTGTTTTGCGGGAATTCCGTGTCGGCTTTTCCATTTCCACTTTGTCTGTTTGTGGGAGGTTATCTATTTCCTTTAGATTGGGCATAGGTCCTGGAAATTAGGAAAATTCACCAATCATTACATATAATAGGAAATTGTTTCATAGTTCCCCAACATCGTTCAGTCTTCTATGGATGGATAGAAAAATCCACATTGATATTATCAAAGACCAGAATTCCAAACGATCAACATCCACAACTCCTTGGGAGTTTCACGTGAGGCCCACTATTTCACTGGTGGGATCAGGTTCTATATATATAGATCTTGTGACATACTTATCTTCTAATGTATTAAACACTAGTAATCTCTATATTGAGGAGAATATTCATGTCAGGTTTGTCATTTCCATTTTCGACGCTTTTTCCGCAAGGGTTGTGCCTCCTAGTTCTGTGTGTAGTGGGGCTCGTTGGTGGTCGCAATTTTTACCCCAAATTACTTTGTTCCAAAGTTTTTTAGAATTCATTACTTATTCAATGATGTTTCCTTACTGATCAAGATGGGATGATGGTATTTTGGTCTCTTCATCCATGGATTCCTCCTCAAAAGTCGTTACCTAGTCCATGTCTCCCTTATGATTAAGATATTGTTTGTGAAAATCTTCTCAGTGCCATATCTTTATAGATGTTGGTTAGTTTTGTTGATTCTTCTAGGATATTCCATGGGGTCATGTTGGGGTAGAAAACCTTTTTTAGGGGACTAGTCACATTTGGCATCGTTGGCGTTCCTGGATTCATAAACATTTTATACATGGATTTATTCATTTTTTTGATAGGGCTTATAAATGGTGTGGATGTCTGAGGAATACCAGGTTGATTTAAGGGAATTATATCCCATTTCATGTTTATAAGGTTTTCATCAACTTACTATGTTTATCCCAGGGTAACCTGCAAGTTTCACAATTGGAGGACATGGATATGATAGACCGTAACAGTGATGCGAGTGGATCCAATGGGTAAATCCCCAGGTTGATCACCTCGAAGGTTTACTAGATGGGTGGGTCCAGACATACAATGATGGTAGATTTGGGGAAATGTGTCCCATATAGTGATGATATAACACTGTGAAAGATGATGTGGGCACCTCAACAGGTGGATCATAAGATGATTGGGTCCTGATGAGGGGGACCCCTGGGCTTACGATTAGCAGGGATTAAACCTCGTGGAGGCCTCCTACATACACTATATAGAATACAGGTTTCAAAACCCATGTATTTCGAGATGGTAATCATACATTAAGAGTTTAAATGATTTAAAAAACCTAATTACATGCTAGGAAATACACAGGGTTAGAATCCTATTGCAAGAGGGACACTCTTTGTTGAATTGTTATGGATTTTATGGGGAATATGCATGGTTAGCTACCACAGAACGTGTATGAAACAACTAAATTGTTGGACCAATGTTATGGGTCCCAACAAGAATAACACCAAATATTACCATTTTTGGTGTTGAAACACAGTTAAGCTTATTATGTACACATTCTAGGATACATGGATCAAAACCCACACAGTTCTAAAGCATAGAATTTAATTTCACGCGTTGTGAGGGTTAACAGACATAAAGTGGTCAGGATGGATGGTTGATGGGATTGATCCTCAGAGAGGCTTCAAATGAACCTTTAATGGAGTGGGAAAAGAACCAATTACACATAGTTTGGTGATTAGTAATGGGGATCACACACTATGGCGTCCCAAACAGAATTTCATGGTCGTTGCTTACTCTAAGCTGAAATGAGTCATGCATGTTGTAAGAAACAAGAGGCAATAAAGACCTAATGATCCCATCGTGAAAGGAACATCCAGAAGAAATGGAATGGGGTTTAAATAGGATTATTGTCCTAGGGAGATGGAGATTGAGACTCACTCCAGGAGGGATTCCTTAGTAGGGGTTTCAACTTACGAGGAGGATATGGCCACCGTACCTGAAACATCACATCGGAGGGTGTATGAGCTTACATGGAGACTGTCTGAGGTGAGAATGGTGAAAAATATCATAGGGATAGGTGATTGAAACATAATTTTGTATCCCCTTCATGATCCTCTCTATAATTATTGCTTATATGGGGATCATATTTTAATGTCATGTGTTGGGGATGCATGTGCTTGGATTTATGATGTCCTACTGCATGGATAATGGGGATCCACTCCTCACCCATAGGACTTACAAAAATAGTATCCATTAACCCATGATGAATGGAAGACACCATTAATTCATTATTTAATGGTGTTGTGGAGTGATCCATTGAGGGTCTAACATTATAAAGGCTATGCGAAGAATAAATAGTCATTAACATGCCTATGTAAAGAAACATGACGCAAAGCAACACAACATGAAGCACAGCCCAAGAGACATTTAAATCACATAGTACAAGCATTGAGGGCTATATGGATGATGGTAATTGGAATCAAGAGACCATTAAAAGAGGGGATATGCAAAGTTAATGTCCTTGTTGAAGAAAAAGTTATTTTCAATGGAAAGGGTCTTCAGAATGGGAAAATCCTTCACGAAGTGAAGGGTCTTCACGAAGTGTAGCGCCTTCAATAAGAAAAGTGTCTTGGTAGAGGGAAGACGCTTCATTAATGGATTCCTTTGATGGATCATAGATTCACATCAATAGATTCCTCTTCATTTGATGACTACTTCATGAAGCCTATATGCTTTGCGATGTCTCGAGCACCCCGAACACGATCCCTCCTTTGAGAAGATCATATGCCTTCGCAAAGGAAATACCTACAATTTTTGGATTCCATGAAGAACATGATGAGTGGTTTTATATTTATAATTACCTTTGTTGATCCATATTTTGGTTTCGTGATGGTCTTTGTGAAACAGAATCTTTGAAGTTGAAAGGGTGGAGTAACAACCGTTTGAGAGGAGGTGAGCCCTCTATTTATAGGGAAGGAAGGTCCGCTAGGGTCGCCGAAATATCCATGGAGAGGATTGAGTCCGCATAGAGTAGGGACTCCATCAAAATGAATCAGCCTTAAATATGGTTTTGGACACCATGTAGATGATAACCTACGAGGTTTTCACAGAGCGGTCCACGGAGACTAATGACACCACAGAGAGGACACAATCATTCTAAATGTGTCAGACTCACGAAGGGTCTACGATGTTGTAGAGACTATTGTGGGGGTTATCCTTATAAGGGAGATACATCCTTGTGGGGGGATTTTTGAAGGATATCTTTTGGGTGGTTTTAAGGGTTTTAGTGCCCTTTGGTGTTATAATTAACTCTATTCGGGCGATGAGTTCACTCCCTAAGCAAGATAAATTTTAGTGCCTACAAAATATTAGTAGTAGCATCAATTATTTCTAGGATAAGTGAAATGAGATATGGTATCATCATATTCATCCATTCAAAATAATTATATCATATAAATTAGGAATAAATATAATATTAAATGAATTCAAATTTTACATATTTGACAATTTCAACATCCAATAGTGGGACTTTTTTAATATATAGTAATGCTCCTAGGATTATAATATACAAATGAAAATGGTGGGGAGGTTGAATTAGTGGAAATATTATAAAATCTCATTAATACTTAAAATATTCTCAACAAAATGTAAGAGTTTGGATTATATAAACCTTATTTCCCACTATTAACCATTTATAGTAGTAATAAAGTTAATTTCATGGAATATAGGATTTCTACCTTTTTTTCTGAAGTCAATAAATAATCCTTGATTTGTATTGTTTCATTCTATGATATAGATATTTACTAGATTAATCATTTCAATAAATGTGGATATCTCATGAAAATCACTTACTATATCCAAAGAGGATCATTATACTGAATATCTCCAGTATATAATGGGAAAAAGTGAAACTCATGATATCAACATAATTATAATTTACTTCTATAAAAAATAGTTGATGTACTTATAAGATATTTCAATAATATAAATCTATATATTCAAAATATCTAAATTATTTATATAACTCGTCCATTAAATAATCCATAATCCATATATTTTGAATTTTTCCTCACCACACAAAAATCTATTTATATTTATGCTATATCTAAATAGATATGAAATTATATATAATAATATATCTTCTCCTTAAACCTCATAGATAATTTATAACATGTAGGTTAGGTTATAAACCAAATTATAATATAAAATTATTAATAATAATCTCTGAATGGACCCACCCTTTATATGAAAAATCAGTCTCTAATGAAATTCGTCTTTAATCTCCATAACTTTTTTTAAATTAAAATATCATTCAACAACCTTTCGTGCAATAAAAATCCAATATTTTTACTTCATTATATATCCTACAAATCATTATTTCAATGATCTTCTAGGATTACAGAAATCTAAAATCCAATTAACAATTCAAATAAAATATTAGTTAATATTTGAAATCCAGAAAAACATCAACACTGCATGTTTGACTACATATAGATTTCATGGGAAATTCATTGAAATATTACAGTTTCACCTATCCCTCTGAGTTCCTCAAACCATTTCGATAATATAGCCTTTGAATGCTTGATATATGACTATAAAATATAATAATTTTATTGTGTTAATATTATATTTCATAGACACATTATTCATACTATGAACATTGAAATCTTAATATCTCATCATCCATAAATATTCTCCATTTATCACCTTCATAAATACCCAGACTATCCTGGATAAATGATGAAAAAACAAAGGTCTCCACATTACATCAATCCTCTATCCCCTTACTTTAGAGGCTTCTGACTAGAAATAAGTCCCTACCATAGTCATGGGTTGTCAATTCCATTTCATGAAATAAAACACCGTATATAATTCATCAACAATAATAGAGAATAATAAAAGAAAAAAACATTAATCGTATATAAATTATAGAAAAATTTTCCAACACTATAAATATCCCATAATATACATTCATTGGATTATTAAATCTACTAGACTTGTACTACATCTCTAAATCCAAATAGTACCTATGTCATCACCAAAAACTGGAGGGTTTACCAATGTACAAAGAAACACGTGAAGTATGCACGGATAGGGTGTGAGTGAAACGACCCATTAAGAATCCTAGATACCTCAGTGATATCGAGTTTTTCTATGATTAGGGGAATTATTACATAATTATTATAAATTATTTCAATCATGTCTATGACACACACCCAACTTGAAAAATTTCATGAAATAGACACATAATAATAGAATTTAGATACATGTGTGCTAACAAGGACACCACGATAACTAACCATGCTTACTTCTATGCCATGCGAAATTGGAGTAATAACATACCAATAACTAACCCATACATGATGACTAATAGTGGGGTTCCAACTTATGTTTTCAATCCCACAACCAAAGACTTTGGGTGAGGAATCATTCAAAATCAAACAAATAAAAAAAGGATCATGGAATAGCCATACATCTATGTTCATCAACCCTTCTATCGTCACAAGAGTTAGGTCAATCATCAATGTGTCATTTCTACCCATGACCCATCCCACAGAGTGGTCCATAACCAAACCCTATTAATGCATGGTTTAATTCATGTACAATGACTCATCCCTATGGACTTAGGGGATGTCATATATATCACACTAAACAATCCATGAAAACATTAATGAGGTCACATAAATCACATTTCCCTATCCTCAAAAACTATAGGTATTTCCATAAAACATTCCCTCAAATCGTCATTGCCAATAGGGTGTCTACATCAGGAATAGTGGCCCATCCTTGTTAAAAATTGGGAGGTCAAATATACCACCCAATCACATCCCAAAATTCACTAGTGTAGGCACATAAAGAACAGATAAGCAAAATAAAATAGTAATTTCTTTCCATATCACATATCACCAACCCAGCATCAGGTCACTTGTCCTTCAGAATCAAGTCATGTGTTTCATACACATTTTAAACCCATATCAACCCTCCAATGGTCCAGTAAAGTCAATATGTACCTGCTATAGCATTGCAAACATAACTGAATCTCTCATATGGATAACCAAAAAACACATACGCCATCATGAAAAAAAAATCTTTCCCTACACACATAATAAATATAACATCATGCAATAAACAATACACCAGGAAATCAAAACCAGAATACATCACAGGAATATAGGGTTCAAAAAATAGTGGATTCTCTCTCACATGGTCAAATAAACCCAAAACAACTGACACAAATACACTCCTTCATTTCCTTAAAAGTAATTAAAAACATCCAATAAAATCACCTCAAAGTGAATCAAATGTTTGTTTCTCTCAAATTAGGCTATTGGATAAAATCTCATTAAACCCCACTAAAAACTACCAATCACATTTTGAATGTACATTTAAAAACCCATTCATGAAATCACAAAATATCTATTAAATCCCACATTAATAAAATATGAACATTTTTAAAAAAATATACAAAATGAACACATTATCCCTTTGAAATACAATTAAAAACATCATGAAACCCCGTAAAAAAGTCCGCCATATCACATTTGACAAGGGTGGAAGCATCTAATCATTTTTTCAATCTATATATCCTTGTCCACTATTAAATCGATGTGAGAACATCAGAACAAAATAAAATCTCAAAAAAAAATAATAAAAAATGAAGCATGAAATACTAATGATGATAAATCATAAAAAACTATATAATTAAGAGGATTAAATAATTTTAAGGCCATTTACCTCTACCAATGTTTTTAATAATCCATCCAATATTGTTTCAACCACCATAGGGTCTACAAGAACTTGTCCCATAAATCAAATCATTAATTAAAAAACTAATAAATTGACCCCATAAAACCATATTTTAATAAATGAAACCATACTTACTGTGTTGTCCAATGATGTAAAAATAGTGAACAATATGGTGGGATCTACTCCTGACCCCCCACCAATCCTAGAAACCTTAAAATCCCTATATTATAACGTGTAATTGTTGGCCAACATCACCTAGAATTTTAAAATAAATAAATAATACTAAATAAAAATACCTAGTAATATATAGGGTATTATTTATTGTCTATGAAATATCAGGAACACCGCTTCGAGAATCACAAAAAAAATCCATTAGAAATGGTTTTTTCAAAATGATTTGGTGAAATAACATCTCATTAAACCCTAATATCCAATGATAAATTTAATTAAAGTGTATAAGGAAAAAAATAAACAAAATGGTGTATATTTTAGAAATTAAAATTATGTGAAAACCTACCAATAACCCTTCTCTATAAAAGGGGAAGTGAAAAAGGATAGGGGGTTCAAACTCCCCTTATCGTCACACATGTTGTGAAAAGAAGCTCGAGGGGTCTCTAATTTGGAAACCCCATAAACACATTTTATAAAAACCAAACCTGTATTTTTCATTATGTGAACCATATTTCACACCTATAAAATTCATGGTAATAACCCCCATACACTCGTCCACCCCTTTCATGGATTATAAATCCCATTGAATTCCTTTCATGGTGTGATTGACTCATTCACTCCTTGAATGTCCTACAATTAATACTTTCTAGAAACCTAAACCATATAATCTTCCTCAAAATCTCAACAAACCCCTAAGACACCACCAATGATTTAATCCCCCTAAAAATATATGTTAAGGATATATGACATCATTCTTTAGGGATGGAGAATGGAAGGGAGAGGGATGTGAACCCCAAACTGGATGATTCAGGTTTTCCAATTGATAACACAGATCGATAGAATGTGTGTGGACTGCAAGATGATTCTGTTGGACACAAGAAGCTCTTTAGTCTCTATGCTAAATGGCCCTCTATTAATCGTCGGAATGATGGACCAAATAAAAGCTTTGTGGATGCGGTCAAAAGCACGGGGAGTGCTTCCTTCCTTGAATGTGAATCGGCCTTAGCTAGAAGAATTATCCGAAAAGGGATAATTGTGCATGTATCGGAAAATCAAAAGGCTGTTGAAGAAGGAATAAAAATGTGTAAGTTCTCAATAATTTCTCAGGTTGTCATACTGATGGGGGTGAAGCCATGTAAATTTATTGAGCTTACTGCTAGGATTGCTGAGATTTGGGGATTTGTTGAATTGAAGATGATGGCGATGGGTTGTGTGTTCTATCACATTATCATTCCCTCAGATGAGTGTAAGAAATGCTCTTGGAGTTTTGGTTCTGTATCAATTAAACCTAGCTTCCTACGGATTCATGAATGGGATAGGAATTTTGATCCCAATTCTATTAAAAACACAGTTGCACAATCATGGATACTGATTTGCAATATGAATTGGATGTATTGGTATCCTAAAATCCTTTGGGACATTGCCTCATCAGTTGGGAATCCAATTACGAAGGATAGACAAATTGAAAATCCTACATTTGGTCATTATGCTAGAATCCTTGTGGAACTGGATATGTCTTCTACACTAGTGGTGGAGGTTGTGCTAACTAAAAAAGATGACAAGCTCACCCTTGGAATTCTATATGAAAGAAAGCCCAAGTTCTACTTGAATTTTCATTTCATTGGACATGTTGCCTCCGATTGCAACAGGAATAAATAATGCATCGTCTGTAAGATCTGAGGTCTTGATTAAGAGAATTGTAGGCGAGGTAAGGGAAAGAAGACAGTCCCATATAATAACTCTGAGCCTTCCCTCTCAAAGGAAATTTGCAGTATCCCTGACACTGAGGTTGGGAGAAATGATGGGAATTCATCCCTGGAGGGGAATAATTATGAAGATCGAGAGATCAATGTAGATGGGCGGAATTCTGATCCTACTGTTCCAACGATTGAGTTGATTTCAGCCTCTATCCATGTCCCGATCAAAACTTTTGGTGATGATATAGTGCAGGAATTGGGTACTGATCCTGCTGCCTTGGTGAATGAGGCACTTCCAAAACCTATTCAGGACCAGGCCACAAACAATGATGATAATAAAGTGCAGGATTCGTGTATAGTTCCTATGGAATTGTGTAAATATCATGCTGCACCAGTGAATGTGCCTCTTCCACAACCTATTTAGGCTCTTTCCACAAAAAAATGATGACAACACATCGTAGGATTTGGGTACTATTCTTGTAGACACTCTATTGGAATCTGGGAAGAAAATTACTGAGATTATTGATGCATATCATTCAATTTTTAACACTTATGATGAGAAATAAATTGATAATTCCGGGTTTTTACAAGCGGGGAATGTGGAAAAATGGTTCTTCCTGCCAGTCTTCATGCTCCCCCAATTGAATCTGGAAACAGGTTCTCCCTGCTCACCAGTGATGAGCCTACTAGAGAGGAGAATGATCCTGCATCGGATGGACACATGTACGGAAATTCTACTGACAATGATGTTGTCTCCCCTGAGATAAATATGATGAAGCAAAATGATGTTCCTAGCACTAGGATCAGATAAAAAAATGAATATTTTGTATTGGAATTGTCAAGGGATTGGGAATTCCCTCACGGTCTGGGACCATAGATATTTTATTATGACCAACAGACCTTTTCTAATTGGTGTTGTTGAACCAAGAATGATTTTTGAAAATTGGAAGTCTTTTAAATGGGTGACTTTGTGCTATTCCATTGTTGAAAAAAATCAAATTAATGGCATCTATAAAACCTTGTGGGTGCTCAATAATGAAAGATTCTCAATTAATTCGATAAGAACTAATCTAAAATCGATTACCCTCACATGTTGTCCAGGTGATACCTCAGTTTCTATGTCATCTGTGTATGCTTTCAAAATGTATAAAGAGGATGTGACTTGTGGAGAAACATAATTGATATTTCAGATAGTATGTGAAATAGGTGGGTCTTACTTAGTGATTTTAATACTGTTTTGAAGCCTGATGAAAAAATAGTTGATGCCTTTTGTCATGTTGCTGCTGATGAATTTTCTTCTTGTATTGATAAGTGTGGCCTCTCTAAGGTACCCATTTCTATATCTGAGTTCACATGGAGTCGTTCCACTATTAATGGGAGACATGCAAGCAAACTGGACAGAGAATATGTTCAATTTGATGATAGAAATGCTGCAGTTAATTTTTCTGAGAGAAATCTAATGAGACTAAATTCTGATCATAATCCTATTCATATTGAGCACTGCTTCCGATCTACGAGGGCAGTTCCTCTCCCCTTTATGATCAATAATTCTTGGCTTGTCATTTCGGGATACAGAGAAGTTTTTATAGAGGCTTCGAAAACTGACTGCCTGGGAAACAATTCTCATATCCTTTGCTGCAAATTAAAATTGTTCAAGGAAAGGTTGAAAAAATGGAGTAATGAATCCTTTGCATCCATTGAAAATACATCAAAGAGTCCTAAATTGCTTTGTCAAATTGTCAGAAAAATAATATACATCAGGATTTTCCAGTACAAGATGACATTCAGGCTGCATCAAATCATGATAAACTATTGGATTTGAAGGAAAATCTGGCACGGAATCAGTTTAATATTATATGGTTGAATGAAGGGGATAGGAATTCACGATTGTTTCATTGTATGAATAGGGATAAAAGGGTCAAGAGAATTATCTAAGACAAGAGTATTCAGGATAACATATTCTCATCTAAAAATGATATTGCAAATGTTGCTATAAATTACATTGAGAAGCTATATTCAGATCATGATGAGGACTAATCTGATAGAAACATTAATTGTTTTGATCCATCAATTTAGGATGATGAAAACAAAAATATTGTTGACATTCACAAAAAAAAAGAGATTCATGATGACTTATTCTCATTAAACAATGATAGTGAGGTAGGTCGAGATGGTTTAATGAATAAATTTTTCATGTTTTACTGGGAAATTTTACACATTGATGATGCAAATGCCATAAATGAATTCTTTAGATCATATTAAATGCCTTTGGGTATGAATTATAACTTTGTTCCATTGATTCCCAAGAAAGATAATTCCATTAATATCAAAGATTTCAGACCTGTTTCCATTGGTAATAGTGTAACAAAGATAATTAGTAAGATAATGATGCACTGGATGGGTTGTATTGCAAAGGAACTCATTTCAAAAAACCAATATGGTTTTGTTCCAGGTCGGAGTATTCAGAGTTTTCTTTTCACTGATTCTGAGTGTGTCAATGCTATGAAAAGACGACCGAATGATGGTAACATGGCTCTGAATATTGATATATCCAAAGCATTCGACACTATCTGATGGAACTTCTTTTTTAACCTCCTTATAACGCATGGATTTTCACAATGAGTTGTTGATCTGATTGGATCCATTATCTCTAGTGCCAGACTCTCAAATCTCATTAATGGATCTTCCAGGGGCTGCTTCCAATGTTCACAGGGGTTCAGACAAGGTGACCCCCTATCTGGGTTGCTCTTTTCTTTTAATGATGACTACTTAAGTTGGTTCCTTACAGACTTTGAAAACTTTGGATGGTATCAGAGGATGAATTTTGGATGGATTTATGATCCCTCACACCTCTTCCATGCTGACGACATTTTACTCTTTGGGAAGCTGATAAAGGATCCATCTCCTCCATAATAGTAATTTATTCACATTATTAAGAGGTTGTTGTTTAGGTTATTAACTGGGTGAGGTCCTCGGTCATGTTTCGTGTAGGACATCTGCCTCGAAGCAAAACAGAGTTGCCTTTAAACATGGTGTATAAAGGGGTATTATTCCATTCATTTATCTTGGAGTGCCTCTCTTTTGGGGCAGGGTTATAAGATGCTATTTGGAAAACATTTCTCTGAAAATTACAAACCAATTAGCAAGCTGGAATGGGAAAAACATGTCACAGGCTGGGAGGACTTGCTTGGTCAATTCTATGATTACGTCGATGTTTGTCTATTCCTTTTAATTGTATCGACAGACTCATACCCTTCTTAAAGATCTTTACCGCAATGTCAGAAATATTATTTGGACCGGATCGATTCATGAGAGGAAGCTAGTAACAGTTGCGTGTAAAGAGTGTGTGAAGCCAATCCATATGGGTGTAATGGGTGTCAAATACATAAGGATATTCAGTGACAGTTTGATTAGTAAGTTTACCTGGAACTTAATCGCAAAGTCATATGAATCCCTCGAATTTTTTCACTCCCGATTTGCTGAGAAACTCCATACTGGATACTCCAATTATCTTTGCTCATCTATTTGGCCTCCCCTAAAGAAGACATACACTGAGTTGATGGTCAGCTTGAAATGGATTGTTTTTAAGAATTCCCTGCCCAATTTTTGGACTACCTCCTGGCTATCTTGACCAAATTGTGATGTTGTGGTCCTTCCTCCACTCCTACAATGGATGACCATTGCTGATTTTATCATTTCATCAAATTGTGAATCAGTTCCTAGTCAATTTGACACAGAAATATCGAGGTACTGTTATTGTGACTGTGACATGCGGGTATGGATTAAAAACTGGAATGGTATCTTCAACATGAAGAAATATTATCGGTCTATATGTGGTACCCCATTGGAACCTCCATACTGGGTAATAGTATTTAGCAGAACATTCATTCCTCCAGTATCTTCGGTGCTGATTTGGAGAATCTAGAAAGGCAAAACTCTGCTGCAGGCAATGTTGCAGCGTGCTGGCTTTTAAATGGAATCCGCTTGTACTTTCTGTTTGGAGGTGGCTGAAAAAGCCTCCCATACTTTGTCTCTTGAAAATTTGATTGCAGTTTATGGGACTACATCGAGGGAATATTCAACTGTCACCTTCATTCTGCTTCAGTTGGGGAGCTGCTACACTCCATCTTCCAGACCGAGTGCAGCGAGCAGCAATAGGGACTCTTATTGGCAGCTCCGGCCTCCTTGATTTATTTTTTTCAGAAGGAATGAAATTCCATGATATTAAACAATATCACACCCTCAATTCATGCTGGTGTAATGGGAATTCATCGTGCGGTACACACTACCTCCAAGATTCACACTGGAACTATGAATAATGAGGTTTCTGATCTTGTGATGTTGAGATCTTTTGGTGTAAAATTGCAGGGAAAATAAACCATTGATGATGAAATATTTTTCATGGATGCCACCCATTTCCTAATGGATGAATGTTAATGTTGATGGAGCGGCTGCTGGTGCGCCTGGACCCTCCGGATGCGATGGGTTCTTCCGTAATTACAGAGTATTCGTCAAAGGATGTTTTTTCAACTTCATTGGAAATTGATTTACAATTGAGGCGGAGCTCTGGGCTATGATAAAGGCAATTAGATTTGTTGTCCTATATGATCGGCATGACTTATTTCTTGAGTTAGATTAGTCTGTTGCAGTTCATATCCTTAGAGATCGATCAAGGAACGTGCCTTGGAATTTGTTACCGGCTTGAGTTGATTACCTATGACTTGCAGAGATACTTTCCCTTGATGTTATTCAGGTCTACCTTGAGGCTAATCAAGTTGCAGATGATCTCTCCAAAAGGGAAATTGAAGTGGTTAGTTTGTGTTGGTCTTTCATGTCACATATGTTTTGTAGTATCCTTGTTCATGCTGATAATCGTGGTTAGTGCTATACTCACATTTGTAGATCATCTATTTTAACACTCTTTGTACACTTTACTATTTAATTAATTTTACTGGGAGCAGGCTAACCTAACTCGTGATATTCATGAGTATGATAAGGACATATAATCACTTATAATCTCATCCCAAGAACTAGTTCTCCAAACAAACTGCTCACAATGAAAAAACATCAAATCCCATCACTAATGCTAAACCCATAACAATGTTGGTTGATACAAATAGAGCTACAATGAGTCTCATCCTTGATAAGTAATGGTATTTCTATGACCATGAACCTAAAACTACCAGAGTCATCATTTCTATTCATATGATCTTTATTTAACCTCCAAATATCCAATATACTTATATTTAAAAACTCCAAACACCAAGACCAGATAAATGTACTTAGGCCTCAGCCCAATTAGTGTGGGATCTCTAAGTGCATCCTCGAGAACCAGGATCGATACTAGGCAGAGACATAATTCCAGGTACTATATCATTAGTGTAGTAACACTGTGCATGTAATGTAGTTGGTACTGTTGTAGTATTGTCGCATGTATTGTTCCATACTACAACCATCGAAACTATTGACCTAGGGCCACCAATTTTTGATTGGATTCCTTAAGTCCTTCGGGCTGCCTCAAGGCATTCGAAACACCTCAATGCCTTCGGGGAACCTCATGACCATCAGGAACATGATAAATGCAGTTTCCTCAAACAAAATCTACAAAAAAAGGAGTAGGTGAATATGATGAATTATAGTAGGCACACTCACCAGAGCAGAACAAACGGATTTGGTTGAATTAAAAGGTATGGCTAGACCTTCGGGATTATTTTGTGCTTTCATGGGAAGCTATTCCAGATGACCATGCAACGGTGGAGTGCTACCATCATGATGGAAATGCTGGGGAGGGGCTGTTCCATGTAGTTATAGTCTAGTTGAATTCCCTACGACCTTCGGGTCATGTAATGTCTCTTAAGCCTATGGTCCATGTAATATATAAGCCTACGAGCCTTTTTAAGGTTCTCCCTAAACCCATAAAGGGGTGTTATAAAAAAATCATTAAAAATGAAGGCCTTGGGGCCATTCAGGACAAGCCCAAATAAATTGGATTTTATACAAATATATGGTTCAATCCTCGAACCTCATCAACCACATTCTAAACAATTCACTAAATACTTTTTCCGAATCACCACAAAATTTCTTAGGGAACATGTAAGACTTTAATATTATAAAAAATAATGTTTGATAGCATATATTACATGTAACCGTGATCCAAAAAAGAATGAAATATTACAATTTAACTACAGTAATTACTACTTAGTTTTAAAATTCACGTTTTAAAATAGGATTAACTAATTTATGAGATATATATAATGTTACTAATCAATATAAATTAATTGTTAAATTCTTAGTCAATAACAACTGAACTCTTAGAAAATTCATTTTGTTCTTTAGAAATAACATATCTTCAAAAATATTTTTTTTAAATTTTTTTTAAAAATATTATAAATAATTACTTGAGCATTAATAAATTGTATATGATAAAAAGGTTATCATTTTTTAAATAATCATATCCAAATTTAATTAGGGTGATTTTATGATATTTTTTTATAAGATTACATTTTCAATGTATAGTGAAAAATACTAATTGTTTTTGAAAATATAATTTTTGTCATGAATTTAAAGAGTAATTTTTTTAAAAATTATTTCAAAGTGAAAATGAAACGCCCCAACCCCAGTTTCCCAGAGTTTGTGCATTATTACATAACATTGTCATGACCACAAAAGATTATGTTTTGAATGTCCGATTAGTTTAGTAGCCTTGGAAACAGTAGATATATTCATAAGTGTTACATTATATCATAATGTAAAAAAACTACAACAAAATCTTTTCATTATATCCCCTCATACTATCCCTGCAGGTCATTCATAAAATACTTCTTCACATTTTGGGAAAATTAAATCATTGAAAGGGGTGAGATCAGATGCTCAGTAAGGATAAAAATATAGCAGAAACATTCATAAATAAACATAAACATTTAAGTTAATGTATAACTAAAAAAGGTCTTTTAAACTAGAGCTTCATCATAATATGGGAATGATAAAATGAAATACGTCCATTTACTTATTCACATGGATATTATACTAGTCGAATAATCACATGTAATATGAGTAATCCTATTTCATAATGATGGAATGCATAGTTCCAGAATATCATAAACACAAAGTCAAGGCCTTATGAAATAAATACAAATAATATTTTTTCAAGGCCTTGTACCAATACACTAGTTTGTCGAATGGTACCTACCTTTGCATCGAGGAGCTATTGCGAGCTTCACCCGTCAGTTACTATGTCCAATGCATTCCTTATATGAAATGGTTTAAACATAACATAAATATTCAGATTAAAATAATCATACTAAATATCAATATTTATCCATAAACCATGAATGGTATAAAAATAACACATCCATAGTAAATAATATCAGAAAACCTTTAATACAATATGGATGTTTTATATCAAAACAAATCAACTTCAAATAAGCATAAAATCTATCTAAGGATGTTGACATGTATGACATCAAAACTATTTGAGAGAAATATCTCCTTTTTGATATCATTTAAATGTCAAATAATTATAAAATAAAAAAATTATTTTGAGAATAATCTTATTATCTTGTAAGGGAAGCTTCAACGAATTTATAACGGTAGAAAATAGCCAGACCCGCCGCATATGTTAAAAAAACATTATTACATTAAATTTGTCGAAAAGGTTAAAAAGCACTTTGTTTGTAATACAAAAGAAAGATTCATTTAAAAAACGTATATGTTCAAATAAGGGTATAATTGACATTAACCCATTATCTAGTAAGTAGTAAAAATGTTTTGAAATACATTTTTAAGAAACATGGATGTGGATGATAAAGAGGTCCTAGTATATACTTACGTAAAAACAACCTCGGATAATAAAGAGATTATGAATTAACCCTTACCTTGTAATTTTCCTTAGTCGATGGTATGTTAACCTATTATATAATAGTTAGAACATTTTTATTATATTATATAATAAACATATTCATAATTATGATATCATATATGATAATTTAATAATTATCTTATTATAATATATTAGTAATATCATCGTTTCTGGGGATAATCGATTCATTCTACATATATATTTGGTTACGTAATCCATGTCTGTAATTGATATGATATGTATTATTCATATCCAGAATGATATTAATGTTTTAAACCTTATTTTTAGTCATCTAATGAAAAGTTTTCTTCAATGGATACAATGGGGATGAATCTCATCACATTCGTGGAGACGGTATTCCATACGTACGCGCGATGGACAATATAATTCATTTGATATTAAAATCATATATAATTGGATGGTATATCATATATGCAGAATAATTTTATATTAATATTTATTATTTACATATGTTATACTCATTATTATACCCATCCATATAATAATGTAGTGAACAACAATTACACCACGACGTGGAGATGGTAAGCCGTACGTACGCACGTAAGGTGACATGTCATTAAAAGGTTGGATAGAATACTAAATATGGTGGTACCATATTTATAATAACATCACAGTATATAGAATATAATGGATTTATTATTTTATAATGGTAATTAGAAAAGAAATAAGAAGTGGAAGAAGAAAGGAATTTGAAAGAGGGTGTTGAAAACACTAACTATTTTTCAGGTTCTTCATTTTGATTTGATCAAAATGGCTCCTTAGGTTTTCATTATGATCAAGATAAGGCCTATAGGGTTAAGGGAGGATAGTTGAGAGAGTATTTGGGCAGGTTTTTGAGGAGCCAAATGGATTTGAAGGTGTTAATTAAAGAGAAGGATTAATGCCCTTTTATGAGAGGGGCGAGGGGCACCATAAAAAAAGCTAGAAATATTATTTTATAAATAATTAATATTAGGTTTATAATGGATCCAAAGTGAGTTATTTCTATGATAAGGTTTGTATGGGTCGAAAACAACTAAACCAATAGGTTTTATACAGGTTTGGGTCACTATAATAACTATATCTTTTAGTTTTAACTCTTAGTTAACTAGTTTCACATTTACCATGGCTCTTTGTATATTTATATTATATTGTTAATAAAAATGTTATATACTTCCAAGAGAACACCAAGTGACTCCTTAATGACACACCTATCATTATATAAGTCTCTTGGCCGAACCATAGATTTTTGGGAATAAAATATCAATTAAAAAATATAATATTTGTTTTAAAAACACTTTTATGTCAATTTTGACACTATTTGGAAATTGATTTCTGTGAAAACCATAACAAAATTATTACTTAGAACAAAGATAATTAAATCCATCCTGACATTTAATATTATCCTGTAAAATTAGTTTAATTCATATAAAGTCTCAAATTACATTTATTTGGGTATTTCTAATATGAATTATTTTAATATTTCTTCAATACGGAAATTACTAAATCAGTATTGTGTCATAAATTAATTAATTTATATGGTGTCTATAAATTAAAAAAAACATTGATGTAGGAAATATTTTTATCTTTCCAATTAATATTTATTTTCTAAATTATTACTTATATAACCCACATTTAAAAATTAATATTCTAAAACATATTGGCTTATTTTATTTTTTCTTTTACATTATGTTAATTAGAATAATGTGTCATTATCCATCATAATTGGATCCATGGGGACCCCAAATTGACCCAAAGATTCCCATGGTCAGTCATGACTCATCCAATATGGTTTGGAAATGTGTTAAAGTAATTTTGAATTATTATAATATTATTTTAACCATAAACTACCCAATATACCTTTAACCTCTGTAAATAAAATTCAAAAATTATGATTCACCAAAAATTATTTTTATCTTATTGATCCAAATTTTACGTACTAATAACAACCATATATGTCATATTTTTGAAATTCAATTCGCAGATGTAGGGAAATTTCATTTTAATGAAAAATTCAAATTTTTAACTACTACATAGTGGTTTCACTATTCAAAAAAATTGATGTTTTTCAGAAATATTCCTAAAATTCTATCTAATATATGTGTGATATTATAAATTAAAAAATGAATTCTATTTTAAAAAATTCAAAACCTAGAATTTTCATTAATTAATTATAAATTAATTCCCTTTGTCAAAATAAATAGCAGGTTTTTAAGAAACAATATATATTAAAATATTGACACTTGTTTATGCCAACTTTCAATGTGAAATTTTTTCTAATGACCAGAATTTAATTAAATGTTAAAAATATAATCTAATTACACTTTTAATCCATTTAAAAATATAATCAATCCATATAAATAAATTATATTAAAAGGGAGTTTTGAATTATAATACAATATTTTTCAAAATTCATCAAAAAATGAATTTTTATCAGAAAAATAATAAAACTTTATCCAAAGTAAATTTTGATGTCCCGATTCTAAAGAAGAATTTTAATTTGTCAAATTTAGTATATAAAAGATTCAAATATTGGATTTAAAAAAGGTTTTCCAATAAAAGGTGTTAAATTTGCATTTTTTTAAAAAGGCTTCTTTTATCTGAAAAATGAATTTGTTCTTATATTATGTCTAAGAACTGATAATATGGATTCTAAAATTATTTGGATTATATGAAATTCAAAATTTACTTAATACTATTCATAACAAATTTTAAATGGCTTGGTATGTCATGATACAGTTGAACTAGATGTTGCGTGTAGTTGATGTTTTTGAATTACATTTAAAAAAATAACGTACTATGAAATATGGGGGTGTTATAGAAATTATTTATATTTTTTTATTAATAAACTAATTATGTTCATTGTAATCAATTTTATGATTTGAATTTCTATAAAAACAGTTTTAACATAAAAATGAATTTTTTGATTTGTTTTTCATTGATTTTTATTTTTTAATATTAAATTACATTCTATCCAATATTGAAATTGAAAAATTAAAAAAGGATATTAATTTTTAAAAAGTTCGAGGTAAATTTTTTTAAATAAGTCCTTTTAGTTATTTCATTAGTTATCATAACCATAGTAATCAATTGTCACCACGATAAGGGTAAATTAGGTAATTGAGGTTAAAAATATTCTGATAAGGACTAAAAAATAATATTAATGTTTTATTTTATCTTTCTAGACGAGTATAGTTCATCTATTTCCATCCATGATTCTGAAATATTTAAACATTATGGTATATTTTCTTAATATAACCTTTCTATTATTTTATGTACTGAAATTTCAAAAATGAAATTATCTTTATTTTATTATCTCAAAATTTGGGAAATATTTATAAATAGTGGTTATTATCATTACTCAACCCGATAGGGATATACTTGTAAGTATCCCTAGTATTCCTCCAATAGTCTAAGGGATGAAGACCAACACCAAGTAGGCATATCATATACATGCGAGGCATTAGCCTAATGTATCTGTAATGACCCATTGTTTTTAATGGAAATTACCTTCATAAAAATATGCCATAAAATAACATGAAAAAATTAACTACTAAGTGATAAGTTTTGTAGATAAATAATTTTTTCATTTATGTGTTTGGAAATTTGAAAATACGACATACAAAGTTCCAATCATTATGTTTTTGAGTCTAATAAGATAAACATAATTTTTGGTCAGTACTAACCAACTCTTATGAATAAAAACCTAACCTTATGAATAGTAATATGGCCCAATAAATAGTAACATCACCTATGATAGTATAAAAAAAATATTGAATTTGAAAGTAGCACATACCTATATTATGAAATAAGTTAATGAGTGTTTTAAAACAAGTTTTTGATCATAAATAATAAATATTATTAAATATTAAAATAATCATATGTAGAAAGCTATTTTTGAAAAATAGACTTCAGTTTTGGATTCAACACGTTGAAAAACAGTTAGGGTAAATTTTTTAGATTTTTATGAAATACTAGATTTTTTATGAATAATAAAATACCGTAATTTACGGTATATGTAAATTATAAGATAAATAGACTATTCCAAAAATCATGGCTGATGTCACCACCCTTGGATCGAATCCACATGACCCATTTACTATTCTTGGTCATGGAATACTTACTATTCATTATCTTGTGAAGAAATAATTAATTAATGATTATAATAGTGTGAAAACCCACCCATCCTCCACTATAAAACACCCCTTCACTCCCTCTTCTCTTCACTCCTCTAAAGTCTTGTGCTTTGCCAATATTCGTCCCAAATCTCTCCTCAATATCATCTCCCACATAAAAAATCTCCCATCCTCCTTAAAATACCTAAACCTATCCCTTTAAGTGGTTCTCAAAGTAGGATGTCTCAAGATGTAAATATCCTCATCCATATTTCTTCTTTTATATTATCTTTTTTTCTTTTTTATTTCTTTCCGAACCTACCATCATCATAATAGTATGAAAACTCTAGAAACATAAATTTACTAGAATGTCTTCATGCTAATGGTATATTTCATTATCTTCTCTCCTTTCCCCACCCTTTTATTTTAACTATATGAAAGCACTGTTTGAGATGTGATAATTTGGCACATTCAAGGACAATTATTTATCAATTACTAACGTTATCATTAATTATGGAAATGAAACAATTTCTGTTATTGTTGAAAAAAACTATCATACAAGTATTATATCATATTTTTTATTCTATAATCCTTTTATACAAATGGTATTAAATTATAATGAAAAACATGTTATTTGTAATCAAATCCATTGTTTAACAAAAACTATTATCACTAAGGTTATATATATATTTAATAATTTGACATCACTCTAAGTAACCTAATTAAAATTAAAACCATGTCATGTCATGTATTTTCACTAAAGAATATAACTTCAGTTCAAGACAACCACATTTATCTTGCATATAATCCAAACATGAATATAAGTGAACCAATCTTTTAAAACCAAGTAAACAAACATGCCCGACCAATGAAATTGAACCTCATAACTAATAAAAAAAGGATTTGAATGAAATAAAATGGGTTATAATAAGTTAATTACATATAGAAGAGGTTCTGTACTTCTTAATTGATAAGACTAATTTGTTTATTCAGGTCTTTAATAAAAAGTGGAAAACAACAACAGATTTAAGGTAAGGGATCCTCTCCTTTGCCCTCTTAATCAGGATTTTCCTCTATGCTATACCTTTTTGTGTAATACCTAATAATAGGGTATGTTTACACACCTCCCCATACTGACCTTTTGATTTATAAGTGATGATAAACCCTGTTTCTTTCTCATAAATCCCTCCTGGTTACACCTGACACCATGACGATAAAATTGTAACGAATTCTACCTGAACCTTCTTTGTTCATTTGGTTGCCTTATTTTTCTTTCAGAATGGAATTATCTTATCTATTTATTTGAATCTTCTCAATAATGGTTATTTTGGAAATATTATTATATCAATACCCTTTCATCACATTCTTTTGGTTATATAGAAGTTTTTGAATGATTCCCTCTATAGGTCTTCCTGATAAGAAAACCTATTTTAAGGGACTTCCCAAATTTTTACCCAAATTACAAGTGCACACTATCTTCTATTTGAAGACAACTTTACCTGTATAAAATAATTATTTTTATTATAAAAACCTTCTTGTTTCTATTCAGGTTTTTTATAATATAATCTCATCTTTTCTATTTGAAAATATCTAGAGTGTTTTCCTTAAAACCACACAAAAATGTTCTAATGCTAATTGTAACACCCGAGACTTTTATGTTATATAAATCATCAAAGGAATCTTTTTCTACACAACACTTGCTTGGCTTTCTTTACACACAATCGCGACCTTCCTCGATAGCTTGCGTCGTACGCAATACCGAGTTTTACTAAACAACAAAATGCTATTAAAACTAGCCGTTATGAATAGTAATAACCACTTTTTGAAATTTTATAAATTTTATTTCTCAAAATGGACTTCATTTTTGGACTCTGAATATCGAAATTAGCCTAAGGTGAAATTTTGGTATTTTTCTGAAAACTTTCAATTTTTGATGAATAGTGAAAACACTAAGTGGTAGGTTAAAAACTGAATTTTGCATAAAACATAATTTTACCGCTACTGTGATTGGAATTTTGAAAATCCGACAGACACCGTTGATATTAGTAAGTAAAATGTGGTTCAATGAGATAAAAATAATTTTTTGGTGAATAGTAACTTTTTACTTTTTTTACCGCGGTTAATAGTAAATAGGGTAACTAAGGGTAAATATGATATTAATATTACCGTAACACATGTCCTAATTCTATTGGACAAGTCTAATTCGACCAAAAACAAACTTAGGAATAAAATATGACCATTTAGGCCAACTTGGATTAGATTAGGACATTTATTATTACTTTATTTAAAGAAGGGTTAAAATAGTTAAAATCAAAGTTTAATATGTAAATCATTTTTAATATGGGGTTATACATAAGATAAATTCGACTATAAATATTCATTAGAAAGATAAAAATATTTCCTACATAATTGTATTTTATTTGTAATTTTTAGACATTAAATAATTTAATTTATTTATGACACAATGATGATGCAGTAATTATCTTATTAATGAAATATTGACATAATTGATGTTAAAAACACCAAAATAAATGTAATTTGAGACTTTTTATGAATTACACTAATTTTATAGGTTACTATGATATATTAATGTTGATTTAATAATCTTGGTTAGAACATATAATTCTGTTATGACTTTCACAAAAATCATATATCAAATAGTGTCAAAATTGACACAAAATAGTTTTTAAATCAAATATTATATTATTAATTGTTATTTTATTCCTAAAAATCTAAGGTTCGGCCAAATAACTTAGATAAGGATATATATATTAATAATAAACAATTTGGGGTTCGTTTGGCATGTTATAGTAAAGGTATTAACCATATAGTGAAAGAAAACAAAAAGAGACGGTAAAAGTTATATTATTTAACTTAAAGTTAAATCTAATTGATAAGGTTAAAATAATAACCTAAACTTGTCTAAATCCTATTGGTTGATAGGATTTCGACCCATCCCCACTTTAGCTTCGAAATAAGACCCTTTGGAACCATTATAAACCGATTTTGACTTTAATATAAAATAATATTTTGAGATATTCCTAAGGTGCCCCTCTCCTCCCTTATAAAAGGGCACCTCCTCCCCCTCCTCCTCACACCAATTTGAGCACTCAAGCTCGGCCAACCCCTGCCATTTTCTCCTCTCCACTTCCCTAGAATAATCCTAGAGGTCTTGGTCTTCTTCAAAGACCAATCTTAGTTCCCTAAGTGGAGGATTCAAAGAGGCGTTCCAAAGAAGAGGAGCTTCGGACACGTACAAAGACAATCAGACCTAAGGTAAGGGAAATATCACAATCTCATTTTTATCCGAGATTGTTTATTCGTAAGTATTTACTGGGGTGTATTTTATCATCCACATCCATGTTCCCTTAATATGTAATATTTTTTCCATCCACTTGCAATAGTTTAAATCCAATTTTACCCTTAAATAAGTTTTTAGTAAAGAATATGAAAGGAATCTTTTGTCGTTTTTCCGTACGAGGTACTTTTTGACTTTTCCGACAAAAGTACGAAGAATGTTTTTTTTAAATTATACGACATGAAGGGATTTTTAAAACATTATTTCCAAGAAGCTTCCTTTACAAGTTTTCAAGTTTATTTTTAATCAACTTCTTTTAGTTTATAATTGTATGACATGTTAAGAAAAGAAAAGTGTTTTTGAAGAAGAAAGGATATTTTCCTCAAGAATGGAGTTCAAGTGTTTTATCAAAATTATTTTCCATCTAAGATAATAAAGGGTTCTGTTTTTATCCCTATTATTACATTGATTTGATCATGTTGTCATGGAATTATTTTTATGAATTCCTTTATCTTATATGAATTGTTTTATGATGTCATGTTGTTTAAGAATCCCATTTTTATTACGTGGGTTACGCTATGATGTATGGTTTATGATTATGTGGCACACATAAGAAATGATTAATTATAAGATGGGTGGGACCTATATCTCTCTACAATTCATTGGGTAAAGATTTTATATCTCATGAGATAGACATGGCTGGAACGGAATGTTATTTCGGTTCAGTGATACAGGACTGAAACGAGGAGTGAACTCAGTTCAGAAATGGACTTTGTCCGCTAAGATAGTCTTGGAAATGAGTCATGACTAACAAGAAATGATCTTCCATGATTATGTGTGCATTCCACAAGGTTTCAAGTTTTATGTTATGATTATGGGGATCTCATTTTCACTTCTATGATTTATTCCATGTTATGATATTATGATCTCTTTTGCATGTTATTATTTTCAAAAAGATATGATATGATTTTTATTTCCTTTATTTGCCCTTGCTGAGCATTTGAGCTCACCCTTTTATGTTTTCTTTTCCCCAGGTTAGGAATATGGATATTAAGTAGAATATGCTAAAAGGGACCCTAGATATGATGAAATAAATGGGAGACACTGTAGAAGATTTATGAACCAGTTGTTTATGTTTACCAGTTTCTAAAGACACTATACCTATACGGTCCTTTGTGGTTTTGTCATATGTTGTAATAAGTGTGCTTCAATTTTGAAGTATTAACAATGTATGTAAAGTATGGGTTGTTATAGTTGGTATCAGAGGAAAGGTATAGTCAACCTTTGGAAACGAGGATGTGAAAGCCTTAGTAAGAACCCTAAGGATAAGTCTAAGCATAAGAACACAATCTTAGTGTTTTAGAAATGGCCTTGAATAACCTAGGATAAGACCTTAAGAATGAAAATTTTATTCTTGAATTATGTGGTTTTCCTATTATAATTAGTGTTGCTCACACTATTCTTCTTGGTTTTAGTCATTGGCTGGAACCCGAAGGAATCGTGTTAATGCGGAATGCTATGGGCAATGCAATAATTGTCCCCCTGAGCAACCAAACGATATGGGAGCTGGAATGCAAAATCTTGTAGCCATACTCACAAAACTTTCTCAAGCTATGAATCATGCAGGACTTCCAAACGAGCAAAGGAAGGAGCAACATTCTGTTGAATCCTTCATGAGGCAGCGTCCACCATCTTTCAATGGGTCTACTGATCCATTAGTTGCTGAACAATGGATTAGTACTACTGAAAAGATATTTTCAGTTCTTCAATGTTCTGAGCATGATAAAGTCATCCTAGCAGTGTATCGTTTGGAAGGAGTTGCTGATCAATGGTGGAATCTTATTAAGAATACGAGGCAAAGAGATGAAATTGAGTCTATGGAATGGGACGAGTTCAAGAACTTATTTTTCAATAAGTACTTCCCTCGTATTCTCCGAACAAAGATGGAGAAAGAGTTCCTTGAACTGAAGCAAAGGGATGATGAATCTGTTGGTACCTATGAAGCAAATTTTACAAGACTTGCAAGGTACGCTTCTGGTATTATTATCCAACCTGAGAGTAAGATCGATCGATTCTTTAGTGGCTTAAAACCAAGTCTTCGAAAGGCGTTAGCCATAAGGGACTTCAATAGCTACGAGGAAATCGTTCGATGTGATCTCAAAGTCGAGATGTAGATTGGAGTAACCCATCAGTCACATGGGTTTGATAAGAAGAGGAAGATGGAATTCAAAGGAAAATATAAAGAGCACACTGAAAAGAAGATGAGCTTTCCCTTATGCTCAAAGTGTGGAAAGAAACATGGAGGGAGTTGTCTTAAAGGGACAAGTAAATGTTTTAAGTGTGGAAAGGAAGGTCATCGGGCATTTGAATGCCGCGATAATGGGAAGAAGATGTCTAATGATGCAAACAAAGGAAGGGATACACAGAATGAACCTACTACACCTCAATGTTTCAAGTGCAAGGAGATGGCGCATTATGCCAATCAATGCCCAAATCCAATGGTTGATGATGATGGTCGACGTCAACAAAATCTTAAAGCTAAAGACAAAGGAAAGTCACATGCAATTTCTATCAGTGATGTGGAGTACGATAACGAAGTGGTGAAAGGTACACTTACCATCCACTCTAATGTAGAAAATGTTTTATTTGATTCTGGATCCACCCACTCTTTTATTTCTAAAGAATTTTCTAAGGGTATCACCGTATTACCTCAACAATTAGATGTTGAGTTATCTGTGACAACACCTAATGGTACAACAGTCGCATCAAAGGTTTATAATTCTTCTCCGATCGAAGTTTGTGGGAAAGTGCTTCCTGCAAATCTTGTGATCCTTCCTTTAGTGGAATTTGATGTGATTCTTGGCATGGATTGGCTTTCTCTACATGGAGCTCATATCAATTGCCAAAGAAGGGAAGTCAAATTTCATATTCCAGATCAATCTACAATCATCTATCAATGCAAGGATGAACATAACCTTCCAGTGGAAATTACTTCCATCTTATGGGTCTTGATTCCACTAAATGAAGGTTATTTATCTCAAATGGTTGGTGAGAAACTCACGATTAAGAATATGCCCATTGTACGGGAGTTTGATGATGTCTTTCTGGAGGAATTACTGGGTCTTCCACCAAATCGTGAAGTTGAGTTTTCAATAGAACTCGTACCGGGTGCTTTGCCTATTTCAAAGACACCTTATAGAATGGCCCCAATTGAGTTGCAGGAATTGAAGAAGCAACTCCAAGAGAATCTTGATAAGGGATTCATACGCCCTAGTGCGTCACCTTGGGGAGCACCTGTTCTATTTGTTAAGAAGAAAGATGGATCAATGAGACTCTGCATTGATTATCGAGAACTTAACAAGATCACTATCAAGAACAAATATCCTCTCCCACACATTGATGACTTATTTGACCAACTACGCGGAGCTCAATACTTTTCCAAGATTGATCTTCGTTCAGGGTATCATCAATTAAGGGTCAAAAGGGAGGATATACCAAAGACGGCATTCCGTACAAGGTATGGACACTATGAATTTATAGTGATGACATTTGGTCTTACTAATGCCCCTGATATCTTCATGGATCTAATGAATAGAGTCTTTAGAGACTATCTAGATCAATTTGTGGTAGTCTTTATAGACGATATTCTTGTATATTCAAAGAGCAAGGAAGAGCATGAATATCACTTGAGAATTATATTGAAGACCCTGAGAAAGGAGAAGCTTTATGCCAAATTTACCAAGTGTGAATTTTGGCTTCAAAAAGTTGCATTTTTGGGTCACATAATTTCAAAAGAGGGGATATCTGTGGATCCAGCAAAAACAGAGGTTATCGAAAGATGGTCGAGACCAACAATAGTAACTGAGATTCGAAGTTTTCTTGGTTTGGCTGGATATTATCGACGTTTTGTAGAAGATTTTTCACGATTATCTAATCCACTCACCAAGTTGACTCGAAAAGGAGTTAAGTTTGCCTAGACAGAGGAATGTGAAGAGAATTTCAAGGAGTTGAAAAGAAGGTTATCCAGTGCACCTGTGCTCACACTGCCTTGTAGTGGAGAAAGGTTTGTGATCTTCAGTGATGCATCCAAGAAGGGATTGGGGTGTGTTCTTATGAAAAATGATATGGTGATAGCTTATGCCTCACGACAGTTGAAAATCCCTGAGCAAAATTACCCAACACATGATTTGGAGTTGGCTACGGTAATCTTTGCATTAAAGATTTGGAGGCATTACCTTTATGGTGAAAGGTGTGATATTTATACTGATCATAAATGTTTAAAGTATATTTTCACACAAAAGGAGTTGAATATTCATCAAAGAAGATGGTTGGAGCTGATTAAGGATTATGACTGCTCAATCCATTACCACCCTGGGAAAGCAAACAAGGTGGCAGATGCATTAAGTCGACAAGACCATGCTAGTTTATCCATGATGAGGATCACAAAAGATCCAATATTTATGGATTTACAAAGGATGGATCTTGGAATTATAATGTAAGGGTAAAATCTTATCTTTCTCAAATGAATGTTCAACCATCTATACATGTGAAGATTAAAGAGGAATAGAAAGAAGATGTAGAGTTACAAATAAAGGTGAGAAATGTTCCTGAATTCAACCTTGATTGTGATGGGATAATAATGTTCAGGAATCGGGTTTGTGTTCCTCCCATCCCCGAATTAAAGAAGGAGTTGCTGGATGAGGCTCATAGTTCATCATTCTCTATTCATCCCTGAAGCACGAAGTTGTATTGGGACCTGAAAGAGTACTTCTGGTGGGATGGCATTAAAAGAGATGTTGCTGAATATGACTCTCGATGCTTGGTTTTTCAACAAGTTAAAGTTGAGAGACAAAAGTCTAAGGGGATGTTACAACCATTACCCATACCCGAATGGAAATGGGAAAACATCACTATGGACTTTGTCACAGAACTTCCTAAAACATCCAAAGGAAATAATGCTATCTGGGTCATAGTTGATCGTCTTACAAAGTCTGCACACTTCATTGCTATTAGAGAGGATTTCTCTCTAGATCAGCTTGCCAGGATATATGTAAAGGAAGTGGTAAGATTGCATGGAGTACCACTTTCTATTATATCTGATCGATATCCGAGATTTACCTCGAAGTTTTGGCGAAGTCTTCAGCATACTCTGGATACAGAGTTGAGTTTCAGCACTTCTTATCATCCCCAGACAGACAGTCAGTCTGAGAGAACAATTCAAACCCTAGAAGATATGTTGAGAGCTTGCACTATGGATTTCAAAGGAGGTTGGGATCAACACCTACCTTTGGTGGAATTTTCTTATAATAATAACTTTCACTCCAGTATTCAGATGGATCCTTATGAAGCTCTCTATGGAAAGAAATGCCGGACTCTAACTTACTGGGATGAAGTTGGGGAAAAAAAGCTATTAGGACCTGATCTCGTTGATGAAATGGCAGAAAAGGTCAGATCTATTCAACAACACATAAGAGCAGCTCAGAGTCGACAGAAAAGTTATGCTGACAACCGAAGAAAAGACCTAGAGTTTGAAGTGGGTGATAAAGTGTTCTTACGAATATCTCCCTGGAAGAGGGTTATGAGATTTGGAAAGAAGGGGAAGTTGAGCCCTAGATATATCGGTCCTTTCGAAATACTGGATCGTGTTGGGAAGGTAGCTTACCGATTGGCGCTTCCACCGAATCTCTCTCAAGTTCACTATGTGTTCTATTTATCTCTCCTGAGAAAGTACATACCAGATCCTTCACATGTACTTAGCTCAGAAGTTGTACCGCTGGAGAAAGATCTTTCTTAAGAAGAACAGCCGATAGAGATTCTGGATCGTAGCGAAAAAGTCCTACGAAACAAGACCACTCGATTGGTGAAAGTTTTATGGAGGAACCACCAACCTAAAGAAGCTACATGGGAGCTTGAGGATATGATGAGGGAGAAGTATCCTCATCTGTTTGTTACAAAGTGACGAATTTCAAGGGAGAAATTCTTTTTAAGGGGGGTAGAATGTAACACCCGAGACTTTTATGTTATATAAATCATCAAAGGAATCTTTTTCTACACAACACTTGCTTGGCTGGCTTTACACGCAATCGCGACCTTCCTCGATAGCTTGCGTCGTACGCAATACCGAGTTTTACTAAACAACAGAATGCTATTAAAACAAGCCGTTATGAATAGTAATAACCACTTTTTGAAATTGTATAAATTTTATTTTTCAAAATGGACTTCATTTTTGGACTCAGAATATCGAAATTAGCCTAGGGTGAAATTTTGGTATTTTTCTGAAAACTTTCAATTTTTGATGAATAGTGAAACCACTAACTGGTAGGTTAAAAACTGAATTTTGCATAAAACATAATTTCACCGCTTCTGTGAATGGAATTTCGAAAATCCAACAGACACGGTTGATATCAGTAAGTAAAATGTGGTTCAATGAGATAAAAATATTTTTTTGGTGAATAGTAACTTTTTACTTTTTTTACCGCGGTTAATAGTAAATAGGGTAACTAAGGGTAAATATGATATTAATATTACCCTAACACATGTCTTAATTCTATTGGACAAGTGTAATTCGACCAAAAACAAACTTAGGAATAAAATATGACCATTTAGGCCCACTTGGATTAGATTAGGACATTTATTATTACTTTATTTAAAGAAGGGTTAAAATAGTTAAAATCAAAGTTTAATAAGTAAATCATTTTTAATATGTGGTTATACATAAGATAAATTCGACTATAAATATTCATTAGAAATCTAAAAAGATTTCCTACATAATGGTACTTTATTTGTAATTTTTAGACATTAAATAATTTAATTTATTTATGACACAATGATGATGAAGTAATTATCTTATTAATGAAATATTGACATAATTGATGTTAAAAACACCAAAATAAATGTAATTTGAGACTCTTTATGAATTACACTAATTTTATAGGTTACTATGATATATTAATGTTGATTTAATCAACTTGGTTCGAACATATAATTCTGTTATAACTTTCACAAAAATCATATATCAAATAGTGTCAAAATTGACACAAAATAGTTTTTAAATCATATATTATATTATTAATTGTTATTTTATTCTTAAAAATCTATGGTTCGGCCAAATAACTTAGATAAGGATATATATATTCATTATAAACAATTTGGGGTTCGTTTGGCATGTTATAGTAAGGGTATTAACCATATAGTGAAAGAAAACAAAAAGACACGGTAAAAGTTAAATTATTTAACTTAGAGTTAAATCTAATTGATAAGGTTAAAATAATACCATAAACTTTTCTAAATCCTATTGGTTGATAGGATTTCGACCCATCCCCACTTTATCTTCGAAATAAGACCCTTTGGAACCATTATAAACCGATTTTGACTTTAATATAAAATAATATTTTGAGATATTCTTAAGGTGCCCCTATCCTCCCTTATAAAAGGGCACCTCCTCCCCCTCCTCCTCACACCAATTTGAGCACTCAAGCTCGGCCAACCCCTGCCATTTTCTCATCTCCACTTCCCTAGAATATTCCTAGAGGTCATGGTCTTCTTCAAATACCAATCTTAGTTCCCTAAGTGGAGGATTCAAAGAGGCGTTCCAAAGAAGAGGAGCTTCGGACACGTACAAAGACAATCGGACCTAAGGTAAGGGAAATATCACAATCTCATTTTTATCCGAGATTGTTTATTCGTAAGTATTTACTGGGGGGTATTTTATCATCCACATCCATGTTCCCTCAATATTTAATATTGTTTCCATCCACTTGCAATAGTTTAAATCCAATTTTACCCTTAGGTAAGTTTTTACTAAAGAATATGAAAGGAATCTTTTGTCGTTTTTCCGTACGAGGTACTTTTTGACTTTTCCGACAAAAGTACGAAGAATGTTTTTTTTAACTTATACGGCATGAATAGATTTTTAAAACATTATTTCCAAGAATCTTCCTTTACAAGTTTTCAAGTATATTTTTAATCAACTTCTTTTAGTTTATAATTGTATGACATGTTAAGAAAAGAAAAGTGTTTTTGAAGAAGAAAGGATATATTCCTCAAGAATGGAGTTCAAGTGTTTTATCAAAATTATTTTCCATCTAAGATTATAAAGGGTTATGTTTTTATCCCTATTATTACATTGATTTGATCATGTTGTGATGGAATTATTTTTATGAATTCCTTTATCTTCTATGAATTGTTTTATGATGTCATGTTGTTTAAGAATCCCATTTTTATTACGTGGGTTACGCTATGATGTATGGTTTATGATTATGTGGCACACATAAGAAAGGATTCATTATAAGATGGGTGGGACCTATATATCCCTCCAATGCATTGGGTGAAGATTTTATATCTCATGAGATAGACATGGCTGGAACTGAATGTTATTTCGGTTCAGTGATACAGGACTGAAACGAGAAGTGAACTCGGTTCAGAAATGGAATTTGTCCGCAAAGATAGTCTTGGCAATGAGTCATGACTAACAAGAAATTATCTTCCATGATTATGTGTGCATGACACAAGGTTTCAAGTTTTATGTTATGATTATGGGGATCTCATTTTCACTTCTATGATTTATTCCATGTTATGATATTATGATCTCTTTTGCAGGTTATGATTTTCAAAAAGATATGATATGATTTTTATTTCCTTTATTTGCCCTTGCTGAGCATTTGAGCTCACCCTTTTATGTTTTCTTTTCCCCAGGTCAGGAAGATGGATATTAAGTAGAATATGCTAAAAGGGACCCTAGATATGATGAAATAAATGGGAGACACTGTAGAAGATTTATGAACCAGTTGTTTATGTTTCCCAGTTTCTAAAGACACTATACCTATACGGTCCTTTGTGGTTTTGTCATATTTTGTAATAAGTGTGCTTAAATTTTGAAGTATTAACAATTTATGTAAAGTATGGGTTGTTATACTAATGTTTCTATAATACATTTCTAATATTTTGTCACTTCTATTTGACACCACATACCATGTTATATTCCAATTTTACCCTATTAACGTTCTTGTATGTTCTAATCCTTTCCTTCCATGGACACTTTTAGGATACAAGAATTGGATATGTTTTATGTCATGATTTTGGTACCCAATTTTTTTCATGTGTAACATTATGTTTATGTATGGTTGATTATGTATGATTGTATATGTGGTAATAATATTTATATGGAATGAATATTCATGATAAAGTTGACATGGGTTCACCCATATAGCACTCTAATGCATTGGGTATGATTAAGTCTCATGAGATGTGATGTGAAACGAGATTGGCGGTTAGCCTTGACCTGTAAAGAAATGGGAAATGAGATTGGCGGCTAGCCTTGACCCGTACTAAAGAAGTGTTTTATGATAACCCAAAATATATATGACTCCATTTTAATATGATCCCATGATTATATGATTTTATTTCATACGTTAAATGTTTTGGATATCAATATGCCTTTCCTCATAACTCAAGTGCTTAATTTGTATCATTATGTTCATTCCCATACCAGGTTTTTTAGATCATCCCTTGGTTCCTGTGTTCCCCAGGGTACCCTATGCAGATGTAAGGTTTCAAAGTTAGTTAGGAGCTCATTATGGAGATCTAATAATGATGTTTTTTTAGTTTCATGTATTATGTTTTATGTACCTACTTTTCTAAGACACTAGACATAATGATCCTTGTCTTGTACTCGGACGATTATTTATGCATAGAATCATCAAATGTTGTATGTAAAATTTCTGGATTACTTTAGTATCTATACACATGCAAAAATATCCAATCCCATAGGTTTACAAAGTGTAAAATAATTGATAGAAATGTTTTTATACATATATAATGCCATACTTATAGTTTTGAATTACATAATTTAAAGAATAGAAATGTTAAAAATACAAACCCACCCAAAATAGTAAAATAAAGAAAGGCATACACAAGAGGAGGGCACTGCTATAAAATGAAACATCAGTATACACTTCATCTGTCTATGAAAAAAAATCTCCACTAAATCATGGTATTCCAAGGACATAAAAAATTTATTTTATAAGAAAAATATTAAACATGTTCTTCTAGACCCCATCAATGGGTAATTATAACTATACCCAATAGGACACCCTGAAATCACCATGAATAGGAATCAAGAGTAGACAGATCATAGAAAAAAAATGAAAAAACAATATGAGACATAATGATAACCAAGGATATCCCAAATATACTCACAAAAGTCTCTGATTAAAAAAATTTCTCAACCACTGTCATCCATTATCCCAATGTAGAGCTTGAAGTTTACACTCATCTATGAGATCTCACTCCACAAGCCCTTCCATCCCTGATGTAACTCAACCGAGATGTATCACTCATCAGGTATCACTATGTCTGTAGGACATCCCATCTATACCAAAAGTCATGATCATCTGGGATAATACACTCCCCATGTTATACTTTCACTGACGATACTCGTCTGAGAGGTCACACTCATTTGGTCTAACAAAGAAGAAAAACAAAATATACTTTGAATTTTCATCTGAGATAATCAATCCATCAGACCAATACCTCATCGAAAAGATATGATATCATTAAACAATTTCGGGTTCAATAACCAGGGATCATAGTGTGGACACAAGACCCTATTGGAAACATCCTCCATGATAGTGCATTAATTCCCATGTATTGTTGGTCATGCCAATACCACAAACCCTATCTAAAGAATCACGAAGTAAATGAGGGCCAATTTTGTAAATTCAAATGGATACATGATCCAAGACATAGGATATCTATAAAAGTACACTGAGAAGGATCATTCTAAAATATGGTATCTCAACAATTTTTCATTGGCCATCCAGAAGTTACATATTGGTCACCCACTATCATCACAATAGAGTGCAACTCCAACCCCTCATAGGAATGGACCAAGGGAAAAATACTCAACAAAACTAGTTCAAGGAATCTCACACAAGTGAATAAGGAATACTATTTGAGATGAAATATGAAAAACATGTTATTTGTAATCAAATACATTGTTTAACAAAAACTATTATCACTAAGGTTATATATATATTTAATAATTTGACTTCACTGTAAGTAACCTAATTAAAATTAAAACCATGTAATATCATGTATTTTCACTAATGAATATAACATTAGTTCTAGACAACCACATTCATCTTGAATATAATCCAAACATGAATATAAGTGAACCAATCTCCTAAAACCATGTAAACAAACAAGCCCGACCAATGAAATTGAACCTCATAACTAATAAAAAAAGGATTTGAATGAAATAAAACGGGTTATAATAAGTAAATTACATATAGAAGAGGTTCGGTAATTCTTAATTGATAAGACTAATTTGTTTATTCAGGACTTTAATAACAGGTGGGAAACATCGACGGATTTATGGTAAGGGATCCTCTCCTTTGCCCTCTTAATCAGGATTGTCCTCTATGATATACCTTTTTGTGTAATACCTAATGATAGGGTATGTTTACACACCTCCCCATACTGAACTCATGATTTATATGTGATGATAAACCATGTTTCTTTCTCATAAATCCCTCCTGGTTACACCTGACACCATGACGATAAAATCGTATCCAATTCTACCCGAACCTTCTTTGTTCATTTGGTTGCCTTACTTTTCATTCAAAATGGAATTATCTTATCTATTTATGTGAATCATATGAATAATGGTCATTTTGGAAATATTATTATATCAATACCCTTTCATAAAATTCTTTTGGTTATATATATGTTTTTGAAAGATTCCCTCTATAGGACTTCCGGATAAGAAAACCACTTTTTAGGGGACTTCCCAAATTTTTACCCAAATTACAAGTTCACACTATCTTTTGTTTTAAGACAACATTACCTATATAGAGTCATTATTTTTATTATAAAAACCTTCTTGTTTCTATTCTGGTTTTGTATAAAATAATTTCATCTTTTCTATTTGAAAATAACTAGAGTGTTTTCCTTAAAACCGCACAAAAATGTTTTAATGCTAATGTTTCTATAATACATTTCTAATATGTTGTCACTTCTATTTGACACCACATACCATGTTATATTCCAATTTTACCCTATTAACGTTCATGTATGTTCTAATCCTTTCCTTCCATGGACACTTTCAGGATACAACCATTTGGTATGTTTTATGCCATTATTGTGGTACACAATTTTTTTCATGTGTACCATTATGTTTATGTATGGTAGATTATGTATGATTGTATATGTGGTAAGAATATTTATATGGAATTAATATTCATGATAAAGTTGATACGGGTTCACCCTTATAGCACTCTAATTCATTGGGTAAGATTAAGTCTCATGAGATGTGATGTGAAACGAGATTGGCAGTTAGCCTTGACCTGTAAAGAAATGGGAAATGAGATTGGTGGCTAGCCTTGACCCGTACTAAAGAAATGATTTATGATTCCCCAAAATTTATATGACTCCATTTTAATATGATCCCATGATTATATTATTTTTTTTCATTCGTTAAATTTTTTGGATATCAATATGGCTTTCCTCATAACTGAAGTTCTTATTTTGTATCATTATGTTCATTCCCTTACCAGGTTTTTTAGATCATCCCTTGGTTCCTGTGTTCCCCAGGGTACCCTATGCAGATGTAAGGATTCAAAGTAAGTTAGGAGATCATTATGGAGATTTAATAACGATGTTTTATAGGTTCATGTGTTATATTTTATGTACCAAGTCTTCTAAGACACTAGACATAACGATCCTTGTCTTGTACTCGGATGATTATTTATGCATAGAATCATCAAATGTTGTATGAAAAATTCTTGGATTGCTATAGTATCTGTACACATGCAAAAATATCCAATCCCATAGGTTTAAAAAGTGTAAAATAACTGCTAAAAATGTTTTTATACATATATAATGCCATAATTATAGTTTTGAATTAAATAATTTAAAGAATATAATGGTTAAAAATACAAACCCACCCAAAATAGTAAAATAAAGAATGGAATACTCAGATGGAGGGCACTACTATCAAATGAAACATTAGTATACACTTCATCTGTATATGAAAAAAACTCCCCACCGAATCATGGTATTCCAAGGAAAGAAAAAAATTATTTTATAAGAAAAATATAAAACATGTTCTTCTATACCCCATCAATGGGTAATTATAACAGCACCCAATAGGACACCCTGAAATCACCATGAATAAGAATCAAGAGTAGACAGATCATAGAAAGAAAATGAAAAAACAATATGAGACATAATGATAACCAAGGATATCCCAAATATACTCACAGAAGTCTCTGATTAACAAAACATCTGAACCACTGTCATCCATAATCCCAATGTGGAGCTTGAAGTTTACACTCATCTATGAGATCTAACTCCACAATCCCTTCCATCCCTGATGTAGCTCAACCAAGATGTATCACTCATCAGGTATCACTATGTCTGTAGGACATCCCATCTATACCAAAAGTCATGATCATCTGGGATAAACCAATCCCCGTGTTATACTTTCACTGACGATACTCATCTGAGATGTCACACTCATTTGGTCTAACCAAGAAGAAAAACAAATGATACATTGAATTTTTATCTAAGATACTCACTCCAACAGACCAATACCCCATCGAAAAGATATGATATCATTAAACAATTTGGGGTTCAATAACCACAGATCATAGGGTGGACACAAGACCCTATTGGAAACATCAACCACGATAGTGCATTAATTCCCATGTATTATTGGTCATGCCAATACCACATACCCAATCTAAGGAATCATGAAGTAAATGAGGAAAAATTTTGTAAATTCAAAGGGATACATGATCCAAGACATAGGATATCTATAAAATTACACTAAGAAGGATCATTCTAAAATATGGTATCTCAACAATTTTTCATTAGCCATCCAGAAGTTACATAGTGGTCACCCTCTATCATCACAATAGAGTGCAACTACAACCCCTCATAGGAATTTACCGAGGGAAAAAACTCAAAAAAAAAACTAATCCAAGGAACCTCACACAAGTGCATAAGGAATACTATTTGAGATGAAATATGAAAAATATGTTATTTGTAATCAAATCCATTGTTTAACAAAAACTATTATCACTAAGGTTATATATATATTTAATAATTTTACTTCACTCTAAGTATCATAATTAAAATTAAAACCATGTAATATCTTGTATTTTCACTTATGACTATATCTTCAGTTCTAGACAACCACATTCATCTTGCTTATAATCCAAACATGGATATAAGTGAAACAATCTTTTAAAACCAAGTAAACAAACAAGCCCGACCAATGAAATTGAACCTCATAACTAATAAAAAAAGGATTTGAATGAAATAAAGTGGGTTATAATAAGTAAATTACATATAGAATAGGTTCTGTACTTCTTAATTGATAAGACTAATTTGTTTATTCAGGTCATTAATAAAAAGTGGAAAACACCAACAGATTTAAGGTACGAGATCCTCTCCTTTTCCCTCTTAATCAGGATTGTCCTATATGCTATACCTTTTTGTGTAATACCTAATGATAGGGTATGTTTACACACCTCCCCATACTGACCTTTTGATTTATAAGTGATGATAAACCCTGTTTCTTTCTCATAAATCCCTCCCGGTTACACCTGACACCATGACGATAAAATTGTAACGAATTCTACCCGAACCTTCTTTGTTCATTTGGTTGCCTTATTTTTCTTTCAAAATGGAATTATCTTATCTATTTATGTGAATCTTAAGAATAATGGTTATTTTGGAAATATTATTATATCAATACACTTTCATCACATTCTTTTGGTTATATACATGTATTTGAATGATTCCCTCTATAGGACTTCCTGATAAGCAAACCTATTTTAATGTGACTTCCCAAATTTTTACCCAAATTACAAGTGCACACTATGTTCTATTTTAAGACAACATTACCTGTATAAAATAATTATTTTTATTATAAAAACCTTCTTGTTTATATTCTGGTTTTGTATAATATAATCTCATCTTTTCTATTTGAAAATATCTAGAGTTTTTTCCTTAAAACCGCACAAAAATATTTTAATGCTAATGTTTATATAATACATTTCTAATATTTTGTCACTTCTATTTGACACCACACACCATGTTATATTCAAATTTTACCATATTAACGTTCATGTATGTTCTAATCCTTTCCTTCCATGGACACTTTCAGGATACAAGCATTGGATATGTTTTATGTCATGATTTTGGTACCCTATTTTTTTCATGTGTAACATTATGTTTATGTATGGTTGATTATGTATGATTGTATATGCAGTAATAATATTTATATGGAATGAATATTCATGATAAAGTTGATATGGGTTCACCCATATAGCACTCTAATGCATTGGGTAAGATTAAGTCTCATGAGATGTGATGTGAAACGAGATTGGCGGTTTGCCTTGACCTGTAAAGAAATGGGAAACGAGATTGGCAGCTAGCCTTGACCCATACTAAAGAAATGTTTTATGATTCCCCAAAATTTATATGACTCCATTTTAATATGATCCCATGATTTTATGATTTTATTTCATACGTTAAATGTTTTGGATATCAATATGCCTTTCCTCATAACTCAAGTGCTTAATTTGTATCATTATGTTCATTCCCTTACCAGGTTTTTTAGATCATCCCTTGGTTCCTGTGTTCCCCAGGGTAACCTATGCAGATGTAAGGTTTCAAAGAAAGTTAGGAGCTCATTATAGAGATTTAATAACGATGTTTTTTTAGGTTCATGTTTTATGTTTTATGTACCTAGTCTTCTAAGACACTAGACATAACGATCATTGTCTTGTACTCGGATGATTATTTATGCATAAAATCATCTAATGTTGTATGTAAAATTCTTGGATTGCTATAGTATCTGTACACATGAAACAATATCCAATCCCATAGGTTTAAAAAGTGTAAAATAATTGATAGAAATGTTTTTATACATATATAATGCCATAATTATAGTTTTGAATTACATAATTTAAAGAATAGAAAGGTTAAATATACAAACCCACCCAAAATAGTAAAATAAAGAAAGGCATACTCAGAAGGAGGGTACTGCTATCAAATGAAACATCAGTATACACATCATCTATCTATGAAAAAAAAGCTCCATCGAATCATGGTATTCCAAGGACATAAAAAAATTATTTTATATGAAAAATATAAAACATGTTCTTCTAGACCCCATCAATGATTAATTTTAACAGTACCCAATAGGACACCCTGAAATCATCATGAATAAGAATCAAGAGTAGACAGATCATAGAATAAAAAATGAAAAAACAATATGAGACATAATGATATCCAAGGATATCCCAAATATACTCACAAAAGTCTCTGATTAACAAAACGTCTCAACCATTGTCATCCATAATCCCAATGTGGGGCATGATGTTTACACTCATCTATGAGATCTCACTCCACAAGCCCTTCCATCCCTGATGTAACTCAACCGAGATGTATCACTCATCAGGTATCACTATGTCTGTAGGACATCCCATCTATACCAAAAGTCATGATCATCTGGGATAAACCACTCCCCATGTTATAATTTCACTGACAATACTCATCTGAGAGGACACACTCATTTGGTCTAACCAAGAAGAAAAACCAAAGATACTTTGAATTTTCATCTGAGATACTCACTCCATCAGACCAATACCCCATCGAAAAGATATGGTATCATTAAACAATTTGGGGTTCAATAACCAGGGATCATAGGTTGGACATAAGACCCTATTGGAAACATCCTTTATTATATTGCATTAATTCCCATGTATTGTTGGTAATGCCAATACCACAAACCCTATCTAAGGAATCATGAAGTAAATGAGGACCAATTTTGTAAATTCAAAGGGATACATGATCAAGACATAGGATATCTATAAAATTACACTGAGAAGGATCATTCTAAAATATGGTATCTCAACAATTTTTCATTGTCCATCTAAAAGTTACATAGTGGTCACCATCTATCATCACAATAGAGTGAAACTCCAACCCCTCATAGGAATGGACCAAGGGAAAAAACTCAAAAAAAACTAGTCCAAGGAATATCACACAAGTGCATAAGGAATACTATTTGAGATGAAATATGAATTCAACATATCCTCAATGGAGTACATTGTTTTTCCCTTGGGGGTACATGGCATGTCTTGAAAGGCCTGTTATTGCCCGTGTCTCACACACACATGACATGCATTTTGAAAACTACATTGAGTGTTCTCGGAGGGTACATAGTGTGCATTAATTTAGGCTAGCACTCGGATTATGGAATGCATGTGGCCGTGTACTTTCCTCTGTACTTGGCATGTTCTAAAACCCCATAATTATATAGTATGTTATTTCTTCAATGAAATTCAATAACGTGCACTATACCCAACACCGAGTTCAAGCGCACCACGACAGACCACACTACCCGTTCAAAAGCGTTAATGAATAGTATTAAATGAATATTGAATTTTAAATAATCCTTATGAGTTTAGAATCCATATTATGATTTTCTATGACATAATGTAAGAACGAATTCATTTTATCAGATAAAAGAAGTATTTTAAAAAAATGCTATTTTACCGACTTTTAATATATAATATTATTAAAATACAATTTTGGAAACTTTTATATATTAAATTTGACAAAATAAACTTCTTATTTATAATCGTTACATAATAATTTAGTTTTGAAATTTTTTTTATGTATTTCTCATAATAATCATATTTGGGTGAATAGTTAATAATACAAAAATTTAAATTAAAACAACAATTTTAATCAAAATAATTTATATTGATCAATAATAAATTTGAATGGGTTGGATGTATACATAAATTATATTTTTACCTCTTAATTAAATGTTGGTCATTACAATTAATTTCAATTTCAAAATGGATATAAACAAGTGTCAATCTTTTGATAGTTATTATTTCATAAAAATACGTTTTGTGGTTTTTACAACAGTAATAAAATTTTAATTAATTAATGCAACTTCTATGTTTTTAAATTGGTAAAATAGAATTCATTTATTAATTTGGAATATCAAAATTAGCTTAGTGTGAACTTCTGGTATTTTTCTGAAAACATTCCATTTTTGATGTATAAGGAAAAAAATTGTTATTATTTCAAAAAATCTTTTTATTTAAATTTATTTTAGGTAATAATTGATACATAATACTTATATAATTTCAATGTAATTCATTGGAGTAATTTTATAATAAGTTTGGATATATAAAATGGTATTGAACTTTTTACCACCTTTACCCACCTTCTAGGAGCATTAAAAAACTTGCATAAAACATAATTTTACCACTTTTATGAGTTGAATTTCAAAACACTAAGAGAAAAACTTGATATCAGTAAGTAAATTTTTTTTCAATAAGATTAATTTTTTTGGGTGAATAGTAATTTTTTTCATTTATATACCACCGTTAAAAGTAAATATTGTAATTAAGGGTAAAATTGATAATATAATTACCGTAAAACATGTCCTAATTATATTGGATAAGTGTAATTAGACCAAAAAAACCATAGGAATAAAATATGATCCTTTATCTCTGCATGGATGAGATTAGGACATTTATTATTATTTTATTTAAAGAATACTTAAAAGTGTGAAATTCATTGTTTATTAACTAATCCATTTTTAATATAGGGTTATACATAAGATAAATTAGAATATAAATATTCATTATAAATTGAAAAATATTTCCTACATAATTTTATTTTATTTATAATTTTTAGACATTAAATAATTAAATTTATATATAAAATAATGATAATACAGTTATTACCATATTAATTAATGTTTAAAATAATTGATGTTATAAATATCAAAATAAATTTAATTTAAGACTTTTGATGAATTAAAATAATTTTCTAGGTTCATATGACAAGATAGGGTTGATTCAATCAATTTCTTTGAAGTAATCATGCTTTTATGAATTTAATAAAAAACAATATCTAATAGTGTCAAAATTGACATAAAATAGTTTTTCAAACAAATACTATAATATTGGCTGATATAATATTCCTAAAAATATAATGTTCATCCAAAAGATTTAAATAATTTTATATATTTCACTAATGAACCACTTGAGTTTATCTTGGAATTTTAGAGTATGTTTATTATCAATATAGTGTAATAATACAAGAAGACACGATAAAAGATAAACTATTTAACTAAGAGTTAAATATAAAGGATAAGGTTAAAATAGTAAGATAAACTCGTCAAAACCCTATATTTAGAATAGTTTGACCCATGAACATTAAAATATAGAAATAATATCATTTGGAGACATTATAATACGAATATTATTGTATAATATATTAATACTTTAATCCTTTCATAATGTGACTCTCACTCCTCTTACAAAATAGTGTGTCACCTTCTCTCAACATTACACCTCCAAAGCCATTTTCCTCATCCAAACCCTTCCCAAATGACCACCCAACTATCCTACCTTAATCCTAGAGTCCCTACCATGATCATAAATACAACATATGGAGCCCTTTTGTTTAAATCTAAAAGAAGCTCTCAAAGAAGAGGTAATAATTTCACTAACCTCTTTCATGTTATTTTCATCTTCCACTTTCCCTTTCGTTATTATTACCATAATAAAATAATAACTCTAGTATCTTATAAATAAAATGATTTTATTATAAATATGGTAAAACTATATGCATTATTCTATCCATATTAATAATTATAATGTCATCGTGTGTGCAGACGTACGACTTACCGTCTCCATGTCGTGGTGTAATTTGTTATCCAACACAATGTTATTTGGATGGATATAATAATGATTAATATGTATATAGATAATTTAAATAACATGATAATGCCTCTATAAAATTAATATACTATCCAATTACACACCTTTTAATCATTAAGTAAGTGATATTGTCTCTCGTGCGTATGTACGGATTACCGTCTCAACAACTTGATGAGATTAATTTCCACGTTCACCATTCATCAATGATTATAAAAATACATATTATTAATAATTCTATAATATATTACATAATAATGATACTATAGATATATATATTTAGATGTATATTTATATGTATGTATTTATGTACTTACATATATCTTATTCACTTCTATTCAATACGATATTGAAATAGAAACAATGTTTATGTGTACATACGACCAACCGTTTCAATAAACAGTGTCTTCCATTTCATATATCTATTTATTAAAAATATTTATATTCTAAATATATATGACATATATACCATGGTTTATATTTTGTATGTATTTAAATCATGATCTAAATGATACGATAAAGAATAACAAGTTAAAACACGTACGATAAAGAAAGTGATTATTACCCAAAACATTAATTTAACAAGAAAATAATTATTAAATGGGTTGTATTTAGTTATAAATGAATCATGTATGATATAATAAATATTAATATTGTTCAGGTATAATATAATATCATTCAATGGTCTTTATACATGTTGTTAAATGTACACTCTACCAAAGGAAAGTGCAATGTTAAGGTTATTTCCTCAATCTCATTATTTATCCGAGATTGTTCATGTGTAAGTATTTTCTGGGACAAACTTATCATTGATACCAAAATTTCATAAGAAACATTAAAAGGAATTATTTAAGGTTTTATGGGAGGTTATATTTGACTATATCAACTTTTTAAATGTTTTAATGATTTATCTTTATAAACCCTTTTAATTAATATCCATGTTTCAAAAATGGTTTCAAGGATATATTTATATGACCATGAATGTTTTGAAATGATAATTCATTTCAAATGTTTCAATTTTTAATGGTAAAATTTGATTCAAAAATCTCTTTTAAATGTATTCCATTGTAAATTGTGATACTTTTATACGATTTCACGAAGAAGGGGTATATCTCTCAAATCATTTTACTAATAATTTTCATCTATGTCAACATCCTTTGATACATTTTAAACTTGTTTGTAGTTGATTTTTTATGATATAAATATTCCACATTATGATGATGGTTTAATGATATTTTAGACTGTGTATGTGTTATTTTTATACCATTCATGGATTATAGATAAGGTATTGACATTTCATATGCTAGTTTTAATATGGATGTTTATGTTTTGATTAATCCTTTTCATATGAGGAATGCATTAGACTTAGTAAGTTATAGGTGGAGCCTTCTATAGCTCCTCGATTCACCAGAAGTTCTCATGAGACAAACTAGTGTCTGGGAATAGGGCCTTGGAAAAACTATTATATGTAGTCTTGGCACGAGGCCTTGACAATGTGGTTATGAATGTCTGGAATTATGCATTCCCACATTATGAGATATGTTATTACATGTGATTATTCGACTAGTATAATATCAATGTGCATGTTAATATGGTTATGTTTGATTTATTTTTTCCATATTATGTCCATGTTTATATTTAAAAGGATATTGTTTTTATTACAAATATTGCCTTAAAAGATTACAGCTTCATCTAAATTATTTACCCATACTGAGCATCTGAGTTCACACCTTTTTTTGTTTTTTCCCAATATTCCAAGATGTATTTTATTATTGAAATCTTGGGTTAATATAAATGAACAATGGGGTTATAAAAGGATTTATTATATTGTGTTTTATGTTATTAAGTGTAATGTAACATTCATTTAAGTAATCTGTTTTCCAAGAGTGCTAAACTAATCAATGCTTTGGGGTATTATTCCTTGTAATCATGCCAATGTATTAAAATAAAGCAGCGCCTCTGGGTAACTGGGGTCGGTGCATTATTGTTATTATCAGTGTACGTTTAGCAACAACCTTTAGAAATAGATATAGATATTCTTTTATTAGACAACACTACCCTTATATAGACTTTGAGTATTAGAATAGAAGAACATCCTAAAATTTGGGTAATGTATAGTTTTTTTTATTTTCTTAGCAATTCATCCCTGTCTGGATACGAGCAAGTAGAGGCAGCTCTGGCATAGATGTACCTCAGAGTGGAAAATCTAACAAGGAGTTTCGGGCTTGACATGGGGTATCTCAGTGCACGAAAATGGTCCTCGATTCCCTCTTAGATGCGAAACTCCTGAGGTATATGATTAGGATAATTGAGATGTTCATTACAAGCCATTAGGAATGATTTAGGAGTAAATTACACGTCAAATAAAACATTTTTTATGCTATAGATTATATTCATAATATTTTAAATTTAAATTAGGTATATTTCAAGTTTTTAATTATGAATTGGGATTCATAAACTGACCTAGTGTGTTCCACTGTTTAGAAATGGCATCTAGTCGAAGGAATGAGAACTCCATCAATTCATATGATACAAAGAGTAATAAGGATCGTATCATTCATGTTATTAAGCCAAAATTTAGTAGGGAAATAGTCTCCCTCATATTTTCATCATATGAAGAAATTATATCATGTGTTAATAAGATATGTAACGAATTCTATGAGTCCTATGGCGTTGAAAGGTAACCAGAGAAGGAAAGTATGGTTGATAAAAATATGCATAATGGGAAGAGGGGAAACAAGGATTTTCCCACATGTGATAATTATGGAAGGAATCACCTTGGTAAATGACTAAATGGAATGTGATTTTGTTATAAGTGTGGAGAAAAAGGTCCCTAAGTATGTGATTTCATGGGTATGAAAAAGGTTTCAAATGTACAATGATTCATTTGCAAGGAGTTGGAAAATACGCGAATCAATTTCCCATTCAACTGAGTATACATCAAATGATGCTATTGGATAATAATCAAGTTATGATATTAACATATCTAAAGAGGAATGACTTGTGTTATTATGTTGATACTAAATAATTATGTCATTTCTGTGTTGAATCGATGTTATACCAGTTATATGAATTATGTAAATTAATAAGGATTGAACTGTAGTACTATTTCCTTGAGGATTTGAAATTATATGGTTCTATGAAAAGTGACTCCATAATAAGTTAATCTGTTTGAAAAATAATTTTTAGGAGGAAAGAAAAAAATTAATGTGGTCCTGATACTGAGGTAGTAATTTTGGAATAAGACATGGTTGGTTTGTATAAATTATATTGGACATTCTTGACTACCTTGGAACTGATTAATGGTTTTTTTATTTCATCATTGTTGGAGTATTCAAAATATATATATAGATTGAATATATCTATTATTATATAAGGAAAATTGGAGAATTAATGTAATTAAAAAGGTTTTATGATAATTTGGGGTGTTACCATGTTTTAAAAGAATACATTATGTAGGTATTAACACGTTATTACATGAAACAAATAACTTTATTATGTTTACCTTCAATATAAATTTTGGACTGTGAGATTGGTCAAAAGTAATTTTGATAATTCTAAACGTTGGAATGGATTATGTTTGAAATTTTATAATATTATTAAGGATAAATCATTTATTAAGATAATTATTTTATTGATATAAAAATTACAACTTGGTCATCGTGCGACAACCCGTCTCGTCCAGCAAGGCTGTGAGAGATGAGAACGGAATAGAAAGGCGACAAGGGTTCATCTCCTACCACTATCCTATGTGATGTCCGAGATTTTATAATGTAGTTTTTTTAAATGTTATAATAGGTTATTTATAAAATCATTATTTTTTGGGAATCCTATACGATTAAGATAAATTGAATATTTTCTAAATATTTTGGATTGAAAGATGAGTTTGGGGTAGGAATTAGTTGAAGGAATATACTCAACTGTTCAAGTATACTTTTTCCCTCTTTTTATTTGAATACATTAATTATTAAACTTTAGGGAAGGGATCTTAATACTAAAAATAGGTTATCCTAATAACTTATGTATTGTTCAATTGATGGAATTTTAAATCATAATATATTGATGGCTTTGAGGACCTCAATTTTACTCTTGTTTGTGATTGATGACCTCAATAACTCCCTATAAATATATATGTTTTTCCTACAATTATGTGCCTCTAATTTCCACCAATGTTCTACTAATAGAGATCATAAATAGTTGGCGACCCTTTCATTTCCCTTTCCCTCTTATTATGATGAAATTTTATTAACCCAATTTATGATGTGGGTTTTCCAATTTTTTTTTCCTATTATCAACCTTTTATTTTTGAATAACAATTTCAAATTACGAGGATTATATTTATTGAAGGAGGGGAGAATGTAACACACTAATATTTATAGTATGTTATTTTATCAATGGAATTCAATAACTTCCACTACACACAACACCGAGTACAAGCCACCACGACTTACCAAACCATCCGTTAAAAGAATTTATTAATAGTACTAACTGAATTTTGAATTTTATATAATCCTTATAATTTTAGAATCCATATTATGAGTTTCATAGACATAATGTAAGAACAAATTCATTTTTTTCATATAAATGATGTATTTTTTTTAAATTAAATTTTACCACCTTTTGATAGGGAACCCTTTTTAAATCCAATATTTTAAACTTATATATTTTCAATTTAACAAAATAACCTTTCTCATTATAATCAAGACATAAAATATTTGTTTTCATAAAATTTTGGTGTTTTTTGATAACTTTCATATTTGGGTGAGTAGTGAAAAATAATAAATTTTAACTGAAAAAAATTTTTAATCAAAATAATTTATCATGTTAAATTATTCATTTTAATTTTTTTTAAGTATAAATAGATTATATTTTTAGCATTTAATAATATGTTTTTCATTGCAAGTAATTTCACTTTGAAATTTGACATAAACAAGTGCCAATCTTTTGATAGTTATTATTATTTACAAATACGCCTTTTGGTTTTGACAACAGGAACTAATCATAAATTAGATACTGAAACTTCTATGTTTTGAAATTGGTAAAATAGAATTTATTTTTTAATTTTGAATATCAAAATTATCTTATAGTGAAATATTTGTATTTTTCTGAAAACATTCAATTTTTTATGAATAGTGAAAAACAATGTGTTATTATTTAAATACATATTTTTTTTTAAATAATTATTTATTTTATATAAATTTATTATTGGTAATAATATACAAATAATACCTATATATGTTCAATGTAATTCATTGGATTCATTTTATAATTTTTTTGGATCTATAAAATTTTATTGAACTTTTTACCCCTTTTTACTGACCTTCTATGAGCATTTGAAAATATTCATAAAACATAATTTTACCATTTATGTAAATTGAGTTGCAAAAATCTGAGAGACACAGTTGATATTAGAATGTAAAATGTGGTTCAATATGATGAAAATAATTTTTGGTGAATAGTAACATTTGACTTTTATTTACAATGGTTAAAAATAAATAGGGAAATTAAGGGTTAAATGATATTATAATTACAAAAAAAAAGGTCCATATTATATTGGAAAAGATTAATTTGACCAAAAACAACCATGGGAATAATATATGATCCTTCAGGTCCACATTGATCAGATTAGGACACTTATTATTATTTTATTTAAAGAAGTGCAATAAGTGTTAAATTAAATGGTTTTTTACTAAACAATTTTTAATATAGAAATATATATAAGATAAATTAAACTATAAATATTCATTAGATATATAATAATATTTCCTAAAAATTGGTATTTTATTTATATTTTTTAGACTTTCAATAATTGATTTTATATGTGACACAATGATGATGTAGTAATTACCCTATTAGTGAAGGGTGAAAATAATTGATTTTATGAATATACAAAAAAATCAATTTCAGAATTCTGATGAATTACAATTATTTTATAGGTTAATATGACTTGTTGGTGTTGATTCAAAAAAAGTTTGTCAAATTAATCATACTGTTATTATTTTAACAAAAAAAACCTAATAGTGTTAAAATTGACATAAAATAGTATTTAAAGAAAATACTATTTTATTGATTGATATAATATTCATAATAATATAAGATTAATCCAAAGTGCCTAAATAATATTATATATGTCATTAATTTATCACTTGATATTCTCTTTGATGATTATAGTATGTTTATTATCCATATAGTGTCAGAATACAAGAAGACATTGTAAATGTTAAACTATATAATGAAAAGAGTTACATCTAAAAGATAAGGACTAAATGGTAACCTAAACTTGTCTAAAACCATTCGGTGGAGAGTATTTAGACCTATAACCACATAAGGGTTTAAATAAATTCATTTGGCGCCATTATAAACAGAATATTATTTTATAATATATTAATACATTAATCTTTTCTTAAAGTGACCCTCACTTCTCTTAGAAAAGGGAACATCCCCTTCTCTCAAAATCAAACCTCCAAATCCTTTTGTCTCGGAAAAACCCTACCCAAATATCCTCTAAAATATCATCCCATAAACCTAGAGCCCCTCCCTGGAGCATAAAAAAAATCTAAGGAGACCTTTTGTTCAAATCTAATGGAATCATATGAAGAAGAGGTAATAATTTTACAACTCTTTTTCAAGATCATTTCTTCTTCCAATTCATCTTTATTGTTTATTACCATACAAAAATAAAAACTACAATACCTTATACATAATTTTATGTTAATATAATTATGTAACAACCATATTCATTATTCTATCTATAATTGGAATTATAATGTCACCATACGTTTGAACGTACGACTTACCGTCTCCACGCCGTGGTGTAATTTGTTATTAAATACTATGTTATTTGGATGGATATAATGATGATTAATATATATATATATAATGAAAATAACATTATAATGTCACTATAAAATTAAAATAAAATTCAATTATACACCTATTAATCATTAATGAAATGATATTGTCACTCGTGCATCAGTACGAAATATCGTCTCCACAACGCGATGAGATTCATTTCCACGTTCTACATTTATCTATGATTATAAAAAAATATATTATTACTAACTATGTAATATATGACATAATAATTCTACTGGAGATATTTATATGTATTTATATATCTATATACATAAGTATATCTTATTCACTTCCATTCAAAATGATATGAAAACATAAATAGTGTTTATCCGTATGTACATCCTACCGTCTCCATAAACTGTGTTTTCCATTTCATATATTGATCTATTATAAATATTTATATTCCAAATATATATATATTATATAAAAATCATGGTTTATATTCTAGGATTATTTAATTCATGATCTAAATTTATGATCAAGAATAACAAGTAAAAACACGTACGATAAAGAAAACGATTATTACCCAGAACATTAATTTAACATGAAAATCATTATTAAATTGGTAGTATAAGTTAATAAGAGAATCATTTGTGATATAATAAATATTTATATGGTTCTGGTATAATATAATAACATATTATGGTCATTATTCAGGAGCATAAACAAACCCTCAATCAATGGAAAGTGCAATGTAAGGGTAATTTCCTCTATCTAATTATTTATCTAACATTGTTCTTGTGTAAGTATTTTCTAGGACATACTTATCATCAATCCCCATATTTTATAAAATAAATTTAAAAGGATTCATTTGGGGATTTATGGTAGGGTCTATTTTACTATATCAACATTTTAAATGATTTAAAGATTTATCTTTCTAAACCCTTTTAATTAATATAAATTTTTTCAAAATGGTTTTATGGAATTATTTATATGGACATGAGTGTTTTGAAATAAATATTCTTTTCAAAATTTTCAAATTTGTATCAAACAATTTGATTTAACATTCTCTTATAAATTAATTCTTTTATAACGTATGAGGATTTTATATGTAATAATGAAAAAGCGTTATTTCTCTCAAAGAATTTTACCGATCATCTTCATCAATGTCAACATCCTTTGTGAGATTTTAAACTTGTTTGAAGTTTATTTATTATGATACAAATATTCCATATTTTTTTAGATTTTGTGATATCTCTGAAAATGGATGTGTTATTTTTATACCATTCATGGTTTTTGTATCAGGGTTTTAAATTTCATATGATAGCTTTAATATGAATGTTTATGTTATGTTTAATCCTTTTTATATGAGATGTGTACTCCATACACACAATGATCTACCTTTAACAGTGTACATGAAATGTGGAATGGCCCAGACACTGTGTAACACTCTCTGACATTGAGGGAATTTGTGGCATATACACGCCAATATGGTGATCTAATGGTCACATGGATTGTAACACATGTCACATGGAATGCGATACTTATCACTATGTGATTAAACTAGAGTCTCCTAGAATGGACTACAAGAAAAGTTTTGTCCAATAATACATGTCATGTAGTTGGGTTTTTCACAAAACCCATGGGATTCCCATACATGTTTTCTTTTGCCTCTCAATTCTTTCTAATATGTTTCAAGACATTCTAAAAATTGTAGTTCTAAATTTTTGTGATCTCATCTAACACCATCAGTTGAATTACTCCAAATACAACCTCTAATGATTCATCCATCATCATGCCACATCACTGATGCATTCTATACAAGAACCGGGGTTATGCAATCCATATTTGATCACCCTCCATCTCTATACACCATGAATCCAACAAAAAACCCGAAACTAGATTTATAGAAACATCACATTTCACTAATGATCTAAAATGAAATTATCTCTTTATGGGTATTTGTTTATCCTCATGTCAAAACAAATTAGACAATGATTAGGCGTAGACCGGGGGAATAAAACCAAAAAACACAAGGTGAGGAAAAAACATCATCCATTGTTCATATATTCATTGATTAAAATTCTTTATAATGATGAATGAATATCCAACAATGAAGAACAAAATAATTATCCCTAAAATCCAAGAACAATATCATACCCACAAAAATGGCATCACACCAATCAATCTATTAGTTGATTGAATCAAATTCATTGTAGGATAATAAAATGGGGATACATATTCAAAAAAAACATCATATGTTGATTTTCATCTCTAACAAATGAATAATGATCATACTTTATTATTATTGATGAGATCCACAAATTTCATTGTTGCACGATCCTCAATCTTATCTCGGTTTAATTTTATCATCCAATGATACTCTATTTACACCTCTAAAAAAATCTAGGTTTATGAAAATAACACTATGGTTTTGGTTTATCTTCATATTTATATAATAGTAATATTTATTTTTTTAAATGAAATAATTAAATAAAAAATAATTTATTTATTAAATTTATTCACCCATGATGGTGCTCTAGAAAAACAACTAATGCTAATCAGGTTATATAACACCTATCATAAACAAATTGTTATGATATCAATGGTAGAATTAAAAGTTTAATCCGATACAATGATTATGATTTATTTTACTTTTTCAAGAAAAGTACACATCTTTGAAATTTATATAATTAATATGTTTAAAATATCAATTCTATGCACAGTCAGCCTGAGAATATCATGTCTTCCTAACAGCTAGCTCCATAAATATTCCTATAAATATAGCAAAGTATTACACAGGAAAAATGGTGACATTACATTATTCTACTCTTCAAGAATATTCATCCAAAAAAACAAACTAAAAATTGGTTGGGATACAAAACTATCAACTGGTTCTCTAACTGACATGGACTATTATAATGGTTTCTTATGTTGTTAGAAATCATGCTCCCATGGAGAACACTTTCACATGAATGGAAATTATTTGTGGGTTTTTAACACTTCCATCTCCATTAAAAAAAGAAACACCACTATCACAGACTTGTTTAACAATGTCAACATCATGCAATGAGTTGTACAGACACCTCCTCTATTGAAAATTTTGGACAACACTAAGAAACCAGAACTATTTTGGTCATAGTGTTATGTAGTAAACCGACTCACCAACCTGACATAGCATGAGGAAAAATAAAGGGCCGAAAACACATAGATATAGTAAAACACACATGATAAAATATTTGATACTTCAAATGCCGAAAACTTTTATTCGTAAATAACTAATTCCATTTCTAAGTAGTAATCATTTTCCTATAGATAAATTTCCCCATTACAAACATCAATAGAACTAAAACTAATACCCATGTTCTTTCTCCCAATAACTCTGACTAGAATTATAGTCACCAGTATGTCACTTCATTTATGGCCCCATAAAGGTGCAACGCCTGTGGTGGGGTCGTAGAAACTATGATATATAAACTCCACCAATTGTAGATGATACTCCTAGTTATGGGCCAATACGAACATGCATATTTGAATCATTTACATAGATCCTAAATGGTCTACTATAACTCGAGAGAATACAGGGGTAAAACATTTTTCACAACTATAACTTACTCCCCAAAGTCTTCCTCCATCCTCCCTAAATCAATTTTTTAAGTAATCATAACATTCTGAAAACATTTTATTTTTGATGTATTGTGAAAAAAAATTATTATTTAAAAAAAGACTTTTTATTTAAATTTCTTTTAGGTAAAAATAGATACATAATACGTATAGAAGTTCAATTTAATTCATTGGAGTCATTTTATATTAAGTTTAGATATATAAAATGTTATTGAACATTTTACCACCTTTTACCCACCTTCTATGAGTATGACAAAATTTTCATTAAACATAATTTTACCACTTCTATGAGTTGAATTCAAAAACTCTAAGAGACATAGTTGATATCAGTAAGTAAAATTTTTTTTCAATAAGATTATAATAATTTTTGGTGAATAGTAACTTTTGAATTTTATTTACAACCGTTAAATGTAAATATTGTAATTACGGGTAAAAATGATAATATAATTACCCTAAAACATGTCCAAATTATATTTGATAAGAGTAATTTGACCAAAAAAACCTTAGGAATAAAATATGATTCTTTAGTTCTACATGGATTAGATTAGGACATTTATTATTATTGTATTTACAGAAGAGTTAAAAGTGTGAAATTTAATGTTTATTAACTAAACCATTTTTAATATAGGGTTATACATAAGATAAATTAAAAAATAAATTTTCATTGTAAATTGAAAAATATTTCCCACATAATGGTATTTTATTTATATTTTTTAGACATTAAATAATTAAATTTATATATGAAATAATGATGATGTCGTAACTACCATATTAATGAATGGTAAAAATAAATGATGTTATAAATATCAAAATAAATTTAATTTTAGTCTTTTTATTTTTTTAAATTATTTTCTAGGTTCATGTGAAATTTTAGGATTGATTCAATGTTTCGTTTTGAAGTAATAATGCTTATATGAATTTAATAAAAAAACAATATCAAATAGTGTCAAAATTGACATAAAATACTTTTTAAAACAAATACTATATTAATAGTTGATATAATATTCCTAAAAATATAATGTTCATCCAAAAATTTAAACAAAATTATATATTTCATTAATGAACCACTTGATGTTCTCTTGGTCATTTAGAGTATGTTTAATAACCATATAGTGTAATAATAAAAGAAGTCACGGTAAAAAATAATCTATTTATATAAGAGTTAAATATAAAGAATAAGGTTAAAATGGTAAGATAAACTTGCCTAAAACCTATTTTTGAGAATACAATGACCCATAACCAAATATGTCGAGACCAAATATCATTTGGAGCCATTATAATTCAAATTTTACTGTATAATAAATTAAAACTTTAATCCTTTCTTAATGTGACTGTAACTCCTCTTATAAAAGGGTACTCCACCTTCTCTGAAAATTACACCTACAAATCCATTTTCCTCAGACAAACCTTTCCCAAATTACCTCTAAACAATACTCCCTTAATCCTGGAGGACCTTACATTGTAACACCCCAAGATTATATGATACACTTCTCTTTGAATAATGTTATAGCGTGTGTTGTACGCAACATCGAGTTCTAACACACCAAAACCAATCAAACTAACCCTTATTAATAGTAGTACATACATTTTGAAATTATATATATTATATATTTCAAAATGGACTTAATTTTTGGATTTAGAATATCGAAATAATCCTATGTTGATTTTTTTGGTATTTTTCTGAGAAATTCCAATTTTATGAATAGTGAAAAATACATAAAAACATCTTTTTTATAAAAATATTTTATAGTGATAAATTATACTATTGAGTGGTTTTAAAGTACAATTAGAATATATTTTTACTATTATATCCAATTTTTCCATTAGAATTAATTTGACTTTGAAATTGGACATAAACAATTGTCAATATTTTGATATATATTGTTTCTTAAAAACATGTTATTTGTTGTGATAACAGGAATTAATTATAAAATTAATTAATGCATCTTATATGTTTTTAATTTTGTAATATAGAAATCTTTTTTGAATTTGTAATATCAATTATATCTTAGGGTGAAATTTTGGCATTGTTCTGAAAAACTTCAATTTATAATGAATAGTGAAACCAATATGTGGTAGTTAAAAAACTGAATTTTTCATAAAATTTAATTTTACCACTTATGTGAGTGGAATTTAAAAAATACGAAAGACACAGTTAATATGTAGTAGTAAAATGTGGTTCAATGTGATGAAAATAATTTTTGAAAAATAGTATCTTTTTACTTTTATTTACCACCGTTAAAAGTAAATAGGGTAATTAAGGGTAAAAATGATATTAATATTACCATAACACATTTCCTAATTCTGTTGGACAAGTGTATCTCGACCAGAAACAACCTTAAGAATAAAATAATATCATTTAGGTCCACTTGGATTACATTAGGACAATTATTATTAATTAATTCAAAGAAGAGTTAAAAGAGTTAAAATCAAAGTTTATTTACTAAACCATTTTTAATATAGAGTTATACATAAGATAAATTATATTGTAAATATTCATTAAAAATCTAAAAAAATTTAATAAATAATGATATTTTATTTATAATCTTTAGACATTAAATATGTTAATTTATTTTTGACACAATGATGATGCAGTAATTACCATAATAGTGAAAAATTAAAATAATTGATATTATAAATACTAAAATAAATATAATTTGAGACTTTTAATGAATTAAAATAACTTTATAGGTTACTATGACATGTTAGGATTGACTTAATTAACTTTTTTCGAAGTAATCATTCAGTTATGATTTTCAAAAAAATCAATTATTAAATAGTGTCAAAAATGACATAAAAGAGTTTTTTAAACAAATGTTATATTATTAATTGATATTATATTCCTAAAAATATAGGGGTCGCCAAGAAACTTATATCATGATAGGTGTATCATTAATTGACAACATAGGGGTTGCGTGAAGGTATATAGTATGCTTATTAACCATATAATATAAAAATACTAAAAAACATTGTAAAACTGAAACTAATTAACATAGAGTTAATACTTAAAAGTAAGGTAAATATAGTAACCCAAACCTGTCTAAATTATATTGGTTGAGTGGTTTTCGACCGATACCCACCTTAATATTTAAATTATACACTTTTGATCCATTAGAAACTGAATATGAAGTTATTATAAAATAATATTTCTAGCTTTTCCAAAGGTGCCCCTCACCCCTCTTATAAATGGGCACTCCCCTTCTCATTAATTCACACCTAAAAAGCCTTTTGTTTCAGACAAACCCTACCCAAATACTCTCTCAACTTCCCTCACTACATCCTAGAAGCCTTTTTTTATTAGAATTCCAACCCGAGGAGCCCTTTTGATCAACTCAAACGGAAGAACCCTAAGAAGAGATAATGTTTTCACTACCCTTTTTCAAATTCATTTCTTCATCAACATCTTATTTCATTGTTATTCCCATTCTAAAATAATGAAACCAGTATTTCCTATATACCGTAATTTTATTATAAATATGGTACAACCATATTCATTATTTTATGCATCCTTTTAATGACATGTCACCATACGTGCGTACGTACGACTTACCGTCTCCACGTCGTGGTGTAATTATTATTATTCAATATATTATTATTTGGATGGGTATAATAATGATTTATAATTCCTGTAAATAATAAATATAACATGATAATTATTCTTTATATATTTGATACCATCCATTTATATATTATTTTAATATCAAAAGCATGATATTGTCGCTTGTGCGTACGTACGGACTAAAGTCTCCACGAACGCGATGAGATTCGTTCTCCTTCATATCTATTCAAGTATAATTATAATTTGATGATTTAAAAATAATGTTTAAGGACTTGATAACATTCTGAATATGAATAATAAACAACCTATCCATGACAATCATGGATTATGTAACAAAACATATAAAAGAAAACGAGTAAGTTAACAACCGAAACAACGATAATTCTAAGATATTAATAAAAAAGCAATTTTAAAAGATCATATATGATATCATATTAATCTATATGATTATTGAATAATTTAATAAAAATTATTTCACCATTTTATATGAGGTTAACCTACCCTCAACCAAGGAAAAGTACAAGGTAAGGGTTTATTACGCAATTTATTCAATATCCGAGGTTGTTTATAGGTAATAATATACTGGGACATCATTGTCATCCACATCAATGTTTATTAAAAATGTATTTCAAAACATTTTTACTAATTACAAGAATATGGGTTAAAGTCATTTATACCCTTTTTTGACTTTTCATAAGAGTTTTATAAAGGAATATTTTCGTCGTTTTCCAAACGAGGTGATTTTTAACCTTTTCGACAGAATGAAGGTAAGAATGATTTTTTTAACTTATACGGCGGGTGCGGCTATTTTCAGCCATTATAAAATCGTCAAAGCTTTTTTTAAAAGCTTATTAGAATACTTTCAAAGAAAATGTTTTATTTTATAAATACATGACTCTTAAATTATTTCAAAAAAAGAGATATTTCTCTAAAAAGGGTATTGATTTCATTTATGTCATCATCCTTTGATTTATTTTACACTTATTTGAAGTTGATTTTTTATCATACAAATCTTCTATATTGTATTGAAGGTTTTGTGATATGTTTTACCATGGAAGTGTTATTTTTCTACGATTCATGGTTTATGGATGAAGTATTTACATTTCGTATTCTAGTTTTAATACGAATGTTTATGTTATGTTTAATCCTTTTCATATAGGAATGCATTGGACTTAATATATGACGGGTGGAGCCTGATATAGCTCTTTGATTCATTGGTGGGTCTCATGAGACAAAATAGTGTCTTGGCCAAGGCCATGGAAAAATCTTATTTGTAGTCTTGGCGCGAGGCCTTGGCTATGTGGTTATGAATGTCTGGCATTATTCATTCCATCATTATAAAAGTGGTAAATAATATTGCGTGTGATTATTGGATTAGTAGAATATCAATGTGAATATCTAAATGGAATTATTTATTTTTAATTTTTCCATACTATATTGAAGTTCAAGTTTAAAAGGCTTTTTATTTTGTTATACATTGCCTTAAATGTTTATTCTTATTTATGAAAGTGTCCGCTATATTGTTATCCATACTGGGAATTTGAGCTCACCACTTTTATATGTATTATATTTCCCAGGATGTGAAGAAGTAAATTATGAATGACCTACAGGGATATTATGAAGGGATGAGAGTGTGGAATATGAAGACTATGTTGTTGTAGTTTTCAATTTTATGATGTAATGTAAAACATTATTAATATATCTATTGTTTCCAAGGCTACAAAACTAATCGGTCTTTCGAGACTTCATCATTATTTTGATCATGCCAATGTTATGTAATAATGCACCGACTCTGGGTAACTGGGGTCGGGGCATTACAACCTTGATCATAAATAAAACATAAGGAGCCCTTTTTTTCAAATCTAAAATAAGATCTCGATGAAGAGGTAATAATTTCACTAACCTCTTTCAAGTTATTTTCTTCTTCCACTTTCCCTTTGTTTGTTATTACCATACCAAAATAATAACACCAGTATCCTATAAAAACAATGATGTTATTATAAATATGGCATAACTATATGCATTATTCTATCCATCCTATGAAGGATAATTTCAGCATGTGTGCGTATGTACGGATTTTCGTCTCCATGTCGTGGTGTAATTTGTTATCCAACACTATGTTATTTCGATGGATATAATGATGATTAATATGTATATCAATAAAATAAATATCATGATAATGTCTTTGTAAAATTAATATACCATCCAATTCCACACAATTTAATCATTAAGGAAATTATATTGTCACTCATGCGTACGTATGGATTACCGTCTCCACGACGTGATGAGATTTATTTCAACATTCACCATTCATCGATGATTAAAAATAAATATATATTATTAAAAAGTCTGTAATATATTACATAATAATGATACTATATATATATATATATATTTATATATATATATATATATATATATTTATATATATTTATATGTATGTATGTATGTACTTACATATATCTTATTCACTTCTGTTCAATACGATATGAAAATAGAAACATTGTTTATGTGTATATACGACCAACCTTCTCCATAAATGGGGTTTTCCATTTCATATATCTATCTATTTTGAATATTTATATTCTAAATATATATAACATATAAACCAAGGTTTATATTCTGGATTAACTTAAATCATGATCTAAATGATACGATCAAGAATAACAAGTTAAAACACATATGATAAAAAAAAGTGATTATTAACTGAAACAATAATTTAACAAGAAAATATTTATTAAATGGGTAGTATAAATTCATTAATTAATCATGTATGATATAATAAATTTGAATATTGTTCTGTTATAATATAATAACATACAATGGTCTTTATACATGTGGTTAAACATAACCTTGACAAAAGGAAAGGGCAAGGTTATGGTTATTTCCTCAATCTCATTATTTATTTGAGATTGTTCATGTGTAAGTATTTCCTGGGACATTCTTATCATCGATACCCAAATTTCATATGAAATATTAAAAGGAATATTTTAAGTTTATATGGGAGTGTCTATTTGACTATATCAAATTTTTAAATGTTTTAAATATTTTTCTTTCTAAACCCTTTTAGTTAATATCCATGTTTTAAAAATGGTTTTAAGGATTTATTTATATGGACATGAATGTTTTGAAATGATAATTAATTTCAAATGTTTCTATTTTTAATGGGTAACATTGATTCAAAAATATCATTTAAATGTCTTCCTTTGTAAATTATGATACTTTTATACGATTTCACGAAGAAGGGGTATAACTCTCAGAAAATATTACTGATCATTTTAATCTATGTCAACATCCTTGGATGGATTTTAATAATGTTTATAGTTTATTTTTATGATATAAATATGCCATGTTATGTTGATGGTTTTATGATATTTTAGACTGTGGATGTGTTATTTTTATATCATTCATGGTTTATGGATAAGGAATTGACATTTCGTATGCTAGTTTTAATATGAATGTTTAGGTTTTGATTAAACATTTTCATATGAGGAATGCATTGGACTTAGTATGTGATGGGTGGAGACTTCTATAAATATTATATGCATCGAAAGGTCTCGTGAGACAAACTAGTGTCTTGGCACATGACCTTGGAAAAACAATTATATGTAGTTTTGGCACGAGGCCTTGACTATGTGGTTCTGAAAGTCTGGAATTACACATTCTCTCATTATGATATTAGTTATTACATGTGATTATTCGACTAGTATAATATCAATGTGCGTGCTAATATTGTAACTCTTGATTTATTTTTTCCATATTATATTCATGTTTATGTTTAAAAGGATATTGTTTTTATTACACATATTTCCTTAATAGATCGTATCTTCTTCTAAATTATTTATCCATACTGAGCATCTGAGTTCACATATTTTATGTTTTGTTTTTCCCAGGATTCCAAGATGTATTTTATGATTGAGATCTATTTTTTATAAAAGGGAACAATGGTTTTATCAAATGATTTCATATATTTTTTTTATGTTAGAAAGTGTAATGTAACATTCATGTATGTAATCTGTATTCCAAGACTGCAATACTTATCGGTCCTTTGGGATATGATTCCATGTAATCATGCCAATGTATTAACATAAAGAAGCGCCTCTGGGTAACTAGGGTCGGGGAATTATAGAAGTTATTAGTGTATGTTTAGAAAAAAACCTTTGGAAATAGATTTATATAAAATTTTAGTATACAAAACTACTCTAAGAAAGACTTTGAGTATTAGTATAGAAGAACATCAGATAATTTTGGTAATGTATAGATTTTTTGTATTTTCCATGTAATACATCCCTGTCTGGATACAAGCAGGTAGAGGAAGCTCTAGAATAGATGTACCTAGAAGTGAAAAATCTGACATGGAGTTTCAGGCTTGACCTGGGGTATCCCGTTGCATGACAATGGGCCTTGTTTCCCTCTTAGTTTTGACACTCCCGGGGTATATGATTAGGATAATTGATATTTTTGTTACAAGACATTAGGAATGATTTAGGAGTAAATACCTCCTCAAATAAGATTTTTTTTATGTTATAGACTATATTCATAATATTGTAAATTTACATTAGGTATATTAAAAGTTTTTAATTATGAATTGTGATTCATAAACTGACCTAGTGTATGACATTTTTTAGAAATGTCATCTAGTAGAATGAATGAAAACTCCAACAATACATATAATCCAAAGAGTAATAAGGATCATATCATTCATGTTATTAAGCCAACATTTTGAAGTGAAATATTCTCCCTCATATTATCATCATATGAATAAATAGTATCATGTTTTAATAATATAAGAAACGAATTCTATGAGTCCTATGGCTTTTAAGGGAAACAAGATAATGAAAGTATGGTAGAGAAAAATATGGGTAATGGGAAGAGGGGAAAGAAGTGTTTTCCCACATGTGATAATTATAAAAGGAATCAACATGGTAAATGCATGAATGGAATGTGAGTTTTTAATAAGTTTGGAAAAAAAGGTCACTAAGTACGCGATTTCATGGGTAAGAAAATGGTTTCAAATATACAATGATTCATTTGCAAGGATTTGGAAAACTATGTGAATCAATGTCCCACTCATCAATGTATACATCAATTAATGATATTGGATAATAATCATGTTATGATACCGACATACCTGAAGAGGAATGACTATTGTTCTTATGTTGATACTAAATAATTATGTCATTTCTGTGATGAATCATTGATATACCAGTTATATTAATTATGTAAATTAATAAGGATTGTACTGGATTACTATTTCTTTGAGGATTTGAAATTATATGGTTCTATGAAAAGTGCCTTGACAACAAGTTAATATATTTTGAAAATACATTTTTGGAGTAATGATAAGACTTAATATGGTCCTGATAATGAGGTAAAAATTATGGAATAAGAGATTGTAGATTTGGTTAAATTATATTGGATATTCTTGACTACCTTGGAACTGATTAATGGTTTGTTTATTTCATCATTGTTGGAGTATTCAAAATATTTTATAGAATTAATATATCAAGTTTTATATAATAAATATTAGAGAATTAATGTAATCAATTATGTTTTTTGATAATTTGGTGTGTTACCATGTCTTAAAAGAATAAATGATGAAGGTATTAACATGTTATTACATGAAAAAAAATATCTTTATTGTGTTTACATTCCATATAAATTTTGGACTGTGAAATTGGACAAAAGTAATTTTGATAAGTCTAAAAGTTGGAATGGATTATTTTTGAAAATGGATTCTATTGTTAACGTAAAAAAATTTATTATGATTTTTTTTATTGTTATAAAAATGACAACCTGTAGGTCGGGCGACAACCAGTCTCATCCGGCAAGGCCGCGAGAGATGAGCCAGCAATAGAAGGGTGACAAGGGTGCATCACCTACCACTAGCCTATGTGATGTCTGAGATTGTATAATGTAGTTTTTTTAATGGTCTAATAGGTGAATTATAAATTCATTATTTTTTGGATCCCATTATGAAGAAGATAAATTGAATATTTTTTAAATCTTTGGAGTTAAATATGATTTTGTGGTAGGAATTAGTAGAACGATGATACTCAACTTATCAAGGATATTTTTTTCTTCTTTTTATATGAATAAATTAATTCTTAAACATTAGGGAAGGGATCTTAATACTAAAAATAGGTTATCCTAATAACTTATATATTTTTGAATCGATGGAATTTTAAATCATCATAAATTGATAGTTTTAAGGGACTCAATTTTACACTTGTTTGTGATTGATGACCTCATCAACTCCCTATAAATATTTTAGTTTTTCCTATAATTATGTGTCTCTAATTTCCACAAATTTTCTCCTAACAGAGATCATAATTAGGTGGTGACCCTTTCATTTCCCCTTCCCTCTAATTAAGTAAAAAATTTATTATCCCAATTTCTAATGTGGGTTTTCCACAAGTGGTTATCCTATTTTCAGCCTTTTATTTTTGAATAAAAATTTAAAATTACGAGGATGAAATTTATTAAATTAGGGGAGAATGTAACACACCAATATTTATAGTATGTTATTTTTTCAATGTAATTCAATAACTTGTACTACACACAACACTGAGTACAAGCCACTACGACTTACCAAACCAGTATTTAAAAGCATTTATTAATAGTATTAACAGAATTTTGAATTTGATATAATCCTTAAAATTTTAGAATCCATATTATGAGTTTCATAGAAATAATGTAGGAACAATTTCATTTTTTCATATAAATGAAGTATTTTTTGAAAAAATAAATTTTACCACCTGTTGATAGGGAACCCTTTTTAAATCCAGTATTTGAAACTTTTATATGTTAAATTTCAAAAATAAAACTTCTTCATTAGAATCAGGAAATAAAAAATTAGTTTTGATAAATTTTTGGTGTTTTTGTGATAACTTTCATATTTAGGTGAATAGTGAATATTCTAAATTTTAACTGAAAAAACATTTTTAATCAAAATAACATAACTTGTTAAATTATACATTTAAATTCTTTGGAAGTATAATTATATTATATTTTTACCATTTAATCAAATGTTTTTCATTGCAAGTAATTTTACTTTGAAATTTGACATAAACATGTGTCAATATTTTGATAGTTATTATTATTATTTAAAAATACGCTTTTTGGTATTGAAAAAGGGAACAAATCTTAAATAAATTACTGCAACTTCTATGAATTGAAATTGTTAAAATAGAATTTGTTTTTTAATTAAGAATTTCAAAATTATCTTTTGGTGAATTAATGGTATTCTTCTGAAAAAATTCAATTTTTGATGAATAGTGAAAAACAATGTGTTGTTATTGAAATCCATCTTTTTTATTTAAATAATTATTTATTTTATATAAATTTATTTTTGGTAATAATATACACATAATTCATATATATGTTCAATGTTATTGATTGGATTCATTTTATAATATGTTTGGATCTATAAATTTATATTGAACATTTTACCGCATTTTAACTACATTCTATGAGCATTTGAAAATATTCATAAAACATAATTTTACCACCTATGTGAATTGAGTTGAAAAAATTTTAGAGACACAGTTGATATCAGTATGTAAAATGTGGTTCAATAAGTTCAAAATAATTTTTGGTGAATAGTACCTTTTGACTTTTATTTACCATTGTTAAAAGAAAATAGGGTAACTATGGGTAAAAATGATATTATAATTACACAAAAACATTTCCTAATTATATTGGAAATGTTTAATTTGATAAAAAACAACCCTAGGAATATAATATGATCCTTTAGGTCCACTTGGATTAGATTAGGACATTTATTATTATTTTATTTAAAGAAGTGTAAAAAGTGTTAAATTCAATGGTTTTTAACTAAATTTTTTTTAATATAGGTATATACATAAGATAAATTAAACTATAAATATTCAATAGAAATATGAAAATATTTCCTACAAAATGGTATTTTATTTATATTTTTTAGACATTCAATAATTTAATTTATATGTGACACAATGATGATATAGTAATTACACTATTAATGAAATGTTAAAATAATTGATTTTATAAATAACCAAAAAAATAAATTTGAGACTTATGATTAATTACACTATTTTAATAGGTTAATATTAAATGTTAGTGTTGATTTAATCAATTTTTTTTAAAATTAACCATGCTTTTAAGATTTTAACAGAAAACAAATACCGAATATTGTGAAAATTGACATAAAATAGTTTTTAAAGAAAATACTATTTTATTGGATGATATAATATTCATAAAAATATAAAGTTCATCCAATGTTCTTAAATAATATTATATTTTTCATTAGATAATCTCTTGAGATTCTCTCGGATGTTTAGAGTATTTCTATGAACCATATAGTGTAAGAGTACAAGAAGACATTGTAAAAGTTAAACTGTATAACAAAAAGACTTATATCTAAAAGATAAAGTTTAAATGGTAACCTAAACTTGTCTAAAACCAATTGTTTGAGTGAATTTCTACCAATAACAACATTAGGATAGAAATAAATTCATTTGGATCCATTATAAATTGTATATTACTATATAACAAATTAATACATTAATCTTTTTTTAAAGTCACCCTCAACCCTCTTATAAAATTAAACATTCCCTTACCTTAAAATCAAACCTCCAAATCCATTTCTCTCGGCCAACCCCTGCCCAAATATCCTCTCAAATATCATCCCTTCAACCTAGTGCCCCTCATTTGAGAATACATACTACCTAAGTAGACATTTTGTTAAAATCTAATTGAAGCATACGAAGAAGAGGTAATAATTTTACCACTCTCTTTCGAGATAACGTCTTCTTCCAATTCATCTTTATTGTTTATTACCATACCAAAATAAAAACTCCAATACCTTATAAATACTGTGATGTTATTATAAATTTGGAACAACCATATTCATTATTCTATCTATATTTTTAATGATAATGTCACCATGTCTGTGTACGTACGACTGACCATCTCCACGCTGGGGTGTAATTTGTTATTCGACACTATGTTATTTGGATCGATATAATGATGATTAATATAAATATATATATAATTAAAACAACATTAGAATATATCTATAAAATTAAAATACCATCCAATTATACCCCTTTTAATCATTAAAGAACTGATATTCTCACTCATGCATCAGTACAGAATATCATCTCTACAACGTGATAACATTCATTTCCACATTCAACATTTATCAATGATTATAAAAACTATATATTATTAATAACTATGTAATATATGACATAATTATTCTACTGCATAATTGTATATATATTTATATATTTATGTACTTAAGTATATCGTATTCACTTCCATTAAAAACGATGTGAAAACAGAAACAATGTTTATCCATATGTACATCTTATCGTCTCCATAAACAGTGTTTTACATTTCATATATCTATCTATTATAAATATTTATATTCAAAATATATATGATATATAAATCATGGTTTATATTCTGGAAGTATTTAAATTATTATCTAAATTATACGATCAAGAATAACAAGTTAAAACACATACGTTAAAGAAAGTGATTATTACCCAAAACATTAATTTAACATGAAAATAATAATTAAACTGGTAGTATGAAGTAATAATAGAATCATTTGTGATATAATAAATATTTATATGGTTCTGGTATAAATTAATAACATATAATGGTCATTATATAGGAGGTTTAACGTACCCTCAACCAATGGAATGTGCAACGTAAGGGTTATTTCCTCAATCTCATTATTTATATGAGATTCTTCTCGTGTAAGTATTTTCGAGGACATACTTATCATCAATACCCATATTTTATAAAAAATGTTTTTAAAAGGAATCATTTGGAGTTTTATTGTAGGTTCTAGTGGACTATATCATCATTTTAAATGTTTTAAAGATTTATCTTTATAAAACCTTTTAATTAATATACATTTTTTCAAAATGGTTTTAAGGATTTATTTATATGTACATGAATGTTTTGAAATAATAATTCTTTTCAAAATTTTCAAAGTGTTATCAGACACATTGATTAAAAAATCTCTTATACATTACTTTCTTTATAAAGTGTGAGGCTTTTAAATGAAATGCTGAAAAAAGTGGTATTTCTCTCAGATCATTTTACTGATCATCTTCATATATGTCAACATCCTTTGAGGGATTTTAATGTTGTTTGAAGTTTATTTTTGGTGATACAAATATTCCATAATTTTTTGAGATTTTTTTATATTTCTGACAATGTATGTGTTATTTTTATACCATTCATGGTTTTCATATAAGGTATTTATATTTCATATTTTAGTTTTAATATAAATGTTTATGGTATGTTTAAACCTTTTCATATGAGATGTGTACTCCAAACACACAATTATCTACCTTTAACGGTGTACATGAAATGTAGAATGGCCCAGACTTTGTGTAACACTCTCGACATTGAGGGAATTCGTGGCATATACACACCAATATGCTGATCTAATGGTCACATGTAATGTAACACATGTCACATGCCATGAGATACTTATCTCTATGTAATTAAACAAGAGTCGCCTAGAGTGGACTACAAGACAAGTGTGATCCCATAATACATTTTGTGTAGTTGAGTTTTTCACAAACCCCATGGGATTCCTATACATGTTTTCTTCTGCATCTCGATTCTTTCGAATATGTTTCCAAACTATCTAAAAATTGTAGTTCTCAATTTCTGTGATCTCATCTGACACCATCAGTTGAATTCCGCCCAATACCACCTCTCAAGATTCATCTATCAATGTGATTCGTCACTGATGCATTCTATACATGAACCGGGGTAATCCAATCCATCTTTGACCACCCTCCATCACTATACACCATGAATCCATCAAAAAACCCGAAACTGGATTTATAAAAACATCACATTTCACTAATGATCGAACATGAAATTATCACTTTATGGGAATTTTTTTATCCTCCTGTAAAAACAAATCAGACAATGATTATGAATAGACTAGGGGAATAAATCCAAAAAAACACAAGATGAGGAATAAACATCATCCATTCTTCATATTTTCCTTGATTAAAAGTCTTTATAATAACGAATGATTATCCAACAATGAAGAACAAAATAATTATCCCTAAAATACAAGAACAATATCATGCCCACAAAAATGGCATCACACCAATCAATCTATTAGTTGGTTGAATCAAATTCATTGTAGGATAATAAAATGGGGATAAATATGAAAATAAGAACATCCTATGTTGATTTTCATCTCTCACAAATGAATAATGATCATACTTTATTATTATTGATGAGATCCAAAAATATCATTGTTGCATGATACTCAAACTTATCTCAATTTAATTTTATCATCCAATGATCCTATAATGACTCCTCTCAAAAATCTAGGTTTATGAAAATAACACTATGGATTTTGTTTAACTTCATATTTATATAAGATTAATATGTTTTTATTTTAAATGAAAAAATTAAATACAAAATAATTTATTTATTAAATTTATTCACTCATGATGGTGCTCCAAAAAAACAGCTAACGTTAATCAGGTTATGTCACAGCTTTCGTAAACAATGTGTATGAAATCAATGGTAGAATTAAATTTTCAATCTGATACAATGATTATGATTTATTCCACTTTTTCAAGAAAAGTACACATGTTTGAAATTAAGATAATTAATATGTTTAAAATATCAATTCTAGGATCAGTCACCCTTAGAATATCATGTCTTCCCAACACCAAGCTCTATAAATATTACTATAAATATCCCAAAGTATTACACAGGAAAAATGGTGACATTACATTATTCTACTCTTCAAGGATATTCATCCCCAAAAAACACAAACTAAAAAATGGTTGGGATACTAAACTCTCAAATAGTTCTCTAACTGAAATGAATTCTTATAATGGTTTCTGATGTTGTTAGAAAACATGCTTCAATTGAAAATACATTCACATGAATGGACATTATCTACGGGTTCTCAACATTTCCATCTCCTTTAAAAAGGAAACACCACTCTCACAGACTTTTTTAACCATGTCAACATCATGTAATGAGTTGTACAGACACCTCCTCTATTGATTATTTTTGACAACACTAAGAAAACAAAAAATGTTTTGGTCACAGTGTTAAGTAGTATACCGACTCACTAACTTGACATAGCTTGAGGAAAAATAAAGGGCCTAAAACCCCTAGAAACAGTCAAACACACAAGATAAAACTCCAAATATTTCATACTCCAAATGCCTAAAGCATTGATTCATAAATAACATATTTCCATTTCTAGGTAGTCATCATTTTCCTATAGATAATGTTTCCCACTACGACCATCAATAAAACTAAAACTACTACACATGTGCTTTCGCCCACTAACTCTAACTATAATTATAGCCACTTATATGTTCCTTCATATATGGCCCCATAAAGGTGCAATTTCTATGATGGGGTTGTAGCCACTATGATATAGAAACTCCACCAATGGTAGATGATCCTCCCAGTTATGGGACAATACCAACATGCATATTTGAATCGTTTTCATAGATCCTAAATGGTCCACATTAACTAGAGATCATACAAGGGTAAAACATTTTTCTCAACTATAAATAAGTCCCCAAAGGATTCCTCCATCCTCCCTTAATCATTTTTTGAAGTAATCATAACATTATATAATGATGTTTTACAAATTTTCATGAATCATGACTACTTAGTAAATTAATAAGTGTCCCAAATTCTATGAAAACAAAGTTGTTCATCACACATATACATGAAAGATTACAATAGTTTAACTTAAAAAATTATTGAAACTCCCTTTAATTCCTATGTAATTCTAAGAGATCCAAGAAAACTCATACCTCGACCAGATGGAATTCATAGGGAAAACAACCTCCTTATAACCTCATCTCAGTGCATTATTGGCTTCACTATCCTTCCTTGAGCAAGGATTTTGAGCTTCTTACCTTTATAAAATCTACCATGAACAAATCTAGTAAGTATCTAGTCATGAAATATCTCACAATCGATATCCCTGAGTCAAACCTCCCTAGATCTCATAAGAATTTAATTTGTAAAATATATCCACTAGTAGAAAACTGCACCATAGTTAGGAATATAACATGATATAACTAAAATATTTAAAAAATATGGATTTCATCAAAGAAGACTATCACAAACTGATATATGAATGGATAAGGACTTATCCTATAGCACTGAAAAAAATGTCTGGAGTAGAAATTTGAAATGGTTATCAACATCAGTTCCAAATAACAATAACAGATTTAGAAATCCAATAATGATATATTCTACTCAAACCCCAAAGCTGGTGATAACCTGTCCCAGGGTCACTCTTTGTCAATGAAAGAGAAATTCATCCCAACAAATCAGAATCATTCTTACAATCACTGGTAGAAAAACCTAAGAATATATTATTAGTTACCATTTAGTTCTTTGGAAAATTTTTTAAGGTATCACATCCACTAAAAATATATTCCACTTGAGTATCATTATCTCTCAATATCTCTCCTTATCTCTCTCCCATATTTAGGTCATATATTTGGTAGAAGTGTGTCATTTTTATTACACTATATGGGATCCTAAAATTCAAGGGTCAAAAAAATGGCCACTAGTATTAATCGTTCTAAAACATGGGATATTACCAGGAAAAATTATAATATGAAACTATGTGAAAAGTATTATTGGTGCATTTTATGCACATGTTATACCTTAAACTGCACTCAAAACCTATGTGCACTCCAACTACTTAGAACTCATCTTTTCCATTTCCCAACTGTTTACTAAAACTTGGGCATTCTCTAACACCTTAAAACATCATATGTACATATAAATCACAAGTCAAATAATTACATCTACCACACCATGCACTTTATGATATAGGCCTCACTACCTCACCAACACCATTTTTTATCACATCTCAAAAATTTGTCTCTGTCGGGTATTTGTCCCTCTTACATGCATGTCCAAAGTTACATAAATCATTACCAAAACAAGGCTCTAATGACACACTAAATCTTCCTAGAAGAAACTCAATCAATAGAATAAAAATTGTGTCTTGTACCTATGTCAAAATGTACTAAACAAAAGGTATAAGGAACACATATCATACATTGAAATGCTCCTAGAGACTCTAGGTAAAGAACCTCCATTTCTTAAATTTTACCAATATTATGAGAACAAGCATCCCAATCCTAGAGTTGTCTAGATATGGGTAGTGGTGGTCTCATACAAATAAATGGGATGCCACCCCCTCTTGCTCCTCTAACTCCCCCAACACATCCCACACCACAAGGTCCTCCATGATTAGGTTGTAGCCTCGACTATAGTTTTTCGTTGACTACCTCTCTAAGAGTAGCATGATGGGTAGGAGAATATATCACATTATTTGCACTCCCATTAAAATCATCGCTACATATTAGTCCAATAAAACTAATATATCACTAAGATCTTCGATGAAACCTCATGTTTGAGATCTTGTGTCACACACCTCCAATAGGTATGTCATGCTAACCCAACATCGCAAGTTATCCCTACCTCGAAAGCTCATGACACATGATAAAACCCTATGAATCATCATACATCAACAAAATATCCATCCATTACTCAATATAGAATTATGAATCCTCATGAACCATTGAAGGAGGGTCTACGAACTAATTATCAGGAGAAACCACTACCTATTGATGATCCTAATGAAAGACTACCCCGTAACTAAGCCCCATCACAGAGGCCTCATCACTTATCAGGAAAACCCCTCTACTATACTATAGAAACCAAGATGTATTTAATTTTGAATAGAACCGATATAATACAACTCATACCATGGTCCATGTGTATATTTACTGATTTGAATCATCATGGACATGGAAACAACAACCCATTCCTAAATGATGCATATACTAATTTTTTCTATAAAACTAGTTCCTACATGAAACACGTCCTCAAGAAGGTTATCAATGTCCTAGTGAATAGATAAACCAGTCACCACACTAAGACTACAATCCATTCTTAGAAATCCAAATTCAGAACACCTATCATTTATTCCTTAAGTCCCAAACAAATATCACTAACTCCATTCCAAGGATAAAACTTTTTTTGGACCCTACATTTCAATCAGGGTAGTTTAATAACAATTCAATATAGGTAACATCATTATGATACCATTATTTCAAGGATGAACCCAGTGGGTCTTGATCCGTTACTACCCCAATAGTACATTCAATTGGCTAGTGTCTAGAGAGCAATGTCGAGTAGGCATGTCACACACATGGGAGGCATTACCCTGACATACCAGACCACATTCCAACATCTCTAATACCATAAAAAATTAAAATATATAATAAAAAATAATAATTCATGAATACATATATAATTTCACAATTATAGAATGACATAATGTATAGTAAATCATACAAATGGGTGAAATAAGAGACCACCCAAAACTGGAAAATAATATCCATCCTACTAAGAAGGAGGGTACTATTATCAAATGAATCAATGATATCCTACACAGACTTTAAAGACCAAACAAATATCTACATAATCCTAGTCCTCTATAGACTCCTTAAAATGTTCTTTCATCTTAAAAAACATTACATGTAAAAGAAGATCCCATGAACGGGTGAGTATAACATACCCAACAGGACACTCTGAAATCAAAGCATAAATAATAAAGAGTAGCAATCTCATCAAACACAAGTATGTAAAAAAGATATAATACATAATGATAATCAATGAAATCCTAGATATAATCATAAAAGACTTAGAGTAACAGAAGTTATCAACCACTCTCATATATATGTCTACTATGATTTTAAAGATAACACTCTTTAAAGAGATATCACTCCATGATCTCTTCCATCACACATGGAACTCAATTAATAGATATCACTAATTGGGTATTGCGAATATGTTTTCACGACCCCACCATCCCATATGTAATGTTCATAAAAGAGGTTCCACCTACCAATTTATACTACCATATATGACACTAATACTATATTTCAATGTCATCATATATATCAATGAAGAACCATAAAGGATACTGAGAGGGTTCTTCTAAGATACACAATGAATTATACAAACTCCCATGTTAGAATGATCAAATAAAAATAAAAAACTAGGGGGAAAACACCCAGGGCTCACTGGGGGGAAACCAAACCCTACTAGGAACAACCTTCATGATAGGGGATCGATTCCCATGTATTATTTCTTACACCAATTCCACAAACACTATCTAAGGAAACATAAAGAAAATAAGTATCTCTTCATGATTTCCAGAGAGATACATACTCCAAAATACGAAAATTATAAAAAATAAAACTGAAGATACTCACTTGAGACTAAGGGAACACTCCCATAGTATACTGATCATCAGGAAGTTATAGAGCGGTCACCATAAATGTTGATATTTGTATAATAAAACATAACCCTCATAGTAATAGTCCAAGATAACACACTCAATTGATACTAGTTCAAGGAAGATCTCAAAAGATCATAATGAAGATGATCTGAGAAGAATGAGGAATCCAACATATCCTAAAAAATGTACACAACATGTCCCTTGGGGTACATCATGTGTATCAAAAATCCTATCATTGATCATGCATTGCACTCACATTCAAATCATTTCAAAAAGTACATGGAATCTCCACTAAGGATACAAGTTGTGTAAGTGTCTGGGATGGAACTTAGTTTGTGTAATGATCGTCCTCATGTACTTTTCTATGTGTAAGGCATGTAGACTGCACACAAGGTGAGTTGTTCCAAACGATCTCTTCGGTGTGTACTCCATATACATAGTGATCTTCCTACTATGGTGAACACGACATATGGTATCGAAAAAAAAATATGTTACACTAATATGCATCCAGGGAATGTACCCAGTATACATGTTAATCTATTATCCTAATGATCATACATCATGTAATACGTGTCACACATAATGTCATATTTATCTCTCCATGAAATCCCTAGAATCAAATTGAAGGGATTATGTAGTGTGTGTTATCCAGGAATACAATCTTTATAGTCCATATTTTTACAGAACTACTGTGATTTCCACACAACTCCACTATCACCACATACTTCCATTGAATCTGTCACCAAACACACCAAAAAGCAGGGACCATGATTTGTGTGTGATTTTACATCAACATCGATTCCATTTTATCCATTCCTAACTCTTGGGAATCATTCATCGTTATTCCTCTCTAATGTCACATGCATTACATGAACAAGGGATCTTAAATCCAGCATTGATCAACCTACATCACCACAAACCACAATCCCATCATGGATCCCATAATTGGCTCCAGGTAAATGATCTATTGTTCCAATTATTATACGTACATTGATCCCTTTTTGGGTATTCCTCTAACCACTAGAAAAAAGAAATGTTGATAATGTTCACGAGTAGAATGGTGGTAAACACAAAAGAATTTGAATAAAGAACCATAAATGATTTTTTTATTGGCCTCGATCCTTTTTTTATAGAATAATGAATGAACATATAATAAGGATCAAAAAAATAATTATTCCCCAAATCCTAGATAACCAACTCATACCTACAAAACAATATACCCAATAATCAATTAGTTAGTCAATTATTTTTTGTTCATCATAGGATATTTAATTTGGGATATATCAATGAAATCATCCTACCTCAATTTGGATTTCTCTATATTGAAAAAATATCATGTGCTATTTTCATTGATGAGGGCCACAAGCTCCATTAGTGCATGATCCTAAATCTTATATCAATTCTATTTCATCTTCCAAAGATCATACAATAACTCCCCTCCAACAAATTCCATAAAATCACTTGGGTTATGCAGAATCCTCTAGAGATTTTGAATGACCACATATTATAGAGTTTAAACTGTTTTTGTATTTAAATGAAACAATTAAATAAATAATAAAATATTTATTTAATTGTTTCACATAATATGGTGCTCAATCAAAACATAGGATGATGTCCATTGTTATGTTTCACCTACGGTAAACCTCGTGTTCTGAACACAATGACGATCACATATTTTAGATCTGAGGAACCATTTGGGGGTTATTAAATTTTTTCAGGTGAACTATTTATTCAATACTAAAATATTTAATAGTTTTAAAATATCAATTATAGACTCACTGGGCCTCATAATCTCATTTAATCTTATAACCTTCTTCTTGAAATATACATAGAAATATTCAAATGTCTTACATGGAAAAAATCAAGGCAATATAGGTATTTTTAGTCATAAATGTGTAATATTAAATGTAAATTAATATTGTATCAAGGTAATTTATTTAGAATTATTATTGATGAAATAAATATTTTAAATGATACTTAACATTGAAATAATATTTATTCAAAAAGTAGTTAAAATAATTGATTTTGAAAATGATAAAAGTGGCATAATTTGAATTAATTATTTTGGATCCCTAAATTTTTTAGATAAAACTATAATATTATATATTTTATAGTTGATTATATATTAATTACATTTTATTTATTTTAATTTAAATTTCAAATAAAATAAAAAATAAGAAAACCGACATTAATGATTTTTTATTATAAATAATATTCTATTATTTGATTTAAAATTCCTAAATATCATATATTCATTCTAGCTGTTGGGATATAGTATAAAATATGAAACATGTTCCCTTTATGGGAAAAATTTCTTATATTGTAACTATATTGACCCATAAAGATAAAAAACATCATTACCATAGTAACTATAAAAAAGGGTTAATTTAGGCATTTTTTCATAAATCGATCATAGGAAGGCTTTATGTATAATGCTAGAGAGGTTGTCCAAAAAAGAGGTACAATTATTAAACAAGTGTTTTCAATATATATATTCTTCTACCACCATCAAATATTAAAAAAGAATTTTTATATAATAAAATATATAACTCAAAAATATTTATATGTTATTTTTTAACTTCATATCCAATATCCATCTCTTTCATATATCAAATGGGAAATAATTCCACTGTTCATGTGAGTGGTGAAATACTGTAACATCCCCAAATGATAAAGGGTTAAATGACTAAATGATACGACTCATGTCAAAAAGGTGCAACTCCCTTTTTAGGAGCCTATCAGTTTAGAACTCTACAGTTAAGTGTGCTTGGCTTGGAGTAGTGATCAAGATGGATGACCTTCTGAGAAGATTCCCAGGGTGTGTGTGAGTGAGGACAAAACACACTGGAAAGGACAAGTGTTTTCCTATGGGGACTATCATTAGTCAGATGAACCGTTCGAGCACGTGGGTGGACCCTAGGGTGAGCCCCACGTGTCTGCGGGGCAACTGGTGGTACCTGGTGGGCCAGTACCCGACGACCATTTTAAGGCAGGGTGTCTGTGCTGTAACTGAGACCCAATTGTCACAAATACAGCCTCACGAATCGATGTAATTATTTTCTATCACCGACTCTCATGAATTCATATAATGATGGATTTAATGTATATATATATATATAATATTCGAAAAATAATTAAAATTATTTAAATATAATATATCATCAAATTTTTTCCTTTCTATTCATTGAATATGATAATGTTGTTCATGCGTATGTGTAAACTACCACCTCTACAAAATGATGTGATTTTTTTTAATAATATGGGTGATATATATAAGTTTATTTGAGAGATAATACTATATTTAAGATATAATTATCAATATTTAATAATAAAATAATAATTAACTTATTTCCATCACAATTATAGAAAAATGGAATTATTTTCCATGCCTACGTATGACCTAACATCTTCATGATTATAACGTATTTCATTTTTGAAAACCATTAATCATGGTTTGTGATAGAAGTATAAATAAAAAATATATTTATTTGTGATTATTATTCATGAGATTATGGAACAATATCCCCATTAATAATGGTCTATATGCTCAATCCATTCTGGGATTATGAACAAAATGAACACAAAACATTCAATGTGGAATTAACTAAAAAATTAATTAAATATTTAATTTAAAATAAATAAATAATAAGTTTTTAGGTTAACAGAAGAAATTATGACAACTTTGTTATGTAATTTAATAATTTATATAATTTTATTACACATTAGTTAAAGGACATACATGGAAATTCTAGACATTAGATAAGGGATTTCGCCTCAATTCTATTTCATTGAGGCATATTTTAATGTTGCAAACCTTATTTAATTTATACGGTTTCTATAATTCCTCTTATAAATTAAATAAAATGAATAATTTATACATCAATGTATTTTATGTTTTAATTCAAATTATTTCATCCAGGTATAATTGACATGAATGTTTCCTAATAGTAAGAGGTTTCTTAATTCTATTTTCCTATATAGGGTTATAACACATCATTATTGGCTTTGTTATGGAATTTTTATGTGAAAATTAACTTATAAGCTTCATTATTCTATATTCCCATATCATTTATATTTATTTACATATGTTCATGTAATTGATTCAGGGATTTATTATCACAAACAAATTTATGATCATTGCAATGGTTTTATTTTTCTAAATATTATTTTCCTTAAACATGATTCATATCATGCACCACAATTTAATTTGGTGGTGTATATAATTCCACATGAAGTAATTTTTAAAATTGAATTAGTTTAATTAATGGTCAATATAAATCCATAAAATACTCTTACATTCAATGAATTTCTATTTTAAAGTTACCAAAGTGATATAGGTTTTATGTTACAATCTTATTTCTTTTCATGATTATTTCTGTTCCATGTTCCATTAGGAGAAATCATATTCTCTTATTTCATGAATTGTGTCCCTATTCTTGTCTTATAGGTATTAATTTTATTTACTTGTTTTCTTTCCATTTTTTCCATTCTTGAATAAATAATGATTAATAATGTAATGTGTAAGTGATATCGGTTTTTTATATTCTTTTCGATTCGGGATATATCCCATCCATGTGCATGTTTTCTAAATACAATCTTGAATTTTATTGAATAAATACAAATAAATTCCAATAAAATACATTTTATTTCTCTCTAATTTAGAAGGATTTAAATAGTTGATTTTTTAATGTTTTCGGATGGGTCACCTTTGACAACCTTTAAAAAAATGTAAAAAAAGAATGATAATTTTTAACCTTATAAATTTAATGGATTTTACCACAATAATGAAAATAATATTAATTGAATCATCCTTTATAATTTTTGAAACAACCATATGTCTTTGATATGTATTTTTTTTAAATGAATATAATTGCTTTAGGAACTTGTGGTACACACAAAATTGATTTTAAAAGAAAAAATATATATATATTTATGGATTGATGATTATGAATACAAGAAACGAAATTATAAAAATATATTGGTTACACGTGAATAATATGAATTATTTAATTAAAAATTAATTATAAATGAAAAAATTTTAAAATTATGAATATGTTTTTTATGGAAACTATTAATTTTTTGAAATATATTTTTATCATAATAAATTAAAATGATCACAATTTTTGACTTATTTTAATAGAATTTATATATTTTATATTAAATAATAAAATATTACATTATTTTAATATTTTTTTTTCTGGAATATGATAATAATAATTCATGTTCTATTTATAAAACATGTATTATTCTATAAAGAGGGTTTTGTCACTTTTTTTACACCTAATTTAAAAATAATTTCTACCATATATAAGTATTTTAATAGATAAAATGAAATAAAAATAAAAATTATTATGTTTAAATTTTTTAAATAGTCCCCTTTTAATCTTTGTAAATATAAATAGTCACCATTGTATAATTTATAAACTTGGAAAAAGGTATATCTAGTTAATCTTGCATAAAAGATATTTCTAAGGCCACACATTTTCATCCAATTCTAATTTAATGAATTTAATTATACCCTAAAAACATTATTCATGAAATTTATTATTTTAATGGGAACTTTACCACTAAAATATTGAAATAAAATAAAGTTGAAAAATTTCACTCTCTTTGTTTTTAATTTCACTTATTCATCCATGTAGTTAGAAAACCATGTTATGAATGAATATAAGGATGTATTTTGAGATTTATGAAATTATTTTACTATTGAATATTTATATTTAATTATAATTAATTATATAATGACATTGATTTATTATGAAACACTGATGAAAAACATCCCTCTTAAATTAAAAAAGTATAAATGATATTAATAATATAAAAGGATAAATAAATTCAATTATTTAACAAATCACATGAATTTTAAAATTTTATATGTCATATTTGGTTTGTTTCAAAAAGTTATATTTTAATTACCCTTTTTCATGATGTATTTATTGATAAATAAAATGAATAGTGTAAAAAATGACATTAATTAAATTGTTTAGAAATAATATTTTATAAAAAGAAATAAAAAACATTATATATTATATTTGTCCAAATGAATGGGATATGGTTTTAAAAATAATCCAGGGTCCAATTATTTTTATTTTATCATTTTATATTATCATTATTAAACCTTAAAGGGTATAAAACTTTATTATTATGGTAATTGGAAAAAGAGTCAATAGGGGGTTAAAACTAAAAGATAATGGAAACAATGTGATCCAAACTCATAAAACTTTTATATAATGAGAATATTTAGTCTCATAATCACATTATTTTATAATCTTATCAATTTTAATCAATTTTTACATCAAAATAAATTTATATTAATATGATATTTTAAGAAATTCTAAGAGTGATCCTCACTGGAATTATAAAAGGTCACCCCACCATTCTCTTCTTATGAAAAGTGGATACTTATCGATTAAAAAAAATTTAAAATTAAACTTATAAACATAAATATAAACATTTTAGAGGTATTATTCTTTCAAAAGTCCAACCCTAGATCCCTTTATAAGAGATCTAAATGAGTCTTTTAAAGGAATTGGTAATCACCTTTACTAATAATTTTCATTAACATATTTCTTTTACCTCCGATAAATATATTATATTATCTATAAAATAATCAATTAATTTCCCTAAATTGTAAAAAAAATTAATTATGATAATGAAAATAAAATTATACAACCTATTTCCTATCAAATGGAATGCAAAAACGTCACCCATGCTTACGTACTACAAACCACCTCCACAGAGCGATATCATTTATTTTTCATCATTGTATTTTATGGATGGGTATTATGATATAATTATTTTTTATATGTGATATTAATGAAAGAATTATATTTCTAGAGTTATTATTTCATATATAACATCTTATAATGTAATATTTTAGGAAATAACAATGTCGTTCATGCGTACGTGTTGACTACCACCTCCATGAATGATGTGATTCATTTTTTATTTATTTTTTACATGGATGGTAATGAGGGTGAATTTGATGAATATTTATGATATATATGAAATAGTAATTATATTTTAATGTTGAATTAATATAATTTTTTTTGTTCGATGCATTGAAAAATGTGATAGGAGTTAATGCATACATACGACTTATCATCTCCATGAATGGTATAATTAAATTTTATACCCATAAACTTTATATATTAATATAAATATATAAAAAATCTATAATTAATATATATTTTATTTATACCCTGATTAACATTCTGGAGATGATGGAATAATGATCAACGTAAAAGGACCGAATCTACCACACCATATCCTTTATGAAAAACGAACCAAGTACCTAACAAAATAGTGATTTGAAAAATGAATTATAAATAAAAAGGTGATAAAAGTGTACAATTAAATCATATATTGTTTTATATTTATTACTATTCTTATATAAAAAAATTTATAATAAAATAATAATTATTATATAGGAATTTTTATAAAACGTATAAATGAAGTCAGAACCGAGTTAAGGGGTTTTATGTTACAATCTCAATGTTTATTTGGATATATTATTATTAAGTTAGGATTACGAAAATTTATTATAATGATCTCAATATAATCGTGATTTTTATTACCCTATTTTTATTTCTTTCAAATAATTTTTTTACTTTCATCTTCATCACCTATATTATCATGAATTTAAAATATATTTCTAAATAAAATTTACTTCATTTTTATCTTTGGTCGATTTTTTTTCTTCCATATATATGTTTTATAAAAACATAAGAAAATGATTTTATATTTCTAATATGGGTTTTAAAATTTATTTCCACCCATTTTTGGATTTTTAAAAAATATTGTTATAGCTATATTCTTGTAGTTTTAGAAATGAGGTTCTTTTAAATTTTCTTAAAAAATTATAGAAGGAATATTTTTTATTCATATATTACATGAATGGAATTTATCACCACTATATACAATCATTGTTTTGAAAATTTATTTAAATTATTAAATAATTAATTTAAAATTACATTTTTTCCATAATATTTTGAATATTTTATATTTTACATAATTTATTTCAAAATGCATATATTATTTTTCTCAATAATGTTTTAATTGTATTTTGATTCAACAATAATAAAATCCTTCAATGATACATATAATTTTCTGGGAATATGATCCAAGGATACTATGATTATTATTTCTTTGTATAGTTAATAATAATTAGGGAATGATTTCTATGAAACATATTCCTTTTCCATGGGTTATTTATTGAGGAAATGTTTCTGAAACACATTTTATTTCATGGGGTTTGATAATATGACTGATTTATTATATTACATCTCACATATGTATGATTTCCGTTATGTTTGAGGTGGTTACTATTTTAAACTCTAATACATTGGGTAATGATTGATATATCTTGAGAAAAATAGCTATGGAATGGTAGTTGAACTCATTTTAGTAAGTGACTTTTTCCATAATGATTGTCTTGTGAGGAAACCTTCACTACTCTTATGGTTTGTAGTGTAAACTCATTCCACTACGATATTTATGGAAATTATCCTTGAATAATAAGACAATTATTTTCTATAATTAGTTATATAAAAAAATTTCAGTTCTTATTCCTAGATTATTCCTTCATGGATCAAGTTCATTGTTTTTTATAGAATTAATTTCATATTTGAAGGACCCTGGGACACCTTGAGAGGGAAGGGGTGAATAAGGGTGACAACTTTTTCTTCTAATGTGATGGATCTTGTTCCCACGTTGGTAGGAACTTGTTGAACCTGTATGATGAAAAAGATCAGAAAGAAAACATGCACATGCACATAGAATGCACAACCCTTTTTACTTGGTTCACCACTAAGGGCTACGTCCACGGAGCATACGCCAAAAAGTTGTCGGTCGTACCAAAAAACACTATGCTTCACTAGCTGGAGAATACAAATGTTCGGGCACAGTCACTCTGTCCTAGGCTCACTGCCTTTACAAAGGTTCAGGGAAAGCTCACTGATTCCCTCGGGTCACTCCCGTTGACTCCCCCTGGCTCACTACCATTGGTGAAGTCACACTCAGTTTATAGATGTGGAGGTCTCTTCAATAGATAGACATTAAGCTCATTGACTCCTGTTCAGCATGAGACTTTGCTTGCATCAGATTCCTGAGTTAATGCTCTGTTAAAGTCCAAATTCCAACCAATTATGAATACCCCCTTTTCCCTTGTCCACTGGAAAAGTCAACGCCTTCATAAAGTACCCTACATCGCAAGGCTCCCAATTTTGCAAAGCTCAAACAAGCCTTCGCGGAGTCCCTGCCCTTTCACGAATCTCAATCGCGACGCACTCTCACGATGCTCCGGCCTTCGCAATTCTTGGCTATCGCGGAGCTCCTTCCTCTTCGCGAAGCTCACCGAGCAAACGCGGAGCGCACAACTTTCGAGGAGCTAGAATAGCCGCCGTGAAGCTCCTCTTTCGCGAATCACACTGCCTTCGCGAGAGACCTTTGTGAACTGAGAGGAAAAGAAAATTCTCTAAAATTATCTCTACTTCTCTCGAGGGGGTTGGCCTCTATTTATAGGAGATTCCACCAACCCTCGACCCTTCCGCGCGAAGTCAGTGCCACGTCAGTTCAAATCGCGAAGCTTCGGAGTTCCCACCGAAATGCTCTCAAAATCGCGAATCAATACGGTAATTTTCCGTTCGCAGAGCTCGTCGTAATCGCGGAGTATTACCATCATCATTCCATCGTGCCTTCTCCGCGATACGCCCTCACAAAGCCCTTCACCGCCGCGATGCGCTTCAAATCTGTCGTTCACGAAGCTTTGACGTAATCGCGAAGAATCACCACCTACATTCTTTTGGTCATCGCGATTTCCAAACCATGAATCCTCTCTTCACGAAATTCATGCATTTTCCATATTTCATTATTATCTTCATGGAAAACAACGCCACCTTCAATATTGTTGTCTGCTTGAACGGTATGATCTCTTTGCTGGTACACGATCCGATCATCCATTGATGATTGACAACAAACAAAAACCAAACTCCAAAAAATGAATAGAATACCATGGTTCCAACAATCTCCCCCTTTGGGTTTGTTGGAAATCAGAAGATAAATTCAATAGATCTCTATCTATGTGAAAACGAAAAATGAAGGAATCAACTCAGCCAACACTCTATGTCTATGTGAGTAATGCTCGGTGTAGAAAACAAGAGAGGAGGCTTGAATTTGGTTCCATTATTTTCCTTCTCATTCTTCTCATCACAATAGTTGCCTGAATTTATGCTATTCTCATTTCTCCCCCATTGACAATAAATCCAAAGAATAGTAAATTTTCCATGTTCAGCTCAAACCATACTACCACTAGATAGTATCTCCCCCATAAACCTGCATCACGTCCATAAACAGATTAAAACAGTTATAACAAATGGGTAGAGGGGAATTCAGTAATCTCCTTATGCACTAGGAGGTGGCCGAACACCAAGGTTCAACCAATGCTTCTCAAACACAGCCGCTGATAGTGGCTTTGTCAGGATATCACCCACCTGCTTATCTATTCCCACATGATCCAATCTAATCACGCTTTGCTCAACATTATCTTTGATAAAGTGATACCTGATTTCAATGTGTTTTGTACGAGAATGTTGAACATGATTATTTGTAAGATCATTTGCGCTCATATTGTCACAGTATATCACCATTGGTTACTTCACCTCATCGCCAATATCAGTTAATTACTTCTTCATCCATAGTAGTTGAGTGCATGCCTTTGTGGTAGAGATATACTCAGCTTCAGCAATACTATGAGAAGTACTTTCTTGTTTCTTACTCAACCAGCCAACACATTTATGCCCAATATAGAAAGCTCCACCACTAGTGGACTTCCTGTCTACTACATCACCATCCCAGTCAGCATCAGAAAATGCTGATAATTCATTGTCCCTGCCTGTAGCAAAAAATAACCCGAAGTTATGTGTACCTTGAATGTATCTCATGATTATTTTTACTGCTACCATAAGTTCCTCCTTTGGATTACTCTGAAATCAGGCTGCAAGGCATGTTGCAAAGACAATATATGGCCTTGTCGCTGTCAGGTACAGTAGGCTTCCAATGATTCTCCTGTACATGGTGGGATCAGCAGAGTTCCTTTCCTCATGCTTTCCAAGTTTAGTTCCAACTGCAATCGGAGTTGACATTGGTTTGGAGTCTTTCATATTGAACTTATTTAGCATCTCTCTTGCATATTATTCCTGATAAATGAAATTATATTCCTTATTTTGAATCACTTGCAGCCCCAAGAAATATGTGAGCTCCCCAATCATAGAAATTTCAAATTCGGATTTCATGTGGTTGGAAAATTCATCCATTTATTTCTTCCTGCTGCCACCAAATATGATGTCATCAACGTAGACAAGAACCATGAATTGTTCTTTTAGAGAATTATTCACATAGAGACTGTGATAAACTCCTCTTATTTTGAATTCCAACTTCTTGAGATATGAATCCAGCAGTGAGTTCCACGCCCGTGGATCCTGCTTCAAACCGTATAGAGATTTTTTCAGTTTGCAGACCTTTGTTTCATCAATACCCAAAACAAAGCCCACTGGTTGTTCAATGTAGAATTCTTATTCGAGTACACCATTCAAGAATGTTGTCTTGCCATCCCTTTGATATACTTTATATCCTCTTTGGAGTTCCATGGCAAGGAAAATCCTGATTAACTCTAGTCAAGCCACTGGAGAAAAGGTTTCTTCAATATCAATGCCTTTAATCTGGGAGTATCCTTTACATACCAGTCGTGCCTCATTTTTAATGACACTTCCATGCTCATCAAACATATTTTTGAAGATCCATTTGGTACCAATCACATTGTGACCTTTGGGTCTCTAGACAAGATCCCATGTCTGATTCATGTCAATCTGATCAAATTCATCATTCATGGCTTTCACCCAAGATTTATCTTTTTCATCTTCTTTGAATGAGGATGGCTCTACAACTGATAGAAATCCAGATTGCGTGGTATTCTTCATCCTTATTGTTTGAGTGGGTGCACTTCTGTCGCCAATTATGTTGGATGGATCAATCTCAGCTCTTCAATTTCTCCTGTGAGGTTCAGTAGTATTCTATTCAGCAATAGTTTCTTCTTCAGATTCTTCTTCTGAGTCAACATCATGATGTGACTGCTGAGTGTTTTGAACATCTTCCCCTATTTCTGCATTTGTATTTTCTTCACGTTCACATTCTTCCTGAATTTCTATCACATCAGCATATGATGTCCGGGAAGCATTTGTGGTTTTCTATTCAATTATCATAACATCACTACTTTCTACAATCCTTCCCAAATGCTTGTTGAATCATTTTTAGGCTTTGCTGTTCATTGAGTAACCGATGAAAATTTTTTTATCTGCATTGTCGCCATATTTCCCTTGATTTCCATCTTTGTTCCCAATGAAGCGTTTACTTTCAAAGACACGAATGTATTTTAAAGAAGGCTTCCATACATGCCACAATTCATATGGTGTCATCGTCTCACCCATATAAAGTCCTGTTCGATTCTGAATGTACACTGCAGCTTGAACAACCTCTTTCCAGTAATGTCGTGGAATACGACTCTCGATCAGCATAGTTTGTGCCATTTTGTTCACCTGTCGATTCCTACATTCAACAACTCCATTTTGTTTTTGAATTCTCACAGCAGCTACCTCATGTTGTATCCCATGATTCTCCAGATAATTCTCAAATTCAATGGATGTGTATTCTCCTCCATTGCCAGATCGCCACACATTGATTGTTCGTCCAGTATCATTCTCGGCGATTTGCCGATATGTTTTCATATAGTCAAGGACTTGTCGTTTTCTGTGAATGACCATCACACATGTCATTCGACTGTAATCATCTATGAAAAGGAAAAAGTACCTTTCTCCATGAGTTCCGACCACATTTATTGGCCCACAAACATCTGTATGAATCATATCAAGAAGGTGAGACACCCTTTTCTTCTTTGGATGATATGAACTGCAGACTAACTTCCTATGAATACAAGAATCACACGATTATTCATGCTCACGCTTTAGTTTGGGAATGTCCATGAAAATTCTCAATTTTGATATTTTCTCTATGTCTTGTTGATTGATGTGTCCCAGTCACTGATGCCACAAATTGTTTTCTTCTTCAACAGTCATGTAACATACATTTTCTTCACTATTAACCTGATACAAGATGCCTTCTGTTCTGCATCCCTTCATAAGTGAATTGCCAGTCTTTCCCTTGATAGTGCATCCTTTCTGATTAAATGTAACTATAAGTCCTGAGTCACACAGTTGACTCACGCTGAGGAGATTATTACGTAGGCCATCTACGTAAAGGACTTCAGTCTTCTTTAGTTCTCCATTAGATAATTCGGGGAACACAAATTTCACGGAGCTAGAATAGCCGCCGCGATGCTCCTCTTTCACGAAGCACACTGCCTTCGTGAGAGACCTTTGTGAACCGAGAGCAAATGACATTCTCTGAAATTCTCTCTACTTCTCTCGAGGGGGGCGGCCTCTATTTATAGGTGATTCCACCGACCCTCGACCCTTCCGTGCGAAGTCAGCGCCACGTCAGTTCAAATCGCAATGCTCCGAAGTTCCTGCCGAAATGCTCTCAAAAAAGAGAAGCACTACAACAATTTTCCATTCGCGGAGCTTGTCGTAATCACAGAGTATTACCATCATCATTCCATCACGCCTTGGCTGTGAAGATCCCTCGCAAATCCCTTCACCGCCGCAATGCACTTCAAATCTGCCGTTTGCGAAGCTTTGACGTAATCGCAATGACTCACCGCCTCCATTCTTCTGGTCTTCGCAATTTCCAAACCATGCATCCTCTCTTTGAGAAATTTATGCCTTTCCCATATTTCATTATTATCTTCATGGAAATCCACCATCAATACTGTTGTCTGCTTGTACGGTATGATCTCTTTGCTGGTACACGATCCGAACTTCCACTGATGATTGAAAACAAACACAAAGCATACTCCAAAAAATGCATAGAAGACCATGGTTCTTACAATATTAGCAAGTATTATTTAATCCACCACCCACTATTTTGATATATGATGTGAATGGTATGGTTTTCAAAAGTTATAATCATGTTATCATGCTCTTTTTCTCATTTTATTCATATATGATCATTGATTTCTCCCTTGTGTACCCATATTGTGCATTAGTGCCAAACCATTACTATGTTTTTTTTGAATATTATTAATAATATTTTTATGTATGATATATCTTTGAATGGTGATAGTTATTAATATCTATATTGGTGAAGATATAGAACTCTTTTGAACATCATTTTTATGTTTTCATGTTATTAAATATTTTGTAGCCATATGTTTCTAGCATGGATCTTTATGTTATTTAATGAATATTCATCTACTGAGATGAATAATTATTGTATAAAAATTTCAGATCACTATAATAAGGTAATTTATTCCATATCCAATATTCTTTTTAAGGTAATAATTATGTTTTTTGAGGTATATAATAGAAAAAAGGTATCTCTCCCTATAAGGTAAAAATAATATCATTTTAGAGATTTACCAAATTTGACAGTGAGATTACTTTAGGTTTTTTATTCTAAAGCACATAATAAAAAATCAAAAAAAGAGATTTCAAAAGATCAACTTGATAATACGGAAAAAATTGAGTAAATAAAAAAATAATCAAAATAATCTACTAATATCCAATGAAATAAATTAAAATCTATTTTATATACGGCCTTTGAAGAATTTATGCATGATAAGAAATATAAAAAGTAATGTTATCCTAATTTTAGTCTTAACATGGACGAATATTTTGATCTTATATGGAAAAATCATAAAAGAATACAATATAAAGAGTTGAAAAATAAATATTATAAAAATATGAGCAAAACAAATTACTCAATATTTCTTAAAACTAATTATTGTCATGAAATATTCAATATCTGATGATCTTATATAGAAAAATCCTGAATAAAATGATGTCGTCTACAAAGGGAAGTATGTTTTCATGGGTTTTTGAAAATAATATGAACCAAAAAATGTTTATTTTCTAAATATAATTGAAGAAAGATACAAAAATAGTTCATTCAATGATGTAATCTTCCATTAATTCTTATTTATCTACAAAATAACCCTTATCATATAAGGAATCCGAATATTATTAAGGTTGTTCTTCAGAAGGAATCTCGGATAATGTAGAAACATGGAAAGGGGAATAAATTAATGAAATATAATATGTTAATGTTGAAATATAAGAAATATTCCCTTCCAAATTTAAAAGGATAAGAATATTCTCATCCAATGAAAATAAAAAAGACTCTCATTCAATATTTTTTGAACTCGTCATCCAATACTCAACTTGATACTTCAAATGAATATATATGATATTATATTATTTTAATGATGTTATCATGATCAATAATGTAATTTTATATATTTTTATTGAGGTTTAATCTTGTTGAGATCTCTTCTGAGAAGAAATTATTCATATATAGAATGAAAAATGGCATCAAATATTTATTGATTCAATGGTAGAAATGAAGGTTAGATTGAGTAAACTAAAGGAAAAGATTTATACATACTCAAAAAATTGAAAAAATATTACAAATTGGGTAAATTCGTTGTGGAATTATTTTATATTATTTAAATAACAATAATCTTAAATATGAAATGATTACAAAATTTTGTACAAGATGAATGAAATTGTAAGATAGGAACTTGGAGAATGTTCAAGAGTTATAGATTATCATAAAACTATTGTGATGTAGTTGGATGAGCAGAATATAGAAAATAATATAAAGGAGGAGGATCACGATGATAAGAATAAAAAAATTTAGAATGAACATAATAATCTCCACCATTTGGGAAAAAACACTATAAAGTGATAAAAATTTTATACTGTAAGAACATGTAAAAATTTTAAATTTCATATAAAATTAATAAATATAACTTCTTGAAATATTTATATATTTATCTTTGGTTCCTTAATAATTTTTAATAAATTCAATACTAATTTTTTTCAACTTCTTTTACAAACATTTTTTTAACGATAGTGTTATTTTTGATAAAACACATAGTTGTTGAAATGCTTATAATAAATAATGGACTTAAAAAATTATTCATATTAATGGAGAGAAATTTTTTAAATATTGTACTTTTCAATTAATTGGAATTTCAGTATTTTTTTTATATTTTCTTATGATTTGAAAAAATGGGTACTGTAACACTATAATTTATTTTGAATATTATTCCAGATATCTTGTTTAACACCCAACACCATGATTAAATAAAACCATATTACACTATTAAAATATTATTATTTAAATTAATGGTTGTAAACTATCAGTTTGTTTAATGTGAATGCCTATATTCAACCATATCTTTATAAATATATATAATGTTTATCAATTATATATTGACTAATAAAAGATATGTACTCAATTTATCAGAAATTTATTTCCATAAAAAATGCTGTTTGTTGAATATTTTAATGGAAATTTTCATTAATTCATAACCCTTTTAGACATTATATATTATAGAATGATTTTTTTTAAAAATAATCATTTAAATTTTAACTTATCCTAGAATCTTGGGATCTTTATGATAAAATTGATTATATAGTGAATAGTTAAAATAAAAAAATTTCAAATGCTCTCATTTATTTTCAAAAAATGATGTTCTATAATTGTATAATTATATATTTGATTGTATAATGTATATATATCTGATATATTTTACTTGTAATAATCCAATTATTTCATTTTGAATCAACAATATTCTTGATTTTCACATAAGTTCATTTATTTCCATTATTTTTTTTCTAAACTAACATTTTTCATTTCTTTTAATAATTTATATTAAATATTTTCCATTGAAAATATAGGATTATTTTATAAATTAATTTAGTTTTGAGATTAATAATTTCAAATATATCCTAGTAATTTATTTTTGATATTTTTTATAATGAAATTAAATTTTTACGAAAAAATATAATATTTTTATAAAATACAATATCATTTATGATATGTTCATGATATAAATATGACAAAAAAATTTATTAAACATAATTAATTTAAAATTTATAATAATAAAATAAAAATATCATACAAAAATAAATCAATAAATATTATTTATAATTTATTTCTTGATAAATATGAAATTCATTTTCCGTGGTGATGTAGTGTTTGCGAAACACTAGGAATATTTGATTTTATGAAATAAATATAGTATTTTAGAAGAAAATTTTATTTTTTGGACATAGTTCATAAATATATAGTATAATTTATTATTTCTATTAGTAGATATTAATTTTTTCTTTATATAAAATGTGACTGATTAAAATTATTTCTCAATACTTGTTCAAGTAATGAAATGTTAAAAAAAATTATTAAATAGTAATTAAAGACATAGAGTTGAGTGAATTTATAATTTTAAAAAATATAAAAGTTTATTTTGTATATAATTTTTTAAATTTTTATTTTGTAAACTCATTTTGAATTTTTTATGAAATAATTACATTTTATTATTACAAAACGAAAACATGGTGCTTTTGAAAGTAGTAGAGAAACTATGTAAATGATTTCATAAACTAAGAAAATTATTTAATTTTAAGTGAGTCATGGTATTCTAAAATTTCAATTGATAAATATAAAAAATTAGAAATGTGTTAAATATTAATATTAGAATTTATTTTCTATAATGTTCATCTTAAAGTCAAATTAAATGAAATATTCCAAAAAATGAAATTTAATATATTTTATAATAAATAATATTTTATTAAAATATTTCAAATTCATTAAAATTTATTATTCAGAAAAATTATTTTTATTGGGTTTTTCATATTAACCTTATTCCATTTATTACTCTACTTTATTTTTATGGTAAAATTCCTCATCCATAAAAGTTATAAATCTTATATATTGTGATAATTTTCTAAAGGGATAACGGGGGATAAAAGTAAATTATATGAGTGAAAAAATAACCAAAAAATGTAAAAAGAGTATATTATTAGAGATTTTTGTATCATCAAAATATTATATTCTATTTATATCATTTTTTCATTAAGAAACAAAAAATATATATTAATATAATACTTTAATAAATAAAATGAATGCCCCTCCCTTCACTTATAAATACGCACCCCTTCTATTGTTTCCATATACCACATTGAGAAACCTATCTCTACCATGAACTATAAAATTCATTTATCAATTTCCCAATTGTTTAATTTAACGTTATTACATTATAAAAATACAATTCCATGGGTCCTTAAAGAGGGGTATAAAAGAATTTACCAATGAATAATTAATTATTTATATTGACTGTTTAAAGTTTATTTCTTCATATACTTCTTACAAATATGTTGTAAAAATTTGATAAATAAAACATCATAAATATATTTATATGTTATGTTGATTTTTTTAAAACTATATTACATCTATTTTCCATCTTATGAAAAAACCAAACCATTACTAGCACGACGGAAGTATGAGTTATCGTCTCCATGTAATACTGTAATTTTTTTTCATCTCCACATTACATAGAAGGTTTTAGATACAATACTAATGAATATATATATATATATATATGAAAAATTTATTCATCTAAAATTATAACAAAATATCTACCTTCATACCTTCTAATTTATTATAAAATGATAATGTTGCTCATTTGTACATGTGGACAACCACCACCACAAAGCAATGTAATCTGTTTTTCATTTCTTCATTACATGGATGGTAATAAGGATATATAAAATGAATATATAAAATATATATATAATATAAAAAATTATATTCTAATTATTAATTACTCTTTATATTTCTAATGAATCATCCATCAAAAATTTAAAAATAGTTTTTATGCGTACATACGACATACCATCTCCAAAAATGGTGTAATTCATTTAACTATGTCTATCGTTCATGGATGACACTAAATATCTTTATATTTAATATATATAATATTTTTATGATTATGATAATTCTTTATTTTATGTAACCCCAATAAAAGTATAAGTACTATAACTACGGAACCAACATTCTCAGAAAAATGATGTTGTTAACATAAAAAACAATGGTAATAATAATAAAATGTTAAAAAATAGGTTGTGAAATGTTATAAATGTATAATATAGGATATTATTGAAATTCATATTATTCTTTTATATAATAAAATTAATTTTGGATTTATTATACATCAGTTTATAATCACTTATAATGAAATTTAATCATAATGTACGGGGTTTCATAGCTCAATTTACATTAATTGAGTTATACTTCAAATAAATATTCTGTGTTATTCCATGGTGATGTGTGAAATCAAATATGATTATATTTTATATTATTTCTACATATATTTTGTTTATTTACATTTTTCACACAATTTTACCTATTTTTTTAATTGTCACTCTAATGACAAAATCATTGTAAGGTATTTAATCTGAATTTACACTCAATTAAGACATATTTTGCATTACGAACCAATTTAATTTAATGTGGTGTATATACTATCACACATAAAAATTTATAAATATACATATATATATATTCATGATATATATTGTTTTATTTTATCTTTAATATTTTAAGGGTTTAAAATTTAAATGTAACCCAAGAGGTAGGAATTTAATTTAAAATATCATTTTTTTGAATATTCCATAACATAACTGATGGAATATTATAATATATCATATACTCTATCAATTTTCTTATAATACACATATTTAATTTATTTCCATTTTTTATTCAAACTTTTATTATTTTTTTCATTAGAATCGAGCAAGGAAATGTTTCAAATGAAATATGATCTTATATCTTTTTTGATATAATATTTTTTTAAATTGCCATATTATTTATAATTTTAATATAAACTTCATTTCATTTAATAAAATTATTTATCATGGACATTTTATGTTTACTTTGACTCTCTACGTGGTTTTAAATGAATATTTCTAATGTTTTCTGAAAATTTCATTTTCTATTCTCTTTAAAAAAAGGAATTGTATTTTTTTAACATATATGTTGTTAATGGGTTTCTCCATCACTCTAACCATTTAATGTTATTTATATTCTTGATGAAATTTTCCATTGTGTAGAAATGAAAAAAATTTAATGAAAAAATTTATATTATATTTCAATTACAATTTCCAAAATACTTAATTTTAATACAAAACCTTTTTCCCAATGAATTGAAAGTCATCATTTATAATTTTTGCGGTAACTATCTTTATCTTGAAACAATCACTTCCTTGTGATAAATTTTCACTAAAAATAACATTTCTCTTAAACATTCATATTATTTATATAATGGATATGATTATTTACTATACCATATAAAATTTTTGTATATTGTGTTTTAATTTGAATATTATTTTATTTTTTGGGGAAATATTAACATATTGTATTCCCTATTTAGTATATAAATTCCTTAATAATGCATATTTTTTATGAATTATATTAAATTTTAAAAGTTTTTTTCAAATATTGGACATGTAGTGATGGGTGGGGAAAAGTTATAGATATCCCATTGATTCATTGAAACGTATCATGAGACAACCTATTGGATATGCTTAATAAATTTATTTTTTTCTATATACCAACATATTTGTTAAACTATCTTTGTGAATGGTATTTATGGTATAGAAATCATGATATCTGAGATCATGATATCAATAATTATTCATTTCCTTCATTTATTGTATAATAGATATTATCCATGATATTGGTTCACTAATATTATCCATGGATTCATTTTGGGAACAAGTTATTAATTATATGTCATGTTTTTCAGTTAATGACCCTATTACATTGATTATCCGGTATTTACTCATGATTTATTTTAATACAAATTACCCTTACATGTCATATTAGCTCACCCTATATTTTTTTAACTTCCCATATAATATTATGAAGGAATTCTGAATGAGTTCATGGATGAAAAATATTTACTTTCACTATGTTTTATATTTTATTTTCAATGTAAAATGAAAAACATTTCTGTATTTGGTTTAGAAACACTACAAAACTATTAAATCATTTCGAATGTGATCACATAATAACAGTTCCAATTTAAAAAATAAGACACCATATCTACATTATATGATTTGGTGTTTCTATAGTTTCAATCAGAGAAAGTATAATAGAATCATTGGGAACAATATTTAATAAATTATAGATTATGGAACATAACCGTATAAAAAATTTGAGGATTTTTGAAAGTGTAAAATAATATTATAATGTTTTTTTATGGTTGATATTGTGTGGTTTTATTGGGAATATATCCCTTTCATGATACTACATTTTGCTTTTGTTTTGAAAGAGATGCATCTAGAGATCATAACCATTGAAAGACTTGGTTGAGCATATCTCGACCATCATCATGATTTTTTATTTTCCCAAAATGATTATAATTTCATATACTATGATTTCTGGATTCAATCAATCTCTAAAAACATAAGTAACTATTTAAACATTGAAAGTGATCGATTATGTGGTGATTATTAGAAACCGAAATGGGATGATGGTCAGCGTAAAAGATATTGTCCTTATGTCTAATTAGTTATCAAGATATATGATTAAAAACTACACCTTTAGAAACTCTATAACTAACCAAAGAAGAGAGGGATATAGTGAAATAAGATCTTAGGTTGCGGAATCCATGGAGGAAAGAAGTACCAACATACTTCATGTAATCATATTGAAATTTATACCCTATAGAATGTATCAAATAAACATAAAAATGTTTTTTTGTCGAAAAGAATGGAATAAATCATAAAATCATTGACATAGAAAATAAAAAGTTTGTTTTAATTAAAAGATATAATCTAATAGAACCATTTATAGTTCAATGTATTATTTTTGGGGAATATGGAAATTATTTGTATCAATAGTCTAATCATAGTGGTAATTAAAAGACCATGGAAGTTATCATTCCATTTTAATCATTAAAGTGCATGGATTTGAGTGTTTATCTATTGGAATTTGAGATTTATATTTTATAGTATTTATATCACTGATAGTATTCTTATGAAAATCCTGAAACCTCACATGATTATAATATAAAATCATTTCCTTAAAGAGCTGAAAGCATATATTGAATGGTACTGATAACCAAGAAAATAGATTTAGTGGTAAGGTGAATTATTTTAGATAAAAAATGATTATGGGAAATATAACCCTTAATATTTTTTTAATATTATCTCAATAATTTATAGTTTGGATAAATATATGATTGAATCTAATAAAGTATATTGGATAGTATTAATGTATTTGGATTTGAATAGTGATTTGATGAAAAATATTTTGCTATGTTTTTTGTATAGAATTTATTCAATAGTCTCTGATTTTATTTGTGGAATAAATATTGTGTTATTTTTTGAAGAATGTATTTTTTCATTGAGGTTTTATAGTGATTCAGTTTATTAGTTTTTTTTAAGATATTATATGATTAATGTATTCACATTTTGGGAATGTGACATTATGAGCCAAATTATGATTTATGGGGGTAGATGTTTGATTAAAACTATCATATTTTTGTGTTTTGAACTATTTTCAAAATAAAATTAGTGGAGTGTTATGGCTAACTATTTATGAAATGGATTAAGATTAATTTGGTTGGGGGGTATTATTGATGTTTTAGAGATAAATTTATTATATTTCTCCTTATTAGAAAACATATTCTACCCATATTTTTTAAAAGATTTTGATAAATAAGTAATCAAATTACATTCTTTTAAGGATCATATGTACCAATAAAATAAATTCTAGTGTATTAATCATGAACAAGACATATCAAATACTTATATCATGGAATACTATATCAAATTGAGATATATAAAACCATAATGAAATTATGAAAATTATCTTATAGAATGGAAAACTATCAACCAAGTACATTTTCTATTGTCCGATATGTTGGTCAGAGTGGATAATCAAGAGGGGGGTGAATTGAGTTCCAATTAAAATTTTTGTTTAAAATCCATTAATAAAAATCCCCTAAATTAAAATAATAATTGAATTATAGTGAATTTGAACTAAAGAAAACTTTCAGTTAGGTTGTCAAGGGATTGATTAATTCTTAGTTAATCTAATAAGAAGATCAGATTAGCTTTTGGAACTAACCTAATGATTTAAAAATAATGAAAACACTTGATAATTCAATTATCAGAGTAACTTTGAAAAACTGTTTAAGTTTGAAAGAACATTGAAGTGGAATAAAAAGTTATAGATAAAACTCAATTAAGCACAATAGATATAACCGAGAAGTTCAGTCTCAAGCCGAGACGTAGTCCCCTCAACAATTTATATAAATTGGCTCCACAACCTGGATCATGGTTCACAACATTTTACAATTGTCCAGGTCAAAGACCTCTACCACAATTCTACCTAGAAAACAAAACAACTAAATATACAGCTGTCCATGTCACACACGACCTCTAACACTACCCACAGTGGGAAATAAATGATGTAAGGAGTTTGAATGAGGATTTACAAATCTTACAGTTAAGGTTTAGGAGACAGTGTATGTGTAAATTAGAACAAGCGACACACACTGCTCGTAATGTAAATAATAAATCACTAAGAAATATATAGAGTTTAGAATGGATCTACTGATTGCAGTGCAGCTCTGGACTCCTTCAAATTTGATGAAAAGTGGATCTGAGTCCTCTTCTGGTTTTTGTCTAAAAAACAGCATGTCGTCTGCTTGTCATCCAAGTTCAGAGACAGTGATGAGTAGTCGATGAAGTTCTTCAAAATCATTGTGAATTTACACAGCTCTTCTTGAGTAGGTGTGAGTGTGTATGAGCTTATGTGTCTTCTTGATCATGCATATATACCCTTTTTAATCTATTTTTGTGTATGTCTCTTGTAGGTGTATCTACCTTGACTCTTCTGTATTATACCTTGTATATCTCCTCTGTATGCTCTTCTTGTATATCGCATGTCGTGTATCTCATATCTCTTGTAGCAAAAGGGACTTCTTGTATTTATAGCACGAGCTCCGGCAAAGGAAATGATTTTTTTACAGGTACGGGGTACAGTTCCCTGACATCCATAAACCTTCATTAAATAAATTTTAGAGAATTAAAATATAACTAACATGGCTGTTGGTTAGAATTAATAAAGATAAAGAAATTAAGGCAACATCAGATTCTCTGGAACGGTAGCTTTTGGGTATCTGTAGCCTTGAGTAATGGTAAGACTTTGTATCAGTAGCCTCTTGTGTAACAGTAGCCTTGTATCGGACTCCTCTTGTGTAACAGTTGCGTTTTTATCTGTAGCATCTTGTGTAATTGTAGCCATTGTATCGGTAGACTTCTTGTGCAATAGTATCCTTTTTATCAGAAGACTTACTATTGGTAGACTTCATGTCTGTTGGTATACTTGATTGATAACGGTAGACTTAATGTATCAGTATCCCTTCATGTATTGGTAGTCATGACTATAATGGTGACCTTCACGTATCGATAGGCTTGATGTATCAGTAACCTTCAAGTATCAGAAGGCCTGATGTATCGGTAGGCTTTGCATAACGGTAGACTTGTCGTACTGGTGACTTGTCTGTATCGGTGACATCATGTATCCGTAGACTTTTCATAACAGTGAGCTTCACGTATCGGTAGGCTTGATGTATCGGTAGGCTTTGCATAATGGTAGACTTATTGTACCAGTGACTTGTCTGTATCGGTGACTTCATATATCGATAGACTTTTCATAACGGTGACCTTCATGTATCAGTAGGCGTTTCCTAACGGTGACCTTCACGTATCGGTAACCATTTCATATTGGTTACCATTTCGTTTCGGTAGCCTTGTTATACCCGTGGACATGACGTATCAGTATCGTTATTCTGTAATGGTGACAACTTGTCTGTTTAAGCATTCTATTGGCAGAATGGGTCATGATAGAATATATATCCATTTAGTAACTGAATTCTATGAAAATAATATAAATATTGTAATATATGAATATGTGCATGTTGAACATATTTAAAGAAATAAGTAATTAACCATCATTCAGAATAGGTATTTGAACATAATTGAAATTATCAAAATATAATTGAGCATAATTAAAATATGATTGACCACAGTTAAAATATGATTGAGCATAGTTAAAATATGATTGAGAATAGTTAAAATATGATTGAGCATAATTCAGATTATCAAAATATAAATTCAACTAATTTTTACAGAGGGCTCAACAATATCCCCCTTTTTTATAATCACAACCTATCACAACTTATGCCAAGGTTTTAAGAAAAATTAAGATAGTGACAGAGGAACAATTTCCAAAAAAAACATTGAAAAAAAGCTGTATTTTTAAAAAAACTGAAAAACAGAGTTCTCATTTTTCTCCCCCTATCAATTTCACTTACATTTCTTATTTTCTCCTCCATTTTTCACATTTGGGGCATTTTCTCCCCTTTGTGATTAAAAAAAATAAGGGTAGAATCATGGAAATGTATAGAAAGAAATAGAACAGATTGCAAAGAAACACAATAAAAAGAATAATGTAAGAGTAAATTTCCTTTAAAGTACAAAAGGTACACTGATTAAGTAAGTATTACAAACATAAATACAAGTGAATCCTATAAAAAACATCAAGAATTACTCAATCATCCACTTGAACAGAAGTCTTTCACTTAGGACTAGATGTGGGTGTAGGTTCAGATTGAGTAGAGGGATTGGGAATAGCTGAAAGAACAACTGGTGGGTCAGCCACTAAAACTGTACCAGATCTGAAATATGTCCTCCTTTATGGGATCGTAAGAGTCATGCTTCGAATAGCCTGAACTGGATTCAATTGAGGTGTACTCCCAGAGGCATAGGCTGGAAGTGCAGGAGGTACAATCAGAGTTCTGTTATCCACGTGCAAGAATGATAGTAGCAGATTCCTGAAATCCATAATAATAATCCATCCTCTCTCTATTGCTGACACAAAATAATCTCGATTTTCAATGAATTTATCCAAGGCAGGAGTAAGCTCCATGAGCTTTATAACCTGTTCTCTGAAAGCATGAGTTACTGGAGGCAACTTCAGATTCTCCATCAAAATCTTGAAATGGTTGGTCATTTGATGCTTGGTGTATACCTTCTCAAAGTAAGCATCCACCTTATTCTTAATTGCCTCTTGAGAAGAAGTAGCTACCCGTAGGTGATCAGGAACAAACCCACTAGCTTCACTAGTTGTAGAAAGAATCTGAGTATCTAAGGAACCACTGGGACTGGCCTTAGCCAACTCTTCCTGAACAACAGATCTAATTTGGTCAAGGAGCACAGTGGAGCGGGATGAGGGAAGAGTATTCACTGAAAAATCTAATGTCTCATTAAAATATTGTGTCATATTACTAACCACCTTCTGAACAAGTTCATCTTCACTCTACAGATGTTCTTGGACTAATTTGTTAAAGGCCTCAAAAACATCCACAAACTGTTTGACTACTTCCTTGATATATCTGATATCAGTAATCACTTGGGTTTGAGAACCGTTCATTGCAGTTAATGAAGCAATCGATTTATTTAATGAAACCATAGCTCATGTATAACTCTGAATCTGAGTACGTCCTACTTTAAATTCATCCATCAATTCTTTCACTGTGCTGGACACAACACATCCAATAGATAACTCTAGGGATTGCTCCACAGTTGTCATTTCTTTAACCAGGATTTTCTTGAAGTCTGCCACTGATTCCCTTATTTCTTCTATCAATTCAGCCTTTAAGGACTCATGGTCCTCCTTGGTTTCCACAATTTCGGCCACAACATGTAGTGTAACTGATTCTCTTTAGGCTGGTCTCCCTCATCAGAGTCTCCATAAGAAAGTCCAAGAACCATATATCCTGGATTTGATGTCCAATCTTCAATATCATACAACACTGATACCGAGCCAAGATTCTCCCCCTCACATAGATCATTCTCCCGAGGAATCTCCTACAACTGTTCTGCTTGAGGTAAATCTACAACATCCACTTCAACTTTATCAGATTCAATAGCTATTTGCTCTGAGTCATTAATGACTCTCTCATCAACAGATGTTGCTGCTTCTTCCTGATCAGGTAGTGTCCTGACTGTACTATCTATCAGAGAGCTCAAACTGAGCTCTTATTATTCATTTTCCTCACCATCTACTTCACCAGCAGCTTCCTTATCTCCACTAACAACATGATCGGATTCGGTTGCCTCATCCTTTTCAGAGGTTTCCTTAACAACATACTGACAAGCTTCTTCTTCTTCTTCTGAAGTCTCAGTATCATTGTCCTTCAAAATAGTTTCCCTCCTTGGTAGTGCTTTTGGAGGGATAGCTACTCCATAAGAAATATATTGAGTCATAGGACTAGGAGTTAAATCAGGGTCACCTCCTACCTCAACTGATGTCTCTTCTCCTCAGCTTCAGCTTCAACATCAGTGTAAACCGGTTCTGGCCCATCTGGCCCATGACCAGCATACCTCACATTCTTTGGTCTAAAAGGATGATCCACAGGAGTGAACTTGTCATAAATTTTACCATCATCATTAACCCATGACTTATTCCAAGGGTTCCAGCTAACATTCATAAACATAAAAACAGTTCTAGTGAGGCAAAAGATATCCCTAACTACAACAGTTTCATCTTGAGGACCAGCTACCTCCTTTTTTTAAACATAATAGAAATCAACTTTGAAAAGAAAATAGAATTGGAATTAGACATCGGTCTAGTAATATCTTCAATATAAATCATATGCAATTTTCACAAGTTCACCTTTAGTCCATGCATTATCAAATAAAAGAAATAAATATTTTGGAATCTGAGACTAGAAAAATCTACTCTCCTTGGTCTAATCACATGCTGAATGAATTTGAAAAGCAATTTGTCCTCCCCTTCCATCTCTGCAGCAATGACCCTTCTAGGAGTTCCATTTCCTGTCAACTCTAACAAGGCATCCTCATAATTGAAAAATTCACTAGCATTTGTTAGGGATTTTGAATAAAATCCTTAATCACCATCATGAAGAACTCTAAGGATCTCATCCCATTCAATAGATGAAAACAAAAACTCATGACCATTCACATAGGATCTCATCATGTTCTCTTCATCTGATGTCTCAAAACTGACAAACTCATAGAACTCTATTATCAGTGCTGGATAATACGGTCCATTATTGTTCATGAAGCATTCGAGCCACCCTTGCTCCTGTAAGATCTTCAGAATCAAGGACTTTCTTTCCACTAGCCATTCCGCACATAACTCATTTTCTACTACAATTTCTTTCTTCAATAGATGTGGATTCACAGGATTCATTCGAGCAGCACTTCTACTTCTTCAACTAGCACAAAAAATGGTTACTTTCTACATCTTATATTGTGTCGCATGACTCCCTTCATCCATTGAGGGTCGCTTCACACAGGCCATTTCAAATTCCGAGGTTTAGGGTTTTGCGAGATTGAGAGGCTTAGGTAGGAGGGATTCGAACAGACGGGTTCGCGGTGATTGAGTGATGTCTAGAGTCGGGTTTAAATTCATTTAGGATTCAAAAATAAATTAAATCTAATATTTTAAAAGAAATTTGAAGTCTCAGATTTAATACAAAAATTAAAAACAGTGCGAGAAATGTACTAGTGAGGTTCACATAATGGTGAGGTATCCTAATGGTGAGGTTTATCTAACGGTGAGGTATCCTAAAGGTGAGGTTCATATAACAGTGAGGTATCCTAACGGTGAGGTATCCAAACGGTGAGGTTCATCTAACGGCGAGGTATCCTAATGGTGAGGTTCATCTAACAGTGAGGTATCTTAATGGTGAGGTTTATCTAAAGGTTAGGTATCCTAATGGTGAGGTTCATCTAACACTGAGGTATCCTAATGGTGAGGTTCATCTAACAGTGAGGTATCCTAATGGTGAGGTTCATATAACGGTGAGGCATCCTATCAGTGAGGTTCATCTAACAGTTTAAGAGTGAGTTGTCATTCATAATTCATGTCTAATGAAACTTAATCTTTCCAAACATAAAGGCTTAGTGAAAATATCTGCTACTTGGATTTCAATGCCTATAAAATCAAGAGTTATATCACCTATTTGAAAATGATCTCTTATAAAGTGGTGTCTAACAACAATGTGTTTGGTTCTAGAGTGAGACACAGGGTTCTTAGAGATATTGATCGCACTAGTGTTATCACAGTTAATTGAAACATGTTTTAAACTAAATCCATAGTATAATAAATTTTGTTTCGTCCATAGAATCTGTGCACAACAACTACAAGCAGCTATATATTCTGCCTCGGTAGTAGATAATGCAACTGAGTTCTGTTTCTTACTAAACCATGATACTATGGACTTTCCAAGTAAATGACATGTTCTAGATGCGACCTTTCTATCTTACTTGAATCCATCAAATTCATCATCTGAATAACTTATGAAATCAAATGATTGTCCTTTTGGGGAAAACAATCCCAAATTAGCAGTATTTTTAAGATATTTGAAAATTAATTTAACAGCAAAAAAGTGTGACTCTTTAGGATTAGCTTGAAATCTAGCACACATACATACATTAAACATAATATGAGGTCAACTAGGAGTATGATAATGTAAAATCCCAATCATACCTTTGTAATTAGTTTGATTTACTGGTTTCCCAGTTTCATCAATATCCAATTTACAGGTGGTACTCATAGGTGTATCGCTTCCCTTAATACTATCCAAACCAATTCTTTTTAATAAATCCTTAGTATATTTACTCTGATTCAAAATAATACCATCTTTAGTTTGAAGGAATTGAAATCCATGATAGTACTTAAGCTCTCCCATTATGCTCATTTCAAAATCATATTGCATAAACTTTGAAAAATATGTACATATAGAATTTTTAGAAGATCCAAAAAAAATATCATCAACATATATCTGTACTATTAAAAAATCATTTGAAATTATTTTTATAAAATGAGTGGGATCATCAATTACTTTTGTAAATCCTTTTGAAAGAAGAAAACTTGTATGTCTTTCATCCCATGCTCTTGGAGCTTGTTTTAAACCTTATAAAGCAATAGAAAGTTTAAAAACATGATTTTGAAAGTGAGGATTTGAGAAACTAGGTGGTTGTTCTACAAAAAAATCTTCAATAATAAAACCATTTAGAAAAGCACTTTTCACATCCAATTGATATAACATGAAATTCAGATGTGATGCAAAAGCAAGTAAGATCCTAATTGCCTCAAATGTAGCTACAGGTGCAAAGGTTTCCTCACATTCAATTCATTATTCTTGATTGTAACCTTTTGCAACTAGTCTAGCTTTGTTTCTAATGATGTTTCTAGATTCATCAACATTGCTTCTAAACAACCATTTTGTGCCTATGGTCAAGGTGTCTTTAGGTCTTTCTAATAGTTCCCAGATTATATTTCATTCAAATTGATTTAGTTATTCTTGCATAACTATTACCCAAAATTCATCATTGATAGCATCATCAATATTTTTAGGTTCTAACTGTGAAATAAAAGCTTGATGTTCAACATGATTTCTTAGAGAATCTCTAGTATGTGTTCCTCTATCGAGATTACCTACCACAACATCTAAAGGATGATTCTTTAGAATCCTAGTTGGACTTGAAAAGGTGGGGCTAGATATTTCAGGTTCATCAACAAGTTGGGAATCAACATAAGTTGGTTCTGGAAAATTTCCCAAACTGGATTTTTTTACTATATGTCAACTGTCATTATCATTAAGGTCTAAAACAGAGATATCATATTTAAGATTTTTAAGAGAGTTCTTAGGTTCATGTGGATTAGTTTCATCAAATTTGATGTGAACAGATTCCTTCACACATTTTGTTCTCTTATTGAAAATGCTATATGATGTACTAGAAATAGAGTAACCTAGGAAAATTCCATCATCACTCTTGGATGCAAACTTTTCAAGATTATCATTGGTATTAAGGATAAACACTTTTCATCCAAAAACTCTGAAGTAGTTGACCTTAGGATTCCTATGGTTTTACAACTCATAAGGGGTCTTCATAAGAATAGGTCTAATCAAGACTCTATTGATAATATAACAATCTGTATTCAGAGATTTAGCCCAAATGTAAATAGGTAGGTCATACTCATTGATAAATGTTCTGGCAATTTCTTGAAGGGTTCTATTTCTCCTTTCTACTAGACCATTTTGCTAAGGTGTCCTAAGGGCATAGAAATTGTGACTATAGCTATTGTATGAGTAGTAGGATTCAAACTCATGATTTTCAAACTCACGGCCACGATCACTTCTCAAGGTTTTAATCTTAAGTCCACTAATGTTCTCTACAGACTTGGAATATTTAACAAAGTAAGAACAAGCTTCACTTTTGTGAGCTATAACATATACCCAAGAATGTCTAGAATAGTCATCTACTAGAACATAGACACAGTGCTTCCCATTTTAACTAGAAACTCTATATGGTTCGAACAAATCCATGTGAACCAACTCGAGAGGTTGAGAAGATGACACATAATTCATTAATTTGAAATAAACATTATGTTGCATTCCATTTTGATAGGGATTACAATCTTTGTCTGCTGGGAATTCATGTTTTGGTAGGTCTCTAACTAGGTTCTTCCTAGCAAGTATTAAAAGTGAATGTACATTGCAGTGTCCTAATGTTCTATTCCAAAGCCAAGACTCTTTATGAAAAGCTTTTAAACAAGTAATATATTGCATAACTAATGAATTTAAATCAATATCATAAACATTTTCATTTCGCAGAGTAGAAAATACTAAAGCATTTTTAGAAATAAAAACATTCAAAGAATCATTTTCAAATTTAACATTGAAACCATCATCACATAACTGAGAAATACTTAATAAATTATATTTAAGTCCATCAAAAAATAAAACATTAGAAAATAATACTGATTCAATGTTACCAATCTGGAATAAGCCGATGATTTTCCCTTTAGAATTATCACCAAAAGTGACAAACCATCCATCAACTCTGACTAAGATTTTAAAACAAGAGAAGTCTCCTGATATATGTCTTGAAAATCCACTATTCAAGTACCAAGTCTTTCTACAGGAGCTCTTTAAGAAGGTTCCCTACATAACAGATTTAGATAGGAAATGATTTTGGTTCCCATATTTTCATGGGTCCAGACAGGTTATCCAACAAAACATTAGGTATCCAAATTTTTCTTATGGGTCTCATAAAATTTTTAGAATCAATATATTTTGAAAGATAAACTTTATTATATCCCTAATAAGGAATATAACTGGTTTAAGCATATGAGATTCTAGAACTATAACTAACCACATTCTGTCCAGATTTAGCAATAAATATAGTTTTGGTAATTTTTCTTTGTCCAGGTTGGTATCCTATGCCAGTAGTGTATCTAAGGGAAATCTTCTTACCTAGTATTTGAGTAAGAGTGTCTTTGAAATTTGTAAAATTTTATAAGTCCTTCCTAAGTTGCTCATTTGACAATTTCAGTTAAGTGTTTTCTTTATGAAAATGAGCATTATTTTCCATTTCTATGTAATGATCAGATTTATGTTTAATAGTTAGAGCATACTTTTTCTTTAAACCTTTGTATTTGTCATTCTGGTCATTGAAGGTTTCTTCCAACATATCACAGTATTCAAATAGTTCTGATTTTGACATATTTTCAGAATCAGAATCAGATTCTGCATTATCTTTAGAATAATAATTATTAAAAGAAGGAGTTAGAGATGTTACCCCAGAAGTGTTTTTCATAAAACACATATTTTTATTTATTTACGTCATCAGTCTCAGAAGCTTCAGATTCACTGGATCTATCCTCAGAAACACACCAATTAGCCTTCATGGCTTTCATATACTTATTGTCATTATATTCATATTTTTTCATGTATTTCAGCTTTGGACAGTCTGCTTTTATATGTCCTTTTATTTTGCATTCATAGCAGACAACTTCATCAGATTTTTCAGGTTTCTTCCAGTCCTTTTTCCGTTGTCCCTTGTAGTCATACTTACCTTTGTAATGTAATTTTCTGAAAAAATTCTTCTTCCTATAAAACTTCTTACATCTTATGGTTATGTGAGCCATTTCTGCATCACTGTCAGATGCACTTTCACTTTCTTCACAGCTTGAGCTATCACTTGCAGCTTGAAGTTTCTCCTTATCCTTATTCTTTGATATAGATGTCTTAAAGGCAACTGACTTCCTTTTTGGTTCATCTTCTACTTCTTTTTTTACCTTAATCTCTTCTTCGTACATCATTAACTTACCAATATGTTTCTTAAATAAATGTTTTCGTATGTCACAAGATCCTCTGATTGAAACAAAAGTTCCCTCCATCTTTTAGGTAGGCATTTCAAAATTCTCATGATCTGCTCCTCGATGAAACATCTTTTCCTAGTGAGATCATTGTTTTACAAATTTCATTAAACCTGAGATACATATCAAAAATGGATTCATTAGGCTTCATCTTAAAATTATCGTATTTAATAGTATAGGTATTCAATCACATTTCCTTAACATTAGTTGTTCCTTCATGAGAAACACTTAATGTATCCCAAATTTCATAAGTAGTTTTACAAGAAGATATTCTTTTAAATTCCTCATCACCTAAGGCACAATACATAGCATTCATAGCTTTGCAATTATTAATGTGATCTATCTTAGTAGCTTCATTCAATGTAGATCTAGTAGTAGTGGGAATTTTATATTCTGATTCAATGGAAGTCTAAATATCAAAACCCATGCTTTCTAATTGAATTTTCATCTTAATCTCCCATTGAGAATAGTTTTTTCCATTGAAAAATGGTGGTCTATTAGTATAAAAACCTTCAAGTCCCTTATCCATTATAACAAGGTTGAAATAAATATTTTAAAGAGATAAAAATTTAGAAGTAACAGAAATTTTAAGAACATTAAAATACAAATAAAATCACAGTTGAAAAAGAGAGTACTTCAAAAAATATTTTAATCCCACTGATAACAAATGTTGGTCAGAGTGGATATGCAAGAGGGGGGTTAATTGAGTTCCAATTTAAATTTCTATTTAAAATCCTTTACTAAAAATCCCCCAAATTAAAATTCTAATTGAATTGTAGTGAATTTGAACTAAAGCAAACGTTCAGTTAAGTTATCAAGTGATTGATTAATTCCCAGTAAATCTAATCAGAAGATCAGATTAGCTTTTTAAACTAACCTAATGATTTACAAATAATTAAAACACAAGCTAATTCAATTATTAGAGTAACTTTGAAAAAAAATTTATGTATGAATGCACTTGGCAGTGGAATAAAAGGTTATAGATAAAACTAAATAAAGCACAACAGATATAACCATGAGGTTCAGTCTCAAGACAATACTTAGTCCTCTCAACAATTTATATAAATTGGATCCACACCCTGGATCGGGGTTCACAACAGTTTACAACTGTCCAGGTCAAAGACCTCTACCATAGATCTACGTGGGAAACATTACAATAGCAAATACAGCTATCCAGGTCACACACGACCTCTACCACTACCCATAGTGTTAAATAAAACATGTTTTAAGTTCTAATGAGGATTTAATGATCCTCCAGTTAAGGTTTAGGAGACAGTTTATGTGTAAATTAGAACAGATGACACACACTTCTCGTAATGTAAATAATACATCTCTAAGCAAGATATAGAGTTTAGAAAGGCTCTAGTGATTACAGTGCAGCTCTGGACTCCTTCGAATTTGATCAGAAGTGGTTCTGAGTCCTCTTCTGGTTTTTTTCAGAAAAACAGAGTGTCGTCTGCTTGTCTTCCAGGATCATAGACAGTGAAGAGTAGTCGATGAACTTCATCAAAATCATTGTGAGTGTACACAGCTCTTCTTGAGTTGGCGTGAGTGTGTATGAGCATATGTGTCTTCTTGATCGTGCATGTATATCATTTTTGTGTTATTTTTGTGTATGTCGCTTGTAGGTGTATCTCCCTTGTCTCTAATATATTTTATCTTTTATATCTCCTTTGTATGCTCTTCTTGTATATCGCATGTCATGTATCTCATCTCTCTTACAACAACAGGGAGTTCTTGTATTTATTACACGAGCTTCGGACAAAGGAAATGATTTCTTTTTACAGGTACAAGGTACTGTTCTCGGACATCCAACAAATTTTACTAAATAAATGCTAGAGCATTAATATATACCTTATATGACTGTTTTTTATATTAAATAATGATAAAAAATTAAGGCAGCGTCAGATTCTCTGGAAGGGTAGCTTTTGGGTATCGTTAGCCTTGAGTAACAGTCGGTCTTTGTATCGGTAGCCTCTTGTGTAACAGTAGCCTTTGTATCGGTACCCTCTTGTGTAATGGTTTCCATTGTATTGATAGCCTTTTGTGTAACGGTAGCCTTTGTGTCAGTAGACTTCATGTGAAACAGTATCCTTTGTATCGGTAGACTTTCTATCAGTAGACTTCATGTCTGTTGGTAGACTTTATCGGTAGTGGTAGACTTAATGTATCGGTAACCTTTCGTGTATCGGTAGGATTTACTATAATAGTGACCTTCACATATCAGTAGGCTTGATGTATCGGTAACCATCACATATCAGTAGGCTTGATGTATGAATAGGCTTTGCATAACGGTAGACTTGTTATACCGGTGACTTGTCTATACCGGTGACTTCATGTATCGGTAGAATTTGCATAACGGTGACCTTCACGTATAAGTAGTCTTGATGTATCGGTAGGCTTTGCATAACGGTAGACTTGTTGTACCGGTGACTTGTCTGTATCGGTGACTTCATGTATCGGTAGACATTGAATAATAGTGACCTTGACGTATCGGTAGGCTTTGAATAATGGTGACCTTCACGTATCGGTAACCTTTACATTTCGGTGACCTTTTCGTATTGGTAGCATTGCTGTACCGGTGGACTTGATGTTTCAGTAGCTTTATTATGTGACAGTGACCACTTGTCTATTTAAGCATACTATTGGCATAATGGGTCACGTTAGAATATATATCCATTTAGTAACCGAATTCTCTGAAGATAATATAAATATTTTTATATATGAATATGTTCATGGTGTACATAAATAATGAAATAAGTGTTTAACCATCAATCAAAATAGGTATTTGAACATAATTGAGATTATCAAAATATAATGGAGCATAATTAAAATATGATTGACCCTAGTTAAAATATGATTGGGCATAGTTAAAATATGATTGAGCATAGTTGGGACTATCAAAATATAAATTCAACTAATTTTTCCAGAGAGCTCAACACTATATTCTGAAAATAAATTAATTAGTCAACTTTTGGAAAAAATATCTTTATATAATAAATTTATCAATTTGCCTTCATTTTTAATGAATTGACAGTTTTTTCATGCATCCTTGATTTAGAGTTTTTTGGTAATTAAATTTATAAGTACAATTTTATGTACCAATTCCTACTATTCCTTGGAAATTATTTTTCTCCTACATGTCTACAATTTTACATCAAATAGATTTTATACTTATCTGGGACATGATTATTTGTTATTTTTTGTAACCATTATGTTTTCCACACCACTTTTAAATGGTTCTTTTATTGTACCTCTATTAAAAATTGGTTTTTAATAATGTAATTTTCAAATATTTATCATTTTATAACCGAGATAATTTTTTCTTGGATATATTTATTTATGGGGACGAGAATGTGACACTCCAAAAATTTATAATACTATGTTGAGTAGATTTATTTATCACGACCCACCTTCACCAAAAGGAGTGAAGGGTCAGCAAATTGACAGGCCCTTCCTTCTTTAAGTTGAAGGATAGAAAATGACCCCTGAATCCGACCTTTTATAGGTCTCGGAGTGGCGACTAACACCAGGGGTATAGAATCAAACAGTAAATGTAAGGCATTACCCATTTTCTTTTAATAGGTATGGGAGATAATATAGTGAATCCCCCAACAACACCAAAAATAAAAGAAAAGTAAAGACAAAAGTAAACCATTCCCACATGCATGTTTAAAAGTAAATGATACTTGTTATATGAACTCCAAAGATAAAGTACCAAAAGAGAGAAAAACGACAACATCAAATGCCCCACAGATTCTCTCCAGTATGGTCCCCCATGATCCCCAAAGACCTCATGGAATCCAGAATGCAGATTTATATACATAGGGTGAGCATTCAAGTATACTCAGTACGGAAAAACCAAAGACTCTCGTGCACAGGTGGGGGAATATACTAAAGTCCCGTGAGAAGCAGACAACCAACACTATCAAGGAGTTCATCCATCCCACTAACTATCCACACTAACCAAATAACGCAAGCAAGTTAATATGTAGTAAAAGCACATAGATGTTTGGGAACCCCACGCCACTTTCCCACTTGTTATTGAAGACATCCTACGCATCAAACCAATCCCGCCATTCTCACTACAGTCCCACTGCCAAACCCCGCCCGCACAAACATGGGCCATATCCTCCCGTAGTCCCCCTGCCAAATCCCACCCGCACACACCTGGGCCACAACTGTCACACGTAACCACGCTTGCAAACACCTAGGCCAAAACAACCACCACCACCCTCGAAGACACCTGGCCTAGAAGATCCACTGCCTCTCCCGTAGACACCTGGTTCTCATCCCGATGATACTTGGGAAACTACCTACATGCACACACCTGAGCCATAACCACCACACTACCCCGCCCGAAGGTTCTTGAGATAATGATGGACCTCGGGCTATCACAGCCTGCCCAAAGATACTTGGGCTATCTGGGAATGGGAGGAGAAAAAGAGCTAATGACCATCTACTAAGACTAATGTTGGGAAAAACACCATCTCCCATGAATTGGGGGTGTTTGGAACTATGTTTTCAACATGTGTGGGGTGAAAATAAGAAACAAAAAACTACAAGTACATGTATAGGTAACAAGCACTCACCCCAAGTTTAGGTTTTTCTTCAGCCAACTTAAGAAACAAAAACAGTACCCCTGTTCTCATCACAACTCACACCAAACAAAACCCATTTGTCACATCCTTGTTTTCATGTTTAGTAATGATGTTTAAATATGTTTCTTCACCTACTTGTGCAACTAGCAAGCATAAGCACATGATAAGGAAAGAGTATGGTCAAGATCAACTTAATCATCCACACCCGGTTCTCTAGTAAAGTTACAACCATAAAAGGAACCAAGGAAAACCCCAAGACATAACCCCATGTTCAATATCTAGGAGCCAAAAGGTTTCTCAAAAACAAAGGATACCACCCCAATTCGTGATATAACAATGTAATCACCTTGTATTTAAATTAAAAACCATAGAAAGCATAACAAAGGGGATCCCATCCCTAATTTCACAACCATCAAGAGTATAAAAATAGGGGATCTCATCCCCTCCGACAACTCCCAACAACCTGATCGTGAATGAAGAATAATTAAACCACCACCCCTAAGAAAATAAGGCACATGCCAGTATTTTTAGATTTATTAGATTTAACACACTCTGTGATTTCAATTTCAGTGGATTAACTTGGGTTATAAATGAAGGGATTGATCCTGGTACTTCCAATTTATTTAGCCGGATATACATGATTAATCAAAATTTCATTACACAGTAAGGGTTATCCACCACAAACATGATCCATTCAAACATCACTAGAGGTATGGGTTCATTAGTTCACATATAAAAGACCACCAACGACCATGTTTTTTAGTAGGCGTAAGCCCGAAAAATTCAGAAATGAATATCATAAAACAAGGCAGCATCATCAAACACAGCCCTCCCCCACCATCATTCATTGAGTCGAATAATTATCTTCTTTAAGGATCAGGTTCATCCAATTCTAAAGAATCAAAAGCATTCCCACCCTGCATGATAAAAAAAAGTGATAGACGAGGATACATTCCCAACTTGTTATCAATAATTACCGATGATCCTTATCGCGAAACATCATGGATATCGATGCGGCTCACCTGAACAAAAATATGTTCATCTGAACGAGGGGTAATACTAGCATAGGGTGATCTAGAAAAAAAGAAAACATGGATAACCCGTAGATTATAAGGGTCGGGGATGGTTGAGATAAGAACGTGAAACTGGGTAAGGAGCGGGGGTCATGGGTTGACCACACGGCCCCACATGTTATTAAAGGGTTCAAAACCAATGCACACACCAGGTTTATTAATTAAATATTTAATTAAAACATTTATGGTTGTTACCTATATTTTAAACAATCATAATGGGGTAAAAATAGTGTTTAAAACCCAATTCACGCAAAAAGGAGTGCTACTGGAAAGTTCTCGTGGGCGTAGGTGGGAGCCACCGGTAGCTGAGGGCTACCAGTATGCTGCAGATACCGGTAGCAGCAGCTACCGATAGATAGAGCTAATGGTAGGATGCGCCTATCAGTAGACCAAGCTACGGGTAGGCCTACTACAGGTAGTCTATGGATACCGGTAGGCCTACCGTTATGCCAAACTTCAACGTGATTCCTAGTCCAGAAAACCCAACACGAGATTTTCACAAAGTAATGGACCCCAAAAACCCAGTTCATTACATCAGATACCTCTTAAAATATTATTGTCCTTGAGAATCAAAACAACCGAGAAGGAAAGAGAGGGTCTGAACAACCACCTCGAAAGATAACTCTTTGGAGTGAACCTCATTGTTAACTAAGAACACTTTCCTGTCAGGAACCAAGCGACATAACATGTCAAACTGTCCATCCATGGTGGTTGGGGAGACTTTTTCCCTCTGTAAAGATACTATCTGCTTTGGGCAGCACAGACTCTCCCACACGGGTTTAATCTCATCCACCATTATGCGTCTTGATAAGGGGTCAGGTCCTCCCCTCCCGCATCCAGGGATTTTCACACACTATTCAGAGGAAATAAAACCATTATTTCATATCCAACAAGGTAAAACGTTCTACCACAATAGGTATAATAAACAGAAGATCACAAACTCAAATCAACTAAGGGTACTGGGTATTCATATGGGATTCCCTATCCCACGTACTCTCCTCAATCCCACCATGTCTCCACAACACAAGAACCAAGGAAAGGGTTCACCCATGAACCAAATTCTCCTTGAAATCCTCGATCATCACTAGTCTATCCACAAAAGTCATGTCGTCCTCGATGTCCATCTCTCCCCAGCCAAGGAAGTGTGAATCGCCATTCACATACAGATGGAGCTGGGACACATGGAAGACATCATGTATCCTTAGTATCGGCGATGGTAACGCTAGATGATAAGACACTTCCTTGACCCGCTGCAACACTTCGAATAGACTGATGAACCTATGAGAAATCTTACTCCCCTTGACGAACCTCCATTGTCCACACTGTGGGGAGACCATCAAGAAGACATGGTCTCCAACCTCAAACACCATGGGTCTCCTCCGGGTATCAGCAAACGACTTATGTCGGTCCTGGGCCTCTTTTATCCTTTCCCGTATGAGCTGAACCTTTTCTGGAAGAGCATCCGGTTTTGACCATCCTCCGTCCATTCTCCCGGAGCTTTTCCCGGCTCAACTCGGTCGTGCATCACTTCACACTCTATGTCTCCCCAATGAGAATCCTCCACTTGCTTCAACAATGAAGACTTCACTATCATCTAATACAGGCTGCCTCTATCGCTATCCATCCTTGCATCTAGGTGTAAGGCATCCAACTCCTCCATTTCCTTCCAGGTGTCTGTCGACTCTCAGACCACATCCTTCTGAGATCTCCTACTCAAGGCATCAGCCACTACATTCCCCTTCCCTGAAGTGTAAGAGATCTCGAAGTTGTAGTCCTAGATGATCTCCATCCACATTTTTTGCCGCAAGTTAAGGTCCCAATGGGAGAAGATGTATCTCAAGCTTTTGTGACATGTGAAGAGCACAAAGCGTTCTCTTATGAGGTAGTGCTTCCATAACTTCAGTGCAAAAATGACTGCTGCAAGCTCCAGGTCATGGGTGTCATAATTATGCTCATGACGGCGTAGCTTCCTATACCTATAAGAGATCACCCCTTGTCGATTAATCAACACACATCCCAGGCCTTGCCCTGAAGCATCACAGAACAATTCGTACGCCTCCCCTTATTTTGGTAGTCTCAGCACTGGGGAAATAACCAAATTCTCCTTCAGATAGCTGAAGGATGCCTCGCACTGCACACTCCACACGAAAACCTGATCATTCTTTGTCAACGTCATCAAAGGGGCTGCAACTCAGGAGAATTTGGGTACGAACCTCCGATTGTAACCTGCCATCCTGAGGAAACTACGGACCTATGTAACATTCTTAGGTGCTGCCCAAGAAACAACTACCTCAACCATTGATGGGTCCACCGCTACCCCCTGCTTGGACACCACGTGCCTGAGGAAGTTCACTTCTCATGTCCATAATTTCCATTTCTACAACATCCCATAGAGGTGGTGATGTCGGAGGACCTCAAAAACTTTCCTTAGGTGCTTTTCATGGTCCTCCTCTGATCTCAAATAGATCAGGATGTCATCGATGAACACAATTATGAATCGATCTTGGTACTCCCAGATGATGGAGTTCATCTGCCCCATGAACATAGCCAGGGCGTTTGTAACACCGAAGGGAATTACTACGAACTTGAAGATTCCATAATTTCTCCTGAAGGTCGTCTTCAGGATGTCACTCTCCTTTACTCTTAACTGGTGGTACCCAAACCGAAGGTCGATCATTGAGAACCACCCTGCCCCTTTTAGCTGGTCAAAGAGATCATCTATCCTCGGAAGAGGATAGAGATTCTTGATCGTCACCTGCTTGAGCCTCATGTAGTCTATGCACAACCTAAAACCACCATCTTCCTTCTTTGAGAATAAGACTGGAGCACCCCACGGTGACGCCCTCGGTCGAACATAACCCCTCTTCATAAGATCGTATATCTGAATCCTCAACTCCCGTAGCCTTGAAGGTGCCATCTGGTAAGGAGCCATCGAAATCAGAACAGTGTCGGGCTATAGGTCTATCCTGAACTCGATATCATGTTGACGGGGTAGATTTGTAACCTCCTTAGGGAAGATTTCCATAAACTCACTGAAGATCTGTGGCACCTCCACCATCTCAGCATCTACTGACTCTACTGAGTGCTCTTCTAACAAGGACTGGAGGGGTTCCTATCACCTACTGCCCTTCTGATTCCTCCCCTCACCGGTGAAGGTAACACGCCGGCCACCCAATTCCGAGAATACAACCCTTCCTCGGAATCATTCGATGATGGAACACATAGAGAATAGCTAGTCGATGCCTAGGATGACATCGAATTACTATATCTGTTGCAGAAGAAGATCCCTAACTGACTGATGTGGCTTTATCATCAGTATTTATCCTCGACAAACAAATAGAAAGTCGGTCTGACCTCTGACTGGTGTGCTTAGCAATAGGGGAACTGGAAGTCTCTCAGCATATAGACCCAAGGAATGGGATAGACATGGTGCAAAAAAGGAGTGCGAAGCTCTGGTATCGAACAAGGAAAAAAGAAAGGGTACTGAAGAAACTTATCGTACCACGAACAACCTCCGGACTTGCTTGAACTACAACCTCTCTGTATTGTAGGTATCCACCTCCATCTCCTCTGCCCCTCATCTGTCAGCCACCTCCCTGACCAAACCCCGGTCGAGGTCCCTAATGAGAACCCTGAGGTCGGCCTCGTCCTCCTATGTCTTCCCCCGGTGGAGCGGGAGCTCGCTATCCCTACTGCTGCTGCTGGAAAGGCCTGGCTGGAATCTGCTACTGGGGTGGGTGTTTGGGTTGTCTGCCACCACCGTACTGTACCCGTTCCGAGCACTGACCCCAGAGATGTCCATGTCTCCCACAGACGAAGCACCGTGGTCCTGGACCAGAAGGAAAAGGGCGAGGACCAGGGGATCGAAACTGAAACTACTACATCATGCTCTCTACGGGTCAGAACCTGGAGGGTCCTGATGCTGGAGGCCTGGTACTGATGGCCTTCACCTTTGATGGTCCCAGATGGATCCCCTATCATGACACACCTCCTAGAGCGCTCATCCTCTCCACCACATCAGCCTTCTCTTGGACCTCCATGTACGTCGGCAGGGTAAAGGGGGAAACAACATACTAGAGGGAGGGTCAGAGCACCTCTTCCAAAGGTCTTACCAGAGACTCCATGTCGGTACAGAGGTCCGAGGCAAAACATAGGATGTCCTTGAACTTGATTAACATCTCCCTCGCTAACATACTCTCATACTGGAGGGAGAGTAGCTCCTGTGTCTTTTCCGCATTCATTCTCAAAGAGAGGAATTCCGCCCAGAACTCCCTCTTGAAATCATCCAATGCCACCTTAGCCTCTCTCTTATCCACTAGGTAAAGCGTCCACCATTGACGTGCCACTCCCCGCATCTTGATGATGGGCAGAGGAACCCACTACTCGATCGGAGCCCAGATCAAGCCAAAGGCTATCACCAACTTCTCTAGCCAGCCCTCCATCTTCATATTAGAGGTGATGGCCCCATACTTATCAAGGGTCTATTGCTGGAAGGCCCGAAGTGTCTTCATCAACTAGTCATCCTCCTCCTCCCAAACAGCTCTCTACCGATCGTCCAAGGAATTCTTTGAGGCCTCGTTCGCCCACACCCAACGTGGTCTCCTTCCAAATGCCACAGCTGCAAGGGAAACAAGGAATGCCTTATCCTAAGTAGTGCATAATATTATTCTTAACACATATTAAACTTTTTATTTATTCATAATTCCCATGAAACCCTATAAACATGAGAACACAAGTCATTCTGATGCATGCAACTTTCCTAGTGTCTCTACCCAGCAATCAGCATGGCCTCACATGGTCGTTTGGTAGGTCCAGAGTCCTTGCATCGGATCACGATAGGCCCTAAAATCTCGTGTCCTATCCTGTCTTCCCTGGACTAATTCATGCACCAAGGTCACCCAACACTGTTTCCATACCATGTCATGTAATCCTCACTGTGCATAACTCCAGACCGCAACCTATCTCTCAACTTCCCTTTGATACCATTTTTTCATGACCCCCTTTCACCAAAAGAAGGGAATGGTCAGTAGATTGTCATGACCTTCCTTCTTTAAGTTGAAGGAGATATGATGACCCCTGAAACCTACCTTCAATAAGTCATGGAGTGGCGACTACCAACAAGGGTATTGAATCAAACACTAAATCGAAGGAATTACACTTTTTCTTTTAACAGGATCGGAAGATGAGATAGTGAATCCCACAACAACAACAAAACTGATAGAAAAATAAAACAAATATTAAACCATTCCCACATGCGTGATTAAAAGTAAATGATACATGTTATAATAACTCCAAAGATAAAGTACCAAAAGAGAGAAAAATGACAACAGCAACTACCCCAAGGGTTCTTACTAGTATGGTCCAGCACGATCCCTGATGTCCTCCTAGAAACCGGAATGCATTTTAATATACACAGGTTTAGAATACAATTATACATAGTAGGGAAAAACCAAAGACTCTCATGCACATGTGGGGGAACATACTAAAGTCCCATGAGAAGCAGACAACCAACACTATCAAGGAGTTCATCTATCACACTCACCGACCACAATCCCCAAATAACACAATCAAGGTAATATATAGTAAAAGCACATCGATGTTTGGGTACCCTCCACCTCATTACCACTGGTTATTGAATACATCCTATAAATCAGACCAATCTCGCCATTCTCAACGCAGTCCCACTGCCACACCCCACCCGCACACACCTGAGCCATATCCTCACGCAATCCCACTGCCAAATCCTTCCCGCACTCACTTGGGCCACAACTTTCACATTTAACCACGCCTGCAAACACCTAGGCCAGAACAACCACAACCATGCCCGAAGACAGCTGGGCTAGAAGATCCACTGCCATGCCCATAGACAACTGGGCCTCATCCTGTAGATACTTAGGAAACTACCTGCCCTCACACACCTAGGCAATAACCACCACACAACCCCGCCCAAAGTTTCTTTGGCTAATAATGGACCTCGGTCCATCACAGCCTGGACGAAGATACTTGGGCTATTCGGTAAAGGGAGCATAAAAAGAGATAATAACCAGGCATTAATAATAGTGTTGGGAAAAACACCATCCCCCTTGAATTGGGTGTATTCAGAACTATGTTCTCAACATGGGTGGGGAACGAATAAGAAACAAAAAACTACACGTATATGTATAGGTAACAAGAACTCAACCAAAGTTTAGGTTTTTCATCATCCAGCTTAAGGAACACAAACAATTTCCATGTCCACATCACAACTCATACCAAATGTTACAAATTTGTCTCATCCTTGTTTTCATGTTCAGTAATGATGTTTAAATAATTTTTTGCACCTACTTGTGCAACTACCAAGCAGAAGCACAAACCTAGGATAGAGTACAATCAACATCAAAATAAACATCCACACTCGGTTCTCTCGTAATGTCACAACCACAAAAGGAACCATAGAACACCCCAAGACACAACCCCATGTTCAATATCCAGGAACAAAAAGTTTTCTCACCAACAGAGGATCCCACCCCAATTCGTGATATAACAAGGTAACCACCCAGTCTTGAAATTCAAAATCACTGAAAGCATAACACAGGGGATCCCATAACCAATTTCACAACCACCGAGAGTAAAAAATAGGAGATCCCATCCCCTCCCACATCTCCCAACAACTGGACCGTGAAAGAAGAAAAAACAAACCACCAACCCCAAGAAAAGAAGGACCATGCCAGTATTTTAAGATTTATATGATTTAACACACTCCATGATTTCAATTTTCGTGCCTTAACTGGGGTTACACAGAAGGGATTGATCTTGGTGCATTCATTTTATTTAGCTGGATATATGCGATTAATAAAAATTCCTTTACACAGTTAGGGTTATCCACAACAAACACGATCTATTTAAACATCATCAGAGGTATGGTTTCATTAGTGCACAGACAAAAGACCACCAACGACCATGATTTTCAGTAGGTGTATGCCCGCACAATTCAGAAATGAATATCATGTAACAAGGTAGCAACATCAAATGCATCTCCCCCCCTCCTTCTTTAACTTCATTCATTGTCTTCATTATGGTTTGGGATCATCCAAATCTTTAGAATCACAAGCATGCCCACCCCGCATGATACACAAAAGCTAGAGACGAGGAGACATTCCCAACTTGTTATCAAAGATCGACGCTGAGCCTGGCCGTGGAACATCACGGATAGTGATGCGGCTCGCCTGAACGAAAATTCATTCATCTGAATGAGGGGTACTACTAGCTGAAGGTGATCGAGAAATGAAGAAACCACTGCTAAACCTTAGTTTATAAGGGTCAGGGACGATTGAGATAAGAACATGAAACCACATAAGGACCGGGGGTCGTGGTTGACCATGCAACCCAACGTGTTATTAAAGGGTTCTAAACCGACGCACCCCCTAGGTTAATTCATTAAATATTTAATTACAACTTTTATGAGCATTACCTAGATTTAAAACAAACTTAAAGGGGTCAAATTAGGGTTTAAAATCTAATTCGTGCAAAAAGGAGTGCTACTGGAATGACCTTGTGGGGGTAGGAGAGAGCCACCGGTAGCTGGCCTACCGGTAGGCTGCAGACACTGGTAGACCATGCTATAGGTAGGCTGCATCTACCACAAGACCGAGCTACCGGTTGATAGAGGTACCGATAGACAGAGCTGCTGGTAGGCTGTAGCTACCGGTAGACTGAGCAACCCGTAGGCCTGCAAATGGTAGACTAAGGCTACAAGTAGGACTACTGTTAGGCCAATCTTCACCTAGATTCCCTGAACAGAAAACCCAAAACGAGATTTTCAAAAAGTAATGAACCCCAAAAACCCGGGTCATTACATTCTTAGTATGCATTTCCAATATTTAAGAGAACCATGATATACTATTAATATATTATTATTAAATGTAGTATTTATCTAAAATAAATTAAATTTGAATTAATCAATAGGGTTAAATATATTATGAAAAATATTTATAATGGTTTTGAATAATGTATTCCTTACTAATAAAAAATACACAATTTCTCAAATACTCATTTTATTTAAAAATTGTATTTATTTCATTTTCACTATGTAAATCATACATTGTATATACAGCTTTTATAAATTATATTTTATAAAATTGGAAATATTTTCAATTATCATATCAAAATTAAAATAGGGTGATATAAATGAATTTTCCTAAAATGATTGATTTTTGATATACAATCATTTTTTTCAATAATTAAAGTAATATAAAAGATAAATTCTATATAATATTTGATATAATAGTTAGATATTAAATGTTTTACTTGTAATAATTTCATTACTTCTATTTTAATTATTAATATTCATGATTTTACATAAATTAATTTTTGTAATTAAAAAATTTATTTTCCTAAAATGATTGTTTTATTTTTGATTTACACATTAATATTAAAATTTAATTATAAAACATATATGAAATTAATTCTATTAATTATGTTTCATTTATTATTCAACATTTAAAATTTACCCAATGCTTAATTTTTTAGATCTTTCTGATGAAATAATTTATTTGGTGAAAATTAAATTTTTTTTTATAAAATATAATATATAATATGATATCTTCAAGATAATATTATGTTATTATGATTATTTAAAATAATTAAAAGAATAATGTATGATAATATACTACAAATATAATGTAAAATAATTCAAAACATTTAAAATATAGTTTATTTCCTACTAAATATGAAATTATTTTTTATTGTCGACACAGTGCTTGCACATTACGGAAAATGTAAAATTTAGTATATTAACTATGGTATTTGAGAGGGATAATATATAGGGACAATTTATTAACTACATTAATATTACATAATTTTAAAAATAAACAACATAAAATCAATACAATCTAGGATTCAAAGGTTATGTATCATGGATAAATTAGGCTCAAACAACACTTTTACATAATACAACATAAACATTTTTTATTTACTTATATGGTATCATCTATTTGGACTTCACATTATACTTTGTAAAATTAATCACCTTGGGGTATACATCAATGAATGGGGAGATCTAAAATCATATTAATGGATTTTTACAACATGATGTGAATAATTTATGTGTATTAAAATGTACATGGTTAAGAATAATAATATCATAAGAATCATAATCACGAGTGAAAAATTTTATAAAGGTTTGGAATGTTGAATATGCATTAAATATAACATAATTTAAAATTACAACACATATTGGTGACCAAATATAGCATCATGTTTACGCATAACATATGTGCATAAATAATTACATCATCATTTTGAATAATTATAGAATTATGTTTACACATAGTCCACATAATCACATGAGATTAATTACATTACCCCATTCATTGGAAGGATATATAATTTTAGTCCCCCCAATCACACCATATATGATCATAATCATGTATTCCACATCGATTTAATAACAATCATAGTTATAAAATGAACCAAAAGAAGAGAATTGATTTCATACATATTTCATGTAAAATACATTCACGAATAATCCATTTACTTCCAAAATGATTAAGGGAAATCATTCTTGGACATAAAATATAATCAATCTATATTGGATATTTATAATTTCAAGATAATTAAAAAACAAAACGTTTTGGAAATTGAAGTCTCTTTACAAAATGATTTTCGTAAAAACAATTTGGACATGGTTGGAACATGAATATCCTATAAAGAAAAATTGAATGGAAACATTAGGGAGATAATATGAAAAATAATATTGTCAAAGACATGTTAAGACAATGAATGTAATTTTATTAAGAATCCCCTTACATTAAAATCCACATTATTTTGTCGCATTCCCGCCTCCTGAATACTAAATTTAGGATTACAAAAAATTAGTTCCAGAAGTGAATTATGTACATTTTAACCAGTATTTATCCATTATAATTATTTATTAATCATTATACCTCTAATTATTAAATGTGAGTCGTTATGATATCATGTTTATTTGAAATTATCCCATATTGATTTGATTTCACTATTTTTATTCAAAGTCTTTTATACAAATATATAAATAACTCCAGAAACATATAATACATGTAATTAAATATTTATAGATTATTTATTATACATACTATACATACATGATCTTGGATTTAATCATTGACTAGGAAATGTCCCTATTGTTGGTTAACAAACCATTGACAGGACATTATCGAAAGATAATGAAATTGAATTTTGAGATTTTTATATACTTAATAATGATTATCCATATAGTAGGATAACATTATTAATGTAATTTGAAATTACTTCCTAAATAATATTATATGGATATTGTGAAAGGGGTAGAGAAATATGAAATAGAAGATTTAAAAAGATAGAGGAATTAATTGAAAAATACATAATCCTCGTTGTAGCATCTCTTGTTTGACACTAAAACACCCATGATTTTTAGAGTTGGATTACTCTATATAATACATACATATTATAATATTTTTTATAGGATGGATTTCGGTAGAGGTTAGGGATTAGTTTATTTCTAAAGGTAGGGATATGGTTTATTTATAATTAACAGGAGGTTGATTTTTACAATAAAATATTAAATAAATAATATATAAATGGCAAAACTTATAATAGTGAATTTTTAGAATATAAATCATATATAAATATAATATAATGGTTTATGAATATTACGAATTATTTATAATTTGAATTAATTAGTTTATTAAAATTGAATGTGGAAGGAAACTTCAAAAAGATATTTTAAGGGATCCCTTTTGACTTTAGGGATTGGATAAAAATTTATGTTTGGAATTTAAGTTAATTTTATATTAATGAATCATTTATGTGGGTTATTATATCACTTTATAACCTCAAGTTCTAAAAATTATTAGATCATTATTCCATCATAAATTATTTAATTTATGATACACCAGTTTTTTGAAAAAACTGTATTTTTACTATTCATCCAAAAATTGAATTATTACTTAAAATAACCAAGAAAAACCATTAGAAATTTTTTATTTGAATATATCAAAAACGGGTTCAATTTTACCTAAAATATATTTATTACATATGTAATTTTAATTTTTAATAATAAAATTGTGATTTTAATGAAATAATTCAAAATGGGGTTTTAAAATGTGCTTATATATTTTTAAATTTTTAATCATGATTTTTTTGAATAATAATAATAATATTAACATATATTATTTATGAAAAATATAATTTATATCCTAATTTATTATTAATAGGTGAAATTTATATTCTAACTGTCAAGTTATTATTCCCTTTTATCATGTATATATTTTTATCTATAAGGTTTTTGTTCCCATGTTCACATTACAATTCTAATAGTCACATTACATGTTATATATACCACATTATTCTTTTACTAAATATTACCTAAAATTCATCCCTTCATTACATATGTTCATAATATAATATGTTGATTGGTATAATAATATTTTTATTTATTTCAATAGTGTTGGCATGAGGAGATGATTCTAGGAGATTGGGGTATCCATATTTACTCATTTTTTCTTTTTTATTTTATATTTTATGTCAAATTTTAATATTTATTATTTTAATTGGTTCATTAAATGACTAATGTAATGATCATTATTAATGAAATCAGGATTTTGTTGGCCTCTATAAATAGTGATATATAATATAAAACAACACTAATTTATTCAGGAGACAAATATTACTAATAAACATAGGTTCATTACATTCTTCCCCCCTTTAGAAATTTCATCCCCAAAATTTATACTCATATTCTATTATAGAAAATAGATGATGTCACATTGGTTTCGTTATTTCCAGATGTTCACACATCGCCTCTTATGGTTCATCCACAACTCTTGGAGAAGAGGAGTCATTTTGTTGCATATAAATTTTCCTCTATCGTTTAATATCTTCAATGGATTCTACTTATAAGTGTGGCCATTATCCTATTAAACCACATATATATTCAGAACATGTGGGTGAATAGGTATATACTTCCTCATGAGAAATATATAGAACACTTCTTGATCTTCAATCATAATTTTTGTAAGTTCTAGATAATATTATATAACTACTATGTGATATAAGACCCTAAAGGGGCCAATTTACATTGTGATAAGAATTCCCATCTATAAAAACTACTTTAATCTCTTGCATAGTTATATTTGAAGGAAATAATATTCTCCCACATTTAACTCCACGTCCCTTCAATGGTTGTCATCATAGATCGTTTACCATCTATGAGTAGAGTTTATAATTTGTTTTATGTCTTGAACCTTCTATTCTATCCCATTCATGTTGCTAGGTCCAATGACTTTCATTCCCCATCTTCATCACAACTTGTATTATATCTACCTTGCTTCATATACAGATCTTCATATGGACACATTTCAATACTTGAGTGAAATTTTTTGTTGTATGAGAACTCTACTAGTGTTATATATTGATCTCAACTCATTTAAATTATATTGAGAAGACTCTTAGAATGTTCTTGAATGTGTGAATAGTACTTTCCTGATTTTCCTTCAGTTTGGAGGTGATAGGCTATACTGAAATTATATTTAGTATTAAATGAATCATGATTAAATTTCATGAATTTATATATGATACTTAGATAACTGTCATAAATTATCAAAAGAATAACCACATGATACCTCTACACATCCTTTACATATATCATAAAATATTACTACAATGATACAATTTCATGAATTGTGATATTGTGGGAAGACTTGGTGAGTTGATCCACTAAAATTGATATCCTATTTTTTTCATTTGATATCTTTAAGAGACTAGTGACAAATGACATGGTCATGTTATCCCATTTACACATGCATATGGAATATAGATTTATAATCCACATAGACATTGATCAATTTCATTTGACATATAAACATCCTGATAACTTTGATGATTACTTAGTGATCTCATTATTCATGTTGTTTACCAATGGTTTTCTTGAATATCATGGTACATCATGGTTGATAGAGGATGGATGGAGAAAGATGATCTATGTGCAATATAAAATATCTCCTTCTTTATTCATGTGATGAAGGTACACAAATCATATTTCTAAATATAATCATCCTTGATGTGAAACATATATATATTTCCTTCATTCAAAACATTCACATTCTTTTAAAGATCAAAATATTCCATTTGTGCTCTATGATCTTCGCTTGGATAGACAGTTTTCTTATAATTTGGGAAAGGTAAGATTTATTCCCTAAAATTTTGATTTCTAAATCCATACATTCCTTATCAAAGAAAATAATGTATTTGAGGGTCTACATCATGGATAGTGTAGAATGTACTTTTCTCCTACGAGCATTATATACCTTGTTTCCTTTTCATGGATGGTAGTGCATAGAGAAATTGCATTCATTGATTAGATTTAATCACCTTTATTGATTCAGGTTAGGACCCTTCTAATTGATTATAGAATTTATAGTCTCATCATTAGTATATATAGAAAACTTTTCACCATTTAGGTAGTTCCTCCAAATATTTCATGCAAAGATCATAGATACTAACTCTAGATCATGCATTGTGTAGTTATTTTAATGTATATTAAACTTTCGTTAGGTATAGGATTTCACTTTATCATTCTATATGATTATTATAAAAATCCTTTCTTTGAAACATCATACAGATATCAAAATTATTTCCCCACTTTTTTGTAGTGTGAGTAAAGACGCAATGATTACCCTCTTTTTTGAGGCCATTATAGCATTCCTTACATTCCTATGCCTTGAAATACATTACCCCATTTTGTATTAACATAGTTATAGATCTAAAAAATCATGATAAATTCCAAAAAAATTATTAGTAATACCTAGATTATACAAGAAAACTACATTTTCAGAAGACACTAATGGGTTTAGTCCATTCCTTGATTGCCTTCTTTAATGGTCCATAGAAACACCCTCACTTCTGATCACATTCCCCTAGAAACTACCCATCCACATCCAAAATTCATACTTACTGAACATAGAAAACATTTTATCCTTCATTAATTTCCCCATCACCGTCCTTATATACCCTTCATGTTCTTATTTACACTTGGAGTAGATGATAAAATAGTTTATAATGACTACCAGAAATTTTTTGAGATAGTCTCTAAAGACTATATTCATAAAATCCACGACTGTTTTAGGGGTATTGTTATATCTAAAAGGTATCATTATGAACACGTAGTTTCTATACATTTTATTGAAGGTTCTCTTATAAATATCATCCTTACTCACCTTCATTTAATTATATCCGTAATAAATATCCACCAATGAAAAAAACTAAACTGCTCAATGATTATAAAAATAGTCATCACACATTGGTAGAGAATATTTTATCTTTGTTGTGATATTTTTGAGATCTCAAAAATTGATACACACCTACATTGATCTATTCTTCTTGTTAAAAAAGAGCACATGTTCACCCCAATGTGATGCACTAGGGAATATAAACCATTTATCTAAATGCTCTTGCATTTGATTATTTAACTTCTCCATTTTGATTATGGCCATCCTATAGAGGGTTTTGGTGATTTGAGTTTAACTTTGTATAATTTTTATTAATAACTCAACCACACAATATAGGGGAATCACATTTAACTCTTATATAACTATATCACTATATTCATTTATAATGGGAATTTCATTATGTTTTTCAGTTTTCTTCAACTCGGCCATTTGGGAAAGGTAACCTTTATCATAGGGTATCATCACCCACACTATTGTGGTATTTTTGAAAGGATATTCATGATATACATTTTATTTTTATAGGAGTTTTGGATGGTTCATAATATTTAAAGATGTGTATTTTTCCATCAGCTAATGTGATCCCTATATAATGAGAGATAATCCATGTCTAGTATAACATCAAACTACACCAAGGAAAGGATTTTGATATTCTCTAGAAGAATATTTCAATAGAATCTAACAAGATAAGAGTACTACACATAGGTTACATTGATTCCTCCACTAAGTGTTTTTATAGATATCATTACATCTAGGTTTTAGAGTTATGATCTAAATAATCTAGAAAACGTGAAGGATATAAATGAATGTATAAAACTAGAATCAAATAAAACACATTCCATTCTTGAGTTAATAGTCAATGTACCTTGTACGACTTCATTATAATTTCTACCTTAATAGTGGTAATGGAATAAGCTTTCCACATCCATTTATAATTTAGTGGATTCATATACTGACAACCCTAAAAGAACCATGGTTTAGTAAATTGCCTTTCATAGTGACTATGATCTATATATTTGAAGCATTGAAAAATGGGTGGTCCTTTCCTTTCCTCCATCACATCGACCGACTTCATGAGGTATGTTTTAAATTCATGATCATGTTGGCCTTCCTCCCAAACAGGTTGAATTTCCCAATAAATTTAATTAATTTCCCATGATGATTTTACCATATTTTAGGCATGTGGGTGGTTGATACCTCTTTCAACCAATTTAATTTGACCCAGAAACGTTAAACTTCATCTATTGGTTCTTATATCCAAAATTAGTGGACCATTTTCCAATATATATCTCTACTTTGAGGGCTCCTTCAAGAGCCTCTTCATAATTCCCAAATTCTGGATTAGCAAGATCCTTTTGAAGGTATGTTTTTATGAAAATAAATAATCTATCAATTTTTATATAATTATTGATAATAAAACCCAATATGAAACATGAAATACATATAATAGTTTCATCAAAAGATTTTAATGATTATCCATCCTTTATCCTAAGCTCTAGGAACACTCCCTCCTACATTGTCAAAGGTTACGAGTGAAATACTAGTTATGAAAAAACATTTAAATTCACCCCACTCCATTTCCCCCATTTTATACATCATAATATTATTTCTTATCATTTACCACAATTTATTGGAATATTCATATAAATGAGCGAAGTCCAGAGTATAATTATACTTTTCATAAAAATAAAAATAGGAAATATATTATTTGACGGGTTAACCTACTTTTCCATAATAAGTGGATTAACAGATCCAATAAATGTTGTTGTTCATTAACATATAAAGGATTCAATGGCTAGTTTCTCAATTTGTGAAAGAGGATATTCCAAATTACTTAGGATATTCATCGAAGACTAAGAAAACTAGGTAATCATAAAAAATATTTTTTTAACAACTCCTCATATTTCATTTGGAGATCCATTTTCAAAATAATTGCATTGTCCGTCACATTGATTTTTGACCTGGTTTCTATGGGTCCCGAAAATTTTATAAAATATGAAATGTTTTAACATAAGTAAACTAATCATGAATAAATATTTATTCTTTTCAGTAATTAATTATATATTCATATCTTATGAGGTCCAAAGTCTTATCATTTTCCATGAAATTTTCTTCTATGATCACATACATTAGTGTTTTCCATTAATTAAAAATAAATAATTACGTTATCAATATATCCATCATAATACATTGAAATAGAGTTTTTGATTAACTGATGAATATAACCCAGGATTGTAAAACTATGTATGATATAAGGGATATTATCTTCCACCAGTTCCAAATCAAGTCTAGATCAACATTGTTTCCTTGTGGTTGTTACCCCAAGGTACATATATTCCCGAACTATTTCCACTTGTATTATCTAGAATGGGGTCTCAATTCTCAAAAACCATGTGTTCCAATACTTTACCAAAACAATGTATGTTTAGCTATACATATACTTATCCTATGGCTTTTCCATCAATATTTTCAAATCCTAATTCCTAAATTAACCATGTTTCACTCTAATACAAACTATAGTGACCTGAATTTTTCATTACAAAACTATTACATAATTTTTAATATAAAAAAATAAAATAGGTATAGTCCAAGATATAAAGGTTAATATATTTGGTAAATTAGTCAGAAACATCATTATTACATAAAGAAACATAATAACTATTTAATTTATCCTTTTCTTACTTTTAGTATCCCTCACATTTCCATAGTTTGACTAATCACATAAGGATATACATCAATGAAAAGGGTGACCTAAAAGAACGATAATGGGATGTATAACATTAGATGAGTAAAGGATATGTATAAAAATTATATAGTTTAGCATAATCATATCATTATAATCATAAACATGAGGGAGAAATTTTATAAAGGCGTGTGACATGGAAAACACATTAAATGAAACATCATATTATATTTGTCAAATACAACACATATTTAGGAACAAATCTAGCATCAAGTTCACATATAACATATGTACAGAAATTGTAGAATAATAATTTTTAACAAATATAGATTAATGGTCAATCTTATTTCACTTTATCACGTGAGATTATTTACATTTCCCAATTCATTGAATGGAAATATAATTCCGGTACGACCCATCACATCATAAATGCTCATAATCATGAATGCCATATATATAGTACAACAAAAAAGTTATGAACTGTGGCCAATGAATAGAATAAGTTTTATATGGATTTCATAAATCATAAATTCATGAATAAAACATTTGGTTCCAAAATTAATAATGGAAATAATAATTGTTCATAAAACATCATTATTCTTGAGTGGATAAGAATCACATTAATAGAAAAATGTGATTTTTTGGAAAATGAAGTCTATTTAAAAAAACAATTTTATTTGAAAATACCTTGTCATGGAAGTAAAATTAAAATTCTTGAAATAAAATGGTGTATAAAATTTTTAGTACATAAAATGATTAGTAAAACAATGGAATAAAGGGTAACCTAAAGAAAATAATTAGGTTCATGATTCCCCTTACCATAAATCCATTAATATTTTGTCTCTTTTTTGTCTCCTAAATAAGGAACATAGTATTATTAAAAAATACATTCAAAATGCAACTTTGTCATTTGATCCTATATTTAATCATTATAATTATTTCATTCCATTTAATAACACACTTTGTTAAATATTTTTTTTTTATAGCATGTTTATATTAAATATTCTAGTTTCACTATGATTTCATTATTTTCATTTGATGTCATTTATAAATAATTATAATTAACTCCATAATCATAGAGTACATGTAATTATATATTTATATATTATATATAATTTATAATATTCAGCCATGGAGGGGGTTATAATAATTGACTTGGTAATGTCTCAATAGGTGGTTAACAGACATTTTGTGGGACATTATCGAAAGAGTGGGAAATAGAATTTTGAAATTTATATATATTAAATATGATCTTAAAAGTGGGTCATCGTAATTAATATAATGTTAAATAACTATATAATAAATACAATAATGTTTATTAATAGTTTTCTAAATAAAAAAGATAAGAATGGAAAAATAAAACAGCTAATTGAAACTTACACAATCCTCGGTGTAGCTTCTCTTATCCAACACTAAAAATCCCTTGATTTTTGTAGTTTGGATTACTCCAAGACATACCTTAGGATTATAAGGGGATTGAGATGAATGATTTTTTTAGATTTTTTTATTTTAAAAATTGGGAATGAGTGGTTTTCCAAGGGTATGGAGGTGGGGTATTTATACTTGAGTAGAGGTGTAATTTTTTGAATAGAATATTAAATAAAAAAATTCTGAGGTAAAATTTGTAATAGTTAATTTTTGGCAATATAAATCATATATAAATATAATAAAATGGTTATTAAAAATTAACAACGTTTTATAATTCTATATAATTAGTTTATTAACAATTAATGTTGAATGATTGAAAAATAGTTAATTTAAGGGACCACTGTTGACTTTAGGTTTTGTAATATTATTTTCAGATTTGGAATTTAAGATTTTTTTTATTTGAGAATCATTTAATAAATTAAATATATCATGTCTTAACCTTAATTATATAGTTTATTATTCTATAATTACATTATTAATGATTTAATTTAAAATACATTGGTTATATAAAAAGATGTATTTATTCTATTCATCTTAAAATTTTTGTATTATAGAAAATTACCAAAAAAAAACAGTTAGTATTTTATGATATGCTGATATCAAAAATTAATATTATTTTATTAAAATAAATTTATAAAATATGTAGTATTATATTTAATATAAAAATATGTTATATGTGAAATACTTTAAAATACAGTTTAAATATGTGGTTAGTTTTTTTTTCTTTTTATTATTGTTTTTTTGGAACTATAATATATTTATTTACTTAAATTAATAATGATTAATATTATTTATATCACAATATATTATTTTTCGGAAAAATAATATTCCAATGGTCATGTAATTATTCCCAATGGTCAGGTTACTATTCCCAGCGGTCATGTTACCATTCCAATGGTCACATTAATATTCCAACGATTACATTACCTTATATATATACTGCATAATTATTTCACTCAATATTCACTAAAATTACTAATGAGGTTATATATTTTCATAATATAAGATTTTGATTGGTTTACTAATATTTTTCTTCATTTATTTAGTGCTTGTTGTGGGGTGATGATTTTAAAAGATTCAAGAAATCAAAATCTAAATATTTTAACTTTTATATTTTATATTTTTTTCAATTATGATGTTTATAATATTAATTGGTTTCATAGTACTCTATTTTAATGATATTTATTAAATAGATATTGTTTTTTTAGTTTCTCTCTATTTTGTATGTATATAAAAATATATAATACAATACAACACATTATTATTTAGGAAAAATATTACTAATAAACACTATGTCGTTAAATATAAAGTCACATTTTTGACATTTTTATTAAATAGGAAGTATTATTTTTTATTATCATTAATAGATACAGTTTTTATTTTTTATTTATCAAGTGACATATTCACATTCATGTGCAATGATTGGTCAAGTCAAGAAATGTAAAAATAGAATTTTAAACAATTTATCATGATATATTGAGAGTAAATATATAATTTAAAAATAAATAATTGTCTATTTTTAACCTTATTTATTTATTTTTTATAGTGGTAATTTTTTTTTAAATTTATAGTTATAAAATAATTAACATAAAACAATATTGAATACCGACAATGTGTTTGTGTTAGAAGTAGAAAAATCATGTGAATTAAGATCAAAATCTAAAATTAATTTTTTAGTCCTTTAGGGTATTCTATGTATTTTATAGATAAATATATCAAATTATATATATTAAAAAATTATATGTTATAATAATTTGTGTTCTATGTTATTCTCAAAGTCAAATTAAATTAATAGTTCCAATAATAAAATTAAAAATAATTTATTTGAAAAATATATTTTAATAATTGATTTAAAATTGATAAATAAGACAACATTTAAACACATGAGAATGATATGGATTAAAATATCATCATTTTTCAATTTATTGGTATTTTTTTATTTTATGTTCGCATGCATGACCCTTAAAGGTTATATACTATAATATTGTTTTAATTCTCAAAAAGGCTACTAGGAAGTTAAAACTAAAATATAATGGTGAAAATACAACTAAAATTTGTAAAAGTTCTTATGTATGTTATTATTTATACTCATAATCATATTATATTATAATTTTTTTAATTTGGATCCATTTTAACATGGAAAAATTATTTTATATTAATTTAATACTTTATAAATTCCAATAATTCCCCACCGCACTTATAAAAGGATGCCCCTTCTCAATTTTCTGTACACCACATTGATAGACCTAGATCAAACTAACCTTGAAATATTGTCTTATAAAATTCCATATACCTGAATTATATGTGATTTTTCTCTTAAAATACCATTTCATATGTATTTAATGAGGGATTTAAGTGAAATCTACCGAATAAGAGGTAATTGTCTTTACTGACTCATTTATGTTAATAAATTATCACACTTCATAGAAATATTCTGTTACCATCATAATATAATAAAGAAATTATCATTAAGAGACTTATATGATATATTTATAATATAAAAACCATATTCCATCTATTTTTTATCCTATGAAAGGTGAACATATTACCCGTGCATACGTACAACTTACCCTCTCCACATAGCAGTGTAATTTTTTTTAGAAACACGTTATGTTGATTATTTTAAAGATATATATAATGAATATATAAAATATTTATGATATATTTATTAATTTTAAAATAAAATATCATATTTAACTTCTTTCCATATAATATGTGGGAAAATATTTACATCACTTGTGCGTATGTGAGGACAACAACCTCTACGAAGTTATTTAATCCTTTTTCCATTCCTGATTAACAAGGATGGTAATAAATATAGATTTAATAAAGATATATGATATATATGATATAAAAATTATCAGTTTTTGTGTATTAATATTGAAAATTCATTTTTCCATTTGGGGAAAAGTGAAAACATCCTTAGTGAATGCTTACGGCTTACTGTCTCTATGAATGAGGTAATTCATTTGGATATATATATCATTTATGGATGAATAGAAATATATATATATATATCCAATATATATTAAATTTATATCATGATAATAATTTTATGTATTATGTAGCCATAATCAAAGTATAATTAGTGTAAGTATAGAATAAAAATCTCATGAAAATGAAGAACTTAACACATGAAACACTGCTAATAATAAAATATATTTAAAAAACAGTTTATTAAATATTATAATTCAATCATATATGATAATATATGTAATTATGTGTTTTTTTATTTGTGTATTAAAAACATAAATCTATTGTACAATAGATTAATAGAACATAAAATGTATGTCTAATGTGAGGTAAGGTGTTTCTTAACAAAAATTATCATCATTGAATAACATGAATTTTTTTTGTCTATATTGGTGACATATAATCACATCAATTCATAATTATCACTCCATTCATATGATCTTTTTAATGGATTTCATCTCAATTTACACTCCATTGATACATATTTGGTATTTTAAACCAATATAATTTTTTGTGGAGTATATACATCATCGTTTATATATATCACATGAATAAATATTTATTCATTATTTCTTATATATAAATTTAACGTTAAACTTTATAGGGTTCATAATTTATAAGTTACAAAAGAGGTAAAAATTTATTTTATAATCTCATTTTTGATATTTCCCTAATTCCCACAAAAGTAATATTTTAATCTATCATAAAATTAATATATTTTTGTATCATATAATGATTTAATTAGTTTCAATTTTTTCATCCAACATTTCCTCTTCATTACACTTTATTCTTGAAAACCAAATTTTAAAATAGACATCAATCTTATTTCACTATTGATCAGGTATATTTTTGTCATGACCCGTCCTCAGGGCCCGTGCTGTGACTATCCCAAGCCTGCCTCTCATAGGCCAGGGGCTGGCGACTAGCACTAAAGGCGTAAATCCAAAAAAAAATGGCATTGCCTTTATAAAAGAAAACAAACACCACAGAGTACACAAACTGAAGTAAAAAATAGGTAAACTGAATACACAAGTGATGGAAAGTAAATGGCCCAGTATAGAAACCCAACGATAAGTGCAGTACAACTGGAAATAACACAGAACAACTGAGAAGTAAGCAGTAACCACGAAGTTATCCTCCAGAACTCCCACCTGAAGGGTTATTACAGTTAGTCTCATCGTCTCCTCGAGTCCTACCGTCCACTCCATGTATGTTCTTCCTGATAGACCACCTCCGGGTACAGTCCTACTCCTCAAGCCTCCACCACGATCATTGTTGTCTGTCGACTAAAACCAACACAATGTAGTGTGGGTGTAGCCCATGCAGGGGTAAGAATACGATACTAGGTAGGGAACCCATGCCTCTCGAAGGACTCCCCAAATCCAAAAAGAATAAAAAATAAAGGAAAGATATGAATACCGGTATCAGAAAACACTACTTAGGTATATGCCCATACATATACCTAAGTCATCAATTCCAATTTTTCTCTAACTCACGAGCTCAAGTACAACCCAGTCCACACAGAAATGTATAACTCAATCCACAGAGTAAAGTACGTACCAATCCACATAGGAAATAAAGTCAATCATATCAAAGATAAATATTGAAAGTCAATACTCAGCTCACACATGTATAGTTTTTCATGAAGCGGGGTGGAGATTATTGATATAGCCTCTGAATCGTCTCCTCTGTCGAACCCACATAGGATCCAAGTATAGATGTCCTCACTGTCGAACCCATGTAGGATCCTTGTACAATAATTGTCATTGTCAAACCCACATAGGATCCAAGTGCATTTGTCTTCTCTACCGAACCCACAGAGGATCCATGTACAGTAATTCTCGTTGTCAAACCAATGTAGGATCCAACTACAGTAATCATCGTCGACGCAGTCACAGCCAGCTCTAGTGTTCCCGCACACAGCACACTCGATTCCAAGAGGTTCTACTCCACGAGCCAAAGGGATGATACATCAACTGTCACATAGTCCATAGTTGATGTATCACAACGTTCTGTCTTGTCAAAAGGAACTCAACGCGATAGACAGTGCGTCAATCGAACGCCCGGTTTGAGAGTTATTGGCTTTTTCGTTCAATGGGAACGGTTGGTATTTAAGATAAAACCAACACAAATGTACCCTAGTTTCATCCAAACAAATAGCAATGTAATCCAAAAGAACCATCTAACTAATAGGAAACCAACAAATTCGACGACACATCAATCGGACGTCTGAAGCTCAAGTTATAAGTGTTTCCGCTCCGAGGGCCCGATTGGCCTTGTGTTCGAACCAACCTAGCCATACCCAATTATCTATAAAACCTTGAGTGTAATATTACAAAATGACCTTCTTGATCCGAGGATCCCAACTCCACTGGTGGTAGGTAAACCAGATATATGTAACCCATGTTACGGGCATTTGAACGGATCTGTCCGAAGATCGGGGGTTTGGGCCTGGTCCGGCCTGGCCCAATACCCCCTGGGTCTGCCCAAACTGGTTCGACCCGACCCGGGTCCCAGTCCGGCCCCATCTGGGTGTGGCCCAGCCCAGACAGTGCAGCCCGGCATGTGGTTAGGCGCGGCTCGGCCCGCGGCTGGGCGCGGCCGGGCAACCCGCCATTGGCGCGGCCATGCGGCCCTGCTCGGATCTGGCCTCGGGGTGCGAAGGGGGAGCACCGCCTCCTTGTTTTCTTGGCTAACAGCCGACCATTATGGTCGGCCGGTTGAGCCCTATGGGACCCACGGGGGTCCCACCACCAGGGAACCACCCAAATATTTGTTACTAACAGATAGTGAATATATATGGCAGGAAAAATAAAAAATGAAGTAATAAACATGGAAGTACTCAATTTAAACAATCCTAAAATTTAATCTACATTCATTTTTATTTAATAATTTAATCAACCATTCAAGTACAAGCAACCCTATTGGATGTTCCCACATTCATACCCCTCTGGTTCAGCTTTATCAAAACTCAAGAAACCCTCTGGGAAGTACTCATAGTCTAACACCTATGGTTCACCTTTTACATAGACTCTCGGAGGAAGCACTCACCATCAATTCCCCCTATGATATCGTATCAGTAACTAGTAGGATCTCTAGGGAAGATCTCAACATCAAATTCCCCCTTGTGTCTCATAACGAGGAACTATAGACTCTCTGAGGGAGCCCAAATATCACCTCATACTGTCTCACAACATAACATGTAAACAAACACTATGGGGAAGCCCTCAACGTCCATTCCTCCTATGGTCTACTACACCAGGTTCTCACGGCCCAGTGTAAGTCAAGTGTGCACGATGATATTCAAAAGTAAATGAAAACCGTATGAACTACTTGTCTAAATAGTATACACACATATCCCAACATGTCAGATATAAGAACTCAATCGTAATAATACTATGCATAGAATGCAATGAAGTCGTACAGTAAAGAAATACCAATGGTCAACAATAATACATGCATAGGAAAACACATTAATTTCATGGAAAACAACCATATTCACAATACAATACCTCTACTGAATCATACAAAGCATATAAGGCATTAACAAGGTTGAAATCTACAGACATGCAATACCCAGAATAAGGGTATAGGGAACTGTTCCACATATATCTCAACCAATAACTACAGAAAGACACAAACCACCTACCCTAGCATGGTACAGTCATTATAGGTGATCCAAAGGCCTAGAATCACCCTAGAACGCCATAGATCTACCAAATCATCAAAAATGTTCATCGATGGATAACTATTGAAAAATGAGAAATTAGGAAACGATGCTCTAGATGAAGGAAGGTATTACCATTGCGATTCCAATGCAATCGACGGTGATCTATTAAGAGAACGGGTGACTAGTCGGGGTATATGAGAGAATATATGGCGTATGGTCACTCTGGGATGAGACATGCATAAAAGGAGGGTGTTTTATCATTTATATGCGACCTCAGTCTGTTTAGTGAAATTAAATCAAAATTACATGTTGTGTTCTTTAAAAGTAAACAGTATGTACACTCCATTAGCAGGCCCTACTTTAGGAGGCCTCCATGTCACCCCACATGACCATGTGATCTGTCATTACACAGCTAACACATGGCTACCCATGGAAACAGAGTACACAGTGTGTACTCCTGAAATTTCCAAAAACTCATATTTTCCATAAAAACACAAGAAAAGGAAATACAAACCTAAAAAGATGATACTATTTCTTAAAAACATTCCAAATTACAAAACTTTGTCATTGAATTTCCAGAGCATGGTGGAGTAGAAGAAGAATCCTTGAATAGATCCGGCCGCTGTGATTATACATCAGCCTCTTTCTCTCAGGTCTCGTCCTTTACTCGAGTGTGCTTCTGTAACACACGTACCATAAGAACACACTTGACATTTAGAATGTTCATTCTACGATCAACAATCCAGTTAGCATGCTCTTCGAACAATTTATCCTCCATTAACTCAACCTCATTGGTTTTAAAAATAAGAGAAAAATATTATATGTCTCATCAATGATGATAAAAGTGGAAGACGTCATGCATAACTCAGTACCTCTGAGGTAACTGCAGCCAATAGGCGACCGGCCTGACTCTCTACAAAATCTAAAATGGCCCGACGTACCTCGGAGAAAGAATACAATGTCATTTAATCCCCTTGTGTCCCATCCTCTATGTGACACTTATAAAAACCTAATCTCCAACATCAAACTACAGAGGTCTTTTCAATCTATCATCATAAGGCTTTTTTCATGATAGTGTAGTAGAAATACTCTTCTGAAACAACTTTATATTCCCTATTGTCTCCTAGAGAAGATGAGGTCCTAGCATAGCTTCCTCTCCTAGCTCCACCCAACACACGGGTGATCAAAATTGACTACATTACAAATCCTATTATGTTGACATCTGAATAGTTGCATGAAAAATATTATTATAGGAAAACTCCACTATAGGTATGTAATTCTCCTAGGAACCTCTATATTAGAGGACGTATCCTCTTAGAATGTCCTCCAGCACCTGAATCATATGCTCAGACGTTCCACATGTTTGGGGATGGTACATTGTACTCACAAGTACCGTGTACCCAATGTATATGTAGTACCCACCAGACCTAAGAAGTAAAATGGGCATCCCTTTTAGAAATTGTGGAGATTAGAACCCCCATGTAATCATTCAATCTACCAGAATTTCAACCTTCCAAACTCATCCACACTAAAGGTATATCTGATCGGAATGAATTTTTCAACCTTTGTGAGTCTTTCAACGATATCAATAACTCTATATTTACCTCATGGAGACAATGGTAATCTAGTAAAAAAGTTCATCACGACATCATTCCACTTCCAATCGAGAATGTGAATCTGCTGAAAAAGTCTCATAGGTCGTTGATGCCCCACCTTCACCTCCTGACAGGTGGAACACATAATAAAAAAACTTGAAACATCTATCGTCATTATTGGCCTCCAATACTGACGATGGAGATCCTAATACATCTTTGTAACACAAAGATAAACTTCTGAAACTATGGAATGAATGTCCCATATCAACTCCTCACGTATGTCTGTTGACACCCATACATGTCCATGAAAATTCAAGATCTCATGATCCCCTACAGTCTATCTGGGAATAGGGTATTCTCCTGACACACTCTCCCGTAGAACTAGGAATTCAGAATCATATTACTTCCTCATTCGACTCAATCTATTATATTAGAGGTAACAACTATATAATAAATAACCATATCTCCCAGTATGTCGTTCAACTAAAAATTTATCTCATAAAATAGATTCATAAGTTTCCACTCACTTCTGGCCTCCTCAACTACTTCTATATGAGTCCTCCATCTCAATTCATCAACCACCATGTTTCCTTTCCCAGTCTTTTTGGTAAGCTCAATGTCATGGACTAAAGGTATTCAACCCACCTTCACTATCTCAAATTCAGGTCACGCTGATTGAAGATATACTTGAGATTTTTGGTGTTAGTGAAAACAAAAAACTATGCTCTTCTTGAATATAATGTCTCCAACAACATAGATAATGAAAAACTATAGTCAAATAGAGATCGTGAGTCAGGTAATTCCTCTTAGGTGGCCTCAACTACTAAGACCCATAAACAGCGACTCCTTGCCCCTCCACAAAAACTGCGCCCAACCCGATACCTGATACATCATATTAAACTCTATAACTATCCCCCGGCTCATGAAAGATTAGTATTTGTGCTCAATTCAACCTCTACATCATCTTATTAAATGATTAATCTCATTAATCTTACCTCACGTACTTCACACCAATCTTAGTCAGTTCTGTTAATGGCACTACTAACTGTTAAAAGTCTCGTATGAAACATCTATAGAAACCAGAAAACCCTAAAAAATATTGTACCTCAAAGATGGTCTTCATATTCTCTCCTGAAACAATATCTCTCACTTTTTATTGTTCAACATATACACTTTTCTCTGAAATAAAATTATCCAAGAAGTTAATTTTGTCCATCAAAATGTGGAATTTTGGGAGCATAGCTTATAACTAATGGTCTTTCAGTGTACTAAAAATTATGTAAAGATGGGTAGCATGGTCGTGTCGACTGTGAGAGTACATCAAGACATCGTCCATGAATACTAGTATGAAAAAATCCATGTATTGATGGAACACTCATCTCATCAGTTCCATGAAAATAGCAGGCACATTTTTTAGATCGAACGGCATAACCAAATACTCGTATAGACCATACCTCTTATAAAAGACTATAAGAGGAAAATTAGATGGTCTAACATGAAATTGATGATAACATGATCTTAGTAAAACATCGAGAACACCCGAGCTCTTTGAAGCTGATCAAAGATATCATAAATCTGTGGAATGTGATATTTGTTTTTAATCATCAACTGGTTCAGCTTCTAATAATCCATGAAATGTTTTAGAATACTGTGTGACGTCATTGAAAACTAGACTGGTGAAAGGAAAGGAGATGTTCTATGTTAGATGAATACTTTTCCCTAAAACTCCTCCAGCTAATTCTTGAGCTCTTTAACTATGGTGTAGCCATTTTATTAGATTGAATGGAAACCAGTGAAGCTCCTAGAAGAGGAATAATAGATAATTATACCTCTCGCTCTGGTGGAAAATCTAAAAATTCCTCTACAAAGACATCCTGAAAACAATCAACCCCTATAGGAATGTCCATTTGTGAAGATCCCTGGTCATTCATATATAGACTTGCAATTCTGGGCAACTCCTCCTCCCAACCCAAGATGCTCAGGTCCTACTCTGCTCACTTGGAAATCCAACTCTCCCTTAAATTGAATCATGCCACCCTCTTGTGATATGAAACTCACCCTACGATGGTAGCAGTCTACAACAACCTGATAGGGAACCAACCAATCTATTTAAAGAATGAAATCATAGCCAATCATTTCTAGGACATAAAGGTCCCATAAGAAGTGGCTCCCACCAACCTCAAGAGGGAACACTGTGCACGGATGTACAAAAGCTATTCTAGTTCTCAACAGAGTGCCTAGCGTCAAGTTATCAGTAGAAGACAAGTTGACGATTTCAAGGATCTTTAAAATACAAAAAGATATAAAGCTATGATAAGCTCATGTATCAAAAAATTAAAAATCTAAAATTGAGGCAACTAGAATCATACCTATAACCGTAGATTTTTTGGGATCAATCTCCTACTGGATATACTCTTTCGCAAAGGCATGACCTGCACCATGGCCCTGTGAAGCTGACTAAGATCCCTGTGCTGACTCACATTGTGGATGTTGAAAAACCTATGTCAGACCACTATGGCCACGTCCTCCAACTCATCCTGAATGGCATGAATAACACCAGCCCCATGTCTTATGTGGGATTGGTGAACCTACTCCAGTACGAGGAGTCGATACAGAACTCCAATCACCAACTGCTGGTGAGAAAAACTAATAGAAACCTCTGAAGATGTCCCTTCTTTCCACAAGCTTATTACTCCACTCTGTATCTTGGGAAAAGTAGTATCATAGTCATGCTCTTCCCACACAGGTATCATACAACCAAGATCCAATAATATGCATCCCACCAACTATGTTCTCTACGTGTGGACTCCCTTTGGTATTTCATGCTTTTATTTAGAGTGGTACCAACTCCAGATGTCGAACCGACCTGGCTCACAGCTCCAGAACACCTAGATTTCACTCAGTGATCAGTGCCTGGTTGAATATAGAAGTTATTAATGTTAGCCTAAATATGTTCACCTGAGATTGGAGGATGTGCTTGAGACCATCATCAAACTTCCTCTATAGAAAAATATCACCACCCCTAGGAATAGGTGTGAAACAATACAGCTCTGGGAAGCGAGAAGAATTCTCCATAAAATAAAGATTACCCTTCTCTATACTCAGGAACTCCTAGGCTCGGTTGTCCCTCAATGTATCTGAGTAGATATAGTAATAGACGGCATGCTGGAACTCATCCCAAGCCATAACCTACTGGTGTCCCCCGGTGATATCACATCACACCATCTCTTGGTGGCTTCTTGAACCATGTATGTAGCATGCTTTACCTTACTCTATAGAGGTGTCTCCAGATGATCAAATATAGAAATAATGGCTTCTAACCACAACTCATCAGCTATAGGTCCTTCTACCCCAGTGATGTTGGGAGGATGTTGCTATTGTAAAACCCATGTCCACTCTACCATTGACTGGGTAGGATGTGGTACTCCTTGGAAGGTATGCATGATCCTCATGAGGCCCTCTTGAAATTTTGTGTCAACACCTATATCCAGGAGGACTACTAGTTCCAAGACAGTCAAGACTAGAGGATCTACTTGAGGACCCTAATGAACCATTTTAGATGTCTAATCATATTCTTGTATTTGGAACAATACTATAGGATGTCTTGGTGGGATGACTCTTCAAGGTAAAGTTCACACCTTTGATCAAGATTATCAAGGACTGAAACATAGATGTGAATGAAGGGAACATGATAGGGAAAGCAGTCATGTTTTTCAAAACTAGGATAACCAACATGTATGAAAACTACATGGCGTGTTCCTTAAAGCCTTCACATGGGCGTATAATCCTGCAAAACCTGGTCGTGTAACTCCCCATACTAATTACATGTTCTTCTAATACAAAATGTGTACATGAATATTGTTCCCCTGTCCAATCTCTCCTATATGAATAACTCAAACTACTCTCCTAGAAGAAGACTAAACGGCGTGTTTTTTCCAGACACGATGTGTACTTGAAGAACATCATTGACCCGTGTTATTAGTCACATGGCCGGTTACCCAACTGACATTACATGGCGTGACAGCACGAGAAACATTGAGTACTTAATAGTTTTCATCCAGCAATGTACTTAGTCACATGGTCAAACACATTGTCTCGATGACACGATGTGTACATCCAGTACACAACGTGTCTCACCATGAATTCCCATCCCCGTGTCTCTTCCCACACAGCCAATGACATGGTTTTGGAATACATGGAATGTAAATACATTACACGATGTTTACTTATGAAAAATAGTTCCCTACCGAATACAAGGATACATGGCATGTATTCATCAATACATAACTTGTATTCTGGGTTTTTCTGGATATTTAGAGTCATAAACAACTCTGGAAGCCCATAAAAACACTGAAACAAACAATATAGTGCGAAATTACCAACTGTGGGGGCCCGTACTCCCTAAGAATCAAATCTAGGCATCTTATACATGTATAACACAAGGTATAATAGGGTAATGATCCACCAAATTCTTCTCCCTGGCAACCCATAACACCTCAAGGAAAAAATTTTGGTCTTCATTCTAATGAAACATTACTCAATTCAATACCCTATCAGACAGTAGGAATTCTATCGCGAAATCTATCACAACAGCATGCATATCTAGAAAAGAATCTATCACAACAACATGCAATCCAGAATTTACCCTAAATGGAATGACAATATTTAATGACAAGTGATTTCGTGTAGTTACCTATATGATGCATGAGATGGCATACCATCTTCTCATCCGATTTCAATTGAAACTGAACATCAAAAACAAAACAAATAACAGCAAAAATCAAATGAATCACCCAACGATGAAATGATATCAACTGTAAAATTGTAAAACCACTAATGAATTCAATAATCAAGGTAAAATAGATTTTCTATATACATGGGTTACCTACTATCAGTAAAAACTTATTATTTTTTACCGATTCTTTCTTATCCCTGGATTAAGGCTCCAAACAGAAAGTCAAGAATAAAAGTGTTTTCCTATGATACCACTTCGTAACGCCTCAGTTTCGGGTGTCACCTCGAGGTACCCCATACCCAGTTGGTCACATGGACTCAAGATCATTTCCCCAAATTCTAATGGATGTCGACTAGCATCGAGGGCCATATTTTTGATAATAGGGAAATTATTCCCTCCTTGGAAAAGTAATGCAATGGAATTAAAAAGATAACAATAATTGAAGCAGTAATAATATGCAATAAGTAAACATTGGAATACTAATGTGATAAATAACCAGATCACATATATTAATAATGAATGATATATAGGTCTATGAGTGTAGAAAAACTAGTGACAATGCTGGAATAAAATAATAAACCAATGTATAAAGGAAAAACAAGTAAAAGCTCCAACAGCATCACAAGCCACATCTTGGTCCCATGATCATCAGCTCCAAGAAAATAAAGTAACTAATGTAGAAGGGAAATTAACCTTATCTAGACCTGTTACAATATAATTGTTTTGGGCCCAAAAGAATGACCCAAACATCGTGTCAGATGAATCCCATTAGGCAACCACCAAAAGATATGTCCCTATCAATCAATAATTATATATGGCAGGAAATATGAAAAATGGGGTAATAAAAAACGAAGTAATCAAAGTAAACATTCCTATAGTTTCATCTACATTTATTTTCATTTAATAATTTAATCAAATAAGAAAGTACAAGCAACACTATATGATGTTCTCACAGTCTAACCCCTCTAGTTCTACTATAAAGAATCATAAGAAAAACTTTGGGATGTCCTCAATGTCTAACACCACTGGTTATGATTTATCACATGCAATCTAAGGAAGCACTCCCCGTCAATTCCCCCTATGGTCTTGTATCAATATATAATAACCACTCTATGGAAGAAATAACCATCCAATTCCACATGTGTCTTGTAATGAGAAACTAGATACACCTTGAGAGAGCACAAAGTCCATCCCCCCTACTGTGTCACAACGAAACAAGTAATCAAAAACTCTTGGGAAGCCCTCAACATTCATTCCCTCTATGGTCTACTACACAAGGTTCTCAAGGACCTGTTTATGTCAATCATCCACAATGATATTCTGAAGGAAAAGTAAAATATAAAAACTACATGGAAAAATATAGTACAAGATTATCACAGCATGTCAAATATAATAACTTCGTCCTAACAATAATAGGCATGGAAATCAAAGCAGATTAACAGGGAAGGCAAGACCAAATGGTCAATAAAAATAAAGCCAAGGGAAAACACATCCATAGCATTGAAAAAATCCCTATTCACAAAAAAATACTTCTACTCATGAATAAAAAACATATCAGGCATTAACATTGTTTGAATCCCTAGACACACAATACCTCGAATGAGGGAATTGGACACTTTTTAAAATATAACTAAAACATTAACTACAAAAATCCACAAACCACCTACCTCGGCGTTGTACGATTTTTATACATGATCCTTAGGCCTTGAATCACACTATAATTATATATATATATAGAAACATCTAAAACGTTCGATTAAAGATAACCCTTGAATGATGAGAAATCTGGAAACAATGCTCTAGAAGAAAGAAGAGCTTACCATCGCGATTCCAACGCCATCAATGACGATCATTTCAAAGAGAGAGCGATGAGTTGGGGTATCTAAAAATATTTGTGGTGTACTATTGCTCGTGGATGAGACGAGTAGGAGAAGAATGGTGTTCTCTCTATTAGACGCGATCCTTGTCCGTTTAAGTAAATAAAAACAAAAGTGCACAGTGTGTTCTTTATAAGTGAACAAAATGTACATTCCATTTCTGGGCCTTGCTTTAGGCAGCCTCCAAGTCACCCCACAAATCCGGTGCTCAGCCGTTACACACCCACCCAATGGCTACCCTATACAACTTGGTACACGGTGTGTACTCATAAGTACATGATGTGTACTCCTGAAATTTCCAAAATCTCATCTTTTCTATAAAAACTCCAGAAAATGAAACACATACCTAATATGATGATCTAGGTTCTTACATCAACTAAATACATAGATCATATACAAGTAATTATAATATCTAGAAATGATTCTTATGAATTTTTGTTACTATTTCTAGTCATTTAATTATAATAACACATTAAAAAATTTTTATGGTGTTTATCTCCATTTGAAACATGCCTGATGAATTGGATTGACATCTTATGAGTGTTCGAGCCATTCTATTAAGAATCCATGGTTGTCATAAGTATAAAAACTCCTATAAAAACATAAATATTTTTAGTATAGAATGGAACCTTAAATTTAATTAAATATCCAAGGCCATGTAATAACCACAATAATTCATCCACATTATATAATTCAAGTACATGTGTTTCTTTTAAGAATTAAAATGACTATAGATGTGTTTATACCATTGATTATCTTATTCCAAATTAATAAGAACAAATATAAACATGATTTCCCAAAAATAAATTTTCAATTCATATATTTAATTTAACCAAAACACTTGTGAAATTCAAACCCAACACAAAAATTGGTGTTTTATCTTTAGAAATATAACTGTTCACATAATTATATTCATGGAACACAAAATGGGTGGATTAGGTTAAGGTCCATGGCCTTAAACAATGTTAAAGGGGCTTAATAATTCATTTATATTCCAAATTAATAAAATAATGTAAGTAAAGTTTATTTTAAGTGGAAAGCTTGAGTGAAACTAGACCAGGGTACAAAGAAGACAACTATAAATTAATGATACATGAGGTAGAAGTCCTAAACCTCCTAACATATAGAGTTATATGAAAACTCATCCAGTATTAGCACTTGGTTTTGTAAGAATCTGGGGAAATTTGATGAATAGAAAAATTAACTAAAAATATGGAATAATAGCTCACAAACAAATGGTTCCAAATTAGGTAGATAAACTGTGAATGAACGGAAGTGGATTGGATCTCCTACTGAGATGAATCCAACAAGAAAAACTGTGGTATGATCAGAGTCTGAATAAGGGGGATACATCAAATATTATCATGAAATCCATGCAGATATTCAATGGGAGAGGAGGGTTGTGCATATAAGTGGATAGAAAACCATGTGAGAGAGTGATAATGGATGAGTGTAAAAAATATAATTTTACCCAGAATTAAGTGGTCGCACGGTTAGTCATCATTGTTGGAAAAAGTATTCACCAAATTTTCAAGAGACATTTTTTAATGAAACTCATCTCATGGCCATCCAATAGAGTTTGGAAAAACAATGCTCCAACCCTGTGGGGTCACTACCAAAGTGAAACTAAGGGTGTGGTCTAGGCTCATGATTTTCCAACCCATGTGCATCCAATGTAATTCCCCTATACAATTTGTCTATAGTTTTTCTCACAGTCATATGGCATCCAACACAAGGTTTTTCATACCATTAAACCTTATATACGGTATGCAAGGATTATCCATATGGTTACTAGTAACCATTAACCAATAGTGTGTCTATTGTAGCTTGTCCAAAATTTTGATCTTTTGGATTTGAACAAGACCAGGATTCTCATAGAATCTCCCTTACACTCTAAGGATCATCGATAAGATTAAAATAATTAATTAACCAATTCACAACTCAATACAAAAACTGGGATGTTTCAGATACTATAGGTTCTAAATTGTGAGAACCTGAAAACTTTCATTGTTCATCATTGATCTCAAAAACAATAATTTTATTATCAAAACACTCCCCCGTTTTTCAATTAATATTTATTGATATTTGGAGGATGATTGTATTTAATTTTGAAGAGAATTATTGCAAAATTAAGATTGTGCAAAACAATTATCTCCATCTCACTAAAATTATTATACATTAGGTTATATACACAGGTTTAGAGATTTTGTGATTATATAATGTCCCCTTAACTTATTTCTATATTATATGTAAAACCACTTGTAAAATAATAATAATAATACTATTATACTCCATTAGGTTTGTTAAATCGTTGATATTTGAAATTAAATTCATAAATAAATCTATCGATATTGATATAAATGATATTAAATAAACTATATCGTTTTATCTCGACCCTAAACACAGTCCATCAATCCTAATCATTTATAAAACCTAAAAAAATAAATATTTATTTAAATAATTAAATATCACAATAATATTCATTCAGAAAATAAATAATTATTATATTCTCTATTTTATGATTATATATCTATATAATATTCTAATAAACAAATTAAATATAATTTGTTATCTTGATAATATATATGATATAAATAAATATTATATATATTATAAATAGAAAATTATTATTATTTTATATTCCACTCACGTAAATTCATTACACTAATAGGTGATTGACTTTTTTCATTAAAAAATAATAAAATTCATATCAATCCATAAGTCAAGAATAATATTTATTCGAACAATTAAATTCAAATAGAATTTTACTGAGAATACGGATACACTTAGTGTGTCGACATCAATGAAATTTTCTTAATAGCTTTTGTTTTCTAGGACTAAAGTTGAAGATTAAATTATTGAAACATTTTATGTAACCCATGTAGAAATCTGTTAATTATACAATGACCAAATCCTACAACATATATCTATTTTTTCGTATAATATATTTTTCTAGATGTCTGATCAAGCATGTTACAATCTCCTGTTATTAGCTTCTATGATTGTTTAATCATTCTTTTATTACTACCTTGAACACATCATAAAACCATCATTTCCATGAAATTAATCATATATTTTTATTCCAATTTATCTTATAATTATTTATACATTCTCTGAAATGTAAGGGAAAATCATCTCTTCTCTTATTTATTAATGTCATTTTACATACGACGCACCAGAAGCATTCCACCTCACCGGGATCATATGCTGTCAAATATTTTCTAATACATAAAATTAGAAAAATAATGATATAAATTGAAAACAGTAACAAGTATGAGGACTAGTATATACATATATTATTGGAAAATCCAATGATATATAAAACATATGTAATTCATATTATCATGTCTATTCTCATAACCACGTCTCTTGTAGGTTACTAAGTGATATATTTTTTAGAAGATTTATAAAAGTATTATGAGATCAAAGCACCTAATAGTGAGAAATAATATTTTTCCAATAAGATATATGTAATTTAAACAATGTATCTATGTGTAAGAATTATTCCATAACACTTCATGTTCCACATCATATTATGTAAATACTATGACCATTAGATTTAAAAAATACTCTATGAAAACTATGAAATTAATTTTATATAGAATTACATTCAACTTTATAAAATATATTTAATAATACTTTTTTTAATATATTTTTAATTGGGATGTAAAATATATGTTGGTTAATGGTACCAACTCTAAATAATTCTTTTATACACCCTAATATTTTCGAAACACAAACACGTAATCTTTCATCCTATTTTTTCACCATGGTTCACTATAAGATGGAGGTTTTTAATACCAAGGAATTTTATTGATAAATAAATGACATGCCTTATATATCATATCATTGATGAGTGTATCATTATTTAGTAATAATTAGTTAGAATTAACTATATCTGGTCCACATATATCTGTATAAACAATATCTAAGATATCATTCTTGTGTGCATTACCTTCTATTTATAAGGAATTATTTTCTTGATTCAAACAGATATTAACATTTCATTTTCCAGACTCTAATCATATAATCTTTTGAATTCCTTTATCATATAATATTTCCATCCCTTTACCGCTCAATTGAATTATATAGTAATTTTATAACATTGTAGGGGATACTTGTCTAGCATGTATTACACCTTCTAATGCTCCAGTCAGGTAAAAAGTACCATCCTTAGCTCACATGGATACCACCATGGATATACATTTATATTTATATACCACATCAACAAATTTCTTATAGAAATTAATATCATATAAATATCGAATTGAAATTATTATCTTCCTTAATCTTGTTATATGTAACACTCCTTTCAACACTAGAGGTCCTCTGTTCCTTGTCCAAAAGAAGACATCTCCCATTTAAACAATCTATAGAGAATTATCATATGAAATATATATCATAAAATATTAATTTGTATAATTATTTTTACCATCTCTCTTAAAATGGATTGAAATGAGGCTCTAGATTTTGGCAACCAATACTCAAGTGAACTGGGGGAATATAGTTTAATACCACTAATATCTTTCAATTTAGTATTTTCATATCCAATTCAAGACGAATATCATCCATATTTTAATACTTTTTCATTCCAATACTTTTTTATGTGACCTTTCATCCCATAATGACAACATATGGGACCACCTTCTTCCAATCTACTCTTAATCCATCTTCTTCTTATTTCATAATTCATATGTATTTTCCATGTTGTGGAATGTATCTTACCTTCCACACTATATGAATTTATAGTATATGACTATATAAATATAAAATTAATTTACCAATTCATAATAATATGACTAACATAAATAAATTCCAATCCATCCTTCCCACAGAATTTTCTCATCGTAGTAACCATAATAAGCATAGACTTTGAGACTGGAAAAATTAGATGTAACTTTCACTTTAGAACTCTGAAGATCAAAATCATTGATTATAACTAACTTCAAATGATTTTGAATTCATTGATTTGATTTGTTCTTGGATTAACATTGGAAATCCTCACATGGAATAGACTCTACAAGTGTACTACTTTGTTCATTATTGTAAACAACTCTTATATATATTTGAATTTATTAATATGTTTGGATGATGTATTCACCTCCTAGATGATTTAATCTAAATTAAATTCATCAACCATCAAGATCATGTTGATTTGGTTTTTATCCTACCTTTCCATTCATCATTCTTTATAACTTCTATCTTGGATCTCTTCCATATAATATCAAGTTACCTCTTTAGTACACAATACATTAACTATATCTTCTAACATTATCAATACTTGTAGTCATATTTCTCCACTCAATCATTACCCACCTCCAATTATATTTTTTATAACGATATTGAACTAATAGTAATTTCTGAATATATTAAAGGGATTTAGATCTACTTATCAGAATTATTATATAAGGAAATGGGAATAATGATGCTTCCAAAATGTGTTCTGAATAACCTTAACTAAGTTCAGGTCATCTAAATCTCTATAACCAAAAAGTTCATTATACATATTAGGTTTGATGAAAATTATGACAAAAAAATGGGATGTTATGCCTCAAATACATACAATGTGTAAACACAAGAACCATAATGAACCACTGAACTCAATATACAAAAACATGTATGACTACATCTCCAATGTAAATTTACTAATTGAAAAACTCATAAATAATCAACTGGAAGAGAATGATCCAAAAAAATAAAAAAAGAATAACACGTGTATTTATATGGTTCTGACCTGATCCTTAATCTAGTAGGAGAATATTTGAATCACATGTTTATCAAAAAAATGTTCTACCCTAAGAGTTATAGTAAAACCCATCTTGCACAACTGGTGACCACCACCATTTGATCATCATGGGGGGAATGAGTCCACCTCGGTCTAATATTCATGGGTATCCATTCACATAAACAAATTCTTCACCTTCCTTAACCTCCACTTATTGTTTGATTATATTTCATATGAAACTATCATGATATTACCATTATTTATTATCCCATTCTAGAAATCCAAGCTGGAAAAGACACTTATGGAAGTCCTTTGGGAATACAAACCCCACCTTCATCCTATAAAGAAGAATTTTCTATTCACTTATTTAAATATTCAATCAAATAATATATAGATTTCATACTTTTATAATTATTTTTTTGTGTAATGAAACAGATGGGATGAACTAGGAATGATATACAAGAAGGTATACCACAAGGTAAGGTGTAAAAAACAACACAAGTATCATATATTACCAATGAATGCGAAGAGTTAAAAGTGGAATAAAAAAAAAACCATGATACATACACCATTAAGACCAAGGGGATAATCCCAAAAGTAATGGAAGATTATCCAATGTATGAGACTCATGTGACCATTCGTACACACTAAATTATCCCACAATGAAGGGGATTAAAACCAAGAGAATCCTATGAATTAAACAATTCACACACCATTACCTATGTCTTAAAAAACTCATATACAAACAAACTATGTATAATTTAGTGTTTCGAATCAATTCTCGATAGGATTTCAATATAGAATCTCTAAAAAATATAATAAAATAAAAATGTTGGCACTAAATTTAAAACAAAACCATATTATAAATATTTTTCGAAATGTAACCCTTTTTTAAAACATTTTATCAATTTTCATAAAATCTTTTTATATTTTCACAGAAATGGAATATAAAATTTATCTATGATAGAACATGTAATTATAAGAAAAACCATCCATACATACTATATATCGTATGAAATTGAGAAACCGACCATGAAATGTTCCATCATTTGTAAAACCAATTATAAATCACATACAATGTCATCTGGGATCTAACGTATGGGAATATATACTTGGTCATAAAATAAATTAATAAACTTGGAATCACGAGACTCAATCCAATATCATGTCACATAAAATAGCTTTATGATATCAATCCTCTTGTGGTGTAACACATTATAAGAGTGGAAAGCCCATTTCCTGATGCACCCAAGGTTCCCAATGCGACATTCTTTTCAATACCATTTGAAAAATGTTCTAAAATTTTATAAGAACATGTTCATATTTAATGCTTACTTCTTCCATGATTGATAACCTATTTTATAATAAAAATCACTTTATTGATATTTCATCAACACATAGTGTTTCCAAAATACATTTTAAAGGAAACCACTATTAAAAACATGTTACTATTTACAAAAAACCACATTGATAATATATACATCTATTTCATAAAATGAACCAATAGAATTTTTAATAACATCATATAATAATTAACTGTTAAATTTTTTATTGGGGAACCAAACTCATGAATTTCTATAAATCTTAAATAATTTATCTCCCATAGCTCAGAGTTGAATCTATTAAAAATTGTTGTTCAAGGAATTTAAAAACCTATATTGGGAACGTAAGGATAAATAATCAGAATTATAATATTAAGTTATTCGGAGGGTTGTTTCATTTTTATACCTTATCCATAAAATATACCACCACAACATAGAACCCACATCCATTCCACTATTATTAGTTTTTTACCTATGACTTCAGTGCAACACATTATTCTACACAATAGGCACAAATAATCAAACTAGCCACCAACAACCATGGAATAGTCTATTCCTAGGTCCTATATCTGTGTATAAGACCACTCATTATTTTTCTTTATTATTCCATTTTATTATATTTTTATGATTTTCACTTATGAAAAATCTCACATCAATCAATTAACAGTATTTGATCAAATGATCATCATTATGGAAAATGGTGATTTTTGATCCTCATAAGTTACAAGACTTTTTATTATTTTCCAATTTTCTTTATCAAGATATTTTAATAAATAATTACAATGAAAAATAAATGATCACTCCAAAAAATAAATTATATAATAACCCAAAAATGTATCTTTGATAAATTATATATCGATATATCCTAGGAAATAACTCCTTCGAACGTATTCTTTTGAATATCATGAAAATTATTTAGACGATGGTATGAATGGATAAGAATGACTTGTAACTTGACTCATCTCATAACAATGATTTTCATGGATTCTAAATGATTAATTAGAATTAATGGATGGTGGGCCTCAGGATAAGGGATAACAAAAGATTCCTCAATAATATTAAAAGGGATTTTATTCATTAATATATTTGATAAGATGTAAATCATGTTCCTAAAGACATCTGTTTCGCTTTGGAATTGGGGATGAACTCATTGGTTTATGGTTCAATCATTTCAATTTGTTTATAATGGTTTTCTTCATCGAACCGGAAAAATAAAATGATTATATATCCATTTGGTCCTACATTCCAAAGGTAGGTGCTCATTAGTTGTGGACTAATGAGGCTTAAGAATTTGCTTTTGTAGAGAGGATGAGAGGTCGGACTCATCACACATTTTTTGAGGGGAATTATTGTCTACTCTAGGAATCTATTTATAGATTTATGTTATGTTCTTGAATCCTTATTAAATAACCAAGTATGAAAATGATCTTTCCATTAGATCTGAAAATCAATTATTTATATGTATGGGATTTTAAGTATATTTTATATATATTTGTGGTTCTTCATCGATAGAGAATCATCTGTATTTTTTAGATATTGTTAGTCAATGGTATCCTTGAATACATTATATAGAGATCAATTGGTCATTATGATAACCATAATGGTTTTAAAGCCACATAGTGTGGCACTTGAAGTTTATTGACGTTCAGAAGCACATGGGTTATTTCAGAGTTGAGATCGTACCCACAGATGGGATTTCTACGTATCCTTGTTTAGAAAAGGAATCAGAACCCACAATGTTCGAGTAGGGAAGTATGAGGGTTATGCATGGTTAATGGCTCAAAGAAATATTTCATAATTACTTTTACGCTCTAATCTCACGTGAGTCATGCTCCATGTGAGAAACAAAATGTATTTGTAAAGCCAGACAATTATTCCATGAAAGATGAAATCATAAGAAATAATGCAGGGCGTATGTATGTAGGACTACCCAAATAGATGAGGATTGATATTTACATCAGGGAAGAAACCCGAGAACAAGGTTTATAAAGGTTTATGTGCTTTATAGAAACTTGGATACTTAAAAAAGGCCTTACTCCTGAGACAGATTCCCAAATTAGAGGTGACTTATGATTGTGTTTTACTCCTAAGAAGGATGCCCAAATCAAAATTAAATTAAGATTTCTTAAGAGAAATTAGGACTGGGGCTTATTCCTGAGAAGAAGGCCCTGGTTAAAGGGACTTGAGAACTGGGGCTTATTCTTGAGAAGAAGGCCACTGTGGGACAACATAATATGATGTTTATTGCAGGATGTACATTGATCCTGCCATTGGATAGATTAGTGGTGATTGCCAGCATTGGATTATGGTCAGTATTATTTTCATTCAGTTTGAAAATTGACTATATATAATATTTTAAAATTTTTAATTTAAAAATGGAACTGATAGAGTCATATGGGGTCATGTCCTCTCATACATAGGCTTAAATTCATGTTGAGATGGCTGATCAGACAAGTACCAACTATTTCAATGAGGAATTATGGATGCAGGTCACCCAATATTCATTCGAGAAGGGCTAGATAGATTGTTTCAACTCTCATTTAACTCCTTGGACATATTATGGTACATCTGCGATGTCGTGGTCCATCTCGAAAGGAGCTCGTCGAGAGGAATCATCTTTTGGCTAACAGTATTAGGAGAAGCTTCAAGCTCATAGTAATCATATATAGTGTTTTCATAACCCGCAAGAATAGATGATAAGCAGTAGAAGTAAGAGGAGAAGTTTCAGCAGTAGCAGCAATAGTACGAGGATGAAATGCATCGATTGAAGAACTAGCATAATGATCAGATGGAGTACATTAAATGTTTAACTCGTAGTTTAGGTATATAGTTTCCTCCACCATCTTCTCTATCTCCTCCATTTCACCGAGAATAATATCCCCCTCAATGATCATCAAAGAGATTTTTCTTCTTATTAAAAACATTTTAATTCAATGTATGTTCTAATATTAATTATATAGAGTTTTTATCTTTTATATTGTTGCAAATATTTCAAAATTTAAATATTTCTATTTTTTATTATTTTTAATATTATTAATATATTCTTTTTATTATTATTATATTTTTTTAATGATTATTTATTTTACATATAATAATAATGATATTTTATTATTTTATTATAATTCTTTTTCAATTATTGATATTTTTAATATTTTTTAATTTTTCAATTATTTTAATAATATTAATATTATCTATTCACAAATATTAAAAATAATAATAACATTTTTATATTATTAGTATTATTTTATTTTTAATATTATCATAATGTGATTTTTTTTATATTATTAATCTTAATATTAATATTATATTATATTATATTATATTATTTATATTAATAATATTAATAATAATAAAATATTATTATATTAATTAATAATAATTATATAGAATTTATTTTTTTACTAAGTATTTTTGAAGAGACCTTTTGCAACAGGACCCCATCTCAAATATTTTATTTATTTTTTAAATAATTTTCTCCGACGGCCAAAATAGGCTCGTTGCAAATAATTTCTTGCTACTGGTCTATTGATAAAGATATATATATATATATATATATATATATATAATATAATCGGAGAAGTATCTGCGATTGAGATATAGAACCATCAAAAATAATTTTTTTAGATGGTACCATCTCAATATGTCAATATATATATAATATATATAATCGAAGAAGTATTTGCAATGTCGTTTTATACAACAAACTATTAGCGACTGGACCCCTCGTAAAAGCTCATTTATGACGGGAACCCGTCACAAATGCCTCAAAATCAAGTAGTGGTGCAAAGAATTGGGTGAGAGAGGTTCATTCCATCTCATCCCCTGTAGTGATGGAATGTAAAGGCGGGATTTGAATTCAATATTGATTTCTACATGTAATGAAATATGAAAAATATAGAGTATTTCTACATTTATTGAAACATTCTAGAATTTGAATGTTTCAGAGAGAGAGAGAGAGGAAGTTTACATGATGTGTGTTCGAATCTTCATACGAAAATCCAATGAATTGAATTTTGTTTGAGATCATCATAATGATTTTAGATTTAATATAATTTTTTTAGTTTCCATATGTGGTGTCAGGATGCTCAGATTGAATATTGGGTTTGACTACCACTTGTAGTATGTGAGCATCCAAAGACCTGAATCTCTTTTAAGAACTCCCCAGTTAGTTATATGTTTCTATGGTCTAGGCGTGTTATTATCTTCCATTTTCTTCCTTAATATTTTATCTATTTTGGGATTGAAGGCAAAAACATCCTTTCAATTTTCTCATATTTTGTGGTCATTAATTTAAAATTAATAAACTAAAATCCACAGAATGAAGACACCCTTTTAAAATATAGAAATTACAATTTAGAAAAAAAATAAACATTAAAAATTTAAAGACACCTAAAAACTTTCTTTTAACAATCCCCGAAAATGGAACCAACTTTTACAGGATCAATGGGAATCAATACTTCCCTTCACATCTAATAAATATAAAAAACATATAAAAACTCAAACTATGCTACTCAATTAAGTAAAATGTAGTATTAAGATTGTTAAAGTTTGAACCCAAAATGATGGTGAATTAGTTTTTTTTGGTTATAAAAATATTTAATTTGAATTATTTAAATAAATATGGTAAGAATTATATTGGGGTTTTGAGAAAATTTCGAATAAAGAAGAATGGAAATATTGCAAATTAATTATTTTGTTTGAAATAAAATTTCAATTGAATACCTGGATTTTTTAGTTTCTAGTATCATGTGTAATTGTATTTTTAGGAAATAATTTTATTAAACCATTATTGGTTTCAAAGTCGAAATGTTTAATATTCTATGGTCATGTTATCCAATCCTTGATGAGGTAATCCTATACTTCCCTTGGTCTAGTAATTTTCGTTTTTAATGAATCATGTTTGATTCTATACCATATTCAAACATAATTCCCCAAAATTTGACAAAGGTCGTGCATCATTTTTGGGTTGTATGTTGAAAAATTTTAGTGTTCCTTTTTTATTAAAATACCAATGGTATAGATAATAGTAAAATAAAGGGATTGGAAATTTATCTAAGAATTAAGAAAACCCAAATACATTAATAAATAAAAAAAAATATATCTGATATCACCTTCCACTAATATTACATTACCAAAGAATAAGGTGGGTTTACTCCCTCATCCTAGTAATGAATGAATAATATTGAAATAATAAATAAAAAAATCATAATGAAAACATAGATAAAAACTAATAGGACACTCTATAGTATAGCTTCTAACTCCATGATTTGGTCTCTGAGATCACTTTCATAGAATTATTTAGAACATTTATTTATAGAGTCCATATAGGCTTGGAAAGCATTAAATTTCTTTATTTATTGGTCAAAAAGTGTTCACGGGTGGGTCCTAATGCTTAAAATTTGTCTAAAAATGAAGATTAATTTAATATTGACATCATTATACTCTCCTAGCCTTTTTCATGTTGTGTACTGATTAAACCATGTATAAATCATGCACCACATTTTTCGTATTCATGACATAAAACATTTTTGGGCCTCATCACTTGTGTCATGATGTGACACATATGTGCCATGTGGAAAAACATATGAACATTTATCATGGTTTAATTCATCCACTTAATGAACTATAGTTCTTTCCTCACTTGAATAGTTACACTCTATGACGATTAATGAAAATTTTCTACTATGTGATCCTCATTTATCCTCAGTTCTTATGTTATGTGCCTTGTAAGTGCTCCATGATCATCAGATTTTGAGAAAGATCATTTGATGGAATTATTTGTTATTTTATCTCATTTTAATAAATTTCCATCTCTTTTTGCATCCAAAAAAAAATTATAAAAACACAAGGGACATATTCATACTATAATAATTAAATCGTCAAAATCACTTAATTTTAATATCAAAAAAATATATAATTAATGAACTTATTAGTAGTTATAAAAGAGCGACGAGGAACCCTTAATTCCGAAAATTAATGACTTATGATAATGATATAGTGTAAAGTAACTATAGTCTCTCATTAACAAGACATCATATTAAAAATAATGAGGGTACTTAAAGTAACATGATAACATAATAAAATGAGAATTAAGGTCCTAGACAAATGAACATGAATCTAATGAACTGGAGGAAAATATTCTTAACATTGAGAGGATGCTTATTAAAGTAATATAAAGACTCCTTGGAACCTTTTAACAACCATTTAGGGAATATTGATAAGGATATTGATAGAGAAATCATGCTCAAAACGTTTTTTGAGGATTTTGGTGACTGAAAGGAGGATATTTATACTTGAGGAGGGGCAGTTTTAAGGGATAAAATATAGATTATTTTATTATATAATCAAACAACTTATGGAAGTAATCAATTATGACATTTTTTTGGATTTCTAATGAGTTAGATAGATTTTTTATACATTCAATGGAACCATAATTCATAACATGTCTTATATCCAAAACAATTAAAGCACATAATCAAAGAATAATAATATTTATATTAAAATTACAATTTTTTTCCCAAAATGTAAGGTATACATTTATAAATTAATTATAATATGTTCAAATTCATTTTTATTGTTATTAAATTATATTATAACTAATTATTATGTTTCATAGATTTTCATTCATTCTGACCTAATATTTATCTCGTAAAAGCATAGTGCATTACAAAACAACAATCTTCACATTCTCACCATAAAATAAACTTTTTCAAAAAAAATTAAAAGACAACGTTAAATTAATTTTGGGGTTCTATTTACAAAAAAATTGATTATTTCATAAATAAAATTATATAAATATTGATATTTTAACTTTTAAATAAATAACCATATTTATTTAAATTTATAAATTTCAATGAAAAATGAACATTTTGACAATTATAAAAATTATTTAGGCATTTATTAAAATATAATATAAATTTTAAAATATATATATTATATTATTTAATGAAAATAAATTTTATTTGAAAGTTATACATTTCTAAAAAAACATTGTTCTAATAGAATTTGTTTATATTCATGAAAAAAATATTACATTTTTGAGTATATAATTAAATAATCTATAAATTATGCCTGGTTATTGTTATACAATATGATTAATGTTATTATGAAATTTCAAACTATGTATATGTTCTCATAATAAAAAATTTAGTTCAAAATATTATTTATATTAATAACTTAATGTAATTCATATGGTGTTATTGCTTCCATATTGTTATGCATGATATGACTAGGCCTTTCACAATAATAGAAATCAACTTGATGTTATCGTAATGAATCCCCCGAAAACACTCCCAATGAAAACTGAGATCCATTTAATTTCCTTTTCATGATAGAATACACATAATGTCTAATAGCTACAAAAATCAATTCTCCACCTAAGCTATTTCCCCCATTGATGTCTACCTCAATCAAAGCCACTTATTCAACCACCTCCAAAAATGTCAAAAGGCTTAAGAGAATCAACATCAATTGAATATACGCACACAGACCCATCAAAAAAAATTTAACCTTAACGTAATAATTTGTAAGTAGATCATTTTTTAGGTTAAATAACTCACTGAAATTTTTGGAATACTCCTAAACTATGCACTAAACTTTTTATATGTTTTTGAAATTCCATTGAATTTTACAAATGCAATGTTTTAGGATATAATTGATGATTCATGGTTTTCTTGAATGATTTTTTGTTAAAATGATCATGCCACTTAGAATTGATGATGGATTCCCACAATATCATCCCTGGTCCTTCAATAATATACATTGAATAATAACCCACCTTATATTCCTCCAAAAAATAAGAAAATAAAAGATCATTTCAATCCACTCATGTCATTCCACATTTTCTCAGAGTCCTTTATAAAAAAAAAATCGGTGGATTATTCTTAGATAATTATAATCCATGATCCAATATTCATAATTTTTATCCAATACTAACCAGTCCTAAAGTTTAAATAGTGTGGATTACAGCTTCTACTAAAGAAGGGTCTATTGGAGGATTTTTATTTGGAACATTTCTCGTACATTCCTCACTCGAATTCCAATGAAAAATTCTGGGAATAAATTTTTAATCAAAACAAGACAATAAATAATTATCTAAAGTGAAAATTAAAAAATCATAACACCAATATCTAGAATAATTATTAATTCATTTCAATGACAAGAATGAATAGTAACAACAGATTGTATGAATGAAACACAAAACAAAAATTGAATATGTCCATCCAAATAAACCCCAAATATAGTTTATTCAAATAACCTCAACAAACAATCTCACTCATGGAAAAAATCCTTGACCACCCATTGTAACTTGAGTTTAAAAATTGAAATAAGCTGGTCAAGCACCAACATGAACTTTCTAACAGAATTTTGATGGTCATATCACATGTCTAGATAGGACATGAAACTAAACCCATATAGTTTCATAAAAAATTAGGCGCAATAAGAACATATGAAACAAATTTTTGAATTAACTAATGATACTCAACTAGGCATGTCACCCAATAAGGTCCACCACATTGAGAATTGATGAAAATAAACAAAACAAGTCTCGTGTATAACCCATTAAAAAACATATTTCATTGAGAAAGAAAAATATGTGACCATGTGAAATAAAATTTCAAACCCAATGGGCTAAACCATATTTTAAAATAAGAAACACAAATGTCTATGATTCGTGTCAACTTCCATCATCACCAAACTATCCCAATATGAAGGTGACTACAACTAAGGGAATACTGTGAACTACATTATGCCTTTCCCTTTATCTTATCCCTACAAATCAACATCTAAAAATTTCACAATTAAAAGGTAGGGTGTAAGAATAATTCCCAGTAATATTTCAGTAAATATTCTATACATGTTCCAACACCATGAAAATGTTATCTATATTTTAAAAAAAAATTTGTTTATAAATAATTTCCAATGCATAAATTTTTTTTAAAACATCCATTGGTTTTTTAAAAAAAGTATTTCTTATTTACATAGACAAGGAATAAGATATTTATAAGTGATAAATTATGTAATCATATGAAAACCCATCAAGGGATATTCCAATTGAAAACTAGTGATAACTGAGCCATAAAATATACGATCATTTGTAAAACCAAGCCTAAATGAAAATGCACATAATTTAGGATCATACATATAGAAATATGAACATATACATAAATTAAATATATAATATAGGAATCACCAGAAATAAAAATATATCAATTATTGATACAAATTATCTCAATATCAATCCTCTAGTGGCATATTACAATCTAAGAGTGAGAATTTCATTTCCCAATGCACCCAAGGTTCATAATGTTCTATGCATTTGAACACTATTTGAAAACCCTGATCAAATTTAATTAATACATTTTCACAATAAATATTTATGGATTTCATGCATGAAAATATATATTAGAATCAAACTCCTCGGAATTAAATTCCATCAACAAATAGTGTGTCCAATGGGGTTTTTAAAAAACACCACTTTAAAAAAATGTCACTATTTACAAAAATACCATTTTATATAAAATATATCCATTTAATAAATAAAACCAAAATAATTTGCAATTACATCATGTAATTCATGGGTTATAACCCTTTTATGGAGACACCTACTTCAAGAATAGAGGGAAAAACTATGAAATGATCTCTCAGATCCTAGTGTTGAATTTGATCAAAAGAGAATTATTGTTCATAGAAACCCTCTCTTAGGATTCTATGATTTGAAATGGAAAATTGAAAAAATAACAGATTAGGGGGGGATTTGGGTTATTGTACCCAATCTGGAAAATAAAGGACCAAATTTCATAATCCTCACACACACTGTAGACATCATTTTTTTACATAAGACTACGAAACAACCAATTTCAATAAACAATAATCATACCCAATCAAACTAGTCTCTAAAAAATTGTATAGAACACTCCCAGATATTATTCTTCCTCCACAATTAAATGGCGCAACACATTCATCATGCCAAATATACCTACAAAAAAAGGAGAACATCCAAACTCACCCTCAAGGAAATCTTCACAACAACCTCTACTTCAACACTATAGAGCATAGAAAAATAGAAGAATTACACTGCATACCCTTCACCATGGTGAATCTTGGTTAAAATAGGTAGTGGAACCTACATTCCACCACAAGGAACCCAAGACACTAATGTCTTTCCCCAGCCACAAAAAGTCTAATAACCCACCTATTCTCATTGGCTTATGAATTCTATAAATTTTTTGTTTTATTTATGTGAAATACCAAAAATGCCAAAGGCTATTAATAATTTCCTAAGTGTATCACATACAATTGGGGGATGATTTTACCTTTAAATATAATTGAAAAACGAAAAATCCACAACCCATATTAACTATATCTTGAATGATCAAAAGGATGACAAATCAAAAAAAAATTAGAACAAAGGGAACCCAAAGTTTGATACAACAGAAGAAAACAAACCATCAAAAATCATAAAAGATTTCTAAAAACACCAAAACAACCACAAGATATCATTCTACATTAGCTTTATACTCCAATGTCACCATGAAACCAAACAAATTGTGGTATTCTACCTTTTCCAACATCTTGAAAATGACGTCTGTAAAAGAAGTAATGTTTCATTGCATGGTTGAAAATAAAAATAATTTGGCCTTCCCTAATTAATTCCTTACCCACACCACTAGGATAGAAAAGTTAACAACATTTGAATAAAGCAATTGATACAAAATATTTTCGAAATATATTATAAAAGTAAATAAAAACACTTTTGAAAATAGTTTATAACTAAATATAAACAAAAACCATGAAAAAAAATTTAATAGAAAGAAAATTTACATTTAAAAAATAAAATTAAGCCTTATACACCATTTAAACATCTATCTTGTAATAATAATTTAATTCCATATATCTATAATTCCAATAATGAATGCTTCATTATGAAAAATCCGTACTCATGAACATTTTATCATAGTGAGCTTATATAGAGTTTCCATAAGCAGCAGGAAGAGATGACCAGCAATAACAGCAAGAGGAGAAGTGTCAGCAGTAGCAGCAACAGTACGAGGAGGAAATGCATTGATGGCAGCACTAGAATCATGATTATATTGAATACATTAATTGTTTAACTCATAGTTTAGGGATGGAGTTTCCTCCTCCATCTTCTCTATCTTCTACATTTCACCGAGAATAATATCCCCCACTATGATCCCCGAGGCGATTTTTTTTCTTTGTAAAAACATTTTAATTCAATGTTTGATGTAATATTAGCTATTTGTAGATTCTATCTTTTATATTGCTAAAAATATTCCATAATTTAAATATTTCTTTTTTTTATTTTTTTTAATATTTTTAATATTTTGTTATTTATTATTAGTAGTATATTTTTTAATGTTTGTTTATTTTACTTATAATAATACTGATATTTTATTAATTTATTATAATTTTTTTCAAATATTTTGAGTTTTAATATTTTATTATTTTATAATTATTTTAATAATATTAATATTATCTTTTCACAAATATTAAAAATAATAATAACATTTTTATATTATTAGTATTATTTTATTATTAATATTATCATAATATGATTTTTTATATTATTAATATTAATATTACTATTATATAATATAATATTATATTATTTATATTAATAATATTAATAATATTATTATTTTATAATATTAATTAATCATAATTTTATTGAATTTATTTTTTTATTAACTATTTTTGAAGAGACCTTTTGTGACAGGACCCCATCGCAAATATTTTATATATTTTTTGAAGAAGTATCTGTGACGGTCAAAACAGGCTCGTCGCAAATAATTTTTTCTACAGGTCCGTTGAAAAAGTTATATATATATATATATTATATAATCGGAGAAGTATCTGCGATGGGGATATAGACCCATCAAAAATAAACTTTTTCAACGGTACCATTACAATATGTTATCATATATACAATATATATAATTGAATAAGTATTTACAACGTCATTTTCTATTACAAACTATTTTCGATTGGACCCCTCATAAAAGCTCATTTATGACGAGACCCCGTCACAATTGCCTCAAAATCAAGTAGTGGTCTGAAGAATTGCGAGGGAGAGTTTCATACCATCTCATCCCCAGTAGTGATGGAAATTAAAGGTGGGCTTTGAATCCAATATTGATATCTACATGTAATGAAATATGAAAAATGTAGAGTATTATTACATTTATTGAGACATTCTAGAATTTGAATGTTTTAGAGAGAAAGTGGAAGTTTCCTTGATGCGTCTTCGAATATTCATACGACAATCCAATGAAATGAATTTTTTTTAGATCATAATATTGATTTTATATTTAATATAATTTTTTTAGTTTCCATATGTTGGGTTAGGATGCTCAGTTTTAATATTGGGTTTGATTTCCACTTGTATTATGTGAGCATCCAAAGACCTGAATCTCTTTTAAGAACTCCACTGGTAGCTATTTGTTTTTGTGGTCTAGGAATGATTTTATCATACTTGTTCTTCCTGAATCTTTTCCCTATTTTAGGATTGAAGACAAAATCATCCTTTCAATTTTCTCATGTTTTTTCGTCATGCATTTAGAAATTAAAAACTAAAATCCACAGAATGAATACACCATTTTAAAATATAGAAAAAATATTAGAAAAAAAATAAATATAAAAAATTTAAAGACACCTAAAAACTTTCTATTTACTATCCCCAAAAATGGAACCAGCATTGACAGGCTCAAAGGGAATCATTATTTCCCTACACGTCTAATAAAAATAAAAAACATATAAAAACTCAAACTATTCTACTCAATTAATTAAAATGTAGTATTAAGATTGTTAATGTTTGAACCCAAAATGATGGTGAATTAGTTTGTTTTGGTTTTCAAAATATTTATTTTAAATTAATTAAATAAATAGGGGAAGAATTAGATTGGGGTTTTGGGATAATGTTGAATAAAGAAGAATAGAAATATTGTATATGGATTTGTTTGTTTGAAATAATACTTCTATTGAATACGTGGATTTTTTAGTTTCAAGTTTCATGTGTTATTGGATTTTTAGGAAATAATTTTATTAAACCATTATTGGTTTCAAAGATAAAATGTGTAATATTCAATGTTCATGTTATCCCATCCTTTCTGTGGTAATCCTATATTTCCCCTGGTCTCGTAATTTTGGGTTTTAAGGAATCATGTTTGATTCAATACCATATTCAAACATAATTCCCCAAAATTTGACAAAGGTCATGCCTCATTTTTTGGTTGTATGTTGAAAAATTTTAGTGTTCCTTTTTTTTCAAATACCAATTCTATGGATAATAGTAAAATAATTGGATTAGAAATTTATCGAAGAATTATGAAAACCCAAATACATTAATAAAGAAAAAAAATCTATCTGATATCACCTTCCACATAAATTACATTACCATCGCATAAGGTGGGTTTCCTCCCTCAACCTAGTAATGAACAAATAATAGGGAAATAACAAATAAAAATAAATAATAATGAAAAAATAGATAAAAACTTGGAGGACCCTCTATATTATAACTTCTAACTCCATGCTTTGGTCTATGAGATCACTTTCACAGAATTATTTTGAACATCTTATATAGAGTCTATATAGGTTAGGGAAGAATTGAATTTCATTATGTATTGGTCAAAAAGTGTTTCAGGGTGGGTCCTAATACATATATTTTGTCTAAAAATGAAGATTCATTGAATATTTACATCATTATCTACTCCCCGCTTTTTTCATGTTGTGTAATGATTACACCATGTATAAATCTTGCACCACATTTATTGTATTCATGACATAAAACATTTTTTGGCCTCATCACATGTGTCATGATGTGACACATATGTGCCACGTGAAAAATATACTAACTTTTATCATGGTTTAATTCTTCCACTTAATGAACTATAATTTATTCCTCACTTGAATAGATACACTCTATGATGATTAAGGAAATTTTTCTACTATGTGATCCTCATTTTTCCTCAGTTCTTATGTTATGTGCCTTTTAAGTGCTCCATGATCGTCAGATTTTGTGAAACCATCATTTGATGGAATTATTTGTTATTTTATCTCATTTTATTAAATTTATCTCTCGTTTCATCCTGAAATATATTATAAAAGCATAAGGGAAATATTCATTCTATAACAATTAAATCATCAAAATCATTTAATTTTAATATCAAAAAAATATATAATAAATGAACTTATCAGTAGTTGTAAAAGAGTGACGAGGAACCCTTATTTCGAAAAATTAATGACTTATGATAATGATATAGTGTGAAGGAATTGTAGACTCTCATTAACAAGACATCATATTAAAAATAATGAGGGTACTCAAAATCACATGATAACTTAATAAATTGATAATTAAAGGCCTAGACAAAAGAACATGAATCTAATGAACTTGAGGAAAAAATTCTTCACATTGAGATGATGCTTCTTAAATTAATATAAAAACTCCTTAGAACCTTTTAACCACCTTTTAGGTAATCTTGATAAGGATATTGAAAGAGAAATGATGCTCAAAACCTTTTTTTGTGGAATGTGTTGAATGAAAGGTGGATATTTATACCTGATTAGGGGAAATTTTGAGGGTTAAAATATAGTTTATTTTATTATATAATCAAACAACTAATGGAAGAAATAAATTTCAACATTTTTTCTGGATTTATAATGATTTGGATAGATTTTTTATACATTCAAAGGAACACTAATTGATAACATGTCTTTTATCCAACACATTTAAAGCACATAATCAAAATAAATATTTATATTAAAATTAATTTTTTTCCAAAATGTAAGGTATACATTTATAAATTAATTATAATATGTTTAAATTCATTTTTATTGTTATTAAATTATATTATAACTAAATATAATGTTTCATAGATTTTTATTCATTCTGACATAATATTTATGTTGAAGAAGCATAGTTCATTACAAAATGTCAATCTTCACTTTCTCACCAAAAAATAAACATTTTCAAAAAAATAAAAAAAAAAGTTAAGATAATCTTTGGTTTCTATTTCCAAAAACATTGATTATTTCATAGATACAATTATATAAATATTGATATTCTATGTTTTAAATAAATCACCATAGTTATTTAATTTAGAAATTTCATTGAAAAATGAGCATTTTGATATGACTAGGCCTTTCACACAAATAGAAATCAACTTGATGTTATCATAATGAAGCCCTTGAAAACAATACCAATGAAAACTGAAAACCATTTAATTTCATTTTCATGATAAAAGACATACAATGTCTAATAGCTACAACAATCAAAGCTCCAGCTAAACTCTTTCTCCCATTGATGTCTACCTCAATCAATGCCACTTTTTCAACCACCTCCAAAAATGTCAGAAGGCATAAGTGAATCAACATCAATTGAATATACGCACACATACCCATCTAAAAAAAATTAATCTCAAGGTAATCATTTGTCAGAAGATCATTTTTTAGGTACACTAAGTCATTGAAATTGTTGGAATACTCCTATACTATGCACTCATCTTTCTCTATGTTTTGAAATTCCATTGACTTTTCCAAATGAAATGTTTTAGGATATAATAGATGATTCATGGTATTCATGAAATAAGCTTTAATAAAATGATCATGCAACTTATAATTGTTGATGGATTACCACCATATCATTCCTGGTCCTTCAATAATATACATGGAATAATAACCAACCTTAGATTCCTCCAAAAAATTAGAAAATAAATGATTCTTTCAATCCACTCATATTATTCCATATATTCTCAGAGTCCTTTATAACAAAAGAAAATGGGAGGATTATTCTTAGTTAATTATGATCCATGATCCAATATTCAGCCTTGTTATCCAATACCCACATGTCCCAAAGTTTAAATAGTGTCGATTACAACTTCTACTAATGAAGGGTCCATTAGAGGATTTGTATTTGGATCTTTTCTCACACATTCCTCACTCGGATTCCAAAGAAATATTATGGGAATAATTTTTTAATAAAAACAAGACAATAAATAATCATCATAAGATAAAATTCAAAAATAATAATACCAATATCAAGAATTCTTATTAATACATTTAAATAACAAGAAAGAATAGTAATAACAGATTATATGAATGAAACGCAAAACAAAAAATTGAATATGAACATCCAAATAATCCCCAAATATAGTTTATTCAAATAACCTCAACCACCAATCTCATTCATGAAAAAATTCTTTGACCGCCCATGGTAACTTGAGTTTAGAAATTGAAATAAGCCGGTCAGGAACCCTCCTGCACTTACTAACAGTATTCTGATGGTCCTATCCCATGTCTACTAAGGACATCATGCTAAACCCATATAGTTTAATAAAAAATTTGGCACAATAAACACTTATGAAAAAAAAAATTATTGAACTAATGCAAGTCATCTAGGCATGTCACCCAATAAGGTCCACCATATTGAGAAGTGAAGAAAACAAACAAAAAAAGTCTCTTGTATAACCCATTAAAAAACAAATTGCAATGAGAAAGAAAAATATGTGACTATATGAAATAAAATTTCAAACCCAATGGGCTAACGAATATTTTTAAATAAGAAACAAAATCTTCTAAGATTTGTGTGACCTTCCATCATCACCAAACTATCCCAATATGAAGGTGACTACAACTAAGAGAAGACCAAGAACTACATTATTCCTTTCCCTTTATCTTAACCCTACAAATCAACATATAAAAATTAAAAAATTAATAGGTAGGGTGTAAGAGTAATTCCCAGTTATATTTCACTATATATTATATACAAGTTCCAATACCAAGAAAAATTATCTATCTTTTTAATAAAATTTATTTATAAATAATTTCTAAAAGATAAACATTTTTTAAAACATCCCTTGGTTATTAAAAAAAGTATTTCTTATTTAAATATATATGGAATAAGATAATTATAAGTGATAAATCATGTAATCATATGAAAACCCATCAATGGATATTCCATATGATAAATTAGTGATCACTGAGCCATAAAATATATCATCATGTGTAAATGCAAGTCTAAATTAAAATGAACATAATTTAGGATCTTACATATGAAAATATGAACATATACATAAATTAAATATCTAATATAGGAATCACATGAATCCAAAATATATCAATTATTGATACACATTATCTCAATATCAAACCTCTAGTTGAATATGACAAACTAAGAGTGAGAATTTCATTCCCCAATGCACCCAAGGTTCATAATGTTATATGCATTTGAATACTATTTGAAAACCCTGATCACATCTAATTATAACATTTTCACAATGAATGTTCATGGATTTCATGCATGAAAATATATTTTAGAATCAAAATCCTCAGAAAGAAATTTCATCAACAAATAGTGTGGCCAATGGGTTTTTTTAAATAAAACACCTCTTTAAAAACATGTCTCTATTTACATTAAAACAATTTTATATCAAATATATCCATTTAATAAATCAATACATAATAATTTACAATTACTTCATGTAATTCATGGGTTAGATCTTTTTAATGGAGACACATACTTCATGAATAGTGGGAAAACACTAAGAAATGATCTCCCATATCCTAGTGTTGAATCTGATCAAAAGGGAATTAATGTTCTTAGAAACCCTCTATCAGGATTCTATGATTTGAAATGGAAAATTGAAAAAATAACTGATCTGTGGAGGAGTTGGGTTTTTGTAACCTATCTGGAAAATACAGGACCAAATTTCATAATCCTCACACACATCGTATACATCATATTTTTACCTAAGACTACTAAACAACCCATTTCACTACACAATATTCTTACCCAATAAAATGGGTCTCTATAAAATTGTATAGAAGATTACCCAATATTATTCTTCCACCATAATTAAATGGCGCAACACATTCATCATGCCAAAGATACCTACAAAAAAAGGAGAACCTCCAAACTCACCCTCATGAAATTCATCACAACAACCTTTGCTTCCACACTATAGAGCAATGAAAAATATAAGTCTTACACTACATACCGTTCACCATGGTGCATCCTGGTCAAAATCGGTAGTGGAACCAACATTCCACCTCATGGATCCCATGACACTACTATCCTTCCCCATCCATAGAAACTATAATGACCCACCTATTCTCATTGGCTTATGAATTCTATAAATTTTTAATTGGGAATATGTGACATCCCAAAGATTCCAAAGGCTATTAATAATTTCTTATGTTTTTCACATACAAGTGGGGGATTATTTAACCTTTAAATATAAATGAAAAATGAAAAATCCACAACCCATATTAACTATATGTTGAATGATCAAAAGGATGACTAATCAAAAAAAATCATACCAAAGTGAACCCAAATTTGGATACAACAGATGAAAACAAACCATCAAAAAATATAAAAGATAACTAAAAAACACCAAAACAACCATAAGACTTCATTTTACACTAGCTTTATACTCCAATGTCACCATCCAACCAAACAAAAAATGTGGTACTTTACCTTTTCCATAATCATGAAAATGAAGTTAGTAAAAGAAGTAATGTTCCATATCATGGTTGAAAATAAAAATAATTTGTCCTTCCCTAATGATATTCATACCCACACCACTAGGATAGAAAATTTAACTACATTTGAATTAAGTAATTGATACAAAATATTTTCCAAATATAGTATATATGTAAATATAATCACTTATAAAAATAGTTTATAATTAAATATAAACAAAATCCATGAAAAAAATATAATAGAAAGATAATTTACATTTAAAAACTAAAATTAATCCTTAAAACCCATTTAAATATCTATCTTGGCATATGAATTTAATTCCATATATCTATAATTTCAATAATGAATGCTTCATTATGAAAAATCTGTACTCTTGAACATTTTCTCATCAATCTACCATGTAGTCAAAAGGTAATTAAATCCCATGTTCTATTTTAACATTGGATCTGATCACAATGTCCTATTTCAATCAGGCCTTGTAATTCAATATACATACGCATAACATGTATTACATAAACTCATGACAATTTCAATAATTTCATACATTTCACTAAAATCCATTTGTTTATTGAAACATTCCAATAATAAAATTTAACACCCCATGAATTTCAATAAACTCATATCAAAATTGAAAACAATTATATTAAATTAACATACCAATATTCCAAAAAATCTGTATTTGGAAATCTCTTTTTTAAAATCAAGAAGAAAATCCAATTTCAAGAACACACAAATTTTTAGAATTTCATAAGTCCCCAAACCTTCACTAATGAGGGTTACCAATCAAAGTTTGACAAATAATTAATAATTTATATCATAGAAAAAAAACATAATTTTAATGTATTCTTAATAGATCAAGCAAGGGGAGTTGAGAGTGAATCCACTGACCAAGATCGTTTCCATGAAAACTAACAATAGATGATGAATGCTCAATAATGCGGGTCGAGATTCCAAGAAACCTCCATATATCTCCTCCCCTATCATGAAAAACGGCGTATATAACCTTATTTCTCATAAAAAATCATAGATCTACCCAAAATGTGTGTTTATCTAGTAAAAAAATAATATAGGATTAGTAGGTCAAATAAACTGAGGAAAAACAATGAAGAATGGGAACTTACCAAAATAATTGGCCTTCGATTCACTAAGGAAATCATTCGGATTTTCTCCAAATTTTTTACGATACGTTATCCTAACTTCAGTGGACAATAATCATGAGTTACTACTTATTTAGAGAAAAATTGTGGGAGTTAGAAGAAAATCTAGTGAGATCCTATTTTTTTATAATCATACATAAATTCTGTACATGGTTATTTTGCGACGTTATACAAACCATGCGCTATTCCATTGTTAGAAATTACATTATGGAAACCATCACATGACTCCTCACATGGTCTCCTTAACTGAATGCATATCGTGTCAAAGATCCCTGCCTAAAACCTAATACTTTTCATGGTTTCTTCTAGGATCTCCACACAGTTTGGTAAAACCGGGTGAAGCCCGAACACCTCTACTTTATCCCCCAAAATATATTGAATCCTCACAAATATCACCTACACTTCACCCATAACCTTTATATACATATTACATAAATAAATGGTTACATACCTGAAACCATGGTTAATATATTATCCCCACCATTAGTCTTTTCATCCCCAAAATGTTGAATTCAACCAATGTCCTAAAGGTGTTCTGTCCATTGCTCTTTAATTTCCATATTGTGTTCCCATGTCTCTTCCTGAATCTGTCCATGTTTCCATAAAACACACACTAGACTGATGCTTTTTCCCATGCAATCCTCTCTCTTTCATATAATAAATTTTCACTAGGAAATGTACCAATGAAGCATCTCGTTCTAGGTTAACGCATGCCCATCTAATCATAATGTCAGGATCAAGATAATTCTTCTTATGATGTGATAAGTGGAACACATTTTGATGCAATCTGAAATATGGTGGAAATTCCAACCGATATTCCACCACTCTAACCCATTATAGTATCTCAAAAGGGACAATTTATTTATGAGATAACATTCCTTACATCCCAAAATGACGATGTCCAAACCTTGTAGAAATTAGCAATAACATGCGATCACTCACTGTGAATGAAAATGTTCTTCAGGGATGTTCCTCATATGATTTTTAAAAACTCCATGTTGTCTCTATACACTTAATAATCAACTGGATATTCTACATCATATCTTGGACAAGGCTCAGCCCAATGAATGAGGTCTCACATGTTTCCACCAAACAAAGTAGAGAACTACAAGGATGGTCATAAAACACTTTAAATGGATTCAAATGTATGGAGGAATATGTTTGTTATTATATGAGAACTCTACCAATGGTAGGTGATCTTCCCATGAGCCACCAAAATCCATTACACAATCTTAGAACATAACATCCAACATATGTATCATCCTTTCAAATTTCCCATCAGTATGAGGATAATACATCGTACACATTGTGTAATGACCGAATGATTTTCAATGGATATTCCCATATAATAAATGTGACATAAAATCACCTGAAAATAGATAATAATGAACTACTAAGTGATAAGTGACCATTAAACACAATTTCTTCACTTCTGTGTGGGGAATTTCGAAAATCTGACATTCAAAGTTGCAATCAATAAGTTTTTTGGAGTCCGATTAGAAAAACATAATTTTTGGTGAATAGTAACCTAACCTTATGAATAGTAACCTACACTTATGAATAGTGATATACCCTAAAGCATAGTAACATGAGCTATGATATTTATATAATTATATTGATGTTGAAATTACGACATACCTATATTTTTGAATATGTTAATGAGTGTTTTAAAACTGGTTTTTGATAATAAATAATAAATATTATTATATATTAAAATAATCATATATAGAAATTTATTTTTGAAAAATGGTCATCATTTTTTGATTCAAAATGTCGAAAATTGGTTGAGGTGAATTTTTGGGATTTTTCAGAAATTCTTGAATTTTTTAAGAATTGTAAAATACAACAATTTACCGTTTATGTACATTATAAGATAAATAGACTATTTATAGAATCATGGATGATGTCACCACCATTAGTTCTAATTCACATGACCAGTTTACTATTATTGTTCATGGAATACTTACTATTCCTTGTATTTTAATGAAATAATAAATTAATGAATATAATATTGTGAAATCCCTCCTCTCCTCCACTAAAAAAACACCCCATCACTCTCTCCTCTATTCACTCCTCTCAAGCCTTGTACCATTACAATATTTTTTCCAAATCTCTCCCCCAGATCTCCCCTCATTCAAAAGCTCTCATCCTCCTCAAAATACCAAAACCTCTCCCATTAAGAGGTTCTTAAAGGAGAAATTCTAAAGAGGTAAAATTCCTCTTCCCGATTTCTTCATTTCTTTTATGTTCTGTTATTTTTATTTATTTCTTGAACTCCCTTCACCATAATAGTATGATAAATACAGTAACATAAATGTATTGTAATTTTATCATTATATAGGTATATTTCATTATCATCTCTCCTTTCCACACCCTTTTATTTGAAAGAAATAAAAGCACTGTTTGCGATGTGCTAATTTAGCACATTCAAGGACAACGATTTATCAATTTATAACGGTATCGTTAATTATGGTGATGAAACCAATTGTGCTATGGATAAACCATATTATTAGACTTGTAATATATCTTATTTTTGGATCAATAATACTTTTGTACAAATGGTATAAAATTATAAAGAACAACATGTTCTTTGTAACCAAATCAATCATTTAACAAAAACAGTTATCACTAAGGTTATATATATAATAATTAGACTTAACTATAAGTAACCTAATTAAAATTAAAACCAAGTAATCTCTTGGATGTTCACTAAATAATATAACTTCAATTCTGGACAACCGCTATAACGCCCCGACCCCATTTGCCCAGAGTTGGTGCATTATTACATAACATTGGCATGATCAAAAAAGATCATGTCTCAAAAGACCGATTAGTTTAGTAGCCTTGTAATCACTAGATACATTCATAACATTTATATTACATCATAAAGTGAAAAACTACAACAACATATTATGTCCATATACCACATTCATACCCCTTCATACTATTCCTGTAGGTCATTCATAAAATAAATCTTCACATCCTGGAAAAAATAAAACACATAAAGAGGTGAGCTCAGATGCCTAGGAAGGATAACAATATAACAGAAACATTCTTAAATAAGAATAAACATTTAAGGCAATGTATAAATAAAACAAAAACCTTTTATACTTTAACTTCTAAATAATATGGCAAAAATAAAATGATATAATTTCATTTACTTATTCACATGGATAGTCTATTAATCAAATAATCAAATGCAATATCAATAAACACTTTCATAATGATGTAATGCATAATGCCAGACAATCATACCCACATATTCAAGGCCTTGATCCAAAACTACAAATTATATTTTTCCAAGGCCTTGTTCCAAGACACTAGATTGTCTCATTATACATATCGATGCATCAAGGAGCTATAGCGGGCTCCACCCATCACTTATTATGTCTAATGCATTCCTCATATGAACAGTATTAATCATATCATAAACATTCATATTAAAAGTACCATATGAAATGTCAATACATTATCCATAAACCCTGAATGGTATTAAAATAACACACCCATAGTAAAACATAACACAAAACCATCAATACTATATGGAAGTTTTGAATCATAATAAATCACCTTCAAATAAGCATAAAATCCATCAAAGGATGTTGACATAGTTTAAATTAAACTTATTTAAGAGAAATATCTCTTTTTTAAAATCATTTAAAATCCAAATAATTAAAACATTTAATTTGAAAATATTATTATAAGAATGTAACGGATGCTTCAACGATATTATAATGGATGAAAATATCTGCACCCACCGTATATGTTTAAAAAATACATTCTTACCTTAATTTTGTCTAAAATGTTAAAAATGATCTTGTTTGGAAAGTGACAGAAAGATTCCTTTATAAAACTATTATAAAAATAAAACATGGATATAAATGACTTTAACCCATATTCTATAAAATATTAAGAATGTTTTTGAAATTTTTTTTATGAAACATGTATGTGGATGATAAAGAGGTCCCAGTAGATAATTACATATAAACAACCTTGGAAAATGAAGAGATTGTGAAATAAAAACCTACCTTGTAATTTTCCTTGGTTGAGGTTAGGTTAACCTCCTTTATAATGGTAAAAAAATTCTTATTAAATTAATCATGAATCATATACATTAATATGATATCATATATTATCTTTTAACATTTCATTGTTAATAATATCTTTGTATTATCATTGTTTCAGATGTTAACTGATTCATTTTAGATTATATGATTTGTTACATAAGCCTTGTTTTTTATCGATAGGTTTTATCTTATTCAAATCCAGAATGATATTAAGTCTTTAAAAATTATTTTAAACTATCAATTGTAAATTATTCATGAATGTATATGATGGGGAATGAATCTCATCGCGTTCGTGAAGACGGTAGTCCGTACGTACGCATGAGCGACAATTTCAATCTTTTGAAATTAAAATAAAATATAAATGGGTGTTGTATCATATATACAGAATAATTATTAGGTTATTTTTGTTATTTACATGAATTACACATCATTATTTTACCCATCCAAATAATAATGTATTGAATAACAATTACACCATGACGTGGAGACTGTAAGTCGTACGTACAAATGTATGGTGACATGTCATTCAAGGGATCGATAGATTTCTGAATATGGTTGTACCATATTTATAATAACATAACAGTATATAGGAGATATTGGAGTTAATTTATTAGAATTGAAATAACAAATAAAGAATAAGTTGAATAAGAAAGGAACTTGAAAGAGGGTGGTGAAAACATTACCCCCTCTTCGGGTTCTTCTGTATGATTTGATCAAAATGGCTCCTTAAGTAGGCTTTATGATCGAAATAAGGCCTCTAGGTCTATTTGAAGGATGTTAATAGACTATTTGGCATGGGTTGGAAGAAACATAAGGCTTTGAAATTGTTAATTAGAGAGAAAGGGGAGTTCCCTTTTATAAGAGGGGTGAGGGGAACCTTTGGAAAAGCTAGAAATATTATTTCATAACAAATTCATATTCGGTTTATAATGGATCCAAAGTGTATTTTTTAAATTTTAATATGTATATGGGTTGGAATAATTTAAAACAATATATTTTTTACAAGTTTGGGTCACTATATTATCCTTACCATTTATATTTAACTCTTAGTTAAATAGTTTGACATTTACCATGTCTCGTTGTATTTTTAAATTATATAGTTAATAAACATACTATATAACTTTAAGAGACCCCCAAGAGGTCCATTAATGATACACCTATCATTATATAAGTCCTTAGGTAGAACAAGGATTTTTAAGAATAGAATATCAATTAATAATATAATATTTGTTTTAAAAACGTTTTTATGACAATTTTGACACTATTCAATAATTGATTTTTGATAAAGACAAATCAACATTATTAATTCGAACAAAATTTATTTATGAAATAATAACATGTCATATTAACCAATAAAATTCTTGGAAATCATCCAAACATTCAAATTATATTTATATTAACATTTATAATACCTATTATATGATTCTATAAATAATAAGGGAAATACTGCGTTATTATTGTGTCATAAATAAATTAAATTATATAATGATTAAAAAATATAAATAAAATACCATTATATAGGAAATAATTTTTATATTTCTAATGAATTTTGGTAATCTAATTTATATTATGTATTACCCTATATTAAAAATGTTTTAGTAATTAAACATTTATTTTAACTCTTTTAAATCTTCTTGGAATTAAATAAAAATAAATGTCCTAATCATTACAAGTGGGCCTAAATGATAATATTTTATTCCAAAGGTTGTTTTTGGTCGAGATAAACTTGTCCAATAGAATTAGAAAATGTGTTAGGGTAATATTAATATCATTTGTACACTTAATTACTCTATTTACTTTTAACTATGGTAAATAAAAGAAAAAAGTTACTATTCATAAAAAAATTACATCTTATTAAACAAAATTATACTCCTTGATATTAACCATTTCGCTTATATTTTCAAAAATCCACTTACAGAAGTAGTAAAATTAGGTTTTACGTGAATTTCCATATTCTCTTATGAGATGGGTAAAAGACTTTGAATAGTTTAATAAAATTATTATATATGTAAAATTATTCTAAACTAACTCCAATGAATTAAATTAAAATTATAGAGGTATAATGTATCTATTTTAAACTTCAGTAAATTTAAATAAAATAAAGATTTATTTAAATTAAAATTATTTTTTAAATTATATCTTAGTGTTTTTTCACTATTCATTAAAAATTGAATGTTTTTAGAAAAATACCAAAAATTCACCCTAATCTATTTTTGATATTATGAACCCAAAAACGAAGTCCATTTTGAATGATAAAATTTATAAAATTTCAAAAAGTGGGTATTACTATTCAGAATAGGTAGTTTGATTGGTTGAGGTGTGTGTTTGAACTCGAAGTTGCGTACAACACACACTATTATATTATTCAATGAGAAGTGTACCGTGGAAGCTTGGGTTGTTACATTCTCCCCTCCTTCAATAAATTTCATCCCCAAAATTTGAAAATTTTTTCGAAAAAATATTTTAAAATAGAAAATACCATGGTGGAATACCCACATCGGAAATAGGGTTAATAATATTTCGTTATAATAAGAGGGAAAGGGAAATGAGAATGTCAGCAAAAAATTAGGGATTAGAATAGGAGAACATTGGTGGAAAATATAGACATGTAATTAGAGATAAAACAAAAATATTTATAGGGAGTGATTGAGGTCATCAATCACAAGAAAGTGTAAAATTGAGGTTCTCGAAGCCATCAATCTGTGATGATTTAAAATATCATCAAATCAAGATGACATAAGTTATTGAGATAACACATTTTGGGTTTTAATATCCCTTCCTTAAAGATGAAAAATTAATTTCTTCATAGAATAAGACATATATATATATATATATATACTTGACAAGTATATTTTCATCCTTCAACTAATTTCTAACAAAAACTCATCTTTTAGTCCAAAAGATGATAGAACTGAAGAATATTATATTTATCCTAATCATATGGGGTTAAAAATATTAACACATACCATTAAATTGAATAAAAATATTTTTTAATAACCAGGGACATATTGTAGGCTATTAGTTGGTAAAAAAGGCATGTCCCACTATGGTTTATTGTTCGATTTCTGCATCTTTGTGTGACGCGATGGGTTATCGCCCAACCTGCAGGATGTCCTTTTCCAAAAACTATAGTATAATTATATTACAAAAATAATCATAAAAATTGTTTTAACCTTAAACAATACTATCCAAAGTTTAACTTAGTCCTTTCCAACCATTATTGTTATCCAAAGTACCTCTTTACAGACTATTTGTAAAAGGTATCTAAATTCCAAAATCAATTGCGACATAAAATTCCCCCAAACAAATTAAAGTTTCTCATATTATCACATACTTAAAATATGATGACCTTAGTCATATTAAAAAGTTAATGAAAACAACATGTACTGTTGTACAATAATTATACATCACATTAATCTTATAACCAGAATATAATCCTTGAGTCCAAAAACACAGTTACATTAATCACTCCACTTCAACTATAGTAACCACGTAATATTTTTCTTTGATCCTTTGGACTTTTCTAAAGTATGTTTCCCTGACTTTTTGGACATTCATTTGTATAATTACCCATTTCTCTACAATTGTAGCATTTAACATTGAAATCCTCTTTCTTTCCATTGTAAACACGAGCCTGGGGACCTTTTTATCCACATTTATAAAAAAGTCTCATTCCTTTTAGGCAAGGTACCAGGGTGATTCTTCCCACAATTATTGCATAATGGAAAATCCTTATTTCTCTTTTTTCCTTTATCTGTCTTTTGCTCCACCATTATCTATTTCTCTTAATTTACTATATTATTATAAGATTTTGATAATTCCTTTTCTGTCTTGATAGCAAATGAGACAATATCTTCATACGATGAGAAGGATTGTGAGACTAATGCTCGATGAAGAAATGGTTTTAACCCATCAATGAAATGATCAATCTTACTCATCAGGATATGTATATAATCTACTAATTCCTCACTATCCTTGTAAAGTTAGCTTCATAATTTTCAAAATTCTCATCCTCTTTAAGCCTCATACTTTGAAATTGTCTTTCCATATCCGCTCGATGGTCATGAGGAATGTATTTTTATAAGTAAGCCTCTTTAAACTTCCTCCATTCTGTAGAAGATACTTCTTCATCTTCCTTTGTATTTTGAATCAATTACCACCATCGATGAACATCTCTAGTGAGCCGGTAAACTGCAATGAAAACATTTTCCCTTTCGCTACTCTCTACGGTGTGAAATATTTTCTATAAGGAATTGGTCCATTGTTGAGCTACAAGTGGACTTTTACCCCCATTAAACGTTTTTTGTTTTTTCCTCATGAAGAAATCTAACATTGATCCTCCACTTTGCGGATCATGGTGCTCCATACGGGTAAGGTTATTATTCATAACCTGATTGAGTTGTCCTAGTATATTAATAAGCTGATCAGCACCAATTGTGTCACCAGCTCCATGATAATTATCTGGAGTAGGATAGAAATCCCTTCATGGAGTACGTGCATTGATACAATTTCCATTTCTTCCACTAGGCACCATTTCTTAACAATTTCATAAACTAGATAAGTTTATGAATTGAAATACATAATTCCATATTTTAAAAACACTAAAAATAAATTGAACAATTTTTTGATATAATCCATAATCATAAAAATGTTTTATTTGAGTATGTATATACTCATAAACCCTTCATAATGGTTTGTAATGAAAATGAGAATTATCCTAAGCATATCCCCCGGGAGTTTCATAACTAAGAGTGCAACAAGGACCATTGTCATGCACCTGTTCCCATTCTATTCTATCTCAAAGGGGTGTTTTTGGGTTTTACCCCTAGGTACATCTGTGCTAGAGCTGCCTCTACCTGCTCGTATCCAGACAAGGATGTATTTCTTGAAATACTCACAAAATCTCTGTAATACCAAAATTCTAGGAAGTTCATCTATATTAATCCTCAAAGTATATCTTAGGGATATGTGATATAATCATATTTTATATAAATCTATCTTCCAAGGTCTTTACTAAACATTATTTGATACCAACTGTAACACCCCATCCCCAGTTACCCAGAGTTGGTGCATTATTATATAACATTGGAATGATCACAAAAGAACAAGTCTCTAAAGACTGATTAGTTTAGTAGCCTTGGAATCACTAGATACATTCACAAAGATTACAATACATCATAAAGTGAAAAACTACAAAAACCACTTGTGTCCATAGACCACACTCATACCCCCTCATATTATCCCTGCAGGTCATTCATAAAATACTTCTTCACATCCTCGGAAAAATAAAACATTGAAATGGGTGATCTCAGATGCCCAGTAAGGATAACAATATAGTGGAAATATTTTCAAATAAGAATAAACATTTAAGGAAATGTATAACAAAAACAAAAGCATTTTAAACAAGAACTTCAGATTAATATAGAAGAAATAAAATGAAGCAATTCCATTTACTTATTCACATGGATATTCTATTAATCGAATAATCACAAGCAATATCAACTACCACTTTCTTAATGATGGAATGCTTAAGGCTAGGCAATCATAACAACATAGACAAGGCCCTATGACAATACTAAAAATAATATTTTTTCACGGCCTTGTTCCAAGACACTAGTATGTCTCATTAGACCTACCAATGCATTGAGGAGCTATAGCGGTCTCCATCTGTCACTTATTAAGTCCAATTAATTCCTCATTTCAATAGGTTTGAACATTACATAAACATTCATATTAAATCTAGAATATTAAATGTCAATAATTTCTCTATAAACCATGAATGGTATAAAAATAACACATCCATAGTCAAGTAAATCACAAAACCTTCAACACATTATCAATGTTTTTTATCATTATTAATAAACTTCAAATAAGCTTAAAATCCATCAAAGGAAGTTGACATAGAAGAAATCAGAACTATTTGATAGAAATATCTATTTTTTGAAATCATTTAAAATCCAAAAAAACAAAACATTTACATTTATAATATTCTTATATGCTTGTAAGAGAATCATAGACGATTTTATAATAGTGGAAAAAGCCGCAACCACCGTATAATTTAAAAAAAGTAATTATTACCTTAATTTTGTTGAAAAGGTTAAGGAGAATATTGTTTGGAAAATAAAAGAATGATTCCTTTATAAACCTCTTATAAAAAGTCAAACAATGGTATAAATTTCATTAACCCATATTCTCTAAAATATTAAGAAAGTTTCGAAATACATTTTTAAGAAACATGGATGTGGATGGTAAAGAGGTCATGTGTATAAACAATCCCAGATAATGAAGAGATTGTTAAATAACCCCTTACCTTGTACATTTCCATGGATGAGGGTTGGGTAACCTCCTGTATAATGGTGAAATAATTGTTATTAAATTATATAAGAATCATATACATTAATATGATATCATATATGATCTGTTAACATTTCTTTGTTAGTAGTATATTTGTATTATCGTTATTTCGTGTTTTAACTAATTTGTTTTCCATTATATGATTTGTTACGTAAGATGTGTTTGTTTTCGATAATATGTATCTTATTCATATTCATAATGGTATTAAGTAGTTAAAAATTATTTTTAACCCTCAAATAAAAATTATTCTCGAATGGATACGATGTGGAATGAATCTCATCGCGTTCGTGGATACGGTTGTCTGTACGTACGCACGAGGGAAAATATCATTATTTTGATATTAAAATAGTATATAATTGGGTTTTTTATAACATATAAAGAATAATTATCAGATTATATTTATTATTTACATGAATTTCACATCATTATTATAACCATCTAAATAATAATGAATTGTATAACAGTTAAACCACAACGTGGAGACGGTAAGTCATACATACGCATGTATGGTGACATGTCATTCAAGTGATGTATATAATATTGAATATGGTTGTACCATATATATAATAACATCACAGTATATAAGTTATTCTCGAGTTATTGTTGTATAATTGAAATAACAAAGAAATAAGATGTTGAATAAGAAAGGAACTAGAAAGAGGGTGGTGAAAACATTTCCTCTTCTTCGGGTTCTTCATTTTTATTTGATCAAAAGGGCTCCATAGGATGGCTTTCTAATCAATATAAGGCCTCTATATTGAAGATAGGGAAGCTCAAAGAATATTTTTGCAGTGTTTCGTTGAGCCAAAATGCTTTGAGGTTGTGAATTAGAGGGAAGGGGGAGTTCCCTTTTATAAGAGGGGTGACGGGAACCTTTGGAAAAGCTAGAAATATTGTTTTATAATAAATTAATAATCAGATTCTAATGGCTCAAAAGTTGATAATTTAAAGGTTCAAGTGGTTATAGGTTGAAATATACTGATCCAATATCTTTTAGACTGTTTTCTCTAACTATATTAAAAATATCATTTATATTTAACTCTTAGTTAAATAGTTTGACATTTACCATGTGTGTCTATATTTTTATATTATGTAGTTAGAAAACATACTATATACCTCCAAGAGACCCTAAAATGGTCCACTAATCATACACCTATCATTAAATAATTACTTTGGACAATCCTTATGTTTTTAGGAATAGAATATCAATTAATTATATAATATTTGTTTTAAAAATTATTATATGTCAATTTTGACAGTATTCAATAATTAATTTTTTAACTTATTAATAACATTATTAATTAGCCCCAAATTCATTTAGGCAATCATAACATGTCATATTAAATAATAAAATTAGTTTATGTCATTAAAACGTTCAAATTATATTTATTTTAACATTTATAATACGAATAATTGGATTCATTCAATAATAAAAAAATACTACATCATTAATGTGTCATAAATAAATTAATTTATATAATTTTTAAAAATTATAAATAAAATAATATTATGTAATAAATAATTTTATCTTTATAATGAATATTTATAATATAATTTATCTTATGTATTACCTTATATAAAAATGTTACAGTAATTAATCTTTGAGTTCAACATTTTTAAATCTTCTATGAATTCAAAAATAAAAAATGTCATAATCTAATCAAAGTGAACCAAAATGATAATATTTTATTCCTAAGGATGTTTTTGTTTGAGAAAATTTTTTCCAATACAATAAGTATATGTGTTATGGTAATATTAATATCATATGTACCCTTGAATACTCGATTTAGTTTTTAATGTTTTAAATAAAAGTGAAAAAATATTATTCACCTAAAATAATTTTTATCTTATTTAACCACATTTTTCACCTTGATATTAACTATGTCTCTTGGTTATTTGAAATTACACTTACAGAAGTTGTAAAATTATGTTTTACATTAATTTCCAAATTCTCCTAGGAGATGGGTTAAAGATGGTGAGAAGTTAAAAAAAATTTATATATCTAAAATTATTATAAACTAACTCGAATTAATTAAATTGAACATATAATAGTATTATGTATCTATTTTAATGTTAATTAAATTTAAATAAAATTTCTGTTTTAAATTGTAACTTAGTTTTTTTAACTATTCATAAAAAATTGAATGTCTTCATGATGACACCAAAAAATCACCCTAAGATAATTTCGATATTATGAACAAAAAAATGAAGTCAATTTTGAATGATATAATTTATAAAATTTCAAAATGTGAGTATTAGTATTCATAACGGCAATTCTGATTGATTGTGGTGTGTGTTAGAACTCGAAGGTTTGTACAACACACGCTATTGTATTATTCAAAGAGAAGCGTACTGTGGAAGCGTGGGGTTTTACAACCACATTCATCTTGAATATAATAAAAACTTGAATATAAGTGAACCAATCATTTAAAATCACGTAAACTAACAAGTCCGAACAATGAAATTGATCCATAAAAAATAATGACCGGTTTGAATGAAATAATATGGGTTATAATAAGTAAATTACATATAGAAGAGGTTATGAACATATTAATTAATAAGCCTATTTTTTTATTCAAGTATTTATTAACAAGTGGAGAACATCAACATATTTAAGGTAAGGTATCCTCTCTTGTTCACTGTTAATCAATGTTGTTCTCTATGCAATAGCTTCTTGTGTATTACGAAATGATGGGGTATGTTTATGCAACTCCACCATATTTCCCTTTATATTTATAAGTGATGATAAACCCACATTCTTTCTCATAAATATATCTTGGTTACACTCGACACCATTCCAATAAAATTGTAAAGAATTCTACTCAAACATTCTTTGTTCTTTCAGGTTTCCTTATCTTTCATTCAAAATCATGTTATCTTATCTATTTAGTTGAATCTTTTGAATTATTGTTATTTGTGAATGATTATTCTATCAATACTATTTCATCACATTCTATCAGGGATATCCATGTTTTTGAATGATTCTATAATTAGAACTTTCCTATAAGAAAACCTGTTTTGAGGGGACATCCAAATTTTTACCCAAATTTCATGTGCAAACTATCCTATGTTTTATGACACCATTATCATTAAAAAATCCATATTTTTATTATGAAACCATTGTTGTTTCTATTCTGGTTTTATATTAAATAAGTTCCTCTTTTCCATTTGAAAAGATCTATATATTTTTCCATAAAATAGCACAATATTGTTTTAATGCTAATGATTCTAAAATACATTTCTAATATGTTGTAACATCTATTTGAAACCACTTAACATTTTCTATTCATATTTTAGCCTATGAAAATCCATGTATGTTCTAATCCTTTCCTTCCATGGACACTTTCGTGATATGCCCATTGGATATGTTTTATGTAATGATTGTGGTTCCCAATTATTTCCATGGGTACACTTATGTTTGTGTATGGTTGACTTTGTATGATTGTATGTGGGGTAAGAATATTTTTGTGGAAACAATAGTCATGATAATGATGAGATGAGTGTGCCCAGATAGCGCTCCAATGCACTGGGTAAGGTTATGTCTAATGAGATGTGATGTGAAACGGGATTGGTAGTTAGCCTTGACCCATACAAAAAAAATGATTTATGATTCCACCACACATATATGACTCCATGTTTATATGATACCATGATTATATAATTTTATTTCATATGTTAAATGTTTTGTACATGTATATGTTTTTCCTCCTGACTCATGTGTGTAAGTTGTATCCTTTTGTTCATTCCCTTTCTGGGATTTTCAGCTCATCCATTTGTTCATGACTTCCTCAGGGTACCCTATGCAGATGTAAGGGCTCAATGGAAGTTAGGAGCTCATTATGTAGATTAAATAGAGTATTTTTTTAGCCTCATGTTTTTTATTTTATGTACCTAGTCTTCCATGAAACTAGTCATAACGATCCTTGTCTTGTACTCTAATGATTATTTATGCTTAAAATCATGAAATGTTGTATGTAAAAGGCTTGGGTCGCTATAGTTGGTATCAGAGAATGGTATAGTTATTTTTGGAGATTAGGAATAGAGAACCTTACTAAAAACCTTATGGATGATACTATATAATAGAAAATATTCCTATATTTTGGTGAGTATTTAGTAAGTATATTATCAAGAAAATACATCTCTCTCTGGATATGAGCAGGTAGAGGTGGATCCAGCATAGATGTATCTAGGGGCAATACTTAAAAACACCGCTTTTAAGCTACACATGAACAGGAACTGGTGCACGACAATGGGACCTGCTTCACTCTTGATTACGCCACTCCCAAGGGATATGCTTTGGTAGTTTCACGATCTTAGTACAAACCATTTTTATGGGACAGAAAGGCCCATAACAATATATGTTAATAAATAGATCGATGATAACATGGATATAAACCTAAGGAATCACAAGTTGGGATGAACTTATTCTTTATACGTTTATCCTTTAATTTTCTTAGTTTCCTTTTTAGGATTAATAGATAAGTATTCAAGACCTCTAATTATACGTGATTTTACCTAGTTTTTCATAGGAAATAGAAGAACACGTACCAACAACCAATGTGACATGAAATGTGATGATTTCCATAATGTTATGCCTGAGGTGACAGAAGCGGGTGCTCAAAACATCATGGAAGTACATGCCCACCTGGCTCGGGTTATGAATAATAACTTGAATCAGGTGGAACATTCCCCTCCTTCAAGGATAGAGCATGTTTCCATAGAATCCTTCATGCGACAAAGGCCTCCATTGTTTAGAGGGACATATGATCCCATCCTCGTAGAACAATGGATTAACTACATTGAAATGATTTTCCCCATCCTCTAGAGCTCGGATTAAGAGAAAGTTGTACTGACGGTCTATCGTTTTGATGGGGAAGCTAATCAATGGTGCCATTGATCAAGAATATAGCGTCCCAAGATGTAATCAATTCCATATATTCGGTGGAATCCAAGAGGAGGTTTTTCAACAAATATTTATCACTGAACCCTTCATCTCATATTGGAAAAAGAGTTCCTCAGACCCAAGAAAAAGGATGATTAGTCCATCGGGGTGTATGAAGAAAAATTACAAGGCATTCAAGGTATGCCTTTGGATTTGTCATGAACACCTAAAGAATGTTGGATAGCTTCTTTAGCAGAATAATGTCGAGTGTATGAAAAGCATTGGTGATTCGAAAAATCGACAGTTATAAGGACATAGTCTATTGTGCCCTGAAGGATGAAATGGAGATTGTAGACTCTTAGTGATATCATGAGCCCAGTGACAAGAATAAGAAAATGGAAAACAACATTGGTGTTCCGTCAATCAATGCACATGATGGAAAGAAGCCTAACTTTACCATTTTCAAAAATTGTTTGAAGAAGCATCCTAGTAACTGTTTCAAGGGAACCAAGAATTGTGTCAAATGCGGAAAGTTAGGTCATCTGGCCAAGAAATACATAAGAGATATGAAAAATCCTTCTAATGTTGAAGAATAAAGGAATGTTCAGATCAACACTCATCCTACAGTGCAGTTTTACAACTGTAAGGAGCTTGGGCATTATGCAAAACAATTGCCTTAAGATGAAGGTTGTCGGAGGCAATCAACAACAACCTTCAAGGAAACAAGGGATTATGCTATCACTACTGCTGAGGTGGAGTGGGAAAATTATTTTTTGACACGTATGTTATTTATTCATTCAAAAATAGAGAACCTACTATTTGATTCTGGTTCTACGCATTCTTTCGTATCTTTCATGTTTAGTAGAAGTATTAAATCACCACCTCAAAATTTGGAGGAAAAGTTTTTTGTGAGAACAAAAAATGGAGAAATCGTTGCATCCATGGTTTATAACTCCTCCCCGGTTAACATTTGGAGACTAAACCACCCATAAAATCTTTTCATACATCAATTGGTGGAGTTTGACGTTATCATGGGCATGTATTGACTATCTTTGTACAAGGACAACATAAATTTTCGGGAAAGAGATATCACATTCCTCATCCTGAAGCATCCTCTCATCATTTACAAGTGTAAGGAGGAATATGTGTGTCCTTTAGAATCTTCATATCACGTTTGGAAATTGCTTCCTTTTTATCATGCTTATCTAGCTCAAAATATTGGGATGATGGATAGAATCATTTATGAAGACTTGTACATTGTGATGGATTACACTGATGTATTACCAAAAGAGTTTATGGGACTTCCTCATGAACCATAGGTTGAGTTATCAATTGAAATTATCCCTGGATATCTGCCACTCTCAAGAAAACCTTTCAGAATAGCCACCATAGAGATGGAAGAGCTGAAGAAGCAATTACAGGAGAATACAGAGAAGGGTTTTATACACCCGAGTGCTTCACCGTGGGGTGCGCCAATCCACTTCATCAATAAAAAGGAAAGTTCAATTCACCTCTGCATTTATTATTGTGAGCTCAATAAAATCACGATAAAGAACAATTATCCCCTTCCATGGATAGATGACTTGTTCAATCAGCTCCGTGGGTCCAGTTATTTCACAAAGGTGGACCTTTGGTCGGGATATCACCAAAAAAATGTGAGGAAGAATGTTATTCCCAAGAATACCTTTCAAATGAGGTATGGAAACTTTTAGTTCATAGTGATTCCCTTCAGAATCAATAATAATCCACTAATTTTCATGGATTTAATGAATAGTGTCTTTAAAGATTACCTCGAAAAATTTGGTGTAGTCTTTATTGATGATGTTATGATATACTACAAGAGCAAGGAGTAACATTAGGAGAATTTTACAACTGTGTTAATGTCATTAAAAAGGGAGAAGTTGTATGAAATTTATAGTAAATGTTTGTTCTAGATGGAGGAAGTATCATTCTTGCAGCATGTTATCACCACCAATGGGATATCTGTGGAACCTTCCATGATGAAGGTGATTGAAGAGTGGTCAAGGCCAACTTCTGTAACGATGATCCGCAACTTTTTGGGTCTAGATGGGTATTATTGAAGTTTTATGAAGAACTTATCATGATTGTCAAACCCAATGACCAAGCTAATAGAGAATTGAGTAAAGATTGTATGGAAACATGAATGTGAATACTGTTTCAAGGAGATGAAAGAGGCTTATCACTGCGCTAGTACTCACACTCCCTAGAAGTGGAGAACTCTTTGTGATGTATATTGATGCTTTTTAGAAGGTCTTATGCCATGTGATAATTAAAAATGATAAAGTGGTAGCCTATTCCTCAAGGCTGCTGCAAATCCATGAGATAAACTATCCAATGCATAATCTGGAGTTAGCAGATGTGATCTTTGCATTGAAAATTTGGCGGCATTATCTCTATAGGGAGAAGAGTGAGACATATACTGACCACAAGAGTCTCAAATAAATATTAAAAAAAAGAGCTTAATATCCTCCAGCAAAGATGGATAGAGCTCATCAAGGATTACAACTGATAAATCCACTACCATCCCAGTAAGGAAAACAAGGTGGCATATGCTCTATGTAAAAAGGACCCTCCATCTTTATCAATGATGAGAATTGAAATGGATTAAATATTCATTAATTTTCAAAGGATGGTCATGGGAAAAATTAATGGAGGAATTCCATCAATCCGGTCGCAAATGATTTCTCAACCATCCCTCTTGGTGAATATAATGAGGGATCAAAGGAAGGATGTGGAAATTAATAAATATGGTGGAAGCTGTTAAAAATGGGGAATCCTTTGATTTCAAAATTTATGAGGAAAGATTTGTATGATTTGGGACTAGATTATGTGTACCATCCGATCTAGAGATAAATATAGAGCTATTGAATAATGTACATAACTCAACCTTCTATATTCACCAGGGAGCACAAAGATGTATCGAGATCTCCGTGAAAAAATTTGTTGGGAAAATATGAAAATGGAGATTGTCAAATATACCTCAATGTACCTTGTATGTCTGCAAGTTAAGGCTGAGAGACAAAAGTCTAAGAGAATGATGCAACAACTACCCATACTAGCATTGAAGTGTATGAACATTACCATGGACTTTGTCCCTAGACTTCCAAATACATCTAGGGTAAATAATGCTATTTGGATCATTGTGGATCGTCTTATGTAGAAAAATAACTTTATCGTCATTCGAGAGAATTTATCATAGGATAAACATGCACAGATTTACATCAAATAAGTGGTAAGGCTACATGGAGTACGACTATCACCTGTATCTGAACATGATCCAAGATTCAGCTTGATGTTTGGGAAAAGTCTCTAGCATGCTCTTAGCAGTGAACTGAAAATCAGTACTACCTATCACCCTCAGAAAGATGGCCAGTCTGAGAGAACTACTCAGACGTTGGAAGACATGTTGAGAGAATTTTATATGGAATTCAAAGGAGGATTGGATAATCATCTTCCTCTAGTTGAGTTCTCTTATAACAATAGTTTCCAATCGAGCATCCAAATGACACCATATGAAGACCATTATTGGAAAAGGTTCAACACACCATCAATGTTGGGATAATGTAGGTTAGAAAAAGTTGTTAGGACCTTAAATTGTTGAAGAAATGGTAGAGAAGGTAATACCCATTCAGTAGCATATCAAGGTAGCCCAAAGTCGACAGCAGAGTTATGCAGATAACTATCGACAAGACCTTGAGTTCAATGTTGGAGTATGGGATTTCTATTCATATCTCCATTTAATAAGGTCATGATGTTTGGGAATAAAGTGAAGTTATGTCCCAGGTACATCATCCCAATAGATAAACTCGATTGAGTCAGAGATATGTCATATCGACTGGCACTTCAACATACAAAGGCAAAATTACATGATGAATTTCATGTACCCCTCTTAAAAAAGTACAGACCAGTCCCTTCACATGTACTCTCTTCAGATATGGTTCAGTTGTAGGATGAACATTCCTATGAGAAGCAGCCTGTGAAGATTGTGGATCATAGAGAGAAAGTTCTACGCAACAATACTACTCATCTGGTCAAGGTACTATGGAGGAACCACAAGAATTAAGAGGCAACATCGTAACTGGAGGAAGCAATGAAGGAAAAGTACATGCATGAGTTTTTTTCATTGAATGTAAAATGAAATTTCGTGGGAGATATTTTTTAAGGGGGGAATAATGTACCCACCCAATTTTTTTAATTGGAAATTCCCTTCATATAAATATTCCATAAAAACACATTAAAACATAATATAATGAACTGCTAATTGATAAGTGACCTTTAATCATAATTTTGTCACATCAGTGTTTGGAATTTCGAAAATCTGACATACACAGTTTCAATCAGTATGTTTTTTGGAGTCTGATATGAAAAACATAATTTTTGTTAAATAGTAACCTACCCTTAAGAATAGAAACCTACCCTTATGAATGTTGATATATCCAAATGAATAGTAACCTCAACTATGATAGTATAATAATATTATTGATGTTGAAAGTAAGACATACCTATATTTTAGAATATGTTAATGTGTGTTTTAAAAATACTTTTTGATAATAAATTATGGTTTTAATTAAATATTAAAATAATAATATTTGGAAAATAATTTTTTATAAATGGACTTCACTTTGGGATTCATCATGTTGAAAAACGTTTGGTGTGAATTTTTGAGATTTTTCTGAAATACATGATTTTTTTATGAATAGTAAAATACTGTAATTTACAGTATATGTATATTATAAGTTAAATAGACTATTCCAAGAATCATTACTGACGTCACCAAACTGGATTCAAATTCACATGACCCATTTTCTATTCTTTGTATTGGAATAGTTACTATTTCTTTTCTCATGAAGAATTAATAATTTAATGATTATAATATTGTGAAATCCCTCCTCTCTTCCACTATAAAAATCCTCCTACACTCCCTCTTCTCTTCACTCCTCTCCAGAATTTTTCCTTGACAATATCCTTCTGAAATATCTCCCCAAGATCCCTGACCTCGTCCAAAAGCTCTCAGAATCCTCAAAATACCAAAACCACTCCCTCTAAGAGGTTCTCAAAGGAGGAGGTCTCAAGAGGTAAAATTCCTCTTCCCGATTTCTTCTATTCTTTTAAGTTATTTTCTATTTATTTAATTCCTCACCTACCTTCACCATTATAGTATGATAAATCCAATAACATAAATATAATGTAATGTTTTGATGCTAATGGTATATTTTATTATCTTCTATCTTTTCCCCACCCTTTTATTTGAATAAAATGAAACGGCCGTTTGAGATGTTCTAATTTAGCTCATTCTAGGTCAACAATTTATCAATTTATAACATTATCTTTATTTCTGTTCATGAAACCATTTGTTCTATGGTTGAACCAGATTACTTTAAATTTAATATATCGTATTTTTGGTTCTTTAATCCATTTGTACAAATGGTATTAAATTATAAAGCAAAACAAGTTCTTTGTAATCAAATCCCTAGTTTAAAAAAACAGTTATCACTATAGTTATATATATAAAAATTTGATATCTCTCTATGTAACCTAATTAATATTAAAACCATGTAATATAATTGATGTTCAATAAAGAATAAAACATTCGTTCTGGACAACCACATTCATCTTTCATATAATCCAAACATGAATATAAGTGAACCGACCATTTAAAACCAAGTAAACAAACAAGCCCAAACAATGAAATTGAACCTTATAAATAATCTAAAAGGATTTTAATGACATAAAATGGGTAATAATAATTAAATTACATATAGAATGGGTTCTGTAATTATTAATTAATAATCCTAATTTGTTTATTCAGGACTTTAATAAAAATTGGAGAACACCAATAGATTTAAGGTAAGGGATCCTCCTCTTTTTCACTCTTAGTCATGATTTCTCTCTATGATATAACTTTTTGTGTAATAAAAAATGATGGGGAATGGTTATAAACCTCCCCCCGTACTGCCCTCTTGATTTATAAGTGATTAGAATCCCACTTTCATTCTCATAAATCCCTATTGGTTACTGTTTCATGCTGGAATCAGGGATGACCTCATTTGTTTAAGGTTCAAACATTCCAATTGGTTTCTAACGGGTTTGTTCATAGAACCGGAAACATCCAATGATTCTATATCCATTTGGACCTACATTCCAATGGTAGGTTACCATTAGTTGTGGACCGATGAGGCTTAATAACTTTTGTTGGTCGAGAGGATGGGAGGTCGGACACATCACACCTATTTGAGGGGAATTATTGTCAACTCTGGGACTCTCTTTATAGATTTATGTTATGTTTGTGAATCCTTATTTAATTACCAAATATGAAAATGATCATTCTTTTAGATATGAAAATCATTGATTGATATGTATTATATTTACGGAATCTTTTATATGTATTTGAGGTTCTTCATCGACAGAGAATCATCTGTATTTGTTAGAGATTCTTAGTAAATGGTATCGTTCAATACATTAAATAGTGATATTTTGGTCATTATGATAACCATAATGGTATTAAAGCCACTCGGTGTGGAACATGAAGTTTATTGTCATTCAGAAAGACATGGGTTATTTTAGAGTTGGGATCGTACCCGCAGATACGTTACCTAGGTATCCTTGTTTTGAAAATGAATCAGAACCCACATAGTTAGAGTAAAGATGTATGAGGTTTATGAAAAGTTAATAGATCAAAGAAATATTTCATAATTACTTTTATGCTATAATCTCACGTGATTCATGCTGGGTGTGAGAAACAAGAGGTATTGGTAAAATCAGACAATTATTCCATGAAAGATGCAATCATCAGAAATAATGTAGGGCTTATGTATATATGACTTCCCAAATAGATAAGGATTGGGATTTACATTAGGGAAGAAACCCAGGAAGAAGTTCCATTAAGTTATATGCTTTTTATGATGATTTGGATACATAACATAGGGCTTACTCCTGATAAGGATGCCCAAATTAGAGGGGACTTATGATTGGGTTTTACTCATGAGGAGGAAGACCATATCAAAATAAATTATGACTGGTTAATAGATATTATGACTAGGGATTATTCTGGAAAAGGAGGCCCAGGTTAAAGGGACTTGAGAACTAGGGCTTATTCTTGAGAAGATGGCCCATGATAAAGGGAATTATGAATGGGGCATACTCATAAAGAGGAGGCCAAAGTTAATGGATTTTGGAACATGGGGCTTACTCCTGAGGAGGATGCCCATAATTTGGGAACTTGGGGATTACTCCTAAAGAGGATTCCCATGAATTAATAGAATTTGAAGACTGGTTCATACTCTTAAGGAGGAATCCCACGCTAGGGGACTTGGGGCTGACTCCTAAAGAGGATGCCCAAATTAAGAGGATTTGAGATTGGAGCTTACTACTAAGGAGGATTCCCAAATTAAGAGGATTTGAGATTGGGGATTACTCTTGAGAAAGATGCCAATGTTTTTGAAATTGGGACTGGATCATACTCTTGAGGAAGAGCCCAGGTTAGAAGATATTATCATATTAAAGGATGAGGTTTAAAGAATTAATTCTATAACCATAGTACATAAAGATATGTAAATCACAATTTTTTAAGAGATTTTCTACAGAATTCCTTTCAGATAAGGTATACAAAAAAGTAACCATGCTTGAAATGGATTTTAAGATGGTTTTGAAGGCTAAATCATGAAGAGGATAGTTGTATTTGAATAAGAGAGGCGAATGAGCTGGAGGGGCACCCAAAAAGAGGTAGGCACACAAGTCTTGTTGGGGCGCACAGGTACAGGTCGCACAGGTATACCTGCGCAATAGATGTATACATGTGAGGCGCTCATCCCATAGGGTAATACAATGATGAAACATGTCTCCTGCACTTAGTATTAAACCAAGAGGCTTACAAAATGGTGGAACATAGGTTCTGTTGGAGGGATTAGGCAGCGCACATGTGTCTTCATTTTCTTTATAATGGTTAGACACTTAGGCGCGCAGGTGTTGATGAATTATAACACTTTGGACTTTTTTCCCCGGTTTAGATATTCCATTTTAGGTAATAAATTACCTTAGAATTGTTCGGAAGACTTCTAGAAGAGACTAGGGCACCGGGAGCTGAAACATGAGTTTCTGGATTTTTCACTCTCAAAATGGGGGGCCCACAAGGGGTATTTATATGCACATGAAGACCATGGGTATAAATCATATAGGTCACTCAGGTCACCTGCGTGCCCTATATGGGGCGCACAGGTACCATGCGTGACCATCTTGGAACCTGCACGACCCATGCTGAAGCAAATACTTGTTCATGACCGTGTTGATTTTTTGATATTTCTTCAAAGGGTGAATCATTTTAGCTCAGGTATTCCCATTTTTTAGACGTTAAAATCTGTGACGGAAAGGAGCATAAACAAAAGTCCCCCCTCATAGTTCAATCCGAAAGGAATGAGGATGTGACACTGAGGTGATGAAGAAAACCAAGGAACTTCAGCGCGCAGGTTCGGAGTGCGCAGATATCGAAGCGCATGTGAGAGGCACGTAGGCTTTGGCGCACCGGGGTGTGGTCTGGAATATAAATATGCGGCCATTCCCATGCAAAGCACTCGTGTTTTAAAAGTTTGAGCTCTAATCGTGCAGGTTTCTCTCATTGAGTAGGTTGTTGATTTTCTGTGGTTTCATTGCGTCTGTTCATGTCGTGCTACATTAGAGGTATTTTGACCTGTGTGGTGATACACACGCACGAAAACCTGTGCGACAATGTTACACCTGTGCACTAACTTTGTACAAGCGCGCCTTAATTCCTTATCCATTTGTTCATATTTCTTCACAAATTTATGAATAATTAAATTACTTAAAAGTTAAATTATACGTCCATTGTGAAGATACAATAGCTCCTAGAAGAATTGGAAAGACTGATGAACTGGAGTGCAAGTGAATTGATGATATGATGAATGTTGTCAACCATGTTTACTATATATTATGTAATAGCACTCTCCCTAATTTGGCTAAATATTGAAGAAGTACCATCGTATCTTTCCCCAGAGCATCTACATTCCTCTGTATGGGCATGGTCATCTACAAGATGTCAACATTCTAGAGGCAATCAACTACCTCCCCCATTCATGGTTTCAGAATTACACCTATTTTCATCAGCTTATATCTTATGTGGAGGAGCATTTGCAAATACTGGAACAATGGGGAAGGCCTATATGATGCATCATAGACCTTGTGTTCCAGATCGAAAACCTCACATGCATGAGCTGCAACCACATTGTTATCCTTCAATCTTCTGAAATTCTCAGATGGATCAATCCAAAGGCTAGAAGAAGTGTTGGGACTTCCGTCCTGGAGGAGGTGTGAGGCCAACATGGATGTGGTCATATTGGGTGCGAAAAACCTATGAAGAGTTTGTTGAGGATTTTAAATGAGCTTTAATATAAGAATCCATCTGGGATGGGTAGACATATGTTTACAAGAATGATGAGTTTGACTAGAGCTAATCAGCCACTGGATCCCAGAATCCAATTATTTCCCACTGAATCATAGAGAAGTAGGAATCATTTTGTGGGATGTATACAAGATCTTTGGGGCACCAATTTTGGGTGACATGTATGATGAATTCATCCCTCCGAAGGTTACTTGGAATATCTCCGAGCAGACTCCGGATTTGGCCTAAGAAATTATTGAAAATCATCTACAAGCTCATGAATTACAAGATCTCCAAAACTAATTCTAGAAAGTATATTCATCCAGAGGAGTGGATTGATATGTTTCTTACCAATAAGGAGGGGGAGTGGCCCACCTATACTCATCCTACTATTTTCCCCAAAATAGAGAAGAGGGGTGCTCCTGACACATTCTGGCCGACTCTAGAAGGAGGAGAATTCGATACTTGTGGTACAGAGTGGATCAGAGAATCCAAAAAAAAGACCTGTATTACAGGAATTTTAGCCTTGTGGCTCATTGTTTATCTTCTTCCAGTCAGAGATTCAAAGTGAGGCATCAGGACAAGGACTGTCGTTGTGGCGGCCAAGTTGGCTGAGAAGAAAATGGTTGGGTTGGCCACCCCCATTTTGGCGAAGATTCACAGGAGCATACTGCATTTCATTAAGGGTATGTCTCCTTTGAGAATAGGGGGACCATTCTAGGTTTTTTGGGTATGGATCGCCACTCATTTTAGGACATATAATGTCCAGAATGGAGTACAGGTTCCTGGATGTTCTTTCAGGCCATCGGTGCAAGCATTTTATAGAGTTGCTATGTTAGCTCTCAACATATATGATATGAAGGTGAGGGTGAGCTTGTACAAGGAATTCAATTTATTTTCTCATCGAAACACGCCAATCGGGCGGTTTGTTGGTGATGGAACCGCCAGTCTGGAATTGATATCATACATGATGGATTTCATTGACGGTGTACTATCCACTACGATTGAAAAAAAGATTATATGTGAGGCTTATGCTCCATACAGGTTTGCACACCAATTCACTTGTCTGCAGTAGACTGTTGTATCCCCTCTTGTGCATGTCAGGTCAGAGCAGCATTCGATGGTTGCCCGAAAACTATGGTTGTGACATCTATGGAGAGGACTGGGGCAGTGTGTGATCTAATAGTAGATAAATCGGTGAGTAACTTGACTATAAGGTATGTCGTGAATTGGATAACATCATACCCTGAAGGGGTGTTGAATTGTTTGATTTATCTGGTGGGGAAAAGGAAAATAACGGTAGAGAAAGAAACCCTTCATCAAGAAGGTGACGCTTCCCCACCTGGAGCTTATTCACCAGGTTCCCCACCTAGGGCTGACTCGCTGGATTCCCAAGATGGGGATTATGAGGCACAACATGCGGCAAAGCGGCCTTGTCCCAGCTATAATCCCCCTGTAAGAATCAAGAGACCAACTCTATCGACTCCTAGTGAGTTATTTCATTGGGGAAATTTAATCACCATTACTTTATAAAGAAACCAGTATTATTTTATTATCCTTTATCTATAGTTGCAGGAGCTGGGTAGAAGTTAATTTCTATGATTTTAGGACCCTCCTCATATCCTTCTGGTACACATGAAAAATATTTACCACCAGAGGCTGTCTAGACATGGCGGAGTATATATTACAATACTGAAACCGCTTAGTTGGATTTATGCGATAGGATACACATCCCTAGAACTGAGAATATTCGGGCTTCTACTGATATTTGTTTCGAGGATAATCTCTATGAAGTGCGGGATTATATCCGAGAGCTAGATATGCTCATAAATTCCATTGATTATTCCATTTGTTTCACCATGATGGTGAAGGAAATGATAGATCATGGCACCACTGTGGGAATTGGTTGTTCTGGAGAGTAGGAGTGGCATGATTACATGGCTCCTGAATATGTAATATTCTTTTCATGTTTTGTTTTCAACATGATTTTAGTGAAATCATTATTACTCAATGAAATCATTTTCTTCATCCTAAAGCTTGCATTGAAAGGAACTGCTAAGGATCCTTCACCAGAGTATATCCCTGGTTGAACTGCCATCAGGGCTAATGAATCTCCTCACGAACCGGGTGAGACATATCTAGGCCAGTAAGCCATGAATGAATAACATGAAATGTATTTTCAATCTCCAATACCTGTATTTGGAGAGGAGAATGTCAACACTCCCAAAAATCCAATGAAGAAAAATTATCGAAGGAGGATGTCCACAACAAAACTTTTCATCAGTAGTGGTATGTCATTTGAATAGTCATGAGTCATAACCCATGAAAATTTATCTCATACATCTTGGTATTATAGGGGCTTCATCATTTTTCCCTTTGAGAGAGAGGACTGACCCACCTCTAGGAACAACAGAGGGTGCTGGTGAACAATCCCAAGTTCATGTTGGCTTGGCTGCTCCTAAAGAGGAACCAACATCTATTCCCAGTACCGCTCTTACTGCTACTACAAGAATAGAAGAGACTTCTTCTGGTCAATTAACAATGCTTCATGAGTTGTTGAATGAAACATCAATTGAATTTCGTTCTGTGATACTTTAGGTTCAACCCTTTCACTAGTGCTTTTGGCGGACATTGCAACCAATTATTCAATTTTATATGAAGAAGCTGCCTAGTGTCAGAGGCTACTGAATGGGGGTCACCAAGAAGATGTATCAAATGCTCCCATTAGTGAGACTAACCAGGAATATGAGATATAATTAGATTAAATGATGAAACATGGATTATATTTTGAAGAAATTTTCGATCCAGTTAAATTACAATGTAAATTAGAAGATATTGGACGTGAGTGATATCCTTCGTCCTATTAAAATAACAACTTAATACATCTCAGACCATGATTTGTTCAAATGTGCAGTTCCATTTGAACAAGATACCGAATTGCCAATGCCTAAAGTTTCTACAGGCAACCCCACTATTACAGAGACATTTGCTCATGTGGAGCTTAACCCAAAAGAGCTTCATGAAATTCATCCTGCAAATCCAAATGAAGCCAGGAAATATGGGTATGAGCCTTCTCATGTTGGTGATCTACCGTTGGGTAAGGGATAAAAATATTTGAGACATTACTTAATTTGCAAGACATCCAATCAACTTTTATTATCTTTAGAAACTAACAAAAGCATTCAATTGATTATGCAGGTCCATCAATTTTAGAGGCTAGATCTGGAGGTGAAGCCTCACCCTCCACCCCAACGGGAATATAAATTTATGTAACAGGTGTATGGGGGAAGGAGTAGAACATGTAACTTCACTATGTGTATTTATCCTAGATTATATTCCCCCCTGTGATAGTGATGTTGAGTCAGACCCAGAGATACAAAAGGCACTCTAGTTTTCATTACTCTAGGCACGAAAGAACATAAGGAAGATCATAACTGTAGTTCCTCTAGAAGAGCTGTCATAAAAGATCCCCCATCTTTCATCAATGTACTTCATGCTGGGACTTGGTGATTTTGGATATCAAGGGATCCATGCCACGGTGAAACAGGTTATTTTAATAAGGGAGAAGGAGTAGAAGTACCATAAATATTTGACCAGAGTAAGGATATTCGCCAATAATATAGAATTTAAGGCTACAGTATCCGTAGATGAGGTTGATCATGGTTCCAAGTTGAAGGAGCTGAAGCATAAGATCAGGGAGAAGTTTGTCCAGCAGATGCATCATCCACAACATTTAGATGATGTTAATGGGTAACATGACTATATTAACAACTCATTGGATGAAGTTCAACTGAATGGTAGGAAAGCCCTCACAGATTCCAAGAAAACACTCCATCAAGCTAAAAAGAGTGAAGTTGGTTGACTGCATGAGCTTCAAGTGGCTGCTGATGATGCTCGAGATGCTATAAATCAAATGATGATTTATGTTGAAAACCATTTTTAACTATTGGAAAAGAGAAGAGACCCTAATTTGTGTATTTCCTTCTAAATATTGTGCATCATTGAAGAATACTATCATCCTCAATCATTTGTGCATGCCTTATTTTTCTACCTACTTTAAATTTTTACCAAATCTAATGGGCCTAGTAAGCATAGTTGGATTTTTACTAAAATTATAAAAATAACCCTACAAACATTGAATCATTTAACTACTCAATATTAACTAAATTATATGAAATGTATGTTTATTGAGCTGGGACTTGACTTTTGATCAGAGTTACCTTGTCTTTTGTGGGCAGTTAAATGTCATGCACATTGGACATAAAAAAGGGTAATTTTTAAGGTAGAAATAGCTTTGACTGAACGGATTAAAATTTACTAAATTCCTTGATAATTTATCTGAAAATATATTACCACACTCAAGTGTGAGAGAAAACATGTAAACGAAGACATAGGAAATTTTTAATCTGAGGAATTCTATGAAAAAAGGGCTAAAAGGCATTATAAGAAGTATTTACCAAGAATGAAGATACCAATATTTAACAAACCTGTTAGGGGGCTGAATTATGCAGGGCCACTTAAGGGAATTCACTGCATAATCAAATAATTGCATATTTTGGATGAAAGTTCCATTATTTAGACTAATTATGCATGGTTGCCTAAGGGCATGGGCTACATAGTGAGGCAAAGTAAATTTTAGAAATTTAAATTTCTACTGCTAAAATGCTAGTGGAAGTTTATGGAGATTCAAACTTTCTAAAGAATAGTGTTTGTTGTTTGGAGAGAGGTACCTGAATATGGAGAGGATATTTCGAATCATGTTTGTCAAAGAGTTGGATGAATTTCAATCCTACGAAGGTCTGACCCAATCAAATTTAAGGGAAATACAAACCATAGACATGAATACATTCCGATCATGGAATAGTGTATGGGACAAATATCTTAAGGATGGCTATTTATGAGGGGCCCCACTTATTTGTTATTAAGAAAACTAAAGAAAAACAAAGTTTTCTTCAAAATAATGAAGATACCATTATTTGAAAAACAGTTAGGGGGTTTAATTTTGAAGGGCTACCTAAGGGAATTGGCTACATAGTCAAATAATAGCATCTTTTCGATGACAGGTCCATTATGTGGACTCTTTATTCAAGGCTGCCTATGGGAACATGCTGCATTGTTAGGTAAAATAACTCTCATAAAATGGAAATTTTATGACTAGGATTCATGAAAGGGTTTATGGAGATCTAGAGGTATTTAAGTTAAAAAATAGGATGCATAAAAATTGGCATTTTCCAACTTATGTAATGATACACAGACCAATGTTAACCATAATCATGTTTTGGATGGGTCCTGAATTAAGATGTTGGACTTCACTACATATCTCATTAGAATGAGAATAACGCCAAATTTATATCTTTAAATACAATTTAATGTCATGTGGAACGAGAGTATAGGAGATCTATGTTTAGGGTCATACAACATGTACCATTATAAGGAATATATAGTATGTGTTTTATAAACCTAATGTGAATGAAGACCAGCGTTTTCATACAACATTCATGTTTTCACAGGGGGGGGCTTTTCAGCCAAGGGAATGAAAGTGAAATTTTGGGATTGGACCGAAGGCATGGGGATAGATTATAGGGATGCTCAAAAATTCCTACGTATCCCATAAGTATGGGAATCAAGTCGCACGTAGTTCTTGAAATACCCTCTGTACAAATTTGGTTCGTAAATATGAAGGGTGAAAGGGGACTTTAGTGCAATGATGGTTTGACCCAATATAAAAGGATCGAACATTGCCATGTATGGACATAGTCTTATGATAACTATATTATTTGAGATAAATGTAAATAATGATTCCCAATCAGTTGAGGGTGTTAAAGACTGTTGTAGTTTATTGTCACACACGACAAAATATCTCTATTTTTTAACGTCATATAGAAAGGAAAAAGGTGAAACAATATGAAGATACTGATTCTGGGGGAGGATTCACAAATAAACATCGTATGAGATAGAGGTGAACCGATGTGGAGAGATTAGTTTTGGGCTTGAACCTCAGGAGGTTGCCTACGAACCCATCCTTGAATGGAAGGATCAAAGTCCGCATAGTTCATTTGATGAATGAATTTTTGACCATGTTATTTTTGAGGAAAACGATCATAAATGAATGTGTTGGGACATACACATGGTTATCAGCCTAGAGAATGTGTTATGGTTGAAGTTTAATCTATGCTCATGTGATTCATACTCAGTGTGAGAAAAAAGAGGTATCGACAATCCTAACGATGCACTGTTTAATGTCTTGTTGGACATATACGAAATGAACATATTTTAACGTCATGTTGGAGAATGGGGGACTATGCTGTTTAATGTCAAGCGGTAAGGACAAAAGAGGGGGTTTTATTGTTTAACATCATATAACTACGACGAAATAGAAGATTATTAAGTTTAATGTCTTGCAGTAAAGACTTAAGGGACTGTGCAGTTTAATGTCATGTGGAATGGAAAACATTGTTTAACATCATGTTGGACAAAAAGGGACAATATAGTTTAGCATCATGTTGGATGATGGAGTGTTGTATAATATAGTGTCATGTAGCTAGGAAATATTTGGGACTTTTTCATGGTTTAACGTCATGTGTGACGAAGAGGTGCACAGTTTAACACCATATAGCCTAGGCCGATGGTTATGCAGTTTAACGTCTTGCTAGAAATAAGATACCTCTTTACAGTTTAGCATCATTTTGCTATGATGTATTACTATGCAGTTTAATGTCTTGCTATGAGGAAAATGGAGGTACAGTTTAATTACATGTTGGATGATGGCACAGTTTAACACCTTGTTGGATGATGTTGAGAATAGAGTATGGTCATATACATAGACCGAAATGATGTATTTGTGCTATATAAAATACTTCATCGAAAATCTTGCATTTGTTGGATTCGTGATGAGTTTTCCATCCATTGATATTAAAGAATAACCTCCATTGGAGTAAACCATATGTATTGGGTAATGCCATTCCCACTTTGGCTCAAGCATGGGAGATTTCTTTCCTAGTATCATTGGAGTTCGGAGAACAAATACCAATTCTCCCTGAATGAATAAACAAAGATGAACGTGTTTTTGAAAGCTCATTCTATTCGATTCTGATCGACCTCAAAGGGATACAGGGGGCATAATATTTTCTCATCTAACCATTCCAATTAAACCATTCTCTTTTGATATTGTTCATCTATAGATGACTGGTCACAAATGGATACTCTATGCTAAAGTAATTGAACATCAATGGGCAAGACTACCATTGTTCTATATATAAATAAATATAGAGTAGACCACGTTGTAGTGCATGTGGTGGTTCGATAAGCCCATATAGTATGAAATATTTTATTAGGCCATGAATTTTTATCTTTATCAACCATATTTTGTAGTATATTTGAAAGAGTCTTATTGAAGACTTCAATCTTGCCATTTTTTGTTGCATGATACCAAGATGAAAGGTTGGATTTGATGTTGTATTCTTGATATGACCTATTTACGTTGGATGAACATAAGTTGGTTCCATTGTCTGTCAATATGGTATGGGGGACACCGCATTTGGTAATGATGTTAGAATTGATGATGCTAACAATTATTTTAGAACTAACTTCCTTGAGAGGTATTGCCTCTGCCCATTTGGAAATGAAGTCAGTAGCAGTATGTATATACATAAACTGCTTGAATGTAGCTGAAGGGTAAGGTCCCACTACATCCACTCCCCATGTTGCAAATGGACTTGATTATTTAGCAGTATGAAGAAACTATGTAGATTGATCAATGATGTTGGCACATACATGGCCTAAATGACACATCCTCGTGAAATCAACACAATTTTGTATCATTGACGTCCAAAGGTATCCAAGCCTTCAAATTTGATCATATAGTCTATGTTCAGACTGGTGGGCACCATAAACTCATGCATGTAATTCTTTAATGAAATCCATTGTCTCTCCACCATCAATGCATTTGAAGAGATATCCATCATAACCTATTTTGTAGAGAATTTTTTCTGGGTGATCTGGGCTGTCATAAAGAATATAATTTATCACACATCGCCAGATTTGTTCTTTCCCGGCTCTATCAGGTGGAAGTGTTCCATTTTGAAGTTATTCTTTAATAGGTGTCATAAATCCTATTGTATGACCATATAGTTCATAAATGGGACTAATTTGTTTTGGTTTCCTCTATTCTAGTTTGAACATAAGTTGAAAATGTACAACTGTGGGCAATACTGATGGTTGTCTCGTCCCGATTTGGATCTTCTAGAGTTGTGTCGATATTATCTAGTGCATCGGATTTAGCATTTTTTGATCAGGGGACATAAGAAAATTTTGGTTCTGAAGAAAATTCCACCTTTAACTCTCTGACCTAATCATACAAAATAATTAACTCTTCTTTTCTGATGGCATAATCAACATTTACTTGTTTGATTACCAGGTCTGAATCACCTTTCTCCATTAAGTGATTCAACTGTGCTTAAAGCACCAACACCAATCCTGTGATGAGAGCTTGTTATTCCACTTCATTGATGGTACCGGCTTCCCACAATAAGAAATATTAAGATAGAACTGCCTATTCTGGGGAAATAAGTACAATTCCTAACCCAACATTGTTGAATTTAGGATCTTCCATTTTCTTCCCTGTTGGAATTCTAGAAGCACCATCAGAGTACATTTCCCATGGTTGAAGATTATCTTTAATAGAAAAGTCTTCTTTATCAAGAAGTTCAATATATGTAGATGTATCTTCTGTTGGAGGGTGAATAGCATAGAAATCAGATGAAGCTTGTCCCTTTATCGCCTTTTGAGACACATATAGGATTTCCAATTGCTGCAAAATAAATGCCCACCTTACCAGACATCCTGTAAGCATTGAATGACTAAGGATGAATTCGAGTGGGTTATTGTGAGATACCAATTGGACCTCGTGATGTTTCAAGTAGTGTCTTAATTTCTGAAGTGCAAAGATTAATGCTAGGAAGCACTTTTCAATACTTGAATCTCGGGTTTCTGCTTCAAGTATAGTCAGATCGATATGGTAGAGGCTGTTTTCATTCTCAACATCATTCTTATGGGCATGGAAGGCACCCAATGATCTCTCTAAAGATGTCACATAAAGAATAAGTGTCCTTCCATCAACAGGTTACATTAATACCGGTAGAATCAAGAGATATTTCGTAAGAATATTGAAGGCTTCTTGACATTCTTCAGTCCACTATTAAGTGACTCAGTTTTTCATCAACTTGGTGAAGGGTAAACTTTTTCCTGCAAAATTGACAATGAAATAACGATTATGGGATAAGTGTCCTTGATGTCCTCTCAATTCCTTCAAATTTTGATGAGGTGACATACCAAGGATTGAGTTTTTCTTTTCATGATCGAATTTGATACCATGATGGCATATAACAAAGCCGAGAAATATTCATGAGTTTATACCAGAAGCACATTTTAAGGGGTTCAACAACAAATTGTGTTGTCAATGTTTGTGGAATATGATTCCTAAATCATCCAAGGGATTAGAATGTCGTCTGGATTTAATCACCAAATAGTCCACATAACATTCAACAAACTTCCCTAAAAATGGTTTGAAGAAACAGTGCATGTCACGCTGGTATGTTGCGCCCACATTTTTCAGGCCAAAGGGCATTAACTGATAGCAAAACACACATTGAGGGGCTCCGAAGGCTATAGATTCTTCATCTTCTAGAGCCATTTGGTTTTGATTATACCCTAAATATCCATCTATGAAGGAAAGTGTTTCATAGCCACATGTTGCATCAATTATGAGTTCTGTGATCGGAAATGGAAAATCATCGTTGGGACAATGCCAATTAAGATCTCTGAAATAAATGCAAACTCTAATTTGTTCGTTCTTCTAATTCACTGGGATAATATTAGCTGGTCCTTTGGGATATTGAACTTATCGGAAGATGTTAGCTTTGATAAACATATATACCTCAGCTTCAATTTGGGACGTATATGTTGGGGGTGTTCTTCTTGAGGCATTTTTAAATCTTTGATGTTCTTAGGGAAAACCCAAACGATGAGTACAAAAATCAGGATCAATGCCAGGAAACACTGTATAAATCCAATAAAATATACCTCAATTTTTCTTCAAAAAGGAAATATACATTTCCTGCTCTTCAAGATTCATGGCCTCACTAATTAATGTTGGGCGTGGATCTTTTTTTGTATCCAGATTTATTTCTATGAGTTCATCCACAGTGGAAGAGATACCCTCTTCAAATTCTAGAGGAGCATCTATGAGATCTTCCTCTTCTTCTTCAACATGTGTTATTTCTTCTATTTCTACTTGCATAGTAGATGATGAAGCATAATTTCCTTCATCAAGAGGGATGTTAAAATTTGAACATCTTGAAGAAGAGGCTTCCATTCCTGGCCCTGTTGATGATGAATGGCCTTCCTTGGGTAATAAATAGGAGATAATGAATTGAGAATCGACATCATCATTTACCTCTTACATTGATATAAGTTCTTCTGGCCTGGTTGTTGAAGTATAGGATTTCCAGATTTTAGCTGATGAAATTAAGACATCTCCATTTGAGCTTTAATCGTTGCTTGGTGAATCACGAATTTCCCCAATTCTGTCTGGCTTGATTGCCGTAATAAAAATTATGTATGTTTTCATAAGAGTATATGGATTTTGGTCTATCTTGTCAATTTGACTGATTGGAAACACATTATATGTACTCACATGTATGAATGGGTTTACTGGAATCTTTTCCAAACCATATGTAGCATTAACTTTGGTAAACTCCCTTATTGTGGCTCTCTCCTTAAACACCATGTGATAGAATTATGCCTCAATTTATTAAGGTTCACATGTTTTTAATCGGGATTTATCACCATACAATGTACCAATTTGACCATTGAAATAATATTTTATACATTGATGGTATAATAAGGGTATATCTGCAAGCCTATATAGACATGGTATTAGAAAGAAAAATGTTGAAATCTGTGTCATGACGAACAAGCATGAAATATGAATTGGATATAAGATCTCCAAACAGAGTTCTGATTGTTATCTCGCCCATAGGTTATTGTTCATTTTTATCATATCCTTGCAAAATCAGAGTAGAAGGAGATAAGTCAGATTCAGTGAGGACCAATCGATGATGTGTACGAATGGGGATGAGGTTGACTCCTGAACCATTATCAATGAATGCTCTTCAGATGTCTATATCCTTGACCATTCCAGATAAATACAAAGGTCTAATATGTCCATGCACAACATCATCTTAATCTTTATCTGTGAAAGATATCACAACATGTAATTTCTTAGGATTATTATCTACATGGTAGACTTCAGCCGCATCAATTTTAGTGTCAAATTCATAAGGACATGATAAAGCTTCAATGAGTGCCTCCCTAAGAACCTTGGATAGATTCATCGTTTCCAGGATTGATAACTTGGATGGTATATGGGCTAAATGTTTTGAGACATCATATTTTTGATCCAAGGTTATGTGTTTCCCAATAATAACATGTGGTATTTTAGTTGCTTTAGAAGTTCATTCTTTGGAAGTAGATGCATATTGTATTGGGGTAGGAGTTGGAAATACTCCTTACTTTGGAATATTAGACCGAATATGTCAATTTAACTACTGGGAGGAAGAAGTTGTAACCTATAATTGATCCTCCAGAATGACTGTACCAGGACTGAATCTTCCATGTGTGGAAGAACATGCTTGTTCTTGTTGAGCTCGCTGAAGGTCTCTGCCAAGGGTTTCTGCTGCATATACATTTCTAGCTCGAGTAGAATTTGGATAGTGTATTCTGCGATATCCATGTTTTCCTCTGTATCCCTGACCTATGGAACTCCCTCTAATACCTCTTTTTGATATTTGGAATTTAGTCTCATCGAGCTCGAAACTGTGACTGACATAAATATCTGTTAAGTGAATCATATTAAGAGAAACGAAGATCAACTCATTATGTGATGAATACTCTGCCTAATTGGCCAGTTTAGGTTGTGAAATTTGGTGGGGTGGTGCCTGTGACATTGAAGTAGATGGCATTAAATCTCTTAGAGTCAAAGACAACTTGATATTTGACACGATTTCATCTTCTTCTGTTTGTTCAACATTCTTTTAATTATGTTGTTTCATTGATTATTTTCCCTCTCATGAAGAGGGTTTTGCTATGGCATTAATAGCATAAGACACAATAGGTTTCTTCAAATACATTTGAAAAATTTCATGAGTTCGGTTTATTGTTTGTATGATAATCGATACATCATGTTTCTGCGCATTTTTGTATTTGACTTCTTGCCACTCGCCTTCCTCCTATGGATCTGTAGCAGTAACACATGCTACCTGAGCTGAAAAACCATTCAGTTTTACTTGAAGCGAATCAGACATTTATAGAAGGAGGTCATTAAAGATAAAACACTCATGAATGGGATGCCCCAACAAGTGATGAAATGGGAAATAATTGGGAAGTTATTCATTTCTTTCCTTTTTCAACCTTTTCGGCCTTGGAAATTGAACCAAATTATTTTCGAGAACCGAAATGAAGTAATCGAAAACCATTTCATTTCGGAAAGAGTAAACTATGTGTTTCAGATCCTCAAATGGTGTCCTTCAATAAATTATATAGATATTTCTTGGTAATTATGATAACTATACTGGTTTTAAATCCTATTAGTGGGGAACTTGATGTTTATTGTCTTTTATAAGGACATGGGTTATTTCAGAGTTGGTATCGTACCCGCATATAGGCTACCAAGTATCCTTGATTAGAAAAGGAATCAAAACCCACATTGTTCGAGTAATGATGTATGAGGATTATGCATAGTTGATAGCTCAACGAAAGATTTCATAATTTATTTTACTCTCTAAGCTCATGTGAGTCATGCTCGGTGTAATAAATAAGTGGTATTGGTAAGACCAGACAATTATGCCGTAAAAGAGGCAATCATCATAAATAATGTGGGGCATATGTATGTATGAATGCCCAGATAGATGATGATTGGGATTTACTTCAGGGAAGAAACATGGGAACATGGTCCTTAGTGGTATATGTACTTTATGGATATTTGGATAATTAACATAGGGCTTACTCCTAAGAATGATGTCTAAATTAGAGGGGACTTATGATTGGGTTTTACTCCTGAGAAGGATTCCCAAATAAAATGAAATTAATACTGGTTATGTGAAATTATGACTGGGGATTTTTCTAGAAAAGGATTCCCAAGTTAAAGGGACTTGAGAACTGGGGCTTATACCTAATAAGAAGTCCCAGGTTAAAGTGAATTATGACTGGGGAATACTAGTAAAGAGGAGGCCCAGGTTAAGGGAATTTGGAACTTGGGGATTACTCATAATGTGTATGCCCGTAATTTAGGAACATAGGGCTTACTCCTAATGGGGACGCCCATGAATTAAGGAAATTTTATGATTGGGGCTTACTCCTATGGAGGATGCCCAGTTTAAGGGACTTGGGGAATACTCCTAAGGAGGATTCCCAAATTAAGAGGATTTGATATTCTGGATTTCTACTATGGTAGATGCCCAAATTAAGATTATTTGAGATTGGGGCTTACATCTGAGATGGAGGTCCATGTTAAGTAAATTTGTACTGGGGATTACTCCTAAGGAGGAGGACCAGGTTAGAAGATCATCTCATCTTAATGGATGAGGTTGAATGAATGAAATCTCTTACCCTAGTGACATAAATATATGTAAATCACTAGGTTTTATGTGATGTTCTACCAAATTCCATTCAGATAAGGAAGCCAACAAAGGATCCATGCTAGAAATGGCTTTGAAGAGGGTTTTAACGGATAAATCTTGAAGAGGATAGGTGTATTTGAAGAAGAGAGGTGAATAAGTAGAAGGGGAACCCAAATAGTTGTACGCGCATAGGTCCTGTTGAGGTGCGCAGGTACTGGTCGTGTAGGTATACCTACGTGATGGATGTTTACTTGCACGATGCTCAACCCATAGGGTAATACATGGGCGAGACATGCCTCTATGTCTTAGTATTACTCCTAGAGTCTTGCAAAAGGGTAGGACATAGTTATTGTTGAAGGGATTAGGCAGCACGCAAGTGTCTTTATTTTTATGTAAGTTTTAGACACTTAGGCGCATAGGTGTTGATGAATTTCAACACATAGGCCGTGTTTCCCCGATTTAGATCTTCCATTATCGGTATTAATTTACAATAGAAGTGTTCAGAAGACTTTCAGAAGAGACTAGGGTGTTGAGAGATGAAATCTATGTTTCTGGATTTTTTTCCATGAAATGGGGGGTCTAGAAGGGGTATTTATATGCTCTTGAAGTCCCTGGGTGAAAATCATATAGGGCCCGCAGGTCACCTGCACGCCCAATATGTGGCGCACAGGTACCCTGTGCGACTATATTAAAAGTTGTGTGGCCCATGCTGAAGCAAATCCATGTTCATGCCTTTGTTGATTTTTTTATGATTCATCAAAGGATGAATCTAATTATGCTCAGGTATTCCCCTTTTTCAATCGTTATAATCTATGATGGAAATGAGCGTCAACAGTTACACCAGACACCGTGCCGAAAAAAATCGTAACGAATTCTACCAGAACCATCTTTGTTCTTTTTGGTTTCCATATCTTTCATTCAAAATGGTTTTATCTTATCTATTTATATGAATCTTATGAATTATGGTTAGTTGTGATATATTATTATATCAATACCCTTTCATCACATTATTTAAGTCATATATATGTTTTTTGAAAGATTCCATCTGTAGGACTTTCCGATAAGCAAACCTGTTTTAAGGGGACTTCCAAAATTTTTATCCAAATTTAAAGTGCCCACAATCATATGTTATAAGACACCGTTGTCTTTATTAAATCAGTATTTTTATTATGAAAACCTTCTTGTTTCTATTCAGGTTTTCTATAAAATAATTTCCTCTTTTGTATTTAAAATCATCTAGTGTGTTTTCCTTAAAACCACACAAAATTGTTTTGATGCTAATGTTTCTAAAATACATTTCTAATATGTTGTCAATTTCAATTGACACCACATAACATTTTATATTCCTATTTTACCCTATTAACATCCATCTATTTTACAATCCTTTCCTTCCATGGACACTTTCATGATACGCCAATTGGAGATGTTTTATGTCATGACTGTGGTACCCAATTATTTTCATGGGTACCCTTATGTTTATATATGATTGATTATGATTGATTGTATATGGGGTAAGAATATTTATGTGTCAATAATGTTCATCAAAATGATGAGATGGTTTCACCCATATAGAACTCTAATGCATTGGGTAAGGTTAAATCTCATGAGATGCGATGTGAAACAGTATTGGAGGTTAGCCTTGACATGTACTAAAGAAATGATTTATGATCCCAAAAAATTTATATGAAACTATGTTTATTTGATCCCATTATTATATGATTTCATTTCATATGTTCAAGGTTTTGAATATCAATATATCTTTCCTCCTATCTCATGTGCTTATGTTATATACTTATGTTCATTCCCTAACTAGGGTTTTCTGCTTGTCCATTTGTTCATTTGTTCCCCATTGTACCCAAAGCATATGTAAGGGATCAAAGGAAGGTAGGAGCTCATTATGGAGATTAAATAAAGATGTGTTTTTTATCCTAATGTTTAATGTTTAATGTACCTAGTATTCCAAGACACAAGATTTAACGATCCTTGGCTTGTACTCTAATGATTATTAATGCTTAAAATCATTAAATGTTGTATGTAAAAGGATTTGGTCGCTATACATTGTAAACTGAGTCATAGGGGATTTCTATATGGATTTCCATAATTGAGACGTGATCCTTATAACTCTATCTAAGACTATCGAAACTGGTATGACATGTCTCTTTAAATCTTATCATATATATAATTTGGATAGATCATCTACCGTATGAGCTTCACCAATAGGGAATAAATGATCTGACTGGGTGTGTCAATACACTATCACCCATATGTCATCTTGTTTCCAAACCATTATTGGGATACCTATAACAACATCAATAGTTATCTAATCCCATTTCTATACTATAAATGGTAAATTCTAAAACATACCTACTGGTGATTGACTCTCTTCTTTAACTTTATGACAAGTTAAGAACATTGAAATGATCTTATCCACTTTACGTTTCATACCAATCCAACAAAACAATGTGTTAAATTTCTTATACATATTCTGAATTCCTAGATTTATATCCCATCTCAAATTGTTATTGGAATGAAGAAATTGTTCTTGAAAATCCATATATATGACCATCTGATTTTCAAACCACAAAACTGAACTTCCATCAAGTTTCCAGCCCTCAATGATCTCTCCACCCTTAATTTTTGAACTCATAACCAAGAATTATTAATTGTATTTATATTCATCCTTTACCATATTCACCTATTTATAAATCCTAGAAACTGAAAAGAAAAACGAAACATCAACTCAGTCTTCACATTCCACATGCATACCGGCTAAGACTGACATCAAATGCCACAATTCTAAAGATTCTTTTGCTATCTAAGCTTGTAACGTCTTGCTTTGTGTATCTACAACCAAATTTCATTTTCCCTGTGTATAGATGAAGTCAAATTCAAAAATTTGGATATACTATATCAATCTAATTTTCCTTAAATTCAAATACCATTGTGAGAAAATATACTTCATGCTCTTATGATCTATGAACACGATGAAATTTTCACCTATGAGATGGTGTCTCCAAGTATTCAAATCATGGATGAACGAAGCTAACTAGAGGTCATGTTTTGGGAAATTTTTATCATGCAATATCAGCATCCCTGAACCATAAGAAACAACATGGTATCTATTCCTGAGAACCCATCCCAACCCTAATCTTAAGGCCTCATTGTAGAACACATACCCTTGTCCTGATTTTTGTAAATCCAAGATTAGTGAAGATGTAAAAGGAACAGTCAACACATGAATGGACTTCTTAAATTCCTCAATCAACTTAAAAGGAAAATTGTTTTTTGTAATTGACGACTTAGGTGATCATAGTTTTGAGAATCTAAAAACAAAACTCTGATAATAACCATTAAGATAATGAAATCTTCGTATCTCAAAGACAATGTTTGGTAGTTTCTAAGAGAGAACAACTTCAATATTTCCATGATCAAGTAAAACACCTTTTTCAAAAACCAAATGGACAAGGAAACGAACCTCATGTGTCCATATTCAAATATTGAAAATTTGGAATACATTCAACAATCTCTCACGATTTCAAACATTGATTAGATGTTTCCTTGATGGTCATCCCTTCTCCATGAACACAACAATATTTCATCCACAAACACCATAACAAAAGAATCTAGATATTTCTAAAATATTTTATTCAATGATTTCAAAAAATGTTTTGGTTTATTCATTGGACCGAAAGGCATGAATTTATAGTAACAATGTCCATATCTGCATTTGAAAACTATCTTTGGATTATCTTCATTTCAAACTCACAATTGGAGATATCCTAATAGCACAAAAATTTTAGAGAACCACTAGTCTCTCGTCAATTGAACAAACAGATCAACAATACATATAAGTGGGTATCAATTCATTATTTTAACATGTTTATGCTTATAATAATCAAAGCATAGTCTCGAAGATATAATTTTTTTCTTCATGAACCGGACTGGTGATGCCCACATAGATATACTTTTCTAAAATAATCCTTTTCCTTCCAACTCATTTAACAATACATTAAATTAAATTAATTCTATTTGTCCCATCCTATAAACCAGAAGGGATGTATTACTAGTCCCCTGAAGGATATCAATCGTAAAATCCACTTCCCTTATATGTAGTAACCCAAACATGTTCATGGGAAAAACATCAAGACATCCATAGTTGTAATACTAATATTTCTACTATAATAGTCGATGTAATGCTTGAACATTGTCAAGAAATCCATAACAATGATTACATCATAGAAATCCACCTCACAAATCTATAAGTCCAATTTCATCTTAGCTCCATCAATATTTAGAGAACATTCGCTACAAAGGGAAAGACCTACATTCTCTTTCCCCGAGAGAAGTTTGCAGTTTGATCATAGAAGGAATAATCTAATTTTAAAAAACATAATTTCAACATCAAGATATGAAATGATGTAATGAGATGCATCTGTATCAAATACAACTTTCATAAGGTAAGAATTCAATTTAATTTTACCTCTCTCCAAAGATGGTGCAACATGATATTCCACAATCATCTTCTCAAATTCATACAATTCATTCCTTATTTAACATTGATCCTTGTTTCATTACTATTATCTACCTTGAAAAGAAATCATGGTGTTCCTAGAATCATCATGGAAATATCTGCTCTACTAATGAGTCTAATTCTGCTGGCCTTACCCTATCAAATCATACAATTTCTGTGACACCTATGAAGTGTCTTGAGCACTCGACCTCAAAGAACTATGACAATAGAAGTAAATACGACCCATATTATTGTTGTTATGGAATGATATATGTTTTCTCATACACTCTCAATTCATTTTGTACGACAAACAACATTGGAAACAGCTTTAATGGATAATTGTTTTTGGAGGAAGATTCATTGATCCAAATGATTGATTCTGATTCCTATTCCCACCATGGAAATAGCTGTCACCTTCCTCTTGCACCCAACATTTGAGTTCCCACAATTATCTGTATGTATCATCATGCTTCCTCCTCCCATAGCTCTTTATATGTATCGTTCAAACACTATATCTCTATTCACTATCTTTGTGTAATCTATAATACAAAGCACCACAATGTTCTACGTATTTCATACCTTTTACCTAATTAGAATATGTGTTCATTAAAGGCCAAACCAGATGCAAATTCTGGTGTAAATAAAATTCTTAAATTTATCCACATAGCTAATGACTGAGATATTTTCTAGTTTCAGGACAACAACGTTCAATGTTATTTTGATTTCTGTCATGTGAGGATTGAATATTTTATGAAAAATTCCTCAAACAACTCCCAAAAAGGCCTTGATTTATTATAGCCTTCAGAAATATATCCCACAACTAGTGTGATATATTCATGGAAATATATGTATCTATATTGACATTTAACATCAAAAGTGTGCAGATTAATATAATGACACGATTCATCCTATTTAGCCACTCCTCTAAATTTTCCACTTTTGAATCACCCTAAAAGATGGGTGGATTCTTTTTGTGAAAGATGATAGAATGGTCCTCTTGTCTTGGATCATCCCTCTGATTCCCAATGTACACATATTTGAATTCTAAGATGATACTCTGTACCAGCTCTTGGTTTACCTATGGCTCAGGTGCAACCACATTCCCCACATCTTCCCTCCATTTTGATTATATGATGCTGACTGGGTTTCATTTCCTAAACAAATAGAAAATAATGCAAGTATCACTGTCCTAAAACTGAAGGCTTATCATTTGAAATTATATCACATCAACTATCAAACATTAGATTTCGAAATATAATCAATTTTGATTTACAACTACCCATTCTTTTGAAAATCAATTCATTTTCAAAATACATCAATCCTACCCTTTTAAAATTTAATCATTTGAAAGGAATTTTTCTTCATTTTCCTCAAAAATCATAATCATGAATCAAAATATTTTGACATTACTCAAAATGATAAATAGAATCCTAGTGGGAAGTCAAGTCTATACAATGCAAGCCATGCTCATCTCATTTGGTAACCCAAAGACAATGACATTTCAATATCCCATGAGTTTCTCCAAAACATTTATATATCCGACTCTCTGGTAACATGAAGTTCAGTATAAAAAGGATAGTCATGTATTTCTATTCTTTACATTTCATGTCTCAAAAATAATATTACTTTATAAGAACACAACCCAAGTAATAAGTATGGTCAACTCTAAGACCATGAAAACATAATACAACTTATTCCAAAGTTAATTGACCATGATGCTACCATTTGTAACGACCCATCTATTCCCATTGGCATGAGAATACCATGATTCAACACTAGGAAATAAGAGACATCCCCAAGAATCTAAAGTCTATAAATAAATACAAAATGGGTTCACATACAATTGGGGGATGATTTACCCTTTAAAGATAAAGGGAACAACAAAACTAACCACAACCCATAATAACTGTATAATTCATGATCAAAAGAAAGAAATCTAAATAATTTCATTCATAAAAAAGTGATCCAATAATTTACTAAGGAAAAAGAAAAATAATCCTCAATGAAAATAGTAGAAGATAAATAAAAAGACACCACATCCATTCAGTTGTCCACCATCACCAAACAGACCAACAAATCATGATGTATTAATAAAAACATGTGGTACTCTACCTTTTCCCTCATCTTGAAATATGACATATTAAAAAGCACCAAACATCCAAAGCATGGAAAATTATAAAACATTATAGGACATTCCCAATAACTTAAATACCCAAACCACTAGAATGGAAAAGTTATAAATATTTAAATAAATCAATTGATATAGAACCATATTCAAAAATAGTTTAAAGGTAAATATAAAAACATCTAAAAATAGTTTATAACTAAATATAATTAAAAACCATGTCAACATATATTATAGATATCTATTTTCCATTTTAAAAATAAAATAAAGCATTAATCCCATTTTAAATATGTATCCTGGAATAAGAAATTAATTCCACATATATAAAATTCCAACAATCCATGCTTCGTTAGGAAAGATATATAATCATGAGTAGTTTATCATCGATATACCTAGTCATCACAAGGTAATTAAATAATTTGTTTCATTACACCTTTGGAACCACATATAATGTCATATTTAAACAATTCATTCTATGTGGAAAAATTACAATAGCCAAAATAATAACCAAATTATTTTAATAAAATCAACCATTTATTGTAAACATTTATATTAAATCATCATACCAATATTTCAGAAAATACCCAATTTAAAAAATACATTTTAAAATAATGAACAAACAAAAATTTCTTGAATTCCCAACTTTCTAGAATTTCATAATTCATTAAACAATCAGTAAAGAGGGTTACTAGTACATGTTTAACAGAAAATTGATAATTAATATCATAAAAAAATAAATTTTAAGGCATTACTAATAGTTCCCCAAAGGGGAAATTAAATTGAAGCCACATACCTCAATCGTTTTGACGAAAACTGAAAATGGATGAAGATCGCTCAAGAATCCCATTCAAGAATCTAAGAATCTACCTTAGATCACCTCCTATGTCATGAAAAAACACCAGATATAACATTATTTAGAAACAATAATCTTATATCTAGCACAAAAGGGTGTATATCTATGAAAAAAGATGATAGGAGAAGTAGGTCTATGAAACCATGGAAAAAACGATGAACAATGGGCACTTACCACAAGAATCGACCTTTGAATCACCAAAAATAGCCTTTAGATTGACTCCAAATATCTTGGGATAGATTATACTACCTTCAATGGAGAGTAATACTGAGTTAGTGCTAATTTTGAGAAAAAATAAGTGAGTTAGAGGAAAAATTAGTGAGATCCTAATTTTTAGGATCTAACTTTAGCTCTGGGCACAGTTAATTCAAATGTTTAGACAAACTGTGCGCTAATTGTGCATTAGCTACTGCTTTATATAAACCCTTATATTGCCTCCTTACATGGTATCCTTAAATATACACACACTGTGCCTATGATCTCATCCTTAAACCTAATATTTTTTAAGAATTCTCAATGAACGTCAACATGGTTTTGGGAAACTGTGTGCATCTTGTGCGCCTACCCGTTAGCCCCCAAAACATATTGAAAGTTCACCAAACTCTCCCAACCATCACCCATAACAATTATATACATAAAACATTGGAACAGAGTTAAGTAAAGAAAATAAGGGGTACTACAGAAATCATATCCACGACGTAGATACTCACATCAATGGTGCCCACTACTAGTGGTAATTCTTTTAACAACACTAGAAAAATACACCAGTATTTTTTGAAAGCTTTTTTATCTATGTGTCGTTAAAAAGGAGCCCCATTTATTTTTATAAAAAAGAAATGATAAATGGAGAATTTATTTGGGCTAAAAAAATTATGATAACGGTGTGCCTTTATCGACTATATTCTATCACATATGAGGGTTCCCATTTATTATTTTTCCTTCTAGCGCTGATAATGGCCATGCAACTACAATGCGTTGTTAAAATTACTCCACACTATAGTGCCAAATATTGGCCCAAAATATAGACATCAATAAAAAATAATGTATATGTAAAATTATCAATTTTTTTGAAATATAAATTACATAAAAATACAAAAAACACAATATTATATACATTTTAACTTTTTTGTAAAATTACATTAGATAGTATAATTTATCACAAACATTCAGTAACATCAATGGTTTCGTTTTTGTAAAAACCAAACCCCCTCTCTAAAATATCAATCATGGTATTAGTTTATGAAAAAACCACCCATACTAAATCAAGAGAATCCACCTTTATAAGATAATAATTCACATGTTAGTGATATTATAAAGAAACAAATGATACACAAATATGAAACAATACATTAAAAAAATTTCATTTCTGAACAGATAATATAGGAATTGTCTAATTCCAGTCACATTGTGAATCCGGATGAGGTGCAGTAGATTCATACTTGTAAAAAATATCATATGGCTCATTTTCTTACAATTTCAAATAAATATGAAAATGTATTCTCTGTGTTTAGTAGGTCACTCATGTTTTTCTCTAAAATGTTATTTTAAAATGAAATCAACGAATTTGAGTAATACCACACACATAGTGTATCCACATATGGTGAGAAAGATTCCTACACATAAAAAATGACTTAAAAATATTTTTCCATAATTATCAAGAAAATCCAATCAATCTTTCATGGTTTTCAACGAGTGACACATGTTTTAAACTTATATGTCAATTTTAGATTGATAACAGACAATCTGAGTTATACTAGTCACACTATGAATCTGATAGAGGTGAGGCTAATTCAAAGATGCCACAAATTACATAGAGACAATTTACTTAAAGAATCATGACAATCAAAAAACATTTTCAATTTTTTTAGTATGTCACTTGACTTTTTTACTAAAATGTAAATTTTAAATAAAATGAAACACTTTTACTCATACTAGTCACATCATGCATCGAATAAGGTTAAGAAAATTAAAAAAAATTAAAAATGATCCTTTTATCATTTCCTTATAATATCAAAAAAAACATGAGTGAACTCACTCAGTTTTGATTATGTTCATTCTGTTTTTTTTACTACAATGTCATTTTAAACTGAAAACATGCACATTGAGTCATACTAATAACATTTTGTTTTAGGATGATGTGATACTAATTCCTAGACATCACAAATGAATTATATATTGTTTTCCTAAAATATTAAGATAATCTGAGCATATTTTCACTATTTTCAATAGGTGACACATTTTGAAATAAAATGTCAATTTTAAATTAATAATAGAGACTTTGAGTTATACCAAGGAACCATGAATCATATTGAGGTACCATTGATTCATATAAATCAGAAAACAATTATGGACCATTTCACGAAGGTATCAGAAATATATTAATGTGTTTTCTGGTTTTTGAGTATGTTCCATGCATTTTCAACTAAAATTCCCATTTTAATCGGATAACATACACATTGAGACGTACCAGACACAATATGTGTCAGATTGTGGTTCGACTAATTCCTATGCATCAAAAATTATTTATGGATCATTATTCTAAATTATCAAAAAAATATGATTTATTTTTATAGTTTATTGTATGTCATTTTTCCTTTTTACTAAAATATCAATTTTAAAGAAAAAGTCAAAATTTGAGCCTTACCATTCCCACATTTCATCGTATTGAGGTGTGGATGATTCCAACATGTTACAAATTATTTGTGGATCGTTTTACTAAACTATCAAAATAATAAAAATATATTTTCGTTGTTCTTAGTTTTTCATTTGTTTTTATAACATAAAATTACTTTCAAGTTGAATACACATACTTTGTGTCATATCTGTCACAATAGGTGTGCATTTAAAATTTGACTGATTCATTCATGTTAAAAATGAATTATAAATCATTTTCGAAAATTATTAATACAATCCAGGTTTTTTTTTCATATTTTAGCTAGTGACTCTCTTTTTTACTAAAATGTTAATTTCAAACATATAATGTACACATTTATTTATACTATGAACACCATGTATCAAATTGAGTTTGGATTTATTTCCACATGTTAAAAATGTAGTGTGGATCAGTTTCATAATGTATTGAAAAAATAAGAATTAATTTTCATAGTTTTGATTATGTGAAATGTGTTTTCAACTAAAATTCCAATTTTAAATTAAAAGAACACACATTGAGTCACACCATACACACCATGTGTGATATTATGGTAAGAAAATATCCTACACATAAAAAATTACTTATGGATAATTTTCCCTGTGTATATCAATAATCATATTGCGCTTTCTTAATTTCCATTTTTTTACCTTTATTTTTTAATAAAATTACAATTTTATATTAAAATACACACTTAGAGCCATACTGATCAAAATATACATTATATTGAATCTAGACTCATTATTACACATCAAAAATGATTTATGGATAATTTTACTAATGCATCAAAATAATCTAAAAGTGTTTTCTCATTTTTTATTTTGTTACTTTTGTTTTTTAATGAAATGTAATTTCAAACTAAAAACATGCACATTTAGTTATTCCAGTCACATCATGTGTTGGTTTTATGTGAAAATAATTCCAGCATGGGAAAAAAATTCTTATGAAACATTTTATTAATTTATAAATACAATATGGGCATGTTTTCTTGGTTTACTGTGATTGACACATGTTTTGAAGTAAATGTTCAATTTTATACTAATAACACACACTTTAGTCCATACAAAGAACACCGTATGTTAGATTAAGGTAAGGATGATTCCTATATATCAGAAATGTATTATTGATCATTTCCATATAGTATAAAAATAATCTAAATGTTTTTTCCTGGTTTTGAGTATATTGTTTTTTTTATAAAATGTCAATTTAGAAAACACACACTTGGGGTCATACTGGTCCCATTGTGAATCAGATTAAGGTGTATCTAATTCCTAAAAATCAAAAATTAAATTAGAATAATTTTACTAATGTATCAAACAATGTGAATGTTTTTCCCTGTTTTGAGAATGATAGTTTTGTTTTTTTCTAAAATTCCATTTTAAATGGAAAACAACAACATTTAGAAATAATAGTCACATCGAGTTTCAGTTTGAAGTGAGACTAATTCCAACAAATCACAAATTACATCTAAATTGTAATAATAAATTATCAAAAAAATGTGATCATGTTTTCTTAGTTTTTAGTGAGTGGAATATGTTTTGATCAAAATGTTAAATTTGAAATAGATAATGTAAATTTGAGTTGTACTAGGCACCCAATGTATCCAATTGAAGATTCAAATAATCCTACACATGAAAAAATTGAATATGGATCATTTTTCTAATATATAAAATCAATAGGAATGTGTTTTATTGGTTTTGAGTATATCTCTTTTCTTTGTTACTAAAATTTCATTTTAAAATAAAAAGATAGTGTTAGAGTAATAATGTTTACAATATATTCATCTCATTGGTCTGAGGATAATCCCTGTTCTTAAAAAATAACTTATGTATCATTTTTCTAATGTATAAATATAATATAAAAGTAATTTTTTTTGAATGTAACTTCAATTTTTACTAAAATATTATTTTAAACTGAGTACACAGACATTGAGTCATACTGGTCGCATCGTTTGTCGATTTAACATGAGGCTAATTCATTAAAAATATAAATTAAGTATTAATATTTTTCATAAACTATCATGATAATCTAAATGTTTTTAACAATTTTCATTGAGTGACATGTGTTTCCAAATAATTTGTTTTTTAAATTGATACAAAACACACTGAGTCATATCGGGAACACTGTGTGTCAGATTGAGGTTGGGAAAATACATACATTGCACATGTGGCTAAAATACTGTTTTCCTAATGTAAAAAAACAATCTAAATACAATTTCTTTGTTTCTTAGTATGTGAAATGTATTTTCAACGAAAATTTCAATTTTAAACTAAAAACACACACATTGAGTCATATCGGACACACCATGTATTGAAATTAGGTTTAGTTGATTCTTACATGTCACAAATGACTATTGGATCATTTTTCAAAAGTGTAAAATAACAAATATATTCCAGTTAACAAAAAATTAGTTTAAATGATGAGAAATGTACTAAATAATTATTAGGTAGCCCCTTTCTCATGATATCAGTACACATTATTACACCATGTATGTTCCTGTTAGTTTATAAACAAGTATATTTCACCTATTAATATGAATAATTTCTACAGCCTTGGTAGTACTGGATAAATATAAATAAATAAAGGATTAATAAATATTTTAAATGAAATTTTGATTGTCTTCATAATTTCCACTTTGGGGTTTCTAGTTGGTTGATTTAATAAGATATATTTCATAAATTTGGATATATAATTGCCACATTATTTCCCATTAGTTTTTTAGAACATTATGAAACATTGATAAAATTAAATAATTTTCTTTGATATATGTTTTGATAGTGAAATATAATTTTATATACCATAATAGTTATCCACATAAAGAATTTGATATGTTTTTTATTTTCATGGATTTTCTTCAAGCCATGATTTAGATAATATTTAAACACCACCACATAATTAAATAATTTTCATTAAAACATCGAATAAAAATTTTAATGTGATCTTCAGTTGTAAAACATTGAATGAAATGTATTAAAAACTGATAAAAATTCATCGCATGGGGTCTAATTTTTGGGTATCCATTAATTAAATCTAGAAAATAAGTTTACTATAATTAATATCTAATGATACTCAAAAAATTAATTATGTAATGAAATGAATTAAAATATATTTGATATTATTAAATTATAGTGTTTTACACCTAAATCATTTGTATTAAGAATTTTTTTTCCTGAATGTTTGATTTCAAAAAATTTGGCTAGTTAATCCTCTATTACTACGTTTTTCATTGTATAGAAATTGTATTCTCATATAAAAGTTATGTGAGGACTAATGAGTCCAACATTCTATTCATAGTCATTTCCCTTTCAAATTTATTCATATATGCACTTGAAAAAAAATGAATAGTATTCATTTATAATTATCATATTATATCAGCTATTGGATAGAGAAATCATCAAAACACACCTCATGTATACATCTGTAATTGAGGATCCTATCCATTCATGAATAACAATTTTCTTTACATTATCATGACTACTATATTCTATAATCTAATCTCTATAAATTTGTTCTTCACAATCAATTATGGTTATAGTAGCATTTTCTAATGTTGAATATCCCAGAACTTTTAATGATACTAAATAAAGAAATTGAAGATGTAGGGTAATGTTTCATTGTGAAGAAATATTTTTATTGGTTGGATGATAGTTTATATTTTTATTCGAAATTACATTTCCCCCCCTCACTTTTCACATCTTTGATAAAAATCATCGGTTCAAACAATTTTCATTAATTGTTAAATGTTTTTTATGAAAACTAAATTGCAAATGAGTACCATTATATTAATATGGTTTTTTAAAATATCTAACATCCATTATATGAATGTTACACTAGCTTGCTCAACCATATGAATATATTCATAATAAATTGGAATAGATAGCTCAGTGCTCGGCTCAGGAGATACACTAATCCCCACTCTCACATGTCCTATTGGAAGTTTTCTATTGTATAGAATATATCCTTGTAAATTGAACATAGTGTCCCTTGAAAAGAGGTGATCGATGGGTGTAGATAGATATAAATAATAAAAAATCACCCTGTAGAATATCAGTATAGTAAATGAATAATTTTCGACCTGATTCAAATTTCACAGAAAAATTAAGAAAAGCATTGACTTCCTCTTATAATAAAGCTCTTGGAGGGGAATGGATTCCCTCAACGCCGTGGGTGGTGTAGGGGGGTGGGTATTCACATAATGGTTTTTCTTGTGTGTTTTTCAATCTTTAATTTATTTTATAGACACATATTATGACTTGAATGACATTGAAATATTTCAATATATATTTCTAGATCTTGAAGTTGAGACAACATGCGATTTTGATGCCTGATGTAAAAAAAATTAGTTTTATAAAAATATTAATTATATTTCTTCTTTTAAGCATACCATTTCATAAATAAAACAAGATAAATGTTAAATATAAGATCGAATAATATTTTCATGTCCATGGTTTAGTTTGGAACAATTTGTTTACCCTTCGAAAAAACTAAAATACGTTGTCCCAGGGAGTTCAAACATCTCACCAATTGGTTGTATGTTAAGTGGATTAATTAATTAAATAATTTAAATGATTTATTTATTTAATTTAATTGAAATATCTACAACACACTACCATGGTGAATTTCCTAGGGTTATCCTCATAATCCTGGAATCACTGAGAGCTTCTCCTTCCTCCGTCTATTGGAAAATAAAATCAGATGATGATAGAACTTCAGATCATAGAATATTGGGAAGCAGGGAAAATAATGTCATACATCATTCATTAGTGAGCATGTTCTTTGAAGATGAATGATCAAATATCATGTTAGGACTCATAAATTTGAGTTTCCGTCCCTTTTGATTCAATGGTTTTAGTAGATCAATCCCTTCTATTAATATATGATAATTGTCCATCCTTTTCGTGATCTTATGTACTGATTAAATTGTCTTTCTTGATTTTCTAACCTGGTTCTCCACATTCGTAATCATTATCCAAGAAAATAGGGAAAATTATAGTTAAAAATAAGTTCTTTTTCTTTTCTTCCCCATTTTTCTTCATGATATTCATCAATAGGAGCATGCAATCCTTGATTGACATTGTCAGGTGGTAACAAGACTGATAAGACCCTCATAATCTTGATGAATAGAATAATGAGGCTTTGATGGATGAAATAAAGGAAAAATATATGGGGATTTATGGCTGTGGATGATCATTTTGGTGATCAAATTTCAAATCATTATTGACAGAAGAAGTAGGATCCTGTGTGGTGTTAGGAAATTCGTGCGGGGCTTTTCAAATTGAGTTTCCAACAATCGTAGGGTCGAATTATTCTAGGCGACACTAGATCAACTAATCCTAGGTAGTTATTAGGCTAGATATGAAGTGGTGAGGCTATATTTGAAGCATGGATCATGGATCTGGATTTCGGAAAAAATTTACTACATGTTCTGTATTGTGATGTACATATTTCATTCAACCCCTTATCTATGGAGGCAAGGGTTCATGAATTCACAAGGATGGTATGTTGTGTATCCCTCTTTCACACTGTGTATGTCATCCCTGGGTGGATGATCCCTTTGGTGGAACACATGAGCAGGACCCTATGAAGGAGTACATGCGTAAGCACATGTACAGGTACCAAATTACACAAACATGGTGTAAAGTAAATTAATACAGGGTGGATGCATGGACATGAACAATAACTGGTAATGACCCCAAGTTGAATGGGAACACATTTTATATCCTCTACAATCCATGAAGAAATTCACGTTGGCACGATTTGTACCTATAATTACACAATAATGTGAAGGATTGGGACCACACATTGTGTGGGTCCCCTAACACGCCCTGGACCCCTTGGATCATTAGGAGGAATCATCATCATTATGTACCTCCTTCATTTGAAATCATATTGTGGCCCACTAGTAGCCTAACCTATGGGGTTTCAACATATAATGAGATGGTTCTCACATTTGTGGATTTTTTGATAGTATGTAAAATATTTTTTGTAATGGATATTGGTTAGGTGATTTTCAATGAAGGGAGTGACCTGACATGATCACTAAAGGCTTCCTATAGAGTGAACCCCCCAATCACCATGGGCCTAGGTCCGTTTTTGTTACATACCAAGTGGAACACCCCTATCAGATAGGGAATCAGTCCTCAATGACTTGAGTGGATCCCCCCTATCACACTAGGGCATGGTTCCTCAACAAATATAGTGGAACCCCAATCATCATAGGTTAATGGCCTCCACAACTACTTATATTATGAACCCCCTATCATATAGGAGGTGGGTTCTCGATGACTAGGGTGGAACCCCCTATCATACTAGGGCATGGATCCTTGAACTATTGTGTGGTCTCCACCACCATCATCCTTGGTGTGTGTCCACAATAACTACATACTAAGTGGAACCTACCTATTGGATAGGGTTAGGGTCCACAATTACTATAGTGGAACCACATTTTACACCAGGGTGTGGTTCCTCAACATATTGAGTGTAACCCCCCATTAGATTGGATGTGGCTCTCTTACTACCCAGTGGAACACCTTATCAGATAGGGTGTGGGTCCTCATGACACTAGTGTGGACCCCCTATAAACATTGGGAATGAATCCTCTACAAATATTTATATAGTGTAACCCCCCTTACTCACTTTGGCATAATTACTCTAAAAGATTTTGTCCCCTGAACTGCTTGGAATAGTGACATGGTTTGTCCCTTCACATAGTTACTTCTGGAAAAATATGCAAGAGGTTGGGAAAAATTGATGTAATTTTGGAACTACAGTTGACTCTTCTTCTTAAACAGATATGTGAGATTGATATCCCATTACATTCACTTCTGGGATTCTTTGACTATGAATATATATATATATATTTTGTATCCAAACCATTGTATTTTCATACTCTTTTTACATGACATACGATGATGTATGAGGTATTCCACATGCATTTCATTTTTAGATTCTCAATGTTTGAAGTGTTTGCTCACCTACTATAGGAGGGAAAGGGTCAATGTGTGGTTCATCTACACACCATATTTATCCCCTTGTGATTGATGATATTAAATATACACTTGTTTTGGGTTGAGCTATTCTCTTTAACTATATTATGATTTATTTTCCTATATTCAATATTTCTATTTCTATAGCACTTCTTACTTCTCCCCCTTCATAATTTGGTGCATCCTAATAGTAATGTATACAGTCACATCTGTATGGGATTTTCCAACATGTGTCTTGTCTTATGTAGGTGACAGAAATTTCGGTGGTGAATTAAGAAGAGAATAGGGATACATGGTACATTGGACCATATATGGTGGTCATAGCTTGGAGAGTATACATTAGGATCTATCATCATTTCACTTTCTAGTTATTTTAGGTGGGGACATATTTATGGATGGGGGTTTATTTTTCCCCTTTACATTTTAGTTGAAACTACCATACTCTTGTACTATATAGAGGTTTTACATTCATTGTTGTTTCCCTAGTATTTTCCATATTTTAATTTTAATCCCTCTACACTTCTATGTAATAATGGATGTATTTTTGAATTCAGGTACTTAGTAAAATGCCTACCTATGTTATTTATGCCTTTGGCATTGGTCTCCAGCCAATAGAATTTGTAGGAGGGCATCTGCATGTTTTGGATCGAGCCCTAGCTTGGGTGGGGTTATGAAATATTTGTATCATTGATGGTTCGATCCTTGGGAAAAAAATTAGAGTAGTTCCCTTATAAGGATTTGGTTGGGGATATAGAAACAATATAAATGTTTCTCCATTGTAGATCTAAGTCCAGGGAGTCTAGTGATGGTGTAGACGGCCAATATATATTTTTACCAAGGACATGACAACCTTGTTTTCGATTCATCATATCGAGGAAGTAGATTTATGGATAAATGGAACATTCCTCAAATATGATTGAAGATTTGTCTATCCTTATTATGTATTCCCCCCATTGTTTATATACATATGTGATAATTTAACCATGGCGTTACTTGATTAAATTTTAGGATACCTACAGGATAAAAGCCAACCATGATACCAGTTTCTCATCATGACGACGATCTGATGATAAATGAGTCCTTAGTTTAAGGTCCATCATATGATCTTGTTTCTCCAGATGGGTATATAGAAGTACCACAATATATCATGTAGTAAATTAACCAAGGTGAGAAGGTTGGGGATGTACACAGACTAAGCGTACTCCACGAGTTCTAGCATGAGATGTGGTTATAGTTTAATGGTGAGATAGATCCTTAAGAGGAATTTGGTTGGTTACAGTAATTAGTGGAGTATGTATTAAGGCTCATCTATACATTTATTAATCAAATGGTTGTGCTAGTATCTAGCCTTTTCCATGGTGAAAATAGGAGTCGGTGGTGTATTGTTACCCAAACACATGATGATTTGAAACTCTCATGGCCTGACTTCCCACAAGTATTATGTGAGGAGTAATACCACTACTGCTTTTTTCTGTTTATATTTAGGATATTCTAAAGCTACAACTGCAAGGGATAACAAGTTCTGAGTACACAGATAAGTTCAGAAACCCTACCCAGTACTCCCTTGACATGAATGGGGATGGCTGAATCCGAGCATGATAGTTCGATCAAGGACTATGGAGAGAGATCTGTGTTAGAAAGGTGCTCATGGGAATCCCCACCTATGTCAGGGTACTATAGTAAACACTTGTGATATAGATATATCTATTATAGAAATTCTATAGATAAGAAGATTGCATGGGAATTATAGGTATGAGTAATTTGTGGAATCCATCAAACATTAGATGACATGATCTTGAAGATGGTTAGGGCTATTCTTGTTATGGTTGAGGTCACATAGCGTGAGACTGCTTTACCAGAAATGTCATGTAGTGTAAGAAGATAGCTAACATACTGCCAAAGAAGAGGAATCATCGTGATCAAGGATGTCCCATTTGAGATAAAGGTGGTCCACATGGAGATGGAGATGGAAGAGTTTCATGAGGAGTTATGGGTGCTAGAAGATGCTATGAAATCCCTCCACCACCTCCACTAGGTACCTATGTCAGGCTGAGGGATCTGGCAGTCAGGGTCGGGGAAAGTTGCAGGCTTTGGAGGCGCATGACCCCGTATCGAATGAGATGATTCGAGGTATGATCTATTTGTTTTACACTCATTCCTCGGTAGTAGTGAACACAAGTTCCATTCATTACTTCATTTATATACCCATATTTTAATGCCACGACCCCAGTTACCCAAAGTTAGTGCATTATTACATAACATTGGCATGATCACAAATGATCAAGTCTCTAAATATTGATTAGTTAAGAACCTTGGAAACACTAGATACATTAATATGTTTTAATTTTCATTATAAAATAGAAAACTACAATGATATTGTCTCCACAGACGACACTCATAACGCCTAATACTATCCCTACAGGTCTGTCATAATATACTTTTCGCATCCTGGGAAAAATAAAACCTAGAAAGGGATAAGATCAGATTCTTAGTAAGGATAACAATATAGCTGAAACATTCATAAATAAGAAATTTTTTTTAAGGAAATGTATAAGACTAAAACAAAATCCTTTTTAACATTAACATCAGAATAACATGAACAAAAAAATAATTCCATTTAATTATTCACCTGGATATTCTACTAGCCAAATAATCACATGCAATATCAAATAACCACTTTCATAATGATGTAATGCATAATTCCAGACTTTCATAACCACATAGTCAAGGACTTATGCCAATACTACAAATAAGATTTTTTCAAGGCCTTGTTCCAAGACACTATTTTGACTCATGAGACCTACAAATGCATCAAGGAGCTATATCAGGATCCACCCATCACTCACTAAGTCCAATTCATTTCTCATACGAAAAGGTTAAAACAAAATATAAAAATTCGTATTAAAACATTCATACGAAATGTCAATACATTATCCATAAACTATGAAAGGTATACAAATAACACATCCATAGTAAAAAATATCACAAAACCTTTAATACAATATGGGAGAGTTGTATCATCATGAATTAACTTCAAAAAAGTGTAATATCCATCAATGGATGTTGAAATAGATGAGAGAAAAACTACTTGAGAGAAATATCTCGTTATTTTTTTGAAATTATTTAAAGTTAGATAATTATAAAAGAAAAAAATTATTTGAAAGTATTCTTATATGCATGTAAGGGAATCTCCGATGATATCACTATATCAGAAAATTGCCACACACGCCATATAAGTTAAAAACAAACTTTCATAACTTAATTTTGATGAAAAGGCCATAATTTACCTTCTTTGGAAAACGACAAAAAGATTACTTTAATAACACATAAGGTAAAATAAGGATATAAATGAAATTAAATCATTGTATATTAAGTAGTGAAAATGTTTTGAAATACATTTTTAATAATCAAGGATGTGGATGATAAAGAAGTCCCAGTAGATAATTACGTATATACAATCTCGGATAATGAAGAGATTGTAAAATTAAACCTTACCATGTACATTTCCTTGGTCGAGTTTACAATAAACTCCTATATAATAGTTAAATCAGTATTATTATGTTATACAAGAATCATATACATAAATATTATTTCATATTTGATCTTCTAATATTGATTTGTTAAAAATATTTTATTATTATCGTCATTTTGGGTGTTAACTTACTTGATTTATTTTATATGTTTTGTTATATAAGCCTTGTTTTCTATAGATAGGTTGTATCATAATCATATAATGAATAATATAAATTCCTTAAAAATTATATTCAATCATCAAATGAAAATTAGTCTTGAATGGTTATGATGGGGAAATGAATCTAATCGCGTTCACGGAGACGATATTCCATATGTACTCAAGAGCAACAATATCATTCTTTTGATATTAAAATTGTATATAATTGGATGGTATATCATATATACATAATAATTATAATGTTATATTTATTATTTTCATCATTTATACTCATTAGTATACCCATCCAAATGATGAAAATTTTGAATAAAAACTACACCACGACGTGGTGACGGTAAGAAATATGTACGGATGTGTGGTGACTTTTTTAATCACAGGATGTATAAAATAAATAAAATGGTTGTTAAAATTATATAATAACATCACAATATATTGACGATACTGGATTTATTATATTATAATGGAAACAACAATGAAATAGGAAGTGGAATAAGAAAAGAACTTGAAAGTGGTGGTGAAATATTTATCTCTTCTTCGGCTTCTTCCTTTTGATTTGATCAAAATGGCTCCTTAGGTTGGATTTTTGACTAATGTTAGGCCACTAAGATGAAGTGAGCGATTTTGAGAGGATATTTGGTTAGGGTTTGGATGAGCCAATGGTTTGATGGTGTGAAATTGAGATAAGGGGAAGTGGGCTTTTCTAAGAGGGGTCAGGGGAACCTTAGAAAAACATAACATATTATTTTATAATAAATCGATATTCTGTTTATAATGGCTCCAATGTGACTAATTTTAAGTCTAGGGTGGGGATCGGTTGAAATACGTTCAACTAATATATTTTATACTAGTTTAGGTCAACATATTAATCTTATAATTTATATTTTACTCTTATTTAAATAGTTTGACATTTACCATGTCACTTTGTATATTTATCTTTTATGGTTAATAAACTTACTAAAAAAATACAAGAGAACCCTAGTAGTTCATTATTAATATATATATATATATCCTTATCTATGTCATTTGGCAAAAGCTTATATTTTTTGGAATATAATATCAATTAATAATATAATATTTGTTTTAAAAACACTTTTATGTCCATTTTGAGACTATTTGGTAATTGATTTTTTGGAAAACATAATAGAATGATTAATTAAAAAAATGTTAATTAAATAAATTATAACATTTCATATTAACCTATAAAATTCGTGTGATTCATCAAATGTCTTAATTTTAATTTTTTTTGAATTTATAATATCAATTATTTTAATATTTCATTAATAAGTTAATTACTCCATCATCATTGTGTCATAATTAATTAAAATATTTAACGTCTAATAATTATAAGTATAATACCATTGGGTAGAAAACTTTTTTATCTTTCTATTTAATATTTATAGTTGAATTATCTTCTGTAAATCTCTATATTAAAAATGGTTTAGTTTTTAAACTTTGTTTTTAACTCTTCTAACTCTTCCTTATAAAAAATAATAATAAATCTACTATTCTAATACAAGTATAAATAAATGATAATATTTATTCTTATGGTTTTTTTGGTTGAGATACAATATCCAATATAACTAGGACATGTGTGAGGGTAAAAATTAATATCATTTTTACCTTTAATCACCCTATGTACTATTAACCGTGGTAAATAAATGTAAATAGTGATTATTCACCAAAAATTATTTTCATATCATTTAACCACATTATAAATAATGATATCAACCATTTCTCTCATATTTTTGGAATTCAATTAATAGATGTGGTATAATTATGTTTTATGCGAATTTTCAAATGCCCCTATGAGGTGGGTAAAAGATTGTAAAATTTCAATAAAATTTTATATATTTAAACATATTATAAAATGAATCCAATGAATTAAATTGATCTTATAAAGGTATTATTTACCTATATTTACATAATATATATTTAAATAATATACTTAATTATTTTAAAAAAATATTTGTTTTAACCAATAACGTAGTATTTTTCACTACTCATCAAAATTTGAAAGTTTTTAGAAAATTACCAAAAAGTTACCCTAAGCTAATTTCGATATTACGAATTCAGAAATGAAGTCCTTCATAAAAAATTAAATTTTTAAATTTTCTAAAAGTGGGTATTACTATTGAAAATGGCTAGTTTGATTGGTCGTCGTGTGTTGGAATCATGAAGTTGTGTGAAATGCAAGCTATTGCTTTATTCAAATGGAAACATACAGTGAGAGCTTTGGGTGATACATTCTCCCCTACTTAATATAATTTATTCCATGAAATTTGAAGAATATATATGAAAAAAAATACTTGGGTGGTTCTTCATAATATGTTCTTCATGTTCCCATGATGACTCTTCCATCTTATGGTTTCACCATAGAACTATTACTTAAAGAGTCATTAGGTTTCTAAAAAATTATTCTCTTGTATCAAGAACCTTGACATGATCTTCGCAATAAGATAGATCGAGTTCCAGTTATAATTTCTCATAGGTGAGTACAAGTGTTTGGTCAGGAATGTATTTTCTCAACAGTGATACGTGGAACACATCGTGAACTTTCGATAGACTTGGTTCCATTGTGAAAAGGTAAGCTACAACCCCAATTCATTCTAGAGTTTTGAATGGTTCGATATACCTGGGACTCAATTTACCTTTCTTTCCGGAACATATAACTATCCTTAATGGAGAAACCTTCATGGAATAATGATCTCTTTCTTAAAATTACAAATTCATCATTCGGTTATCGGCATAGATCATTTGTCTACATTGGGCAGCTTTGATGTGGGTTTAGATAACATTTACCTTTTCCATTGTTTCCTCAACATGTTCTAGACCAACGAGTTTTCTTTCACCAGCATCATCCCAACAAGTTGGTGTGCGATGTCTATTTCCATATAATGCTTCATATTGTGCCATCTTTATACATTAATGGAAGAAATTGTTATAGAAAAATTCAACCAAATGTATTTTTTGATCCCACATACCCTGAAAGTCATGTGACCAAGACCACAACATGTCTTCTTAGGTTTGAATAGTTTGTTCTGATTGTCCATTTGTTTGAGGTTGGTAGGCAGTTCTAAAAATTAAGTTCAGTACCCATGTTCGTTTCAATACATTTCCATAATCTTGATGTAAAACTGGTATCACGATAAAAAACAATAGATAGGGGTACACCATGGAGTCTTACATCATCATTAATATATAGTCTTTCTAGTCATTCACTTATAGCAAGAAAATGTTATGTCTTGGTAAGACGATCAATAATGACCCATATTGAATAATTACTTGTAGGATTCATTGGTATCCCCATGGAAAAGTCCATCATAGTGTTATCCCATTTCTACTCAGGTATGGGAAGAGGTTTCATGACTTCCATAGGATGTTGCCTTCCAGCTTTCACTTTTTGACAAACCATACATCTGGACAAATAATCAGCTATCTCCCTCATCATGTTGTCCCAAGAAAAATGTTTCTTCAAATATCTCTAAATCTTAGTTCTCCAATGGTGCATAATGAAATGGGAGTAATGAGAATCATCCAAAAAATTTATTTTTAGATCAGGTATGTTAGGAACACAATGTCTCTACCCTAATTTCAAAATTCCATCTTCATATATGAAGTCACTCAATCTTCCATCATTCACAGCTTTAATCTTTTTTTGAAACTCATCATCATCTATATAGGAAATAATTCTCATTTATTATAAGGATGGTTTGACAACTACTTGAAAAAGTATTGTTTATTCAACTTCAATGATTATTCCCATATCCATTTTCACTCTGTCCAAGAAAGTATGATCCCTTTCAACTCTCATCATGTACAAATGTCCCTGATCCATTCTGCTAAAAGTATCGTCCACCTTATTTGCTGTCCCCGGGTGGTAGTGTATAGTGAAGTCAAAATTCTTGAGTAGTTAATCCCATATCCTTTTCCTCGTGTTGATTTTCTTTTGTGAGAAAATATATTTCTAATTCTTGTGATCAGTATATATCTCACATTTTTCACCATAGATATAGTGTCTCCATATCTTCAATGAAATGATTATAGTTGCTAACCCAAAATCACGAGTATGATAGTTTTTTTCATGAATTTTTAGCTATCATGAAGCATATATAATAACTATATCATTCTGCATAAGGACACAACCAAGTCCTTTCATTGAAGCATCACTGTAGATAACAACACCCTCATTCCCCGATGGTAGATTCAAGATAAGAGAATTGACTAATCTTCTATTCAGTTCTTCAAAACATTCTTCACACTCTTTTTTCCAAATAAATTGAACCCCATTACGTATGATCTTGGTTAATGGTTTAGCTAATCGTGAAAAATTCTAGACCGAACATCAATAATAACGTTCTAAACCAACAAAATTGCATACCTCAATTATAATCATTGGTGCTGGCCATTCGTAAATTGATCTTGTTTTAGGAGGATCAATATAGATTTCATCCATAGAAACAATATGTCCAAGAAAAGAAATATATTTAAGCCATAATTCACACTTCTTATACATGCACTAAAATTTATTTTTTCAAATAGCCTTTAGGATAATGCGCAAGTGATTTTCATGATCTTCATAGATTTGGAAGCATAGTAGTATATCATCCATAAATACCACTACATTTTCCTCAAGATATTTTTTGAAAACTCTGTTCATCAGATCCATGAAAACATAGGGTGCATGAGTCAACCTAAAAGGAATTACTGTAAAATCATAATGCATGTACCTAGTTCAAAATATGGTTTACAGAATTTCATCCTTCATTACACACAACTGAGGATATCCAGATCGAAAGTCAATCTTTGAAAAATGTTGTGCTCCATTACGTTGGTCGAATAAATCATCAATGCGAGGTTGGGGATACTTGTTCTTAATTGTTATAGCATTGATCACCAATAGTCAATGCACAATCGCATAGATCCATCTATCATCTTAACAAAAAGAACAGGTGATCCCCAAAGTGAAATAGAATGGTGAATAATTACTTTATTACTCAATTCCTCAAGTTGTTTCATTAGTTCCAATAACTCCACAATGGCCATTCTATAAGGGGTTTTTGATATGGTCCTTGAACCGGGAATTAAATCAATTGAAAACTCAATTTCTCCTTTTGGAGGATGTCCATGTAAATTCTCTAGAAACACATCAGCATATTCTTGTACAGTAGGTAAATCCTCTATTCAAACATTACATTCCTCACCCATAGTTATTTCATTCTATTTCTCCATAATAAATGAATTTAGTTGATCAACTAGTGGTGGATCTATATAAGAATCATGTGGTGACCTTTCTGATATAAATATATGGTACTCCTTATCATAATCAAAAATTGTAACCTCCTTATTCTGCCAATAAATTATCGCAATAGGGTCTGAAATCCAATCCATACCGAGGAATATATCAACTTCAATCACGGGTATAAAGATGCGAAAAACAGATAAAGAACAAGTATATATTCTAATGGGATCATATTCACAAAACATTGTTACAATGATTCTCCCATTAGGATTTTTTACTGACAACTCCTTTGTTAAATAAAATTGGAAATATCTAATTTTCTTAGAATATTGGTAATATATGAAACAATGTGATGATATAGAATCAAATAAAGAATTGGCTAAACGTGGGGAAACCATTAAATTACCCGCCACCACATCTTTAAGAGCTTCAACCAAAGTAGTAGTGATAACATAATCTTGTCTTTGATCCCTTGGCCTTTTAATTGTTATGTTTCCTTGGCGTTTAGTACATTCATTTCCATAATGTCCCTCCCCCCTGCAATTGTAGCATTGAACACCAGTAGATTCATTTTTCCCCTTGCAATCTTGAGCTTTGTGGCATTTTTAACCACACTAGTAATAGACTCCAATTCCATTAAAGCTGGTACTGGGGTGTTTCCTCCCATAGTTAATGCAGGGTGGATATTCAACATTTCCCTTCATCCCCTTATTTTCATTTCTAGAGTGATCAACAAATCTCTTCTTATCTTTCTTTTCTTTAATGTCGTAAGAAATAAATAATTCATTTTCTGAATTGATAGCACATGAAACAATATCTTCGTACGATGATAAGGATTCTAAGACTAATAATCAATGGAGAAATGGTTTTATTCATTCATAGAATCAATAAATATTACTTCCCGTGTTACATATATAACCTCCAGCATGAAATTCTATCCTTGTAAAGGTATATTCATACTTTGCGAAATTTTAATCCTCTTTTTGCCTCATACTCAGAAATTGTCTTTCCAAATCCGCTCAATGGTCATGAGGAAAGTATTTTTCTAAGAAAATATTTTTAAACACCATCCATTACATATTTGATACTTCTTCATCTTCCTCTGTATTTTGAATCAATGACCACCATTGATCAACATCTCCCATGATGCGATAAACTACCATAACAACTTGTTCCCCTTCGCTACTCCCCAAATAATGAAATATTTTTTTGATGGAACCTACCCATTTTTCAGTAACCAATAGATTTGTACTCCCATTGAATGTTGGTGGTTATTGCCTCATGAAGTGGTCTAACATTGATCCTCCATGTTGTTGATCATGGTTCAATATATGGGTATGGTTATTATTCATAACCTGAGTGAGTTGTCTGAGTATAGTGATATGATGATAAGCACCAGTTTCACCACTAGCTCCACTATAATTATCTTCAGTAGGAGAGAAATCCCTGCATGTATTATTTTCATTGATATGGTTTTCATTTTTGTCAGAAGGTGCCATTTCTAAACAATATCATACATTAGATTAGTTTATCAGTCGCAATACATACTTCATAACTTGTAAAACATTTAACATAAATTGAAATGGTAATGAATATAATCCATAAGAATAAAAATGTTTTCTTTGAGGAAGTATATACTCTTAAACCCATCATAATGGTTTCTAATGAAAATGATAATTATCCTAAGCATATCCCCCAGAATTGTCATAATGAAGAGTGTATCAAGGACTATTGCTATACACCAGTTCCTGTTCGAGCCTAGCTCAATGTAGTGTTGTCGGGTTTTACCCCTAGGTACATCATTGCAAGAGCCGCCTCTACCTGCTCGTATCCAGACAGGGTTGTATTGCTCGAAAAACTAAAAAATCAGTACATTACCAAAATTATAGGAAGTTCTTCTTTACTAATCCTCGAAGTCTATCATAGGGTAATGTACTCTAATAAGAGTTTATCTAAATCTAGTTTCCAAGGTTTTTACAAAACATCCTCTGACACCAACTATAATTCCCCGACCCTAGTTACCTAGAGTCAGTGGATTATTACATAACATTGGCATGATCACAAAAGTACATGTATCGAAAGACTAATTAGTTTAGTAGCCTTGGAAACACTACATACATTCATAAGTTTTACATTTTAGTATAAAATGGAAATCTACAAAAACATTATCTCCATAGACCACACTCATGTCCTCTCGTTCAATCCCTACTGGTCAGTCATAATATACTATTTTGCATCATGGGAAAAATATAAAAAGGAAAAATGAGCTCAGATGATCTGTAAATATAAAAATATAGCAGAAACCTTCATAAATAAGAATAAAAATTTAAGGCAATGTATAAGACTAAGAAAATACTTTTAAACATGAACATCAGAAATATATGGAAAATATTAAATCAAATAATGTCATTAAATTATTCACATGGATATTCTAATAATTGTATAATCACATTCAAAATAAAATATCCACTTTCATAATGATGGAATGCATTATGCCAGACTTTCATAACGAAATTGTCAAGGCCTTATTCCAAGACTAAAAATAAGATATTGTCAAGGAATATTTCCAAGACACTAGTTTCTCTCGTGAGACCTACCGATGCATCGAGGAGATATAGCGGGCTCCACCCGTTACTTACTAAGTCCAACACATTCTTCATATGAAAATACTAAAAGATCACATAAACATTTGAATTAAAACTGGCATAAAAAATGTCATTACTTTATCCATAAACAATGAATGGTATAAAAATAACACATCCATATTCAAACATACACAAATCCTTCAATAAAATATTGAAGATTTGTATCATAATGAATTAACATTGTACAAATGTAAATTCCATCAATGGAGGTTGAAATAGATGAAATCAAAACTATTTGAGAGAAAAATATATTTCTATTTTTTGAATAATTTAATGTTACATTATTAAAGAAGAATGAATTTATATAAAAAATTTATTATAATCTTTTAAGGGAAGCTTCGAAGATGTTATAATGGTGGAAAATAGCCACACCTTCTATATAAGTTAAAAACAAACATTCATTCCTTCTTTTTGACGAAAAGTTCAAAACATACACTGTTTGGAAAATGACAAAAAGATACCATTAAAACATATAAGGTCAAATAAAGTTATATATGACTTTAAGCCATAGTCTAGTAAATAGTAAACATATTTTGAAATACAATTTATGTAAAATGTACGAGAATGATAAAGAAGCCCCAGTAGATAATCATGTATTAACAAGCTTGGATAATGAAGAGATTATAGAATTAACCCTTACCTAGTACTTCTCTTTGGTAGTGTGTACATTAAACTCATTTATAATAGTTAAATAATAATTATTAAATTCTACAAGAATCATATACATAAATATGATATCATATATGATCTTATAATATTGCTTTGTTAATAATATTTTAGAATTATCATCGTTTATGGTGTTAACATACTCATTTTCTTTTAAATGTTTTGTTACATAATATATGTTTTTTATGTATAGGTTGTATATTATTCCTATATAGAATTATATCATGTTCTTAAAAATAATTTTTTATTATCAAATGAAAATTATTCTTGATTGGTTACGATGGGGAAACAAATCTTATCGTGTTCATGGAGACGGTATTCTGTACATATACACTAACAACAATATCATTCTTTTGAAATTAAAATCATATATAATTGGAGGGTATATCATATATAAAGAATAATTATAATGTTATATTTATTATTTAAATCATTTATACTCATTATTATAGTAATCCAAATGATGAAATTTTTAATAACAAACTACACCATGACGTGGTGATGGTTAGTCGTATGTATGCACGTGTGGTGACCTTTTCATTCATAGAATGGATAAAATAATGAATATGGTTGTTCGATTTTTATAATAAAATCATTGAATATATCATATACTTGAGTTATTATTTTATAATGTAAACAACAATGAAAGAGGGAGTGGAAGAAGAAATGAACTTGAAAGAGGTGGTGAAATAATTACCACTACTTCAGGTTCAACATTGTCAATATGTTGTTCATCAATATTTGTAGGATCTTTGTGTGTAGAAGGTTGTTGTTCCCCTATATTTTTACCTCCATAATTTTTAAAAACATTATGTGTATCACCAAACTCTTCCATGGTACACTTCTCTTTGAATAATTCAATATCTTGCATTGTACGCAACTTCAAGATTTTTACACACAACAACCAATCAAACTAGACGTTATGAATTGTAATACCCACATTTTGAAATTTTAAAATTATTTAATTTTAAAATGGACATCATTTTTGGATTTGTAATATCAAAATTATCCTAGGGTTAATTTTTTTTATTTTTCTGAGAACTTCCAATTTTTTATGAATAGTGAAAAATACTAAACTTTAATTAATAACATATTTTTTATTCAAAATAATATATTGTGAAAAATTATACTATTTAGTGGTTCTAAAGTATAATTAGAATATATTTTTACCATTTAATCAAATGTTTGTCATTGGGAATAGTTTCAAATTTAAACGGGACATAAACAACTGTTAATCTTTTGATAGTTACTATTTCATAAAAACACGCTTTTTGTTTTTGACAGCAGGAATTAATTTAAAATTTATTTTTATCCACTTATATGTTTTGAATTTAGAAAAATGGATTCCGTATTTGGAATCAGGATGTCCAAATTGTGTAAATAGGTAATTTTTTTTTAAAAAAATTATGAATAATTACATCGGTTAATATTTTTTTACCATAGTTAAAGTATAAATCAGGTAAATAAGGGTAACAAAATAATATTATAATAATATAAAATTACCCTAACACATGTCCTATCACTATTTTATGATAAATGTATGACCATGGTAATATGTGGGTTGATTATGGGACCACATGGATCCACATTATAGTGATAATAACACATTATATTAATTAATTTAATGTAATGGAAAAAATGACATAAACATATATCTTTTAGTAACACAATTTATATATAGGGTTATATATCTAATATATTGGACTATAAATATTAATTACAATGATAAAACGATTTACTATATAATGGTATTTTATTTATCTATTTTATACATTGAATAATTAATGTTATTTATGACACAATATTGATGGAGTAGTTTTATTATTTATGAAAGAGTAAAATAAATGTTATTATAAATGGTAAAATAAATTAATTTTTAAAGTTTTGATGCCATAAAAGAATTTTGTAGGTTAATATGACATTTTGAGATTGATTCAATGAATTTATTTCTAATTAATCATTTTATTATGACTTTAAAAAAACAAAATACCAAATAGTGTCAAATTGGAAAAAGATTGTATTTAAAACAAATATTATATTATTAATTGATATTATATACATAATGATATAAGGATTGGCCAATAGACTTATATAATTATAGTTTTGTCATTAATGGTTCACTTGAGGTTATCTTGGATGTTTATAGAATGTTTATTAACCATATAATATAAAAAGACAAATAGAAATAGTAAATGTCAAACTAAATAAACAATAGTTATAACTAAATGATATGGTTAATATATTGATCCAAACTAATATAAAACATATTGGTTGGGTGGTTTTCGACCCATACCCACCTTATCCGCGAAATAAATCAGTTTTTATCCATTAAAAACCGAAAATTATTTTATTATATAATAATATCTCTAGGTTTTCCAAAGGCCCCCCCACCCCTCTTATAAAAAGAAACTCAACCTTCTCTTTAATTCACACCTTCAAAGCCATTTCTCTCAGCCAAACCCTACACAAATAATCCCTCAAATATCCTCCCTACATTATAGAGGCCTTAGTTTTATCATAAAGCCATGATAATTATTCCTTTTAATCAAATCTAAAGGAAGAACCCAAAGAAGAGGCAATGTTTTCACCACCCACATTCACGTTCCTTTCTTCTTCCACTTATTAATTCATTGTTATTTAAATTCTAAAATAATAACTCCAGTATATTCTATATCATGTGATATTATTATTAATAGGGTAAACCATATTCAATATTCTATTAATCCTTTGAATGACATGTCAGAATTGGTACGTACATACATCTTATCATCTCCATGTCGTGGTGTAATTGTTATTCAATACATTAATATTTGGATGGATATAATAATCAGTATAACATATTTAAAGAATAAATATAACATGATAATGATTCTGTATAATGATATACCATCCAATTATATATGATTTTAATATCAGAATAATGAAATTTCGGCTCGTGCGTATGTACAAAATATCGTCTCCACGAACGCGATGAGATTCATTCCCCATAATATCCCATAGAAACTAATATACCTTTTATTGTTAAAAATATTATTTAAAGACTTAATATAAATCTTAATATTAATAAGATACAACCTATACATAAAAAACATGAATTACATAACAAAGCATATAATGGAAAACGAATCAGCTAACACCCGAAACAACGATAATACTAAGATATTATTAACAATGAAATGTTCAAAAAATCATATATGATATCATATTAATGTGTATGATTATTCTATAATTTAATAACAATTATTTCACAATTATACAAGAGGTTATCTTACAATAGACTAAGGACAAGTACAAGGTAATGGTTAATTTTACAATCCCTTTATTATCTGAGGTTGTTATTACGTATGTATCTACTCAAACGTCTTTCTCATCCACATCCATGTTTCTTAAAAATATATTTCAAAACATTATTACTATTTTATAGACAATGGGTTAAAGTCATTTATACCCTTATTTGACCTCATACATTTTTGAAATGAATCTTTCTGTCACTTTCCAAACAATCTCCATTTTAACCTTTTCGAGAAAATTAAGGTAAGAATGTATTTTTTAACTTATATGGTGGGGGCGTATATGTTTAGTCATTATAAAATCCTCAAAAAATCCTATATTATAATAATATTTTCAAATTAAATGTTTTCTTTTATAATTATTTGATTCTTGAACGATTTCAAAAACGATATATTTCCCTCAAATAGTTTCGATTTCATCTATCATCATCATTTTGAATGTCTTAAAGATTTATTCCTCTAAAAAATTCTCATTAATTTCCATTTTTTCAAAATTGTTTTAAGGACTTATTTAAATGGACATGAATTTTTTAAAATTTTAATTACATTAAAATTTTTCAAAGTGTTATGGGACACTTTGATTCAAAAATGTCTTTAAATGTCTTCAAAATTGTGTGACGTCATGAAACTGGATATTTAAATCAAAGAGTTTTACAAATCATTTCCATATATATAAAATCCTTTAATGGATTTTAAACATGTTTTGAAGTTGATTTATTATTATAAAAACATCCCAATTGTATTGAAGTTTTTGTGATATGTTTGACTATAGATGTACTATTTTTATACCATCATGGTTTATGGTTAATGTATTTACATTTTTTATGCTAGTTTTAATACAAATTTTTATGGTATGTTTAATCCTTTTTATGTGAGGAATGTATTGGACATTGTATGTGATGGGTGGAGATCTCTATAACTCCTCGATGCATTGGTTGGTCACATTAGACAACTAGATGTGGAATTGGTCAGGGCACTTTCCAAATTTGAGTTATGATTTTGGAAAAGTCCTTAATCATTTTTATACCTCTTGGCCAAGTCCTTGGAAAAATGTTTTAGAATGTCTGGCATTATACATTCCCCCATTATGGAAATATTATTGATGGTTCATGTGGTAATTTGACTAGTAGAATACCAATGATTATGTTTTATTATGGCATTATTTTCTCATCTCATATTCATTCCATTAAAGTATTAATGTTTATTATTGTTAAAGGCATGTGGTTTCAATTATTCTCCATACAAAATTATTATGTTATCTTCTGTTGTATTGCACACCCTTACTGAGTGTTTGAGCTCATCCCTTTCCATGTTTTATTTTTCCCAGGATTCTAAAAAGTGTATTATGATTGATCTGTAGGGTTATGATAAACGGAATAATGGTGTTCTCAAAGAACCATTTACGTTTTGTTTTATGTTTGAAATTGTAATGTAATGTTTATTTATGTAATCTATTTTACAAGGCTACTAAACTACTCAGTCATTTGGGAAATGATTTCCTTGTGGTCATGTGAATGTATCAAAATAATTCACTGACTCTGGGTAACTAGGTCTGGGGCGTTACAGTTGGTATCCGAGGAAGTTTAGTAAAAACCATGGAAACTAGATTTAGATATACATTTATTAGATCACATTTCCCGATGATTGACCTTGATGATTAGTATAGAACTTACAAGAATTTTGGTATTGTTGAGATTTTGTGAGTTTTCAAAGAAATACATCCATTTCTAGATATGAGCAGGTAGAGGCGGATCTGGAACTAATGTACCTAGAGGTAAAACCCAAAAAATGCTTCTTGATCTAGACTCGAATGGGAACTGTTGCATGATAATGGTCCTTGTTGTACTCTTGTTTATGGCACTCCTAGGGGATATGCATATAAAAATTCTCAGTTTTTTTACAAACCATTACGAAGGGTTAATGAGTATATACTTCATCAATGAAAACATTTTTATGATTTTGGGTTATATCCACAAACATTTATACTTAAATAAGGTCTTTTTCAAGTTTGGTATTATTCATTGCAATTCATAAACTGACCTAGTGTATGCCATTTTATTGAAATTTCTTCTAGTAGAAGAAATGTGAACTCCAACAATACATATGATCCAATTAGTATGAAGATCATATCTTTCGGGGTATTAATCCAAAATTAAAAAGGGAAATATCCTCCCACGTATTATAATCATATGAATTAATAGTATAATGTTTTAATAAGATAAAAAGAGAATTCTCTATGTCCTATGCATTTGAAGGGAAGAAAGAGAAGAACAGGATGGAATAGAGAAACATTGATAAAGCGAAGAAGGAAAAGAAGAATTTTCCAATATGTGATAAATGTGGGAAGAAACACATTGGAACTTTCATGATGGGAATGAGAGTTTGTTATATGTGTTGAGGAAAAGGACACCATGTATGTGATTTCAAGTGTATGAAAAAGGTTTAAAATCTACAATTCTTCATCTAAAAGGAGTTGAGACATTATGTGAACCAATGTCCAAGAGATCAGAGTATGCACCAAATGATGCTATTGGATATTAATAAATTTATGATACTACCACAGATGATGAGGAATTATTATAGTTCTTATGTTTCTTTTATAGAATTATGTCATTTGATTTTTGTATCAATGATGTACTAGTTATAATAATTATGGAGTATATAAAGATTGTTCGGCAGTACTCTTTCATTAAGGACCTGAGATTGTGTAGAAAGAAGAAAAGTGACTCAATATCAGTTTAATTTTTTTGTAAAATATATGGTTGATATAATGAAAAACCATAATATTGTTCTATTACTAAGTTATTGATTTTGTAATAATATGTGATTGATTTGGATAAATTATATTGGATATTATTGACTACATTGAAACTGATTAATGATTTGTATATTCCATCATTGATGGAGTTTAAAACATTTTTGGATGGAAGAAGTATATCCAGTATTTTATAAGGAATAAGGGAGAATTAATGTAATCAATAACGTTTTATGGTCATTCAGGGTGATAACAGGTTTTTAAAAAATACATGATGAAGGTGTTCTAATGTTATTATATGTCAAAAACGATCTTCATTGTGTTTAATTTCCTCATAAATTTTTGACTTTGAGTTTGGATAGATGTATTTTGGATAAGTCTAAAGGTTTGAATAGATTAATTTTGAATGGTTGTTTTTGAGTTTTTATAAAAGTACAACATGCAGATCGTGTGACAACCCGTCGCGTCTCACAAAGCTGCGTGAATCAAACCCACAACCACACGGCGATTGAGATTTGTCACCTACCACTGGTCTTCGTGAAGTCACTGGATTGTATAATGCGGTTTCTTTTTTTAAAGGGTCTGATATGTGAATTATAAATTTATTATTTTTGGAACCATATATGATTTTGATAAATATAATATATTTTTTGAAATCTTTTAGCGTGATAGATGAGTTTGTGGTATGAATAAGTTGAAAGATGAAACTCAACATGTCAAGTATATATATATATATATATCATTTTTTATATGAATAAATTAAATTTTAAAATTAATGTAAGTGATCATAAAACAAAAATTTTGTCATCTTAATACCGTATGTTTTGTTGAACCAATGGAATTTGAAATCATCCTAGATTGGTGGCTTTGAGGCCCTAAATTTTATAGATTTTCTATGATTTATGACCTCAATCACTCCCTATAAATATTTACATTTTCCATCTAATTACATGTCTATAATTTCCACAAATGTTTTCATAATCGATACCCTAATTTTGTGGTGAAATTTTCATTTCCCATTCCCTCTTATTAAAACTAAATTTTATTAACCCTATTTCCAATATGGGTTTTCCACAAGGGTATTTTCTATTTTCAACCTTTTATTTTCGAAGAACAATTTCAAATTGAAAGGATGAAATTATTTGAAGGAGGGGAGAATATAACACCCTATTCTTCCATGTTAAACATCTCTTTGAAGAATGCAATAACTTGCATTGTATGCAACATCGAGATTCATACAAACCGTGATCAATCAAACTAGCCGTTATGAATAGTAATACCCACTTTTTGAAATTTTGTAAATATTATATTTCAAAATGGACTTCATTTTCTGATTCATAATATCAAAATTAGCTAATGGTGACTTTTTTGTTTTTTTTTGAGAACTTCTAATTATTTATGAATAGTGAAAAATACTAAACTTTAAATAAAAACAACTTTTTTAATAAAATCAATTTACAGTGATAAATTATAATATTGAGAGGTTTTAAAGAAATATGAGAATATATTTTTACCATTTAATCTAATGTTGGTCATTGGGAATAATTTCACATTTAAACAGGACATAAACAAGTGTCAATCTTTTGATAGTAATTATTTCATAAAAACACGCTCTTTGTTTTGACAGTGGGAATTAATTTTAAATTATTTTCTATCACTTATGTGATTGGAATTTAGAAAAATGTATTCCATATTTGGAATCTTGATGTCCAAATTGTGTAAATAGGTAACTATTATTTTTAGACATTATGAATAATTACTTCGGTAAATATTTTATTTACCGTGGTTATAGGGTAAATCAGGTAAATAAGGGTAACAAATAACATTATAATAATATAAAATTACCCTAAAACGTGTCTTAACCTTATTTTCTGATACATGTCGGACCATGGGCATCCTTGGGTAGATTTTAGGACCACATGGATCAACATGAGAGTGATAATGACACCTTATATTAATTAATTTAATGTAAAGAAAAAAATGACATAAAAATATATCTTTTAGTAAACCAATTTTTACGTAGGGTTATATATGTATTATATTTGACTATAAGTATTCATTAGAAATATAAAAATATTTAATATAGAATTTTATTTTATTTATGATTTTTAGACATTGAATAATTATAGTTATTTATGACACAATAATGATGCAGTATTTTCCTTATTAATGAATGAATCAAATAAATTGTATTATAAATATTAAAATAAATAAAATATGAAAGTTTTGATACCATAAACGAATTTTATAGGATACCATGACATTTTATGATTGATTCTATGAATTTAATTCGAAGTAATCATGATTAAATGACTTTAACAAAAACAAAATACCAAATAGTGTCAAAATTGACATAAAAGAGTTTTTAAAACAAATATTATTCTATTAATTGATATTATATTCCTAAAAATCTAAGGTTAGGACAAGATACTTATATAATGATAGTTTTATCATTAATTAACCACTTGGGATTATCTTCTGATGTTTATAGTATGTTTATTAACCATAAAATATAAAAATACAAAGAGACATAGTAAATGTCAAACTAATTAACCAAGAGTTAAAAATATTACATAAGGTTAATATGGTGATCAAAACCTATCTAAAACCGATTGGTTGGGTGTTTTAAGACCCACCCTCACCTTATCCTCTAAATAAATCAGTTTGTAGCCATTAAAAACCGAAAATTATTTTATTATAAAATAATATTTCTAGCTTTTCCTAAGGTGCCCCTCCCCCCTCTAATAAAAGGTCACTCCCCCTTCTCATTAATTGACACCATAAAATACATTTTACTCGAACAATACCCACCCAAATACTCTATCAACTATCTTACCTTCATCATTGTGGCCTTATTTTGATCATAAATCCAACCTAATAAGCCCTTTTAATCAAATCAATAGGAAGAACCTGATGAAGATGTAATGTTTTCACCAACCTCTTTCAAGTTTTTTTCTTCTTCCACTACTTATTTCTTTTTTATTTACATTCTAAAATAATAAATCTACTATCTTATATATACTGTGATGTTATTTTAAATATGTTATAGCCATATTAATTATTCTATTCATCCTTTTAATGACATGTCACGATACGTGCGTACGTAAGGCTTACCATCTCCACGTCGTGGTGTAATTGTTATTCAATACATTATTATATTGATTGGTATAATAATGAATATAACATATGTAAATAATAAATATAACATTATAATGATTTTTTATATATGATATACCATCCAATTATATGTCATTTTAATATCAAGATAATGATATTTTCACCCATGCATACTTACGTAATATTGTCTCCAAGAACGCGATGAGATCCATTCCCCATCGTTTTCCATTCGAGACACATATTTATTTGATGGTTAAAAAAATGATTAAAGACTTAATATCATTCTGAATATGAATATTATTCAACCTATCAATAACAAACGTCGATTATGTAACATCACATATAAAGGAAAACGAAGTAGTTAACACCAGAAACAACCATAATACTAAGATATTACTAAAAAAGAAATGTTAAAAAATCATATATGATATCATATTAATGTATATGATTCTTGAATAATTTAATAAATAGTATTTCACCATTATACAGGATTTTATACCTACCATCAACTAAGGAAAAGTACAAGGAAAGGGTTAATTTTACAATCTCTTTATTACCTGAGGTGGTTTTTACGTAAGTATCTACTGGGGCTTATTTATCATCCACATCCATGTTTCATAAAAATATATTTCCAATCATTTTTACTATTTAATAGACAATGGGTTTAGGTCATTTATACACTTATTTGACTATATATGTTTTTAATGGAATCTTTTCGTTGCTTTCCAAACAAGGTTTTTTTTAACCATTTCGACTAACTGAATGTAAGAATGTTTTTTAACATATACAGCGGGTGCAACTATTTTCTGCATTTAAAAAATTGTCTATGCTTCCAAGATTATAAGAATATTTTCAAAGTAAATTTTTTCTTTTATAATTATGTGATTATTAAATGATTTCTAAAAAGAGGTATTTCTCTCATATAGTTTTGATTTCAACTATGTAAACATTATTTTAATTGATTTAATATTTTCTCAATATAAACCATTCTCATTAATATCCATGTTTACAAAATGGTTTTAATTATTTATTTAAATATACATTAATGTTTTAAAATGTTAATAACTTTAAACATTTTGAAATTTCTATGAGACACGTTGATTAAAAAATTTCTTTAAATGACTTCTAAATTTTGTGACTTCAAGAAAAGGGATATTTCATTCATACAGTTTTACAAATCATTTACATCTATGTAAAATCCTTTAGTGGATTTTAATATTTTTTTAATTTGATTTATTATGATACAAAACTTCCATATTGTATTGAAGGTTTTGTGATATGTTTGACAATGGATGTGCTATTTTCATACAATTCATGGTTTGTGGTTAATGTATTGACATTTTGTATGATAGTTTTAATAATAATGTTTATGATATGTTTAACCCATTTTATTTGAGGAATGTATTGGACTTAGAATGTGATGAGTGGAATCCGATATAGCTCTTTGATGCATCGATATGTCTCATGAGATAACTATACTTGGGATTTCCCGAGGCCCTTTCCCAATTTGAGTTATGGTTTTGGCCAAGACCTTAATAATATTTAGATGTCTTGGCCGAGGACTTGAAAAAATGTTTTCAGAATGTCTGGCATTATACATTCCCTCATTAGGGAAATAATATTGATGGTTCAGGTGGTCATTAACCTAGTAGAATACCCATGATTATGATTTATTATGGCATTATTTACTCATATCATATTCTTTCCATAAATGTATTCATGGTTATTATTGCTAAAGGAATTTGGTTTCAATCACTCTCCATGATTAATATTTATGTTATATTCTGTTGTTTTTCTTACCCTTACTGAGCATTTGAGCTCACCCCATTCCATGTTTTATTTTTCCCAAGATTTCAAGAACTGTATTAAAAATGATATGACGGTTTATGCTAAAGGAAATAATGGGATTCTCAAAAAACTATTTATGTTGTGTTTTATGTTTGAGATTGTTATGTAATGTTAATTTTTGAAATCTATTTTCCAAAGATACTAATCTAGTCGGTCATTCCGGACATGATTTCCTTTTGATCATGCCAACGTATTAAAATAATGCACTAACTTTTGTTAACTGGGGTCGGGAGGTTACATGATGTTCTTTATGATAGGTAGAATAAACATTTAAAGAAGTCATTATCTACATAATCAGTTTAACATTTAATTTAGATTACATAAATGTGATATTAAATACATTATAATATGTGGTAACAAAATATATATTAAAAATAACCCCATATTATTGAACTCTATTTTTTTAATGTTCAAGGGATTTGGACCCCCTATCGATTATCCAAATCTCATAATTGTGGTATCCTCTATGATATATTACCTCATCTACATTGGGATGACTGTTATATGATTAATATTTCTAATTAAAAGGGTTTTCCTCAGTTGAATGAAATCTAACCCTTCAATGTTTTTGGTTGATAATAGAAAAGTTGAACGCTTTCATTTTGTAGGATTCAAAACATAAAATACATGTACATCTTATGATTCCATTATAAATGGTTCATAATTATACCATTCCCTAGTGAAATCAAATTTCATGAATCCTAATTCATATATTATAATAGATGTCTTATTATGAACCAACATTCATTGAGAAACTGGTACTTTATATATTTTGTAATCCAACTCTAATTTTTTTATGATGAAAAATTATGAAATATTCACAAAAGATGGATTTCACACCATTTTACCAGATATATTCTTCTCATAAACCACATGTGTAACCCCACTCGTTTTCGTGGAACCATTTTAATCATGTTAATTTTTATTTAATGCATAAAATTTAATTATATAACGATTATAAGATAATGAAAGCACACTTGGACCTATATCATGCTGCTAGATTCATTCTAAAATTGATTCTGGATTTTTAGATGACAACATAAAAGTAGTCTTGAAACCATCAAAAAAACTATTGCTTATATATATTTGATATCAAATATTCATTCTTTGTTTAATTCAAATTTCTAAGAATTTCATTTTGGGTTTCAGCATATGGGTAATCCTCAAAACACTTATGCATAGCATAATGGTGGTCCTACTCCAACTCTATAATTGTGATTGTGAAAACATCTATTCCAAAAATTCCTTCTCCCAAAAAATTCCTAAAGTGCCTATTTTAATAGAATAATGTTTCCCACACCACACAGGTTTTCAATACATAATTCAATGGATTTCATAGCAATATATCACTCTATAGTACACCATTTTAATATAATATGATTTTTTGCATAACACTTCAAAATATTCGTATACCACTTAATGGGGAATATCTATATATATATTATGGAACCATATAGTAGAATCTATTTTACAAATTGAACCATCAAGTTTACCATTATATATAATATTTACTATTAGATGAACATCTCCAATTCACATAATATGACTACATTTTCATCTACCATAGTTGGATATTTTGTCAGGTTTATAACATTTCTACATACAGGATTGAAAAAGAAACATGGACATGTAAATGTACGAAAAGAATTATTCGATAAAATTCAACATAAATCAATATCAATTAGATCATACATCAAAACATGAAATTTATATGATTTTATAACCTTGAACATTAGATCATTTATTGACATTAATTCTTGGTTTTTTAATTATACCCATACTCAACCTTTGCATCATCGAGAAAATGAAAAATGATATCTCTCATATCATTATAGAGTGTAAGCCGATAGAGAAAGAAAAATGTGTCTTTAGCCCTTCACTATAGCCAACTCTTCATGTATTCCCGTGTCAATCAGGTTCCTTCTCATCTTAATTACATCAATAATTTTTTCTTGGTGCATTTATTTATGTTCTAATTACATTATAACATGAATTTTATTTCAAAAAGATGAAATCCTTTAAATTGATGACGTACAAAAATTTATAGTATGGTAATTCAAAAAATTGATATGTTTTTTCAACTATAATTCATAATGTTTCTCAAAAATGTTTTACCCAAAAATGTATCTATATATTTTACTATTTCAATCATTTGATCTTATATTATTGGAGATAGTGTATTATTTTATTCTGAAATCCCATTAGATAAAATCAGCCAAGACATCAAATTTTTTAATCGGGGTATAAATATATGATATAATAGAAAAAAATTATCAATTAATCTTTCAACCTAATTGACTATGTATCTTGTTCTCAAAAGAGACAACCTTGAGTCCCATTAATTCTATATCATGAAAAATTTTCTTATGAATGAAAATTTATTTATCATTCAATACAACATGGTTCTAAACTTGGGATATTAATTTTTGTATGAATCATACAACATAACACATGAATCCCATAATAGATTCAAATATTTGATCAATGTATCCAAATTTACATCATTTTCATTACCTAATTGTTTTTTTCCCTGATATAAGTACAGATAACTTATTTATTTTCATTTAATCCTTAAAAATGGTTGAAAGTAAAAATTTAGAAACATAATCGGCCATGAATTTTTAATTTTTCCATGAAAAACAAAATGATTCACATCATCTGTAGATAGTGTAAGACGAACGTTTCATGATCTTTTTCCAAATTCAAGATACATGTGATCAAATCTATTAAACCGAGGAGAGTCTTCTAGGTAGAGAATTTTCCCATATTTATTTATTATATCTACATTCCCCATTTATTATCTTTATGTCTCCTCAATTTTATATATGTTCTTAAACCTTGGAATTATTGGGATGTACAATATGATTTTAATAAGACCTGTCACATCATTCTTTTATTGAGAAGAACCACACATTGAGAATTTTTATAGTGATTTTTGGTCCTTAATAAAATTATACATACATTTGGACAAACATTTATTCTTTTTGAGATAATTCCCACTAAAAAAATAATTCATTTATCATAATATGATTGGATAGTAAGATCATTATCTTATTAGATCATGCCATTCAAGAGAGAATGCAGTTTAGTAAAACTGGTGTGACTCTAAACATTTCTATATTTTAAATTATGAAACTTCATTATTGATGAAAATTTTGAATATTTAGTACAACCAAAACACAGTCTCAAATTTTCAAAACTCTTGTACTACTAATATTTTTTACAGTTAAAATTTTCTTCTGAAACTATCAATGATATTTCTTCAATACAATATTCATCATCGTTCACATGTATAATCACACCCTCGATATGGTCTTCATCATTTTCCACACATATAATCATATAAGTTCATCCATAAAATTAAATCATATCCCAATCACTACATGCATTCAATTTTTACCTACATTTATCAAAAATTTATAATGTTGATCAATTCCATGAATGATAATGTGTTATTCTAACTCTTCTGGACTAATTAGTCATGAATAAAAACTATATATACACAACAAAAGAATTTAATAAGGATCAAATGTATGATATTTTTTAAACATGATGAACTCTTTCACCCCATACTCATACTATTTTGTCATATGATTTGAATCCATCCATTCTCGATTCTTTTCCATCCAATTTGATTTGGGAAAATTAATATTTAACAATGTAAATAAAGTCTAAAAATAATTTCAAAGAAAAAGTTATTCATATGAATAAAATATTAGTATAGTGTAATAATATTAGTGGTTATAATTTTAATGACATAAATTTTTTATTTAATGATTCAGATTTTACTACAATGTGTTTTCATTAATATTTTATATTTTATGTGAACGAAATATACATACTCTTACAAAACTTCAAGTCCAAAGAGAGAAAAATCCCCTATCAAAACAAAACATATAGGTGATCAACATATCGTATTTATAAACAAATACGTTTGAGGGGGGGGGGGGGGGTGGGGGAAAAATCATAAGTGATCACATACCTTAACATTAAAATATAATTAAATTTAAAACTAAACGAAATCATATAATCATTACATAAAGATAAATATATTAATACAATTTTTAAAATTTTGAAAATTGATTACTGTAAATTGATTTATAATATATATTAATATAATTTACATAATCCATATATTTATTTAAATGAAATATATTAATGTATAATTATTTTCTACAATATATTACAAATTATAAAACTAAAAAATTAAAATGAGGAATATTAACAATTATATTTATATTGATTTTGAATTTATAATATTTATATATACATGTTATGTTATAATAATACTTATATAAATTGTATTTATTTATTAAAAAATATAGTTCTAATTAATTATTATAATTAGATAAATTATATTAAAAGTATATTAATATTTTTTAAAAAGTGCGTCATTAATTATATTATTCTATAATTATATTCAAAAATAACTATATGTATAGAAATAAAGAATTAAAATATACATTAGATAGTAAATATTAATATATAATTTATGTATTTTAATAATATACATTATTATAAAAAAACAAATTACCAAAATACTCTAAATGTGTTCATTTTTTAAATTTATATAAATATTTAATGATTCATTTTGTCAATTACTAATTTATATATATATGATCATATTTATTCACATATAGATATGTCTCTGTGTGTGTCAAAAAAGACCAATGACATGTGTGATTGTGTTTGTGTGTGTGTGTGATAAATGAATTCAACACATACATATGTAAATCCAATTATATACAATGCTTGTAATATTAATTTTATTTTAGTTTCTATAAAAAATAAAATAAAATTAATTAAAAATATCTACAAAATCTTATATTAAAAAGTATTGTTATATAAATAATAATAATTACTTATTATATATTAATATATATGAAATTAATAATATTATACATAAAAATTGTTCAAGGGTGAGTGTCTGTTAATGCGATGAACAAAAGGACGTGGATGTCTAGGTGTGGGATAAGTGAAACCATCACATAAATGTTTCTAATATAAATTTAATTATAATTTCAATATATAATAAAATAAAATTAATTTAAAATATAATAAAATTATTATATCAATTAATATTGTTATTATTAGGATCCCCAAGGGATTTAAAGGGAAGATACCATAAGTTGGGGTGAAATAATTATGGAACTTTTCCACCTTAAAGAATTATTCCTTAAACTCTAATTGCCCACGCTTTTCTTAAATTCATTATTATTAAACTTCAGTTCTTTATAAGATGATTATGATTTAATCATTAATCATACCTTCCCTTTACCCATTAAAACATATGATTGAATGATCCTTAACAAACACAATGATACTATCCGATAGAATATAAACATGGTGGTAAACATATTAAAATGATTTTTGTTTGGTTCACATAAAATAGGCCAATTCAAAGAGAATACAATTGAAAATATGATGATTCCCAAAAATTGACTAGAATAAAATTAATATATTAATATATATATAATTATATATAAAAATCATAGGTCATTTTTGATTTTCCTATAAATTTTGTAGAAGGATTGGGATGTTTTTTGTGACTGAAAATTCATTGTGGCAAAATGAAACGAATGCAAAGTGCCAATCACCCTAATTTTCACACTCATTCCTAATGCATGAGGTAAATTAAACAACTATCATATCCATTGGGAAAATATTAAATACAAAAAAAAGACTAAAAATTTAAAAATAATTAATATATATTTTCAATTTGTCTGAATGAGAGTGATAGAGATAGAGGGAGAGTGTGTGGTGGTGATAGAGATTGGAAACATGTGTGAAAGTAAGGACGGAGAGAAAAGATGTTGGTGGAAATGAAAGAGAAAGGTGGTTCTTGAGGGAGGGAACTCATCTAGGGAGGAAGGTACAATAACATGGAAGACAGAGAGGTGATGGTGATTTTTCACTTTCGCATGTTCTTTAATAAACTACTTAATCACAGTTTGTTAGGGTTAAATTTATAAAGCAGATTTTTTTTATTAGTGCTTCAAAAAACATCACTGATAAATATGAATTTTATCGGTGCTAATATAAAAAGTGTTAAAAATCCCTCTCTATAAGTGATAGAAAGGAATTGATATACAATTGATAATATAGTTAATATAAACAAAAAATTTAAATGTATATAATTATAAATAAATATAACTATTTAGAATTTTAGAATTTAAGATGTGTGAAATTCTGGAGCTTCTATTTCTATCTCCTAATGGAGTCCAGATCCGAATCTTGATGGTCACTGCTGAAGAATGCTATTTTCATATGAGGGATCACTTTTTATGTTATATGAAGCAGAAAAAATATGAAATTTTATTGAATATGTAGGATCCAATTTTGGGAAACATTGATTTGAATGTCACTAGACTAAAATGAGAATCTCAAACTGTGATTTGGAAAGCTATGAAGGGCTTATTTTTCTCTGATATCATGAATTCATAAAAATGGTTACAAAAATTGATCCTTCTCCTTCATCGAGTCTAGACAAGTGATTTCTAAAGATTGAATAATGGAATATCAAAACATGACCATCGCATAGGTTACATTATTTCTTCCTGAAAAAACTTGCAATATTGATTGGATTCATAGTTATCTCTCACAAATATGTTGCTTCAATTATTGTATCTTGAACTCCATAGGTAATAGATTTTTCCATATCATTTCCCTTCATAAAATCTAAAAACCATGGTATGTGGGTTAAAAATTGTGTCTCCCAAGCCTGAAACTCTTATGATCCATGACTGGGATACATTATTCAGCCTCTCAAAGACAAAGAACACAATTTCTCATGTTTGGTTTAGGATAAATGGTCTACACTACTTAATATAGAACTTAAAGATCCTTTGGGACATTTCCTTGGTCATGGGAATCTGTATCATGTTTGACAAAGGGACTAGGAAATCATGGTTGGGACACACTGTTAGGGTACTCATTGAGGATACTATTCTTCCTCCCACTAATAAAGGGGTTATTTTGGGGGCTGGTGAATTTAGAATTTAATTCTAAATTAACATGTAGAAGATTAGTAAATTTTTTCTTATGTGTAAAAACATTTGGTATATTGATGGAAATTATTGTAGGAATATGACGTGCACAAATTTTGAAGAGATGGGGCACACAATTGACCATTTTATATTCAAGAAACCACTCCATCAAGTGGAAAATTAATTGAGGGATGGGAAATCATCATTGGGATCCATGGATTCTAAGAGTGCACAAACCGGAACTAGTCAGGACCATGAGGCTCGTAGTGTTGGGATAAAACCATCCGTTGTAGCAATTGTAGCTGGTGGATTTTTTATCTTATGGAAGACCATGCAAACCATATTTCATCACAATGATTCTATATAATTATTTTTGTATACAATGTCAAATTCTCTCCAGAACCTTGGTTGGTTCTCCCTCTAATGAACAGGTTGTAGGTTTGAGTCCTTCTAAACATCATGTCATGCCGTATTTTGGATCAATTCCTCTTTAGTAGGCCCATGATGGATCATGAGCATATATTGTTGAAGTGCATGTGAGGTATTTTATTGGGAACATTGGCTAGCCTAAAGTAGATGTACTATTCAATAATATGTCTATTGTTATGGGTGAAACCACATGCAATTAAGGCATGATTCCTACTGTAGGTAGTGATTAAAAAAACCTACTGGTTGTTGATCCTAAAAGGTGGATACACATGTGGATGCCTCAAAATTTGGGTTGTCCATTGATGATGATAAAGATAGAGACTATTTTTTGAAGATGATTATTTCAACAAGGGTGGCAGAAATGGGATAAAGGGATCTTCTTTGGTGATCTTTTATTTATAGATAAAAAACAAAAAATTCGATGTGGGATCATATCATCATATTTTTAGGCATTTTTGGAATCATTTCAGACTAATGAGTCTATAAATATATCTGAATGGAAACGGGAGTAATAATTTGAAGTTTTTGGTTCATATACAATGGAATCCACTCCCCCCTCCACATATGGTAAGGAAATGTTTTTGTGATCCAATGCCAACATAATTTTGGGAATCTATTTACCAATCCATCTTATAGGAGCACTAATGGTTTCTGAATATAGTTTGGTCTTGTCCACCCCATTATATTTACCTAATTAAAAGATAATATGTATCTTCTGGAAATAACTCATATGAGTAATTTGGTATTTCAATTAACAAAAACTAGTATAATACATCTAGAGGACTAGAATGTTGAACGGAAAACATAATACCATATCAGAGAAGCAAAGAACAATTTTTTTCAACTTGATGTCAATTTTTCTATGATGGAGCTAGATGTATTAAGTTTAAATAACTATATAACAGTTAATAAGTTTTTATCAATAAACATTGAAGATGGATTCTGATCCAATCCAAATATGGACATTAAGGATCTATCTTTGAAATTTTGAATTTTCTCCACTGTAAAGAAGTTCTATTAATATTCATCATATGAAGAATATGAGGCCCCATAAAGGACTAAGTCATAGATGGGAGGTTGAATCCAAAGGGAAAAGGATGATATTCTTGGAATTTCAGATCTAGAGTGACTTATAGGGGATGGCATCGTATATTAGGATTCTTTACTTCTAATGTCACTAGTACAAATATGGCCTTTTACATCACCAGTAAAAGGGCTTTATCAACGATATAGAAGAACTGATAATGTGAGAAATATTAATGAGTTTTCTTTAACAATGGTCATAAGAATGATGATAAAGACAATATTTTATACTACTAGAAAAACCATTGATATAGGGGTCCTTTATCACCTTTTTTTCATAGCGGTCACAAATGGATCCTTTATCAGTTCTCTTTTAGTGTTGTTATAGGTGGCCTATAATTTTACAAAAACATGAATTGATAAATTCCCCGTAGATAACGGGGGATAATATTGTTTTTTTTGGAAACCACCACAACATTTATGAGTGCTCCTAGCCCCCTTTTATAAGTGCTTCTTGGTGCCCCCTATTAGTTCTTTAGATAAATCCACTTCCCCACACATGGCCCATCCTACAACGAGTTTTGAACATGATAACACTAGCTTCCACATTCATACCTTTTCCACTCCCCTAAATTGTTTTGTTTTGAATTTTATGAAATATATATATATATATATATATATATATATTATTACATTTTTTAACGATATATATATTATTATTTTATAATTTAATTATATATATATAAATACATATTCAAATAAATATATAAAATATGTCTTTTTGTTTATGAAAACGTACATAAATATATATATATATATCTGAATCTATAAATATAATTATAAATATTTATATTTATTTAAATATATTATATATTAATATTAAAATACATATATTATAATATATATCAAATTTTCATCACAGACACATAAATATTTATATAAATAAACATTACATATACATTAATTTCATAGTTATATAAATATTCATGCATTATTATTTTAAATAAAATGAATATTTTATTGATGGTTCTGTGCATAGCGGAAGCATGCGTTGGGCGGCTCCCAAATGTGATTTTTTACACAATTGATGATTAATCCGAGATCAATATGAAAATCAACACCATGATCTACAAAATTGAATAAATGAAATAGACAATGAATAATAACGATGGAACCATGAGAGAACAGATAAAAACATATTGGATACAATTAATTTAACTAGATAAGGAATTTTCTATAAGGAATTGTTACTTCATTGATGAATCTAGTGGCAGATCTATCATTCACCATCGTTTTTTTGTAGAAACCAATTGTATATTTCCTCTAGTGGTGATCCAAATGTGCTCCATGAATCTCTCGACGTCGCCGAACGAGTCTCTAGGTGCTACCACGGATGATCCATTCACTTGCATCATTTTCCTTTGATCATCTAAAGAACCACTTTCAATGTGTTATTCATGATCTAATGGTGGAGTATTTGTCTCTGTTCTTCAGAAAATTCTTGGAGATGATATTTATCTAGGCTTCAGAGGATACTATAAGATTTCTGTACACAACTAAATTGGCTAATGAGTAAAATGACATAATTGGGTATTGATGTTTCTGGGGTTAAAATAAAAATATTTCACAAGTGCCCTTAATTATTTATTTAATCCCAGAAAATTCGAATGTAAAATAATAATAATATTATTGTTATTTCTCTACATGTGATTAACATGCGAATTATAATTAAATATTATTTAATTAAATAATATTCAATATTTTTTATTTCTCAATTGAAAATTAAACTCAGTCCACCTTTCATCCATAATATTAATCAGGCCTTGAGTAGTGTCTTTTTATTTATTAAATAAATATTAATACATTAATCCTCAACAAATAAATGAATATTATATTCACTAAATATAAAATAAATATTTATTAAATATTCCACTAGAAATATATTCTCTCGAATAAATAGTGAATGAATAAATGAGATAGAGTATACATGAATAATTATTGAACCATGTGATGGAATAATATTTATTCAACCTCTTAAATAATAAAAACTAATATACTATTTAACGAAGATTCTAGATACACTTAGTGTTTTACCCACTAGTACTTTTTCCTAGGGGCATTAGGTGAGGTAGCCTAAATACAAAGTTTAGCACTTAGAAACATGTCATGAAACCCATAGAGAAAGAATTTAATGTAGAAATGAAATGTTACCTCTTGCATATGAATACTGTTTAATATAATCTCTTCATTAAAATATCTTTAATCGAGTAGGTTGCATGTTGGTGCCATCAACCTATATGCTCAATGTCACATTCATAAACTTTTCAAAAATAGAACATACATATTGAACACCAAGTCAATGTATTTATTTGGGATATATCATTTCCATCAAAGGACATGAGATATAAAATTATATCAACGAAATAAAGGAAGAAATCATTTATTTCATTATTCAATAATAAAATATTACCCATGACACTCCCAACGTATCGTACATCACTGGGAACATTTTTCATCAGGGTTTTGTTCAATACATCAAAGTACATGGCTCATAATCTTAATTATTAATAATATTAAAGTATAAGTACCAATACACATGTCTATAGATACAAATAAAAAATGACATGTATAAATGTGGATTTCCAACCGGTGGGTCCCATTCTCAAAATATCCTCTAGGATTTTACCAAGGGCGTACACCATCAGAATGTTACACAATGTCATATAAGTATACACCCCTAATAGTATGTATTATTGGTTTCTATCAATTGATATCTACTAGTATTAAAACATTTATAGAACAATTGTGTCCTGTCACTTCTAGGTTTTCATCAGTGTGGGTAACTTCTATAACCTTTTTTTGTGATAGCCACTGTTAAGAAATTATCACAATCTATTTCATGTCTATGAATAAACATGATGTGATAATTAGTTTATTAATATTAAAAACAATGACTACATACTAAGCATAAAGTCAAAATAAGTTGGTTCTAAGGAACAAAATCCAAGAAACTCACACTTTCCCTAGTGCTAGCTTCTAACAACCCTCAATCTGCTAGATCTCACAAGATACTCATATTTATGATGAGACAGATCATTAGTCAATGAGTCTTCCACATTCTCTTCCATGGGAAATATGATCTCTGTAAAATCTATATTAAAAATGCACAAATGACCAAATTTTATAATATAATTATAAACCATTGTCTCGCCTCTTTGTTACCACATGATGCTGTCAGGTGTAGTGGAAGCATGTGTTGGGCAGCTCCCAACATTTCTTTTTTCCATAATCAATGATCTATCACAGATCTAATTGATGATTCATTAAGTGATCAATGTAATTTAATAAAAGAAATAGAAAATGGGTAATAATTTCAAAACTGAGAGAGAGAATGTCAGCACATTTTTTATATGAATAAATTAATTAGATAAATAATTACCTCTAATGAATTATTGTATTGTTGATGAATCTGCTGATAGATTGGTGGTGCACAGGATTTCCCTCATAGAAACCAAGTGTATATTTATTCTAGTGGTGATCTATACATGTTTGAAGATTATCCAGACATTATAAAATCAGTCTTCATGTGCTAGAACAGAATATCCTTTCACATGCGTATTCTTCCTTTGATCACCTCATTAACCACATCCAAATCTTTTTCCATGATCTATTGGAGGAGGATTTCTCTCTATTCCTGAGATAATTCATGGAGACGAGAGATCTCTTTGATTGAGAGGAATCTAATAAATTTTTGTTCACAACGTAATGGGATAATGAGGAAAACAACATAATTGTGTATTTATATTATTATGGTTAAAATAAAATAATCACACAAGTTCCCTTAACTATTAATTTTTTCCTACAAAACCCAAATGTAAAATAACAACAATAATAAAAATATTTCATGGAATGCACTTAACTAGTGAATGAACATTAAATATTATTTAATTTAATAATATTCAATATTTTTTATTTCTCATCGACCATTAAAATTGTTCTGCATTTTCCCAATAAAATTAATAAAAAATTGAATAATGTATATTTATATATAAAATAAATATCATTATTCTATTCTCTAATAAATTAATAAATATAATTTTCACTAAATAGTTAATATTTTTTTATTAAATATTTCGTGTAGACTCGGATCCTGAACTATCCTTGTATATTATATTAAATAACAAGTGATATAATCAATGCAATCCAGCATACATGAATAATTATTAGGCCACATGCGGGAATAATATTTATTAAACCTAATAAATAATTAACAATAATATGTAATTTAGCTAAAATTCTATATACACTTATTGTGTTACCCTCTAGGACTCTTTATCCTGGGAATTAGGCAAATAAGACTAAAGTCCATGGTTAATGTCTAGAAACACACCAAGTCACCCATATATAAATAAGTCAATGTTATAATGACATATGACCTCATTCTGACACTTACTGTGAAATATAACACCTTTATCACAATATATATAATTGAATAGGTTTCATGCTAGTTCCATCAACCTATATGTCAATGTATCATTCTATTTCATTCAAAAAATATAACATTCCTATATATCACCATGGCCATTGATTTAATTAGGCTATATCATTTTCTTCAATGGTCCTTAGATATTATCTTCCATTAATGAATAGAAGGGATAAATCCTTTCTTGTATTATTTGTTAATTGAATATTACTTAGGATGTACCTAATGTATCCTACCTCACTGAGAACATCGTATTCCTAGTATTTATTATACATCAAATTACATGAATCGTAATGTTCATTAATAATAATCTTAAAGACTATGTACAAATACACACATCCACATATAGAAACATACAATGGCATGTATAAACATGTATTTCCTACTAGCGGGTCCCTTTCTCAAAATATCATACTGGATATTACCAATGGTGTACACCATAAGAATGTGCCTCAATGTCCTATGAGTCTCCACCCCTAATAGTTTGTATCATTTTTATCATTCAAATTATATAATCCTATTAGAGAACATTTATTCCCCAATATATTCATATATCTTCTGGGTTCTCATCATAGCGATGAACTATTTGGACCATTTAGTTTGATAGATACTACTTGGAAATTCTCACATAATATGTCATACAGAAGAAAAATCATGATTTGATAAGTAGTTTTTTAATATTCAAAACAATGAAAAAATATTTATCAAAATGTACAATACATTTGGTTTAAGGGCACTGAATCCACTAGTTTTTATTCAGATAAGAATTATATATTGACAAATATATTTGATATGAAAATATGTTTAAAAATTTATATATAAAATTAATATTTTTGTCAATATATAATTTTTTGTATATTTTTATAAATATTTGATTATAAATAACAATACAGTATAGAATATGATAAAACATAAAAACCATATTATCAATATTAATGTAATACCTTGTAATAAATTCGATATCTACTAATAAATAAATAATTCCCCCAATAAATAAAAATAAAAATCCACCATATGTTAAAAAATTGTGGTACACCAAATAAAAACTCTTTTTTGATGGCCTTATAGGCGGTTTTTGGTCTCAAAAATTTTGAGCTGGGTTCCCCAAAGTTAATAGGGAATATAGCTCATCATAAGATTCAATTCAAAATGTGGTTGTGACCAAATAGAAACTCATATCAAATGTTATTGTTGTTTGATTTTCGGGTTACATTTTCAACTTATTTCATATCTTTTATTAATTTTTTTATTTTTTATCTTTAAATTGTTCTTAAATGATTATTACTCGATAATAATTAGTAAATTATTAATTAATATTATTTTTTCAATTAATTATAATCCATGTTCACTAAATATATTATAAATTATGTGTAAACTCCAATTTAACCATATCTTAAAAAAATATAAAATATATATATATATATTATATTAATATCAATATAAATATATATCTTAATTTTAATGAAATATTTTTTTAAATATACCCATTATCAGTGTTCTTTTTGCTGAAGATAATAAGGGCCCCCTTTATCATCGCTTTTTTAATATTGTTGATAAAGTGCGGCCTTTTATCAGCTCTTTATTAAAGCACTGATAAAGGGACCCACTTCACCGTAATATATTTAGAAATGTTAAATATCCCCTTAAGCTTTTCTAAAAAATTGTTGTTAAATACACCTTTTAACAATTATTTTTATTATGCTGACATCAGTGGTCTTTAACAATGCTTTAAAATCCCTAGCGTTGGGTAAACCTGGTTTTGTAGTATTGTGTGGAAATTTTATGCCTTCATGACCCACTTTCTTCCTCATACATTTTGGTCTTATTAATAAATTCGGGGTCATGGGTTGTGTTTCTAAATCCATAGCCGATCCGTTTTGGTATATAAAATTTTATATAAATTTATTTAAAAATATTTGATTATAATTATAAATATTTAAATATAATTATATATTTTTATATAAACATATATTTTTATATTATTATTTATAATTATACAATTATATATATTTATATAATTATAAAAAATATATATATTTAATATAATTTTCTAATTTCTTTAATATATATATATATATATTTATAATTATTATTAAAAATATATATATATTTATAATTATATTAATTTAATTATAATTATATATATATTTATTTAAAAATATTAAATTATAATTATAAATAATTTTATGTGATTTTATAGATTTATATAATAATAAATGTTTATATGATTTTTAATATAATTAATTTTTTTGTTATTTTGATGATAATTGTTAATATATTGTGATTTTTAATTAATGTCCAAGATAGGATGGGAAGTATACTGGGGATAATAATCAGAAACCTAACAAGTCATTACATGAGTCTTCAAATGAGGTTCTTCTCCTTTGTGCTACACTAGAGGACTCTCCTTCTGAGTCTGATGGGAAAGGTTGCATTGTGCAACCACTGATAGAAAACTTCTAAAGACATGTTTTGTAGGAGTTTGGGTCCTTGAAATATAGTTATCAATAGAAAATGAATTATTACGAAGATATATAGTATGCTTTCAGTTCTTCATGTGTATCTGGTACATGGTTTAATATCTCAGATCAAAGAAGTATCAATAGGAAACATATGGTTTCATTGGACACTACTAATCTTAGGCCTCTAGGGAGTGGTGGTGATGTTTCTTTTAAGGATGCTGTGATAAATGGAAAGGGGAATATAATCAATAATGTAGGTCTAACTCTCGTCCCACCAAAAAATCCAATAGAATGATTATTCTGATCTACCAAGGAATGTGACTACCAAAATATCTTCTATTTTATCTATGATCAGGATCACTTCGGAGTGGGAAAGGACCAATATTGTGATCCTTATTATTGTCAACAAATGAAATTCACAGTCGGAGTGGAATCAAATGAATGAATCTAAATATTACTATGAAAATGATCCTTGCTTTTATGGTCATTAAAATGCTTTTCAGATGAGGTAAAGTCTCTTTGATTGACCACATTTGATCTCCTATTATATTTTTCATTCATCTCTTAATAAAAGGTCGGGGTATTTTATTCATTATAGACCTTTTATGTATATTTATTATTTAAATATAATTATTATAATTATATTAGTATGTAAATATAAATAAAATATTTTAATAATAATTTATTTATTATTTTTATTTATTATTTTTATTTTTTACTAGAAGGTAATGTTTAATGCCTTTTTATTAAAAGAGAAGAAAAAATGGTAGCAAAAATCAAATGAGAATGAACAAGGTATACAACTATTCACTCTTTCAAACATAAAAAAGATAAATAAAACATCAAGGATCATATTCCTAATAATTATAATCTCCAAATTCCTCATCCTAGTGAGAGACATCTTACAATTAAATAAAGTATCTAGCATGAGGATTCCACCCATCTTCTAGAGATGTCGATCACATTCTCATGTTGGTATTAATTTAAGATTAATCGTATTTTGGTATTTATTTCTTCATTAAGGCTGATGAGAAACCATCCACCTCCATCACATTAAAATTAACAATTGTTTCTCTAAAGGATATCTTAAAATATGTGTCATCTTTATAGAGACCTAGTTTTTTCATGTATGATATTGAAATATATATATATATATATATATATTTAGAGGTAGAAAATGAGAAATTGTGTGATTCTGAGTCCTGATATGCCAGTAACTAATTTTATTACAAATAAAAAATATATTTTATATTGTGATCGTCCGGTTAATTAATTGAAATTAGGTAAATATTTAATAGTTGATCAGATCAGAAATTTGAAACCATAATTTTGTATGGAATGTACTGTTTACTCAAGGTAAAATATAAAATGAGTAGGCACGGGATGTTAAAATTCCTCACACATTGATAGTGTGTTTATATGAATTGATTAATAAATTCATTCATTAATCAGATTCATTTACCATCCAGTAGGGCTAGGTAGTGAACTTCCCTGATGACCTTACATAGATTACCCTTTAGTAGGTCTTTACAATGGAGTTCTTCAATGAAATCCTCCTACCATAACCCTCTAGTGGGGCTTGGTAGTGGAGTTCCCTAATAATCGTACCAGGCTCACCCTCCAGTAGTATTGGACACTAGAGTTCCTCGATGAAATTTTTGAGCATAACCCTCCAGTTGGAGATGGAAGTGAATTTCCTCAGAGACTATCAGAGTGTGAAACTATAGTATTACATGGGACTATAATTCTTACGTAGAATGTGTTTCCCCTTGATTATGTGTCATTGTGATGAGATGTGGTTTGATGTAGCCTTAGATTCATGAAGAAGAGGAACACTTTTCCCCTTGAGACACATTTTTCGTGATGCATCATAAAAATGTGTGGAGGAGTCAATCCTTCCAAAAGTATATCGTATCAAGGTCCGATGATTGATTTCCTTAGAATTGTGTGTTCAGGGAAAACACATGATATGTTGGGCATCATTTTTGGACTTATTTTTTTTAATAATTTCTACGTTTCATATTGGGATGAGATATGAGATGGAGATCCCCTTACTCTCTCATTTGGGGTTCTTGGACTGAGCATATATATATATATATCTTTCTTCAGTACCCACTCCTTGGTGTTTTGTTACTCTCCTTCTATGAGATGCAAATATATGTGTGGTATGTCACATGTTTTCTATGTCTAGCATCTTATGGTTCGATGATTATACTCTCCTACTATAGGAAGTGAAGAATCAATGAGAATTCCAACTTCTCACCATATCAAGATCCTTATATTATGATGATTTTACATTACCTCTCTTGATAGGTTTAGTTATACTCTTTCAGGGTAATTTATTCTATCACTGATTTTCCTCTTCAGTTATATCGCTTAAAGCTCCCCCAACACCCTTTTAAAGCATTCTACTGTGTATTTTTATATTCACCCCAACCATGAATTTTCCACCACATGTCATGTGTTATTTAGATGATGGATAGGTTGATCATGACATTGGTGGCATGTTGGGATATGGGGTTCTGGGACCACATATGGTGGTCATATCTTTCGATCTAAGAGTTTGTCCCTCTAATCGTTTTTACCTTTCTAGTTTTCTATCAGGTTGGGACAAATTTTATGTTGGTCATGTATTATCTCCATTTTTTTCTCATTTTCATTTTCATACATGATACTGTTTAGAGGTCCATGCATGTTTCGATCATTTATAGAAGTGTTGAATATTTTATATCATTATATATGAACTTTTTCATACATTTGGTTGTGTATTCATACAGGTGATTAGGAAATGTCCTCCCTGAGTTTAGTTGTGCCTTCGACGCTAGTCACTGCCCCTTGGCCAATGGAGGAGGACTATGGTAGTTACGGATCGAGCCCCAACATGGATTAGGTCATAACACTATTCCTCATTATCTTTCCATTTAACCTGAATCTTATTATGTTTCTAATGCACATTAAGTTCTTCCAACCATTAAGAACCTATAAAGGATGAGTCATTAAAATCTACATAAATAGGGTGGACATTATGTCATTCTTATTTAATATTTTCGAAAGAGGCCCCTGAATCGAGAGACAACACAATGTACCTTACCTATACAAAATCAAAAATTATGATTAGTTTAACATTGTGGCTTCCCTCATAATTAAGCTACCCTTGGCTATGCCCTATACCAGAGTATCATTATTTACAAGGACTGCAATCCACCACAATGGATTTCTTTCTCGTCTAGTTATCTAAAGACATGGAATAGACTCATTTAATCTATCTATGAGGTCTAAAATTTTGAAAAAACATGAAGCCTCATCCTCCCATGGAAGATCCACTGTTAAATGAAACTAAATTTCAATCCATTAGAGACTTCCCAAGAATAACAATCTCATTATCGAACTCTTTCAATTATTTATGAATGGATTACACAAATACAGATAACAAAATAGAAGAAACTATCATATGTTGAGTGTTCTTCCACATTAGAAGATGGTTGGGGAATTGAGGTTTTAGATTGAAATCCAAATGCCTCACCTTGTGATTTCATTGTGGGAGCTTGACTCACATTGACATCAACCTTGAAAATATTTGACTGAGGATGTAAAAACAATTCAGAAAGAGTATCAAAATGTCCCCTTTTAGTTTTATTCTTGTAGTGAGCCTCATCAAACATATAGAATATAAATAATATCACTAAATTTCTCTCCTATACGTAGAATTAGAAATACCTATCTTGTTGAAAACAGAACAAAATTAAGGAATCTACTCATAAACAAGCTTATGAATTAATTCCTCACCATGAGTGTTCAGAAAAACATTAATAGTAAGCAGTGAATTCATATCAACCTCAACAAATACATGAGATAAATACACTAACATAGCTTTTTTGGCCTCCCTATCCATTCTGATAGGGACACTAATTGACGAAGAAATGTCATATAATACATCAGGATTTCACAAGATCCAATTTAATCCTTATATTTTTACAAAAACATAAGTATAGGATTTTTTATTACAAATATATTGAAACTAAAAATCCACTATGGAATATATAGAACAATTGGTTGATGAGAAACCCATCCATGTCTCCATTCTATTCTATTGTGTTCCTCGAAAGGAAACAATTAGTGAAAAAAGACATGGCCCATGGGAACACATCTCCAGTTAGAGAAACCCATTATTATGGATAAAAAGTCAACATTATCATAAAAGTTTCATGTATTATCACTTCTCGGAATAATGAATTGGCCATCAATGGAAAGCTAACCTTGACCTACACTTTTTTAAATTACATCTGGGGTCTCGTATACCAGGGTAATGGATCAATTATTGAGAACATTACAGTAATGCGCATATTTAAGGGATGTGAAGAACCATTGATTAAATATATCCTTAATTCCTTGAATCAACCCCCCAGGATGATCATAACCACAATCCTTCGATTTATTATCATGAAAATGCATTATTTGATATCTCCCAGAAGTTATTTGATCATAATAATGGAGTTTTAAACACCTCATATTATAATTGTTGAGATGAGGGTTTTAGGTAGGGTCTCTAAGTGATTGAGGATATTTTTATAATGGGAAAATTCATGACACTTTCGATCCTCTAGACATGATTTTTGTTGCCCGTTTTACATAATTTTTGAGGTGTTTTATTTTCTGTGGGTTGGTTTTCACCACATGTGGATGGGCATGCAGGTGTAGGGTGGGATGGAATGTAGTGGTATGTGATAATACTGGGGAGATGATCTCATGAAACATAAGTTGTTAATGTTATGGGATGCTTACATTGAGCATCAAATAGTAATGTTGTGCTAACATTGACACCTCCAATGATGGGCATCGAGGATGACCTTGATCGTGTGAGTGATGATGTTGAAGGGCACGAAATCTATCTTTGTTTGAATCATCTAGAATCCAAGATGATAAACTTATGTAGTGTTTTGATGGTGAGCCTCATTGATGCTATCAAGTGTGTGAGTTTTTTGGGGATTGAAATTGATAGCACGATCACAGATTCTTCTGATAGTGATGGTGTTTTCAGCCTCTGGTCTATTTGATGTCGGTCTTTGTGGCTCTTATATGGGTCTCAAGACTTTTTTTTGGTGAGTTGCTCACTTTCCTGTTTTTGTTACATTTTATGTGTCACATTCTTTGTATTTGATGTATTTTTATTTTATACAATAATTTTTTAGTGTTAGGCATGCTCAGTTACAAAACATTCCTAGTATATGCATCCATATTTTAATTAATGTATATAAATAAACACATATTATTTAACTTAAATATGATATTTATATACATATTAACATTGTTTTTATTATAAAAATTATCACTATTATGAATAACAATGATAAAGATCCACATTTATCATTTCTTTAAGCTAATAGTAATAAATTTTATCCTTTAATCAGCTCCTTATGTTTAGTGTTATTAAAACCCATCACCAGCTAAGGTGTGACATGTGGTAGTAGAAGACCCTTGTATACTTTCAAGAGAACTCCATATCCCACCAAAAAACCCCAAAACTCGAAACAACACTCCAAAACCACTAAATTTTGAGTGAATCAAAACAAAGAGGGAATCACATACTGCCATTTAGTTATCTCCATCAGAGTAATGGAAGATAGGCTTCTAGAATCACTCCTTTTGAAAGATCTAATTCCCTATCTAGAAAATTGTTTTCACAGTTGAACTTATCGATTTCTGATACCAAAAAAGGGAATTTTGTCTATCTATGGTCGAACATAAATTGATCAACCCTAAACATGATAACAGAACCACTTATCATTGAAAACTGATTCGATTTGTAATATATATTTTTTTTGTGTGTGGGCCAACAAATATATATATATATATATATCAATTTACTTTTGAATTTTGTAATTTATTTATACTTATATTAATACACATACAAATATGTACGTGTGTGTGTGTAATATTATTCTAAAAATAATTTTTATATTCTAATAAATATATTATTTTACAAAATTATATTTATATATTTTATATAATTAATTTTATTTATATATTTATTTCTATAAATATATTTTCAATTATTTGTTCATTTATAATTATCATTCTAAATTAATTTTTTTTATAATATATAAATTTTGATTTAAATTTTATTATAATAGATATACACATATATTTCTTTCCTTCTTTCTTGAAATAAATACACATTATATTTAGATATTTATTTACTCTATATATAGAGTAAATACGTTATAAATTAGATAAATATAAATTATAATTTTATTAATAATAAAATTACTCATATATATATATATATTATAAAATATATTTAAAAATAAAAACTAATTATTCATAAATATATAAATTATATATTTTAAATTTATAAAATTTATAAATGTAATATAATTAATGTTAATAAATTTTTTTCTACAAATATTATTATTAATTATTAATTTTATTTATATATTTTGTAATTTTAGTTAAATATTTACATGTCTTTATTTATTTTTATTTTTTTACATATTTCAAAAAAAATTCACAATTAATTTTCATTTAATATTTTATTTACTAAAAATATTTATTTAATATTAAAATTATATTTTAATATTGATATGTAAATAGAAAAATTTTACTAATATATATATATACATTATTTTAATATAAGTAAATACTCAATATAATATAAATTGGATACATATAAATAATTTATTAATGTCCTCGTGATTATATGTAAAGGAATAAATGCACAAACTCAGAGACCAATAATGACAGGTCGCACCCCTCCCATGGGTTGTATCACTCTGATGTAAACTCATTACAATTTTTATAACCCGATGGACCGACATTTAATGGCCTAATTCACATGATGTGTGCCCTCTATACAACTCGTGTTACACCGCAAGGGTTCCCTATCGTTATTGGGCCCCTGAATTTCAATCCATAAATGGATCACAAATCCCCCCTAAAAGAGGCTTCTGGGATTTGAACTCTGGTTGAATCTAAAATTATGTCTGACTTTACCACTCATGAAATCCTCCAACTTCCAATGGTGTATGGATTATGAGGTTATTGGTAGAATCTACACCACACCATTTGTAGTCATTACCCTACACACTTAGTACCATCCACCCCACCTAAATTTAAAATTTTGTGTGTTTGAATGTGTAATTAAGTAAATTTAATTTCATTATATGAATATATAACATAGATAGATGCTACTCTAAAATAGATCGGGGTATGGGATGCACCAACGTTTAACAACACTAAGTAGAAAGTGTTGATAAAAATCAAAACATTAGCAGCGCTAGGCATAATATCTGATAAAATTTTCATTTATCAGTGCTAAAACAAGTGCTAATAAAGGTTCACTCTTTATCCGCGCTTTTTTATGGTTGATAATAGATAGATTTATCAGTGATAATTTAAGCATTGAAAAAAGTGTTTGAGAAAAAAATATTATTAATTTGTATAAAATGATTATATTTATATTTAGAAATAATGATTATTTATATACATTAATTAAAAACAAATTTTTATAATTAATATAATATGAAATATTTTAATGTATATTTTTAGTAATTAATATATATATATTGTTTTAAAAAAATATTTATAAGTTAATAAATAAATAGATATATATTTAAATAATTATAACTTTATATTAATATTTTAAATGATAAATCTATGTACTGTATTTATAATTATATATAAATAATTTTAAAATATATTTATTTATATTTATAAATATATATATATATATATAAATAAATATACATTATTAATGGATATATATATATATATATAATTTTATAATGATGATGTTAATTGTAATCATTTAGGTTTATATATTGATGTGTCAGTATAATTGATCCTATATGACCATAATGTTTATTTGTGGATGTGATTGTGACTTATGTTCTAAATGTTATGATTACCTATATTATGATGTCCCACACATTCATAAGTTATGTATTCATCATTTTGAATGTTCATTTAAAATTAACACTCATATGATTCATTCATGTTATACCCATGAACTTATGATGTTAATAAATACTTATAAAACTGTAATAATTATTGGTAACTAAAAACATTATATATTTAATTTAAAATTATAATTCTTAATTATATAGAAATATGTTTTAAATTAATCTATTTATAATTATTATCATAACTGTATATATATATATCCAAATTACTATATAATTAAAATAAATAAATTTTTTATACTTCATAAATAAATATATATTTATATATTAATACCAAAATATTTATATATAAATATATTTAAAATTCAAATAACTATTAAAAAATATATTTATAATTATAATTATAAATATATATATATTTAAAAAATTATAAAATTATAATAAACATATTTATAAAAATTACAAATTTTTTAATATATATAATTATATATATCTATTTATAAATATACACATATATTAATACATATAAAAAAATTTATAAATATATTTTTAAAAAATATATATATATATATATAATTATTAAATTATAATAAATATAATTATTATATTTATAATTATAATTATAAACAAATAATTATTTATTTATAGTCATAAATTTTAATATATATATATATATATATATATATTTATTTATTTAAATACTAATGAAATTAAAATAAAGATATTAATTGTAAATTACTTTTCAAACTTCATAATTATTTTAATATATATTAAATCATGTATATATAAATTTATATTTATTTAAATAATGAAGAAATTATTAATATTTAAATAAATAATATATTTTTTAAAATTTTATAATTATTTAAAAATATATTTTTTTATTTATGACCATAAACAAATAAATAATTATGACCTTCAAAAATTTAATATTTATTTATATTTATAAATAAAATAAATATATTTATCTTAATTTTGGAATTTTAAAAAATCTATTAATATTTGGTCTTTATGACTACTAAAAACAGTGCTGATAAAGGTCTGTTTTATCAACGCTTTATATTATAATACTAATAAATATATTTTTTATCTGTGATTTCCATAATGTGATGATAAAAGCCTTTCGTGTTTTTTTTAAATGGAACCTATGGAGATCCCCTTTACATTCGAGCCTCAAGATTTCAAGGAAGCTGAGCATTGTTTCCACCTCTGCCTCTTCCACCTCCGCCACTACCTCCCCCTATGCTACCCCATCATCCACCTCCGCTACCCCCATCTCTACTGCCCCTTCTCTCATGCCCCTGCCTCTGATGTGCTCACCTCTGTTGTCCTCACCTCTGTCTTCGCCTATGCCTCTACCTATGGAACCTCTACCTTCATTGCTTCCTCTGTCGTCTCCACCCGCACCAATGTCTGTGGGGATGTTATTTCAACCCAATTGGAGGTCTGTGAAGGTTATTCATATGTTGAGATCATCGAGCTCCATACATTGGTTGAATTTGATTACCTAGAGTGGGATGATCTTCGAGCACGAGAACATTGATCATCACATGTTGTACATATGTGTTAGTTTGAGGAGGTGTGAACTAGAAATCATACTACACACTTAATCCATCTCTTACTAGGGTAGTAGAAGGAAGAACCATCATCATAGTGGGGAACCAAGATGAAGATGTATATAGACCCCAAGCTAGAGAGAACTGTAGATATCCTATCAAGAAAGACAGATCCCAAGCCTCCAGATTCACATCTATAATCAGATGGTGCTAGAATGATATAGGGTTAAACTCTACCTATGAAACTGGTGAGGGATCTCATGCAGGACGAAGTGGTCTACATCATCATCATCGTGGTTCCCCTACATTAGTATCTTCTAGAGTAGGTTCCTTCGTAGTAACCTCCACTCTCTCAGGTCGACCCTCAAATATAATCTCTTGAATCTCCTAATATGCAAGCCTTAGTCCTAGGACTACAGAATGGATCACTGCCAGGCTAGTGACCCCTTCCACCTCTCAATACGTTATATGAATAAGATTCTATAAATGGGTGCACTATAAATAGAAGGAAAATGAATTAGAAAATAGTTTAACATGGGATCTAATGAATATTTATTAAAAAACCATATCATGAATCATTATGTTTTGTCTAGTGAGATACATTATAGAGTTTGTTCTATACCATAGAAGATACTAAACCTACCTTGAAATATGGAATCGTATCATAGGTACACTCTGGATATGACGCTATGCTCGTCTACCCTGAGGTTGAGAATGTTATCATGTTGTTACTGCTAGTCGTCATCTTGCCTCCCAGACATATTCAAGTCATAAATCTCCCATGTCTACATTGATGTAAGTGCAATGGGATGAACACATAAAAACTAGAACATTAATCTATTAGGATATTTCCACCCAATAATATGAAATTGGATGAGTGGAAGTGTAGCTAAAACATAATGATGTGCAATATTGAAGTATGTTAGATGCTGATCCAATATTTCCCAATATGGAATCCATGAAATTTGAAATAACATGTTAGATTTTTCAAAAAAGTTTCCTTACAAAAAATAAAAATTTCTTCTATTATTAAACATTAAAGATAATGATAGATTATATATACTTACCTCATCAAGTGGGAGACATTCCCACATGAGATGAAATGAAATCAATTGGTGTGTTGGAATGTTGATGATGTTATGTTTTTGAGTCCACTTGTGAAAACAAAATCAGAACTGATAAATAATAAGAAATTAATTTTAATAACTCATATTATCAATAGAAATAAATAATGATTAGTGATCCCACCATAATCCTTGTAGAGCATCTTGTAGAACCTCTATGTATGTATGAGCATGACACATTATAATATGATCATCAACGTTATTGAGTAAATTTCAAAAAGGCCCTCTCAAGCCAGGTTATAGATATCGACCAGGCATCCGTAGGCTTGGGGTTGACCAAAATGTTGACCCCTAGAAATCTATGAACAACTTCAGGTACGTTTTCATGGGTGGGTCCAATAATAGCTTCCTCCTGGGTAGGAATTCAGAGAAGGGATTCCACATCCTTAAGGGTGATGGTCATATCTCCCTCAGGAAGGTGGAATGTCTATGTCTAGTCTCAGCCTCTCTAGGATGGTAGAAAGAATTTTATGGTCAAAAAAATTTGAAATTAGATACAATAATATCGTAGAATCAAACACGACACATATATGGTATAATGGTAGGTGGTGGTAGCCTATGATTAAAATTTTGTTCTCAATGCACGCATAACTATCGAACAACATCACCCTATAGCACGACATGGGAAATATGGATAGCATGCTCAGTGTGTAGTATTGTATCCTCCATTTTTATATTAAATAATGAAATGAGTCATATGTGTAAAATTTAATTATAACATTATGGTTGGAAAATTTTTATTTATATAAGAAGTATAAAATTCCATGTTTATTCACAATGTTTTATGAAGTTATTTTTTATTAAATGAAATGGGAAATTCATCATGTTTCTCAAATAATAGTTGCAACTTTTTTTGAGATATATTATTACTTATAAAAGGATTTTTTTTAATATTTCAATTTATGTATTTATATATATAAACATTTTGACTTTCTTATCGAATGATTTATTAGAAAATAGTGTGCATTGTGATTTATGAACCATTTCCCACATGATGGTATGTCTAATTATTATTTTCTCACATGTATTTATATATATAAACATGTGGAATTTGTTATCTAAATGTATATTATAAAATGATGCTCGTTGTAATTTATGTATCATTTCCCACATGATGGTATGTTTCATGATTATTTTCTCAACGGCTTGATTTATGGTTTAGCCACACACATATTGATTATGTGATGATAAGTCATCTTCCTTTATTTATTATCTTTTTTCGGTTTCTTATATTTCTTCAACTTATTCTCATTTTTCTATTTCTTCCATTTCATCACTTTTTTCTTTCTGATCGTTCTTATCTATCTTTCGTTATTTTTTATCATTCTGAAATATCTTCACATTATTAAAATTATTCGATTTCTTTTCCTTATTCACATTATTCACTATCTTTACATTCATTACTTTATTAACTTTCATCCACTTCTCATTTATAGAATTAGTTTATATTATCACTATCATTACGTTAAATATGACATCGTTTGGATGAGATTGGTCTGATTTTAGATGGGTTGTAAAATCCTACAAATTTACATGTTGTAGATTAATTAAATCATTTAAATGGATGTAATTAATTTTTTTATTTTTAAAATATTGAAAAAAATTCAATCAATTATACAAAATAAAGGATCTTATATTAAAAAAATATAATTAATATAATAAGAGGATCACAATAGAGATAATACATTATTGTGTCTGAGAGTGTGAACTCTATATGAGAATGTTTCAACATTATTTCAAGTAATTACCTTATTCATGACATACAGTTAATATAAAACATTTATATTGTTCTTGAGGCATGTCCATATCATTTTTCATCCTATTGTTCTTTAGTTTCAATTTTTTACACAACTGGTCGATGTCAGTAATCAATATTATTTGAAATTCGGGCATTGTGAAATATCAAAACTCCCCAATAGTCATCGATGGTGCAACATAATCATTAGAAATGGTGTCCATCTGATAAACAATATCGATATATGATTCCCATTATATGTTAATAGAGGCACATTCTACAATGCCATATGCTCATAGAAACTGTAATGCCTAGAAATCTCTACATTGGCATTGTATTCCTTTTAGTAATACCACCATTTTTAACTAATTCTATTTTTGATGGGATATGAAATCTCTTAAAATTCCAACAGACAGTCTTCTTGGTAGAAAATTATTACATGGTAAACAAAATATTCATCAATTATATTTTCAATCTCTCATATAATGTGCCTTTTGTACCTTATCCCCTTGTGAATCCCAGATGAGGCAAGTTTTCTTCTAGCAACAATGTACTTCACACAATGATAAAATATCTCCTAAAATAGGGACGTTATATTTAACTTCAAAACACCATATAATATATCATTTATGAACTATACAATTTTTTCAGTTGTGTGTATGTGCCTCTTCCAACCCTTCATATGCCAATGTTAATTTTTCTTTTGAAATATGCATCAAATAATCATGCCCTTCTTGATTACATTTGTGGAATTTTCAAAAAAAATTCATACCTCCGTTGATCTGGTTCATATGATACATATGAAATTATTATGATTCACGTAAATTGATTTATATTTACGTTGAAATAGTAAAAAATCACAAATACTATATATACCAAATCAATTTTTTTATTCGTTATAGGTTCATTGTGTATTTTTTTATAAAATTTTCTAGAAATGTATATGATGAAGTTCCAATGATGTGCATTTAGGGGTGTCCATGTATCAAGGTTTGCATTGATTACCTCATTGATTGCCTGATGCCAATCAGATATAAAACAAACACCTTGAATGTGAGTGAAATAATTTTTTATACATGTTAAAAACCAAACCCATGATTTTTAGTTTTCATCCTCCATAATGATAAAATAAAGTATAAGAGTAGAACGATTTCCATCTTGGGTTGCCACAATCAACAATACACCCTTGTACTTTTCATATAGAAAAGGTCCATCAGTCTGTGTGAAAGGTTTGATTAAATGAAATGCGTAGATGTAGGGTGGAATTCCCAGATCAACTGATGAAATTGAACATGATATGGATCAAGTCTATTATCTTGAGAAACATGTTTGTTTTTATGATGATGTAAGAAAACTTGGTTGTTGTTTCTTAGTATAGCTAGAAATTTTGGAAACACCTGGTACAAGCCATCCCAATCACCAAGGTCCATCACAATTTCAATTTGTTTCGATATGCATGCCTTATTATAAAAATATTGTAATTGAATGTTTCTTATTTACTCTCTTACATAAGAGAATATAGGGTCATCATTGAATTAAATCATCATTTTGATGAAAATCAATGAAAAAATATCCAGATCCAATGAGGTATGATATTGTGTTGGGTTTGGCTGAATGTTACTATGAGCATCCTCATTCCTTGAGATTTTCCATCCTTCAAATGCAATGTCAAGAATCACCCTCAAGAAGAATCTACAATCATCCCCATAAATGTCACAACATATAAAGTATTTTTTACGGTATGATTCTATATATATATATAGTGACTCTCAATTTGAAATTTAGTTATAATGTTTTTTATTTATTCATTACATGGAAAAACGCGTCCCACATATATAGTTTTTTCAGCTCACTAAAACATTCTGGCTCCACTTTATGAAACTCAGTTATGGGTGTGAGTACATTGCATCTTAATTTAAGAAAATGTATCATTAAATCCGACTAAAATGTGAGTAGTGGTTGATGATTTATTGTGCGTCTAAGATTCTTTACAACTATTTCATTTCTTGAAACATCCTCCCCAACCTCCACAATTACTTCTTCATTAACATTGTTGTCACCATCTAGTCGATCATTACAAAAAACATCATCGTAATTAATATTTACAAGGAATATCATGGAGATCATATAGTTTTTCTTCTTCTGCATCATTTGGAATGGGATTAATATCATGGGGTAGACCATATTTAACCATGCTTTTATGTCGATGTCTTCTTACATCTAGACTTTCTTATTATACAGTAGAAACATAAACATATAACTCCATCATTTTTCTATATAACCGATTGGAATATAAATTTTTTTTCTTGGACCCACTAGGAATGAACATCCAATGAATAAGTTAGATGCCACAATTTAGATGGGAACATGAAATGTTTATAGCTCATTTATTTTATCTCTTGATCAAGTCTAAAATCTAATGAACCAAACATTTTGTCTTAATTATACCTTTGGGTTTGACAATTAGTTGTACTAGCCACTATTATTTTTTTTGTACTATAATATTTTCCTTTCTCAGTTTGAATAACCTCTACATAGTTGTACACAGAGGAAACCATGGTTTTCTACTTTAAAATTTTTTTTGATCAAGATTATAATAGTGTATCTAATTTTGAAAATTATGGTTAATTGTGTAATATTTATCATACTGAAATTTTTTATCATATGTTTATACCGTAAAATATGATACTAATGTTTTGTTATATAAAATATTATTATAATATAAGTCACATAATATTTTGGAAAATGATGTAAAGGAAGATAAAACATCAAATAAATTTGTTTATCATTGATAAATTGAAGCTTATCTTCATATAAAGTGAAATGGAGAAGAATGAATGCATTAGATAACAAATTTTTTCTTCACAAAACCATGATATACCTTTTCATTTTTCAATAGAACATGATTTGGATCTGATGAGGATATCATTGAAAGTGAGTTAAAATATAGTTTATTATTAATTGGTAGCTTAATAACATCTTCTAAAGATATGGACATAATTTATTAATTTAAAAAATCATTTTTACTTCTAATGAAATATCATATATGTAATCTTAGTTGTCATTAGAAGGTCAATTTTTATGAAAAATCATAGGTTATGTAGATACCCATTGAATATTTTATTAAGATACCTATTAAAAATATGTTGTAGTTTACCTCACATTTGAAGTCATGCTCATCTCATACAATATACGTTATATTTAAAAATATCATGTATTTCTAGTAAGTTTTAAACCATTCATGTGTTATCTGATGTGTTTATTCTTCTCCATTTTACTTTCTATGATCATAATTCTAATTTTATCAGTGATAATTTTTATTAGCTAATAATTATTTAATCCTATGATATTCATTCATTAATCTATATTTAATAATTAATAATAAAAACTAATATTTCTGAACTATACAATCATTATGATGAGATTTGTTTGTAATAACTTCTTATATTCTAAACTACAATACAAATATTTCTTAGTAATTTTTTTAATTATTCAATATTTAATCACTAGTTAATCATTAGTAAGTTATTCAATAGTTAATAATTCTTTAATCACTATCTTATCATTCCATATTCAATCCTTAATCATATGGTATTAATTAGTTAATAATTATTAGATAATAATTACATGTATTGATTTATGAATCATAAGTTATTAATTAATTAATCAATACTTAATCATTAATAAAAATTACTATTATTTCTAAACAATTTAATCTTTAAGATAATAAAATTTTATAACATCTTCTTATATCCTAAACAATGGTACTAATGTTTCTCAGTACTGTTCTTAATTAGTCATTCTTTAATCAATAGTTAATTATTATTATGTTATTCATTATTTAATCATTCTATAATCTCTATTTAATCATTACATAATCTATCATTAATCATATTATATTCATTAGTTATGTATTTTTATCTAATAATTATGTGCATTCAATTTTTAATCCTAAGTTATTCATTAATTTATATATACTTAATCCTTACTAATAATTACAATTTATTTGTAAACTATATAATATATATGTTACTAAATGTTCAAGACATATTCTTATATCCTATACTATGATATTAATATTTCATAGTACAATTTATTATTAGTTAATAGTTATTTAGTTACTAACTAATCATTACTATGTTATTCATAAGTTAATCGTTATTTACTCACTCGATAATCATTCTTTATTCAATAATTACTCATATGATATTCATTGGTTAATTATTATTAGTTAATCATTATATGTATACATTTTATAATCATAAGTTGTTCCTTAATTAATATATACACAAAAATTATTAATAATAACTATTATTTATAAAATATATAAGAATAATTAATCTACATAATAAATAATATATTTAAAACCAACTAAAAAAAGTAAATTACTAATAAAATCATTCATTCATTAATGACTTTTTTACTTATCCTTTTCATTTTATATAATCAAAATTATAATTTTAAAATTGATAAATATACTAATTTGATATTTTATATTCTTAGTTATTTTAGTAGTTTATAAATAAAATATTAATCACCTGATGAATAACCCTGAGGAGTGTCAAACATGGAGTGTATTAAGGCGCATTTTCATTTTCAAGGCTAACCCAAGTCAGGCCTGGAACAACTTTTCGGGGTTGTTACTCCTAGGTATATTTGTGCTAAAGCCACATCCACATGTTTATATCCTGGCCGGGATCTGATTTCCTATAAAACCACATAATATTTATGGTACAAAAATTTTAGATTTTTTAATCCTAAGTAATTCATTATTAAATATATACTTAATCCTTAATAATAATAACAATTATTTGAAACTATATAAAACTAAATAAAATATTTAATAAATAATCTATTTATAACAAACTCAACTACTTAATATATAAATAATTACAACTAACTAAAATTAATTCAATTAATAAAATTACATTAAATTAAATAAAAATAATACCTCTATATGATAATTCACCGAAAAACTAGACTTATTTTATACTACAAGATCCACTACAATAGAAGAATACTTTATTTAGAGATAGAATTTGTGGAATGTGAGAGATGACTGAAATTGTAATTGAGGAGATGATGGGATTACATATTATATGGTGTCAAAGAAAAATTAGTAGGGAGACTTTTACCTTTACATTGTGAAAAATGTGATCAACTTCCTACCACCTTTCGATTAGTATTTAAGAGAATGGTGACAACCCCCACACAACATTTTCAATGTCATCAATCCAGCGAAAAGGCAATGTGGGTGAATGGAAGGAGATAATAGGAATACCTCCTTTTGTGAGAATATTTAAAATAAATTGACCTCCACATTTAAAAAAAAATCATAAAACACATAAAAATTCACCACAAATCACGGAGAAAATTCCTAATGTGTTGTGCTTTTTGATACCAGAATGATGAATCTGGGCATTTAAAAGTTCTATGGTACATTCCAATCATTCAAATGATTATATGCCTTTATGTAAGTCATGATAATGCAAGGAAATTGATGTGTAACTTAGGTACAGGACATAAAAACTGGAATCTATGTCACCATTTAGGCTCTCCGTAGTGGAATATGTTTGATCATGACTATACATATTTTTGAAATAACTTGAGAAAAATTCACATTTTGATATATAAAATGGAGTGGGTACTTTTGGTTTTCATAGATGAAATCACAGTACATGGACAATTATTTTTGAAAATTATAACCTTCCACCATGGTTATGAATGAAATAAAAATACATCATGTTATATATACTTATATTAGGACCATAAAATTCGGAAATCATACTGATGTTTATTTGGATTAATTGTTCGAGGATTGAAAATTAGTTTGGGATTCAGGTGATACGCTGTATTATGATTTCAGATATCAGTATTTCACGTTGAGAACCATGTTATATGAGGTGATAAATGAATTTCCTAATTATGGAAATATTTGAGGAAATATCATTAAAGGAACACAAGGGTTTCACATTTTTGGGAAAGGTATACAATCAATTATGTTCAAACATTCATCAAAAACCATGTTTATATGGCATAAAAAATGTCAACTTATTGACAGAAGTACGTATAATGGATGAAATCATATTGTGGAAGTTCATTAGAACATACAACATCATCTATAGTAATAGGTGATCAACTATTTTAAAACGTCAAAAATTTGGAAACTTATTTTGGTAAACCATTTTCGAAAAACCATAGAAAAAACAATTGGTAAAATTTATCTGTTTTTTTAATTACTATAATTGAATTGTTTGTATTTTATAAATTTTCTTGACATAATGCATGTTGAAAATAAATTATGGGATAGTGTCATTAGTTTGTTGCTAAATAAACCGGAAAAAAAGGATTTAATTAAGGCTAAGTTGGACATTGTTGACATAGGAATACGAGAAGAGTTGGCAGCAGTGATCGGTAAAAGATTATATTTTATGCCTTTAGCATGTTACACTCTTTTTAGGGTCGATATATATCTGTTTTTCAACTTCATTAATAATTTGAAGGTTATAGAGCGGTATTCATAGAATATAAATAACATCGTGTCAATGAATGATTTAAAGTAAAAGGGCCTGAAATCACATGACGTCCATGTTTTGATTCATGATTTAATTTCTATCATGTTATGTTTCATTAACCACTAGAATTTACATCACAAATTAATCAATCTATATTTCTTCTTTAATGATTTATGAAGAAACGATATAGACCCAGACAAATTGCATACTATGGAAAGTGAAATTATTTTCATGTTATGTGAATTGGAAATGTTCTTCATTCCATCATTCATTAATATGATGGTTCATTTTATCGTTTACATGGTGAGAGAGATTAGACTAAGTAGTCATGTACACTATAGATGGATATACCCCATTGAATGGTATATTCTGATTTTGAATGGTTATGTCAGAAATCATTGTTGTCCAGAGGGATGTATTGAGGAGTAATATATCTATATATCTTCAATATTTGGCATTTTTATTCCTATGTGTCACCTCTACATGAAGCCACATCACCCAAAAATATGCATCCAGCGCTCCAACCTAAAAACTCATCCCAATTTTCCACCACCGCTCAAGATTTCGTCCCCCTCCCATATTCCCATCCCCGAAACCCTTATCCCCGCTCTAGGGTCCCAAAATCCTCTCATATTCAACCATCCATGAATCCAATATCCCTCTCCCCTCCACAAATACGTTTTCCACAATTCTGTTCTCAAGTATCCCCAAAATTATATCCTACGGCAAGAAATCAAGAGCCTCTCTGTATCCCTCCTCTACCGCTCATGTTCTCCCTCTGCACCATCTAGGGTTTCTGCATCGACACATCCCAATCCTAGGGGTACTCCGCATCCGCCTCCATCCGCTCCTCTTCCATCTAGTTTACCATCTCTGTGTCAATTTTCATTTCCTCTGTGCTGCCGATTTTCACTTCATCATCGACCAGGTAATCCTCCTCTGAGTAATTAAATGTTTTTTGTTAAATCATTCTGTAATATTATTGAAGTTTCTTCATGGATCTATTTTTCATAATTATTTAATATACAAATCCATATTCTACTTCTCTGTTCATCTCTAATCCAACTTGTAAACTGGAATTTATCGGCTTATATATAATTACAATATCTATACATTTTTAATAGCAACATCTTCTAATGTATAGGTTTGTAAATATTTCTTATTTGAATTGACCTATTTGAGCAGCAATGAAATGGTATTTGTTCAATCATCTTGTAATTTTATTGATGTTTTTCATGGATCTGTTTGTTCATATTTATTTAATATAAAAATTCATATTATACTTCTCTATTCATCTCTATTCAAATTTTCAAATTGGAATCTATCGGTTTATATTTGTTTACAATATCAATTCAATTTTAGTAGCAACTACTACAAATGTACAGGTTTGTAAATATTATGGTTGGAATATTTCATATAATTTATATATAATAATTGAAATATATTGATTTATATATTTTTTTACAATATTTTTTCTTTTCCTAAAAATATTTTTTTTAGATTTCACATGTTTGTAACAATTTTGAGTTTTCTTATTTTTGTTTATAACTTATAAATAGAAGGTCTATAAATACAGATCTACTTTAGCAGTAATTATTCATGATGATCTCCTTATTCCATAGAAGTAGTTTCTAATTGACCTATCTGAGGAGTAATGAAATGGTTTTTTTAAATCAATATTTAAATTTATTGATGTTTCTTCATGGATCTATTAATTCATGTCGCACTTAAATTTCAGTTTACATTCCTGTTTTTATATCCATTCTAATATAAATTCATATTGCAGTTTATATTGATGTTTATATTGCATTATCATGTACTAGGATTGCATTTATCTTTCATATTATATTATCATGTTGTTTCCTTCTGCAGAATACAATTTCCTTCCGCAAGCTTGCTACATGAAGTTAACACGTGTCATGTTTATTTCTTCCATTGTACAATAAATACAAATTATATGGCCAGATGTCTTAATGAACATTGTATTGGCTTCACTCAGATTGATTTTCAGGACAAAAAACAATCAACACTCTATAGAAACAACATGTGGTGGTTCCTACTCTGAAGACCACACCTGCTAATGGACTGGGGTTGACCTGCGGAAACATTCCAGGTGTGGAAAAGTTAACTACAAAACCTGATTGGGTTATTAAACCCAAAAATTAATGTCCCATTTTTTCTCTATTATTTAACATTGATACTTTACTATTTAATAACAATCTTTTTGTGTTTTGTGGGCAGGATAATATCTATACAACACCCCACGCACCTGTTGAAGATCGAATCAAAATATTGTTGGAAGCATAAACAAATTTCCATGTTTGTGTTTCTAAATTGTTCTAAATGTTTTTTTACACCTTCCACATTAAAGTGCATGAGATACGTTTAACATTTATGGTGCATGTCTCCAGTTTTTTGAATGAAATGTTAACACATATTCATAAAGGTGTGGTTGATTCCTTATATATGGTTTGATTGGAAAGCATTTGTTATTTTTCTTAATTTCCATGACCGATTTCTTTTAGAAGGATATAGATGCTCATTTATTCAAGATGTCATTTTATTTGTGAAACCCGTTTAGATAGGGTTGTGTGTGTTTTGAATCATTCTTGGAATTTATTGTGAACATCATATCTTTTCATCCACCATTGTATGATGATATTTTTTCATATCTAATGTAAATGTTTACATGATATTATCCATTATTGATGTTTTCAGAAGTAGTTAAATAGTTTTATCTATGTATTAAAATATGATAATTGATTGTGTTCTTTCAGTTGAAAAATAAAAAATGGTGATATGGGATTCTTAATTTCGTGTCTCCTGGTCCAATTATTTATATTTTGGATTCCATTAATTATAAGAGAGATACATGAAAGTCATGAATTATGATCATGGAACCTCGAATAAATTGAAAAACCCACTCTTGAGTAGCATGTAAGTAGGACGGTGTATTGAATGCATTTCTTTTAGAGTCATATCACTCTACCAGACAATACATTAATTCAATAGGATTATTGGAAATCATATCTATCAAAAAAATTTATATCTCTAAATCTAACTATGGTCTGACTAGATTTTCCCATTATGATGCCCAGAAAGAAGATACACAAGAAAAATATCGGTAAGGATCTTTTAGACTTGATTATTTCTAATTGAAGTAGCTTGAGACGTATCTCGATAGCAGACTGAGCGATGTGATTGAGAACAAGATCGACACATCAATCACTACCTATACATTTCCATTTCTTTATTCATTTTATTTTTCAAATTATTCTATTTATATTTTATACCCTAGAAAATTCTATTTATAAATCTCTAATGTTCTTAAAATAGTTGGAAATACTAATCGTGATGGCATGTTATATTTTTGAAAACATACCACATTCAATATTCTTTTCACTATGGTAGTTCTTAAATTGAATTGTATCATTGTGATTTCAGTTTCTATTTTTGTTGATCTAAATTTCAACATGACATGGTATTTCTAATTAATCATTAAAGACATTTATTTTCAGGAAAAATTCTTGGAGTGGGTGGTATATTAATAGTATTTCAGGTTCATGAGATAAGGAAATTTTCATAAATTTGTATTTCCATAGTTGTTTTAATTCATATCTCATTCCATTACCTCATCTCTCTTCCAATTGTTGAAAGGTACATTGAATTTGTATGGGCTCTGCCCTTCCAACATAACGACAAATGTGCTGCCCAGAATTGATCAAATAAACAGATTTGGAAGCTGTGAGATAATCTGATCACAACTCAAGTAGATACTCAAGTTCTGCATAGGAGAGCTTCTAAGGATGGCTATTAACTGATTCCTTAAGTTTTGTTCTTTTATAATTTCTTTTCTAATTCATCTTAAATAATTTCCATGTGGGTTCAAAACAATTTATCTAATACATCATTAGTGTATGTATAGGGAAGAGTCAGTTTGTCTTATATTATAATGTTAACTAGTTCTATTTTTTAGAAATTTGTTTGTTTTTATCATGTCCACATACCATGAAGATAAGTGGTTTTTTATTATGTTTTTTAATATCCCATTAAATAATTTTAAGTACTATATTTTATTTTGGTTTTTTACTTTTTATCATATCTATGTAAAAAATGTTAATGAGATTTAATTGTATGTTGATTTTAAACAATGTGATGTTATTTTATTATTGGTATGCATATAATTTGATTACTGGTGTTTTTTATACACTATGATTTTATATGATCTGTTAGCTCAAAAAAAAACAGGAAGTTATATTAATATTTTAATATATCACAATCTGATGTATCTGCTGAAAACATACTCTATGTGAGGTATCTTATTGGTTTACTTTTCTCATAATCTTTTAAAAAATACATCACATTGTGAAAAAATACTGTTTAAATTTCACTGGTTTAATATGTCACTATTTGAATTACATTCCATACATTCTTTCACATATATGTTGTTTCTATAAGTATGGATTCTCTCATAACAAAAGTAGCTGAATTGTGAGATCAACAAAAACAACATATGCACAGAGATGATCATTATGGATGTGCCATATACATATTAATGTGGAAGCTGGAAACCTCCATCATGTCCGCATGTAAAATATCCACTCAATATTAGGTTCCTTTAACAAGATTATTTTAGATTTTTAAACCATTAAATTTTATCGAAACCACTAACTTTTTTGTCTATTATTATAATATAGTAGGATTATTAGGATTTTTGTATTACATTTTTTTCTCATTAAAATAAGATTTTGTTTCAGAAAAACTCAACCTTATTTTCTGAAATAACGCCTTTTCTGTACACATTTTATATGAAAATTAGATGCATATTTTATATGAAAAACTGTTCCAAAAACAACAATATTTTATACGAATCACATTCAAAGATTTGACCTTTTATGAGTTTTTTCCAGATGATTTTCTCTTTGTTCCCTAATAGTCCACCGATCCGGATCCGGCCCAATCACAATTATCTTCCCATATGTTATACAAAAAACAGCATGTAAAACAACCACATTTTAATAAAATCTCATTCCGAGATTTTAAATCTATGTATTTTCTACCAGGATAATATATCTATGTCTTCAAATAGGTCTCTCATGGGAAAATGGTCTAATACCATTGATTTCCATATATTTCAAAGAAAAAAATTACAGGTAAAACAACCATGCTTATCTTTAATCTCCTTCAGCTTTGTGACCTAATGACTTTTTTTGCAGCTTGGGGGCCCCATATTCCACTCCAAAAAGGGAGATGAGAAGGAAATAAAATCATAGCAGAGTAGTGGAGGAATCAGCTAGGAGGTCCCCATACTCCACTCAAAATAGGGAGAAGAGATGGAAGAGAAGAACAAAAGTGGTAGATCAATTCCTTCTGGACCATAATGTGAGCATCTCCTTTGTTCAAAATACATTTGGATGCATGGTAATCGATGCCCCTAGATTCATCGCATTTCGAGGTAATATCATATCCCATAATTTTCATCATCATAAAACCTTTGGAAAATTCACATTTGGCATGAACAGTTGTGAGCTCGTGCTACTGCATGGATTAAATTGGGGAAGGGGCTCACTGCGTGGGGAGGAATTTATTGACAATTCAGGTTGGGGTTTTAGAGTTGTAGCATTTTCTATCTCTCTTCCTTCTTGCATGCTCATGAACATTGTATCTTTTATTATGATATTTCTTTAAATATATTCAATATTAATGAATAGTTTTATTCATGAATTCATTCTGAAAGGGTTTAATATAAATGTATTTTTGTGATATACACAACATCATGGAACAGAAAAGTGTTTGGGGTTTTCATGATCAGTGGATCATTTAATATTCTCTTATTAATTAGTTTATTTTACTTGTACTATATAACACTTGTGATACATGTTTTTGAACAGTTGATTAAGTACTCTGTGGAACTTGTAAATATAACCGGTAGTTGTTTTTTAGATCAATGGAATATGTATTGTATACATACAATTTTTTGTGTCTGTTCATGTAATTTAATGTTCTCTCTGCATATGATAATCACTCCAATTAAATTATCATACACCCTTCCTAATTAATATTTATTCAACATTATTGTTTCTTCTTACCTTTTATAAATACAAATTTCTTATTAAAAGAAAAATCAATAATCGAATATGTCATGCAATAGCACAGGCGAGTACTAGTTGTTAAGAATGTTGTTGAATTCTGTATCGAATACCTATCCAGTGTAGAAAGAATTGGTATAATGAAATCACATCACATTGGATTGATTTTAGGTGACTGAATTTATGGAAGGTATTTTGTCACAATCAATATTACAGATCATGTTTAGGCTCGCAATTACGTTTTTCATAACATTTTAGAGGATTCCCTGAATGATGAAACGCACAAAGAAATTTATAGGAATTTGAATCCATCATTGGATAAACGATGGATATCATATACACATAATCAAAAGTTAATAATATGGTTTTAGGACTATATTGTTAAGGAGTTAGTTGAAAATCCATATTCAATTTTAGGACAACATCGATGGAAATCGAAAGGAACAAGTGTGTATATGTTATCATACAATGGTGATGTAATTAATGGTTATATGTTCTATAAAAAATAAAGAATTTGATGTCAATACCATGATAAATAGTGAAGATACACATGTGATTGATGTGATGCATGTTTTGGGTACTACGGAAATAAATCAAATTTATGTGAATATGTCAAACATTGGCATCATAAAACCAATATGGGGGTTGGATTATGTAACATTACAAATGCCAATTATTCAATTCTAATGTGTTGATTATATGAGTATTTTTAATATAGATTAATTAGGATTATTGAATGTTGATTTTAGTAAAGAATGGTAAAAGAAGAACCATTTATTATGGAATTACATGCATTACTTGTATTTAATGTTCCAAATACCAAATACTAAAAGTGTTCAATTGTTCTATTATCAACCAAAACCCTAGAAGGGTTAGATGAAAATTGAAATGGGGACAACCATTTCATTGGGGAGTTCTAATGATTTCATATAGGTCCCAATGTGGAGGATGTTTTATATTCCATATGAGACCATAATAACGGGATATAGATTGTTAATATAGGGGTCATATCCATTCATCCTTTAAAAAATTTCAATAATTATGTTTTTTCTGTAATTTCAATAATGTTACCTCATGTAATTATCTATTCATTTCTACATTTATTTACTCCAAATTAAATGTTAACCAACTTCTAAAGATAATGAATTCTACATGTACTAGTTCTCCAAAACCTATGAATAATTGGTATCTGAACATACTTTTACTCATAGTGCAGAGGAAAAATGAACTTTTTTATGCGCTTGTGCACTCGATCCTAAAGAAAAATAGGGTTCTCAACATGTTGTGGCTCCTAGTGTTGTGGTACAATGACTATATACACATTTCAATGCTATATCACTAGTGGAACAACATATTGAAGATGTTGTTTGTGATGAAATGGTCGGCAATGAAGTACAAGAAACACTGAAAAAATGGTGCAACATAGTTTGATGGTGTTAGAGAAAATAATTAAGGAAAAATAAAAAACATCAAAAACAATGTCTGGTAGATTGTGTGGGGACATAATGTTAACACCAGCAAGGTCCTGTTTAGTACTTACATTGTAATCGTCACTCAACAACACCTTACAATTGATGTAGATTAATGGAACCATGTTATGTCTGGGCTTAAGACACTAATGTGAGATGATATTTTGGTATCATTATGATATCATTTCATTATTCTATTAAAAAATAAAATAATGAAACATTAATTTAATCATCATCATCCCTTATAAAGATCAATTAAATTATATGAATACCATATGAAATTTGTATTAATAATAATTAAAAGGGTTCACATAAGCTTCCAAAAAATTCACTAACAAGTCATCATCATAAATAAGCTAAATAAAAAATAAGCACTCACCCACTTATTATCTATACACAACTGATAACCCAAGAAACGTGGTATGTGTTTACAAGATGTCGTGTGGATGTGTCTTTTCAGGTACATTTTGGCTAATAATACATTGTTTGATGATATGTATATTCATCAGTTTGATTGAATTTTTTTTATTTATGAAACAACAACTGAGTTCTAAAATAAGAAATTGGAAGAAAAAAAAATGTACCCCTACCATGAATCAAGGACATGTTATGATTCACTTGATTTTTTTACGTATTTTAAATCTAACATAATACTTTTTTATGATAATAAATAACTACATAATTATGTACGTATGTTAATATGTAGATTGATGACTCCAAATCCAAATCCACTTCCATCCAACTCCATGTACTATGGAAGGTGGCACATGTAAATAAATATGAGATACTAATTGATTAAAACACACAAATGTTGTGGGAAACAACTGTACATATGACATAATAAAAATTTGGGTTTCTCTAAATCAATATTATATAAAAATAATTACTAATTTTCCGATAATTTATATCTAACATACTCACAAGAATCAAATGTACCAGATAAAAATGTACTATAAGTGGCCTTGATGTATCCAGAACAGTATGGCCATGTCAGAGGTATGGGATTTCGGGTGACACCCAAAAAATATTTTGAGAAAAAAAATAAGAGGATCAAGGTGATGAAATGAAACAGATGGGATAATGAATAGATACGCTTTAAGAAAAATTCCAATGGCATTGAGATATGGAAGAAATTTTTATGGTGGTAAGAAAAGAGAAGAAACAACTAAAGAACTACCATTTATTGATTATAACCTCCACCCCGACCATTTTTTGAGGTGAGTCATTCCCCTATAAGAGCATTCATGGATGAGGTAATAAATGTTCTAATAATTGTTTCTGTGAAATGTGAATTATATAGACAATGATACCATTCCTCAAAGGACATGACCTAGTTTCCCGGAGCTGGTGTCTTATTATATTACATTGGAATATAAAAAAAGGAATATAATCCTGAAGGACCATGCAGTTTAGTATATTTTGGGAACAATATATATAAATAACCTTGAAATTACATCTTGAAATGAAAATAACTTTATTTATTCCATTAGATATATCCTTGAAACGTATATTATGGTTACATGTTGTAAGAACCCAAAGCATATTTTTTGGTATGTTTCTCATTTTATGATGTTTTTATGAAAAAGATGAATTTTTGGAAATTTCTTATGTACATGAACTGTACATTATAGGTACACATAGTGTACTCAGTTTTATCGTGGGTAGTCGGGTGTTGGACGTTTAACGACCATGCACCCGATCGTGTTGGGTGACCTGGAGACCGCCTAAAGTAGAGGCTGAAAAAGGAATGTACACGCCTTTTACATCAAATGTACATGTTATGAATTATTTAATTTTCCATTTAACGAGTTGGTTATGTGTCCAATCGACAGAACACCCTCGTTCATGGTCTATCTCATCCAAGAGTGACAATACAGCCACAGATCTTCTCCAATCCCCCCGACCCGCTATCCATTCTCCAAATTAACCGCCATCGATTGCATTGGAATAGAATCATTGTGTTCTACCTTCTACTGGAGTTGTTTTTCTTGATCATCTTCTTTAAAGAGATATCCTTGGTTGATTTTTTTAGATGTTTTTGTTGATATACCATGTTCTAAATCGATCTAAGCGATGATGCCGAAGTATAAGGATCCTATAACACTGAGGTAGGTGTTTTGTGCCTTTACATAGATATTATTTTAATTGTATGTGAAAAAGTTCCCAATAACCAATAAACGAGGTATTGCGTGTTATTGGTTTTTAGCCATGATTATGCCTATTATACCTTGTTAGATTGTGTAGAGGTTAATTGATGAGAATAGGGTTATCTTTGAAAATCTATGGATGTTTTTCCTACGAATTCTTATTTTGACCTTTTGGTCCAGTTTTCATGTTAGGCTATTTTCATTCCACGATGGTGTTGATAGGATGGAGTCATTGTTTATCTGACAAGCTGTTATGTTGTAGACAATTTAACCAATTAGTTGTTGAGGTTTAATTTGTCTTATATGCATTGATGTGCTCTATTGACATGCGTAGGGCCGTGAGAACCTAGTGTTGTAGACCATGTGTAGAATGGGTGTTGGGGGCTTCCCCAGAGTGTTTGATTGCTGTTACATTGTGAGACCATCAGAGGAATTGATGTAAGCGATTCCTAAGAGGGTTTTTAGCTCCTCGACATGAGCCACATGGGGAATGGGACGTTTAGTGCTTCCCTAGAGCTCCTTTTAGTTACCAATACGAGAATAGTGGGGGAAATGACAGTGAGTGTTTCCTCAGAGAGTCTATGACTATGCTAAACCAAAGGGGTTAGACTATGTGTACTTATTATAGGGTTTCATGTATTATTTTGGATGAACTATAGGGTCTAGGCTGAGTGAACTTCTAAGAGGGTTACCTGATTTTTTTAGTTACATACTTGATACATGAAATTGAATTGAATTGAATTTTAGGAATGTGTACTGCTGAGTACATCCTTTTTTACTTCATATTTTTTTAATTATTTCCTACCACATATATTCACTAACTATTAAGCATAGGTCTTTCAGTGGTTTCCTACTGGGATTAGTCTCACACCCTGTTTGGGTAATGATTTTGGTCCCAAACAAATTATATTTTCAAATGTATATATAAGGGAAAGTGCCCTTATACTTTAGGTGTTTGATTTCTGAGGAACTGGAGAGCGTGGGACCAAGCTGAGGTTTGTGATACTGCTGTAATTTATCTATTTCGTTATTTTACTTTTTATATTTATGTATTCCAACACTATGACTTGTTTGGCTGCTTTCATAGACACATGTATCATGTATCATTAATATCTATTCCCCGGTTGTTTTTGACCTTCAGTATTCCATTGTTTACTATTGTATGGTATGTTTACTGTATCCATTATTGAAATTTGTTTTACTTCTGCTGTTTTTTCCATCCAATGAGGGTATAGTTTTCTCACTATCACACCCAAGGCCCTCGCTGGTAGATAGCAGCCTTTGGCGTTTTGGTAAATGCCCTTGAGGCTATGTGATCAACCATGTATGGGGCACCTCTCGGTGGATTCCGGAATCGGGACATTACAAAGTGGTATATAAGGGATTATATTCGTCTTGACATACTATTCGAATCCTATATCCCAGGATATGATGGAATAGGTAATTGGTAATATGCTATGTGCAGGATTAACTAACACATGTACAATGAAATGCCAATTTAACTCATTATTGCAATTTTTCTGGTTTTTCAATTTTACAGTTGATATGATTTCACCATTGGGAAGTTGACATGTTTTTTGCTATTATCATTTGTATTATTAAGGTTCTAATTCTTTTTCAACCTGATGAGATGAGGGTATTCCATCTCATGCATCATATATGAACTAGATAGAAATCACATGTCATGAATTCTTTCCATGCAATTTATGGTGCATTATCGATTTCATGCTGTTGTGATTGATGTTATGCTAGGTATCAATGTTTTTGTGGTAGATGCCTTTATATAATTTCTACATCTAATAGGGTATTGTTTTGTGTTATTTTTTTATTGATGGAATGCCAATATTTTGTTGTTTAGGTGTTATAGACCCTCATGGAATGGAATTTTGTGTATCATTGCCTTGTTACCCTTGTATATGATGTGTATAAGAATCCAATATATTATTCGTGGGTAGTATTGGCCCTCAATGATCTAAATTTAGATCTTTAATGTTTGTTTCTGTGTTTTCTGGGAATCTAATCTAGTTTGTGAGGCTTACTGTCCAGAAAAACCCAGAATACTTGGCATGTAATGATGAATACATGCCTTGAATCCTTATGATTTGGAATGAACTAATTTTCTTAAGTACACATTGTGTACAGTATGTACACGTCATGTAGTCTCTAACCATGTCACATGATATGTGGGAAGAGACATGGGTTTGGGAAATATGTTAGAATACACCATGTTCCGGATGTACATGTCATGTTGTGTAGACAATGTTTCCACCCGTGTGACTGACGACACCGATGGATAATATTTAGTTGTGCATATCATGTCATGATCGAATGTTCTATGTAGTGAAACCCATGAAGCTAGTCATGAAAGAAAATAAACAGGTCAATGAAATTTTTCATGTACATGTCATATCCATCTGGAACACGCCGTGTATGGTGAGTCGTGTAACCGACCATGTGACTAACAACACAGGTCGGTGAAGTTCATCTAGTACACTCCGTGCCTAGCACTAATACTCCAGATAGTCATACATTCGTTGAACTGTGTAGTTTATACATATAGAACAACTCGGGTCAGGGTAAGGGATTAAAGTACATGCTGTGTGTTAAGACAACATGCCATGTGTTTTGGGTGTTACACGACTAGTTGTAGTAGGACTACACACCTAGATGAAGGATTAATGGAACTTTTCATGTATTTGTTATACACGTCATGTATCCATGATTTGAAAAACCTGAATTCTTTCTTTCTCATGTTCCCCTCTTATACTTCTACTTTTCTGTTCTTGATAATATTGATCTATGGTGTGCACATGACTTTGCAGAGTCATGCCACTAAGACATCCTCCAGTTGTCTTCCAGTTACAGGGAAGTGATCAGACACCATACATGGATGATTAGGGACTACCAACAAATCGTCCAGTTTTTCTAGTCTCGGCCCCAGCCGTAATTCCAAACTCATGTGCTGATGCAGAGTTCTGAGAGTTCTTTTTGTGATTCAGGGAGACCATCTAAAGAGTACCGCATTGTGCCCCATCTATGTTAGAGTTGAAGCAGGTTTACCTATAGTATTATGTTTCCCCTTACTCATGGGATGGGGGACCTCAGGCTGTAGAGTCATGGTTAAAAGCCATGGAGTCATTCATTGAGAATATGGAGACACCTGTAGTGTGGAGAGTAATTCACTATATATATATTCTACGAGATTCCGCCAAGAGATAGTGGGATGTGATATCACAGGCGGGACACCAACATGTCATGGATTGGGATGAGTTCTAGTGTTCATTATATGACTAATTATACCCAGAGACATTGAGGGCCGATTGAGCCCGAGAGTTCATAAGTACGGAGCATGGTACTCATTAAGTTATGGAGTATATCAAAAATGGTGTCCCAAACCTCATCCCACATAGGTAATTCCCTGATAACATCATTAGTTTGATTCTCAATGTGCTTGTGATTATCATCCATGAACTTTATATGCTCCACCGTCTCTAATTCAATTCCATAGTTTCTATTGTGACGTACTGCAAGCTGTTGTTCAAAGTGCATCAAAGTCGTTCTTCCTGCTACATCAATATTAGAGGAGAAAGATCCATCTTCAAGTCTAAGATTAATTTTCATCGCCTGATGTTATTTAATACACGCATGGAAGTACGCATTATTCCGGCCACCCTCCTTTAACCACATGACCCTGTACCATTGTTTGTAACTCCTTTGCACCACCAAAATCCTACCTATGACCAGGCTATGTGTGTCACATATCCTCAAAAAAATGTCCTCATACCAACTCTATTAAAGAAGAGATTCCAACCTGTCAATGTATCTTTGCAACGAATCCACTGAATTATCCACAACTGGATTGGAGAGGATCCAATTGACAATGTCTGATTTAATTCATTTTAGCCTTCTGGATAGACCGACACATGCACGTCCATCAACATACAGCACCCATGACTACTTCATCATTATCATAAAACCTTCCATACGATGTCAACTCATAGATTGCATGAAGGGTTTCATAACATGTCTATCCTGTTTAAGGTCAATCATAAGTGGAGCATGATCCAATAAAACCATTGACAGGTGGGAAACTGATGTTCCTAAAAAAGAATCCAGGACTTGTAAGTTTGAAAAACATTTGTCCAATCTGCTCCAGATCCAGTTGTTACCCCTACGATTGTTTCACCAAGTGAATTTGCATCCCTTAAATCCCAAATCCAAAAGTCCCATTCATACAATTCAACTTTGGAAATCATGCATTCCATTGAGTGATCACAAAATCTCAATAGTTCGAAGTACGATTCTAGTTGCCTAAATTATAGCTTCTTCTCTATTAAATATAGGGGATTACCATATCTTTATATCTATTGATTTTTTGGAGAGTCGTGGTCCTTACATCATTTATTTTGTTATCATCTTGAATCAAGACACTCCGTTGGGGACTAGAACAGCAATTTTATGACAATGTAAGGAGTTTCCACATGTGATTGGAGGGTGAAACTTATTATTGGACCTCAATATCTTAGATATTATGGGATATGGCATCAAACATGGAATGGACTGGTTAGTTACCTTCAAGGTAGTTGTCGGTTTCTATCATCATAGAGTAAGATTCTCATCTCTAGAGGGGAGATTATATCTTCAGAAGGGATAATGGGATGTCCATGAGTGAAGATCAGTACCCTAGAATCATGTGATGGGAGGTGTTATAACCTATAATTCTGTCCTATATATGGATGACTAGTGGACTTCACAGGAGGACATTTCCCTAGTGGTGGATCATTTCAGATATGTCATTCCAAATGACTTTTATGGTCTGCCTTTGGAGTGATAGGTAAGCATAAATATTTTTTTTGTTCTAGAGTGGCACCGGTGTCTATTAATCCTTATAGGATGGCTAGAATAGAGTTTCAGGAGCTTATGATGTAGTTGAATGAGTTGCAGGCAAAGGGTTTTATCCAAACCAATACATTTCTTAGGGCTTTCCTATCCTTTTTGTGAAGAAGGTATATGGTACCCTAAGTCTTTTTTGTGTATTATCAGATGTTGAACCAATTGACGATCAATAACTGATATCCCTTATTGAAATATTTTGATCACTTTGATCATCTTTGATGATTCTGGGAGTTCTTGAAGATTTATTTGAGACCTGGTTACCTTCAGTTGAATGATACACCATCTGATATATCTATTACAACGTTCCAGAGTAGTTATGTTCTATAATAGTATGTGGTTATATCGTTCGGTCTCATTAACACGCCTGTTGTTTTCATTTTACTGATGAACTGAGTGTTTAATCCACACTTAGATTTTGTGGTGGTTTTCTACGCGGATGAAATCTTGGTGAACTCTTACACTTGACATGATCATACAAAACATCATGATATCATTTTGAGTACACTAAGAGAGCATCATTTATGTGGATATATCTCAAAATGCCACTTTATAATGGTCCAAATTCACTTCATGGGTCATGTTTTCTCAGAGACATGAGTATCAGTACACCCAGAAAAAGTAAGTGAAGTTGTTTCCTAGGAGAAACGATTAACATATTTGAGGTGCAGATATTTCATGGGTTTTCTGGATACTACGGATGTTTCATACCAGAATTTTCATGCTTAGTAGTGCCATAACGGATCTGGCTATAAAGGGTATGAAGATCTTATGAAAAAATTCTTGTGAGTCAACCATTGTGCATAAGAAAGGGAGGTTGAATTCAGCCACGATAATAATATTTCCAGTGATGATAATGATCTATACTATTTACTGTGATGCTTTAGGTATCATTTTGGGAGCTGTGCGTATATAGAGGAGGAATGAGTCATTGTGTACGGGTCTCAGCAGTTGAGGAAACTTGAGAGGAATTACCCAATGGATGATCTCGAGTTGGCTGTTTTTGTTCATTATATATATTTTTAGAGATATTATCATATGGGAGATCATTTTTTTTTCACCGACTACAAATATCTCATGTACATCTTCACTCATCTTGACCTGAATTGGAGGAAGGGAAGGTTGGATGAGTATCATATGTCCTTTCATTTTGATCTTTCATATATGACTGGGAAAAGCAAAGAAGTGGATGATGTGATATGTAGGATGACTATGATATATGCAGTTTCAAATGCCATCAGTGAGTGACAGATTATGGATCTATTCATTGAGATGCATTTGGAGTTCCTGAAAAATAGAGGAAGAGTTATATTTTACTATATTTGTTACCTCTACTCTTCTTGACCTAGTACGACTAAGGCAGCTATCAGATTTTGAAGGCCTAGTCCTATGGGAGACTACGTTAGGAGAGGACCCTATTTCTGGATAGACCATATCCGAGGATGAGATCTTGTGTTTTCATGGGCGATTATCGGTGTCAGCAGACATACACGAGAAGCTGATGTGGGACTTTCATTACAAAGTTTGGTAAATTCATCCTGGTGTGACCATTATGTATTCTTATCTAAACCTTTAGTATTTGTGGTCAATAATGAAGAGGGATGTTTCTTGTTTCTTCATGAGTTGGTCCACCTATTAGCAGGTGAAGAAGGATCATTGGTGACTAGCAGGGCTTTTGCAGCAATAACACATTCTTGAGTGGAAGTGGGATGATGTAATGATGGATTTAGTGACAGGTTTTCCAAGGTTGCCCCGCGCGAATGATTCTTTTTTGGGTGGTCATTGATAGAATCATGAAGGTTTCTCACTTATTCCCAATAATGGATACCATCAGTGTTTATGATCTGGGAATGTTGTGCATCTGAGAGGTTATGCATTTACATGGAGTTCTGCACTCCATTTTTTCAAACAAGGACACCCATTTTACTTCTCAGGTCTAGCATGGGATATAAAACTCTTTGGGTACAAATGTACTTTTGGGTACGACTTTCCTTCCCCAGACAGATGGCCAGTCAAAGAGTATGATTACAGTTCTTGAGGACAAGCTTCGAGCATGCATCCTAACTTTTGGAGGTTCTTGGTAGAAACACATAAATCTTGTGGATTTTTCATACAATAATAGTTTTCAAGAAACTATAAATATTGGCCCTTATGAGGCTTTTTACGATAGGACATGCCAATCACCCTTATGCTGGTTGGAGGCAGGAGAGGCAACTATACTGGGACCTCATCTTGTCTAGGAGACCACAAAGTAGATAAATATTATTAAAAAGAGGATAGCTACTGCACAGTCATGATAGATGTCTTATGATAATCAACAGAGATGACCACTAGAATTTGTGGTCGAAGATTGGGTTTTCATGTGTGTCATGCTGAGGTTGGGACATAGATGGATTATGAGATAGTGTAAGCTTTCTCCGATGTATGTTGGGCCATTTGAGATGTTGGAAAGAGTTGGGACGGTTGCCTATCAGTTGAAAATACCTCAGAGGTAGTGGGATATGCATGAAATATTCCACGTTTCTCATTTTCAACATTACTTCTCAGACATGTATCCTGTTTTTCATCCTGAGGAGGTTGAGTTTGAGGTGGACACCTCATTCTACGAGCATCATATCTAGATTGTTTATCGATGTATGAAGGTTCCTAATGGCATTCCTATTCCTCAACTATGAGTGTTATGGAAGCATGTCCGATTATTGGTTGAAAACTAGGAGAGGGAGTCCGATGTACGATCATAGTGGATGGAGCTTTTCAAAGATACATATTCTACGGTTCCATGCCAGGGAACATTAGGGATGAAATTCATTTAAGGGGTGATGTCTGTAAGTACCCAAAACTTTTTTTCAGGTATGTTTCTCATTTTATAGTGTTTTTATGAAAAAGATGAATTTCAGAGAATTTCATATGTAAACACTGTGTAATTTATAATTACACGTCGTGTACTTTGTTACAATGGGTAGCCCAGTTCTAGTCGTGTAACAGCATGGCACCCAACCATGTGGGGTGACATGGAGATCACCTAAAGCGATGGCTGTAAAAGGCATGTACACACAATGTAATTCAATAGTAATCTCTATGTGATTTCATCTTTTTCATTAAATGAATCAAGTTTCGTCTAATTGACAGAATAACATCTTTCTAGGTTGGTCTCATCTGAGAGAAGCCGTATGACCACAGATCTTCTCCAAGCCCCAGAATCACCATCCGATCTCTGAATCGACCATCATCGAATGCGATGGAATCGAATCCGCGTGTTCTTAATTCTTCTATAGAATCGTTTCATGATTCCTCCTATATCACTAGTTATTCTCAATTGATCTTTTTTAGATGTTTTTGTAGATCTACTATGTTCCAGGTCAATATAAGGGATGATGCCTGAGTATGAAGATACTACAACACTGAGGTAGGTCGTTTGTGCCTTTTCAAAAATATTATTTGATCGTTATGTGAAAAATTTCCTAATACCAAAGAATGTGTTATTGGTTGTTATTGTTTTTTAGCCCTGATTACACCTGCTTGGATTTTTTAGTTTGGATATAGGTGAATGGATGACAATATGGTTATATTTGATATGTTATGGTTGTTTTTCCCCTGATTATTTGTATTGAGTGTTTAGTCATGTTTGTCTGTTAGGCTGTTTTCTCTCCATGTCTGGTATTGTTAGGATGGAGTGATTCTTTATCTGAATATTTATTATGATGTAAACTATTTATCCAAGTATTTCATGAGGTTTACTTTTTCCACTATGTATTGTTGTTATTAATTGAATTCTACAGGTCCGTGAGAATTTTGTGTAGTTGACAATAGGGATAATGGAAGTTGAGGTCTTCTCTAGAGTGTCTGATTACTATTACATTGAGAGACTATATGGGGAATTTAGGTATGGTCTTCCACAGTGTGTATATAGTTCCTTGATGTGGGCCACATGGAGAATGGGATGTTGGGTGCTTCCCCAGAGTGAATTTTAGTTACTGATACGAGACTAGAGAATTAATTAATGGTGACTGATTCCTCAGAGAGTCTATGATTAAGCTGAACCAGAGAGGGATAGACTATGTGTACTTCCTATAGGGTTGATTGTGCTATTTTGGTTGAACCAGAGGGGTTATGCTAAGTGTAATTCCCATAGGGTTACATTCTTTTTTTGATACTTACTTGATATATGAAATTTAGTGAAATTGAAATGTCAGAATGGTTGTTGTTGAGTACAACTTTGTTTAAAACTATTTTTACCTATTTCCTACCATATATATATTCACTGACTTTTAGGAATAGTTATTTTGGTGGTTTCCTACTATGATTAGTCTCCCACCCTTTTTGGGTCATTATTTTGGGCTAAAACAAATTATTTTGTTGCATGTATAGATAAATTAAAGTGACCTGGTACTTCAGGTAATTGATTGTTGAGGATCTGGAGAGCATTGGATCATGGTGAGGCTTATGATGATGCTGGAGTTTATATGGTTTCTTGAATACATCGATTTTTTTTGTATTCCAGTATTGTCACTTGTTTGGATTCACTCCTAAACATATGTATCATGCATCATTTATATATGTGCTCCTGTTGTTTCTTACATTCTTTCTTCCGTTGTTTACTGTTGTATGGTATGTTTTCAACTTCGTCTATTTATATATGTTTTACATCCACTATGTTACTCTACCAATGAATGAATATTTTCCCTACTATCACACCCAAGGCCATAGCTTCTAGTCATAAGCCTCTGGAATTTGGGGAAAAGTGGTTGAGGCCATGTGACCCACCGAGTATAGGGAACCTCTGGGTGGCATATAGAACTGGGAAGTTACACAAGTCATTAATAATTTACTTCATCAAATCATGATAAAATGAAACATAAAAAAGGTGTGAGCTCAAACACTCAGTAAGAGTAATCAATACATCATAATAAAACATAATCATTAGACATGGTGAATAATTGAAAACACATTCCTTTAAAAATAATAAACATGAACATAATATGGCCGTCATATGAGATGAGTAAATAATTCCATATTATAACATTATTATTGGTATTTTAGTAGTAGAAGAAACACATGAACTTTAAATTACTAGATTTATAATGAGGTAAGTTCATATGCCATAAATTATGAATCATTTTGTCCCCGCCTTAACCAAGACGTCTGAAAATGATTCAGGCTTCAACTAATCCATATATCACATTGGGAAAGGTCTCGACAAATTCCACATCTATTTGTCTAATGAGACAAGAAGATGAATCTAGGGGATATATTAGGCCCCTCCCATCACATAATAATTCCAACGAATTACTCATATGATAGGGGATAAACATAAACATGATATACAACTCTATTCGAACTATAGTATGAAATGTAAATAAATGTCCCCAAAAATTAAGCTTAAACACATACCATTCAGAGTAATCTGGTGAATGGTTTTAGGATATAACATACACAATAAAAATACACATAAAAATCAAATTAAATATGGTAGATGATATCTTAAAATATCACTCCCAATAATACATAATAATCAAAAAGAGTGTTGAAACATACGAAAAAACTCTTAAAAATCATTGAGTAATTCTTCTGATAAGTACAGTTTTACTGTGAAAACAATGTTTATTTTAAATAAATCACAATAAAATGAGTTTTTTATAAATATAATGGTTTCCAAACACAGATTATTGATTTTCCTTGAAATTGAGTAAGATTTTGAGAAATTCTGATGGATCAGGCATGTATTTTGGAAACAATTTTCAATGATCCTTTTAAAACCTGTTACTATCTGTAAAATAAGGAAGGTTTATGGTTGATAAAAATATATATAATACTAACACATATTTTTTGAAGATTTAATAATAATATAAAATAATTTCACTGAGGTAATTATACAATAAATTGAACCCGAATGAAAATGGATGTTCGGGTGGAAAACCCCTTACCTTAAGTCCGAAAGTGTTCCGGTCGTGAACATAATGTCCTGGAATATGTAATTAGACATATTAATATCTTCTTAATAACCTATTAGACATTTATTTAGTTTACCATAATTCTATTTAGTTTATTTATTTCTTTATTGATAAGTTATAATATCGAATTTCATCATTCCAGAGTGTTCGTTTTCTTGATTATGATAATCAGTTCTATTGTTTTTATGTAATGGAGTTCATGTGAAATAGATGTAAATCTCCAAAATTGAAATTAAATATTAATTATGAACATTCAGATGTTTTAGTGTTCATTTCTATAATTTGGATTCATGGAAATTGGATCAATCATTAGATGTCATTTATATTTATTATTTAAGCGGTATTTTGATTATTAATAACTGGTTGGGTCTTATGATTTAATAATATGTACATATACTGGTTCTGGAATATTAATTTGGTTATAATACATATATTATATTATGTTTCAACAATCAATATTATTTCATAACTTGTACTGAAGGAGAAATTGACGAACAAAACATCGTCGTCCACAAAAGCTATAAATTGCAACCTCTTGGAAGTTGATTTCTATTATAAAATAAAAGGGAGAGAGGGGGAGTATATTGATGATGGTTCTTGAATTTACATGATATTATTATAGTATATATATGATAATGATGTTACCATGGTCATTTGGGAAAAGGAGGTAATGAGAGAGAAAGAAAATAGTTGAACATGAAAATTAAAGACAAGTCGACAGATCCCTTATAAAAATACAGTAGCATAATGGCGTCGCTTAAAATTTCAAAAAAATAATTTTTGAGATAAAAAAGGTATATTATTATATGGAAATAAAAAGGATAGTAATATTAATACATAATATCAATCAACATCATAAGATAATGTAAATTCAAAGAGATAACATAAAAGAACTGATGACTAAAAGAGGTGGGTGAAATGTTCCCTTACCTGTAGAGTGACTCATAGAACATGAAGGATGGGACCTTGGGGGATTAATGACACATTTAGAGGACTCAGAGGGACGTAAAACCACTAGATCATGGAGTATGATGTATTTTTAATGAAGTAAAACAATTGGATGAGTGGGTATTTATAGTAAAAGAGAGATAATTTTTTATAAATTAAAAAAGACACCTCATGAGTAGTTTTTGAATAACAATGGGCTTGACCATGGTATTTGGCCATGATTTTAGCCACATGGGATACCTCATGTAATATGTTACTGTAGACAAGTAGATCATAGTTTTATTTTAATTAGTATGTCATTATGATGTCATTAAACATAACGGAAACTCAAAATTGTATTTTTACTATTCATAGAAAATTCATGTATTTTTTAAAAAATCAAAAAAAAATAACCCCTACCATTTTTTTACATGTAGAAATAAAAAATGTACTCAATTATTTCAAAAGTATTTTTCTAAATATTATTAATTAAAATATTAAATTAAATCATAGTTAATTTGAAAAATAACAATTTTAGAGGTATAATTAGTTTTTGATCACTTTGAAAAATTAATTATGATTGCATTATCTTATTATAAAAAGAAAATAAAATAATAACATAATTTACTATTCATAAGGGTCATATTACTATTCATATTACTATTCATAAGGTTTTGTTACTATTTAAAAAAAATCAAGTTAGTTCTATTAGTGTCCAAATGACTTACTGATCAAAACTCTAGATGGCCATTTTTCAAAATTGAAAAAATAGAAGATGCAAAGTTGTGTTTAATGGATATATTATAAAAGGAGTTATTTTGTATGGATATAGTATTTCATGAATTAAATATTTATATTAAAATAATTGGGGTGTTACATTTCCTGTAATGATATTATATATGTTGATAATTATTCTAATATATATCTATCAACACCCACTAATCACATTGTAGCAAGGGCAATGGTCTTCAATATCAAAAATAACATACTACACAACAGACCACATCCATCTGGTCATGTAAGAGTGGAAATTATAATTTCCCCTAATCTATGTTCTAATATACCAATAATAATTAATTTCGTTGATATTCAAAAGGTCAAACAAGATCTTGGAACATTCATCCCATGGTCTTCACATATTATAAAAACACATGACGATAAGGATGTATTAATTTCCAATTTATTTTTCATTATAAATCATTAAAAAATAATGAAAAATTTCTAAACAGATGAATTTTGGTATAGAAAAACAAAGGGAAGGGGTAAAATTAAATACCCACTGAAACCCATCTAAGGTATCAACCAACCAATTGAAAAGATATATCAAAATCACCTTTACCCTACCTATTCTATATCTGCATTTACTATCATTAATGGTTCATGTGGATACAGATTAAAAAAATAGTTGTAGTCACATTGTTGACTTTGATGAAAATACGTATAGAGAGGAAGTTCAATACTTCATTAGTGTTGAAAATGTATGTGAAATTCTAGAATATTATTACTTAGGCTCCTCAGTTATAAATGTATACATTATGTATGATTTCCTGAGCAGATTTTCCAAAAGCTGATATACTATGTTAATAATGAAAATATGTATTTCATATTTTTTTGCAATTGTATATACCTAAAACAATTGAAGGGATATACCCATGAAAAAAATTTGACTCGTTATTTCTCACAACACCTCTATAAAAAATATAATCCATAAAAATTGATGACATACTGGTAGGCCTGCTAAAATCATTTGAAAAAAAACCTACTGATGACTGCCTCATACAAATAAAAATAATGTAACAAACCTAATTTTATGATAATTATGATTTTTAATTTCATTGATTTCTTGTGTTGTACTCTACACCAAAATTATCTTGTGCTATACACAACACCATATTAGCTTGCAGTATACGCAACACTATTCTTTGCTCGTATTACACACAATTTCAAGTTCGTTTTGTAGAAATCATTCTACAAAGAATTAAGTATAGATTTTGATTAATGTATAAATTAAATAAGTTTTTATTATGTTATACGCAAAAAAAATGTAGCTTACACTACACGCAACCTTGAATTTCCAGCATTACACGCAATCACGACCTTCCTCGATAGTGTGTGTAGTACGCAATACCGGGTTTCACTAATCAACGTTATATTGTTATAATATTATGAACTAGCTGTTATGAATAATATTAACTAAATTTTAAATTTTATAACATTATTATTCATCTTACACATTATCTATAGCATCGTATGAGAACAAAATAATTTTTTCGGGTAAAATAAGAATTTTTCAAAAAATGCAGTTTTGCCGCCTTTTGATGGTGCACCAACATTAATTATAGTTTTTTACATGATTATAAGTTCAATTTTAAAAAATTAAATTATTCATTGGAATCAGTATATAAAAATTTACTTTGGATGAATTTTTCATATTATTCGGATAACTTTCATATTTTAATGAATAGTAAAAACACGATATATTATAATTAAAAACAATAATTTTCATCATAGTAATTTATATGGTTAAATAATAATATTTAATGGATTTAAAGTATATATATAATATAATTTTACCATTTAATACAATATATTTCATTATAGTTTATTTTATAATAAATTCATAGTTAAAATCATTTCAATCTTTTGCAATGTTTTAACTATTAAAACCCGTTTTCTTAAAAACGTGATTAATTTTAAATTAATTACTACCACTTCTATGTTTATAATTTTGAGAAATGGAATAAATATTTAAATTCAGTGGGTCCAAGTTATGTTAATAGGTTACTTTTGTTTTTTTGATATTATGAATAGTACATACAATAATTTTTTATTTACTACAGTTAAAGATAAATCAGGTAATTAAGGGTAAAAATAAGATTATAAAATTACCCTAACACCTTGAAAAATTATATTAAATGACAAAAGTATACCCATATCACCTAACTGTCAGAATGTATTATTTTTATATAATTTTGATGATTAAAATAATTTATTTGTTATTAAAAACAATGAAATTTATGACATGTCACTCTCTTAAATATTATAAGTATAATAATTTTAATTTAGTGATAGTCTTTATGAAACATCAAAAATTATTAGTCTCCAGAAATCTAATAATATTATCTAAATCATGTGAATTTATTTATAATTTTTAAGGATTAAATAATTATCATTAAAGGTGACACAATAGTGATGTTGAAATTATTTTATTGATTGAAATATTAAATGAATGGTTATGAAATATTAAAAAAATAATTTATGGAATAGTTAATATGATCCACTAATTTTATATATAAATATGACATGTTATAAATCTATTAATGATTTTATTTCGGACATATCTTCTCTGTGGAGTTTATTTAAATTAAAATAAATGATTAATGTCAAAATTCACCATATTGTTATTTTATAAAAACAACATAATATAAAATTGTATACAAATCTCAAAAAAAAAATTAAAAATTCTGAATTAAAATTTATATTGTCATAAATGTAATAATTTATCAAATTATTGAAAATTCACAACACATAAGTAATTATTTATAAAAATTTAAAAATTAGAATCTTATTACCATAAATAAAATTAAATATATTAAATAAGGATAAATCAGGTTGATAATGTTTAAAATAAATTCCCAAAATGAATAAATTGTATTGACTGATGAGATTACAAAACTATCACATCTAATATTCAGATTTGAGTCATTTTTTTATGTTTTTAAGTGGGGATGAATTTATTATAAATAAATATTTCTTATGATTTTAAAGGTACCTCTTTCCTCCCTTATAAAAAGAGAATCCCTTCCATATTCTCTTCACACCCTTTTGTTCCATGAAGTGGGCCCAAACCCTTCCCATTTCTCTTATCACCCTCTCTAGTTATATCATAGAGGTTATGGTCTTCTAAAAAGACCAAATCTAGTGCCCTAAGAAGAAGTTTAATGGAGGTGTGTTGAGGAAGATATAATCCCCTCTACCGACACTTTCATGATTCATTCTTCTTATACTTCCTCTTCTTTAGTTAATAAATTATAAAGTAATAAAATAATTATTACTTATATACTGATATGTTTTTATAAATATGAAACAAACCTATTTCTCCTTCTATCCATCCTACAGAAAACGAAATCATCGCGCGTGCGTATGTAAAGAATATCGTCTCCATGCTGTGGTGTAATCTATTTTCCAGTACCACCATACATGGATGGGTATAATGGTGTAAAGAATAACCATTTATTATTATTATTATAAATTTATACTAAGTTTATGTTATTATATCATTCTCTCCAATTTCATTCAATAAATATGTGAATGATATCATCACTCGTGCTTACATACGGATTATCGTCTCCATGACGTCATAAGATTCATTTTCCATGTTAACAATTCAAGAATGATTATAAAGTAAATATAATGAATAATAATTAAATATGTGACATAATAATGATACTGGATTTATGTATATTTTATTTACATACATCCATTCAATTTAATAAGGAAACAAAAACAGCGTTCATCCGTACGTACAGTCTATCATCTCCATGAACGGTGTTTTTCATTCTATTTATAGATATATTATATATATTTATATTCTGTATATGTATTATATATAAATCATGTTTTACATTCTAGAAGTAATAATCATGATCTAAGTAATCATATGAACAATTAAAAGTCAAAACATGTTGGACAATTGAAATAATTTTATCCAAAAAGATGCATTAACATGGGATTGACAAATGAACGGGTAATATAATGTAGTAAGTCAATCATATATGATATCATCAATATTATTATGGTTATGTTACAAGTCAATAATATGTTTAAACCCACTATATAAGAGTCTTAGAGACATACTGAAGAAATTGGACATAATGTAAGGGTTTACTTTTCTAATATTGTATTTATCCGAGATTTTTTATTCGTAAGTATTTACTGGAGTTATATTTATCATCCATTTTCCATGATTTGGAAAAATGGTTTTAGTTTTGGTTAAAGAACTTTTTTTACCCATTTTTTACTTTTACTACATTTTATGTAATGAATCATTCTTTTGATTACGTTACGAGGTACTTTTTTGACATTTTCGTCAAAAGTACGCGATGAATGTTTTTTTAACTTATATGGCTTGAACGGATTTTTACGGTTTCATAATTCCTAATTTTCATGATGCTTACTCTACATGAAATAAAGAATATTTTAAAAATAAACCTTTTCTTTTAAAATTTCATTTCATTTGGTGAAAATAAAATGAATTTGAAGAAGGAAGGATATTTTTCTCAATAATTCATTTTATGTGTTTTATCAAATCCATTTTAAATCTAAGATGACATTATTTGATATGACTATATTTCAAGTATAATGTCTCTATGATTTACATGGTTTCACTTATCTTATGATGAAATGATATCCATTTATTATATGGATTATGTTATTATGGGATGATGTTTATGAAACCCATTTTATTCTTTGGGTTATGATGAATGATTTATGATTTTGTTCTGGAACACATAAGAATGATTTAATTATGAGATGGGTGGGAAAAATATCCCACTTCAATTCATTGGGTAATTATTTCTATCTCATGAGATAGACATTGCTTGAACGGTATGTTAATATGGTTCAGTGATACAGGACTGGAACGATGAGTGAACACGATTCAGAAAGGGACATTGTCAACAAAGATGATCTTGAAAGAAATGTCATGGATACTATTTAAATCATATAATTTTCATAATGGTTTTACATAATTATATGTTTTATTCCCTTGATATTTTATCAAGATTAATTTTTCTTTATGATCTGTGCCTTACGTACTGTCATGTTTTATGTCATTGCTCATGATTTTGATGTTTAAATATTATGTTCATGTTTTGAAGTTCAAATGTATATGGTTTGTTTTATTTTCTCCTTGCATACCCTTACTGATCATTTGAACTCAACCATTATCTATTTTATTTACCCCGGGATATAAATAATGGTTTTAGGTAAGAAAAAAATATCTTTATGGGAGGTGTTGATGATCATTCCGCAAGATTAGAAGATTATATTTGGACTTTCCAAAGACAATAAAATATTATGGTCCTTTGGTGTCTGTTTCTATTATGTATTAGATATTCCTAAAATTTAAAGTAATGTCTAAATACGTCATGATTTGGGTCTCTACATTTGGTATCAGAGGAAATGTTTTATCAACCTTTGGATACTAGGATGCGAAAAATTTAGTTAGAACCCTAGAGATATTTCTAAGGTATATCTAGGGAAGTCTCTAAGGTTTAGTATAACTACAGATACATTCCAAGAATTATGTTTATGCTCATGAATAATCTAGGGTGAACCTATGCTGTCATATGTTAAAGGAAGTTTCATAAGTTATACATCCTATAAGTGACTTTCTATGATTATGTGGTTCCTCATTATTTTGACAGTATCTTGCACAATGATTTCTGGTTTTTGTTAATGAAAAGAACCAGATTGGTTTGGGTTAACATTGAATATGCTTGACAAATTGGTGACTATGAGAAGTGAAATTGAGTACTTCCTAGAGATAAAGATATTATGATTATGTCGAATCAGAAATCACGATATATGATTAATAAGGATAACTTTAGCGGTATTACAAATTCATCAAATAAAAGGATGCTGGACTTTTATGCATGTTCACATGGTGATTATTATAATGAAAGGATGTTTATGATTTATAAATAAGGGAAGAATAACCATGAGGAATTTCTCAAATGGAGGGGAAGATTTTATCTATGTGGGGAAAATGGTCATAGAGTGAAAAATTTTTATGGAGTTCAATGACGTATCTGTGGAGAACATGGGAATTTCCCAACTCAATTCCCTGACCTAAGAGGTTAGTTCTAAATTGAGGAAGGACCTATTACATTCCAATAATTTAAGAGGATATATTGAATGTATTATGTATTATAATTGGAGAATAATGTTGTTGAGATAATTTTATGGTATATTAGAATATCTATGAATTGGTCCATTGTGGTTTTCAAAAATTGTATGGTACCTGTAACCATGAAATGTAATTGAAAAAATATTGGAAAGAAAATAAAATGCACATAATGCAGGGATAAGGAGAAAATAATATGTATAATAGAATTTAATAGCACATGAATGATATAAGGAAAATGTTATATCATGGTTTGAGAATATTGAAATTTTGGGATTTTTGTATGTGGAAAGGGATAACTTTAGATAGCATTCATGTTTTCACTAAGTTTCCATGGGTATTCATTTTTAAAGAGAATACATTATTAAGGTATTCAAATGTTTGGAATTTGACCAACTGGATATATCATATGATATATGAGGGATAAATGATGGTAATCACATGCTTGTTATATGACCTCTATGTTAGTCTTTTTCACTATAATATGAGTTTGGACATAAATATTTTGGATAAGCCTAATGATTGGAATGGATTATGTAGTACATAAGTTAGTATTTTTTAAAGCGGGAGATTTTTAGGATATTATTTAAGGAAGGTTATAATAATGTAGTTTTAGGAAAAGGACAACCCGTAGGACTGGCAACAACCCGTCGTGTTGGATGAGGCTGTGGGAATCGAACCAACAACCGATGTGTGACATGCCTTTATCTACTACCCCTGGCCTACATGAAGTCCCTGGTTTGTAGAAACTAGTTTCATTTTATTAAAAGGTATGATATATGATGTATAAGTCCATTTTTGGAATCATATACTATTAACATCAGCATGGATAGAATTATGTATATTTGATAGCATTAGCTAATATTTTGTTTGAGATAGATGCAATGAAACATCATTATATCTCATGATCTGCTAACACTTCATGAATGACAAATTCAACTTCATTTCATTATGAAATGAAGTGTAAATTGTTCAAGGCATGAACAATGGTGATATTGTATCGAAATAAAGTGTTTAATCTAATTCAAATTCTACAACTTTAGGGAAATGATCTTGAAAACCAAAATTTTTGTCTTAGTGATCTTATATATGATTAATCAAATGGTTCCTTAGATCATCACAAATATATGGATTTTTGATTTTTGGCTTTTTCATAGCCATGTTCTCTACCACTCTCCATCAGAACATGATTGTTATATTTCACTTCTATATCCATATGTTCACCTATGTTCTCCTATATGGAAACCCAGTGATGAGTTAATTTTGGTAACTATTATGTTTCATACATCACTTTTTAAAATTATGTTATAGTATTCTTTTTTGTGATATGGGTTTCTATGAAAAAACTTTCCAGTAGTAAACAAATTATAACCCTGACGAATTTTGAGGTAGAAACTCATTTTAAGGGGGGTAGAATGTAACATCCTAAGATTTTATGAGAATTAATCTTTTTAATTTCATTGATATCTTTTGTTGTATGCTACACCAAAATTATCTTGTGCTATATGAAACACCCTATTAGCTTACAGTATACGCAACACTATTCTTTGCTCGTATTATGCACAATTTCATGTTCGTTTTGTAGAAATTATTCAACACAAAATTAAGTATTGTTTTTTTAAATTTATAAATTAAATAAGTTTTGATTATTTTATACTGTACAACAAAGGGAGCTAACAGTACACGCAACCTTGACTTGGCTTGCATTACACGCAATCACAACCTTCCCCGGTAGCGTGTGTAGTACGCAACATCGAGTTTCACTAAACAACGATATATTGTTAAAATATTATAAAGTAGACGTTATGAATAGTATTACCTAAATTTTGAATGCTATAAAATTATTATTCATCTTACACATTTTCTAGAACATCGTATGAGAACAAAATAATTTTTTCGAGTAAAAAAAGTATTTTTCAGAAAATGCATTTTGGCAACATTTTGAAGGCGCACCAACTTCAAATCTAGTTTTTGACATGTTTATAAGTTAAATTTGACAAAATAAAATTATTCTTTGAAATCAGGATATAAAAACTGACTTTGGATAAATTTTTCATATTATTCTTAAAACATTTATATTTTAATGAATGGTAAAAACACGGTATATTTTAATTAAAAAACAACATTTTTTATCATAATAATTAATATGGTTAAAACATAATATTGAATGGTTTTAAAGTATAAATCGAATATAATTTTACCATTTAATATAATGTATGTCATTATCATTTATTTTACATTAAATTCATAAGTAAAATCATTTCAATCTTTGGAAATGTTTTTACTTTTAAAACCCGTTTTCTTATCAACGGGATTAATTTAATATTAATTACTGCAACTTTTTTGTTTTGAATTTTGAAAAATGGATTCCATATTTGAATTCAGTGGGTTAAAATTTTGTTAATAGTTTAGTTTTATTTTTTTGATATTATGAATAGTAACTATAGTAACTTTTTATTTAATGTAGTTAAAGGTAATTCATGTAATAAACGGTAAAAATAATATTATAAAAGTACCCTAACACCTGTGAAAAGTCTATTGGATGACTAAAAGTCAACCCATATCACATAAGGGTCGGAATAGATTAATTTTATGGACTTTTCTCTATAAAATTAAATTAATTATTATTAAAACCAAGTAAAGTGACAACATGTCACTCTATTAAATCTCGTAAGTATAATACTTTTAATTTAGTGATAAACATTGTGAATATTATAACATTAATAGTCTATAGAAAAATAATAAAATTATCTACATCATGTTAATTTATTTATAATTTTTAGGGATTAAAAAATTATCATTAATGGTGACACAATAGTGATGTTGAAATTAATTTATTGATTGAAATATGAAATAAATGGTTTTAAAAATATTTAAATAAATAATATATAAATTATTTAATGTGATCCACTAATTTTCAATATATATATGTCATGTTATGAATCTATGAAAACTTTTAGTTCTAAGATATCATCTATGTGGATTTTATTTAAATTCCAATAAATCATTAGTGTCAAAATTGACAAAATTGTTATTGTATAAAAATAACATAATATAAATTTGTTTAAAAAAAATTAAAATTATGAGTACAAGTTTATATGTTCTAATAGTTTATAATTAATCCAATTATGGACAATTGGCAACACATAAGTAAGTATTTATAGCAATTTAAAAATTAGAATCTTATTACCAAAAATAAAATAAAATTGATTAAATAAAGATAATTTAAGATGATAATGTTTAAAATAAATTTCCCACATGTAAAAATTTTATTGGTTGATGATATTACAACCTTATCTTATCTAAAATTATGATTTTAGTCATTTTTTGGTTGTTTTTATGTGGGTTTTAATTTTTTATAAATAAATATTTATTCTGTTTCCAAAGGTGCCCCTCTCCTCCATTATAAAAAGGGCACTCTTTCCCTCTTCACTTAACAGACTTTTGAGCCATTAAGCTTAGTCAAACCACACCAATTACTCTTATCAACATATCTAGTTATATCATATAGTTTCTGGTCTTCTCAAAATACCATCTCTAGTTCCCTAAGAAGATTTTTAAAGGAGGACCATTGAGGAAGATGTAATCTCTTCTACAGACTCTTTAAAGTATATTTCTTCTTCTACTTCCTCTTATTTACATGGTTAATTGTAAATTAATAACATCAGTATTAATTATATACTTATATTTTATTATAAATATTATACAACCCTATTTCAACTTCTTTATATACTACATAAAACAAAATAACCACACACGCATACGTACAGAATACCGTCTCTATGCCGTGGTGTAATCTATTTTCCACCACCACCATACTAGGATGGGTATAATGGTGTAAAAAATAACTCTATATGGTTATTATAAAATCATCTTAATTCTAAGATATTATATCATCCCCTTCAATTCAATTCAATAAATATGTTAATGATATCATCACTCGTGTGTACTTACAAATTACCATCTCCACGACGTGATGCGATTCATATTCCATGTTAACAATTCATGAATGATAATTAAGTAAATATAATGAATAATAATGAACTATATGACATAATAATGATATTGTATTTATGTATATTTTATTTACACACATCATTTCAATTTAATAAGAAAACAAAAACAGTGTTCATGCGTATGTACGGTCTACCATCTCCATGAACGGTGTATTTTGTTCCATTTATCGATCTATTATATATATTTATATTATGAATATATATTCCATATAATTCAAGTTTTAAATTCTGGAAGTATGTAATCATGATCTATGTAATCAAATGAACAATTAAAATTCATAACACATACAAAAATTGAAATGATTTTACACAAAAAGATACATTAACATGGGATTGAAAAATGAATGGGTAATATAAAGTCGTAAGTAAATAATATTTGATATCATAAATATTATTATGGGACTATTACATGTTAATAATATGTTTAATCCCACTATATAGGAGTCTCATACACATATGAAATAAATTTTACATAAGGTAAGGGATAACATTTCCAATCTCATTTTTATCCGAGATTATTTATTCCTAAGTATTTACTGGAGTTATATTTATCATCCATGTCCCTATTTTCTAAAAATGGTTTCATGTATGTTTAAATTCCTTTTTACCAATTTTTTACTTTTACTACATGTTATGTAAAGAATTGTTCTTTTGTTTACGTTACGAGGAACTTTTTTGACTTTTCTGGAAAAAGTACTAGAAGAATGTTTTTTAACTTATACTGCATGAACGAATTTTTACGGTTTCATAATGAAAAATTTTCCTGAAGCTTCCTATACAAGAATTCACGAATATTTTACAAAAAATATCATTTTATTTTAAAATTTCATTACAATTTGTGAAAAGAAAATTATTTTGAAGAAGAATGGATATTTTCCTCAAGAATTCATTTCAAGTGTTTTATCAAAACCATATTCCATCTAAGATGAAATTATTTCATATGTGTATGTTTCATGTTTAATGTCTCTATGATTTACATGGATTCAATTTTCTTATGATAAAATGATATTCATTTGTTTTATATAGATTATGTTATGATGGGATTATTTTTTTGAAACCCATTTTATTTTTTGGGTTATGATGAATGATTTCTGTTTATGTGGTGGCACACGTAAGAAAGATTTCATTATGAGATGGGTGGGACCTATATGTCACTCCAATACATTGGGTATAGATTTATATCTCACGATATAGACATGGCTGGAATGGTAAGTTAATCTGGTTCAGTTATACAGGACTAGAACGAGGATTGAACTCGATTCAGAAAGGTAATTTTTCCACAATGATGGTCTTGGCAGCAATGCCTAGTCTACTATGGAAATAATATCTTGTGCATAATGGTTTGACACAATTACATTTTTAATTCCCATGCTATTTTATCATGATTAATTTTTCTTTATGATCGATGCATTATGTACTGCCATGTTTTATGTCATTGCTCAAGATTTTGATGATTAAATATTGTGTTCATGTTTTGAAGTTCAAATGTATATGGTTTGTTTTATTTTCTCCATCCATACCCTTACAAAGCATTTGAGCTCACCCTTTATATGTTTTCGTTCCCCAGGATATAAATAAAGGATTTAGGTAAGAAAATAAAGATGATATTTAGTGGAGGTGTTGAAGATCTTTCACCAGGATTAGAAGATTATTTTACGAGTTTCCAAAGAAAATAAACTATTACGATCAATTGGTGTCTGTTTTTATTATTTATTAGATATTGTGAAAAAGTGATGTAATGTCTATATACATCATGAATTGGGTATCTACAAAAACTTTTCAGGTTATACTCTAAAATTTAACCATATAGAATATATTATTATTTTGTTCATTACTTATTTATTTTAGTTTGATTTTAGGATGAATTGGATGCTCATTGTGGTCAATTTGGATACTCCAAATATTTATTTCATGGATTCAATGCATGGATACCCAACAAACTGACCACACATTATATCATTTACCAATTTTTAATACACCCCATCCATTATATTATAACTAAACAATAAGTTATATAATAAATATTTTAATTTAATCACTATTCTGTTATGATATGGTGATGCATCAATATCGTCAAAAAACAAGGAATGGGGCTAGGGAATAAGCATAGGGACCCTCTAAAGTTCTAAAACTGCACAAGTATTGGTGTATATATAATAATTTGTAACTATCCAAACACACATAAAATAAATTACATACTTTTATCAATGTTTTTATAGTGTTTGAAACAAAAAAATAGAAAATATTCTGGTTATTAAATTTTTAAATTTGTGAGAGAGATTATATCACATGAACAAACTAGCATCCCGGAAGAGGTGTTTTCAAAGATAATTATTATATAATTTAACATATTTTTTTATCCTATCTGTATTTATATTTTTCCAATACTACTATGACTTTTTGAAATACTCAAATTCATAATATTATATATATTTTTATTGAAACAAATGAGCATCATACTTGATGAAAGAATGTACAAAAATATAATTAAGATGCGACATCCATAGAAGTAGTGGCTTGTTTCATATTTATGTTTAATTTACCATTACTTTATGTCTTTTTAGTATTAATAACATACGAATTGTTTTCATATAGAGATGAATTCCTTTTTTCATGATATGGTATTTTATTATAAGGAACTTATGTCATGAGAGATATGACATCAATGTTGCAACTCATAATTCAATGAGAAGGTTATTTTTATGATATAATATTTTCTTCTGCATAATATTAGTAATTCTCTACTATATTTACAAAATTTAAAAATTAAGCCTTGACTACTCAAGAAGATATTTTCTTCCACTGAATTATTCTACCAAAAATCCCTGTTAGCCTTGTAGTTTCATAATTTATCTCTTTCCATCAAAGGAAACGAAGAGAACATGAATGATAGTGACAAATGCAGAGACTATAGTATTTTTAGTATGAAAAAGAATCCCAATGTAATGTGTGGTAGAAATTTTTTTTGGACTATTTTGAGACATTCATATATGTAGGAATCAGTCACATGTCAATCATTCGAGATTTGTAAGAATTATTTTCATTTCAAACTAATACATGATGGATTGGTATGACTCAAAGAGTATGTAATTATTTAAAATTAATAGTATTTTGATAAAAAAGAATGAGTGACATAAAAAAATACGGTATGATACATTCATATCGTTTTTATACATTAGGAAATTAATATATAAGTCATTTTTTATTTTTTGGAATCAACTACACCTCAATATGATGGAAAATGTTTTCGGTATTACTCAAAGTGTCTCTTTTTATTTTAAATTGACATTAATTTAAGTAGAAATGAAAAAGTGACGTAATGTAAATTGATAAATCACATTTGGTTTGTTTATCAACACAATGAAAAATATCCATGAGTCATTTTTTATATGTATAAATCAACCACACCTCAATTTGATGCATGATGTCACATGTATGACTAATATTGTATGTTATCAGTTTATAATTGAAATTTAAGTTCAAAATGTGTATGTGATTTAAAAACAAGAAAACATGATACAATTATAAATATATTTTTAAAAAATTATTTATAAGACATTTATGATGTGTATAAAGTATTCTCACATCAAACTGATGCACAATATGACTGATATGATTCAAAATTCTTGTTTCAAGTTTGAAATGACACTTTAGTAAAAAAACAATAGTGGCATAATGAAAACTCATTAATCATATTTTTATTGTAATTATACATTAAGAAAATGATCTATAGGTCATTTTTCACAAATATGAATCAATACCACCTCAATATGATGCACGATGTGACCGATATAACTCAAACTCCATCTTTTTAATTAAAATTCACATTGATTTTAGTAAAAAGAACATGTGACATATCAAAAACAAGGAAAAAATTCATATTATTTTGATAATTTTGGAAAATGATATATGAGGAATTTTGACATGTAGAAGTCAACAACACCACAATATGACACACGGTTTGACCGGTATGACTCAATTTGTCTCTTTTTACATAAAATTGAGATTAGTTTAAATAAAAAAGAATAAGTGACATCCTGAAAACAAATAAAATGCAATTGTATTATTATGATACTTTAGTAAAATAATCCATGAGTCAATCATTATGTGGAGGAAATAATCACACCTCAATCTGAGACATAGTGTGACTGGTATGACAGAAAGTGCATGTTATCTGTTTAAAATTGATTTTATATCTCAAATCATGTCACTCACTGAAAACTAAGAAAACACGATTTGATTGTATTGATAGTTTCAAAAAACAATCCACATGTCATTATTGATGAAGTCGTCTCACATCAAATTGATGCACCATGTGACATTTATGACTCAAAAATCTATGTTTCCTATTTGAAATCACATTTTAGTAAAACAATTGGAATATTGAAAACTGATAAAATGCATTCATATTATTTTCATAATATAGGAAAATGATATATATGTCATTTTAGCTTTTTAGGAATCAGTATCACCTCAATATGATGCATGGTGTACCCAGTATAACTCCAAGTGTCACTTTTTCTTTAAAATTTCCTTTAATTTTATTAAAAAGATCACGTGACATATTGAAAACCATGAATTAATTTTTTTTTAGTTTTTATAATTTAGTAAAATGATAAATGAGTCTTTTGTGACTTGTAAGAATCAACCCCACCTCAATATAATCCATGATGTGACATATATACTCAAAATGTCTCTTTTTATTTAAAATTGAAATTAATTTAGGTAAAAAGAACATGTTGCAATCTGAAAAATATTAAAATGAATTCATGATATTTTCATACTTTAGGATAATGTTCAATATGTGATTTTTGGCATATAGGAATCAACCACATATCAATATGATGCATTGTGTGACCAGTATGACTAAATGTGTCTGTAATAAGTTTAAAATTAACATTTTAGCTCAAAACATGTCACTCACTGAAAACCAATAAAATGAACTCTTATTGTCTCGATAATTTAGTAAAATTATTCATTTGACATTTTTATGTTTATGAAGCAGTCTCACAAAAAACGATGCATTATGAAAAAGGTATAACTTAGAATGCTTGTTTCCAGTTTGAAATTGCATTTTAGTATGAAATAAAATTGACATTTATAAATCCAATAAAATGCCTATGGATTGATTTAATAATTTAGGAAAAATATTCATTATCAATTTTTGATATGTAGGAATCATACACACCTCAATCTGGTGCATGGTGTGACCGATATAAGTCCAGAAGTGTCATTGTATATAATTTATATTATTTTTAGTAAAAGAACAAATGACATACTAAAAACTGAGAAAAAATATTCTCATTGTTTTGATATTTTATGAAAATGAACTATAACTCATTTGAGACGTGTAGGAATTAAAACCACCAAAATATGACACACAGTTGGACTGGTATAACTCCACATGTGACTTTTTAATAAAAAATAAAAAATTTGTATTGTTTCATATTAATGATTAATTTATTTCATTATAATATTAATATCTAAATAATTCATTTCTCATTTAGAATAATCTTTTGATAGAGTACTGATGATTTCTTCATCATCAGATTCCATGGTTGAACATTTTTAAGAGGGGATAATAGGCATCAAAATATTAAACATTGATGATTTTAATTGTTTTATGGGTAATTGTAATTGTAATTTTATAAAACATTGTTTGAAATGAATATTCCATATTTTTATATATAAAATGGGTGGATATTTTTATATTCATGGTTTTAATTAAATATCTTCAGCATTATGTGAAATTATAGATTTTTCTTGCATGAGGTATTATATTGACATCACATTTCATTTAGTCAGGCCTTTATCAGCACTCGAAATTATGCTGATAAAGGGGGACTTTATCTATTGTCTAAATAATGCTGATAAAGGGCTCCTTCATTAGTGCTTCATATAATACTGATACAGTGTGTCATTTGTCATCGCTAAATAGCACTAATAAAGGAGGGCCATTATCAGTGTTTTTTATCATGGATAAAGGACCCCCTTTATTAGCACTATGATTAACAGTGATGTTTCAGAGGTATTAAAAGGCCTTTTGCGCGCTGTTAAGGAGCATATGTGTAGCATTGTATGAACATATATATTCATCCACCTACATGTGATTATTAGTAATATCATAATATTAATATAAATAATATACAACCATCTATATTTGTAGTTATTTAAATATTCAATATATATTTATATAAATAAAAGAATACATAAAATTTTTTTATGGTAAATAAACTTGTTATATCGCTAAAAATGGACATTGTGATGGAACCATTGTTTGACACATATGTTTCCAGAAGAAAATCTTTAAAATAAGCTACATGTGAGTAGAAGGTTATCTTCATTATCAATTAATTATTATTTTTTCTTATATACAACAATATCCATTTAATGGGGCAAAATGATATGGGATTCATGGTGAAATATACATTTTTGAGGTAGGATAAAATAAATATGTCCTCGCATATTTAGCATCCAAAACTTATGTTTCATTTGATATTGTAAAATATTTATATTTGAATTTTTCAAAAATTCATTATAATATATGCTATAAAATTTTTTACAATGTGGAGGGAAAATGTAAATAATAAAAAATATATGTCCCAATATATAAATTTAGAAAATTATATAATAGAATTTTTTTTCAAAAAAATAATATCAATTTCATTTTTATCATTTGAAAAATGATTTCCATTTATATAGTTCAACACATTTTAAATACATTTTTAAACAACGAAAACATAGAATATTTTATCAAATCATATATTAATTTAGTTTTTAACAATTTCCTTTATAGTTAGAAAATTATGTAGTTGTGTTTTTCAACATTAATCTTGCACACGACACCACCGAGAAACGTTGTGTGATTCAGAAAAGGATGAAATCCAAACCCAAATTGAACAACCCAAAATCACCCACTTATACTGATGATCTTTTCCAGAAAAATGTGGAGCATTAGTTTTTGAGTTTTCCATATATTCCCCCACATGATCATATGATCTGTACGTACACATTGGAGATGGAGTGAGAATGGACATACTAAAAATGAAAAAGATAATATATCCCTTTCAATGAGAATGAAAAATAAAATCAGATGGGAAACACATGATATTTTTTTAATATAAAAATGGATAAAACCTAGTTGTACGAAAAAACGTATGAACAAGAGAGGGTTGTTCAACATGATGGCATGATTCGAAAGTTTATTTAATAAGAGTGGGTAGAAGGTGTGTCCCAATGGGGAGATAAATAGTGCTGAAAGTTCAAGATGATTATAATATATAATTTTGCAGTATTTGGTTTGATATAAGGATTATTGGTTTCAAACACAATCTCACATTGGTTTTCGCAATGGATAGTGGTACACATATAAGCTTGAGATTTAGGATGGAACCCCATAAAGTCTAATGCACTGGTCCTAGAAGGCCTAGGGTTGGTGGAATTGGATCCCAACTGGGTGTTCTTCGACTTGATTATTGTCGAACCTCCCGTCGGCCAAATAATGTTGGAGCTCTTCAATGACACCAGTCCCCAAACAACAAAGAACTTTCATGCATTTTTCACCAGCATGAGGGGAATGGACAAAATATGAAAAGTCGCCACACTCTCGGGAATGGGAGATCATCACCACCAGGTTTGGCCTAAGGGATTTACCAGATAAAGATAGTGTATGAGCAGATGAACCTGTTTATCTATTTGGAAATATTTAATTTAATGATAAGAAATTTCATGTGGGGAGATGATAAAATATCAATAGATTATAAATCATCTCAAAATAGGGATGATTTGGAAATAAATGATGTTGGATAAGTATATTATAAATTAATTATTTTTGATTTATTTTTAAAATGTTAACAACAATATCAAAGATAAATTAAAATCATTCAATTTATTTTTATATTTTATTTGATCTAAATAAAACAACCGAAATAAAAATCATGTCTTTTATTTTCTTTTATTTAATAGTTTATCTATTGGTTTCCTTTTTACTTGTTTTTAACCAAAAACATTATAAGATGACCACCAAAAATAAAAAAAAATCTTTTTATGTACATGAAATATTAGGTGGATGGTAAAATAATGTAATATGAAGAGAAATATGTTGTTTTAATTAAAATAAAAAGAGCATATGCATGGAATAGAACACATGGAAATCATATTGTGTCCTATAAAAGGAAAAAGAGATGGGTGTTAGGGAATATGTGGAAGATCTATGAAAGGATGGAGTGAGCTGTGTTTGATCACATCGGTAGTCGACATCAATGCAATATTAGGTAGTCCCTAATGAACCCATGAAAGTGCATGGATACATCATGTCCGAAAGAGTCCATTAATATAGGATTGATTGAGCAGTGTGGCCATGAGCTTCAGTATGAATAAAACCACTAGGAATCGAAATTAAAATCCATTTGAAGTGCTGGTGTAGAGGAAGGAGCTTTGTTAATTTTGAAGGTTATAGAGCGTCATGTGTACGAAATGAGAGAGGAGGGGATGATCATGGAAGTGGGGTGGGAGACAAAAGGGGACACTATATTTCATTTTGTTCAAGCATGGAAATTAGAATAAGCTAGGGGTCCAACTCCTGGGGAACTCTTGTCAGTTCTACTAATACATTATCAGACGACCAATATTATCGATTTATGTTTATTTTAAATGGTAAAAAATTTAATTTTATGAATACCTCCATGTTATCCACTAATTAATTTCTCTCACCCATTATATTTTCACCTCATAATATCTGATTTAATATATAAATTTTATGTGGACTTAGAATTTAATCCATTATCACTAATCATACGGCTTCATTGATACAAATATTTCTAGACCCACATATGATTTTTTTGGAATTTTAATATTTTTATATTGACATTTATTCTGTCAGTGTAAATTTACGATATATTTTTCTAAAATTATTACTCATTTATTTCTTATTAATTAAAGGAACAATTTATTATGTGTGGTTTTCAAAACCAATGCCATTTTTTTAATTTATATCTCATTAATGGTGGTTTTTAGAAACAATCAATAGTTAATGATGTTTATTTATTTAGTAATGTTTCATTCCAAAACTATATAAAACCATGCTAAGTAATAAGTGGAAGATCTTAATCATTTTATTTTAAAAAAATAGAATTGTTTCCTCATTTTTAAATTTACAATTACATAGTGTTTATTATTTATTTATTAATAATATTATTTTTGTTGTTGTTGTTTTTTTGTTGTTATAGATGATGCATTATTTATTACTATTTAATATTTAGTATGTATTTATTATTATTTATTTAAAAATTTAAATAAATAATAATGATTAATTAATAGTTTTTAGTTTTTAAAAATTATTTTCTTATTTTTTAATTATTTTCAAACTATTAATTATTAGTAATTAATTTATGATGCATGCACTAACATAGGTGATAGTGATGGAAACATGGAACATGTAGGAGCTCACTTGACCTGATACATGCAAATGGGTGAAGACCCATAGACTTTTTGATGCAAGCAGGGCCTTTGGGCCATAAAAATTGATGGAGCCTTTGGGACATCCAATGTCAGGGTCCATTAATATTAGATTTTAATTGGGGTGGAAGTGTGAGTAATACCTTGGGGGGGAATGACATGACTTTCCGTCCTAATTGTGTGTGGTGTATGTGTGTGTTTGAATATTATTGTATCCCAAATACCTAATATATATATATATATATATATATATATGCGCGTGTGTCTCTCTGTCTATCTCAATTTATATATCCTTATATGGGTTTATATATTTAAATAATTATAGTTTATTATTTATATATCTATATTTATATAAATTTATTAATACATATTTATAATTATATATATATGGTTATCCGTTGTATTTGTATATAGTAATTTATATATATATATATATATATATATATATATATTATTTCTTAGAATATATTTATGTTAATATATTTGTATAGATATTTATATCTATTTATGAATATTTATATATATTAATATATATAATGTCAATATATATGTAGACATATATTTATTTGTAAATATATAATAAAAGTAAAATTTAATAAAATTAAAAGAAATAAAAAGTGTCCCAAAATATTTACTGTTTGAATAATGTTCCAAAAACAAAGAATACATTGAAAAAACCCACTATAAAAAGATACTCAACATTCATACACATAAAACTATTAGAAAGCATCAAAAATCATTTATCGGTGTATTAAATCATCACTAAAAGCTAAAAACCCGTTGTTAATCTCATATATATTTTATATAGTTGGATTTTTGAGTACTACTATAGAAAAAAACTATTCATGAAATGTGTGATGTTGTTAAAATTATAAATCTAATGTTGAAGGAATGAACGCTGAGAATGCAATGAAATTAACTATATATCTTTTTAAAAAATTCAATTTATTTAATAATTTTAAATATCTTAATATCTAGACATATTTATTTTTCAGTTTAATCCATTTACATATAATTTCATATTTATAATATTTATTGATTTAATAATTTTTTTCTTTCCATATATTATTTTCTTTTTCCCAACAATATTTATTTCTCGATTCTTTTCAGACAAACAATTTTTTCTTTACTTTATATTTATTTCATTCCAATAATTTTTTTTTTATTTTTTAAGGATTTTTAATACATATATTAAATAAACTAAAATTTAATTCATTTGGGCATTCATATTTATGGTTTTATTTTCTTATAATATGCATGTAACAACCCCCAAATGGATCTATAAATAGGACCCCCTACACTCCCTCTGAAAACACCTACAAGGATTCATTTGGAAAGAAGGATTAATGAATATTTCAAACCCCACTACAAGACTTTTATGGAGGAAAAAATCAAGGCTCCTCCCATAAAAAAAGAGCCATGAAGGTGTTTTATATGAGTCTTGGTAGTTTTCTTCATTCCAATCTTTGAGAGGTTCTAGTGGGATTTATCATCCTCACGTCAGTCCTCCAGCACAAGTTCACGATGTTCCACACCATCCACCATTGAGAAATGGCATTTACATCTCCTCATCTCCTGTATAAACCCATTCCATCCACCCTCTTCCATCCATGTATTTTCTCTCCTGAAGAGGAAAACACAACCCTATTAAGAATCCCCTCATCTCCTGTAGCGACATAGCCTCACAGCCATGCGCAACCGATCTTCTCTCCTCCCCTACCCCTTCTTCATTTCCTGCCTCCCTAATCACCTATGGTTTTACATATCATCACCTCGCCTTCCCATCTTCCATAGCTCTATTTTATTTACATTCTAATATTTCTAAAATACATTTCATTATTAAAATACCTATTTTTTTAAATTTCAGAAAATTTATTATTAAATCTATTTGTTTTTAAAAACGTTATAATGTCTTTTAGAATTTTGTTTCATTAATTTTCTAAAAACATGTTTGGAATTATTTTGAAATTTTGAAAAATAAATTAATGAATTATTAATCTTAAAAATTAAAACATGAAGTGTTTTTCAAGACAAAATCCGACATTAGAATTTATTATTTTATTGCAAGATTTTGATATTTTGGATAATTGTGTTTAGAATTTTGGATTTAGTTGATGAACATTATGTTTTATTTATCTAATTTTATCTATTAATTTAATTTATTTATATTTAATCATTTATCTTATCAGATAATGATACAAAACATTAATTGAATAGTAAATTGAAGAAAAACAATTACTTGGAATACATGTTTTTTATTCCAAAAATTTATTATTCTATATTAAACTATGATAGGGGAATAAGATATCATTCAACATGCTTAGGAACCTTCATATTGTTTTATTAAAAATAATCCATATAATCTTGATACAATGTAATTGGAACCACATTTCATTAAAACTGAACTACATATACTTAAAAAATTGTAAAAGGTAAACATATTTATGGTTTTTCATGGGAATCTACATCTTCAGGCCCGCCCTTGAGAATAATTATTGTGAAAATAATAATAGTGTTGTCGATTAAAGTATCAATAACATTAACCAGAATACTTGAAGGAAAATCTTGAATTTATTTATTATATATCTATTTATGGATTTTTGTAATGTTTTATATATTATGAGTGGGGTAAATTATGGGTGGAATAATTATACATTAAATATAAAAATATATATAATGTTAATATGAAACATATATATGTTATATCCTAAAATTTTATCTCATTATATATTCAGACACACACACACACATATATATATACATAATATCTATAGAATAAAAATTATAATAACAATGAACATGATCATTATTCATTATTAATAATATCATAATTTTTATTTTATAATTTTAAAAACATAAATAAACTTATAAATTCAATGCTCAAAACCAATTTTAAGCGATGATCAGGGGTTCCTTAGACTAATTTTAGTTTTTTAATTATATTTTACTATTAGTTTTTAGAATAAGTGAGGTTAATATGTTTTTCACATTTGCACTAAAAATATACATTTTTTACATTATATATATATATATATATATGAAAATTATAAAAATAAAAATACTACCGATTATGGATGTCTATAAAATTCTTGATGAATGTGGATATGAGTTATTAGAAAATAAATTATTAATAATGAACAACATTATGAGATTTATTTATATTAAAAAAAACATGCTTGCATCTTCTGACACACATAGTATAAAAACAAAGAAGATATGATGGGAGAGAGTGTCAATGGTCACACGATTGGATGAAACCTCCATTCACATATTGAGAACATTTGATGGAGGTGTGAAATTGATATGACTTGCCTTGAGGTGCCCTAGTCTGTGTATGATATTGTGGAAGATTTTTTTTAGGGATGAGAGGGTGAGGAGAATATCAGAGAAAATAAAAAAGCTATGTGGCACCACCAAGAGCCCCGACGTGAATAACAACAAAAATAATTCAGTTTAAACCACCTCAATGGCTATGTTGCCTAGTTCTGATCATGGTTTATTTTGAATGATATGTAATAAGTGAGTTTTGATGATGAGGATTCTATGTGTGATGAAAAGGGAATATTATACATGGTACATGAGATTGAGGACCCCAATGATAAACTGGATAAGGCTCCATAGATCCATCTTCAATTGGGTAATAATGATGTTTGGGGTGGAATACATTCCATAACACCACAACAGGTCTGACGGGGCAATTAATCTACAATTGACTGTGCGGAACACCATTTTGAGGGACAAGAGTATCCGGAGGATGGAGTGGAGAAAGGCTAGTGGTCCTACCATGAGCATTAATATGAAGAAAACAGATAGGACTCCGACCGTAATGGATTTCAAGGATATGGTGTTGTGGAAGGAGTGTAGTTAATTTTGAAGGACGAAGAGCATGGTGTGGAGGAAAAGGGTAAGGAAGAGGAGGTTCATGGAAATGTGGTGGGAGATGAAATTTTTCCTTCCTACCCTTTTGTTTCCACTACAATACCATGATCCACCTCCCCCTCTCCATTTTCATCCATGCCATGCTCTAATCCTTTACAGTTTACCACAATCCTCCATCTACATTATATCCTTGAAAGCCATTATGGTCGGAGTCTTTGTGGTTTTATTCATACTAGAGCTCATGGTTGCGCATTAACATCCATTATAAATAATGAATATGAAATTTTCATATTTATTAATATTTGTGAATAAAAAGTTAATATTACTTTAAATTTAATTCTATGTTCGATGGCGTACACATTACACAACAACGAGTTTCTTTGAAATCTTACGTTGCACACTAATAATATAATTAAATTATTTTAAATGGTAGTTAATGCCTAGCTATTGAAATGATAGGAATGAACATAAATAACTACAAAATTATTATCTATGTATGTTAAATATTTTTTATAATAAAAGTTATAGTCTTAAAATATGAAATGAATTCGATTTATAAGAATAAATATTCTAATATTCTATAAAATGTCGATTAACCACCTTTTGATGGTGAAACCTTTTTAAATCTACATTATGTCACTTTTATAAGTTATATTTGAAAAAATAAAATCTTTCTTTAGAATCAATATATCCATATTTACTTTGTTTATATTTTTGTATTTTTTTGATAAAGATCATTTTTAGTGAAAAATGATGTATTTTAATTCAAAACCTACCATTAATAGAATCTATTTATATTGAAAGATTATCTTTTTAATTGATTTTAAAGTGTAATTATAATATATTTTTACTATTTAATGCAATATTGGTCATTTTAACTAATTTCACATTGAAATTTGACATAACCATGTGTCAATCTTTTAATAGATATTATTTCTTAAAAACACGCAATTTGTTTTGACAGCTAGAATTTATTATAAAATTAATTAATTCAACTTATATTTTTTTAATTTGGTAAAATTTATATAATTATTGATTTTTAAATATCAAATATATCATAGGGTGAATTTTTGGTATTTTTCTGACAAATGATCATTTTTAATGAATAGTGAAAATACTGCATTTTAATTCAAAACATCCATTTCATCAAATATATTTATATAGTTAGATTGCCATTTTAATTGGTTTTAAGGTTTAATTTAGTTATGTTTTTATCATTTAAAACAATTTTGGTCGTTGTATGTAATTTCACTTTTAAATTGGATGTAAAAACAAATCAATATTTTGATAGATTTCACTTCGTAAAAATCTGTCTCTGGTTCTGACAACAGTAATTATTTTTCAAATAATTTCTACAATTTCTATTTTTGGAATTTTTTTGAATGGATTCCATATTTGGAATGCAAAGGTCCAAATTATTTAATTAAGACTCTTTTTTCCATTATGAATAGTAATGATAGTAATTATCATTAATTATCAGCTTTAATTAGTAATTAGGTAGTTAAGGGTAATAAAATAATATAATAAAAATATAAAATGACCCAAACATCTGTCCTAATGCAATTTTTGGTGTCATGGCCTACCATGGGATGCCTTGTGCCAACCTTGGGACCCCATGATATCACTTTAGTGTGATAGTGACCTTTTATCAAATTTTTTAAAGGAAAATGGAACCAGTTATGTATCACCTAAGTAAAACAATTATAATTTTTTTACATAAATGATCTCTTTTATTATAAACATTCATTGGAATTCTAAATTGATTTCCTACATGTTGGTAATTTTTTTATATTTTTTAGACATTAAATAAATAAATTTATTTATGACACCGTGATGATGCAGTGATTACCTCATTAATGAATGATTTAAATAAAATTAGAAGATAAGGTAAAATATAAGACATGAATTTTTAAAAAAATAGGATTTATGGGTGGATTTAAAACCCTTATTACCATATCCTATAATATATATAATTCTAGGACCATTAATATCTGAAAATAATTTTATAATAATGTAACATTTCAAGACATTCTAAGAGTCCCCTCCTCCCTCTTATAAGAGGCCCGCACCTCTACCCCTTACAAACCTCTCAAGCCCTTGTCTCTTCCAACCCATACTCATATAATCATTAAAAATCCATATATTACTCCTAGAAGCCTCACATTGGGCATAAGTCTTTCCATGGAAGCCTTTGCCTCAAATAGAAAAAAGATACCCGATTTAAAGGTAATGTCTTCTCTTATGTTATTTTGTTTTATTTTGCTTCTCCAACCCCGTAACTCTTTTTATTCCTCCATTTTGTAACAATAAAAAGAATATTCAATATACTAGGATGTTTTTATGATATTTAATCGAGCTACACTTACACACACCTCCATATAATGGTTAATGAACATAATGTTTCTGTGGATGGCGAATTACTGCATCATGAAACGATGATTATTCAATCTTCTACTAACACCTCTCACGGTGGCCATTATAATTGAAATATATTTATATATGATATATATTTTATTTATTTCCACTCTATGATTCTGTATTTTATATTTAAAACATACCCTTATTCTTTGCATGTTGTGCAAATGCGATAATTTCATTAGAGGAAGTGTGGACTATCGCCCCCTCAAGTGATGTGACTCGTTCATGAAATACATGGATTATATAAAGAATGAGATTGATGAACTTATGTGACCTATATAAAATATATTTTATACTTGAATTAAAATATATTTCTCTTTCATTTAGTTTTAATTCCATTAATATGATACATAAATTAAAGTAGCATACATGCGTACGTACGGCCTACCATCTCCATGAACGGTACATTTCATTTTTTTATCTCCAACTGTTATGTAATAGTATAAAATGAATATATACTAGATATTTTTGATATTTAAATCATTAATTCTATTCTAGATACTATGTAATTATACTACATGGACAATTCTTTTCAACATGTTCATTTTTTACTCATGTACCGAACATCGGAAAAACTTATGATATGAACTCACATAAGTAACTAATTATTATAAAATTATAATATGTGATATGAATTGAATAATAAACATTAAAGTATGTCTTTAGGAAATTTTAAATTGATATAAGTTTATTATTCTGGAATATAAAGAAAGGAACAAGAAAAGGCGGACTTGAGGTAAGGGATCCTACATCTCTCTTTCTTTTTAAGTACTCTCTTTTTTATTGTTTCTTTTAATCTACTCTTTATTATGTTGGGGTATGATATTTTATATTCCACATACTTTAAATTTTATGTTCATATTATGAGAGACCTTATTTTATATCATCAATCAATTTTTGGATGTTTTAAGTGGTGCCGTTAGGCTACCAAATTTTCATAAGGGGTTTCTTATCTCACTTTTAATTCCGTGAGATTTCCATTGTTCGCCAATTATTTATTCCATGTGCTGTATTGTGTACTGACATTTCATATATATTATCATTATTATATTTATATTAATGGTATAATGTGAGTCATTTGGTGTTTTTTTCTTTTGTTCATATGACTCGATTGATCACAATGAGGTAATGGGTTTTTATCTCACTTTTTATTCTCATGAGATTCATGCTACATTGGCCACTATTTTATTTTGTGTGGTATATTAACTTCCCATTATTGTATTCTTTATGTAATATACTTCAATTTATGTGTATTTACATTTTCATTGCATGACCATTATTTGATGGGGTGTACGTTTCGAAAGTTACCCAAATCGGTAAGGGAACCTTTCACCCTCCTCTTTAAAAGATTTATTTCTATTAGGTATTTTAATTTACAACTTCTTCTGTTGGGATACATTCATATATATCCTTATTGGTGTAAATGTTACGTCCATGTGATGATATACACCTTTTATCTCTCATCAACTCATTTTATGATCTTTAAACTGACACCATTAGGCTGTCGAATTTATGTAAGGGAACTTGTTAACCTAATTTCAATTCATTGCGTTAAACCCCTAATTCTTGATTATGTAATGATATGAATATGTATGGATGACCTCTGATTGATTTACAATTAATATCCACTTATATTGGTTGTAATTATATTTTTCACACATAATTATGTAATTGATTTATCCTTTTTCTAATGATACCATCTTTGTATGGGACTTCATCTCAATATATTTTTATTGAGGTGTCTTTTTATTTCTACACGACATTATTTTAGACGGTGTATAAATCCCTTTTGACTTTTCATTTCATTCAGTGGGAATTTTACTCTATAATACTTTTTACTAGATGACAAAAAGGAATGTTTATTTGTTTAACGTAAGCGGTGACAACAACCTTTTCTGCCGCCACAAGTACTATTTGATCTATGGCTTCCTTAACATGTCGTAATGATTTCAAATGAAAAATAAATACAATACACTCTTTTAATGTATTTTGGAATTGAAAATTGTTTTTATGAATTGATTTTCAATATCTTAAAATGTTATATTGTTATTGAAATGTGTGAATTTTATCGTTCCTTTTTGCTTAAGTTACGTGTTATTATTATGTTATGGTTCTTGTCCATTGTAATGTATAGGGGTTGTTCCTTTATAAACCAAGGGTGGGTGAGCCCATGATATATCTCCAATGCAATGGGTAACATGAAGGAGGTAAATGTGAATGTTTCTCCAAAGATATTTAGGTAATATACTATGATGGGTATTCCAAATGTGACTCGCTATATAGCTATGTTAGCTACAATGTATGTTTGTTATGTATGCCTTATGTTACTTTTATGAATTGTGATTACGGTGTGTTATTCATAAATATTATTATTTCAGAAGGTATGTTATGATTGAAAATTATGTTTTCAATGATATGATTTTTTATTGGGATAATGTTTCCTTTCGTTATGTTATAACACTTACTGAGCTTTTTATGCTCATCCTACGTTTTTGAAAAGTTTTACACAGGACTTAAAGATGAATTGGTTCAAGGATGGGATCATGGAAAGACATATTATCTAAAACCTGGAACTATATATGGTTCTAATTAATAGTTTTTATTTTGTGGAATAAATGGAAACATAGTATAATTGTTTACATTGTAATCATTTCAGATGTAATAGTTATGTCCTAATTCTCTAAAACTCTAAACCTGAAAATACACTCTATTTGAATTATTCATTTAATTCATGATTACGTAATGTTGTAAGGTTGGGTCCTTATTGTAACACCCCAGGTAAATAAAGAATATGACATTTTCATATTTATCCCTATTTGTGAATAAAATATTAATATGGCTATAAAGGGGACGCTATGCTCGATGGTGTACACAACACACAACAAAGAGTTTAATTGAAATCTTATGTTGCACTCTAATAATAAAATAATATTATTTTAAATGGTAGTTTACATGTAGCTGTTGTAATGGAGGGAATGGATAGAAATAAATAAAATATGATTATATATGTTTTTAAATGTTTTTACATTTATCCAATAAAAGTTAAAGGCTTAAAATACGGAAAGAATTCAATTTTAGGCATATATGCCCTAATTTTCACTAAAGGTTCACTTGTCGCCTTTTGATGGCGAACCGTCATTAAATATAGTTTTGATCACTCTAATACATTCTTTTGGACCAAATAAAACTCTTATTAGAATCGGGACATCAAATTTTACTTTGTGTAATTTTTGGTATCTTTCCGATAAAGTTCATTTTTTTAATGAATAGTGTAAAATGTTGTATTTTAATTCAAAACCTCTTTTTAATCTAATTTATTTATATGATTAGATTATCTTTTGAATTGCTTTTAAAGTGAAATTAGAAAATATTTTTACCATTAAATCCAATAGTGGTTGTTGGAATTAATTTCACTTTGAAATCGGACTTAAACTAGTGTCAATCTTTCGATACTTATTGTTTTATAAAAACACGCTATTTGCTCTAACAGCGGGAATTATTTATTAAATTAATTAATGTGACTAATATGTTTTGAATTTTTTAAAACGGAATTCATTTTTGAATTCGGAATATAAAATATAGCTTAGGATGAATTTTTGGTAATTTTCTGAAAAACATCAATTTTTGATGAATAGTGAAACCACTAAGTGGTACTTATAAAAACTGATTTTCCATTTAAATGAAATTTTTCCATCATTGTGTTTTGATTTTCAAAAATCCGACATACATGGTTGTCATTAAGAAGTAAAATGTGGTTCAATGAGATTAAAATAATTTTTTTGGTGAATAGTAACTTATTACGTTTTTAATCGCGATTAGTGGTAATTAGTGTAGTTTAAGGTAAAAATGATATTATAAAAATGTGAAAACACCATGAAACTTGTCCTACAACTATTGGGTGAGTCATGGCCGACCATGAAAAGCCATGGGCCAACTTGGGGACCCCATGGAGCCACTTTAGTTTGAAAATGACAATAATATATTTTTATTTAATGTTAAAATTAAATTGACACAAACATGAGTTGTTTTACTAAAACAGTTTTTAAGTAGGGTTAAACAAGTCCAAATTTTGATTATAAATAGTCATTGGAAAGATAAAACGATTTCCTAAATCATAGTATTTTTTTCTTAATTTTTATACATTAAATAAATTAAATTATTTATGACATAATAATGATGCAGCGATGACATCATTATTTGACGATTTAAATAAAATGGAAAGATAATGTAAAATATATGAACTACACATGCCCAAAACTTATTGTATGGGTGCATTTCGGACCCTTATCACCTTATCCACTAATTATATCAATGTGGGACCTTTTAAAACCGAAAAACCTTTTCAAATAAAGTAATATTTCTTTACTTTCCAAAAGTGCCCCTCCTCTCCTCTTATAAAAGGCCCCCACCTCTACCTATTTTCCCACACTCTTCAAGCCTTTGGCTCGGCCAAACCCTGCCCATTTACTCTCTCCACATCCCTCTCCTCATCCTAGAGGATTCCCTTTGGGCAGAATCCTTTCAAAGGAAGCCTTTAGGCTCAAATCAAAAGGAGTTACACTTTTAAAGGTAATTCATTCTCTCATGTTCATTTGTTTTATTTTGGTTCTCCAACCCCCTAAACTCTTTTTATTTACTTCTCTTGTAACAACACCAGTATATTCAATATACTAGGATGTTGTTATAAGATTTATTCATGCAACACTATCACACAACTACATCAAATGGTTAAAGAACATACGGTTTCCGTGGATGGCGAAATTCTGCCTCCCGAAACGATGATTGTTCAATACTCATTTAACACATTCAAAGGTGGCCATTATGATGTCAATATTTTTATATATGATATATAATATGTTTATGTTTTACTTATGCTTCTGTATTTTTCATTTGTGTCTTACCTTTATGGCTTCCATTATGGGTATATGCGATATCTTCATTTTAGGAAGTGTGGACTACCGCCCCCTCAAAGTGATGTGATTCGTTAATGCCATACGTGGGACGTATAAAGGATGGATTTAATGTTATTATATATGTTGTTATTCTGGAATTATTATATACCTCTATATAATTATTATTTTTTCCATTAAAGTATGAGATAGAAATGAAAGTAGCGTTCATGCGTACGTACGGCTTACCGTCTCCATGAACAGTGCATTTCATTTCTTACCTCTAAATGATTATGTAATGTTATATATGCATGCATGTACTGGATATATATGACATATATGATATCTAAATCATGAATACAATTCTTGATATAAGAAACATTTGGCCACACGAAAAACATGTAATTGTAAGAAGTCCACTTTCGACTTAAGAACCAAATATCGACAAAACAAAAATTATTAACTTAAATGATTAAATATTGTTTATAACATTGAAATAAGTGATATAAAAGAAATAATGAACTATAAAAAAGTTCTTAATAAATTTTAAATTAACTCAAGTTTATTATTCAGGACCTTAAAGAACGATCGAGTCAAGTCGGACCCGAGGTAAGCGATCCTACTCCTCTCTTTCTTTTTAAGTACACACTTTTATGTCATTCCTTTTAAAGCTCATCTTTCTTGTTATTGGGATGATCTTTTATATTACACTTACATTAATTTTTATGTTCATGTGATGAGAGACCCTATTCTCTCTCATCAATCCATTTTGGAAGTTTTGAGTGGCGCCGTTAGGCTGCCAAACTTTCATAAGAGATCTAACCTCTCTCTTTCTTTTTTAAGTACTCTCATTTATGTCACTTCTTTTAAGATCCTCTTTGTAATGTTGGGGGATATTCTTTTATAATCATCTTTCTGTACATTTTATTGTAATGTGATGAGATACCCTATTTGATCTCATCAATCCATATTCGGATGTTTTAAGTGGCGCCGTTAGGCTGCCGAGTTTTCGTAAGGGATTTTTCATCTCACTTTTATTCACGTGAAACTTATGCTACATTTGCACAAATTCCATTGAGTGGTGTTTGTACTGCCCATTATTCTACTCTTTGTGTAATATACTTTCTTTTATGAGTATTTACATCAATGATCTATTGTCCTTCTTTCATGGGGTGTATGTTTTGAAAGATACCCAAGTTGGTAAGGGAACCTTTCACCCTCCTCTTTTTTAAAAGACTTCTTTTGTTGGGTCTTTTAATTTAAATATTGTTATGTTGGGATATGTTCTCATATATCCTTATTGATGTAAATTTTATGTCCAAATGATGAGATACACTTTTTATCTCTCATCAACTCATTTTGATGTGATGCCGTTAGGCTGTCAAGGGAACTTTTTAACCCAATTTCGATTTCTTTGGGTTCAACATATAGTCATTGAAAGTTTCATACATTGAATATGTGTGAATGACCTTTTATTGTTTTACACTTAATATCCACTTATATTGGGTGTATTTATATTTGTCACACATATTTTTGAGATTTGATTTGTCTTTAATTTAAGGATACCTTCTTTATAAGGGATTTCATCACATTTGACATTTCTATTGAGACTTCTTTGTTGTTATGCACCAATTCACTCTTATATGGTGTATATACTGTCCTTTGGAGTATTATATCATGAATACATTTATTCTCATGATATTATAAATTTCTGAATAAATGTTATTCCTCAATTATTGTATTCAAGTGTCTCTAATTTTGGTAAAACCCCTTTAACCAAAATATCGCTTTAAATGTTTTAAATAATTATTGTTATTAATATCCATGTTTCAAAATGGTTTTAAGGATTTGATTATATGGATATTAATGGTTTAAAATTTTAAAAGCTTCAAGGTTGTATGGGACACTTTTATTCCAAAATCGATTTATTAAATGTTTTAAATGGTTTTGGAAATGGTTTCTTTTTGAATGGATTCATTATTTCAATATACTAAAATGTTATATTGTGATTGAAATGTGGAAATGTTATGTTTCCTTTATGCATGTTTTATGTGATAAATTTATGTTATGGTTCTTGGGAATTGTTATGAAAATGTGTGGTTCTGTGATAAACTAAGGGCGGGTGAGCCCGATATAGCTTTCCAATGCATTGGGTAACGCGAAGGAGTGAAACGTTAAGGTTTCTCCGAAGAGATTTAGGGAATATACTGTGATGGGTATTCCAAACGTAACCAAGAGGGTTACTCCCTACGTAAGAATGTTATGAATGCCTCAAGTTACCTTTATGTCTTATGTTTTCTATGATTTGTTCATGATTTGATATGCCTATGTTTTATGGGTAAAGTATGATTTCATTCTTATGTATACATGTACTCATGTTTCCTTTCCATACTTTTATATCCCTTACTGAGCTTTTTATGCTCATCCCAAGTTTTTGAAATGTTTTTCACAGGTCAAGGGAAAGGTACATGATGTGATGATAGTTTCAAGGATGTGTCAAGAAAGAATCCGTGTTATATTTTAAATATGTTTCCATTGATGGGAAAAATGAATACTGTCTTTTATGTAACCACTTTGTTTAAATGTGGAATGTAATGCAAGTTTCATGATCTAATTCTCTAAAACTCTAAACCTGAAAAGATCCTCAATGTGTAATCTTGTAATGACTCAATATTAAGTAAGGTTTAAGGCTGGGGCCTTATAGTTGGTATTAGAGGTCGGTTTAGATAACTTTAGAGGTTAGGGTATTCACTAAGCACAAGTGACATTACCATAATGGTTAGGATTTCAGAAAGAGTCATAGTTTTAGATAAAGTGAATTAGTAAATATATCGTAGTGTTTATCTTACTCATTAGTACATGATGGCTTTGTTGATATACTCACACTGACATTTCTGTTTTTAGTACATGGCTGGATCTAGCAGGCACCCAAGAGACAACAGGATTGAAGGAAACTGTTGTGGTTCTATGATTAAGTTACTAGATAAAATGGGGGATTCAATGAGGAATCTCATAGTTTTTCTAAACCAACTATAAGGGAGTCATGATCAACCACTTCAACCTTGGTGAGTTCTCTAATGCATCATGTACGAAATGGCCAACTCGATGTGAAAATTCACGTAATAATTATTAAGGTAACCATTAGGGTTTATATGATCCTTACTTTTTAGGTAATTATGGGTTACTCTATGATATGATGTAAAATGAAGGGCATGAGATAAACTTTAGGTTAAAATATGTTATGATTATTTTTGAAGATTTTATCTCGTTTTGTGGAATTTTTTAAGAACTATATAGTTTTGGAAAAAGGACAACACGTAGACCGTGTGACATCCTGTCGCGTCGGACAAAGCTGCAGGAATCAATCCCACAACCAAAGTGCGACTAGTATTTATCGCATACCACTAGACTACGTGAAGTCCCTGGTTAGTTTGACAGATTCTTTTTAGGTTATATGATTTTATGAATTAAGAGTAAGTTGATTTTGGGTTATTTATGAAAATGATTAACCTATCATGGAGGATATGTGATTAGGCTAATTACTTTTCAATACGAGACATTAGGAGAAATTGATGTTGTTTGGAGATAAATGTTATGATTTAACTTGGACGACTATGTGACTAAATCCTTCAAATATTTGTGTTTCAATCTTATATTGGATTACTTTGAAGAATTTTATGGACAAGTTTTTTATCGGATGGTCCTCGTTGAACTTTGGGTTTTGTTGGACAAATTTTGGAGATTAAGAATAGATTTTCTTTGTATAAGGGGTTATCCTTTTCTGGATTATCTAACCTGGTACTAACCTTTTTGGTTTTGGTTTTGGTTAAAGCCTAATGACATGGGATGTATATAGTTCTATTTTGTGGATTAGGTGATTCTCTAAAAGTTGATTATAGTACTCTTAATGTGAACAAGTCTTCCTAAATACTCGTCTTTTGGAGAAAATATGAGTTTGTGTAAGGAATATAATTAAAGTTGAATGTCAATATGATAAGTGATTATGTTTCCTTATGAATAAATTCCTCAATAAAAAGTAACTTAAAACAAAAATGTTGTCTATTAACTTTTCCTACCGGGGGATCAAATACCGTTTAACCCATCACAAGTTTGTGATTTTCTCGTGGTTAACTTTCTCATAAACATGTTTTCTATCACTCTCCATCAGAACATGACCCTATGTTTTCTCCTCCATGTCCATGTTTTCCTACATGGAGTCCTAGTATGGGTTATCTTGGGTGACCTATGTGCTTATCTTTCTTTATTTTAAAGTGATTGTTTTACCGACTCTTCTTCCGATGCGGGACTTTCAAGGATGTTTCCAAGCGCAATTTTAAAATTGCGAGGACGCACTTCCCAAAAAAGGGGAAGGATGTAACACCCCATGTAAATAAAGAATATGACATTTTCATATTTATCCATATTTGTGAATAAAATATTAATATGGCTATAAAGGGTACGCTATGCTCGATGGTGTACCCAACACGCAACAAAGAGTTTCATTGAAATCTTACGTTGCACTCTAATAATAAAATAATATTATTTTAAATGGTAGTTAACATGTAGCCGTTGTAATGGCGGGAATGGATAGAAATAACTAAAATATGATTATATATGTTTTTAAATGTCTTTACATTTATCCAATAAAAGGTAAAGGCTTAAAATATGGAAAGAATTCAATTTTAGGCATAAATTCCCTAGTTTTCACTAAAGGTTCACTTGTCGCCTTTTGATGGAGAACCATCATTAAATATAGATTTGATCACTCTTATACATTCTTTCGGACCAAATAAAACTCTTAATAGGAATCGGGACATCAAATTGTACTTTTTGTAATTTTTTGGTATCTTTCCGATAAAGTTCATTTTTTAATGAATAGTGTAAAATGTTGTATTTTAATTCAAAACCTCTTTTTAATCTAATTTATTTATATTATTAGATTATCTTTTGAATTGATTTTAAAGTGAAATTAGAAAATATTTTTACCATTAAATCCAATAGTGGCCGTTGGAATTAATTTCACTTTGAAATCAGACTTAAACTTGTGTCAATCTTTTGATACTTATTGTTTTATAAAAACACGCTATTTGCTCTGACAGCGGGAATTAATTATTAAATTAATTAATGTGACTAATATGTTTTGAATTTTTTAAAACGGACTTCATTTTTGAATTCGGAATATCAAATATAGCTTACGGTGAATTTTTGGTAATTTTCTGAAAAACTTCAATTTTTGATGAATAGTAAAACCACTAAGTGGTACTTATAAAAACTGATTTTCCATTTAAATGAAATTTTGCCATTATTGGGTTTTGATTTTCAAAAATCCGACATACATGGTTGTCATTAAGAAGTAAAATGTGGTTCAATGAGATTAAAATAATTTTTTGGTGAATAGTAACTTATTAAGTTTTTAATCGCGATTAGTGGTAATTAGTGTAGTTTAAGGTAAAAATGATATTATAAAAATGTGAAAACACCATGACACTTGTCCTACACCTATTGGGTGAGTCATTGCCGACCAAGACAAGCCATGGGCCAACTTGGGGACCCCATAGAGCCACTAGAGTTGGAAAATGACAATAATATATTTTTATTTAATGTTAAAATTAAATTGACACAAACATGAGTTGTTTTACTAAAACAGTTTTTAAGTAGGGCTAAACAAGTCCAAATTTTGATTATAAATAATAATTGAAAAGATAAAAAGATTTCCTAAATCATAGTATTTTTTCATAATTTTTAGACATTAAATAAATTAAATTATTTATGACATAATAATGATGCAGCGATGACATCATTATTTGACGATTTAAATAAAATGGAAAGATAATGTAAACTCTATGAACTACACATGTCCAAAACTTATTGGATGGGTGGATTTCGAACCCTTATCACCATATCCACGAATTATATCAATGTGGGACCTTTTAAAGCCGAAAAACCTTTTCAAATAAAGTAATATTTCTTTACTTTCCAAAAGTGCCCCTCCTCTCCTCTTATAAAAGGCCCCCACCTCTACCTCTTTTCCCACACTCCTCAAGCCTTTGGCTCGGAAAACCCCTGCCCATTTACTCTTTCCACATCCCTATCCTCATCCTAGAGGATTCCTTTTGGGCAGAATCCTTTCAAAGGAAGCCTTTAGGCTCAAATCAAAATGAGTTACACTTTTAAAGGTAATTCATTCTCTCATGTTCATTTGTTTTATTTTGCTTCTCCAACCCCCTAAACTATTTTTATTTACTTCTATTGTAACAAAACCAGTATCTTCAATATACTAGGATGTTGTTATAAGATTTATTCATGCTACACTATAACACAACTACATCAAATGGTTAAAGAACATACGGTTTCCATGGATGGCGAAATTCTGCCTCCCGAAACGATGATTGTTCAATACTCATTTAACACCTTCAAAGGTGGCCATTATGATGTCACTATTTTTATATATGATATATAATATGTTTATGTTTTACTTATTCTTCTGTATTTTTCATTTGTGTCTTACCTTTATGGCTTCCATTATGGGTATACGCGATATCTTCATTTTAGGAAGTGCGGACTACCGCCCCCTCAAAGTGATGTGATTCGTTAATGCCATACGTGGGACGTATAAAGGATGGATTTAATGTTATTATATATGATGTTATAATGGAATTATTATATACCTCTATATCATTATTATTTCTTTCCATTAAAGTATGAGATAGAAATGAAAGTAGCGTTCATGCGTACGTACGTCTTACCGTCTCCACGAACGATGCATTTCATTTCTTACCTCTAAATGATTATGTAATGTTATAAATGCATGCATATACTGGATATATATGAAATATATGATATCTACATCATGAATACAATTCTCGATATAATAAAAAATTGGCCACACGAACAACATGTAATTGTAAGAAGTCCACTTTCGACTTAAGAACCAAATATCGACAAAACAAAAATTATTAACTTAAATGATTAAATAATGTTTATAACATTGAAATAAGTGATCTAAAAGAAATAATGTACTATAAAAAGGTTCTTAATAAATTTTAAATTAACTCAAGTTTATTATTCAGGAATTTAAAGAACGATCGAGTCAAGTCGGACCCGAGGTAAGGGATCCTACTCCTCTCTTTCTTTTTAAGTACACACTTTTATGTCATTTCTTTTAAAGCTCATCTTTCTTGTTATTGGGATGATCTTTTATATTACACTTACTGTAATTTTTATGTTCATGTGATGAGAGACCCTATTCTCTCTCATCAATCCATTTTGGAAGTTTTGAGTGGCGCCGTTAGGCTGCCAAACTTTTATAAGAGATCTAACCTCTCTATTTCTTTTTTAAGTACTCTCATTTATGTCACTTCTTTTAAGCTCCTCTTTGTAATGTTGGGGGATATTCTTTTATATTCCTCTTGCTGTACATTTTATTGTAATGTGATGAGATACCCTATTTGATCTCATCAATACATATTCGGAAGTTTTAAGTGGCGCCGTTAGGCTGCCGAGTTTTCGTAAGGGATTTTTCATCTCACTTTTATTCACGTGAGATTTATGGAACATTTGCACAAATTCCATTGAGTGGTGTTTGTACTGCCCATTATTCTACTCTTTGTGTAATATACTTTCGTTTATGAGTATTTACATCAATGATCTATTGTCCTTCTTTCATGGGGTGTATGTTTTGAAAGATACCCAAGTCGGTAAGGGAACCTTTCACCCTCCTCTTTTTTAAAAGACTTCTTTTGTTGGGTGTAACGACCCGAAATTTTGAATAAATCTTTTTTCCTGATTTCATGTGTTATTTTATTTTATTTTTATACTCAACAAAAATGTTTCATTTTATAAACATGATGATAATTAAAATGAGACCATTGGTTTTTGAGTGTTATATGACCATCGGTCAATATGGCCGCCGTGAACAAAATGTTTTGATTATTGTCTCTAAATTTAAGTAATCTTGGCTAATTATTATAGAAAGAATATTTGATGGCCTCACCTAGTAGTCTTGGACCGATCAAAGCCCATCTAACAGAGCTTGGGAAGGAGGTAGCACCATTGGGCTTTGCTCTGGACCAAATCCAAGCCGAACTTCATCATGTAAAGCTAGAACGGAATCGCCTTCGCGAGAAGTTCAAACTGATAGAAATTACTAATCGGGCAATGTTGACTGAGTCACCCCAAAATTCTATCACCCTAGCAAACCTTACTCTTAGGTCCTATGCTGGTATTATAAGGGGCTATGTAACGAGACCGTAATTGCCTTGTGTAATCATTGTTTTAAATAAAAATTGGGATTTCTTCTTATGATGATGTTTATGAATTTTCAAATGACTGGATAAAAATAGTATGCATATTTTTGATGAATTTTCAAAAGGATATTTTAAAAAAAAAATATTTGTGTAAACCTTAAATAATTTAAAATGTGTAATGATTATCAAAAAATGGTCTTCTACAATTATGTTCAGTACGAAATTTAGAGTCTAATAAGATCAACATTATTTTTGATGAATAGTAAATTGTGAATAGTGGTTTTATGATTAGGATTAGTAATATGACCAAATGGATTAGTAATCTCACTTAAAGAAAGTTTTAAAATAATCTAGGCACCTTGATTAAGTAATGTGATTCAATGAAATGGTTAAATAACGGTTTCATAAATTATTATTCAAGTATTAGTTTTTTTCGGGTGAATAGTGTTTTTTAATTAAAAATTAAATTAAAAATAATTAGAAAATTATTTTTATAAAAAGGACTTTATTTTTGAACTCAGAGCATCGATATTATGTTATGGTAATTTTTGGGGATTTTTCTGAAAAAAATGAATTCTCGATGAATAGTGTTTTTAGTTATAAATTAAATTAAAAATATTTAGAAAATTATTTTTATAAAATGGAGTTCATAAATGTAATTAGAGTATCTATATTTAGTTAAGGTGAAATTTTGGGATTTTTCTGAGAAAGATGAATTTTTCATTGAATAGTAAAAATGCAGTTTTTGGGTTTCGGTATGTTTAATGACATCATAGCTGTGTCCTGATGATTTCATTAGAAATTTTAAGGGTTGTCCGGCCAAGGGTGATGAATTATTGTTTTGGGGGCCCCATGTGGCCTAACTCCATGATAAATGCCAAGGGATAGCACATGGGTTTGAGAAAAGCACCTGTGAGGTGTCCCTTGGCCATAAATGCCTTGTCCCCTCACTTTCCCTATAAATACCAAGCCCTCCTCTCATCAATTCGACTCCCCACTCTTCCCCAACGATGTTCTGGTCTCATTACCTCCCAAGGAGTCCTCACAAGGTGCCCCCAAGCCTTCAAGGTCCCAACCTTTGAGGTTTAAGAGTTACATGTTAAGGTAAGGGATCCGACCCCTCTCTTTCTTTTCAAGTGATCTCTTTTATGTCATTACTTTTATGCTAAATGTTCTTTTGTTGGAGGATGTTATTTTATACTCCTCTTACTGCCCTTTTTATGTTCATATAATGAGAGATCCCCTCTTACTCTCATTATTTCGTTTTATGAAATTTTAAGTGGCGCCGTTAGGCTGCCGAAATTTTTGTAACGGATTCTTTCTCCCTTCTCATTTTTCAAGATCTATTTTCATGTAAAGTATTTCAAGTTCCTTTTTGTTATGTTGGGGTATGATATCTATATATATCATACTGATCTTTTATGACCATATGATGAGAGACCCCATTTGATCTCTTCAATTCAGTATTTTGAAGTTTTAAGTGGCGCCGTTAGGCTGCTGAATTTTTAAGTGGTTCTTCACCTTCTCGTTTTGAAGTTCTACTTTCATGTCAATTCTTTCAAGTTCATTTTTGTTATGTTGGGGTATGATATCTATATCTATCATACTGGACTCTTATGTTCATATGATGAGAGACCCCATTTGATCTCTTCATTTCAGTATTTTGAAGTTTTAAGTGGCGCTGTTAGGCTGCTGAATTTTTATGTGGTTCTTCACCCTTCTCGTTTTGAAGTTCTACTTTCATGTCAATTCTTTCAAGTTCATTTTTGTTATGTTGGGGTATGATATCTATATCTATCATAATGGACTCTTATGTTCATATGATGAGAGACCCCATTTGATCTCTTCAATTCAGTATTTTGAAGTTTTAAGTTGCGCTGTTAGGCTGCCGAATTTTTAAGTTGTTCTTCACCCTTCTCGTTTTGAAGTTGTACTTTCATGTCAATTCTTTCAAGTTTCTTTTTTTTATGTTAGGGTATGATCTCTATATCTATCATACTGGACTCTTATTTTCATATGATTAGAGACCCCATTTGATCTCTTCAATTCAGTATTTTGAAGTTTTAAGTGGAGCCGTTAGGCTGCCGAATTTTTAGGGAATTCTTTCACCCTTCTCATTCTTTTCAAAGTTCTACTTTCATGTAAAGTCTTTAAATCTCCTTTTTAATTATGTTTGGGAATTGTCTATATATTTATCATACTGAACTCTTATGTTCACATGATGAGAGAACCTATTTGATCTTTTAAAATCATTTTTGTTGAAGTTTAAGTAACGTCGTTAGACTGCTGAACTTTCATAAGAGAAATCTAATTTTTGTCCTCCTTCCATGTTTTTCATTTCAAATGGTATGTCCTTGAAATTTCATTAACATGATCATGTATCCTTTTTATTCTGTCCATCTACTCTTTTATGGGTCATTTATGAATGTTTGACCCATTTTCCCTCTTTTTTAATGTCTTCTAAAACCTCGTAACATAGTTGTTATGCTGCAGAATTTCCGTCTCAAAACGTCTCTCTCTTTTTCTAAAGTTATTTTATATTATTAAGTGAATACTAAAAGCTCTTTCTTCTAAAGGGGTATTCAAATATATACCAAAATGTTCTATTTTAAATTCTGGGATTTACATACATGAGACCCACCTTCCTTTTCTGTGGGTTTTGAAGTGACGCAAAGATCATGTCTTTAAAGCAGTTTTCAAAACGTTGTGATTATGAAATGAAACCCATTTAATTTATGATATATGGGTTATTTATGAAATGTTTGATGATGATATATGTGGCTCACATGATAATAATGGCAAAATTAAGGGTGCGCCCTGATAGCGCTCCAATTCATTGGGTAATGATGTAACCACTAGAGATTACAATTTTCACGATACCTTGGTGAATAACCTTGGTGATTTTCAAATGAAACCTTGGGGATAGACCTTGGTGATATGTTCATGATTGTCTATGTTAAATTATGTAGCCACATCTTCAAGTTATGAAAAATGTTATTTTTATTATGATTTATCTCATGATTTCTTTCTCATTCCTTAAAGTTAGTTTCATGTCCTTATTGAAGTATATCAATTTCACATGTAAAATGTTCCTCTTGTTTCCCTTACTGGGCCTTCTGCTCACCCCTTCTTTTGATGTGTGTTCCCAGGTTATGAGATGCAGTAATGAACCTAGGATGAACTTGAGGAGAAGCCTTTCAAGTGTTTAAGAAGAATGTTTTTTTTCGTTTCATTTATTATGTTCCTGGTTTCCAAGACACTAAACCGAAAAGATCCTCGATTTTGTAAAATGTAATGAAAGTTTATGTGATAAAAAGGCGGGATGCTATAGTTGGTATCAAAGGATGGTTTAGTTATTTGTGGAAATTAGGATATAAAAACTTTAGGAAAACCCTATAGAAGAGTTTAAATATAGGAAATCTTCCTGGTATTTTGGTGAGTATTGAGTAAGGGGTTTCCAAGCAAATACATCCCTGTGTGGATACGAGCAGGTAGAGGTGGCTCTGGCACAGATGTACATAGGGGTAAAACCTGAAAACACCGCTTTAAGCTAGACTCGAACGGGAACTGGTACACGACAACGGGCCTTGCTGCACTCTTGGTTACGACACTCCCGGGGATATGCTTTGGTAAATTCATAAGCTTAGTATGAACCATTGTTAAAGGAACAAAGATAAAATAAAATAATGGTTCACATAAGAATATATGATCATGGATAACCTAGAAGGGAACCTAGGGGATCACAAGTTAGGGTATACTTTACTTCTACATGTTATCCTTAGATGCTTTAAGTTTCTTTTCATGATTATTGGCTAAGTATTTAAGCCCCTAACTATAGCTTCTTTTCTTAGTTAATGGCGGGAAATAGAAGAACATGTCCCAACAACCAATGTGATAGGAAATGCTACGATTGTCGTATTAATATGACAGAGATGATTAGGGGATTAAAAGATGATTATTATTTTGGAAGACGTTCAATATTTTTAGGACCATATATGATCAAGGTAAATAGATTACTACTGTATTTTCATTGAGGAGTAAGGTTGACTTATATTTTGAAGAATCAATGAATTTAAGGTGGACTTATAGTAATCTAGGTTACTTACGGGAATGATTAACCTATCTTGGGTAAAATATGTTTAGGTTAGCTACTTTTGTTATAAGATGTTAGCAGTGGTTGATGTTGTTTGGAGATGAACAATGATGTTTATTATGGAAGACTATGTTATCAAGTCCTTCTTGTATTTGGGTTTCAATCTTAGTTTGGTTTACTTTGAGGAATTTTAAGGACTGTTATTTATGGAATGGTCTATGATGAACTTTGGGTATTACCATGGAACTTTGAAGATTTAAAAGTAGTTTCCATTCCTATGGGATTCTTTTTGAAGAGTTGTTTTACCTTGCCCTTTCTAATTTTGGGATAATGTTTAAAGACAGAAGAAATAGATTGTTGATCTTTTGTGGATTATGTGATTCTCTAGAAGATGATTCTTGTGTTTTGATGAGACCAAGTAGTTTTGAATGCTCATCATTTGGAGAAAAGAATAGTTTTGGTAGAAACTTATTAAAGTATGAAACTCTACATGATGGTAGATATATTTCCTTATGTTTTTGATCTATGTTGTAAATAAATTCCTCAAAGTTATTAAAAGGAACGTAAAACAAAAACGTTGTTGGTTTACGTTTCCAACTGGGTAATCAATGACCGCTTACACACATCATAATTTTGGGATTTTCTGGTGGTTAACTTCCTCCTAATCATGTTTTCTATCACTCTCCTTTAAGAACGTTACCCTTTGTTTTCTCCTCCATGTCCATGTTTCCTACATGGAATCATAGTATGAGTAAACTCGGGTGGCCTTTGTACTTCCTTTTCTTTCATTTAAAGTAATGGTGTTACCGACTCTTTTTCCGATGTGGGACTTTAAATGAAATTTCAAAACCCAATTTAAAAAAAAAATTGCGAGGACGCAATTTCTTAAGGGTGGAAGACTGTAACGACCCGAAATTTTGAATAAATCTTGTTTCCTGATTTCATGTGTTTTTTTATTTTATTTTTATACTCAACAAAAATGTTTTATTTGATAAACATGATTATAATTAAAATGAGACCATTGGTTTTTGAGTGTTATATGACCATCGGTCAATATGGCCGGCGTGAACAAAATGTTTTGATTATTGTCTCTAAATTTAAGTAATCTTGGTTAATTATTATAGAAAGAAGATTTGATGGCCTCACCTAGTAGTCTTGGACCGATCAAAGCCCATCTAACAGAGCTTGGGAAGGAGGTAGCACCATTGGGCTTTGCTCTGGACCAAATCCAAGCCGAACTTCATCATGTAAAGCTTGAACGGAATCGCCTTCGCGAGAAGTTCAAATTGATAGAAATTACTACTCGGGCAATGTTGACTGAGCCGCCCCAAAATTCTATCACCCTAGCACACCTTACTCTTAGGTCCTATGCTGGTATTATAAGGGGCTATGTAACGAGACCGTAATTGCCTTGTGTAATCCTTGTTTTAAATAAAAATTGGGATTTCTTCTTATGATGAAGTTTATTAATTTTCAAATGACTGGATAAAAATAGTATGCATATTTTTGATGAATTTTCAAAAGGATATTTTAAAAAAAATATTTTTCTAAACCTTAAATAATTTAAAATGTGTAATGATTATCAAAAAATGGTCTTCTACAATTATGTTCAGTACGAAATTTAGAGTCTAATAAGATCAACATGATTTTTGATGAATAGTAAATTGTGAATAGTGATTTTATGATTAGGATTAGTAATATGACCAAATGGATTAGTAATCTCACTTAAAGAAAGTTTTAAAATAATCTAGGCACCTTGATTAAGTAATGTGATTCAATGAAATGGTTAAATAATGGTTTCATAAATTATTATTCAAGTATTAGTTTTTTTCGGGTGAATAGTGTTTTTTAATTAAAAATTTATTTAAAAATAATAAGAAAATTATTTTTATAAAAAGGACTTTATTTTTGAACTCAGAGCATCGATATTATGTTATGGTAATTTTTGGGGATTTTTCTGAAAAAAAATGAATTCTAGATGAATACTGTTTTTATTTAAAAATTAAATTAAAATTATTTAGAAAATTATTTTTATAAAATGGAGTTCATAAATTTAATTAGAGTATCTATATTTAGTTAAGGTGAAATTTTGGGATTTTTCTGAGAAAGATGAATTTTTCAGTGAATAGTAAAAATGCAGTTTTAGGGTTTCGGGATGTTTAATGACATCATAGCTGTGTCATGATGATTTCATGAGATATTTTAAGGGTTGTCCGGCCAAGGGTGATGAATTATTGTTTTGGGGGCCCCATGTGGCCTAACTCCATGATAAATGCCAAGGGAGAGCACATGGGTTTGAGAAAAACACATGTGAGGTATCCCTTGGCCATAAATGCCTTGTCCCCTCACTTTCCCTATAAATACCAAGCCCTCCTCTCATCAATTCGACTCCCCACTCTTCCCCAACGATGTTCTGGTCTCATTACCTCCCAAAGGGTCCTCCCAAGGTGCCCCAAGCCCTCAAGGTCCCAATCTTTGAGGTTTAAGAGTTACATGTTAAGGTAAGGGATCTGACCCCTCTCTTTCTTTTCAAGAGATCTCTTTTATGTCATTACTTTTATGCTAAATGTTCTTTTGTTGGAGGATGTTATTTTATACTCCACTTATTTCCGTTTTTATGTTCATATAATGAGAGATCCCCTCTTACTCTCATTATTTCGTTTTATGAAATTTTAAGTTGCGCCGTTAGGCTGCCGAAATTTTTGTAACGGATTCTTTCTCCCTTCTCATTTTTCAAGATCTATTTTAATGTAAAGTATTTCAAGTTCCTTTTTGTTATATTGAGGTATGATATCTATATCTATCATACTTATCTTTTATGACCATATGATGAGAGACCCCATTTGATCTCTTCAATTCAGTATTTTGAAGTTTTAAGTGGCGCCGTTAGGCTGCTGAATTTTTAAGTGGTTCTTCACCCTTCTCGTTTTGAAGTTCTACTTTCATGTCAATTCATTCAAGTTCATTTTTGTTATGTTGGGGTATGATATATATATCTATCATACTGGACTCTTATGTTCATATGATGAGAGACCCCATTTGATCTCTTCAATTCAGTATTTTGAAGTTTTAAGTGGCGCCGTTAGGCTGCTGAATTTTTAAGTGGTTCTTCACCCTTCTTGTTTTGAAGTTCTACTTTCATGTCAATTCTTTCAAGTTAATTTTTGATATGTTGGGGTATGATGTCTATATCTAACATACTGGACTCTTATGTTCATATGATGAGAGACCCCATTTGATCTCTTCAATTCAGTATTTTGAAGTTTTAAGTGGCGCCGTTAAGCTGCCGTATTTTTAAGTGGTTCTTCACCCTTCTCGTTTTGAAGTTCTACTTTCATGTAAATTCTTTCAAGTTCCTTTTTTTATGTTTGGGTATGATCTATATATCTATCATACTGGAATCTTATGTTCATATGATGAGAGACCCCATTTGATCTCTTCAATTCAGTATTTTGAAGTTTTAAGTGGAGCCGTTAGGCTGCCGAATTTTTAGGGGATTCTTTCACCCTTCTTATTCTTTTCAAAGTTCTACTTTCATGTCAAGTCTTTCAAGATCCTTTTTAATTATGTTTGGGAATTGTCTATATATTTATCATACTGAAATCTTATTTTCACATGATGAGAGAACCTATTTGATCTTTTCAAATCATTTTTGTTGAAGTTTAAGTAACGTCGTTAGGCTGCCGAACTTTCATAAGAGAAATCTAATTTTTGTCCTCCTTCCATGTTTTTCATTTCAAATGTTATGTCCTTGAAATTTCATTACCATGATCATGTATCCTTTTTATTCTGTCCATCTACTATTTTATGGGTCATTTATGAATGTTTGACCCATTTTACCTCTCTTTTAATGTCTTCTAAAACCTCGTAACATAGTTGTTATGCTGCAGAATTTCCGTCTCAAAACGTCTCTCTCTTTTTCTAAAGTTATTTTATATTATTAAGTGAATACTCAAAGCTCTTTCTTCTAAAGGGGTATTCAAATATATACCAAAATGTTCTATTTTAAATTCTGGGATTTACATACATGAGACCCACCTTCCTTTTCTGTTGGTTTTGAAGTGACGTAAAGATCATGTCTTTAAAGCAGTTTTCAAAACGTTGTGATTATGAAATGAAACCCATTTAATTTATGATATATGGGTTATTTATGAAATTTTTGATGATGATATATGTGGCTCACATGATAATAAAGGCAAAATTAAGGGTGCGCCCTGATAGCGCTCCAATGCATTGGGTAATGATGTAACCACTAGAGATTACAATTTTCACGATACCTTGGTGAATAACCTTGGTAATTTTCAAATGACACCTTGGGGATGGACCTTGGTGATATGTTCATGATTGTCTATGTTAAATTATGTAGCCACATCTTCAAGTTATGAAAAATGTTATTTTTATTATGATGTATCTCATGATTTCTTTCTCATTCCATAAAGTTAGTTTCATGTCCTTATTGAAGTATATCAATTTAACATGTAAAATGTTCCTCTTGTTTCCCTTACTAGGCCTTCTGCTCACCCCTTATTTTGATGTGTGTTACCAGGTTATGAGATGCAGTAATGAACCTAGGATGAACTTGAGGAGAAGCCTTTCATGTGTTTAAGAAGAATGTTTTTTTCGTTTCATTTATTATGTTCCTGGTTTCCAAGACACTAAACCTTAAAGATCCTCGATTTTGTAAAATGTAATGAAAGTTTATGTGATAAAAAGGCGGGATGCTATATTGGGTCTTTTAATTTACATATTGTTATGTTGGGATATGTTCTCATATATCCTTATTGATGTAAATTTTATGTCCAAATGATGAGACACACTTCTTATCTCTCATCAACTCATTTTGATGTGATGTCGTTAGGCTGTCAAGGGAACTTTTTAACCCAATTTCGATTTCTTTGGGTTCAACATGTAGTCATTGAAAGTGTCATCCATTGAATATGTGTGAATGACCTTTTATTGTTTTACACTTAATATCCAAATATATTGGGTGTATTTATATTTGTCACACATATTTTTGAGATTTGATTTGTCCTTAATTTAAGGATACCTTCTTTATAATGGATTTCATCACATTTGACATTTCTATTGAGACTTCATTGTTGTTATGCACCAATTCACTCTTATATGGTGTATATACTGTCCTTTGGAGTATTATATCATGAATACATTTATTCTCATGATATTATAATGTTCTGAATAAATGTTATTCCTCAATTATTGTATTCAAGTGTCTCTAATTTTGGTAAAACCCCTTTAACCAAAATATCGCTTTAAATGTTTTAAATAATTATTGTTATTAATATCCATGTTTCAAAATGGTTTTAAGGATTTGTTTATATGGATATTAATGGTTTAAAATTATAAAAGCTTCAAGGTGGTATGGGACACTTTGATTCCAAAATATCTTTATTAAATGTTTTAAATGGTTTTGGAAATGGTTTCTTTTTGAATGGATTCATTATTTCAATATACTAAAATGTTATATTGTGATTGAAATGTGGAAATGTTATGTTTCCTTTATGCATGTTTTATGTGATGCATTTATGTTATGGTTCTTGGGCATTGTTATGAAAATGGGTGGTTACGTGATAAACTAATGGCGGGTGAGCCCGATATAGCTCCCCAATGCATTGGGTAACGCAAAGGAATGAAACGTTAAGGTTTTTCCGAAGATATTTAGGGAATATACTGTGATGGGTATTCCAAACATAACCATGAGGGTTACTCCCTACGTAATAATGTTATGAATGCCTCAAGTTACCTTTATATCTTATGTTTTCTATGATTTTTTCATGATTTGATATGCCTATGTTTTATGGGTAAAGTATGATTTCATTCTTATGTATACATGTACTCATGTTTCCTTTCCAGATTTTTATATCCCTTACTGAGCTTTTTATGCTCATCCCAAGTTTTTGAAATGTTTTTCAAAGGTCAAGGGAAAGGTACATGATGTGATGATAGTGTCAAGGATGTGTCAAGAAAGAATCCATGTTATATTTTAAATATGTTTCCATTGATGGGAAAAATGAATATTGTCTTTTATGTAACCACTTGGTTTTAATGTGGAATGTAATGCATGTTTCATGATCTAATTCTCTAAAACTCTAAACCTGAAAGGATCCACAATGTGTAATCTTGTAATGACTCAAGATTATGTAAGGATTAAGACTGGGGCCTTATACTTATAGTTTTTATTAAAGGTCGGTTTAGATAAAATTAGAGGTTAGAGAGCTATTTAAGCATAAATGATAAGTTGTATATAGCCACAATGGTTAGTATATTAGATGGATTCATTGTTATTATTGATAGTTAGAATGAGTTTGAGATAACTTGGATTGGTATATCATAGTGTTTATCTTCCTCATTATTATGTGATGATTTTAATGATATACTCACACTGACTTTTGGTTTTAGTAAATGAATGGATATAAGAGGATCCAATGTAAAAGTGGATGTGTAATAAACAATGACAGTTTTCTGAACGAGTAACTAAATGATATGGAAGATGCAATGAGAACTATTGTGGTTATTCTCAACCAACTATCTAGAGTCATGATTGACCACATGAACCTTAGTGATTTTTATAAGGCATCATATATGTGAGAAACAAATCCTTACCAAAGTTCATGTAATAATCATAAATGTATGTATGATCAAAAACCTATGTGTCAAAGATGTGGAAAGAAACACATAGGAAAATGTTTCAATGGAAAGAAAGATTCTATAGATGCGGAAATAATGTTCATAAAGGAAGAAACTGCCATAGAAAAAGGAAGCATGTAGATGACTCTAGGATAGGGAAAGAAGTTCTTTTTGAAGGATCAATAGAATGTTTTAAATTTTGTGTGTAGGGTCATTATGAAAACACTTGTCCTACAAAGATATTTCAGGAATAGGATCATCATGATCATACAAATATTCATTTACCAATACCTAATGCCATTTTGATTGAGGATGATGAAACTGACAATGACCAAGGAAAGGTATGTATTATTTCTTAACATATGTTTTCCTATTTTTGATTCATGGGATATGATTCATGATTTTTTTGTAGGAAATAATTATTTTAGAATAATTTGGAATGGAATGTTTAATGGACCATGAAGAATGTTGAATGAGTTAGAATTCAAAATATAAGAGATTCTATAGTTATGGTAGATTTTAGGATGGTTAAATTCTTAAATGTATTAAGGCTCTTTTGATGATGGGGTTACATTAGAAGACTTTTTTTAGTATGTGTATCCCTGATGTTTGATATATGAAAATTTTATTCAAGGAATAATTATATGTTCTATTGTGGATATTGTTATAAAGAACCATTTGGGTTTACATGATCCTTGAATTTGAGGCAATTACCGGCTAATACATTTTGGGATGGAAAACTAAAGTTATTAGATAACATTTGTGGTTAAAATATGTTATGGTTATTTTTGATGAATTTATATTTTTTTGGGGAATGATATAAAATTAAATGGGTTTTAATAGGGACAACACGCAGACCGTGTGACAACCCGTCATGTTTGATGAAGTAGCAGGAATCGAACCCACAACCAAAGTGTGACTTGTATTTATCACCTACCACTGAGATACGTGAAGTCCCTAGTAAGTTTGAATAATTCTTTTTAGTTATGTGATTTTATTGATTAAGAATCAGTTGATTTTGTGTTTCCTATGGAAATGAATGGCCTATCAATGAGGATATATGATTAGGTTATTTAATATTCAATACGAGGATTAATGAGAAACAAATGTTATTTGGAGATAAATGTTAATATTTACCTTGGAAAACTATGAGATTAAATCCTTCGATGATTTGGGTTTCAATCTTAGTTTGGATTACATTAAATTATGTTATGGACAATTGTTTATTGAATATTCCTTGTTGTACTTTGGGTTTTGTTGGACAAATTTTAGAGATTAAAAATATATTTTCTTATTATAAAGGATTATCTTATTTGGATGTTATCTGATCTCGTAATAACAATTTTTTGTTTTGTTTAATGTATAAAGACATGGAAAATATATATTTCTATTTTTTTATTAGTTGATTCTCTAGAAGATTATGATAGAACTCTTAATGTGAACATGTCATCCTAAATACTCTTCTTTTGAAGAAAAAATAAAGTTTGTGTGAGAAATCTAGTAAGAGATGAAAGCCTACATGATAAGTGAGTATGATTTCATATGTTTTTGTTAAGCTCAAAAATAAAATTAATAATGAAATGTAACTTAAAACAAAAATCGTTGTTTGATAACATTTCTTACTGGGGAATCAAATACTGTTTACACACATCACAAGTTTGTTATTTTCTGGTTGTTAACATTATCCTAAACATGGTTTCTATTACACTCCATCAGAACATTAGCTTTTGTTTTATTTTCCATTTCCATGTCCTCCTACTTATAATCCTAGTATGGTTTAACATAGGTGACCTTTGTACTATTATTTTTTTCTTTCAAAGTGATAGTTTAATTTACCTCTTTTCCGATGTGGGGCATTCAATGATGTTTGTGAGACCAATTTTAAAATTTTGAGGAAGTAATTCCCCAAAGGAAGGAAGTAATTAACATCTCAGGTAAATAAAGAATATGAAATTTTCATATTTATCAATATTTTTGAATAAAATTTTAATATTACTTTAATGGTAATGCAATGTTCGATGGCGTAACAAATACGCAACAATGAGTTTCTTTGAAATCGTACGTTGCACACTAATAATATATTAATATTATTTTACATGGTAGTTAACGCCTAGCCATTTTAATTACATTAATTAACTGAAGTAACTACAAAATGATTATATATGTTTGTAAAAAAAATTTACTATAAAAGTTTGAGGCTTAATATAAAGAAAGAATTCGATTTTAAACATAAATATTCAAATATTCATTAAAAGGACGATTAACTTCCATTTGAAGGTGAAACCTTATTAAATATACTTTCTGTCACATTTATATGTTATATTTGACAAATTAAAATCCTTATTTAGAATCAAGATATCAAAATTTACTTTGTGTAAATTTATGTTTTTTTCCGATAAAGAACATTTTTTGTGAAAAATGATGTATTTTAATTCCAAACCTCCTTTTAATATGATTTATTTATATTGTTAGATTTTATTTTTAATTGGTTTTAATGTGTAATTTGAATATATTTTTACCATTTAATCCAATGGTGGTTATTTTATTTAACTTCACATTGAAATTGGACATAAATAAGTGTCAATCTTTTAATAGATATTGTTTCTTAAAAACACAATATTTGTTATAAAAATGGGAGTTGATTATAAAATTAATTAATGAAACTTATATGTTTTGATTTTTTTAAAATTGATATCATTTTTTAATTTGGATTATCAAATATCTCTTAGGTGAATTTGTCGTATTTTTATGACAAATGATCATTTTTAATGAATAGTGCAAAATACTGCATTTTAATTCAAAACATCATTTTCATCCAATGTATTTATATAGTTAGATTTCCATTTTAACTGGTTTTAAGGTGTAATTTAAATATTTTTTATCTTTTAATATAATTTTGGTCATTTTATTTTCTTTCACTTTTAAATTGAATGTAAAAACATATAAATATTTTGATAGATTTAAATTCTTAAAAACACGTCTTTCGTTCTGACAAAGGGAAATATTTTTAAATTAATTACTGCAATTTCATTGTTTGTAATTTTTTAGAAGGGATTCTATATTTTAAATCATAATTTCCAAATTATTTAATTAAGACTCTTTTGTTTTTGGGAATTATGAATAGTAACGACTGTAATTATCATTAATTATCGTGTTTAATTAGTAATTGAGAAGTAAGGGTAACAAATAAATATCATAAAAATATAAAATGACCCCAACAAGTGTCCAAATTCAATTGGTGGTGTCACGGAGGACCATGGGATGCCTTGTTCTAACCATGGGACCCCATGGAATCAGTTTAGTGTGATAGTGATCTTTTATCATATTTTTTTAAAGAGAGGAAAATGTAACCAAGGTATGTATCATATAAGTAAAACAATTTTAATTTTGTTTACCTAAAATATGTATTAGACTATAATAACTCATTGGAGTTATAAAAATATTTCCAACATGATGGTAATTTTTTTATAAAGTTTAGATATTAAATAAAAAAATTTATTAATGACACTATGATGATGAAGTGATTACCTCATTAATGAATGATTTAAATAAAATGAGAAGATATGGTAAAATATAAGACTTACAGTTGTCCAAAATCTGTTGAATGTTCGTATTTAGAACCCTTATCACCTTACCCTCGAAATATATAATTGTGGGACATTAAATATCTGAAAATCATTTTATAATAATGTATCCTTTCATGATTTTCTAAGAGCGCCCCTCATCCCACTTATAAAAGGCCCCCATCTCTACCCCCATACACGCCTCTCAAGCCTTGGCTCATCCAACCACTGATCATATTATCTCTCCACACTTTCTCTTACTCCTATAATCCTCACTTTATGCAGAAGACATTCTAAGGAATCCTTTGGCTCAAATCGAAATGAGTTACCCGGTTTAAAGGTAATGTCTTCTCTTATGTTATTTTGTTTTATTTTGCTTCTCCAACCCCATATACACTTTTTATTCCTCTCTTATGTAATAAAAAAAGTATCTTTAATATACTAGGATGTTTTTATGATATTTTTTCTAGATTCAATTACACACACCTCCAACCAATGGTTAATGAACAAACTGTTTTCCTAGATGGCGAATTACTGCCTCACGAAACGATGATTGTTCAATATTCTCCTAACACCTCTCAATGTAGAAATTATTAAGGAACTATATTTATATTATATATATATATATTATATTTACATCAAATCTATGATTCTGTATTTTAAATTTAAAACATACCCTTAATCTTTGCATGTTGTGAAAATGTGATAATTTCATTTGAGGAAGTGTAAACTACCGCCCCCTCAAGTGATGTGGCTTGTTCATGCAATACATGGAATTAATAATGAATGAAATTAATGAACTTATTTGAAATTTATGACATATATTTTATGCTGGAATTATAATATATATATCATTAATTTATATTTAATTCCATTAATATGACAATAAAATTAAAGTAGCATTCATTCGTATGTACGGCCAATCGTCTCCAAAAACGGTGAATTTTATTTTTTGTATCTACAAATGTTATGGAATAGTATAAAATTAATATAAACTGGATATATATGATATTTAAATCATTAATACTATTCTTGAGATGATGTGCTTATAACTAGTGGACAATTCTTTTCAACAAGTTCATTTTTGACTCATGTACCAAACATCGAAAAAACTTATGATATGAAATCACATAATTAACTAATTATTATAACATGATAATATGTGATATGAATTGAATAATAAACTTTAAATTATGTCCTTATGAAATATTAAATTGACCTATGTTTATTATTCAGGAATATAATGAAACGAACAAGATAAGTCGGACATGAGGTAAGGGATCCTACATCTCTCTTTCTTTTTACGCACTCTCTTTTATGTCATATAATTTAATATCATCTTTATTATGTTGGGGGTATGAACTTTTATATTCCTATAACTATATTTTTTATGTTCATATGATGAGAGAACCTATTTTATCTCATCAATCCATTTTTGGATGTTTTATGTGGCGTCGCTAGGGTGCCGAATTTTCGTAAGGGATTTCTTATATCACTTTTAATTCCATGATATTTCCATTGTTAGACAATTATTTATTACAAGTGGTGTATTTTGTACATCCATTTCATATATATTATCATGATTCTATTTATATTCATGGTATTATGTGATTCATTTGGTGTTTATTATCTTTTGGTCATACGACCCGATTGATCATGACGAGGTAAGGGGTTTTTATCTCACTTTTTATTCTTATTAGATTCATGATACAGTTGCCACTATTTCCTTTTATATGGTGTATGTACTGCCCATTATTGTATTATTTCTATAATATAGTTAATCTATGGGTATTTACATCTACATTGTATGACCCTTATTTCTTGGGGTGTACGTTACGAAAGTTACCCAAATCAGTAAGGGAACCTTTGACCCTCCTCTTATTAAAAGACTTATTTTTGTTAGGTAATTTAATTTAAATCTTCTTATCTTGGAATATGTTCTTATATATCCTTATTGATTTTAATTTTATGTCCACGTGATGATATACACTTTTTATCTCTCATCTACTCATTTTCAGATCTTTAATGTGACGACATTAGGCTATCGAATTTCTGTAAGGGAACTTCTTAACCCAATTTCAATTCATTGGGTTAAACCTCTACTTATTGATTATGTAATTCTATGAATATGTCTGGATGACTTATTATTGTTTTAAACCTAATATCCAATTATATAGGGTGTATTTATATTTTTCACACATAATTATGTAATTGATTTATCCTTATTCTAAGGATACCGTCTTGGTATGGGACATCGTCTCAATCTATTTTCATTGAGGTATCTTTCGAATTCTACATGACTTTATTTTATACGGTGTATAAAACCCTTTTGAATTTTTATTTCATTCAAATGGAATGTTTTCCATATAAAGCTTTTTACTATATGACAAAAAGGAATGTTTGTTTTTTTAACGTCAGCAGTGACAACGATTTTTTTCTCCAACACGATTATTATTTGATCTATGGCTTCCTTAACAATCTGTAATGTTTTCAAAGAAAAATAAATACCACACAATCTTTTAATGTATTTAAGTATTGAAAATGGTTTTTAATAATAGATTTTCAATACATTATAATGTTATAATGTTATTTCAATGTGTGAATTTTATCTTTTTATTATGCTTAAGTTACATGTTATTATTAAGTTTTGGTTCTTGTCCATTGAAACGTATATTGGTGGTTTCATGATAATCCTAAAGCGGGTGTGCCGGAGATAGCTCTCCAATGAATTGGGTAACATGAAGGAGGTAAAAGTGAATGTATCTCCAAAGAGATTGAGGGAATATACGGTGATGGGTCTTCCAAATGTGAATCTCTATGTAGCTATGATAGCTACAATGTAAGTCTGTTATGTATGCATAATTTTACTTTTATGAATTGCGATTACTATGTGTTATTCATAAATATTATGATTTCTGAAGGTATGTTATGATTGAAAATTATGTTTTCATCGATTTGTATTTTTGATGGGTTAATGATTCTTTTAATTATGTTATAACCCTTACTGATCTTTTTATCCTCAATCCATGTTTATGAAATGTTTTCCACATGACTTATTGTTGAATTGGGTCAAGGAAGGGATCAAGGAAAGACATACTATCTAAAACAGGGAACTATACATGTATCTTTTTATGAGTTTTTTATTTTTTGGAAAAAATGTAAACTTAGTAGAAGTGTTTAATTTGTAATCTTTTGAGATGTAATAGTTATGTCATAATTCTCTAAAACTCTAAACCTAAAAAGACCCTCTATGTTAATTATTCATTTAATTCATGATTATGTAATGTTGTAAGGATAGGTCCTTATATACACCACAAACCTTTGTTGTCTCCTTCCACCTGATGCTCCAATCCCTCATCATGGTGTTCGACACGATCAATCATAGATTAATGGCCATTTTGGACCCATTGTGGTGTTGTGAAATGTATTCCACTCCAACATCATTATCCCTTAATGGAATATGGACCTCAAGAGCCTTATCCAGTTTAAGATAAGGGTTTTTAATCTCACGTACCAAGGATACCCTTTTGTCACAAATTGTATATTCCTCACCCAAACACTCGTATTCCGCGTCATTCAATGTTTACCATAATATAGAATCTAAAAAATATAAACAATGGTTATTTACACTTGATTCATTATGGTGTTCTCCACATCAAGGCTCGTTTTGGAACCTATCGACTTACTGATCTTATCCTCTATTCTCCCCACCCTCACATCCCTAAAGACCACCTTCCACAATATCATGTGTCAACAACTTGACACCTTAGGATAAGTTGTATCAATGTTAAACCTCCAACCAGTGTTTTGAGGATGTGGATGGAGACATTGACCTCCCATGTGATCAATAAAACTATCTCCATTTATTCATTCATTATTTCATCCTTTGTGTGTCGACTGATTCATGCCCGTTTATAATAAAAAAGCTCCATATTCATGATGTTCTTTTTTAATCATTCATTTTATGGGAACACATATCCACTTTCTTAAAAAATTTGATAATCGACCTTAATAAGTAGGATTTAGATATTCATTATTTTCATAATTTTTTTAAATCTATCTGGTTTTTAGTGAAACGGTGAAAAACATAAATCCCTCACTTATTGAAATAACTTCAAATAAAACAGGACAAATAATCAACCTAAAAAAACTAAGAAACCCTTCATATTACCATGAAAATGGTGATTCCATTGAATTTGTATGTTTATTTATGTTTTATAAATTGTATAATAATAATGATGATGATATTATTAATAATAAGTCACGATCACAATTATGGTTATTTTTATTCTATATATCTATTATGACATAAAATTTACTAAAATAACCAATAAATGTTTGATGTTAACATTACATATGTAGCTTATTGCTAGCTTTTATATTGGTCTTGACCACGTCTCGAGTTCAAGTCGCACCGAGTATTTCCTTGCATTGAATGTTTCCATCTTTTCATTGTAATGTAGTCCCTTTCACGAATGAAACTCATGCTTCTATACTATTTTTTTAAAAAAATTATTGCTCACAGACTTTATGAAACATGAAAGAAAATCACTAATTAGATATATAATAGCTAATGTCGTGCATTTCCTCCAAGTAGTTTTGTATACATTGTTGTTATATTCACCACGACCACTATTATTATTTTCTCAATAATTATTGTCAAGGTTATCCCTGACGATGTAGTTTCCAAAGACAAACCTACAAAATGATGACCTTTTACATTTTTAATTATAACTACACTATTAATGAAATTTAGCCCCAATTGTCGTACATCAAGCATATATCGATGATTTGTAATGAAAAATAAGAAGGTACCTAACACTAACACAAATTCAAGAAAGGGATATGATAGGTTTTATTAGCACTAATAAGAAATTACTAATAAATGGAGGGCCTTTATCTTCGCTTCATAAAGTGCAGATAAAGGTGTACACTTCATCAGTGCTTTTTTTAGCATGGATAAAAGGTAGATTTATAAATGTTATTTTTAGCACTGATAAAAGTATTTAATAGAAAATATAATTATTTTATATAAAACAATTATATTTATATTAAAAAAATTATTTATTTGAATACATTTTATAAAAAACACTTGTTTATAATTAATATATAATTTTTAATAATTAAAATATATTTATATAATGTGTTAATAAAATAATTTATACGAATATAATTAATAATATATGTTAAAATAATTATAACATTATAAATAATTTCCTTAAATAATCATTATATTTATTAATATTTATTATATTAATTAATATTTATTATATTTAATATTTTTATAATTATATATAAAAAATGTACAATTATATATTAGTAATTATTATATATTATGTGTTTGGGGGTATAATTACATTAAACACACACACATTGCACACTCAGAGGCCTGAAAGGTAGGTCATAGACCCCCCAAGGGATGACCCACCTAACTAGCCACTTCATTACAAAAAATAGTTTTTTCTCGAAGGCCTATTGGGCATGAAATTTTAAATTTAAATATTTTTAATTATAACTATAATTATATTTATATATATAATTAAATATAAAATTACAATAATTAAATCTATTATAATTATATATATTTATATTTATTTATAAATATATACAAATATTCATATATATATTAATTAATACATATAATTATAACTATGAATAAATCTAGATATATATATATATATATATTGGTGTCAAAATAATTATACAATTATAATTATAATTATTATTTTAATTATAACTTCATAAGTATATATATATATATTAATAAGTATATTTATAAATACATTTATAAATAAATAAAAATATTTATAAATAAATACAAATAGTTATAATTATAATTCTAACTAATTATTGAGATATTTAAATAATTATAAATATATAATAAATATATTAATTATATATATTTACATAAAATATATATGAATAAATACAAATAGATATAATTATAAATCTAAATAAATATAGAAATATTTAAATAATTATAAAATTAAAATAAATATATTATTTATATATATTTATATACAAATATTTATAATTAAATAAAAATTATTATAATTATAATTCTAAAAAAATATTAATATATTTAATCAATTATAAAATTATTATATATATTTTTTATACATATTTTTTATACATATATTTGTAAATAAATTCAAAGAGTTAAAATTATATATCTTAAAAAATATAAAAATATAAAAATATATAAATAATTATATAATTATAATAAATATATTGATTATATATATATTTATAATTTCAACTATAAATATACATAAATATATATATTTTTAAAATAATTAAAAATTTATAAGAAATATATATTATTATTATAAAAATTTATATATAACTAAAAAAATATTTTTATAAATATATATAAAATTTTACAAATAAATAAATATTTTTATAATTATAATTATTAATAAATACTACTATGTTTAAATACTTATAAAATTATAATAAATTTATTAATTATATATATTAATAAAATTTTAAATATAATAAAGATATTCGTAATAATTTTATAATTATTTAAATAAATAAATATTTATAATTATAAATAAATATATAATAATTTAAATATTTAAAAAATTATAATAAATATATTTTTATATATCTATAATCATATAAATATATAAAATTTATATATTTAATAAAATATTTCTTCTAATTATATAATTATATAAATGAAAATATATATTTATAAGATTATATATATATATATATCACATCTTTACTTACAACTATTTAAATGAAAATTTATAGTTATTTATATTTATAAATATAAATATATAAAATTTTATTTATTTATATGATTATAAATTTATAACATATATATTTAATAAATTTATAGCGTTAATAATATATATAATTTTGAAAATATAAGTAAATATATATTTCTTTACAGTTATTATTATAAATATATATATATATATATTATAATCCTATTTTTATAAATATATATATACAATTATAAATTATTTATTATCATTATATCTTTATCATCACTTTTTATTTTAGAAATGATAAAACATTACCTTATCAACAATTTATAGATAGTGATGATAAAAGGCTTACCCGCTTTTATAAGTAAACCCTAATAGTCTCCTCCTCCTCTCGCAGGCCTCAAGCTCTCATAGAAGTTGAACCCTGCCAAATCTTCTTCCTCCTCCATTGCCATGAATCCATCATCTGCCTCCACTTATCCCTCCTCCATCACGAACCTCACATCCACTGCTAAACCCACCCTGGAAACCTCACCTCTGCCACGAACATCACCTCTTCCACTTGTCAAACCCCACATCCACGATGAACCCATCCTTTTCCATGAACCCACCTCCTCTGCATACCCCAGTTCCACTTCAAAACCCCACCTCTGTTGTGAATCCCTCCTCTTCCGCGGACCCACCTCCGGCGTGAACTCCACCTCCACCGTGAACCCCTAGGTGGCCTCCTCTGCCCCCACATTCCCCGAGTCCTCTGCCACCGGAGAGACAACAAAAATAGTGTATGGTACATGTTTATAGTTTTTCTTAATTTTCTTGTTTATGCATGTTTCATATGAATGAATATGTAGCCTTGGGGTGCCATAAATGTTTTTCATAAAAATTCAAATAGATCATTTAGAATATGTGTCGACTATTATAGGTTATGCTAGGTGATATAAATGAAATTATATCCACATATATGTATTGATTGGATATTTAATAAACATAGAGGTCCTAATGTGTACTCTATGATCAATTTGATATCATGTTATCATCAGTTTATGTTGAGGTATTTTTATATACCACGTACCATTTTTAGATGTATGCATGTATTGTATGGGTATCTACTGATGTCATTCAATTTAAAAAAACAATAGTAGTGTTCATGGATGATATGTATTGGGTATTCCATCTTTATTTAGATAATTTTATAGCCATTATTTTCAATCATAACATCATGTATTCTTTGTTTAGGGAGGAACAGTCTTGATATCTGGAAATCATTTTGGGAAACCTTTGGGAGATTGAACTATATTACATGATATCTAAGTGTATGTTTTGGATTGATAATGCAAACTTCTTGGAATAAATGATCTTATTGGATTACATATTTTTTGTTACTGAGAATTTCAAAGTTATAGATTATTTAGAGGGTCTAAATAGTTTTTCTGAGTCCTAAATCTTATAGTGAATTTCAATTTATTTAGAAGAGGTAAACATGGATTATTTCATATTGGAATCACTAAGAAGTCCATAACAAATAATGATTAATTCTTCCTTTGCTTATATTATCATGAGATATATTTCTGTTATCTAAATGAGATATTTATGAAAACAAAAATCATAACCCTAAATGAGCTGGTTAATGTGTAATGCTAATATTGTGATGTATCGTAAGTCAGGATTCAAACAGTTATAGTCCATAAATACATATAGTTGCTTATGGGTCCAAATAGTTAAGGACACAAGAGATAAAATTCCCAAATCCTTTCCCAGATTAAAAAATAGTTGTGCATTATAAGAGGTTTTATTAGTATTATTTTCAGGGTGAGAATTTTTTGGAATAGCCTTAAAATGTGATTGAAGTATATATAAACCCAATGTAAAATGAACCATTAATAAGTGAGAAGAGTCGAGAAACTACAGTACTTTAGCTACGACCTAATGGATAACCTCAATAATGGGAACATTTTTTCTAATGTACTATATTGGAAAGATCAATCTTAGGTAGTATATGATTTAACTATCAATTGGAACATAGTTTCCCTCTTTGTTGTCACATGAATTTATATTCGAAATTATCATAGCTATGTGATAGTTATGTCTCCATCAATCACTTATACACTCCTCTGTAGTATTATGAGTGTAAACTATAGGTTTAGTACTATAAAATCATGAGAGACATGATAAAAATTTTATAGATATATATTTCATAAAATATTGTTTATTTATTATTAATCTATCCTTTATAATGTTCATCTCTTGGGATTTATGTATTTCTGAAAATACCTAAATGGATCTTTAAAAATGATTCATGTGTTTGGAAATGTTTCTTAAAAAATTATATGAGTTATGGATACCCTTTTTTGGTTTTAAATTGATTTAAAATTATTTAACAACTTTTCATGGGATTAGGTTTCATTAGAAGTGTTTGTTAGCTCACCCGATCAAATTTCATAAAGAATTTTAAAATTTTAAAAAGAATATTTAATGTTGGTTTCATTATAAAAAGGCTCTGTTATTTGAATGTGGAATTTGTGTTAATGGTCAGTTTTTCAATGGGATTACATGTGTGATTTTATGAATAGTTTTCAAACTAATATGGTGTTATCTTATAAGGGGATGATTCCAATGAAACAAAATACAATTATAAATATAATTCAAATGTTGATTTTACCTTATTTAAAGGAGAATCTTTTTAAATTATTTTGATAAATATTATTATTTTTGAATAAAATATGATGGATATGAATAATGAATGGATATATTATAATCATCTGACAAAATAAACTGAAGATGTATTGATGGAGTTCAACATGTTTTCAAACCATCATGGATATGACACTTCCCTGATCCATTGTTTGTGATTATGCTATTTTTTCAAGAAAATTTTATCCCGTGGACTTGATTAACACTTGATCTATCACATAATTTATAATTGTTATAAATGATCCAATACACATCAGGATAATCGAATATATCTAGTTTTTTGGGATGGCACAATTTTTTATGGATCATCTAATATGATTACATGTGTGAACAATGATGAAGACGGTATCGAGGATGTGATTATAGATTGGAATGATGATGATTCTAGTTTTGATAAAATGAAAATGATAGTTGAATATTAACTTATTGATTCCCCAAAAGGGTTAGAGTAGTTAAAGAGTTGTTAAAAGACTCCATTGTATTTGTGTTGCACTAAATATTTAGAATTGTATGTCATACTAAAGCAATATAATTTGATAGAAGGCAACTAATGGAGTGATACCAATTTTATGGAAATAATTATTCTCTTGAATGACATGCTACTAGATTACAATGAGCTCATGATCCTAACATATGATGCCAAAATAATGATACACTCAATGGGTAAGATCTCTAAAAGAACACATACTTTTCCAAATGATATTATAATGTTTATCAAGGACCAAAAATCACTTATATAATTTACAATGTGGGGCCCATCATGATTCAAGAAAAATGAATCCGGAACTATAAAAGTAGTGTGGTACATTCCAATCATACCATGGTTTAGTCACCTATATGGAACTAAGGAGACAGCAAGGAATTTGATGTCATATGAATATAAAAGAAATAATTATTGGAAGATGAATCACCTAAGAGACTCTCCTAGATGGATGAGAATTGATCATGTGTATCCAAAATTAGGAAATGTGCCAAGAAAACATTTCCTTGAATTATTTAATTATGGGGTGAACCCATTTGGTTTTTAAAGAATCACTCATATAACATGTCCAATTATGTTGGTAAATTATAATTTTCTACTATGGTTAGGCATAAGAATAAAATACATCATGTTATATATGATTATATGAAGACAAAAACAAATAGTTAATAATATTGATGTTTATTTGGATCCATTGATCATTGATTTAAAAATATTGTGGGATTCATGTGTTACATTGTATGATTCTCATAGAAATGAATATTTCATGTTGACATCCATGTTGTAAGGGACTATAAAGGACATTCATACTTATAGAAAGTTTTTAGGATATATAATTAAAGGAACTAAAGGGTGTCCCATCTACGAATAATTTACATTTTCCATTAGGTTGAAACATTAATACAAAACTATGTTTCATTGAAAATGTATATTTCTTCCCTAACGCCATAAGTACCGATCTTAGATGACATCATTCAATGGATGTTCAAAAGAAATTACAAAAATATAACTAGTAATATGTGATTAACTATTTGAGAAAGTAAAATATGGGGTAACTTCTTCTGGTAAACCATTTTCAAAACACCATACAAAAACCAGTTGTAAAAAAGATTATATTTTTCTGAATTACCATACTGGAATTGTCTGCATATCAAAAAAATTCCCGATGTTATTCATGTTGAAAAGAATATATGTGACAGTGTCATTTACACAATGCTAAATGCACCAAACAAAACAAAGGACGGAATTAAGGATATATTAGACATGGTTGACCAGGGCATATGAGAAGACTTTGTTATATTGAAGGGTGAAAAATGAACATTTCTCTCTCCAATTTCTTACAATCATTCCATGTAAGAAATATATCAGTTTTTCAGCTTATTTAATGAAGTAAAACTTATATAGGGGTATTAATCTAATATCATGAACATCATGTTAATGATGGATTTAATGTTAATGGGTCTGAAATCACATTAATGTCATTTTTTTATGAAATATCTAATTCATATTGATTTACATTTCATTTTTTCCGGAATGTCCATAAAAAATTATTTAAACTCTATTTTTTATTCAAATCTATATGCAACAATGTTATAGACCGAAATGAATTTCAATCTATGGAATGTGAAATTTTCATCATTTTATGTAAATTAAAATGATCTTCCCACCAGCATTATTTGATTTGACGGTTCATTTTATGGTTCTATTTTTGAGAGAGATTGAACACTATGGACCAGTACACTATAGATGGATATATCCCATTAAATGATAAATCATGATTTTGAATGGGTATGTCACAAATCAATGTCAGACATAGGGTTTTATTGTAGAGAGATGTATTGTTGAGGAACCTGTTGAATTCTATACTGAATACATGTCTAGTGTGGAATGAACTGGTCTACCAAAATCTCATCACAATGATTGTCTTGAGGGTGATAAAATTTTTCGTACAGATTTTGTCACAATAAATAATAAAGTTCAGGATTATGCCCACATTTACATTTTTTATAAATTCTTTGAGTTTCAAAATATTTTCCAACACACCATGAAAATCTTAGGTATTTGAATCCCTCAATGGATAAAACATGTATAACAAATACCCATAATAAATTGATTATAGTAATGTTTCCGGACCATATTTTTATGGAGTCAAATGAAAATATGGAATCAATTTCAGAATGACTTCTATTAATAGTTGGGGGACCAAGTGTGTATGTATGATCATATAAGGGTTATGTAGTGAATGGTTATACGTTCTATAAAAATGAACATGATGAAGGCAGTGCAATGAAAAAACGTGGAGTTACACTTATGGACGAAGTGATGCATGTTTTTGGTACTATGGAAAAAATCCAATTTATGTGAATATTACATAATTTTTCATAATCAATAAAATATGGTAGTTGTATTATACAACATTCCAAGTATAGATTTTTCAATGTAAGTGTGTTGATAATAAAAGTTATGCTAAAATAGTTGAATTGTAATTCATGAAATTTGAATTCAGCAAGGGTATAATGAAGAACTATTAATAATGGTATCACATGAAGTACAAGTATTTTATGTTTGAGATCCTAAAAACCAAAAGTGGTCAACTATTCTATTATCAGCCCAAACCAGTAAATGGTTTGATGAAAATTCAACTGAGGATGCCCCTTTTATAGGGATGTTAAAATCATTTCACATTGGACCCAATATATATTATGTTGTTTATGTCATTGGAGACCACAATAAAGGGATTAAGATAGGTGATATAGGGGTCAAATATCTTCAATCATTTATAATAAATAGATTTCAATAACAAGGTTAATTTTATTGTAATATACATTGTGTTACCTCATGTTATTATCAGTACTACATTTTTGTACTATTTATTAAATGTTATACCACTTCTGTAGATAATCAATTCTTCATGTGTGGGTATTCCCAATCTCGAGGCACAAAGGTCTCTCAACCAGATACTGCCCGCATTTGGGATGTTCAATATCTGAGTGCTCCCATTCCTAAGGAACAATAGGTTTCTCAACAAGTTGCTTCTCTGAGTACAGAGGTACAATGATCATCTACACATGATGATGCTACCACTCTAGAGGGCCAACATATTGATGATGTTGAATCTGAGGAAATGGTAGGCAATTAAGGAGTGACGGCGTAGAAAAAACAAGATCACTTTTGTTTAACTGTGTTATAAAAAATAATTATGGTTAAAATCAACGAAAACAAATATGAGTCTAGATTGATTATGAGGGACAAAAATGTTAACCTCAATAGAGACACATTCTGTAATTAAATTAGAATCATCACTCAACAACACATACCAATTGATGTAGATTAGTTAAACATTGTTGTTCCCACACTCAAGACACTAATGTGGGATGAGATTATAGAAAAATTATGATATCATTTATTTATTTTACTAAAAAATAAAATAACAGAACATCGAATGAATCTTTTTATTCATTTCAGGGTTCATTTATAGTATATTAATTCCTAAATAAAAATGTATTAATGACTTATGGAAGGATACACAAAATATGTTTCACAATTATTACTCAAAATAACCATAAAGATGATGCAAGTAAAATAAACCTACACACCCCACTTATCTATAAACATTTGATTACCCATTAATTGTTGGACGTGTTTACTTGAAATATTTCACATGTATCTTTAATGGAAATTTGTTTTTTATAATATGGTTTTTTAATAATATGTGTATTTATTACTCTGGTTGAAAATTTTTTGTATATGAAACACAATCTGAGTGTTGAAAATAATGAATGAGTAGAAAAATCATCATACCCCATTCGTAATACAAGGATGGTGTATACCTAAACTAGATGAACATATACTATCAGTGGCCTTGAAGCATAAATAAATGTTGTTCTTCTTCAGAAGTATGGGTTTGGGGGTAACACCGCAGACATATTTTGAGAAGAAAAACAATAGGAGGATCAAAGTGAATATATGAAATAGATGAAAGAAAGACTATCTTCCCTTGGAGTTCAATTCCAATGGAAGATAGAGATTATAATATCTTTTTTGGGGTGTGGGTGGAATCGATGAGAAGAACCAACTCATGAAAAAACACTTCTTGAAGCTCTTACCCCACCCCCATCAGATATGAGGGGTTATATTCCCATCAATGAGATGACTTAGTTAAGGTAATCAATGTTCAAATAAATTATGTTTTAAAAATAAATCATAAATACAATAATACATTTCATGTAATGATATTGAACATGGTGATAGTGAATTTGATTTGTATCTATCAACACCCAACCATCGCTTTGTTGTGAGGGTTGTGGTGTTCCATATCCAAAAAGGAAATATGCACAATAGATCAATTCCAACAGGTCATGCGAGAGTAACAATTAACATATCCCATGAACCATTCACCAATCTATCGTTTCTAATTGATGATAAATATATTCATAAGGCCAAACAGGCTATTGGAACATTCATTGTATGGTTGTCACATCTTGTAAAAAAACATGTCGATAAGATGGTCTTAATTATCAATTTATTATTCAAGGTAAATATTTTATAATTAATGACAAAAGGTATGAAATGGTTAATTATGTTATATATGAATGAAGGGTATGGTTTTAAATGAAATATATACTCAAAACCATAAACAGTGTTGACCAACCACCCTAAAAGATCATTAGAAAGCACCATTACCCTACCAATTCTATATCTATAGATATTAGAATTAAAGGATAATTTGATAAAAATTAAAAATAGGGTATTTTCAATATAGTTGTTTCGAATAAAATATGTACGTAGAGGAAAAAGACGAATTCATTGGTGTTGAGAATGTATGTGAATTTGGTAACTATGATTTGCTTGAATCTTCTATTTTAATTGTATACATGGGGTATGTTTTCATGATTTTATTTTACAAAACATGACATACTATGTTAATTTTGATGAAATACATTTCATATTTTTTTCAGGTGTATGTATGAAAATCAATTAAAGGAATTTTCTCAAAAAAAATTTGGACTTGTTAGTCATCACATCACCTCTACAGAACAACCAAAAATAAACCAAAAAAATGAAATAGTGGCAAGTATGGTCAAATTTCTTGAATGAAAACATTTATATGACAGAAAATATTTAATTCCAACAATGCTAGTGTACAAACCAACAATTTATTCATATCAGATGTATTTACCTTTCATTAATTAATTATTCCTTTTTGTGTTTTAAGGTACCATTGGATGCTCATTGAGGTAAATTTGGATACTACAAATATTTATTTACCAGATTCAATGCATGGATATCCAAAAATCCATTGAAACATGATGGTGTTTGTCAATTTTTAATACACTACATCCAATTTTTAAGAACTAAACATCATGTTATATATTTTATATCATCTTTTAATGAGGATTCTATTATGATAGGGCAATACATCAATATCATGAAAAACAAGGAATGAGGTCAGTGGCTAAGAATGAGTATGTAGTCAAGCTCTATGACTAAAAAAGTATTAGGATATATATATATATATATATATATATTTCACTATAAAAAATATATCCAAAAAATTACATTTTCTACTCAATGTTTATGGAGTGTCTGAAAAAAAAATGTAAAAGATTTTGGTTATTATATTTTCTAATTTGTGATAGATATCATATTCCATGAATAATATTGCATCCATGAAGAAGTATTTTCGAACATTATTAAATTATTATTTAAAATAATTATTACTATGGAGTTTATTTATATATTTCTTGTACTAATATTATTATAGAAAAGAATCATATTCCCAAGATGACGTAGATGTGCTCAGAAAATAATGGGAACTATTCATGACGATGGAATGTACACAAATATCATGAAGATGTGACTTCCATAGAAGCATTGAAATGTTTAATATTTATATTTAATTTACTACTTTCTAGTATTACTCATATAATAATTTTACTCTTATATAGGTGGATTCCTTTTCTTTGAGTCGGGGTTTTTTTTCAAAACTGATAATTCCCATGAGGGATTGGACATTGATGATGAAACTCAGAATTCAATAAGAATGTAATGTTCTTTTAAAAAAATTATGTTTTTCCTCATTATAATATTTGTTCTCTACTTCATTAACATAATCTGGAACTCCATTAAAATAGGGATGATCCATTAAAGGCTTTTTCTTGATATCTTAATGCTTTATTTATTTTTAGTGTTACTATCATAGTAATTGTTTTATTATATAGGTGGATTCCATTGTTTGAGTTGGGTTGGTTTGTTCAAAGCTTCTAATTCTCATGAGAGGGTTGACATTGTGACTAAATTTTTTTTAATTAAAACAAGGAAATGCATATTGAATGCATAAAACCATCACAAAAAGGTGCATTCCTACTACATATTTAATTAAAATTTTCATTATTTTATCAACTATTAATTGTTATTTTCCATACAATTTTTTTTAACAGTTATTTAGTTGTTTTCAAATATCTTTACCCTTTCCATTTTTTCTCTTTATCAAGATACAAACACATAATAGAGTTGATATTTTTTGGTGAAAATATATTTCTTATTAAAATCTAGAAGAGCTGATGAAGCCCATGTGCTCATTGACTATATTTTATTTCAACTTTGAGAAGGGTTTTTCTACTATGAGCATCGAGTTAATATGCAATGTTGGTAGTTCAAAAAATAATGTCAATTAAAATCATGATAACATTGAAAATTACGGTTAGTTTCAAGAGTTTGGGAAATATATGAATTATATGCACCTCATCCTGATGCACGGTGTGATATGTATGACTCCAAGTGGTTCTTTCTATTTATAATTGACAAATATTTTTGTAAAAATAAAACTGACATACTAAAAACCTAGAAAAACTATTCATATTGTTTTTATACTTTAATAAAATGATCCATAAGTAATTTCTAACAAGAAGTAATCAACCATACCTCAATTAGACACCCATTTACACCACTATAATACTATGTGGGTCTTTTTATTTAAAATTGAAATTTATTTTAGAAAAAATAACAAGTGACATAATAAAAACATATAAAACTCATTAATATTCATTTGAGACAATATGAAAATTGTCTATGGGTCATTTCGAACTTATAGGAAACAACTTAACCACAATAAGATGCATGGTGAGTCCAGTATTATGCAAAGATAGTCTTTTTATTGTAATATGGAATTAATTTTAGTAAAAAGAAAAAGTGACACACTAAAAACAACGAAAAACAAATTTGTATTGTTTTGATGCATTAGGATGAAAATACATTAGACATTTGTGAAGAGTATGAATAAGATACACCTCAAAATGATTCATGGTGTGGTTGTTATAACTCAAAGCATCCTTTTTTTTAAATAATTGACATTAATTTTTTAAAAATAAAAAGTGACATACAGGAAACTATTAAAACACAATATGATTGTTTTAATACATTAGTAAAGTGATCCTTGAGTAATTCTCGATGTTTATGAGTTAATTACCTATAAATAAGATGCACAGTGTGACTTCTATGACTCCAAGGGTGACTTTTTCATTTAAAATTGATAGTAATTTAAATAAAAGATAATGTTACATACTAAAACATATGAAAATGTATTTTTATTACATTGATACATAAGGAAAATGATCCCTGAGTCATTTTTTACATGTAGGAATCAACAACACTACTATCTGATGCATGGTGTGACCGGGTATTCTATAATTGTCCGGTATTAGTTTAAAATTGACATTTTAGATCAAAACGTTTTAGTCACTGAGAACCAAGAAAACATGCATCGATTGTTTAGATAATTTAGGATTGGGATTACTAAGTCATTTTTAGATGAATGAATCATTAACCCATCATAATGATGTACGATGCTACCGATATGACTCAAAATGTGTGTTTTCAGTTTGAATGGACAATTTAATAATAAAAGTCAACTGAGATACTAAAAATCATGAAAACACATTCTTATTGGTTTTTCACATTATGAAAAAAATATATAAGTCATTTTTGATGTGTAGGAATTAACCAAAACACTATTTGATTCATGGTGAGACAGGTATGACTAATTTTATGTGTTATTAGTTTAAAATTGATATTTTAGTTTAAAATACATCACTCATAGAAAACCAAGCAAACATTATCCCGCTGTGTTGATAATTTTGGAAAGAGATTCATAATTTCTTTTTTGACGTGTATAAATTATTCTCATTTCAAATTGATTCATGATTATTTTGGTTTTGGGAGTAGCACAAGGGTGTTGTGGTGGGTGATGAATTAATTTATTTTTAAATAATCATTACCAGAAACAAGAGCACATATATTTCAAATCAAATTTATAATTAATTTATTTAATACATCTATAAATAAATATATTGTCTGTGGAAATTTATTCATTGATGATTGTTGATAATCTAAAAAGGACCTTCCTTATTTGATTCATTTCACTTGTGAGGATCCATGTGTTTAATCCCTCTAGGGATTATCAACACTTTCTTCAATGGTCTTTCAGTAAGGAAACTCATTCTCTGGGTGCTAGAATAGAGAATTGAATGTACTGCATGGTTCTTTCATGATAAATTATTCTTTGTTCTGGATGAAATTATCCCCTAGGATTATAATTCTTGGGAAGAAGAGAGGAGTATGATTTGAGAGAGAATTCATTGTGCACAACATTTTTCTGTTCCAAAATTTGGAATTGGTTTCCAATGAATTACAAAATTGACATTGGTATCTCTTTATAGAGATGTTATTTCATTTTAAAAATTTAATTTCATAACAACCATTATATATAATTATAACAATTAATGAAATCCCATGATACATAATAATAATAAAAGTATTATTATTTTGTTTTCTTCCAACATGAAAAAAGGATAAATAATATTTATCAAGAGGTAAATAAATATTTTATCACTAGACATTATTTTGTTCTATTAGAAGTCCACCTTAATTAATTGAACACCCAAATTAATATTTTATTCTGAAAATTAATATTTTGTTCATAAACTAGTAAATAAATATTTATTAAATTTTCAATAAAATATATAAATATATTTTATTCAAAAATTAGTGAATAAATATTTATTGAATTATTGTGATCGATATAACATAAATAAATCATTCCGTATTCTTGAGTATAATATTTATTCTAGTCATTAAATTCAGAAAAAAATTTATTCTATACTACCAGAAACAGTTAGTGTGAGATCCTCTATGATTCATTCTCATTGCCATTAGGTATGATTACCTAATGACCAATATTACTATCATGCAATGGGAAAGACACCTAAGAGAAAGAATATAATGTCACAATTATGGAAACCACATACGAACATTAATTGTGTGATATTATACCTTCGTCATAATATCTCATCAAGAAAGTTGCGTGATTGTGTCATAAAACTATATTCATGATACATCAATCTTTGAATGTCTAAAATAAACTAATCGTTACACCATGTCCATGGAATTTAGGGTGATAGTTTTATTTCAATCAATGGGATGAGATATCATCTTACATAAATATGGAAGGGACAAATCATTTCTTCATGTATCCATTAATAACATGTCACTCATGACACACTCAATGTACCCTACTTACAGTCAACATATGTTGTGATAGATTTTGTCATAAAATCTAATTGCATGAGTCGTGAAATCCATTAATGAAAATTTTAAAGTCCAAGGACCATTGAAAATTCTCATATATAGGAATATCCTATGACACTAAACCGTTCATAATTCCTACTGGAATATCTATTCTCAAAAACCCCCATCTTAGAGATTACCAAGTGGAAAGTTCATGAGATGAACTATCATATGTAAATGAGAACACACGCCTGATGGTAGATGTGCAATGTATCCCATTATAGTATGTTATCTAACTACATAACTATATTAAGAATATTTTTATATCAAATTAGCGTTATCATCATAGTAGGGATATGCTACTACCTTATCGATGCAACAAATAATTTTTGACATTATTACATTATGGTCATGTAGAACAAGGCACCATATTTTAGAAGATGTTTTATATTAAATTCAATATATCAATTATTCCGGTAATCAGCGTACAAACAGTTGGTTCTAGTATGTCAACTCTAAAAAAAATCCCACTTGAACTAGAACCAACTACCTATAATTTTAGTTAGTTAGACCTATCATGATAATGATTTTTAAATTGAGATTATGATTTAGTAAGGGTTACACCATGGTGTCTTTTATGGAAATTATACTCATTGCAACTTCACCTCTTTGATTAAAATCCTTATGGAGTTGATAATTATAATGTATGTACTTTGTCCGAAAATGTGGCCTTTTCTATTTTGCAAGATACAACATTGCAACATTATCACAATAGAGTGTGATGGTATCTTTACTTCTAGGTACCACATAAATAAATTGCATGAAATATTTCACCTAAACTGCATCTTTAGTGACCTTAGATGTTGCAATATACTCGATCTCTTCTGTAGAATCTAGGAAACATGATCACATTGACTACCTCCAACTCAAAAACCTCCATTCAATGTTATGATGTATCCTTTTTGTGACTTCATGTCATCTTGGTAAGTCTATAAACTAGAATCTACATATCCTATTATGACTAGTTCCTCATGTCTTTTATAATCTAGGAATATATCTTTAATACAACTCAAATACTTAAGGATTGTCTTAACTTCCATCCAATGGTGGTCACCCAGATCAGCATGATACCTGCCTAACACACATAATGTATAGGTGAAATTGAGCCTAGTATATAGAATAACATACTTGACTAACCCAATCGTTGATGAGAATGGAATACTTGACATTCTATTTCATTACTCATGTGTCTAAGGACACAGTTTCTTGGATCGATGAATGTCATGTGATTTTTGCTACAATCCACTTTCAAATTGTTCCATACCGAATCACTTCTGTATCTTGTCAATGTATGTATATTGACATAGGCCAAGAAACCTCTTGGATACAAACTGATAAGCTTTGATCCCAAGAATATATGTACCCTACCCATGTCATTAACGGAAAAACATTTATTCAACCATGTCATATAAGACATTAACATTGATATTTATGTTCTAATAAGTAATATTTCATCAATATATTCTATTAAAAAATTGAATTCACTCCCACTAAACCATTAGTAGAAACAAATCCAACATTAGTTCTTTATAAAAAATACCATTATTGATTCATCAAAAATAAATTTTCGGTGACCTAGATTGTAGAGACCCAAAGCTTGACTTACATGGACATTACATTACTTTAGCGGAATACATAATACATAACAAAAACAGACACACACGGATCGTAATAGTTTATTGTCTTTGGAAACTTGGAACGTAATATTCTAATCGTGGTGAAAGATCTTCAACATCTCCCATAAAGATATCCCCTTTTTTTCTTAACTAAAACCTTTCGTTATATCCTGGGGAAAAGAAAACATAAAAAGGGTGAGCTCAAATGCTCAGTAAGGGTAATCATGGATCAAATCAAACATGCCATATACATTTGAACTTAAAAACAGGAACATAATGTTTAAACATCAAAAGCTTGAGCAATGACATAAAACATGGAAGTACGTAAGGCATAGATCATAAAGAATCATTAATCATGATAAAATATCATGGGAGTAAAACATGTAATTGTGTAAACCATTCAACACATGTCATGATTTCCATAGTAGCCAAGGAATTGCTTCCAAGACCATCATAGTGGACAAAGTCCCATTCTGAATCAAGTTCACTCCTCGTTTCAGTCCTGTAACACTGAACCGGATTAACATACCATTCCAGCCATGTCTATCTCATGAGATATAAATCTTTACTCAATGCATTGGAGGGAGATATAGGTCCCACCCATCTCATAATGAAATCATTCTTACTTGTGCCACAAAATTAACATACATCATTCATAATAACCCAACGAATAAAATGGGTTTCATAAATATCATCACATCATCACATAATCCATATAAAAGAAATGGATATCATTTAATAATAAAAAAATTGAATCCATGTAAATCATATAGACATTATACTTGATACATACCCATATGAAAATAATTTCATCTTAGATGGAAAATGGTTTTAATAAAACACATGAAATGAATTCTTGAGGAAAATATCTTTTCTTCTTGAAAATCATTTTATTTTCACAAAATTCCATGCAATTTTAAAAGAAATATATTTTGTTGAATATAGTAATGCAATCTTTTGGAGGAAGATTCATGAAAATAAGGCTTTATAAAACCATAAAAATCCTTTCATGCCGTATAAGTTAAAAAAACATTCTTCTTGTACTTTTGCCGGAAAAGTCAAAAAGTACCTCGTAAAAGAATGATTCCTTCCATACGATGAGGTAAAAGTATAAAAGATTAAAAATGACTTTAAACATACATAGAAGAAAATTAAACATTTTATGAAAACATTTGGAGAACATATGGACATGGATAATAACCATAACCCCAGTAATACTTATGAATAAACAATCTCGGATAAGAATGAGATTGGAATAATTATCCCTTACCTTAGGCCCGATATGCTTCGTGCATATCCAAACGTCATGTATAATGATTTAATTAATGTCATTGACTTATTACAGAATCATATTCATATATATGGTTAACTTATGTCTTTATATTACTCGTTATTTTGTAAATTCATGTTAAAGTAGTGTTTTGGTTAAAATCGTCTCATTTGTCATTCGTGTTTTAACTTTTAATTATTAATATGATTATTTAGATCATGATTTCTTAAATCCAGAATATAAAACATGATTTATATATAATATATATTCAGAATATACATATATAAAATGGATCAATAAATGGAAAGAAATACACCGTTCATGGAGACGGTAGGTCGTACGTACGCATGAACGCTGTTTTCGTTTCCTTATTGAATTGAATGGAATTAAGTAGATGACATCAATATATATATATACATAAATCCAGTATCATTATTATTTCATATATTTCATGATTACTTATTATATATATAATATAATCATTCTTGAATGGTCTTCATGGAGAGTGAATCTCATCACGTCGTGGAGACGGTATTCCATACGTACCCACGAGCGATGATATCATTCCCATGATCATGTAATTGTATTAAAGTTTATGTATAATATTACAGAATCAATATTACTTTACAATAATCATATATATTCATTACTTTCAGCATTATATTCGTATATTTAAGGTGGTAGTGGAAAATATATTACACCACGGCGTGGAGACGGTATTCCGTACGTACGCACGCGCAGTGATTTCGTTTTCCGTAGGATGGATAGACGGTGAAACAGGGTTGTTTCATACTTATAATAACATATCAGAATATGAGTGATACTTATGTTATTATTTCATAATGAAACAACCTATGAAGAAGAAGTGGAAGAAGAAATAAAGTTTAATGAATCGGTAATGGACATTACCTCTTCTTTGAAGCGCCTCTTTGAGACCTCCACTTAGGGCACTAAAGTTTTTCTTTGAAGAATACCAGGACCTCTAGGATGTTTCTAGGGAAGTGGAGAAGAGAATTTTGCAGGGTTCGGCCGAGATTGAAGGCCCAAATTGGTGTGAGGAAGGGAGGGAGGAGGTTCCCTTTTATATGGGAGGAGAGGGGCACCTTTGGAAATCTAAAGAATATTAATTTATAATAAATCTATCCCCACTTAAAAACCTCCAAAAATGCCTCATATTCTAATATTAGATAATATAAGGCGTTAATATCATCAACCAATAGAATTTATACATGTTAGGAATTTCTTTTAAACTTTATCAACTTGATTTATCCTAATTTGATCAATTTAATTTTATTTGTGGTAATAACATTCTAAATTTTAAATTATAACAAATAATTACTTATATTTTGTGAATTTTCCATAATTGCATACTTAATAACATTTTAGACCATATAAATTTAATTTTATAATTTGTAAATATTTTTTGTGATTTTTAAACAATTTTATAATATGATATTTTTATAAAATAACAATAGTGTAAATTTTGACACTATTCATTTATTTGAATTTAAATAAAATAAATACAGAAGATATGTTCAAAATTAAATCTATAATAGATTCATAAAATGTCATAGGTATCTAGAAAATTAGTGGAGCACATTAAATAGTTCATATAATATTTATTTTATTATTTTTAAAACCATTTAATTGGTTTATCTCTTAATAAAATAAATAATACAACATTTCTGTATAATTATTTAATATACATATTTCTTGCATAAAAATTACAAATAAAATACTATGTTTAATATAAATCTATTATCTTTCACGATAATACTTGTACTCAAATTTATCATCTTAAAATCACAATATTTAAAATGTTATATTTATTAAATTATGAAGGTGACAACTTTGGCATCATTTAAAATAAAATAATATAAGTGTCATAATAAAATTTATAAGGATACAAATGGTAAAATATTCGAAAATTGGATGATTATGGTTTAAATTTACATGACCAATAATTTTTGGTGAGGGTTTTGTCCATTTTATGGCCACTATTAGTTTAATAAAAACTATATTCTTGATTTTTCACTAGATAAACAATTTTTGCATCATTATTGTGTCATAAATAATGATAATTATTTAATCCCTAAAAATTATAAATAAATTCTTATGATGTAGATAATTTCATTATATTTCTTGAGACTATTAATGTTTTATGTTTCATAAATTTTATCACTAAAATAAATTTAATATACTTATAAGATTTAAGAGATTGACATGTTGTCACTTTCTTTGGGTTTTAATAATAATTAAGTTATTTTCATTGACCAAAGACCATTAAATGATTCTAATCCGACATTTAGGTTATATGGGTCGACTTTTAGTCATCTAATAAGATTTTGGCTGGTGTTATTGTAATTTTATAATCTTATATTTACCCTTAATTACCCGATTTAACTTAAACTATGGTAAATAAAATTTACCGTAGTTGCTATTAATAATGCCCAAAAATAAAAATTATTCTATTAATATAATTTGGACCCACTGATTACAAATATGGAATCCATTTTTCCAATTTCAGTACACAAAATTTGCAGAAATTAAATTAAAATTAATCCTGTTGTAGAAAGAAAACGAGTTTTTGTTTAAAACATTGCAAAAGATTAAATTTATTTAACCTAAAAATTCAATGTAAAATCATGGATAATGACATAAATTATATTAAATGGTAAAAATATATTCTATTTATACTTTAAAATCTTTAAATATTATAATTTAACCATATAAAATATTGCAATGGAAAAAGTTGTTTTTATTTAAAATATAGCGTGTTTTTACTATTCATCCAAATATGAAAGTTACTCGAATAATATGAAAAATTTATCCAAAGTAGACTTTTATTTCTTGATTCCAATGAATAATTTTATTTTTTCATATTTAACTTATAAACATGTCAAAAACTAGATTTAACGCGGGTGCGTCATTAAAAGGCGAGAAAACTGCATTTTTTAAAAAATACTTATTTTACGCAAAAAAATTATTTTGTTCTTATCCCATGTTCTAGAAAATGTGTAAGATGAATAATAATGTTATAAAATTTAAAATTTAATTAATACTATTCATAACGGCTAGTTCATAATAATATTATAATAATATATCGTTGTTTAGTAAAACCCGGTATTGCGTACAACGTACGCTATAGAGGAAGGTCGCGATTGCATGTAATGCAAGCCAAGTCAGGGTTGCATGTTGTGCAAGAATCCTTCATTGATTCGTATAACAAAATCCAACCATATTTCAATTATACACTGAATATATATATATATATAATCAATGTTGCGTAGAATACCTATTATCAAAATTGTGTGTAACACGATCCAAGAATAGTGTTGCGTATACTGCAGGCTAATATGGTGTTGCGTATGGCGCAAGGTAATCTTGGTGTAGTATACAACACAAGAAATTAATGAAATTAAAAGAATATTTTTCATAAAATCTCGGGGTGTTACATTCTACCCCCCTTAAAATGAATTTCACCCTCGAAATTCATCGGGGTTATTAATGGTTTACTACTAGAAAGTTTAATAGAAACCCACATCGTAAAAAGGAATACAAAAACTTGGCTTTAGAAACTAAATTATGAAATGTAACGGTTACCCAAATTAACTAATCACTGGGTTTCCATGTAGGAGAACATAGGTGAAAATATGGATCATGTTCTGATGGAGAGTGGTAGAGAACATGGCTATGAAGAAGCCATCAATCACAAAGCCATAGATTTGTGATGGTCTATGGTACCATCAGATTCATCGGATATAAGAGCATTACGACAATATTTTTTTTGTTTTCAATATAATTTTCGTAAATTTGAAAATTTTGAATTAGAAGAAATACCTACATTATTTTGATATAATCTCACCATTTTTTGTGCCTTGAACAATTTCCACTTCATCTATTAAATAAATGAAGTTGAATTTTTCATTCGTGATGTGTTAGCAGATCATGTGATAGAATGATGGGTCATTCCATCTGCCTTAATCAAAAGGTTAGCAATAGTTATATACATAATTCCATTTATCGTATATCATTCCAAAATGGACATATACTTCATCTATCATACCACTTAATAAAATAAAACTAGTTTACACTGACCAGGGACATCCTGTTGGCCAGTGGTAGGCGATAACATCCAGTCGCACTTCAGTTGTGGGTTCGATTCCCACAGCCTTGTCCAATGCGATGGGCTATCGCCCGTCCTGCAGGTTTTCCTTTTCTAAAACTACATTACTATAACATACCGTCAATAATATCAAAGAAAGTTTTATCCTTAAACAATACTAACTTAGGTCCAACATAATCCATTCCAATCTTTAGGATTATCTTAAATACTTTGGTCCAAGCTCATAGTATAAAGAAAACGATTACTTTAAATGTTATCAACCAAGCATGTGAATACCATCATTTATCCCCCATATATCTTGTTGGTCACATTCTAATCATGTGAATACCTTAATCATTATTCTCTTGAAAATTGAATACCTATTAAACCTTAAAAAAACATGAATGCAGTCAAAAGTTAACTCTTTCCTCATACCAAAATCCAGAAAATCTATATACTCAATCCATTATATAAACTTCTCCTTATATTAGTAATGAGCTCATTAATACTATCAAACATTTAATTTTCCCCTTATCCTTTCGTTATGCGCATATCATCTACATTCCAAAAGTATCTGAATAACCTTTCATGGTTACTATTACCATTCATCATATACATTCAAAACATAAGGAAAGAAAACAGTGTAACAATCCTTAGATGTCTCTTTATTCCATAGTACCATGAGATTACATATATAACATTACACTTGAAAAACATGTAATCATTCCACTACATTCTTAAACCATTGACTGAGCTTCAATAATTATTTCATCTCACATATCATTTGTAGTCTCTTCATCATCATCAACATAAATATTACCCATACGACCATACAGATTCACTTCATGAGACATTCCATTAGGTCATTGGTTTTCATAATGCCCGTACATTCCACATTTAAAACATTTAACCATTGTTGATGTCGTAGCAAAACCATTATCCTCATCCATGGTGTTAACTGAACCTTTTCCTTTTCACTTACTATCTTTGTGTCCTTCTTTTCCACACCCAAAGCATCTTCCAGTTCCCTTGAAACAATCTCCTGAATGCCTCTTCCCACATGCTCTAAATGAGGGAAATTGAACATTCTTTCCTCTATGATCATCATGAAACTCCATATTTCTCTTATTATCTGAGTCGGGAAACTTACCTAAGTTGAGATTATTGATCATATTATGAGATTGTTGATTAGGCATAATAACGATGATTGGAATTCCAAATCCCATTTCGTTTGGTTTCTCATGAAGAATATCATTCCATTGTCGGTCATATCCTCCATTATCATGAATCTTCCTATTTCCAGCCATTTTCTAAAACCCAAAAAGAATAGTTTGAGAGGAAAAAATCATTCTAGGGAAAAAAACATAATAAAGGGGGAGTACCTTCAATATCTATCATTTGAGGTTTAATTCTATGATCGTTACTGTAATTCTAGGACTAGAACCTATACTTATACTTAACCTTAGGGACATCCCTAGACCTACCTTAGAAATTTCTCTAGCGATCTCACTAAAGTTATCGCATCCTAGTTTCCAAAGGTTGACTAAACCTTTCCTCTAATACCAACTGTAGAGACCCAAAGCTTGACGTACATGGAAATTACATTACATTAGCGAAATACTTAATACATAACAAAAACAGACACCCAAGGATCGTAATGTTTTATTGTATTTGGAAACTTGGAACGTAATCTTCTAATCGTGGTGAAAGACCTTCAACATCTCCCATAAAGATCTCCAATTTTTTTCTTACCTAAAACCTTTCTTTATATCCGGGGGAAAAGAAAAGTTAAAAAGGGTGAGCTCAAATGCTCAGTAATGGTAAGCATGGATCAAATAAAACATACCATATACATTTGAACATAAAAATAGGAATATAATGTTTAAACATAAAAAGCTTTAGAAATGACATAAAACATTGAAGTACGTAAGGCATAGATCATAAATAAACATTACGCATGATAAAATAGAATGGTAGAAAAACATGTAATTGTGGAAGCCATTCAGAACATGTCATGATTTCCATAGTAGCCAAGGCATTGCTGCCAAGACCATCTTAGTGGACAAAGTCCCATTCTGAATCGAGTTCACCCCACGTTTCAATCCTGAAACATTGAACCGGAATAACTTACCGTTCCAGCCATGTCTCTCTCATGACAGAAAATTATTTTTTTATTAAGAAAGACACTTTTGAGGAAAAAGTGATAAACATACATCATTCATAATAACCCAACGAATAAAATGGGTTTCATAAATATCATCCCATCATCACAAAATCCATATAAAAGAAATGGATATCATTTCATAATAAAAAAAGTGATTCCATGTATATAATAGAGACATTATACTTGAAACATACACATATGAAAATAATTTCATCTTAGATGGAAAATGGTTTCGATAAAATACATGAAATTAATTCTAGAGGAAAATATCTTTTCTTCTTGAAAATCATTTTCTTTTCACAAAATGCCATGCAATTATAAAAGAATGAGATTTTGTTGAAAATAGTAATTAAATCGTTTGGAAGAATAATCTTGAAAATAAGGCTTTATAAAACCATAAAAATCTTTTCATGCCGTATAAGTTAAAAAAAAATTTCTCAAACTTTTGCCGGAAAAGTCAAAAAGAACCTCGTAAAAGAAAGATTCCTTCTATACGATGTGGTAAAGGTTGAAAAGAGTAAAAATGACATTAAAAATACATAGAAGAAATGTAAACATTTTATGAAAACATTTTGAGAACATATGGACATGGATAATAACCATAACCGCAGTAAATACTTACGAATAAACAATCTCGGATAAAAATGAGATTGGAATAATTATCCCTTACCATTGGCCCGATATGCTTCGTACATATCCAAACCTCCTGTATAATGATTTAAATAATTTCATTGACTTATTACAGAATCATATTCATATATATGGTTCACTTATGACTTTATATTACCCGTTCTTTTGTAAATTCATGTTAAAGTAGCGTTTTGGGTAAAATCGTCTCATTTGCCGTTCGTGTTTTAACATGTAATTATTCATGTGATTATTTATAACATGATTAATTAAATAAAGAATATAAAACATGATTTATATATAATATATATTCAGAATATACATATATACAATGGATCGATAAATGGAAAGAAATACACCATTCATGGAGACGGTAGGCCGTACGTACGCATGAACGCTGTTTTCGTTTCCTTATTGAATTGAATGGAATTAAGTAAATGAAATCAATATATATATACATAAAAAGAGTAGAATTATTATTTCATATATTTCATGATTACTTATTATATATACATTATAATCATTCTGCAATGGTTATCATGGAGAGTGAATCTCATTGCGTCGTGGAGACGTTTTTCCGTACGTACCCACGAACGATGATATCATTCCAATGATCATGGAATTGTATTAAATGGTATTTATAATATTAAATAATCAATATAACTTTACAATAATCATATATATTCATTACTTTCACCATTATACCCATACATACAAGGTGGTGGTGGAAAATAGATTACACCACGACGTGGAGACGGTGTTCCGTACGTACGCACGCGCGGTGATTTCGTTTTCTGTAGGATGGATAGATAGTAAAATAGGGTTTTTTCATACACATAATAACATATCAGTATATTATAGAAACTAATGTAATTACTTCTTAATGAAACAACCTATGAATAAGAAGTGGAAGAGGAAATAACGTTGAATGAATCGGTAACAGACATTACCTCTTCTTTGAAGCACATCTTTGAGACCTCCACTTAGGGCACTAAAATTTGTATTTGAAGAAGAACAGAACCTCTAGGATGTTTCTATGGAAGTGGAGAAGAGGATTTTGCAGGGTTTTTTCCAGCATGAATGCCCAAATTTGTGTGAGGAAGGGAGGGAGGAGGTACCCTTTTATAAGGGAGGAGAGGGGCACCTTTGGAAATCTTAAATATATTAATTTATAATAAATATAAAACCACTTAAAAACCACAAAAAATGACTCATATTCAAATATTAGATAATATAAGTTTGTAATATCATCAACCAATATAATTTAGACATGTTAGGAATTTATTTTAAACATTATCAACTTGATTTATCCTTATTTAATCAATTTTATTTTATTTGTGGTAATAAAATTCTAAATTTTAAATGAGAACAAATAATTACTTATTTGTTGTGAATATTCCATAATTGGATAATTGATAACATTTTAGAGCATATAAATTTAAATTTATAATTTTTAAATATTTTTTGTGATTTTTAAACAATTTTATAATATGTTATTTTTATAAAATAACAATAGTGTCAATTCCGACACTATTCAATTCTTTGAATTTAAATAAAATAAATACAGAAGATAAGTTAGAAATTAAATCTATAATAGATTCATAAAATGTCATATGTATCTATAAAATTATTGGATCACATTAAATAGTTCATATAATATTTATTTTATTATTTTCAAAACCATTTATTTGGTTTATCTCTTAATAAAATATATACTACAACATTTCTGAATAATTATTTAATATACTTATTTCATTAATAAAAATTAAAACTAAAATCCTTTGTTTAAGATAAATTTATTTCCTTTCACAATAATACTTGTACTCGATTTTAAAATCTTAAAATCACAATATTTAAATTGTTATATTTATTAAATTATGTAGGTCACAACTTTGGCATCATTTAAAATAAAATATTATAAGTGTCATAATCGCATTTATAAGGATCAAAATGGTCAAATATTATTAAATTGGATGGCTATGGTTTAAATTTACATAACCAATATGTTTTGGTCTGGGGTTTGTGAATTTTATGGTCACTATTAGTTTAATAAAAACTATATTCCTGATTTTTCACTAGATAAACAATTTCTGCATCATTATTGTGTCATAATTAATGATAATTAGTTAATCCCTAAAAAATATAAATAATTTTATATGATGTATATAATTTTATTATCTTTCTGGAGACTATTCATGTTTGAAGTTTCATGAAGTTTATCACTAAATTAAATTTAATATACATATAAGATTTAAGAGAGTTACATTTTGTCACTTTCTTTGGGTTTTAATAATAATTAAGTTATTTTCATTGAAAAAAGTCCATTACATGATTATAATCCGACCCTTAGGTGATATGGGTCTACTTTTATTCATCCAATAGGATTTTTTCAGGTGTTAGTGTAATTTTATAATCTTATATTTACCCTTAATTACCCGATTTACCTTTAACTATGGTAAATAAAATTTACCATAGTTGCTGTTAATAATGAAAAAAAATAAAATGTAGTATTTTAATATAATTTGGACCCACTGATTCCAAATATTGAATCCATTTTTCCAAATTAAGTATATAGAAGTTGCATAAATTAAATTAAAATTAATCCCGTTGTAGAAAGAAAACGGGTTTTTGTTTAAAACATTGCAAAAGATTGAATTTATTTAACCTACGAGTTCATTGTAAAATCAAGGCTAATGACATAAATTATATTAAATGGTAAAAATATATTCTATTTATACTTTAAAACCATTCAATATAATAATTCAACCATATGAATTATTGTGATGAAAAAAGTTGTTTTTAATTAAAATATAGCGTGTTTTTACTATTCATCAAAATATGAAAGTTACCAGAATAATATGAAAAATTTATACAAAGTAAATTTTTATTTCCTGATTCCATAGAAGAATTTTATTGTGTCAGATTGAACTTATAAACATGTCAAAAACTATATTTAATGTGAGTGCACCATCAAAAGGTGACAAAACTGCATTTTTTGAAAATTACTTATTTTACCCGAAATATTTATTTTGTCTTTATACCATGTTCTAGAAAATGTGTAAGATGAATAATAATGTTATAAAATTAAAAATTTAGTTATTAATATTCATAAAGTCTAGTTCATAATAATATTATAATAATATATTGTTGTTTAGTAAAACCCGGTATTGCGTACGACACACTCTATCGAGGAAGGTCGTGATTGCGTGTAATGAAAGCCAAGTCAGGGTTGCGTGTTGTGAAAGAATCCTTCATTGTTTTGTATAACAGAATCCAACCATATTTCATTTATAAATTGAATATATATATATATATACTCAATGTTGCGTAGAATAACTATTATCAAAATTGTGTGTAAAACGATCCAAGAATAGTGTTGTGTATACTGCAAGCTAATACGGTGTTGTGTATGCCGCTAGGTAATCTTGGTGTACTATACAACACAAGACATTAATGAAATTAAAAGAATATTTTTCATAAAATCTCGGGGTGTTACATGGATGCTTACTTTAATACTTGAATGGATTTTTCAACTTAATTTTCATATTGGAATCCTTTGTAGTTAGAAACCCATCAAGTTGTTTCATGTAGAAAAAATCGTCAAGGTTCTTGTTAAGAAAGGATGTTTTGTCATCCATTTTCCAAAACTAATAGTCATGGAATTCCACAATGGGATGTGGAATTTTAACGAATTTCTACATTGAAACCGGTGAAAAGGTTTCATCATAGTAAATACATTGATTCTGTTTAAACCCTTTTGAAACCAGTCACATAATATAGGTACTAAATTTTCCTTCCATTTCCATTTTCTTCTTGAGTGCCCATTTTTTAACTATAGGCTTTACATCCACTAGATGATCTACCAAAATCCAGTAATGGTTTTGTTAGTTGGAATTCATTTCATAATTCATGGCATCCTTTCACAAGGTATCATTATGACACTTACTTCTTCCTTGTATGTTAGAAGATCATTATTATCAACTAATAATGAGTCACCATCCTTTGTTACAATAAAACCATATTGTTCTAGTTCTATTACCTCTTTTGTACTCATACATAGTTCTTGTGTCTCTGGAATAGTTTCATCCTACATGGGGCATTGTGGAATTTGATCTTGTACCAGCTCTACTGTTCCCTTAACCTTGACTTAATTGATGTTTATCTCTCTCCTACTATATATTTTGTAGATTTTATCCATCTCAATTAATATATTATTTCAGGAAACTATAAATTTTTTTCCAGTTGGTCATAAAGTTAATATCCCATTATTTTCTTTGTGTATACTATATAGGTACACATTTTTCCACTAGGTGGAAGTTTGATACCTAAATAAGAAATAAAAACACATTGCTTTCCCACAAAATTAACTTTGACAACATGGTTTTTATTTCACTCCAAAATTCATATAGGATACCATTTATCAATTTATTTGGTACTTGGTTAAGTATATATGCCACTATTTTTAATTTATATCCACATATAGATAATTGTAGTCTCACATGAGTCATCATTAAACTCACCATGTCCATCAATTGCAGTTTCCCCTTTATCTTACACCATTCATCTAAGGCTTTTAAGGATGAGTGAGTTGGGATTGGATCCCAAACTACCATAAGTAATAAATGAAGTCTTGATTAATATATTTTCCACCTTAGTATGACCAGAGTTTCTTAATCTCACTACCATTATGGTTCTCAACTTCATTGTTGTATTCATTGATTTTATCAAAAGCATTAGACTTATACCTCATTAATTAAATATTTCTATATATAATAAAATCCTGAGTAAATGTTATGATGTATGATTATACACAGCTATTGTTAATAGGAAATGTTCCACACACATCATTATGAACTAAATCGAAAATATCCTTATCCCTTTCACCATTCCCATTATATTAGGATTTGTCCATTTTACCTTGTAAAATCGTGTTTCATACACCACATGGTTTATGTTCGAAAGAATATAAATATACATCTTGATGTAATTTTCTCAAGTTTATTTCATTTATATACCCTAACTGATGATACCAAAGTTGAGTTTAGTATAAATCATGTGAAGAAATTTTTTTATCTAGTTCCATTACCTGGTTCCTGAAATCCATCAAATAAAGACAATTATACTAATGTGAATTACCAAAACAATTTATATCATTATAAAATAAGAAAAACTTATTGAACATTTTTAAAATTTATCCATAAAAATCTAGTCTTGATACATAAATAATGTTTTTGATACTGTAGGATCCTAATAACAATCCTTTAAAAACAATATCATTCAAATTGGTAATGTTAGATAGTAGTCCCTAGTAGCTACAAACATATGTTTTTTCCCATTGGCTTCTCATAGATCTACCTCCCCGGAGTCAATTTTCTTGAATCATCTTGTTTACTATATTTTAATACATAAGTGAGAACCATAAGATATATCTAATACAATATTTGTAGAAATAGATAAATTTCACTCGATAAAAAATGAACCTGAAGCCTCCCCTTGCTTCTTTAGATGGGTGAAATTTTTCATGTAGTGGCCCCTCTTTCCAAATGTGAAGAAGACAACACCCCATTAAGGAATAGTTGGGGAACCCTCTCCATGTTTACATTGAAACATTTCTATTGAAATAACAAACTGTTCTTGTCTAGGTCTCTCCCCGTAAAGACCATAGTGGTTCTGAAGCATGCAATACACATATATGATTTTGTGTGACATTATGAATTGCATTGATATACAATAAATCCTCAAACATTTAATGTCAATCCCATCATTCATATTTTTATCATAGACTAGGATCTCTTAATCAATAACCACATGAGAATACAGATCAGGCATTAAGGATTCTAGCATGTAAGATTTATATTCATGGTGTTGAACGACCCAAAAGTGTCTAAACCAATCATAGAATTTACTTTCTATTATAGATTTTATTTATCCAAAATCTATCATTGGAATAGTGTAGATGGTGATATTTTCATTTTAATATAAAATTATTATATTATTTGATTAGAACATATCTTGATTAAATATTATGTGAGAATTAATAAGTTAATTACTTTTAATAAATGTACTACTATTTTATGTGGACCCAATAACATTCAACAATATAATCTATCCATTAGATCTTGTTTCATTAGATCGATTTTAAGTTTCATCATACCAATAATCTTAAAAAATAGGAAAAAGAATGCAACTTTTTTAGTTAGAGTTTCAAGATGGACTGATAAGGTAAATATTAAAAATATTACACCATTAGATAGAGAAGAATGTTTTCTTGAAAATTGAATAGTGTTGCAATAAATAGAGAACAATGGTCTAAATCATATTGAGCTGAGAAGCATCTTATGACAACCCATCGAATGGAGACCCATTATATTGATGGAATATCGAACAATGTGTCACGACCCGTCCTCGGGACCCGTGTCGTGACTACCCCAACCCCGCCTTCTATAGGCCAGGGGCTGGCGACTAGCACCAATGCGTAAATCCCGGTAAAAAGGGAAGGCATTGCCTTTGTAAGGTAAACAAGAACCACATAGTAAGCAAGAGGAAAAGTAAACACTAAGTAAAAACAGAGTACAGATGAAGGATACAGAAAATTAAATGGGCCAGTATACAAACCCAAACTGAATGTAAAGTACAACTCGAAAGGGAAAACAACAACTGAATGTAAAAGGCCGCTACACCGAGCTGTCCACTGGAAATCCCACCTGAAGGGTGAGTACAGATAGCTCCACTGCTCCTCGGGTCCCGCCGTCCACTCCGAGTACGTCCCGCCCAGTGGTCCACCTCCATGTATCGTCCTGCTCTGCTAGCCTCAACCACGATCAACATTGTCCATCCTCTGCAACCAACACAATGTAGTGCGGGCATAGCCCGTGCATGGGTGAGTACAAGCTACTCAGTAGGGACCCCGAGACCCCTGAAGGTCTCCCAAAATCCACAAAGGATAAAACACAAAGTAAAGATACAATCACGAAGTAACAACCGACATTACTTAGGTATATGCCAATACATATACCTAATTCATCATTTCAATACGCTCCAACCTCCGAGCCCATGCACAACTCAGTCCACACAGGAAAGTATACATATTCCGCACAGGAAAGAAAAACGCAATCCACACAGGAAGGTAAACAGTATTCAGCTCACATAGGTATACTTCATCGAAAGACGATAGAGGTGATCCCTGATTCATCTATGTCGTCGGACCCACAAAGGATTGATAGGTACTAACCCCTGCAAAGACACACACAGGATCGGGCCCACACAGGACCTGTAGGGGCTGGTTCACACAGGACCGCTGAGCGCTGATCCACACAGGATCGGTAGCACTGATCCACACAGGATCGCTGAGTGTTGTAGTTGTTGTCATCGAATCCACTAAGGATCTCTTCACAGTCATCGTAGTCACAGTAGCAGTCGCAGTAGTAGTCGCAGCCAGCTCTAGATTTCCCGCACACAACAAGCTCGTTCGGGAGGGTCCGCTCCACAAGTTGAGAGGCTGATACATCAACTCTCACAAAGTCCAGAGTTGATGTATCCAAAAGTTTTGTATCATCATCATGAACTCAATGCAATAGACGACACGTCAATCGGACTCCCGGTCTGGGAGTTATCAGATTTTTCGTTCTAGGGGAACAGTTGGTTTTTAAGGCAAAACCAACCCGACCGTACTCCACCTGCATCCAAAACTCGGGCGGAGTATACCAAAAGATCCGTCTAACTAAGAAGAACTCAACAAAGCTGATGATACGTCAATCGGACGTCCGTAGGTCAAGATATGAGCGTCTCCGCTCTGAGGGCCCGGTTGGTTTCGTGTATGTACCAACCCGGCTGAACTCAAAGCATTATGAACCCTTGAGTGCGATATACCGAAATGACTGTCTCGATCCAAGGATCATGTTGCCGCTGACGGTGCGTCATTCGGAGATCCTTAGTTTGAGTTATGGGCATTTGAACCCAAACCGTTCGGTAACGGGGGTTTCGGGCCCGGGCCGACCTGGCCCGAGACCCCCCGGTTGGCCCAAACCAGGTCGACCCGCCCCGGACAGGGTCGACCCGGCCCGGCACGGCCCATCCCAGCTCGGCGCGGCGCGGCGCGGCGCGGACTGGCCTGGCGGACCGGCCAGGCGCTGGTCCAGCGCAGCACGCTGGGCGTGCTGCCAGCTCGGCTTCGGCCGACCTGATTCAGAAACGGGGGGGGGGGGGGCCTGTCACCCCTTTGTGAAACCGTTCCCCCCCCTCATGATGGGGGGCCTTTTTGCTGGTCGGGGAATTAAATTCCTCCTGTTCATCTCCCTTCCGGCCAGCCCGACCTGGGCGGCCGGTTCTTCCTCAACGGGACCGGCAAGGCCAGCCCCCTTCCGGCATCCGACACCGGCGGCCCGGCTAGCCGCCGGTCATCTTGTTCCGCCATGGCCCGGAACTAGCTGCACCCATCATCGTCCGGAGGGGTGCGACGGCATCGCGATCCTCCGCCGCGGCCCCGCTCCGGCCGCGGCACCTTTGATTTCTTTTGAAGCGGCGCGACGACGTCGCGTTCTTGAATTTCATTCCACGGCACGGCGCGACAGCGCCACGAAATAATTGTCGTGCGATTCCTGCGTGGTGCGACGTCACCATGACATCCCGTTCCATCCGCAACGAAACAAATATGAACATAGGAGGGGGTTTCGGCCGTGTTTGTGCGTTCCGCCCCCCCTCTCGTTAAACGATAACATTTATTTGTTATCCTCGAAGTTCGACATTCTAGAATCAAGAATGGAAAAATTGAATAAAACAACCACAATCCCCTACCTCGGTTTCAAGAACAGAGGTCTTCAAAGAGCCGCGGGAGACGAGCATCACGGAGGTCGGGCGTCGTTCCGTCTAGGATGGTGGGATAAGAGCTCGGTGAAGTCGAGCCGAGACGTCACTCTCTGAATACTTCGTAGGCAGCGGTGCTTCCCTTCCTTGCTCTGGTTGAAGATGGTCGGAGGTGTTGCTTCACGTTCTTTGTAAACGTGGAACGTTCTTCCCCGAGAGGTTGAAGGTCTTATAAAAGATCTTCTCCACTCCTTAGTTCTCCCCACAAAGTTTATTCCAACCCAAAGAGAAGAATAGAATCTCTCATTTTAATGTTGGCAAAATGAAATTAAAAGAATTCAAACACTCAAAATAATTAATTATGTTGGTTTAATTAATTAAATGTAAAGTGTTGGCAAGAGTTTCTAATGATTGAAATTCAATTAAACCACACCTAACTCACCTAATTAATTAAACATGTTGTCTAATTAAAGTGGGAGTTGTGGGGAGTTTTGAGGGGAGTTTAGGAGTTAGGCTTCATGTGGGCCCCACCACAGTTAATTCTCTAAAGGGAGGTTAAGTGGATGTGGGTCCCACCTCAAACTCCCTTTGGGAGGATATAACCAACATGGTTAAAAATAAAACGTGTTTACACATTTTATTTAACTTCATTTTAATTCCCCCAAAAACTAACTCTCAACCTGCATAAAACGCAACCTCGGAAAAGGCCTCAAGCGAATATCAACGCTGCGAGTTCATCGGTGCTCTCAGAATTCGATTTCGGGCATCGGTTCAAAAGATAGAAATTCCCACCCGTTCGTTCACTGATCGTACCCGAGCCACACTTCGATAATTGATTCCGGGCACACCGGGCCTCAGAATCAGGTGCCGTTAGAAACCGTGCCCTTGTAAAACTCCAAAGAAAATTAAGAAATAATTTCCCTTGAATTTTACGGGTCTTTATATTACTCCCACCTCGGGGCTTTACGTCTATGTAAAGATACATCAAAACTAGGGAAACAAATGAGGGTACTGAGCACGCATCTGAGCCTCCCGCTCCCAAGTGCTCTCCCGGAGATTCTCATGCTGCCATCTGATGCACACTAGAGGAATCGACCGTCCACGTTAGGACCCGCTCCTGTCGATCCTCGATCTCCACCGGAACCTCCGTAAAAGTCGCCCCATCGTCAACGTCCAGCACCCCATGGTCTATGATGTGCATCGGGTCGTGCACGTATCTCCTCAGCTGAGACACGTGGAAGACGTCGTGCACCCGATGCAACTAAGGTGGTAGAGCCAGGCGATAAGCCACCTCGCCAATCCTACTGGGGACCTGGAAGGGTTCGATGAAGTGCAAAGATAACTTCCTGCCTCGCCCAAATCGCTGTATACCACGTCGAGGTGAGACCCACAAGAAGACGTGGTCACCGTCCTCAAACTCCAGTGGCATCCGCCTCCTATCAGCATAAGACTTCTGCCGGCTCTGAGCTGTCCTCATCCACTCTTGAATGACCTGGACCTTCTCTATTGTGGCCTAGACTATCTCTGGTCTCAGAAGTGCTGACTCCCCAGGGTCTGTCCAGTACAAAGGAGATCTTCAAGGTCGGTCGTACAATGCCTCGTATGGTGCATCCCGATGGTGGAGTGGAAGCTGTTGTTGTATGAAAACTCCACCAAGGGTAGGTGGTCCTCCCAGGTACGACCAAAGTCGAGGACACATGCGCGGAGCATGTCCTCGAGAGTCTTAATGGTCCTCTCCGTCTGACCATCCATCTGAGGATGAAAGGCTGTGCTCAGACGTAGCTGCGTCCCGAATGCCTCCTGCAATCCCTTCCATAGCCGGGAAGTAAAACGAGCATCTCCATCGGAGAGGATAGATGATGGAACACCGTGAAGTAGAACAATCTCCTAAACATAAATACGTCCCAGGCTCTCCACTGAGCCCTTCTCTCTGATGGGTAAGAAGTGTGACGATTTGTTGAGCCGGTCGACAATCACCCAGATAGAGTCGTGACCTCTGGAAGTGCATGGATGTCTAGTCATGAAGTCCGTAGATATCCCATCCCACATACACTCCGGGACCTCCAAGGGTTGTACCAAGAATTCTGGTACCTTGTGCTCAGCCTTCACCTGCTGGCAGGAGAGGCATCGGGAAATGAACTCTGCCACAGCCTTCTTCATGCCTGGCCACCCGTGATTTCGTCTGAGATCCTGGTACATCTTCGCCACTCTGGGATGTACCGCCAAGGGAGAAGTGTGAGACTCTCTCAGCACCTCCTCCCATAATGCAACTGGTACCATGGTACGTCCTCTGAAAAGGATGTCGTTCTCTACTCCAAAGGAGAAACCATTAGGTTCCTGTCCTGAGGATATCTGCGCACGCCGCGTCTCACAGTCAGCATCCCCACGCTGTGCCTCTCTGACCCACTGTAGAAGTGGAGGAGTGACTGTGAGAGACTGAAGGAAGGCTACTCCATCTCTATCCATGATGGATATCTGCAAAGAGGCTAGCTGCTCTATCGCCTCCTCAAGTAGCTGAATGCCCATCCTCCTACTGAGGGCATCAGCTACTACGTTCCCCTTCCCATGAGTATAGACTATCTCAAAGTCATAGTCCTGGAGAAACTCGATCCATCGCCACTGTCTCAGGTTCAGATCCTTCTTAGAGAAGATGTACCTAGGACTCTGGTGGTCAGAAAAGACAGTAAAGCGCTCGCCCATCAGATAGTGTCGCCACGTCTTCAGGGCGAAGACCACTGATGCTAACTCCAGGTCATGGGTAGCATAGTTTTGCTCATGCGGCCTCAACTGATGTGATCCATAGGAGATCACGGCCCGCTCTTGCATCAGGACACAACCGAGTACGGTCCCTGATGCATCGCAGTAAACTACGTATCCTACTCCCTCCTCGGGCAACCTCAAGATAGGTGCATTGGTCAATCTCTGTCTCAACTCCTGGTAGCTCTGCTGACATCTGTCTGACCACACGTAGGATTTACCATTCTTCGTCAAAGCTGAGAGTGGTGCCACAACTCTAGAGTAGTCTGGAATGAATCTCCAGTAGTATCCAGCAAGTCTCAAGAAACACTGCACCTATGTCATGCTCATGGGTAGATCCCAAGTTAACACTGCCTCGATCTTCGCAGGATCCACAGCAACTCCCGCCTCAGAGATGACGTGTCCCAAGAAGTGGACCTCATGTATCCAGAACTGGCACTTCGAGATCTTACCATAAAGCTAGTGCTCTCACAGTGTGTCCAGTAAAACCCGTAAGTGGTAGGCGTGCTCCTCCTTATTCGTCGAGAAAATCAAAATGGCTTCGATGAAGACCATGACAAATCAATCGAGGTATGGCTGAAAGATCCCGTTCATGAGGGCCACGAACACTGCTGGAGCATTGGTTATGCCAAATGGCATAACCACGAACTCATAGTGGCCATACCGACATCTGAAGGTCGTCTTCTGCACGTTCTCGTCTCTAACTCTGAGCTGATGATAGCCTGACCTGAGGTCTATCTTCGAGAACCACCATGCTCCCTTGAGATGATCAAAGAGGTAATAAATCCTTGGTAGCGGATACTTTTTCCTCATTGTCACCTGGTTCAGGTGATGATAGTCAACATAAAGTCGCAAGCTCCCGTCTGCCTTCTTGGCGAAAAAAATCGGGGAAGCCCAGGGTGAAACACTAGGTCGGATGAACCCCTTGCCCTGCAAATCCTCCAACTGTACCCACAGCACACAAAGCTCAGCAGGGGCCATCTGATATTCTAGAGTCGATATCAGGGCTGTCCCGGGGTACAGGTCAATATAAAAGTCTACCTCTCTGCGAGGAGGTAGTCCTGGAACATCGTCAGGGAAGACGTCCGCCAACTAATCCACCACTACAGGAAAACCAGGACTCTGCACATCAACTGCTCCTAGGATGATGCTAGCCAACTGATTAGTGATGGGCTGCCCTCTCCTCTGAGGAAATCCATCCTGTGCTGCAAAAGCTCCCTTCTCGCCGGTGAAGGTGAACCTACTCCCACCAGTGCACACAAATCGCACCTTGTGCCAAAAACTGTCAATCTGTGCATGGACCATAGATAACCAATCAATGCCCAAGATGACATCATAAGGCCTCGACGCTGCTACATGAAGATCCCAGCCGAAGCTTTCGCCTCTGAGAGTAAGCTCACACTGCCGGCAGTAGTGCGTAATCATCGAGTCTACTCCTGTAGGAGTCTCTAGCCGTAAGGATCGAGCCAACGGCTCTGTCGGAATCTCCGAGCTCCGAACTAGGGCAACGGCTATGAAAGAGTGACTCTCTCTTATGTCTATAAGTTCTGCAGAAAAGGTGGAATAGACACAGATAGTACCTCGAATCATATCGGACACGTCGCGGTCGTAGGCCTCCGATGCCTAGAGCTGTGCCTGTCTCTGTCCGCCAGCTCCCTGTGGTCAGGGTGGACCTCCTGTTCGTGGTGGTGGTAGAGCCTCAAAGCGTCGCCCACCACCTGCTGCTCGGACAGATCCTCTGCCTCATCCACCTCCTCCCTGCGGACCGCTATAGTCGACCCTCTACCTCTGCCTTTGTGGTCCCTCAACCGTCTGCTGCTCCTCAGCACGGTGGCTCGGGCAGTCACGAGCCATGTGGCCCTACCGCCGCACGAGTAGCACTGTCTACCTCTCGAAAGACTAGCTCCGCACTGTGTGCCCCGCACTGCTAAGCCAGTGTCCTGAGGTCGTTTGCCTGAGGGTCTGGTCTTTCTGGACCACTGAGTCATCCGTCGACTGCCTTCTGCAGATGACTCTGCCACGTGCCGCCCTGCGGTGGGTCTCGGCGCTGGTGTAGACTCAGAAAGAAAGCTCTCGATCAAAACGTCCCACTCCAGTACTCTTGTCTGAGTCGGTATGCTGAGGGAGATCAGTGATGCCCTAATCTCGTGTCTCAAACCCTGCTCAAAGGTCTGGGCCCGGAAGAATGGGTCTCGTACCATGTCGGTCGAGTAGCGCGAGAGATCAGTAAATATCGCCAAGTATTGACCGACCGCCATGCTGCCCTACCACAACTGAATAAGCTTCTGAATGCGCACCGCATGGAGGGTGGTTGGGACGAACTCCGAGCAGAAGAGGCTATCAAAGTCCTTCCAAAGTAGAGATGCCTCATTGTGCACTTGGAGAATCAAGCTCCACCATCGGCCCACTGCTGCGTGTAGTAGGCTCGCAGCGAGGATCACCATGAGGTCTGCTGGTGTCCTCACTAGCCTGAAAACAAGTACGAATGCCTCTAGCCAGTCCTCGGCTGCCTGGGGGTCCGTCTCCCCACAAAACCTAGGCGATCGCTGGCTCTGAAACTCATGCAGTGCGCTGAGGCGACATGAATCGTCAGTAGCTAGTGCTGGAAGTGTCGTGGGCTCGGCGTGTAAAGTTACCGCCGGTGCCACTGCTGAACAAGGGCCCTGCACCGAGGCCTCGTCGCTCGATGGGATGTCATCACGCTTGACTCTCGGAACACTAACTGGCTGCCGTCATGGGGCCATCCTGAAATGGAAACAGGTTCGCCACGGTCAGAACAGTATACTCGGTGAGCTGATATAAAGAAATCACAATGAAAACTTTGAAACACACAAGAAATCAATGTTTTCGTGCATTAAGTCGAAAATCAGAAGTCAGGGACCAGGTGTACGGATACGTCAGTCGCCGCACCAATACTGGACTCCCTGGACTGATAACCACACTCAATACGCTAAACATTATTGCTTCACATAGAAAAGATCAGAGTTCGTGGTAGAACCGAACTCCTCTGATACCAATTTGTCACGACCCATCCTCGGGGCCCGTGCCGTGACTACCCCATGCCCGCCTTCCATATGCCAGGGGCTGGCAACTAGCACCAAGGTGTAAATCCCGGTTAAAAGGGAAGGCATTTCCTTTGTAAAGTAAACAAGCACCACAGTGTAAGCATGAAGAAAAGTAAACACTATGTAAAAACAAAGTACAAATGAAAGTGCAGAAAATTAAATGGGCCAGTTTACAAACCCAAACTGAAAGTAAAGTACAACTCGAAAGGGAAAACAACAACTGAAAGTAAAAGGCCGCTACACAGAGCTGTCCACTGGAAATCCCACCTGAAGGGTGGGTACAGATAGCTCCACTGCTCCTCGGGTCCCGTCGTCCGCTCGGAGTACGTCCCGCCAAGTGGTCCACCTCTAGGTACCGTCCTGCTCTGCTAGCCTAAACCATGATCAACACTTTCCGTCATCTGCAACCAACACAACGTAGTGTGGGCATAGCTCGTGCAGGGGTGAGTATAAGCTACTCAGTAGGGACCCCGAGACCCCTGATGGTCTCCCAAAATCCAAAAAGGATAAACCACAAAGGAAAGATACAATCACGAAGTAACAACCGACACTGCTTAGGTATATGCCCATACATATACCTAAGTCATCATTTCTATATGCTCCAACCTCCGAGCCCATGTACAACTCAGTCCTCACAGGAAAGTATACGTATTCCACACAGGAAAGAAAAACGCAATCCACACAGGAACATAAACAGGATTCAGCTCACAGAGGTATACTTTTTCGAAAGACGATAGAGGTGATCACTGATCCATCTAAGTCATCGGACCCACAATGTATCGATAGGTACTAACCCACGCAAAGACCCACACAGGATCGGGCCCACACAGGACCTCTAGGTGCTGGTTCACACAGGACCGCTGAACGCTGACCCACACAGGATCGGACCAAAACAAGATCGGTAGCACTGATCCACACAGGATCGCTGAGTGCTGGAGTCATCGTCGTCGAATCCACTAAGGATCTCTGCACAGTCATCGTAGTCACAGTAGCAGTCGCAGTAGTAGTCGCAGCCAGCTCTAGGGTTCCCGCACACAGCAAGCTCGTTCGGGAGGGTCCGCTCCACGAGCCGAGAGGCTGATACATCAACTTTCACAAAGTCCAGAGTTGATGTATCCAGAATTTCGGTATCGTCAACAGGAACTCAATGCAATAGATGGCGCGTCAATCGGACGCCCGGTCTGGGAGTTATCGGCTTTTTCGTTCCAGGGGCCCGATTGGTTTTTAAGGCAAAACCAACCCGACCGTACTCCACCTGAATTCAAAACTCGGGAGGAGTATACCAAAAGAACTGTCTCACTAAGAGGAACTCAACAAAGCTGACAGTATGTCAATCGGACGTCCGTAGCTCAAGATATGAGCGTTTCCGCTCCGAGGGCCCGGTTGGTTTCGTGTACGAACCAACCCGGCCGAACTCAAAGCATTCTGAAACCTTGAGTGCGATATACTGAAACGACCGTATCGATCCAAGGATCGTGTTTCCACTGACAGCGCGTCGTTCATAGATCCGTAGTCTGAGTTATGGGCATTTGAACACAAATCGTTCGGTAACAGGGGTTTCTGGCCTGGCGGACCGTCCAGGCTCCGGTCCAGCGCAGCGCGCAGGGCGCGCTGCCCGCTCGGCTTCAACCGAGCTGATTGAGCAACGGGGGGGCGCCTTCCCCCCCTTTGTGAAACCCCCCCCCCCCTCATGATGGGGGGCCGTTTTGCTAGTCGGGGGATTTAAATTCCCCTGGTTCTTCTCCCTTCTGGTCGGCCCGACCTGGCCGACCGGTTCTTCCTCAACGGGTTCGGAAAGGCCAGTCCCCTTCCGGCTTCCGACATCGGTGGCACTACTGGCTGCCGGTCATCTTATTTCGCCGTGGCCCGGAACCAGCTGCGGCGTTCTTCGTCCGGAGTGGTGCGACGGCACCGTGCCCCTCTGCCGCGGACCCGCTCTGTCCGCGGTGCCTTTGATTTCATTTGTCGTGGTGCGACAGCGTCGCGTTCTTGAATTTCATTCCACAGCGCGGCGCGACGGCGCCGTGCAATAATAGCCAGGTGATTCCCGCATAGTGCGACGACACCACGCCATCCCGTTCCATCCGCAATGAAACAAATATGAACATAGGAGGGGGTTTCGGCCTTGTTTGTGAGGTCCGACCCCCCTCTCATTAAACGATAACATTTATTCGTTATCCTCGAAGTTCGACATTATATAATCAAGAATGGAATGATTAAATAAAACAACAACAATCCCCTACCTCAGTTTCAAGAACAGAGTTCTTCAAAGAGCTGCGGGAGACGAGCGTCGCGAAGGTCGGGCGTCGTTCCGTCTAGGTTGGTGGGAGAAGAGCTCGGTGAAGTCGAGACGAGACGTCACTCTCTGAATACTTCGTAGGCGGCGGTGCTTCCCTTCCTTGCTCCGGTTGAAGATGGTCAGAGGTGTTGCTTCACGTTCTTCGGAAACGTGGAACGTTCTTCCACGAGAGGTTGAAGGACTTCTAAAAGTTCTTCTCTTCTCCTTAGTTCTCCCCACAAAGTTTATGCCAACCCAAAGAGAAGAATAAAATCTCTCATTTTACTGTTGGAAAAATGAATTCAAAAGAATTCAAACACTCAAAATAATTATTTAAGTTGGTTTAATTAATTAAATGTAAATTGTTGGGAAGAATTTCAAAAGATTGAAATTCAATTAAACAACACCTAACTCACCTCATTAATTAAACATGCTGTCAAATTAATGTGGTAGTTGTGGGGAGTTTTGAGCGGAGTTGAGGAGTTAGGCTTCATGTGGGCCCCACCACACTTAATCCCATAAAGGGGGGTTAAGTGGATGTAGGTCCCACCTCTAACTCCCTTTGGGAGGATATAACCAACATGGTTAAAAATAAAATGTGTTTCCACATTTTATTTAACTTCATTTTAATTCCCCCAAAACTAACTCTCAACAAGAATAAAACGCAACCTCGAAAAAGGCCTCCTTAAGCGAATATCAGCGCTGCGAGTTCATCGGTGACCTCAGAATTCGATTCCGGGAACCGGTTCAAAAGTAAGAAATTCCCGCTCGTTCGTTCACTGAACGTACCCAAGCCAAACTTCGGGAACTGATTCCGGGCACACCGGGCCTCAGAATCAGGTGCCGTTAGAAACCGCGCTCTTGTAAAACTCCAAAGAAAATTAATAAAAAATTTCCCTTGAATTTTATGGGTCTTTACATTACTCCCACCTCGGGGATTTACGTCTAAGTAAAGATACATCAAAACTAGGGAAACAAATGAGGGTACTGAGCACGTATCTGAGCCTCCCGCTCCCAAGTGCTCTCCCAGAGATTCTCATGCTGCCATCTGATGCGCACTATAGGAATCGATCATCCACGTTAGGACCTGCTCCTGTCGATCCTCGATCTCCACCAGAACCTCCGTAAAATTTTCCCCATCGTCAACGTCAAGCATCCCATGGTCTATGATGTTCATCGGGCCGTGCACGTATCTCCTCAGCTGAGACACGTGGAAGACGTCGTGCACCCGGTGCAACTGAGGTGGTAGAGCCAGGCGATAAGCCACCTTGCCAATCCTGCTGAGGACCTAGAAGGGTCCGATGAAGCACGATGATAACTTGCCGCCTCGGCCAAATCTCTGTATACCATGTCGAGGTGAGACCCACAAGAAGACGTGGTCGCCAACCTCAAACTCCAGTGGCCTCCTCCTCCTGTCAGCATAATACTTCTGCCGGCTCTGAGCTGTCCTCATCCGCTCTTGAATGACCTGGACCTTCTCTATTGTGGCCTAGACCATCTCTGGTCCCACAAGTGCTGACTCCCCAGGGTCTATCCAGTACAAAGGAGATCTACAAGGTCGGCTGTACAACGCCTCGTATGTTGCATCCAGATGGTGGAGTGGAAGCTGTTGTTTTACGCAAACTCCACCAAGGTTAGGTGGTCCTCCTAGGTACGACCAAAGTCGAGGACACATGCGCAGAGCAAGTCCTCGAGAGTATTAATGGTCCTCTCCGTCTGACCATCCGTCTGAGGATGAAAGGCTATGCTCAGACGTAGATGCATCCGGAACGCCTCCTACAATCCCTTCCATAGCCGGGAAGTAAAACGATCATCTCGATCGGAGACGATAGAAGATGGCACATCGTGAAGTCGAACAATCTCCTAAACATAAAGACGTCCCAAGCTCTCCACTGAGACCTGTTCTCTGATGGGTAAGAAGTGTGCCGACTTGTTGAGCCGGTCAACAATCACCCAGATAGAGTCATGACCTCGGGAAGTGTATGGAAGTCCAGTCATGATGTCCAAAGATATCCCATCCCACTTCCACTCCGGGACCTCCAAGGGCTGTACCAAGTCTTCTGGTACATGGTGCTCAGCCTTCACCTGCTGGCAAGTGAGGCATCGGGAAACGAACTCTGCCACATCCTTCTTCATTCCTGGCCACCAGTGATGTCGTTTGAGATCCTGGTACATCTTCGCCACTCCGGGATGTACCGACAAGGGAGAAGTGTGAAACTCTCTCATCACCTCCTCCCGTAATGCAACTGGTACCATGGTGCGTCCTCTGAAAAGGATGTCGTGCTCTGCTCTAAAGGAGAAACCATCAGGTGCCTATCCTGAGGATATTTGCGCACTCCGCGTCTCACAGTCAGCGTCCCCACACTGTGCCTCTCTGACCCACTGTAGAATTGGAGGAGTTACTGTGAGAGACTAAAGGAAGGCTGCTCCATCTCTATCCATGATGGATATCTGCAAAGAGGCTAGTTGCTCCGTCGCCTCCTCAAGTAGCTGAATGCCCATCCTCCTACTGAGGGCATCAGCTACTACGTTCCCCTTCCCAGGAGTATAGACTATCTGAAAGTCATAGTCCTGGAGAAACTCGATCCATTGCCACTGTCTCCGGATCAGATCCTTCTTAGAGAAGATGGACCTAGGACTCTGGTGGTCAGAAAAGACAGTAAAGCGCTTGCCCATCAGATAGTGTCGCCACGTCTTCAGGCCGAAGACCACTCCTGCTAACTCCAGGTCATGGGTAGCGTAGTTCTGCTCATGCGGCCTCAACTGACATGATCCATAGGCGATCACTGCCTGCTCCTGCATCAGGACACAATCGAGTACGGTCTCTGATGCATCGCAGTAAACTAAGTATCCTACTCCCTCCTCGGGCAACCTCAAGATAGTTGTGCTGGTCAATCTCTGTCTCAACTCTTGGAAGCTCTGCTGACATATGTTTGACCACACGAAGGGTTTCCCTTTCTTAGTCAAATCTGAGAGTGGTGTCGCAACTCTAGAGTAGTCTGGAACGAATCTCTAGTAGTGTCCATCTAGTCCCAAGAAACTCCGCACCTCTGTCATGCTCCTGGGTGGCTCCCAAGATAACACTGCCTCGATCTTCGTAGGATCCACTGCAACTCCCGCCTCAGAGATGACGTGTCCCAAGAAGTGGACCTCACGTATCTAGAACTGGCACTTCGAGATCTTACCATAAAGCTGGTGCTCTCGGAGTGTGTCTAGTAAATCCAGTAAGTGGTAGGCGTTCTCCTCCTTAGTCATCGAGTAAATCAAAATGGTGTCGATGAAGACCACGACAAATCGATCGAGGTATGGCTGAAAGATCCTGTTCATGAGGGCCACAAACACTGCTGGAGCATTGGTTATGCCGAATGGCATAACCACGAACTCATAGTGGCCATACTGACATCTGAAGGTCATCTTCTGCACGTTCTCATCCCTAACTCTGAGGTGATGATCGCATAACCTGAGGTCTATCTTAGAGAACCACCGTATTCCCTTGAGATGATCAAAAAGGTCATAAATCCTCAGTAGCGGATACTTATTCCTCACTGTCACCTGGTTCAGGTGATGATAGTCAACACAAAGTCGCAAGCTCTCGTCAACCTTCTTGGCGAACAATATCGGGGAAGCCCAGGGTGAAACACTAGGTCAGATGAACCCCTTGCCCTACAAATCCTCCAACTGTACCCGCAGTGCTCGAAGCTCAGCGGTGGCCATCCGATATTCTAGAGTCGATATCGGGGCTGTCCCGGGGTATAGGTCAATATGAAAGTCTACCTCCCTGTAAGGAGGTAGTCCTGGAACATCGTCGGGGAAGACGTCCACAAACTAATCCACCACTACAGGAAAACCAGGACTCTGCACGTCAATTTCTCCTAGGATGAGGCTAGCCAACTGATGAGAGATGTGTTGTCCTCTCCTCCGCGGAAATCCATCCTGTGGTGCAAAGGCTCCCTTCTCACCGGTGAAGGTGAACCTGCTCCCATCGGTGCACACACATCGCACCTTGTGCCTAAAATAGTGAATATGTGCATGGACCATAGATAACCAATCCATGCCCAAGATGATGTCGTAAGGCCTCGACGCTGCTACAAAAAGATCCCAGCCGAAGCTTTTGTCTCCTAGAGTAAGCTCACACTGCCAGCACCAGTGCGTAAACATCGAGTCTACTCCCGTAGGAGTCTCTAGTCGTAAGGAACGAGCCAACGACTCTGTCGGAATCTCCGAGCTCCGAACTAGGGTAGAGGCTATGAAAGAGTGACTCGCTCCTATGTCTATAAGTTCTACAGCAAGGGTGGAATAGACACAGATAGTACCTCGAATCATCTCGGGCGTGCCGTGGTCGTAGGCCTCCGCTGCCTGGAGCTATGCCTGTCTCTGTCCGCCAGCTCCCTGTGGTCGGGGTGGATCTCCTGGTCGTGGTGGTGGTAGAGCCACAAAGCATCGCCCACCACCTACTGCTCGGCCAGATCCTCTGCCTCGTCCGCCTCCTCCCTGCGGACCGCCACAGTCGACCCTCTACCTCTTCCTTGGTGGTCCCTCAACTATCTTTTGCTCCTCGGCACGGCGGGTCAGGCAGTCACGAGGCATGTGGCCCTGCCCGCCGCACGAGTAGCACTGTCTGCCTCTCGAAAGACTGGCTCCGCGCTGTGTGTCGCGCACTACTGAGCCAGTGTCCTGAGGTCGTCTGCCTGAGGGTCTGGTCTGTCTGGACCCATGAGTCATCCGTCGACTGCCTTCTACAGATGACTCTGCCACGTGTTGCCCTGTGGTGGGTCTCGGCGCTGGTGTAGACTCAGCAAGAAAGCTCTCGATCAAAAGGGCCCACTCCAGTACTCCTGTCTGTGTCGGTATGCTGAGGGAGATCAGCGATGCCTTAATCTCGTGTCTCAAACCCTTATCAAAGGTTCGGGCCCGGAAGAATGGGTCCCGTACCATGTCGGTCGAGTAGCGCGAGAGATCAGTAAATCTCGCCGAGTATTGAGCGACGACCATGCTGCCCTGCCGTAGCTGAATAAGCTCCTGAATGCGCACCGCATGGAGGGTGGCTTGGACGAACTCCGAGCAGAAGATGCTCTCAAAGTACTTCCAAAGTAGAGATGCCTCATCGTGCACCTGGAGCATCAAGCTCCACCATCGGCCCGCTGCTACGTGTAGTAGGCTCGCAGCGAGGATCACCATGAGGTCTGATGGTGTCCTCACTAGCCTGAAAACAAGTACGACTGTCTCGAGCCAGTCCTTGGCTGCCTGGGGGACCGTCTCCCCTCGAAACCTGGGCGATTGCTGGCGCTGAAACTCATGCAGTGCGCTGAGGCGACATGCATCGTCAGCGGCTAGTGCTGCAAGTATCGGGGGCTCGGCGGGTAAAGTTACCGCCGGTGCCACTGCTGAACAAGGGCCCTGCACCGAGGCCTCGTCGCTCGGTGGGCTGTCATCACGCTTGACTCTCGGAACCCTAGCTGGCTGCCGTCGTGGGGCCATCCTGAAATGGAAACAGGTTCACCACGGTCAGAACAGTATTCCTGGTAAGCTGATATAAAGTAATCACAAATAAAACTATGAAACACACACGCAATCAATGTTTTCGTGCATTAAGTTGGAAATCAGAAGTCAGGGACGTGGTGTACGGATACGTCGGTCGCCACACCAACATTGGACTCCTTGGACTGATAACCACACTCAATACGCTAAACACTATTGGTTCACATAGAAAAGATCAGAGTTCGCGGTAGAACCGAACTCCTCTGATACTAATTTTTCACAACCCTTCCTCAGGGCCCGTGCCGTGACTACCCCAAACCCGCCTTCCATAGGCCAGGGGCTGGCGACTAACACCAAGGCGTAAATCCCAGTATGAAGGGAAGGCAATGCATTTGTAAAGTAAACAAGCACCACAGAGTAAGCATGATGAAAAGTAAACACTAAGTAAAAACAGAGTATAGATGAAAGTGCAGAAAAGTAAATGGGCCAGTTTACAAACCCAAACTGAAAGTAAAGTACAACTCGCAAGGGAAAACAACAACTGATAGTAAAAGGCCGCTACACCGAGCTATCCACTGGAACTCCCACCTGAAGGGTGGGTACAAATATCTCCACTGCTCCTCGGGTCCTGCCGTCCGCTCCGAGTACGTCCCGCCCATTGGTCCACCTCCATGTACCATCCTGCTCTGCTAGGCTAAACCACGATCAATACTGTCCGTCGTCTGCAACCAACACAATGTAGTGTGGGCATATATCATGCAGGGGTGAGTATAAGCTACTCAGTAGGGACCCCGAGACCCCCGAAGGTATCCCAAAATCCAAAAAATATAAATCACAAAGGAAAGATACAATCACGAAGTATCAACCGACACTGCTTAGGTATATTCCCATACATATACCTAAGTCATCATTTCAATATTCTCCAACCTCTGAGCCCATGTACAACTCAGTCCACACAGGAAAGTATACATATTCCACACAGGAAAGAAAAACGCAATCCACATAGGAAGGTAAACAGGATTCAGTTTATAGAGGTATACTTTTTTGAAAGATGATAGAGGTGATCACTGATCCATCTAAGTCATCGGACCCACAAAGGATCGATAGGTACTAACCCCCGCAAAGACCCACACAGGATCGGGCCCACATAGGATCTATAGGTGCTGGTTCAGATAGGACCGCTGAGCGCTGACCCACACAGGATCGGACCCAAACAGGATCGGTAGCACTGATCCGCACTGGATCGCTGAGTGGTGTAGTCATCGTCGTCGAATCCTCTAAGGATCTCGGCACATTCATCGTAATCACAGTAGCAGCCGCAGTAGTATTCGCAGCCAGATCTAGGGTTCCCGCACACAGAAAGCTCGTTCGGGAGGGTCCGCTCCACGAGCCGAGAGGCTGATACATCAACTGTCACAAAGTCCAGAGTTGATGTATCCAAAATTTCTGTATCGTCAACAGGAACACAACGCAACAGACGGCGCGTCAATCGGACGCCCGGTCTGGGAGTTATCGGCTTTTTCGTTCCAGGGGCCCGGTTGGTTTTTAAGGCAAAACCAACCCGACCGTACTCCACCTACATCCAAACATCGGGAGGAGTATACCAAAAGATCCGTCTCACTAAGAGGAACTCAACAAAGCGGACAGTACGTCAATCTGACGTCCGTAGCTCAAGATATAAGTGTTTCCGCTCCGAGGGCCCGGTTGGTTTCGTGTACGAACCAACCTGGCCGAACTCAAAGAATTTCGAAACCTTGAGTGCGATATACTGAAAAGACCGTCTCGATCCCAGGATCATGTTTCCACTGACGGCGCGTCGTTAAAAGATCCGTAGTCGGAGTTATGGGCATTTGAACCCAAGTCGTTCGGTAACGGGAGTTTCTGGCCTGGCGGACCGTCCAGGTGCCGGTCCGGCGCAGCGCGCAGGGCGCGCTGCCAGCTCGGCTTCAGCTAAGCTAATTGAGAAACGGGGGGGGGGGGGGGGGCGCCTTCCCCCCCCCTTTGTGAAACCCCCCCCCCTCATGATGGGGGGTCGTTTTGCTGGCCGGGGGATTTAAATTTCCCCGGTTCTTCTCCCTTCCGGCCGGCCCGACCTGGCCGACCGGTTCATCGTCAACGGGACCGGAAAGGCCAGTCCCCTTCCGGCTTCCGACATCGACGGCCCTGCTGGCTGCTGGTCATCTTTTTCCGCCATGGCCCGGAACCGGCCGCGTCCTTCGTCGTCTGGCGCTGTGCGACGGCACCGCGCCCCTCCGCCGTGGCCCCGCTCCGTCCGCGACGCCTTTGATTTCTTTTGACGTGGTGCGACGGCATCGCGTTCTTGAATTTCAGTCCACTACGCGGCGCGACGGCGCCGTTCAATAATAGACGTGTGATTCCTACATGGTGCGACGGCACCACGCCATCCCGTTCCATCCGCAATGAAACAAATATGAACATAGGAGGGGGTTTCGGCCGTGTTTGTGCGGTCCGACCCCCCTCTCATTAAACGATAACATTTATTCGTTATCCTCGAAGTTCGACATTCTAGAATCAAGAATGGAAAAATGAAATAAAACAACAACAATCCCCTACCTCGGTTTCAATAACGGAGTTCTTCAAAGAGCTGCGGGAGACGGGCGTCGCCGAGGTCGGGCGTCGTTCCATCTAGGTTAGTCGGAGAAGAGCTCGGTGAAGTCGAGCCGAGACCTCACTCTCTGAATACTTCGCAGGCGGCAGTGCTTCCCTTCCTTGCTCCGGTTGAAGATGGTCGGAGCTGTTGCTTCACGTTCTTCGGAAACGTGGAACGTTCTTCCATGAGAGGTTGAAGGTCTTCTAAAAGTTATTCTGCTCTCCTTAGTTCTCCCCACAAAATTTGTGCCAACCAAAAGAGGAGAATAAAATCTCTCATTTTAATGTTGGAAAAATGAATTCAAAAGAATTAAAACACTCAAAATAATTAATTAAGTTGGTTTAATTAATTAAATGTAAAGTGTTGGCAAGAATTTAAAAAGATTGAAATTCAATTAAACCACACTTAACTAACCTCATTAATTAAAAAAGTTGTCAAATTAAAGTGGGATTTGTGGGGAGTTTTGAGGGGAGTTGAGGAGTTAGGCTTCGTGTGGGCCCCACCACACTTAATCCTCTCAAGGGAGGTTAAGTGGATGTGGGTCCCAACTCTAACTCCCTTTGGGAGGATATAACAAACATGGTGAAAAATAAAATGTGTTTCCACATTTTATTTAATTTCATTTTAATTCCCCCAAAACTAACTCTCAACCCGCATAAAACGCAACCTCGGAGAAGGTCTCCTTAAGCGAATATCGGCGCTGCGAGTTCATCGGTGCCCTCAGAATTTGATTCTGGGCACCGGTTCAAAAGTTAGAAATTCCCGCTCATTCGTTCACTGAACGTACCCGAGCCAAACTTCGAGAATTGATTCCAACCACACTGGGCCTCGGAATCAGGTGCCGTCAGAAACTGCGCTCTTGTAAAACTCCAATGAAAATTTAGAAAAACTTTCCCTTGAATTTCACGGGTCTTTACACAATGTTCATTAGATTGATATTGCTATGGATGTTTCAAGCTATGTTCTGGAAAAGATGATATTGAGAATATCCAATAATTAATGAGACAAGGAGGATGTTTCATGAATAAGACACTATTAAGAGTTTCCTCAAAGATCTAAATAAATATACACAGATGAAGGTGATCCGATATTATTACAGATACAGAGAATAAAATAAATGATCTATATACATTAGATCAGAAATAAATAATGAATGAGCTTTTTAATCTATAGAATAAACTATTACAGAGATGATGTATTCCTACGGGGTATAACAAGAGATGAACAAAATTGTTATATTTATAAAAAAGATAGGGGTATAAGAAACTATGTATGTTGAATTTATTTTCAGTGGTAAATCAACGGGTAGATAGGGGAATTATTACGTGGGGGTGATACATATTCTTGTTCATGCATTTTTAATACTGAAATTATTTAGGACATGAATCTAGTATAGGTGTGATAACTAACATTTTGAGAAGTTTTAATTTGTACTAAACCTTGTAAATAAAATGTTTTGATCTCATGTTAAATTTTATTCATATGAGAGTTTATGTTGAGATTTATATTTTAGTGGACCGTAACTCTAACAGGTTTCAGAGGATATGAAATTTTTCATTACACTGTTAATGAAAATTTCTATCAAATAAAGGTGATATTGATTCATCACTTCACCTATCAATAATCATGCATCGATCTACAAAAATCATGTCTATTATAGTTGATTAATACACATTAGATAAAATAATTGAAATACTTTGTTTTTTCACTAATAACATAACCTCTATCTCTTGAGGTAGTTGTTGATTATTTCTATTCAACATTAATGATATAGAAGAATGTATAAAATTTAAATAAAATTAAACAACATTTATATTTTAATGAATAAATTTAGTATCAATAATTACATCATTTCTAGATCCTCATTAATAGTAGTGAGGACATAAGTCACGTTATTCTATTGGTGATAGTAGTTTTTGTCATTAGTTGTCCCGATGATCCAATCATAGTGTACTAACATTAATATAGTCAATTTTTATTATAGATAAATTATTGGACCATATGTTTAATATTGTTTGAACACGTCCTTTTTTACCATATAATTTATGGATTATACATTTTCATTTCACTTTATTTTATAGTTAAAACATACCTTCATTCCCATGAGGTTGTTCCTATTTTTTTCAACTCACACATATGACATGTTATTTATTTTATTTTCATCCATATATGATATTTATCCTTAAATCCAATATAATTGAAATGTATTCATCTATATTTAACATTATCTCAATGATGCCATTGACAATCATTAATCATTACCACAATATTAAGGTCACAATATACTATTTCCTCAAATAATTAAATGTCTATAATTTCTAGAAAACTTCAATGTATAACAATATCCCAATAAATATGTTTTTAAACTTAATTATATTTTCAATGAAAATACGTGAGGTCTAACTTTAATGAATTATTTACTTTTCATCCTATGATCTGATCGATATTTCTTCTCCTTCATTAAGTCATATAAAATCACTCTATATTTGGAAATTTAAATTTTATGCAGAATATATCATTTAAAATATATTCATAAATTCATCCCACTCCATTAATTTATATATTTATTGTGTATCATATTCATGATTAATTCCCACCAATAATAAACATTCCGATCTATGTGATTAAATACTAATATAACATTATCTTTATCTAATAATTGAATGACATGAAATATATTATAAATGGAATTAACACATTTTTTTTCTATTAGAGGATAATAAGATATTGAAACATGAGAGGATTTAATAAGAAAACCAAAATACACTTGTTTTATATCCAGAGAAGTATGTTTTTCCATGTGACTAATGTAATTAGTTAATTTATGACTCATTTGTGTATGTATAATCATGCAGTTTTATACTCCCACTTTCATCTTATTATGAATCATTTTTTGGAAATTTTTTTATTTACCACTATAATATATTTTTACATAGTTTATTATATTTACATCCATTAATATAATTAGAGGAAAATTACACATGAGAATACAAAAACTCATAGGAATATAATAGGTAAACTATGAAATTGTAAGTAATAAATCATAAATCACATATATACCAGAATGTGTGATTTCATATTTTTTTCATTTTGGTTATTTATGTGAGCCATATTCTCCCATTTTTTTCCTTCGATTATACAAAATTTACCCCATAATTAATATAAAACCCTTTTAATCATTCATTTTTATTGTATTTGTGAATGTAAAAATAAATGTTTCAATTGAATATATTTTTTATATTTAGTATTCATATATTTTTTGGTTCTTAGATTAATTAATAACTTTAAATTTACTCAGTAAAAGGTTTTTGAAACTAATCATCAGTTTTCAAAACAGTTTAGAATTTATTGATGTCCCATTTATGATTGTTGTGAATTTAATTGTGAAATTTATTATATTTTGAATTTTTACATGATTGATACATTTATGAAATGGTTGAATGAAATAAATTAATAAAATAATAATCTCAAAATAAATTAGTTAATGGAATTTATTTTTTATTTTTTTTATGAGAAAATCTATAAATTTTCTACAATCAATGTTTATCATAGTTTTGTAAAGAAGAATGACTAAAGACACCAATATTCCTGACTCAAAATTCATGGTCATTCATTATTACAGAATTCAGGTCCACAGTTCATCAACCCACTACAATGTTACTCTTAATCTATGGTTCACTTGGATGATATCATACCCCTATAATGTTTGATCGACATATCAGACCTGTATAATATTATTGTCTTGACCTACCACATCACATTACATACCTCATAATAAAAATTCATGATACCACATGAATACCATTGAAGATACCACACCATTAAACTTTGATACCATGAAACAACCCTATAAAAGAGACATTACTTTTCTATATGGTTAATTACATCAAGATGAACCTACTACAGATTCTCGAGAAATTTGTCTATTAATCATCAATTTTGAATTAACTAAGTACGACATACTCAACATGTAATAGTTTGAACATTATTATATAGAACAACCACATCCAGTATCAATATACTATTAGAGGCATGCAGAAGATAGGCCATGCAATGACATCCATCCAATACTGAGTATGTTTCTTCGAGGATTTTAGATTAAAACATATGTAAATTTCAAAAAGATAACATCAAACCCACTGAATAATGGGGAATCCTTGTGTTTGAATGAGAGATAAAATGGGTTCCGCCTAATGAGGGATGAATCCCAGATCCACAATGTGTGAGGAGAGAATGATATCATAATGTTACGGAACAATTTTTGAAGTATAGAACTATAAATGATAAAAAAAATCAAATAGATACTGACGTTGCATTCAAACATTGAACCCCAATTGAGGATGCGATAAACAAAGCATGAGTCTCACATAAGGATCATAACTTATTACAGTGACTAAAAGATAGAACTATAACATCCTAGAGTAATTAATCATATCAGAATATAATTCAATTTCTAATGGTGATTTCCAAACAACAGATATGAATAATTGATTTCAACTGTATAACAGAGACATTCAATCAGTCACATGAGTCTATATTCTAGAAAAGTAATTGCGACTGATGATAACTTTCTTTTTGATCATTGGTTATTTTTTGACTACTGGATGATGATTCAAGGAAGGTGGGGGAGGGATTATTTCCCAGAAATGAATATTGAGCTAAAAATACACACCACATCATGTGATAAGTATTAAATGTGATAGGAATTGAATTTCACCTATTTGGTGATGAATGTGTATGAATTTTTGTACCTCATCCAATTTTTTTCTTCCATGGAAGTGGTTTGTCATCAAATAATATTGATTGAATGATAACAAGATGGAAACTAAAATTGGGTAGAAAATGATTGATTATTGAATATAATATGTTGATAAAATAATCTATAGATCTTGAAATTAGTGAAGTAGTCCCAATGAATAAATTTTATCATCAAAGGAATAATATGAAAACTAATCTGAATATGAAATTGAAATTGAAGAAGGTGATAGAGTGGTGTTTAATGAGAGTTCATCGAGAATGAAATATTTCATTTGGAGGTGATTTCGCTTTTTATATGTTCAATGGTGAGATGAATTGTATTTTTTTTCAAACGATGAATAATGTAAAATGAAGAAATCCTAATCAAGAAACATAAGGCTTCACTTTCTTTCTAGAGAATATTTTTACTATGGACTATGTATGGACCTTGTAAAATAATAAACATTCCACATTATGTTTCTTTGATAGACATGACAAAATTAAATTCTAATCATGACCTTTTTTATAATCATCAATTTTTTATGTGATATCGCCTTTTATGAAAACATTATACAAGAAACATGCATAATTTGAGTATATATAAACTAATTATTCTAAAAGGACTACTGAAAGTGACCGTGCATGAAATGTTGTTTTATATTACTAATATAAAACATACCCAGCTAAAAGGATCAAAATATTTGAGATGGATATGAATTTAACATACAAGGAATGAGTATTTATTAGTACTTTAAAATAAATTTTTTTAATATTCTAGATGTTATTGAGTAACCAAATGAATATGTCAAAGTCAGTTCTTCTCATGTGTATAAGACATTGATGTGCACTATTAACCTAAATACATTCTACAAAAATTGCTATTCTATTCACTAAGGACTGTGGCCTCATTCCATGACAACTTGATTTAGGATTAATTTGAATCTTACATCACATCCAAAATTATTTTAATTCAAATTTAATTATATAGTGTTGATATAATAATACACTAATTTTTGAGTCACGGTGATTCACTTTTCCACTTTTTATGACTTCAATATTTAATTGATAATTATATTCTATTCATCTCAATAGAACTATTCAACTCCTTTTAACAATATGTGATTTCTTTTTTCCTATATGAATAAGTAACCTTTTTTTAATTCAAACTATGTTTCATGGACATGCCACAAGTAGATTCATTACTCATAGAGTGTACGAAATGAAATGAACCTTAAGTGACTGGAGTTATTTGATCTCCATTACTGGTGATCATGTAGATTTAAATGATAATTACACCACTCTAATAAATCTAAAATAGCATGGGGAGGGTAGTAAGATTATGTTTCCCATTAACTCTATTGATAATAGTGTATATCAATTGAATAATTATTTATAAAGTTAAAAGGGGGATATCAAGAGTAATGATACTACTATTTAAAATTATTCTATAACTAGATCAATGAAATCTTATTAAAATGACTACTTATATTTACACTAAAACCCTATAAATCAAAATAAAATAACACTCAAATTAGACACTCATCTATAGATAAAAAAGTATATCCCACTATTTTATCATGATATATTGGTTTATAAATTTTTTTGATGATGGCCACAAAATAGGATTCACATCAACCAAGATACAATGTAGGTGATACCAAGGATTAGAATGTAATTTAAAAAATATTCAATGAGCCACCTATTCAAATTAACATAAACGCATTATAATTGATAAAATAATTTAATGATCTCTACCTGATAGACTAATGTGCTTAAAAAATAGCACAATAGGAAATATAAATTTTGATTTCCCAATTAACAAACTACTCCCCATCATCATTCACATCTTCGTATAAGGTTAATAGAGTAAGTGAAAAATTGTATAAAATATTTCCCAAATATAAACAACCACGAATTAACATAATGATCCCAATATAAAAAAAGATTAAATTATTCAAGAACCGAATAATTAGTTGGATTATGAGGATAGATCATGAAATATTAATTTATTACAAAAATTAAATGCTTTTTTCACGAGACTATACCAATAAGAACATGATGTCAATTGGTGAAATCTATAATGGGTTTAGACCTAGAGGAGTTATTGAATACCAAATTTGTTGAATGTACTTCCTATTATATAATATGGTATTTGCCAAGGTCTATTTCTAAAACATCCATCCTAGAGACCTCACAATCAAAGAAGATTCATAGAATGTTTTACTATTGAATTAAATCCATATATGATAGAGTAACCAGATGAATAATGGGATTTATGTAATCAAAAAATATATTGTAGAAACTCTCTATGAGTCTTAAAAGTGATGAATTAACTTGAAAACATCATACCAACATCCATTTTTTGAAGACAATATTTTCATGGTATAAATTTTCTCTAAATTTATGGAAATTTATGTAAACATATAGAATTCATCATCTATATATGAATGGATCAAGAAATCACTTATTTAGTTCTATTATATGGTAGAGTGGATCTCCCAAAATTAAAAAAAAAATTAGAATAATTACAAAAAAAATTGGGGTACAAGAGTTAAAAGGTCCCTACTAACAATTACCAGAGCAAAAAATTTGTAAACTAACCTCTCTTAAGTTATACAAATCATTGAATAAGTATCAAGAAACAAAACCTATTTCACACGCTTTTGTAATCAAATTTATTTACTAATTGTATAACTACACTATTTTTTTTGTGAAATAATTTTATGATACAATATAACAAATACCATATGAGAAACACCATAGAGTATAACAATATTTATTTCTAAAACTCATAATGGTACTAAGAAATGGGATCCAAAAAGATTAATATTCCCATAGAACATTATCCATATTTATAACCACCACCCTATTATAGAGGAAACTGTAAACCGTATGCAATATATAAATAAGGAAAATCTCAAGATCTATTTTGAAAAACATAATAAAACAACTTATTGATTCTAACACTATTGGACATTAAACTTTATGTACATAATTGGTATCACTATTGGGTTTTAAGGACAATACAGTCATGTGATGTTTGTCAAAAATGACTTGAATAGATATTATTAATTTAATATTACTACTAAGTATGTTACTAAAAATAAATTGAAAATTAGCTTCTTCTCACTATGGAGTATAAATTATATTGGAACAAATTAAGAACCCCATATCAATATGCTTCTAGAAGTTCATATCCCACATAACATAATGAATATATCCCTTAAAATTAGTCTCATGAAGTGTAACAATCGATACACCCCCATTTAAGAAGGATAATTTAGTTTAAATGCTGGAATACTCCCATTTACTGTAACCTCCCATCCCTTATAGTGTAAATACATCCATGAAAAACATTGATTTATAGCTATAAAATTTGATTCTAGAGATATTCATAATATTATTAATTAACATTACCTTGTTAGATTCCACCTAAATATTATTAGGGAATGAAAATGTATTAAAGGCATGTGAATCGAGTAGTGGAGATTATAGGGAAATGTTAATATTAGTAAATATTTTTCAACTCTTTTTACCCTATAAATAACTTGAAATTACATTGATATGGGTATATTTACGTTCCATTTAAGCCTAAAACAACTCACTTTTTAAAATGATTTAAATTAATTGGGATCATTGATTAATGTAATAACATGTTCTGTTTCATCTTCCCAGAATATCGGAGAGATCTAAGCCACTATTCATAAATCATTAAAAGCAGAACAAACAAAGTTTGTTGTAGTTATATAGAATTTTCATGTTATTTTATAAGGGGTTTGGATTCATGTTGATTTCTATATTCTGGACATAGAGGATGAAATCAGTAATGTTCATTCCCCTATCATTTTAGGTAATGATTTTCTAAGGATATATAAAATAATATTATATATCAATAATGGGACACATTGAAAGTATTTTTTAGAAAAGCAGTGATTTCAAATTTATTGATTCAGTCGATTATCCCACTGGGGAGAAAACCATGATGACATTGGAATTTTTTGAGATTACATATTATTTAAATGAATAGATTGAAATGTTTGATGAAATAATTGGATTAAGATAATCTTTGTAAATTCCCAACATCATTAATTAATCTATTTTAGAAAATAATTTATGTCATGGAAATTATTTCAGATGATGAAAATTATTTTAAGAAAATAGATATTTATTAGTTACTATAAAACATCATTGAGATTCCTTTATTAAAATTATAGGATACGATAATGGATAAATCTGTGTTTAAAACATAACATTAAAAAACCCAAAACAAGAATTTAATGATCCGCAATCAAACAAAAAAATATTATATAATTAAAAATGAAAAACTACTAGTGATAATCCCCGAACATCATAATACCAATCCAGAGAAACATCATATCGTTATTTTGAAATATAAAATTAGGGAAATATAACAGGAACCAGAAGTGATATTAGGTATTATTAGAACCAAATAAAACACATATTTTTCATTAGGAAATGAATCTAAACATGTTAGAAACCCCCAAATTATGTTAATCAAAGAACAATGGGAAGTTGTCCAAAAATATTTGAATGGATTATAGGAGGAAGATACATAAACTAGATATTTAATTCCTAGTGGGTTTGTACAATTAAAATTGTTCTAAAGAAAACTATTTATACAATTGTAAAAAATTATAACAATAAGTGATTCCCCATAATGATCAAGAATATATGGACAGTTTTTAATTACTATAAAAAACCTGAACCATATTCCTGAAAGGACTACTTAACCATTCCATTAATAGAACAAGTATTTGAGAGGATGAATTGGAAGGGTCATATATATTTATATAGGCATTTTTTTTATTTTAATATTCTTATTGATCTTAAAGACAAGGACATGAACACATTCACCCACCCCATCATAATGTTGTCAATTTTACGGATTTAATTTAGTAATTCTAATTCCATTGGTATCATTTCATAGATAATTGTAATATTTTTTTTGAATTTAATGACATATATTTAGAAGATTCCATAGATTATTCTATTATTTATAGAAAATTATTGGAAACACATCACAATTTTCAATTAAAAATTGTATGAAAATTCATAAAAATTGATTTTGAAATTTTTAAAAATAATTTTCATGTTGTATAAAGAATTTTTCTTAGAAAAAATACTTTTCGTATGATGATATTGATGTTGAAAATTAAAAATTTCATCTGATTTCTACCCAAACATACCACACTATATTGAGGAATATTCAGTCATTTTTTAGCAAAAATGAATTTACCAAATGTTTATTAATTAATTTAGGAAGATTTATTTTCCTCTAGTTATCCACTTAGAAAAGGAAATGATTTTTTAATTTGATGAATCATATATTATATCTTCTAAAAGGATGAATGAAAAATAATTATGATCCCATTTATTCAACCCAACTAACTATAATAAACACTCCAATATACTATGAGATACTTAAATCAATACTATCTGAGTTTTGTTATCATATATTGATTACGGGATCTGATAAATGCTTCCATACACTTCTTAAAACCCAAAAAATTCACAATAAATTATACAATTGTATAAAATGAGTATCGTTCTATTGTTATTTCATTATTATAATTTTGGTTTGAATTTTTTAAGAAGTAATGTAACTTTATTTTATGATAATGAAACCCATAGGAATTATACTATGAAAGATGATGAAAATATAAGGATATTATTATTGATGTTTTTACTATATGAATTAATGTATGAGAACAAGAATATGTAGAGATATGAAAATCATGGTTCTAACAACATGAATATATTACCTCGAAATGATGAAGATGATCCACGCACTACAACAATCCATGATGATTCCTTCCTTGGTAAGAAAATATACAATGTCACCACCATGGCTTTGCCCAAGGATCTGTAAAATTTTCCAGTAACAGAAATGGTAGTCCAATTATTTAATGACTGTCAATAATATAAATTGAAATTTGCATTAATGAATTATATATTGGAGGATCCTTAATTATGGATGATTCTTATTGAATAAGTAATTAGGAGATGTATACCGTTGGGAGAATTCAAATTGATACATTCATCTTCTGATTCACTTAATGTGGAGTCCATTTGGGTCCTCATATAATGGATTTTATTGAATTATAATTGTATTATTTTTTCAAAAAATTCTAAAAAATTGACATAAAATCTATAAATAAATACCTGACTATCATCTCATTGTGGGGAAGGGATTCCAAAAGGCATGAAATTATCCAAAACCATTAATTTCTAGTGAATTATTTCACATTTCCAGATTATAATTTATGGGTTAATTTACTATAACAGTTTGATTTTATAAAACAATGTTAATATTATATTAAATTTCAATGGTGATTAAAGATAATGCAAACAGAAGTAATGAATACAATGATCTCATTAATTTAAAAAATCAAGAAATTTTTTATAAATTCATTGTATCCCAATATATTATATATTAAATGGGAACACAACTCCATAATAAGAATAAAAAATATCCATTGATGAAATATGGTGTTCATTAAAAGACCTCAAAAACATTCCATTAATGAAAAATGTGAAATTATAGGTCTCTAATAGGTAGATTATTTGAATTTTGGATAAAAAAGTTTGACCCAACAGAAAAACTAGATTAATACTCTAGAAGACACATTATCAACATATATGAATACCTACCCAACAATTCTAATAATTTCTCATTATTTTACTCTTTATGGAAAGAACATTTATTTTTCAATTTTTTTAGAATTCATCGATTTTCAGGTCATGATGTACCCAATCTTACAATTTTCATAAATAAATAATGATTATAAAATGATATTTATTATATATAATGAGGAAAAAATAATTTAACATAAATATAATTCAATGATACAAAAGTATGAGTTGATATTTTTTCACGAAAATATCATCCAAAAAACAATCAAAGGAATTTCTTAAAAATTGTTGTTGTTATCATAATAAATAATTATGATTACTGGTAAGAAACATTCCAAATGGAAGAGATGATATATTTCAAGTAATAATATCTAATTTATCACAGTTTATATAAAAATAGGTTAATCAATGTAATCATTCATGTTGAATTGACAAAATGGATAAATGTACTATGAATATTTTTAGATGGAACACATGGAGGAGACCAAAATATTCCTTGGTTCCTTTGTTTAATTGAACAAAAGACTTTTAAATTCTTTTAAACTAATCTAGATACATTAGATATTATGTCATTTTTTCCTAAAAAATATTAATTGAAATTGTAATTTTACTTGAGATATATGTGGGGGATTAGAAAAATATACATAGGAAGTAAACTCCTTTGCATCTTTTAATTAATTTATGATTCGTTTCGTATTGAAAAAAAATATATAACTCAAAATATTTTTTCAATGCATATACATTATATCTTTTTTTCAATATTTTGTAATTATAGAGTGTTTTTATAAAGAAAAATTTTATGTCCAGTAATTCCTTCCTAGAATAAATACTATGCTAAAATGGATTAATTTTATTAGTTCTAATGTAATGTGAGTTAAATGATTTCTTATTGATTTTCCCCCTTTCTCATTGAAATATTATTTTAAAACTCCTAATTTTTTTGACTATTAAATTACCACTATGTAATTAAAATTATATGATGTCGGAACTGAAATATAGTGCTTCATTCAATGTAACATGGAATTTAGGATGAAGAAATCATCAAGGAGACATCTCTAAAAAAATTATATAATTACATTGATGATAGAGATAAATTTGAAATTATTTTCCCACAATGAATCATTGATATATAATTTATTGGTTTAATGGGTAAATTCAATTGATTTATAGATTTAATAAAAATCATTCCATAGATCATTCCCAATACATTGTTTGGAAAATTAAATAAGTTCTTATTTAAAAAATGATAAATTCGTGTGATGGGAATAACGATAAAATATGAATAAGGTGAAAACGACTTATAGAATCATCATTTTAAAGTGAATTAGTGATGTGGAGATTGAAAATTCAGTTTATGGAACTTTTAATAAAGGATAAAAATATGTTCCTCATGTGAAAAATGTTAATTACATATAAATATATATATTTTACTCAAAGAACTGGGACATCTAGGATATTTTATTTTAGATCATGAATAAAAATACAAAAACGTGGAATGGTAATTTAGAAAACCAAATATTCTGCGAATTTTTTTATCTGTCTTTTTTACTTATATCTATTACTCTGTATCTATTCAAATAAATTGAATTAATTACGATGCCTAATAGTTCTATATTTTAATCATGGGTGATTTATGTGAGTCAATTTCTGAAAAAAATTTGACTTCTTTTTATATAAATTAAACCAATATTTAATATAATTCTCAGTCAATAATTATTTTTACTTTTTTAAATTTATAAATATAATGCTTAATAGACTTAATATGTGATTTTTTTGTTCAATAATTATTCATTGGTTGTTTAATTAATCCATAATTTATTATTAATCGAATAATACGCCTAAATTTGTTTCCATGTATTCGTTAAATCATTCTTGAATGTATTGAAATTGATTAAATGAATTTTTTATTTAAACTATAATGCGTATGTGATATATATCTTTCACATATTTCATTTTTTCTAATTAATTTAATGCCAATAATTTTTCCAATGATTTCCAAGATATTAATTATTAAATGTAATTTGATTTTGAGTTTTCATGGTTAGAACTATTTAATAAAAATATGAAAATTTCCTAAAATAAATTGATTTTATAATTTATTTTCATGAAAAAGAGAATTCCCACCATGATGTTGCACTATAAAGACATTATCACTCAACTTATTATGATTTGCGAATATGGTTTATCAAACCCCAATAATAGAACTCTCACACTTTGATTTCCATGAATGCTACTATTCCCTCACACGGTTTGTCAATTGAGTGAACTAACACAACACATTTGGACTAACCTACCACACCACCAAACCAACCTTAAGAAGAAGATTATTTAATCTTTCTAATGAAACATGATTATTAGAACACTTCACCCATTATTGTGTTTCCCCACCCAATATAAATAACCACCCATGCATCTACATGGTCTTCCAAATCAACCAAACCCTATAACATAATCTAAAGATGCAAATCTTATTTATCATCACAAAGGTTTCAACAAACCCCACATTACTCAACATAGTCAACCATGTTCTCCCTTATCCATATTTTAATTATAAAATACCAAACAACCACATGATTCATGTAGAATAACAAATATAGAAACTCATCCTAAATACATAAGAAAAATTCAATGATGATGATACTCAATTGATAATGGATAGAAGAATCAACCAACCTAACTCAAATCCACGTATGAAATCATAATAAAAAATGATGAAAATACATTCTTAGTCATTGAAGAAGTTGTTTTTGCATGATAAAGGTGAAATTTATATATATGATAAGATATTGGAGCATAGGCTTGTAGCTAAAATTAATGCTGATTAAATAAAAAATCTGATAATTACAGGAAAAAAATTAGAGGATCACCAAAACTATTATCAATGAAACCATATTATAGTGTCATATCAAAATTTATGTGTCTCATAGTGTGATAAAATATTATTAGTTTGAAATAAAACATCTTCTTCAAAAAATTATATTATAGAATCAGGAATAAAAATGATTTAGTTTGTAATATAGATAGAAAAACACTGCATGCAAGACAATGATTTCAACGTAAAACTAGTGGCATCTAGTTAGCTGTGCATGTTTGATTCTACAAACCATAACATAGATCAATTATCTTCATTTTTTAACACTCTATTTAGTTTTCTTTTATAGAAGTGAATAAAATAAGATGTTGGGGACACAGACATATAATTTGTTTATTTTTTGAGTATGAACTACAATTCACACCAGGTTATAAAACTTTTATCTGATTATAACTAATGTTTCCTTATAAGGTGAGGACCATGTATGAATTTGTATAACTTTTCATTGTGTGGGTTTCAAGGAATAAGTCATATGTTGATTCACCATTATGTAATTTAACTATCTCGAGATGATGGAATATTGAAGGATGGTGATTTTTAAATAATTAGAATAATAATTGAAAATCTATAATTAATATTGAAATCAAGAGATAATAATATCATTTTATGAGTCTTATTGAGATTATGAACTCATCAAACAAATTTTGGGAAAAATTGAAGAAAAAACCAAAGATGATGATGGAATTGAATTCAATGTGGGGACACCAAACAAAAATAATTGTTTTTATAATTTATTCTTTATATTCTGGTTGAAGGAGAGGCATATTGACAAGTGTTATCCAAACATAGAGTAACTAAAATTAGGAAAGAAACTATTAATACTCAAGAAGGAAAAACTTGAAAACATAAACATATTTTAACCTATGTGTAAGTATATATTTGGGAAAATTTTAAGGAATCACTGGTTGTTTTTAGGATAGTACAATCAAAAGTGATTTCTAATATAAATACAATAAGAAAATGCTCTATATCCAAATACGATATCACATGAAATAACTATTTTCTACTAGAATCATAGATCATTTGTTCATTTTACCCCTTATTATTATTAATAGTGTATGAAAGATGATAATGGGATAGAAATATTTTAAAAATATGAATTAATAAGATACATTTCATGAAGGATCTATCACCTCATTATATATACATTCCTAACATATGAGGATAGATAACTCAAAACACCACAACACTATAATTAGTGAATTATTTGTATTTTTTGATATTATATGATGAACTATATAAAGTCTATGATGATTACATTGATGAAAATATTAATGGAATAATGAATGTATGGCTACTCTACCTTAAATGGATGATAATTCCCTAATGGGAGGAGATTTCATCAATGAATATTTTATTAATAGATGAGATACCCCTTAATTTAATCATTTCTTGTTTTTAATTTTCTATAATTCTACAGTTATGGAACACTAATTTATTAGTGGTAATTCGAAGTATTTTTCTCATTACCATATTTTTGAATTGAATATTTAATTTATTATTATACTCTTATCATATATACATAATTAATTATTTATATTTACTATCATTATATATATTTTTCCATTAAAATTTAATTATTATTCTATTATCTAATAATTTTACACATAGGGCACATACAGCCTCTTTACTACTACGTTAGTAAGTAGTGTGATCAATGATAAGTTATTTGATTTATCATACTATATTGAAATGTGCTATTAGATATTTTTTATAATTTAAACCCCTTTATTATGATAAAATTACTAGGTGTGGGTAAATAGTTGAGGATTTATTTTAAAATATATAAAATAGATTAGAGAAATGGAATATTGTTTTAATGCACTTAGAGGGTGACATATATGGTTTGGTCACTAATTTTAAAATTCATTAAAAAAATAAATAATATCAAATAAAAAAAATAATTATTATTACTCAAAAAACATATCAAAAAATACAATTCAACACAAATAACACTCACCTCTACGGAGACTACATATGTTGAATAATTTATATATTAAAATTGGGTTTAAAAACATGAATTCAGTGGGACATGAAACCATCTTATCATCAGTTATTCATGGAAAATTCAATATCTAGTTCACTAACATAATCTGAATATCAACTAAATATTTATTTGATAAAATATATATAAAAATTATTCTAATATATATATACTAATATACGATTAAAAATGAATATTGAAATATTTTAATTTATTATATTTGGGAGATTAGATAAGCTATAAATCAAATTAAAATTATATAAAAACGTCTTTATTTCATTCCTCATTAGAATTAAGAAATATATTTTTAACATCTATTTCAACATTTGAAACTCGGTGAATATACAGGATGAAAAGGGTGGGATATAAAAGCCACAACGGGAACAAACATAATAATGAGGTATAACATATAAGTCATTAGGAATGACATGATATCATAATGGATAGGGTATATAAATAATCACATAATGTAATGGAATAATGTCGATGATATAATACCATATTTCCATCATAAAGATGTAAAAAATAAAACATGACAAAATAAGCACCAATCAAGGGTCACTGATAAGATAACCTAGTATTATTTTCCAGAATAATTTCCCATTGACCATTCCTAAAATAGAATGAGGTTAAATAATACACAATTACTTATATAGATGAATACTTATTTTCCCACTCATTAAATAAAATTATTTAAATTCATATATGTTCCATGTAAAGAAATAATACATAAGTCATAAGCGGAAGAAAAACGCATGATAATAAAAATGGTCACACAATTTTATCTTAATCCAAAAAAACCAATAAATAACAATTATTTCCAATAGAAGAAGAATATAATTATTTTTGGACATAAATTTCCGAATAATGAATAATTGGGCTTTAATATTAATTTTAAGTGAAGAAATTTCATAATACTTGAGTCCTTATGTAGGTATATAAAGGATCCCATAAATAGTTTTCCAATAGAATGTGTAAATATTAAATAAAGAAGTTAAGAAAACAATGTTTTCCAAATATATATATATAATATATAATATATTATTTTAAATATATATATTAATTATGTAAATCAAGAAATTAAAATGAAATAAAAAATTGATACATGAAATGGAATAAGGAGTAAAAATATCTCTTTAATTTGGATTTCATTAAATCAAAGGGTTGAAAAACAACATGGTTAAGTTTGATATTCCCATCAATAAAATGGGTGATGAACTAGGTATATATTTACAGAAAATATTTATAACATAATTGAAACCTTTTTTAAAAATATTGATAAAATTTTCAAATATACTTAAATTAGAACTCAAAATAAAATAGGGAGTGTTGGGAGATCCCTTTCCTTAGTTTTTGACACTCTTGGTACATGAATCTAACGTCATGAATAAACTACACAATTTTATTTTTTTCATGATAATATAAATTTTTCATATATAATTATTTTATTATTGTTCATTTATTTTAAATTATAACAATTTTATTAGGATAACATGTCCATGTTGTCCAAATCGAGGATACTAGTTTCATGGTCCAAGGGAACATCAATTTATTTGTAATTGTGGATAATTATTTCATATGAATAATAAAATATAAAAGTAAATGATATATATTTCATGTTTTTTATATGTTTTTGTTGTTCAAAATACAAATCATTACCAAAAAATATTCGTACGTCAATGACTATAAATTAATTTATTTAATTATTACTAAATTTATGAAGTTTCTCCCACAAATATTACATTAATTGGTTTCATATAATTATAATTCTTTATTACCGATAACAAATATGAAATAATATAGAATATAATTATATATATAATTTCTAACGATAACATTATTAATAAAACAAACCATCATGTCATTGAAGAAAGAGAAAATAAATCTCTCATGTAGGTAGTGGACCGACCATAATATATGTGATTATATTTTTTAATATATAGTATATAAATATAGAAAATGGTTAATAAATTAACACAATTAAATTGTGATATAATAATAATCCTTATGTATTCATATAATGATATATATAATTGATTTGAATTATTTATTTTATAAAAAAACAGAATGTTACTAGAAAAAATAGTTACTTATTCTATTGGAAACCGTCGATTGATACAATAATCATTATTAAGAAATAGTATTTTATGAAGAAAAAATACCCAAAACATATATAGGGATGATGTAAATTTAATTAGATTTGGATTTATTAATTTATATAAACTAATTTTTAAGGAGTGGTGGTGTAGAATTTATGAGGGGAGGATAGGATAGTTTTTGAATAAAATATCTATTAGTTTATGATTTTTTATTTTGCCTACCAATAATAATGATTCTAATGACAACAGATAATATTTAGTGAATGTGAGGATGAAGTATGTGTTTCATACATCTTATAATATAAAATTATTATTCTTTATTTCGGATATAATAAAAAATACCTTTCTTTTCATATTTCACTATACAAAAATATATATTTTTTAAAATATTCAAAAATATAACCATTAACTAATTTTGATTTGATGATTACAAAAAAATAATCCACATTATCAAAATATATCCATATAAAAAATAAATTTCCAATTTTATTTAATCCAATATTATGTAATAAAATACTATTTTTATGAAAAAGTGAAATTTCTTCCATAGTAAAATTAATTATGAATTAATAAATTGTTACATTTTATACATATAAGTAAATAGTATTGTTAAAAACAATTTAATGATAATTAATTTTTAATAAAAAATTATATTTTAGAATAAGAATTTATTTATGGTTATATAACACAGAAATGTTTTCCTACTAAAATACAACTATTATTTGATTGTTTCAAATATTTGTTTTACAATATTAAAAAATTTTATATTTTAAATTTATATTTAATAATATACCAATCTGTGGTATTAATAAATCAATTATTTGGTTACTATAATCCTAGTCACATTACTATTCCTAATGGTATAATGGTCATATAGGTTTTCTAGTTCCAATAATTTTCTTTTATTTCCACCACTCATTTGTTACATATATTTCTCATAGGGTTGTTTTTTAATTATTTTAAAAATTATTGCATTTGTTATTTTCTGTTTATTTTATATAATGTTGACCATGTGTGTGTTTACATTATAAAAATATCTTAATTCTAAATTAGCATGAGAGTATACAGTGCCTTATCTATCAGTTCTAGATTCATTGAAAAACAAAATATATTTTCTTATTTTTTTAAAAAGGGGCTATGTTACTAGACAATTATATTGAAATTTGAATTCCTCCAATTAATTAGTATTAATATAATTTTCAATATCATTTCTCAAAAAATATCATTAGTGGAATTTATTCAAAACAATTAAAATTAGATTCCAATAAATTTATTATTGTTAAAACTTATACAATATATCTTGGTTGAATCCAATTGATAAAAATCCTTTTCATATATTGAAATTTTTATACGGTTTTATCATCATATATGGAATTAAAATATGGTAGTATTTTCCCTCTAATATTTTTTTTAAATTACAATTATTTAGAAAATGGAAAATAATTATCTCATCAACCACATTATCTAAATTTTATTCAAGTAAAAACATCATTTTTCCTCAAAGGATAGTTACTTTGTTTTCATCTCTGATATTTAGGTTTCACAAATCATTATCTATTCAAAGTTTTCATGGATAAATTTAAAAATATTTAATAGAAAGAAAATATTATTTTAATTTATTAAACTATTAGAAATATGGGATTGAAATTAAATAAAAATATTATTATTAGAAAAATTTATTATAAATACATAATTATTTTTATTAAATGATTCATCAAATTTCCCTAATCTGGGCACCCACAAAAGGATTCTTGTAGGGAATTACAAATATCCATAGGAAAACCTCATCAAATTCAATCAGATTTTTTATTAGTAAGGAGGTTGTGATCCATACTATAAAGATATATACAAACAATATCATGAATATAAAATTACCATAATAAATATACATTTTTTTAACTCTGATATTAGAGTATATATAATGAATCACAACATATTGATAGAATAATGAATAATAAATCACAATGAAATATCTCTTGTATCCATTAACTCACCATAATGTTAATATATCATGTTTATTTCCATCTTAAGGAAAATAATATATAGGATTCAAATGAAAAAGTGTGAAATATATTATTTTAGTCTGTACTATAATATTTTTAGGCCTTATCATGGTATTCTACTTATACCACCAAAAATCATATCTTACTCAAAAACCAATCATTGGGCCTAATTTAAGACCTATATATCAACAAATACTGTCATAATGAGATGACCCAACATCCCAATACATTTTTTATATATCATTTCAAAAATATTAATATTATATCTTATGATTTAAATACACCCCCATAATATAATTATTTAGAGTATTTAATGATTATAAACATTTTTATAATGTCACTTGGTATAATGAAAAATTTTACATAACATTTAATATACATTTTCCCTCCTATATATATAATATATAGATTCATCTGTATTACATTGGGAAGATTGATAATAGATGAAAAATGTGATATACGATGGTCTATAATGGTGAAAATTATGAGATACAAATTGAAGAAACATGGGTGTCCATTAATAATATAAAGACCGATTTATCATAAAATGAATAAGTAAGAATGAGAAAGTAGTCATGATTTACGTTATGAACACGATAAAATCATATCTTGTTGATAATTAATACATAAATATGAATTTTAAAATATAAATAATATGCATAATTATTATATATTATTTACAAATAATTGATGACCCCCATAACAGTCATAAAATATGAGACTCAGATTACGACACTCAACCTATAAAATAATGGACATCGAAATCCCCAGATTTCCAATAATATAGTGGGATTTTCTATGAAATATTATCCTATTTCATAGAAAAATATATTGACCATAAATGTATAATAATAAATTTTATTATGATAACTACTGATGTCACCCTATAAATTGAACTGGATAAGCAACCTATGTTTCATAAAATAGTAATCATACAATATAAATTACTTTACCCAAATTATTAAACTCTATATAGTTTCACTCCACCCATCACATTAATAATAAATTAAATTCCATTTTTCTTATAATCATTTATTTTAGACATAATCAACATAATATTATGTTCTTTTTTGCATGAAAAAATATATAAATCTTATAGACACAACCATTTTTCTATCTTTGAAGTAACATGAGACATACCCATACACTAAAGGGATACATACTTTCATTCCACACCCATAATATAAATTTTCAATTATTTCAATAATTCATATTCATTTATATGGAAATCATATCAATACATTCCTCAATAAAACATGATTCCATATTAATAGATTTTTTATATAGAGTATAGGTGTGTATGGTAATATAAATGTATTTCCCATATAGTAAAATTTATTTTAATAGAGATATACACTATATAATATGAATAATAGATTATAATGTATTTTTAATGTCTATTATTCAGAAATTTATTATTAAAGAGTTATTTTTAATTTATAGGTTTCAAAACTTAATTATATATATAGTGTCAGATCTATCCTCTTGTATATATTTCATTTCCACGATAATAGAAATATTCAAAATTTTAGATCATTTAACTATTTCAAAAGTTTAATTGATTTTTAAAATAATAGAATAAGATATAATAAAATATAAATATTATTTAAATGTATGAATATAAAAGGAAAATGAAATAGATAAAATATAATTCCAAGGAATTGAAGTATGTATATAAGAATTAAATAAACAATTCATTACATTTTATGCAATTTTTAAATAATAATAAATATGGGAAACATAATTTCTATTAACATACATACATATTAAATTTTTTACATAAGAAAATTATTTTTTAATAATTAATAATTGATATGATATATAATTTATTCAAATAAAATTAAAATAAATGAATTATAAATAAAATTATAAATTTTAAAAAACTATAGAGGAAATCCCTAGGTATTTTAATAGTATATGAAATCTTTGTAATGTAAAATTGATTCAATTTTTTCAATGTACGATAAGAAATGTAATAAAATTAAATATCATGTAATTAAAATATATTAAGATATATAAATAAAAGTGATGAAATTATTTTATATGGGAAAGAAAACCAATCAAAAAAAATTATGGGAAAAAAATAATGTTTGTGGAATGAATTAATGATATAAAATATTATAAATTCACAGAACAAATTTTTTAGATGGAAAGTATTATATCGGATTTAAATTAGATAAAATCAATCCAATGGAATAATATATTTTATATATAATATCATCTTAATTGTTATGTAATGTGACAATACATTAATGATTTCATAATTTTATTTAATTAATTATGGATAAATTATTGTTAGAATATAATCTGAAATTGTAAATCAAAAAATCACATGAAAAATACTGTAAATTAAATATTTGATTATTATATATATATATATATATATATTTAAAAATAATATTGATCTATTTATTTTAAGACAACCTAATTTAGATAAGTTATGAAAAAATCACTATATTTTGGCTTCTACGATTCTTAAATACACCATATCCATTTTGAGTATATTGATTTATCACCTATAGGTATTAGTTTTTTGAATTTCCATGTGACGTATTCTTATGACTATAGGCTATGAGATATGTTAAAATATTGTTGGGGGAATAGATATATTATAGTATGGAGTTAAAAATGTTCTTGAGGTGCAGAATAAAATTAATGAATTAGGGGGACCTTTTATATATTTGGGTGAGAGAAATAGTCAAATATACCCATTCTATAATGGTCATAGAATGACTCTTTAGGTATTAAAGTTACCATAAAAGGTAATACAACATTGTTTATTTATTCTTCATCAAAACATGTTAAATTTAATTCATTTATTATCATTTATTAATATATAAATAATTATTATAAATATAATTTTTATATATAATTTTAGGGTAAATATTATTATCCCAATCTAATCTTATGAGGGAATTTTTATAATTATATTCCTTGAATATTCATTATATAATAGTTATTATTATTATATAGTATAACTATACTATTAGAATCCATTTAGATATAAATTATTATGCACCAATGTTAACCTGTAATATTTTAATTTTCTGATATAGTGTATGCATTGGGTTTTCGTGGAAGAAATATTTTAATAAATATACTATTCATTAATTTTTAAATTTATTATTTAATATAATCAGAGTTGATTATTATAATATTAATTATGATATTAAAATTATAGATTTTGATCACAACATTTCAAACTAGTCTATAAAATTTTAGACACATGTAATTTAATTGGTATTACAAATCAATTTCAAAATAAATTCTTCTTTTTGAAATAAATAAAATATATAATGTATTAATGAACATAAAACTAAATTGATATTTTTTATTTTTTAATTTAATGTTTAAGTATACTAAAAAATAATTTCAAATTTGTTTTTAATTTATAATAATTTTCCTGATTTATTTTAAAAGAACTTGTTATTATACTATACATTCACTACTTATTGTAATAACTTTTTATTTATAATTTTTTTTATTTTCTTTTCCATATTATAATGGTATGATTAGAATTTTTGAGTTTATTTAATTATTATATCTCATTGATAAAAATATTTACAAAAATAAAAATTGATAATATTTTAAAGAAAAAAAATTGATAATAAAATTTCTCTACAGTATGAAATAACAATATCCTCATTCCATAAAATTAATGAAAAATTTCTTTGATGAAAATAATAATTACAAATAAAAATATAATTTCATAAAATAAATAAAAATGGACAATTATAATATATATAATTATTTAAATAATTCATTTGATAAACCAAAATAAGAAATAATGTTAATGAAATGAATTTGACCTTTAAATAATTAATATTATCTTAATTAAAATGAACATATTTATTTTTAATGAATAATTATTACTAACTGGAGCAATTACATTCAATAAATTGGTTAGATAAGGTAAATATTATATCTAAATTAAGTCACCATATAGATGGTACCTGAAAAAATTATAAAAAACATACCCATATAATAAATAACAATATATTCCAAATTGTTTTATATTCCCAATGATAATAACCAACAATAAGACACACAAATTGATACACACAAACATCCATGTACATACAAATACATATATAAACAAGTAAACTAAATTACTTATTCTTCCAAATGTATCACTTAATTTTTATACTATAATATTTTTTCATATATACATAATAGTAATATACCAATTATAGACTTTGATAATGAAAAAATTAAGAATAAATTTTTTATTTAATTATATGAATTTTTCTCATGTGGTTGTCATAGTTATATTCCATATAGGTCACTTTTATCCAAAAAATTCAATTAATTTTATATTGTATAAATTTATATCAGAAAAAAACTTTTTCATTTTATATCTATATTAAATATGAAATAATTTAAACATGAATAAAAATCTATATAATTAATTGAAAAAATATATTTAGTAAGATGAATATTTATTTTATTAGGGATACCTCAGTCTAAAACATAGAATTTTATAAAACATTTACACAGAGGATCACATGTTGGGTGTGAGTATAAAATTTACTTCTTGACAACAAATGAGAATTGATATTATTCCATAGTTAATATACATGAGTTCATTCACATTCCAATATCTATATAAATTACATTAATCACATATGTCATTAAATATATACCCTTTTAAAACTCCATTATTTCAAAATAAGGTTTTATTTTTTGTAAATACTTTATGGAATAAATTATTTCACAGAAAAATAGATATACAATGAATGTTGATTCATGTTATTGATATAAAATATTATATTCAAGTTAAAACATTAATACATTTTGTTAATTCATTAATAAAAATGGTTAGGAAATGTTCTAGAGGGAAAAAACAATAGGTATATGATACTTCAATGAACATTTAATCAGAGTCCTCATAGTATGTGTCTTAGATCATACCAAAAATTGAAACTATAGAAATAATATAGATAATTATTAAAATAATAGACACATTTCTAGTGATGTAAATAAATAATATTAATTAAAATGATCTACTAGCCATTCCCCTTGACTGGTACCCAGACCATCATTCACCAAGTGACCTCATTAACACCTATAAGTAACGTAGAGGCTTCTAAATACCATTGTGGGTACGAGAGAAATGACGGGGAGACAATAAAGACATATCATATTGAAATGTTCAAAAATAATAACCAATAATATTAAAGACAGAGGCATTATCCTTTCCTCGAGATGCCTCTATTAATCTACCCCTAAAGAGGATACCTCCTTCCACCTTTTCTTCTATAGCAACTGGGTTGGCCACCTTTGGAAATATCTTGGGGAGTTCATGGATTTTTCAGAGCAGTTTCTTCTCTGGAGGATTTTTTCCACCGTTGGTTCAACGGGGACTCCACCAAGCGGGAAGAGGAGGTTTGGTCGATCCTTCTTGTGGCGGGATTATGGTGTCTATGGCAGGTGCACAAACAAGCTCAATACTCTGGGCTTCGCCCATCTTAACAGGGACAGCTTCTCCGCACAATGTTTCTCATCATTGATTCTCCCTCTCACTATAATCTTCATGCATCTGCGACCTCCCTATGTAGATATATCAAAATCACGTGGCCCCCTGGCTCCCCAACCTCTACATGGTTCGACTCCAGGGTGAGATGGTATCCTCCTTCTTACGGGTTGAAATTAGACAAGGATGGGGCTTATGGTTAGGGGTTATGAGGGTAGGAAGGACTTTTCGGGACCCTTTTGGATTAGTAAATCTTACTTTCAACGCCTTATATGGGGAGGGAGACTCCTTTGTGGTGAAGGCCAAGGCAATGCACACCAGTCTTGAAATATGTCTTGCAAATGCTATTCCCCTCACTGTAGTGGATACCGACTCTAAGATCATATGGGGATCCCTTAAGGGTAACATGTAACCCCATGGAAGATCAGATACCTAATTCACAAATAGAAGGTGATTCTTTCTAGTAATATGGAGATCCATCACATGTGGTGGGAGGGGAACCAATTGGATTATTGTTTTGCTGGAAGTGCATCCCCAGACCAATCTCTCAAGATTTTTACCTCCCTTGGGTCTCGTACCCCAAATGGTGTGGATATAGCTATCATGGATTCCCTCAGGCTACACTACTATAGGCCCCCATGATTGATTCGTTGGTTTTTTGACATTGATTTATATTTTCATGATGTAATAAACATATATTTCAGTTGTTATGGTAATGCTATTTCATTTCGTTTTAATAAAATAAACCAATAAAAATAATAATAATAAATAATATCATGTGGAAGCTATAAATTTCAACATCATATAAATAATGTAATGTGGAATAACATAATCAAAAAAACTCATGGAAATGTCAGTATATAATAGCAGAAATCTCATTAGACCTATGAAATATAAAAATTAATTAATTAATTAATTAATTAAGTATATACTTACAAAATTGAGCATAATTATCCTAGTCTCCACATCCCAAAAATTCTATCATGCTCTAACATGAAGCATTAAGATTATAACCCTACTAGAAACAATGATCTTTATAGTCCTTTCATCTACCCATATTCTATGTCATCCTGAGAATCATATAATTAAATATTAATAGGTATCATTACGCATCATCCCTAGTCATTACCATAAACGTAGTACATTCTCTTTTAATTTGATTAGATGAATAAATAAATATTGTGTAAGCGTGTAAATAAATAACCTCCAATAATCATCGGGTTATAATTTGAATCCCACAATCATCTATAATAGTTTTAACATATGATAGAGTTTCTAATATCATAGGACATACTAATTCAAAATAGTATATGGATCAATAGCTGAATCATAGATAATAGACTTGGTTTTCTATAAGTAACATGTACAAGATCTAATTCTTCTAAGGTAGTCATATATAATACTATATTTATAGAAAAATTTCAATTTCGGGAGATTATACTAGGAAAAAAATAAGACTAAAGAATACACTCCATATCTAAGAAAATAACATATTAATCTGATTATAATCACCAATACTCACTAGATATTAGGTAGTATATTTGGTATCCAATACATTTATAATGTCTCCACTATATCCAATGGAGTGTACCAGTGATATCATAATGTCATCCCTAATTCCTGAGTCAAAAAGAATATCCAGGGCATTCCATATTGAAAAATAATAATTACCATATAATATAATAGTAAATTTAGGTATGCATAAATGTAGAATAATTGGTAACAACATAAAAATTCTGCATATGAGGACCATCTATTGGATCATGGGGAGAAATATCAGAATTAAAAATATATTATCCTCAATGGGATGGATTCATGAAATTATCATAGGAATCCAATTATTTATCAAACATAATTCAAAATAATAATAATATATGAGTGATTCAGTCAATATTTCATGAGACATGTGCGCACATCCAATAATATATTATCAAATCATCACTAGCTACCTGAGTTTGAAATGGATAAACATCACATTGTAAAAGGACATTTGATGTTTAAAAGTCGTATGGAAAATAATAATCATAACGGTTAACACAAAACTAGTCATCCCACTTAGTTAAAATATAAAACATCATACTCTAGAAACCCTACCTGTTTTCATATATATTATTCTTATCAACTAATCCATGATGCTTAGATGGATTCCATAGAATCCTTCAGTTTCATCATGATCACATTTAAAGCCCTTTTTAAAAATGGGATATGTTCCACTGGTGTCACTATAGGATGGTAACTTAACAAACAACTCATATCCCAAGTCTTCCTTGGATTGTTCACACAACTAAACTATCTTCAATCTAACTGTAGTATACCAACCTCTATATTCACATGTTAGTGGGGGAGGAAAAATCAAAACACTCTAAAAAATATATTTACGAATCATTATGGAACCTCATGTTCTACCACGTAATACATAGGGTGATTATCCTAACTTATCACATAACCCTATACAAGGGGTCTACGATAGCCAATCAAGGACTATAAAAATCATAAAATTATTTATATTCTCACCCTCTCGATTTTTGTATCCCATGGAGCATAGTTATAATAATCTCCATTGAAATTAGAATCTAGAAAATCATCTAATATATAATGATCCATTACAGACCATTGAACATTAAATTTTCATTATATGATTTTTTTAAATAAAATATTTTAATTTAATTATACATTTTACTTAATTTAAACAATTAATCAACTTGTATAAGAGAGACTGTATATCACATGTTTATTGAGCCAAAGAATATACATAAGATAAAATTCATTGGGACACTCACCATATTTTACATCATATCATTTATTAAAATCATCCCCATTAACTATTTTCAGAGATATTCCATGCCTCTCACTAACTCTACGGATCCTCTATCATACTTAAATATCAAAAAAAATTCTAAATTTGTAAAAATATTTATATTGAATTTTAATATTCAAAAGGTATAAAAACTATCATAGGTATAATTTCTCATTGAAACCATATGAAATGTGGTGTTGGCCACCCTCTACTCACTCCAAAAACTGAGAAACGTACAATCCCCAACTTATGCATCATGATAAATGTATAATCATATTGAATTGAAGAAAAAATATATTAAAATAAAATGTTTGTTATACCATTAATGAAATCCCATTCATATATTTTCTCAGGATAACAAATAGACACAAATGTTGAATGAAAAATATATCAAGACGATTCCTCTGTAATCCATAGTAATAATCATAAGAACTATAATCCAAATCGCCCAAATCAAATGGATAATAAGGGGAAGAATGAAAGGAATATGGATGGGCGGATTAACTCACCAAAAAAATTTGAGTCACACAAAAACTACAAAAATCAAGGGGGAATAAAAATTAAAATTTGTGAGAGTCCCACTTTTTCCATACAAATGTGGGTAAAATGAATGCGGAAAACCTTAAATATCGAATCCAATAATTTTCTCCCCTCACATTTACAAAAAATCAGAATGTCAAATAAATATGTCGAATGGTTATTTGACCCTTGCACTAACCATGAGGTTATCCATTTTCAATATACCCTACCTCACATGGAATTGTTCTACATTTTACGAAACCTCGTTACGAGCATGAACGCCTCTATGATAATGAAAGCCTATATTATCGGTATTTCTATATAGTTATTCACTAACCCCTACGATGAAATGGATTTCACATTTTTCTATCATGGTTTCCCATTAATGTTTGAAATGTATTCCTAAATAAAAAATCATTCTTAATTCATACAATTCGACATGAATATTGAAACACCCTTCCATGAAAAAAAAATCACCATTAAAGAATTAGAAGACACTTAAAACAATATCCACGCTTTCATACACTATAATAATTTAATTCTAAAATCAAATTATCTAAAAAACTCATTCCATATTATTCAAAAATTATAATTCCCTATAGAATTAACAACACTAATATTATATGTTCTTTAACCCCCCCCCCCAACAGTTATCTTCTTCTTCCAATGAATCTCTAATTATAAAAAACCATTGATCATGAGACATTTATGTTAACAATTCATATCCAATTAATTGTATATATTATAAAATGAAAACAATGATTCTTCTATTAAAATACAACATTTATGTGACCTATTCATAAACAAATATTCCAGATTCTCATTATCACCACTGATACAATGATGATTCTAAATTAAACTTATCCATCAAGAGAAAGTAATGTTCATCAAAAAATTTATCTCCAATATCATCAATACTACCCACTAAAAGAAAAAGTTCATAATGGGGGATTATAAGAAAAGATTCTTTCAAACATTGAAATTACCTATGACAGCACAATACCTGGGGTTCATTGATATGATATATGTGGGTTGGATTTCAAAAAACCAAATCCCACATTAAAAAAATTTCATAATATATATGGTTGACCATTCCAAAAAACATTATGTAAAACCCATTGATTAATTGTCTCACCACTCGATTAGGATGATTTGACTCCCAATGGAATCCAATAATTTTACAAAAATCGACAATAAATCCAATTCCTAACTATCAGTGAAATTTAATCATCATATACCTAACATAAAAAAATATTCATGATCTCATCATAATCATCGGAACAACATTGATCTGATTTATTTTCATATAACATAAAATTCTTTATAAAACTAATATAAATAGTGAGAATATATCCAAAATTCCATTAGTATACAAATTATTTAAATCAATAATGAACCTCATAATAAAATATCAATTAATAATCCATTATAATGATGCTTCCATAACAATTCAATGAAGGGTCCAATTACACCCACAACACCCACAAGAGTGCATACCATTATGGTTGTCAGTCTATTAATTATATCACTTAATGATTTGACATGACCTTCCAAATCATAGCTGATAGCCAACAACAATACATTATAATTAATAAATCCCATATCATAAGATTTATCTTTCAAAAATCTATTTACAATTTGGGTCACACCCTCCATGGCCAATGGTGCACTCCCCACCATATGTATTACCTTATATTATTCACTGATTGAAAGGTACTTTTTTCACTATCTAACATGTTTGACTCCTCATGAACCATGCTCATACAGATTGGTAACTCTTCATACCACACCATATATGGTGGAATCATTACTACAATGGCATCACCCTTGATTCTCATCAAAATATCAAAAAACTAATCCTACTAGCCTTCAATCAAAACTATTTCTTATATACAACACATGGTCGATCATTGATTCATTACTCAAAAATACCTTACATAAAAAGTGCATACTACCTATGTATCATACAAACTCAATTTTGTATTCTCTGTCATATGATGTTGACCATTATTAGGATTCCATATTCTCATTTTCTATACCACTATTACCCTTGTTTTTGTCATCCTATGGTTGGTATTTTAATTATGGTTGTTTGGTGGTGAAATATGAGAATAATGGAATCCCATGAGGCTATTCAAGGTTGACACATGGATATGGAAAAGTATTCCATTTTCTCTGAGAAACCATGAACCTTGTATTGGAGACTTATTAGGTAGCACACAGTTGGAACCTAGATTTACCAAACCGTGTGACCTCATTCTCCAAACTGTGCACCCTTAGAGATTTTTTTCATGTTCAGTGAATTTTTTGTCAAACAATGATAAAACCAATGACTTATCATGCAACCATAATGAATATATTCATGGATATGTAACATAGATTGGAAAATCATTTTCATCTTCTCTAGAAACCATGTGAATGGTTTTCAAATCCCCTTAAAATTTTATAAAAATTAAAAAACCCATGTTTTGAACCCATAATTTCCCCTCAGTACACGATAATGATTTTTATCAATCATATATTCTATTGGTAGGTGTAGAATTCTATTCTATCACTTTTCTTGAATAATTGTACATCTGCTGGAAGGGTTGCCTCATCGTTGGCATGTGATTTTATTTCTGTTTTGTTTAATATATCTCTTGTCTCAGTTTCCTGGTTATGAAGGATTATTTTACCATAGATTGTGATGGTTTATATCTATGATTTAGATTATAATATACCATTGGATATTTTTAGTAGGTATTGGTCCTATATCTTCCACACAGTTTCTATTTTTATTGTTCATCATCAACTTGCATATTCTGGTTTGCTGAACATTTGTCAAAGATTTTGAGGTAGGTGGTCTAATTATAGAATCACATAGTATTGATTATATTTTTCTGTATATATTTGTAAATGTACAATTTTCACATTTGGAAATTTCATTACAAATTTAATTAAATAATATTTTTCCTATAATATTGTGAAACCTCTCACAGGTCCTATTGGACCTGTTGATGATTTTTAGAGCACACATGTTGGAAAAATGATGTCTGTTATGAGTTAATGTATGTGATGAATTATTAATTATTCATGATTGATAAATGGGTAATTGTGATAATTGTTAATAAATAAATTTATGATTTCTTTTGAATACTGAATTTTGGAAATTGTTGATAAATGGGTTGTGAACGTGGAACCCTGAAATGTGAAATTTTTTAATAAGTTGTTGGACATGGAATACTGTTTCAAATAACTAGAGGGTTGTATAATTCATATCTTGGACCCAAATATATATATATATATATATATATTACTTCAAGTGTTCACTGTGTTTGGGACATGGACTTCTGCTTCAAATACCCATCGGGTGCCAGACTGTTGCTCTAAGCACCCATTATTTGAATATGCGACTAGAAATAATAAAACCCCATGGTAGAAGTAAATGCGATATACAATTGGTTTATGGTTTAACATCATTATTGAGTTTAAGAAAATATTATTGGTTCATGTTTAATCATGAACCCATGAAAAAATGTAGTTAATTAAAGAATTATTTAATGTAATAACTATTTAATTAATATTTTGTACTCTACTCATTATAAATTTGCATAAAATATTATAGTTCTAATTTTTTTCATACACATTTCTTGTGGTGGCATACATACTTTTACTCACACACTACTTATCCTTCTTTATCATTACCCAAATAGACTTTATTTGTGTAGGAAATGACAAGGGAAGGAACCCTATGTTAGATGGTTGAGTTGGTATATGGGATGCAGCATGGATGAGGGAACTGTAAATTTTTTCAAAAACCTAACTGGGACTTGTCAGTGTGTCATTAAATTGGCTTTCCATTTAACTGTTGACACATATTATGGAATCTCCTACATAATATTTCAATTTTTCAATTTTTTTTTATATTTTTGTATTATAATGTGATCACGAACATTGTTCATTTCAGTATTATTCGGGTTATTTTTTTTATTATTTTGAAATATTTTATTAATTTACAGAATTTTTATTCATTGATAAATATTATATACTCTCTCCATGATATATATTTTACCCTCACTCATAGTGGGTATATTTTAACATATGTGTAGGCACACCGGAGGTCACATAACTAACCATCTCAAAGCACTGACAGGTGTAATCGAGAACATGATGTTAAAAAGTGGTATCAAAGATTTTATTATATTATTTTAAACTATCGTTCTATTTGTTAAAAGTAAAAATGTTACTAGGATGTTCTAGTAATTATTCATGAGAACAGTCATTAGATTATCTCTCTCATGTATGGGGGAGAACCGAAATACCTAGGGTGGTATTGTTTCCCAGGATGTTTTATTGTTATATTTGAATGTTATTACACAATAATTGATGCACTATTTTTTATGTTACTTTATTCTGATGTTATCCACATGGCCCAATATGAGAAAATAATTCTATATTCCTGCATCATTCTAGGAAATCTAGATTTCTTATGACATGCATAATTTAGGTATGCATAAAAACTAAAGGGCTTGAGTGAGTTGTTTAAAAGAAAATTATTTTCCTTAAAAGAGTAATTTAAATGAAAAGGTGTATAATTATACATTAATATATGTAAAAGTATTCTAAAAGAGTTAGTTTATATTCTTATTGGGTTTCTAATGAGAAGAAATTAATATGGAAGTGGTTTACTCTATGGTAGCCACGAATCAGATGATGGATGGTTGATGGTGATGAGAGTTTATTGTTTAAGAATGTGCGATGAGATATGGGGGATTACTAGTTGTGTATTAATGTGATCCCACAACATGAATATTGTTTAATGACGTGTTATGTGACTGGAAATTTCTTTTTTGGATTTATTCAAATATGCATCCCTGATGACACTTGTTGATATGAGATAGGATGACATGGAAGGAGAAGTGCCTACAGTAGTAATGAAAAAGGCTCCAATAGTTATGGGTGAAGAAGATAGAAATAAGTTCCATGAGAAGGTTTCTATATATGAGAAATTAATGGAAAATGACCCATGGTATGTTGTGTGGAATATATTCAACTTGAAACCAGATTTTTAGTTGTTACAACCTCTGGTATTCACCACCGAGGGTAGACCCGAGGTAGCTCAGTTATGGATTGAGTATATCCAGATGATCCCTAACCATTTAGAGAATATTGTAGAGATTATAGTTATGTTGGATACTTATATGATATGAAATATTCTCGTGGGATATTCAATATCTAGATGAGCCTCTAGAAAATATGGAACAAATAGAATTTTTGGAGATTTTTTAGGAATACTTTTTCTAGTAGATGCCCAAGAATGATAGAGAAGTAGAGTTTATACAGTTTACCCAAGGGAGTATGTATGTGGTGGAATATCTCCATCTCTTCAATAATTTTTAACACTTATTCAAAAAGTTATTTGGATATGAGAATAATGTAGTGAAGTGTTTCTAGGACAGATGTAAATGTGAGATCATGTACTAGGTTACCACATTTCGGATGAAGAATTTTTCTGTACTGGTAATTTAGGCTCTCATATCTAAGCGTAAACTGAAGGATGCTTCTCATGGAATTAAGGATGTTTATTCTACTTAACCACAAGATATATCTTCCAAAAGTAGGATGATTCACTCTGAAAAAATCAACCTACGATATGGGAAACAATGTTTTCAAGGTTAATGGTTATTTACATAGATTAGAAACCAAATATATTACAACTAGTGTGTTAGGTTGGGTACCATTCATAACTAGTGTCCCCAACAACCAATCGAGTGACCATCCTACAACAGTACGAGTCTCTTATAGAGGTGTTACTAAAACACTCAACCAACCGGTGGGGACGAAGGTTCTATGAAGAGTCATAGTACTATAAGGGGGTATTCTTACCCATATCATTCGATCAATTGAAGTTATTATAGAATTTGTTGTCATGAAAATGGATTTTTTACATTAGGTAAAGAGTTTATATATCAACACTGTGGTGGAGATTATGCTATTAGAGTAAAACATAGGAATTATGGGTAGGACAGTTTTCATGTAGTTCAACATATAGATTTTGATTGTGTGTCTTGATAATCAAAATTTTGTGGTTATGTTCTTGTTTCATCTATTAATAATAATGCATCATTGTATATAGAATCATCTAATACATTTGTAACAATAAAAATTATAAAAACATTGAGTATAATGGGTGAGTTTTTGAGTGCAGTTATTACTATAGACACATTTTGGGAGTATGTTTGAGGGATATTTATTTATGTAATGGGGTTTCTATAATAGTTAGGGAATATTTTTTATATCGGGTTCATATAGTAATTGATATTCCATGTTTTGAATTGATTTTTGGTATGGACTGGTTGGTATCAGTGTTAGACCATATCTACTATTACCATAGGATAGTGACCTGTATGTATCTATAGGGTAACAATTATGTTCATCATGGAGAGTGGGATATCCATACTGGCCATGTTGGGATATTTCATTAGTAACAAGGGGAGATCACTATATAGGTCATAAGTCTCTTCCATGTTTATAGGTGCATAAAGCATGAAAAATTTACAACCACAACTGAACAGTTCTAGGATTTTTATCTTGAGTACTTATTAGTTATTCCATGTGAGAGGGATGTTGAATTTACAATTGATCTCATGGCTAGAGATGATCCAGTTCTATTTTTCATTTTAGAATGTCAAAAACAGTGCATAATGAAGATAATACATAGATGTACGAGTTTTTGAATGATGTATTTATCCATATGAGTACATTTCCATGGTTCTCATTGGTCTTTTGGATTAAAAGTATAATGAGACTTTTTTGTTTAATTATTTATTTCCATAATATGAACTAGATGACTATAATGAAAAATGATATTTTTCTGTGAATAAATTATTCTTTCACCACTAGAAATGATATTGTGTTTTCTCCAAAATTTACATGAGGATAGGGTATCATTAGTTGAAATTAAGACTATAGGATGTAACACAAACTATATTTAGGAGAATTTGTGTCCTATATGTTTTCTTTGTTTTTTCATTGGGGATGTCGAATAATCCTGCATTGTTTATAGCGTTGATGCTCTGAATTTTTCAACTATACATGGATCAGGTTTTGGATGTTTTTTCTCTAAAATATTGTTGCAATTCAAGATTCATGATAACCATTCCCATCTTATTAACATCATCCTAATTACACTGAGAGAGAATTGACTATAGGCCATGTTAAATTATGTTTTATTTTATGATCAACATAATACATTATATTGCATACATCATAATAGAGGATGGTTTGTTGGTGCACATAGTGAAGGTGTAGACAATTTTTTCATGGAAATAACCAATTTTTTTGATATCTGATGTTTTATATGGATAGAGGGTTATTATTGTAGGTTCACCTCCAACATTATTATCTAGTATGTAGCTCTTTATGGTTTGACCAAGAAAGGAATCATGTTTGAATATTTTGGAGCAATTTATAATTCAATCCAGGCATTCAGTTTGCATTAGAAGACAACAAAAATATTGATATTGCCGGAGCTGAGTGAAGAGTATATTGTGTTTTGTGATGTATTCAAATCATACATATAGAATTGTTGATTTAGGGAGATAAATTGGTATAATATGGTCACATAGCATGAGGCCACATTTAAAAAATAACCATATGTGTGATCTTAATTTGGATACAAAGGTTTAGTCTATGAATTGTTGGATGAATTGCTTGTTGAGAAAAAATATTATTTTGTATACAAATCAAAAATGTTTAAAAAACCGATATTCCTAGTGATATTATAATATCAATATATGGAGATAGTTTTACCATATTAATTATTATTACATTGATCTAGTATATACACATGTTTAGAGAAACAATGTTCCAGACACTTTATGGTGGAAGGCACAAGAATAGGAAGTTCAGGAGTATAGTTATGGATAGATGATGATGATGTTCCTATACATGATGCATATAGAGGTTTTAAAGGGAGAGGATAATATTATCATATTATCCTTATATAATCATTCCAAACATCGCAGCAGGATTAGGGAGATAATGTATGAGTACCCAGAGAATTTGGCCTTGAGGGAAAGCATTGATGTCAAGGAGTAACTTTCATATAGGAAAATATTTGAGGATTTCATAATCTATTCATGGAATAATGTTGTTGACCCTATGAGTATGCATGAAGAGTTTATGTGTGAGTTTGATTCCTTAAAATGGGTAGTGAATCCAATTTTGAAAATTATGTGATATAAACCACATAGATAGTATTGGTGGTCATGCAACAAAAAGGAGATTTCATTTTTGTGATGCGATGATACACCTATTAGCAGGTGAACTCCAAGAATCAATGAACCATTGTTATATTATAGTCATTTCCCATTCTAGAGTGGAATTAGGATGACGTTACAATATAAATTATGGTAGGTTTCCAATGAATACTCTTAATAATGAAACTACACAAGAGATTATTGTCTGGTTGATGAGTATGTCCCATTTAATTCCTATTCGGAAGTCATTCATAGGAGATCAAGTGGGGGAAAGGAACAATTGGGATATCTTTTGTGTATATGGGTTACCATGGAGTGTTTTTTAGTTCATGATTCAAAATTTACATCAGGCTTCTATAAGGTATAATAGGAATCATCGGTTGCTGAGATATTTCTGAGTAAATTATTACACACGTAGATAGATAGGATGTTTGAATGTTCTACATACCAATTAGATGATATGTTATAGACATGAAACCTATACTTTTGTGGGTATTAGTAGAATCACTTAAATTATATTTAAATTCACTATAAAAAACAAATGACGAAACTATTATGATCGCACCATATGGCTCACTTTATGTTTGTTCTTGTTGATCACCTTTATAATAGATGGATGTGTGTGAGTCTTTATTTATATGACTGGGTATCCTCGAGGATACATGAGGTTAAGTTTAGTTGAATATAAAATGAATGTCTATAGATAATAATAGAAAAAATTTATATACTAATCAACATCATTGACCCCTTGAATTTATAGTAGTAGGTCATGTATTCATTCAGGTGTCACTGAGATTGGGTCACTGTAGGATTCAAAGATAGTTAAATTTAGTACCTAGGTATGTTGGACCTTTTATATGTTTTGATAGAATTGGTCTATTTGAGATCTAGTTGGAAATTCTATAAAATTATAGTTTTATTCATGATGATTTTTATTTGTCACATTAATGAAACCACCACACTAACAGATAACATTTGATCGATGATGATGATGTTGAGCTTGAGGTTGATGCTTCATTTGAGAAGAATCTAAATCATTTTTTAGATCATAGTGAGATAATATTACAGTGAAATACCATGCTCATAGTCCATCTATTGTAGAAATATGGTCATATTTAGTAGGAATCAAGGGATAGGGAAGCATAGATGTTGGCACAATGGACTAATTAATTAAATGTGGAATCATAATGATGCTTGAACATATAGATCACGTAGGTAATAAAATAATGTGGGGGATATTTTAAGATACCAACCGTTACTAATATTCCCCATCTCTTCTCTTGTTTCTTTAAATATGGATAGTGTTGCTGGTCTTGATGGCTTTTGCAAAAAATTATTTATTTTCTATTGGGATATCATCCAGAAAGAGGTGATTGATGATTTAAAGGATCTTTTCTATCACTCCTACATGCCTTTTGGGATGAATTCGAACTTCATTTTAATAATTCCAAAGAAATAAAATGATGTGGACATTAGATACTTCAGGCATGTATCCATTTGAAACTCCATTCCAAAAGTTATCAGAAAATCATTGAAATACGGTTAGGTGATATTTCTAAGATTCTTATTTCTTCTAACCAGTTTGGTTTTGTTCCTAGTAGGAATATTTTTAATTGCCTATTCACTGCATCTCTGTGTGTTAATGTTTTGAGGATGAATGTTAAGGATGGTAATATGGCCTTGAAGGTTGATATTTCAAAGGACTTTGAAACTATAAGGTGGGATTCTATTTAAAATTTTCTTAAAATGCATGAATTTTTAGGGAAATTTATTTGTTTGGTTTTCTCAATTTAGAAATGTTCTAGCCTTTCAATCTTGTTCAATGGATCTCCAAGGGGATTCATTCAATGATCTAGAGGAGTGAGGCAGGGTGATCCATTATCTTGGCTTCTGTTTTACATTGATGAGGATTATTTGAGTGTCTGTTTGCATGATCTTTTCAATAGTGGATTATATCAAAGGATGAGGGCTAGAAGAGATTGTCTTTCTCCATCAAATTTGCTTTATGCTGATGATATCCTACTATTCAACAAGGTTTATAGTAAAACCATCTCATGCATTAAGAATATTTTTGTGTAGTATGAGGAAGTGGAAGGTCAGGTCATTAGCTGGAACAAATCTTTTGTTGTCTTATGGGAAGGAATTTGAACTCAAAAGCAATACAGTGTAGCTAGAAGGCTTTGTGTTATGAGAGGAAATTTTTGCTTTAATTATCTAGTATTTCCTCTATTTTTTGGAAGGGTAAAACATGTATATCTGAAGGGGATTTCTCATAGAATAACTAATCAACTGGCTATTTGGAAAGGGAAGGTGATGTCCCAAGCTGGGAGAGTATTTCTTGTTTACTATGTCATCACCTCAATGTTTTTGTATTCTTTTTAATTATATAAATGTCCAAGAAATTTTTTTAAGGAGTTGAGTGGAATGGTAAACAATTTTATCTGGACTGGATCTACTAATTTGAGGAAATGTGTCACAGTGGCCTAGAAAGACTGTATAAAGCTGGTGGCTATGGGGGGATGTGAGTAAACGATATCAAAATCAATAATGATGCTTTTCTTATGATGTTTACCTGGAGACTTCTAAGTGGAGATGACATGCTAGAATTCTTTTATAGCATATTTCTTCACAGGCTGCACAACACTACTATTGGGTACTTGCAGTCCTCTGTGTGGACATCGATTAGGTGTACATACTCTAAAATTAAGACACAATCAAAATGGATGGTAAGTGTCAACTATAATTTGAATTGTTGGTGCACTTCATGGATTTATTCTCCACTTAAAGACTCAATTGACATACCACTACATTGGAGGAGTATTTATATATCTTAAATGCAGGGATTGGATGATGATGCTACAATCATACCTAGAAATTTCTGCATGGAAATAACTAATTATGACTATGCTGATACTAATATTCTTGTCTGGAAACCAGTACTCAATGGGCTGTTTTCCAGTCATTATTTCAACAAAATGAAATGTGGTACTTCATCTGGAGCACCTGCATGGGTGAAAGGGGTTAGCAGGCCCTTCATTTTACAAAATGACACTCTACTGATTTGGAGAATCAGGAAGCAACAATTGCAAATTCAGTCTTCCCTCCAGTGCACTGGAGTGCACCTTGATTCGTTATGTTATTTATGTTTGAAAAATAAAGAATATGTTTTTACTTTGTTCCTTGAGTGCCCATTTTCTACTCGTTTATGGCTATAACTGCAAGCTATTTTTCACTACTGCCTCACATACTGTTTGGTTGAGTTGTTGTTCATCTTAGTGCTATGGGAAGAAGGTAGTAAGAAAGTGAAAAATCATCTCACTGAAGCTAATTTGTCAGTTTTTTCATTCATTTGGAGGTCTCATAATGGCATGGTCTTTAACAATTGCAATCCTAAGATCAGGGAGGGTGTATTGGAAATCACCCAGGCATTAAACTTGCATCATTGAATCAAACTGGAACAATGAATAATGATATTTATGACCTCATTTTGTTGAAGACTCTTGGTGTATGTGGTATGGAGAGGAAGCTGTTAATAATGAAATATATCTAGTGGATTCCACCAATCCATGATTGGATGAAGGTGATTGTGGATGGAGCGGCCACTAGTGCATCGGGTCCTGCTGCTGTGGTGGAGTATTTAGGACACCCCGGGGCTATGTGAAAGGTTTCTACTTTAATTACATTGGGAATGGGAATGCGATTGAGGCAGAACAATGGGTGGTTATTAAGGTGATCATGTATGCAGATCGTTATAGTTGGCGTAAGTTATGGCTAGAGTTGGATTCCTCTTTTTTAGTGTAGTTTTTGAAGGGGATTTCTAGGAATGTCCCATGGAGAATGATATCTGTCTGGATAAAATGTCTTCATCTTGTTGGGAGGATTTTCCTTGAGGTCTCTCATGTATACATAGAGGCAAACCTGATACCTGATGCTCTTTTCAAAAGAGTGATTATTGAGGTATGGTCCAGCTGGTCCTTTGTGTTTCCAAGTTATTTCAGTGGTCTGTTTCATGATGACATTGCTGGGATTTTTTATACATGGTTTTGTAAGGCTCCCCTTCTTTGAGTTGAATTTTACTATTTACTTTCTTTATATATAATTTCGTTGGGAGCATGATCCTCCGGTCTCTCGAACCTACTATATGATATTACCCATGCTTATTTTTATGTATTATTCATCATTTTTTAGTTATACCCAATTTTTGTTTGGGTTTGGGGTTGTTTGGGGAGAAATTTCGAGAAACAAGGAAACCCAAGTGTATATTCATGTTTGGAACATGGTTAGGGAAACCCATGTGGTATGTCCCATGAAACCTTCCACCCTATTTTTGAGACATATTAGGTGGAAAATGATTGGAACATGGTTTGGCCAAACCCTGCCGCCTCCCTCCCCAAATCATGCATCATCAGATAGAGGGGGTTAGGATTACTAGTGAATAGTGTGACATAACATGTTCCCACCTAGGAGTAACTGTGAACCTACTATGTAGAGGTGAACATTTAGGGTGCACCATTTGGAAAACCATATATCTTCTCCCAGCATACTTGGAGAACTGGTTCTGAACCCCCTAAAAATTTAACTAAATTTCCCAACCCCCCCCCCCCAATTTAACTGATAATCACTGTATCTCATACTTAAATGAGTTCCTTAGATAAAATATTGTCCCCAGATTTTTCCAAGGCTCCTAGAACACAGTTATAGAATTATAGAATATCTAAATGAAGGATTATATTATTTTCGGTATGTGATTTTCTTATCGTATGAATTTCTCTCTCCCATCACCCTTTCCCAGATAAGAGAGTGATTTTTCATCCATTTGAGAAGATTTGGATATATTTCTTAATGGGCCATATTACATTGGATCATGGTATTAGTTATTGTTTCTATATCATCCATGTAAATATTCGTTTTACTATTCAACATCAAATTGGGGATTTAGGATAAGAAACAATTAATCAATGTTCATGAGGTAGGTTCTATACTTACCAAATACAATAGTATTGATTATATTTGAGTGTATATATTTCTAAAATTTCAAATGAATCATTGGGAAATTTCATTATAAATTGAATTAAATTATTTATTTCCCAAAATATTTTGAAACCCTTCATAGATACTAGTGGACCCAGGGATTTTTTTTGGTAGAGAATTGAGGGAAACCCATGGGATGTTCATATGTAATTTATATTAATTATTATGAATGGGTGATAAATGGGGAACTATGAAAATTGTTTAGAGATGAATATTAGAATATGATTGAATAAAGAATTAAGGAATGGTTTGAAAAATGGGATGTGAATGAGTAACCTAACTCGGAAAAATCTCGGATGTGAATGAGGAACCTGACTCGGAAAAATTGGGGCACCAACATTTAGAAGTTGGGTCAGTACATTACATCTCGTACCATCCGACCATTGAGTCCAAGTTACAATCTCATCAGTTTCGCTTCATATTGAATATGTAATCACCTCAAAATAACATACCATGACCCTTATGATGTCACCATGGGAATTCAAAAACATTCTAGTATCATTTTTCAAAATATTCATAAGCAATATCAATCCCCATAAAAATCACCTGATAAACATCCACAGAAGGAATACTACAAAGTTCATAATAATTTTGTAATTCTCTATCAATAAATAATCATAGTATCTTGTATCATAAGATATAATCTAGTCAAGAATTATTCCATATATAAATAAGGTGAAGAATACTAATGATCCATACAGCCGAAACCCTTCTTGAATAGAAAAGAGCCTTATATACACCACATTCCAAAATCTTTTGGCATCTTTAGTCCTATAGTATTTACCAGGTAGAACCTCACATTCCCTAATATCATAACCCAAACATTCTTCATATGAATTCTATCGCCAATGGAATTATAAATACATGGCTAACCCCACTTTCATTCTATCATTTCATGTCACCAGAATTATCGCAACAATAGCTCTTGACTCACCAATATATCGGGAAACATATTATGAGGACTCGTCTCTCCAAACATGAAAATAAATCACTTCACACATAGTCCAAAATTCAGTGGTTACATCCCTGATATCCCTTATTTTATAATATGGATATCCATGATCAATCATACAAATTTTAGGTTAAAAGTGAACCTTATCGGGATTCACATACCACTTCATCAAATAATAAGGGACTAATCATCACTAATAATATACACACCAGAATAACCCCATGAAGACCAAAATAATATGTGGTTGTATATATCCAATTTTTTATGAGGATCTATGTTGAAAATATCATAATACTCTACTATGGTTAGATAGAATTCCACTAATAATCAATATGGGAAAACACATTACAGGTTATTATTTAAACATGAATTATTGAAACTAGTCCATGATCAGTGCCAGTATAATAATATCCCATAAGGGATTTATGACATAGACACCCAATTATTTTAAAATCCTAATAGGGGTCTCTATAAATCCCATATAAGAGGTACTGAATAACCATCATCATGTTACATCGCTCTATACAATCCACCTGATTTGTCATTAGATTAAATAATTTTTTTCTACATAATTAAACTCCCATTAACAATCTATATTATATAAGAGATTATTAGTTATTATTGATACATTAAATAGAATATCTCTATTGTTTTACTAGTATCAGTCCCACATATAATTCTAATGGTCATTTGAGTCCTATGTGAAAATTAATATTCATGTAAACTAGTCTATTACTAATGTTCTAAGAGTGAGAAACATATAAATTATTAATAAAAAACCCAAATCATCATGATTGGTGGATTCATAAATCTATAACAACAAAAATATTTATGAGTAATCAAATTTCCCAAGTAATAAATAATTCCCATTATAATGGTTTCACGAACCACCAGTGCATCTTTTATCCCAATTGATAAAATATTACGATATTTAATTACTAGAATATACTAAAATAGTAATAAATTGAAAAATATTATGACACCACATCATAACATTCCAGCTACTATAAAACTCAATTACTACACATACCAGCGGTCTCCCGGTAATCACGGGTACAACTCCTTTTAACGATATGATTACAACTAATTAGAGGGAATACAATGTTATTATGGGATTATATTCCCTCACATTTGATTGAAACAGAAAAAAAATTACTAAAAATATCCAAAACAAATGACTAGTGTATTAATTATTATTGAAATAGAAAAATTTATACAATATATAATTCATAAGAAAAAAACCTTATAAAATAATGGACAAGAAATGTTATAGTACCTGATCACAGATTGATCCTACCACACATAGTTAATAAATAAAAGAATAAGAATACATGAATTTTTAACTACCATACATGATCCCACTCTTAATAAACTACATATCATATCCATATTATATCTCTCGATTAGGAAAAATTGGGCCCTTACCTTCCAAAATATATGATCATTGAAGGAAAATCAGATACCCAAATGGTATGGATTTCTGAGCATAGTGCTAGTACAAATATATTTTGAATAATTATTTATGTCCAATTAATATGATGTATTTTTGTGTTTGTAAATTTGATTTTCTATTATGAATATGTTAATATATTGGATAAGAATAAATAAAGACACATGATAAGTAATTTATATCTAAATTGACACATTTAGTAGAATACAAAATCATCAGATATTTTGTGAGAATCTGTTATCACATGAAATCTTTATAGAAAATAGTATCATTATAAATGGTCAAATATAAGGAAATAATCTTCATATTCCATATGTATTAGGAGTGGGAGCTGTTTTCTTGGGGTAATCCTAGTTAATTGATTAATATCATGTATAATGATTATTCTTATGCAGCGATCATGGTATTACTATATAAATGAATCAGATTATTGAAATTTGAGGTGATATAATTGGTATCCAATAATAAATATGAATACACATTGAATCCATGGTAGTTTCCTAGTAATTGGATACATGTATTTTGCATCGATAAGATACTATAGCGTATACTCTGAATCCTACAATTTCAGGTATAATGGAAAATTCTTAGGAAATTTAAGGGGAACCACATATATGAAACCATTGAATCATAGGTAATATTCACCGAACATGATATAGGAAAAAAATACAAATTCAATGTGACATCCAATGAATTTTTGTGATGTGGCATATTTCATTGATCCTAAATTTAATCCTATGAATCACTTATAAATGAGGCTCAATGGACCGTGTCTTGTGGAGTATATCAGTAAGAGAAATAGTCATTTTGGATAATATAAATCCCATGTCATATTATTTTTATTCATACAATAATACAATATTAATGTGAATCTCTCCCTTGATATCTAATAAAATCTTCACATTCTAAGTAAGATTGAAAAAATAAACCTTTAGTTTCTAACATGACATCAAATTTCATGAAAACATACTGACAGTAACCCTCTAAAGGGGTAACCAATATTAAGGAAACCATAATAGTCCACTATGTTACCTAATATATTAAAAATTTTACGAAGGTTCTTTTATATTATTCTCATCCCTCTAGCCAATGACACCATATAGAGGGAATAAAATTCTTCAATATTATCATGATAACAATTCATCATCATTGGCCTCTTAGGATATTCTAGAAAAGTCCCATTATGAGGTGGTGGAATAACTCCAATATCAAATCCCATTCCATCATAGATTGGTTCACCAACCAATGAAATTATAAATTGGTTAGGGGTATACCCCCACAAAAAAGATCAGTTTATTAATGCATTAAAACTATATACAATATCAAGTCCCCAATATTTACGAATTTAATGCATCATTGAATCTATATAGTCTTACCTGAGTGAGACATCCCAACATAATATGATGATCTAAATAATGGGACAATATAATGATATCCTAGTTTATAGTAATAACTAAATACACTTGATTCCCACCCCATTGGGTATGTGTATCTAATAGAACCTATTTTCAATAAATTCCACGATCAATGACAACTAAGGCATCAAAGGATCTATAATGGTGTATTTTGGACCTTTCTTCATTCATTATATAGATGAATTTTATTTTAAAAAATAATTCATTTTAGTTATACATCATAAATAATTTATGAAATTCAAAAACCCATAGGGGAGACAATAAACATCACATGTTACATAATTCATAGGATCTACATTAAGATAATTAATAAAGAAATCCTAAGTCACTTCGTAGTATAGAATTTCTAATTTTTTTCTTAATAACAATTTCCAATTCTCATAGAACATAGAGACTAAAAAACACTTCTTTGTTCGTAATATCAAATAGGTAATTGTATAGATTTTATAATTAATTAATCAATTTAATTATAAATAGTTATTATAAATTTCAAATTTAATATAAATATGTATATTTTCAATATACTAATCGAGCCACTTTTGCTTTTCTAAACCATGAGAAAAGGGGTGGGGCCCAATAAATTCATGTTAATAGACATATGAAACATGAGATATAAAATTTTTATTCATAGTTCAATGGAAAATGTGATAAAAGTTTATCCAAAACCCTAGAAAAATTGACTGACTTACATACCATTAATGAATCTCCTTTAAAATATTATCTCATGATATCATCATACCATTAACTGTGAATCCCCCTCATATTAACAGAATTCCACCACATTATTATGTATTCAAATAATGAACCCTAATCAAATTCTCAAAAATCAATAGTTGAATAATTTGATGCAGGAAAGAAGGATGTTTTAGCTCACCTAAATGCTGGGCAATCAGATTAAAAATGACCCAAATCGGAGGATAATCAATAAGAGAATAGTGGTAATGAAACTCGATGTCTATGTAGGAGAGCGAGAAGATAAAGGGACAGATACCAAAATTCCATACAATGAAAAATTTTATTTTATTTTATAAAAAATAATATTGTACCATTTTTTGTACACATTTATTCCCAAATTATTGGCCGACCATGTTCTAGGAAATATCCAATCCAAACAAAATTACTTGGATTTATAATTTTGTATAAACCATGAAAGGTCCCATTATCATAAAAATGTATGTTTTTTATGATTTTTCTATAATCATGTGCCAACTGTTTTCCAAAACACTATGAAAAACTAACTAATAATATTTTCGTGCACATTTTCCACTAGCCGCTAAATAACTATTTAAATGTAAATATGTTCAAAATATTAAAATTCAACATGAAACTCTCATGAATCACTTTAGAATCTAAATAACATGAAGTGGCTTGATATATATAAAAAACATATCTTCTGTCTGATCTAACACTCATCATTCTGTTAACAATGCAAATTATGAAAGTGACATACCCTACAAAATGAAGAATTTTCAAATCCATCATAAAGATACAACCTGTGGAGGAGAATGATTTAATATAAATTATTAAAGCAATGTATGAAAACCTATATTAATTAATTAAATATTATTATTATATAAATATTCATTGGATATATAGTAATTGAAAACTCAGTTCGTGGTTATATGGACATAAGGTAATCATGAATCCCATTTGAATATTAATTATATTTAAAATTTTGAAACTAATTGAAATAATGTAATTCAAAAATAATAAATATGAAAGAAACAAGTATTATATAATAAAAATATTTTATTATAAAATTATATTTTTATAAAATATATTATTGTTATTGTTATTATTCTCAAATATTGATTTAACACGTTTATATAATTAAATGAAATATTTTAATTCTAGTGGATTGATAAAAATGCATTCTTATTAGATCAATAATTATTTTTAATAATTTGTGTTTAAAATTTATTTATGTTAGTATTCGATATTTTCTATGAATAATTTTTTATCTATCGTGAATTTTTATAATAACAAATAAATAAATAAAATTAAAATAATTAATAAAGTTTTTATTCCAATTAATATAAAAACATAACAAAACTCATTTAATTGATTGTTCTTATAAAATAACATTAAGAAATAATTGTTTTTAGAAATTTATTTCTATGTAGAAACGGATATTATTTTTGTATATTAAATTTTCATTTAAAATTAAAATATATCATATCAAGAAATAAATTTAGATTATGTGGAATCAATAATTAAAAGTATCATAAATAAATTAATTAAATAGGAAAATGATAATTTTTTATAAAATAAGATGTTACTGAGGTAAAAATTTTGATACTACAATAGAAGTAAAATATGTTAAAAACATTTCATCACTGTTACAAAGACTTCAATTATCATTAAAAGAATATAAAATATTTTATGTTAACTTATTAATGATTAATATTCAATATTTTCCCCTTTCAATACAATTTATTTTAGAAAATAAATCTATATAAATATAAAGATGAATATATATATGTAAATTCCACGCGAAAATGACTTATAAATGGATCTTACTATTACCCCTCCAAAACTATTCGAAAAAATTATTATTCTAATTAATATAAACTCATATTTCATCTAAAGTATTCTTAATATATTTTCATTTTAGAATCTGATTCAATTAGGATTATTAAATCATTCATTCCAATGGAATCTCTCTCAAGAATAAAGCATATTCATTGGGTAAATATCTAACTTCATCTATAAATATTTCAAATTCCTTATAATATTAGTAAATATAAATATAATTTTATTATATATTTATATTATATTAATAAAATTTTTATTTTAATTAAGTGATATTTATTTTATATATATTTATACTCATACACATTCGTCTGTATAACATGTACATGTTTGGGTTGGTTCAAAAATCCACATGAATGATTCTATAGTATGTTCATGTTTTCATCATGAAGGTGTATCCTCAAAATAAAACTAGTAATTTATGATATTAATGATTATTCTCCTTATTACTTGGTTTTTTTGTTTAAATAGAAATTTAATAATCAATATTATATGACTCATTATTTTACATAATTTTCACAAACAAGACCATCATTTATTGTATTCCCCTGAATTCTGAAAATAACATCTATCATAGGAATTGGGGAATGAGTAAATTCATGGAAAATAATTACACTAATACCTTTAATAATCTATTAATTATAAATATTTTATGATCTAATGATTATGGAAATTTCCATTTTGAAACGTCTGTCGAATATTCAACATTAATAATAGCTAGTAATGAAAATAAACAATTACTAAAAAAAATATTTTTTCTAATGACCTATTATAAGTTAATATAATATAGGGAAAAATATAACAATAATTTCAAAAAATTTGGGAATACGATAATTATAAATATTTTATAGGCGATTAAATAGATTTTTTACTATTCAGGAGTAAATGTAATGGTTTCATTAACAATCTCATTTTAATATCCTGATTATATGTATTTTAATAAGAATCATGTGAATTTAAATTGTATTCTCTATAAAATAATTTTATTATAATATAGTTATTTATTGACTTCCCATGTATTTTAACTATTTATTCTCCCATTGATTCATAATTAAACTGAATGGAATTTTGTTTGTAATTTCAACCATAACATTTCATTTTTGTTTGGAATCTATCTTCTCAATGACTATATTCATAATTATTTTAATATTTCCTTATCTATACTTATTGTAATACAAAAAATTTTATTTACGTTATACTATTTAAATAATATATCTTCAATTAAAAATTTGTGTGTTGGTGGTTTTAAAAAATCGTTATGTCTCTTTTGGAATGTGTGAAAATTATATTCTTTTAAAAATATTTATTGATTGATTCGTTTTCCATAATTTTTTTTTCATAATTACACTTCTTTTTTTCTATTAGTATTCATATTAAATATATATTCCAATTATTTTGTGAGATGTTTTTTTAGACAATATTGATCAAAATAAAATAATATTTTTTCCACGTTTTCAATCAAATTATCAAGTGTTATAAAAAATTATGTTATCATCTATACCAACATTGTTTAGTATTTATTTTTCTTAATTGATGATATTAATTAATTATAGAATCCACCTCCATTATCATGAAGATTTATTACAAAATTTTGTTCTTCATTGAGGTAGGGATTTCTTATTTTCCATCAATTCTCAGTTTAATTCATAAATGTGGATTAATGTGGGTTCTAATTGAGCTTATGAAGCGATCACGGGTGTATGGAGATATTACAAAACATTAAACACATGTTTTGTTCTAAAATTGGTGGTTTTAGGTTAATTTAAAGCTATGTATGATTGACATCATGGTCATGAAACAATGTCCATAATTTTAAATGTTATTAAATGAGGCCTTCCCATGGTTTCTATGAGGTCAGTAAACTATATGTGGTAACAATGAAAATTTTCATTGGCCTATAGGATCCTGTGCATGAGAGGAATGCAGTTTACTGAAATATTAACCTAAACAATGAATCCTGGAATGTGTTGGAAATGTAATTTTTTTTTTTAATTTTAAAATCTAATATAATCCTAATTTGAGGTTTCATCCTACGCACATAATCGCACACACCATGAAAATATCTCAACCTTAACTAATGTTGGAATTGATCTAACTCTTCTATATGAGCTTCTATTCAAGTGTAATTTATGTTAGCAGAACTATAATGATATGATATATAATCTTTTTAACCATTCGCGATTCACATTGCCATCAGTTGCTCTTTTTGGATTGAGGATCGTATTCCCTAATTATCAATCATCATGAGTTATTCAAGAACTCTCCCAAATAGAGTAAAATCCAGAGTTGATGTTGGAAAATCTATTTTCTAAGGACCCAAAGAATGTGGTCTTGTTCCATTCAACAAAATTCAAGCTATTTATATTTATATGGGTGTTGCACACACAATTTTAGAGAATCTGCTTAAATTGAAAACGAACACTAGAATTTCATGTCATGTTCTAGTAATTTTAAAAAGAGTTTTCATACTTGGTATATGATTAGAACATTGAATAAATGGCCTCATTGGGTTTGATTGCTATAATGGCCTTTTTGATGGCTTATGAATTTGACACTTATTTCCCATGAGATGTGTTTCGGTTTTTCCATGTGTTTAAATTTTTAAATTGAGATATTATCAATTGATTGATTGGTTGATGTGTGAATTGAATTAAAATGGAAGGGATGGATTGAATGATCCTTGGACCTTGAATTAGTAATATCATAATTATACATGAATTGAATTAAAAATTAATTTCCCATGTGAGTTATGTCATGGATATATCATGAAATTTTTGAAATAAGCTATAATTTCCCCTTATTTTGATTTTAATGTGTGAGATGAATTATATTGAAGCCATGAAATAGATTTCTATGAATACGATTCTTGTTAAATTGAAACTTATAGTGTGATTAATTGTAAGGAAATCCCGTTGGATGTTGGTCAATGCCTTAGTCGCCTTTCGAGCTGATATATAAATGGATGATCATGTTCTGGACATGGCCTGATAAATGGTTTTGATAAAATTAGTAGATTTGGTTAAATTCTTGATAGATAATTGTGATAAATGGTTTCATATTAAAATGACATGGGAAAACTTATTTTTCTTGTCAGTAGTATTCCTTGGGTGATACATGGAGTCAGTTTGGAATTCCATGGATGAAATCAACAACATAAACATTGATATAGCCATGGGTGATACATGTATCTAAATAAAGGAACCCATGGATGGAATCAATGAGTCATGACCTATACATTGAGTGATACAAGAATAAAAACGAGGAATTCCATTGATGGACTCAAATCACATTGACTATTATTTCCATGGGTGATAATGGGGCTACTATAGTGGACTGCAGAGGGTGGAATCAGTTGGAAGGGACTTTATAGCTCACCTAGAGCGATACTTGGTTCCTGAGAGTTCATCCAAGTAAGATCATCAGAGTCTTGAATCATATTACACCTCAAACAATACTTTAATTTGATCATAGGAATTTCAATGATGTTTTTTGATTCAAAATTTGATATTCAATGAAATGACTATATGATGTGTCTACCACACCAAAGGATAAGTACTCGTTCAGATGAAACCCCTAGCATGTAACTCCCCCAACCACATATTACGCTCATGTAACTCTGGTGTAGCCATCATATAGAGAGAAATGGCTACTGGTGCCACTCCTGGAACAAGCTCAATATAAATGTCTGCCTATCACTACAGAGGTAAACATGAAAATGTTTGTGGAAATAAATCCTTGAAACTATCCACCCCCACGAGAACGTCCATCTGTGAATTCCATTGGTCTTCCATATATAGACTAGCAATCTATGTTGTAACTCCTTCCAACCCATGATGCTCAGGTCATGCTCTAATTTCCTGGACATCCTACTCACCCTTATGCAGAAACATACCACCCCTCTGATGATATAAAACACACCATGCATTGATAGAAATCAACAACATAATGGTTGGGAACCAAATAGACTAATCCTAGAATGACGTCAATTCCATTCATCTCTAAGATACAGAGGTCCCATAAAAAGTGACACACACCAACCTCGATAAGTAAATCCTTGAAATGACATACGCTATCTGTTCCAGTCCCCAACAGAGTATCTAGTATCAATATATCAGTAGAAAAAAAGATACAGAGCCCTAGGTTCTCCACAGTAGTAACAGATATAAAACAATTGGAATACACTATATCAAATAGATCAGAATCTAAAACAGATGAAACTTGAATAGTACCTCAAAATGTAGAGGGGCCAAGATCCTACTCATGTTGGTGTTCTCCTATAATACCACGCCGCTATCTATTTGGCTTGAGGAGGATGTCATGGTTACCATGCCTTAAGCGACGTTCCAAAGTCGCCAAACGCTGGAAAAAAATGTTGACGCATCTGAGAACACATTGGGGGAACTATTTTCCCTTAGGAAAAATCCAACCAACAATCCATTATTAATCACTATATGATGCATGTCAATAAAATACCCAACCATGAATTCCCAAAAGACAAAAAACTTGTTCCACAATACAACCCAAAACCATCACAACAAGACACATCTAAACAAAATCAGAGTACAACGCGGAAACTAATCAACCCAAAACCACAAGCCATGACACCACTACAACTCCACACCAAGCTCCAACCTCCCATCTCCACCATGAAATCACAATGCCCCACTAAATGAGGGAGATTCCATACCTTTTCCAACATCATAGTACACGACATCTACAATGACACCACAGTTCTAAAAAAGGGGGTGAGTACTAAAACTCAGCATGTTTTCCCCAAATGAATTCCCTATACATGCCACTAGGATAAAACTGTTAGGATGTATATATAAAAACAAATTATATAAAATAATCACAAGTACAACCATTTCCAAAATCCAAACATTCCCTTACCAATACATCACACCCAAACCAAGCAAGCAAGTAAAGCCAACCAAACATTCCACAAGCCATTTCATCATTCACTCACTAGCACAACAATTTTCAACATGCAATGAAATGCACAAAAAACATCCAAAACAACCAAATGGTGGAGTATCCGTCCAACCCGTTAACCCATTTACACATAGTGGTACATCCCAACCACAACCAAATGACTGAGAATTTGACCAACCCTTTCACACAAACGGTGGCCCTTCCGTCCACTATCCATCCCATTTTTAGTGGTACAACATTCCACTTCCATAAAAAACTCCCATCATGCCATAAACATAATTATGACCCACTAGGGCCACAACAACATGCAATTAACCAATTTCATCGCATAACAATCTGCTTCAATAAATCATCCATTTATAGAAAACCATTTTCCATGCCAAACCACATTTCAATAAAAACAACATATTTATTGAAAACCATTTTCCATAAACCATTTTCCCAAATAAATATCAAGAAACAAATTTAAAATAACTATTTTAAAATCCAAAATAATATCATTTCACCATAAAACCTCTTTTTCCCCAAAAATCCCCAAAACATCACCCAAGGGATTTCCAACCAAATTTCGCACAAAAAATCACAACCAATTATTCACCACAAAAAATTAATTGTAACGAAAAACCACTAGTTCTTATCAAGTATAGTCTAGAGAGAATCCAACAACAATTAGGGTTCCTAAGAAATCGACCCACAAAAAACCTCACCTCCAATCTGTCGAGCGCAGCACTGAAACCTCTATAGATCACCTTCACTAACATTCACAAGCCTTAAAATCGTCATCCAAGGAAACAAAAACACTATATGTACTCATAAAATGTGAATATCTAGGATATCAAAGAAGGGGGAGATGTGGATCTAGAGGAAACCATATGAAAACCAAGAGGAGAGAATTAACTAGGAGAAACCACCTTCAAAACCCTTCAAATCACTTCCTAAACGTGTGTAATATCACCTTCATCCCCTGAGAACCCAAAATTCTGAGTGAGGCTCAAGTGGGAGAGTATTTGGGGAGGAATGAGTCAATCCTGAGTGAACTCAGGTTTTTAAAGCCCTATTTTTTGTGTTTGCACGATTAGCCTGCACGGTTTGAAAAACCATGCGCTTACCATGTGCACGCTACTTCCTCGAGACAAAGGGTCTTCACGGTTGCCTCGCACAGTTTTTCAAACCATGCATAGGCCATGTGAAGCCGACTGCCTCCCCCTGCTCAGTTTCCTGGAGTACCCTCACAGTTTCCCTTAGCCATGCTACAACCATTCATCCGTAGAAAAGCCTCCAAGATTATCCAAAACCATTCCAAACTCTCCCATCATCATCCCAAATCATCACATGCACTTTAAAAACAAAAAAAATGAATAATAAAATGATACATACCTCAAACCTATGGTGATAAATTATTCCCACCATTGGACTTTCTGTCCTCAGAAATTAGTGAGCCCGTCCATTACCGAACAATCTCGGGCCACAGCTTGACCATCTCTTTCTCATGCTCCCATGTCACCTCTTAAATCTGACGATGCTACCAAAAACCACCAACTATGATGATGATTTTACCTTGAAAGACGTTCTCTTTCCTATCCACAACCAGCATTGGAACGTGCACCAACGAAGCATCCAGTTCTTGTTCAAAATAATCCCAACGAATCACATGGTCACTATTCGGATGATACTATTTCAACTGCGACACATGAAACACATTATGGGCCACACTGAACCAAAGCGGATAAGCCAAATGATAATCCACCTCAACAACCCGTTCATGAATTTCAAAAGGACAAATTTACCTCGGAGATAACTTTCCATGCTTCCCAAACTGAAGATGTCCCAATGTTGGAGAGATCTTAAAGAAATCATGATCACTCACCTTAAACGATAATAGACATCAACGATGATCCGCATACGATTTATGGCGACATTGAGCTGTCTCCATTATCTTTCTGATTAGCTTGATCTTCCACAGAGTTTCTCGAACAAGGCTCAGTCCAACCATCGAGGACTCATCTATTTACACCCAACATAGTGGAGAATAACACGACTACCCGTAGAATGCTTCAAATGGAGCCATATGTATGGATTCCTGATAACTTTTATTATATTTATACTCAACCAACAACATGTGATCCTCCCTCGATTCACCAAAACAATGACAAAATCCTGTAACAAATCCTACAGAGTTTGTATAAACCTCTCGGTTTGACCATCCGTCTGAGGGAGATATGTCGTACTCATGGTCAACTTAGATCCCAAGTGATTGATGTAAGGATTTCCAGAAATGATATGTTAGATAAGGATCTCTATAGGATACGATCAAAACTGAAACAACATGACTCTTTACAACCTCCTAGATATAGATTTTGGACAGATCCTCCACTGCATGAGATTCATGAATTGGAATGAAATAGGCCGACGTCATTAGCTGATCTACTATCAACCAAATGTAATTGAGCTTTCTGACCGTTCTTTGTAGAACAATGAAAAAATCAGTTGTTATTTTCTCGCCTCTTCCATATAGGATTTGTTAATGACTGCAAAATTTCTGATGGCCTCTGATGTTCTTCCTTGACATGCTGACAAGTCAAGCATCTCGAAACAAACTCAACCACAATTCTTTTCATACCAGGCTACCAGAAATAGCTCTTTCAAAATTTTATTCATTTTCTAAATTGCTAGATGAACAACCCAACTAGATTGATGATACTCCCTGAGAAGATCCTCTTGAAAATAAACTGGTACAATCATCTGATTCCAAAAACACAAAACATAATCTAAATTCAGTTGCCAACCCTCAATAGTCTCCCCACCATTGAGTCTCATCCCCAAGGTTACACACTTAGAATCAGATATTTGTGCCTATTTAACCAAGCCAACCATAAGTCCGCTCTATCATCTTGGTACTCACATTACAACCTCATATCAGTTATAAATGACATGAACTACCACTAGACAGATGCCTGTTTCACCATTTGAGCATTTGATTTTCTACTTAATGCATCTGCCACCAAAATTCCCTTAAATGGTGTGTACATTATGTCAAAATCAAAAATTTAGAGATATTCAATTCATCTAATTTTCCCCAATTTGAAATCTCGTTGTGACAAAATATTCTTCAAGGTCTTATGATCTGTATATACCATGAATTTCTCACAGAAAGGATTATGATGCCATGCTTTCAAAGCATGCCCCACTAATTCCAATTCCAAATAATTAGTTGTGTAGTTCATCTCATGAAATCTAATATACCATGATCCATATGCAACCACATGATTACCTTGCATGAGAAGGCACCCCAATCATGATCCGGATGCATCGCAATACACCACAGAGACATTTCCTGGTTCATGAAAAACTAATATTGGTGCGGATGTAAGGATACCCTTTAGATCTTCGAAACATATTGGGCACTGTTCTTTCCACTAGAACAGAACATTCATTCTATTTAAAGCTATCATCACCAAAGCCAAATTTGAAAAATCACAAAAAAAACACCAATAATGCCCACATACACCATGGAAACTCCATATCTCAAACAAATTCTTGGGCGGTTGCCCTGAGATAACGACCTCTATCTTTTCCAGATACATTGAATCACCCCTATCTGAAATCACATTTCCATGAAAACAAACTTCCTATATCCAAATGTCACACTTTAAAAATTTGGCATACAACTGATGATCCTTCAAGATCCCTACCACTGTCTCCAAGTTCTGACCATTCTCCACCCTTGTTATTGAATACACAAGAATATCATCTACAAACACCACCACAAATGAATCCAGATGTCTCTGAAATATCTGATTCATCAAAGCCATAAAAACTGCTGGCGCATTCTTTAGACCAATGGGCATAACCACATTTTCAAAATGCTCATATCTACTTCTAAATGTTGTTTTAGGAATATTGTCCTTCCTCACCAGCAATTGATGTTTTCCTGACTTTAGTTCAATCTTGGAGAACCATTTGGATCCTCTCAACTAGTCGAACAAGTCATCAATTTTTGGAAACAAATATCTATTTATTATCATAACTTGGATAAGTCTACGATAATCAACAAAGAGACTCAAATTTTCATTAACCTTTTTCACAAACAACATCGGCACTATCCATGGGGATGTCGTAGGCTGAATAACCCCATTGTTTTTTTAATCATCCAACTGAACTTTCAATTCCATCAATTTAGTAGGGGCCATCTGATAAGACAGAATTGAGATTAGACTATTCCTTGGAAATAGATCAATCGTAAAATCCACTTCTCTTATGGGTGGTAACCCATATAATTATTCCGGAAACAAAATCCATGAACTGATCCACCACTTCCTGAAGAACACTCTGATAAATTGCAATTACTGATTCCAATGACAATACCGCCATCTGATATGATAATGTGCATACTTCTGGTGCCAACATACTTGTTTCACAATGCCTTTCATCACTCTCTCCTCTAAATATATTTCATACACCATTGTGTCTCATAAAATCCATTGTTCGTGCATCGCAACCAATGTGGGCCTTAAAACCACCATCCAATCCATTCACAAGATTACATCATAACCATCCATCTTGAGCATTGTAAAATTCCAAATTAGCTCAACCTCACCAATAATGATACAACATGATCTACACAAGAAGGCTCAATACTCATTTCTACATAGAGGAGTTTGAAGTTTTAAAACTAAGGGATTCATTTATACCCTTAAACCTAGCAAGTCAAACACATGTGTAGAGATAAAAGAGTGGGAAGAACCAGTATTAAATAGCACTAGCATCCTGGTAGAAGTTAAAAGATTTGTACCTTGCACCGTGGATTGTCCTAACTGATCATCCACAACAAACTGATCATCTCCAAACACATGATTTCTTTCCACGCTATGCTCTTCATTACCCTGATAAATTGTCCTAGTATTCTGGGAATCACCATTACCCTCTTTACTCTACTGACGAAGGGTTTGCTGTTGTCCTCGTCCCGTCGAATCATACGAGTTCTGCGATTCCAAAGAAGTATCCCGCACACCTGACCACAGTGCATTCCAACAATAACGCTGTAGATTCCCCATATACATACAATTATGACATGATCAAGGATGTGTCATACTATCTCTCTTGATGTGGCTTGACGAACCACACTGAAAACATCCTGGTTTTCTATGGCACTTCGGAGTAAGATTCACCGATCCTGACATCAGATTATGTGTCATTATCTTGCCCTGGAAATAAGTGTCCCTTCTCAACTTGAGCACAGAATTAGAGTTCCTACTATTCCCCATGGTTACCACCATACTTCTTCTGCCCGAAGTGCCAAACAGATCCAGCTCAGCCACAGAAGAACTATTCACAATCTCTGTGTAATCATCAATACACAGTAAAGCTGTCATTGAACAGATTTCCCACCTTAATCCCACATCAAATATCCTATCCTTCAATAATGTGATACCTACCACCTCATTTGCAATCCTCACTATTCTCATAAACATAGTTGCATACTCCGTCGCAGACATAATCTATTACTTCAAACAGAAGAAACCAGTCGTACACTGAATTCACAAAGTATGTGGGTAGAATTGTTTTTTAAAAAATTCCTAAAATTAATCCCACATCACACCCTAGTCTGTCCCTTCTTGGACTACCAAATCCCACTACTAAAGGGATATATCTACCTACTTATACATGTAAAACATCTCATTTAACTCTACTGGTGTTCCCAAGAACACCAAAATCTTGTTCATTCTATTAAACCTTGCTTCTGCCCTCTCCGACTCTGAATCACCTCTGAAAATGGGAGGATTCTGCATTTGAAACTGAACCACATGCCTTAGTTCATCCATATTATTTCCATGTTCCACAGTTTCGAAATCTTGCACAATTCTTTACAACAGCTGATGGTTCACTTGAGGCTTAGGTGCTACCACATTCTCAGCTGCCTCCTTTAGTTGGTCACTATGATGCCTACCTAGTGCAATTTCTATCCACAAAAAAACAAACAACCATGATTTTGACTTCCATAGACATCAATAATTCTCATTTCTAATCACATTACATAACACTATCGTACAAGGATTTCCACGCGTTCACATTTTCCATGTATCACCATTTTGAAAACAAAACCATTTTCAAAATACAAAATTTATTTTCGCATGGATTGGGTAACCAATCCATGTCGCCTCATTGAAAAAAAAAAGAAAATACAAAATTTATTCACATTATAAATTTACAACTTCATATCACATTATAAATCAATATACCTCAATGAAATATGCATCATAGTGGTAAGTCATTTATACCATGGATTTCATGCTCATCTCATTGGAAATACCCACACCAATGAGATGTCCAATGCCTATAATTTTCTCCAAAACACTTATGTACCCAACTCCCTTGTAACATGAAGTGCATCATAGAAGGGTTAGCTATATCCTTTTATACTATACATTCTATTTTCTGTCAAGCATATGCCTTACTACCATCTTGACTCAAGGAATATACCACAACGAATGTAAACTCCAAATCTAAGAATCAACTCCAATGGAATGAACAAGATGATACCACTTGTAACACCTTGAACTTACCTCATTGTCTTGAGTAGGAAGTGAGGGTTACTAGGCCTTAAGGAATGTTCTCAAGGAACCAAAGGCTAGAAATAAATGTGGAGAGCTCCATGAACACATTGGGGAATGATTTTCCCTCAATAAAAAACTAACCAACAATCCACTATCTACCACTATATGATGCATGTCAATAAAATAACCAACCATGCATTCCAAAAAGAAAAAAAATGTTGTTCCACAATATATCCAAAGACCAAAAAAACTAGACATGTCCAAAAAACATCAGATTACAATGCGAAAACAAAACATCCAAACACCACAAGCCATGAAACCACCACAGCTACACACCAAGCTCTAGGCCACCAGCTCCACCATGACATCACGATGCTCAACTAAAGGAGGGATATGCCTTATCTTTTCCCATGTCACGGTACATGACATCAGCAAAGACACCACAGTGTCAAAGTAGGGGGTGAGTACTAAAACTCAGCAGGTTTTCCTCAAATGGCTTATCTATACATGCCACTAGGATAAAATTGTTAGAAAATTTATATAAAAACAAATTATATAAAATAATCACATTTACAAACATTTCTATAAGCCAAACATGCGCTTACCAAGCCATCAATCCCAAACCATGCAACCAAGGGAATTCCAACCAATCGTGCCAAAAACCATTTCATCATTCACACACTTGCACAACAATTTCCAACTTACAAAGAAATGTAAAAAAACCTACCAAAACAACAAAACATTGGAGCTTCCTTCCAACCCGTTCACCCATTGGCACCTAGTGGTACTTCCCAACCACAACCAAATGATGGAGCATTCTTCCATCCTATTCACCCATTCATGACTAGTGGCTCTTCCCATCCACTTATCCTTTGATGGTGGCCCTTCTTTCCACTATCTATCCCCTTTTTATAGTGGTACTTCTCACCACTTGCACATAGCATTCCAATCTTTCAATAAACAAGAATATGTCCCACCAAGGTCATAAAAACATGCAATCAACCAATTTCATCACATACCAATCCAATTTAATAAATATTCCATTTATTAAAAACCATTTCCCATTCCAAACCACATTTTAATAAAAAATCATCTTTATTGAAAACCATTTTCCATCAAACATTTTCCCAAATCAATCTTGACAACCCATTTAAAAATCTATATGTTAAAATCCACAACAATATAATTTCACGATAATATGCCCATTTTCCCCCAACAATACCCAAAACATCACACAAGGGATTTCCAACCAAATTTCTCACAACAAATCACGATTATTTTTTATGTACAACTAATTAATTTTAACAAGGAAGCACTAGTTCTAACCAAGTGGAGTCAAGAGAGAAGCCATCTACCTTTAGGGTTCCCGAGAAATCAATCCACAAGCAACCGTACATCCATTCTGGAGAACTGACCACAAAAACCTTTCTATATCACCTTCCATAGCATTAAAAAGCCTTAAAATCATTATACAAGGATACCAAAACCCTAGATATGCACACAAAAAGTGTATATCTCAAAAACAAAGAATAGGGTAGAAGAGGATCTAGAGGAAAAGATAATAAAACCAAGATGACAGACTTACCTAGGAGAAACCACCTTCAATCCCAATCGAATCACTTCTGAAATGTGTGTATGTGTACCCTCAACCCATGAGAACCAAAAATCATGAGTGAGGCTCGAGTTGGAGAGGATTTGGAGAGTAATGAGGCAATCCCTAGTGAACTTTGGTTTTTAAAACCCTAATTTATGTGGTCGCACTGTTTTGAAAAACGTGCACTAACCATGCGCCCTCTACTGCCTTGAGTACAAGGGCCCACACGGTTTAATTGCATTGTTTTTCAAACTGTATGCAGGATGTGTGAAGCCTACTCCCCCCTCCATGAACGGTTTCTTGGAGCACCATCACGGTTTCCCTTAGTCATTCTCAAACCAGGAACCGCTAGAAACGCCTCAAAACTCATCCAAAACAATTCCAAACTCCCTCAACCTCTTCCCAACTAATACCATGCACTTTAAACAAATAAACATTCATAAAAAGGCAATATTATTCAAACTGAGGGTGCTAAAGCTCCACTAAGAAGGTATAACTTATACCTCCACCCTGTGACCCTACCTGACCCCTCTGACCAGATCCACCCTATTGGTGTTGAATTCCAGGAGGCTGGATACCATTACCACAACCTCCAAATTTCCCTGAATGACCTGATTAACTCCAGTTCCTTGACTGATAAAAAACTAGTGGTCCTACTCTTGAACTCAGAGTCATAGAAAAACCCATGTCACCAACTGCTGGTGATAATAACTGAGAGAATTTGTAACACCCCGAGCTTCCACGGTACGCTTCTCAATCAATAATGAAATAGCTTTCATTGTACGCAACTTCGAGTTCTAAAACACCGCGACTAATCAAAGTAGCTGTTATTAATAGTAATAACCACTTTTTAAAATTATAGAAATTTTATATTTCAAAATGGACTTCATTTTTGTATTCGTAATATCGAAATTATCCAATGTTGAATTTTCTGAGAACTTCCAATTTTTTATGAATAGTGAAAATTACATAAAACAACTTTTTTAATCAAAATAATTTATAGTGATAAGTTATACAATTGAGTGGTTTTAAAGTATAATTATAATATATTTTTACCATTTTATCCAATGGTGTTCATTAGAATTAATTTAACATTGAAATTGGACATAAACAATTGCCAATCTTTTGATATAAATTGTTTCTTAAAAACAGGTTATTTGTTGTGACAGCGGGAATTAATTATAAAATTAATTAATGAAACTTTTATGTTTGGAATTTTTTAAAGTAGACATCATTTTTGAATTCGGAATATCAATTATATATTAGGGGGAAATTTTGGCATTATTCTGAAAAACTTCAATTTTTGATGAATAGTGAAACCACTAAGTGGTTGTTAAATAACTGATTTTTCATTTAAATGAAATATTACCACTTCTGTGATTTGATTTTCAAAACTCCGACATACATGGTTGTCATGAAGAAGTAAAATGTGGTTCAATGAGATAAATAATTTTTTTGGTGAAAAGTAACTTTTAAGTTCTTAATCACGATTAGAGGTAATTAGTGTAGTTTAAGGTAAAAATAAAGCTTTAATAATATGATATGAGCTTGACACATGTCCTAACCTCATTGGATGTGCCATGGCCGACCAAGACAATCTGTGGGTCAACTTGGGGACCCCATGGAGCCACTTTAGTTGGAAAATGACATAAATACCTTTTATTTAATGTTAAATTAAAAAATGACACAAACATAAAATGTTTTACTAAAACAATTTTTACATGGGGTTATACAAGTCATATTTTTGACTATAAATAGTCATTGAAAATCTAAAAATATTTCATACATCATAGTATTTTTTTATAATTTTTATACATTAAATAAATTAAATGATTTATGACATCATTATGATGCAGCGATGACCTCATTATTTAACGATTTTAATAAAATGAAACGATAATGTACAATCCAAGGCTTACACTTGTCCAAAAACTATTGTATGGGTAGATTTCTAACCCTTATCACCTTATCCACAAATTATATAAGTGTAGGACTTTTATAATCAGAAAAGCATTGTATAATAATGTAAAATTCCCTTACTTTCCAAGAGTGCCCCTCCTCTCCTCTTATAATAGGCCCCCACCTCTACCACCTCATTCACTCATTAAATCAATTTGGACTAGCCAACCTCTGCCAAAATACTATCCCAACTTCCCTCCCTTACTCCTATAAGACTCACTTTGGGCAGAATTATTCCCAAGGAAGCCTTTGGCTCAAATCAAAAAGAGTTATCCGATTTTTAAGGTAATGTCATCTCTAATGTTGTTTTGTTTTATTTTTCTTCTCCAACCCCTTAAACTCTTTTCATTCCATTCTTTTGTAACAACACCAGTATCTACAATATACTAGGATGTTTTTATGATATGTATTTGGTTTACAATTACACACACCTTCGTCTAATGGTTAAAGAACATACTGTTTCTGTGGGTGGCGAAATACTGCCTCACGAAACGATGATTGTTCAAATTATTTTAACACCTATAATGGTGGCCATTTCGATCACACTATTTTCATATATGATATATATATTCTGTTTATGTTTTCCTCATTCTTCTTTATATCTCATTTATGGCATACTTTATGATTTCCATTATGGGTAAACGCGATAATTTCATTTTAGGAAGTGCGGACTACCGCCCCCTCAAAGTGATGTGAATCGTTAATGCCATATGTGGGATGTATAAAGGATGGAGTAAATTATATTATATATGATATTATACTGGAACTATATTATACCTTTATATAATTATGATTTCATTCCATTAAATTCGAAATTGAAATGAAAGTAGCGTTCATGCGTACGTATGGCTTACCGTCTCCATGAACGGTGCATTTCATTTCTTACCTCTAAATGTTACGTAATATTATGAATGAATGTATATATTGGATATATATGATATATATGAAATCTAAATCATGAATATAATTCTGGAGATAATGGATATTATACCACATAAACAACTTGTAATTATAAGAAGTTTATTGTTGACTCAAGTACCAATGATCGACAAAACGACCGTAATTAACTTAAATAATTACATAATGTTCATAACATGGTAACAAGTGATATAAATAGAATAATGAACATGAAAAAGGTTCTTAAGTAAATATAAATTAACTCTAGTTTATTATTCAGGAGGTTAAAGAATGGTCGAGTCAAGATAAGACGCCAGGTAAGGGAATTTCTTAACCCAACTTCCATTCTTTGGGTTAATCTCCTACTTTCAAATTATGTCATGATATTATTATGTATTTTTCCGTTCTTTATGTGTACCTATAATGAATACACATAATAGATCTATTTTATTTTAAAAATGATCTTTTTAAGGACTTCGTCTCAATTTCCTTTCATTGAGGCATATTTGTTTTTATACAAAACATTCTTTTATATGGAGTATAAACCCCTTTGACTTTTACGTTTATTCAAAAGGAATATTTTTTATACGAAGCATTTTACTAAATGACAAAATGGGAATGTTTTTCTTTCCATACTTATGCGGCGACAACGAATTCTCCGCTGCCGTGACCATTATTTGTGTTTCGGCTTCCTCTACAAGCCATCATTTTTTTAATGAAAAATAAATACAATGTTTTAACTTTCTTTTATTTTGGTATTGAAAATGGTTTTGAAAGCATTTTTATTATATCAATGTGTTGTATTGGTATCTTGTGATTGAAATGTGGAAATGTTATGTTTCCTTTATGCATGTTTTATGTGATATGATTATGTTATGGTTTATGATATGTTTAGACCTATTCATATGAGTATTGCATTGGACTCAACATGTGACGGGTGGAGCCCGCTATAGCTCCTCGATGCATCGGTAGGTCTCATGAGACAACTAGACGTGGAATTGGCCGAGGCCCTTTCCCAATTTTATTTATGGTTTTGGGCGAGGCCTTAATCATTTTAGACATCTTGGCCGAGGCCTTAAAAAAATGTTTCAGAATGTCTGGCATTATGCATTCCATCATTATGAATGTGGTTATTGATGTTGCATGGGATTACTTGATTAGTAGAATATCCATCTGAGTAAGTAAATGGAATTATTGAATTTTATTTTTTCCATATTATGCTAAAGTTCAAGTTTAAAAAGTCTTTTTTTTTAGTTATACATTCCCTTAAATGTTAATGCTTATTTATGAAAGCTTCTGCAATATTGTTATCCTTACTGAGCATCTGAGCTCACCCCTTTCAATGTTTTAATATTTTCCAGGATGTGAAGAAGTATTTTATGAATGACCTACAGGGATAGTCAGAAGAGGATATGAGTGTGGACTATGGAGACTTTCTTATTTTAGTTTTCACCTTATGATGTAATGTAAGACTTATGAATGTATCTAGTGTTTCCAAGGCTACTAAACTAATCGGTCATTCGAGACTTGAACTTTTGTGATCATTCCAATGTTACGAAGTAATGCACCGACTCTGGGTAGCTGGGGTTGGGGCGTTACAGTTGGTATCAGAGGCAGTTTAGTACTAACCTTGGAAGCTAGATTTAGATAAACTCTGATTAGAGCACATAGCCCAAAGATAGACTTTGAGGATTAGTATAGAAGAACATCATAGAATTTTGGTATTGTAGAGATGTTGTGGGTTTTCCGAGCAATACATCCCTGTCTAGATACGAGCAGGTAGAGGCGGCTCTGGTACAAATGTACCTAGGGTTAAAACCAAAAAACACCGCTTTGAGCTAGAGTCGAACGGGAGCTGGTGCACGACAACGGGCCTTGCTGCACTCTTGGTTACGACACTCCCGGGGGATATGCTTAGGATAATTCTCGTTTTCTTTTCAAAACACTATGAACGGTTATGAGTATATACTTCCTCAAAGAAAACCTTTTAATGATTATGGATTATATCCATAAATAGTTAAATTTATGTTAAGTATTTTATAAGTATGGAATTATGTATTTTGATTCATAAACTAATCTAGTTTATGCCATTGTATAGAAATGGCGCCTAGTGGAAGAAATGGAAACCGTATCAGTGCACGCACTCCGTGTAGGGATTGCCCTCCTGCTCAAGACAATTATTGTGGAGCTGGAGATACAACTGGTGCTGATCAACTTATTACCATTCTGGGAAAACTCACTCAGGTTATGAAAAATAACCTTACTCGTATGGAGCACCCTGATCCGCAACGTGGAGGATCAATGTTAGACCGCTTCATGAGGAAACAACTACCAACATTTAATGGGGTTACAAATCCATTAGTAGCTGAGCAATGGATAAACTCCTTAGAGAAAATATTCCATGCTTTGGGGAGTAGTGAAAGGGAGGAGGTTTTCATGGCAGTCTACCGCCTCACTAGAGATGCCGATTAGTGGTGGTCACTGATTCAAAACACAATGGAAGATGATGACATATCGAATATGGAATGGAGGGATTTCAAAGATCTTTTCTTAGAAAAATACTTTCCTCATGACCATAGAGAAGATATGGAAAGGAAATTTCTGAGTCTGAAACAAAAGGAGGATGAGAATGTCGCAAAGTATGAGGCCAACTTTACAAGGTTAGAGAGGTATGCTGCAGATTATATGTGTAACCCAAGAGGTAATATTGATCGTTTCTTTGATGGGTTAAAACCATTTCTCCGTCGAGCTTTAGTATCACAATCTTTCTCAACATACAAAGATATTGTCTCATGTGCTATCAAGATAGAAAAGGAATTCTCTAAGTCTTATGACAACAAAGTAAAGCAAGAGAAGAAAGGAACTGTGGAACAAGAGACAGATAAAAGTAAAAAGGGAAAGAAGGATTTTCCATTATGTGATAATTGTGGGAAGAATAACCCCGGTACTTGCCTAAAAGGAATGGGAGTTTGTTATAAATGTGGAGAAAAAGGTCACCAGGCGCGTGATTGCAAGGTAAAGAAAGAGGCTATCAATGTTGAATGCTAAAATTGTAGGGAAATGGGTCATTTTGCAAATGAATGTTCTAAGCGTCAGGGAAACGTACCTCAGAAAAGGCCAAGGGATCAAGGACAATATTATGCTGTTACTACAGTTGAAGCGGAATAATTAATGTATTGGTGCTTTTGGACACATGGATTATATTCTGGTTATTAGAATAATGTGATATATATATAAGGATTATACTGCAGTACTTGTTGTTTCAGTAAGGTTTTAATATGATGAAGGTAATCATATTTTTAGTATGCCACAATAATAGAAACTTTACTTTATTTGGGGAATCTGATAAATTGATTTTGGAATTAAGAGACCATTTAGAGAAAGTCTGGACAGAGGTATTTTGGATAACTATAAAGGTTGAAGTGGATTAAGTTGATCTTTGGATAGAATTGTTTAATGTTAAAAAATTTATGAAGATTATTTTTGGAATATTATAATACTATAGTTTTAGGAAAAGGACAACCTGTAGGGTGGGGCATAACCCGTCGCGTCGGAAAAAGCTGCAGGAATCGAACCCACAATCATAGTGCGACAAGCCTTTATTTCCTACCACTAGCCTACAGGAAGTCCCTAGTTATTACAAAATAATTTTACTAATCTAAATGGTATGTGTTAACATTTGGAACCTTATACAATTAGGATAAGTATAATATATTTGAGTTCTATTGTCTTTTTGAGTGAAAGATGAGTTGAAGGTTGAAACTATATTTGTCAAGCATAAATATATATATACCTATCTCTTATTCAATGAATAAATTAATTCTTAAACTTTAGTAAAGGGATATTAAAACAATAAAATGTGTTATCCTAATACATTATGTCTTGTTGAACTGATGATATTTTAAATCAACATAGATTGAAGTCTTTGAGACCCTCAATTTGACAGTTGATTGTGGTTGATGACCTCAATCACTCCCTACAAATATTTACGTGTTTCCTCCAATTATATGTCTTTAATTTCCACCAATGGACTCCTAATCGAGATCATAATTGGGTGGTGACTTTTTCATTTCCCTTTCCCACTTATTAAGTGTAAATTTTATTAATCTTATTTCTGATGTGGGTTTTCCACCAACGTATTTTCTCTTTTCAACCTTTTATTTTCAAAGAAAAATGTCAAATTGCGAGGACGCAATTTATTGAAAGACGGTAGAATGTAACACCCCGAGCTTCCACGGTACTCTTCTCATTCAATAATGCAATAGCTTGCATTGTACGCAAATTCGAGTTCTAAAACACCGCGACTAATCAAAGTAGCCATTATGAATAGTAATAACCACTTTTTAAAATTATAGAAATTTTATATTTCAAAATGGACTTCATTTTTGTATTCGTAATATCGAAATTATCCAAAGTTTAATTTTCTGAGAACTTCCATTTTTTTATGAATAGTGAAATTTACTTAAAACAACTTTTTCAATCAAAATAATTTGTAGTGATAAGTTATAATATTGAGTGGTTTTAAAGTATAATTAGAATATACTTTTACCATTTTATCCAATGGTGTTCATTAGAATTATTTTAACATTGAAATTGTACATAAACAATTGCCAATCTTTTGATATAAATTGTTTCTTAAAAACACGCTATTTGTTGTGACAACGGGAATTAATTATAAAATTAATTAATGAAACTTATATTTTTGAAATTTTGTAAAATAGACATAATTTTTGAATTCTGAATATCAATTATAGCTTTGGGTGAAATTTTGGCATTATTCTGAAAAACTTCGATTTTTGATGAATAGTGAAACCACTAAGTGGTAGTTAAATAACTGATTTTTCGTTTAAATGAAATATTACCACTTCTGTGATTTGATTTTCAAAAATCCGACATACATGGTTGTCATTAAGAAGTAAAATGTGGTTCAATAAGATTAATTTTTTTTTGGTGAATAGTAACTTTTAAGTTCTTAATCACGATTAGAGGTAATTAGTGTAGTTTTAGGTAAAAATAATGTTTTAATAATATGATATGAGCTTGACACATGTCCTACCATCATTGGATGTGCCATGGCAGACCAAGAAAATCCGTGGGTCAACTTGGGGACCCAATGGAGACACATTAGTTGGAAAATGACCTAAATACCTTTTATTTAATGTTAAAGTAAAAAATAACACAAACATAAAATGTTTTACTAAAACAATTTTTACATGGGGTTATACAAGTCATATTATTTACTATAAATAGTCATTGGAAATCTTAAAAGTTATCCTACATCATAGTATTATTTTTATAATTTTTAGACATTAAATAAATTAAATTATTTAGGACATCATTATGATGCAGCGATGACCTCATTATTTAACGATTTTAATAAAATGAAAAGATAATGTACAATCCAAGGCTTACACTTGTCCAAAGACTATGTGATGGGTAGATTTCGAACCCTTATCACCGTAGCCACAAATTATATAAGTGTGGGACCTTTAGAATCCGAAAATAATTGTATAATAATGTAAAATTCCCTTACTTTCCAAGAGTGCCCCTCCTCTCCTCTTATAAAAGGCCCCCACCTCTACCACCTCATTCACACTTTCAATCCATTTGGCTCGTCCAAACTCCGCCCAAATACTCTCCCAACTTTTCTCCCTTACTCCTAGAAGCCTCACTTTGGGCAGAATTATTCCCAAGGAAGCCTAGGGCTCAAATCAAAAAGAGTTACCCGATTTTTAAGGTAATGTCTTCTCTAATGTTGTTTTGTTTTATTTTGCTTCTCCAACCCCTTAAACTCCTTTCATTCCTTTCTTTTGTAACAACAATAGTATCTAAAATATACTAGGATGTTTTTATGATAAGGATTTGGTTTACACTTACACACACCTTCGTCTAATGGTTAATGAACATACTGTTTCTGTGGGTGGCGAAATACTACCTCACGAAACGATGATTGTTCAAATTATTTTAACACCAATAATGGTGGACATTTTGATGACACTATTTTCATATATGATATATATATTATGTTTATGTTTTCCTTATGCTTCTTTATTTCTCATTTATGGCATACTTTATGATTTCCATTATGGGTAAACGCGATAATTTCATTTTAGGAAGTGCGGACTACCGCCCCCTCAAAGTGATGTGAATCGTTAATGCCATATGTGGGATGTATAAAGGATCGAGTAAATGATATTATATATGATATTATACTGGAACTATATTATACCTTCATATAATATTATTTCATTCCATTAAATATGAAATAGAAATGAAAGTAGCGTTCACGCGTATGTACGGCTTACCGTCTCCATGAACGGTGCATTTCATTTCATACCTCTAAAGGTTACGTAATATTATGAATGAATGTATATACTGGATATATATGATATATATGACATCTAAATCATGAGTGTAATTCTGGAGATAATGGATATTCTACCACATAAACAACTTGTAATTATAAGAAGTTTATTGTTGACTCGAGTACCAAAGATCGACAAAACGACCGTTATTAACTTAAATAATTAAATAATGTTCACAACATGGTAATAAGTGATATAAAAGGAATAATGAACATGAAAAAGGTTCTTAAGTAAATAGAAATTAACTCTAGTTTATTATTCATGAGGTTAATGAACGGTCGAGTCAGGATAAGACGCAAGGTAAGGGAATTTCTTAACCCAACTTCCATTCTTTGGGTTAATCTCCTACTTTCAAATTATGTCATGATATTATTATGTATTTTTAATTTCTTTATATTTAACTATAGTGAATACACATAATAGATTTATTTTATTTTAAAAATGATATTTTTAAGGACTTCGTCTCAATCTCCTTTCATTGAGGCATATTTGGTTTTATACACAACTTTCTTTTATACGGAGTATAAACCCCTTTGACTTTTACGTTTATTCAAAATGAATCTTTTTTATAAGAAGCGTTTTACTAAATGAAAAAAAGGGAATGTTTTTATTTCCGTACTTATGAGGCGATAATGACTTCTCCGCCGCCGTGACCATTATTTGAGTCTCGGATTCCTCTACAAGCCATCATTTTTTAATGAAAAATAAATACAAAGTTTTAACTTTCTTTTATTTTGGTATTGAAAATGGTTTTGAAAGCATTTTTATTATATTAATGTGTTGTATTGGTATCTTGTGATTGAAATGTTGAAATGTTATGTTTCTTTTATACATGTTTTATGTGATACGATTATGTTATGGCTTATGATATGTTTAAACCTATTCATATGAGGAATGCATTGGACATAACATGTGACGGGTGGATCCTGCTATAGCTCCTCGATGCATCGGTAGGTCTCATGAGACAACTAGATGTGGAATTGGCCGAGGCCATTTCCCAATTTGATTTATGGTTTTGGCCGAGGCCTTAATCATTTTAAACGTCTTGGCCGAGGCCTTGAAAAAAATGTTTCAGAATGTCTGGAATTATGCATTCCATCATTATGAAAGTGGATATTTATGTTTCATGGGATTACTCAATTAGTAGAATATCCATCTGAGTAAGTAAATGGAATTATTAAATTTTATTTTTGCCATATTATGCTAAAGTTCAAGTTTAAAAAGGCTTCTGTTTTAGTTATACATTGCCTTAAATGTTAATGATTATTTATGAAAGCTTCCGCAATATTGTTATCCTTACTGAGCATCTGAGCTCACCCCTTTCAATGTTTTAATATTTTCTATAATGTGAAGAAGTATTTTATGAATGACATGCAGGGATAGTCAGAAGAGGATATGAGTGTGGACTATGGAGACTTTCTTATTGTAGTTTTTCACCTTATGATGTAATGTAAGACTTATGAATGTATCTAGTGTTTCCAAGGCTACTAAACTAATCGGTCTTTCGAGACATGATCTTTTGTGATCATGCCAATGTTACGAAGTAATGCACCGACTCTGGGTAGCTAGGGTTGGGGAGTTACCGAATTGATGAGGATGAACCATCTTTCTACAAGATCGGCACTCCACTGCATCTCCCAGGTAATGTGGCCCTGTATTCCCTCTCTTCAGTCTCTAGTATCATACCACATGGGTACCCAAAAAAGAATCCTGCCTACTACGATATCCATGGGTAGACTCCCAGCAATTCTTCTTGCTGTTAATATAAGGGTAACCAACCCTGTATGTCGGACCTCCATGGATCACAACGCAATATACATTCATATTATGCTCCATGATCAACACCTATTTGAATATATAGGTGATGAAAATCACCCTAAAGATGTTCACCTGGGATCAGATGTCGTGCTAAGTCAATCCTCAATCTTCCTTGCCAGAAATAAATCATCACCTCATGGAATAGATATGAAGTGTTGCAACTCTATGATGTGATAAGTATACTCAATAACTGAGAGAGTACACTATTCCATACTAATGACCTCTCAGTCTTGGTCGGCCCCCAAAGTACATGGGTATAAGAATTCATAGAAGGCATGATGGAACTCATCCCATGCCATAACATGCTGGCTTCCCTCATATGAGATCACAACCCACCATCTCTTGGTGGATTCCCTAAGCATGTATGTATCGAGATTCACTCTCTTATCTGGAGGGGTCTTCAGATTCTCTATGATAGATAACATGGATTCTAATCATGAATTTGTAACCTGAGGTCAACCATCCCTGGTGAAGGTGGGAGGATGATGCTATTGGAAAACTGAAGTATTTTCTTCTCGAGACAGGGCAGGTTGTGGTAGTCCTCGAAAGGTATTCATGATCCTCATGAGGTCTTCTTAGACATGTGTGTCTACACCTGTATCTGGAATAATGGTTGGTTCCAAGACTGGAACTACATGAGGATCTAATGGCAGTCTTTGATCTTCCATGCCTGGTGTCTGATCACTGCCCTATAACTAGCAAACAACCTGAGGACATCTTGGTGGCATGACTCTACAAGGTCAAATGCACAACCTAGATCATGATTATCATGGACTAAAACATAGATGTTTAATAAGGTAACAGGTGAAGGAAAACATTCATATTTTGTAAAAAATTGATACGCGATGTTTATATCCTCTATAGGGAATGTTCCATTAAGCCTTCACATGGGCGTGTACTCCTTCCATATATTGTCATGTAACACCCCATACAAATGGCATGTTCATTATATGTACATTTCATGTACATGAATCATGTCTCCCTACCCGATTTCTTCTACACGAGTAACCCACAGCGTTCTGCTTATACAAAACTACAGGGCGTGTCTGTTCCAGACACAGAATGTACTAGAAGAACTTCACCAACCAGTGTTGTTAGTCACACGAATGGATACATGGCTGACTCTACACAGCATGTACTTTCTTGGAATGTTGTTTACTATATACATATCATCCACCCATGTCGTTAGTCACTTAACCAGACAAATATTCTCTACCACACAACGTGTACAACAGGTACACAACATGTCCCACAATGATTTCCCAACTTCTGTCTCTAACCACACAGCATGTTACATGATTAGAGACTACAGCATGTGTACATAAGTACACATCATGAACTTATGAAAAATAGTTCTTTCCCAAACATACGGACACATGGAGTGTATTCATAAATACACGGTGTGTATTTTGTGTTTTTTAGGACAGTAAGCCACATAATCTACTATGGAAGAGAAGAATAGAATGAAAAAACTACCAAAAGTTACAAATTCTGATCCATGAGGTCCCATACTCCCCTCGAATCAAATATTGGCATCTTATACATGTCATATACAAGGAACAAAAACACAATGATCCGCAAAATTCCGATTCATGGGGGCCCATAACACCTCAAGAACAAAATTTTTGCGTTCATTGAAACAAAACATTATAAAATACATTACCTTATTAATTTGTAGGTATATTATCAAGGAAACTATCTAAACAACTTTCATATGTTGCAAAACATCTATTACAACAACATGCAATCAGAAATACACATTACAATGCATGGTAGGAATGCATGACATGTGATTTCTAGAAAGTGCCTATATGATGTATGACATGGAAAACACTATTATTATTGAGTTTTAATATAAATATAACATTATTTAAATTAACAATAAAATCAAAAAACATGTTAATCACCCAACGGTGAAATAAAATCTATTTTATAATTGCAAAACGAGAAAATTGCAATAATCGAGATAAATTAGGATTTCCATGAACAGGGGTTAGCCACTCCTGGGAACAACTTATTACTAAGTACTTATTCCTTTGAATCCCTATCTATAGTCTCTAAACATTAAGACAACATGAAAATAATTCCTCTGATACCACTTTGTTACGTCTCGGTTTTGAGGGCCACCCAGAGGTGCCCCGTACCCGGTTGGTCACATGCCTCAAGGGAATTTCTCCGAACAGAAGAGGATGCTGACTTCTAGTGAGGGCCATGGGTGTGATATTTGGTAAACTATTACTACATTGGAAGCATAAAACAGAATAAATAAATACAAAAAAAATATTAGAAGCAGTAAAAATACCACACAAAAGTTAACATTGGAAGACCGAATTAATAACCCATTGGTGCACATATATAAATGAGGCATAATATATATGTATAAGAAAGCATCCAAACAAGTCACAATGCTGGTATACAGTACTAAACAAGAGTACAAATTAATAACATGTAAACAACTCTACAACATCACAAACCTCATCTTGTTCCCATTCTCCCCAGCACCACCTTAATTAAGTACATGAAGAAGAAGGGTGTTGGTGTTTATGTAGACCTGAAAAAATATATTTTTTTGGGACAACAAACATGACCCAAATAGGGTGTGATATGAATCCATGTAGGTAACCACCCAATGATATGTGCCTAAATGTCAGGGAATATATATGGAAGGCAATATGAAAATGATGTAATACACAAGGAAGTACTCAAAGTAAACTGTCTTACAGTTTAAATTACAATCATTTTCATATATCATGTAAGAAGCTATTCAAACACAGCTAACCCTTAGTGAAGTACTCACAACCTATCCACTCTTGTTCAACAAAACTACATAAGCAACCCTCTAGGAAGTACTCACAGTATCACTGCTCTTGTTCAACATTAGCAAAACACTCTAAGGAATAACTCATTGTCAATTCCCCCTATAGACCTGTATCGGTAACTAATAGGCATTCTGAGGAAGCACTCAATAACCAATTCCCCATGTGGCCCATATCAAGGAATCTATAGACACTCTGAGTGAGCACATAGTCCATCCCCATACAATCTCACAATGGACAAGTAAACAGACACTATAGGGAATCCATCAGCATCCACTCTCCCTATGGTTTACTACAACAGGTTCCCACAGCCCTGTGTAAGTCAATCGTACAAAAACGATACATGTAATCCAATGTAAACCTCAATAACTACACAAATAAATAGTCTACATCATATCATAGCACGTAAGATAACAATTCCTCCATACAAACAATACTAGGCATGGAAACCAAGGAAACCAATCAAGTAAGAATAGACCAAACGGTCAATATCATGTATACATGGGGAAAGACATCCATTTCAAGGTAAATAACAATATTTACAATCATAAAACATCTACACTAGCACAGAAGTCATAAATGGCAATTAATGGTGCTAAAACCATAAAGACACAAAAAATGAAATGAGGGTATTGGGCACTTTTTCACATATAAAACATAGACTAACTACAAAACGACACATAACACCTACATTGGTGTTTTATTAAGGATATACATGAACCTCGGCCTCTAGATCAAAATAGAATGATATAAATATAAAAAAATGCTAAAAAAGTGCAATGGATGATAACTCACTAAATAGGAGGAATCTGAAAACAATTCTCTATCAGAAGGGAGAGTAAAACATGTAGATTCCAACGTATTTGACGATAGTCAATTTGAGCGAAAAATTTCGAGTTAAGGGCTCTGTAAAAACTCATGTCGTACGGTCGTACCTAGATTAGATAACCGAAGAAGAAGGATGTTTTTAATGTGATGTGACCCTGGTCCATTTAATGAAATGTTAATAAAATTCAGGCATTGTACTTTTAGAAATACACTGCATGTACATGCCTTATCCGACCGACACTTTAGGCGGTCCACAAGTCACAACACACGACCGTGTGCACGAACGTTACACAACAAACACATAGATAGCAGTAGTATCCTAGTACATGATGTGTAATTTTAAGTACATAGTGTGTACTTATGAAATTTCTATATATTCTTATTTTTTCTCAAAAACACCAGAAATAAGAAAACAGATGAGAAATGAATATCTGGGATATTACAAATACCTGGGATCTGGTATTCCTATGTGTTTCACTAAGGCTAGGACCCAAGGGGATTTTGAGAGAAGATAATATTCAAATCAAATATGTCAATTCATTATAGATTCTAGATAGAGTTGGGAATGATTCATATCAGTTAAATTTACCAAATAGGTACTAAGTAATGCATGATATCTTCTTTTTTTCTCTACTATGATGATAATATTCAGACCAATATCATTCCATTAAACCTGAGGAGGAGGATTTACATATATATTCTTCCTCTGAAGAAACTTCTTATATGTATTGTGGATCATATCAGGAAGGTTTTCCATGGTTGGTTAGTTTATATGGAATGAATACTATGTTAGTATGTCCATGTTCAGGAAGATACTTAGGAGAGGGTGGCTAAAGTAAGATTGTATTGGATGGATTTCATCTCAAACATCCTTGTCCACTATAAAGAAAGAAACTTGGGAAATTGTCTTTAATGGGGGTGTTTGTAAGATCCTGGTTCAACGTTTAGGAATTGATTCATTATTTCTATCAATTCATAGTTAAAATGCTCAAATATGGTCTAATAAGGGTTCAAATTGAGGTCATAGAGGGCCCTAGGGTATTAGGGGCTGGTTAGAACCTAGGAACCCAATTTTTCAATGGAAAGAGGAGGCTACAAGCATAGTTAAAACCATGTGCGTTATACCACATGACCACGATCCTTTGAATAAATTTTCATTTGATCATAACAGAATAATTTAATATAGTTTCCATATGGTTAGTAAACTATGGAGGGTAACCCTGTGGGTGCCCCTTGGCCTATAGGATCCGATGCATGATTAGTGCATGGTTTGCTAATCTACTTGCCTAAACCACAAAACCTATGATGTGTTGTAAATATTATAATTTTTAAATAAAATAAAATTAAAATATAATATTATTTTTAGGTTTATCCCAATGTATGGAGTTCGACTACCCGTTAGAATGATCACATCCTTAACAAATGTGGGAGATGATCTAACTCTTCCATGCAATTTTGGATATGGAGATTTCTTATCTATTCATATTCATAATGGGAGCATCTAAATTCATTTTTAGTTACCTCAATTCTTCTAGAAATTGACTATTCTATATATTTTAAGGCCCATATACCCTACATAATATTTCTTCATTTGGTATTTTTATTTATCCCAAATGGATATGAATTGGGATCTGATACAAGATAATTTATCAGATTCATATCTACGGTAGTTGGTATCATGTATTTCATTGAATTCCAAGCTACATGTATATGAGGGGGTGTCATGTGCCTAATTTATACACATATCATAAAATTGAAATTGAAATCCAGAATTTATAGTAATGTTCTAGGTATCTTAATATCATGTTGTATTATTCATATATGTTTATAACCATGAATGAAAGAAAATTTTGGGTGTGTTGTCTATAATGTCCATTTTGAGGGATTATGCATTTGACCGTTAATTCCCTTGAAATCTTCCATTATTTTTACATGGGTTTAAATGGATAAATTTTATAATTATAAATTGTTGAATTGTCTTATATTTTAATTTAATTAAAAGGCAAGTGATGAATGGAATGACACTCAACCCTTGGTTTTGTAATAGAATTGTTTTTCTCGAATTTCTTTTGAAATGATTTTCCAATGCGTGGTAAGGCTTGAATATGTTATGAAATTCATGGAATAGTCTATAATTTATCTTTATATTGATTTTCACATGTGATGTAAATGATATTGGAGACATGTGATAGCTTTATTTGAATGATATTCTTATTATATAGATAATTACCATATGTGTAATTGTAATCCGAAGCCTTTGTATGTTGGGTTGTGCCTTATTCAACTTATAAGGTGAGATATAAATGGATGCTCTTGGATTTTTGTATTAATAATTAATTGTTTTATATAAATAAATTGATTTGAAAAAAAGGTTGATACCCAATGGTGATGCATGTGTTCATTTTAAAACACGATGTAAAGACTCATTTTTTAGTGACATGTATGCTTTAGGTGATACGTGGATTCACATTAGAATTAAATTTATGGACTCAATGTCTTATACCATGATATAAACCTAGGTGATACATAGATCCAAATGATGGATTACATGGTTGGTCTAAATTAGTCTTGAACTATATGTCAAGTGCTACACAGATCCAAATGAGGGATGCCATGGATGATATAAAAGGAAAGTTACTATTATTGTAATGGGTGATACTCGAGCTCTCACATGGGACCGCTGAGGATAGAATCAACGATAAGGGACTATATACCTCTACTAGAGTGATGCAATGTTCATGAGGGGATCATCGGCAATGGAATAGTTGGTTTTTGGTTGATATTACACGTAGAGTAATACTTGAATTCCATATTAGGAATGTCAAGGGAAGTCCTATGTTCTAAATTTGATATTAAATGAAATGACTATATGAAATGTTTGTTAATCCATAACACAATCATGGATTCAGTATCACTTTATACTTATGAGGATAGACTATGGAGGTTTCCTTGGACTCATTTGATATCATTAGGGACATTGGGAGTTTATCCAAGTCTTGAGAATTATTAAATTCAATGAACTAGAATTGTTAACTAGAATGGGTTGAATGAATATTATGTTTACATTTGATTGATCACTTTTTAATTTTTATATTTCATGCACAATTGTTGTATATAATCACAAAAAGATTGGAACAGACCATGGGTGGTTTCCTAAAAATATTTTATCACAACACCTATTTGGGACACTTTTTGGGATCCAAATACGTTATATGATTGCATGGTTTAATAAGGGAAATATCTATACTAATGGTACTTGATTTTCTTCTTATGAGAAATAGATAAGGTTTTAATAAGAGAAATCACCCTTCTCAAATACTGATATCACCAATTAATGTTTTAAGGCGAGGATACACTAAAGAAATCCATTCAAAATTGATATGGAATGTATGCATTTATAGTGATGAAACTTAGTCAAAAAAATACTCCGGTTATTTTCATTTATATGAAGAACGTAGTTCTTTATAGATTATTGTGAAACTTTTTTTTGGTGTACTTATACATAAAAAATCATATTCATTTATAGTATATAACATCATACATATCATTCAAGGATGGTGTTGTATTAAATCGTAAAGGAGAAAATGCTTCAAAAAATTCTAATGTGTGAATTCTATTTATAGAAAATATCATTCATGGATCTTGTAACTACATTTGTTTTTATATCAAAATATCATTAAATAATGGATGTAATTGAAGTGTTTCCCAATGTAACCACTATAATAGATAATTTTTTATTGTATGCATACAATATACTCTTTAAGATAACGTTTTCACTATTTTGAAACCCACAAACCTTATTTACTTAAAAGTATTTCATGTACCAGAGGACACATGACTGTGAATAAAATTTCAAGGATCTCATGAGATGGTGAGTCACTAAAACATAATTTACACTTTCCAATAGCTGATAATTGTTTTTTATATAAAATTATTTTTCAAATAGTGTATTTTAATGGTTAATCATGTAGAATGGTTATGTGGTAGGACATTCATCACATTAATTAACAGATAATGAGGTAATTTTTCAAATTCATGAATCAGATCTAGAAATGATAATACTTTAATTGATGACATTGTGGTATTCTCAATATTGTGAAAGGTATCAACTATATAAAAATCACTAGATAGTATATTATATATTCAAATAGAATTATTTTATCATGTACTCAAGGATATGGTTATAATTGATCTAGGACGATGAATTCTTGACACATTATCATGCTATCATTGGAACCAATGTTTTCCATTCTCGTAGTGTAATGGTTATTGATACCTTATCTGGTATGAGAATTTTAAGAGACCAAATACTCATGATTTAAATATGATAGTCCTTTAATTAATGTGGTATAGTGTTATAAATTATCATTCATAAATGAATTCTATACAATCAATTCATTTATAGATAATCATGCATAGAAAGATGATATAGAGTCCTAGAAGAATGTATGGACTATTTAAGATTTCAATATTCACAGTAACAGATATAATTTATTTCAGAAACAAATATGTGTTCCATTAAAACTATAATTGAATAAATATCTAATAGATTATTCACATAGCTCCAAATTTTGTTTTAATCAAGGAAGAATACTTATTTATATATATTTGAAGAATAATTCCAAGTTTGAAAACATGAAAATTTATATATTTAGTGAATGTATCTAAATACATAGTATTCCCACATGTTCTTGCACAATGAATAATGATTAAATGTATGATGAAAAAATAAACAATATCTTATTGTAAATTGTTTAAAATGACCTTGAATTTCATTGTCAAACTCTTTAAGAAATTAGAATATCCTAATTACTTTTGGGTTCTATATGAAAACCTTAAAAAAATTTCACATTTCATTTTTCTAGAATTTTTCATGATAAATAGACATTTCAGGATACACGTAATGAATTTATAAGGATTATTGGAGTACAAAAATTAATTATATCTAATCGAGATTCATGTTTACATAAATTTTATGAATAGTACATCGATACGAATTGGATATAGATCTATTAATAAACACTATATATCATCCTCAGACTCATTTTCAATCTGAATGGACCATTAAAATTTTAGGGAATATTTTAAAATCATATTTAATATATTTAAATAGAGTATGAGATTAATAATAACCATTTATATTTTTATTATATAACATCAATATTCATTTTATCATTTAGATTGAACCGTAATAGGCTATTTATAGGGTCAGGAAATAGACTTAAACAGGTTGTGATGATTTATAAGAAGATAACCTGATGGGACACGTTCACTATGATGTAATGATTGAAATTATTGAAATTATTTTTAAAAACATTAATAATTTTAAATTTATATAGATGTTATATACTGATAATCGTTAATGATATTTGTAGTATGAATTTGGATATAAGGTATGCATTAAAATATCATCATATAATAGGGTTATGTGATTTAAATTGAAGAAGAAATTACAACCTGTAGACATTATCCACTTCAAAATCCTTTATCCTATAGGAATGGTAGCTTGTCATATTTAACGTAACCCATTCTAATATCAGGTTCCAGATTTTCTTAATTTATCCATTTTAAGGAAGTACATACTTTATACTTTATATATACATAACTAAAATTTTGTAAAATTGGAACATGATATCTCTTATTACGAATAATAGAAAAAAATTATATTATTTATAATGTTCAATGAAACAGAGGCATATATATTATTATAGATATTTACAGAATTAAATTGTTTCTAGAAGAACCATGTGAATCCAATGATTTCATTTTTCATAAGTAACATCAATTTTTATGGTAATGAAAATTTGATAATGAAATTCATTTATTAAAGTTATAATGTAACACCTTTTGATTTATCTAAAAATTTCTCCTTTAATTAGATACTATGGTTAATATATTTTTTAAAATTAAAGATCATTCTAAAATGAAACATGATACAATTTTTGATACTAAATATTAAAATAAAAAATATTAACACATTATTATAATTCAATAACAAAATACTTAAAAATCATAAAATGAATGTATCCACAAGTTAATAAACAAAACATGAACATGTAATACATGTCATTTCAATTTTTGAGGAATATCATTCCATAGAATACATTTATATAAATATGAAATAATTTTAGAAATATATTATATATGATGAGGGATATGTAAATGAAAAGGATAAATGATTATTTGAATGTATTTAATATTATTTATATGAATGAAGTCTAACAATTACATAATTGATATTTAAAATATTGTCATTGAATTATGTTAATTGGATATATGGGAATTGTGTATGCATGTAACCCATTATCATATTTATGATTTTTTATTTGTTAGTGAGAAATTTAAAATAATATAATACAATTATAAAATATATAGAAAGAAGAAGATAATATTAAAATAAAATATTTTATAATAAACATATATTGTCAGTAATTTCACATTTTAATGTGTATTATTAAATAAATATTTGATATTTTAACAATATTTTAAAAAATATTTCAATACAGATTGATTGATAAAATTATATTATTATAAGATAAATACATTATTTTAAATGGTTTTTATTAAAATTATATAATGTTATATTAATTTTTTTAAGTGATATATTATATGTATAATGTATTTTTGTTACACGCGTGAATTTATTTTCATGTATAATTTTTATTATTTACTGATTGATATAATTACTCTTTATTTCTGGGATGATTTTATTTAAATTTAGAATTTTTTTGAAAAACTAGGATTCTTCATCATCAATTCATAGTTAATAGTAACCATGCTTTTCATCTATAATTCCTAGAATTATAGAATCAAACGATAGGAATACAGTTTTCCAAACCATGTGCCCAAACAATGTGAATCTTAGTTGAGTTCTCTTTCCACCCACCCATTTAGTACATGGTTGGGAAAACTATATAGAAAAACAAGAGGCCTTAAACAAAAACATATAAATGTGAAAAGTTTTTTCTTACCGAAAAAAATTTAAACCTCTAATCCATATCCTCCCAGTCAACTATAAACCCATTATTTCAAAATATTCAACATCCAACTTCTGCACTAGGTTGATTATTATTTTATTACTAAATGTTTCTTTAAGTAAACCCCTTGTAATATGATTAATTTACAATATCGTTTATCTATTCAAATATTTATTTCTATTTTTAAATAAATCTAAGACCATATATTACTAGGGTTTACCTTGGTTGAAGTAAACTGGTAGGGTTTTGGTGTTTAAGGGTTTTTCTTACTTCCATAAGTGTTTTAAAACCATTGATATTTTATTCCTCCTTGTTTGAGGTCCATTCATTAATTGAGGTTAGTGGTTTAAAATTTTCCTCGTATTATTTGAAAATTTAGTTCTTAAATTGGATATAAATGTTGTATGAATGTTATATTTCACATTGTAAAGTAAATTGTTTTTTAAATCACTGTCTGTTTTTTCAAATAAATGAAATATTCTTATTATAAATTTATCCAATTGAAATAGAAATTTAATTACTAATTTATGTGAGTTATCATGGAAAATGAAATTTTGTTTTTTTAAAGTTGGTACCAAAATATTAATTTTAGAAAAAAGTCACTTTTTGGACTATTACACAACAATAATACACAATAATTTTGGATTATGGCTGTAGTTTAATGGTTGAGAATCACCATATTATTATGAAAATACATGAACTTCTTAGTAGTCAGATGACTATTGTGTTATGGTCTGATGGTGCCATTCAGATACAATAAGGAATGATAACTAAATTATTTTTTTGTAAAAACTTGTATTGAGAATTAGATCACATGTTTATATGAGGGTTCCCAGGTTATTTCGACTATAGATAAATTAGGTTCTTCCTGTGATTATAAATTATTCTATTATTTATTATATTAGTTTTTATTTAAGGGTTCATGACCATGTTATTTATATTCATGATAATAAATTAATAAGAATAATCTATTCCAATACATTTTTTTATTATATAGATACATTTAATTAACCTATTAAATATTTCTTATGAAATGATTGGTTGGATCCTACATGGATAGTAGAGATCACAAGCTCCAAACACACAATGGGTGTTTAAAAACATTTTTGAAATATTCTTGTAGAGATAAAGGTATCTTATTTGATGTGGATCTTCATATTTGTTGATCATGGGATGATGGTGGTGTCTTTGGGTGGGGTGGCATATCCATTATGTATACAAGAGATGGGTAGAGAAATATAATTTATTTACTAATATTCTATTTACATATTATTTTTGTATTTCCAAAATAGCTTCTCATTTCATTATTATTTATAAGTTTATAGTTGAATCAAATATGTTATTTTAGTAAGATTATATTTTATGATTTAATATTTTCTTGATTTTTAATAAATGTATCACATGTAATATATAATATTATTTATTAACTATTTTAGTTCAAATAAATTAGAATCCTCACATTCAATGAAAGGAAGTATAATTTTGGGACATTAGATTGGAATAGAGTAGTGCTTTACACTAGGAAAACAATTTAATATGGATATTAATAATTGTGAAAACTATTTATATCCTTTATGTATCAATAATTCCCTCCGGGTTATTAATGGGAGGACATAGGTACTCAGTTCAGTGTTAGAAAAGTCTTGTTAATGGAAATATCTTATCAAGGACTAATTTTATTTATGTTATTATGGAGTCATGTTGATAGGATCTATGAAAATACATGCTCAAGTATGATGTGTTATGTACTATATAAACAATATTCATAGTATCCACTCAGGAGTTTTAATTTATAGATGGGAATGATAATTTGATCTTTCATTAATGTGTCCAACTATTCAAGTTGGATTCATGGTTAAAGGCCATTCATTTGGTCAATTTTATGTAAGGATGATTAATTTATCTATTCATTAACCTATTAATTACATGAATTTTTAACTTCTTATTATTTTACCTCAATATTTGTAATCATTTAATGAATTAAAAGTTTACCTTATTTATGTTGTGATCATCCAACAATAAGAACAGTTTTTTGTCCTCTAGAGGGTGTGGAAATTATTATATTTCAGGACTCAATCCCAGGATAAATTATAATATTAATGATGAAATGGGTTTTATGGTTATTTTTATAGATAATGGTGTTGGATCATCCCCTACTAATACTAATGAAGCTAATTGATGATAAGAGATGATAATAATAATGCTCGAAAGATATTCATAACAACCATCAATAGTTTTGAGGTGAAAATGGACATAAAAATATTAAGGATTGAATATAATTAATTTAAAATATCATTGTTTTCATTTAACATCACATTAAATTAAATGATAAACATACAGACAAAATTATTGGTGGTCTGAAGAGAATATTGTTGGGTATTATGGTCGTGATTAACTTCATGTATATTTAAAAGGGAATGAAATCTAGGCAATACTCACTTAAACGTTCACAAAGATACCATTACTTCAGATTTTTTTTGTTTTTCAAAAATTAGATATAGTGATTATAAAGTTATGTCATTTGATAACTAAATTTCTAAAATTTTCTACCCTACACTGTAGATTATAGATAATGATGGAATGATGTTATGAATAATTGGGATGAGAATTTTCCAAGATATCTAATAATTCGTATTCAAACTATAGCTCATAATTTTTACGTAGGTTTTAAAATAAAAAATTATGTTAGATATTGATCATGTTCATCTTCCATGTTTAGTTGTGGATCCATCCATGATGGTTGTGAATCATAGAGGCTCTTTAGAATATAAGAGGAGGCATGAAGATCCTACAAAAAGTTAGAAGTTGTGGTTATGGGAGTTAAAAACAATATTTACCATCCAAAATTTTTACTAGTTTCTTTACTATGTGTTCCTAGATTGGAATTATGGGATATATAAATCCTTCTTATATGGTAGCTCCAAATTCATGTCACAGCTGCTGGAATATGACTTATTAATAATGTTTTCATCGGAATATATCAACTCAATATAGTGTTGTGGGATCATCTTATTTGTGAGGATCCTAGATATTGTATGATTATACCAAATGTATTGAATTTTGGTCTCAATACTACCGGGGATACTAGTTTTTAAAATTTCTAGATCCAATTCATTACCATGACCTACACAATAATAATACCTAAGGCATTCTGTAGGGTGAAATAAATATATGATGTATAATAAATATTAGTTTATTCTAGATTGTGAGAAGCAAAAGTTAGACTTATAATTCCTATTTAGATAATATGATGGAATAATTTTATGATTATAATTCCCCTCACTTCGTTATATAAACATAGGTTATGGATGTCTTTAATATATGATCAATTTTTATGACATATGATATGGAGTCAGCTTAGGGGTTTCCCAAATCAATCAGCATCAATCTATCATCCACTCATATTGAATGAATCATATATTCATAATGATACATTTTTATTTAAATATTTATGTATCTAGTTTCATGATTTTTCAAAATATTTTATTTACACTAATCATGGAAAATTGAATATTAATATGTAATCGGAGAAACAATGTAATGTCTTTGTTATTATAATATTTTGAGACAATATTAGTTTCTTATTATGATTCATGATGGATTCTATGAGGTCCCCTTCATCCTTGAATTCTATAATATGAAATATATTGATGTATTTCTAGATTCTATAGTGTTAGTAACCCACTAATGAGTTAAAATGGTGGAAGAAGTCAAAATGATTTCTGATTTTACTAAATTTTTATTTTCGGTATTTGTTTTATTATGATACCCTATTCTTGATCCTATCCTTTGTTATCATGCTAGGAAATCATATGATGGATCATTAACGTCTCTATCTTTAACCTCAAAAGATTAATTAACCAAAAATAAATTTATAGATTCAAAAAATAAGGCATTCCCTAAATTTTTTCTCTTAATTTATTTATTGAGTGAGGTTTTTGAAGTATTGATGTTATCTCGAAGGTTATAGTAAAAACTTATCCATGAAAAGCTTAAGCCATTATATGAGGAGGTGTGTTGAGTAAATCTATGTGTTTTATTTAATGATTCAAAATTCATGTTAAAGGTAATATGGTCATTTCCATTCTTTGTATCACGATTTCTAATCAATCATTGAGAGATCTCATTGATTAATGGAATTCTATGGTACATTTATAATTAATTCATTTTGATGTGATTAAAAAAAATAAAATATAATTTCTTATTGGTGTATGGATGATACCATATCATCTAAATCTTTATTATCTAGAGAATCTATTAAATTAGAAGTGGCAATTCATCAAGAGAATTATATTATGATGAGAACACAAAATAGTCTTCAAAATCTTATAAAAATAGTTTTTATTTTCTAAAATACTATGTGATCTCATTGTTTCTATTTATGGTTATGAAATAGTAATTTCAGCACTCTTATTGTTTCATTCATCACCATACAACTACGATTTATTATGATATGTTGTGTTGATTCTATTTATTGTGATTGAGATGTGACATTATGGATTTTGTTTTATGAGTTTATGTAACATTACAGGTAAATAAAAGATATGAAATATTCATATTTATCCATATTTGTGAATAAAATGTTAATATTAATTTAAAGGGAATGTTATGCTCGATGGCGTACCAAATATGCAACAACGAGTTTCTTTGAAATCTTATGTTGCACTCTAATATTAAAATAATATTATTTTAAATGGTAGTTAATGCCTAGTCGTTTTAATGGTGGGAATTAATAAATATAACTAAAATATGATTATTTATGTTTGTTAAATGTTTTTACATTTATCCAATAAAAGATAATGTCTTAAAATATGAAAAGAATTGTATTTTAACCATAAATACTCTAATATTCACTAAAAGGTCGATTTATTGCCTTTTGATGGCGAACCCTCTTTGAACATAGTTTCGGTCACTCTTACACAATCTTATGGACCATATAAAATGTTTCTTTAGAATAAGGACATCAAAATTTACTTTGAGTATGTTTTTGTTACTTTTCCGATAAAGTTCATTTTTTATAAATAAGTTGAAAATGTTGTATTTTAATTTAAAACCTATTTATAATCTCATTTATATATATTATGAGATAATCATTTGAATTGGATTTAAAATTCAATTAGAAAATATTTTTACCATTTAATCCAAATGTGATCATTGGAATTAATTTCACTTTGAAATTGGACCTAAACTAATATCTATCTTTTAATAGATATTGTTTCTGAAAAACACGCTATTTGTTTTGACAGTAGGAATTAATTATGAAATTAATTAATTCAACTTATATGTTTTGTCTTTTGTAAAATAGGCATCATTTTTGAATTCGGAATATCAAATATATCTTAGGGTGAATTTTTGGTATTTTTCTGAAAAACTTCAATTTTTGGTGAATAGTGAAGCCACTAAGTGGTAGTTAATAAACTGATTTTTCATTTAAATGAAACATTACCACATATGTGATTTGAATTTGAGAGATCCAACATACATGGTTGTCATTAGGATGTAAAATTTGGTTTAATGGGATTAAAATAATTTTTTGTGAATAGTAGCTTTTACATTTTATTAACCGTGATTAGAGGTAATTACTGTAATTTAAGGTAAAGATAATGTTATAATAATATAAAAAGACTTAGAAAATGTCCTACCATTATTTGATGTGTCCAAGCTGACCACTTCAATCAATGTGTCAACATGGGGACCCCATGAGCCACTTGGGTATGAAAATAACATTAATAAATTTTTATTTAAAGTTAAAATAAAAATGTCACAAACATGTATTGTTTTACTAAAAAAAATTACATTGGGTTATACAAGTCATATTTTTTACTATAAATTTCAATTGAAAAGATGAAAAAATTACCTAAATCATAGTATTTTTTTTATAATTTTTAGACATTAAATAAATTTATTTATTTATGACACACTTATGATGCAATGATTACCTCATTAATGAACGATTTAAAAAAATTGAGAAGATAAGGTAAAATATAAGACATAAACTTGTCCGAAACCTATTGTATGGGTGGATTTCGAACCCTTATCAATTTATCCAAGAACTATATTAGTCGGGGACATTTAATATCTGAAAATAATTTTATAATAAAGTAACATTTCATGACTTTCCATGAGTACCCCTCCTCCCTCTTATAAAAGGCCCCCATCTATACCTCCATACCCACACCTCTCAAGCCTTTGGCTCAGCCAAACCCTGCCAATTTCATCTATCCACATCCCCCGATTCATCATTGAAGTCTCACCTTGGGCAGAAAGCTCTTGAAGAAACCCTTTTGGTTCAAACCAAATGGAGTTAGCCAATTTAAAGGTAAAGTCTTCTATAATGTACTTTTGTTTTATTTTGCTTCTCCAACCCCCTAAAATCTTTTTATTCATTTATTTTGTAACAAAACCAGTATCATAAATATACCAGGATTTTTTTATAGGAAGTATTCGAGCTACACTTACACACACCTCCGTCTAATGGTTAATTAACATACTGTTTCTATGGATGGAAAATTAATGCCTCATGAAATGATGATTGGTCAATATTCCTTAAACATATTTAAAGGTGGGCATTAAGATGTCAAAATATTTAAATATGATATATATTATTTTTATATTTTCCTTATGTTTTTTATTTTTCATTTGTGGCATAACTTTATGGTTTCCATTATGGGTAAAAACGATAATTTCATTTTTAGGAAGTGTTGACCGCCCTCTAAAGTGATTTGATTCGTTAATGCCATATATAGGACATATAAAGGACGGAGTTAATGATATTATATATGATATTATACTGTACTTATAATATACATTTACATCATTATTAATTCATGAAGTGCCTAGATCAGTGTGAATCACTGAGAGGGGGAGGGGGTGAATCAGTGATCCCTTAAAACTTTTTACTAATTGATTCTTATCAATTAAACCTCTATGGCTGGTTAAAGCCTCGATCCACTCTTCTTGTATCTCTCAACCTTTCCCAGATAATGCAGTAATGAAAAGGCACATGACACAAGGATTTACAAGGTTCGGCACCAAAGGCCTACATCCTTGCCATGCTCTCTCAGCATGGATTCTCCCATTATAATCGGTTAGTATTACAATGGTCGATACAGAGTCCCACTGTATCTCTCCTGAGTCCCACAGGAGGGTCTTTATACTGCGTCCCACAGTGTTACCAGAGTCCCACTGGCCTGATCCAGAATCCCACTGAAGACTTCTTCTCCCTGAGTCCCACAGGGTCTTCTCCTGGCTCCTCGAGTCGCACGAGTAGCTCTTCATCACTTTAAGTTCTTCAAGTAACTTCAGCAGTCTGGGATAAAGACTGCTGGCCTTGCTCTTCTCTTCTGATCACTTGTGGTTGATCAGGCTCTTCTCAATCTACTGCAAACTCAGACAAACAATATCTTTCACTTCAGTCTGGTCCAGTCTCAGTTGCACACCACTGATTTAGCACTGTTCACGTGTGCACGTGCATGCATGCATGCATGCACTCCTCCTTTCCTCTTCTTGGTGCAGTAGACCCACAAAGGGTGTAGTATCTTTAAGCACACACCACCTTCTCACTTCTTCACACACTTTATTCTCTTTTGATTACACACATAAATGTGTGTTATACACTAGTGTGAGTCTTACACTTCTTTCTTCTTCTAAGTGTGATTACTTTTAGTGCACACACCGAGGTTCGGTCACTTCTTTAATTTGCACACAATTATTTCACTTTAGCACACACATGAGTTGGCCTCCTCCTCTTCTTGTTTCACACACACACTTTAGTGTTCTTTTAATTTGTTCTTCGAAGTGTGCACACACAAGGTCACAGCCTTCTTTATATACTTAGACACACACACACAACTTAGGTGTCGTCTTCTTGTTTTGCACATACACTACCCGTAGGTGTGTCTTTGGCCTTCACCCTTCTTCCTGCACATAAATGGCTACGGCCTCTTTCTCCTTTTTACACACACACTGCCCACGGTGGTTCTTCAATTTGGCACACACACAAGGGCTACGGCCACTTGTTTAAAGGCCTCGGGTAGTTCTCTTCTCCTTTTACCACACACACGAGGCACGGCCTCGGCCTTCTTTGGCACACACACAATGTGTGTAGAACACAACCCGAATCTCCCTGTCTCAAATTAAGGCGTGCAAGGGGTGCGGCCAATCTTCCTCAACACTGGCGCAAGTCCTTGCAAGGGGCAGTCGCGCAAGGTGCATGAGCACAGGGGCACGCAAGTTCCTCCTGCCGCGGGGCGCGCAAGTGCAACACCCGCGGGGCTTCAACCGTGGGCGCGCAAGATGTTGCGGCCACGGGTTCTTCCTGCCGCGCAAAGGGAAGGCGCGCAGGGATCTCTCCCTTTCTTCTTTTGTGGAAGTATGCACAAAAGGAACACTACAGAGCTAATGGGAGCTCAGGGCTTCTGCCGCGCAAGTGATGCGCGCAGTAATTCTTCGCGAGGCACAGGGTGCTTCTCACGGGACTCCTCAAATATTCAGAATATCAGCAAGCTTCTCCAGCACCTCGGGTCTTCTTTTTATAGGCGAGGAGAGCCTCGGTTCATCCGCGTGAGAAAAACTTCAAACACCCGAGATCTTCGGATCTTCAAGATTTTTCAAAATCTTGATATTTATTCTCGGTTTGACGCGGGCTCATTTATTATTTTCTTCCTCCTCGTGCATGCGATTTATAACGCATGCACGGCCTTCGTTTCTTCTATCCCATGCAAGACACGAACCACGTGGCCTCGGCAGCTTTGCTTGCCTCGGCCGAACATCGAAGATCTCAATTTGTTGCATGCAAGCCAATTTTAAGGCATGGATGTATTCAGTGTGGCCAGACGATCTCAATGGACGCTTTACTTCCTTCAGAGGTGGCCGGGAGCTCGAAAACCATCTTCGGAGTGCTCCTGGTTCGACGGAGCTCGCGGGGAGGCTTTGGCTCGAGCTCGACGAAGGAGATGAGCCGGGAGCCATTGGATCGGGCGATCAAAATACATCTGACGGCCTGGATTAGATCGCGGTGCCGCGGATGGATCGTGCGGCGCAGATCAAGCGCGCGATGCGACGGACAGCGGAGATTTGCTCCCGGGATTTTTTGCGCGTACCACATCGAAGTCTTCCGCGGATTTTCCGCGGTTTATCACCCTGGCACTCCCATGAGCGGCCAGTTGAATCTCCTCCCCTATCGGTGCCGCCCCGCACCGAGTTCTCCCTGCGGGCGCGCTCTGCGCCCCCTCACTGCTCCTGCGGGCGCGCTCCTAGCGCCCACTATGCTCCTCCGGTGCGCGGATTTCACCACCGCGTGCCCTCGGGGGCTTATACACGGCCCCCTGCGCTCCTCCGGGCGTGCCCCAGCGCCTCTGTGGTGTCTGCGGGTGCGCCCCTGCCGCCCTGAGCTCGCCCCACGGGTTCCCCCTTGGGCGTGGCGCCTTAGGCCCACATGAGCCTTGGGGTTGAACCCACAAGGTGCTCACGGGCTGGCCATATTTTTTTTTGGCAAAGTATAGAATAAGACTTTGTCAAAAACAAAGTCCTCCATGAGTATAATCCAAATGCCAAGCCACTTCAAGCCTTTCTTCCTCTTCTCCATTTCTTCTCTTCTCTTCTTCTTAAGAATTCTTCAATGCTTCTTCTTAGGAACTCATCTATTCTCTTCAACATTTATTCATTACTTAGGAGTGGAATTCCCGAAGGTTCTTCTTCAACCGAAGCTCCTGAATCAAATAATTCGTCAACATTCTTCAATGATCCAATCAGAGATCAAGTTGGATCTTCTTCAAATTCACATGCACTAAGCGTTAGTGCATGGACTTCTTCAGCTCACTTCATCAACTTAGAAGTTTTGGATGGCTCTCTTCATCTCCTCATGCATTTTCAGTACAATGCATGGTCTTCTATCATTGTTGTGACTTTGTATCCAGTTGATACAAGTTCTATGAACTTAAAGATCAGCTCAACAATCGTCAGATGTTCTTAGAGAATGTTTCAACCATCATCTCCTATGTCACTTAGTGAATCTCCTAAGTGACATGCCTCTATGTTCCATGGCCATTCTCCTTCACCACCAACACCATCACATCCTTTGACATTCACACCTTGACTCCTTTACATCCATTCATTTCAAGACAACTTCATGCCTCATTGACAACAAATGCAACACAATGCACTTCAATCTCCCCCTTTGTATTTGTTGTCAATACACTCCTTCAGCACATATGAATGGGTCAATATGTGTGCCAATATTTTCTCCCCCTTATTGGCAATCAAATGCAAAGGTGTGGTGTGGTTAACTTTCAAAAATCTCTTCCTCCCTTATAAATAGTATTCTCTTGAAAAACACTGAGAGAGGGATGATGTCACATGTTCTTCTTTAGCAAAGAACCTTTAGTAGATCAACTCTAAGTCTACTTGGGCTAACCCGGTGTAGAAAACAAGAGTGATGTAACCAAGGTACTCAATGCTGTCCATAACTCTCTACACATGTGAGATCATGCTTAGGGGTTGAATTTTTTCAGATATTCAATGAATTGCTGAATCCTGCACATACTTCACAAAACTCATTAGAAAGTTCAGTGCAAAGATAAAGCACCCCCTTTCATCCATTTGTCTTCAATCCATACTCCCCCTTAATTGACAAGATAAACTCAATTAAGAAACAAGGTATGAAAGTATGATTGGAATACCTTCACTTTTCTCAAGATGGTATTAATCAAAGAATGCCATCTTCTTCAGATTGGCTCCCCCTCAAGGGGTGCACTCCATTCTTTCCAAACCATCCTCCAGTTGAGAATGATCATCATCTTCAATTCCCTGCAATGTCAGCACATGTATATACCATGAGTATAAGGGAATAAGATGGAACCTCCTTGGTTCATCAATGTGAACAACAAGGTTGAGAAGATTCTCTCAACCGAGATGTCCCATTTTCACCAGTCTTCACACTTGCACATTTGATCTTCATTGATTATTGTGCTGGTGTGGTTCTCAAAACATCTTCATGTGAAACCTTTTGTTTCCTTTTTGCCTTAGCAATTACCAGAACTTCATCTTCAGCTCTCTGCAGATATTTGGCAAGTTGCAACTGATTTGGCCATATGACTAGTGAGTCACTTGGGAGTGTGGCCTCAGTTCTGGATATTCCACATGGTTCCTTTGATTCTGTCAAGCTACCTCTCTTAGGCAACTTGTTTTCAATCAATCCCTTCTGCTTCTTCTGGATTGATTGTCTGTTTGAGTCCAGTCTGCTTCTATTCAGTTCCATGGCTTGTTCACAAAGATCCATGGTGTGTCCTTTCTTTCCACAGTAGAAGAATTTCTTGGTGGTCCTTCTGGATGCATCACCCTTCTTGGACTTAGACTCCAAGGACTTCTCTTCATTTCTAAAACACTTCTTGGGAGCATTGTCTACTTTCTTCTTGCTTCCCAAGGAATCTCTCTGAGCCAGGTTCTGTGATCTTTTCTTCTTTTGAGCTCTGGATACAGTTGGAGATTGACATGTATCTATTTGACCACTTTTGCAATCATCCCAGATGTTGTCAAGTAATCCAAATCTATTTGCAGTAAACAGATGCCTCTGGACCTGTGGATGTTGCTTCCTTTCTTCTGGCTTGCTCTCCCTTGGCATGGGCTTCCTCTGTGCTTTGGCATTCAGTGGATTGTACCAAAAATCCTTTGCACAATGCCCATACTTGTTACAACACCAACACTGACCCACAAATATAGACCTCTTCTGTCCTTTTGATTGTTGGGTACTTTTCTTGACTTGCTGTGTTGTTTCAGGAGAGCTCTGCTTCTTCATTTTCTTCATCCATACTTGTTTGGAATTATTTTTCCATCCTGCACTTTTTGTGGAAACACAATTAGAAGCATCGGTACAAGATGGTATGGATGGTACCTTCTTTCTAGAAGATGTTGCACTTTTATTAGAGGATGTCTTTCTCTTAGAATCATCCTGCTCAAAGCATACTTGAGTAGCAACATGTCTTCTTTCAGCTGTCTGGGAGGCTTGGGCTTTGGGTGATTGTTGATTTTTCAATATCACCTCCAGTTCTAAGCATTTCATATTGAGGGAGTTCTTCTCATCCTCAATAGTTCTTAGCCTTCCTTCCCAATTCTGTTTCAGCTGTTCCATCTGGTCATCATGCACCTTCTTTAATTCAAGCAATGAATTGTCAAGCTCCTTCACCCTTTTGACTTTTTCTTCAAGTTGAGCATCTCTGACAACCATTGAAACTTTGTGCCTCTTTTCCAGTGCATGGAAAACATCTTTGATTATTATCATAAAGATTTCTTTCTCAGATAGGCTTCTCTGCAATTCTTCAGCAGTGTCTTCATATCTTTCATTGCAAAGAGAAACAGTTTCATCTTTAGCCTTCACCAGCTTTATGAGAGTGTTGGTTATGCCAACCCTTTTTGCCAATTGATCTTCCATTGCATTGGCTTCTTCTTCTAACTGTGATTTTTCTTCTCGAAGATCATGGATGCCTTTAACTATACACATTGCAATTTCCTTGGGGACTCTCTTCTGAAGATATTTGATTGCATTTAGAAGATCATTGGTCCTTCCATCTTCATCACAGCTAGAGCAGACTTCATCAGAAGAATGATAAAAGGAATTGTCATCTGATGTGACTTTCACATTTCTTTCCATAGAAGGAGTTTCTCTGATTGCAACAACCTTCTTCCTCATCTTCTTTGCCTGTTTCTTCATTCTGTTTTTCAGAGTCTTGGCAGATATCTCCATTTGAGGCTGTTCTTTCATTTCCTCCAATCTGCACTCCATATAGACTCTCATGGATCTTTTAGAGGTAACCTCCCTCTGATACCAATTGAAGTGCCCAGATCAGTGTGAATCACTGAGAGGGGGAGGGGGTGAATCAGTGATCCCTTAAAACTTTTTACTAATTGATTCTTATCAATTAAACCTCTATGGCTGGTTAAAGCCTCGATCCAATCTTCTTGTATCTCTCAACCTTTCCCTGATAATGCAGTAATGAAAAGGCACAGGACACAAGGATTTACAAGGTTCGGCACCAAAGGCCTACATCCTTGCCATGCTCTCTCAGCATGGATTCTCCCATTATAATCGGTTAGTATTATAATGGTCGATACAAAGTCCCAATGTATCTCTCCTGAGTCCCACAGGAGGGTCTTTATACTGCGTCCCACAGTGTTACCAGTGTCCCACTGGCCTGCTCCAGAATCCCACTGAAGACTTCTTCTCCCTGAATCCCACAGGGTCTTCTCCTGGCTCCTCGAGTCGCACGAGTAGCTCTTCTTCACTTTAAGTTCTTCAAGTAACTTCAGCAGTCTGGGATAAAGACTGCTGGCCTTGCTCTTCTCTTCTGATCACTTGTGGTTGATCAGGCTCTTCTCAATCTACTGCAAACTCAGACAAACAATATCATTCACTTCAGTCTGGTCCAGTCTCAGTTGCACACCACTGATTTAGCACTGTTCACGTGTGCACGTGCATGCATGCATGCATGCACTCCTCCTTTCCTCTTCTTGGTGCAGTAGACCCACAAAGGGTGTAGTATCTTTAAGAACACACCACCTTCTCACTTCTTCACACACTTTATTCTCTTTTGATTACACACATAAATGTGTGTTATACACTAGTGTGAGTCTTCCACTTCTTTCTTCTTCTAAGTGTGTTTACTTTTAGTGCACACACCTAGGTTCGGCCACTTCTTTAATTTGCACACAATTATTTCACTTTAGCACACACATGAGTTGGCCTCCTCCTCTTCTTGTTGCACACACACACTTTAGTGTTCTTTTAATTTGTTCTTCAAAGTGTGCACACACAAGGTCACAGCCTTCTTCATATACTTAGACACACACACACAACTTAGGTGTGGTCTTCTTGTTTTGCACATACACTACCCGTAGGTGTGTCTTTGGCCTTCACCCTTCTTCTTGCACATAAATGGCTATGACCTCTTTCTCCTTTTTACACACACACTGCCCACGGTGGTTCTTCAATTTGGCACACACACAAGGGCTACGGACACTTGTTTAAAGGCCTCAGGTAGTTCTCTTCTCCTTTTACCACACACACGAGGCACGGCCTCGGCCTTCTTTGGCACACACACAATGTGTGTAGAACACAACCCGAATCTCCCTGTCTCAAATTAAGGCGCGCAAGGGGTGCGGCCAATCTTCCTCAACACTGGCGCAAGTCCTTGCAAGGGGCAGTCGCGCAAGGTGCATGAGCACAGGGGCACGCAAGCTCCTCCTGCCGCGGGGCGCGCAAGTGCAACACCCGCGGGGCTTCAACCGTGGGCGCGCAAGATGTTGCGGCCACGGGTTCTTCCTGCCGCGCAAAGGGAAGGCGCGCAGGGATCTCTCCCTTTCTTCTTTTGTGCAAGTATGCACAAAAGGAACACTATGGAGCTAATGGGAGCTCCGGGCTTCTGCCGCGCAAGTGATGCGCGCAGTAATTCTTCGCGAGGCACAGGGTGCTTCTCACGGGACTCCTCAAATATTCAGAATATCAGCAAGCTTCTCCAGCGCCTCGGGTCTTCTTTTTATAGGCGAGGAGAGCCTCGGTTCATCCGCGTGAGAAAAACTTCAAACACCCGAGATCTTAGGATCTTCAAGATTTTTCCAAATCTTGATATTTATTCTCGGTTTGACGCGGGCTCATTTATTATTTTCTTCCTCCTTGTGCATGCGATTTATAACGCATGCACGGCCTTCGTTTCTTCTATCCCATGCAAGACACGAACCACGTGGCCTCGGCAGCTTTTCTTGCCTCGGCCGAACATCAAAGATCTCCATTTGTTGCATGCAAGCCAATTTTAAGGCATGGATGTATTCAGTGTGGCCAGACGATCTCAATGGACGCTTTACTTCCTTCAGAGGTGGCCGGGAGCTCGAAAACCATCTTCGGAGTGCTCCTGGTTCGACGGAGCTCGTGGGGAGGCTTCGGCTCGAGCTCGACGAAGGAGATGAGCCGGGAGCCGTTGGATCGGGCAATCAAAATACATCTGACGGCCTAGATTAGATCGCGGCGCCGCGGATGGATCGTGCGGCGCAGATCAAGCGCGCGATGCGACTGACGGCAGAGATTTGCTCCCGGGATTTTTTGTGCGTCCCACATCGAAGTCTTCCGCGGATTTTCCGCGGTTTATCACCCTGGTGCTCCCATTAGAGTCCAGTTGAATCTCCTCCCCTCTCGGTGCCACCCCGCACCGAGTTCTCCCTGCGGGCGCGCTCTGCGCCCACTCACTGCTCCTGCGGGCGCGCTCCTAGCGCCCACTATGCTCCTCCGGTGCGCGGATTTCACCACCGCGTGCCCTCGGGGGCTTATACACGGCCCCCTGCGCTCCTCCGGGCGTGCCCCAGTGCCTCTGTGGTGTCTGCGGGTGCGCCCATGCCGCCCTGAGCTCGCCCCATGGGTTCCCCCTTGGGCGTGGCGCCTTAGGCCCACATGAGCCTTGGGGTTGAACCCACAAGGTGCTCACGGGCTGGCCATATTTTTTTTTTGGAAAAGTATAGAATAAGACTTTGTCAAAAACAAAGTCCTCCATGAGTATAAGCCAAATGCCAAGCCACTTCAAGCCTTTCTTCCTCTTCTCCATTTCTTCTCTTCTCTTCTTCTTAAGAATTCATCAATGCTTCTTCTTAGGAATTCATCTATTCTCTTCAACATTTATTCATTACTTAGGAGTGGAATTCCCGAAGGTTCTTCTTCAACCGAAGCTCCTGAATCAAATAATTTGTCAACATTCTTCAATGATCCAATCAGAGATCAAGTTGGATCTTCTTCAAATTCACATGCACTAAGCGTTAGTGCATGGACTTCTTCAGCTCACTTCATCCACTTAGAATTTGTGGATGGCTCTCTTCATCTCCTCATGCATTGTCAGTACAATGCATGGTCTTCTATCATTGTTGTGACTTTGTATCCAGTTGATACAAGTTCTATGAACTTAAAGATCAGCTCAACAATCGTCAGATGTTCTTAGAGAATGTTTCAACCATCATCTCCTATGTCACTTAGTGAATCTCCTAAGTGACATGCCTCTATGTTCCATGGCCATTCTCCTTCACCACCAACACCATCACGTCCTTTGACATTCACACCTTGACTCCATGACATCCATTCATTTCAAGACAACTTCATGCCTCATTGACAACAAATGCAACACAATGCAATTAAATTCATTCCATTAAATATGAAATACAAATGAAATTAGCATTAATGAGTACGTACGGCTTACCGTCTCCATGAACAATGCATTTTCTTTATTACCTCTTAATGTTATGTAATATTATAAATGAATTTATATACTGGATATATATGATATATATGATATTTAAATCATGAATATAATTCTGGATATAATCGATATTTTACCACATGAACAACATCTAATGATAAGAAGATTATTTTAGACTCTAGTACCAATGATCAAAAAAACGACCGTTATTAACTTAAATTATAAAATATTGTTCATAACATTGTAATAAGTGATATAAATGTAATAATGAACATGAAAAAGGTTCTTAGTAAAGTAGAAATTAACTCAAGTTTATTATTCAGAAGATTAAAGAACGATCGATTCAAGTAGGACACGTGGTAAGGGATCCAACCTCTCTCTTTCATTTTATGTACTCTCTTTAATGTAATTTCATTTAAACTCATCATTATTATGTTTGGGGATGTTATTTTATATTCCTCATACTGTAATTTTTATGTTCATAATTATGAGATACCATATTTGATCTCGTAAATCCATTTTGGGATGTTTTATGTGGCATAGTTAGGCTACCGAGATATCATAGGGATTTTTTATCTCACTTTTATTCCCGTGAGATTTATGCAACATTTTCCACAATTTCCATTGAGTGTTGTATGTATTACCCATTATTAGACTCTTTGTATAATATAATTTTGATTATGGGTATTTACATCAACGTTGTATAGTTCTTCTTTCATGGGGTGTACGTTTCGGAAGTTACCCAAATCGGCAAGGGAACCTTTCACCCTCTTTTTTTAAGAATTCTTTTGTAATGTCTTTTAATTTACATATTATTGTTTTGGGATGTGTTATTCAATATCCTGATTGATGTAAATATTATGTTCTAGGGATAAGATACCATTTTCTCTCTCATCATGTAATTTTCTGAATTTTAATGTGACGTCGTTAGGCTGTCGAATTTTTGCAAGGGAACTTCTTAACTCAATTTCAATTATTCGGGGTTAAACCTATATTTCATTATTATGTCATACTATGAATATGTGTGTATCACCTTTGATTCTTATACTGTTAATATAATCTTATATTTAGTGTATTTATATTTGTCACACATAATCATGTAAATTGATTTATCCTTAATCTAAGGATACCAACTTTGTAAGGGACTTCGTCTCAATATCCTTTCATTGAAGCATACTTTGTTTTAAACACAACATACATTTATATGGTGTATAAAAACCTTTTAATTTTATTTTTATTCAAAAGGAATCTGTTTATATGAATAATTTTACTGAACGAAAAAAAGGAATGTTATTTTTTTCATATGTATTCGGTGACAACGACTTCTCCACTGCCGTGAACAATATTTGAGATTTGGATTACTCTAAAGGCCATAACATTTTTTTAAAATGAAAAATAAATACCATGTTTTAACTTTTTTTTATTTTGGTATTGAAAATGGTATTATAATATCAATGTGTTGTAATGGATTTGTAATGTCAACGTATTCAAGTGATATATTGTGATCAAAATATGGAAATGTTTTCATTCCATTATATTGGTTTTATGTCTTATTATTTTATAATGGTACTTGGAAATTTGACGGGTGGTTACGTGATAAACCATATGACAGGTGGTGCTGTGAATACCGGTATGGGTGGTTACATTATAACCTCTAACACATTGGGTAATGAATTTGGTCGTATGGATATTCCATGTAGTGATATGTGTGGAAGTTTACTGTATGGTTATTCAATTTAAGTATGTTTATGTCCCAAAATTCCTTTATATGTTATGTGATGTTTATATGGATTTTATTTTAACAGTTTGGTTACAAAAGGGTAAGTAATGATTTTTTTATTCAATGAACAGAATTTACTACTTCGTAAAGGTGAAAAGTATTACATTGATAAAGTATTCATGGTTTACATGTTGTATTGAAAAACTAACAGTTTTCCTTCATTGTGTATCCTTTAAAGGGCTTTTTATGCTCATCCCGAGTTTTTGAAATGTTTTTCACAGGACATAAAGAGGAATAGAGTCAAGGATGGGATCAAGGAAATTTCATGTTGTATAAAACAAGTAAATAGACATGACTCTTTGGTTCAATTGTTTTCATTTTGGGGAAAATATGGAAACTGAGTAGGTGTGTCAACATTTTAATCTTCGAGATGTAATAGTTATGATCTAATTCTCTAAAACACTAATCCTGAAAAGATCCTCAATGTGAATAATAAATTTATTTTAATATTAAGAATTATTTTAAGGTCGGGTCCTAATAATTGGTATAAGAGGTCGGTTTAGATAACTATAGAGGATAGAGTGTTGTTTAAGCATAAGTGACAAGTTGTGTATAACCACAATGGTTATTATATTAGATGGAATCATTTTTATTATTGAATGTTGGAATGAGTTTAAGATTACATGGATAAGTATATCATAGTTTTATCTTCCTATTTAGTACATGATGATATTTTTGATATACTCACACTGACATTTTTGGTTTTAGTAAATGGATGGATCTAGAAGGAACCAATGTGACAATGGCTTTGAAGGAAACTGTGGTGGTGCTTTGATTATGAGACTAGATGAAATGGGGGATTCAATGAGGAATCTCGTGGTTATTATAAACCAACTATTAAGATTCATGATCAACCACTTGAACCTTGGTGGGTTATGTAATGCATCATGTATGAGAGAACCAACTCGATGTGGAAGTTCAATAAATAATTAAAAGGTAACCGTTAGGGCTTATATCATCATTACATTGAGGTAATTATGAGTTACTACATTATATGATGGAATACAAAAGACATGAGATAAACTTTAGGGTAAAATATGTTATGGTTATTTTTGGAAAATTTATCTCTTTTTGGGGAATGTTATAATAATTATATAGTTTTGGAAAATGGACAACACGCAGACTGTGTGACAACCCGTCACATCAGACAAAGATGCGAGAATCGAACCCACAACCAAAGTGCGACTGGTAATTATCACCTACCACTAGACTATGTGAAGTCCCTGGTCAGTTTGACTAATTCATTTTACATAGATGATTTTATGAATCATGAGTAAGTTGTTTTTTGGTTATCTATGTATATGTTTAACATATCATTGAGGATATGTGATTAGGCTAATTACTTTACAATAAGATACTTTAAGAGATGCTGAAGATATTTGGAGATAAATGTTAATATTTACCATCGAATTATATGCGATTAATTCCTTAAAAGATTTGGGATTCAATTTTATTTTGGTTTACTTGGACTAATTTTATGGACAATTGTGTATTGAATGGTCTAAGTTGAACGTTGTGTAATGTTTGAAAATTTTTGGAGATTAGGAGTAGTTTTTCTTTTTGTAGAAAAATTATCCATTTTGGAATTATGTGATCTAGTACTAACCTTTTTGGTTTTGATTTTGGATAAGTTCTAAATACATGGGAAATATATATTTCTATTTTTTGGGTTAGGTGATTCTCAAAAATTTTATCATAGCGCTCTTAGTGTGAACAAGTTATCCTAAATACTCGTCTTTTTGGAGAAAATATGAGTTTGGATGACTATGCGATTTACTCTGCATTACCAAAATATGTGGTAGTGAAGGTCGGTGTAGTAACTTCATTATTTTGACTTCAAGGATTCCTACACACCTAGGAAAGGAAATGAAGTGTTTGATGTAGTGAGTACGAGGGATCAGACACATGTTGTGTGGCTGACCAGTAGCGAGTGGCAGCTTATGGCCTTGTTCACTATGATGCATTTGGAGGTTCACAAAATGTAGGTCCAGACATTTCAGAATTCAATTGATATTACTTCTTCCTTACTATAATGATTGAAGATGATGATGTAATCAGATTATAAAGGCCTAGTTCTATGAGTGAGTATGTTTGGAGACGATCCTCTTCATGGTTGGACCATTGGGATGGATGAGGTTCTACGGTTATAGGGTCACATATGGGTTTCTGAAGACATGTGTGAGGAGATGATGTAGGATTTTCATGATGTTTTTTGGGCAGTGCATCCTTGTGTCTCCATGATATATCATGATTTAGATCACTAATTCTAGTGTCCAAAATAAAGGGATATGTGGCTAGTTTTTCATGATATTCTACACCTGTCAGTAGGTGAATCCAATGCATCAGTGACCATACAGACTTTTAAAAGTGCTACCCATTCCAAAATGGAAATGGTATGATGTAGTGATGGATTTCATAATGTGTTCACCGAGGTCACCCTGAGGTGATGATGTTGTGTGTGTAGTTGTTGATAGGCTTATGAAGGTAACTCGTTTCTTACAGGTCATGGAGACCTTTTGTGTGGATGGTCTAAAAAAGATATATATCCTAGAATTTCACAACTATATGTGGTACCCGACACTATAATTTTAGAGAGGGATGCCCACATCATATCTAATTTCTATTATAGTATTAAAAGGTTACTGGCTACATTGGTTCACATGGGAAAAACATACCACTTTATGATCGATGGCTAGTAAGAGCGTACAATACATGTACTAGATAAAATTTTGTAAGCATGTGTCTTATATTTTGCGGGATCTTGGGAGAAGCACATTCCACATGATAAATTGAACTATAATAATAGTTATTAGTCGATTATACAAGTGGACCCTTATGAGGTTTTATAAGGTAGGCCATTCCAATCTCCATTGTGATATTTGGGGGCAGGTGAGGTAGTTTTACTGGGACCACCACTCATGCACGAGACAAATGAGAAGGTCCAGAATAATCATAAGAAAATGGCCATTGCACTGTCTCATAAGGAATCATACGATAATCATTTCAGGAAACCAAGAGATCTGGATGTTAGAGATTTGGATTTCTTGGATGTTTTATTGTAATTGGGACATAAGGGAATTATGAGACATGGTATTCATTCACTGAGATATGTCGGGTCGTTCGAGATTCTATAGAGGGTTGGGCTAGTCGCCCATCAGTTGTAGTTACCACATTGGAAGATGACTTCACACGACATCTTCCACATATCTCAACTACACTGCTCTGACCAATACTGTATCATGAATTTAATCCCGAGCAAGTTGAGTTGAATGTAGATGAATTTGTTTAGGAGTATCCAACTCATATTTTGTACTGTTTCACAATGATTATACATGCAAAATAAGTTCATTTAGTACAGGTGATATGTATTCAAGGACACGTACTTGATGATAGATGGGAGAGGGAGGCCAATAATCGATCACAATGGACGATTTTGTTCTATAATGTTCCATCACTACCCATGGAAGGGAATCTTGGGGATGAATTTCAATAATGGGGGATGTTTTTAACAACCTAGTTATATTTTTGAGGTACGAATCATTCCTTGTTATTATTCTTAATAAAATTTGGGAATAGAGGTCAAGGGCTGGCTTCAAGCTTATTACAAGATATGATTGGGGCCTACACTGTGTTTACATATAGGCACACGCTAGGTATGGAGGGCTATACGCCCTGTAATTGTGATAAAAATCCATGTAATGATCAAGAATTAGATTTTAAGGACATTGTGTGTAGTCCAAATTACACACCATGTACATTTAATTTATTTATTATGTCAGGAAGTAGCATAGTTTTTGCTAGATGGATAGAAACAACCCCCATCAACATGAAGCACACCTAGGAAATCAAAAATAGAAATTTCATCCCGTTTCATCATCTAACTCCTAATTCAAACACCATTAGATCAGTTGAAATTTCCTTAGAGAATGATCAATTACATTGGATTTGTTTATTCCCGATTTCTCATATTGTCATAGTTATTGAATTTTGATAGTTTATTCTAATTTTTTATATCTACTTGGTTCTAGGTTCAATCAAATCCCAACATTGGACTAAATGAGTCGTATGAGTATGAGGTTGGTGGTGACATTTGTTTCAAAAATTTCATGTAGATTATATGTAACTGAGTGTTGAAAACAAATTTTTTTGGTGCCACCTAATTGAATATAAAATTATATTTTTACCTAATTTGGATTAGTTAATTGATTAAATAAATATTAGTCATGTTTTAGATTGTTATATTTGATGGAGGGCCATCATGTGTCTGCATTTTACCTTTGATATGACCAATGTCTAGCCATTTGTACTATGATTCCAATGGGAATGTCTTTTATTTCCTTTTGTGGGTTATTTAAAATTGAATTGGTTAATTGTTTGATTTTCCCATGTGATATATAAAATTTTTATTCCTTGTGATAGTCTATTTCACATTTCAGTAATGTGATATGAGTTACCCATGTGAGTTATAATTGATAAGCCTATTAATAGTTATATTTGTAATGCCCCGACCCCAGTAACCCATAGTTTGTGCATCATTTTAGTACATTGACATGATTATAAGGAATCAAATCCCGAAGGATAGATCAGTTTAGCAGTCTTGGAAAATAGATTACATACATGAATGTTACAAAAAAATAATAATATTTTTTGAACATCATTATTCCCTTGGCTTAACCCTGCAAATCAATCACAATACATTTCGTGGAATCCTAGGAAAATAAAACATAGAAAGTGGTGAGCTAAATTGCTCAGTAATGGTAAGAAATACAGCAAAAACATTCAAAAATATGAATAAACATTTAAGGCAATGTATAAAACTAAAACAAAAGCCTCATAAACATTATCTTCAACAGAATATGGCAGAAATAAAATGAAATAATTCCATTTACTTACTCACATGGATATTATACTAATCGAATAATGACATGAAATATCAATAACCACATTCATAATGATGGAATGCATAATTCCATACTATCATAACCACGTAGCCAAGGCCTTGTGCCAAGACTCCAAATAAGATTTTGTCAAAGAATCATGCAAAGACACTAGTTTGTATCATGAGATCTACCGATGCATCAAGGATCTATAGCGGGATCCACCTGTCACTTACTAAATCCAATGCATTCCTCATATGAAAAGGTCTAAACATAACATAAACATTTTTATTAATACTAGAATATGAAATTTCAATACTTTACTCACCATCCGTGAATTGTATAAAAGAACACATCCACAGTCAAACATATCACAAAACCATCAACATAATATATAATATTTGTATCATGATTAATCAACTTCGAAACTAGTTTAAAGTCCATTAATGGATTTTTACGTTGATGAAATTGATTTGTAAAACTCATTGAGAGAAGTAGACCTTTTTCATGAAAACAATTAAAAGTCACACAATTTGTAAAACAAGACATTTAAAGACATTTTTGAATAAAAGAGTCCAATACAACTTTGAATCTTTTGATAGAAATAAACATTTTAAAAACATTCCTGTCAATATAAATAAATACTTAAAAACCATTTTGAAGACATGGAAAGTAATTGAAAATATTTAGAACAATAAATATTTAAAACATTTGAAATGATGTTAAATTAAAAATTACCTTAAAAGAATCCCTTTGAAAACTCTTTCATTAAACATGGACAGTTATAATAAATATGTCCTAGTAAACAAACTCAGATAATAATGAGATTGTGAAATTAAGCATTACAAATTTGGTAACCTACTAAACATACACCCCATGAAAGAGGTTTCATACAATGAATATGTAAATTAAAATTATATAAAGTGAATTACATAAAGAATACATTTATGGTCAGTACATACACCACACAAAAGGTTATAGTAGCAATACGGCATGAATCTCACGGGAATAAGGAGTGAGATGAAAACCCCTTACCTTGCATTTTCCTTTAGTCAAGGGTACGATTAGCCTCCTGTATGAAGACTATAGTATGTTATTAAATTATACCAGAACCATATTTATATTTATGTTATCATACTTTATTCATTTATGACTATATACTACCCATTTAATTATAATTTCTATGTTATATTAATATTTCGGGTAATAATCGCTTTCTTTATCGTACGTGTTTAAACTTGTTACTCTTGATTATATCACATAGAACATGATTTAAATACTTCAAGAATATAAAACTTGATTTATTTATCATATATATTTACAATATAAAAATTTATAATAGAAGTATATATGAAATGAAAAACACTGTTTATGGAGTTGGTAGTCCGTACATACTCATAAACGTTGTTTCCGTTTTCATATAGTATTGAACGGAAGTAAGTGAATAATTTATATGAAAGTAAATAAATAGTTATATATATAAATATATATAACTCTAGTAGCAGTATTATTTCATATATTACAAACTTATTAGTAATATATATTTTTATTATCATCGATGAATGATGAACTTGGAAATGAATCTCATCGCATCGTGGAGACGGTAATCCGTACGTACGCACGGGCGAAAATATAATTATTTTGATATTAATATAATATATAATTGGATGGTCTATAATATATACAGAATTCATATCATGTTATATTTATAATTTACCTTATTATACCTATGAAAATAATAATGTATTAAATAATAATTACACCACGACTTGGAGATGGTAAGTCGTACGTATACACGTATGGTGACATGTCATCAATGGTTGGATAGTATAATGAATTTGGTTGTACCATAATTATAATTACATCAAAGTATATAGAATATACTGGAGTTATTATTTCATAATGGAAACAACAAAGAAAAAGGAAGTGGAATAAGAAAAGAACTTGAAAGAGGGTGGTGAAATCATTACCGCTTCTTCATGATCTTCCTTTTGATTTGATCAAAAGGGCTCCTTAGGTTGGATTTATGATCAAACTAAAGACTCTAGGGTGAATTGAGAGACGATGATACAATATTTGGGCATGTTTTGGACGATCCAAAAGGCTTTTAAGGGGTGAATAATTGGTTTGAATTGGTGTCCTTTTACAAGGAGAAGGAGGGGCTCTTTAAGAAAAACATAATGTATTATTTTATAATAAATTCATATTCGGTTTCTAATGTCTCAAAAGTGTATTATTCAAATTATAAGGTGGGGATTGGTAGAAATACTTTTAACCAATAGATTTTAGACATGTTTGGGTCATTATATTAACCTGATATTTTATTTCTATCTTTTAGTTATTTAGTTTGACATTTACCATGTAACTTTGTATTTTTATATTATATAGTCAATAAATTTACTATAAACATCTATTAGACCTGCAAGTGGTCCATTAATGATAAAAAAATAATTATATAAGTCATTTGGTTGAGCCTTATATATTTAATAAAACTATATCAACCAATAATATAGTATTTGTTTTAAATATTAAATTATGTCAATTTTGACACTATTTGGTAGTTTGTTTTTGTAAAAGACATAAAAACGTTATTTATTAGAAAACGATACATTGAATCATCCCTAACATGTCATAGTCACCTTTAAAATTCGTGGATTTCATTAAAACACTGAAATTATATTTATTTTAATATTTATAATAACAATTATTTGATTCTTTCATTAATAAGGTTAATACTAAATCATCATTATGTTATGGGTAAAATTATTTATTTAATGTCTAAAAATTATAAATAAAATACCGTTATGTAGGAAATAATTTTATATTTAAAATAAATATTTATAATCAAATTTATCTTATGTATAACCCTATTTTAAAATTGTTTTAGTTATTAAACATTGTTTTTAACTCTTTTAACTCTTCATGGAATTAAATAATAATAAATGTACTAATCTAATTAAAGTTGACCAAAATGATAATATTTTATTCCTAAGGTTTTTTTTTGGATCAAGATACACTTGCCAAATAAAATTATGACATGTTTTAGGGTAATTTTAATTTCATTTTTACCCTTAATTACCCTATTTACTTTTAACCATGATAAATAAATGTAAAAAGATACTATTCACAAAAAATTATTTTTATCTTATTGAAACACATTTTACTCCTTTATATTATCCTTGTCTTTCGGATTTTCGAAATTCCACTCACTCAAGCAGTAAAATTATGTTTTAAGTGAATTTGCAAATTCTCCTAGGAGGTGGGTAAAAGACGGTGAAAATTTCTATAAAGAATTATATATATATATAATTATTATAAAATGACTCCGATGAATTACATTGAATTTATATGGGTATTATTTATCTATTTTGAACTGAAATAGATTTAAATATAATAAATAATTATTTAAATAAAAATTCAGCTTTTAAATGATAACTTCGTGTTTTTTCACAATTCATCAAAAATTGAACGTTTTCAGAATAATACAAAAACTTCACCCAGGATAATTTTGTTATTCCGGATAGAAAAATGAATTATATTTTACCAAATTCAAAACATAGAAGTTGAATTTATTAATTTAAAATTAATTCCCGTTGTAAATACCAAATGGCGTATTTTTAAGAAATAATATTTATCAAAAGTTTGACATTTAAATATGTCTAATCTCAATGTAAAATTACATACAATGAACATCATTGGTTAAAATGGTAAAAATATAATCTCATTATACTTCCAAACTGTTAAAAGGTAAAATTCAACAATATAAAAAATTTTGAATAAAAAAGTTGTTTTCAGTTAAAATATATTATTTTTCACTATTCACCCTAATATGAAAGTTATCAGAAAAGCACCAAAAATTTATTGATACAAAATTCTTATTTCCTGATTCTACAGAAGAAGTGTATTTTTTAAAATTTAATATATAAATGTTTCAAATATTTGATTTAAAAAGGTTCGTCGTTAAAAGGCTCTAAAATTTCATTTTTTTAAAAATGGTTCATTTATCTGAAAAAAATGTATTTATTCTTACATTATGTCATAGAAACATATAATATGGATTCTAAAAATATAATGATTATATAAATTTCAAAATTCAGTTAATACAATTCATAACTGCTTTTGAACGGCCAGTTTGGTAGGTTGTGGTGCGCTTGAACTCTGTGTTGTGTGTAGTGCAAGTTATTGTATTACTTTGAAAAATTAACGTACTATGAAATCATGGGGTGTTACATTCTACCCTCCTTAAATAAATTTCTTACTCAAAATTTGAAATTGTTCTTTGAAAACAAAATGTTGCAAATAGAAAATACCTTTGTGGGAAAACCCACATCAGAAATTGGTTTAATAAAATTTATTCTTAAAAAGAGGAAAAGGGGAATGAAAAATTCACCACCAAATTAAGATATCTATTAGGAGAACATTGGTGGAAATTAGAGAAAAATATTTGGAGGAAAACTTAAATATTTATAGGGAGTGATTGAGGTCATCAATCACAAACAATTGTAGAATAGTGGACCTCAAAGCCACCAATATATGAGGATTTAAAATAAAATTGGTTCAACAAAATGTAAGGTATTAGGATAACATATTTTTGTTTTTAATATCCCTTCCCTAATTTTTAATAATTAATTTATCCATAAAATATGAGGGAATATATATATATATATACTAGACATGTAGAGTTTCTTCCTTCAAATAATTCCTACCACAATCTCATCTTTCACTCTAAAAAATTACAATATATAAAAATATATATATATTCTATTTATCTTAATCTTATAGGGTTCCAAAAATATTGAATTCATAATTCACATATCAGACCCTTTAAAACTACATTATTCAATCCAGGACATCACGTGGTTTGGTGATATGTGATACACCCTCTCCTCCCTTCGGTTGTAGGTTCAAGTCTCGCGGCCTTGTCGGACATGACAGGTTTCCACCCGACCTCCGGGTTGCCGTTTTTATGGAAATCCAAAAATAACCATAACAATAGTATCCAATTTTAGACATAATCCATTCCAACTTTTATAATTATCCAAAATATTTATATCCAAACTCTCAATCCAAAGACTATAAAGGAGTTAATCATAATGAGGATCCTTTTTTCTAGGAAATAACTTGTGAACACCTTCATTGTCACGACCCATCCTCGGGGCCCGTGCCGTGACTACCCCAAGCCCACCTTCCATAGGCCAGGGCCTGGAGACTAGCCCCATGGCGTAATTCCCGGTATGAAGGGAAGGCATTTCCTTTGTAAAATAAACAAACACCACAGAGAAAGCTTGCAGATGTAAACACTAAGTAAAAACTGGGTACAACAGTAAGTGTGGAAAAGTAAGTGGTCCAGAATACAAACCCAAACTGAAAGTAAAGTACAACTGGAAAGTGAAAACAACAACTGAAAGTAATGTACAACAGGAAATGGAAAAGAGAAACAGAATGTATAGTCGCAACGCCGATCCATCCAATGGAAGTCCCACCTGAAGGGTGGGTACAATTAGCCTCCACAGCTCCTCTGGTCCATCTGTCTCCTCCGAGTATGTCCCGTCCAGTGCTCCACCTCCAGGTATCATCCTGCTCTGTAAGCCCCAACCACGATCAGAATTGTCTGTCGTCTGCAATGAACACAACGTAGTGCGGTCTTAGCCCGTGAAGGGGTGAGTATAAGATACTCAGTAGGGACCCCGAGACCCCCAAAGGTCTCCCAGAATCGACAAAGGATAATCTACAAAGAAAAGATACAATCATAAAGTAACATTCGACTCTACTTAGGTATATTCCCATACATATACCTAAGTCAACAATCTCATTCAGCTTGAACATCTGAGCTCATGTACAACCCAATCCACATATGAAAAACACAACCAAATACACATAGTAAAGCGTAAAGTAATCCACATAGGATAGCACAACACAATCCACATAGGAAAGAAAAATAAGATTTAGCACACACAGGTAAACTTCTTCGTATGACGATAGAGATGACCAGATATAGCCACTGATTCATCTAAGTCGTCAGACCCACAAAGGATCGATTGGTACTAACCCCCGCAATGACCCAAAAAATGATCTGACCCACACATGATCGATAGTTAACTAACCCCCACAATGACCCACACAGGATCGGACCCACACAAGATCGGCAGGCGCTAGCCCACACAGGACAGCTGAGCGCTGACCCACTCAATATCGGACCCACACAAGATCAGTAGCACTGATCCACGTAGGATTGCTGAGCGTTTTAGTCATCGCCGTCGAATCCACGGAGGATTTCTACACAGTCGTCATCGTCGTCGCAGTCGCAGCCAGCTCTAGGGTTCCCGCACACAACAAGCTCATTCTAGAGGGTCCGCTCCACAAGCCGAGGGGTTGATACATCAACTGACATGATGTTCGGAGTTTATGTATCAAAATGTTCTATGTCGTCAACAGGAACTCAACGTCACAGACAGCGCGTCAATCGGACGCCCGGTCTAAGTGTTATTGGCTTTTTCGTCCCAGGGCCCCTGTTGGTTTTTAACTCAAACCATCCCGAACATACTCCAATTTCATCCAAACCACGAGCGGAGTAAGCCAAATGGTCCATCTCATTTATAGAAATCCATCAAAGTCGACGACACGTTAATCGGACATTTGGAACTCATGTTATAAGCGTTTCTGATCTGAGGGCCCGTTTGGTTTCGTGTGCGAACCAACCCTGCTGAACTCAAAGTTCTCCAAAACATTGAGTGTAATATGTAAAACTGACCCTCTCGATCGATGTATCCCATCTCTGCTGATGGTGCGTCGATCGATGGTCTGTAGCCATTGATATGAGAAAAAGATCGAAAGAGGTCTGAAAATGGGGGGTCTGGGCCCGGACCGACCCAGACCATCCCCCCGGGTTCGGCCCGAACTGGGTCGACCCGACCCGGTTCTGGGTCCGAATCGGTTGGGAGCGGCCCGGCCCGGCCTAGGCGGGCCCAGCTGTCGCTGGCCGGGTGGCTGGGCGGGCGGCTCGGCAGTTATGGCCGAGCGAAGAGGGCGGGGGCGCACTGCCCCCGCGTGGGGAAACCGCAGCACCGCGTGCCTGCGAGGCCCACCAGCGTCGCCGCCTCCTGCCACCACCGCCGGCACCACCGTGCTAGTGAGGCGCGCCGGCAGATTGCTCCGCGGACCACTGAACGAGTTCCGGTGGTCAAAATTTCCTATTGTCATTGCAAAGGCCCTCCTGGGACCCGTCCTTCACTGCAAGGACCTCACACCGCCCGTGCGGCCTGCTTTGTCATCGCCCGCCAATCCGCAAACCAAGAACAATAAGACGGTGGGATTGGACTTGTTCGTTGGTCCGCACCCACCGCGTTAGAGGTTTAAAAATGCTTTCGACAAATTTTTTAATATAATCCGAGGGTATAAAATCACAAAGATTTAAATGCACCATTTGAACCCATGCTGAGGATATAATTCACCAAGAATTAAAAGAACCGCAACCCCCTACCTCAATCGGTTGTTGATCAAAGATTTTCGTGGGGGAAGGAACGTCGCGGAAGAAGCGCCGTGGAAGGAGGATCGTCGGCATCCCGGTACATGGTGTCGCGTCATCGATTTTCGAGGGTTCGGCATTCTTTGTTGCCCTTAGTCGGAGGCTATCGTTTATCACGTTCTTTGCAATCATCAACATAGGAGGATAAATATATTCAAGCCTTAGATCCTTCTCCAATTCCTCTCAAAAAGAAACCCCTCAATAAAATAAGTGTTGGTCTTATTTAATTTCCTATGAAAACGTTTTGGAATTAAAAAAAAGAATCATACAATTAAATGAATTAATGGAAATGCTTAAACCGTCCAATTAATAGGGGCGTTTAATATTTAATTAAAAGCACGAATTTACTTTATTTAAAAGGGGGTTTTTGCGGTGTGTTTCCTTAATTAAAGGAGGGGGTTGAAAAAGTTGAAAGAAACGTTTGGGATTCTGTGGGACCCACATCACCAATATCCTACCATGTGGGTAGGATATTGTGGGTCCTACATTATCCACTTAACATAAGTTAAGAAAAATAAAATAAAACCTGTTTGTACCACTTTTATTTTATTTCATAACTTAACACCAAAAATTAAAAACCACACCCAAGAAACACGACTCTGGAAAAGGTGTTTCTACGCAATTACCGGTGCTGCGAAACCATCTGTGCCTTCGGAATTTGATTCTGAGCACCAGAACAGATGTCAGAATAACACGCTCGTTCGTTCACGGAATGTACCCAAGCTAATCTTCAAAAAATTATTCCGGGCACACCGGGACCAAGAATCAGGTGCCGTCAGAAACTACATTCTTGTAAAATTCCAAACAAAATTAAGAAAAAAAATTTCCTTGAATTTTATGGGTCATTACATTACTCCAACCATAGGGATTTACGTCCTCGTAAAGTTACATATAAAACTAGGGGAAAAATTTGGGTATTGATCATGCATCTAAGCCTCCTGCTCCCAATGCTCTCCTAGAGGTTCTCGTACTGCCATCTGATGGACACTAGAAGACTCGACCGTCCACGTAGGACCCGCTCTTGACGATCCTCGATCTCTACTGGGACCTCAGCAAAAGTTGACCCATCATCAACGTCCAGCCCCCCATGGTCAATGATATGCGTTGAGTCATGCACGTTTCTCCTCAGCTTAGATACTTTGAAAATGTCGTGCAGCAGGTGCAACTACGGTGGTAGATCCAGGCAATAAGCCACCTCGACAATCCTGTCGAGGACCTGGAAGGGTTCGATGAAGCGTGGAGACAAATTTACACCTCGGCCAAATCTCCGTAATCAACGTCGAGCTGAGACCCACAAGAAGACATGGTCGCCATCCTCGATCTCTGGTGGCCTCCGCCTCCTGTCAGCATAAGACTAATGCTGGCTTTGAGCTATCTGAATCTGCTCTTGGATAACCAGGACCTTCTCTGTCGTGGCCTGAACCATCTCCGGTCCCATAAGTGTTGACTCCCCAGCGTATGTCCAGCACATAGGAGATCTGTAAGGTCGGCCATACAACGCCTCGTATGGTGCCATCCCGGTGGTGGAGTGGTAGCTGTTGTTGTACGAAAACTCCACAAAGGGTAAGTGGTCCTCCCATATGCGACCAAAGTCGAGGACACATGCGTGAAACATGTACTAGAGAGTCTGAATAGTCCTCTATGTCTGACCATATGTCTGAGGGTGAATGGTGGTGCTCAGACGTAGTTGCATCCCGAACGCCTCCTTCAACCCCTTCCAAAGCCAAGAAGTAAAGTGAGCATCTTGATCGGAGACGATAGATGATGGCACACCGTGAAGTCATACAATCTCCTGAATGTAGAGACGTCCCGATCTCTCCACTGAGCCCTGCTCTCTGATGGGTAATAATTGAGCCGACATGGTGAGTCGGTCGACAATCACCCATATGGAGTCGTGACCTCTGGAAGTGCGTGGATGTCCAGTCATGAAGTCCATAGATATGTCATCCCACTTCCACTCCGGGACCTCCAAGGGCTATAACAATCCTGTTGGTACCTGGTGTTATGCCTTCACCTACTGGAAGGTGAGACATCGAGAAATGAACTCTGCCACAACCTTCTTCATTCCTGGAAACTAGTGATATCGTCTACGATCCTAGTATATCTTCTCCACTCCAGGATGTACCGCAAAATGGGAAGTGTAAAACTCCCTCAGCACCACCTCATGTAAAGAAATTGGTACCGAGGTACATCCTATGAAAAGGACATCGTTCTCTCCTCCAAAGGAGAAACCATCATGTTCTTGTCCTGAGGATATCTATACACGCTGTGTCTCACAGTCGGTGTCCCCATGCTGTGCCTCTCTGACCCGCTGCAGTAGTGGAGGAGTGACTGTGAGTGACTGAAGGAAGGCTGCTCCATCTCTATCCATGAAAGATATATGCAGAGAGGCTAGCTGCTCTGTCGCCTCACCATGTAGTTGAATGCCCGTCCTCCTGCTGAGAGCATCAGATACTACATTCCCCTTTCTAGGAGTACATACAATCTCAATGTCATAATCCTAGAGGAACTCGAGTCATCGCCGTTGTCTCTGGTTCAGGTCCTTCAGTTAGAAGATGTACCTGAGACTCCGAGGGTCTGAAAAGACTATAAAATGCTCACCCATCAGATAGTGTTGCCACATCTTTAGAGTGAAGACCACTGCTGCTAATTCCTGGTCATGGGTAGCGTATTTCTGCTAATGCGGCCTCAACTGGCATGATCCATAGGCAATCACTGCACTCTCCTGCATCACGACACATCCTAATTCAGTCCCTGATTAATCACAGTAGACTACGTACCCTAATCCCTCCTCCGGCAACCTCAAGATAGGTGCGCTGGTCAATCTCTGTCTCAGCTTCTGGAACCTTTACTGACATCTGTCTGACCACACAAAGGATTTCCCGTTCTTCGTCAAAGCTGAGAGTGGTGCCGCAACTCTAGAGAAGTCTCGTACAAATCTCTGATAGCATCCAGCTAGTACCAAGAAACTCCGCACCTCCGTCGCGCTCCTAGGTGGATCCCAATCTAGCACTGCCTCGATCTTCGCAGGATCCACCACAACTCCCGCCATAGAGATGATGTGCCCCAAGAAGTGGACCTGACGTAACTAGAACTAAAACTTCGAGAGCTAGCCATAAAACTGGTGCTCTTGGAGTGTGTCTAGTATAAATTGTAAGTGGTAGGCGTTCTTCTCCTCAGTGGTCGAGTATATCAAAATGGCGTCGATGAAGAATACGACAAATCGATCAAGGAATGGCTGAAAGATCCTGTTCATGAGGCACATGAACACTTCTAGAGCATTGGTTACGCCAAATGGCACAACCAAGAACTCATAGTGTCCATACCGACATCTGAAGGTCATCTTCTGCACGTCCTCATCCCGAACTCTAAGCTGATGATAGCCTGACCTGAGGACTATCTTCATGAACCACCATTCTCCCTTGAGTTGATCAAAGAGTTCATAAATCCTCGGTAGAGGATACTTGTTCCCCACTGTCACCTGGTTCAAGTGACGATAGTGAACACAATGTCGCAAGCTCATGTTCGCCTTCTTGGCGAACAATATCGGGGAAACCCAAGGTGAAACACTGGGACAGATGAAACCCTTTCCCTGCAAGTCCTCCAAATGTACCTGTAGCTCCCGAAGCTCGGCGAGTGCCATCCGATATGATGGGGTGGATATCGGGGCTTTCCCGAGTTACATTTCAATATAATGGTCTCCCTCTCTGTGATGAGGTAGCCCTGGAACATCATCGGGGAAAACGTCTGCATACTTATCCACCACAGCAGGGAAACATAGACTACACATGTCAACTACTACTAGGATGAGGCTAGCCAATTGGTGATTGATGGGATTTCCACTCCTCTATGAGAGTCCATCCAATGCAGCGAAGGCTCCATTCTCACCGGTTAAGGTGAACCTGCTCCCGTCGGTGCGTATACCTCGAACCTTGCGCCTAATACAGTCAATATGAGGATGGAATGTAGATAACCAATCCATTCCCAAAATGACGTCATAAGGACTCGACACTGCTACAAGAAGATTCCAGTCGAAGCTCTCGCCTCCTAGAGTAAGCTCACACTACCGGAACTAATGTGTAATCGTCGAGTCTGCTCCCGTAGGAGTCTCTAGCCATAAGGATCGAGCCAACGACTCTGTTGGAATCTCCGAGATCCAATCAAGGGCAGCGGATATGAAAGAAATACTCGCTCTGGTGTCTATAAAAACTGAATCAAAGGTGGAATAGACACAAATAGTACCTAAAATAATATCGGTCGTGCCATGGTCATAGGCCTCCGCTGCCTGGAGCTATGCCGGTCTCTGTCCGCCAGCTCCCTGTGGTCTGGGTGGACCTCCTAGTGGTGGTGGTGGTAGAGCCTCAAAGCGTCGCCCACCACCAACTACTCAGCCATCTCCTCTGCCTTGTCATCCTTCTCCCTGCGGACCACCTTGGTCAACCCTTTGCCTCTACCTGGGTGGCCCCTCAACCGTCTGCTACTCCTCAACAAGACGGGTCAGGCAGTCACAAGCCATGTGGCCCTGCCTGCCACATGCATTGCATTGTCTGCCTCTCGAAAGACTAGCTCTGCGCTGTGTTCCCCACACTACTGATCCAGTGTCCTAGGGTCATCTGTCTGAGGGGCTGGTCTTTCTGGACCCATGAGTCATCCATCGATTTCCTGCTGCAGACGACTCTGCTACATGCCGCCTTGCGGTAAGTCCCGTTGTTGATGCAGGCTCAGCAAGGAAACTCTCCCTCAGAAGGGCTCATTCTAGTACCCCTGCTTGTGTCATAATGATGAGAGAGATCAGTGATGCTCAGATATCCTGCCTCAATCCATGCTCAAAGGTCCGGGCCCGGAAGAATTGTTCTCGTACCATGTCTGTCGAGTAGCGCAAGTGATCGGTAAATCTCTCCGAGTACTGGGTGACCGTCAAACTGCCATGTCACAACTGTGGAAGCTCCTGGATGCGCACCGCACGGAGGGTGGCTGGGATGAACACCAAGTGAAAGAGGCTCTCAAAATCCGTCGAGAGAAGAGATGCCTCATCATGCACCTTGAGCATCAATCCCCATCATCTGCCTGTTACAGTGTGCAGGAGGCTCGCTGTGAGGATCACCATGAGGTCTGCTGGTGTCTTCACTAACCTAAAAACTGGTACAAATTCCTCCAGCCAGTCCTCGGCTACATGGGGGTCCGTCTCCTCGAGGAACCTGGTTGGTTGGTGGCGCTGAAACTCATGCAGTGCACTAAGGAGATGTGCCTTGTTAGCAGATGGGGCTGGTAGCATCGGTGGATCAGCGGGTAGAGGTACCTTCAGTGCCTCTGCTATCAAAGGGCCATGTACCGAGGCCTCATCGCTCGGTGGGTTGTCACCCCGCACAACTCTCAGAACCCTAAATGGCTGCCTTCGTGGGGCAATACTTAATAGAAACAGGTTTGCCACAGTCAAATAGTATCCTGGTGAGATGACACAAAGTAATCACAAGGAAAACTTGAAACATACATACAATCAATGCTTTCATGCATTGATTCAGAAATCAGAAGTCAGGGTCTTAGTGTACGGATACGTCGGCCGCCGCACTAACACTGGACTCCCTGGACTGATAACCACAATCAATACTCTTATCACTATTTCTTTACACATTTAATAGATCAGAGTCCTGAGTTCTGCGGTAGAACCGATCTCCTCTGATACCAATTTTTCACAACTCGTCCTCGGGGTCAGTGTCGTGACTACCCCAAACCCGCCTTTCATAGGCTAGGGGCTGGAGACTAGCACCAAGATGTAATTCCCGGTAAGAAGGGAGGGAATTGCCTTTGTAGAGTATACAAACACTACAGAGTAAGTAGGAATAAGTAAACACTAAGTAAAAACTGGGTACAATAGTATGTTTGGAAATGTAAATGGTCCAGAATACAAACCCAAACTGAATGTAACGTACAACTGGATAGGTAAAACAACCACTTAAAGTAAATTAAAACTGGAAAGTGAAAACATCAACTGAAAGTAAAGCCTCAACACCGAGCCGTCCACTGCAAGTCCCACCAGAAGGGTGGGTACAGTTAGCCTCCACAGCTCCTCGGGTCCAGACATCTGCTCCGAGTACTTCCCTTCCAGTGCTCCACCTCTTGGTATCGTCCTACTCTGCAAGACCCAACCACGATCAGTGATGTCCGTCGTCTACAACCAATACAACGTAGTGCGGGAATAGCCCGTGTAGGAGTGAGTATAAGCTACTCAGTAGGGACCCCGAGACCCCCAAAGGTCTCCCAGAATCCACAAAGGATAATCCATAGAAGAATGATACAATCACAAGGTAACATTCTGTAACACCCGAGACTTTTATGTTATATAAATCATCAAAGGAATCTTTTTCTACACAACACTTGCTTGGCTTTCTTTACACGCAATCGCGACCTTCCTCGATAGCTTGCGTCGTACGCAATACCGAGTTTCACTAAACAACAATATGCTATTAAAACTAGCCGTTATGAATAGTAATAACCACTTTTTGAAATTTTATAAATTTTATTTTTCAAAATGGACTTCATTTTTGGACTCAAAATATCGAAATTAGCCTAGGGTGAAATTTTGGTATTTTTCTGAAAACTTTCAATTTTTGATGAATAGTGAAACCACTAAGTGGTAGGTTAAAAAACTGAATTTTGCATAAAACTTAATTTTACCGCTTCTGTGAATGGAATTTCGAAAATCCGAGAGACACGGTTAATATCAAGGACTAAAATGTGGTTCAATGAGATGAAAATAATTTTTTGGTGAATAGTAACTTTTTACCTTTTTTACCGCGGTTAATAGTAAATAGGGTAACTAAGGGTAAATATGATATTAATATTACCCTAACACATGTCCTAATTCCATTGGACAAGTGTAATTCGACCAAAAACAAACTTAGGAATAAAATATGACCATTTAGGCCCACTTGGATTAGATTAGGATATTTATTATTAATTTATTTAAAGAAGGGTTAAAATAGTTAAATTTAAAGTTTAATAAGTAAATCATTTTTAATATGGGGTTATACATAAGATAAATTCGATTGTAAATATTCATTAGAAAGATAAAACGATTTCCTACATGATGGTATTTTATTTGTAATTTTTAGACATCAAATAATTTAATTTATTTATGACACAATGATGATGCAGTAATTATCTTATTAATGAAATATTGACAAAATTGATAATATAAATACCAAAATAAATGTAATTTGAGACTTTTTATAAATTCCACTAATTTTCTAGGTTACTATGATATATTATTGTTGATTTAATCAACTTGGTTTGAACATATAATTCTGTTATGACTTTCACAAAAATCATATATCAAATAGTGTCAAAATTGACACAAAATAGTTTTTAAATCAAATATTATATTATTAATTGTTATTTTATTCCTAAAAATCTAAGGTTCGGCCAAATGACTTAGATAAGGATATATATATTAATAATAAACAATTTGGGGTTCGTTTGGCATGTTATAGTAAGTGTATTAACCATATAGTGAAAGAAAACAAAAAGACACTGTAAAAGTTAAGTTAATTAACTTAGAGTTAAATCTAATTGATAAGGTTAAAATAATACCCTAAACTTGTCTAAATACTATTGGTTTATAGGATTTCGACCCATCCCCACTTTATCTTCGAAATAAGACCCTTTGGAACCATTATAAACCGATTTTGACTTTAATATAAAATAATATTTTGAGATATTCCTAAGGTGCCCCTCTCCTCCCTTATAAAAGGGCACCTCCTCCCCCTCCTCCTCACACCAATTTGAGCACTCAAGCTCGGCCAACCCCTGACATTTTCTCCTCTCCACTTCCCTAGAATAATCCTAGAGGTCCTGGTCTTCTCCAAAGACCAATCTTAGTTCCTTAAGTGGAGGATTCAAAGAGGCGTTCCAAAGAAGAGGTAATATCGATTACCGATCTTTTCAATTTCTTTCGTCTTCAACTTCTTCTTCTTTAGTTGTTTCATGACAAAGTAATAACATCAGTATTACTTACATACTGATATGTTATTATAAATATGAAACAACCCTAATTCACCTTCTATCCATCCTACGGAAAAATGAAATCACCGCGCGTGCGTACGTACGGAATACCGTCTCCACGCCGTGGTGTAATCTATTTTTCCACCATCACCTTACAAGGATGGGTATAATGGTGTAATAAGTAACTATATATGATTATTATTAAGTAATACTGAAATAATATATATATATACTCCAATACAATTCCACGATCATAGGAACGATATCATCACTCGTGCGTACGTACGGAATACCGTCTCCACGATGTGATGCGACTCGTTCTGCATGATCTTCATTTCATAATGATTATATAAATTAATTTAATGAATATGGTATATAATACACTAATACCATTCTGGACATGAATTATCTATAACATAAAGATAAGAATAAGAATTTATTCGACAAAACACGCATACGAACAAAAAGTTATAAAGACCCGAGTAACAAGTAACAATGAAATATTACTAACAAGAAGCTAATAATATGACCATATATGATCTCATATCAATATGTATGATTCTGGAATAAGTCAATAACATTATTTAAACCATTATACAGGAGCTTCGGACACGAAAAAAGCAAATCGGACCTAAGGTAAGGGAAATATCACAATCTCATTTTTATCCGAGATTGTTTATTCGTAAGTATTTACTGGGGTGTATTTTATCATCCACATCCATGTTCCCTCAATATGTAATATTGTTTCCATCCACTTGCAATAGTTTAAATCCAATTTTACCCTTAGGTGAGTTTTTAGTAAAGAATATGAAAGGAATCTTTTGTCGTTTTTCCGTACGAGGTACTTTTTTGACTTTTCCGACAAAAGTACGAAGAATGTTTTTTTTTAACTTATACGGCACGAACGGATTTCTACTGTTTTATAAAGCCTTATTTTCATGAAGCTTCCTATAAAAGATTTCATGAATATTTTCAATAAAATCTCTTTCTTTTAAAATTGCATGATGTTTTGTGAAAAGAAATTGATTTTGAAGAAGAAAGGATATTTTCCTCAAGAATTCAATTCAAGTGTTTTATCAAAATTATTTTCCATCTAAGATAATAAAGGGTTCTGTTTCTATCCATATTTTTACATTGTTTTGACTATGTTGTGATGGAATTATGTTTATGAATTCCTTTATCTTATATGAATTGATTTATGATGTCATGATGTTTCAAGAATCCCATTTTTGTTACATGTGTTATGCAATGATGTATGTTTTATGATTATGTGGCACACATAAGAAAGGATTCATTATAAGATGGGTGGGACCTATATCTCCCTCCAATGCATTGGGTAAAGATTATATATCTCATGAGATAGACATGGCTGGAACGGAAGGTTATTTCGGTTCAGTGATACAGGACTGAAACGAGGAGTGAACTCGGTTCAGAAAGGGACTTTGTCCACTAAGATGGTCTTGGCAATGAGTCAAGACTAACAAGAAATGATTTTCCATGATTATGTGTGCATGCCACAAAGTTTCAAGTTTTATGTTATGATTATGGGGATCTCATTTTCACTTCTATGATTTATTAAGATTTTATGATCTCTTTTGCAGGTTATGATTTTCAAAAAGATATGATATGATTTTTATTTCCTTTATTGCCCTTGCTGAGCATTTGAGCTCACCCTTTTATGTTTTCTTTTCCCCAGGTCAGGAAGATGGATATTAAGTAGAATATGCTAAAAAGGGACCCTAGATATGATGAAATAAATGGGAGGCACTGTAGAAGATTTATGAACCAGTTGTTTATGTTTCCCAGTTTCTAAAGACACTATACCTATACAGTCCTTTGTGGTTTTATCATATGTTGTAATAAGTGTGCTTCAATTTTGAAGTATTAACAATGTATGTAAAGTATGGGTCGTTATAGTTGGTATCAGAGGAAAGGTATAGTCAACCTTTGGAAACTAGGATGTGAAAGCCTTAGTAAGAACCCTAAGGATAAGTCTAAGCATAGAACACAATCTTAGTGTTTTAGAAATGGACATGAATAACCTAGGATAAGACCTTAAGCATGAAAATTTTATTCTTGAATTATGTGGTTTCCTATTATAATTAGTGTTGCTCACACTATTCTTCTTGGTTTTAGTCAATGGCTGGAACCCGAAGGAACCGTGTTAATGCGGAATGCGATGGGCAATGCAATGATTGTCCCCCTGAGCAACCAAACAATATGGGAGATGGAATGCAAAATCTTGTAGCCATGCTCACACAACTTTCTCAAGCTATGAATCATGCAGGATTTCCAAACGAACAAAGAAGGGAGAAACATTCTGTTGAATCCTTCATGAGGCAGCGTCCACCATCTTTCAGCGGGTCTACTGATCCATTAGTTGCTGAACAATGGATTAGTACTACTGAAAAGATATTTTCAGTTCTTCAATGTTCTGAGCATGATAAAGTCATCCTAGTAGTGTATCGTTTGGAAGGAGATGCTGATCAATGGTGGAATCTTGTTAAGAATACAAGGCAAAGGGATGAAATTGAGTCTATGGAATGGGACGAGTTCAAGAACTTATTTTTCAATAAGTACTTCCCTCGTATTCTCCGAACAAAGATGGAGAAAGAGTTCCTTGAACTGAAGCAAAGGGATGATGAATCTGTTAGTACCTATGAAGCAAATTTTACAAGACTTGCAAGGTACGCTTCTGGTATTATTATCCAACCTGAGAGTAAGATCGATCGATTCTTTAGTGGCTTAAAACCAAGTCTTCGAAGGGCGTTAGCCATAAGGGACTTCAATAGCTACGAGGAAATCGTTCGATGTGCTCTCAAAGTCGATATGGAGATTGGAGTAACCCATTAGTCACATGGGTTTGATAAGAAGAGGAAGATGGAATTCAAAGGAAACTCTAAAGAGCACACTGAAAAGAAGATGAACTTTCCCTTATGCTCAAAGTGTGGAAAGAAACATGGAGGGAGTTGTCTTAAAGGGACAAGTAAATGTTTTAAATGTGGAAAAGAAGGTCATCGGGCATTTGAATGCCGTGATAATGGGAAGAAGATGTCTAATGATGCAAACAAAGGAAGGGATACACAGAATGATCCTACTACACTTCAATGTTTCAAGTGCAAGGAGATGGGGCATTATGCCAATCAATGCCCAAATCCAAGGGTTGATGATGATGGTCGACGTCAACAAACTCTTAAGGCTAAAGACAAAGGAAAGTCACATGCAATTTCTATCAGCGATGTGGAGTACGATAACGATGTGGTGAAAGGTACACTTACCATCCACTCTAAAGTAGCAAATGTTTTATTTGATTCTGGATCCACCCACTCTTTTATTTCTGAAGACTTTTCTAAGGGTATCACCGTATTACCTCAACAATTAGATGTTGAGTTAGCTGTGACAACACCTAATGGCACATCAATCGCATCAAAAGTTTATAATTCTTCTCCGATCGAAGTTTGTGGGAAAGTGCTTCCTGCAAATCTTGTGATCCTTCCTATAGTGGAATTTGATGTGATTCTTGGCATGGATTGGCTTTCTTTATACGGAGCTCATATCAATTTCCAAAGAAGGGAAGTCACATTTCATATTCCAGATCAATCTATGATCGTTTATCAATGCAAGGATGAACATAACTTTCCAGTGGAAATTCCTTCCATCTTATGGGTCATGATTCCACTAAATGAAGGTTATTTATCTCAAATGGTTGGAGAGAAACTTACGATTAAGAATATGCCCATTGTACGGGAGTTTGATGATGTCTTTCCGGAGGAATTACCGGGTCTTCCACCAAATCGTGAAGTTGAGTTTTCAATAGAACTCGTACCGGGTGCTTTGCCTATTTCAAAGACACCTTATAGAATGGCCCCAATTGAGTTGCAGGAATTGAAGAAGCAACTCCAAGAGAATCTTGATAAGGGATTCATACGCCCTAGTGCGTCACCTTGGGGAGCACCTGTTCTATTTGTTAAGAAGAAAGATGGATCAATGAGACTCTGCATTGATTATCGAGAACTTAACAAGATTACTATCAAGAACAAATATCCTCTCCCACGCATTGATGACTTATTTGACCAACTACGCGGAGCTCAATACTTTTCCAAGATTGATCTTCGTTCAGGGTATCATCAATTAAGGGTCAAAAGGGAGGATATACCAAAGACGGCTTTCCGTACAAGGTATGGACACTATGAATTTATAGTGATGCCATTTGGTCTTACTAATGCCCCTGCTATCTTCATGGATCTAATGAATAGAGTCTTTAGAGACTATCTTGATCAATTTGTGGTAGTCTTTATAGACGATATTCTTGTCTATTCAAAGAGCAAGGAAGAGCATGAAGATCACTTGAGAATTATATTGAAGACCCTGAGAAAGGAGAAGCTTTATGCCAAATTTACTAAGTGTGAATTTTGGCTTCAAAAAGTTGCATTTTTGGGTCACATAATCTCAAAAGAGGGGATATCTGTGGATCCAGCAAAAACAGAGGTTATCGAAAGATGGTCGAGACCAACAACAGTAACTGAGATCCGAAGTTTTCTTGGTTTGGCTGGATATTATCGACGTTTTGTAAAAGATTTTTCACGATTATCTAATCCACTCACCAAGTTGACTCGGAAAGGAGTTAAGTTTGTTTGGACAGAGGAACGTGAAGAGAATTTCAAGGAGTTGAAAAGAAGGTTATCCAGTGCACCTGTGCTCACACTGCCTTGTAGTGGAGAAAGGTTTGTGATCTACAGTGATGCATCCAAGAAGGGATTGGGGTGTGTTCTTATGCAAAATGATATGGTGATAGCTTATGCCTCACGACAGTTGAAAATCCATGAGCAAAATTACCCAACACATGATTTGGAGTTGGCTGCGGTAATCTTTGCATTAAAGATTTGGAGGCATTACCTTTATGGTGAAAGGTGTGATATTTATACTGATCATAAAAGTTTAAAGTATATTTTCACACAAAACGAGCTGAATATGCGCCAAAGAAGATGGTTGGAGCTGATTAAGGATTATGACTGCTCAATCCATTACCACCCTGGGAAAGCAAACAAGGTGGCAGATGCATTAAGTCGACAAGACCATGCTAGTTTATCCATGATGAGGATCACAAAAGATCCAATATTTATGGATTTACAAAGGATGGATCTTGGAATTATATTGGAAGGGGAAAAATCTTATCTTTCTCAAATGAATGTTCAACCATCTATACATGTGAAGATTAAAGAGGCACAGAAAGAAGATGTCGAGTTACAAAAGAAGGTGAGAAATGTTCCTGAATACAACCTTGATTGTGATGGGATAATAAAGTTCAGGAATCGGGTTTGTGTTCCTCCCATCCCCGAATTAAAGAAGGAGCTGCTGGATGAGGCTCATATTTCATCATTCTCTATTCATCCTGGAAGTACGAAGATGTATAGGGACCTGAAAGAGTACTTCTGGTGGGATGGCATGAAAAGAGATGTTGCTGAATATGTCTCTCGATGCTTGGTTTGTCAACAAGTTAAAGCTGAGAGACAGAAGTCTAAGGGGATGTTACAACCATTACCCATACCCGAATGGAAATGGGAAAACATCACTATGGACTTTGTCACAGGACTTCCTAAAACATCCAAAGGCAATAATGCTATCTGGGTCATAGTTGATCGTCTTACAAAGTCTGCACACTTCATTCCTATTAGAGAGGATTTCTCTCTAGATCATCTTGCCAGGATATATGTAAAGGAAGTGGTAAGATTGCATGGAGTACCACTTTCTATTATATCTGATCGGGATCCGAGATTTACCTCGAAGTTCTGGCGAAGTCTTCAGCATACTCTGGATACAGAGTTGAGTTTCAGCACTGCTTATCATCCCCAGACAGACGGTCAGTCTGAGAGAACAATTCAAACCCTAGAAGATATGTTGAGAGCTTGCTCTATGGATTTCAAAGGAGGTTGGGATCAACACCTACCTTTGGTGGAATTTTCTTATAATAATAGCTTTCACTCCAGTATTCAGATGGCTCCTTATGAAGCTCTCTATGGAAAGAAATGCAGGACTCCAACTTGCTGGGATGAAGTTGGGGAAAGAAAGCTATTAGGACCTGATCTCGTAGATGAAATGGCAGAAAAGGTCAGATCTATTCAACAACACATAAGAGCAGCTCAGAGTCGACAGAAAAGTTATGCCGACAACCGAAGAAAAGACCTAGAGTTTGAAGTGGGCGATAAAGTGTTCTTACGAATATCTCCCTGGAAGAGGGTTATGAGATTTGGAAAGAAGGGGAAGTTGAGCCCTAGATATATCGGTCCTTTTGAAATACTGGATCGTGTTGGGAAGGTAGCTTACCGATTGGCGCTTCCACCGAATCTCTCTCAAGTTCACGATGTGTTCCATGTATCTCTCCTGAGAAAGTACATACCAGATCCTTCACATGTACTTAGCTCAGAAGTTGTACCACTGGAGCAAGATCTTTCTTATGAAGAACAGCCGATAGAGATTCTGGATCGTAGTGAAAAAGTCCTACGAAACAAGACCACTCGCTTGGTGAAAGTTTTATGGAGAAACCACCAATTTGAAGAAGCTACATGGGAGCTCGAGGATATGATGAGGGAGAAGTATCCTCATCTGTTTGTAACAATGTGACGAATTTCGAGGGCGAAATTCTTTTTAAGGGGGGTAGAATGTAACACCCGAGACTTTTATGTTATATAAATCATCAAAGGAATCTTTTTCTACACAACACTTGCTTGGCTTTCTTTACACGCAATCGCGACCTTCCTCGATAGCTTGCGTCGTACGCAATACCGAGTTTCACTAAACAACAATATGCTATTAAAACTAGCCGTTATGAATAGTAATAACCACTTTTTGAAATTTTATAAATTTTATTTTTCAAAATGGACTTCATTTTTGGACTCAAAATATCGAAATTAGCCTAGGGTGAAATTTTGGTATTTTTCTGAAAACTTTCAATTTTTGATGAATAGTGAAACCACTAAGTGGTAGGTTAAAAAACTGAATTTTGCATAAAACTTAATTTTACAGCTTCTGTGAATGGAATTTCGAAAATCCGAGAGACACGGTTAATATCAAGGACTAAAATGTGGTTCAATGAGATGAAAATAATTTTTTGGTGAATAGTAACTTTTTACCTTTTTTACCGCTGTTAATAGTAAATAGGGTAACTAAGGGTAAATATGATATTAATATTACCCTAACACATGTCCTAATTCCATTGGACAAGTGTAATTCGACCAAAAACAAACTTAGGAATAAAATATGACCTTTTAGGCCCACTTGGATTAGATTAGGACATTTATTATTAATTTATTTAAAGAAGGGTTAAAATAGTTAAATTTAAAGTTTAATAAGTAAATAATTTTTAATATGGGGTTATACATAAGATAAATTCGATTGTAAATATTCATTAGAAAGCTACAAATATTTCCTACATGATGGTATTTTATTTGTAATTTTTAGACATCAAATAATTTAATTTATTTATGACACAAAGATGATGCAGTAATTATCTTATTAATGAAATATTGACAAAATTGATAATATAAATACCAAAATAAATGTAATTTGAGACTTTTTATAAATTCCACTAATTTTCTAGGTTACTATAATATATTATTGTTGATTTAATCAACTTGGTTCGAACATATAATTCTGTTATGACTTTCACAAAAATCATATATCAAATAGTGTCAAAATTGACACAAAATAGTTTTTAAATCAAATATTATATTATTAATTGTTATTTTATTCCTAAAAATCTAAGGTTCGGCCAAATGACTTAGATAAGGATATATATATTAATAATAAACAATTTGGTGTTCGTTTGGCATGTTATAGTAAGTGTATTAACCATATAGTGAAAGAAAACAAAAAGACACTGTAAAAGTTAAATTAATTAACTTAGAGTTAAATCTAATTGATAAGGTTAAAATAATACCCTAAACTTGTCTAAATCCTATTGGTTGATAGGAATTCGACCCATCCCCACTTTATCTTCGAAATAAGACCCTTTGGAACCATTATAAACCGATTTTGACTTTAATATAAAATAATATTTTGAGATATTCCTAAGGTGCCCCTCTCCTCCCTTATAAAAGGGCACCTCCTCCCCCTCCTCCTCACACCAATTTGAGCACTCAAGCTCGGCCAACCCCTGACATTTTCTCCTCTCCACTTCCCTAGAATAATCCTAGAGGTCCTGGTCTTCTCCAAAGACCAATCTTAGTTCCTTAAGTGGAGGATTCAAAGAGGCGTTCCAAAGAAGAGGTAATATCGATTACCGATCTTTTCAATTTCTTTCGTCTTCAACTTATTCTTCTTTAGTTGTTTCATGACAAAGTAATAACATCAGTATTACTTACATACTGATATGTTATTATAAATATGAAACAACCCTAATTCACCTTCTATCCATCCTACGGAAAAATGAAATCACCGCGCGTGCGTACGTACGGAATACCGTCTCCACGCCGTGGTGTAATCTATTTTTCCACCATCACCTTACAAGGATGGGTATAATGGTGTAATAAGTAACTATATATGATTATTATTAAGTAATACTGAAATAATATATATATATACTCCAATACAATTCCACGATCATAGGAACGATATCATCACTCGTGCGTACGTACGAAATACCGTCTCCACGATGTGATGCGACTCGTTCTACATGATCTTCCTTTCATAATGATTATATAAATTAATTTAAGGAATATGGTATATACTACACTAATACCATTCTGGACATGAATTATCTATAACATAAAGATAAGAATAAGAATTTATTCGACAAAACACGCATACTAACAAAAAGTTATAAAGACCCGAGTAACAAGTAACAATGAAATATTACTAACAAGAAGCTAATAATATGACCATATATGATCTCATATCAATATGTATGATTCTGGAATAAGTCAATAACATTATTTAAACCATTATACAGGAGCTTCGGACACGAACAAAGCAAATCGGACCTAAGGTAAGGGAAATATCACAATCTCATTTTTATCCGAGATTGTTTATTCATAAGTATTTACTGGGGTGTATTTTATCATCCACATCCATGTTCCCTCAATATGTAATATTGTTTCCATCCACTTGCAATAGTTTAAATCCAATTTTACCCTTAGGTGAGTTTTTAGTAAAGAATATGAAAGGAATCTTTTGTCGTTTTTCCGTACGAGGTACTTTTTTGACTTTTCCGACAAAAGTACGAAGAATGTTTTTTTTTAACTTATACGGCACGAACGGATTTCTACTGTTTTATAAAGCCTTATTTTCATGAAGCTTCCTATAAAAGATTTCATGAATATTTTCAATAAAATCTCTTTCTTTTAAAATTGCATGATGTTTTGTGAAAAGAAATTGATTTTGAAGAAGAAAGGATATTTTCCTCAAGAATTCAATTCAAGTGTTTTATCAAAATTATTTTCCATCTAAGATAATAAAGGGTTCTGTTTCTATCGATATTTTTACATTGTTTTGACTATGTTGTGATGGAATTATGTTTATGAATTCCTTTATCTTATATGAATTGATTTATGATGTCATGATGTTTCAAGAATCCCATTTTTGTTACATGTGTTATGCAATGATGTATGTTTTATGATTATGTGGCACACATAAGAAAGGATTCATTATAAGATGGGTGGGACCTATATCTCCCTCCAATGCATTGGGTAAAGATTATATATCTCATGAGATAGACATGGCTGGAACGGAAGGTTATTTCGGTTCAGTGATACAGGACTGAAACGAGGAGTGAACTCGGTTCAGAAAGGGACTTTGTCCACTAAGATGGTCTTGGTAATGAGTCAAGACTAACAAGAAATGATTTTCCATGATTATGTGTGCATGCCACAAAGTTTCATGTTTTATGTTATGATTATGGGGATCTCATTTTCACTTCTATGATTTATTAAGATTTTATGATCTCTTTTGCAGGTTATGATTTTCAAAAAGATATGATATGATTTTTATTTCCTTTATTGCCCTTGCTGAGCATTTGAGCTCACCCTTTTATGTTTTCTTTTCCCCAGGTCAGGAAGATGGATATTAAGTAGAATATGCTAAAAAGGGACCCTAGATATGATGAAATAAATGGGAGGCACTGTAGAAGATTTATGAACCAGTTGTTTATGTTTCCCAGTTTCTAAAGACACTATACCTATACGGTCCTTTGTGGTTTTATCATATGTTGTAATAAGTGTGCTTCAATTTTGAAGTATTAACAATGTATGTAAAGTATGGGTCGTTATACATTCGACTCTACTTAGGTATATTACCATTCATATACCTAAGTCATCAATCTCGTTCGGCTCCAACATCCTAGCTAATGTACAACCCAGTCCACATAAGCGAAACACAACTAAATCCACACAGGAAAGCATAACGTAATCCACACAGGATAACACAACACAATCCACATAGGAAAGCAAAACATGATTCATCTCACATGGGTATACTTCTTTGAATGATGATAGAGAGGATCAGATATAGCCACTGATTCATCTAAGCCATCAGAACCACAAAGGATCGATATAGACTAACCCCTACAATGACACACAAAGGATCTGACCCACACAGGATCGATAGATAACTAACCCCTGTAATGACCCACACAGGATCAGACCCACACATGATCTGTAGGCACTGGCCCACACAGGACTGCTGAGAACTGACCTACACAGGATCAGACACACATAGGATAGGTTGCACTAATCCACATAGGATAATTGAGTGTTGTAGTCGTCTCCGTCAAATCAACGGAGGATTTCGGCACAGTCGTCATCGTCGCCGCAGTCGCAACCAGCTCTAGGGTTCCCGCACTGAGCAAGCTCGTTCAAGAGGGTCTGCTCCACGAGCCGAGGGGCTGATACATCAACTTATATTAATTCCATATTTCATGTATCCAAATTTTTTTTATCGTCAACAGGAACTCAACGTTACAGACGGCGCATCAATCGGACGCCCAATCTGAGAGTTATTGGTTTTTTCATCCCAGGGCCCCGGTTGGTTTTTATGTCAATCCAACCCGACCATACTCCAACTGTGACCAAACCTCAAGAGAATTAAGCCAAAAGGTCTGTCTCATTTAGAGAAATCCAACAAAGTCGACGACACGTCAATAAGACGTCTAGAACTCACGTTATAAGTGTTTCCGCTTAGAGGGCCCGATTGGTTTCGTGTGCCAACCAACCCGACAGAACCCAAAGTTCTCTGAAACCTTGAGTGTAATATGTCGAAACGACCGTATTGATCCAAGGATCACATAGCAGCTGACGGTGTATTGATCGGAGGTACATAGCCCATGATATGGGAAAAAGACCAAAAGAGGTCCGAAAACAGGGGGTATGCGTCCGGACCGACCCGGCCCAACCCCACTTGGGGCGGAACGAACCGGGTTGAACCGACCCGGGTCCGAGTCCGACCCAGCTGGGCGCAGCCCGGCTGGCACTATCCAGGCGGCCAGGCGGTCGGCTCGGCCCTTACGGCCGAGCGAAGAGGGCTGGGGCGCGCTGCCCCCGCATGGAGAAACTGTAACCCCACGTGGGGCCGCCCTTGCCAACGGACGCTGCTGTTTGCTGTGTCCCGCGTCCTCCGGTCCCACGAGGTCACACGAGTCGTGGCCTGCCTCCGCGTCTTATGCCGCTGTGGCTCTTCCCGACTGCGCGACAGGTGCCGCCGCCTTCTGGCGGCCGGTAGGTGCCGGCTTCCTCCTCCTGCCGCCGTCGAGGCACGCCGACGGATTGCTCCGCGGAACACCAGACGAGTTCCTGTGGTCGAAATTGCATGCCGTCTTTTCCAACGTCCCTCCCGGGACCCTTGCTTCAGTTCGAGGACCTCAAAATGCCCATACGTCCTGCTTTGTCATTACCACCAATCCGCACACCAAGAAAGAAGAGAAGGTGGGTTCGGACTTGTTCGTTGGTCCACACCCACCGCGTTAGCGGTTTAAAAAGGATTTGGACAAATTTTGTAATATATGTCAAGGGTATAAAATCACAAAGATTTAAATGCACCATTTGAAACCATGTTAATGATATAATTCACAACGAATTAAAAGAACAGAAACCCCCTACCTCAATCGGTTGTTGATCGAAGATTGTCACGGGGGAAGTAATGTCGCGGAAGAAGCGTCGCAGAAGGAGGATCATCGGCGTCGCGGTACACGGCGTCACGTTGTTTACCTCTGAGGGTTGGGCGTTCTTCGTTGCCTTTCATCGAAGGCCGGTGTTTTTTGCTTTCATCATGTTCTTCAAGTTTATCGCGTTCTTCAACGAAGGAGGATGAATATCTTCAATCCTTATAGCCTTCTCCAAATCTTCTCAACAAGCAACCCCTCCATAAAATAATTATTGGTCTTATTTTGCTTCCCATGCCAAAGTTTTGGAATTCATAAAAAGAATCAAAAAATTAAATGAATTAATGGCAACACTTAAACCGTCCAATTAATAGGGGAGTTTAATATTTAATTAAACACACAGGTTGACTTTATTTAATAGGGGGTTTTGTGGTGTGTTACCTTAATTAATGGAGGGGGTTGAAAATGTTTAAAGAAACGGTGGGGATCGTGTGGGCCCCACCCCACAAATATCCTACCACGTGGATAGTATATTGTGCGTCCTACATTATCCACTTAACATAAGTGAAGAAAAAGAAAATAAAAACCGGTTGTACCACTTTTATTTTATTTCTTAACTTAACCCCAAAAATTAAAAACCACACCCGAGCAAACACAACTACGGAAAAGGTGTCTATAAGCAATTACCAGTGCTGTGAAACCATCGGTGCGTTTGGAATTAGATTCCGAGCACCGGTTAAAAATCTAGAAAAACACGCTCATTCATTCACTGAACGTACCCGAGCTAAACTTCAGAAAATTATTCCGGGCACACCGGGCCTTGGAATCAGGTCCTGTCAGAAACTGTGTTCTTGTAAAATTCCAAAGAAAATTAAGAATAAAAAATTACCTTGAATTTTACGGGTCTTTACATTCATCATGTATTCTTTTACAACACCACATCATCCTAAATTACCAAAATAATCAATATCTTATTCCAAAATTACTACCTTAGTATCAGGACAATATACTCTCAAATTCCCAATATAATAGTACTGCAATACAATCCTTATTTATCTCCCTAATTCAGGTAACCAGTATATTGTTGATACAACACTCAAATGAAATAATTATATAATAACAATATAAGATTAGTATTCATTCTTCTTCATATTTGGTAGTATAATAACTTGATTATAAGCCATTAACATCATTTGTGGCATAGGATAATGACCGGGACATTGGTTCGCATAGTGTCCAAACTCCATGCTGATGAAGTATTGTACAGTTGAAACAATTTTCTTACCCTTGCAGTCAAATACATGGTATCCTTTTTCCCCACACTTATTTTATACTCTCATTCCCTTCAAGTATTTTCCAAGGTGATTCTTTTCGTAGTTATCACATATGAGAAAATCCTTATTTACCTTCTTCCCTTTATCTTTCATTCTCTCTACCATCATTTCCTTCTCTGTCTTCCCATCAAAGCCATATGACTCTGATAATTCATTAATTATCTTATCAACACATGATATTATTTTATCATATGATGATAATACTTGGGAGAGTATTTCCCTTGAATATTCGAGTTTAAGACCATGAAAGATATGATCTTTCTTACTCTTTGGATCATGTGTATTGTTGGAGTTCTCATTCCTTCTACTGGGTGCCATTTCTAAACATTTGCATACATTATCTTAGTTTATGAATAGAAATACCTAATCCCAAACTTGTAAAACACTTTCCATAAATTAATACATTTATAGATAGAATCCATAATCATAAAAATGTCTTTTATGAGAAAGTATATACTCCTAAACCCTTCATAAGGGTTTTTAAAGAAAATGAGAATTATCCTAAGCATACCCTCTGAGATTGTTGTCACCAAGAGTGCAGCAAGGCCCATTGTCGTGCACCAGTTCCCGTTCTAGTCTAGCTCAAAGGGGTGTTTACGGGGTCTTTCCCTAGGTACATCTGTAACAGAACCGCCACTACCTGCCTGTATCCAGACAGGGATGAATTTCTCGGAAAACTCACAAAATTTATAAAATATCATAATTCTAGAATGTTCATCTATACTAATCCTCAAATTCTATCTTAGGGCTATGTTTTCTAATCAGAGTTTATCTAAATATAGTTTCCAAGGTTATTTATAAACTTCCTCTAATACCAAATCTAACGCCCCAACCCCAGTTACCCAGAGTTGGTGCATTATTTTAATACATTGGCATGATTACAAGGAATCACATCCTGAAATTCCTATCGGTTTAGCAGTATTTGGAAAATTGATTACATACATTAATGTTACAAAACAACATAAATAATCATTAATTAACACCATTATTACCTTAGTGTAACCCTACATATCAATCACAATACACTTCGTGGAATCCTGGTAAAATAAATCATAGAAAGGGGTGAGCTCAAACGGTCAGTAAGGGTAAGCAATAAAACAGAACCTTTCAAAAATAATTATAAATAGTTAAAGAAATGTATAAAACAAAAACAAATGCCTTTCAAAATTTAACATCAGTAGAATATTGAAGAAATAAAATGAAATAATGAAATTTAATTATTCACATGGTTATTCAACTAATTGAATAATCGCATGCAATATCAATAACCACTTTCATAACGATGGAATGCATAATGCTAGAATATCTTAACCGCAAAGCCATGGCCTCGTGCCTAGACTATAAATAAGATTTTGTCGAGGACTCATGCAAAGAAACTAGTTTTTCTCATGAGACCTATAGATTCATCGAGGTGTTGTAGTGGGATCCACCCGTCACTTACTAAGTCCAATGCATTCCTCATATGAAAAGGTCTAAACATAACATAAACATTCGTATTAAAACTAGCATACGAAATGTAAATACTTTAATCATATACCATTAATGGTATAAAAATAAATTATACACAGTCAAACATATCACAAAACCTTCAACAAAATATGGAATATTTGTATCATGATAAATCAACTTCAAAACAAGTTTGAAATACATTAAAGGATTTTGAAGATGATGAAAATGATTTGTAAAACTCTTTGAGATAAATACCCCTTTTTCGTGAAAGCATTTAAAAGTCACAAAATTTGTAAAAGAAGTCATTTAAATACATTTTATAATATAAGTTTCTTATATCACTTTGAATCTTTTGAATGGAATTAACATTTTAAAGACATTCATGTCCATATAAATAAATCATTTAAAACCTTTTTGATGATATAAAAATTAAGTGTAACGATTTAGAAGAATAAATAATTAAAACATTTGAAATGGTTTTTTAGTAAATATTATATTAGAAGAATCACTATTAAGACTATTTCATAAATCATTGACATGGATAATAAATATGTCCCATTAGATACTTACGTAAAAACAACCTTGGATAATAAAGATATTGTCAAATTAACCCTTACAAATTTGGTAACTTAAGAAACATACACCCCATGAAAGAGGTATCATACAATAAATTTTTAAATAAACATAAATTAAAGTGTATTACATAATGAATACAATTATGGGCAGTAAATTCACCACACAAAATGTAATAGTGGCAATATGACATGAATTTCACGAGAATAATGAGTGAGATGAAAATACCTTACCCTACACTTTCCTTTTGTTGAGGGTATGTATAGCCTTTTGTATGAAGACTATAGTATGTTATTAAAATATTCAAGAACCATATTGATATTTATGATTTTATAAATTATTCATTTATGACTTTATACTACCCATTTAATAATAATTTCCATGTTATATTAATATTCCGGGTAAAAATCGCTTTCTTTATCGTACGTGTTTTTACTTGTTACTCTTGATTGTATCCCTTAGATCATGATTTAAATACTTCTAGAATATAAAACATGATTTATTTATCATATATTATTATAATATAAAAATATATAATAGAAGTATAAATAAAATGGAAAACACTATTTATGGAGACGGTAGTCCGTACGTACGCATAAACGCTGATTCCGTTTTCATATAGTATTGAATGAAAGTAAGTGAATAAGATATATGTAAGTACATAAATTCTTATATATATAAATATATATCTCTCCAGAAGAATTATTATGTCATATATTACATACTTATCATTAATATATATTTTTATTATCCTCGATGAATGGTGAACATGGAAATGAATCTCATAGCATCGTGGAGATGGTAATCAGTACATACGCACGAGTGGAAATATCATTATTTTGATATTAATATTTCATATAATTGGATGGTTTAAAATATATAAATAATTATTATCATGTTATATTTATTATTTACATTATTATACCCATCATGATAATAATGTATTGAATTACAATTACACCACGACGTGGACACGGTAAGCCGTACGTACGCACGTATGGTGACATGTCATTCAAAAGGTGGATAGAATAATGAATTTGGTTGTACCATAATTACAATAACATCAAAGTATATAGAATATACTGGATTTATTATTTTATATTTGAAACAACAAATAAAATGGAATTGGAAGAAGAAAGGAACTAGAAAGAGGGTGGTGAAATCATTACCTCTTCCTCAGGTTTTTTTTTGATTTGATCAAAAGGGCTCATTATGTTGGCTTTATGATCAAACTAATGAATCTAGGATGAAGTGAGGGTAGTTTATAGAGTATTTGGGCAGGGATTGGCCGATCCAAAAGGCTTTGAAGGTGTGTATAATTGGATAGAAGTGGTATCCTTTTATAAGAGGGAGGAGGGGCTCTTTAGGAAAAACTTAAAGTATTATTTTATAATAAATTCTATTTGGTTTATAATGGCTCCAAAATAGATTATTCAAAGTATAAGGTAGGTATGGGTATAAATAATTTATCCAAATATATTTTAGATAGTTTTGGGTCATTATATTAACCTTATCTTTTAGTTTTAACTCTTAGTTAATTAGTTTGACATTTACCATGTCACTTTGTATTTTTATATTATATCGTTAATAAACATACTATAAACATAAAATAGACAAACAAGTGGTACATTAAAGATAGAAATATCACAATATAAGACATTTCTCCAAACCATATATTTTTATAAAAATTATATCAATAAATAATATAGTATTCGTTTTAAATATTAATTTATGTCACTTTTGACACTATTTGGTATTTTGTTATTGTGTAAGTCATCAAAAAATGATGAAATTGAAAATTATACAATTAATCATCCCAAATATGTCATGTAAAACTAGAAAATTCGTGGATGTAATAAAAACATTGAAATTATATTTATTTTAATATTTTTAATCCCATTTATTTGATTCGTTCAATAATAAGGTAATTACTGCATCATCATTATGTCATAAATAACATTAATTATTTAATCTTTAACAATTATAAATAAAATACCATTATGTATCTAATATTTTAATCTTTCTATGAATTATTTATAATCGAATATTTCTTATGAATAACCCTATATAAAAAATGTTTTAGTTATTAAACATTGATTTTTACTCTTTTAACTCTTCTTTGAATTAAATAATAATAAATGTCCTAATCCAATTCAAGTGGACCTAAATGATAATATTTAATTCTTAAGGTTGTTTTGGGTCGAGATACACTAGTTGAATAGAATTAGGACATGTGTTAGGGTAATATTAATATCATTTTTACCCTTAATTACAATATTTACTTTTAATTGTTGTAAATAAAAGTCATAATATACTATACACCAAAATTTATTATTATGTTATTCAACCACATTTTTACTTTTTATATTAACCTTGTCTCTCTAATTTTTTAAATTACACTCACAGAAGTGGTAAAATTATGTTTTATGTAAATTTGAAAATTCTACTAGGAGGTGGGTAATAGACGGTGAAATGTTCTATATAGAATTTTATAAATCTAAAATTATTATTAATTGACTCCAATTAATTACATTGAATTTATATAGGTATTATTTATCTGTTTTGACCTAAAATAAATTTAAATAAAATAAATATTTATTTAAATAAAAATTTGATTTTAAATGATAACTAGGTGTTTTTTCACTTAATAATCAAAAATTTGAACGTTTTCCGAAAAATACCAAAAATTCACCATGGGCTAATTTTGATATTCAAAATCCAAAAACGAATTAAATTTTTCCGAATTCAAAGAATAGAAGTTTCATTTATTAATTTAAAATTAATTCCCTTTGTAAATACCTAAAGGCGTTATTTTAATAAATAATATTTATCAAAAGATTGACACTTATTTATGTCTCATCTCAAAGTAAAATTACTTACAAGGACTGTCATTGGATTAAATGGTAAAAATATAATCTAATTATACTTACAATCCATTAAAATGTATAATTAAACACTATAAATTATATTGAATAAAAAAGTTGCTTTCAGTTAAAATATCGTAATTTTCACTATTCACCCAAATATGAAAGTTATCATAAAAACACCAAAAATTTATTGAAACTAAATTATTATTTCCTGATTCTTAAGAAGGTGTTTATCTTGTAAAATTTAATATATGAAAGTTTCAAATATTGGATTTAAAAAGGTTTTATCATTAAAAGGTGGTAAATTTTCATTGTTTTGAAAAATAATTCTTTTATCTGAAAAAAATGTATTTGTTCATAAATTAGGTCTAAGAAACTCATAATATGGGTTCTAAAATTATAAGGATTATATAATGTTCAAAATTCAGTTAATACTATTCATAACATCTATTGAACAGCTAGTTTGGTATGTTGCGGTGCGCTTGAACTTAATACTGTGTGTAGTGCAAGTTATTTCATTACTTTGAAGAAATAACGTACTATGAAATATTGGGGTGTTACATTATACACTCCTTCAGAAAATTGCATCCTCGAAATTTTAAATTGTTCTTCGAGAAAAAAGGATCCAAATAAAAAATACCTTTGTTGGAATCCCACATCAAAAATTCGGAAAATAAAATTTAGTCTTAATAAGAGGAAAAGGGGAATGAACATGTCACCACCAAATTATGATCTCAAATAGGAGAACATTGGTGGAAATTAGAGACACATAATTGGAGGAAAAATTTAAATATTTATAAGGACTGATTGAGACCATCAATCACAAACAATTTTAGAATTGTGGGCCGCAAAGACACCAATCTATGATGATTTAAAATATCATTGGTTCAACAAAATGTATAGTATTAGGATAACACTTTTTGTTAAGATCCCTTCCATATTTTTTAATATTTAATATATCCCTAAAATAAGAGGGAATATATATATATATATACTTGACAAGTAGAGTTTCATCCTTAAACTAATTCCTCCCACAAACTCATCTTTCACTCTAAAAGATTTCAATATATATAAATATAATTTATCCTTATCGTATAGGGTTCCAAAAATAATGAATTTATAATTCACATATCAGATCCTTTATGAAAACTACATTATTCAATCCATTACATCATCTGGGTTGGTGATAAGTGATACACCATTTCCTCTCTTCAGTTTTGGGTTCAATTCTCGCGGCCTTGCCGAACATGATGGGTAGCCACCCGACCTCTAGGTTATCCTTTTTATGGAAATCCAAAAATATCCTTAACAATAGTATCCAATTTTAACCTTAATCCATTCCAACCTTTATAATTATCCAAAATACATATATCCAAACTCTCAATCCATATTTTATAAGGAAGTCAAACATAATTAAGATACTTTTTTCCATGCAATAACTTGGGAACGCCTTCATCGTGTATTCGTTTGCAACACCGCATCATCCTGAATTACCAAAACCAACCATCTCTTATTCCAAAATTACTAACTTAGTATCAGGACCATATAATCTAAAATTCCCAATGAAATAGTACTGGAGTAAAATCCTTATTTAACTCCATAATTCATGTTACCAATATACAGTTGATACAACAGTCAAAGAAAATAATTCTATAATAACAACATAAGAACACCAGTCATTCTTCATTATCTGTGGTAGTATCATAACTTTATTATTATCCAATAGTATCATTTGCAACATAATATGATTACTGGGGCATTAGTTCACATAGTTTCCAAATTCCATGAAGATGAAGCATTGTACATTTGAAACCATTTTCATACCCATGAAGTCACGTTCTTGGTATCATTTTTCTCCACACTTATACCATACTACCATTCCCTTCAAGTATTTTACTAGATTATTCGTTCCGTAGTTACAAAACATGGGAAAATCCTTCTTTACCCTCTTCTATTTATCTGTCATTCTCTCTACCATCCTTTCCTTCACTGGTTTACCTTCAAAGCAATAGGACTCCGGGAATTTTATTCACATTTTATCAACACATGATATTATTTCTTTATATGATGATAATACATGGGAGGATATTTATCTACTAAATTCTAGTTTATAACCATGAAATATATGATATTGCTTACTCTTTGGGTCATGTGTATTGCTGGAGTTCTCATTCCTTCCATTGGGCTCCATTTATAAACATTAGCATACATTAGATTAGTTTATGAATAGAAATACCTAATCCCAAACACGTAAAACACTTAACATAAATTAATCAGTTTATGGATATAATCCATAATCATAAAAAATTCTTCTTTGAAGAAGTATATTCTCTTATACCCTTCATAATTCTTTGTAAAGAAAATGATAATTATCCTAATCATATCCCTCGGTAGTGTCATAACCAAGAGTGCAGTAAGGCCCGTTGTCGTGTAACAGTTCCCCTTTGAGTATATCTCAAATCATTGTTTTCGTGTTTTACCCCTAGGTACATCTGTGCCACAGCCGCCTCTACCAGCTCGAATACAGACAAGGATGTATTGCTCGGAAACCTCACGAAATATCTACAATATCAAAATTTTAGAATGATCTTCTATACTAATTCTCAAAGTCTATATTAGGGATATGTGCTCTAATCAGAGTTTATCTGAATCTAATTTCCAAGGTTATTGCTAAACATCCTCTGATACCAACTGTAACGCCCCGACAGCAGTTACCCAGAGTTGGTGCATTTTTTTAATACATTGGTATTATTACAAGGAATCATGTCTCGAAGGATTGATAAGTTAAGCAATCATGGAAAATAGATTGCAAACATTAATGTTACAAAACAACAAAAATAATACATTATGAACACCATTATTTCCTTGGCTTAACCCTTTATATCAATCACAATACACTTCGTGGAATCCTGGGAGAATAAAAAATTGAAAGGGGTGTGCGCAAATGCTCAGTAAGGGTAAGCAATACCATAGAAACTTTCAAAAATAAGAATAAACATTTAATAAAATTTATAAAACTAAAACAATAGATTTTTAAACATGATATTCAGAAGAATATGTCAGAAATAAAGTCGAACAATTCCATTTAATTATTCACAAGGATATTTACTAATCGAATAATCACGTGCAATATCAACAACCACTTTCATAACGATGGAATTCATAATGCCAGACTATCATAACTACATAGCAATGGCCTCTTGCCAAGAATACAAATAAGATTTTTTCAAGGCCTCATGCCAAGACATTAGATTGTCTCATGAGCCCTACAGATGCATCAAGGATCTATTGCGGGCTCCACCTGTCAGTTACTATATCCAATGCATTTCTCATATGAAAAGGTCTAAACATAAGATAAAAATTCATATTAAAACTAGCATACGAAATGTCAAAACTTTAACAATAAACCATGAATGGTATAAAAATAACACATCCATAGTCAAACATATCGGAAAACCGTCAACACTATATCGTGGATTTGTATCATGATAAATCAACGTCAAAACATGTTTGAAATCCATTAAAGGATTTGGACGTTGAAGAAAATGATTTGTAAAACTCTTTGAGAGAAATACACCTTTTTCATGAAAACATTTAAAAGTCACACAATTTGTAAAAGATGTCATTTAAAGACATTTTTGAATCAAAGAGTCTCATACAACATTGAAACTTTTGAATGGAATTAACATTTTTAAAACATTCACATCCATATAAATAAATCCTTAAAAACCATTTTGAATACTTGGAAAATAATGAGAAAGATATATAAGAATAAATTATTTAAATCAATTGAAATGATGTTTTTTTAAAATTTACCTTAAAATAATACCTTAGAAAACTCATTCATAAAACATGGACATGGATAATAAGTATTTCCGAGTAGATACTTTCGTAAAAACAACCCTGAATAATAATGAGATTGTGAAATTAACCCTTACCAATTTGGTTACTTGCAAAACATACACCCCATGAAAGAGGTTTTATAAAATGAATATGTAAATACACATAAACTAATGTGTATTACATAATGAATACAATTATGGGCAGTACATACACTACACAAAAGGTACTAGTGGAAATATGGCATGAATCTCACGGGAATAAAGAGTGAGATGAATATCCCTTACCTTGCACTTTCCTTTAGTCGAGGGTACGCATAGCCTCCTATATGAAGACTGTAGTATGTTATTAAATTATACCCGACCCATATTAATATTTATGATATCATACATTATTCAATTATGACTTTATACTACCCATTTAATAATAATTTCCATGTTATATTAATAATTCGAGTAATAATTGCATTCTTTATCGTACGTGTTTTAACATGTTACTCTTGATTGTATAACGTAGATCATGATTTAAATACATCCAAAATATAAAACATGATTTATTTATCATATATATTAAGAATATATAAATTTATATTAGAATTATATATGAAATGGAAAACACTGTTTATAGAGACGGTAGTCCGTACGTATGCATAAACATTGTTTCCGTTTTCATATAGTATTGAATGGAAGTAAGTGAATAAGATATATGTAAGTACATAAATTCTTATATATATAAATATATATATCTCCAGTATAATTATTATTTCCTATATTACATACTTATTGTTAATATATATTTTTATTATCGTCGATGAATGTTGAACTTGGAAATGAATCTCCTCGCGTCGTGGAGACGGTAATCCGTACGTATGGACGAGCGAAAATATCATTCTTTTGATATTAATATGATATATAATTGGATGTTATATAATATATACATAATTATTATCATTCTATATTTATTATTTACATTATTATACCGATAAAAATAAAAATATATTGAATAACAATTACACCAAGATGTGGAGACGGTAAATCATACGTACGCACGTATAGTGACATGTCATTCAAAGGGTGGATAGAATAATGAATTTGGATGTACCATAATTATAATATAATCAAATTATATGGAATATCCTGGAATTATTATTGTATAATGGAATCAACGTTGAAAAAGTAAGTGGAATAAGAAAGGAACGTGAAAGAGGGTGGTGAAATCATTACCTATTAATCGGGTTCTTCCTTTGATTTGATCACAAGGGCTTCATAAGATGGATTTATGATCAAAATAAGGACTGTAGGTTTAATTTAGGGTTGTTGAGAGTGTATTTTTGCAGGTTTTGGCTGAAACAAAAGGCTATGAAGGTGTGAAGAATTGGTTAGAAGTGGTGTCCTTTTATAAGGGGGAGTTGGGGCTCTTTAAGAATAACTTAAAGTATTATTTTATAATAAATTCATATTCGGTTTCAAATGGCGCCAAACTGTATTATTCAAAGTATTAGGTGGGTATGGGTTGAAATACTTTCAACCAATATATATTAAACCGGTTCGGGTCATTATATTGACCTTATCTTTTTAGTTTTAACTCTTAGTTAATTAGTTTGACATTTACCATGTCACATTGTATTTTTATATTATATAGTTAAAAAATGCTCTATAAACATTCAATAGACCCAAAGTTTCCATTAATGATAAAAATATCATGATATAAGGAATTTGGCCTAACCATAGATTTTTATTAAAATTTCATCAACCACTAATATAGTATTTGTTTTCAATTTTAATTTATGTCAATTTTGACACTATTTGGTATTTAGTATTTGTAAAAGTCACCAAAAATTGATTACTTCAAACAAGATACATTGAATCAGACCTATCATGTCATAGGCACCTATAAAATTCGTGGATATCATAAAAACTTTGAAATAATATTTATTTTAATATTTATAATTCCCTATATGATTCATTCATTAATAAGATAATTTCTGCATCATCATTGTGTCATAAATAACATTATTTATATAATATCTAAAAATTATAAATAAAATACACTTAGGTAGGAAATCTGTTTAGGTTTCTATATAATATTTATAATCGAATTTATCTTACGTATAACCACATATTAAAAATGTTTTATTTATTAAACTTTTATTTTAACTCTTTTAACTCTTCTTTGAATTAAATAATAATAAATGTCCTCGTCTAATTAAAGTGGATATAAGTGATAATATTATATTCCTAAGGTTATTTTTTTTTGGGATACACTGTATTAATAGAATTAGGACATGTGTTAGGGTAATATCAATATCATTTTTACCCTTAGTTACCCTATTTACGTTTAACCGTGGTAAATAAAAGTAAAAATTTACTATTCACAAAAAATTATTTTTATCTTATTGAAAAAATTTCACACCTTCATATTAACCTTGTCTCTAGTATTTTCAAAATTTCACTCATAGAAGTGGTAAAATTATGTTTAATGTGAATTTGCAAATTCTCCTAAAAGGTGGGTAAAAGACAGTGAAAAGTTCTATAAAGAATTTTATATATCTAAAGTTATTATAAATTGACTCCAATGAATTACATTGAATTTATATAGGTATTATGTAACTATTTTTAACTATAATAAATTTAAATAAAATAAATTATTATTTAAATAAAAATTTGATTTGAAATGATAACTCAGTGTTTTTTCATTATTCATGAAAAATTGAACATTTTTAGAAAAATACCATAAATTCACCCTAGGATAATTTAGATATTACGAATCCAAAAATGAATTATATTTTAAAAAATTAAAAACATATAAGATTAATTTACTTATTTAAAATTAATTCCCGTTGTAAATACCAAAAGGTGTACTTTTAAGAAACAATATTGATCAAAAGATTGACCCTTATTTATGGCTAATCTCAATGTCAAATTACATACAATGACCATCATTGGATTAAATGTTAAAACTAAAATCTAATGATACTTTCAAAACATTAAAATTTATAATTCAACACTATAAATTATTGTGAATAAAAAAGTTGTTTTCAATTAAAATATATCATTTTTCACAATTAACCCAAATATGAATGTTATCAGAAAGATAGAAAAAAAATTATTGAAACTAAATTATTATGTCCCAATTCTAAAGAATATGTTTATTTTGTCAAATTTAATATATAAAAGTTTCAAATATAGGATTTAAAAAGGATTCACCATTAAATGGTGGTAAAATTGCATTTTTTTTAAAATAATTCTTGTATCTGAAAAAATGTATTTGTTGTTAAATTATGTCAAAGAAACTTATAATATTGATCCTAAAATTATAAGGAGTATATAATGATAAAAATTCAGTTAAAACTATTCATTACTGCTTTTGAATGGCTAGTTTGGTATGTTGTGGTGTGCTTGAACTCATTGTTCCGTGTAGTGAAAGTTATTGTATTACCTCGAATAAATAATGTACTATGAAATCTTGGGGTGTTAAATTCTACCCTCCTTCAATAAATTTCATCCTCACAATTTGAAATTTTTCTTCAAAAAAAAGGTTGCAAATATAAAATACCTTTGTGGGAAACCCACATCAGAAATTGGGTTAATAAAATTTAGACGTAAAAAGAGGAAAAGGGGAATAAAAATGTCACCACCAAATTATGATCTCGATTAGGAGAACATTTGTGGAAATTAGCGACATATAATTAGTAGAAAACGAAAATATTTATATGGAGTGATTGAAGTCATGAATTACAATGAATTGCTGAAATTTTGGCCTCAAAGCCACCAATCTATGATGATTTAAACTACCATCGGTTCCACAAAATTTAAGGTATTATGAAAACATATTTTTAGTTTTAAGATCACTTCCCTAATGTTAAATAATTAATTTATAAAAAAAATAAGAGTTAATATATATATATACACTTTACATGTAGAGTACATCATTTAACTAATTCCTACCACAAACTCCTCTTTCACTCCAATGGATTTTAAAAAATATATATATTTATATATTCTATTTATCCTAATCGTATAGGGTTACAAAAATAATGTATTTTTAATTCACATATCAGACCCTTCAAAAAAACTACATTATTCAATCTAGAACATCACATTGGTTGGTGATAGGTGATGTACCCATACCTCCTTTTGGTTGCGGGATCAAGTCTCGTGGCCTTGCTGGACATGACATGTTGCCGCCCGACCTCCAGGTTATCCTTTTTAAGGAAATCCAAAAATAACCTTAACATTAGAATCCAATTTAAAACTTAATCCATTCCAACCTTTAAAATTATCCATAGTACATATATCCAAACTCTCAATCCAATGTTTATAAGGAAGATAAACATAATGAGGATCCTTTTTGTAAGGTAATAACTTGTGAACGCCTTCATCGTGTGTTCTTTTACAACAACGCATCATGATGAATTACTAAAATCAACTATCTCATATTCCAAAATTACTACCTTAGTATCTGGACCATATAATCTCAAATTTCCAATGAAATGGTACTGCATTACAATCATTATTTAACTCTATAATTCTTGTAACCGGTAAACCGTTGATACAACACTCAAATGATATAATTCAATAATAGCAACATAAGAACAGCAGTCATTATTCATCATCTGTGGTTGTATCATAACTTGATTATTATCCAATGGAATCATTTAAGGCATAGTATTATGACTGGGACATTGGTTCACATAGTGTCTAAACTCCTTACAGATGAAGCATTGTACATTTGAAACCATTTTCTTTCCCTTGCAGTCACGTTCTTGGTATCCTTTTTCTCCACACTTAATACATACTCCCATTCCCTTCATGTATTTTCCAAGGTGATTATTTCTATAGTTATCAAATATGAGAAAATCCTTCTTTACCCTCTTCCCTTTATCTGTCTTTCTCTCTACCATAATTTCCTTCTCTGTCTTACCTTCAAAGCCGTAGGACTCTGAGAATTCTTTACATATCTTATCAACACATGATACTATTTCTTTAAATAATGATAATGAATGGAAGACTATTTCCCTAATAAATTCTTGTTTATGACCATAAATGATAAGATATTTTTTACTCTTTGGATCATGTGTATCGCTAGAGTTCTAATTCCTTCCACTGGGCGCCATTTCTAAACATTAGCATACATTAGATTAGTTTATGAATAGAAATACCTAATCCCAAACTTGTAAAACACATAACATAAATTAAGCAGTTTATGGATATAATATATAATCATAAAAATGACTTCTTTGAAGATGTATATACTCCTAAACCCTTCATAATGGTTTGTATAAAAATCGATAATTATCCTAAACATATTCCCAGGGAGTTTCTTAACCAAGAGTGTAGCAATGCCCATTGTCGTGAACCATTTCTCATTCAAGTCCAGCTCAAAGTGGTGTTTTTGGGTTTTACCCCTAGGTACATCTATGCCAGAGCCGCCTCTACCTAATCATATCTAGAAAGGGATGTAATGCTTAGAAATCTCACAAAATCTCTACAATATCAAAATTCTAGAATTTTATACTGCACTAATCATTAAATTCTATCATAGGTCTATGTTCTCTAATCAGAGTTTATCTACTTATAGTTTCCAAGGTTATTGATATACTTTCTCTAATACAAACTGTAACGCCCCGACCACAGTTACCCAGAGTTGGTCCATTATTTTAATACATTGGTATGATTACAAGGAATCATGTTCCAAAGGACCGTTCGATTTAGAATTCTTGGAAAATATATTACATACATGAATTTTAAAAAACAATATAAATAATCCCTTATGAACACCATTATTCCCTTGGCAGAACCCTGCATATCAATCACAATACAATTCGTGGAATCCATGGTAAATAAAACATAGAAATGGGTGAGCTCAAACGCTCAGTAAGGGTAAGCAATACAGTGGAAACTTTAAAAAATAATCATAAACATTTAAGGAAATGTATAAAACTAAAACAAAAGAATTTTAAAGTTGAACATCATCATAATATAGCAGAAATAAAATGAAATAATTCCATTTACTTATTCACATTGATATTCTACTAATTGAATAATCACAAGAAATATCAATAACCACCTTCATAACGATGGAATGCATAATGCCAGACTATTATAACCATGCAGCCAAGGCCTCGTGCCAAGACTAAAAATAAGATTTTTCCAGGTCCTCTTGCCAGGACACTAGTTTGTCTCATGAGACCTACTAGTGCATCGAGGAGATATAGCGGGCTCCACTCGTCAATTACTATGTCCAATATTTCCTCATATGAAATGGTCTAAACAAAACAAAAACATTCTTTTTAAAACTAGCATAAGAATTATCAATACTTTACCCATAAACCATGAATTGTATAAAAATAACACATCCACATTCAAAAATATCACAAATCTATCAAGAAAATATGGATGATTTGTATCATGATAAATCAACTTCAAAACAAGTTTAAAATCCAATAAAGGATTTTGAAGTTGATGAAAAAGATTTGTAAATCTCTTTGAGAGAAATACACCTTTTCATGAAAGCATTTAAAAGTCACACAATTTCTAAAAGAATTCATTTATAGACATTTTTGAATAAAATTTTCCCATACCACATTGAAACTTTTGAAAGGAATTAACATTTTAAAAGCATTCATGTCCATATAAATGAACCCTTAAAACCATTTTGAAGACACAGTCATTAATGACAATGATTTAGGAAAATAAATAATTAAAACATTTGAAATGATGTTTTAGTAAAAAGTCCCTTAAAATAATCCCTTTGAAAACTATTTCATAAAACATGGACATGGATAATAAATATGTCCCAGTATATTCTTATGTAAAAAAACCTCAGATAATAAAGAGATTGTGAACTTAAACCTTACCAATTTGGAATCTTATGAATCATACACCCCATGAAAGTGGTATTATTTGAAGAATATGTAAATACACATGAATTAAAGTGTATCACATAAATAATACAATTATTGGCAGTTCATACACCACAAAAATGTTAATAGTGGAAATATGGCATGAATCTCACGGGAATAAGGAGTGAGATGAAAACCCCTTACCTTGCTCTTTCTTTTAGTCGAGGGTACGTTTAGCCTCCTGTATGAAGACTATAGTATTTTATTAAATTATAACAGAACCATATTAATATTTATTATATCATACATTATTCATTTATGACTTTATACTATCTATTCAATAATAATTTCCAGGTTATATTAATATTTCAGGTAATAATCGCTTTCTTTATCGTACGTGTTTTATCTTGTTACTCTTGATTGTATCACATAGATAATGATTTCAATACATTCAGAATATAAAAATGATTTATTTATCATATATATTTAGAATATAAAAATTTATAATTTAAGTATATATGAAATGGAAAACACCGTTTACAGATATGGTAGTCCATACGTACGCATAAACACGGTTTACGTTTTCATATAGTATTGAACAGAATTAAGTGAATAAGATGTATGTAAGTAAATAAATTCTTATATATATAAAAAAATATATCTCCATTATCATTATTATGTCATATATTAAATACTTATTTTTAATATATATTTTTATTATCTTCGATGAATGGTGAACTTGGAAATGAATCTCATCACGTCGTGGAGACGGTAATCCGTACGTACGCACGAGCGAAAATATCATTCTTTTTATATTAATATATTATATAATTGGTTGGTATATAATATATAAATAATTCTTATAATGTTATATTTATTATTTACATTATTATACCCATCCAAATAATAATGTATTGAATAACACTTACACCACGGCGTGGAGACGGTAAGTCGTACGTACGCACGTATGGTGACATGTCATTCAATGGGTGGATAGAATAATGAATATGGTTTACCATAATTGTAATAACATCACAGTATATATAATATAGTTGAGTTATTTATTTATAATGAAAACAACAATGAAAAAGGAAGTGGAAGAAGAATGGGACTTGAAAGAGTGTGGTGAAATCATTTCCTCTTCTTCGGGTTCTTTCTTTTGATTTGACCAAAAGGGATCCTTAGGTTGGATTTATGATAAAAATAATGCCTCTAGGGAGAATTGAGGGAAGTTGAGAGAGTATTTGGTCTGGGGTTGGCTGAGCCAAAAGTCGTTGAAGGTGTGAAGAATTGGTTAGAAGTGGTGTTATTTTATAAGGGGAAGGAGGGGCTCTTTTGGAAAAACATAATGTATTATTTTATAATAAATTCATATTCGGTTTTTAATGGATTGAAATTGGATTATTAAAATTATAAGGTGGTTATGGGTCGAAATCATTTCATCCAATATATTTTAGACAGGTTTGGGATATTATATTAACCTTATCTTTTAGATTTAACACTTAGTTAATTAGCTTGACATTTACCATGTCACTTTGTATTTTTAAATTAAATATTAAGTAAACATAAAATAAACATATAATAGACCCCAAAGTGGTCCATTAATGATAAAAATATCATGATATAAGTTATTTGGTCGATCTGTAGAATTTTAGGAAAATTATATCAACCAATAATATAGTATTTGTTTTAAATATTAATTTATGTCAATTTTGACACTATTTCGTATATTGTTTTTGTGAACGTTGTAAAACCGTTATTACTTCAAAAACGATACATTGAATCAGCCCTATGATATCATAGTAACCTAAAAAATTCTAGGATCTCATAAATACTTGGAAATTATATTTATTTTAATATTTATAATACCATTTATTTGATTCATTCATTAATAAGGTAATTACGGCATCATCATTGTGTCATAAATAACATTAATTATTTAATGTATAAAAATTATAAATAAAATACACTTATTTAGAAAATATTATTATATTTATATGGAATATTTATAATCGAATTTATCATATTAGTAACACTATATTAAAAATGTTTTAGTTATTAAACATAGAATTTAACTCTTTTAACTCTTCTTTGAATTAAATAATAACAAATCAATTAATCTAATTAAAGTGGTCCTAAATGATAATATTTTATTCCTAACATTGTTTTTGATCGATATTCATTTGTACAAAAGAATTAGGACACATTTTAATGTAATATTAATATCATTTTACCCTTAATTACCCTATTTACTTTTAACAGTGGTAAATAAAAATAAAACGTTACTATTCATCAAAAATTAATTTTATCTTATTAAACCCCATTTGACTTCTTGATATTAACCTTGTCTCTCGGATTTTCAAAATTCCACTCCCAGAAGCGGTAAAATTATGTTTTATATGAATTTGCAAATTCTCATAGGAGGTGGGTACAAGGCGGTGAAAAGTTCTATAAGGAATTGTATATATCTAAAATTATTATAAATTGACTCCAATGAATTAAATTGAATTTATATAGGTATTATGTATCTCTTTTGAAGAAATTAAATTAAATAAAATAAATAATTATTTAAATAAAAATTGGGTTTTAAATGATAACTCGGTGTTTTTCACTATTCATTATAAATTGAACGTTTTCAAAAAAATACAAAAAATACACCCAAGGATAATTTGGATATTCATATTCGAAAAATGAATTCTATTTTACCAAATTCATAACATAGAAGTTGCATTTATTAATTTAAAATTAATTCCTATTGTAAATACTAACAGGCATATTTTTATGAAACAAAATTTATCAAAATATTGACACTTATTTATGTCTAATCTCAATGTAAAATGTAACACCCCGAGATTCCATGATACACTTCTCATTCAATAATGCAATAACTTGCATTGTACGCAACTTCGAGTTCTAACACACCGCAACTAATCAAAGTAGTCGTTATGAATAGTAATAACCACTTTTTAAATTTATAGAAATTTTATATTTCAAAATGGTCTTCATTTTTCTATTCCTAATATTGAAATTAGCCTATGTTGAATTTTTTGTAATTTTCTGAGAAATTCCTAATTTTTATGAATAGTGAAAAATACTTAAAACAACTTTTTTAATCAAAATAATTTATATTGATAAGTTATACTATTGAGTGGTTTTAATGTATAATTAGAATATATTTTTACCATTTTATCCAATTGTGTTCAATAGAATTAATTTCAATTTGAAATTGGACATAAACAATTGTCAATCTTTTGATATATATTGTTTCTTAAAAACACGCTATTTGTTGTGATGACGGGAATTAATTATAAAATTAATTAATGCATCTTATATGTTTGGAATTTCACAAAATAGACATCATTTTTGAATTCGGAATATCAATTATAGCTTAGGGTGAAATTTTGGCATTGTTCTGAAAAACATCAATTTTTGATGAATAGTGAAACCACTAAGTGGTAGTTAAAAAACTGATTTTTCATTTAAATGAAATATTACCACTTCTGTGGTTTGATTTTCAAAAATCCGACATACATGGTTTTCATTAAGAATTAAAATGTGGTTCAATGATATAAAAATAATTTTTTGGTGAATAATAACTTTTAAGTTCTTAATCGCAATTAGAGGTAATTAGTGTAGTTTAATGTAAAAATAATGTTTTAATAATATGAGATGAGCTTGAAACATGTCATACCCTCATTGAATGTGCCATGGCCGACCAAGACAATCCATGGGTTAACTTGGGGACCCCATGGAGCCACGTTAGTTGGAAAATGACATAAATACCTTTTATTTAATGTTTAAGTAAAAAATGACACAAACATGAAATGTTTTACTAAATCAATTTTTACATGGGGTTATACAAGTCATATTTTTGACCATAAATATTAATTGGAATTCTAAAAATATTTACTACATCATGATAATATTTTTATAATTTTCATACATTAAATAAATTAAATTATATATGACACCATGATGATGCAACGATTACCTCATTAATTAAGGATTTAAATAATATGAAACGATAATGTAAAATACAAGGCTTACACTTGTCCAAAGCCTATTGGATGGGTATATTTCTAACCCTTATCACCTTATCCTCGAATTATAGAAGTGTGGGACCATTGGAATCCGAAAAGCATTGTATAATAAAGTAATATTTCATGACATTCCAAGAGTGCCCCTCCTCTCCTCTTATAAAAGGCCCCCACCACTACCACATTACTGACATTTTCAAAGCCATTTGGCTCAGCCAACCTCGGACCAAATACTCTCCCAACTTCCCCCTATTACTCCTATAATCCTCACTATGTGTAGAACTCTTCCCAAGGAAGCCTTTGGCTCAAATAAAAAAGAGTTACCCGATTTTGAGGTAATGTCTTCTCTAATGTTGTTTTGTTTTATTTTTCTTCTCCAACCCCCTAAACACGTTTTATTCATTTCTTTTGTAACAACAACAGTATCCTCAATATACTAGGATGTTTTTATAATAATTATTCATGCTACACTTACACACACCTACATCTAATGGTTAAAGAACATACTATTTCTGTGGATGGAGAATATCTGCCTCATGAAACGATGATTGTTCAACACTCATATAACACCTTCAAAGGTGTCCATTAAGATGTCACTATATTTATATATGATATATTATATGTTTATGTTTTCCTTATGCTTCTGTATTTCTCATTTATGTCATACATTATGATTTCTATTATGGGTAAACGCGATAATTTCATTTTAGGAAGTGCGGACTACGGCCCCCTCAAAGTGATGTGAATCGTTAATGCCATATGTGGGATGTATAAAGGATGGAGTAAATGATATTATATATGATATTATAATGGAACTATATTATACCATTATATAATTATGATTTCTTTCCATTAAATACGAAATATAAATTAAAGTAGCGTTCATGCGTACGTACAGCTTACCGTCTCCATGAATGGTGCATTTCATTTCTTACCTCTAAATGTTACATAATATTATGAATGAATGTATATACTAGATATATATGATATATATGACATATAAATCATGAATATAATTCTGGAGATAATGTATATTCTACCACATAAACAACTTGTAATTATAAGAAGTTTATTGTTGACTCAAGTTCCAAAAATCGACAAAACGACCGTTATTAACTTAAATAATTACATAATGTTCATAACATTGTAATAAGTTATATAAAAAGGATAATGAAATTGAAAATGGTAGATATTAACTCTAGTGTATTATTCAGCATGTTAAAGAATGGTCTAATCAAGTCGGACACAAGGTAAGGGAATTTCTTAACCCAACTTCCATTCTTTGGGTTAATCTCCTACTTTCAAATTATGTCATAATATTATTATGTCCTATTTTGTATTTTTACATTCTTTATGTGTACCTATAGTGAATACACATAATAGATCTATTTTATTTTAGAAATCATCTTTTTAAGGACTTCGTCTCAATCCCCTTTCATTGAGGCATATTTGGTTTTACACACATCTTTCTTTTATACGGTGTATAAACCCCTTTGACTTTTACGTTTATTCAAAAGGAATCTTTTTTATACGAAGCGTTTTACTAAACGACAAAAAGGGAATGTTTTTATTTCCGTACTTAGGCAGCGACAACAACTTCTCCACCGTCGTGACCATTATTTGAGTTTTGGCTTCCTCTACAAGCCATCATTTTTTTAATGAAAAATAAATACAATGTTTTAACTTTCTTTAATTTTGGTATTGAAAATGGTTTTCAAATCATTTTTATTATATCAATGTTCTGTATTGATATCTTGTGATTGAAATGTGGAAATTTTATGTTTACTTTATGCATGTTTTATGTGATACGATTATGTTATGGTTTATGATATGTTTAAACCTATTTATATGAGGAATGCATAAGACTTAACAAGTGAAGGGTGGAGCCCGCTATAGCTCCTCGATGCATCAGTAGGTCTAATGAGACAACTAGACATGGAATTGGTCGAGGCCCTTTCCCAATTTGATTTATGGTTTTGGCCGAGGCCTTAATCATTTTAGACGTCTTGACCGAGGCCTAGACAAAATGTTTCAGAATGTATGGCATTATGCATTCCATCATTATGAAAGTGGTTATTAATATTGAATGTGATTATTCCACTAGTAGAATATCCATGTGAGTATGTAAATGGAATTATTCAATTTTATTTTTGTCATATTATGCTAAATTTCAAGTTTAAAAAGACTTTGGTTATAGTTATACATTGCCTTAAATGTTAATGTTTATTTATGAAAGCTTCCGCAATATTGTTATCCTTACTGAGCATCTGAGCTCACACCTTCCAGTGTTTTAAAATTTTCCAGGATGTGAAGAAGTATTTTATGAATGACCTGCAGGGATAGTCAGAAGAGGATATGAGTGTGGACTTTGAAGACCATGTTATTTTAGTTTTTCACTTTATGATGTAATGTAACATTTTTGAACGTATCTAGTGTTTCCAAGGCTACTAAACTAATCGGTCTTTTGAGACTTGATCTTTTGTGATAATTCCAATGTTATGAAGTAACGCACCAGCTCTGGGTAGCTGGGTTTGGGGTGTTATAGTTGGTATCAGAGGCAGTTTAGAACTAACCTTGGGAGCTGGATTTAGATAAAATATGATTAGTGCACATAGCCCGAAGATAGACTTTAAGTATTAGTATAGAAGAACATCCTAGAATTTTGGTATTATAGAGATTTTGTGAGTTTTACAAGCAATACATACCTGTCTGGATACGAGCAGGTCGAGGCGGCTCTGGCAGAGATGTACCTAGGGGTAAAACCCGAAAACGCCGCTTTGAGCTAGGCTCGAACAAGAACTGGTGCACGACAACGGGCCTTGCAGCACTCTTGGTTACAACACTCCCGGGGGATATGCTTTGGATAATTCACATTTTCTTTACAAACCACTATGAAGGGTTATGAGTATATACATCCTAAAAGAAAACATTTTTTATGATTATGGATTATATCCATAAATAGTTCAATTTATTATAAGTGTTTTCAAGTTTGTTATTATGTATTTCGATTCATAAAGTAACCTAGTTTATGGCATTGTATAGAAATGGCGCCCAGTATAAGGAATGTGAACTCCATCAATATGTATGATCCAAAGATTATGAAGGATCATATATTTCATGGTATTAAGCCAAAATTTATATGGGGGAATATTCTCCCATGTGTTATCAACATATGAAGAAATAGAATCATGTGTTAAAAAGATAAGTAGAGAATTCTTTGAGTCTTATGGATTTGAAGGGATGAAAGAGAAGAAAAGGATGGAAGACAGAATGATGGATAATGGGACGAGGGAAAAAAGAATTTTACAATATGCGATTACTATGGGAAGAAATACATTGGAATTTGCCTAAATGGGAATGGGAGTTTGTTATAAGTGTGGAGAAAAAGGACACCAAGTGCGTGACTGCAAGGGTAAGAAAAAGGTTTCAAATGTACAATGCTTCATCTTCAAGGAGTGGGGACACTACGCAAACCATTTTTCAAATCATCAGAGTATGCCCCAAATGATGTTATTGGATAATAATCATGTTATGATACTACCACAGATGAGGAGGAATGATTAGAGTTCTTATGTTGTTATTAAAATATTTTGTAATTTGAGAGTTTTATCAATGATTTAATGGTTTTAATAATTATGGAGTATATAAGGATTGTACTGCAGTACTATTTCATTTAGGACTTGAGATTGTGTGGAACCAAGAAAAGTGACTCCACATTAGGTTAATTTTTTTGGAAAATATATGGTTGAGAGAACGATAAACAATAATATGGTTCTGATACCGAGATAGTGATTTTGGAATAAGACATGATTGATTCGGATAAATTATGTTGGATATTCTTAACATCCTTGATACTGATTAATGATTTGTATACATTTTTGGATAGAAGGAGTATATCTATTTTTCTATAAGGAATAAGGGATCATGAATGTAATCAATAAGGATTTATGGTAATACATTATGCAGCAGTGTTTTAAAAGAATACATGATGAAGGTGTTCACATGTTGTTATGCAGAAAAAAAGGAGCTTCATTATGTTTACCTTCCTCATAAAATCTGGACTGTGAGTTGGACAGAAGTATTTTTCATAACTATGAAGGTTGGAATGGATTATATTTTACATTGGATACTATTGTTAAGGTTATTTTTGGATATTTATAAAAAGGACAACATGCAGACCAAGTGACAACCCATCGCGTCAGACAAAGGTGTGGGAATCGAACCCACAACCATAGTGCTATTGGGATTAATCGCCTACCACTAGACTACATGAAGTCCTTGGTTATTAGAAAATAGTTTTTCTAATCTAAATGGTATGTGTTAATATTTGGAAACTTATACTATTAGGATAAATAGAATATTTTTGAGTTTGATTACCTTTTATAGTGAATGATGGGTTTTTTTAAAGAATGAAAGTATACATAACATGTATGTATATTCCATTACGTTCATAGTAAATCTCCTAAATCAATTCCTCAACTTTATAAAAGGTAACCTAAAACAAAAACATTGTCGGTTAACTTTTCCTACTGGGGAATCAATGATCGATTAACCAATCAAAAGTTTGTGATTTTCTTGTAGTTAACCTATCTTCTAATATTATTTTCTACAACTCTCCATCAGACCTTGATGGTTTGTTTCTCCTCCATATCCATATATTCATATAATCATAGAATGGGTTATCTCGGGTGACCTTTGTACTTATCTTTCTTTCTTTTAATGTTATATTTTTATTAATCTTATTTATGATGTGGGTTTTCCACAATGGTATTTTCTCTTTTCAACCTTTTATTATCAAAGAAAAATTTCAAATTGTGAGGAAGCAATCTATTGAAGGAGGGGAGAATGTAACACCCCGAGCTTCTATGATACGCTTCTCATTAAATAATGCAATAGCTTGCATTGTACACATCTTCGAGTTCTAACACACCGCAACTATTCAAAGTAGCCGTTATGAATATTAATAACCACTTTTTAAATTTATAGAAATTTTATATTTCAAAATGGACTTAATTTTTCTATTCCTAATATTGAAATTAGCCTATGTTGAATTTTTTGTAATTTTCTGAGAATTTCCAAATTTTTATGAATAGTGAAAAATACTTAAAACAAATTTTTTAATAAAAATAATTTATAGTGATAAGTTATACTATTGAGTGGTTTTAAAGTATAATTATAATATATTTTTACCATTTTATCCAATGGTGTTCATTAGAATTAATTTCAATTTGAAATTGGACATAAACAATTGTCAATCTTTTGATATATATTATTTTTTAAAAACACGCTATTTGTTGTGACAGTGGAAATGAATTATAAAATTAATTAATGAAACTTATATGTTTATAATTTCATTAAATAGACATCATTTTTGAATTCAGAATATCAATTATATCTTAGGGTGAAATTTTGGCATTATTCTGAAAAACTTCAATTTGTGATGAATAGTGAAACCACTAAGTGGTAGTTAAAAAACTGATTTTTCGTTTAAATGAAATATTACCACTTCTGTGGTTTGATTTTCAAAAATCCGACATACATGGTTGTCATTAAAAATTAAAATGTGGTTCAATGAGATTAAAATAATTTTTTTGGTGAATAGTAACTTTTAAGTTCTTAATCGCGTTAGAGGTAATTAGTGTAGTTTAAGGTAATAATAATGTTTTAATAATATGAGATGAGCTTGAAACATGTACTACCCTCATTGGATGTGCCATGTCCGACCAAGACAATCCATGGGTCAATTTGGGGACCCCATGGAGCCACTTTAGTTGGAAAATGACATAAATACCTTTTCTTTAATGTTAAAGTAAAAAATGACACAAACATGAAATGTTTTACTAAAACAATTTTTACATGGGGTTATACAAGTCATATATTTGACCATAAATATTAATTGGAAAGCTAAAAAGATTTAATACATCATGATAATTTTTTTATAATTTTTCGACATTAAATAAATTAAATTATATAAGACACCATGATGATGCAACGATTACCTCATTAATTATCGATTTAATTAAAATGAAAAGATAATGTAAACTCCAAGGCTTAAACTTGTCCAAAGCCTATTGGATGGGTAGATTTAGAACCATTATCACCTTATACTAGAATTATATATGTGTGGGACCTTTGGAATCCGAAATGAAATGTATAATAAAGTAATATTTCATGACATTCCAAGAGTGCCCCTCCTCTACTCTTATAAAAGTCCCCCACCACTACCACCTTACTCACACTTTCAAAGCCATTTGGCTCGGCCAACCTCTACCCAAATACTCTCCCAACTTCCCCCTCTTACTCCTAGAAGACTCACATTGGGCAGAACTCTTCCCAAGGAAGCATTTGGCTCAAATCAAAAAGAGTTACCCAATTTTTAGGTAATGTCTTCTCTAATGTTGTTTTGTTTTATTTTTCTTCTCCAACCCCCTAAACAATTTTTATTCATTTCTTTTGTAACAACACCAGTATCCTCAATATACTAGGATGTTTTTATAATAATTATTAGATCTACACTTACACACACCTACATCTAATGGTTAAAGAACATACAGTTTCTGTGGATGGCGAATTTCTGCTTCACGAAACGATGATTGTTAAACACTCATATAACACCTTCAAAGTTGGCCATTAAGATGTCACTATATTTACATATGATATATAATATGTTTATTTTTTCCTTATGCTTCTGTATTTCTCATTTGTGTCATACTTTATGATTTCCATTATGGGTAAACACGATAATTTCATTTTAGGAAGTGCGGACTACCGCCCCCTCAAAGTGATGTGAATCGTTAATGCCAAATGTGGGATTTATAAAGGATGGAGTAAATGATATTATATATGATATTATACTAGAACTATATTATACCTTTATATAATTATTATTTCATTCCATTAAATACGAAATATAAATGAAAGTAGCATTCATGTGTACGTACGGCTTACCGTCTCCATGAACGGTGCATTTCATTTCTTACCTCTAAATGCTACGTAATATTATGAATGAATGTATATAATGGATAGATATGATATATATGACATCTAAGTCATGAATATAATTCTGGAGATAATGGATATTCTACCACATAAAGAACTTGTAATTATAAGAAGTTTATTGTTGACTCAAGTACCAAAAATCGACAAAACGACCGTTATTAACTTTAATAATTACATAATGTTCATAACTTTGTAATAAGGGATATAAAATGTATAATGAAATTTAAAATGGTAGATATAAACTCTAGTTTATTATTTAGGAGGTTAAAGAACGGTCGAATCAAGTCGGACACAAGGTAAGGGAATTTCTTAATCCAACTTCCATTCTTTGGGTTAATCTCTTACTTTCAAATTATGTCATAATATTATTATGTCCTATTTTGTATTTTTACTTTCTATATGTGTACCTATAATGAATACACATAATAGATCTATTTTATTTTAAAAATGATCTTTTTATGGACTTCATCTCAATACCCTTTCATTGAGGCATATTTGGTTTTACACACAACTTTCTTTTATACGGTGTATAAACCCCTTTGACTTTTACGTTTATTCAAAAGGAATCTTTTTTATATGAATCGTTTTAATAAACGACAAAAGGGGAATGTTTTTCATTTCGTACTTATGCAGCGACAACGACTTCTCCGTCGTCATGACCATTATTTGAGTTTTGGCTTCCTCTACAAGCCATCATTTTTTTAATGAAAAATAAATACAAAGTTTTATCTTTCTTTTATTTTGGTATTGAAAATGGTTTTCAATGCTTTTTTATTATATCAATGTGTTGTATTGATATCTTGTGATTGAAATGTGGAAATTTTATGTTTCCTTTATACATGTTTTATGTGATACGATTATGTTTTGGTTTATGATATGTTTAAACCTATTCATATGAGGAATGCATTGGACTTAACAAGTGACGGGTGGAGCCCGCTATAGCTCCTCGATGCATCGATAGGTCTCATGAGAAAACTAGACGTGGAATTGGCCGAGGCCCTTTCCCAATTTGATTTATGGTTTTGGCCAAGGCCTTAATCATTTTAGACGTCTTGGCTGAGGCCTTGAAAAAATGTTTCAGAATGTCTGGCATTATGCATTCCATCATTATGAAAGTGGTTATTGATATCGCATGTGATTATTCGACTAATAGAATATCCATGTGAGTAAGTAAACGGAATTATTTAATTTTATATTTGTCATATTATGCTAAATTTCAAGTTTAAAAAGGCTTTGGTTGTAGTTATACATTACCTTAAAGGTTAATGTTTATTTATTAAAGCTTTCGCAATATTGTTATCCTTACTGAGCATCTGAGCTCACCCCTTCCAATGTTTTAATATTTTACAGGATGTGAAGAAGTATTTTATGAACGACCTGCAGGGATAATCAGAAGAGGATATGAGTGTGGACTTTGAAGACCATGTTATTGTAGTTTTTCACTTTATGTTGTAATGTAACATTTATGAACGTATCTAGTGTTTCCAAGGCTACTAAACTAATCGGTCTTTTGAGACTTGATCTTTTGTGATCATGCCAATGTTACGAAGTAACGCACCGGCTTTGGGTAGATGGGGTCGGGGCATTACATAAAATTACATACAATGACCATAAATGGATAAAATGGTAAAAATATAAAATAATTATACTTCCAATACATTAAAATTTATAATTCCACACTATTAATTATTTTTAATAAAAAAGTTGTTTTCAGTTAAAATATAGTATTTGTCGCTATTCACCAAAATATGAATGTAATCAGAAAGACACCAAAAATTTATTTAAAATAAATTATTATGTCTCTATTATAAATAAGAAGTATATTTTGTCAAATTGAATGTATAAAAGAATAAAATATTGTATTTAAAAATTGATAGTCATTAAAAGGCAATAAAATTTCAATTATTTTGAAAAATAATACTTTTATCGGAAAAAATTGTATTTTTTCTTACATTATGTCTAAGAAAATAATAATATGGATTATAAAGTTATATGTATTATATAAATTTCAAAATTCAGTTAATACTATTCATAACTGCTTTTGAACGGCTAGTCTGGTATGTTGTGGTGCGCTTGAACTCCGTGTTGCGTGTAGTGCAAGTTATTGAATTACTTTGAAGAAATAATGTACTATGAAATCATGAGGTGTTACAATATTACTTCATGGTTTGTGGCATGATTCATTCCCAAATGAGTTTATCTCATTAACAATGTAATTGTGTAATTTATATGTGATGGTTTTAGGCTGAAATGATTATACACCGGGCATCACCCTGAAACATGCTGAAATGATTATATATTTGTTTTGACCTTGATACACGATGAAATTATTATATATCATGTTCCTACCCATATTGATAGCTGAAATGATTATATAGATGGGTTTGATCCAGTTTGGTGTTATGTTATACCATGGTTATATGGTTTTGGTTAAACACACCAGGTTTGATACTTGAATTCCACATTAAGATGTTAGGAACATATATAGTTATAAATTAAATAATGAAATGACTAATGTCAAATGACATGTCTTCCAAGCCAAAGCCCATTCTTGGATTCAATCTTCACCCTTACTTGATTACATTATGTTATGAGACATCTGTTGTGCTTACTTTTGAGTACCTACTATTTACAACTTTCACTACTATACACTTCCTGTTGTATATAAATTCACTTATCGATCGACATAGATTTTGGTTGGTTTCCCATGGCGATTTAGTATCACATCTTGTTTGGGTAATTCTTTTGGGGGAAAATTATATGATTGTAGGTGTTGATTAGGGAATGCACCCTTGTACTCGTACTTGATTTTATGTTTAGGAGCAATAGAGCATGGAAACTAGATGAGGATTGTGATGCTTCTTATATTCCATTTTTCGTTTGATATTTTGAAACATATATTGTAGATTTCTACAATGATCCTATTTTTGTTGTATCCTAGAACATTACATGCAACATCAACTATTGTATGGAATGATGTTTGGTTTCTCATCTATCTTACAATGTAAATTTTAGTTGTATGTTGTTCACTATTTATGTTGTTGTATTATTATTAATTAGGTTATGTTACACTCTTCCAATAAGGGCATAGTATCCCCACTATCACACCCTAGGACGTTGTTACTAGTTAATAGCCTATGTTATTTGGGGATATGAGCTTGAGGCCATGAGGCCAACTAGGTATGGGGCACCAGTTGAGTAGCATCAGGATCAGAGACGTTATATTTTATAAATAATTATATACATTTCATTATATATAATTTTTTTACACATTTATATCTATTTTTATATTTTTATATACATTAATGCATATTTAGATATATGATGTTTGTATATATATATTTAGATGTATTACGTTTGTTAGTTTGTGTGTGTGTGTCTTTATGTTTGTACATATATACTTTTTCATAAAGAAAATTATATATATATATATATATATATTATGATATTTATAACAGTATTTAAATAAATAAATATATAAATATATATATTTATTATATATTATATATTAGTTATAATTTATAATTTATTATGTTTTTTATATCAATTTATTATTTAATTAATTACATAATATTTATTTTCTAATTTTTATATATTAATTTTTTATATACAAATAATTATTTATATAATTAAGTTTTATTTATTTAATTTTCATTTCATATATAATATATATTATAATTTATTATTTATTATTAAAAAATAATTTATTATTATATTAATATATAATTTTTTATGAATCTCTTTCTGATATATTATATACAATTTCTTTTTTATTTGATGCATTTTTGTTTACTATGTTTCAATTATTTATTTAATACATATTTATTATAAATTTATTTCTTATTTATTAAAAAGTAGCGTAATATATATTGATTTTTTTTATTTTTTAATTATTTTTAATTATTTTTTATTTTTTAGTGATTTTTGATTATATATTATTTAATAATTTAAAAAAACATTATTATTAAGAATTTATCATATTATCTACTAAAAATTTATTTATGATTTAACTTATAATAAATATTAATTAATTATTAAATTTAATTTAATTAATATAAATTTATTTTATTTGTATGAAATATTTTTCTATAATTTATTATTAATTTGTTAATAATTAATTATGTTTTTATTATTAAATATATATTTTTGGTTTCTAAATATAATTTATTGTTTATTTTTTATTTCATGATTTACTCTTTATTGATTACTTAATATCATTAATTAATAATTTATAATTATAAATTATCATTTAATATTTATCATTTATTATCTTAATATTTTTTTATTATTTATTACACATTGTATTATTGTTTTTTACTTATTTATTATTAATTAAATATTATTTATTATATAATATTTAATAATTTATATTTCATATTTAGGATTCAGTATTTTTATATACTATTTATTACAGTATTATCTATTAATTTTTTATTTATAATTTGGTTTATATTCATTTTTATTTATTATATATTATCTATTAATAATTTTAATATGATTTATTAAATATTGATTTTATGTATTTACCTCATATTTATTTGTTTTATACTATTTGTTTTTTTATTTATATATATTAATATAATTATTTAATTTTATTAATTATTTAACCATAACTATATGTAATAATCAATTTATATCTATATTAATTTATTTTACCCACCACATTAAGAACATTCGGGAGTTGTAATCTTATTGTTCAACAACCCATATGTATGTGGTTCCAATCTAACTAAACATATATATTTTTTTAATTCCCAAATTCCCTATGGATGTCTCACATATATCATGCATGGTTAACAAAATAAGTATATAAATAATTAGAATGTCATGAATAAATATATAAATAGATATATAAAAATTAATTACTTAAAAAACACAAAATGAGAAATTATAAATAAAATTAAAAAATTTAAAACCATTACTAAATAGTTTTTCATCGATTTAAAGTAATACTAAATAAATCTATTAAATATTTAATACCCACAAAAAAATGATCTGCAACTATTTTTATTACCATTTCTAAAATAATAGAGAAACGATATTTGGATATACGGTTGGGACACCACCGCAAGATTATATAATAGTGGTTTAAGACAATATCAAACTTTTATTATAGTGCAGTGTGAAGTTTATTGGGAAGGGAAACATGAAGGAAAACACGGATCCTTCTTGTTGATGCACAATCTGACAATGGAAGAGAGATTGATTTTTATGAAAATCTATTTATTAAAACTAAACCCCCAATAAATCTTTCTGAAAGGGGTTCCATTATGGATCTAATGGTAACCATTTTCCTTTTGTGTTTCCCAATGGTCTTACAATATAATATATATCAGATATAGGGGAATTGATTCCCATATAATTCCACATACAGTTCAAGTGTTCTCTTTGGGTAATCATTAATAGTCTTTTGGGACCCATCTTTATCACACCAACTCTGGTTGTGATTTGGTTTTATCTTTTTCTCCTAACGATATACATCATCTTATTACCTTTGAAAATTTTGATATAATTTGAAATGAGATGGCTATAACCATTTTTAATTTCACTTATTAATGTCTTGGGACATTATATACACTCCACCATATGTTTTCTTGAGCTTCTGAAGATTCATTATTCATCTGGAGTGAATAACTCAAAATACTATGGTCTCCTGTATATGACATTCATTTAAACATTTTTTGGGATTCTATCAACTTACTTTCACACCTAAAAAATAAGAACTATGTTATCTAAAAGTATCTAATGTTAAAATAGATGATATATAGTGGACAGTTATTAAAGAATACAAATGACTTAAATTCCACCTAAAATCAATTTAATTCTGATCATTTTTAATAGAATTTTATGTTGAATTTCCAATTTGTAACCATTCATGAATCTAAATTTTTTCCCTCTATAAAAAATTCATTTTCTAGTTCCCACTAATTTGAAATAACCTAAAAATGGAAACATAAAATAATACAGAGTAACTGATGTTGACCATATTGGTGAATAACATTTGTTAGCATAACACTACTATTTATTTTAAACAGTGTTGAAAAAATTCCCCAATCAAATAAATATGATCTATATAATTCTTTATAATACTTATTCAATTGCATTTTGTTTGATTTTTCTTAATCGATCATCTAACAGAAATGGAATGTAATGATTTCCTCTGCTCTATTGATATATTTCCACGAAGGTGTAGTTTGGAACACATGTTTTATTCCACTCTATTGTGTAAATCAAATATGACATAAATATGAGGGAATATCAATGGAGTTACCAGGAATCCTTCATTGTAAGGAATTCATAATTGCACATTTGTGGAGAATTTATCAGTATTTTCGACCCATTAGAAAAAAACGGAGTCTCCATACTATAAATGGAAGGACATAACATTACATCACTCGCATCAAGTACAAAATTATTGGATATAGGGGTTATGGGTGATGAATACACATATTTTTATAATATTAATTGGATTTTTCACACATAGAGTAGGCTTGATCATTTCATTTCGAAAATAAAGGTATTATTTTCAATTCTGAATTCATGTTTTGTTAACCTCATTAAGGTGAGTTTTATGTGATTTAGAAATTTTTAAAACATGTTAACGTCAATTTTTTTTTAAAATGTGTGTGAAAGGAGGTAGTGGGCCTGCCACCTTTTAAAATTTATTTTTAAAAAATTACAATTTAAAGTATTCTATGTTTATATAAATTTTTTTATTTTATTTATTTTTCTGTTTATATATATATAAATAAATAACAAATTTCTACATAACTTATCAACTATTTAATATCCAGTAATACTATCATTATAGCAGTTTGTATTCGGATAGAAACCCTCAGTGAGGGCTCTCTTTTATGAGAGGGATTACATGGAAATCATTATGTCTTTCGGATGTGGTATTCTAATTCTCACTTTCCTATGCAGAATTACTAATAAATTAATATATATAATTTTTACTCAATTATTTTGTAATATTAATTACTATTCTTTAATATAATTAAAATAATAATTATCTCTAAATATTTCAATATATATATATATGTAGTTTTAATAAATTATAAATTGAAAATGATATAAATAATAAAGAATAATCATAATAATAAAAAAATAATATTGGTTATTTATATAACCAATAATTAAATAATTTAAAACTATATTACTCGTAATTATATTAATAATTACTATATAATATATAATTATATTACTAATTAACTATTTTATTATTAACTACTTATTGATTATATAATTTTTTGTTATATTAGTAATTTCTTATTATATAAATAATAATGATTTTACTAATTCACTTGTTCAATATTTTATCAATAATAATTAATTATTTTAAATAATTAATATATTAAGAATTATCTACTTAATTATTAAATAATTAATAATTATATTAATAATTAAATAATTAATTATTAAATAATTAATAATAATATTACTAATTATCTAATCAATTATTACGTAATTAATAACTAATTATTATAAATACTAATTATTTTACTAACAAACTAATTATTTTATAATTAAGAGTTATATTACTAATTACAAAACCAATTATTATAAAATTAATAATTAATAATTATGATATATTAATTATAATGACGAATTAATACTAAATTTTATATAACAAAATAACTTATTAATTATTGCATTATTCAAAATTACATTCCAAATTAACTAATTAATAATTATTTAATTAAAAACTATACTACTAATTAATTATCATATAATTAATATTTATATTACTAAATAACTAATTAATTATCATATAATTAATAATTAATAATGAATAATTATATAACATATAATTATATTACTAATTAATTATTAAATAATTAATAATGAATTTAATAATTTATTATGTTATAAATAATAATGATATTTCTGTTTAACTGATTAACTATATAATTAATAATTAATAATTAATAATAATATTAACAATTATTTATTTCTTTATTAACTAATTAATTATTAAAAAAAATTTAATAAGTAATTAAATATTTCTTAATTATTATTTACTAAATAATTAATAATTATATAAATATTATTAATAATTATATAACATATAATTCTGAAATATTATTTACTGATTATAAATTTTTTTTAGTACATATTATTGAATTACTAATTAATTAAAACCAATTATATATTATAAATTATTTATAAGTAATTTTTTTGTTTTATAATATTATTAAATTGTATTTAATAGCACTAATTAATTAATTTAAAATTTTTATTAATAATATATTACTAATTCTACATAGGTAAAGGAGGACCTGAATCTCACATCGGAAATGCAGAATGATTTCTAGGACATGCCCTCTATTAAATGGGAGACATAGTGATAGTTTTTGTCATAATAAGCAATTCTGTAATGGAAGTACTGCTGGATATTAAATAATATATAAAGTTTACAGAAAACATTTGTCACATATATATAAATAAAACCAAAAAAATGAAAAAAAATAATTATACAAAATTTATATTCAAAATAGTAAAAAATTAAAATTTTTGGGGAAATGAGGTAGGGGGCCTGTCATATTTTGGATTTCCTCAGTGGTGGCAGGCCCACTACTTCCTTCAGACGCATTTCCGAAAAAATTGACATAGCAATTTCTTTAAAAAAATTAGAAAATAAATATAAGAAACCCCTTATTCTAGAAATATCTAATAATTCTCATAAACTTTCAGTATTGATTCCAAATGAGTCAGAGATAATAATTTATTTTTCACCAAACGGGGGCCTTCAGATCCCTGGTATTAGAATACATTTTTTCCAACATAGAAAAATCCTACACATGATAGTTTGTGGTTAGGATTTCACATTATGCTCAGGTGTATAAAATCATATTTAGAAATATGGATCCACGGTTTTCCATAGCGGTTCATGAAGCGAGAATCCTTGGAAGATGTAATTGGGAAAATTAAGGAAATCCTTTATAATTGTAGGGATGATGGTATTTTCAATCATATTAATTATAAAAAAACCAGTTCTAAGAAATGATCCTTGATGAATAAGGAGTCTATCATGAACCATCATGTTCCTTGTGGATTAGGGAGAGAGATCATAATTCAGGGGTTTTTCATTCATGTATAAAATTGAATAATCGTTCTATAATTCCCTACATTTTCCTAGGATATTTATTAGTCAATAATGATCTGGATAGGGTGGAATGTAGGGTCATGTCCACCTTTAAATCCCTTCATATTGAGGCTAACCCTTACATGTATGATATATATCTAAAATTTCATTCAATAAATTTTTATTCTATTTATATTATGGTGTTATATTTTATAATTATTATTTTGGTAGAATTAGAAAAGAAGAAGAGGTATATGAGGATATTAGTTCCCTTAACCTGGAATGATCACTAGGTCTCGATGGATTTCCTAGTTCATTCAATGTAGTTTCATCAGATATCTTTTAGAAGGAGCTAGTCGGAATTATGAAATAATTATTTCATGGTGGTGACCACCAAATTCTATAATGAATTAAACATTTATATCTCATTTGAAATTTTAATGAACCTTATCCATTTTAAAACATTAAAACCATAAGAATGCATATTTTTCTATATATGTTATTTCAAATAATTATCCTTATGATAATTTAAAATCATATTCGATGTTGGGTTTTAGAGGAGAAACACGATTTCATCAATGAGAGATCTGGAAAAGCTACAATTGGGTTAGCTCAATAAATTATTAGTGATATTAATAGAAACAATAACGGGTTCAAATAATTCTATTGAGTTTAAAAGGGAGAAAGTGTTTTATTGAATGTAATGGAGCTTCATAATCAATTTATTTTATATCATGAGTTTCGATTCTTGGTCGATTTACATGTTTTTTATGTGATTCACTTATCTATAGAATTATAATTCTCTAATGGGATTAAAAGAGGTCTAATTATTTCTCTATGGTGTCTTTGGTAAATGGATCCCTTATGGCTTTGTATTTTAATCCATGAGCAACATACACATAGAATATAAATCATAAGGAGAATATCAAAAAGAAGTATTCTTGAATTTTTATATAGGTATAGTTTTTGTTGTTTTTATATTCTTTTATTTTCTGATGATATTCAAAAAAAATTCTAGAAGAATTATATGTCAATTTCTAATCCCAATATAGTTATAGAGAAGTATAATATGTTTAGTGGTAATACAATCGATGATGACAAACATATCATTTGTAATCAAACCCTATGTATGTAGAGAAGTGATAAAAAGATAGATAATTCACTTATAAATATAAAAATTTATTTCACAATTCACTACCTTGGAGATCCAATAACCCAAAATAGAGTCTAGATTCACCATTATGAGGTGCTAGTTGAGAAACTTTCTAACTAAATCTCCTGTTAGAAAAAAAAATTGTTCATTTTATGGATTTATAAATTTAATTGATTGTCCTCATTTTTTTATAACCATGCATGTTATGTATATTTTTAGGATGCCCAGGCTATTTTATTGGGAACTAGGAATAATATAGTGTCTTCTATCAACGAAGCACACCATGATAGTCATTATCAATGGTTATCATGTGGTAGATTTTTGAATGTGAGGATTGTACTGGGGAATCAATCTGTGATGTGTTGAAGGAAACATGAACTTCCCGCAAGAGAAGATGACATTGGATACATTGTAAGGAAGATTCATCTGGGGTATGAATATAGTTCCCAAATATAATTTGAATCTTGATGTGGAAAAATTTATGGTATAATGTTCATGGTAAATTTTGTGTGGACAATTCAAAAATTTGATTCTACATTCACAATGGATTAGCATCCCAATGTGCATCAATTAAATGAATCAAATCTTGGTAGGTAATATGCTGGGATTTCTAGGGTGCCAATCTATAGATATCTCATTCTCCCATGATATCCGACTATGAACATTCATCAAATACATTGTAAACCCATAGAAATTTTACCACTTTAGGAACCTCATGTCAGATAATGAGAAAGGCATAATAGTTTTCATGAGATCCTCTTCCGTACTAATCTCCTCCAAGGAGTTATTTTCAATATTTCCTGAGAAAAATGTTGGGGATGAATTGGTGGGGGGTTTATGCACTGGTATCGATAGATCCATGAAAATAATTAATTATTGGGTTTTTTCACAATATATTACATACTATATCTATAGAAAATTATGTCAATCATAAAGGTATATCCCTTGATTCTTTGTGTTCATGTTACATGAACCCCTATGACGAATTTTCCTCCCTCATATTCTTCCAATGAGTGTGGATTTATGAAGTGTGGGAAATCATGGTGATTTCTATTGGTTTTGAATCCAGTTTAGAATTACATATGATTTTATACATAATATGTTTCATGTAGATTCTAAAAATATATATGATCATAGGGAGAAGGTGGTCTTTATGATGGTACGATGTTGGTGGTTTTGGAATTCTAAAAAAGGACACAACATTTGGGGGTTCACTATTCGTAGTTGGCAATAGTGGAATGATTGTGGACCTTGGGACACCCTGGGAGGGGAGTGGTGAATTAGTGTGTCAACTTTTTCTTTTAATGTGTTGGTTCTTGTTCCCACGTTGGTAGGAACTTGTTAAACCTGTATGATGGATATGCTCAGAAATCAAACAATCACATGCAGAGAAATGACACATTAATTTTTATGTGGTTCACCACTAAGGGCTACATTCAAGGAGCATATGCCGACATGTTCTCGGTCGTACCTAATTCCACTAAACATCCATGACTGAGGATTTAAAGGTTCTGGTACAATCACACTATCCCAAGAACACTACCTTTACAAAAGTTCACGGACAGTTCATTGCATCCCTTGGGTCACTCCCAATGAATCCCCCTATCTCACTACCTATAGTGAAGTCCAACATAGTTTATAGAGGTGAAGGTATTTTCAATAGATTAACATTGAATTCATTTCCTCTGCCTAGCATGAGACTCTTTTTTCATCGATGTCCGGAATTGATTCTCGTGAATGAACTAAACCACTAATCCGGATAATCAAAAAGTGCAAAGAAGTTGCACTGGTGATTTCACACAACACCTACACTTGGGGCAAAAGTTCTCACATTTGCGCTCAATTCATGTTTTTCACACGGAAAACTATTTCGTTCAACTTCATTTCATTTTCACACAATACATGTTTCTCGTGCATTGCAGAATATTTTTCCCACCTTGAATTATTTCACGCAATGTCCTTTACGCAAAACATTTACGCGCACAAGCACTTGGATCTTCTCTAAGTCTTCGATAATCTAGAATGAGGGGGTGACCTCATATTTATAGGCATCTCAGACCCATGCGCACAAAACCCGATGTGGCGTGAAAAACATCTTAGTTGGTGCAAAATGTTTCATGCATGTTCCGTTTTTTACGCACATCTCTCGATGTTTGGTGCAGGCCATGACATTTACATTATTCGACGTTTAGATTCTGAAACAATATTTGCATGAAAAACCTCGATCCGTAATTTCGCACACCATGCTGGTTTTTGCGCCCATCTCCAAAATTTAACGCACATCCTTCCTTTTTCGCCCACCATCAATATTATTATCTGTTTGAACTATATGATCACTTTTCTGGCACACATTCTGAACATCCACGGAGGATTCACAACAAACACCAACCATAATCCAATTCATGCATAGACCGACCATGATTCCAACAATGATTACAGAGCATGGAACATGAGAATAATATACCTTGAAAATACTGTGATTGGACACCATCATTTAGAATATGTATTTATGGAAGAGACCATATCCCTTCAATTTAGAGTATGTCTACGTAGGGATGGAGGGTGAAGCGGATAAACGCTAATAATATCATTAAACTAGAAACTGAATGATCTTTCTCGTAAATACACATGTATGGTGGTGGTGTGGTGTGTGACTCTAATGGTTCAATTATAGTGGAATTCTATGGTTCTTTTCATCATGGTAACTCTAACTTGAAAGTTCTTTTCATCAGGGTAACTCTATCCTGAAAATAGGCCTATGCAATGTTCAATGAAATTCAGCTTTTCCTTCAGATGAACCACTTTGTAGAGTTAATGGAAAATTGTTCCTGAATCATTCATAATTCACTCAAAAAGAGAACTTCTATACAATGGTCTAATACCTAACACATATGGAGAAGTAAAATTCTAATGGATAACCATGTGGACATGCTAAAAATATTGTGTGAGGGTAAAAATTTTATATATTTATTACTTATTGGGAATCCTATTGGATGAATACATCAAAACATTTTTAATAATGAGATCCGTTCTTCTGGAATTTGTTTTCCTTGTTAGGGATGATACCCTTAGTTTAAATTATTTTCATGCCATATCATTATTCCATTATTTTTTATATCTCCCTAATATAAATATATAATTTGGATAATGATTTATACTGTGTGATAATGAATTTTGATTATGTACATATGATGAAGGTTTTAACTAAGTGTAATGTGTGATATTTTGATAGTTCAAATTGTTTACTTAATAGAATTGTAATCTAAATTGTTTTTCATTAATTAATTTCATATGTTTATGTGAAATATTATCTAATGTGTAATATACAAGAGTGCATATTAGAAATAATTATTTTATGTATCAATTTATTTTAATTATGTAATACCTATTACGCATTCTCTAATATAAAATACATATAGTACTTTTTTTGAAACTCTCATTACTGTTTATGTCATGATTATATTATCTAAATATATTATTTAATTTATTTTTGGTAATATTATTAATATATATTAATTATTAATATTATTAATATATGATTTATTCTTTAGTTTAAAAACATAAAATTTATTTATTGAATTTTATACATAAATCTATGATGTTGCATAGTTTATATTTTAATTAATTTAGTTTTCATTGACATTGACATTTTATTATACTAGTTTAAGAGCATGAACTTCAAATTATTATTATAGATAATTAATATTATGTATTATGATTTTGATTTAAATGTATTTTTTCCATTTTCTAACATTATATATGGTTTATCAACTGTCGTTCAAACTGCACAATGGAATAAAATATTATGCGCTTTTTTAGGAATGTTTTGATTGTATATTGATGGATTCAAGATTTATCAAATAGGTATTGGTGATTTAATTTTATTATAATAATAAAAATGAATGAATTTCATGTATATTATTCAGGAGATTCATTTAAATATGTTTGAATAGAGGTGGATTTTGATTTGAGTTAGTAACACAATCTATGAGTTTGGTAAAGAGTTACACATTAAATTGGTTTTACATTATTTATTTTTTGGAAGAAAAATGACTCTAAAATAAATAACTAGAATCTTAGATACATTTAACTGGAATAAATTTGATTAGATTTTGAAAATAATGACCATTTAAATTTATAGGAATTTGATTCATTGTAAAGAAAACATGATTCGTTGCCTTTATCATTCAGTATTGTTGAACCTAGGAATTATGTTCTCCAGTATTATATTTTCTAATATAAAAAAGGAAAAAGGTAACACTAATAATTAGGCACCTTAGTTTTGGTGCACAAATTGGGTCACACATAACATGGAAACCATCATAGTTAAGATACCTTAGGACTGAGTTGTGATAATTCATTAAATGTATTAAGAAAATGAGTTATTCATGAAACTATCCAAGAGTAATATTTGATATCATTGAAATGATTATAAGAAAACTATAGTTCCGAATTATTTACGTTACTAACTTGTGTATTAAAAGATGGAATACAGATCCTGACTCACTATAGGATATAGTTATTTTCAATAGAGATCATCATTTGAGTGAGATTTCATTTTAGAAAATACCTTAATAAATAATTTATAAAATTAACAACCGTCTGATAAAACATTATCTTATTGACAAGTAATATCCTCATCATTTAATATAAAATTGAGATGAATCTTATATAAGTTAAAAATTTAATTGAAGTAACATATTATAATTATAAATAATTATGAACTATTCTTATGAATGTAAAAGTTGTAACCCTTTGTAGACATCAATTGATAAAATAGAGGAAGGTGAGGATATCATCAATTCATCATCCCCCCATTCTCTGTGCTACACACATGAAACACTGACTAGGAAAAAGGTGCATAATACCATGAGGGTTATCTAACTCCAAACTCATATGAAGATCATATTGTACGATTTAACTCACATGTATGAAGTCAGAATCACCATTAATCATTAGTCATACAAATGGTAGTGAGTTCATTATCAGGATTTATACACACCACTCAACAATATATGGGATTAGAAAAACCATTTCCTTAAAAAAATAATTAATGTTTTTTCAACACTCGAATATTGATTCTTATTATATGTATAAAATTATTCATTCATGTTTTTAAAATATTTTAATGCATGATAACAAAATTAATATTATCGCCCACTCATATATTCAGCATGATTGTATATGTTTTTAACATGAAGTGGAGGAAAGTATATATTATTGGTTTTTATTATTTCAGAATTCATTCTGGAATCATTAATTTAAATTGATTGTTATTTGAATGTTTTTTCTTAATATTGTTATCAAATATTTTCAATGTTTTGGGAATATATGAAATAACAATTATAATTCTAGGTTCATATTGTACACTGATTATAAAAATTAGAAAATTATAAATTCTATAAGTAGGATGAAAAAATATGTTTCATCATATATATAAAAAATTCCACTAAAACATAATGGATGATTCATGGAGGATGTTAATTTTCCCATATAATAGAATTTTTTATGATGCGTAGTGGTTTTTGGAAACCACAATGAATGTAAATGTCATGTATTACTATTATATTGATAAATCCTTAGATTTATATGATATATAATTTCAATTTTCTATAATATAATTCTTATCTATATATATCAAAATAAAATAAATGAATAATTGGAGTATTTTAATGCTTCCTTATATTTGATGACATAAAGTGTTTCTAAATTTTTTTTGATGTAATATAATATTATAAGCTATGCTATATCTATGTTTTTTTGGTGTTGTAACATTATTTATCATAATTTATTTATTTTATTAAGGAATTTTTTTTAAGAAATAGAAGATAAATCATTCTATGGATATGGTATATGATTCAACAGAATGTATAACATGTTAGATATTAAGAAAATGATAAATGTTATTTTTCATGGATAAATAATATAATCTAAATGAATTTTAAAATATAAATAATTTGATATCACCATATGTAGAATATTATAATTACTAATGTCTTCATTAAAAATTAATACTCTAATAACATTGAATGTCATATATGATATGTACATAACTATATCACCTGGACATTATTTATGATTCCCTGACCAAAAATATTGAATTTGGTTCCAAAAATCCACATATTATATAACAGATACATTACCAAAAATGAATTGATGGACATAATTATCCAATAATTAGTTTATAAAAGGAACATATTTCATGATTTATGATCTTAATAACATTTAACTATAGTGAATAGTGTAACTATTTCAAAACATTAACAAATAATGTACATGTTCTTCAGCAACCATTTTAATTTTTTTCAATATATAAGAAATTACATAATCCATATAAATTCATTAACAACTACTATGAATTAAACACACAAGCTATCCTATAATATATATATACTGGGTAATGAATTTTCATCATATAATAGGATTATGTGAATATAAGAATTTGTTTCCACAAAAATTCAGTATGGGAAACATATAAATGAAACTCTCAAAAAAGAATCATGTTATACATGATTATTAATTAATTTATAATAAAATTAATTCCAAAATCAAGTGAAATTGATATCATGTTTTATCTGTTACATTAAATGAAAACAAGGATATCAATAATACTAATTTTATATTTGGGGAATTCATATAGTCTGAAATCTAAAAAATGTTTTCATGTCCTCATTTAGTGAAATTATTCTAACATGGGTAGTTGTATATACAAAAACCAAATTTGTTTCGTCAAATTACACTAGTTGATTCATCTAGGGGATATATAATTCTTAGCCCCACCATTAACTTTTTTAATACCAACACAATCAACATATTAATAAACAATAAATTTCAAACCATTCCATAAAGAACCCCTAGGTAGAAAAAAATTGGAAATCTATATAATGAAAAATTAGAAATGTAAATGCATAATAGTGAATTAATATTATTTAAAAATCATCAAGAATTCCAACACTTATCCCTATGTCAATAAAAGGAAAAATGTGACCATAACCATTAAAGAGAATGAATGTGTATATTAAAATAATACATATTCTACTTAATTATAATAATCTATATTATAAATAAAACATATAGATTGAAATTAATTTATCTTACATCAATAGAATAAAATTTATTATAGCAGAACACCAACCAATAATTTTAAGTTAAAAGTATATTTTCGTACACTAATGTGAAATATTTATATGGTTATGTAAATTATGGTATAATATGATCATAATCAATCCATCAGAAGAATGTGGATGGTTTTAAAAGAATGAAACCATAGTTTAATAAATGAAACATAGAATAGTATTGACAAAAATAAAAGTACCCCATGAAAGAATTAACCATTAAATTTGATAAAAAAGAATGGATCATAAAATTATTTTATACAAATTTTCTATCCATCGAATGATATGTATATATATTAATGTATAAATTATGAATCATTAACCAGATCATCTATCTAGTTGTATAATTAATTCACTACTCTAGATGGTGATAAATTTCATTATTGAGATACTGATTTTTTGGAAAAAAATTTCCACGATGGATAAAGAAGAAATATAGGTCAATGATCTCAGTGGAATATTAGCTAATAAAATAATAAATAATCTCCCAATTATCACTCAATTGAGATAATGATCAACATGTTATACTAACCGATATGTATAAATGAAGAAATGGGAAGCGTAGTAACTGTGTTTCATTAATGTTTCCAATCATCAAGAGGTGAAATACTAGTCAATGAAAACACTACTCAAACTTACCAAAAAACATAATCACCATATATATGAGAAAATCTATTAAAAATGAAGAAAATGTAATTTAGGTGGAAATATCACCTGAAGGAGTTAGACATTAATTTGTTTAGAGAGGAATCAAAGTTACAAATCATTTTGTATGGATATTGGAGAACAATGTTTGTAAGATGGTTGAACCAGAATAGTCATATGAAAAGTAGTTAACTGATGGTTCCCATGAAAATACATTAATGAGGTAGTTGAAAAAGATAAATAAGTTTTTGACACTTATGAAATCTAAATCAGATATTATTGAAGAGTCCTTGAACATAAAAGATACAAATGACGAGGTGGATATGATGTTTGATATGCATATCTAATTTGATCTGTATGATGAGAAAATATTATGGATAGAAAACCATGATCATATTCTAGCTAGAGGAATTAATAAAAGAAAAATAAATCCAGAGGAATATATTTAGACTTGTGAAAAATGTCTTATCACTATAAGGGTATCATCATGGATGATCAAGAAATGGAGGTGTCCTCCTATATTATAGTCTATATCATGTAACATATTATTCAATCTTTAAAATTTTCTAGAATTTAATTTTGATTTTATTTAATTTTGAGTTAGAGGTAGGATATTTTTTACACCAAATTTAGAATAGGGAAATTAAAAGACAATATTAAGGAATCCAAACACATTTTCAGAAACCATAGACAATTCTGTGATGCCAGAGGGAATTGCGCACAAGTTTTAAATGGTGTGCGCAAGATTTCTTGGGCCACACTAACCCTTGTGCACCCAATGGAATTTCAAATAAAGGATTACGTGAAGAAAATATGAAATCCTTCTAGGGAAATGGCACCAAGGATGAATGGTACGTGTGCAAAATTCCTTGGTTTGTGAAAGCCCTTGAATTCCCAATGTGACATCAAATAAAGGTTTCAACGGCGACCATTAGCAATCCCACCAAAGCACGAGAATAGATGAAGAATGGATGGAGCACAAGATTCCCTACATCACATAAACCCTAGTGTTCGCAATGAGAAATCAAAGGTAGCCTTTCATAGTGGCCTCTTCAAAAAAATCCAACGACTGTGCCCAATGGAACAAATTCCTCTGTGCAAGAGTCCATGTGGCATGAGAACCCTTACGATCCCAATGTGAAATCATGGGGCATTTTGCATGACACACCTATTCCTTATTGTTGATGATGATTTCAACTATAAATATAAGCATGATACCCACCCATTGATGAAGGGTAATGAAGAAAAACTGACGCTCTGCATCGTGAAATACATTACTGTCGTGACCGTGCGAAAAACAGCATGGCCTCAAGGTATTTGATCTTGCGCGATAGGTCTCCCAGGGGTCCTCCTTCATGTTGGACCTATTGGGATTGATCCTTGTCCATTTTTTTTACCGAATTCATTTGTGCACAAATGATCCATCATTATCACATGTTTCTATTTTCATATCAACTATTATGTGTGCATCTATTTGGATTGCACGTAACTGCCCCATCTGGTGTGCATCGTCTTGTCTTCGGTGCTATCCTCATCGTGTTCTCCATGAATCATCCACACTCTAAGGCACCATTTTTGAGCCTCTCTTAGGGGAGACACCCCATTATTTCACATTATTCTCTTGTGCAGCCATCCATGTTTTTACGATGTGATTTTATGGTCCCCTAGTCAGTGCTTCATATTGTGTTGTATATCCTCATGCTTCTTCGCATAGGCACACTAATGATTATTTCATTTTCGCATAGAGATGCTACTGTGATGCCCACAATGGATCATTCCACAAACCCAAGTCACCATGTAATTTATGATGTCTTCCTTTCCTCAATGGTGGTCGGGTTTCAATTATTTACGACCTAGGGATGTGGAGTAAACCTGCCTCATCTGAGATGCAAGATGACAAACATCTAAGAACCATCATCCTTTGAACCTGACTATATATTGTGTCCTCTCCCTATGAAATGTACATAGGGCTCTTCATAGCAGTTATTCTCCATTCCCACCGGTCTCCAAAATAGTGAGATCTTCCTCAGATGGAATCATATCCTCTTTTCTTGATTGTATTATATCCACGGGAAAGGTAAAGCATCATGGTGTAAGCCCCTATCCTTTATTGAAGACGATTATATTAGGGATCCTTCTATATTCATCTATTCAAAATAACTACTGTAGATTGGTGCCCAAGGACTGTTGTTTCCCCATCCCTCTCCCTCTGGGATTTTTCTACATCAGGCCTCTAACCTAGAGTACATCCTAGTGTCCTTCTCTCTAGGCCGCTAACAAAATGCCAACCCTTATTTCCTCTTTGCATTACTAACCACGATTAAGCCCCATTGTATCCCTTTGCGGATTCACCTTCAATGACATGGACATCATGTATTTTGTACCTCTTGTTTCTATCATTGGGCATGACTCACGAGGGCATAGAGTAAGCAACAGCCATGAAATCGTACCTAATATGCCTTAGTACAGAACCCCAAAGAATACATCCAAACTACATGGGAATATTTTTTCCTAATTCTTATCAAGGTATATTGGAAGTATTTTGAGGATCATTCTCATCACCCATCGGTCCTGACCGCTTTACATCGATTCACCCCTATCCTTCATGACATTAAACTCTATGATATGGGACTATATGAGTTTGGATCTCTATCTCCTGGATAAGGTATGTTGGAAGCCTCCTAGGGTATCTTCCCAAACTAGAGGTAGGACGTTGTAGATCCAATTTTTGGGACCCACATCTCTGGTATGCCCCCGGGATTTAAACCCACAACTGGGCTACTAACCACACGTAAGCCCTAATATGACATTGTGTCATTATCGTATGCATACACCCTGATTCCATCCATCATCTAGAATAACATGGAATTTTATTACCTACCATGAGGATACGTTGGATGCATCCCTATTGTTCAAACCCATAATCCATGTCTCATCATGGTCTCTTCGTTAAGCCTCTATGTTTCAGGTAGTTTGTGCCCCAATCTGATGGTTCCACTTCATCCAGGATCCATCCATGCATCCATTTTCATGGTCCACCACCAATGGTTTGACATACCCCACCGAACTACATGGACATTGATTCCCCATCACAGGGATATGTAGGAATCTTTTATGAGGTTCATGCTCAACATCACTACTGTCATAACGTCGGATCCACATCATTCTCTATCCACATCACTCAACCATCCATATCCATCACGATTCATACTCGGGCAACCACATCCTCGTGAGATCATGTCACCCACATCCTCGCTGCTCTATGAAAACATCTTGTTTCTAACCATGCATAAGACCAACAAAATATGTATCCATCCAACCAAGAGCACTCCTCTTGCAGTGAGCTGTCATCCCCGTGTACGGCCCAACAATGTATCTGGGTCACTGTCCTCTATGCACACCCTGATTCATCATTTCTTTTAACTACACGGGTCTGATCCATATCCCCCAAGATATGATACATAGTAATCCTCCCTATGGTTCAATCTTGGCTAATGGAATACTCTAGAATCAACTTTATAGGGTGCCAGGTATCCCTGAATTTTTCTTCATTAGACATCTTGACCTTCCCATCTAGTAGGACTCTTATGTGATCCCTCTTGTGGCAGCACCCATTCTATTCACTCCCATAAGTTGTCTGATTAGTCTGATCTATCTCTTTATGATGTTAAACTCACGACATACCCTTTTTTACAAGTTATGCAAATAAAAACCTCTGAGAGATTCCTATGATTTAAAAATCCCCGCAATATATGTGGGACGCCTTGGGCTTCCATGCACTTGAGAAGACTTGTATTAAATTTATGAAACCCATATGCCTCATTGTTTCAACATCCAGACATTCTAGAGATGTCTAAAGTGACTACTCCTCGATGGAAGGTTTCTTCCCTGACTATACCAGTTGTAATATTCTACATAATCCATGAACATAACCAGAATCCACAAAGTTTTATCACTAGGAAGAATTTCAATAACAACATCTTAATCATTTTGGGATACCTAGAGTAGCTGATGAATTCTGAGGAGGAATCCATTGAAGGGGGAACATACATCCCATTATCCTATTTTGATAAAATAGAAAACATAGCTAAATAAGGGACGAATTCCACACACCTTTTAAAAGAGGTAATGCAGGGAAACAATCATCACGTCCTCCATGGACGGATGCATTCCACGAGGAAAATGTCATAAATAGAAATGGTGATCCCAAAAAGAATCTCTTTTAATCAATGTGGAGATTTGTAGAATTTTAGAAATCAGTGGATAAGCATTTCACTAGATCTACTTATTCGGTTCTAGGTCACAGAAAGTAAATAGGGGTTCTGGTGGGAAACTCACCAGATATTGGGGCTGTTGAATGTTTCTCATCCGGGATTTTGACATTGAAAGCATTGATCCTTATTGCCAAAAATGGGAGATGGAACGGTCCTAGGGAACTAAATTTCACTTTATTTATTTCAATGAAAATGGTTGACTCTTACAACTTTTAAAGACTCAAGCTATGACAGTAAACCTATCACCACCCAACCCCCTATACAGGGTTCGGGGAATCACCAACATGGAAATACCTTGAAGCCACATTTCTTCTACGATGACCTTCACATCAATGGATGTTGGTCACCCACAAACCATTTCACATTGTGAACATGTTCGTCGGAGGGTGATTAACGACCTCATTAAAATATATGATGGTGAAGGGATTATCCCAACCTGGGATTTGGTCGGACATGTCCTAGAGGATTCTAAGCCTCATCATCACTACTTCCCCCAAGGGCCATTCATGGATCCACTACACCCCACACTATCCGAAAACCATTCCTGGAACCTCTATCTACCGATCATTGATGATTCCCTCCCCTATGCCAATAATGTCAGGTATGTCTACACAAATCCAGTTGTAATCTCCTCTTGGGGGCCGCCAAGGAGGGATCCCTCTAGGCCTTGTCTGCGCCACCACCCGACCCCACAGGATGAGGATCAGGTGAGTTATAATCATTCACCACCATCTTCAGACTGGTTATCCATATGCCAATGTCGGTTTTAAGATTAGGAGGACGCCTTCGAGGGTGCATCATCATCAATGGCTAGCATGGCACATTCCACCACCGATGTATACCAGCAATACCTTGTTTACACTGAAAAAGGGAAAGTATACTCCCAACATAGATCAAGGCCACAACGACCCCCTATCCAGGATGGGATGATTATCCTTATTGTTGACATAGGAGGATTCTTCCATGGTCTAACCTGAAGTGATGATATCTATTACAGAGGTCCTCCCCATGCCACCACCAAGGAGAGTGCATGGCCTCCCTGCTCCCATGATAATTATCGAGGTCCTCTCCACACTACCATCAATCTGAGCGAAGGTCCTCCCCACCGGAATGACATCATGCATGAAAGTATCTTCTACACATTTGACCTCATGAATGGAGTCATTCCTCCTACCATATGGCTCTGATGTGATGGTACTCCTCATCCCGACAATTAGAGAACTGGAGGTATGCCATTGCTTCATTGGAACCCAGCTCGTAGGTCTTCACCATGTTCAATTTGACCAATATTAAGGTCCCCCAATTATAATCACTACTAAGGGAAATATACATTGAGATATTTCCCATTATACTACATGTTCTAGAGGATTTCCTACCCTCTCTATCACTTCCCGTGGAGATTCCCTATTCATGTCATCTAGTGGACATAGAGGCCCTCTTCAAAAAAATTCGATATCTATCTGGGTTCCTCTTTCACCCCAAATCACCAATGAGGAATTCCTTTTTTCCCGATCAACTGTATGGATGAATGTATTTCTCATGTAGAAAACCTACCATTCCTGGAAGAACCATCCCGGTGTAGTAAGACAGGTCACCACCACCAAATAAAGAAGACTACAAAGTTTCAAACCATGATTAAAACCTATCTGCTTTTCGAACTCCATGTCAGAGGGTAATTCAATGATGAAACTGTCACCCTAATCTTTTTTGTCAGGGTTTGGAGGAGGAATGAGTTGAATAAACATAATCTATTAGCAAATCGAGGTCCCCTAGATCACCTCCTCCCTCCATGGATACATACATGAAGAGGATGATTTGGAATCTCTTTAGGGCTTCAACGTGCAATCATCCCTATTATTAATTAGGTAATTCTATACCTCAAGTAGAGATCATGGAGTGTTATTCTGGGGATAGATGGAGTATGAAAAATAGCATGGCCCACCATCCTTAAGAGTATCCCTTGCATGGGAAAAAACAATCTCCAGTCTTTCTTAACAGAATGTGGTGGCTCTGTCATAGCCTTTTTCGCAAGACATCCCAAAATGCGGCTTCTCATTCATCATACTCTATACCAGCTAGTCTAAATTCTATGCTGTCTGTATCAACGATGTTATTGTTCCTACATCCGCCCCCAGTTGATGAATGGGGAAACCATGTCCGGAATTTTGATTTTGAACTAAAGAGCTTGTGGTACATCCTTAAAGCAGACCATTTCCCAAAGATGTGTTGGCCAATTGAAACCAAAAAATTAAGTGCACCAGAATCACATACCCTGGAAGAAGTCTCATGTTTTATCCTAACTTCATTGGTGACACACTTCCTTATATATTATTACTGAGAGGATTTCCCCAAGAGTTATGCACACTTAGAATTTATTGGTCATCAATGGAATATGGTCGAATTGGTTGTGCTACCTATGGCACAACATCCTGAGTTGCTCAGTCACCATTGGACCCTCTTGGAGTGGTGTGTCCAAATCATTAAATTGTTCTGTTGGATTACCAAGGAGGCTTCCCCCAAGGACCAGTTCCATAGTTGGGGGCAATATGCTACCCTACATTTTAGTTCATTATAGTTCCGGCCTGACTTTCCATGTGATATTGAGGATATGCCTCCAGGTAAAGTCGTGATTAACAAGACCGTCCAATCAGATGGAGAAAATGGGATAGAGAACCTTGAATATAACATACCCCATGGAGGAGTTCAATTCCTATTAGACCAATTGGGAAGAGTTACTTTTTAGATAAATAATTTAACGGGTCTTCCCATACCTACCATGTCTTCTTCCCTTGGGTTTAATCCCAATATAGGAAAGTAGCATCATAGGGTTGTCAAATGCTCTAACCCATATGGATCATTGCAAAAGTGGGAAGATGACACTGAGATGGTCACATTACATCAATAGCTCAAAGGGAGAAAGAATATGGTTGATAATCTTCTCGTTGAGAATGCTATGGAATGACCACCATATAATGGTAATCCTCCACCGAGATGCAGTGGTAGGTACACACTCCCACAGACAAGTTGATCTCGAGTGACATCGACCATCATGCCCACATTGACAACATAGAGTCTATAGATTATGGAAAGAGGGTCTGGTATGCCTCTCAAAATCTAGTTAAAGTGTGCGAAGACTCATCTTTGGACCCAATTCAGGCTCCCTATATCGCTCCATATGTCATCCCACTATCAAATCCATGAGCCGATGGCCCGCCTTATCAAGATGAGGAACCTTCCAATGACTTGGTGGTAAAGGATATTTGTTAATATGGGATGGCCCACTGATATTATTGAACGAATGTTCTCATCACTCATCTAGATGCTTTAGAAACTCGATAAGTGAAAATTCTGCCTGATGGCAAGACATATCCATCATGGGAGGATGATATTCCATCACCCATGGTTTTCAAAACCATAAATTTCCACTTTTAATGGGGCAGGTGATTAGCTATAGCATCTATCCCACTTCATCTAAAGATGTGGACCCATGCCAGGAACTCCAGTGTAGTAAGAGGTTTCCAAACTCTGGTGTTTCTCACAAACATTGGAAGGACTCCCATTTGTCTCGTACAACCAGCTACCCATTGGGTCAATAGCCACCTAGGAAGATCTTGGTAGGGAGTTTCTTTACCAGTTCAACTATGCCACTCAAAAGATAAGTATTTAAAAACTTTTCATGTTTCTGTAGAGGCTAAATGTGAATGATGGATACTTCTTCGCTTGGTGTAATTGCCTCACCCACTCCATTGATATGCTGATGACACAGGGACAACTGTTGACAATGTGTTTAGGGAATTTCATAACTGAAATGGTCCCCTCCCTCATGACTCAGAATTACCCTGATGGATTTTAATATTTATCTCACAAATATCAGAGTCCGAAGGAATCCTTGAATCAATCCAATCAGTCTTGCCCATTTCCTCCAATAGTTTCTATGAGAAGTACCTTTAAGGCTAAGATCGTTGTGGTAGGCCAAATAAAGACCACCTAGAAGATGGATTTATTACCAGTGGAGACACCTCCACATAATCATAGAGACCCACCGCCTCAGGCTCAACATCCAGTTTAGCAATTACTCCCTATGAATCGGTATGATTCCTGGTGTAACAAGACACCACAGGTGGCAAAATTATTCATACTGCATGACAATGAATGTCACAACGATGGTGAGTGGTAGCTTGTTTCCAACTGCAGGTCCCAAAAATATGATGAATGGATGGAACGTAATGCAGTATCATATGACCATGGTACTATGAATTCATGATTGAATTGGATCAATCATTTAGAATTCACTATTTCACCAGTAGAAATTTCTTTATCATCATTGTCAATGCATTCCTCCTTCCAGAATGGAATGAATTGGCATTGCAAGGGGAAACAAATCACTTTGCTGATTTCATCATCATCCGGAATAATCAATGACTTCATTCCCCTAAATATATATATTACCCTAAGAATCAATCTAGTGCTAGAGGGATCCACAATTGGATACCAATGGGGTGCTTTGGATAATACCATGGAGCTGATAAACCCCATTATGTTTTCCTATGATGAGGAGTGTCAGACAGACCCCCCTAACATCCCCAGTTGTTGCCATCATTGACAGAGATTGGGTTATGTGGGTCATAGGGATGCCTCAATCAATACTTCCAGCCAAACTATGCATGCCACTGAAACCATAAAATATTTCCAGCATAGTACTCAACATGAAAATCCTTCTCATCTGGTGTCACCAGGTCCGCCTTCTCCACCGTTTGTGCTACATGATCAGGTGGAACCACCGTGACCATGATACAATCAGCCACGTAATATTATGTATTTTCACCAGTCATGTATCTCTCATGTGGTAGTTGCTCCACAAATTTCAACTAGTGAACATATTGACATTCCCAGCACCAGTAGGCAGCCGGGTTAGTTAGAAGGGCTCGTCATACACCCTGACACATCACATCCTCCTATCAAGAGAATTTCATGCTTGGATCATATGAATGATATTCACAATCAATATTCAAGTATTAATGGGAGGATATATATCATTGTGGCTACTCATTTGTTATATGATATGAGATATTACCTTTTTGAGGCATTAAGAAGCCCCCATCAGTTCGAGATACAGGTTGCAGCTGTAGAAGCCTTCCAAACTGAGTCAACCGAGCATGAAAAATGGCAGGCCATCATCTCTTTCTCCAGAGAACATTAAGGCTATCACATAAAGGGTATAATTCGCCCAATATAAATCATTGGCCACATTAATTTCATGGAGGTTCATCATTCGGTTGTTGACAATGTTTCTGGGATCAAACATTTCATGACCCCGAGGCTCCGAAACATTAGATCGACCGAGGATGATTTGAGCCTTTCTTGACTGAAAATTCAAGGTTACAAAAGGATGAAATAGACACTAGTTGGAATGATCCATATGAAGACCCAGTTTGGTGTCTCGATAGACATTAATGATTTCATGGTTGTCTCCTAAGTCACCACCTACAATGCCTTTATGGGTAGTCCATGGATCTACCTGCATTTGGTGGTCCCCTATTCATACCACCAATGCCTTAAGTACTCCATTAATGGACAAGTATGTATATTTAAAGTTGATGTGTCTACCTTTTCCTCATTTGATTTTTTCTATCTATATGTCGACTATAACTAGATAATGTACAAGAAGATTCAAGCTAGTGAGGTTTAACCTGCTACGGCTGTGATAGACCTATGGAAAGACAGAGATGATTCCTTCATATTCTAGATCCATCGATTGGAGGACACAACTATGGATTTGGGGAAATGATTTTTTTTCACTATAATGAGGGGTAAAAGAATTACCATGTGTATGGGATGATAGAGGATCACCTTGGATTCCAACATAAATAAGCCTCAGGTGATCCCATATCCCCATACCCCCATAAGATATTGAGATGTCCACCACATGGCAATTTCAATACGACATACTTTATAGTTTCACTGGGATGGGATAAACCAGCTCCTACCAATGTTCCAATATTTTATTTGATATCATCAAGTGTGTCCCCATGGGCCAAATTCAAGATGGGATTTGGTCTACAACTTTCATATTTATGGTTTCAGTGGTACATGAGTCACCCGATGCGGTGTCTGTCACCGCTCAGGATACCACTACTATCCCATCACGATATATTAATACTAATGAATCAGTTCACACTAAGGATACCTACTCTATGAATGAATAATAATATTTGGAGGATGACCCCCTGCATTCGAGGTGGGTTTCTCCACCACAGTTGATTAATTGGTATAAGTGAACCTTAGTAACATGAAGGATCTGAAACCCGCATTTATATGCATGACAATGATTGTCAAAAAGAAATAGTTAAGAATGAACCTCCTGAAGCAGAATCATGATTTATTTTCCTAGAGTTATTATTCGATTCACAGACTAGATCCCCAAGTCATCATCCTTCACCTCAGTCTTCCATAAAATCATCACGGGTTCAAACGGCCTCCCAAAATGATGCACCATTCTCATGATGTCGTTGTCAAAACTAAGGTAGATAAGCTCAGCAGAACCAACTTTTCCAAGGAGTTAAACTAGCCTAGATAGAGAGCTAACATAATTACCTTCATGAAGAAGAATTAATAGTTACGAGTATGCATCTTCTCCAGGGATGTCAACTGCAACTGTCCAAATGAGGATTTTCCCTATCCCATGACAGAACTGTTGATTGATTCCACTATGGTGTTCCAGGCTATCTCCTTCCTGGATGGCTATTAAGGGTATAACCAAATACAAATGTCCCCCAAGGAGGAAGAGTCTACAATATTTATGGTACAATAATGTAATTTTTCTACCAGGTATTGTTCTTCGGTATAAAGTATGTATTTAACACCTATCAATGTTCCATGCATTAAATATTTAAGCTGGACCTCAAGAAATTAGTGGAATGATATGTCGATGATTTGGTGGTCAAATCACGCCATCATGACCACCATATCAATGATCTTGAGAATGTGTTAGGCTTCCTCTAATCCTACCACTTGAAGCGGAAACCTTTGAAGTGTTCTTTTGGGTTCACCTCAATAATATTTCTATGATTCATTATATGATATAGAAGAACCGAGATCAATCTAGAGAAGATCAAGGCCATCATCCAGATTCCCCTTCCGAGAAACATTCAGGAGATTTTAGGAATTCAAGGACACTTAACAAATATACTCCGATTCAACGCAAATCTGGAAGGCATTTGAAATCCATTTTTCCTACTCCTGATGAAAGGTTTTGATTATCAGTGCGATGAGGGGTGTTAGACCACCATTGAGGATATTAGGCAATTCCTATTACGGCCTCTGGTTATGATGCCACTAGTTTCTGGAAAGCAGCTGGTTATTTCTATGACCGCATTGGAATGATCACTCAACACCCTTATCAACCAGAATTACAATTAGAGAACAGAGAACAGTTTATAATAACGCAGCCACATGATCCTCAATAAAGATACTATATATTAATCTATTTAGAAAATATCCCTCGTGCTGGTACTGACACTGTAGCAATTATGTAACTACCTAAAACATCATGAGATATAGCTAGTGTCCTAAGGGGATACACTGAAGTACATTCCGAACCAGCCCATGTTGATAGATCATCATTCTCGGTGGGCAGTGATCCCTTAGAATATCGACATCATGTTTCCCCTAGAATTCCATTAACGGACATTCGTGGTAAAAATTCATTGTCGACTATCCATATCCCACAGACCAGTCTCTGGTTCATGTTTTTCTAAATTATGGAATCATCTCAGTAATCCATGTCATTCTGTGTTGTAAAATTCACTTTTGTGGTGAATCCCAATGCCATTCCAATAGAAGATTCAATGACCCCCGACACAACAGATTGGGCCTGGGTATTGTATGCATCATGCCCGCACAAACTGTTCTACCATATTCATTACTATTTTAATAAGGATGTACCAACAATGATCCAAAATCTTAGGATCTCATAACTATTCTCGAGATGGACCTCGAGATCGATGTTATTATCATACATGTGAATGGGTACTTTGATGTAGTCATCAAACTGTTCAATGGTGACTACTTCGTTGGGAATCTGGAGCATGTACCATTGATGGAACATACCATCCAATTGACAACATGGTTACCATATCTGATAGTTGTAACTGATTACCCTCATTCACACTGTGGTCATGTCAATCCCTTGGCCATCTTGGATGAATCTCCTACAGAACAAGACCAAGATGATTTGATTTTTCATGTAGTGCATCAGAGGGTCATCACTCCCATCACTCTATATGATGATGATATCCCATAGGTATGCCACCATACTTCTTGATTGTCCATGTTAGAACCCCCAATACACCTGCTGTAGTTTTAGAGGTGAATCTCGACTAGAGGACCACCTTTATTAAGTATGTCTAGTATGTAAATATCCCAATGGATTAAGCTAAGCGCGAATGAATCCAATGCCACGCATTATAGTTTACCAACAAGAGTGGTCCCAATTTTGAGCATATCCTCTACACATGTTGACTTTAAGGGATTCTACTATGTTTTATTTTGGGATGTGATATTTCTAAATTCATGTATGTAGTTCATTCTGGTTCTTGGAGGGCTATCAAATCGGGCAGAATCTATATAACAAAATCTAGAGATTGTGTTATTTTCCCCGCCACGATACATGACTGTATCATTATTTCGAAGAGGTACCATGCATGAAAATGCATGATAATTTTTTTATTGGCCACAAGAGCCTCTCCAGCCTACCAAGTACTATTGGCACATTGAGGCCTAGGGACTCGATGTCGTGGGACCATATCTACCGGCAACATCCCGCTAGTGTAGGTTCATCCTCACTACTACGGATTTCATTTCCAAATGGGTAGATGCAGTTCCAATCATTGAGGCCATGGCCAGTTCTATTATTTAATTTGAGATCTCCAATATCATCTACCAATTTGAAGTCCCTCAAACCATCCTCACTCATAACATCACAAACTTATAGTAATCTGAACTAAAAAAAGTTGTCTTCCATGTACAACTTCTCTTCCAACCACAAATCTTGCTATCAATTCATATATAATGGATATATTAAAGGAATTCAACAATACACTCTCTAACATTATGTAGAAATTGGTTGGTCATAAAATGAAGAGTTGGATGGATAAACTCTCCAACTATCTTTCGACTTATCAGATGAAGAATCGTAATTCCACTAAGGTCACCCCATATTACATGGTGTACCGAACAGAGGATGTCATTCCCATCAAGATTTATTTTCCATTATTTATCATATCTATTTACGATCAACCGACACTATATAATGTTAATGAGATATGTCTGGTAAAACATGAAATGATCAATAAGAATAAGCATTGTTCCCTTTATAATTAGGAGAGGCATCAGAAGAATATGGACAGATCATACAACAATAATGCGTTCCTCCTCTCTTTATTACGAGGTGGCATGGTATTGGCCTTCAGAACTCCGATGATACCCGACAGGTAACCAGTGATGTTGGACACCAAGTAGGAAGAATCTTACATCATTAACATGGTTTACCCTAATGGAGCGTACTCCCTGGTTACCATGGATGGTGATCAGATCACACCTCCCACAAACGTCAAGTCCAACAAAAATTTCATTTCTTGAGTGACCATCTTTGGTCTTTCATCTTAGTCACATGAAATTAAAATGAACTATTCGTCCAAATTGAAGGATATTAAACTACCCACCACTCATCCCGCAAGATGATAAACTAAAAAATGTTCTCACCTCTATGACAATAAACTGATATCTCCCGACATTCTCATCCTGGATGGCACTAAACTACACAATATCTCAAGAAGTACGATTGGATTGACTTCTAACCTCATGGGATACAAAAAATAATATTTGGATGCTTAATATTGGAGTATAACCCAAAATTCATTCATTTACTACCCCTTGGGAATAGTTCTCTTGGAGGATCACACACAATTTAGTGTATAATTATTTGGCTACCAGGTTTATGATGATAGCAACATGTGCCCCTCCCATTATTATATTCTCCCATGTCCTCATTGGAAGATGTTAAATGGCATGGCCCTTTTAGAACAATGTGTAGCTTGATTCCCATCCTGATGGTATATGTAGGAATGCCCACGAATTTCATTTGTAGGCCCAACAAAAAACATTAAGATGACCTTTGGGTCCAACACCTTGGCCCAAATTCCCATCAAAATGCATGGTGTGGTGTGGGATTTTCTTGCATCCTTTTACATTGGGTTTTTCATGACCTCACTATGTATTCCTCTCTTTGGAGATCTCCATTTTTATTACCCCACACACATGACATTAAATTGGTAATATATGATTCTCCCTCTATGTCCATGAACTATGATAATACATGCACTTGTTTCATGATGTTAAACTGCACGACATCTCAAAAACAATGCATGGCTTCATTCCCATCCCCAGGGAATACATAGGAATTCCCATACATTTTGTCATTGGGTCTATCCCTATTTCTTAAAATCCATTTCTCCCTTCCAAAAACTTGTCCTAAGTCCTCTGACGAGGGTATGTGGTTTGGTGTTGGCATATTCCCTAATTCTCGTCGGGTTTTCAATAGCTAACCTACGTACATCTCTCCTGAATGCTTTCTTTTCCCCTATCATCCACTCATATTCTCAAGTCATCTTCTCTCAGATTGGGTCCATACACCCTCTTTGAAAACTCATTAATGTTCTTAGAAGATCTCTAGATTAGGACCTAGATTGTCAGACTCTACATAGACATGTTTTCTCATACACTCATGCTACATGTTCCCCAATATTTTAGAATTAATCATCTATCATATTCAAAAGGACCCCCGAACGGTTTGTATTCAAGTCCTTAGGACTCTCCTACCATCTCATGGAAAAATCCATGAAAATTATTTTAAGAAAATATGATATATGTCACACGTTGCATGTCCGGTCAGTGGTCGATGCTCAGTTTTTTGTTCCCATTTCAGGCCACAAGATATAGCTGTTGTGATTCAAACTCAATCAGTAGTCATCCTACACCATTATTCCAACCCCATTAAGCCTTCAATATTGGTTGCATGATTCACATCATCTTCCAATCCATCATGTCCAAGTGGAATTTCTACACTCTTGGTGATATCCGTTTGGGTTAGTTTGCATGTTAGGGTGATGAATCCACGATGTGGGGTCATTAGTTGCTCCACACCACTTCCCCTATATTTATATTACAGTTGTTTTGATGACATTATCATCCCATATTTCCTAAACTAAGCATAGATCACATGGTCTGAGGGATTGGATAAAGATTACGCCCAATGGATGATTTGTACTTCTATGGTACATGTTCAAAAAACATAAACTAAGATCTCTTCATGTACTTATCATATGATGTAAAACGTGACGACATCTTCAAAAACTACATATAGCTTGATTCCCACCATTATCGGATACATAGGAATGCCTAGACATTTATCTTCTGGTCCCGCTCTGGTCCCGGTAATTACAACTTACATTCGTCCTTTTTTACATGAATCATATAGGCTAGTGTGATGTTGAATATGTGGGCTTATGTCCTTATTCACATCAGGTATTCTTTATCACACCATGCAAATTTCATATAGAACCATTTTATTCCTTATTCATTCAATCCATAGGAAACTAAATGATATCCATGCCCCACACAACATTTAACTAATGTGTCTTTTCTGCATGAGGTTAATATGCATGGTTTGGTCCTATCATTTGACCATAAACTATGATACTATCATCGTTGCCGCACAAAAAAATTTGGAACCACCTTGTGGTGTCCTATCATGAGGCCACATTATGTTTTGTATCAGTCATCGACTAAGCCTTTTGTCATGTCCTATATATGTCTTGATTCTTCTATAGACACCATTATTCTCTATCTTAGGCTTGTATCTTCACAAAAAAAACTCACATTCACTCTAATAAAAAAATATCCATCAAATACTGCTTCATTTAGTCAGTGTGCCAGACCTACACGATAGTGTTGTCCCAAAAATTGGTAACCCACCTTTTTCATAATCCAAAAATAAATATGGCTTGATTCCCGTCATAGTGGTATATTTAGGAATATTGGAGTACATTTCCTCAGGCTGAATCCATTGTTCATTTTTGGTCCCTCAACCTAAAATTTCTCCAGGAAGCACATGGTGTGATACAAACTCTTACGGTCCACATTTACGTAGGGAATGTACCACACTGCACATTTTCTATCTGGGTAATCACATCCTCAACACATGACAATAAACTATGGTTCTACCCTAAACTTGTTTAGGATGCCACATTATAATTTTTGGAGGTATATATTTATTCTCCAAAGTGTATTCCCCATTATTGCATTTGATCCTGAACACAGTGTGATAAAAAACTATAGATGGAATGATTCCAATCCTAATCGGATATGTAGAGACACTCAGGTGTTTCCCCTTGGACCCAGCCATAGGGTCATTTACCAACTGGACACTCGGTCCTAATCGAGGTAATGTCACTATGACTTTAAACTGTTAGCCTTGGTCTAGAAAGCTTGACCTCAAATCAATGTCCCTATATCCTCACCATAAAACGTTAAAACTACATATATATCAACCTCATTTTTATTGCATAAAACTGCATCCCATTCTAACTTCTCCACAAGGAGATCCGTTTATGAAATGTTTGTTATCTCATATCGGAAGAATGCACTCACCTAATGTGCATCATCACGGTGGAATAATTTCATGAGTGTTGGACTTCATTCGAACCACTCATCACTCAACCCTCCACGCATTGTGTTCAATTTATTTGAATCCTCATCCTATTTCATTCCTGAAGGAACCCCATTAACAGTACAGATGCCGAGCCTATTGTTGGACTACTATCATGGGCAAACATTTTGAAAGGCTAGAGTTGATAATTTGAGTCAGGACCCATGTTTCGAACATGTTCAGAAATCGGCCCTCACTTGTTGTCCCCACTTCAGGCTAATGCAATAGGGATACTGTTTTTTGAATATTGTTAAAAGTAATCCTCCATTTTCATGGAACCCCTATAGTATTCTGGATTTTGGGTATCATGATTCATATTTTCCACTCTGTTCCATTCAAATTGATTCCAACGCACCTGACATCATCCCACTCGTGCACGGGAGCACATTGGAAAAGTATCAATTTAGTGGTTCTGAGGACACTATTGCTTGTTCAAGTCTCCCCTTACCATTTAAAATACTCTAGGTGGTCATCTTGACCCCAGGTTTTTGATGTTCACCTAAAAACCTCGTACAAAAAGTTAAATATTGTTTATTATTCTATTGTTTCTTACACCAGGAATGAACCAAGTGACCTTAGTGACTGTTTGCTAATAAATTCAAAATTTTGTTTGGAATTAATTAAAATAAATAACCATGAAAATAATCAATCCATTAATGAAATTAGAAAAAAAAACAAATAAGAATTAGATTATGAGTTCAAAAAAATATGGCCCTTAGGGATTAATGCCAATAATGAATTGCTCCAGTGTTTCCTCCTTATAGATCATAGCCTCTAAGGCTACCTCCCAACACCCTAAAATATCTCTATTAATTAGTGTCATCAAATTTTAAATCATTATCCTTGGTATACACTCACGCCTCCTCATCTTGGATAATAATAATTTGGAAACTCACCTCAACTACATGCTCCTAGAAATCCACCAATGGGGCCCTCAACTGTTTAATGATTTTAGAATGGCTTATGATAAACGATGCTATTTCATTTTATTTCTCATCAAGTAATTAGACTTATTTATTATACATAATGAAATCATGTGTATTCTCTAATTCCCTTTTTCAATGAAAAATATCAGAGAGTTTTCTACTCTCCCACATTTTCTTAGTCATATAATTGTTGATAAATATATGAATACGTGAGAGTACTCCCCTCATGCACACAGAAAGCGTAGGCAGGAGAAATGTGACCACATCAAGCTTATCCATTATGACTTTTACTAACTAAGAAAGCATTGGATTCACTTCCATGCCTTGTGCAACATCATATAGATCACCTCAACAAAGTCTATTTCAGAATAGTCCATATCTTTAGAGTATGCAGGTATGTAGTCTGGAAAAGCAACAAGGAGTTCAGTAGTATGGTCCTCCTCTACAATTAATTCTTATTCAGTGACATAACCTTTACTAGCCTAGAGCTCCACCCTAGCAACATTATCACCCATGATTGCAGCCTCTAGATCTCCGAGTAATAGAGTGGGGAAATCATGAATAGTTGTCTCTTTAGGATCTAGTGTAATCAATGGTAGGTCTCCTACAAACCTTCCAGACTCGATGTTTTTTTGAGCCTCCAGTCTTGAAATCGCTTTGTTGGGAATCAATATGTTGGTAAGCCGAGTTTCCCAATAAAAGATGATATCCAATAAATGTAATTACTTACATGAACCAAGTGTAGTGGTATCTAGCCCATGTGTAATGGTGGGAGACAACACAACAAGAGATCCCTTGGTACTTGTTAGCTCAATCACAATAACTAATTCCTTCGGAATGTTGATTATGGTGGAAAAATCAGAGGTTTCTACGTAATCCATTCTTTGGGGTTCATCACATACCACTACAACCATAGCTGATTTATCGCCTTGCTCAGTTCAGAACATTGACTCATGAAGATGTTTTTTACATCTATGGGTACCTCTTCATCCATGATAGGTAAGGTATATTGGAGACCATATTCAATGTGCTATTAATCAGTGAAGAGTTTGGTCAGTTAGTTCTAATTGTGAAACGAGAAATTCTAGTGGAGACAAGAGAAAACATTTTTACCTCAAGATACTCATCCAATTCTTCACCAGAGCATGAAATTTCACAACCCTCATTTTGGATTCACTGTAAATATATAGTTTATGAAATTACTTCACCACATATTCATTCAACCTCTTCCTCCTCTTCATCTTCTTGTATTTATACTCTTCATTCGCTTCCCATTCCTCTTATTCTTCCTATCATCTTCATCATTAGATGGAATCTTTTCTGGGTCATGTTTTTAGTAAAGCATCACTTTCACCAGGATATGTGGCTCTTCATACCTCCATTTCTAGCATGCATACATATCCCTAGCTATCAGGTATGCATGTCGGTGAGACACATTACCCTATTTGCAACCTTGATGCACCTTATGTCTGGAAAGTCGATCTCGGTACACACCAAACATCGCCACATCTCTTCAGTAGAAGTAGATTTTTCTAACATCTTATAGAAAGACAATTGATATGTGATGATAGCATCAGTAGTCGGCATTAGTAGGTGCCTGATCTGCTTCCCAATAAGATCCCCAACTGGCCCATGAGGTCGCCCAAAAGACGACCCCTCCACAGAAGGAAGAGGCACATTCTTCCTTGCGAGGCTCCCACCAATGAAGTGTCAACCCATGTCAATGTAGTTACCTAGAAATTTATTTTTCTAACCAATCCTGCAACACCCCATTTTTATCTTCTCTCTTCATGATCCACAGTAGCTGGTTTTTTATTCCAAAAGTGATTCCATAAAATCGGCTCGAGGTATTTTTTTTCCAATGGTTGGCATACTCTATTGATAGGCCATCACTAACATTGATAGTGGGAGAGTAATGACTTCATCTAGGTATGTAGATCTGAACATTATCCATAGTTGTAATGGAATGAATGGATGTCTCTCTTCCTAAGCCTATGTGTATACATTCTTTTTCATCTGCTTCATGCACCCAAACTTCCTAGAAATCCTGGTTGGCACATATGATTCACAAAATGTTTTTCCATTGATCAATAATTCCACCACACTACCCCTAATGATTTTCAGGTATTCTCTCTTCTTCAATGGGACCTATTGATCATCTACCATCACACCAAATGAGACATAGAATGGTTTAATGTCAAAATATTATGGCATCTGATCTTGAGCGTGATCCCATCTTTACTATGAGCTAGTGGGAGGACTCCAGTAATGTTCATGAGGGGTGGAATCATACCGTCACCTATAGGGATAGTAGAATTCTCGATATCATACCTACCACATTGGTCTGGGACCCATACATGAAGGATATTGAATGTCCCACATATCCTTCTATGAAAACATCCACTTAAGATGCATCCTAAAATACTGTATCGCTTGGCTAGTATGGGAACACAATGATTAACATTGTTGTTTGCCTCCATGATCTTGACCATCAATAGCATTCCTAGGTGGACCCCCATCCTTGTGTCCCACACTTTCAACAACCACTCACTCAAAAAATGCATTAAGTAACATGACATATCATACATTCAGGTCCATAATTTCATTTAGGATGAATCCACAAGATCAATACTTTGTAGCTTCCAAGACCATCCAGTATGATATCACATTTCCCCTCAATGATGTGTTCAGGCACAAATTCCCCCGGCCTAGCATTTTCACATCCTTGTCTTGGATCAGAAACAGACTAAACCATCTCAGAGAGGATATATCCTTCCGATAATTTTTTTCAACTTCTCATTATCCAGTGCCAGTAGGTGAATTGTCAAGGTTGGGGTGCACATATTATCCCCCCAGTCATTCCTTATTAGTATGAAATAATCATACTTGTACCCCTACAAGAAGATTCCACCAATATAATGGATATTCCAAACAGTAATAGATACCTCCAAATGGTGGAGGTATAATGTGTTGGTACCAGGAGACCACCAGTTGAATAGATCTAGTACAGGGTCCTAATGCTGGTAGATGTTAAATGGTGATGTCCAAACAGCATAAAAAAGCACGATTGACCACAACTCTTCCCTAAACACCTCACATGTCTAGTGTACACAAGATTCCCATGCCCATTAACATTTGAAATTACCCCCATACATAATGTCACAATCTTGAAAACCCTTTGTCTCATCAGTAATACTGATTCCAAAAGTGCTCACATAATGATTTGGAGATTCTTGGAGAACCAGATCACTTCCAACAACAGACATAGTCTTCTGATTCAGAACGTAGATGGTTGTGTTCTTTGTTTCCCTGGTGGGATGGCCATTTTTTGTGATGTTGAACTGTTGGAAACTATCCTCATATTTCACACATGACTGCAGTGTATCAGTTCCAAATCCTAGCATCAGTACCTCATACGTAATGCAAATGTTCCATATCGGCAGAAAATCACTTAGGGTGAAATCATTTTGTTCTTTCATAATCATGCCAAAAACCATTTTATTTTCAGATACAACCCTCCTCGCAATAATAATATTGGGGTTCGTGATCATATGAGTTCTCCTTGCAGCTTCGGTAGCCTTCCTCTAAGCATCAGTCTATTGATCATCCATTTCTATTTGGTTTTAAAAAACCCAATTGGTAGTGTGTGAATGAACGGGGTAATGGCACACAAGAAAGCCTATTTCATGCAAGAATAGTATTAAAAATTGGGCGTGTAGAAAAAGTTATGGTGTCATGAATGTGGTTGAGTGTGCACACTAATCTCAGAATCTTTTGTGAGAATTTGCGAGTGGATGTGGACCTTTTTCGCGTAGGAGATCCAAAGAACATGTCATGCATTAATGTAAATGTGGGGACCTATGGGGCCCTCAGTGTATTTATAGGTGTGTACAAAAACTTTTGTGCACGCAAATGTGTTTTCTGTGACAAAATGTAAATTTTTCACGCACCAAAAGTGTGCTCTAATTCTCATCATGTCCCTCAGAATCTGACCTTTGGGTCCCCATTTAGCTTTTATTCTAATGGTGGGGATTTTGATAATGTTGTATTTCTAATAGGGCCATGAATTGAAAATCTTACGAAATAAAATGGAATTTTTATAATCCACCGAAAATTCTGTGATTCACTAGGGAGTTCCGTAGAAGAGTTAAGGGGTGTGCACAAGATTCGTTGGGGTGCACAAACCATTGTCTTCCGAATATGATGTCATATGATGGTTTTAATGATGACCATCCATAAACGCACCAAGGCACTAGCTCAATGGAATAATGGTAGGCACCCAAGATTCTTTTGGGCATGGAAACCCATGTACTCCCAATGCGACATCAAATGATGGTTTCTGCGGAGACTATCCACTAACCCGCTAAGTCACTAGTGTGAATGATGAATGGTAGGTGTGCAAGATATCCTACGTCACACAAACCGTTATGTACCCAATTTAATGTCAAAATGATACCTTCATATAATCGTCATCAAACACCTGACATGGAATGGATCTGAAGGAATGGATTCATATGCACATGGGTCCCTGCGGCGGACAAACCCTTACCCACCCAATGCGATGTCAAGTTGCAGTTTTCGTGCCGCCCCTCTTGTGTGCCACTGCTAATGTGTTCAGTTATAAATATTATCTTTACCCCCTCACTTCTATGATGGTTATAGAAGAAAAAATAACACTCTACCACGTGAAAGACACCGCTTCCTCGACTGGGCGAAAAAACTCCAATGCCACATGGTATTGGATCTAGCACGAAAGGTCTCCCAGGGGTACTCTTTCAGGTGGGCCCTCATTGGCTTTATATTCATCCATTTCTAATTACCATAAGTAATTTTTTCACAAAATATCCCTCTTGTCTGCATGTATCAATTTTCATAAAAACAGTTTGTGCTCATCTATTTGGTTTTCGCGCTACTGCCCCATCTGGTGTGCATCTACTCATTTATTACGATCCCCACCTCATTTTCTCAATGTGTCATCCTCATTATAAGGAACCATGTATGATCCAATATTCGGTTCGTCACCCCTTTCATGCCCATGCGTATCACGTATGGCTATCTAGGGTGGTACAATATGATTTCAAGTCCCCTTGGGCAGTGCATCATGTTGCGTTGCATAGCCTCGTGATTCATCCAATAGGCATGCTAATGGATATTGCTTCATTGGATTTCCACACTAACATGAGTCCCTCAATAGATCATTTTACAACACCTTATCACTATGGAATTATTGATTACTTACCTTCCCCAGATTTGGGTAGGTATCACTTATGTATGTCTTAAGGTTGCAAAGTGAACCCGCCTCATCCGAGCTGCATGGAATTAAACTACCAAGCACCATCTTCCTCAGTACATGACATTAAAATATGGAATTGCCACATGAATTATAAATGGGGTACCCAATCATGTAAATTATCCATGCCCACTAGCCACTATGGGAGTGAGATCTTCCTCACACAGAATGAGATCCTCATTACTATAGTGGAAACTATCTATGGGTAAGGGTAGCCATCCTGGTTTAATCCCTAATCCTTTCGTATAGGAAGTATAATCCTTTATCCTACTCTATTATCCCATGCCAAAAGACTATATGATATAGGGGAACATGGACCATGATTTCTCTATAATGATCACTATAGTATTTGTCTCCATGGGGCATCCATCATAGTCTATGTCCCAAAATACATCTCCCTCGACCGTTAACCATGTGTAAGCCCATTTTCCCTCTTTACGCAACTAACCAAGTGTAATCCCATATCTATCCCTTCAGAGATGCACCTTTCATGACATCATCGTTAGGTTTTTTCTACCTCTTTTTTCCCACACTGAGCATGACTCAAGTGGTATTAGAGTAAGAACTAACCATGACATCCTCCCTAGGAAGCCATCTCCAGTAAGCCCCAATCACCACTTCAAAAAAATGTGGACTTTGATCATTGTCTCATTCTGAGAAAGGTGTGTAGGAATCCTTTTTGAGGTTTAGGCCCATCAACCATCGGTCCTAACTGATTTAAATTTGTTCACCCTTGTCCCGAATGATGCTAAACTATATGCTATCGAACTACATGGGTTTTTATCAATTTATCCTCAATAGGGTACATAGAAGGAATCCCTGAGGTTCAACCCCAACCAACGGTAAGCCATTGTATTCCAATATATTGTTCCCCACTTCTCATTTCCACCGCTCGGGTGTCAGTCCCACTATCAGGCTGCTAACCACATGTATTACCCAATATGTAATCAGGTTACTATCCTTTGAGTACACCAAAATTCCATCCCCTATCATGGACAACATGCATATTGATTCCCATCAACATGGATATGTAGTAAGACTCTATGAGGTTCCAACCCATCACCAATATCTCATCTTGGTCACTCCTTTGAGCCTCTATGTTTTTGGAAGGTAATGACCCAACCCAGAGATTCCACTTTGTCGGGGTCCCATTCATCAGTCGATTCTCATAGGTTGCCTCCTAAGTTATCTCATCAACCCACTGAACTATGTGAACATTTCGTCCACATGTATATATAGGAATCCTATTAGAGATTCAATCAAAACATCAATGTCTTATTCATGTTTGTTCCATCTCATTCTCCATCAGCTTCACCCAAAAATCTGTAATCATCTCCATTCTTACTTGTGGTTCCACATCCCTGTGGGATCATGTCACTCAAATCCTTTCTGCTCCAAGCAGTAATTAGAAAGCAAATCACACAAATTCCCCACACAATCTGTAACCATCATACCAAGATAGATTTTTTTGATGGGCTATAATCCCCGTATAAGCACCAACCTGTATCTTAGTCACTACCCACTATGCAAACCCCGATTATTAACCCCTTTGAAAAACATGGGTTTGAAATCTGTCTCTTGGGATAGGGTACGTAAGAAAACTCCCCGAGGTTCAATCCCACCTAATGGAAAACACTATAATATACTTTATAGGGACCCAACCATCCTCAAATCCATCTTCATTGGAAATCTTAATCTTCACTTCTAGTTGGACTCTCAAGGGATCCCTCTTGGGGCTACACCCATCTGATTCACTCCCGTAATTGTTCTGATCAGTCCGATTTAACTCTAGACGACATTAATCTCGTGACATACCATGTGTTAGACATAGGAAGATTAGGAAAATATTATAGAAATGCCTATGGTTTATAATTACACGAAGTCGATGTGAGATGCCTTTGGCTTCCACACCCTTGAAAAGCACTATCATAAGGGGAAGAAACCCAGAAAAAACAGTGCTTTAGCATCCCGACATCCCAATGATGTCGAACGTGACTACTCCATAGATCGAAGGTTGTATCCCTTATTTCATCCCTTGGAAGGTCCTGAAATAAGTAGTGCAATTAATTGTAATCCACAAAGAGAAGCCACTGGGAAGAGTTTCATGAACAACGTCTAAATATTTAAAGGAGTCTTGGACTAGTTGATTAATTCTAAGGATGAATCCCTGGATGGAGGAACTTGTAGAGACTCAAAGCCTGACGTACACAGACATTACATTACTTTTGAGGAATATTTAGTACATAACAAAAACACACAAACAATAACCGTAATAGTTTATTGTCTTTGGAAACATGGAACGTAATCTTCTAATAGTTGTGAAAAATATTCAACATCTCCCATAAAGTTATTCCTTTTGTTTATACCTAAAACCATTCTTTATATCCTGGGGAAAAGAAAACATAAAAGGGTGAGCTCAAATTCTCAGTAAGGGTAATCAAAGAAATATCAATCACATCATATTCATAAGAACATAACATTTTAGAAATATTAACCTGCAAAAGAGATCATAATATCATAACATGAGATAAATCATAGTAGTGAAATGTAATCCCAATAATCATAATTTAAAACATGATACTTTATGGAATACACACATAATCATAGATAATCATTTCTTATTAGTCAAGGCTTATTGCCAAGACTATCTTAGTGGACAATGTCCCTTTCTGAACCGAGTTCACTCCTCATTTCAGTCTTGTTTCACTGAACCGGTATAACCTACCGTTCCATCCATGCCTATATCATGAGATATAAAGTCTGTACCCAATGCATTGGAGGGATATATAGGTCCCACCCATATCATAATGATACCATTCTTATGTGTGCCACAAAATCATAAATCATACATCATTGCATAACCCATGTAATAAAAATGGGATTCTTAAACATCATTCCATCATAACATAATCCATATAAGATAAAAGGATATCATAAAAATAATTCCATCATAACATAATCAAATCAATGTAAAAATAGGGATAGAAACAGAACCCTGTATTATCTTAGATGGAAAATAATTTTGATAAATCACTTGAACTCCATTCTTAGTAAAATATCCTTTCTACTTCAACAACATTTTTCCTTTCTTAACATGTCATACAATTTTAAACTAAAAGAAGTTGATTACAAATAAACATGAAAACTTGTAAATTAATCTTCTTGGAAATAGTGTTTTAAAAATACATTCATGCCGTATAAGTTAAAAAAACATTCTTCGTACTTTTGTCGGAAAAGTCAAAAAGTACCTCGTACGAAAAATGACAAAATATTCCTTTCATATCCTTTACTAAAAACTTACCGAAGGGTAATATTGGATTCAAAAAATTGTAGGTGGAAGGAAATAATATTACATATTGAGGAAACATGGATTTGGATGATAAAATACACCCCAGTAAATACTAAAGTATAATCAATCTCGGATAAAAATGAGATTGTGATATTTCCCTTACCTTAGGTCTGATTTGCTTCGTAAGTGTCCGAAACTCCTGTATAATGATTTAAATAATGTCATGTAATTATTATAGAATCATACTCATTGTTATTATATCATATATGGTTCACTTATGGCTTTATATTACCCGTTCTTTTGCAAATTCCATGTTAAAGAGTGTTTTGGGTAAAATCGTTTAATTTGTCGTCCCTATTTTGACATGTAATTATTCATATGATTACTTAATTCCAGAATATAAAACATGATTTATATATTATATATATTCCGGATATATATATATAGAATAGATTAGTAAATGGAAAGAAATACACTGTTCATGGAGACGGTAGATCATTCGTACGCATGAACACTGTTTTTTTCCTTATTGAGTTCAATGGAATTAAGTAGATGACATACATATATATACACATAAATCCAGAATCATTTTTATGTCATATATTTCATTATTACTTATTATATATACGTTATAATCATTCATGAATGGTTAACGTGGATAATGAATCTCATCGTTTCGTGGAGACGGTAGTCCGTACGTACGCACGAGCGATGATATCGTTCTCATGATCGTGGAATCGTATTGGAGTGTATTTATACTATTTCAGATTCAATATCACTTTAAAATAATCATATATAGTTATTTTGTACCCCATTATACCCATCCAAGTAAGTGGGTGGTGGAAAATAGATTACACCACGACGTGGAGACGGTATTCCGTACGTACGCACGCGCGGTGATTTCGTTTTCTGTAGATAGATAGATGTTGAAATAAGGTTGTTTCATAATTATAATAACATATCAGTTTATAAGTGATACTTGTGTTATTACTTCATAATGAAACAACCTATGAAGAAGAAGTGGAAGAAGAAATAAAGATGAAAGAATCAGTAACAGACATTACCTCTTCCTTGAAGCGCCTCTTTGAGGTCTCCTTTTAGGTCACTAAAATTTGTCTTTGAGGAAGACCAGAACCTCTAGGTTGTTTCTAGGGAAGTGTGGAAGTGAATTTGTCAGGGTTTGGCCGAGCATGAAGGCTCAATGTGGTGTGAGGAAGAGAGGGAGGTGGTTCCCTTTTATAAGGGAGGAGAGGGGCACCTTTAAAATAACTAAAACTATTATTTTATTATAAAGTCAAATTCGGTTTTAAATAGCTAAAAATTGATTCATTTAAAAGATAAGGTGGGGATGGTTCTAAATCCTCTCATACAATATAATATAGGCAAGTTTAGGTTCCTATTTTAACCTTATCATTTTGATTTAACATTAAGTAAAATAATTTTACTTTTACCGTATCTTCTTGTGTTCTTTTACTATAAGGTTAATAAACCTACTATAAGAAGCCAAATGAACCCCAAGTTGTTTATTATTAATATATATATACTTATCTATGTTATTTGGCCGAACCACATATTTTTAGGAATAAAAGAACAATTAATAATATAATATTTGTTTTAAAAACTATTTTATGTCAATTTTGACACTATTTATTAATTGATTTTTGTGAAAATCATACCAGAATGACTATTTCGAAAAAAGTTAATTAAATCAATAATAACATGTCATATTAATCTATAAAATTAGTGGAATTTATAAAAAGTTTCAAATTACATTTCTTTTGGTTTTTATAACATCAATTATGTCAATATTTCATTAATATGATAATTACAACATCATCTTTGTGTCATAAATAAATTATATTATTTAATGACTAAAAATTAAAACAAAAATACCGTTATGTTGGAAATCTTTTTTATCTTTCTAATGAATATTAATAGTCTAATTTATATTATGTATAACCCCATATTAAAAAAAATTTACTTATTAATCATTGATTTTAACTTTTTTAACCCTTCTTTAAATAAATTAATAATAAATGTCCTAATCTGATTCATGTGGGCCTAAATGGTCATTTTTTATTCCTAAGGTTGTTTTTGGTCGAATTACACTTGTCCAATAGAATTATGACATGTGTTAGGGAAATAATAATATAATTTTACAATTAATTACCCTATTTACTTTTAACCGTGGTAAAAAAAAGTAAAAAGTTACTATTCACCGAAAATGATTTTCATCACATTGAACCACATTTTAATTACTAACATCAACCGTGTCTCTCAGATTTTTGAAATTCCACTCACATAAGCAGTAAAATTATGTTTTATGAAAAATTCATTTTTCTTAACTTCCACTTAGTGGTTTCACTATTCATCAAAAAATGAAAGTTTCTAGAAAAATACCAAAAATTAGGCCTAAGATATATTTTATATTATGAACTCCAAAATTATGTCTATTTTACAAAATTAAAAACATATCAGTTGCATTAATTAATTAAAAAATTAATTCTCGTCGTCAAAACAAATATCGTGTTCTTAAGAGATAATAATTATCAAAAGATTGACATTTGTTTATGTCTGGATTAAATGTAGAATTACATCTAATGACCAACATTGTATTAAATTGTAAAAATATATTCTAAATATAATTTAACACAACTCAAATTAATAATTTATCACTATTAATTATTTCGATTAAAAAAGTTGTTTAAAATTTAGTAATTTTCACAATTCATCAGAAAATGAAAGTTATCCGAAAAGTACCAAAATTTCACCCTAAGCTAATTTGGATATTAAAAATCCAAAAATGAATTCCATTTTGAAAAAAATAAAATTTACAAAATTTCAAAAACTGGTTATTACTATTCATAACGGCTAGTTTTAATAATATTTTAATAGCATATTGTTGTTTAGTGAAACTCGTTATTGCGTACTACACACTCTATCGAGGAAGGTCGTGATTGCGTGTAATTCAAGGCAAGTCAAGGTTGCGTGTTGTGCAAGATCCTTTTGGTGTAGCGTAAAACATAAGACATTAATGAAATTAAAAAGAATATTTTTCATAAAATCTCGGGCTGTTACATTCTACCCCCCTTAAAAATAATTCTGCCCTCGAAATTCATCGGGGTTATAAATGGTTTACTATTCAAAAGTTTCATTAATAGAAACCCACATCGTAAAAAGGAATACCAAAAACAATCTTTAAAAACAAAAGTATGAAACATAACAGTTACCCAAATAAACTAATCATTGGGTTTCCACATAGGTTAAAATATGGATATGTAAGAGAAATCTAACCATCATGTTTTGATGGAGAGTGGTAGAGAACATGGCTATGGAAAATCCAACAATCACAAAGCCATAAATTTGTGACGATCTAAGGTACCATCTGATTCATCAAATATAAGAGCACTAGGACAACATTTTTGGTTTTCAAGATCATTTCCCCAAAGTTGATGAAATTGGAATTAGAAGAAATACTTTCTTGATTTTGGTATAGTCTCACTCTTTGTCGTTCTTTGGAAAATTTCCACTACATATATTAAAGAAATGAAGTTGAATTTTTCATTCGTGATGTGTTAGCAGATCATGTGATAGAATGATGGGTCATTCCATCTGTCTCAAACAAAAGGTTAGAAAGGTTATCAAAAAATACATAAGTCCATCTATAGTGAGATTAATAATATATGGTTCCTAAAATGGACTTATACTTCATATATAATACTTCTTAAAGTAATAAAACTTGTTTATAATAAACAGGGACATCCTATAGGTCAGTGGTAGGCGATAAAGGCCAGTCGCACTTTGGTTGTGGGTTTGATTCCCACAGCCTTGTCCGACGCGATGGGCTGTCGCCCGTCCTGCAGGTTGTCCTTTTTCTAAAGCTATATTACTATAACATACCATCAACAATATCAAAAAAAAGTTTTATCCTTAAACAATACTAACTTATGTCCAACATAATTCATTCCAATATTTAGGCTTGTCTAAAATACTTCGGTCCAAGCTCATAGTATAACGAAAAATATCACATGAATGCCATCATTTATCCCCCATATATCATAAGATATATCTTGTTGGTCAAATTACAAATATGTGAATACCTTAATCAGGTATACTCTTGAAGAATGAATATCCATTGAACGTTAGTGAAAACATGAATTCAGTTTAAAGTTAATACATTCCACATAAAAAAATTCTCCAAATTCTATATCCTCAAACCGGGATATCACTTAGTCCTTATATCAATAATGATCTCATGAATACTATCAAACATATTATATTCTCTTTATCACTTCATTATGTGCATATCATCTACTTTCCAAAAATATTTCAATCACTTTTCATGGTTACTGATGCCATAAAATTATTGAAAACCACAATAGACCAAAACATAAATATTAAAATATTCCACGATACTATATACAACATTATTCTGGAATCCCATTACATAAACACTTAATCATTCCACCACATCCTTGTCATATTCAACATTGCCAATGGTGATCGCATGTTACTTCCCTTTTTCCTTTTCCTTAAGTGGTTGCTCACGTCGATCATCACTAACCCTTGGATTATGGAATTTATTAGCATAATGCCCCATTTCCTTGAACTTGAAGCATTGAAGTGTTATTGGTGCGTTCTCTGCAGACTTTTCTTTATTCACATCATTAGAAACCCTTTTTCCATTACTTCGACACTCAGCTGCTCGATGACCTTTTTTTGCACACTTAAAACATTTTCTAGTCCCTTTAAGACAATATCCACCATGCTTTTTTCCACACTTTGAGCATAAGGAAACATTCATCTTCATTTCACCATTATTCAGAGATTTCTCCTTGAACTCCATCTTTAGATTCTTGTCAAAACTATGAGATGGATAAGTAACACCAACTTCCATTTCTACCTTGATAGCAAAATGAAAAATTTCTTCATATCTACTGAAGTCTCTAATATCTAATTCGCTTCGAAGATTTGGTTTTATGCCACTGAAGAAACGATCAAATTTACTTTCACGTTGGATGATAAATCCAGATGCATACCTTGCAAGCCTTGTAAAATTCACTTCGTATATACCAACAGATTCGTCATCCTTTTTCTTTAGTTCAAGAAACTCCTTCTCCATCTATTTTCGAAGAATATGAGGGAAGTAATTATTGAAAAATAAGTTCTTGAAATTGTCCCATTACATGGACTCAATTTCATCTCTTTGCCCCATATTCTTGATAAGATTTCACCATTGATCAGCTTCACCTTCCAAACGATATACTGCTAAGATGACTTTATCATGTTCAGAACATTGAATAACTGAAAATATCTTTTCAATAGTACTGATCCATTGTTCAGCAACAAGTGGATCAGAAGACCCACTGAAAGAAGGTGGATGTTTCCTCATGAAGGACTCAATAGAATATTGTTCCCTTCTCTGTTCATTTGAATGTCCAGAATGATTCATAGATTGTGTAAGTATAGAAATAAGATTTTTCACTCCATCTCTCATAACATTTGTTTGTTCAGGAGGACAATCATTGCATTGTCCATTGCATTGATCAACACGGTTCCTTCGGGTTCCGGTCATCGTCTAAAACGCAAAAAGAATAGTGTGAGAAGCAAAAATCATGCTAGGGAAAACAACATAATAAAGGGGGATTATCCTCAATATCTAAAATCATTGGTAAAATTCTATGATCGTTAACGTAGTTATAGGATTGTATCCTATACGTATACTTATCCTTAGGGACATCCCTAGACATACCTTAGAAATATCTCTAGGGATCTCACTAACGTTTTCGCATCCTAGTTTCCAAAGGTTAACTAAACCTGTCCTCTGATAAAAACTGTAGCTGTTTGGAATTACTTCCAGAGGACTATAATTGATACCTATTAGGGAACTCCATGGGCAGCTACACCCCCTGGGCAGGACAAACCACCATGCCCAGTGGCAGTCATTTCCTCATGAAGCCCTTGGGCGGAGAGCCATGCTTCGTCCAATGGTCACTTGTGAGAGTTCCCCAGGATCGGATACATTCCAACCTCCTTTGCCTCTGATACCAACTGTAGAGACCCGAAGCCTGAAGTACATGGACATTACATTACTTTTTCGGAATACTTATTACATAATAAAACACACACACGAGGATCCTAATAGTTTAGTGACTTTGGAAACTTGGAACGTAATCTTCTAATCGTGGTGAAAGATTTTCAACATCTCCCATAAAGATCGTCCTTTTGATTATACCTAAAACCTTTCTTTATATCCTGGGGAAAATAATACATAAAAGGGTGAGCTCAAATGCTTAGTAAGGGTAAAAAAAAGAAATATCAGTCACATCATATTCATAAGAACATAACATTTTTGAAATCTTAACCTGCAAAAGAGATCATAATATCATAACATGGGATAAATCATAGTAGTGAAATATAATCCAAATAATCATAAATTAAAACATGAAACTTTTTGGCACACACACATAATCATAGAGAATCATTTCTTATTAGTCAAGACTCGTTTCCAAGACTATCTTAGTGGACAAAGTCCCTTTATGAACCGAGTTCACTCCTCGTTTCAGTCCTGTTTCACTGAACCGGTATAACCTACCGTTCCATCCATGTCTATATCATTAGATATAATGTCTGTACCCAATTCATTGGAGGGAGATATAGGTCCCACCCATCTCATAATGATACCATTCTTATGTGTGCCACAAAATCATAAATCATACATCATTGCATAACCCGTGTAATAATAATGGGATTCTTAAACATCATTCCATCATAACATAATCCATATAAGATAAAAGGATATCATAAAAATAATTCCATCATAACATAATCAAATCAATGTAAAAATAGGGATAGAAACAGAACCATATATTATCTTATGTTGAAAATAACTTTGATAAAACACTTGAACTCTATTCTTGAGGAAAATATCCTTTCTACTTCAACAACATTTTTCCTTTCTTAACATGTCATAAAATTTTAGACTAAAAGAAGTTGATTACAAATAAACTTGAAAACTTTTAAATGAATATTTTTGGAAATAATGTTTTAAAAATCCATTCATACCGTATAAGTTAAAAAAACATTCTTCGTACTTTTGTCAGAAAATTCAAAAAGTACCTCGTACGAAAAAGAAAAAAGTTTCATTTCATATCCTTTACTAAAAACTCACCGAAGGGTTAAATTGGATTTATAAAATTATATGTGGATGGAAATAATATTACATATTGAGTAAACATGGATTTGGGTGATAAAATACACCCCAGTAAATACTAATGTATAAAAAATCTCGGATAAAAATGAGATTGTGATATTTCCATTACCTTAGGTCTGATTTTCTTCGTAAGTGTCTGAAACTCCAGTATAATGATTTAAATAATGTCATTGAATTATTCTAGAATCATACTCATTGTTATGATATCATATATGGTTTACTTATGGCTTTATATTACCCGTTCTTTTGTAAATTCCATGTCAAAGAGTGTTTTGGGTAAAATCGTTTCATTTGTCATCTGTGTTTTGACATGTAATTATTCATATGATTATTTAATTCAAGAATATAAAACATTATTTATATATAATATATATTCAGGATATATATATATATAATAGATCAGTAAATGGAATGAAATACACAGTTCATGGAGACGGTAGACCGTTTTTACGCATGAACGTTGTTTTCTTTTCCTTATTGAGTTGAATGGAATTAAGTAGATGACATACATATATATACACATAAATCCAGAATCATTATTATGTCATATATTTAATTATTAATTATTATATATACTTTATAATCATTCATGAATGGTTAACGTGGAGAATGAATCTCATCGCGTCGTGGAGACGGTAGTCCGTACGTACGCACGAGCGATGATATCGTTCTCATGATCGTGGAATTGTATTGGAGTGTATGTATACTCTTTCATAATCAATATCACTTTACAATAATCATATATAGTTGTTATTTACACCATTATACCCATCCAAGTAAGGGGGTGGTGGAAAATAGATTACACCACGGTGTGGAGACAATATTCCGTACGTACGCACGCGCGGTGATTTCATTTTCCATAGGATGGATAGATGGTGAAATAAGGTTGTTTCATATTTATAATAATATATCAGTATATAAGTGATACTGATGTTATTACTTCATAATGAAACAACCTAAGAAGAAGAAGTGGACGAAGAAATAAAGATGAAAGAATCGGTAACAGACATTAACTCTTCTTTGAAGCGCCTCTTTGAGATCTCCTTTTAGGGCACTAAAATTGGTCTTTGAGGAAGACCATAACCTCTAGGATGTTTCTAGGGAAGTGTAGAAGGGAATTTGGTAGGGTTTTTCCGAGCTTGAAGGCTCAAAGTGGTGTGAGGAAGATAGGGAGGAGGTTCCCTTTTATAAGGGAGGAGAGGGGCACCTTTGGAATAACTAAAACTATTATTTTATTATAAAGTCCAATTCGGTTTTAAATAGATCCAAATTGATTCGTTTCATAGATAAGGTGGGGATGGGTCGAAATAATCTCATAAAATAGAATTTAGACAAGTTTAGGTTCCTATTTTAACCATTTAATTTAGATTTATCATTAAGTAAAATATTTCTACTTTTAACGTGTCTTCTTGTGTTCTTATACTATAAGGTTAATAAACATAGTATAAGAAGCCAAACTAACCCCAAGTTCTATATAATTAATATATATAACCTTATATTAGTTATTGGGCTGAACCATAGATTTTTAGGAATAAACTAACTATTAATAATATAATAATGTTTTTTAAAAACTATTTTATGTGAATTTTGACACTATTTATTAATTGACTTTTGTGAAAATCATAACAGAATGATTAGTTAGAAATAAGTTACTAAAAACAATACTAACATGTCATATTAATCTATCAAATTAGTGTAATTCATAAAAAGTATCAAATTACATTTATTTTGGATCATTTATGTCAATATTTCATTAATAAGATAATTACTGCATCATCTTTGTGTCATAAATAAATTAAATTATATAATGTCTAAAAATTACAAATAAAATATCAATATGTAGGAAATCTTTTTATCTTTCTAATTAATATTTATAGTCGAATTTATCTTATGTATAACCCCATATTAAAAATAATTTACTTATTTAACATTGATTTTTACTATTTTAACCCTTCTTTAAATAAATTAATAATAAATGTTCTAATCTAATCCATGTGGGTATAAATGGTCATATTTTATTCCAAAGGTTTTTTTTGGTCGAATTAAATTTGTACAAAGGAATTAGGACATGTGTTAGGTAATAATAATATCATTTTTACCATTAATTACCCTATTTACTTTTAACCATGGTAAAAAAAGTAAAAAGTTAATATTCACCAAAAATTATTTTCATCTCATTGAAACACATTTTACTTACTGACATCAACCGTGTCTCTCAGATTTTTGAAATTCCATTCACATAAGCGGTAAAATTATGTTTTATGAAAAATTCATTTTTCTTAACTACCACTTTGTGGTTTCACTATTCATCAAAAAATGAATGTTTCCAGAAAAATATCAAAAATTAGGCATAAGATATATTTGATATTATGAACGCAAAAATGATGTCTATTTTACCCAATTAAAAACATATCAGTTGCATTATTTAATTTAAAATTAATTCCCGTCGTCAAAACAAATAGTGTGTTCTTAAGAGATAATAACTATCAAAAGACTGACATTTGTTTATGTCTGGTTTAAATGTAGAATTACATCTAATGACCAACATTGTATTAAATTGTAAAAATATATTCTAAATGTAATTTAAAACCACTCAAATTAATAATTTATCACTATTAATTATTTCGATTAAAATGGTTGTTTAAAATTTATTAATTTTCACTATTCATCCGAAAATGAAAGTTATCCGAAAAGTACCAAAATTTCACCCTAAGCTAATTTCGATATTACGAATCCAATAATGAATTCCATTTCGAAAAAATAAAATTTACAAAATATCAAAAAGTTGTTATTACTATTCATAACGGCTAGTTTTAATAATATTTTAATAGCATATTGTTGTTTAGTGAAACTCGTTATTGCGTACTACGCACGCTATCAAGGAAGGTCGTGATTGCGTGTAATGCAAGGTAATCAATGATGTGTGTTGTGCAAGCTCCTTTTGGTGTAGCGTACAACACAAGACATTAATGAAATTAAAAATAATAATTTTCATAAAATCTCGTGATGTTATAGAACTGATTACCCATAATCATGATTCAATCAAGGAGAAAATACCTCCGAATAAGTGATGGATGCTACCTGCCTTTGGAAAGCGAGAATGCGGGGGGGAAATCAGCATGTCCTCAACGGATGTATGCACTCCCCGATGAAAGCATCAGAAATAGTTATCTTTTTTTGGGGATCTCAATTTCACCCCATAAGAGTATTTTTGAATAAATATATATATTATCATTATTTTATTGGTATAAATAATAAATATTTTATTCCCAAGATGTAGGATCAAAATAACGATGTAGATGCTCAATTTACAAGAGGTTGGGTGAATTTTATACTTTAAAAATTCTTTTGGAACCATTAAAGTAAGTTATTATTAACTATGTTTTTCATTAAGTTAAGGAAAGGGCTATGTTAAACAAAGTTAAACTAAATCAAATTCACAACACCTATAATACCAAATGAAAACATGGAAAGAGATTCTGAAAGTGAGTTCCAGAAATATGGTTCCGAAATTTGAAACATAACTAAAAAATTACAGTATGAGATTCTACCTTAAAGCGTATTGAATCTAAATGAAACAGTGTACAAGTAAGGAAGTATAAGAAAGTTATAATTTCCTTATAATACAAAATGAACCAGAAATAGACAAATAGTAAAACTACTAGTAACAAGATATAAGTCTTTTATCCAAAAGAGAAGGGTATCCGACAACCTTGGATAAAGGTCCCTTGATTTATACTTTCAAGCAAGTCTGCCTTACCCACACCCGGGTAAGCCCTCAATACGAATATCGGAATCTCAATCTTTCTATCCCCGCAAGACCTCAACATCAAGGTATTTGGCAACCTCTGTCTTCCTCAGCAAGGAAGACCTCGAACATCAAGGTAGTCAGAACCTCTTCTTATCCCCGGAAGTCCTCAAATGTAATCACCAACATTCAGAGTCTCACAAAGCAAAAACTGAACGAGCGGTTCAGTACGCACAAGGCATGAAAGGCTTTTCCCTCTAGAAATCACCTTAGCAGTGTGTGGTATGTAGATTGATCAACTTCATTGTCTATCTGAGCTCTTTCAAATGATCTCCTATTTATAGGAAAATTCCTATGGTCAACTCCCTCTTCCGACGGTCATATTTTCCATGAAATTTGGAGGGACCTGTACACATGTAACTTGGCCAACAGTTATTTTAAAATAGAATAGACGACATCATTTTATAACAAAACAAGTGTAACAGAATGTACGAACCCGTTTAAAATCTAACTCAAAAGATCGGAGTGAAGGTTTGGAGTGTAAACAAAAATAATTTTTCAGAGCCTAAATAAATACGAAGTGTATAAAACAATGATGATCAGATTATGTTTAATGGGTGAATTCGGAATGAGAATTCGGAATGAGAATTCGTCATCCGAATTCGTAATGAGAATTCATCATCAGGTTTCGTAATGAGAATTCATCATCAGAGTTCGTAATGAGAATTCATCTTCAGAATTTGTAAGGAGAATTCATCATCAGAATTTGTAATGAGAATTCATCAACAGAATTCTTAATGAGAATTAGTTGTCGAACTTCATAAGGATTCGTATCCTAAATCTGGATTAGAACTTAATCAGAGTTCGTATCCGGAGTTTTGAATGAAATGTTATCACAGTTCTCATTCTGGATTTAGGAGTAAAGCTTTATTATAGTTCTGATCCAGAATTCGGATCCTAAAAACAGAATACTTCATATCAAAGTTTCAAATAATTCCGAGAAAATAGAAATGAATCCGAATCTCATACTTAAGAAAAATCTGAAGGAAAATATGATAAGGATAATTTTTCTTACAAGAGAATGTTTCCTTATAAAATCAATTTTCCTTATAAAAGCTAATTTCTTAAAGATAAGGTGTTTGTGATTTTCAAAACAAGAAGGAATGGAAAAGTCATAAGGAAAACCTTATTGACTCAACAATCTCCCCCTTTTTGGAAAGCACAAACATACTTACGAAAAATAAATTCTAAGAAAAAAGAAAAAACATTAAGGATTATCTCCCTTTGCATTAAGGATATTGATGAATACGACTAACTCCCCCTTAGGCTTTGAAACTCTAAGGATCGTATTCTGGATTTGTGATGTGACATTTTATTACGAATAAGATAGTCTTCTTTAATGTAAATCTACCCCTTAAATAATCACTTATTAGAGTTTTTTTCTTTCTCACCCTTTGTTAAGATTCTTTTCCCATTTAATTTGAGTTCTTTTCCTTCATCCCCTTTGTGATTTTCGAAAAGAATTCAAGGGAATGGAAGTTATAACAAAGTACCTAAAAAATTAGTAGTAACAACAAAAGAAATGAGCAAGCACAAATTTACATTAAGTTTGAAAAGCTCAACAACAAAGAAATTTAGATACAAAAAAAGATCGGATCCGTCTATTTTGGATCTTTTTCCTTCGCCATGAGACCCTTAAGAATAGTCTTTATCTTCTTTAAGTCTTTATGATCTTCTTCAGCTTGATTCTATAACACAACAATTCATTCATTTTGGGCTTCAATATTTTCTTCCTGGGATTGAATCTTTTCTTCCTAAGCCTTAATCTTTTCTTCCTGAGCCTTCAATTTCTCTTCAAACTCAATCTGATGATCCCTTTCAAACTTCCAGTTTTGAGAGAATGAATTCAGCTTCCCATTCAGATCTCCGACTTCTTGAATACAGATTTTCTTTTCATCTGTCAACTTCTCTTCAAAGGAAGAAGTCATCTCATTTATCTTCCTGTCCTCAGTCTCAAAAGCATCCTTAAAATTATATTGAAATTCATCAAAGAGCCTCATTTCATCCACATTCATCCTCAACCAGCTTGTCATCCTATTGGAAGATCTTTTGTGGGCTTCAATGCTGATAAAGAATGTTTTGAACTGAGCCTCTATTTCAACACACTTGTCCATAACCATAGATACGGAGTCTGATTTCTGATTCAAAGCATGATGGAGCATTTTTCATCTTGAATCAATGCTTTAGAAAGTTGGAATAGAACCTACCAGCTTCTTTAAAGACTGAATAACAAAATCATGCCCCAACGAATATGACTCCGAATCTGAGACTCTTCTTGGAGACGTTTCTTCTTCAACTTGATCAAGATTTGTCTTTGAAGAACTTCCAACTTCCTTTCTCTTCACCACTACTAAGCTTGGAGTATCAGCAAAAATTTTCTTTCCCTTGTCTCTTTTTGGAATGGAATCCTGTTCCGGAGTTCTCTTTTCACTATTAGAAACTTGAACAATATTGTGTTTCTCATTTGGAAGTTTTTGAGCACCATCCTCTACATTCTGCAATTGAGCAATATCTTGTATAATTTGATCTTCCTCTACATGATAAGCTAATTCTTCTTCTCCTTTCTCTACTTCCATTGCTGGAGTGACTAGCTTAGAAGACTCAACTTCTACGGTTCGGAGCGATAAATGTTCGGAAGGAGTCCCTTTATAATCATCTACTTGTTCTAAAACATCTCCGGTTTCACCACTTCCTTCAGCAACAACTTCTTCTTCTTCTACTTTCATAATCTGCTTTATTTCCTCAACAGCCTTAGCAGATGTCTCTTCTGGAGCGACAAAATATCTTCCTGGTGTCTCAGGTATATATTCCAATGAAAACAATCTTGTAACATGAATACTTTCCAAAACCATCTCAATGAAGTTCAAAAAATCCTGATCTACCTTAGCCTCATACATCTTATTCTTGAGCTTCTTTTCTTTCGCTTTATTTTTGAGCTCATCCGCAGTTCTTTTCTTCAAGGCGTTAGCTTCCGCAGGATCGAAGCCAAACTGAGGCTCCCCTTACACTCTCCTCCCTTTGATCTCCCTCCATTTAGCAACAACCTTATCTGGGTAAGATTTCTTCTTCATTGGTTTTGCAGGTGTGGAATGAACTTCCTTAGACATGGGATTCTCTGCTTTGACTTCAACTTCTTTCAACTTTCCCTTCCATACTGGCTTAGTGGATTCCAGATCAGCAACTTTCGGAACTGTTTCTTCTTGAGCAGGTAAATCAATAAACTGACTGGTCTTCTTGTCGAAAACTACATCCATTCTTTGGAGTGTACCATCACTCACAAACATAATCTTTCAAACTCTTGTCTTAGACATGCAAGCCTCCTTTAAAGACTCAAGGCACTGAAATATCAACATTGAGAGGATTACATGATACATTATAATCTGAGCTCTCATATTTCCATTCTTAACATTCTCAAGAGTAATGAGAATGTGCTTTATCAGGTTAAACATCCTCAGATTTATCAAAAAATCTAGGATATAAATCTCAATCTTCTTCAAACAATATTTGTCACCCTTTCTCGGTATGATAAGACCTTGTACCCAGAATTTTAGAATCCAAAAATTTGTAGATAAACTAGAAATCTTTGGAGCCTTGTCATCTTCCAGTCCAAGAGATTCTAAAGCTTTTTCCTTGTCGAATCTACCCTTTGAATCCGGCAACACATGAGATATGAATTCAGATTCACCTTCATTATTCAGCCCTACCAAGCTGGCTGCCTTGGCATACGAAAGATTATAAGTCTTACCATAAGACTTAAAATACAACTTCTCCCTTCCATCTTCCTTAAAAAAGAAGACTGTTTCATAGAACACTATAAGAAAATCTGAATATACTTCATCTTGATTCCCAGGTTTTGACACCGCAACATCTTCCCATCAATTAAGCTTAATATTCTGGGAAATAAGAGAGTCATATTTGTTGATGAAATTAGGAAGGACTATCCTCTCTCTATATATTAACCACTTCCAAATAGGCTTAGAGGCGGACATGTCTTTAGAAGCTGCTTCCACAGACATTCGGATTTGAAGACCTCTGATAAGTTCGGAACGAAGAAATTTGAAGTTCGGAACGGTCTTAAAACATAGAGATAGAGCTTCGGGATGCTGGATCTTGAAAACCGATGTGGGACAACTATTTGGGGTCGCCTTTATATAGGAAAAGAGAAAACGGTTCAACTTCCACGGTTGATCAAACAGTTGTGACAAGATGAGATCAGATCTGACGGTCGAAAACCAATTCCCAAGAAAAATTGAATCCGATCTTTTGAGGTTATTATTAAAAGAAAGAATTAATAAAACTATAATCCGAAAAAAATATAAGAAAATTCCTGCAAGAAAAGTATGACTACAAAAACTTGAGTAAGGAAATCATAACTTTCGGATTAGCTTAGGACGATTATTCTTAATTGGTAACATTCTTAAGAAACATACAAAAAATAAATAAAATATTTACTACGAAAAGACAAGGTTCGCAAAACTCACTACGAAAAACAAACTCAGTACAGAAAACTCATTACGAAAATTTCATTACAAAATTTTAAAACGAAAAACTCATTATGAACGATTCGGTACGATAATCCAGTTATGGAAATACCAATATGAAATTTTCCATTCCGGAAGTTTTCAATACGAAAATTTCCATTACAGAAGTTTTCTATATGAAAATATCCATTCTGGAAAATTTTAGTTCCGGAAATTTCCATTCCGGAATTTTAGTTCCGAAAAGTTTTAAAAACAAACTATTTAAAAAAAACTTACTCTTACAATCAAATGTACCCCCTATAAAAAGGAGTTTGTTGCTATAAGGAAACATTTTCAACAGAAGGTTAATTTATGAGGATTACTTTACAGTTATCATTCCTAACTTCTGTTTAATGTATTCAAATCTATTAGAAGGAATAGATTTTGTGAAAATATCAGCAAGTTGATCTTGTGTTCTGATAAACAGAAGAATGATATCTCCTTTAAGTGTGCGATCCCTAAGAATTTTATGCCCAATATCTATGTGTTTTGCACGAGAGTGATGTGAAGGGTTCTTACTAAGGGCAATGGAACTTTTGATGTCACACAAAATTTGAGATTTATTAAAACTCAAGCCATAGTCTGTGAGTGTGTGTTGCATCCACAATACTTGAGCAAAACAACTTCCAGCTGCTACATATGCAGCTTTAGCAGTGGAGAGTTCTAAAAAATGATTCTTCATGCAAGACCAAGAATCTAATGAATCTCCTAAGAAATGACAAGTTCCAAATATACTTTTTCTATCCATTCTACATCCACCAAAGTCAGCATCAGAAAATCTTTTTAGGATAAAATCATTTCCAGAAGTATAAAATAATACTAGATCGATGGTTCCCCTAAGGTAGCGAAAAATTATTTTTACTGCCTTTATGTGAGATTCTATAGGATTGGATTGATATCTTGAACATAAGCATATTGAAAACATTAAGTCTAGTCAACTAGCTATTAAGTAAAGTAGACTTCCTATCATACCTCTAAAAGATGTTTGATCTACTGGTTTCCCAGCTTCATCAAGATCTAAAGAGTTTGAGGTACAAATAGGAGTACTTATACTCATAGTTTAGTCCCAACCATACTTTATGAGATGATATAATATATACATATGGTGAGATATGTAGGTTTTGTCTGGTTTTTGAGAAATTTTAAAACCAAGGAACAAATTTAACCCACCCATCATACTCATTTCAAACTCAGATTTCATTAGAAAAGAAAAAGAGTCGGTCAAAGATTGCTGAGTTGAACCAAATGTGATGTCATCAACATAAATTTGAACAATCAAAACATTTTTGTTATCATTATTTATAAAAAGGGTTGGATATGAATTTCCCTTAACATAGTTAATTTGAAGCAAAAATTCATTGAGTCTATCATACCATGCTCATGGGACTTTTTTAAGGCCATACAAAGCTTAGGTAAGTCTAAAAACATAATCGGGATGTTTTTTATCTTCAAATCCAGGAGGTTGTTCAAAAAAACTTCCTATTCAACGTAACCGTTATGAAAATCACATTTCACATCCATTTGAAAAAGATTAAAATTAAAGAATGCTACAAAGGCAAGTAGAATACGGATAGATTCAAGTATAGATACTCGAGCATAGGTTTTGTCATAGTCTATTCTCTCTTGCTGATTATAGCCTTTAGCAACAAGTCTAGCTTTATTTCTAACTATGACTCCATTTTCATCACATTTATTTCTGAAAACCCATTTTACTCAAATAACAGAAGTTTACTTAGGTATTTCAACCTAAGTCCAGACTTTATTCCTTTCGAATTCATTTAGTTCATCTTGCATGGATTTGATCCAATCATCATCACCTAAAGCTTCATCAGTGCTTTTAGGTTCTAATTGGGAACGAAATGCTAGATGTTCAACTTCATTTCATAAGGAACTTCTAGTCCTCACAGGTTGATTTACATCACCAATGATACTATCACTGGGATGATTCTTAAGAAATTCCTGATTTGGGTTTTGAAAAGCCTGTTCAACAACATAGGGTAGAAAGTCTTATGGGGTAAATGTTTCACAAGTATCTTCTTGAACATTTTCCTTATCAGATGGTTCTTCTATCAAAGTTTGTCAATCAGTTTTTGAAAACACATCCGAAGATGTAGGCTGGGATGGTTTAAAAACAAAAGGATCAGACTTATCAAATTTTACATGTACTATTTCTTCAACAGTACAAGTATTTTTATTAAAAACTCTATAAGCCTTAGAAGTTGTGTAATAACCGAAGAAAATTCCATCATCAGATTTTGGTGCAAATTTATGTAAGTTATCTTTAGTATTCAAAATGAATACTTTACAACCAAAAACCTTGAAGTAGGATAGTATTGGTTTTCTACCATTCCATAACTCATAAGGAGTTTTATTAAGAAAAGGTCTAATCAAAACTCGATATATAGTATAGCAAGCAGTACTTACAGCTTCATCCTAGAAATGTCTAGCTTTAGAATATTCACCTAACTTGGTTATAGTTATCTCTTGAAGAATTCTATTTCTTCTCTCAACTACACCATTTTCTTTAGGAGTTCTAAGTGCTGAAAAATTGCGAGTAATACCTTTTCTACTAAAAAAAGTTTCAAAATCATAATTTTGAAATTAACCTCCATGATCACTATGAATAGTTTTCAATGGAAGGTTTTTCTCATTTTTAACATGAGCTCTAAAACTTTTAAAATAAGGAAAAGCTTCAGACGACTTTTCTAGAAAATATACCCAAGTTAATCTAGGGTAATCATCGACTTGAACAAACACATAGTATTTGCCTCCAATACTTCCAGTTTTTGTTGGACCAAAAAGATCCATGTTCACTAACTGTGATGCATCAGTTGTCGAGAATTAACCAATTGATTTAAAACTAGATTTATGTTGTTTTCCATATTTACAAGGATCACAAACTTTAGAAGAATCAAATCTAAGCTCCGGTAGATCCTTAACTAGTTTCTTCATAGAGAGTTTACATAGGTTCCTAAGGTTATAGTGACCTAATCTTCTATGCCATAACCAGGAATGATCTTCCATTGCACTTAGGCATGGTAAATCTTGGCTTCTAAGGTATTCTAAGTTAAAAGTGTAAACTTTCTCTTGCCTAGTGGCCTAGAGAATAAATTCTTCTTGTAATTGTGAACTATTCCCTTATCATTCCTAAAATTCAAAAGATAACCTTCATCACATAACTGACTTATGCTAATGAGGTTGTCCTTAAGACCCTTAACAATAAGAACATATGAAATCAAGGTTTTACCAAGAAGAACAATATTCACAATACCAACAATCTCTCCCTTATCATTATCTCCTAAAGTTACCTTTCCTCCTTTTGTTTTTGATAATCTTTTCAAAATTGCTTTTGTTACCAGTCATTTGCTGGGAATATCCACTATCAATGTACCATGTATTGTTGCTGGTACACTCTTTATTTTCCTGAAATCAAGAAGAGAATTAAACTTTCGGAATCCAAATTTTTTTGGATCTGAGATTTCCAGATAATAAAATTTTAGGTACAGACATATTATTAGAGAAATAACCTTTGTGAAAACCTAAAGATTGAGTTTTTTTAAGGAACAATTCTTTGCCCAGTGACCTCCACATTGAAACATAGTACAAAATGGGGCACTTTGAGGAACAAAATAATTTTTACTAAAAATTGGTTTTGCATGGGTATAACCAAATCCAGATTTATTTCATAATGGTCTTATTTGGGAATACATTTTATAAAAATTTTCCTTACCATGTGTAATGTTTGATAAACACTTCTTTATGGAAAATATTTCGAACTTGAGTTTTATAACCAAGTTTTTATCCTCAAAATCATTTGAATTAGAACTAAAGCTAGGCTCAATAACATTTTTCTTAGAAATTACTTTTTCTAATTCTTTAGAGAGTTTGTTCTTCTTAGAACATACTTCTTCAAGAATTTTTGAAATACTTTCAAAATCAACATTTTTTCTATCAAGATAATTAGAAAGATCTGATATATCTTTTGTAAGAATAGAATTCCTAGAGTTTTCTTAATCATGTTTCTTATTGATTTTACAATTCTCAATCTCAAGAAGTTCACCAATCCTAGAGACTTCTTCATAATTAGGTAAAGTATTTTCTTCATCAGAAGAGGATTCATAATCAAAAGAGTTATAAAACTTACTATCATTAGAATTTAAAGAAACATTGGTCAATGATTCATCTTTTCGTACCTTAGCCATAAAACAATGATTTTCAATAGGTAACCTGGATATAAGACCAAGATTCTTCTGTCCTAAAGATTCGTAATCAGAAGATTCATCTGAAGAATCACCACCACTGGCACTCCAGGAATCATTAGCTTTCATAATATTCTTAGCTTTGGCTTTATAATATTTCCGTTCATTCCTATCTGAATGCCTTTCTTTGCTTTCTTTCTTTTTGAGCAAAGGGCAGTCTAGTCATATATGTCCAGCTCTCTTGCATTCATAACAAGTGACTTCTCCATTTTTTATCTTTCCTATCCTTTTTATTATACTTGTATTGGAAGTTTCTCTGGCCAGCTATCTTGTTCATCTTTCGAGCAAGATTTGCTAATTCATTTTCTGATATATCACTCTCACTATAATCTGATTGAGCTACCATCTTCTTAGACTTGGATCTGGTTACTCTCTCAGGAGTCTTAGATTTAATATGATTTTATGTTGTTGTAAAAGCAACAATACCATTTACATTTTTCTTTTTGATTTCTCAGCATCTCTCTTCATTCTGGTTTAATGTTGGAGAAGAGTTCCAAATAACTAATCAAGATAAATTTGAGTGACTATCCTGTTCTCATCTATAGTAGTTCTTTTGGGTTGCCACTCATTGGGCATGATATCAATTATCTTATCCACAAGTGCTTCATCATCTAAACCTTTCCCTCCCATAGACTGTAGGTTGTTGAAGATAGTCATGAATCTATATTGAATAGTACAAATTGGTTCACCAAAAATAATGTTGAAACCATGATATTCAGCTCTAAGCATAGCTCTCCTTATCTCAATCACCGTGGAAGTTCCAAAGTGTGTAACCTATAACTTCTTCCAGATACAATTAGCTGCTTCACAAGAAGAAATTTGGATATATATATTTCTGGTCATTGAACACAGTAGAGTATTGTGTACCTTATAATTGAGTTGATACTCTTGCTTTTCCTGGTTAGTAAAAGTTCTAACTTCCTTGTCAGGAATTTTATAATCACCAGTAATCATAAAAAAGTTGTCTACTCCAGTATTGATTACGAAAGTCTTCATTCAATCTCTCTAGTACTCATAATCACTACAATCAATGATTGGTGGTCTTATAGGATTTATATTATCAATGGAACCAACATTAATTCATTCCATACTTATATGCCTTCGACTCACAAACTTGTTATTAGAAAAAATTCGTAATAACAAAGTTCAGAATGAGAATGTTCGGAATGGAAAAGTTCATGATGATAAAGTGAGCAAGAAAAACATATACATGAGTACAAGTCTTCCAGAGACCTTCTCTGATACCAATTGTAGGATCGAAATAATGATGTAGACGCTCAATTTACAAGAGGGGGGTGAATTGTATAATTTAAAAATTCCTTTGGAACCTTTAAAGTTAGTTATGATTAACTATGTTTTCCTTATGCAAAGGAAAGGGATATGTTTAACAATGTTAAACATAAGAAAATTCACAACACCTCTAATACAAAATGAAAACATAGAAAGAGATTCCGAAAGTGAGTTCCGGAAATATGGTTCCAGAATTTGAAACTTAACTAAAAAATTACAGTATGAGATTCTACCTTAAATCGTAGAGAATCTAAATGAAATAGAGTACACGTAAGGAAGTATAAGAAATTTATACATTGCTTATAATACAAAATGCAGCGGAAATAGACAAGTTGTAAAACTACAAGTAACAAGATATAAGTCTTTTAACCCAAAGAGAAGGGTATCCAACAACCTTGGATAAAGGTCCCTTGATTTATACTTTCAAGCAAGTCTGTCTTACCCACACCAGGGTAAGCCCTCGATTCGAATATCGGAATCTCTGTCTTGCTATCCCCGCAAGACCTCAACTTTAAGGTAGTAGGAAACCTCTGTCTTCCTCAGAAAGGAAGCCCCCGAACTTCAAGGTAGTCGGAACCTCTGTATTCCTATCCCCGGAAGACCGGGAATGTAATCACCAACATTCGGAGTCGCACGAAGAAAAAACTGAACGAGCGGTTCAGTACACACAAGGCATGAAAATAATTCTCTCTCTAGAAATCACCTTAGCAGCATGTGGTCTCTAGATTGATCAACTTCATTGTCTATCTGAGCTCTTTCAAATGAGATCCTATTTATAGGAAAATTCCAACAGTCAACTCCCTCTTCCAACGATCATATTTTCCATGAAATTCGGAGGGACTTGTACACGTGTAACATAGCCCACGGTTTGTTTAAAACAGAATAGACAAAATCATTTTATAATAAAACAAGTGTAACAGAAGGTACAACACCGTTTAAAATATAACTCAAAAGTTTAGAGTGAAGGTTCGGAGTGTAAACAATAATAATTTTTTGGAGTCTAAACAAATATGGAGTGTATAAAACAAAGATGATCAGACTCTATTTAATGGGTGAATTGATAATAAGAATTTGAAATGAAAATTCGTCATCAGAATTCATAATGAGAATTCATCATTAGGTTTCGTAATGGGAATTCATCATCAGAATTCGTAATGAGAATTCATCATCAGAATTCATCATCAGAATTCGTAATGAGAATTCATCATCAGAATTCGTAATGATAATTCATCATCCGAATTCGTAATGAGAGTTCATTGTCAATCTTCCTAAGGATTCGTATCCGGAATCTGGAGTAGAACTTAATCAGATTTCGTATCCGGAGATCAAAATGAAACTTTATCATAGTTCTCATTCGGGATTTCGGAGTGAATCATTGTTATAGTTCTTATCCATAATTCAGATCCTAAAAACAGAATACTTTATATCAAAGTTTCAAACAATTCAGAGAAAATTGAAATGAATCCGAATCTCATACTTAAGAAAAATTTGGATGAAAATATGATAAGGATAATTTTTCTTACAAAATAAATTTTCCTTATAAAAGCAATTTTCCTTATAAAAGCGATTTTCTTAAAGATAAGGTGTTTGTGATTTTCAAAACAAGAAGGAATGGAAAAGTCATAAGGAAAACCAATTTGACTCATCACAAGAGGATGATCATAACTAAATGAATTAATATTGGGATATAAAATTTCCTTAAAATTATAGTATCAACATACTCAAATACAATTTAGTGAAATTTAACTAATTTAACATAGTAGTTCCTGTTAACAAATTTGTGGATAAAAATACATCCATGGGTTATGAATATAACAATAAATTAATGTAATGGTACATAATGTAAATATGTTTTAAGTAATTAATGTTTGTGACATTGAACAATTGTGACCAGAGTAACATTTAAATCAAATCCCCTTTAATTAGTGGTTTTATAATTGATATCAAAATTATAATCTTAAAATATAATTCATGATATTCTATCTCAAATAATTTTTATTCACACAACCTAAATGAAATTAGGTGTATTAAATGGAATACGTCTCAAAGAGGAAAATTTATGATGAAAACCATTTCCTCTATCCGAATTTGTTTAGGAGTATAAATAAATACTCGATAGTAAAACTTATTTTGATAAATACATTCTCAAAAATAGTTTTCTGAACAATATTAATTAATACAATTCATTTATAATCATTATATTAATATATATACTTAGTTTTAACATATTTACTACAGCGGATGTATGTATTCTTTAACGATTTTAACTAGTTTAATAAAAACTATGTTGGTATTGATACATGATACAATGATTTTAATTCAATGAAAATTAAATCATATAAAATAAGTAGTCAGATATTGTTTATAGATCTATAATTACATTTCATTATACTTTTTGTTAGAAAACATGATATTTAAGTTTAAGAGAAATAAGTTTCATTTTTTCTTAATGAATGAAGGGTGATTTATTAATTATTGAGTTAAATATTAATATAACTCTACCATAACGAAAAAAATTATTTTTCTTTATATATTGTATTATATCATTAAATATTTGATCAGTGTTTTAATTGATATAAATTGATATTATTTACCAAGTGGGAAATTAATCTTACATAATAATGAACCTACTATGAAAAATGGGTGATTAAAAGGTGGTTTAGTTGTATTATAATTATACAAAATGAATAAGGATACTATTTGGTACTAATTGGTTTATATTTACAATGATCAATTATATAAAATAAAATATATTTTTAAAATTCATTAATTAAGAATAAGAGAAAACTCATCTTTATAGTAAGATTGATATAAATCATTTAACCAATGATAATAATTTTTTGATACCATCATTATATGGTACTGAAATTTTTAATAAAATAAAAATATTGATACCATAAAGATCATAATTACCATTTAACATAATCCTGATGGCAAACCATAATCTCTGTCAGTGAATAAAAAAATATAAAATAAATTATTCCATGAGGGTATTGTCTGCATATATAAATGGTTGCCAATTTCATTTTCCTTAAAAAATTTGAAATGATTATTATGATATATTTTTTAATAAACAACAAAACATATACATATAATAATTATTTATTAAATTATTTTTTATAATTCTCATGAATTCTTTAAATTGAAAAAGAATCATTTTATGTCGTATATGTAGTTGTCCGCACAACACGTATATAATAATTTAGTTTTTTATAATTTAAAAGGGAAAATTTTTATAATGAATATAACTAAACATTAATAAAATTAAATAGATAACTAATACTTTTATATTTACATATATATTTTAAAATTATAATTGATGAAAAAATTTGATAATATAAAAATTATGTAATCATTATTTTTCAAATTGGGGACTTTTAGATTTCGAAGGTATGTCCCATTGGACATAGATGATATAAAAAATCACTTACGACTATAATTTAACTATGTGAAATTTTTAATCAACTAGAAGGAAAAATGGTATGTCTTCATTATGGAATTTAATTGTTTGGAGTGCCATGAAGAAATGTTGAGAGGAACAATTATTTTTGTGGTAAGAATAGAATTTTTTTTCATATTTGAATTAAATATAATGGGATAAAAAATATGACATATAGATAAATAATTTATTAATAATTCCGTAGATAAAAGATAATATCGATCCAAAACTCATACACTCAACTATATAAATAATTTTTTTTTTCGATCCCTTTCCCAATAAATCATTATTTTTACAATTTTATCATTTTCTATAGTAATTATTTTTTTACCTAAGGTATCTTAATCATAATTAATTTAATTGGATTATTATTTATTATATAATTTGGATCCACTACTTCTCCGAATAATCTCAATCTAATTTGATTCCATTCATAAAGGTGATAGAATTTTATTTTTAAAAAAAATAATATTAATTTAAAAAATTAATTTTTTAGAGGATAATACTTATGTTCAAAAAAAATTCTATAGGATTGTAAATTAAATACAACAATTTAAAAAGTATGAATATAATATAAAATCATTTATTTTTATGGATGTATTTTCCAAAATTTTCAATTTAATGTCATGTAAAAATAATTTAGTATAGAACATGATATTTGTTAAAATATTCTTTTCATATACATTAATTCATTAATAAAAATACATAAAATTCATATTAAAATTATTTTATTATTATTAAGAAAAAAACTATTATCATTTAGTACATGTTTTTTACAAAATTTATAATTTAAAAATTAAATAAAATCATAAAATATATAGTAAAACAATTTATATCATAAAATAGATTTTCATAAAATGATAAAATTTATTTACTCATATATCATGTCAATTAAAATTTATTATTATTATATTATAAATATTATCAATATATATTAATATTATCTAATCATTATATGATTTTATTTTTGAAATAAAGAAAACAATTTTATGAAAATAATATTTTTAGGAATAAATTTATTTTCAAAATTATTAAAGTTATAATAATTCAATTTCATTCACTTTAAAAGTATACATTGTTTTTTTTATTAAAAATATTTCATAAGGAAATTTCTTATATTCATTCAATATAATTAATTGGAATTTATTTAGTAACAATACTTGACATTTATATTTTCAAACAAATATAGTGCATTATAATTTTATTTTGGTCTTGATTATAGTGAAATTTATCAGGCACATTGACTTATTTAACAAAAATCATATATTATAATTCAAATTTTTAACCCTGTAACCCACCCAAATTATCATATATATATTTTCACAAATAATATATATATAATTCTAAAGGATAATGTATTTTATTATTATTTTTTGATAAGATCCAAATATGATTCTTAAATAGAACTTGGAAACATGAAAGATAACACACAATTATGCTAAGATCAATATTAATAATTTTATTATATCACTAAATTAATTCATAAATAAGTCCTTGTTGTCCTAAGGAAAGTAAATCTAAACAATGGATATGATCAGTTTCTTAGTAAGGGAATGAATACAACTGATGCCGTTCAAGAATAATGAAAACATAAATAATATAGAAAATAAATATAATCATAAAAATTGTAATATATAAAATATCCTGAAAATCGGAAAAATAAATTTATTAAATAAAAACATAAATAATAACACGGATATAGATTACTAGTTTCATTATGATATAAGCTATAACTCCAAATATTAATCTTAAAATCTTAACCATGTGCCAAGACATCAAAACAAAATAATTAAGGTGTACACTAGATTCCAAAATTAATTTTTTTTTTCACAAGACATACCAATACATAAAGTGGTTATAATGGGATAGAACCACGACTATATATGTCTAGTGAATTCATTATATAGGAGTGGTGAATAAAACTTCAATACAATATTATCATATACATTATTATTAACAGACTAGCATACAAAATTATAATATTGTCCTTATCCATGAAATATAACATCATGATTTCAATCATTATATTATAATAATTTGGAATGTATTACTAATTTATATCCCTAAAAAACCATATGAATCATAAATGTATAATTTAATAATTGAAAATAAATTTAAATATCACTTGAACAATTTTTAAAAAAAATACCCTTCTCATTTTGAAATAAATTGTTATAAATCATATAATTCTCAAAATAATAGGGAAACCATTTTCTTTTGAATGAAACATGGAAACATGTAAAGGATTAACTACTTCATGTATTAGTCATTACTATAGAAAACATAATTTTCACAGTATGAGTTTAAAATAATATTTCATTCACACCTTTGGTAAAAGTGACGTATTTGAAAATAGAAAAGAAAATTCATTTGAAATAAATTTATAACAATAAAAATTTGTTAAAATAGAATTTATTAATCATTTTAGAAAATTTAAATTATTCATGAAGTCATATTAATCAATAATATTGACAATGAATAAAAATATTATTGACTGAACAGAAACACAATGATGGTTTGCTTTAAAAAGATTAATTTTCTCTTCTTGAGTTCCCCAAAGGGTTAAATCATTAAAAGTAAACTAAAATCCAAAAAAATAAAAACATTAAAAGAAAATATAATTTTTTATCTTATAATATTAATATAATTTCTCCATCCATAAAATAAAATGAATTAATCACATATAATGATGATATTGTTAAACATAGCCTTGCCCCCATTCATTAATGATTTATAATTGAATATATCCTAATGGATAATAAATTTAAATTTACTATAATTATATAAAAAACATACACATAAATATATTATCATATATGATACAAAAATAAAATTTCAATACACATTTATTAAAAAATCTCCAATAAAATCCTTGTTTTTTAGATTTATCTATTTCATTTTTCACATAAGTTTTGGTATTTTATTTTTTTCCATGAATATAACTAACGGTTCAATAATATATAAAATATTATAAATGATATAAGTATAATATATACATATTCATTAAATAAATATTTATAATCATCTGTGAATTGTGCAGAAAAAAAAATCATTCACATTCTTTAATGGGGGTGGTAGTCCAGACATACACATGTGTGAAAATTCCATTTTATAATATTTGGAAGTGTAATAATATAAATTTAATATTTTATAGAATCATAATTATCCCATAAACATCATATATATTAGTTATTAATATTTTTATAGTCATTATTTTATTTATGTGATGAAAAAATATTTACATCGCTATGTTGAGATGGAAGGCCGGACATATTTATGAATAGATTTTCATATTCCATAGGATGGAAAAGAGGTAGAAATTTATTTATATAATAGTAAAATAATATAAGAATAATTTTAATCATTATTAATTTTTTTTGTATATTTAGAGTAGTAATTTAACTTTTATAATAATAAACAAACTTTGAAATAGTTAGTGAATGCAATTAACTCTTCATTGAAATTCATCATTTGGCCTGCACATTCATCCATCCTCTAATGGTGTTGGGAGAATAATATAATCCCAATATTTAAATGAATTATGATTGGATGTTATTTTGGGTAGGTATATTATAATATAGAGTGCTCAATGTTTCTGAATACTAGAGGATAAAAGGATCCCTTTTATAAGTGAAGAGAGCAAGACACATTGAATTAGAGTTTTTTAAATAATATAAGGTATCATTCAAATGAAAGATTCACTAAATGTATAAGAATTAAAATTATAGACAATATATTGTAGAAATATCATTAAATAATAGTTTGTAGACATGTTTATTTGGAATTTTATCTCTTTTACAATTTTTAACCCTCGATAAACCTTATTAAACACTAATCGTTGTAACAAATTTAAACTCTTATTACTATTAATAATGACAAAAAATATGTTGCATTTATTTACTAATTCTAATTATGGTAATTGAAAATATTAAATTCATCTTATTATATTCATTTTTTATAATTAGATAAAAATACATTTTATACATGGAATACAAATTTAATTGAAACTGTTTTTTATATATTGTTAATTTTTAGCATAAAAAGTATATTGCAGCTAAATTATTTATAATATTTATAAGATGTGGATTAGCTTGGATTATGATAAATAATAATAAAAATATTTTACATTAAAAACAATCCAAAATTGATTTTAATATTTCATTTAATTGATTAATATAGAAGAACTATAAATAATGATTTTTTGAACAAAACATTACATAGATTTCCAATACGATAAGTATATATTTATATTTTCAATATTGTATTAAAAATTACTACATATATCATAAATAAATATTTTATAACAGATAAATTTTTCAAAAAAATAAATTAATTCTTATATCATTATAATTTCATATAAGTTCTAGTTTTTATAAAATCAATATATTGAGCTATTTAACCAAAAATCCACTATTTTTAAAATTTTTCTTTATTTCAATGTTAGATAATTTGATAAATGGAATTAATTTTATAATTATTTAAATTTATTAAATTATTTATTTTTTTTAAATAATGTTAAAATGATATTTTTAAATAAATCTACATATATAATGTGACATTTTCAATAAAATGAAATGGTTACATTCTAAAGTTGAATCTATTGTGTAACATTTTTCAAATTAAAAAAACCTCATTCTTGAAATTTATATAATATCACCACATGAATTGATGTGTGTATTTCATCATTATTTATTTTTCATCTTTAGACATGAACTCTTATGTCAAATATTTTTTCCAGTGTACCAAACTAGTTGAGTTGTAAATTCCCCAACAATTGTTCTCTACTATAATTAATCTCAAAATGAACTTCCAATATAGATAAATACTTTTCCAATTTTTTTTCATCATCCATGGTAAAATGTGTTGGTTCTAAAATTTACTTCATTAATAAAGACATAGAGTGCACCCCATGAACTATATAGAGGATTGATGACCTGGAAAATTGTTAATTCACAGCTCTAATTCATTCAAGAACATAAAAAGTTATAATTTACCTTACCATTTTCCCTTATTTTTTAACCTTATATATACTTTACTTGGAGATAAGTTCAGGAAAAAAAGATCTCCTACAAAAAAATTAAATCCTTTCACTGAATATCAACATAACAATTTTTTTTCTAAATTTAGATAAATTAAAATAGGTTAAAAATTCTTCTTTTTCACCATTGTTTCATTACATGATCTCACCATATATGATTCCTTACACTATCATCTTCCCAATATGTTGAGGTTTGAGATAAATTTTTGTTCAATTACTCATATAGTTCACTTTGAATGTTTATATTGATGCTATTATTTTGGTTTAAGTCCACAAAATGTTTATACGGATCCCACATACCTTGAATGTCAAGTAGGATAGAACTAAACCTCTCTTATAATTTAAAGTTCATTTAGTAATCCCATCTCTATTAGGATGAAATAATATACTCAAATATAGCCTAGTGACAATAGAATTTCAAAGTCTCTAATAGAATTTGAATATCAACTGTGGATAAAAATAATTTGTAATTGAAAGAAGTGAACCATAATGTGATAAAAATCAGTTAAATAGTTTCACATGATGTGATAACATTGTAGGCCTCCCCATATAGAGAAAATACTTGTCGAATTGATAAGGTAATCAATAATAACCCATATATAATCATTAATCATAGGACTCTTATTAATATAAAGCCAATGTCCATATAAATACCATCACATTCCCACATAGAAATAGATAGATTTTTCTTAACTCAATATAATGTTTTCTCTCAAAATATACAGATTAAAAAAGTAAGATTCATAAAATATATTTTTCAATTAAATGATTCATTTTATGTCACAAAAAATGTTCTTTCATATAAATATAATTTTTTTTCTACAAGGGTGTATAATTAATTTTGAGCAATGATAGTCATCAAATAATTCTCATTTCAATACAATATTTAATTGATGACATAGAATATTTCTTAATTTTAAAATAATTCCCTCATTGATACATCCATTAATTATCCCATCAGTCATTACATTGAAATCATATTTATTATTCTAATTATTATGATGACGTTTTTAATTTTTTCTAATTAGGACGGTAAGAAATAATTTGGAATATATGTGAATTTTCTCTACACATAATCAAATCCATATCTGAAATTAATAATATAATGAATATATGAACATTTTCCATCGTAATTTTATTCATAAATAAATGATCATTCATATTCAACACATCATCAACAATACTTGTCTTCCCATGTTGGTAGTGAATTTCACATTCATAATATTTGTGTATCTCTATCCACAACCTTTTTCTAATTCTATCCATTTAAAAATAAAAGTGAATTTAATATTTTCTTAATAAATATATTTTATCATCCTTCACCATAGATATAACTTCTATATATAATTAAGTCAACGATTATTGATATGAACTCAAGATCAATGGATATAAAATTTTGATCTTGAAACATTAATATTCGTTAATCATTGCCAATAAATCAGTCATTATGAATAAACAAATATAAAATTTTATTCATTTATACACCATTATATATTACAAATTCCACCCTTCATGATTTCTAAATCAATATTGAGGCATTGATCAATATTTTTATTAATTATTCAAATAATTCCACAAACTTATCAAACTGTTTGACCGTAACCCATCCATGTGTAAAATAAATTAACAATAGAGATAACTATGAAAATATTTTATAAAATAATTGACAATAACATTTTTATCCAAGGTAACCACATATATATGTTATATTCATTTTAATTGGAAATTCCATCACTAATTTTTTTTATGTATCCAATAATATTATATCCTTAGATTAAATATAAAAAAAATAAAGACATCCTAAAGGAAAAATTTTATTTTTATACATTTTTAAAATAACTAAATTTATCTAATATTATTTATAATTTCATATAAATGATACTTCTTCTAATTATTAATTTTATATTATATCAATATATCATTAAAAAATTTCACAACAAAAATATCGACATAATACATGAAAACTTTTTGAATATGATATAAAAAATTGGGTTCATTAGTAAATATATATATAATTAATGCCTATTCATAACATACATAGAACATATGAAATTCTACCTTTGGAATATAATCCTTCATTACAAATGGATTCTGATACTAAAAAATAATATCCATATTTCATAAATATTGACATCCATGATGTTGATCTAGCAGGTCATGAATACGATATACAGGATCCTTGTTCATTATTGAAATTTAATTAATAAACTTGTAATTTAGGAACACCCTCATAAGACCATCATATTCTATAATAAAACAATCTATTTTTATGGAGACACATTAGGCAATAAAAAATTGTTCTCCCATAACTCATGCATTTGTTTCATCAATTCAACTAAATCAGGTGTTTTCAATCTATTAGGAGTCTCAGATATTGGTTTTGAATCAAAGATGATATTAATAGAAAAGAAAATATCATGATTAGGTGGGTGTCCAGTTAATTTTTAGGGAAAAACATCTATATATATCAATATAATAAGAACATCCTATATTCAATGGATAATATATAAATTCATGTGATGATTATACTCTTCGCCTATGAGAATATGAATAATGATAGGTACTTGAGATGGATTCAAACATGAATCAAATGATATATTCTAAACCATAATGTTAAGTGAGTCTATATATCAATTAAAAACAATAATATTCTTCTCTCAATAACATATTTTAATATTTTAATTTTGTATCCAATCTGTTTCAATGATTTATCAAAGTCAACCATAAGTATAATGATCATGTTTTTATATTGGTTAATTCAATGTGTCATTGTGGGAACTGATTGAGATATCCTTTCTGTAGTAATATTTCCACTAGGTGGCTCTATTGAAAATATCATTTCTAAATCCTGTTATCAAATATCTAATTTTATATCAAATCCAGAAGATATAATAGAGTGATATTTTAAAAATTCAAATAATTAAGTTTATAAATTTGTGAATTTATCAATATACCTACCACTACATATTTAACAACATCATCCTCGTCTATAGTGATAAAATAATGTTATCCTTTCTCACACGGTCATTTATAAGATAAATTGACCTATTTTATTGGGGAATTAAATATAATACTTCACAGTATCATTACATTTGAAACATTAAACACTAGAATATTCATTGTTTTCCTTTAAATCATGAGTCTAATTCCCTTCCATCATATAACAAAAAAATAGTCAAATTTTATAGAACAATTTTCCACATTATAGCTTTCCATATTTATTTCAATCCATGTAATGTGGTGATGTAAAATTAATTATACTAATACATAGTGGTAGTATGATGGACACACGGAGGAATGATATTTTCATTTCCCAAATGATTTAATAGAGGTGTGAAATGGTTATCCCGTAACCAGAATAAAATCACATTATATATATAAAACTAGATAATTATGTTATAATTGATATAATAAATTTGTTGGATATAGATTAAAAATGAAAAATTTAAAGAGTTAGTAAAGGTGATTTACTCATTATTATGATACCACATTTATCTTAAACATTAACACATCATATGATAATACTATGAGAATAGTAGGAGATCCTTAAAAGGGAGTAAATCTTAGAGCACTATTGGGTAGGTAATGAAGTATTTTGATTTCTCATTTTTTAGAATAACGGATGGCAATAGGAGAAATTATATAATTGGAGGAAAAAATGTGGAATTTCCTAAAACATATAAATAATATATTGTCTAATTGTTGTGAACATTCCTCCAAATAATTAGTAATAAGAAATTTATATATTAGGGGTTTTAAATATTTTAATCTCATAATATTTAGACATGTTTAACATGAATTTTATCCCTTAACTCTTAGTTTATAACTTGATAAATCAGTTTTACACTAAAAATGGAAATACATTTTTACTATATGGATTATTAATTATGACTAAAAAATTATTTGAAGTTGTTAAATAATATTAATTATGATGATTAAATATATAGAATACATTTTAAAATATTTATTCACTAAATTTTTTAAAACATGACTTTATCATAATTTCTCATATTGTATTGAATACCATTTTATTAAAAATTATTATTTGAATTAAAAAATAGATTTTCTAAAATATTCATGTATATTTATGATTCAAATGGTATTTATTTTTAAATTTTAAATAAATGGAGCCAAATCTTATTTTTTATGTAATGAAACTAAATATAATAGTAATATTTTTTAATAAGATGGACGATCTTAAAAAATTACATTTAATGAAAACATTAATTATATTTTAAAATTGATATGAATATATTTTAATGTTCAATAACTAATTTTATATGAATTATAATATTTCATAAGTAAATATATTTTTTGTCAAAAAGGTTTCATAAACATCCATGTTATTCTTATTTCTTTGTAATGGCATAAACATTATAGTTATCATCAAATTTTTATGACTTAATATTTTCCTAATGTCACCTAATTTTAGGAAAATATAAAAAATTTCACCAATATATTTTTGAAAATATAATTTCAATAATTATATTAATTTTATTTAAATAAAATAATAACAAATAGGAATTTATGTTTTATGAAATTCATCAATAAATCAATGTACATTATACTATTATTTCATTTGAAAAAAATTCCTTCTGATAATAATTGAATCGCTGGAATTACAATAAAAATATATTTACATAAACATGATGATAAAATGAAATGTTTGTTATTTATTAACAGAAATGGATTTTTTGAAACTTTTATTATATTCCTTATAGAGTATGTTTTTATTTTGAAATTATCAAATGTTAAAAATAAAAAATTATTCTCATCAAAATTTATATCAAATAAATATCCTAAAAGGAAAATGGTATATTTGTTAATGTATAATGTAATTATATACATTGTTATCCAAATTAATTCAATATAATAGTTCTCTGAAATTGAATTCATTGATAATAATGAAAATAGAATGCACTACATGTAGTCATGAGAAAATATTTACATAAAAACAATAGATGTTGGCCAGTCAATTAGTTAACATATTATTTTAATTGAGTTAAACAGTAGGAATATGATTCCTATGTCTCATTAATATTTAGAGGAGCTTAATTCGTAGATTTTACAAAATAATTTATTTGGATGAGTTTTTAAGATTGATATAAAATGATATAGAATAAATTATATATAGATGTAATGTGATTAATAAATCCAAAAAACATAAGCAATAATAAATCTATTATAACATTTTATAATTTATAATATCTAAGACATAAGAATATGTAATATTTCTGAGTCCTATAATTTTTTTAGAAGATAAATTTTCAAATTTCAAAAAGAAAAATCTCCACATTATCATTCATTCAATTTTATAATTTATTAATTTATAAATAGTCCCTTATGTTGAGGTGAAATGGTAAATCTCCACCAAAAATAAGTCATTTACTTTCCTCTATTTATGGAATATCATGGAATATTTTATGTTGTAATAAAATTCAATGGTTTGTATGATTTTTTACCTTATATATGGATGTATAATATTTCCATAATTTAGAATACATGTATTCTGTGTTTCTTGAAACATAATGTATATCACAAAGAGTATCATGTGATGTGTATTTTGTACAATAGGGGAGGATGGTTCATATTTGGTGTACTTATACAATGGTTCATGAGATAAATTACTTGATACTCTTCTTATATTGATAAATGTTATACACAATTCCCATGGAATACCTAATATGGCGGTGGTTTGTTGTGTTACTCGTCATGTAACCTGTTAGAGTGCAATAAATATGAGAATGTTTCTTTTGTATAAGTAGTAATACAACTATGACCTCAATTGTGATAGAATGAGTACTTTTAGGGTCACACTAAACTAATTTATATGATTCTATTATATATTGATTGAGGGGGAATTGATGTGATCATCCCTGAAGTTTTATTACACGTGATTTCTTCATTTAAATAGTCATTCTATTCATGGATAATTGAGAATTAATAGGGAGTCTATATGGGATTGATATAATATTTATTCTATGGTCACTCGAAATCATTTAAAAGGAGATAATAGAAGATTATTTCCTTTATATTTAGCATTAGGTGGACACATTTATAAGGAATTATGTTTTTTATTGAGATTATTCTAGGTCCAATTTTATGGGGAGTTTCATTGATTCATTACGCATGGTTTCTATATTCTTTCATTTATGGTTTCATAAATACAATTTCTTTTAAATACTAAAAATGATCATGGGGATAACCATATTTTTTGCTTAAATTATGATTCAGTATTCTTCACAATGCTATTCTGAAAATGTTAAATATTTTTGAAAAAAAAATTTTGGGTGAAAAATAAAAAGATAGTTCACATGATCTGATATATTATGATGTTGTTACAAAAATTAAACAATTTCTGTGGAATATATCTAAACTAAAAAATGTATTTTTATAAAAAAATTATTTTATACGATATAATATAATGTGATATTTCAATAAATCGTTAATATTTTAGTTAATGTGGGATATTTAAGGAGATATTCTATATAGACACAGAATGTATTCGTGAGATATCTTATATCATTTTTTTACATATGGGTATATAACATGGACTGATATATGATTTCATGATACTCCCTCTATAATTAATAATTTATGATTTGTCTATATCATATGGATGTTAATTTTACAGTATCACATTTATTGAAAAGCATTTATTTATACAGTAGTGGAATGTAATTGTTTAACAATCAAAAAAATTTATTTAATATATTAATAAATAATATAGAATAAGATAACATAGGATTTATTTATGTGTATTAAAGGTTAAATACAATTGTTACCACATGACTATTTACTATTGTGTTATTTAACACATGGATTAATATATGTTTGATCATGTACTATATTTAATCTTATACATCCAAGACAAAAACAATGATATTTTTACTCAGTGTATTTTTTGTATTATTCATCGTAATATATTATTTCATTACCCATATACATCATGATACACTACCATATTTCGGGTTATATGTGAATCATATATAGGTTATGGGTATTTCAACAGTGACTTATGGATACACTATAGATGATAGATTCATTCTATATACACTGAGGGGACTATATCATGAATTTTAATGGAATATAATTTCAGAGAAACAATGAATCTATGATAAAATATAATTACTTCAATTTTATTTATTCATGTTTTCTTTTATTTCAATTTGGGTAGATCTGTCAATAGTTGTTTATTATTATTTCAACTACAATGATTATGTTTTTATCCATCATTTGACAAATGAAATTTTCTTACACATGTTAAATTTTATTATTGGTATTTTTAAAATTTTAAACTATCATGAAATTATTCAAAAAACATATATAATATTTATATTATTTTTGTAGATTAAATTTTAAATATTTTACGAGTTAAACATTTAATAAATTATATCTATATGAAACACATGGTTTATAATATAGGATTCATATTTTAAACATTTTTTTAGTAACTGATGAAAATTTAATGTTTAGGAAATGATTATTCTTAATGAATTTGACTTGAATTCAATATATAGTGAAATATAAAATGGTATGATATAAATATTTCTTTCATTGAATCATCCTCTAAAATAGTTTTCCCTTTTCCCAACGACAGTAGCAAAAAATTATATCAGTCCATATATTGGGGGAAATTATTTTCATGTGATGGGAGATTCATAGAAACTCATATATACACAATGATGAAGGATTCCATTTTTCACTTCTGTTTAATTTTCATCGAATTTATTGATAAAATAAAAAGAGGTTGTATTTTTAATTAAGGATTGGTACAATTTTTTATTTTAATTTATTCAATTTAATTAAATATATAAATACTTGGGTAAAGTTTACATAGTTGTTATATTCCAAAAGAATAGAAATTTTATTGTCTTTACTAAAACCCAATAGAACAACCACTGATGTTCATAACCCATCAATCATCATAAAAATTACCAAATTCTTAATAGAACATATCTGTATTTCTATGTGTTGTTATCCCAAAAAACATATAACTAGTATATAAAAAAATTCAAAATATTTTTGTGTAAAATATATCTCACTTTGATTGGTTAAAATCAATTTGATGGAAGGATGTGTGAACCATTGTGGGGGACATATTTTAAATTAAACCATTTCCCCCACTCTTAATAGTTCACTTTTTTAGTAATGAATATCTCACACTTTCACACCATTTTTTCCAACATGAAATGATTAATAGTGAAAATATTACATGTAAAAAATTTATTTGACCAAGGGGTTCACTTATAATATTGATTAATATTTATCCAATGATAATGTAGTTGTAATCCCAATCATTCACTACAAAAATTTAATTTTCAAGTGAAATATTGGGTAAGGAAATATAATTGGAAACATACTCTAATAATTAATAGGAATAATTAAAATACTAACATGTATAGATTTGAATCTAGAATTAACCAAGAAACACTTTACAAATACCTATTTCAGTTTCCTTCACCATGAAGTGTTATCGAAAACTTACCACATTTCATATCATCAAGAAGTTATTATATTAATATTCTTCTTCATTTTCATATCTCATGGTTTTACTATAAAAAATTGATATATGGGAATGAGTATCATATGTCATTATGATATATAAATACAATAGGATAAAATCCATAGGTCATATACTTTGGAATGTATGATATATCATATAAGAAATGAATCATTGAATCATATTTTTATATACCAATTGATAATTATAATCACATTCTCAATAGTGATGGATAAATATGAGTTTTACACACAAAATGTTCAATTATGATATAGGCGTTCAGCACAATATTTCATTCTTGTATATTTTATCATGGGATGGCATTGGGAATGAATTATCAGTGAAATCTTATGTCAATATAGAACTATAATTCATTCAATGTGGAAAAATATATCAGGTGTTGGTTGAATAATCCATGCATATTGAGATGAAGTAGTTCCCAATATATATAGGAAATTTCCACAATGTTGGTAGTTTTCATAAGTGAATTAATTGAAATAATATATTTCAGGGAAGTTATTTTGAATTTGATATTAATTATATATTGTAAATAGAATTAAATATTTACTTTTACGATTATATATCAATTTATATTACTGTAAATTTTTTCTAGAATTTAAAAATATCTTAGAGATATTATTATGAAAAATTAAATATTTGATTTTTTATAGTGTTTATAAACTATTGATTATCAAATGAAATGGGAATAAATAAACATGGAATGATTATAGATTTTTTTAATAATGATTTTTTATTATACATTGTAAAATTTGGAAGAGTTTAATTCAAAACATTTCCATTGAATTTCACTAGTAAACCAAAGAATCCATGCTATCCTTGAGAGAATACTAGACAACGTTCAATGTTTAGGTAGCCATCCATGAGTTAGAAAATACATTGTAGATGCATTATGTGTTTTTTCCTAGTAGCAAGGAGGTAAGAGGGACACATGTGTGGTGGAACCATGAATCTCTAGTCACATGAAGGATTTAAGGGATTTTATTTACCAGCTATCGCATGCTACATATGATATACAAGATATAAATTGAATTAATATTTTATATGGGATTTAAGATATATGAAAACATCAACATTGAACTATTTAACATGGTTTGGCTCTATAACACCCCAAAATTATAAAATATAAACATTATATTCTATAGCATATGTGACATGCAACACAAATATTAAACATCTAATGAAATATATTTCCATAATTTTGTTAACTTTTTATAAAATGTTGAACACACAACCCCGAGTATAAATGTATTGTTCTGTAGTATACAATTATAAAATTTCAATTACATTTATAGGTATTTATATTAATAACCAATTTTCTAATATAACAGTTATCAATTTAATATATATATATATAATTAGTATCCCTTCATATAAAATGTTTTTTTGATATTTTTTTTCACTAAACGACAGTTTATTCATTTTTTTCACACATTGCTTAAAATTAATTTTTAAAAATTTTATAAAATTATTTTTTAAAAACTTTATAAAATTATTTCATTAAAATGAACTTAATTTTTTAATTCATAATAACATTATTATTTATGATTTTTTTGGAATTTTTTTGAAATGATTCATATTTTGATGAATTATTAAAAAATACTAAATATGAATTGAAAACTAGAATTAATTAAATTAATTTATAAAGATAAATTATTTTTTTATTTTATTTTAATTTAAAATTATTTAATATATATATAAATTAATACAATTTATTCCATGATAATAATTTTTATTCTGATTTTATTAAATCAAAACTCTATGATATTTTGACCATTTCTTCTTTGAAAACCATCTTTCTCTTCACTTTTGTGGGATTATTTGGAATTTAATATTTTAAATTATGTGGATGTAATTTCAAAAATACAATTCCAAATTTGGGATAATAATAATATATATTATCAAAATAATTTTATATCAATTTTTGACCCTAATTAACTTTAAAAAATATAAAAAATTATTACCATAGTTAAGGATAAAATGATTTCTCACGCGTTAAAAATATCAAGTTTTTTTATTACCTAAAAACATGAATGAAATATATTTTATTTCCCTATTTTGATCTTAAAATACATATTTATTTTCCAAAAATACTCTATTTTTTAACCTTTTATCATGTGAAAAATGTCGGTACATCATTTTATTTTAAGAAATGACCACTTTTCCACTGATCTCACTTATAAAAGGGAACCCACTCTACTCTATTCTTAACACCATAAAAGGCTTTCAGTTTGAATATTACCATTCCAAATAAAATAAAAAATTCCATATCATAATTATTTATGCCTTATTATTTGATTAAATATAACATTATAAGGATTTTATTCAAGCATATGGTGCATACCTATAGAAGAGCTAACGTTCTCCAATGAGCATTTATTTTATTTCTTCCAACATATTATTCAATAATTATTAAAACATTTTGATTTTATAAACCATTTATATTCCATATAATGATATTATATATGGTTTGAAAATTATCTCAATACATACAAACATTCATAAATTTGATTAGTAGATAATCATTCATCTATATAGTGGTCAACAACCTCACGAACAGACGAAATTCATTTTTTCCATTTTTATATTTCATGGTTGTGTATGATGATTTAAAAAAAGTGAATATATATATATATATTATATTAAACCAAATTATACATGTTCAGTAATTATATAATGTATATAAATTTTTTATTTTGCATTTCATATGTGATACGATAACATCACTTTTTTGTACGGAGAACTACCACCTCATGACTTGATGTGATTATTCTTTTCTTAAAGCCCAATATGGAATGTAATAATGATAATGGAAATTAATATATGTGATATACAAGATAATATTTTTATATTTTTTACATATTTATCATTATGAAATGAAAATATATCATTTCTTTTTTACATTGAAATGGATAACATCATTCGTGTACATTTTCAATATTGTCTTCATGAAGTGATGTGACTCTCAGTTCATCCCACACCACATAAATGATACATATTAGTATATTTAGTCATATAATTTTTTATATATGACATTATTATAATTATATAATATTAATATTCTATATACCTCCTTTCTATGAATATCATTAAAAATGGAAATTTTACTCCTGAGAATGTATGGCCTACAGTCAAAATGGTTATAACACAGTCTATTATTTGTAACCATCATTATTGATTGGTTTGAAAAATATATTTACTGTTATAATATTATAATTATGTAATTATTATTATTATTATGGATAATATAATACTATATAATATTAGAAATAACCGTATAATTCATGAAGAAACACATATGATAAAATAAGGAAATTAATACAAAAAACATTGAAAACAATAAAATAATATTTACCAAATGATGAAAAAATATTATAAATTTGTAATATATGATATTGTATGTATTAATATTGTTTTTATATAATTTAGTAACATGTTTTACTAATTACATATGATTTTAAATAATTTCCAAACAAAAAGAATCATGAGGTAAGGGATTTCTTAAGGTAATTTCTACTCATTGGGTAATGCATGTTCTTCAATGACAGTGTCATTAAAAAAGTGATTATGTAATGAAAATTGTTTATTTTTATTCTTATTTCCATATGGTTTAAGATATTTATATTGTTTAAAATTATTCCATTCATTGATTAATCTCCTCTTTAATTATATGATATTTAATGGGGCATCATTTCAATTTCCCTTTATTATGGAATTATATAATTTTATACACATAATTTGTTTAATATAGTGTATAAAATTTCCCTTTGTCATGTAATATCATGAATAATTTTGTTTTACATTTCGTTTTCAATTATTTAATCTAATGGGATTTGTATTGAAAATTAACAAGTGGGAATGAATTTCCGAATAGAAATTTCTACATTGGGTTACATTAATTATTTACAACTTTTGACATTTTATAAATATATGTATATTTTATTATTACTATTTTTTGTTTTAAATACTATTTTTGTTGATTTCCATTTTATATAGATAAACAATTCATTGGTTAACTATAACTATAATGTTATGATCATTGTATGTTTTTATTTTATAATACCAATCTCTTCATGATAATTTATTGTTGAATTTCAGTTGAGGGAATTTCTTTTATCATTTTTTAATAAACTGATATAAAATTATCCAGAATGGTTGTACATGATATTATAATGAAATATTACTTTTTTTATAGTTATTGGTAAGTAAAATAATTAATAAAATATTTTAGGGAAATTCAACATTATTTCCCTCTTCGTTCAGATATAGTTTTTCCACCCAAACTCTATTTTATTATTTTATCATTAAAAATTGGGTTCAACCCTTTCACAACTTTTTTATTAATGAAATTATCACAAATTTGTACTTTTTGACGAAATAATTTAAATTAATATTCATGTATTTTTCAAAAAATGCAGGTGTATTTTTTACTAAAAAATTCAAAAGAATATTTATTTTATGGTGTATGGCTTGGGAAATTTTCAATCTATCATGAAAATCAAATTTGCTAATGATTTTTTTATATTTTTTAAATTCAAATTTCAAAGAAACTTTTTTTAAAAAAAGTTATCTGATTTTATTTTGAAAATTTGATTTTAAAAATTTAATTGATATTTTCCTCAATAATGTTTTCAATGATATTATTGATGTATTACAATTTATCAATAAAAACTTAATTTATTATTAATAAAACTTGTATATGTTTTATTTAAACATTCATTATTCATTTTATAGATTTCTTATGATAATTTTGTCTAAATAATTTATTGATATTCAAATCCTCGATTCATTATCTATAGTTATTAACATTACCTTGAATTAATCACATTCCCTTGAATATTAAATTTCCACATAATATACATATTATATTTCCTGGATATTTTTATCACTCAAACAATATATCATTTATATATACGATGCTCTATATTGAATCTTATTTTTTAATATTGTTCAATATTGATAAATATCTATTACATACTCTATATATATATTTTATAATGGGTGACATTGTTCTGTAATTAAATATATTACTTCTTATATGAAGAAGGCATGGGATATGAAGACAATGTTGGGTCCTGGTTTTAGATATCTCATCGATGCATCATTATTCCCATGAGGTAAATCTATATGCTAGCATAAAATCAGTTATCCAAACTAGGTTTAGTTCTAGTTTCTGGGTTCTAGTTGTCTTGTGAATGGTATAGGTGGAAGAGGATCATGTGTCTAACATATGAAGTCTAATAAATATGAATTTACTATATTTGGAATTAATTAGTTATTATCTTTTAGATTATCCTAATGATATTATATCCATATACTTTTAACTACGATTTATTTATTATAAGGAATAAATATTCAATTATTTACCATTCCTTATTGATAATTATTTATTTAGTTATTAAATTCATGTTATTGAAAAATCGGCATGTGTCTTCCATTATTTACCTTTCCAGAATGATTAATATCCGAGTAACATTTTTTAGGGTCCTAAAAATTCTGCAAGGGGGAAATCCAATTACACCACTACTTGGGAAAGGACCAAACCGGTCCGAATACCGGCTCCCAGCAACAGTACACTACCGGTTCGGTGAACTTCCCACCCGCAAATGATTTCATTCGTGAAATAGGGGCGCATTGCCTATGCGGGCGTGAACCAGGAAGATTGCCGTGAGCCACCTCCTATGTGAATCAGTAACACTCGCAAAACAGAACGGGTGCCCGGCTGGTCCACCATCGCGAACCGCCCCCTCCACGGACAAATGTCTATTCACGGAATAGAATTAGAGCGGTGCACAGCCACGAGGAAATTCCACCAATCTCGGTTCCAATGGTTTACTGAGTCATAGTCGGGCGAGGCTTTCTTCATGGGCCTCCACGAAAGGCGTTCTGTGCCCATCGATACATCCTCTTCCCAACTCTATAAATAGTCACCACGAGGCACCAAAAAAAAGAGGAAGGGTGGGTGAAAGCATGTGGGGAGATACTGGAGAAATTGTCCCTCCCTGATCATCTGTGGACTCCATATAGTCCGTGGATGCACTCTTCCTCATAGAGGAGAAACCAGTCCGCGAACAACTTGCGGCTAACTCCTCCACGGATCACCCTAAGAGGCCATTTCCTTCGGGGAAAGTCCCTATATGGAAACCCCATCTACAGAACAGTGTCATTCGCGAAATGGGGGTGGAGATCCTCTGGTGGCATGAAGTAGGATGTCTGCCATCCCTTTTGCAGATGCCCTTAGCAGCCAGTCCCTCATGTATCGCTCCCTCGCGGACAGTCTCCTCCACAGGCTGCCATTCACGGCCAGTCCCTCGCGGACCACTCCCTCATGGATAGCATCCACTATGGCAGCCCCTTCGCGACCTGTCCCTCGCGGACAACACCTTTCGTGGATGACCCCCTTCACTGCCAGTCACTCGCAGACATCTTAACCTTGAATCACATGTGGCCAGTCCCTCGTGGACAACATTTTTTTGGCCAGCCCCATGAAGAAAAACTGATGCACCCGCCAGTCCATACCACGGGGACTGCCCGCCTGCACCCCTACTCAGGATCAGTGTCGGGCTGCAGTCCGAGCCCTTTGGCCTAGTCCCTTCCCAACCATCACTGACCCCCATGACAAATGGAGACTCGCACCTAGAACATCTCGGGCCAGGTCAAATGTATTGTACATTGCACCCTTGTGCCGCCCTAACATCGATCTTATACATTTCATGAGTCGAGATACTCCTCATGGCTCTAATATAATCCCATTACCTATCTACCATGCCTGGTTCATCCAAAAGGAATGCCCTTGCGTAAGTCCCACACCAACCATTGCTAGGTATCTCCTGCATAGTCATCCTGACCACATGACCTTAAACTGTACGACCCTCGTCCTATCCATAAAACATTAAACTGTATGTAAATAGTCCTATATACATGACTATAAACTATATCATTCCTTCACATTCAATAATTAGAAGCCTCTTGCTCCCTGAAAGATATGCCTTATGCTCCATGAATAAGATGCCTCATGCTATGTTTACAGTGGCATAACCTCAAGAGTGCTGGAATCCGTTCGAACATTCCATCACTCCACCTCATTCTTTTCATGTTATTCATTCGGATCTTCATCCTCCTTCATGTATGAAGGGACCCCCTAACGGTATGGTCCCATGCCGCATCATCTCACCTACCATCCTGGGCCAACACCCCCAAAGACTTTTGACAACACATTGAGATAGATCATGTGTTTCGAACACAGTCAGGAGTAGACCCTCATTTGTTTGTCCCCTTTTAAGGCTAACGTGATATGGATGCTATGTTTCGAATACATCCAATAGTTATATTCCATCACCATGCCTCCCTCATTGTGTTCCAAATGTCTGGCTTGTAATTCACACTTTTCATCTCCCTTTGTTTGGACTGATTCCAACGCCATTGGTGTTATCCTGCTTGTGCACTTGCCCATAGGCGTTTATCCCCATTATATTCCTCAAACCACTAGTGGGTTGGGATGACCTCATGGCCATACATGAGGATGACACCCAGGAATCTTCCTTTCATAAGCCCCTTTCATCACCATTCATGGATTCACCATTGTTCCATGATCGTTGGGTCCTTGCTGTCTCTTGTTTCTCACACTGAGTAGGACTCATGTGGGCTTAGAGAAATAATTGATAATGACATCTCCTCGTCCTGACCAAATGACGTTAAACTGTACGACCCTCGTCCTGACCAAATGGAGTAAAACTATATGGCCCTCGTACAGAAAACACGACGTTAAACTGCATGGATACAATCCTATCTAAATAACTACAAACTGTAGCATTCCCTTTCATAAGGGAGAGCATAAGATTCATTATGCCAAGATTATAGTGTCATAACTTCAAGTGTGCTGGAATCTGTTCAAACATTCCATCACTCCACCTCATTCTTTTCATGTCCTTCATTTGGATCTTCATCCTCCTTCATGTCTGAAGGGACCCCTTAACGGCCTGGTCCCATGCCACATCAGCTCACCAACTCTCCTAGGCCAACGCCCCCGAATATTTTTACCACACATTGAAATAGGTCATGTGTTTCAACATGGTCAGTAGTTGACCCTCATTTATTTGTACCCATTTCAAGCTAACATGATATGGATGCTATGTTTCAAACACTATCAACAGTTATCCTCTATCATCATGCCACCCTCATTGCGTTCCGAATGTCGGGCATGTAATTCACACTTTTCATCTTCATTTGTTTGGACTAATTCCAACTCCCTTGGCGTTATCCCGCTTGTGCACTTGCGCATAGGTGAAAGCCTCAAACCACAAGTGGGTTGGGATGCCCCCATGGCTGGACATGAGGAATACATAATGGGCCTTCTCATAGTGTAAGTCCCAATCCATTCATATGGGCCTCCTCAGAGTGTATGTCTTGATCCATCCTTATGTTCCTCCTCAGAGTGTAAGTCATGATCCATCCTCATGGGCCTCCTCGTAGGTTACGTCCCAATCCATACTTATGGGCCTCCCCAGAGAGTAATCCCCAATCCATCGTTATGGGCCTCCTTAGAGTGTATGTCCTGATCCATCCTTATAGGCCTCCTCAGATTGTAAGTCCTAATCCATCCTTAGGGGCCTCCTCAGAGTGTAAGCCCAAATCACTCACCCTGGGCTACTTCAAATCATAATCCCCAAGCCTAAGCGAACTACAAGGAATCTGATCCATTTCATGGCATGGTACGTAAGAAGCCTTCACGAGGTTCAAGCCCACCGATCGGTCGTTTTGTCCCGTCGAGTTCCACCCTCCTCAAGCATGATGTTAAAATGCCTGGTTTCATCCAGTATAATATTAAACTATATACGAGAACTATGAGGACTTTGATTCCACACCACATGGATACGTATCAAGCCACCACGAGGTTCATGCCCACCACTAATCGGACCCCCGGTCCATATTCACACCAGTTCTACGAAACACATCCAAACTATGTGGACTTTGATCCCTATCTCTTAGGATGGGTACATAGGAAGCATCCAAGAGTTTCAATCCCAACAACCGGTCGATCTGACTTTCCCCACGTCGATGTACCACATCGATTCTTTTGCTGCTTTAGTGAGTCTAGATTCACCGGGGTCATTAACTTAACGAGGGATGGTAATCCTCAGGAGTAAATGATTCTGAGTCCCAGTGTTCAGTTGACTATTGCCAACCTGGAAAAATATGTGGATACTATGGTTGGGTATAATCCAAAGATTCACGATCATATGAATACGTCATAAATATATAAGAGAGTCCCAGAATAGAAAATAATTCCCCCAAAAAACGGTACGATCAGCACGACTTCCCATCCTCTAGACCAATTTGAGTTCTCAAGTGTCGCTGGTCAGAACATCTAGCGAACACCTGCCTTTGGAAAGAAGGTCCATGATTCATTGGATACAGAGCCGTTGGATGTTTTGAGTCCAAAACCAACGAAACACTTTTGGATTGACATTATCATTTTATTCACTTCCTTTCCAGTTTATTGATTACATAGAATGAGTTTTTTGTTATTTACCTCTACATATTTATATTTTTATTTATATAAGATTTATTCCACTAAACCTAAACCTTATATAGAATATGAGAATAACCTAATTTTTTTATCTTAGAAATACATAATGATTAATATTATTGATGTGTCATGATATTATCAATGGAAACATTTTATTCTCTAAAATATATGTATTGAACTCTTTCATTTAATTTTAATTTGGGAATCATGTATCAATCCAATTTACCAAGATTAGTAATTTATTTAATCCATTAATATTTTATTACGTTTATCTTATTCTATTTTAAAAATAAATAAACCAACTCTGGGCAACATGGGTATGGGACACTAAAATTGGTCTTTTTGATATTTTAGTAGAATCATTGGGAACTATATTTAGGAAAATATAGAGTAGGGACCATAAATCATAGATATATATTGAGTGTTAGAATAGAATAACATCTGAATGTTATTATACAGAATATATTAAGTTGTTATTTTATAAATTCAACCTCGTATGGATTCTACAAGTGGGCATGGTTCCAGAACTTCTATATATAGGGGTAGTAACACGAAAAAGGGGAACATTGGGATTGACCCTATCCTCACCTGCTTCACAAAAATGATATGTATTGTGCACCTACATTAACACTCCATAATGATATTTCGAAGGTAAATATTTTTTTCAATATAAACCATTATGATATATTTGAATCGATGAGGAAAAAATGACTTAGGATAAGAATATTGTGTATTCTATGGAATATAATATAACTAACACCGATGATAAAATTATTTATTGCGTAAAATGAAGGGATAATGAAATTTATTGTTGGGGAAAATGAAGACTATAATATATGGAAATTAATTTCATTTTAAGGATCCATTAATGCATTTGTATCCTAGAAATGAAGATTTATTGAATCATTCAATTAATTTCCCACATAATAATATTGACCCATAGAATAAAGAACAATCTATGTTGAAATAAGATAAATAAATTATTTCTGTATTTATATTCAAGAATTTCATTATAGAGAAATTTTTAACAATGTTATTTTTGTTATAATTATTATAATACCTTTTTGAATTTTTATAAATTTAGAAATCAAATATTTTTTTTTATTTTACATATTTTAAAAACAAATATGAGTTAATTAGTTTAGCATTGATCATATGTTCAATTTCCCAGACATCCCTTTTTAGATATTATTTGATGAGATTCTACTATTATTAATGATATTTATAGTGATATTTATGAAAATATATGTTTCAGTAACAGGTAAATTAATAAGTAATTATTTTAAATTTCTTATATATATGTTTAATGTTATGGATAACCATTAGGGTTAATATGATCATTAATGAACATTTAAATGTAGTCGAATAATGTTTAGAGAAATTTTAAAAATAATTTTTATCTTTATTATGTTGTATTAAAAAGCCTAGTAAAATGGTTATTTAATGACAAATTTTATCTCATGGACCTCAATCATAATTTTTTTGGAATAATATATGAATTATATGAATATAGTTTAAAAATGTTACTACCATCAAGATGGTTCAAAAAAAGTTTCATTTGGAAAGATAAAGGGGAATTACCTCACAACTAAAGGATGATAACAGTTTAGAACATAACATAGACCAATGTTATTTACTTCTTAATATTTAATTTTTTAATTAAATGATTTGAAAAAATAAATTTTCATTATGATAAATGGGGTTACTATTGAGTTTTAGAGATTTTTTTATTCTATAAAATGTTGTTAAACATATTGGTCTTTTGGAATATATTGATAAATATTGCTATTCTTTTCAATCATTTAGGGATCATACAATCCGTTAAATGTGAATTTATTTGATTCAGGAAGAAAAAATTAATATTTGGATATTGATTTCATGGAGGAAGTGATGAATTGTAATTTTATTAAAGCACAACAAAAGGATTAAATTGTGGTTTTGAAATAGTAACATATCATGTAAATATATGTAATTTTATTCATTGAAATTAAATTATTTAATCCATAATATGATAAATATCATTAAGGATTTTCTTTTCATATTACATTCACATCCAATGAATCATATGGACATTTAAATCATTATATATTGATTGTTTTTATGTAAATAATGTTTAATTGATCTATCAGGTTTTTTTGATCAATGACAACTATCACACAATATAATTATTCATAATTTCTCAGCATGTCTTTATCAATGGATTACAAAAAAATTTCTTCTTGGAATCTAGGATATTTTTTTCATATGAACCTTTACATAGAATTATGACTTATTAATATGGTGTTTTATTAATACTTTCTGCTATGTGGTTTTTCAATAAAAGAATTATCAAATATCCAACCGTTGATTACCAAGATCCTGATTAAAATGCGAGGACATAGATTATATAGTGTCTATGGGGGGGGTATAACACAATAAAATTATTAAATAAGAACTTACTTCTCAAAAAAATATGTGACATGTTATACTAATCATAAAAACTGCATAAACTATATTTTGTTAAATTTAATCACTTCAATATCTTGTGAAACATGAAACCAAAATTCAGAATAACCTTTTATATAGTAAAAATAATAAAAAAATTAGTTTAATTTAATGTAATGAAAATTAATGTCTACATTATGAATATGTGGTTTTTCTGTTTATTATAAATAATGGAAGAATCATTTAAAGATATAATTATAATTTTTGAATAACTAGATATTTTATGAAAGTATATTTTGTCACCCTTTGTGAACATATTATAATATTAATTTTCCCAACAATTTGAAAATTTGTTTTTTTAATATTATTATATTTTTTAAATCAGTCTATCAAAATTAATAGAGTGTGAATATTTGTTTCTTTTCTAAAAAGATTCATTTTTTGATTAATAGGAAGAAAATAAAATACATTTATTGAAAAATTTAGATTCATTTAATTTTTTTATTAATGATAAATTATATTTTTCATTGGCATTACAATATTTTTTGATTATTTATATATATATATTAATCTAAATTAGTAAATTGGAATCATTTTCATATATAATTTTTAGTGGAAAACATTATATACTTTTGAACTGTAATGACCCGAAATTTTGAATAAATCTTGTTTCCTAATTTTGTGTGTTATTTTATTTTTTATACTCAACAAAACAATTTCATTTGATAAAATGAGTATAATTAAAATGAGACCATTGGGTTTTGACTATTATGTGACCATTGGTCAATATAACCAATATAAACTAAACGATTTGATTATTGTCTCCAAATAAAAGTAATCTTGATTAATTATTATAGAAAGAAGATTTCATGACCTCATCCAGTACTGTTGGACAAATCAAAGCCAATATAAGAGAACTTTGAAAGGAGGTAGCACCACTGGGCTTTGCTCTGGACCAAAACCAAGCCGAACATCATTGTGTGAAGCTAGAACGGAATCGCCTTCACGAGAAGTTCAAACTCATAGAAATTACTACTCGTGCGTTGTTGGTCGAGACTCCCTCAGATTCTCTCACCATAGCACAACTTACACTTAGGTCCTATGCTGGTGTGATAAGGGGATATGTTATGAGACTGTAAGTACCTTGTGTAATCCTTTGTTTTAAAGAAAAATATTGATTTCTGCTTTTGATGAAGTTTATGAATTTTCAAATGTCCGGATAAATATAGTAAGCATATTTTTGGTGCATTTTAGAGAATGGATATTTGAAAAAAAAAATTATGTAATCCTTAAATAATTAAAAATGTGTAATGATTTTCAAAAAATGGTCTTCTAAAATTATGTTCAGTACGAAATTTAGAGTCTAATAGGATCAACTTAATTTTTTATGAATTTTAAATTATGAAAAGCGATTTTATGCTTAGGATTAGTAATGTGACCAAATGGATTAGTAATCTCATATAAATACAGTATTAATATAATATAAGCACCATGATTAAGTAATGTGTTTCAATAAAATGGTTAAATAACGGTTTCATATATTATCTGTCAAGTATTACTATTTTGAGGAGAATAGTGTTTTTTTATTAAAAATTCAATAAAAAATAATTAGAATTTTTTTTTAAAATGGATTTCATTTTTGAACTCAGAGCATCGATATTATGTTAAGGTTATTTTTGGGGATTTTTCTGAAAAAAATGAATTTTCAGTGAATAGTGTATTTACTTAAAAATTAAATTAAAAATATTTAGAAAAATATTTTAATAAAATGGAGTTCATTTTTGAAATTAGAGTATAGATATTTGTTTAATGTGAAATTTTAGGATTTTTCTGAGAATGTTGATTTTTTGATGAAAAGTGAAAATAAAGTTTTTAAGTTACTGGTGTTTAATGACATCATTAAATGATGTATTAAGTATGTAATCAATATGTTCGACTTATGTATACTAATATAAGGTATGAGGTGTCCCAATTGGCGAATACCATGATAAAATACCATGGGAAAGACCATGGTTTTGCCAAAACCACCAATGAGGTGTCCCTTGGCAATTAATGTCTTGTCCCCTCACTATCCCTATAAATACCAAGCCATCCTCTCATCCATTCAACTCCCAAATCTCCCCCAAGTCTTACCAACTCTCGCCCAACTAAGCTCTATTCTCATACCAAGCCATCCTCTCATCCCTTGGTAATTAAATTATATGAAGGATACCTGAAGAGAGGTAATTTTCCTCGATGAGAATTAATGAATTATTTCCTCCTCCACCTCATGAAATTATTTTTAAAAACATAATATTCAATATAATTTTTATATTATATATAATATTATTTTATCATGTAATGGGAATGGCCTACAACCGTCTCCAATTCCATCAAATGAGTTATGAAATCATCGTTCCATTTCATAGCAAACTACTTCCTCACAAACCAATTTCATTCATTTTTTCATTAGAAAATTTTATATTTGAGTATTAAAACAATTATAAACTGTATAAATATATATATATATTTTTCTAACATTATTATTCCATTATAATAATTCTATCATATATAAAATTTTTATTTTCCATTCTATAGGGAATATGATGACATCTCTTGTGTGTACGAAAGACTACTGCATCGTCATACAATGTGATTTATCCTTCACTAATGGTTTACATGGAAAGTAATAACGAAAAATATAATTAATATATGTTATATTAATGACATAATTATTATTTTCATAATATAATTATAATTATCAAGGTATAATATTTCATTATCATTTTTTCCAAAGAAAAATGATTACATTGTTTTTGTATCTGTGGACTACCAACTTCCCAAATAAACGCGACACTAATTTCATAAAAACACAACATTTATGATATATATAATTATATATAAATAAATTATATAAAATAAATTATATTTTGATCATTATGGAATGATAATATGATAATTACATACTTTCGATAATGATCATTGAAAAATAGAAATGTCACTCATGCTTACGTATGACTTATTATCTCAATGACTATAACATAGTCCATTTACCATAACAATATTTCATGATTTGTTTGAAATGTATAATGTATGTAAATATATCATGATTATTGCATGATTATAATTCATTATATTATTTAAAAATGTTTCATGATCAAGAACTAAATCATTCAAGACGAAACACACATGAGAAAACAAGGCGATTAACACTAGAGACAATGAAAATAACGAATAATTATTAATAAAATGGTATAAAATCATATAAAAGGATCATATATAATAATATTAAAATTAATATGGGTTTTTAATAAGTTAATAACATTCTTAAAATTATTATACATGTGATTAATTCATGTTCAACTAAAAGGAAGTGATACGTATGGGGTTTCATAACTCAATTTAAAATTTATTGGGTTAAACTATAGAATTATAGATTATGTATATATAATAGTTTTAGTGGAATTATAATTGATGATTTAATGTTATATGTTCAATTTTTTATTTTTTTCAGTTTATACAAATATCAATTCATTGATTAATCTACACTTCAATGATATCATTCTTCTTAGGGGATTAATCTTAATTTTCCTTTATAATTAAAATTGTAATGTTTTGAAACTTATTTATTTTTTATGTAGTTTATAATACTGCATTGAAATTTAATGACATGAATTATTCATTAATAATGGGAATTTATGTTTCAGTTTAAATTATTTTGTACATGGGTATTTGACTTGGAAAATAAAAAGTGGTAAAAATTTCAAAAAAATATTATTTAATTGGGTTATGTTACTTTGTAGCTATATTTTATATTATATGATGATCTGTATAATGAAATTTTAATACATTATATTGTATATGAACAAATTTTATGTTTATTTTCATTTATTCACTTTATCTATTTATTGTTGTACTGTCACTTCTATGTTATAATCATTTATAGTGTTTATATTTCAATCTCATTCTTAAAGAGATTGACTTTTCAAGGATTTATGTTCAATGAAATTCATTCATAATTTTCCAATAAAATGTAATTTTTTTCCTAATATGGTTATTCATGATATTTTCTAGTAATAATAACATTATTAGCACTTTTTAACTTTAAATAATTAAGGCAATATTTTCACGAAAACCTAACTTCATTTATCATATTAGTTATAAATCCTTTTTATAAAAAAAACACCTTTTATAAAAAAAATTAAATACAAATTTTATGCATTTTTAAAATGGTATTGTATATTAATTATTAAAAAAATTATTTTTAAAATAAATTAAATGGATCTATATGTCATTTTTCGAAATAATATCTGTTGGATTTTACTAAAAAAGTGCAAGAAATCTTGTTTAATGTGTATTCCATTAAAAGAAGTTTCAACCATCATGGAAACTCAAATATTTCATATAATATTTTATATGATTGTATTTTAATTTTAAAATAAATTTATTTTCAATTTTTTTGGAGAATTTTTAATTTGAAATTTTTTTTAATCATTAAATGAATATTTTCTCCAAGAATGTTTTAATTATTTATTATGATAGTTTTTTTATGGAACAATAAAACCATTTAATATTAATTTTATGGGTATATGTTGTATTAATACCATATTAATTATATCTATGGATGATTTAAGATCATTATCATTAAGGAATGTATTATCATTAACTTTTATTATCATTTTTATAATCATTAATATCCCCTATAATTATTCATGTTCTTATGGGAATTAATTTTTCCATTAATATCAATATGATTATCAGTTTATGTTTATATCTTATACCATATGGTATTTACATATATGGTGTTCATTATTGGATATTATTTCTTTATATAGAGTAATATTGTCAAATCTTTATTCCTTACGTAATATGGAATTTTGATGATGAAGAACATTACTAATGAATTAAATAAATTTTTTATATATGAGGATTATTTGAACATAAAGCCATGGGTGGGTCCCAGTTATACATATCCCCTCATTACATTAATAATCTCACGAGACAAATCAGTAAGATAATATAAAATCAGTTTTCAATACCATATGGGTTTGTACCCAATAATTTAAAAATGTGTTGTGGATGGTCTTGATGGAAGTGGTATCATTTTTAAGATACATGATGTCTACTAAAGCAGAATTTTCTTCATTTAGAATTTAGTAATTGTTATAAATGATATTTTCAAAATTATATTATCTATGGATGAATTTCATTCACATTTATTGTTTATATGGAATTTAGTTTTAATTATTTATCATTCAATTTTTATTTTTCCTTATCGTGTTATGATAGTAAATTTATTGATTAAATGGCATGTGTTTTAATATTATTTCCATTCAATATTGATTATTATCTATGATATTTCTACAATTATTTATCTCTAGAAGAACTTTTTTCTCATTATAATGATTACATTTAATCTGGGTATTGTTATTCACCTTCCCATATTGATTATTATTTCTGATTACTGATTACATCCACTGAACATAACCCATACATATCATTTTATCTTACCATTATTTTGATTAAATTCATGTGAATCCACAAAATTTTATGAGATTGATATTCAAGTATATTGAAGATGAAAAAATATTATTATTCATAAAAATCAATCAATAATTAATGTTATCAAATATAATATGAGATTCATGTATGTATCTATTTTAATAAGATAAATAAAATATTTAGTCAATTGGGAAGTGATTCATTGTATCTTATACCAATATAATAATGTAGTCACTAGCTTTGGGTTACTACAGTTGGTGTTGTTATAGGATCCAATCAATATCTTGTTCATTCTCCTCTGTGAGAACTCTTTCTAAGAAATAATTATTAAGGAATATTCCATATTTATAACTCAAATAAGGATCTTATAAACAACACATGTGAATCAAATGATCAAACTATCATAATGTATGGAAATTAAATATTTTCTTTATGTGTTTATGAATTGTCTCAAACATTTCATCTATTATTTATGATTATAATATGGATTATTTTTTAGGATAGGTGTGAAGACGTCAAGTGATTCTAAGGGACGACTCTCTAGAATATATATTTAATATATATTAAATTTATTAAATTGAAAGTGATCACAATTTTCTAAAAAATTGTTATAACTACTAAAAGGGTGCTAGGATCAAAAATATGAGGGATCAACTGAGGTCAGAACTTGAGGTATAAAATACGAACCACTTAACAATAGTTAATAAAATTTGTTTAGGTAAAATGTATCATTGGTATTAAATTAATAAAATTATTTTTCGACGAAATGACATAGTTATATATAGAAATATATTTTTATAGAAAATTCATATGGTGAGTCACATAACCCTATGAATTTGAGGAGTTCCATTTGAGAATTAGAAGATTTCTTATTAGTAGATGATGACATACTGTGGATTGACGATCGACGCACCTCAGATTCAACAAATCTAACCAACAACAAGGTAAGTTCAGCATTATTAGTTAGAAATCAAACTGAATCAAGGTAGGGTGTGTGTATTGGTTTTTTTTCTCATTATTTCTTTCTATGATGAACACTAAGTAATCAATGAATTGATTGGTCTGGAATTCGAACGTCTTGCGAGATGGGTATAATTACAGGGTACATTTGGGATGATTCTTGTGTTGATTAAATTACTCATTATTTATCATTATAACATAAACTAATCAAAGGAAAAATAAACATTAACCATGGTTCGTTCCTCATAAATTCCGCTAAGACTATTTTACCATCTTCATCATTAATTTTGGGTGACCCAGTGGTTCGTTGTTCGAAGAAATACGATTAATTGATCGTTGTAAACATGTTTCTATTCACAAAAATATGATATTATTGATCCAAGTTTGGCATAACATAGCTATGGTTATTGAGACAGTGGCGAATTAGGGTTTCTTGGACTTGTGTTCATGTGTACATGTACTGATGAAATTCCATCAGTGTTTGTTATATGGATACTCAGTGATTGTCACTAGATGCTGGCCTATTGAAAGATGGAATGGGAAGTTGCAGAATGGGACCCATTGGGATGGTCGTGATAGAGTAGTATCAGTGTAGTATGTTCTACTTTAGGATCAAGATTCTATGAGATTTTATTTGGATAACATTTTGAAGTGTATTGAGTTCATATTTCATGCTAGGGAATCTAGTGTTGGTGTCGCGGTAAACGTATCCATACACCAGGAATGTAATCTTCTAAATTTTGACTTGGTACTTGATTACATTGGTTCCAGGGAAAATAATAGTACATTAATCATATTTGAATGGTTTTTGGTTCAATTTTCTCCTTCAGAAATTTATCATGATATACTCATTTACTATGGAATATCTTCTGTATTTTAGGTTTCCTCTGCAATTTATACCATCTATGATTATACATGATGATCACAAGGATGTTCCCCTATGTTATGAGGCCTTGATACAGGAACAAGTCTCCATGATGATACCTCCCAATGGGGCACAAGGCATACAACCAATAGAGAAGAATTTGGTACCCACAATACTAGCTAATGTTGTGTGTAAGAAAAGTGCATTTTGTGATTATTAGAGGTAGGTACACCTTAGTTTCTGTGGCAAGCCCATCCCATAGTCAGTTTTGGATAGGCTTGATAAAATGAACTAGGTTTTCCATATAGTTATGACATCATAGAATTGGGAAGCGGTCATGGTAGTATGGCATCCTTATGGCGTAGTGGAAAGATGGTGTGGTTTATATACCCATTGTAATGATGAGTATAAACTTACATGGACATAGTTTTAGAGTTTAATTCTAGATTAGATATCTGCAAATACATTGAGGGTTGTATGTATCCAAGCACTTCTGCATCTCTGGTAGGCCATCAGAATAGTATATTGGTATTCATTGAGGTTTACCATACTCTCCATGTTCTCGATGTATATGGTTCAAGAATAGTTCTTCATGGGTTGGACCATCATGCAATTTCTACATAGAGATGTTTCAGGTTGTGTTATCCATCTATGAATTACTACCTATGATGGGATTTTAGAGTGAGTTTTGGATGTTGATAGTTTCTTTGCTATGTATTCAGAGCCTGCTGATGTTAGAAGTAGGAATGAAAGAGTAGAGGCCTCTGTATATGGAAGCCAACATCAGTCCTATAGACCATAATATGTATGTATTTTAATGTGTAGGTCCCATGAAATAGGATATATAGTTCAAGGATCACAGGGGGTGTTTTATCAGCATAGAGAGAGGGGGTACTACTCATGTGATGCAAGGTAAAATGTCTCCCAATAATGTATAACCAAAAATATAGCTGATAGAGAGACTATGGATGGGTCACTGAGGAAATGGTAGCGGCAAGATTAGGTAGGTTCAAAGGTTGGAGATCATGGTAAATTATATGGGAGAGCAGCAGGAGGTGGCCAATGCTTTGACATGTCAGCACCACCACCCCAAGGTTTTCCACGCTAGGTTTAGAGGGTTATAGGGTTGGGGATGGGACAACTGTAGGTGTTTAGATCATGTATCCCATAGGCTCTAAGAATTATTCATGATATGAAATATATATTTTCTACCATAGAATCATTACTAATAGACATAGGTTCTAGTAAATATTTTTCTCCCCACACATCATGTAAAAGTCTTATATATTTTGGTTGATCTATTTAATAAACACTTATGATTCGAAACCCCTACTAGATACGACATAGGGATCATGCACTGGTTCTACTTTGGTAACCTGACTCTATGTGGCATGATTGTTGTTTGGAATCTAATGGTAGAGGCATTGATGCCTTGTGACATAATTTGTAGCATAGTCTGGCTATCCATGGTTAATGATAAGATTGAATGCATTATGAAAATGGTGTGGTGTGTTCATATTGATGAAACCTAATGTCCATTTTTCAGTAAAAACGAATCCTAGGTGGAATTGGATTGTCTTTTTCATATGGGGGTTTATCCAATTACTCATCATTTTTCTATATTGACCCTTGACACAGAGGGTGTTATGAATTTACATTTCCCTATAGTGGTGGTGGAATATGGGTAAATAATTCTAGATGATGTTCAAGGTTTACCTACCCATAGAGAGGAATACATCTTCATATATCGGAACATTGGGATGACACAGATATATATTCCTACATATTAGAAGACTCTTGCATAGATTTTCTTTTTGAGGGTGTAGTTCGATGACTTGTAGAGGAAGGGCTTTGTTGGACCTAGTGTTTCTCCGTAGGAAGCCCTATTGTTATTTGAAAAGATAGAATATGGGAGCATGAGGATGTGTGTGGACCACTGATGCTTGGACAAGGTGACTGTGAAAATAAATCCACTACTGAGAATCGATGATCACTTTGATCAGTTGAGATGGTATCAATGGTTCTCAATGTATGACCTAAGATCATTTTTTCAAATGAAGTGAGTATAGAATGAGGATGTACTGATTATATCATCCATAGGTCTCTAAAATCACTATGAGTACCTGGTGATGCCAATTTCCATGATTTATTTCCCAACCGTGCTCATGGGACCCAAGATCTAGATCAATTAGCCTTTCTTAGACCATTTTGTTGTGGTCTCTATCGAAGAAAACCTTTTGTACTCGATTACAAGGAAGAGCACACAAGACACATGAGGATGGTTCTAGAAGTACTATGGTAGAACAATATTTATGAAACATTCTCAAAGTTCCAATACAATTTATATGTGGTACACATTCTAGGAATTTTTATCTCAGCTGATTGAGTCACAGTGGACCCATCCACAGTCGAGGGAGTTTTATACATGGAGCTTCATAAAAGTGTGATGGCGGTGAGGATCATTAAGGGGTAGGAAAGATATTATCAAATATTCATAAGTGATTTCTCTATATAATCATCACCCATGAAATCATTGAATCAAAATGGGAGGCCTTTCCTATCAATATAATAGTTCCATCTGACTTTTCAGTAATTAAGGTTGAGTTTTCCAAGAGCTACAATATTGAGATTGTTGGAGGAGAGTGTCATGTTATTAATGTTATGTTATACAGCATGAACCGGTATAGGTTGTGTCATGATGTAGAGTTATGTTGTGATTAAAAATGGTTTACTCTAGTTGAGACCACTAGAGCAGAACTACCTAAACCACCATCTTGATTTAGCATTGGCTGTATTAGCAACGAAGATTTAGGGACACTTCCATATGGGTTAGAAATATATCATCTTTTACGATTCCAAGAGTCTGAAGTAAATATTCTCTTAAAAGGATCTAAAATTGAATACAAGGAGATCTCTAGAGATCCTATATGATTATGACATTGCAATTTCCTATACTCTTGGGAAGGGGAATGTGGTAGAAGATTCTCCCAGTAAGAGACCATTTTATCTGTTATTGAACAAGCCATCAGAGAAGTTAGCCCCATTAGCATTATCATTTGTGGATAAGAGTATATCGACATACATCTAGTATATGGTCATTACCCATATTCATTTATAGAGATTAAAAGATGTGCATCATGTAGATGTTGATTGCGAGATCCTATATACTCTGATATCCAAACGACATGCCCGTTATTGATTTTCTTACGTTGGGGAGAATGATGTTATATTATGAAGATTCAATATGTTTCTAATGACATTGTAGGAATATGTTTTGAGAGAGTTTCATACATATCTTTTTGAATTACATCAATGTGTGGAAAAGATATACCCGAACATCTGATGTCAGTTTTGGAGTCTAGGGAAGATGAATGGTGTTGTAGAGTTTGTCTCTCAATTCCTTTCTAGTCATCATGTGAATCCTAAGAACCAACTTCCAATAGGTTTAGCTCAGCCATTCGAGTTCAAATATTCAATGTTGGTTGGTATTTCCATGCACATAGTAACATTTTTAATACATAATTCCAAGACACATGATACCATATGGGTGATTATAGACCAACTCACCATATCAGCCAACTTCATAGTTATTAAGGACCAGAGTTCAGTAGAGGTATTGGGATGACTCTATATTCATGTGATTGTTTTAATCCATATATTTCCTCTGATGACTGCTTCTGATCATAATTATCACTTTATGAGCATGACCCATCATGCGTTTTCAAATGGGGAATTCTAGACATCAAAGATGGAGTGTCCTTTTATGAGTACTTGGTTGATATTTAGAATATGTAGAAGAGGATCCATCATGGGTTATCTATCCCTTTAGTTTATATCTAGTGGAAGCATGATAATCACATTGATAACTCATGGGTATGGGAGGATCAATGTAGTGCTTAGTTCCCCCATATTTTTTATTAGCACATTTTTTGATTTTTAGGAATGAAAATCCCCATAGAGGATAGAATGCAATGCCTCAGATTTTCCGTGCTTTACTTTTGATATTATATATATTATTTTCATGACAGGGAATGAAGAATAAATGTGATTATGATTCCTGGTGTGTTGGGAGTAAATGATTTAAATGTATTAAATATATTAAAAATAAAATGAACGTATTTTTCTGAAAAAATTCGAATAACATCTAAAATGATTATTAGATCCGAATATGAGGGCACAATTTAGTTTAGAACATTAGGATTACCCAAGGTATTACTTAATGCTATCCGATGCCGTTTTTTGTGGAAAATAATTCATAGAAATAAATTAAATAAAATTATTTAGTAACATTATTTCTTGATGGTGGGACATGTTTTCTGTTTAAATATAATCTTATTAAAAAACACTAGGTGATCCAAATTTCCTTATGAATTTTATGTGATCCATTAGATAATTGGAGGATTCATCATTAGATGAAGACAATCGATCATCGATTGATGATTTGTAAACCTATGATTCATCAAATGTAGCAAATGATGATGACAATACATCGTTCTCCATCAGTGATCGAAATGAATCGAGTTAGGGAAGGTGTTTTGATTTTGAAATCCTGATTCTTGTTATATATGATGAATTATGAAAAATCAATTAACATATTGATCGATCGTTTGATAATATTCATAGATGGATATAATTTACAGGTTTATTTTTGAAATTTTTACTATTTGTATGATTCCTCTTCATTTATCATTATAACGGAAATCAATTGAGGCCGATACGAGCATACACTATTGTTGATTCCCCATGGATGTAATTTTTTTATTTCTCCAGCCATCCCCGTTCATTGTGGGTGACCCCTTGGTTCATTTTTCAATGAACTATGATGAATCAATCATTTCACATAGGTTTCATAGTGTACCAATCCAATATTAGACTTTTAGGTTCGTCATGATCAGTTAGAGGTGTGGTGATCGGGATGCTGATAAAATAGTGGGGTTCAGTTGCCTGATTAGGGTGTTTTTTGATACACAACCATGGTTGAAAGAAGAGGGTGATTTTGGGGTGAATAACATGGCTGAAATCTGATAGAATAAGAGTGGAATTCTAAAACAAGATATATCATCGAATCTGGATGGAATTGAATGTGGATTCTAAGGTGGTGGTTGTGTGGGAATGTATTGGTGGAAAATCCAATGTTTCTAGAACACCACAATCAACAAAGAGTGTAATCTGATATTACATGGAATGTGGGTCCCCCTGAGTAGTGTCTAGGGTTTGAGGTATGAGATAGGTATCACTAGTCATGTATCTCATCATACAAGATATGCGACCTCTCTTTGTAGACTCAGCATGTACCTTTAGGAGAACACAGTAATGGGGTGAAATCCATTGGTAACCTACCCTGCATGTACACACCCACAAATATATCGGTTCGAATAGAACATTATTTAATCCTTGTACTAATACATGGGAAGAGTACATGAGTTTCTCAAATCATGTGTACTCTTCTAAAAGAAGACGATATGATGAAACATTATCTTTGCACTAGCAGTACCACGGTCAAGGTACATTTCATGTACCTCTACTTAATAATATTTACTCTTTATGAATGGAATTAATATCTATTCCTTAGTGACCTATTTATGTTTTTAGGGATCATTCCCTTTTTCCTTTCCTTAATGGTAAGTATGGAATCATCTCGTACTTCTAGGCGAATAATCGCTTTAATAGTACTTCCAAGGTAGATTCTTTTGAATCCTTCAATGTGTCTTAGAGTGAGTTCCTCTATTAGTCTTCCTGTCATAACTTTATGTCTTGGTTTAGAAATGACCAACAAATCAAATTCAATAATCCTCTATTAATTAGGTTTAATCCATAATGAGTTTTTTGGTATCACTTCATGGCCCTGGTAGTAATCCTCATCAGTGTATTTTAACTCATCAGGCATCAAAATGTTATTTCTCATGATTATAACTAGGGATAAGAACGACATAGACTTCCATGAAATGTTTTATTTGACTAAGAAGTGTCTTTTCTTCGATGAGTAATTTTTGGTCCTTCATGATAGAATCCTATGTTAGTTATACAATGGTTTCGACATTACTATAGACATTTTCTTTTTTGAGTACATTTGGATATTCCTATTATAGGTGTTGTAGACATATACCTATGTATAGATGATTTTATTTCCTTTGTTATATGATATGTTGTTTGTGGGGGTCATAAATATCATTGTTTTTGTAATCCATTAATGGGATTTGGAAACATGTTTCATGACATCTGATCGTGATCAATATTTTTATAGAGTCCTAGACATAGAAGGACTTGATGATGATTAGTGAGACAGGATAGATCACTGTGTGTTCCTATAACTTCATAATGTAGTCCCATTACATTATGATTTGAATCTTATTATAGACGCTTGGTGGTGGGATTTTTTCTCACATTGTTCACTTTATTTACTTTATTTCATACTCTAGTTGTGTCATATAGATATATGGATGCATTGGTTGTTATGTTGTCTTTAAATTTTACAATTTTATGGGCTTGGAGATGTGTGCATGTGTACATGTACTTACACAATTTCTACTTCTTTAGTGATATAACTAATAGTTACTAGTCACCAACCCATGGCCTATTGGACACGATCTTTGGTGGTTATTTCATGATCCCTACTAGGAAAGGTCGTGATAGTTCATCACAAGATGTAATGAATATATGGAGTTTAGTAATGAAAATAAAGATAATAGTTCACAAATCTAATATAATTATTCAATAAAGAACAATTATTAAAATAAGGTATTTACATAAATATATCACTAGTGATGAAGAACAAGAGATGACACAAACTAGAGATATTCAATTTTTTATATTATTATGATTTCAAGAGTAATTTTCATTTCACATGAAGACACGGTTTTTTGTTCAATGGTGATTAAAATGATTACAGGAAATATGAAAGGATGAATATAAGGATGAATTCTAACATTTATGGGGATTAATTAAGACTGAAAAACATGAATATAAATTTTATAATAATTATCTACAAGATCTTTTTTATCGAAATTTATAATATTTCCATAAATATTTTCAGAATATAAATTAGTCATAATTTCAATAAGCATTATTACAAGATTCATAATGATGATATATCTTCATAAGAATCAGTAATTGATGAATGTGTGGTTAAATATTAAGTTACTTCTACGATGCACTAAAATTAAAAATTCATTACGATATTGCAATTATTCAATATGAAGGAAATAGGATTTCAGGAATTTCTTTTAAAACATAAATGTAACAGTATTCATGTACTAAACTATTCATAAAGACATGTATGTGTGGAAATGGTTTTTATGATTTGGATTTTATTTGTTAAATAAGTGTATTGAACACCATGGTGTTTCCATTTGGTGAAAGAAATTATCTCATTGTTCATGGAATTTATTTGACAATATTAGTGAATAAAAAATTTAGATTATGTGAGGCTCAAATGAAGACTATGAATTCTAGATGTAGTATGAAGTAAGATTTAATTATTATGTAATTTTATAAATATATTTTCATGTTTAAGATTATATATAGGTATAATTGACCTGATAAATTCTTCCAATGAAATAAATTTTTAATATAGATGATATAATAATGTCATAGTATAGTGTTTATACACAAACGATGATAGAACAATAGGTGGAATAACTAGTGTATTAATGTAATTATAATTAAAAAATATAAATTCAAGTATATAAATGAAGATGCGTACTTCTACACAAATATGATTTAAATATAAATGAAGAATATTTAAATATTCACAAGAGATGAAGAATTAGAAAGTTTAAAGCACTATTGTTTTCACATATAATGAAAATGAAGCGGATGAGGAAGGTAGTATATGGAATTTTTTATATCCCATTTTCATAGGAAGTATAATTTTTCACATTTAAAATATGATAAAAAATTATTATTATATGTGTTTATGTATGTAGAGAAAATGATTTGTGTATATGACTTGTTGTGAATATAAATAAAAATAAAGGTTTCTCATTCACGATTATGTGAAATTAAATTATTCACAAAAATATCTATGAAGAATGAAAATGAAAAAGATATAAATATTAGTTAATTAATTCATATATTTACCCTAAAATTTTTGTAAAACTATCTTGATGAAATATAAATTCTGAAAGAGGTGTCGGTATACGAGTTTAAATGATAGACCTCCCTCAGTATAATCTCATGAGTTTTTATAGGTGACTCATGTGATTGTTAGTCGTTCACATTATTAATAAATATTGACTACACTTATTGTGAAGTAATCATTATCAATGATTTTCCTAATTTTGTGTTTGTCATTCAATGTGATAAAAGAAAAAGTTATATTTTTTAAAAAAAATATGAGAGTAATTCATGTGAAAGTGATAAAATTAATATCAAAATGTTATTAAAAGGATTTTAAATTGTATAGAGGGTACATAATAAAGTTTTAACCCCTCTATATTATTAATATATACCAAAAATGTTCTCCCATGTTACACCTAATTATTTTATACGATATTCCAATTTAATAACACTTAATGTATTTGATAGAATGGATTATGTAAACCCTCGAGTCTAAATGAATTTTGACATATTAATCATATATATCCTATAAATTAAATTATTATATATGACTGCTGATTTCAACATTATGAGTAATATGTAAAATGGTATGATGTAAATCAAATTTATCGACAAATGTATAATAAATAATTAATCATTTCTCAATAAATATATTTTATGTGTCAAAAATATTTTATCACTGAAATTTTTATCACTTTTAATCTCGATGGAGAATTTATAATTAATTTCATCAATTATTGGATTCTCAATTGAATTAATCTCATTTTTATATAATAATTAATATATTATCATAGGGTGAATTATTTTTTTTACAAAATGGTTTTATTTTTCAATGAATAATGAAACTACTTAATTTTTAAAACTGTCCCTTATATTTACTAAAAAAAGTGGTTAAAAATTTGACACTTGGTTTATAAGAAAATCAAAAAATATTATAGGTCTAATTTAATTATAAATATTATAATTAATTAAATAATAATAATAATTAATTTTGATTTTGTTACATGTTAATTTCTATAATTTAAAAAACATTTTTTTTCTAAAAACACATTTATCTGTGAATAGTGTTTTACAATAGTAAATTATATTAATATATATTTATTATTGTCATGAACCCAATATCTCAATGTATAAAACTCATGGTCCAAAAATTGGGGTGATAGATAATGACCCCTGAGTCCGGCCTCTAGTAGGCCCCATTTTGGAAATTTTCACTGGTGGTATGATAAGTAAAAAGATGGCAGTCATTACCCTCTAAGATGTAATATGTGAAAGAGAGAGATAATATAGACACTAAAAAACTCCTTCTAAGAATACAATATAAATGAAAACCCAAATAAACATATTTAATTTCATGAATAGAATAATACAACTAGAAAACTGTATGTCCCAAAAGGAAGTAAAATGTATGTGACCAAGAAGCCCGAACAGGTGCCACAACCCCAAATAAGTATTAACCATAATATTCTCCTATCTAGACCAACTATCCTAAAAGACAAATTATATAACATAAGGTGAGTATAATTGTATACTGAGTAGGATCCTCCAAAGATTCTCTCAGGAAAAAAGTAATGAATGAATGCTAAAGCACAGTGAACAATAAGAAAAAATAAATTTTCTCCTAAATTGGTTTGCATTGTTCTCAGCCTCACCATGGATACTCTCATCAAGTAATACATTCAAGAGAATATTATATAATATGGAATTTAAAGGGTACCCCATGACAACTTCCCCACCGGTTTGATGCTTTTCCCCAATGCCGCACTACTTGATATTGTTTATCCAAAAAGGATATCCTGAAGACACATGGGTGAAGAACCATAACATGAACCTCTTTAAAAAAACAACCAAAACCACATAACCATATGTAAATAGGTAGTATATAAGAGCCAATAAATCCCACATAATGTGTATAAATCATCAGCTATTATACATCAATCCATCACAACTCATACACCAAGTAAGGATCCTCAAGACATCAAAAGCTATACACACATATATGGGGAAAACTAACACGCATGTATGCCAGCACTAGTAACTACTAGGCGAAGAGAGTAGGGACAAAAGCAGTAGTCCGCCATCAATCCTCCCACTATGATGTCGGGGAAAACACGACCGGGATTAGAATCCATAGGGTTTCAATCTCACTTACTGAGAGGGTGGACCATCATATATAAATACAAAAGTAAATGACATACTATATCTCATAACCACACTATTGGAAAAACCTATATTTAGACTAAATTACTACTGTCATCTCTTGGACTCCAGGCTGCCACTACTATGACTAGATATCTTATGAGCACACATCCCTTAAAAGAGAAACATTTTATTCATTATCCCTTTTCTATTATCATGATATTATGTTAATTAAATAATTATCCATTATCAATTCCACATTAAATTCCATTACCATTCCAACCATAATCTATGCCCCCCTCATGTAACGCACCATACCTAGTTACCCATATTCGGTGCTTTATTACATAACATTGGAATGATCAATAGAGATCATGTCTTGAAAGACTGATTAAATTAGTATCCTTGTATGTAATAGATACCTTCTTATGATTATATTACATAATGAAAAAACAACAACATTGTGTTCCCTTTGAACACACACATATCCCATAGCCCATACCTGCAGGTCAATATTAATATACTTCCTTCACATCATCCAAAAAACAAAACATAAGATGAGGGTGAGCTCAGGTGCTCATTAAGGACAACAATATAGAAAAAACATTCTCAAATAGAATAAACATTTAATAAAATGTATAAGTCTAAAAAACAATCCATATATAAAATAAACATCAGCATAATATAGAAAATATATAACAAATAATTTCATTTAGTTATTTACAAGGGTATTATTGTAGTCGAATAATCACATGCAATATCAATATGAAATTTTATAATGATGGAATATATAATTTCGGACATCATAACCACATAATCAATGCCTCATTCTAAGACTAAAAATAATATTTTTCCAAGTCCTTTTTCCAAGTCAGTTTTTTGACTCATGAGACCTACCGATGTATCGAGGAGCTATAGTGGGCTAAACCCATCACTTACTAAATAAAATACATTCCTCATATGAAAAGGATGAAACATAACAGAAACATTATTAGTAAAACTAAAATACAAAATTTTAATACTTTAACAAAAACCCATGAATGGTATAAAAATATCACATCCACAATCAAAAATATCACAAAATCTTAAATTCAATATGGAAGATGGTGTCAATATAAATCAACATCAAACATGTTTAAATGAAGGATTTTGACATAGATGAAATCCATCCAAAAGCTACATGAGTGAAATATCTCTTTCATCATTGAAATAATTCAAAAGTAATGAAAACATTTATTTTGAAAATATTCTTATAAGATTTTAAGGGATTATTATAAGGTGTTATATTGGTGGAAGATAGTTTCACCCTCCATATAAGTTAAACAAACATTTTAACCATAATTTCATCGAAAATGTCAAAAAGTAAAAAGTTATGAAAATGATGGAAAGATTCCTTTAAAATCATTATATACAAATACAATACAGGGAATAAATTAAATTAAACTATATTATAGGAAATATTAAATATGTTTTGAAATATATTTTTAAGAAACACGGATGTGGTTGATATTAGAGTCCCAGTAGATACTTTCATTTAAACAAACTCAGATAATTAAGGAGATTGTAAAATTATCTCTTACCATGTACCCTTCCTTAGTAGAGGGTATGTTCATATCTTTTATAATTGTTAAATCATTGTTATCAAATTATACAGTTAACATATACAAAAATATGATATCATATATGATCTTATAATATATCTTTGTCAATAAAATTTCAGTTGAATCATTGTTTCAGGTGTTACTGATTAGTTTTCCTTTATATGTTTTGATATGTAATTCATTTTTGTTATGGATAGGATTTATTTAATTCATATATATAATGATATAAAGTTAACTATATATTTTTTAAATTGTAAAATGAAAAATATTCTTTAATGGTTTCGATGGAGAATGAATCTCATCAGGTTCATGGGGACGGTAATCCTTACGTATACATGAGAGACAATACCATTATATTGATTGTGTAATGATATGTATTTGAATGGTATATCATATATAAAGAATAATTAACATGATATATTTATTATTTACATTAATTATACTAATCATTATTCCCATCTAAATAATAACATGTTGAATAAAAAACTACACCACGACTTGGAGATGCTAAGCCGTATGTACACACATATGGTGACTTGGTCATTAATAGGATGGATAGAATAATAAATATGGTTTTACCATATTTGAAATAACATTAAAATATATAAAACTTTATGTATTTATTATTTTGTATGGTAATAATAAAGAATGAGGATGTGGATGAATAAAAAAACATTGAAAGAGGTGATGAAATTATTACCTCCTTTTCAAGTGCTTCCTTTTAATTTGATCAAAATGGATCAATATTTTTTATTTCATAACAAAGTAAATCCCTTAGGTTTTATTGACCTCATTTGGGAGGATATTTGAGCATGGTTTGGATGATCCCAAATTTTTTGGTGGTGTGATTTTGAGGGAAGGGGAAATACAATTTTATAAGTGAGGTGAGGGTCATTTTAGAAAAATCGTGAAATATTATTTTATTATAAAATAATTTTCGGTTTCCAATGGCTAAAATGGATTTAATTATATGCTATGGTGGGTATTTGTATAAATTCTATCATCTAGTAGGTTTTGGAGATGTTTAGGTAACCATATTATCCTTAACATTTAGATTTAAAAATTAGTTAAATAGTTTAACATTTACAATGTCTCTTAGTATTTTAAAATTATATGGTTAATAAATATACTACAATATGTATAGAGAACCCCGAGTGGTTAATTAATAAAATATATATCATTATAGGAGTCCTTTTAAAGATCCTTAGAGTATTAAGAATTTAATAACATTTAAAAATATAGTATTTGTTTTAAAAACATTTTTATGTCAATTTTGACAGTATTTGGTATTTTGTTTTTTTGAAAGTCATAATAACATGATTAATTCATAAAAAATTAATTTAATTAACCCAAAAAAGTCATATTAATATATAAATTTCGTGTAACGCATCAATATTCTCAATTTACATTTATTTGGATATTTATAATATCAATTATTTTAATAATTCATTAATAAGGTAATTTAAGCATCATTATTGTGACGTAAATGAAATTAATTAGTTAATGTCTATAAACTATAAATAAAATACCATTCTATAGGAAATAGTTGTTTATTTAAAAGGAATATTTATAGTATATTTTATCTTATATATATCCATATATTAGAAATGTTTTAGTAATGAAAATTTGTATTTGACCTTTTAGCTCCTCTTTAAATAAAATAATAATAAATGTCATAGTAATATCCAAGTGGATAAAAATGATCATATTTAATTCATAAGGATTATTTTTGTTGAAAATAAAATATAAATTAGAATTATAACATGTGTTAGGTTAATTATAATATCATTTTTTCCTTTAATTACTCACTTTAATTTTAACCGTGTTAAATGAAAGTCAAAAGATACAATCCACCAAAAAATATTTTCATCTTATTGAACAGAATTTTAGTACTGTGGTCAACCATGCCTTTCAGATTTTTGAAATTCAATCCACAAAATCATTAACATAACGTTTTATGAAATTTTCAAATCTTCCAAGAAGATGGGATAAAGACAGTAAAAAGTTCAATAGAAAAATTTCATCGTATTTTTTAACAAATTGAATCTAATGAATTAAATTGAACTAATATAGGTATTATTTATCTATTTTGACTAAAAATAAATTGAAATAAAATAATTAATTATTTAAATAAATATTAATTTTTAAATGATAACATAATTTTTTTCAATATTCATCAAAAATTGATGGTTTTTAAGAAAAATATGAAAAATTTACCCTAAGCTAATTTTGATATTACGAATCCAAAAAATGTTTCCATTTTTAAAAATAAATTTTTTAATATTTCAAATAGTGGGTATTACTATTCATAACAGCTAGTTTTATTGGTCGTGGTTCAGTAGAACTCAAAGTTGTGTACAGTGCAAGCTAATGTATTATTCAAATAGAAACGTATCGTGGATGATTAGGGTGATACATTATCCACTCCTTCAAATAATTTCATCCTTGAAATTTCTAGAATAGTACCTCAAAAAATGAATTGGGTGGTTATTAATCATTAGTTCTTTAGGTTCCCACATTACCTCTTCCATCTTATGGTTTCTCTACAGAACTTTTACTAGAAGTGTTGTCTGGTTTTTCCTCACTTGTTCTCTGGTATCAACAATCATGATAGGATCATCAAAATAATATAGACCGAGTTATAGTTCTATTTCATCAAAAGTGATTACATGAATTGGGTCATGCAATTATTTTCTCAAAAGTGATACATGGAAAACATAATGAACTATGGAGAGGCTTGAAGGCATTGAGAAATGATAATCTACAACTCCAATTCCTTATAGAATTTTGAATGATCTGATGTACCAAGGACATATTATACCCTTTCTAACGAATCATTTAACAACCTTCCATTGAGATACCTTCAAGAAGACATGACCTCTTACTTGAAATTCCAAATCCTTCCTTTGGTTATCGGCATAGATTTTTCTCCTACATTGAGATTCATTGGTATGGGTTTGGATAATCTTCATGTTTTCCATTGCATCCTCAATAATTTCGGGCCCTCCAAGTTTTATTTCACCAAAATCATCCTAGAATATAGGTGTGAAAAATCTCTATCCATATAATGCTTCATATGAAGGCATCTGAATACTTAAATGGTAGATATTGTGATAGGAAAATTCCATTAGGGGGAAATATTGATCCCACATACCTTGAACGTCAAATGAAAAAGATCTCAACATGTCTTCAATTGTTTGAATAGTTTTTTCGGATTGTCCTTCAGTTTGAGGGTGGTAGGAAGTTCTCTATTGGAGTTCAGTATCATGGTATTTCTAATGAATTTTCCAAAATCATGATGTAAAATGGGGAACACAATCAGAAACAATCTACAGTGGTACACCATGAAGTCGTAAACACCATTTATATATAGTATTGATAAACGTTCAAGTGGTAAATCATCTCTTATAGCAAGAAAATGTGTTGAATTAGTAAGATGATTAACAATGACCGAATTTTCATCATTCCTTATAGGAGTCTTTGGTATGCTCATGAGAAAAACCAGTGTAATATCATCCCATTTCCACTCATGTATAGGAAGAGGTTTCACAACTCCTCCAATATTATTTCTTCCTGCCTGCAACTATTGACAAACCATACATCATTACACATAATCTGAAATATCTCCCTTCGTGTTGTCCCACTAAAAATGTTCCTTAAAATCCATATACATCATAGTGCTACCAGAGTGTATAGATAAATTTGATCTATGTGCACCATCCAACAGTTCCGTTTTTAGATCTGGTATATTGGGAACACAAATCCTTTTCCCAAATTTCTAAATTCCATCTTCATATATGATGTCGATCAATATCTCATCATTCATAGCTTCAATTTTCATTTTAAACTCATCATAATCAGTCTAACAACGTTTTATGCTTTCTATTAATTATGGTTTGGCAACAACTTCAAAAAGTAATGATGTTTCACCTTCCATGATAATTCCCAAATCCATCTTTACTAGATCTATTAATATAATATCCCATTAAACACTCATATTGTTGAATACTCCATGATACTTAATGGTTAAAGAATATTCCACTTTATTTGCCTTCCCAGGGTGGTAAAGAATATTTTAATTAAAATCATTGAGTAATTTGAGCCATATCCTTTGACTCATGTTGGGTTCATTCTGTGAGAAAATATAGTTCAATCTCCTTTTATCGGCATATATCTAACATTTTTCACCATATTTATAGTGTCTCTATATCTTCAATGCAAAGATTACAGCTTCTAACTAAAGATCATTAGTAGTATATTTTTTTCCATGATGTATTAGATGTAATGATTCATAAGCAATAACACTATATTTATTCATAAGGACACAACCAAGTCCTTTATTTGAATCATCACTATAAATAACAAAACCATCATTCCAGAATGGTAATAATGAAACGATAATTGAATAATATTATATTCAGTTCTTCAAGAAATTCTTCACACTCTTTTTTCCAAACAAAATAAACCCCTTTATGTGTGATCTTGGTTAATGGGTTACCAAATCAGGAAAAATTATGGAAAAATGACAATAATAACCTGCTAAACTAATAAAACTGCATACATTAGTTATACTCGTCGGTGCTAGGAATTCATGGATTTGTCTTGTCATAGTTGGATCAATAGAGATTCCATCCATGGAGAAAATATTTCCAGGAAAATAAATCTCTTGATTCCAGAATTCACACATTCTAAACGTCCCATATAATTCATTTCTTCTAAGAAACTTTAGAATAGTTCTCAAGTGATTTATATGACCTTCGTAGATTTTGGATTTTAACAAGATATCATTAATGAACACCACTAAAATTTCATTAACAAATTACATGAAAATTATATTCATTAGATCCATGAAAACATAGGGTGAATTTTTCAATCCAAAAGGAATTACTATAAACTCGTATTACCCATACCCAGTTTGAATTTTTTTATTCAGAATGTCTTCCTTCTACACGCACAAATGATGGTATCTAGATCGAAGGTCAGACTATAAATAATATTTAACTCCATAACATTGATCAAAAAAATCATCAATCTAAAGTAGGGGATACTTGTTTTTTATTGTTATAACATCGATCTCCCTATAGTCTATGCACAACCTCATTGATACATCTTTCATTTTAAGGAAAATAACAGGGGATCCCCGTTGAGAAAAAATTAGAAGAATAAATCACTTATTAAGAAATTTTTAGTTGTTTCTTTAGTTCCACTAATTATAGAGTGGTCATTCAATAAGAGGTATTCGATATGGTCCTTGATCCAAAAATTATGTCAATCGAAAACTCAATTTCTCATTCTAGAGGATGTCTACATAAATCCTCTATAAACACATCAATATATTCATGAAAAATATTTCCATACTGTATTTGATCATTCCATTCCTCATCCAATGTTATTTCACTCTCTTAGTCCCTAATAATTGAATTTAGTAGAGCTACTGGGGGTGGCTCTTGATAAGAATCAGATGGTGACGTTTCTGCTCTTATGCTAAGAAATTCATTATCGTCATAAAAAATTGTATCCCCCTTCTTCTTACAATAATGTTTCACATCGTGGTATGAAATACAATACATAACAAGGATTATATAAAATTAAATCATGGATATGACAATAATATCAACATATAAATCATATATATATGCCATAATGTTACCTAGTTGACAAAACATTGTTGCAATGATACAACCCTTAAAAGACTTGACTAACAACTCTCTTGTTATGTCAAATAAGAAATATATACTTTTCTAGGATAACTGGGAAGATATGAAACAATGCAATGATCCATGATCCTATAATGCATTACCTAATTATGAAGAAACACATAATATACATGCCACCCTGTCATTCAGATCTGTAACCTGAGCAGTAGAGATCTCATTTGCTTGGCCTTTCTCCCTTGGATTTTTTCTGAGATAAGTTTCCTTGGAGCTTATGGGATTCATTTGCATAATCCCCATTTTATATACAATTGTTCCATTAAACATTAACGACCTATTTATTTCTTTTGAAATAATGATCTTTGTGAACTTTTTCACCACACATATAATAGACTCCCATTCCCTCTCGGAAAGTACAAGGATTCTTCTTCCCACATTTACTGGATGATGGAAATCAATATTTTCCCTTCTTCACCATATTTCCATTTCCAGAGAGTTCAGTAGATCTCTTCTTCTTTTTCATTTCTTGAAAGTCATAAGACATAGAGAATTTATTTTCTGTCTTGATTGAACTAGAGAAAATATCATAGTATGATGAGAAGTATTGTGAGAATAATACTCGGCGGAGAAATGGTTTTAACCCATAAAATATTGATCAATATTACTCCATGGGTTACGTATATAATCTGCTGCATTCCTTGCAAACCTTGAAATGTTAGCCTCATATGTTCCGACATTCTATTCCTTTATTTTCCTCATACATAGAAATTTCCTTTCCATATCCGCTCGATGGCCATGAGGAAAGAATTTATCTGCAAAAAGATATTTAAAATCCCTATATTATATATTTGATACTTCTTCATCTTTGTTTGTGTTTTGAATCAATGACCACCATTGATATGCATCTCATGTGAGGCAATAAACTTCCATAACAACATTTCCCTTTCACTACTCCCCAAATTATGAAATATATCCTCTAAAGATCTTATCCATTTCTCAGCTATATGTGGATTATTTTTCCCATTGAATCACGATGGTTTTTGCCTCATGAATCAGATTAACATTGATCCTTTATGTACTGGATCAGTGTTCTCCATACAGTTAAGGTTATTTTTCATAACCTGAATGAGTTGTCCCAGTATGGTTATAAGCTATTCAGCACCAGTTTCATCACCAGCTCCACTATAATTATATTGATTAGGAGGGAAATCCTAAATGTATTACGTGTGTTGATATGGTTACCATTTCATCCACTATACCCAATTCAAAACAATTGCATACACAAGATTAGTTTAAGAATCACAATACAAAATTTCAAACTAGTAAAATACCTATCATAAATTAAATAGTTTATGCATTTAATCCATAACAAAAAAATTCGTCGAGAATATATTTACTCATAAATCCTTCATAATGGTTTTTATAGAGAATGTGAATTATCCTAAGAATATTCCCTAGGATTATCATAACCAAGTGATTATAAATGACTGTTTTTGTGTACTAGGATACACCAGGTGAAACCTGAAACTCCATTTTAGAGTTTTCAGTCCTAGGTACATCTATGCTAGAGATGCCTCTACCTACTCATATCTAGGCATGGATATATTTCTTGGAAAATAAAAAAATTGCTAAATTACAAAAATTATAGGAACTTCATCTACACTAATCCTCAAGGTTTCTCTTAGGGTTATTTTCCCTGATCAGAGTTTTTCAAAATCTGGCTTCCAAAATTCATACTAATCATCCACTGATACCAATTGTAATTCACCAAACATTGTTACCTAGATTTGGTGAATTATTAAATAACATTGGCATGATCACAAGATATCATTTCTGGATATAGAGATTAGTTTAGTATCCGTGTACGTACTAGATACACTCATTAGTTTTACATTACATAATGAGATAAAAAACATTGGGTCCCCTTTGAACACACACATATCCCATAGCCTATCTCTATTGGTTAATAATAATATTCTTCATTATATCCTTGGAAATGTAAAACGTAATAAAGTGGTGATATCATATTCTCTACAAGGATAAAAATATAGATAAAACATTCAAAACTAAGCATAAATATTAAAAGAGATGTATAAGACTAAAACAATAACCTTTTAAACAAAAATTTCGTTATAATAATAAAAATATATATCAAAAAAATGACATTTACTTAGTAACATGGATAATCTACTAGTCGAATAATCACATGAAATAACAATATCCAATTTTTAAATGATGGAATGCATATTATCGGATATCATAACCACATAGTAACATCCTTGTACCATGACTAATGATAATATTTTGTCAAGGACTTGTGAAAAGTCCCACGTTATTATCATGAGACATACCGATGAATTGAGGAGCGATAGAGGGCTCCACTCATCACTTACTATGTCTAATTCATTCCACAAATAAAAAGGATGAAACATAAGATAAATATTTGTATTAAAACTAGCATAAAAAATGTTAATAATTCAACCATAAACCACAAATGGTATACAAATATCACATCCACAGTCAAAAATAGAACAAAAACATCTATACAATATTGAATATTGTGTCATAATAAATCAACGTCAAACATGTGTAAAATCCGTTGAAGAATGTTGACATTGATGAAATCAATCCAAAATATATTTGAGTGAAATTTGTCTTTCAACATAGAAATAATTCAAAATTAAAACAAAATTTATTTTGAAAATATTCTTATAAGCATGTATGGGAAGCATCGAAGGTGTTATAACAACATAAAATATTCACACCTACCATATAATTTGAAAAAACCTTCTTACCTTAATTTTGTCGAAAAGGTCATAATGTACCCCATTTTTAAAATGAAAGATATATTCCTTTAAAAAAAATTATAAAAATTCATAAAAGGGTATAAAATAATTTAACCCATATTATAGTAAATAGTAATTTTTTTTGAAAAACAATTTTAAGAAACATAGATGTGGATGATAAAGGAGTCCTCGAAGATACTTACGTATAAACAACCTCAGATAAATAAAGAGATTCTAAAATTAAACCTTACCTTGTAATCTTACTTATTCAAGGATTAATTGACCTCCTGTATAAGGGTTAAATAATATTTACTAAACTATAAAGAACCATATACAAAAATATGATATCACATATGATCTTCTTGATAGGTCGGAGAAAAACACCCACCAAGGGGAAGTGATGGCAAGAGGGGGGTGAATTGCCTTTTAAAAAAAATGATTGACAAATTAAAATCAAAGTAATAATGCAGCGGAAAATAAAGAGGCAAGACACGCAATTGATAACGGAGTTCGGCCAAAACCCGGCCTACGTCTCCGCTCCCAACTCAACCGTTGAGAGATTCCTACCGCTTGCTTTTCAATGGTTTTATCAAGAAACCCACTAGGCTTTGAGGTAGCACTAGGACCTATTACAGCTTGCTTTTTGTGGTTTAGCAAGAACCCACTTGCTTTTAATGGTTTAGCAAGAACCCACTAGCCTTTTTAACGGGTGAAGGCTAGCTCAACGAAAACTCTAGCCTTTTAAAAGGAAAGGCTTGAAGAAACCTCTTCACACCTTAGTGGTGGTGTGAAACCCAAAAGAAAGGGAGGATGAGAAAAGGGTTTGGGGTTTGTAGGCACAAACCCAATTTTAAAGCTCAAAATAAATAAACAATAAAAACCGTATTTTTGGGAAGCCTTGGGCGCCAAGGGTTGAATGGAGTTTAAGACGTGCACTCCCAAGCTTCTATGGTGGTGCTCCTTGGATGTAGAATTGGATTGGAGCAGTTGTGGTTCCCTTGGAGCAATCCGCCGGAGGTTTGCCAAATGAGTAGAATTGTGTTCGTTGGCTTCACAATGCTTAATTATGGTCCGGAAATTGTTCCGGGGCTTCAAGGTCCTTTATTTATAGAGGGGGAACCCTCATATGGCCGTTGGAGGCCTTTGGAGCCGTTGGAAAGGCTTTCGGAACCGTTGGGAGGCAAGTGGAGCAGCCTGGTCAAAGCCCCAACGGCTAGTTTGACTGGCTCCACCGGCTGGCCGGTACAGTCCCACCGGATGGCCGGTGTGTGCAAAAAGGCATAGGATTCTTGTCCAGGGGCCACCGGCTGGCCGGTGCCAGAGCCACCGGCTGGCCGGTGGCAAGACAGTAGCTTGCCACTTTGTGCAGGTGCCACAGGTCGACCGGTGGGAAGCCACCGGCTGGCCGGTGGTAGGACAGTAGCAAACACTATTTGGGCGGGATGCCACAGGTCGACCGGTGGGAAGCCACCGGCTGGCCGGTGGCAGGACAGTAGCAAACACTATTTGGGCTGGATGCCACAGGTCGACCGGTGGGAAGCCACCGGCTGGCCGGTGGACTGAATTTCAGTCCACTTCTTGTCCATTCTTGGGCCAATCCTTTGGCAATCTTTTGCCTATCATCCACAACACTTAAAAACAAAGTTAAACACATATGAAAGTGATTGTGATCATGAAAATCAAAGAGTGTGGGGTACAACAATCTCCCCCTATTTTGATGATCACAATCACTTATCAAAGCAATGTAAAAACTTAAATGAAAGGCATGCCTAAATGATAAATTGAATATAAATACTAAGCATGAGAGAAATGATTCTCCCCCAATCAATCAAGAAATTTCTCCCCCTTTGTGATTATCAAAATAGCGTGGGGCATAAAACTTGATTGAGGGAAAGTGTTTGAAAAACAAGATTTGAGATTTGAAAATCAATTGAGATTTTTGAAATTGAAATGAAAATTTGAATAACAGTTTGAATTGAAAGTTTTGAAAAAGAATTTGAATACCAATTGTTGGAAATTTTGAAATGAAAATTTAAAAGAAAATTTTGAATTGAACGTTTTGAATCAAAAACCAATTGGAATTTGAAATGTGAATTGAAAATTCTAAATACAAATTGAATTGAAAAATGAATTGAAAATTGAAATTTGAAACCAAATGAAATTTTTGAAAAGAGATTTTGAATCAAAAATGAAAACAATTTAGAAAGTTCTCCCCCTAAATAAAAACAATGAATCACCGGGGAAAGGAAATAAATTTTGGCCCGGAGAGACTCGCAAGAAGGGATTTTTCAATCCAAACTTGTCTCAAGGCGGGTCTTCTCCTATAAAACTCGTCCGAATAAAAAATAGATTTTGGTTGACCGTATCGGGCATTTTTACAATTACACTCTTAAATGAGGTGCCCGGTTTTCTTGCAATAATTACAAAATTTGTAACTAGAGCTCCCCCTTACAAAAACAGTGGGTGCATGGGAGGAGGAGGCTCGGTTGGTGTAGCCAAGTCCATGGGAGGTGAATTGCCTTTTAAAAAAAATGATTGACAAATTAAAATCAAAGTAATAATGCAGCGGAAAATAAAGAGGCAAGACACGCAATTGATAATGGAGTTCGGCCAAAACCCGGCCTACGTCTCCGCTCCCAACTCAACCGTTGAGAGATTCCTACCGCTTGCTTTTCAATGGTTTTATCAAGAAACCCACTAGGCTTTGAGGTAGCACTAGGACCTATTACAGCTTGCTTTTTGTGGTTTAGCAAGAACCCACTTGCTTTTAATGGTTTAGCAAGAACCCACTAGCCTTTTTAACGGGTGAAGGCTAGCTCACCGAAAACTCAAGCCTTTTAAAAGGAAAGGCTTGAAGAAACCTCTTCACACCTTAGTGGTGGTGTGAAACCCAAAAGAAAGGGAGGATGAGAAAAGGGTTTGGGGTTTGTAGGCACAAACCCAATTTTAAAGCTCAAAATAAATAAACAATAAAAACCGTATTTTTGAGAAGCCTTGGGCGCCAAGGGTTGAATGGAGTTGAAGACGTGCACTCCCAAGCTTCTATGGTGGTGCTCCTTGGATGTAGAATTGGATTGGAGCAGTTGTGGTTCCCTTGGAGCAATCCGCCGGAGGTTTGCCAAATGAGTAGAATTGTGTTCGTTGGCTTCACAATGCTTAATTATGGTCCGGAAATTGTTTCGGGGCTTCAAGGTCCTTTATTTATAGAGGGGGAACCCTCATATGGCCGTTGGAGGCCTTTGGAGCCGTTGGAAAGGCTTTCGGAGCCGTTGGGAGGCAAGTGGAGCAGCCTGGTCAAAGCCCCAACGGCTAGTTTGACTGGCTCCACCGGCTGGCCGGTACAGTCCCACCGGATGGCCGGTGTGTGCAAAAAGGCATAGGATTCTTGTCCAGGGGCCACCGGCTGGCCGGTGCCAGAGCCACCGGCTGGCCGGTGGCAAGACAGTAGCTTGCCACTTTGTGCAGGTGCCACAGGTCGACCGGTGGGAAGCCACCGGCTGGCCGATGGCAGGACAGTAGCAAACACTATTTGGGCTGGATGCCACAGGTCGACCGGTGGGAAGCCACCGGCTGGCCGGTGGCAGGACAGTAGCAAACACTATTTGGGCTGGATGCCACAGGTCGACCGGTGGGAAGCCACCGGCTGGCCGGTGGACTGAATTTCAGTCCACTTCTTGTCCATTCTTGGGCCAATCCTTTGGCAATCTTTTGCCTATCATCCACAACACTTAAAAACAAAGTTAAACACATATGAAAGTGATTGTGATCATGAAAATCAAAGAGTGTGGGGTACAACACTTCTAATATTACTATGTTATTAATGTTTCAGTAGTATCAATGATTTAGGTGTCACTGATTAGTTTTCCTTTATATGATTTGTTACGTAAGTCAAATTTCTTATGGATAAGATGTATTTTATTCATATCCAGAATAATATTAAGCTATTTAACATGATTTTAAATAATAAAATGAATATTATTCTCGAATGTTTATGATGGGTAATGAATCTCATCGCGTTCATAGAGGCGGTAATCTGTACGTACGCACGAGTGACAATACAATTGTACTGTTGGTGGAATAATATGTAACTGGATTCAATATTATATATAAAAAATCAATAAGATGATATATATATTATTATTACATCAATTATAACCATTATAATACCCATCCAACAAATAATGCATTGAGTAACAAACTACACCATGAGGTGGAGACGATAAGCTATGCATACGCTTGTGTGGTGACTTTTTCATTCATCAGATGGATAGAATAATACAAATGGATTTTAAAAATTAATAATAACATCATAGTATGTTTAAGGTACTGGGGTTATTATTTTTATTATGGAAACAAAAAAAAGTGGTAGTGGAAGTAGAAATGAACTTTGAAAGAGATGATGAAATTATTACATCATGTTTGGGTTATTATTTTTGATTTAATCAAAACAGTTGTTTGGTTGGATTTATGATCAATGTAAAGCCATTATGATTAAGTGAAGGTTGTAGGGAGGATTTTTGAACAGGGTTTGTATGAGCCAAATGGATTTAGAGGTGTGATCTTGATAGAATTGGATGTACACTTTTATAAGAGAGGATATGGTCACTTTATGAAAATATTGAAATATTATTTTATTATGAACTAATTTTATATTGTTAATAGTTATAAATGGATTTATTTCGAATATAAGGTAGGTATGTGTCTAAAAAATCTCAACCAGTAGGTTTTAAACAATTTTATGTCACCATATTAAACTTATATTTTAAATTTAACAATTGGTTGAATAGCTAATCATTTAACATGTCTCCTTGTATTTTTATATTATATGTTTATAAACATACTCTAAAATTTAAAGTGAACCCCAAGAGGTTCATTAATGACATATATATCATTTTATGATCCCTTTGGCCTAAAAATTTATATGTAGAAACATTATATCATTTAATAATATAGTATTTGTTTGAAAACACTTTTATTTCAATTTCGACACTATTTGGTATATTATTTTTGTAAAGTCATAACAACATGATTATTGCCTGAAATATTAATTTAAATAACCCTAACATGACATATTATTATATAAAATTCGTGGAGTGCTTTAAAATTCTAAATTTACATTTATTTGGATATTTATAATATCAATTATTTTAATCATTCATTAATAAGGTAATTACTAAAACATTATTATGTCATAAATAAACTTAATTATATAATGTATTAAAATTATAAATAAAATAACATAATGGAATACATATTATTATTTATAAAATGAATATTTTTAGTCGGATTTATCTTATATATAACCTTAAATTAAAAATTGATTAGTTTTGAAAATCTGAATTTAACACTTTAAACTCGTATTTTTAAAAAATAATAATAAATGTCCTAATCTAATTCAGTTGGACCAAAAGGATCCTATTTTATTCCTAAGATTGATTTCGTTTGAGAATAAATTCTATAATTGAATTAGTACATCTTTTAGTTTAATTATATTATAATGTTTACCTTTAATTAGCCTATTTAATTTTAACCATAATAAATAAAAATCAAAAGTTACTATTCATCAAAAATTATTTTCATCTTATTGAACACCATTTTATATAATTATGTACACTTGGTGTCTTGAATTTTTGAAATTCATTCATTGAAGTGGTAAAATTACATTTTATGCAAATTTTCAAATGTCCCTAGAAGGTGGGTAATATATGGTAAAAACTTCCATAAAATTTTATTCATCTAATTTTATTATAAAATAACTACAATTAATTACATTGAACCATTACAGGTATTATGTATCTATTATTACTGAAAATAAATTTACATAAAATAAAATATTATTTAAATAAAAATTCTGTTTTAAATAGTAACACAGTGTTTTCCACTATTCATCTATAATTTAATATTTTCATAAAAATAAAAAAAACCACCGAAAGATAATTTTTGTATTCCAAATCCAAAAATGAAGTCCATTTTGAAAAATAAAATTTATAAAATTTGAAAAAGTGGTTATTAATATTCATACAGTCTTGTTTGATTGGTCATGGTGTTCTAGAACTCGATGTTGCATACAATGCAAGCTATTGTATTATTAAAAGTGAATCGTACCTTGGAATCTTAGGGTGTCACACCCCGGAATAACCAAATTGTGCCTACTAATTCTTAGAAATATTACCTTGGCATTATATCCCACCAACTCCAAACTCACGGTATAAATTTTTTTTCATTTATTATCATTATTTATGCATTCCATATTTCTATATTTCCAGTTATTATAGGAAAACAACCTATGCTACCAAGCATAAGGGGATCGACATGGTGAGTATATGAATTATTGGTCGAGAAATTTCCACTTATTGCAGGAGGATAGATCCATCCATTGTTGAGAATCTAAACACTGAATGTATGTGGCATACCCAGTTCTTCTTCACCACTTTTGGAATGAGGCTATGAAAGTAAATATGTTTCATGATGTGGGGAAATTAAAATAGATAGACAAAAAACATATTCACCAAGCATCCAACATTAATATCAGCGATTAAACCTAGAATCAACTTATTCCATTATATTAGGAATCATCCTTGACACCAATATTCATAAACCAATGCATATCACCACTCTAGTAATCAACTAATACTACAAAAACTGAGCCTGTCCATTCCATAAACAAAAAAACCATATAGGATCATCCATCTCAGGATCACATCACATCATAAGAAAAAGAAAACAAACATAACAATGTGACCTTGGTCATAAAACATGGAATTTATCTTTCACAGACAACGATTTCTCACAAATCCAAAACATAAGGCATGTGTCCATTAAAAGTATGAAGGTAACTCAAACCCTAAAGGGAATTAACTAATTTTTATCACACAACTAATTATTATTCTAAATATGAGAAAACCAATGAAAAAATATATCATATATATCCCATGTTAATTAAACAATTAATATAAAATTCTTGTAATACATTTATTTACAAGAAGTAACATACATCAGGTTCCTTAACCAATTCAATTAATCATGCATTGCTTCATCCATTTGACTATCATCAAGTCACAACAAATATAATAAGATTCATTAACATGAATCCATAATCAATTATAAAATAAATTTAAAATATAATCCTAGCATTAAACTATTTACCAATTTCCATTAAGAAGGAAATGCAAAAAAATAAAACCATAGGTATGTCACTATCTATCCAACCGAGAGGAAATATCATCACTAGGAAATTGATACCAATTATTTAATCTAGTTCATAAAATTATTCTGACAATTTAATTCCGATACCATGAGCTAAATCATGCTAACTCTGTTATTTCATGTAAATAAAACAATGTAATAAATGAATCCCCTACATTAAAGGGTTCTTAAAATCTTTTTATATGAACGAGCCACACAATGGATCATGATCACCACTCCCATAATGACTACATTTACCTGAAGTTGTTTCGATACCACCACACAAACCAACAACCGATAGAGGTCCATCAGAAACATAGGGATCAAATAACATCTCATGAAAAGGATAAAAAACAGTAAATAGATCGATAAAACCTGAAGAATTGAGGTAGAAATTAACTAAAGTCGAAGATGGTTTGACACTTCCTTGTTTCACAAACACAAGGGGTCCACATCAAATAGAGAAAATTACTAGGGGAACACCATAAAAGGATTCCAGTTCTGTCACATAAATCCTCTAGGAGGAAGAACTCTAAACATCTCGTTCCAGGGAAAAAAATAAGTAAGAATTCGGGTTGAAGGTATCTTTCTAATTTTTTAATTCTAAAGGGAGAAATAGATTAGATATAGTTTATATTTTTCATTAATGGTGGATTTGATAAAATTATTGGTTTTGACATAGTAATGAGTCCCCAAAAAATATGAAAATTTAGTTAAGATATATGGTCCATTAATTGTCCTTTAATCCATTATAAAACTATTTGAATTAATTTTACATAAAAGTCAAAGTAAAATGGGTGAAAATATAAGAAGGTGTAAGTACAGTTTATGACCCACCGTAGGACGAGTCAGAATTGGACGATTCACCATTGGATGACTAGGCATTGGAAAATCCACCGTTGTACAATTTACCATTTTTTGAGTCACCAATAGGTGAATCATTATTGGACGAGTCACTATTGGTTGAGTCAGCATTAGAAAATCCACCATTGGACGAGTCACCATTGGAAGAGTCACCATTAGACAAGTCACCATTGGATGAGTAAATATTGGATGAGTCACTATTGGACAATTCACCATTAGATGAGTGATTATTTGATGGGTCACCATTAGAAAACTCAACATTGGACGACTCATCATTTTATGAGTCATCGTTGGAGGATGCACCTTAAATGAGTCACTGTGAGATGAGTCATCATTGGATGAGTCACATTTGGAGGACTCGCCAGTCTGGAAGCACTATTTAAAAAAATTGAAATTTTCAACGGTGTTGAAATAAGTCTCCTTGACCTCCCAGAACACCTCAAACCTAGATATTAACAATTATATTGATAGGAGAGGTACATTCCATAACCTCAAATACCTCATGAAACATTCTCATCCTCCAAAATCCAAAACCAACCAAGAGAGTAATCAGAAAAGTGTTATCCAATCATCCACTATGCAAGATTCCTATGAAAGATCTATCCACCACATGATATCGACCACTTAATAATATAAAATCCATGAAACCCATTTATAATAAGAAGAATCTATTAAACAGTCTCCTTACAAAGATACCATTAAAAATAATGAAACCCACAATAAGAAAAATGATAAGTCCATCTAATAAAAAGAACGGGGTATATAACCACCAAGGGAGATACATTAAAAGATAAGATCTAAAAATAAAAGATATCAGGGTATTGAGATCATATATATGACTCAAATTCCCAAGTAATATCCTCCATGTCAACATTACACTAGAAGACATGAAACAAGGGGATATCATGCCCCTAAAACACAATATTTTTATGCCCAAGGACCTATATAGCCCACTCTACAAAGGTCACATCATCTTTAATAAAAATTTCACCAAAATATATGATTTAAGAGACATCACGAAGATAATGACACAACTATGATACATGAAAACAATTTGGAATCTAGATCATCTATGGGAGAATTTCTACTTGATACACCACATCTCTAAAATAGGACAACACCTAAAACGGCCTAAGAAACCTGGGAGAATGCTTACTGCCATGACCGATCGTTCTCTACCCATGATGTGGGGTCACCTTTAGAATATATTGACCCCAATTTTACAACTCGAGAGGTCTCTTCCTATGATCAAAAAAATACATATAATTATCCATCCCTGCCTTCATACACTAATGAAACACATGAACCATTTCTACTGTATTCGATACCAGTTTTGGTTAGAGATTTTGTGACTCTCTAACCCAAGTATAGAACAATAGAGAAAGACAGGTTCAGTCATACAAGGCTTCGAATGTAACCATATCGATGGTGAAATTGAAACTGTTGTTTAAGAAAACACTACCAAGGGTATGTTCTTCATCCACAAACCTCCAAAATCAATGACACAAGAGTGCAACATGTCTTTAAGAGTTTGGATGGTCATTTCTATATGACTATCAATATATATATTAAATGTAGTGCTATGACATAACTAAGAACCAAATGAATGCTGTAGACCTCACCACAAACAAGAAGTAGAATGAGGATATCGATTGTAAATTATCGCCCTTGAGACTATATGGAGTCTCACCACTTGATACAGATATTTCATCAACAAAACATCCACTCAACATAACACTATATTTATAAAGTGGGGTTATTTCGTCAAATGATCCAATACAACAATATATCATTATAGCATCACTGATCTCATGGAAAACTAATAACATGGTCAATCGATATGATCTCTCACCTCCAATGAGGATCATCTAATGGAAAGATCAACCAACCAGGAATGTGATGCTCAACCTTCAACTTTTGGAAGGAAAAACACTGAAAAACAAACTATGCAACTACATTCTTAACCACTGAACAAAAAACTAGCCTCTCTAATCTCAGTATATCTTTTTCGCACCAGGATATACCAATAAAGGGTAAACTATGGATATCTTTGAGAACCATCTCATGTAATGCCAATGGAATGAAAATATCCCCCTGAAACAACATTCTGTGTTTTTCATCCTCCGACAAATGATTTGGGATGTTGCCACAAACAACACATTCTCTCCAGACCTCCACCCCAAGATCCACCAACTATGCCTCTTCTCCCTATTGGACTACAGATGAGTGAACCATTTTATGAAAAAGAAGAAATATTTCCCAAACATATCCCATATATAGATGCAATTATGGAATTTCTTATATAACTCTCCATGAATATCTCTATTCATGCACTGCATTACTACATGACTTTTTTTTATCACATTAGAAACATCAATAACCTTTCAAAGTGTATATGAAATTTTAATTTCATAATACAGTATGAATTCCATATTCACATGTTGTCAAAAGTTCAATTCATGATGGGATAAATTGTACATCATGATCTTATGATCAGTGAATACCACTAGATGCTCACCAATGGGGTAATGTCACCATAACATCAGGGTAAACACCACATATGGAAAAATGAGACCATGTGTGGAATAGTTACGCTCATAGGGACACAATTCATGATACCCACAAGAAATCACTGATCTCTACTACCTCAGAACAATATCTAACAACATATGAAAAGCATCACCAAAATCCACAAACATGACTCATTGTCCAGAAGTCAATGAAATGGAGAACTGACTGACTTCTCATATTCATGAATGATTTATGAAACCGATCATCCACATGAACACATTATCCATTCTGGTCAACATTATTAGAGGATTCAAAACATTAGGGAAATTGGATATAAACCTCCTATAATATCTTGTCAGATAAATGAAATTTTTTCTCCTCTGCCATTGTCATGGGGGCTTCCCAAGACACAATTGGTTCTATCATTGACGGATCCACAACTGATCCATAATCGGATACAACATCCCCTATGAAATAGACAAATAGTGAACAAATCTCATACTTCAATAAATTCCCCAACAGCTTCTCATGATTTAGAATTCCAAAATAGAATACAGATGCCCTTCCTACTCCTCCACAAACCTGAAGTGCATGTTTATTTCATTGATGAAAACGACCATGAACTAATACAGGAACTCACTAAAGGCAACATTCATCAACCCAATGACCATAGATGGAGGATTTGTTACAACAATAGATATCACATGAAACAAATAATTCCCAGGATGACAATAGAAATTAGTATTCGGGATATCCTCAACATTCTCATGCATTTGATGATATCATGAACAATAATAGATCTTTGAGAAATAAATTAAACCCTTTAGTTTATTAAATAAATCATCAATCCATATAATAGGATAATGTTTATTCTATATCACTTTTTCGAAGCAATGATAATCGACACACAACCCCAAATATCCCTCAACATTCCTCAAGAAAAAAATGGTTTACCCCACAGTGACATTCTTGGATGAAAAAAACCACACTGTAATATACCATTGAGTTATATACGCAACTCACATAATTTATAATCCACCATCCTATATTGATACAATGAGATGAGAGACATGGATAGCTGTATATCGATCTCAAAATCAATCTCCAATCGAGTGGTATGTGCTACAAACTATTCTAGAAAGACATCGAGGTACCCATCCATGAAAAAGGGAAACAACGACTGCTAAACCTTCGATGAAAACTAAATCAGTGATACCATAAAGGATGAAAATGGAGGAAAATTCTTCTGACATTTCTATGAGTCTCACATGCTAACAAACGGTGATATATATATTAAAATTCATGGACACCACTTGCATCTGGATGAAATACCTGATAGATTACATTAAATACAACCAATACATGTTGTTGATGACATCATATGATTGTATTTGTAAACACAGAAAATTACCGAATGATAGGTGTTAACCCAACACTATTTCACATTGTCTACATACTTAAAACAAATCATCTCAACCTCAAACTTGAACATTCAACACCAAGGGAACTATGAACCTCTATACCTCATCTATCATGTCATGGAAAAGGGCATGTGATGTGAATGAGTTAATCGCTACTTAATAATATAAGTATTACACCGATGTAGAAAAAAAGAAAATGGTACCTCGAATGACATCTAGCACATCTCTGGCTAGAAACACTAGCACATGAAGCTGACAATGACCTGCTCCAAAACATCTATGAACCCACTAGAGACCACCTCACAATTGTTCTCTTCTCAGTAAGGATGCGAAGAATCTAAATGATATCCCCTACCTTCCCCATTTTAACTGTACTGATCCAAACATGGTGTAACCTTCTACTGCTTCGATGGATATAACTACCTTCTATGGAGGAACCTGTGCAAAACACCTGATTCATTTTGATTTCATATAAATTTTTGGAACACATTCCACTAATGACATCATCCTACGCAATAAAAAAATTAACATGATACCTTGTCATAGGCCTGATAGAATTTTTTCTCAAAGAAATGTGACATTGATATGTGGGGACCACCCCCATTGAAACAGAAACTCTATTACCATAAAATGTAGGACCCTCAAACCACATCTCTACATCCTAGGGAATAATGATGACCCCCCTCTCATGGTGATCAGGTTCTAGCTAACATCCTCTTTATAAACTCTGAACTCACTAGCACCTCGAGATAATTCATCAACATAAAGAGTGTGACCAGGAACATGATCCTAGGATATACAGACTCTTAGAAATGCTTCTCACCCACCTCTTTATTTTGAAATAGGTCTGAATGATATGATAATAAATTCCTAAAAGGGATCCCAAACACTCACACAGTTTTTATTTCATTCTGAAGGGTAAGATGCTCCATGGGACTAGACACCTTCATAGCTGTATAAATAAAGTCATCTCTGAACTACTCTTGGAAGTTCACCAATGAGACTGCCAGCTCGTCCTGATCCCCTAGAAATAAGAACTACTACTGCATTATTTCCCTATGCATCATCATCAAAACAGATGATACCCAATGCTTCTTTCAAGAACAGATTGAACTGTTGGTTGTCTCAACCTCCTCTAAACAATATTTCATAACTAAATCTGAATTAGATCCCTTGTACCGATGCATAATCTGGCACTGAAACTCTCATAGTGTACTCCTTCATGTATTGTCATTGTCAACCCCAACTCTCTGGCGTTTTAATAGCACAACCAGTAAAAAATATTTTGCGTGAACCTGATGAGGACATCAACCAAAATTCATACCTCCAAAAGGAAAAATATTTAGTGATTCTTAACTAAGAATAAACATTATAATTAATAAGTTTTTTATTTTCTTCATTTTAGGTAACATATCCCAAGGTTTACCCATTCAAAAATAGGAACAATGAAGAATGTGTAAAGATACATTCCTATGTCTATACCCTATAACAAATATCACCTCATTTAGTTTCATATAAGATTTATGGTCAATATACCATATCAATGGGGTCCCTATATACCCTTGTCTCAGTTGGACTTTTATGGTTACAACACTTTTTAATCTTATCTGACACCTTTGACTTACCAACCATTGTAACCTCACCTGTTTCGGACTCCAAACTCCATTCTATCACTGATCTAGACATATCATACCACACTATCATGACTGCATCACCACAAATTGAACCCCTCCTAGGATGTATAGGGATGAACAATGATAGTGACACCCATATTTCAGCCTCCAGTAGGTCCCGAGATGGTAAATATCACTAAAGGAATGGTAAACACACAGATTGAAGTCATTAGCTTCTATGAGGACACATGAGAAAGATATAGATAAGATATACACAAAACAAATACTTCATAGACTATAATATAAAAGAAAACCAATGTGCACATATGTTATGAAATCAAAATACTACAATCACTGAAATGAAAAAGTACATGTACCTAAAAGAAGAAAAATGGTAGTGACCATGAAGCTTGAACAACTCCATCAATCCCATGCTAGTAGTAACCATCCTCATCCTCGTCCTTCTCTAATAGGCCTGAAAAATATTTTATGTAATAATTGGGTGAGTATAAAAGTATACTCAGTAGGACCCTCCCTAGAGCCTCTTTTGAAAAAGTAAAGAAAAATGCTCAAGCACAGTGAGCTACACTACTGTAATTTAAGGTTATAGCAACAGTTTCCAACATTTTCTATAAGACAAAAAATTGTGGCTATAACATATAGTCACTGTTCCATGGACCATGGCTAGTATTGGCATGACTATAGTGAAAGACCTATATCCATGGTTTCAAAACATGCATAACACCCTACATCCACATTTCTTACAATGGCTATAGCTCTCTTGCAATAGTTTGAAACCATTGGAAAACCATAAATCAACATGTACTATAGCCATAGTTAAAAATTGTGGCTATAGGTCTTCCAAATTCATAAAAAGCACCCCCACATCCCTCCCCTCCATCTCCACTGAAAGCCCCTCTCTTACCCCAATAAAGACCCCCCCATACACCCCCAACCTGGTCACCCCCTCACCCGTAGACACCCCATAGAGACCCCCCAATCAACACACACCCATGGACACCCACTAGAAACCCACTAGACTCCCCCCATGGAGCCCACTGGACACCCCCACCTCATGACAGCACCCCTAGAAACCCCACTGGACACCCCCAGACCCCCCCCCACTGGGCACCCCTTGGAAACACACCCTTAGAGACCCCCAAGACTCCCACACCCCCTAGACACCGCATGGACACCCAATGGACACATCTACCCCTAGACGCCCCCATGTTCACCCCTAGAAACCCCCTGGACTCCCACACTAGACACCCACTAGACACCCCTTGGACACCCCCTGAACACCCCCTTAGATACCCCTCCCCCTAGACACCCCACTAGACACCCCCCATGGGACACGCAACCTAGACACACCTCATAAACCCCATTTGACACCCCTAGACACCCCTCACTAGACACCCCCCCTACACACAACCTAGACCTCCACCCTAATACACCACCTAGACACCCCCTACACACCCCATGGAAACCCCCATAGACAGCCCCCCATGGACACCCCATGGACACCCCCTTCCCCTAGAAACCCCCACTGGACACTGTCATTTACACCCCTCCAACTGCACACCCCAAACTGGACCCCTTGGACACCCCCCAGACACCACCCTCTGGACATCCTCTCCTCATAGACACCACTCCTAGGAACCCCTTCCCTCTCTATAGGACCCCAACTAGACACCCCCATGCATTCATATTGGTTCAAATATGCATATTAAGAAATCATTATAACAATAAAGTAATGATAAAATTAGAAATGTGGAATTTAAATTAATCATAAACATACAACATCCACTACCTTCAAACAAAACTCACTAAACAAAACCCATGATATAGGAGTTATACATGAATATTAAAAATTATAAAAATAATCCAATCAACCATACCAAAAACATATTATTCCCCGGAGAATAGTATGGTAATATAATGAATAAATTAAATAAAAACTCCCATAAAAAGACCCCCTAGAAAATCCCCACCACGTACAACACCCCACTAGACACGAAACCCATTAAACACACATGCCTCTATGCCTCCCCCTACACAACCCCCATGCACCCCCCACAGAGCCCCTGGACACCCCCATGTCCCCTTGAACACACCCCCATGCACACCTACACACCCCTTGTACCACCCCTATATGACATGCCTTATGTCACCCTTTCTGGACACCCACTGCACCCCCATAATACTTCGGAAAGACACCCCTAGACATTAGCCCCTGGAAAGACACACCACATTCACCCAATTACACAACCCACCTTTCACCCCCTTACACACCCATTTCTCCCCACCAACACACCTCCATTCCCCCTTACACACATCCCTACATACACACACCCCAACACACTCTTACTGCACAACCCCTGCTAGACACCCCTTGAACCACCAATTTTTGATACCCCCTCCTGGACAGATCCCCCTGCATATCCCCAATGTATCCCCCTTTACAAAACACTTCTACACCCTTCCCCATGCACCCTTGAACACACCCCCTTAACACCCTTATTGCACCACCCCTAATTGAAATAAGAAACCCCTGGACAACAGCCCCTTCCCCCATGCACCACACTGCACCCCTTACACACCCCATTCACCCCATATCACCTTGAACACCCCACTGCACCACCACTAGTGGACTATGCATGCACCACTCCTTATGGACATCCCCTCTGGGACAGCCCCCCGCCCCCACACTCTCTTCACCCCCTTCACCACCATACCCTTAAACACACCTCCTAAACCACCTTTGTTATACAGTAAGCCCCCTAGACAGTATCCTCCCCTTGCACCCCCATGAATATCCCCCCTTGAACCCCCCTTACACACACCTTACACCACATGTACCTATACACAGTCCCCTTGAACACCCCTTGCACACCCCTATTGCACCACCCCTACTGTACACCTCATGTACCAACACTACCAAACACCCCCACTACACCCCTCCTGGACAGACCCCCCCCTTCATAGCCCCTTGCAGCCCCTTAAATACTCTTGCACCCCCATGCACGCCACGTCCCCTTAAACACCCCTATTGACCTTCCACACACACCCTACACACCCCCACTACACCGCCGCTACTGGAAAGTAGCTCCCCCTAGACAGAAACTTCCCAGGCACCACCCACAATATATCCCCCCTTTCACCCCCCTGTCCCCTTACACACCCCCATGTACACCCCACTACACCACCCTTGATGCACACACCTTGAACCAACCCTGCTGGACTCCCCCACTGCAAACCCCCCTTTGTAGAATGACCCCCATGTATAGCCCCCCTTTAACCCCCAAACACACCCCATGCACTCCCATGTCCCTTTTCAGAAACCCCATATGCACCCCCACTACACCACCCCTTATCGACACCCTTTCACTTCACCCGGCACAACCCCCATGCACACCTGCACACACCCCCACTACACTTCCCTGTAAAGCCCCCTCCCCTAGATACCCCTTGAACCCCCCCTTCACCTTCATTCCCCACCCTCCTCCCTCCCACCCCCCCCCCCCCCCCCCCGTGCAGGTGGAATTTTTGAATGGCACTATAGCAGGAATTATCAGGTGTCGTGTTATCCTAGTTAACACATGGAGTCCTCTGGTGTAAAGAGTCATAGTGGCCTAGGTGTTCATGCATGACTTATTGATTTATTTTATGTTCTTATTGGAATGAAAATAAAAATAATAAATAAAATGATAATTAATAAAGGCTTTTTGTTAAAATGATATCCAATTCCATCAAATTAAAACACCACAGAGTGGTATCATGAATCACCGGATAACACAAACAACAACATGATGGATTTTAATACATCATATCATATACTTTGGTGGATATTTACAATAATCTAGGACATTTTCATATAAATCATAGGTTTAATTAAAATCATTTTTCATCATTGTGAAATTATACCAAGTCTTTTTGATATGATCTTCATATAAACACACTAAAAAATTGGTATAAAACAGTGTACCAATATGGTGAGAAACTAGAAGCCCTCTGAGAATTTTGGTGGTCATATTATAGTTGGGAAAGATGAGAATATATGTTTAGGAGGTGGATTACTAAATAGTGATGTGGCCGTGGAGATGGTTTTTTTCAGAATGATTAACTTCTCAATTCTATGGTGTCAACAAGAAGGGTATTTCATTGTGAGTGAAGCTCTGAGAAGCACACAAAATGTTATGGAAATTTTGGATATATTATATAACATTGATGATCGTATTACATATAAATTAATATGAACATTTTGTACATAATTCATTACTAAATGTATTAAAATATTTGAAATATAATTTTTTCAAATATGACAACATAGTCTCATAAGTGGGATTAACACAACCACCCATGCACACCCCATGCACCCTTGACACCCCCATAACACCTCTTGCACACCCTCTTCCCCTTGCCACATACCCCAACACACCCCACCCCCACTCCCTACCCCCATCCCCATGCCCCCTACCCCTCCCCCATGCCCTTCACCCCTACCCACCCACCTTCACACCCCCTTCCAAACACCTAAACCTTTTCTCACCCCCTGTACACCCCTAGAACCCTAACCATGCCCCTTGTAACATAACACAACACACCCCATGCCCCTACCCCATACCCACCCCCTTCTCCCTCCCCCCTCACAACCCCCTTCCCACACCATCTACCACCTACAGTGGAGGTGTTTGGTTATAATTGGAAATATACCACTTTACCTTAAGAAATTCAAAATTGGAGTGAATGTCACCTTAAATAAGCAACTCTATTTATTTCTTGATATAAAATTTAACTTTAGAAATGAGTCATGACAGTTAAAAAATTCACAACCTGAGGTAATAACGCTCTTGTGACATGTTAACCATGTCCAATTCCATTTAACACATTAAATTAATTAAAACCTGGATGTTCCATTTATATGATAAATGGATGGGCACTTAGTGGTGGCATGGTCATTACATCACCTTCCTACTTGTGAAATTACATATTAAAATTATAACAACACTTAAAGGATCATAGTTCATAGGTGGATCATTCATTCCATAGGCGGCGATGAGCCCTGCACTGTCCCCTCCCCCCTTAGAGGGGGTGGGCCACTTGATGCATCTCCATGAAAATCGGTATACCCATACCACTCCCTTTTCCAAACCTGCATGTATTCCATCCTTACCACAAATTTCCGTCATTCCAAAATATCACGAAATGATTGAGGTAATCTCGCTCCTTTTGATCTCGAACATGGAATTCATGGAGGCTTCATCCATACTGGAACTGACCCATATTTCATGTTTCATGCGGCATCGGCCGTCAGTGGATACTTTAGATATATTCATTTTTGAAAAATGTACTTTACAATACCTTGCTATTATCAGCCTCCTGGACTGCAGGTTGTTCATGGTTTGGGTCACCAGTGAAGATGACCAAATTGTCTCTTGGACAAGCGTGCCTTGATCAGGGAATGGTTCTCGATTTATCCTCTTTAAATTTTCATATGATGTCCATATGAAACAAGACCCTAAAATTCTGATGATTTGGGTATGTTTTCTGAAAGGACCTCACACATTTCAACATCCCTCAATTTTACGTTTACTCATAAATCTGGTTGGGCATTTCCTTTGTATCGATAATCGGACTCATGCAATTTGTTATTTGATCTCTCTGAGGGTGTGTGTTGATGTTCATGTTTTGAATCCCCTCATTTAATCCTTCATTATTACAATGGGTGAGGAATTTAGAGATAAGAAGAACATCAAATTTGAATCATGGTTTGATTATTGTTCCATATGGATGTTTCAATGGCATGGTTTGGAGATATGCATGCATAGGGAGAGTAAACATGGAGCCACGTCGGAGGTCCAGGTGTACTAGGTATTGGGTGGTCCTCCTGTCGATAATGGTGTACTTTGTGTTTGAGGTGGTGTGGAGTAAAGAGATAGTTGTGAAGGTTCTAGGCATGGTACTAGTAAGTCTGAGGTGTCTGTGGGTTCGTTTGAAGCAACGTTTCAAAAAATAGCAATGAACACTCTTCTAGGACCTAGTGTTGTAGTGCTTTTTAATAGCCTGTGGTGAGATTTGGCGACCCATTGTAGGAACAAGTCGTTATTTGGGGTTTATAAGGCCTTTTTGTTGGTTGATACTCCATAGAAATTAAGTAAGCCTTTTTCACAGGTGTCGGGAACCACTATGAGAGCTGTTGAAGCATCCTCCAATGGTGTAGATAGATTTGAACCATGCTTGTATGCGATAGTGGTGCAGACTAGTAAGAGAAACAACTCTAATAGGGGGATTGATTCATCTGGGAAGGGAATGTACAATGATGGACATGAGTGGGGGGGTCATGCAGTTGAGGTAGGCAGGCCTTAATCACAAGTTAGGGAGCCAAGTCAGGAGGCTTTTTCCAGCCTCAACGTAAACCACAGATTCAAAATTCTACAAAATGAGGGATATTTTATTGGAAACTCCAACTATCCCTATGAAGTTGATACTAATGGAGATAAACAATCCTCTGATGAAATCAGTTTGGTAGGGGTTAGTAATGGTCTGGAAAAACAAAGAATCAAGAATGGGAGTATAGATAATACAGATATTGGGAGTTTTATAATTTCCAAGAAGCCAAAATCTATGGGATTTAAAACTATTTTTATATTCTTAAAACGATGGTTCTTTGGTCGGCCAAAAAAGAGGGTAAAATAAAGGATCAAAAATTCAGTAAGAGATCAAGAGGAGGTTAGGAAGGATGTTGCCATAATGTCCCATTTTCAAGTAGATGGAGTCTCAAAGGATGATGACCCACACTAGGGGGTGCATCTGAACCCCAGGGAGTTGATACTGGAAATGGAGGAAACCCTTTACAATAGACCGTAATGTGTAGCAGTGTCTACTATCGGTCCACAGAGCAAGTAAAAGGTGGATTTGAATTCTCAGTTGTAACAACTCATGGACAATACCATGAAATGAATGAGCATGTATTGGTGATCAATGCGGCCTGGGAAGACATAGATCAAATGATTGGAATATTGATCCAAGTAGAAGTTACTGTGGATAAATATAAATGGATTAACAAGAAAGATCACATAATGATAATATGAATCAATATGGAGAAGATTACAAATTAGAATACATGTTGCTTTGGGAGTTTCTATCAAGGCACTATGAAGTGTACTTAGGGGAAGAACAAATATTCCAGGTAAATTCCCTCCCCTAGATAATATTTGGGGAAGTAGACACCAATATCCATTGACTTGTGTTTAATAGGTCATTTTTAACCTTTGATGCCTGACCTTATTTTCTGTAGGGTTTCCACTCACCCCCATAAAAGTGCTAGAAAATACAAAATATAATTTAGAGTAACAACAAATTAGGGTGTATTGGTTCAAACAACTGTTTTAATTAAAATAGGGAAACCCCCTACATTAATATAAAAGTGGGAAAGTACAATGTTTTCTTTACAAATAACAATGACATCATGAATAAGATATACATCAAAGGCATAATCTCATGAATGGTATACCACAGTGAGTTTTCACAGATATCATACCTTTGTTGGAGGGTTTTTTTTACAAAAACATGACTTTTTTATCAAACAAAAAAATTATTTTAAAAAATCATTATTAAAAAATTTAAATTTAATATAAAAAAGAAGAATTATGAAGGAAACTAAATTCAACTTAAAACATTCATTATTTAAAGAGGCTAAGAGTGGGACGCTACCTAAAATGATACAAGAGACGCTCAGCACTTGGCATTTTTATAAACGACAAATCTAAGCTGCTTAATCCTTCCTCTCGGAATATACACCTTTGAATATACATAAGGACACCCTAAACCCTATGTACATGTCTTCATGTCCTTTAACACACACAAGAGGATACTTATATATATATATATGATCACATGCATAAGACATTTATCACCCACACATCTATGCCTTTTCCTTATATATGCATAAGCACACCTATACCCTTACATGTAATCTCACTGCCATTGGAGGATATACATATAATAGGAGGACATATTATATATATTCTTATCTATTCCTACTTGGTGACTCACCTTTGACTCTGGTTTCCATAACACACATGAATGGGTCCCAGGATACTTCAACAAAATTATAGTGATATGATGAATATTCATTAATTGAACCTAAAAATTGAATTTGTAAGAACATGATTAGTGAGAAGAACCAATAATATAATAGTTTATGATGATAAAAAAATGAACACGAAGCTTCATCAGCAATATTATGACATTGAGAAAACAAGATTATAAACATGTGACGATGATAATAGCCTCACCCCCTGCACAACCTCCCACTCCCCCTCACCATCCCTTATTCCCTTACACCCTGCCACCGTGCACCCCACATCTACCCTCCCCTGTTACCCTACCCGTACCCCCTCCCCTTCAGCGCCCACCCCCACCCCTACCCCCCCCCCCCACCCCCGCCATGCACCCCACCTGTACCCCCCCCCCTTCCCCCTCCCCCTCCCTCTCACCTTGTAGTCCCCTGACCCCTGCAGACCCCTTACACCCTCCCCCTTTCCCCAGTGATATGATTTATCTCAAATGGCCTACTTCCAGGGTTCTCTACTATTCCACTCCTCCATGAACTGACATAATAAAAATTATGAGTAGTAATGTATAATATTTAATGAAGAGTTTGAAATATAAATAAGGTTTAATCATGCAATTTAGGTTCATGAATGGTGGAGGTAATTTCATTTTTTAATGAAAAATGATAACGAAAAATTACTACCGATTAACCAAATCAAATATATATAAAATACATTCGGAAATGTTGAAAGTATTACAAGATTAATAGGTGAAAGAACTTTTTGCATTGAGGAACTCATCCATTCCCTCAAAGTAATCATAAATTATATTGAATCTTATTATGTTCAATCCAATAAAAATGTATTATTACATTTTAATTAAACATCATCCATATTTCATTTTCATGATCAACAAAATCATGCCCACATGAGGCACCTACCACTACAAACAGGTGTTGTAGATTGCAAAAAAAATCAAAAAGGAAAAAATTACTACCCAATTGATCTATATGTCACTAAAAATAGTGAAAACACAAGTTAAAAATTGAATAATGTATAACATGCTAAAAATGAATATGAAGAATGGAAAAATAAAAGAAGTTAAAAAATACATGTGGATAATCATATGGTGTCAATCGTGACATGTTTTCTATGTATTCCTACAAGAAACTATGTTTTAACAATATTTTATTTTTTTGGAAAATGATATGGAGAAAAAAAGTCACTTTGAAATACATCATTTTGATGTTAAATTATTCCAATGATTAATGAGCTACTGAGATAGAAACCTAGTACTGATTAAATACATGAAAAATCATTGATCATCATGAATACCTAATAAAATTAGAGTTAATAATATCACAAAAAGAATAAATCAATCCATGATTTGAACTACCATCATCACCATGTACACATGGGAGGCACATCTCTCACACATATCCTCCCTCCTGGAAATCCAAAAATGAAGAACATAGAATATAAAAAAACACCAACAACATAAATCGAACAGTCCCCCTGGACATCACACCCTTAAACAGAAAATAAATAAATAAGGTAGAAAATTACTTAACAATATATATATTGTTTAATAAGAAAATAAATAAAAATTTGTGATATGTCAATAAAAAGCATATCAAATATTACGGTTTAGAGAAATCATAAATGTTTTAAATTATAAAAAATCATGAATGATCACACATAAGTTCATAGAATCAGGATTTATTACTATAAAAAGAGTATATATGAAATATAAGAGATATTAATAATCAATTACCAAATGTATTTTGATGGATTCACAATTAGTTGTGAGGTTTATTCTAAAATTATTTCCAAAAATTAAGAGACATTTTGAAAATAGAAACCATATCATATAACATTGTGTGTCGAAGGACACCAAAATACCATAGTGTGTGGATGGAATCCATTCCATTACTGATATTTAATCATGTATTATAAAACCACATTAGGGTGAAAAAGTGAATGAAAAATGACCAACCCTTGTTTAGTTCTATGTATAATGTTATGAATATTTTTTTACCAATGTGTAAAGAAGAGGAAAATAAGTCTTGAGTATAGAAAACCAAAACAAAATCAAAAGGATTAGGAACCAATTTACCATTCCCTTTTAGTTTATTATGGTTATGATAACGTGTATGTTTTTATTGTATCTTTGAATGCACTCACTATTGAGTGGTTTCTCGATTTAGGCTACTATGTTCCCATGTTTCCCTCTATAGAATCATTATTTGGGTTATTTGAGAGGGTATATGGGGATTTATTATTAGTGTATAATATGAAGTATGAGTTTTAAGGAAGAGTTTTTTCAAATATAATTAAATGACCATTATTTTATGACGATCATAAATGTTTGATTTTTCCATGACCATTAATGACATTTTATTTACCTGGGATTTCAAGAAATATATTAATATATCAATAGGTCTCAATTATGATAACGCTTTATTAGAAAGTGCTCTAATAATATAATCATAGGATCCCTAGTAAATTGAATTTATTTATTAAATGGGAAGACTCATTCAAGGAATCTATTATGGCTGTATGTGAGTAATAATAATAACACTATATAATATGATAATAGATTGGGGTATGAAATTACATTTAATTAGGTGAATTTTGTAAATAGGTTATTTTTTAAATAGTTACAACCAGTAATAAATTATTTTATGAAGAATAAATTTACTTTAACTCCATGAGGGTTAGTTTTTGTAAGACTAAATTTAAAAATTCTCCACCACTAAAGTATGTACTTTCTATTTTATAGGTAACTTGTATAAAAACATCTCATTGTTGAGGTTCCTATTATGTTACATTAATATATGAATACTTTATAGAATTATTTATCTACATAATAAATAATTGGGATGTTTATCTAACTATTAAATCATGTAAAACCTTTATCCAAAACCATGCTATAAATATGATTAAATTTATCAGAACAGATAATGGATTGGATTAGACGTCTATTGAGTTTATCTAGTTCATCATATCCATGGGTATAGAAAAAACTTGGCATTTGGGGAAACACCCCAATATAATGGAATTGATGGGTGCCTGAATATAAATATTATTCAGCGAGTCAAAGGCTTTCTTGCAATCATCTAGGTGCAAAAAATCTATTTAGTAGATTTTTTTACTATAGAACTACTCTTAATTAATAGTTTACCAAATAATACTAAAAATTTCAAACCTCTCGAAAATATTTTTATTTTAAACCTTTTTTCTATATCTGCGTAAGATTTTTTTTTTGTAGTAACCACACCCACATTAAAACATTGATTTCTGAACGTTGTCCTATTATGATTTTATTGAATTCTCTGATGGAAACCCTCCTGGACACGCCCCCTCATCCACCCTTCTTGACGCCCCCCTCTTGGACTCCCCCACACCTGAAAACTCTCCCCCGACTGGACACCCCCTCCCTCTTGAACACACCCCCCCTGGACACCCTCCTGGACACCCACCCCCCTCTTAGAGACTCCCCCCTCTTAGACACCTCACCTCTCCTGGATAACCTCAGGGATACCCCCACTGCCCCTCCTGGAAACCCCTTGGACACACCCTCCCTCCTAGAAACACCCACCCTTACTCCTTGACCCCCCACCCTCCCTCCTGGACACCCCACCCTCCCAAATGGACACCCCAACCCCCTTAACTATATTTTTAAATTTTATATCGAAGAAAATTAGATATTTTATTCCATGGGTACATAATATATGATCATATTTCCATGTGAAATAACATTTTTTATACTAATTAAACTGTAAAAATTCAAAATGTGTTCAAATTAATTTCCTTCTTTCAATGGTATCTATGTAAGCATAATACAATTATTTCATTTAAATTTTTTTTATCAAACACACATATAATTAGAAATTATCTGTGGGTGATCATTCAAACATAGAAACAATGATTTTTTATGTGTGTTTAATGAATCAATGAAAATAGTATTTAAAATGTAGAATATCAGATAATATTTTAAAACACACTTACAAACATAGTGATAAATATATTTTTACCTATATTCAGGGTTATCTTAACACTACACTCTAGTTACCATTGAGAAACAATGATATTTCAATTTTTTAATTATACAATGATATTATATATTTTTTATCAAATATAATTGATATCATAATAATGCAATGGGAATATTAATTGATATATACGTAGTTTATAATTATATGTAGTAATACAAATTACAATGTAAAGTTGCAATGAAAATACAAGAAAACTATAAAAGAAATACTGAATTACACAGAATATAGTGAAAAGTTATAATCTATATACTGAAAAAAACTGGACATACATAATGATATGGATATGGGCTACACTGTTTACTGATGAGTGACTACATAGAGGAACATATTATGTTGTCAAAATTAAAAATTATGCATGTAATGATATTATGACTACTAAATTTCATAGGTTGGAAAAAATCCCCAAAATGACAACTCCCACCATTTAATGTTTCGATACTTATGAAAAAATCCTCAAATTAATTCATTAAACTATATCAAATTGGGTAAAACTATAAGGATATATTCACTCAATTGCTATAATAATTTAATGTGAAAAAAAATAATGTAGTTGAATGTTATGGAAGGGGATGATAACTCGGAGGGGGTGGCCACATAAGAGTTATGTGTGAGAATGAGGAGGTGAGTCCATGTAGGAGCATCATTGATAGGGGGTGAGGTGTCCTGCATTTGGTGAAAGTCTTAGGTAGGAGGGCCTAAGATGAACGATCTTGGTGTGGTTGCCTCATTCAATGGAAGCGACGAGAAGCATTGTGAGGAGGATGTGGATGAGGATGCATCATGACAATCATCTAAAAACCATCAGGGTATGAGAATCGGGGAGAGGGGCAAGGTTGTTAAAGTATGGAGTCTACACATACTCGTTGAAGCCCATTAAACATGACTCATTGACAAAAAAGAGTTCACTACAACTCGATCCAGCACCACCATAAGGAACTCCCTTATATCATGAAGGTACAACATGATGATTCAATCTCTTTGTAATGAATTTAATTAAAGAATTCAATCACTATGTTTTAAAAGAGTACATGACTGTGTTGATGAATCATTTATTTAAAAATAAATGAAGAAAGTTGAGTATTGAGTGTTTATAGTTATATGTTATTTATATATTCCCCTGGAACAAATGTATCATAGAACATGGAATTCACTTTTCTACCATTTTATATCACCAACAAAAAATTTCCATGTAATATCTGACTGATTTCCACTAATATTTTATAGAAATTCAATATTTAAAATTAAAACCATGCTAATAACAGTTATAAAAACTCAAATCAGTATTAAAAAAAACAATTCACATGACATGAAATTTAAATTAATATCATAACAGTGAAAAATATTCAGTCATTAGATCATATTAAATAAAACCTAAACCCCCCAAAAATAAAATAAAAATTGATAATTTAACTTACACAAAAACATAACTCATTAGTTTTTTAATGAGTGGTCGATGTAGGTGAAAGAGAGGCAAAAAATAAGAAATCCTATGAAATTACCCTCCTTCTCTCGTGTGCTATGAATGGTATAGCTTTCTTGTAAACTCCCCTATCTGATGAGGTCTAGATTGAGAGGAAAGTTGATCTAGAGGAAGCTGTGTAGGCTTTGATTGGTATTTCTTGTGTGTGCAAGGCACCATCAGTCGAATAAGATGAACACTCCATTCATCCCCTCCATCCATCGTTGGTATTTTATTTCAGTATGGCATGAAAAGACATGGTTCATGATAGATCATGGTTCACTCTTCAATAAAAATAGGAAACATGGATTCAATCGAGGCATCACTGGTAACATTCACCAAATGCGACTATTCTAGGGCATCCGTGGATCATCAAAAATCTATGGTGGACTCTTCCTCTTCATCCAGTAAGATGTACCCATCAGGGTTTCATGGTTCTCCAGAGCACCCCCTGTTGAAGTAGCGAAACACAACAACAAAGCACTATCAGTCATTAAAGAAGAACACCATAGGTGTGGGTGGCATTGTATAGAAGAAAAAATTCAAACCCTAGGTAGGTTAATGTGCGATTCGAGGGTCGTTTCCTTAAAAATAAACATTTTATTTAATATTATTAAACATCACTCATTTGATTCAGCTAGTATAACATGTTTATTATGTGGCTGATTTTTTGAAGATCATTTCCTCAAAACTGAATCTATTAGTGTTTGGAAATGATGATGGTGTCCAAACCAATAAAATGGTTCGATTATAAAAGTAAAATCATGATTTTAACTACCTTGGATTAGAGAGGTCAGAATTTATATTGGGGATGAAGGGCCCCCACTGATTGGAGAGTTCACCCCCGATAGAGGAGAAGTCGCGAGGGTGGAGGAGGGCGGCTGAGAGGAGAAGTCACCACCAAGAAGAGAGGGCCCCTGAGAGAGAAGAGGTCGCAAGTAAAGTGGGTCGCAATGGGTCAGAGAGATGACAGTTTCGCGGAGTGTTCACCATCCATACATCCATGAGATTTAATGAAAATTGTGTCTACAAAATGATATATAGCCACCGATCAAAAACTGTGGCTATAGATCCATGGATATAGGTCTTTTTAATTGTAGTGAAACAAGTGTAAATAAATCATCATCCGAACATGTATACAATGTTAAAATCCTCAATATTTATACTATCACAATGTATCAACTAAAATAGTATTAAATATAACATGAATTTCCTGTGTACCCTGCTACAACTTCCCCACTCACTTGTCTCTTTCCCCCAACATCAGACATGATTAGCAGCCCTCACTGAAAATGCAATCCCAAAGACTATTGGGAGAATAAACACAACATTCACCTTGGTCAACACACCACCATATCCCCATATCCAGAAGTAACCATGTAGTTTCATAGAGCCACAAAAACCTTCATAACGTGTGTCAAATATTTGGTATTATAACTCAAGACATTACAACCCATATTAATAGTAAATATCATCAATTTATCATATCCTATACATGTTATAACTAATGTAGAACATGTGAAACTCTATCTACAACATATCTGTGTGAAATAACCACAATCCATTGCCGCACTCAACACAAAAATATGGTAAAACTAACTTCCAAGAATACAATCACTTGTAAATAACCATTGAATAAAGCAAGGACAAATGGGTTAGTAAACCACCCATCCTCCCACTCATATGATGGGGAAAACAAAACAATAGAGATCAAAATCCCCGAGGTTCCATTGGCACTAACTTACAGGGTGGAGTAGAATATTTAAATAGAAAATTAAAAGATAAAATATAAATTGAAATAACACAATGAGAATAACATATTTATAGACTCAACTGCACGTTATGTCTCTCAGACCCCCAACATCCACTACTAAGACTATATATACTATAAAAACACAACAATATAAATAGCTAAATTATGTTACTAATGCATTTTTATCAGTTGAAATTTATGTTAATTAAATTTTTAACCATTTATGAACCATTATAAATTCTAATTTTCATTCCATTATCATTCCAACCAAGATTCATAACCCCTATGAATAACCAAACTGAGTCCATGACTTCTTGTAAATATTTAAACTACATTGCATCACAACAAGCTCCAACCTCATGGGTTAATCATTAATCCATTTATTTCCAATGTTAAAATGTTAAATATTTCCAAATAGTTAGGTATTCAAGGAAAAATTTCTACGAAACCAGACTCAAGGGGCTCTAAAAAGTGTGTAGATGAACTACCCATCTAGAATTTTCAACCAATTGTAAGAGCTTAGACCTATACGTACTAGAGATGCTATACATGGAAATCAAGTGACTAACCTTGCGCGTCTTCTACTATTTTGGAAGGAGGGTATGGAAGAAAATATTCCTCATGGTCTGTGGAATGAAAATAAGATAAACAAACAAATGATTCAATAAGCATCCCACTTTCATATCAACAGGTAAGCACGACATCAACCCATTCCATCATCTCTGGTACCCTTCTCAACACCCACATTCCTAAACCGATGCATATAACTCCTCTAGGAATCAATATAAATTATAACCACTTTGAATCCTTTCCCTGCATATCGCAAAATCCATCCATGATCATCCATCCAAGGAACATGTCGTATCACAAGCAGTTTAAAACAAACATAGCAATGTTCTCTTATAACCAAATCAAGGCATTGAACATTTAAAAATATTGATCAGTCTTGGACCATATCATGAGATACGTGGAAATTAAATAGAGGTAGATAAATCAGACATTATGAGTCATTATCCTTTTTTTATCATGGAACTGGTTCGTATTCCACTTTTAATTAATCGATTCTTTATTCACAAGTTCCAACTATTGGAAACCTAAGAAAAAAGATTACATAGATAACAAAAATTAATTGAAAAATAAATATAACATGAATTTAATTCATATATCTTTAGTAATAGGCATGCTCAAAGTTCCTTGTCCAATTTAATTAATCATGGAAAAATACGTCCATTTGTTTATCATCATATCACAACAACAACAACAACAAAGAGATTCATTAACATGAAACTTTAATCCTTCAGATAAAAAATTTACAATTTAATCTCGGATTAATATTATTTACCAAATTCTATAAAAATTTTCCAGAAAAGTTTGTACTGGATATGAATTTCACTCTCTAGTAAAATCAAGAGGAAATAATATCTCTATGATATTGAATCCAATTCATTAATCCGATTCAAATATTTATTATGTCAATTTAAATGTGACTCCATGGAATAAATCCTAACAACTCTATGATTGTATTTAAATAAAAATAGATAATCAATGAATCTTTAACCTCAAAAAATTTCCATCATTTTTTTCATAAGAAAATACCACACAATGGATCACGATAACCTCTCCTACAACAACTTCATTCACCCAAGGACACCACGACACCACCACACCTACAAAAAACCCATAAATCCATATCTAAAAAAGGGAGATCACATGATATAATATAGAAATGATAATGATGGGTAATACAGAAATAATGGAGGTATAATATACCTTATATCGAAGACGGGTCAACACTTCCTATTTTCACCAAAACCGGGGGAGCAAATGCCGCAAGAAAAAATCCTAGGGGAAAATGATCCAAGGAATTTTTTTTAAATCAAAACAATCCTATAATGGGAAGAAATGTGGATATATATTAACAATGAAAACAGAAAGGATAAAATAGGGTGGATGGTATCTCGACACTTTTGAAAATATAAATGGAACAACGGTTCAGATACGACATAGATTTTCCATTAAAGGAGAATATCATCAAGATTATGTGTTTTGACTCAGTAAAGGAACCCATACCATAATAAAAATTTATTTCGGAGTCATTGTAACACCCCAGGTAAATAAAGAATTTGAAATTTTCATATTTATCCATATTAGTGAATAAGATGTTAATATTAATTTAAAGGGAATGCTATGCTCGATGGCGTACCCAATACGCAAGAACGAGTTTCTTGGAAATATTACTTTCCACTCTAATAATAAAATTATATTATTTTAAATGGTAGTTAACGCCTATCAATTGTAATGGAAAGAATGAACATAACTAACTACAAAATGATTATATATGTTTTTAAAATATTTTTTCTTTTACCCAATAAATGTTTGAGGCTTAAAATGAGATTGAATCCAATTTTGAAGCGTAAATATTCTAATTTTCTTTAAAAGGTCGATTAACCGCCATTGGATGGTGAACCCTTTATTATTTCTATTTGTTTTTGTTATTTTTTCGAAAAGTTTTTTTGTAATGAATAAGTGAAAAATGATGTATTTTAATTCAAAAACTATTTTTTATATAATTTATTTATATTATTAAATTATATTTTTAATTGGTTTTAAAGTGAAATTAAAATATATTTTTACCATTTAATCCAATGGAGGTCATTGAATTAGTTTCACATTAATATTGGACTTAAACTAGTGTCAATCTTTTAATAGATATGGTTTCTTAAAAACACTCTATTTGTTTTGACAACTGGAATTAATTATTAAATTAATTAATAAAACTTATGTGTTTTGAATTATATAAAAAACCATTATTTAATTCAGAATATAAAATATAGAGTAGGGTAAATTTTTTTGTATTTTTTTAAAAAACATCATTTTTTGATGAATAGTGAAACCACTAAGTGGTATGCTCGATGGAGTACCAAATACGAAACAACAAGTTTTTGAAAATCATACGTTGCACTCTAATAATAAAATAATATTATTTTAAATGGTAGTAAACACCTAGCCTTTGTAATGGCGGGAATGAACGGAACTAACTACAAAATTATTATATATGTTTTTCATATATTTTTACTTTTATCCAATAAATGATAGAGGCTTAAAATGCGAATGAATCCAATTTTAAAGCGTAAAAATTCTAATATTCATTAAAAGGTCAATTAACTGCATTTTGATGGCGAACCATTTTTTGAAATCCACTTTTTCACAATTTCATATGTTATATTGGACCAAATAAAATCATTACATAGAACCAAGACATCAAAATCTACTTTGTGTATGTTTTTTTATTTTTTCGATAAAGTTCGTTTTTAATGAATAATTAAAAAATGTTGTATTCTAATTCAAACCCAATTTTTAATCTAATATGTTTATATGATTAGATCTTCTTATTAATTGGTTTTAATGCCCAATTAGAATATATTTTTCTCATTTAATCCAATGGTGGTCATTAGAATTAATTTGTAAAGACCGTAAAATTCAAGGGAAATTTTTTTTCTTAATTTTCTTTGGATTTTTACAAGAGCGCGATTTCAGACGGCACCTGATTCCGAGGCCCGGAGTGCCCGGAATTAATTTCCGAAGTTTGGCTCGGGTACGTTCAGTGAACGGACGAGCGGGAATTCCTAACTTTTGATCCGGTGCTCGGAATTAAAATCCGAGGGCACCGATGAACTCGCAGCGCCGATATTCGCTTAATGAGACCTTTTCGGGAGTTGCGTTTGTTGCGGGTTGAAAGATACGTTTTGGGGTTTTTCAATTAAGTTAAATAAAATTGTGTAAAACAAATTTTATTTTTAACTTATTAAAGAAAACCTACCTAAGGGGGTTGGAAGTGGGACCCACACCCACTTAACCTCCCTTGGGAGGATTAAGTGTGGTGGGGCCCACACGAACCCCTAAGACTTTTCTTTTTCTCTCAACGTTCTTAACCCCCAATTAATTGGCCTACGTTACCCTTATTTAATTAAGGAAGTTAAAGCCCTTTTTGAATTTCAAATTTTGAAATTCTTTTGTGTTGTGTTAATAAAATAAGAGGTAGTCTTATTTTATTTAGGGTTCTTTTTTTTGCCTTTGGAGAGCCTTCTCATCTTCAAGCTCTGACGAAGAACGAAGAACGTCTTCATCCTCGACGAAGAACGACAACACTTCGTCAAGGATCATCGACTCAGAGACCTAGTATCTTCGGACCTCTGCTTCCTCTTCGGACCTTCTTCGTCGGCAAACGAAGATCCGCCAACAACGTGTCGCATCGGACGTAAATCTTCGTCAACGGATTTGACGAACGACGACCGCGACGCCTAACTTCCGCGACGCCGTCTTCCGCGGAACGTAGAGGATTTCTTTGAATCTCAAACCCGAGGTAGGGGATGTTTTTATTAATTATTTTTATTCCATTCCTGAATCGTGGATTTTAGCATGACTAAACGTGAGACTTTTTAGTTATGTTATTTGTTAACGCGAGGGGAGTCGGACCGCACGAACACGGCCGAAACCCCCTCCTTCGTTCATGTTGATTCATGCGGGTGGAAGCAAGAGGCGTGGTGCCGTCGCACCACGCGGATGAACATGCTTATGATTTCCGCAATACCGTCGCGCTTCGCCGAGGAGAGACTTCAAGACCGCGACGCCGACACGCCGCGTTGGGAGGATTCTTGGCACGGCGAAAGGGGCGCGGTGCCGTCGCACCGCGCCGGACGACGAACACCGCGGCCGGTTCCGGGCCGCGGTGAGACGAGGAGACCGCGGCCGGTTCCGGGCCGCGGCGGAAGGAAAGACCGGCGGCCGGGCCGCCGGCGTCGGAAGTCAAGGGCGGGACCGGAAATTCCGGTCCCGTTGGTAAAAACCGGCCGGCCAGCAGGCCGGCCGGATGTCATAAAAACCGGGGGTTTAAACCCCCGGCCGGTCCATCAAGACCCCCCTCTTAATGAGGGGGCGGTTCTTTTAAGGAGGGGGGGGCAAAGCCCCCCCGGTTTTACTCAACCGGCCCCCATTTGCGGGGGCCGTTTTGTCTCAAACGGCGCGGCAAAGCCGCGCCGCCTTCGGAAGGGCGGGGGCTTAGCCCCCCGCGTGAGTCGCGGCCACCGCCGCCAGCGCGGTCCGCCGCCGCCAGCGCGGCCCGCCGCCGCCGCCCACGCGGCCCGCCGCCGCCACGTGGCCCGCCGCCGCCGCGCCACGCGGCCGCCGCCGCCACGCGGCCCGCCGCCGCCACGTGGCCCGCCGCCGCCGTCCGCCGCCGCCGGCCGCCGCCGCCGGCCGCCGCGCCACCCGAGGGGGGGGGGTCGGGCCGGGTCGTTCCGGACCCGGACCCCCCCGTTTCGGACCAGATTCGGTTTTTGGCTCATAACTTGAGCCTCGGACCTCCGAATGACGAACCGTCTGCGGCAACGCGATCCTTGGATCGAGACGGTCGTTTCGGTATATCGCACTCAAGGTTTCGGTTTACTTTGAGTTCGGCCGGGTTGGTTCGTTCACGAAACCAACCGGGCCTTCGGAGCGGAAACGCTCATATCTTGAGCTACGGACGTCTGATTGACGCGCCGTCAGTCGCGTAGTGTTCCTCTTAGTGAGACGGATCTTTTGGCATACTCCGCCCGAGGTTTGGACGCAGGTGGAGTACGGTCGGGTTGGTTTTGCCTTAAAAACCAACCGGGCCCCGGAGACAAAAATGCCAATAACTCTCGGACCAGGCGTCCGATCGACGCGCCGTCTGTTGCGTTGAGTTCCTGTTGACGATACGGAACTTTTGGATACATCAACTTCGGTCTTCGTGACAGTTGATGTATCAGCCTCTCGGCTCGTGGAGCGGACCCTCCGTACGAGCTTGCTGTGTGTGGGAACCCTAGTGCTGGCTGCGACTGTTCTACTGCTACGACTGCTACTGTGACTGCGACGACGACAGTACAGAGATCCTGTGTGGATTCAACGACGACAGTACAGAGATCCTGTGTGGATTCGACGACGACGACTACAGCACTCAGCGATCCTACGTGGATCAGTGCTACAGGTTCTGTGTGAGCCCGATCCTGTGTGGGTCCTTGCGCTCAGCGGTTCTGTGTGAGCCAGCGCCTACAGGTTCTGTGTGAGCCCGATCCTGTGTGGGTCTTGCGGGGGTTAGTTACCTATCGATCCTTCGTGGGTCCGACGACTTAGGTGGATCAGTGATCATCTTTATCGTCCTTGAAGAAGTGTACCTGTGTGAGCTGAATCCTGTTACTTTCCTTTGTGGAATACGTATACTTTCCTGCGTGGACTGAGTTATACTTGGGCTCGGAGGTTGGAGCGTATTTGAATTGATGACTTAGGTATATGTATGGGCATATACCTAAGCAGTGTTGGTTGTTACTTCGTGATTGTACTTTGCTTCGTGGTTTATCCTTTGTGGATTTTGAGAGACCTTCAGGGGTCTCGGGGACCCTACTGAGTAGCTTATACTCACCCCTGCACGGGCTTCGCCCGCACTACGTTGTGTTGGTTGCAGACGACGGACAGCGTTGACCTTAGCTGAGGTTTGCGGAGCGGGACGGTACCCGGAGGTGGACCACTGGGCGGGACGAGCACGGAGCGGACGGTGGGACCCGTGGAGCAGAGGAGCTATCTGTACCCACCCTTCAGGTGGGATTTTCCAGTGGACAGCACGGAGTAGCGGCCTTTACTTTTCAGTTGCTGTTTTTCCCTTTTTGAGTTGTACTTTACTTTCAGTTTGGGTTTGTATTCTGGCCCATTTACTTTTCCGCACTTCAGTTGTACTCTGCTTGCTTAGTGTTTACTTTCCGCTTGTTTACTCTGTGGTGTGTGTTTACTTTTCAAAGGCAATGCCTTCCCAATTTGCTGGGATCTACGCCTTGGTGCTAGTCGCCAGCCCCTGGCCTATGGAAGGCGGGGCTTGGGGTAGTCACGGCACGGACCCCGGGGGCGGGTCGTGACAATTGGTATCAGAGGAGTTCGGTTCTACCGCGAACTCTGATCTTTTCTATGTGAAGCAATAATGTTTAGCGTATTGAGTGTGGTTATCAGTCCAGGGAGTCCAGTGTTGGTGCGGCGGCCGACGTATCCACACACCAGGACCCTGACGTCTGATTTCCGACTTAATGCAAGAAAACATTGATTGCGTGTGTGTTTCAAAGTTTTCTTTGTGATTACTTATATCAGCTCACCAGGTATACTGTTCTAACCGTGGCGCACCTGTTTCCTTTTCAGGATGGCCCCACGACGGCAGCCAGCTAGGGTTCCGATGGTCGAGCGAGACGACAGCCCACCGAGCGACGAGGCTTCGGTGCAGGGCCCTTTTCCAGTAGTGGCACCGGCGGTAGCTTTACCCGCCGAGCCCCCGATGCTTCCAGCAGCAGCCGCTGACGATGCACGTCGCCTCAGCGCACTGCATGAGTTTCAGCGACAGCGACCGCCCAGGTTTCGCGGGGAGACGGATCCCCAGGCAGCAGAGGACTGGCTGGAGGCAGTTGTTCGAGTGTTTAGGCTAGTGAGGACACCAGCAGACCTCATGGTGATCCTCGCTGCGAGCCTACTACACGCAGCAGCAGGACGATGGTGGAGCCTGATGCTCCAGGTGCACGATGAGGCATCTCTTCTCTGGACGGGTTTCGAGAGCCTCTTCCGCTCTGAGTTCGTCCCGGCCACCCTTCGAGCGGTGCGTATCCAGGAGCTTCTACAGCTGCGGCAGGGCAGCATGACGGTCGCCCAGTACTCGGCGAGATTTACCGATCTCTCGCGCTACTCGACCGACATGGTACGGGACCCATTCTTCCGGGCCCGGACCTTTGAGCAGGGTTTGAGACACGAGATCAGGGCATCGCTGATCTCCCTCAGCATCCCGACTCAGACAGGAGTACTGGAGCGGGCTCTTCTGATCGAGAGCTTCCTTGCTGAGTCTACACCAGCACAGCGACCCACCGCAGGGCGGCACGTGGCAGAGTCATCTGCAGCAGGCAGTCGACGGATGACTCAGGGGTCCAGACAGACCAGACCTTCAGGCCGACGACCTCAGGGCACTGGCTCAGCAGTGCGGGGCACACAGCGCGGAGCCAGTCTTCCGAGAGGCAGACAGTGCTACTCATGCGGCGGACAGGGCCACATGGCTCGTGACTGCCCGACCCGCCGTACCGAGGAGCAGCAGTCAGTAGATGGACCACCGAGGCAGAGGCAGAGGGTCGACCGTGGCGGTCCGCAGGGAGGAGGCGGACGAGGCAGAGGAGCTGGACGAGCAGCTGGTGGTGGCCGACGCTTTGAGGCTTTACCACCACCACCACCAGGAGGTCCACCCCGACCACAGGGAGCTGGCGGGCAGCGACAGGCACAGCTCCAGGCAGCAGAGGCCTACGACCACGGCGCACCCGAGATGATTCGAGGTACTATCTGTGTCTATTCCACCCTTGCTGCAGTTCTTATAGACACAGGAGCGAGTCACTCTTTCATAGCCGCTGCCCTTGTTCGGAGCTCGGAGATTCCGACTGAGCCGTTGGCTCGATCCTTACGGCTAGAGACTCCTACGGGAGCAGACTCGACGATTACGCACTGGTGCCGGCAGTGTGAGCTTACTCTAGGAGGCGAGAGCTTCGGCTGGGATCTTCTTGTAGCAGCGTCGAGGCCTTACGACGTCATCTTGGGCATGGATTGGCTGTCTACGGTCCATGCACAGATTGACTGTTTTAGGCGCAAGGTGCGATGTGTACGCACCGACGGGAGCAGGTTCACCTTCACCGGCGAGAAGGGAGCCTTAGCAGCACAGGATGGATTTCCGCGGAGGAGAGGACAGCCCATCACTCATCAGTTGGCTAGCCTTATCCTTGGGGCAGTTGACGTGCGGAGTCCTGGTTTTCCTGCAGTGGTGGATCAGTATGCGGACGTTTTTCCCGACGATGTTCCAGGGCTACCTCCTCGCAGAGAGGTAGACTTTTATATTGACCTGTACCCCGGGACAGCCCCGATATCCACTCCAGCATATCGGATGGCCCCCGCCGAGCTTAGAGAGCTACGGGTACAGTTGGAGGACTTGCAGGGCAAGGGATTCATCCGACCCAGTGTTTCACCCTGGGCTTCCCCGATATTGTTCGCCAAGAAGGCGGACGGGAGCTTGCGACTTTGTGTTGACTTTCGTCGCCTGAACCAGGTGACAGTGAGGAACAAGTATCCGCTACCAAGGATTGATGACCTCTTTGATCAGCTCAAGGGAGCACGGTGGTTCTCGAAGATAGACCTCAGGTCAGGCTATCATCAGCTCAGAGTCAGAGACGAGGATGTGCAGAAGACGGCCTTCAGATGTCGGTATGGCCACTATGAGTTCTTGGTTATGCCTTTCGGTGTAACCAATGCTCCAGCAGTGTTCATGGCTCTCATGAACAGGATCTTTCAGCCATACCTCGATTGGTTTGTCGTGGTTTTCATCGACGACATTCTGATTTACTCTACGACAGAGGAGGAGCACGCCTATCACTTGCGAGTTGTTCTTGATACACTCCGAGAGCACCAGCTTTATGGTAAGCTCTCGAAGTGCCAGTTCTGGATACGTGAGGTCCACTTTTTGGGACACGTAATCTCTGAGGCGGGAGTTGCAGTGGATCCCGCGAAGATTGAGGCTGTGTTAGCATGGGAGCCACCCAGGAGCGTGACTGAGGTTCGGAGTTTCTTGGGACTAGCTGGATACTATCGGAGATTTGTGCCGAACTTCTCCAGAGTTGCGGCATCACTCACAGCGTTGACGAAGAAGGGGAAACCCTTCGTGTGGTCAGACAGTTGTCAGCAGAGCTTCGAGGAGCTGAGGCAGAGATTGACTAGCGCACCTATCTTGAGGTTGCCTGAGGAGGGAGTAGGGTACGTGGTCTACTGCGATGCATCAGGGACCGGACTCGGATGTGTTCTGATGCAGGAGCGGGCAGTGATCGCCTATGGATCACGACAGTTGAGACCGCATGAGCAGAACTACGCTACCCATGACCTGGAGTTAGCAGCAGTGGTCTTCGCTCTGAAGACATGGCGACACTATCTGATGGGCGAGCGCTTTACGGTCTTTTCCGATCATCAGAGCCTCAGGTATATCTTCTCGCAGAAGGACCTGAACCTGAGACAGCGACGATGGCTCGAGTTCCTCCAGGACTATGACTTTGAGATAGTCTATACTCCTGGGAAGGGGAACGTAGTAGCTGATGCCCTCAGCAGGAGGACGGGCATTCAACTACTTGAGGAGGCGACAGAGCAGCTAGCCTCTTTGCAGATATCCTTCGTGGATAGAGATGGAGCAGCCTTTCTACAGTCTCTCACAGTCACTCCTCCACTACTGCAGCGAGTCAGGGAGGCACAGCATGGGGACGCTGACTGTGAGACACGGCGTGCACAGATATCCTCGGGACAGACACCTGATGGTTTCTCCCTTGGAGCAGAGCACGACATCCTTTTCAGAGGACGTACCATGGTACCAGTCGCCTTGCGAGAGGAAGTGCTGAGGGAGTTTCACACTTCTCCTTTAGCGGTACATCCAGGAGTGGCAAAGATGTACCAGGACCTCAGACGACAGCACTGGTGGCCGGGCATGAAGAAAGCTGTAGCAGAGTTCGTTTCTCGATGCCTTACCTGTCAGCAGGTGAAGGCTGAGCATCAGGTACCAGCAGGCTTGGTACAGCCCTTGGAGGTTCCGGAGTGGAAGTGGGATGGCATATCTATGGACTTCGTGACTGGACTTCCACGCACTTCCAGAGGTCACGACTCCATCTGGGTGATTGTTGACCGACTCACCAAGTCGGCACACTTCTTACCCATCAGAGAGCAGGGCTCGGTGGAGAGCTTGGGACGTCTCTACGTTCAGGAGATTGTGCGGCTCCACGGCGTACCATCATCTATCGTTTCCGATCGAGATGCCCGCTTTACTTCCCGGCTTTGGAAGGGGTTACAGGAGGCGTTCGGGACGCAGCTACGTCTTAGCACAGCCTTTCACCCGCAGACGGATGGTCAGACGGAGAGGACCATTCAGACTCTCGAGGACATGCTCCGCGCATGTGTCCTCGACTTTGGTCGTAGCTGGGAGGACCACCTCCCCTTGGTGGAGTTCGCATACAACAACAGCTACCACTCCACCATCGGGATGGCACCGTACGAGGCGTTGTACGGCCGACCTTGTAGATCTCCTTTGTGCTGGACAGACCCTGGGGAGTCAGCACTGGTGGGACCGGAAATGGTCCAGGCCACGACAGAGAAGGTCCAGGTCATCCAGGAGCGGATGAGGACAGCTCAGAGCCGGCAGAAGTCATATGCTGACAGGAGGCGGAGACCACTGGAGTTCGAGGATGGCGACCACGTCTTCTTGCGGGTCTCACCTCGACGTGGTATTCGGAGATTTGGCCGAGGCGGCAAGTTATCTCCGCGCTTCATCGGACCTTTTCAGATTCTCAGCAGGATTGGCGAGGTGGCTTATCGCCTGGCTCTACCACCTCAGTTGCACCGGGTGCACGACGTCTTCCACGTATCCCAGCTGAGGAGATACGTGCACGACCCGACGCACATCATTGACCATGGGGAGCTTGACGTTGACGATGGGGCGACTTTTGCGGAGGTCCCAGTGGAGATCGAGGATCGACAGGAGCGGGTCCTACGTGGACGGTCGATTCCTCTTGTGCGCATCAGTTGGCAGCACGGGAACCTCCAGGAGAGCACTTGGGAGCGGGAGGCTCAGATGCGTGCTCAGTACCCCCATTTGTTTCCCTAGTTTTTGTTGTATCTTTACGGGGACGTAAAGCCCTGAGGTGGGAGTAATGTAAAGACCGTAAAATTCAAGGGAAATTTTTTTTCTTAATTTTCTTTGGATTTTTACAAGAGCGCGATTTCAGACGGCACCTGATTCCGAGGCCCGGAGTGCCCGGAATTAATTTCCGAAGTTTGGCTCGGGTACGTTCAGTGAACGGACGAGCGGGAATTCCTAACTTTTGATCCGGTGCTCGGAATTAAAATCCGAGGGCACCGATGAACTCGCAGCGCCGATATTCGCTTAATGAGACCTTTTCGGGAGTTGCGTTTGTTGCGGGTTGAAAGATACGTTTTGGGGTTTTTCAATTAAGTTAAATAAAATTGTGTAAAACAAATTTTATTTTTAACTTATTAAAGAAAACCTACCTAAGGGGGTTGGAAGTGGGACCCACACCCACTTAACCTCCCTTGGGAGGATTAAGTGTGGTGGGGCCCACACGAACCCCTAAGACTTTTCTTTTTCTCTCAACGTTCTTAACCCCCAATTAATTGGCCTACGTTACCCTTATTTAATTAAGGAAGTTAAAGCCCTTTTTGAATTTCAAATTTTGAAATTCTTTTGTGTTGTGTTAATAAAATAAGAGGTAGTCTTATTTTATTTAGGGTTCTTTTTTTTGCCTTTGGAGAGCCTTCTCATCTTCAAGCTCTGACGAAGAACGAAGAACGTCTTCATCCTCGACGAAGAACGACAACACTTCGTCAAGGATCATCGACTCAGAGACCTAGTATCTTCGGACCTCTGCTTCCTCTTCGGACCTTCTTCGTCGGCAAACGAAGATCCGCCAACAACGTGTCGCATCGGACGTAAATCTTCGTCAACGGATTTGACGAACGACGACCGCGACGCCTAACTTCCGCGACGCCGTCTTCCGCGGAACGTAGAGGATTTCTTTGAATCTCAAACCCGAGGTAGGGGATGTTTTTATTAATTATTTTTATTCCATTCCTGAATCGTGGATTTTAGCATGACTAAACGTGAGACTTTTTAGTTATGTTATTTGTTAACGCGAGGGGAGTCGGACCGCACGAACACGGCCGAAACCCCCTCCTTCGTTCATGTTGATTCATGCGGGTGGAAGCAAGAGGCGTGGTGCCGTCGCACCACGCGGATGAACATGCTTATGATTTCCGCAATACCGTCGCGCTTCGCCGAGGAGAGACTTCAAGACCGCGACGCCGACACGCCGCGTTGGGAGGATTCTTGGCACGGCGAAAGGGGCGCGGTGCCGTCGCACCGCGCCGGACGACGAACACCGCGGCCGGTTCCGGGCCGCGGTGAGACGAGGAGACCGCGGCCGGTTCCGGGCCGCGGCGGAAGGAAAGACCGGCGGCCGGGCCGCCGGCGTCGGAAGTCAAGGGCGGGACCGGAAATTCCGGTCCCGTTGGTAAAAACCGGCCGGCCAGCAGGCCGGCCGGATGTCATAAAAACCGGGGGTTTAAACCCCCGGCCGGTCCATCAAGACCCCCCTCTTAATGAGGGGGCGGTTCTTTTAAGGAGGGGGGGGGCAAAGCCCCCCCGGTTTTACTCAACCGGCCCCCATTTGCGGGGGCCGTTTTGTCTCAAACGGCGCGGCAAAGCCGCGCCGCCTTCGGAAGGGCGGGGGCTTAGCCCCCCGCGTGAGTCGCGGCCACCGCCGCCAGCGCGGTCCGCCGCCGCCAGCGCGGCCCGCCGCCGCCGCCACGCGGCCCGCCGCCGCCACGTGGCCCGCCGCCGCCGCGCCACGCGGCCGCCGCCGCCACGCGGCCCGCCGCCGCCACGTGGCCCGCCGCCGCCGTCCGCCGCCGCCGGCCGCCGCCGCCGGCCGCCGCGCCACCCGAGGGGGGGGGGGTCGGGCCGGGTCGTTCCGGACCCGGACCCCCCCGTTTCGGACCAGATTCGGTTTTTGGCTCATAACTTGAGCCTCGGACCTCCGAATGACGAACCGTCTGCGGCAACGCGATCCTTGGATCGAGACGGTCGTTTCGGTATATCGCACTCAAGGTTTCGGTTTACTTTGAGTTCGGCCGGGTTGGTTCGTTCACGAAACCAACCGGGCCTTCGGAGCGGAAACGCTCATATCTTGAGCTACGGACGTCTGATTGACGCGCCGTCAGTCGCGTAGTGTTCCTCTTAGTGAGACGGATCTTTTGGCATACTCCGCCCGAGGTTTGGACGCAGGTGGAGTACGGTCGGGTTGGTTTTGCCTTAAAAACCAACCGGGCCCCGGAGACAAAAATGCCAATAACTCTCGGACCAGGCGTCCGATCGACGCGCCGTCTGTTGCGTTGAGTTCCTGTTGACGATACGGAACTTTTGGATACATCAACTTCGGTCTTCGTGACAGTTGATGTATCAGCCTCTCGGCTCGTGGAGCGGACCCTCCGTACGAGCTTGCTGTGTGCGGGAACCCTAGTGCTGGCTGCGACTGTTCTACTGCTACGACTGCTACTGTGACTGCGACGACGACAGTACAGAGATCCTGTGTGGATTCAACGACGACAGTACAGAGATTCTGTGTGGATTCGACGACGACGACTACAGCACTCAGCGATCCTACGTGGATCAGTGCTACAGGTTCTGTGTGAGCCCGATCCTGTGTGGGTCCTTGCGCTCAGCGGTTCTGTGTGAGCCAGCGCCTACAGGTTCTGTGTGAGCCCGATCCTGTGTGGGTCTTGCGGGGGTTAGTTACCTATCGATCCTTCGTGGGTCCGACGACTTAGGTGGATCAGTGATCATCTTTATCGTCCTTGAAGAAGTGTACCTGTGTGAGCTGAATCCTGTTACTTTCCTTTGTGGAATACGTATACTTTCCTGCGTGGACTGAGTTATACTTGGGCTCGGAGGTTGGAGCGTATTTGAATTGATGACTTAGGTATATGTATGGGCATATACCTAAGCAGTGTTGGTTGTTACTTCGTGATTGTACTTTGCTTCGTGGTTTATCCTTTGTGGATTTTGAGAGACCTTCAGGGGTCTCGGGGACCCTACTGAGTAGCTTATACTCACCCCTGCACGGGCTTCGCCCGCACTACGTTGTGTTGGTTGCAGACGACGGACAGCGTTGACCTTAGCTGAGGTTTGCGGAGCGGGACGGTACCCGGAGGTGGACCACTGGGCGGGACGAGCACGGAGCGGACGGTGGGACCCGTGGAGCAGAGGAGCTATCTGTACCCACCCTTCAGGTGGGATTTTCCAGTGGACAGCACGGAGTAGCGGCCTTTACTTTTCAGTTGCTGTTTTTCCCTTTTTGAGTTGTACTTTACTTTCAGTTTGGGTTTGTATTCTGGCCCATTTACTTTTCCGCACTTCAGTTGTACTCTGCTTGCTTAGTGTTTACTTTCCGCTTGTTTACTCTGTGGTGTGTGTTTACTTTTCAAAGGCAATGCCTTCCCAATTTGCTGGGATCTACGCCTTGGTGCTAGTCGCCAGCCCCTGGCCTATGGAAGGCGGGCTTGGGGTAGTCACGGCACGGACCCCGGGGGCGGGTCGTGACATAATTTCACATTGAAATTGGATTAAACTATTGTCAATCTTTTAATAGATATTGTGTCTTAAAAACGCTATTTTTTTGATAGTAGGAATTAATTATTAAATTAAATAATGAAACTTATATGTTTTTAATTTTTTAAAATAGAAATAATTTTTGAATTCATAATATCAAATATATCTTATGGTGAATTTTTGGTATTTTTTTTGAAAAACATCAGTTTTTAATGAATAGTGAAACTACTAAGTGGTAGTGAAAAAACTGATTTTTTGTTTAAATGAAACATTACCACATTTGTTAATTGAATTTCAAAAATACTACATACATGGTTTACATTAGGAAGTAACATTTGGTTCAATGGGTTTAAAATAATTGTTTGGTGAATAGTATCTTTTAAGTTTTATTAATCGCAGTTAAAGGTAATTAGTGTAATTTAAGCTAAAGATAATGTTATAATAATATGAAATGACCTTGATACATGTCTTACCCTTATTGGATGATTCATGTCCGACCAATAAAATCCATTGGTAAAAATTGGGACCCCATGGATCCACTAGGATATGAAAATGGCATTAATAACTTTTTTTTAAATTTAAAATAAAAATGTCACATCCATGTATTGTTTTACTAAAACAATTTTTCCATGGGGTTATACAAGTCATATTTTTGACTATAAATATTAATTGGAAAGATAAAGAGATTTCCAAAATCATGATAGTTTTTTATAATTTTAAGACATTAAATAAATTAAATTATTTATGATACCATGATGATGCAACGATTACCTCATTATTATACGATTTAAATATAATGAAAAGATAATGAAAAATCTAAGACATAAACTCTTCAAAAACCTATTTTATGGGCGTATTTAGGTCACTAATCTCCTAATCCTCGAAATATATAATTGCGTGACCTTTAAAATCTGAAACTCATTATATAATAAAGTAACATTTTATAGCATTCCAAGAGTGCCCCTCCTCCTCTTATAAAAGGCCCCCACCTCTACCCCCTTACTCACACCTCCCAAGCCTTTGGTTCAAAAAAAATGTGATCATTTTATCTATACACATACCTCTATTCAACCTAGGATCCTTCTCTTAGGCAGTAATCTTTTAATGAAACCCTTATGGTTCAAACCAAGGGGAGTTACCCGATTTAAAGGTAATGTCTTTCCTAATGTTTTTTTTGATTTTGCTTCTCCAACCCCCAAAAATATTCTTATTACATTATTTTGTAACAATACCTATATCTTAAATATAATAGGATGTTTTTATGAGAAGTATTATATCTATACTTACACACACCTCTGTCTAATGGTAAAGAACATACTATTTCAGTGGATGGTAAATTACTACCTCACGAAATGATGATTGTTCTATCTTATCCTACAACCTCTCATGGTGGCCATTATGATGGAACTATATTTATTTATGATATATATTATATTTATTTCCTCTATGATTATGTATTTTACATTTAATTAATACCGGTATTCTTTCCATGTTGTGCAAATGTGATAATTTCATTTGATGAAGTGTGGACTACTACCAGCTCAAGTGATGTGACTCAGTCATGCAATAAATGGAATGTATAAAGAATTAAATTAATGAACATATGTGAACTATATAAAATATATGTTATACATTAAATATAATATATTTATATATCTCGTTTAGTTTTAATTACATTAAATTCGAAATAGAAAGGAAAGTAGCGTTCATGCGTACGTACGTCTTACCAATTCTATGAACAGTGCATTTCATTTCCTACCTTTAAATGTTATGTAATATTATAAATTAAATAATATACTGGATATATTTGATATATATGATATCTAAATAATGAATATAATTATGGATATAATGTATATTTTACCACATGAACAAGTTGTAACTATAAGAATTTTATGTTGGACTCAAGTACCAATGATCGACAAAACGATTGTTATTAACTTAAATAATTACATAATGGTCATAACATGGTAATAAGTGATATAAAAGGAATAATGAACATGAAAATGGTTCTTAATCAAGTATAAATTAACTCTATTTTATTATTCAGGAATATAAAGAAATGAACAAGACAAGTCGGACTTGAGGTAAGGGATCCTACCTCTCTCTTTCTTTTTAAGTACTCTCTTTTATGTCATTTCATTTAACCAAAACATTATTATGTTTGGGGATGTTATTTCATATTCCTCATACTATAATTTTTTATGATCATATGACGATAGATACTAATTTATATCTTTAATCCTTTTTTGGATGTTTTATGTGGCGTCGTTAGGCTACCGAGTTTTCATAAGGGGGTTTTCATCTCACTTTTATTCTAGTGAGATTAATGTTACATTTTCCACCATTTACTTTTAGTTGTGTATGTAATTCCCATTATTATACTCTTTCTGTAATATACATTCATCTAAAAGTATTTACATCAATTTTTTATAGTCCTTCTTTCATGGGATGTACGTTTAGAAAGTTACCCAAGTTGGTAAGGGAACCTTTCACGCTCCTCCTTTTAAAGACTTCTTTTTGTAGGGACTTTGAATTGAAATATTTTTATGTTTGGATATGTCCTTGTATATCCTTATTGCTGTAAATTATATGAACAAGTGATGTGATACCCTACTTATCTCTCATCATCTCATTTTCATAATTTTAAAGCAACGCCATTAGGCTGTCAAATTTCTGTAGGGGAACTTCTTAACCCAATCTGAATTCTATGGGTTAAACCTATACTTCTTCATTATTTCATACTATGAATATTTGTGTATGTCCTCTGATTTTTTTACACATAATATCCTCTTATATTGGGTGAATTTATTTTTTTCACACATAATTATGTAATTGATTTATCCTTAATCTAAGTATAACGAACTTGTATGGGAATTTGTATCAATATCCTTTCATTGAGGAATATTTTGTTTTATACACAACATTATTTTATACGGTGTATATAACCCTTTGATATCTACTTTTATTCAAAATGAATCTTTTCTATACGAAGAATTTTTCTAAAAAACAAAAAGTATGTTTCGTTTTAACGTACACGGTGACAATGACCATTTCGCCGCCGTGAGTACTACATGATCTTTGGCTTCCTTAACAAGCCGTAATTTTTTTAAATGAAAATAAATACCATATACTATTTTATGTATTTTGGTATTGAAAATGGTTTTTGTAATGGATTTGTAATGTCAATATATTTATTTGATATATTGTGATATAAATGTGGAAATGTTTTCTTTAAATTGTATTTTTTTTATTTCTTATGTTTTTATAATGGTATATGGACATTTGACAGGTGGTTACATGATAAACCATATGACGGGTGGTTCTGTGAATACCATGACCAATGGTTACATTATAACCACCAACACATTGGGTATGAAAGTCAGTCATATGTATATTCCATTTAATGAAATGTGTTGATGTCTAACGTATGGTTATTCCATTTATGTATGTTTATGTCGCATGTTAAGTTTTTATGTTATGTGTTCTTTATATGGGTTTTATGGAAATCTTTAGGTTAAAAAGGGTAATTACTGATCTTTTATTCAGTGAAGAGTTTTTACAACTTGATAATGGTGAAATGTATTACAAAGAAATAGTATTCATTGTTTACTTGTTGTTTTGAAAAACTAACAGTTTTACTTCATTGTGTATCCTTTACTGAGATTTCTATGCTCACCCCAAATTTTTTTTGAAATGTTTTTCACAGGAAATAATGTGGAATAGGGTCAAGTATGAGATCATGTAAAAGTCATGTTGTCTTAAACATGTAACTAGACATGACTATTTTTTTAGAGTTCATGTTTTGTAAAAAAAAGAAAACTATATAGAAGTGTCTACTTTGTAAACTTTTGAGATGTAATAGTTATGTCCTAATTCTATAAAACTATAAACCTGAAAGATCCTCAATGTGAATTATTCATTTAATTCAATATTAAGTAATGTTTAAGGTTGAGGACTTACAATTGGTATCATAGGGAGGTTTAGTCATCTTTAGGGATCATGAGTTTTCGTTAGACACATGGTAAGTCCCTATATCTATTTCATTAGTTAATTCATTGTTTTATAAAAAATTTTCACGACAAGTAATGTTAGTTACAAATTGAAAGAGGAGGATCTCAAACTAAATTCTTATCTATTCCAGAGGACATGTTTGCAATAATTAGTGCAATGTCATGTTCAGTTGATTGTGAAACTTTTTCCAGAATACAACTCAATTGCAAACAGTTGTTTGAGATATCAAAAACCTCCACTATACATCTTTATCATCGTGGATCATGGGTTCCATTTAGAGAAATACTATTTTCAAAATATTCTCATATTTTCAAGAACATTAAATTTTATCATGGCATTTTCAAATATTTTACCTTTTTAGAAGATTTGGAATCATATTATGATTTTAAAAAAAGGTGTTGAAGAAGGAGACCCTTGTGAAACCTATATATATTTGATTTTAAAATATTGTCTCTCATAAAATACCTATGGTATTTTAAAAGGACCATTATTTGATTGTTTCTCCTTAAAATTGGTCCGACTGTTTAATAGAAATCATGTTTTATCAGATGTCTTGAAATTTTATGTCCTACACGATTATTTTCCAAAATAGTTGTTCTTTGAACACCCATATGAATCGTGTTGTACAAGGTGTATTTGGATGGAAAAATCAAATGATTTTGAAGGATATATAAATCAATGTTGCAATGCATGGATATTCTACCTACTTGAAAATGGTGCTGATGAAACCAAATATACCCCATGATCAAGGTATGATGTTCTAATTTTTTCGGAATCGTTTTATTTTATATTATGTTGGTTAAATAACAATTCATGAATTAAGATGTTGAGATCGTAATGAATATGGATGAAAGAGATAGGTGTAATGAAAAAAATTGAGGTTAAAACATGATATGGTTATTTTTATAGCTTTATAAAAAGGGAAACATGTAGGATGGGTGACAACCCATCGTATCTGGTATGGCCACAGGAATCAAACCCACAACTGAAGGGAGACAAGGGCGCATCGCCTACCACTGGACTACGTGAAGTCCCTGGTTAGTATTTTTTATTCTTATTAGTTAAATAATTTAATGAATCAATAATAAGTTTATTTTGGGTTATCTAGGATAATATTGATCTATCATGGAGGATATATGATTAGGTTAATTACTTTTCAATATGACACTTTATGAGAAACTAATATTATTTAGAGATTAATGTTAAATTGTACCTTGGAAGACTATGTGATTAAATCCTTCAAATATTTGGGTTTCTATCTTTGATTGGTTTACTTTGAATAATTTTATGGACAAATTTTTTACCTAATAGTATTCGTTGAACATTGGGTTTTGTTGGAAAAATTATGGAGATTAAAAATAGATTTTCTTTTTAAAAGGATTATCCTTTTGTGGATTATCTAATCTTATTCTAATAATTTTGGTTTTGGATAAGGTCTAATAACACAGGAAATATATAGTTCTCTTATGTGGATTAGGTGATTTTCTAGAAGTTGATTATAAATCTCTTAATGTTAAAAAAGTTATCCTAAATACTCGTCTTTTGGAGAAAATATGAGTTTGTGTATGAAATCTAGTAAGAGATGAAAGCCAAAATGAAAAGTATGTTTGTTTCATTATTATTTAGTTAAGCTCAAAAATTAATTCCTCAATGAAATTTTAGATAAAAAAATTTAGTTTGTTAAATTTTCCTACTGGGGAATCCAATGCCGTTTAACCCATCACACTATTGTGATTTTCTAGGGGTTATCATTCTCCTAATAATGTTTTCTATCACTCTCCATCAGAACACGACCCTTTGTTTTCTCTTCTATGTCCACGTTTTCCTATATGTAATCCTAGTAAGGGTTAACTCGGGAGACCTTTGTACTTCCCTTTCATTATTTTAATGAGACAGTTTAATTGACTCATTTTCCGATGTGGGGAATTCATTGATGTTTCCAAGCCCAATTTTAAAATTACGAGGACACAATTCCAAAACGGGAAGAAGGATGTAACACCCACGGTAAATAAAGAATATGACATTTTCATATTTATCCATATTTGTGAATAAAATGTTAATATTAATTTAAATGGAATGCTATGATCGATGGCGTACCAAATATGCAACAACATGTTTTTGGAAATCTTTGGTTGCACTCTAATAATAAAATAATATTATTTTAAATGGTAGTTAATGCCTAGCCTTTGTAACTGCAGGAATGAACAGAACTAACTAAAAAATTATTATATATGTTTGTCAAATATTTTTACTTTTATCCAATAAATGTTAGAGGCTTAAAATTGGAATGAATCCAATTTTATAGAGTAAATATTCTAATATTCATTAAAAGGTAGATTAACCGCCCTTTGATGGCGAATTTTTTTTAAATACACTTTTTCAAAATTTCATATGTTATAATGGACCAAATAAAATCCGTCTTTAGAATCCGGACATCAAAACTTACTTTGTGTATGTTTTTTTATTTTTTCGATAAAGTTCATTTTTTATGAATAATTGAAAAATGTTGTATTTTAATTCAAAACCACTTTTTAATATAATATGTTTATATGATTAGATCATCTTATAAATCGTTTTTAATGTGCAATTAGAATATATTTTTTTATTTAATCCAACGGTGGTCATTAGAATTAATTTCACATTGAAATTGGATTAAACTAGTGTCAATCTTTTGATAGATATTGTTTCATAAAAACACACTATTTGTTTTGATAATGGGAAATAATTATTAAATTAATTAATGAAACTAAAATGTTTTTAATTTTTTTAAATATAAAACATTTTTGAATTTAGAATATCAAATATATATTATGGTGAATTTTTGGTATTGTTCTGAAAAACATCAATTTTTGATGGATAGTGAAACCACTAAGTGGTTGTTAAAAAACTGATTTTTCATTTAAATGAAATATTACCACTTTTGTGAATTGAATTTAAAAAATAAGAAATACATGGTTGACATTAGGAAGTAAAATTTGGTTCAATGGGTTTAATATAATAGTTTAGTGAATAGTAACTTTTATGTTTTATTAATCGTGGTTAAAGGTAATTAGTGTAATTTAAGCTAAAGATAATGTAATAATAATATCAAATGACCGTGATACATGTCCTACCCTTATTGGATGAGTCATGGCCGACCAAGACAATCCATGGGATAAAAATGAGACCCCATAGAGCCACTTGGGTATGAAAATGACATTAATAACTTTTTATTTAATGTTAAAATAAAAGTTTCACAAACATGTATTGTTTTACTAAAACAATTTTTACATGGGGTTATACAAGTCATATTTCTGTCTATAAAATTTCATTGTAAATCTAAATGTATTTCCAACATCAGTATAGTTTTTTAATAATTTAAGACATTAAATAAATTAAATTATTTATGATACCATGATGATGCTGCAAATACCTCATTATATAACGATTTAAATAAAATGAAAAGATAATGTAAAATATAAGACCTAAACTCTTAAAAAACGAATATTATGGGTGTATATCGATCTCTTATCCCCTTATCCTCGAAATATATAATTGGGGGACCTTTAAAATACGAAACACATTATATAATAAAGTAACATTTTATAACATTTCAAGAGTGCCCCTCCTCCTCTTATAAAATCCCCCCACCTATACCCCCTTACCCACACCTCTCAAGCCTTTGGTTCGACCAAACTGTGCTAATTTTATCTACAAACATTCCTCTATTCATCATAGAATCCTTCCCTTAGGCAGTAAGATTTTAAATAAACCCTTTTGGTTCAAACCAAGTGGAGTTACCCGATTTAATGGTAATGTCTTTCCTAATGTTCTTTTGTTTGATTTTGCTTTTCAAACCCCCTAAACTATTATTATTCCATTCTTTTGTAACAAAACCTGTATATTAAATATACTATCATGTTTTTATGAGAATTATTGTAGCTACATTTACACACACTTCCATCTAATGGTAAAGAACATACGGTTTTATTGGATGGTAAATTAATACCCCACGAAACGATGATTGTTCTATCTTCTCCTAACACCTCTCATTGTCGCCATTATGATGAAACTATAATTATTTATGATATATATTATATTTATTTACACTCTATGATTCTGTATTTTACATTTAAAACATACCTTTACTCTTTTCATGTTGTGAAAATGAGATAATTTCATTTGATGAAGTGTGGACAACTGCCAGCTCCAGTGATGTGACTTGTTCATGAAATACATGGAATGTATAAAGAATGAAATTAATTAACATATGTGACGTATATAACATATATATTATACTGGATTTATAATATATTTATATATCACATTTAGTTTTAATTCCATTAAATACGAAATAGAAATGAATGTAGGGTTCATGCGTACGTACGGCTTACCGTCTCCATGAACGGTGCATTTCATTTCTTTCCTTTAAATGTTATATAATATTATAAATTAATTTATATACTAGATATATATGATATATCTGATATCTACATCATGAATATAATTCTGTATATAATTGATATTTTACCACCTGAACAACTTATAATTATAAGAAGTTTATTTTGGACTCAAGTACCAATGATCGACAAAATGATTGATATTAACATAAATAATTACATAAGGTTAATAACATGGTAATAAGTTATATAAAAGGAATAATGAACTTTAAAAATGTTCTTAAGAAATTACAAATTAACTCTAGTTTATTATTTAGGAATATAATGAAATGAACAAGACATATCGGACTTGAGGTAAGGGATCCTACCTATCTCTTTCTTTTTAAATACTCTCTTTTATGTCATTTCTTTTAAGATCATCATTCTTATTTTTGTGTATGTTATTTTATATTCCTCATACTATACATTGTTATGTACATATGATGTGAGACCCTAATTGATATCTTCAATCCTTTTTTGGACGTTTTAAGTGTTGTCGTTAAGCTGCCGAGTTTTCGTAAGGGGTTTATCATCTCACTTTTATTCATGTGTGATTTTTGTTACATTTGCCACTATTTCCATTGAGTGGTGAATTAAATTCCAATTATTCTAGTCTTTGTTTAATATAAATTCGTCTATGATTATTAACATCGATGTTTTATAGTTTTTCTTTCATGGGGTGTACGTTTAGAAAGTTACCCACGTCGGTAAGGGAACCTTTCACCCTCCTCCTTGTAAATGACTTTTTTTGTAGGGTCTTTTAATTTACATCTTTTTATGTTGGGATATGTTCGTATATATCCTTATTTTTGTAAATGTTATGTACAAGGGATGATATACCCTTTTTATCTCTCATCATTTCATTATCAGAATGTTCAAGTGAAGTCGTTAGGCTGTCAAATTTCTGTAGGGGAACTTTTTAACCCAATTTTAATTATTTGGGTCAAACCGATACATATTGATTTTGTCATACTATGAATATCATTGTATGACCATTGATTGTTTTAAAATTAATATCCTCTTATATTGGGTGTATTTATATTTGTGACACATAATTATATAATTGATTTATCCTTAATCGAAGGATAACGACTTTGTAAGGGACTTCGTCACAACATTCTTTAATTGAGGAATATTTTGTTTTATACAAAACTATCTTTTAAACATTATGTAAACCAATTGGACTTATAATTTAATTCAAGAGGAAACATTTCTATACAAATCATTTTATTAAATGAAAAAAGCATGTCTCTTTTTAATGTACACGGTTACAATGAACATTCCGCCGCCGCGAGGACTAATTGGTCTTTGGATTCCTTAACAAGCCGTAATGTTTTTAATAGAAAATAAATACCATATAAACTTTTATGTATTTTGGTATTGAAAATGGTTTTTATAATATATTTTTATGTCATTATATTTAAGTGATAAATTGTGATCATAATGAGGAAATGTTTTCATTCCATTATATTTGTTTTATGTCTTATGATTTTATAATGGTACTTGGACATTTGATGGTTGGTTACATGAAAAACAATATGACCGGTGGTTCCATGAATACTAGGATGGGTGGTTACATTATAATCTCCAATGCATTTGTATTGGAAGTCGGCCATATTGATATTCCATTTAGTGATATTTGTGGAAGTCGATCGTATGGTTATAACATTTAAGTATGTTTATGTCCCAAGTTACATTTTAATTTTATGTGTTCTTTATATGGGTTTTATGGTAATAGTTTGGTTACAAAACGGTATGTACTGATATATTATTCAGTGAATAGTTTTTACTAAATAATAAATGTGAACAATATTACTTGGGTAAAGTATTAATGGTTTACTTGTTGTTTTGAAAAGCCATCAATTTTCCTTCTTTGTGTATCCCTTACTGAGCTTTGTATGCTCACCGCATGTTTTTTTAAATGTTTTTCATAGGACATTATGTGTAATACGGTCAAGGATGGGATCAAGGATAATTCATGTTGTCTTAAACATGGAACTAGACCTGACTCTTTTTTTATGAGTTCATGTTTTGTAAAAAAAAGAAACTATGTAGAAGTGTCTACTTAGTAAACTTTTGATATGTAATAGTTATGTCCTAATTCACTAAAATTATAAACCTAAAAAGATCCTGAATGTGAATAATTCATTTCATTTAATATTAAGCAATGTTTAAGGTCAGGTTCTTACAGTTGGTATTAGAGTGAGGTTTAGACAACTTTATGGATTATGAGTTTCTTTTAGACACATGGTTAGTCCCAATATCTATTATTTCAGTTAAATACTTGTTTTATAACTTTTTTTTTTCAGGTCATGTAATGTTAGTTATGAATAGATGGAGGAGGATCTCAAACAAAATGCATATCTCTTCCTGAGGACTTGCTTGCAATAATTATTACAAAGTCACATTCGGATGATTGTGAAACTTTTTCTAGCATACAACTCACTTGCAAGTAGTTGTTTGAGATATCAAACCCCTCCAATATACCTCATTATCATCGTGGATTATGGGTTGTATTTAGACAAATATTATTTTCACAATATTCCAATATTTTTAGGAAAGGTAAATTTTATGAAGGCATTTACAAATATTTTACCTTATCATAAGATTTTGAAGCATATTATGATTTTAAAAATGCTGTTGAGGAAGGAGACCCTTGTTCAAACTATTTATATTTTCCTTTTACAATATATTATCTCAGCACATACCTATTGTATTTTAAAAGGCCCATTATTTGAATGTTTCAACTCTGAATTGGTCGGACTATTTTATAGATAACAATTTTTATCAGATGTCTTGAAATTATATGTCATACATGATAATTTTCCAAAACTATTTTTCTGTGATCACCCATATGACTCATATTGTAAACGGTGTATTTTGATGGAGGAATCAAATGATATTTAGGATATCTAAATCATTATGGCAATGCAAGGACATTCTACCTACGTGAACATGATGACGATGAAACTAAATGGACACCATGATCAAGGTATGATGTTCTTATTCTTTTAGGAATTATTTTATATTATCTTATGTTGGTGAAATAAGACTTAAATAATTATGACATTGAGACGGTAATGAATTTGGATGAAAATTATAGGTATTAAGAAAACATTGAGTTTAAATCATGATATTTTTTTTTTAGTTTTATAAAAAGGACAAACCAAAGGATGGGTGACAACCCGTCACATCTGGTAATGTTGTAGTAATCAAACCCACAACTGAAGGGCGACAGGGGTGCATTGCCTACAACTAGACTACGTGAAGTCCCTGGTTAGTATGACTTTTTCGTTTTAGTTAGATGATTTTATAAATCAAGAATAAGTTGATTTTGTGTTATCTAGGAAAATATTGACCTATCATGGAGGATATATGATTAGGTTAATTACTTTTAAATATGATACTTTAAGAGAAACTAATGTTATTTGGAAATAAATGTTAATTTGTACCTTGGTAGTCTATGTGATTAAATCCTTCAAATATTTGGGTTTAAATCTTAGTTTCCTATACGTTGATGATTTTTATGGACAAATTGTTTATTAAATAGTATTCGTTGAACTTTGGGTTTTGTTGGACAAATTTTGGAGATTAAGAATAGATTTTCTTTTTATAAAGGATTATAATTTTATGGATTATCTGATCTTTTTCAAACAATTTTGGTTTTGGTAAAGGTTTAAATACATGGAAAATATATAGTTATCTTATGTGGATTAGTTGATTATCTAGAAGTTGATTATATCTCTCTTAATGTTAACAAGTCATTCTAAATACTCATCTTTTGGAGAAAATATAATTTTGTGTAAGAAATATAGTAAGAGATGAATGTCTACATGACAAGTATGTATGTTTCATTAGGATTTAGTTAAGATCATAAATAAATTCTTCAATAAAATTTAACATAAAACAAAAAATTTGTTTGTTAACTTTTCCTACTGGGGAATCAAATACCGTTTATCCCATCACATGATTGTGATTTTCTTGGGGATAGCTTTCTCTTAATCATGCTTTCTATCACTCTCCATCAGAACATGACCCGTTATTTTATCTGGCATGTCCATGTGTTCCTTCATGGAATCCTAGTATGGGTTACGTCGGGTGACATTTGTACATCCCATTCTTTCTTTTAAAGTGACAGTTTAATTGACTCATTTTACAATGTGGGGCTTTCAATGATGTTTCCAAGCCAAATTTTAAAATTACGAGGACACAGTTCCCAAAAGGGGGAAAGGATGTAACACCCCATGTAAATAAAGAATATGAAATTTTCATATTTTTTCATATTTTTTAATAACATGTTAATATTAATTTTAAGGGGATGCTATGCTCGATGGCATACCCAATACGCAACAATGAGTTTCAGGTAAATATTACATTGCACTATAATAATAAAATAATATTATTTTAAATTATAGTTAACACCAAGCCATTGTAATGGTGGGAACGAACAGAACTAACAACAAAATTATTACATATGTTTGTCAAATATTGATTCTTTTATCCAATAAATGTTAGAGGCTTAAAATGCAAATGAATCCAATTTTTTTTCATAAATGATCTAATATTCTTTAAAAGGTCGATTAACCTCCTTTTGATGGAAAAACCTTTTTTTTTAAATCAACCTTTTGCCAATTTCATATGTTATATTGGACCGAATAAAATCCTTCTTAAGAATCGGGACATCAAACTTTACTTTGTGTATGTTTTTGTTATTTTTTTGATAAAGATCGTTTTTAATGAATAAGTGCTAAATGTTGTATTTTAATTCAAAACCCCTTTTAAATATAATTTATTTATATGAATAGATCATCTTTTTGATTCTACTTAAAGTGAAATTATAATATATTTTTACCATTTAATCCAATGGTTGTCATTAGAATTAATTTCACAAAGAAATTGGACATAAACTACTGTCAATTTTTCAATAGATATTGTTTCATTAAAACAAGCAATTTGTTTTGACAGCGGGAATTAATTATTAAATTAATTAATGCAACATATATGTTTTTGAATTTTGTAAAATAGACATCATTTTTGAATTCAGAATATCAAATATAGCTTTGGGTGAATTTTTGATATTTTTTTGAAAAACATCAGTTTTAGCAGAATAGTGAAACCCCTAAGTGGTCGTTAAAAACCGTTTATTCATTTAAATGAATCATTACCACTTTTGTGAATTTAATTTCAAAAATAAGACATAAATGGTCTTCATTAGGATGTAAAATGTGGTTCAATAGGATTAAAATATTTTTTTTGGTGAATAGTAACTTTAAAGTTTTATTATTCGTGATTGTAGGTAATTAGCGTAATTTAATGTAAATATAATGTTATAATAATAGGAAATGACCATGAAACATGTCCTACCATTATTGGATGAGTCATGGACGACCAATACAATCCATGGGTCAACTTGGGTACCCCATGGAGCCATTTGTGTATGAAAATGAAATTAATAACTATTTAATTAAAGTTAAAATAAAAATATAACAAACATGTATTGTTTTACTAAAACAATTTTTACATGGGGTTATGCAAGTCATAATTTGGACTATAAATAATCATTAGAATGTAAAAAATATTTCCTACATCATGATAGTTTTATTATAATTTTTAGACATTATATAAATTAAGTTATATTTGATACCATGATGATGAAGTGATTACCTCGTTATTTAACGATTTAAATAAAATGAAAAGATAATGTAAAATATAAAACATACACTTGTCAAAAACCTATTGGATGGATGTATTTAGAAATCTTATCACCTTATCCTCGAAATATTTAATTGTGGGGCCTTTAAAATCTGAAACTCATTATATAATAAAGTAACATTTTATAACATTCCAAGAGTGCTCGTCCTCCCTCTAATAAAAGGAACCCACCTCTATTGGATATATATGATATATATTATATCTAAATCATTAATATAATTCTGGATTTAATGGATATTTTACCACATTAACAACTAGTAATTATATGAAGTTTATTTTGGACTCAAGTACCAATGATCGACAAAACGATTGTTAATAGCTTAAATAATTACATAATGTTCATAACATTGTAATAAGTGATATAAAATGAATAATTAACATGAAAAAGTTTTTTATGAAATTAGAAATTAAATCTAGTTTATGATTTAGGAAAATAATGAAATGAACAAGACAAGTCAGACTTGAGTTAAGGGATCCTACCTCTCACTTTCTTTTTAAGTACTCTCTTTTATGTCATTTATTTTAAGCTCATATTTCTTATGTATGGGGATGTTCTTTTATGTTACTCATAATGTACTTTTTTATTTTCATATGATGAGATACCCTAATTTATATCTTCAATGCTTTTTTGTATTTTTTAAGTGGTGTCGTTAGACTGCCGAGTTTTCGTAAGGGGTTTTTCATCTCACTTTTATTCCCGTGAGATTTATGTTACATTTTCCACCATTTCCATTGAGTGGTGTATGTACTGCCCATTATTCAACTATTTTTGTAATATAGTTTTGTCTATGATTATTTATATCAATGTTTTATAGTACTTATTTCATGGGGTGTACGTTTAGAAAGTCACCCAAGTCGGTAAGGGAACCTTTCACCGTCCTCCTTCTAAATGTCTTCTTTTTATATGATATTTTTATTTACATATATTAATGTTATGATATGAACTTATATATCCTTATTACTGTAAATTTTATGTACAAGTGATGAGATACCCTTCTTATCTCTCATCATCTCATTTTCAAAATTTTAAAGTGAAGCCGTTAGGCTGTCAAATTTCGGTAGGGGAACATCTTAACCAAATTTTAATTCTTTGGGTTAAACTAATACTTCTTGATTATGTCATACTATGAATATTTTTGGATAACCTATTATTGTTTTACAGTTAATAACCTCTTATATTAGGTGTATTTATATTTTTCACACATAATTATGTAATTGATTTATCATTAATCTAAGGATAATGACTTTGTAAGGGACTTCGTCTCAATCTCCTACCATTGAGGCATATTTTTTTATATACATCTTTCACTTATATGGTGTATAAACCCCTTTTACTTCTAATTTTATTGAAAATAAATATTTTCTATATGATTAATTTCACTTAATGACAAAAATTATGTTTCTTTTAAACGTACGCGGTGACAATGACCTTTCTGCCACCGCAAGTACTACTTGATCATTGGCTTCATTAACAAGCCGTAATTTTTTTAAAAGAAAATAAATTCCATATACTCTTTTATGTATTAAGTTATTGAAAATGGTTTTTATAATGGATTTCTTATGTCAATATATTTAAGTGATATATTTTGATCGAAATGTGGAAATTTTTTCTTCACATTATATATGTTTTATGTATTATGATTTTATAATGGTACTTGGAAATTTGACAGGTGGTTATGTGATAAACCATATGATGGGTGCTGCCGTGAATACTAGGATGGATGGTTAAGTTATAACCTCCAATTCATTGGGTATGTAAGTCGGACATATGGCTATTTCATTTAGTGATATGTGTTGAAGTCAACCGTATGGTTATTCCATTTAAGTATGTTTATATCTCATGTTATCATTTTATGTTATGTCTTCTTTAAAAGTGTTTTATGGTAATCTTTTGGTTACAAAAGGATATGTAATGATTTATTATTAAGTAAAGAGTTTTTACTAATTCATAAAGGTGAAAATTATTACTTTGATAAAGTATTCGTGGTTTACTTGTTGTTTTGAAAAAATAATAGTTTTCCTTCATTCAGTATCCCTTATTGAGCTTTTTATACTCACCCAATGTTTTTTTGAAATGTTTTCACAGGAAATAATGTTGAAAAGTGACAAGGATGAGATAAAGGAAATGTCATGTTGTCTTAAACATGGAACTAGACATGACACTTTTTTTAAGAGTTCATGTATTGTTAAAAAAATGACACTATTTAGAAGTGTCTTTTTTGAAAACTTTTGAGATGTAATAGTTATGTAATAATTCTCTAAAACTGCAAACCTGAAAGGATCTTCAATTTGAATTATTCATTTAATTCAATATTAATTAATGTTTAAGTTTGAGGCCTTACCGTTATGGTACATAAATCTGCCTTAAATCCCTTAAAATAATTCTATGAATGCATTTTATGTCAATGATAAATTCAAAGGGGTGAACCTGTTGGAAGATTGAAAAATGGTTTACAACCGAACATTGGATGAGTCCCCATTGAATGAGTCACCATTGTATGACTCCCCATTGAATTAGATACTATAATAAGACTCACCATTGGAAGATTCACCATTGGAGGAGTCACTACTGGATGAGTCACCATTAGATGATTCACTATTGGGCAAGCCACAATTAAATGAGTCACAGTTGGAAAAGTCACTATTGGACGAGTCGTCATTGGATGAGTCACCATTGGATAGTCACTATTGGAATATTCATCATTGGATGTGTCACCATTGGACGGATAACAATTGGATGAGCCAACATTGGATGGTATACTGTTAGATGAGTCACCGTTGGGAAATCACCATTGGACGAGTCACCATTTGATGACTCACCATTGGACAAGTCACTATTGGATGACCCACTGATGATTCAGTCACCATTGGATGAGTCACCATTGGATGATTCACTGTTTATGGAATCACTATTTTGGAATAATTTTTCACAAAATTTCAAATTTTTTGAAGTGATAAAATAACTCTCCTTAACATCCTAGAACAGCTCAAACACCAGATTTTCCCAATGGGATGGACCGGAGTGGTGCGGGACTTTAAATTTACTATTTATTTTGAAACATTTAAAATATATATTCAATCAAATATTTTAACATTCATTTTATGGGTTTTACATAGAAATTAATTGAATTCATTTCTATTTTATGCTTAATAAATTCTTTTTAAAAAAATTAATTTTCATTATTTCACAAAAATTAATTTAAAAAATAATTTATTTACTTATATATCTTGAATCCTGAAAAAAAATTGACACATATTTGGTATAATCATAATAAATATAATTTAATGGTTCAATATAAATTTTTTTCATATTGTATTATTGAAATAGTAAAATTTCATTACCATCAATAAGATAAAAAAGAGTTTACAAAGTGTATTAAACCAAGTGATATGTGTTAGAATAAAAAAATAAATATTTTAAATTATTATTTTTATGTACTTTTGATAATATATTATCCAACCGTTTTATTAATGTCAATTTGGATCAACTTTAACTTGATGGTGACATTATATTATAGTAATATTTTATGAAATTTCATGTGTTTCCCTCCCATATCATATAAATTGGAAATGTTTTTACTCCCTTTGGATCAAAATTTCATCATTATATCTAGGAAAAACCATAATCAGTCAACATACTCGATTAATTCAATTCATCCTATATATTCTTGATTTTTACACATAAAAACCATTCATGGTTTAATATGTATCATATTCAGGTCTCTCTAATATGAGATATAAATTGAAACCTAGAAGTAACATTTTTATTTATTATTTATCATTTTATAAAATTATTGTTTAAATAAAATAATTATAAAACTTGCATTATTAATATACTATTATTTTATTTCAATTATTTTATACTAATTTACCTTCTCTTCCACATGAAAAAGGATACGAGAGTATCACCCATGTGTACTTGCGGTCTACCACCTCAACATAGAAATTTATTTATTTTTAGTCACTATATTTAATGTTTAGTAATTATGAGGGATTTAATATATATATATATATGTGGAATTGATGATATAATAATGATTTTTTAAAGGATAGTTATTTTTTACCTTTTTATTGTTCCATACATTTGTAATATTGAAATACCATTCATGTATAAATGCCGACTACAGTCTCTATATAGTTGTCTAACCTTCATTTCATAACAACATTATATGAATTAATATAAATATAAATATATATAATAAATTTATTTTATATTTATATCATAATAATAATTATTTATTTAAAGACACCATGACTAATCGTTTAAGACCATAACAATCAAACCAAGAAAATCATAAAAATAGCTTATAAGTAAATAATGTATAATATTATATAGATTAATATTGTTATGGTATATAATTTAAAAAATATTATTTTTTATCCATCAGGTTATCCTTACGAAGAAGAAATATAACCTTTAGGAATGAGTTTTATAGTGAAATATAATTTTTTACCAAGACTATTTCTGGATTAATTGAGGGTTATAAAATAATAGGATCTATCATTCGAAAAAATTACACCATTTCTTGTCATATTTTAATTTCATATGATTATATTTTTTCCATTAATTTTCTTAATAATAATTAATCATGAAACTAGACTTATTATTTGAAGGAAAACTGACATTATTTCACTATTTATTCAAGAATATTTCCATCCATTACCATGTTTTCGCTAAAAATATTTCAATAATGATTTAAACACTCTATAATGTTATATTAATGAATTTTTTTAATATTTTTAATTTGGTAAAAAAAATTTAAAATGGAATAATATGTGTTTTTTCAAATGAGTAAATTTTTATTTTTAACCAAAATTTGAATGGATTCTTTGTTTTAAAATACTACACTTGAATTCCATAACTCACCACAACAAATACTATTTACATTGATTCTTACTTTACAAGTACTTATGTTTCTTTTTAAAAAATGGATACTTAATATCAAATAAATTTATATATAATTAATAGGTTATTTGAAAATAAAAATTTTTTTCCTCGGGAAATGTTTATGCGGTATTTTTAATCATTTTTTCTTCTATATAAATATCATTTGATGTTTTTATGATTTATTAGGGGTTAGATAAAATGTTAACCACCTTATTCATTATATATATGTTTATTTATTATTATGATGAAATCATAATAAGTTTTGTATTATTTTAAATGTGTTAACCTATGATAAAATGGAAATTGCTTTCATAATATTTTTGAATACATTTGATTTTTTTTTGTCAAAAGATCAATGTTACCATTACATTCCTATAATTAAATGGGAAATGAATAAAGATTTATTAGATAAATAGTTGTACTAGAGGTTACCCCAATACCAAATTATGGTACATATGGGGGTTATCCTAATCCAAATATTTCGTATATGAGAGGTATCCCATGATTGAAGTAGCTACATTGTTGTTTAACCCATGCCTAGAATGTTATGAATGTCTTGGGAGGAAAAATTGTAATAGTAGTTGAATTATTTTCATTGTTTCAACAAAAATTTCCAATCGTTTATAAAATAATATTATTAATTTTTTTTCCACCATGGATCCAATAATTTTAGTCCTTTATAATTCCTATATTATTAATTACCATCACTTTTTCCATGCATTATGAATGTATCAATTTTAGGTATACATTTAAAATATTATGTTCAGGTTATCATAACACTAGGCTCATTATATGGTTACATATGATAAATGTGTAATAACTCTATTTTCCCCCTATTAAAAACATTAGCTGAGTCATTCTTATTTTTCATTTTCTCTATGATATAATGAGTAGTTTTACGATAGATATTTCTAAGAAGATTTTTTTTGGTGTGAACAATGTGGGAGATGATATAGATATTTTATCTATGAATTATTAGTGTATCCATGTTTATAATGGCACTGATCCTTTATGATATTGTTTGGATGGTATTGATATGTATTGAAAATTCATATAATATTTTTTTTGTATTTATTTATAGATGGTTTCCATAACTGTATGTCATGTAGTATTAGAGCTAGATTCACTTTCTCTTGAGTTTCTGTATTGATGTTGTTTCAATTTTAAATATTTATCTCTAATATTTAGTTTTTAATAAATATAATGTTTCCTAATAATGTAAATATATATTAGAATGAAATTCTTTACAATAACCATGATGAATTATAAGAATAAGGATAAGAAGAGGTTGAATACTACGTCCTTCTCATTTATAAAATAATAAGTATCAATTATTAAAAATAATACTAATTTAGATGAAATATCTAATTTAAATGTTGACGAACATGTAACGTATTGTAACACCATATAAACTGAATTACTTTTAACCTCGTAATATTTATGAAATTTATATTTTATCCAGGTAAGTGTCGCATATTTTTATAAAATTCCTCAACAAAATCCAATAATAATTTTATTTGAACCAATTTCTATAAACATTAGAATACATATAATATTATGTATTAATGGATATCAAACGATAAATTATTAATAAAATAACATATATTATTTGTGGGATATTGTCATGAATATAAGTATAAATAACTAATATTGAAATGTAATAAAAAATATTTAGAAATATTTTGGAAGAATTGATCTGAAATATATAATTCTCTCCAAAAAATATTGATCAATTGAAGCCATAAAGATGAATTTTTATATGAGATGATCGATATATATGAATAAATTTTACAAATTTATTCAAGAGAATAATGATAACTCAAAAAATCATTTGCGTAAGATCCATCCATTTGAGAAAAATTGGTAATACAAAATTGGAATCGTGGATGTATAGTTTTAGATTAAAACCAAGAGTATTTTGGTGCATGAAACATCAAATAAATAAGGGAATAAAATATTTTATAAGGATGTGTATATAATCATGAAGAAATGTGAATATAAATTATTTATTTTAAGGAATAAATAATTCAATCCCAATAAAATACTTTTTGTGATTGATATCAAATTAGTAGATCTGAATTTTTCTATTGTAATTTATTTACTATATGTATATTGAAATAATGATGTTCTTATAATTTTTTCAATATATTAATTTTATTTTAAAAATCTTCAATTAATTTTAATAATATTAAGTGGGATCGTCTCATGGAAAATATTGAACCCAATAATAATAAGTGGTATCACATAATTAAATATGATATAGAATGATATGTGTTTTTATAGATATTATAAATTTCAATATAATGTTTTAAAAAATACTGTTATAGAGAATTGATATGAAGCCTAACACCAAATAAATGGTGAATGTTATAAGTATTATATGTGTTGGTGTCCAATAATTATCACAAACTGGTAATTATTTATTAATAAATAATGATTTGTAATTACATAAATATGTTTAAAATACCCTATAGTTAGATATTGGTGATGTGGGAAAAAAAGTCCTATAATTGAATTTGACCTTAAAACATATGGAGGTGTACCAACTAGATTCCCCTAGTTCGAAAACCAAGGATGACTTTAGTGGTCTCCCGATCAACCCTGTGGTGGATACTAGTTAACTGGTTGATTTTATGAAACCTATTCCATTCTAGTATCTATTGGAGTCCAAATTCATTTAATACAATATTTCATGACTTCATTCGCCCAAAAAATCCATAAAGGTTAATTAAACTCTTAGATCCAATAAAATTACTAAATATGCACCCTAAAACCATACCTTGACAATTATTTCTCTCTTAGACACTCAAAATTATATAATCAATGAATAATTGTTTTTTTCTCAAATCATCTCAAAGAGATAACTTAATGTTCAATATTATGTTAATTGATCTCATCCCTCGACTCAAATAATTCATATCGTACAATTATAATCAATTAATGTGGGCTTATGTATACAATGTAATGGGATATCATACGAAAATACTCTTAATTCTCAACCAATGTAATCTAATTGGTCTCACTATAAGAAATTGGTGGATATGTTCAAGGGATATTGATGATGTTAAAGAGGGTATTTACAATCCAATTTTATGATGGATGGGATTCATTATCATAGATTATAAAAATGCATTTATACTCTAAAACACATGGTTTGAGGGTTAGATATGTAGAGACACAAATTGTTCTATTTCCAAAATACTTATTTATTGTTCCTTTCATATATTTACATTTTCCACAATTCAATATTTATAATTGATTTACATAATTCCATAAATTTACTTCTATCATTTGTATATATAAAAAATTATTCATAAGAAATTTTGAAATATGATATAATTTATTAACTATATTTTAATAAATTTCTGTCATTATTCATATCCCATAGTAGAAATTTATAAAAGGTATATTGACCCCATATTTTAATATATCTATGAAAACTAATTTTTCTAAAATGTACGTTTATTACTAATTTTAATAATTTTATTATTTTATTTTGTTATTATTTTTTAAATACTATACAATTTAATATTTGTATTTTTTATATAATCAAATTCCCATTTTCATTCCACAATTTTTTGGAACTAAAAAATAAAATTTTATGAATCCGATTTTAAATATTAAACTTAGAATTATTTATCCCATTTTTTAAATAGATATTAATTTTTTATGTTGAGCTAAAAAATCATGGAATATTAACTCTCAATGTTTATATTATTTTGTAATTTAATGAAATAAAAATGAATTCCTTACATTATGATAATGATAGAAATGAGTTCAACCATATCAATTCTAAAAAAAATCATTTTAAAATCTAATAATTTTTAGAATTTAAACATAAAAGAACAATAAATGTTATGGAAACTGTATTGTATATGTATTAGAAGGATTTTTATTTTTCACTATACATTCAAATGAATCACTAGAATAATGTTTATGAGATTTACATACAGTTTTTGTTGTAGAAAATCATGCATTGATTAATTGTCTACAAGAATACTCAAAATGAAAACAATATGACTTGTACCAAGATCATGTGACACAAATATGACAATTTTATAATATGAAATTTATGTGAACATTATGGAGGATAAGGAACTCATCAATTACCCATAGAAATAAAAAAACGATGATGAAACAAGATTAAAAGCTCGATGAAAAATAAGAATAAGTCAAGAATATGATAACCTTGAAATATAAAAATTATGATAAATATAACTATGAGATACAAAAAAATTGTTAACATTATAAGAAATTTTAGAAACTTTTACAAAAGTTTAAATTCCATAAGATATCAAAAAAGTGACTTGAAAAGGTATAACATGATTTTACATGCTAGAAATTTGACAAATTATTGATAGCAATAGTCCATATTACACCTTAATCAAGAATAAATATAATGAAAAAAATATAAGATAGAATTAAAATTCACTATGTGGAGTTAATGTTATGACTATATGGATTCAAATTCATCAAACAAATTATAATCTCAAGCTTGTAGTGCCTTATGGAACATGTTGTGGAAGAAATTGTGGTTAACAACTATTTTTCAAATTCCCCTTATAACATTTATTTTCATATTATTATCCTCTCTCTTTATCATCTTTATCCTTAGACACTTAAATTACGAAGACCATTAATTTCACCAAAATAAACTTGAAAATGGATTTTATAAAATATCAACTATATATGAATAACAAGTAAATTAATTTAACCAACTGGTAAAAAAAATAAACTAGAAAAGTATGTTCCCTTTAATGAAAGGAAAATAAGTTCTATAAAATTTTAAAAAAAATTTGATGTCAATAACCATTAATCTACTATTCAATACCTTTGTAATTATTTTTTTAAATTTCACCCAAGGTTGTGAATATTTAACCAAAATTTCAGGATATAAGAAACAAATAAATTATTTGGTTTTCTATAGTTTCATCAAGAAATAAAGGACATCATGAAATCTAATGAATAGTTCTTGTCAAAGTATGATAATGAAGAAAAACATTTTATTTATTGACAAAGAATCATTAATTAAATTTATAACTATAATCTTTATGATTTTTGATACAGGTATCCTAAGTCAATTAAAAATTATTTTAATATTTAAAAAATGAAACCACATTATAAAAAATTTATTTCATATTATTTATTGGATATCATAAATAGATAAAATGTTGAATGGATAAAAGTTAATTGAAAAATTTATTTATATACGATACATATATTGATAAAAACCCCATTAATAACTATATTAACATTGTATTTTTTCTAGATACATTTGTTTATACCATTTTAAATTTAATAAAATTAACTAAATAAATGGAGGTCACACAACCTTCAGTGATAACTCTAGGAGTAAGATAATCAGTGAAGGTAACATTGGATTTTAAAACATTAAATTTTTAAAATAATTTTTTCCTAATAAAATGATTGAAATATATTTTAAAATGAACTATTAAATTGTGAGAGATATTTATTTAACTGTATTTCATAAATGATTTTTTGAAATATTTTTAACAAAAATATACACCATTTACATATCACATCCCCATTTCAAAATGTATCTAAAATTAATTTAAAATACCTAACTAGATATAATTTCTAATGTTTGACTGGAAAAATTACTGAGTCGTGTTATTTAAAATTACTCAAATATTATTAAATTAAACAAACACTTTTCAAAATGAACTGTTATCAAATATTATGATATATTCCAGAATTACATTTCAATGATTATACATTTTTTGAAGTGTGCATTTTTATAATAAAAAATCATCTTTTAATGAAAAAAATTATTTATTTTTAAAATATACGTGAATTTATTCATATATAACTATTGGATCAAAATAATATTCAATATAAATGATCAAAATCATATTCAATAATAATTTTAAATTATATAACAAGATTCATAAGGAAGTATTTCTTATATAAAAATAGTGAATATTTCATATAATATACCATGTTTTCTAAAAATGTTAAAAATTTAAAATTTATTACTTAACTTCATTTAATAACGATCATGTATGAGGATTTGATAATAAGGTATTTATTGATTAATATTCTTCTAAATTATAAAATAATTCATTTACTTCTAATAGAACCACTAAACTAAAACTGGGTAGTAGAGAGGGAAAATTAAAATATGCATCAATGTAATCGTTGTATTTTAAAATAATCAGGTTTACATATTTAAATTTACAATAAGGCCATGATTAATTCATTAAATATCATTTATCTCATTTCATTTGATTATTTTTTAATAATTGTATTTTATTACAATTTTCTTAACCTAAAATTCAAAATCACATTTTTCATTTTTTTTGTTTGATATTATTTTATTTCAATCAACTATGAAAATATTGTATAATATATTTTTAAATATGATGGCGGTATATTTTTGGTAACTCTAAATAAAAAATGAATAAAATATATAAAAAAATAGATTACAATATTTGAAGGATTAGTCCATGATTTATTTGAATGTTTTCTAATACCCATTTCTAGTTTTTTTCAATTAATATTTATAAGGGAACATTTTATAATAAAGGATATCAAAGAACAGAATTACTCTTAAATTACATTGAATTAGGTTTTCAAATTATCTAAATTCATCGCCTTAAAAATATTATCAGCGATTTATATGCGGTAACTCATATATAACAAATTGTGTTAAATATAGTTTATCAAGATTACATTTTCTCTTATGTTTTAAAAAATATTCATCATCTTTATTAGAATCATTTAAATTGGGTATATTCCAATAAATAGTAAGTAAATTAATTCACTCCAAATTATGAATGGAATATTACAAAAATACCTAATTATCTAGTTATTATTTTATATTACAGGGTTTTTTGAAACATGATAGATGAATATGCTAATACCACTAGAGGCAAATGATCAAGCAGTTTCACTGGGATATATCAATGAATAAGGAATATAAATTGGTGAAACCATTTAATCCATCTCATTATTAGAATAAATAAAAATATTATCAGTAGTATCCTCTCATCTAAATTTCATTCATTTTAAAATAATACTCCAAAAGAACATTTATTGTTTTATTTATGAAATTATTTTTAATTAATTACACCTACTACTCAAAATAATCATCTACAAAATTCCGATCTATAGATAATAAAATTCTTTTAACGGATAAAAATAAATCAATCTGGGTTGGTATTATCATCTTTAAAATTATCTGCACTCAAATAGTTGTAAAGTTTGTATAGATAATTTAACTATTTTTATAAAAAATATCTCCCAATTTGATAATATTATAAATTTATATTGATTGTGTTTTTTTGATATACTAAATAAATCCACAAATTGTATTTTAAAAATTTAAAGAAAATGTTTTTTGAGATGAGGTATATTGTTTAACCCAAAATACTTATCTATAAAAAAATTTCGAATAGAAATGATGGTGTATTTTTTATTCAAGATACACCAATGAACTCATAAGAATAATTTCAATCAGTCATTCTAAGGAAATTAGATCTCCCCTCAGTATGACATTTATGTTTAATTTATATGAATATGATAAATAATAAATGAACAATTCTTATTGATGTGTGATTGGCAGTCCACATTATGTTATTGTGACACGACATGACATTATTGTCAAAGTTTATATTGTTTAATGTTTTCAATAATCTAAAATGTAATTAAATTTCAAATATATTAGAATCATTTTTACTTATTTTAAATGAACTAAAAATTTCATTATAATTTTTCCTATATTAACTTATTTTGAATTAATAACATATAAGAGGATTATATTGGTTGATATATTATTGATAATTAAATTTCTAATGGATATTATTATCTACATTGAAAATATCTCATTTCATAGAGTTGTATTATGTAGAAAGTAGTGTATCTTACAATAGATGATACAAAAAACATAGCTACAATAAGCATTCATAATGAGTAAATTTTGGAAAAAAATACATTATAATACACACCATTCTAAAATTTTCCCACCTCTCTATTTTCTGTGATAATATCAATGTGATCAAATATCCAAAAATCATATCCCTAACCCTTTCACATAACATATAGATCAAAAATACCATTTATTAAGTGGTCACTTCCAAAAAATATGATATCTTATTTGAATTTTTAATAATAGATTATGTACTGAATAATACTTTCAACAAACCATTATCACATGATATTTTCTAATTAATGAAAGGTATATTTGGAATGGTTCTATATTTATGTTCACAAATTCATGTATGAAAGTATTGATTTGACTTTGTAAAATATATATTTTTATATTATTTGAAATCATTTAAATCAATAATTTCATATTTTAATTTTTTTATTTTATCTTCACTATAATCACTTTATCACACATAATAATCATTTGTTGGGGAGAGTTTTCTAGATTCTAAATATCTATTTTTCATTAATTATATATATTTTTATTTCATGATTATTCAACTATTTATATTAAAAATAATTTCTCTAATTTTAAAATTTTGAAATCCATTATTGGGAATCATAATTAATATTCACAAAATTCATATAGTTTTTAAAATTTCCTTTTATTCTTTTTTCTTTGTAATTCGACTTCAAAATTAATTTTGAAAACTAATAAATGTATTTTCTTATATATAAGTAAATATATTATTTTATTTAAATATCTCTTAATGATTATTAAAATTATGTTAAAATATACTTAATATAATTGTCTCCTCAAATTATCAATTATGTTTTATTTTGTAGAATATGAATGTCAAATGTCCAAATATGATGTAATTTAATAAAAAAAGTATTTATGAAGATCTATTAATTAAGGAAATTAATAAATGGATGTGAAGAATTATTTTATGTAAATGTATTATCTAGTGAAATGCATATATTTTATTATTTTCCATTTCTTCATTTTATATTTATTGTCTTCTTCTTCTTTATATGTGATTCTTCTCCATTTAATTATCTTATATTCTATACCAATTATTTTATATTTTTCATTCTTATTTTTAAATTTCCTCTCACACCCTATAATTATAACTCCTATTTCATAGTATTCATGTAAAAAATATGTTTTAAAGCATCATCTCATTACCTTTTATCTTTATATAACTAAATATTGTTCAAGAGTTTTGAATTTTAAATCAATTTTAAAAAATTCATTCTCAAAGTCATTTACTATCATAAGAATTATTTTGAAATACCTTTTTCTAGATTTTTAAGAATATAACATAAATTTTTCTTCAACATTTTACTCATTTTTATCCATAGAATACTTATTTTTCTCTTTATGATAATAAAAAATTGTGACATTTTAGTATAATTTGTGTTGGTGTTGGAATATCCAAGAGATGTTTGTCTAATTTTAAAAAGGGAATTATTTTTCATAATGGGGGATATTTTCATATTCATATTTATAGTATTTTATATCATTATTTGTTTATTTACTTCTTCAGATCATTGTATATATATTAATTTTCTTGAATTTTATTATAATCTATTTAAATCATGTTTTTTATGCAATTAGTCTCTAAATGATATTTTTTGGTGATGATTATATTGTGGGATATTATCATTATATCAATTTTATTTGATGAAATTTAACACTAACAAATGTTTTTGAAACTCATAATATAACATTGATTCGGTGATTAATTTAATTCACAATCAATTGTATTCATAGAAACATAATTATATTTTTTAAACCATAAGAATGTATTTATTATATAACCATGAACCAATAAAATCTTCTAATTAATGTTAGCATATACATAGAAGTATTTTTTTCTAAATTAGTGGTGTACATTGTAAATATTGGTTATGTATCAACTTCACCTAATCACTGGTGTAGGGAACATGCATGTCTGTACCATGGTAGGATTATGATAATATACCCAAAAGGTCAATCATCAAGTCAATGATGATGAAGAACCAAATTCAAACATTATTACTCAACTAAAAAAAGGTGGAGGTTTCTTTTCTATATATATCCATAATGATAATAAAAGATATCTCAACGAATCCCACATGATACTCAGTGATGGTTTTCGGGTAACTGACAGTATCAATACATTTTATCCAACACGCATAATTATTGTAGACAAAAATCATTTAATCTGGTCTTCCCTGACTTCATGAATCACATAAAATTTTAAAAGGTTCGTAAACCACATAGATATAATAAAATGACTCCCATGGATCTAAGGAATATTACTTTAACTATACTTGGTCCCATATTTTCTCTCAGTTTTTAAAAAATTGATGATATTATAATTTTCTCAAACCAATCATAGATCCAATGTTATGAACCCTTTCTATAAATGCCACTAAAATATCCTATTAATCATATAATTCATCATTTTAATGATCAATCATCTATGTTTTTATATTATTTATAAATGGTTTCCCTCAATAAAATCAATCACTTCCTTACCACCTATCTATAACGGTTCCTACTCCTTAAATGTTATGGACATGTACATGGTCTATTGGTGAAGATCATATGGGTGTTCAAAATACAAATTTACCAACGAAAAGTTTCTTTATATCTTTTATGAGTAAGTAATTTACACCATTGACCACTTCATTCAAGGGGTGGATAGATAAGGGAAAACATCATTTGATTTTTAAACTCCATATTAATGGTCTTTTCCTTTTATCAGCATTCTCTCCAATACATCATTTAAAATCAATTCACATAAATTATAAAATTAAACTAAATATTTTCCAAATTAAATATATTATATACTGTAATTATAAACATGGATAATATTTATCAAATGTCACAAAATTATTTTCTCACTATATTATATTTCTATAAATTATATTTTTTAAGGGAAATTCATCAACCCACTTATAATATATCTATAAAAAATTGGTTTATAATATAAAGCTAAGGTATGTAGTATTATAATGGGTTTTTAATTCGTTTGGACAATGTATAACAGATTTTTTATCTATGATCCCAAAATTATAATATAAAAGAGAATACAAATTCATAAGGGAAAAATATTCGAATGAAAAAATGATAAATTTATAAAACCATATCAAAGTAAAACAAATTTAGAAATCATAGTGATATTTTTTATCTTTTAAATTGGTTTGGTTATAATGATGTTTCATTAGCATATAAATATGTTTCAATATAAAAATAAAGATATGGGTAAAAAAAAATTAATCAATTTTGGTAATATTTCCTTGAAAAAGATAAAGAAAAACATTTTAAACCAGAAATGTCTCAATAAGATGTAAAATAAGAACAAGTAATCCTATAACCTAAATAAAATGAAATCTTATTTTTAAAGTGTGTGATATATTTATAGAAATTTTTTATGTTGAAAGGGGATAGTTTTCTCTATTCTAGGAAAAAATTTCACACTTTTGGAATATGGAAACAGTCCCTAAAAGTATGGGTTGGTGGATTCAAGCTAAAATAGATAAAATAAAGGAGAATATTAGGAACAATGATCATTAATGTCTATAGAGGATTTAAAAAAATGATAACCGAGATATTAATGATTGGTTTTGTGGGATATCAAAATTTTATTGACACAATGATGATGGATTTCTATCTATATATCATCCATAGTGAAATAACATGAATGTAATGAAATCTTGTGTGAATACATGTAATCAACACAATAGATGAAAATGATGTGATGGATCCCTTTCTACCCAATGAAATAGAACACCTAAAAATCATATGGGAAAGTGTAAATACATGAAATTATTAATCAACATTGTTAATATAATATTCTCAACAATGATATTCAAATTATGAAAAAAATAGTTTTTCATTCTTTTCCATAATATTTTTTATTTGTATCCTAATACTCTATGGAATTGAATGTGAATCGTAATATATTGGGGAGAACATGGGAAGTAGTTAAGGATTTAACAAATAAAAGATAATATAATACTCAACAATAATATAATGATTTCATATTTTTTTGAAGAAAATAATATAAAATTATCAGTCATGTTGAAATTTATGTATCATTTCAAACAGATATTGTAGAATGTTATTAGACATTATGGTGAATTTCCAAAATGGAAATATATAATAAAAGGGATCTAACATAAACAATACTTTTTATAATTTCTCTATAATGGGGATACTAATGGAGATATATGTGGATAATCCAATTTAATTATTCATAGTATGAAAATATTAATTTTTTATAACGTTCATAAAAATTATTTCATTATATTGTTATGGTTTCATAATAAATCATAATTGTTATAAAAAGTAATATCCTATAATTTTGGGCAGGAAACATGATGTTATTTAATGACATAAAAGTGAAAAATTAAAGAATATTTTATATTGTTTGGTAATGTTTAAAAGGATTATATTTGGTTATAAATATTTTAATATATGTTTTTATGTGATTATAACAAATCATCTTCATATATTACATTACATGTTTTTTTTAAAAAAAATTGGTGTCTAAATTAGTAAAATACGTCATCATATCCTAAAAAAATATCGATAAGTTTAATCAAAGGGAATTCATGTTTCATTTTAGTTAGTATACTATGGTATTTAAAAATGGATAGTTTTGTTACCCTGAATAAATCATCAATATTACTACACAATGCATAGATCATATAGAAAAAGTGTATAATGATGGCTGGAACAATTCATGAGTAATAACTGTGTAACATCCTGGTTTAGGGTGCCATCAATGAGTTCCCCATACCTTGTTGGTCAAATAACCTCAAGCGCATTTCCTTAAACAGAAGAGGCTACTGAATAAAAGCGAGGTACATGGTATGATAGTGGATAAACTATTCCTTCATTGGTAGAGTATACATAAAATAATAACAAATTAGAAACAATAGGGGAAGCAATAATACGAAACAACAAAATTAAACAGTAGAAGAATGATAGTAAGATACAAATAGGAGAATATATAAATTATTCTTGTCACATGTGGGTATGAAATAAGATAAACAAGTCCCAATTATGGAAATACAATACTAATACCAAAGTATATAAAACCAGTAAACTCTTAGTACATCACAATCCTCAGCTTAGTCCCATGCTCCTCAGCTCTAACAGTAATCATGTACCTGATGTAGAAGGGTGATTGAACACATATATACCTAAAAAAATATAATATGATTGGGTCTAAAAGAATGACCCATAATGGGTTTGAGATGAATCATAGTAGGAAACCAAAAAAAATCTCTTCATAATTGTCAGTGAATACATATAGAAGGAAATATGCCGAAATGAAGAAATAAACTAGGAAGTACACAAAAGTAAACAATCATAAAATTTTTAATTGCATTCATTTCAATTTATAAATATTCGAACCAGTGAAATAAATCCTGATATCTGTCCTAAGCTATATATCACTCTATGTTATAGATACAAAATATATGTCGCAGAAGACCATCTAACCATGTAACATAAAGTCCAAGCTTGTGCTTCATCGTGGTAGGGATGACACAATCATTCAATTATCCACAATCAACTACAAGATAATAACTCACTGTCATTCCCCTATGTTTCCACATAGTATAGAGTAATGATAACGATATCCAAGTCATCTCTCATGGGGAAATACCCCTACTCTAAATAGCATCAATAATAACTCACTGTCATTCCCCTATGTTTTCACAAGGTTCACTCAATTCCAAGATGCCAAACTACATGAAATACATGTGTCCAAGGGTGAACTGAGATTCATGTACAAAATATATAATGACTTCTTCAAGAAACAATGTACTCGTATAATGACTAGTTTTATTAATACTAGAATTTCCAAAATATTGATTCTGAGAACAATGCACTAGCATATTCAGAGATTATTTTGAGTTCCATGCACTGTTCCCTTCTCCTTGAAAAATAATCCATGATTATTTTCACCCATGGAGCTGATATTGTTACTTTAAGGGGGTTGTGGTAGCTTGGTAAGCATATAACCACTTGAATTTTTTATTTGTAAATTACACATTGATTATTATTATATCATAATCATTCATACATGAGCACACTAGGTAAGAACACATTGGTGGTGTCCAAATGAGTTTTTTACTCACACCCAACATAGGAATTTCTGTTAACTTATATATTTTATGACCATAGATCTGGTGAATGGAAAATGGGCTATGGTGGATGGTTGAGTAGTGGATCTATGAGTTGGAGTGAACTAGAAAGGATAGTGGTGTGCCCCATAAATGGTTGTTTATTTATATTTATCTAGTTTTTTTCAACTTATTTAAACTCTTGTCAGGATTCAATCTTTTGTAGATCCAATATATATATATATATATATTTCATTATTATTTTTCCGCATTTACTCTATTTGTTTATTATTAGGGATACTATTTATTATTGATAATATGAAATGATAAATAGGGTATAGTCTCCCCATGTTTTTACTTGATACCCTCAGTGCTACTAAAAAACATCTTGCATATGTTAAGGCATGCATGAGGTCATGTACCATTCTAACATATATCTTATGGTTTAGGTCATGATGTTACATGAATAATCTCTACACTATACCACCATAGAACAACAACAATATTTCGCATTGTATAGTATATAGGGAGTGATCTGGAGGCCTTGTGGAAAAATATTGAAAAACACTTCTGAGTAATCTTGGATTTTGATGTCAACTATTTGTTGATTCCAAAATTTATTTTGGGTATGATGGGGAAAAGTCTTGTGAATATACAAAATGATTCATAATTTCCATTTCAAATATTGATTTCACATATAATATCAGTCCACTTTAGGAATTATAGGAAAGGTAATAATCTATAGAATATTCTGAAAATACAATGCTACCCTCCTTCATAAAACAACGGTGTTCCATGAATAAATATAAACTATTTATCCCATTAGGAATACAAATTCATCACATAAACATTCATGAAAAAGAAATATTTATTCCTTTATTACCGTATATATCCATATAAATCTACAATCATACACTATAGAATATTCTATTCTGATCAACACCCTAAGTAGAAAATAGTTTCAATACCCTTTTATGGATTCCATCACACAATAAATAAATTTAAATAGTGTAATTATATTACAAAATAAATAGAAATAATATATAATCATGATTTTCCTAGTTATTTAATGAACCCTAAATAACATATTAATGAATTAAGGAAGTAAATTATTGTTTAATGTTTTAAAATTTTTTTTCATCTAATGTATCATTTAATGTCAATCATTTTATTGATGAGAAAAATTATAAGATAAATTAAATTTAGAATGAAAGGAATAATATTTTAGTAATATCCTTATGGAAAACATTTGTACTACATTTGTTATATAAGCCCGTTATAAAATATTTCCTGTTGTATTTAATAGACCATTATGCATTACAACAATTGATAATATATTCATTTTAAATAACCATATGATTAGTATATATTATAAATTTTTATAAATTCTAATTCATATATATTATTGATTTGATTTCAGTGACCAAAAGTATTATACAATATAATTTGTATTTATCATTTCTTCTATAGGATTTGAAATCCTTTGGAATTTGTGGTGTCTATAACCAAAATATATTTCAACAAGTAAATCACTAATGAATTTTTTATGTGAAAAATTCAGGATTATCGAGATCATGGAATGATCATTATTTTCATAACAACAATAATAATGTTCTATCATCAGTCACATAACACTTACCAAATACAATGATATAACAAGTGGTTAGGTATCTAATTCATCATAAATGAAACTTTTATATTTTCATTTTAATAAAATAAGTATTATATTTATCATGAGTATCACATTATAAAATATTAAATAAAGGATTTTATTAAAAATGATTTAGTTATGAAGTAATAAAAATAATATTGTTTTGGGAAATACATACTCTCAAAAAAGTCACTCTTTTATTAAATTCAATAACAATTAGAATAAAAGTTTATTTCATAAATATTTTTAATAAAAGTGTTATTAATATATAAATGTTATTATAATTTAATGAAAATCAATGTTATGAGGGTCTGAATTTTACTAGTGCTAGAAAAATAGTTATTCTTCCATAATTAAAGAGTTTTATATAAAATTAAGAATTAATATTTTTTGGAATTTATTTTTATAAAACAAATATTATTATTGAGTTAATAATTTTAATAATATAAAAAGATGAATTTTTCATAATTTTATGAGAGATTCAAAGTATTGGTTAAAAATTAAATTTTATATTATTATATGGTCTACATTATGACATCATAATAGCTCAACATTGATATAATTAATTTTATAAAGGGTTAAATGAAAAAAATTTGATCATTCATTAAAAATATTCTAATGTTATTTTATTTGTTTTATAAAACATTAATTATTACTCTAAAAAATATGTTGTATTTTAATGTTTCAAAATTAATTCATTGTACACATGAATTACTTCTATGTATCTAATGGAATTATTTTTATATTTTTTATTAATGGTATTATAACATATTTTATACCACTACTATTTTGTAGAAACCATGGAAATAAGTAATGTGATGGTTGTTTTCATTTTTTATATTCAGTCAGAAAATATGGATAGAAATTAATTACTATTTTCCCATTCTTTTTCCTTATTTTTCCATCCATCCTCTAAATATTATTCAAATAAAAGTCGTGGGAAAAATTTTACCCTATATATACCTATTTAGTTCCCTTCCCTGATATTCCCATATTTTTATGAATCTCTTCTCACAATTTAGATGATCCCTCTCATGGTATGAGATCCTCTAACATTTCATTCCATTTCATGTACTTTCTTTGTACAAGGCATTTTTATTTTTAATTTCTATAGTTTTAATCTGTCTTTAGACAAAAATTACAATTGTAATTATTCCAACTAAATGATAAACCACATTTCATTCTGATTGAACCATCCCTTAAACAATTTTATGTACATATTGTGCGGGTGAAATTATAATTTAATTTTACAAGAAAAACATTTCTATCATGAATACCCATTCCAATTTGAAATCAAGGTTTTTCATATAGATATAACTATAAATATTCTATCAGTAACATCTATGTATTTTCTACACATTTCAGAATCATTGAATTGAATGCGATGAAATATTTTATTATGATGTATGTTAATTAATAAATCCATATTCATGTAAATAATATGAATATGACAGCTGGGCCCTGAATTGTATAGACCTCCAATGAATTGGATAAGGATTTTATCTCATGATATACATGTGTGAGTAATGTTAGGTTATCCTAAAATAAATATGTCATTTTTTTCACGTTAATCATTACCTTATAATTATGTTTCCATCTTTTATATTATCACAACATTCATATTATTCAATGATGTTATTTTCATATATCGTTCTTTGATGTTCATGATTATTAATATCATTATTTTTGGATACATTTTTATGAATCTACCTTAATATTTATTTCTTTTATCATTCTATTTAGGGAATTTTCACTTACTAGCTCTTATAGATCCGCTATTTCTTATGCATATCCCAACTTTATTCTATGTTGTTTTAGAATAGTGTAATTTTATTAATGGATAATATGGTGTTTTTAATGCATTTTTTATCTATGATTCATATTTTTATTCGATAGTTCTGGGATTTTTGAATGAAACTGAGCCTCCTGATATTCTTAGATTGTATTATATTCATCATTATATATTAAATCAAGAAATTATAATTATAAAACATTTTGGTTATTAGTGTTTTTATTTGATAGTGGTTTAGTAATATTAATGTATTATGATTTTAAAACCATAGTTAAACCCATTGTGCAATGAATAATCATAATAAAACAACCCTATCTTTTTTTAGTGTATTGTTTATGTGGTCTCTAAAAAAATACATATTTTACTAATTAATGTGCATGTGAAGGTGGTAAAAACATAACTAGGGGTAAAAACCCTGGAATATTCAGATTTAATATATACATGGTGTTACTTGGTTCATGAAAAAGATACCTCGATGCACACCTATTTTGACATTCCCATGGGATAAGCTTCACTAAATTCTCAAAGATTTTTAATGTCTAGTACAAATAGAAAAAAATTTCCTTTTATTTTTTATGATTTAAAATTGAAAATGGATAACTTAAATTGAAACATATAATGTAATATGTTAAGAAATATATGTTATTTATGAGTTAACCAATGAATTTTTAATGTGTCTATTTTATGTGTGTAATATTTTAAAAATTATCACCCCAAAGCCTATAATGAATGAATTAAATACAGAAAATAACATTCAAATAGAGGAAAGAAATATTATCATCCATTAATGATAATAAAATGTGTTATATGACTATCATTCACTATATTCATTCATATCATGAGTTTTTAGTTGATCATTTTAAAATATACCTCAAAACAAAGAAGTTGTGTTATCTATAAAAATGGATAATTGGGAAATTAGGACGCATAATTTCTATAAAATTTCCCCTATCGATATTTTTCGGTTTGATATCCCTAAAAACCTTGTTATAATCCCTTTAGTGGAATTATATGCAATTATTAATATGGATTTAATTTCCTCTTATAGTGAAATTATTAATTTTTGAGAGAAGTAAATCACCCTTTATATCTGAAAATTCTCTCTGAATTTATATGTGTTGATGGAGGTAGATGTATGTACATTGGAATCATCATCTCAAGAATTGATATTATTTTATTATTAAAATGTGTATACATTTCAAAAAATTGACACTATAGAAAATAACATCCTTGATTGAATTCCCAATCTGAGTGAATACACTGTTTAAATAATTATTGTAAAGGAATAATAAGTCATAGAATCGTTTTATGTGTTATGTAAATATAATATTTGGTGAAGGAAATGTTTAATGAATAAAATAGTTTATTTTTATTTATTCATTCTGGATGTACTGATTTTTATGGATACATGAAAGAATAAATCTTGTGGGATAAAATAAAAATGGATATTATAGAGTATATATTTATATTCCCGTTCTTTTAGAAATATATTGTTGAGATATATAAGATTGTGGGGAAATTAAAATCATTACACATACTAGAATGAGAATTTGAAGGATTACCATTTATTTTATCTTTAAACACCTCAAAACAATTAATGGGGAAAATTTTATTTGGGTTATAGATTATCTCCCTATGAAAGAAGTAATTTCTATTCAAATAATATTATATTTCCATCTTATTAAGATTTATTTAATATATATTATTGAATTGGTAAGGTTTTGTATAGTAAAATCTTCTATAGCATTCTATTTGGATCTAAGAACAATCCTAATATTTTTGATAATTCCTCATAAATAATTGTATACAGAATTTACCTCATTCACTATATTTTAACATCTAATAGATGATCAGTCTTAGGGTCCCATTTAAAACATTTTTGGTTTAATCATATCATGTTCTATGGATTTCAAATGATGATAGGATCAAAAACATTCATTATTGTCTTTTTTTCATTAATAAAATGAACTGGATAATTCACAGTATGTAAAGACCCGTAAAATTCGAGGGAAATTTTTTCATAATTTTCTTTGGAATTTTACAAGAGCGCGGTTTCTGACGGCACCTGATTCCGATTCCCGGTGTCCCGGAATCAATTTCAGAAGTTTGGCTTGGGTACGTTCAGTGAACGAAAGAGCGGGAATTCTAACTTTTGATCAGGTGCTCGGAATTGAAATCCGAGGACACCGATGAACTCGCAGCGCCGGTTTTTGCTTAGGAACACCTTTTTTCGGAGTTGCGTTTTCCTAGGAGGAGTTGTTTAATTTTTCTGGATGAAATGAAGAGTAAAATAAATTTGTGATACAATATTTATTTTATATCTTTAAAGTGGTTAAAATCTTTTGTTGGAATTTGGGTGGTATAACACCTTAAGAGAGGATTAAGGTGAGGAGGGGCCCACCGGAGCCCCACCTTTTCAAATTACTTAACTCCCCTCTCTCCCTATTAAAAACTTGATAACCGAACACTTAATTAATTACACAACTCATGTATAATTAATTGAGTGTTTTGTTTTTGAAATTTATGTTTTTGAAATGCTTGGCTTAGTAAATAAAATAAGGAGGGACCTTATTTTATTTGGATTGTTGGGTGAGGTGTGGAAGAGCTTTGGAGAATAGCTGAAGAAATCCTCCTCCATCTTCATCTCCTTCGTGGAAAAACGTGAAGAACCTCTGCCGGCCACGAAGAACACCGACGATGACATCTTGACTCGTCTTCTCCGATTTCTTCCTCCTCGACTTCTTCGTCTTCTAACCGACATCAACGAAACGACGACCGTTTCCCAAGACTACGTCAACGTGCGACTATCGAGGTAGGGTTTTACTTCAATATGATTATCACTTTCCATGTTTTCCCCTTCTAAATCTATTGTGGGATTGGAAAAAAATGTTTGATGAGGATTGTAGGGAATTTTATTTAATTTACGTGTGAATCGTTTGAAACAAGATTCAAATTTAATTAATTAAAAATTGTTCCATTTGGGTGTTGGTTATTCCCGATTGTTAGAATCTAATGCGGAGGGTGTGGGCCAAACGAACACGGCCCGACAACCCTCCATTATTTTGTTTTTGGTGCGTGAATCTGATAGTGATGAGGAATCGAATCCGAAATGGGAAAATGAGGTATCCGTTCCGAAGATCTCGATCCGAGAAAATCGTCGGCGAAGACCGCAAGTGGAACGGACCACCAGAGTGCGTCCGGTGGTCCGCAGAAGACGGCGGCCGCGCGCCGCTCTGGCGCGGTGGCGCCGGCGACCCGCGGCGGAGGCGCGCCGCCGGAGTAACCCACCGCGGCTAAGCCGCGGCGGTCAACAGGCGGCCGGCAAAGCCGGCCGCGACGGTCCAAGGGCGGGACCCTTTAGGGTCCCACGTTTCTTTTTTCGGCCGGCCAAACGGCTGGTCGTTTCCAGGAATTCTGGGGAATTAAACCTCCTGATGAAGGCGGAGCGGCCCCCCCCCCCCACGTGGGGGGGGGGGGTTGTTTTGCAAAGCACGGGGGGCTGCGCCCCCCCGTTTCCTCAACCAGCGCTCGGCCAACCGGCCGAGCTGAGCGGCCGCGCCGCGCCGCTGGCCGGGCCGAGTCCAGCGGACCGGGTCGGACTGACCCAGTTCGGGTCGGATCCGGGTCGGGTCGAACCGGTTCGGGTCGGACCAGGGGGGGTCGGGCCGGGTCGGACCGGGACTAGACCCCAGGTTTCGGACGGGTTTCGATTTTTCGCCCATATCTCGGGCTATAGTCCTCCGATTGACGAACCCTCTGCGACAACGTGATCCCTGGTTTGAGATGGTCGTTTCGGTATATCGCACTTAGAGTTTCGGAACACTTTGAGTTCGGCCGGGTTGATTCGTACATGAAACCAACCGGGCCTTCAGAGCGGAAACGCTCATATCTTGAGCTACGGACGTCCGAATGATGTGCCGTCAACTTTGTTGAGTTCTTATTAGTGAGGTGGATCTTTTGGCATACTCCGCCTGAGGTTTGGATGCAGGTGGAGTACGGTCGGGTTGGTTTTTCCTTAAAAACCAACCGGGCCCCTGGGATGAAAAAGCCAATAACTCTTAGATCGGGCGTCTGATTGACGCGCCGTCTGTTGCGTTGAGTTCCGGTTGACGATACAGAACTTTTGGATACATCAACTCTGGACTTTGTGACAGTTGATGTATCAACCTCTCGGCTCGTGGAGCGGACCCCCCGTACGAGCTTCCTGTGTGTGGGAACCCTAGTGCTGGCTGCGTTTGTTACTGCTACTACTACTGCTACTGCTATTGTGACTGCGACTACGACAGTGCAGAGATCCTGTGTGGATTCGACGATGACGACTACATCACTCAGCAATCCTACGTGGATCAGTGCTATAGGTCTTGTGTGGGCCCGATCCTGAGTGGGTCCGATCATGTGTGGGTCTTTGCGCTCAGCGGTCCTTTGTGAACCAGCGCCTACAGGTCCTGTGTGGGCCCGATCCTGTGTGGGTCTTTTGCGGGGGTTAGTTACCTATCGATCCTTCGTGGGTCCGACGACTTAGATGGATCAGAGATCATCTTTATCGTCTTTCGAAGAAGAATACCTGTGTGAGCTGAATCCTGTTGCATTCCTATGTGGATTGCGTTGTGCTATCCTGTGTGGATTACGTTTTGCTTTCCTGTGTGGAATATGTTTACTTTCCTGTGTAGACTGAGTTGTACATGGGCTCGGAGGTTGGATCGTATTTGAAATTGATAACTTAGGTATATGTATGGGCATATACCTAAGCTGTGTCGGTTGTTACTTCGTGATTGTACCTTTCTTGTGGTTTATCCTTTTGTGGATTTTGAGATACCTTCAGGGGTCTCAGGGTCCCTACTGAGTAGCTTATACTCACCCCTACACGGGCTTTTCCCGCACTACGTTGTGTTGGTTGCAGACGACGGACAACGTTGATCTTGGCTGAGGCTTGCAGAGCAGGACGGTACCTGGAGGTGGACCACTGGGCGGGACGTGCTCGGAGCGGACGGCGGGACCTGTGGAGCAGTGGAGCTATCTGTATCCACCCTTCAGGTGGGATTTCCAGTGGACATCTTGGCGTAGTGGATTTTACTTTACAGTTGTTGTTTTCCCTTTCGAGTTGTACTTTACATTCAGTTTGGGTTTGTATACTGGCCCATTTACCTTTCCTCACTTTCAGTTGTACTTTGTGTTTACTTTCCGCTTGCTTACTCTGTGGTGTTTGTTTTCATTACAAAGGCATTGCCTTCCCATTTTACCGCGATTTACGCCTTGGTGCTAGTCACCAGCCCCTGGCCTATGGAAGGTGGGCTTGGGGTAGTCACGACACGGGCCCCGAGGGCGGGTCGTGACAAATTGGTATCAGAGAAGTTCGGTTCTACCGCGAACTCTGATCTTTTCTATGTGAAGCAATAATGTTTAGCGTATTGAGTGTGGTTATCAGTCCAGGGAGTCCAGTGTGGGTGCGGCGGCCGACGTATCCGTACATCAAGACCCTGACTTATGATTTCCGACTTAATGCACGAAAACATTGATTGCGAGTGTGTTTCAAAGTTTTCTTTGTGATTACTTATATCAGCTCACCAGGTATACTGTTCTGACCGTGGAGCACCTATTTCTTTTTGAGGATGGCCCACGATGGCAGCCAGCTAGGGTTCCGAGAGTCGAGTGTAACGACAGCCCACCGAGCGACGATGCCTCGGTGCAGGGCCCTTTGTCAGCAGTGGCACTGGCGGTAGCTCTACCCGCCGAGCCCCCGATGCTTCCAGCACCCGCCGCTGACGATGCACGTCGCCTCAGCTCACTGCATGAGTTTCAGCGCCAGCGACCACCCAGGTTTCACGGGGAGACGGATCCCCAGGCAGCCGAGGACTGGCTGGAGGCAGTGGTACGTGTGTTTAGGCTAGTGAGGACACCAGCAGACCTCATGGTGATCCTCGCTGCGAGCCTACTACACGCAGCAGCAGGACGATGGTGGAGATTGATGTTCTAGGTGCACGATGAGGCATCTCTACTTTGGACGGACTTTGAGAGCCTCTTCCTCTCTGAGTTTGTCCCAGCCACCCTTCGTGCGGTGCGTATCCAGGAGCTTCGTCAGCTTCGGCAGGGCAGCATGACGGTCGCTCAGTACTTGGTGAGATTTACTGATCTCTTGCGCTACTCGACCGACATGGTACGGGACCCATTCTTCCGGGCCCGGACCTTCGAGCAGGGTTTGAGACACGAGATCAGGGCATCACTGATCTCCCACAGCATTCCGACTCAGACAGGAGTACTGGAGCGGGCCCTTGTGATCGAGAGCTTCCTTGCTGAGTCTACACAAGCGCAGCGACCCACCGCAGTGCGGCACGTGGCAGAGTCATCTGCAGCAGGCAGTCGATGGATGACTCAGGGGTCCAGACAGACCAGACCTTCGGGAAGATGACCTCAGGGCACTGGCTAAGCAGTGTGGGGCACACAGCGAGGAGCCAGTCTTTCGAGAGGCAGGCAGTGCTACTCGTGCGGCGGGCAGGGCCACATGGCTCGTGACTGCCCGACCCGCCATGCCGAGGAGCAGCAGACAGTTGAGGGACCACTGAGGCAGAGGCAGAGGGTCGACCGTGGCGGTCTACAGGGAGGAGGCGGACGAGGCAGAGGAGCTGGCCGAGAAGCAGGTGGTGGGCGACGCTTTGAGGCTCTACCACCACCAACACCAGGAGGTCCACCCCGACCACAGGGAGCTGGCGGGCAGAGATAGGCACAACTCCAAGCAGTAGAGGCCTACGACCACGGCGCACCCGAGATGATTCGAGGTACTATCTGTGTCTATTCCACCTTTGCTGCAGTTCTTATAGACACATGAGCGAGTCACTCTTTCATAGCAGCTGCCCTTGTTCGGAGCTCCGAGATTCCGACAGAGCCGTTGGCTCGATCCTTACGGCTAGAGACTCCTACGAAAGCATGTTCACCTTCACCGGCGAGAAGGGAGCCTTTGCAGCATATGATGGACTTCCACGGAGGAGAGGACATCCCATCACTCATCAGTTGGCTAGCCTCATCCTAGGAGCAGTTGACGTGCAGAGTCCTTGTTTTCCTGCAGTGGTGGATCGGTTTGCAGACGTTTTTCCCAAAGATGTTCCAGGGCTACCTCCTCGCAGAGAGGTAGAATTTTATATTGACTTATACCCCGAGACAGCCCCGATATCTACTCCAGCATATCGGATGGCCCCCGCCGAGCTTCGAGAGCTACGGGTACAGTTGGAGGACTTGCAGGGCAAGGGGTTCATCTGACCCAGTGTTTCACTCTGGGCTTCTCCGATATTGTTCGCCAAGAAGGCGTACGGGAGCTTGCGACTTTGTTTTGACTATTGTTGCCTGAACCAGGTGACAGTGTGGAACAAGTATCCGCTATCGAGGATTGATGACCTCTTTGATCAGCTCAAAGGAGCACGGTGGTTCTCGAAGATAGACATCAGGTCAGGCTATAATCAGCTCAGAGTCAAAGACGAGGATGTGCAGAAGACGGCCTTCAGATGCCGGTATGGCCACTATGAGTTCTTGGTTATGCCTTTCGGTGTAACCAATGCTCCAGCTGTGTTCATGGCTCTCATGAACATGATCTTTCAGCCATACCTCGATCGGTTTGTCGTGGTCTTCATCGACGACATTCTGATTTACTCTACGACTGAGGAGAAGAACGCCTATCACTTGTGAGTTATACTAGACACACTCCGAGAGCACCAGCTTTATGGTAATCTCTCGAAGTGCCAGTTCTGGATACGTGAGGTCCACTTCTTGGGACACGTTATCTCTGAGGTGGGAGTTGCAGTGGATCTCGTGAAGATTGAGGCTGTGTTAGCATGGTAACCACCCAGGAGCGTGACTGAGGATCGGAGTTTCTTGGGATTAGCTGGGTACTATTGGAGATTCGTTCCAGACTTCTCTAGAGTTGCGGCACCACTCACATCTTTGACGAAGAAGGGGAAACCCTTCGTGTGGTCAGACAGATGTCAGCAGAGCTTCCAGGAGCTGAGACAGAGATTGACTAGCGCACCTATCTTGAGGTTGCCTAAGGAGGGAGTAGGGAACGTAGTTTACGGCGACGCATCAGGGACCAGACTCGGATGTGTTCTGATGTAGGAGCGGGTAGTGATCGCCTATGGATCACGTCAGTTGAGGCCGCATGAGCAGAACTACGCTACCCATGACCTGGAGTTAGCAGCAGTGGTCTTCGCTCTGAAGACATGGCGACACTATCTGATGGGCGAGCGCTTTACAGTCCTTTCCGATCATCAGAGTCTCATGTTTATCTTCTCGCAGAAGGACCTGAACCTGAGACAGCGGCGATTGCTCGAGTTCCTCCAGGACTATGACTTTGAGATAGTCTATACTCCTGGGAAGGGGAACGTAGTAGCCGATGCCCTCAGCAGGGGGACGAGCATTCAACTACTTGAGGAGGCGACATAGCAGCTAGCCTCTTTGCAGATATCCTTCGTGGATAGAGATGGAGCAGCCTTCCTACAGTCTCTCACAGTCACCCCTCCTCTACTACAGCAGGTCAGAGAGGCACAGCGTGAGGACGACGACTGTGAGACACGGCGTGCATAGATATCCTCGGGACAGGCATCTGATGGTTTCTCCCTTGGAGCAGAGCACAACATCCTTTTCAGAGGACGTACCATGGTACCAGTCGCTTTGCGAGAGGAAGTGCTGAGAGAGTTTCACACTTCTCCTTTGGCGGTACATCCTGGAGTGGCGAAGATGTACCAGGACCTCAGACGACAGCACTGGTGGCAGGGCCTGAAGAAGGTTGTAGCAGAGTTCGTCTCTCGATGCCTCACCTACCAGCAGGTGAAGGCAGAGCATCAGGTACCAGTAGGCTTGGTACATCCCTTGGAGGTTCCGGAGTGGAAGTGGGATGGCATATCAATGGACTTCGTGACTGGACTTCCACGCACATCCAGAGGTCACGACTCCATCTGTGTGATTGTTGACCGACTCACCAAGTCGGCACACTTTTTACCCATTAGAGATCAGGGCTCAGTGGAGAGCTTCAGACATCTCTACATTCCAGAGATTGTGCGGCTACACGGCGTGCCATCATCTATCATCTTCGATCGAGATGCTCGCTTCACTTCCCAGCTTTGGAAGGGGTTACAGGAGGCGTTCGGGACGCAGCTACGTCTGAGCACAGCCTTTCACCCTCAGACGGATGGTCAGACAGAGAGGAAAATTCAGACTCTCGAGGACATGCTCCGCGCGTGTGTCCTCGACTTTGGTCGTAGTTGGGAGGACCTCCTACCCTTGGTGGAGTTTGCGTACAACAATAACTACCACTCCACCATCGGGATGGCACCATATGGGGCGTTGTACGGCCGACCTTGTAGATCTCCTTTGTGCTGGACAGACCCTGGGGAGTCAGCACTTGTGGGAACGGAGATGGTCCAGGGCACGACAGAAAAGGTCCAGGTCATCCAGGAGCGGATGAGGACAGCACGGAGCCGGCAGAAGTCATACGCTGACCGGAGGCGGAGGCCACTAGAGTTCAAGGATGGCTACCACGTCTTCTTGTGGGTCTCACCTCGACGTGGTATTCAGAGATTTGGCCGAGGCGGCAAGTTATCTCTGCGCTTCATCGGACCCTTCCAGATCCTCAGCAGGATTGGCGAGGTGGCTTATCGCCTGGCTTTACCACCTCAGTTGCACCGGGTGCACGACGTCATTCACGTATCTCAGCTAAGGAGATACGTGCACGACCCAACGCACATCATTGACCATGGGGAGCTTGACGTTGACGATAGGGTGACTTTTACGGAGGTCCCGGTGGAGATAGAGGATCGACAGAAGCGGGTCCTACATGGGAGATCGATTCCTCTTGTGTGCATCAGATGGCAGCACGGGAACCTCCAGGAGAGCACATGGGAGCGGGAGGCTCAGATGCGTGCTCAGTACCCTCATTTGTTTCCCTAGTTTTTGATGTAACTTTACGGGGACGTAAAGCCCTAAGGTGGGAGTAATGTAAAGACCCATAAAATTCGAGGGAAATTTTTTCTTAATTTTCTTTGGAATTTTACAAGAGTGCGGTTTCTGACGGCACCTGATTCCAAGGCCTGGTGTGCCCGGAATCAATTTCCGAAGTTTGGCTCGGGTACATTCAGTGAATGAATGAGCGGGAATTCTAACTTTTGATCTGGTGCTCGGAATTGAAATCTGAGGACACCGATGAACTCGCAGCGCCGGTTTTTGCTTAGGAACGCCTTTTGTCGGAGTTGCATTTTCCTAGGAGGAGTTTTTAATTTTTCTCGATGAAATGAAGAGTAAAATAAAATTGTGATACAATATTTATTTTATATCTTTAAAGTGGTTAAAATATTTTGTTGGAAGTTGGGTGGTTTAACCACCTAAGAGAGGATTAAGGTGAGGAGGGGCCCACCCGAGCCCCACCTTTTCAAATTCCCTAACTCCCCTATCGCCCTCTTAAAATCTTGATAACTTAACACTTAATTAATTACACAACTCATGTATAATTAATTAAGTGTTTTGTTTTAGAAATTTATGTTTTTGAAATGCTTGGCTTAGTAAATAAAATAAGGAGGGTCCTTATTTTATTTGGATTGTTGGGTGAGGTGTGGAAGAGCTTTGGAGAGAAGCTGAAGAAATCCTCCTCCATCTTCATCTCCTTCGTGGAAAAACGTGAAGAACGTCCACCGCCCACGAAGAACACCGATGATGACATCTTGACTCATCTTCTCCGATTGCTTCCTCCTCGACTTCTTCGTCTTCTAACCGACGTCACCGAAACGACGACCGCTTCCCACGACTACGTCAACGTGCGACTATCGAGGTAGGGGTTTACTTAAATATGATTATCGCGTTCCATGTTTTCTCCTTATAAATCTATTGTGGGATTGGGAAAAATGTTTGATGAGGATTGTAGGGAATTTTATTTAATTTACGTGTGATTCTTTTGAAACAAGGTTCAATTTTAATTAATTAAAAATTGTCCCATTTGGGTGTTGGTTATTCACGATTGTTAGCATCTAATGCGGAGGGCGCGGGCCGAACGAACATGGACCGACAACCCTCCGTAATTTTGTTTTTGGTGCATCGATTTGATAGTGATGAGGAATCGAATCCGAAATGGGAAAATGAGGTATCCGTTCCAAAGATCTCGATCCGAGAAAATCGCCGGCGAAGACCGCAAGTGGAACGGACCACCGGAGTGCGTCCGGTGGTCCGCGGAAGACGGCGGTCGCGCGTCGCTCTGGCGCGGCGGCGCCGGCGACCCGCGGCGGAGGCGCGCCGCCGGAGTAACCCACCGCGGCTAAGCCGCGGTGGTCAACAGGCGGCCGGCAAAGCCGGCCGCGGCGGTCCAATGGCTGGACCCTTTAGGGTCCCGCGTTTCGTTTTTCAGCCGGCCAAACGGCCGGACGTTTCTCGGAATTCCGAGGGATTAAACCCCCGGATGAAGGCGGAGTGCCCCCCCCCCCCCACGTGGGGGGGGGGGGCATTGTTTTGTAAAGCACGGGGGGCTGCGCCCCCCCGTTTCCTCGACCAGTGCTCGGCCAACCAGCCGAGCTGAGCGGCCGGGCCGCGCCGCCGGCCGGGCCGGGTCCAGCGGACCGGGTCGGATCCGGGTCGGGTCGACCCGGTTCGTGTTGACCCGATCCGGGCCGGATCCGGGTCGGGTCGACCCGGTTCGTGTCGACCCGATTCGGGTCGGACAAGGGGGGGTCGGGACGGGTCGGACCGGGCCTAGACCCCAGGTTTCGGACAGGTTTCGGTTTTTCACCCATATCTCGGGCTACGGACCTCCGATTGACGAACCGTCTGCGACAACACAATCCTTGGTTTGAGGCGGTCGTTTCGGTATATCTCGCTTAGGGTTTCAGAACACTTTGAGTTCTGCCGGGTTGATTCGTACACGAAACCAACCGGGCCTTCGGAGCGGAAACGCTCATATCTTGAGCTACGGACGTCCGAATGACGTGCCGTCAACTTTGTTGAGTTCCTCATAGTGAGACGGATCTTTTGGCATACTCCGCTCGAGGTTTGGATGCAGGTGGAGTACGGTCGGGTTGGATTTGCCTTAAAAACCAACGGGGCCCCTGGGACAACAAAGCCAATAACTCTCAGACGGGGCATCTGATCGACGCGCTGTCTTTTGCGTTGAGTTCCTGTTGACGATACTGAACTTTTGGATACATCAACTACGTACTTTGCGACAGTTGATGTATCAGCCTCTCGGCTCATGGAGCGAACCCCCCGTACGTGCTTGCTGTGTGCGGGAACCCTAGTGCTGGCTACGTTTGTTACTGCTACTGCTACTGCTATTGCTACTGTGACTGCGACTACGACAGTACAAAGATCCTGTGTGGATTCGACGACGACGACTACAACACTCATCGATCCTATGTGGATCAGTGCTACAGGTCCTGTGTTGGCCCGATCCTGTGTGGGTCCGATCCTGTGTGGGTCTTTGCGCTCAGCGGTCCTGTGTGAACCAGCGCCTACAGGTCCTGTGTGGGCCCGATCTTGTGTGGGTCTTTTGCGGGGGTTAGTTACCTATCGATCCTTCGTGGGTCCGATGAATTAGATGGATCAGATATCATCTTTATCGTCTTTCGAAGAATAATACCTGTGTGAGCTGAATCCTGTTGCATTCCTGTGTGGATTGTGTTGTGCTATCCTGTGTGGATTACGTTTTGCTTTCCTGTGTGGAATACGTTTAATTTCCTGTGTGGACTGAGTTGTACTTGGGCTTAGAGGTTGGAGCGTATTTGAAACTGATGACTTAGATATATGTATGGGCATATACCTAAGCAGTGTTGGTTGTTACTTCGTGATTGTACCTTTCTTTTGGTTTATCCTTTTTGGATTTTGAGAGACCTTAAGGGGTCTTGGGGTCCCTACTGAGTAGCTTATACTCACCCCTGCACGGGCTTTGCCCGCACTACGTTGTGTTGGTTGCAGACGACGGACAGCGTTGATCTTGGCTGAGGCTTGCAGAGCAGGACGGTACCTGGAGGTGGACCACTGGGCGGGACGTGCTCGGAGTGGACGGCGGGACCCATGGAGCAGTGGAGCTATCTGTACCCACCCTTCAGGTGGGATTTCCAGTGGACAGCTTGGTGTAGCGGCTTTTACATTACAGTTGCTGTTTTCCCTTTCGAGTTGTACTTTACATTCAGTTTGGGTTTGTATACTGGCCCATTTACCTTTCCGCACTTTCAGTTGTACTCTGTGTTTACTTTCCGCTTGCTTACTCTGTGGTGTTTGTTTGCTTTACACAGGAAATGCCTTCCCATTTTACCGAGATTTACGCCTTGGTGCTAGTCGCCAGCCCCTGGCCTATGGAAGGCGGGCTTGGGGTAGTCACGGCACGGGCCCCGAGGGCGGGTCGTGACAAAGTAATTATTATAAAATTATCTATGGGAGGTTGTAATGAGATCCAATGAGAATTTATATTGATGGGGGAGAATGGTATAGTGAAATATTAATGATGTGTAAAAAATAATTAATGATATATTCATTTAAAAAACATTAGAGAAGTATTTTGTGAAAAAAAATTATGACGAAAATAATCAATGGGAACCATAGTTTTAAATTTATCTGACATGCCATTATTATGAATATCACCTTGTAATAAGTTTACAATATATGTAAATAACGTAATGTTGGTCACTAGATATGTTGTTTCATTAAAAATTACTGATTTCATCATGATAGTTTCGAAACTATTGGTTCATCCACCAAATGTATCTCAAGTTCCCATGGTGTTGCATGTATCTCTCTTGACAATGTAAATACCAGATACTTCATATGTGTTGATCATAGAATTAATACTACTCTATCAAAATCAATTTTACTTGGAACAAGGTATCAAAATCATTGATATGTGAGACAACTTGTTTTAGAACCAGACAACAGACCTATTATATGTTTTATGGTGAAACCATAATTTTTTTGAAGCCTACATGGTATCCCAAGGATGTGAATACGGATATGTCTATAACGTACTTTGAATACGAGGGATGCAATATAAAGGATGATAATGTAAAAAGATTTTTAGAATTTAACACCAGATTATTTTATAATATATTTTTATTTTTGATGACTTGTATTCAATGATATATTTCTAAACCTGAGACACGTATTTTAAATAAATCTTGATATAATATCTAATTATTATTTGATATTATATTTATATTTTAGAAGTGTCATTGTAGGTTTGTGGTCACACAACATTATGAGGTGTGAATTTTTTAGGGAATATTTTATATCGTTATAGAGGATGAATAAATTAGTGATCAAAGGGATAAACCAAGATTAATTTTGTGTAAATTTCTTTAAGATGAATTTTTAGAATTTAATGCAAGAAAGGAGGGAGAATTAAAAATTAGGAGAAGGATGGAGGCATGATATATTCCAACCATGGATCAATTCTAGAACCGAATAGCTAGTGTATTAGGATATAACCTTATGCTCTTTTTTAGATCACTATCCAGCTGATGATCATACATTATCTAGATGGAGGTCCACTAACTAGCATATGGATCCTGAGTAGTTATATGGTGTGAAATTTGGATAAACCATTATGAACTTTTATTTTTTGTCAAATTGGACATCGATCCCTTATTGAGATTAACAATACATTAATAACTTTTGGGGAGTCATTCAGCTATGATATCCTCTTTTCATCCCTTATTGAGTCTCTTTTGACATAGTATGGACGTCGATTATTAATAATTGGTGAATACAAGTGAGATCCTCTTTTAAACATAGGTATTGGCACCCTCATCCTCATGTTGTGGAAGATCATTCTTCTATTCACAATGTACTATTCCTCTTTGTATTACTAATCCCTTCAGAATACATAATTTATAAATTTTATTAACATCATATTCCTTCTTGATCATATTTGAAAAAAAATTCATTCCAAATAGATAATTTTTTAAACATTCCACAAAATCATTGTGGAATTGTTCATGGGAAGTGGGGGTTTTGATTTCTAAGGCTATAGGGGACAATGATAATTAATTCATGTATATTTTATATTTTCATTTAAGTTTATATTCCATGGAATTTTCTTTTAGTTATTTTTTAAAAATTATGAAGAATGTTCCATTGTATAATTGAATTGAATTGTCTCTTTTCCTTTACTTATGATTCTATGTGTGTTGATAGTTGACTTAATGTCATTAGAGTACATTGTGGGAAATGTACAAATTAAATTGGGATTTCATAATAGTTATTTAATTAATTATATTTTTGTTATAATTAATTAAATTCGAAAAATCATGATTTTATTAGATCCTCATGAATGTATATAAAGAACAAAAAAACATGGATGGATCTAAAAAATATATTTAGATAATTGGATGGTAGTTGATTCTATTTTATGGTGTGGACCCTCATGTACTCTTACACATGTTTTGGTAAATATTTTTTTTGAGTAATGGACGAGGTTTTCCACTTTGGGGTAACTTCCACTAATTCGTAATTTTATTTTATTTTATTTGATGAATTAATTAGTATATTCTATATAGGTCTAATGAATGTGGAGGAACCATGAGAAATTTAATTATTATACTTTGGTTATTTTGTGAAATTATTATTATTCATATAATATTCCACAATCTAAGTAATAAAAATCAATAAATTTTGATCTTATGGAAAAAAAATCTTTTTATTTAGCTAGAATGTATTTCTTCCATGTACATTGTTTGAATAAAAAAAGTCATTAATTTTTTTAATCGTCTATGATGATTCATTATTTAATTTTTTCCCATTTTTTTCTTTTTAAAAAAATGATTAAATGAATATTTTTATCATTTTATAAATGATTAAAATTTTAATATATTTTTTATAGAATATCTGTTTTAATGTAATATATATACATAACTTTTTGAACATCATGATTAATCATTACTTTAATGATCTATTCCAATATTACACATTCCATTATAAATAAAATGATTTTTAAAATATTTTTATTATATTTAAATTATAAATAAGTTATTTCAATTTCATGTGGGTAATTTCATCATGAAATGTTCTCGTGATCATTTTAATGTATTTTCATTTTTTTTCGAAATTCACAGATTGATATTATTATTACATGGATATAATGTAATGTTTCCATCAAATATATTTCATTGGATTACTTATGATTATTATGATTGGGGAATTTATTGTATACAATATAGTAGTTCTATAAAACAGGTCAAATATTTTTTATATTTTCTTCCTATTTATAAATCAACACCTTGGAAAAGAGCCTAATAGTATGATTATGATTTTTTGGAATAATTACTTGATGGTATGATTCTGATGTCCAAAATTATTCATTTTATCATTCAGAATCCATTTATTTTTGTCTATTTAATTATTTTTATTCTCATGTAATCTATACATATATTTTCCTTTATGGATATATTTATATTGAAATTTTTATTATTGTTTATTGGTGATTTATTTTCCATTCCATAATGTTTATGTTATATCAAACATTGCATGGAACCATTAGATTTTATTTGATCCCAACCTCTTTTTTTTCCTTTCCCAATGATTCATGGAGAGTTACTATGTTTGATATCCATTAAATTTCAAGTAGTAAAAATAATTTTACAAAAAAAAATACTATGTTTTATTTTATGTTTTCGTGTGTCATTTGAGATTCATGAATGTATCTATTGTTTCATAACTAACAAACTGTTTAACCCCTATGTATTTGATACATTGTTTGTAGTTCTAATAAAATAATGTAATTATATTCTCTATGCTTATATGGTTAAGGTTATTACAATTTGAATTTATGAAACTATTGTATGATCATTTGGGACTTGATTTATGAAAATCTAAATTTTAAAATATTACCTTATGATATATTATAGGGATAAGTCATTGTATAAGATAATATGATGAATTTTTGCAAATTACTCCTTGTGTATATCTAATAGAAAATACATTAATTTCAGGATATTGAAAAGTATCAATGACTATAAAATAGATTCACATATGGTTATCAACTCTAAAAGATAAAGATTTGTAATTAATACAATTGTTACTGGTGTATGATGTGTGGTAATGAGACTGAAAACTTTTCTTCATAGTCATAGTGGTATACACGTGTCTTAATTTACAGTTTCATTAAGATCCACTTTGATGAATGAGAAGATATAACAAATGGAATCTTATAATTAACACCCATAATGAATTTGAAGATAGAACCTATGTGAACTTATTATAATGCCCATATATTTTTTAAAATATATCTTTTAAGTAAATTTAACTTCAACAATATTTTTTTTATATGAAGCAATAATTTTTAATGAAAAATGAAATAATATTGAATTACTACAATTAAATATGATAGTTATCCCCTATTTAATGGAGATGAAGGTATTAATGAGATTAAATAAATTATGAAAATATTTTTTTTTAAAATTTATATAAAATTTTTTCTTTTGTGATTAATTATTTATAAATGAAAACATAAACCATTTTAAAATAAATAATTTTTCATTTGTGATTAATTTTTCTTTTGTGGTTGTAATTCCAATTTAGGGAGTTGTCAATCTGCCTTCACATGATGAAATACTAGGCACCTTGAAATATAATCAGCAATCTCAGTTTTCCTATTATCCCACCAATAATGATCCCGAAGGTCCATATAAATTTTTGTGCTTGTAGGATGTATAGAGAAAGTAGAGCTATGATCTTCACACATCAACTAATTCTTTATTTCTGGAATAGATGGAATACATAGTCTAATAAGAAATTTCAGTACACCTTCTTGATCATAAATGAACTCATGATACTTCCCATCCTTTACAACCTCAAAATTCTTCTTTAACAAAGGATCTTCTTTATGAATATTCTTGATCTTACCTAGTAATGATGGCTACAAAATCATTTCGTTTAGGTTGGATGATGATCCATCCCTTATAATTCCCATGTCCAGCTCTACTTTGACATTGATCAAATGATCTCTTTGAATCCACATCATGGAAATAACAATTGGTTATTTCTTACTTAATTCATAAGTAAATTGTTTTAATCATCTATGATGATAATTAATTGAACCTTCATAATCATTGAGAAGTTCCAACCACCTCTTCTGCCATAGTTTCAATTCCTTTTCTATGAAAATATACATCAAACATTGATGGTCTATGTATATATCAAATTTCACCCCATAATGATAGTGCATCAATAAATTTAGAGAAAAAAAAGACTGTATCCATCTCTAGATCATGTGTTTGATAGTTCTTCTCATGAGTCTTCAACTGTCGAGATGCATAAGAAATGACATTGTCATTTTCCATGAGGATGCACCCAATCCCTTTCAGAGAAGCATCACTAAAAATAAAAAATCCTTCTCTAAATGAGGGCATAGATAACACGATTGTGGTAACCAATCTCTCCATCATATATTAGAAACATTACTCAAACTCCATTGTCCATATGAAAATTAACCCTTTTCAAGTTAACTTGGTTAATGTATTAAAAAGTCATGAAAGTTTACCACAAACCTTGTATAATATCCTATTATAAAAGGAAACATCACATCTCAGTTATTATTGTATTTTCAATCCACTCTTCTAGAAATTCTGTCTTTGCAGGGTCAACTAAGATTACTTCATTTGTATCAATGTGCCACAAGAAATAAACTTGTTGTAAATAGAGTTCACATTTAGTAAACTCTCTAAAAATCATCCCCTTCCATAGAGTTTTTCAAATAATTCTTATATAATATTCATGATCCTTGTGACTTTTGAAATATTTCATAATATCATCAATAACAAATACCATAATGTTATAAAGGTTTTCCTTAATGAATTTATTCATAAAATCTATAAAAGTAGTAGGTTCATTAGTTATCTGAAGGGAATAACCACAAACTTATAATGCCCATATCTTCATCGGAAGGCAGTTTTCATAATATCTTCATTATTCACCCTCAATTGATAAAAACCAGATTAAATATCAATCTTAGTGATGAATTGATCCTCATGAAGTTAGGAAAACAAGTAATCAATTCATGGAATGTGGTATTTTTTCACCACTTTGATCCCACTCATTTCTATAAAATCAGTGCATATTCTCATGGATCCATCCTTCTTCTTCCCAAAGTGAACTAGTACTCCCCATGGAGACACACTCGGTCAGAAAAAATACTTCTCCAAAAGTTCATGGTGTTTTTTCTTTAACTCCTCCATCTCAACATTTCCTATCCTATACAGGGTCTTTGATATAATATGGGATCCAGGTATGAGTTCAATGGATAACTCTACCTATGTTTTTGGGGGAGGTACGGGTAACTCCTCTAGAAATATTTCGACTTATTCCAGGATGATAGGGAAATTTTATTTCATCAAACTACCTTTTCTTCTTCTTATTCACTGATAAACTCTTTTAATAAGGATATAAGAGGTTCTTCTAGAAAACGATCAGGTTGATATATCTCTCCCAAGAAGATAATAATATTTTTTTCATTCAATACTCATGAAATTTCCTTTCTTCTATATTTGATCTTTGAATTATACTTTGAGATCCTATTCATCTCTAGTATAATGTCAAATTATATCATGGGAATGAATACTAGATTTGAGATTATATTTTTTGTTCAAAAGTAAATACAATAGTTTATAAACACTGATAACGCTTGGACAATCCCACTAAGAGTCATGACTAATTACTCTTCATTTAGAAAATTAGTGGTTGATTCTAAATTCATTACAAACATATATGAAATAATTGAATTTGTAGAACCATTTTATAATAAAGAACATGATATCTTGGAGATAACAACATGTGTATCTTCCACCACATTATTTGGTGTTTCAACTTTAGCCGTTGTTATTGGAAAAGTACGACCTCGTTCCCTCGGTCATTATTGAGGCTGTTGGTGATTCCCGTCCACTACCCTCAGATTTGGACCGTGATTCGATACATACCCATGTTTTCTACACATATAGCATTGGAAATAATGTAGGGCATGAACTGACTTCCCCTTGTCATTGGTGATTGGAAGTTGTTGCTTCACCTCACTACAACAATTATGCAAAATTTGTCCATCTCTACCACACTTGTATCACATCCCTCTCTTGAGAAGGTAGTTCCCCAAATTTTTGTTCCCACATTTATTACACGTGGGATGTTGTACCTGCTTTCCTCCTCTTACCGAATCAATGATACACCCTATACATCTCTCCATCCGTCTTTTCTTTTCATTGGATTTATGAGACCACTGCGTCCCACCAAACTCCAGTTCAAATTTTATCACACATCACATGATCTCCTCATGGATTTCATAATCATGGTTGGATAGATTTTTCCTCATAAGATCTCTCAGTACACAGAAGAATGTATCAACCTTACAATATGGATCCATGACAAAGCTATAGGTGTAACATGAAAGCCTTGTGATGTTTATCTTGTAACTCCCCATGGATTAATTTTCCTTCTGCTTCTACTCAACAAACTCCTCCATTATTTTTATCATCGATCTAGGGAAATACTTTTTCAATAATATCCATCAAAACACTTACCACTCCATAGCCTAATCATCCACTATTGGAATTGTGTTTTTAATCATTTCCCACCACTGATCAGCTTCTCCCTCTATGTGATAAATATCCAAGGTAGCCTTCTCTTGTTTAGAATAGCGGGGCACAAATATGATCATCTCGATAGAGCTGATCCAAAGTTCATCAACCAATGGGCTGGTAGTTACATTAATGGTTTTTGGTAGTTAACATATAATGTATTGAACAGAAAGTTGTGTGCATTCATGGTGAGATCATTTTATCATCATTATTCATGTTATTTAACATAACACGAGTCAGTTGGTTCATCATTCTCATGACAGATTTCATCCCGACTTCCATCAGAGGGTCGTCAGTGCATGGTCCATTGCTGTCACAATTTGAACGGTTCTTTCTATTTCCAACCATTTTCAAAAATAATAATACCTTAGTGAGAAGACTATGTAATTTATTAATATTTTAACTATAAATTATTTTATGTCTTCAAACATCATTCTTTAAATAATGAAATTTATTTATAAATCCTTCATAATGATTCATAGAAAGATTATGATTAACAAATCATATCCCCTGGGAGTGTCATAAACAAATGTTTTTCAAGGCTCGTTGTCATGTACCAGGATACCCCTGGTCATGCCTGAAACTCTTTACTAGATATTTCATTCCTAGGTACATCTGTGCCAGAGCCACCTTTACCTTCACGTATCTAAAAATGGATGTATTTTCTTGGTAAACAACTTTCACAATACTCACCAAAATATCTATAAGTGTTCCAATTTTTACACTTTTCTATTGGGTTCTTCCTAATGTTTTACTAGGATATTTTCTATAAATAACTTATCTTTCATTTGATACCAAATATGGCATCCCACATTTTTATTATATATGTTTTAATTACATTTTACAAACAGAGGATCATTAAAGTCTAGTGTGTTGGAGATCCGGAACAATTAAATATAAAATAATAAAACACTATTTTAAATATCCTTGAAAATATTCATGAAAATTTCATCCTATGTACAATTCCTGCATCTAATAACATGGATCAAAAATCAAAGGAAAGCATGAGTTGAAGGCCCAGTAAGGGCAAACAAGGTAATCAATTTAGTTTCTATGTCCATAAGAACTTTATAAAACCATAAGGACAATAGAAACGAATGTATGGGAATATAACTATGAAAAGTACATTAAAAATAACGTGAATATTTTTCATAAATGTTTAATTTATACATTCATGAACATATTTCCTTGGTTAATCCCGATGGTGTCATTAAAAATTACCCAGGTTATTCAGCAAGGTATCGTGAAGCATGTCTTCTATAGAGATTAATTAATTACACATTGCAATGGAGTGCTATTAGGGAGCACCATTAATATGAAATTATTTTCATGTGATCCACATATATCATAATTAACCATTTCATAAATAACCCATATAGAATAAAATAAATGGGTTTCATTTCAAAATTGCGACATTTTAAAATTTCTTAAAAACATGATCGTTACATCATTTATATCCCATGGAAAGGGAGTGAGGGATATATGAATGTTAATTCCAGAATCACATAGATAAAAAATTTAATGAAGAATAATCCTTCAAATGAAAATATATTTTGGTATTCACATAAATTATACAAGGTAATTTCATTATAAATAGATAGAGATAATGATACAAAAAGTTTACAGCATAACAATTATATAACATGGTTTTAGAAAACATTAAGAAGAGAGAGGTCAAGAGTCACAAAATCATAAAAAACTCAATATAAGTTTGGGTACAGAAAAAAATAGAGAAGTTAATTTTATAGATATTTTAAGGAAATACCATATGAAAATGAAAATAAAAGGAAAAGAGAAGATGTGATTTCTTTTAAGAAAATTCTGCAGCCTAACAGGGTCACTTAAATATTCTTGAAAATCAATTGATGGGTGAGGAAATGGTCTCTCATAAATTGAAAATGTAATGGAATGTATGAATGATATATAATAACATACCAACACATAATAAAATAGAAACTAGAAAACATAACATAATGGAAGTCATGATATAAAAGAGGAGGGTGAATGCCTTGAAAATTAATATAGAAATCATGAATTTTGGGACCTTAAGGGGCTTGAGGGAATCTAGGGAAGACTCATTGGGACGTAAAATTAATATACATTCGTTGAGGAGGATTTTGGAATGAAATTAATGAAGGAATGGATAGGTATTTATATGAAATGTGATGGAATAAATTATTAATTTCCAAGGGACACCTCATCGTTGGTATTTGAAAAACCCTTGGCTTTCCCATAGTATTTGTGAATGATATTGGATACTTGGGACACCTCATATAATATAATACTACTCATAACTCTACCAGAATAATTACATCATTATTATATAATTACTGATATCATTAAACACCCGAAATTCAAAACTGTATTTGTACTATTCAACGAAAATTCAACTATTTCAAAAAAATCTAAAAAATTCATAATAACCTAATATCGATGCTCTAAATTCAAAAATGATCCCTATTTTACAAAAAAAAATTATCTAAATATTATTAATTTAATTTTTAAATAAAATCATTATTTATTAAATAAACTTCTCTAAAACATTAACATGTATTGTAACACCATAAAAAAGTAATCAATGTCCCATAAAATTATCTAATAACCATAATAGAAAAAAATATGATTAAATTTTATGAAAATAAATTTCCATTTTTAATTATTGAATTAATTATTAAAATTTAAATAAAATATTTATAAAAAAATTACAAAATCCTATAATATGATCATTTTTTTCACGTATAAGATGTCTAAATTATACTTATACATTCATGGGTGATGATTTTATTTTTTTCGATTTACTATTTATTAATATTAATTAGTATTCATGAGGGTATATTACTATTAATAATTTACTATTCACTAAATATTATATTGATCTTATTAGACTCTAATTTTATTACTAGAAGTAACTGTAGATGACCATTTTTTGAAAAAAAAATTACATTATTAAATATTTAAAGGTTACTTAAAAAATTTAAATTAACTTTTTAAAAAATTAATTATTAATATTTAACTATAAATTCATCTGAAATTTATCTGGATATTTGAAATTCAGCAAAATTTCCATAATAATAAAAAAAATTATTTATACAAATGTTTTACGTAAGAAACTATGTATGTGTTACATATCCCCTTATAAAACCTACATAGGTCCTAAGTGTTAGGTGTGCTATAGTGAAAGAATCATGGGGAGGATCAAACAACACTTCCTGAGTGGAGATTTATATCAACTTGAACTTCTCCCTTAGGCTATTCTGTTCATGCTTCCCATGTTGATGTTTTTCCAAGCCTTGGTCAAGAGTAAAGACAAGTGATGCTACCTCTTTCATAATCATTGACATATGGGTTTAGTATGTCCCGAGTCTACTGGATGATTCCATCAGTTCTTCTTTCTGTATAAATTAACCAAGATCAATTGTATTTATAAGAAATAATTTTAATGTTAAGAGTTTAGTTTCCAATGGTCATATTGACCAATGTTCATATAAAAGTCGTAACCCAACAGTCTCATTTAATTATACTCACATCATTAATTAATGAATAATTTTTTTTACTATAAAATAAAATAACGCACAAATTTAGGAAAATAATATTATTAAAATTTTTGGGTCATTACATAAATATTATATTAGAATACATCCATTGAATTAGAAGTCATTTTATATCAAATGAATCCTCAAACTAAATAATTGTTTGAAACTAATCAATGAAATATCATCATTTATATTATTTTAGTGAATAATTCTATTTTCATTCTCAAATAAATTTATTTCTGCCTCCAATGATATTGGAAATAAAATGAAATTATAAATATCCACTTACAAATTAATAGAACAATGAAATCGCTAATATTTCATTGTGATTAGTTTGATGAAAATTGAAGAATTTATTTAATATTAAATGTGGGCATCACATATAAGGACACAAAATATATATAAAGACTTTTCAAAGTTATTGTATAAATTAATGGGAGAATTTATAAATAAAAATCAAAAAACATCTTCATTAATAACCGATAATGAATAACAACAATTACACATTGGAATAAAATTAAAAATCATTCACGGAATTATAACTACATTACCTAGAAACAAAATACCATGGAATGATTAAATATTGAATAAATATTGATCCTGGTTAGTCCTAAGAGAAAGAATAAGGAAATAAAATCATTATGAAATTTAAATAGTGAGATAGTGTGGAATATAGGATTACAAACAAATTGAATGACCTCAAAATATCCCCTCAAATCATATGAGGGAGAGTGAGGATCAAAGGAGGAGGAGGAAGGATAACTAACATAAGATATATTAAAATAAGAAACATAATTTGTGGGATGATGAGTGTAATAAAAATAAAATTGGATTTGGTGTACAATGGTAAATTCATAAACCTTCAAAAAATTGATAATGAATCACTACATCTTGGAGACTAGCCCCGTGATGTTGTGAGCTCCGATAAAACCTAGAACACCTTGCCACAATTGGACGACCACATATGATTCATAGGTTTTTTTTATTTATTTCACTCATAAAATGTGTACAATAAAACAATATGGAGATCCACATGGTTATTAATAAATAGTGACTATAAATCGACCATGAAATGATAAATTCCATTTTTATACCTCGATACGCAAACCCCCGAAATATCAATTAAAAAAAACCAATAAATTTTGATCCTCTTTGTTTCACAAATGGAAAAAAATGATGGAAAATCATTTGGAAATTCCAATTTTATAGGTTTGATCCCTATATTGTCAAATGAAACCAACACCACACCAGTTCGGTAAATTCACTACTATGTGGAGAGGTCACCCACACATTAAATCAATGAAAACACCAGAAAAATTTTAAATTAACAAATTTTTAATTAATATAACATTCCACACTGAAATGTGTATGTTGAAATTTTATCTTCCATTCCAATTTCAACAAAAAAAATACTTTTTTAATGTTCAATGAAATGGAGGGAGTATAGCCTATGTGCTATAAAATATAGGAGATGGGTGGGTCAAGAACAAACTATAGAAAACTGTTTGCGAAATGCAATACTATAGTCATATTTTTTCTTATAAAAATCATAATAATCCTCATAAATCAGTATGAAACCCCAAGAATAACCACATTAAAAACCATCTCACATACAGATATATGATAACAATATTCAATCGTAGGTTTCTTTAGAATTTAGAGTTCATTTAAATAGATGAGGTAAAAGTTATAAAAACACAAGTGTGTTGATATCATCCAAAAACCACACTTATATAAATATTCATATAACTAAAGTATCCCCACCAAACAAATAATACCATAATAATGAACCAACATATATTTCTTTTAAATAAACACCAACCTTTAGAACACCAAATGGTCAGAACAATCATTCATTATCGTGAAAAAAACAAAACGAACATGTTATGTTACTAAAAGGAATTATAATCAATATTATATCCATAAGCCCATAAAAAAAGAGAAATAAATCCCATATATAACATAATAAATCCATAAAAAAACAAATTCAAAAAATACAATATCACAAAATAACATATATCTATTATTATGAATAAGGATGAAAAAAATGTTTACCTAGGACCTTGCTCATGGAACAACATCTCATGACAAACCTAGTCAAAATATAAAAAATAGAAGATTGTTCATAAACCTAATTAGAATTTTACTACTCCTAGTCACATGAGAATCTATCAAAGGTTTTAACCATATTAAATCCATCAAATCCGAAACCCATCACATAGCTATAATATCGTAAGAAATTCATCAAATATTACTAATAAACAAGAAATTAATATATCTTACATCATATTAAAAAAATAATTTGAAACACCGAAGAATAATTAAAATAAGTATTACCTCAAAACCCCCAAGTGGTCTTTCTCCAATATAAAAAAAGGACTAGAGTGAATCAGATTTCCTTTTTAAGGTCAAATGTATTGTAAGAACCCTAATACACAAATCTATTTATAGTCTAAATATAGTTAAGAGTTATATGGGGCAGACATAAATAATGAAAGGAATCACCAAATTGGAAATTAATAAGAATTTTAAATCCATGATTCATGAATACATTTATTTGCGTCATAATATAAATAAGAAAAATAATGAGATCAATAAATATATTCTTCATATATAAAACAATAAAATCGATGTTAAAACCAAGATATAAATTTATATTAAAAAGTCACTGAAAAATATGTTAAGAAACATTATGATATAATCCACATTCTTATTTAAATATTAGAAAAAAACTATTTAAAAAAAGAAATAAATATAAAAAAATAAACATTCCATTCAATGATTCATCCTCATTCCAAAAATTATTTGAATTTAAATTTTCTAATTCATAGGAATCTGACAATCCAATTTTACATTCCAAGACATCTATTTAATTTCATAATTTTTTTTATAAAACATCAATTCAATTTGAAATACAAATTAAATACATTTTAAATTATGTTATTAAGAAAAAATACCATATATCTCAATATGGAATCAAAAGGACTTATATAATTTTTCACATTCCATTCTGAAATAGTTCAGGAATATCATAATGAAATCATGAACATATAATAAAGTGTCATGAAAAAATGATATTTTTGTAAATAACAATAAATATCAATTTTTAAAAATAGTTTATAAAATCATAATTTTTCATATAAAAAATTATTAAATAAAATGTAAAGAAAAAACATATAAAATTATTAATTAGAAAGGTATCAACACATAAAAAAATTTGTATTCACTGGAAATAAATATATAAATCAGTTAGTATCAATTTGACATTGAAATGAAGTGAAAAATAAAAAAATAATATAAATGAAATGTATAACCTATTGTAATGGTTTGAAAAAAATTGATATTCATATAGAAAATCATTGAATTTTTTGTAACAAATCATCTGTTCTCCAAATAGGTTTTCCAGCCATGAGTGCTAACCATTAACCATAGATTCATCCACTGTATTCATCCAAATAATCACGAAAATTCTCAATATATATAATTTCACTCAATGTGGAACAAAATTTATCAATCATGGTAAAAAAAAATTAATAATATTTAATTTCATATTCGGGATTCAAATGTTTAGTCCTGGTGGTAACCCATGGTTTTTTACCAAAATGAAATGGGAAGACTCTACCTACACATACCTATTGAGATCTAATATTACATTATCAAAAACAATAATCCCCCCAAATAAAAAAATGTATCTCAATGATCATAGAACAATTTAAAAACTTCTCCATGATACGATTTTTAATGACCCCACACTGGATGATCTAAAAATTTACCCATCAAACAGATAATCTTGAAGAGAATTCTCAATCTACATTGACATGCTACTAATTAATTGGTATTATAAATGAACACATGAGAATAGTTTCACATTTATATAATAATAATAATAACAATAACAGTAATTGTAATAATAAATAAACATGGTATATGAAACATTCTAGTCATTGAGTTATTTAAAATTATAATTTTCTATAAATACTAACATGTTTTATATCTTGGTTCACACTCAACAGTGATCCAAAAAAAATCATGGTACAATAAATACACATAAAAATATATCATCATGATTTTTGTGAAAAAATATTGGTTAAAAAAATTATTATATTTTTATAAAATAAAATAATGTTTATTATGCATACTAATGAAACATCCCGCCACTCGTTATTAGAATATGAAGAAGATATTGGATATTACTGGGCCTGTTTTGATATCTTCATGAAACAAAATATAGGAAATAAATTCCAAGGGCTTCACAAACAAATGGGTGAAAATATTCCCATTAAAAATAATAAAACCAAACAAAATAATGTTAACCAATCAAACCATAATATTATACATGAGAATAATCTAACAAAACACAATTTAAAAAAACAATACCAAAAGGAATAATAGTAAAAAGTAGAAACCAAGAACAACATCATTATCAAAGTATAAGAAGAATCCAAAACCATCAAAACTCCAATGACTCTAAATACACAAAGAAAAAAACTCCCTACATGATACACGATCCAATAACATACCCAGTAAAATGTATCAAGATGAATCACTAGATTCATCAGAAAGTATCACTTTAACAATGTCTCCATAAAAAATATTTACAATCTCACCAACGTGAACAAGAAGAAGTAGATGTTAAAACTCTATTGGTTTAACCACAATGACTACCAAACTCACTAAAATTGGATAATTCAATTTATAACATTAATATATATTAAAATATAAAACATAATATATAATAAAATTATTAATTTATATCAAAACCATGTAGTTCCATAGAAATCATCCAAACTATTATTTAAATTCCATTTCACTGAAAAATATTTTCATACCTCTTTCCATCACACAAATCAAATATTTTGTGTAACCATGGTCCTCCCCATACTCATGATTTGTGATTCATACCTTCCCTAGTTTGTTCCATGGTCAACCATTATAATAAGGTAAATTTCAAAACCTTATCCATCACATTTTTGAGGAGGGAAACTTCATAAACTTATTCTTCCCAACTTAATATGAATATATTCAAACCATATATTCCAGATTCCATTCCAATCAATTTTTACAAATTCACTTTGGTAAAAAAATTCTTTTATAGAAAAAATTATCAACTAATTTTTTATGCCTGAAATGAAAATCCCAATTTTAAAATCATCATTTTTAAATTATATACCCAATTTCACATTCAGAAAAAAAAAATTCTACGACTTCCCAAAAATTAAATAAAGAGGTTTTTCAATTAAATTTTATATTTATAATTTAAAATTTAAATCATGAAAGTCAATAATATTGAAATAAATCCTGAAATGCTTAACTAATATAATTCAATAGTAAATGAACCATCCTCACACATTTTAGAGAAAATTATTAATGTGACAACACTCCAACATAAGTGGATTTAATCTTCAAAAACCCTACTTAAATATGGTTTCATGTCAAGAAAATATCAATATGATTAGTATAAGAATTGAAAAATTTTTAATGGAGTAGATCCATGATCCTATGAGAGTTCAATAAATCAATACAATGAAAGCAATGATGAATGTGAAATAAAAACAGAATACATGCCTTTAATTCCCTAAGAACCACCAACAGATCACTACTGGATGAAGATGGAGGTTATCTATAGCCAACAAAAGAAGTGGAAACTATGTTAGGGCTAGATTTTGGAAAACATATCATTATGTTGAACCAATTAAGATCAATAAATTTTATATTGAAATTTTCAAAGTGTATCATTCGGGAGAATGGGTAGGAAAATAGTACACTAACCATCAACTAATAACTCCCCCAAAACAGCCCATATATGGTTTATTTAAATAGATAAGAAAAATAACCATTAATTATACTAATCCTGACTATCCAATATCAAATGTTTTTTCATTGTAATCATCAAATTTTGGAAAAAATGGCCTAAATGTGTTCTTACCCAGAGCCCACTATTTTATTTTCTTAACATCCAAGTAGGTGTTGAATTATTTCTCCTTACCATTCTAAAACTGAGTACCACTAGAAAATAATACAAAAAATGCATTTTTAAGACCATGAATATGTCTTTATCATCGTTGGAATAGTTTTGATTGCCACAGTAGGGTTAAAAGGATTGAATTTTAGTAGTGATGAAATAAAAATATTTAGTATCACATTTATTATTGTTTATAAAGGGGGACAATGTAGTGTGATGCTACAGAATAGTACAACACACTAAATAGGGCATGCGATGAGATGTAACAAATAAAAACATCATAAAAAGTAGTAGTAGAAGATTGAAAAATTAGCAAAAAATACATAATTTAAATGAAGTAAAACATTAAACATAAATACTTGAAAAAACTAATTTATTGTAATTTCGTTTTCATTAAAAAATCATTGACTTCTTTGAAATAAAATTTTTATTGAAGTTATATCGGTATCACCATGAGCCATGATGAGCTGTTGATGATTCATACACGTTAATAATGACATATCATTCATCTTATAAATATATCAAAACAATTTGAATGTTTTTCATCGATTTGAGTATATGGGTTGTTTTTAACTAACATTAAAGTTAATCATGAATAAAAGGACACAAATCAAGTAATACCTATCACAACATGTGTCAAATAGAGATGTGTATAATGAATAAATGTCTCGTTATTATAAAGTATCAAAAAAATAAAAACAAATTTTATCAATTTTGATTAATACACTGATGTTTTTTACTAAAATTTAAATTTTAATAAGAAACATGATGTTTAATAAATATAGGTTGAATTGTGTTAGTGTTTGATATGAGACTATTTCATTCACATAAAAAATATACAATTAATATGTCTCTTTAATTATCAGGATAATTTCTAGCATGTTTGTCCTATTTTTAGTGAGTTATTTTTTATATTTAAATGTAAATTTTAAACTAATAATAGAAAAATAGAGTCATACCAGGAACATAATGAATAATATTAAGGTGATCCTAATTCATAGATACAAAAAGGCATGTAGATCATTTAATAGAAGACACATAATAATCTGAATGCATTTTATTAGTTTTGATTATGATAGGTTTTTTAAAAGTAATGTAAAATTTAAATAAAATAACACACATGGTGTCATAAATGTGTCACCATGGAACTGTTTGAGGTGAAACTGAATTATACATGTCTAAATTGTCTTATTGATAAAATATAAATATTTATAAAAATATTATGAATTTGTTTCATTAATTTTTAGTATATAACTATTGTTTCTTACGAAATAGTCATTTTGAACTGAAAACATGCACATTGAGTCATAAATATTGCATCTTGTATGGTTTAACATGAGACTAATTCATATACATAACAAATAAATAATAAATAATTTTCCTAAATTGTCATGAAAATCCCAACGTATTTTCTTTTGTTTCATTAAGTAAAAAATTTTGTACTAAAATTATAATTTTAAACTTTTAATAGAAGAATTGAGTCATATTAGGAACATTGTGTATCAGATTTATGTGAGACTAATTCCTACATATATAAAATGACATATTTATTATTTATCAAAATTTAAAAAACAATTTGAATGCATTATCATGGATTAGTGTATGTAATTTATTTTATTAAAATTAATGTAAATTCTGATTAAAAAGTCACACATTAAGCCATACAAGTAAAAATACGTGTCATATTAAAGTGAGGATGATGCATACATGTCTCAAATAATATATGGATTTTTTACTAAGGTATCAATAAAATAAGAATATATTTACTCAGATTTACAAATTCTGGTCTTTTTTATTAAAAATTTATTTTAAACTCCAAACATACACTTTTATCCATAATGGTTTCTTTTTGTGTGTAATCAACAAGGTACTTATTCATACATCTCAAAAATTATTTATGAATGTTATTCAAAATTTATTAATCCAATTTTAGTGTGATTTCTCTATTTTCAATCAATTAAGCATTTTTTAAATAAAATGTAAATTTTAAATAGGTTTCGAATACATTGATTCAAAATGAGAACATCATGTATTTGTATTTAGTGAGGATTATTACTACACATAGAAAATTATATATAGATCATTTTCCTACATAAAGAAACAATATGAATGTATTTAATAAATATTGAGTATGACAAAAAAAATTTTAACTAAAATGATTGACAATTTTTTATAAAAATACACAGCTGAAATCATAATGGTAACACCGTGCATCTAATTGTGATGGGGAATATTCCCTCATATATTGAATAACTTATGGATAGTTTTTCTAATGTATAAAGTGAAAAATTTAATTTACTTAACTTTCAGTATTATAGATATATTTTTTAATAAAATTTCATTTTAAACTAGAAAAAAACCATTGATTCATACTGATTTCATAATTTATGGGTCTTAAATGATAGTGATTAAAATATGTTTATAAATTAATTATGATTCATTTTCATAAATTACCATGTGAATATGATAAAATGTTCATTGTTTTTAGTGAGTTACAATTTTTTTATTAAAATTGTAGTTTTAAACAGATAACAAACACATTATGTCATACATGGCGCATCATGTATCATAATGAGTTGTGGATAATTCCTACATATAAAAAATTAGTTAAGTATCATTTGATTAAATTAATAAAAAAATCCAAATATATTTTCTTTGTCTTGAATATGATAGTTGATTTTCTTCTAAAATTTATGTCAATTCTGATTAAAAGTACACACACTGAGCCATATCTTTAATAACCTATGTCATATTTATGTTAGAATGATTAAATTTTTTAAAAATGAAATATGGTTCGTTTTCATGAAGTATCTAGATAATATAATTTTTTATCTTATTTTTGATGTTTCCACTTTTATTTATAACTAAAATGTTATCCTGAAGTGGAAACGAAAAAATTGTGTCATGCATGTATTATCATGTGTGGGTATGACATGATATTGATTTTTACACATAACAAATTAATTATGAATTATCTTCCTATATAATTAATACAATCTGATTTGATTTCTCATTTTTCAATGAGTGAATTTTTTGGCATTAAAAGGTCAATTATAGACTGATAATAGAAACTTTGAGTCATAATGTGAACAACATTCATCAAATTCAGGTGTAGATTATTTTTACATGTCATAAATTACCTATTTATTGTTTTCCAAAATTACCAAAAAAAACCAAATGAATTTCTCAATTTTGTTTATTTCAATTGGTTTTTTCTAAAATTAATGTCATTTTATAATAAAAAACGAAATTGGAGTAATAAATGTCACATTGTGCATAAATTTGATGTAGATAGTATTTATAATACTATTCAATGCCTTATGGAACATTTTCCTTGTGTGTTGAAATAATACAAATGTGTTTCCTTGATTTCTAGTATGCCACTTTTTTTACAAAAATATCATTTTAAACTCTAATCATAAAATTTGAGTCATAAATATTTCATTGTGATTTGGATTTACATGGGACTGATTCTAACATGTTAGAAATGATATATGAATATTTTTCCAAACTATTATTGAACATACATGTTATTTTTCACATTTTTAAGTGAGGGAAATATTTCGTTTTTCAAAAATGTAAATTTTATACTGATAACTAATACATTGAGTCTTACCTATAACATTGTGTATTATATTGAGGTGCATCTGATTCTTAAACATAAAAAATAAATTTTGGATCAGTTTCCTAATTTAATAAAACAATTATAATATTAATTATATTTATTGAGTATGTTAGTTGTTATTGAAATAAAATATATTTCACTTTAGAATATGATGCACACATGGAGTCATTCCAGTCAAATCATGTTTCAGATCGAGGTGAGGTTGATTCCTACATAACTAATGTCATTGGAATAAATATAGTAAATTATAAAAACAATATAATTTCATTTCAATGTTTTCAGGTACAACACTAGTTTCATTTAATAGAATTTTATTTTAAACAAGAAAAAAACAATTTCAGTAAGAGATGTTACCTCGTGTGTGCATTTGACATGAGAATATTGCATACAGGTCAATAATGAATTATGAATCATTTCATTAAATTATTTATATCATATAATCATATTCCTCTATTTCTAGTGAGTTACAATTGTTTTATGAGAATTTTAATTTTTAACTGATTATATACACTTTAACACCGTCTCTCCTCGATGACCATGATATATCAATTCTAGTTTTCCTCTAATATTTCTCAAAAATAGCAGATAAATTTTTTTGGTTTACTACAAGTATATTTATTCAAGAATTTATGAAAGATTATATACCTTTTAATGAATTGAAACTGAAAATATATTTCATAAATAACAATAGTGGAGAAATTTATATTTCCATTATAGAATAATAAAATATGTGGATTACTACCAATTATAAAATCAAATAAACTTTTTGTGAGAAGAATTATTTCATCAACCCACCTAAAACACATTACCAATTTTTCACTCCCTCAGTGAAATGTATTGTGTGAGATTTTACCCAATTCATCCCAAAATCAATATTTGTATAATCCTCATTCTAATTTTATTCCTTCAAATTTTATTGTATTCAAGCCAGTACTCCATATACTATTCCTTATTGTTTTCATAAATTTATACCTCTAAATCATTCAATGAATCTAACTATGACTCCACCTTCACCTCTTTCATTTCCCACAAATTTTATTGTTTTTTGGTTAGTGAATCTACTCTAATTTATTTCCTCCAATATATTTCATCATGATAAATAGATAAAAATTAACATATAAGAATTATGATCCCAATTCATTAACCCCAAAATATATTTTTATGCTCAAAATACATACAAAATACAATATTAGAAATTAACCACCTCAATTTGTCGACTTTATACACTCTGAAAAAATATTTTCCACCCTCTCATCAAAACAATACAATAATTCTTTGGAATATCTATGTTATCTAGAAAAATGATAGTACAACGAAAATATTGAAAACCGAATTATTGTTAAACCTATTTAATAAATTGTTACTACCTTTAGATATTACGTTTTGGGGGATGATGTGAATTTCATTCTTTATAAAATCTAAAATAAATTTGAAATCATAATATACACAATCAATTCCATTATCTTCATTCGGACACTGTATAATTGTTGAACAAAATAAATAAATAGTTTTCATATTTTTTTGATAGTTAGTTACTTATATATATAACTTAATTTATGTCCATCTGTTATAATCCAAAGTCTTTATCTCATTAGGAACAAACTTCATTCCATGATTTATCCTATATTTAGATGCCTTCCAATAATAAAAAATTTCTTGTTCAAACAAATAATGAAAAATACAATTTTATTTTTTTCTCTAAAATGATGATTTCATAGTATTAAAATTAAAAATACACAACATTTTTTCTCTATATAGTTTGTATATTCATGTATTTGATACAAAAAATAATATATTTCAAATGTAAATTTATATTGTGATCAGAATCCATTTTTCCATAACTAAACAACAGATATGAAATAATGTAAAAATTTAAAATTTAATTTATGTGATTATATTGTATAGTTTTACTTTCTTATTATAAGAATAAAAATGTTTCTTTAATCTTATAGTTTTTGATTACATGCTTTGATTAACTCAATTATCGTATTCTCTATATATTCATTATCAAAATTTGGTTTTTCTGTAAATTTTTTACATGGATTAATGAATCGAAATCTTACAACTTTTGATAAAACATTTATATAGATATAATATAAACACTTGTAGAAAATATGAATATAAATTGAATTTAGTAAACATATTAACTAAATATTTGGGCATTTAAATTTTAAAAATGTACATTATTTATGAGTAAACAAATAAGAAAATCATTCATTAATGTTTGATAATATCATTTACGGCATCAAGCCTATACCATATGATATTAAATCTCAATATATATGTTCATAATATTTAATATAAGAAATAAATTTCTCTTTAAATTTAGACTATTCATATAGTTTTTAGGATAACGACGGTTTATCTAGAACCAGTAGAGGGACTATACTCTAAAAAGGAGATTTTTATTTAATGTTATATTCACTAAATTTTGTTCATTCGGCCTCACATTTCTATACCTCATTATATTTCTAAAATAAAATACCAAACTATATTATAATTATCATTAATCATGATTTATTTTAAATATGATTTTACTGAATTCATACCTCATGAATCTTTTTAAGATTAGATGATAATGTTATAAAAGCTTCATTAGCATCATTTACCATTTTGATACACAGACAATCATGTAGAAAAGGATACTCAATAGTCGGATCATGTGGTACCCCAATCCTCACCCACATGTTGTAATGTCCTACCCCTTGTTAAATTGTCTTGAGTAGGCTATAAGATGCTACTTGTCCATATGTGATGTTCCCAACACACTAAATCAGGAAATAAATGCCGAGGGCTTAAGGCACAATTGGGGAAAAAATTCCCCTTAGAATAAAACCATAAATAAAAACGGAAAAACCAACCACAACTTCATGATTCCTGTTAACAAAATAAACATATATAATACATTACCAAGAGAAAACCAAAAAAAACTCATATATAACAGTTCTCTAAACCAAAACAACATTAACACAAAAATAAAAAATATAGAGTATCGACCAAAATACTAGTCATCAAGATCCAAAGGAAACCTGACAGACATAGATTAACTACCCCAAACTCCATTATCTATGAAGTATAATACCACCCAACAATCCCTAGAAACCACTAATGAAATGAGTTGATCTACCTTTCCATCTGTATCAGAATACCACATCTAAATAATCAACCATGTTCCAAAGCAGGGGGTGAGTAATGATACTTAGTAGGCTTTCCCCAAATGACATCCATACAAATGAAACCATGACATTATTGTTATAAAATTTATATAAATCAGTTTATATAAAAAACCATATAGTGTAACAATTACCAGTAATCCAAAAACACCCTTACAAATACGATTTTACCAAAATCCACACAATATAAGAATAATAAGTCAAAAAATCTATAATCTATTTTAGCATCCCATATTTGCAGAAAAAAACATCTTCTACAGCCACATGCATAATCTAAACACAACCAAAATGTTTCACACACTCATCCTATTATAACCAATATGGTGGAACATCTCATTCATGCATGTTTACTACTTTCAAAATCATGTGGTACTTCCCACCATAATATCCCCAATGGAGGCCCTTATGTACACTATTCATCCCCTATTAATAGTGGTACTCCCCACACACATCACATCCAATTCAACAAAATGCATAACTTCTTAACCAAACATTAAGCATATCACACCAAGTCCACTCCACTCTTTAGGACACCATTTCCAACCATAAAATCCCCTAATCCATTAACAATGTTAATTAATATTTCAATAAGAATCCATTTTTATTGTAACCCTTTTTCAAAACAATTTCTATAATCTAAACCAGGAAACTGATTTTAAAATCAACATTTTAAATTCCCACAACAAATAATATTTCACCGCAATCACCCATCTTCCCAAAAATCCACAAAACAACACAAAGGGGATTTCCAACAATCATCAAAAATATATATTAAAATTTTAATTTCAAGAAAAAAATATTATAGAAACCATGTCATGTAATTATATAAAAATGGATTTGAGTGAGAAGCCACATACTTGACAGTTTCAGTGAAATTGACTGACCCAAAATGGCACTAGAAATCCAGGTGAACATTCCACAAAACCTTGAAAGATCTATTTTACAATCATTAAGAAGAATCAATATCATTAATTCCAGGATCAAAAAACATTGATATAAATGATATGATAGTATATCTAATAAACCGAGAGAGAGAGAGAGAGAACTAGATCAATGGAAACCCCATAATGATATAAAAGACAAGGCATACTGAGTAGAATCACATTCCCTGCACCTTCAGAAACCGTCAAATCATTTCTAGAATTAGGGGAGACCAATTATAACCATTTATGACCAAAAATTCTGATTAGGGTTTATATGGGAGAATATAGGATGTTTTTAGGGGGAATCTCGAGTGAACCATTAATTATAAACCAAATTTTTATTTTCATGCAAAGTTAGCTCGGACTGTTAGGATAAATGTGCACTAAATATGCACATGATACTACTTCAAAAGGTCCCCAAAATATTTCCACACACATTTAGATAAAGAGTGTGAAATCCATGAGAATCCCACTTTCTCAACATGCATAGCTTCATGGGGATCCTAGATGAATTCCATTAACAATACACAAACCATGATCCCTTAAAAACCCCCCAAAACCAATCAGAATCCTTCATAGACACTCCAAAACATTACCCAACATATTTACAAATATAAAAAGGAATAAAAATTGTAACATTCATCAAATAGGATGTTATATACTTTCCACACCACTAGAATTTCCTTTCTTGGATGTTATAGATCCAACGCTTTTCCAATAGTGCTCAGGCCATTGCTCAACCATGACTTCCCCCGCTCCTAAGTATCCTCATGAATCTGACCATGATTCTAAAAAACCCAAAATAAACAAATGAATTTTCCATTTAAGAAATTATGTTTCCTTTCCAAAATCTACACTACCATGTGCACCAATTACTCAACCATCTTTATCTCAACATGATCCCATTGTTTCACAATTTCATGATCTGGATGATACTTTTTCAACAAAGATAAATGGAATAAATATAACACTATATTGAACTGTGGTGGAATGGAAAACCATTATGCCACCTCTCCAAACCGCTCCAGTTTCTCAAAATTCCTGATATATCATGGTGGTAACATAACCTTCCTTCCAAACTGACGATGTCCAAGCCTTAGAGAGATTCTAAAAAACACAGCATTGCCCACGTCGAATAAAAATGGTCATTCGCTATGGGGTTAATGTGATTTTTAACTACTCTGATCGATCTCAATTATCATCATAATCCACATGATATTCTTTATAGTTTATTGGAAACATCTCAACCCTACAAAGGAGGACTCACACATTTCTACCCTATATAGTGGAGAAATATATGGATGCCCAAATAGTGCTCCAAATTGAGACATGTGTATCAAGGACTAATAATTGTTATTATAAGTAAACTCCACCAATGGAAGGTTATCATTAGATGAACCACCAAAATACATCACATAGTATTATAAAATATCTTCCAATGTTTTTATCATCCTCTTTAATATCTCATCCAATGGGGGTTGATACATTGTACCCATCATCAACTATGTCCCAAGGGATTACTGTAAATATTTACAAAAACAAGATGTGAACCCCAAAACTCATTTTTATACAATCAAAAATCATATATCAAGACTCTTTAACACCTCAAATATATACATTTTGGACATATCCTCTATCATATTAGACTCACAAATAGGGATGAAGGGGCCAAATTTATGAGATGACCCCCTATCACCCATATCGAACAATTCTTTTTGAACATTCTTAGGAGACATATAGAAAATTCAACTTTAATTTGTTCCCACTTCTAGAAAGGGATAGGTAATTATTTCAACATACCTACCATAAACTATTTCACCCCCTTTATTTTCATAAAATTCATGAATATATAAACAAACACCACCAATTTTATTTTCATAAAAGCCAACCAAAACTGTTCTTTCAACAATTTTAAATTTTATGAATTCTAGGATGGGCAAGCCCACTGGAAAAAATATTAAATCTGATAATTTACTCCTTACAACCCACTAGTACAACCATATGATTTCAAGAAACAAATATAGAACTCATATACAATTCCCAACCCTCAATGGTCTCCCCACAATTGAGTTTCAACTTCATCTCCATACATATGGAATCAGACACATGTGCCTCCTTAGACAAACCAAAAATGTGGGGAACCAATGATACTGGAATGAAAACTGCTCTACCACCCTGGTCCTCAAATTCCAATCACATTACCTCTACCACCAACTATAACTTCCACTTATTTTATTCATGTTTCATCACCTAATCATATGATCTCTTACATAATGAATCTGCCACCAAGTTTTCCTTACTCTGTGTGTACATCATGTCAAAATAAAACATTTTGCGATAATTAAACCCCAAATATTTCTCCAGGTTCAAATATATTTGATATAAAATATTTTATACTATTATGATCTATAAACACCATGAATTTCTCACAAGAGAGATAATGATTCCACATTTTCAAGTCATGAACCACCACTGCCAACTCCAAATCATTTGATGGGTAATTATTCCCCTAAAACCTCAATGGTCGTATGATATATTCAACCACATGATCACATTTCATAATAACAAACCACAACCCCAATCTTGAGGCGTCACAATACCCCATGTAACATTTTCTTAGTTCAATAAATGGAAAATTATTTTTTTATATGTGGAGACTCGTATACTCTTCAAAATATTTTATACGCTACTAATTTAATTTGAATGAAAACATTTTCCCTGTCAAATTTGTAATAGGTGAGGCCAATCAAATGAAATCATGTAAATAACATTGAGAATAGCTATCTAGACCACAAAATCTATATATCTCAAAAAACTTTCTTTTGCAGTTTCCACGAGATAACATATTTTATATTTTCTGGATCAACTGAAACAACATTCATTCAAATAAAATGACCAATGAAACAATCCTCCTATATCAAAAAATATCATTTTGATAATTTTTCATAAAAACAATGATCATTCAAGATCCCCGTCATTGTTTCCATGTGATTGTCATGCTCCAGCATTATACTATAATACACCAATAGATAATCTACAAATACGATCTTAATAGAATCCAGATATTTCTAAAATATATGATTCATCAATTATATAAAAACCATTGTAAAAAGATATACTCAAATCCTTCCATTTATTATAGTGAAAACTCTTCCAACTGATATGAGATCATGTCATCTACTAGTGGAAACAAGCCTGTGGCACCTATCATTTAATTCTTCTCACCTCTAAACAGATATTCAATTCTATAATCCTCAATGAACTAACTATTCTCTTATAATTAACAATTTGAGGCCTAAAAATTTAAACTATCAATTCAAATGATTATATCATAATCATACATCTCGAACACTATGAAATCCCACATCAACTCAACCTAATACACAACTATACCACATACTCAACAAAGCAATGCTTGAAACTCCCTCTGACCAATAGGATTTTTTTGTTATAATAGAGAATGCATCATCTCAAATGTTAAACCCATCAAACTAACATAAAATGAAGATATAAAAATTACGAAGCACACATATCAATCAACGCTAGCATCATGGTAAAATTTAAAAGAACCATACCTCATACTATGGATTGTCCCGACCTATCATCAATCCCTATCATCTCATATCCAAATAGCTACGTTCTTCCCACAAACATCTCTTTATTTCCCAACTTAGGATTCATGGTGTTCCATGAATCACCATGACAAACATTATTCAACTGATGAAAGGTATGTTGCTACCCCTACCCTGTTGAGGTAGAGCACTCCTACAAACCCTGAGGAGTATCGTGAACACCCAACCAGAGAGCATTATGACAATAACACTGAATATAACCCATCATCATAAAGTTATGACATTATCAAGGTTTTTATGTACAATCCCTCTTGATGTGGCCCATATAGCTACATTGAACGTTTTTGGCATTATTATGATTCTTGGGAGGAATATTCACCGATCAATAATTGGATTTTAAACCATACTCCCACCCTAGAAATATCTTCCCCCATTCATTATTATTCCAACAATTGATTTCCCAACATTTCCCAAAGTAACCAACACGATTCCAATGCTTGTAGTTATGAAAATATCCATTTGAGATAATGCTGATCTATTCAAAATTTCCATGTAATAACATATACATATCACCACTATTTTAGATGAAAAAAAATTGGCTAAACCAACACATCGGCTTTAAACTACATTATGTTAGTAAACATAGCTTCACTTTCCATTACCAAAAGTTTATCTTACATAAAAAATTGAATACATTGAGTGCTCAATTAGTAATGTATGAGGGTAGAATTTTTTATTAAGCAATTCCTTAAAACCCTCCCATGGCATACCTTGTTCTATTCCAGCATAGTCCAGCAACTCCTACCACTAATAATCATGATCATCCAATATTTACATCTATAACATCATTTTCAACTTTGTGTGTCTTACCTTGAATTAAAATATCATATTTATTCTAGTCAACCATGCCTTTACCTTATTGGGTTTATAATAAACCATTAATATGGTTGGATTCAATGTTAAAATGAAATTTCATGATCCACTTTCAATGGATCATTCACTTGATTACAACATTCCCTAGGATGGAAAGAATCCACAATTCTCTACACTAGCTTTTGTTTTACATGGGGATGTAGTGAAACCACATTTTAAGTTTCCTCGTCTGGTTAGTCTCTAGGTTGTTTATCTGGTTCAATTTATATCAACACAAAAACAACTATAAGTATCACACCCTTATCATGAAAATGACAAAAATTTCAAATTCAAAATCATATAAACTATACCAACAAGGCTATCTAGAAGATCACAGTTCCCATGTTTCATCATTTTTTACAAATCCACTATGTTTTGAATATTGATAAATTTTCATAATACCATAAATGTCCACATATTAAATTGACACATTTGAAAATAATTTTAATAATTTTTCATCAAATCCATATATCCATAGCACATCATTAATCATAATTCCAATGAAATATCAATCATTGTGGGAATAAATTTATTCCACACATTCCATTCTCATCTCATTTGCAATATCCATAAAAATGAGATTCCCAATGCTTATAAGAATCTCCAAAATAATTTTTGGACCCAACTATCTACTAACATGATAGAAAACATTAATGTTTATTCTATATATTTTTAGGATATACATTTGACGTTTTTACTATCCTACTCCTTAATATGTTCCTTACATAATGGATGGATTGAAAACTAATGCCAAATCTAATACTGATAACTGATTCCAAGGAACCAAAAAACCAGGAGGTCATGAACGGAACAAACTAATACCATGTTTAACATCCAAAACCATACTCATTGTCTTCAACGAGTGGTGAGATGCTACATGTCCACATATAACATTCCCATGGATCCAATGTATGGAAATAAATTCTAAGGTATTTAATAACAATTATGGAAGAAATTTCACATATTACAAAGTCAAGAAAACAATCAATGAATTACCATCCAAAACTACATGATTTATCTCAACCAAACAGACCATAAAATCAAATTACTAAGAGACAACCAAAAATATACCACTTCCATTTAAATTATAAAATCTAAAACAACATATCCAAAATAATCCCAAATTTTCATTACCAAGAAGAAGAGTATTAATCATGACCCTAAAGAAAACCTTGACATGTTCTAGAGCTCCGTCCAAATCTCTATACTCCATTCAAAACAATAACACCCAAGCATCCTACGGAACCACTAGTGAAATGAGATGCTTTACCTTTACCTAAGTCCTAGAATACCACATCTTCAAATGTACTCAAGTTCAACTGTAGGGGGTGAGTAGTAAAACTCAGTAAGATTTCCCCAAATAAAATATCAATACACACTACTAGGATAGAACCACTATAACATTTATATAAAAGAAGTTTTCATAATACACCCAATATTGAAACAATTTCTTGAAAGCCAAACACACTCATACCAGTCCAATTTTACCCATAATCACAAAATACAAAAAAAATATGACAAACAAGAAATAATAATTCTAAAAATCACATATTAGCACAAATAAATAAACTTTCCAACACACATGAATAATCAAAACAAAAAAATAATATTTCACACACTCAACCTAGTGTACCAAACATGGTGGATATTCCAAACCAAGGCCATTTACTAATTTCAAAAGCGAGTGGTACTTCCTTCCCACATATACATGGTGGTGGTGCTTCCTTAGACTGTACATACCCTTTTTATATTGATAATCACCTCCAATTAGCATTCATTTCAATAAAATGTATAAATACATAACCACAAAACCATCATTTCATGCCATGGTCACAACATTATGCAAACTGCCACTCCCTACTTGAATAATAACTTATGTTGTTAACCATGACAATTCATCTTTAAATAAAACATCAATTTATTGTAAACCATTTTCAAAAAACATTACCATCAACAAACCCAAGAATCCAATTTTCAATACATCATTTTAAAATCCAATAAAAAGGAACATTTCGGCGCAATTACCCATTTTCCCAAAAGACCACAAAACATCAGAAATGAGATTTTCAACAAGCTTCATACATCAAAATAAAATATTAAAATCATGAAAATACATTTTTTTTAATCCATGGATTCTAGTTCTATCGGTATTTCATCGATAAAATTCCACAAAACCTCCATATATCTTGTTTACTGTCATAAAAATGAGTGAAAATTCCACAAAACCTCCTTAGAAATTGTTTACTGTGAAATCATCCATCTCAAAACCGCACCACAAATCTGAGTGAAAATTCCACAAAACCTCCTTAGATCTTGTTTACTGTAATAAAAGTGACCTAATATCATTACAATAGGAAAAAACCCCTTTATCTACAAGAGAAAGAATTATATCGAGAATAAAAATATAGATATCGATCTAGATATAAGGATATACAAGAATGGTAAAAGTTATAATTCTTACTAGAGAAGAATTACCTTCCATGCACCTTGATAACACATATAATTGATTAAAAAATGAGTGGGAGAGCCCATCCAACACTTCATAACCAAAATTATCATGTTGGGTTTTTATGGTATGATATGTGATGAGTTTAGGAAAAATCTGGAGGGAACCCATAACAAAAAGTTTATTGACGGACCTAGTTAACATTCAAGGTTAGGAAAACCATGTGTTAACCTAGTGAATTATGCTACCTTAAAAAAGACCCCACATGGGTTACTCAAATTAATAGTCAAACCATGCACAACACATTCAAATACCAGTACATCCACTTGTATAGTTTCAAAGATATCGTTGATGGTTTCCCTTAATAATGCTCAAAATGATATCCTTTATAAAATACCTGAAACCAATCTAAAACATTTTCCAAAATCTCCCAAACATTACCCAATTATTATAGATACATAAAAAAATAAAAAACGTTACATACATAAAAAAGGGGGTGGGATGCATGTGTTTATATGTAATGTCATGATTTTGTACCTTGTCTCGTGAGATATTATGCGCTGTACTGATGACTACATATCGATGAATCAGTGTTGACATATAAAAATCATATACAACCATTTCCTATATAATTTTACTAAAATAATTTCATAATAAGTTAATTGATTAACATTTTGGAGAAAGGGTAATGAAAAAATTGATTAGCACATTTGAGGTATGAGGTTGGGGGAATGTCAAGACTCAATGATAGTTGTATTATTTATTTCACATATAGATCTTTGTTCCACTTACGGTTCTCTATGATCCATTATCATAAATTGATCTTCCAAACAAGAATGAAAAATAATTTCTTGTAGTGAGTCTATTTTGGGCAGGAATCATCTAAACACATTATATGTATCTTTATGTGGCTTTATCTTCCTGATATATGTTCATTGAGAGACTAAAAAATCTAACCCTATAATGAGACTATATTGTTCTGGTCTATTAAATGCTAAAGGAAATATCTATCCATATAATATGAGAATTGATTATTATTGTTTCTAAACCATATAAAAAATATGAATATAAATAGTTATATTTATTTATTATTATTATGAATAAAATTGATTTCCAATTATATCATACTTACACATATTTCCCATAATTATTTGTGTTTTCATCAACTAGATTTCCCACATAATTTACAGAATCCTTCTTATATAGAACATGATGTAATATAGATGTTACTATTGTTTTTTATTCCTAAATTTTCATATGAATAATGGAAAAAATGTTGTTCATCATAAAACAATCATTCTTTTTCTTTGTTAGTTTAAAATAAATAATGATTTATTCTCAAATAAAGGTTTCCCAATTCATTACTTTTAAATATGGGTACATTGATTTTGATGCACATACATTATTTGAGAAAAAATTTCTCTTTAAAAAATTAAGAACATTCAATGATGTTTTTATAAAATAAAAAATTTCAAATAATATATTATCAACTGTAATTCACCTAATATTTAATATTGTGATAATTGTTGAAATCCATCCAGGTTTCCTATAATATAATCTAGGAATAACTAAATATTGGGTGTGGATTTACATTCCCCATATAATTCCAAATATTTAACATCATAAGATGAGATTTAAATCCTCGATGTTCTTTCCCAATGGACATTAATACCATTTTATTACATAAATATCCACAAATTATCAAAATCTATAAGGAATAATGAAATTTAAATCAATAATTAATTATATAATGTTTCATAATATATAGAAATTATATCTTTACATTACCATTCTATTATTCTAAATGTTCTACATCATTACTGATTGGATTTTCCACCATGAATGAATATAAATAGACACATCAATACTTGTTTTGAAATCATTATTAATAATGAACATTTAATTATTGGGTTTAATATGTTACTTGATTTGATTCCAACCATCCTTTAATTTTATAGAATGAATTATTTCTATGATAATTTCATTCAAAACTATGATGTTGCCTCATTTTTTTCTTTCATCAACATATTGTCAATCCCTTAATAAATACACAGCTTTGTCATCAAAAACATGTTGTTCCTTGATATTGGTAGCATCATCATGTGTAGAATACATTTTCTGCATGTGTAAAAAATAGTTAGCATATCTCTAGTAACAAAAATTAAACATACTCCATGCATAAATGTCCACATTTTCATTAATATTTTAGTAAAATTGTTACTTTAATGAAAATATATATAATACATAATGACTACAATACAACTATCCTACACTACCATTAATTAATAATTTCCAAGACAATTGATTTCACTCCATCATAGGTTGAATTATTGCACTCCCTCTTTCAAACTACCATTCCTCACATCATTGTGGCGCACAAATTCCTTTTGACAAACCTCTAGAGTTTTTATTATTGTATTATTTTTCTTGATACCCACCCACCATCATTTATGGAAATCCACTTTGTTTCCAAAAATACATAATCAAAAATTCATAAAATAATGGGTATGATTTATCATTTTGGATTACTACATCTCATAGTAGATCATACAATATATAATATAGTGGCGACATGTATTCAGGAAAAAAAAATTAAATAATATTTATTAATGATAAAAAATGTCTGTAACACAACCATTAGAACATCAAATCATCCCCACTGATCTTACCTGACTCTTACCTATGTTACTAATCCCATTAATTCACATATATGTGAAATATATGTTCCATTTATAAATTTTAGTTAAAAATTATCCTAATTGTAGCTTTAATTATGCCATTTATCATATTACATTTAAAAAATTAAGTAGTGAACATTAAAAACCAGATGACCTCCAATCTTAGTCATTTCCATACACTTATAGAAATTTACTATTTCCCACTTCCTCTGATGTTTTTCTTTTTTGTTAGGGTTTTGCGGATATACATCCCTATAGGTTTATTAGTGTGAGGGAGATGAAAGATCATGAAAACCAACCATTTCTATTAGATGCTATTAGAATTTATCCTTCTGGTTAAGACGAAATCATTACTGAGGAGATATTTTCATTTTTAATGAAAAAAATATACTTTCATATTGAAACCCTTTTAATTTTATAACTTTTTAAAGAGAAAAGAAAAAAATAGTTTTTTGGTCTTTAATTTTCTAACAAGAAAGCTTCAATGTGATTATTTTTGGGAGGTCAACCATAATTGTAATAATCTCGTCCATGTATTACTAATAGCAGAGTTCTAGTAGGATCCAACGTGACTGTACACACATAAAAATTATTTTTTATGAAGTTTCGTCAAAAGTAACTAAGTGAGTCCTATAAGAAAATGAATATTAAAAATCAAAAAAAAAACTTCAGTCAATTTGTTTTGATTAATTTTTAGGTTCCATTTATTGTTTTCAGGGGATGTAGTAAATAATGAGGATGAAATAAAGAAACATTTGAATATAGAATTGTGAGATGTGGTATTCAAATACATTGAAGAAGTATTGACCTATAATAATGGAAACAATCTAAGAGGGAGGAAAATAGTCATGGAATATTGGAAGGAAATAAAGCATATGAGGATAGATTAAATAACAGTAGTGATTGTTATTTGGAATCGGGTACTGATTTATTATATATATGCCTAATACAATATCAATTTTATTGAATTATATATTAAAATGTGGAAATTTATGAATTATATGTATTGTATTATATATCTATATTAAAAAAATGATTCCTTATATTATCATCTAGATATGTGAAACTTGAGGTCCTTTTTTCAAAAAAATTATTTATGTTTTTTATAACTAATATATGTTTTATACTACATTCAATTATTACACATTTGGAATATTTTCATAAACTAAAAATGAGATTCATGGTTTTCATGTGGATCAGGGGCATGCAAAATCATCTATGAAATCCAACTTATTTATATTACATAACAACTTTTATTTCATTATGGTACACTTGTAGCTGATGTTTCCATGGGTTCAAGGTTGTGAGTGTTGATTATTTATTCGAAGGGATGGAGTATCATATTATGTATAGTTAATACTCATGATGTTTTCTTCTTAAATGGTATGTTTATTATTCATATAGGGTATTATTTTTAACTAGTATTTGTACAATTGATAATTTTTTTCTAATATAGTATTTTATATTCATTTGATTATATTGTTTACTATTTCAAATAGGTTCACATTCCACATCAGTTGGGTTTTTGGAAAATTTATCATTGATCATGTTGATCTTTAAATTTTTTTATTGATCATTTGGATTTATGTTGATGGTTCCAAAGGTTATGTAACCTTTTGTGTCAACTCAGGTCACGTTATGAATAGTTGGACTATATTGTGATGTTAAAGATTTGTAAAAGAGAAATTTATTGATATGATAACACATATGCACAAGAAATTAGGGAAAATATATTTTCTCAAATAAGGTCAGTTCATAAAATATCACTTCCTTTTTCTAGAGTATTTTCATTATAAAATAATTGGATAAAAAAATTAAACACATATATAACATCTTTAATAGATGATGTCACATATGGAAACTCTTCTACAGGAATCAGATCTATAGTTTTGTGCTATGATATATTTTCATTTATAATTATAAAATAATAATAATTAATTAATTATATTTAATATATGATTATTAAAATTCACTAATTATCTGATCTATTTATAAAATTAATGGAAATGAGATATTATTATAAACCATTCATTAATAATGGAAATAATTGATATATCTAATAATGATATCAGATTCCTCAAAAGAATATATTATTCCCTCATAACAATAATTTCATATTGAATATTATTTTCAATAACTATAAGAATATGAGGAACCTATAAATGAATTATATGCAAACAACTTGTTGAAAATAAATCACAACTATTGAGTTTGGATGAAATAAAAAACTGAATAGGTATTATTATTTTGATTTCAATAAAAAATATAATAGGTTTTTCATATTAAATTATATAAATAAAATATAATGCTAATGTTAAATAATAAAAAATTGAAAATTTGAACATTAGTTCCCTGAAATAAGTTAACTCATTTAGAATAAAAATATATATATTATCCCACATTATATTATTAATATCAAATAGCATTCCCTCTAAAAGTTTTCCAATATAATTTTAAGATTTTTTTATCATCCAGAGCATGTAATACAATGGTAACAAATTTTGGACAATGAAAATCCACACCATATGAAAGTTATTATAAATAATATTACATTATTATAAAAAAGAATGACCATTAGTAGAAAAAGTGGAGAGAGATGTTGTTCATAGTGGTCCCGTATGAATCTTTTTTGAGTATACAGAATAGGGGTGGCCTTGTGTAGATATAGGTAAGGAAGAGAGAGATATATGAGATGTAGGGTTTGTCATGGTTTATAATAGAGAAAAAAGGAAACAAACTGTAATGAAAAAAATGAAACAACGAAAGTTGAAATGGATAAAATAAGAGACCATGTATTCTAGCCTTGAATCGTCTAAGAGATCGTAGAGGAGTCGCACCGGTAGTTGGGGAGTTCCAGGAGATCATGATAATCATGAATGAATGTGTCAGACTAAGGGTTCCATTAAATACTTTGAAATCAATTTTATCATCTCTTTTTAAAAAAAGCATATAAAATTGTTTTTTATTAGCGACAAATAAGTGAATATAAAAAAGGCATCTTTATTAGTGATAATATTTGAGAGCAGACAGAGCTCAGTCGTTAACAACACTAGAGATGAACTAATAAAAAACACCTTTATCAATGCTAAAACATTATCACTGATAAAGGATTTATAATTACAAATATAAATATAAATTTTTTAAACAATTTTTTATAGTTATATATTTGCCTATTATATTTTTACAATTAGTTAAATATATATATATATATATATATTTATTTATTTATAATTACCAAAATACTTATTTAATTTTTTTATAAATATAAATATATAATTCTACAAAAAATGTAAATATACATTTGTAAATACATTTATAATAATTCATTTATAATAATAAATATATTTATATAAACTTATATGTTTATATATATAAAAATATAGATATATGATAAATATATATAAATGTAAAATTAACATATATATTCATTAAATAAATATATTTATTCAAATTTTATAATTGTAAATATTTTTATATCATTATATATATTTATATAATTATATATGTAATATAAATATAAAATTATTCATTATTTAAATACATATATTAAAATTTTATAATTATTATCACTCGATATTTGAATAATAATTTGTAAAATATAAAATTTATATAATTATATTTATATATATCCCTTGGGGAGTAGCTAAGTGTTAGATACCCCTATGGATCTTGTCGAGGCCTTGAGTTAAAGTCTCACCGAGTTCATCTCTTCATTGTATGTTGTATGCTTTTCATTGTAATGTGACCCTTTTCTCCAAATAATCTGAGGCATCGACTTCAACAAATATATATATATATATATAAATATATAAATATATATATATATACTAAATTTTAATAGAATTATAAATATATTATATTCATTATTTAAATAAATTTATTATAACAATAAATTTTTTTAAATATATATAAATATTCTTTTTTAATAAAATATTGTTATCTTAAGGAATAATATTTATTTATTAATATTAATTATAAATATATAAATATAATAAATATAATAAATATAAATTAATAGATATATTTATTTATAGATACTTATTTTAAAATATATTGTCAACATTTTTAGTGGATATATAATCTTAAAGACCAACATTGTAAAAATAAATAAAATTCAATATTTTAATCTAAGTACATGTTATAAATATAAACAAATTGGTATGTTTTTTTAATTGAATATAAGTTATTAAATAAATATATATATAGTGATGTAACATTGAATGAATATTGATAATATTATAACACGGTAAATAAATTATAGAAAATAATTAAATTGAAAAATACAAAAAAATAAAAAATATTAAAAATGAATAAATAATACCTAATTGTAAAAATATTTAGTAAAAATAAATAGAATTTAATGATCAAAAAATAATATAAATATATATATAAATTATCATGTCGTAATGAAACTCTAAAATCACAAAAAATTTGAACAAATTACATAATTTTTAAGAGTATGTGTTTCTTCATAAGATTTCATTAATTCTGTAAATATCTGTATTTGTGAATTGTATATAAAAATTATTAATTAAATTTATGTATGTGATATCAATATAATAAATTAATATTGATATATGTTAAACTGAAATATCAATTACCATTAATAAATGAATAAGATATTAATATGTTGTTTTCTATTACATGTTAATCATCTTATATATATTTATATTTAATATATATTATTTATTAATATTTATAATTAATATATATATATTTGACTTATTAAATTTTATTATTAATAATTTCATTAATAAATTTTTAAATAATATTTTTTTATTTTTTTAATTTTTTTTAATTAATACATATATAATTTTCAATATTTCTTTTTAATATATACTAGTTACTGATATTTATAATCAATATAACCCAAAAGCCAAGATCCGGTGTAAGCCGGTCCTAATAAAATAAAATATAGAAAGCGAGTGAAGAGAGTCAAGCATCTAGGGGAATATTACAAAAGCTAGCGTGCACCACCCCACACCTGTCTGCCTCCACCAGTGGAGCACAATAGTCCGGGGTTGTAAAAGACCACATATCTCCTTCATCTGTGAGCGCCCGCTTTGCCAGTGCATCCGCCACCTGATTCGCCTCTCGGTAGGCATGTGATACCTCTACCCTCATCCGCACAATATCATTAAGATAGCCCACCCATTGCGGCAGTACACGCCACGGAACTTGGTGCGTCTTGGTGCTCAAGGCGTGGACCACGACCTGAGAGTCAGATTCAATCCATATATGTTCCCAGTTAAAGCGGAAAGGGTACCTGATGGCATATACCATGGCCCAATGTTCCGCTTCAAAAGCGGTTCCAATTCCAATTGCGTGATGATAGCATCCTTTCACGAACCCACGGTAGGTGCGAAACACGCCTCCACATCCCGCTGTGCCAGGAGCACCCACCGCAGCCCCATCAACATTAACCTTTAGGCAGTGTCCGATGGGTGGAATCCATCGAATATACTTCAGCATCCGAGGCACTCGAGGCCGCCCCGAGACACCAAGAGTACGAAGGATTTGCAGCTCTTCAACTGTGTTAGACATTGTCCCATCCTGCACACAAGATGCTGCATAAACATCCCTATGTATCGCCCTCACCCCTTGCTGAAAATTGGGGCACATATCATTGAAAGATGCCGCATTGCGGGCTTCCCAAATGACAGCAATAGCCGCCGCAATTGCAGCCAAAAGGGGATTAAAAATCTGTTCGTTGAACCTGTCATGAAACGCAGCGGACAACAGTTGACAAACTGGCCTGTAGGTGTCAACATTCACCCCAAAAACCAGCCCGATGTAATCCCATAGTTGCATTGCATGATGGCTGCCCACAAAAACATGCTGAACCATTTCCTCAGCAGCTTTACACATGGAACATATGGAAGCCATTTGGAGCCCGGCCTTCATGAGAGAATCTGATGTAGGCAGCCGGTTTTTCCAGATTCTCCATATCAGAGAAAACCGAGAAGGTTTGATGAAGCTAGTTCTGTATTTCAGCTGCCATGTAGGTGCAGGGGGATGATCCCCACATGTGGTCCTGTAAAAGTCTTTGCTATTAAATTTCCCGGTTCTGCTTAGCATCCAGATCAGAGTATCCTTTTCCATGAAGACATAGCCAGTTACTTCATGCTCAACCTGCACAGGAGCATTAAAAGAAGCAGATTGTAGCTATGAAAGCAATATGGAAATTGTCAAATTGGTTGCCTCAGGTGGCACGTTATAGTCACAAATAGGTTGTGCGAGCCATCTTCTGTTCCAGCAGTTAAGGTTGGAATCCCTGCAAACCAACCAGCGGGTATCATGCATGATTCTGACATACGCCTGCTTGATAGAAGTCTACACCGACGAGACATGGTGCCATCTGTATCCATTTAAGAGCCTCCATGTTATCCTGTTTGATAGAAAATAATCATCTGCTTCATGAGTAATCAGGTTCCAAGTGAACTTCCCAATCATCCCATCATTAAACGTCCGGAGGTCCTTGATTCCTAGGCCCCCCATCTCCACCGGTTTAATGAATTCCTTCCAGGCCACTGTAACCAGCTTTCTTTCATGTGGGGACCCCGTCCATATGAAATTCCATACCATACTCTATAGTTCCTTGTGAATACCCCTCATCCATTGATAAATGGAGAAGGTGTAAAAAAATTTCGATGTGATGACCGAATTCAAAAGACATACCCTTCCTGCCATGGACATAGCTTTCCCCTTCTAGCTGGCCATCTGATGAATAATTCCAGCAGAAATTCCTTCAAGGTTCTGGCCTTTCACATTCCCCCAAAATAGTGGGTCTCCAAGATATTGGAAGGGTAAGATCCCCTCCTCACCCCAAGAAGTCTGACAATTCTGCTCAGTTTCCAAGCTGAAATTCCATTTCTGAATACAATGGACGATTTGTCCCAACTAATGGCTTCCCTAGAAACCTCCTCATAGTGACTGAAGAGGGATTTAATAGAGGAGATAGTTTTCCGTGATGCCTGAACCAGGAGAAAAATGTCATCGGCATACAATAAGTGTGACGTGGCATACTCACTCACACCCGCCCTAATCCTTTTATAAAGACCCAGATGAGAAAGGCCATTGATACACCTAATCAGATAGTCCTCTGACAAAGAAAAAAGCAGGCCAGATAATGGATCACCTTGCCGCACCCTCTTGTGCAAGGAAAAAAAGCCCCTAGGGGCACCGTTGACAAGAACTGATAACCTGGATGACTCCAGAATGGTACGGATCAGATTCACAAATTCATTTGAGAAGCCAAGTCTTCTAAGAACATCAGGAAGAAAGCTCCACTTAAGAGTGTCAAAGGCTTTGGAAATATCAATTTTGATGGAAAAATTTCCTTCCTTTGTGTTCCGTCTCATAAGATTGACACACTTCGAAGCCATAAAAAGGCACTATTGAATGTTCCTCCCAGGGACGAAACCGGATTGATTCGCAGTGATAATGTCACTAACCACCCCACCCATCCTGCTCACCAAGAGCTTGTTGATGATTTTTGGTATCGTGTTCCCAAGAGCAACCGGTCTGAAGTCCTTAATGTCAAGGGAGTTCTCTTTCTTGGGGATGAGAGCAATGAAATAGGAATTCATTCTATGAGGTATATATGAGTGTGCGAAGAAATCCTTAATTCCATTCACAATGTCATTCTGCAAAATATACCAATAGAACATGAAGAAATTATTCGTGAACCCATCCGGACCTGGGGCGCTCTCAAGATTAAGAGATAGAAGGGAAGCTCTGATCTCTTCTTTGCATGGGGAAGAAAGTAAAAGCTGATTCGTGTGCTCATCAATGCAGGGGCTGATGTTCTCAACCATACGATGGATGTTGGACTGCCCATTATCTGAATACATTCCCTTGAAGTATTTAGCAACAGCCTGTGAGACCTCATTTTCTTCACTGTACAAGTGCCCATCAATGCTGATCACCTTGGTCCCTGCTCGCACCCTCTATTCCTTATGTAACCTATTGAAGAACTTGGAGTTTCTATCTCCATCCGCTAGCCATTTTACATTCAGTTGATTTCTCACCAGCCTTTCCTTTAACATTAGTAGATCATCCATCCTATTGTGGGCCATTATTTCCTCTCTCGATACAATTGACTGCTGATCATGACAGACTTGAGTCCGGGCCAGCTCCTCCTCTGCCTTCTTGATGTCCTCATCAATTTTTGAAAATGATCTTTTACTCCATTCTCGTAGGAGCCCCTCAAGGTGATTAAGCTTCGTGACAAGTCGATGCAGAGGACATCCAATGACTTCTGTCTTCCATGCCTCCACTATAATCTCCCTGAAACCTGGAGTCACAAGCCATCCATTCATGAATTTGAAGGGGATGGGAACTGACCTTGTGCGTTGTGTATTCACCTCAATAAATAAATGATTATGGTTAGAATGATGCTTCAGGATCGTGAAACCAGACACCCCATAATCCGTATCATGATCACCAATGCGGACAAAACATCTATCAATCCTGCTTGCTTGTTTCCCCTCCCTCGTATACCTACACCATGTAAAATCTGCACCAGCTATGTTGACTTGTTCTAGATTACAATAATCAATGCATTCCGAAAAATCAGCAGCAGCCACCCTATTGAAGTTTGATCCAGTTTTCTCCTCAGGCTTCAGAACTGTGTTAAAATCACCAATCACCGCCCAGTTGTGCCTCATCCTCCTAGAGGTATCCTTAAGCTCTTCCCATAATTCCCTCCTCTTAATATAATAATTGGAGGCATAAACAAAAGAGACAGACAAATCCTGCCCATTATATGTGTAGTTGATCAGGATACTTTGATTCCCATTTTCACATGAAGTGATCTTACTGCCATCCTGCTTTAACACCCATAAGTGATCCATATGTGATGCATGCTGATTGTTTGAGACGTACCTGTATCCTAGAGAGCCCCATTTGAATCCTTTCCAGTTTTCAAAGAGTATTTTTGGTTCAGCAATACCAACAAACATCGGTTTATAGGTCATGAGATAATGTCGGAGGGCCCTGACCGTGCGGGAGTTACCCAACCCTTGAGAATTCCAAAAAAGGATCTTCATTTCCTGCTAGTCATACCTCTTGTCAGAGGCCCCCCTTTCCTATCCACTTGTAATTGTTTCTGATTTTTCTTACCCTGGCCATCCTGCCTTTGCTGTTCAATAGCAGTAATATTATGACGGTCCCTTGTCATTTGGCATGCCCCTCTATCTCCTTCCCACGGAGGGGCAGTGTTGGCACTTTGCTCCAAGCCTGAACCAATGGAGTCCTGGCCAGCACTTCCCTTTACCAGCTTGACTTCACTGTCCGCACTTATATCCCCACTCGTTTCAGAACCAACTTTCACTTCCGGGCATATTGTTCCTTCATTATTCTGATCATCTTTCTCAGCGGCTAGACATCCATCCAATCCATCACAAGTAGCATCAAATCCACCCTATTCCATGGGCATAGCATATTTTTCACTATCTTCCATCTCATCAGCCCATAGACGGCCACCCAAGGGCATGAAAGTGTTCCCACATTTGAGAGGGGGTTCACTGCCATCCGAGAACCTTCTTCGGGATGCCTTGGATGGTAAGATCTGGGTGAACCTCCATCCTAGATCAGAAGATGGATGGCCACCTCTGCCATCGTCTCCTGTCAGTTTTATTAATTGATCCCTCAGAACATTTTTCACCTCCAGCTCTGCAGATTCATACTGAGGCAAGGTGGACTGTCCATCTACAACCTAGCCAACATGTACTCCATTGCAAGGTGGATCAGCCCTGTCATCAGAAGAAGGCCATCCCATATTCAGAGCATGTTGCCCAGCCCCATTTCCATTTCCAGCATCCGGGTCCTTATAGGGAGCTAGAGGATTGCTCTCCTTCCACTTCCTTTTTCTGCACATGCTTCCTTCATGACCCTTCATCATGAAAACATTACACTCCATGTCCCATTTACAATCAGACATCATATGCCCAAAAAATAAGCAATTCATACAGAACATGGGTTTCCTTTCATAAAAAATATCAAGCTTCATGCTATCATCTCTTGTGGTAATAATTACCTCCTCCACCAGCGTGCTCGACATGTCAACTTCAACTAGAACTCTCTCATAGTGTCCAAGCTTCAGTTTCTCTGTCTACCGATCCATACGAATGGGATTTCCTACAGATGAGGCAATGTCCCAGAGGATCCTCGGATGCCAGTACAGCCAGTTCAGTTTATAGATTCTAATCCATAACTGCGTAGAAGAGTTTCTGACATTCATAGGGTCAATATTTCGATCCCATTCCTACACATTCAGAAAACCAGGGTTCAAAGATACCGTACCCTTGCTCCATGCTTTTCGTTTGCCTTCATCCGTGGGGAATACCACATGGTAATATCCCCGTCCCATCGCAACCATCCTCCAATCATCGAAGCCCCAAACATCCGCAATCCTTCTTTGCAGGTCCTGCAATTTCCACAGACGCCAACCTTTCGGAGTAACTACGCGCACAATAATTGAGTACCGGCATTGAGTTACCCATTCCACCACTGCTTCCTGGTTGGCCGCAATATGAGCGATCATCCCCTTCCTTATCACTCTTCCAGGTGGGGGTGCTTCGAAGTCCGAAAATGACGGCCCCGCTGCATAGCACACCACTTCCTCAAAGTTCCTCTTACTCGCTGCAGGTTCTTTTGAAACATCCATATTGACGATTTCCTCTTTCCGAGCGACTGAAACCATCTCCCTTTGACTGATCGGCTCAGCGCCTGGCCCCTCATCACCCGCATTGTCTGCCCGCATCCCATGACTGGGATCCGTTGTATCATCATCCTCAATCGGCTTAGGGTTTTCGCCCGGTTCCCCTATAGCCATCTTCAATTCACCAATCACCCTTTATAATAAATATATATTTTTATTAAATTTATTCATTTTTTTCAAAAATCATTTCATTATAGAATGTATAATTTTATTCTTAATTTAAACATATTTAATATATATTTGATAATAATATCATTGTATTCACATTACATGTATAAATATAAAAAATATCCACTCTAATTTTTGATAAATTATATATAGTTAAATTAAATGTCTTCATTTTTAAGACTAATTATTTAATTAATAAAATTGTTAATACATTTTGTATATTTTCATTTGTTTTATTATTATTATTTTTTCTACAAAAATATTATCAATAAAATTGTGTTCGTAAAGGATACCCATTATCACTGTTAAAAAACAATCATCGTTAAATGATACACTTTATCAATGCAAAAAAATCACTAATAAAGTGTACCCTTTGTTTGTATTTTTTTCAAACACTTTTATATGTTTTTTTAAAGTCCTCTTTTATAGTAATGATAAAATCCCCAAAAAAATAATAAATCTCCTTCAATACTTCGCAAACAAAAACAAATATATTTATATACTTAAAATACATAAATAACGGGTTAATTTCATAAAACCTAGTGTTCTACATTCTCCCCACAGTTGGAATTTATGCCCTTGGTATGTTGAAAACCACAATTTTCCTAGAAGAGTTCGGGCCATTGCATGACCATTTCCTTCTCATGTTCTCATGATTCTTCTTGGATATGACCATACATCCCTAAAACCCACACTAAACAAATGATTTTACTCACATGATTTTATATTGCCTATCCACAATCTGTACTAGCACATGAATCATCATTCCACCTAGTAATAAGTCAAGGAGATCTCATTGAATCACATGGTTAGGATTTGATTTACACATTTTCAATAGAGATACATGATGATATCTGTTCACTAAATTAAATCTTGGTTGAAAATCAAACATATATTTCTCCTCAATAACCTGTTCAAGTATCTCAAAAGGGGTAATGTATCTAAGAGATAACATACTTTCAATTCCAAAACATAAATTCCTAGGTCTTGGAGACCATCTTAAGAATACATGATCACCATCCTCAAATGAATCCAAACAACAAAAATATTTCACAAAAAAGATAATGATTCCATGTCTTCAATGCATGGACTACATTAGCTAATTATAAATTACATTTGTTGTAGTTATCTTCATGAAACTGTAGAAATTGTGAGATATGAACAACAAAATGATATCCTTCTATGATAGCACATCCCAACCCTAATCATAAATCATCAAAATTCACCACAAAGGCATCCATCTACAGTATAAAAAATTCCATAAAAAAATATGACTGATAAAGGGTTATAGATAATGTTTTGACTATAATGGCTAAACATTATCTTTGGATAATAGGAGTTTGATGTTTTAAAATTGAAGGTGTAATCACAACATGAAAAAAGTCCCAAAATTTCCTAAAATTCCCATAAACCATTCCATATATAACCAAATAACATTATGTAATTATAATACATAAATAAATGCTTTATTTACTAAAACCACGAGTTCTACAACTATAACCTCGTTAAAATTCAACTATAATTACTAACTAACTAATAATACGCAATAATGATTTAATTTGTACAACTTATATAATTGGTATCGAAGAACTATGTTTTAGGAATTTAAATATATTATGGATAATATATCTTAAATTTATCAATTATACGATAAGAAAATACGACTAGTAATTTATTCGATAAAATAATGATAATGATTAATATATAATAATGTTAATTTACATTGAAAAAATTGCCATATAAATTTATGAATGTATATACATGTTAAATATTTTTTTTTAATTATTGTTTCCTAAATTTTCATAATTTTATGATTTTGAATAACCCCATTATCTTAATATTTATATTTTAATTTATTTAAATAATTTATTTTTTACAAAAATTGTAAAAAATACAGTATTTTCTATTTTCATGGAATTTAGGGATATATGAATATGTTTATAAAACATATATACTTAATGTTTCTTCCACATGACAATATATATATTTTAAAAGAGTTTAATTATATTTATAAATAATATTATTGATTTTGAAATACAATGATAATGATTTCATAATCATATGTATTGCTTTCGGAAAAATTAATTGTTTTGCTTATTATTTAAAAAAACATTTTTATGTTAAAAATTGGATATTTTTTTTAAATCCACATATTATTAATTTTTATTATAATAAAATTTTAATGGCACCATATCTAGTAACCTAGAGAGGTTGTAATAGTTTATTATATTGTGTACATACATACGGCCAAATACAAAAGGAATGATCAATTTAGTAGTAATGAAGGATTATATATATAAAAGATACCCATTTTCTATTAGATATAGAATATAAAAATTAATACATAACAATATTAAAATCTATACATCCTTGAATCTCCTTAAATTAATTATTTATTATATCCTAGGGAATGATGAATAAATATGGGTGAGCATAAATGATGATTAAGGGTTCCAGGTAGAAGAATCCATAATGAATCAATAAGACATTTTCCACATGGAAAGGAACATAATTGACCAAACTTTCCATTCAATCAAAGTTTTGGCTATCATGAATAGATAAGGTATACTACTTTATAGGTAAATAAGTGAATCCAAAGATAATTTAATTAATAATGTTATAATGAAATGCTTCTAGAGAATATATAAATGAGAAAACATTGTGTTTATTTATAATAAATTAATTTTCAATGAATGAATTTATAAATTATGATACTTTTTATCACATACAGCATTATAACTCACTACAAATACCGTTTACAAGATAGCATAAAACCATTGTAGAAACACATTTATTGTTAGATTTCTGATCTATCTCATTATATATGTTTATGAATTAAGTCACTATATAGTTGTATGCCACCCCAACAGATTCATGTCAAAATAAATCCGTATATATAACATAATGGATTTAATTTTATAATAATTTTCATAATCATAAAATATTTTTACTATGAAATTTATAAATATTTGTAAACATTTTCGCATTTATATCATTGAAATTATAAATAAACGCCACATGATAAAAGGTCATATATTTTAAAAAATAATACTATCAATGAAAAATATTATTTTATCATTTTATTTATTTATTGAATATTATGATGTTAAATGATAATATTATCTCGACAAGAGTAAAAAAATAAAAAACAAATCTTATACTGTAAAGTATATTCTTACAACTTTCTTTAATATTAGATTATAACCATTTATAGAATAAAATTGAAATGAAACATTGACTATTATTTATAGATAATTAGTGACATAAAATACATCAAATGGGAGATATATACATCACATAAATGTGAGTAGGTTTATATTAACAAATATGTCTCAATTGAATTAAAATTGAGATAAAATCCTTTACCCCATGCTTCATTTTTATAAAAAATATTTATCCAATTGTGTAATTGTTTTGAGTATCTTATTAATTTATAGTAGAATTTTATTTATATTAATAATTTCATATATTATGCTATTATAAAATATAACACTCCATTGTCAATATTTTTTCATTATTTTCCTTATTTTTGTTGTTAATTACCTTTATTTCTCATGTGTGTATATTAATAAATGATACTGTTAATATGAATATGGTATACATTAATAATACGAAAAATTATAATAATGATATGAAAAATTATTTAGTCATTTGATAAAATTATATTTCAATTTTGGAAAATCTTATATTAAAAAAGCATCACATTGCTTTTCGGATACGGTAAGTCGTATGTACGTATGAGTGATTATATTATTTTTTATTTGGACTAAGGACAAGTAAGAGTGTGATATTATAAATTTTTTACAAATAATATATTTTCATATATATCATAAGTAAATGTAAAATTTATCCTTTATTATATTCCATTTAAAGCGTTAGTAGAAAACGAATCACATCTATTTGAGAGGTGGTGGTCGCACTTATATAGTATTGATGTTATGTTATCATTAAATAATTAGAATGTATGAATATTTATTTTATATTAGAATTCATGAAGTAAAAATATTATCATAAATATTATATATATATAAATTAAATCAATTATTTTATTCAACCAATAAATGTGGTGATGGAAATCAATTTACATCGGTTCATGAGGTGGCAGTCTTCTATACATATGAGCAGTGATTTAATTTTCTCATTTGATAGACGATGATATAGGTAAATATAATAAAATAATCATTTTAACTTATATGTATATGTATTATAATATTGTTATTATATTGGATGTTTTTGGGAAAAATTGAATGTGTAAGATAAATAATTAATACTATAGTTCTTTATTAAGATAATTACCTTCACTTAGAGAAACATCGTTTGGATCTATTATTATGGATATGGTTGGTATTATGAGATTAACACTTACTAATTAATGTGTATATGGTTGTTAGTGAGATATTTTGTTATTAGATGGTGGATAAATTCTTTCTGAGTGATGTGAATTATTTTACTTGAGTGTGTTACCTTTTATAAATGAGGAGGATGAGACATTTGATATTTTTTAAATGAAATTGTTTCTGACATTTTTCACAGCCCACAAGGGTCATAAAATGGCATGTTATTGAACCATGTGTGAAATAAAGAAAAAATACGTCCATAAAATAATTGTTTTACATGTTTTGAGTCATTTTAACCCTTATCTTGTTATTTTAACCCCATGTAAAACCCTTTTTATGTTAACCGAATTAATTAATCTTTACTTATTTAAAAATATTTATTGTAAAAAATGTATATGGAATTAATAGAAAAAATAAATTAATCTAATTCTAATAATGAATAAAATTTTCCATGTTATATACATATAAGTGGTAGATTTTAATTTTATATAAAACCCACAAAAACTAAGAAATATGTTTTCCAAAGTAAAAAAATTCGAAAGATTAAATAGTTATTATATGATAATTAAAAATGAAATTAAATTAAACAAACTATTATAGATTAATAAATTTATTATACCATAAATTTTACCTTTTAAAAAAATATTTATACAGCATGGTACATGTGAATTTTTTATAAACTATCCTTTTTTTTGTTAAAAATATGAATTTTTTAATATTCATTGAAAATGAATCTTTTCTAAAAAATCCCAAAAATTCATGTGGTTATCCCTACATAGATACCCTCTCAAACATTTACATGACCAGAATTTCCATATAATTGAATCTCATTTCGTTTCCCCATGGGCTGGTCACTAGCACTAAAGAATCAATCTATAAATAGAGGGAGCAATTTATCCCATACTAAAACTACAATGATGAATATATATTCATTTATAATAGAGAGAAAAATGGGATAGAAATATCCCATATCCACAATTTTATTGTGGAAAATAAAAATTACAAATGTAGAAAAAATATTGAAAAAACAATTCCAACGAACTATTTCAACAATATCAAAACTACAACTCAGTGTGATAGTTTGAGAAGTCTCCCACCATATCAGTAAATGATACTATAAAAATCATAGAAAAATGTAACCACCTCACAACAACACCATGAATTTTATTACATTGAAAGTCAAATTAATTTCTACCATCCACTAAAGGGTTTAACAATTTACGACCAAACAGGATTAGTAGGATCCAACCATGGTGTTCTATAATAATCCAAAGTATAATATTTTTAAAAAGGGCCAAATTTTATGAAAACAAGTCATGATAAATAGTTAAAAAGTTTTTATATCAAAATCATGACAAAAAAATTAATATCCCATGTTTCAAAAACTTCAAAAATAATTTAGCTAAATTACTATCAATGATTTTAATATAAACAAGATCTATTAATTAATACCAATTAATGCATAATATATAATAAAAAAACATTGTAGCATAATCTAAATTGTAAAATCCAAAATTATATGTAAAATTAACTTCTTTATCACTATTATTAAGTCTAACAGACTACTCGTATCACATTATATAACTAATATACTCTTATTTCCATTAAAAATGCATATGAATATTTGAACAGCCCATGAGTGGACCTCCAACAATGAATATAGAAATTCCCTCTAACAAATGTCCTTTGAAATAGAAAAACACTTACTGAGTGAGCACACCTATAATACACAGATTATGAAATTGTGCATTAACATTCACCTATGTACTCAAGGTGTCAAATTTTTCTTATTTTCCAAAAAATTTCATAAAAATAATACTATAAAAACCATTTCAAAAAACCATTTCACAATTCATTGAAAATAAAATTTTATTTTTTGAAGAGAGGTAAAATATCATTAAAAAAATATCATTCCACAAACAAAAATCCATCAATATATCATTCCATTGAATTTATCATACCATTTATAAAAACCAAAAGAATGATTTTATTCAAATATATGCTATTGTCGAAACAATGTACCACAATTTTTGGTTTCACATTCCCTCTATATGTTTAACAAATAATGAGGAATAGAAATATTACAGGAAAGCCACCAGAAGAAAGCATCACATATCATAATCAATTAAACGAGAAAAATGGTCTACAGAGAGAGAACTCATCATTCCATGAAGAAACTCACATGCCACACCACAAACAACATAAATAATCGTCTGTAGAGCATGATAACACAATTTATAGATAATTCATTCATAATATTATAATCATATATCTATAGATCGAATAATGATACCCAACAGTGTATCCAAAATCCTCGAAAATAATGAAATAGAAGGATTACTCACTGGAAAAAACACTCAGAAAACCACATAAATGAGAAATAATCAAAATAAAAATACCAAATGGAGTGAAGGTCTACATATTTTTTTAGGAGAGATAATCAGTTAAGGGAGAGAGAACTATGGCTTAATAAAGAACATATCATCTATGAAATACCCTAAAGACAGAACATGTGAGTATTACACATCATCTAATCACTTATAAAATATTTTAATAAAAAAACATAATACACTAAAAAATGAATGGCCATGGGTATGAAATTCAGATTTTACCTCTACTCCAAGTGTAATATACATTCAAGGTGTATAATATTCACTTTTAAAAACCAATTTTGAGATCTAACAAGTACATACTAAACAAAATATAAAAAATTTTAATGATGTGTTATATTCTCAATGGATGTATTATTTTCCAAATCTGTATAGAACTCATAACATGTTCATAATGATCAATAAATGTCTTGTAATGATTTTACAAGGTTTTAATTTCTCTCAAGGATTGTAAAAATGATAGTTTTGTTGGATCTAAATGATGATGTAGATGGTCAATACACAAGAGGGGGGGGGGTGAATTGTATACAATAAAAATTTATTTATACATGGAAATATATAACTTTAACAAAGATAAACTAAACAAATTCACAACACCTTTAACAACAATTGGAGAATTGGAAATAAGGTTTACAAACTGAGATTCTACCATAAAGCGTGTAGAATCTAAATGAATCAGAGTACAAGTGTAAGGACATATAATAAGGTTATACATTCCTTACAAAAAAATGCAGTGAAAATATTGTAACACATAAAAAGATATAAATCTTTCACCCCAAAGAGAAGGTTATCCAACAACATTGGATAAAGTTCCCTTAATTTATACTTTCAAGAAAGTCTATCTTACCCACACCAGGGTAAGCCCTTGATATGAAGATCAGTTTCTATGTCTTGTTATCCCCACAAGACCTCAACTTATAGGTAGTTGGAACCTCTGTCTTCCTCAGGAAGAAGGTCCCAAACATCAAGTTGTTGGAACCTCTGTCTTCCATTCCCCAGAAGCCCTTGAATGTAATCACCAACATTCAGAGTTGAACGAATTAATCTGAATGAGCATTTCAGTACACACATGTCATGAAAATCATATCTCTCTAGAAATCACCTTAACAACGTGTGGTCTCTATATAGATCAACCTGTTGTACCGAGCTCTTTCATATGAGATCCTATTTATAGGCTCAATTTGAATGGTCAGATCCCTCCTCCAATGGTCATATTTTCCTTAAAAATCGGAGGGACCTGTACACATGTAACTCAACCAACGGTTAGTTTGAAATAGAATGGATGACATCGTTTAATAAAAAAACATGTATAACTGAATGCATGATATCATTTTGTAATGGGGATTATGTAAGAAAAAGAAATGCTAAAGTTCGAAGTGTAAGAAAATTAAAAGTTCAGAGTATATCCAATATCGAATTCCGAGTCTATAATAAAAAGATGTTCGGATTCTATTTTATGGAATTCAGAACATGAAATCTGTAGAAGTTCGGAGTCATAATTTCTATGGAAATTCGAAGTCTTTTTCACTAGAGTTCAGAATCTGAACTTACAGAGTTTGAAGTCGAACTAGTAAATGTTCAGAGTCAAACATCATAAGAGTTTGTAGTCGAACTCATGAATGTTTGGAGTCGAACTTCATAAGATTTCGAGTCGAACTCATGAATGTTCGGAGTCAAACGTTATAAGAGTTCAGAGTCGAACTCATGAATGTTCGGAGTTGAACATCATAATAGTTTAGAGTCGAACTCATGAATCTTCGGAGTTGAAATTCATAAGAGTTCAGAGTCGAACTCATGAAAGGTCGGAGTCGATCATCATAAGAGTTCGGAGTCGAACTCATGCTAGTTCGAAGTCAAAATTGATAAGAGTTTGTAGTCGAACTTCATAAGAGTTCGGAGTCGAACTCATGAATGTTCGGAGTCAAACATCATAAGAGTTTGGAGTCGAACTCATGAAAGTTCATATTCTGAATTCGAAGTGGAACATCATTATAGTTCACATCCAGAATTCGGTGTGGAAATTTATTATAGTTAACATTCAGAATTCGGATCCAAAAAACCGAATACTCCAACTCGTGAAATTATAGGATTCTGGGGTTTTGGGTATGAGTACATTTTTTATACTTAAGAAAAATATAGCTATGTATAATAAAATATGGGTTAGGGTAAATTTTCATAAAGAAGAATAATTTGTTTATGGAGGTAAAATATAGATTTACTTAAATATAAGTTGTTTGTAATTTTTTAAAAAAGAAGGATTGGAAAATTCATAAGGAGAACCTTATTGACTTAACAATCTCCCCCTTTTTGGAAAGCACAAACATCCTTTCAAAAAAGAATATAATGACTTTGAAAAATTTTATTAGTCATTGAAATTAAAACATATCTCTATTTGTTCGTGGATGATAGTGAATACAACTAACTCCCCCTAGAATTGAAACTCTATGGATTGTATTCTGAAATTCTGGAGAGGAGTTTTCATTATCATGGGAATGAAAAACATCGTTCTGAGAAACTCCCCCTTACAATAAGGATATCATTATTTATAAATTCTTCATTCCAAATTTTTTTTATCCTCTTTTATGTAGTTCTTTATCTTCTCCCCCTTTGCGACATTAAAAAAGACATTTTGAGAATGGAAAAGAAATATTGTACCTGAAACATTAGTGTATAACAAAACAACATACAACCAACAAAATATTTCATTAGAGTTGAGAAAATTATTACAAGGAAAGAAAAATAGAACAAAAGATTATAGTGGTTTTATTTGTCTTCTTTTTTCCTTTGGGATCAGCTTCTTCAACAAAGTTATGAACTTCTTAAAATATCTTTGGTCTTACACGGATTTCCTATCCCATGCTGATATCCTTTCCCCATGAACATTTAAATGCTTCAACCTGAGACTTCAAGGAGTTTTCTTCCATCTTCACCAACTCATCTTGTTTTACAAGTCTTTTCTCAAGATCAATCCGGAGACTTATATCACTTATAAAATTTTGAGCAAGATATTTAGTCTTATCATTATGTTCTCTCACAAGTTGACTCTGAGAACTCTTCTCAACAATCAGCTCATCATGATGATTCTTAATCTTTTTTTCCTCGATGTCAAAAGAATATTTTACCTCATTCTAAAACTTATCATAGCTAGCCATGTCTTCTTCAACATTCATGGACCACAATGTTATTTTGATGCAATCCATTCTATGCACATCATAATTGATAAGAAATCATTTATGGTTGTCCTAAATCTTTATAAACTTATCCATGACCATGGATTAGGAATCTAATATCCGATTCATACTTTTTTGCACCATCTGGCATCTTGAATCTATAGTTGGAAAAATCGGAATGGTGTCCACCAACTTCATTAGAGATTCAACCATAAAATCGTGACCATGAGTTAATGACTCAGAATCAGATAATTTCCTTGGATATTTCTCATACTCAACATGGAATATCTTCCTTATAGATGTACCACCATCCTCTTTATTTCTATTGATATATTTTATTGTTGTATCCCTGAGCACTTGCATCTATTTTTCAAATTTCGAAATTGGTTCCTCATTAGGATATTCTCCCTCGGATTCAGAAACATGAATAATCTAGTATTCATCAATTTTTTCTATTTCTTGTCCTTCCTCTTCAAAATCCTTCTCATAGGACTTTTCCTCATCAAATAAAACATTTTCTTGCTATTCTTTCTCATCCTCATATTTCTTAGCTTCTTATCCCTTTCCTGGAGTGGCTATTTTTGCGGATCCTGCATTTTATTTATAATATTCAACTTTTTTGATCAAGACTTCCAAATCTTCACATCCCCCTTATTATTCTTATTCTTCCTTAACTTATTCATCTACTTCTTCTCCAGCAGTTATTTTATCTTAATCAACCATCTCTTTTCCCTTAGATTTTTCACAAGATAAGCACTTCTTGGTGGGAGACACTGGTAAAGGTTAAGTACTGAACGTTTCTGGAATGGGAAGCATTTCAAAAGCTATTTCAGTATCTCTCAACAGAGATTACACAAGACCAGACTCAGAAATCTTTTTATTCAACTTATTCTCATTTACCACTTTTTATAACATTTCTGAAGCTTTTTCCCTTAAGGCCTTATCCTCAGCATGGTCCAATCTGAACTGTGGATCCCATTAATTCCTCCTCTCTTTGTCTTCCCTCCACTTTACAGAAACTTCATCAGGATAATATTTCCATTTCTTCATCATGGGGGGAGGAGACTAGGTTTTCTTATACCTGGTATTTTCATCATCAGAAACCACTTCCTTAATATTTCTCTTCTTCCTTTCCTTTTAAGATGGTTCCAGAGTCTGTGTATTTTTCTGAAGTGCCTCAACCTCTTCCACAAAAAGAGGGTAACACTCTTCGGATTCACTGGAAAAACAATTCTTCTTCCTTTTCAAGGTATCATCACTAACCAACATAATCTTACAATTCCGGACATTTGATTTTCATGCAACATGGAAGGATTATAAATACAAAACTTTCAACATAGATATTAAGACAAGAAACATGATTATCTGAGCTTATAGGTTTCCTTCCTTGATGTTCTTCATCGTAATTAGAACATACCTCATCATATTTATCATTCTTATATTTACCAAGAAATCTAAGACATATATATCACATTTCATCAAATTATCCTTGTCACTGATTCTTGGTATGGGAAATCCTAGTACCCATAGATGTAGAATTCAATTGTTCCGAGAAAGGTGAGAAATCATAGTCGTTGTAGCATCCTTGAGTTCAACACATTTCAATGAATTCACCTTGTTAAAGCTTCCTTGCACATCCGAATTCTTGTGTGAGCATTACTCAGCTTCTCCTTCGTTGGATAAACTAACCATGATCGTGGCCTTGGTGTAATATAGCTTGTACGTCTTCCCATAAGACTTAAATGAAAAACACTCTCTACCATCTTCCAAGTGGAAGGAAACAGACTCATAGAACTCAATCAACAAATCATTATAAACCAGATCCTGTTTATCTGACTTTTCTAAGCAAACATCCCTCTATCCATTCAATCTAATATTCTTTGATATAAGGGAATAATACTTATAGAAATCCAGATGCACTAACCATTCCCTGAAAACTATCCACTTTGAAATTGGTTTTGATGTAGACATATCTTGGTATGTTGATTCAACATAAATTCAGAACTGAGAGATTAGAATGATTTGGAATGGCATTGCAATGATTGGAACCAGTCTTAAGAAGAGCCACATGGCTTCGAGACGCGAAAGGTTTGAAAAACTGATGTTGGACAACTCTTAGGGCCCCCTTTATATAGGTGATGGAGGTGACCTTTGGTCTTCCAAAAGCCATCTAATGGTTGAATTTTTGTTTTATCTGATCTGACAGTTGAGACCATTCCCGTAAGAAAGACTTGACTCTGATCTGTTGAGGTTTTATGAAAAACATTTAGATTTAAGGAAAACTATAATCCGAAAATTTTAAAACACAGGAAAATACCCAAAAAATAAAATATGATTATGAAAATTTAAGTAAGAAAATCATACCTTTCTGATTAACTACAATGATAGTTCGTAATTGGTAATAATCTTAATGATGGAAAATTTGACTACGAACACTCTTTATGAAAACAAACTCATTACGATAAAAAACTCATTACGAAAAAAAAACACATTACAAAAAACTCATTACACAATTTATCATCCAGAAAATTCTCATTATGATAATTCTCATTACTAGAATTCTCAGTATGAAAATTCTCAGTACGAAAATGTCACGACCCGCCTTCACCAAAAGGAGGGAAGGGTCAGCAGATTGTCATGTCCTTCCTTCATTAAGATGAAGGAGAGATAATGACCCCCGATACCCGCCTTCAATTGGTCCCAGCGTGGCGACTAGCACCAAGGGTATAAAAATTTCTCACAAATGGAAGGAATTACCCCTTTTGTTTCATAGAATTGGGAGATAAGATGATGAATCCCAACAAAACAAAGATAAAAGAAAAGTAAAACCAAAAGTAAATCATTCCCACAAGCATGTTTCAAAAGTAAAAACCACAAAGTACAGAAGGTGACTACAAAGGCACGTACAAAAGAATGAAAAACAGCAACTGCAACTGCCTGAAGGGTCTGAGTTAGTATAGTCACGTGTGGTTCCCGAAGTCCTCCTGGAAACCTGAATGCGGTTTTATATACGTAGGGTGAGCATACAAGTATACTCAGTAGGGAAAACCAAAGACTCTCATGCACAAGTGGGGGAACATGCTAAAGTATCATGAGAAAAGAGTAAACCAAACACCTATCAAGGTAAACTATCCACCCCAGAACTCACCAAGGCACACTCCCCAAATAACGCAAGTCAAGTAATATATATAATTAGAGCAAATCGATGTTTGGGTACCCCGCATCACTTCCCCAGTGGTAATTGAGACATCCTACGCATCAGACCAATCCCGCCATTCTCACCAAAGTCCCACTACCACACCCGCCCGCACACACCTGTGCCACAACCACACGCAGTCCCACTGCCGAATCCCCGCCCGCACACACCTGGGCCTCAACCGCACGCAGTCCCACTGCTGAATCCCCCCCGCACACACCTGGTCCACAACTGTCACATGTTACCATGCCTGAAAACACCTAGGCCAGAACAACCACCATCACAACCGAAGACACATGGGCTAATGGATCCAACGCCATGCCTGAATACACTTGGGCCTCATCCCGAAGATGCTTGGGAAACCCCCTGCCGCACAAACCTGGCCAGCCACCACAATACCCTGCCTGAAGGTTCTTGGGCCAATAATGGACCTCAGACTATCACAGCCTGCCCGAAGATACTTGGGCTATACGGGAAAGGGATAAAAAAAGGATCTAATAACCAGCCACCAAGAATAGTGTTTGAAAAAACACCCTCCTCCTGAAATGGGGGTGTTCGGCACTATGTGCTCAACATGGGTGGGGCACGAATAAGAAACAGAAAACTACCAGTACAAGTATAGGTAACAAGCCCTCACCCAAAAATCTAGGTTTTTCTAACCGGCCTACGGAACATAACACCACTATATCTGAGTCACAAGCCATGAATCTCACCAACTGAACCCATTGTCCCATTCTTGTTTCATGTTTAGTAATAATGTTTAAGTTTAAGCACAACTGGGCAACTAATAAGCATAGGCACAAGTCTAAAAAATTAAACAATCAAACATCAACAATAACGCCCACACCCAGTTCTCAACAACAGAGGGTCCCACCACAATTTTTGATATAAACAAGTATCTATTGGGCCTTAAAACTCACAACCACCATGTGTATAATAGATAAGGGGATCCCATCCCTTCTCACATCTCCAGCGATCGGCCTGAAAGGAAAACAACCAACTACCACCAACAACACAAGCGTGGCCTTGCCGGTATTTCCATATTAAACGACTTAACACACTCCATGATTCAAATTCTGTGTGCTCTAACTGGGAGTTATCACAGAAGTGTTGATCCGGGTGCTTTCAATTATTTCATCCGAATATACGTGATTAACCAATTCACTTTTCACAGCAGGAGCTTGCAACCACAAACAGGACATTTAAAACATCAGTAGGTTTCGTTAGTGCACAAACAACGACCACAAACGACCTCCATTTTCAGAAGGCATAAGCCAACACAACTCAAAAATATGGCCACAGAAGAAACAACATCAAAACAAATATAAGACAACATCAACAAACAACCCCCTCTCTTTCTTTATTAAATTCGTTCATTATCTTCATTAAGTTTGATCCAATTAGTTCTGAAGAAACAAAAGAACGCCCACCCCGCATGATCCACAAAAGGGAGAGGCAAAGGAGAAATTCCCTATTTGTTTGATCGACAATCGATGCTTAGGCCGGGTGCGGAACTTGAAGGATAACGATGCCGCGCTCCTGATGCACCAGAAGCTGTTTGTGAAAACCCACGATCAAGGAAAAGAGAAACCATGGTTAACCCTTGGTTTATAAGTGCCGGGGACTGTTGGGGTGAAAATGCGAAACCGCGTAAGTTAAGGGGGTCGTGGGTTGACAATGCGGCTCCACTCGTCAAAAAATGGGTCGGGTAGTTTGAGATGACTCATGAATTGATTAAGTATTTAATAAAAACTATTATGCACTTTACGGGTCTTTAACACACACATAATCAAGTCAGAATAGGGTTTACTACCCTATTTGCGCAAAGGAGCGCTACTGGAAACAACTTGACAAGGCCGGGTGACGCCGATCGGCCTCACCAATCGGTCTCACTGATCGGTCTCTCCGAGACGCCACTCCTTTAGGACCCGGATTTTGGCAACGGTAAGAACCAAGAGAGTCTGGGTCATCACATCAGATACCTCTCAAACTATTCTCGTCCTCGAGAATTTAAACAACCCAGAAGAAAAGGGCAGGTCTGAACAACCACCCCGAAAGATACCTCTCAAGAGTGAACCTCAAGGATAACTAAGAACAATTTCAAGCCACGAACTAAGAAACATACCAGGCCAAACTGCTCCGACATGTGGGTTGGGGAGTCTCCTCCCCCATGTCAAGATATTATCCGCTTTGGGCAGAACTGACTCACCCGCTCGGGTTTAATCGCATCCACCTTAATGCGTCATGATTAGGGGTCGGGTTCTTTTCTTCCCGAAAGCCGAGGCTTTTTACACACAAACATAGGTAAGAAAACCAGCACATTTCATGGCCAAAAGACAGAACTTTCTACCACAATAGGTACAACAAGGAACAAAACTCAAAACAACTCCGGGTATTGGGTACACATCTATGCTTCCCTCTCCCACGTACTCTCCTCAAGCCCACCATGTCTCCACAACACACGAACCAAGGGGATGGTTCACCCGTGAAGCACCTTTTCTTTGCGATCCTCAATCACCACTGGTCTCTCCACAAAGGTCATGTCGTCCTCGACGTCCAGATCGCACCAATCAAGGACGTGTGAATCATCGTGCATATACCGACGGAGCTGGGACACATAGAGGAAATCATGTATCTTTAGTAGCAGTGGTGGCAACGTTGGCTGGTAAGCTACTTCGCCGACCCGCCGCAATACTTGGAAGGGTCCAATGAATCTCGGAGAAAGCTTACTCCCTTTGTCGAACCTTTACTACCCACGCCGTGGGGAGACCTTTAAGAACACGTGTTCCCCAACCTCTAACTCCAAGGGCCTCCACCTGGTATCATCATACGACTTCTGTCGGTCCTGGGCCACCATCATCCTTTCCCGTATGAGCTGAACCTTCTCTGCCATGTTCTGCACCACCTCCGGATGAAGGATGCCTGCCTCTCATACATCAGTCCAACACACAGGCGAACTTCATGGCCTCCGATACAAAGCTTCCAACGGGTCCATGCCAGTGGTAGAGTGGTAGCTATTATTGTAGGAAAACTCTACTAGAGTCAAGTGTTGCACCCATGTTCTTCCTGAGTCCAGAACACATGCTCGCAGCATATCCTCCAAGGTCTGGATGGTGCGCTCTGTTTGTCCATCTGTCTGGGGATGGAAGGTAGTGATAAGGTGTAAGTGGGTGCCAAACGCAAGTTGTAATCCTCTCCAGACACTCTAGGTAAACCGCGCATCCCTATCCGAGACTATAGACCTCAGAACCCCACGCAACCACACCACCTCATCCACGTACTTTCGTGCCAAAGATTCCACAGCACTCGACTCCCTGATTACTAGAAAGTGTGCCGATTTCGTCAACCTGTCCACTACCACCCAGATGGCATCGAACCATCCTTGGGCCTTGGGTAGTACCATGGAGAAATCCATTTAGATGTCATCCCACTTCCACTCGGGGACATCTAAAGTCCGCAGTAGGCCGCCTGGAACTCGGTGTTCAGCCTTCACTTGCTGACACACTAAGTACTTGTCCACAAATTCTGCCACCGCTTGCTTAACTCCAGGCCACCAAAACTGCCTCTTTAAACCCTAGTACATCTTGTAAACTCCCGGGTGTACCACCAGGGGTGAGTTGTGGAACTCACTGAGAACCTTGCCACGCATCGCCTCCAGAACAAACAACATTTTCTGGAAAATAATATGGTTCTGACCATCCTCTGTCGATCCTTCCGGAGCATTTCCCTGGTCAACATGGACACACATCACTTCACACCCTAGGTCTCCCCACTGAGACTCCTCCACTTGCTAAAACAGGGATGACTGCACCGTCATTTGATATAGGCAGCCTCTGCCGCTATCCATCTTCGCATCCAGGTGTAAGGAAGCCTACTCCTCCATTGCCTTCCAGGCGTCCGCCGACTCTCGGACCGCATCCTTCTGCATCTTCCTGCTCAAGGCATCGACCACCGCATTTCCCTTGCCCTCAGTATAAGAGATCTCGAAGTCATAATCCTGGAGGAACTCCACCCATCTCAGTTTTCGCAAGTTTAAGTCCCACTGGGAGAAGATATACCTCAAGCTTTTGTGGTCCGTGAAGACCACAATGCGTTCCCCGATGTGGTAGTGCCGCCATAAATATAGCGCAAAAACGACTGCTTGAAGCTCCAGGTCATGGGTAGCATAATTACGCTCATGGGAACGCAGCATCCTGAACCCATAAGAGATAACCCCTTGTTGCTGTATCAACACGCACCCCAGGGCCTGTCCTGAAGCATCACAGAACACCTCATAAGCCGCCCCTTCTTCTGGTAATCTCAGCACTGGTGCACTGACCAACTTATCCTTCAGATAGCTGAAGGCTGACTAGCACTGCTCACTCCATACAAAAGTCTGGTCCTTCTTGGTCAGAGCCGTCAAAGGGGCTACTACTTAGGAGAAGTTGGTTATGAATCTCTGGTAGTAACCTGCCAACCCAAGGAAACGTCGGACTTCTGCCACATTGTTGGGTTCTTCCCAAGAAACAACTGCCTCAACCATTGTGGGTCGACCGCAACCCCCTGCTCAGACACTATGTGCCTGAGGAAGTTCCCTTCTCGTGTCCATAACATGCATTTTGACTACTTCACATAGAGGTAGTGTTGTCAGAGGACATCCAAAACTGTCCTCATGTGCTCCACATGGTCCTCCTCTTATCTAGATTAGACTAGGATGTTGTCGATGAACACAACCACAAACCGATCTAGGTACTCCCAGAAGATGGAGTTCGTAAGACCCATGAACACAGCCAGGGCATTCGTAACACTGAAGTTCATGACTACGTACTTGAAGTGTCTATACCTGCACTTGAATTCTGTCTTCAGGATGTCACTCTCTTTCACCCTTAGCTGGTGGTACCAAGACAGCAGGTCGAAATTCAAGAATCATCCTACCACTTTCAGCTGGTCGAAATGATCATCTATCCTAGGAAGAGGGTAGCAATTCATAATCGTCACCTGACTCAGCCTCCTGTAGTCTATGCACAACCTAAGGCCACCATCTGCCTTCTTTGCAAACAATACAGGAGCACCCCAAGGTGACACACTCGGACAAACATAACCCATCTTTATCAGATCGTCAATCTGTATCCGCAACTCCAGTAGCTCCGAAGGTGCCATCCGGTAAGGGGGCATCGAGACTGGACGAACTCCGGGCTGAAGGTCTATCCCAAACTCGATATCACGTCGAGGGGGTAGAGTCCTCACCTCCTCAGGAAATATGTCCATAAACCCCAGGACGATCTCTGGCACTCCCACCATTTCAGCATCAACAGATTCCACTGTCAGCTCGGTCAACAAGGAGAGGAGAGGTTCCTCCCTCCACTTACCCTTCGGACTTCTCCGCTCACCGGTGAAGGTAACACGTCGGTCGTCCATGTCCGAGAACACAACCCTTCTTCGGAAACAGTCGATGAAGGCACACATTGAAAATAGCCCGTCGATGCCTAGGATGACATCATATGGCTGAATCTGTAGCAGAACAATATCCCTAACTGACTGATGTGGCCCTATCAGCAGTCTACATCCCCGACAAACAAACAAAAATTTAGTCTGACCTCTTACTGGTGTGCTCAATACCTGGGGCACTGGAAGTCTTCACGCATCTAAACCCCCGGCACGGGCTAGGATGGGTGCCACAAAGGAGTGCGAAGCTCCGGTATTGAACAAGGCATAAGCAAGAGTGATAAACAGTCTGATCGTACCTCGACCAACCTCTGGCCCTGCTGGAACTGCTGCCTCTGCGGCGTGTAACTGTCCACGCCCAGCTCCCCTGCCCCTCGGCTATCGACCACCTCCACGACCACGTCCTGGTCAAGGACCCTGTGGAGCGCCCTGAGGTTGGCCTCCCCCTACGTCTTCCCTCGGAGGAGCGGGAGCTTGCTGTCCCTGCTGCTGCTGCTAGAAAGGTCTGGCTTGAAGCTACTGCTGGGGTGGGTGCTGGGGCTGACTGCCACTGTTGTACAGAACCCGGTCCGGGCACTGACTCCGGAGATGCCCAGGGCTCCCACAGATGATGCACCGCGGTCCCGGGCCCGTAAGAAAAGGAAGAGGGCCGGGGGATCAAAACTGAAACTGTTGCGGCCTGCTCCCTACGGGTCGGAACCTAGAGGGTCCTGACGCAGGAGGCCTGGTGCTGACGGCCTTCCCCTTCGATGGTCCCAGTTGGATCCCCTCTTGCAACACTCCTCCTAGATCATGCATCCTCTCCACCACTTCAGCCCTGTTCTGGACCTCCAAGTACTTCGGTAGGGTAATGGGGGTAACATCATACTGGAGGGAGGGTCGGAGCGCCTCCTCTAGACGTCTTGCCCGAGACTCCTTGTCGGGAAAGAGGTCCGGAGAAAAACGTAGTAGGTCCTTGAAATTGATCCCTATCTCCCTCACGTACATACTCCCCGGCTGGAGGGACAGTAGTTCCTGCCTCTTTTCTGCCTTCATCATCGAGGAGAGGAATTCCGCCCAGAACTCCATCTCGAAGTCCACCCAAGCCACCTCAGTCTCCCTCCTCTCCCCCAGGTAAAGCATCCACCACTGACGCGCGACTCCCTGCATCTGGCTGACGACCAGAGGAACCCAGTACTCGATCAGGGCTCGAATCAGGCCGATGGATATAACTAGCTCCTCTATCCAGCCTTCCTTCTTCATATCAGAGATGCTTCCCTCAAAATTCTCGAGGGCTTGTTGCTGGAAGGCTCAAAAAGACTTCTGTCACTGGTCATCCTCTTCCTCTCGATCACCTATCTGCCGATCGGCAAAAGTAGTCTTTGGGGTCTCGATTGCCTGTACCACATGTGGTCGCCTTCCAGGTGCCATAACTGCAAGGAAAAGAAGGAATGCCTAAGCCCAAGTAGTGCAGAATATCGTTCTTAAATTTCCTTAAAATTTAATTTATTCTTAATCCCCAAGATATCCCAGAAACATAAGAACACAAGTCATTATGATGCATGTAACTTTCCTAGGGTCTCTACCCTGCAATCATTGTGGCCTAACTTGGTCGTTCGGTAGGTCCAGAGTCCTTGCATCAGATCACGGGGGCCCCTAAAATCTCGTGTCCTAGCCGGTCTTCCCTGGCCTAATTGACGTACCAAGGTCACCCAACATTGGTGCCTTACCACCCCATGCAATCCTCACTATGCCTAACTCCAAATTCCATCCTATCTCTCAACCATCCCCTCTGATACCATTCTTTCACGACCCGCCTTCACCAAAAGGAGTGAAGGGTCAGCAGATTTCCAAGCCCTTTCATCTTTAAGTTGAAGGAGAGATAATGACCCCCAAGACCCTCCTTCAATAGGTCCCAGAGTGGCAACTAGCACCAAGGGTATAGAAATTTATCACAAATGGAAGTCATTTCCCCTTATTGTTTCATAGGATCAGGAGATAAGATGATGAAAACCAACAACAGCAAGATAAAAGAAAAGTAAAACCAAAAGTAAACCATTCCCACATGCATGTTTCAAAAGTAAAAACGACAAAGTACAGATGGTGACTACAAAGGCAAGTACCAAAGAAAGAAAAACAGCAACTGCAACTGCCCCGGGGGTCCGAGCTAGTATAGTCCCGTGTGGTCCCTGAAGTCCTCCTGGAAACCTGAAAGTAGTTTTATATATGCAGAGTGAGTATACAAGTATACTCAGTAGTAAAAACCAAAGACTCTCGTGCACAAGTGGGGGAACGTGCTAAAGTCCCATGAGAAAAGAGTAAACCGAACACCTATCATGGTAAGCTATCCACCCCAGGCCTCACCAAGGAACAATCCCCAAATTACGCAAGTCTTGTAATATATATAATCCGAGCACATCGATGTTTGGGTACCCCGCACCACATTCCCACTGGTTATTGAGACATCCTACGCATCAGACCAATCCTGCCATTCTCACCACAGTCCCACCGCCACACCCACCCGCACACACCTGGGCCACAACAACATGTAGTCCCACTACCAAAACCCTACCCGCACACACCACGGCCTCAACCGCACGCAGTCCCACTACTGAATCCTACCCGCACACACATGGGCCACAACTGTCACATGTAACCATGCCTGTAAATACCTAGGCCAGAACAGCCACCACCATGCCCGAAGACACCTGGGCTAAAGGATCCACCGCCACGGCTGAATACACCTAGGCCTCATCCCGAAGACGCTTGGGAAACCACCTGCCACACACACTTGTCTAGCCACCACATTACCCCGCCCAAAGGTTCTTGGGATAATAATGGACCTCAGGCCATCACAGCCTGCATGAAGATACTTGGGAAATCCAGGAAAGGGAGCAGAAAAGGAGCTAATAACTAGCCACCAAGAATAGTGTTGGAAAAAACATCCTCCACCATGAAATGGGGGTGTTCGGCACTATGTTCTCAACATGGGTGGGGCACGAATAAGAAATAGAAAACTACATGTATAAGTATAGGTAACAAGCACTCACCCAAAAATCTAGGTTTTTCTAACCGGCCTACAGAACACAACACCACTATATCCGAGTCAAAAGCCACGACTCTCGCCAACAAAACTGATTGTCCCATTCTTGATTCATGTTCAATAATAATGTTTACGTTTAAGAACTATTGGGGAACTATTAAGTATAGGCACAAGACCAAAAAAGTAACCAATCAAACATCAACCATAACGCCCACACCCAGTTCTCAACAACAGAGGGTCCCACCCCAATTTGTGATATAATCAAGTATCCACCGGGCCTTACTACTCACAACCACCGAGTGTATAAAAGAACCAGGGATCCCATCCCTTCTCACATATCCAGCAATCGGCCTGAAAGGAAAACAACCAACTACCACCACCAAAACAACCGTGGCCTTGCCGGTATTTCCAGATTAAATGACTTAACACACTCCATGATTCATATTCTATGTGCTCTAACTGGGATTCATCACAGAAGGGTTGATCCTGGTGCTTTCAATTATTTTAGCGGTATATACATGATTAACCGATTCACTTTTCACAGCAGGAGCTTACAACCACAAACAGGACATTTAAAACATCAGCAGGGTTCATTAGTGCACAAACAACGACCACCATCAACCTCGATTTTCAGAAGGCATAAGCCAGCACAACTCAACAAGATGGCTACAGAAGAAACAACATCAAAAAAAATATAAGACAACATCGAAAAACACAACCCCCCTCTCTTTCTTTATTAAATTCGTTCATTATCTTCATTAAGTTCGGTCTAATCAGTTCTAAAGAAACAAAAGCACTCCCACCCCGCATGATGCACAAAAGGGAGAGGGAAAGGAGAAATTCCCTACTTGTTTGATCGACGATCGATGCTTAGTCCGGACGTGGAACATTACAGATAATGATGCGGTGCTCCCGATGGACCAGAAGCTGTTTGTGAAAAGCCACGATCTAGGAAAAGAGAGACCACAACTAACCCTTGGTTTATAAGAGCTGGGGATAGTTGGGGTGAAAACGTGAAACCGCATAAGGTGCGGGGGTCATGGGTTGACCACGCGACTCCACTCGTCACAAAAAAATGGGTCGGGTAGTTTGAGCCGACTCATGAATTGATTAAGTATTTAATAAAAACTCTTATGCCCATTACAGGTCATTAAAACACGCTTAAAAAAGTCATAATAGGGTTTACAACCCTATTTGCACAAAGGAGCACTACTAGATACAACTTGACAAGGCCGGGTGACACCGATCGGTCTCACCGATCGGTCTCTCCAAGATGCCACTCCTTTAGGACCCGGATTTTGGCAAAGGGAAGAACCAAGAGAGTCTGGGTCATCACAGAAAATTCTCAGTTCTGAAAATTTCCAATCCAGAAATTTTAGTTCCAGAATTTTCATTAAGAAAATTATAGTTCTGAAAACTTCATTATAAAAAATTTTAGTTCTGAAAACATCATTACGAAAATTTCCAGTTCCAAAAAGTTTGCAAAACTGACTATGAAAATTATAGTTACAAAATGTTTGAAAAATAGATTACAAAAATATTATTTACAAAAACATTGAAAAACAGATTACTAAAATTTGGATTATTCTAACAATCGAATGTACTACCCCTTTGAAAAAGAGTTTACTATTGTTATAAGAATTGTTCAACAAGATGTTAATGAAGAATAATTACCTCACGGTTATCATTCCTATGTTTTATTTAATGTATTCAAATCTATTGGAGGGTAATGATTTTTAGAAAATATCCGTAAGTTGAACTTGCATTATGATAAACAGAATAATGATATATACTTTATGTGTTTGATCCCTACGAATTTGATTCCTAATATCTATGTGTTTTTCAAGACATTTATGTGCATGGTTATTACTGAGGGAAATGAGACTTTTTTTATCACACAAAATTTGAGTCTTATTAAATCTCTAGCTATAATCTATGAGGGTGTGTTGCATCCACAACACTTGAGCACAACAGCATCCATCTGCTATATATTCAATTTTAGTAGTGGAATGTGATACAGAATGTTGCTTCATAAAGGACCAAGAATCTAATGAATCTCATAAGAAATGACAAGTTCAGGATGTAATTTTTCTATCCATTCGACACCCACCAAAATCGGCATCCAAAAACCATGTTAGGATAAAATCACTTCCAGATGTATAAAATTATTCTAGATCCATGTTTCCCATTAAGTAGAAAAAAATTCTTTTCACTGCCATTTAGTGAGATTCTTTATTATTGGATTGACATCTTGCACATAAGCATACTGAAAACATTAATTCTGGATGAATGGCTGTTATGTAAAGTAGAATTTCTATCATAACTCTAAAAGTTGTTTGATCTACTACTTTCCCAGCTCCATCAATATCTAAAGGGTTTGAGTTACCGATAAGAGTACTTATACTTTTAGTGTTATCATATCCATACATTTTAATAAGATATTTAATATATTAATGTTTAGATATATAGGTTCCTTATGGTCTATGAGAAATTTAAAAACCAAGTAAAAATGTTAACTCACCCATCATACTCATTTCAAACACATAATTCATTAGATTTGCATAAGAATCAATTAAATATTGCTGAGTTGAACAAAAAATGATTTCATTAACATAAATTTGAACAATCAAAACATTTTTCTTATCTTTATTTATAAAAAGGGTTGGATCTGAATTTCCCTTAACTTAGTTTTTTTGAATCAAAAATCTTGTAAGTCTATTATACCAGGCTCAGGGGGCTGTTTTAAGACCAGAAAATTATTTGGTAAGTCGAAAAACATGGTCAGGATTTTTGTGTCTTCAAATCCAGGAGGTTGTTCAACAAAAACATCCTCTTGAACATAACCATTATGAAAATCACATTTCACATCCATTTGATAATGTTTAAAATTGAATAATGTGGTAAAGGAAAGAAAGATACGAATAGATTCATGTATAGATAATGGAGCATAGGTTTCTTCATTGTCTATTCCTTGTTGCTGATTATAGCCTGTAGCAACTAGTCTATCTTTATTTCTAACTATGACTCCATTTTCATCACACTTATTTCTGAAAACCCACTTTACTCCAATCACAGATGTTTTTTTAGGTCTTTCAACCAAGGTCCATAAATTATTCCTTTCGAATTCATTTAGTTCATCTTTCATGGATTTAATCCAATCATCATCACTTAATGCTTCACTAGTGCTTTTTGGTTCTAATTGGGAAAGAAATGCTAGATGTTATACTTCATTCCTTAAGGAACTTCTAGTCCATATAGGTTGACTCACATGACCAATGATACTATCACTAGGATGATTCTTAAGAAACACATGAGTTGGGTTTTGTAAAACCTGTTAATCAACATAGGGTAGAAAATCATCTAGGGTAAAAGATACAAATGTATCTTCTTGAACACTTTCCTTATCAGAAGTTTTTTTCTATTAATGGTTCATAATCAGTTTTTTAAAACACAACTGAAGATGTTGGTTGAGGTTGATTGATAATTAAGGGACAAGTTTCATCAAATTTGACATGCATTGATTCCTCAATAGTAGAAGTGTTTTTATTGAAAACTCTATAAGCCTTAGATGTTGTGGAGTAGACTAAGAAAATTCCTTCATCAGATTATGTTGCGAATTTGTGTAAATTATCTTTATTATTCATAATGAATACCATGCAACCAAAAACATTGAAGTAGTAAAGTCTTGGTTTTCTACCATTCCACAACTCATAAAGATTTTTATTAAGAAAAGGTCTAATCAAAACTTGATTTACAGTATAACAATTAGTACTTACAGCTTCAGCCCAAAAATGTCTAGATATAGAATATTCACTCAACATGGTTATAGTTATCTCATTAAGAATTATATTTCTTCATTCAACTACATCATATTGTTTAGGAGTTCTAGGTTCTGAAAAGTTATGAGTAATACCTTTTCTACTCCAAAAAGTTTCAAAATCAGAATTATGAAATTCTCCTCCATGATCACTAGGAATAGTTTTCAGTGGAATTTTTTTCTCATTTTTAACTTGGGATCTAAAACTTTTGATATAAGAAAAATCTTAAGACTTTTATGCTAGAAAATAGACCCATGTAAATCGAGTGTAATCTTCAACTAAAACAAATATATAGTACTTTCCCCCCAATGCTTCTAGTTTGTGTTGGACCAAAAAGATCCATGTGCACCAACTGTAATGAATCAGTTGTTGAGACTTCACTGACTGATTAAATACTAGATTAATGATTTTTACATATTGTAAAGGATCAAAAACTTTAGAAGAATCAAATCTATGCTCTGGTAGATCATTAACTAAACATTTCTTAGAATGTTTTCATAAGTTCTTAAGATTACAATGACCTAGTCTTCTATTCCATCACCAAGAATAATATTCCATTGTACTAAGGAAAGGTAATTCTTGGTTATTAAGGTCTTGTATGATTAATGTGTAAAACTACTCTTGAATATTGGAAGAAAAAATAAAATCTTCCATGGAATTTGGTACTAGTAATTTTTCATTCCTAAAATTTACAAGGTATCATTCATCACATAATTTACTTATGCTAATGAGGTTGTGCTAAAGACCCTTAACAAATAAAAAATTTGAAATCAAATTTTTACAAAGAAGAACAATATTACATAAACTAACAATTTATCCCCGAGCATTATCTCTTAAAGTTACATTTCCTCCTCTCATCTTGATAATCATTTCAAAATATATTTTGTTAACATTCATATGTCGGGAACATCCACTATCCAAGTACCATGTATTTTTGTTTGTACACCCATTATTTTCCTTAAAATAATAACAGAATTAGACTTTCGAAATCCAAAAATGATTGGATCCGAGACTTTCAGATAACAAAATATTGGGTGTCCACATTTGTTTAGAGGAATAGGCTTATGAAACCCATGTGATTGAACTCTGTTCAAATAAAAAAATTTCATCCAATGCCCACCACTTTGACACTTAGTGAAAAAAGGGGATTTAGAAGGAACAAAATATTTATTATTAAAACCTGGTTTTTGGTGGGTATAACCTACTCCAATAGTGTTTCATTGAGGTTTGATTTGAGAAAACATCTTGTCAAATGTTTCCTTCCCATAGGTAAATTTTTCAAGAAGCTTCTTGAGGGAAATTTTTTTGGATTTTAGTCCAATGACTAAATTCTTATCCACATGTATCATTTCCATAGAGTTTGGTTTTTCCTCATAAACAATCACATATGAAATAGCATTATTAATATCTTTTGAAAGTTCTTCCTTATCAGAATTTTCTTTCTCAAGGTCTTTAGAAAATGTTTCTAATAGCTCATCATTATTCCTAAGATCTTTAGAATGATCTGAAATCTTTTTTGTAAGGATTTCCACCCTAGTATTTGCCTTGTCTAATTTCTTTTAAATTTTACAATTTTTTCTTCAAGTATCTTTGAAAATATAGATACTTCATCATATGAAGTTTCATCATTTTATGTGGATGAAGTATCTTCATTAAAAGTACTATATTTAAAATAGTAATTCTTATCAATAAATAAATTTGTTAAATCCTTAGTAGAGCGTACCTTGGCCATAAGACATGTTTGTGGAAAAGAAGTATTAGCAATAAATCCTGCATTCATCTGAGCTAATGAATCATATTCATAAGATTCAAATTATGATGAGTCTCCCCAACTAGCACTCCAAGTAGTATTAGCTTTGATCTTTTTCTTAACTTAGTCTTTATAGAACATCTTCATGTTCTTTTCATAATGTCTTTCTTTTCTTTCATTCTTCTTAAGCAAAAGGAAATCTGGTCTGATATGTCCAGCTCTTTTACATTCATAACATGTAACTTCAGAATCATTCCTATCCTTCCATTCCATTTTCTTATATATGGATTGTAAATTTCTTTGACCAGCTATCTTGTTCATCCTTCGAGCAAGATTTGCTAACTCATTTTGTAATGCTTCAGTTTCACTAGATTCGGAATGTATAACAACTTTCTTAGAATTAGATCTAGTAACTCTTTTTGAAGTCTTGAAATTCATATGGTTTGTAGCTTTAGTAAAAGAAAATCAACCATTCACATTCTTCTTCTTGATGTTATTAGGATCTCTCTTCATTCTCGTTTCATGATGGAGAAGTGTTATAAATAGCTCATCTAAGGAAATTTGAGTTACCTTACGGTTCTCATCAATTGATGTTCTCTTTGATTCCCACTCATTTAGAATAATATCAATAATCAGATCAATAAGAGCTTCATCATCTAACCCTTTTTATACCATAGACTAAAGGCTGTTCACTATAGTCATAAATCTATATTGAACTTTATAGATTGGTTCTCCATATAGAAAATTGTATCCATGGTATTCAGCTCTAAGCATTTCTCTCATTGTCTCAATCACATTAGATGTACCGAATTGTGTTACTTCTATCTTCATCCATAAAAAATTAGCTGCTTCACATGATGAAATTTGGAAATATATATTTCTAGTCAATAAAGATAATAATGTTTTACGTAGCTCATAATTGAGTTGATATTCTTTCCTTTCCTTATTAGTGAATGTTCTAACTTCCTTATCAGAAATTTTATAATCACCAGTAAGCATAACAAAAATATATACCCCATTATTGATAACAAAAGTCTTCATTTGATCTCTCCAATACTCATAGTCATTCCCATCAAAAATTGGTGGTCCTATAGGGTTTAGATTGTCAATAGATCCAACATTTATTCCTTCCATTCTTAAATAAACTTGGTCAACCAAAATTGTTAGTAGGAAATGTTCATTACCACAAAGTTCATAATGAAAAATTTCATAATGAAACAATATTTCTAATAAAGGATGAAGAACAATGAAAAATGAGCAAGAAAAACGTATATGTGAATATAATTATTTCAGTGACCTCCTTTGATACCAATTTTAGGATCGAAATAATGATTTAGATGCTCAATATACAAGAGGGGGGTGAATTTTATACTTTAAAAATTTCTTCAAAAAACGAAAGATCTATGTTTAAAAAAGTTAAACTAATAAAATTCACAACACCTCTAACACCAATTGGATAATTGGATCTAAGAATCACAAAATGATATTCTACCTTAAATCATATAGAATCACAATGAATTAGAGTACAAGTGTAAGGAAATATAAGATGGTTATACTTTTTTTGCAATACAAAAATACAGTGGAAAAACATGTAACACGTAACAAGATATAAATATTTTAACTGAAAGAGAAGGGTATCCAACAACAATGGATAAAGGTCTCTTGATTTATACTTTCAAGCATGTCTGTCTTACCCACACCAAGTTAATCCCTCGATACAAAGATCGTTGTCTCTGTCTTGATTTCCCCGCAAGACCTAAACTTAAAGTTAGTTGGAACCTCTGTCTTCCTTAGCAAGGATGTCCTCATCTTTAAGGTGTTGGAACCTCTATCTTCCGATACCTGGAATCCCTTGAATGTAATCACCAGCATTCGGAGTCGCACAAAGAAATCTGAATGAGTAGTTCAGTACGCATGATGCATGAAAATAATCTCTCTCTAGAAATCAACTTAATAGCATGTGGTCTCTAGATTGATCAAAATGTTGTACCGAGATCATTAAAATGAGCTCGTATTTATAGGCTCGGTTGGAACAGTCGGCTCCCTACTCCAATAGTTAGTTAGAAATAGAATGGGAGAAATCGTTTAATAACAAAACATGTCTAAATAAATGCATGACATCGTTTTGTAATGGAGAATATTTAAGAAAAACCCATGCTAAACTTCAGAGTGTAAAAATTTAAAAGTTCTTACTGTAACCAAAATGGTATTCAGAGTCTATAATAACAAGATGTTCAGATTCTATTTTAGGGAATTCAAAACCTGAAATCTGTAGAAGTCTGGAGTCTGCATTTCTAAGGAAATTTGGAGTCTGGTTTCACGAGAGTTCGGAATTTGAACTTACAGAGTTCGAAGTCGAACTAGTAAAATTTTGGATTCGAACTTCATAAGAGTTCGGAGTCGACCTCATGAATGTTCGGAGTCGAAATTCATAAGAGTTCGGAGTCGAACTCATGAATGATCGGAGTCAATCTTCATAAGAGGTCAGAGTCTAAATCATGAACATTCGGAGTTGAACTTCAAAAGAGTTCAGAGTCGAAATCATGAATGTTCAGAGTCGAACTTCTTTAAAGTTTGGAGGCGAACTTCATAAGTGTTCGGAGTCGAACTAATGAAATTTCGGAGTCGAACATCATAAGAGTTCGGAGTCAAACTCATGAATGTTAATATTCATAATTCGGAGTGGAACTTTATTATAGTTCACATCTAGAATTTGGAGGGTGTATTTATTATAGTTCACATTCAGAATACGGATCTTAAAATCCGAATTCTCCAATTCATGACATTATGTGATTCAGTGGTTTTGGGTATGAGTCTGATTTTTATACATAAGAAAAATATTGTTATATATAATAAAATCTAGGTTAGGGTTAATTTCTTTAAAGAAGAAATTTTTCTTTATGGATGTAAAATAGAGATTTGTTTAAGTATAAGGTGATTGTGATTTTTAAAACAAGAAGGAATGGAGAAGTCGTAAGGAGAACCTTATTGACTCAACAAATTTATCCTAAAATACCAAACATTCTTCAATATTCTATGAACTAGGGGTGAACCCTATAACAAATTACAATTGGTTGTACCTAGAATCCAATAATTCAAATATTCATACACCCCCAAACATTATTTCATTTTTTGCAGTAAGATCTTCCCATTTTTAAGAGTCCCAACATGCACCAAAATAAAAATGGAAACATATCAAGAGAGTCAAAAAAATTGATAGTAGTAAATTTATTTCAAAATTCACCCAGAGATATTTTTAATATTAATTTATATGAATTTATTTTTATTTAATAAATTATATTTACTAAAATTTCTGAAAATTAATTTTAACATAAGTTAAAAAGTCATGATGGAACAATTTTTAAAAATGTATATATTTTTCATCAAAAGTATTATTATATAAATTCGTGATCAATATGTAACAAATGAATAAGAATACTACATATATATATTTTATTTTTTTTGTTTTTTAAAACCCTATAACATAATGGATAGTTTATAATAGGAATTAATAAATAATAATATTTTTATATTTTATTTTTCCATTTAATATAATTTTTTTTGCATAACATGATATCCAAGGGATTATATTTGATATAAAAGCAATACACTATAAATTATCAAGGAATTACAATCAACCATCCTAAAAATAGTTAAACTCTAAATTACATTAATATTACCATAATTACATATGAGGATAGTTTTTTCCAATAACATCCTATGGTTCCCATATTGCATCACATATTTTTATATATCAGCAATTCACATTTACCATTTGAGTATCCTGATTCAAAAATAATTCCTATCTATTAGGATAAATATGTATGGGATCATCATAATAATATAGATTAGGTGCAAATTCACTATTTTCAGAGGTGAGAGAAATTATTTTTCATAGCATTTACATCCTTAACAATGCTATATAGACCACAACATGTACTTTATAGAGGATTGGTGTAATTTTCCAAAGACAAGGCATATCTCCATTTCACTCTAGAATTTCTATTTTTAAGAAGTCCTTTTGGTCAACTCTTTTTTTTACTTAACTATATGAATCCCTTCTCGAAGATAAAGTTAATAAAACATTATCTCTCAATAGGATTTCCAAATACCTCATCAAAATTTCTAAATAACTCTTTTTCATGCATTTAGATATAGTAACATGTGCCTAGATACTCTTCAACTTTATTGTTGTCTCTTAATCATGTTTTGGAACTACATGATTCCTCTCACCCACTACAATCCAAAAAGTGGTACTATGAAATATCAAGCCATCTGATGCATTATACGAATCTATTTTAAGGCATTAGTGGAAAATATTTTCATGTGTAAACTCTATCAAAGGAATATGTGAATCACACAAACCATGGAAATCTTTTAACCATGACCATTGTAACACTATGAAATTTATAAAAAAAAATAATATTTGATAGAATATATGTGTCGCAACACTAATATTTGAGGAAAATATAACTCCCGTAGACATTTTGATATACTTATTTTTAAATAAATTCAATCCCATCATTATATGAAATTATATGTAACATGGATTTTAGCGTTTGTTGCATGAAATGGAGTGTTACTTTCATATCTTTTATTACATGTTTGACTGATTTTTAACGAACAACAATATAATTTTAACATATCAACTAGCCACTAGAATGGTGTTTATGAATTTTATTGAGTAAATTATGAAATATAATTTAATTAACATTCACCTATTGTTAATTTATTTTTTAGTAATTATATTTGAATCATTTAAAATAAAAAGAAATTATTTTTAAAAAACATAATTTTTTAAAAGAATATTTATCCTCTCTTTATGAACATAATTTAATAAGATTTTTTACAAAACGTAGTTATTTTTATAAAGTAATAAAATTAATTTCTAAATCTGTATATCAAAATTATTATATGGTATCATTTTTGGGATTTATTAAAACTATTCATTTCTAATTAATAGTTATAATAATTACTTTAAATTGAAAAGTACATTTTAGTATAAATAATTTACATTGTGAAATTATATTTTCAATTTTACATAATATAACAATTGTTTAATTGTAAATAAAATAATACCATTTATGTCATGGGATTAGTTTTCATATTTAATTTTGAAATAAAATATGCATAATAATTTTTCATGGAAGATAAAACTATCAAGACACAGTTTGGAAGCCATGAAAGGGTTCCACTTATAGGGAGCCACATCCAAGGAACCACTATCAAAATTATACCTCAAGGGAACCACCACCAAGAATCCAATTTTATGAATCCACCATCATGAATCTCGCATTAGGGATCCACTTATAGGGAGCCACACAACTTTTTCTTCAAAAAAACAACACAAAATATCTCTATTTTATCCCAAAAATCTTGCTGAAATTCTAATAAACCTCAAACACAATACTTCACTCAATTTAATATTCTAGATGGTCAAATAAATTATATTAGATAGATATTTAATTACATTATCCCTAAAAAATTTAATACACACCCATAAAAAATGTGAAAATTTGTCTAAACAACCATCCCCCAAGATACCACTCAAAGGTCACATTAACTATGAAATATTGACACCATCCCACACCACCCCGAACACCTAAATTACATAATTATATCATCTGTGTCAATAAACTACATTATCTAGGAAGAAGTAACTTGATCGCATATGCTGAATCACAACATAGAATAGTGCACATTGATTAAGAATCATTTTTTCTCCTTTTTATATATCGGTACATCATAACACATCAAAAATCATAAATAATGTCATAAAATAGGGAATATGATGTACTGAAAATTACATCATATAACCTCAATGTATGGTAAATTATCAAAAGACACAAAACAGCTCTCGGTATTGGGCATGAATATTCCCATCATTTTTCCATGTACTCTCCTCCAGGAAACAATTCATGTACAAAAATAAAATAAAAAATAGAATGGTTCATGCTCATAAATCATTATTTTTGTCATATTAGATCCCCACTGACTGATCCAAAAACATCACATCATCATTGATTTCATCACTGGAAATTCTATGACATTCTATTCATCATGATGGTGCTAAAGGAGCTGAGAGATGTCGATTACATCATATTATCGGTCCAATCATGGTGGATGTCCCAATAGGTAATCCACTTCACCAAATCTCAGAATACCTAAAATGTCCAAAAAACATACAAGAAAGCAAACTTACCCATCCAAAACAATACATCTTACATTGATATGATACAATCATAAACTCAATTTACCCAAATAAGACCACCAAGGTCCTATTCTTATGAATGGGATAAGACTTATGCTTATCATGTGCTTCCCTTATCATATCATGAATATGTTAATCATTGTCTATTGTGATCTACCACATACGAACTAATTATTTTTTAATCCATAATGTCAACCCAACACAATGGGGAAAATTTCTACCATGTGAAGACTCAAATAGAACCATTACAATGAATTAGTGGTAAATATTTTTGTAAGAATATTAAACAATGTATAGGTTCCATTCACATGAACCAAAAAATTCCAAGACGCACAAATATATTTAAGATTATTGTCCTTCTTTTAATTATTACCTGTAATAATGTTCCCACAATATGAAAATGTTTGGAATACACTTCCTCCAACCATAGTTTTGTAAGATGTCTTTTTATTCCACCATCGATATATTGACTAGCTTTGAATATTATGTTATCCACTGAAAGAAAATATTTAATAGTATATTTGTCTTCATACCCAATTTTTGAATGAATTCATTCAAGGAAAAACATCCATTATATTTAGGTGGGAAGTGGGATAAATTAAAAAAATTTCTTATATACTATATCATTGATAGATTCTCTAAAATCAGGCTGAAAATTATGCAATTGATGAAATTTGAAACGTGTGAGGAACAATTTTTTTTTCAACAATTCTTAAAAATACACCCATGTGGTGAATTTGTCTAATTTAGACTGAACTTTTAAATCCATTTTTTTATAGCTAATAAAGTACAATATATACCTTTCTAATTTGAATTTAAAATAAATTGGCGTGCCTCAAAAATCGAAGATTTTATGCATATTATTAAGCCACACTTCCTCCATTTATAATTCAAATTCATCCTTAAATATTGGTGGATTGTGATTTGGGAAATAAATAAAATGTTTCACTTGACACAGTCAATCCCTTTTCCACCCTCATACCTTATGTTGGCAATCATGTAAAATACATTGATGTAGTAGTGGATTCACCTACGGACAATTCGAAACCAAATTCTAATTAGATTCATCCTCATTATCTATTTTTCACCTAATGAGTTACAATTTCTATATGCAAATGAAAAATCCATTTTGAATCATTCTTAATAAACTAAAGCATTAATGATTAAAAATTCACCCTATAACACATATGACAATAAATTATTTACAAAATTCCACAATTTCAATTTTCAAAAAATTTTGTATGAATCCTCCAAGATTTTTAAAATCCAATAATTTTCAAAATATCACCAGCATTCCTTTTCAAAATCATTAATTATAAATTTTTAAATTTTTTTTTCAAAAATCAACCATTTTTTAGAATATCGTAAATAATTTCTTAAAATGAATTATTAATTCCCAGTGGGAGGCCATTTCTATCAATTCATGTCGGTCTATTCTCATTATCTAAACCTATGATGACGATTTTACAACTATTATAAGTTATTAAAGCACTAATGTACCAATAATCCCTAGTAATATGAAGTTCATAAAAAAAAGTTAGTTATTCTTCTTTTTTTGATATATTTTTCATGTTATTATGATCCTATCTCCATTATAACAATCCAACTTAATGAATAAATCAGAAAGATCATTCAACACTAAGACCAAATAAACTATTCTATTTGTCTCAAAAAAATTATAAAGCTGACATGATAAATACCATTTTTAATATCATTCCACTCACAGCATGCTTAGTAAGAGGTGGTGGGATGTTACTAGAACTTATGTGACATTCTTAAGACACCAATGAAAGAAAATAAATAATAAGAACTTCATAATAAATTGGAGGATGATTTTAAATTTTCAACTAAAACAACCAAACCAATAAAACATATCTAATTAGTCAACATTATGATACATGATAATAATGTAAAACAATGAGATTTAGAAACACCAAAACATCCTATGTCAAAGTAAAATGTGGAATCCATGACCAAAAATAATATAAGAGAACAAGAGGAAACCAAACCCAACAAAACCTTATCATATCCAAAGACAATAATATTGTTTCTCTCTTCTAGATCAATGATACAACGACATACCCTATCTATGTAATCACATTGTGTCACTAAAGAAATGAGATAATATTCCATTACATGTGTTTAGATAAAAAATATAAGAAAATTTTCATAATTTCCCAAGAAGGGGTGAGGGTAAAAATCAATATTTTATCTTCAAATGATTCACATATCATTATACAAGGATATAACATGTTAGGATATTTATACAAAAAATATATATTTGATAATTTAAAATCATTTCAATAAATTATATGAAAACCAAGTTGATCAAAGGATGGAATCAATTTTTTTTAAAAAAACTATATCTCACTTCCATTTTTGAATACCTCATTCTATTACACACATAAAATAATACATAACACGACGAACCTCTATATATTAAAGTGTGGAGAGACATCCTTTCAAAAAAAAATTACTTTGTGACCCTTTTTGATAGAGGAATATTTATATCCTTATCATTCCCACTTCTGATGGGGAAAACATCCTATCATTATATAATGAAAATTAACATGAAATCAAACCAACTATTAATTTCAAATACCATTACAAACCAATTTCCCCAATCCATTTTAGTAAAATAATAATATTTTTGAATAAATAATCACAAATGATTCTATGCAACCTTCCAAATCACAATTTAAAAACCATCATTTTATATTTATGAAACCAATAACACATACCACAAAATAATATAATACAATATCCCAAATGATCATTAAATATGTTTTGCATATAACATTGTAAAAGATTTTCATAATATAAATCATGTAATTCAATAAATTTTAAATCAATACTTAAATTTTATCCAATATAAGTCGTGAGTGAAGCTACCTTCCTCAAAAACATAATAAAAAAAAACAATGGTACACAATTTGATTAATATTAACTTTATATTCAAAAACCCATCTTATATATTGTTCCTTATAATATATACAATCATATCTAAATATTATTTACATCTCACAACATGGATATATCACCAATGAAAATAAACCACGATTCCTATAGAGGGTAGAAGATGAAAAATAATGATAACCACCAGGAACAAGCACATACCAAGTCATTAGGACCTCCAATGCACATATAATCTCTAATGTATCTACCTTGGATCAAGAGGAATGGTCTCTGTAGACATTGGATATTGTGGAATTCATGTTATGGTTGGATTAGGGAAACAAGAATCCATTAATATGCTTAACCAAGTTAGATCAACAATTAATTAGATATAATTATTCATATCACATTATTAGTTTTCACAGTTTGGAAAACTATGTGCCAACCAGGCACTATATAGTTCCCCAAAACACCCATCTAATGGTTTGATCTTACAGTTTAAAAAATCATGCAACTACCATGCTCAACACCTCTATAAAATATCACATAGGTTTTTCGGGTGTCCACATAGTTTGGAAAAACCATGTGCCTAAACATGTTCATGCCAAAAGATCATTGTTTCAGGTTCTTGATTTCTTGGAATGCATTAACCGTTTTCTCCTAACCATGGTAAAACTATTCACCTACTTAAAAGTCCCAAATTATTCTAAAATTCCCATAAACTATCCCATACATTCCCAAATAACATTATGTAATCATAATATATAAATAAATTCTTTATTTCCTAAAACCACATATTATACAACTATGACCTCGGAAAAATTAAATTATAATTACTAACTATGTTATAATACCCAATAATGATTTAATGTGTAAAACATATAAAATTAGCATTTAAGAACTACCTTTTTAGATTTTAAATATATTATGGATAAAAAATATTACATGTATCAATAATATGTTAAAAAAAATATGAACAGTAATTTATTGGAAATAATAATAATAATAGTTAATATATTATAATGTTAATATACATTGAAAATAAAATTCCATATAAATTGATGAATGTATTTATTTAATAAATACTAAATTTTTTTAATTAATGTATCATAAATTTTCATCATTATATGATTTCTAATAACCCCGTTATCTTAAGATTTATATTTTAAATTTTTGAAATAATTTATTTTTTACAGAAATTGTAAAAAATACATTATTTTCTATTTTTATAGAATTTATGGATATATGAAAATGTTTATATAAGATATATAATTAATGTTTCTTCCTCATAAAAAATATATATTTTAAATTTGTTTAATTATATTTATAAATAAAATTATTGATTTTGAAATAAAATGTTAATGATTTCATAATCATATGTAATGCTTCCGAAAGAATAAATTTTTTTGCTTATTATTTATATAAAACATTTTTATGTTAAAAATAGGGTTTTTTTCTTTCAAATATGCATAATATTAATTTATATTATAATAAAATTGTAATGATGCCATATGTAGTAACCTAGAGAGGATGGATTAGTTTATTATATTGTGTACATACATACAGGATAATACAAAAGGAATGATTGATTCAGTAGTTATGGAGGACTAGATATATACATGATACCCATTTTATATTGGATATATAATATAAAAATTAATATATAACTATATTAAAAAATATACATCCTTGAATCTCATTAAATTAATTATTTATCATAACATAGGGAATGATGAAAAAATATGGGAGATCATAAATGCTGATTAAGGGTTCCAGGTAGAAGAATCCATCATGAATCAATAATAAATATTCAACATGGAAAGAAACATAATTGACCTAACATTCCTATTAATAAATATTTTGGATACCACGATTAGATAATGCATACTATTGTATAGGTAAATATGTTAAACCACTGCAAAATTAATTAATAAAGTTAGAATGAAATGCATCTAGAGAAAATATAAATGAGAAAACATCATGTTTAATTATAATAAAGGAATTCTCAATAAATGAATTTATCAATTATGGTACTTTTTATCTCATGCATCATTATACCTCGCTGCAAATACCTTTTACAAGATAGCCTAAAACCATTATAGAAACACATTTATTGCTAGATTCCTAATCAGTCTCATTATACCTGTTTATCCATTAAGGCACTATATAATTTTATGCCACACCAACCGATTAATGTCAAAATAAATATGTATATAAAAAATTGTGGAATTAATATTAGAATAATATTCATAATCATAATATATTTTTACGATGAAATATAAAAAAATTTGTAAATATTTTAAAATTTATTTCATTGGAATTATATAAAAACACCACATTTTAAAATGGTATATATTTTACCAAATAATATTATCAATGAAAAATATTATTTTATCATTTTATTTATTTATTGAATCTTATGAAATAAAATGATAATATTATTTCCACAATAGAAAAAAATTCACAAACAAATCTTATATTGTAAATTAGATTCTTACAACTTTCTTAAATATTAAACTATAACTATTGATATAATAAACATGAAATGAAACATTGACTATTATGTAAAGATAATTACTGACATAAAATACATCAAATGGGAGATATATACATCAATTAAATTTGAGTAGGTTCATATTAAAAAATATGTCTCAAATTAATTAATTTTGAGAAAAAATCATTTACCCCATGCTTCATTTTTTTTAAAAAAAATTAAACCTATTTTATAATGTTTTTGAGTATCTTATTAATTTATAGTAGAAAAGTATTTATATCCATAATATCATATATCATTCTATTATAAAATTTACCACCCCATTGTTAATAATATTTCAATATATTCAATATTTTGGGTGTTAATTACCTTTATTTGTCATGTGTGTTTTTTCATGAAAGATATGGTTAATTTGAATATGGTATAGATTAATAATCCCAAAAATTATAATTATGGTATGAAAATGTTTTTTGTCATTTGATAAAATTTTAATTCAATTTTTTTAAATCTGATATTGAAAATGCATCACATAGCTTTTTGGAGACGTTAAGTCGTATGTGCATATGAGTGATGATATTATTTGTTATTTGGATTAATGATAAGTAGGTGGGTGAAATTATAAATTTTTTATAATTAATATCATTTCATATATAACATAAATAATCATAAAATTTATCCTTTATTATATTCCTTTTAAAGCCTTACTGTAAAACGAATCACATCTATTTGAGAGGTGTTAGTCAAACTTATATAGGATTGATGTTATATTATCATTAAATAATTGGAATGTAATAAGATATATTTTATATTATAATTCATTAAGTACAAATATTATCATAAATATTATATATATAAATTAAATCAATTGTTATATTCAACCAATATATGTGGTGATGGAAAACTATTTACAACGGTTCATGAGGTGGTGGTATTCCATACATATGTGTAGTGATTTAATTTTCCCATTTTATAGACGGTGATATAGGGAAATATAATAAAATAATCATTTTAACTTATATGTATATGTGTAATACTTTTTTTATTATATTTTATGTTTTGGGGGAAAATTGAATGTGTAAGATGCTGAATTAAAACTATAGTTCTTCATTAATATAATTACCTTAACTTTGAGAAACTTCGTTTGGATCTATTATTATGGATCCTATTGATGGTATTTTGAGATTAATACCTACTAATTAAGGTGGATAAGGATGTTAGTGATATATTTTGTTATCGGATAGTGGGGAAATTCTTTCTGATTGATGTGAATTATTTAATGGAGTGTGTTACCTTTTATAAAGGAGGAGGATGAGATATTTGATATTTTTTAAATTAAAGTTTTAATGTCATTTTTGACGGCCCACAAGGGTAATAAAAATGCAAATTATTCAACCATATGTCAAATAAGGAAAAAATATGTCCATAAAATAATTGTTTGACATGTTTTAAGTTATTTTTAACCCTTATCATCTTATTTTAATCCCATGTAAAAAACTTTTTTATATTAACCAAATTAATTAATTTTTTCTTATTTAATAATATTTATTGTAAAAAATGTAGATGAAAATCATATAAAAAATAAATTAATCTAATTATAATATTGAATAAATTTTTTCATGTTATATACATAGAAGTGGAAGATTTTAATTTTATATTAATCCCACAAAAACGACAGAAATGCAGTTTTCCAAAGTAAAACAATTTGAAATATTAAATAGTTTTTATATAATAATTGAAAATTAAATTCAATTAACCAAGGTATTGTGGATTAATAAATATATAATACAATAAATTTTACTTTTTCAAATAATAAATATATAGCATGGTACATGTGAATTTTTTATAAACAATCATATTTTTTGATAAAAATATGAATTTTTTAATATTCATTGAAAAATAAATCTTTTCAGAAAAATCCCAAAAATTCATGTGGTTATCTCTACATAGATACCCTATCAAACCAATACAAGACAAGAATTTCCATATAATTGAAGCTCATTTCATTTCCCCATAGGCTGTTCTCTAGAACTAAGGAATCAATCATTAAATCGAGGGAATAATTTATTCCATCCTGAATCTATAATGATGAATATATATTCATTTATAATAGAGAGAAAAATATGATAGAAATATCCTATATCCAAAAGTTTATTGTGGAAACAGTACGTCTCAAAAGTATAAAAAATATTGAAAAAACAATTCCAACGACAAATTTAAACAAAACCAAAACTACTACTTCGTGTGATAGTGTGATAATTTTCCCACCATATTTGCAAATGATACTATGAAAAAAATAGAAAAATGTAACCACCTCACTAAAACAACATGAATTTTGTTACATTGAATGTCAAATAAATTTCTACCATCCACTGAAGGGTTTCATGATGTACAAGCTAACAGGATCAGTAGGATCCAACCTAGGTGTTCTGTAATAATCTATAGTATAATATTTTTAACAATGACCAAATTTTATGAAAACAAGGCAGGATAAATAGTTAAAATGTTTTTATAACAAAAGCATGCCAAAAAAATTAATATCCCATGTTTCAGAAAAATCCAAAATAATTTATCTAAATTGATGTAAAAGCTTTTCATATAAATAATATCTGTTACTTTATAACAATTAATGCATAATATATATTAAAAATTACATGGTAGCATAAACTAAAAATTAAAATACAAAATCATAGGTAAAATTAATCTAATTAAGAGTATTATTAAGTATAACAGACTACTCGTACAACATTATATAACTAATATATACTTATTTCCATTGAAAACATGCATTTTCATATTAGAACAGCCCATGAGTGGACCCCCAACAATGAATATATCAATTCCCTATAACAAAGGTACTTTGCTATAGAGAATCACCTAATGAGTCTGCATCCCTATAATACATGGATTATGAAATTGTGCTTCAAAATTCACATATATACTCAAGGTGTCAAATTTTCCCTATTTTCCAATCAATTTCATAAAAATCATACTATGAATACCATTTGAAAAATCCATTTCAAAATTCATTGAAAATAGCATTTTATTTTATGAAGAAGTGGGAAAATATCCTTTATAAAAATATCATTCCACACACACACAACAATCAATATATTATTCCACTGAATTTATCATACCATTTATAAAAACCAAATGAATTATTTTATTCAAATATATGCTATTTTTGAAACAACGTACCCCAAATTTAGGTTTCAAACGCCCTCTATTTGATTAATAAATAATGGGGAATAGAAATACAATAGTAGAGGTGGCAGAATAAATCCTCAAATATCATAATCATTTAAACGAGATAAATGGTCTACAGAGAGGGAATAACTCATCATTCCATGAAGAAACTCACATGCCACAACACAAACAACATAATGTATTGACTGTAGAGTATTATCACACAATGTATAGATAATTCATTCATAATATTATAATCGTATATCTAGTGATCGAATAATAATACCTAATGGTGTATCCACAATCCTCGAAAATAATTAAATAGAAGGATTAATCAATGTAAAAAACACTCAGAAAACCAAATAAATGAGAAATAATCAGAATAAAAAACCCAAATGGAGAAGAGGTCTACAATTGTTTCTTGGAGAGATCATCAACTGAGGGAGATAGAACTACGACTTAATAAAGAACATATCATCTATGCAATACCCTAAACACAAAACCTGTGAGTATTACACATCATCTAATCACTTATAATTTATTGTAATGAAACAAATATTACACTAAAAAAGGAATGCACATTTCTCTGAAATTCATATTTTACCTATACTCCATGTGTAATATACATTCAAGGTGTGTAATATTCACTCCTAAAGACTATTTTAGAGATCTACCTAGTACATAGTAAAAAAATAAAAAAATTTAAATTATATTTTATATTTTCAATGGTTGTATTATTTTCACACTCTGTATAGAACTCATAAAATGTTCATAATGATCAATAAATGTCTTGTAATCATTTTACAAGGTTTTAATTTATCTCCATGATTGTAAAAATGATAATTTCTACATAAAACCCAAACCTACTTCGGTATTCTATGAACTAGGTGTGAACCCTATAAATAATTAAAATTGGTTGTACCTAGAATCCAATATTTAAAATATTCAACCAACCCCGTACATTAATTCATTTTTAGTAGTAAAATTTCCCCCTTTATACGAGTCCCAACATAAACCAAAATAAAAATGGAAACATATCAAGAGAATCCAAACAATTGAAAGTGGTAATTTCATGTTTAAACTAACCCAATGGTAATTTTCATATTAATATATAAGAATTTATTTTAATTTAATCAAATAAATTTTCTAAAAGTGCCAAAAATTAATTTTAACATAAGTTTAAAAGTCATGATGGAATTTTTTTAAAAAAAATATATATTTCTCATCAAAAATATTATTATATAAATTCGTGATCAATATGTAACAAATGAATATGCATACTACATATATATATATATATATATATATATATATTTTATTTAGTTAGTTTTATTAAATCCCTATAACATAATGGATAGTTTATAATAACAAGTAATAAATAATAATATTTAAATATAGTATTTTTTCATTTAAAATTATTTTTGGGTTCATAACATGATATCCAAGGGATTATATTTATTATAAAATGAATACACTATAAATTATTAAGGTATTACAATATACCATCCTAATAAAACATAAACTCTAAATTATATTAATATTTCCATAATTACAAATGAGGCTAGTTATTTTCCCTAACATCCTATGGTTCCCATATTGCATCACAAATTTTTGCTATCAGTAATGTACCTTTTTCAATTGAGTTTTTTAATTCCAATATAATTTCTCTCTATCATGAAAAATTTGTATGGGATATTCATAACAAGATAGATTAGGTTCGATTCTATCTTTTTATAGGTGAGAAAAATTAGTTTTTATAGCATTTACATCCTTAACAATGATATATGGACCACAACATGTACTTTATAGAGGATTTTTGTTTTTTTCCAATGACAAAGAATATCTCCATTTCACTCTAGAACGTCTATTTGTAATATGTCCTTTTTATTGACTTTCATGTTACTGAACTATATGAAACCCTTCTATAGAGATAGATTCAATAAAACATTATCTTTCAATAGGATTTTTAAATAATGTATCCAACTTTCTAAATAACTCTTTTTCTTACATTGAGATATAGTAACATGAGCTAGGTACTCTTTAACATTATTGTTGTCTCTTAATCATGTTTTGGGCCTAAATGATTCCTCTCAACCACTAGATACCAAGAAGGTGTACTATGAAATATCAAGACATGTGATGCATTATTCAAAACTATTTAAATACGTTAATGGAAAATATTTTCATATGTAAACACAATCAAAAGAATATATTAATCACACAAACCATGGAAACCATGTGAGCATGAACATTGTAACACTATGGAATTTAAAAATAAAAAAAATATATTTGATAGAATATATGTATCGCAACACTTATATTTGAAGAAAATATAACTCCCTTAGACATTATGATATACATATTTTTAAATATATTCAATCCCTTCACTATCTGGAATTATATGAAACATGGATTTTAGCATTCATTGAATCAAATACTTAGTTACTTTTATATCTTGTGTTACACGTTTGACTGAATTTTACCAAACAACAATATAATTTTAACATATCAACTACCCACTAGAATTGTGGTTATGAATTTGATTAAGTAAATTATGAACGAAAATTTAATTTACATGCATATATTGTTTTATTATTTATTAGTTATTATATTTGAGAACATTTAAAATAAAAAGAAATCATTTTTAAAATGACATATTATATTAAAGGATTATTTATCCTCTCTTTAAAAACATAATTTAGAAATAAGTTTTACAACACTTAAATATTTTTTAAAGAAATCAAATTAATTTTTAAATCTGTGTATCAAAATTATCATATGGTAAATTTTTTGGGATTTATTAAAATTATTCCATTTTTATTAATAGATTAAATAATTAATTTTAATTGAAATTTAGATTTTAGTATAAATAATTTACAATGTGAAATTATATTTTCAATTTATTATAATATAATAATTGATCAATTGTATATAAAATAATACCAATTATGTCCATGGATTAATTTTCTTATTTAATTTTGATATAAAATATGAATAATAATTTTTCTAGGAAGAAAAAACTATCATGAAAACTTTTGGAAGCTATTAAAGGGATCCACTTCTAGGAATCCACATCCAAGGAACCGCTATCAAAAATATACCTCAAGGGAACCACCACCAAGAATCCAATTTTATGAATCCACCATAATGAAACCAGAATTAGGGACCCACCGCCTGAGAACAACATCATGAAATTTACAAGGAGGAATCCACTTATAGGAAGAAAATTTTGGGAAATATATTCATACACTAGGACACAACTTTTTCTGCAAAAAAACACCACAAAATATCTCCATTTTATCTCCAAAATCCAGTTGACATTCTAATAAACCTCAACCACAATACTTCACTTAATTTAATAGTCTATATGGTCAATGAAATTATATTAGATATATTTTTAACTACATTATCACTAAAAAATTTAATACACACAAATAAAAAATGGGAAAATTGTCCAAAAAAACATCCCCCACGATACCTATCAAGGGTCTAATTAACTCTGAAATATTGACACCAACCCACACCACATCGAACACTTGAATTACATAATTCCATCATCCATGTCAATAAAATACATTTTCTGGGAAGAAGTAACTCGCTCGCATATATATAATCACGTCATAGAATAGTTCACACAGATTAGGAATCAATTATTCTCCATTTTATATATCGGTACATTATAACTCATCGAAAATCATAAATAAAGTCATAAAATATGGAATAGGATGTTCAAGACATCACATCATAGAACCACACTGTATGGTAAATCATCAATGAACATAAAACAACTCTCGGTATTGGGAATGCATATGCCCATCATTTTACCATGTACTCTCCCCGAGGAAACAATTCCTCCACAAAAAAAGAAACAATACAATTATCCATGCTCATATATCATTCTTTTTTTCATGTTGGATCCCCGCTAACTGATCCAAAAACATCTCATCATCCTTGATTTAAACTCTACCAAGTCAATGCCATGTTATTCATCATGATGTTTCTAAATGAGCTGAAAGATATTGATTACATCATAGAATCAGTCCAGTCATGGTGGGTGTCCCAATAGGTAATCCACTTCACCAATGCTCGGAAAACCTAACATGTCCAAAAAACATAGAATAATTCTTACTTACCCATCAAAAACACTAATTCTTACATTGATATAAAACTTTCATAATGTCATTTTACCCAAACAAGAACACCAAGGTCCATTTCCTATGAAAGAGATAAGACTTATACTTCTCATGTGCTTCCCATTTATTATCATGAATAAGTTAATCACTATATATTGTGATCTACCACATAAGAACCAATATTTTATAATCCGTAATGTCATCCCAACACAATGGGGAAAATTTCTCCCATCTGAGGACTCAAACTAAACCATTCCAATGAATTAGTGGTAAATATTTTTTTAAGAATATTAAACAAAGTGTAGGTTCCATTACTATGATCCACAAAATTCCAAGATGCAGAACTATATTATGTCCTCCAGAATCTAGATAGTCTATTACATATACTAATTTGATTGACTGTCGAAGGAAATTCATAGGTATAACAGAGATCCAAATTAATGATTCAATCAAATATTGACTCGTGAGGTAAAATGTGAATCCTGATATGGTATTATGGTATTAAAGAATCCATGTAGCTGCAACATGTTATCCATATACCTCATATAAAAAATTCCATTAAGCTTGAATCCAAATTATCAAACTAGTAAAAATATTTTGTCAACCGGTCCCCAATTGACAATATTGTATCATAATATCTATGATCATAGGGTAAACCCATGAAACATTATATAGATATTTCATCACAATTACACACAACAAAATAAAATGTATTTTGAATGCTTTCGTAAACTCAGTGTTTAAAATATTATTGTTGGGAACTAATCACCAATCCTCAAAACTCCACCACTTCTTGTTTGATCACAGCCCACCATAATTTTATCCTCAATCCATGGTATATCTTGGGAACAAGTACGTGTACCGCTAATGGTGATCTATAAAAATCACTATAGTTTCCAACATTAATTCTTATAAGGAAAAAAGAAACCTCTCATGAATCGTCATCTACGTCTGACCATCCTCTAAACATCCTTCTAGAGAATCACCATAGAGGCTCCTCCAAGTGTTGCATCAGAGAATAAATCCTTAAAATCCAAATCAAACAACCTCTAGAATCATCCACACATGAAGATAAGTGAAGGGATGTGTACTCCACAATTTCTCTTTGAGAATACCTGGACTTCAATACAACATCCTTCTGAAAATGTATGATCAAATTATTTGCCACAACATTCCCCATTCATAAGGATTATGAGATCTCAAAATCAAATTCCTAATGAAATTCCATATAAGTCCTCTATTGTAGATTATGATCATGCAATGAAAATATATATGTCATGTTATTTTGATCAATGAAGAGCGAAAAAAAATTCCCTGTGAGGAGAAGTAACATCAACATTAGTGAAAACATAAATGCTTATAGATCCGAATAATGGGTAGCATAGTTATGATTATGGGGGAAAACATCCTAGTCAAATAGGAGATAACCGATATCTACTACATCAATGAAACATCCTAGGAAATATATAGGATTCATCACAAATCACCTAAAACATCACACCATCTAATGAAAATGAATCAATTGATCTTTGACCAACATCCCCATCAGTAAATCGAGTCCTACATGACATTGGTTAGTAAATATAGTGTCGTTGATCATCCTATTTGAATCCATCAATGTGGTAGAATTAGAGATAAATTTGGAAAAACCCCTTTGATAATATCCAATCATAAAATGTAACCTATGAAACTCAAACACGTTATTGGGTTCGTCCATACAATAAACTACCTCAACCTTTGATGGGTCCACTACTAAACCACAATGATACAAAACATTCACATGTTGATGTACCTCTCATGATTAAAACATACAAATAGACAGTGTTCCATAGGGACGGTGTCAATAATGAAATTGTAAAATAGATATTAAATGCTTCAAATGCTCCTGCTATGAAATTAAGTAGACCAATATTTTATTGGAGAAAAAACTATTAAATGGTCCGTTAATTTTTTGAAAATAGAGATCATGAAACTATGAATAAATTTCCAATGCTAGTGACACCGAAAGGAATGAAAACCTACTCAAAATTACCATACCTTGAACAAACTGTATTGTTATCAATATCATAATATTTTACACTCAATCGGTGATATCCGAACTGTAGATCAATCTTTGAGAGCCATCAATCTCCTTTAAAATGATAAAAAAGATAATCTATAATAGGGACATGATATCGATTCCTAATATGCATTTGATTCAACACCTATTAGTCTATTTACAACCATATACTATAATCTCATATCTTTTAGATTAAAACTAGATCACCCAATGATGAAACACTATTTTGGATAAAAAACCTCTACATTAGATCATATATATGAATCCTGAACTCCCACAATCTATATGGTTTCATACAATATGAATCACTAAAAATTATAGAAACACCATGGTTTATGTCTATCTTGAAATGAAAATCATCTAAATTGGGATGTTACACAATATGATTGGTAAAAAAATGTATAAATTTAATGAAAACCATAAGGAATCTTCTACCCAAGTATCCACTAACTCTGCTAATGTAATTTCCGTCATAGAATAATGGGGATCAATAGACTGACTGACCACCTGAAACCCCCATTCAGTAATGAAACCCACAGGCTAAGAAAGCACATATAAGAACAAAACTCTCCTAAGTAATCATTAGGCAATAAAACACACAGAATAAAACCATTCGATGTTGATGATGACATTTTATGGATGAATCTAATGTATGAAATGATCCACACACGCCTGATAGTTCCCCATACTAATTTTACACCCCTAAAAAAAATTCTACTAGTTGTTTTATCCTTATAATATTGTATTCAATATTGAGGGAAAATGAAACAAATATAGATTGGGTCACATTGTATAGTTTTGATTAGGTTTATGAGATGAGTGTGAGTAAACCAAATAAAACAAGCTATAATAAAGGTTACATAATAAAATCACCATACCTCGTACAATCTGTAAAACCATATTTTTTTGTTATCATTATGCAATTAAACTAATAATTCAAACTTTTATACCACTATATTCATGGACTCTTCCATGAAAAAATTCAGATTAAGGTCCATTATGGAGAGGGTTGTCTTTTGGACTGCCTCTACATGGACCATCTTCTCTATCTCAAGAATTTTCTTGCAACCCCTACTATAGAAATGGTCTAACAAGTAAATATTCATAATGAAAATAACGAAATTGTCAACAACTACTAAAATGATCCTGATAAACTATTTGGAACTGATCCCAACATTTTTCAAGAACCCGAAAAAAACAAGCCTGATGTACCCGGGAAGATAATGGAAACTACTGGCCTAAAAAGTCAAGAAGGGAAGCTGTGATAATAAAATCCATGCATGTTGAAACCTTGATGGTCTTTGATATTTAGGAATATGAGTGAAAATTCTACTCCTCAAGGAACCCTTTTGGTTATCCTCTCAAAATTATCCTTCTTATATGAAAGTCTACTCAATCATGTCTGCCTTCTTCTAGAACCTCTTGATACATAGGAAATATAAAAATAGCAACTAAATAATAGACTGAATTGTGTATTTCCTCCAAAATAAATCTACCTCGGGGGTACTTATTTGTTACATGATTAGAAGAAAATCCTAGAGATTCATTGAAAATTATCCCATGTTCAACCATAGTAAAACTCCACTATTGAATAGAGAGTAGCGCCTACCCCTTCATAAACTTCATGGTTGAGGAAATGAAATCCACCAGGAACTCATTCTAGAAGTTGACCAATGTTGCATCGTCCTCCTTCCACACACCATGGTACCTCATCCCCCATCATGAAATATAAATAATCACATAATAGGTAAAGTTAATTGAAACTATTATGATGCCTGTAACATTCTGAATGTGATCTCTAACTCATATACACATATATTTGTATCCACCACATTAACACGAACTTCATACATCCCCAAATCACATAACCAAAAAACTCCCAAACTCCTATTTCACTAATAATCATCCACAACCATGTCAAACCATTAGTGATCAACTGGGTCATCCGAGTAAACCTTAACATGCTCAGATAAATGTGGAGGATGGCTAGGTTTGATTAATAAATGAAGATCCATAATTTCAAATGGACATTAGTTTTAAATTTTGTTATCATCCATTTTAGTTAACATTATTCATTTCAACCATCTGAAAACAACAAAATTAAAAAAGTACACAAGTAATCATTATACATGTAACTCTCCTTTGTCTCCACCCAGCAAACTGGTCTACCTATCATGGAATTTTAATAAACTCACTTTACATTTACCAGATCACATTGGGCCATAAAATCTCTTGTCTTGCCCTATCCCCTATCATATTTCTCACTCCATGGTCAACTTGTACTTCTTCTATACAAATCCATGCATTCCTCATGACACTATCTCCAAATTCTATCATATCTCTTAACATTCACCTTTGATACCCCTAAATAATAACTCCTCCATTCAAAGATAATAAAATGTGTGTTGGTTTATAATGATCCCCTATTTCCTAACTTTTATAGGCCTTCGATAGGAGACTTTCAATGAGGGTATAAAAATATATGAAAAATTGGAGGAATTTCACTCCAAAATAATATTCAATGAGTCAAAAAAACCATAAGAAACCCCATTACATAATATAAATGAAATAGAAAATCATACAACATGTTTGTATAAATTAATCTAATATAGATAAAAGAATCCATTTAAATACCAAAAAACTGAGCTAATGATGTTGTACTATAGAAATTTAAATGATTGATATAGTAATAACATGAATGGTCCTTGGTTTCCTCATAAAAACATGGGAAAAATTATTTACATATCATGAGAATACCTGTATACTTCGTTGGAATATCATTTCCTCTCATAAACATGTCAGAAGAACATTCCAATTAACCTATGTGAATATAGTAGAACCAAAAAATGCATATACGTGATTATTAACCAAAAACATCCTCACCATAGTTAACTCACCAAATAACACATCCAATTATAATAATAAATTATAAATCATATCAATGAATTGGTACAACACACCACTTTACCTATATTTTTTAACCATCACAAACCAACATCATATATCGTTACAATACAACCACTTTCGAATAACATCATATCAAAAAATATCATGCATTCAGACACTTGGGGAATCATGTCATATAACATATCCTTACAATGGTAGTAAGGTATCATGAACAATAATAAAATCAGCATCATGACCTCTTTATACCATGCATGACCCCACCAAAATCCATCTCATCACATTTAGGTCGAAGACACCTAGTCCATAACAACTCAACACATCACTATAATAACATGACACTTTTGAATTTTGACCATCATAACCAGTTTATGTCACCAGTTCTGGAAAGAGGGAGTAGAGGAAGTGGGTATAAATCAATCCATATTCACAATGGGATGTTTGGAACCCCCCCAATCGATCTATCACATAGTACTCAATGTGGGTGGGTCTCATATAGAAATTAAAATGAATATAAATTGTATATACATATATAAACACATAACAAAAGCCCCCATCATAATGGTGTACAACCATGACATAAATAATATCACATGACTCTCCACTTATGATACAATAATTAATATCACAACCCCAAACAAAAGTTATAATACCCAAAATTTATAGTTTAATCATTAATTATTATTATTCAATTTTCTAGATTTTACTTTACCAACCAACTACTTAAAAATATATAGTTTTTTAGTATTTTCATCCCACTACATAATTTATTAATGAGGACAATTTTATATAATAATCATGAATTTAATTACATAAAAAAAATTTAAACTAGAATAACCAACCACCATCATAGTTTTTCTTCACAACCACACCCCCACCACCTCCAAGCTCTGCTACATAGCCTTATCCAAACCACCATCGCATACCCATTGTATGACCATAACACACCAACATCACCTCACAAATCAAAATTCATAAATCACCCACTAGTCCCACCAATATAGACATGTAACAACACAAAAAACAATCCACAATTATGTAACACAACAGACATATAATTTTCAATATTTTTTATTGGGTATTTGTTTCTATTCCAAGTACTTATTTAATGGTTTCCTCACAAAGGCCCTTAGATCCTAGGATATGAATTTCAATAACTGATTATACATAATTATCCCACTTACATTTTAAGTGGGTTTAACAAAAAAAACTAATAATAACAAATTTAAAATAATATAATCTAATCTAGGACCTCAAAAAATAACATTTTTAAACAATCCATAAAGCATGTATAGACAAAATGGAAGTTGGATTTCATAAACCCAAATAATCATGTTTCATATTTAGATTCCCCATTATATTCATGTTAAATCAATCCATGTATCTTGCATACTCTATAGGAAAACATTTTCAGTAGATATACAATTAATAATCCCATCTAGTAGGATACGCCTAAAAACAAATGAAAGAAATATTACATAGATTGAAGAAACATTACAAAAAATCACTATACTAAAAACATTGGTGAATATACTAGATGAAACAAATTACATAGTAAAGTCAATCAAAGACAGAAACATGGATCTATGAATCAAATGAAATTAGGATTTCGAATCACCCATCTTAGGAGAATGAAATAAGGAAAGGGAAAAGGAAGGATAGATGTTTTTGAAAGATTAGATCCAATAATATTTGACCTATATTGTTTATATTACCATTATACTAGGATATAATGAAAACAAAATGGTTCAACCAAATAAAAATTATCTATACTATGAAGATATAGTTGATATAATTATCCTTCTCTAAAAAATTATTAAAATCAATGTAAAAAAATATTTATTCATGAAAGATGTAAAAATGGTAATTTTCTAAATTTCTATAAAATGGTAAACAATAAATAATGATATCATTGGGATATAGAAATATTGTAATGTGGAGCTATTGGAATGTTGATCTATTAGTGAGACACCATTAGTTCAGAATGATCCAACTCATATTTTATACCTTTAGGGTGCCACCTCTAGTGAGTGAGACACCTCCAGGGAGCCATTGAAAGGGACCCCCCACCATGGATACACAATTAAAACCTCCATGAAGCCGCCAATAAGAAGAAGCTTCCATTAATCTAACACCACGAATCCACTATGGCAAAGCCATATCCATTGATCAGCCATTAATAAGACACTCACAGGAATCCAGTATTTTTTATACACCACTATGGATCCATTTATAAGGATTCACTTCCTAAAAGACAACTCTAGAAATCCACCATCAGGAAGAAACATCCAAGAATCCACGGATGGGATTTCTCTATATTCTCCAAAAAAACCTTTTTCCTCAAAATACACCACACATCATCTATTCCATCCCCAAACACAATTAACTTTTTTCACCTCTAAAAATAGATTTACCATAATTTAATGAGTCAAATGGTATTGGCCTTTAAAAATGTAGTAAAAATTAATTATCATTGTTATGGGAGAAATGGATTAGCGAGGATTTATCTATATAAATTATGGTTAAAAGTGTCCAAACTTCTTATCAAACACCTATTTTCAAGCCATATTATGACATTTTATTTTATATTTTCGATAATGGACCATTTTGGTTTATTTTATGGGATAAAAATGTTATTATGATATAATCTTTTATAAATATTACATGTTTTACTCTCACATAACTTATAAAAGGCCACCCCTATCCACTTATATTGACACATCAAAACACAATTGGATTGGCCATGTAATTCCCAAATAACATCCAAACAACCCTCACCTCATCATACACGACATGTATTTTGAATAAATCCAACCTAGAAATTATTTTGTTGAAAACATGTGATGATATTCAAGGATGTTTTAATGGTCTTCAATGAACGTATTTATTTCTTTCTTCCTCCATATAATTTAATAATAATAATAAAAATAAAATTTTATAACCATAAAATATCCTATATTTTATGATTTTATTTTAATTAGTACATTACATTAATCAACCTCTACATTAATTAAAAGCGTAACTAAATAATTATTTGTGTGTACAATGGAAATCCTTTTCACTAAATGATTTATTTAGTTTTTTCATTACCACATTCATTGTTTATTATGATGATTTATACACAATATATATATATACATATATGATATAAATGACGTAATTATATATATGTATTCATGATATCATATTTATATTGTTAAATTTTCATTATTTAGGGGATTATATAATGTTTCTCATGTATAAGAAATATGACAGCCTTATGAAGCAATGTGATTGCACATTCACCAGTGCTTTACAAGGAACATATTAAAGAAAATATTATAAATTTATGTGATATAAATGAAATATGTATGTCATTGATTACATATATATCATTTAAAAATTAAATATATAATTTTATTTCTTACCTTTTCACCCACATAAAGATAATAACATTGTTTGTGTATATGTGGTCTACTACCTTCAGGAAGTGATGTGACTCTCTTTTCATCACCACCCAACGTGGATAATATATATATATATATATATATTTAATGAAATAATATGATCATTTTCATATAATTTTATTATATAAATATTAAATATTACTTAAAACCATTCCATAATGCTCCCTGAAAATGGAAATGTTTCTCATGCATAAAATAGGCCCACCATCACAATGATCGTAATATTCATCATTTTTCAAAACCATAATTCATTATTTGTCCTAATTTTATAGATGATGTATAAAAATGATAATTATTTCATGATAATTATTATTTTAGAAATAATTTTATAGTATGTTTATGATCCAGATCATTCTTGAATAAACAGAAATGACAATAAAACATAATTAACACCAAAAACAATGAAAGTAAAGAAATATTATTAACGAACATGTGAAAATATGTTAGAGAAGGATAATATAAGATGTTATAAATTTTAATATGGATCCATATTATATTAATAACAATTTTAAATAAGCAATATTGTTGGCTAAAGCATGTTCAACCAAAATGATGCACAATGTAAGGGATGCCTTATCTCAATTTTAATTCTATGGTACAAACTTATACTACATTGATTATGACATGATAAGATTATGTTTTATTGACCTATTATTATTTACATTTAATTTATTATTTTTTATATTAAGATTTACATTTGATTCACATAATAATTTCATTGATATATCCCTAATTCATTGATATGATATTTGTAAGGTATTTGGGTGCAATATCATTTTATTGAGACATATTTTAACTGTTTGATCCAAAATTTATTTATATAGTATATAAAATCTCTAATTAAAATTACATTTCATGATTAAGTAACAATTAATGTTATTTTCTATTTCAATTTAATTTTTTTAATAAAGGGGAAATTACTTGAAAAGTATGAAGCGGTAAAAAAATTCATTACTCAATTTATTTTCATTAGGTTATATTACATATTAATTTTCGTTGATATTCTATAATTATGTGTATAATTAATTTTATTTATAATATGTTTCAATTACAATTGTTTATTTTAATTTATAGTCGATATTCAGAATTTATCGATTTATTAATTCTCTCTCCATAATTATAATAATTGAATTGGTTAATTTAAAATTTTCATTCTATTCAAGATTTCTTATTCATGAATTTTAGTTGATTGAAAATAATTTTCCTATAAACCCATTTCATTTTCTTCTCCTCTATTTATTCAAGATATTTTCTTGTAATATTACTATTTCATACTATTGGATAATTAATAAAGTTTGACAAACATGTTTACGAATACATGGATTTATATATCCTTTTAGTCTAAAATCTGATTTATTCCAAAATTATGTTTAAAAAAAGTGTTAATAATAATTATAATATTATCAAAATGATTTATTTCGGTCAGTTTTAAACATTTTTAATTTTCTAATAACAGTTGAAATTATTGTAAATGAGATAAAAATAGGAATCACCTTATCAAAATATATTTTATACATTCTATCATTTCTTCATACTAATTGTTTTTTTAATCAGACTTATATCAGTATCTATAAAAATTTCATTCACACTAATTATGATTGTTGTATTGAGATGTGTAATGATGTTTTTCATACAAAATAAATTCAAAATCCAGATATAGAAAACTTATATACATGTTTATGAAATATCATTATGATTTTAATGTTGTAAAATATGATTTTGAAATTTATGTAACTTAATAGGTGTTTGAGTTCATGTTTTCAATGTTGTTGTAACAAACAAGAATAAATATGACTATTGGGTAACAATATGACCATTGGTGATTTTCTAATAAATACACATTCATTTGAAGGGATTCGGGAAGCATGATTTCATTGGAGATTTTCTATTTCAATAGAGATGTAATGATTTAATGTGTTAACATGTTTTTCTATGTTGTGTTAATAATTTGGAGTCTGTTGTTTTTTAATAATCATTTATGATTTAGGATCGATGGATGTTGAGGCTAGGATTATGGGGTGTTTAATCTTCTTGATCAGGTGATTTAACAGATATCAAGAAAGAATCTGATGTGGTTTGATCGATGACTTGCAAGGATTGTATGTTAGAATCTGATCCATCAGACCGGGGTCTACTGAGGATAGGAATACATTGAATCCAATCATCGTATTTATGGATATACCTAGAATGGGAATGGATATCCTCTTTATGAGTATAATAAATGGGAAAATTTATCCTTTGTTATTGCATACAATAAACTGAGTCTATATTATTTTATTCATTTGTGTTACTTTTTTTCACACATGTCTTTTATATCCGCTGCATTTAATATGAAGGGGTACTTAGTTATTCATATTTAAATATGATTTTTTTATCATAATGGTTTTTATTATAATAATTTTTTTTAAATCTATATTATTATGTCAGTAATTTTATTACATTGATTACTATTATATATGATTTAAGATAAAATAACATTATTGTTTATACTATGATAGTCATATCAACACTTATTAAAATGTTACATTTCTTATTATGAAATGTGAGATAAATATTTAAATCCATATGATTTATAAATTTTCATTTTCAGACTGAAGGTCCATGTAAGATCATATTTTAAATACATAATTTGTTTTTTGAATATATTTGTTTATCGTGGCTAAATAATATTTCTTTTAGGGTTAATTTTTTGAAACCTAAAAATCACCCCATCTTGTATATTATATATTATTATATTCCCTACTATCGAAAAATTTGTATTAGAGCAGGATACCACTTCCCAAATACCTACTAACAATTTTATCTTCTATACAACTCATTGTTTGTAAAAAAAATATTATAAACTATTTATGTGAAAATAATTTTTAAACTAGCTTGTATGTGGGAAAATAATGTTTATTTTCTATTTCTTGTTCATGGAATGAAATAATGTAGAATCAAGAGTTAATACCTTCCAAAATAGACCAATAACTTTTGATTTTTATTATTATGAATACTTGAGAGATAGAATGAAAACTTTTGTGATCAATAGAAGAGTATGTAATTTATTAACAATTAATGGTGATTCTAAACACGTTATAATGACGTCAGAGTTGTTACAAATCAAGACAATAATGAATATTGGTTGAATTACAATGTAAATAACACATCGTTTTTTCAATGACAAGAAATATATATAAAATGTTTCTTCTTTGGAAACAATAAATAAAATTTTTATAAGTTAGGGGATACACATTTTGTCACAACCACGTTTGTTGAAATCAAGAGTGTAATTATTAAATCTAATTATCTATCTTTAGAATTCACATAGGGTGATTCACTAGTTAAAATGAATCATTGATTGATAAAATTATCAATAGTCTTCATGATATATGTGAGAAAGAATTATATGTTGATATTATTTTCGATAAAATCATAGATATATTACCAAAAAATGGGAATATAATAGAACATATGTTTATTAAATATTAAAGGTCATCAATATACCTATATATTATCTTATTGGTACCTAAATTTATATTGAAAATACATGAGAGATATTTTGAGAATGAAATTATAAAATAATTTTCGAGATTCTTTTTCAAAAACATCATCAGAACCTTTTAAATATCTATTTATAGTAAAATTGTGAAATCATCCATGGAGCAAAAAGGGGTTTTGAATTTGATTCTGAAATGTATGTGCATACTTAAAATGAACTAACTAGTCTTTCTTGTAGAATGAACATGATTACTAGTAAGAAATACATTCAGTATAGATATAATAATGGTTATAGTGATATTAATTTCATGAAAAATTCAGATGTTACCTTTTATGATTGTCAAATAGATGGACTTATCAGACTGAATTTTCTAAATCTAAAAATGAATGACAAGAAGGATAAGAATTGTTACCAGAATAAAGGATAGTTTTATAAACCAAAAGTAATGAAATTCTTGAATAAAATGACACTTTGAGTGAAATTGGGATGATTTATCAGATAATTATTCTGATAATAATAGTTCGGGATAGAGGAGCATTAGCATTCTTTCAAATAGTCCAAATGAAAATATTTTTTTAATTCAAAAGTTATTCACCCATAAGAACCTTAAAAATGTTTCTTTAAGTTAATATTATCCTTAATCCACTAGAGATAAAAATTATAGATCATTATATGAATAATTTTCCTAAAGAAAAGCATAATACACTTACATCATATGAAGAGGTTTCTCATTTATCCAAATTCCTTGAAAATTAAAATTGAAATGTATTTAAAAAAAATTGATATAAAATTTTCAAGGATAAATGATTTATTAAAATTATTATCTAATCATTATAATGTACTTTATAAATGTATTTTCAAAAAATTAAAATATTTCTAAATATTTAGAAAATTTAAATTTTACTAATTGAATTTGATAAAATAATTTTGAGACACTAAATTCTAAAACTATTTGTATATATGTTAAGAATTTACATGTTTTTTCAAAATATTTAATTATTTATTTAAGAAATTTTTTTGAAACATCACTTTTGAGGAGGATGTTTGGATAATATGTATAAATAAATCTACCCTTATGGTACTATTATTGGAAAAGGTCGTACAAGTAATGAAATGTTTTTTATAATATCTTCTCAGGTTATAAATATTATCAATATGGCTTTATGTGTCATAGTGATAATATTTTCTCTTTAAATAATGTAAAATCTATTGGTTTCTGTAGAGCATATTTTTTGGAATTAATTTTAATTTTGGAAAAAATTCCTAAATTTTTTGGCCCCATAAGGGTTTTGTAACACCAAAAGTTTTAATATAAGAACATTGTATAGGATAGAATGTATGATACTCAAAACCAAGAACATAAGGTAATATAATAACCATGTTTCTTATAACATATGTTCATTATTTTACATCAATTCAATATAATTGATAGTTATCAATGGATGAGAGACAAAGGTAGCATTTGAAAAATTAAACAATAATTTTTTTCAATGGATTGAATTACATGAAATACAACGTTTTAACTGATAAATAATATATTATTACAAATTTATTATCTAATATTATAATACATATCCAATCCATTAAATAATAATATATTAATATTATTTTATAACATTAGAAAATATATGCTTTTCATAAATATAAAATTAATTAGTAGGTTACCAATTAGTTTGAAATGAAAATTTAAACTAACTGATTAGACAAGAAATATTTTAATTTTTATGCACATAAAATATAATTTTATTAATAAATTAAATTAATTATAATTATTGAATTATATTAATTAAATATAAATATATATATTATATATTCAATCAATTATTTTTGATATTCATCAATTAGTATATATATTCATAAGATAATGAAAAAACATATTTTTCCCATAAAACCTAATATTTTAATTAAGTATATTTTACCGCCTTTTATAAGAGAACCCATTTTAAACTCAATTATTGAAAGATTAATATATTTAATATGTCAAAATAAACGCATAATTTTTCATTGAATCATAAAAATTAGTATTGACTGATGTTATAGAATTTTTCTATGAAGTTTCAATTTTTAATAAAAGGTGAAAAATATTTAAATTTAATAAAAAACTACTTTTTAATATAATTTATTTATAAGGTTAAATTATAATTATATTTTCATATAATTTTTAATTAAAAAATTTTACTTTAAAATAATAATAATTTAGTTTTATATTCAATTTAAATTTGAAATTGACATAAAAAATCTACAAATCTTTAGGATATTTTTACTTTAAAAACATGAATTGTCATTCCATAGGTGAGATTAATTTTAATTTTATTTCTTATGATTATGTGATTGTAATTTAAAAAAAATGATTCAATATTTGGAATCGAAAAAATTTATAATTTCTATTAAGGACAACAGAGATTTTAACCAAAATGATTACTTAATGTAATTAAAGTTAAATCCAATGATAAAGGTTGTTGCTAATTTGAGTAATTAACCTCATCTTTTCATCCTGTTCTCCCTTTTATTTATCTTCACCCACCTTCTCCAACTTCTTTTTTCTCAAGATTATCACCTTCTATCCTATGAAGGTTCCTCGGTTCCTCTTCTTTCACAATGTATATCTGCTTTGGATTCCTTCACATGATCTTTTTATAGCTCAGGCCTCCTAATCCACTTATCCTCTCAATATTTGATATAAAGATGTGGTTCAAGGAGGTTTTGGGTTTTTTGGATTGACGGTAAATAGATATCAAGGCACTACTGGATCACTTGCTACTATTTGGTTTATTAATGGTTTTATTTCTTGTCTCCATTGTAACCGATTGGAGTTGTTGGCCTCTCATCCATGACTCTAACCTGAAGTTTGGCTCCTTCTCTCCTAGTAAAATCTAGAGTGGAAATTACAATAATTTTTTGGGATGTGTGACCCAGTGGTCTCCATATTCCATGAACGACTATTATTTGCCGGTTTTTTGTTTCTAGGTTCCATTATTCATGTTTTTTATGAAGTGTTTTTCATCTGATCTCAATAACTCCATGATGATGGTTGTTTATTTTGAATGGGGTGTGGTTGCTTATGTTTTTAGGTTTTAGTTTTTGCATGTTCAATTGGAAATAATTATTATGTGGATCATTGTTTTCACCAGCTATAGTGGTCTCCAAAATATGGTTTTGTGGTTGGACGGTGAAGATTATGTGGTGGTGGTTAGTGACGAAAGTTGTGGTAAACCATTTCATAAATAATGACTACGAGGTTGAATAATATGTTTAGTGTAAATTTTGACCTGAGTCTTTTTTCATTTTTGGTTTCCCAAACATACATGTGTAATGATGGATGCTGATTTCATTGGTGGGTTTGGTCGATGATGAGGACATGAGTTGATGGTAATAGTCATGTCTCTGGATGTTGTGGTCCTCACAGATTGTGCTTCATAGGTTTATGTCTTTTTCTATGTTTTTTGAAATTTCAAATATTAATATGGGATTTAATATTTTTTATAAGTTGTTTTTTGTTCTAGTTACCACTCATCCACATTTAGGCTTTTTGAAAATCTAAAAATAGACTTTTCAGTCACTACTATGAATAAGGTAAATTTATGCTCAATGGGCAATAAACCTCAAAAATAAATCCCAAAAAGAACTATGAACATATCAAAAAGAGTTTGTAAAAATGTTTTTATAATAGATACTAATTTTTATATAATTTGAATCATTATTTATCAACTTAAAATATGGAAAAGGTTGATTGGATTATTTTCAAGTAAAATATTACAAACAGACACTTCCCCTCAATTATTATAGCCTCATTTTCTTTCACTTACTCACATATCTCAAGACACTTTTGATAACCCATATACTAACAAAATGGAGCCCCATCCTCCCTCACTTCCTCATTGAATACTAACTTGGGCATAAGTCCATCCAAGGAACATTGTTGTTGCAATCCAAAAAGAGATACTCGATTTTGAGGAAACACCCTCCCTGAAACTCTTATCTTTTATTTTCATTATACACTCATTAAAATATTATTATTACATATTTATAAAATATCTAAATCATATGAAATATTAATTAATTTTTTAATAATAAATATTAAACTTACACTTACACAAAAATCCATCTAATGTGAAACAAACACATTGTTTATGTGTCTGGCGGACTACTGACTCTCTAATCAATGATTAATCAATTATCTTTTACCACATCTCATCATGGCCATTATGATGTAAAATATGTTATCTATATTTTATATATCATATTTACCATGTTTTTAATATTATTTAATTCCTTTTAAATCAAATAACATTATACTTTTCATTTTCTGTAAAAACTATAAGTTGTTTGCGGAAGTGTGGACTAGTACCCCATCAAAGAAGACGAGATTCATTCACATTATACATGGAATATATAAATGAATGTTTTATTGATACATTTATTATATAAAAAAATACATAATATATTTATTAAATGATTTTTTTTAAATATAATACATATCGTTTTTTATAATACTTGTTCATAACCTTTAAACCACATTACCTCGTCTATGGACATGTGGACTACTGCCTCCTCAACAGGGTGTGATTTCATTTATATCATTGAATTCAATATATACGTATATATGACTAAATAATATGGTATTTATTATACAATGATAAGTATAGATGAATTTGTGTTAGTTAACTTTTTTCGACAATGATCATTAAAAATGGGAACGATATTAGCGCATACATATGGCCTATAATCCCCGTGAGTGTTACATTGTTTCATTTTTCATATACATATTTAATGATTGATTTTAAAATTATAATTTATATATACATATGCTAATTAATAAATTATTATTATTAATCTATAGAATTTATATAATGATCCCCTTGACCATAGTTGACCTATTAATGATGTTTTGACACAGAAAACGAATTTGGTCAAAACAAATGATAAAAACAGTAAGGATTATGTAGGTGTACACGACATGTTTATAATTGAAGTAAATGTAACTATAAAATTCAAAAACATTTTTAAACAAGTATAAAACATACATAGGTTTGTAATATAGGATGTTAGTGTGAGTTCACCCAAAAGGAAACTAAAGCTAATGGATTCTTGTCTCATTTTCCTTCTATGAGGCATGCTTAATTTTGTTTCTCACAATTTATAATAAATGGTGAACCTACTAGCACATTGACATGAAATATCATAAATTAATATTTATTTATGGTATTTTATGTTTCAATTTAATGTTTTTATTTTAATGATATTTGACTAAAAAGTTACAAAGTTGAATAAAATTTCATAACTCAATTTCATTTCATTGGGTTATATTTATTCCTCATTGTTGTTAATATTATTTGATTATGTGTCATAACTTTTTATTATCTTTATTAATATTTAAACTTATTTTACAATTATTTACATTTTATAGATATAATATATGGATTTATTGACTTATAATTCAATGTTATATTCTTTTCAAGGTATTATATTACAATCTCATTTAATTGGAGATTGTCAGTACATGAATTTCTATTAAAGGAGTTTATTGGATAAATTAAAAAAATATTTCATTATTATCTCCTATAGTTCATAATGAACATTACCAAGTATTAATACCATTTTGTATCTCTTCAGTTCATTAGGTATTTTATAACATTTTTGTAATAAAAATTACATTTATTTCACTCTTTAGTGGGAGAAAAAATTTTCTTATTAAAATAATGTTTTATTAAAAACCGTTCAAAAATGATTTTAATAAAAAATTTCATGAATTTATTAAAACTTTTGCATTTTACCATTATTTTCAATGTAATCTCCTTGTATCATTTGAATGAGAAATTTTTTATCATTTTTCTTTATAATAGTAATATTACTTTTACCTCATACGATAGGACAGATTTATTCACCATCATTTCATTTAATACTCATTTTAAAGTGTAAAATTTTTTAATGAAAATTATGTTAATAAGGATTTTGGAATAAAATTATTTTCCAAGAGTTTTTAGAAAATAAATGATATTTTATTCAAGAATATTTTTTAATATTATACATTTATTTCATCAACCAAAAAATCCCTATATTTATACTGCATTTGGGATTTGTGGAATGAGTACCATCCATATTCATTATATAGATGGTTTAAGATTGATTTATCCAATGATATTATTCACACTCAGTTCCCAAATTTATTATTGTTTTCCTCTACGAGTAATCAATTTAATTTAATCAAAGAGCACTAATAATTTCCAAATTATCCATTCCATATATCATTGATATTACTATTTACAAAATTATATAAAATTTTATATATTGTTTTTAATTTGATGGTTATTTTATTAAATGGGATATTATTGATAAATCCTTTTCTCTCATGAATTTTTTTATTTGTTAAAGAATATTTTTTAATTTTATAATTTAGTATGAGGACTATTTTGCACTAGAAATGACAGGTACATCCCACAATTTTTTTCCTTCATTCATCGATAGGTTCTCATGAGACAAAAATTTGAAAAATGGGTCCGTACCCTTAACTTTAAAACATCTTCAGAACGACCTTGATGGTAATATTATTTCATGTTTCTGAGACAAGGCATCCCTTAAGAATGCAGAACCCTTTTTAGTTTTAGTTATTATTCATCTAGGTAATTTTTCATTGACATATCTATCGATACATTTCATTTCAGTTCATTTAACTATTTCATGTCTTTATGTTTATAAACATTACATTTTTAATATTAATTATAAGTTTCTTATAATTGAATAATTTATAGTTATTACATTTTCATATTGGTTATGTACTTTTATTAAATTTATTGATTTCATGGAATGTTTATTTATTTATTTATTGTTCCATATTTTCTAGTATCTTTTATTCATTATTACATTTACTATATATTTCTCGTACTATTAATTGGAGCTCACCCTTCTAATGTTTTGATTCATCATGATTCCAAGAAGCATACTATGAAACATATTATATACATAACTATATGTATTAGAGTTGTCATAATAGTTATTTATTTAAAATGAATGAATAAAATTATTTTATTAATTGATCATTATTTTGTCATAAATGAACCATCTATTTATCTGGATTTCCTATAATACTGATATATCGGTCCTTCAGGGCATTATTAATTATAAAAATTTCAATTTAATTGATAAAAGTCACTATCTCCAGGCTATATGCGTTTGAGTCGCTACATGTTTTGGTGGAGATAACCCAAACATTCTATTTTCAATAAAATAATTAATTTACTGAAAACAGGAATACTAGGTATATGGATAGTGAATTATCCCATCATATGACTGGTAACAATGTATTTATCAAAAAATATCGTCGTGTTGATAGGCATTGAAGGTAAATTCTGAGATAATTCTCAATAAGATATTATCAGTATATATAATATAGTAAATCGTGGTAAATATTAATTATATATTGTATTATATTTTAATTATGTTAAGAACAACCTTATAATTAAATTAAATTTATTTGTTGATGGTTGCCCTTTGAATTTCAGGAATTAAAAATGTGTAGTACATAATTAAAAGGATGAATTCATTCTTTCTTCCCATAAACATTAATACATTAACACACTAAACATTGAGGACCTCAGGGGAAAATAAATTCCTTTCATTATTTTAGTGTAATATCAATCATGGTTATAACATATATGGTTTTGAAATTGTAACCTATGAAAATTATTTCAGTTAACTAATATGATACTTGTTATATATTTAGAAGATCATGGATTTTATTCTTCAAAATTATGCGACCCTTATTAATAATGTAAGAAAAATAATTCAACCATTAAATATGTTAGTGATAGTAAATATTGATTTATTCAATAAAACACAAATTATAACAATTGGTTGAAAATACTATTTTTTGTTCTTATTTATGACTACATTACATACCCATGGGACTATTTTCAATTAAATAACATTGATTCATCTTGTTATTTCATAACATATTTTGTAAAAGATTAAAATTAGAAAAACAATACATTGATAACTATTTGTAGTGATATTAGAAGATAATTTATAAATACCAATTTTTTAATCTTTTTGTAGAAAATTTTTTTTACACACACATTTACACTTCAAGAACCCATAAAACCTTTTTTTTGAATGATGAAATCATATTATTAAATAAATAACAAGAACCACATTAAGTTATTGTCAAGACGCGTCCTCAGGGACCGTGCCGTGACTACCCCAAGCTCTCCTTCCATAGGCCAGGGGCTGGCGACTAGCACCAAAGGCGTAAAATCCTGATAACAGGGTAGGGATTGCATTTATAAAAGAAAAACAAAGCACCACAGAGTACAAGCGGAAGAAAACCACTAAGTACAAAAGAAATGCTGAAATGTAAATGGGCCAGAATACAAACCCAAAAGAAAGTACGACTACAATTGATCAATGTACAATAGCAAAACGAAAAACAGCTGGAAGAAGGAATCATCTCCTGGGTCGTCCTCCTCGGATCCTACCTGAAGGGTAGGTGCAGATAGCCTCCTCCACGCTCTCATCCGTCAACCTCCTCTGTGAGTCATCACATCGTGTAGTCCACCTCCGGGTACTGACTCGTCGTGTAGTCCACCTCCGGGTACCGACCAGTCCTCGAACACTCAGCCTCTTTCAACACTGCCCGTCGTCTGAAACCAACACAACGATGTGCGAGCATAGCCCGTGCAGGGGTGAGTATAACGATACTCAGTAGGGATCCTGAGACCCTCAACGTCTCACTAAGACATCAAGGATAACCACAAGAAGATCTCAACAGATAACCTCTACTTATATATATGCACATACATTTTCCTAAGTTATCAAGTATCCCATCTAAATCATGAGGAAAAACAAGGATTGTTAAATCAACGGATAACCACTACCCAGGTATATCCCCATACATATACCTAAGTAATCAAGTGACCTATCTCAATCATGAGGTAAACACAAAGGTCAAAAGTCTCAGCTCAACCAAGATTTTCATTATTGAACCGTAACTTCTGAAGAGCTCTGTCTCTGGAGTGTACAGTGGTCATGTCACGACTCTGAGGTACTTCTCACTAAACTAAGACTGCTGAGGTACTCTCCTGTCGAGTACCACGGGCCTGCCACCTCACACAATAGTTCTTCCCGTCGGGGTCTTCCACCCAACACAGTAGTGCTCCCCCCTCATAGCCTACATACGTACTCCTCCTGTCGAGTACCGCAGGTCTTCCACCTCACATCGTACTGCTCCTCCGCTGTGGGTCTTCCACCGCACAAAGTTGTGCTCCCCACTGTGCTATGTAAGTCACTCTGATTCGAATCGGACAAGAAGTCTTCAGGTCTCTGCCGGCTATACGGTCTTCGTACTCCGTACGCTCATCCCTAGGAGGGTCCGCTCCACGAGCTACAAGTCGATACTCCAAGTATCTCATAGTCCATGAAGATGTATCTCAAAGGACTGCCTCGTCATAGGGGTCTCAACGCAACAGACGACGCGTCAATCGGACGCCCTGTCTGTGATTTGCTAGCCTTTTCGTCCCAGGGGCCCGGTTGGTTTAGTGTGTGAACCAATCTGACTGTAAGTCAACTATACCCCGAACACTAATAGGGTATTATCATAGGGACCATTTCTCAATGAGATCAACAACGCCGCTGATGGTTCGTCAAACGGACGTTCTGTCAAAAAGGTATCAGCTTCTCCGTTCCAGGGGCCCGGTTGTATTTCAGTGTGATCCAACTCGGCCACTTTCCATCCGCATCCACAACTCGGGATGAGGATGCCAAATGTTCCATATCGTCAATAGAAACACAATGAGACAGACGGAACGTCAATCCGACGCCCGGTCTGTGAGTTATTGGCTTTTTCGTTACAGGGGCCCGGTTGGTTTCATGAGCGAACCAACCTGAACACACTCCGACGGCATCCAAACCTCGATCAGAGTAAGCCAAAAGATCCATATCACTTATAGGAATTCGACAAAGCTTACGACACATCAATCGGACGTCCGTAGCTCAAGATATGAATGTTTCCGCTCCGAGGGCCCGATTGGTTTCGTGTACGAACCAACCCGGCCGAACCCAATGTTCTCCGAAACCTTGAGTTCGATATACCAAAACGACCGCCTTGATCCAAGGATCGCGTTTCCGCTAACGGGAAGTCGTTTGGAGGCACGTATCTCATGTTACGGGTTTTTGATCGATAGTGGCCCAAAAACGGGTGTCTAGGCCCGGGGCGACCCGGCCAGACCCCCCCCCCCCGGGTCAACCCGACCCAGGTCCAACCCGGCTGGGCCCGGCCACGACCGGCCCGGCGCGGTCCGGTTCGGTCCGGCCCGACCGGCCGGACGCGGCTCGCCCGCCCTTCGCTAATTGAGGTCGGCGGTTCGTCGGCCGCCCCTTTTTCCGGCGGCACGCCGCCGCAGCCTTCCGCGGGCCTCCGGAGTCGCTCCGGTGGTCCGTTTTCCTTCCCGTCTGTGCCTATGGTCCCCCCGGGACCCCACCTTCACTGCGAAGGGATTCAAACACCCAAACGGCATGCTTCGTCGTCGCCCATCAATCCGCACGTCAAAAATGAGACACACCATCTTCGTGGTTCTTCGACGCGGCGTGCTGGCGCCGCACCCCTTCACCATGGCTCCGCTCCGGCCACGGCGCCTTCGACATCCTTCGACACGGCGTGATGGCATCGTGTTATTGTTCGACTTCTCGGCGTGGCGCGATGGCATCACATAATACTTTGCCGAGCGATTCTCGCATGGTGCGACGTCACCACGTCATTCCGCTCCATCCACAAGAATCAAACATGAACATAGGAGGGGGGTTCGGCCGTGTTTGTGCGGTCCGACCCCCCTCACGTTATTCGATAAAAGGTTTTATACCACGAAGAATCATCAAGTCGGAATTCTCGAACAAATATAAACAATTGAAACAATCCCCTACCTCGTAAAGTCATTGCACGCGAGTTCTTCGCGGAAAGAGGGGATCATCGCGTCGTCGTGGTATCCGGCGTCGCGTCGTCACGGAAAGGTGTCGCGTCGACGAACTCCGAGGTTCAAGAACAAAAAGATTTAATTAATAATAATTAAATCCTTCTTGAGTCAAAACCACAAAGGAAATTAATGAAACACAAACACTCACCTCAAATGATGATCAATGGTAATGTCGTGGAGGAAGGAACGTCGCCGAAGAACGTTGCGGGAGAAGAAACGTTAGCGTCACGGCACACGGCGTCGCGTCGTTGATTTCCGCAGGTTTGGCGTTCTTCGTGTTCTTCACGAAGCAGGGTGAAGGCACAAGAACTTCTGTCAAAAACCTCTCAAGGTGTAATCCTCCCAGAAGTCGTGTTGGTCTTATTTTATTATCACGCCAAAAAATGAAAAAAAGGTAAGTAACGACCCATTAATTCGTAGAAATAATTTAACGAAAGAAATTGCCCATTTAATTCACGAATAAAACTGCCCAATTAAATGTTGCATTAACAAATTAAGAAAACGCGTCAGTTGACTTTCATAAAGACGGGTTTTTGCGGGTGCGTTACATAGTAGAAAAGAAACAGTGGGGCTCGTGCGGTCGCCACCTTACAAATATCCTACCAAGGGGGTAGGATATTTTTGGATAGTACCCTATCCGCATAAACTCAGCTTAAGTCACTTTAAGTGGCTTCAAGTGGCTTCCAAGTGGCTTAAGGTAAATAAAATAAAGTTTGTCGAACAATTTATTTTATTTCTTTACTTTAAGCCCAAAAATTAAAAACCACCACCAAGAAAATGCAACTCCGGAAGAGGCGTTTCTAAGCAATTACCGGTGTTGCGAGTTCCTCTGTGCCATCAGATTTCAATTCCGGGCACCGGTTCAAAAGTTAGGAAAAACCCGCTCACTCGTTCATTGAACGTACCCAAGCCAAACTTCGGAAATTAATTCCGGGCACACCGGGCCTCAGAATCAGGCACCGTCAGAAACTTTGTTCTTGTATAATTCCAAAGAAAATTAAGAAAATAATTCCTTGAAGTTTCCGGGTCATTACATTACTCCCACCACAGGGCTTTACGTCCCCGTAAAGCTTCACACAAACTTAGGGAAACAAAGGCGGTTCTGAGCACGAATCTGAGCATTCTGCTCCCATGTGCTCACCTGGAGGTTCTCGTGCTGCCAAAGAAAGTGCACAAGAGGAATCGACTATCCTCCTAGGATCCACTCCTGTCGATCCTCGATCCCCACAGGAACCTCCGTAGAAGTCACCTCATCTCCACCGTCCAGAACCTCATGGTCGATAATATGCGGAGGGTCGAGCACGTATCTCCTCAGTTGGGATACGTGGAAAACGTCGTGCACCTAGTGCAAATGAAGTGGATGGGTCAAAAGGTACCCCACCTCTCCTACCCAGCTTAGGACCTGGAAAGGTCCGTTGAGCCTCGGAGATAACTTGCCTCCCTGGCCACATCTCTGTAAACCTTGTCGAGGTGAGACTTGTATAAGGACGTGATGGTCATCCTCGAACTCTAGAGGCCTCTAAGTCCTGTCAGCATAAGGCTTCTGTCAGCCCTTTTTCGTCCTCATCCGCTCTTGGATGACCTGGACCTTCTCTAGTCTCACAAGAGCTGCTATGATTTCTTCTTTTCCGATAAGAGAAATCTGGTCTCATCCACTGGATGAACCACATTCGTTGTCTAATACAGTCAATCCCGACATGAATGATGCATTCATGCCATGGATAACGTCGTAAGGCCTCGACGTAACTACCAGGAGATCCAACTTTCACTCTCGCCTCTAAGGGTCGAGTCACACTGTCGGCATCAGTGTGTGGTCACTAGGTCTCCTTCAATAGAAAACTCAAAAGTTAGGGTCAAGTCAACCGTCTTAACTGGGACCAATCAGTATCAACCAAAAAAAGGACAGGAAAGAAAACAAAGATAAGTGCCTTTTAATTATTACAGATCATAGTACAAGACACAAAGAAACTACAGACAAACATCAACAAAACCAGAAGCAACAGGGTCAATAGCCCCCAGGTCGGAAGCTAGTCCCGCTCATGTCCATCTGCTTCCGGAGCTCCCTGACCATAGGCCTCAGCTGCCTGAAGCTGAGCTCTCCCATGTCCTCCTGTCACCTGTGGTCGGGGTGGGCCTCCTAGTGGTGGTGGCAACATCCCGAAGCTTCGTCCACCTCCAGCTGCACGGCCAGCTCCTCTTATATGGCCGCCTGCTCCTTGCGGTCCGCCCTGATCGAACCTCTGCCTCTACCTCGGAGGTTCTTCATTTAACTAATGGTCATCTGCATGTTGGGTCGGACAGTCACGTGCCATGTGACCAATTCCGCCGCAGGAGTAAAACTTCATGGCAGGTCTGGCTCTATCACTTCCCTTGGTGCCTCGCACTACTGACCCTGAGTCACGCGTTCGACCATCTGTAGGTTTGGTCATCTTGGACCCCTGCGTCATCTGTCTACGGCCCGCTACAGAAGACTCTGCCGCATGCCGGCTAGTGGTGGGTCCTACTGCTGGAGACTGCTCATCAAGGAAACTCTCCACTAAGTGGGCTCACTCCAACACTCATGTCTGCGTCAGAATGTTGTGTGATACAACCGAAGCCCTGATCTCCCGCCTGAGCCCCTGCTCGACGGTTCGGGCCCTGAAGAACGGGTCCCGTAACATATCTGTGGAGTAGCGCGAGAGATCTGTGAATCTCACTGAGTACTACGCCACTGACATGCTGCCCTGCCGCAGCTGAAGTAGCTCCTTTATACGCACCGCTCAAAGGGAGACTGGTACAAACTCTGCCCGGAACAGGCTCTCGAAGTCTTCCCAAAGAAGTGTCGCCTCGTCATGCATCTGAAGCATCAGGATCCACCATCTGCCTGCTACTTCCTGAAGAAGGTTGGCAGCAAGGATCACCATGAAATCTGTCAGCGTCCACACTATCCTGAAGACTCTCACCACAGCCTCCAGCCAATCATAAGCCTCCTGCGGGTCTGTCCCTCCTTAAAACCTGGGTGGCCACTAGCGCTGGAACTCATGCAGTGCGCTCAAGCGACGTGCATCCTCTACTGCTGGTGCTAGTGGCATCGGTGGCCCAACGGGTAGTAGTACCGCTGGTGCCTCTGCTGGTGCCTCAACTGGAATAGGGACGTGTACTGAGGCCTCGTCGCTCGGCGGGCTGTCCATACGTACCACTCTCGGGGCTCTAGCTGGTCGTCCACGGGGAGGCATCCTGAAAGAAACAACGTGACATGGTCAAAAGATTATACATGGTGATCTGACCAGGTTTGAGCTGAAATTTAAATAAAACTTCTTGAAAACACACACGCAATCAGTGTTTTCGTGCACAATGTCGGAAATCAGTTGTCAGGGTCCTGGCGTATGGATACGTCAGCCGCCCACACCAACACTGGACTCCCGGAACTGAAAACAACACTTGGTACACTTAAAACTATTGCTTCACAGAAAGAAACATCAGAGTTATATGTTCTGTGGTCGAACCGAACTCCTTTGATACCAATTTGTCATGACCCATCCTCGGGGACCATGCCATGACTACCCGAAGCCCACCTTCCATAGGCCAGGGGCTGGCGACTAGCACCAAAGGCATAAAATCCTGAAAACTGGGAAGGCATTGCCTTTATAAAAGAAAAACAAGCACCACAGAGTACAAGCGAAAGAAAAACACTAAGTACAAAAGAAATGTTAAAAAGTAAATTGGCCCGAATACAAACCCAAAATAAAGTATGACTACAACTGAACAAGGTACAAAAAAAAAAGACAAACAGCTGGAAGAAGGAAGCAGCTCCTGGGTCGTCCTCCACAGATCCTACCTGAAGGGTAGGTACGGATAGCCTCCTCCACGCTCTCATCCGTCAACCTCCTCTGTGAGTCTTCACGTCGTGTAGTCCACCTCCGGGTACTGACTCGTCGTGTAGTCCACCTCCGGCTACCGACCAGTCCTCGAACACTCAGCCTCCGTCAGCACTGCCCGTCGTCTGCAACCAATACAACGATGTGCGGGCATAGCTCGTGCAGGGGTGAGTATAACGATACTCATTAGAAACCCCAAGACCCTCAAGGTCTCACTAAGCCAACAAGGATAACCACAAGAAGATCTCAACAGATAACCTCGACTTAGATATATGCCCATACAAATACCTAAGTTATCAGGTAACCCATCTCAATCATGAGGAAAAACAAGTATTGTGAAATCAACGGATAACCACTACCCAGGTATATGCCCATACATATACCTATGTTATCAAGTGACCCATCTCAATCATGAGGTTAACACAAAGGTCAAAAGTCTCAGCTCAACCAGGATTTTCATTATCGAATTGTAACTGCTGAAGAGCTTCATCTTTGGAGTGTACAGTTCTCCTTTCACGACTCTGAGGAACTGCTCACTAACCTAAGACTGTTGAGGTACTCCTCCAGTCGAGTACTGCGGGCCTTCCACCTCACACAGTAGTGCTTCCCGCCGGGGTCTGCCACCCAACACAGTAGTGCTCCCCCCTCATAGCCAACAGAGATACTCCTCCTGTCGAGTACCACGGGTCTGCCACCTCACATAGTAGTGCTCCTCCGATGTGGGTCTGCCACCTCACTAAGTAGTTCTCCCCACTGGGAAACGTAAGTCACTCCGAATCGAATCGGACAAGTAGTCTTCAGGTCTCTGCCGGCTATATGGTCTCTATACTCCGTACGCTCGTCTCTAGGAGGGTCCGCTCCATGAGATACAAGTCGATACTCTACGTATCTCAAAGTCCCACGAAGAAGTATCTCAAAGGACCGCCTCGTCAAAGGGGTCTCAATGCAACAGACGGCGGGTCAATCGGACGCCCGGTCGTTGAGTTGCTAGCATTTTCATCCCAGGGGCCCGGATGGTTCATGTGTGAACCAATCCGGTCGTAACTCAACTATACCGCGAACACTCATAGGGTATGCTCATAGGGACCGTTTCTCAACGAGATCACCAACGCCGCTGACGGTTCGTCAAACGGACGTTCTGTCAGAATGTTATCAGCTTTTCCGTTCCAGGGGCCCGGTTGGATTTCGGTGCAATCCAACCTGGTCACTATCAATCTGCATCCATAACTCAGGCGGCGGAGGATGCCAAAAGTTCTGTATCGTCAATAGGAACGCAACGAGACAGACGGCGCGTCAATCCGACGCCCGGTCTGTGAGTTATTGGCTTTTTCGTTCCAGGGGCCCGGTTGGTTTCATGAGTGACCCAACCCGACTTCTCTCCGACGACATCCAAACCTCGAGCGGAGTAAGAAAAAAGATCCTTCTCACTTAGAGGAATTCGACAAAGCTGACGGCACGTCAATCCGACGTCTGAAGCTCATGATATGAGTGTTTCCGCTCCGAGGGACCGGTTGGTTTCATTTACGAACCGACCCGGCCGAACCCAAAGTTCTCTGAAACCTTGAGTGCGATATACCGAAACGACCGTCTCGATCCAAGGATCGCGTTTCCACTGACGACGTGTTGTTCGGAGGACCATAGCTCAAGTTACGGGCATTTGACCGAAAGTGGCCCAAAAACAGGGGTCTGGGACCGGGGCGACCCGGCCCGACCCCCCCTGGGTCGGCCGAACCAGGTCGACCCGAACCGGGTCCACCCGACCTGGGTCCGACCCCGCTGGGCTCGGCCCGGCCCGGCCCGACGCGGTCTGGTTCGGTCTGGCCCGACCGGCCGGCCGCGGCTCGGCCAGTGCGGCCGAGCGGACACGGGGGCGGGGCGCGCGGATCCCCCGCCCTTCGCCGCTAATTAAGGTCGGCGGTTCACCGGCCGCCCCTTTTTTCGGCGGCGTGCTGCCGCGCCAGTGTGGCGCGCCGCCGCCGCCATATGCGGCCCACCGGAGTCGCTCCGGTGGTCCGTTTTCCTTCCCGTCTGTGCCTATGGTCCCCCAGGGACCCCCACCTTCACTGCGAAGGGATTCAAACACCAAAACGGCATGCTTCATCGTCCCCCATCAATCCGCATGTCAAAAATGAGACACGCCGTCTTCGTGGTTCTTCGGCGCGGCGTGCTGGCGCTGTGCCCCTTCACTGTGGCTCCGCTCCGGCCACGGCGCCTTCGACTACCTTCGACACGGCGCGGGGGCGTCACGTTGTTGTTCGACTTCTCGGCGTGGTGCGATGGTGTCGCGTAATAATTTGCCGAGCGATTCTCACGTGGTGCGACTGCACCACGTCATTCTGCTCCATCCACAAGAATAAAACATGAACATAGGAGGGGGGTTCGACCGTGTTTGTGCGGTCTGACCCCCCTTGCGTTATTCGATAAATGGTTTTAAACCACGAAGAATCATCAAGTCGGAATTCACGAACAAATATAAACAATTGTAACAATCCCCTACCTCGTAAAGTCATTGCATGCGCGTTCTTCTCGGAAAGATGGGATCGTCGCGTCGTCGCGGTATCCGGCATCGTGTCGTCGTGGAAGGATGTCGCGTCGACGAACTCTGAGGTTCAAGAACACAATGATTTAATTAATAATAATTAAATCCTTCTTGATTCAAAACCACAAAGGAAATTAATGAAACGAAAACACTCACCTCAACGGATGATCAAAGGTTTTTTTGTGGATTAAGGAACATCGCCGAAGAACGTTGCGGGAGAGGAAACGTCGGCGTCGTGGCACACGGCGTCGCATCGTCGATTTCTGCTGGTTTGGCGTTCTTTGTGTTCTTCATGTTTTTCGCGAAGAAGGGTGAATTCATAAGAACTTCTGTCAAAAACCTCTCAAGGTGTAATCCTCCCAGAAGTCGTGTTGGTCTTATTTTATTATTACGCCAACAAACGAAAAAAAGGTAAGTAACGACCCATCAATTCGTAGAATTAATTTAACGAAAGAAACTGCCCATTTAATTCACGAATAAAACCGCCCAATTAAATGGTGCGTTAACAAATTTAGAAAATGCATCAGTTGACTTTCATAAAGACGGGTTTTCGCAGGTGCGTTACTTAGCGGAAAAGAAACGGCGGGGCTCGTGCGGGCCCCACCTTACAAATATCCTACCAAGGGGGTAGGATATTTTTGGATAGTACCCTACCTGCATCAACTCAGCTTAGGCCGCATTATGCGGCTTCAAGTGGCTTCCATGTGGCTTAAGAGAAATAAAATAAAGTTTTTCGAACAATTTATTTTATTTCTTAACATTAAGCCCAAAAATTAAAAACCACCACCGAGGAAACACAACTCCTGAAGAGGCGTTTCTAAGCAATTACTGGCGTTGCGAGTTCATCGGTGTCATCTGATTTCAATTCCGGGCACCGGTTCAAAAGTTAGAAAAAACTCGCTCGCTCGTTCACTGAACATACCGGAGCCAAACATCGGAAATTAATTCCAGGCACACCGGGCCTCGGAATCAGGAGATGTCAGAAACTATGTTCTTGTAAAATTCCAAATAAAATTAAGAAAAAAATTTCCTTGAAATTTTTGGGTCTTTACAAAGATTTAACCATTTCAAAAAATATTTGGGTTGAAGTAGTTAATACATCTTGTTATATGCTAAATAAAATTTTGTTTTTTTATTTTATTAATAAAAACACTTATGAGTTATGGATATGATGAAAACCAAATGATCTGTACTTGAGAGCATTTGGATTCAATGTATTCATCCTAAATATGAATGATAATTTATAAAAATTCCAACACAGATATGATGATGGTATATTTTTAGGTTATTCCAATACCTGTAAGGGATATGTTGTTCTTCAAATATTGTTTTCTTATCAATGAAATAATACATTTTAAATATTATGAAACAATTATTTTTTTAAAGAAATCCTCCCAATATCATTTGATATGTTTGAAAAATTAATTCAAAATAACTATTTGGTGATTTTACTTATAAATAAAAAAATTTATATATAGTTTATATATTATTTAAATATGTTGTTTTTATAACTTATGATGATGAATAGGTTTTACAATACCCATGCTAGTTGTTTCTTGTGAATAATCCTAATGTTAGTATCATCTGTGATGTTAATAAACTTGTAAGGACTAACAGTTCCTTATAGAATGATGTATAACATCTTTCTTTTCATTCCCTAATATAACCTCATTATCCAAATGATTATATAGGTGATGAGGAATTAATTAAGAATATTAAAGATTAGATACAATAATTTTAGAGGAACAATGTATAGACCTTAGTTGAATGACCAAGAGTAACTTCCATAGTTGGAGTTAAATGGGTCTTCAAAAAAATGAGAATAAAATGGAATAAAAATTGTAAATAAATTAATAATTTCCCATAAGGATAAAATGAATTAGAAGCAAAAGACAATAAAGAAACTTGTGCACCAGTCGCTATAATAGAATCCATTCAGATTCTATTAGACATTTAATAATTAATATTTATAAAACTATTTCAAATGGATGTGATGTATGTCTTTCAAAAATTATTTGTTTATGAGGATTTTAATTTTGAAAAAACAAAGGGATCTCAAAATAAAAAAAATCCTGAATATGTTAATAAATATACCAAAAATTTATATTTTCATAATCAATCCCAGAGGGCTTGGTATGATAGAACAACATGAATTTGGATACAAATGTTTTTTAAAGCTGTTATATGTAAATATATTTTTATTAAATAAATTACAAAAAATATTTTGATTGTTCAAATTTATGATGATGTAGTATATTTGGATCAATTAAAATTAATTTCAATATTTATTCATGGATTTTAATAATTTAGAGTATGAAGTGAGTATTATGGATGGGTTAATGTTTTTATGGGTTTTCAAATTTTTTAAAATCCAAAACAAACATATATAAGTCAATATAATTATATAAAATATCTTCTTAAAAAGTTTTAATATGAAAATAATTAATGTATTATTACTACAATTGGTTCTTTAAATACACCTGATCTTAATGAAGATAAAAACCCATATGATTAGTCAATGTTTAGAGGTATAATAGGAATTTTACTATACATAAATGTAAGTATACTAGAAATAATGTTTTATTTATTATTATGTACCAGATGTCATGTTAATTCAAATAAATCCCATTTGAATTGGTTAAACTACATTTTTATCTAAAGGGATCCATATATTCAGATCTTTTCTATTATTTTGGAAAGTAATTTTAATAAAAAAAATTTGGTTATTGAATTTAGTGGTTGTATAATGGATAGGAAAAAACATATGTAACTCTTCATTTCATAGTAGAATCATTAGTATCATGGACTTGTATGAAAAACTACATGATATTACATACCACTAATGAAGCTGAATATATATCATATTGAACTTGTTGTGCTCTAGTGTTGTTGATGTAACACAGAATCACTAATTATGGAATTACTTTTACAAAATACACAATTAATATTATACAAAACTAGTACCATATATTTAACAAGAAACCCTTCACATCCCTCTCTTGAAAATCACATATACATTGGGAATCAAATTCTTATGGATCACACACATAAAGAAGATAAATATTTCTAATTAAACAGAACACAAGAACAACTTGTTAAAATTTTTAGAATGCAATTACATTAGAATATATTTGAGAATATTGATCATATGCATGGAATGGTCAATGAAAAGTGATCATTATGATATACATACAATTTAAAAATATACATTCATTAATATGCTCACATTCATTGGGGGAGTTCTCTAATTATCGAAATATTATTTTGTAAAAAATAATTTTTTTCTAAACATTTATCATTATATGTTTTTTTGGATTAATATTTTTTCATAGTCTGTATTCCTACATGGATCTACGAATTCAGAATTATATACAATTTTTTTCCATAGTCTCCCATTTTAATTTTTTTGGATTAAAAATTAATTTAATAAATCTATGGTATTATATACTATTTTTATTCCCATTCATATAATTTTTTTGTCTTGATCATTTTCAAAGTATATTACCAAAAACAATTAACACCATCATTATCATTTTGAGAATTATTTTTTTGTAACACCATGTCCCTAGTTACCCAGGATCAATGCATTATTCTAATACATTAGTATGTTTACAAGGAATCATGTCCTGATGAACCGAACTGTTTAGCAGTCTTGGAAAATAGATTACAAATATGAACGTTACATTTCACTTTCTACCATACAACACATCATAAATAATTCATTGAGAACACCATTGTTCCCTTACCTTAACCTTGAATATCAATCATATAACACTTCTTGGGATCCTGAAAAAATTAAAACATAGAAAAGGGTGAGCTCAGATGCTCAATAAGGGTAAATAATTTAGCAGATGCTATAAAATTTTAAGGCAAGATGTGTAATAAAAACAACAGCCTTTTGAACATAAAATTGAATATAATATTGTATAATGAAATCAAACATTACAATATAAACATGCACATGGATATTCTACTAGTCAAATAATCACATGTAATAACTAATTTCATTATGAGGGAATGCCTATGGTCGGACATCATTACAACAAAGTCAAGGCCTCGTGCCAAGACTATAAATAATTTTTTTTCCAAAGCCTTATGCCAAGACACTAGTTTGTCTCTTGAGACTTACAGATGCATCATGGAGCTATAGTGGGCTCCACCCATCACAATCTAAATCCACTGCATTTCTCATATGAACATGTTAAAACATAGAAAAAACAATCATAATAAAACTTGCATACGAAATGTAAATACCTAATTTTTAAACCATGAATGGTATAAAAATAACACATCCACAGTCAAACATATAAAAAAACTTTCAATATAACGTGTATGATTTGTATCATAATAAATCAACTTCAAACAAGTTTAAAATCCATCAAAAGATGTTGACATAGATGAAAATGATAAGTAAAATGCTTTGAGAGAAATACCCCTTTTCATGAAATCATATAAAAGTATCACCATTTATAATGTAAGTCATTTAAAAGATATTTTTAAATCAAAGTTTCCCATACCACTTTGAAACATATTAAATGATATATCATTTCAAAACATTCATGTCCATATAAATAAATCCTTAAAATTATTTTTAAAACATAGACATTAATTAAATTTTTTTAGAAATATTAATACATAAAACATATAAAATGATGATCTTGTAAAATGGACCCTACCATAAAACCATAAAATACATTGTTTGAATAAATTATTATGAAATATGGTCATCTATGATAAGTATGTACAAGAAAATACGTACAGATGAACAATCTCAGATAATAATGAGATTGAGGAAATAACCATTACCTTGCACATTCCTTTGGATGAGGGTATGTTTAACCTCATGTAAAATGACCAATGAATGATATTAATCTATAATAGATCTATATTCATAATTATTATATAATACATGATTCGTTTATGACATTACACTACCCATTTAATAATGATTTTCATGTTAAATTAACGTTTCGGGTAATAATCACTTTCTTTATCTTACGTGTTTTGACTTGTTAATCTGGATCATATAATATAGATCAAGATTTAAATAATTCTAGAATATAAAACATGATTTATATGTAATATATATTTAAAATATAAATTTGTATAATAGATAGATATATGAAATCTAAAACAACGTTTATGGAGATGGTAGGTCATACATACTCATAAACGCTGTTTCTGTTTCCATATCGTATTGAATGGAAGTAAGTGAATAATATATATGAATGTAAACATATATATATATATATATATATGTATACAGTGGAATTATTATTTCATATATTACAAACTTAATAATAATATATGTTTTTATAATCATCTATGAATGGTGAATGGGGAAATGAATCATATCGTGACGTGGAGACTGTAATATGTACGTACACACGAGCGACAATATCATTTACTTAATGAATAAAATGTGTGTAATTGGGTGGTATATTAATTTTTAAGAGAAATAATCATGTTATTTTTAATATTTATATACATATTTCTCATTATAATATCTATCAAAATAGCATAGTTTTGAATAATAATTTACGCCACTGAGTGGAGAGACTAAGTCGTACGTATGCATGCACGGTGACATTATCATTCATAGAATTGATATAATAATGAATATGGTTGTTACATATTAATAATAACATCAAAGTATGTGTAAGGAAGTGGATTTAGTATTTTGTTATGGTAATAACAAATAAAGAGGAAGTGTAAGGAGAAAAGAACATGGAAGTGGGTTGTGAAATTATTACAACTTCTTTGGGCGTTTCTTTTTTAGTGATAAAAAGGGCTCCATAGGTTGGATTTATGACCAAATTAAGGACTCTAGGATTATTTTAACGATGTGTGGAGAATAATTGGGCAGGGGATGGCCAATAAAAATGTATTTGAAGGTGTGAATTAGAGAGAAGGTGGACATCCCTTTTATAAGTGGGGTGAGGGGAACCTTTAAAAAAGAGTAAAATATTATCTTATAATAAAATTATTTTCTGTTTCTAATGGATAAAAATGGATTTATTTTGAGGATAAGGTGGGTATGGGGCGAAAACCATTCAACCAATAGGTTTTAGACAGTTTTGGGTTACTAAAGTATCCTTATCTTTTAGACATAACTCTTAGTTAATTAGTTTCACATTTACCATGTCTCTTTGTAGTTTAATAATACATGGTTAATAAACATACTATAAACATCCAAAATAACCCCATGTGGTCCATTAATGATACACATATAATTATATACGTCTTTTGGACTATTATTAGATTTTAATAAATGGAATAACAATTAATAATATAATATTTGTTCTAAATACTCTTTTATGTCAATTTTTACACTATTTGGAAATTGATTTTTGTGAAAATCATAACACCATTATTACATCGAAATCATTAATTAAATCAATAAAAACATGTCATATTGAACTATAAAATTAGTTTAATTCATAAAAAGTCTCAAATTACATTTATTTGGGTATTTATAATATCAATTAATTTAATATTTCATTAATACAGTAATTGTTTAATCATTATTGTGTCATAAATAGATTAATTTATATGGTTTATAAAATTTATAAATAAAATATCATGATGTATGAAATTGTTTTATATTTATAATGAATATTTATAGTCCAAGGTATTACAAATATATCCCTATGTAAAAATTAATTTTCTAAAAGATATTGGTTTATTTCATTTTTGCCTTTACTATAAGTTAATTAAAATAATGTGTCATTATCCATCTTAAGTGGCTCCATTGGGACCCCAAATCGACCCAAATATTCCCATGGTTGGTCATGACTCATACAATAAGGTTAGGACAACTGTTAATGTAATTTTCAATTATTAAAATATTTTTTTAACCTTAAACTACCTTATTTACCTTTAACTGTGGTAAATAAAAGTCAAAAGATACTATTCACAAAAAATTATTTGCATCTTATTGAAACAAATTTTACGTTCTAATAAGAACCATGTATATATGATTTTTTAAATTTAATTCACAGATGTGGTAAAATGTGATTTTAATGAAAAATTCTGGGTTTTTAACTACTACTTAGTTGTTGTACTATTCAACAAAAAATGATGTTTTTTCTGAAAAATACCTAAACTTTTGTCTAAGATATGTTTTATATTCGGAACTCAAAAATTATTTCTATTTTACCACATTCAAACAATAGAATTTTCATTATTTAATTTAAAATTAATTCCCATTGACAAAACCAATAGTGGGTTTTTAAGAAACAATATCTTTCAAAATATTGACACTTGTTTATGCCCAATTTCAAAGTGAAATTTCATCCAATGACCAAAATTGGTTTAAATGGTAAAAATATAATCTAATTAAACATTGAAACAATTTAAAAATATAATCTAATTATATAAATATATTAGATTAAAATGTAGTTTTGAATTAAAAAACAGTATTTTTTATTATTCATCAAAAAATGAATTTTATCAGAAAAAAAATATCCAATGAAAATATTGATGTCATGATTCTAAATTAGAATTTAATTTTGTCAAATTTAATATATAAAAGATTGAAATATTGGTTTTAAAAAGGGTTCGCCATTAAAATGCGGTAAATTTACATATTTTGAAAATTACTTCCATTATTTGAAAAAATGAATTTGTTATTATAATATGACAAAGAAACTCATAATATGGAATCTAAAATTATAATGATTATATAAAATTTAAAATTCATTTAATACTATTCATATCCGCTTTTGAACGGCCAGTTTGGTATGTTGTGGTTTTCTTGATCTCAGTGTTGTGTGTAGTGCATGTTATTGAATTATTTTGAAGAATTAACGTACTATGAAATCCTGGGGTGTCACATTATCAACTCCTAAAATAAATGTATCCCTCTTAATTTGAAATTATTCATTATAAATAAAAATTCGAAAATAGAAAATACCTTAGTGGAAAACCCACAATAGAAATTAGGATAATAAAATTTAGTCTTAATTAGAGGGAATGAGAAATGAAATGGTCACCACCAAATTATGATATCGATTTGGAGAATATTTATCGAAATTAAGGAAATATAATTGGAGGAAAAACGTAAATATTTATAGGGAGTGATTGAGGTCATCAATAACAAATAAGTGTAAAATTGAGGGCGTTAAATCCATTAATCTATGATGATTTAAAATATCATCGGTTAATCATAAGGTATTAGGATAACACATTTTTTGTTTTATGATTCCTTCCCTAATGATTAAGAAAATAAGAAGAAAACAAATATAAATACCTAACAAGTGCAGTTTCTTCCTTCATCTAATTCCTACCACAAGTTCATCTTTCATTCCAAAAGATTTAAAAAATATTCTATTTATCTTGATCATATAGGGTTCATAAAAAATGAATTTCTAATTATTATAAAATATTTTCAAAAAAAACTTCATTATACAATCCAGTACATCACGTTTTCATGTGGTAGGTGATGCACCCTCTTCGCCCATCGGCTGCGGGTTCAAGTCTCACGACTTTGCCTGATGAGACAGGTTTTCGTCCGAATTCCACGAGGCCCTTTTATAACAATTCAAAAAAAATCTTACGAAATTCATTTACATTAACAGTAGTATCCAATGTCAAACATAATCCATTCCAACCATTTGAACTATCCAAAATACTTCTCTCCAAACTCTCAGTCCAAAATTTATAGGGAAGGTAAACATAATGAAGAATGTTTTTTCCACATAATAACATGTGAATACCTTCATCATGTATCTTTTTAAAACACAATAACACCCTGAATTACCATAAAACCTTATTGACTACATTCATGATCCCTTAGTCCTTAAATAATACTAGATATATTCCTTATTTCCAAAAAAATTGAATACTCCAACAATAATGAAATAAATAAACAATTAATCAATGCAAAGGTAGTCAAGAATATCCAATATAATTTATCTAAATCAACCATCTCTTATTATTAAATTATTACCTCACTATCAAGAACATATTAAGGATTACCTTTCCTTCAACAATGTATTTTAAAAAAATGCTCAACATGTTGTTGAGTCACTTTTCGTAGTACCAGATAATCTCAAATCCTCAATGAAATAGCATTGTCGTACAATCCTTATTTATTTCCATCTTTCATATAAATGGTACATCATTGATACAACACTGAAATGATATAATTCCTAAATTACAACATACTAACACTAATCATTCTTCTTTATATATGGTAGTATCATAACTTTATTATTATCCAGTAGCAACATTTGATGTATACTATGATGATGTGGAAATTGGTTCACATAATGTCCCAACTCCAGGAAGATTAAACATTGTACATTTGAATAAAATTTCTTACCCTTGTAGTCAAGTACATGGTGTCCTTTTTCTCCACACTTATAACCAACTCACATTCCCATCAGAAAATTTCCATGGTGTTTCTTCCCATATTTATCACATATGGGAAAACTCTTCTTTCCTATATTTCCTTTAACCATATTTCTCTCGTCCATCCTGTGCTTCTCCATCATCCCTTTAAAGCTATATGACTCAGAGAATTCATTACATATCTTATTACCACGTGATATTATTTCATCATATGATGAAAATACGTGGGATACTATTTCCCTTCTAAATGTTGTCTTAATACCATGAAATATATGATCCCTGTTAATCTTTTGTTCATTATTTTTTTGGAGTTCTCATTCCTTTTAATGGGCACCATTTCTTAACAATGGCATACAATATGCCTGTTTATGATTCACAATTAATAATTCCATACTCATAAAATACCTATTATAAATTTAATAGTTTAAGGATATAATCCATAATCCTAAAATATTCTATTGAGGAAGTATTTACTCCTAAATCCTTCGTAATTGCTTTTAACCAAAATGTTAATTATCCAAAGCATATACCCTGGGAGTGTCATAACCAAAAGTGCAGAAAGGCCCTTGTCATGCACTAGTTCTCATTCGATTCTAACTTAAAGCAGTGTTTTCAGGATTTTCCTATAGTTAAATTTGTGTCAGATCCACCTCTAGTATCTCATATCTAGACGAGGATAAATTTCTCAGAAAACTAACAAAATATCTACAATACAAAAATTCATGGATGTTCTTATATAATAATCCTCAAAGTCTATCTTATGGTTATGTACTCTAATCATATTTTATCTAAATATTTCTTCCAAGGATATTGCTAAACATTCTCTGATACCAACTGTAGCACCCCGACCCCAGTTACATAGAGTTAGTGCATTAATTTAATACATTTGTATGATTAAAAGGAATCATTTCCCAATGAACCGATCAGTTTATCAGTATTGGAAAATATGTTACATACATGAATGATACATTACATTTTCTACCATACAACACAACATAGAAAATTCATAGATAACACCATTGTTCCCTTAGCATAACCCTTCAAATCAATCATAAAACACATCTTGGGATACTAGGAAAAATAAAACATAGAAATGGGTGAGCTCAGATGCTCAGTATGGGTTAATAATTTAGCAGAATCTATAAACATTTAAGTAAAGATGTTTAATAAAAACAATAGCCTATTTAAATTTAAACATGAACATAATATGGTAAAAATAAATTAAAAATTACCATATATAAATGTACATGGATATTATACTATTTGAATAATTACTTGTAATATCTACTTTAATAATGAGGGAATGCCTTACGCTGGACATCATTACGACATATTCAAGGCCTCGTGCCAAGACTATAAATAATTTGTTTCCCAATGCCTTGTTCTAGGACACTAGTTTGTCTTATGAGACCTACGGATGCATAGAAGAGCCATAGCGGGCTCCACCCGTCACATACTAAGTCCACTGCATTCTATATATGAAAATATTGAAACATAACACAAACATTTGTATTAAAACTAGCATACAAAATGTCAACACCTTATCCATAAACCAAGAGTTGTATAAAAATAATACATCCATAGTCAATCACATAAAAAAACCTTATATATAATATGGATTATTTGTATCATAATAAATCAACTACAAGCAACATTAAAATCCATCAAAGGATATTGACATAGATGAAATGATCAGTAAAATTCTTTGAGAGAAATACTCCTTTTTCATGAAATCATTTAAAAGTATCACAATTTATAAAGGAAGTCATTTAACAGTTATTTTTGAATCAAAGTGTCCCATACCAATTTAAATCTTTTTAAAAGAAATATGATTTCAAAACATTCATGTCCATATAAATAAATCCTTAAAATAATTTTGAAAACATGGAGATTAATTAAAAATGGTTAGAAACATAAATCCTTAAAACATTTAAAATGATGATCTTGTAAAATAGACACTCCCATAAAACCTTAAAATATTCCTTTTGAAAACATTTTTTTGAAATATGTTCATCTATGATAAGTATTTCCCATAATATACATACCGATGAACAATCTCAGATAATAATGAGATTGAGGAAATAACCCTTATCATGCACTTTTTTTGGTTGAGGGTACGTTTAACCTATTGTATAATGGTTGTTTTATGTTATTAAATATTAGCAGATCCAAATTCATATTTATTATATAATACATGATTAATTTATGAATTTACAATACCCATTTAATAATTATTTTCATGATAAATTATAGTTTCGGGTAATAATCACTTTCATTATCATATGTGTTTTGACTTGTTAATATTGATCATATCATTAAGATCATGATTTAAAAAATTCCAGAATAAAAAACATGATTTATATATAATATATATTTGAATATAAATTAGTATAATAGATAGATATATGAAATGGATAACACCATTTATGGAGATGGTAGGACGTACATACGCATAAACATTGTTTCTGTTTTCATTTCGTATTGAATGTAAGTAAGTAAATAAGATATATTTAAGTAAACATATATATATATATATATATATCCAATATCATTATTATGTCATATATTACATACTTATTAATAATATATCTTTTTATAATCATCGATGAATGGTGAACGTGGAAATGAACCGCATCGCGTTATGGAGACGGTAATCCGTACATACGAACGAGCGACAATATCATTTACTTAATGATTAAAAGATGTGTATTTTGGTGGTATATTGATTTTTCAGAGACATTATCAAGTTGTTTTCATTATATATATACATATTACTCATTATTATATCCATACAAATATCATATTGTTTAAAAACAAATTACACCACGGCGTGGAGACGGTAAACCATACATACGCAAACATGGTGACATTTTCATTCATAGGATTGATATAATACTGAATATGGATGTTCTATATTTATTATTACATCACTGTATGTGTAATATACTAGAGGTAGTATTTTGGTATAGTAATAATAATTAAAGAGGATGTGGAAGGAGAAAAGAACATGAAAGAGGGTGGTGAAATTATTACCTCTTATTCGGATGTTTCCTTTTGAGTTGATCAAAAGAGCTCCATAGGATGGATTTATGACCAAAGTAATGCCTATAGGTTGATTTTAGGGAATTTGGAACGATATTTGAGTAGGTGTTGGATGAGCCAAAAGGCTTTGAATGTTTGAATTAGATAGATGGGGGAGTTTCCTTTTATAAGAGGGGTGAGGGGAACCTTTGGAAAAGAGTAAAATATTATTTTATAATAAACTAATTTTAGTATTATAATGGCTCCAAACTGATTTATATCGAGGATATGGTGGATATGGGTTGAAAACCACTAAACCAATAGGTTTCATACATGTTTGAATCACTAAAATAAACATATATTTTAGATTTAGGTGTTAGTTAATTAGTTTCTCATTTAACATGTCTCTTTTTATTTTTATAATACATGGTTAATAAAAATTCTATAAACAACCATGAAAACCCCAAGTGGTTAATTAATGATACACCTATCATTATATAAGTCTTTTGGCTAATCTGTAGATTTTTAGGAATAGAATATCAATTAATAATATAATATTTTTTTAAAACTCATTTATGTCAATTTTGACACTATTTGGTAATATGTTTTGTGAAAATCATAACAGCACAATTACTTAGAAAAAAGTTAATTGAATCATTCCTAACATGTCATATTAATATATAAAATTATTTTAATTCATAAAAAGTCTCAAATTACATTTATTTGGATGTTTATAATATCAATTATTTTAATATTTATTTAATACAGTAATTACTGCATCTTTATTGTGTCATTAATAAATTAATTTATATGGAGTTTTAAATTTATAAAACAAATACCATGATGTAGAAAATATTTTTTTCATTCTAATTAAAATTTATTGTCCAAGAGATAACATATATAACCCTGTGTAAAAATTAATGTTCTAAAAGATATTGGTTTTTATCATTTTTGCCTTTACTTTAAGTTATTTTAAATAAAGTGTCATTATCCCTCATAAGTGGCTCCATGGGGTCCCCAAAATGACCCAAAGAAGCCGATTGTATTCCATGAATCATCTAATAATCATAGGATAAGTGTTATGGTAATTTTGAATTATTAAAAAAAATTTAAACCTTAAACTACCAAATTTACCTTTAACAGCGGTAAATAATAGTCAAAAGATACAATTCACCAAAAATTATTTTCATATTATTGAACAAAATATTACTTAATAATAACAACCATGAATGTCAGGATTTGGAAATTCAATTCAAAGTGGCGGTAAAATTTCAATTTAATGAAATAGTCATTTTTTAAGTACTACTTAGTCGTTATACTATTCATCAAAAATTGTTGTTTTTTATAAAAATTACAAACATTTAGTAGAATATGTATTTGATATTATTATTTCAAAATTTATGTATATTTTACCGATTTCAAAACATAGATGTTTCATTAATTAAATTAAAAATAATTCCTTTTTTCAAAACAAATAGCAGGTTTTTAATAAACAATATCAGTCAAATGATTGACACTTGTTTTTGCCCAAGACCAAACTGCATTTCTTCCAATGAACAACATTGGTTTAAATGGTAAAAATATAATCTAATTACACATTGAAATCATTTAAATTTTATAATCTAACATTATAAATAAATTAGATTAAAATGGAGTTTTGAATTAAAATACAGTATTTTTCACCATTCATCACAAAATGATTTTTATGAGAAAATACCAAAATTTTATCCCAAGTAAATTTTAATTTACTGATTATAAAGAAGAATTATATTTTGTCAAATTGAATATATGAATGTTTAAAATATTATATTTAAAATGGGTTCACCATTGACCGGCGGTAAATTTAAAATTTCTGAAAAATACTGAGTTTATCTGAAAAAATGAATTTTTTCGTTTATTATGACTAAGAAACTCATAATATGGATTCTAAATTTATAAGTATTATATTAAATTTAAAATTTATTTAATACTATTCACAACCGGTATTGAATGGCCAGTTTGGTATGTCATGGTTCACATGAACTCAGTGGTGCGTATAGTGCATGTTATTGAATTACATTGAAGAAATAACATACTATGAAATATTGGGGTTTTACATTATTAATATGAAATGTATTATTATTATTTAACTAATTTTTTACTAATAAATTAAGTTTATTATAATTTTTTATGTTTCAATGATATTTATTTCTCTTAAAAAGTGTTTTCTATTAATGTTTTTCATATTTTATTTTATTATGGTATTTTTAAAAAACCCTAATGTGTTCATTTTAATTAAAATATAATTAGTAGATCAAAAAAATATATTAGATATGATAATATCAAATCATTACCTCAGAATAGATCTGTATGTTAAATTGTATCTTTATCTCACATATATAAAGGGTGGGGGACCCATGTATCCCACATCAAAAACCATAAGATACACTCTTCAAAGTGTTGTTGAATTCTAAACCAACTAGTCTAATTCATAAATTATCCTTATGTTGAAATTTCATAATCCCCAGATTCTTCTAAAGATACAAATCCTTTAAAAATGGATTTTAATTAATTGTGTTAATTAAGATAACGGTACGTAGAGAAACCCTTTTATGATAATTTTGATTCCATTCAATATAAAATCATAGAATTTCATGGTTGGGGTTCACTTTTTGTTACCCAACCAAAAGGGGATTATGATTCACTAATTCATTACATATTCCAACATTTAATTAAGTTATTTTAATTTAATGTATAGAATGAAAAAAATATATCTTACCTAATTTATTGAAAATGATATCAAATTTCCTACAAAAAGGTCTCAAATTTTATCAAAATAAGATCAGAAGGAGAAGATTTAAGTCATTAAAATAATATATAGGATAAAACAAGAAGATTTGAAACTGATAAATATGGGAACCCTATATTTGAACATATGATAAATACATGAATTTAACTAACATAACTATAAAAAATATGATTGTTATGTTATGGATGAAATTTATTTTCATACGAAGAAGAAAAGATTATGAATATTTTAAGGTAACTATTGTTTTTATTCTATAATTCCTTGTAAAAATGAGAAAACTATATCTTAAGAGGTATATATTTATCAAAGATACTAAACTGTAGACTAAATCCAAAAAATTCCAAATCATTATGATTCTAAAATAATTAGAAAATTTATTTCTTAAGTAAATGAGAAATTTGAATGTTGTAAATAATTTGAATTTATCGAAGATGAAAACCATTATTTTTTGTGATGGAACTGTCAATAGGATGAAGATTATTATTGTTGAATAAATAATCTAGTTATTTGACAATCTATGTGAATCTACAATGGAATAAATTTTTTAAATGAATCTAATAAAACTAGTTATAAATAATATAATGAATGTAAATAATGAGTAAGAGCAAAAGATTAGAAAAATTGAATATTTGGAGCCTCAAAAGACAATGAAAAAAATAATATACTATATGAAGTAGATAAAAAAGGGAGATAGAATATGGAAGAATGAAAAGATAATGATACTTAGTATAGACTCAACCTATCTGAAGGTCTTGTTGTCAAAATATATGGTTTTGAAGTGAAAGAAAAATATGAAAAAAGTAACAAATGATGAAACATCACAACAAAATTTTTGTAGGATCTTTTTTTAAAGGTGTTGAAGCACCCTCATATATAATTATATTACCTTAATAAAAAATTGATGATGTTCTATCTCTTTATGATGCCATTGTGGATAATTTTATTGTTCTTTTTGTCATAGAAAATGTATAATATGTTATTGTTGTTAATGATTTGGTACAAACACAAGCTCTTCAGAAATATTCTATGTCAGCCTAGATGGGATTGTTGATTAATGATATGAAGAATAGATTCGAGAATATTTTTCTATGTTTATGGATGTAGAGTCTTCCAAAAATGGTTTCCTTGATAATTAATGTGATGATGATGAAGGAAAAGATAATGAATAAGAAGATGAAGAAGAATGAAGTGAGTATAAGAATGTTAATGGAAATGAATACGATAAAGGGGATACGGATAAAAATAAAGGAAAAGACGATAAACCCAATCTAATAATCTTCCATTAAGAACATCTCATGAATCATCAATGAATTTTCCTTACATATGAAACCAAGATCAAAAGTCTGAGAGTCCTTAGAATAAAAAATTCCCCATGAGTTCAATGAGTCCAATACTAATCAAATATGGAATATTGAGACCAAAATTCATAAAATAGGAAATAAATAAAGATCATTATCATATAAAAAATTAGGATGGTAATGATATCATTCAAATATTTGATAAAATTTTTTTGGGTAAACAACTGAAAATTCGGTGTCCAAAAAAGATAGAAAAATTAGGTCAATAAAAATTCAAATCATAACTAGTCAATAAACCCATGCTGATTCAGTCATGAAAAATTATTTAGAAGGAAAATGTTATATTGTTCAAAAATTAAAATTACATGAATTAATAAGGACTTATTATTCAATCATGATCCCTAGTTCTATATGATTCAAGATAAACTCAATAAAAAACTAACTCAATCGAAATTATAATAGAATATGTTATCAGACTTGATGTTGAGTCAAAAAATCCTCATGAAATTTATCAGACTCATATAAAGTTGTGTATATAAATGAAAAAGTGTTATCATCAAGAAAATATTGATCTTAATATATTTGTTAATAATTTTTATGATATAAAGATTGATTTCAATGAATTAGTAGGATATCACTATGATTTATCCAAAATTAAAGGTGATATAGGGACGTCTATGGAGTGATTAAATGATTCATTAGATATCTGTTCTTAGGAAGTGAAATATTATAATGGGATGTTCATATACATTAGCATAGGGATTTAAATGATTATGAACTATAGAGAGTATATCAATAATTAAAAGAGTTCGAATATGAAAATATATAAAAAGGCTCTGGTTCATGATGAAATAATTAATGTTTATGAAGAAAGAAATTAGGATAACAATTAAATCATTGAAATTTTTTAGGAATATAAAATGGATACATTAAAAATAATGATGGTTGTAAAAATTCTGACTAAGAATAAGAAATGAATTTTTTCCATCTATTATTCTATTAAAACATTTTTCTATCAAAATACATATAGCTTGTTTTTTTTTGATTTTTATGTACTTTATTGAATGCCTCATTTCTATATTCATCTAGGAGTTTTCCAGGAACACAAGACTTTTCTCCATTACCTTATGAAAATCACAATTATGAATAATTGTATAGTAACAGGGAGATTTTATATATAAGGATGAGAAAAAATTCATAGAGAATATATGTATAACATGGGAGAATTTTTTAAGGAGAATAAGATCCTTATTGGGATTTATTATCTTATGGGGGAGTTATTCATATTAACCATTGTATTCATTGGAGTTATAAGGTCATGGGTTGCTAAATGTTAATTTCCATTTATGAATATAAATATCATAAAATAATAATGGACATAAGTATCTCAATGTTATTTTTTATATAATCTATGTGGATTGTGCTTTCCAATAAGGCTTTTATTGTTCAGTTAAAAGTTACATTATAAATTTTCCAATTATTTTGTTTTGGAAATAAAAAACACTTTATAAAAAATTTATCTACTAACTCTTCTATTTACAAAATTTTCATTATAATGTTTTTGAAAAAAATAGAAATGTCTATCCTACATAGAAATATGTTATAAATTATTTGAGAATATATGATTATAATGTAATTACAAAAATCATAATGAGTATTGATATGATAAAACTGGAATAAAATTGTAAGAGTAAATTTAAAACATAATGTCTTGTCTTTGTACTACAAGTATTTATAATCATACTGAAATCAGAAAAAGTAAATATTAGATTCCCACTCACAACGATTATCATAATGATATTTTTAAGGAAGTATAATCAGATTGAATATATTTAAATTCTCAATACAGAACACTGAATTTTAATTTAAAGAAATACATTTTACATTGTAATAGTGAAAAAAATGTAAAACATTATATCACGATATTAATATTGGAGTTCCAGTATTCCATCTAGATGGAAAAAACATAGTGAAATATGACTATTGTAATGAAAATATGATCACTATAGATTTAACATGAAATACCAAATCATCTGATGAGTCTGGGGATAATTTATTCCATTTACAATTTCTATTTTAGGGGAAATATATATATTTCCAGTGTGAAATTATTGTTCTTGTTTATTATAATATTATAGATTATTTTGTTTTAAAATCATCATGTAATACTGTGCTTATTTTATTGAGGGATTCTAATGCTTGGAGGATAGAGAATATGATCATCTTAATCGCACTCATGCATGAATACCATGACGGAATATGATCTTTTTGATCAATGGATTTTATGGATAGAATGGCAGAATCTGATCCATTGGATCATGCACTATCAGGATAGACGAATAGAGTACCCATTCATAATATCAAAGGATTTACTAGCTATTTGATAAACATAGTATCTTGTTTTTATAAAATAATGGAAAAATTTATCCTAGTTTGTTGGATTCCATACCATTTGGGTTGAAATAATTATTTAATTTGTATTGATTTATTTCATTAAACTATTTTATTTCAGTTGCATGTAATTTATATTCATACTTTTATATTAATAATTATATTTGTAATTTTTTTATCATAATATCTTTTATTATGTTACAATTGAGTTACATTTTATAACATTGTTAATACAATAATACTATGATTATGAATTTATTCTATTTAATATAGATTCACTTGATTTTTCTTTTTAGTCTGATGTCCACAACTACTATGATTCCAATTTTACATTTCTTATAATGACTGGTGTCTTACATATAATAATAAATTTGGTTATGATATTATTATTATCAAAATCTAGGGTCCTGTTTTATAATCTTCTAAATACTAATGAGGTTATGGGAATAAGAATTGTTTAACATTGTTAAATAATGTTTCACTTATTGTAAAAAAATGATTATTTAGTCCAAAAATTCACCCAATATTATATAATATAGATCACCATAAATATTACTATACAAAAAATACATCCATGTTTAGATGATAAATGTGGAAAGGGTTAAAAACTAATTTACGAAGGGATGATAAATACAAAAATATCCCTTCAGTCGTGAACTGATTGTCACCAAGTGCATTATAATGGGCATTATATTGAACCTATGTTGACACTCAAAAGGGTACGATTTGAATAAAACAAATTATCATTACAATCCATGATGAAGGATTTTAATCAATGATATTAGTGAATGAAATAGTTTTATAATATGGTGTCTTAGGATGAAAATAATATTCCTCAAAGTATTGGTAAATTGTTTTATTTTGAAAAATAAGGGAATATGCTAATATATATACATAAAATTTTAATATAACCAAGGAAGGAAATATATCTAACCTTAGGGGTCCGTTTATACTTTGTTTTCATAAATGTAAAAAAACATAGAATTATCTGAGTAAATTAACTCATAGAAATGTTAAACCCAATACCAATATGCACTTATTTTTAAATAAAACATATGACATATTTTTTAACTTGGACTCAAAATAATTATATGTAATTTTACACATGGTATTATTGTTTTATGAATCATGAAACATAAATGGATTTTAATAATATTTATTAGAACCCAATTTTGGATTTCTAGTGGTAAGAGGATTCCCATATTAAAGATGTTTTTGAAGAAATATTTGAAAAGAATATGTTTTGATGGACAATTATTTTAAAGAATAATACCTTCATATTTTAAAGTAATATTTTTATTTTTATTTAAAACATTTTTTGTTAATATGATCATTAAGGACCATGTAATAATAGTAAAATAATAATATTTTTGTGAAAATATAGTTTTATTGAAACAATTAGTAAAAATAGTATTTAATGATTTATTTTATTTCAAGGATGTCCATTATATATTTTTCAGAATGGTACAAGAATTTTATTAAGGCTTTTTATAAATTAGAAAAATTACATTTTATCTGACAACCCATCTCATCTAGGAAGGCATTTTGCTTTAACACACTACCATAAGATGATAAGGGTTTAAAGGCTACCACTCGCCTACATGATATCCTTGTTAATATGTCATTGTTTTTTGTAAAAAGAATTGATTAAAAATATTAATTAATAACTAGTGGTGTTACTCTCTAGGAACTACAAGAAATCATACAATGAATATTCTAAACAAGGGATTTATCATCATTAAATAATTGTTGATATTGTGAGTGATGTTATAGGGATTGGTTTATCATCCCTCGCAAAAAGGGTTTATAGTCCCCTATAACAATGATAAAAAAGAACTCATAATTAGGATGTTAATCAGTGCATATTTTTAGCATTGATAATTTGGGACTTTATCATGACTTTTTTGCGGATGATAAAGTGGTGCCTTGATCACTAAATTATTATAGTTCAAAAAATGGGGTATTTAATAGTGATCATAAAAGTGATGATAAATTACTACATTATCAGGGATTATATTTATGAATTGATTGGGGGATTTTATTTATACCTATCTAATCTCCACCTCAATTATTTTTCTATTTCTCCCACTCACCAACCATGTAACACCCCAAGATTCCACGAAACACTTATTTTTAAATAATAGAGTAGCGTGTGTTTTATGCAACTTTGAGTTCTAACACACACCACAACCAATCAAACTAGATGTTATGAATTGTAATACCCGATTTTTGAAATTTTATAAATTTTTTCTTTCAAAATGGACTTAATTTATGGATTCGGTGTATCGAAATTATCCTAGGGTGAATTTTTGGTATTTTTCAGAAAACATTCAATTTTTGATGAATAGTGAAAAAACACTGAGTTATAGTTTAAAAATAAATTTTTTTAAGTAATTATTTATTTTATATAATTTTAATTGTGGTCAAAATACATACATAAAAACTATATATGTTCAATGTAATTCAATGGAGTGAGTTTAGAATAATTTTAGATATATAAAAATTTTATTGAATTTATCACCGTCTTTACCCACCTCCTAGGAGAATTTAGAAATTCACGTAAAACATAATTCTACCGCTTATGTGAGTGGAATTTTGAAAATCCGAGAGACACGGTTAATATAAAGGAGTAAAATGTGGTTCAATAAGATAAAATTAATTTTTCTCCAATAGTAACATTTTACTTTTATTTACCACAGTTAAAAGTAAATAGGATAATTAAGGGTAAAAATATTATTATTATTACCCTAAAACATTTCATAATTCGATTGGACATGTGTATATCAACCAAAAACAACCTTAGGAATAAAATTTTATCATTTAGCTCCACATGGATTAAACGAGGGCATTTATTATTATTTAATTCAAATAAGAGTTAAAAGAGTTTAAGTATAAGTTTAATTACAAAATAATTTTATAATATAAGGTTATACCTAAGATAAATTAGATTTTAAATATTCATTAGAAATATAAAAATATTTCCTACATAATTTAATTTTATTTATAATTTTTAGACATTAGATAATTCAATTTATTTATGACATAGTGATGATGCAGTAATAATCTTATAAGTGAAATATTAAAATAATTGATAGTATAAATACCCAAATAAATGTAATTTGAGACGTTTTATGAATTAAACTAATTTTATAAGTTTATATGACATGTTTATATTGATTTTATTATGTTTATTCAATGTAATCATGCTCTTATGATTTTAACAAAAATCAAATACCAAATAGTGTCAAAATTGAAATAAAGAAGTTATTAAAACAAATATTATATTAATAATTGACATTCAATTCCTAAAAATCTAAGTATCAGAAAAGAGGCTAATATAATTATATTTTTATCAATAATGAACATCTATGGGTTCTATTGGATGTATATGGTATGTTTATTAACTATATAATATAATAATACAATGTGTCAATTTATATGTCAAACTAATTAATTAATAGTTAAACTAACAGATAAGGTTAATATAATTACCTAAACCTATATAATATATATTGGATTAAATTATTTTGACCCATCCCCACCTTAGACTTTTTATAATCCACTTTGGAGCCATTATAAACCGAATATGAATTTATTATAAAATAATACTTTAGGTTTTTTCTAAATAGCCCCTCCACCCCCTTTTAAAAGAATAGCACTTATAACCAACTATTCACACCTTAAAATCATTTTAGATCAACCAACCCTTGCACAAATACTCTCTCAACATCTCTAAATTCATTCTACAGGCCTTAGTTTGATCATAATTCAATCATACGGATCCCTTTTGATCAAATCAAAAGTAAGAACCCAAATAAGTGGTAATGTTTTCACCACTGTCTTTCAAGTTCCATTTTTCTTCAACTTCTTCTTTAATTTTCATTTAAATTATATATAATAACTCCATCATATCTTTTATATATAGATGTTATTATCAATATGGTATAACCATATTTAGTATTCCATCTATCTCTTGAATAACACGTAACTATAAGTGCGTACGTACGGCTTATCGTCTCCACGTCATGGTGTAATTGGTATTCAAGACATTATTATTTGGATGGGTATAATAATGATATGTAATTCATGTAAATAATAAATATAAAATGATAATTATTTTTTATATATGATAGAACACCCAATTATATATGATTTTAATATCAAAATAATGATATTATCCCTCGTGTGTATGTACGGACTACCGTCTCCACAAACGCATTGAGATTCATTACCCACCGTATCCATTCAAGAATAAATTTCATTTGATGGTTAAAAATAATGTTTAGAGGCTTAATATCATTCTGTATATGAATAAGATACAACCTATCCATAAAAAACACGGCTTACATAGCAAATTATATAATGGAAAACGAATCAGTTAACAACTGAAACAACGATAATACAAACAAAGCAATGTTAAAAGATCATATATGATATCATATTAAAGTATTTAATTATTGTATAATTTAATAACAATTATTTCACCATTATATAGGAGGATAACCTACCGTCAACCAAGTAAAAGTACAATTTAAGTGTTTATTTCACAATCACATCATTATCCTAGGTTGTTTATACGTAATTATCTTCTGGGACCTCTTTATCATCAAAATCCATTTTTCTTAAAAATTTATTTCAAAAAAATCTTATTATATTACAGAATATAGATTAAAGTTATTTATATCCTTGTTTGACATTTTATATGAAATTTATATAGGAATATTTCTGTCATTTTTTAAACAATGTCATTTTTACCCTTTTCGACAAAATTAAGGTAAGAATGTCTTTTTTAACTTATACGGTGAGTGGGGCTATTTTCCACCATTATTAAATCGTCGAAGCTTCTCTTACAAGATTATAAGAATGTTTTCAAATTATTTTTTTCTTTTTATAATTATGTGACTTTTAAATGAATTAAAAAAATATATTTCTCTCAATTATTTTTGATTTCATCAATGTCAACATCCTTTGATGGACTTAATGATTATTTGAAGTTGATTTATTAAACAAAAAATCCCTATTTTATTGAAGGTCTTGTGATATGTTTGACTGCGGATGTGTTAATTTTATACCATCCATGGTTTATGGAGAATGTTTTGACATTTCTTATGCTTGTTTTAATACGAATGTGTTATGTTTAAACTTGTTTATATAAGGAATGCAATGGACTTAATAAGTGATGGGTGGAGCCTGATATAGCTCCTCGATGAATCAGTTGGTCTAATGAGACAAACTAGTGTCTTCGATCGAGGCTTTGACAAAATATTATTTTTAGTATTGGCACGAGGTCTTGGCTACGTGGTAATGATAGTCTGGCATTATGCATTCCATCATTATAAAAATGGTTATTGATATTGCCTGTGATTATTCTACTAGTAAAATATCTATGTGAATAAGTAAATTGAATTATTTCATTTTTTCTCTACCATATTATGATGAAGTTCATGTTTAAAAGTTTTTTTATGTTATACATTGCCAAAAATATTTATTCTTATTTATGAATGTTTTTTCTATATTGTTAACCTTACTAAGAAACTGACCTCACCCCTTTCAATGTTTTTTTCCCAGGATGTAAAGAAGCATTTTATGAATGACCTGTATGGATAGTATGAGGGGATGTGAAGATATTGTATCATGTGCTATCAAGACAAAAAATGAATTTTCTATGTCTTACGACTATAAGGAAAAGCATGAGAATAAGAGGTCTGCTGACCACTATGGGAATGGAAATAAAGGGAAGAAGGGAAAAGTTGATTATCCATCCAATAGTAAATGTGGTATGAATCCATACGGTACATGCTAGAAGGGAATGGGGGTTCATTACAAGTGTGGTGAAAAAGGCCACCAAACTCAATATTGTAAGGGAAATAGAGTTGTTGTCAATGTGGAATGCTATAATTTTATAGAGATGGGACATTATGCAAATAAATTTCTTAAGCGTCGAGGGAAGAAACCTCAGAATATACCAAGGGATCAAGGCAATGATTATTCTATCACTACTGTTGTGGTAGAAGCTCTGTAAGACGTGGTGGCTGGTAATTTAATGGTTTCCTCAAGTTTAGAAAATGATTTATTTGTTTCTGGATCATCGCATTGTTTCATATCTTCCCAGTTTTCTATGAATATTAGTTATTTACAATTTTATCTATAAAGGGAGATGTTAGTTAAAACTCGTAAGGGAAGTATCACTGCAACAATGTTTTGTGAATCAGTCCCCATTAGAGCATATAAATGTTCTTTATCTGCTAATCTCATCATCATAACTATGATTGAATTTGATATAATCCTCATTATAGATTGGATTTCTGACCATGATGCAAATATTTATTGTAAGAAGAAAGAGGTTAAATTTTTTGATGATGATGATAAGGAACTCCTTATCATTAGAGTAAAATACTCAACACCTAATTCTTATATAGATCCACCCCCAATAGCTCAACTAAATTCAATTATAGGGGAGGAAGATAATGAAGTAAATATGGGTGAGGAAACGAATTTTCAAATAGAATATATACCTATTGATAAAGAATATGTTGATGTGTTTCTAGAAGATTTACATGGGCATCCTCCAGAATGAGAAATTCTGTTTTCCATTGATTTAATTCTAGGTTCAAGTACTATATCGAAGACCCCTTATAGAATGGCCACTATGGAATTAGTGGAACTAAAGAAAAAAATATTGGAATTGAGTAATAGGGGATTTAATCGCCCTAGTGTTTCTCCATTGGGAGCCCTTATCCTTTTTGTTAAGAAGAACGATGGATCTATGAGGTTATGTATTGAAAATAGGCAAATCAATTTTATAACAATAAAGAACAACTCTCCCATAACTCTTATTGATGATTTATTCAACCAACTTCATAAAGATCAATACTTTTCAAAGATTGAACTTCGATCAGGATACTATCAGTTGTGTGTAAAGAAGGAAGAAATTCTGAAGACATCATTTCGAACAAGGTACAGTCATTATGAGTTTACAGTAATGCCTTTTGGATTGACAAATCCACCCTCTGTATTAATGGGTCTAACGAATAGTGTTTTCAAGGAATATTTCAACGATTTTTTGGTGGTATTTGTTGATGATATCTTGGTATACTATAAAAGATATGAAGATAATAAAAATCAGTTGCGCATTATCATGAAGTCTCATAGAAGACAAAAATTATATGGGAAGGTTAGCAAGTTTTTATTATGGCTTCAAGAGATTACTTTTATTTTCCATATTATCTCTATATATGGAATCTTGGTTGATCCTTATATGACAAGGGAAATCAAAGAATGGCCAGCTCCTAAATTTTAACTCATGTACGCTGTTTTATTGGTTTGGCAGGTTATTATCGATGTTTCATCCATAATTTTACCCGATTAGCTAACCAAATAATGAATCTCACACGTAAAGTGGTTGAATTTGTTAGGACAAAATAGTTTGAAGAATGTTTTGTAGAACTGATGTGAAGATTATTATATGATCCTATATTGACTATACCATAAGGGAATGATGGGTTATTTATTTATAATGATGCATCAATGAAAGGACTTGGTTGTGTCCTTATGTAGAATGATAGATTTGTTGCCTATGCATCACAACAACATAAAATTCATGAGAAAAAATATCCTACTCATGATCTTAAGTTAGATGTTGTAATCATTTCTTTGAAGATATAGATACATTATCTCTATGGTGAAAAATATGATATTTATAATGATCACAAAAGTTTGAAGTATATTTTCTCATTAAGAGAACTCAACATGAGCCAAAGGTGATGTCATGAACTACTCAAGGAATATTATTTCACGATCCACTACCGCCCGGGGAAGGCAAATATGGTGGCAGATGATTTCAGAATAAAGGATCATGGAGTTTTGAAAAAGATGAGAATTTAATTGGATAGTGTTTTCATGGATCTAGTATAGATGAATATGGGAATCACCATGGAAGGTGAAACATCATTACTATTTCAAATGATTGCCAAACCTTCTTTAATATAAAGGATTATGAGTTCTCATATCGATAATGAAGAATTTCAAAAGAAGATTAAAGATATGAATGATGGGAGATTGAGTGACTTTGTGTTTGAAGATGGAATTTTGAAATTTGGGAGGAGACTTTGTGTTTCCGATATCCCTGATCTAAAAAGGGAATTTTTGGATGATGCTAATAGATAAAATTTCTCTATACACCCTGGGAGCACCAAAATGTATAGTTATTTTAAGGAACAATTTTTTTGGGATAACAGGAAGAGGGAGATTGCTGATTTTGTGTCAGGATGTATTATTTGTCAACAAATGTATGATGGAAGGAAACAGCCTAGAGGAGTCATGAAACCACTTCCCATACCTGAGTGGAAATGGGATAATATCATGAAGGACTTTTTCATGGGACTACCAATGACTCCTAGAAGGAATGAGGCAATATGGGTCATTGTTGATCATCTTACCAAGTCAACACATTTTCAAGCTATAAGGGAAGATTTACCACTTGATCATCTAGAAAGACTATATATTAATGATGTTATGAGACTTCATGGAGTACCCCAATCGATTGTTTCTGATCATTATCTATGTTTTACTTCATGATTCTAGAAGTGTCTTTAGAAGGCATTGGATACTGAACTTCGTTTGAGCATTGCCTACCACCCTCAAACAGAAGGGCAATTAGAACAGACTATTCATTCATTAAAAGACATTTTGAGATCATTCTCACATGACTTTTAGGGTTTGTTGGAACAATATTTACCTCGGGTATAATTTTCCTATAACAATAGCTTTCATTCATGTATTTAGATGGAACCATATGATGCATTATACAAAAAGAGATGTCACACACCAACCTGTTGGGATGATGTTGGGGAAAGAAAACTCGTAGGCCCAGAACTGGTGGGGGAAATGATGGAAAAGGTTAAGGTAATTCAAAACCACATCAATGCAGCTCAATGTCGGTAGAAGAGCTATGTCGATAACTGAAGGAAGGAATTGGAATATCAGGTAGAATATCATGTTTTCCTGAAGGTATCTCTATGGAAGAGAGTTATACGTTTCACCATGAAAGGTAAATTGAGTCCCAAGTACATCGGTCCTTTCGAAATACTAGAGCGAGTTGGGGTTGTTTCTTCCCATTTGGAAATACTACCAAGTCTCTCCAAACTTAATGATGTGTTCCACATATCACTATTGAGAATACACATTCCTGACCCAACACATGTACTCACCTATGAGGAATTAGAACTAGAACCCAATCTGCCTTATTGTGAAGAGCCTATCAGGATTCTTGATACGAGAAAAAAGTGTTTAGAAACTGGATGACTCATATGGTAAACGTCCTATGGAGAAACCATAAAATGGATGAGGAAACGAGGGAACTCGAGGAATTAATGATGAATAATCACCCAAGTCTTTCCATGTGGTAGTATTCTATAAATTTCAAGGGTGAAATTATTTGAAGGAGGGGAGATGGTAACACCCCATGCTTCCACGATACGCTTCTCTTTGAATAATACAGTTGTGTGTGTTTTATGAAACTTCGAGTTCTAACACACACCACAACCAATCAAACTAGTATTTATGAATAGTAATACCAACTTTTTGAAATTTTTTAAAATTTTCCATTCCAAATGGACTTCTTTTTTGGATTCGGAATATCAAAATTATCCTAGGGTGATTTTTTTATTTTTTTGAATACATTCAATTTTTGATGAATAATGATAAAATACTGTGCTATAATTAAAAAACAAAATTTTAATTAAATAATTATTTATTTTATTTATATTTAATTCAGGTCAAAAAAAGATACATAATACCTATATAAGTTCAATTTAATACATTGGTTTTAGCTTAGAATAATTTTAGATATATAAAAATATTATTTTAATTTTCACCGTCTTTTACCCACCTCCTAGGAGAATTTGGAAAATCACATAAATATTAATTTTACCACTTATGTGATGGAAATATAGAATATATAAGAGAAATTTTTAATATAAAGGAGTAAAATGTGGTTCAATAGGATGAAAATAATTTTTGGTGAATAGTAAGTTTTTACTTTTATTTACCACGGTTAAAAGTAAATAGGATAGTTAAAGGTAGAAATGATATTAATATTATGCTATCACATGTACTAATTCTATTAGGCAAGTGTATCTCTACAGGAAGAACCATAGGAATAAAATACTATCATTTAGGAAAACATGGATTAGATTAGGAAATTAATTATTATTTAATTCAAAGAAGAGTTAAAAGAGTTAAAATCAAAGTTTAATTACTAAAACATTTTTAATATATGGATATACATATGATAAATTAGATTATAAATATTTATTAGAATGATAATGATATTTCCAACATAAAGGTATTTTTTTATAATGATTAGACATTAAATTATTTAATTAATTTAGGAAACAACGATGATGTAGTAAATACCTTATTAATGAAATAATAAAATAATTGATATTATAAGTACTCAAATAAATGTAATTTCAGGCTTTTTAAAAATTTAACTAATTTTATACGATAATATGACTTCTTGGTTTTTATTTAATTATGTTTATTTGAATTAATCTTACTATTATGATTTTTACAAAAATAAAATACCAAATAGTGTCAAAATTGACATAAAATAGTTTTTAAAACAAATATTATATTATTAATTGATATTAAATTTCTAAAAATCAAAGGATCATCCAAGAGACCTTTAAAATTATATGTGTATCATTAATGAACCACTTGGGGTTCTCATTTAAGTATATATTATGTTAATTTACTATATAATATAAAAATACAAAGTGACATTGTAATTGTCATACTAATTAATGAAGAGTTAAACTAAAAGATAAGGATATTATAATGACCCAAACCTATCTAAAATCTATTCATTGAAATTATTGATACCCATATACACTTTATACTTTGAATCATCTCATGAATCATCAATGAAATTTCCTTCCATATGAAACCAAGATCAAAAGTATGAGAGTCCTTAGAATTAAAAATTCCCCATGAGTTCAATGAGTCCAATACTCATCAAATATGGAATATTGAGACCAAAATACATAAAATAGGAAACGAATAAAGATTATTATCATATAAAAAATTTGGATGGCAATGATATAATTGAAATATTTGATAAAAAATATTTGGGTAAACAACTGAAAATTCGGTGTCCAAAGAAGATAAAAAAATAAGGTCAAAAAAAGTTCAAATCATTACTAGTCAATAAACCCATACTGATTCAGCCATGTAAAATTATTTAGAATGAGATTGTTATATTGTTAAAAAATTAAAATGACTTGAATTAATAAGGACTTATTTTTCAATCATGATCCCTAGATCTATATGATTCAAGATAAACTCAATAAAAATCTAACTCAATGGAAATTATAATAGAATATGTTATCAGGGTTGATGTTGAGTTAAAAAATCCTCATGAAATTTATCAGACTCATATAAAGTTGTGTATATAAATGAAAAAGTGTTATCATCATGTAAATATTGATCTTAATATATTTCTTAATAATTTTGATGATATAAATAATGATTTCAATGTATTAGTAGGATATCACGATGATTTATCCAAAAATATGTGTGATATTGTGACATCTTTGGAGTGATTAAATGTTTCATTAGATATCTGTTCTTAGGAAGTGAAATATTATAATGGGATGTTCATATACATCAGCATAGGGATTTAAATGATTATGAACTATAGAGAGTATATCAAGAATTAAAAGAGTTAGAATATGAAAATATATAAAAAGGCTCTGGTTCATGATTAAATAATTAATGTTTATGAAGAAAGAAATCAGGATCACAATTAAATCATTGAAATTTTTTAGGAATATATAATGGATACTTTAAAAATTATGATGGTTGTAAAAATACTGACTAAGAATAAGAAATGAATTTTTTTCCTTCTATTATTCTATTAAAACATTTTTTTATAAAAATACACATAGCTTGTTATTTTTTTTGGATTTTTATGTACTTTATTGACTGCCTCATTTCTATATTCATCTAGGAGTTTTCTGGGAACACAAGACATTTCTCCATTACCTTTTGAAAATCACAATTATGAATAATTGTATAGTAACGGGGAGATTTTATATATAAGGTTGAGAAAAAATTCATAGAGAATATATCTATAACATGGGTGAATTTTTTATGGAGAATAAAATCCTTATTGGGATTTATTATCTTATGGGGGAGTTATTCATATTCACCTTTGTATTCATTGGAGTTATAAGGTCATGGGTTGCTAAATGTTAATTTCTATTTATGAATATAAGTATCATAAAATTATAATGCAAATAATTATCTCAATGTTATTTTTTATATTATCTACGTGGATTGTGCTTTCCAATAAGGCTTTTATTGTTCAGTTAAAAGTTACATTATAAATTTTCCAATTATTTTGTTTTTGAAATAAAAAACACTTTATAAAAAATTTATCTACTAACTCTTCTATTTAAAAAATTTTCATTATAATGTTTTTGAAAAAAATAGAAATGTATATCCTACATTGAAATATGTTATAAAGTATTTGAGAATATATGATTATAATGTAATTACAAAAATCATAATGAGTATTGATATGATAAAATTGGAATAAAATTATAAGAATAAATTTAAAACATAACGTCTTGTATTTTTACTACAAGTATTTATAATCATACTGAAATCAGAAAAAGTAAATATTAGATTCCCACTCACAACGATTATCATAATGATATATTTAAATAAGTATAATCAGATTGAATATATTTAAATTCTCAATACAGAACACTGAATTTTAATTTAAAGAAATACATTTTACATTGTTATAGTGAAAAAAATGTAAAACATTCTATCACGATATTACTATTGGAGTGCCAGTATTCCATCTAGATAGAAAAAAACATAGTGAAATATTACTATTGTAATAAAAATATGATCACTATAGATTTAACATGAATACCAAATCATCTGACGAGTCTGGGGACAGTTTATGCCATTTAAAATTTCTATTTTAGGGGAAATATATATTTCCAGTGTGAAATTATTTTTCTAATTTATTATAATATTATAGATTCTTTTGTTTTAAAATCATCATGTAATATTGTGATAATTTTATTGAGGGATTCTAAAGCTTGGATGATAGAGAATATGATCATCATAATCGCACTCATGCATGAATATCATGACAGAATATGATCTTTTCGTTCAATGGATTATATGGATAGAATGGAAGAATCTGATCCATTGGATCATGCACTGTCAGGATAGACGAATAGAGTACCCATTCATAATATCAAAGGATTTACTAGCTATGTGATAATCATAGTATCTTTTTTTATAAAATAATGGAAAAAATTATCCTAGTTTGTTGGATTCTATACCATTTGGGTTGAAATAATTATTTAATTTGTATTGATTTATTTCATTAAACTATTTTATTTCAGTAGCATGTAATTTATATTCATACTTTTATATTAATAATTATATTTGTAATTTTTTTATCATAATATCTTTTATTATGTTACAATTGAGTAACATTTTTTAACATTGTTAATACAATAATACTCTGATTATGAGTTTATTCTATTTAATATAGAATCACTTGATTTTTTTTATAGTCTGATGTCCACAACTACTAGGATTCCAATTTTACATTTCTTATAATGACTGGTGTCTTACATATAATAATCAATTTGGTTATGATATTATTATTATCAAAATCGAGGGTCCTGTTTTATAATCTTCTAAATACTAATGAGGTTATGGGAATAAAAATTGTTTAACATTGTTAAATAATGTTTCACTTATGGTAAAAAAATGATTATTTAGTCCAAAAATTCACCCAATATTATATAATATAGATCACCATAAATATTACTATACAAAAAATACATCCATGTTTAGATGATAAATGTGGAAAGGGTTAAAAACTAATTTACGAAGGGATGATAAATACAAAAATATCCCTTCAGTCGTGAACTGATTGTCACCAAGTGAATTATAATGGGCATTATATTGAACCTATGTTGACACTCAAAAGGGTACAATTTGAATAAAACAAATTATCATTACAATCCATGATGAATGATTCTAATCAATGATATTAGTGAATGAAATAGTTTTATAATATGCTGTCTTAGGATGAAAATAATATTCCTCAAAGTATTGGTAAATTGTTTTATTTTGAAAAAGAAGGGAATATGCTAATATATTTACATAAAATTTTAATATAACCAAGGAAAGAAATATATCTAACCTTAGGGGTCCGTTTATACTGTGTTTTCATAAATGTAAAAAAACATAGAATTATCTGAGTAAATTAACTCATAGAAATGTTAAACCCAATACCAATATGCACTTATTTTTAAATAAAACATATGACATATTTTTGAACTTGGACTCAAAATAATTATATCTAATTTTACACATGGTATTATTATTTTATGAATCATGAAACATCAATGGATTTTGATAATATTTATTAGAACCCAATTTTGGATTTCTTGTGGTAAGAGGATTCCCAGATTAAAGATGTTTTTGAAGAAATATTTGAAAAGAATATGTTTTGATGGACAATTTTTTTTAATGAATAATACCTTCATATTTTATAGTAATATTTTTATTTGTATTTAAAACATTTTTTGTTAATATGATCATTAAGGACCTTGTAATAATAGTAAAATAATAATATTTTTGTGAAAATATAGTTTTATTGAAACAATTATTAAAAATAGTATTTAATGATTTATTTTATTTCAAGGATGTCCATTATATATTTTTCATAATGGTACAAGAATTTTATTAAGGCTTTTTATAAATTAGAAAAATTACATTTTATCTGACAACCCATCGCATCAAGGAAGGCATTGTTCTTTAACACACTACCATAAGACGATAAGGGTTTAAAGGCTACCACTCGCCTACATGATATCCTTGTTAATATGTCATTGTTTTTTGTAAAAAGAATTGATTAAAAATATTAATTAATAACTAGTGGTGTTACTCTCTAGGAACTACAAGAAATCATACAATGAATTTTCTAAACAAGGGATTTATCATCATTAAATAATCGTTGATATTGTGAGTGATGTTATAGGGAATGGTTTATCATCCCTCACAAAAAGGGATTATAGTCCCCCCTATAACAATGATAAAAAAGAACTCATAATTAGGACCTTAATCAGTGCATATTTTTAGCATTGATAATTTGGGCCTTTATCATGACTTTTTTGGGGATGATAAAGTGGTGCCTTGATCACTAAATTATTATAGTTCCAAAAACGGGGTATTTATTAGTGATCATAAAAGTGATGATAAATTACTACATTATCAGGGATTATAATTATTAATTGATTGGGGGATTTTATTTATACCTATATAATCTCCACCACAATTATTATTCTATTTCCCCCACTCACCAACCATGTAACAAACCAAGCTTCCCCGAAACGCTTATTTTTATATAATACAGTAGCGTGTGTTTTATGCAACTTCGAGTTCTAACACACACCACAACCAATCAAACTAGATGTTATGAATTGTAATACCCAATTTTTTAAATTTTATAAAAAATTTCTTTCAAAATGGACTTAATTTATGGATTCGGTGTATCGAAATTAGCCTAGGGTGATTTTTTTGTATTTTTCCGAAAACATTCAATTTTGGATGAATAGTGAAAAAACACAGAGTTATAGTTTAAAAACAAATTTTTTTAAGTAATTATTTATTTTATAAAATTTAAATTGTGGTCAAAATACATACCTAATAACTATATAAGTTCAATGTAATTCGATGGAGTGAGTTTAGAATAGTTTTAGATATATAAAATTTTTATTGAATTTATCACCGTCTTCACCCACCTCCTAGGGGAATTTAGAAATTCACGTAAAACAAAATTTTACCGCTTATGTGAGTGTAATTTCGAAAATCCGAGAGACACGAATAATATCATGGAGTAAAATGTGGTTCAATAAGATAAAATTAATTTTTTTCCAATAGTAACTTTTACTTTTATTTACCACTATTAAAAGTAAATAGGATAATTAAGGGTAAAAATAATAATATTATTACCCTAAAACATTTCTTAATTCGATTGGACATGTGTATATCAACCAAAAACAACCTTAGGAATAAAATTTTATCATTTAGGTCCACATGGATTAGACTAGGACATTTATTATTATTTAATTCAAATAAGAGTTAAAAGAGTTTAAGTATACGTTTAATTAATAAATCATTTTTTAGTATAAGGTTATACCTAATATAAATTAGATTGTAAATATTAATTTGAAATATAAAAATATTTCCTACATAATTTTATTTTATTTATAATTTTTAGAGATTAGATTATTTAATTTATTTATGACACAATGATGATGCAGTAATAATCTTATAAGTGAAATATTAAAATAATCGATATTATAAATAACCAAATAAATGTAATTTGAGTCATTTTATTAATTAAACTAATTTTATAAGTTTATATGACATGTTTATATTGATTTTATTATGTTTATTCAATTTAATCATGCTCTTATGATTTTAACAAAAATCAAATACCAAATAGTGTCAACATTGAAATAAAAGAGTTATTAAAACAAATATTATATTATTAATTGACATTCAATTCCTAAAAATATATGTATCAGACAAGTGACTAATATAATTATATTTTTATCATTAATGAACATCTATCGGTTCTATTGGATGTATATGGTATGTTTATTAACTATATAATATAACAATCCAATGTGACATTTTAAATGTCAAACTAATAAACTAATAGTTAAACTAAAAGATAAGGTTAATATAATTACCCAAACCTATATAAAATATATTGGATTAAATTATTTCGACCCATCCCCACCTTAGACATTTTATAATTCTCATTGGAGCCATTATAAACCAAATATGAATTTATTATAAAATAATACTTTAGGTTTTTTCTAAAGAGCCCTTCTCCCCCCTTATAAAAGAATAGCACTTCTAACCAACTATTCACACCTTCAAATCATTTTAGATCAACCAACCCTTTTACAAATATTCTCAAAACATCCTTATATTCATTATACAGGCCTTAGTTTGATCATAATTCCAACATACGGATCCCTTTTGATCAAATCAAAAGTAAGAACCCAAAGAAGTGGTAATGTTTTGCCCACCCTCTTTCATGTTCCATTCTTCTTCAACTTCTTCATTCATTGTCATTTAAATTATAAAATATTAATTCCATTATATCCTTTATATATATATATGTTATTATCAATATGGTATAACCATATTTAGTATTCTATCTATCCCTTGAATAACATGTCACCATAAGTGCGTACGTACGGCTTATCGTCTCCACGTCATGGTGTAATTGGTATTCAATACATTATTATTTGGATGGGTATAATAATGATATGTAATTCATGTAAATAATAAATATAAAATGGTAATTAATTTTTATATATAATATAACACCCAATTATATATGATTTTAATATCAAAATAATGATATTATCCCTCGTGTGTACGTACGGACTACCGTCTCCACAAACGCATTGAGATTCATTCCCCACCGTATCCATTCAAGAATAAATTTCATTTGATGGTTAAAAATAATGTTTAGAGGCTTAATATCATTCTGTATATGAATAAGATACAACCTATCCATAACAAACACGGCTTACGTAACAAATTATATAATGGAAAACGAATCAGTTAACACCTGAAACAACGATAATACAAACAAAGCAATGTTAAAAGATCATATATGATATTATATTAAAGTATTTGATTCTTTTATAATTTAATAACAATTATTTCACCATTATACAGGAGGATAACCTACCCTCAACCAAGTAAAAGTACAATTTAAGTGTTTATTTCACAATCACATCATTATCCTAGGTTGTTTATACGTAATTATCTTCTGGGACCTCTTTATCATCAAAATCCATTTTTATTAAAAATTTATTTCAAAAAATTCTTATTATATTACAGAATATAGATTAAAGTTATTTATATCCTTGTTTAAAATTTTATAAGAAATTTATATAGGAATATTTCTGTCATTTTTTAAACAATGTCCTTTTTATCCTTTTCGACAAAATTAAGGTAAGAATGTCTTTTTTAACTTATACGGTGAGTGCGGCTATTTTGCACCATTATTAAATTGTCGAAGCTTCTCTTACAAGATTATAAGAATATTTTCAAATTATTTTTTCCTTTTTATAATTATGTGAATTTTAAATGAATTAAAAAAAATATATTTCTCTCAATTAGTTTTGATTTCATCTATGTAAACATCCTTTTATGGATTTAATGATTATTTGAAGTTGATTTATTAAACAAAAAATCCCTATTTTATTGAAGGTTTTGTGATATGTTAGACTGTGGATGTGTTAATTTAATACCATCCATGGTTTATGGAGAATGTTTTGACATTTCTTATGCTAGTTTTAATAGGAATGTTTTATGTTTAAACTTGTTCATATAAGGAATGCAATGTACTTAATAAGTGATGGGTGGAGCCCGATATAGCTCCTTGATGAATCAGTTGGTCTAATGATAGAAACTAGTGTCTTGGATCGAGGCCTTGACAAAATCTTATTTTTAGTCTTGGCTCGATGTCTTGGCTACGTGGTTATGATAGTCTTGCATTATGCATTCCATCATTATAAAAATGGTTATTGATATTGCCTGTGATTATTCTACTAGTAAAATATCTATGTGAATAAGTAAATGGAATTATTTCATTTTATCTCTACCATATTATGATGAAGTTCATGTTTAAAAGTATTTTTAAGTTATACATTGCCAAAAATATTTATGCTTATTTATGAATGTTTTTTCTATATTGTTAACATTACTAAGAAACTGAGCTCACCCCTTTCAATGTTGTTTTGCCCAGGATGTGAAGAAGCATTTTATGAATGACCTGTATGGATAGTATGAGGGGATGTGAAGATATTGTATCATGTGCTATCAAGACAGAAAATGTATATTCTATGTCTCATGACTTTAAGGAAAAGCATGAGAATAAGAGGTCTGCTGACCAATCTGGAAATGGAAATAAAGGGAAGAAGGGAAAAGTTGATTATCCATCCAATAGTAAATGTGGTATGAAACCATACGGTACATGCTAGAAGGGAATGGGGGTTCATTACAAGTGTGGTGAAAAAGGCCACCAAGATCAATATTGTAAGGGAAATAGAGTTGTTGTCAACGTGGAATGCTATAATTTTATAGAGATGGGACATTATGCAAATAAATTTCTTAAGCGTCGAGGGATGAAACCTCAGAATATACCAAGGGATAAAGGCAATGATTATGCTATCACTACTGTTGAGGTTGAAGCTCTGTAAGACATGGTGGCTGGTAATTTAATGGTTTCTTCAAGTTTAGAAAATGATTTATTTGTTTTTGGATCATCACATTGTTTCATATCTTCCCAGTTTTCTATGAATATTAGTTATTTACAATTTGATCTATCAAGGGAGATGTTAGTTAAAACTCTTAAGGGAAGTATAATTGCAACAATGTTTTGTGAATAAGTCCCCGTTAGAGCATATAAATGTTCCTTATCTGCTGATCTCATCATCAAACCTATGATTTAATTTGATATAATCCTCATTATAGATTGGATTTCTGACCATGATGAAAATATTTATTGTAAGAGGAAGGAGGTTAAATTTTTTGATGATGATGATAAGGAACTCCTTATCATTAGAGTATAATCCTCAACACCTAATTCTTATCTAGATCCACCCCCAATAGCTCAACTAAATTCAATTAGCGGGGAGGAAGATAATGAAGTAACTATGGGTGAGGAAACGAATGTTCAAATAGAATATATATATATTGATAAAGAATATGTTGATGTGTTTCTGGAAGATTTACCTGGACATCCTCCAGAATGAGAAATTGAGTTTTCCATTGATTTAATTCTAAGTTCAAGTACTATATCGAAGACCCCTTATAGAATGGACACTATGGAATTAGTGGAACTAAAGAAAAAACTATTGGAATTGAGTAATAGGGGATTTATTCGCCCTAGTGTTTCTCCATTGGGATCCCTTATCCTTTTTGTTAAGAAGAACGATGGATCTATGAGGTTATGTATTGAAAATAGGGAAATCAATTTTATAACAATAAAGAACAACTCTCCCATAACTCTTATTGATGATTTATTCAACCAACTTCATAAAGATCAATACTTTTCAACGATTGAACATTGATCTGGATACCATCAGTTGTGTGTAAAGAAGGAAGAAAATCCGAAGACAACATTTCGAACAAGGTACAGTCATTATGAGTTTACACTAATGCCTTTTGGATTGAAAAATCCACCCTCTATATTAATGGATCTAACAAATAGTGTTTTCAATGAATATTTCAACGATTTTGTGGTGGTATTTGTTGATGATATCTTGGTATACTCCAAATGATATGAAGATCATAAAAATCACTTGCGCATTATCTTGAAGTCTCTTAGAAGACATGAATTATATGGGATGTTTAGCAAGTTTGTATTCTGGCTTCAAGAGATTACTTTTCTTTTCCATATTATCTCTATATATGGAATCTCAGTTGATCCTTCTAAGACAAGGGAAGTCAAAGAATGGTCAGCTCCTAAATTTTAACTCATGTACGCTGTTTTATTGGTCTGGCAAGTTATTATCGATGTTTCATCCAGAATTTTACCCGATTAGCTAACCAAATAATGAATCTCACACGTAAAGTGGTTAAATTTTTTAGGACAAAATAGTTTGAAGAATGTTTTGTAGAACTGATGTGAAGATTATTATATGATCCTATATTGAATCTACCATCAGGGAATGATGGGTTCTTTATTTATAGTGATGCATCGATGAAAGGACTTGGTTGGGTCCTTATGTAGAATGATTGATTTGTTTCCTATGCATCACAACAACTTAAAATTCATGAGAAAAACTATCCTACTCATGATATTAAGTTAGATGCTGAAATCATTGCTTTGAAGATATAGAGACATTATCTCTATGGTAAAAAATATGTTATTTATAATGATCACAAGAGTTTGAAGTATATTTTCTCATAAAGAGAACTCAACATGAGGCAAAGGTGATGTCATGAAATACTCAAGGAATATGATTTCATGATCCACTACCACCCGGGGAAGGCAAATATGGTGGAAGATGATTTCAGAATAAAGGATCATGGAGTTTTGAAAAAGATGAGAATTAAATGGGATATTATTTTCATGGATCTAGTATAGATGGATATGGGAATCACCATGGAAGGTGAAACATCATTACTATTTCTAATTATTGCCAAACCTTCTTTAATATAAAGGATTAAGAGTTCTTATATCGATAATGAAGAATTTCAAAAGAAGATTAAAGATATGAATGATGGGAGATAGAGTGACTTTGTGTTTGAAGATGGAATTTTGAAATTTGGGAGGAGACTTTGTGTTTCCGATATCCCTGATCTAAAAAGGGAATTTTTGGATGATGCTCATAGTTCAAATTTCTCTATACACCCTGGGAGCACCAAAATGTATAGTTATTTGAAGGAACAATTTTTTTGGGATAACATGAAGAGGGAGATTGCTGATTTTGTGTCAAGATGTATTGTTTGTCAACAAATGTATGCTGGAAGGAAACAACCTAGAGGAGTCATGAAACCACTTCCCATACCTGAGTGGAAATGGGATAATATCATGATGGACTTTTTCATGGGACTACCAATGACTCCTAGAAGGAATGAGGCAATATGGGTCATTGTTGATCATCTTACCAAGTCAACACATTTTCATGCTATAAGGGAAGATTTACCACTTGAACATCTAGAAAGACTATATATTAATGATGTTATGAGACTTCATGGAGTACCCATATTGATTGTTTCTGATCATTATCTATGTTTTACATCATGATTCTGGAAGAGTCTTTAAAAGGCATTGGATACTGAACTTCGTTTGAGCATTGCCTACCACCCTCAAACAGAAGGGAAATTAGAACAGACTATTCATTCATTAAAAGACATGTTGAGATCATTCTCACATGACTTTTAGGGTTTGTTCGAACAATATTTACCTCTGGTATAATTTTCCTATAACAATAGGTTTCATTCAAGTATTCAGATGGAACCATATGATGCATTATACAAAAAGAGTTGTCACAGACCAACCTGTTGGGATGATGTTGGGGAAAGAAAACTCGTAGGCCCAGAACTGGTGGGGGAAACAATGGAAAAGGTTAAGGTAATTCAAAACCACATCAATGCAGCTCAATGTTGGTAGAAGAGCTATGTCGATAACTGAAGGAAGGAATTGGAATATCAGGTAGAATATCATGTTTTCTTGAAGGTATCTCTATGGAAGGGAGTTATATGTTTCATCAAGAAAGGTAAATTGAGTCCCAGGTACATCGGGCCTTTCGAAATGCTAGAGCGAGTTGGGGTTGTTGCTTACCATTTGGAAATACCGCCAAGTCTCTCCAAACTTCATGATGTTTTCCACGTATCACTATTGAGAATACACATTCCTGACCCAACACATGTACTCACCTATGAGAAATTAGAACTAGAACCCAATCTGTCTTATTGTGAAGAGCTTATCAGGATTCTTGATACGAGAAAAAAGTTTTTAGAAACTGGATGACTCATCTGGTAAACGTCCTATGGAGAAACCATAAAATGGAAGAGGAAACGTGGGAACTAGAGGAATTAATGATGAATAATCACCCTAGTCTTTCCATGTGGCAGTATTCTATAAATTTCAAGGGTGAAATTATTTGTAGGAGGGGAGATGGTAACACCCCATGCTTCCACGATACGCTTCTATTTGAATAATACAATTGTGTGTGTTGTATGCAATTTTGAGTTCTAACACACACCACAACCAATCATACTAGTATTTATGAATAGTAATACCAAATTTTTGAAATTTTTTAAAATTTTCCATTCCAAATGGACTTCTTTTTTGGATTCGGAATATCAAAATTTTCCAAGGGTGATTTTTTTTTATTTTTCTGAATACTTTCAATTTTTGATGAATAATGATAAAAAACTGTGCTATAATTAAAAAACAAAATTTTAATTAAATAATTATTTATTTTATTTATATTTAATTCAGGTCAAAAAAAGATACATAATACCTATATAATTTCAATTTAATTCACTGGTTTTAGCTTAGAATAATTTTAGATATATAAAAATATTATTTTAATTTTCACCATCTTTTACCCACCTCCTAGGAGAATTTGGAAAATCACATAAATATTAATTTTACCACTTCTGTGAGGGAAATTTAGAAAATATAATAGAAATTGTTAATATAAAGGAGTAAAATGTGGTTCAATAGGATAAAAATAATTTTTGGTGAATAGTAACTTTTTACTTTTATTTACCACGGTTAAAAGTAAATAGGATAATTAAAGGCAGAAATGATATTAATGTTATGCTATCACATGTACTAATTATATTGGACAAGTGTATCTCGACAGGAAGAACCATAGGAATAAAATACTATCATTTAGGAAAACATGAATTAGATTAGGAAATTAATTATTATTTAATTCAAAGAAGAGTTAAAACAGTTAAAATCAAAGTTTAATTACTAAAACATTTTTAATATATGGATATACATATGATAAATTAGATTATAAATATTTATTAAAATGATAATGATATTTCCAACATAATGGTATTTTATTTATAATGTTTAGACATTAAATTATTTAATTAATTAAGGAAACAACGACGATGTAGTAAATACCTTATTAATGAAATAATAAAATAATTGATATTATGAGTACTCAAATAAATGTAATTTCAGGATTTTTAAAAATTAAACTAACTTTATAAGATAATATGACTTCTTGGTTTTTATTTAATTATATTTATTTGAATTAATCTTACTGTTATTATTTTTACAAAAATAAAATAACAAATAGTGTCAATATTGACTTAAAAGAGTTTTTAAAACAAATATTATATTATTAATTGATATTCAATTTCTAAAAATCAAAGGATCATCCAGGAGACCTTTAAAATGATATGTGTATCATTAATGAACCACTTGGGGTTATCATTTAAGTATATATTATGTTAATTAAGTATATAATATAAAAATACAAAGTGACATTGTAATTGTCATACTAAATAATGAAGAGTTAAACTAAAAGATAAGGATATTATAATGACCCAAACCTATCTAAAATCTATTCGTTGAAATTATTGATACCCATATACACTTTATACTTTGAATCATCTCATGAATCATCAATGAAATTTCCTTCCATATGAAACCAAGATCAAAAGTATGAGAGTCCTTAGAATAAAAAATTCCCCATAAGTTCAATGAGTCTAATACTCATCAAATATGGAATATTGAGACCAAAATACATAAAATAGGAAACGAATAAAGATCATTATCTTATAAACAATTAGGATGGTAATGATATCATTGAAATATTTGATAAAACATATTTGGGTAAACAACTAAAAATTCTGTGTCCAAAGAAGATAAAAAAATAAGGTAAAAAAATTCAAATCATAACTAGTCAATAAACCCATAATGATTCAGCCATGTAAAATTATTTAGAAGGAGATTGTTATATTGTTCAAAAATTAAAATGACTTGAAGTAATAAGGACTTATTTTTCAATCATGATCCCTAGTTCTATATGATTCAAGATAAACTCAATAAAAAACTAACTCAATGGAAATTCTAATAGAATATGTTATCAGGGTTGATGTTGAGTTAAAAATCCTCATGAAATTTATCAGACTCATATAATGTTGTGTATATAAATGAAAAAGTGTTATCATCATGTCAATATTGATCTTATTATATTTGTTAATAATTTTGATGATATAAAGATTGATTTCAATGAATTAGTAGGATATCACGATGATTTATCCAAAATTATGGGTGATATTGTGACATATATGGAGTGATTAAATGTTTCATTAGATATCTGTTCTTAGGAAGTGAAATATTATAATAGGATGTTCATATACATCAGCATAAGGATTTAAATGATTATGAACTATAGAGAGTATATCAAGAATTAAAATAGTTAGAATATGAAAATATATAAAAAGGCTCTGGTTCATGATTAAATAATTAATGTTTATGAAGAAAGAAATCAGGATCACAATTAAGTCATTGAAATTTTTTAGGAATATAGAATGGATACTTTAAAAATTATGATGGTTGTAAAAATACTGACTAAGAATAAGAAATGAATTTTTTCCTTCTATTATTCTATTAAAACATTTTTTTTATCAAAATACACATAGATTGTTATTTTTTGGATTTTTATGTACTTTATTGACTGCCTCATTTCTATATTCATCTAGGAGTTTTCCGGGAACACAAGACTTTTCTCCATTACCTTTTGAAAATCACAATTATGAATAATTGTATAGTAACGGGGAGATTTTATATATAAGGTTGAGAAATAATTCATAGAGAATATATCTATAACATGGGAGAATTTTTTAGGGAGAATAGGATCCATATTGGGATTTATTATCTTATGGGGGAGTTATTCATATTCACCATTGTATTCATTGGAGTTATAAGGTCATGGGTTGCTAAATGTTAATTTCCATTTATGAATATAAGTATCATAAAATAATAATGAAAATAAGTATCTCAATGTTATTTTTTAAATTATCTATGTGGATTGTGCTTTCCAATAAGGCTTTTATTGTTCAGTTAAAAGTTACATTATAAATTTTCCAATTATTTTGTTTTGGAAATAAAAAACTCTTTATAAAAAATTTATCTACAAACTCTTCTATTTACAATATTTTCATTATAATGTTTTTGAAAAAAATAGAAATGTATATCCTACATAGAAATATGTTATAAAGTATTTTAGAATATATGATTATAATGTAATTACAAAAATCATAATGAGTATTGATATGTTAAAATTGGAATAAAATTATAAGAATAAATTTAAAACATAACGTCTTGTCTTTGTACTACAAGTATTTATAATCATACTGAAATCAGAAAAAGTAAATATTAGATTCCCACTCACAACGATTATCATAATGATATATTTAAGGAAGTATAATCAGATTGAATATATTTAAATTCTCAATGCAGAACATTGAATTTTAATTTAAAGAAATACATTTTACATTGTTATAGTGAAAAAAATGTAAAACATTCAATCACGATATTACTATTGGAGTGCCAGTATTCCTTCTAGATGGGAAAAACATAGTGAAATATTACTTTTGTAATAAAAATATGATCACTATAGATTTAACATGAAATACCAAATCATCTGACGAGTCTGGGGACAATTTATTCCATTTAAAATTTCTATTTTAGGGGAAATATATATATTTCCAGTGTGAAATTATTGTTCTTATTTATTATAATATTATAGATTCTTTTGTTTTAAAATCATCATATAATATTGTGCTTATTTTATTGAATGATTATAAATCTTGGATGATAGAGAATATGATCATCATAATCGCACTCATGCATGAATATCATGACATAATATGATCTTTTTGATCAATGGATTATATGGATAGAATGGCAGAATCTGATCCATTGGATCATGCACTGTCAGGATAGACGAATATAGTACCCATTCATAATATAAATGGATTTACTAGCTATGTGATAAACATAGTATCTTGTTTTTATAAAATAATGGAAAAATTTATCCTAGTTTGTTGGATTCCATACCATTTGGGTTGAAATAATTATTTAATTTGTATTGATTTATTTCAATAAACTATTTTATTTCAGTTGCATGTAATTTATATTCATACTTTTATATTAATAATTATCTTTGAAATTTTTTAATCATAATATCTTTTATTATGTTACAATTGAGTTACATTTTCTATCATTGTTAATACAATAATACTCTGATTATGAATTTATTCTATTTAATATAGAATCACTTGATTTTTCTTTATAGTCTGATGTCCACAACTACTATGATTCCAATTTTACATTTCTTATAATGACTAGTGTCTTACATATAAGAATCAATTTGGTTATGATATTATTATTATCAAAATCAAGGGTCGTGTTTTATAATCTTCTAAATAGTCATGAGGTTATGGGAATAAGAATTGTTTAACCTTGTTAAATAATGTTTCACTTATGGTAAAAAATGATTATTTACACAAAAAATTCACCCAATATTATATAATATAGATCACAATATATATTACTATACAAAAAATACAACCATGTTTAGATGATAAATGTAGAAATGGTTAAAAACTAATTTACGAAGGGGTGATAAATACAAAAATATCCCTTCAGTCATGAACTGATTGTCACCAAGTGCATGATAATGGGCCTTATATTGAACCTTCGTTGACACTCAAAAGGGTACGATTTGAATAAAACAAATTATCATTACAATCCATGATGAAGGATTTTAATCAATGATATTACTGAATGAAATAGTTTTATAATATGATGTCTTAGGATGAAAAGAATATTCCTCAATGTATTGGTAAATTGTTTTATTTTGAAAAAGAAGGGAATATGCTAATATATTTACATAAAATTTTAATATAACCAAGGAAGGAAATATATCTAACCTTAGGGGTCTGTTTATACTTTGTTTTCATAAATGTGAAAAAACATAGAAATATCTGAGTAAATTAACTCATAAAAATGTTAAACCCAATACTAATAGGCACTTATTTTTAAATAAAACATATGACATATTTTGGAATTGGGATTCAAAAATATTATATGTAATTTTACACATGGTATTATTGTTTTATGAATCATGAAACATCAATGGATTTTAATAAGATTTACTAGAACCCAATTTTGGATTTCTTGTGGTAAGAGGTTTCCCAGAATAAATATGTTTTTGAAGAAATATTTGAAAAGAATATGTTTTGATGGAAAATTTATTTAAAGAATAATACCTTCATATTTTATTGTAATATTTTTATTTGCATTTAAAACATTTTTTGTAAATATGATCATTAACGACCTTGTAATAATAGAAAAATAATAATATTTTTGTAAAAATATAGTTTTATTGAAAAAATTAGTAAAAATTGTATTTAATGATTTATTTTATTTCAAGGATGTCCATTATATATTTTTCAGAATGGTACAAGAATTTTATTAAGGTTTTTTATAAATTAGAAAAATTACATTTTAGCTGACAACCCATTGCATCTAGGAAGGCATTGTGCTTTAACACACTACCATAAGAGGATAAGGGTTTAAAGGCTACCACTCGCCTACATGATATCCTTGTTAATATGTCATTGTTTTTTGTAAAAATAATTGATGAATAATATTAATTAATAACTAGTGGTGTTACTCTCTAGGAACTACAAGAAATCATACAATGAATTTTCTAAACATGGGATTTATCATCATTAAAGAATCGTTGATATTGTGAGTGATGTTATAGGGAATAGTTTATCATCCCTCACAAAAAGGGATTATAGTCCCCCCTATAACAATGCTAAAAAAGAACTCATAATTAGGACCTTAATCAGTGCATGTTTTTAGCATTTATAATTTGGGCCTTTATCATGACTTTTTTCGGGATGATAAAGGGGTGCCTTGATCACTAAGTTATTATAGTTCAAAAAACGGGGTATTTATTAGTGATCATAAAAGTGATGATAAATTACTACATTATCAGGGATTATATTTATGAATTGATTGGGGGATTTTATTTATACCTATCTAATCTCCACCAAAATTATTATTCTATTTCTCCCACTCACCAACCATGTAACACCCCAAGCTTCCACGAAACGCTTATTTTTAAATAATACAGTAGCGTGTGTTTTATGCAACATCGAGTTCTAACACACACCACAACCAATCAAACTAGATGTTATGAATTTTAATACCCAATTTTTGAAATTTTATAAATTTTTTCTTTCAAAATGGACTTAATTTATGGATTCGGTGTATCGAAATTAGCCTAGGGTGAATTTTTGGTATTTTTCAGAAAACATTCAATTTTTGATGAATAGTGAAAAAACACTGAGTTATAGTTTAAAAACAAATTTTTTTAAGTAATTATTTAATTTATATAATATTAATTGTTGTAAAAATACATACATAATAACTATATATGTTCAATTTAATTCAATTTAGTGAGTTTAGAATAATTTTAGATATATAAAAATTTTATTGAATTTATCACCGTTTTTACCCACCTCCTAAGAGAATTTAGAAATTCACGTAAAACATAATTTTACCGCTTATGTGAGTGGAATTTCAAAAATCCGAGAGACACAGTTAATATAAAGGAGTAAAATGTGGTTCAATAAGATAAAATTAATTTTGATCCAATAGTAACTTTTTACTTTTATTTACCACTATTAAAAGTAAATAGGATAATTAAGGGTAAAAATAATATTATTATTACCCTAAAAAATTTCCTAATTTGATTGGACATGTGTATATAAACCAAAAACAACCTTAGGAATAAAATTTTATCATTTAGGTCCACATGGATTAGACTAGGACATTTATTATTATTTAATTCAAATAATAGTTAAAAGAGTTTAAGTACTAGTTTAATTACTAAATCATTTTTTAATATAAGGTTATACCTAAGATAAATTAGATTGTAAATATTCATTATAAATATAAAAATATTTCCTACATAAATTTGTTTTATTTATAATTTTTAGACATTAGATAATTTAATTTTATTATGACACAATGATGATGCAGTAATAATCTTATAAGTGAAATATTAAAATAATTGATATTATAAATACCCAAATAAATGTAATTTGAGTCTTTTTATGAATTGAACTAATTTTATAAGTTTATATCACATGTTTATATTGATTTTATTATGTTTATTCAAAGTAATCATTCTCTTATGATTTTAACAAAAATCAAATACCAAATAGTGTCAAAATTGAAATAAAGGAGTTATTGAAACAAATATTATATTATTAATTGACATTCAATTCCTAAAAATCTAAGTATCAGACAAGAGACTAATATAATTATACTTTTATCATTAATTAACATCTATGGGTTCTATTGGATGTATATGGTATGTTTATTAACTATATAATATAACAATACAATGTGTCATTTTAAATGTCAAACTAATTAACTAATTGTTAAACTAAAAGATAAGGTTAATATAATTACCAAAACCTATATAAAATATATTGGATTAAATTATTTCGACCCATACCCACCTTAGACTTTCTATAATCCACTTTGGAGCCAGTATAAACCGAATATGATTTTATTATAATATAATACTTTAGGTTTTTTCTAAAGAGCCCCTCCTCCCCATTATAAAAGAATATCACATCTAACCAACTATTCACACATACAAATCATTATAGATCAACCAAAACTTGCAAAAATATTCTCTCAACATCCTTAAATTCATTCTACGGGCCTTAGTTTGATCATAATTCCAACATACGGATCCCTTCTGATCAAATCAAAAGTAAGAACCCAAAGAAGTGGTAATGTTTTCACCACCCTCTTTCACGTTCCATTCTTCTTCAACTTCTTCTTTCATTGTCATTTAAATTATAAAATAATAACTCCATTATGTCCTTTATATATAGATGTTATTATCAATATGGTATAACCATATTAAGTATTCTATCTATCCCTTGAATAACATGTCACCATAAGTGCGTACGTACGTCTTATCGTCTCCACGTCATGGTGTAATTGGTATTCAATACATTATTATTTGGATGGGTATAATAATGATATGTAATTCATGTAAATAATAAATATAATATGATAATTATTTTTTATATATGATAGGGCACCCAATTATATATGATTTTAATATCAAAATAATGATATTATCCCTCATGTGTACGTATGGACTACCTTCTCCAAAAACGCATTGAGATTCATTCCCCACCGTATCCATTCAAGAATAAATTTCATTTGATAGTTAAAAATAATGTTTAGAGGCTTAATATCATTCTATATATGAATAATATACAACCTATCCATAACAAACACGGCTTACGTAGAAAATTATAAAATGGAAAATGAATCAGTTAACACCTTAAACAACGATAATACAAACAAAGAAATGTTAAAAGATCATATATGATATCATGTTAAAGTATTTTATTCTTGTATAATTTAATAACAATTATTTCACCATTATATTGGAGGATAACCTACCATCAACCAAGTAAAAGTACAATTTAAGTTTTTATTTCACAATCAATTCATTATCCTAGGTTGTTTATACGTAATTATCTTCTAGGACCTCTTTATCATCAAAATCCATTTTTCTTAAAAATTTATTTCAAAAAATTCTTATTATATTACAAAATATAGATTAAAGTCATTTATATCCTTGTTTGACATTTTATAAAAAATTTATATAGGAATATTTCTGTCATTTTTTAAACAATGTCCTTTTTATCCTTTTCGAAAAAATTAAGGTAAGAATGTCTTTTTTAACTTATACAGTGAGTGCGGCTATTTTCCACCATTATTAAATCGTCGAAGCTTCCCTTACAAGATTATAAGAATATTTTCAATTTTTTTTTTTCTTTTTATAATTATGTGACTTTTGAATGAATTAAAAAAATATATTTCTCTCAATTAGTTTTGATTTCATCTATGTCAACATCCTTTGATGGATTTAATGATTATTTGAATTTGATTTATTAAACAAAAAATCCCTATTTTATTGAAGGTTTTGTGATATGTTTTACTATGGATGTGTTAATTTTATACCATCCATGGTTTATGGAGAATGTTTTGACATTTCTTATGCTAGTTTAAATATGAATGTGTTATGTTTAAACTTGTTCATATAAGGAATGCAATGGAATTAATAAGTGATGGGTGGAGCCCGATATAGCTCCTTGATGAATCAGTTGGTCTAATGAGAGAAACTAGTGTCTTGGATCAAGGCCTTGACAAAATCATATTTTAAGTCTTGGCATGAGGTCTAGGCTACGTGGTTATGATAGTCTGCAATTATGCATTCCATCATTATAAAAGTTGTTATTGATATTGTCTATGAGTATTCTACTAGTAGAATATCTATGTGAATAAATAAATGGAATTATTTCATTTTCTCTCTACCATATTATGATGAAGTTCATGTTGAAAAGTTTTTTTTATGTTATACATTGCTATAAATATTTATGCTTATTTATGAATGTTTTTTCTATATTGTTAAGCTTACTAAGAAACTGAGCTCACCCCTTTCAATGTTTTTTTTCACAGGATGTGAAGAAGCATGTTAAGATTGACCTGCAGGGATAGTATGAGGGGATGTGAAGATATTGTATCATTTGCTATCAAGACAGAAAATGAATTTTCTATGTCTTATGACTTTAAGGAAATGCATGAGAATAAGAGGTTTTCTTACCACTCTGGAAATGGAAATAAAGCGAAGAAGGGAAATATTGATTATCCATCATGTAGTAAATGTGATATGAAACCACACAGTACATGCTAGAAGGGAATGAGGGTTCATTACAAGTGTGGTGAAAAAGGCCATCAAGCTTAATATTGTAAGGGAAATAGAGTTGTTGTCAACGTGGAATGCTATAATTTTATAGAGATAGAACATTATGCAAATGAATTTCCTAAGCGTCGAGGGAAGAAGCCTAAGAATATACAACGGGATCAAGGCAATGATTATGCTATCACTACTGTTGAGGTAGAAGCTCTGTAAGACGTGGTGGCAGGTAATTTAATGGTTTCCTCATGTTTAGAAAATGATTTATTTGATTCTGGATCATCGCATTATTTCATATCCTCCCAGTTTTCTATGAATATTAGTTATTTACAATTTGATCTATCAAGGGAGTTGTTAGTTAAAACTCTTAAGGGAAGTATCATTGCCACAATTTTCTGTGAATCAGTCCCCATTAGAGCATATAAATGTTCTTTATCTGCTGATCTCATCATCATACCTTTGATTCAATTTGATATAATCCTCATTATAGATTTGATTTCTAACCATGATGCAAATATTTATTGTAATAATAAGGAGGTTACAATTTTTGATGATGATGATAAGGAACTCCTTATCATTAGAGTAGAATCCTCACCACCTAATTTTATCTAGATCCACCCCCAATAGCTCAACTAAATTCATTTATCGGGGAGGAAGAGAATGAAGTAACTATGGGTGAGGAAACGAATGTTCAAATAGAGGATATAACTATTGATAAAGAATATGTTGATGTGTTTCTGGAATATTTACCTGGACAACCTCTAGAATGAGAAATTGAGTTTTCCATTTATTTAATTCTAGGTTCAAGTACTATATCGGAGACCCCTTATAGAATGTCCACTATGGAATTAGTGGAACTAAAGAAAAAACTATTGGAATTGAGTAATAGGGGATTTATTCGCCCTAGTGTTTCTCCATTGGGAGACCTTGTCCTTTTTGTTAAGAAGAACGATGGATCTATGAGGTTATGTTTTGAAAATATGGAAATCAATTTTATAACAATAAAGAACAAGTCTCCCATAACTCTCATTGATGATTTATTCAACCAACTTCATAAAGATTAATACTTTTCAATGATTGATCTTCGATCTGGATACCATCAGTTGTGTGTAAAGAAGGAAGAAATTCCGAAGACAACATTTCGAACAAGGTATGGACATTATGAGTTTACAGTAATGCCTTTTGGATTGACAAATCCACCCTCTGTATTAATGGATCTAACAAATAGTGTTTTCAAGGAATATTTCAACGAATTTGTGGTGGTATTTGTTGATGATATCTTGGTATACTCCAAAAGATACGATGATCATAAAAATCACTTGCGCATTATCTTGAAGACTATTAGAAGACATGAATTATATTGGAAGTTTAGTAAGTTTGTATTCAGGCTTCAAGAGATTACTTTTCTTTTCCATATTATCTCCATATGTGGAATCTCGGTTGATCCTTCTAAGACAAGGGAAATCAAAGAATGGCCAGCTCCTAAAGTTTAACTGATGTACACTGTTTAATTGGTTTGGCAGGTTATTATCGATGTTTCATCCATAATTTTACCCGATTAGCTAACCTATTAATGAATCTCACATGTAAAGTGGTTAAATTTGTTAGGAAAAAATAGTTTGAAGAATGTTTTGTAGAACTGAAGTGAAGATTATTCTATGATCCTATATTGACTCTACCATGTGGGAATGATGGGTTCTTTATTTATAGTGATGCATCGATGAAAGGACTTGGTTGTGTCCTTATGTAGAATGATAGATTTGTTACCTATGCTTCACAACAACTTAAAATTCATTAGAAAAACTATCCTACTCATGATATTACGTTAGATGTTGTAATCATTTCTTTGAAGATATAGAGAGATTATCTCTATGTTGAAAAATATGATATTTATAATGATCACAAGAGTTTGAAGTATATTTTCTCATAAAGAGAACTCAACATGAGTCAAGGGTGATGTCATGAACTACTCAAGGAATGTGATTTCACGATCTACTACCGCTCGGGGAAGGCAAATATGGTGGCAGATGATTTGAGAATAAAGGATCATGGAGTTTTGAAAAAGATGAGAATTGAATGGGATATTATTTTCATGGATCTAGTATAGATGGATATGGGAATCACCATGGAAGTTGAAACATCAATACTATTTCAGATGATTGCCAAACCTTCTTTAATATAAAGGATTAAGAGTTCTCATATATATAATGAAGAATTTCAAAAGATGATTAAAGATATGAATGATGGGAGATTGAGTGACTTTGTGTTTGAAGATGGAATTTTGAAATTTGGGAGGAGACTTTGTGTTTCCGATATCCCTGATCTAAAAAGGGAATTTTTGGATGATGATCATAGTTCAAATTTCTCTATACACCATGGGAGCACCAAAATGTATAGATATTTGAAGGAACAATTTTTGTGGGATAACATGAAGAGGGAGATTGCTGATTTTGTGTCAAGATTTATTGTTTGTCAACAAATGAATGCTGGAAGGAAATAGCCTAGAGGATTCATGAAACCACTTCCCAGACCTGAGTAGAAATGGGATTATATCATGAAGGACATTTTCATGGGACTACAAATGACTCCTAAAAGGAATGATGCAATATGGGTCATTCTTGATCATCTTACCAAGTCAACACATTTTCATGCTATAAGGGATGATTTACCACTTGAACTTCTAGAAATCATATATATTAATGATGCTATGAGACTTCATGGAGTTCCCCTATCGATTGTTTCTGATAATTATCTATTTTTTACTTCATGATTCTGGAAGAGTCTTTAGAAGGCAATGGATAATGAACTTCGTTTGAGAATGGCCTACCACCCTCAAACAGAAGGGCAATTAGAACAGACTATTCATACATTAAAAGACTGGTTGAGATCATTCTCACATGACTTTTAGGGTTTGTTGGTACAATATTTACCTCTGGTTGAATTTTCCTATAATAATAGCTTTCATTCAAGTATTCAGATGGAACCATATAATGCATTATACAGAAAGAGAAGTCACACACCAACCTATTGGGATGATGTTGGGGAAGGAAATCTTGTAGGCCCCGAACTAGTGGGGGAAACAATGGAAAAGGTTAAGGTAATTCAAAACCACATCAAAGCAGCTCAATGTTGGTAGAAGAGCTATGCCGATAACTGAAGGAAGGAATTGGAATATCAGGTAGGATATCATGTTTTCTTGAATGTATCTCCATGGAAAGGAGTTATACGTTTCATCAAGAAAGGTAAATTGAGTCCCAGGTACATTGGGCCTTTCGAAATTCTAGAACGAGTTGGGGTTGTTGCTAACCATTTGGAAATACCGCCAAGTCTCTCCAAACTTCATGATGTGTTCCACGTATCAGTATTGAGAATACACATTCCTGACCCAACACATGTACTCACCTATGAGGAATTTGAACTAGAACCCAATCTGTCTTATTGCGAAGAGCCTATCAGGATTCTTGATACGAGAAAAAAGTGTTTAGAAATTGGATGACTCGTCTGGTAAACGTCCTATGGAGAAACCATAAAATGGAAGAGGAAATGTGGGAAATCGAGGAATTAATGATGAATAATCACCCAAGTCTTTCCATGCGGTAGTATTCTATAATTTTCAAGGGTGAAATTATTTGAAGGAGGAGAGATGGTAACACCCCAAGCTTCCACGATACACTTCTCTTTGAATAATACAGTTATATGTGTTGTATGCAACTTCGAGTTCTAACACACACCACAACCAATCATACTAGTATTTATGAATAGTAATACCAACTTTTTGAAATTTTTAAAATTTTTCCATTCCAAATGGACTTCTTTTTTGGATTCGGAATATCAAAACTATCCTAAGGTGATTTTTTTTTATTTTTTTGAATACATTAAATTTTTGATGAATAATGATAAAAAATTGTGCTATAATTAAGAAACAAAATTTTAGTTAAATAATTATATATTTTATTTATATTTAATTCTTGTAAAAATAGATACATAATACCTATATAAGTTTAATTTAATTCATTGGTGTGATCTTAAAATAATTTTAGATATATAAAAATATTATTTTAATTTTCACCGTCTTTTACCCACCTCCTAGGAGAATTTGGAAAATCACATAAATATTAATTTAACCACTTCTGTGAGGGAAATTTAGAAAATATAAGTGAAATTGTTAATATCAAGGAGTAAAATGTGGTTCAATAGGATAAAAATAATTTTTGGTGAATAGTAACTTTTTACTTTTATTTATCACGGTTAAAAGTAAATAGGATAGTTAAAGGTAGAAATTATATTAATATTATGCTATCACATGTACTAATTCTATTGGACAAGTGTATCTCTACCAAGAAGAACCATAGGAATAAAATATTATCATTTAGGACAACATGGATTAGATTAGGAAATTGATTATTATTTAATTCCAAGAAGAGTTAAAAGAGTTAAAATCAAAGTTTAATTACTAAAACATTTTTAATATATGGTTATATATATGATAAATTAGATTATAAATATTTATTAGAAATATAATGATATTTCCAACATAATGGTATTTTATTTATAATTTTTGGACATTAAATTATTTAATTAATTTATGAAACACCGATGATGTAGTAAATACCTTATTAATGAAATAATAAAATAATTGATATTATAAGTACTCAAATAAATGTGATTTCAGACTTTTTAAAAATTAAACTAATTTTATAAGATAATATGACTTCTTGGTATTTATTTAATTATGTTTATTTGAAATAATCTTACTGTTATGATTTTTACAAAAATAAAATACCAAATAGTGTCAAAATTGACATAAAAGAGTTTTTAAAACAAATATTATATTATTAATTGATATTAAATTTCTAAAAATCAAAGGATCATCCAAGAGACCTTTAAATTGATATGTGTATCATTAATGACCACTTGGGGTTCTCATTTAAGTATATATTATGTTAATTATCTATATTATATAAAAAGACAAAGTGACATGGTAAATGTCATAATAATTAATGAAGAGTTAAACTAAAAGATAAGGATATTATAATGACCCAAAGCTATCTAAAATATATTAGTTGAAATTATTGATACCCATATACACTTTATACTTTGAATAATACACTTTGGATCCATTAGAAACCTAAAATAAATTTAATATAAGATAACACTTTGAATTTTTTCTAAAGAGGCCCTCCTCCTCCTTATAAAATGACACCACTTCTATCCAATTTATCACACCGTAAAAGCCTTTTGGATCGACAAAACTCTGCCCCAATATTCACTCACCTTCTTTCACTTCAACCTATTGGACTTAGTTTGATCAAAAAGCCACCCTAAGGAGCCCTTTTGATCAAATCAAAATGAAGAATCCAAATAAGAGGAAATGTTTTCACCACCAACTTTCAAGTTCCTTTCTTCTTCCACTTCTTATTTATTTGTTATTTAAATTAAAAAATAATAACTCCAGTATCTCCTATATATTGTGATGTTATTATAAATATTGTACAATTAATTCAGTATTCTATCCATTCTTTGAATTAAATGTCTCCTGACGTGCGTACATATAGCTTATCGTCACCACGTCGTGGTGTAATTGTTATTCAATAAATTATTATTTGGAAGGGTATAATATTGATGTGTAATTCTTGTAAATAATAAATATTAGATGATAATTATATTTTATATATGATACAATGCCCAATTATATATTATTTTAATATCAAAATAATGATATTGTCGCTCGTGCGTACGTACGGACAACCATCTCCGTGAACGCGATGAGATTAATTCACCATCGTATCCATTCAAGAGTAATATACATTTGATGGTTATAAAATATTTTTAAAGACTTAATACCATTCTAGATATGAATACAATACATCCTATACATAACAATCATGGCTTACGTAGTAAAGCATATAATGTAAAACTAATCAGTTAACAACAGAAACAACGATAATACAAACAAAGTAATGTTAAAACCTCATATATGATATTATATTAATGTACGTGATTCTTGTATAATTTAATAAAAATTATTTCACCATTATACATGAGTTTAACCTACCCTCAACCAAGGAAAAGTACAAGGTAAGAGTTTATTTCACTACATCTTCATTAACCAAGGTTGTTTATACATAATTATCTACTAGGACCTCTTTATCATCCACATCCATGTTTCTTAAAAATGTATTTCAAAACATTCTTACTATTTTATAGAATATAGACTAAATTCATTTATACCCTCGTTTTAATTATTGTAAGAATTTTATAATGGTATCTTTTTGTCGTTTTCCAAACAATGTCCTTTTTAACCTTTTCGACAGAATTAAGGTAAGAATGTAATTTTTAACTTATACGGTGACTGAGGATATTTTCCACTGATATAAAATCATTGAAGCTTCCCTTACAAGCTTATATGAATATTTTTAAATTAATTTTTTTCTTTTATAATAAGTTGAATTTTTATTTATTTAATAAAAGTGATATTTCTCTCCACTAGTTTATATTTCATCTATGTCAACATACTTTGATGGACTTTAAACTTATTTGACGTTGAATTATTATAAAAAACATCCATATTGTATTGAATGTTTTGTGATATGTTTGACTGTGGATATGTTAGTTTTATACCATCCATGGCTTATGGAGAATTTATTGACATTTCATATTTTCTTTTTAAAACGAATGTTTTTGTTAGGTTTAAAACTGTTCATATGAGGAATGCATTGGACTTAAAAAGTGACAGGTTGAGCCCGCTATAGCTCTTTGATGCATCAGTAGGTCTCATGAGACAAACTATTGTCTTCACACGATGCGTTTTCAAAATCATATTTGTAGTCTTCAAACGAGGCCTAGTCTACGTGGTTATTATAGTATAGCATTATGCATTGCATCATTATAATTGTGGTTATTGATATTGAACGTGATTATTCGACTAGTAGAAAATCCATGTGAATAAGTAAATGACATTATTTCATTTTATTTCTTCCATATTATGCTGATGATCAAGTTTAAAAGGATTTTGTTGAAGATATACATTGCCTTAAATATTTATTCTTATTTATGAATGTTTTTTCTATACTGTTATCCATACTTAGCATCTGAGGTCATCCCTTTCAATGTATTTATTTTCCCAGGATGTGAAAAAGTATTTTATGAATGACCTGCAGGGACAGAATGAGGAGATGTGAAGACAACATGTTGTTGTAGTTTTTTTATGATGTAATTGTAATACTTATGAATATATATAGTGTTTCCAAGACTACTAAACTAATCGGTCTTTCGAGTCATGATCTTTTGTGATCACGCCAATGTTATGTAATAATGCATCAACTCTGTGTAACATGGGTCGGGGCGTTAAAAACCACCACTTTAGCATCGATTCTCCAACTCCATTATCAACAATTTGTGAAATTCAAGCCACATCCATGAACCAGTATTTGATCCATGTACCTCTCCACTAGATCTTGAATTCCTTTACCACTACACAAAGATATTTTTTTATTTTGGTTATGATAATTTTTTTAATTTTTATTTAGAAACATATAATTTTTTAAAAAATATAATTATATAATTATGTTTAAATAAATTTACAAAATATATGTTTATGTGTGTGATATATATACATATATTTATATTTATAAAAATAAATTATATATTATATTCATTTACATATTCTTGAATACAATAAAATAATACATATTTTATTAATATAGAAATATATGTGTATATAAAATTATGTATATATTTACATTACTATATATATATTTATATGGTATAAAATGGCCCTATATAGTTTTAAATACATTTGTAAAAAATGTATTTATTTACATATAATTATATATACATATACAGACACATTTTTATATCAGTTATTACAGGTTAATGTATAGAAATTACTTCTATAGATGGGGTGAACTCAAATGCTCTGTAAGGGAAAACAAGGGATAGATGTAAGAATAATCAAGTGTGTTGATCCCACTAGATGATTGTTGAATTTTTCCTATGATTGCTGTTTTAATAATCAAAAATCATCGTTACGTAATCCGGTTGGATTTCTGATATTCATAATCACAATATATTATTGAATCTGTTTATATCAGTTGGATAATGTTTTTATCTGTGCTTGTTATTGATTTACAAGTATTCTGGAAGTCTTCTGGATCAAACAGACACTTTGTGTTTTGTTAAGGGAATTGTCGCACCGATCCAAATCAAAAGCGAACGGTCGCACTGATCTATATCAATGGTGAACAGATGCACTGATCCATATAAAAGGTAAACAGCTGCACTGATCCATATCAAAAGTGAACGGTCGCACTGATCCATATCAAAAGTGAGCGGTCGCACCGATCCATACCAAAAGTGAACGGTCGCACCGATCCACATCAAAAGATAACAGTCTCACCGAAGATGTCTCACCGATGCTGATCAAGTGAGTCACCAATCATGACACACCGATGCTGATCAAATGAGTCACCGATCATGACACACCGATGATGATCAAATGAGTCATCGATCAAGACACACTAATTCTGATCAAATGAGTCACCGATCATGACACACCGATGCTGATCAAATGAGTCACCGATCATGACACATCGATGCTGATCAAATGAGTCACTGATCATGACACACTGATGCTGATCATCTGAGTCACCTATCAGGACACAACGATGTCTATCCACCAATGCTGATGCTGATGACCTACCGATAACATGACTCACCGATTGTCATAAAAAACTTTTTGAATTTATTTTTCTTTATTTAATCTAACCAACGATCATATTAGGTATATTTTAATGCTCTGTCATTTATTTAATTAAGGTTGTTGGATGTCAGGGAACCGTACCTCGTACCTGCAAAAAGAAATCATTTCTTTTGCTGGAACGCATGCCATAAATACAAGAAGTACATGTTGTTGCACAGAGATCACAAGACACATATGAGTGCAAAGAGTGGTGGATGAGATAGTTGTAGAAGACACAGAATCTCATACACACTCAATCTTACTCAAGAAGAGTTCTATACATTCACGAGGACATTGAAGAACTTCATTGACTACATTTTTCACCATCTCTGAACCTGGATTCCAAGCAGACGACACTCTGTTTTTTCAGACAAAAACCAGAAGAGGACTTAGGGCCATTTCTGATCAAACTCACGGAGTCTAAAGCTTCACTGCAATCACTGAAGCCATTTCTAAACTCTACATCTCTACTCTGTGATTCATTATTTTACATTTTGAGCAGTGTGTGTTATCTTCTGTATTTGACACACACACTGTCTCTTGTAATTTCACTATGGGATCTGTTAATCCTCACTCAAACTCTTACATCTTTTATTTCCCACTACTATAGTGGTAGAGGTCGTGTGTGACCTGGACTGCTGGTTGCTGTTGTTTTGTTTCCCATGGATAACAGTGGTAGAGGTCTTGGACCTGGACCGTTGTATACTTTTTTAATCCCTGATCCAGGGTGTGGATCACTTTTTTATTATGTTTTGAGAGGACTAAGTCTCATATGTGTCTTAACCTCTTGGATAAATCTGTTGTGCTTATTTATTTTTCAAAGTTATTTTTAATCCGATGGTAATTACTGTAAAACCAAAACTGTTTTAAAGTCACTTTGATAATTAAACTTATAAGTTTTTATATTAGTTGTAAATCAGTAAGTTAGTTTCAAAAGTTATGAAACTCATCTGATTTGATTAACTGGGAATTAATAAATCATTTGAGAACCTAACAGAACCTTTACTTTGATATAAATTCACCACAGTTTAATTCAGTATTTTATTTGGGGGTTTTGAAGAAAAATTTTTTAAACAGAAATTTTAATTGGAACACAATTCACCCCCCCCCACTTGAGTATCCACCCCGACCAACATTTGGTATGAGAGGATTTAAAATATTTTCTAATGTACTCTGTTTTTCAACTATGATTTTAGTTGTATTTTAATGTTCTTAAAATTTTTGTTATTTCTAAATTTTTATCTCTTTAAAATCATTGCTTTATGGAAGTTATCATGGATTATATACATGAAGGTGTTGCTACCAACAGACCACCCTTTTTCAATGGCACTAACTATGCTCAGTGGAAAATCAAGATGAAAATTCATTTAGAGAGCATGAGTTTTGATATTTGGACTTCTATAGAATCAGAATATAAAATTACTACTACTGTTAGATCTACTTGGAATAAAGCTACTTAGGCTGCCTACAATAATAATTTCAAAGCTATGAATTCCTTGTACTGTGCTTTAGGTGATGAGGAATTTAATAGAATATCTGCCTGTAAAACTGCTTATGAAATTTGGGATACCTTAGTTGTTTCCCATGAAGGAACAACTAATGTTAAGGAAATGAGATTGAATACTTATAATATTAAGTGTGATAATTTTAAGATGAAGCCTGATGAACTCATTTCTGACATGTATCTCAGGTTTAATGAAATTGTCAACATAATGATTTCTCTGGGAAATGATTTTCCATCAAAGGAACAAAATATGAGTATTTTGAGATGTCTACCTGCAAGATGGAGATGATCTTTTGTCTCAATTAGAGAATCATGTGATATTGGTGAACTGCCATTTAAGGAACTAATTGTAATGTTGATGATGTATGAAGAGGAACTCAAGGTTAAAAAATAAGAAGAAGATGAACCTAGAACTAAGTCAGCTGCTTTCATGGCTTCAACTTCAAAGAACAAGGACAAGGAGAAACTTCAAACTATAAACGAGAGTTCAAGCTATGAAAGAAGTGAAAGTTCTTCTGATTGTGATGGTGAGATGGCTCAAATTTCCATAATGTTTAAGAAGTTTTATAATAAGAAGAAGTTTTTCAGAAAATCAAATTAAAAAGGTATGTATGACAACAAGGGACATTGGAAAAATGATTGGAATAAATCTGACAAATCAAATGAAGTAGTCTGCTATGAGTACAAAAGAAAGGGACACATAAAATCAGACTGTCCAAAGTTGAAATACAAGAAGATGTATGAATACTTGGACAATTTGTTTAAGAAAGCCATGAAGGCTACCAGGAGTGCTTCTGAGGATAGCTCCACTAAATCTGAAGTTTCTGAAACTGAACACAGAAATAAGGAAAACATGTGTTTTCTGACAAACAATTCTGAGGTAGTAGCTGAAACTCCTGCTTTAAATTCATATTATTCTGAAGATGATACTGACTCTAATAACATGTCAAAATCTTAACTATTTGAATATAGTGATATGTTAGAAGAAACCTGTAATGAGCTTAAAGAAAAATAAAAAGGTTTAAAGAAACAGTATGCTTTATCTGTTAAACATAAATCTGATCTTGATATTGAAATGGAAAAGAATGATCAGTATCTTAAAGAAATCACTGAACAAAAATTATATAATAAGCATCACAAGAATGACTTAGAGAAATTTACCAATGGAAAAGATACTCTTAGTCAGATTCTAGGTAAGAAAATAGAACCTAGATATACTACTGGTATAGGATACCAACCATGACAGAGAAAAATTACCAAAACTAGATTCATTCATAAATATGGACAGAATGTAGCTAGTTCTAGAACCTCATATTCTTCAACTAGTTATATTCATTGTTATGGATCTCATAATGTTTCACTTTCAAAATATTTTGACTCTGGAATTATTATGAGACCCATTAGACAAATATCAGTACCTAAAGATTTATTGGCTAACTAGTCTAGACACATGAAGATTTGGTACCAAAATCATTTCCTATTTAAATTAGTTTTGTAGGGAACTTTCTTAAAGAGCTCCTACAAAAAGACTTGGTATTTGGACAGTGGATGTTCAAGACATATGTCATGAGACTTCTCATGCTTCAAGAGTTTAGTAAATTTTGATCGAGGCTTTGTCACTTTTGGTGATAACTCAAAAGGAAAAATCACCAGCTTAGGCTATATTGGTAACACTGAATCAATATTAATTTCTAATGTTTTATTTGTTGATGTACTTAAATACAATTTTGTTAAGTAATTCTCAGTTTTGTGATGATGATTTTTATTTTAAATTTGAAAACTATTATTGCAATGTTTTTAATTCTAATTTTTTTTAGTGTTTTCTACATTTAGAAATGATAATGTTTATGTTGTTGATTTAAATTCTTTATCTAAGCAGAATATTACTTGTTTAAATTCTTTTCATAAAGAGTCATGACTTTGACACAGATGATTAGGACACTGCAATGTGCATTCACTTAGAAAACATGCTAGGAAGAACAGAGTTAGAGACCAACCCAAACAAGAATTTCCAACATACAAAGATTGTAATCCATATCAAAAGGGAAAGCAACATAAAGTTTCTTTTAAATCAAAGAAATAAGTTTCGACTTCTCATCCTCTCGAGTTGGTTCACATGGATTTATTTGGACCTTCTACTGTTTCTAGTTTAAATGGGAAGCACTATGTCTATGTTCTTGTAGATGACTTTTCTAGATATACTTGGGTGTATTTTCAAGCTCACAAAAATGAAGCTTGTTCTTTATTTGTAAAATATTCCATGTCTGTAGAAAACCTTAGTGGACTTAAAATTAAAACCCTAAGAAGTGATCATTGTCATGAGTTTGAAAATCATGAGTTTGAATCTTACTGCTCACATAGTGGCTATAGTCACAATTTCTCTACCCCTAGGACACCCCATAGAATGGTGTTTTAGAAAGAAGTAATAGAACCCTACAATAAATTTCAAGGACTATGCTTAATGAGTATGACCTACTTATTTATTTTTGGGCTGAAGCTGTAAATACAGCTTGTTATGTTATTAATAGAGTCTTGATCAGACCTGTTCATAAGAGGACCCCTTATGAGTTGTGGAACTATAGGAATCCTAAGGTTTACTACTTCATAGTTTTTGGCTTCGAATTCTTTATTATTAATACTAAATATAATCTTGACAAATTTGCATCCAAGTGTGATGAAGGAATTTTCCTAGGTTACTCTATTTCTAGTAAAGCCTATAGAGTTTTCAATAAGAGAACCAAATGTGTGGACGAATCTGTTCACATCAAATTTGATGAAACTGATCCACATGAACCTAAGACCTCTCTTGAAAATCATGAATATGTTCTCCCTATTTTGAACCTTAATGATAAATACAGTGGACCTTTAGTCAAAACATCCAGTTCTGGAAATTTTGCAGAACCTTTTTCTGTTGAACCTCAACCTGTAGATGAATCTAAAATATCTAGCCCTACCTTTTCAAGACCAACTATAATTCTAAAAAACTATCATTTAGATGATGTTTTAGGTAATTTAGATAGAGGAACACAAACTAGAGCTTCTCTAATAAATCAGGTTGAACATCATGATTTTCTTTCACAGTTAGAACCTAAAAATATCAATGATGCTATCAATGATGAATTCTGGGTAATGGCTATGCAAGAAGAACTAAATCAATTTGAAAGAAACAATGTCCGGAAATTAGTAGAAAGGCCTAAGACACTTTGACCAAAGGCAAAAAATGGGTGTTTTGAAACAAAGTTGATGAATATGGAAACATCATTAGAAAAAAATCTAGGCCAGTTGCACAAGATTACAATCAAGAAGAAGGAATTTATTATGAGGAAACCTTTGCTCCTGTAGCTATATTAGAGTTTATTACGATCATACATGCATATACATCACATCTGAATTTCATGTTATATCAAATTGATGTGAAAAGTTCTTTTTTAAATGGTTTTATTGTTGAAGATGTTTTTGTAGAACAACCACCTGGTTTCTCAAGTCATCATTTTCAAAATCATGTTTTTAAACATTCTAAAGCTTTATATGGTTTAAAAAAATCTCCAAGATCTTGGTATGAAATACTTTCAAACTTTCTTATTTCAACATCTATGTTGATGATATTATTTTTGGATCTTCTAAAAATTCTTTATGTACTGTTTTTTCAAAGGTTATGCAGAATGAGTTTGAAATGAGCTTAGTGGGAGAGCTTAATTATTTTATTGGATTTCAAATCCTTCAAAATAAAGATGGTATTATTCTAAATCAAATTAAATATACTATGGATTTATTAAAACGTTTTTGTTTTGATAGTATTAAGGAATGTGATATACTTATGAGTACTACCTGTAAATTGGATGTTGATGAAACTGGGAAACTAGTTGATCAAACCAATTACAGAGGTATGGATGGGGGTTTACTTTATCTTACATCTAGTCGACCAGATATTATGTTTAGTGTGTGTATGTGTGCTAGATTCCAGGTTAATCCTAAAGAATCACACTTACTGGCTGTTAAAATAATTTTTAAATATCTTATGTATACTGGGAATTTAGGTTTGTTTTATCCAAAAGGAAAATCATTTGACCTAACTAGTTATTCATATGCTGACTTTGCTGGATGTAAGTTAGATAGGAAGAGCACATCTGGAACATTTCATTTACTTGGAGAAAATACATATTATAATGGTGTAGTAAGAAATAGAACTCAGTTGAATTGTCTACTTCTAAAGAAGAATATATAGCTACTGGTAGTTGATGTTCATAGATTCTGTGGATGAAACAAACTTTATTATAATATGGATTTGATTATAAATTTTTTTCAATTAACTCTGACAACACTAGTAAGATCAACATATCTATGAACCCTGTGTCTCACTCAAGGACTAAGCACATTGATTTCATACATCACTTTCTATGAGATCATTATCAGAATGGTGATATTTATCTAGAATTTATTAGTTATGAGCATCAATTAGCTGATATTTTTACAAAGCCTTTATGCTTCGAAAGAATGAATTTTATTAAACAATAGGTCTGTATAATCGATCTGTGAAACTGATCTGTGAAACCGATATGTGAAACTGATCTATGAAACAGATCTGTGAAACCGATCTGTGAAACCGATCTGTGAAACTTATCTTTGAAAACGACCTGTGAAACCGATCTGTGAAACGGATCTGTGAAACTGATCTGTGAAACCAATCTGTGAAACTGATATGTGAAAGCGATATGTGAAATCGTTCTGTGAAACTAATCTATGAAACTGATCTGTGAAACTGATCTGGGAAACTGATCTGTGAAACCGATCTGTGAAACCGATATGTGAAACCGATCTGTGAAAACGATCAATCAAACCGTTCTATCTTTCCATTACTTTTTATATGTTGTAATTAAATAATTATTTTTAACTTTTTTATAGGAACACTAAATGATGAAAAAATGATACGCGGCTATTTCTATTTCCCCAAACCATCGACCATTCATTTCTTGCCAACCCTTATATCCTCTCTTCTCCTCCACTTCGAACCTTTGAACTCCTGTATTCCCCAGAATCTTCAAATGGATAAGAAAAAGAGACCAATCAAAGGATCAGACAGTCATGTACCTTCAATGCATGCTCTACTAAAAGATCAGTAAATCCGAACATAGAAACTCGAATTGTTGCTGTAGAAAAGGAAGTCAGTTCTGCCTGGCTTTTGACAAGTCGCTGTTGTTACAAGTTTTAGAATTGCAAGGATGGAAAGCCTGGTTCTCAAATAACACTCGTGTATACTACCAAAAGTTAGTGCATTAGATTTATTTAAATCTGAAAGATACTTTAGATGGTGTAGAGGCTGCCAAAATGTCTTCTCTAGTGAAAGGAAATAAAATATTTTTTTCATCTAAACAATGGGTTTAATGATTAAATGTACCACATGAGGGTCGGTATGGGGATTATGCTGGAAACATTCCTCCAACCGCTGAATAATTCTCTTATGAGTTAGCTTTAGATCTTTTGACTGGAAAAAGAGATTCAAGTAAAATCACATCCACAGAGTTGGATGGTGAATTTAGACCTCTCTTTAAGTTTATTCAGCACCAAATTTTCCCTAGGAAAGGAGATTTTGCTGTTGTAAAATACCAGGATATTTTAATATTGTTTTTACTAATGACCCATGAGAAGATCAATTTGTGTAGATATCTAATGGTGCACATAGCTGGAATGGTGAAACCTTCTAAGAAAGCCACGACCCTGTTCTATTCCAATATGATCTCTGAGATGTTAAAGAATCTGGAATGTGTTGATAAAGCTGATGAGATAGCTGAATCTGATAGCACTTTCTGTTTTATCAAAGATATTTTTAAAAGGATGAAAATAAATTAGAACCCATTGAAAAATGATGGGTTGCTGATGAGGACATTTTGTATGAATCCTACAACCCGACTGATCATGGAAGGAGGCTGAAGGGTTTGAGAGACCCTGGTTTGAAATTAGATGAGGAGCCAATTTATTCTGATGATGAGGAAGAAGTATATATTGAAATGAATAAGGACACTGAAGAGGATGGTAAACAAGGGATGGAAGAAGCTGAAACAGATGAAGGAAGTATGTCTCCTCCTGATGATATGGGTGACCCTGATACTGTGAGCCCTAATAAATGAATAGACTTTGGACCTGCTAGTCCTCCTTTAGACTTACCTGAATTAGAACCAGTTCTTGGTGATGAGGAGGCTATTGACCCTGATGTATCTGATAGTGAAGATTCTGTGGATAATGGTATTGAGAATGGAGATGATGATGATGATGATGTTGGTGATAACCGACCAGTGGATGGTCTTGTTGTACCTCCAATAGAACTACATCAAACTGTGCAAGAAACAAATACCAGTGGCAAGAGAGATTCTCTAGAAATTAGTGGAAAAGCAAGTTATGATAAACTGAAATATACTCTATGTGCTAGTGTCTAGGATTATTACCCTGATTTTTCTATTCTCGGTTTAGAGTATTCTGAAGAAGAAGAGGAAGAATTAGAATCTACTATGGTTGTGAAAAAAATCCAACCAGTTGAGGCAAGGTCTGCTCATGTTTTTGATGCTGCAGATGTTCATCTACCTAGTTCTACTATCTCTCAGTCTGATTTTGATATGTTCAAAATTGGGTTGCTTGCTGCTGTGAAGGATATTGTCAGAGAAGAAATTTAAAATGCTCTTACTCAAGCTTTTATGCATGTTTTTAAATATTCGTTGGAAGCCTTTTCAACAAGAGTATCAAATGTTATTAAACCATACATGGCCAATACTGGTGAGTTTATTGACAGGAACATAGCCTCTATAAATCAGACTCTGAAGGAACTAAAATATGACTTAGTTTCTTTATCAAACTAATTTAGATCAACCATCTCTGGTATGATGGAAGTGTTGAAGAATCTGATTGAACATCTTAAAAAGTCTGATCTGAGGAAGTTGAAAGCGGAGATAACTCAGATAGTTGCTCAAGCCAGTACAGCCAAAGTAACCATGATCACTACTCGTGAGCTAGAGGCTCTAAGGTAGATTGTGATGAATTGGCGGTAATTAGACACGTTATTGATTTGGACTCGTTGAGGAAGATGAAGGAGCACAATGATCACATTCATAATATGGTAAAAGTATATTCCATAGATGCCAATAAATCTCAGAAAGAGATCAACGAAAATGTTGATCATTTATTTTCAAAGATTTATACCAAGCATGAGATGACTCCGAAATTCAAGGTGTTGGCTGATAATCTGAAACTACCTCCTGTCACTCAAGCCTTCAACACTCAAGTTCGTTAGTTGCAAGATTTTACTCCTACCATGGAATGGTTCATGGAGAATAAGGATGATTTTGAGAAGGCTTTGTATTATGGTGCCGAAGTTATTTAGGATTTCATAAATCTTTTGAAACCTTATCTGAATGAACAAGCCACCTCCATTGTGCTTCCTACTGTTGAACCTCACAGTGCCTCTAATGTTTCTCCAAATCAGATCTATGTTGCTCAATCTCTATCTCAACTATTGCCAGTTCTTCCGCAATCTTCTCAACCAGCTACTACTGCTCTAGAGAAAATCTCTGAGGCATCCTCGCCTCCACCTTCCAGAGTCATCTTACCACCTTTTCAAATTCGCCCAGTTCATCCTACCTTCAATCCCTCCAACGTACCCACCATTGATCCTTCTAACAATAGAAAATCCCCGTTATATCCCAATAAATAATTGTGTCTTGTTGTTGATTGGGTGACCACTGTTCTGTTTTTACTCTGATGTACTTTAACAAAATTTTTTCTCTCTCTATTCTCTATGATGCCTTATTATAATATCATCTTTATATGTTTTCCCTCCTTTTTGATTATCCCAAAGGGGGAGATTTATATCCAAGGGGGAAAAATATATCTATGTGGGAGAAACATTTATATATATGTGGGAGAAGCATTTATAGGGGAGAAACATGTATTTCTTTAGGGATAAACATTTATATCTATGGGGGAGAAACATACTATGACAGGGGGCACAATGTTTATATAAATATACAAAGGCATAATTTCAGGGGGAGATTAATATCTCATTGTTTATATCTCATTTTTTTTATTCTTATTATGCCATTTCACTATTATTGATGCTATATTATTTTTATTTATGACTAAGATTTGTAATTATCAAAAAGGTGGATATTTTTGAGCCCTCTGGAAGATTGTTGAATTCATCCTATGATTGATATTTTAATAATCACAAATCATTGTTTCTTAATCCGGTTGGATTTCTCATATATATAATCAGAATCGTTTAGTGAATCTGTTTATATTGGTTGGATCATGTTTTTATCTGTGCTTGTTATTGATTTAAAAGTATTCTGGAAGACTTCTGGATCAAGCAGACACTTTATGTTATGTTAAGTGAACGGTCGCACTGATCCATATCAAAAGTGAACCGTCACACCGATCCATATCAAATGTGAACGGACGCACTGATCGATATCAAATGTGAACGATTGCACCGATACATATCAAATGTGAAGGGTCGCACCGATCCATATCAAAAGTGAACGGTCGCACTGATCCATATCAAAAGTGAACGGTCGCACCGATCTATATCAAAAGAGAGTGGTCTCACCGAATATGTCTCACCGATGCTGATCAAATGAGTCAGCGATCATGACACATCGATGCTGATCAATGAGTCACCGATCATGACACACCGATGTTGATCAAATGAGTCACCGATCATGACACACCGATGCTGATCAAATGAGTCACTGATCATGACACATCGATGCTGATCAAATGAGTCACCGATCATGACACACTGATGCTGATCAAATGAGTCACCGATCCTGACACACTGATGCTGATCAAATGAGTCACCAATCATGACATACCGATGCTGATCATCTGAGTCACCGATAAGGACACACAGATGTCTAGCCACTGATGTTGATGCTGATGACCTACCGATCACTTGACTCACCGATAGTCATAAACATTTGTTTGAATTTCTTTATCTTTATTTAATCTAACCAACGGTCATATAATGTATATTTTAATTCTATGTCATTTATTTGATGAAGGTTGTTGGATGTCAAAGAACTGTACCTCGTACCTGCAAAAGAAATCATTTCTTTTGCTGGAGCTCATGCCATAAATACAAGAAGTCCCTGTTGGTGCAAAGAGATAAAAAACACACATGAGTGCAATGAGTGGTGTATGAGATAGTTGCAGAAGACACAGAAGCTCATACACAATCATTCTTACTAATGAAGAGTTTTGTACATTCACGAGGACATTGAAGAACTTCATCGACTACATTTTTCACCATCTCTGAACCTGGATGCCAAGCAGATGACACTCTATTTTTCAGTCAAAAACCAGAAGAGGACTCAGAACCATTTCTGAACAAAATCAAGGATTCCAATGCTTCACTACAATCACTAGAGCCATTTCTAATCTCTACATCTCGGTTTTGTGATTCATTATTTTACATTTCGAGCAGTGTTTGTTATCTACTGTATTTGACACACACACGGTCTCCTGTACTTTCACTGGAAGATCTGTAAATCCTCAATCAAACTCTTATAACCTTTATTTCCCACTAGGATAGTGGTAGAGGTCGTGTGTGACCTGGATAGCAGGTTGAAGTTATTTTGTTTCCCACAGAGAACAGTGGTATAGATCTTAGACCTGGACAGTTGTATACTTATGTAATCCTCGATCCAGGGTGTGGATAACTTTTTTATAAAGTTTTGAGAGGACTAAGTCTTAGCATGAGACTTAACCTCTTGGTTAAATTTGCTGTGATTATTTATTTGTCAAAGTTATTTCTATTCTACTGCTAATTACTTAAAAACCAAAAATGATTTAAAGTCACTTTGATAATTAAACTCACAATTGTTTATATTATTTGTAAATCAGTAAGTTAGTTTCAAAAGTTAATCAATTCTTTGGATTTGATTAACTGTGAAATAATCAATCCTTAGAGAACCTAACAGAACCTTTAAATTGATATAAATTCACTATAGTTTAATTCAGTATTTTATTTGGGGGTTTTAAGAAAATGTTTTTAAACATAAATTTTAACTGGAACTCAATTCACCCCCCTCTTGAGTATCCAATCTGACCAACAAAGTGCATAAGAGTATGAGAATATGATAATGAAAATAGGAGATTTTACCCTGAAAATCAATGATCATAAAAATGAATCATGGAATAAAGCTTGGAAGTTCATATAAAATGAATAATAAGGAAATAAATAACCTAATACAAGAATGAATAACATCGGAATGAAACATGAAATTATGGTTGACACATAAGCATATAATGATTTATATAGTAGCTAGGGAATCACATATAATACAATCATAATAGTATGGTTTCACTCCACATAAAATCATAGTAGTCATAGTTCAATCCCATGTAAATCCTTGTAGAATGTCTTCACACTTCATATTATCATCGATGTAATGTCTCTCTCCCATGGCCATATTAGGAGCCTTAGTTTACTTTTTATACCATCTTGGATATCATGGATCACTCATATAGCCATCGTAGTAGTCAAGGTTCATTCCCAAGATCATATTACTATATCGAATGGGATATACATCTATACCAATGGAATTAAGTGGCTATTATAAAAATTTAATTATATCACACCCTTATATAATTGATAAGTTTCATAAACATAAACATAACCCATCAAATGAAGTGGGTTTTATAGGAATATGACCCATTAATGTAAACGGGTTCCATAAAAATCATTATATAAAAACCTTATCCATTATTACAATGAACATAATTGGAAGCATTGATGAAATTCTCCATAAATGCATTAGTGACAACAATTGATGTTTTCGTATATGGTAAATAATTTTGAATTATCATTGAAAAATATTTTTTATGGGAAATATTTTTTCTTATTTGAAATAATTATATTTATAACATAAATTTTTTTGAAAAAATATGTCATTGAAAATATAGATGAAAATATATAATAGAATTTTTGAAAAAAAACCATTTTTCCTAGAAACTGATCTTCATAAAATGTTTAAAAAAATTGAAATCATTTTCAAAAACATGGTTTTATATTACAATAGATTTCTAATAGAAGAGATAAGAGGACATATTTTACATAAAACATCTATATTATGTACAAGATAGTCAAAAAATGATACATATACAATAGGATATCTATAATAAATATAGATTAATGATTCTCATGAGTGTTCATTAATGATGGATCATAATATTTAATCAATGATGCATAATCATTAACATTCTCCAAGGAGATGACATTATTAAAAAACCCTTTACCACATCATTACCTAAGACTATAATTTTCATGTGGTAAATAGAAATTACAAGAAGATTATATTATCACAAAAACAATGTGATTTAGGATATAACACAAAATTATATATATATCATAAAATATATAATTTTTCTAATAATACATGAGTCTAAATAAATGTAATTAGCGACAAAAACGTTTCTTACCAATTAGGTATCATTTTAAAATTTTACCCACGAAATAATGGTATTAAATGTATATATTTATCAAAATAAATTTATGTAAAAATATATATAATATAGTCATGGGATGTTCATAGACCACCCAAATGGAAGGAGTGGTTAACATAACAAGTCTCTAAGAAAATAGAAAGTGAGAAGAAATCCCTTTAACATTGTTGCTGACTATCATCATACTAACTCAAAACACAGATATAATAATTATAAATCTATCATAAATATTTTAAATAAATATATAATTACATATAATACCTTATATGTTTATATTTTGACCTTATATTACCCATTTTTTAATGATCCTATGTTTGGGTTTCACTTCAGGTAATATTAACTTTGTTCATCCCATGTGTCTAAATTTGTTATATTGTTAGACATTATAATTATTTCACGATTCCATAAAATAAAAAATGATATATATATAAATTATATTAAGTATATATTTTTATTATAATAATATATAGAATATAGAAGCATGAAATGGAATACACTATTGATGGAGATGGTAAGTCGTGTGTACGCATGAGAAATGTTTCCATTTTATTTTTGTATTGAATGAATGTAAATGATATATATATATATATATGAGTATATAATTATTACGTAGAATTATTATATAATAAATATAATATAATTTTACAAAACCAAATATTAATGAATTTTATTTGGTGTGTGAACTAATCACATCGCTTTGAGGGGGTGATAGTCCATACAATATCAAATTAGATTATTGTATTAACACCATATAGAATGTAAAATTGTATGTGTTATAAAATGGAAAACACAAGTTTAAATAAATACATATAATTTATAATATATATATATATTGGGTGTCCATCATATTTTCCACCATGATAGGAGGTCAAGAAAAAATGAACATTCATCATTTTGTGAGGTAGTAGATCATCGTACACATAAAAAGTATGTTTGTTACCCATTATATGGAGGTGTCTGTATGTTTAGGTTGATACCATAGGAGAAAAAATCCTTTTATATTTATTTTGTTGGTTATAAGTACACTAATGGAATAAAGAGATTGTATCAATGGAGAATTAAAATAAAAGAATGGACTCGAGAGAAGAAGTAACCACTTAAAAAGGTATCTCCTTTTGGTTTGTTTTGAACATATTCCATAGATTTTATTCTACCAAAGCTAATCCCTATAATAGGAAAAGAGTATTTCAAGGAAGTTTATTGTAATGTGATGGAAAATATTATTTTTATTGAGAGGTATGAAGATGTGGGGGAGTTGGTGGGTTTTATAGGGAAGGAAAATAACTCACATGGAATATTTAAAAAAAAGATAGTTAAAAACATGTTATTACCTACCAAATTTCATATAAAATGAATGGAATAAATAACAAAATGTTTATGGAAGAAATGTGGACAACCAATGGTTTTTGGGAAATTGGCTAGATTTGTTGGGCCCTTAATTTTTAGCTTTTGTACCTAATTAAGTTTAATATTACCTTATACGCCATTATTAATTTAAATAACTAGAACAAATAATTTTGGTCAAAAATGTAAATGGTATTATTAGAATCTATATATTTTACTGAATAACATATTTTATATCAATTTATAGAAAATTAAATCATTGAATATGATAAATTAAAATTAATGATAATCAGGCAGGCCGAACAAAAAAAACAGGATTTTAAAGTAGAAAAATGATCAAAGGACTGATAAGTTTTTCTTATCAATTATAGAGTAAAATTGATTATACCAAATTAAATTAAATTAATTGAGGTAATATTTATCTGTTTTACCATTACGAAAATTTATTATCTCATTTGACATTAATAATTAATTTATATAGAATGTTCTTAACTATGAATTAGTACTTTTAGTAATAAAAAAATGATGTTTCATAGAAAAATACCAAAAATTCACCATAAGATATATTTGAAATAATAAATTAAAAAATTAATTTTATTTTTTCAATTTTAATTTGAAAATGTATCTAAAATTAATTTTATTATTTATCACAAAAAGTAATTTAAATATGAATATTTGAGAAAAAAATATTTTCAAACATAAATAACTTTACCAACAAGCATATCATTCATTATAAATTTGTTTTATTTACATAAAACAATTATAAAAAATATTTGAAAATTAGTTATTACAATTTATATTAATATTTTAATGGATATGTTTAACTATAAAATTTAAATAATTATATCATAAAAACGATGTTTCGTAGAATCGTTTTGGTGTGTGTGAAGACTAATAATTAGGTGTTTCTTATATCATACACCAAGTCAATGATGTATGTAATTTTTCACCAAGTTGGTGATGTGTGTATGATACCCCAAGCCATTTTTGTGTGTAACATACATTGATTTTGTGGCATGTGAAAGGAATATTTGAATTATTGTAAAGCAAAACAGACGTGAATATTTAATTTATTCAAAAAAAGGTCCATAAAAACTCAAGGTGTTACATTATTCCCCATTAAAATGAATTTATATCTAAAAATTCACTACACAGTTAAATCATAATAAGTATAGTTTTTCTTCATCATATCCACATGTTCCCACAAATCTTCCCCTAACTGTTGATTTCTCAAAAAAAATTGACCATGTCAGTTGTCATGTTTCATTGAACATTCTCTCTTATGTCTAGAATTTCAACTGTCTATTCATAGTTTAATAGACCCTACTCCAATGGTATAACCTCTAGGATCATACATATGAGGGTAATGTATGTACATCCTCAATAGATATACATGGAACACTACGTGGAATTGATATTGACTTAGAGGAAGTGTTAAGAGATATGCCATTGTACCGATATGATCAATAATATCAATGTGATCAATATTCCATGGGATTATATTCCATTTCATCATCAATAACACATATTTATAATACAATGAGATTCAAAGAAACAACTATTCCTCAATTGTAAATCCTATATCACATAAAAAGTTATTAGGATATATAGTCTTCTGACATTGAGCTATATTAATTTGTTGCTAAATGGTTCTATCAATCTCAACCATTTCATTATCTATATATTACCAAACAAATTTCTTTTTCCAAATTCATCCTATCACATTAATGATCTAAAATTCTTACCATATAGGGATTCATAAGGTTCCATGATAATTTTTGACATGAAAGATACTATTTTATAAAAAATCAACTAGATTAACGTGTTTTTCCATACCACCATAAAATCAAGAGATCGGGGTCTCAAAATATTCTAAAGGGTTTGAATCAATCATCTAGACGAACAATCCATTTCCCGGTGAAATGTAATAATAAAACTCAATTTTATATAATTTTTATTGATTAATAGTTTGGATGAACATTTAGGAAATCCTAAGATATCAATCTAATATAATTGAGTATGGAAGTCCATAAAACCTTAACACATCATTAATATACATCCTGGAATTTTTATCCCTAGAGAAGTCTTATATATTTTCTATAATGTTTGTTGACATATTACGGAGATTTACAACCACCATCATCTCATTAATCCCTGTAGAGTTTTTTGGTAATCAAATGAAAAAATTCATAGTGATGACATATCATTTATATTATGTCATTTTTAATTGATGTAAAAGACCCATTAAATTTGCTTCTTTAATCCTTAATGTGTAGGAATACCAATAATAATCATACAAAAATATATAATATATCTTTTCATTCCATACCACCAGAAGTATTCTTCAATTTACATATTCATATTCACATATCTAGGATGATTATTAAAAGAAGTATTGTGATATTACTCTAACAATTCTTTTAAAACATGTATGAAAGGAACACATAACCGGTTATTAAACCATATCATTCCATCTTGATCAAGGTTAAACCCATGAACATTTATATCATTATTTTATAACGCTTCGTCATCATTTTTTCCTCCATAATATTCACTTGGACATAGGGTTCAACATTCATTTTCCAAAGATATGATTTTTCCCATTCTTTAAGGTCTTCTAGATCCATCCCTTGAAAATCAAAAAATATTTGATCTTTTATTTCCCTTATCCTGAATAATCTAGCATGATCCTTCCAAATCAAAGCATCAACACCTTGTTCACATTTCAAGGGTGATAATGTATTAAGAAATAATAATCCTTTATCAACTCAAACATTCTATTCCAGAACATGTTTAAAATTTTATGTGAGAATATTTTTTTAGACTTTTATGATCAGTATATATATCATATTTTTCCCCATAAAGATAATTACTCTATATCTTTAATGAAAAAATTACCGCTTTTAACTCCAAAAATTATGTTGGGTAATAATACACATGAATCATCATGTTTCATGAGGCATAGGCTATAACCATGTTATTCTACATAAGAACACATACCAATAAAATAATGGAAGTGACACTATATCTTACAAACCACTCTCCATTATGGTGAAATGTAAGTATAGGTGAACATACCATCATTAACTCATATTTCATGAAATTCTTCTCACATTTATTTTTCTAGAGGCACCAAAAACCTCTCATAGTTAACATGGTAAAAGTATTATATTATGATGAGAAATTGACCAAAAAAGGTTGAAAATATACTGATTAAATGATAAAAATATAGATATAATTCACTGTGGTTGGTATAGGATATAATTCCATTTCATATTCCTTGATGAATATATTTATATACCATCTCTTAAGATTATGTGACCCAAAAATAAAACATTTTTGATAAAAAATTCAAACTATGTTAAATTTTCATATAGATTCCCCGTTCATGGTATTTTTAGTAAAATTCTAAAGTGAACTTAATACTCTTCATTTATCATTAAATAGATATGAATATGCTATATAAATAGTACTAGAAACTAATCGTGGTAATAACAAAAGAAATTGTTCATTGAATCAATTATGATAGAAGTATAATTAATGATACAAAAATGAATCATTATATAGAATTTCAACATGGGTATATCACCCATCTTGACCCTCATTGGATAATATAGAAAATGAAGTAAAATCATAAAAAATTACTGAGATTTGCATATTTAATCAAAAAATTCATCAATATGGGGAAGATGATACATTTTGTTGATTGTGATCTTATTCAACTATCGATAATCATAGTAGAGTCGCATTGATCCATTGTTCTTTTTCACAAAAAGAATTGGTGCTCCCCATGCTGATACTCATGTCTTATGGAATCACTTCACAAGGATTTATTTGATATTTTTTCAATAAATACAACACAATTGGGTCCATTATGAAAACAATATTTTAAATTTGTGTTGAAAAAGTTATGATTTATATTGAGAAATCAACTTCGCATTTTGGTGGAAGAGAAAGAAACACTTCTGGAAAGACATCCACAGAATCACAAACAATAGGTATGAAATTTCTACTGATTCTCTCTCCAAAAATTTGAAATAAACAACCCTTCTGATTTGGTATTGTGACACATACAATGAATTTAGTCTCCAGTGGAAGTTCATACTTATCATTACATAGATGAATTATCATATGTGGATTTTTTATCAGATGTAGAATTACATACATGAAATTTCACATCGGTTACATACATATAAATCCAATCCATTCATAATATGACATAAAATTCAACCAATGGAAGTGTTACTTGAATTTTATGAAAACTGTATGAAAGGAATTATAAACATGAGATGAAATAATAGTACCGTTAGGGAATTTCATTAATAATTCCACATATAATTATTTGGGAAAAATCATAAAAGAATTTCTAAATTCCAACGATTTTAACGATTTGGTATTTATAGAATCAAATATTCCATTAAGAGTTATAAAGAGTATGTGAAGTGTTACATTCATCACATTGTTATCACACCCGCCATTTTAAATATTGATTTCACTAGATTACACATTTTCAATTATTTTGGGAGGTTTCCGATGTCCATCATCATCAATAGACCTTTGGTTTTTTAATTGATTATCATAATTCCCATTATCCTTACACTTGTCACACTGAATCAGGGTCGATGTATTCTGTTATTTTTTTTCTGCATTCAAAATGTTATAATACTTCTTCCCATAACTTCAGCAATGAATATCCCATTTACCTTCCTTCCCACACATATATATTTTATTATAACCATAAAATAAATTTGCTCCATTCAACTTCCCACACATAGAGCATAAACGAAAAATCATCTTTTTTTCTTCATTATTTTTATATCTTTCATTAAACTCAATCTTAATCTTCTTTCTAAAATAATTAAATTTATATAAATGTCAAAAATCTATTTCAACCTTGATTACAAACCACACATTCTATCCATAGCTATTAAAGTATCTTGTAGATAATTCCCTTTTGAGACATAGATTTAATCTACAGAAGAACCCATTATCTTTACAATTGGGATAAATTATAATTCCGAAAGCCTACCTCACATGTCTTAGGAATCATTCCTCATTGGAACCAGCCGATATAGAATGAATTTGATTCAATTCAATGAAATATATCAACATATTATAATGAATAATTTAGTTAATGAACATATTGAAAAATTATTTCTTGAACTCAATCAAATATTTATATTCAATGTCATCTTGATGCCTAAAATTATTGATCAGATTCCACTATTGATCTAATATTCCATCAATCCAATAAATAGATTGAATGAGTATCTCATTCCATAAAAACTAAAGAACATATAATATCATTTCGTATTTATTGATCCATTTTTCAATAACATGTGGCACAAAAAACCCATAAATGAAGGTAGATGATGCTTCGTGAAAGTGTCAATTGAATTTTGTTACTCTATTTTCGTACATGGGAGTCCACCATGATTAAAATTTTTGGAAATCTGTGTAATCATAGCCATGATGTTTTCCATTCTATCTCCCATAGAATTATATTCATAAGGATAAAAAAAATTTCATTTTATATCAAAATCACCATAACTAAAATTTATTTGTGTTATATACATTTACTAAAACAAAATCATGGATTAATAAACAATTATCATAGTGAGGAACCAAAAATCATGAATATTCACTTATAGGATGTTTAAATCATGAAAAATTATTTAATGTAACCCAACATAGGTTTATCATTATCCATTCCAAGAAATATTATATTAAAACCCTTTATATTGGTTCGTGAAGAAGTTTTCAATTCAAAAAGCGTATCTATGGGAGTGTCAAACCTTGTTTTCATCAAGGCCCATTTTTGTGTACCAGATTATCATAAGATAGGCCTTAAATATATTATCGATGTTCTTACCCTAGGTACACCTATTCCCGAGCAACATCGACATGATATATCCATATAGGGATGTATTTATAGGAAATAAATCACTCTATCCATTACAAAAATTCTAGGAAATTTTCATAAATGTGGAATCACCCTAATACTTATCCTTAGAAATGTCCTTAGGGTTCTCATTACAGATTATTCATTATAGTTACACAATTTTTCTAAAATTTTCCTCTAATACCAAATTTAATTAATTTGATCACGATATAAATTAACAATACATAAATTTTATAGAACACCTAAATCCTTACACAAACAAATGTGTGGAGACTATACTAGTATATTTATTTTGGAAACATGTTATTATAAACATTAGTATATTAATGTGACAAATTATTACAATCTAAGTTATTCATTACAAGATACCAACATAGACCCATCAAACATAATACAAATCTTCATAACCTATTGAGGAAAGAATTATAATATGTTATCTCAAATGTGAAGTATGGGTAAATAAGTGATACATGCATGCATAGTCATGAGAATAAGGTTATGAGAACATGAGCATGAAAAAAGATGATAATACCCTATATATCAATGATCAAATAAATGATTCGTGGAACAACACATTGCAGTACATACGAAATGGATAATAAGGAAATAAAGATACATAGAAATGAAAGCATAACATTGCAATTAAACCTGGAATTGTTGAAGACACATAATCAAATAATTATTTCCATTATAGAAAATTAATTTATTACAAGGCCATCATAGTAGTATGGTTTCACTAATCATACCATATTGGTAGTCATGGATCACTCCCATGGACATGTTAGATATATGAGTTCACTCCTTATACCATCTTGGTAGTCTTGGTTCATTCTCATGGCCATCTATATAGAATTATTTCACTCGTTATACAATTTTTCTAGCCAAGGTTCACTTCCATGACTATATTAGCTGTCAAGGGTCATTCAAAATACCATATTTGTATATCTCATGAGATATAAATATTTAAACAATGCATCAGTGGGAGATATAGGTCCCAAAAATATCATAATTAAATCATACATACATGTTCTAAAAGATCATTAAAATCATATCATAATTGTATAAATTAAGTGGGATTTATAATCAATTAATAATATCATATCTTGTGGAAGGATACATGTTTCATAATCTGAAACATAAACCCTTAAAAAATAGGTTTCAAAAGCATATAACTCATGAATGTGAAACAAGTTCCATAAAAATCATTCCTTCAAATAATAATCCATTTAGAGAACCAATATGAATGGGATCATTGACATAATTCCCCAAAAATTTGTCATTAACACCAATTCATTTTATCTTCGATGGGAAATAATATTGAATGATCTTTTAAAAACCTATCATGTGTAAAATGTCTCTCTATATAAGAAATAAATATTTGTATAATATAAAGCATTTTGATAAACATTTTTGTATAAGATGATTTCAAAAATTATTTTGGGATGCATTGAAGACAATAAAACATTTTTAATATTCATTTTCATTGAAAATTATCTTCACGGATCTTTCGAGATATTTTTAATTTTTTCGAATACATGGTTTTTGAATAAAATAGATTTTTGACTGAAGGCAGAGGTGGTCATATTTTACAAAAAAATATTATCTTGATTACCAAAGAGTGGAAAATATGTCTGAAAACATGATCATATATAGTATAAATATAGGATAGTAAACTCATTAGTGTTTTTGAGGTATGGAAAATATGATTTAATCAAATACACATTGTCATTTACAATATTGAAAGAGATTAGATTATTTTATTAAACATTGAACACTTGGTTACATAGTACCATACTCACAATGTAGTAAAATGAACTCACATGAATGTTAAAATATCACGAAAATAATGATATTCATGATATTACATGGAAGTATATACACCTCTAAAAGTAGATTTGTTGAATAAAAATACATGAGATCAAATACGGAAATTTGAGCCAACACATTTTTTACCGATTTTCTAATTGTATAAGTGTAAACCACGTGATAACAAGTCCCTGAAATTGATAAGATACTAATAATAAATTTAATTACTATATAAATAGAATAAAATCAAGGTATGTACATACACCATAAAAAAGGAACAATTGGGTAACACAACTTGTATCTCATGAAAATAAATAGTGAGAAGATATCCCCTAACCATGTGTATTGACACTCGTTTTATTATCTCAACCAACCATTATAATAAATTTAATTTTATTATACATATATTAATGAACCATAAAATTATATATAATGCCTTATATGTTTTTTTATTATGTCCTTATATTACAATTTTGTTAATGATCATAAGATAGGGTTTCACTTCAGATAATATTCGTATTTTTCTTCACATGTGTCATTAAATGCCATATCGTTGGACCTTATACTTATATAATTATTACAGAATTTAAAAATTGATATAAATAAAATTTATATTCCTTATATTTATATTATAATAATCAATATAATATATCTATATGAAATGGAACATACTGTTCCTGGAGATGGTAAGCCATACGAATGCATGAATGATGATTCTATTTTTTATTATCATATTAAAATAATGAATATAAACTATATATATATATATTAATTAAGTATAATTATTATATCATAAATATCATATAATTTCACTAAACCAATATTTAATACATTACATGTGGTGTGTAAACTAATCGCATCACTATGCTTGGGTAGTAGTTCAGACATCCTAAAATGAGATTATCGCATTAACACCAAATAGAATGTAAAAAACATATGAGTTATAAAAATGAATATAGAAGCTTTAATACATAATAAATATCCTATATAACATATTTTAATAGATTTTCCATCATAATGATCTCTATGACTTGTGGTATAGGAAAAATGAACAATCGTCTTTTTGTGTTTCAGTAGTTCACTTTACACACAAATAATAGGTTCGTTACCCATTAGATTAATGTTTGATAAAGTTTAGATCTATAAATTATCATAAAAACACATAGTAATTTTTTTATCTGTGTGTTTTAATATTATAAAAGTATAATGAAATTGGATGGGTTTATAATAAATATAGAAGAACTGACTTGAGAGAAGATTTTACCTTTAAATTTAGTAATTCCGTTATGATTGTGAGAGAAGGATTTCTTGGATTAAATAATGATAAATTAAAGGATTAATGGATTGGGGGTGGGTTTAGTAAGTTTTTTGGAGTTTCTTAGTGGATCATAACTGAATTTATATGTGTGAATATGTGGGAGGTGTGGGAAATTTTTATAGGGATGGAAAATGACTCACTTTAATTTTTAGAAACAAGTTAGGTGTAAACATGTTATTAACTAAAAATAGTCATAAATAACAAAAAAATATTATATTTTTATGAAATAAAACTGAATATAAAATATCTATTGGACATGTGTATACATCATTTGGGACCTTAATTATATGGTTTAGTCCCGAATAATGCTTAATTTTCCCTTAATTGCAGTTCTTAATTTTTAACGTTTTTACTAATCTTTTCGTAAAAACATTATCATGGAATTATTATAATATAAATATAATACTAAATAAAACTTTTTATATCGGGTTTTAAAATGTAAAATGACACATTTTTGTATATTTATATTAATTCTAATCCAGTGGATGGGATGAAATAATAGGTTTATAGAGTAATAAAAAATTCAACTATTTTTTATGTTTTTAGAATCAATTTCAAAGTGAAAATGAATATAGTGAATTAAATTGTCTCAATATATGTAATAATTCGAAAATCTTACCTAAAAAATTAATATATCATATATAATGAATAATTAATTAATTAAAAATGCATTTTTTAGCAAAAAAATACTATTTTCCACTATTCAACAAAATATAATGTATCTCAGAAAAAATAAAAAATTCCATCGAAAGATAACTCTTAAATTATAAATTAAAATATTATTTTTATCTTATCAAAATATATTTAAAATAATCCCTAAATTTTTTTTATTATTTTTATAAAAGAACAATAAAAGTAGTTTATTTGAGAAAAATAATATATTTAAACATAAAAGGAATTTATAAAAAATAATATATTTCATTATTAATATGGTTTATTTATTTGCATAAATTATTAAAAATATTTTAAATGTCATTATTTCTTTTAATATTAATTGGTTTAGTAGATATTTTATAATTAACTCATTTAAATAATTATATCATTAAAATGATATATCGTAAGAACTATATGTTGCATGTGAAGTACGATATGTCAGTGATGAGTGTATCGTATACCAAGTTGGTGTTTCATGTAACATACACAAACTCAGTGTTGTGTGTAACATATTCCAGGTCGATGTTTCTTGTATCATATGTCGATTTAGTGTCGTGTGAATGTATGTTTGACTTAATTTAATATAATACACAAATAAATATATAAATTATTCAAATAAAACATCCATAAAAACTCAGGGTGTTATATATAAACATGTTACTGATTAAATGTAATGTGTAATAAATTATTTATCTTTACAAATAAATTAGCTTCCATGATATTTTTCAATGATATTATATATGGATTAACATCCTTTACATTTATTCATTAAATGGAATGTGAGTTTATTTATTTATGTTTCCATGTCAATTATTCGAATTTATTCAGGATAGAGTCCACTACACATAACATTTAGAAAGATTTTGAGATCACCCTTCTTTGTTCCTTTCCCATGAATCTATAAATTGTTTATGAATTATATGATTAAATATGGAATATTGAATAATATATTCGTGGGAAAACATATATTATAATTTTTATATGAAAATCAAATATGGGAGTCATGTTTGTTTTTTGTATACCAAAAGAATTGTATAAATCATATCCTCAGGATGTGATTACTTATATCATATGACAATGTAATAAATCAAGAACCATATTTGAGCTAGTGGAATAATGGGTGCTTCAACCTCAAAATGACTTACAATATTTAAACAGTTGTTTTGAACTACCCATATGTTTAAATATGGGAGGTGGTGCTCAAATCGAACTCTGTATCATGATACTTCTGAAGGCACTACAATAATTTTTATGAAAATGGTTATTATGATCAAACTGAATTGACGATCATGTTCCATGATTTCTTAGAGTATAATCAATATAGATCCTTTTCATGTGGTCTAGATGTAAAACTTATCTTATAGGAAGGAAATGTGAATATTTTGTAAGATAATAAAAAATTACCTACATTCAATAAATCCTTCTAAGAGTATATTCTAGTACTATGAAAAATTCTAAAGTAATGTCATCCCTTTTCCAAACAGTTATAAGAAGAGTTACCATGATTCCACTAGTATACAATCTCAAAACCTTCAATTGTTGAAAAACCAAACCTCTTCTAATATAATTATAAATTTCGTAATTCATCTTATTCCATATAAATGTTCCTTTATATCCTTATACATAGTGAAGAAAATATGTTATATAGTAAAATTCACTCTATGTGTTCCATCCATGAAATCCTGTTATAGAGCAGGTATAGATATAAAACATCATAACATTACAAATTTTTTGATTATATATTCCCAAAAAAAATATGCTAACTTCCCATTTTTAATAGATTTATTTTTTTTTCTAAAATTCAAATCATTATAATTAGAATAAATTATCTTTTCTAATAATGATATTTTAACAACAATTTGAAAAAGTATAAATGTTTCCCAATCATTTATAATTCCCAAATCTATTAGTACAAGATCCATAAATATAGGATAAATTTTAATATTTATATCATCAATAAATCAATGTTGTTTACTTATTAATGGATTTTCTACTTTTTTTTGTTCCTTTAGTTATTGTGTATTCTAAAATCATTATCCAAGTCTATATAGATCCTTCCCATTTTCCTTATGTTGAGAAATTATTTTAAAAGATGTATTTTTGTATCTTATTATCAGCTTATATCTATCATATTTCATCACAGAGATATTTTATCCATATCATCAAAGATAATAATATTTCAGTAAACTTAATATCATGGTATGGATAGTTTTATTGATGAGTCTTTATTATCCTCGGTGAATATGAAATAACATTATGATTTCTCATAAGGATATAACCTATTTCATTGTTCAATGAAAACCTATATATCAAAAAACCCATCATTTTTTAATTGTAGTATAAAACTCATAGAATTAATACATATCCTCTTAAATTTATCAAATTATTCTTTACATTGAATTATCCAAATGAACATAGCCCCTTTACATATATCTTTGGTTGCTAGGTTGGCCAATTGGGAACCATTATGAAAAAATATACGATAGTAACCTACCAAACAAATGAATCTACAAACACCAATTTTTTATTAGATTATTCTATTCTATGACATTTATTTTCATTATAATATTAATGTAAATTCTATTAAAGTTGAATATATAGTAACAGATTGAATCTTATTGAAGCTATAAATCAATCTAGCTAAACATTGCACATAAAATCATTTCCTCTATGACACTCAAGAATTATTATCATGTGATTCTCATGTTCATACTATATCTTACAATACATGATGATATCATCAATAAATACTAAATGAAAATTATTGAGATATAACTTCAATACATGATTCAACATGCCCATAAAAATAGACTGTCCATTAGCCAATACAAACAAAATTTATGTAGACTAATAATGTCTATACCATATTCCAAATTCAATATGTAGAAATTATTCTTCCATGAAAAAAAATTGATGATACCTAAAACAATGTTTAATAAATAAAAAATATTAAGCTCCATGAAGGTTATCTAATATGTCATCAATGTTAGTAAAACATTTCATGATCATTGTCATTATATCACTGAAATCCATACAATCAATTCACATATTCATAGATCCAACATTATTCAATTTTTATTAAATATGTGATTCCTATAATGTAATACTAGGGTAACTAAATTCCTTATCACAAAAATATTATTATTATTTCATTAAATCTTCTAATTATGACATGAATATTGTATATAGAGTCTTTAGTATTTATATTTTATTAGTGATGAAATCAATTGAATTAAAAACATCACACATTAACGGATGATCATTTAAAACTTTGATAAATACATTATTATATTCCTATAAAAAGGTACATCCCAAAATTCCTGATTAGCTTCTATTTCCAAAGATTTTGTTTTCTATTCTTCCCCAGGACTCTCATTCAGATTTAATAAAGGGTGTAGATCCTGAGATGACTAATATGATGATGTCTATGTTATAAATATATGTAATTATATACCATCATAATGAATTTCATGTTCATCATACATGAAATAAATATTTGAATCATATATTCAGTGAAGATCCATACCATGGATTACATCAAATTCAACCATATGAATGATAATTAAGTCCTTAAGTAGGTCACATTTATCTTTTATAATGGTGTTTTACTAACAAATCATTCGTGGAGTGATACATAAACTATATATTTGGACTAATTAATCCATATTAATGTTATATGGTAGTGTAAAAATATTTATTTAAAACATGGAAGATATAAAAGCCTATGATGATCTAGAATCCAATAATGAATTGGATAAATAGCAGGTATGATTAAAGTATGTTTTACCAAATAATTTGGAAATTCCACCAAATACTTGGTGATTGTATAATCTTTACCACTTACCCTAGTATAAATATATTGTATGTTCCCTTGATTCATAAGGAATTATTTTGAATAATTACACATTTCATTATATACTAGTCACTCAAAATTATATATTTTATCCTGCTCTTTAATTCATGATCCAGATGATCTTTATCAACACACTTGTAACAAACTCCAATTTCATTCATGAATTTAAAACAATTATTATCTAAAAGGGTTTCATAATATGTAAATTGATTTATTATTTAATTATTTTATGAATTTATATTTATTGAAAACCAATCATACTATTATTTTCTAGATTTCATTTCATCATAAAGGATATAGAAAATTCTTTCATCTATTTTATGGACCATTAAATTATTTCATCATCTGATGATAATTATTGAGAGATTAAGTTCCATAAATGTACTAGATTTTTACATTTAATGAAATGCTCAGTCTTGATTTATATATTTCACATGTAATCCATATCATACCTATCAATTCTTGTAATGGTATTATCATACTACTGAATGTATTATTCTTCTTTTTGGAATTAATCTATGGATCATTATATTCATTTCAGTTTGAATCTCATAAAGAAAACATCTTTTCAATAATGTCTCCATAAATGACGTCCATTAAATATATTCTATTTCATTTTATTCCATTATATTTTGAATGAACCTGAAATTTTTTTATCATAATCATTGAGACAATAATATTTAATTTTAGCCTTTTAATTTTTATAACTTTCTAAGTCCAAAAATATCTCCTCAAGTGACAAAAAACTTTTTTTATCTTCCATATTACTTGTGCTAACATATATTGATAGGGGATTATATCAAATGAAATTATCCAACATAAGTTAATCACTTAATAGACCAATACATTTCTTAATTGGTAAATGTTTTTTGTGATAACCAGATTAAAATTCTCTAATATAGCCATGAACTTCTTAGTCCCACTACATGTTGCATTGGAATTCTTAGTAGGTAAATCTCTTCATTTTCCATGAGTATTGATATCCTTGTTTATTATAGGAACCATTTAAAAATTGTAAAATAATATGTTAGAAAAACACTTATGAAATTTAAATAAAAATGAATAAAAATTATGTTTTTGAAACAATAAAATAAATTAATAAAATATTCACATTTATTCATTAAATCGTAATATTAATTTCATTTTGGATATATTTATCTTCAAATACTTTTTATTGGTTTGGAAATAATATGATAATAATCATAAAAGTTAAAAGGTGAATATTAAAAACACTAGTCTTTATGGAATTTAAATTTAGACGAAATCTCGTACCATATACATCATTTAGGTTTAACATAATTTCTACTCATTTATAGTTGATTTATGAATTTTATTAATTTGTTATACATAATTTTTATACTTATAATATCATATATGACCCCCTTATGACAACTTACCACTAGATTATTAAAAACATTTCAATATTTTCATCATTTCACGTGTTAATTGACTTGTTTTCCCATGTGTGTTTTGTTATGAAAATTACCATTATTGTTTTTAGGTTATAGTAACGCCATATACAAAATGAGATTAATTTTATAATTATATTATTAAATTATTATATAAATTTTTATAACATTGTTTACAATTATTCAAAGAAAATTAATAACATCGGTTTATCGAGATGATAATCTGTATTTACGCACAAGTGGTGATATCATTTCTTAATGAGGGAAATAGTAAGGAAGGAGATTATATTATTTATTTTATATATTAAATATAATTTCATATGCATCATCAAAATTCATAACATTTTAGCATTATTAACATCAATGTAATGAGTTATTTGAAAATGTATCTCATCACATCACAATGATTTAGATAACTTTACACATTGTCGGCAATACTATATCATAAACTAAAAGGAAATTAAGAATGTATAATAGAAAATATAATAATATAATAATAATAATATCATACTTATTATAAATATACATGTAATATATTATTATTTAAAATATTTATATTTTTTATGGAAAATGAGTAATAACATTTTGTGAGGGAGTAATCTTCTACAAACATGATCAATTATTTCATTTCCCATTTAATGAAGGATGAGATAGGTAAATATAAAGAAATAAATATAATAAAGTCTTATTATTTGATATATATTATTGTTATAATAATTTTAGTCATAATACCTTATTCAATGTGATAAGAATAATAATTTGATATTAATTCATTCAAACAATTACATTCTCTTATAGAAACTACATATGGATTTCTTCATAAGGGAAATAAAGATGGAATATTGGGAGTAACATGAGATATATATGGTGGATATGGATTTTAGGGATTGATATTTTATGGTATTTGTTGACTAAAATTTCATAAGTGGTGTGAATAAGTAAAGGGAGTGTGTGGCCTTTCATAATCAAGGAGAAGAAAATATTGGAATTTTTGAAATTAAAATGTTATACTCAAGATTTGCAAATTAAAAAACTAGAAAATGACCATTAAATAAAAATTTGATGATATTTTGTTTAGATATGGCCATAAAATAAGAACCTGACATCTTAAAGGTCATTTTAATCATAACCAACTTAGATTATGCCATAGTAAAAAAAATTATATTAATCCACATAATTAATTTTTATTATTTTTAGTATTAATTATAGATCAATATTAAACTGAAATTATTATGTCATAAAAATTGATCTATTTTAAAAAATTGAATCCAATTTTCCAAATTCAAATCAATAAACTTTCCTATTTAATTTTAAAATTAATCCCATAGATGTGATGGACAAGTAGGTTTTACAATGTAAAGACAATAAAAGGTTTTAAAAGCCATTAAATAAAAAAATTATATATGAAATTGATTTCAAACACATCATTTGGATTTATAAATATATTTTTTGAAAAAAATATAATTTAGAACACTCTTCAAATAAAATGGGGCTTGAAAAAGCTTCAATCTAAAAAGAATTTTTCTAAAAAATCTGTATTTTTTGGTATTCAATAAAAAAAGATCCTTTTCAGAAAAATACCAAAAATTCATCATATGAAATTTTTATATGTTAATTTCAAAAATGATTATTATTTTATGAAATAATTTTTCTAAATATTTGGAAATTTAATTTTAACATATATAGAAAATACGTGATGAAATATTTTTATATAGATATTTTTTCAAGTAAATGTTTTATATTTTAATACATCATTAATTAGGTAAAAAATGAAATATTGTAATCGATTAATTTTTTATTATTTATTTAGTGCTATTACTTCTCAACAACATAATAAATATTTTATAATGGCGTTGTTTAAACAATAATATTGCAGTAATGTTTTTATAAACCTAGTGTTGCATACATCTAAAGCTATCGAAAGGATTAAATTTATTCTTAATGTAATATATTGTAATGTCATAGTGTGATCAAAAAACAATTTATATTATTAATTTATAATACATTTATGTTATTATCATACAAATAAAATTTTTTTTAAAATAAAATTTTCATTAAAAACATGTTATTACCCATAAAATAGGCAAATATTAATGATATTTTGTTATGACACATAGAAATATTATTTTATAAAATTGATATCATATGTAGAAATTAATATTTTGAAAAGTACAAGCTAAAACATTAATTACGCTTAACTTCACATCTGAAAAAGGATGAATTTTCTCAACCAATCCAAAACATATAATTATCGAAATTTTTTAATTTTTTTAACATATGATAATATCTATTTAAAATAATCTGTTGAATTATTTTTGTATCAAATATATACCTTTTAATATAATATTTTAGGAGGAATCCGTTGTTCATAACAGGATTTCTTCCCACAAATTAGAATTTTTTTCTAAACTACCATATTCCTTAATATATTTATTATTAATATTATTATTAAAATTATGGATTTTAGTTTTTTAATAAAAAAATCTTTTACAACTATTCCAATTTTCCATTATGGAAATTAAAAAAAATTTCTTTACCAATTTCCCATTCAACTACCTCCATGGATTAACATATCTCATTTTTTATCTATTTTATTTCTTATTTTTGAAAATATCATTATAAAATAATTTAATCCAACGAATAATATAATTAATATCATTATGTTTTATTAATATTTATATCATTACAAATTAAACCACTTAAACACATTCACTAATAGCTTTATATTCATATTTTTAATGTTTTAACCAACAACATGAACTATGATAAAAATGATATCATGAATCAATTTTATAGAATAATTACTAATAATATATTACATTAAAAAGTATGAAAAAATTTTTATACTTTTTTTATAAATTAAATATTATTAGTAATATGATTAGTTAATATACACACATCTACTCATTGAGAGTCACTGAAATATGATGATTATTGTTTAAATTATGATTATCAAACCCAAAAACCAATCACTTTACATTATATAAAAAATGTAATTATTAGTCATTTATTATAGTAACTTGTACTTACATCCATAAAAAGTGATATGGGGTTGTGGAGGGTAGATGTTAGCAAGAGAATAAAAACTGGATTATGAAGAAAACCCAAGGGCTAATTAATCTATTTCATGGATAAACTCTTATATGGCTATTAATGATGGAGATATAAGGATAAAATAACATTTTTACATTATAATAAAATTATATTATCATATTTTATAATGGAAATATTTCATGATTTATGGACAACAATTTCATTTTCCCTTTTTTCAACTATTCAGTTTCATTTTTCCATTAAAAATTTTGTAATTATGAGGTTGTTTTAACATCAATTATAAATGTATCCCAATAATGAATTATTTGTTCAACTATTTTTGGTTTATCATATGTATTGTGGATAGTTTGTAACTTTTATAAATTCATAAAAACCCATATCTAAGTCCTCAATATGGTTCATAGGCAACATAGGGGTTCACCAATAGTTCTTTGAGTGATCAGACAGTTATATAATTATATAATTAAACTAAAAAAGTATAAAGGGGTAGAGTCTATTGAATGAAACATGTACATAAAATATTAATTAATTAATATTTAAATTTCATTTTAATCTATCATTTTCATGTTTCTGTATTCTTAATAATTTCATTGTAATATATTAAAGATATTAAATAACAAAAAATAGTTTTAACAAAATGAAATAAATTCACAATTTTTTATATTTTTATAATTTTTCGACCCGGGAACAAGTTGATAAGGGAATGTTACATATGGGTGTCAAAATTATATATAAATTACAGGAATTTTTCTACATGATAGTAGGAACATAGTAATCCTATATTAGTAGATTTTCCAATCACCTGGAAACATATATTGTGAAATTGAAACAGAAAAAAAACTATTTTATATGGATCACAAATAAGGATTATTCAATGATAACATAATTAATCTATTTAAATCATAATGAAATATAATATGATTCACTAGATTTTATTGATTAAATGTTTTTGAAAATAATCATTCCAAGCCATAATCCTTTCTATTTTAAAATTTTTATTGACAATAAACTATCTCCTACAGATCTCTTCTCTCAACTCCAACGTTATTAGTGTTTTAGGATATGCCTTCCAATATATATGGGAAAGAACAATGGTCTCATATATAAGTAAATGATAATGATATTTTTATTTTTTGTAGTTCAAATATGATTCTTTATTTCATTTGATAAGAATTTTCTAAATTCCATAGAGTTCACATTATAATTTTTCACAAAAAATCATCTTTTTTGAAACATTTTTTTTCACATAACCTCTAAATTTTAAAAAACAACTAGATTTCAAAATAACACACTTCAATGAACTCGGTTGGGTCTAGTAAATTTTTATCCATTCATTTCATATTACTTGTGTCTATAGGTTTTTTTTCCGATTATATATATGTTCAACTATGTATTACATGAATTTTTATTGATTAACCCTGTATAAAAACATTTTTTTTTCAAATAGAGAATAACAGTCTATTTATTGAAAAAAAACCATTCATGGAACTGAATCCCACTCACAAAATGTGGCACCTTTAGATATTCATTCCATGAAAAATAATATTTTGATTGTGTTCATGATACTTTTCCTCTCCTTATTCACTCAAATTCACATCCTTAAATTAGAAATATAATACATATTTGTGGAAGACTATATTTTTGTGAGATTTATAAATCACCCATAAATCATGAGTTTTCATAATGTTCATGAAACTATTTCATTGAGATAAAACCATAACATCTTTCATGAGAACATTAATTTGGTGAAACACATCAATTTACATTGAATTTTATTGGGAAATGTATTAGAAAATATAACATTTTTTGTGCCACGTTCAACATTGAATCCTATTACATAGATTAACTCACATGCCGTTAAAACTCCTTGATAAACACATTTCTTATTGTAAATAAACACAAAATACAATCAATTTATAACATCTAATAATTTTGGTTCAAAAAAATATCAATATTTGTGTATTTTTTTCACTTAAATATAATATTAATAAATTATAAATTACTCAGAAACATGATAGTAGTTAAATAACTCATATATAAATCTATGTTTATGTGATAAATTTTTTTGAAAATAATGACATTTTAATGTAAAATTTAATTATTATAGACTATAATAATTCTCAAAACTATTCTCTGGATCTATATAAATGATTTTGTGGGCATTTCATTTCACCAAAATAGTCTCATCTATTGAAAAAAAACATTAATATATAGATTTTTCACCATAGATATCAAATCACCAAGGAAATTTCATCTCCCATCGAATCCCATTACAGATTCACAAATTGATTGAAATATTTAAAAATTGGTTACAATGGTTATATATAATCTTTTAAATGAAATGGAATGTCAATGAACATCAATGTTTTAATGATGTTTCAAAAATTATTTTGAAAAAATGGTTTTTTCTTGATACATGAAACATTATCATTAATACTAACTAGATACATTTAATGAAATCGATGTTAATATTTTTCATTGATTTTTTGATATACACTCTCTTTCTGTTTTTTATATGGGTGATGAAATGTATTATTTCTAAGTTCAATAACACTTTAATTATCATATTATATAACCATTTACTATTTCTCCTAATCGAAAATATCATAAAGATGGATCTTAAATGATAAAAGATGTGGTATTTCTATTATCCTAGGGCTATAAATTTTTTTATACATTTGTATGGAAGATATTTCCTTCTAATATCTCACCCATAAAAGGAATTCAATTCCAATGAATAAAGAACCAATACTTGTGGCCATTCTACCAACTTCATAACAAACCTAGTCTCTATAATAAAATATGTATTACTTAAGATCCATTCCAACAACATGTAAAAATACATAATTGAAAGTACCATGAATGTACCTCATGATCCACTTAGATAAATAATCATTATATACCTTAGTATTATTTTTCCTGTGAGATTATAAATGTATTGAAATGACGAGATTCTTACTATTCTTATTCATACACAAAATGAATCCAATTATCATTCAATTCATGTACAATAAATATATTTAAAATCCGTATGTTTAAAGTATTTATTATGTAAACTAGAGTAAAAATAGGTTTTGAATCTTTTATTTTCGACTTCTCCTACACATCTATTGCATTATTTTTCTACGAAATGATATTGTATTAATTATTTTTGGCTACCTATGGCCCCAAAAATTATGTGAGTTCACCAATCATCATTATTTAAAATTCTTATTTCTTGTGAATAGAAAATTATTTTACTGTTATATGGTCTCATATATATTACAATTTATCATTCATAACCAATGGAAATATAAATTGATCACTATATGTTTTCAACACATAGTTATTATGGTCGAAATACCCCCATATAAATAGAAGCCTCATAAAATATGAATCAAATTTATCTTACAATAATCATGGTTCCTTATACTGACCATATTAGGACTTCATGAATCTACATACATTTGTTTGGACATTTCAAATGTGAAATCAAAATGGTTATTCAATGTTTTTTAAAAATTACATTTATTAATTTCATTATTGATATGTATAAGATATCATTGGTACCCTAATTTCATTGATGAGGTAATTAAGAATCTTAATATTCTATAAAAGATCCATTGGAGAGAATTTTTCTTATACATAAATACACGTCATATATTTATTTTATTTACATATCATCTGTTCATTGATTCTGATAACAAAACATTGAAAAATAATTTAACATTTGCATCCACATTTATCTATTAACTAATTTATTTGATCGGAACATAACAAAATCACATGATTTTTTTCATCAATATGATATAATTACTCATTCATGTAATTAACCAATTATTTATCCTTCATTGATTTTTCATAGGAGGTTGGATCCACTATTGGTAGGATAATATAATCATCTTCATTCCTTATTCTAAATTTTATTTATAGGTGTTGACCAATATACAATAGTGTTCAATGGATTAAATTCTTCTCATATGCTTCCCCATTGGTGTTTCGGTTGGGATACACCCAAAAATATTTTGATATATAACTCTATATATGTATATTTTTTTTGAGATCCATTATTGGTATAAAATCTTCCAAAAACCTCTATGTATAATCTAAATCCATTTTCACCAAACTCTTCATCTTCAAACAGATCATGTTATAATATCCTCAATTAGTTCATGATTCTATACTAAATAGTCTTGAAGTCATTTCCATACACAATTTTTTATAATATTATTTTATAATTTACGAGACCTACTATTCATTTAGTATCGAAGGTATATTCATTCATTTGATGCATCCCCATATCTGAAATTATTTCACTCATTATTTCAGAAGATATTTTATTTTTTATTCCAAAAGCATTGAAATAATTTTTTAGTGATTCATCCCATGAAATTTTCAAAGGGGTTCCTTCTCTAACATAGAATAGATATTATCTGATTTTGAAATTACATCCTAATATGTATATCATTTTTCTAGTAGCGAAGAGAAACAAAATTCTTGATCCACTTAATTTTTTAATTTTTTTTCAACTATCGATTTATTCTTTCAAAAACTCCCATTATGGTGTGGGGTTTTCAATAATTACATATCATGAATGAGATTGTGTTTTTAAAATTATTTCTAAAATCCAACAGATATTTATTCTATAGACTATTAGATCTTAAAATTTTTATTGTGAAAAAAACATTTATTCTCAAATATTCTTAAGTATCTATTCATTTAGTCAATCACTTATAGATTACGATAAAAAATTTCACAAATGAAATGAATCAATAAACATCAATAAAAATAGTGAGATGACTCACTCCATTTGTTCTAAGGACAACAATGTGTCCACATATATTTGTCTATGCCAGTTCCAAAATATTCAATTCTAATTTATTCCTCTTATGATAAGGATTTAATAACCAATTTCATTGTATTAATGTATCTAATATACTTTCATAATCGCACATAGATTGTAAATTTCCACTAAACCCATTTTAATGGATATGGTTTTTAAGATCAATTTATAAACTTGACCATATATATTGTGATGAATGTTTTTTCCTATTGTATTGTTAAGAATTAAGTGTTGAATTTACTATTATCTAGTTATAAATCAGCATTCATCCTCTAATATATCATGAGTGAATTTACTTAATTTTCATTGATAATTCAATACTTATGATTAAATGTCATTACAAGACCTATGTAATATAGGTTACTCACACTATGGATATGTTGATTCTAATTTTCAACATTAACAACATCAATATTAATAATTTCATAAACAACTAGTTGGGTATTACCATTTACATTGATAAATAACAAATAATTATTTTTGAATAGCACCATTACATATACTATTTAATTGATTTTTTTAATAAACTCATATTTAAAATCACAAGGGATGGACATCCACTACCAATACTAAATGTGATACCATTATTTTTAGCATTCAGTGAATCACACCTTGGTTGGATTTCATAATATATATTTTTCATTCTGGTGATACCACATTTTTTTGAGTAATGAGATGGCATATGTAACACCCCAAGCTTCTATGGTACGCTTCTCTTTGAATAATGTGATAGCGTGTGTTGTACGCAACACCGAGTTCTAACACACCATAACTAATCAAACTAACCGTTATGAATAGTAATACCTACTTTTTGAAATTATATATATTTTATATTTGAAAATGGACTTCATTTTTGGATTCGGAATATCGAATTTAGCCTAGGGTGAAATTTTGGTACATTTCGGATAACTTTCATATTTTGATGAATAGTGAAAATTACTAAATTTTAATTAAAAACAACTTTTTTAATCAAATTAATTACTAGTGATAAATTATGAATTTGAGTGGTTTTAAAGTATATTTAGAATATATTTTTACCATTTAATATAATTTTGGTCATTGGACATAATTTTACAATTAAACCGAACATAAACAAGTGTCAATCTTTTGATAGTTATTATCTCTTAAAAACACGCTTTTTGTTTTGACAGCGGGAATTAATTTTAAATTAATTTCTGCCACTTCTGTGTTTTGAATTTAGGAAAATGGATTCCATATTTGGAATCAGGATGTTCAAATTGTGTAAATAGGTAACTTTTATTTTTAGACATTTTGAATAATTACTGCGGTAAATATTTTATTTACCATGGTTAAAGGGTAAATCCGGTAAATAAGGGTTAAAAAATAATATTATAATAATACAAAATTACCCTAGAACGTGTCCTAACCTTATTGGTGGACACATACCCGACCATGGGCATCCTTGGGTCAATTTGGGGACCCCTTGAAGCCACTTGTATGTGGTAGGGACACATTATATTAATAAAGTTAAAATAAAAATAAAAATGGCATAAGCTTACATCTTTTAGAAGAACAATTTTTACATAGGGTTATACATGTTGGATTTTCGATTATAAATATTCATTAGAAATCTAAAAAGATTTCCTACATAATGATATTTTATTTATAATTTTTAGACATTTAATAATTTATTTAATTTATGACACAATGATGATGCAGTAATTACTATAATAGTGAAAAATTAAAATAATTGATATTATAAATACCCAAATAAATATAATATGAAACTTTTAATGAATTAAACTAATTTTCTAGGATAATATGATATATTAGGATGGATTTAATTGACTTTGTTCGAAGTAATCAATCTGTTATGAGTTTCACAAAAATCAACTATTGAATAGTGTCAAAATTGACATAAAAGAGTTCTTAAAACAAATATTATATTATTAATTGATATTAAATTCCTAAAAATCTAATGTTCGGCCAAGAGACTTATATTATGATAGGTTAATCATTAATGGACCACTTGGGGGTCGCTTGGATGTATATAGTAAGTTTATTAACCATATTATATAAAAATACAAAGAGACATTGTAAAAGTGAAACTAATTAACTTAGAGTTAATACTTAATGATAAGGTTAATATAAGTACCCAAACCTGTCTAAATTCTATTGGTTGAGTGGTTTTCGACCTATCCCCACCTTAACCTTTGAATAGTCAACTTTGGAGCCATTAGAAACCGAATATGAATTTATTATAAATTAATATTTCTAGCTTTTCCAAAGGTGCCCCCCACCCCTCTTATAAAAGGGCACTCCTCCTTCTCATTTCTTCACACCTCTCAAGCCTTTTGGTTCGGCCAAACTCTGCCCAAATACTCTCCCAACATCCCTCACTACAACCTAGAGGCCTTAGTTTGATCAGAAAGCCAACCTAAGGAGCCCTTTTGATCAAATCAAAAGGAAGAACCCGAAGAAGAGGTAATGATTTCACCACCCTTCTCCAAGTTCATTTCTTCTTCCACTTCTTCTTCCTTTGTTCTTACCATTCTAAAATAATAACTCCAGTATCTCACATATACTGTGATGTTATTATAAATATGGTACAATCATATTCAGTATTCTATCCACCCTTTGAATAACATGTCACCATACGTGCGTACGTACGGCTTACCGTCTCCACGTCGTGGTGTAATTGTTATTCAATATAATATTATTTGGATGGGTATAATAATGATGTGTAACTCATGTAAATAATAAATATAACATGTTAATGATTCTGTATATATGATATACTATCCATTTATATATTATTTTAATATCAAAAGAATGATATTGTCGCTCGTGCGTACGTACGGACTACCGTCTCCACGAACGCGATGAGATTCATTCTCCATCGTAACCATTAAAGCGTAATTATCATTTTATGATTTAAAAATGATGTTTAAGGACTTGATATCATTCTGGATATGAATAATATACAACCTATCCTTTACAAACATGTCTTACGTAACAAAACATATGAAAGAAAACAAGTAAGTTAACACCCGAAACAACGATAATACTAAGATATTATTATCAAATCAATATTAAAAGATCATATATGATATCATATTAATGTATATGATTCTTGTATAATTTAATAACAATTATTTCACCATTATACAGGAGGTTAACCTACCACAACCAAGGAAAAGTACAAGGTAAGGGTTATTTCACAATCTCTTCATTATCCGAGGTTGTTTATACGTAATAATCTACTGGGATCTCTTTATCATCCACATCCATGTTTCTTAAAAATGTATTTCAAAACATTTTTCATATTTACTAGAATATGAGTTAAAGTCATTTATACCCTTTTTGACTTTTATAAGTGGTTTATAAAGGAATCTTTCGGTCGTTTTCAAAACAAGGTCCTTTTTAACCTTTTCGATAGAATTGAGGTAAGAATGTTTTTTTTAACTTATATGGCGGGTGCGGTTATTTTACGCCGTTATAAAATCTTCAAAGCTTCCCTTACAAGATTATAAGAATATTTTCAAAGAAAATGTTTTATTTTATATGGATCTTAAATGATTTCAAAATAAAAGGAGATATTTCTTTTAAAAGAATTTTGATTTCATCTATGTCAACATCCTTTGATGGATTTTAAGATTATTTGAAGTTGATTTATTATGATACAAAACTTCTATATTTTATTGAAGGTTTTGTGATATGTTTGACTGTGGATGTGCTGTTTTTATACCATTCATAGTTTATGGTGAAATTATTGACATTTCGTATGCTAGTTTTAATACGAATGTTTATGTTATGTTTAAACCTTTTCATATGGGAATGCATTGGACTTAATAAGTGACGGGTGGAGCCCACTATAGCTCCTCGATGCATCGGTAGGTCTCATGAGACAAACTAGTGTCTTGGCACAAGGCCTTGACAAAATCTTATTTGTAGTCTTGGCACGAGGCCTTGGCTATGTGGTTATGATAGTCTGGCATTATGCATTCCAACATTATGAAAGTGGTTATTTATTTTTGCATGTGATTATTCGATTAGTGGAATATCCATGTGAATAAGTAAATGGCATTATTTCATTTTATTTATGCCATACCATGTTGAAAGTTCATGTTTAAAAGGCTTTTGTTTTAGTTATACATTGCCTTAAATGTTTATTCTTATTGATGAAAGTTTCCGCTATATTGTTATCCTTACTGGGCATTTGAGCTCACCCCTTTTCTATGTTTTATTTTTCCCAGGTAGTGAAGAAGTAATTTATGAATGACTTGCAGGGATATTATGAGGGGTTAATAGTGTGGATATGAAGACTTTGTTGTTGTTGTAGTTTTTCACTTTGAAATGTAATGTAAAACATTATGATTATATCTAGTATTTCCAAGGCTACTAAACCAATCGGTCTTTCGAGATTTGATCTTTCTTGTGATCATGCCAATGTTACGAAGTAATGCTGGGGTCGGGGCGTTACAGTTGGTATCAGAGGAAGTTTAGTACAAACCTTGGAAGCTAGATTTAGATAAACTCTGATTAGAGCACGTAGACCTAAGATGAACTTTGAGGATTAGTATATAAGAACTTCCTAGAATTTTGGTATTGTAGAGATTTTGTGAGTTTTCCGAGCAATACATCCCTGTCTGGATACGAGCAGGTAGAGGCGGCTCTGGCACAGATGTACCTAGGGGTAAAACCCGAAAACACCGCTTTGAGCTAGACTCGAACGGGAACTGGTGCACGACAACGGGCCTTGCTGCACTCTTGGTTACGACACTCCCGGGGGATATGCTTAGGATAACTCTCACTATCTTTACAAATCATTATGAAGGGTTTATGAGTATATACTTCCTCAAAGAAAACATTTTTATGATTATGGATTATATCCATAAATAGTTCAATTTATGTTAAGTGTTTTATAAGTATGGGATTATGTATTTTGATGCATAAACTGATCTAGTTTATGCCATTTTTTTTAGAAATGGCGCCTAGTGGAAGAAATGGAAACCGTATCAATGCACGCACTCCATGTAGGGATTGCCCTCCTGCTCAAGATAATTATAGTGGGGCTGGTGATGCAACTGGTGCTGATCAGCTAATCACCGTACTGGGACAACTTACTCAGGTTATGAATAATAACCTTACCCGTATGGAGCACCCTGATCCGCAGCGTGGAGGATCAATGTTAGATCGATTCATGAGACAACAACCACCAACGTTCAATGGGAGTACAAATCCCTTAGTAGCTGAGCAATGGATATTTTCCCTAGAGAAAATATTTCAGGCTTTGGGGAGTAGTGAAAGGGAAAAAGTTACCATGGCAGTTTACCGCCTCACTGGAGATGCTGATCAATGGTGGTCATTGATTCAAAACATGAAGGAAGATGATGAAGTATCAAACATGGAATGGAGGGAGTTCAAAGATCTGTTTTTAGAAAAATACTTTCCTCGCGACCATCGAGTAGATATGGAAAGGCAATTTCTGAGTCTGAGACAAAAGGAGGATGATAATGTCACAAAGTATGAGGCTAACTTTACAAGGTTAGCGAGGTACGCTGGTGATTATATTCGCAACCCAAGAAGTAAGATTTATCGTTTCTTTGATGGGTTAAAACCATTTCTCCGTCGAGCATTAGTCTCACAATCATTTTCATCGTACGAAGACATTGTCTCATGTGCTATCAAGACCGAGAAGGAATTCTCTAAGTCTTATGACTTTAAAGCAAAGCAAGAGAAGAAGAGACCTGCTGATCAATCTGGGAATGGAAATAAGGGGAAGAAAGGAAAGGTTGAATATCCATCTTGTGGTAAATGCGGGAAGAAACACCCCGGTGCTTGCCTGAAGGGAATGGGAGTCTGTTACAAGTGTGGTGAAAAAGGCCACCAAGCTCATGATTACAAGGGGAAGAAGGAAGTTACCAACGTTCAGTGCTACAATTGCAGGGAGATGGGGCATTATGCAAATGCATGTCCTAAGCGTCAGGAGAACTTACCTCAGAAAAGGCCAAGGGATCAATGCCAGGCTTATGCTATCACTACTGCTGAGGTAGAAGCTCCGAAAGATGTGGTGGCAGGTAATTTAATGGTTTCCTCAAGTTTAGCAAATGCATTATTTGATTCTGGATCATCGCATTGTTTCATATCTTCCCAGTTTGCTAAGAAAATTAGATATTTCCAATTTGATTTAATAAGGGAGTTGTCAGTTAAAACTCCTAAGGGAAGTATCGTTGCAACAAAGTTTTGTGAATCAGTCCCCATTAGAGCACATAAATTTTCTTTATCTGCTGATTTCATCGTCATACCTATGATTGAGTTTGATATAATCCTCGGTATGGACTGGCTTTCGGACTATGATGCGAAGATTTATTGTAAGAAGAAAGAGGTTACGATTCTTGATGATAATGATAAAGAACACCTTATTTTTAGAGCAGAATCGTCACCACATAATTCTTATTTAGATCCACCCCCTGTAGCTCAACTTAATTCAATTATCGGGGAGGAAGAGACTGAAATAACTGTCGGTGAGGAAAGGAATGTTCAAATAGAAGATGTACCTATTGTGAAAGAATTTGTAGATGTATTTCCGGAAGATTTACCTGGACATCCTCCAGAACGAGAAGTAGAGTTTTCCATTGATTTGATTCCTGGATCAAGGCCTATATCGAAGACCCCTTATAGAATGGCCACTGTAGAGCTAGTCGAACTAATGAAACAACTAGAGGAATTGAGTAATAAGGGATTTATTCGCCCTAGTGTTTCTCCATGGGGAGCCCCTGTTCTTTTTGTTAAAAAGAAAGATGGATCTATGAGGTTATGTATCGATTACAGGGAGATCAATGCTATAACGATAAAGAACAAGTATCCCCTACCTCGTATTGATGATTTATTTGACCAACTGCATGGAGCTCAATACATTTCAAAGATTGACCTTCGATCTGGATACCATCAGTTGTGTGTAAAGAAGGAAGACATTCCGAAAACAGCATTTCGAACCAGGTACGGGCATTACGAGTTTACTGTAATGCCGTTTGGATTGACTAATGCACCCTCTGTATTCATGGATCTGATGAATAGAGTTTTCAAGGAGTATCTCGATGAATTTGTGGTGGTATTTATTGATGATATCTTGGTATACTCCAAAACCTACAAAGATCATGAAAATCACTTGCGCATTATCTTGAAGACTCTGAGGAGGCATGAATTATATGGGAAGTTTAGCAAGTGTGAATTCTGGCTTCAGGAGATTTCTTTTCTTGGCCATATTGTCTCTAAAGATGGAATCTCTGTTGATCCTTCTAAGACCAAGGCAATCCAAGAATGGCCAGCACCTACGAGTATAACTGAGGTACGTAGTTTCATTGGTTTGGCAGGTTATTATCGACGTTTCGTCCAGAATTTTGCCCGATTGGCTAACCCACTAACGAAGCTCACACGTAAAGGGGTTAAATTTGTTTGGACAAAAGAGTGTGAAGAATGTTTCGAAGAACTGAATAGAAGATTAGTCAATGCTCCTATATTGACTCTACCATCGGGGAATGATGGGTTCGTTATTTATAGTGATGCATCGAAGAAAGGACTTGGCTGTGTCCTTATGCAGAATGATAGAGTTATTGCCTATGCATCACGACAGTTGAAAATTCATGAACAAAACTATCCTACTCATGATCTCGAGTTAGCAGCAGTGATCTTTGGTTTGAAGATATGGAGGCACTACCTCTATGGTGAAAAATGTGAGATTTATACTGATCACAAGAGTTTGAAGTATATTTTCTCACAAAAAGAACTCAACATGAGGCAAAGGAGATGGCTTGAATCACTCAAGGATTATGATTGCACGATACACTACCACCCGGGGAAAGCAAACAAAGTAGCAGATGCTTTGAGCAGAAAAGACCATGGAGTTCTGAACATGATGAGAATTGAAAGGGATCCAATTTTCATGGATCTAGTGAAGATGGACATGGGAATAACCAGGGAAGGTGAAACATCAATGCTTTTTCAAATGGTTGCCAAACCATCTTTACTAGAAAGGATTAAGAGTTCTCAGACCGATGATGAAGAATTTCAGAAGAAGATTAAAGCTGTGAATGATGGGAGATTGAGAGACTTTGTGTATGAAGATGGAATTTTGAAATTCGGGAAGAGACTTTGTGTTCCCAATATACCTGATCTAAAAAGGGAATTGCTGGATGATTCTCATAGTTCCAATTTCTCTATACACCCTGGGAGCACCAAAATGTATAGAGATTTGAAAGAACATTTTTGGTGGGACAACATGAAGAGGGAGATTGCTGATTTTGTGTCAAGATGTATGGTTTGTTAACAAGTGAAAGCTGGAAGGCAACAGCCTGGAGGAGTCATGCAACCTCTTCCCATACCGGAGTGGAAATGGGACAATATTACGATGGACTTTGTCATGGGGCTACCAAAGACTCCTAGAAGGAACGATGCAATATGGGTTATTGTTGATCGTCTTACCAAGTCAGCACATTTTCTTTCTATAAGAGAAGATCTACCCCTGGAACGTCTAGGAAGACTATATATGAATGAAGTTGTGAGACTTCATGGAGTACCCCTATCAATTTTTTCTGATCGTGATCCCCGTTTTACTTCAAGATTTTGGAAAAGTCTTCAGAAATCCCTGGATACTGAACTTCATTTGAGCACTGCTTACCACCCTCAGACAGACGGACAATCAGAACGGACTATTCAGACCTTAGAAGACATGTTGAGATCTTGCTCACTTGATTTTCAGGGTATGTGGGATCAATATTTACCACTAGTAGAATTTTCCTATAACAATAGCTTCCATTCGAGTATTCAGATGGCACCATATGAAGCGTTATACGGAAAGAGATGTCGTACACCAACCTGTTGGGATGACGTTGGTGAAAGAAAACTTGTAGGCCCAGAACTGGTGGAGGAAACGGTGGAAAAGGTGAAGGTAATCCAAAATCACATTAAAGTAGCTCAAAGTAGGTAGAAGAGCTATGCCGATAATCGAAGGAAGGATTTGGAATTTCAAGTCGGTGATCATGTTTTCCTGAAGGTATCTCCGTGCAAGGGAGTCATACGTTTTGGTAAGAAAGGTAAATTGAGTCCCAGGTACATCGGACCTTTCGAAATTCTAGAACGAATTGGGGCTGTAGCTTACCGATTGGCAATGCCGCCAAGTCTCTCCAAAGTTCACGATGTGTTCCACGTATCTCTGTTGAGGAAATACATGCCTGACCCAACGCATGTACTCACCTATGAGGAATTAGAACTAGAACCCGATCATTCCTATTGCGAAGAGCCCATCAAGATTCTTGATACGAGAGAACAAGTGCTGAGAAACCGGACGACGCGTCTGATAAAAGTTTTGTGGAGGAATCATAAGATGGAAGAGGCAACGTGGGAACCCGAGGAACTTATGATGAAGAACAACCCGAGTCTTTTTATGCAGTAATACCCTAGAAATTGCGAGGACGCAATTATTTGAAGGAGGGGAGAATGTAACACCCCAAGCTTCTATGGTACGCTTCTCTTTGAATAATGTGATAGCGTGTGTTGTACGCAACACCGAGTTCTAACACACCATAACTAATCAAACTAACCGTTATGAATAGTAATACCTACTTTTTGAAATTATATATATTTTATATTTGAAAATGGACTTCATTTTTGGATTCGGAATATCGAATTTAGCCTAGGGTGAAATTTTGGTACATTTCGGATAACTTTCATATTTTGATGAATAGTGACAATTACTAAATTTTAATTAAAAACAACTTTTTTAATCAAATTAATTACTAGTGATAAATTATGAATTTGAGTGGTTTTAAAGTATATTTAGAATATATTTTTACCATTTAATATAATTTTGGTCATTGGACATAATTTTACAATTAAACCGAACATAAACAAGTGTCAATCTTTTGATAGTTATTATCTCTTAAAAACACGCTTTTTTGTTTTGACAGCGGGAATTAATTTTAAATTAATTTCTGCCACTTCTGTGTTTTGAATTTAGGAAAATGGATTCCATATTTGGAATCAGGATGTTCAAATTGTGTAAATAGGTAACTTTTATTTTTAGACATTTTGAATAATTATTGCGGTAAATATTTTATTTACCATGGTTAAAGGGTAAATCCGGTAAATAAGGGTTAAAAAATAATATTATAATAATACAAAATTACCCTAGAACGTGTCCTAACCTTATTGGTGGACACATACCCGACCATGGGCATCCTTGGGTCAATTTGGGGACCCCTTGAAGCCACTTGTATGTGGTAGGGACACATTATATTAATAAAGTTAAAATAAAAATAAAAATGGCATAAGATTACATCTTTTAGAAGAACAATTTTTACATAGGGTTATACATGTTGGATTTTAGATTATAAATATTCATTAGAAAGATAAAAATATTTCCTACATAATGATATTTTATTTATAATTTTTAGACATTTAATAATTTATTTAATTTATGACACAATGATGATGCAGTAATTACTATAATAGTGAAAAATTAAAATAATTGATATTATAAATACCCAAATAAATATAATATGAAACTTTTAATGAATTAAACTAATTTTCTAGGATAATATGATATATTTGGATTGATTTAATTGACTTTGTTCGAAGTAATCAATCTGTTATGAGTTTCACAAAAATCAACTATTGAATAGTGTCAAAATTGACATAAAAGAGTTCTTAAAACAAATATTATATTATTAATTGATATTAAATTCCTAAAAATCTAAGGTTCGGACAAGAGACTTATATTATGATAGGTTAATCATTAATGGACCACTTGGGGGTCTCTTGGATGTATATAGTAAGTTTATTAACCATATTATATAAAAATACAAAGAGACATTGTAAAAGTGAAACTAATTAACTTAGAGTTAATACTTAATGATAAGGTTAATATAAGTACCCAAACCTGTCTAAATTCTATTGGTTGAGTGGTTTTCGACCTATCCCCACCTTAACCTTTGAATAGTCAACTTTTGAGCCATTAGAAACCGAATATGAATTTATTATAAATTAATATTTCTAGCTTTTCCAAAGGTGCCCCTCACCCCTCTTATAAAAGGGCACTCCTCCTTCTCATTTCTTCACACCTCTCAAGCCTTTTGGTTCGGCCAAACTCTGCCCAAATACTCTCCCAACATCCCTCACTACAACCTAGAGGCCTTAGTTTGATCAGAAAGCCAACCTAAGGAGCCCTTTTGATCAAATCAAAAGGAAGAACCCGAAGAAGAGGTAATGATTTCACCACCCTTCTCCAAGTTCACTTCTTCTTCCACTTCTTCTTCCTTTGTTCTTACCATTCTAAAATAATAACTCCAGTATCTCACATATACTGTGATGTTATTATAAATATGGTACAATCATATTCAGTATTCTATCCACCCTTTGAATAACATGTCACCATACGTGCGTACGTACGGCTTACCGTCTCCACGTCGTGGTGTAATTGTTATTCAATATAATATTATTTGGATGGGTATAATAATGATGTGTAACTCATGTAAATAATAAATATAACATGTTAATGATTCTGTATATATGATATACTATCCATTTATATATTATTTTAATATCAAAAGAATGATATTGTCGCTCGTGCGTACGTACGGACTACCGTCTCCACGAACGCGATGAGATTCATTCTCCATCGTAACCATTAAAGCGTAATTATCATTTTATGATTTAAAAATGATGTTTAAGGACTTGATATCATTCTGGATATGAATAATATACAACCTATCCTTTACAAACATGTCTTACGTAACAAAACATATGAAAGAAAACAAGTAAGTTAACACCCGAAACAACGATAATACTAAGATATTATTATCAAATCAATATTAAAAGATCATATATGATATCATATTAATGTATATGATTCTTGTATAATTTAATAACAATTATTTCACCATTATACAGGAGGTTAACCTACCACAACCAAGGAAAAGTACAAGGTAAGGGTTATTTCACAATCTCTTCATTATCCGAGGTTGTTAATACGTAATAATCTACTGGGATCTCTTTATCATCCACATCCATGTTTCTTAAAAATGTATTTCAAAACATTTTTCATATTTACTAGAATATGAGTTAAAGTCATTTATACCCTTTTTGACTTTTATAAGTGGTTTATAAAGGAATCTTTCGGTCGTTTTCAAAACAAGGTCCTTTTTAACCTTTTCGACAGAATTGAGGTAAGAATGTTTTTTTTAAACTTATACGGCGGGTGCGGTTATTTTACGCCGTTATAAAATCTTCAAAGCTTCCCTTACAAGATTATAAGAATATTTTCAAAGAATATGTTTTATTTTATATGGATCTTAAATGATTTCAAAATAAAAGGAGATATTTCTTTTAAAAGAATTTTGATTTCATCTATGTCAACATCCTTTGATGGATTTTAAGATTATTTGAAGTTGATTTATTATGATACAAAACTTCTATATTTTATTGAAGGTTTTGTGATATGTTTGACTGTGGATGTGCTGTTTTTATACCATTCATAGTTTATGGTGAAATTATTGACATTTCGTATGCTAGTTTTAATATGAATGTTTATGTTATGTTTAAACCTTTTCATATGGGAATGCATTGGACTTAATAAGTGACGGGTGGAGCCCGCTATAGCTCCTCGATGCATCGGTAGGTCTCATGAGACAAACTAGTGTCTTGGCACAAGGCCTTGACAAAATCTTATTTGTAGTCTTGGCACGAGGCCTTGGCTATGTGGTTATGATAGTCTGGCATTATGCATTCCAACATTATGAAAGTGGTTATTTATTTTTGCATGTGATTATTCGATTAGTGGAATATCCATGTGAATAAGTAAATGGCATTATTTCATTTTATTTATGCCATACCATGTTGAAAGTTCATGTTTAAAAGGCTTTTGTTTTAGTTATACATTGCCTTAAATGTTTATTCTTATTGATGAAAGTTTCCGCTATATTGTTATCCTTACTGGGCATTTGAGCTCACCCCTTTTCTATGTTTTATTTTTCCCAGGTAGTGAAGAAGTAATTTATGAATGACTTGCAGGGATATTATGAGGGGTTAATAGTGTGGATATGAAGACTTTGTTGTTGTAGTAGTTTTTCACTTTGAAATGTAATGTAAAACTTTATGATTATATCTAGTATTTCCAAGGCTACTAAACCAATCGGTCTTTCGAGATTTGATCTTTCTTGTGATCATGCCAATGTTATGTAATTATTGCACCGACTCTGGGTTGCTGGGGTCGGGGCGTTACAGCATATCCATGTAAATTTTAGCATATTTATTGATGTCATAATAATTTTCTACATTGTAAGGGGAGTACATATTATTAATTGTGGTTGTTATTTGATGGCCTATATTAACATGTCTCTAAAATGGTAGCTACTATTTACACTTCCTCTTTTCCTGTAATGAATGGATTTATTTAAAATTATAGAACAGTAAAACACGTATTCATAGAATTTTTTTTTAAATTTATAGTAATACATGGTATGGCCTTCAAATATACCAAATTTAAATTTTATTATTGGAAATATAATTACACATTTATTCCTCCATCATACCATTAATTTTATAAAGATTATAAGTTGTATATTATATATTGATGATTGAGAATTATTAAAATATTTCTTATTTTTTCTTTTAAAGGTACATATATCACATTATTAGGTACACATATTTGAATAATGAATGTATAACCATACGAATAAATTTTTTTATGCCATCATATTTCCAAAGTTTGATGTTTTAGTATCACATTAAATTCCCCCATTTCTAAAAAAACTTATTTAACCATAAAACTATTCATATACTCTTTCTGAGTGATGCATGACTATTTCCAAAAGAGCTATATATTTAAAACATTTAAAATTTATTTTTAACTCATATTCCCCAATATCTGTTATAGTTTCTAGATAAATAATTATGGTAATAAATTATTCTTAAATTTCTTCAACAATCATTCATTTACCCTCCATACATGATGTTAAGTAATTGATTCGTTTCCCTACCATTCAACATATACATTAATCTAAAAAATCATTCATTATTCTTCATATCTTTTACAATGTTATTCTACATATCCTTTTAATAGACCATCATATACATCATAATTATCTGTATACAAAAAAATATTCAATAAAATATCTCTGGTATTTCTATTAATCTACCTTTATGTTCAAATATAAGTTTTCATACCATCATGTTACATCATTTTATTGAAAAAACGGTTAAGATTAATATCATCCTACACATATTTTAATTCTATATTTGTATTAGATATCATGTAATATTCAACAATAGACATATTATCTATTTTATCTTCGTCAAAAAGTATAAATAATCAGGTTTATCTTTAATAATTAAGCTCTTCTTCTACAATTTCATTCACTATTTGTGTGTTTCCTTTTGATGGAACCTCTTATAAATCCACAGAATGAATTCATATTAACATCGGTCATCATGGTAATTTCTTTATCACCGTTAATCGTTGTTTGGTACTTTTCCCCATCAAAAATTGCTAAAGTAAAGATCCATTTAATATCTATTTTCCACTAATGAATTTTCTAGAAAGAAGCTAAATAAATTCATCATCCACATATTTCTCATAATTACATACTTTAGAATGTAATTTTCATATAAGGATTTTAATTCAATCTTGTTACATTCTTCAATTGGTGACCCTTTTAGATTTACTTACATTTCATATGGCAACACACTACAAATAATAACATCTATAGAATTCATATATAGATCACATACCTCATGAGTTGAAATATTTATATTATTGAGTGGTTTAAAACATATCATGACTCTATTTAAAATGTTAATATCATTAATCTATTGAACACGACCTAAAATAAATAGAGTTTTCAACATAGCCCTCAACTCACACGTGAAATTTTATCTCCCATCAAATCCCATTAAACATTCAAAAATTGATTGAAATATTTAAAAATTGTTTAGTGAGGTTAAATATAATCCTTTATATGAAATGAAATGTTGATGAACATCAATGATTTTATGATGTTTCTGAAATGTTTTTGAAATATAAGTTTTTTCATGACACTGGAAACATTATCAGTACTACTAACCTGATCCATTTATTGCATATCATATTAATATTTTTCATTGATTTAGTGATATATAATCTCTTTATTTTTAGTATTGGAGTGTTGAAATGTATTTTTTGAGTTAAATAACACACTCATTTTCATATAATATAACCATTGACTATTTGACCAAATAAAAAATATCATATAACTAATGCTTCATCCAAAAAAATATGTGTTCCTTTCACTATCCCAAGGATATACCCAAATTTATACCTGTGTAGGGAATTGATTTCCTTCCAATTTCTCACCCATAAAAGACATTCAATTCTAACAAATAAACATCCACTACTTTTCGACATTCGATCGACTACATAACCAGTATAGTTTATATAATAAAATATTTATTATTCATGATCCATTTCAAATCCATATAAAAATACAAAATTAAAATTACTTTGAATGTTCCTCATGATCCGAATAGAAAAAAATTCTTTACCAACATTATGATTATTTTTTCTATGATATTATAAATGTAATACAACCAAGAGATCTATTCTTTTATTATTAAAACACAAAATGATTACAATTATTGTTCTAAATAATGTACAATAAACATATTTACCATTATCATGCTTCATGTGTTTTTTATGATGTAAATTAGACTAATAATTGTGTTTGATTCGTGTTTTTCAACTCCTTTGACATCACTATTGGATGATTTTACTATTAAATGATATTATATTAATTATTTTTTGCTACCTAGGGACCCAAAAATTATTTGACTTCACCAATCATCATCATTTAAAATTATTTATTCTTTGGATTAGAAAATTATATTACTATTATATTCTCTCATCTACCAAATATAATTATCTCCATAAATAATGTCACTATAAATTTTACTATATATGTTTTCAACACATTGTATTTATGGTTGACACATCCCCATATAAGTAAATGCTTCATAAAATATGAATCAATTTGATCATACTGTAATCTTTGTTCCTTCTATTGACCATATAGAGACATCATGAATCTACAAACATTGGTTTAGACATTTCCAATGTGAAATCCCAATGGTAATTCAATTTTTTTTTAAATTACATTTAGAAACTCCATTATTTACAATAAAAACATTTCATTGGTACACTAATTTAATTGACCTGGTAATAATGAATCCTAATAGACTATAGAATATCCAATGGAGAAAAATTTTCTTATACATAAATACATTTCATAAATGTATTTAATTTACAAATAATCTATTCACTGTCTCTGATAACAATAAATTGCTAAATAATATAACATTAATATCAATGTCTTACTATTAACTATATTATTTTATGGCCACTTAACATGTTCTAAATATTGGGTTTCATTAATATGATTTAATTATGATTTCATTCAATTAAACAATTAATTATCATTTGTTACTTTTTAGTAGGATATTGGTTCCACCATTAGTAGGATTATAGAATCATATTCATTTGTTGTTCTCATTTTCCATATAGGTGTTGAACAATCAACAATAGTTCTCAATTGATCAACTTCTTCTCGTATTCTTCCACTATGGTGTTCTGGTTGGATTTCAACCAAAATTATTTTGACTTATAACTCTATATTTGTATAATTTTAATATTGAGATCTATTATTATTATACAATCAACCCATAACCTCCGTGTATAATCATATTGCATTTTCACTGTACTCTTCATCTTCAAAAACATCATGTTATAATATCTTCAAATAATTCATGATTTGATAATAAATGGTCTTGAAATAATTTCCATGAACAATTTTGTATCATATTGTTTTATAATTTATAGGATCTACTATTCAATGAGTATGAAAGGTAAATTAATTAATTTTTAGCAACCCCATACCTTCCATTATTTCATTCATTCTTTCAGATGAAATATTTTATTCCAAAAACATAGAAATATGTTTTTAGGGATTATTTCCCTGAAATTTTCATAGGGGTTCATTCCACCTCATTGAATAGATACAATCTAATTTTTTGTTTACATTATATTATGTATATAATTATTTCTATTATTGGAGAGAAACAGAAGTCTCAATAACATTAATATTGTACATATTTTTCAACTACTGATTTATTCATTAAATAATCAATTTTTGGTGTGGGGTTTTCAATAATAACACCTCATGAATTAGAATATATTTTTCAATGTATTTTTAAAATACAATTGATATTTATTCTATATACTATTAGATAATGAAATTATTATGGTGAAAAAACATTTATTCTAATCTCTTATTGAGTATCTATTCATTTATTCCATCACATCTAGATTACACATAAAAAAATTTCACACAAGAATTTATTCAATAAAGAACAATGAAAATAATGAGTTGACTCACTCCATGTGTTCCAGGGAAAACATGTCTTCCACACAAATTAGTCAACACTAGATCCAGAATATTAAATTCTATTTTATTCCGCATATGATAAGAATTTGAAAATCATATTCTTTGTATAAATGTATCAAATATCCTTTCATGATCGGACATTAATTGTAAATTTCCACTAAAACCGTTTTCCTGGATATGGTTTTTAAAATCAATTTATAAATATGACCAAATATATGGTTATTCATGTTTTTTTTACAATTCAGTTGTTATGAATTAGGTGTTGGATTTATTATACGCCATTTATAAATTATCATTCATCCTCTAATATATCAGTGGTGAATTTATTTATTTTTTATTGACAATTAATCAATTATTATTGAATGTCAATAAATGTCCCATGTAATATAGATTACTCAAACTCAGGATACAATGGTGCTTATTTTCAACATGAAGTGCATAAATATTCATTATCTCATAACCAACCAATTTGGTATTACCATTTTTATTGATAAATAACACATAATTATTTTTGAATGTTACTATTTCATCTACTATTTACCTAAATTTCATAATAAAATCATTTTTCAAATCATATGGGATGGGCATCCACTATCAATAATCAAGGTGATACAATTATTATTATCTTTCAGTGAATCACACCGTAATTGGATTTCATTATATATATTTATCATATGGGATGGGCATCCACTATCATACCAATTTTATACTTTGTAAGGGGAGTACCTATTATCAAATGTTATTGTTATTTATTGACCTATATTCACATGTCTCTAAGTATGGTAGTTACTATTTACACTTACTCTCTTCCTGAAATGAATGGATTTATTTAAAATTATATAACAGTAAAAAAAGTATTCATAAAAATTATTTATTTAAAATTTATAGTAAACCATGTTATGGACTTCAAATATATCGAATTAAAATCTTATTAGAGGAAATATATTTTTACCTTGTTTCCTCTATCAGACCATTACTTTTATAAAGATCATTATTTTGAGATTATCTATTGATGATTGAGAATTATTTTAATATTTCTTTTTTTTTTGATGAAATGTACATCTATCAAATTATGATGTACCATTTTTTGAGTAATAAATATATAACATTATGATTACATTTTTTTGTGCCATCCCATTTCCTACATTTGATGTTTCAGTATCATATCCAATTCAAAAATTTCCAATAAATTATTTCATTAATGATTAAATTCTTCCTCTAATCCTTCTGAGTGATGATTGATTCATTTCAAAATATTTACATATTTAATCATTTTAAATTTTATTTTCTTCTCTTATTCCCCAATTTTTGATATAGTTTATAAAAAATTCTTTATTCTAATAACTTATTCTTAAATGTCTTCATGAATCACTTATTTTCCCTCCATACTTGATTTTAGGTAATTGAATCCTTTTCCAACCATTCAATATATATATATATATATATATATTAATCTAAAAAATAAATCATCATTTTTCGTAATTTATCAAATGATATTATACATATCATTATTTTAGATCATCATAAACATCATGGTGATCAATATACTCAGATGATTCATTAAAGGATCTATAGTATATCTATTAATCTACCTTAATATTAAAATATAATTGTAATACCCTCATGATTCATTAAGTTATTTAAAAAATAGTGAAGATTAATTTCATCCTCTTTATATTTTTATTCTATATCAGTAGTAGGGATAATGGAATATTCAAAATTAGGCATATTGTATATTTTAACTTCCTAAAAATGTATAAATCGTCATGTTTATATTTTAAAATGAATCTCTTCCACTAAAATTTCATTCACGATTTGTGGGATTCCTTTTCATAGAACCTATTCTATGTATATAGAATGATTTCTTATTAACAATGGTCATAAATAAAATTTAATGATCACATTTAATAATTTTTTTTGTAGTTTTCCCCATAAAGAAACCAAATGAATAGTTCCATTGAATATCTTTTTCCACTCTTCAATTTTCTAGAAAAAAATTAAATAAATTCATCATCCACATATTTCCCATCATTGCATACTATAAAAATTAATTTTACTCAAAGGATTTTAAATACATCTCCTTACATTCTTCAAGCGGTGTCCCTTACAGATTAACCATAATTTCATATGGAACCACACTGCATAGAATAATATCAAAAGAAAGCATAGATATATCACATACCTCAAGATTTGTAACATTCATATTATAGATAGGTGTAAAATATAACATGATTATAATTAAAAAGTAAATATTTTTAATCTATTAAAAAAACCTAAAATAAATCCATCAAAATTAGAAATTAAATTAAAGATTATATTCACATTTTCATCAAGATTAATTTTTAGTTCATCAAACATATTTGTTAGAGATTAGATGTTTTTATCATTCTCATTATTATAAATATCATATATATTTTTTTCTCCCACACAATTTCTATAGTGAAACCCGTTTCCTTAAAATAAATTTTATCTAATATTCATACAATAATATAATTTTGTGACATATGTCTACATTTAATTATTACTCTTCTATTAAGTCATATACCATCTAATCTCATCACAGACCTGAATCCCATGATCATTGGCATATAAAACATCCATCCCAAGAGACCACATATGAGATTTCATTATTTTCTTCTCAAATTGGATGTTTATTCCATCATAAAGGAAAATTCTCATTACTTTCACTACATTCTCCCTCGAAACCAATATTTATGTCATATTTAATGACTATGAGATTATTTTTATGATACCACTGATTGGAAAATTTAAAACCCTTAGATTGGATGGGTAAATCACTATTTATACACAATCAATGAATTAAATTGATAATGTCCCAAAATTGGTAGTAATTATTAAAACCTATCCAATGGGATTAAAAAATAAAAAAATGTTATAAAACAAAAAAAATTTATTTAAATTTTACATGGATCAACATTTCAGTAATGTCCATGTAGTATACACTGATATTATACATGTAGTACTATAATAAAATAATCTTGAATTGAATTGGTAGATTATAATTATTTTGCCATGGAAATTCTTTTTCATCATCACTTATTTTAAAATAAGATTTTTTTAAACACACTATCTCACTTGTATCACAATTTGCAACTCCCCATTTATCATTAATTTGGGGGATAAATTCCCCATTTTATCATTATATTGTTTGATTTCATTTATAGGAACATGATTAGGAATAATGAATGGTGGAGTTGTAAATATGATCCACTAATTTATTAAAATATTAATTTCATTGTGAAACTTATTATACAAATTAGTTTTGCATGAAAAAAATATTGTCATGAAATATTTATTTTTGGGTAACCTCTAACATCAGTGAAACCTAATCATTTCTCCAAATCTATCCCATTAATGAAAAACCGCTAAATTAATGACCATTTTCTCTATATATTAATGCAAAATGGATTTCATGAAACATTTCAAGATCTAATGTTGAAATTTTTCATTAAAAATACTTTATTTCATATCTTATGAGAATTATTAGTTACTATACCTCCTCCAAAAGGAGTGTAAGATTAAAATTGAAAATATAATCCATTGTTTATGAAAAAATAGCCCTTTCATGATACTCTATCGTACAGAAAAGAATTCACTTCTAGATACAATTTTTATTAATGAAATTGAAAATCTATAACATGTTTTTGATGCTAAACCTTAACATAATTCTCTTCTTCAAAATACCTAAAATTTTTCAACACATACTTATATGGAAAGGTCAATATTTCTTCTAAATTTTGACTTCTCATTCATCCAAATGTTTTACAGAAATTTTCAAAACTATATATTAAGGACAAAATGACATCAACATTTTTCAGAATATGAATTTTGTAAAAATATATATTTTATTAATGCCCAAGAGTTTGGATGAAAATGGAGAACTACCCCACCGTTCACTTTGAACTCCACATTAAGGAGTATCTCACATGGATTGATAAATTTAATTAATTTCTGAATCTAAAAATCCATTGATCATATAAAATCATAGATTGAATTTTCTTTTGGAGAAAATAAGCATATCACTATTAAAATAAATTTATAATATTAAAATTATGTAATTTTGGTTCAAGAATAAAACATAATTTTCAAGTAGATCCATTTTATGGTTATTTAGATATTTTTTTATTTATTTTTATTATAAATTGAAATTATGCACAAATTTTGATACTGAAAATTGTAAATTAATGGTTAATAATATTTTACTCTGTAAAATTTGCATTATTTTTATGATTTTAATAATGAAGATTGTTTGAATTAAATGAAAAAAATATAATTCATGAACACATTAGAAGGAAATATTTTATTTATTTTACTAAAATAAAACACATAATATTTTCTAGTCAAATGAAATGTAACGAAAAAGAAAAATTTGTTTCAATCTGTTTTTATAATAATTAAACATGTGATGGATAGTTAAAAATTTATTGATATTTTATTTTTCATATTATATAGATTATGTTTTTATTATAATAATATTTGATGAGGCTTTAGGGAATCGTATGTTTTTAGTAAATTTCTTTGCCGACATAATTTTAAATTAAAGGCCATGTGATATATCTTGTTTTTATGATGAAAAAACAAAACAGTTGTCTCAATAATTTTCTAAATATGATGAAATACTACATCTTTCATCTATTAAGAACATTATAAAGAAAAAATTCTACTACCAATTTCTAATGGTACTATTTTCCCATGTTACCCACTCTTAATAAATTATGGAACCTAACAAAACATTGTATGGATTATTCATTTTTAAACATTTTTTATATAATATTGATAATAAAGATTTAAACTATCATTCCTATTTAAATTTAATTATAGTTTCATTTTTTTGGAACTATTTTTCATATAATTTTGATATAATTTATAAAATTCAAATGAAATAGAGGAAATTAAGGATATAAATATATATATACCTTTGTATGGTGGTACATAGATGATTTTCAAGGAATAAATCATATTTAATTCTATAGTTGATAATGAACCAAATCATTGACTAAATTTTAGCATATATTTGATAGATTTACTATATATAAAGATTCCATTATGCGCATTTATATTTGATTCTCACATCAACTTCTCCATCATCACCAATGAAATTTGTAGTGGAATATGAAATAATATATTTTTTTAGTATCAATAAGTCTTTAGTGATTATTATTATTAGGGAAGATTCATTTTTTGGATCATGTAAGTGAAAACAGACCAACCATTATAATATATACAGACCACTACCACTAACCAATTTCAGAAAATATAGAACATACATTGGGATCAAATGAAGCAATACTATTATCCTTTCATTATTTTAATATAGTTTTATTTATATAATTTTTTTATGGTTTTTTTATTTTATTAATATATGTTTCGATATTTATTATTTTAGATTTCTCTCTCGAGGATACAATCGTTAATAAAAATTCGGTTGTGTATTCTTACACAAAATGGTTTATTCTTGTGTTAATATGATTATTCTCCAAGATAAAAAAAATTATTCATAAGAGGTATATTTTAAAATATATCAGTGTGGGGAAACATATAATAGATTTTTTATTTTTAATTTTCATTTCAAAAGGAATCTTTTTCAAGGAAAAATTTATATTTCTTATTTGATTTTATAATTATTTCTTTCAGTATTTTCTAACAAAACATTAATTCAAAATTCATGTCATTTTAAACATGGAATCATATATTAATGTTTGTAAAGATTAAACACATGTCAATATACATAAATTTATTATATAAATGAAATTATTTAATTTTAAAAAAAATTAGTAATTTTATGAAAAGACCACTATATTTTGAATCTGATTACACATTATATATATATATAATTATAAAACAAAAATATATTGATGCTTATAAACAATTTTATCATATTACTTTAAGTCTACTCATTTAATTATAGAATTATTTTTTTCATATATCAAATGATTTATCTCAGTAAATACATATTTTTTTGGGATATGGTGTGATAAATTAATGACTAATATTTATTATATTAAAATGAATCTTTTCAAATAAAATATAATATATATTATCCCATCCTGATTATTGGAGTTTATTTTTTTGACAAGGTTTGTGTATATTAGACTCATGTTTTTATTGATAATGGATCCATGATTTTTTTATATTCAAATATCTGACACAATTTTGTCTTAATCAGATCTTTATAGCTTAAAAACCCAACCATTCCATTACCACTAAAACACCATCACAAGTAATCACAAGGGAACTTATTCTTGGACTAAGATCAAGTTGATATTAAGGATTATATGAATTTTATGGTGACAATTGAATGTGTTTGAAGGGGAAATTAATTGTTGAATTTAAGTATTTTTATGATGAGGAAAATTAATTTGAGATAACATTTATTTGTGTATTGTAGGAGAAAAGAATTGGAAATATATTTATTCAATAAACGGATAAATAATAATTTTCGTTATTGTGTACTACATATCACTTTTTTTATTTTGAATTAGTTTATCTCATATAAATGTGTGATGAAATATGTTTTCTGTTATTATGTGTATTTTCCAAGAAGTATATGTTTAAATATTTTATAAAACGATAGATATTACATTTATAATACTTTTTTTATTTTAAATGAATATACCCATAATATTTTTTACAAATTAATTGGAATTGAAATTGTTTTATTTTTCATAGATTATTGAACTTAAATATTTAAATATATTTATTCTGGATGTCGAACTATTTTTTTCACTTTGATATTTTAAGATCATATAATTACATAGTAATAAAAATTGATAAATTCCTTTTTTTCCTTGGTTATATAGTTATTTTGATTGAATAATTTCAACAAAATATTGAACAGTTTAAAATTTTATGAGTCCTAAATAAATCGTTCAACTGTGAAACTTTTTTCTATAACCCAATAGAGGATCCTTCATTACATATTTAGAAAATTTGGCACAAAATTACAATATGGGATGATCATATTTGGTAACTGTTGAGGACATTGTGGTATTTATGGAAATTAGATTTCATATAAGAATTTAATAATTAAGGGAGTCTATCAATGCTTCAAGGAGTTGAAAAATAAAAATTATTTTCTTTATAAAACATAAAATATTGTATTTAAAATGATAATATTTTTAAAAACATTAGGAATAATTTATATTTTGATTAAAAATCGAAATGAAGATGTTGAACAAAATTTATGAATATAACATGTTATTAATTGGCCTTCTAACATGACTTATGGGAACCGTCATTCAAAGAAAATATTTTATAGGAAAAAAATTATACCTCATTCATTTTTAAATAAGACTATCTAAATCTACATAATTAGTGGGAGTGGTATCAGTTATATCATGGGTATAATAAATCAAATGAAGGATAGGAAAGGGTGGAAAGATAGTTTTACATTACATGGATAAAGTCCCATGAAGATCTAAAAGTGGATATCCAAAGACACTACATGTTTGGAGTTGTATTATACAGTATAACATATTATATTTTATCTACAATAAATTTAATTGTTTATATTAGTTATCAATTTGTATTTTTTAATATTATTTAAAAAAATTATAATTAATTAAATTATTTTTATATAATTACTTCTTTCATTATTAATCGTTTTTGAGTTATTAATCCACATCTGGGAAAATATTTTTAATTGCTTTTTGGATGCTTGAAGATCATTAGGATAAAAAATAAAATTCATAATCATATAAAAATCCAAACTAATGTTCATAATATAATTTCAATGTATCCTATGTTTCCACATTCTTTTATACTGTTGATAATTGGTATACATTCTTAGATAATTCATTGAGACAATGATATAGGGGAGTGTTGAATGATGGAACTCTGTCAATAGATTTAAACACAATTCTTATTTATCTTCCATTTTCAATATAATATTCATTTAGTTTCTATCCTATTTTTAATTTCATTTATTAAAATAAAATTTTTAATTTTATCCAATCCAAAAAAATTTATCAAAAATTATATTAATTTTAAAATATTATGGGATATCATCATTTTCCAATCCCTTGATCAAACAATATTAAATTTTGAATGGTATAATTAAAAATTACTGTTTTTAAAAAAAAACCATTTTCGATATGTGAGATACATGATTATGTGTTGTTTAATTAAATTTAAAATTTTTTTTTGAGAATTCAAAATAAGTCATGTTTTATGAATTTAAATCCCCATATTTGTTTTTATTATATTGGGTTTCATAAGTTTAATTAATTGATATAATAATTATCTACTAAATGGGTTTCATTGAATTGTCAATAATCAATTATAATCACAATTTGTAAATTCTTTTAATAATATGTTAATATTTTTATGAATAATACTTCATAATCTATATAATTTCTATAAAATAGAATTCATAAGATAGACTGAAGAGGTAATATAATGAGATTTATTATTTGAGATAACCCTCAAATATATATCACATTGAATTTCATATGGTATTTTATATTTTGAAGGGGTTATGGTTATTATAAATCCTCATTACATGTAATCAGAAAGATATTGAGCAAGAGAACCTTTATAAATTGATTCTATTCCTACACAATCTATGATACATAGAGTAATTGTGTTCTATTTTTGTATGTCAACAAGAATGTTTTTTGTTGGAGCTAATCCAAGATGAGGTTATCCTATTTTAAACCTGATAAGAGACATATGATTCATGGATTGAATTTGGTAGAGGAAATTAAATTTTATTCTTCGTTTAATTGCATGTTTTGTTCTTCGATACATGGATGAATAATTTTTATGTATTTATTTATAATGGTGACTATATTTTTTAGGGTTACAAATTTTCTAGATGGATTATACTAGATTTACATATTCAATAAATAGTTTCCACTCGAAGTCATGGAAAAAAATTGATTATATTATTACACACATCTTCTATATGGTATCTATTATAATGTGTTTCCGTATATAGATATATAATTATATTTGATGAAAATCACACCAATCTCATTTAATACATATGTAACACTTTTTTATAGAGTATTGTCATTTAATAGATGTTTAAAACTGGGATTTTATATTTTCTTAATTGATAAAAATAGAAATATGGAGAAATAATTAGTCCATTTAATAAGGATTTGACAATTTTTTTTAACATAATGTGACATTTATAGTATCTCTATTAAATATTTGGAATGTATTCACAAATATTTTTATGGTTTCTCGAAAAGCCCTTATAATTTTTTTTCATGTTGTCAATTTTTTTGAAATGAATTAATATCGTTATATTATATTTTATAATATATAATTAATCATATAATCTGATATACTTATGTTGAATATACTAGTTTCTTATTAAATGTTATTAAATATTTTAGTTTGAATTAATAGTTCATGACCATTTCCATATCATCGATATTTTATATCATCGATTTTACATCAACCTATTGATTCATTTATATATTTAAAAATACATTTGGACTGGTGAAATTTTCCCTTATCAAATCCCCCATCATTGTAAAGACTCGGAATTTCCATGAATTTTTTTTAAATACATGGTAATTTTACGTGTCCGAAAAAATTAATGGTGCTTGATTACGAGGCCTGGTGAGCCCAGAATCAATTTCTGATGTTTTGTTTGGGTACATTCACTAATCGTACGAGCAGGATTTTATAACATTTGAACCGGTTCTCGAAACTAAAATCTGATGGCACCATTGAACTCACAACTATGATATTCCCTTAAGAAGTCTTTAACATCGATGACTGATGGTCGACAATGAAATGTTAGTTTTTGAGTTTTTAAGAATAATTTAAATAAAAATAATGTTTGAATTTATTTTTATTCTTGGTGGTGAAACCTCAAAGAAGAGTTTAGATGTGGGTCCACCCCACCATAACATCCCATGAGAGGTTATGGTTGTGGCGCCCACCCGAGGTCTAAAAAACTCTTTTCAATTAAAGTGGTGGGGGCCACCTAGCTTTTAACCCCCTTGTATCTCCCCATTATGGTGGAGAAAACTCTGGACCTTCCCCACTGATTAATTGATCCAAATCCACCCCCTTAATTAATTGATTTATCTCATTAAAGTAAATAGAAAAATTTGATTTCATGCCAACAAATAAAATAATAGACAATCTATTATATCATTTGGTCGGCATCAATATTCTGTTGGAAGGGAGAATTGAGGAGCTCTTGGATATTGAATTCCAAAGATGAAAGAACTCTCCAATGAGGAACGACCACCAACGAATGACGAACACTTTCTTCCTTTATCAACCAGAACAAAGGAGAGAGCGTCGTCCTTGAAAAACGCGAACGACGCCATCCTCAGCTTCATCATTTTTGACATCAATGATATGATTTCCGCCTTTCTGGGACATTGTCAATGAACAAAGATATGAGGTAGGGAATTTGAGATTAAAATTTCTTCCCATTCTATATCATTCAATATTTGATTATGACATTCCAATTTATATCACCATATTGTGGAGGGTGCGAGATGATTGAACACAGCCTAACCCCCATTCTATTTTTCCCCGCTTGTTGACGAAAATGGAAGTGAAACAACATCACCTGAGAAGTGGACCACAGACGACGGGCTGCGATAGAGCTACATCGGACGACATCAGGTCAGCCGCGAATAAACCTCGCAGCACCGGGCTACCAGGTCGCCGGAAGGACACGACGTCGTCACACTGCGTGGAAAGACATGAAGTGGCAGTGGACACGGGTAGCTGTCAGGCCGCTGGTGTGGCATGGAGCCATTGCGCCGCATGGAGGAAGAGTTCGTGACCAGGGTAGGCCATAAATGTGTAGCAGAGGCAGCATGTTGGGCTGGCCTCTGGAGGAGAAAAGAAGCTATCCATTCGGCCAACTGGGAGGAGAGGGACCCTGTTGGGTCCTGCGTGACCTGGACCGGCACCACCAGTCACCTGTTTTGATCTCACATGAACGGATATTCCATTCAGGACATCTAGGGGGCCTGCGGCCTCCCCATGGATGTGACAATGGAGGACCCCATGTCGGGCCTCTAGGCCAGACCTAGCATGGGTCAGACCCAACATGGGTCGGGCCACCAGCATAGGTTGCGATTACCCCGCGGACCAGCCCGCCTCCTCGGGCCGGGTCAGACAAGTGGATCGGGTTGGACCCACGGACTAGGTCGGACCCGTGGAAAGATTCGGACCTACGGACCGGGTCAGAACCACGGACTGGGTCAGACCTGCGGACAGGGACAGACCCGCGGACCTAGTCGGACCCACGGGTTGGGTCGGACCCCAGTTCGGACCCATCAGACCTAATTTCACCTTTTTATTATAACAGGGGATACAGATGTCCGATTGACAAACCGCCTATGGTAACGGAATGCATGGATAGAGATAGAACTTTTGGAATACCCAAATAGAGGATTGGAAACAATTGAGTTACAATATGGTTGAATTGAACATAAATCCAACTGGGGCCTTGGAACTGAAATGCCAATAACTCACAAATCAAGCATCTGATCGACGCACTGTCAGTTGCGTTGACACCTCTTCGACATTGCGAACCTTAGAGATACATCTATGTGGGACTTAATAATAGTTGGGGTATCGACCTGTAGATCGTTGAGAGGACCCTCTCGGAGAAGAGCAAGCATAGTGCAGAAACCTAATAGATGGCATAGACCTGATGACGACTAACTGATTCAACACAGAGTGACTCGACTAGCCCAGTGGGGAGTGGCTATATGTGACGTGACAGACCCATGGTGGTAGCGCACTTATGTGATGCGATAGACCAATGGTAATTTTTAGGAGGACCACCTAAGCAGGCTACGAGGTGGAACACCTCTGTGTGACATGGGAGAACAATGGTGGGGAGCGCCTCTGTGTGACTCGGCAGACCCCCGAAACTCGACAGTATGAGTATCTCAACAGTCCAATGGTTGTGTGAAGCGCTACATTGTGATGTGGCAGGCCCACTATACTATGTATAGGAGGAGTACAATAGCAGTTGTGGGTCAAATGTTTTGATAGAGATGTCATCTAAAACTACCCCTATAATAAAATACTTATTTTTGTTGAGGCAATGAATTTTGTGTTTTTCTCAGGATTTAGATGTGTTACTATATATCTTAGGTATATGTATGGGCATATACCTAAGTAATGGTTATCTAATGATTTAATACTTTTTGGTTTATCATTGTTGGATTTTGTGAGATCATGAAGGTCTTGGGGTCCCTAATGAGTATCGTTATACTCAACGCTGCATGGGTTATTCATGCACCAAGTTGTGTTAGATACCGATGGCGGATAGTGCTGATAGAGGCCGAGAGCGTCAGGACTAGACGGTACCCGGAGGAGGACCATAAAATGTGTTGGTTCACTGAGGGGATCGATAGAATGGAGTGTTGAGGAGTCCATCTGTACCTACCCTTCAGGTAGGAACCCTCAAGGATGTTCTAGGAGCTTCTTATTACCTTTCAACTGTTTCTTCCCTTCTCAGTTGTACTTGTACTATACAGCTGGGCCGGTATTTCTAGCCCTTTATAATTTCCATCACTTCTTTTGTATACATAATTACATAGTGTTTACTTCCATATCATAATATGTTGTCTAATTCAGTTTATAAAGTCAATTCCTTCCCAGTTTAAGGGATTTACGCCTTTGGTGCTAGTCGCCAGCCCTTGGCCTATGAAAGGCAGGCTTGGGGTAGTTATGATACGAGCCTCGGGGGACGGATCATGAAAATTTTTTATCAAAGGAGTATGTTCTACTGCAGACCTTATGACTATTATGTTTTTTTTCTATAAATAAATAGTTTTAAGTGTACTAACTATGGTTTTCAGTTTAGGGAGTCCAATGTTAGTGGGGGCGGCCGACGTATCCACACACGAGGACCCTAACTTCTCATTTCCTACTTTTTGCATGAAAACACTTATTGAGTGTGTGTTTTCAAATGTTTTTCTTTAAGGCAGATCAACCAGGCCAGCTTAGTAGGTATAATGTTTTGAATTTTTCACATCTATTTCTTTCAGGATGCCTCCCTTCGGACCACCAGCTAGAGCTCCGAGAGTTGTACGCTATGCCAGCCCTCCATGTGACGAGGCCTCAGTGCATGGACATTTATTAGTGGAGGAACCAGTGGTCCTAATTCAAATTGGGCCACTGAAGCCACCATCCCCAGCAGTAGATGATGCATGCCGCTTGAGCATGCTACATGAGTTCCAGCGCCAGAGGATGCCCAAGTTCATTTGAGTGATGGACCCACAGGCACCTGAGAATTTGGTGGAGGCTATGGTGAGAGTATTTAGGCAATTAGGGAAACCAACGGACTTCATGGTGATCCTTGTCATGAGTCTCCTTCGAGAAGCAGCAGATAGATGGTGGGAAATGATGATCTAGGTGCATGACATGGCGACACATCTCTGGGCAGACATCGAGAGCCGATTCAAGGTAGATTTTGATCCAGCAACCCTACGAGTGGAACAGATACAGTAGCTACTACATATACAAAAACAGAGAATGACATTATCTCCGTACACAACGTGGTTCACCGACCTCTTGAGATAATTCAACAGATATGGTACGAGACCCATTTTTCAGGGACCGGACCTTCGAGTAGGGTATCAGGTGAGGGATCAGGGAATCAATGATCTCACTCAACATCTCGACGCAGGTGGGGTTGTTGGAGAGATCACAATTAGTGGAGAGACTCTTTGATGAGAATTCACCAGCAGCAAGACCCTCTACTTGTCAACATGTAGTGGAGTCTTCTGTAGATGGTTCTAGATTGATGAAAAAGAGTTCCTTGATAACTAGACCCATAGGGTGATGACCAAAGGACAAAGGACCTATTCTGCGGGGCACCAGGGGTAGGGACATACCTGTCAGGAGTAGGTAGTGTTATTCGTGCGGTGGGTAGGGTCACAAAACATTGTGACTGTCCGACCCGTCATTCGGGCTGCTAGGATTGGTCTAGCCACCCCCATGGGCCGGGCTGCCTATTTAGGCCAGGTGGGACCTGCAGACCGTGTCGAACCCATGGATCGGGTCAGATCTGCAGATTGGGTCAGACCCCTGTCAGACCCATTACACCAGATTTCACTTTATTGCACATAACATAGGCTACAGGTCTCTGATTGAAGAACTTCTTATGGCGACATAATTCTTGGAGCGAGACAGTACTTTTTGCATTCCCCACATGAGGTTGGATACAATGGAGGTATGGTTAGTTTGGATTGAACCTAAATCTAACCGGGAACCTGGAACATAAATGTCAACAACTCACAGACAGGGCGTCATATTGACACATCATAAGTTGTGTTGAGACCTCTTTGACGTGGTGGACCATTGAGATACTTCTACATGGGGCTTCGTGATAGTTGGAGTATCAAACTTTAGATTGTGGAGTAGAGCCTCGAAGAGTATAGAAAGATTAGTGCAGTGACCTATTAAATGGCTGAGACCTGATGACTGATGACCAATTTGACTCAGAGTGGCTCGACTAGCCCAGTGGGGAGCTCCTCTGTGTGATGAAGCATACCCATGGTGAGGAGCACCTTAGTGTGATGCCGATGAACCAAGTTATTCGACAGGAGGAGTACCTGAAAAGTCTACGAGGGGGAGAACCTCATTGTGATGCAACAGACCCACGGTGGGGATCACCTCTATGTGACATGATATACCCATGGTACTCGACATGCGGAGTACCAAAACAGACCAAGGATAGTTGGAAAAGCCTCTCAGTGACGCGACATGCCTATAATACTCTATAGAGGAGGAGTACTCCAGAATCCAAGGTTCGACAGTTATACTGGGGATGCTATTTAAAAATACCCCTAAAATAAAATCCTAGTTTGAGCTGAGTCAATTACTTTTGTGTTTTCATTATGATTGAGATGGGTTACTAGATAACATAGGTATATTTATGGGAGTATACCTATGTAATAATTATCTGTTGCTTTCATACATTGTTGTTTATCCATGTTGGATTTTGTGAGTCTGTGATGGTATTGGGGTCCCTACTGAGTATCATTATACTCACCAATGCATGAGCTATGCCCTAACCTCATCGTGTTGGATGCAGACGAAATAAAACACTGGTGGAGGCTGAGAGACCCAGGACTGGACGGTACCTAGAGGTGTACAATATGATGTGTTGCTACATGGAGGAGACCGATAGACATGGAGTGTTGGGGAGTCCATCTATACCTAGTCCTCAGGTAGAAACCTAAGAGGACATTACATGAGTTGTCCTTTACCTTTAAGCTGTTTTGTACCTTTTCAGATGTACTTGTACTTTACAGTTGTGCTTTTATTACCAGCACATTTTACTTTTCAGCACTTCTTTTATATACATATTTACTTATTGTTTACTTCCATCTCATACTCTATTGTGTGTTTAAGAATATAAATTCATTTCCTTCCAAGTTTTATGGATTTACACCATTGGTGCTAGTCGCCAGCCCCTGGCATATTGATGGCGAGCTTGGGATAGTTACGACACGGGCCCCGGGGGACAGGTCGTGACAAACATGAACATATTAAACATTAGAATAGTTGATATCCATGTGATGGATTATATCTATTAATTACCTTATATATTTAAGGGATCCATTATAAATTATATGTGATCGACCAATTTTAGGTTATAATAACATGTTATAACATCATTCCATTTAAAAAGCATTCTCTTCCACCATATAATCAATTCATAACTACATAGAAGGATCTGATACACCTTTAGAGTCCAAGTTACCCACTCTTATATAAGAGGATTATAGTAGTCGATTTCATCCCTATAGAGGAGAGACAAAATGATTTATCATGGAGATCATGAACATGTGTGGTCTATTAGAAGCATCAAAGTTTTCATTTTATGATAGGAAAAAAACAATCAATTATATAACAAATTGAGAATACATATTCCATGAAATTTGTTATTTTCGTTGAATTAACTTTATAGGGACATATATTTATTCATTTCACTACATTTAAAATCTAATTATAGTGTATTATGTATCTAAATTTGTAAAATAATGATTAATTACTTTTAATTTATTATATCCTTTTTTATACTATTATAAAATTGTAATATATTATTGTATTATATTAATGAGGTTCAAAATTATTTACCATGGTTATCATTTTTTCAACATTACCATTCTAGAACATTTAAATCAGTATCGGGTCAAGAATAAATATTTCATAATTTATAATCCAAAATCCAATAGGTAAACTGAGCAATAAAATAAAGAGGAAAGAATACTTAAAAAAGTTGTCTGACCCAACAAAAAACACTATAGTTTTAGAATTTATGATCTTATATGGGATTACTATACTTCATTCAAATCACACATTCACATTCCACCTTCTCATCTTTAACAAGGAAGGATTATTGAAATCCTTCTTGAGATTTAAAAATATACGTATTGGGTGACAATGGGATGATATTCTATCCTTTCTTCTGTTGGTTCTCATTATATACTACAGATTGAACAGTTAGTATAAATACATTAAGATGTTTATATATGACAACACCTAAATCAATAATGAATGAACCAGTGATTACCATTGGTGTATAATGCTTCACTAATAGTTAATTTTTTTAATAGGATCTACTATACATATAAATGGTAAACATACACCCAACTAAGTTTCAATAAAAAATTTCATCACAATAACATGAAATATTTCTTAATTATTTGGGTTATGGATGTTAAAAAACAAGAAACTGGGTAGGAATGCACTATAAATATGTATGTTATAATGAACATTTATGAATCTATTTTGGAGTCATATCTAGATGAACTAATCCCTTATAAATACTTCAATCTGTGATAGATATTGAGTTATATTAATTATTCTCACATTTTATCAATTTTAATTACAACAATTACACTTCAACGTGTATGTGTAGTCGAGGTTCAAATATTAATGACATAATTAAAAATTGTCTGTGCATATATTTATTCATAATTTTTATTTCCATTCTTTTAATTATTTTACAGTGTCATGAATTTTTTTTGGATTCTTCTACCTTTTATATTTTTCATTTTTTTGGAGTATTTTATGTTTTCTGGGGGTGTTTTTCCAATTCATCTCTGTATCCATTAATATTAAATTTTAAAACATAATAGTCATATTAAATGTAAATATTTTATATATGTTATGATATTTATTTTTAAATCTTCTTATTTAATTTTTTTTTATATTATTTAGTTTAATAATGATAAGTTAGTGTGAGAGATAATATATCATTGTTGGATAATTTTAGCAAATTAGATTTTTTTAATTATCTAATAAATTTTATATTTTAAAAACCCTTGATAATATTATGTCCCCGGTGTGATTTATTCTGGGTAAAATTATAACATTTATCAACATATAATTGCCCAAAATCAACAAAATATTATTATTTCTTATTTAATTTAATGTGAATGCAGGTTAGTTTTTTGTTGAATTTTAATGAGGTTTTTATATTCGTTTTTTTCTTAATTGATATATTTTATAACTATACTGATCTATCCTATAGATTATATATATATTTTTGTTCATTTGATGAAATAAAATATTATCACACAAACACACACACGCACACACACATATATATATATATATTACTAAATAAAAAAACATTACATAAAATAAAAATGATTAACGTCTATGAATTATTCAGCAAGTGGTTTATGAAATTCTATTACAATGATTAGGAGTATGATTATTGGATAATATTTCATTAATCCAAAAAATATTAAAATGGTACATATGTACCAAATAAAATAAGCAAATTTAATCATGAAATGGTTGTCCTGGACACAAAAACTTGTTGACTTAATAATTGACTGAATCATAAGGATTCAAACCAATATTAGTATGTGGAATGTCCCTCACATTAATAATGAATAAATTTATTTGAAAATTATTTATATGTATAATATATTGAACATATCGTGTGGTTATTTATTCCATACACAACCAAAATTAATTATATTTTAATTCGATGTTATGTAATAATGGATTAGGGAATATATACATTAATATTTAATTATCATCTTCTATATTATATAAGTTACAATATTTTTAAAAATTATTGTTGGGGTGTGACCTCTCTAAGATACAAAATTAAATTTATGTCATTATATTAATTTTTTAATTTCCTTTACATTTGAATTATGTAGTTAACAATCTATTAATAATTTCATATAATATAACATAATAATATAAAAAACTTTTAGAAATGTAATTTCAACTTTTTTATTCCTTCCATATTAGAAGTGGTGATTTAGAGACCCCATGATGGTATAAGGGATAAATGACATACATTATGTACATGTATAAATTGTTCATTGATTTTAAACTCAAATATATGGAGAAATGCCAATTCAAATTGTCTAATAATTTATGGGTGGCTTTCTTAGTACATATAGACAACACTTTGGAAATATTTTTATCCCAATTCAAAAATTCATATGGAAAAAAGCACAAATTTATTTTTGATAAAGATTATATTATTCGAAGTTAAGTGTCAAATTTAATATTGTTACTATATCCCCCTACCACTATAATTAAATGAACAAAAAACAAACATCAACCTAGTCAGAAATCCTCGTAACATATTAATCATGCAACCTCATATGATATATTTTGTTGACAATCAATGATAGTTTAAATGAAATATCATGAGAATACAATTTATCATCCATCCCATATAATGAGGAGTAAATAATACAAATTTTTTTCAATATATAGCGGCACCAAAAATTACATCTAATATAAATATAATAGAAATTTATATCAACATGAATGAATAAGAATTACATTCATTATTAAAAGGAATAAATATAGCTCGGATAATATAACATGTTGATTAATGAAAAATGGTATGAATAACGAATATGGGGCACTAAAATATAACTCATCTCCCACATAAAAAAACAATATTTTGAAAATTTTTCTGGAATATCCAATTTTTCTTAATAATACAAAAAAGATGTTATAAGTCAAACATAAGGGCCTTTGAGCACTGGCACTATCTCTATCAGGCATGGCTATGGTTTCAGCCTCATAATATATTCCATCCATCCTCTGGAATATCAGATGTTTTTACAATGGATTCCTCTTCTTGGTGTCGGCTTAGTAACGGCTATGGAATCCTCTATCTTGGCATGGAGTGTTTTGTTGTGGACACGGAAACTTCATCAGATCAAGATATGTACTTTCTTTGTCACGTCACTGCAGGTGAATTCCTTGACCAGCGATCTCAAACCTGATATTGTTTCTTTTGTCTATCGACCCAGACATGGAATCGTCCATGGTCTCTTCAGGGGACCTATGCTGGAAAACATTGCGGATCATATGATCGTAGGAATCATGAGTTATTTCCTAGCATGATGAATATTGTGGAAGGACTTGTTCTTCTTTGGTGTGGCTTGTCATCGGCCCTGGTGTTGCACAGAGGAGGGAGGGATATTGGTGTGTGATTATGGTGGTACAATGGTCTACTTGTAGGTCTTCTTGTTTAGTTTGTTGAATATGATATTGTAGTGATTCAGCTTGTGTGAGGTATTACGATGGTTGTTTCGAGTGCTCCATGGTCTATGAGGCGTTGTATCAATTGTTTCTGGTTAGGTCATCAGACCTATTGATTTTTTATTCACAAGAACTCGATCAAAGGGACCTTACCCAACACAGGTTTCAGAGTAAGAGGTTCACCCATGTAGTGGCTTCTTAATTTGGATGATTGATAGGGTATGGAGGAATCCATTGAATTTGGCATGATCTAGGACACATGACATTACTTTCTGAATAGTAATGAATGGGTGGCTTGAATACAATTTTTATACTAGGTAGGGGAAAATCCTTGTGGTCATTATAGTTTTGATTATCTTTGACCTTCGGGTTGTGTAATCTATTACTTCCATGATGACTTTTAGGGTTTACTCAAAATAAATATTTGTATATTTTCAAATAACACTTTTAAGACTTACTGTGAACCATAAAAAAATTCAATGAAAAAAACCATCGATGAAATAAAACATCACAAACATCTCAATTTTGAATTCAAAGAGAGGATAACCTGTGAACATAACATATTTCCCAAAATTAAAATTTCAAAAGGCAAACAACCATCATAACCAATATCAAGACATTTACCAACCCGCAACATGAACCCACCAAAACATGTACCTTCTCTGACAGTTTTTGTCACCATCGAGAGTGAAACTAGAAGATATAGCTAACCTCAAATGCAACACCATCACCATTCGTCAACACACCAGTGCACACTATCTTCCATCCATCAAATCCAATCCAAACCACTCTACAACCACCATAATGAAGAAAAAACCACAAATTAGAACCATATATCATTCATCTACCGTAATAAACCTAGCAGACATAATTAATCCATCATTGTATCATGATGTGACCCAATAAAACATCCTCTTGGAAGGATGTTTTCCACCCGAACACCACATCCAAATATACAGAGGGACCACCACACTATACCGGGTTCGAGAGGACTTAAGTCCAGGGAATATTTGTGAAACATAAGCTTCCACAAATATTCGAGTCTACTAGCTTGAAGAAGCCCATAAAAATCATAACCATTTCAAATCATGTAACAGTATTAGACAGCCACACATAAACATAAATAAAAAAAACAACCAAATTAAATAAAAAACCTACCATAAAAAATAAATCCAAAAAAAGGAAGAATAATGACAATGATGAGGAGGAAAGGAAAATAAAGCAACAATGACAATGAAACAAGTCTGAGACGGCTACTGGTACCCCTCTAGAATCATCCCAAAATTAAATGAGACCCACATCAAGACAATCCACGATGGAGTTGAACCAGATGGGTTGTCCATCAAGGACATAGGAGAAGGAGAGTACCAGACAACACCACCAGCACTAACCCATACTGTCTGAGGTACAATAACATGGACCAAGATGTTGGTCTGATTCAAAAAGGAAAGGCAGCAAGAGTGGTGGTGAGATGAGAAAAAAATCTGCACCAGTAGCAAATTCAGTCGATGATAGTGAAGAGAAAAATAGACTAAGAAAAAAATATGCATGGTGAGGAGTGCGGCCACACCAATCAGAGAAACCCAATAGGAATTGGAAGCCATAAATGTGATGAGAGGACTAAGATTTGGTAGATTGAGGATCCAAATGATGAGAGACCATAAAATAGAGTGTTGTTGTTAGGTTTTACGTTCTACCCATAAATGGGGGTATGATTTTTGTATTAAATAATTTCTAAGGTCATTTGGTCATTGTATGGAAAAACAAATGTCAACATTCACACGAGTTTATTATATAGTCTGTGTGAATAAAACAAAGAAGGAATCTATGAACTAATATCATATGTATATCATCATATAAAATATACAATTTTATGTGAAAAAAAAGACGAATAAGATACAATATAGTTATGTAATTGGGTAACAATGTGACACTGAAGATTATCTCTTTCTTCTCATACATAATCTATACGAAGATGCTATTTTATAATGAAACCCATATCCATATCGTTTTTTTAGCAACGGTACAAATAATAAATGTTTTTCCACATCACTATGTTAATTTGTAGGGGATAATATTTTGTTTGGATATCATCTCTATCTCATATATCCATTAGATAAATTAGTGTGGTGGATAAAATAATTTTATTAATCATGTCTCGTAACACTAAACAGTGGTGTTGGGTGAGTTTTCACAGAACATCACACAGATCATCTCATAAAACTAGACATTAAATAAAGGAGTGGTATCAACAAAAATAATCACACTACCATGTACATACTCTATTAATAGACTAACATCATGTCACATATTATGTATCATATCAAATAACATTCATTCATGGTGTGGGTCATTAAATGTCATATGTCGTGTCCTAAAACTCTAAGAACCAAATCACTGAATTAAAGATACATAAAGGTATCTATTTTCCAAAGGATATACCTAAATTATAATTTTTTTCATCAGGGTAATCATGAACAAAATAAATAATAATTATTTTCTAGGACATGAACTACCCCAGAGGGAAAATAAATTAGGTCATATTAATTATTCCTATGAGCACTATAGTATTAGAAGAAACCACTCCACATGATGTCCACTAGACACCTAATTATACTATTTATTACTATTAGAGACCAAGAACACATGAATACCCAAAAAGACACTTTATACACCCATAATAGTACCATGTTAACATTAACCACTCCTCAAATGAGTTTCTAATGGTAGTCCACACCCATATCACGTTATCATCCCACTCCCATGGGAAACCTATCATATATGGAGACTCCAACCCATCCATAGAGTCTTAATGATTTATTATTCACTCCTAAAAGAATGATAGTCCCTATCACACAATAAAAAATAATGATTATATCAACACTAAATTCATTTCATAACCAGTAGTCCATTTTTACACCCTAGTACACTCACATTGAGAGTCTCATGGTCGTAAGACTATTCGATTTCCCATCTTGTATAATTACAAAACAACAAAACAAAGAAGTAAATTTGTTATAGCGCTACAATTATGTGTCCCATTACTCAGTAAAAAGGTCTCTCCCACGACCATTTATAATTCATTCCAGTAGTTAAAAAATTATTGTGTCCAATATGTAATTCTAGACATTGTTCCCCATTAAAAACATGGTCGATGACTGCATCTCAAAGCCTAACTCATGTGTAATTCAATCAGTAAACAATGGATTGAGCTAATCCTACTAAAAAATTTGAGACTCACATATCTATTTTCATAGATATCCAACCTAAAACCAAAGCCTCTAAAATAATTATTATGAATGGAAATATATGTATAAAAATCACATGGATTAGAAATAATAAAAATGTCATTACAATACTTAAGACACAAAATATATAACATTTATTACACACACCATTCAATACCATGATCATATGATCATATGTAACAATAAATAGCCTGATTAATTAATGATATCACATTATAATTAATTAAATATTGTCATTCAATGGGGAATAATCTCCAATAAATCAACAACATTTTTTTCAACATAAAAACCTAATCCATCGACATGTAATGTTATCATGTGATTCTTAATGAATTTTAATTCAACAAATAACCATTATTAATTAAATATCAAATCTCCAATTATATTCCAAGATAGTTAAATCCATACAAAAATATAATAGTGACATTTCCCTATAAAAAAGGAAATAATCGTGAGGTATTCATTATGTCTCAACATCCCCATTCTAATAATCCAAAAATCCAACAATATCATTAAGATTTCTCCATGATATTGGGATATTCAACAGGAATACAAGAAATAATATATGCAATAACAATGGAAACCTTGTTGTAAAATCATCCCTGGATGAAGGGATACATTATCCAGCATTATTGTATGCTTTATTTCTCTTTGTTAAACGATATTATCATCAAGTAAATATCCTTAATGACAATCTATTATCATCAATATACTAAAAAAATATCTCATGTATAGAGGAATAATTTGAAAAAATAGATCAAAAATTTCACCAAAAACCAAGTCATGTATAAAACCATGTAATCACAGCCTGAAAAAGAATCATAGTAGTGGATTATTTCTAGTGGTTTCAAAAATACAATGTATAGTGAAATCAAGAGCATCCAGACTATTAATACCACATTATAATTGGGAATAAAATATAAATAAAATATAATAAAATATTTATAGTGGTTATTTTTCAATATACAGATATTATTATTATTCGTATTGGTTGTTATTTGAAAATTATTGTAGTGAAACCTTACTTTCATTATTGTTCTCAGATTATGAATATTTTTTCCAACATTTGAATCCTTTACCATTTAATTAAAACATGATTTACCTCATATTCTTCCAATTTTATGTGAATTAGAAAATAAATATATAAATATTATATTATTTTAAATAGATACTAAATATATCAAAAAGTAATACATCCCCTATAATAATAAATTTTACTGTATTTTGAAACCAGACACATAATTAACTTATTTTTAGATTGAAATTCAAAATCCCGTATAATGATTTCTTTTAAATTGAAGACAACAAAAATAATTATACATAATACACTTTATAAATATCTATATATATTATAATATATTAATTCTTCAGATCCATTACCCAGTATTATTAAACATGAGAGGCAACAATTATATGATCCTAACAGAACATGAAATATTATTAATGGATATAAGACAATAATAATTTAAATAATTATCATAACTAGTTTCATAAATATAAATTCATGAATCAAGGAATAATTAATTTTCATAAAATAATAGTGTTGTCAAAAGAGTACACAACATGAACCAATCATGTGATATAACGTATTAAAGAGTATCTTTAAACATGATATTCACCAGTTCAACGATACTAAGTGAGATTAGAATTACCATGATGGATATAAATCATAATAATTGTACATAATCTTCATAAATAAGGAAAAATCATCAAATCATGAGTTTTGGAATAATTCATTATACTTATAGAATACTTAATATTTACAAGTAAAAATTATGAACCAACCATACAAAATAAAATATTAACATTGTCATAATAATATGACTTACAAATTTGTCATAAATATAATTATTAAAATCATATTTCAATTATAGACAGTAATAAATTAATCTAACATTATTTAAAGTCTAATGACTAAGACATTCATTACATCATATTTTAGGGGTACTCACCTAGACATTCATCTCATTGTATGCTTTGTATGAACACTATTATACATTATTGGGCATGGGAGAGAAACATGTACACCGTGTTGGGAATGGGATGTTCTCCCACGTAACCAATGGGATGTTCTCCCACATAACCAATGGGCTCATAGATCATAAAATATAACTCTATGAATTAGAGGGATATAACTAAAATTCCTAACTCATAATAATAATCTATTCATATATATGCAACAATTACAAATGAAAATTAATTATTCCTTCATTGGAAAATTTTCACTACAGAATAAAATTGATTATGTGATAGAATTATTAAATAAACACCATTATTAACCACCCATATAATGGAATTGGATATTATAATAATATAATATACCTATTTACAAATAATTTTATTTAATTTATGTTAAAAAACTAAAAAATATATTTTATGAAGTAAATTAAAATACAATTTAAAAATTATGAAACTTAATCATTTTTTATTCTAGAAGATTATTCAATATAAAATTCCACAAAAAATGTGAATTAAATTCAACTTATAAAACTGGTGAAAAATTTACTAGATGATTCAAGGATAAGGGAAGACATAAATATGGTAATATCCATTTATATATTATATTTTAAAAGGGAACATTATTTTCAAACATTTATCAAAAATTCTTTATTAAAAAAACCATTGGATGTACCATTTATAATAATTCATTTAAAATATAAATGTTGTTGAATTATATATTTTATAATAAATAATTGAATTTTTAAAACCATCCATAATAAAATATGATTAAATCATTTATAGAAAAGTAGGAATCATGTTTAAAATGAAGGAATAAAGTCATATTTTATTAGAAAACATTATTTATACATTTATATACCAAAGAGATGAAAATGAAATAAAATCTTGATAATTCAATAAATAAAATTATTTGAATAAAATAAGTGGTTTTTTTAGATAATGATAAAATAATTTTTGATATTATATGTTTTATATAATCAATCCAAAAAATGAAAGGAGATTGTAATATAATCCCATACAACAATCGTAATCGTTGAATAAAATTGAAATGAAAGCGGTAACCATTTATAGATTTGAAATTTAAAATAATTTGCATTTAAATAATCAGAATTTATATTCAAGAGATGTATAAACACCTATAAAATGAATCCATATGTGAATATGGAATTTTTTTCATAGATATATATTTTATAAGAGAAACGCATACCCAATATACAAAAGTTCATCATATATTCCCATCATCAAAAAATATAATAAATTCATATTGATTATACATGTATAATATAAATATATTAAAAAATATATTATAATATATCATTCCCTTATAATTTAAAATTACTCATTTATTTACCATTATTCATTAAAATCAACAAATCAAACTCAATAGTTAAATTTTATATAAATGTTATAGTTCAGTATTTATAGACACTCAACAATTTTTATGAATTTCATCATATCCTGATCCATAATCATTATGAAACGATTCTTATGTATCCATTACATACACTTTTATCAAAATTAATAAATTTAAGTGAATAAAACTGAATCATATTACTTCATAGAGATGTTAGTATATAATTACATATGAGTGTTCTTTTAATATATAGATCATTGGAATAAAACATATGTTTATAATAATATAGAATTATCTAATAATAATAATAGAATAATAATAAAATTTATTTATTTAATATATCATTATAATAATAATATCATTGTGAACACTAATTAAATCACTTTGTAGAGGTGTTAGTCCACAAATATTCATGAATGTGGTTATCATTTTCAAAATGGATTGCAAGGTAAGCTGGAAAATAATATTTTACTATTATGGAATTGTAATTATTTTGTAAATATAATTAATATCAATTAAATTAAAATATATAAGTATATATCATGAACCACATGTATTTTTATCTTGGATTGAGAATTCCTACTTATCCCATGGTTATTTTTGATTATTTTTTGTTGTATTTTTTTGAATTACTAGCAAAGGACATCGAAATTTTTATAGTGGATGATGAAAATTGTATGGAGTTATAAATCAAGTAAGAATGATTCATGACAAAAGAATGTATTTTTTATATAAAAGGGTCACCTAAATCATTTCAATTTAGTAATAGTGTATACTATATTTACATAGATGAATTGGTGATGAAAAAATAACATATTTTCTCTATGTTGTTAAATTATTTAAGGTAAAATAAACACAATCAATTCACAAATCTAGTTCAGAAACATATTGAAATAATAAAGATTGATTTTTCAATGTAAAAAAATTATTTACGTATCCAAATTATTGACTTATATGATTTTTGTATTCACATAGAATATTGATTCTCCTATAATAATTCTACATGTAGAAGAATTCTCAGTATGAAGACTCACATAGCTAATTTCTACAGTGAAGTTTTTAAAATAGATTACATAGAAAATTTATTAGGTAACCAATTGATAATTCACATATATCAATATCTATTTAACCAAATATTAATGGATTATCCAATTTGATACATAGTCATTTGTTATGCATGTAGATGATTCATACTCTTTACCGTTCATAGATTGTTTTTTGATAGGATATTAGATTTAATGGTTGATGGGATATTAATTTTTTTTCTAATATATCTCAAGTAATAACTGTTTTTTTGATATCAAGAAACCATCATATATTTCTAATGATCTTTAATTTAGTTTCATTCAATTTTTTTTAATTTTATAATCTATTCATAATTTTAATTCTTAAATTGTAATGTGTATTACAATTTACCTATGTATGGAAAATTGGCAACATAAGGGATTTTGGGTAAATAGAGAAATGGGATATTTTGATTAAATGTTTATTAATATATATCATCTAAATAAATTGAATAAATGAACCATATTTCATATAATCTACTATCTCATAATATCCTATGTTGATGGAATAAACTGTGTGAGTATTCAGCTATATAGATCAACCTGATACATAATTTAGTTACATATATTAATTAGCTATGCGATTTTGATACGTGGTAAAATCCACTATGTGGATTAATTTGGATTGGTTAGTCATTAGGTTATTTCAGACTTGGATACATGAATAAAATCATATACATAAATAATTGATATGAAAATATGACAACATGAATCATTTCAACTAAATGGAAAAGTTCCCTATGTGAAAAAAGGTGCATAATTCTTAAATTATTATATAATTTTTTTAATGGTGATATTCAATTAGTCATGTCATTTTTCAACAGACTATTTTTTACTATTAATTTAAATTTATTGTTATTTAATGTTGTTGTTCCTGCATTAGTTCTCGGATTACTCCATTTTGGTAAAATAAATTATTATAAGAGAAATTTATCAAAATATTCAACAAGTACAAAATAGGTTAATGGAACATACTATTTTATATGTATTTTTTAGAAATGGGTGAACTTCCAATATATTTATTTTAATGATAATGTATTGTAAAAATAAAAAGAAATCATGAATTCTTTTGAATTAATAGACCTTTAAAATGAAAAAAATATGGAATATTTATAATTAAATATGTAATATTATAGAATAAAAGATGCAATATATTTAGTATCTATTATAGTTTTCATTTAAATGATTCATTTCAAAAAAAAATTATAAAGAGTACTCATCTATATAGTTGTAAAATCTCTATTGTCATTACTATATAAGGAATACTCTTCTTGATCATCTCATCAATCAAAAAATCTATTTGAGCGACATCTTCTCATTTTCAAATTTTATATTACAAAAATTCAGTTCATTGTTAATTTCTCTTTGTTTTTAATTTCACATCATGAGGGTTTTAGGTGAATGAAGATTTTATTCCAATTTTTCATAATGAATTTTTGATGCACATTAGAAATTTCATGTTGTTATATTATGTGTCGAGTTCTTTCACACTTTCATTAAATACATGAAAAAATGACTTGTAGTCTCCAAAAAAAAAGTAATTTCCACTGAAATATCACCAAAATCATGATGTAAAGTATTGGTTTTGTAACAATGATATTTCATTTCAGGGACCACTGTAAATATCTTTTTTGAATTATTATTTTATTTTAGATTCGCTACATTTTATTTAAGAAAAATCTGGGATCTATCCATATAAATAATGAGGGTTCCTTTCTAAATTAAAAATATTTCAAGAACTCTATTCATCCCCCTGTTGATTCATTAGTATACTCTATCCCCGAAAAAACTGGTATCTAATGTTGTTACTTTTGAGCCAACATTTATCAAAGAATGAAGTCTAATGAGAATCATAACAATGAATGGTATGACTCACAATAGAGAAGTTATGTCAATGGTCAGATATATTTATTTAAATTGAAATAATTATAGTTTTGTGAAGGAACATATGATTCTTTATTATATGAACATTTCCATCATGGAATATCTGAAACTCTTCAAGCCTTATGATGTAATAAATAATTACATAAACATTGAGGATTTAGATAAAATGACATATATTAATTTAAATATAAATATATGAATCATATAAACGATGATTTAGTTCCAAATGAAATTTACAATGATTCATATTCTAAAAAAATATGAAATGTGTACTAAAATATCAATAGCTCATGATGTAATATATAGTATTTTATCTCTTAAATATAATACAAACTACTGAATTTTTTTCATTTGTAATGATATATGGAGATAGTATAACCTTACCTATTGAATGTATTTAATATACCTCTAATAATTATTGTAATCTATTAACACCAACTCATAACACAGAAAATGCTCTAAAATTTTACATTAATCAGATTATCACATGAGGTCATTAATATCAAAATAAAATAACTTTTTCAATATTTGATGATGTATGAGGTAGAAATGGAAGATAAATTTGGAGTAAAAAGTTCATTTACTAATTAATTGATATATTAAATGTGTAAACTTTAATATAAGAAAAATAATTCATGTAAATTAAATTGTATGAGTCATTCGACAAATATATTAAAAAAATATTCCTAAAATACTTACCTTACACATATTTCATTAATGATTAAGAAATTATATAACAACAAAATATTATTAAAATATATTTTAATAAAAAATAGAATGTTTGATGAAATTAAATTTATGTAAGTTTTTACGATTGTAATAATATTGGACATATCAAGACATATTTTCCGCAGTTAGAATATTGTATAAAGTTAGAGAAAAGATAAAACAAGATGTTTGGTAAAAAAAGAAGGCTAAAAGGACATGAATGAATCATGATGTTATTATGATTATCCCTATGACATAAAATCAATTTAATGAGAATGTTTTAATTCTATTCAAAACTATAAAAAGTGGTTTATGTATCAGATAAATGGTGTACATTCTTAATAATTACCTGGAAATTAATATGAATCAGAAAATTAAAATTTTTAATGTGATGAATTAAATGAATAATGTACTAGGATAGAATAAAAATGAAAATAATTAATCAGGATAAGAACTCATAAAATTTAATTTGATGTGATTTAAAATTAAAAATAAGGCTTATGTAAAAGAAGGAATAAATTCAAAATACTGGATATTTATTATATGTTAGGTGTTGAGCATGATAATATGATAAAAAAGAATAAAAAATGAATTCCATGATTTCAAATTTTTCTCATCATCATTTAATAATGGTGATGAATATCTTACTCATATTCATGTAAATAATAATATTCAAAAAATATATAGACTATGATGTCATATTGAAAACTATAGATTTAAATAAATCATTCTGTTCATACATCAAAGGAAAAATTTATAAAATAACTTTTTCATTTTAGAGAGTCTTTGTAATATGATAAAAATTGTACAATTATAATTAACAAAAATTATTTAGTTATAAACTATTATATTTCAAAATAAATTTCAAACTATAGTGCTAGAATTTATTGATAGAACAAACAAATTTGGGTTAAAAAATCTCTTACAACTAACAATGATGGACCCCATAAAATATAGGTATAAATCTTTTTTCATTATTGATATGTATTTGTAGTAAATTAGTTATAAATGTATGAATTAATAATTGTATATAGATAGATGAATATAATGGTATATTATTGGATATATCCCCAAATTTCTCAATATATCCAACATATATGGAGTACATGTTAAAATTTTTAGAAATTATAAATTCATGGAAATTGATGTTGGATCTTATAGAAATAAAAACACTATCGTAATAATAAATTATATTCATAATAATTTATTAAAGCATAATGTGATATTTATTTCTCAAATTTTTAATGGGGTTTATTTTATATATTTTTATAATAATTCATATTATAATATTTTATAAAAAATTTATAAATTTATTGCTCCACTAATAGAGAATGTCTATACAATAGATCTCAATTCACTATGTAGAAAGATGGTGAAATTATTAATTTATAAAAAAATCTAATTGTCGATTTTTCATAGAAAACTGTGACATTTAAATGATTATTCATAAAAAATTATCATAATTAATATAGTTTAAAATTTTTGACCACAAAGATTATAAAATAAATAATGATGTAATGGAAGACAAATTGTAATGAAACCAAATTGTTCTATTAGACCAATTATATAGGTATCTATATTTTTAACAATTTATCTTATTCATGTGAATCTATTTGGACAATAAAGAATTCAATTCGAAAGAGGAAAATATTTTAGATGGATTATTTGTTCTTTTTTCGTGACTTACATGCGTCTTATTTTTTTATTGATAAATTTTATGGAATTTATTTCTTATTAATTATTTATAATACTTAAAAAATAGATATATGCCAAAATTATTTATTTAGGATGTGACTATAGAGGAAACATTAAAAACATGGAGTTCAATTATTTTGTTTATAAACAGGGAATAAAACATAATTTTTCTTCCCCTAGGATGCCATAATGAAAAGTAGTTATTTAATGGAGTAATCATGATGTGGAATAAATTCCAGGAAAAATTTTATTTGAATATAGCTTACCTAATCATTTTTGGGATAAAATCATTATTAAATACTAATTGGTAATTAAAAGGATAACATAAGAACTATTTTAAAAATTTTAACTTATGATATATAGAGTCCTTGAAAGACATTGATTGGATACATTTTAATTTGTTGATGCAAGTTTTACATTTTAAAAAAAATTATAATCTTGGTAACATTTATCCAAACACTAATGAAAGATTATTTCATGGATACTCTACAACATCAAATTTATATAGAGTTTTCAATAATTATTCAAATATTTTTTATGAATAAACTACTATTCAACTTCATGAATGTGATCCTTTGGATTATAAAATTACTCAAACTGATATACATTGTGATTATGTTGAAAAAACGAGACAAGAAGATCTTTTTTTAATAAAATGGGTGAAGAGTTAGAACATTATTTCTTTGAACCATATCCTAAATGGATGGATTACAGTGAACCATAGTGTGTGCTACATAGATATACTAAAATCCATAAGAATAATTCATTATAAACTATTATATGAGTTTAGATGTAGAGATTATGACTAGAAGGAGTGTATAAAACATTTTGGTGTCTTCATGGTGTTTAATATGACAAGAACATGATTTTGTATAAGAATCTGTAGTTGATGATATTAGAGTTTTTTCTACACAAGAATAATTAATAATTTCAGGAGGAAAAATGTATTAGTATTTTTTAATAATCTTAATAACTATCCTATTATAAGGAAAATGGGATTTATAGAATAATTTTCATGGTGTGATAAATATGAATAGATCTAAAATAATAGCTAATGGTTCTAATAAAGAAAAATTTATATATTATGAAGAGTGTAATTCTCCTCAAGAAATTTTATAATACATTATGGATACCCTAGACTATGCATAAATTATTAATTTATATTTATATCTTTTGGCTGGAATTTTTTCTTTTTTTAACGTATTTATTGTGGTGGATATTTATATTGAAAAATATTATGGTTTTGAAAATCCCCATTTCACAAATAATATTTTGAAAAATACACAAATAATTTGACTCATTAATCAAGTAGTCATAACTTAGTATGAAATTCTCTATTCTTATATTTTATAAAATGTGTTATCATTACAAATATAATATCATTATATATTCAAGAAAACTACATCTTCATATGTTTTTAGTCCATAATATGTTTTCTAAGTTATTTATTAGTTCATAAAAAGAAATATTTGAGTATTGTATTCCCAAAAACCCATGTAAAAGTCTTTAAATTAAAATGATGTATAATAAAAAAATATATAATTTGTTTTATAATTTTCCAAAATGATTGTGATAAAGTGATAAATAAAAGAAAATACATACAAGTTTTATTTGTAAGGGTTATATTTGAAAACAATAACATATATGCAACTAAAATGAGTTCTCATTAGAATCATGCCTTGGACGATGCTTGGAAAGTAGTTAAAAACTACCTATATAGATAAATATTTAGTATTCTATTTTATTTAACTTATATTACAATTTATATTACTTATATGGTATGCTTATGTGAAAGTTTCCAATTAAATCCCAATCAATATCATTCAAAATATTTGAAATATATTTTTTTGTATTAATTTGGTAAAATTTCTCAATGAATGATTTTTCCACATACTTGCGAATATAATTTAACTTTTTATTGGGATTATAATTTTTTTTATAGATTATACCCGAATAGTACCTCATTAGCCTTCCATGTTCAATTTAAATCTATTGTATCATGGTCAATTACTAAAATACAATTTATTTCATTATCTACTATCTAATATTAGTACTTTCTTTTGGGCAGATACTATATACAATATTTGTGAATGAAATAAACTTTATTGGACATTGGATATAAATATAATCCAGTCTCAATTAAATTTTATAATACTAGTGAAATCAATATTTCAATGACTCTAATAATCATTCTATAACAATGCATAAATATTTAAGGCATCATTTCATAAGGGATCACACACACAAAAGATATATTACTATTGATTTCATCTCCAGAGAGAATAAATATTCTATTTTTTTACAAATCCCCGTCCTTGATAGAATTTTGAATTTATTGAAATTGAATTATGTTTATTTCAATTGAAATTAAATTAAATTTATCTAATTTATTTTAATATATAATTAATTTTTATGATTATAATGTATACATCATTGAATCTATTTATGAAAATTAAATCAATTTGTTTTATTTTGATTAAATATTGTGGTTTTTAGGAAATTAAATTAGATTAGATTAGTATCTACTTAGTTTATTTAATTTTTCTTGTAAAAATTGAACAAATACCAAAATTTATACACGTTAATCTTAGTATTATATTCCATGATCGAAAAAGTGATCATCGCTTGAATCATTCTCCTTTCATGTATGTTGGTAAATCCAAATCCCAAAAATAAACCCACGAACATCTGGGTCCAATCAATACCTTCTTAATAACTATTCATGATGGTAATAGTGAATCATGTAGACAATTGTTGTTCTTGTTCATTCATGTAATTGAATGTTTTCACAACACACAAAGTGATTTTTGGAAAGGTTATCAATTTAAAATGGTTAAAATTTAATGAGATGATACTGAAGATGGTATTGAGTTTCAATAATAGTATTTCAAAATTTAGGATAATAATATAGGTTCACAACTCTACGAAAAGGTAAATTAATTTATATGAAATTATGAGTTTTAGCCTAGTTAAACAAAGACTGTTATCTCTACAATCATGAAAGAAAAGGGTATGATGGATTCATCAAAATACTTAGCTGAAGGTTTTCATGTAATTGATCGAGAGATTAATTTTATGGAGAACATAGGGGTTTCATGTTTTTTTGTCTAACAATTATGTTCATATTTTTTTTTATATTCATTACATTTGATAACAATCTAGTAAAAGAGCTCCAAATAATTATAATGTACTTTCATTTTTGTTTAGTCAATAATAGCCTAGAGAGATGGTTAAATTGTTAATGTATTTTTTAAAGATATGTAAGTTATTAACATGTTGATAAATCTCCTAATTCTACATATTCTAATATATATTATTTATTTCATTGAGCATTGTCACATTGGGAATGGTATTCATAATTACTACCGTTATGTAAAACTAATCTCAATTATTTGGAATGTAAATAAGATTGATTTAAATAATATTCCATGATTGGGAAATCGTTCCAATATAAATTCAGAGTGTGTAATAGAATGTATATCATTGTTTAGTTTAGTTTTGTGCGACCTGGACATGGAATTTTTTGTATAATGTATTACAATAAGGATTAAACTTACAATATAACGTCATAATACTAGGAATCAAGAGGGTAAGAATTTAATTTCTATTATTGTTGATAAAAATATGAATAATCTTCCCATTTCATGGTAATTATTCCATGAATACTCCACATTCTCCAAGCCTGAAGGGGAATGATTGTATTCCATAATACAAGGGATTCAGAACAAGAGTAGTTAAAAGGGGAAAAACATTGAGGATTTTGGAGAAATAATATGTCTCTCCTTAGGATGAATATTCATTTTTCCATCACACAATTTTTGTGAAATTTCTATTCAATTCCAACAGTGGCATATTATATGTAGTCAATCAAATGAGTCCCTATAAAACTGACAAACCATTTATGATGGACAAAGCAATATTATGGATATTTTGACTTCCCAATACATACAATGTTATTTTTTTCTTGGAATGATCATTAACACTGAATTATAATTTCATATTGATGTTAAGAATGAAATGTTATTAATGTTTCCCTTTAATAGTTCTGGCCCATTCAGGGTAAATGAGGGTTTTTTTATTTGGATTGGACTTAGTTATTGGGTATAAGTGTCACTACACACCATCCAAAACTGATAATAAAAATATATGTAGTTTAGAGGTAAATATTTACTCATTGATTTAAATTTTTTATGATATTATACACATTGATTTGATTATTTGTTCACGATTGGGTGAGAGCCTATTTTGGTCCCTTGTATATAGATCGGACTCATACATAAGAGAGTGTGAGCACATTTGTGGTGGTTGGATTAGGATATATGATATAGGTGTAACTACAACTCTCATTGGAATAAGATTCATTAAATATGTAGTTCAAGGGTGAACGTTCCCAGTGAAGATCTGAACTATACATAGTGATTGAAAAACATTTTTGTTGAATGCCTAGGCCCAATATTTTTAGATTTAGATGTCACTTCATATCATATGATAACAAGAATCAATCCAGATGCAGTTCATAAAAAAATTTAATTTATGTTATCAAGTGATTAAGAGAAACCCCTTTTAATTAATTGACACATGTAACTGAATTACATTACTCATCATGATTAAGGATTCATGAAGCTCTAAAAATTTTATTTGTGAAGTCATGGAATATCATTACAAGAGTGTTTGTGTTATGGTGATATACTACATTATATGCAGGTTACTCAGAGAATCATATGATTTGTGTAGATGATAAGACTACATATTAAGGTCATGTGATGAAAAAGTATTAAAATAGTTTAATGTAATGATTTGAGATGATGATTAGATGAAATTTTATATATATTTTTGATTCATTTATTTAATGATAAATCAAGATATGTTTTATAATGCATTCATAATGCTATAATGTTTACAGAGATAACTCTAAATGAAAATCAATGAAAAATTGAAAAAAATTGAATATTAAATGTTGCGAAACATTTAAATAATTTATATTAAGCATTCAAAACGTTTCTGAATTCATGAAGCACATGTATTGACGAATTTACTAGTCTTGAAAATATTTGTTATCATTAAACTCCAATATACATAATTTTAAATTCAACTTCCACTTCCTATATAATTTTAAATTAATGAGAAGAATAATATCAGGATATCCCATTACATGACATGAAATAACTAACATCACTGTATCCGATATATTTTTACTATAAAATGTGCTACATACAAAATAAGTAGAGAAAAAAAACAATATTACACGATATGATATGTTTACACATTGTGTAATTTCCATATATCTACTATACATGTAAAAAATCTGCACATATTTTTTTGTACCAAATATCCACTCTTTTAACCATTACATTCCATCTTTACATCGTTAATTTCATTTTCAACTAAACATTAAACAATTAATTTTTTAATATTGATAATAAAGAGTAAAGTTTTACTAATATTCAAGAGTTATTCACTTATTTCATCAAATTTTACAATTAAAAATTTTAGTTTACTTTTATGTTTCTATTCGACATAAGATACACACCACTTTCCTTCTTGCTTTCAAAATCAAGTATTTTTTTATGTTTTATAATTATTCAATATAATCTTCTTGTTCATAACCCCTCAATTAGAAACTATATTATTTCAAAATATTCATTAATATTCAAAGAATGTATCAAATTAATTTTTTTATTTTTATTAGTACCATCAGGAGCTACTAAACAACTAGGGTAAAGTTCAAGAGTAATAATTATTTTGAATTTAATGAATCTATTAAACGAAATTTGGTACCCATAGGGTTTGTATTATGGTTAAAAATTAAATATTTAATATATTATATTAAATGAACATAAAAATGCAATGTTAAAATGATTGAAATGGACCTGATTGGGGTAGAGAAGGATATGAACATTACCATGTGACACTTTACATTAGGAATTAACCACATAAAACCACTCAAATATGACATCATAACAATTATAGTTTGGGATAACATAAGTTCAATTCTTATCTAATCCCATGAAGATTCACTGATTTTTATAGATGATTTTTATTTTGTCACTATTTCTCAGAATTGAGAATTTTACATTCTCATATGAAAATTCAATAAGAACACCGGATTGCCTCAACCATCCCCATTTTCTTTTCTCATTTGTTCTACATTCTTCTCGATGCAATTGAATACATATTCCATCTATACTAGTGCATGTATCAAGGGAACCTGGATAAAATAAGGATTATTGATGTTGCATAAAATCCCACATAATTTCTAGAAAAAATAATATATCATTTTTCATATTGTGGGCTGTGGACTCCAAAAAAAAAATATGTTCCACATGCAGTGCATTGAGATCAAACCTTGAAACTGGAGTACACCAAATAGGATCATAGAGGTTTTAGGACTAGTATTGTGCACGGACATGTCTAGGAGAAAACATTTTAAATATACCCAGACACAACAAAATGCCCCAGAATATAGACAAGTTCAGGGGATTACAGAGTGATGATTGTCGTTAGTATATCACTAGATTACTAGTAGTTTATGAAATGTTTCAAAATACAAAGTATATCCTAATGAAATAATATTTGGAAGGTACAGAGCTCTCTAGTTCATTACATTGTGAATATATAGTGTTTGAGGTGTTCTGGGAAGACAATAAAACATATTCTAACACATTTAAAAATTTCTATGTTTTACAATGATAAGTCACAATAGTAGGTCGCATTGTTGAGCTATAATGTTAGGTCACAATGGTGAGTTAGAACAATGAGTCAGGATCGGAAGGTTACAATGGTATGTCATAATGGTGAGTCAGAACTATTGGTCACAACAATGAGTCATAACAATTATTCAAAATTTTGTCTTAGGACTAGTCAGTAAGAACAATAGCTCTAGATGGATACTCACACGGCTACGTTTCAGCGATTCTTTACAAAGGTTACATGAACCAGTGACTCACAATAGTAGCTCACACCAGTGAGTCATTTCTAATATTTTTTCAAATTTAAAAATTTCAAACTGATCATAGTTTTGTTCCATTAACATTTTATATAATGTAATAAGAATATAATAAAATATTTATGTGATTTTAAATCCATCTTGAAGTATAAGAAAATGAATCATTATTTTTTATAAAATTTAAGTGACTTCAATATTTTCAATCCTCATGCTTTAGTTGAGACACAACCCTAATTCCAATTTAAAACTATTTCATATTTTGTGAGTACCAAATCTAATCCTTCTCAATCGGATTCTTTCTCGTCAATATTTCTTTCTCCTTTATCTTGATACTTGATGTCCTCAAACCATTATTGCTTGATTTTTCATGTGATCATGTGATATCCTTCAGATAAAATTTTCCACCTTGATATTTTGTACTTCATACGCTCCCTTGTCATGGTTCAATAAAGAGGTTTTTATCATCAATTATATTAGGTAGGTTTCTTTCAACCATAAGCATGGTGGGTGTAATAATGATTCACATGTGAATATAGTTTAATCTAAATTAATGAAAGATAATGGAGTCAGTTAAATATCAATATACATTTTTTATGAAATAGCTACATATGTTATACATGATATTTGTTTTAGTTGTTATTGTGTTTTTATAGGATCCATGAATAATGTAAATCGTGGCTGTTTTGGGTCCTTTGATTTTCAAATAATGTTTATGAATGCATGTTTTTATGCTTCTCATTTAAAAAATGCATTGCAATTTTTTAACAACATATTTTCAACTATAATCATTTGATTCCCCATGATCAACCTATTTCTTTGAAAATCCATAAATAATTATTTCAAAATTGACTTAGGGATGCCTTATTAAATCAGAATATATCATTCCATTGTTCATGTGGTGGTGTGTTATGTGTGGGTTTGCCTTGAATTGTGTTGTAGTAGGGTTGTGGGAATGGGTGTGTGATATGGGGTGGTTTGGGATGTGTTATTGAATATCTGGGTGAGATATTTTTTTCCTATGGAATGGATGAGAAGTTTTATGCAGTATGGATTTGATTCGGTATGGATTTTTTTGTGTCACTAGATGTGTTTGGTGTTGTGTGTTTATAGAGCAGGGGTACTGAGAATGGTTGTGATCAGATGTATTAATGGGTGTAGCTATGCTATGGTGGGGTTATTATGTTTAGAGGATTGTTTGGGTTGGATGGATTTAATGAATGATGAAAATAGTGGTTGGTATGGGTGCATCCCTTTTTGATAACATGCAATAAGTTGTGACTTAATGTGAACTATGTTGATTTACCATTGTTTATCCTTCTCATTATTAATTTGGTGTGTTATATATTGTCCTATATACTTATTGATTTCTCGGGCAGTGATAGAATGAACAAATAAAAATTTTAATAAATAATTACATTAGGAGAATTAAATTGGTTTGAGATATGAATTTTTCTATGGCAATTGTGGTGTTGTGAATTTACTGGTAGTACCAATGATGGAAGGGTTGTGGGGTGGTTTTTTAATTTAGAATCCAGATTTTGGGTTGAGTGTTTGGCGTATATATATATATATATATACTTTTATTTTTCCTCGTGATTTATATATGAACCCCACCTGTGATGAGCACTAATTTCCCAAAAAACCCATTCTCATGGTGGAGAGTGTCTCTCCCAAACACCCAGGAGGTAAGATGGATGACTATCCACCTTCTCTTCCATACTCCCTCTTCTAGGTAGTGACAACATAAGACTCTCCAGGTAGTTTGTTGTATGAATTTCCTTGGTGTGTGAGGGTGAGTTGTGCATTAATAAGTTACTTAAGAATGAGATGTATTATTATTTACCATGTGTCTTGATGATGAGGTGTGGTTCTGGACTTCTTTTCTATAGGTGTGATGTGATGTGGTTTGTCGCTCGGGTGTCAATGTGATGTATGTGATGTGGTTTGTGGCCCCATTGTCTATGGGAGGGATTTGATGTGGTTTGTGGCCCATGTGTCTGATGGAGGGATATGATGTTGTTGGGAGGCCAATGTGTGTGTGAGTGGGATGGGGTTCATTATTTTCAGAAGTGGTGGGAGTACCATGACATCTGACATTAGGGTGTGAGAGCATCAAATCATGGGGAAAGTGTTTATGGGTAACCTATCATTGTTGTTCTTACCATAGTATATTACATGACTGAAGTTATTTTTTTAGATTTACATGGTAATAATGGGATTTCAAGTACACCTTTTGAGGTGTTGTTTTGTTCTTCTATTTTTACCACATGATCATTATTATGCTTCTACCACTTAAGCATGTGACACTTTGGTTTTCTGACCGAGTATACTTATTTGATAACACTATATTATATAACTTCTTTCAGGTTTCTAGGAGGACTACATGGACTGTTCTAGTTTTTAATAGCTCAGATATTGGGATTGTTTCCATGCTTCTTCTTTGTCTTTCTTTTCATATTTACTTTTTGAGTTTTATTATTATTTGTAAAAGTTATATTTTAAACAAGCGTGTGCGATGGATTTTGGGATTTCAATATATATATATATATATATTGTAGATGATTTGGTTTATACATTATTATCTATATATCAATTTTTCATACAAAGTGAATTGCCTCAAATTTTCTGAGATTATATACCCTTGGTTATAATCAACATCCTAAGGCCCACTAGATGCAGGACATAGGGGTCATTATCTCCCTCGAATCATTTCAATCCCACGAGTGATATCATTGGAGTTATGGGGTCATGAGAAAATTGTATCAAATGTGATGGTTGAGAGATATTATGGATTTTGGACATCATCATAGTCAAGATTTCATGTGTTGGTAGGGTAATAGTGTCAGGTTATCATGGTGTGTGATATAAGATAGGGATCACCAGCTATGAAATAGTATTTTAGGCCTCCTATGATCCGATTCATGGACTATCAGCCTAACTAATGATTGAGTGAGTGTACACAATTTTCAGGGTAGAGATGCTAGGAATGATACAAGCATCATACTGACTTATGATCATGTTTGAATATTGTGTGTTTGAAAATTTGGAATTAATATTGAGTTTAATGAGTAAAAATGAATATTAAATAAAAATTCCATACTAAACAGGATTATAAAATCTATTTTGACAATTTTAGTTGTAGATATCAGTCATCATTCACATGCAGATTGGGTGGTTGAGGCTTAGCCGGACAATCTGGTTGATCAGAAATATGTCAATCAAGTGAAGGAGGATGACCAATGGAAGAGAACATCAAGTGATTTCTAGTTGTAGTCTAGGGGAAGGTACGGGGGAAGTGTTTCAGGAATGTATATGAAGAGCAATCTCAAGGATCATGAGATCAAATTCAGTTTGATATGGGCTCAATTAGATAACTATGTTCCACTGGTGGATGTTTATATGCGCGGAGTTCTGTGATAGTGGTAGACACATCATCTCGGTGAAAATAAAAAAGAAGACATTTTGTTTTTGGAATTCAAGTAGATATTTTAGGGGGAGTTCCATTCATCATCCATAAATTCTAAAAAGAGGATGTAGCTACTCTACCATCAAAATAGGAGAGTGTTAGACCATGAAATTAGGGTCAGTATAAAGGATCAACATCATTTCTCCCCAGACCTATTTACAAGTTGGGAGTCTCAATGGAGATGGATTTGGGAGGCCCTTCACCCCTCTATACAATGTTCTTTTACACCATTTATGTTTATTATATACATGTATGTTCAGATGAATGAGGATTTGGTAAAGAATATATGCTCTTAAGGAGTTCTACCATGAGAGGTGAGCCAATATGGTTCTTCTAGAGGCAAGGATTCTTGTAGCAGGTCTCAAGCGTCAAAAATTTTAGGGTTTTGGTTACCATAGATATGTCAACAGAAACTTCATTATTGGATTTCAGGTGCTGGTAGTTCTCTTACCATTCTTATGGGCTTGGGAATGATCTATTTCTACTTTTGAGTCTATGGGAACTTTTAGAAATAGTGTCTTGCAACCATCTGAGGATAGTGTTGTGTAGGTTGAAAGGTTCATTCCCAACCATCATAGTATTTTCCAACTAGGACATTTTAGCATCAGGGATAGCAGGAACATGATCCACCTAGAGGATATAGAGAAGGTAGCAGGAAACATTATAATCTTCCTTAGGGACAATGAATCAATCGTTTTAATAGAGGTGATCATTAGGAGTGGGGAAGAGGTGTTGTGCATGGTCAGTTTCATGCAGTATAAGTAGCAGTTCTGGTAGGACCAGTGATCAATTTTGGTATGATAAACTGTCATAGTACCCGTGATTTCTCTTTATTTGATTCAGGTTCCTTGGACTCCATTGTTTCACCTGCTCTACCCATGCTACGATACTAGTCATAGATATGCTTCTCGTGCCCATGGATTTGAGAACACCAGTCTGAGGTCATACAAGCTTGTTCGATGTGTTGTTGTGGTGTAGGATGATGGTGGTAATGCATCAGTCTCGTGGACCCACTTCTTGGTACATATGCAGCAATATTATTTCATCATTGTTATCAATTGGTTGTATCCTATACATTCTATTATCGAATGCATCAGGAGAAGATTCATGTTCTCAGACATTGAGTGATGACATGTGATTTTATTTGGAAAGTGGGGTAGTCATGTTGGAAACTTTCATGAAAACCCTCTTCATTAATTTTTGGATGATCATTCAGTTAAATTGATGGATTCTGAGACAATAGAGGTTCACATGATTATTGGGGAGTTCTAGGAGGTTTTTTCCAAGGAGGATGTGATGCTACCCCTCAACATGATGTCGTGTTCAGGATAAACCTTCATCCTAGTGCTTCTATGAGTTAGATGGTTCCTTATCGGATGGAACATTATGATTTTCATGAGACTAGAATATAGGATGATGACATGATAAATAAGGTATTCAGCCAAAATAGTGTGTTGTTGAGGGTTCCTCTAGTGTTATTTCATAAGAATAAGGATGGTGGTCTAAGGTCATTTATAGACTACTCGAGGTTGAATTAGGTGAAAATAAATAATTGTTACCATCTTTAGAGAATATACTATCATTGGGACAAACTAATATTTGATATTTGGTTTTAAAATATCTACCTATGTACTTAATATCACCAATTTAGGGTGATGGTGGAACATATCAAAAAGACTACTTTTAGATGCAGGTTTGGACACTTCAAGTACTTACTCATGTAATTCAGTATTAAAAATTCAAAATCCATGTTCATAGGGGATTATAAACATTGTATTTCATGAGATATTTGACTAGTTCATTGTTTTATTCATCAATGATACAGTGATATACGTGATGTTTGAGGTGGAGCATTCCATGAATCTATGAGCCATCTCTTAGGTTCATTAACGCAACAGTCACTGCTCGAAGTTTTCCAAGTGTAATTTATAGTCACGAGTGGGGAATTTCTTTAGTCATGTGGAATATCATAAATGTGTAGTAGTGGATTTGTAGAAGTAGGATATAGTTTTCACTTCTTTTGAACCTACGATTGTGGCATTAGTTTGATGTTTATTTAGTCTCACATGGTATTATCATTGGTTTTTTTCCTAATTCTCTCGATCTGAAGCACTATTGATAGATTTTATAAGGATGGATAATGTTTGTTTGGAGGGATCAATACCAGATAGTGTTCAACTATATAAATGGGGAAGTTGGTTAGTGCTCTAGTGCTCTGGTTTCCTAATGAGGGGTTGATGTTTGAGTTGTTTTTCTATTCTTACCATCTGGGTCTGGGATGTTTGGTTATGCTGCAACGAGTAGTGATCTATTAATGGTCCAAGTAGTTATGTACAAAAATAATATCTCTTTCAAACATGATCATTATCATGTTTTGGTCATGTTTTCAGTGATGTTTTTGTGACATTACCTCATTGGTGATCCATTTGTGGTCTTTACACATCACAATAGCTTGAGGTATATATTTTTTCAGCGTAATAAAAACATGAAAAAATAGAGGTGGATGAATATTCATCATTATTATTAATTTGATATCCCATAGACATCCGGAAAGCGAAATTTCCTAGTGGATGCGTTGGGCTACAAGTCGCATAATGATTTTGGTCAAGAACCATTAGATTCATTGAAGGAAATGGATGAGTTGAAGCATTGGACATGTATACAAGGTTGTACATTGGTTGAGGTTATTTTTTAATGATGGTGAATTATTTTATACTATAGAAATTAGAGGATTCTCAGTTGGGAAACTAAAAGGAATAAGTGATGTGCAATCATGTTTACCATGGTGATGCTCTAGAGGGATTGTCATTGGATGGATATAATCAAATGTTGTTCTATAGATGTCTGTTTGTCGTCATGAAAATATATGTGTGAGTCCACCGTGAGATTCATATCTAACTATTAGCTGTACACACATCAATTTCTAGGATTTGCTGTTTCCTGATGATGTTGTTTTGATTGACTTTGATGAAACAATCAGTGGTAGAGTTTTAGAAGATGTTCATGGATTGGCAGTAGGTTAAGGTCAGGAACCGTGTTCTTGGAAGTGTTTTGGAACATTGAATGTCCCCTTGGAGAAATGGGATGAAATATTTATGAATTTCGTCACATTATTATCATGGGACTCGCTTGGCTATGATATAATCTGAATGATATATGATTAGTTGACGAATTCATCCCACATTTTTGTAGTTTTGGGGTGGAGCCTAGTTGATGAATTAGAAAATTGGTACAAGGAAAAAGTTATGCAGTTTCTTAGAGTTATGATGTATATCATCCTAGAGAGGGACACATGTATTACATCACTTGTGTGGAGATGATTGCAACATGAATTTTCCACGCAATTACACCTCATCACTTCCTTCAACCTTCATACATTTAGAAATACTGGACACACTCTCCAAAAATTAGAGGATTTGTTGCGGGCATGTATCTTAGATTTTGGGGATCCTGGGTGCGACACTTGCATTTGTTAGATATTTATTAAAATAATATATATCAATCCTCCATTTGAATTAATCGATTTTAATATTTATATAAAAGGCGGTGTCATTCACCTATGTCATGGATATAGGTTGCAGAGTTAGATGTTCACGGTCCATATGTATTAAAAATCATGACCAAGATGTTTTAGCTTGTTTGTGAGAAGATGTAGATAGTGGAGGACTGAAAGAAATCATATATTGATTTTTGGAGTAGTCCCTTGATGTTAGAGGTGGGGGTCCATGTGTTTTTGAAGAATTCCCCATGATTTTAGAAGTAGAGGTTTAAAGTGGGATCAATCATTATCACTATTGTTTTGAACCTTCAAGGTGTTGGGATGCGTATGAGATGATTAAAACTAGTTTAATTTTCCACTATAGTTGGAAAGGGTCAATAATTTCTTTTGCATCTTTCAAAATCTTCTGTATTTACATGTTGATTCCCACATCACTGACTGTAGATTGATTGAAATAATTGATTACATGAATTTTGTGGAATGAACTATGTAGATCATGGAACCTTGGGAGAAGGTTCTACATGGGAAGTCAAACCCTTTGGTTTGTATGTTATGGAGGTATGAATGCTTGGGGATATTATATAAGAATGAAAAAGCATGTACATGCCTAGAACCAAGATTTGTTTTGATTTTTTATATTTTCTATTTTTTCCATGTGATGTACTGTTTGAAACATCTGATATGAAATAATATGTTCTCCCTTGAGATGACATGTGTGTGGAGAAATATATGATGAATTACCAAAATTTAAAAAGGGGAGGGCTACATTCCTAATTGAGATAAGTTAACTATGATATGAATAAACCCACATGGGAGACTCAATGACACCATGATAAGATAATATATTTACAAGGAAAACACAACTTTCTAATTCATGTGTTCAAAATGCCTTGGTTTTTGTGCTCTTGTGGTTTGTTTTTTGGTCATTGGGATAGATTATTTTGGAGGAAATGATCTGGGATTTCGAGGTTTAATACATTATTCTGAATAAAATTGGGTGGTTTATCATTGAACATGGATGTGTTTATTTGGTAGTAGGCTTTCAATCATAGAGAGATCCTTGAGAAGAATCTAATGGGGTGGTTGTTTGGAACCCTCTTTTCTCCTGTCTTGGATTTGAATTCTTGATGGAGTGAATTGTTGGAGAATTTCCTGATGTGATGGAGTGGACCTCTTATGTTTAGTACTTTGTGCAAATCTATTGTTTGAGGTGTTCTGGGAGGTCAATGCGACCTATTCTATAAAAGTGAAAATTTTATAGTTTGTAAAATTTTAGTTCTCAAAAATAGGTTGAAGTGACAATTCAGAATTGTCGGTTACAATTTCGAGTCAGAATGAGATGTTTCAATGGTGATCCAGGACCAATAGTTTGGAATGGTAGGTCACCATGGTGACCTAGAACGGTATGTCACAATGGTGATTCAGAACATTGAGGTAGAATTTTGAGTTAGTACTGGTGATTTAGATTTTTTTCTTGTGATGGTAGGTCACACCACTAGGATTCCCTGGTGACAGACACAGGTTACTCACAAGAGTATATCGCACCGGTTAGTTATTTACAATAGTTTTTCAAATATTCAATTTTTCCAGCTTCCTACAGCTTCACCCCTTTAACATTTACATTAACATAAAATGAATTTATTACCATATTTAAGTGGATTTGAATTCATTTCAAGGGTTATTAATCATATTTTTAATTTTCGTATAAATCTAGGAACCTTGTAAATTTTTAAATTGTGTTGTTTTGTTAAAATTCATCTTTAATGAAAATTTAGTGAAATTTCATATTATATTATTCCCAGATATAATCCTTCTCAACAATGGGAATCACACCATTCCTTCCTTATGCTTGATATTGATACAGGACATCCCCCAACCGATCTTCCCCAAGGATTCACCCGATTGTTCAATAACATTTGTACCGAGATATCCATCTTGAGTATTCCTACAGCATATGTGCCCCTATCTTAGTTAAATATTGAGGTTCAGATCATATGGTATTCCACAAATGTTTTTATGATCAATATTAATATTGTTTCGCATCAGTTGGTTGTACAAATGCTTACCATGTGAATATTGTTCAATAAAAATTAAAGAAATGTAATTTATTTTTTTAAGATCAATATAAAGGGGATGATAACAAGTTACATATTTTCTTATTTTTCTTTGTTTTATTTTCAATTCTGTTTGTATGGGGTATATGTGTACTAAAAATTGGGATCATTTGGGGTCCTTTGTTATGCATAGAATGTTTTTGAATGCATATTTTTTATTTCTCTTTTAATGGAATCATGTAAATTTATTAACAACTTATATTCTGTTAAATCAAAGGATTCACCAGGATAGAACTATTATAGTCACAACCCATGAATTTACAAGATGAAATTGAGTACGCTTTTCATTATTAAATATGAATATTCCATGACATTGTTCTTGATGTGTTTTTTTGTGAGTAGGTTTATTTTGACGTGTGTTGTAGTATGATTTTGGGAAAGGCTATGTGATTAGGGCTGGTTCGATTTTTATCATGGAATCTATGGTTGAGATATTGATTCATTTTTTAATGGATGACTCGTATTGTGTAGTGGTGTTGTGGTTGGGTTCATATATTTTTTAGTCTCTAGATGTGTTTGTTTTGTTGTGGATATGCAGCAAGGCTGCTGAGAATGCTTGTGATGGGATGTGTTGATGGTTGTGGCTATGAGATGAGGGTTATTTATATTATGATGATTTTTTGCGCGGCATGTCATTTAATATTGATTATGTCAGTAGTTTGTTTGTGTGATTCACCATTTTATATTATGTTTTATGCTGTGTTTAAATGTGATGTGTGTTGATTTAATATGGTTCTTCTTTCAATGTATGAATTTGTATTTTTTTAATATTTTATGATGTGATTAGTGATTCTCCAAGGGGTGATTTAATGAATAACTGATTGTTTAATAATTCATAAGAGTTTTTTAGATAAATTTATCATGGATAGGAATTGGCTTGTGGATGTTGTTTGGTTTTCAATTGAGAGGTATCATCGATGTTTGCAGTGTTGTGGCTTGGTGGTTTACTTTATAACCCATTGGATGGGATGATTGTTTGGTATCTATTAAAATATATACTTTTATTTTTTCTCATGATTTATATATTCACAAAAAGCTTGTTGACCACAATATTATGAAAAATCCCAATTTATATGTGGTGGGTGTCTTTTCCAGACATCCCGATGGGAAGATTGATAGATGACCACCCACTCTTCTCTGATCCCTATTTTTTTGTAGTGATAGACCATGAATCATTGATCATGGTGTGTATTGAAAGGACCAAGAGTGTTTGAGTGAGTTATTCTTTACATGGAGTCTTTCCGGATACTTATTCTTGCTATTTTCCTTGTGTGTTTGGGATGACGTTTGGTTGTGACCATGGCGTCTGGGGGTAGGATGTGATGTGGTTTGTGACCTAGGTGTATATGGATGGGATGTGATGTGGTTTTTTGGAATATGTGTTTATGGTTAGTATGTGATGTGTTTTGTGTCCACGTTTCATTGGGTGGAATTTTGTTTTTTTAGAAGTGTTGGTGTCTCTGGGTGGGATTGGATTTTTTATATTTGGAAGAGGTGGGAGCACCAAGATATTTTACATTAGGGTGTTATAGAGTCTAATTATTGGTAAAGTGGTTAGGGCTACCAATAATATATGTGATTACTATATTATATTACTTGTCTTGAATTATTTTGCGATAGTGAATTGGTATAGTTGTGATGGCTAGTACACATTGTTAGGTGCACATTGGTTCATTTTCTTTTATCTAGTGAGTATTAGTATGTATCTCCCACATGTGAATGAGAGACATTGTTTTTCCTACATAGTATACTTGTATGTTTACCCTACGTTATGAAACTACTTTCTATTTTTTAGGGGGGCTATGTGGACCATATTGGGTGTTCTTAGGTCGGATTTTGGGGCAGAAGTCATGTTGCTGCTTATCCATGCTTTTGGTGTTCATTTTAGAGTTTTCATTGTATTTGTAACAATATTACCTTAATCATGCATGTTGGATAGATTTTTGGCTTTCATTATATATATATACATATATATATATGTGTGTGTGTGTGTGTGTGTGTGTTTTAGATGATTTGGGTAGGACCCTGTTATCATTCGATCATTTTTTTAAATTGAAAATTCATCACAATTTGTGAGATAATATACTCTTGGTTCTAGTCAGCAACCCAACTTCTGCTATAGGTGGCACTCAGGGTGTCATTATCTCTATTTTAGCACTTCTAGACACATAGGGGTATATTTGGATAGAGTGGTTTATGGCATATAGTACAACTCTTCATATTCTCATTGTCTAACCAAGTGCATTGTTGACTCAAAATCCACATTACTGAGTCAATGATGACTTTTGTAGAATTATCCATCTGGTTCCAAGATACATACTTAAAAAACATAAGAACATGGAATCTATGTAATGACATCTGAAAATTTTCTTATAAATATGGAGAGTCATATTGGGGTCCCTAGGAAGATTTTATGGAACATGCCATAAAGTTCCCAGATCTTGGACATGATGTGTGACTTCAGCTACAAACATTCTTCCACGGACTCCATCTAGCTTCCCACACAGTGATAGATGCTACTGATAATGGTTTCAAAATGATTAAATTGTATGATGTAGTCCAATCCATCAAAGACATGGTATCACACAATTCGTGTGAAAGTAATTTTATCATTTGGTTACACGCTGCAGAATCCATCAATTTAAAAAAACAACTGTTTTGCCTCATATGTAGAGCCCCTTACTAAAAAGGTTGATTTTGTTCCACTTCATACTGATCCACCATCCCTAAAACTCCAATAATGAAGATTAAATTATTATAAATTTGTGGTGTTCCATACTTATACTAAGATATAATGGTAGGATTTTATGAATAAAAAAAATACAATATTGTAATTACATTAATTACAATCAATAAAGAAAATAATTCCAGCAACCAAAAAAATAATAGAAACATTTTCTGGATCATCATTTTCTATAAAATAATCAAATGTAATATGAAAAATGTTTTACCCTAAACCACAAAGGAATAATGAACCACTTGTATATCATCGTATGAATAATTTTCCAAGACCATTACAACATGTAACCCAACAATATTTTCCTCTTATTGCACAAAAATAATTTTTATGAGCTCTGCAAATACCAACACAACGATCCTCACCACATCCATAAAATTTGGGGAATCCAAAATAATCCATCATTCAATAGTTATACAAAATTATTACATCCCAATATATTGATGTGAAAAACCAAAGGGCATCCCTTGGGAACCTAAAACATCAATAAGGTCAAATCCCAAAGACAGTTTTTGTTAGATTGCTTGTACATTGCCTTTTAAAAAATTGGCCCACCTAAACGAGGAATCTATGTATAAGGTACTAAAAAATGGAAAAGTGATGAATTTTTCGTAACTAATAAGAATAGAATTAAATAATCATGAAAACCAAACGAAAAAGGAAACAATAATTAATTATGATTAAAAGTAAAGTGTAAATAAAATTTACGAGGAATGTAATATGGAATCATCACTATTAAAAAAACCCCCATTAGAATAAATATATTAATATAACATCTACATAGCACCAAAAACATATAAAAACCTCGACCATTCCTAGAAATAATGTGGAAAATTAAATTATAGGGAAAGATAAGAAATTATTAGAAATGTTAAATCAATTTCATATAAACACATCATTTTCTATAGCAATCACCAAAATTACTACCTATGAAAAATTGAAAAATCCTCAGCACTCCAAAAAGTCCAATATGGAAGTCTTGGTAGTCATTACCCAAAATAAAAAATTCTATACTTATGTTCAGTAGAATATATTACCAAGGATGATAGACGTTTGTAATTTGTAAATTCATTGCACCATAGGTAAATGAAACATCAAAAAAACCCCATGAAACATAGGATCCACCATTATACTCATGATATTGAGTTTATTCCATTAGCTAGGACTCAAGAAAATAACATTGAAAAGGGTGGGTCATCAATTAGTTGACTAGTAAACTATCCATGATGGACTCTTGAGGATGTTCTTCTCATAATCAAAAAAATTCATTTATCAAGAACACATCCTCAATTTAGATATAAATGAAGAATGAGGTGTTTCAATTATCCTAGGGATATCATTTTTATCCAATGAGAAGGATCTAATTTATTGGAATCAATAGAGACTTATATTCTGAGTTGGTGATGAACATGTTGTGTTAATCATTGTGAAAGCTACTAAGAAAACAGATAACTATTTTGATTGTCAGGCTATATTTCTCACTGAAGAGATAAAAAACTACATGTCTATTAAAGATTATAGTGATAAGTTTTTTCCTTCCAAAAATGATTAATATTATTTTTTGGAATTAAACTATATATATTTTTACATGGGACAATTTTACCTAATTTTTTTCATGGGATATCTATCCTTTGACACTGTATCATAAAATCATCCCATGTACACTCATTTAATCATTTCTAGAAACTACCACAACAATACTATTCATTATCATATCTTAACATACACAGATAGAAATGGAAAATTTTAATATATTTCATGACAATATAGAAGAAATCAATCAGCATGGGAGTGGATGATATCAATAGTATTTTCCCAAGGAACGAAATTTATAATATATTACTGGAGAAGTACTGAAACCCAAATTCCATCCCAAGAGGTGACTCACCCCATTGATGAAGGGGGATATTAATAAAGAAGTACAAAATCTCTGAGATTCTAGAATTATTATTTTTTCAATTATTGAATGTTAGTGGGTGAGTATTTTATAAAATGTTATAAATAAATATTGTGACCCAAAATATAATTTCAAATTTCATTGCATGGATAAAATAATAGATAGAATTGAATGACATGAATTGTACTACATTGTGGATGAATTTTCAAGATACAATAAAACTGTAGATGACCTAGATGAAAAACCAAAAAATACACTCACATGTCTATTTAGTACCATTTTATAGAAACTGATGGTTTTCAGTATGTGTAATTCACAAGCGGGGTTTTAAATTCTCACAACACATATATTCCATATTTTGGAATATGAATTCATAGTGATATTTATTGATAAATTATTAGTTTAAGGAATCTATTTTGAGGTACTATTATATAATAAATTATTATTTCTACAATTTCTTGTAGAAAAGTTCGTTGAGTAAAACTATGGAAAATGTAACTTTATGTGACACCTTGAATCTATGATTCAATTTTATTGGTATTATTATTATTATTTTCTTTATTTTAATGATTTAGTTTTAAATTCATCGGATATAGAGGAAATGAAGAATCACGAAATATAACAAGTAATAATATTATTGATAACAATGTAATTATAATACATATTTATTAAATTCTAGATCAGATAAAACCTAGAAAATTAATTAAATTCCCAATAAAAATAACTATATAACAACCATGTAACAGATGAAGGAAACATTTGTAGCCTAAAAGCTCCAAATTAATAATAATTTAGTAAATTATAGTATGAATACTAGTAATAATAGAGAAAACTATAAGGGTAGTATATCAACATTCATAGATGAATGAAAATTAAATTGATATTTTTTTAGGTTACCCTTAAGACATTCACATTTATAGAACATTATTAACATTAAAATAATTTAAATTTTGGTGTTTTAATATCTATTATGTGTTTAACAATTTCAAATGGATTTAAAATGACAATTTAAAAATAAAAATATAGGTAATAAATTTAAATCAAAATAAATTAATTACATGTTAATCTGTTAATGTTTTTTATAATATATTTAGAATTTAAAAAAAAGATAATTCCACATAAATATTTTCAAATTAGAATCACAACATAGTATTTATAAATTTTGTAAATGATATAACTGAATTGATATATATATATATAATACCTTAATATTTTTCACATGTCCTAAAAAAATCAAAAAATTTACTATGTACACAAAAACACCAAGGGTTTCTCGTGTACAACTGTGTAAGTGGGCAAAAAGGACAATCCCTTGGTAAATGTAGTGGTACTCACATGAAATCACAGCTCGAAAAACATCAGGGATAGACTCATATAGGATTGTGGGTCATGGTATAATATTTTTATGGTGGTATCTAAAGCCCTAGATGGACCTCATGTGTAAGGATCCCATTTTTTGTGTTAGTTTGTGTCATCAGGGTAATCAGATGTGTTTTATCTTACGTAGGGGATTTGTTGTTTCCCAATTTTTATGAGGGATACAATGGGATGAAATCACATCCATTTGATTGTATTAGGATGATATGAGCCATCAATGTTGTTTCTCAATCAAATTCCCTACATAGTTTTTATTCTCTAATTCTCCCCTCCTCGTTACCTTAATCTAGTATTTGATGTCCCTAATCTGTCTGTCTCCACTATCATTTTGGTCTCCCTAAAAAATTTACCTATTTCAACACTCATATTAAAATTAGATGGATGTTGTATAAATTTAAATTGACCCATATTATAAATGAATATTCTATTTCACTCCATCCTCAACATCTGAAATAATCCTTATATCTATAAAATAAATTTCATATCATGTATTAGTAGATGTAATTAGGAAATCCATAAAACAACTAAACACATCTAATTTTGACATAAATTTTACAATTATATAACATTAGAGTAATCCATATTAAATTGTAATGATGATTTTATATGAAATGTTTTATTAATAAATTGAAATTAGTAGCACCACATGGCCAATTGAATAATCTTACAAGATTGACGCACAATATTTCCCATATTTCTTTGATCAATGAATGAGTAAATTTATTGGAAAGAATAGCTTATTCAAGAACAAATTTTTACCAAATTGATATACCTTACCTATTTATCCATGTTATACCATACTCCATTCATGATATGTTTCTTGTAGTCAGAAACCTTATAATTCATTTCAATTAAGGAATTTTTTTAAATTTAATTTTTACATTATCAATTTTATTATAATTAATGGTTTGTAATGTATTTCTTATAAATATCACAATTTCATGATTATATAAGGATCATTATCTATTTTAAATTTGTATATCAATATATATGTTTATTTCAATTATTACATACAAATTTAAAAATCCATGTAACGATTTCATAATATTATCAACTCTATTTTAAAAGAAAAAATTATACTTTTCCTCAAATAATTGATTTAAACACATTGATGGATAATTTAAATTCATGAAAATAATCAATGTTTCAAATGATTATTTCATATGAAATTTTTAAAAAATAAAAAAACATTGTTTTTTTAGTTTTCAATTTAAATTGTTTCATTTATAAATAAAATATCAATGTTTGAAGATATCATTTTTAAAGTATGATTAATTTACAAATAATAAATGATGACATTTTATATGAAATTTTTAAATAAATTGTATCATTTTATATTAAAATATATCCATTCACATTAATTTATGTAACCCATAATTCATGTATTTTTATCATCTATATATCTCATTGACATTTTTTGAATTTAATGTATGTAATTTATTTACGTTTCTATTCATTTTTTCTTATTCTATATTATCATTAAAATGATATTTTGATGTTTTTAGTTTATTATAAATATTTTTAGTAAATGAAAATATTATGGTATGAATTTTTCCTTTAGAGAGAATAATTTATGTATGATTTTTGAATAGATTTTGGATTATGAGTTAAAATGGGAGGACCAGAAAATGTATTTTTTTTAATTGGCACTCGTGAATCAAATGATATCTTACAGTATGGGGAGTAAACCCATTACCATATAGTGGAAATATCCCATATGAAGTATGTCTAATTTGAATTATTATTTTCAAATGGAAATTCTTATTATCATGATAGACCAATATTAATTTTTTTCATGGAGAAAATTATTTATTTATTTTGAAATATTATTAATTTGTAAATTATTGGTTTTAAATATATGATATTTTCATTTTTAATTACTGTGAAGTCCGTATTCATAACATCATTTTTTAAAATGTGATATTTTTACAATGTAACATAAAAACGAATTTTTATTAAGATCGATTACTATGAAATATAATTCCCACAATATGTGTTAAATTAATTTATCAAAGGTATAGTGGAATTTAATTATGATGTGTATTTCATGATGAGAAATTACATGATATGACTTATTGTTTATATTATTTTGTATTTTATTTATTTATAATAAATGTATCTAATTCTCTAAAACCAACAGTGGAAAATCGCATTTTATGTAGATTTCATTGTTTATATTTCAGTAAGATTTAAAAATATTCAATGCATTATTAAGCACAGAATCTGGATGTTTGGGTTTGGGGATTCATAGTTTCCACCAGAGTGATGATCTAGATAATGTTGGAAAATTATAAAAAAAATTATTATTTTATGTATTCATTCCTTGTATAAATAATTTTTTTCAGAATATTTTCTGAAGGAAGACAAAAGGAAAAGAATAACTTTTTTGTATGTTCTAGATGAGTTTCATGAAATTATAATTTTAAAACCATTTTCAAATGTTTTTGAATCATTTATAGACTGTCAAATCTCATGTAAATTCCAATAAAATTTATAAAACACCACTAATATACTATAATTATTTTTAGGATTATGTTTTTTTAATTTTTTCATTAATTATAAAAAATATTCATTTTATGAAAAACATGGAAATTATTTTGACGGTATTGTCATATTTTTAACCATATCTAAATAGATTGATTATTTAGTAGATTTTTTTATTTCATTAGATGATGGTGACCTATGTGTAGGATAACTGTGTGAACATTATATATTAGTTAATGTAGAATACCTAAATATATTTTCATTTTTTTAGATGACTATATTTGGTTGTTTTTTAGAAATCTAGTCCACATAAATTCCCCTAATCTTACACCCCTCAAGCATAAGACCCAATATCCTATTTATGTGTACCTGATTTGGATCATTTTTCATCAGGCTGTGATTTGGAAAAAGAAATAGAATATCATCAAACATCATTAAGGATCATTTTGATTGAAACAATCTCACCTTTCTAGAAGAATCACTGTCTTTGGATTTATTTATATTATGAGTTATTATTAAAATAATTGTTTGGTAAACATTTAATAATGATGTATGGATGGGAGAATTAGATGTGCAATGTGTCTAAAAATGAATTCCAAGGGGGATTTTCAATTAATCGGAGGTCATAACATGACACCCTGAATCTATAATGATCATTTATAGTTATTATTATATGAATGTGATTATTATATTAATTTTTAAACACTTCCACCATGGACAATTTCAAAATTATTAAAATAAAAAAAGGAAAATTCTTATTGATAAAACTATAATTATAATACATATTTATTAAAATATAAACCATAGTTAATCCAGAAAACACAGTATTATTTTTTTATAATAAGTGGAGCACCACCAAGTAACAGAATAATGAATAATGTGTATCATACTTCCATTGAATCATCCATAATTATAAAAAACTAATTAGAATAGATATAACTATAAGAAACAATGGAAAGTAGATAACCATTCTTGGATGAAATAAATAGATGTATATATTTTTTTGGAAAACCCATACAATATCAGGGTTTAGAAAACATTTTGTGAAAAATGGAAAAATTTAACCATGGGAGTGTTAATAAGCATTACATGTTTTATAATTTGAAGTGGACTTAAAATGATAATTGAGAAAATAGTATATATAAAAATATTTAATGAAAATATTTTAATTATAATTTTAACTTTTAATGATTTTAATAATAACATGAAAATTTAATTAAAATCCTTATCCATATAAATATTTTCAAATAATAATAATACTTTACATTTTAATAAGGTTGTAAATGATGTAATGGAAGTTGTATATATATATATAGTGTACTTTCATATATTTATCATGACATAAAAAATTTTATGATCTAATTTTAAAAGTATTGACATCACTAAGGAGAAGCATGTCCAACGCAACATAGTTTGTATCTTAGGAAAGGACCATAGTTGGTTTAGTGGTAAAACATGTGGATTCCCATCTTGAGAAACTTTTAGTCCTGACAGGATTAGGGTTGTGAATCATGGTCCAGTCCGTTTAGCGTATGGGCTTGATCCTGGGCTATATCTATTTTATAATGATCCAATTGTGTGGGTGATTGTGTCATATATTAAGAAAAGATGCATTATAGATTTTATAAGGGCACAAGTTATATCCCTTCCTAAACATGGGACACAATGGGATGAAACCCCAGTTGTTTGATGACATAATGAACATCTGAGACATCAAACATTTTTCTTAATCAACATCTCCTACAAGGATGGCCTTTTATAGAACACTCCTCATCGTGCCATTTTCTAATAGGTCAGTCCACTAACATTTCTATCTTTTATATCATTGTAGTCCACATCATAACTGTCCCCATCTCTACAATAATTCTACCAAAATTATAGGAATGGTGCCTAAATTTAAAATGAACTCGTAACTGGTTGTTTTTTATTTTTCAATCCACCCATGAATTTGAAACGAAAATCTATTTGTATATAAAATATTTCATATCATGTTTGAATATATGTCATTAAGAAATCATAAAAATAACCATGAAGATTACTATTTGATATATTTTTTACAACATTTATAACTATTGACTGATCAATCTTTTAGTATAATGATATATATATATATATTATGTTTGATAAATAAATTTAAATTAATCGAACCATGTTGTTGATTTAATTATCCAACATTATTTATGTACAATATATCCCATTTTTATAATCTATGAATGAGTAATCTGATTGGAAACCTTACATTTTTTAAACACTAATTTTTTCAAACCCTCATACTCCCAAAATATTTCTCCATGTTATTATATTTGTTTTCTTGAATTTTTTATATCATCCAAATATTAAAAATTCATTTTATGTAAGGGATCATTTAAAAATAGATTTCAAATCCATCAATTTATTTTATAATTAATGGTTTGTAGGTGATTAATTATATATCAATCAAATAGTTGATTTTAAAAGGTTCATTCTATTTTAAAATTTTATATATGTATATATATTATTATGTTTATCATTAATTTCAAATTTAATAAATGCATGTAATAATTTTATAATTATATCAGATCAATTTTATAGAGTAAATTTTATTTTTTTCTAGAAAACATTTATTTAATAAATTCTTAAGAAAAATAAATTCCATATGAAGAATTAATCTGACAATGAATTATTTGATAAGATATTTTTAAATAATATCATAGAACTTTTAAATTCTTGTTAATGTTAAATTATTTCTTTAATAAATTAAATACCCAAGAGAGATATTATAATTTTATGATTGTACTTTTATGTGTATCATTTATTTAAAAATGATAAATGTTATCATTTAATGTTCTAATTGTTCCTAAAATCTATAATTACATGTTCTCAAATATTTATGCACATCCTGTCTTGTCCCTCATAATTATTATATGGCCATCATTTAATTTTGTCAATGAATTTTTTTATATTTATTTTCAGTAATTTCTTATGATTCAACGAAATTTTTCTTCTGATATATTAAAATAAATATGATTATGTGATGGGTTGGGTTTTTCCTAATTGTTTTGGAAAAATTATAATGTTATATTATGAATTTTTCTACAGTGAGAATAATATATGTATGCATTTTTAATTGAAATTTTTTATGAGTGAGAATTTCAATAACATAGAAATGTTTTGTTAAAATTGGAAATAGTATATAGAATGTTATGTCATTGTTTGGGGAGTAATCTAAGTTCCTTAAAGGGACATGGATCCATATAATATATGGCTCAATGGACTTATGTTTTTCTCTCCAGACTATTGAGTATCATGATTAACCCATAAAAATTATTATTTTCTAGTGGATAAATTAAAACTATTTTTTCAAAATAGTATTACTTTTGTAATGAATGGGTTTGAAAATATATGATCTTATTATTTTTAAATGATATTTAAAACTATTATCTATATATCCATTTATGCAGATAACTTATTTTTGAAATTTCACATTATTTTTTTAAACACCAAATTGGGAAAATTAAATCTCACCATATTTTTTAAATTTATTTTTCACAGGAATAGTAGAATTTCATTGTAATGTGTATTTATTGAGGAGGTAGAACACATGAATATAAATTATTTATTTTCAAGAGTATATTTTTTTAAATAAATTTAATGAATCTATTTAATTATCAAAATACCTAGAAAATTAATTTTCATGTTTTTTGAAATTCTCCATGTATTTTTCATAGGTCCTCTAAATACTATACATAAATTTTATTCAACAAATATGGATGATTTGGTTGGAGGTTTCACAATTTATTTTCAATGGTGGCATAGTCCCCATAATTATTTTTTCTAAAAAAGGCATTATAGTTGATCCAGAAATGACAAAAGTGATCAAACACATACCTGATCCCTCAACTATTAAAGGAATAAGTAAATTTTTGGGCCATGTATAATTCTATTTCCACTTCAAAAACAATCTTGTGATATTAACCCACCCTCTGAAACACCTATTAGAAAATGACACTCCTTTCATGTTCAAAAAATAGTTTTAGTGGGAATTCATCATTTTCTAGAAAAATCGAATGGTCGCACTCATTACAATTTCATCAAATATGGATATACACTTTGGGTTATAGTGTGATGCAAGTGGAATTACTACATGCACTTTCTTAATTCATTGAGTTATCCATAAATTCTCTCCCATTTAATGTATGATTCAAACCATAATTGATTCTTAGGAATACTACATAATTATAGAGGTTTAAATCCTTGATCAATATTTTTTGAATATGCACATAAAGGCATGCGTATGTTATTTAGATAATGTATATTATACTAAAGATCCTGGTTTATAAAAATGTATTTTTTTGTTGTGTTGTGGTAGAATCCTTTGTTTTTGGGTTTTAAAATGATTCCTGAAGGTATGACAGGACTTGGGGGTGTTCCGGGGGCTCGGGGCATGAATGAAAGGAAATATGGGAATGACAAGACATGGCTCATGGCCTGTGCACGGCAAGGGAAAACTGTGCGGTCTGCCCAAGAAAACTATGCGACCCCTCCTCGTCCGGACAGTAGCATGCGCACGGCTTGTGTACGATTTGTCAAACCATGTGGCCAAACTGAGCGGCCTCTTAATGTTTGGAAAATTTAAAAAAATTCCCCTTCTGGCTTTTAAACCCTAACTCGGGATATCACTTCATTCCTCCCCTCTCAACCTATGTGATGAACTTGGCCGACCCAAGCTTCCCAATGGTGGTTCTCCTTCAATTCTAAGTTGTTTTTTGAGCCGTTTGTTGCAGATCGATGCTCCAGGTATTGCTAATTTTATTCTTGGTTCTATCATTGGTTTAGGGTTTGTTTATTCTCTCCCTCTTGTTCTGGAGATCTAAAACCCTATATTTTGGTTGAGTTTTATGTTGAAGCTCCAAAGTTTGGTTGGATCGTGGACCAAGGACTCAATTGAGTGTGCGTTCAACTGCAGTTTCGAAGTAGGTGGTCCATAAGTGATATTAATGGTTATTTGGGTATTTTTTCTTGTGTAATTGTATTATAGTTTTCCCATGTGTTATGTTTTGAATAACCTTGTCATGTTTTGTAATAGCATCATTTTGAACTTAAAATGGGAACCCTCATGATCCTCATGGGATTCGTTGAGTTGGTTTGACTTAATTTAGGTCCATCCGTGGGATGCGCCGACTTTCCCAGACTTGACGATTGATATTAAACAAGTGACCATGTTGTAATTAATTGTAGATCCATTCATAAACATGTTGGTATTATTGGGTGAATTTTTAATAGAAGTTAGGTGGTGCAACTAGACTTGGTAACATCCTACGGGTTGTTGGAATGTGTTAAATGGTTAATACACGGAACAATGAACTAGTGAAATGGGTTAATTTATAATATTATTAAAGTCTATAATGGGATCGGTTATGGTTCTATTGTTGAAGGATTAGTGAGATAAGCATAACACATTGGAATTGGGTAAATGGCTAAATGATTTGAAATGGTGATGTGTTAATGGGTTATGGCATGACGTGGATTCCCATGTTGGTTGATGTGAATAGTGTTTTTCAAAGGGAAATGGTTAGAATGGTTGATGGTTACTTATGTGTATAAGTATGTAAACATAGCTTCGTAGAGTGGGGTATGACTTGAGGATCTACGCCCATGGGTTGAGTTAAGTCATAAGTTCTAAACTCCACCCTAAATTCACGGGTTAGGAATGGGGACTGGGGATCTATTCTCTTAACGTTTTCATCCACCCAGACTGAAGCTTCAAGGTGAGGATTTGGTTTCTATGGAGTGGATTGTCCTAGTGAGATAGTATAACTATGTATTTATCCTTTAGCATGTAATTTTTGGTCTTAAACCCATGTTACAAAATGTTTGTGATTAACCCATGGAAATGTGATGAAATGGTAAGTGGTGGTAATTGGTAATAAATTAATTGTAATGGAAGTGGAAATGGATTTGCCTCAATATTTTAATGGAACCTTAATTTATTAATTGTCAATTACCATTCATATTTCCTTCTACATGAACAACCTGTTTATACTGGATATTTTATAGACACTATTTGTGGCAGCCTACTGAGTTGTACTGACACCCTGCTCGGGTCACCATTGGGTACCTAAGCAAACTTCATGCCTGTAGGTCAGGAGAAGGGAAAGGGTCCTATATAGATAGTTTAGTGGACTAGGGTAGCACATGGTGCACGATCCGGACTTGGATATCAGTTAGTTTTGGGGATTTGGGCCATTGTCTTTATTTTGGGTTTTTTACACTTTTTCACATGTTGTATGACATGTCATATTTATTTTTGGAAATGGTTATTGTACATGTTCCTTGTTTATTGGTTATTGTTTCCGCTAATTGGTTCATTTATGTTGTGGATTACTCTGATAAAAAGGGGGTATAGTCTCCCCACTTGACTCCATAGATCCCCACTATTAGTTGGCAGCAATTGGAGTATGAGGAGGCGTGCATAAGATCATGCAACAACCCGACTCATAGCACTCGTTTAGTGGCTTCCAGGTTGGGGATGTAACAATGTGGTATCAGAGGTGGTATTTCTTCTCGTTCTCTAAGGTCTCGTTATTTGGGATTGGTAGCCAAGGGTTAAGACGTGTCGACGCTAGGTAATGTGATTGTGCTTGGGAGTAGCTAACCCAGGTAAGGGGGAAACCCAAGTCACCCTGCTTGGGAATTGTTGTTCATGGTTTTATGTTGTTAATTTGATGATATTTCACCATTGGGTGATGCACGTGTGGTTTGATATGACAGTTTTATGATATTGGCTCATGGCCTTAATGGCACAAGGAGTTGCTGTCAAGACTCGTTCTCGGGGCTCGTGTCGTGACAACCCCAAGCCCGCCTTTTATAGGCCAGGTGCTGGTGACTATTACCAAATTCGTATGTGCCGATAATAGGTTAGGCATTTCCTTTATAAAGTAAACAAACACCACAAAGTATGCAAGATGAAGTAGATACTAAGTAAAATGAGTACAAAAGTAGGTACTGGAATGGAAATGGGCAAGAATACAAACCCAACTGAAAGTAAAGTACAACTGAAATGAAAGTAAATCAACTGAAAATTAATGCATCGAGTTCAAGGCGTCCTCTGGAAACCCCACCTGATTGGTGGGTACAAATAGTCTCCTTTGCTCCCCAGCTCTGGCTGTCCGCTGCGTGTACGTCCCTTCCAGTGATCTACCTCCAGGTACCGTCTAGCTCCATGAGCTCCCACCTCGATCAGCATTGTCTGTCGTATGCATCCAAGACAACGTAGTAAGGGCATAGCCCATGGATGGGTGAGTATATGATAATCCGTAGGGACCCCGAGTCCCCCGATGGTCTCCATAAGTCCACGAAGGATAAACCACAATGGAAAGATACTAACACGATGTAACAACCAACTCTACTTATGAATATGCCCATACATATAGCTACGTCCTCAATTCCATCTTGGTTCGAGCACAAGAGCCAAAGTACAACCCATTCCACACAGGAAATCATAACCCATTCCAAAAAGGAATTCACAACCTAATCCACACGGAAAGCATAATTCAAACCACACAGGATATCAAGTCAATCACATCGAAGATAATGATTGAAAGTAAAGACTCATCTCACACAGGTATATATTTCGTAAGACGATAGAGATGATCAGATGTAGCCACTAATTCATCTAATCTATCAAACCCACGTAGGATACAAGACCCGCTAATCTGTCGGACCCACAAAGGTTACAAGACCAGCTACTCTACCAGACCCACGAAGGATACAAGTACAGAGTCAAATAATGTCAGACCCACATAGGATACAATAACAGTTGTCAAGTACTGCCAGACCCACATAGGATACAAGAATAATAGTCATCGTCATCGAACCCATGGAGGATCCATGTATATTCGTCATCATCATCACAGTCACAGCCAGCTCTAGGGTTCCTGCACAAAGCATGTTCGATTCTAGGAGGGTCCGCTCCACGAGCCATGGGGGGTCGATACGTCAACTGACATGATATCCGGAGATTATGTATCCCAATGTTCCGTCTCATCAATAGGAACTCAACGCGGCAGACAACGCCTCAATCAGATGCCCGGTCTGAGATTTATTGCATTTTTCGTTCATAGGGGACCGATTGATTTCTAAGCTAAAACAAACCTGAATGTACAACAAATGTGTCCAAAATTTGAGCGGGGTAATCCAAATGAACTGTCTCACTAAAAGGAATCCATCAAAGTTTATGGCACGCCAATCAGATGTCTGGAGCTCATGTTATAAGTGTTTACGCTCTAAGGGCCCGGTTGGTTTGGTGTTCGAACCAACCCAATCGTACCAAAAGTTCTCAAAAACCCTGAGTGTAATATACTGAAAATTTCTTCTTAATCCAAGGATCGCTACACAATTAATGGTGTGTCGATTGGGGGTATTTAGCCCACATTATTGGTGTTTGAAAGAATCTGTACTGAAAAAGGGGGGTTGGGCCCAGTCGGACCCGGCCCAATTCCCCCTAGGTCGGCCCGAACCGGGTCAACACGACCTGGGTCCATGTCCGGCCCAGTTGGGCTTGGCCCATCCTGGCCTAGCGACACGACCCGCATGGCCAGCAACTCAGCATTCGGCCGAGCAGATTTCGGAGGGGGGCGCTTCCCCCCTTGTTTAACAAACGGCCATCCATTTATGGATGGCATTAACTAAACCCGCGGGACCCACGGGGTCCCTCCTCCAGCTGGCTCTAGAGACCATCTCATCCGGACTCTTCTCTGAACTACTACAGCCATAGGCCTCAACTCCTCCCTGTCCGCTGTGGCGCGATGGTGTCGGTCCCATCCGCTGCGGCCCGCCCCGTCCGAAGGCCCGCCCTTGGCCGCGACATCATTCGGCTTCTCCGGTGCGACGCGACGACACCGCTCCCCTTTGCTGGGGTCTGATTCAGCTGCGGCTCCCACGTTCCCATGCTGGGTCATTGCACCGCACCACCTCCTTTCCAAGCCACAAGAAATTCAACTACAAAATGGAAGGAGGTTCGACCGAGTTCGTGCAGTCCGACCTCATTCTGTTACCTTGATAACATGCATCTAATTTTTTAACAACAAAAACCATTAAAAATAATCTAATGAACAACAACCCCTACCATGTAGAAGTTTTTGAACGATGATCATCGTGGAAAACGGCGTCGACGTACGTCCATGTTGGATGGCATCTCACACAGGCTTCATAGAGGAGAATAACGGTACTTTGATCACTCCTTGCAGTGACGGTGTTCTTCGTCGAGTTATTGATGTTCTTCGTGTTCTCAAACAAAGAAGATGAAGATCCTCAATACATTGAGTATTCTCTCTCAATCTCTTCACACAAATAAGCAACCCCAAATAAAATAAGGCCTTCTTTATTTTATTAACACATACCATACATTTTCAAATCTTCAAAAACTCAAACTCAAAATTAAATTAATTGAATAGATTTAAACAATCAATTTAATGTGAGAGTTGACATTCAATAAAAAGGCAGAGTGGGTGAGTTACATAAAAATGAGGGGCTTCCAAAATTAAGAGGGGGGAGGTGGAGTGGGTGAGTTACATAAAAAAGAGTGTGTTTTAATTTGTGGATTAAGTGTTAAGTGAAATAATATTTTGTTACAAATTGTATTTCACTTATAAGTTGTTAAACCCTTTGTGTGGGAGTAGGGGTGGGAACCATTAAAAATTCTAACTCCTCTTGGCCATTGTCTTTATTTTGGGTTTTGTACAATTTTGCACTCGTAATGTGAAATGGCATATTTATTGTTGGAAATGGTTTTTATAAATGTTCTTTGTTTATTTGTTATTTTTCCTGCTATTTAGTTCATTTCGGTTGTGGATTACTGTGATAAAAAGGTGGTATAGTCTCCCCACATGACCCCATAGACCTCCACTGCTAGTCGGCAGCCTTTGGCGTAAGGGGAGGTGCGCTTAAGGAAATGTAACCACCCAGCTCGGAGCAGTAGTTTAGTGGCTTCCATGTCGGGGAAGTCACATATACCATCATAGTATCACTCTATAATGACCACATATACCATCAACGGTGGAGATTTTTTGTTGAATTCTCAAACTAGTAATGGGATACGGTTCCACTTTCTAATTTTTTTTGAAGGAATAATGGGATGTGTATTCCCAAATAATGAATTACAATTTTTTCTAGTGATGTTTTAATTTATCAAAAACTAGAGGGAATAATATTAAAAATCACATTTGGGAAATTTCCAAAAATGTTTACTCTTCTATCCTATAATCAATCAATATAAACGAAAGATATATTAGAGCTGTGATTGATGCTAACTATCTGGAAGTATATATAATGAAATGAAATTCTCCAAAACATGATCATGGAAGTTGGTGTTTTTTATTTATAGGGAATATATTTTATTTTAACATTCACTAATTCACATAGAAATTTTTACATCTTGGTTTTCATAGATTTCATCTCAAAATATGTAGGAGCTGAAGCCGCAACTCTTCAGAAGAAAAAATGGTCATGAACATCATAAAGTAAAAAATTTATTTTACAATTAAGATTCCCCATGTTACTCATTGGTGATCATGGAACATATTTTACCAATAATGATTTCAAATGATTATAAGAGATGTAGAAAATTATATATAACACATTAACTCTCAATGACTTGCAATCATGTGAGAATGTTGATTTTTCAAATAATAAAATCATAAAATTCTAGATGAGACCATAATGACTATTCAGAATGACTATACCTCAAGTTAGATGATTCACTACAGGCGTACCATGCCGCATAGAGAACATACAACGACAGAACTCCTTTACAAGTAGTTTATGAAAAACGTCCCATATATCAGTGGTACTAGACCATCACTCATATTGGGTGATTAATAAATTGAATCTAGATTCTGAAATATATAGGGAGGTTAGGATTCAACAATTAGAACAACTAGAAGAAATAAAAAAGTATTCCTATTATATTTCCACAATTTATAAAGGAACAACCATGAAATGTCATGATATGCTCATTGTGAGATGAATCCATACTCTGGGGAATATGGTATTTTCATTCATTTATAGATTGACGTTTCTATCAATAATTATTAGATATTGATCTTCATAACTATTCATTACTGTACATTTATTCCTTTATGGGTTCATCATGATTTTGAGGGGAGGATACCCACCCTTCAATGTTATTGGATAAATAATGATAATATTCCAGGATTGATTCTACGAGGTGTGGGTCATCACTGTGAAATCCATCCAAGAATGGATGAGTTTTATATCAACATTATAAGATGATCTGAATAGGTTGAATCCTAGGATATGTTAAACATGCTAGAAGAGGAAATAGTGTAATTATATAATCTTAGGGAATGCTGAAAAAGAATGGGAAATGACATTGCTCACAAATCTACAAGAATCCCAAGATACACACCATGTTTTAAATACATGAATTGTAAGTATTAATACCCAAAAACAGTAAAAAATCACATCATATACTTCATCAAAACAGACACAACATGAAAATTCATGAATAATTAAAATTATGAACCTATATTTCAAATTAAAGGCCCCAATTTTTTCGTTCCTTCCCTAGTTGCTCGCACCTGCATGACTCTTAATCTTTTTCCAAACCATATCCATCACGTCATACTAGTTTCACCATATTCCCCCATCATTATTATATTCTACATTAAAATAATAATTATCATATCCTTCACATCACGTCTAATATTTACTACATGAAGAATGTTATAACTCCCCCTACTGATCACACACAGCAGCACGAAGATTCACATATGACCAAGCACATATGATCCATCATAACATCATCATCATCCATTTCATCATTTTTCATCTATTCTAATACCTCAAAATTTTCATTTCATCCACATAAGAGTCACACTCAACCACCACTAGGTCGAAGAGAAATACTTGTTCATAAATCCACCATATTTTGCACATGTCTAACCCCAAAAACAAGGTCATGTTGGACAATTTATATGAAATTACCATGCGGATGATCATGATGTTGGATCTATCCATACTCACCCAGATTAAATTTTATTTGGAGGTCATCCATATACATGGAAAACTCCACCTATCCACCACATCTGATGATTAAATATAGAACATTAGGGAACATATGAGATGTTCTTTTCCCCATTTGAACTAGATGTCATCTATATTTACTTCTGTCTAGGAAGCATACCAGATGTGTCATACATCTTTGTGTGCAAGATCATACATTTTAATATTATACCAAATTTTTTACTTCCTAGGTTGTTATGAATCATCAACTTTAGTAGCAAAATTTGGATCCAACACATATTAGAGGATGAATACCAGACATCCTCATATCATCTACGATCTATATATTACAATATCCACCCTACTGTGAGGCCCAACAATCTAGTTTCATAATAAAAAATATACTAATGATTCGATCTCTCAAATATAGGCTCATTATACTATGATATTTCTGGAAATCACATTCCTCAAAGCTAGCATTGGTGAACTAAATGTAAACATGGGATCTATGTTTTCCTTTTAATTCAGGATGTATGTTCAAAAGATTCGAGACATGATGATGGGTGGATCCATAATCACTGATTTTCCCAAACATCTCAGAGTATTTAATGCCACCCCACCAATCAAATATTACAGAATGATGGATTTGATCAGGTTTATATTTTTAAACAAAATAAAGCTATTGATGAAGGATAATGACGTCTATTGATGGGTAGGAGGATTAATCAATGGTGTTCATGAGGCATCAAGTGATAATGCTGATAATGATGAATCTTATAATACCACAAGAATCCAAACCCCTTCTTCGACCACCTCAGTTATAGAAAATCCTTCTAATAACACAATTACCCACCTTGATTCTGATCACATTCCATCCAAAGACATCACCCATATCCCTTATCAATCCACCACTACTTTTCACACCCCATTCTACCCTCCTGATCTCTAGCTCTCACATCTGTATATTATGGTGGATCTATATTATTTATGCTACCACCTGAGAATATAATTCATTACCCAAATATTTTAAGATCCCTTATTCACTACTATCACCTCAAGTCCCTCACACTACACCTCAACTAGGCTTATCTTCCATCACCATGTTGTCACGAGATCATCCCTCAGCTGACTGACCACCTATGATAAAAGACATTACTAACAACTACAAGTATATGGTATTGAATGTGTGATTGGCAGAGGGAAATCCCATTCTTCCATCCATTATGTTTCAATTAATTAACCTAGGCTCTAGAAAAATGATTATCATCTAGATCATTAACTCACGTCCTATATCCTCTTAAATAGATAAATGCACCATACAACCCACCATAGTAGTTGATCCACAAGTCCATTCCTCCATCAATATAATCAATTGGACGTTCCAACTATATGAAAACTATATTTATAAGAGTAACCTAGATGAAGATCTTGATTGTTTTTAATAAAACTAGTAAATACTGACCCCTTCCAAATTTTTATTATATTATTTTTTAGGTGATATGTTTTTTTACATAATGTAATCCATTAAACAATAAAAAATCATTTTTATACATATACGTGTTCATTTTTATTAGTCATTGTTGATTGGGTTAATTTTCATTTTACGATTACATTATGTTTTCCATGTATATCACTTATTCATCATCCATGGTCATTAGTGAGCCTATTATGACACAATATTCCCTAGAACATTGACTTAATCAGTATCTAGCTATTTTAATTAGCCATATTTCCAAACATTCATTGGATAAACTTGCATAAAAATGATACCCACCATGATGATAATGGATTCTATTTTCACCATATGAGAGTCATGATCATTATGCTCCTTGGGTGATTAATCCTTCAAAATATACACATGAGGTTGATGACATATCCTCCTATTCCTACAGTAGGAAAATTACATATGATAAAATGGAAAAAGTTGATAGGTTCATGTGTCTATCATTCCGAATGGCAGTGTCATTATTAGAAGAATATGGGATGAATAATATAAATGAATTTTTTTTATTATTTCAGTTAATTCTTTTTTTCATTTTAGTAACAATTTTTTCATAGAATTTCATTGAACTTCATTGTACCAACATATTTTCATATATTCGAGTTATTTCTAATAACTATTCATTTTTTTCACCTACCCATTTATCTTTTTCACCATGTATAGACATTATGGAATGATTTTTTATCTACTGAATGATTTTTCATTCTTATAATATATGTAGCTATCCCAAATTACAAATTCACATCCACCATGTTTCCCTATGGAATGACTCTAATCACATCAATCCCTAGAATCCCTAAATCCAATTTCAAAGATACCATTTAATTTTTACTGTTAACAATCATTGATATCTTTTCTATAATATGTTTCAGGATAGTGTGTAAACTGTCTTCTTTTAGGTGGGGGTGGGGGTTATTGATCTTCATTGTCAATCAACATGAATTAATGATTGTTTTAAAAGATATAGGAGATATTTTTCACATAAATAGTTATTTAAAAATAATAACATAGTGATACATTTTAAATAAATGAAAATTTTTATTTGAAATTGTGGAATTAAATGTTATATTATAGTTTATATTTTTAGAATGATTGTGGAAGATTGTAATTTAATTAAAAATCAAAATTTTTTAATTTCATTTGATAGACTTATTAATTGATTTTATACACTATATAATTTCCATTTAGTGATGTATACTCATATTACAATGAGGAATTTAATCCAAAAATTCCATATTCTTTTTTTTTAATATTTATCAGGATACATCGAGGTTACAAAACCTACCTGAACACGAATTTAGACCATATTTAGACTATCACTATAAAAATAAATAATAATATGACTGTGGAATTATTTATTGATCTTATTTTCTAGATATCCACCATACATTTTTAATTCATTAACCCATTGTATCAGTCAATAATGAATTTCAGCTAGATCCATTGCATGTAGATTGTATTTTCCTTCCTTACACTTCATATTATTAATTATTATCTTATGAACAGTTGTGGGGGAATTTTCTTTGCTGAAGGACAAGAGATGTTATTTTATAAGAGTTCTATTGTGGAACTTTTAATACTTATATGATGTAATCTATGATTTCTATTTTCATTTCACACCAACCGTAATACATTAGAAAATATAATCAAATAAAAAGAATTAAAAAGATGTTATGTTATGTATTAGGAATTTCATATATCAAAATTTCTAGAATAAAGAATCCTCTGATTGATCATATGTGTTTATTGTATATATGTGGCAATTGTCATGAAATTTTTTTGGGAAATAATAAATAAACGAAAATAGAAATAATATAGGAATATGTTAATGTTGTGATATATTATTGTTATACTCATGGATATATTTTGATATGATAGGAGAATGGGCCCCAATTGATCATGGATGAGTAAGTACATTGAATTAATCATGACATTCCTGAATTTTAAATTTGATATTACCCTCTTTTTGAACATTATTTATACATTCTACCCACCTATGATCCATTTCAATGTAATTTAAACCATTTTTTTCAAATTCATAATTATTGATTTTTTAATTTTCTCTATGAATTAATGATGATAGATGTAATTAAATCATATGTTTAGTAAAATCTATTTATGATAAAAATATAACACAAAAAACATATTACCTTGAAGGATGAAGGATATTTAATTTCTATGTAAATTGAAAAATCAGTATAGATTCCAAGGAATAATACTGAGATTTTAATTAAATAAATAATAATACAAATAAAGAACTGATTAATTAGTAATGACCAATTTTACATGTAAGATTGATTCTATTGGAATAACCTTTTTACACAAAATTTGTTTTCTTTTCCATGATGTAATTAATTTTTCTAGTTTTAAAAACTATTTATATTAGAATCATAGTAGTCATTCATTTTTCATGAGGTTATGAAATTCTTAATGTATAATGGAATTGTAAAAAATTGAATTGTATATTCATTTTGGAGAAAATTAACAAATGGATATTCATGTATCTTTTGATAATGCACTAGGAATTTTTATTTTGTTATAGAATTGATACCCATGAATCCAATGTAAACGATATTAAAATGGGGATTAACTGGAAATTAAATATCATGAAGATTATATACGAAGTGAAGGAATCATTCAAAATATGTATGATGTCACAAATCATATGTTTTGAAGATTTTACAGGTCGTGTAATTATTAATCATTATTAATATTCAAAACATATTTTTTTGTAAAATTATATGGCCACTTCTTGCTGAATGTTCAATTTGTGAAAATAATCTTATCATGATTTCCCATTACATTTCCTGAAATGTTTTTCATCCCTACATCCTGATGATTGTGGCCTTGTAAAGAAGAAAATCAAAAAAACATAGAGAAAATCAGGGGTTTATTTTACACAATATTATAAGTTTAAACATCGTGGAAATTCATATCTATTATTTATAAATTGTGGATGAACATGTATATGTTTTTTTGGAATGATTCATAATCAGTTTTTTATCTTGTTTATTATTTTATTACCTTACTGACATAATGTTAAAAAATTTATTTTAGATTTTTGATTAAATATTTGTCTTGTTGGACAATATGTAAGCATTATTAATATCTTTTCCTCGCTTTTTACCATTATTATATCATTCTTCCCATTATATTTTAATTCGATAGTAGATAGGACCCACATTCATTATGATATACTCATTCACGTATTATTGAGTTGATTTAACCTATTTTAATTAATACATATTTATTTATAAACCATCAACTACACAATATCATATATTGGCCATTTCATTAATCTACAAGCATATATTTAATATGTTCATTTGTATTGATTAATGCATAAATGAGAAGCTAACCTAGTAATGGAAAGGGTTGATAGTAACAATTGATGTATTTTTATTGAATATCTAAACCAAAATTTGATAATCATAGGGTTATTAATATGGTTAAAAAATAATATTTTATTCAATTCTATTATCCAGACCTAACCATGGGAAGTATAAATTAATGAAAATGACCCAATTGGTGTAGATAAGGCTACTTCCATTAACCCATGACACGTTTTACCATATAAACAAGGTTTATTTCATATAGGTTATTTTATATATCTATTCCAATTAATAGATTCAGTTTGGATCAATCTAGTTAGTTTGGCCATAATCAACTAGTTTTCTATACACCGCTTCATAGCCTATGCCTTAGGATAATCCATGTTAGGACTGAGATTATTATTTTTTCGTGAAACAATGATTCCTACATCCTTCAGGAATAATTAACCCAATATCGATAGAATTAATTAAATATTAAAAAAAATAAACATTGTAGGAATCTAACCTAAATGGTCAATTTTTCTGGATACCTATCTAACTGTCATTCTAATGTGGTAGAACCTGAACTACTAATCTACTACACCATTATATCTAGTGTGGTTAGAGGTAATCAAAATAATAATATTATATCAACCCACATTGATTAAACTATTTGCGAGGGTGTGTTAGAAGATATGGGGTCTTGATATTTTTGATCCTTTTTCTAGGACCATATATCTTTGGAAGGATGAGAAAAAGGATTATTTTGAAAACATGATTCGACATGCCAAGTATGTTGAGAGGGGAAATTTAAAAACTTATTTTTAGTGTTCCATTTCATAGATAAATGATATGGGATTAAAATGTTACTATATATTATAGATAAATAATTGACCACCCCTTAAGAAGAATTATAATATTATTATAAATCAATTTTTAGTAATATTTATGCTCTTCATACTGGGGAATATCATTTATTTTTAAAAAATGATTTAATCCGGATACTAAACCTCCAATTATAATGGCTAGATAAATATTTTTGAGATCTAGATTTTCCCAAGACACAGGGTATGATATGTGAACAAAATATGTATGATTACATAAGAAGCATTCATTCTGATATTATCCATAGTGTGTGGATTTCATACACAGATCTGACTCATGTATAAGAGGGAACATACCTATTTCTGTGATGGAACCTTTAGTGATAGAAACCAAATTATGATATCCAATATAGAATCTTTTTTTGTCAACAATTGGGGAAATTTCTTATATACCATGTGCCCAGGACAATTCATCAGGCCTATGAATCAATTCATATCTCATCATAGCAATAACAAAATCATAGTTAGTTCTTGAGGGACCATGTAGTTTAATGTCATCGATATTTGAAATGGAATATTAATGTTGAAATGTTATGTCTTGATTATTTTGTGGAATACCATAAGGATTATCCTAAGATCATGTGACCTGTGCTCGGTGTGTGAAAAACTGGTTGAAAAAGGGTTATTCCACCACAAAATTTTGATAGAGATGGAAATTATTTGGATATTAAATTTTCCATGGATAGCCCTGAATATAAGATTTGGCAAACGCTACTTATATCAACACAGTGGGAATCAATCAATATGTAGTTCATGGATAGATTCCTTATGCAGGCCGGAACCATATATAGGGTGGTGGCATTTTTATTTTTGTTGCGGATAGACACAATTTTTGATATCCAAAAATCAATATATATATATATATATATTATGACAATAGTAATATTGGATCATGTATTTCTTGAATATTAACACTGAAAAGAATAAAGATAACCATTTAGTCAAACATCGTGCAACATGGTTGACATTTCATGGGAATTATGAGTGATAAAATTCTCAATGGGATTAGATGTTCCACCATAAATTTTACGTGAAGTTTGAAATTGTAAACCATGATGTTGGGTTTTCCCAAATCATGAGAAATGGAATGTGACAATAAAATTCTGTTGGATTACATAGATAAAAGTGGACTCTTATGGGGAATAATTTTCTTTTAATTGACATGCATTTTATGTGGGTGATTTATGTAAATCCAACTCGGGTGAATCGTGCATAGTCACAAGTAGGTGTCATAAAGACACTAACATTTCACTTTATATGGATGGGGAATGATTTTGAGGATCTGATATTTCCTACAACAAATATTTTCATGTATGTAATGAATTGTTCTAAGTACATAAGATGTGTTTAGGAAGACATTTTCTGTAAAGTGTGAACTTCCGTACAAAGATCTGACTCATGTGAAGTTAATGTGAAATTGTATTTTATAGCCATTGGTTTCCCATAGATAAAATATTTGAGAATCATTTAAAATCCTTTGTGTATTGTAATAAATACCAACATATTTCTTGAAATGTGGTGTATTAGAAAATATCAACAAATTTTATGATATATCCAAGTATGTATGGACACATTCTGTAGTTTTACATCATGCAACAAAGAAGTGGAAAATTAATTTTAATGTTCTTTGGTTAGGATGTTGTTATCGTATAGTTTTAGCACCTATGATAAGGATGTGTATTCATGGGAAAGAATATTCGCTGGATCAAAATGTAAAAAGACCCGTTGTGAAGAGAGTCCTTGATGTCAAAGACTAGTAAAAACCATCTTCTAAATGGGGGAATTGTATACGGTCACATTTCTATAGGTATTAAGAGTTAGTATGTATCCCGTGATGATATGAATAAATCTATACATAGTTATTGGAATATCCTAACATTGTTTTGTCCTAGACATACAGAGGTGTAATTTTTATGGGATGTGTTGAGAAACATTATTGGTGATCCATGTATCACATCATTTATTATGATAATAGGAATTAAGCCACATATATTTCATGAATGAGGTATAGTAGAAGAATAAAAGCACTGGCTTTTTCATAAATGGTTAGTACCTTTAAATGTATCTTATTTGTGAGATGATAAATCCCATGTATTTCATGTGATATACATTATCTATGGGACATTGAAAGTCTACCATTTATCATCATGTGAGTAGGATGTTTTCCATGTTGTTTAATGGTATGTGATCAGGTACAACATTCTACATAGTTTAACATCTTACATCATTGAAAATAAATTCTTTTAGTATAGTTCATATATCTAAGAACATAAAAAATTATTTTTTAAGAACATTCATACATGAAAATGATGCATATAATTTTTTATTATTATATAATGGATTTTGGTGTCATTTTGTATAACTTCATGTGATGTGGATGATATATCATTCTATTATAGTCATGTGACAAAGACCAACTGCTCAGTTGAACGATATTAATGTCAGAAATTTAACATGGATTTTAATGTTTTGTGATCAAGATGACATGATACACAACATTAATTCATGTAGAGTGTAATAAACAATGTGATCATATGATATATTTTTTAGGAAACCTTACATTGGTAGTAGTTGTGGTTTGTTTTCCATCAATTGATAATAATGATTATAACCAATTGGAGTAGAAATTTTGTTTTTAATATGATCCCTCCCAATTTGGATCCACCTTTGTGGGTTTCTTTCTAGCTGTCATTGGATTCCAAAAAAACGAATACCTTATCTACATTACAGAATGACTAATGGTAGAACATTTTATTGATGTCATTCTCAATACGATTTTGTTTGAATTAAAAATGATTGAAGGTATGCAATATTATATCATGTAGTTCCTCAATTTCATCCAAATGATTATAGTATTGATCATCTATGGTAAAATTCTACTATATGGAAATATGAAGATTTGCGATCTCAACATATATGGGACAAACAACCATTATCTCGTATACTAATAAGTATGAAGTCTATAGTGTAGTTGTTCAGGTTTTAGTCCAAAAAGAAACCATGGTGTGTAAAAGAGAATCAATTCAATATTTCTTAGATTTATCCATTATAATTTGTAGTATGTTTGATATGTTCTTTATAAATCCTTCTATATATTCATTGCTTTTAGAAAAATTGAGGTAAGAATGGTTCAATATGATGATATACTCTTAATATAACTTCTCCAACTCAGCAGAATAGAAATTAATGTCATTTTCTATCAGTATTATATTTGGGACAACAAATATGGTAATGTTATAATTTTTACAAATATGAAGATGGTTCATTCCTTTTATTTTTTTTGATGTACAACCTAAACCCACTACATGAAGAAATTAGCTATAGTTATGAAGTACATGAATTCATTGGTTGGTGTCATAGGATATGGTCCTATGATGTCCATTCCCAATGTAAAAAGTTGCATGAATATTTTTACCATATGATTAAATTCATGGAGTTAATGAATGATGTGGTAATATACCTAGAATGAATGACAGTTTTTGGTGAATTTTGTGTAACCCAAGTCATAGTGGGATAATAGTACCAACGACTTCAAATTGTAAAAGATAGCTGGATTTCAGACTGGTGGGTTCCACATACTCTGATATGAACTTCTTCCATGACATATGTAGTATCATCTCTATAAATTAACCTTATAAGGATCCCCCTCATTTCCTCCTTTAAAAAGTACCATTTTATTATTCGTTCTGTTATATATATTATAGTTAATTTATTTCCTTCATATTATCTATTTCTGAGTACATTATGAAGGAAGAAATGTATTTTGATGTTCTTCTGTGATGTTCATCATCCACCTAGTGGTAGGATAATATGTTTACGTAATTTTAATAAATTATTTGAACAATTATGTTGATATTTTAATAAATGTTTGTTCAATATGTCGATGGTAATGCTAATGAAAATTTCATCCGGATCTATTTCTTCTAGAGCTGTGATTGTATTTTCTAGGGAATCTTCTGGATGATTTTGTGAGTGTATGATGTGATTAAATTTCGTCTACAGTGATAATTTCTTCATTAGTAATCATAGATAGTTTAATAGGAGGGTTATATATTCCATTTTTATTTAATAATCATTGTTTACCTTCATGATGATCAATTCAAAACCAACCCTTTATCTTCAAGTTACTTAGTTGACTAAAGCTCTAAATCATCCTTGAAATGAGAAATGATATTATGCTTTATTGTTCATGCACGATTCTGAAAATAAAAATTATTAATATATTACTATCTTTTTATGGAAATAAGATAAACTCCCAGCCCAACATTGATGATATTGGGGTCTTAAAACCTCTTCTCTATTGGGTTTCTAGATGATTTGTGAAAATATATTTATCCTATATACAGTCTCGCTTCTCTAAATAATATATCATCAATAACTATTCTAGTGTAAAATATTGTAATAATTATAAGGTATGTTCTAGGTTAACGTTTTCTAAATCCTTCCATATTATGTATTTTTTAGGAAAAAACATAATTTAAAACTATTGGAGGATAACCTCCCACAATGATTCATTCGACGACAAATTAGATGAATGAGAATGTATATAAGTTATATTCAATAATAGTCCAAATAGATCATATGTTGAAATATATAGTGCCTAAATGAATGGAGTATAAGTACTAGTTCTAGAAAACTCATATCACATTCTAAGTAATGAGTCATATCATAAAGAATGGTTCATTGAAGAGAATAAGGACTATTTTTCTACTAGTGTAATTATTTTGTGTGAGGATGGTACCCAATGACCCCTCCAGGTATATCACAAAAAAAACTAGTGTTATTGGTTAATAGTGAGGAATAAACACTATTAGTGTTGATATATATGTCTTGAGACTATTTAATTATTCCTCACATTCATCATTCCAATAATATATAAACCCTATTTTCATCAACCTGTTGATGGGAAATGATTTTCCTATAAGGTTGGATATAAACTGCCTAATGTTTTCTAAGTGTCCTAGATGTCCCCTAAAATAATCAAACATTTGATAAGGTTACATGTTATTTATAACTATTTCCTTTTCAGAGTCGAATTTGATTCCACAGTGGCATATAAAGAAGGTGATAAATTTTCTTTAGGTGATTCCAAATGAATATTATAAGGGGTTCATTTTTAGGACATGTTGTTGTAGTTTGTAAAATACAGTTTCAATATCAGTAAGGTGGTCAAAACATTGTTGATATTTATCTTCTAGATCATAAAATATTCCATTAAAAAACATTCTCCATGATTTGTTGTGGATGAGATGCATGGAACATTGGTGTTTAGCACTAAAAATATTTCAGGAAAATGGTTTTTCTTAATTGAAAAATACACCCTTGGGGGCCTTGAAGTTAGATTCCGCGTCATATTCTTTGGTAATTTGAACCTGTTTAAACCCAGAAGAGTCTTCCATGATAGAAGGGGAATTATATCCAAATGTTTGATTGATCAATTGATGTGTGACTGGTGCTGTGAAATCTTCATTTCGACAGTTCTTGTCGAGACATCTAAACTTTTTGAAGACTCTTATTCTACCATTATTTTTCAGTAAATAGACTATATTTCCCTTACATTTTAAGTATTATACATCCCAAATGATATTTATCCTAATAATATTATCAAATTCGACCAAAATTTTGGTACCGTCAGTTACATATCTCTATTGGGATGATTGATTATAGCCCCAATAGTCCTATAAAAAGGCAAGATGATTAGTGAAAACTTCAGGATCAAGGCATGGAATTTTATTCTAGTCGCATTAGAAAATTTTATATTGTCACTATAAAAAAGAGGTATAAAACAATTCTTATTTGTAATATATGGGTATACAGATCAAATGGTCGATGAGTCCACTTCTGTAAAAAACATTATTTCTCAAATATCATTAATTGTTGTAGAGACACCCTAATAAAATTCTAGTGGGGAATCCATGAGGTATTCATCCTCCCCTGGGTACTCCTCTTATTTTCCTTACTCATGTTCTATAGTGCATAAAATAATTCGATATTGTCTCTACTATTGGGAGGGGAAGAAGTTTTGACATTCATAAAATGAATCGAATTCATATGAAACATTTAATGATACGATGTCATTTGGATGTTCTCTGGGAGAGAAAAGGGGAAGTTATTTGGAATATTCACTTTCATCTATTGAAATTATGACTTATTCTAACTCAAATAATGAATCATTTATTTTTCAATTCTTAAGATATGAGATGAGGTCATTATTAGTTGAGATATTAACATTTTCTATCGTGTCAAAAAAATCACATCTATAGTTGATATTTTTAATGATATATATCAGGAAGGATTTATATGACTCACATGAAGTTTCACTCATAATATCAATCTGATTGATGGGTAACACATATTATTTACTGATTTGTTTAAAGGTGTTAGTTTTGGTCAACTATAGACCATTAATGGAAGTGAGAAAGCAATACCTTCAACCTTAGGTTGTTTCCCTCCTTTTATATACCTGAATTAATATAATGTTATTAATAAAATTGTAATGTGGCCATATCTGTATCTAATGTTCTAATATTTCTATTTATTCAATATTTGATGCATTCATAGTTTGGTGAGTGTACTCTTGTATACTGATTCATTTAAGGACTTCCATGAAAAGAAAAAATGGTTATATCATTAAAAACAATTGGATTTTATGAGTAATGAAGGAGGCCCCACATCTAAGATCAGATCTTGATTTGGACCAATGAATTTTCCTCTCTTTTTCCATAGCTCTCAATATACCATTATCGACGAACTATCAATGATTGAATGAGATTATCTATTGATCATATTTAAATGAATTATTATTATAAATAAATACAATTTAACCTTATATAAACATATAGGGGACATATGTGAACCGTTATAATTAAATATGTTTCTTGATACATGAAAGATATCACCAGATAAAATTCAACTAGATCTGTCTCTATCTGAAAGATCACAGTAGTCAAACCCTTATATTCACACACATAAGGTCCTAGAAAATCCTCTATTTGTGATTTCCTAAGGACTTTAGACATATTCAAGGAATAAATTATTGATAACATTAATATTAACTAGGAAAACTGCTTTAATATTTCATACATCTCACCTAAAGACCTACACTTCGCAATAGTGGGAATCACTTAAATATGCTATTTATGGGATTGAGTACTTCTTGTATATAAATTTCACCTAAAATTATTAATTTTAGGTTCTCTTAATTTTTTTTAACTTCTTCCAGAATTCCTACCTAACATTTGAGAGTGATCAAACACATGTAGTCTCTCAGATGTATATTCCAGAATGACTGCATCAAAGTGATTTTGAGAAATATACAATTGAATTTTTATATTCATGATAGACATGATAATTGTCTCTTCCATGAGTATAGGTAGAACAAATACCATGTGTAGGTGAATGTATAGAATAAAATATTATACTTCAAATATGTCTTTCATCGTACCCTCAACTCCCTCAACATCTTCCTTTGGATCCCTAATTGAGTACTGTGAATCTAATTTTGTAGTCTGATTCATCATAACATATGGGATCCATTAGATGAATGACATTAACTAAAAATAATATAATTTACTCATTTTATTATTATTATATTTGTTTATCCATTTACAATGATATTATTTGGCGGGGTGGATCTCATTATTTCAAACACAGTGGAATAGTGTCTGAGGGATTCAAAGACACTTTTGAACCTGGAATATATCACAACCCTTGTTTTATTACAATATTAAACATGATTTATTACATAAAAAATCACATGGTACAATAATGAAGATAGAGAGTTCTAGTGTCTTTGGTGCTTAAGATCATTACATAACAACTTAAAACATGAAATACAACATCTTTATTCAAAACATCTTTTACATGACCACTATATTCCCTAGTACTTAGCATTGAGTGTGATAACCTGAGGACATACATAAGAAAAAGGTTGAGACATAAATCCAAGTAAGGGAATAAACATTGAATACATGAGGATTAAAATACATGTTATAAAATATTCATATCAATTGAGAATAAGAGAAACATGAACATAAAGGCAGGATAAAGCATGATAATCATAACATGGAAATGTCGCAACAACACTTAACTTGGAATTAGCAAGAGCCAAGGATCATTGCACATGGATCATGAGTAAACCCTCATTGCACCTGAATCACAATTAATCCATCATTTCACTTGAATTAGCATGATTCAACACTAATTGCACATGACGTATCATGATACAATACTTTACCGAATGAATTGGAGTGCTATAAGGGCACACCCTTCTTGAACATCTCATTTCATGCATAAGTGTTCCCCATAGATCATAATACAAGGATTTATAAAACATAATAATGTATTCCATGATAAAGGAATGTGGAATATAAAATTTTATAATCAATAATTAAATGTGCATAAAGGTGAATACCCTTGATGGAGAAATGTGCATGGTATTCACTACACCATAGCATTCGTTAGAAAATCGGTGTAGTTTCGGAAGCGTAACGGTGTGACATAAGAAATCATAAAATTGGTTGATGAGAGATAAAGAGGTGTCTCATCATATATACACGAAATGGACAGTATGGGTGTCATATAGATACATGTCGAAACAATTTTAATGGAATTGATATTCATGATACCAAAGTATTTCTTGAATGTAAATGGGGAGAGAGAAGTTCCTTTCTGAATTTCGACATATTAATGAGTGTACATGGGAGGAATTTAATGAGATATAATGTGGTCTCCCATCATTCAAACAATAATAGGGAATTATGGGGGAGTTTCAAAACCATACCTCTGCATTTATAATTGAAATTATATGTTCATAACAATATTAAAAAAATTGGACAAAAATGAGAAAGGAAGAAAAACCCTTACTTGGAAGTGTGCTTCCAAAGGCATGATGGAGGCTTGAGAGAGGCTTATTGGGAGATTGGGGCACCTTGGGAGGATTATAGAGAGAGTAGGTAAGAGTTTGGAATAACTCCAAAGACTTTGAGTGAGGAGGAAGTGTGATCATGGGTGGGTTTATATAGGAAATGTGAGAGAATAATTTATTATTTAGGTTTGGGAGACCTTACATTAAACTAATACAAACTAAAAATCAACTCTTGGTTTCTTTGTATGGTTTTTGGAAAATCGGAGAGGAAAAGATTATTTTATAAGTACAAAGTCCTAAATTCTTAAAATAATGGGTTCGCTTATGTTGAGGTGAGTCACACTCCCATGAAAAATAATTTACAATGACAAGGTGTTTAGTAAGTCTTGAAGGGTCCATTAATTCTTTTAAAAGTAAGACATCCAACCCCAAAATAACATTATTTTAATGCTAAAACATATATTGGCCGAACCTAAAGCTTATATTATTTTATTACATCACTATTGGGTCATTATGATGTCATAAAACACATTATATATTTAAACCGTATTTAATTTTTACCCAAAAATTTGACTGTCTCAAAAAATTATGGAAAATTCACCATTGGATAATTTCCACATCATGATTACATAAATAAAATTTATTTTATCTAAATAAAATTCTACATTTGTTAATTTTAACTTTTAAAATTAAAACATTTATCGAAAATTCACGGGTTTTGATAAAAATGGATTTCAAACCTTAATAAAAATTAAAATTTCATTCCTAGAATTATAAGATCATTTATATTTAATAAAAATAAATTTAATAATAATAATAATTTTTTTAAAATATTATTTAATTCAAAAATTATTTAATTTAATAAATTATAATTCTTAATTAAAAAATACGTAAAAACACTATTTGTACATTAAAAACTATTTACAGTGTATAAATTATGATAAGAAGGTATATTCATTATTATATAAAAATATAATGTACATGAACATAATACTAGAGATTTGTTATATAACCCCTTAAAATAGTCGTATAATACCTAAGGGTAAGGTGTGAAATGGTGACAAACTCTTGTGGTGGATCAGATAACATCGCTCGAGTGGTAATCTATTTCAAATTCTACTTTTTCCGTAGACGGTCCCGTTCGAGCTTGTAATAATGAAGCTCATCTGGGGATCAATCAAGATCGAAGCCCAGGGATGCCACCTCTTTTTCAAGCTCCAAGAAAAGGGCTTTGTATGGAGCAATTCTACTAGATGAGGCCATCACTTCTTGTGTATGATTAAATTGGATTTGATAAAACCCTATATTTATACTAATCATGTGATCACTGTTAAATGACTATATTAGAAATAGTCAGAATTCTTAACATAAAACCATAGAAGATGAAATTTTATATAAAAATTTTAAATAAAGAGACATTTAATTAGATCAAAATGGATTTCCATTAATGAAACACTGGGTCGTTAACATATTCCCCCATTAAGAAATTTCTCCCTCGAAATCTCATTTTCCAACACTAAAAAAAATGTGGGAAACTCAACTTCATCATTTCCCCTGATTCCCAAGTCACTTATTCAAACTTTTGGTTTCTCCACAACACCATGACGAGGTGAATTGTCTTATTTTGTAGAACTTTTTCTCTATGTTCTAAGATCGTCACTTGTTGCTCCTCATAAGAAAGATCATCCTCCAACTGTACCACCACAAAACAGTGTACATGTGATGGGTCTGGTATGTACATCCTTAAGGGGGATACATCAAATTCATCATGTGCTTTTCCCACAGTAGGTGGAAGTTCTATTCTATAGGACACAACCGCGACACGATCTAGAATCTCGAAGGGGGCAATTTACCTTTTACATAACATCCCTTTATTTCCAAACCTAATGACATTATTCCACAGAGATTTGAATAGAAAAACAATGTCTTAAACTTTAAACTCAAGGTCTTGTAGATGGTTATCTGCATAACTCTTCTGTCGACTTTGGGCTTCCTTGATATACTGCTGAATGGTTTTCACCATCTCCACCATTTCGTCGACCATTTCTGGTCCAAGCTACTTATGTTCACTAACCTCATCCCAACATGCTAGTCTTCTGCACCATTTCACATATAGGGCTTCATATAGTGCCATTTAGATGCTTGAGTGGAAACTGTTGTTGTAGGAGTATTCAACCAGAGGAAGATGTTGATCCCATACTCATTTAATGTCAATTTTGAACGCTTTCAACATTTATTCAACTGTTTGGATAGTTTTCTTGGATTGTCCGTCATTTTGAGGATGATAGGTCGTACTGATGATCAGTTCAGTATTCAAAGAATGTTTAAGAGTCTTCCAAAACATAGAGGTGAATCATGGATCTCGGTCAGACAAAATATATAGTGGTACTCCATGCAGCCTTACCACTACTTGGATATATATCCCTGCCAGTTGATTCAGTGATAAATCATCCCGAATAGAAATTATGTGTGCAGTCTTTGTAAGATGATCTACAAAAACCCAGATTGTATTATTTCTTTTGGATGTCCTCAGAAGTCTAGTTACAAATTCCATGGTGATATTCTCCCATTTCAATTCTGGTATGGGTAATGGTTTAATTATCACCTTAGACTTCTGCCACTCTGACATCACTTGCTAGCACACAGGTAACATTGATGTATATAGAGTGATATCCTGCTTCATATTATCCCACCAAAAGATTTCTTGGAGATCTAGATACATCTTTGTGATCCCTGGGTGAATAGAGAAATTTGAACTATGTGCATCATCCAAAAGTTCCCTCTTCAGCTTCAGACTTGCTGGAACACATAGCCTTTTGCAAATAGAAAAATTCCTACTTCATTAAAATTAAACTCCATGGATTTACCTTTTTCGATATATTCAACTTTTTCTTGAATTCCCACATCATCCTTCTGAGCATCCTTTAACCTTTCTAGAATATACGGTTGAGCAATCATTTGTGAAAGGATTGGTGATGTTCCATTCTTTATGATTCCATTGTCCATGTTCATCATGTCTAAGAAGATTGGATCCTTTTTAATTCTCATCAGTGATAGAATCGATGCGTCCTTTCTACTTAGGGAATCTGCCACATTGTTCACTTTCCCATGGTGGTAATGGATTGAATATTCATAATCCATGATGTGATCTATCCATATTCTCTGGCACATATTAATCTCTTTATGTGTGAATATATATTTAAGACTCTTGTAGTCAGTATATATCTCACATTTCTCTCCATAGAGATAATGTCGCCAGATTTTCAAGGAAATGATCACAGCCTCCAACTCTAGATCATGCATTGGACAGTTTCGCTCATGGATTTTCAACTTCCTTGAGGCATACGATATCACATTATAATTCTGCATCACCATACAACCTAATACCTTCTTTTATGCTTCACTGAATAACACAAAAACATCCCCACTTGTGGGTAATGTGAGAACGAGTGTAGTGATAATCCTCCTTTTAAACTCCTTGAATATTTATTCACATTCATCATTCCATGAAAACCTTTCTCCCTTTTGTGTTAGCTTTATAAGAGGGTTGGAAAATCCTGAGAAATTTTTCAAAAAACGTTGATAATATCCAACTAACCCCATGAAGCTATGGATATATGTTACCGATGTTAGTCTCATCCATCCCTTAATTGCATCTGTTTTGGAGGGATCCACATATATCCCATTGATTGTGATGATATGGCCTATGAATGAGACCTAATTCAACCAGAACTCACACTTGTTGTACTTTACATAGAGCTTATCATTGCGCAAGGTCTCTAGTAGAGTTCTTAAAATCTCATCATGATCCTCCTTGGTTTTAGAGTATATTAGAATATCATCTATAAAGGCTACCAAATTTTTTTCCAGGTAATCTCTAAAGACTCTATTCATCATGTCCATGATGATTTTTGGAGAATTAGTAAGTCCAAAAGGAATTACTATGAATTCATAGTGCCCGTATCATGTACAAAAAGCAGTCTTGGGGGAATCTTCCTTCTTCACCATTACATGATAATTTCTTGACCAAAAATCTACCTTGGAGAAGTATTGTGATCCACGGAGAAGATCGAACAATTCATTGATCCATGGTAGAGGATACTTGTTCTTTATCGTGATTTTGGTATGTTCATGATAATGGATGCAAAGGCGATTGACCCATCCTTCTTTTTGATGAAGAGGACTGGCGCACCCCATGGTGAAGCACTTGGGCATATAAACCCTTAATGCAGATTCTCCTGTAGTTGTTTCTTCATATCCTCAAGCTCAACGATAGCCATTCTATATGGAGTCTTGGATATTGGTAGTGCCCCAGGTATATGTTCAATTGTTAATTGAACATCTCTTCTAGAAGGAAGACCAAACAGTTCATCGGGAAACACATCAACAAATTCCCCCACAATATGCATTTCGTCAAGGATGGTTTCTTCATTGGACTCAATCATTGGAGCCAGATACACGTGTTCATCGGGAAGTAATATCCATGCTTGAGATGATGGAGCTAATGTAGATTTATCTTTCTCTTTATACTTGTAATGAATCGAGGTTTGATTCTCCAAATAGAGTGTGATTTCCCTATCCCGACAATTTATGTTGATTCCTTATAAGGAAAGCCAATCCATGACAAGAATTGCATCAAATTTTACCAGAGGGAGTATGACAAGGTTATATGGAAAATTAAATCCACATATTATGACAATGGAGGAGTTATATTCATGGGATGCAATGATTGCCCCATTTTCCATACTCACCAACATCTCTACATCCATGATTTTTTGTGGTGTCTGTATTGTTCTACTAAACTTTCTAGATATTAAATAATGAGTAAAACATGAATAAATAATTAATTTCTCTATTATTGAATGTAAAACTAGCTTACCTATCACCACTTCATTGTTAGGGTTCACTTCGGCAGAAGTGATGAAAATGATATTCCATATTGTCTTGGAGGTTGTTGGTTGCCTTCGAAAACCCATGGATTAGGGCACTGATTAGCAATATGCCCTGGTTCTTTGAAATTGTATCAATGAACAACGTGTTGAGGTTTGAACGGATCATTCCACTCATCTGTCACAAATGTGGGTATTTATTGCAGATAGTTAACAACATGTTTCCCTTCTCTTCCACACCTAAAGCATTTTCTCTTCCCCTTGAGGCAATTTTCTAGGGTTCTTCATTCCTCACCTTTGGAAAGTGGTGTTCTGGATCTTCTTAGCACCATTGGATTATCCATCGGACCTCCATCATTGAATTCCACCTTACGCTTCTTGTCCACATGATTCCCCTATAATTCCCCAATCTCTATTTCATCCTTGAGGTCACATCAGACAATTTCCTCATAGCTATCGAAGTCACGGATCACTAATGCTTTCTGCAGGCTAGGCTGCATCCGACAAAAAAAGCGATCAACTATGCATTTAGGGGTAACGACAAAGCCGAAAGCGTATTGTGCATGCCTTTTGACATTTTCCTCGTATGCTCCAATATATTCTTTGTATTTTTTCATGAGGGAAAGTAAGTCCCTTTCAATCATAATCTGGAGGGTGCATGGAAAATGTTTATTGAATAACATCTTCTGGAAATCCTTCCATTCCAGCACCTTGATCTCCTCCTCAGGCATTGTATTTTTGATCAATTTACACCATTGATCACCTTCACCCTCCCTACGATAAGCTCCCAGGAGAAAATTCTCTTGTTCATAACATTGAAGGATGGAGAAGATCTTTTCAATGGAGTTGATCCATTGTTCAGCTAGCATGGTATCAGATGATCCACTAAAATTAGGAGGCCTTTGTCTCATTAACATTTCGATAGTGACTTTTTATTTATTTGTGGGGGGGTGAACATTACTCTTGAACCATGATTTTATTCATAGATTGAGTTAGATGAGAGAGAAGTGTGAAAAATTTCACGATTCCCACTCCCATTGGATTGGGAATCTCATTAGTAAAATCATCACACTGATCTTTACATCAGTTGTTAGCCCGAGTCCTCCTATTATCAGCCATTGGATAGAGTAAAAGGATAGTTAGGAAGGATACACATAAAGGGTAATCCAAAGAAAAAAGTTGATTACTTATATACTTGGGGGTTTTTTATTCCCATAATAAGTGTTCATACTATTCTTGTGAATATACCAAATAATATCCCCTGGGAGTGTCGTAACCATGAGTGTAGAAAGGCCTGTTGTCATGCACCAATTGCCATTTGTGTCTAGGTCAAAGTGGTGTTTTCATGTTTTACCCCTAGGATACATTTGTGCCTGAGCTACCTTTACCTGCTCAAATCCAGACAGGGATGTATTTGATTGATATACCACATAATCAATACTCACCAGAAAATAGGGACTTTTTTATTATACTTAGTCTTGTTTCTAGGGTATTATAATCTTAATCCCAAAATTAACTAAACCTATCATCTGATACCAACTATGACAACTCTGGTTTTATTAAAAACTTAAACATGATTTATTACAAAAAACATCATTTAATACAACAATGAATATCGAGAGGTATAGTTTCTTTGGGGATTACGATCATTACATAACAACTTAAAACATGAAATACAACATCTTTATTGAAAACGACATTTACATGACCACTACATTACCTCGTACTTATCATTGCATTGGATAACCTGAGGACATGCATAAGAAAAGGAGTGAGCTATAAAGCCCAGTAAGGGAAAAAACATGGAATAAATGAGGTGTACAATGCATGTTAGAAAATAATAATATCCATAGTGAATAAGAAGAACATGAACATAAAGGAATTATAAATCAGGATAATCATAACATGTATATGTGGAAAAAACACTTAACATGGGATAAGCATGAGCCAATGCTCATTGAAAATAAAGCATGAGTAAACACTCATTGCACATGAATCATGAGTAAACCCTCAATTCGCTTTAATTAGCATGATTCAACACTCATTTCACATGAAGTATCATGATACTATACTTTATCGAATGCTTTGGAGCGCTATAAGCATGCACCCTTCTTAATCATTTCATTTCATGCATAAGTGTGCCACATAGATCATAAAACATGGATTCATAAAACATAATCATTTATTCCACGATAAAGGAATGTGGAATATGAAAGTTTATAATCAATAAGTAAATGTGCATAAAGGAGAATACCCTTGATGGTGAAATTGGCATGGTATTCACTACACAATATCATTGAAATAGAAAATCGGTGCAATTTCGGCAGCGTAACAGCGTGACATAAGAATTCATAAAAATGTATGATGATAGAGAAAGGGGAGACTCATCATATCTACATGAAGTAGGCAGTAATGGGGTCATATAGATACATGTACAAACAATTTTAAATGAATTTATATTCAAGATACATAAGTATTTCTTGAATGTAAATGAGGTGAGAGAAGTTCCTTTTTGAATTTCAGCATAGTAATGGGTGTACATGGGAGGAATTTAATAAGAGAGAGAAAGGGGTCTCACATCATTCAAACAATAATAAGGAAGTATGTGGGAGGTGAGAAACCATACCTTAGAATTTATAATTAAAATGAAAAGGGCATAACAATATTACGATAATTGGATAAAAATGAGAAAGGAAGGAAAACCATTACTTGGAAGTGTGCTTCCAAAGCTTTCAGAGAGGCTTGAGAGAGGCACCTTGGGAGCTTATGTAACCATGGGAGGATTCTAGAGAGAGTATGGAAGAGTTTGGATGAACACAAATGATATTAGTGAGGAGGAAGTGTGAGCTTGTGTGGGTTTATATAGAAAAGGTGAGAGAATTCATTATTATTTAGGTTTGGGACCCTTTACATTAAACTAATAAAAACCAAAAATCATGTCATGGTTTTTACCCACGGTTTCTGGAAAAGGGGAGAGAAAAAAAATTTATATGGCCAAAGTCTGAGCATCATAAAATAATGGGGTTTCTTATGTGGAGGTGAGTCACACTCCCATGGAAAACAATTTAAAAAGGCAATGTGTTTAATAAGTCTTGAAGGGTCCATTAATGCTTTGAAAAGTAAGTCAAACAAACCCAAAATCACATTTTTCTAATGGTAAAACATATATTGGTAGAAAATTAAGCTTATATTATTTTAATACATCACTATTGGGTCATTATGATGTCATAAAACACTTTCTATATTTATACGGTATTTAATTTTTACCCAAAAATTTGACTGTCTCGGAAAATTATAAAAAATTAACTGTTGGATAATTTAGACGTCCTGATTCCATAAATAAAATTTATTTTATCTAAATAATTTTCAAAATATGATAATTTTTATTTTAATATAAAATTTTACATTTATCGAAAATTCATGGGTTTTGACAAAAATTGCTTTCAAATCATAATAAAAATTACAATTTCATTTCTAAAATTTTAAGATCATTTATATTAAAATAAAATCAATTTAATAATAATAATACTATTTTATTACAATTTTATTTAATTCAAAAATCCTTTAAATTAATAAAATAGAATTCTTAATTAAATAATAACTAAATACACTATTTTTATTTAAAAACTATTTACAGTGTATCAATGATTACAAGAAGGTATATTCATTATTATATACAAAAGTAATGTACATGAACAAAGTACTAGAAATTTTTTACATAACCACTTAAAATAGCAGCATAAGACCTAAGGGTAAGGTGTGCGATGGTGAGAGTCTCATGGGGTGGCTCAGATTACATATCTCGAGTGGTAATCTCTATCAACTTACACATTTCCCGTAGATTATCTTATTCGAGCATGACATGATGAACCTCAGCTTGGGATTCATCAAGATCGATGCCCGAGGACGCCACCTCTATTCCATGCTTCGACAAATGGGCTTCGTATGGAGCAATTCTACTGGATAAGGCCATCAATTATTTTGTCTGAGTAAAATGGATAAGTTAAAGCTATATATTAATACTAATCATGTGATCAATGTTCAACGAATATATTAGAAATTGTAAAAATTCATAACATAAAACCAAAGATGTTGACATTTTATATAAAAATATTACATAAAGAGACATTTAATTAGATCAAGAGGAATTTTCATTAATGAAAATTTCGGTCACTACAGAATAGGATCATCTTTCCTATACTTTATCTTCGTACATCACTTCAGGCAACATCATGAAATACTAGAATTTAGAGGAATGTGTTTTGGATGGGGTATGATATGTCATAGAATAAGTATATAAGTAATGATTTATTATTATATACTATTGTCATAGGAGACCATAAGTTCTTTTTATATTTATTGGACTGAACTAGTCAAAAAATTTATATGCACCATTTCTTAAAACTGTTTTCCATTCACCTACAATCCCATGTGAAATAGCAGAAACATGAACTATTTTTTATGGTGGCTTCCCATGCATTACATATCCATAATCAAAAATTGTTATTGGATTTCATTGAACATAAATTATAACTAAATGGAATGACCCATTTTCTGGCGAAGGGCTCAAAAATATTGTTCTTCATTAAAATACATTATGATTGGAATATATATATCATAATGTAGTAGCATACTGTATCATCTCATAAAAAATAATCAGTATTCATTCTCTCATTGAAGTTATTCATCATGGATCCCTTGTAATATTTATGAAAATATTTGGTTTTCTTATTAATGCCCTGGGGGTATTCACAATAATGTCAATGTTTTGGAGTTTTATTTGTCACAAATTTGGGGTTTAATGTGATGGTTCTATCCTTTTCCTTCCCCATTTCCTACTGCATAGACGGTGGGGATATCCTGAATATGAGTTTGGTATGTTTTAAGGAATCATCCATTCTTTGATAAATATTTCTGCGATCCCAAATCCCACATGTATATCTAATCAATATTAGAGGTTTTGGGAACACTTTGTGAAGGTTTTCAATGAAATGTAAAATTTCAGTTTTGGTGAAAATAGTAGTTTTACAGAGTAGGATATCCTCTTGAATATGGATATTAAGTATAAGACCCTCTCATTCACCCCCATTATTCAATTGTAGAGGCCATGTGTTACTATCTTATTTATCATTTTTCTAATTTGGAGGATAATGTTTTGTTGTAGATGTTCCCAAACCATGACTGATTGAGATATAAAACATTTCTACCATACAAAAGTAGTACTTACATGATTTTCATGAAAAAAATATGATTTTCACTACTTCTTGTTGTAAAGGGGTCCCCATAATTTGATTAAAACATGTAAAATTGTGTTTTATTTTCTATTAAGTGTATACTATGTCATTTAATATTAGATATGTATGAGCCTTTATTTTTTTTATTGTGTAGGAAGTTAGTTACCCATTTACGGTATGGTTTCCATTATTGATGCAATGGTTTATCCTATTCCTCCATAGATTCCAATCGAGAATCCAATGCTTTGATGGTATGATAATATCCTATTGAATGGTTGTTTGAACATGATATTTTATTAGGGTGGAAATATTCATGGATTTACGTGTTGGATATATAAATATTTTCTGCTAACATCAGGTAGGAGACATATTTTTATGGTTATCCCGAATGGGATCCTTTTGTTTCCCCGTTGTGGGAATTATTTGAATACATTTGTGATTTTATATAGGTAAAATTATGGACTATTAAAAAAACATTTATGGTTATCCTAGATCCTCCTCTATTTTTTGGATGAACCCTCGTTTTTTCATTAAACATATAGTATGTATGGGTTGAATCTTTTCTCATGAAATATACTCGATAGGAATTTTTCCTCAGATAAGTCTCATGTTTCATCATCTCATCCTTCTTATTTCATCCTCCATCTGAGTGAACCTTTCTTCAAGTGTAAGGGATTTTACCTCATAATGGGGAATTCTATTTGCAACATTTATTTACCCATTTCAATGATGGAAATTCAACGAGGAGTACCCAAGGGATTGGTTGAGGGAACATCCAAATTTCATGCGAGTCATTGGTTTTGGGCACACAAACCTCTTTAGTTTTACTAGGTGTAGACCACATTTCAAGTGGTAATATCATCATATTGATCCTTATAATTGGTACAATCTTTATCTCCATCAATTTTATAGGTACCCATGACCTTTATTAACACATAATTCAATACATAAATTTGTTGGCTTCCAAAAAATAGGAGGGTAATTTACACCAATTAAACGACCTATTATAAATTTATTAGATTATCTTAATTATTAATTGAAAAGGGAGGCCTAGAGGGAATATCTAAAAAGAATTTTTTTTATATTTCCCATCTTAGATATTGATGCTGTTGTAAGGGAAATTAGGGAGATCTCAAATCATGACGTTCCACCAAATTAGGAAAAAAATTATTTCTTTTGTGGTCAGATTTGTTGTAAAATTCCACATCCATGTAGAATGGGGATCCTAAAATATATTTTATGTCAATCCCCATGCTAAATTTTTTTGCAATGGAGGGTTGATTTGTGTTTAAAATTCTCACATCACTGTGGAATGGGAACTGCAGTTGATAATACTACTTGTACTATTTTCTTGATCTTTCCCATCAATATTCAGACTTCTGTCTGGTTCAATACATTATATGTGCACTAACTGATGGATTTTGAGGGCATTATAAGTGCACAATCATTGGATTCCCATAATAAATAATCCTTATGAATGTCCACTGTTTCATGATTATAGATATTTTCAATAGTTTTTCCTCATAACACATGATTATTTTTATAGATATTCATGTCTTGTTCTTTACATGTATTATTTTTTTTCTTTTATAGGGGTATCTCTTAATATCCTCTTTCTAGTATGGAAATTAAATTTTGTCTCCTATAGTGGACATTTCGGACCCTGGAATAGTGTGAAATGAAATGGTTATTGTTTTCTCCATCCTCAAATATGAACATTAGGTGGGGCATCAATGATTTGATGATGTAACATGTGCAATGAATTGACACATTCTTGTTGATGATCCTTATACCATTTCGTTAACTATTTTATTCATTTTGTAAAAAGGTATTCAAAGATAGTCCAATGATTATGATCATCCTATGTTTTATTATGACCTATATACCCATCAGAGGGAAGGAATATTATCCTTATATAGAGGAGGATTTTCGAAAAACTCATTGATGTGTTTCATATACACTCTTAAAAATATTCTTATATAATGTCGATCTAAGAACTGTATGAGGGAAAAACATGATAGGTATATTATCCATAGACAATTTCATTCTCATAAATTTCATTTCTTCTACTAGAGATTCCTCGACTTGATCATCCTATTATGGGAAGATAATAACTATATTTTCATGCATAGCAAGGAATGTAGCGGTATTATGGGAATGGAATGGGTTCATAGTTGGTTTTGAGGATGTTCATTAGCCCAGACTACATTCCAGGTGCAAAATAAGTTCATAAGTGATAGAAGATTTGACATATACGACTGGCATGTAGGATCAAAAAAATATGTATATGATCAATATAAAAGAGGGTGGTGAATTTTATACTTTAAAAATTACTTTGGAACAATTATATTCTTTTATGGAAAACTTTGTTTAACAAATATAAACAAGTTAAATTCAAAATGCCTCTATGTTCTACAAACTGCTTAGGTTCCGAAAATACGATTCTGGAAATTCTGGTTCTGGAAATACTGTACCGGAAATGAATCTTATGGAAATATTACATGTAAACGACTCAACAATAAAACCTATAGAATATCACTAAATAGATATTACAAAAACAGTGAAATATACGATATTTATAGTTTCCATAAAAATTAGAATGAATCAGAAAACCAAATATGAATCAATATAGAAACAAGAATGAAATCTTTTAACCCAATGAGTTGGGTATCCAACAACCATGGATAAAGTTTCATTGATTTATACTTTCAAGAATGATTGTCTTACCAACACCAGGATAATCCCTCGATAAGAATATCAGAATCTATTTTGCAATCCCCACATGCCCTCAATATTCAAGGTAGTCATCACCTATGTCTTCCTTAGTAATGAAGTCATTGAACATTAAGGTTGTCGACACCTATGCCTTCATATCCCTAGATTCACTCTAATGTACTCAGCAACATTTAGAGTCAAATTATGCAATCTGAACAAGATGTTCAGTACACAAAATTCATGAGAGTATACCTCTAAATAAATCACTTTAACAGCTGGTAATCTCCGTAGTTATAAAACCCCACAAAATTCAGTTAATATCTCATTCAAATGAGTTCTTATTTATAGGTACAATTCCAAAGGTCGACTCCCTCCAACAATGTTCATATTTTTTCTTGAATATCAGAGAGACATATACACATGTCACTCAAACAATGGTTAGATAGAAACTGAATGTACGACATCATTTCATAACTATATCAAATATAGAAAAAATAATGTTTCTTAACAAAAACAATTTATTTGGATTCTATGAAATACAAAATTTCTGAGACTTATAGAATATTCAGAGTCAATAATGAACAGTTATTTAGATTTTCTTTATCAATGGATTCAATGTTAGAATTATTTAGACTTCAAAGTCTGAACTCATAAGAATTATTAATCTATATTCCGAGTTATAATTCATAACAATCTGTATCCTGAGCTCAGGGTATGAGTTCATAAGATTTCAAGTTCTAAACTCATATGAATTTGAAAACTGAAATCATAGACTGAATTCATATGAGTTCGGAGTCAGAACTCATAAAAATTGGTAACCTAAATTCATAGTCTAAATTCATAAGATTTCAGAGTCTGAACTCATATGAATTTGTAACCTGAATTTTGAGTATAAATTTAAAAGAGTTTGTAACCTAAATTTGGAGTCTGATCTCTGCAATGTTCAGAGACTGAATTTAGTGAAATCAAAAAATAAATTTGGATCCTAAAACAGAATTCTCTATATTCAAGTATTTATATAATTATGAGGATTTTCCATTTGAAATTTATTTTCTCACTTATAAATAAAATGATGTAGACATAGAATAACAAAAATATGAACAATGAAAACATGGTAAGGGTAAATTTTCATGGAGAAAGGAAAATTTTATTTATCAATAAAAATCTTAGGGAAAAGAACGTTTTTTGTAAGATAGATTGTTTGTTATTTGAAAAACATAAAAGAAATGGAAAAGTCATAAGGAAACCTTATTTACTCAAAAATCTCCCACTTTTTAGAAATCACAAACATCTATATGAAAAAGAATATAAGGACCTTGATTTTTTATGAACCTGAAACTAAAAAAATTATCTCTCATTACTTATGGATCAACATGATTACGAATAACTCCCCCATAGTCTTTGTAATCACTACGGATTGTATTCTATTTTTCTAAATATGATTTTTCATTATCATACATACGAAAGTCTTTATCATGATAAATCCACATAGATTATCTCCCTCTTACTTAGGGAAATTTATTATTTTACTTAGTATTCATGTTTGCATTCTTTTATCCCCATTTGAGATTTTTAAAAAGGAATATAGGAAATGAAAATGAAAATATATATAGAACCTAAAAGATTAGTACTAGACGAAAAAAATACGAGAAACCAAATATTTCATTATGAATGTTTAAATTTACATAACAAAGAAAATACAACAAAAGATTAGATTTGATCTATTATCCTTCCTTATCCTTAAGCATTAACTTATTCACTATGGTTTTCAGCATTTTGATCTCCTTGTGATATTCATCTGCTCACATTATAAGGCGATCATGATCTTCAATTTTATTCTCTATGGCTTTATTCTTTTCTTCATGTTCCTTGAGATCCTATGCCTAAGCCTTCAACACTTCATCATGCTTAACTATATTTTATTCAATCTCAATCCTGAGGTATCTTTCTCTCTTCCAACTTTGAGCAACTAAATACATATTTCAATCCATATCTTTCACTTCATGCATCTGATTATTCTCTTCAAATGTTAGATTTTCCTCAATGATATTGTAAAGATCCTTGATCATAAAATATTTGGTTTCAACCGCATCTTTTACATTATCCTGAATCTCAAAATGAATCTGCATATCTTGAATTATGTATTTTGACCAACTATTCATCAACATGCACGATCACATGTGATCCTCATAGACAATGAGAAAAGTCTTGATGTATGCCTCTAGTTTAGCACAATTATCCATCACCATGGATACTGAATATTATTATTTTTTTAGTGTGTGTTGAAGCATATGACATCTCAAGTCAATAATAGGAAATATTGGAATAGTCCCAACAAGCTTCTTCAATGATTGGAATATGAAACCATGTCCAGGCGAAGATGATTCTGAAATCTGATACATTTCTTGGTGAGGGTTCTTTCTCTAACTTCGCAGCTTTCCTCTTTGATGATCCACCAGCATCCATTTTCATCAAGACAGCTCCCCTAAGAGTATCAATGACAACTTGGATTCCATTATCCTCATTAGAAATGATGTTTCTCTTGATTTTGAGATTCATGTTCACTATCAGACAGCTGAATGATCTTATCATCATCTGCCTCTTCCTTCTCAACTCCTACCTCAGTATCCTTAGGATGTATGAAATAATGATTTGAAATTTTTTATTCATACCACTTGTTGACTTATTATTCACCTTATCTTCCTCACCATCCTCATCCTTCCCAGGAGTAGCAATCTTGGAAGACTCTGCATCATATGTTCTGATTTAATGCTTCTCATATGGACTTTCCATCCCATTGAAATCTTCAACGTTTGTTAAGAAATTATTAGTGTCACCACTTATTTCTTATTCATCGTTTTCATCCCGTACTTCTTGTTCTTCAATATTCTTTTCATGAACTTTCTCCAGAGTCATGAATTTCATACACGGAGTCTCTAGTAATGATTCTACTAGGAAGTACTATTGTACCAGAATATTCACGAAGGATTTCTTAGCAGCCTACAAATTTGATTGCACAATATCTGTTTCATGCATCATCTTATTTTGTTTCTTTTCTTCCACTTTCTTCTCAAGCTCATCGACTGTCTTTTATTTTAATGATTTAGCTTCAGATTGATCAATAACAAAACTAGGCACCCCTTCTATCTTAATTTTCTTGTCTTACCTTAATATTTCTTCTACCTCATCCTGATATTCTTTTTTTATTAGGCTTTGTTTGTGAAAATTGGTTTTCAATAACTTCTAGGGTTTTTTCATCCTCTTCTACTTCCTTCAACATCCACTTCCTTCCTCCATTTTCATATGGTTCAGGCACCTCAAATTTTTTTGGTATGGCTTCAAATTCCTCCTATAGAAAGTCAAAGAATACTCCAGATTCCATAGGAAAAACTTCTTTAATCCTTTTAAAAGTATCATAAATAACCAAAATCACATTTCAATTCTTTGGCATTGAACAACAATTAATTTTGAATGACTCTATGAATAGAACAATAAAATTTGAATATATGGATGGATACATAATAATATGAGCCTTCATATTTTCATTATTCATATTATCAATCATGATCATAATATGCTTAACCAATTTGATCTTTCCTAGTTTCACCACAAAATCCAAAATATACATGTCACTCTTTTTCATTTTATCCTTCTCACCTTTTCTTGGAATGATGAATCCATGAACCCAAAATTCTAGAATACGAAAACATAAATATTATTGAGAACTCGTCAGAGTCTATTCCTTATAAATCCCAAGAAGAGCCATGGTCTTCACCTTATAAAAACATAAATTAACATCCGGTAACTTGTGAGAAAAGAACTCATCATCTCCTTCAAAAGAAATACCAAAAAACTTTGCAGCATTGGTATATGAAAGACCATAATTCTTCCCATAGTGTTTGAAGAAAACTTATCTCTGCCTTCTTCCTTGAAAAAACTCACTATATCATAGATTTATACTAGTAAATCTTGATGTACCTAATCATGAGCTCCTGATTTCGATAGGCAAACACTCTCCCATCCATTTAGCTTAATGTTCTTTGTGATGACGGAATAATACATGGTGATGAAATTTGGATGATCCAACCATTATCTATAAATATGCCACTCTGATATTAGATTCACAGTTGAAAAGTCATTCTAAGAGGAAACATTGAAAGACATTCTGAATTGAGAAGGATTTGATAAGTTTGGAACGAGATTAAGTAGGAGGGCAGATCTTCAGCACATGAAGTCTTGAGTTTCAATGTGGGATTACCAATGAGGGGTCATTTATACAGGTTTTTGAAATGATAATTCATCATCCAAACTATATCCAACTGTTGATACATATTATGATCAGATTTGATGGTTGAAATGAAACCCTCAAAGAAAATTTGGTAGAATCAGATCTTTTGAAGTTTCAAAGAAAAACAATTGGATTTAAGGAAACGAGAATCTGATTATTTTAAAACTAAAAGAAAATAAAAACCTGTAAAATATGATTATGATAAATTAGAAAAGGAATTCATACCTTTTCAAATTCTAGGAAGATTATTCATAATATAGAAAATTCTTCTAGGGAAGAAAATGTCTATGATTAAATTTGACTATGAAAATCTCCATTACGAAAATTTTGAGTATGAAAATTTTGAGTATGAAAATTTTGATTATGAAAATATTGAGTACAAAAAATTTCATAACAAAAATTTAAAAAATCATCATTAAAATTTATTTTTATAAAAAATATCGTTATATAAATTTACAAAGGATACCCAAAAATGTACTCCCCCTATGAAAATGGGTTTTATTCTGTAATGAGATAGGTTTTAACAAGTAGATAACAAGGAAAATTACCCTGTGGTTATCATTCCTAACACCTGTTTAATGTATTTAAATGTATCACAGTGTAATGATTATGTGAAAATATCATCATATTGATCATGTATTCCAATAAATTGAACATTGATATATCCTTGTCGTGTGTGATACCTAATAAAGTGATTCCTAATATCTATGTGTTTTTCATTAGAGTGATGTTCATGGTTTTTACGTAGTGAAATTGAACTATTATTAAGACACAAAATTTGTGTTTGGTACAACACAAACCATATTCATGTGAGTTTTTCTTACATCCACAACACTTGAGCACAACAACTTCCAACTACTAAATATTCATCTTGAGCAGTAGAATGTCAAACTGAGTGTTGCTTCTTGCATGAACAAGAATCTAAAGAATCTCCTAGAAAATTACAAGTTCTGGATGTACTTTTTATATCCATTCATCCTCCACAAAAGTCATCTTCTAAAAAATAAAATTAAAACAAAATCATATCCAAATGTATAAAACAGTCGTTAATCCATAGTTCTCTTTAAGTAGAAAAAAATTCATTTCACTACCTTTAAATGATATTACTTATATTTGGATTGATATCTGTAACATAAGAATACTAAAAACATTATGTTTGGATAATTAGATGAAAAGTATAATAAACTTTCTATTATAACTCTAAAATATGTTTTATCCACTAGTTTACCAACTTCATCATGATCAAGTGAATTTGAGGTACCAATAAGTGTACTAATACTCTTAGTGTTTTCATATCAAAATTATTTAAGAAGATCTTTTACATAATTATATAGAGATATATAAGTTCCTTATTGTTTTTGAGATATTTTAAGACCTAAAAAATTGTTAACTCACACATAATACTCATATCAAAATTAGATTTGATAAGATATGAAAAAGAATCATTTAATGATTGATGAGTTGAACTTAATATAATGTCATAAAAATAGATTTGAAAAATAAAAACAATTTTAATGTCTTTATTTTTAAAAAGGGATGGATCTGCATTTCCCATAACATAATTATTTTGAAGAAAAAAACATGTAAGTCTATCATAACAAGCACCAGTGGATTTTTTAATTCCATACAAATCATTGGTATTTTTAGAAACACAATCCAGATGTTTTGAATATTAAAAACTAGGTGGTTGTTCATCAAAAACATCCTCCTGATCATATTCATTAATAAAATAAAATTTGACATTTATTTGGAAATGTTTTACGGATGAAAAATGCAGCAATGGAAACTAAAATATGAATAGATTCAAGTCTATCTACTGTAGCATATCATTCTTGATAGTCTATTCCTTCTTGTTGATTATAGCCTTTAGCAAACAATATAGAATTATATATTACTATGGTTCGATTTTAATCACATTTATTTCTAAAGACCCATTTTAATCCAATTACATTAGTTTCCTTAGGTCTTTCAACCAAGTACAAAACATTATTTCTTTCGAATTCATTTAGATCATCTTGCATGCCATTGATTCAATCATCATCACCTAAAGATTCATTAATGCTTTTTTGTCTTAATTGGGGAAGAAATTCTAGACGTTCTACTTTATTTCTCAAGGATCATCCATTCCTTACAGGTTTATTTTCATCACAAATAATAAAATCACTGGAATGATCCTTCAAAAACAACTGATTTGGGATTTGTAAAACCTAATCATCCACTTATGGTATGAACTCTTATAGGGTAAATGTTTTGGAAAATTTTTCTTGAACATTTTCTTTATCAGAAGGATCTTCTATCTAGGGTTGAAAATTAGTTTTTGAAAACTCATCTGAGGATATAGGTTGGGGTTGTTTAAAAAATTAAGTTTCATAATATTTAACATGTAATGTTTCTTCAACAATATAAGTATTTTTTTTGTTGAAAAATCTATAAGCCTTAGTAGTTATAGTGTATCCTATGAATATTCCTTCATTGGGTTTCAGTGCCAATTTAAGTAAATTATCTATAGTATTAAAAATAAATACTTTTCTTCCAAAAACCTTGATGTAGGAAAGTATAGGTTTTCTACAATTCCATAAATCATAAGGTACTTTATTATGAAAAGGTCTATTTAAAACATAATTTATAGTATAACATGCAGTACTAATAGCTTCAGCACAAAAAAAATTCTATAGAATATTCAGTTAACATGGATTTAGTTATCTCATAAAAATTCTATTTCTTCAGTCAACAACACCATTCTATTGAGGATCTCTTGGTGATGAGAAGTTATAAGTAATGCCTTTTCTACTAAAAAAGGTTTCAAAATCATAATTTTGAAATTCTCCACCATGATCACTATGAATTGTTATCAATTAAAGGTTTTTCTCAATTTTAACATGGGTTCTAAACCTTTTTAAATACAAAAAATATCGAGACTTATTTTCTACAAAATAGACCCACTTAAATCTAGTGTAATCATCAACTAAGACAAATACATAATATTTTCCACCAATACTTCCAGTTTGTGTTGGACCAAAGAGATCCATATGCACAAATTGTAATTTATTAGATGTTGAGACTTCACCTATTGATTGAAAACATGATTGATGAATCCTACCATATTGACACGGATCAAAGACTTTTGATGAATCAAATCTAACATTTGGTAGATCCTTAACATGTCTTTACATAGTGATTTTTGATAGGTTTCAAAGGTTATAGTGAACTAGCTTATATTCCATTACAAAGAATGATCTTTCATTGCACTAAGGGTAGGTAATTCTTGTCTTCGAAGGTCTTCTATGATTAGTGTGTATATATTCTATTGCTTATGGTCATAATGAATAAACTCATCCTTGGAATTGTGTACTAGGGAATTATCATTCGAAAAATTCACAAGGTTACCTTCATCAAATAATTGGCTGATGCTAATGAGGTTGTTCTTAAGTCACTTAACAAAAAACATTTGAAATCAATGTTTTTTCAATAAGAACAATGTTACATATTCCAATAATTACTCATTGAGCATTATATACTGAAGTTACTTTTACACATTTTTTCTTGATAATATTTCCAAAGAAGTTTTTGTTACCAGTCATATGATTTGAACATACACTATCCATGCACCAAGTATTGATGTTGGAAATTTTTATATTTTCCTAAAAATTATAGTGTTAAAAATTCGGAACCCAAACATTCTTAGATCTGGAAATTTTAGAAATCAAAATCTTTGGCTCCAACATTTTTATAGTAAAATAAGTTATATGAAAGCATAAAGATTGTGTATTGTTTAAGGAACACATTTTTTCCCAATTTCCAACACACCGACACATAGCACAAAATGAATAACTTTGATGAACAAAACTTTTATTACTAAAAATAGGTTTAGCATGGGTATAACCCAAACAGGAACTATTATTTAAAGGTCGGATTTGTGAATACATTTTATCAAAATTTTCTTGACCAAAGGAAAAATTTGAAAAACACTTCCTTAAGGAAAATATTTATAACCTTAGTGTAATAACCATGTTTTTATTCTCAAAATCATTAGATTTGAACTAGAGCATGTATCTAAACATTTACCTTAGAAATTACTTTTTCAAGGTCATTATAATGTTCATCTTTCTCAGAATTAACATCTCTTGATTATTTGAAATACTTCCAAAATAATAATTTTTCAAATCAAGATATTTAGAATGATCTGATATTTCCTTAGTAAGAATAGTATTTCTAGAATTTTCCTTATCATGTTTTTTCTTAATTTTAGAGTTCTCACACTCCTGGAGTATAGAAAATATAGATACTTCTTCATAAGTAGGCAAAGTATTATCTTAATCAGAAGAATATTCTTCTTCAAAAGAGTTATAGTATTTATCACTAATATAGTTTGAATTTAAGGAAACATTTTTCATGGATTCATCATTGTGTACAATATCGATTAGACAACGATTTTTAATGGGTAACATGGCTAGTAGACCAAGATTTTTATGACCAGAAGAATCATACTATGATGATTCTGTTAAAGAGTCACCACCACTGGCACTCTAGGTGTAATTATCTATCAAAACCTTTTTATATTTAGTCTTGTAGTACTTATTTATTTTGTTTATTAATTATTTTTCTTCTTATCACTCTTCATAATCATATGAAAATCAGGTCTTATATTTCCTGCTCTTTTACATACATATCATGTTAATTTAGAGTCCTTCATCTCATTCCATTATTTCTTCATGTATTTAGACTAAAATAATTTCAGTCCAACAATATTTTTCATTCTTAGAGAATGTTTGGCTAACTCATTTCATGAATTCACTTCCATTAGATTCGGATTGAATAATTGCCTCCTATGATTTGGATCTTGTAACTCTCTAAGGAGTTCTATATTTCATATAATTTGAAGTTGTTGTAAAAGAAACAGTGCAATTTCCATTATTCTTTTTTATTAATATCAACATCTATATTCATTCTGCTTTCATGTTGAATAATAGTTCCAAATAATTCATAAAGAGAAATTTGGGTAACATTCATATTTTCATCTATAGTTGTTCTCATAGTTTCACATTCGTTGGGAAATATATCTACGATCTTGTCACCAAGAGACTCATCATCTCATCCTTTATCACCCATTTATAGTAAACTATTAACAATATTTATGAACCTTGGTTGTTGCTTACATATGGGTTCTCTATAAGGAAAGAAAAAACCATCGTATTCACCCCTGAGCATGGCTCTCCAGGTTTCAATAACATTTCTAGTTCCAAAGTGAGTAACCTCAATTTTCATCAAAATACAATTTTCTAATTCACAAGATGAAATTTGGATATATATATTTCTATTCATAGAAAAAACCAATGTCTTGTGTACCTTATAATTTTTTTATATTCATGCTTTTCAAGATTTGTGAAAGTACTGACATCCTTGTCAGGGATTTTATATCCTCCAGTAATCATAACAAAGTTATCTACTCCAGTGTTGATAAAAAAAGTCATCATATGATATCTCCAATATTGGTAATCATCCCCATCAAAAATAGGTGGTCTATTAGGGTTTAGGTTATTGATAAAACTAAAATTTATTCCTACCATCTTAAAAAATATAATTCCAGAAAAACATTGTTAAGAGAAAAAGTTTGTAATGAAGGAAAATATTATGAACATTGAAAAATGAGAAAGAAAAACTTATATGTGAATATTCGTATTTAATAGAACTTCTCTAATACCGAGAGTAGTATCAAAATAAGAATTCATATTCTCAATGTAAAAGAGGGGTTTAGTGAATTGTATACTTTCAAAATTCCTTTGGATCCTTTAAATTTTTTTATGGAAAAATATGATTAATAAATTTAAACAAGGTAAATTCACAAGACCTCTAAGTTCTAAAAAATTTCAAAGTTCCGGATATATGGTTCAAAAATTTAGGTTCCAAAACTATGTTTTCAGAAAAGAAAATTATGAAAAGTTTACACGTAAAATACTCTCCCTTAAAAATTATAGAACCTCACTAAACAATGATTACAAAATCTAGGAATTATAAGATAGTTATACAATGCTTAATAATAAAAATTCAGTGGAAAACAAACATGAAACAATAGAATTAGAAAGTTTGAAATCTTTTAACCCAATGAGTAGGGTATCCCACATCCTATGAAAAACGTACCTTTATTTATACATTAAAGAAGTTTTTTTCTTACCCACGCTAGGGTAATCACTCGATAAGAATATCTGAATATGTCTTGCTATCGCTGCAAGCCCTCGAACCTCATGTTATTAATCACCAATGACTTCCTCAGCATGGAAGTCCTCGATCTTTAAGATAATCGCCACCTCTTTCTTTCTATCCCCATAAGCCCTCGAATGTACTAAACAACATTCCTAGTTGTAAGAAGCAATCTAAAAAAGATGTTCAGTACACAAGAAGCATGAGAGTATCTCGGTCTAGAAGTTACCTTAACAGTGTGTAATCTATAGAGTGATAAAACCACACAAAAGTTAGTTGTGAGCTCATTCAAATGATCTCAATTTTATAGGCACATCTCTAATGGTCGACTCCCTCCTCCAACGATCATATTTTTCCTTGAATATTAGAGGGACCAATACATGTGTCAGTCAAAAAATAGTTAGTTTGAAATTAAATGTACGACATCGTTTCATAACAATATCATGGATAACCAAAATAAGGTTTCTTAACCAAAACAACTTTTTGGGATTCTTAGAAATATAAAAGTTCAGATTCTTATAGAATATTATATTAAGAGTCTATAATACCTGAATATTGGATTCCATTTTCAATGGATTTAATGTTTGAATTCTACAGACATCGATGTCTGAACTCATAAGAACTATTAATCTGAATTCAGAGTCTGAATTCATACGAATCCATATCCTGAGTTCGGAGTCTGAGTTCATAAGAGTATGAGTTATTAACTCATAAGAATGTGTAACCTTAATTCAGATTATAAATTCACAAGAGTCCAGATATTGAACTCATAATCATTAATAACCTGAATTTCGAGTCTGAGTTCATAAGAGTTCTTAGTCTGAACCCATAAAAACTCGTAACCTAAATTCAGAGTCTAAATTCAAAGAGTTCGTAACCTGAATTTGAAGTATGAGCTCTGAAAAGTACGGAGTCTAAATTCAGAGAAATCAGAACCTGAATTTGGATCCTAAAACAGAATTATCTATATTCATATATTTATAGGATTCAGAGTTTTTTCCATATAAAACCAATTTTCTCACTTAGAACTAAAATGATTTAGTCTTAAAAGAAATAAAATATGAATAATGATAACATGTTAAGAGTAATTTTTTATTGAGAAATGATAATTTTCATTATCATGATAAATCGTAGGGAAAAGAAATTTTCCCTTAAGATATATTGTTTGGTTTTATAAAAACATAATGGAATGTAAAATTCATAAGGAAACCATATTGACTCAATACGGCCTCTTATTTCCAAGAACCACAAATATAATGGCCTTCATGTATTTGGACTTTTGAGGAACAAACCTCGTTAATGACTGAACATATATCCACAATGAGGGATGTTGTGAATCTCATATGGATATGTGCTCTTATGATTGATCATAATGTTCCCATGGCGAAATGTTTTACGGTATTCATCCTTGTGAATACCACAAAATTTGTATTAGAAATTATTTGATGTAGGAATTTTTTACTACTACATCAATTTTGGTAATTTGTTGAACAATTAAAAGGACCATTGGAAAACATAAATTATTTTTGATTTCTTCATGAAATCAAACAGTCAAAAGAGCAGGGATTTATGTATTCACCTATATTTTTAACTTCCCTGGGTGGGATTTCTTTTTTGATGATAACTAATCAGTAGTTGGAACCAAATGTTTTGTATTGAAATTCCAACACATGGGAGTGGGTTCAGGGGACTCATGTATTGTTGATGGAGTAGATCAATGCATTTATTAAATTTCAAAAGGGATACATAACAGCCATGGAGAATCCAATGAAATAAGAAGATAATCCCCCATTGGAAAGGGTGAATTTTCTCGATATAGTAGCCAAATTATCTCGGGATATTTCCAATAACATTACCGTACATGATCAATAATGAATGTCTCATCACGAGTCAACCACATTTTTTATATATGAGTAACCCTGCATGATGAGGTGGGGTAATGGTCATTACTCATAACTATTATCATTGATGATATTACACCCAGAAATGTTGCGAGGATGAAGTCATTAATTGATATCTGACATTCCATAATTTCTAGGATATGATGAGAAACATCCTTAAATAGAATGAGACTATACACTAATTAATTTTTTGTGTACGAATTTGGACCATCCACTTGTTCATAATCGATGTACATGATATCATGATGTTTGGAAGATTCATATCGAATATGATCATTAACAATAATTTATTCGTTAAATTATATGAAAACCAAATTTAAGTATAGTTGGAAAACATATTTACTAAATCTATATAGATGGATGGAATATTCATTATTCTGAATGACCAAAGCTAATACATATAAATACCACACCATACATGAAATAATGTACATGTTATGTCTAAGGGAATAACTCATACTTGATTGTATCGTAATCTAAAATCATTATTAGAGAAAACTCTCTCTCCTCAGTGTTTTTCAAGGATGTCATCTATATGAAGAAGTGGATACCAATACGTATTCATAAGAATTTTAAATTTATGTTAATCCATGTAAGGCTTAATTTTTCCATCATACGTCATGGATAAAGGGACTGTTTAAATCCGTGGGGATGTAATGGTCCATATAAAAATCCTACATTCCAATTCATATAACTATCGTTGGACCTACAGCAACTCTGTTGTATCCATCATAGAATGAGGAATAGATAGACATGATACTCTTATAAGTACCTCAATGTTAAAATAAAAATCACATTCTTGTGGTAGTCTGAAAAAATAATCATTTAAATCATCCCTAAAATAATATACTAAATGAGGAAAAAGTAGCATGGTGTATTCCCTGATCATTCATACAAAGGCATTCAATTTGGTCCATCAATCAGTAGATCCCATTATTCTATAAACCGGTTATAAATTACTAGATATTCCATTTGTCTATAATAATAGAGGATGTTTCTTGTGGTGATGTAAATCCCATATTATTTTGATAGAAGTACACATATGATTGATAGAGGAACAACTATTCATAACGAATAATGCCATTGATTCTCATCATCTCAAAGACAATGTGGTACTATTAGAAATGATAACAGCATATATCAAGGGGGAATTAATTACATGGGAATACACATTTTATAAAAAATTTAATTGAGTTTTTGTTTTTATCATGACACATAAATAATGATTATGGAGTACATTTATTTCTACAATTTAGATTTTGATAAAAGAATGTGAAGAACCTATATCAATAGTGATGAGACAAATTTAGAGGCTACTATGATTATAGATCTAACTGTAGACATTATAAAACCCTTATCCATATTTAGAGGCTTCACTACATTCATTTACTCCGATAATAAACATTTAGGTACACCATGACTACTACCTGCTATTCCCCTCATTCAATGTATCATATCTTTAGTCTGGTCACATCAACCACAACTAACTCCATAGAATGTATCCCTAAAATTATTCTAGCATTCATCTTGATTTGGTGAAATGGATCTTATTCTTGAAGGTGGATCTATTGAAAATACTATCCCACTCTGAACAGATGTGACATACTGAAACAACATCTAAAGATAAACTTGTGCGCTATAAACTAAATATTCCAATGATACTCTATTACACTGACAAATTATGTGATCGTATCTCTCAAATTGATGGAATATTAAAAACCAATCATATATGATTCTCTATATGCCATTGTTTATTCATGAAATAACTAGATTATGATTTATGCTTCTATATGCACCACTACCCTATCTCTTCAATAACCCTCAATTTCTTTTTCTCTCATCTTACATTAATTATCAATCAATGATAAGTGGTTCGTTCAAAATTCATAAGATAGTAGTCAAACCGAAATAATTTATCTAATACCTGATGGAATACGTAATATAATCCATGAAGAATATCACTATCAAAATATAATCTACAGTGAATGAAGGATAAAATTGAATAATCAATGTAAACATAGATGTGTAATCAATAATTTTAAGGTATCCTTTCACTAGGTGTAGGAATTAAATAGAACATCCAACTATAAGCATGACTAGAAAGAGGAAATATTCAAAGGAATATTGTAAATCAATCCAAATCTTATCTTGATGATTGAATGAGTTAGTGATAATAATCCAAAAATTATTGGTATTACAATGAATCATATATGTGGTGATGTGGACCCTCCTATCTAGAGGAATCTAAATGTGGAAAAGATAGAAAACATGTCTCCTAGACATGTATAAATAGCCTATCGACCTCCATACCAAAATATTGTGTCTGTATGATACATCTAAAACTCATAAACTAGCTCTATCATAATAGGTAATGCATTAGAAATCGATAAAGAGTCTGTATTAATTAAAGCAAAGACTATAATAAATATTCCTCATTGCAGAATTATGGTACAATTAGAGGTATTAAAAACGGTACTACTGTCATGTGATGTCTAGAAACTTTAGGAGCATGGTTCTCACCACCTTACTGACACTTAGCTAGAATATTTAATAGAGTCATATATCTACATATTCCATTAATCAGACTCAGAAAATATTTGACAATGATAAAATTTTAAAATATTAGAATATGAAAGGTACATGCATTCCTATTTAAGACTCTCCCCTCTTCATACATTTAATTCCATGTTTAGGATTTTCAGAAGGCCAAGTTGATTAATTAATGATTCTATATAATTACCACTACTATGATTGGTTGGGAAGATTCATTTAATAGTTGAAAAAACATTTTAATTAACAATTTATGACACAATTTAACGAAAAAAATTTCCATTTAAATTTATAAAACAAGAGCTATTAAAAATGTCATTATGTGTACCCATATATATATATCAAGTTTTTATTAGTTTCATCTATAATATCCTAGGTATAAATTACTTATTTTTAAATTGAAAATGTGACTAACATAACTACATCTAGACCTTTATGATGGATAAATTAGATGGATCACCATGATGAATTTATTGAGTCACACAAAATTATTAAATTTAAATTATCATACATGTAATAGACACTGACTATTGTTTTAACCCATGTGACCAATGTTCCACGGCTCAAACATGCTACAACTGGTGAATTATGGTTCCATCATTACAATACATAGGAAAACACCATTTAGGTTGATACATAAAATTTAATTATTCCAATTGTATTATCCCTTCATGAAACATTAGTGTGACCCAAAATAAGACTATTATTTTTAATGAAACATGAAATATATAATTCACATTGTATATAAATGTGGAAATGAATAATTCATGATATTTAAATCCTTATATTTATATGATTCTGAATTAAACACTACCTCCTTTCCATACCTTGAAAAGAGTAATAATTAAATTCAAAATAATAATAATTGACAAAATGCATGGGCATCACCCAACTGTGAAATTAGTAGAAACATAATACGAATAATCCAGAACAATAATTCAAATCATAGGTAGTAAAAATATTCTCCCAAACATGGGATATATATTCCTAGATATAGGCGCGTTACCAAGTTCATGTACATCATAGTTTTATGTCTAACAACCCGATCAATTATAATAATAAATGAGCTATGGTACTAATTTGTAATGTCTCATACTTGACCCAGTAATAAGTAACTGAACCTTGTCAATCACATTGCCTCATGTGCACCTTCCCAAATTTTAGAGGTTATTGAATAGTGGTGAAGGTCTATCATGGTATGACACTCAAAAAAAGAATGAATTTAGTGACATTATTTCATATCGTCTCTCAATTTATATTTTGTAACGATTTTTCAGAAAATGTCTCTAATTTAATTATCATTTGTGAAATCGTCTATAAATTATCCACAATTATTAATAATGCCCCTAAATTATCCATTATTTTTGAAAAAGTCGCTAAATTAAACATGTTTAAAAAAATTTCGAAACTAGAAACAATTTAATGAAACATAGCTACAAATATATAAATTTATATTTTCAATTTCCCTTCATTGATATATATAAAATATTTAGATATATATATATATATATAATAAAATTATAAATTAAATATATATAAATATAGGCACATAAAACACAAACAGACACACACATATATATAAATATATAGACACATAATTTTATATTTAAAAACAAATATTAATAATCATATAGATATATAAATATATAAACACATATATTGTATATAGTATTTAATAAATCTTGTTTATTGAAATTGTCAATAAATTATTCATGTTTCCTGAAAAAGTCATAAAAAAGAAACATTTTGAGTAAAAATATTCAAATTAAGAGATTATTTAATAAAAAGTAGCCATATATATATATATACTACCAATTTCCGCACAATGATCAGAATATATATTTAGATATATATTTATTAATATGTATAAAATATATATATATATATATATTTGAACACACATAATCACCTATATACAGATATATAAATATATATATAATATAGATATTTAAATATATTAATATAATATAAAATATAAACATATTGATATAAAAAATATAATATAAAGCTGTATAAATAAAAATAAAAATAACACATAAAATATAATATATAACAAAAAATATAAATATATATGTATATATGTATATTTATATATTAATTATAAATATAAATTTAAATATACAATAAAACATTTAATATTCTAAAATATATAATTATATACACGCATACATATAAAAAAACATAAAATATTACAATAATAAACTCAGAACTATTATTGGTGAGTTGGGGTTGGATTTGAGTGTGTGGCACGAGGTGTTGTTTCGATCCTTGGTGGATGGTAGAATTCAATATTTGGGTTAAGGGTGGAGTATGGAAAATTTGGAGATAGTGGGAGTGTGTTTGATTTCACTAACATGGTACCTCTATTATGGGAATGAGTATGTGGAGTGAGCCTACATGGGTTTTGGAGGGGCACATGTTGGATCGTGGGTCATGTGTTATATTTATCACAACCGGTGGTATTGACTCCAAGGCGTTGGTGGGTAAGGAGTGTTCTCCCTATATATGTGGAGGGTACATGTAGTGGTGCGAGCTGTGGGGATCCTCATTATATGCCCAAAAATTTATACATATTTGTAAAAAAATTATTTGAAAAACATTTACATATGTTTTTCAGAAATTTAGAAAAATGAGGTGTGATTTACTGAAATTTCACAAAAATATTAGTACATGATTTTATATTAGATATGGAATTTTTGAAACATTCGTAAATTCAAGAGGATTAGTAACATTAATATATTAGTGATACAATATTTTTTAATTTTTTTCTCGAATTGTTTTTAAATAAATTTGTGATGATTTAAATATTTTATAATTCATAATAGCCATTGCTAATATAAATATTTTTTATTGTGGGGGGATTCTATACACTCATAATCAGATTAAAACAACATTGATATGATTGATAAATACGAGATACACAAAAATGAAAAACACATTATTGAATGTAAATCATCCAGACTAATGTAATACATAATCCAATAGAAGTGCCACAAAAAACCATTATTATTTCACGAACCAATACAAAAATGTATGAATTCATGGATGAAGGAACATATAAAAATATTTAAAAAAAAGAAAAAAAATAAATTATATGTCTAATATGATCACAACCTAGGGATTAGTCTCATTATCCCATGATCCAATGCTTTAAAAAATAAATCAGCAAAGACCATACATTTTCCATTTCACATAACTATATCCATAATGTCATTTTATGTACTAATCAATGAGTCAAAAATGGTGAGATATATAATTATTAGGCCACAATAATGGGTAATATAAATTTAAAGTATGTGAATATGAATATATTTGTTTGATGATATAAATATAAGAACAAGAATAAAAATTAATAAATAATAAATACATCATGATTCGAATCTACATGGGATGCTCAACTGATCATACCATATTGGGATAATGCCAGTATGGTTTGAATATGGGATGTGAATGATGTTATTTTAGAGACTTTATAAACAGTGTGTAAATGTTTTTTAATCCTAAAATATGTCCCATGGCGAAACAAAACAATCCTTGACATTTTAATAGAAATGTTGGATCCTTGTGGAATCAAGTAACCCATGACCTTAATATGTCAAGCCAAATAAAAAATATAAACCATGTAATATAGATAAGGTGTATGAGGGTAATATTAGGGGTGAACCCATGGAATTTAAAAAAAAATCTAACCAGGTATATAGAAAATATACATTTTACATCTGTGTTAATCCTTAATAGGAAACAAGGGATGAATCCAATGAGCCTCAAATATGAAGACATTGACTGAATCAGATGATTTTATCTGAGGAATTCGAATATATTGAGGTGAAACGTTGGATTTATTGACACAACGCTGATTTATACACATATATATAATACATATTAAAAATTCCATGGTGGGTATCTCCCTTGTAAAGAAGCCCACTAAATATTGGAGTTTTACTCTATGTGCTTATAAAATTCCCTCAGGAATCGAAGTCGGGATTAATTTTTACCACTCTAGTAAAAGAATGTGTTCCATAATGGTAATAGGGACTTTTTATTTAATTAAATACCCATGGTCCTTGTAGTAATATTGAAAATCAATTCTCACTATAGTATTCGAGTCTTAACATTTTCATTAGTCCTTAAAAAATAGATATATTTTAGGTCATAAAATTTATCATTTGATTTCAAAATATTATGAACCAAGATAAAAATTCATTCTAAATCATAAATGATTAGTTATCCATTTATATTAATCAAATAACATGAGGACGATGAATAGAACACTCCAATGGTTTTTTTGTTAATTCAATGTATGTGGGTGCATAGTTGTATGGATTTCACAAAAAAAAATTGATGGATCAAAGTGAGTTCATTAACCTCTAATAATAATAATAGGGTCCAATCATGAATCTAAATTCCAAATTAAACAAAAATATTTAAGGAAAATTGATTTTAGGGTAAAATCATGGGTGAAACCAATGCCCAAAAAAACAATTGTAGTAATAAATTGAGGATACATGGGGGAAAATTCATAGTGCACCATGATTATGGTGGTACGGAAGAACTCATCCATTTTCCACCATTAGTTTTTTTGAAATCTTTTGAAAAATGATAAATTGAAAAATAACATAAAAATATTGAATATTTTTCTCAACAAAATAGTACCAATAATAGAAAACTAAACCAAAAAAATATAAAAATTTATCAAAACATTTATAGGGTTAAATCCAACATTACATAGAACATTTTATTGGGAAATCAAACAAAGAATCTAAATAAATGTATAGGCATAATCCATGGGATAAATTTCTAATGTGGAATGGTCCATCTTGTGGTTAAAATGAAAAAAATCATTATGTTATAAATATATGGAGTTAAAATTGTTAAAATAACTAATTAAATTGAGTTTCATAGTTTTGCAACAAGGTTAGACAAACTGTGAGACATATGTGTGACATTAAATATCCATGTGTATTCCTTATATAAGCTTGATTAATAATGAGACTAAAAATGTATACACCATTAAAAATGTCTATACAAAAAATTTTGTAACATTTTCAGGGATGTGTGTCCTCAGAGCCACTTTATAATAAACCATGTTTCCTACTTTTGTGAACTGGATAACGATGTATGGTTTATTCAGTATCTATAGATAGGGCATAACTATTTAAACTAACAATGTATTTTTCTTATTTTGTCACAAAACATGGGGATCCCGGAACAAACAACTCCCGATACGGCCTCATTAACTTTTTAACCTCATTAGATATTTATAATTGACATAATTATAATAATTAAAATTAAATTATAAGCATCTATACCTTACAGGAAAACTATTATGTAACATTGAGTCTAAAAACATATATCTCATAGCGATGTACAGTTTATGTTGAGAAATATGAAAAAATATTTAGAAAAATATGATTATATTGTTCAACATGGGTTATCTCCATATTATATTTTTAAATTAATACTTATATGATTGGTATAAGAAGGATGTCAGTCGACATTGACACTAAATAACAATTATGAGATAAATTCATGAGCATATGATTCTCCCAATCCATTTAAAATCTATGCTAATGGGACTTTAAAAAATTTAATTACAATATTCCATGAATGAACTACATGAACATTAATTTGGTTGGAATTTATATATATCTAGTTCTAAAAATTAAAATTAAAATTATAAATTAAAATTTAGTTATGATTTTCCCATATAATTTTTAATTCAATGCCATCTATTGTTAGATCTAGTCATGAAATATTTTTCATAGATAAATCTATTTTTATAGGTTTTTCAATAATTCCCAAAATTTATTAGAATTAACATATATAATTTTGGTGAATAATAGAGTCTTTATTATTGATCAAGGATAGGAAAATTTATAAATAAATAAAATATTTTACTTTTGATATCAATTTGGAACCCCACATTATGAAAACCAAATAGGAGATTGATTTTTTTAGATACTGAGAATTGGATTCTTCTAATAAAATTAACAATAGAATATGATGATGGATATTCAAAACATTAATAGAGACATGAAAACTGAAAGAAATTGAATATTTCTTTTTCCATTTCACATAAATTAAAAGTTAATTTTTATGGGAATAAAAAATTAATGATTCACTGATAGTCTAATGATTTCTCTACCCATAAATGATAGAGAAGTAATATATGTGAGTCTTGAGGTATATTTTATGGGTATTTTATCGACAACACATATAGGGTTTTGGGAAAAGTATTTCTAATTACATTTCATTAGAGAAGAATATGGAGGGAGATTCATTATTCCCATAACTAGACTATATAAAATACAAATAACCAATTCATGATATATATTTATTTATTATTCTTGCAAAAAGATACATATAATCATAAATATAGTACTTATAATAATTTGATGTAACATACACAACTAAAAAAGAGTTTTGATTTCCCCAATGGATGATTGTGGGGGTTCAATTTCATATGAATTCATTGATATCAGGTACCCATTTTTGTTATTAAATGTAGATCCCCAAGGATCCCACATCCATAACTGTGTAAAAATATTCTTTCTAAATCTTGGTGTTTAGTTGGGATTTTGACCCAATGGAATATATGAACTCAAATTGGTAGTGAGAATTGGAGATTGGGATTATCAAACTATTTTAGGGAGTGTGATTTTTTATACTTCAGGAATATGTTATAGAGATAAAAAATGATCATGAACCTCTTCCTACCCATGATAAATAACAGTTCAATCTAAAATAATGACTATAGGTTACTAAAAATATCATGAAAAATGTTATAGTTAACAACACAACATGAAGAAATTAATAATAAATTAATAATAAATGGTTGTTAAAAATATATTAGAGGATAATGTAATATATTATAATTATATAAATTATTACATTATATTATAATATTAAATTCACAATTCTTATATACTATGTTATAGTTCTTATAAAACCTTGTAGACAAGATTAAAGGGTTTTTATTACATTCCAATTCTTTATTTGGATTTATTATCATTTATATTCAAATTATGGAGTCATGTAATCTATCTACCTAGGATCCCATATATTTTATTTTACTACATTTGTTTCTATGGTTTACCATTTTTATTTAGTTCAACTCTATTTATGTACTCTTAATATTAAAGAATGTTTTGTAAAGAAAATAATTATTTTTAATATTTTTATTAGAATTTTTTTCTTCCAAATCAGTGTTTTATTTTATATATTTTCATATTTATTTAATATTAACCTATTTTTGTAAAAATATAAATTTTTACCTAGGATTTATTTTTTATAAAATGTTACAAAATTAATATTGTATTCATATTCCAAATGATGAACTTTTAGCTTTTCATATAAAATGATAGGGGAATTTATTTTTAATAAAAAAAAGAATGAAGGACATTTCTGAACATCATGAATGACAAATTATTTGAATATTGTTTTATATGTTTCAATATTTTTTTTATGGCTTTTTTTTACATTTTTTTTAAATATTATATTTTAAAGAAATGATCGAAAAATTAAAATTGGAAATTCCTCAGTAAATACCCAAAGTGATTTATAATTTAAATTTCATTTATTATGATATCTATTATATATTTTATACATAAAAGGGGATATGATATTAGGATACCATGATTAGAAAATCCCTAGAAGGATAGTTGTTGTGATGATGATATGTTTAGGAAAACCATTTATTTCCAAAAAATATTTTATAGTGATTTATCAACATGTACATCAAACATTTTTATTTTCAATGAGTTAAACTATGATGAATTATTTTAATAAGTATTAAACATATTTGGATTCCATTGGTTATTATATTTTATGGATTATTTGTGATTTTTTAAAAAACATGGGAATGTATAATGATTATATAATGAGTAAACACAACATTGTATATTTTTCCAATGCATTTGGTAATGAGGGATATATTATGATATGATTTCGAATAAAATGGGTTTGAATCCTTCTCAATAGGTAAACATTTACATAATACTTGTGGATGGAGTGAAAAATGAAAAATAAATGATGGAATAATTATTAAACCAAATCCATTATGATAATCTAGGTAGTGTTCTTGGGTAGAGGAAATTATTTTCTATGATTATATGTATTCCAAAAACATTTTTGTTAATCAAATTTTATGATTCTAAGAATCATTTTATATGACTTATTTTAAATTAATATCTTATTAACATCGATGATTTATTCCATGACTCGTGATAATGATCCATGATTTGTTGGGTACTATTAAATATTATTATATTAATATTATTATACCTATATTATATTATTTTTAGGTTATCATTAAAATCTACATTGATATTATTACTGAGCATCTATGATTACTTTTTATCATATTTATGTTACTAGGTTTATAATGAAAATAATTGTATGTGATAGGTCTATGAAGGGTGATAGTTATAAACAACATATCAGAGATTAAACATATCTATTATGAACTTATTTTTTTGAATCTATGTCTGTTACGTTACTAAACCTATGTGATTCTAGTATGTAATATAATTTTATGTATATAGTTTTCATTTAATAATACTTTTTATTTATGTAAAAAAATTCAAGTAACTATACACCACATACTCTATACATTCACATAACTGTCAAGGACACACATATAAATGATACCCCCATAAAATTATTCTTAATAGAAGGCCTCATTGTAAATGATACTCTACTATACAAACCTCAACACATGGTATCAAAAACATGAACACACCACACATTCCATATATTATACCATAACCTCACAGCTCTAATGAATTTAAAAAAATTTAGTTAACCCCTATAATGAGATTCCCATTAATTTCATATGTATTTAGTTTAGTCAACCATAATCAGTTCCAAGCTTCACTAGGTTCTTCCACATTATCTCTAAACATGTACTCACAGTGTCCCTACTCATGACTAACACTAGACCGAGTATTCTTTTTACATGATATATGATTTGAAAAAACACCAACTCCAGGTTTTTAGGGAATATGATCTCTCTTTAGCCCATATTACCCATACATGGGAAAAAACATTACGAATATAAATTTTCATTCCTTTATCATTTATGATGATTCACATTCTTGGGATTTATAAACATAAATCCATTATCGGGTTATGATTATAAACACCTGATAAATTTCATATAATAATGTTTTATAAAACATTAATTTTCAATTAATCTCACATTTTATATTTCATTTCCATCCAAATGATCCATTCATATAACATATCAACCATGTTCATTGTAATTCTCTGACTCCATAATCTTGTATCTTGTACATTAATTTAGAACACTTGAATGGTTAGAGTGAATAAAATACTAATGGGATGATTTGTTTAATAGTTTTTGAAAACAATATTACATGCATGATACCCATATTATATAATAATAATAGAAAATAAATAAATGAACATAACAAAAAAATATTAAAAATTAATGAATGATTTCTTATTCACAACCTCTTGAATGGAATCATAATAAGGGTAATCTCTAATAGTCAGTATGGGTACATAATATGGATGAAATATTGAATTTATTAGAATTATAAACTTGGAAATGTAAATAAGTATTAAAAAATTCAATTCAAATAACTAGATATGGAATAATCAACATGGATATTCAAGAAACTAAGACACATGCCACATAATCAATTTAATGATAATATAATGCATCCATAGTTACGTCAAAGAAAACAAATTCTCAATAAATAAAAACAATGTATAAAAATGGGAGATGAGTAATTAAAAGTTCCCATGTTTCCTAGTTAAATAGTTAATATAACATCAATTACATTCATAGGAAATATTTTCATTTCAAGAAAAACACAATCAAATATAGCCAACTTTTTCATGTCATGCAACTACTGATGCATTGAAAAGTTATCTATAACCAATCACCACCTGTTTCATACCAATCCAAACAATTATCCATATATCGATTAATATCAACAATTAATAAACAATGTTCCATATCAAATATATGTATTCAATAAAATAAACGTATTTATTAAAAATTCCCCATTTCAACATATAATTTTAAGAGTTAGCAACTTATTTGAAATGAAATATAGTTTAAGATATAGTAACATCCATTCAATGATAATATGGATATTTAAGAAATATGTAATCTTCCATAAAAATAATCGTAAATATATTCACATTCCGAAAAGTACTTTTTAAAATAATAAAATAATGTGAGATTGAAAATGTACTCATTCAACACATTTTTATGAAAATTATTCTATAAACACTCCAAACTGTCCCAAACAACCTTGAAATATTGGAATCATAAACACCATGATGGAATAAAATTAAATTAATTATTTGAATACCAATCAATATAAAAGGATTCGGGATATAATATATCAAAATGTGAGGTAGATAATCCACATAAAAGAAGTATGTGGTGAATATAAAATTTTTCTCACATATGTTAAAAGTGAGACGAAAATGCCTTACCTTGGGTATAATTTTTCACATGATTATTTATATTCATGAATAATACTATTATGATAATAATTTTCATAAAATATTAAATATTTAATTATATTATTACCTTTACTTCCATTTTTTAATGTTATAACAAAATACATAAACATTTATTTCTATGTTAGGTGTTTTGACCAAATTCGGTTCATGTGTTAAAATCAAGATTGTTTTGTCAATTACTATCAAAGAGGTAATATTATAAAACATCAATAGAAGTTTAATAATGAAATAATTATAATTTTTATTACATAAATAATATTTTTATAATTAATAATGAATAATGGTTATAAATATGGACTGGATTTATAATCAAAGAGATAGTGAGTCATACATACGTGTGAGTTACATTCCAATTTTTATTGTGATTGTTATTGAATTTATATAAGTAACATTACATATTTATAAAATAATAATTATATCATAAATACATTTTTTATGATATATAATTATAATAATTTGATTTTATTTAAGAGGAGTCATAAAGCGTCGTGAAGGTGGTAATCTACAAGTCCACAAACACCATTTTATCCCTTTTTGCATGTTCAATGTGTAATATAGAAAATGATATTTTATATTTGTTGATAATTAATTATTTTATTAATTTAATTTATATGTCATTCATGTAACTTATTTTTATTTAAAACCATCCTAAATTCAGTTAATATAATGAGTGAACATATCACATCAATTTGAGGAGGTAATAGTGCAGACAAAATCAAATGTTGTTATCGTATTCACACAAATTAAGTGAACAAATATATGCATTATAATAAAATTATATAACCCTAATGTCATAATAAATATCTCATAAATAATATATTATTGGGTTTTTCATTATATTATACACCATGAGATATAGTGGTTTAAAAATCAATCGTCATTGTTTCATGAGATGGTAGTTTTCCCTATACAAACGATATTCTCATTACCCATTTGATGGATGTCTGTGAAATTTTAGGTCATACCCTCAATATAAAATATAAAATTATATTTATGATACTATTGTTATTATTTAAACATATTGTAATAATATTTGATAGGGGGATAATGGATATAGAATAATAGTTTCTGGGGAGTGTTATTGCCTCTTCTTGGGTAACTCCTTTTGAATTGCACCAAAGGGTTAATTGGATTGAATTATGTGCATAGTGAGTATACTATGAAGATGATAGGGGTGTTTTGATAATATATTAGTGGAGTTTTGTATATCCAATTTTATTTATATGTGTGATTAAGTGTGTGTTTTGAGTGGATTCTTATAGTTGTTCAGTAGTGGCATTCCTCTAATTTTTTTAAAAGGCAATTACACCCATGTTTTTCAAAATAAAAGGTGGATCCAATAGTGCTATATGTCCTAAAAATGAAGTATATGTTCTAAATATGTACATATAATGGATTTTTACATGGTAATAGTTCATTTTATCTCTTCTTCTCAATGATTTGTCATATTTAAAGAATAATTTTCTATTAATCGATGTAATTGATTGTAATCACTTTCACTAATCATTTTTCTCAAAAGGGTTAACATTAATAGAAATTATAAATTATTATGAATAAAGATATTTATTCGAATTTTTGAATTTCTAACCATATACATGGATGATTTAATTGAAATATAATCCCATAATCATGGAAATAATGTTAGTTATAATATAAATATGTTAAATAGGTTGATATGTTCTTTAACCACTATTAAAGATAAACTCTTTGAAATGACCTATATTTTATTATATTATATATTATTTATATAAATAAAATTCTAAAAGATCAAATATATAATTTATCCTTATAAATAAATTACATGAAAAAATATTTTTTTTAAATAAAAATATATATTTTGCATTATTCACAAGAAAATGAAACATCAACAAAAAATAATAAAAAATCATCGAAACCTAAATTTGAAGATTATATTTTAAAAAATAAATTTTATTTTTCCATACATATTTTAGTAAATATCAAAAATTCATATTTAATGTAGGTGTACCTATACAATGTTTTAAAACTATTATTATTAAAATATAGGCTTTATCTGTAAAATTTGGATTGTTCATATCTTATGCCAATAAATCATATTAGATGAATTTAAAAAATATTTGATTCAAAATATAATAATATATTTAATTAATATCATTCAATAGATGTATTTAGTTTTACTTATTAATATAAATATCCATTTGAACATAATAAATAACCTTTTATGAAATCATTCCATTTATAGTCATTTGGTTTCTATATTCATTTCAATTTAACAGGTAATCATTGAACACATCAAAAATATTTTCATAAGATAGTTAATAATATCCATAACAAATATTTTAATATCTAGGATCTATTTTTATATTGAATAATAACATTTTTAATAATTTATTATTTATTTGTTCGCCTATTTATTGTGTTGAAAATAAAATAACGAAGAAAGTCATTCTTACTTCTAACGCATATACTACTTAGTTTTGTGTGAATAACAAGATATATGATATTTTTATTTAAAAAATTAAATATATACTAATGTCTAATGACATTATAATCCTTTATATAATTATTGTTGTGTATCATTAGAACTGTTAAATAAATTGTCATTACTTTAGAATTTCAGGTTGTTAAATCCTACCCTTTATTAAATTGAATCATTCTAGTTTAAACATTATCTATTTAATCGAGGGTTCAATTTTTTAAAATATTATACTTTGAAATCACAAAAATAGGGGTTAATAACATATTTTATTTATGTGATATATATGGATATATGAAGGTCACATATCTTGGATCTCAATTTAAAGAACATAGATGGGAAATATAGACATGTACATGTAAGAAAATTTAACTATCATGTTCTCTTAAAGAGTGATAGAGAAAATGTTCAGATTATTTTTCCCAAATGTACATATCCAAGATGTGTGATTATTGGTATTTGATATATTCAAAAATAATTTAAATATTTAAATATTTTATAGTACCATTTTTTTTCAAGAGATGAGAAATTAATTAAAACTCTACAAATATAAGAAAATATACATTTAAATGAACACTATAAAATTTATTGATTATGACTTTAAATATTTTTTATATTATTTAATAGAAATTTTAACATCATATGATGAGGTAATACACTAAAAATTAAAACCACATATAGATGTAAACACTAACGACTTAATAATCATTTATGTTTTCCAAAATATTATGATCAAACACATTGGAAGGAAGCACAATGTATATCCAAAATGATCATATCATTATCATTCAATCATGATTAAGTAGAAAATTAGTAATAGTATATAGAATATTTGAACATCTCTATCATATATATTAAAATAACATTAATTACAATAAAAACATATTGAATAATGAATTATTCATTATCCCTTATGTAAGACAGATTTTATTGGATTTATTTAATAAATCCAAAAGTTTAGTAAAATACATAAATAATTCCATTAAACAATATTAGAAAAACCAATCAGTTCCAAGGTTGTTAGAACTATCCAATTTACATTATCCAAATTAATCACCTATTTATTCTAACATTATTATCTCAGCTTTAGAAACAAATTTAGGGTTATCTTTCCCTTAAACGAGTAATTTACAAAAGGTTTAATTTTATTCTTAAAAAAAATTCATCATAATATTCAATAAGTGATCTCAAATCACTAATTAAATAGTACTATATTATAATCATCCTATATTTCATAATTATAAGAATTGGTACATTATTGAAAAAAAACAAATTATAGAAACCATTATTCCAAACATAAGAACAATAATCAGGCATGGTTTTCAATGTGAGTAGAATAATCATGACCATGGTCTATTTTATAAATTTTGGGTATATTCATTTAATACAAGAAATAATGATTTTTTAGTATTTATTCTTATTATTGTATAAGCATTTCACCTCTGAATATGTTTTCTTTTTATTTAAATCTTGTACTTTGGGGACATTTTATCCATAGATATATAAAACACTAATTCTATTTAAGAATTTACAAGGGTGTTTATTACCAAAATTATAACTTGTGGGAATATAATTCTTTCCCATAATACCTTGATATATATTTATTCCTTCTACACTTTTCTTTTTATTAATTTTATTGAATCTACTGGACAAGGTAATTATTTACCTATCTTGTCATCATATGATATTATGTCCTCATATAACGATAGTTTTTTAGAGACTATTTATCTTTGAAATATTTTCCAAATATCATAAATGATATGATTCTTATTAGTATTTAGATAAAGTAAATTTTTATGGTTAACATTCCATATCATAGGATCCATTTATTAAGGAAAAATTATGATGAATTAGTTCATATCATTATAAAACATAATATATAATAAAAAATACATAACAGATGTTGGAAATTTAATTCATATTTTGTCAAGTTATAATAAACATGGTTTCATTGGTGATTTTTTTAGAGTCAAATCCTCTAAAATGGTATTTAATGAAAATGGGAAATACCATATAAATATTCACCAAGCGTTTCATTCCATTTCCACAGTAAGGCCCATTGTCAGGTACCAGTTTACATAAAGATGAACATGAAATACATTTCTAATGTGTTACCTAAATATTCATCTTTTACAGAACAATGTCAATGTGTAGTATCTTGATATGGATAGATATCTAAGAACACCAAAATAATCTCTAGATGACCAAAAGTATTATATTTATTATATATGTATCCTAAAATATATCTAAGGGTTATGTTCCCCAATCTATGATATATTACTATAGTATCCTATATTTCTAATAATATTCATATAATACCAACTCTAACACCCTCATAGTAGAATCCACGAGTCGATGCATTACATCATTACATTACCATGAATACAAGGAAACCAATGCTGGAGGAAAAATCAATTTTGTTTTTTTTGGAAAACCAGATAACATACATGAAACCCATAATACATTGGGAAGATAAAAAATGAAACATGATACATAAAAAATGAAATGAATTGAATCCTTTAACGATTATTCAATGATTTTGATTTCCTTGGATGACCTTATTTATGATCTTTGTTGGTTCTCACTTACCCTTAAAGTGATATTAATTTAAAAAATCAAAAAAAAAGTTATGGTTAAAAATTTGTTAGTATAGAATAAAAAAAATTATATGAATTATAAACAACATAGTTTATATACCTGTTTAAAAAATCCATTTAAGTAAATAGATAATCCATAATCAGGAGAGAAATGTAATAAACTATGAAATATAGCACCATATTTTAAATGGTATATGGTTATGGAAATATTAATATAACATTCATGAGAATGTTGGTATTTATAACATATATAAATTAAGATAAAAATGATCATAAAGACAGTTATGTTTTCAAGATATGCTTAAAATCCTAAAATAAAATTATATTACAATGGAAAAAATTAAAATATTTCTTGTGGAAAATAATCATTAAATTTTCTAATGTGGGCATTAAAATATTGAAACATTGAATAAGAAACCCCATGATGGAATTAAATTAAATTAATTTATACTATACCATGATGATATAAGGAATCATTATATAAAATATAAAAAGGTAAATACATATACAATGCATAAGAATTAAATGGTAAATATGACATTTTATCTCATGGGTGTAAGAAGTGAGACCAAAATCCATTATCTTGAGTTTGACAAGTGAAAAGTGTTATTTTATTTTTTATCAATAAAATTTTGTCAAATATTTTATTGTTTCAGATACTTGATAATGTTTATTATTACTTTTACATCACATATAACAATGTTTTATAAGACGACGTGATATGTTCATTAGAGAATGATCATTATATCATAAATACAAATAATTTAATCATATATAGTTATATATGTAATTCTTGTCATGTAATGGGAATCACATCGCACCAAAGTGGTGTAATCAAAATGTCCATGAAATTCATCATCAACATTTTAGTGTCTGGAATGAGTAATAACGAAAAATAATAATATTATATTAACATAAAGCTAATCTTTTAATGAATATCATATATATTTCATTCATGAAACATATTTTTAGTTAACTCCATCCTTAATATATTCCATTTTATGTGTGAACATATCACATTGTTTTGATGAGGCAATAGTCCAAACATCCACAAACTATTTTATCATATTTTCAGAAATTGATGGAATAAAGGTATGTGATATATAAAAATTGAATAATAATAAATAAATTGTAAGTTTTGGATAAATGATATATACATTGGGTTTCCACCATTATTTCGACCATGAGACGTAGTAAAGGAACAAATGATCAATCACTATTTAACGAGGAAGTAGTTCGTTGTACATGAACGAAAACTTCATCACATATTTGATGAAATTTAATAAATGTGTAAGATAAACCATTAATATAAAAACATATCATTATATATTTGATACTTATTTTATTATTTAATAATCTATTAACTATATTTTGTGGGTTTATATAGAAATTAATCAATTTGAGCATGAGGAAGTATGTTATAATTTCTTTACATAATTGATTTGGTTTGCATTGAAGGGATTCCATGGATGTATTTATATAAAAGTTGATTCTTATTGGATTACGTGAGGTATTTATTTATAATAATTTATCATATTTTTTGTGATTATAGAGTATTGTTCTCTGTCAATATGTTAGAGGGGTGAGTGTCTATTTATAGTGGAGGAGTAGTGGAGTTTTTGTGAAGGTTTTAAAATGGAATTCGACCAACGTTTTTACTCATGAATGTGGATTAAATAATAGTCCAAATATGATATAAGTGATTATAGGGTACATATATGGAATTGAATGGATTATGTACATGTTTCTAGGTCATTTAGGCTCTTATGATTAATGTTTTGTCCATTATTATGAATGTTTTCCTCATAATCAAGTTAATTAATTTTAATAAATTTTATTAATATATTTGGCCAAAAATAAAGAATAATGTATTATAAAATTTATATTATAATTATTAATTTTATTTAATATTTTTTCTTATTTATACTCAAATAATTCAATGAAATTAATTTAAATATAATCTTGTAGATGAGATGACAATGCAGGTTTTTAATGTAAATATGTTCAAATGTTAGCTATTTTTTTATGTTCAACATCAAATATAAGTTTATTCAAATGACTTTTATATTATTACTTTATTTATATATTATCTACTTATAAATTAAAACTGATAAATTTATTATATAAAAATCATTTGAATCAATTTCACTTTGAAGTTGGACATAAAATCATAGCAAACATTTCAACATATTTACAATAAAATACTGCATTGTCATCTCATTAAAATAGATAAATTTATAATATAATCTTATAAAAAAATTAAATGAAAAAGCTATTTTGAATTAAAATTACTATTTATCACTATTCATCATTAAAATGAATCCTCATAAAAAATTAAAAAAAATCACCATAAAAAAATTCGTTCTTTTTATTTTAAAAAATTAATTTTTATTGACATAAAAAATATATTAAAATTTTAACATTCATATTATATTTAGGTGAACCATTAAAAGAAGGTAAAATTTCCTTTATAAAAATAAATGTTTTATGTGTTAAATTTTGTTTTTTCTTATCTTATTATTATAAATCCAATTAGAGGAATGTGAAAATCATTTTATTGAATATATAATACTTATATATGATAATTATGATTCACTAAAATTAATTGATTTATTTTACTAAATAAATCAAATTTATCATAGGCAATTCTTATTTTATAAAATCATTCACACAATATTTTTTTGGTTTCTATATTCATTTAATTTTAATAGATATCCATTGAATACAAAAATATAATTTCAAAAGTTACTTAATCTATTCATACCTATTATAATAAATCTAATATAATGATTATTATTTTTATATATTATACGGGTTTATTATGAGTCTAAGAACTGAGACGTTGTGCAGTTCTAAGGCACAGTGTGCCCAGAAAAAATGTTTGAAAAATATTAAAATATTATATAGCATGCACATTATGATTTCCTAAAATGGAATAATAACATTGAAATAGATTTATGGATTAGACATATTAGGGTAACATTGTGTTTTAAATAGTGGTTTTACCCTAGCAATGACCTAACATTGGTGGGCACCAGTCGATTGTGGAATGGTGTCATGGCTGCTTAAATGAATAAAATAAATTAAGACAATTTATTTAATTTTGAAGACCAGCAGACACATATGTTATCTATATTAATTAATCCTTATGTCAATAATATTGGTTTTACCTCATAACTATAGAATTCTCTAGAGTTTTTTTGGAGGAACCTAATGAGAGTCCTCCTGATGAATAATGAGATCTCAATGTGATGATCGGTGCACACCAATTATGGAAAATTTCACCAAAGATATGGATATAGAAAATTATATGTATCAATGAGATTTCTGAATCTATATGGGGATATTAGGTTATTTATTTCCATGTTCATGAGTTATATGATGAATGTAGACGAATCCACAAATAGATTAGCCTTTAGATTGGATGTTTTTTAGGGATGGCTTATTTATTGGGATTTATTTAGATATAATTCATTATTATTATTTGTATTCATTTATAGTTATAATAGTCAGAAAACATTATCTACACAATCATTGATTGAGGTTCTTCCCTCTTTATTTTTTTTGTTTTCTCCGATGATTTTTTTTATTCATCACACATTCTTTACTCTTCCCCACACCCTGGAACCCAAACAATAATTGATCATTTTGGCTTTTATTCATTACACAATGATCTTAAAATGTTGATCTTGAATTTAGATCCCTTGATCGAGGTTAAATGATGGGTGCGATGGTGAATCGAATGGTTTTTTCTTTCAAATCACAGTTTTCATTGGAAAGTAATAATGGCTACAATTCTATTTTATGAGCCGATTAAAGGCATGAATCCCATCAATTCAATTCTAGTGTGGAATAAAATTTGATTTAGAGAATATTGATGAAATAATCACTTAAATTTGACCTGTATGATTTCATCCAAGAGAGGGATGAAGAATAATAGTTTCTAGAAATCCAAATACACATGACATGTAGTCATTGACTAAACGGAATTTTCCCCCGTGAATGTTTTCAGTGTATACCATGGGAGGTACATAGACACAGGGTGGAGTACACAGGTTGCATTAAAATCGTCTACTCCCCACATGACATATCTTGGAAAAGGTCCATGTGCTAAACCATTTTCTAGTATATGGGTTGGGACACACAGGTGGACATCATTTATTGGAACACAATAGGAGTACATGGATGAACCCTAGATATATAGAAAAGGTGTTTATCTTACCCTTAAATTCCATGAATAATTCTTTTACACAACATGATGAAAATGACATAATGCATTGTACATGGGATATACTAGGGTTCAAGGGACATAATGTTTTACCCTAATACATGTTGTGAATCCCTTTCTTAAAGACACGACTTTCTTGTACTCCCTATCATGAATATATTTGTTTAGGGGTTTTTCCCTTTATGATTTCCCTAATGGTTGGTATGAATTGTATCATACTCTTAGGACTATAGTCCCTTTAGAAGTACATCCTATATAGAGTTGTTGGAATCTCATGAAATTCCAGGATTAGAATCATCTATTCAAAATTTGTTCCCAAGATGGATTACTCTTTATCAATGTAACCAACACTAAGCGAGAACCGATCCTCTATAAAGCAGGATAATCCATATTGAGTTTTGTAATCAACCCAGAATCTGGAAATGATCCTTGTATTCTATATAATATATTAATATTATTATCAATATATATTTCTCATAGAGAGAAAAAAATAGAGGAACCTCTTAGATGAAGGAAATCAGGGTTGTCTGATTTGGGAGTTTTCTTTACAATATGGGTGATTTGTGTTATCATTAAGCAGAATTTATATTATTGTTATATAATGGTGGTGGCATACCTCTATACTTTGTTAATTTTATTTATGAGATCTATTTATTTTTGTTATATTTTCTCAACACATATACCTATGTAGAGATGAATATAATTTCCTTTGGTGTATTTTTTTATTGTGTCGGGGTGTCGTACTAAGTATTTATATTCTCACCCTGGGATGGGATTTTCTCACACGTTTTCTGTCTTTTGTAGATGAAAATCCTTTTTAAAGAGTCATAGGTAGACAAGGACCAGATGGTTCTTACCGAAACAAGAAACACCATGTTTTCTTCCAATGGATTTCATAATGTTGTCCTAGTGCCTTTTTATACTGGTTGGACATGTGTTGTAGACTCATTTTGTTGTGCTTGTTTTTTCTTATTTTAACATACAACACATCGTATCAGTATCTAATTGTGGGATATCGTTTTATGCATGAATTCTTTGCGTATAGGTTTTTCCATTTCATTATATTTTGTTCATTGATATGTGTGTGTGTGTGTGTTTATATAGGTATATATGAAATGTCTCCCATGTAAGTGATATGACTACTCGGTGCTATTCACCACCACCTAGCCTATTTGAGATGGGTTTTGTGAGTCTCAACATGGACCCCACTAGGATAGGTCATTCAAAAATAAAATTAATAGAACTGTTATATCTTATTATATTAAATTAATGTATTTTCTATAATATATTTTTTTTATGAAATACTCACCCATGGGTGTAACACCAAATACCAAAGAATCATTTTTTCATTTAGCACAAGATAACTAAGTGTTGAGTGAATTGCAAGATATAGAACATATTTATTTAAATATAAAATATATCCTAAATTAATAGGACATTATAATTCTTTTATATTCTTGGTGTTTTATGACAAACAACCAATTAACTAAAAAGTTCATAGAGTATACTATTTTTTTGTTATATTCACTATCATCCCAAAACTAAATAGACATATAAAATATCTAATGACTACTAAATTTTAGATATTCCTAATTATTGATTAAATAGGGATATAATCACATAAAATAGAGGAATACTAATTATATGTATTTGAATTGAACTATATTTATAATGTATTTAAATATAAAATTTCACATACATTTTAACATACGTTTATCGTTCATTTGATCGACAATATATAAGGTTATCATGTTTCCAAGGCTTCATTAAATATTATGTCATTCACATGATATGAGTGTAAAAACCTTATAGTATGTATCCTGAAACCGTATTTAATCCATATAATCATCAAATCAACTTATATAAACATGTACTGCATGTTATTATCCCCAAAATTTGTCATATAAGATTCCACTATAACCATATATGGAAAACAACATATATATTGATGAAAAAATATAAAATTCCATCAAATTTATTACCTATAAACAATGTACCATAGTAATAATTAAATAATATGTTTATACTCAGTAAAACATAGAGAAACTAAAATACATAACACAATAATCATTCAATCAATATCAAAAACCCATGTCCCGAGATTGATGAATGCCATGTAAATCCCCACATTCCTGAAAATATGCATGGTCATAAATTTACACTCTTTATATAATGATCAATGATTATGAATACCTTTAACCAAAATCATCACAAACCATGTGTCTCACCCATGGTAGAAAAATAATTCAACTGTAATAAGGAAATTAATAAACAATAAATCATATCCGTGGAAACATTTTCTCCCCCATTCATGTGTTAATCAATTCCAACAATGTGATCATCACAATGTTTCAACAAAGAAAAATTCTATTATATACCTTTCCTAAATTGTATTCAATGATAAATAAAATATATGATACCATTTTTTTAAACCTCAGCCTAGAATAAACATACACATTTATTGGGGTTGTGTACCACATGGCTGGAAGCATCCCCCCATATAGTAAAAGGAATTTGGCTAGTGGTGGGGGTATGTGAGTATTCTATAAGGGTTAATATTCCCTCATTATAAGAATATATTTAAAAATAGATAAAATAGAAAACATATAAAACCCAAAAATAATCCAACCATATAAGAAATGAAAATTATCCAATTAATATAGTGTCAAAAATCCTTATCAATGAGAAATTACATAAATTTTTTAACTGGACCACAATTGTAATATAACATAAAAAATAAATAAATAATCATTAAACTCATCCATAAAATTGTCATGAGTTAGAAATGTTCTTGATATTTACATTTATAGTTATCGATGGAAAATATAACTATTCTATATCAATATGTGCTCTCCTAAACTAGACTATGTAAGGAAAATTCTCTTCATCATATGTATCGAAGTTGTATAAAATTCAGATCAATATGCGAATAATATTTATTAGGCCACTAACGTTAGTGTCCCTAAAATGTATAGTTCATAAAATAGTATAGGATGACATCCTATATATTAATCCTTTTAAATTATGTACACTAAAAACTTAAAACATTAATATAAAAAATAAAAATATTGTAAAAACCCACTTATAATCACTTTATTCAATGAAAATCTACATCATTATCTACTCACCTCATCAATTTCCATTGATTATTTGATCATGTAACACATCACAAATGGACTACATCCATGGTGTACTACCAAATAATCATTGGGAATACATAACTTAGGGAACCCACATGGTTCAATGGGGAATTCTATCTACAAAAATACCAATTAAAATATAAGGGGTGGGTGACAATAGACAGTCAACAAATATGATATACCATTTTTAAGTCATGGTAAAATCCTTGACATTCAGCTGATTGTCCAAATGTGAACCCCCAATTTCTTTCTAAGGCATTACACGAAACAAAATAAGGGTGAATTTATAGAGATCATCCTGAGGAATTCCCCAAGGTAACATGGATTATATCATAAAAATAATATTTTGAATTCAATAATATATACATTACATATATACATTGGGATCTACAATAAGAAATTAAAAAAATGAAATTATATATAATCCAACATCTCCCTAAATGCATTTGATTAAATTAAAACTCTATGAATTCACAGGTTGAATCTGACCATAGAATTCATGTGAGTCATTGAGTCGAAGATGAGGCTCTCTCACTGAATTTCACACATTTTTAGTTCAATATAATCCCCAAGGAATGCTTCCAAGGAATTATAACCAATCATTATATCATGAAAATTAATTTAATAAAAAATTATTTTTCAAGAATAAATTTTAATTATGGAATCATTCAATTAAATAAAATACATGTTCATCTTCAAAGACCATTACAAATAATTATAAATCAAAATCTATTCCATTTATTGAATTAAATTTTATTTTATAATTATGTTAACATTTTACATTTGACAAAATTATATAGCTCATTACAATATTCCATCTAACTTTTAAATTTCATGGATCATTTCATTAAAATGGGGTTCAATATATTAAAAATATGTTTATAAAATTTATGTTCCAATTCCATTCAAATAGAAATTTTTCTGAATTTCGTTATTTAAAGTATTAATGTACTTCAAAAAATCACTTCATAATAATTTCAATTATATGTTCCCCCATTAATTTAATTCAAATCCACCTTTGAAAAAATAATTAAAATTTAATAAGATAATTATCATATCTCTCCAATTAGACATATAAATTACTATATAATTGTATATTTATTGTTATTATAATGTTTTCATGAACTGGATTAGTTGATATTTTGAAGGGAGTCCCCATGCTAGCCTCCAATAGTATAGGGACTAGATAGTAGTGCTGAGAAGGAATATAACTTATATGAGAGGCCATGTCTTTAGTACATATACCAACACAATTGCCTCCAAGAAAATACAATGATGATGTTTAGAAGAAACTAAAAACCCATGCATGCATATGTTTAGATCCCACAAACAGTGTATGACACGATGTATAGGTAACTAATCATGTTAGAATATCATCCCTTCACAGATATTTGCAATAGAATTCAAAAATGAAAATTAAGGGACCGTTGTTTGAATATTGTATGAAAACGTCTCAGTATGTCCCATCTCACTATCTAATGTCTAGTACAGGTCCATCATAGACCCTATGAAAGGGTTGATGGTAAACAATATAACCTAAACCTACAAGAAATTCATGTTCATGGCTGAAAATAACAATACCTATTGGGAAACCCCAAAACCAAAGATCATAAATGAAATAAAAATAAAATCATATCTACATAGGTTTATATATACATAAAATATAACAATAATATCTAGAAATACTAAATAAATACACATATCAATAATGTATGTAAAAACTGTAATATATCATGATAGGATTCCTGCAAGAATATTCCACAAATCACTCATCTGGTATATAACACTCGTCGGTATAATAACATTGATTAGGTATGAAGTGATACGATAGATATATGAAGATAACTCCCAAACACATAAGGGGAAAACAAATAATTCAAATGAGATTAAACCACTATTTATAAGATTGATTCCCACATAATGTTGATCCAAATGAAACTTATAAATCCACTTAAGGAACAGTGAAAAAAAGGCAATCTCACTCTGAGCCTCATGGAGGGATTCCAACGACTCTGTTCAAGAAGTTCATCTAATGGGATCATAGTCATAGGTGAATGATATGATTACATATTATTTTTTTGGGAATTGATATAAGGAACATTCAAAAATTAAAAATGAAAAACATATGGAGAACAAGTTCTCAATTCAATGTATAAAATACTACACGATTTTCAGAAGGGGTTATACACATTGTAAATTAACAATAGGTCATCCCCTTGTAAATGTAATGTGTATCATTCCCATGTCCATGAATAAGTTAAAAATATATAGGATTCAAAAATATTTTTTATATATCATAGTACTTGGCTTTAGCTCGTGTACATGTGCCAGTGTAGTAGTTTTGGGCCTTTGTGTTTGTGGGGGAGTAAACAGTGTGATTCAACCCGTCTACTACAACCCTTATTTGTTTACCATCTAAGGTAAACACCAATTCAATTGGGGGGGATCAAAAAATGTTTGATAGTGTCACATTCTAAGTGATATTTAAATCCTACCTGAATCATTATCATCTAGTGATGGGGACCACATGATGTGTATATTTATATTTTGTGATCTCCTTGATAGAAAAGCATACATTAATCCATTTGAGTCAGGAAATAACCTAATCAATATGATACGAGCATTCAATCTGCTCATATAACACCATCATCATTATACATTATTATGCACTGAGGATAAATAAATTAGGTATATTTACCATCTAATTCCCTGATGTCTCCATCATCACCAAATTGTTGTATCATACAGATTCCATCTCTATGATTTTATATTGTTACGTCATGATATTGGTATGAAATGATTGATTAATCATGATATGTCGAACCACGGACCAAATGAAAAATTACCTTTGTGAAATTTAGTACTAAATGAGACCAAAACATTGAAAAAATTAGAGCAAAAATCCGAGAACTATGTTCATGCTTATATTGATATTTTTTTGGAATAACAGTAATGCGATAATCATAATAGAGTAATTCACCTAAACTCACCACACAAAAAACTCATCCACACATTCACATGACTTAAAGATCAATTCATTAGACAATTGATATGTGTTCATCATAAAAATCAATAATAGGAATGCAAAAAAATAAAAAACCACCATCCCTTGATTTGGATCAAAAGATGATGAAGAATATTGTAGTGTCCTTATCATTTGTGATATCCTTCAGTTTCGTTATACCTCAACGTCAAATTGACTATATGGTTATCATTCACCATTTTGATTCTAATGTCTCTAATGGAACCCATCTAATCATAGGATAATACATCTAGACCCAATATTCTTCCAAAATAGTGTAATTAATAAAATTTAGTTAGTTTGTCGTGTCACTACATCAATGGAATGATTAAAATAATTTATTTTATTATTTTTGTCATTTTTTTCCAATGATAAATTTTCATCAAACACATCACTCTATCCAATTTTATGTTTCAATGAGGGTAAAAAATGAATTATTAACAAAATGGATCACTATGACATCTGATTCTTGTCTTCGTTGACTTGTTATATCATTTTTTGGGATAACTTTTCATGCATGGTGATTAAAATATTTAATATATATCAATCAATTATTCTAGGAACACTGGGCATTGGATTTGCAAACAGTCAAAGTGCCAAGACTAAAAACTAATCGATACAACATTAAAAAGTAATACATGAAAATGTTGAGACAATAAATTATTTCCACAATGTGTGTTTACATCAAAAAATCCAAAACAATGTATATAGAAAGTGAAGTGGGTATTAAGGATGAATCTAAGCTTCTTGATCCCTTGTTATCTCTTCTATATTTTCATGCTACCCCAAGACCCACAATAAATTATTCAATATTCCATGAATGATACACATCTACCAATCCACTATTTGTAGTAGGTACTCAACAATATTACCAAAGTCGCCAAATTCCAGCATATCTATGTCAATAATGTGCAGTGATTCTTGCACGTACCACCACATCTATGTCATGAGGAAGTCGTCGGGTACCTATTGTAACTAAGAAGGTTTAACTAATTGATATTCCACCTCTCCAACTCAATTATGTATTTCTAATTTTCCAATGAATCTTTGATACGGAATGACACATAGTACAAATCTCTATATTCCATGCTGAGGTGAAAACCAAAAGAACACATTGTTTCCAACCTTAAACTCCAACTACATTATTTTTCCATAAAAAGATAACCTATAATGATTAAGTGTATTCTTCATCCTCTATTGGATGACATGATCATTTGTGGGTGTTTGATACACCAGGTCCTGTCTCATGAGTTCCAACTATCCTAGTACAGTCTAAAAAAGTGGTGAACTACAAGATATACCATTCAAAGCCATGAATGGTTCTATATTGATGGTTGAATGATAGTTGTTATTAATGTTTATCCACCCAAAATTTTCATATATATGACATGATATCAGGTATCATGGCCTCTAAAACCACTATGGTCATCTCACTCTACCCCTCAGTTTTCGGGTGGAATGTTTTGTTCAAGTGTAGATGAGTCCCAAAAGCATTATGTAATCAATTCAAAAACCATGATGTGATTTGAGAATCACGTATAAAAATGATCATCAGTGGAACTTCATGGGGTTCGACTATCTCATACACATAATATAATCTCATTCCCTTTAATGAAATCTCCTCTAATATCCCTAGTAAGTGGGATGACATGGTGAGTAGGTATATTATCACCCAGATGGAATCAAGTCCCCTAGGAATATATGGTAAGAATATCCCAGAGTCCATGGATATATCATCCCACATCCAATCTATCCCCTTAATGGGTTGAGATAAATCAATTGTAACATCGTTCTCATCCATCATGAAAGACAAGTAAGGCATGAAGAGAAAACAATTGAAACACCCTTCCTCATCTCTACCTAAAAAAACTAATGTTAGTGGCTATAGAACATATTTTGCATAAATAGATGTACCTATAATGGAGATGTATGAAACACTCTCAGAACTTCCATCCTCAATATCAATGGTATGATCCTTCATCATTTGAATGAACATTATTGTCCCCTTCATCTGAAAACCCATTGGGAGCATATCCAGTAAATATCTGAGTATGTAGTATCACAAAGCATGTATCCTCTAGTTGTAACTACCTAAAAAGCTTTAATAAGTATGTCTTATATGCCTTAACAAGATGTTTGATCTTTCTTCTCCATCCAAAAAATATAACTAAATGATGGTAACTGCTTTTATTTCTCATTCAACAACTACAATAGGATATCCTACTAATAGATAATTCAACCACATTCTCTAGCCCATATGTATACACAATTTAGAAGTCATTGTCCAGGAAGAACATTACCAATCAGCTTTGTCTCATATGAAGATCATTATCTAAGAAGATATACATGAGACTAATGTCATCATAATTAATGATTAATATCTCTCCCATTAGGTGGTGTCCTACATATATAGTGTGAATACTATAGTCAATAACTCAATATCATGGGAAATGCTGATCTTCTCATTTAGTCTCAATTGACATGAACCATATACAGTCACTAGCTGCCTCTACATTAGAATAAAACCAAGATTGGATCATGATGCATCAAAGAACAATAAATTATAGACCCGTACAATTGCAATCTCAAGATGGGAGTACATGTCAATCTCTACCTAATTTTCTGAAATGCCTACTAGAGCATCTTATTTTACTTTAAATGAATTCCATTTATTTTCAAATATTTCATGGGTGATTATGTCCGAGAAAAATCCGGAATGGATATCCCGTAATAGACTAAAAACCCATGGAATCATGAACCTTGTTAATTCTCTAGGGTGGCTCTTGATCTATAACTACATAGACCATTTCTCGATACACTTCCACACCATCCACTGAGATATGATTTCAAATAAATTAGACTACATATGTCCTAAAATGGTACATAGTGTGATTCTCATATTTTTTGTGCTCTGATTGTATATCAAGTACCATCGTTAAGTGCACTGTGTGATCATTCTTGGATCAAATGTACCTTAGGATATCAGTAATGAATGCAATGAAGTAATTTTTTATTAATAGATGAATTATTTGGTTCATTGTACCCATTAGAACAGTAGGTGAATTCATCACACCCAATCCCATCAACATGTACTCAAATTCACTATATCAATAGCTGAATGATGTCATCGATATATAATCATCTCTTAATCATAGTTCGGGATCGTATGACATAATGTAAATCATTGAGAACCATCATTCCATTTTCAACTAGTCAATGAAATCAGTTTTCCAAGGTAGTGGATAATTGTTCATAATGTTCACCTTATTCAAGTGTATTAGTTCACACACAACCTCATGCCCATGTCTGCATTATTAGAACACATCAGATGGATACCGAAGGGGAAACATTGGGTGTAATGAATCCATTTTGTTTCGATCCTCACAACTACTCCCTCATCTTTTGATTCTCTGTGCGAGGCATATGGTATGTTAGTGTAGATGTTAGTGTCTTCCCAAATTTCATATTAATCCATAAGTCTATCTCACAGTGGGAAGGTAATCATTGAACATCCTATGGGAATACTTCCTCATACATTTCCACCATTTAACAAAACTATAAACTTATAAAACCCACTAAACCAAGGGTTAAGGTATCAAAATAATGAAAAAAAAATTACACCAAACAATTAATGATTCTCTCCAAAACAATTAGATTTGTTTTCACTAAAAAAATATTACATCGATTAGATAATACTAACACAATGCATCCCTTTCCTAAATCAGTCAATATGGGAATGAATATTGGATAAAAGATCCACACTATGAATTATGTAACAATTCATCAACGATGATACCCATATATTCTAAAGGATCTCCCTACACTAAGAGTTAGCTCACACTATTGACATAAGTGCATGTTCAATGAATCATCTGTAGTGGGTGTTCAATTTTCAGGTTTGAAGCTATGGTTTGAAATAGAATATTAATTTCTATTTCATGGTATGTGGAAAGAAAATAATTTCTTGAAGTGTTTTCTATAAGTTTTAAATCGATGGTATAAATGACTTATATCATTCCTCAAATTATTATTGAAGCATATAGGTAAAATGCTTCAATCTTCTCCAAGTTTATCCACCCTTATCTTGTAGCTTCTAGAGCCTAGTAAGAACATCTTGAGGATGGTGGTGTTAATAAGTCAATGTGTCTACATCCTCTAGATGAACACCCAGATCCTCTGTCACTTCCTCCACCCTGGGGACCGATCTTCTCTTACCATTTCCAATACCTTAGTGGCCCATACATTGTCTCTTTGTATGATATATGGATTTTCATAAAACATCATGATTTATGTACCCTTATTTCACAAGAGAAGCACCACCACACACTGGGATGAATAGACCCATTGTTTGAGCCCTGAATTTTAGATCATACATCCCGATAACCCCACATAAAACATCTCACAAGTACATGTCCATAGAGAGTAATGTCAGAACCCTACATCTGAGTTCTCCTATCCTTTTTCCCTCCACTAGAAACCACTAGTGGTGTATGATCATTCAACAAACTATCAACCCCAACAGATCATTCTAGAACCCCTAAATATTTAGGAATACATAGAGAGATATAATTTCCAAGTATCAATATATAATGATATTAAAAAAATGATTGAATGCAAAATAATTAGTCTTGAATGATATCTATTTATTACCAGGATAGTTTTTTAATCCTCAATGAATACTGACATATTGTTGTGATTCCCTACTAAATATTCATAATATCTTGGATACATATAACATGTGGTGTAGGTTGAGAGAACTCCTCTATAATGAGACACTAAAACTAGGACCATTGTAGATTTATTTCATCATCATAATGGGTATATAAACCCTACCATCACATTATTGATACATTAAATAGGCTCACCCCCAGTACTACGATCTAATATTATGTTTTCATTCCCACATAGAAAACATGGGTCACCACCTCATTTTAGTCATTAGCAACATGTGGGGTAGGAACACCATATTACCTCAGGGTTCTAAATCTAGAAAACTCAGGAAGCATGCTCATCTTATACACCTATTACTCTTGTAGTGTGGGTACCTCATATTTCTCCACTAGAGGCAGTATAAATGGTGCACCACCTAGATGTAACACCACATGAACATGTCCATCTATCAATCCATCATGATTGAGGGGGTCATCCTCATGATCATATTGCTGAATCCTTGATAATATACACCATATAGGAATCATGAAAGAAACATTATATACCCTAGATAATGAGTATATATGGAGAGTTTACTCAATAAGAAAATGAATACCACAACCCATTCCTAAATGATTTAGGAACCATTATCTTCAGTGATAGTAATGTTCTCTTGTACCAAGTTAGAAATTTGTCGATCAGAGTCCCGTTGTATGGATACATTATCCACCATAGAAAAACATCATTCCCAGTCCTAAAAGCCGATCCCATGACACATAACAGAATTTCACCAGACATATCTCATATAATCTTTGTCCTATGGTAGAACGTATCACACTAATATGACTATGTCATGACCCATCCAAATGTGTCCCATTCCACAACTCCCCAATCCCACCTCTAAAATTCTATGGGATTTGGGATAGACATGAATAGGCAAATAAATAACATGGGTGGATAGATCTAAGGAAAAATACACACAAAAATGTATCGATGAAATTAAATTGATGATATATAAAAACAACATAAAAAATATGAATGCTTACATCTGAATCCCAAAACTTGAGTATTATAATAAGTAAATTAATGTAAAAAAGTCCGACTAGAATCCCACCACAAAATTCTGCAACTCACTTCCAACATGAAAATAAAGGGACTACTATATAAAGGTAACTAGAACGCACTTTGGTTATTATGTGGTCATCAAGAACCAGTTGGTCCTCGTCCATCAAGGACTCTGCTAAAGGATCAATTGTGTGCACAATACACAACATGTGTGGTTTAATACAATTCATGGGTGAGTATAAAAATACCTTTTTGGAAACCATGAAACAATATATTAATCAAAAAAAGAAAATATAATTATATCTACACTAGTATATGTCTAAAAACCTATAAAAAGAATACCCAGATATACTCAAAAAAAGCTCTCAATATAAATGTAAATTAAACCATATGTAATATACTAGGATTCTAGCCATAAGATTCCACAAAGAAATAATCCAAGGAAACATACTCCCACATCTGATATCACTGATAACTTGTAAAATGATTTTATACACATATGAATTTCAATACCAAGGACATGGGGTGATAATAACAAACTGAATCTAGATAAACCCTATTTGTTTAGTATCTACAACTTTTTTTTACTTTTCTTGATGATGCTAATAACTCCAATTTGGGAATGAAGTTGAATTTATGATCTCACTATAGTCCTCATAGAGGGATTCCGAGGTCTCTATCAAAAAAAATCATACTGAAGAGACCATAATCAAATGTGGCTAAGAAAATTCAATAATAACAATTAGGGAAAGGATAAGGGGAATGAACACAAAAACTCTTGGCTAATATAAATTTTACAAGGGATATAATCTACCTATAAAAACATACACAACATGGATAAGGGGTTACATGTTTTGTCCCATTAACATGATTCATGACCATTTTAATTACCCATGCCTCTTGGCCATGTTTTTGTTGAAGTACTCAACATGTAGGCTAACTTTGCAGTCTACTTGTGTGCCAGTACATGGATTCAGCTAGTGTACATGTGCTAGTGTACCAGTACTAGGTAGTTTCCATGAGGGGAGTATATTATGTGCTTTATCCTATTTACTCCAACCCATGTTCTAGAATCCTCAAAGATACAAGTCGAGTCACTATAGTGGGGTCACACTCTTTCTGATAAGGTCACACATCTTGTGATCGTTAACTCCTTCATGAATCCCTATTGGATGCATGAGGTCCCCACATGGTATTTATATCATGATTTCATTCCATATAAAATATATTTTCCAAAAAATTTGATTTGGGTTTGTATGACCCAAACATTGATTTGAATATCAATCCACATATCACATTTCTACAAAGATGTAGATCCAGCCTCATTATATCATGCATTCACTGAATCAACAAGTTATAGTCCATAAATATACTCTAATAATGTGATATTTATCATTCATCATTTTGTACTGATGAAAACATAAACGGAGTTTCTACAAAATCTGATTCCCTACCATTTCCATTATTGAAGATCTATAGTGTCATACTAATCCTAGATCAATGATATCGAATCACTATGCTAAGAAATGAGTACTCAAAAAATAATTATCAATATATGTCGAACCTTGGTCCAAACAATGAATGTCCATTTTCAAACAGTGAACCCAGGGAAAAATAATAAAATAGAGGAATGAACCTTGATGAATGTTTTTTTGATCTCAATTCATTTTCATAATACTATCAATGATGAAATCATCAAGGCAATGTAATTCTCCCAAAATCACCCTATAATAACAAAATCTGGAAAATATACACAATCCACCAATCAATCCATTATTATATTGATCTATACTCTCTGTAGGAATATAGAATATTTAAAAGATAGAAATCGAACAACAACCCTATATTTAATTGGATAATCAGTGATGAAGAACTTTTCACAATCATTGTCGTTAGTGAGATCCTTTGTTTCCATTGTACAATGATTATCAATCCACGATCATATCATCAATCACATACAAGATCTCCACTAACATCTCCATCATAACTCATTGAATGATAGGTTTATATGTCCAAATATAAATTTTTTAAATTAAAATGTTCTTAAATAATTATAATTAAGTCGATGTGTTGCTATGTTAATGAAAAAATTGAAAAAATTCATTTAATTATTAAATTCTATTCTTCACCCATGATGAATTTTATTAAAATGGATCGCAATGAAAAATGGTATGTTGCACCTAGGTAAAAATATACTTTATAAACTCAATGGTTTTGTCAAATTTTTTATTCATGTATGCATTTATATGTTATTAATATTTTCATGAAAACCAGGAACTTGTTCTTTTTAATATGTTTTATATTCTTTAATGATTTATTCTGGGAACATCAGGCCTTAGAAATACATGCCACCTTAGCACCTTGTCTGTAAAATAATCAATACAATATCCAAAAAATGAAAAATGGAAACCCTGAGACTTTATAAATCATAAAAGGGGTATTATACTAATTAAATCCCCAAAATAAATAATTAATTAATCATTGGTCAATTTAATAAAATACATCGTGAAAACACTAACTATGAACATGAAACAAATTAGCAATATTATTGGTCAAATTATGAGGCAGCATAATATATTCCTATATAATCATACTCATCCCAAATTATATTTCAATTCTTCACCAAATAAGATAAATTATAAAACCAAAAAACAAATGGAAATTATGGAACAATATAATATAATAGTGAGAGGGAATTACATTCCAAAATAAATGAACAAAGGAGGAAAATAGATTGATATATTCTTGAAGGGCCCTTGATTGATACTGATGATTCCAAAAATAGACACTAGTTAGAGGAGACCCACCCATGGGGAGAGGATATGGAAGGTTAAATCATGGGAGAGGCATATTAGAATTATTTTTGAGAAAAATACCACATAAGATAAAGAGGGGTTAGACCCCAGTTTAATTACATGACTTCCCTCAGTACAGAAAACTAAGGTAGCCACCATCCAGCTATTAATTGGCCTCATTATAGTATCAGAATACTTTTTATACATCCCATCTAATATAAAATCCACTAACATTAGTGTCGATTGTAACGAATCCCAACTATTGGGGTCCCCCTCTAGTCCTCCCAATATCCCAATCTACCACCAACCCTACATTATTGATCCAATATAGATGTTTCATGGGGTTGTATCGTTCAAATATCAAACCCTAATAGTTTGTAAAATTCTAATCCTTGTACTATCGAAACGGTATGAATTATCACTATAAATCAAGGCACAATTATACCCTTCGACATCATTAACGTAATGAGATGTATTATGTTAACCAAATGATTTTTATGACCTTAAATTCAGGAAATTTGTGAAAGGAAACCAAAATATAAATTATTGTATTCCGGGATAATCCAAACCTTATGATCTAATATTATATAAAAGTTTTTTAATTTGTTAATATTCACTATATATCTTTGTAATTAATAATTTACTAATTAACAATATAAAATATATAATTTATTAAATATAAAGATTCTTTCATTACAAAACTATCAAATTATTTTTTCAAAATCAATGAGAAGAGTAAGAAACATCATATGAAATAAAAATACTCTAAATTATTTATGATAGCATTTAATAAGTTACAATTTTATTTTTTAATGTTTTCTGGGTGAAAATATTCAAAATAGGAAAAATCTTTTTATCGTCCCCTATTAAAACCCTAGAGATAATAAAATATATATTATTTAACATTATAAAATATATATATATAGAAAATATAAGTCGTATATTAAAATAAATGTATATTTGTGTTGTCAATTATCTATCAATACACAGTACCAATTTATACATATATAATTTTTTTAATTTTATGGTTTTAAAATCATTTCATTACGAGTGTGAGTCGCGTCAACATAATCAATGGAATTATTATAATAATGTCACAACTTTTCCTTATAAGATAATAAAATCCATTTCCATTTATCATAAAATATGGTAATAAACCAAGGTATGGTACGTGGTTTTGGATATTTTATTATGTAGAGTTAAAAATCTATGTAATAAATAAAACCCCTCATTTCATATATGAACCCACCCAATCTCCCATTTCTATTCACTCAACTCCTTCGATAAAATTCAAAACCTACGCTCCACTATATATAGTCCACCCAAGGTTCTGAAAAACTCTCAAGAATCCCCTACCAAGCATTTAGAGTCACAGACACATGTAAGGGATCCTCACCTTCCACTCCTCCTTTCAATTCAAGAAACTTATTTTAGATTTTTCATCTAAATTACTATTTTGTATAATGAATAACATGATGAATGCCAGAGTTTTCATATCGCATTTATGTGTTCATCGGGGGACTTTTCAGTCAATGGACTGAAACAGAAATTTGGGGTTAGGCCCAAAGACTTGGGGCTGGATTCAAGGGACACTCGAACGTTCCTACATATCCCATAAGGATAGGACTCAAGCACACGTAGTTCTAGAAATACTCTCTTTACAGATTTGGTTCGTACAAGTGATGGGTGAAAAGGGGACTTTAGTGCATTGATGGTTAAACCCAAAATAAATGTTCTGGGCATTGGCATGAATGCATTTAGTCTTTGGAATATAACATGATTGAAAATCAATGTAAATAATGATTCCCTCTCAGGTGTGGGTATCAGAGAAAATTGTATTTTATTGTCATACAGGACAAAAAATGTTGTACAATTTAATGTCATATAGCCAATAAGAAAGTGAATGAATGTAAATATATTGATTCTGGGGGTGATTTCACAAATGAAAATCGTATGAGATGGATGTCAACCGATGTGAAGAGATTGGTTTTGGGAATGATCCTCGAGAGGTTGCCTATGTACCAAGCCTCAAAGGCAAGGATCAAAGTCCGCGTAGTTCAATTAATGAATTAATTAGTGATCTAGTTGTTCTTGGGGACAACGACCTAAAAAATTGTGTTGGGACTTACACATGGTTAACGGCCCAGAGAGGGTGTTATGGTTGAAGTTTTCTCTATGCTCATGTGATTTATACTCGGTGTGAGAAACAAGAGTTAATAACAACCTTAACGATGCACTGTTTAATGTCATGTAGGACATATGAAGGGACTATGTTGTTTAAAGTCTTGCTGTTAGGACTATTAGTGCTGCACTGTTTAGTGTCATGTAGTAGGGACAAAAATACATTTTAAAATCATGTAGGATGTATTAACAGATTTCTGTACAGTTTAGCGTCATGTAGTTAGGACAATGGGGAAAATATAGTTTAATGTCATGTTGGACAAAAGGGGGACTGTGCAGTTTAAATTCATGCATTAAGGACAAAAGAGGACATATTTTAACATCATGTTGGAAGTATTAGTGACTTTTTCATAGTTTAACGTCATGTTGGAGGAAAAGGGACTATACAGGTTAATGTCATGTTGGACGAAAGTGTGAATAGTTTAACATCGTATAGCTAAGACGATTGCTATATAGTTTAACGTCATATAGTAAGGACAATGAAGGGGAAACAATTTAACATCATGTTGGATGAACGTGTGAATAGTTCAAGGTCATGTGAATGGACCATAGATGGTGCAGTTTATTGTCTTGTTGCACATGATGAGCAGTTTAATGTCATGCAGGATTGTGGTCCAGTTTAAGGTTATGCGGGACCGTTTACAGTATAGTTTAACGTCATATATCAAGGATGATTGCTGTATAGTTTAACGTCATATAGAAAGGATTATTGTTTTATAGTTTAACATCATATTGCAAGGACAATGTAAGTAATACAAATAGTTTAAGGTCATATGCATGGACCATTGATGGTACAGTTTAACGTCGTGCTATTCGTAAGGGACATGCAAATAGTTTATGGTCATATGCATGGACCGTCACTTATATATTTTGTGTTTATAAAAAATACTTCTTTAGAAATCTGGCAAAGGTTGGAGTAGTGATGAGTTCACTATCCATTAAGATTAAAGAATAAGCTCCATTGGAGTAGATCTTATGTATTGAGTAAGGTCCTTCACATTTTGTCTCATGCTTGGGAGGTTTCATTCCTGGTATCATTGGAGTTCTGAGAACTAATACCAATTCTCCCTGAACGAATGAATTAAGATGAACATTTTTATTGAAATCTCGTTCTATTCGATTCTGATAGGCTTCTATGTGGTGAAAGGTGCACAATCATTTCTCGTTTAACTGTTCCATTTCATTAAATCACTTTTGAGATTTTTAATCTGTAGATGATTGATCACAAATGGATGCTATGTGCAAAGGCAATTGAATTTCAATGGGCAATACGTCTTTCGTTCCATATACCAGTGAATATAGAGTTGATCGCGTTGCAGTGCGGGTGGTGGTTTGATAAGCCCATAAAGCATGGAAGAGTTTATCATGCCATAAACTCTTGTATTTATCCACCATATTTTGTATCATATTTCATAGAGTCTTGTTGAAGGGTTTTTTCTGTCCATTGGTAGCTGCATGATACAGAAATGAATGATTGGATTTGATGTTGTATTATTGATACAACTTCTTCACCTCATATGAACAGAAGTCGGTGCCATTGTCCATCAATATGGTATGAGGGACACCAAATCTGGTAATGATGTTAGACTTGATGAAGCTAACAATTCTTTTAGAACTAACTTCTTTGAGATGTATTTCCTCTGCCCATTTGGAAAAGAAGTCAGTAGCAGTAAGAATATACATAAACTGCTTGGCTGTAGCTGAAGGATAAGGTCCCACCACATCCATTCCCCATGTGGAAATTGGAAATGAGTATTTTCTTATATGAAGCAACTCTGGAGGTTGATGAATGATGTTGGAATGTAATTGGAATGAATGACACTTCTTTTTTAAATCAATACAATCTTGTATCATTGAATGCCAAAAGTATCCAAACCTTCGAATTTTATCAGACCGTCAATGTCCAGACTGGTGGGTGCCACAAACTCTTGCATGCACTTCTTTCATGACAAACATTGTCTCTTCACCGTCAATGCATCTAAATATAACTCCATCAAATCCACTCTTGTAGAGAATTTTCTCTAGGTGATGTGGGCTATCATAAAAAGTAAAATTGGCCACATGTCGCCAGATTTGTTGTTTTCCGACTCTATTAGGTGGATGTGTTCAATTTTGAAGGTATTCACTAATAGGTGTCATCCATCCTGTAGTATGACCATATGGTTTAGGAATGGGACTAATTTCATTGATCTCTTCTATTCTAGTTCGAATATAAGTTGAAATTGTATAATGGTGGGAAATACTGATGGTAGTCTTGTCCTGATTAGGATCTACTAGAGATGTGGCTATGTTAGCCAATGCATCAGCTTGAGCATTTTGTGATCGCGGGACATAAGAAAATGTTGGTTCAATAGGAAATTCCTCCATTTCCTCTCTGACGTAATCATACAAAGGGATCAAATCTTCATTTCTGATTGCATAATCCCCATTGACTTGTTTGATTTCCAGGTTTGAATCACCAGTCACCTTTATGAGATTCAATTGTGCATGAAGTGCCAACTCCAAGCCTACAATGAGAGCTTGGTATTCCACTTAATTATTTGTACCACCTCCCAACAATGAGATGGAATAGGGTAACACTTCCTTTTCTTGAGATAAGGGCACAATTACTGACCCAACTCTGTGGATTTTTGGATTTTCTATTTTCCCCCCTGTTGGACTTCTGGAAATACAATCAAATTACATCTCCCATACCTGAGGACTATCCTGAATAGAGAATACATCATCATCATGGAGTTCATTATCTGAAGATGTATCTTCTACTGAAGGATGTTCAGTAAGGAAATCATCCATAGCTTGGCCCTTTATTTCTATCAGAGAGACATATTGGATATCAAATTGTTGCAAAATAACTGCCCACCTTGCCAGACGTCCTGTAAGCATTGCATGACTAAGGATGAATTTGTGCTGGTTATTACGAGATACCAATTGGACCTCATGATGTTGCAGATAGTGTCTCAACTTTTGAACTACAATGATTAATGACAGGAATCACTTCTTAATAATTGAATATCGGGTCTCTTCTTCAAGCATATTCTGACTGAGATAATAGAGGTTGTTTTCATATCTAGCATCATTCTTTTGAGCAAGAAATTCACCCAATGATCGCTCTAAGTTTGTCACATAGAGGATATGCGGTCATCCTTCAATAGTTGGAATAAGTACTGGTGGACTCAAGGGGTATTTCATGAAAATATTGAATGCTTCTTGACATTATTCAGTCCACTAGTAAGTGACTCCCTTCTTCATCAATTTGGTGGAGGGTAAACTTTTTCATGCCAAATTAGAGATGAAACACCGAATATAGGATAAGTTTCCTTGAAGTCCTATCAATTATTTCAAATTTTGAGGAGGTGACATACAAAGGATTGAATTTTTATTCTCAAGATCAACATCAATACCACGATGGAATACAACAAAGTAGAGAAATTTTACTATGGTAACTCCAAAATCACATTTTAAGGGGTTCATCTTCATATTATATTGTTGAAGTATGTGGAATATGATTTACAAATCAGCCAAGTGGTTAGAATGTTGCCTATATTTAACCACAAAATCATCCACATAACATTCAATAAACATCCATAAAAGGTCTTGATGATGCGATTCATTGCACACTGATATGTTGCACCTGCATTCATTAAGCCAAAGGGAATTACCCGATAGAAAAAGACACCCTAAGGAGTTCTGAAGGCTGTGGATTACTCATCTTCTAGAGCCTTTAGGATTCGATTATATCTGGAATATCCATCCATGATGGAAAGTGCATCATAGCCAGACCTTGTATCAATTAAGAGTACTGTGATCAGAACTGGAAAATCATCCTTAGGATAATGCTGATTAAGATATCTGAAATCAATGCAAACTATAATTTTTCTATTATTGTTTTTCACAGGGAAAATATTATCCAACGATTTGGGATATTGAACATATCTAATGAAGTTATCATTGATAAGCTTATCCACATCAGATTCAATTTTGGAAGCATAAGTTTGGTATGTTCTTCTTGCAACTTGCTTAAATCCTCTATGTTCTTTAGGAAAACCCAAGCGATGGGTAGAAAAATCAGGATCAAGATATGTCATCTATATTTAGATCCAAGAAAATATGTCTCGATATTGTATTAAAAATGTAATATACATCTCTTCTTATTCAAGAGTCATGGCTGCAATAATTAAAGTGGGTTATGGATCTTCTTTTGTACCCAGATTGATTTCTTGGAGCTCATTCACAGTGGTAGAGATACCCTCTTCAAATGATGGAGGAGAATCTCTGAGGTCTTCCTCTTCTTCTTCAACATTTGTTACTTCTTCTATTTTTATATTCATATAATCTGATGAAGTAGAATTTCCATGATTAATAGAGATGTTAAAATTTGAACATCTTGAAGAAGAGGCTTCCATTTCTGACCCGTTTGATGATGTCGGGTCTTCATTGGGTAATAAAAAAGAGATGATGGATTGTTAATCAACATAATCATTTACCTTTGGTATTTCAATGACTTATTCTGGACTAGTTGGTGAAGTATAGACTTCCTGGATTTCACCAGAAGAAATGAAGAAATCCCCATTTTAGTTTTCATCACAGCTTGGTGGATCGCCAATTTCTCCGACGCTTTCTAGCTTGATTGTAGTAATTGAAATTATGAAAAAAATCATAAAAGTATTCGGATTTGAGTTTATCCTGTAAATTTGACTGATAGGAAACACATAATCTGTACTCACATGTACAAATGGATTTACTGGAATCTTCTCCAAAGCATATAGAACATTAACATTGGTAATCTCCCTTATTGTGGATTTCTCCTTTCCCTTCATGTGATAGAATTCCACCTCAATGTATTGACATTCACATGTCTTGAACGGGGTCTTATCACCATACAAAGTCCCAACTTGATCATCGATAAAATATTTGAGACATTGATGGTATGATGAAGGGATAGCCGCATGTTGATGTAGCCAGGGTATTATAAGAAAGATGTGGAAGGCTGAGTCTTAATCAATAACCATGAAATCTGAGCAGGATACAAGATCTCCAAACTGAGTTCTGAGTGTAATCATTCCTATTGGTTCTTGTTAATTTTTATCATATCCTTGTAACATCATAGTAGAAGGAGACAATGTATATTCCATGAGGCCCAATCGACAAAGTGCACGAATGGGGATGCAGTTGACTCCTGAAATATTATCAATGAATGCCCTTAGGATGTCCACACCATTGACCTTTCCAGATAAATACAAAGGTCCAATGTGTCCATGAACAACATCATATTCATCTTCATCTATGAAAGATATCAATACATGGAATTCTGTAGGATTATTTTCAACATGGTAGGATTTAGATGCATCAATTTCAGTTTCAAACATCTGAGGACTTAAAAAGCCTCAATGAGTGCCTCCCGAAGATCCTTTGATAAATTAAAGGTATCCAAAATTGATAACTAGGCCGGTAATTGGGCCAAGTGCTTCAATACATCATACTTTTGATCCAAAATTTTGCGTTTTCCAACAAGATCATGTGGTTTAGCAGGTGTGTTGGAAGTTGATGTTTCGGAATTTTATGCCTCTTGTATCGGGGTATGTGTTGGAAAAACTCCTGGTTTTGTAAGATGAGATCAATTAGGACTATTTTCCTACTAAGGGGATGCAGGTGAAACCCCCAAACAGTCCTCCAGAATAAATATTCCAGGATTGAATTTTCCTGGTGAGGACGAACTTGCTTGTTCTTGTTGAGCTAGATAAAGGTATTTGCCATGAGTTTCTGCCGCTTACACAGTTTTAGTAGGAGTAGAATTTGAATAGTGGACTCTGAAAGATCTGTGTCTTCCTCTATATCCCTTAACTATATAACTTCCTATGATTCCTCTATTTAATATAGAGAACCCATGTTCATCGAGATCAAAACTGTGATTGGCATAAGGATTTGTTAAATGATCCATGCTAACAGAACCAATGATCATCTCTTCAACTAATGACGATTCTTCCTGACTAGCCAATTTAGGCTATTTCACTTAGTGGGACGGTTCCTGTGACATCGAAGTAGATGGCATGAAATCTTCCAGAGTTAAATACAAATTAGTCTTTGACACAATTTCATCTTCCTCTGATTGATTTTCTTTCTTTGTATTATGCCACCCTTATGAGGATTCACCCTGTGAAGAGGATTATTTTGTGGAATCCATAGAAAAAGTGACAATTGGTATCTTCAATTGCGTTCGAAAAATGGAATGAGTTCGTATGACCTTTTTCCTAACCATCTAATCATCATATTTTTGTGCATTTTTTATTTTGAATTCTTTTCATTCACTTTCTTCCTCATGAACTGTATTAGTAACACATACTACATGGGATGAAGATCCTTTTAGTTTGACTTGTCCCAAGTCGACCCTCTTTTGTTGGAGGTATTTGAAGGAAAAACACTCCTGGATGGGATGCCCCAACATTTGATGAAAGGGGCAATAATTTGAACGGTCTTCATATCTTTCCTTTTTTTCCTTTTGGGGCTTGGAAACTAAACGAAATTATTTTCCAGAGCCGAAATGAAGTATCCGGGAACATTTTTGTTTTATAAATAGTAAACTTAGCTCTTTAGACCCTCAAATTGATTCTATATTTGATATCTTTTATCATCATGAAGAAACGCCCTTTCTTTTTGACTCTCAGGAGGTGGGGCTCTTTGGGAAGATGAAGGTTTTTAAGAAGAAGCAGGTACATGTGATTGCTTAAGAAAAACTGTAGCATTCTCTACTTTACCCATTATTCTTCCTGGAACTGATGGAATTACATGAGATATAGCCTTAGTTTGTATAAGGGAATCTTCGATCTGCTGAGCGATTATAGTAATTTCTCAAAACCCTCCTGTGTATTTCACAGGGATCAATAGCGTGCGTAATTTGTCACACAGAATTTCCACATAGATTGGAAATAGTGTTTCTTCATGGAGTGCTAAGCTTAAGGAATATTTAAATTCCTTCCAGGGAGAAATGAAATCTAAGACTCTTTCATTCTCCCTTTTCATACAATTTTTAAGATCGAAAAATGTTGTCTTTGGAAAAGATGAACTGAATTAAAGAAGAAATCATTGATGGAGATCTTCCCATCTGGTAATTGATCGAGATTGAAAGCTTGTATTCCAAACAAATTCTAGTTCTTACAAGGTTCACACGAAGCATCTGAGTTTCAATGCTTCTGTTTGTTCTGGAGATCCCATCATAGGATCGCAACAAGACATGTAATGCATCAAATGCTATTCAGGATCTCCTGATCCATTGAATATAGGGAAAACAGTGTTCTCAAAACATGATGGGGGAGGGATTGAATCTACCCATTTTGGGTAAACTCTCTTTTCTGGTTGAACCTACACACACATACCTTACATAATCTCTAATTGATCTTTTAATGACTCAATGATAGTTATTAACTTTTGAGAAACATCCGGTTGAACATGGACCTAAACATGTTCAATGACTAGAGCTTGGACATGTATGACAGCTAGTACTGCAACTGATAGCATCACTGCCGATTGTTGTTGCACATGACCTGTAGGATTAGACCTATGAGGGTGTATTGATAAAGTAGGATATTCTTGATCCATCTCAGTAGCCACATCAAATTCCCTTGGCTAACTGGCTCCAGCACGTTTAGGAGATGACTACCCTAAAGTAGTTCTGCATTCATCCTCTTTAATTCCTTCATTTCTTCCACTTGTTGCGCATATCTTTGTTCTTGTGAGACCGATTGTCCTTCTCCAGAGGAAGGATATGTAACCTGATTCTTCCCTTTCACCCTTTTTTTCTCCCATTCAGAGAGGGGGAAGTGCGTTACTTGAAGGAATAACTAGATTCTGGGTAATCCTTTAATTTATTGTATGCACACCTTCTTCATTTGTTTATGTGCGTACAACTTCATGAGCAGGAACCTCTTATCCTGAGTCCCTTGAGTGAGCCTCATATTCTAAAGGTTCAGAAACAATGACATTAATGACATTAATTGATGCATAACACAATACATACCTTCTATCAGCATTACTGTGATATTGTCTTCTCCTATGTCCCTGGCGAGACATTGCCTTTTGATGATTTGATCCTTCAGTAATTTCCTGATGAACTAAAATTTGGAGGGAATCTCCTGATAATTTGGCTATTTTTTCCTCCTATGTCCTCTTCCCCAATCGATAGAAGACCGACATTCACTGGGGAGGGGATTGATGATTTGAAAAAGTCCCCAGTCCGGTGGACTGGGGCTGTTCTTGACATTCCTGCTCAACTCTTAGGATCGAATTTATTTATTCTAAGGGTAGGGTTAAAAGAGTCCACAGTCTAGAAAGCTGGGGTGATTCTTGACATGCTATGTCTGAGACTTTCTTTTATTCTCTCCTGATCATGCAGATATTAGTCCATAAATTGGTTGGATGTATCAACCTACATCAACTTTTATCACCCAGCTTAAAAGTCAGTTGGATGATTTCAAACACATCTATCACTTGATGATGTGCTTGCTCTAAACGAGAGGCTTGTTCAATATTCTCATTTTCTTGATCCAGTAGTAATTCAACAACGTGTTCTCGGTATTCTTGATTTTGAGAACAACTAGTTGAATCCTATTCTTGGGAAAGCCTTTGATTACAAACAAAGCCAGGTTTTTGTGGTCGTCCATGGCCAATAACATTGCATGAGACCATCTTCGGCGGGCTTTGCTGACTGGAGAGTATATTAAAATGTAGTGATCCATGAACAACCCATCCCCTAATATGAATACCAGATGTGGAATTGGAAATTAACTAGTGCAACGTTCTTATTGCTTCAAGGCATGAACACTAAAGAGATCTCTGTTGCTTTTCAGCCTTCAAATATCAAGAGACTAAGAGAGATTCCAAATCAATCTGATGTTGTAACCATTATATTATCTTGACATGATATTCATATTCATCATAAGATAATATTTTCTTTTTTAACTGAAAAATTATATTCCATATGTTGAGACAAATATCTTGAATACAATATTCCGTCAACACTTTTGGAATGTCATACTGAGAGTCATGAAAAGTCCAAAACATGACAGGCACTTCACCTTTCACCAGTTTTTTTCTCTGATTCAGATCTTCCTCTTTATCATTCAATGAACATTCTTCTACCTGATTTGATGAGATCTGGTTATTCTTGGTTACTTAATCTGATTCAACAGGATTGCTAGAGAATTCACTGATCAAACTAGAAGATGAATGACCCGGGGGTGGTTCGGAAATGACCTACACCCCTAGATGTCTTCTAATCGAGAAAGTATTTCACCTGCTAGCGATGAAGAATCAGTCATGATGGGTTTCACACTTGCCAGTGCCTCAAGTTAAGAGGGATTTATCAGAACTACATTGTCCACTAGAGCATATTCCAGGCAATGTGCATCACTACTGTGGAGGGGACTTTCACATCAAAATTCATCATCATGGGGGGACCACCATGGTGGTTACACCAAAAGATGAGATCTCGTGCTCCTTGGTCTTCTGGCCACAGAGATGGTTATTTTAGCTCTCATCTGATGATGAAACTTCAAGATAGACAGAACTGTCATTAACCAAGACTTCATGAGGAAGTGTCTATTGAAGACCATCCAAATTAATGTTCCCACTATTGGGAAATGATTGAGTAGAATCCAGGATTACAACAGATAACTATTTGAGGGCTTTAAGAACTCCATCATCGAGCAAGGCCTTATTATAGATTGGATCATGATTTCGTGTTTATTTTGGGAGATACTTTTTCTTAGATGCCTTCTTACTCGCCTTGGGAACCACTTATTGATGAAAGTGGCTATTATGAGTAGGTGTATGTGCCTGATCTGGAGTGATGGCCAGGTAAGGCTAACGATTTCCACTAAAATATGGTGTATGTGCCTGACTTGGTTGTCCGTATAATATGGGGGAGTTTGCCCTAAAACCCTCTTGGACTGTAATAGAGGTGTGTATCTGCTCCAGAGTGATCTGTTGATGAGTCACTACACCAATGGTAGGTATAGATTTGCATTTATTTCCATGTGATGCTGCGGAAGCTGTTATAATATCCTGGCAGGCATCCAGAATATGAGAAGGGATTTTCTTCAGCTTTTTCACAATTGACAGAATGTGCTTGGTGACTTCAGTGGCCAGAACATGGATATACGCCCATTTCGTGCTTGGAGTAGGTGTGTGTTCTTTCACTTGTCCCCCTTTTCCTGTCAGTGAATCCTGACAGTACTCAAGTGTGGTGGCAGAGAATTGAGTCTGCCTCTTGTTTGCCACCAGAGCTTTATGTCTGACCTCTCCTCGTGCTACCAAACAAGACTGTTGGTAGGCTTGATCAATACTAGCGGGTGTATGAGCATTCTCATTTCACTCCGCTAAACGTGGATTATAAACGTCCTTCAACACTGATATACGAGGGTGCTAGCAGGATTGATGAGTGTATGCAGGTGTATGTGCCTGTTTACCAGTGGTCAACACATTAGGTAGGCGAGCTCCATCATATGTAGTAAAACGAGCCTGATTACTAGCTAATTATTCATAAACAAGTGTGTGTTCCTATCTATAGTACTCTTCTGGAATTTACTGGTGGGATTGGTGTGCTGCTGCCAAACAAGTCAGTTAGACAACGGGATTAAAATGGACGGTTATTTGTGCCCACTCATTGCTTTCCACCAAGTTAGGTTAGTGGACTTTTCCGAATTTGGTAGAGATGAGAACCTTCTCACGGTTGACCGGATGTCCTCTCTAGTTGTTTTTCTTTCCTTCTCCGGTGCGAGGAACCTGATCCAAATGCCTGGAAATGATACCCTCATCATGTTGAGGGCACACTGCCGCATGAGTCTAGTGGCTATTGTTGATGGGAGCCCTCGAGAAGGACTCATATCTCCTTGAATTAAGTCCCTAAGGGACCTTCTCATTCACATACCTAGGATATGGGAGGGAATTTGGATTGTGTTTCGGGGATAATGACCCGACATGGTTGGAGATGGTGGTTGGCACCACCTTCTTCTCAATCTGTGATCGTCGTTGTCTGGATGACCAGGTTGAATTGTTGACATGTAAGGCCTATCGGGTAGCCTCCAGAGTTTGAATGGTAATGTGTTGACGATACTCTATAACCAGCGCATTTGATAACCAATATTGAAGATGTTGAGTAGGTGATATCATCCTTAGAGAGGTAGACAATTCAGCTGGAGTAGCAGTAGAGGAATTTATGGCAGTAGTATTCACAGGGTAAGTATTCACGGATGTGAACTTAAGAGAAGCCATTGCCGAAGATCTTGGAAAATATTGTCTATTTGATATAACAGATGTAATCAGAATAATTCCCTCCACTACATCCTTTGTATGAGCATATATGTTATTGATTGTCTTGTTGGCCCTCTCATAGAGTTTTAAATATGGGACAAACAAATAGGAAAAACATCATTTCAACTTTGTTAAGGATTCACTTCAGGTTCATTCTTTTTTTTTTGTTTCACTCTGGAATTGGGGATGAACTCGTTGATTTGAGATTCAAACATACCATGCGGTTTATAACGGGTTTGTTCGTAGAACCGGACACATCCAATGATTCCATATCCATTTGGACCAACTTTCTAAAGGCAGGTTCTCATTAGTTTTGCACTAATGAGGCTTAGTAATTTTCATTGGTCGAGAGGATGGGAGGTCGGACTCATCACAACTTTTTGAGGGTAATTATTTTCTAATCAGGGACACTCATTATATATTTGAGATATGTTCGTGAATCCTTATTAAATTACAATGTATAAAATGTGCTTTCCTTTATATCTGACAATCAATGATTGAAATGTAAGAAATTTAGAGAATCTTTTATATGTATTTGATGTTCTTCATCGATAGAGAATCATCTGTGTTTTTTTAGAGATTCTTAGTCAATTGAATCCTTTAATACATTATATAGAATTCTCTTGGTCATTATGATAACCATGCTGGTTTTAAAGACACTCTGTAGGGCATTTGAAGTTTCTTTTCATTCAGAAGGACATAAATTATTTCAGAGTTAGGGTCGTACCTGCAGATGGGATACCTATGTATCTTTGTTTAGAGAAGGAATCTGCACCCACATAGTTCAAGTAAGGGAGTATAAAGTATATGTATGATTGATGGCTCAATAAAAGATGTCAAACTTACTTTAACACTCTAAGCTCACATGAGTCATGCTCTATGTGAGAAACAAGAGGTATTGGAAAAACCAGACAATTTTGCCATGAAAGATGAAATCATGAGAAATAATGTGGGGGTTATGTATGTATGACTGCCTGTATAAATAAAGATTAGTATTTAAATCAGGTAAGAAATCCAGAAACATGGTCCATAAAGGTATAAGCACTTTTATGGAGATTTGGATACTCTAACATGGGGATTACTCCTGAGGAAGAAGCCCAAATTAGGAGGGGAATTATTATTGGGATTCACTCATGAAAAGGAAACTCAAATCAAAAGTAAATGAAGACTGGTTAAGAGAAATTATGATTGGTGCTTATTCTTGAAAAGGAGGCCCATGTTAATGGGATTTGAAGACTGAGACTTACTCATGAAAAGGAGGCCCTGGTTAGGGGACTTGGGCTTACTCGTAAAGAGGATTCCCAAATTAAAAGAACATGGAATGGGTATTACTCCTGAAAAGGAGTCCCACGATAAGGAAATTATGGTTGGGGCTTAATCCTGAGGAGGATGCCCAAATTAATGAGGACTTGGGACTTACTCCTAAAGATGATTCCCAAACTAAAACAACATGGACTGGGGATTACTCCTGAAAAGGAGGCCCAGGTAAGGGGACATGGGGCTTACTCCTAAGTAGGATGCCCAAATTAAAAGAACATGGACTAGGGCTTACTCATGAAAAGGAGGCTCGGGTTAAGGAAATTATGTTTGGGGCTTACCCCAGAGGAGGATGCCCAAATAAATGTGGACTTGGAACATAATCCTAAAGAGGATGCCCAAATTAAAAGCACATGGACTGGGGCTTACACTTCAAAAGGAGGCCCAGGTTAAGGAAATTATGGTTGTGGATTACTCCTATGGAGGATGCCCAAATTAATGATTTTATCATCTTATAGGATGAGGATGAATGAATTAACTCTCTAACCATAGTGATATAATGATTTGTAAATCACTAGGTTTTGAGAAATGTTTCACGGAATTCTTTTCAGATAAGGAAGTAAATCAAGAAAACATGACATGAATGGATTTTATGAGTTCCTTGAAGACTTAATCTTGAAAAGGTAGGTGGATATGCATGAGAGAGGTGAAAATTGGCAGGAAAGGCACCCAACAAGAGAGGGGTGTGCATGTCCTGTTGGGCGCATAGGTACTGCGTGGACACGCAAGTCCTGGCCGCGCAAGTACACTTGCGTACCACAAGGGTACATGAACAACTTTTAACCAATAGGGTAATACATGGGAGAGACATGGCTCAATCCCCTAGTAATATCCATATGGGATTCCAGAAGGGTGGATGGCAAGTTCTTGTGAAGGATCAGGGTGGGGTGCAAGCGTCGCCATTTCCCTTAAGGGTTGGCCACTCAGGCGCGCAAGTTTTGATATGAGTTTCAACACTTAGGCATTCCTCCCCCTCATTAGATCTTCCATTCTAGGTAAGAAATTACCATAGAAGTGTTCAGAATCTTTGAGAAGAGACTTGGGTGCCAGGAGCTAGAATATGAGGTTCTGGAATATTTCGTCCATGAAATGGGGGGCACAGGGGTATATATAGGCTAGCGAGACCCTGGGAAAATTTTCAAAGAGGGCGCGCAAGTATACTTGTGCGACCACTGGGCGGCACATAGGTGTACTTTCATGACTTTAGTGGAACTTGTGTGACCCAAGTTCTTTTAAATCTTGGTTCATTCCTTTGTCATTTTGTGACGTTTCTTCAAAGGATGAATCAATTTTTGCTAAGGAATTTCCCATTGAAATCATTTAGACTATGTAACGAGAACGACAACCAACAGATTAATAATAAAATTATGTTTTATAACTTATAGAAATGTAATTTTAGAAAATAATACTACTTTGTTAATTTATAATTTAATAATTATATTAGGATGCATTTCTAGGTTTTTTCCTAAATTATTTCATTTTCGGACGAATCAGGAAATTTACTAAATTTTAGTTGGAACTGTTTTTTCATCTTTTTTATTAATATATATAAATTTTAATTTAATTACATTTTAAATTATAAATATTTCAATTGTACATAAATTAATCTAATGTATGTCATTGGAACCAACTTTAAATTGAAATTGCATATAAATACATTTCAGTCTTTTAAACATTATTGTTTCGAAAACCATATTTCCCGACATGTACATGATATAAATTTCAAATTAATTTCTTCCAAATCAATGATACAATATGGAAAAATTGATTATGTATATTTCATAATAATAATTTCTAATTTATTATAATTTCAACATAATTTTATACTAATGTGATTGGTGAAATTAATTAAAATTAATTACAGAGAGTAAGGTAAAAATGTGTTTACTTAGTGGTTGAACATAAAAATAAGGGGCAAAATAACCTAGAAACAGGTAATAAATCCAATTTATGGACATATCTCGACATATTTTCCTCTTGGCACAAAAATTAAATTTTAAGCTTGGCACATTATGTAAGTAAAAATTCTCAATAGTGTTTACATTTCTATATTTACAAGAAGTCCACTTCTCCTCCACTATAAAAAGGCCAGTCAACCCCTTCAAATATTCACAAATCTCAAGACCTATGGCTCAGACAACACCTACCCAATTATTCTCCTAAAATACCTTATTTCATCTAACAATCCTCCCTTAGGGATGAAATCCACCCAAGTAATCCCATTGGGGAAAACCAAAAGGAGTTACCCAAAGAAGAGTCAACATCCTTCTACAAGAACTTTTTTATTTATTTATCCACCCTATCAATTTATATTATTCCATTATTATATAATAAATCATTATAAAAGATTTATAAATAAATTTTTATTTTAATATTATTACCTAAACTAACAAAAACATATACCAAATTGGATATGCAATCATCGTCCGTGTGTACGAGAAACTACCACATCACAAACTGATGTTGTTCATTCTTCCATTTTGACCTTACAAGGTGGGAAATAATAAGGTAACATATACTTTTATATTATATATATATATATGATATTTATGATTTAATTATTATTTTTTAGTTATTATATAACATATAACTTCATTTTTTCATTTTTTGGGAATACAGAAACATTATTTTGGGGCGTTTAGACTACCACCTTTACAAAAAAAAGAAATTTGTTCACTAATAACATAAAATATATTAAAAATGGTTTTAGTAAAATTATATTATATTTAGGAAATAATAATTATACAGGAAAGTTATAATAAATTTTTAGAAATATTTTATTTAATTTAATTCTTTCAATACGACAATAAAATGGAGACATAATTCAAGTGTTTATACTACCTACCATCTACATGAACGGTGTATTCCATTTCATATTACTATCATTTATATTTTTTTATAAATACATATATACTGAATATATATGATATTTAAATAATGTTTTAAATTCATGATATTATTAAATCATGATATATATAAGAGGACCAAACGAATAACATATCTAATCACATGTGAAAAATAATGCATTTATTAAACAAAAACGTAAAATTTACTTGAAATTGTTAACAAACAGGTAAAAAAATGTCATATGAAAATACTATATTGTAACAACCCAATCAATTGTAAAAAAATTCCTTATTTTTTTGATTTATAGATATAGAAAGCACATGCACTATTTTTTATTGTTATTGGGTTTAAAATATTGTTATGTATCATTAACATTGATAATACATCCATTGAACAGTGATCACACATATAAGATAAATATACGGTTTTAAAAATATATTTCACATAGAAATATGAGATGATGACCTCATATAGTAGACTCGGGTGGTACGATGCTCATTTTTCAGATCTCGGAAAGTATATACTGTCATTGGGAATTACTCTTGACCAATCCCAAGGTGAGCTTCGACTAGTTAATCTTGAATGGAATCACCTATGGAATATGTTCACGTAAATATAGATTACTACCATGGTGATGTTATATGAGACCCCCAAGAGTCTGTCACCAGCAGACACCGTACCCATAGGTCTTATGTGGGTGTTATAAGGGGTTATGTTACTTGGTATTAGTAAATTATTATGTAATATATTTCTATAAATAAAAGTCGTATTCCATCAATTCCTTTATGGTAGTATTCTTTCCTAACAAATGATGATTTTGATAAATTAATTTTGTAGGGTAAAATTTTACTTTTGAGGAATATATGAATCATTATATTAAACTATGTTTTTATTAATTATATTCTAAAAAAATTCTTATATATGATGCTTTTATCAATTACTTAGCTAAAAAAGATTAGGTAATCGGTTTGATAAGAGTTAAATTTTTATACGATAAAGTTGAATGTGTATTTTTATAAAATTTACTTTAATATAAAAGTATATTTTTTAAATAATTAATATTTTAATAAATATTTTTATCAAATTACTTTTAATAATAATAAATGAGAAAAAAAAATTATGAATTCATATGTAATTTTTTATTAATATGTAAAAAGTATTTTTTTTAAAAACCTTCAATTTTATATAAATTCCGCATATAGTTTTAAAAGTAAAATTTCACATAATTTGTTAATTATTTATAGAAAATGAATATTATTTTTGGAATATGGATGTTGAAATTATCCAACAGTGATTTTTTCATTATTTTTGGAGACAATATAATTTTTGGGTAACACTTATATACTATATAAGTTTATAGTGTGTTTACTGACATTATAATGACCCGATAGTGATGTAATAAAAACCATAATAGGGATATTAATACAAGTATATTATTTTATTTGAAAATAGTTTTAATATAGAATTATTTTATTTATTTAATAATTCCTTCGTGGATACTCCAAAATTAATTACATATTTTTTGATTTTTAGTTCGTTTCATTAATAATTTGACTCACCTCCCCATATAAAAGGCTAATATTTTAATATCTTCATCAATGGTCTTTTAAATTAAATTTTTCCACTACAATTTGGAAGAAATATATGGGAATTAATCATGGTTTGGATTGTGCTTTTGAATATTTTATTTTAAAAATTCTAAAACCTATGTTAGTGAAATATTAAAGACTTCCCCTTCATTTCCTATATATACCCACCAAAAATACCACTTCTATTCTCTCAAAATCATTGGAACGTGTCCCAATACTGTCTGACCCTCTATATAATCCTCTAAGGGAGCCCCAAACTCTCACGAATCCCCTTTTCATGATTTTGAAATCACACACTCAGGGAAGGGCTTCAATCCTTTCTCATTTTTAACCAAGATTCCTTATATTTTTTCACCATTTAATTTTATATTAAAAATGATTGGTTATGTTTTTTACCCTCCCCCATTCTTCCCATATTATTTTTTAATGATATGAGACCCATTTTCTATCCAATTAATCCTTCCCATGTACACCTATTACGGTGTTAAAATTTCATAAGAGTTATTTCATTCCTCCTCTTTCTTCAAGATTCTTTATTATTTTACACCTTCTATTTAAAAAATCATTATGTTGGAACATGTACGTATATTGCACTATTACATCCAATTTTATGTATATATAATGATATACCACTTTCTCTCTAATCAACACTTTTTATGAATTTTTATGTCACGTCGATATACTGCTAAAATTGAACTGTGATTTTCCATGCCAAAATTGACATGTAATGAATACCATACCCATTACTCTACCAAGGGTATTCCCATTTATGAACATATAAATTTTTTATTATGGAATTACATGTATGCATTTCACAAGACTTGAACGTTTGATGAATTTTGATGAATAATTAATCCTTTTTTTTTGATCTATGTGGAATACATTGGAATGAGAATGATGTGAATATGAAAGGTGCGCATGTAAATATATAACACTCCAATTCGTTGGGTAATGATTTGTATCATGATATGTCTTGTTGGAATATGGATTTACCTAATTATTTTTAAGACATTGTTTAACCTTGTTTGTATAGGGGTTATCTGATTCCTTTTTGTTTAGGAGGTAGTGTTTTACGTTGCTGCCACATTTCAATGTTATGATAATAATGATATATCATAACATTGTGTTCTTTTTTATATTATGTTCCATTGATATCCCTATTTCCTAAATTTTTTTGTATTTTTCATGTTATTCCTTTTTTACTCCCTTAATTATATTTATATCTCACTCCTTTCTTATGTACATCCTCAGATTATCCCATGAATTGTTATGTAAGAATGACTATTGTGGTCATGTAAATGAAGATATCAATATAGATGGTTTATTTCATGTTTTATGTTGTTATTTATTGTTTCTAATACCCAACAAAACTCTTCATCTCGATATTAGGAGTTTTATTAGGTGATATTTTATGTAATAAATCATGTTTAAATTTGAAATTAATATTAGGGTTGTTATATTTTGTATCAAAAGATAAATGTAGTTATTTTTGGAATTAGGAATAGAAAACCCTTATGGAATCCTTAGATATACGACTAAGTATAATAAAAACAACCAATTTTTTTATATTATAGAGTAAGTGGTTTATCAAGATAATAAATCCCTATCTGGATACGAACACGTAGAGGTGGCTCTGGAGTATATGTATCTAGGGGTAAAACCCAAAAACACCGCTCTAAGGAAAACTAGAATGGGAATTGGTGCATCAAAATAGGGCTTGAGGCACTCTTATTTTGATACACCTTATGTCTATGCATTGATAAATTCAAAATCATGGTATGACCCCTTATTAAGGGAGAAAGAAAAAACCCATTAGAATATATGTTAGGAAATAAATCACGGATTATATAGATTGATGCATGAAAATTCATATGTAAATGAAGGAAATATAATTTATAAGTTATCCCTTTTGTCATTGGATTCACCTTTATGGATTTAATAATTGAAAATACTTATCCTTAATTTTTATTTTATTCTATAAAATGGCAGATAGTATGAGGAATCAAGCTAACAACTGATTGGATGTTCAATGTGATGATTATTCTAATGAGATACCCAATCCGATGGGAGCAGGAATCAAAAAACATGTCACAATACTCTATCAATTAAGTCATGTTTTGATTAGAAACCACAGTTGTGAGGAACTTCCAACTCCCTAGAAGAATGAAAAAATTTCAATCAAGAGATTCATGAGAAAATGGACACCTACATTAAATAGATATGTTTATCCCTCAATCTTTGAACAACGGATCAATTCCATTGAAAATATCTTCTCTATCCTTCAATGTTCTGAACAAGATATGGTTATTCTGTCTCATTATCATATGGAGGGTTAATGTGATCAATGGTTTACATTGATAAAAATTAAAAATCATGACGAAGAGATCTAGGTGATGGGATAAAAGGATATTTGGAAGAAAAATTCAATAAAAAAATTTCACACTCCCTCCATCCTAAGACAGAAATAGATTTACTTTAACTCAAGAAAAACGATAATTAGTTTATCGGGTAGTACTAGGAATACACCACCGAACATTAAAAACATGCCTTGGGTTTTTTCGTTACCCATGAATGAAAATTTGACCACTTCTTTGGTGAGATAAAACAAAGCCTATGGAATTCCCGGGAAATCCATGACATTGAAAGCTATGATGAGATTGACTGATGTTCCCTCAATGTTGAGATGGATATCGGTGAATCTTAGGGGTATCATATGGAAAATAAGTAGAATGTGGAATTTAATTCTAGAATTATGATAGATTAATCGAATGTGGACACCTAGCCAGGGATTGCTAGAATGAAAACCCCACTGCTTCTAAAAGGAGAGGAATGATATGTTCATTTCTCAACCCATTCCTTCATTGCTACAACTACAATTTAATATGGAACATTACAAACCAGTCCCCTAAGACATATGGGTTTTTCAGGAAACCAAAAACCTCCAATGAATATATGTTTAGCTTATTCGCATCACTACTGCCAATGTGAATCCTAAAAACAATGTGGTGATAGGTCTGCTGGATATTCATTAAATAATAGTGTACCTACATTTTGATTCTATTTCTATAAATTATTTTATATAATGAATATTTAATATAACAATCGAAACATCACCACAATGAATATAAGTAGAGATATCAGTGAAAATGGAAAATGAGGCAATTATCGCATCCGATGAATATTACTCCTCCCCTATCATAATTTCTAGATTGAACATCCCGACGAAGCTCATCGTATGTACTATGGTAGAATTTTATGCAATTCTTGGCATGAATTGGGTTTCCTTATATATATCCAACATAAATTTTCATGAGAGGGAAATCAGTGTCCATATGGTGAATCATCCCCCTATTATGTACACGTTCAAGGAAGAGGATGAATCTTCTTTAGCACCATCATCTCAATAATCGATATTAATTATTTGTGAAAGTGGGTATCATTCTCATATGATTGATTCTATAAAGTAAATATTTCTTAAGACATTCCTATTGTGAGGGAATTCATTGATGTTTTTCTTGAGGAATTCCATGGTCTTCCTCCTATAAGATATATTGAATACTGGATTGATCATATACATGGGGCATTGCCAGTATCCAATAACCTATATAGAATATCTATTATAGATCTTTAGGAGAATAAAAATATATAATAATGTTGATACAAGGGTTATATTCCCATGTGCTTCATCATGGGGTGGACTAGTCCTCTTCGTCAAGAAGATTGATGGGTCAATGTTCCTTTTCTTTGATGATCATGAACTCAACAAGATCATGATAAATAACAAGTACCCCTTGTATGAATTTATTAATTGTTTGACCATCTACATGGAGAAAAATTCATCTCCACGGTTGATCTATGGTTAGGATATTGCAATGTTAGGGTGAATAATGAGGATATCCCCAATAAAAATTTTCATACAATATATAGGTATGATAAACTCATAGTAATGCCTTTCAGGCTCACTAATTCTCCAGAAATAATTAGTGAATTGATTAAAAGAGTCTTTAGTGTTTACCTAGACAAACCATTGAGAGTCTTTATAGATGATATTCTAATATACTCTATAACCAAGGAGCTGTATGAGGAGAATCAAAGAACTATACTAGAGACCATGAAAAGGATAATCTCTTTGAAATGCATAGCATGTGTGAGTTCTACTTGAATGAAGTTTTTTTCTTGGGGAATATCATTACAAGCAATTGGATATCTGGGGATCCTTCAAAAAAATGAAATTGAGGGATGGAGGGGGTCAGAATATTTGATGGATATCTATAGCTTCCTAGGGTTAGCTAGATATTATCGCTGAATTTTGAGATATGTATCCTGATTTTCAAACACTGTTATCATGATAACATGGAAGGGAGTCATGTATTCATGGAAGTATGAATGTGAAGAATGGTTTAAGGAGTTCAAGTAGAGGCTAATCAATCCTCTAATTCTCACACTACCCACAAGTGGTGATTTTTTTGTAATCATTATCAATGCTTTGAATAAGGGACTGATATGTGTTCTGATGTAGAATGAAAAATTCATTTCTAATGCCTCAAAGTATTTGAAAATTTATCAGGAAAACTATCCCACATATTATATGGCGTTTGTGGTTGTGTTCTTTGCGATGAAGATATGGGGTATTATCTATTGGGGAAAATTGTGAAATATATAAGAATCAAATAAGTCTCAAATATATATTCACGTAGAAGGATCTGAACAAGAACAAATGAAAATGGTTATTGAATATCAAGGATTACAACTGATCAATCCATTACCACCATATTAATGTTAACAAGGTCACTGATTCTCTAAGTAAAAAGGACCCAATGTTTCTATAATTGATTATAATTGACCTAATATTTATATATTTGGTGAAGATGGAAAAGGGAATCATAAATAAGGTAACATCATCAATCCTTTAACAAATGTTTTCACAATCACCTCTTTTGTAATGGTTAAAGGGTGCTCAAAAATATGATGTGTGAAATCAGAAGAATTTGGAAGGTATCAATAATGGTAAATCCTCATAGTTCAATGATAATGAAGAAGGAACTCTAAGACTATTGTCATGACTATGTCTCCCATCTAATTGGGAGTTAAATAAAGAACTTTTAGATGATGATCATAGTTCAAATTTCTTTATTCAACAAGGAAACATAAAGATGTATCATGATCTCTAAGAGAATTAATGGTATTATAACATGAATATGGATATCGCTGAATATACATCAATGTAGTTGGTATATCAGAATGTGAAGGATAAGAGGAAGAAGCCTAAGGGGATGATGCAACATTAGTCCATACCAAAATTGGAATGGGAGAACATCCACATAGACTTTATCACCAGAATTCTGAATACATCCAATAGAAACAATTCTATATGGGTTGTGGTGAATCTTTTTACAAATACATAACACTTCATTATGATTTAAAATGGTTTCTCATTCAATAAACTGGAATTATTATATATTAGATAAGTGGAAAGGATGAATGATGTATCACTATTGATTGTATCAAATCGAGTTCCAAGAATCACCTCTTTGTTTTGGAAGATTCTCTAACACGTTCTGAATACTGAGCTGACCGTTTGTATGAATTATCATCCTCAAATAGGTGGCCAGTTTGAGTGGGATATCCTAACAATTTAGGAAATATAGAGATCATGTGAAATGGTCATCAAATAAGGATGGTATCAACATCTTCCTCAGGTTGTGTTCCGTTACAAAAATAGTTTCCTCTCATGTATCCAAATGGCTACTTATGAATCCCATTACAAGAAGAGGTGCAGAACACTGATATGTTGGGTTGAATTTGGGGAGGAAAAACCTATTGTTCCATAAATGGTCGAAGAAATTTTAGATAAGGTTAATACCATCTAGAATATTATGGTTTTCCTTTGTATATCACCCTGGAATAGAGTTATTAGACATGGTACGAAGTGAAATCTTTGTAAAAGTTACATTGGTCCTTTTTAGAAACTTGATCGAATCAGAGCAGTGGCCCATCGACTAGCACTCCCCCTGAAACTGTCTCATGTACATGATGTGATGCATATATCCCTCTTAAATAAGAACATACCAGAACATTAACATGTGTAAAATCCAGAGGTGGTGCATTTCATAACAACCTCTTTTAAGAAGAGAATCTGGTGAGATCGTTGGGAAAACATTCTACGAAATAAGACAATGATCCGTGAAAAAGTTTTATGGAGAAAAAAAATGTTTGAAGAATAAACATGGGAACCAGATGAAGTGATGAGGCAGAGTTATCCTCAACAATTTTAGTCTGGGAAAATAAATTTTGAGAGAGAAATTTATTAAGGGGCTATGGTTGTAATGACAAACTCATTTATGAATAAAATTATTTTTATTTTTATTTTTTATTGATATTGTAAACACATACAGTCTTTTCTTAATAGTATTGGGTTTATATTACTATTAAGTATCATTACCATTGATAATATATCAATTGAATACTGATCACCCAACTAATATAAATAGAAGATTTTATAAAACCTGTTCAATAAAGACAAAAGAAGATGATGACCTCATTTAGTGGACTCAGGATATAAAAAGATAATTTTCAGAGCTCTAAAAGGAGGTACCACCATTGGGAATTACTCTTGACCAACCCCAGGCCCAGCTTCAACATGTTAATATTTAAATAAATCACCTACAGGAGAAGGTCGCGTTAATAGATAAAACAACCCATGCAATGTTATCTATGTCTCCCTAGGGGTCTATCACCATCACACACCTTGCCCTTAGGTATTATGTGGGTGTTATATGGTGTTATGTGACAAGGTATTGGTTAATTATTGTGTAATCCATTTTGATAAATAAAAATTATATTCCCTCAATTCCTTTATGGGAGTATCCTTTCTTAAAAAATAATGAATTTGAAAAAATGAATTTTCAGGTAAAAATGGTAATTTTGAGAAATATGTGCATTATTATTTTAAACTATGTTTTAGTAATAATATTATAAAAAAATTATTATAAATTATGATTATATTAGTTCCTTATCTATAAATGACTACATAATCAGTTAGATAATATTTATCTTTTTATACGATAAAGAAAAAAGGGTATTTATAAAGTATTTATTTTAAGGAATTAATGAATTTTTGAAAAAATTAATATTTTTGTAAAACATTATTATCAAATTAAATTTTTAATAATAAATGAGTAAATAGTTTTTATAATGTTATATGTAAATTTTTATTAATGTTAGAAAAATATTTTGGACAAAACCCATCAATTTTCAATACATATTGGTTCTCATTTTACAAGTGAAAATTCAAATGTTATGAAAATTATTTAGATAGAGTGAATATTATTTTTTTATTCTAGATGTCTAAATTATCCAACTGATATTTCGTCATAATTTTCATAGATTGTCAAAATTTCGGGTAAAAATTAAATAATATTTAAGTATATAGTATGTTATATGACATAATAATGACCCAATAGTTAAATGATAAATACAATAAATGGTATATTTGACAAAATTTAAAAAAACTTGATTTTAGATTTATTTAAAATAATTTATAATTCCTTATTGAATCCTCCCAAATGTATAACATATTTTAGGATTTTAAGTTCATTTTTTATAACTGTGACACCCATCAACTTATGAAAGGCTAATATTTAAATATCATCAGGCCATGGCCTTATTAAATATTGTTTTCCAATATTATATGGAAAAAACCATGGGAAGGAACTAGTTTAAGGTTTGTGATTTTAAATATTTAATTATATATATTCCAAAAACCATTGTTTATGAAATATTAAATAATCCCCCTCTAATTTCCTATATAAACCCACATAAACTCCAAACTCTATTCATTCAAAATCTTTGAAAAATGTCTCGATTATGTCCTCACATATCTAGAATCCTCCACTTGTCCCTCATGCTCTCATGAAGACCATCTTTAATATTTTTAAGTCACACACTCAAGTATGTGATTCCTTCCATTCTCATTTTTATCCATGTTTCCATATATTGATACAACATTTAATTTTAAATTAAAAATGATGGGTTATGTTTTATCTCCTCCCTCATAATTCACTCATTATGTTTTAATTATGATATAACCCTTTCTCTCTCATTAATCCATCCCATGTACACCTATTACCTTGCCGAAATTTTTTAAGAGTTTTTACATTCCTCCTCTTTCTTCATGATTCATTATTATGTTACACCTTCTATTTACAAATTACATATATTGGAACATGTATTTTTATAACCCTATTACATCCCTTTCTTATCTATACATAATTAAGGACCCATTTATCTCTGATAATATCTTTTTATGAATATTTATGACACGTCGTTATGCTGCTGAAATTGCACCGTTATTTTCTATCCCAAAATCATCATACAATGAATATCATACCCATTCATACATAAATGGTATTCACCTTTATGAAAAGATAAATTTATATTGATTACTTAAATGTATTTATTCCACACTATATGAACTTGGAATGTAATATGATAAATAATGAATCCATGGTTTTGGGTCTATGTGTTACACTTAATAATGGGGATTAATTAAAAGTGACAGGTGAAACTAGAATTATATAGCACTATAATGCATTGGGAAATGCTTATTATAATGATACATCATGTTGGGATTGTTTTTACCTGATTCCTTTTAGAAATATTTTTTACCATGTTGGGATAGGGGTTACCTGATTCCTTTATGTTTATGATGCAGTTTTTTATGTTGTTTCCACATTTCCATGTTATGACAATCGTGCAATATCATTCCTTAATATTATTGATGTAGTTTTTAAGTTGTTTCCAAATTTCCATTTATGATCATAATGCTATATCATGATATTATATTCATGTTTCTATTATGATCCATTGATATTCTTATTTCCTAACATGTATTTTATTCTTTATGTTATTCCCTTTTTACTCGTATACTTATAGTGCACCCCTTTCTTCTATATATCCGGAGGTTATCCCATGCAATGTTAATTACAAATTAATGTTGTTGTATTGTAAAAGAATCATTCAATAAAGATGTTCTATTTCATGTTTTCGGTTATTATGTAATGTTCATATTCCCTAAATACGCTTGACCTCCCAATCTTTTGAGTTCTATTTAGTGCAAATTTATATAATAAATAATTTTTAAATATGATATAAAGAGAAAGGATGTTATATATACTATATGATATAATTTAATAATGTTCATTAATATATTTATAATAAACTAATATTTATTATACAAGACATGTTAACGTGTAGGATTAGAGTTAAGACTTACAGTATAGGGATTTCTAGTCTCACTTGTATTTTTGTGGGACATATGGCTTATTCATCACATGATTCTTTTGTGTGCTGTATGTACATACCATTAATTCATTATATGATACTTATCCTTAAAATAATGGTTATTTACATATTTATTTTAGGATCTATATTTCATGGTATTATACAGTTCAAAAGGGACTTAATCGGTAAGGTAAACTTGTATAAATTTACCTACTTTGAGACACATGTTATGTTTTGCACCTATATTCTTCAAAAAGATGTATATACCACTATTTTACATGTTATAAAATGAATGTAATTATGTTAATTATATTTTATTACTCTTGTAATGTTATTTTTAATGGTGATTTTGAATCAAATTTACTAAGGTGGTAAAGATTTTATTTCTACAATCTCATCATTTATCATGATTTTTTATGATTATAGGTACATTGATGAAATATTATTATCCAATCTCAATAATTATAATTAATTTTATTCTAATATTGTCATTAATGATATATTCATGAACGAGTACCATTTTTCACTCTTTGGTGCATAATATATTTTTGAAAATTATCTTCAGAAAATCAGAATTCAATTATCTCTTCAGTTAGAAATCTGTTTTCTTCGAAAACCATGTTTTTTAAAAAATATTCCAAAACAAAAATTCCAAAAAATGTTAGTTACTGATTCTTAAAGATTTTTTTTAATAAATACGATTTTAATGATTTATAATTTTCCATTATATGTTTTCAAAACTATTTTCAAATAATTTATATTTTCAGAAATATTTCTTGTTTTAAGAAGAGGTTTTCAACGATGAAAGGATATTTTTCTCCAAAGTGTTTTTTATATGCTTAAAAAATATATATTTTCATATAAGATAACATCTATTTTTGTTAATAATGATTTTATGAGGATTTCATCCAAGGGTACCATTCATATAAATTCTCATATTGGGTTAGGTTTTGATGGAATGATGTCTATAGAACTTATTTCTCTTCCATAGGTTATATGCCTATAAAACAAGCTTTTTTATGGAGTTATTCATTGATGAAATGATTAAGAAATCTTCCTAATTTTCAAAATTTTCAATATGATGATCATTTTATGAATCCCATTTAATTGTACTTTTTATGTTACGATGAATGTTTTTGATCTTATAGAACATGTATGAATGAATTCCTTTTGAGATGGGTGAGGCCTGTATCACTCCAAATAATTGTGAAAATATTTATATCTCATTGGATGGACATGGATTAAATGGGGAAAAAAGAAGTTAATTGAAGGAAAATTTTCACTAAGATGGTTTTTAGAGTGAACATTGGCTAATAAGATGGTTTAGGGTGTGTAATCATTCCACTAATATGGCCTTGGTAGTGATGCTTTGACTACCATGGAGATCATTTTATATGATTATGTGTCTTCTACAATTCAATGTCTTATTACTATGTTATTATTTCATGGATCATGATCTTGATTCCCTTATGATTCATATATTATAAAATACAAATATTTTTTCCAGGTTTCATGTTTATGATCTTTGAAATATAGGGTTTGGTATTTTAATGTTATTATCAATTTCCCTTACCCTTAGTCTCTTGATTATTCTTACATATATACATTATAAACCCTTAATAACAATAGGAGATCACCCCTTTATTATTATTCATTTTATGAGGTTATGAAGATATGTATTGTGTATGATGTGTCTAAGAAGGGTTATAGTCATGAAGAACCTATTGGAACATTATTTATCTCACTTATGTATTAGTTTTATATGTTTCCATGTTTCCATTGTCACAAATCTAATACGAACATTTGGAGACTATTTGTATAATGAATTATGTATTCCAAAAAAATATGTAATTTTTAGGTACGATAAGTGAGGGTACCAATACTTCCATAAATATCCACTTTCCCTATACATATTTATCCTCATATATGATTTTTTCCTCATATCATATCCTAGGACAAGAAAATAATTATCAAAATCATAGTTTAAAAGTATATCAATACATCCTCTTATATCTTATTTACTACTTTCAGATGCAAACATATTATTTTCATGATAGTATTTAGAGTAACTTCATTCCATATAGAATATTTTTTCTATATATTAAATAGCTTGGGGACTGTCTGTTAACTTATCTAAATCTGAGTTATCCTTTAGCCTATGTTTTTATCCTTCTAGGGAAGTTGATCTCATTGGCGCTTCAATTATTTAAGCAGTGGATAAAATAAATACTATGGAATTACTACAGTACATTGTAAGTTAAAATAAATATTTTGGTTATTTTATTATTGATAGAATTGATAGTAATATTATGATATGGTAAATAAGGGTAATTTTTAATTAATGGAAAGATATTCTTGTAATAGAATATTCTGTATCATTCCACACTAATTTCATGCATATTTTCAACTACTAGGTAGTCTTATTGAATAGTTACATTATAAATAAAAATAATTTTGATGGGGAAATCATGAGGAAAAAATTAAATCCCACTAGGTGTCATCAAATAAGTTATGTTTACCAAAAGATTGGGGGGATTTCATATTTATGAAAATGATCCACATTAATAGTGTTATGCTTTCTAGGAAGTGAGGAAACCGTTCATAAAAAAATACCTTATGTTCCCATATTATTTGTGATATGTATTACCCTTATTAATTTATTTTAATTTAATTATCTAGTATAAGTACAGGTTTTTTAAGATAAGTTAATGTGTCTTTCATTTTCTATGGAAGAATGGTTTTTATTAGATAAATAGGGATGGAAATGGTGTTACTATTTTTATTAACCCTTGAAATTTTTTTCACTAGATTTTAAGGGAGACATCACCATCTGTTCTATGATTGGATAATGCCAAGGATTAATTGATTTTTAATGATAATTTGGAATGATAGTGTTTATAGAAGTTTGCTTCCAAATTTAACAATATGGACCATGATATTATTATTTTTATTATTATTATTGTAGGATCAAGATTAGATCATCTGTGTGGGACTAAGAAGACTTTTGTTTCTTTTTCAAATTAATTAGGCTACAGTATTTATATTTACTTCCCTCACTCTTTGATGTCTTATCCTTGGAAGTACATTTTGGTATTCTCAATCCTGACTAAAATGTAATTTTTTGTGGTAGGGTTTTTTGTGATCCTATCAGGTATATAGTTTTTGTTTAATCAAATTTCAATGAGTGAATATTAATTTTACATTTTATCCTATGAAAATTTATCCACTAATCAAGTGATTTTGATTTATCCAAGATTGAGTGGTGTTTAAATACAATGGTTGGAAGTATATGTCCCATGTGTTCATCTATTTTTCTTTTGATTTACCATCTAATATAGATTAGTTGGTCTTGTCACTCTATTTTGAATTAGTTTGTGTTCTGTACATTATTACTTGGGCGATTTGGGTTAATCAAAATGATCTTATTTTCAAACATGTTGATCATAAAAACCATCGTTGGGATTCACATGCAATTGAATTTCTACGTATATGGAACTAGAAACAAGTATTTGGGACAATTATAGATACATATCTCAAAATAACAATTTTCACCCTCCACGGGCTAGTTTTCTTAATGATAATGTTAATGTTGAATTTTATAGAAACTAATCTATGGGTGTTGGTATTCTTTCATGAGTCCATCAGGGTTTGGATACTATAGTACACTATTAAAATGTTTCAACAAATTAAATTCATTTGGTTGCTATGTCTTGTGCATTTTATTGGTTTTTTAATTTTATTCTGAGCATGGTTGGAATTATGTCATTATCAAATTTTATTTACCAGTTTGTATTTATTCTATTTTGAAATTGTATGAAGTCTTTCAGTTATTAATTTTCAAGAATATTTGACCTATGATTAAACACATCACCTCTGACATATTATCCTTTTTCTTGAAGATAAAGGAAATGAGTTGGTTATTATTCAAAATTATAATGTTATTTTAATTATTGAAGAAGATAATTATCATCTACAAGAATCAATAATCACCTGAAGCTACCATATTCATATATCATTATTACCTTTATACTTATACCCTTCTCTATATAATTAATTTTTCAATAATAAATGGCTCAGGTCCATAACCATCATGGACTAAGTGTTATGATTTTTTTCCATTGGATTTCAATTATCATTAGATTGGATCTTTTTGAGTGGACATATATTTGAATATTTTTTTATGTATTATAAATGATAAATTTAGGTTTTTCGATCTCATTGATGGTCTCTTAGATTCTAAATATGTCCAAAAATTCTTCAATGAACTATAATTTTCCTTTTGTTTCATTTGATGTTCTTGGTGCATTCAGGGAGAAGGATTGCAGATCGAGAGGTCCACCTTAAATTGAAAACTAAATTAAACTATCTTACTGAATTCATGTCTCTACATATCCTTTCCCAAATATTTACTTATTTATCTTTTTGGGCAGGTCAAGGAGGTGGAATAATGTTTTTTTAAGGTTTAGTGGTTGTTGATTGAATTCCCACTACAGATAATTTTATGTTGTGTTACATTCTTTAAACAATAATTAATTTATATATGTTCATTATTAGGATTTACAATATATTATAATATAATTCACAACTATACAACATCATATTAATAGCACATGAAAAATATTTTATCAGTGCTAAAAATTATAGTTGATGTAACCACTAATAAATGTGGTGCACTTTTAGTAGTGATAAATTAGTACTAATAAAGGGTTTTCTTTTATTATTTCTTATTCTAGTACTAAAAAAGACCATACTACTATTTTCTATTTTTAATATTATACAACACTAATGCATAAAATATACTAGTAGAATGAATATTCACAATTTAATTGAATTAAAAATTACAATACAAATATAAGAAAAAACACAACATATTATAGACATTTAGAACATTGGTTTGTAAAATTATATTAAAAAGTACAATGAAAATCAATTATGAAAATCAGTGTTTCCTTTTCATTGGCACTTTATCCCATATAAATAATGCAAAATCATATTATCAGTTTCCCAAAAAATCCCACTATCTCAACAAAAACAATACACCTATATAAGAAAAAAATCTTATGATAGAAATATTATAAAGAAATAAATTAAAATAATTATGTAACAATACAACAATAAAATTTCAAATATAAATAAAAGGGGGCACATAGAGTCATACTGGTCACACCATTTTTTTGAATGATGTGAGGATGGTTCCTAAACATCAAAAATGTATTATTTATCATTGTCATAATGTACAAAAAAATATCTAAATGTGTTTTATAAATAATAAGTATTCCACATGTATTTTTTACTATAATTTCTATTTAAACTAAAAACACAAACATTGATTCAAAACGGTCACATCATATGTTGGTTTAATATTATATAAATTCCTAAAAAAATGACTTGAATCATTTTCTTAATGTATCATGATAATTTAAGTGAGTTTTCTCATTTTTCGGTGAGTGGGGAATATTTTAAAGTAAAATTTCCATTTTAAACTTACAATAGACACTTTTTTACATTAAAAGCACAATCGTATATAATATTATCGTTTAGCTGATTTTTATATGTCACCAATGAAATATGGAAAACATTCCAGATGTATCAAAATAGTCAGAATGTGTTTCATCAGTTTTGAGAATGAATTTGTCTTCTGAAATGAATATTAAATTTAAAATAAAAAGACATAGATGGAGTAATTCCATTCCCATTGGGAATTGGATTGAGGTGTGACTAATTTAAACACGTCTAGTAAGACATAAGGATAATTTTCTTATAGTATCAAAAAGATATGGATTTTTCTAATCGATTTTGAGTATGTCACACGTCTTTTTTACTAATATTTCGATTCAAACATAAAACACACACATTCATTCCTACCAATAACATCTGCTATCAATTTCATGTTAGAGATAATTCTACACAAAAAAATTCCCTATAAATAGTTTTCATAATTTATAATCGAAATCTTAGAACTTTTTATCAATTTTAATTGAGTGAAACATGTTTTTAAAAAGAGGTTAATTTTTAACTATTAGAGGACACTTTGGGTCATGGGAAGAACATCATGCATCAGATTTCTGTGAGGCTAATTCCTACACATCAAAAATGTATTATGTATTATTTTCATTATCTATAAAAAAAATCAGAATAATTATTCTCAGTTTTTGAAAATGTTATTTGTGTTTAGAACTAATATATCAATTTTAAATTAATATACATACATGGAGTCATACTAGTCACACCATGCATCAAATTGAGGTGTAGATGACCCGTACACATCAAAATAACTTGACTGTTATTTTCACAAAGTATCAAGTCAATCCAAATGTATTTTCTCATTTTTGTGTATGTTATGTTTTGCTTTTACTATAATTTTATTTTAAAATGAAAACCTGTACATTGTGTCATATGGTCACATCATGTGTCAATTTGAAGTGATTCTGATTCCTACACATTACATATGACTTATGAATTTTTTTCATAATGTATAATGAAAATTCAAGTAATTTTTATAGGTTTTTAATGAGTAACACGTGATCTCAAAAAATTACATTTTTAAATAGACAGCGAACACTTTGAGTCACATAGAGTACATTGTGTACTAGATTATGGTGTGGTTGTTTCCTATATGTAAAAAATTAAATATTGATCATTGTAATACAATATCAAATCTATAAAAAGGTGTTTACATGTTTTTGATTATGTGATGTCTACTTTGAAATAAAATTTCACTTTAAAATAAAATGAAACAATTGGAGTCATATAAATCACATCAGGGATCAGATTGACAAGAAGCTAATTCCAAATCATAAAAAATTACATATGGAACATTTTATTTAATTATAAAGAAAAAAAATTAATTATATTTTAATATTTTTCTCATCTATATTAATAAAATTTTTACTTAAAATAAAACAAACCATTTGAGTCATAACAGTTACAATGTTTTTCATTTTGATGTGAACCTGATTCCTACACATTAAAATGGATTATTAATAATTTTAATAATGTATCAAGATAATCCAAGAAAATTTTATTTATTATTAGTTATTGAAATTGTTTTGGAACTAAAATTTATGTTTTTTTATGATAACAAAACATTGAGTGATATTGGGCACACCATGTATCAGATTGAGGTGCGACTGATCCCGAAATACAAAAGGTGAATTATGGATCATTTAGTTAAGGTATCTAATACGTCTGAAATTGTTTGGCCAATTTTGAGTAAGTGACATATATATTTAATAAAAATATTTTTTTAAATAAAAGGACACACGTTCAATCACATTTGTCACAACATGCGTTGAATTGGGGTTCATATGATTCTTAGACATCATAAATCAGTTAAAATTTTTTGAACTAAACTATTAAAGAAATTTTCATGTTTTTTTATATTAGTGAATATAAAATTTTAGGAACACCATTTGTCTATTGAATATATGGATTGTTACTATACATCACAAATTATTTAATTATAATTTTGTTATTGTATCAATACAATCTGAATTTATTTTCATGGTTTTTAGTATGTGAATGGTCTTTTGAAATAAAATGTTAATTTTAAAATAAAACATGAACTCTGAGTCATACAGCACACAACATGTTTCAGATTAGGTTGTGGTGGACTCCCACACATCACATATGAATTACGGATCATTTTAATTTGTTATCAAAATAATATGATTGTGTCTTCTTGATAATGAGTATTTGAAATGTTATTTGAACTAAAATGTAAATTATAAACTAAAATTGTATACTTAAAGTCATATAGACCACATTGTGTTCTTTATTGAGGTGAAGCTGACTATGGTGTTGTTGATTTCAACACTGTTCAAGACAATATTCACGAAATAATTTTTGGGAAGTCATACATATAAGGACCTGACCTTAGAACAATACATAATTATGAATTATATGAATATTTCACATTGAGTATCTTTTCAGGTTGAGAGTTTTAGATTATTAGGTCATAACATATACATAACAACTTTAATATTTTATGTAGACACATATACTCAGTATCTATTTTTTTCATAAAATAACAACTCTTTGAAAAAACATTCATGTATAGTTCTATGTTTTAAACAGCATAAATTTACCATGATTCCATCTTTGACCCTATTCCACTTTATATCCTGTGAAAAACATTTCAAAAACTTATAATGGGCATAAAACCCTCATTAAGTGATACACAAAAAATAAAAACTGTTAGTTTTCAAAACAAAAAATAAACCATGAATACATTATCATAAGTAATTCTTTTCACCTTTATTAAGTATTTAATAATCATAACATAGTAAAATATCATTACTTACACTTTTTAAACCAAAATATTACCATAAAACTTCTATAAAGAACACATAACATATAAAGGTATCTTGGGAAATAAACATACTTAAATGGAATAACCATACGTTCAACTTCCACCCATATCACTAAATGGAATAGCCATACAACCAACTTCCAAACACAATGCATTGGAGGTTATAACGTAACCACCCATCCTAGTTTATCACAACACCACTCGTCATTTGGTTTATCACGTAACCACCCATCAAATGTTTAAGTAACATTATAAAATCATAACACATACAAAAAATATATTGGAATGAAATAATTTACACATTTCAATAAAAACATATCACTTTAATATATTGACAAAACAAATCCATTATCAAAACCATTTTGAATACCAAAATACATAAAATATTATATGGTATATATTATCCTTTTAAAAACATTACATCTTGTTAAGGAATCCAAAGATCAAATGGAACTCGTGGCGGTGGAAATTCATTGTCACTACATACGTTAAAACAAACATTCTTTTCTTTTTTTCATTTCGTAAAACACTTTGTAGAGAAAATATTCCTTTTCAATAAAAGTAAAATTCAAATAGTTTTAGACATCATATAAAATAATGTTTTGTATAAATAAAAATCTCCATCAATGAAAGGAGATTGAGACTAAGTCCTTTACAAAGATAATTTTTTAAATAACATAGATCGATTATGTGTATTGAATATAATTACACATAATTAAAATATAAATATAGTACATTACATCAAAATTAACTTCTCACATAATCAAATAATGATATAAATAAGATCGGTAAGATCAACCCAAATAATTGGGATTGTGTTAAGAAGTTCCCTTACATTATGTCTGACTTGACCCATTGGTTCATTAATCTTATGAATAGTATACTAAAGCTAATATCTACATTATTAATAACCTTCAAAAAGGTTATTATTTCTCTTATATAACCTATTACCTTGTTATATACATTATTTAATTATTTAAGTTAATAATGGTCATTTTGTCGATATTTGGCACTTGAGGGAAAAATAAACTGCTTATAATTAACAGTTGTTCATGTGTTAAAATATCCATTATCTCCATAATTATATTCATGATGTAGATATCATATATATCATATATATCCAGTATATATATGTATTTATAATATTACATAACATTTAGAGGTATGAAATGAAATGCACAGTTCATGGAGACGGTAAGCTGTACGTACGCATGAACACTAATTTTATTTATATTACCTATTTAATAGAGTGAAAAAATAATTATATAATGTTATAATATAATTATATTATAATATAATATATAATATCATTAACTCTATCCTTTAGTCATCCCACATATGGAATTAATGAGTCATATCACTTTGATGAGGCGGTAGTCCGCTCATCCCCACATGAAATTGTCATATTTACCCATAATTGAAACCATAATGATATGATATAAGAAATAAAATACAGAAGAATAAATAAATACTAAATATAATATATATCATATATAAGTATAGTTCCATAAAAATAGAAACCATAAGACTAGGATAGAGATATCTGAACAATCATTATTTCGGGAGGCGTTAGTTTGCCTATCACAGAAACATTATGTTATTTACCCATTAGATAGAGGTGTGTGTAATTTTAGTTATAATAATTTTCATAACATCTTCCAAGTATATTGAAGATACTTTTTATGTCACAAAATAAAGGAATAAACATATTTTAGGGGTCGGAGAAGCAAAATAAAAGGAATATATTAAGAGAAATTGATACCTTTAATTCAGGTTACTCCCTCTCATATGAACCAAAATTGTTTCTTGAAGTGATTTATGCCTAAGGTAAAGATTCTAGGAGAAGGATGGGTATCATTAGAGGCTATTTATTTAGGGTTTGAATGAGCCAAGGGACATTATAGGTGTGCGTAATTGGTTATAAGTGAGTGCTTTTTATAAGGGAGAGGATGGGCTCGTTTGGAAAGTGTAAAAATATTATATTATTATATAATTATTTTCTATTTCTAAAGGACCAAATATCATTAAAGACGAATATAAGATGAATCATGGTCTAAATAAGATCATACAATAAGAATTGAATAGGTTTTGGATATTGTTTTAATCCCTATAATCTCATTTATTTAAATCATTAATTAATGAGGTTAACACTTCATCATTATTGTGTTGTATATAATTTAATTTATTTGAAATCTAAAAATTATTAAAAAAATTATCATTATGTAGGAAATAGTTTTATATTTCTAATGAATATTAATAGTCAAATATATAAATTATGTAACCCCAAATTAAAATTATTTTAGAAAAAAATTAATGATAATGATATTTTTATTTTAACTTTAAAAAAATTTATTAATAACATTATCTTACCAAAGTGTCTTTAAAAAGTCCAATGTCTCACCAAAATAATTTTTTGTGTTGGCCATTACTGATCCAATATGGTTAGGTCAAGTTTTTGGGTAATTTAATATTATTATAATATTATTTTTACCTTAAATTACACTCTTTACATTTAACTGCGGTAAATAAAATTCAAAAGTAACTATTAAATATAAAAAATTCATATTATTGAACAACATTTTACTTACTAATAACAACCATTTATGTCTGATTTTTAAAATTCAATTCACAGAAGTGGTAAAATTTCATTTATACGAAAAAGAAAGTTTTCTAACTACTACTCAGTGGTTTCACTATTTATCAAAAATTGATGTTTTTTAGAAAAATACAAAAAATTCATCCTATGCTATATTTGATATTCTGAATTAAAAAATGATAAATATTTTAACTAATTAAAAACTATGATTTATTTTTAATTAATTTAAAATTATTTCCTATTGTCAAAACAATAATTTTTTTTAAGAAATAATAACTATCAAAATATTGACAATTGATTATGTCCAATTTCAAAGTTAAATTACTTCCAATGACCAACATTTTATTATATGGTAAAATTATAATATATTTACACATTAAAATAAAATTAATATATAATATAATCATATAAATATATTAGATTAAAAGGTAGTTTTTGAATTAAAATACAATATTTTTTATTATTCATTAAAAAATGATTTTTATCAGTAAAATACCAAAAATTTACCCAAATTAAATTTTGATGTCCATATTTTAAAAAAGATTTTTTTTTCAAATAAAACATATAAAAGAATCCAAAACTGTATTTTAAGAGGGTTCTCCATCAAACGGTGAAAAATCGACCTTTTAAAAAATATTATAGTATTGGTGCTCATTATGGGATTCATTCATATTTTAAGCCTCTAAATTTTATTGTATGATTGTAAAAACCCGTAACAAACATATATTATCATATATTAGATAGTTATATTAATTAATGAATGTACAAATGTTATTTTTTAACTACCATTTAAATTTATAATATTATATTGTTACTGTGGAACGTAATATCTCAAAGAAACTCATTGGTGCATATCGGATAAGTCATTGAACATAGAAACCCCTTTAAAATAAAATTAATATTTAATTCACAAATATTAATAATTTGAAAATTTTATTATTCTTTATTTACTTGGTATGTTACATCCTTCCCTGATTTTGGAAATTGCATCCTCACAATTTTTATTCGCTTATCAAATAATTGGGGGTATTTATCCCTAATAGCTTTTTCAGATTCCAATGTTGCCTCTTCAACCATATTGTTTTTAAACCAAATCATTACATAATGAATTACCTTATTCCACAACACTTTCCCTCTTTGGTCAAGAATCTGAACTGGTTGTTCCTCAAAAGAGAGATTCTCTTCCTACTTAACTACATCTGGGCTCCAAACATGAGATGGATCTGGCATATACATTATCAACATTGAAACATGATAAATATTGTGTACCTGGGATAAACATGGAGGTAAAGCCACTCTCTATGCAACTGGTCCAACTTTCTCTAGGATTTTATAGGGTCCAATGACCCTCGAACTCAACTTCCCCTTCTTTCAAATACACATCACACTTTTCCATGAAGAAAATTTGAGAAAGAAACGATCACATATCTCAAATGAAAGATCCTTCATCCAGTTATCTGCATAACTTTTATGCATACTCTGACCTGTTCTCATGTGCTTCTGAATGAACTGAACTTTTTCTTTCATCTCTTATACCAATTCTGGTCTCATCAGCTTCATTTCACATACTTCATCCCAAAAAGGATGTAGTTCGACACAACTTCTAATATAATGCCTCATTTGGAGACATCTATATACTGGAATGAAATATGTTTTTATAAAAAAATTAAACCAAAGAAATATGTTTGTCCCAACATCCCTTGTAATCCAGTGAACAAGAAGGTAGCATTTCCTCTAAGTTCTGAATTGTTCTTTCTGACATCCTATATAATTGAGGATGAAAAACTGTAGTAAAATTCTATTCAGTCCCCAACGAATTGTGAAGGTCTTTCCAAAAGTTATAAGTAATCCTTAGATCATGATCAGATACAATAGAGAGGGGGACACCATGTAACCTGACTATCTCTTTAACATACAACTGCGATAGTTGATATAGAGACAATGTATCTCAAATCGGAATGGAATGAGATGATTTAGTAAATCGATCAATAATAACCTAGATAGTATTATTACCTCGAGATGTCATTGGTAATCCCACAACGAATTCCATGGACAAATTTTCCCATTTCCACTCTGGAAGGTGTAAATAATGAAGAATCCATTTTGATAACTAGTTCTCTACATTAACCTATTGATAAGTAAAAAACATCATAGTAACATGAGAAATATCACTTTTCATTAAATCCCACCAGTATTATGCTCAATGATCTTTATACATTTTATTACATACATGGATGAACTGAAAATAGAGAACTATAATCTTCACACAAAAACTCATTCTTCAACTGTGAATCACTAGGTACACATAATCTCTTCCCAAATATCAAAACACAATCATTATTAATGTTATAATCATGCAAATTTCCCTTCTGAACCAACTTCTATGACAAATTTCATCAAATCTAAAACAAAATGATCTCATTCCAAATGTAGCATGGTTAATGAAACATTACATTTTCGACTGAAAGCATCAGCCATATAATTTTCTTTTCCCAGATGATAAAGAATCATGAAATCATAATCCTTGATTAATTCAATCCATCTGCTCTGTATCATGTTCAATTATTTCGTAGTGAATATATACTTAATACATTTGGGATCAGTTTATATTTCACACTTTACTCCATAAAATTGATGCCCCAAATTTTTAAAGATAAAAAAACAACATCCAATTACAAATCATGTGTAGTGTAATTTAACTCATGAAGTTTCAATTGATGTGAAGCATAAGCAATTACCTGATCATTATACATTAGGACACAACCAAGTCCATTAAAAGAATCATCATTATAGATAAAAAATTATTCATTTCTAGAAGACAGTACAAAAACTAGATCATTCACCAATTTTCATTTCAATTCTTGAAAAAAATCCTCACATTTGAGTTAACTTAGTCATTGGACTAGATAACTGTGCCAAATTACTAACAAACCTCAAGTAATAACTTTCCAAACAAATAGAACAATGAATCTCAGTAATATTTGGGGTCCATGTACATTCTTCAACAACTGTTTTATATCAGGATCAACCATTTTGACATTTTTTGAAACAATGTGATCAAGGAAATAAATTTTTTGTAACCAAAACACACACTTTCTAAATTTCCAAAATAGTTTCTTTTATTTTTTGTTTTCTAATAAAAACGATAAATGACTTTCATGTTCTTCTTTAATTTTGGAATAAACCAAAATATCATCAATAAACACAACCACCATTTATCTCTTGTGTCAACTAATCCATCCCTGAAACAAACAGTTCAATTCTGATACTGACCTTCTAAGGTTGCTGATTTGGAAGGTCATTTTCCTCTATATGCCTTCCCATCACAACATCCCTATTTATTTTATGAAAAACCATTATTAACACAAAAATGTTATAGGTGAATCAATATGGAAATCTGTAAATGCTACATCATTTCAATCTTACGATAAATTAATTTATGGACATAAATTTAACAATATCCTAACTCCTAAAGTTATCTAAATCAACCTCTGATACCAACTATAAGGACCTAGAACGAAAACATTACATAATCATGAATTAAATTAATAATTCACATTGAGGATCTTTTCATGTTTGGAGTTATAGATAATTAGGTCATAACATATACATAACAAGTTGAATATTACATGTAGACACATCTACTTAGTATCTTCTTTTTTACAATAATTAAATACTCTTTAAAAGAAAGAGTCATGTCTACATCCATGTTTCAGATACCAAAACTTTTCCTTGATCCCATCATTGACCCTATTCCACATTATGTACTATGAAAAAACATTTGATAAACATATGATGAGCATAAAAATCACAATAGGGGATACACAAAGATGTAAAAATCTTAGTTTTTAAAAACAACAAGTAAAACATGATTAATTTATCTATAGTAATACTTTTCACCTATATTAAGTTGTAAATAATCATCACAGAATAAAAAATCATTACATATCCTTTTGTAACCAAAATATTACCATAACCCCCATATAAATAATTCATATCATATAATGGTAACTAAGGACATAAACGTAGTTAAATGGAATAACCATACGGTCGACTTACACAAATATCACGAAATGGAATAACTATACAGTCGACTACTTTACACAATGCATTAGAGGATATAACATAACCACCTGTCATGATTTATCAGGACACCACCTATCATTTGATTTATCACATAACCACCCGTCAATTGTCCATGTACCATTATAAAATCATAACACATAAAAAAATATAAATGAAAGAAAACATTTCCACATTTCAATAAAAATATATCACTTAAATATGTTGACATAACAAATCTATTATCAAAAACATTTTATATATCAAAATACGTAAAATATAATATTGTTTTAATTTTCCTTTTAAAAACATTTAGTCTTGTTAAGGAGTCCAAAGATCAAATAATACTCACGGTGGCAAAGAGGTCATTGTAACTGTGTATGTTAAAATGAAACATTAGTTTTTTTTTCTTTTAGTACAATGATTCATAGAAAAATTATTCCTTTTGAATAAAATTAAAATTCAATGGTTTTTATACAACATATAAAAAATTTTGTGAATAAATGAAAATATTTCTCAATAAAAGGATATTGAGACGAAGTCGCTTACGAAGATAATTTTTAAAATAAAATTGATCGGTTATGTGAATTTAATGTATGAACACATAAATAATGTATAAATACAATATATGTCATAAAAGTTCATTTCTCACATAATCAATGTACTGAATAAATAATAATGGTAATATCAATCCAACGACTGGGAATTGGGTTAAGAAGTTCCCTTACCTCATGTCTGACTTGACCTGTTCATTCTTTAATCTCCTGAATAATAAACTAAATTCAATTTCTATTTTCTTATGAACATTTTTAAAGTTTATTATTACTTTAATATCACATATTAACATGTTATAAACATTATTTAATTATTTCAGTTAATAACGGTCGTTTTGTCGATATTTAGTACTTGAGTCAAAAATAAACTTCTTACAATTATAAGTTGTGCATGTGGTCAAATATCCATTATCTATAGAATGATATTCATGATTTAGATGTCATATATATAATATATATAAAATATATATTAGTATTAATAATATTACATAAAATTGTGAGGTTTTAAATGAAATGCACCGTTCATGGAGACTGTAAGTCGTACATACTTTTGAAGGCTACTTTCATTTCTATTTCGTATTAAATGGAATGAAAACATAATGATATAAAGGTATATTATAATTATAGTATAATATAATATATAATATCATTAACTCCATCATGTTTACATCCCACATATGTCATTAACGAGTCATATCACTATGAGGGGGCAGTAGTCCACACTTAGTCAAATGAAATTATCACATTTACCCATAATGGAAACCATAAAGATATGATATAAAAAGTAAAATAAAGAAGAATAAATAAATCATAAATATAATATATATCACATATAAATACATTTTCATCATAATGACCACCATGAGAAGATTTTGGAGATATTTGAAAAATCATTGTTTTGTGAGGTGTCAGTTTCCCATTCACAAAAACAGTATGTTCTTTACCCATTAGATGAAGTTTTGTGTAAGTGTAGTTCGAATGATTCTAATAAAAATATCATATTATTCTGTAGATCTGGATTTTTTTACCAATTAATGGAAAAAATATAGTTTAGCTGTTGGAGAAGAAAAATAAAATAAAAAAATTTTAGAGAAATTGTTAGTTTTAATTTGTGCAACTCTCCTTGATATGAACCAAAAGGGTTACTTGAAGTGACTACTGGTTAAGGTAAGGATTATAAGAGTATGAAATGGATCTTAAGAGATTATTTAAGGAGGGGTTGGATGATCCAATTGTCTTGAGAGCTTTGAGGAATTGGTTATAAGTGAGGGCTTTTTATAAGGGAGAGGAGGGGCTCTTTAGGAAAGTGTGAAAATATTATATTATTCTATAATGATTTTAGGTTTCTAATGATCCGAAAAACATTAAAGAAGAGGATTATATTAATCATGGTCGAAATAAGATCATACAATAATAATTTTATAGGTTTTGGAATTTTTTTTAATTATTATAATCTCATTTATTTAAATCATTTATTAACGAGGTAAACACTACATCATTATTATGTCATATATAATTTAATTTATTTGATGTCTAAAAATTATTAAAAAAAAATCAATGATGTAGGAAATATTTTTAGATTTATAAATAATATTTATAGTCAAATATATCAATTATATAACCCAAATAAAGTATGTTTTTAAGAAAATAATACATTTTTTTGATATTTTTTTTACTTTAAAAACAGTTACAAATATCAATATACTACCCAAGTGGAATTAAAAGAAAAAAATTCTCACCCAAGGATTTTATGGGTCTACCATTACTCATACAATAATTTTGGGACAAGTTTTAAGGTATTTTTATATTATTATAAAAATATTTTTACCTTCACTTACGTTATATACCTTTAACCGCGATAAATAAAAGTCAAAACTTACTATTCACCAAAAAATATTTTCATCATATTGAACCACATTTTATTTAATAATAATAACCATGTATGTAATATTTTCATAATTCAATTCACATAAGGGGTAAAATTTCATTTTATGAAAAAGTCATATGTCTAACTACTACTTTGTGTGTTTAATATTCATCAAAAAATGGTGTTTTTCAAAAAAAACAAAAAATTAATTCTATGAAATATTTGATATTATTAATAAAAAAATTATGTACATTTTACCAAATTAAAAAAATATAAGTTTGATTAGTTAATTTAAAAGTAAATTTTATTATCAAAACGAAAGCTTGTTTAAAAAAAAATAATAACTCTCAAAAAATTGACAGTTGATTGTGTCCAATTTCAAAGGGAAATTTCTTCTAATTACAAAAATTGAATTAAGTGGTAAAAATATAATCTATTTACACGTTTTAACCAACTTAAAATATAATCTATGAATATAAATAAATTATATCAAAAGCCAGTTATGAATTAAAATACTTTACTTTGCACTATTCATTAAAAAAATTATTTTATTAGAAAAATACCAAAAAGTTTCCTGACATAAATTTTGACGTACCTATTATAAAGAAGAATTTTATTTTTTCAAATAAAACATATTAAAGTAACCAAAACTATATTTAAATACAGTTCCATCAAAAGACGGTAGATCGACCTTTTGAAGAATGTTAGATGATTTGTGCTTAGAATTGAATTCATTCACATTTTAAGACTATAACCATTATTGGACTAATGAAAAAACACATAAACAATAAATGTTATAATATTTTAATTAGTTCTATTCATTCCCACATATACAACGGATTTTTGTTAACTACCATTTAAAATAATAATATTATATTGTTAGTGGGCAACATAATATTTCAAAGAAACTCATTGTTTCGTATCCGGTAATCAATCTAACAAATAAACCACTTTAATGTAAAATTAATATTTAGTGAAAAATAATTAATAAATATGAAAAAAAATAATTCATTATTTACTTGGGATGTTACAATACATTTCCATTCACCTATTGAAAATCCCCTTTTTAGATGTATCCTTATGATTCACTACATGTTTTCGGCATCATAGTGCTTCCTCTTTCATATAAAATTAAAATATTATCTATTTGCTATAATTTTATAGTTATTTCAATGAAATGTATTTCCTCAAAAAATATATATGAAAAAAACTAAATAATTTTTAGATATATATGATATGTAAATTATCATAAAAATATTGTATGAAATGATGACAACAACTAACTAACAAGCATTAGGAATTTACATTTTAGTGTTGTTGGGTATAAATTCTTAACACATTTACCTATCACAATTATCCCAACAACATCCTAAAATTCCAATCACACAATAGCATGGGAATCGTAGAACATGCTATTGGCTCAGATATACCAGCCACACCATGTATTGGATTAATGTGAGGCAAATTCCTACACATAAAAAATTTCATATGAATTGTTTTACAATAGTATAAAAATATCTAAATTTCATCCATTTATTTTTTGAATATAAAATGTGTTTTTATATAAAATTTCAAATTCAAACTAAAAACTAAAACATTGATTAATATTGGGAAAAGCTTATATAGGATTTAGGTATTGTTGATTATTACACATCAAACCATGTATCTTTATTCTGCTACACATTAATCATTCAACTCTATCTAATAATATTGTTGTTTGATAACCAATAATAATGAATTAATTTTAGAATAAAAAAAATTGTGCATCATCATTAGTGCATGATCATTATTTTGTGTACGATAATGTACAATGGTGAATCACCTTAACTAAGAATGTCATTTCATCATGATTTCTAAATATTGAAAAATATAATTATTAGGTAAAAATTCTATGGAAGTTAAAAAGACTTTTGATAAAATTGTGAAAAATTTCAGTAAATTAGTGGTAGGAAGTCTCATGTTCATGATATCTATATAAATTCTAATAATATGTCTGTTTCACATTCAATTTTAACCAAATATATTTCATATTTTTAATATGAGAAGTTTTAAGAGTCCATGTTGTAATTTAAAAATATTAATTAATTAATAATAAATATGTTTAATGAAACTGTAATTGTCATCAGAAATATGTTTTCAGAGATGCAAGTTTGTTAATGGTATATGATTTCTTTCATAAATTTTCAATCATAATAATGAAAATATTTGTAATTATATTGTTTTGGAAACTAAATAAACATAGATAAAATTAATAAATTATTTTATATATGTTATGATAGTGAAATAATATTAAATATATCTTAGAACCATTCTAAATATATAAGTTGATAGGCTATATATGCTCATAGACCATCCTTATCCCATGATTATAAATATATTTAAAAACCTCTCTATTATAATAAAAGTTTCCGTAAAAAATAATAAAATTTATAACATGTTGTTTTTTTATAATATATTACATGTAGTGTAATATAAATTAATAAGTATCATCACATGTTTTTTATTTTCTGGGTCTCCATGAATAGAATCCCTAAAATAAATATATGGGGTATTCATATTGATTGAAATGTGTAAACAATGATTCCTAAAAAATATATATAAGTAATTAAAAGTTTCGAAATAAATTTTATTTGATTAAAATGTAGTGCATTAAACCTCCATCATGATATTAATAATATTATTTCATCTATTAGTTTTATTTTAAACAATTAAACCAGTTTTTCCACTCTTGCTTCATATAACATTAGTCGTGTTGAGAATTATTTTGTGGAAGTAATGTGAAGAATAATGAGTCTAAATTTTCTTTCATACGTTTTTCCCTTAAAATATTATTGATAAACACATTGAAAAATTTATGACATTAATTTGGACATAATTACCATAGTATAACAGTTATTGGATAAAGAATCATGAAAAAATCATTATGTATACATTTAAAATGGAGACTCTTAGTCATTCATTCACGCATAATTTATTTATTTATCTATATAATTATATTTTTTAATATCCTCTCTACACATATATTCTTCAAAATCAATTATGGTCATATCACAACCTTATAATGTTATATCAACCTAAAATATTTATGTTAGTAAATGTGGATGTGTAACGGGTAGAGAAATGTACTTTAAGAATATATTTTTGATTTTTTTGATTACCCTTATTTTAATTTTGATTCATCCTTCCATTTTACTCATTCACTTTTTAGCATATAATAACACTCCTTGGTAAATGAATTTATTCATTAATTTAAAATGGGTATTCATGAATTTTTTTTTAAAACAACACCTCCTTATCAACATGTATTTTTACAGGATGAAATAACCATGCTGAGAAAGTTATGATAGAAAACCTGACCATATAAATAACTTTTTCACCAAGTAAAATATGAAGCTCGATACTCCATTAATGAGATGTGTTAATCCCCACTCTCACATGACCTATTAGATGATTTTTTGTATAGAATATCTCCTTCGGTATTGTAAATGGTACCACTCAAAACATGTATATGGGTGGGTGTTGATAGATATAAATAAAAATAATTTTCAACATGTATAATAATATTACAGGAAACGTAATAGTTTTAATATGGTTCTCAATTTATAGAAATAATTATGAAAATGTGAATTACATATTCTACGATATCCCTTTGAGGTGAATGGCTCACCTAAAATCTGGCGGTCGTGGGGGATCTTTATGTAGAGGTTGTTTTTATGTTGTTACATCTCATTGATTATTTCCCACATCATTTTCAAAAGACACTGTTACTTAGTTCAGTTTTTTCATAGTTTCCCATCATGCATATATTTCTTCCATTTTCTTATCTTTATCCCCTTGTTCATTTCTTTTATCAAAATATGTTTGGGGTGACACCCCAAAACCCACTCCCCTAATGAAGACATACTGTTCTTGAAGCATCGAGGCCACTAATATTAGCTTTTCATTGGGTACATTTTACTATGATTCTAGTGTCTTAGTCACATGTAAAATAAAGATAAATTACAAATAATTTTTTATAATACTTATTTATATAATAAAACATATTACAGAATAGTTACATAGGCTTTTTACATTGTTTTGTGTTTTCATATACTATTATATGGACCTTATTCACACATGCCTTCTTTCATAGAATATGGCATGGTATGGAGGTGGAATTAGATTTTGATTCATCAATCTATATATAATAAATGGAACATAATTATGTTTCTGTTTCATATAACATAAAAGTATTAATTTATATATTAAATACATACCATTTTCAAGTGAAGCATACCACGTCCTTCTTTTAAGGTATGGGTATAATGTTTTTGGGGCTCATTTCTTATTTTCAGTACTCAGTTGTTGTTTCTGAAATTAAAAATTCATAATCTAAGTTAATATTACATGTATTTTCATGAACATTATTATACCATTCACAATTTACCTAAAATAAATTACTCCTCATTATTACAAATAAACTTGTCCCATACTTGTCGGTTTACTTGGTAAATTTTCAATGATCCCTTCTAGTGAGAATTATTCCAAATTTCATTCAAGAGACAACAACTATAAATGAACTCTTCAGGGGATAATGAAGAGTTAATCAACATTTAATTAATTATTTATTTATGAAAACAAGGAAAATATATCCTAATGTTACCCTAATACCATAACAATTTTACATCTTAATAATATGAACAAATTTTTTTCACAAATATATATAAATTAGAACACACATTCGAGTTGTGAGCCCAATATACCAAAAAAATGGGCTTCTTGGAGTTAAAATCCTGAAGTCACACATTCCATCCAACCTCAAATTTGATGATTTTATTATAACCATAATAATTTTTCAAACACCACAACAATATAATGCTTTTTTTTTCTAGGACACAGTTTTTTCACTGTAAAACATTTACATGGATTCATAATCATTGATATGTTGTTTAGTTTTATTCTTAGCATCAACATGCGTAAAGGTTGTTGTAATGCTATATTGAGAGCATTGGGATGTTGATAAAAATGGTGTTTATCATGCTTAATATAACCAATGTTTATTGAAGTCACTCTCTATAGATGATAATGACAATTTAATTTAGATTATTTAAATGCATCAATGAAAGGATACTAATATGGGGTAACAAAGTCTATATTAAAAAAGTATATAAACATAGTGATTAACTCTCTTTTATAAATGGTTGAATGGATTTTACCCATTTATCAAGGATACAAATCCCATCATTGTGGTCTCCTGTAATATTTAGTACCCTTTCTATTTTGGGAAATATAGGAAATGATTTTGAACCACCGATGAATGATTCATCTTTGATTTATTTGATATCTAACCCTTCAAATTTTTAGTGAATAACAGAATAATTTACCACCATTTTTAATAGGATTTGGAACATAAAATATGTGTATTACCTATGATTCCATTTTAAAAAAATTTTATTTATAACATTCCTTACTAAAATATACTTTCATGGGTCCAAATTATTCTATTTTAAATGTACTCAAATTATAATCCCACTTTCATTAAAAAATCTACACATTTATGTTTATATAATTCATCTCCAATATTTATTTGATGATGCCAATGTTTGACATATTCACATTAATTGGTATTCTTTCCTTGGTACCAGATATATGAATCACTAAAACCAAAATTGAAACTACACTACGTTTTATGGTGCTATATTAATCAAATTAATTTGTATAGAACATGTAACCATTAATTAAATATCCAGTATAAGATTATATATCCACATATGCTCCTCTAGAGATCCATGAATGTCATTATTAAATTTAATCTAAATTTTCAGAAATATACTTATTGTTATTGTCTCAAAATGATCATATAAAATATTTATTATTCTGTGGGTTTCAACATATGGTGTAACCTCAAAACTATTATGAATAAAAAAGGTGAGCCTACTCCAACACTATAATAGTAATTATGACTAATTATATTCTATAAATTACATCACATTCAAGCCACCCAATGTGAAAAGAATTTGAAAGAAAAACTCCTTTCATATTAGATTAGTATTCAGTACACGATTAAACAGCCCCCTCAACAATATCACTCTATACAATACAACATTCTAGAAAAAATATAATTTTTTAAATTCCTTTTCAAAATCAACCTTTACAATTCAATTAGGTACATACATAAATAATTTACTGGACCACACAGTATAATTACTCTTATTAAGTGGTCCCTCAAGTGAACCACTATATCAAGGAATTTCATTCAGAAGAGAATATTCCATTCACATAATATGACAGTAATTTCCTTTCAGATTGATGGAAATTTCTCTAATGATATGAATTTTTTTATGTAGATATTAAAAATAAATAAATAATGGTTATTGTATCATTGAAATTATTTGGTAAAATTCAATGTTATGCTTCAGGAATTTGATCATTCATCAAAACATGATCTTTGTTTGATTTCATACCCATTAACATATAATAACTCATTTTCAGTATATTAATTATATTTCATTATTACCCTTAAAAACCATTACATAATTAAAGAAGTTTTATAATTGATCAATGTCATTACTGGAAATAGTGTAAGAAACTGGACGAAGAAAACCCCATTTTTCAAACTTCTAAAATTCCAACCCATCAAGTGTCACAATATCAGTCATGTCCAAACTCTACTTAATTAAATCCTTTTTATGGGTACATTTAGTAACATGAATATTAGACTATCAGATAAATGTTTTTCAATATAATATAAATAAATAAAATCCTCTACATATAAATAATTCTAGCATGGTAATTCATAAAAATTGATCTTTGTTATAAACCTATTTTTCTATGGTTTTACAAAAAACATATTTATAAATAGAAGTTATGATATCTTTTAATCTATCAATAAGTTTATCACCAATTATAGGATATGGTGTTATACATTCTTCTATACACTAATTGATTAATGTTTTCACAGGTCAATACATATGATGTTGGGCTATAAATATGTGATGTACCAAAAAATAGTATTAGATGCAAATTTATACATAATTGACTATGTACCTAATTCACAAATAGGACACCCTTGAGTTCCATTAGAGATTTATCCAAAAAATTTCCATAAATATTAAATTCATTTATCATCTCGAACAATATTTATCTCAATTTAAAATATTAATTTCATCATGCATCATACAAAGTATTAATTTAATACCATAATAATTTCAAAAATAAAATTAATGGAGAAAAATATAAATCAATAGAATTACATGGTCATTTTTGTCCTGATATAAGAAGAGATGACATAATGTATTTTAATTCTAAACATAACCATGGTTTCATGTTGTAATTTACCAATATAACTGACCATTTACAGTGAGTGACTCTTTGAAAAATAAAAAGAATCTCTCTATATATTCAGTGTGTGAGATGATGGTTTCGAGATTAAATTACAAAATCAGGATACACATGATCAATTATCTTCAACTTAGGAGAGTCTAACAGGTGGCATAGTCTCCAATTATTATTTATTTTATCAATGTTCCAAATAAATTTCCTTTCATTATCCTCACTTTCATATAGGATTATAAAAATTGGAATTATTGGAGATTAACCTAAAACATTCATAGGGCATGATTAATATATCATTTATTATGAATCGACACACATTGAGTGATCCTTACATAATTTTCATTCCTTGAGAAAAATAATACATTCGATTTTGACTACCTGTATTATTTCAATGATCATAAAAATTTATTATTAAATTCATTTAGAAAATTATTTCAGATAATAATCTCATTTTTTATTAGGATAATATCTTTTAAGAGAGCATGTAATTTAGTAAAACTGTTTTCAATCCATATGTTTCCCTATTTTAAAATATATAGCTCTAGTATGGATAAAAATCCATTATATTTTGTACAACCATCATAAAATGGTGTATTTTTGTAACTCATTAAATTATCAAACAACATTGGACATTCATAAGGTTTATTGTAAATTTTTATTTTCATTTCCCCAAGAGGATTTAATCATTTTTAACATTTTTATTCATATTTTTGATAAATAATTCTACATTCCATTCCCTTTTAATCATATTAGATGATCCATAAAATGCGGTATAATCACTATCACTAGTTATATTCACTTTTTGCCGAGTTTAGTAAAATATTTATAACATTGAAAAAATTGAAAGATCAAGTGTTCTTAAAAATCCTATAAAATAATTTATCTTGAATAAAAATAGCATAAACAATTAAAATTTATTTTATAATGTTCATGTGCATTATCATTGTCGAACATGGTGACCTCTTTTACTCCATCCTCATACTCTTTTTTCAAAAAATTGATATCCATATATTTTCAATTTATATTCATCGAATATAATTTTTTTGTGTTAATATTTTTTAAAAAAATACACAAAAATTAAAAACATAGATCCCATAAATGGTCATTCTTAATGAATTATTTAATCAACATGAATTCACTACTCTATGATAATAATAGTTGAATGGTGAATATTCATATTGTTTATTAGTGTGTAAATCACTGATGGAATGAAATGTGTGATATATATAAAGATACAAAGAATATAATTATGATTTATTCAATTTCAAAACATACAGATCTCATATATGATTAATTCAATGATATCTCATATGATTATATAGGTAGATATGATTGAGAAAAAATAGTGAGTGATTTAAAACACCCAGAGGGAGGAGTAATTCTTAATTTATTTATACATACGTAATGTTGAGTGATATGTGGTGTTTAAATGAATATATTCTTTGGATCATAAGTCAACCTTTTTTTAGATGATTAAAACATTGATAATTCCTGATCACATGGTCTTGAGAACCCATCATTTGAAGATACTCTTGAATTTAAATCAAATTAACCTAAATTCACTTGGCGTGGTTCTTGTGATCTATTACTATTCCAGAATGTTTAAATTTTACCAAAAGGGCCTTTCAAAATCCCATTCTATACAATTAAAATAATTAAACAACACATCAAACTATAAAACATTTCATTTTTTATATGAAAGTAAAAAAAATAAACGTAAGTGGCATACAAAACCCATCTTTGATATCATCACAAGGATTCAAACAATTATGTTATCATTTATAAAACATGGGACCAACATAAAATAAGAAAACTATTTAATTTTAATATTAAATGACTACCAAATATTGAAAATACTATTTGTAGAATCCCATGTTAAATAACAACATTAAAAAACCATGTTCAAGATTTATAATTTCTGTTCATGAACAACCCTTTTTTCCTTACACATGTATTCATTGAAAAATATCGATACCACTCATCCCATTATGCATATTCACACAAAATTGTGGGAATATATACCACAATGTATCTATATTTACAACAATATTTTCAAAATTCAATTCCTTCATTACTAAGAAATGAAAAAAAAAATTCTTATTTGACTTGGTAAGTCACTATATTAATCAACAATAATTTTGATAAACTAAAAAATCCTTTGACCCTGCATCAAAAACATTTAAATGGATTCAATAGCAATTAATTGTTATGGAATGAAGAACTATATCAATAAGATAAACCATTGTTAAATATACTGTATATATTGAATAAGGTTTGACTTCAAAAATAGTGGAGGAGTTGAGCATTTCGAGTCACATTGCCTTGGTTTGATTTTCATACCAATGTATTCATTAGAGCAATGCAATATCCTGTGTCAACATAGTCATAATCTATTTTTTGTTAAATAAATTTCCCACACAATCTATTCAAACCATTAAAAATAAAAATAAACTCATAATGATATTTTTTAGGGAGCGATGGATCACAAGTCTCGTATCATGGGTTTTCAAAGTGTTGATATATATAAGATGTTCGAAGGAGGGTAATGGAAAATCTTCATTTTTGTAGTAGTATAAATGTTATGAGGATAGTAAACTATATTAGGGTAATATTTAAAATATTTGGAATGTTATAATGAGTGCTCTTAATATAGAACTTATAAATAGCAGTTTTATCAATTGTAAAATAATATGTTTTGATAAAACTGGTATTTATCAGCACTAACAAAGTACTGCTAAAATGTATATTTATTAGAACTATGACTCAAGTTCCAATGAAGATATATTTTTAAGCATCGATGATGAAGACCTAATTTTAATAATAGAATTAATATCATTAAAATTTTCAAAGGTATATAATTATAATGAAATATAACTATATCTAATTATAAATAAATTTTTCTATATTTTAAAATTTTTATAAACAGTATTAAATATGTATTTATAACTATAATTATAAATATATATAAATATATAAAATTATAAAATTAATTATATAGATAAATTTAAATACATTAAAATAATTAAAAATATGTATTTATAAATTTAATTATATTTATTTATTTTTAATTATAATAGTAAGTAAATATATTTAGACATATTTATTTCCAATTATATATATATATATATATATATATATGTTCAATTTAAATAAGTTCATATAAGTATTTATTATTATTAAAATATATATATAAATAATTAAATATATTTTTGTAATCATAAATATTTATTAATATAAAATTATATAAAATTATAAATATAATGAATATAATTTTTATTTAAGTATAATTATTAAAAATTTATTATTATTTAAAAAATCATTAATTTTTTATACTTATAATTACAAATAAACGTTTTTATAAATATTTTTATATAACTATAAATATATTTATATAAATATATATATTTATATATATTTACAAAATTATATACTGATATAATTATATAGTTACTAATATATAAATATATATAATTATAAATATAATAAACATATTTATTATTAAGATATATTTATTATAATGTTATAATTAATTGCATTTGAATTTATAACTTTATGTATTTAAAATTATAATTATAATTATGACTAGAAATAAATATATTTAAAAATCTTTGTATATAATTGTAAATATGTTTATTAAATATTATATATTCATATAAATTTATAAATTTATAAATATTTATATAATTATATATATATAGAAACATATATATAATAAATTTATAAATATTTTTAAAAAAAATTAGGGCATAAACCTTTTATTGAAATTTAAAAATAGATAAACCAATCAATTATCTAATGCCCACGACCTCGCCATCTGTGATGATGGCCTCACCTCCATGTTTTCACTTATTGCCAAAAGCCTTCATCCACACGGTCATGTGAGTCATATCACCAAACATATTATTGAAACACAAACCTATTATATGGGAGATCAAACAAATTTCGCCCACTACAAAAGTCGTTGAAGGTTGACACATTATCTTCCCATAATTCACCTTCCTGTTAATCATTTATATAATCTGGCAGTCTATATTGATTGTGACTATTTAAATGTTCTTTTCCTAATATTTCATATGATTTTTTATCACTATATGTCAGGAAAACCAAGTCCATTTAGGGAGACAACCTAACCTATGAAGTATAAGTATCGAATAACTTTATTTTTAAATCCACATTATCTTCCCTTTTTTAGTCTCTAGTAATTGAGGTTACATCACCTGTGAGGACCCTGAATTATCTCCCATGAAATCAATTGCTATTAGAGTAGTAGAGTGTACATATCAATCATATGTCTCAATAACATGTCTTCCTTTGTATATTTCGTTTTGATAAGAAAATTTATCAATTATTTTTTGATTAACCTTACAATCCTTTGATTCAATCAACTGCTCCTACATCAATTGTTGGTCTGTTAACTCTTGAACATCATCCCCAATAATGGACTGACCATTCATTGATGTCTCATCAGGCCCACCATCCATTATCTAATTATCCTCCAGGAATCCACTTTATATATTCTCTAAAACCCTTTCATTAATATATAATTTTGTATTTAAAATCTCTATATAAAACCCATAATTTTTGCAATATTCCTCACCAGGATGTGAATCATTATTTTTACTCATAGCTTCACCAAAAGGCTCTACACTTTTTTTATAAACACAATGCAATAGCATCAGGTGACCTTTTAATAGAAACATCATGTTCTCATCCTTTGGATTATTCTGGATTAATATGTGCAATCATCTATGTATAAGAATAGGGATCTTCCAAATTTCGGTTACTTTTATCCCTAAATACATCGAACAAAATTTCCCTAACAAAGAATACCAATGTATTTTTAGATAGACTTTGACATTCTTTTCTAGATCCTAAAGAAAGATGTCATTACTATGTATTGATATAATTTTCATATACTTTCACCACTATATAATGATATACATAAATTTTATCACATAAAACATTTATATAAGTATAAATAAAAAAACACACTAATATAACATAATGCATATACATATATGCACATAGACATTAATTGATATTAAAATATAATCAAATATCACATATTAACAATACATCTATAACACCTATGAAAAGTGAGACATAAAAAAGAAAAATGTTACTAACCATTTCTACAAGGTGCACATTTCATTTTGACGGACTACCTGATTAGATCTGCAATATTAAACATACTTGGTTGGGAGTAGAGATCAGGATGGGTGACCTGCTAAGAAGATTCTGAGGTTGTGTGTATTGATGAAAAAACACGATATAAGAACAAGTGTTTGGTAATGGGGATATTAAATAGTCCGATAAGTGACCCTAATGGAAAATAGAATTTGGTGTTCATAGAAGGAAACAAAGGTATTTCAGTAGATCAATTAGGTAATATGTCACACAGGGTATTGAAATTCTTTTTTTGGTCCCAATTCGGTTCATTGTCGATTCTATTCTTGGGGAACGAGTGTGATGAGTTTGTGTTTTTGGATGTTCCTCTCTTATATTTGAGGATATTAACTCCTATTGGGGTCATTACTTATGTTTTGGGAGAAATTGGGGGTTTGGGGGTGGACTGTACCCAGATCACAGTTACTACACGGTCTGTCAAATAGTGTGGTAAGTTCTAGGTAACCATGATGTACATCGGTTCATTAGTAGCAGTGATCACACGATTTCTGTATGGTTTAAAAACCCACATGGACAAACCATGTGGCCTGCTTGGTCATTAAAAATTTGGATATTTTTCTCTATCCTCCCCCTATGAGTCCTCATTACCACTGATTTCTCCCCTACCTTAGGTTCTTCCTCCTTAAGCATGCCTCCCCATCCATCCTATTCCTTTATGGCCTCAATTTCTTGCCAGATTTAGGTAGATCTTCCTTGATTCATGAATCATGTTCCCTCCCTCACATTAGTTCTCTATTTTTAGGGTTTTCTTATCCCTTTTCTCAGGGGTTAACTCTCTCCCCACTCTAGGGTTCTGAGTTTTAGGGTTAAATACTAAATTTTTGGGTGCAGTCATAATGTCTTAGGTCAGATCATGTATCCCATGGGTGCAGTGGTGGTGTGATTGAAGATCTTCACTAGCTTCTGACCATTTTATTATCCTTGTGGTAGGGCCCCATTGCATATTTCCATTTAAATTCAGATTTTATTTATTTCACTATTTTTTCACTTCCTTTAATTCATAAATAAGCATTTTTCATTGTTAGGATAATTGTATCATGTGAAATTAGTTGTTATCTCCTTTTTTTGAGATTGTTTAGAATGGTTGGAAATGATGTTGATACTTGAGTGGATGTTAAATGGTCTGGTTGGCACATTGAAGTGATTAATGGGTTTTAAATACATGGTTTTGTATTTTATAAATGCATTAGTGATGTTCAAAATTATTATATGATTTTTTAAATGGGTTTTTCACATTAGGTACTTAATGGTGGGCCCCTTTGGGCTCTGTAAGTGTATTTTCAATTTTAAGGGATAATTAGATTTGATGAAATGGCTTTCTGAATGTGTTTTTGCTTATAAAATTGTTTTGGTTATGTATTTTAATGAAACATGTTTTTTTTAATTTATGTCTTATTTGGAATTTTGAATTTGTTAATTGGAAAACCCCTCTAGAAGGGATCCATTTCCAAGTTTACTGATAAATGTGTGGTAATTTCCATGTCTTTGATTTCTACTGATGTTATTATTGTTTAAGTCATTTTTCACTCCTTAAAGAGTTTGAGGTTTTTTCAGTTGTGGAAGGGTGTGATAGTATATGTGTGTGTGACTTTTTTTTAAAATTGTTTAGAACCCCCCCCCCCCTTACGAACATGGCATGGGAACCAATTATTTCAATGAATAATTATGATAATTTTTTCTACACTAGTCAAGGTTATTGTACTAGAGAGTGTCCCATAGAAGGTTGATACATGGGTTTGCTGTTACAGGATCATGTACCTCGACTAGGTCAGGTAGGGAGAAAATTGGACTATAGGGTGTTATATTATCATGGTGTAGGGAATTATTTTCCATTGACTTACTTATATAGTATGCTATAATTCTATTTCTAGTTCCTAGGTGTTCATCTATTTCTCCAATATTAGTATCAGTATCCATTTCCCTCGTTGTTTGACTATACACCCCTTCTCTTGGTTATTGTTGTTCTTTTGAAAATTCATTAAATTGTGGTTTTTCTAAAAAGGAATCATGAAAATCATTCCAAATGAACCAATTTTTTACCCATATTTATTTATAAAGAAAATGATATTTTATTAATTGGTTCCCTTTATCCTTCTCCCACATTAACTCAACTTATCTCTTTGAGTGATTATTTTTTAAAAAGTGAGCGAAATGGGCCATGATTTTTATATTTTGAAATAAAAAGTAGGGAATATTCTATGTTTATAGTATGTATATAAAACTATAAAATAAATGTTTCTTTGTTTGTAGGATATGCATTGGAAATTTATTAAACTAGGTCTACCTATAAAGTAATAATACTCATGCCTATAAGTTTTATAGTTTTTAGTTTCTCCTATAGGCTACAACTTTGGTTTAGTCGCCTTGGAAAATTGTTTGTGTTGGGTTGAAGACTGACCATCAGGGTTCAATGGAGGTTTTGTTTGGTATCATGATCATCTTGGCTATTATGGTATTGTTTATTTTCTTGAATTTTTGTATCTTTTTTTGTAGTTGTTAATTATATAAAATATGGAAAAAAAATCTAGTTTGGGTTTTTATTTAATTTATTTTTCTTTATCTGTTCATCGTATTGAGTGAAACTATTCTGGATGATTATTTTGATGTCCTTGGTGATTTTTTATATCCTGGGAGGATTGGAAACACCTCTTGGGCATTACAATGGATTGGCACCGGTGAACCATTTAGGTTCTAAACATTTTGGTTTGTGAAAAAATGGTATCTGAGGAGGATGGATATTATGAGGAGATTACTTTTACTATTCCCATTATTACTTGTGTTATTCAATGTAGAATTATTAGTATTTTTGTGCATCAAGTGTATGGGCGAGAAGAGAATTGTGAAGTCTTTCTTGTTCCAAACCTCAAGATAACAGCAGATGCCTGAGTTTCGTGGTGTCTTTGGTCCTTGTGGAATGTTTGGTTTTGTGAAATGAAAAAGCAGTTGGTTAGTGGCCTCTATGAAATAGTAAATCCTGGAAATCTATGTAGATCCAAGGACATTACCCTACAATTCCCTCCATGATGGTGGTTTGAATAGAGTATGACCTCCAGATATATGGTAGAGTCACCATTGACTATAGTTTCCCCTCTTGATTATCATTTGGGTCTTTTCTTAATTCCAATTTTTTAAATGATGTGTTTTGAAATTGTGAAAAAGTGAATTAAAAATGGAAATTAACTTGTCTTGGTATGTGGAGAATTTGGTTTTTGTGTAATTAATTTTCAAGGTAAAACGAAAATAGATTCAACTAGGATGCTGGAAATGTCTTCATAAGTCTTCTAAAAATTTTTAAATAAAAGAAATGACTTAGATTTGACCTGAGAAGCTGGAAAATGTGTCGGACTCAATTGTTAGAATATTTTTTAAAAGTGTTTTATGATATTTTGATAGGATATCCAATTTTTTTGTTGGATTTTTTTGAAAAGTATATTTTGGGATTTGAAAATGAAGGGTGAGATATATGATTTTCCTTTTGTGTTTTTGTGAGTGGCCACATGCATATATATTTATGAGAAAATAGTCAACTTACTAGTATGGGAAGATTATGTGTGTGGCTAGGGCAAATGGTACACCATTGGTGGGTATGGAAATCATTCAAACTTGTTTCCTTTTGGAAAGTATTTTAATGGAAATTTTTTTATTTTGATAACTTGTGGTGGTCCATTGTGTCACCATTATTTTTGAAGTTTATGATTATTTTATGGTGTTGGATGTGAATGATCCATGTTTTCTGATTATATTTTATCAAGTAACTTGTTTTCCTTTTTTATTAGGGTCTTCCCCCATAATGTTTTGATGAATACCCAATATGCGGTTTCAAGTTGTAATCCTCTAGTGAATTTTTTATTTGATCGAACCATAGACTCTTTTCTTGACATTAAAATGATAAATACTCCTCTCTTATATGGTCATGTGGATCCTCATGAAAAAGAGGATTTGATGTATATGATTGATAGGGACTTCAATTTCACTATGTTTTCGAATAAAATAAAGGTACATTTTTTCACCATTTTGATCGAAGGCCTGTCATAGAAATAGTGTAATTCATTGTCCCTAATTTTTTTTGGAAAGCTCTCACCTGGGAGTTCTTTAAGTTATTGTTCATTGAATTGAATTTCTATGGGTTGAATAAAGTGAGGAAGATAATGGAGTTGTGTAGTATTAATCATGGTGTTGGATCAGTGTTGGAATTCATTTTCCACTTTTTAGACCAAGATCCTTATGAACCATGGTATATTGGAAATGATCTCATGAAAGCTCAGAATTTAAACCCCGTGCTTTATCCTAATATGCAGTTGAAGGGGTAAATGCTCAAGCAGACAACATTATCTGATGTGGTGAGGAAAACATTTGGTACTAAAGCTAGACGTACATGAGGGATTTAGATAGAAATTCTTCCTTAGGTCTTTATAAATGTAAAATTGTATTTCGTTATGAAGTATGTGTATCATCCGATTGTTGGGAGTGCTAGTAGGGGAATGAAGAGGCCTTCAGAACTCTCTTAATCCTCTTCAGGGAGCAATATTTTGAACTATCACCAGTGTGTCAATCTTGTTCATAAGATACCATTGCCCCCAAATTCTCCATGAACCTTCCACACCTATGGATCTTTGGGTCCCTTGAACTGGTTCTTCTAGGGAGTTTTAAATAAGAACTATGAAGCCAATCATAATACTTCAATGGACACCCAAGACCATTTTCAGGAGTATAGAACTATTTAGTTTTAGTTCTTGGTCCTTCTTTTGTTAATGTTATTCATTGTAATAGTCATTATTTGGTGGTGTTTCTTTCACTTTCTATTATAAGAGTGGATTCTTAAAACCCTTGTGAATTCCCATTTCAATGGAAGTGTTTTTTGGGATGTTTTTTCATGTGTGTTGTCTCCTAGAATTTTTGAACCCTAACTACACGGAAGGAGAATCTACACTCATCAGAGATCCATACAAATGTCCCAATGTAAATTCATCACATATTCAGGGAACACCAGTAGTTTGGAATGTGTTAGGTTTAATTTATATTCTTTGTGTGAGAGGTGGATGAACCATTATCCTCAAACATAGTTTTCTTGGTCTTTTCATCTTAAATATCTCATTGTTGTGTCCTACTGATTGTGGGCCTCCTTTTAATGGCCCTTGAAACATTATTGTTCTATTTGAGTTTAGTTTTTGTGTGGTTATCCTAGGATCATTCAGTAGTTATAGAATCTCTTTTTTGGTTTTGATTCTCCAATAGATGGTCCATTCCTCCCCTCCCCTGGTGGTGTTGGTCCACGGTTCAAGAGGGAATGTTTTTCAGTTCGTTGGATCTCATATATTCTTATAGTGGGGAGTCTGTTCGGGCCTCCCCATGTCGGTGTCTCAATTCCATTCCAAATTTTGGTTTTTAGTGGGTTGTCTTATCGGGAACCAACTAATTATATTTTATCCTTTTGATTATAAGGTTGGGGTGTGAGTATTCACAATGGTTTTGTTGATGTTAGTTTATAGGGTAGTACTCGTTAAATGTTTTTTAAGATCAGCTGTTGGATTTTGGAGGAGAGTTCTATTCATCATTCTATTTCTCACGATGTTTTTTTAAAGAGGAATGGAGTGTGGTTTATTTTATATTTCTTTTGGATTTTCCAACTGGAGGTTTATAAACTATGGGGGCGTTGTGTGCCACTTAGCATTAACTCTATTTTGGTCTCCCAAGTACTTTTTTCGAATTAATTATTTTTTGGTAATGTTTTGATTGTCTCTTAATTTACCTTTTCATGGGATCTTCATGAGACATAGGGAAGTTCTAGTTTTTTTATAGTATAAATCATGGGATGAATTTCCATGGGTGAAAAGAATTATTATGGGGAGAATTTTCACACCAAACATTATTTTTTGGTTCTGATTTGATTGGGTTTGCCATTATTTTCTTGGGGAATGTGTGTGATGGGTACGAGTTTTTTGAAGGTTATTCTCTTCAATCCATGGATTACCTCTCCTCCTTGGGTGATTCCTTTTTTTGTGTGAAATTTGGTTTTTTATGGTCGAATGTACCCAGATCATGGTTACCGAATGGTCTGTCAAACTGTTCGATCAGTAATAGAACCTACCACATGGCTACTGCATGGTCGTGCTGTATGTTCCATGTAACCTTGTGGTACCTCAGTTCATAGGCAGTAGCAGTCACCCAGTTTCCATATGGTTTGGAAAACATTGGGGAGTAACCATGTGTCTTTCCAGTTCATTAAACAATTTGGTATTTTTCTCTCTCCTATGGATTTTAACTCTTTTTAACCCTCAATTATCCCATCCCTTATGTTCTTCCTCTATATGCTCACATTCCATTCCATCCCCGTCCCTTGGTGCCTTAATTTCATACATTATTTGTGTGGTTCTTTTTCAATTCATCAAGTAAGTTCCCTCTCTCTCATTCCTTCTCTCGTTTTAGTGATTTCTTCTACTTTTCCTTGGGTTTGGATCTCGCCCACGTCTATGAATCCTATTTTTATGGTTAATCCTAAATTTTATAGTTATTTTTTAATGTTTTTAGTCTTACCTTGTCTATTTTGGGTGCGGTAGTTGTCTGATTGATGTTTCTCATTTGATTCTGGACATTTTCCATCAATGAGGTAGAACCCAATTTCATATTTTCCATTAAGTTATTTTTACAATGATTTCGTGATTTTATCACCACTATTAATTTCTAAATAGGGATTTTTCATTGTTAGGATAGTTATATCATGTGAAATTAGTGGTTTTCCCCTTGTTTTTGTGATTTTTTGTAATGGTTGGAATGGATTATCCACACCCGAGTGGTTGTTAAATGGGCTGGTTGGAACTTTGATGTGATTAATTTTTTTTGAAGACATTGTATGCATTGGTGATGTTAATGGAGATTTGTGTTTTAAACGTTTTTCACTACATGTGCTTAATTTTATTCCACTTTGGCCCTTGTAAGTGTGTTTTTTATTTGAATTGTGGGTTGGATTGAGGAAATGGGTTTCCAAAGGTGTGTTTCGTTGTGAAAGTGGTTTGATTTTTGATTTTTATAAAATTTAATGTTTTTGAAAAAAAATGTAGTGCTCGTTTGACATATTGAATTGGTTAATTGGAAAACCCCTCGAGGAGGGAGACAATTACTATTTGGTTTATAAATTGTTGGGAATATCCTTTTAATAGAACTCCACTAGTGTGATTCATATTTATGGAATAGGATACTCCTTGAGTAGGACTGGGTTGGGAGGGTTATAGACGTTTCTGATAGTATATATATGTGTGACATGTTCCTTGAATTTTTTTCCACAACCCGTTACAAAAGTATCACGGGAACGTAGCATAGTGAAGTGGAATTATAAGAACATTTACTACACTAGTATAAGTTTTTATACTATATAGATGCCCATAGAAGTTGGATACATGGAATTATTGGTATGGGATCTAGCCCCTTGACCCGGCCAGGTTGGGAGATAGTCAGGCATTAGGTGGATATGATGTCCTCAATATGGGCATGAATTCATGGTGAGTCACATGTATAGTATGTTCTGGTTCTCCTCTATATTTCTAGTCTGTCCTGAGTTTCTATAATAGCAGTATCATTATCAATTTCCCTCTTAAGGTGACTATACTACCTTGTTCAATGATTTCAGTGTTCTTTTGGAATTTTTTGAATGTGTGGTTTTTCTAAAAAGTATTCATGAAAAACATTATTAATGAAAAAAGGTTTCCTCATTTTCATTATAATGAAAAATCATAGTTTTATTACTTATTTCCCCTTATACATCTCAAATATAAACTCTTCTTATATCCTTGGGGTGAGTCTTGTTTTTAAATGTGAGGTCAATGTGTTGTGTTTTGTTTATTTTTAAATGAAATGTATGGAAAATCCTATGTTTCTAGTTTGTACATCAGTCATGAAAATCAATGTTGATTTATTTAGAAGAAATGAATTTCTAACAGATTAATCTAGGTCAAACAAATGAGTATTATTAATCATGCCTATAGTTTTTTCTTATTTTTTGATTCTCTGGTAGGTTATAGCTTTGGCTCAATCACCTCTGGCGGTGGTTTGTGTTGAGTTTGAGAGTTACCCCCGAGGACACATTATAACAACCCTTCTCTTTATTACACATATAAACATGATTTATTTAATAAAATTTCATTAAATACAATTCCTGGGAATGGGAATAATAGTGTCTTTGACAAGTAGGAAAATTACATAAAAAATTAAAACATGAAATACAATATCTTTATTTTAAACTTCTTTGACATGGCTAACTCATTACTTCATACTTAACAATAAAATGGATAACCTGGAGACATATATTATAAATGGGTGAGCTATAAAGGCTAATAAGAGATTAAATAAAGAAAAATTTGAAGAATTAAAAAACTATTAAGAAAAATTACTATCAATGGCTCACAAGATAGACATGAACATAAAGGCATGATATATCATGGTTATCGTAACATGTAAATGTAGCAACAACATACAACATGATATTGGCATGATCAAAGGCACATTGTGCATGGATTATAATGACTATATCCTTATATTACATGAATTATCCTGAGTAAAACCTCATTAAAGATGGAAAACTATGATACTAAACATTACCCAACACAATGGAGCGCTATCAGGGGGCACCCTTCATTATCATTATAATTGGATGCTTCTGTGTTCTGCATATATATTATATCACGGATTCATTCAACATCATCATATATTACATGAAAAATGAATTTGGAATAAATACATGAAAGTAACATTCAAAAAGTATATTTTTATAAAGGTTAATACCCATAATAGAGAAATGGGTATGGAATTAACTACATGAGGATTTTGGTTTAGAACATCAAGGTGCAATTTAGGTAACATAACGACGTCATATAGAAAACACTAAATTGGGTTGATGAGAGAAAAAGGGGTAACTAATAATTTATACATTAAATATATAAAAATGGAATCATGGAACTTAATAACCCAATATATTACATTGAATTTGGATGCATAATATTGACGAAATGCTTGAATGGAAATAAGAAGAGGGAAATACCTTAAAGAATTTTGGCATTGTAACAGGTCTACACATAAAGAATTAATGAGAGAAAAAGGGGTATATAATAATTATAACATATGGAGGGAATAATCATTGAGGGTTTGAATCATACCCCATCATTTTTAAATGAAAATTAAATTGAATTACAACATAATGAAACTTCGATAAATATGAAAAATGAAGGAATACCTTACAAAAGTTTGGAAACATAATGGGTGTCTGTAAAGATCATAGGGGGATTGATGAGATTGAAAGAAAGATATAGTAATATATAAAAAATTGGATAGTATGGGTTCATGTAACATAATAACCGAAAATTTAAAAATGGATCTTAAGCAGCATAATAAAAAAGAGTTGCTTGAAAGGTACAGAGAAGAGAAAAATCCCATATTGAATTTTGGCATAATAACAGCTAAGGTATGGTTCCAAATGGGTGAGGATTAATGATCCCTCATTGAGATAACAAAAAATGGAGAATATTTAATCGATTATAAAAGGATTAAAATATTACAAAATTAAATTAAAAAGACTAATTTCAAACATGGTTCTAGAATTGAAATAAAGGGTGGAAGGAGATGATCCCTTACTAGAGTTGGCAGTTAACAAAATTACATAGGGGATTCTTGAGACCATGGGGACCCTAAAGAAGATTCTAGAGAGGGTATGACATAGTATGGATGTGATATAATGATTTTTTGTGAGGATAAGTGGGATCATGGGTGTGTTTAGATAGGAAATGAGAGGGGAATTGATTAATATTTCACAAACATAGGTTTTGGAATATATATACTTAAATGTTAAATACCACTATCCTTCCCATGTTTTTTTCTATATCTTTTTCCAAATAGGCATGGTCAAAATTATTTTATAATTAAAATGGTATAACATATTAAAATACTATCCTTGCTTATGTGTATGTGAGTCACACCCTCAAGGAAATGAAATTAATATCATACAGTATATTATACAATTTGGAGGATTCACTAAGGATTTATAAAATAAGAAAAATAAATATAAAATAAAATCATTTTTATGGGAACACATATATTGGGGCTAATAACACCCAATATAGAATTTCATACATCATTTAGGTATCATTATAATGTCAGAAAACACATATTTTACTTTTACAGTATCTCATTTTCAGGAAAAAATTATACTTTCTTAGAAAATTATGAAAAATTAACCATTGGATAATTATGAAATTATGATTCTGAAAATAATATTAATTTTATCAAAATAATTTTCTAAATATTTTAATTTTCACTTTTAAAATGAAAACCAACATTTATGGAAATTTCTTGGGTTTTCACAAAAATAGTTTTCAAAAATGAATAAAAATTATATTTGAGTTCATAAAAATTAAATACAAATTTTTTATTCAAAAAAATAATTTGCTAAAAATATTTCTTTAAAATATTTTGTTTAAAAAATTTCATTAATTCCTTAAAATAAATTATTTAAAAATATACATTATTTTTTATCGTAAAAAAATGTAACTCTGATCAAACTGATTACCTAATCCTTTATAGATAAGGAAATGATATAATAAGAATTTATAAGAATTTTTTGAATACTATTATTAATAAAAACATTATTTTAAAGTAATAATATATATATTTCTCAAAAGTACCATTTTTACCTGAAGATTCAATTCATCAAATTCATCATTTTTGAAGAAATACTATTCTCATAAAGGAATTGATTGAATAATATTTTTATTTATAAAATATTATTACTCAATAAGTAACTAATAATTTATTACATAACCCCTTATAACACCCACATAATACCTAAGGTTAAGGTGTGATATGGTGAAAAGCACTATGGGGGGCTCGTATAACATCGCTCGAGTGCAAATCTCTGTTAACATGAAATTCTCATATATATGATTCCATTCAATCTTAACGTATTGAATATCATCTTGGGTTTGGTAAATTGAAAATACCAGCAACACTAACTCCTTTATTAGCTATAACAAAAGATATTTTCACGACCCAAGTATACTATATGGGGCCATCCTCTCCATTGACTATGTAGAATATTTTTTTTAAAACCTTATATTTATATCAGTAATGTGTTCATTATTCAATGGATATATCATCAATAGTAATGATACATAATGGTTCTCTATACCAAATAAAAAAGTGTGAATTTGTTTTCTATATCCATAAGTAATTATAGAATGGGAATTTTATTCATAAAAGATCCAGTTGTTACAACATTCCACTTTTACAAAATATCTGCTTCAAAATTTCCTTTTCATACACTAAAATATATTGGGTAACTCTTCCTCATCACTTACTAAGGTTCCCACATTACTTATTCATGCTTTTGGTTATTACATAACACCTAAATGAAGGGAATCATATTATTTCATTGAACGTTTTCAAAATGATCTAAGCTCTTCACCAGCACCTCTTCATACGGGAGATCATTATCCAATGGTACCACCTCTAGATTGAGTACTTGAGATGGGTTAGGTATGTACATTTTCAAGAATGATACATGGAATACATCATTTACTTGAGAATGGTATGTTGGGAGTTCTAGTTTATAAGGCACTGCTCTAATGTGATCATTGATCTCGAAAAGGGATGATATTCCTTGGACTAAGATTTCCCTTCTTCCCAAATATTATAATTCTCCTCTTTGGTGATGTGCAGAGGAATACCTTGTCTCCAACATCAAAGTGTAGGTCTCATCGAATATTGATAACATAAATCTTTCATCAACTCTGAGTAGCTTTGATATGCTACTAAATGGTCTTAATCTTCTCCCCCATCTCTTTGACCATTTCGAGACCTAGAAGTTTTCACTCCACTAATTTATCCCAACAAGATGATGTTCTGCACCTCTTCCAATAAAGGGAGTCATATGGATCCATTTGGATGCTTGAGTAGAAACTTATGTTTTATTAGAACTCAAAAAGAGGAAAATAGTGATCTCATCATCCTTTTAATTCAGTTGAGCATGCTCTCAACATGTCCTCAAGTGTTTGGATAGTCCTCTCAAAATGTCCATCAATTTGAGGATAATAAGACATACAGATTTTTAGCTCAGTGTTCATAGTGTGTTGGAAAATCTTCTCGAATATATATGTGAATCATCGATCTCAATTAGAAACAATCAATAGTGGTACACCATGAAGCCTTACCACTTATATATTGTATATCTGTGTCAGTTGATCCAATGGGAAGTCCTCCAAAATCGAAATGAAGTGTGCAATCTTTATAAGATGATCGAAAACAACCTAGATATCAATGTTTCCTTTTGATATATTTAGAAGTATGGTGACAATGTTCATGGTCATTATTTCCAATTCCTTATTGGTATGGCTACTGGTTTCATCATCCACTTATACTTTTACTTCCTCTCATCCTTCACTTTCTGACATATCATGCACTCATATTTAAACACCTCGATCTACTTTATCATGTTATTCAACTAATAATTCTCCCAAATATCCTGATACATCATTTTGTTCCCTAGGTGAATGGGGAAATTCAAACTATGTGCATTATATAAAAGTTCATTCATCAACACCAAATTTGATGGAACACCTAGTATTGACCCAAATTTCACAATCCTTTTTTTAGTAACATTGAAGTCTATGGATTTCCATTTTCTGATGGTTTCCACATTCTTATGATTTCCAACATCATCCGATTGAGCATCCTTAAATCTTTCCTAAATATATGGTTGTTAAATAATTTGTGAAAATAATGAGGATGTTACCTTCTTTATGATTCTCATTACGATCTTTATAAAATATAAAAATATGGGCTCCTTTTCAATTCTCAACAATAAAAGAGTCAGAAGATGCTTTCTACATAGATTGCCTACCATTTTATTAACTTTTCCTAGATAGTAGAGAATTTAGGATTCAGAGTCTTTGATCAGCTCTAACAATCTCGATTGGTGCATATTCAACTATTTCTATGTGACTATATAGTCGAGGCTCTGGTGATCCATATATATTTCACAGTTTCCCCAAATAGATAATGTTGTCAAATTTTCAAAGCAAGGGTCACGGCATACTACTCTCATTCATGTATTGGATAGTTATTCTCCTGAAAAATAAATTTACATGAAACATAGCTAATGAATTTGGATTTTTCATTAACACACTGCTCGTTCCCTTCTTTGAAGCAACATTTAATACCAGAAAAATTTATCCACTTGAGGGTAGTGTGAGAATGAGTGTAGTGATAATAATCATTTTAAAATCCTTGAATCCCTCTTCGTATGCATAGTTCCGTGAATACATTAATCCCTTCTGATTTATCCTGGTAAGAGGGATTTAATTTTTTTAAAAATTTCTCACAAATCGGAGATAATATCCAGCTAACCTAAGGAAGCTACGGATATATGTCCTAGTTATTGTCATCAACCATCCCTCAACTGCATTTTTCATGGAGGGATCCACATATATCCCACTACTTATGATGATATTCCCCATGAATGATACTTACTTCAAAAAAACACACACTTTATGTACTTTTCATAGAGCTTCTCTTTTTGAAAGGTCTCTAGTATATTTCATAGATGATACTCATGATCCTCCTTAGTGTTTTTGTATATTAGAATTTCGTCTATAAAGACTACAAAAAATTTGTCAAGGTATTCTCTAAAGACTCTATTCCTCAAGTAAATGATGTTTGTTGGAGAATTAGTGAGTTTGAAAGGCTTACTATGAATTCATAGTTCCTTTACATTATATGAAATACAGTGTTGAGATATCATCTTTCTTCAATCATACATAGTAATATCCCAACTAAAGATCCACCTTTGAGAAGTATTGTGCCTCAAGTATATTATTTAACAAGTCATCAATTCATGTCAAATGATACTTGTTCTTCATTGTGATTTTTTGGGGTCAGGATAATCAATGCAAAGGCACATTGAACTATCCTTCTTACTAAAGAAGTGGAATAATTCACCCCATGGGGAAGCACTTATGAGTATAAACCCATTATAAAAATTCTTATGTAGTTGTTTATTTATCTACTCAAGTTCCACAATAGTCATTTTATATAGTTTCTTGGATATTTTCAATCCCCGGTTTATGACATCAATCAAAAAATTTAAATCTCTTCTATGAGGAAGACTAAGAAATTCCTCAAGAAACACATCACCAAAATCCCTCACAATAAGAATGTCTTTGAGTATGCTTACATATTTAGACTCAATAATCTAAGAAAGACATGTGTTCTTAGAGAGAATTAATATCCAGGATAGAGATGATGGTTCTAAATAAGATCCATCCTCCTCCTTGCACTTGTATAGAATCAAGGGTTGATTCTCCATATTGAGAGTGATTTCCCTCTCACATAAGTTTTTGTTGGGTCTATATATGGAAATTCAATACATGACAATAATTACATCAAATTACACAATAGGGAGTATGAATATGTATTAGATGAAGTACAATCCACAAATTTTGATAGGGGGTGAGTTATAGTCATGGGATGCAATAACATCCCGATTTTCTATTTTCACAGACATATCAATTTCCATGATTTATGGTAGGGTTTGGATTGTTCTAATAAACACTTGGGATATAAAAAAATGTGTAAAACCAGAAAAAAAAATTACATTTTATATATTTGAATGAATAACTAGCGTACCTATAACCAATTCGTTTTCAAGATTCAGTTCAACATTAATGATGAAAAACATGTCTCATGATTCTTCTGAGGTTATCGGTTGCCTCAAAAAACTATTGGATTAGGGCACCAATTTGCAAACTTCCATGGTAATTTTTTGTTGTATAAATGAAGAATTCTTTGAGGATCTATCATATAATTCCTTTCATATGTCTTGGTAAAGTGTTTTTCTATTTGATATTTATTTTCCAGGTACCCTTCTCTTCCACACGTAAAGCATTTTCTGATCCCCTTCAGAAAATTTCTAGGGTACTTATTTCCGCACCTATTGTAATTTGGGTGCTATAATTTCATAACATCATTGGATTTATCCATAGGACTCTATAATTAAATTCCACTTTCTGATTATTATCCCAATAACACCCCCTGAGATTTTCCAATCTCCATTTAGACATTATGGGAACATCAGATAGTTTCCTCATTGTTATCGAAGTCATGGATCATTATGGCTTTCCATAGGATAGATTTTAGACCACAAAAGAAGCGTCCAACCTTGCATTCAGGGGTAACAACAAATACAGAGTCGTATCATGCCAACATTGTGATTTTATTCACATATTATTTGATAGATTTGTCGTATTTTTTAATAAGTTCAAGGATGTCCCTTTAAATTTTAATATGGACGGTGAGATGAAAATATATATCGAAAAACATTTTTGGAAAATCCTTCCATTCGAACTTATTGATCTCTTCCTTATGCTTATTATTTTTTATCAAAGTCCACTATTGATCAGTTTCACCCTCCATACAATAATCATTATGAAAAACCTTCTCATATTCGTAACATTGAAGGATGGAGAAGATCTTCTCAATGGAGGTCATCCATTGTTCAGAGATTGAGGGATCATATGATCCATTCAAAGTAAGAGGAATTTGTATCATAAATCTATTGATTGTGGATTCTTCCTTCTGTGGGGTTGTACGCTAATATTGACCCATGTTTGTATTCTAAAATTGAGTTAACTAAGATATATCATGTCAATGTTTCTGATTCTTGATCCCATCAGATTAGGAACCTCATTAGAACAATCATCACAGTGATCTTCACATCGGTTGTTTTCATGAGTTCTTCTATTACCGAAAATTGTAAAGAATAAAATTATGTTTAGTGGTAAGTATTTTAAACTATTAAATACAGTTGGGGAATCCAATTACCAATAATAATAACATATAACATACATTTATTTCCTTGACTTATGAACTTATAGGCTTCAATCTATGTTATCCATGATCTATTTAATAATGTATAGTATTATGGTCTTTTTTCATACCCTGTTATTAACAATCATAATGAGCTTATGAATTTAACAAATCATATCCACTGGGTGTAGCGAACCAAAAGTGACGCAAGTCCCAATGTCATGCACCTGTTCCCATTTTATTCTACCTCAAAGTGGTGTTTTTTGGTATTACCCATAGATATATCTATTCTAGAGAATCCCCTACTTGTTTGTATCCATACATTAGTGTATTATATCTATTAAACACATAAAATATACTAAAAAAATTTAGGGATGTTTTTCTAATACTATTTCTTATCCCTAATGTTGTCACTAGAGTTTTATAACCCGAATACAAAAAATGACTACACATTTCCTTTGATACCAACTATAACAGCCATACACTTTGTTTCACACATAAACATGATTAATTACATAAAACATTAATTTAGACAAATATGAAGATTGATAGGTATAGTATCTTGGGAAATTATGAATATTACATAAAAACATAAAACATGAAGTACAACATCATTATTTCAATCTTCATTGTCATGACCAACTCCTTCCTTCATACTTTACACTACATGCGATACCCTGAGGACGTACATATTAAATAGGTGAGATATAAAACATATCTATGAATTAAACATGAGAAAACATGAAGAATACAATAAATATTAGAAAATAGGCATATCAGTGGAGCATAAGAGAAACATGAACATAATGGAATTATATAGCACGATTATAATAACATGGAAATGTGGAAACAACATAAAACATGAAATTTGAAAGATACAAGGCTCAAAGAACATAAATTATCATGAGTAAACCCTCATTTCATATGAATAATACAGAGTAAACACTAATTTAAAGTGGATTTTCATGATACTAAACATTACCCAATGCTTTTGAGTGCTATCAAGGTGCACCCTTCATGAACATTTTCATCTCATGCTTAATGCTCCACATATGTCATATAACATGGATTCATTCAACATTATAATTCAATCCATGAAAAAATGTTGTGGAACACATACATGTAAGTACCATTAAATATATATATGTTTATAAAGTTGAATACCCTTGATATAGAAATGGTTATGGTATTCACTACATGATGATTTTGGCTTGAAAAATCGTGGTGTAATTTCGGCACTATAACGACATCATATAGAAATTCATAGAGTGGGATGATGAGTTAGAAAGGGGTATATCATAATTTATACATGAAATGTATGGAAATAGGGTAATGGAACATAATATCCGAATATTTAAAATGGAATTTCGATGCATTATATAGATGAATTTCTTGAATGGAAATAAGAAGAGAGAAATCCCATATTGAATTTTTCATGTAATGGGTGTTCTCAGATATCATTAATGAGAGAGAAATGGGTATATAAACATTAAAAATTAATTAGGGAAGTATGTGGGAGGAGATAAATCATACCCTAATATTTCTAATTGAAAATAAATGGTTATAACAACACAAATAAACATGGATAGTAATGAGAAGGGAAGTAACCCCTTACAAATTTTTTTCCTAGAACAAGTATGATTACAATTCACAGGGGGTTGATGAGAGTTAAAGGAATATCTAATAATATATAAATAAAATATCCATTATGGGGATCGTGTATAATCATAACACAACATATAAATATGGAACTAAAGAATCATAATAAAAAAATATTTGATTGAATAGAAATGAGAAAGAGAAACCCCTTACTGAGTTTTGGCATGTAAGATCTTAGGTATGGGTACAAATGGGGGATGATAAAAGATACATAAATGGGATAACATCAAGTGTACAGTAGTTAATTTATTTTTAAAGGTTGAAAATATAACCAATTGATATTAAAATTTCTAATTTCAAACATGTCTCTTGAAATGAAATAAAGAGTGGATGGAGAGGATCCCTTACTTGAGTGTGTGACTTCAAAAGATTGAAGAGGGACTTCTTTAGAACTTGGGTTCTTTGGGGGGACTCTAGAGATGTGAGGAAAGAGGTGGGACATATTCCATGTATTTTAAGATAAGATAAGTGGGAGCATAGTAGGTTTATATAGGAGATTATATAGAAATTATTTAATATTTCACAAACATTGGTTTCAGAATCTATATAATTAAATATTAAAAACCGCAGACCTTCCCATGGTTTTTCCCATGGATTTTTCCAAAGATAAATGAAAAATAATGTTTTATAAAGAAAAATCCGTTACTTATTAATATATTATCCTTTCCTATGTGGAGGTGAGTCACACACTCAATGAAATACATTTGAAAGTATAAAATATATTATAAATTTTCAAGAATTCACTAGGTCTTTATAAAATAATTAAAATAAATATAAATTCTCAATCATTTAATGTAAAACTTATATTGGGCCGATAATACCCATTATAGTATTTTTTACATAATTTTATTATCATTATGATGTCATAAAACAAAAATTTTATTTTTATGATATTTAATTTTAACCCACAAATTCGGCTATCTCAAAAAACAATGAAAAATTATCTAATGGATAATTTCAAAATCATGATTCAAAAAGTAATATTAATATTTCAAAATAATTTTATAAATTTTAGAATTTTCATTTTTTAAATGAAAACATACATTTATTGGAATTTTAAGGGTTTTGAAAAAAAATTGTTATCAAACCTTAATAAAAATTAAATTTGACTCCTTAAAAATTTTATACTCATTTATTATTCATAAAATTTATTGGATTAAAATATTTTATTAAAATATTAATTATTTAATAAATTCATTATTTGGATAAAATAAATTGTTTAAAAATACACTTTTTTTCTTGTATAAAAATGTAACATTATCGAACTAATTAACTAATCATTTACAGATAAAGAATAGATATAATCATAATTTATAATAATTTTTTTATAATATTATTAATAAAAAATTATTTTAATATAATAATTTTTATAATTCACAAATGTAGAATTTTTTCTCAAAGAATCAATTTATCAAATTCATCATTTTGATAAGAAATACTATTCTCATAAATGGTTTTTATAGAGTAATACATTTACTTTAAAAATGGAAAAACCCGATAAGTAAATAATACATTATTACATAACCCCTTATAACACACACATACAACCAAAGGGTAAGGTGAGTGATGGTGATAGACTATTGGGGAAGCTCGGATAACATCGCTCTGGTGGTAGTCTCTATTAACTTGAACTTCCTCTAAAGGAAATTTTGATCCTGCTTAAATTGTTGAAGCTCAGCTTGGGCTTGGTCAAGAGAGAATCCCAGAGACGCTACCTCATTTACGAGCACTGAAAAATGATCTTCGAATGGCTTGATTCTACTAAATGAGACCATACTCTCGTTTTTCTGTGTCGAAAAGATTAAAAACCATTATAATTATATCAGTCATGTTATCACTATTTAGTGGAGAAATTTTCAAAGGTAATGATACTTAAAGGTTATTTGAACTCAATAACAAAAATGTGAATTGTATATATCCATAATTCATTAAAAAAGGGATTTATATTCATAAAATATTGGGCCATTACACACATGGAAGTGTTGTTTGAGGTTAGGTTCAGATTAGCTCTTATTCTTTTGTTTATTATTTATTTTTTTTGTCTCTTTACATATAAATTTAAATGATATAAAATCAGAAATTCAGTTATAGTTTTGTTTTTTTGTTTCCATTATTTATCTTATTGGATGTAACTATTTACAACAACTCTATTGATCCCCATGTTGCTTGTATTTATATAAAGAGGATCGAGAAAACCGCTCAGGCTTTGACACGGATTGGCTTGGGTGTTAGGTTCTGGGTCTACCTGGGTTGGTTCGTTACATAGGATGGCTTGGATAATGGCCCTAGGATGAAAGTTTCATGAAAACATAATATATATTTTTAAAATTATGTAAATTAGTAAAAAATATATATTAATATACCATATTGATATTTTTATATAAAAGAGATGACAATAATTGGTCACCCAATTTATGCCCCTGATTTTATTCAAAAAAATAGCAGTCCAAGTATGAGGTTTAAATATCTTAAACCAGTAGGGATTGAAGAGGAAAAAAAGGTCAACATACCAAGATAATATTAAACAGGTAAGAAGAAAAAATTATGTATAAAACTTGACAGAAACCATCCCATGATCTCCAAAAAAATCATGAATAAAAGACAAAGTCCAACAAAAGTAGGCATCCACCAGATTCTTATACAGTGTTAAAACCTCAACTACATAAGATTCATCATGATTGACATCAGATCATAACGTTATCTCGATCAACACTTGCCTCATGTTTTTAGATTTAGTATAATCATTGTAACTCCAACAATATATATCATGATCCAAATCAAATGCGATTAGAACCAAACATCATCATTAATCAACAAAAAATAAGAATCTTTCAAAAATACTGACCAAACTCCAAATCTTCAACCGAAATAGGCTAACCAATGAAATAGAATACGTGACCAGAATAGATTAATCAAATATAAATGGAAAATTATATAAAAAATAAGAAAAAACATATATCAAAAATCACCACCAAATGAACATTTTAGCGGTAAAAATAATTCCAAAGGAATGACTCTAACATTTAAATCAGGATTTATTTCGTATTCATCCACCATCCTCATGAAGTTATGATTCCTAATTTGAAGGTACATATCAACTGAAATATCACAATTGATGTATTTCTGGAATGTATTTTTATCATGTTTATCCATCCATTCATTAATTTCATCACTCACAATATCCATCTATGAAATCATTGTATGTATATCTTTTCAAAGGTTCATTATCATTATCATATATCTCCTCGTCAAAGTATGGGGTTTCAATAGAATAAAATGATATAAGTTGTTTTGGAGGCTCAGTGTCTTCCTTCCTATGGGGGTCATCTTATCATGTAACTATTTTTCTCTCTATAGTATAATAATCCCTACATTTCCTATTTTTTTGGGATTCGTTGTAATGTATCCATTAGAATACACCATTAGATTTTCCCCTTCCTAGATCTCTATTTGAAGTATTAGTCCTCAATTTTATTAGTTTGATCATCATCCTCCAATAAAGAAACACTAGATTCATTGAGGATATCCTAATTCTTATCTCGTGTTTAATGTGATTCAACGTTTTTCTCATTTTTCTCTACTATATCAGGAGTCTCAGTTGTAGTAGTAGAATGGGATGCAATATGTCCTGAAATTCCTTTATTTTTATTTGGTTTGTCATTGTTAACAAAACCCTTTTTGTTTACAACCATCCTCATTCATTCATTAGATACCAGGCGGGGTCCAAATTAGTACAATCATAATGTTTTTTGTCTGAGAAATAGGAGGACCTTTTGATACTTCTTTTTCCACCCAAATATATTTGATGTGAGGCGGCGAGGATCATTCCAAAGATTATCAAATTAATTCAAAGAGTGACAAATTCATGATCATATTTATAGAATTTTGGGACATTTTCAAAGACCACATTGTGTATGAAACTGTTATCCCCACTTTTAATCCAGAATCACAAAGGAAATCACTGAGAGATATCGATTTCATTATGAATACTATCAATAGAGGGTTATGTTATGTTAAATGTGGGTGTGTCACGATTGATAGTTGGACCGAATATACCAATATTGGAAAATATATAATTTTTCTTGAAAATGTGTAAAGGAGAATGCAAGAACCCAACCCAAATATGGAAGATAAAGGGTTAAGTATCAACACTAAAATACGTAGTTCTTTTAAAAACATTCATACCACACCACAAAAAAATACTGTTAACCTCAAGTCTATAATCAATAATATTCATCCTATATTGAAAATTGAAAATGAACATGTAGAAAATTCATTATTCTGATGTAAAAATTACCAAATCCAATTTTTTCTAGGGTTTTGTTGGGAAAATAAAAGAGGATCAGCATTTTCAAAACATTCCAACTAATGAAAACCATAGATACAAAGAGATAATATGAACCACATGTTTTTATTCCAGTGTTAGTGTGATAATTTTCATTGGGAAAAAATAAATTTTCATAGATGTTGAATTAACTTTGTCCATTTAATTTAAATATTATGTACTTCATTAAAACATGGGATTAAAATTTTTTCTCACAAATGTGTTTTGACACATGCATATACATAATTATATATTTATTGGTCAAATAATGGTGCTTTGTATACAAATCAATGCATTTATTTATATTATATGGATACCTTATTGGAATTTATTAGTTTTTTATAAAATGAATGATTTTTAACATAGTAGGATGTATAAGAAAAACAATTGAAGGATTCTAATTTATTGATAAATGAGTATTTTGATATAGTTAAAGTGTTCAAAATTTTTTCAATGTAGTATTAATTCTACCCCTCTAAAATCCTTTATTCATTTTAACATTGTTTTTATTATGAAGTAATTTAATCAAATTATTATGTAGAACATTTGATTTATTGTGGAATAGATCAAAGATATAAATTTTGGACTAAACATGGGGAAACACTGAATGTATATACTGACCAGGATGATACTATAATTTTTGGATAATTTTAAATAGATACTAATGTTATTGATGAATGATTCTGAAGGGAAGAAATTAAAATTTTCAATTAAAGATAGACTTTTTGATTTTCCTCACTTGTTTACTATGTTATATAGATTTTTAAAGTGACCATTTCATACCATTTGTATAATGTATACAATATTATCATCTTCATTGAAGGTATTTTATTTTAATAATGTAAATGGATGGAGAAAAACCAACATTACCAAAAAAATTGTACTCTTAATTGACATGCTACCTGATGAAAATGATCATCCTTATTGAAAATAAAATTATAAAATAATTTTATATTAACTAGGTATAAATTATGAAAAAAATGTGTTTCCATGTGATTATGTTTATTTTTTGAGGACCTTGAATAACATAGAATGTTCATTAAGTGTGTCACAAATTGATACAAGAATGATGAATTAACTCCTTTGATTGTTTTATGGTAATTTCTATATAATTTAGAATACTATAAGGACATTAATAAACCACTAATAAATTGACATGATATTATGATAATTGAATTGAATGTGAGAATCTATGCTACATAGCATGTGCTACACTATAGAAGTAAATTGATTATAGGATTCCTAATTTTTAAAATGGTTCATGATTCCCCTTTCTTAAATTAACTACATATGGAATGAATATTTTTGTATAAAAGTAGTCTTTATAGTAATTGGCCATTTATGTTGGTAAATTATAACATTTCACTATGGTTATTCATTAAGTGAAAATACTTTATGTCATATTTAACAATTTTTTAAAAAAAACATTGTAATTATATAGAGTTATATTTTCTTCTATTGAGAAAAGACTAATAATTAATGTTGGATACTGGTGGAACATTGTATGGTAGTCATATAAGTGGATAGTTTTCACCAAAATCTATTTTGGATGGGATGAAAAAATAATTTCATGCTTAGGGAAACTTGTTTTGATGTAGAATAAAAAAAATTGGATTTCTCATTTCTTAAGATGGTATACACATATTTATAATAAAATATTACTCAAGAAATGTGTTATTAATACATCATAGAATTTTACCCTAAGGAAATTTTTACCAATCTTGGATAATATCATTCCATGGATATAAAAAACAATATACAACACTCCTTCCACTAACGGGTAATCATGAGTTCAAGAAAGTAAATGATATTTATATTTTTGGTAAACCCTTTTTGAAAAACCATAGAAAATATTCTTGGAAAAAGAAACCATATTTTATGAAATTACTATCCCAGAAATATTCTTTGTTCGATATTTTCTTGATTTTAGGAATTTAGATAAAAAATGCATTTGATAGTTATATTGTATGTTATTAAATTTTAAATACATGAAAAATATGGAATTACAGAAATTATGGATATGATATACATGGGGAGTAATGATGAAATAGAAACAGTGAAGGGTAAAGATGAAATTTTCATCCTCTAACACGATTCAATATTTCCCTGAAAAATACATATTAATTTTGTTACATTCTGAGTGATGTAATGGTTATAGAGGGGAATTCATCAAATATATAGAATATAATGGAAATGAAAAATTTAAACTTAAATGGTATAAAATCACATGAACAACATGTGATTATATATATATAATGCATATATCTAAACTTTACAGTATACAGCAAAATGTATGAAATACATTAACCTATATTTTTTTCTTTTTTAAATACATATACAGAAACATTATAGACCCCAAAAAGTTTATAATATTGAATAATGAAATAGTAGTCATATTATATGATTTTGATATGATATTTTCACATTAATTATTTGATATAAATTTCAACTTGACTGCTCACTTAGTTAGAGAGATTCAACTATGTGGCCATGTACATTACAGATGGATCTACCCCATTGAATGTTCAATATAGATTTTGAAAGACTAGTTTTAGAATCAAATTTAGCCATAAAGTTGTTTTTAGGAGTGATATATTGTAGATGAATCTATTTGTTTTTATACCAATTGCCTATAAAATGATGATAGCATTGGTTTTCAAAATATCATAATCATGGATGCCCTGTGGGAGATGTGATTTTTTATAGTGGTGTTGTTAAAATTACCATTATATAGATTTCACATGATCACCTTTACATTTTTCATAAAAGTGATGTGGTTGTTCCATAAATTAAATCCCAAAAAGTAATTAATAAAAATTTGAATACATTAAGGGATGTAATGTGGATATAAAATAAAAATAATAAATAGTTTTTATGATAGTTTCATGATTATATTTATGAGGAGTTATCTATAAATTTGGACTCAATTCCATAATTACATTCACAACCATTTATATGACCAAGTGTAAATTTATTATCTAACAATAGTTATGTAATAAATTGTAATATATGTTATGTAAAATAATAATATGAACATGTTATGACAAAAACTAATAGGTTTATTATTATAAAGGATTTGATGTACATATCATGTTATATGGATAGTTATCCAATTTATGTGAATATTTCGTACTTTGGAATTTTTGAACCAATATACATGTTTTATTATACGACATTTTAAGTGATGATTTTACCTTGTAAATGATATTATGATAGGTGTGTAGTTTAAATAATGAATTGAGCTATGTGGCGGTGAGTATTATTATATAACAGCATAAGGATTAACCATTCATAATTTATTTATAAGTGGTTCATGTATCGTATTTCCTAAATCTTAGAAATAGATATTGGACAATTATTTTGTTGGGGATTAATAAAATGGTAGGGTTAGATGAAAATAAAACTAGGGATGTCCCTTTCATAGGGAAATCATAATCAGTTTATGTAAATACTCATGCATATAGTGTGTTGTATGTTTAATGCAACCATAATAATGGGAATTGAATAACCAATAGATGATCTAAATATATTCACCATTTAATGAAAAAAAGTTAATTTAATGAAGATGTTAATGTTTAGTTATTGTAAAACACATTGACTCACATTATAATTTATTCTATTCAAAATTTATATATCATAACTAGTATTATAACTACTCATGGTTATAATATCCTCAATACATGTTGAAGTTACCAATCTAGAGGAAAACACACTTTTATTACATAAACTGATAAATTGTTTGGGGATCAACATCACATAGAGAAACAAAGAGCAGTGTAACCCCAAAATATTAACTAGAGTGATTATGTTAATAATAAAATATTTTAAATTTTAGGTTGGGCGGAATCAATGTGGTGACACTATTGGCACCAAAAAGTAAATATTCACTTATAACAATGGGGTAAAAACTCAAATGAATGTGATGATTATTAAAAATAGATTGAATAATGTCTTTCTTACATTAAAGGGAATCATTTGGGAATATATTATGGTAATATTGTTATAAACTTTTATCATTATACAAAAAAATATCTAATGAAACATTGAATTACTTTTCATTATTCCCAAGAATGTTATTTTATTTTAGATGGTTTCCATAATAATTTTTTGTTAATAGTGTATAGAAAAGATCCTAGATCCCTTCAAAAACTTTTGATAAAGAGGAATCTCAAGGATACTAAGGGCAATGTAAACCCCTTCCCACCAACTATGTATTGACAAAATATAAATAACAAAATGTGTAAATATATCATTAGTCACCATGATGAGGAATCATTTCATGTGTAATTTAATAGATAATATTGTATTTGAAATTATTCATTTTATAAAATTTGATTCAAAATTGATAATTTATTAGATAAAGGAGTGATGAAAATGTGTAGAATTTATCAAAACCTAGAAACCGCTATCATAATGAAAGGATGGGGTACGATTAAATTTAAAAAAATAGGTGTTTTAAATATATCTTATGTTTTTTATGTTATATAAAGAAACATATATTTCATTATATGTATATATATATATATATTGATAAATTAGAATCCAAAGATATTGTTATCATATATCAAATGACATGGAAGGAGGCTCACATAAATAAATATTGAAAACTAGTAGATGAAAACACACAAGTTGTATGGAAATCATGTATAAGTAAAACAGAATAATACTTTTTATTCATTAAAATATTATTAAATAAATATAGTTATTTATGTTAATATTTGTTTATATAATTTAGAACCAATCATCATCATCAACTATAACTGAAGAAAAAATATTTCATTTTCATTAATGAATCCATGACTATATTTCATGTTAGAGGTGTAGGTGTTGATGTGTCACCTTGTGCATATTTTGAGAATACAAATCGACAAGGATACAAATATGGAATAATTAAAGGCTTAAAAGCATAAATAAATTTTTTAAAAAGTATTATTATCTGGTGTAGTTTGTTAGACCATTATATGTGAAATGATCCAATAGATCTAATAGTTAAAAAATTTATAGTATAAGAAGATCCACATGACCCATTTAGTTATTAGGTTATCCATTCACTTAAACCACCTACCATACCTATGTTATTAAATTATTTAAAAAAAATGTTAAATTTGAATAAAAAAACTAAAAATACCATTCTCTTACTATAATTATATATTGTGAAATTATTTGTTATTTATATCTATCAACACGCACACATATCCATAGTGTGAGGGGTAGTGTTTATAGTATCGAGGGATACATTCCACAAAATAAAAAAAATCTAAAATGATAACATGGTATTTTGGATTTATGCAGCTCAAGATTTTCGGGTCAGACTATCTATTCCAATCGATGATTTGGATGACAACATAATCGATGGTGTTATTGTACATTAATATTATATTACACTAATATAATAATGACACATGGTATTAATATATGTGTTTCTTATGATTTTTTTTTCAAATTAATAAACATTAATAGTTCCGGGAGAAAATTTAAAATGAGGTATGGTATTACAGATGGACAAAACAAAGAAAAAATAGAAGGTCCCATCAAGACACTCTGGTGGATCAACCATGAAATAATAAATAAAATTTTGATAGAACCATCACCCCAGCATTTCCACTACAATATTTAATAACATTACGTGTTCATGAGGATACAAAATTCAAATATGGAAATGTGTCCTACATTGACTATGTAGATTAAATATTTGGTGAGTCCATTATAGATGCAATTTATATCTTGATTAAAAATAGAATTTTCAAGTCTGAAAGAATGGGAAAGTCTATTTTTAATAAATTAATGAGATATATTTTAACAAAAAAATTTCAACAAATATCTACTATGTTCATTATAGTTAATAATAATTTAAAATTTTTATAGGATTATATAATAATTCATTTTAAATAGAAACCCTTATGAATAATAAATTGGAATCATTGGTCCAACTATTTTATTTTTTTCTAAGTGGTCATATATAAATAGAAGATGTAGAAGTAGAAAATAATATTCTATGCATGATGGATAAAAATAAAATAACAGATTGAAAACTTCTATTGATTTCTACAATTTAGTTGTAAAACTCTACAATCTAATCATATAAAGTATGTTATTATTTGTTTTAATAGATTTTTTTGTTTTTTGATTAATAATATGATTAAAATGACATTCAATTTTGATACCCAAAATGTTTTTCGATCCAAATAATGGATTTCAAACAAATCAACTGCAAATGATGTCCATTATGAATTTTTAATACATTGAAAGAGTATTTTTACATATAAACATATAATTATACATTTTAGCTTGTGTTTTAATGATATTTTTTCTATGATAGGATGATCAATAAATATCATCTAAATCATGATATGAAGTCGGTGACTAAACACATGAAGACTATGTATTACTTCAAAATAGAGACATATTGTGTTATATATAGTAATATTTTTAAATATCAAAACAAATATCAAAATAATGTAATTATTTTGTTCCATGTTTCTATAGTATTTTAAAAAATAATTATCAACATGATAATACATGATATGTTTTTAAATTTATTAATGATATCATATACCATAAAAATTTAGCATCAACAACCATGTATTTTTTACGGTAATTATAATTTCATTTAAAATATTTATTAATCACATTTTTTCAATATTTTCTAAGAAATTCTAGGATTTATAGCAATCTATATACTCAAAAGAAAAAAAATATTTTTGTAGATATGATTTGGAAGAGTTTTTGGTGTCAAAATGATTCCTCACATTCAGTTGAGTTGATTATATTTAATGTTTTAATTTTTTTATTTCCCATTGACCATTATGATTTTATAACATATCAATTGGACACACAGTGTAGGTGGTATGACATAATGAGTGTAATTTAAAAATAAAAAGATATATTATTTCACATTAGAGATCACATTATAAGAACTAACAAATTGAGATCATATTGTTTTAGAATATTGTAATATAGTCCACAATTCGTTTTAAATGTGTATGAATTAACTTCATGTTAATCTAATACATGATTTGGTTTGTATGCCTCTAAGTGAATGTTTTCACATTATAAATCTGTAATATTACTCTAAAACTTGTGTCAATTGCCCATAATAAAGAAAATGAATTCATATTCACATAATACATTTGGAATTTTGAGGGCATGTTTTCATATAAAAGATGTGTTATTTTTTAATAAAAAAGGGTCAAACTACCAAAACTAAGAAAATAAGATCATATTATCTCAATAAGTTTGGAATACAATTCATGATTCTTTTTTAGTATACGAATGAACTGTGTGTCAACCTGACACACAGTGTGGATTGTAGTAATAAATTTACATGTTTTCAATATTAAAGTGTCATTTTAGTCTAAAATGTGATTCTCATAAGAGAACCCAAAAAATTTATCTCTTGTTTTCTTGATTATTTAGGATAAATATACATAATTAAATTTTGACATTTAATAATTGAATATAAATCAATATAACACATGATGTGTACATTATGACTCAAAATGTGTTTTTTCACATTTAATGTGTCATTTTACTCTAAAACATGTGTCACATAGCCAAAACTATGAAAAATATATATAATGTTGTTGAAAATTTATTACAATGATACATATTTAAATTATGTTGTTTAGGGATAGTACACAAGTAAATTTGAGCCATGATGTGGTTGGTATGACTCAAAGAATGTGTTTTCAATATAAAAGGGTTTTTTAGTTTAAATAAAAAAATTTATTTTCAAAAGTGATAAAATAACCTTGTAATATATTCAAATATTTTTAAAGTGATCCATGTTTTATTTTTTATGTTTAGGAATTGATATCAAAGAAAAATGACACATGAAGTGGGCAATATGAATTGAGGTGTGTGTTCTCACATTAAGAAAGTGTCATTTAGTATAAAACATTTGACACATATCCAAAACCAAGGAAATAGGATCATTCAATAATAATTCATTATTTAAAATTATATACAATTAATTTTTGATATATTGGAATATACCTCACATTAGTTCAACACATGATATTCACATTATGACTATATGTATACGTTCATAAAAAAATTCGTTTTAGTCTAAAAAAATATTTACATAAAAAAAATAATTAAAAGAGCTCATATTGAATTTATATATAAGGAAAGTAATCCCTAATTCATTTTTGATTTCTATTAATCAACTGCACATCAATATGACTCATGATGTTGTCGGTATGACTCAAAGTGTGTGTTTTCACATTAGAAAAGTGTCAAATTCCTCAAAAACTAATGTCACATAGGCAAAACATAGAAATTGGAAATGGATTGTCTTGATACTTTATAAAAAATAATTAATTTTTTATATGTTTGAATCATCTTTATTTTAAGTTGGCACATGATTTTTCTAGTATGATATCAAGTGCGTTTACAAAATAAATAATGTCTTTTTAGTCTAAAACCTGATTCAAATAGCCAAAAATGAGAAAACAATATCATATTTTATTCATAATTTTGTAAAAAAAATTCAAATTCATTTATAATTTTAAGGAATATACCAGACATTTCTCTGATACATGTTGTATCTGGCATGACTCAAACTGCGTGTTTAAAATTAAAAAGTGTCACTTTATTCAAAAACAAATGTCACATTTCCAATTCTTCGCAAACATGGTTTGATTGTATTAATACTTGTAGAAAATGATCTATAATTAAATATTTATGAATAGAAATATAATTCATCTAAATTCCTCTAAGGTGTGGCTAGTATGAATATAAATGATCTTTTATAGTAAAAATTGTCATTTTCTTCTAAAATTATATTTAGATAGAAAAACTAAGAAAATGAGCTCATTTTATCATGATATTTTAGTAAAATATTCAACAATTCATTTGTCACATGTATTAAATATCCAAACATTAATCTTAAACATGATGTAGCTGGGTTGGTTACATTAAAAAACATCATTTAACTCAAAAAAATGTGTATCATAGCCACAACAAGGAAAAATGAGCTCAGTTTTCATTTATAATCTAGGAATAATATCAATAATACATTTTTACTTTATAGGAATATACCACATTTCAGGTTGACACATTAATTTCAGAGTATAACAATAACTGTGTGTTCATAATTACAAATGTCATTTTCATCTGAAATGTGATTCACATATCCAAAACGAAGAAGACAAGATCGTATTGTCATGATAATATATGAAAAAGATCAATAATTAATTTTTTATGTGTTGGATTAGCACATAGGTCAAACCCACACATAATTTGGATGATATTACTCAAAGAACTTTTTTCACATTAATCGTGGAATTTTACTCCAAAACAAATTTCACAGAGCAGAAATTAATCAAATTAACATTTATTATCTTAATAATTTGGGAAAAAAATATATAATCAATTTTAGATATATTGGAATTGACCTCACATCCATTCGACACATGATTTTCCCAATAGGTCTCAATGTTTATGTTCACAGTTAAAAATATCATTTTAGTGAAAAATTTTATTCCCATAGCCAAAACATAGAAAATGGGATCAAATTGTCTTAATACATTAGGAACAAAATCCACAATTTATTTTTTGACTTATAGGAATTGACCGCGCTACAAACCAACACAAGATGTGTCCAGTGTGACATAATATGAATGTTTTCACATCAAAAGTGTCATTTTACTCTAATACAAGCATCATTTTTTCAAAAATAAGAAACTAATCACATGTTTTCCTGACACTTTAGTTCAAAAATCCATAATTCATTTTTTATGTATACTAATTAATTGAATGTTAATTTGGAACATGAAATAATAGTTTCGACTCTATGTTCTTGTTTATAATAAAATGTGTCATTTTAGTCTAAAAAGGGACTCACATAGAAAAAATAAGGAAATAATAAGTAATTTACTTTATATGAGATCTATTATATCTGTGATTGTAGAACACAACAAAAGGTAACAAATTGCGTTAAATATGAAGGTGTATGGAATTGACCCCACGAACTTCCCCTCACCCCCAACCATTAAAAACTCACCACCAATAGTGGGGCATAAATTTTCATCATACCTTATCATAATAATAAATAAGTACATTTTGACATGTTGGAATCAACCAAAAATAAATTTGAAACATGATGTGGTAGGTATGATTCAATGTGAATGTTTTGAAAATTAAAAAGTATAATTTTAGTCTTAAAAGGCATCATGTAGACAAAACTGAGAAGATGAGCTTTGATTATATTCGTACATTTGAAAAATGATCTATATTTCAATTATAACATGTAGAAAACAATATCATGTCAATCTGATATATGATGTGGAATGTAAGTCTCAATGTTTGTTTTTCTATATACAAATGTATTTTTAGTCTAAATATGATTCATAAAGACAACACTAATAAAAGGAGTCCATCTTTTCTTGATAATTTTACAAATAAATATATAATTCATTTTTGGATGTGTTTGAATTGGCCAGATGATAATCTGACATATGACATGGATGGAAGGACACCAAATTTATATTTTTCACATTAAAAAAGTTTCATTTTAGTTAAATACATGATTTACATATCCAATAAATATAAAAATACCTTGAATTATCTTGATAACTTTTGGAAATTATTTATAATTAATTTTGACGTGTAGGAATTATCCACATGTTAATCTGAGACACGATGTGGTTTTTATGATTCAAACTATCTTTTTTCACATTAAAAGTGTCATGTTACTCTGAAACATGTGTTACCTAGCCAAAATATTTTAAAAGAACCTCATATTGTCTCGATAAATTGAGTAAATGATCAGGAATTCTGTTTTGACATATAGGAAATGACTAAATATCAATCTATGAAATGATGTTCCTGATATGAATCAATGTGTTGGTTTTCAATATAAAAGACTCATTTTAGTCTAAATAAGATGTCATAGAGCCAAAGATGTGAAAAATGGACTTGAATGTTTTGAATTTTTATCACAATGACACATAATCCATTTATGGAATGTAAGAATCAACCACACATGAATTCGTACAACAATGAATCATGTATGACTCAAAGTGATTGATTTCCATAAAAAAGTGTCTTATTAGTTTAAAAGAGCATCACATTCTCAATGCCAAGAAAAAATTCTTGATTTGTTATCAAAATTTTGGACAACGATCAATATTTAAATAAAGGAGTCTCATGAAGAATGAATGGAGAACCCCATTAGATGTTGTGAACCACGTTCATGATTGGTGTGCATAATGCAAAAACTAATAACATGATTAATTTAATTATTTATATCAACAAATAACAATAAAAAATTAGTTTATATAATAAGTAAAGAATAATATAATTAATAATGTAATTTAAATATTAGTAATATATAAAATAATTATTAACAACAATTTTAGTCATTAAGGTAATTAATAAATGATAATATCATTAATATATTCAGTAATTAAGACTATAATTTATATTTACTATTTACTTAAAAACTTTATTAACATTTCATAATATAATTATTAATGAATAATATAATAAATAATATATAATATAATGATTAATAATACAATTTAATGAATAACTGATAATATCATAAATATATTCAGTAATAACCAGTATAATTTATCAAATGTAGAATATATAACCTTAAAATTATTTTCATTAATTGACTATTACTAAAAATAATTAGTTTTATTTTTGGGACATTATTTTTTCCTTAAAGGGTAATCATTGTAAAAATATTTCTATAAGAGTTTTTTTTATTATTGGATTTTATATTTTTAACAAAATTTAAATATCATATCATTTTAATTATTTTGTATAAAATCTTTTAAATGTAAATTTTGAATTGAAAATACAGAATAATGTAATATGTTAATTCCAATTGTCTTTAATTTTAATTTTTGAGCTACTTTTATATTATTTTTAATCTCTTCTTCTATTTTAGGGATTCTACAGCGCTTTATCCATATGGTAGCCAATATGGCCTTTATCATCACTGAAAAAACTGATAAATAACCATTAATGGGGATAAATAATGAACTAATAAATACCAGTTTTATAGGTGATAAAATAAAGGGTTGATAAATGCCACATTCTTTTCTGACAAATTATATTTTCATAACATCTTTACACAAATAATCTTTAATTTAAGCACTGACATTGGAATTATTTTCATAGTGTACAGAGGATGATTAAAATGGTTATAGGGAGTACCATTGTGATCCAATATACATATAATTAATTTTTTTATCATTATATCGATATATATAATATCTGTCACATTTCCTTGAATCTATCCCTCTCTAATAATTCACTTTAAGCAGTTTTCATCTTGCCGTATTTGTTTTTATTTCTCACATGGATGATTCTGCACAAGATGATTCCCATCACCCAAAAATAGCTGGGATATAACTATTGTTCACATTGGTGATTTTTTCATATCACTGGTAAGGTTATGTTGTTAATCAATTTATTATATAAGTTTTCTTAAAATAATTGAATATCTCCCAAATTGTTCATGTTATCAGAAATTCAAGACCACCATTAGGTTTAGGATAAGGTGTTTACGCTAAGCGCATTAGAACAATTGAATGTATTGTATGTTTGGTCATATCGCTCATTAATTTATGTTGTTTAATATATTTTTTTATTAATTTAATTATTAAATAAAACATTTACTATTCAACACCCTCATCAAAATGACATGCACTATTTTTTATGAATGGGTTAATTCAAAACAGTTGATATTCAAATTTTCATAATCACTCATATAAGGACATAACCTTATAACATTACATAATATTGAATTAAATGAATAATTAACCTTGAGGATCTTTTCAAGTTTATAGTTTTAGAGAATTAATACATATATATTACATCTCCAAAGATTATAAATTAGACACTCCTACTGAGTTTCCATTTTTTCATAATATATAAATCTGAAAAAAAAACATGACTAGGTCCAGGTTTTAGATAGAAAGTCTTTCCTTAATGCCATCAATGACCCTATTCATATTTAAGTCATGTGAAAAACATTTCAAAAACTTGGGAACGAGAATACTAATCTTAGTAAGGGGTACACAAAGAAGGAAAATTTTTAGTTTTTCAAAATGACTAGTAAATAATGAATAATTCATCAATAGTAATACTTTTCACCTTTATGAAGTAGTAAATACACTTCACTAAATGAAAGATCATTTATTAACCTTTTGTAACTGAAATATTACTATAATACCCAAATAAATAATTCATAACATATAAAGTTAACTTGGGACATACACATAGTTAAATGGAATAACCATACGGTCATCTTCCACACTCATCACTAAATGGAATAGCCATATGGACGACTTACATACCCATGGAATTGGAGGTTATAACGTAACCACCTGTCTTGGTATTCACAACACCACCCATCATTTGGTTTATCATGTAACCACCCATCAAATGCCCAATTACCATTATAAAATCATAACACTTAAAACTAAAATAAAGGAATGATAACATTTCAACATTCCAATCACAAATATATCATTTAAAAATATTGACATAAAAGAATCATTAATAAAAACCATTTTCAATACCAAAATACGTAATGAATATTTGGTCTTTATTTTTTTTAAAACATTACGGCTTGTTAAGGAAGCCAAAGATCAAATAATACTTCAGGCGGTATAATGGTCATATCAGAGCGTAAATTAAAAAGAAACAAACTTCTTATTGTTTATTAAAATGATTCGTAGAGAAAAGACCCCTTTTGTAAATGGTTTTATACACAATATAAAAGAATTTTTTCTATAAAAAAAATATTACTCAATGAAAGGAGATTGAGATGAAGTCCCTTACATAGACGATATCCTTAGATTAAAGATAAATCAATGGAATAATTATGTGTGAAAAATATAAATACAACAAATATAAGTGGATATTATGTGTAATGAAATCATAGGTCATTAACACATATTCATTGCATGATATGATCAAGAATTATAGGTTTAACCCAATGAATTGAAATAAGTTCAAGAAGATACCTTACAGAAATTCGACAGCCTAATGGTTTCACATTAAAATTCTGAAAATGAGATGATGAGAGATATAAAGGGTTATATCATCAATTTGACATAAAATTAACAGGAAAAAGGATATATATGAACATATCCCAACATAATAATATGTAAATTAAAATACATAACCAATATAAGTATTTTTAAAAAGAGGACGGTGAAAGGTTCCCTTACAGAAATGGGTAACTTTCGAAATATACACCCCATGAAAGAAGGATCATACAATGAATATGTAAATACCCATAAATTAAAGTATATTACACAAATAATACAATCATGGTCATTATATACACCCCACAAAAGTAAATACTGTTAAATGTAGCTTGAATCTCATGGGAATAAAAGTGAGATGAAAAACCCCTTACCTCGTTGTAATCAATCGAGTCGTATGACCAAAATATAAATAACCCCCAATGAATTATAGAATTCAATGAATATAAATATAATCATGATAATATATATCAAATTTAAGTACACATTAAACCACATGAAATATATAAGTGGTGAACAATAGAAATCTCACAGAATTAAAAGCGAGATTAGAAATCCCCTTACCACGTGTCAGACTTGACTCGCTCATCTGTTCCTTGTTCTTCCTGAACGATAATATTAAGTTAATTTATACTTTCATAATAACCTGTTTCAAGTTTATTATTTCTTTTATATCACTTATTACCATGTTATAAACATTACGTAATCATTTAAGTTAATAACGACAGTTTTTTCAATGTTTGGTACATGAGTCAAAAGTGAACTTCTTATATTTAGAAGTTCTTCATGTAGTAAAATATAAATTATCTCCAGAATGATATTCATGATGAAGATATCATATATATCAAATATATCAAGTATATATATATATGTATTTATACCAGTACATATCTTTTTAAGGTAAGAAATGAAATGCACCGTTCTTAGAGATGGTAAGTCGTACGTACGCATGAATGCTACTTTAATTTCTATTTCGCATTTATTGGAATTTAAAAATTATGATATATAGGTATATTATAATTCCACTATAATATAGTATATAATATAATTAACTCCATACTTTATACCTTACACATCTAGCATTAGTGATTCAAATCACATTGAGGGGGTGGTAGTCCGCACTTCCTAAAAATGAAATTATCGCGTTTACCCATTATGGAAATAATAATGGTATGGCATAAAAAAATAATAAATAATAAATAAACCATAAACAAAATATATATCATATATAAATACATTGTAATATAAATGGCTACCATGAGAGGTAGTAGGAGATAATTGAACAATCATCATATCGTGAGACAGTAGTTCACCGTCCACAGAAACATTACGTTCATCACCCATTAGATAGAGGTGTGTGTAAGTGTAGCTCTAATAATTGTTATAACAACATCCTAGTATATTTAAGATACTTTTTTAGAAAATAAAGGAAGAAAAATTGTTTAATGGGTTGTATAAGAAAAATAAAACAAAAGAACATAAGACAAGACATTATCTTTAAATCGGGTAACTCCCCTTGGTTTGAACGAACTTGGTTTCACGATGTGCTTTATTCTTAAGGTAAGTATTATATGATGAATAAATGGAACTTAGGATATTATTTGAGTAGTGGATGTACGTGCCAAATGGGGTGAGAAGTGTGAGAAATGGGTAGGAATGTAGTCTTATTATAAGGGAGATGAGGGGCTCTTTTGGAATGATTGAAAATATTATTTCATTACATAATTATTTTCGGTTTATAAAGATAGAAAATCATTAAATTATAAGATAAGGTGTCACATGTTTGAAATAAAATCATCCAATAATACTTGGAAAAGGTTTGGATATTATTTTAAAACTTATCTTCTTATTTATTTTAATCATTCATTAATGACATAAGCAATGCCTCATCATTATATAATATTCAATTTTATTTATTTGATTTCTAAAAAATAAAGAAAAATTATCATGATTTAGGAAATATTTTTATCTTTATATTTAATATTTATATTTAAAAAGATAACTTATATAAACACATGTAAATATTTTTTAGTAAAACAATACATGTTTGTGAGATTTTTATTTTTAGTTTAAACAAAATGTTATTAATGTCATTATCATACCCAGGTGGCTCAATGGGGTCCCCAAATAGACCAATGGATTGTCTTTGTCATCTATGACTCATCAAATAAGGTTAGGACATGTGTCATGGTATTTTTATATTTTTATAATACTATTTTAATATTAAATTACTCTTATTACATTTAATCGCGGTTAACAAAACATAAAACTTACAATTCACCAAAAATAATTTTCATCCCAATTGCCCACATTTTACATACTAATGACAACCATTTATGTCTTATTTTTAAAATTCAATACATAAAAGTGGTAATATTTCGTTTAAATTAAAAATTCAGTTTTTTAACTAGAACTTAGTGGTTTCTCTATTCATAAAAAATTGAAGTTTTTCATAAAAATTCAAAATATTCACCCATATCTATATTTTATATTCAAAATTGATAAATTTTATCCATTTTAAAAAATTAAAAACATAGAAGATTCATTAATTAATTTTAAAAATTAATTCCCACTTTCAAAATAAATAACATGTTTTTAAGAAACAATACATATCAAACGATTGACACTTGTTTATGTCCAATTTCAAAGTGGAATTAATTCCAATGAACACCATTGGAATAAATGGTAAATAAATATTTATATTACACTTTAAAACCAATTAAAATATATTATATTCATATATAAAAATTAGAATAAAAGGAGGTTTTGAATTAAAATACAGTATTTTTCACTATTCATTTAAAAATTAACTTTGTCGAAAAAATAACAAAAATTTACACAAAGTAAATTATGATTTTCGAATTCTAAAGAAGGATTTTATTTTGAAAAGTATAACATATAAAATTGAAATAAATTTTATTTAAAAATGGTTCACCATTAAAAGGCAGTTAATCGATCATTTAAATAATATTTGAATATTTATTCTTAAAATTGGATTCATTCGCATTTTAAGCCTCTAAAATTCATTGGATAAATGTAAAAATATTTGACAAAAATATATAATAATTTTTTATATAGTTTTGTTCAATAATTCCATTACAACTTCAAGGCGTCAAATACCATTTAAAATTACATTATTATATTATTAGTGTGCAATGTAAGATTTCAAAGAAACTCGTTGTTGCTTATTGGGTAAGCCATCGAACATAGAATCCCAGTTAAAGTATTATTAATATTTTGTTCACAAATATTAATATATATGAAAATTTCATATTTATTATTTACCTGGGATGTTACATCCTTACCCCCTTTTGGGAATTGTGATCTCGCAATTTTAAAATTGGTCTCAGAAACCTTATTGAAATCCTACCATTAGAAAAGATGTCAATAAAACTATCACTTCAAAAGAAAGAAAGAGAAGTAAAATGGTCACCTGAAATAACCCATACTAAGATTCCATGAAAACATGGATATGGAGGAGAAAATAAACCATCACGTTCTGATGGAGTGTGATTGAAAACATGTTTAGGAGAAATTTAACCACTAGAAATTCACAAACATGCGATGGGTTAAACAGTATTTGATTCCCCAGTAGAAGAAGTTAACAGAAATCATTTTTTTACGTTACTTTTCATTGAGTAATTTATTTATGAGCTTAACTAAAACATAAGAAAACATGCTTAAATTTCATGTAGACTTTTATCTCTTACTATATTTCTAACACAAACTCATATATTCTTCAAATTATGAGTATTCAAGATGAATTGTTCGCATTAAGACTGCTAAAATATACTTCGAGAGAATAACATAATCCATAAAAGATGGACAATATATTTCCCATGTCTTTAGACCTTAACCAAAACCAAAATGTTTAGTACAAGATCAAATAATCCACAAAAAAGATAATATTTCACAGAAATTAAAACTACTCTTAATCTCCAATAACTGTCCAACAGAACACAAGGTACGCCAAAGTACATTCAATAAACAGTGTTCAATAAAATTCTTCTTTGTAATACAAAGTATGATTTATATATAAATATCCTAAGGATTTAATCACATTGCCTTCTATGATAAATCTTCACATTTATCTCCAAATAACATCAGTTACTCTTAAAGTCTCATATTGAAAAGTAATTAACCTAATCACATATCATCATTGATAGGTTAATAATTTCCATAGATAACCAAAAATAATCTTGTTATTAAATCATAAAATCATCTAACATAAAAAATTAGTCAAACTAACAAGGGATATCACGCTGCCAAGTGGTAGGAGATAAATACCAATCGCACCTTGGTTGTGGGTTCGATTACTTCAGCTTTGTCTGATGTGATGGGTTGTCATAAGGTATTATTTTGTCCCTTTTGAAAAACTATATAATTTTATAACATTCCTCAAAAAGTGATAAATTCATCAAAAATAACCATAACATAATTTAACCACGAAGGTTATTTAATAACTTTTATTTTGCATCCCAAAATGTATTAACCGGTAATTGCCTCAAATTCAAGGACCATATAAACCCAAATGGTTCTTTATAACTATATCCAAAAAAGAAAAGATAATTATTCCTTGAATAAAATCATCATATATCAAACACCAGGGTTACACATACCATAAAAATTCATTTAATGCAATACCATCATCAAAAGATCCTTAATACTTTTAAGAATTTCATCATCCTAAAATCTACCATAACTCTTGAATCCATTATATGTTAACTTCTTACTTTTTCAACATTATTCCTGATCCATTAACCATTCCTTTAAAACATATTCGGAAATACTTCTTTCCTTAAAACAAGATCATGAATCATATCCTAAGATTCAATAATAAGAAAACATTTCTTAGGAAATAATCCATAACTTTCACTGGTTATTGTTATTTTCTTCACCCTCAATTGGAATGGTATTAGAAATTAGTGAAAAAATATTTGTACTGTACTTGTGATCCCATTTACCAAAGTTCTTCATAAGACATGGGTATGAATAATGACCATGCACACCAAATTTAAAACATTCAATTGATCCCTCATAATGAACTTCTTTCCCTTTCAAAGAGTCAACTGGATGCTTTCTTTTTCCATCGTAGGTTATTGCTTTATGACCTTCATTTACACATCTATAAAATATTTCTTTCCCTTTGACAAATTATCCTAGGGGATTCATTCCACATCTTTTCCACATATGTTTTTGGACAAACATACGTTTATGATTATTACCTTAACATCTGTATGGATTTGCTTCTCGCATATATGATGCCTTATAAAAATCACCATGGTCCAGGTGTTCAATCATGAATCTAGATAGTTGGTTGAGAATAACCACAAAAGTTCTCATTGCAGCTCCCATATCATTTAGTTTCTCGTTCAGAAAACTGTCACAGTTTTCTTCACATCCACTGTTATTTTGGTGCCTGCTAGATCCATCCCTTTACTAAAACCAAAATGGTTAGTGTGAGTATATCAGTAAAATCATCATAAAATATCTTATTAGGATGGTAAATACTAAGATATAATTATTCATGTTATATTAAACTAATTCAATTTATCTAAAAACTATGACTATTTAAAAAATCCTAACCATTATTGTATTTTCAATTATTATTAATGACTACCATAACATCTAATGTTATCTAAACTGACCTTTGATACCAACTATAAGGACCCGACCTTATAATGTTACATAATATTGAATTAAATGAATAATTCAAATTGAGAATCATTTCAGGTTTAGAGTTTTAGAGAATTAGGACATAACTATTACATCTCAAAAGATTATAAAGTAGACACATCTACTCAGTTACCATTTATTCATAAAATAAAAACTCTTAAAAAAAGCATTACTAGTTCCATGTTTTAGAAAGCATGTCTTTCCTTGATCCCATCCTTGACCCTATTCATCTTTAAGTCCTATGGAAATCTTTTGAAAACATGGGATGGGCATTAAGAGCTCAGTAAGGGAAACACAAAAAGGAAAACTATTAGTTTTTCAAAACAACAAGTAAATCATTAATACTTCATCATAAGTAATACTTTTCACCTTTATGAAGTAGTAAATACTCTTCAATGAATAAAAGTTCATTTCATACCATTTTTAAACCAAATTATCACCAAAAAACCTATTTAAAGAACACAAAACATATGATGGTAACTTGTGACATAGACATACTTAAATGGAATAACCATACGGTCGACTTCCACACTCATCACTAAATGGAATAACCATATTTCCGACATCCATACCCAATGCATTAGAGGTTATAACATAACCACCCATCCTATTTTGCACAGCACCACCTGTCATTTGGTTTATCATGTAACCACCCGTAAAATGTCCAAGTGCCATTATAAAATCATAACTCTTAAAACCAAAATAATGTAATGATAAAATTTACACATTTCAATCACAATATATCATTTAAATATATTGACATAAAATAATCCTTAATAAAAACCATTATCTATATCAAAATTCGTAAAGAGTATTTGGTATTTATTTTTTTTTAAAAACATTATGGCTTGTTGAGAATCCAAAGATCAAATAATACTTGCGGTGGCGGAAAGGTCGTCGTCACCACGTACGTTAAAAAGAAACAATATTTTTTTCATTTAGTAATGTGATTTTTAGAGAAAATATTACATTTAAATAAAAGGTAATAGTCATGGGGGTTTATACACTTTATAAAAGAATGTTGTGTATAAAACAAAATACACCTCAATGAATGAAGATTGAGATGAAGTCTCTTACAATGACGGTATCATTATATTAAGGATAAATCAATGGAATAATTATGTGTGACAAATAAAAATACACCCATTATAATTGGATATTTTGTGTAAAAAAATCATAGGTCATTCACACATATTCATAGCATGTCATAATCAAGAAGTAGAGGTTTAACCCAAAGAAGTGAAATTGGCTTACGAAGTTCCCTTATTGAAATTCAACAGCCAAACAACGTAACTTTAAAATTCATAAAATGAGATGATGAGAGAAAGAAAGGGGTATCTCATAAATTGTACATAAAATTTACATCATTAAGGATATATAAGAACATATCCCAATATAAGAAGATGTAAATTAAAAGACATAACCAAAATAAGTATTTTTAAAAAGAAGATGTCGAAAGGTTCCCTTACCGATTTGGGTAACATTCGAAAAGTACACCCCCTGAAAGAAGGATAACAATGAAGATTTAAATACCCATAAATTAAATTATATTACACAGATAATAAAATCATGGTCTTTACAAACACAACACAAAAGAAAATAGTGGAAAATGTCGCATGAATATCACTAGAATAAAAGTGAGATGAAAACCCCCTTACCTCGTAGTAATCTATCGATTCGTATGACCAAAAGATAATAAAAACCAAAATAATTACAGAATAAGATTAATATATATAGAATAATGATAATATATATAATATTTCAGTAAAAAATAATCCACAAGAAATAATTATGTGGCAAGCAATGGAAATCTCATAAAATTAAAAGCTTGATAAGAAATCCCCGTACAACGTGTCTGACTTGAATTGCTAATATGTTCCTTGTTCTTTTGGAATGATAAACTTAAGTTAATTTATACATGATTAAGAAAAATTTTCATGTTTATTATTTCTTTTATATCACTTATAACCATGTTATAAACATAATGTAATCATTTATGTTAATAACGGTTTTATTAACGATGTTTGGTACTTGAGTCAAAAGGAAACTTCTTATATTAACATTCTCTTCATGTTGTAAAATATCCATTATCACAAAAATGTAATTCATGATGTATATATCATATATATTATATATATCCAGTATATATATGTATTTATACCAATACATAACATTTGAAGGTATGTAATGGAATGCACCGTTCATGGAGAAGGTAACCCGTACGTACGCATGAAAGCTATTTTCATTTCTATTTCGCATTTAATGGAATGGAAACATAATGAAATAAAGGTATATTATAATTCCAGTATAATATAATATATAATATCATTAACTCCATCCTTTATAAATCCCAAATTTGGCATTAAGGATTCAAATCACATTGAGGGGGCGGTATTTTGCACCTCCCAAAAATAAAATTACCGCGTTTACCCATTATGGAATCCATAAAGGTGAGGAATAAATGAAAAATAAAGAATAATAAGGAAAACATAAACATAATATATAAAATATATAAATATAGTGATATCTTAATGGTCACCATGAGAGGCGGTAGGAGATAATTGAATAATCATCGTTTCGTGAGGCAATAGTTCACCCGCCACAGAAACATTGTGTTCTTCACCCATTAGATGGAGGTGTGTGTATGTTTAGCTCAAATAATTCTCATATCAAAATCCTATTATATTTAATATACTGGTATAGTTACAAAATAAATGAATAAAAATAATTTATGGGGTTTGAGATGAAAAATAAAAAAAATAACATAAGACAAGACATTACCTTTAAATCGGGTAACACCCCTTAGATTGAACAAATATGGTATCTTGAAGTGATTTATAACTAATGTTAGGCTTATAGGATTAAGAGAAGGATTTTGGTCGAATATGTTGGTATATTTTTTATGAGATAATGAGCATGAGATATGTGAGAAAGGGGAATGAAGTGGGGTATTTTTATAAGGGAGATGAGGGGCTCTTTATGAATGATTGAAAATATTATTTTATTATATAATGATTTTTGGTTTCTAATAGTGAAAAAATCATTAAAGATGAAGATAAGGTGTCCCATGTTTGAAATAAAATCATCCAATAATAATTAGATAAGTGATGGATATTATTTAAAATATTATCTTCTTATTTATTTAAATCATTCATTAATGACGTAAACTCTGCATCATTATTATGACATAAATTATTTTATATATTTGATGTATAAAAATTATAAAAAAATTAATATTATATAGGAAATGTTTTTATCTTTATATTTAATATTTATAATCAAAAAGATAATTTATATAAACCCATTTAAAAATTGTTTTATTAAAATAATACGTGTTTGTGACATTTTTAAATTGACATTAAATAAAAAGTTATTAATGTCATTATCATACACAAGTGTCTCCATGGGGTCCCCAAATTGACCCATGTATTGTCTTGGTCGGCCATTACTCATCCAATAAGGTTAGGACATGTTTCAAGGTATTTTTTAATTTTATAATATTATTTTTACCTTAAATTACCCTAATTACCTTCAATCGCGGTTAACAAAACTCCAAATTTTCTATTCATGAAAAATTATTTTCATTCCATTGAACCAAATTTTACATACTAATGAAAACCATGTATGTCAGATTTTTGAAATTAAATTCACAGAAGTGGTAATATTTCATTTAAACGAAAAAATCTTTTTTTAACTACTACTTAGTGTTTTCACTATTCATCAAAAGTTGATGTTTCTTAGAAAAAATACCGAAAAATCACCCTAAGATATATTTGATATTCCAAATTCAAAAATGATCTCCATTTTATCAAATTCAAAACAAAGATGATTCATTAATTAATTTTTTAATTAATTCTTGCTATCAAAACAAATAGTGTGTTTTTAAGAAACAATATATATCAAAATATTGACACTTGTTTATGTCCAATTTCAAGGTGAAATCAATTCCAATGACCAAAATTAGATTAAATGGTAATAAAATATTTTAATTACACTTCAAAACAAATTAAAAGATAATCTAACCATTTAAATAAATTAGATTAGAAAGAGGTTTTGAATTGAAATACATCATTTTTCACTATTCATTAAAAAATGAACTTAATCGGAAAAATAACGAAAATTTACAAAAAGTAAATTTTGATGTCCCGATTATATAGAAGGATTTTATTTTCTCACATATAAAATATTAAACATACCAAAATTATATTTAAAAAGGGTTCACCATCAAAAGGTTGTTAATCGACCTTTTAAATAATATGACAATATTTATGCTTAAAATTAGATTCATTCTCATTTTATGCCTCTAACATTTATTGGATAAATGTAAAAATATTTGAAAAACATATATAATCATTTTTTATATAGTTATGTTCATTCCTTCAATTGCAACGTCTAGGCGTTAAGTACCATTTAAAATAATATTATTATATTACTAGTGTGCAACGTAAGATTTCAGAGGAACTCGGTGTTGCGTATTGGGTAACCCATTGATCATAGCATCCCCTGTAATGTAATATTCATATATTATTCACAAATATTAATATAGATGAAAATTTCATATTCATTATTTATATGAGATTTTACAATTCCAATCACCAATGCATGAATTGGGTAAAATAAACCCATCCCACATTAATTTCTAGATGAAATAATGGATTTATTGTTTGTTTTTATTTTCGAGTGGTTGTACCATACATGAAAATGGGTTCTAAAATCTCGAATATTTGGATTTTGGTTCATGGTTTATTCAGTAAAATCCAAGGACCCCTAAATCTTCGTTCCTTTGGTTGTTGAAGGTAACATTCTCCATTGTGATCTTCTTCTACAGCGATGACAACCCTTCATTCCTAGATTCGATGTGTGGAAACTAGAAGGTGATTTTTTTAATTTAATTTATCCAATATTACCTTACTCTCACACTATGGGGAAAATATAAAGGAAATTTAATTTTACTACTAAATTATATTGCCCTAGCTTTTTAAAAAATATAATCATCATTATTATTAAAAAAAATTAATTATCAAATGATAATTCATTGAATTTATTACCCTGACATAAATATCTAATGAAAATATAATTGAATTATAAAATAATAATTTCATGAAATTATTAAATATACGTACACATAATTTTCATGTGGTGACTACATTGAAATTATCAAAAGAAGAAATATTGAATTATCATTTGATAATTTCTGAATAATAATATCAAACCATAATTATCAAGGGATAATTATTCATGAATTATTAAAGGATAATTTGAGAAAATAAACAATCATATTATAATTATTAAAGGGTTCTTTTTTTGGAAAATTATTAGGATATAATTTCAAAATTAATCCAAAGATAATTATAATTGAATTATCATATGATAAATGTATCAAATTATCAGAGGATACTGATCCAATGGTCAAGGATAATTTTTTGTATAATTAATGAAGTAATATACCAAATACCACATGTTTTCTAAAAATAATTTCTAGATATAAATTATCAATTTTATTTTTATAGTTATTCATCATGAGAATATTGTGAGCAGGTATGTTTTCGAAAAATTATTATTTGGAAATTATCCAAAAGAGAAAAAGTTTTAACACTTGAGATATTTTATTTTAATTTGAAAAAATACATAATTTTATTTCTATTAATCCTTGAATTACATGGAGAATTATTTTTCCAACAACAATGTTAATAAATCCAACAATAAGGATGTATTGACTATTGGTGTTTATGAATCATCTACCGATCCACACTAGGGTGTTTATATTTTCTATTTACATTGACACATTTGAGGTGGGAAGATCTTTACCTACTTATTCACTTGTTTGTACATGCTTCCATGATGATTATTTATGATACCATTTCATTACACGGTTCTTATTTCCATGAGTTAATTTTTTAATATTATTGCTATCTTTGATTTGTTCACATGCTATTATGATCCAATATATGCTCATGATGATGGGATATGAATGAATTGTATGTTTACTATGTCATATATGTTACCATTTATTTGGAGGTTCTGTTAGTACATGTGATATTGGGACTATGATGTGGTTTACATCCCAAGGTGGTTTTGTGTGTGTGAATCATGTGACGATGGTGATGAAGGTCCTAAACAATGATTATGGGCATAGTGTCCTAAAAGACAAACATGAGGAAACCAGATAAGGGTGTGATGCTCTGTTGTCCTGGCATAAAGGACATGACAACCTGGTAGCATAACCTCAGGCATCGGAGGAATGTGAAACATTAAACGCGTGACCCGTGACAAGATTATAGATACCGAACCAAAAGATAATATATGTCTTGATGAGTCACTTGTACCAATATATATATTTTGTATGTATTATTGGTCTATGAACTTACTGAAAATCAGAGGTGGATTATGAGCACCATGTGTTGGTCCATTCAAATATGGATTCGAAGAACCATACATTGGTTCATTCTTCTTGTGACATTCCATGATTACCTTTCCCTACAGAATCTTTTTCTCACACCTTACACTGGAATTTTGATGCACTTTTTGATTTCTTGAGAGTCTCAGTGAAGTAAAGGGGCCATTTGGTTGATTCTTGTGAATTGGAGCACCAAGATGGTTTTGTAAGAGGATAGGATTTGTTGGACCCCCAATATTTTAATTAACATTATTGTATTCTTTTGATAGGAAAGGCATTGGGAACTAGTCATTTATGTTTTGTATGTAATCTTTTTTACTTCAATTAAAATGAATATTAATTCATTGTCCTATTATTATTATTTATTATTTCTTGTTCTATGATGTGATACATAGGGTTTATTCTTGTAATGATCAAAATTAGACTCTATCTATTAGTAATCACTTCTTATGTATGTATAGGCAAATGGGAAGACATATGAAATTCATTATCACACTTAGTGGTTTGGTTCAGGATGTTACAGAATGGTACCAGATGATCACAAATCACTAATGTATTCTTATATTTTCCTTTTGATAGGGTGGGATATATATTAGCTAGTAATTTTGAGACTCATGAATGGTAACTATAACAATCCCTAGAAAGCACAATATAGTTGACCTCCGAGTTTCCATAATATTTTAATATTATATATTATTATTACTATTGATTAAACGTACATTGGGTGATATATATATTATAGATATCTAATTTAGGGGATTTTCAATTTGTTTAAAAAATGAGACTAGGCATGTAGGTTTACATGCCATATATACATGGTAATGTGCTTCATAGTAATTCGTTAATTAAATTCACTAAAATAATAAATTTATTCAGGATAGATTCTATATATATGCAATATCTTTGTTGACATACAGTTATGATAAATATTTATTATAATTAATTAGTTTAACTAAGAATTTTTTTGTGTTTGTATATATATATGATGACGATTACTAATTTTTCAGAATAGAATCCATGTTTATTTCTTGGAGAGAATACCTTAGGATATAATTGACTTCTAGGAAAATATTATGTGATGAAAATGAATATTTAGTAAAATCTATATTCCTAATACTTTTTATGTTGTATAAAATTATTCATTGAATATTTTTTTGGGACAACTAGATAGAAAGGCTACACCTGATCATGTCTATGCACTAGCTGCAATTATGCGGATAGGGGTTCCCTACCATCCGCCAATGATCCCACAATTGACTATGCCTTGGATTTACAGCTCCATCAACCACTATCCTTACAAGGAATTATAAGAACTTAGGATTTTCGGGATTGGGTAGATATCAAAGAGGGTATCGTTGATCTCATTGATATACCATCAGATAAGAAGGTGAAGTAGGAATCCTTCTTATTATATAGATCTACCTGATGTTTTTATGGTGTTATGGGATAGGATGGATGATATTCAATTCTCATAAGGGAGGCCTTCATGGAATATTTATCAGATATTTTTCTCATACATTCCAAATATTAATCATCAATAAGAGTTCATAGATATGAATCAGTGATCCATGATCGTATGACAATTCTCTGCGAGATTTATATATCTACTCTATTTTTCACCAATTTTTTCCATTAATGAGGCCTAAATGAATAGAATGTTTGAATGAATACTTCAACCCACCCAAATGGAGGAGGTCTAAGGCATCAGCCAAAATTCATACTAAGATGTTCTTATAAATAACCTGACCATTGAGGAAATAATAGTGGTCAGATGAGTAGCTTGTTTTTTCTTCCATTTCGCTGCTCATATTGTTATACAACCCGCTATTGTTGGGTGGGCCTCTTCTTATGGAAGTAAGAGGAAGACTAGAAATATGTTTTATATAAGTGGAATAAAATTTCCGTAAACTACAATATCTTCATTTTCTTCTGGAGGTTAACCTCGGCAGTTTAAATGAGTGAAGCTCTAAATCTATAGTTAGGTATTCCAAAAAACTAAGAGAAAGTGATGAACATATAAAAGGACAAGCATTATCAAAATGTTTTCAATAGTGTCCTAATATCATGTCTCTATAGGGGTTGGGTAATGGTATGGTATTTGAAATATGAATCTACTTGGGATTCACAATAGAGGATTCCAAATTCTATGATTATAGAATAATAGGGAAATTTAATATAGTTGATTCATGTTGTGTCTATGTAGTAGATTAGTTTCCAATAGATTTTGGGGAGGTACCATCCACCATTTCATGTATGGATTTTATCACCTCCTCTCAATCTACTACATTTTTGAAACTAGTGCATTCCATTCATACATATCTACAATATTAAATGTTGGATATGACTTAAAAGTTATTTTATTCTATAATTTAATATCCCTTGATACTTCATTGGGAAAAAGAGTGGACTTTCTAAACAGAATTACATTGTTTTCACAATTCATCATCAGCTATAAAAATCTATAGGAATTCATGATTATATAGTAAATGACATTAAATTGTAATCTCATAATTTAATAGATGAAAAACTTATAATCTCATATTTATTTATATAATCGATTTTATCTTTTTCATGTTAAAGGGTGATGATTTAATGATGATTTTTATTTGAGAAGATAGATTAGTAAGAGTTTGGCCAGACTTGAGTAATCTCAATATGATCACAAAAAATATGGTAATCATGGATTTTAAATAGTATCAGTGGAGTCCCCCTCATATTTTCGGCACATCTATGTTCTCAATTAGGATGTATTTCCAGAAAACATCACATGACACCATCTATAAAAAGGATTTTAATTGTAGTTAATGATCCTAATAGGTGAATTACACATTTCATTACAACAATAATTTATTGCTATATTATAGATGAAAGAGATAAAGGTATATCTAAATGAATAGGATAGGAAGGTATATATCATACCAAGTACATCACCATGGGGTGAACCTATTTTTTCAAGAATATGGATGGTTTTATTCAGGTATTCATTGGATACCAAAAACTAATCCATGTTATGGAGACGAAATGATATTCATTTCCCATGATTTATTATATTTTCATTTAGTATTAGGGAGACCAGTGGTTCTTCATGATGGATCTTTCATCGGTCTATAATGAGTTGTGAGTTTGAGAGGATTCAATTTTGAAGATAGTGTTTCAGATCAGGTATGGACTGTGTGACTACTTGGTAATATCATTTTAGGATGAAAATTTATCTGAAATGTTTCATGGAAAACATGAAAATATCCTCCACCTATACATTTTCTCATTCACTATAGTGTTTATTGATTATATCCCACTCTACTTTTGGACAAAAGAGAAATATCCATGGAACCTAGAGTTAGTCATGAATATAATTCATGAACATAAGCTTCATGTCATTATATTGATGTCTAGTTATTTGAATTGATCTGTGATGTTTATAGGAAGTTTTGATTCTCGCTTAAATTTACCCAAGATAAGAAGGTAAGACGGTCCTTGTAGTTTATCTTGGGTTGTCGAATCCTCAGAGACATAAGAAGTAACCTATAGACACATCCATTCTATGGACAGTTTTTGGCTATGAAGTGTCTAACATGGGTCAATTTTATATGGATTTAAAGGAACTATAAGAGACATAAGTGAATTCAACTTAAAATAATGAGTTCATCCTAGGTTATCGCTCGGGGTGGATTGAACGTATTTCCTTTTTAATGATATCAATTTATTATATTTGAGATGGGTTTATTTAAGGAGATAAAACAACATCATCACGTACTGGTTTAATGCCTACACCCATTAATACAAATCACCTATACAATTGAAGGATCAATGATTTTATCACTTCAAGTTAAAGGTTCGTATTAGCAATTGAAGTGTGTGGCCTTAAATTTAACATGTACTGTGGAGTTTAATATCATCAAATAAAAATCTCAATTAAAGAGGTGATTATAAATTAATGATGTGATAAATAACATCCAATCCAGCCCCTTGATACTCCCTTGGGTCCACCCATAAGTCGGTTATCCCTCCATTGATTCTATGGTTTCAATGGAAGTGTGATGTAGACTCATGAGGGAAGAAATGGAGAAGTAAAAAAACACAATAAAATAATAATCACTCCACCGTTGTGTGATAATATCACATGGTCTGGTATGAACAAGTTCACACCATGAACTAATTTTATAAAATTGATAATTAGAAGAATATAATAATAAGATAAGATGAACTTTAATTAAAAAACGAGGATGAATTAAAACAACTTACATGTTGAAGACAAATTTAAGACAACAAAATCGCAGCATAACATTACACTGAATGAATGCTCAACGATCCATCAATCATCCAACACCTATTCTTTAAATATGAATATTTGAGCCATTGGGTCTATCCTCCAATAGTCCATGTCTCCTAAATTAATTTTAGTAGGCCATAGGTGGGTGGAAAGTAAGGGAGAGTGGATTTTTTCACCCTTGACAGGAGGTGGAAGTCAGCTTTCCTTCACTGAGAAAACGATCATGGATGACCTTTTAGATGGACAACGTAGAGTGGGCCATATAAAAAGAAAATAGATCTCCGGATGTCGGATAAACGCTTGTAAAATTTGGGCCCATTTGGAGTTGTGGATTCCGAGATATGATCATATTAGTGGAATTTTTTTCTGGGCCGCAGAATCTGTACATGATTTTTATCTCTAACATGGCCTGCATAAATGGAGACCATGAGGGCCTAATTAGAATTGTATCTTGAACAGTGAATTGTTACTATACATGTCTCCTATAATCCCACGAAATTTGGGATTCATTTGGACAGTATGTTGGGTTCCACAGTCTCATCAGTGGGCTGGTGTCCAATCTGACTTCTCCAAAATTGTTTCCTTTCATCACAAAATATCTCCATCTTATTCCTTGAATTATTCATTTATACCTTAATAAAACATGTTCATATTGAAGTATAAATCAATTTACAAAAATATAAAATTAAAATATGTATAATTAGATTCCGTAAAATTAGATGAATCATTGGGTACATTAAATGATGTAAAAAAATGTACCACATAATAGTTCATTTTAAGAAAGAATTACAATCATAATGTGAAATGATGTTAAAAGTGTAAAATGAACTAAAATTGTATTTATAAATAATAAAGCACATGAATATTATATATATTAACAATGAATATTAGCCTCTTTTAGTGGCTAATCACACCCCCAAACTTGAATTTTTCTAGTCCCGAGCAAAATATATCTATTCAAAAATGAAATTCAAATTCCCTTGTCCAAAAACATTTTAATACAGAATGATCACCAAAAACCCTTGTACACAAACAATCATGAAACCCATCAAAATAATTTAATACAATATAGTTTCATAAGCAAATCAAAATCCCAAGCTCATTCCTTTGTTCAAATTCATTTCCATATTTCATTCAACATCAATTAAGTATGAGGATGTGTTGTGCATTACAATAGACATGGGGGTTCATCTTTATTAATGGAGGAATGATGGATTTTCTAGGTGGAATCACATTTAAATATTGAGATGAGTATTAATTTTTTTTTGTTTTTTTATTGTTTTTTGTTTTGTTTTGTTTTTATTTTTTTCAATTTTGCCATGGTAATTGAAGTTTCACTCAAAACAGACAACCCCTGTACAAGACATTACCGATGTCTCCCAGGCTCAAAGACCATAGGGCACCATGTGAAGACCACATACTCGGGCATCATCTCGAGTTAACTCAGTCAAAAAAATTAAAATAACCAAAAATAAAGGCAAAATTACTAACTCTGGGCTAGAAAACTATGGAGTCATGTTCCCCAAGTGCCGAAAGCCAGGCATTAGGTCATTTAATTGATCTACGCGCTATTGTTTTTGAATACTCATATAAAACTAAAATGATCACCAAAACTATGATATTTATTTAAGGGACCCCATGAACTTAAAATAATACCCCACTATCCAAAGGATGTGCACTGTGATCTTTTTATTGAATGAAAATATAAACGATGAAATATCACATTGGATAGCCACACATTCCAAAATCTATGCTCATGAAATTATAAAAGGATTAAAATCAGAATCAGGGCATGCTAAATTATTTGATATTCAGTTTCAAAGTGTGCAGTGTGTATTAACATGTTCAAAGTTAACCAATGTTTTCCTTCCATTTACACATGTTTTATTCAAATCAATCATTTTTTTGAAACAAAATCAATTTTTTTATTTTATCTCCCCCACAAAATAAAACAACAATGTCCCCAATGTTTTAAGAAATGAAAATTTAGAAAGAGTAGAAGAATATAATGGATGTTCAAAAAGGAAATTGAAATTGAGGATCATGGAATGAAATCACCTGGTGGTTGAAGTTAAAGTTCTTGCTACTCCAAATTAGTCCTTTGATATCTTGGGGGATGTAGGCACCTCCTTGATTGAACATGAATCACCCAAAATAGTACTTGAACCATAAAAACAAGAACAAACCAGACAAAACAAACAACACAATGACTTATTAAATTCCAAGTATCATCATTTTTATGGTTTTTCCTATTTTTCTTTCTTTTTTTAAATCAAACTAATGATACATTGTCTTCTTTTAATTTTTAGGGTAAGGTATTACTCAAAGATCACACCATGTGACACAGATGAATACGATGCTCCACTTTCATACCCATCCATACTCATAATAGAAGAATATGTCAAAAGTAATTTTTTTAAATATAAAAATGACTAATTAATCCTATTTAAAATATAAATTTTATTAAAACAACAAAATGATAAAAAACATAAAACCATGGGTTTCCTCCCATGGAGTGCTATTTTTAACATCGTTAGCCTGACATGGACCCATAACCTATCAAATTTTTTCTAGTTCATATGTTGGATCAGTTAACTCTACCACTATTTCATGTTTATTGAATGACTCAATGAATGGTTTTAACCTTTGACCATTGACCTTGAAAATGTAACCACTTGTGGGATCTTGAGTCTCTACTTACCCATGGGAGAATACATGATTCATTATGAAGGGTCCTGACCATCTAGACCTTATCATTCTTGGGTGTAAATGATATTTTGAACTATTCAGGAGCACATGTTTTCCCGGTTCAAAATGTTTGACCTTGATATTCCTAGATTAGTAGGCTTGAAATCTAGATTTATTGATCCTTGAACTTTCATAAGCCTCCATCCTTAGTTCCTCTTGTTCATTGAGATCTAATTTTCTTTTTTTCAACAATGAGAGGTCATAATCCATTTTCTTAATTTCTCAAAAGGCCTTATGCTCAATTTCAAAAGGTAAATGGTATGATTTTTCATAAATCAACCTATATGGGGACATTCCTAAAATTATTTTATATACATTCTATAGGCCCAAATAGCATCTAAGAGTTTCTTAGACCAATCTTTCCTAGAGGGGTTGACAGTTATTTCAAGAATTTGCTTAATCTCCCAATTAGTTAACTCATCTTGACCATTGGTTTGAGGATGGTATTCAGTGGACACTTTATGAGAAATACCATACTTAGACATGAGTGAAGAGAATGGGTGGTTGTAGAAATGGGTTCCTCGACCACGGATTATAGCCCTAGTAATTCCAAATCTAGAAAAAATGTTCTCTTTTAGAAATCAAATCACAACTTGATGGTCATTGGACTTAGTGGTAATGGACTCAACCCATTTTGAGACATAATCAAAAACTAAGATTATATAGAGGTATCCCCTAGAGTTTGGTAAGGGACCCATGAAATCAATTCCCCAACAGTAAAATATTTCAACCACTAAGATGGGAGTGAGTGGCATTTGATCCCTTTTTGTGATGGAACCTACTTGTTGACACCTAGGACAAGTTTGAAAAAATGTGTAAGAGTCCCTTGACAGGGTGGTCCAGAAGAGACCACATTGAAGAATCATAGCAGATGTTTTCTTAGTGGAAATGTGACCTCCACATGCCTCACTATGACAGAATTTAAGGATGGACTCTTGTTTAGATTCTGGGACACACCTCCTAATGACTTGGTCAAGGAATAACTTATAGAGGCATGGAACATCGAACACATAGTGTCTAACATCATAAAGTAACATCCTTCGAGATCCAGTCCATAATAATTTTGGAATGACTCATGTATCTAATAAACTGGCTATGTCGGCATACCAAGGGAAGTCACTCATAGAGTATAGGTGTTCATCAGGAAATGAATTTGACACAGAAAGGTGATTTGAGTTGATTTTTAATTCCATCCTAGAGAGGTGATCAACTACAACATTTTCAACACCCTTTTAATCCTAGATTGTGAGGTCAAATTCTTGTACGATAAGGACCCACCTAATTAGTCTAGCCTTAGCATCATGTTTTTTGGAGAGGTATTTTAGTGCAGAATGGTCATTGAACACAGTGATTGGGGATCCTAAGAGGTAGGACCTAAACTTCACTAAGGCTAACACAATAGCAAGTAACTCCTTTTTAGTGTTGGTGTAGTTGATTTGGCCATCATTTATGGATTTTCTTACATAAGCAATGATAAAAAGAGTTTTATCACAACTTGTCCTAACATAGCTCCTACAGCAATGTCCCTGGCATCACACATACATTCAAAAGGATGGTTCCAATTTTGATATTTCATAATGGGAGGAGAGGTGAGAGAATATTTGAGGGTTGAGAATTAACCCTCACAGATGTCTGTCCAATCAAATGGAGCATCTTTTACTAGGAGATCACAAAGGGGATGAGAGATTGAACTAAAGTACTTGATGAATCTACTATAGAAACCAGCATGTCCTAAGAAATTCCTCACTTCCTTGACAGTTTTGGGTGATGGAAGGCGACGAATTATTTTAACCATGGATTTATCTACTTAAATCCCCCTACCTGAGACCAGATGGCCTAAAACTAGTCCCTATATAACCATGAAATGACATTTTTCCCAGTTTAGTACAAGATTCATTTCTTCACATCTTGACAAGACTCTGTCTAAATTCTGTAGACATCCCTCAAATGTATCCCCAAACATAGAGAAGTCATCCATGAAGACCTCAAGAAAATCCCCTACCATGTCTAAGAAGATTCCCATCATGCATCGTTGGAAGGTCCGAGGGGCATTGCATAACCCAAAGGGCATGCGTTTGAATGGAAATGTTCCGAATGGACATGTGAATGTAGTCCTCCCTTGATCCCCTAGGGATACCTCAATTTGATTATACCCTGAGTACCCATCTAAGAAATAGTAGAACGCATGACATGCCACTCTCTCAAGGACTTGGTTAATGAATGGTAAGGAAAAATGGTCTTTCATGGTGAATGAGTTTAGCTTCCAATAGTCATTGCAGACCCTCCATCCACTACACACCCTTGTTGGGAGAATCTCTCCATCCTCATTGTTTATCACTGTGATTCCAGCCATTTTTTGAACCACTTGGATTGGGATCACCCATTCACACTCAGCTATGGGATATATGATAAATGCCTTTAGCAATTTCAGGTGTTCATTTCTTACTACCTCCATGATTTAAGATTGAGTCGTTGTTGAGGTTCATGACATGGATTTGAATCAGATTCCAGAGCAATACTATGAGTCCCGATAAGTGGGCTAATCCCAGGAATATCAAAAAGGGTCCTACCAATGGATTTCTTATGCTTTCTAAGGACTTCTAGAAGCATACTCTCGTGATTGGCTTCAAGATAAGATGATATGACAATATGATGTGTTTGATTATCCCCTATGAAATCATACTCTAGTGTAGTTGGAAGTTCCTTCAATTCAAGGTCAGGTTGGTTTGGAATTTCAGTAGAAGGTTAGGACTTTAGATCAAGTACAATTTCTTTTATTATAGTTTCAGATAGGATTGATTCACCACATGTAAAAGTTTCGGCTACTCTATTGGATTGATCAGATTTAGGGAAGGAATTTGGAGTGGTCTCCATGAAAGTGTTTTTTTGAAAGGTTTCACTGATTGTTGGACCTAAGACTTCATCACAATAGCAATTTGATATTGATTCAAGCCATGGAGATTAACATACTTCTTATAAACAAATGAAATCAATCTCATACTAACTTAAACATTAATCAAATTTTCCTTGATGCTCCATGCATTCATTATCAATGCTTCCTGTCATGTTTACTTCACGAATGTCCTCGTCATCCCCTATTTGTGAGCATGCATTATAGATGTTCAAGTCAAGAATCATGTTCCCAAAGGTGATGGTCATGTTCCCATTTCAAACTCGGATAACAGAGTGTATTTTTGCAAGGAAAGGAAGACCATGGATGATTTGGGTTTTGTCATTATTTCCTATGTTTGGATGGTTATCATGGACAATGAAATAAACAGGGTAGACGATGTTTTGAACCATTACCAGAATATCCTTCAAAATCCCCTTTGGAACCCTAATTATATTATCAGCAAGATGAAGTGTGACAGATGTGGGTTGGAGTTCTTATAATCCTAATTGGTAGTACACAACATATGGGATGATATTTACAGAAGAACCTAGGTCACACAAGGCCTTGACTACTTTGCTCTCTCCTAGTTCAACATTTATGTAAAGGAAACCCGGGTCTTTCAACATAGGAGGAAGGGTCCCCTGAATGGTGGTACTTACATTATCAGCCAAAATGACATGGTTTTTATGTGAAAAAATTCATTTAAAAGTGCACAAGTCCTTAAGGTACATTTTATACAGAGTTTTCCAACCCTGGATTAAGTTGTGTTCCACTCCCCAGACACAACAAGGAACCCTCAAGATTTCCCCTTATAGATTAATCGGTATGGACTTAATGGTGCACAACCATTTCCCATCAACCATGGATAGATTAAAATTAAATGAATAGGATTATCATGAATGGATGTTAAAATGTTTCTATCTAACCATGTTCCTTAACATAGAATAAAAGGAAACATGTGATAACTTCCATATTTTAAGTTGTAACCACATGGATACTCAAACAAAACATCACCCACAAAACATTATATAAAAACAAAATATTTAAACTAGGGGATTCACAATCTCCACCACCCCCATACCCCTTTATTTCCCCAAGATGTATATAGTAAAAAAAGGGAAAGAGAGAATATGAAAACCGAAGAATTCGTAACTAAAAGAACAAATCAACATGCATTAATATCAAAACCTAAAACCAATATCCTAAAAATGATCAAACTGGCCAACCAAATGGTTAACCAACCTCTCCAAGAACAACAAAAATAAAAACATCAATCAAGAAGACCTATAAAACATGGGAGACCTAACATGGTCTCCCCCACCATTTATAATTCCTCTAACATGGTGGAATCAATGAATAACTACCATGAAATTAATCCTCGAACAATTGATCAACCTTAGGAGAAAATCACAATCATATCTAAATTACTTCCAACCCCATTGAAGGAAAGGAAACCAAAAACATACTCAATATAATGACATTATATCATATCTCGGGTCATGATACACACAGAAAATGTCTGGTTTGGTACTGAATAACCCTCACATGGTGCATCCCAAAACATCATAGGCTAAGCACTTGTTTTTATAAAAACTAATCTAGTATAAAAATATGATTGTTGACAAAATGTTTCAATCAAGATATCTCTAATGTATGAACAATAAGCACATCAAATGATAACAAAGTAACAGGAGAAACCCACGAATCATAATAAAGATTCACCCAAATAATGAGGCTTAATAAAATGGATTCCTAAACCAACCACAAAAAAATCATGGAAACCCATAGAAAACCCACAAAAGAATACACAACAGAGGGAGAAGACCATTACAAAAAACAAAACAAATCATGCCATAATCCAACATTAATAACCATCCATTAGAAATATATTCGAAGCTGAACCATTAATAAGAGTCGAAATAAAATATCCAAATATCTAAATCTATGATCGCATCCATCAAATGTGTGGTCCCAAAACAAAAAAAAACATCCTAAAATGGTTGAAGAAGAGACATCTTCCAAAACACAATTTTATTAAACTTCTAATGATGACCTAACTGAATATAATGTAGGAAAACCCTGGGAGACATGAGAAAGAATAGATAATTATTCCCTAGATTCCCACACTAGAAACACATGATAGACCTCATATTCCAATGATATGTGTACTTTTCTTTTAGATCTATATCATACTACTTCTTCTATATACCATATGGGTTATCCTTACACCCATTTGATGAAACTATTGCATCACCCACTGCTAAATGTTTATACAGCTTAACTTATATTTGAATTGTCTAATTGAAAACCTCATAAAGAGATTTCAATAATGATATTAGTATAGTTAGACCATGATAAAGGTGAAGGAAACTATAGAATAAATAAAAATTAACAGAATCATTAATGACTATTATTGGATAATGTTTTTCCAATCTAAAATGTGATTGACATACTCCCTCACTGATTGATCACTCTGGTGAAGATCCATGATCTCTAAAACATTCTACAATTTCAAACCCTCCGTAAAGAACCACAAGAAAAATTCTATTATGGAAATATTAAATGACATACCTTGACATAATTCAGAATGTACTATTGATTCCCACAAAAATCAATTGAATCTAATAAGAAATCTCATGACAACAATCACCTTCGAAGAATCTGGAATTCCAATAGAATTGAGGATCTCATAAACATCTTCTAACAACCTCACCACTTACACCAACCAATGATTACCAATGAATGAATGTGGATTCTAATTCAAGAAGTATAATATGGGGTTTGAGCTCTAAGTATTTTCCACATCCACTACTCCACATGGAGTCTAGTTCAGAACCAGAACTAGAGTAACCTTTTCGACCATTCGTAGATTCAATAATAAAAAATACATGAACACCATAAATACATTCCTCAAATAAGCACACCCAGTGGCCTCAAGTAGTTGGAAAAGGATTGTAGATGAAACAAGTAACCCACAATTCATCTATTAAACAAATTCATTGAATAAATAATATATCTTTATCATTTAAATAGGTAATCCCAACTTAATCCCATTTAATCATCCCTAGTTTCATCTTCCACACCCTCATGCATATCCTTATGTATATCAATATCACATGCATCAAATGATGCCACATCATATGGGCCTCCCCTCCCACATCACATCATTCATCCCATGTGAAGTGCATTGTGTTGCATTTGTTGTCAATGAGACATGAAGTTGTCTTGGAATGAATGGAAGTCAGGGAATGTCAAGATGTGAATGACAAAGGTTGTGATGGTGTTGGTGGTGAAGGAGAATGGTCATGGAATTTAGAGGCATGTCACTTAGGAGATTCACTAAGTGGTATTGGAAATTGTGGTTGAAACATTCTCCATGCACATCTGACGATTGTTGAGATGATCTTTAAGTTCATAGAACTTGTATCAATTGGATACAAAGTCACAACATTGATTGAAGATCATGCATTGTCTTCACAATGCATGAGGAGTTGAAGAGAGCCATCCACAACTTCTAAGTGGATGAAGTGAGCTAAAGAAGTCCATGCACTATCACTTAGTCCATGTGAATCAGAATATGTTCCAATTGATCTCTGATTAGATCAATGAAGTTTATTGAAGAAATATTTGATTCAGGAGCTCGGTTGAAGATGAAGAAACCTTTTGAATTCCATATCCTAAGTGAAGATTAAATGTTGAGGAGGATTAAGGAATTCTTAAGAAGTAGAGAAGGATGATGAATTCTAATGAAGAAGAAGAAATAAAGAGGAGGAAGAATGGCTTAGAAGAAGAAGGAGGCATTTGGCATTTGGCATGTTTTATATGGAGAACTTTGTATTTCACAAAGTCCTATTCTGTCCCTTTGCCAAAAAATTGGCCAGCCAAGGCAACTTGGGGGGTTCAACCCCAAGGCATGGGCTCTAGGGCACCACGCCCGGGGGAACCCCGTGGGGCGAGCCAGGGCGGCAGGGCGCACCCAAGGACACCCCTGCATGAGCGCCTGGGGCACGCCCGGAGGAGCGCAGGGAGCGTAGTGGGCGCTTGAAGCGCGCCCGCGAGGATTATAGTGGGCACTTGAAGCGCGCCCGCGAGGACCAGAGTGGGCGCAGAGCGCGCCCGCAGAGAGAACCCGGTGCGGGGCGGCACCGGGAGGGGAGAGGATTCAACTGGCGTATGGTGGGCAGCGGCAGGGTTATAAACCGCGGAAATTCCGCGAGAGAATTCGATGTGGGACGCGCAAAAAATCCCGGGAGCAAATCTCCGCCGTCCGTCTCATCGCGCGCTTGATCTGCGCCGCACGATCCATCCGCGGCGCCGCGATCTAATCCAGGCCGCCCGATGCATCTCCATCGCCTGATCCAACGGCCGGAGCTCGTCTCCCTCCTCGAGCTCGAGCCGAAGCCACCCGCGTACCTCCTTCGAACCAGAGGCCTCCCGAAGATGGTTTTTGAAGCTCCCGGCCACCTCTGAGTAAACCGAAGCCTCCACTGTGATCGTCTGGCCAAGACGAACTGTTCCATGCTTAAAAAGTAGGCTTGCATGCAACGAGAGAAGGATTCGAGATTTGGCCGAAGGCAAACCGAAGGTGCCGAGGCCAGTTGGTGCTCGTGCTTTTCATGCATGGATTGGAATTAAAGAGGCCGTGCATGCGTTCAAAGTCGCATGCACGTGGAGAAAATTAAGGAATGATCCCGCGTGAAACAGAGGAGAGAAAATTCAAGATTTGGAAAGTTTTTAAAGAACCGAAACTTTCGGGGATTTGGAATTATCACACGCGGAAGATATGAGGTATCTCTGCCTATAAAAGAAGAGGCCGAGACCTCATTGTTTTTTTGCTGAAAAACTTGAAAGAAGTCCCATGAGTGTGCCTCTGTGCCTCACGAAGTTTGGAGCCCCGCGCAACCTACTTGCGCGACGAAGCAGTCTGAAGCCACCCTTGGCTTCGTGAGTTCCTTTTGCGCACTTCTTGCGCGAAAGAGGTTGGAGAAGAACCCTGCGCGCCTTCCCCTTGCGCGACAGGAAGAAACCGGGGCCGCGACACTCTGCACGCCCTCGGTTGAAGCCCGCGGGTGATACCCTTGTGTGACCCAAGGCAGTAGCACCCTTGCACTACAGTGGCTACCGAGGCCTTGCGCGGCCGCTTGTCTTGCACGACTGTAACACTTGCGCGCCCGTGGAGCCTTGCACCTGAGGATCTACGCGACCCAAGGCAGTAGCCAGTTGCACCTTGTGTGTGAAAAGGAAGGCCGTAGCCTTTGGGTGAATGTGCAAACAAGAACAGTGGGAGAATAGGCCGTGCCTCGTGTGTGTGCCAAGTGGAGAGGAGAAGCCGAGGCATAGCCTTGTGTGTGTAAAGTGAAGACTCTACGGCTTGTGTGTGCAAAAACAGAAGAGGACCTGCGGCCAGTGTGTGCACATGAAGTGAAGACCACACTATTTGGGTGAATGTGCAAATTGTGTGTGCATTTCAAGAAGAGGCAGTAGCCTTTGGGGTGTGCAAGAAGAGGAACCTTAGTGCTTGTGTGCAAAACAAGAAGAGGCCGTAGCCTTTGGAGGTTGTGCACACTTGAAGATTAAAGAATATTATTTGTGTGTGCTAAGTAAAGAGGAAAAGCACACTTGTTTGGGTGTGTGCAAGTAGAGGCCGAGACCTCACCATTGTGTGTGTGTGCTAAAGTGAAGGAAGACCTGAGGCCTTAGTGCCTTGTGTGCACCAAGGGAAGACCACACTTTGTGTGTGTGTTAGAATTGAATAGGCCGTAGCCTTGTGTGGGTGAATTGAAGACCACACCTCATTTGAGTGTGTGTGTGTGCAAATTGAAGAGGAACACCCTACGGCCATTTAAGGGTGTGCAACAAGAAGTGTGAAGGCCAAGCTCAAAGTGTGTGCCAAAGTGAAGAAGTTTTGTGTGCAAAGAAACAAATTGGCCGAACCTAGGTGTGTGTGCACTAAGAAGTGTGTATACACTTAGAAGAAGAAAAGGGAGGACATTCACACTAAAGTATAACACACATTCAAGTGTGTAAGCAAATTGAATAAAGTGTGTGAAGTTCAGAGTTGGTGTGTGCTTAAAAGAATTACACCCTTTGAGGGTTTATTACACCGAGAAGAAGAAGGGGAGTGCATGCATGCATGCATGCACGTGCACACGTGAACAGTGCTAAATCAGTGGTGTGCATCTGAGGAGTCCAAGACTTGAAGATCTTGAAGAGTTGCCATGCACTCAGTGCATGATGTTGAAGTGAACTGAGACTGAGCCAGACTGAAGTTAAAGAGATTGGTTGTCTGAGTTTTCAGTAGATTGAGAAGACCCTGATCATCACAAGTGATCAGAGGTACAGAGCAAGGCCGGCAGTCTTTATCCCAGACTGCTGAGGATACTTGAAGAACTCAAAGAGAAGAAGAGCTACTCGTGTGACTCGAGGAGCCAGGAGAAGACCCTGTGGGACTCAGGGAGAAGAAGTCTTCAGTGGGATTCTGGAGCAGGCCAGTGGGACTCTGGTAACACTGTGGGACGCAGTATAAAGACCCTCTTGTGGGACTCAGGAGAGATACAGTGGGACTCTGTATCGACCATTGTAATACTAACAGATTATAATGGGAGAATCCATGCTGGGAAAGCATGGCAAGGATGTAGGCCTTTGGTGCCGAACCTTGTAAATCCTTGTGTCATGTGCCTTTTCATTACTGCATTATCCGGGAAAGGTTGAGAGATACAAGAAGAGTGGATCGAGGCTTTAACTAGCCATAGAGGTTTAATTGATTAAGAATCAATTAGTAAAAAGTTTTAAGGGATCACTGATTCACCCCCTCCCCCTCTCAGTGATTCACACTGATCTGGGCACTTCAATTGGTATCAGAGGGAGGTTACCTCTAAAAGATCCAAGAGAGTCTTTATGGAGTGCAGATTTGAGGAAATGAATGACCAGCCTCAAATGGAGATATCTGCCAAGACTCAGAAAAACAGAATGAAGAAACAGGCAAAGAAGATGAAGAAGAAGGTCGGTGCAATCAGAGAAACTCCTTCTATAGAAAGAAATGTGAAAGTCACATCAGATGACAATTCCTTTTATCATTCTTCTGATGAAGCCTGTCCTAGCTGTGATGAAGTTGAAACAGTGAATGATCTTCAGAGTGCACTCAAATATCTTCAGAAGACAGTCCCCAAGGAAGTGGCAATGTGTATAGCTGCAGGCATCCTTGATCTTCAAGAAGAAAAATCACAGTTAGAAGAAGAAGCCAATGCTATGGGAGATCAGCTGGCTAAAAGGGTTGGCATAACCAACACTCTCAGAAAGCTGGTAAATGCCAAAGATGAAACAGTATCCCTTTGCAATGAAAGATATGAAGACACTGCTGAAGAATTGCAAAGAAGCCTTTCTGAGAAAGAATTCTTTAAAGTAATGGTCAAAGAAGTTTTCCATGCACTGGAAAAATTGCACAAAGTGTCAATGGTTGTCAGAGATGCTCAACTAGAGGACAAAGTCAAAAGGGTGAAGGAGCTTGACAACTCATTGCTTGAAATGAAGCAGGTGCATGAAGACCAGATAAAACAGCTGGAAGAGAAATGGGAAGGTAGGCTAAGATTCGTTGAGGATGAGAAGAACTCTTTCAACATGAAATGCTTTGAACTGGAGGTGACATTGAAAAATCTGCAATCACCCAAAGCTGAAGCCTCCCAGTCAGCTGAAAGAAGAAATGTTGCTACTCAAGTATGCTTTGAGAAGGATGATTCTAAAGGAAAGACATCCTCTAATAAAAGGGCAACAACTTCTAAAAAGAAGGTACCATCCATACCATCTTGTACTCATGCTTCTAAAAGTGTTTCTACTAAAAGTGCAGGATGGAAGAATAATTCCAAACAAGTATGGATAAATACAATGAAGAAAGAGAGCTCTCCTAAAACAACACAGCAAGTCAAGAAAAGTACCCAACAATCAGAAGGACTGAAGAGATCAAGATTTGTGGGGCAGTGTTGGTGTTGTAATAAGTATGGGCACTGTGCAAAGGATTGTTGGTACAATCCACTGAATGTCATAGCACAAAGGAAGCCCATGCCAAGGGGGAGAAAGCCAGAAGGAAATAGGAAACATCCACAGGTCCAGAGACATCTGTTTACTGCAAATAGATTTGGATTACTTGAAAACATCTGGGATGATTGCAAAAGTGGTCAAAGAGATACATGTCAATCTCCAACTGTATCCAGAGCAAAAGAGAAGAGAAGATCACTGAACCTGGCTAAATTGGAATCCTTGGGAAGCAAGAAGAAAGCTGAAAAAGCTCCCAAGAAGATGTTGAAAAAGGAAGAGAAGTCCTTGGATTCAAAATCCAAGAAGGGTGAGTCATCCAGAAGGACCACCAAGAAGAAGTTCTTCTACTATGGAAGGAATGGTCATACCATGGATCTTTGTAAAGAAGCCATGAAATTCAATAGAAGCCAACTGGACTCAAACAGACAATAAATCCAGAAGAAGCAGAAGGGATTGATTGAAAACAAGTTGGCTAAGAAAGGTAGCTTGACAGCATCTAAGGAACCATGTGGAACTTCCAGAACTGGGGCCACTCTTCCAAATGATTTAGTTGTCATATGGCCACATCAGTTGCAACTTGCTAGAGAACTACTAAGAGTTGAAGATGAAGCTCTGGCAATTGCTAAAGCAAAAGGGAAAAAGAAGGTTTCACATGAAGATGTTTTGAGAACCACACCAGCACAATCATCAATGAAGATCAAATGTGCAAGTGTGAAGACTGGTGAAAATGGGACATCTCGGTTGAGAGAATCTTCTCAACCTTGTTGTTCACATTGATGAACCAAGGAGGTTCCATCTTATTCCCTTATACTATTGGTATTTACATGTGCTAACATTGTAGGGAATTGAAGATGATGATCATTCTCAGCTGGAGGGTGGTTTGGATTGAATGGAGTGCACCCCTTGAGGGGGAGCCAATCTGGAGAAGATGATGTTCTGAAATTAATATCATCTTGAGAAAAGTGAAGGTATTCCAATCATACTTTCATCCCTTGTTTCTTAATTGTATTCATCATGTCAATTAAGGGGGAGTATGGATTGAAGACAAATGGATGAAAGGGGGAGCTTTATCTTAGCACTGAACTTTCTAATGAGTTTTGTGAAGTATGTGCAGGATTTAGAAATTCATTGTTATATCTGAAAAATTTCAAACCCCTAAGCATGATCTCACATGTGTAGAGAATTGGGGACAGCTTTGAATTCCTTGGTTATATCACTCTTGTTTTCTACACCGGGTTAGCCCAAGTAGACTTAGAGCTGATGTACTAAAGGTTCTTTGCTAAAGAGAACATGTGACATCATCCCTCTCTCAGTGTTTTTCAAGAAAATACTTTTATAAGGGAGGAAGACATATTTTGAAAGTGAACCACACCACACCTTTGCATTTGATTGCCAATAAGGGGGAGAAAGATTGGCACACATATTGACCCATTCATATGTGCTGATGGAGTGTATTGACAACAAATACAAAGGGGGAGATTGAAGTGCATTTTGTTGCATTTGTTGTCAATGAGACATGAAGTTGTCTTGGAATGAATGGAAGTCAGGGAATGTCAAGATGTGAATGACAAAGGTTGTGATGGTGTTGGTGGTGAAGGAGAATGGTCATGGAATTTAGAGGCATGTCACTTAGGAGATTCACTAAGTGGTATTGGAAATTGTGGTTGAAACATTCTCCATGCACATCTGACGATTGTTGAGCTGATCTTTAAGTTCATAGAACTTGTATCAATTGGATACAAAGTCACAACATTGATTGAAGATCATGCATTGTCTTCACAATGCATGAGGAGTTGAAGAGAGCCATCCACAACTTCTAAGTGGATGAAGTGAGCTAAAGAAGTCCATGCACTATCACTTAGTCCATGTGAATCAGAATATGTTCCAATTGATCTCTGATTAGATCAATGAAGTTTATTGAAGAAATATTTGATTCAGGAGCTCGGTTGAAGATGAAGAAACCTTTTGAATTCCATATCCTAAGTGAAGATTAAATGTTGAGGAGGATTAAGGAATTCTTAAGAAGTAGAGAAGGATGATGAATTCTAATGAAGAAGAAGAAATAAAGAGGAGGAAGAATGGCTTAGAAGAAGAAGGAGGCATTTGGCATTTGGCATGTTTTATATGGAGAACTTTGTATTTCACAAAGTCCTATTCTGTCCCTTTGCCAAAAAATTGGCCAGCCAAGGCAACTTGGGGGGTTCAACCCCAAGGCATGGGCTCTAGGGCACCACGCCCGGGGGAACCCCGTGGGGCGAGCCAGGGCGGCAGGGCGCACCCAAGGACACCCCTGCATGAGCGCCTGGGGCACGCCCGGAGGAGCGCAGGGAGCATAGTGGGCGCTTGAAGCGCGCCCGCGAGGAGTATAGTGGGCACTTGAAGCGCGCCCGCGAGGACCAGAGTGGGCGCAGAGCGCGCCCGCAGAGAGAACCCGGTGCGGGGCGGCACCGGGAGGGGAGAGGATTCAACTGGCGTATGGTGGGCAGCGGCAGGGTTATAAACCGCGGAAATTCCGCGAGAGAATTCGATGTGGGACGCGCAAAAAATCCCGGGAGCAAATCTCCGCCGTCCGTCTCATCGCGCGCTTGATCTGCGCCGCACGATCCATCCGCGGCGCCGCGATCTAATCCAGGCCGCCCGATGCATCTCCATCGCCTGATCCAACGGCCGGAGCTCGTCTCCCTCCTCGAGCTCGAGCCGAAGCCACCCGCGTACCTCCTTCGAACCAGAGGCCTCCCGAAGATGGTTTTTGAAGCTCCCGGCCACCTCTGAGTAAACCGAAGCCTCCACTGTGATCGTCTGGCCAAGACGAACTGTTCCATGCTTAAAAAGTAGGCTTGCATGCAACGAGAGAAGGATTCGAGATTTGGCCGAAGGCAAACCGAAGGTGCCGAGGCCAGTTGGTGCTCGTGCTTTTCATGCATGGATTGGAATTAAAGAGGCCGTGCATGCGTTCAAAGTCGCATGCACGTGGAGAAAATTAAGGAATGATCACGCGTGAAACAGAGGAGAGCAAATTCAAGATTTGGAAAGTTTTTAAAGAACCGAAACTTTCGGGGATTTGGAATTATCACACGCGGAAGATATGAGGTATCTCTGCCTATAAAAGAAGAGGCCGAGACCTCATTGATTTTTTGCTGAAAAACTTGAAAGAAGTCCCATGAGTGTGCCTCTGTGCCTCACGAAGTTTGGAGCCCCGCGCAACCTACTTGCGCGACGAAGCAGTCTGAAGCCACCCTTGGCTTCGTGAGTTCCTTTTGCGCACTTCTTGCGCGAAAGAGGTTGGAGAAGAACCCTGCGCGCCTTCCCCTTGCGCGACAGGAAGAAACCGGGGCCGCGACACTCTGCACGCCCTCGGTTGAAGCCCGCGGGTGATACCCTTGTGTGACCCAAGGCAGTAGCACCCTTGCACTGCAGTGGCTACCGAGGCCTTGCGCGGCCGCTTGTCTTGCACGACTGTAACACTTGCGCGCCCGTGGAGCCTTGCACCTGAGGATCTACGCGACCCAAGGCAGTAGCCAGTTGCACCTTGTGTGTGAAAAGGAAGGCCGTAGCCTTTGGGTGAATGTGCAAACAAGAACAGTGGGAGAATAGGCCGTGCCTCGTGTGTGTGCCAAGTGGAGAGGAGAAGCCGAGGCATAGCCTTGTGTGTGTAAAGTGAAGACTCTACGGCTTGTGTGTGCAAAAACAGAAGAGGACCTGCGGCCAGTGTGTGCACATGAAGTGAAGACCACACTATTTGGGTGAATGTGCAAATTGTGTGTGCATTTCAAGAAGAGGCAGTAGCCTTTGGGGTGTGCAAGAAGAGGAACCTTAGTGCTTGTGTGCAAAACAAGAAGAGGCCGTAGCCTTTGGAGGTTGTGCACACTTGAAGATTAAAGAATATTATTTGTGTGTGCTAAGTAAAGAGGAAAAGCACACTTGTTTGGGTGTGTGCAAGTAGAGGCCGAGACCTCACCATTGTGTGTGTGTGCTAAAGTGAAGGAAGACCTGAGGCCTTAGTGCCTTGTGTGCACCAAGGGAAGACCACACTTTGTGTGTGTGTTAGAATTGAATAGGCCGTAGCCTTGTGTGGGTGAATTGAAGACCACACCTCATTTGAGTGTGTGTGTGTGCAAATTGAAGAGGAACACCCTACGGCCATTTAAGGGTGTGCAACAAGAAGTGTGAAGGCCAAGATCATAGTGTGTGCCAAAGTGAAGAAGTTTTGTGTGCAAAGAAACAAATTGGCCGAACCTAGGTGTGTGTGCACTAAGAAGTGTGTATACACTTAGAAGAAGAAAAGGGAGGACATTCACACTAAAGTATAACACACATTCAAGTGTGTAAGCAAATTGAATAAAGTGTGTGAAGTTCAGAGTTGGTGTGTGCTTAAAAGAATTACACCCTTTGAGGGTTTATTACACCGAGAAGAAGAAGGGGAGTGCATGCATGCATGCATGCACGTGCACACGTGAACAGTGCTAAATCAGTGGTGTGCATCTGAGGAGTCCAAGACTTTAAGATCTTGAAGAGTTGCCATGCACTCAGTGCATGATGTTGAAGTGAACTGAGACTGAGCCAGACTGAAGTTAAAGAGATTGGTTGTCTGAGTTTTCAGTAGATTGAGAAGACCCTGATCATCACAAGTGATCAGAGGTACAGAGCAAGGCCGGCAGTCTTTATCCCAGACTGCTGAGGATACTTGAAGAACTCAAAGAGAAGAAGAGCTACTCGTGTGACTCGAGGAGCCAGGAGAAGACCCTGTGGGACTCAGGGAGAAGAAGTCTTCAGTGGGATTCTGGAGCAGGCCAGTGGGACTCTGGTAACACTGTGGGACGCAGTATAAAGACCCTCCTGTGGGACTCAGGAGAGATACAGTGGGACTCTGTATCGACCATTGTAATACTAACAGATTATAATGGGAGAATCCATGCTGGGAAAGCATGGCAAGGATGTAGGCCTTTGGTGCCGAACCTTGTAAATCCTTGTGTCCTGTGCCTTTTCATTACTGCATTATCCGGGAAAGGTTGAGAGATACAAGAAGAGTGGATCGAGGCTTTAACCAGCCATAGAGGTTTAATTGATTAAGAATCAATTAGTAAAAAGTTTTAAGGGATCACTGATTCACCCCCTCCCCCTCTCAGTGATTCACACTGATCTGGGCACTTCAATTGGTATCAGAGGGAGGTTACCTCTAAAAGATCCAAGAGAGTCTTTATGGAGTGCAGATTTGAGGAAATGAATGACCAGCCTCAAATGGAGATATCTGCCAAGACTCAGAAAAACAGAATGAAGAAACAGGCAAAGAAGATGAAGAAGAAGGTCGGTGCAATCAGAGAAACTCCTTCTATAGAAAGAAATGTGAAAGTCACATCAGATGACAATTCCTTTTATCATTCTTCTGATGAAGCCTGTCCTAGCTGTGATGAAGTTGAAACAGTGAATGATCTTCAGAGTGCACTCAAATATCTTCAGAAGACAGTCCCCAAGGAAGTGGCAATGTGTATAGCTGCAGGCATCCTTGATCTTCAAGAAGAAAAATCACAGTTAGAAGAAGAAGCCAATGCTATGGGAGATCAGCTGGCTAAAAGGGTTGGCATAACCAACACTCTCAGAAAGCTGGTAAATGCCAAAGATGAAACAGTATCCCTTTGCAATGAAAGATATGAAGACACTGCTGAAGAATTGCAAAGAAGCCTTTCTGAGAAAGAATTCTTTAAAGTAATGGTCAAAGAAGTTTTCCATGCACTGGAAAAATTGCACAAAGTGTCAATGGTTGTCAGAGATGCTCAACTAGAGGACAAAGTCAAAAGGGTGATGGAGCTTGACAACTCATTGCTTGAAATGAAGCAGGTGCATGAAGACCAGATAAAACAGCTGGAAGAGAAATGGGAAGGTAAGCTAAGATTCGTTGAGGATGAGAAGAACTCTTTCAACATGAAATGCTTTGAACTGGAGGTGACATTGAAAAATCTGCAATCACCCAAAGCTGAAGCCTCCCAGTCAGCTGAAAGAAGAAATGTTGCTACTCAAGTATGCTTTGAGAAGGATGATTCTAAAGGAAAGACATCCTCTAATAAAAGGGCAACAACTTCTAAAAAGAAGGTACCATCCATACCATCTTGTACTCATGCTTCTAAAAGTGTTTCTACTAAAAGTGCAGGATGGAAGAATAATTCCAAACAAGTATGGATAAAGACAATGAAGAAAGAGAGCTCTCCTAAAACAACACAGCAAGTCAAGAAAAGTACCCAACAATCAGAAGGACTGAAGAGATCAAGATTTGTGGGGCAGTGTTGGTGTTGTAATAAGTATGGGCACTGTGCAAAGGATTGTTGGTACAATCCACTGAATGTCATAGCACAATGGAAGCCCATGCCAAGGGGGAGCAAGCCAGAAGGAAATAGGCAACATCCACAGGTCCAGAGACATCTGTTTACTGCAAATAGATTTGGATTACTTGAAAACATCTGGGATGATTGCAAAAGTGGTCAAAGAGATACATGTCAATCTCCAACTGTATCCAGAGCAAAAGAGAAGAGAAGATCACTGAACCTGGCTAAATTGGAATCCTTGGGAAGCAAGAAGAAAGCTGAAAAAGCTCCCAAGAAGATGTTGAAAAAGGAAGAGAAGTCCTTGGATTCAAAATCCAAGAAGGGTGAGTCATCCAGAAGGACCACAAAGAAGAAGTTCTTCTACTATGGAAGGAATGGTCATACCATGGATCTTTGTAAAGAAGCCATGAAATTCAATAGAAGCCAACTGGACTCAAACAGACAATAAATCCAGAAGAAGCAGAAGGGATTGATTGAAAACAAGTTGGCTAAGAAAGGTAGCTTGACAGCATCTAAGGAACCATGTGGAACTTCCAGAACTGGGGCCACTCTTCCAAATGATTTACTTGTCATATGGCCACATCAGTTGCAACTTGCTAGAGAACTACTAAGAGTTGAAGATGAAGCTCTGGCAATTGCTAAAGCAAAAGGGAAAAAGAAGGTTTCACATGAAGATGTTTTGAGAACCACACCAGCACAATCATCAATGAAGATCAAATGTGCAAGTGTGAAGACTGGTGAAAATGGGACATCTCGGTTGAGAGAATCTTCTCAACCTTGTTGTTCACATTGATGAACCAAGGAGGTTCCATCTTATTCCCTTATACTATTGGTATTTACATGTGCTAACATTGTAGGGAATTGAAGATGATGATCATTCTCAGCTGGAGGGTGGTTTGGATTGAATGGAGTGCACCCCTTGAGGGGGAGCCAATCTGGAGAAGATGATGTTCTGAAATTAATATCATCTTGAGAAAAGTGAAGGTATTCCAATCATACTTTCATCCCTTGTTTCTTAATTGTATTCATCATGTCAATTAAGGGGGAGTATGGATTGAAGACAAATGGATGAAAGGGGGAGCTTTATCTTAGCACTGAACTTTCTAATGAGTTTTGTGAAGTATGTGCAGGATTTAGCAATTCATTGTTATATCTGAAAAATTTCAAACCCCTAAGCATGATCTCACATGTGTAGAGAATTGGGGACAACTTTGAATTCCTTGGTTATATCACTCTTGTTTTCTACACCGGGTTAGCCCAAGTAGACTTAGAGCTGATGTACTAAAGGTTCTTTGCTAAAGAGAACATGTGACATCATCCCTCTCTCAGTGTTTTTCAAGAAAATACTTTTATAAGGGAGGAAGACATATTTTGAAAGTGAACCACACCACACCTTTGCATTTGATTGCCAATAAGGGGGAGAAAGATTGGCACACATATTGACCCATTCATATGTGCTGATGGAGTGTATTGACAACAAATACAAAGGGGGAGATTGAAGTGCATTTTGTTGCATTTGTTGTCAATGAGACATGAAGTTGTCTTGGAATGAATGGAAGTCAGGGAATGTCAAGATGTGAATGACAAAGGTTGTGATGGTGTTGGTGGTGAAGGAGAATGGTCATGGAATTTAGAGGCATGTCACTTAGGAGATTCACTAAGTGGTATTGGAAATTGTGGTTGAAACATTCTCCATGCACATCTGACGATTGTTGAGCTGATCTTTAAGTTCATAGAACTTGTATCAATTGGATACAAAGTCACAACATTGATTGAAGATCATGCATTGTCTTCACAATGCATGAGGAGTTGAAGAGAGCCATCCACAACTTCTAAGTGGATGAAGTGAGCTAAAGAAGTCCATGCACTATCACTTAGTCCATGTGAATCAGAATATGTTCCAATTGATCTCTGATTAGATCAATGAAGTTTATTGAAGAAATATTTGATTCAGGAGCTCGGTTGAAGATGAAGAAACCTTTTGAATTCCATATCCTAAGTGAAGATTAAATGTTGAGGAGGATTAAGGAATTATTAAGAAGTAGAGAAGGATGATGAATTCTAATGAAGAAGAAGAAATAAAGAGGAGGAAGAATGGCTTAGAAGAAGAAGGAGGCATTTGGCATTTGGCATGTTTTATATGGAGAACTTTGTATTTCACAAAGTCCTATTCTGTCCCTTTGCCAAAAAATTGGCCAGCCAAGGCACCTTGGGGGGTTCAACCCCAAGGCATGGGCACTAGGGCACCACGCCCGGGGGAACCCCGTGGGGCGAGCCAGGGCGGCAGGGCGCACCCAAGGACACCCCTGCATGAGCGCCTGGGGCACGCCCGGAGGAGCGCAGGGAGCATAGTGGGCGCTTGAAGCGCGCCCGCGAGGAGCATAGTGGGCGCTTGAAGCGCGCCCGCGAGGACCAGAGTGGGCGCAGAGCGCGCCCGCAGAGAGAACCCGGTGCGGGGCGGCACCGGGAGGGGAGAGGATTCAACTGGCGTATGGTGGGCAGCGGCAGGGTTATAAACCGCGGAAATTCCGCGAGAGAATTCGATGTGGGACGCGCAAAAAATCCCGGGAGCAAATCTCCGCCGTCCGTCTCATCGCGCGCTTGATCTGCGCCGCACGATCCATCCGCGGCGCCGCGATCTAATCCAGGCCGCCCGATGCATCTCCATCGCCTGATCCAACGGCCGGAGCTCGTCTCCCTCCTCGAGCTCGAGCCGAAGCCACCCGCGTACCTCCTTCGAACCAGAGGCCTCCCGAAGATGGTTTTTGAAGCTCCCGGCCACCTCTGAGTAAACCGAAGCCTCCACTGTGATCGTCTGGCCAAGACGAACTGTTCCATGCTTAAAAAGTAGGCTTGCATGCAACGAGAGAAGGATTCGAGATTTGGCCGAAGGCAAACCGAAGGTGCCGAGGCCAGTTGGTGCTCGTGCTTTGCATGCATGGATTGGAATTAAAGAGGCCGTGCATGCGTTCAAAGTCGCATGCACGTGGAGAGAATTAAGGAATGATCCCGCGTGAAACAGAGGAGAGAAAATTCAAGATTTGGAAAGTTTTTAAAGAACCGAAACTTTCGGGGATTTGGAATTATCACACGCGGAAGATATGAGGTATCTCTGCCTATAAAAGAAGAGGCCGAGACCTCATTGTTTTTTTGCTGAAAAACTTGAAAGAAGTCCCGTGAGTGTGCCTCTGTGCCTCACGAAGTTTGGAGCCCCGCGCAACCTACTTGCGCGACGAAGCAGTCCGAAGCCACCCTTGGCTTCGTGAGTTCCTTTTGCGCACTTCTTGCGCGAAAGAGGTTGGAGAAGAACCCTGCGCGCCTTCCCCTTGCGCGACAGGAAGAAACCGGGGCCGCGACACTCTGCACGCCCTCGGTTGAAGCCCGCGGGTGATACCCTTGTGTGACCCAAGGCAGTAGCACCCTTGCACTGCAGTGGCTACCGAGGCCTTGCTCGGCCGCTTGTCTTGCACGACTGTAACACTTACGCGCCCGTGGAGCCTTGCACCTGAGGATCTACGCGACCCAAGGCAGTAGCCAGTTGCACCTTGTGTGTGAAAAGGAAGGTCGTAGCCTTTGGGTGAATGTGCAAACAAGAACAGTGGGAGAATAGGCCGTGCCTCGTGTGTGTGCCAAGTGGAGAGGAGAAGCCGAGGCATAGCCTTGTGTGTGTAAAGTGAAGACTCTACGGCTTGTGTGTGCAAAAACAGAAGAGGACCTGCGGCCAGTGTGTGCACATGAAGTGAAGACCACACTATTTGGCTGAATGTGCAAATTGTGTGTGCATTTCAAGAAGAGGCAGTAGCCTTTGGGGTGTGCAAGAAGAGGAACCTTAGTGCTTGTGTGCAAAACAAGAAGAGGCCGTAGCCTTTGGAGGTTGTGCACACTTGAAGATTAAAGAATATTATTTGTGTGTGCTAAGTAAAGAGGAAAAGCACACTTGTTTGGGTGTGTGCAAGTAGAGGCCGAGACCTCACCATTGTGTGTGTGTGCTAAAGTGAAGGAAGACCCGAGGCCTTAGTGCCTTGTGTGCACCAAGGGAAGACCACACTTTGTGTGTGTGTTAGAATTGAATAGGCCGTAGCCTTGTGTGGGTGAATTGAAGACCACACCTCATTTGAGTGTGTGTGTGTGCAAATTGAAGTGGAACACCCTACGGCCATTTAAGGGTGTGCAACAAGAAGTGTGAAGGCCAAGCTCAAAGTGTGTGCCAAAGTGAAGAAGTTTTGTGTGCAAAGAAACAAATTGGCCGAACCTAGGTGTGTGTGCACTAAGAAGTGTGTATACACTTAGAAGAAGAAAAGGGAGGACATTCACACTAAAGTATAACACACATTCAAGTGTGTAAGCAAATTGAATAAAGTGTGTGAAGTTCAGAGTTGGTGTGTGCTTAAAAGAATTACACCCTTTGAGGGTTTATTACACCGAGAAGAAGAAGGGGAGTGCATGCATGCATGCATGCACGTGCACATGTGAACAGTGCTAAATCAGTGGTGTGCATCTGAGGAGTCCAAGACTTGAAGATCTTGAAGAGTTGCCATGCACTCAGTGCATGATGTTGAAGTGAACTGAGACTGAGCCAGACTGAAGTTAAAGAGATTGGTTGTCTGAGTTTTCAGTAGATTGAGAAGACCCTGATCATCACAAGTGATCAGAGGTACAGAGCAAGGCCGGCAGTCTTTATCCCAGACTGCTGAGGATACTTGAAGAACTCAAAGAGAAGAAGAGCTACTCGTGTGACTCGAGGAGCCAGGAGAAGACCCTGTGGGACTCAGGGAGAAGAAGTCTTCAGTGGGATTCTGGAGCAGGCCAGTGGGACTCTGGTAACACTGTGGGACGCAGTATAAAGACCCTCCTGTGGGACTCAGGAGAGATACAGTGGGACTCTGTATCGACCATTGTAATACTAACAGATTATAATGGGAGAATCCATGCTGGGAAAGCATGGCAAGGATGTAGGCCTTTGGTGCCGAACCTTGTAAATCCTTGTGTCCTGTGCCTTTTCATTACTGCATTATCCGGGAAAGGTTGAGAGATACAAGAAGAGTGGATCGAGGCTTTAACCATCCATAGAGGTTTAATTGATTAAGAATCAATTAGTAAAAAGTTTTAAGGGATCACTGATTCACCCCCTCCCCCTCTCAGTGATTCACACTGATCTGGGCACTTCACCATGATCAGCAATCCCAGGCTCATATCACATCACATAGTGATGCTCAAATTCAAATCACATTATAAGAAAGCAAGAAAAAAAACATTGTCAATGGTGGAAATTTGGGATCCAAAAAAGGCATCGAGAATTCACATATAAAAAAAGACTAATGACTCAAAAAATAAGTAACTCATACTTCCCAATAAAAATAGGCTACTCAAGCGCTACAAATTTCCCTTAACAAAAAAACAACAATTCTTCCATATTGAGTTGAATGATTCATTCTTAACCGGTTCCAAATATGGGTAGCCTCAGGAATAAATATATAACAAGCTGTCAAAAGATTGACATTATCTTATGATTAATACTAATTTTAAAAAATTACAAAAATATCATTCACATTTTACTTTATTTTTATTTTACATCAACAAAAAATAAAGGACTTCAAATTCATTATCAAAATCCAATAACACACTAAATAACATATTCAATTAATTTTTCATTAATCCTAAAAATTTTCATTGTCAAAACACAACTAACATAATATTTTAAAAAACGTAACTTGAGCTACTCCAACAAAAAAATCATAATTAGCATTGGAACTAAAATTCATCACTAAAGACACTATTTCATACCGTACCAACATACATGGCATCCAGTCTTATACAAAACATGCTCCAGCTCAATGACGTAGTACCACTGTCAGTTGCAGTTTTCCATTATGCAACCTCTCCTTCACTCTCCCAACACATTGGAACTCATCTGAAAATCATTCCTACTACAATTATTAAAATGTAATGGGCTATATGGTATATATAATTAAATTAAATATTATCAAAATCATGTAATAAGTATATTCAATGAGAATAACACTTCAATCAACAAACCAAAATCCCCTGAGAGGTATTTATAATGGTAATTACAATTTCATTTGAAATATTTATTAATATTTTTTATTAAAATTCATTTTGTACTACCATGACTATAGAGAGTTATCATATACAAAATAAGATGTATAATTTATTAGAAACGAATGGGTAGAATACATGTCTTAGAATTTATAAATACTTCTCAAAAAGGAGAGTCCCTAATACTTATATACTTAATCATCTCTTCATTTTATATAAATTATTTACTATATTTCATTATATTTTTTATATGATACATATGTCAATAATTATCATAGTTATCGTGAAGGAATGAAATTATTGAAAATTATTTTTTCTTGTGCCTTTTTTCACTATTAAAATAAAAAAATGATCCGAGAAAAAATAATTATCGTCAAAGTATACAATAATGACGACAGACTTAAATACTATTAATTATCTTTATAGAGTCATTTGATCTCTATTTGATCTATTTTTATTCAATAGTGAATACTTTTAGTCTATAAAAAACAAAATTTGTGTGCTTTTAGTTTAAATTGGAATTTTAGTAAAAAGGACATGTGAACAACTAAAAATCAATAAAACCAATTCAAATTGTTTGTTACATTAAGAAAACAATTAATAAATCATTTTTGATGTGTATTAATTATCAATAAATCAATATAATACATAGTGTGACTAGTGTGATATGAAATATGTGAATTCGGTTTAAATTTAAATTTTGATTAAAATCATGTTCCACACACCAAAATCTATGAAAATATCCTTTAATTTTCATGATACTTTATAAAAATGATCCATATGTCATTTGTGACATTTATAAAATAACTTCATGAAAATTTGAGAAATGATATGAACGGTATTAATCAGGTTTTGTTTTAGTTAAAACATGAAATTTTAGTTACAAATGTATTTCACACACTGAAAAATATAAAACATTATTTGATTATGTTGATTCTTTAGAAAAATAATCCTAAGTCATTTTTAATCTGAATTAATGAACAACACCTTAACCTGAAACATGATGTGACTAGTATTACTCAAAGGCCTATAAATACAAATCATATTTCATTCTTAATGACAATGGTAACTCTAAAATGAATAATATCCTCCTTGAATTTGTGCATATATTTTTATACTTTTTTCCTACTATGCATATATCAAATGAAATTGTGGTAATCAATCGCCAAGATAATATAAAGACTAAACAGCCCATAGGACAATAATTTTTATTAATCGAAGCCCTAATCCATTTCACCTCTTTGATGCATTTATTAATATATTTTGGGAATTCATACTTTAATTTCAATTATCAGCAACATGCCATATTAGAGAGTACATGATCGATTAAGATGGAAGAAAAAACCACATGCTTCCTGAAATTTAATGAAAACCATAAGGATGATTCAAAAAATTCTGTTATATTTCCCATTTACATAAATTCATTTTTTGAAATGAATTTTAATTTCGTTTAGATGTTGGAATATACTAGGGGAAATATATCCAAAACCATTATAAGGAATCCCCATTCAGGATGAAATAGATAAATTCTCATGGGAGATGATGGACACAATTCATCGTCAATAATTTCTTATTTTTAATAAATATAGAAATATTGTAAGATATCATAGAATATTTAATTCAATGAAAAATAAATTTTTTGGTCGAAGAAGGTTAATCTAAGGTGAATATTTAAAATGGTCAATATATAGTTGAGAGTTTTTCTCAAATCCAACTACCACGCCCAAAAAACATGAGATCATCATTATATAAAAACATTTATAGTCTATATTAATTATCCACAATGAAATATATGTCATTGATTTATTTATCAGTTCTCCAACATTGACGAATCACCCCGAAGGATTCAAGGGATTTTTCACCTTGGGAAATTCTCACCCATTATATAATTTTTATAATATTGATGAACTCATAAATGGAATATACATAATTTTTTATAATCTTAATAATATAATATATTAAAAATAATTTTACCATAATTAAGGACGATAAAACATAAATTTTCATAAGAGGTTATCCAATCTACCAAAATTCTTTTTCATATTCAAACACCAACCAAATTTTATGCAGCACATTCTTGTATAGAAGGATTCGATTAATATATAACCCCTCATTAATTAAAATAATATCTACAAGAATATATATATATATATATTCCAAAAATTCAACCCATTGTGAGTAATATACAAATGTACGATATAGATTCTTGTGTGTCATGCTTTTATTCAAACAATCCATCAACCAATTCCCCACCTTTACACATGATAGAATCATTTTAGGAAGGTTTCTATGTATTTTTTTATAATTCCATCACAAAATAACCAATGTATTTTTCTTCAAAATTCCTGAATAAAATATGATAATTATAACATCTATGAGATAGATAATGGAAATATTAGATACCCAAAAATACCTATTAAGAAAATCAATTATATCTCCCCCAAAAGTGTTCCTGAATCCCAAATTACAAGGCTACTTCTAATATTATACAAGATCAAAATATATTTGTTTCTCCAATGGTTTTAAAGAAATTCATCTCATTTTATTCCCATACTAGTTATAATAACAATAATCCTTTTAATATTATCATTTTCATAAAAATTGATGATATGTATTTTGATAAAATAACGCTAACCTAAGGTTCAATAATAAATGTATTCTAATAAGAATTATACAAAAATTGATCATATACACTAAATTTTCTAATAATTATTATGTAGGAAAAAAATAATAACATTATAAAACATGATGATATTATGATAAGAAACTATCGCTATGGATGTGATCCAATTTCAGAGAACCATCTTTTAAGATTCAAAAATGGCCTCCTCTGTTTCTTGGGGTAAAAGAAAATATTTTGATAGATACTAATTTTTTTATATTCAATCATCCTTGGGATAAAATGTATTTACTGATCTTAAAATAAAATAAAGTCACACCATTCTAGTCCAACATCATTTGTGCGGAAAATGAATGTTTCAAATTGATATTCAAATAAATTATCTAGGTTATGTTTCCCATGATAGTATTCTTAAATTTTGAAATCCAATTCAATAAAATAAATATATTAATATCCAAATAATTTTTTTTGACATACCACATAACGTATTTGAACATTAAATTAACATAATATTCCACACTCTATCAACAAATTGAATTTCAAAAAAATAATGAACAACATCAAATTAATTTCATCCTAATGAAGATTGTAATATTTTACTTCCATGAGAAAAATAAATTACCTTATATATCTCATTTATGTGGGACTCTCACAATATATTCCAATAATCCAACATCAACCATCACACTTTATAAGTATTTTAAAAAAACAAGTCATCCGTCTATGACGTCCATGTTTTGAGAGCCACCATTTTCATCAATGATTTAATATTATCTCTTAAAATATTATGCTCTAGATATGAAGGGTTATTTTTTTGTATTAATACAAACATATTATTTTGGATAAATGTTGGGTAAATTTCAAAATAAAAAACCAATGATTTAATGCAATGATAATTGGATGGTGAAGATATTAAAGAATCCATTATTTCAACATTCTATCAACTATAATTGTTTCTCTCGATGATGCTAGAGGGAAATATTCTTTTATTGTGAAGAAACTTTTATATTATTCTTTGTGGGAAGATATTAATAGAGATTTGGTGGGTTGGAACCTCTTTATAAGCACTCAACGAAGGGAAATGAAACCGAGATTGACCACTCCTCCACCCAAATTCAAATTTCGTCTTTATTTTGAGTCTTGACGTGAATCTTCTACATCTATATGTTACATTTGAATTCTCTATAGATAACCCCTTCATATTATTTTGATAGTTTAGTAAAATGAACTATAATCTATACATGACACATATTAATAAATGATACCTCAATCTGATACATAGTGTTCTAGATATGACTCAAACTATATGTTTTTAGTTTAACATTGACATTTTACTATACTATAAACTGGTTGAACACAATCATATTATTTTGATACTTTTTGAAAATGGTACTTAATTCATTTATGATTTTTAGATTTCAGCTTCACATTAATCTAACACTTGGATTTATTTGTATGACTCAATGTGTGTGTGTGTTTTAAAAATTTACATTTTTGATCAAAACACTAACCACATAACAACAATTGAGAAAACACATTATATTATTTTTATACTTATTAAATTTTTTCAATATGTCATTTTGAAGGTGTAGGAGTAATATTAACTTCAATAGAATTCACCATGTGACTGGTATGAATCAATGTTCATGTATTGGGTATAAAATGATATTTCAGAAAAAAACGCATGTCATTCACTAAAACAACGAAAAAACACTCAGATTGACTTAATACTTAGTACAATGATCCTTATGTCATTTTGGAAGAGTAAAAATCAACTGCATGTCAATATAACACACTATGCGGTCGATATGACCCAATGTATGTGTTTTTATTTTAAATTGACATTTTAGTAGAAAACACACACCACAAACTAAAAATCAAGAAAACATAATCATATTATTTTTACAATTTAGTATAATGATCCATATCTCATTTGTGACTTTTAGGGATTGTTTTCAACTCAATTTGATATATAGTGTGAGCAATATATATTAATGTTGGTGATTTTATATAATTCTTTTATATAAGTTAAAAAAATGAATCACACACATAAAACCTTGAAAAAAGAATTCTATTTTCCTGATATTATATGAAAATGTATTTTAATTTCTTTTTTGTATTTATTAATCAACCCCAAATCAATAATTCTATTGGTGTGATCAGTGTGACTCTAAATGTGTGTTTTTAAATAAAATTTGCATTTTAGTTCAAACACACTCCACATACTCAAAACAAAGAAAAACATTCAAAATGTTTGGATACATTTGGAAAAAAATACATAAATAATTTGTGAAATGTTGGAATTTTTATCATCTCAATCCATAACATTGTGTTACTGGTATGACTCAAGTTACATTTTTTTTTAAAAGATGAAATTTTAGAAAAAGACATGTGTCACTCATCGAAATCCTATAAAATATGCTCATATTTCCTTGAACTTTAGGAAAAAAAATCATTAAGTCATTTTTAAATTATAAGAATCATAATAATATAAATATGGCACATATTATGATCAATATAACTCAACGTGTTTGTTTTTATTTATGATTGAAATTTTAGTTGAAAACACATGCCACCTACACAAAACCAAGAAAGGGCATTCATAATTTATTTGATAGTTTATTAAAATTGTTTATATGTTATTTTATGACATGTAGGAATCATACACTCCTCAATATGAAAAACAGTGTGATTGGAATGACTCAAAGTGCATGTTTTTAGTTTAAAATTTAAATTTTACTTAAAAACAAGTGTCATTCTCTAAAAAATATAAAACACACATGTATTCTTATAATACATTATGATAATTATCCTTCTGTTATTTTTAATTATAGTTATCAACCACACATAAATATGATACATAGTGTTACTTGTATGACTTGAAGTGTTTGTTTTTACATAAAATTGTAATTTTATTTTGAAACACATTTTACAGACTGAAAAATAAGAAATCACATTAATATTTTATTGATAATTTTGGAAGAAAATACATATGAAATTTATGACATGTAGGAATATTCTTCAAAACAATCTAATACATGGTGTGACGGGGAAAAAATAATGTGTCTTTTTTAGTTAAAAATGACAGAATAGTTAAAAAATGTGTCACATAATGAAATCCAAAAAAATACTTTTGGATAATCTTGATATTTTAGGAAAATTTTCATTATGTCATTTTCGACATGTAATAATCCACCAAATATCAATCCAAAAGAATGGTGTGACCGTAATTACTTGCGGTGTGTATGGTATTTTGAATTCTCATATTAGTTCAAAACACATTCGACATATTCAATACTATGAAAATTAATTCAATTTCAATTTTTTGGAAAATTTTATATAAGTAAATTGAGATGTATTTAAATCAACCACAATTTAATTTTATACATGGTGTTCCTGAATTGACTCAATGTGTATTTTTTCAGATTAAAATTTACATTTTAGTTAAAAACACACAATACATAGTCAAAACTAAGAAAACACATTAATATTGTTTTGATATATTAGTAAAATGAAGCATATTGAATTTTTGACATTTAGTAATTAATTTCACCCCAATATGATATATGGTGGTCCTGGTATAACTCAAAGCACATGTTTTTTATTAAAATTGTAATTTTAGTTCAAAATTCACATCACGTAATTAAAAAAACACATTCAATTTTGTTTGATACTCCATGAAAACTATCCATAATTCATTTATGATATGTAGAAATCAACAAACCATAATCTGATTCATTGTGTGACCGGTATGACTAAAAATTATAGGTTTGAATTCAAAAACTACATTTTATTAATATATTTTTTCAAATTTCTATTTAATTAGTTTCTATATTAAATTACTAACATAATGATTTTTTTTACTAGTCCACTTTTTTCTCTATCTGGAGAGGTTTTTTTAGGAACTGATAGGATGATCCGGCTCTTTCGAGATGGGTTTGAGGGATACAATGAATGGAACATTCATGTTTTTGAATGTTTGGGACTAATTGTACTTAATAATATAATTGTTAATAGCAATGTTTGAAATGTCAATAATATAGTTTGTAATTTTCTTGTATTTGTGATATAATTTTATTTAAATTAAATTATATATTTTTTATATAGTGTACAATAATTTTACCACTGCACTATAATAGTATGAATTTCATAAGTAATTTTCCCAAAAAAAATATAGTTTCAATTTATTTGTGCTAAAAATATGTTGATAAGGGTCCACAATATCATAACTAAAGTAGCTCTAAAAAATGATTCCATTTTTTAGTGTTTTTAGAACAGATAAAACGACCCATATTTATAGATTTTTTGAATATGAACACTTTTAGGGAATATACAAGATGGATGTGTGGTGGTTTCTATATTGTTTCATTAACATATATAAATTTATATGTATTAATTTTTATATATATTATGTTGGTGTATGTGTGTGTGTATTTATACATATTTGTGTTTTTATGTATATTTATATGTGTTTATATATATATATATATATGTTTATATTTATATAATAGTGTTCAGTTGTATATAAATATATGTATTTATATGTATATGTATATTTACATATGTTTATATGTATTTATATAAATATAAATATTTATATATAATGATTTCCAATTATATATAAATGGATATATAAATATATTTTTATCAATATTAATATATAATGATAAATGGATAGAGTAACACTCTCTTTCCACTCTCTCACTCTCTCAGTACTCAAGGTGGTCGCAAGGGTTTCCTCCTCAGCCCCCTAAGGGGGAAAATTTCACCATGAACTGTGAAAAAGAAAATTCTTTCTCAAAATACATAGATCAGAAACTATTTCCCAATCTAGAGTTATAAACTAGTGGTAGAAGGTTGAGCACTATGTAGAACAGTTCATTCCTCAAAATTAATATAGTGAAGGCATTTTTCAAGAGACCTCCTTCTTTAAGAATCCTATTAAGATGGTATTTTCCCAAACCACGCCTTCTTTAAAATAATATTGATGAATGAGCTACCTCAAATAGAACCCACCCTTCTATTTTTAATTAATTTTTTTTCTTATATATATATATTATAATAATAAATAAATTTTCGTGATACAATTAATAATATAAATAATAAAAAATATATAATAATTACACATTTACAATAGTTAAAATATTAGGTGAGGGGGAATTACAAATACTCAATAATTTATAACATCAAAAATAAAAAAAATAATTAATAATATAAATAATTTCATATTTCAAAATAATTAGTAATAATTTATAAAAATTAAAAATATATTTATTATGAATCATTATTAAGAAATACTGTTTTATGTCATCAAAATTATTATTATTTTTATTATATTTTGAAATAATAATGACAATAATGATGACAATGTATATAAAAAATATATTTTAATTAAAATAATAATATTATAGCCATTAAATATAAGAAATATTGGTTGTTTATTAATTAAATTAATTTAAATTTACATTCTATTATTAAATGAACTACTCTAATATTATTATATTTTTTATGTATAATAATTATGTGTATAAATTTATTTCAAATTAATTATTTTTTATAATTATTTACATTACTAATTATATTTTTACAATGCAAAATCAATAAAAAAAATTATATATAAAATTTATAAAACCTATTTATTTATTTATTATTAATATATGAACTATTATACAATTATGATTATTATAAATTATTATTAATAATTATATTTTCTATATTAACATCTATACTTGTAAATAATGTTTGTAGCTGACATTGAATTTTGTAAATTAGTTTAGTATTATTAATATTTTTTGAAATTCATTTTATTTTTAATTAATTCATAATTGTGTGGTCAAGGTTTTAAATATTATTTTTACTATGTTATATGAAAATATATTTTTGGATGTGTAATTTTTTTAATCAATAAATTATTTTTCTTATATATTATTTTTGGTTTATTATATTTTTGAAATCCTCTTTATTTTAAAGATTTTTTTAATACATATTATATTTTTCAATAGTGTTTTACTTATACCTTATATTTTATAATCTTCAAAACTCTAAGGGCTTGGCCTTAAACATATCCTATTCTAGTGACTTTTGACTAGAATTTATATTATTTCATTCCAAAATATCTTTTAGTTCTACAGTTTTAGATAATTAGGACAAACTCTTACATAGTAAACTCATAAATCAAAAGTTTTAATTTATACTCATTATTCATTTTTTCAACAATGGATCCCCTTTTACAATAAAACATGCTTTAGTTTCAAGATACATCTCCAATACATTCATCATTGCATCTTCTTTGTCCATACCAATCATATGACCTGTTAACAAAAATATAAAATATGGGATGAGGAAAAAAATATCCTTATTGGACATAAATAAACTAAATAATTATTATAGTGGAATGATGAAAACCCATAAAAAATTTCATCAAAACATATTATAAAGCATAGAAATATCATTTAGGTGCCTTAGTACATCATTACCATATCACTCCCACAATCATCCTTAAAAATGGAATTACCATACATTCAACTTTCACCTCTGAAATTCCCAATGTGTTAGAGAGGTACAATGGGTCTCACCCTTCGTAAAAGATATATCAGGATCACACAACATTCCAGAGCTATAATGGGGCTCAAGAGTTTGTATAAGCTATATTGGGATCACCTGTGAGTTTTAATGGGGATCAGCCCTTCTAATAAGCTATATCGGGCTCACCCATTAAATTTATAAGCACCAACACATAAAAGCTTGTAATTTTATTCATGTCACTGATAAAATTTCATTTTCACTAATAAGATGACCATTACATTTTCAAAAAAAATATTAATGCGTTTATAAAATTGATTTTTTAATCAATGTGTCTCATATTTCATCGAAACTTTTAGAATAAATTCAAGAATTAACATTTTCCAACATTTATGTTCATATAAATAAATCCAGAAAACCATTTGGAAAACATGTACATGAATGAGAATGTTTTTTTAGAGTAAATCATTGAAACACTTAAATGATTCTTTAGTTAAATGGGAATTTACTACAAGACAATCAAATGAACTAAAATCATTAAATAATAACATTTAAAAACATTAAATATCATGATAAATTGTTAATTCATGTTATAACATGTCAAAAGGGTTATATATACATGTAGTGTCCATAAAATTTCTCCAAATAGAGGAAATACACTATAAATCTCTTTGTATAAGGAATCAAGCACTTCTCTAAGTCTATTAAATAAAAGGGACACAAAATAAGTTTTATTTCTTTGTCAAAACATGAAGGAATTCATGTTTTTGAGTGGACTACATACCATCACAGGGAAACGTAAACGAAAAAGACGGATCATGAACAACCAGGTATGTGGGATGATCCGTGAACTGGTGGCCCGCAAAGCGATGACCAGAGATCAAGACATACTACATACGGCGTCAACTATAACATTCATGTTTGAAATTCCATCTACGTACTATTCCATGAATCTCTCAGTTTCCATATTAAGAGAATGGGTAGGGTTTCACAAACCAAAATTGCAAACCAAATCCTCCAAAAACCCTGGTTGACAGAGTCTACTATGGGTCAGAATATAGCTTCAATGGGCCTCCACAAATGGTGATGCATTCCCATTATATTTGATTTCTTAGATACTCTATAAAAGGAGAAAATTAGAAAGAAAGAAGAAGGGGATGGATAGGGTGAAGTAATAGAGATGAAGACGTCTCTTGTATTAATTCACATTAAATGGTAATCCCCCTAACCTACCTTTAGTGTGGTGCTCTGCGTAGAATACCACTATGTGGACTGGACCCGACACCATGTACCAAATCGGTACGCAGATGTAACCAAAAGCTCTATGGTGAGCTGCATACCACAATGGTATGCAGTTGATGATACACATGCCTGGGTACCACACCAGTACGCAGATAGCCCCCCTGCCCGCATACCACAACTGTATGCAGTGCCGTCCCCATCTCGCATGAGAAACCAGTACATTGAATGAGGTGTTTTCAGGTATTGTTTGTTCTAGTTCCAACCTCACACCTCCATTACCGTCTAGCCCTCCATGATCCCTCCACTAACTAGTCCCCTTACATAGGGATAAATTCTCCTCAACTGCCACCGAAAGCATATGATCAGGCCATCGGGCGCATCAACATGCCCCGTTGAGTTAACATATCCACAGTTAGTGGAGTCACAAAGGCCCCCCATCAAAGGTGTGGGCTTCAGGAATGCATGAAAGGCTACATTCCCATATTAACCTAGAGTCCAACCATGGGATGTCGATGTGACCCTTCGTATTCTTGGTATTAGGGGAGGTCTTTTTCTATTCCAATTAATGATGATCAATTATCATTCAAAGGGGTTATTTTCTCTCCCCACCCCCTTTGATGAGGATGAAACTCTTCCCCATCCCATGACGTGCTCTGAGGCCCTTAAAATAAGGTAACTCCCCAATATTATTAGTTAGGGCAACGTGACATTTAATTCCATGCCTCATGGAATGGTTCATTGCTTCGCACCCTCACCCACAATCACCCCAGCTTCTTCTGTCATAGACTCTCCCTCCCCCACCAACTGGCAAAGAGGCATGTGCATTATTGAATCTTTCAAATCATCATGTATTTCACATCAATCAAAACTCACATGATTTTAGATGCTTGTGCGGATTACATCATCATCACACTTTCTGAACTACATGAACTCTGATTCCTGACAAAAACCGGATATGTAAGATATCTACTAGAAAGCTCGATCTCAAAAGGGTTTTCAACCATAAAGGGTCCACCAGATCATGATTATCAAATGGGAAACTCTAATGTGTAAGCCCCACACATTCTAAACATTGTGAACTCTGATTCCTGACCAAAACAGGATAAGAAGGACTTCTTCGAGAAGGCCCAAGCTCAAATGGATACCCATTCATAAAGGGTCCACCCAACCAGGTTTTCCAAATGAGCACCTTCCACGCGTAAGCCCCACACAATCCAAACAACGTGGGTTCTGATTCCTCTCTTGAAAATACATAGGAATCCTTCTTTGTGAGCATGATATCAACATCAGGTCACCTTCTATCCCCCTTGGATGATGATAAACACCAAAGCACCTTATAATATGACTATGTCAGAATCACCGCTTTGGAATCAAACATATCCATGCTCAAGATGATTTTGCAAACTAAGGGTAGCTCATGGATGCACTCTTCAGGAATGAACATTTGATTACCAAACATATGAATATGACATAAATATATAAGATAGTTCTGAATCATTTAAAAAAACATCTCTCGGAAGGGTACGGTAAGCCTGGCCTCCCATCCTCTTGACCAATGGAGTCCTTAATTGTCGTTGGCCAAATCATCAGCTGAAGAGCCACAGCCATTGGAAAGAAGGTCCTTGAATCCTAGATACCAGGCCCGTTAGGAATTCTTGGCTCCATGAATAAACTTGTTGGAGACCATCTGAGGATGTTATATCTGAGAAGAACCAATGTCATGAGTGATTCCCCCCCGCGTAATCAGCTGCTAGGACCAATAGTTCCCCACAAGGTTAATTCAACCTTCTTTAGAGGAAAATGACGCTGAAAGGGTCGGAAAAAAGGAGTTTTAAACTCAATATGAACCCGTCTATATAGAAAATGGGATGGGTGATGATCCTCTTAGTTCCATCCTTGTATCCCCCGTAAATGCTCCACCTTAGAGGTGGAACAGAATGGGAGAAGCTAATGTGAATCCTTAAACAAGGTGGGGGTTATATCCAAATGATAAATGATAAAAGGAAACTACATGTCTGACCAATTTTCCACCCCATCACACACAAAATTTGCCACCTCGGAGGGGAACAAAAATGTTGGATCCAACATGAATCGTTAACCAAGGTGGTCATCCCACCCTACTCAAGATCCTTCACCCCGTAGAAAAAATAATTTGGGAATGGGGAAATGATGAATCTCAAAATATAAATATGTTTAAAAGAATGACACTTTTACGAGGTTGTGTGGTTTGTATGTCATATAAATGTATTTCAGGTTCCCTTAGAGCGACCTTCGATCTAAATGGAATCCCAATGTTCCATGAAGACACGCACAATGGTGATCCCATAGGCGGTTGGGGCCTCAAATAAGAGAAGGACCCCCTCTCCTATCCATCATCTTCAATGTTGGGTATCTAGTATTCTGACCAAGGAGTACCACCAGAACGGTACTATCCCCACATTAGAGGATTCAAGACAATCCCTCCAGTCTGTAATAGTCTTCCAGAAGACCCTTCAGCCGTTATCAGTACCTCATCACAAGGCGTCCCTAGTGGTTGTCTCAAACCATTTTGGGAGATATTCCCTAGAACGTAACAATGACTTCCTACCTTACATAAGGGATAAAGATTAATTCAATGCATACAACTTCATCCTTGCTGCAGAGGTGCCCTACCCATGGGCCCCCACCAGAGAGTGTCACCACCGAAACCAGACAACCATACCTCCTCACATTGAGGCAGACCGTATGGTGAGGGAACCTACCAAATTATAGGTGACCAGGGCCCCTCGGGCGGTCTTCCAAAGGTGGAGAATATATAATCGGGACCATGTTATCACCCTGGTTCTAGGGGAGCAGCTCTGCAGTACTAACGCTGAAGCATTCAATTAGATGACATACGACTCTTCCCTCTCCACTGAAGCCCACCAAGGTAATAGGGTGGAACAATACGAGTACACACACATTAATGATAATTATCACCAGTACCACAATGATGAAAGAGCGACGAGCTATAGAAAGATGCCGATATGTGCCGACGAACAAGAAGCCCACCATCAATATAAAAAAACAACCAACTATATGCATGCACAAACGCATGCTGATGAATTTCATGATCCTCAACAAAATAGGGTGTCACTTAGCTACATGTAGGCACAAACACCTAAATATAAATTTCAAACCCTTCAACCAAATTTGGTGGCACTCGGCTACACACCAGCACAAACAACTACTGATGGACTTCATGTCCGCTATCGAAATGGGGAGGTAAGAAAATATGAGCGGAGTCAAATTCTTATGGATGCATTCGAAGCCCGTGAGACACATATAGCTGTAAAAGAATTGAAAAAATCCCATCTCTTGAATATGTAGACCAGCAGTCCAAAACTCTGGCAACCGGAGAAGAAAATCACCGAAAAACTCATTCCTCTATCATGGAACAAGAATACTGCTAGTATTTACTGGCAGCACAAGGGGGACCAGAGTAGGCACAAAATCTTACCCTGAAATCAGAATGGGCCTTCATACCTATTCAAGAAAAAGATGTATCCCAATATATCCTAGCAATGATGTAAGACTAGAAGTTTGTTCTTGACCATATCCCCCAAACGTGCCAAGATATCATTACATCATCATAAAAGTTAAGAAATCAAGCCCACGACCTGATTTACTCGAATATAATGACTCTATCACAAAATTATTTATTCACTATAAAGATGACATGCATCCATGCTCCAGTCTAGGAGGGTCGAAGAAAATATCTCATGACATACACTCAACCAGATTTGGAACAAATACTCATTCCAACTAGGGGATGTTGGTCCAACGTGGTGGCCGCTCCAGGGTAGGCATATATTCTAGCCAAAACTGAAGATGCTCGATGGTGTATCCCTACGACATCAAGGGACCCAACAAGTCAGGAACCCGTATATGAAGGTCATTACCAATAGCTTATGTCCCCGGTTACCCCCAAGAGAGAACCCAAAAATCTAATGTACCAAAGGAAACTAGAAAATTAAGAACACATACATGACCAGCTATGTTGGATGTTGGGGTTCTTGACACCCTAAAACACATAAAAACAAAGGCTAAAGACCTTGTAATTCCATTACCAAATATGAAAATGACAGTATTCGTTGAAAAGATCCTCCCTGAAATTTCCCTACCAGCTGCTCGTAAGGTCCTCCATAGAGAACCCATGAGGGCTTACTCCTAGGGTCAAGAATGATCGATCATTGGATCCTTTCTTCTGATGTGGTTTGGGGTATCCCTCTCCTTGACCTGAATATTAGATATCAAGATGTTCATCCCCTTTTTTTCATCTGCCCTGATGGTTCTTCCCAAGGTATATGTTGTAGATATACTTCTCCCTGTAGTTAGACATTAATTTATGATGGTATCCACCTCCATGATGAAAGGCATTGTGAAGTCCCTCCCCACAATGATAGTTACTCTGAAGGTCCACCCCGAAGTAATGCCAAGTAATGAGAATGTCCTCCCCACATTGTAGTACATATTGAAGGTCCTCCTCGAGATGTGCACTTTAGAAACAATCCTTGCAACCGAAAATCCTGTCTTGATGGTAGTCCTCGCCATAATGGCAGTCATTGTGAATTCCCTCCCAACAATGATAGTTGCTATGTAGGTCCTCCTCATATTGACATCAAGCAGTATGAAGGTCCTACCCTAGCTACATCCTTCCATGAAGGTCCTCCTTAGGGTATATGCCGACATGAAAATTACTACGTTCGAGCATCACGTTTCCACGGTAGTCCTCTTGATTGCAGCACCACTTGAGAAGGTAATCCTCATATTCAAAATTCATATAGGAAAGAAGGTCCTCCCAATATTGGAATAAATATTAGAATGATCTCCTATGTTGAGGCACACATAATGAAGTCATACACATAGATTACTCCATCTATAACAAGTGATATTATTTCTCATCCAGAGGATGGATCAGGGCCTATCTAATCTTCTAAGCCACACCCATGGCGTCCGTAAATCGTTAAAGCACCCACAAGACTGGTTTCTTAGAATGGTATTATTATGAAGTAGTCGAGTTGGGAATATCAAGTAGAGGAGCATCTGGATGAACAAAAAAACGATATGTTGCTTCTGAGAAGAAAACTAGATAGGGATAATATACCATTGATGTATTGGAATATGACCACTTCTCTCTTAGACATACTTGGAGAATTTCCTGGGGAATGAACGCATAAAATTTTCCTCAATATATAGAAATGTCTTCAAAGTCTGAATGAAAAATTCTTACCATACGACGGGTAGGCGGACCATGTCAGCACAATAGGGGAGCTTCATCATCTGATCAACTTGGAAGCTCTCCCATCTTCAAGGAATCCACAATATGAAAGATGAATGAAAAACCACAAACATTCATGGCTCCATTCACTGCATAAATTTCATCGCCTCATTAGAAATTCCATGGCAGGAGTTCACATTCAGGGTGGGGAGAACAAAGAGCTTTACACTTCAACCCATGTCCCATCTAGCAGGCCCCAATGGAAATGACATCCTACAATGTCATCACCCAATTGAAATACTCAAACAAAACCATTGGTCATGAAAGATGGGACACTCAACAAAAGAAGACCCAAAGTATGTTTCTAAAGCATCTGGGATGATGTGATAATGACATAAAAAACCTCCAAGTCAGGTGACCCACAACATTCAGTATGCTTCCCGCCTATGGGAATCCAACTAGAAAGTAGTTATCTTGTCATCAAATACCATAGACTTCATTATAAACCAATTCCATTCTTGGCATACACCCACGTAGGAGTACGTGAAATGGAAATGGTGGAAATAGTGGTGACTACTACCACGATACAAGAACTATCCCAGCCCACAGGGATGTGGGATTTTAAAATCAAAATACCATCATAAGACCAAAAAATCTCGGTCGTAGCGCATCAATAGGAGAATAGGATCAACACTAGACTGTAGGGTTGGGTGAATATTTACCTCAAACCCCTATAGTACAGACGTTTTTCATCCACTCTCTAGGAAGAACGATAGACATAGGAGGTATCCGTTCAACCCCTTATCATGGTTCGCACCCTCTGAGACAAAGGCATGATACGAGGATATAATTGGGCTCCCTTCATGTCAATATTCATCTTTAAGGCTGAAGAATAACGTATAATGGATGGATAAATTCCAATAAAGGTCACAAGAAGCCTTCCTACAATTCAGAACCGGGTACACCACCTACAATGCGATATGCCTCAGTGGATGTTGTGAAATTCAACCCCAAAAACCACATAGGAAATGACGCAGTGGGGAATAAAAAATGGAAGATGGTTCCCTCGTAGAGGAATTCCACACCAAGATTGATTTTGTGCAAACCCTGAACTAGAGTTTGGTTCTAAATCTGGGTGCCCCCTCAGGCAATCTAACATTACCATCCCAAAAAAATTAAAAAAAGGGGAAAAATAAATCCAAAGTCTTCTATGACCTTTCTACTCCTCCCCATGAAAGTGAGTCCCTCACCCTCATGGAAAGGATCACCAAGAAAATTGATTAAGTTGAATACCCATAATTTTCTGAAGTCCAAAACACATGCTCGTAGAATATCATCCATTGTATATATGTTCTGCTACTTATGTCCATCCGTCTGAGGGTAGAAAGTAGAGTTGATGTGTAACTGCGTGCCAAAAGAATGATGTAATCCCTTCTGGACATGTGACGTAATGTGTGTATCTTGATCTGAAATGATGGATCTTGCAACTCCATGTTGTTGTACCACTTCACTCTTGTACCTATGTGCTAGTACATCCACTGTACTTGACTCCTTAACCACTGAAATGTGAGATGATTTTTTCATTCGATACACCACATCCTAGATGAAATCATATCTTCCCTCTACCATGGGTATCCTGTGATGAAATCCATTAAGACGTCATCCCACCTCCACTCAAGGACATCTGAAGGAATCCACAGACTGTCGGGAACATGGTGTTCAACCTTCACCTAATAACACATGTGCCAACATTCCAGAAACTCCTCCACTCCCCACTATACTCTAGGCCAAAAAAACTGAAATCTCATGCCCCAGTACATCTTAGATACACATTGATGTACCCCCAGGGGTGAATTATGTAACTCATTGAGGACTACCTCATGCGGTGCCACCGGGATAAAAAGATTCCCATGAAACAACATCTGATTCTGACTATCCTTCAACCATCCCATTAGAGAATCATGCTGGATAACGTGATCACACATCACTTTAGCCTCTGAGTGTACACACTGAAACTCCTCCACTTTATGTACAATGTAATACTACTCTTTTTCCTGAAATAGACAGCCTCTATTGTCTTCTACACTCATTCTCAGATTTATCGAAGCCAACTCTTCCATTTCCTTCCAAAATTCTTCGGACTACCAAGCTACAACCTTTTGGGAATTCCTTCTCATGGAAAAAACCAAAATGACCCCTTTCATGAGGTGTAGTAGAACTCAAAGGTGGTATTCATAATGAAACTCTATCCATTTCCATTTCGTCATGTTTAGGTATCGCTCGAAGAAGATATTCCTCATGATATTTTGTTCCGTGAAGACCACTAAGTATTCTACAATGAGGTAATTACACCACAACCTTAGTGTGAAAACGATCATTGAAAGTTCTAGGTCATGGGTGGAATATTTACATTCAGGAATATGTAACTGGATAGTCCCATAAGAGAACAATCCCCACTACTAAATAAACAAAAACCCCAATCCTACTCCAGAAGCATCACAGAACACCTCGAGTTATACCCCTTCCTCTAGAAACCTCAGCCCTGGGGTATGAACCAGCTTCCCCTTAAGGTAGATGAAAAAATCAGGATGCTGGTCACTCCACCCAAAATCCTGGTATCTTCGGGTCAAAGATGTTGATATATCCACATCTTGAGATAATTCAGCTACGAACCATTGATAGTATCTTTCCATACACATGAAATAATGAACCACTACCACATTTTTTGGTTCTGCCCAAGAAACAACCGCTTTTTCTTCTACAGGTTCACAGATATTCCCTATTGGGACACCACATGTCCATGGAAGTGCAACTCTTCTGTCCAGAACTAGCACTTGGACAACTTCTCATAGAGATGGTGGAGTCAGAGGACCTCCGAAACTGTCCATAGATGCTTGACATCATCCTTTTTTGATATTGATTAGATCAGGACGTCGTTGATGAAACAAACCATGAACTATTTCAGATACTTGCAGAAAACATAGTTCATCGTTCTCAATAACACAGCTACTACATTAATAACACCAAAAGACATGACCACAAACTCAAAGATCCCATATATGCACCAAAAAGCAGTCTTCGAGATGTTACCCTAACTCACCCTCAACTTTTGATATCTAGACCGCATGTTGATATTACAGAACCAACATGCTCCATTCAATAGGTCAAAAAGGTTATCGACACTTGGGAGGGTGTAATGGTTTTTGTCCTTTACCAGATTCAGTCCTCGGTAGTCTATGATCAACATGATACCACCATCTTCCTTCTTTCTGAACAACACTAGAACACCCCATGGACACACCCATGGTTGGATAAAACCTTGATTCATTAAGACATAAAACTGAATATTCAACTCTCACAACTTGTATGGCGCCATCCGATAGGGATCCGTCAAAATCGGATGAGCACCATGTTGTAAGTCTATCCCAAACTCAACATCACATTGAGGGGGTAGAGTCACTACCTATTCGGGGAAGAAAACCAAGAACTCAAAGTCAATCCCTGGGGCTTCTACAATCCATGAGTCTATTGATTCCACCAAGAGTGTGGCTAACAATGAAAGAAGGTTCTCCAAACATAGGATGCCCTCCTAGAAACTCCACTCACCAATGAAATATGAACAATTGATTTTGAAATATGAAAAAGAATCCTTTCCCGAAAGCAGTTTTCAACATTGTGCAAATAAAACCTCTAGACGATGACAATAACGAAATTGTATGGATGAATTTGTAGCAGAAGGAGACCCTACTAGATGGATTTATCCCCCACAACAGTCTAAATCCTCGACAAACATCAATCATGCTGGTCTGACATCTAACCGTACTACTCATCATCAAGGGAATGGAAAGTATCTATACAAATAGACCCAAGGAATGGGATAGAAAAACTGAATCAAAGGATATCAAAGCTCCGGAATCAAACAAGGAACATGAAACAGTAGTAAACAGGCTGATCATTCCTCGAATGACCTCAAGCCCTATTGGAACTGATGTATCTGTGGTGTGCAACTACCCACAACCAAACTATCTTCCCCTTGGTATCAAAAACCTCCCAAACAATTCCTTGGTTGAGGTCCCTGTGGAGAAAAATGAGGTAAGACTCCTCCAGCATCGTCCTTCCTTGGTGTAGTGGGAGCTTGTTACCCCTTCTCCTAGAAAGTCCTAGTTGGAAACTGTTTATGCTGAGGTGGGTGCTAAATGTATCCACCCCCACTGTAATACACATAGTCATGGAACTGATTCTGAAGATTTACACAGCTACCACAGACAAAGCACCTGGTTCCATGGCCCATCGGGAATGGGTGAGGACTAGGAGATCAAAACTTGAACTGCTGAGGCCTACTCCCTGCTGGCCAAAACCTAAAATGCCCTGACAATGGAGTCCTCCTTATGACATCCATTATATTTGAAGAACTCATCTTGATCACCTATCATGGAAAAACATCCTATGTTTGCATCATATCCAGTACTTCATATTTCTTCTAAAGATCTATATACATTGGAAGAGTGAAGTGGGGAAGAACATACTGAATAGAAGGTCAGAGTGCCTCCTCTAAGCATCATTCTTGGGACTCCTCATCCAGGAATTGGTATGATGAAAAATGAAGGATATCCTTGAACTTGATCCCCAATTCCCTCACCAACATACTCCCTTTTTTGAGAGAGAGGAACTCCTATCAATTCTTGGCCTTCGTCATGGAATAAAGGAATTCCATTCGAAACTCCTTCCCTTAGTCAGCCCATGAGACATCAGTCTCTTTCCTCTCCCCGATGTAAACCCTCCACCATTGAGGTGTCACTACCCACATATGGACCACTTCTAGTGGAACTGAATACTCCTTCAGAGACCATATCAAACTGAATGTTATCACAATCTCCTCAATACAGCTCTATGTCTCCATGTCTGAGTCATTCCCATCATACATTCTCAGATTATGTCGTGGGAACACACAAACCGTCTTCATCCAACCGTCATCCTCCTCCTCTCGATCATCCCTCCCCTAATCAACTAGATGAATATGATACGAATTTATTTCTCATATCACTCGTAGTCAACGTCTGAGAGCCATAGTTGAAAAGAGAAACATGGAACTCCTAAGCCCGATTAATGTGGAAGAATCCATTTAATTTTTGTTTGAACTTTTTATTAATTTTAAATACCAAAAATACCCAAGACCCATAAGAACACAAGTCATTATGATGCATGTACCTTTCCTAGGGTCTCTACCCTACTATCAGAGTAGCCTCACTAGTTTGTTCAGTTTGTCGAGAGTCCTTGCATCGGATCAGGGAGGGCCTAAAATCTCGTTTCCTAGCCGGTCTTGCCTTTCATATCTAACACACCAAGGATTCCTAACACAATTTACCTACCATCCGATGAAATCTTTGATGTTTACATCCACTAACACCATCCTATATCTCAAACTGCATTTTATATCATTCGGTTATGACCTTCCTTCTTCAATTTGGGGGATTGGATGAAAAAGTGCCATACCTTTATTTCCTCAGGAATAGGGAGAGACAATGACCCTCGAGTCCCTCCATCAATAGGCCTAGGATTATAAAACATCCCAAGGGTATAGAATCTCACATTATTTGTATTGCATTAACCTTTTATAGAACATGATCTGGAGATAAGATGGTAAATTCCAGTAACAAAAAAGACTAAATTTAGAAGTAAAGGAAATAATCCATTCCCAAATGTGTGTTCAAATGTAATGTTGATACAAAATATGAAAAAACAATAAAATAATGTACCAATGTAAAAGAAAATATTAAGCTACAACAACTATCTTGATGCCCGATCTAGTAAAGTCCATCATGGTCCTCAATGTCCTCCTGTAAACCTGGAAACAATTTTACATACATATTGTGAGTGTAAAAGTATATTGAGTAGGGAAAAAAGATGCTACATGTGCACAAGTGAGGGTACATACTAATGCCCTTGTGAGAAAATAGTAGAACCTCAAACACCTTCCAAGGAATTCTAACCATCCCATCCACACCAAGGCACACTGAACAAAGTAACACAAGTCAATTGAAGTAATAATAAAATCACAACAACATTTGGGTTCTCCACACCCCTTTCCCACTGGTTAACTTCTCATTCGTAATGATCTAACGTCTCGATGATTCCACTCTTCCCCCATGCATATTTTCTTCTTCAACCTTCCCACAAACACTTGGGCATCAAACCGCACACAACCACACACGTAGAGACCTAGGCCATGACAACCACATACCACACCCAAAGACACATGGCCCTCAAAAACCACACAGCATTCACTAAGACACATGGGAGTATTCTTGATGATACTTGGGAAAACATTAGTGGCCCGCAAACACTTGATCCCTTTGTTGAAAAGAAACCATTTTCCGAAGGATTTTGGACTATGGAAAGCCTCAATCCATTACAACCTTCTTGGATATGCCTGAGTTACAATATTTGGAGGATGGTGCACGGAAGAATGTATGTAACTTGCAATCCATCCTCCCATTGGGATGTTGGGAAAGACAACATCCCACATTAAAATGAGGAGTTCGACACATGATTCTTAACAAGGGTGGGGTGTATATAGAAATCAAAAGGAACTGAAATATAGATTTATCGATATATATATATTTTATCAAACACTCAGCCCCATCCTACAGGTTTAACATGAATAGAAAACAAGCACACCCCAAAACTACTTTTTCTACTACCCCTATATGCACAACCATACAATAACCACTACCAAGAATAAACTAAACCCCCATTTTGATCAATTGACATTTATTAATTTTAGGGGATTAAATTTAAATTATTACAAAACTATCGGGAAACTTACAACCGTAATAAAACCAAGAAATGAAGAAAACCATATTATAGTCCCACTTCCCGACAACACAAGACTAGACTTCTAGTCTCACTACACATCCCCAATAAACTACAACCAACTATCATCAATTAAATTGATGTTCCCATTCATTTTATCAAAACCCATCCCTACTTCCCCACTTCCCAAAAAATTCTCTAATGTAGTCCCACTGCATAATGAGTCCATAAACACACAGCAGTCCCAGTGCTCATCATTGCTTCACGATCATAACACAAAAAGGTACTTTAGCTGCATATAAGTTCATATATTCTAAAATCAATCATTCTCTCAAGATGAGGCACCCCCCATCCACCCCACATACAATGCTCATAGAACAAAGAACAGAACACACAACACATAACCACTACCATCATACCATGTGTATTCAATTTTACCTGACAGAGGTCCTTTAATTTCAATTATAATATAACCAGGGTGATTACAGAACATGTTTGATCTTAGGGAATCGGATTATTCAACCGATTATATGTGGTTATACAGATTTAATGTTACATCTATACATCAAATCATCACTAAGAAACAGAAGACCACAAGTGTACAATGAAACAGAACTATTGACCTTGATTTTTATAAGTCATACAACCACAACATCCATAAAATAATCAATGATCACAAAATAAAACTAGAAACCAACATCAATCCACACCATTACCATTATTTTATATACACGTGTTATCTTTATATCATATTAAATTATCATTTAACTCTAATTTAAATATGATTATCTAGTCGTTCTTTAAATAGAACCATTAAAATATCCACCCTTCTTGATGCTCAATTAATGAGAAGTAAAATAAAGTTCATACTTGTTGATCAATGATCAATGTTTCTTCTACCACCAAGAACAGGGGATGTCATGACATGTAGGAATAACTCCACGAAGGATGAGCGAGAAAGAATCCATCTTGGTCGCATGACTCTTATTTGGAAGTAGTTACTAGAATATCCAAGATAAATGAAAGCGAATGAAGGAAGAGAGGATCTCTGCTTAAGAAGAGGTTAGTTCCTGAAATTAGGGAAAAAATTGGAAGTACGTTAAAGTCGGATCATGGATTGACCACGCATCTTGGGGGTTTCACACATTTTAATGAATTGAGATTTAAAAATTCCACTCAGAAATGGCAGAGATAGACCATCGGACAGTTGTGAGTTGATATAATAACTTTTAATAGAGAAAAACACATAACATGGGTGAAACTAGGAAAACTCAGAAAACTGTAAATGAGTCAAATATGGGTGAGTCGCCGACATTGATCCACCTACGGGTGAGATACTAATGCTATTCTATCACCACTGAGATACTGATGTCATGGACTATCGACACAACGACCTAACAATTCCCTAACCTATTGATGACCTAAAATATCGATGCCCTGACCTACAGACATCGACTCATTCGACTCACCGAAATAGACATCCTTGTTCTATTGATGCAGATACCCCTTGACTCACTGATGCCGACTCCCGTTTACTCATTGATGATGATGCCCCTTGACTGACTAATGAACTAAAATGCTAACTCACTATCATGCTGATGAACTGACATGTAGATGCAATAACATGCCACACAATGATATACTGACACACTGTTTTGATGATGGGAAAATTGTAAATTTGGAAAACACTTGAAGTAATCCACCAACAGCTCCCAAAACACCATGACCACATGATTTTCACAAAGTAAAGGACTGGGTAAATTTAGATCATTAGATTTGATGATCAGTTTGAGGTAAACACAGGTCATGTCGGTGCTGGACATATGATTTCATCTCCTCCCACTAGGCAGCTTATCCAATAATTTTTGAAATATAAATCAATAATGCTAATGAACAGTTTTTAATTGTGTTTTTTTAGTTAGCGATGTTTATTTTCAATTTAATCCTAAATGTTGTTTCATTCAAAAATATAAATATATTTTCGAGTAGTATATTTAATAGTATATATTTATAAATATTTATATGAATTTATGTATAATTAGGTATATTTACATGTATTTATATATATTTTTAATTATTTGTATATATTATTTTTATATAAATATGTACATAATTATGTTTATATATGTATATATAACTATATAAGTATATGAAAAGTTATATATATATATATATATATATTTTATTTATATATTTATTTATATTTTCAATATTTATTTACATTTATAAATATAAGGGATATATATATATTTATGAACATATATATTTGTTTGTATATATATATATAATTCTATTTAATTATATTTTTGTGTATATTTATATATATTGGTGAAAATATATTTAAACTCATATATATTTAGTAGATATTTATACATTATTATATTTATATAAATTTTAATGTAATTATATTTATATAAGTATGTAATTATAAATTATGAATAAATATATGCATGCATATATATGTATTTTTTAGTATTTGTTTTATATATCGAGGTATATTAAATTCTTCTAAGTCACCACATCATGTATCAGTGGAGTGGTAAAGACTTTAAATGATATTCCTTATGTAAGATATTGAAATATAATTGTATTCATATCTATGTCTAATTTTACATTAATAAATATTAAAAGAAATTAATAAATGACAAATAAAAAATAAAAATACACCCCACCATAGATAACAAAAAATAAGAAATTGGAAATTAAAAATTAAAAATAAGAAATAAGAAATACAAGATAACAAATAAATATGATTCGTATTATTTGATGAAAATTATTATAATAATAATTAAAGAAAGAAATATTCTTTCTCATAGTGTTTTATCATGCAAAGAAAGACATAATTTCTCATTTTTTTAAAACTGAAAAAAAAAATTAGTAAAGAAAGAAACAGATTTTTTGGCCATTGCTGGTTGAACACGAATTGCTCAAAATCGAAAACAATTATAAAACCACTTAACCAAGAGAACTCATTTGATATGTAATATGTTTTTTCTATGTGTTTACTTGTGTGTCTGACCATATGCATATGTATTAGGTAAAAATATTTACTTTTGAAATTAGTTATTTATTTATAGTTATATTAACATAGAAGCATACATACATATGTTTGACTAGTTATATATATATATATATATATAATTTCTCCAAAAAGTATTTTTATATTATAAAAAATGCATCATTTTCATTATTTATATATTATATATTATATATTATATATTTATATTTATATTTAAATTTATGAAAAAATTATTTTTATTTTTATTTAAATAAATATTTTTTATAGGTAGAAGAGATTATGAAACTGAGACAAACATTCACCCTAGACACACAAGTGGGTAAAGACTCATCCCTCATCCAAAGGAATGACAAAAACACACCAAACCTAAATTTATTACATATTTTTCATCAAATTACCATGTTCTTGGTGGCCTAAAGACTCGGATAAAATGGTCTAGAGGTCCCCCAAATGAGATTACCAGAATGCCAAACTAAGATCCATGTCTTGTATGGTGTTTATGTCTTCCTCCTAATTCATCTTCCATTCCTGAAACCATTGCGTATTTATTTATTTAATTATGTTTTAGAAGACAACCACTCCATCATGTGTCTACATAGAGGTATAGATGATAGGTTTTAATACACTCATTTCTCTTCTATGTTTTCCAGCCAATGAAACCTACATATTTCCATGACAAGCAGCATGCCAAGATGTGTCACTACATCCATCTAGTCATCACAATTCACACACTTCTTGCCCCTACCAGTAATCTTTAGGTCATTTAGAGATTCTCTATTCCATGATAGGTATCCCCTTTATCATACATCCAAACCCTATATGGGTAGAGGGAAATTTGATACATTCCAATGCACCAATCATTTTTTAATGTTTCCAACTAAACAATGTTGCATGTCACTACGTTGAGTTACCTTCATGTTGTCTCACATCATTTACATGGTCACTTTTTATCCCTACTTATCACACATATGATGACCCATCAAGTAATTAATGATGAATCAAATACATAGACACTGCCAAACCGACCCCTAATCTCTATTCCCCACCCCACACCAATTATCCTTACGAAACCAAGGGATATTTTCATGTATCAATTATAATTAATTTATAATTAACAAAAACATTGATCTTGAGATTACTTTTTATTGAAGTGTTTGATCATCCAAACTTAATTCAGATTATTTTTAAGTGTGTTGTGAGGATCTATGGTTAAAATATCATCATAAGCAATCCACATGTGATCCTTTTATCTCAATGAATTAATGATGGTACTTGAGGTGTTAGTGTAGTGGTACCGATCATAATGTATTACATCCTAACTCACTACCATGATTTCTTCATTCTATAAGGATCATTCTTAGTCTCTATAACTATAGTGGATGATGTAGAATCAGAACGTCTATCATTATTGAGAGAAACAGAACGAATTCTTGGTTTAAATCATTTAAATGGGAAGGGAAATGTTGTCTATAAAAATTCACACTCATATACATATCCAAATGATGTAACTGGATATTTATATGATTTGCGGTTCAATTAAAATATTGATTAATTACAAGTATGATCTAAAAATATATTAAACCCATAAAATACCCAATTTATTTTAAAATAATAATATTTCTATTTTTTCTCATGGGATGTTATAATTAGTGCAATGATAAATATTATATTTGATGTATTTAATATAAACATTTATCATTGGGCCTAAAACTCATTCCTCATATTTATCCCCAATATTTACTAAACTCCAAGTAATTATTTAAATAGACATTATTCATTCAATAAAAAAAGTATATAATATATTTATATAATCGATAATATTTATATTATTTGTGTTAGTTTCTAGAATCCCTTATAGAGTCTTGATGACATCCCATGTTTGAGTCTTGTTGTGTTCATTATTGTTGAATGTACAATATTTTCAATCTATTTATTCCCCTACCTAGATTTTTGTATGTAAATATCAACTAAATGTTATATTTTAGTCTTGTGAATATTATTTACATCAAATATTTAAGGCTTATAAAATTTAATTATGGCCAATAGGAACACTATGTGTGTGACCCTTTTGGATTTTCATTGATGGAATTAGGAAGACTGGAATAATGTCTAATATCAACATATAACAATACAAAAAGGTTGTCATGACCTGTCCTTGGGGCCCGTGCCGTGACTACCCCAAACCCGCCTTCCATAGGCCAGGGGCTGGCGACTAGCACCAAAGGCGTAAAATCCCGATAACTGGGAAGGAATTGCCTTTATAAAAGAAAACAAACACCACAGAGTACAAGCGGAAGAAGTAAACACTAAGTAAAAACTGAGTACAACAGTAAGTGCGGAAAGTAAAAAGGGGCCGGAAATACAAGACCAACTGTAAAGTACAACTCGAAAGGGAAAATAGCAACTGAAAAGTAAAGCTGCTACGTCGAGCTGTCCACTGGTAATCCCACCTGAAGGGTGGGTACATATAGCTCCTCTGCTCCTCAGGTCCCGCCGTCCGCTCCGAGTATGTCTCGCCCAGTGGTCCACCTCCGGGTACCGCCTCGTCATCACGTCCACCTCTGGGTACCGTCTCGTCGTGAGGTCCTCCTTCAGGTACCATCTCTTCCTATAGTCCACCTCCAGGTACCGTCCAGTCCTCGAACACTCAGCCTCTGTCAGCACTGCCCATCGTCTGCAACCAACACAACGAGGTGCGGGCATAGCCCGTGGAGGGGTGAGTATAACGATACTCAGTAGGGACCCCGAGACCCTCAAGGTCTCACTAAACCAACAAGGATAACCACAAATAAGATATCAACAGATAACTTCTACTTAGGTATATGCCCATACATATACCTAAGTTATCAAATAACCCATCTCAATCATGATGAAACACAAGGATTGTGAAATCAACGGATAACCACTACCCGGGTATATGCCCATACATATACCAAAGTTAGCAAGTGACCCATCTCAATCATGAGGTAAACACAAGGTCAAAAGTCTCAGCTCAAACCAGGATTTTCATTATCGAAACCGTAACTGCTGAAGAGCTCCGTCTCTGGAGTGTACAATGGTCCTGTCACGACTCCGAGGTACTGCTCACTAACCTAAGACTGCTGAGGTACTCCTCCTGTCGAGTACCGCGGGTCAGCGGCCAACTACCGGGTGCTCCGTCCGCTGTGGGTCGGTCGCCAAATACTGGGCGCTCCCCCCAATAGCCTACAGAGGTACTTCTCCTGTCGAGTACTGCGGGTTTGCGGCCAACTACCGGGCACTCCGTCCGCCGTGGGTCTGTCGCCAAATACCGGGCGCTCCGTCCACTGGGCTAGTCGACTTACTCCAAGTCGAGTCGGTCAAGCAGTCGTCAGGTCTCAGCAGGATACACGATCTCCGTACTCCGCACGCTCGTCTCCGGGAGGGTCCGCTCCACGAGCTACCGGTCGATACTCAAAGTATCTCAAGGTCCCACGAAGAAGTATCTCAAAGGACCGCCTCGTCATAGGGGTCTCAACGCAACAGACGGCGCGTCTATTGGACGCCCGGTCTGTGAGTTATTAGCCTTTTCGTCCCAGGGGCCCGATTGGTTTCGTGAGCAAACCAATCCCAGCCGTATCTCAACTGTACCCCGAACTCCCATAGGGTATACTCATAGGGACCGTTACTCAACGTAATCACCAATGCCGATGACGGTTCGTCAAACGGACGTTCTGTCAGAACGATATCAGCTTTTCCGTTCCAGGGGCCCGGTTGGATTTCGGTGCGATCCAACCCGAACACTATCCATATGCATCCAAAACACGGGCGGAGGATGCCAAAAGTTTCGTATCGTCAACAGGAAATCAACGCAACAGACGGCGCGTCAATCGGACGCCCGGTCTAAGAGTTATTGGCTTTTTCGTTCTAGGGGCCCGGTTGGATTTCGGTGCGATCCAACCCGACCGCACTCCGTCGGCATCGAAACCTCGAGCGGAGTAAGCCGAAAGATCCATCTCACTTAGAGGAATTCAATGAAACAGACGGTGCGTCAATCGGACGCCTGGTCTGTTATTTATTGGCCTTTCCGTCTCACACCCACCCTGGGAAAACTTCCCAGGAGGTCACTCATCCTGATCACTACTCTAGGCCAAGCACGCTTAACTACGGAGTTTTAACCACGTAGGCTCCCGAAAAGGAAGGTGCACCATGAGTATAGTATACCGAAACGACCGTCTCGATCCAAGGATCACGTTGCCGCTGACGACGAGTTGTTTGGAGGCCCGTAGCCCAAGATACGGGAATTTGACCAAACTGCTCGGTAACGGGGGTTTCGGGCCCTGGGGGAATTAAATTCCCCTGGTTTCCACCAACCCGGCAGGCCCGACCTGGCCGGCCGGCTTCTTGTCAAGAGGACCGGCAAGGGCCGGTCCTCTTCCGTCTTCCGGCACCGGCGGCCCGACTGGACGCCGGTCATCACGATCCGCCGCGGCCCGGAACCGGCCGCGGCCTTCGTCATCCGGCGCGGTGCGACGGCACCGCGCCCCTCCGCCGCGGCCCCGCTCCGGCCGCGGCGTCTTCGGTTTCCTTCGACGCGGCGCGACGGCGTCGCGTTCATGATAATTCTTTCCACGGCGCGGCGCGACGGCGTCGCGCAATAATTTCCGTGTGATTCCCGCGTGGTGCGACGGCACCACGCTATCTCGTTTCATCCGCAAGAAACATTCAAGAACAAAGGAGGGGGGTTCAGCCGTGTTTGTGCGGTCCGGTCCCCCTCTCGTTAGACGATAACACTTAAACGTTCATCCTCAAGTTTGTTATGCTAGAAACAAGAACGGAAAATAATTAAATAAAGCAACAACAAACCCCTACCTCGCTTTTCGTTATGTGTTGACGAAGTCGCGGAAAGGCGGCGGCGATTCGTCGACATCGGAAAAGAGAAGCCGTTGACGACGTCGGTGTTCTTCATGAAAGGCGCTCCCTTCTTTAGTCCGGAAGGAGTGGGAAGGAGGCATCCAAGAAGGGATCGACGTTGGAAACTTCACGTTCTTCTTTGGAAAAGGCATTCTTCGTCGAGAAGACGTTGTTCCATGTTTGGATATGTCCTTCGTGTTCTTCGTCGAGGGTGGAATTCTCTTCAATCCTTCAATGACTCTATCACAAAGATTTAGCCAACCCCAAACAATAAAACAACACACCTTATTATAGTGTTAGCTTAATGAATTCAAAATAATTCAAATTCATTAAGTTACATCCTTCATTAATGGGTGGAGAGGCTCCAAAATTAATGAAGGTGGAAGTGAAGAGTCACATTTAATTGGGGGGGGGGGGGTTCAAGGGAGTTAAGGAGTTTAAGGAGTTAGGAATTTGAGGGGTTTTGGCACATTAAGTGCAAGGGAGTTTAAGGGGGGTAGAAGAGAGTTAAGGGGAATGTGAAGGGTTGGGGCTCGTGTGGGCCCCACCTCACCTTAATCCTCACTTGGTTAGTTAGGAACTTGTGATTCCACCCCAACTTCCACACTTAGGATATAACAACTTAAGAAGATAAATAAAATTTGTAACACAAATTTTATTTTTCTTTACACTTAAACCACAACCTTATTAAACAACTGCTCCCAAGCAAACGCAACTCCAGGAAAGGCATTCCTAAGCAAAAACTGGCGCTACGGTTCCATCGGTGCCCTCGGAATTTGATTCCGGTCACCGGTTCAAAAGTTAGAAATTCGCGCTCGTTCGTTCACTGAACGTACCCGAGCCAAACTTCAGAAATTGATTCTGGGCACACCGGGACTCGGAATCAGGCGCTGTCAGAAACTGTGTTCTTGAAAAATTCCAAAGAAAATTAAGAAAAAAAAATTCCTTGAAATTTCTGGGTCTTTACAAAGGTTCCCAAGATAAATAAGTTACTATCACAATAATGAAAACCATAGAAAAATACTTAACATATAATATAATCCATTTTCTTCAATATCTATAATCATTTATCATTCATACTTTGTGTCAGCTACTAATGTTCTCTATTAAACTTTTTTTGAAATTTCAAAATGAAATCATCAAACATCATGGTCATGGAATTTATATATAGATTAATTTAAATAAAAGCTCCCAAAATATTATCTTCTATGAATAAGAAAGGGATAAATCATTCCTTGACTTATTCATTAATAACACACAATTCATAAGACACACAATGTACCCAAAATCCCCAAAAAATATACAGCCATGTTTTAATCTATATATCTCAGTATGTGAATCATGATATTTATTAATAACAATCTTAATTTATAAATATCATTACACACACTACCAATAAAAAATTCTATTTACACTGAATTGAGGGAAACTTTTATAGGTCGGTATGTCTGCATAATCTCATATATTGGAAGCCATGATAAAATTTCATTATATAAAGCATTTACCACTATTGAGAATCTTACACCTAATGGTTTGTTCAACTTATGTCCTATACGATGACATCATCCAACAATTATACTATGATTTATAATTATCGTATTACCAATTCATGGTTATTATCTTAATGGTGAACTGGTGTGAGATTATTAGTGAAATAGGTACCCAAGTAAATTATGTATCATATAATATTTAATCATCATATAACAAAAAAACATATTTAATATTCACATAATTTAATTTTCATTGATTAAATAATGTACTATGTTCCACATAATTAATTATGGGTAACCAATTCTAAAAAAGGGCATGATGAAGCTAGATCATTTTTTCGTCAGAAGTTTCAAGAGTAGTATACTCATAAAGAAATGGAAGGTGAACGTAAATTTTTCCAAAATAAATCCTAAATGTATGAGGTTATAATAAGTTCATACCAATGTTTTTTACCACTAAAATATCAAATATCTTGTAAAATGAAAATATTTTCGAACATTCATTGTTAAATACAAAAGGTGAATGGAATTGTGGTGATCTGGGCAGCCACTGAGAGTGGGTGAATTAGTGGTCCATACTATTATCTTTTCATATTTAAAATAAATTCCTCCTATGGTTAGAGTAAATTAACTCATAAAAAAATAAACACACAAGAACGCCCTTAGGAACCCAATAATTTACAAGGTTTATTACTCAATAATAGTAGCTTGTACTTGGGATGGTTTCAAATTAATCTATTGTATCATATCCACTTGAAAAAAAATATTTTGTGGTTTTTATTAAGCATGAAATATTAATCACATACATAGAATTTTATTCCTTATTTATTGTATGATATCCTTCTTATAATAATATGATAATTGTTTTAAAATAATAACAAAAGGATTTTTCACCAACATGTTTCAATATATTATACCTATGTTGGTTGAAAATTCATTAAACTTACCTCCCAACATGTTTTGGTTCTAAGAAGATTGGGATCATTTAACAAGATGATCATGTCATTGTAATTTTAAAATTCAAAGTATCATTCTCATATTATAAACACATAAATATCATTACAAAAAAATTATTCTGATGATTATTGAAAAATAAAGGATTCAACAACAAAGAGAATATCATTTCATTTTGAATTTTTAATTAATTTAACTAATTGAAAATAAAAAATACATTAGTCTTGAGATATTTCTTTTGATTATCAAGTAAATCCTATTAAATGGTTTTTTCCAATATTCATTTCATTTCTAGGATGAAAGATTAAAATCCCTCTAATTGAGATCCACATGTTCTCTTTTGATCTCTTCAAAACATCAATTAATTTTTGGGTGTTAACATGTAGAATCGATTGTATTTTACAATATATCATGATCATTGTGATTTTTCCACCAGTCTTGAATAATAATCCATTTAATCTCTTTCTTAACATGATTTATGTGGAAGTAGAATCTCTAGCTAAATCTTCAAGTTTTGAGAGAGGTATCTAGATTTTGTTTTTCACAATGAATCTAAATTTTGATTAACATATATAAAATAGATATAATAATATATTTATTGATATATGGTCAAGGAAAAATATTATTTAATTGTACAAAAACCATAAAATAATATTATAATCCTAATATGACCCCATGTCATGTAATAATAATAATATTATGATTTTCTCATGGTTTGAACTAATTAGCACAATGAAAAATATTATTTTACCATCATGAAAATTATTATTTATCATTAGACAAAATCTTGGTCCTATATCTTATTCAAGATTTAAAAATAATTATTATATTTAAATAATAATTAATTACCTTGTGAATAAATATTTATTTTATTTATGTGATAAATAAATCATAAATTAAAATATTTCTTAGAATAAGGAATTATTTTTATTCCAATAATTAAATTCAAAAAGAATTTGATTGATATTAATAGAAATACTTATTTTGTGACCCTCTATGATTTTTATTTATGAATTTTGTTTTATCCCTAATGAAAGGTATTATTTCCCTATAATGGGTTAATGAACCCATAGTAAAGAAGTTAATATCATATTTTTGACAACCCAATACAAGAACTCAATGTGTAATATTGTGACTTTTTCTTGATATCTCTTTTAATGGTTTCAAACTGGTGTCCTCAAACTATATTCATGATATATATTTCTATAAATATTTGAAATAAACTCAACATTTCAACAAGTTAATTGAATTTAATGTGATAATTCTATTTCTATCAAATAGATAATATATCAACTTCCATTAATATGTAAGGGAAAAATCCATCATTGAATTATTTATCAAAAAATGTTATTAATTGCACACCCAACATACACAAAATCACTCTAAACTATTTTCTTGTTAGATTATGGAAGTAAATCTAAGTGAAATAGTCACTTAATGCGTTAATAATATTATTAAATTTTAATGAACATTATATAAGCTCATATAAATTAATATCCAATGACATATAATGATGATGATTTTATACTGGTCGGTTTGTTATCAAAATATCTTATCATAGAGAATACTAAGATGATAGGATATATTTGGAAGGATGTGGTATGTGAGGGTCACTAGGATGCTAGAGTCGATAGGAGGGAGATGCGATGGATTCACCGCTCAGGTTTCGGCATGGCGCTAGATGTGGGAGGAAAGAGTCAGCGACATGGTATATTATAAGATAGGAAAATTGGGAGGGATCAAAAAATAAAGATAAGGGAAGAATATATTTAATAAAATTTATCTTTGAGATTCCAAATTTTTTGGGAAGAATTTATAAATTAAGTGAAATTACGAATGTTTCCAAAAACATTTTCAAAGAAAATAAAATTGTCTATCCTTCTATAATCACAATTAATTTACTAATTAGCTATGTATATAAACATTGTTAATTAGAGACACCATATTTGCTAACATTTTTTAAAAACATAGATAAATTTATTAGCTATATATGAAATCATTTTAATGTAAAAAATATCTAAATTACATTTTTCTTACTGTGGATGTTGGAGAATACACTAGGAATCCATATCATCTTATGACGTATTGAGTTCATTACACAGGGATGAAATCTATAAAAATTTATCATCAATAGAATTGATCATGTGATTGTAATTAATAGTGAACTCCTAATCACTCTCCCCCTTAGTACGAAGATCATGAATTAAGGATTCTATCATACAATACTTACATTCATGGAGTATCAAAAAAAGTATGAATTTGAACCATTCAGAGAAGTTACCACTTGTTATAAGATTTTATTTCTCAAAAATCAATTGTAGGGATAATGTGTTTGAAGAATTTTCAATTATTCTATAATAATAAAATTATATACTTATCGTAAATATTTCTTGATTACAAATTATGTGAGACATATTAATATGAATTTTCATATGTCTCCTTCTATATTATCATGTCTCAACAACACTAACCATTTAAAGTAGAATGTCCCATCATCTTAACATTCTAGTGGAATTTATATGTATTTCCATTCTTATAATCATGTTGGAGGCTACCAAAATTATAAAAAAGTACATAGGCCAGAGGTCTTGAAAACTGGAAACTAGAATCTCCTTGATCTATTGAGTGGACTCCCCAATCCATAAATACTAACTCTATTTTACTCAACATGTGCCTCAAAATTTATATTGGAAAGTTGAAATCCATGATACCCAATATATATTTGGTTAATTCAACCTAGTAACATAGTTAGGACTTCATGAAAATTATAAGTTCCCCGATGGAGGAAAAACTGACACTTTAACTATGGGTTCATCTTAATTTAGAAATAGAAGGATAAATGACTTAATATTATATTGGGGGAATCATTTTATTATGTTTAAATATTTCATTTATCCTTAAAATGTTTTTCTAATATAAATTTAATTTTACATTAGGTATTTACTATGTTTTGACAAAACATTAGGGCATAACACAATAATTTTAATTCTATCTTTTCATATTAAACAATTTAATTATGGGATAATGGTCATTCATCCATAAAAAATTATGCATATATATAAATGAAATAAATAAATAATGTATGTGATTAGGAGCTTATCTAATGGTTTATTTATTAATCAAAAAATAAATAAATATATGTCCTTATGGGAAAACTCCTTGTATCAGTCTTGGGATGAGTTGCAACATTCCACATGTCCACCTATGTATTAATCTTATGGGTTTAATATAGGATTCATCTTGAACTACCTATAACTTAGAAATAACTGAAACCAATTCTATACACCTTTATATATATATATATATATAATTACATATGTTTTATAGAACACACACATGTGAGGAGAACTAAAGGATCAGTTATAGAGAATTACATAAAATAACCTTTGACACACATGTATTATATAATAAACGAGTAAGGGACGATTCATAGGCCACCAAATTTAATTTAATAATGAAAAAAATAAAATCTCATATAATAAAATAAAATAATATAAAACCATCACTTATATAGGTCTAGTAAAATCACATGATCTTCTGTACATATGCAATTAGTACACATTTAAAACAACTAGCTAGCATTAATTTCAATCGAGTCTTCAACAAAATAATAAAACCATGAATTAATCTGATTAATTATATTATTAATTAATCAAATTATTTTACCTTATTACAACCAATCATCCAAAAATTCCCATGCCCTATGAAAAGAAATGTTTTTTATTTTATTTAATAAAATTATAACTATTTTTGTTCTCGGAAGAAAAATAGAGAGTACCTGTCTAAACTACTTAGTATGGGTATAATTATATACAATTCACTGATAAAAAAAATTTGTAAATTTTTTGTGTTAAAATTTCATGAATTGTACTTCCAAATTAATTCCACAAGGAAGACATGAAAATTAATGTCCTTATAAAATTTAATGTGTTCAGTCTTTAGTATGTAATGATCACACATCAATTATAGATTTGATTATTACATGTGATTAATTAATCATTTTATATAATATAAATCTTAACAAATAGAATGTGATGTAAATATATTTACCCATGAATCTCAGGTTGAGGAGGTTTAATGGACTAATTAAATTAGTTTAATATTTATGTTTAAAAAAGATAAAGTACAGTGTGTGTGCATGTTGTCCATGCAACTTTTACATTGCATTACCAGATATCTTTAATACACACCTATAAAATTAGCATGTACATAATTTGATAATTTATAAAATACATGATGTGTAAAAATAATACACGTCTTTTACATAATGTTACACAATATCCAACATTTATGTATCACTTTTTAAATACACATGGTGTATTAGTTTTCTGACACGTCTTGACCATATTTTTTCTTACAGGAAAACACATAGAATAAATGAAGTATATTCAATCTACAAGAAGTGTAGTCCAAAAATGTTTGTAACTCTTGCTGGTTAACATGTGGTGATTTCAACACACATGGAATGTATTCATTACTTGATGAACTGAAATCCACGTTGGTGTCCAAGTGCAATGAGAATGGGTATATGTCATGTGACCATGGAGGACACAACGTGTTTCCTTAGATTATCTAGCCAAATTTCATGATACCGCTATATGGGTTAATAATATTAATTCTTCATTAATTATTAATTGATCTCACATAAGTTAGTGACAAATGAATAAGTATAAAAATAAGAAGATCTTTGTATGTTGAATTGAGAAATAATTAAAGCCTGATATTAATATTTATCTTTAAGATCCATAATGAAGAACAAATTAATCAAGGAAAACCCTTTCAAGTATTTGGAAAATTAATAAATGAACCAAAATTTGTTAATAAAAAATAAGGAATATAGATAGGATATATCAAATAGATCAAATCATAACCCTTCCAAATAAAACAACCAATAAAAAAGAGTCAATTAATAAGATTCCCTCTAGAAGAAATATTTTTTTAAAACCTGCCTATTCCTTTTGGGTGTTATCCTCTCCACCAAGTCTTGACCCTTTATGGGTCTTCATAATATTCATCTGATGACAATTCAGATATATCATATTAAATGGAATAGATCATGAATTTCTAGGATATATCACAAAAAGTTATCATTGTGTTCGATAAGAAACCGGATTAAATATTTGTTGTTATCAAATTATGAACTGATAAATAATAATTAGATCCAAATATTAATAGCACCATTGAGAATTAAATGACATCACGTTGAGATAAAACCTATTTATTGGATTCTTTTATAAGTCCCTTAGTGGCCTCCACACCTTCTTAACCCACTGAAGGTTTGAAATTAATATTATTTTTCCACGAAATATCACAATCCTCTTCTGAGGCCTTTTCAAAACTATCATAATAAATTTTTCCATAGTTCATTAATGTGAGATAGATAAACCCACTTTGACTTCTCATCAGACCATGGGGGTTTGACTTGAAGACGAGGAACCTACAATAAAATTTGAACCTCTTCCTGCACATGAGTTACACCGCTATGTATAGTCCACAACTGAAAATCATGTGTTCTGAATTTCTATGGGTGGCCAGTTTCAAGTCCTACACATCCACTATAATTTTATTACACATATATAACCATTAAATAATAACTTTCTCTTTTCATATATGTGGATCTACAAATTCTTGGTTGACATCTTCCTTAATAGACTAATCATCCACTGATATCGAATCAGTTCTACCATGTTATTCCATAACATCACCTTAAGGATGAATAAAATTTAAAACACCCTTTTATGAACCGTATTTAATACAAGGAACCATCTCATTATCCTACCCCACACCAGTTCAGGTACATTTTAGTCAGAAACTTACTTTTAACACAATTCACACACATTTCCAGCAACTGAATCTAACTCAGAAGCTATGTCTTCCCAAGACCACTTAACATGCTCAAATCTGTTCTCACCATTTATAGTAAAAATAATTTCACCAATATGAACATGATGTTGTGGAGTATCATGGTATCAATTTTCCATAACCACCTTCACTCACAAAAGAATATCGCAACACTTAAGTGTTCTTATCCCCAGGATGAGCATCAATGAAGTCCCCAATAGCAGCCCCTTTCTTCTACAAAATTCCATTCACAGCATCCATATAAGTAACAAAAAATTTATAGTTCTTATAAATTATATAAAATTTACCCTTTTCTTGTGCTCTAGAAGAGCATATGGGGCTTACAAACAAATTTTTGTTGTGCAAAATATCATGGCCAATTGTTCTTAATTTTATACCGAATTGATTTATCTTCTCCTAATAAATTTTAAAATCATATTCTTTATGATAGTCGTATAGAAATAATATATCAATAAGTGTATAACTCAGATCTTCTTCAACATGGAGTCGGGTGTTAAACCCAAACTGGCCCAATTCCATTTCTATATTCATCATAATAGAGATGCCTATAGAAAAAACTATATCATGAAGAATCTATGGATTCCCAAGGGTCCAGTTCAGACTATGAACCTAGAACCACATTTAAAAAAAATGAATTACATTCACGCAGCAGGTTGACCCTATGATCACAATCATGAAGATGAATATTCCAGTGATTATGCAACACTGAAAAATTTCCCATGCTTGTATCATTAGTTCATCATAGGAGAATATAATATGGTAGAAACCACAGTTTATGAAACACAATTCCAATTTGTGAAACATCAAATCTCTGAATGTCGTGTCACGAGATCACTGATTCTCAATGGAGAGGAATGCCTTGGAAGAATTTTGAAATAAATCACATAGTACATACCAATCACAACACTCTCTAAGATCATAGAATCATATTTTTCACATGGGATAAATCACATCGATGTTGAACCCCTCTGATGATAGAGTTCATGAAGATAGAGGAGGAGAAGGTATAATCTATACCGTGGAGTGGATCATCATCTTCCCCACATCACACAATCTTCCATCCATCCTTGTAGTCCATAGATTTGGGACATTCAAATATCTATTTAGGGAGTAAGACATTGTCCCCAAAATAATTGATTTAGGAAACCATTGGATAGAATCCCTAATGACTATTGAACCCTTGATAGAGATGCTCTCTCCCCGACGCCATCCTCCCGTGAAGAAATAATTAATTAAATATAAATTTTAACATGACCCATTTTATACCACTTGTTGTTTTTCAAAGAAGTGGAATAAAATATCGATCTTGATCACTACATGAAAATTTTCTCATCTGGTGGACCATCCACATATTGTACAAGAGCAAAAATCCATTACCATTGAATTGTTTTATTAAATGTTGAAAAACAAAGGTCACAAAGAACCAATAAAAGTTATATTAATCTTAAATTTATAATTAATTTAAATATATATAGATTATAAATTCTTCATTCTTGATATTATCATTCAATAAATATTTATATACAAGGATTTATCTTGTATTTTCACAATATTTTTTAATTTAGAATTAATTATTCTTCTTTCTAATTTAAGAAATATAGGTTGTTTTTATTGTTATGTTTTATTTTGGTCATTTTTATTATTTTTAGCTATTTTATATACTAATTTTAGTAATTTGATATTTTATTAGTATATTTTAATTTTATATTATGTAATTATATCTCTTTAAAATTATTATATTATTTTTATTTTTTATTAGTTTACAATAATTTTTTATTTTATTACCATTTAATATCTTAAAATATTTGTATTTTCTATTATTTTAATTAATATTATCTTTATTATTATTTTATTTAATTTTATTAGTAATTCATTTAATTTGTCCTTTTATAATTATATATTATTTGTCATGGTATATTATTTAAATATTATTATTATTATTATTAGTTTTTAATATTTTTTACATTATACAAACATTATTGATATTATTATTAGTATATATTATAAATGTTTTATATTTTATGTATTATTATTAATATATCTTATTATGTGTGTGTCTGTATGTTTCTAATATTTTCTAACATTGTTCATTATGTCATTAATTATAATCATCTTATTTATTAGTGTTATTATTTATTTCCAACAATTATAATTATTATTACTTCTATATGAATCTAACATTTTTTAATATTATAACATTTTTAACTTTATTTAGCTTATTTTCTGTTTTTATATTATTAAATTTAAGACCATTTTAATCTATCCTTATTTTTTATCAATTTTTTATATATTGTTAAATTGGGAATTTTAATAAGAGGCAATCCTATTTAAAAGGATCTCTTCTCTCTATTGGATAACATGACATACAACATCGAATGCAGAGGCCTCCCCTCCCCCTCCCCCACGACTTGCGACACCGTATGCGGAGGCCTTCACTCACCCTTCTCCTGCCTCCAGCGCACCTCATCCACTTCACCCCATATCTCTAACACACCATTCCCATCCCCCCATCATGTTGCCCCAATCTCTAGTACACCCCCATCCTATAGCCACTACCCATCCCCATCCTCCTCTAGAGAACCACCACACCTTACCAACATCTTCATTAATTAATAGGAAAGTTGTAGCAACACCATATTCATATATTTTCTCCTCCACTTTCACACACCAAACCAGGATGAACGGTCTCTACCTCCCCAGTGCATCCCATCATCCTCACCTGAGCTGAACACCATGACAAATCCCGCATTCTGGGTAGGTTCAAAGTAGTTGTGGCGAGAGTTGGAAAGTTTTTAAAGGTTTGATTTGATTAAGAATATCAACATTTCATGGTGAGGGAGAACACATATCCAATCATTTTTTTGACAAACATGATCGATATTTCAATTTTTTAATGAATTGATTGGTAGGGGTGATTATTTTTTTGTGATCCAAGGTAGTGTCTTATGATGGTCATCTCATTAAAATGAACATGGTGGCTTCTGTGACATATTTTCCATGTCATGTTTGTGCGATGGTAGGATAATTTTTTGGTGTATTTTTTCTGATAAATGTGATGGTGCATGGATACCCTTTACTTGTTTCCATGTTTTGTTCCCTATTGAATTTTTTGATCAATTTGATTTTTATTTTATTTGATCATATATCTGTTTGAATTAACTATCAATTTTATTATGCACATAATCTTTGGGGCTCATTCATGTGATACCTAATAAGTAATCACTGGCAGGAATTCATCAGAGAATTTATTCTCTGGAAGTTGATCTAAAAAATGAGATAATTTTAATTCTCATGCGAGTGAATTCCAAAAAAAATAAATTTAAAAGATGAAAAAATAATATTTTGTTTGAGATATACTTCAAACATTCATGATTTATACCAAATAAGTGATTTCATGTGAGAGAACCTAATGCAGATAGATACTTCAAAATTTTTAGATACATGTTCTGGTATTTCACTAAGTGATTTAGTGCTACAATGAAACAAAAATTACTCACCTGGCTAAATAATTAAATAACAGATAATTTGTGTGAAAATTGGAATATTGTTTGGAATTGGCGAACAAGACCTGGTGTTATTTTTATTAAATTTGTAATTGGTAATAATTAAATAAAAAAATATTCAGATGTAATAATTAAATAATTTTCATTGCACGCACCTAAACATACGTCATAACTCTAACACTTCTATTTATTCCAAGTGCTTCTGTATTTTAATATAGTTACCTTAGATAGATAATGTCATATTTAAATAATTTTTTTATAATATATCTTTTTTTATGATGTTTTTGTTATTAATCACTTTTAAAACTCACAATATGTTGGTGGTTCAACCCTACCCACTACATCTATAGTAGTTTTTAGGTCAATTAATTTTCAAATTTTTATGAGTTTCATGGGTGAAAAAGATATTGATCATCCAAAACCTCTTTTAGTTAACCTTCATTTCATTTATAGGATCCAAGATTATAATCTCTCCAGTAGTGATCCTCATTTACTTCTTTCATATAAAAACAACGATGATTAAATTGTTTATACTATCACGATGAATCTATCATATTGTGGAGTTCTTCGTGATTTTTATGATGATTTATTATGTCTTGAATAATAAGCCTTATAGTCTTGTTCTCTAGATGGTTGATAGAGGAGGATCTCTAGAGTATTATTTTGGTATTGAGAGAGATCTCTATGTGTCATTTTTTAAAACAATACTAAATTTCAATAATCCAATATAGAATAAATATAATCATCTATTAATATTGATATATTTAGAGTTAAAAATTATATAATTTCCCAGTGAACCTTAAATAATATAATGAACCTTATATTACCATGTTCATTGTAATATTAAAATTATTATTATTACTATTACTATAATTATTATCTAATAAAATTCACTTACTAGAAAAATGATCAATATTATTTTAGAATATAATAAATTAATGTCTATCACTGAACACAATCATTTTATTCTATTATTCATTGAGATTTCTATATAAATTTTATATATCCTCATAATAAATTATTACATTGCGTATAAGTATATTTTTAATATATACAATCAATAAAACTTAAAAATATTCCTCGAACATGAGAATAATATTTATTAAAATAATTAAATTCAAATAGATTTTAATTGAAAATTGCATAAAAATATAGGCTGTGAAATTCTAGTGTTCAATAACATTGGAATTAGGTGGTGTTTGAAAACCCCAAGTTTACTATCTAGTAATCATTCAAGGGACCCAAGATAAATGTGTTTATGTCAAAATATCAATAATAATATATGAGCACTCATTGTTTAATATACTAAAATTTTAATGATATCTCATAAAGAAGTTTGAATAGCCATTTAATCTACCTATATTAATGGTAAGTCATTCTATAACTATCTAAAATAAAATTATCATTAAACCATGAATATACAATATAATGTGATATTTTTATTTAATCCAAGTGTCTATATATCAACATATATGAATATAGAATGGAAAAATATTTTCTTGAAAAAATCATTAATAACATTTCATTCATGAAACACCCAAAACACCCATCATTTGCATGAAATATTTTCACCATGGTTTTCTGATGTACATCTATGTTTTAGAGTCAAGACATGCATTGGAAACCAAATGAGAATTGGTGTTTTGATGTTTTGTGTGTTTGATTCATTGGGAACCCTATCACTGTAAAACATGATGGGTTGTTGTGTAATATGTTGTGTTTCAATTTTCAAGTGTATTGAAGAAAGTTAATTTTTTTTCACTAAGTCAAAAACATCATTAGAGAGTGATGTTCGTGATTGAGGGAAATTATTAGATTTCATGAGCCAATTTGTGTGCTGATAATATCAATCATGATAATACTCAGAGTTGGTTTGAAGATATTGATGAAAGAGGAGAACCCTAAATTGGTTGCATCATGAAAATGTAGGTTGTATAGTTCCTATGTGATTATTGACGAGGTACTTCCAAAAAAGATTCCATTCAAATGTATGGAAGCTAGAGAACTTGTTTAGATGTTTTCTTGTAACAAGTTTCACTAGTTCACAATGTTTTCAAAATTTTTGGGATCTATAATATATAATATTGGAAAAGTTTTGAAAAAATGATTATTTTCTTGAAATTTTTTTTTAGTTCTACCATATAAAAATATATATATGTTTTAAAATTAAATAATGATTATAGTGTCGAAAAATAATTGGTATTTCATGAACATTTGTTATTTGAGTGATAAGGTTTTGAAAAATATTTTATGTTTCAAGACTATGACAATTTCATTAAATGTTTCATAAAGGATGTGAGTTTCACGAATATATTGATGAGTTTCATGAAATAGAATTGGTGAGTGGGAAAATTTCAAAAGGGCATGGAAAAGTCTATAAATTGGCAGCAACCTCCATTTTATATAGTTGTACTTTTTCAAGATCTAAAGGCTATGAAATCAAGAAATATTTTTGTGATGTTTTTTTTAAAGATTCATAAGAACATATAATACCTGAAGAAATGACTTTTTTCTATCTAAAAAACAGTGTCTGTGATGGTACATAATGATTCATGAAATATTATGAGTTTCATGAAAGACTATGAGTTTTGAGAAAGTGATATATTTTCTGAATTAGAGGACAATTCTACAATAGTGCTTTCAAGGTATCATGAAACCATTAAGTTTCATGATAAAAAAAATTATTAGAACATATTGTATACATTGGAAGAGGATATATTCCATGATGTGTAGTTCAATAAGGATGGAAAAGCTAAATTATTTGTGATGTTCACGACCATTTTTTGAAATATAATAGTGAAGAAAAGTAGACACTAATCAGTTCATCAACAATTATATGCTGATTATATATATTTAAATGGGATCCCAAAAACATTCCCTCCAAGAGTAGTGAGAAAAAACAACGGAAAATTTTAGTAACCCATGGATGTTAATGAACTAAACCCTGAATCTTTTAAATATAGTGAGCATGGCACTGAGTATAGCGACCCAAGCCTAACTTACATCGAAATTGCATTAATTTTTCATAATTCATAATACGTGAGACAAAAAGACACCCATATATGATAATAGTTTGGTTTCTTTTTAATCATGGGACATAATCTTCAAACTTGGTGAAATATCATCAACATCTTCCATAACAATTTTCCCATTTGTTCTCCTACTTAAAATCATACTTTACATCATTGAAAAAATAAAACCTAAAAAGGGTGAGATTAATTTTTAGTATGGGTAAAAATGGAAACATAATACAAACCATAATCATAATAATGTAAAAAACCTAATCTTAATGTGTAAATGTCAAAATATTGAGTCATGAAATAAATCATAGAAGTTCATAAGGAATAAATCATTATTGAATCATTATCCATGAAAAATTATTATTGGAATAAAACATGGAATTGAGGAAAAAATAATCACATAATATTATTTCAATATTTTCCATGTTATTTTTTCCATTACCATCATAGTTAGAAAATTCCATTACATAACCAGGTTTACATGTTGTTCTAGCCATACATTACTGAACCAGATTTACTTATAATTCATGCCCAGTATTACTAAACTATATTTTTTTGCTATTCTAGTCATGTCTATCTAATTATATATAAATATTTACCCAATTCATTATAGGGATAAATGGGTCACATCCATATCATAATTAAACTATTCTTAATTTTACAACAAGAACATATTTCATTCACTGTATCATACCAAAAAGTCCAGGGTCCGGTCAGATCCGTCCCTAAAAAATTTATTAAGAAAATGATAAGAGAGTCAGGCGTACAAGGGATTGTTACAAAGACGAGAGTATATTACACCACACATGTCCGCCTCCACCAGTGGAGCGCAGTATTCTGGTTCCGTGAAAGACCACATCATATTCTTCGCCATTATTGCTTTCTTTGCCAAAGCATCAGCAACTTGATTGGTTTCCCTATAAGCGTGTGATATTATCAGGCTGAGATCAGTATCCTTGTTGAGAAACAAAATCTAGTGAGGTAGAATTCTCCATGGAACATCTCGTGTTCTTGTTTTTAAGGCCTGCACTGCAGTTTGAGAATCTGATTCAATCCATAACAGACTCCATTTGAATTGAACAGCAAAATTGACCGCATGTATAATAGCCCACAGCTCAGCTTCATAGGCCACCCCTGTATCAGTGTAACAGTAAAAGCAACCCTTCACAAAACCACAACGTGTGCGGAAGACTCCACCACATCCAGATGGCCCTAGCGCACCAGCAGCAGCCCCATCTACATTTACCTTGATCCACGCACCTATCGGATGTATCCATCGGATGTATTTGAGAGTTTTGGGCCTTTGGGGGCGACCGGAAACACCTAGCATTCTGAGGACCTGCAGGTCAGATAAGATGTTATTCATCCCTCCAGTTTGCACCATAGATGTCGCATACACTTCTATATGCAGGGCAAGCATTCCTGTCTAGGCAGAAATCTGCTTGTTCTCAAACAGGATGGCATTGCGCGCATGCCAAACAGCCGCAAAAATTGCAGCACCAGCCACCAGCAGCAGATTCTGAATTTGCTCACTTCATCCAGCGTTGGACAGCCTTGAATGGATCTCATCAACCTGCATATGAGAGCACAAATCCAGCCCAAACAGAGAACCTGCATATGACCAAAGTTGGCGCACATATCAGCAGCCCACAAACAAGTGTTGCACATTTTCCTCTGCACACATACATAGATAGCAAGCTGAAGAAATCTGAATTCCATCCCGCTTGAGTTGATAATGTGTGGGAAGTCTATTTTTCCAGATTCTCCAAATTAAGATGAATCTGGATGGTTGGATACAGGGAGCCTGAAATGCTTTAATGCATCTCGGAGTGTGAGAAGAGTTCCCACATTCCATCCTATAAAATTCCTTGATGTTGAAGCACCCATTCCTATTCGGCTTCCATATCAGAGTGTCATGATCCATGAATGTGTAATTCTGAATTTTAATTCTAATTTGAGGGGGCAGAAGGCTTTCAAATCTTTTCCATTGTGTTCTGAAATCAGCAATGGGCATATTCCTTACTTCTGAGTGAGTTCTCATGATGTCGTGCAGTGGCCTATCAAGCCAAGTGATATTCCAGCAGTTGAGGTTGGAGTTCTCACACACCAGCCACATTGTGTCATTCATGATTTTATTGAAGGAATGTCTAAGCGAAGCCCACACGGATGACCCAAGATAATGTCTGTACCCATTCAACAACCTTTCCTTGAATCGTTTGACCAAAAAAGCATTATAAGCATCATTGGAGATCAGCCTCCATGTGAATTTCCCAATGAGACCATCATTAAATATCTTTAGGTCCTTGACTACAAGGCCTCCAAGATCATCTGGTTTGATACACTCTTTCCAGGCAACTGTTACCAATTTCCTTTCATGGGCAGAACCAGTCCATAAGAAATTCCTTATCATACACTGCAACTCCTTGATGTGGCCCATAGGCCACCTATAAAACGAGAAGTAGTACACAAACATTGATGTGATCACAGAGTTAATGAGGCACACTCTTCCAGCCAGGGACATCGCCTTCCCTGTCTAGATAGCAAGTTGATTGACAATCCTAGAATAGATACCTTCCTGATAATTCCATTTATCTTTCCCCCAGAAGAGAGGAACACCAAGGTACTGGAAAGGAAGGGTCCCTTTTTTCACCCCAAGCCCTCGGATGATTCTATTTTGCTTTCCAACCATAATTCCATTACCAAAAACAATGAAGGACTTATTCCAACTAATCGCCTATCCAGCCACCTCTTCATAATGTGCAAACAACACCTGGATAGAGGAGATTGTTCTCCTAGAAGCTCGCCCAAACAGAAGTATATCATCAGCATAGAGAAAATGTGAGGGATAAAAATCCTTCTTCCCGGCCCTAATTTTCTTATAAAAGCCAAACTGAACAAGAACATTGATGCACCTACTCAAATAGTCTTCTGTAATGGCAAATAACAAACCTGAGAGCATATCCCCTTGCCTCACACCTCTAGTGCATGGGAAAAATCCTCTAGGTGCCCCATTGATATGAATGGACAGCCTTGATGAGCTAAGGATGGTACTAATCAACTTCATAAAACCATTCCAGAAGCCATACCTTTTGAGTACATTGAAAAGAAAGATCCATCTTAGAGTGTCAAAAGCCTTAGATATGTCTATATTGAGCACAAAGTTCCCATCTCTAACTTTCCTCCTCATCAAGTTAACACTTTATGAGGCAACAAAAAGACAAGTTTGAATATTGCGTCCAGCGTCAAATCCAAATTGATTTTGAGTAATCATGTCACTATCCAACGGTCCCATCCTATTCATAATAATCTTACTGATAACCTTAGGGATTGTATTCCCAAGCACAACAGGCCTGAAGTCTTTAATGTCAACCGCATTTTCCTTCTTGGGTATCAGTGCAATAAAACATGAAATCATCCCATAAGGCATATAGTAATATTTGAAGAACTCCTTGATTGCTCGTGTGATATCATCCTGCAATACATCCCAGTAATACATTAAGAATTTGTTAGTGAACCCATCTGGACCAGGAACTGTAGACGCCGGAAAAGTCCGTTGTTCCCAAACGAAGCTCCGGATGCGGAAAGCGAAGTGATATTTGGGGTCAGAGGCACGTTCCGGAGGGCTCAGAGGACTTGCACGAAATTTCAGAGGTTCGCGCGCAAAGTTGAGCCGCGGCGCGCAATCCTCCCGGGATGCGCGCAATGCGCTCGGCCGGCGCGCTATTTTGCGCGCCCGTGGCCTGCGCGGCTCCCTTGCGCGCCGGGTCCTGATTTTGCGCCCGCGAAGGGAATTCCGCGCCCGAGACCGGATTCCGCGCCCAGGTTTGCCTATAAATATAAGGCGACCCCTGACGTTTTGAAGGTTGCCAGAATCCGAAGCGTCGCTCGTTCGCGCAATCCGACCCCTTCCGCACGCAATGCCGATCTTCAGGTAACCTCCTTTCTTTCGCGCAATAGTGCCTTGGGGTCCGCCTTCGCGCGCAATCCCCTTGGCTCCTTTCCTTTGAATAAATTTCAACCCGAAGACCTTTGCGCGCAAAAGAAGCCTCTTGCGCGCAATTGCCCCTCGGGTGCGCGCAATCCAGCCCGATTGCGCGCACCCCCCATTTTCAAAGTGGTCATTCGTTAGAGAATGAGCCGTTGCCCCCGCGTGCTACCCGAAGCCCGGTGCGCGCAATATCAATCATCCGCCCGCGAAGTGCTGGCCCGATTGCGCGCCAGCCCGCCATTTTGCGCACCGACCCGCGGGTATTGCGCGCAAAGCTCCTCTTTTGCGCGCAATCCGCCAGGGTCGCCCCCCTTGACCCCCTGAGGGTACCCACCTGCGTGGCGCCCGATGATCCTCATCCTGGGTGCCCGCACCGTGCGTTGTCTTCTCGTGCGGCCCTCCAGGCTCGCGCGAAGTGACACGGACCCATCGTCCGGCAACCTATGCCCAGCATGACGTTAAACTGCACATTCGTCCCGCAAGACGTTAAACTGCGCATACGTCCAGCATGACGTTAAACTGCATATTCGTCCAAGCTACAAGACGTTAAACTGTACAGCATTCGTCCTGGATGACGTTAAGCTGCACATTTGTCCAACATGACGTTAAACTGTACCTCGTCCGCGCGGCAAGACGTTAAACTGCCAAGCATCTACGTCCAAGCTGCACGACGCTAAACTGCCTAGCCCACTTCGTCCGCGCCGCAAGACGTTAAACTGCCAAGCACCTTCGTCCTCAACACATGACGTTAAACTGTACTTCGTCCGGCAAGACGTTAAACCGTCCGCTTCGTCCTCAACACACGACGTTAAACTGTACTTCGTCCGGCAAGACGTTAAACCGACCGCATCACCTGATCTCGTGCCTCGCACGCAGGGTCTCCCCCGGTTTGGATGTGGCCCCCACCCGCTCGTCTCTGCAGGGATGTCGGGATTGTCCCTCTTTTGGGACGATTTAATGGGAGCGGCTTTTCCCTACGGGGGCAGGGTATTACAAACCCCTAGATTCTCGTGGGAGGATGCACATGTGTATCTCCATTGCGCCTCCCCACTGTCGAAGCCAGTAGAGGGTGTGACTGGGATCGAGGTGTCTTCTGCTTTCGGTCCAAGTCCCTTCCAACTGAGTTTTGCCGCATCCGGGCTGCCTCAAGTGCGTAAGTCCTGACAGAATGAACTACGTGGACTTTGATCCCTGTCTTCTAAACAGGGTACGTAGGAAGCCTCCTTGAGGTCCAAGCCCGCCACCTGGTCGTCTCGGTCGTATTTACGTCGGTTCGTCCATTAGTGGACCCCTCTAGGGTTCACGCTTGCGTCGATTCACCTGTGAATTCGCCCCTGTGGGAGACCGCCCGTGTGTATCTCCACTGTGCCTCCCCACAGCCCCTTTTTCCATTTCTCCTTTTATCGTCCAGCATGACGTGAAACTGTGATCCACCCGGCCGTTCCATCCCCCTCTGTGCGAGGTGGTTCGATTCAATCCTCCGCCCGGCGGCCTCGACCTCTTCGTGAGTCGGCTTGCCGACGTCCAGCATGACGTTAAACTGTATACCCGAACTACGTTGACTTTGATCCGTGATAACGCGCGGTACGTAGGAAGCCCCTACGGGGTCCAAGCTCTTCACCCCATCATCCATCCTGATCCTTACCCGGGCCGCCACGTCCCGGTGGGGGTCATGCCACTTCACTCCACTCCACGTTACTTGGGAAGCCGCCCATGCGCTGGCCCCAGCGTCGGAGGTTCCCCGCAAGGGGTTCTGTCATCTGATCCACTTTTCGTGTTGATCGGTCCGATGCCGTCCCCGCTGGACGTTAAACTCGCGGCATACCCCGTGTTAAACATGGGAAGCTGAGGAAAACCTCAGGTGACACAGTTCCCCGCACCCAGTACGGGATGCCTCAGGCCATCATGCCTTCAAGAAGCCCTATTAGGGACGGAAGACAGACGTGCAGAGCCGCAGTGTTACGACACGCCCCCAGCACCCAGAGCCACCCGGCCTTCTCACCGCAGGTTGCTGCCCGACCAGACTCCTTGGAGCGTCCGGGCGGAAGCAGCGTAATTAACCGGTGTCCATGAAGATATGGCGCCAGGAACGAGATTCACGAACATTCTTAAGTCTATGAGGGAGACCCGGATTAGGCGACGAGTTCCGAGGAGACGTCCAAGGAAGGAGGAGCCGACATCCCATCATCCCGGTTTCGATCAAGGAGCAGACTCCCCTGAATAAGGGACGGATGCCGCCCGCCCTTGGAAAGCGGGACTGCGGGACCACAAGCCGCGCGCCCATCCCCTCGGGTTGACGGGTGCACGCGCGAACGCGTCCTGGCGGAACAGCGTAACCCGACGTACATCCGCACCGAAACAGAAAAATGGTGAACCCGACGTGAATCTCTTCTCCTCGATACGAAGACCGATGGCTTTCAGGGGTGTTGGAAGACCGGCATGTTGCCCGGCCAAGCATTCAGTCTTACCCGCCAGGGGCTGGGGAAGTGAAATCAGGCACTCCATCTCGCAACGTCGAGGGCCTGGGTTCCCCCCACGGAAGGCGTCGTGGCGCTAATGGTTGGTTGTCGATTCCTTTTTCCTGTCAGTGTTAATGGGTCCTTCTCCCTGCTTTCAGAAATCAGGTCGCCCGATCCAGTGCCCGATCGCCACCCGCCCACTGGCGCAGGGATAGGGGAAACACCGACGCGGCTACTCCGCGCGGTCCTGCCCGTTCCACAGTCGTCCCAGCAGCCGCAATTGCGGGACGACCACGCCCTCTCTCCCCCTCGGAGGTCATCCAGAGAAGGGTGATCAACACCATGATGCGGAGATATGAGGATGAGGGAGTCATCCCCACTAGGGAAATGGCTCGCCTAGACCTTGAGGAGGCTGCACCTCGCCACCACCGCCGCCCCCGAGGGCCGCGCAGGGAGGCACCGCTGCCTACCTCAACGTCCAATCGCTTCGGGAGCTTATCCCCGGAGCGCTCTGAAAGTTACCTTCCCTATGCGGATGAGGTGGAAGATGCCCGGGATCACCCTATCCGGGATTCGCTCCAGGGATCTACGGTACGGACTCCCGCCAGGCCACGGCGACACCGCCGCCAGGCCTCTCCAGTCGAAGAGCGGGCTCTCCACCTGCCCGCGCCGCTCATTCCGACTCGCCTGTCCCGACGCCAACGTCGGGCACGAGCGGAAGAGGATGCCCACCTTGGGGCTCTAGCAACAGCGGCCGCATTGGCCCAAGCCACTACTGGCTCCAGTCGCCAGGCCTCTGCGCATCCTGAGCAGGGGAACTCCTATGCCCGACCTGGATCGAGGCCCCGACCGCCCCAAAGGCAGGTTGGGTCGACTCTCCCGGTTGCTGGTACAGGCAGTAGCCGCCGCGGACCACCTCGCGGTAGCGCTATTCACTGGCAGGATCTACTCCGTGTGGCCGATCCAGGAGGCATGGGTCATCCCACCTTCCGATCTCGGCCCGGAGGCCTGCCCGGAATCATCTCTCCCCGCGTCCCCTTTGATATCTGTCCCGGTGCCCCTCGCACCTTGGTTTCCAGTCCTCTTGGCCCCAGCACCAGTGCGGCCAAAGGGCACCAGGACAGAGATCAGCCCTGCCCCGAAGAACCACCCAGGGGTAGGAAGGAAAGGCGTCGACGCCGAGGGAAGAATGTTACGGAATTCCAGACAGAGATCCGACCGGTTTGCTTCTCTGATTCAGAGGCAGAGTACGATTCGGCGACAGAGCCCTTTCCCCAACCCCGCCAGCCAAGGGCAGGGGTAGGAATGCGGCACGTCAGCCTCGTGCTCCCCGAGAGCGAGATCGATGTGATCCCCGTTTCTCTCCGAAGGTATATCTGGAGTAACGAGGGCCTGGTATACCCCCAAGGATCAAGCTTTCGGTTGGTACCGGCCCCTCCAGAAGTGCCTTCCGTCTCGATCGGAGAAGCCGGAGACTTTTTCTGGGGACCGACGGTCGAACCACGATCTGGTGCACCCTCGGCGAGCACCGATGCTACGGCAGGATGTTCGCTCGCCGGCCCGTCCTATCGTGATGTGGTAGCCAGGGCACCGCCACCCTCAGAGGCCGGCCCGGGATATGGAGGCCAATCGGCCTGTTCGCCGTATTCACCGCCGGCCAGCCCGTCAGCCCGGCGGCCCGCCTCGGCACCACTACCAGTTCCCCGTCCGTTCCCAGCCATGGAAGAGGACCAAGGAGATCTGGGTCCCGAGTTTGAGTCGTGGAGCTTCTGGGCCGTCCTTGCAGAGGGCCACTTCCCTGAGAAGTTTTGGCCAGTCGCAGGACCGGGCTTTGATGCACCCGAATCGCTCACCCCGGATGAGTTCGAATGCTTCCGCCGAACTCTCCGGGAGACTCGCTCCTGTCTTCACCGCCTACAAATGCCATACCCCGGGAGTCAAGTGCACCTGGAGGATATTGGTGAGCAGTGCCGTCAAATTGACCTGGCCATGCTCCCCGCGGTTCGGCACCCCGGGTCATTTGAGCACCACGAGGCCCTCCAACAACGATGCGTTGAGTGTTTTCAAGTACTCCGCAAAGTTATCGAGGAAGCCACTCCCCACGTGTATATCCGTGGATGGGGGCAGTACGCTTCCCTACGCTTCAGTGTGATCCGCCGACAGCCCGATTCGCTGGGTGGCCCTGAGGGTATATCCCCAGGGACAGGAACGGTCAATATGGCTGACCTGTCGGGAGAGGGGAACGACTTGGAACTTCTCGATGGGGGCTTTCCCCCCGAAGACAATCCGTCGTTAGATCCATCGGTGAGAGTTACTCGTCATCAGAGGAACCTCCTGGGGCTCCCCGCACCCACTGAAGCACTGACGTTGAGCCGAAACGTCATCAAAGGAAAAGAGCACAGCGAGGCTATAAGGCCCGCCGACCCATCTGCCTCCATGCAGAGGGCAGAGGAGGATCCCGAGAAGGCTACGCTACGTCAGCAGCTCTCCGAACAGAAGAAGCTGGTTGACCAGCTCCTCGCCGAGCGCGCTGCAGAACGGCGGCCTGACTACGGTGATCCCAGGCCAGGACAGTAGGGACCGGAACAACCGCTCCTCGATGAGACTCTCCCGGGCAACCGTGATTACGCCGTGTTCGCCGACAGGAGAGAGGCCATTACCTATGGCAAGAGGGCGCGGTATGTTTCGCCACACCCTCCCGAGCGGCGTGACTACCTGAGAGACCCCGCTCGGATTCCTCCCGCTGCCCCAAGGGCCGCTCCGCCCGCCATCCCACGAGCTGCCGAGTTCGACGACCCGGTCGACGACCTGATTGAAGGGCCATGCAATGCGCTCGTGGTTAGAGATCCCCGCCAGGACTGGAACCCATGTCCGGACGATCCGATGGCGGCACTCATTGCCCGCTTGGAAGCTTTGGAGACTCGGCAGGTGGCGATCCCACCGGACGGCAAGCCCTACCCAGCATGGGTGGATGACATGCCGGCACCTCCGGGATTCGGGAATCCCACTTTCTCCCCCTTCAACGGAACTGGAGATCCGCCACAGCATTTATCCCACTTAAACTCGAGGTGCGGGCCTATGTTGGGGACTCCGGCGCAGCAGGAGGCCGCTAAGCTTCGCTGCTTTGTTCAGACACTGGAAGGGCCAGCATTTGTCTGGTACAGCCAGCTCCCCGTCGGGTCGGTAACCAGCTGGGAGGACCTCCGTAGATAGTTCCTCTACCAGTTCAGTTCCACGACCCAGTAGACAAGTATCGCATACCTCTTCAAGTGCAAGCAGAGGCCTGATGAGCGAGTCGCGGACTTCGTTGCCCGATGGAAGGGTCTCACGTATTCCCTTGACATGCCATTAACTCAGGAGCAGTTGCTGACAATGTGCGTCGGGAACGTCAAGACCGAGCTGGTCCCTTCCCTGATCACTCAGAATTACCCCGGAGGGTTCAGGGACTTCTCAGACAAAGCTCAACGTCTTGAAGAAGCCCTGCAACAGGCCATCCAGGCACACCCGCTGCCTCCTATGATTCCTGCAAGGAGAGTCAGCAGGGCTGAGCCCGCTGCTGTTGCCCAGATAGAGGCCCCCAGGCCGTTGGAGTTGCTGCCGGCGAGGCCAGCTCCACAGCCTCACAGGAATCCGCCTCCACGGGCTCAGTTCCCAGCCCAGCAGCGGCAGCCCCAGAACCGGCCGGCCCCTCCGCGTAATGTACCGCCACAACCCAGGCGAGATAATCAGGGTCCACCTCCTCGGCCGGCCCCTCCAGCCCCTCGTCAAGACCACACTCCCAGGGGCCCGCGACACCTGAATTACTCATTCCACGAGGATCAGGTCCCCGGTTATTTCCGGAGCACCCTGGAGCAGAGGATTGTGCGACTGCCTGAGTGTTGGAGGCCAGAGGAGGCGCATCTTACGAATAACCCCCGCTACTGCCCCTATCATCGAGACCTGGGGCACACCATCCAGCGGTGCTATGTGTTTAAGGATTGGCTCCAAGACCAGATTAACAACAATGTAATCAGGTTGGGCCCAGCTCCAGCACAAGTGGCGGGCGTGTTCGTGGGATCAGATGACGATAGTGGCAACGAGGACGAATGGCAGCTGGTCTCCGACCGCGGATCCCAGAAGTACAATAACTGGATGGCCCGCAAGACGACCATTCGCGCCCATGGAATCATCAGTGCGCGCTTGAATCAGCCTGAGCCCCCAGAATCTGCGGGTGCTGCTTCGGCATCGTCGTCCCATCCTGCCTCTTCCAAAAGGAGAAAACGGCGGCAGCGCAAGAAGGAAGAGCGCGACCCGCCGGTTCCACCACTATCCCGCACTCTCGGCGATTTCATGCCCCCGGAGATTGGGGTCCCTCCTCGGATACGCCCGGTGATGGATGATTCGTCCGATGACGGTTTTGGGTACGCTTCGGTTAATACCGTCGAGCTGGTAAATCCCTTTTCAGTTCCCGACGTTGAAGAACACCAGGTGGACCTCTCTAGTGTCCCTGGTCATCGCTACCGTCGGAAGAGCCGTAGCAGCAGGAGTCGCCGGGGCACAGCCGTTGGTACCTCCAGCCAGGCCGTGCACGCCACTGAGACTAGGCAGCAGGCTCAAAACGGAGCTCAGCGCGCGCAGCCCCCCCATCCGGGGATGACGGATTCGCCTCCGCCACTGTTTGTGGTGTGGGACCAGGCAGAACCGCCTCAGCCGCGTCGTGACCAGCTCCGCCCTGCCACGAGTCCATCCCTGCCTCCTGACTCCAGTACGGTGACCATTTCCTGGACTGCGACCAGTGAACAGCGAGATGCGCCAAGTACCAGTCGGCCTCCGATCCAACCGGCAAGGCCCGTCATGCCGCCAACCGCAGAGCAACCTCCTGCAACCAGGGGCTCGCGCTTGGCCAAAAAGTATGATGTCCTGAAGCACTTGGCCGACATCCCAGCAAGGCTCTCCATCCTTGAGGCTCTGCGCATGTCATCTGAGATGCGCGAGGCACTCGCTGAAGCCCTGAAAAGCCCCCACCAGTTTGAGACAGAGGTTGCGGCTGCAGAGGCCTTTCACGCCGAAACGATCGAGGACGCCGAATGTCAGGCAGTTATCTCGTTCTCTGGTAAGGATGAAGACCCTCCTATACAGGGACACATTCGTCCGCTGTATGTCACTGGCCAGTTCAATGGCCTTGAAGTCCAGCGCTGTCTTGTCGACACGGGGTCCGGGATTAACCTGATTCCAACTCGGACGCTCCGGAGATTGGGGTTGTCTGAGGATGACTTGATTCCCTCCGACCTCAGGATCCAGGGGTACGACCGCACCGAGCAAACCCTGGTCGACAAGATACGTTTGAAGACCCAGTTCGGTGACTTGGTTGCCAACACCGAATTCATGGTAGTCTCTCAGGACACTGCGTATAACGCATTGATGGGCAGTCCATGGCTTCACCTTCACGCGGCGGTTCCCTCATTATACCACCAATGCCTCAAATACTCCCTTAATGGTCGAGTAGGCGTGCTTCAAGGAGATGCCTCTCCTTTTGCCTCGTGTGAATCCCGCTATCTGGATGCGGACTATTACAAGAGCAAGGATAAGCAGATCCTGGCAGGTGAGGTTGAGCATGTCGCTGTTGCAAGTGATCCCTGGGCAAGTCTGGATGACGCTTACGTCCTCCCGATTCACCGGTTGGACGTCGCCATGGTCTTGACGGTCCGCGAGTCTCCTGATGAGATGGCCGCGACCGCCCGCGCCAGCACCAGTGGCCCAGTAGGATCTGGTAGCCCCAATGCAGTTTCCAACGCAGTCTCTCCCGTGGACGATCCCTCCCCGAGTGGAGAGGATATGGAAGACGCACCCCCAGCCTTTGAGGAGGGCGTCCCCGCCACGGTCGATGAGTTAATACAGGTGAACCTTTTAACCGAGGTCGATCCAAGACCCACATTGGTTAGTGCCGCCATGCCCTCTGAGGAGCGGCAACAGTACGTTGACTTTCTCAGGCAGCATCGTGATGTGTTCGCTTGGAGCTATGACGAGATGCCGGGGCTAGATCCTCATGTAGCCGTCCACCGCCTTGGTCTCCCGGCGAACCATCGCGGGTTCAAGCAGCCTCCCAGGAAGATGCACCCATCCCATGGTGCCATGGTTGAGGCCGAAGTTGACAAGCTTATCAAAGCCAACTTCGTGAGGGAAGTTCAGTACCCCAAATGGCTGGCCAACATTGTGCCGGTCAAGAAGATGAACGGGCAGATTAGAGTCTGCATCGACTTCCGCGATCTCAACCGCCACTGTCCGAAGGATGATTTTCCCCTTCCAGTGACAGAGCTGTTGATTGACGCCACGGCAGGGTTCCATGCCCTCTCCTTCATGGATGGATACTCCGGATACAACCAAATTCGGATGGCCCCTGAGGATGAGGAGTTCACTGCCTTCAGGGCCCCCCAAGGTACCTTTTGCTACCGGGTCATGCCCTTCGGCCTGAAGAATGCAGGTGCCACCTATCAACGGGCGATGCACCGCATATTCAAGCCAATCCTCAGCACACTGGTGGAATTCTACGTCGACGACTTGGTTGTCAAATCGCGCCAGCGTCAGGACCATCTCAAAGATCTTGAGAAAGTGTTCAGCTTCCTCCGGTCTCGCTGCCTGAAGATGAACCTGTTGAAGTGTGCCTTTGGGGTCACCTCCGGAAAGTTCCTTGGATTTGTGGTAAGATACCGGGGTATTGAGATCGACCCAGAGAAAATCAGGGCGATTAGCCAGATGCCTCCCCCAGGTACCGTCCGGGAACTGCAAGGGTTCCAAGGCCACTTAGCCTATATACGCCGATTCATCGCGAATCTGGCCGGCAAGTGTAAGCCCTTTTCTCGGCTCATGAAGAAAGGTGCCACCTATGTATGGGATAAAGAGTGTCAGGCCGCTTTCGAGGAAATCAAGCAGTACCTTCTTCAACCTCCGGTTCTGATGCCGCATGTATCCGGAAAGCCGCTGGTCCTCTATGTGACCGCCCTGGAACGGTCCCTGGGTGCCCTTCTCGCCAAGAAGAACAACGAGGGAACGGAGAATAGCCTCTATTACCTCAGTCGCATGCTCCTCGATGCGGAAGTTAGGTATTCCCCCATCGAGAAGAGCTGCCTGGCGCTCGTATTTGCCGTACAGAAATTACGGCACTACTTGCAGCACCATGAGGTACAGTTGGTTTCTCGGGTAGACCCGTTGAAATATATCCTGAGCCGGCCTATGTTGACTGGCCGCCTAGCGCGGTGGGCTGTGATTCTCCAGCAGTTCGACATCAGGTATGTGTCTCAGAAGGCCATCAAAGGGCAAGCATTGGCAGACTTTCTGGCAGCTCACCCGACCTCCGCGGATCAGCCGCTGGATCTAGGCTTTCCTGATGAGACCATTCTCTCGGTTGATCGAGCCGATCCATGCTGGCAGATGCACTTTGACGGTGCCTCCCGGAGCCCCACCGGTAGAAGACTCGATAATCCTAAGCTCAACAGAGTGGGCTTGGGCATCGTCTTCATTACCCCGGAGCGAGCTGTGCTGCCATACTCGTTCCTGTTGTCAGAGGGTTGTACCAACAATGAGGTGGAATACCATGCCCTCATCACCGGCCTCGAGTTGGCTCTCGAGATCGACGTGCCCCGTCTGTGCGTGAAAGGGGACTCCGAGCTGGTCATTAAGCAGATCAATGGCGACTACGTTTTCAGGAAGCCGGAACTTGTGCCATTGTTGGAGTGCAACCTCCTTCTGATGGCCCGGTTCCCTTCTCGGCCGGAAATTGTCCATGTTCCCCGGTCGCAGAACGGTCGAGCAGATGCTTTGGCCAGCCTTGCTGCGTCACTTGCGGAGCCTGAACAGGCCAACCTGATCGTCCGTGTGACGCGTCGCAGGCTCATCGCTCCTGTTATCCCGGAAGAAGATCGCGGCCCGTTGGTAAGTAATCTCACCACGGTTGCCCCTATGCCCGGAGCCCCGAGTACCCCAGATATGACAGTCGGATCAGCCCCTGATTGGAGGACGCCTTTGGGTGAGTACCTCCAACATGGCATTCTTCCATCGGATCGGGCCGAGCGCGAGTGAGTTCGACGCCGCGCATCGCAGTTCGTCCTCCAGAGCAGTCCCGTCCTGGATCAGATCCTCTACAAACGCGGATTTGATGGTGTTCTCCTCCGTTGCCTTCAGGGAGTTGAGATCCCACGAGTCATGCAAGAGGTTCATGCTGGTTCGTGTGGCGCCCACCAGACTGGACCGAAGCTGTCCCACCAGATTCGGAGGTTGGGATACTTCTGGCCCTCTATGATCCATGACTGCATCGAGTATGCCAGGAGGTTCCATGCGTGCCAGGTTCATGCGAACTTTGTGCATCGGCCGCCGGAGCCTCTCCATACCACAAGGTATTCCTGGCCCTTTGCAGTCTCGGGACTGGACGTTGTGGGACCTTACCCGCCGGCGACAGCTCGCCAGTGCCGGTTCATTCTGACCGCCACGGACTTCTTCTCCAAATGGGCAGAAGCGATTCCGCTCAGAGAGGTCAAATCCTGTTCGATCGCTGACTTCGTGACCTCCAACATCATCTATCAATTTGGAGTGCCTCACACTATCCTCACGGATAACGGAACCAATTTCCGAGCAGCCGAGTTGAAGAAGTTGTACGCCAAGTATAACATTCGCTCGAACCATACATCTCGCTATCATGCGCAGGCGAATGGACAGATCGAGGCGTTTAACAAAACCCTCTCTAACATTCTGCAAAAGATGGTTGGTCAGAACAAGAAGAGTTGGCCGGACAAGCTCCCCAACGCCCTCTGGGCTTATCGGACGACGACTCGCAATTCCACCCAGATGACCCATTATTCCCTGGTGTATGGAGCTGAGGCCGTCCTGCCCATCGAGATCCAGTTGCCGTCCTTGCGCACTGCGGTCTACGACCAGCAAGCGCCGGACAGAGTTGCTGAAGCCCGTCTAGTCGAGTTGGAAGCACTGGATGAGAATAGACTTCGCGCTTTGCACAACTTGGAGAGGCATCAAAGCGGAATGGCTCGAGCTTTCAATAAGAAGGTTTGCCTCCGCTCCTTCCTACAGGGCGATCTAGTGCTAGCCCTAAGAGCGCCGATGATCCCCGGTAGGAAGCCGCCCAAGATGGAGCCCATGTGGGAGGGACCTTTTGTTGTCCACAAGGTCTATCCCAATGGCACGTACTCCCTAGCGACTATGGATGGTGAGCGTGTCACTCCTCCCACCAACGCTAGGTTCCTCAAGCAGTACTTTGTCTGAGTGTGCCCACGTCCTGCACGACGTTAAACTGCATTCGTCCGAGCTACAAGACGTTAAACTGTTCAGCATTCGTCCTGCATGACGTTAAACTGCCCCTCAAGAACTACGTGCGTCTTGATTCCCATCCTTATGGGATACGTAGGACCGCCTGAACATTCATGTTTCAGGCCCAGCCCCATCCTTTGGGAATTTCCATCCCATCCCGGGCCCTTGGTCCAGTTGCCTCTGGGTATGTGGCGTATGGTGTGAGCGCGGGGGATTATGTCCTCATTCGCGTAGGTTTTCTCGCCACGCTGTACGCCCCCCCACGTTTGGGGATGCCTTCTGCTCCCCCCTTCTTTTTCTCTCATCGTCCTGCATGACGTTAAACTGCCTTTCAAGAACTACGTATGGCTTGATTCCCATCATTATGGGATACGTAGGACCGCCTGAACATTCATGTTTCAGGCCCAGCCCCATTTCCCAGGAATCTCTATCCCGCGTTGGGCCTCTGGCCCAAGTTCCCCTCCTTTTTGTGCGAGGCGTATCGCGCGCGTGGGGGATTATGTCCTCATTCGCGTTGGTCTACTGGCCGCGCCGTACGCCTCCCCCGTGTGTGGGACTACCTCACACCCCTCATCGTCCTGCATGACGTTAAACTGCCTCTCTAGAACTACGTATGGCTTGATTCCCATCCTTATGGGATACGTAGGACCGCCTGGACGCCTGTGTTTCAGGTCCAGCCCCGTCTCCTGGTTGATCACGGGGATCTGCCCTCTTTTGGTTGCTCTCAGGGTGAGTCCTCCGACCCTTTCCGGAGATCTGTTAACATGTTTTGGGTACTTCGTTCTATGACTCGAAGTGTCAGATTCAATCCCGACAAGTCCTGTGTTGCTTGTCAGGCCTCGCGCTTCCTCTTGTTCGAGCCTTCACTCAAAGGGATCCTCGTTAGCGGTTTGGGTACGATGCCTCAGTGCTCTCCTACCGCTCCGGGTCGATTTACTGGCGAGTCCTGGGCCACAAATCGATATGAATCCTGCGATTGAGCGGTTGATGCTCGTTTGCTTGCCCCGTCTTAGGCTGACGCGATCGGATGTTGTGTTGCGAATATGGTCAGCAACGTCCTTGATCGCCATGTCGGCTCTTTCAGGCTCTGAACATTGGATTGCGCAGTCCTCATCACACTCCGCCTTTATGCGTTGTAGTGGAATCTCGACACTCTCTTCATACTGACCTCCAGTACACCTCTACACGTTAGGCAGACCAACCAGGGTAATGATGTCGTTCGAGGCTCCCATGATCTGAGCACCAAGGATATATGCGGATGTCCTCCCTAAGGGCCGTGCGTAGCTGGACCCTCGTCCCCATAAGGAGGAGGGAGTCGCCCGAACAATCGCGTTCTGGGCCCAGTATATCTGGAGGCTAGCATCTCTGCCCCTCGGGTGATGGACATACGCAGACCCCTATCCCAAGACTCTTCTCCTGGAATCGTGCGTGACCGCAGGGCTGGGTATGTTCCCACCTCCGCCGTGTCCGCCGTACCGCAATAAGCGGATTCCTCCATGGTCCGAACCACACGACCTTAAACTGTGTTGTCTGGTCCTACCACACGACCGTAAACTGTGATCGTCTTGGCCGCCCGACGAGAAACGGCACTGCATCGTGATGTTCTCCTCGGGGGACACTCATGTTGGGCGCTGGTTAATAACCACGCCATTCATCAATGCCTTCCGTGGCTTGATTATTGTGGCGACGCCAGAGATTTCTCAGTCACAGGCATGTCGCCGCACAAGAAAAACCATTCATCTTTAAGGACAAACAAGAAATATCAAATGCCGCTCCTTCTGTGTGCGAGGGTCAGACCCGCACTCTTCTCCGCGCTGGTGCCCGATTGTGTTGCGCCGCGCTTCAAGAACTACGTGCGGCTTGATTCCCATCCTTATGGGATACGTAGGAACGCCCGGATGTTTGAAACTTCGGGTCCATCCCCCCACCTCTTAGAGATTCCCCCTTCTCTGGGGAATCCGCCGCCTTCAGGTCACCCTCAAGGCGTGTTCCCCGACCCCTTTCCGTGGCCCACCGGTGTCAAGAGTACTCTGGTTTATTGCCAGGAGAGTCAGGTTCAGCTTGGTCAGGTTTCCTCCACTTTTCAGGCTTCGTGCTCCCTTTCATTCGGACCCATCGTCTACGCCCTGGGTGGAGCCCCCGTGAACGGTTCGGACACAATGCCTCAGTGCTCTCCCACCGACTCGGGCCGGTACCCCCAATGGCCTCGGGCAGCAAATCGATATGAATCCTGCGATTGAGCGGTCGATGCTCGTTTGCTGCCTCATTCCACCAACGGTTAGTGCGATATTGATGCTGCTTTTCCGCCACGGTCGGCAGTACTCCCATATCGTTACTCCGGTGCCCCCAGTCCTCGAGTGAATGGCAGCATGATTCACATTTTCCACCTCCCATTCTGACCAGGCGAAACCTCGACACTCTTGACACTATCCCTCAGTGCATCTTCGCATATCCAGGGGATATGACCACGATGTGGCGTGCTTTGAGCTCCTTATGGTCCGAGCTCTAAGACCTTAAACTAAGATCTCTCCTTATGGTCCGAGCTCTAAGACCTTAAACTAAGATCTCTCCTTATGGTCCGAGCTCTAAGACCTTAAACTAAGATCTCACCTTATGGTCCGAGCTCTAAGACCTTAAACTAAGATCTCCCCTTATGGTCCGAGCTCTAAGGCCTTAAACTAAGATCTCCCCTTATGGTCCGAGCTCTAAGCCCTTAAACTAAGATCTCTCCCTATGGTTCTTGCTCTATGACCTTAAACTAAGATCTACCCCTATGGTTCGAGCTCTAAGACCTTAAACTAAGATATTCCCTTATGGTCCGAGCTCTAAGACCTTAAACTAAGATATGCCCTTATGGTTCGAGCTCTACGACCTTAAACTAAGATCTCCCCTAACGGGATTCTACGTCCTGCATGACGTTAAACTGCACTTTCAGAACTACGTGTGGCTTGATCTCCAGCCTGATGGAGTATGTAGGAACGCCCGGGCATCTTAACTCGGGTCCAGCCTCAGGGATCGTTAAGTCCCGCCCCTCCTCGTCGCCGGCCGTCTGGCCTGGCTTCTGGTAGAGTGGTGCAGTTGTGGTATTCTCCCCAATTCAGCTCAGGATGCCCCATTGCAATGATGGGAAGCGACGGTTTCCTCGTCAAAGAGGTGCTGTCTGAGAATTGGGGTGACTCACGGCCAGATTAGTGCATCCGCCTAATACGCTTTCCCCATGGTGGCGCAATTTTGAGAGCATTGGATTCTGTCCGAACAAATCTTCACTTCGCCCCACGCTTCGCATGCCCTGTTGATCTGGATTTCCACCCTTGTGTCTGAAGGAACCCCCAAAGCGGTATTCATGATGACATGTGATCCGCCTCCTGCAATATGAATGATGACCTTTTTCGGTCCGTCTATTGCAGTTGTTATGGTCGATCCACTGTCCGCCTACCGTCTTGGGCACTTCCTGGAAGGCCGACCGTTGTGGATGTCCGGATTCGGGACACGCGATTCACCCTTTCTCATTTCCCTATGTTCGGATAAAATCTCAACGCCCCTAGCATTGTCCCGCTCGTGTGTTGGAGCAAGTTGGGGGGATGATACATTGATTAGGTCTGAGGTCTCCTTTCCTAGGAATGACCTCCCTCTTTTCTCCAGAAATCCAGGCCCAATTATGGATGCCTGATGCTTGGTTAACACTCCCGCAAGACAACGAATTTTGGTTGAGCATGTTAAACCAAAAGATGCAGATAAATATATTGATTCATACAAATGGATCAAAGTAGCGGAAGAAAATGTTTTGGGAATGGCAAAACAAAGCCCTTAGGGATTAGCGTGCTGAATGAGTCTTTCTAATGCCGCTACCCTTTGGCTGGTGGCCTCCAGAGCTGCTTCTCGCTCTCTGCGTGCCCTCTCTTCGTCGGCGGTCGCATCGCGCAGTTCGTCGATTCTGGCCTGTGCACGCTCCTGCTCGACCTGAATTGTGACCATCTGTTGGCCCGCTTCCGTCAGCTGTACCTGGGCGTCAACCAGCTGGGCTGCTAGTTGCTCTACAAGCTCGGTACACGTCGCGACGAAGGCCTCCTTCTCTGCCGCCTGCCCTTTGAGGCGCCGGACTTCCTGCTCCGCCGCGAGGAGCGCCCGCGTGCTCTCCGACATGTCCCGACTTTGTGTGACGTCGGCACGCCGGCAGCTCTCGCGCATCTTTTCGGCCATGAAATCACGGACCGTTCGATGGAGGCGTTGAGCATCATCTCCCCCGGCACATAGGAAGCGCAGCCAGGTTTGAAGTGATCCCATGCGCCCCAGCCACTCCGATGGGTCTCGCTTGAGGAAGCGCTGGATGCACTTCCACCCCCTACGGCGCGTTATCCGGCTCTCCTCGACCGCCTCCATGTCTGAGTCGTCCATCTCCTCGGGATCGGCAGGCCGGTAGGCAGGGAAGGCAGCCAGCAGGTCTGCTGCAGGGTCCGCCCCTGGGAGGTCCTCACGAGGGATAGGTTCCCCAACATCCGGGCGACCTTCTTCTCTCTCCCCAGCGGCGCTGACACCCTCGTCAGCCCCCAACCTCTCTCCGATGGCAGCACCGCCGACGTCCGCAGCCCCCTGATCAGCAGTTGGTGGGGCCGGCTCGGTGTGGGAAGTCTGTTCCGGAGCAGGCGGCATGTCTGCCACCGGTCCACTCGTGGATGGCCCGGGTTCGGCAACCCGACGAGCCTCCAGTGTTGAGATCACTGCGCAGGGCATGCCATGGTTAGTCACGGATCGTCAACGGAAAGCACCAGCAGTAAAGTAGGGAGACTTACGGGAGTTCAGAGCGTCATCTTCCGCTATCCCGGCCGCCGCAGGAACAGTTGCAGCAGGGGACCCCTTAGCGCTTGTCAGTTCAATGATGGGTGTCTGGACCCTGCCTTGTCCTGCTGGCGCCTCTCCTACTCCCGCTGAGGACGCCTGACCGACATCCGTGTGCTCCTCATAAATATGGAGAAATGGGTTAGAAGCTGCATAAGAGAATGGATGAAGCAGATTGAGTAGAGATAGAAGCGGACCTCGAGGAGCTTAGTGACATCAACGTTGTCAGAGCCGTCCACCTCGCCGCTCTCCTGTGGGCTCCCCTGATGGGATCTTCCCTCGGAGCCTTCATCCTCCCCCATTTCCTCCTCTTCTTCGGAGTCGCTGCTACTGTCATCTTCTTCCGGCGGCATCTGTTCTGGAGCGGGCTCGAGACCGAGCATCACCTTCACCAGAAGGGATGGCTCCGCGCGCTGACCACGTTGGCGCGCGTACTCGTCCATGGCCGTCAGATACGCATACTGCCGGTTGAAGTCCACTCTGTCGGCAATCTAGAGGCGCCCGACCTCTGGCAGATAGATTCCTTCTCTGAGTATCTTTCGCCAGATGGCGTCGGTCCCCAGTGACTGCCGTAGGGTCATCCAGGCCGACCACAGCGCCGGGAAGACCGCATCATGGGAAGGTTCGAGCAGACGTCTCACCTGCTTCCCGGGCCGCTCGTCGACCACCGCACGTGCCCCCTCTCTGGGCGCTGAGGTCGTGGCGGCAGCTCGCGATGTGCCCGCCGCCGAAGTCCCTGCCCGCGCTGGCTCCGCTGCTTGGCGCGCCTCCGTTCTCCCCCGTGTGGCGGCGCCTCGCCTCCTTCCTTGACGCCCGGTCCCCGCACGGGTAACCTCGAGCCGCCGAACTGGCTTCCGCAGAAGCCCCTCGGGGTACGCGATGGCCCAGTGTTCGGCGTACTCGGTTGCCAAGCCTGCGTCAACCCCGGTAGGAGGGAGAGTGATGACGTCGCCAGAGCCAAAAGCGGCAAACATCAGCCACATCTGGCGAAGGACGCAAGGGTTCGCCTCCTCCCGAACAGCAGTGAATACCCTCTTCGGCATCCGCTGAAGGCACCCGAACTTCCTGGCGAACCGGGTTGGCACGTAAGGCTCGCAGATCACCTTCCCGTCGATCCGAGCCACGAGCACCCCGCCCCGCATGTTTAGGAAATATTCATGCTGCTCCAGCGGACCCTGCCCATTGTCGATCATCTGGCCGACGGGAGTGGGGAACGGACTGAAGTTGAAATTTGCGTGATTGCCAATCCGAATCCTCACGCCCTCCTCACTTAGGGTCATCGGAGCGACCCCCGCGATGTTCAGCAGGGAGGGTCGCAGGGCGTTGCCCGGAGGAATGATGGCGTTCGGAAACGTGTACCCACCGAGGTGAGCAGCCACCCAACCGTGGAAGAACTGAAAGGGCCCACAGATCCTTCGTGGCGACCCCCCTCGTGAGATGCGTCCCAGGATGGCATACAGCCTCGCCAGCACTGGGACCCCGAGGTTGTATCTCTTGTTGGCGGCCATAGCGCCTGCCATCGCCAGTGTCGCCGGGCGAACGCCCATTCTCGCGTCCCGCACTGGAAGGAGCCACCCACTCAGAAAGGCGGCCAGGAACGCCGCGTACCGGACGTTTGGGTCCCGAGCCTCGATGACGCGGTATCCCCATGAGCGGTAGTCGCCCGTCTCCAGGACCCGCCAGTACGACCTGTTCCGGCTCCTCTGAGCTGCGGTCGGGCACCGCTTCCCCCTACCTGGCATCTTGACCGCTGGGTCATGATCCAAGAACTGGCCGAACCACTCCTTGTAGGCTATGTCCTTCTGGAAGTCCTTGATCCCAAGCCACTGCGTAGCCAGGTCAAGGTGATGCCATGTCAGGATGGGAGTCTGTGACCTGTCTTCCCAGATGTTCTTCGGGGGCAGGAAATCATCGTATTGGTAGCCCTCCAGCGGGATACCTCCGATGCAGTGGATGTCCCAGAGACCGATGCCGACCTCCCCATGGTGAAGATGGAAGGTGTTGGTATCCGGAGACCATCGGGTGAACAGCTCCGGCCCGAGCTCGGACTGCTGGTAGAAGTGGAACTGCGACGTCCACACCGCCTCAAACAGGCCGATGTACCGCAGCTCCTCTGCGAAGTGATCGCAAGTGTGGCGTACCCAGAACGCCCAGGCCCACTCACTGGTGAAGTTGCCCCCAGACCGCAAGTCCCAGTCCTTCAGCCAGCCCTTGGTGTCGTCAGTCACACTCTGGCGATATGTGCTCGAGTAAAGGGATGGAGAACTCTCCGCAGTAGGCTCACCCCCATCAATGGTTCGCGTCCTCGGGTTCAGGACGTAGACGTCCAAGTGCCTGGTCTCCATGGCAGGATGCCCATTGTTGGTGATGTTATAGCGGTGAAGCTCATCCTCCCGAGTCACCCAGGTCCGTGGCGCATCAACCTCGAACCCTGGCACTGGAACCTCATCGAGGATGCCGAAGTTCCAGAGCGGCAGGTTGTCCGACAGTGGATATGTCTTCTGGGCCGGCGTTAGTAAGTCGAACAAGGATTGATTGTTGGAAACAATCTCCTTGGCTCCGTAAACCTCCTCGTTCGTCGCCATCTCAGCCCTGCGAGTGGCGGCATCCCCCTCATTTCCTCTGTGCGCGGCCATCTCAGAAGTTTCGGGAGTCGTGCGGGTTAAGGGATGAAGCGTGCGGGATCGGACGAGGCTGGTAGAGAAGTTTGAAGGTTGGCGCGCAATCCAAGTGGACGAAACGCAATTGGGAAGACTGTCGCGCAAAGTCCCGGGTTTTCGCGCAAAGGCAGGCGAAATCCGGATGGTTTTGCACGCCGATCGGGCGAATTTCGCGACCGGAAGAGGCAATTTCGCGCACGAGAGCGTTGAAGCTTATCGCGCGGAAGGCCTGTGTACGGAACGCGGAACCCCGGACCCCTATTTATAGACGAGGTCGGGATTCCGCGCCGCGCGGAATGCTCGATTGCATGACCGCGGCGGCGAATTGCGCCCCCGGCGCCCCTTTTTGCGCGCCTAAGTCCCGCGCAGCCCAGGACTTCGGCATTCCGGCGTCTCCCTCGGAACTCGATCGTTGCGACCTCTCGCCGATCAGATTCCGAGGGGGGGCTTTTGTAGACGTCGGAAAAGTCCGTTGTTCCCAAACGAAGCTCCGGATGCGGAAAGCGAAGTGATATTTGGAGTCAGAGGCACGTTCCGGAGGGCCCGGAGGACTTGCGCGAAATTTCAGAGGTTCGCGCGCAAAGTTGAGTCGCGGCGCGCAATCCTCCCGGGATGCGCGCAATGCGCTGGGCCGGCGCGCTATTTTGCGCGCCCGTCGCCTGCGTGGCTCCCTTGCGCGCCGGGTCCTGATTTCGCGCCCGCGAAGGGAATTCCGCGCCCGAGACCGGATTCCGCGCCCGGGGTTGCCTATAAATATAAGGCGACCCCCGACGTTTTGAAGGTTTCCAGAATCCGAAGCGTCGCTCGTTCGCGCAATCCGACCCCTTCCGCGCGCAATGTCGATCTTCATGTAACCTCCTTTCTTTCGCGCAATAGAGCCTTGGGGTCCGCCTTCGCGCGCAATCCCCTTGGCTCCTTTCCTTTGAATAAATTTCAACCCGAAGGCCTTTGCGCGCAAAAGAAGCCTCTTGCGTGCAATTTCCCCCCGGGTGCGCGCAATCCAGCCCGATTGCGCGCACCCCCCATTTTCAAAGTGGTCATTCGTTAGAGAATGATCCGTTGCCCCCGCGCGCTACCCGAAGCCCGGTGCGCGCAATCTCAATCATCCGCGCGCGAAGTGCTGGCCCGATTGCGCGCCAGCCCGCCATTTTGCGCGCCGACCCGCGGGTATTGCGCGCAAAGCTCCTCTTTTGCGCGCAATCCGCCAGGGTCGCCCCCCTCGACCCCCTGAGGGTACCCGCCTACGTGGCGCCCGATGATCCTCATCCTGGGTGCCCGCACCGTGCGTTGTCTTCCCGTGCGGCCCTCCAGGCTCGCGCGAAGTGACATGGACCCATCGTCCGACAACCTATGCCCAGCATGACGTTAAACTGCACATTCGTCCCGCATGACGTTAAACTGCGCATACGGCCAGCATGACGTTAAACTGCATATTCGTCCAAGCTACAAGACGTTAAACTGTACAGCATTCGTCCTGCATGACGTTAAGCTGCACATTTGTCCAACATGACGTTAAACTGTACCTCGTCCGCGCGGCAAGACGTTAAACTGCCAAGCATCTACGTCCAAGCTGCACGACGCTAAACTGCCTAGCCCACTTCGTCCGCGCCGCAAGACGTTAAACTGCCAAGCACCTTCATCCTCAACACACGACGTTAAACTGTACTTCGTCCGGCAAGACGTTAAACCGTCCGCTTCGTCCTCAACACACGACGTTAAACTGTACTTCGTCCGGCAAGACGTTAAACCGACCGCATCACCCGATCCCGTGCCTCGCACGCAGGGTCTCCCCCGGTTTGGATGTGGCCCCCACCCGCTCGTCTCTGCAGGGATGTCGGGATTGTCCCTCTTTTGGGACGATTTAATGGGAGCGGCTTTTCCCTACGGGGGCAGGGTATTACAAACCCCTAGTTTCTCGTGGGAGGCTGCACATGTGTATCTCCATTGCGCCTCCCCACTGCCAAAGCCAGTAGAGGGTGTGACTGGGATCGAGGTGTCTTCTGCTTTCGGTCCAAGTCCCTTCCAACTGAGTTTTGCCGCATCCGGGCTGCCTCAAGTGCGTAAGTCCTGACAGAATGAACTACGTGGACTTTGATCCCTGTCTTCTAAACAGGGTACGTAGGAAGCCTCCTTGAGGTCCAAGCCCGCCACCTGGTCGTCCCGGTCGTATTTACGTCGGTTCGTCCATCAGTGGACCCCTCCAGGGTTCACGCTTGCGTCGATTCACCTGTGAATCCGCCCCTGTGGGAGACCGCCCGTGTGTATCTCCACTGTGCCTCCCCACAGCCCCTTTTTCCATTTCTCCTTTTATCGTCCAGCAAGACGTGAAACTGTGATCCACCCGGCCGTTCCATCCCCCTCTGTGCGAGGTGGTTCGGTTCAATCCTCCGCCCGGCGGCCTCGACCTCTTCGTGAGTCGGCTTGCCGACGTCCAGCATGACGTTAAACTGTATACCCGAACTACGTTGACTTTGATCCGTGATAATGCGCGGTACGTAGGAAGCCCCTACGGGGTCCAAGCTCTTCACCCCATCATCCATCCTGATCCTTACCCGGGTCGCCACGTCAGGGTGGGGTCATGCCACTTCACTCCACTCCACGTTACTTGGGAAGCCGCCCATGCGCTGGCCCCATCGTCGGAGGTTCCCCGCAAGGGGTTCTGTCATCTGATCCACTTTTCGTGTTGATCGGTCTGATGCCGTCCCCGCTGGACGTTAAACTCGCGGCATACCCCGTGTTAAACATGGGAAGCTGAGGAAAACCTCAGGTGACATAGTTCCCTGCACCCAGTACGGGATGCCTCAGGCCATCATGCCTTCGAGAAGCCCTATTAGGGACGGAAGAAAGACGTGCAGAGCCGCAGTGTTACGACACGCCCCCAGCACCCAGAGCCACCCGGCCTTCTCACCGCAGGTTGCTGCCCCGACCAGACTCCTTGGAGCGTCCGGGCGGAAGCAGCGTAATTAACCGGTGTCCATGAATATATGGCGCCGGGAACGAGATTCACGAACATTCTTAAGTCTATGAGGGAGACCCGGATTAGGCGACGAGTTCCGAGGAGACGTCCAAGGAAGGAGGAGCCGACATCCCATCATCCCGGTTTCGATCAAGGAGCAGACGCCCCTGAATAAGGGACGGATGCCGCCCTCCCTTGGAAAGCGGGACTGCGGGACCACAAGCCGCGCGCCCATCCCCTCGGGTTGATGAGTGCACGCGCGAACGCGTCCTGGCGGAACAGCGTAACCCGACGCACATCCGCACCGAAACAGGAACACTATCCATATTACGAGAAAACAAGGCTGCTTTAATTTCCTCCTTTAGAGGAGGAGCGATAAGGGCCTGATTATTTTGATCCTCAATGAAAGTGCTGATGTTGTCAACCATTTTCTGTGTGTTATCCTGGCCATC